>CM077001.1:0-5521078 GCA_039090855.1 Macrothele yani
GAGACATAGCGACTAAGTCCGTACTTCCTCTAAACATTTTTATTTCACGTTTTACTAATTCTTCAGAAAAGCAGGTGTTTCCAAACTCCCATAGTGAAAATATTGTATTCTCCTTATTTTACTTATTATAGTTTTCCTTCTATTTAGTGTTATATGATTCTTCAAACTTTGGTTTATTTTTATGAAACTTCTTTTTTTCTTAGTTTTTTCTGATTTAACCTATCAATCTTTTCCTATCGATTTAATTACTGTTATTTTTCCATTCGACTTTGCTTTTGAACAGAAATGTATCTAAAATCTTCAGATGTATTTTAGTCTATAAGGCCGATTCTTCCCTGTTTCAAATAAAGTCATGTAGGATTTTAGTGTAAATGCCCCTAAATCTTTAAAACTTACTTTTCATAGTTAGATACTAATTCCTCGAGGTTTACATTAAAACATGAAAGAAGAGTGTTTTTACGCACTCTCCAGTGTATGAGCTTTCCCCAAGAAATTAACTTTGGAATCCCCCTTCTTTCTACCGGAAAATGACTATCTCCTACGACTGTTTTCACACGTCTACTGCTTACAGGAAAACCTCATATGGCATGAAATCACTTTGCTTGGGAGATTAAACTAAATTCTGGTTTTGAAATTTGAATGCAAACTCAAGCTCGCAAAATCATAGTTTTCTGAGCGAACTTAAACTGTCTAAGATGACAAAAATCTAAAACTGCTGACTCAATGGGACAGAGCGTTTGAACTTTGCCGTTCATTCACCATTTAAGAGATCCGTCGTGAACCACTAGAAGGGAAGTAAGCAGACCCTGATTTAGTCCACTGTTTCCAAGGAAGGTAGAAAGCTAGTGTCGTAATTCAAAAGCTCCTAACTCAAGCCTCCCCAGGATTCAATTTCGGACGAACAAATACTCAGATGGCAATGCTTAGACATTGAAAAATTACTTCAGATAAATATTTTCTAACTTAAAGTGCTTCAATTCAGAATTTGTACTACTTAAGATTTCCCTTAGTCAATATTTTTTCTATCTTAAAAACTTCTAAAGGGTTGATTTGAAAAAAAAAAAAAAAACGAGTTCCCACAAAAATGTAAAATTTCCTCAGATTGTATGAGGAACCAAAAAAATTAAGAAGCTTGAATGTTAACCATTTCTTTCCCTTCATGTTTCATTCCATAAACTTTCTTCAAATTTCTATATATCCAAGAATTTTGTTAAATGTCCAAGTTCGACTCCCCCAGAAATTTCCTGAAAATGATAGTTTCCTTTTTAAAAAAATCCAGAATAAGAATCCCTTCACTGAAACAAGAAATTCCTATTCAAAGCATTCCATCCCTCTTTCTACTTCAAATACTCTATTTGTAAATCTAAGGAAGTTTTTTTTTTAATATTCATATACTTTTCCCTCTAACTTTAGAAGATATTTTCCCAAAATTTATGTGCATATTACAATAGTAAAATATCTTACTACTGCTTGATGTTCAATTCACTTCACATTGTCTTAAGGAAATTCGTTCATTTTCTCATAACACATAGACATGTTATTTTTCTTCCCATTCACTCAAAGACTTGAGATCAACTTAATGGAGTCCTTTGAGAAAAACTTTCATAGGAAAGCATAAATTTGCCCAAAAAGTACATTAAAAATAAACAAATGTTGAAAGTTCCTGTACAAGAAAGAAATTCTGTTGTAACTTCTAAACGAAAAAAGACAAATTCTAAGAAAATATGTAAAAATGTTCGTTGGATTCCATATTAAAAAAAATTTAGTTGAAGAAAAATGTCATTCTTTTTTTATTTTTGTTTTTTTTTAAATGTATGCACTTTCGGATCAGTTCATTCTTTCCTAGGGTTAAAAATGGAACACTTCATTTTTCTTAGTAGACAATTTTGAGAAAACACATTTCATTAAAAGCAGGGAAATTCCCATAGAATAACATGGGAAAACTAGTATGCATAAAAAGACTGTTTCGAAACGAGTAAAAATCTGTTGAAGTTCGTTTTCGAAAAAGTTGGAAATGGAATGAAGTAAAAACAGACACAGCAAGTTCCTGAAAGTTGAAAATTGGATGTACTAAAAATGTCTAAGGAAAGAAATTTTTATAAAACACAACTGTTTTAGTTTTCAAAGGCTAGAGGGGTCTTCAGTGAGAGCGCTTCTTCTTTTTCAACACAAAGAATAAAGCGAGTCAGTTTGAAACATTTCAAACTCCCCGAAAATAAGCCGTGTACTCTGGTTTCGGCTCAATACTGTAAAGCATTGCTCTCAGACCAGTCGGAAATCCCCCGATTGGCCGCCTGATGGAAAACATCAGGCCCATTTCCCTTAATAAATACCCAAATATCCTTAACAAAAGTCTTTTGCAAAAAAAAAACCCACTAGTTCCCCTTTGAAACAATTCTTTCTGTTAATATTTCAAAAAAGAAATTTCTTTTACTTTTAAAATTCTTGAAAGCTTAATATTTTGACTCATTTCAATAAAAAAATATTTTCACTTAAATTTAGGTTAATAAAAAAATAATTTCACAAAATTTATATCTTAGAATGAATAAAATACTTACACTTAAATTTAGGCTCCGGAAATAGAAAAAAAATACTTTAAACATTTCCAAAAAAATACTTACTTTTTTTTTAAAACTTGAATTCTCACTTTTTTTTTCAGTAATTTACCTACCTCCCTCCCCTTTCCCTTACCCAAATTTTTAGGACCCCTAAAAAGGACTTTTTTCCAACAGCTGCTGTTTCCTCCAACTCAATACAAGTCGTATTTGGCTACGTGCATGTCGTGAACCGTTTTCAACAAGTTCGTAATGTCCAGAGATTCTAAAAATTCTTTGGAGATGAGTCCCTTCGAAGCAACAACGAGAGATTCGGCTACAACCACAGGCTGCAGCATGGCAACGGCGCATGCAAAGTGAGTGCTAAACTTAATATTCATGGAATCAGAGCAGGCATGCTCCATGATGTTGTTAGGCAATTCACGATAGGGCAAGAGACATTCCGGACATCGAAACAGTAGGTTTACCTTTTCTTCTATTTGTGTCGTGAGCACATCGGTCAAGATGAAAATCAACTCTTCATCAGAAATGTTCGTTCCTGGACGATTCGTACTCTGCAGCTCTAACACAGCTTTTCTAAAAACGGATCCAAACTGTAGCTGAGTAATGCTTTTTCATATGTCGTCGCATTTCTCCAACAGTTCATCAAATTCTTCCCACTTTAGTGTGACGGAAATGGGGTTCAATCGACGGAAACCATGAACTCTAGGGGAGATCTGTTCAAAGGAATACACACAACTGTCCCCCACTTCTCCTGCAGGAGAGGAAGAAACAATCAGTTCACTGTTGACAATCACTTCGTCAATCCTAGCTCGGAAACTATATGAACGTTCCATAAACTTTGGAAAAGTTAGAGCTGACATAGTAATTCCATTTTTGGTGGGCTGGAAAGTTTGTCCTTCATAACGATAACTCCGGGAATGGACTCTGACTGAGTTTGTGAAATCAGTAACTTTCACCACAACTTTTCCTCCCAAAGGAAAATGATGGGGGGGGAGATCATTTGTAGTTGGAGAACGATTCATAATACTCGACTCAGCTACGCAGACTTTCTTGTCAACAGACGAGGAAGTGGTCGACGAACGCTTCATCATGATTCGAGAAATTGAATCGTTAGCACACAACAAGGAGGAAGAAGGCACAAGTGACTCGGACGAAGGCACAAGTGACTCGGACGAATGCACAAGACTTTTTTTTCTTTTTTTCAGGTCAACACACTCACACCAAGCACCGAAGCGATAATGAGTCAGGCAGGCAGGCAGGCTTGCGATAGGGCGTATGACGTCAGGTTTTCGAGAAGAGACCCGCAGCTTTACCCCCTTCCCCACCTGCTTGTTCAGATCACCACGTGGTAATTGATGTGTCACCATGCGTCAGCACACTTACTTCATGATGACTGTTTCCTTATCTGGTCATCTCGGAACGAACATGCTATTGACTCTAATCAGACAAAGCCAACTTCAGCTGAATGCTTATCTTAAGGGAAATTCTCAGTGATAGATAAACGAAAGGATTTCATTATAACTAATTTTCATATCTTGAGAGAATAAATAAACTAAAAAAAAATCTTCATAGAGTACATAATAAGCGTAAATAAATTCTTCAAGGTTCAATTTCTCCTAAAATGAGAGAGGTATACGGAAAGTGATAGAATTTAATCAGACACCTTGAAAGAATTCAACTTGGAATTAATGCTGGGTTTTTGAAAAACGAGTGAATTATGAAATTCTTTGTTCTCCACACAGAGAAATTTCAGATTTCGAAATCTCGCCGTCCTGACCCACTTTTTCCTGAGTGAAATTTAACACATGGTGAAAATCTCCACTTACACATTCCTTTGAGTAAGGAATCGCTCCCATGAAAGGAGTCAACGGTTCCAAACGACATTGATTAAAATTGGAGAGAGGAAAAATGTAAAAATTAAAAAAAATAATGAAACTTATATTTTTTTTATGTTTTGGGGAATCCTGCTTATGCATTATTTTTTTTTAATTTTTACATTTTTCCTCTCTCAATTTTAATCAATGTCGTTTGGAACCGTTGACTCCTTTCATGGAAGCGATTCCCTACTCAAAGGAATGTGTAAGTGGAGATTTTCACCATGTGTTAAATTTCACTCAGGAAAAAGTGGGTCAGGACGGCGAGATTTCGAAATCTGAAATTTCTCTGTGTGGAGAACAAAGAATTTCATAGTTCACTCGTATTTCAAAACCCAGCATTAATTCCAAGTTGAATTCTTTCAAGGTGTCTGATTAAATTCTATCACTTTCCGTATACCTCTCTCATTTTAGGAGAAATTGAACCTTTTTTTTTTTTTTTTTTTTTTTTTGATTGGAGGTTTAACGACCACCGTGAGCAACTCAATGGGCTATAAGCAGTCGCCCGTCCCTGATTTAGGGTCACTGGTTCCAGGGAAGGGAGAGAGCCAGTGCCATAAGACAAACACAACATCCATGCCTGACCGGGATTCGAACCCGGACCCCTTACGGACGAATGATCAGAGGCCAACGCCTTAGACCACTGCGCCACCGGGGCGGCAATTGAACCTTGAAGAATTTATTTACGCTTATTATGTACTCTATGAAGATTTTTTTTTTTTAGTTTATTCTCTCAAGATATGAAAATTAGTTATAATGAAATCTTTCGTTTATCTATCACTAAGAATTTCCCTTAAGATAAGCATTCAGCTGAAGTTGGCTTTGTCTGATTAGAGTCAATAGCATGTTCGTTCCGAGATGACCAGATAAGGAAACAGTCATCATGAAGTAAGTGTGCTGACGCATGGTGACACATCAATTACCACGTGGTGATCTGAACAAGCAGGTGGGGAAGGGGGTAAAGCTGCGGGTCTCTTCTCGAAAACCTGACGTCATACGCCCTATCGCAAGCCTTCAGCCTGCCTGCCTGCCTGACTCATTATCGCTTCGGTGCTTGGTGTGAGTCTGTTGACCTGAAAAAAGAAAAAAAGTCTTGTACATTCGTCCGAGTCACTTGTGCCTTCTTCCTCCTTGTTGTGTGCTAACGATTCAATTTCTCGAATCATGATGAAGCGTTCGTCGACCACTTCCTCGTCTGTTGACAAAAAAGTCTGCGTAGCTGAGTCGAGTATTATGAATCGTTCTCCAACTACAAATGATCTCCCCCCCCCCCCCTCATCATTTTCCTTTGGGAGGAAAATTTGTGGTGAAAGTTACTGATTTCACAAACTCAGTCAGAGTCCATCTCCGGAGTTATCGTTATGAAGGACGAACTTTCCAGCCCACCAAAATGGAATTACTATGTCCGCTCTAACTTTTCGAAAGTTTATGGAACGTTCATATAGTTTCCGAGCTAGGATTGACGAAGTGATTGTCAACAGTGAACTGATTGTTTCTTCCTCTCCTGCAGGAGAAGTGGGGGACAGTTGTGTGTATTACTTTGAACAGATCTCCCCTAGAGTCATGGTTTCCGCCGATTGAACCCCATTTCCGTCACACTAAAGTGGGAAGAATTTGATGAACTGTTGGAGAAATGCGACGACATATGGAAAAGCATTACTCAGCTGCAGTTTGGATCCATTTTTAGAAAAGCTGTGTTAGAGCTGCAGAGTACGAATCGTCCAGGAACGAACATTTCTGATGAAGAGTTGATTTTCATCTTGACCGAGGTGCTCACGACACAAATAGAAGAAAAGGTAAACCTACTGTTTCGATGTCCGGAATGTCTCTTGCCCTATCGTGAATTGCCTAACAACATCACGGAGCATGCCTGCTCTGATTCCATGAATATTAAGTTTAGCACTCACTTTGCATGCGCCGTTGCTATGCTGCAGCCTGTGGTTGTAGCGGAATCTTTCGTTGCTGCTTCGAAGGGACTCATCTCCAAAGAATTTTTAGAATCTCTGGACATTACGAACTTGTTGAAAACGGTTCACGACATGCACGTAGCCCAATACGACTTGTATTGAGTTGGAGGAAACAGCAGCTGTTGAAAAAAAGTCCTTTTTAGGGGTCCTAAAAATTTGGGTAAGGGAAGGGGGGAGGGAGGTAGGTAGGTAAATTACTGAAAAAAAAAGTGAGAATTCAAGTTTTAAAAAAAAAGTAAATATTTTTTTGGAAATGTTTAAAGTAATTTTTTTTTCTATTTCCAGAGCCTATAAATTTAAGTGTAAGTATTTTATTCATTCTAAGATATAAATTTTATGAAATTATTTTTTTTATTAACCTAAATTTAAGTGAAAATATTTTTTTATTGAAATGAGTCAAAATATTAAGCTTTCAAGAATTTTAAAAGTAAAAGAAATTTCTTTCTTGAAATATTAACAGAAAGAATTGTTTCAAAGGGGAACTAGTGGGTTTTTTTGCAAAAGACTTTTGTTAAGGATATTTGGGTATTTATTAAGGGAAATGGGCCTGATGTTTTCCATCAGGCGGCCAATCGGGGGGATTTCCGACTGGTCTGAGAGCAATGCTTTACAGTATTGAGCCGAAACCAGAGTACACGGCTTATTTTCGGGGAGAAATGTTTCAAACTGACTCGCTTTATTCTTTGTGTTGAAAAAGAAGAAGCGCTCTCACTGAAGACCCCTCTAGCCTGGGAAAACTAAAACAGTTGTGTTTTATAAAAATTTCTTTCCTTAGACATTTTTAGTACATCCAATTTTCAACTTTCAGGAACTTGCTGTGACTGTTTTTACTTCATTCCATTTCCAACTTTTTCGAAAACGAACTTCAACAGATTTTTACTCGTTTCGAAACAGTCTTTTTATGCATACTAGTTTTCCCATGTTATTCTATGGGAATTTCCCTGCTTTTAATGAAATGTGTTTTCTCAAAATTGTCTACTAAGAAAAATGAAGTGTTCCATTTTTAACCCTAGGAAAGAATGAACTGATCCGAAAGTGCATACATTTAAAAATAAAAAAATAAGAAAAGAATGACATTTTTCTTCAACTAAATTTTTTTTAATATGGAATCCAACGAACATTTTTACATATTTTCTTAGAATTTGTCTTTTTTCGTTTAGAAGTTACAACAGAATTTCCTTCTTGTACAGGAACTTTCAACATTTGTTTATTTTTAATGTACTTTTTGGGCAAATTTATGCTTTCCTATGAAAGTTTTTCTCAAAGGACTCCATTAAGTTGATCTCAAGTCTTTGAAGTGAATGGGAAGAAAAATAACATGTCTGTGTGTTATGAGAAAATGAACGAATTTCCTTAAGACAATGTGAAGTGAATTGGACATATCTAGTTTGAGCAAGCAGAAAAGATTGTCTTTCGTTGTTTCTCGCAACTAACAAGACATGTATAGATTTCGATTGAGCCTCAAAATTACTTTAGATTTTTACGTTTTACTCAGAAGTCTTCAAATTTATGACGTGAGGTCAATCTATAATTTAATTCCAAAATAACGAACAGATCATTTTGTAATAGAACAAATGTTACACAATTTCGAATGTTGTAAAATGTTTCAGAAAAAAATGAACTACAAAAATCCGCGGCAAAGGCAAACGCATCCCACTACATATTACGCTCCTTAAGATGCAAAATCCCTGGAATAGGTGGTCCTAAATTAGGAGTGCGTGATACTGCTTATAGCCCATTGAGTTGCTCTCGGAGATCGTTTAACCCCTAAACAAACAAACAAACAAATCAATTTACTAAGAATGGATATACAATGCATGTAAATTTCATGCTGCAAAAGCATCAGATTTTGGAAAAACAGCTATGTGCAACAAGGGAAACCAAACTTATTTCTTAGAGAAATGTAACAGTATCTGGGAACAGGTAGATTTTAATTGCTCATAGAGAGTGCTTTATTGCGCCTTCGCTTCACTTAGGGTCATGCTGAGACCAAGCAAACGACATTAAATAAAATTTATTGCAACTTTTATCAACACTGGTCAAAAGAAAAAAAAACTGTTGGTGCAGCTGGTGTTGCAGCTAAAAGAGGTGCCACACCGGCTGCACCAGTTTCTAAGAAAGGATACACCGCTGTGTGGTGAAAACAAAACTAGCAACATAGTGCAACTGTGCACTACGTTACGGTACAAGGTTGCACTACATTATGGTGCAAGATTTCACCATTTTGTTGGGTTCTGTTTGCATCACACAATGGTGTAACCTTTCTCAGAAAATGGTGTAGCTGGTGTAATACCACTTTTTGGTTCAACCTACCACAAAATTTTTAACAGTGATGGGGGAGGTACCGGCGTTGCCCAGATTTAACGAAAATTACATGAATCAGCTTCTAGGCCAGCATTTCCCTAGTTTCTCTGAATTTATGAATAGGATATACTGCACGGAAACATTTAACTGACATGTGTTCCGGTAATGAAAAGAAAAGAACTATAAAAAAAAATAAAAAAAAAAAACCGAACGAAATCTATATATGCTGGCACAATTGGCTACAACAGCAGTCATTTGGACTGTGATTATTAAAAAAATTTAAATATCTGAAACATCTACATTTTTCTATCGTGTTGCGATCAGTTAATTTCAAGCACAAGTAAGTTTATCCTGGAAGAGCCTCTGGGTCAGCGACGTTCAGTGTTCTTTTATTTGGAACCAAGGTGAGAAGAGGTTTTTTAATTTTTACCAACTTGGGAGCAACCACCATTGAGCTGGCCGTTGGAAAAGAATGAATTTCGAATGTTGAATCCAACAACTTTTAACGATTGAACCTGTGTCTTGCTGTTACACATGACAAAACTAAGAACAAAAGGAAACAGCAGGCGTTTAAACTAAAATGGAAGGTCAGGTGAGACGATTAAAAAACGTGGAATAGAAACATGGTTTTCTGCATCATGCGAAGCATGATAATAGCTTTGATAACATTTTATATGCGTTTCTTAACAGTAGTGTTCCATTGCAGGTCATGTGTGACGTATACACTAAATTAACTTTCATTTTTAGTTGCTTTCTCCATATAAATTTGAGTTTTAGCGTTTTCAACCTTAACGTTATATTTTCTCTCTCGCGGAATGAGGTTGGCAACGATCCTGAAGTCAGAGAGTGTGGCGTATATGCATGTGACAGATAAGAACTAGAGATATATAATGTTGAAACAGCAGCCAAAGGTGTGTTATGGTGATATGATGTTATAATCGTGGAAGCTGCGTTACCTGAAACTGCGTCTATTTGAAAGTTGCGTATTAGAATGGTGTTGTTAAACACTGAGTGGCCACTTTATTATGACCACCTCACAGTTTTAAGCAAATGAGCTATGGCTGCACGCTGTTGCCGCCAGAGGGCGAGGCTAGTATAAAAAGGGAATGCTTAGTGCTTGCGACAGTAGTAGAAGTGATTTTTGGGTGACGAGATGGGTTAAAAAATGCGATTTGACGGACTTTTAACGTGAGATAATTGTAGGAGCTCAGAGCCATGGAGCGAGTATCACCGAAACCGCCGCATTCATGAAATGTTCCAGAGCAGCTGTTGTTAAAGTGTTTAAAGACTGGGTCTCTACGTGCAACGTGTGGTCGTCATCGACTAGTGACTGCTCGGGCGGAACGGAGAGTGTCCAGACTGGCAACAGACAACAGAAGGGCAACAGTGCAGCAAATTACAGACCATCTTAATCAAGGATCCCCTCAAATCACCTCTGCACGCACTGTTCGCCGTACACTGCATCGGATGGAATATGGCAGCCGAAGGCCTCTTCGAACACCTTTGCTGTCTGCAGTTAACAAGAGAAAACGTATCCAGTTCGCACAGGAGCACAAGGATTGGACAGTCGATAATTGGAAACAAATTATGCAGTCCGATGAATCACATTTGCATTGCACCATGCCGATGGCAGAGTGAGAATTTGGCAAAAACAGCACAAAAGCATGAACCCCAAAAGCATTACTACAGCCCTTCAAACTGGTGGAGGCAACGTTATGGTTTGGGGAATGTTTTCCTGGCATGCTTTGGGCCCTTTAATTCGTGTTGATCAACGTCTGACTGGCACATCATATCTAAGCATTGTTACGGGCCAAGAGCATCCTGTCATGCGGATGGTTTATCCCAATGGCGATGGCTACTTTCAACAAGATAATGCGTCCTGCCATAATGCTCGTATTGTACAGGATTGGTTTCAGGAACATACCGGTGAATTTACTTTGTTTAGGTGGCCCCCACAATCTCCAGATCTCAACCCCATTGATAATTTCTGGGATGAAGTTGAGCGAGCCATCAGACAGCTGGATCCACAACTCTGCAATCTCGCACTCCTGGAAAGTGCTGTTCATCAAGCATGGTCTCAGATTCCACAAACCAACGATCAACATCTCGTGGAGTCTATGCCACGAAGAATTGACGCAGTATTAAAGGCAAAAGGTAGCCTAGAGAGAGAGAGAGAGAGAGAGAGAGAGAGAGTAAATAGGAAAAGGAAACCTTAAGTAGTGTTCTCGAGATCACATACGTTTCAAATACGTAGTTAAGAACGCTACAATTATTGGTAGATCCAGATTGCATCAAAATTAAAGAAAACAGGCAAAATGAGGTGGAAGGATGGGCGAATGAGGAAATAACAACGTTAAGCATTGAAGAAATGAAATGCAAGAAAATTCTCATTTTTCTCACTTTCCATTTCTTGTATTGTATTTGTATTTCAGTGAAATATATTTGCTCTCTAAAAGAATTGCGTTAGTATATTTTTTAGATAGTGGAACTATTTATAACGTGTAGCAACAAATGTACAGCCACCGTCTGAAACGTAAAGAAACCTGCGGACGACTGCATCGGAAAAATATACGCATCGGAAGTCTAACACAGTAAACAGCAAGATCAAATTTAAACTGCAAATTGCGCGTTTGTGTCAAATTCCAAACAGTTTTAGAAGAAACCTCGTCATAATCTTCCTGTAGAAATAACTTGGAACGATATGTGCTGCGTAGTGACACACAGAGAGCAGGGGTCTAAAACATAAACAAAGCCCTGGGCAGTGGCGTAGCCAGAAATTTCTTAAGGGGGGGGGGTCATAGGTTTGGTTCATTGGCGAAAGCCTCGTATATACGTATATATCGCTTTAAATTCGTGCTCAAGGGAGGGGTTCAAACCCCGAACCCTACGCCACTGCCTCTGGGAACTGTAGCGGAAGGATATACGTAACACCAGAAGTGCATCTCAAAAATTTTGGCACAATCTATTAATACTTTCGCTTCTGTCCTCCCGTACGTATTTTGCCACACAGGAATCTGCCGCAAAAACGCCACTCGTAGGTGTGTGAAAGAACTTGCTACGCCAATAAAAAACGGATTTTTGCAATAGCTTTCATCACGTTTAGAGTGAGGGTCCAACGATTCACATCGTGTTATCAAAATGAAACCAGTGAAGCGTCACGATCATGACGTCACACCGTCTGCCGCCGTGTTGATGAGACGATTGAGATCAAAGTTGAGGATGGGACTTAGGTTTTCCGAGTTTTCCGTTCTATAATTTTAAATTTCAAAATCTAGATCAGTAAAAATAGTGATTATCAGATTCTCAATGGTACATGTTATCGGTGATATTGAACATCTCAGACACGATCATTGATGTTTGATGTTCGTAGAACATCAGACTTACATACATTAGCCTTGAGTATATACAACGGCCGTTCCATAAAAACTGAGAGTAAAATCACATAAAATGAAGAAATATAGTTACAGCAAAATATATGTTATTCTTTCCCAAAGTATCTTCCCTCGGATGATATGCAACGGCCCCATCATTCAGTCCACTTTTCAAAGCATTTTGTGGAAGCTGCTTTAGCGACCCCTGTACAGCTTGAGTAAAGTCATGCATCTGTGTTGAATTTTGCTCCGAACTTCTCCATCGTTATTGGAAACAACCAGAAATCGCACGAGTCGAGGTCAAGACAGTAGGCAGGCTGTGCCATGATTTCAATTCTGCATTTCGTAAGAAACTGTTGAACACAAACAGCCACATGTGGGCGGGCGTTATCATGGTGTAGGATCCACTTGCCCATCAGTTCCGGTCGCTTAATCGATATGTGTCGTCACATGCACTTCAAGACTGAAATGTAATACTCAACATTGACAGTAATTTCTGGAGGAACGGCATGCTGGTAAACTACACTATATGATCAAAGGAAATTATCATCATCACCTTCCCAGCTGATTTCGTTTGGCGGACTTTTTTCGGAGGAGGCAAGTTCGTGTGTTTCCAAACACTCCTTGCGCACTTCGTGAGGGGGTCGAAATAGTGGGCCCATGTTTCATCGGCAGTTATTGCTGTGTTTAGAAAGTTTGGATCATTTGCAATAATTTGTTTCCACTCATGAGACATCTGAACTCTAGCTAACAATTGTTCTCTCGTCAGGTGATGAGATAACCATCTGGAACACACACAATGCAGCAGTAATTTGTCGCGTAGAATGCTAGAATACCAACGTTTGTGAAATCTTAGTTGACGCCGCTATGTCTTCACACGTCATTCGTCGATCTTCTTGCAGGATTGCCCAAAAAGTTTTAAGAATACGCTCCTTAACAACACTTTCAGGTCGACCAGGCCTAGGAGCCAGTTCTGCCGACAAACGCCCTTTTTTGAAATCATAGTCCATCTAAAAATCGTTCTCACGCAAACCTTTATCTTTGTAAGCTTTTTTCATTAAATCAACTGTTTCTGGAGCCGTTTTACCCAAACGATAGCAAAATCTTATCGCACAACACATTTCACTTCTTAGCTCTGAATCACTCACCTCCATAGGTGTATGGCGAAATGCAGACGTACCTTAAAGAACAGCGCAATAACAAAACCAGAATCGTCTGCAATGGCTAATAACTGTAGCCATAGATACTTCCTTCACTCAGTAAGTCGTCTGCGTGGTTATTTTTTCCTTTCGCACTGTTACCAACTCAAAAAAATTACTCTCAGTTTTTAAGGAACGGCCATTGTATTTTTCTACTTATCAGGTTACGAGTCGTACCTTTGTAAAATCGAGGTTTTCAGATCACATGAACTGCAGCCCTTAATATGAAAAATGGGTAGTCAAATATTTGACATTTCGTAATTTGTACAATGAAAATTTCGTTTAAATGTCTACTGGAACTGATTAACACTAAGAGTTATACTGATCCACAACCAAACTTGCTCGTTGTAAATAAACTTTGCGATCGTTTCTGAAAGTTGTACAAAGTTAAGACACTTTTGACTGTGCCACTTAAGTTTTTCTGCTGAAAAGGTTTTTTGATGCTTTTGTAGATTAAAAATTTACGAACAGAAAAGTACTGGGCAAAAATATTTACTGTCTAGCATTGAGAGCACTTACAGTATTAATGCACTTGAATAAATGACGCTGACTTATGCAGTGCTTGCCAAAGCTATTAATATAACACACACACACACACACACACACACACTTATCTTACCTTTGAAAATGCATTTTTCTCCAGTGACGATTCCTTGTTTTTCGTTCTTGACACTTCATGTTCCCTGAAAGTTGATAAAAGTTTATCATTACGAAGGCAACAAGATCTGTATAAAATATTTTAACCGCATAATGACTTTGTTTATAACTGACTGCAATAATAGTAAAACAAACTTTCTTACATCTAATTATATACATGAATTCCGTCCACTTTCTAGAACTGGAATCTAAAATATCGGAGCCTTGTGCATCCACCGATATTTTATTTTTGATCATATCAACAGGAGATGTGAAAGATTGGTGTAGATCAAAGAATTATTTTTCAGTTAAATCAGTCAAATAAAACAACACAACAACAACAACAACAAAAAGAAAATCTGAGAATAATGTACTATCGAACTCAAATTGGTTGGTACTTAACATTTTCACCTGTACAGAGTTAATAAGATTCACAAGTGTCACTACAATGTTATGTTGCACTTTCTTCTTCTTCTTTTTTTTTTTTTTTTTTTGTGCGCAGGACGAGCTCATTACTTTAATTCCCCGCTATACCATTTTTTATTAAACAGTGATTTCAAAAACTCTCTGAAAGTGTTGAGACTGAAGGCCCCATAATTCCGACACCGGTGCTTTCAGTAGAGTCGATTAAAACCTCCGCCTTCTGAAACCTTCCGGCAAATTAGATACAAAAATCAGAGCAGAAGTTCAGATGAAACGCAATTAAGGAAAAGTAACTCTTGACAAAATCGTAAAAGCGGTAAAATATGGAAGGCAAAGCACTAAAAATGCGTCAGGCGGTCAGAAGCGTAGATTTCTGGCTACTCGTCGAGTCCCGGATGAAATATGGGTGGTGTGTTGGTCTTATGGTGCTGGCGTAAGTTCGTTCTCTGAAAACAGAACCTAAATATGGGCGAACGACTGCCTATAGACTTTAAACTTGCTCATGGGGGTCATTAAACCCTCCCTATCCGCCCCAAGCAATTTCTCTGCGAACAGAAATGGCGATAGAAATAAAATCTTAGGTTTACTATACCATTTAAGGAGCGCAATACAATCAAGGTTCAAAAAGCCTCTCCACGCCCTATACCTGGAGATCTTCCGTTTAGCAAAGAGATGTCATTATTTTATCTTCCTCTAGTCCTGAAACAAGCAACATGAAGCTTGCCATGAGGAAAACCAGATTTCTCTAATTAAGCCTGATATTATACAGGGTGATTCATAAAGAAGTATACAGTTTCCAGATGCTGTAAAACAGTAACAGTTGAAGACACGGACCACAACTGCGAACCATATGATCATATGTAGAGGATTTTAGGAAGGAAGTGTCTGACCCCAGGTCTTAAACAGCCCTTAGAAACAGGAAACTAGGAGATTTGGGCTAGAGCGCCCGATAGGAAAGTGACACGGAAGCGAAGTAGAAAGGGAGAGGAAGACGCCCTTATTTATTACCGGGGGCCAGTACCCGGGGTCCGATGGCTTAACGTGCCCATTCGACGCACGGCAGATATTTAGTGGATCGAGCGTTCGTACCTTCCTGGGATCGAACCTGAGGCCCTTTCCGTGGCAGTCACGAACGCTGCCCACAACTGCGAACCGTTAGGTAGATGTACTGATAAAGTTCGTGTCCCGCTACTGAGGGAAGTGACGTAGGCGACAACGCGCGCGTCACGTGACTAGTCAGTCGATGAACATCTTCCTCACCGTTGGATTGGACGAGCCGCGGACTACAACTTGCCACTGACCCAATGGTCACCCAGAAGTCCTGACTTAACACCTTGTGACTTCTTCCTGTGGGGGTACGTAAAGGACAAGGTATTCGCCCTTCCCCTTCCTGTTGATCTAGCGGAGCTGAAACAGCGTATCACAGCCACTATCACTGCACTTGATTCAGATATCTTACCTCGCGTTTGGGCGGAAATGGATTACCGGCTCGGTGTGTGTCGTGTGACTAAGGGTGCACATATAGAACCTCTGCAACTGTCCCTAAAAAACTTGAAACATTCCCCTACAATTCTGTTACAGGTAACATAAAATATCTTACATTGTTCTTCTTTTATAGTGCGTTGAAACTGTATACTTCTTTATGAATCACCCTGTATACTGACTTACTGTACTTTGAACTTCGCTGATGATCATCACAAAACTTAGGTCGGATGTGGAACATCGCGAACTTACGTCGGACCTGTTTAAATGACGGAGCTTCGAGGGATAGTGATTCTTCTATATCACACTGCCATCCATTCCATGTAGCAGAAAACAAAATGGTTCCCGTGACGGTAAACACGATTTTCTTGGGAGCCGTTGACGTTCCCTTGCAAAACTCTAAAGGCAGCTATATTCTCCAACAGCTTTGTCATTGAGCTATCAGTAAGTAATTCAGTTTTACGGGGAAGCATCGCCTTACACATATCAACATGGCCTGGATATCAAAGCAAACGTCTGTCTCAGTGGGCACCAAAAGACCCTACTGAATGGCATTATCCGTTGGAATTTATATTCACCACAACTGCAGCAACTGAGGAGAGAAAATGGTGCTTTCCTTCACTGAAAGGAGTTAAAGTGTGTTCGCACATTTTTATCTCTGAAGAGCATATGCCACGTCAGCTATAACTCAATGAGAGAAAGTGCGTAATCGAGTCGTCTGATAACTTCAGCGAAAAGGTGATCGAAGCATCTGACGTTCGCAAGGAAAGAAGAAGTGAATTCACAAACAGACTGCAGGTACGAATTTTCTACTGTTACAGATTTGTCCAGTGTTTGTTTCTTTATATTGTTACATGTTGTTAACCCGTTCTACAGCACTCTTTTGAGAGAAAAACAAAACAAAATTAGTGAGGTCTGAAATTCGTTTTCATCAGTCTTCTGAAATTATAAAAAAAGCTAAACAATTTTTCAAAGACGAACATAAAAGAATTTTTGAAACATACACTATATTGACAAAAGTCACCGGACACCCCTTCAAAAACAAATTAACGGATCTGCTGCGTTGTTAAGTTGTTAAGCAGTACATTTGCAAACGATATAAAAACAAGCCTGCAGCTAAGACCTCGATCATATCGCACTGTGAGGTTGAGTGAAAATGTCGCTGCGGGAGAGAACTGACTTTGAGAAAGGAAATATTGTTGGGTGTTATATTAGTGTGTTGTCCATAAGAGATACCGGGAGGCGTTTAAACATACCCAAGTCAACTGTTTTGGATGTACTGAATAAGTGGAAGACACATAATGTGCCTGAAGCAGCAAAACTTACCGGTAGATATAAAATCAGTGATAGAGGAGGTCGAAGCCTCAGAAGAGTCGTTACAGCTAATTGACGGAGTACTGTACAAGACCTCAGTGTACAGGTGAGTAAAAAATGCTGGAACCTCGGTATGTACACGTACCATTCGCATAGAACTTCATTCCATGGGTTACCGTGTTCATGCGGCTGCTCATAAGCCTTTCATCTCCACTCGGATACTCGTCGTTTAGCATGGTGTAAAAAACATTTATCGTGGACCGTAGATCAACGGAAACGGGTCCTATTAACTGATGAATCCAGATACACGATCCATCAGTCTGATGGCCGTGTGTGGGAATGGCGGCAGCCGGGGGAACACAGTTTATCAGTGTACTGTTCCTATGATTAAGTTTGGAGCTGGCAGTGTACTCGTGTGTGTGTGTGGGGGGTGTTTTTCGTGGTATGGTCCCGGGCCATTGGTTATCGTGGACAAACCTGTTAACCAGCACGTCTACCACGATGTTCTGGACAATTATGGCCTACTAACTCTATGGAAATACTACGGAATCTACTAGCAGGATAATGCACCGAGCCATAAAGAAAGGACTGTAACGGCGTGGTTTGATGATAATTCCGTATCGTGTGTGGACTGGCCAGCACAGAGCTCCTGATCTTAATCCCATAGAGCACCTATGGGATGAATTAGAGCGCCGCATAAAAGTTTGGAACCAAGGCCTACTACTAGGTAACGGTTAGCGGCATCCTTATGTACTGAATGGAAGCGCATACCTATCGCTGTGTTCGAAAACCTTGTCGAGATCATGTCTCGAAAGTTCAGTGCATGCATTAGGGCCAAAAGTGGACCGACACCGTACTAATGTATGTCAATAAATGCTACATTGTGTTTCTCTTCTAGGTGTCGGTGACTTTTGTCAATATAGTGTATGTTGATGAAGCTCTCATTCGTAACAAAGGAAACCGTGAAATCATTTTAATACTGTATGTTACTTAACTGTATCAGGACAGACTTCTTGTACCTATACTGTTTTTCTTATCTATGTAGAAAATGAAATAATTGACTTCCGTGTGAATCCTTGGTCTAACATAAAACATGCTGTAATTTTTTTTAAATCGGTACAAACTAAGAATGAAACTACAATTTCAGCATCTATCAGTGAATCAACATCTCTCAATAATAAATCTGTTTTAATAACATAAAAGACAACAGATTTAAATCCAGGCAATACAATAATTTTCTTAGACTTTTAGAAGTACTTGATGGGAAAGAAGTGTCATTGATGTATTCTTACCGTTTGAGTTCCACGGTTTTTATTTATTATTTCCTTTAAAAAACATATGCTTAGTTTTGCATGTGATGAAGTTATCATGCTTGATTATAAACCTGGGAGCTGTGACACTAATTTGAAATAAATACTCGCCTGCTCATATGAATGCAACGAAACGTTACTTGGTAACGTTTAACTAACAGTTGGAGTTATCAGTTTAAGACAGGTTTCGTGACAATAAATCTGCAAATCATTTTCAGCAGCAGGGGCTGGGGCATATGTAGAAGTTTTGAAGTAGGACTACGTCCCGCCGACCGCCTGTGACAAAAATAGGTCCCACCTGAAACCATTATAGCGTTAAAAATACGTGCCACACACTAATCGTTTTAGCATATTTGTAAACAGCATGGAGTCCAATTCGTGTACTGCGCAATATATCGTGCGCACGACGCTCCCCCTCGCTCCCTGTGCGCTGGAGAGATGATGCACTATTTCTGGGTGTGCTGCGGCGTTTGACTGTCTATCAGGGCAACCGGGAGCGCAACACGACTGTGCGTGGTATCGTTTTAAATCTCACGACGAGATCTATTCAAATATACGAAGAATATTTCTCAGTGGTTAGAACTGAACATTTTAAAAATTGTTTTCTTGTGAACCGATGAACACTTTTGACAAAAGCGCGGTTTATCTGGACAACCGTGAGTCCAAAACGACTGCCCGTGGATCGTTTCAAAGCTCTCGACGAGATCTATTCAAATATATAAAGAACATGTCGCAATGGTTTAAACTAAAACTAAAAAACTTGTTTTCGTGAGAACGGGTCAACATTTTCGACAATGCCGATGAATTCGCAGAATGAACGCAAGCAAAAGTGGGGAAAATCAAAACGAGAGACAAGAGCAAGTGATGAGGACTGTAAAAAGCTCAAGAACATAGAGCACCACTTTTCATATCAGGACCACTTTTCATATGAGGACTGTAAAAAGCCCAAGAACATGAGCACTACTTTTCATATCATAGATTTGTGTTTTTTTTTATTGGAGGTTTAACGACCACCGTGAGCAACTCAATGGGCTATAAGCAGTCGTCCGTCCCTAATTTAGGGTCACTGGTTCCAGGGAAGGGAGAGAGCCAGTGCCGTTAGACAAATACAACATCCATGCCTGACCGGGATTCGAACCCGGACCCCTTACGGACGAATGATCAGAGGCCAGCGCCTTAGACCACTGTGCCACCGGGGCGGCAGCTTTGTGTTGGCTATAACAAATTGAATAAACGCTTTGAAACGATACTAGACTAGCTCATTTCAACTCTCCGATCTGCAAGTCGCAGTCCTACGTTTGTAACGTACCAGGAGATGTGACGTACCTGCCAGAAGGACGCACACGACATAAAGGCAGATAGGAATCAGAATCCATGTCCGCGTAGCTTAATTGGTAGAGCAACTTATTCCGGAATGAGGGGACCCGGGTTCGAACACCGGCGCGGATAAAAATGACGGAGAAATTAACTTCGTTATACGTTCTGAACTGACAGCTCAATCAGAACTCAATCTACCTGTAATTTTTTTCGGGGGCCGGGAAGGGGGCTACAAAAATTGGAAGTTTTTGAAATACACCAGGACAAAATAAAAGTTAATGAAAAATAGAGGGGAAAATTAAAGCATTGTTTTCTAATATAGGTGTACGCATTTTTATTAAATTAAAGCATTTTTTCTAATGTAAGTCGCATTTTACAAAAAAATAAAATAAAATAAAATACTTTTGGTGGGGCAAGGTCTCTTTGGTCCTCCTCTAAAACGCCCCTGTTCAGCTGTTTCTTGGAAATGCTCCGTTCTCTTAATAACCAGTAACCAAAAATCAAAATAATCTCCAAGAAGTATCTTCAGAATTAAGGGTCTAAATACACAGAATCAGGGGATCACTTCGGTTAGGATGTGGGCATCAAGTGATCACAAAAGAGAAGAGCGTGATGTGATATAGCAGAAACCCACGCTCACTAGGTCTATATGGAAATGAGTTAGGGATCGTTGATGCTGGTCCCTGAGAAAGTCATAAATGACTGCTCTTAATTCTTTCTACATTTCATTCACGTCTATTTCTCGAATCTTTTCTTCTTTTGGTTTGCAGTTTTAAAACGTTTACCCCTTTTTTAGGAAGATGAACGGTGAATATTGCACAGTTTGCGTGTGTGTGTGTGTGGGGGGGGGGGCTTTACTATTTGGTAATCGTTTTTTTGTGCTTTTTCCATTTGGTATTTTGAAATTACGATCTTTCTTGAAAGTTCTTCTCACCAATTTACGCGCGTTAAGATTTTACTAGTCTTTCTTATTCTTTTAATACAGGTGGCTTCTTGCTAGTTTTTGTTAGTACTATTACGACCGGGGGTGCAGATTGATTGCGCTTTGGATTCTTAAATGCAGGTGAGAAAGATCTGCACATTAAAGACTTTGCCAGTCAAGTGTCAAAATTTATAAACCAAATAAGAAAAAATTGTAGCATATATTTAGAGCACACAAGCACAGACTTTAATTTAGATAATTAACATAATTGATTGACAAATGGTTGCTGGATAAAATTACACAAAGTTGGGCTGGATTTTGTGCTGTTTAGCATTCCTAATTCACCAGCTCCAGTAACGAATTCCTCCGCATTAAATTTCCTATATTAGCAATCAGTCCTAATAAAATGGTCATAAAAGTAAATATGTCTTAAGAATTAGCTCTAGTTTGCTTTCCGAACAGCGACTAACAAATACGTTCGACTTATTGTATTTTCACATGCTTGATTAGCAGTAATCCACTATAATCATGGTGATAGGTTCTGGTATTTAAGTTTGGCAACTACCAATGAAGATGTAATACCCACTTATTTCTCTACTGTACACATCACTCTCAGTCTCACACGCACTTTCGTTCATGGGAGGCAAGTGTACGCCTCTCTGCTTGTCCATCAGCGGCCGTCTGACAAAGCACCATCAACCCCATGGCGGGGTCAGTTTGCAGATACTCTCTTGGCAACCGGAGGAGGGAGGGAGGGAGGTGAATCCAGTTCCACTCTCCCTTGCTGCTTTACGTTTGCTCCTCCTTAACGGCAGATTCATGATTCTCCTGCAGCGCGTACAAAGAAGTTGGGAGGTTCCAGTAGTAGCTCTGAGAATTCTATGGGGGTCACCAAGATTCGTATAAAGCAGGGGTGGGAAACCTGCGGCCTAATGAGTGAATTCATAATTGGCAGAACAAATCTTTTTATTTTCATTAATATTGATACGAAAATTTGGGTCGGAATTAATTACTATTAAAATGGGGGACGGACTCGATAGGCGTGGTTAAATTATGAGGATGATTAAATTAAATATTTGGCCTATTGCAAATTAATTGGAAAATTAACTCATTTCTAATTGGGGAAGTCTTGCAATTTCTCTTTGGCTGGGTGAAAGTAAATGAATCGTGAGAGCGCCTTTCGAGGCCTACTCAACAACAAGGAGACCACCCAGTCGGCGATTGAGAGGCATCCAGACCCTCATAAATATGCCTTCAAGTGTGCCATTAGTGCCAAAACTCCGTAGGGAACGCTGAAAATTACGATTATGAGGGGCGAGGATCAGTTGCGGAACCATTCTTGCAGAAGCGACGGCACTCTGTACGAAAGGGAAGAGAGAAATCTCAAGTGTTGACAGAAAAGAGGCAGACGAAGCCACGTGACAGGGGATAGAGGCAACTTGGGTTCGCCTTCAAAAAGAGGCAGACGAAAATAGAGAGTTAGTTACCTCGGTACGCTGCTGTAAGACGCACGGAGAGAAACTGCCACGAAAAGAATACGCAAGAAGGCTCGGCGCGGCGGTAAGACGTACGAACCCGGGATTTGCGAAGCCGACGTCCGGCGAGACCTAATATAGTCCACTGTACCTGAGGCGCAACAGTAAGACACCGGGGTAAGAGGAAAAGTAGAGCTTAACAATAATTAGGTGGCTGGGTAAAACCACCAAATATGCCAAATTAAGGGTGCCGACAAGAGCGATTCTACCAACCTCCCGAGAACACCGATCTCCAACGAAGAGCAGCACAGGTGGCTGACCTCTGGGAAAGCCTCAACGGGTCCGCGCTCCAAGAACACTACGCATCTCTATCCACGGGGTCAAAGGGAGCTGTCCCCCGTCCATCCTACAGCCATCACTCTGCTTGGTAAAAAGGAGTCAGCCCTGGGTGTTCCTTTCCCCCTCCCTCACCTACACACGGTCGGTGAAGAGCGGAGAAGTTTGCTCTCTGCGTCGCCGAAAGAAAGAGGTGAAAGCCAGTGAATTAGTGATGACCCTCTGTGACACACACGTGAAATCACCCCACTGTTTCGGTAATCATCGAAGGAAGTGAAGATCCTCCTGCGCTTTTCGCACAGGTGAAATGCCATCGCAAGCCAAATAAATCGATCACCGGTGTGTGTGAAAGGGGCTAACAGTGCCTCATAATAGTTTAAATAGACCATATAAAGACGGATTACCGCGCGACTATAAGCACTAGTGAGTACGTTTACTTTTCTGTTATTGTTATCCTTTCGCTGAGTTGATGAACTGAGAACATTAACTGGCTATCCAGAACTTTAAATATTCCCGGTATGGTGAACTGAAATACTCTCAAGAGATAACTACAAAAGAGTAAGGACTGAACGAGCAGGGAGATCCCTCCCCTTTCTTTCGTTGTATACCTACCGGATGTACGGAATTTAGATCCTAGCTGACCGGGTGTTCCGTTGATTAAATAAATTAGTGTGTTAATTTATTACTTGCTCTCTGTTCTTTTAGGTTCTGGTGTTATATATAATTCCTGTGTTTCAGCAAGCAGCTAACGTTCTCGCCTATTTATACCAGCTCCCGAATTAAAAAGAACCCACAAGTCTCGGGTCCAAATAACGGATAAATTGCCGGCTGCGGCGGGATCGAGACCACGAACGTATCATTAGGTGGCGAGTGATTTAATAAATTATATCGCTCGGCACGTTTGTATCAGTATGTTTATTATTCGTCATCTACTATTTTTATTTTAATCTTAAAATGACCACATTTAAAATACTAATGAGCTATTCGGTGTGGATTTTCCGTACCATTCTAAAGTGCTTTGGCTTAGAGGTCTGCACGGGCCTTAATTTGGAAAGCGCGGCCAGTTTCAAATTTTTTAATTAAAGCCCTGCCCGTATATTTCTCCTATTTCCAAGGCACGGGATAGCCCATAAAATTTCAACAATTACCAAAACGCGAATTTGACACCTGGTGCACTCGGTCATTCGACTCCTGAAGAGTTTTCGTTTTCTTAATTGCTACACGTATTCTATTACAATAAACGTTATTCAGAATATTTCTGAGACTCTGTATACGTCACATGACGTCCGAGTAGGGGGTGGGGCTTATATACTCAAAAATATTGCGTCAAAAAGAGAATTTCCATGCCTTTCAAATTTTCTGAGTTTTCAAATTAATTATCATTCCCTACCTCTGACTAGGAACTAGGAAATATCCTTGGGGATAAGGCGGGGGTGAGGGGGGGGTCGAAAAGTACGAAATATCCAGAATTATGAGTCCGGTCGTTCTACTGGGAGAAGATTTTATGGCTTTATAAACTGCATCTATCTCTACTGGCGTATCATATCGCTGGAACCCAATATGTCTCTCGTGTGTATGTGAGGGAGGGGATGGGCGGGGCAGTGCACTTCTAGATTTTGTGCTATCAGAACTCAAAGAGTTTTTGCATTTAGTGCACTGCACAACGTTTTCCGGCCGACTAGTTTCAGAACGGGACAGTAATTTAAAATATTTCCAAATATTGCTTTTCCCCTTTACATAGTCTACAAGCACATATTCTCTGGAAGCGATTTTTTCGCGAAAATCTTTCGCTTTCTTCAACTCCATAATAAGTATGTAAGAGTATTTATCAGCAACACTGAACTGAGCATATGTTATGGGAGAACAACGACAGACTGCCCAACTAATCAGTGTCGCAGAAGTTTTGAAAACGGATGCCTCAGAGTACAAATGGGGGAAATACGGCACATATTTAAACACAGAAGTAAGTTTCTCCCAGCCCATTTCTCCCGTGCCATTTAAGACAACTTCAAAGCTTTTCACACATCTAGAGAACAAAGTGCCGCCGACCAGAACAATAAAAAATATCGTCTGCGAGCGGGTGGCTCGGTTTAGAAATGCTGCAGTTAATAGCCTGCCCTGAAGCATGATAGGAGGGTGGAAGTTAGAGAGAGAGAAAGGACCACATTCACATTAAAAAACTAAGGGAGCTGACCCACTCCAACTGTTTTGAAGGAGGGGAGGATGTCGTAAAACTTCTATTTTTTCCATCAGCGGAAATTATTCAATCTTATCCTGCGGCTGTATGTTGCGAGTTTTTCAAACGGGAACGGCACCGTACATCGATTGTTTTGCTCATAAAAAAAAAAAAAAATACACCTGTTCGGCCCGTTTCTGTTTTACATTAAATATTTAAGGAACGGCCCATTTTCCAAACTTAGAAATGAGCAAAGTCCCGTGCAGACCTCTACTTGACTATCTCAGGGACATGTGTTAGTAAAAATGTTACCTTTGGGAGAACAGATAGTTAAATTTTATGAAGAATAGAATCAGTATGTGAATTATAGAAAGAAGATTTCAATAGAAATGTTGCATTCCTGTGTGATATCATATCAAAGCAAAATGACTTGAATTTCTTTGCAAGGTAAAACTAAGTCTATATATGAAATGCAGCAAAAAGTCCAAGCATTTCGAAAAAAGCTATCTTATATCAAAACTTTTTTTCTTCAAAAGGAAATTTTGGATAAACGTTTTTCCCAGTTAGCAAAGGTCACTGATGAGCAGGAGGATTCATACGAATCATTAAGATCATATGTAGAGGATTTTAGGAAGGGAGTGTCTGACCCCAGGTCTTAAACAACCCTTAGAAGTAGGAAGCTAGGAGATTTGGGCTAGAGTGCCAGATAGGAAAGTCACATGGAAGAGAGGTAGAAAGGGGGAGGAAGACGCCCTTATTTATTACCGGGGCCCAGTACCTGGGGTCTGACGGCTTAACGTGCCCATTCGACGCACGGCGGATATTTAGTGGTTCGACCGTTTGTACCTGCCTGGGATCGAACCCGAGGTCTTCACCAAGGGAGTCACGAACGCTGACCACTAGGCCATCCGCGGCTTCATACGAATCATTTAAAGAATACGCAGCTGTTATAGACTTATTAATTGCAGAATATAGTGAAAGGTTCATTGATTTTGAGAGTCATGACATCACACTCAAATTAACATTTCAACCTCACCTAGTTGATGTCGCCATAGTTCCTATAGAACTCCAGACAGAATTGATTGAGCTCTAAGAAGATGACATTTTAAAGTCTTTATTTGACGTAAGAATACCCACGCTTTGGGTATTCTTGGCAACATGCACAAAAACGTACTTTCTTGCTTTTCAACCACTTATTGCTGCGAATCTGCATTTCCCTACCTAACCCAAATCAAGACGCCCTTAAGATTACAAATGGCGGATACCCATTTAGAGGATCAGCTGAAACTGCGGACCTCCATGTTGCAACCAAATATTCAGATGCTTTCCAACAAAAAGCAGTTACAACAAAGGTTAGTTAAATTTAGAATTTACATTTTGTTTTCATTTTTTTTTAAGTTAGTCAGTACATACTAGTTAGATTTTTGCAAAATAAAGTACATTTTGAAGTATGTATTTTTAATTGAAGTTTATTGAATGCAGCCTTATTAGATTACAGCGAACTTAATGCGGCCTTCCAACATGGAAAGGTTCCCCACCTCTGGTATAAAACAAACTCCCTTCTTGTTGTTCTCTCTAACGCTTAGAAAATTCCTGCTCCTTCTTTGCTAAAATTCCCACCACTGAGCTCATTACGACTTTCAGGTCAGAAAAGAAAATGCTCTCTTTCGTCTTTGGGCTTCCGTTTCACTCTCACAGGTACCCCACTTTTCCGGATGGCATTCCGTATTGAGAGTCTGCGAGATCCCTCTTTGTGTACGTCCGATATACGAGGCAGGTTCCCAACACTACTGCCCTTTCTCTTGCTATTCGCATTTCTGCCCAAAACGTCTTTAGACTTCGAAATCAGAGAGTGCGATGGGTGGGCGAATGTTAATTTTGCTGGGGTAAGTTGAACAGCAACTTTATTTAGGAAAAACGGAAATAAAGAATATTTAATGCTCCTTTACTACCAGCTACAAAGGAATTTGGCGCTAACCCGCCTTCACCTCAAAAAGACACGTACCCAACCTGGATCTGACAAGTTACGCTGCTGGTAAACCAAGATAAGACAATGACTAATGGGTAGTGGTAGAAGACGTAAGTGTTGCTAAAGTATCGCCTTAAACTTTTTTCTTTTTCTTACTTTAAATGCATTAATTTCTTTTCAAAATTTTGCATTTCTGCTTGTGAAAATAGTACCGTACATTAACAATTTCTTTAAGGAAAAGTGTCCTATATGTTTACCTAAAACAAATTTTAAAGTTGTGACACGCGGATATGACTCTCCCCTCCTAAATCCCTTCGTTCAAGCCAATGACCTTGCCTTGCACTTCTGTTCCTCAAAGTAGTCGTCAGCCACGTCCCGTTCCCTCACTGCTCTGACTTAAGAGCGCTGGTACAGCTTTAGACTCCCCTCTATGTGTTGGAATCCTGTACTCAGCGAAACAAATTGCACAGTAATAAGTAATGACCCTCCCCAGTGAATTTTATCCACCCTCCTCATTTGCCTTTAGCCGTACTATGAAAAAAGGCTTAAACTAAGGATTCCGCTATAACTTAGTTCTTACGTCAGTAATTACGTTATGCAATATTATAAGGTACATACACCTTACAAGAAAGAGGTCAAGTAGTACTTACAAATACTTTTATTTTGCTTGCATGGGTTGTACTCCACACTCACATATGGTTTACTGGCTTACTTGATACAGTATCGGGGATTTAACATCCAACCACAGTATAATAGCACTTCTATCACCAATAACGTCAATCCCTCGTAAGCAACTGCTGCGTTGCATTTTTATCTATCGTTCTTATCCGGTCACTCTACACGTCCCACTTTTTCCGACCTCAGGGTGTTGCCAACATTATTCTCGTTTGAGGGGAAAGACATAACGTTAAGGTTTGAAAATGTATAAGAAAACAAACTCAAATGTACAGAGAAAAAGAAACTCAAAAGGAAAGTTAAAATAGAATATACGTTACAGAGTGTACAGTTGAATTTTCATGGCAATTTCGGATACTATATTGATGCGCTTTGTTAATTCGGAGAAGTTAACAAAGCGCTTCCTAGGGGAAAGTACTGCAGAAATCTGGACTATATACAGTATACTACTATACACAGTACTTTAAAATATACAGTAATCTGGACTTACCAAAGTCCAGATTACTGTATATTTTCAAGTTAAAAAAAAAAAAAAAGCCATGAAAAACGGCACATCTTGAACTGGGTGGGTGACAGAGTGGGAAAGGAAAATTTAAGGGTGAGATACTACCCACCCTCACATCCCCTTGGCGACATTTCTGCTTCCCTCCGGCCAGGCCCGTAGCCAGACAGGCAAGTTGGGAGGGGCGGCTGATGACTGAGATCGGGCGAAGAATATAAAGTGGTCGGGCAAAAGATGGAAATGAGGTCGGGCACTATACTGTTGTGCGAGTCGCTAGGACTGGTAAAAGAAAACACAGGTCGGGCTCAGCCCGGTCTAGGCCTCCTCTGGCTACACCCCTGCCTCCAGCCCAGTTTGTTGCAACAAAACTCTTGAGAATTAACTTATGACGGTCTGGCTATCACATGCTTGTCTGCGCCATTATCTCTGCTTACATCGACGGCACTACTGGACGAATTCTTGAGAGCGTTAAGGGGTCTTTAAGCGGATTCGTTAAAGGGCCTTTAAGCGGATTGATGCATTCTTGAGAGCTTTATGGGGCCTTTAAGCGAATTGATGCATTCTTGAGAGCGTTATGGGGCCTTTAAGTGGATTCGCTAGCTTTTGCAGCGTTAAACTTTGCGTTCTTAGCCCCCTTCCCAAAATGTCCTTTTCTCCAAGTGATATTTGTAACAATATTTATATAGCTTTGTTTATACATACACAGTATATGTTAATGAGCATTTTGCCTCATTGTTTTGAGATTCAATGGGTGGTGCCAATCGTGCCGATTAATTAATTGCCTAATTAATTTGCTGGCTTGGATTGTTTTTTTGTGTTTTCTGATAAGGAAAGAGAAGTCTTGTTAACAAAGAGAAACAAAGGCCACTCAGATAGGTTTTTGTTCGTTTGTTCGTTGTGTGTGGGGTTCCAACGCGACAGTATCATCGTAAAGCACTCTCAATGATGTGAGGCTGTAGCCTAAACAGGAATTTCGAGACGCCGTTGACAGGACGGAGTTACAGGAATGAGGTCGGTAAAAGCCAGGCATGCTCGAAAATTGATGAAACTTGAAGGTAAGAAAGAAGGGAAGTTCATCCATCCTGGTGTTCTTGTGTGACCGCGAGGGGATGGAAGGGGGCATGAAAACACTTGCGAAAGGTCAGCAGAAGGAAGGATGAGGAGAATCGGTTGTTTCTCGACGCACTGTAGAAAGAGCAGCTGCAAGCTGCAAGATAACGAAGGATTTTGTTAAAACTTAGCGGCGAAGTAAGGTTTCGGTGGCTAGGAATGACCAACTGTGGCGAAGACCGGACTTCTTCAGTAAAAAGTTTTGATCATCCGAGAACCGGGAGAAATACTGAGTTCGTGCCCACAATCCACTTGCCAGCGCCCGTGGCCCAAGTGAGTGGGCGAGGTTCTTTACCTAGGCCCGTAGCCAGAGAGAGAGAGAGAGAGAGAGAGAGAGAGAGAGAGAGAGAAGGAGGAAAGGGTTGCTGATGATTGCTGTCGGGCAAAGGATATAACGGAGGTCGGGAAGACATAAAAAATTTCGGACACTGGACTGCGGTGGGTGTTCAAAAACGGGTAAAACGAAACGCAGATGGGGCGCCGCTCGGTCTGGCCCCTCTTGGCAACGGCACTGCCTTTAACGCAGCCGAACAAAGCTTCTCGGATAGGCCTCGGTCTCTGCTGGGTTGAAGGTTTTGTGTGCGGGTGCGTGTAAATGGCATAGAGCTGTTTGCTTCCCAGAAAGATGGCGAATTACGTGGTGTCGGGCCATTGAAACAGCCGGCACGGCACGTAGGTCATTAGACCGACAAATTAAGTTTAATTGAATGGCTTTCAGAAATGGCGTATGGGTTGTGCCTAAAAGTGAGTGGGTTACATTGTAGAAAAGTAAAACTTGAAGTGCTTCTTGTTTTTGTTTGCCTCTTGAACTGATCCAGCCGATTGCTTAGAACACGTGTGGCAGGACAATTTATTAATTATTTCAGAATCAAAGATCGGCCATTGTGATCCAGTAGAAATTAAAATATTGGTCAAATTGCCCAGTTAATTCGACTAATTAAATCTTCATAAATTATGCAAATAGGTGTTCCATATTTAAGTTTATTTATTTGTGCCAGAAATCCTCATAGCTGATTGGTGGATATGTAAACTTAAGTTTAGGTAAGTAAGTGCTCCTTTACAGTTTTCGCGAGAAAACCTATTGTATTTATTCAAAGAATCATGCTCTGTTCGCGCGCTTCTGTGTGTGCATATATATAGAAGAGAGAGAGAGAGAGAGAGAGAGAGAGAGAGAGAGAGAGAGAGAGAGAGAGAGAGACGCCCCGGGCGTAACGATAAGGCGCGCTACGCATATATAGATGGGGACTGCTTTGCTTTCGGAGAAAACGTTCCTGACTGTCACGGAGAAACCTCAGGTTCGATTCCAGGCAGGTACGAACGCTTGAACCACTAAATATCCGCCGTGCGTCGGATGGGCACGCTAAGCCGTCGGACCCCGGGTACTGGTCCCCCGGTTATAAATAAGGGTGTCTTTCTCCCCGTTTCTACGAAGCTTCAGTGTCACTTTCCTATAGGGCACTCTAGCCCAAATCTCCTAGCTTCCTATTTCTAAGGGTTGTTTAAGACCTGGGGTCAGACACCCCCTTCCTAAAATCCTCTACATATGATCTGATCTGATCTGCTTTCGCAGCAGTGAAAACAAATCAGTTCTGATCTAGAAGCGAGAAGAAAAGGGTCTGATTAAATATAAGAGCCCGATTAGGCTTGGGGATTTGCGGTCGGCAACATTGCTGATAGCAGACAGGTTTGATTTGGCTTCGCGCTAACGAGATGGGAGAAATCTAACCATCCTCTCAGAGCCAAGGAAAAATATATGGCCTGTGCTATGGTGATTAGTAGAAATACCTTCTTAGAAAGAGAGGCTAGCGGGAATACGACGCTAAAGTAACGGCTGGACTTCTTTGCGGAAAGTCAGAGATCGATTGCAAATCTTCTGCACGCCCACTTAATAATGCGTTACTGTACCTCAAGCAAAAGGAACTAACCTAATCCATGGTTACGGCAATTTGGAAGAGTAATCGGAGGCTCGAACGCGGTTGGCAGACGAAAGATCAGAGCATACAGCCTACTTCGTGTCAGCATCAGCGAGAGTTGTCTTGCAAGAAGAGAGGAGGACACTCCTTTCCCATCCGAGTAAGGAGGAAGAAACAATCAGCTACCCCGAAGCGAGAGTCGGAGATTCAACACCTGCCCAGCTTCATAAAATAACTGCGTCTGCATCCTGTGAGCGTTATCTTGCGGAAACAAAGAGTCATGCACTAACGTGTTTGTGCGGTGTGTGTGCGTGTGTGTGGTTCGCGCTTAGGCTTAAGTCAACAGTACCCTCTGAGTGCATACTACAGTGATTATCAGTAAGAAACTTGGATTTCACCAGCCCTGCACATTCTGTAAGTATAGTAATATTGATTAATTTGATTCTCACCTGTTAAAAAAAATTCAGAAGGACTCAAGCCTACGAGAACTTACTGACCAAACTGAATTAATAAGGAATTGTATTAGCTGTCAGCGAGCAGCTAGTTTGCAGGCTAAACGGCGATAAATTGAGTCCACCAGTTTGAAGCTGGAATTCGAGCTTGCTTGGTGTATGTTTATGTTGTGTATTCGCAAGGGAAGTCTTCATCTTACCTTATCTTTTATTGTTTTGTTTTTTTGGCTTAATTAAATATGTTTGTCTTGTGCCAACCCCTGCAGTAGATCGAGTCATTCTCAGTGCCCGTGAAATTTGTTTCCTTCGATTGGTTAATAAGTTTAAGAAAAACTCTCTCGCCCCAACATGTCTTCGGAGATGAAGAACCCCAGAATTAATAATTTGCATACTTAAAATTTTTACTGTTCAACCCAGGACATGGCGGTCACCCGGGGAGCTACCCTACTGAATTCTTTAAATACGATTTTATTTTTGATTTGGCCATTCTCGGAGTGTAACAATATGTAAGGAGAAATGGTTAAGAGGGAGGGGCCTGTTGCAAAAGGGGAATTTTATTATTCAGCAGCTTAGCTGGGCTCTTGGTTTCGGTAACAGACAGAGGACTCTGACCCCTACATTAATTCAAAAGCAGTGGCCATTGAATTGGGCTCCTAATTATGTTTTGCCAGCTGATTGGCAAAGCGGTTAAAACATAATTAAAAGCAGTTGTAGGAATAACGACCGCCACCTGTAGCTGGGATTTAAAAAGAAACAAATAATAAATTTTAAGAATAATAATAATAATTGTGCAATGAAAATGTATAAAGAAAATAAGGAATGGGTCCTGCTTTTGTGAAAACGTGATTCTTCTTCGGAATAATTAACATCTTTAAGTGTTATGTAATGAAAAAAAAAACATTTCTTTAAAATTGCTACGAATGTTAAGAAAAGTATAAATTCCAGGGATCTGGATGCTCGTGTTTATTGAAGACAGGCGCGTATCCAGGGGCGGGGGCTTGAGTGACTGCAGCTACCCTCCGAAATCAGACACTTATCTATTTTTTCCAAGCGTAAAAAAAAATCTAAAAAATTTTCAACATCCATGCAATAAAACCATTTGGAAAACAAAATATTTTATTTCAAATATATAGTTATTTACTATAATTTTTCTTAGTATAAAATAAAGTACATTTGATTTGAACCATTAAAAAAATTCCTGAATTTAAAAATATATACAAATAAATATTAACAATACGAAAATCCGTAATTCGTCGACTGCGATTTGAGTTTAAAGAAACTATAAAATAAAAATTGTAATTTCGATAACTTTTTGATTTAAAATATATTATATTAATAGTTAAAGGTTATTTTTGTGAATTGAACGTTTCTGAAATAAAGAATATTGCTAAAATTACTTATTAATACACACTTGTGCCACTAGATGGCACAACATTTTCCTCATTCCAAGTCATACGTCCAAGAACATGTGCAGTATGATTCGAAGTCATTCAATAATAGTTTTTCAGACTGTGAACAGCTGCGTAAAGATAGCCCCCGAAACCCCCGGCATCGGTGGGGGGGGGGGGCGACCACCTCTGGAAAAATATTTTACAATTTTTTTTCCGGAAACTGCATATGAAGCTGGTTAAAGAAATAGCCAGGATTTTTTTTACAGAAGCTTTGAAGTATTAAAGAAAGCGTTTTTTTTTTAATTATATAAGTCCGCAAACATTTTAAATTCTTTTTGGCGGATTTAGTTTATAAAAACCGGATGTCGGAAAAGTAGCTATTCTAGACAACTGGAGGCCCCTTTTCACAGCCAAACAACAGCCCTTATACATGAATGTGAAAGAAATATCAGTTCAATGAATGTAATTTTCATACCAATGAGGATAAGATGTCATGTATTACAGGTGTTTGCACATAACTACGCATCATTTAGAATAAAATAAACTGAAAGGTGTTATTCGGGGAGTCAAGAAACGGAAACCTGTGTCATTTTTTATAACAGAGTGAAAAGAAAAAATTTACTATGTGCAAAATAGTTTGACATTATGTGAAGCGTGTTATTTATACATATATGAATTAAAATAATTTAATGTATTTTTTTATATATTAAAGATTACATAATCCTTAATTTTCATTTACTTTTTGCTTACGTTTGCTTATGTTTCGTATTTTCGTATAAATTGGAGAAGGTCGTTAGACACTGTAACACCGCAGTTAGGTGTTTTGTGTGTAAGATGTTTTGTGTGTAAGATGTTTTGTGTGTTAGGTGTTTTGTGTATAAGATGTTTTGTGTGTTAGGTGTCTTGTGTGTAAGATGTTTTGTGTGTAAGATCGTGAGACATTTCAAGAGAGCTCTCTAAAAGAATAAAATTTGCATGACATGATTAACTTGGGCGTAGTTTTATACTATTACAAGTCTTTTTTGTATTACTATGTAATGGTATAAAAGTAAGACTATAATTTTAATTATAACTTGCACACTTGTGTTTTATGCGACAAAGTGCAATAATTTTAGTTTAACGAAAATAACCTGTAGGTTCCACAGAATTTGAATTATTAAAAACCCCATAAAACCTAGTTAATAATATGGAATTTAAAATTTTCGATAACTGAAAGCTAATAGATTTTCAGAAAAGGGCCTCGAAAATTTTTTTTTCCGGGGGACCCCAAGTTTTTTCGGTACGCCACTGATTGTGAACTGAGGTTTTCCGTTTTAATTGTCAGTTGTCTCAAGATCAGTTTTAAAAAATGAAAAGAGTTAGCAGCCAAACAAACTTAACAGAGTTTATGTTTAAAAGTAAACGATTAGAAAATTATGTTCCTTCTCGTAATGTGGTGTGATGACTTGTTTAACCTCCACAAAACAGGACCCTACTTCCGACTTGGATTCTGATGGGCCATTTCCATCTAATAAGGAAGAAAGTGTAATAGGAGAAGTCAGAGGTCTGCACGGGCCAGGCTAGCCCGCCAAGCCCGAGCTCGGCCCGCGAGCTGGTTCGGTTTTTTTTTTTTTAGTTCAGAGAACATAGCAGCGGGCCGGATCGGGCTTTTCCCCAGACATTTACGACCAGGCCGGGCTTTTCCCCAGACATTTGACGACCAGGCCAGGCCAAGTCGACCCATTCTTTTTATCGCAATGGTAAAGAAGAAAAAAGTCGCGTTCCCCAATTTCCTGGTGGGTTTAACTGTTTCGCTGGTTTTACTTACTTTCATGACATAGCCCAGGGTATAATCAGAAAAGCAACGAGAGGCATTCACAGTGTTTTTACCAATCTGCAGGTATTAAGATGGTAAAACTATTTTGGGGCTTGTCGACGGCAAAAAGATTCGACCCCGAGTGAGTGTGTATGTTGTGTAGAGTGGGGGACGGATCATGTCTGCAGTGGGATCAGGGTGGGTGTGTGTTTGTATGAGAGAGTGGGACGATATGGATTTTTTCTCCTATCCCTAATCCATACAGGGATTGACTATTGTAGTGTTACCGCTTACTAGTTCAGAGAAAGGGAGATTCTGAGCACGCTTAGTCTTCCTTTTTCTCTCTTTTTAAGATAATATTTTTCGATAATTGTCAAAGTTTAGTTAATATTTTTAGACTTACATTCAATTAAATATTTTCAATAATATCTCATTTCATTATCTAATTTTCACATTTTAATAAAATGCAATAGAAAGACAAAATAATGCCAAATGGCACATCACGGGCAATGCCGGGCCTAAATAAGAGCTGCAATTGACGGAGCCCGGGCCGATTGTGTGATATTTGAAAGGGCCCGGGCCGGGCTCGGTCTTAAACGCCTGGGCTTGGGCCGGGCAGGGCTCACCAAATTAGGCCCGTGCAGACCTCTAGGAGAAGTGTCAGCTGCGTGCAACGATGGAAAAGCTTCACATCACAGACGGCTTCTGAAATTTATTGTGTGGATGATATTAGTGCTTATTTATAGGCCTAAAATTAAGTAATCATGAGGAAGTTGGGAAATTAAGATCTCTGGGGGTGCCTTCGGAAAATTATATTTTTCCTGCTGAGAAAGGCCAGTAGTTCAGTAGCAGATTTCAAAGAAAGTGGTTGCAAAAATTCGAATGGCTTGTATATTCGAAAGTTAAGAATGGAAGTTTTGGCAAGTATTGCGTCATATTTTATGACTGCGATTCCGCAGGTAAAGGATTTCGTCAAAAAGTATGACGTTTTGTAACTCAATCATGTACAAATCTAAAAGATTCGTTAGAGATTTATCGCAAGAACGAAAAAAAAAAAAAAACAGTACCATAAGAATGCGGTTTTGAATGCTGAGAACACAAACTGCTATTTGTGATAAACGAGTTGATCCAGTTTCGGTTCAGTTAGAGACAAGAAAGAAGAGTAACCGTGCAAAGCTTGTTCCCATTGTACAGACGATTCGTTTCTGTGGAAGACAGCGAATTTCTCTTCGTGGTCATTATGAATCAGGAAGAATATCTTTGGGCGAACCAACCCATAACGAGGGCAATTTTCTTTCACTGCTTCGTTTTCGTGCAAATTCCGAAGATTTGACGTTAAAAAAACATTTAGTTGAAAGTAGTAGCAATATCAGTACTACTTTTCAAAATTAACTGATTGATTGCTATGCACAACTTATGCAATCAGAAATTATTAAAAATGTAAAAAAATCTGGCTTTTAAGCATATTAGCCGACGAAACTACAGAGATGTCACAAATCAAACAGTATGTTGATGAAGATACGATTAAAATAAAAGAAGAGTTTTACTAGTTTATGATGTAACTGGGACAGCACTCAGTAAAACTATACATGACACCTTAGCTGAACTTCGCTTGGATTTGAGTCAAATGAGAGGACAAGACTACGACGCGACAGGGCATGATGCCCTGTCACGTCGTAGTCTTGTCGATTCCGAGGTGCATCAGGGCATGGTGCCCTGTCGCGTCGTAGTTTGTGGTCGATTCCGAGGTGCATCATCTATGCGAGGTCGATTCCGAGGTGCAGCTCTCATATAGCAGGAATATCCGAAAGCTATCTATACTCATTGTGTTTCCCATTGTTTAAACTTATCTCTGTCCGATAGTGCCAAAGTGCGTGACGTGCGCAATGCTTTTGGAACTACCAAGGTACATCTGAAATCTACGTTTTTTCATTCATCAGCGAAACGCATTGAAGTACTTAAAGCTAAAATTCGGGAATCGAAAGTTAACTGTTCAGTTTTAAAGTTGAAAATTTTATGCGAGCCAAGATAGGTTTTAAGACACGAGGCTGTTTTGCTGTTTAATGATTACCTAATCCCAATCACGGCTGCACTGGAACATATTGAGCAGCATGATAATTCTGAAAGTTCAAGAAATGCGTTTGCTTTGTTATAACGTATGTTCTTTCCCGTTTTTAGTGACAATTTTCATAATTAGCTGTGTGCTTGGATTAACTTGCAATCTTTCTAAAGAACTCCAAAGTCAAAATTTAGATTTGGCAAGAGCTGTGAAAAAAGTTAAAAGCATTGTGATTGTGGTACAGCGTTATCGTGAGAGAGCTGACGAAAAGTTTGGCCAAATATATGAACAAATCCAAACATTAGCAATAGAGCTGAATGTAGAAAAGAGTACGCCTCGTATTTGCGGTGTTAAAAAAACAGAGCAAACGTATCTTTTAAAAATCCAGAGGAGTTTTACCGTATAACTATTTTTATACCATATTTAGACGACTTCATTACGGCTCTACAGGAACATTTTTGACTCATGAGGACACAGTTCTATCTCTTCGAAATCTACAACCTGTCAACATTTCGGAAATTGAAACTTCAGTGAAATTCTATAAAGATGGCCTCCCAGGATTTAGAGAGACAGTAGAGGGAGAAGGGAGTCGTGGCAGCTGAAATGGATGTCAGAAACATGCAAACCAACCTCAGCAATTGAAGCATTAGCTGCGTGTGATAAAAAAACTTTATCCAAATATTCGTACTCTTCTAAAAATAAATATTTTGTCTGTACTTCCAGTCTCCACTGCATTCTTGGAGAGAAGTTTCTCCACATTGAAAAGACTTAAAACATATCTACGAAGCACGACATCGGAGTCCAGACTCGTAGGTTTAGCTCTTTTGTCTATTTACAGAGATATAGATATTCCTGATGATGATATTGTTACGACTTTTAGGTACTGAAATGAATTCGATTAGCAGGTTTGGCAATAGGCGGGAACAGCATTAATTATTGGGTGAAAATTAACAGCTAGTGGTTTCCCGCATTTCAAAAGAGGAGAACACAGATAAGAGCCCTTTTTCTTGGAAGGGAGAAATCTTAGCCTGGTGTGGGGAACACGATGCGTCGCCCCCTTAGTGCGTGTCGGTCAAGTCGGATAGCCATTAAAAGTGTCAACAGATCAGGAAACTTATGGCGTTTGCTACTCCGAACCTTGACAGGACAAAGGAGTGTTAGTTAAGTTATGTGTTTTCCGTACTTTCAGGAAGTGGGACCCACCACATATTCCGAATGCAGAGGCATGTATTTCATACCACTTCACCGCGCCAAATGCTTTCAGGCTGACAAGAGGGTTTAAACAGACCCCTAAGAAGTAGAACAAGGAATCTGTGAATGATGTAAACAAGCGAAAAAGAATAGTCTGGTTCCGAGCCGTGAAGCGAACGAGTCTCGGTGAAGCGGATCCAGCTCGAAGGAAGAGCTTCTGTCCGAAGATGACGGACGGCTATACAAGGAGCGGCCGAGCGGTTGATATTACCGCGAGGAAATAGTAGAGAGAGAGGACGATACCTCTTCTCCGGGTGCTAGATTGAACGTAAGAGAAAGCCAGTATCCCGGAGGTCACACGATGTGATGGAATTACAGCCCCGAATGACGGAGATGCCGACCGGTGATGTATGCGAGAATCACCTTTGGAGAGACGAACGGATCCTTCTACACGTCAGCGGCTTCGTTCCACCACGACATTGGTGTGCATAAATGCGTCCATGATTTCATGCAGGTGAATGCAGTGCACGAGAGAAAGTGGGAGATGGGGTTCGACTCCCCTCTCCATTGGTTATAGTGCGCGCTCTGAAATGGGCGTGTCATCACACAGGTGCGCTTCGAATATAAATACATCAAACATGGATACCTGAGGAAACAGCATATCTGTAAGTACAGAACTTATGTATGCATGCCAGTTGTGATTAGATTGGCTCCGGTCAGCCAATAGACTCTCGTCGGCTGAGAACTGTTTTTAAAGCCGGACTGTATAGGCCAACAAATAATCATTGACTTTAATGATAAATTCAGCCTCAGAGCTATCCAGAAAGGGGCAAGTCTACTTGACGCCCCTCCTTCACAATCCTCTGTACATAGACGCCTTCATCATTATCCTCATATTTTGTTGTTAATTGATTAAATGTCTGTTGTCTCGTGCCAGTCCTGAAGTTGCATGACTAATTAATGAGTCAGAATTTCTTGGTTTTGATTGGCTAAATTGCAGGATAAATTCTTTCCACCAGTACATAAAGTTTTGGCGATAAAAAGAGCTCACAAATATTATTCTAAATTCTACTGTCTACCTCCGGGGCGTCAGCCATTGCCTGACATCCTGACATCTAAATTCTTAAAACTTATTTTTATTCGATAATCCGGCGACCCGGGGGGGGTAGCAACAATATTATTGACCACTTTGCTAACAGTGGGAAGGCAAGAAGACTGAATTCGATATTATAATCTGAAATCAAACTCTGCGATTTTTTGAGATACTATTCAAAAATTTAAGATGTATATATGTTTCTATTAATACGATCTTCTTCCTTTTTAGTGTAAAAAAACACAGTTAAACTTTTATATGTTCTACCTAGTCTAGATATACACATTAATTCCTGTAATGCAATTTTATAAAAGCAAAGCAACTGTATCAGAAATTGTTGAATGCGGAGTAACATTCCTATGTTTGTAATTGGATACTTCGTGATGGTGTAAATTAAAACTAAGAAATGATTTGCAAAGGTAACTATGTTCATGATCGACAGACTCTTGAAATAACTTATCGTTATTTATTCTTGAGTAATCACAAGATAACTAAAATGCTATATCTAAGTTCACTGATAATACTAAACATAGAATGAATGAGTTATTAATCAACCATTGTCGTGCGGGTCCCTGAGGAGATGCACCCGACGCAAAATTGGCAACCAAGGGGGTGTCAAGTGGATTGTGACTCTGCGATTCCCTGGATTAGGGCTGACGCAGCTTCAGGATCCGTTGTGTTTCACACAGCAGATTTACCTTTGAGACTCAAAGGGTCTGCCGTGTGCGCAATAATTTTAAACCGTCCAGAATTTAAAACATATTGTTACGCCCCGGGGCGCCAGATTATCGAATAAAATTAGCTTCAAAAATTTTGATGTCAGGATGTCAGGCAATGGGTGACGACCCGGAGGTAGACATTAGAATTTTGAATAAATAATGGTGAGCTCTTTTATCGCCGAAATTTAGGTACTGGTGAAAATAATTTAGCCTGCAATTTAGCCAATTAAAACCAAGAAATTCTAACACTCATTAATTATTCATTCGCAACTTCAGAACTGGCACGAGACAACAGACATTTAATCAATTAAAAATAAAACATGAAGATAATGATGAAGGCGTCTATATACAGAGGATGGTGATGGTGGGAGCGTCAAATAGACTCGCCCCCTTCGGGATAGCTCTGAGACTGAATTTATCAGTAAAGTTCAATTATTACTCATTGGCCTATACACAGTCCGGCTTAAAAAACAGTTCTCAGACGACGAAAGTCTATTTGCTGACCGGAGCCAATTATTTCACAACTGGCATGCATACATAAGTTCCGTACTTACAGATATGCAGCTTTTCCACGAGTGTCTATGTTTGATGCCCTCACTAATATTTGATGTATTTATATTGGAAGCGCACCTGTGTGACGACACGCCCATTTCAGAGCGCGCACTATAACCAATGGAGAGGAGTCGAACTCCGTCTCCCACTTACTCTCCTGCACACATTTTTGTTCATTCACCTGCATGATCAGGTACGCATCTATGCGCACCAATAGCGAGGTGGAACGAAGCTGCTGACGTGAAAGCAGGATCTGTTCGTCCCAGTTGTTCCGTCCGTCTATCCAACTGTGATTCGCCTTACATCACGGGTCGTGCATCTCAGTCACTCCGGGCTGCAATTCCACCACTTCGTGTGACCTCTGGGATGCTGCTGGCTTTCTCTTACGTGCAATCTAGCACCAGGAAAAGAGGTATCTTCCTCCCTCCTATTTCCTCGCGGTAACATCAACCTCTCGACCGCTCTTTGTATAGCTGGCCGGCATCTTCGGACAGAATCTTTTCTATCCCCGCAAAATACCACGCTGCGGGATCTCCTTCGTCCCGCACGAGTCCAGCTCCCTTCACGAGCTTGTTCCGGACTAATCTTTTTCGCTTGTTTCACATTTCATCAGCAGATTCCTTGCTTTGTGGTTAGGGGTCTGTTTTAACCCTCTTGTCAGCCTTATTGTTTCCTAAAAGCATTCGGCGCGATGAAGAGGTAAGAAATGCATGCCTCTGCATTCGGAATATGTGGTGGATCCGGTCACCGATAAATACAGAAACACATAACTTAACTAGCACTTCTTTGTTCTGCCAAGTTTCAGATTAGCAAACGCCATAAGTTCTCCGATCTGTTGACACTCTAACGGCCACCCAACTTGACCGACACACACTTTGGGGGCGATGCATCGCGTTCCCCACAGCGAACGACATATGTTCCACTTCAGATTTCTTCCTTCCAAGAAAAGGGACCCTTATCTCTTCTCCTCTTTTGCAATGCGGTAAACCACTAGCTGTTAATTTTCAACCAATAGTCAATGCTGTTCCCGCTTCTTGCAAAACCCGCTAATCGAGTTAATTACCGTACCCCAGAGTCTTAACAATATGATAAAGAATTGCTGAGTACCTGCCGTAGAAAATATTATTTCCGCATATCCAGGGTTGAGCACACAATACAGTTTGCAACTATAAAAACACTCATGAGAACATATTAGAAAAATTAACATGTAAAACAATTTATTGGTCTTGTTTTGGCAAATAATAAGAAAAAACAAACATAGTAGATTAGGACCCCTTTTGCTCATAATCATAAGAATGCGAGAATGTAAACAGTCATATATGGATTATTAAACTTGACGTCACCTATTGATTATATATATACTAACACTTCGTCAAAAAAAAAAAAAAAAACATACGATAATAACAATAATAATACCGACTCTTCTGACAGGAACTCGCCACCACGTGTTCACTGACTATTCGCTCATTAAACCTTATTAATTTTAGCGGAAAACTTCAGTATGCATTGATCGCTAATACGCTGATATCTTGAGAGGACATCAAAAAGAAAGAATAGGATGGAATTCCTACCTTAACATCCACCTGGACTGGAGACCGCGCGGCTGTTCCTGCACCACACGAAATATGGAACAATATGGAAAATCCGTTATTCTTGACGAACTTTATCTCAGAGTCCGTAGAACAAGACAGTTCTTTAACACAAAGGCACCGACCTCTTAGCAGAATCACATCTCCTCGTCTGCCGCAGTAGTCCTTGGACTCGCGCCGATGACTGCTCCTGGTCCCGAAATAGTAGCAGATCCACCTAGACGTCGCGGCCCATCACGCTCTCCAATGTCAGATCGCCTCGCTGGGGTTGGGGTCCACTTTGTTATCCGGAGTTATTTTCCCAAAAAATGAGTATCACTCGTTGGCAGTTTCGGGGTGCAGCAACCTCCTGCTATATTTTCCATCTAAGGCACGAGGAAACATCCGTAAGCTCGGAGACTTCACATGCCTCCCTTTCTGACCGGATAAATGGTGGTACGAACCCATCGGAAGACTCCGAGGGCTGATTTCTAAGTGCCTGGCTGATTAAGTTATAGCACAGCTGAAGCGCTTACATGGCGGTGCTAAAAGTGAAGTGACAAGTGCAAGTGACAAAAGTCACTAACAAGTGATTCTCTTATCTTCTCGAAATTTTCGACAACTTCCCTGGGATCCACCCACAACACCACAAAATTATGCTATCTCCAATCCCGCGCTGGGGAACGCAGACCTCCCCTGAATTAAATCTCTAAGTCGAATTTTTACTGGTCGTAAAATTAACATGGAATCACTTGATTCGTTAGGAGGCCAAAAATGGGTGCCCGACAACTTCCCCATTCTTAACAAATCAGCGAACATGGGAAAATTCCTAAAGGTCTGACGTCTACGGGTGATGTAACCACTTTACCAATAAATTTTTCAGCCATAAAATTGTCACCAGAGTCGCCAGTGAGACCCGGGCTACTCGAGAGCCTTTTGAAAATGAAGAGAACGGCTGACATCTTTATAGCCCTCCCCCTCCCGCCCCATAAAACATCTCACAATGCTCAAAAGAATTCCGAAACTTCGATCTGCCTCTTCAACTCATTATGCAATCTGGAAATGCCCCCTGCCTGGATTAGCCACCGAAGGGAGGGGAAGGGGATCGCTGCACGGCGGATTCGACCCGCCGGTGAATGCACTGTCCTGCAGCTAAGCCTGACATCCAACAATTGCTTGCTCAACGAATGGACGGCTAGGGGGGGGGGGTAAGAGAGAAAAAGAATCATCCGAAATTGGGGCTTGTTCAGCCCTGGAAATGTCATTTATTTTAAGTGTCATTTATTTTTAATACAAGAAAAAAATTATGAACAATTCAAAAACATCACATAAACGCAGGCGCGGGGCCCCTCGAGGCGCTGGGCCCTGTGCGACTGCACAGGTCGCACACCCATGCAGCCAGCCCTGGGTGTTCGACAAAAATAAAAGAAACAAGCAAAGAACTCCATCATCCAACAAACCCCTCCTACGTCCGCGCTATAGTTGATTCAAAGTTATTTTCCGAATCTTGTAAATGCTTGATGTGGAAGTGGTTTTGTCATGAGGTCTGCTATGTTGACCTGGAATACATTTTTGGACCTGGAATAATGTGCGTCTTGTGACACACATTATTCCAAGTCCAAAACCCCTTTGTTAAATAAGTTTTTAATGAAATGGGGCTTTATATCTATTTATCTAATTCTTGAGTGACCTAGTGGCCTTTATCAGATTGCACAAGTTTAATTACAGACTGATTGTCTTGCAACACTTAATTGGTAACTGTTGCTCTAAACCTAAATCTTTCAGCAACGCCAACATTCATGTCAGTTCTTGAGTTGATTTTGCTAATGACACATATTCTGTTTCTGTGGACGATAATGCTATGCAGTTCTGCTTCTGACTTCCAATTTAACCCTTTAAGCGGCCGATGTTTCTGAACCAAATGTTGCCCAAAATTTTCTCGCCTCCTCAAACAGAACTGTTAACATAGTGGCCGGGTTATACGAAAGCTACGCAAAGCTATTCCTTTCCCTCTCTCAGCTCAGCAGAATCGACTATATATCCATCTCTGGTAGTAAGTGCTCCATTATGGTCTTTAGTGTCTGGTAGATATAGTGCTTTCTTCTCTGCTCCATTACCCAAGGAATGATTTTAGTAAGTGCTCCCTTGTGGTCTATAGTCTGATTCCCTTATAGTGCTTTCTTCTCTGCTCCATGACCCAAGGAATGATTGGGAAGGGCTAGTCCCCCCCTGACATGGACATCATGCTACTAGGTAGAAGCAAGTTACTCAAACATCTTTTCTCTCCTTTCTTTGGTTCTTCGCCATTTTTGTAGTATTTTCGGGAGAAAACGTAATATGATAGGAAGGATTAAGGAAAATTATTCCCATTAAATTACCATTTTGAAAGACAAACCTAAAGGAAACGCAACACTTTCTAATGTGCAGGTTCACTTGTTCTTGTCGAGTTGGGCCCACGTATTTGACAGCGAATATATATACATTCGTTATGGCTGATTTCAAACAATTTCTCCAACCCAGAGTTAATTCATTCGAGCCGGTTAAAGGGTTTAAGCAATTGCTTCCTAAGAAAAACAAGTGTCCTGAAGTTGACAGTACTTTCATTACTGGAGGATGTTTCTGCAGAAATTTTAATTTTCTTGTCTTGTGATCCTTTTAGATATCTTATTACCTTTTTAACAGCTGCCCAGTCTCTTTGTCTTGGGGTTTGATACCTTCTATTCAAAATATGTACAGCAGTGGAGATATCAGGTCTTGTGATAGCAGAGATGTATAACAGAGATCATATAGCGTGCCTGTATTTGTGGTTATTTGGTAATGCATCTTCCTCTCCTTCAAGTTTATAGTATCCAGTTTCCATGGGAGTGTTACTTAGTTTTGTTTCCTTTAATCTACAATTTTCAATCATTTCTTGAATTTTGTTCCTGTGGCTTAAAAGAAAACTTCCATTTTCGTTTTTCTGCATTTCAATTCCTAACTAATATTGCATGCACTTTACCTAGATTTGTCATTTCGTACGTTTTCTGCAGTTCTTCTATTACACTTTTTATTTGTGCAACATTTTTAGCGCTGATCAAAATATCGTCTACATACAGAATTAAATACACAGGATTTTCTTTTTCTGCCTTGAAAAATAGACAAGAATCGGCCTTGCTTTTACTAAATTCAAGAATTTCCAACGTTTGTTCTATTGAGTTATTCCACACTTTTGCTGCTTGCTTTAAACCATATATAGATTTGTCCAATTTGCAAACTTTGTGTTCTTCGCCTTTCACTTCAAAACCGTCTGGTTGCTTCATAAATATTTCCTCATTTAATTTTGCATTCAAATACGCAGATTTAATATCAATATGGTGTACATGCATTTGTTTATATGCCGCTGCAGTAAGAAAAGATCTTATTGTGGTGTGCTTGACCACTGGTGCAAAAGTTTCATCGTAGTTTGACCCATATTTTTGGTCATGTACTTTTGCTACTAACCTGGCCTTATACTTTGTTATTTGACGTTTATCATTACATTTTGTGTTGAAGATCCACTTGCTTTCTATAGCTTTTCTTCCATTTGGTAACTCTGTTAGTGACCAAGTATCATTTGCTTTTAATGACTTTTCATTACATTTTGCCATTTTGTTTTCTCTCTTTCTGGAAGATTGTGTATATCACTTAGAGATTTTGGATCTGAGTTAGAAGTTTGGTTTGTTTTTTGCTTTGCTTGTAAACTCTTTTTCCAATTTTTCCATTTGTTCTTGCTTTAAATCCAAGTCATTCTGGTGGAACTTCTATATTTGAACGCTCAGAAACTCTAGGTAAATTAATGTTTATGCCAGGTTCAGTTTCTTGCTCTTTGAAATTTCTTCAGTGTATGAGATTAAAATCTCCTTGTTCTTCAGTTTCTTCTTTTTCCTTGATAAATTGATTTTCAAAGAATTCTACCGATCTGGACACGACTGCGTTTCTTCCTCCAACGTAAACTCCATGTCCCTTTGATCTAAAATCATAACCGATGAACGTACCTTCAAAGTTCTGCTTTGTCATCTAACTTCATTCTTTTCTATTTATGGACGTAGTAGTAGACTTTGCATCCATACACCTTTAAATAATTGATATTTGGTCTGATTTCGTTCCAGAACTCATACGGAGTTTTGTTACTTGCTTTAGTGACTAACCTCTTTTGCAAATATTTTGCTGTTAGAACTGCTTCAATCGAATTCAATTCCGCAGTCGAAGAATCCTCTAAACAGCATAATACGGAAAGTTCAAGCTCTAGCCAGGGACAAAGATCTACCGGAAATTATTAGAATGTCAGCAAAGCTTCCACCAGGCCCTACAATTCCACCACTCTTTGGACGACTAAAGAATCATAAACCTGGATCTACCCTTAGACCTATAGTTGCAAAAAACAAAGCTTCTACGTACATATTAGAAAAATCCGTAGCTAAATTCTTCTCTGAACGTTTAAAAAACTCTGATTACGTAATCAAGTCAACAAAAGAATTTGTGGAGCGCGCAAGAAAGTTAAATATATTTGATAATGATATAATGGTAATGGAAAGTTTCGACATAGTGTCTTTATATCCATCTATACCTATACCAGAAGCTGTTGCAAACCTTGAAGTTATAATCGTCACTTCCCGTGAATTCACACCAACCCAAACAAAGAAAATGATCGCCGCCTTAAATCTCATTACTAACCACAACTACTTTAAGTTGGATGGAAACATATACAAACAACCTAAAGGAGCACCGATCGGTTCACCTTTATCTGCAGTCCTTGCGGAAGCAGTACTTAGACAGCTAGAAGATCCCATCCTTTTTAATTGTATCAAAAAACCCCGAGTTTGGATCCGCTATGCAGACGACATATTCTTCATATGGGAACATGGAGTAGACGAATTAAATGATTTCATGCGCAAGATAAACAACCTACACAATACAATAAAGTTCACCATGGAGCTTGAAAAAGACGGGACGTTGAATTATCTTGACGTCGCGCTCAGAAGAAATAGAACATCTAGCTTCGATTTTAACGTTTACTATAAACCGAACGCAGTACCGAACCTTGTCCCTCCTCATTCGCACTGCCCAAAAGAGTACAAACTTTCCGCATTTAGAGCGTGGTTCCATAGAGCGTACAACGTATGCAAACCCGACTATCTGAATAATAAAGAAGTTGAGAATATCTATAGCAAAGGTCTAAAGGCTGGATATAAGAAGGATGACAAAGATACAGTACATAGAACTGTAAGAAATCATACGATGTCAGCAATAACGACGTCACCTATAGTAAGACTATGAGCTACGCAGGATCCCTCACATATGTCCCAGGCTTTACATATTGGTTAAAGAATTTATTACGTAAATACAACATATTAATAGCAATGAAGTCCCCGACCCCGTTATCACATATAATATCAAGTTGTAAGGAGAGACAATGTGAGAAAGAAAAGGCGGGGGTGTACGCTATACCGTTGGTATATCCTGACAACACGGAAAAGATATATTTCGGAATGACAAAGCGATCCTTGGACACTAGATGTAAAGAACAAGTACGAAGTGTGAAGCAGGACATGCAGAATACAGCCCTCGCCAGAGAAATCATGCATTGCTCGGCCGCTCCTGTATGGAATAATATTAGAAGAATTGCCCCTTACACGAATTTCAAAGAGACTGCCATCAGGGGAACAGTTGAAATCCTATCCAACAAAGTGACATGCAATGATATAGTCTCTACGGAACTACCAATGGTTTGGCATGCATTATTAAAAGATGGAAACACATCACGGCGCTCTGTATAATTACGTGATAAAAATTCATGTAATATGTTCGTGATGTCACCCGCGTTATTTTCAAAAATCATCTTCGTTCTTTACATGTTCCAATTCTCTACATTTTTGTGTCTATCATTGCCTTGAAAAAGCCTCCCAGTGGAGTGCGAAAGCTTAGCGAATATTTGTGCTGACTACACCACGAAAATAAACGGATTTCATACGCTATATGCGTTTCGGAATATTTCTGTGCTTCCAGTTTTGAAGGGTTTTTTTTTTTTTTTTTAAAATAAAATTGTCATTTCCAGTTGAATTGAAATTTTTTCAATATTTAGCTTTCATTACTTTTATTTTATTTTTACAAAAGGGGCAAATCAATTTATTCGAACTAGCTTCCAAATTACTTTTTATGATCTGTTGTAAATCAGTTTATGTCTAACTAATAAAAGTATCAACTTGTGTTTCGTCTTTATATTTCTGGTCTGTTTGTTGTAAGTGTACGTGCTTTCTTCTTAGAGCGTAAAAGGCACGCATCCCGGACCGTTCCTTGAGAGTGAACTGCCGAAAAAAATGGAAAAGCTTATTATAGTTATAAAAATATTCAGATTCTTAACTATTACTAAACGATTTTTTCAGCTTACATGTCGGAAGACGTTTCGCTGTTAGACAGCATTTCATGATTAGAAGACATATCTCCATGTTCAGTTTCCATTTCTTCAGAGCTTGTAGTGGAGACAGACGTTGATGAACTGCAGTCCATTATAAATTGACTGGAGGAACCCGATTCGACGTTGCTAACCGTTCCCTCCTTCCTGGTAGAAGGAGCATCCAATCGGCGTTCGTCACGACCTAGAAATAATATACAAGAGGTAACAGACTCAATCTCACAGCAATAAAGATGCGGGTGTAATAGAGACAATAAAAGTATGAACCACACACACAAAAAAATTTTCCTTAAAATGCATCTAACAGATAAAATAAATGCCCCAAAAGTCGGAGAATTTTGCAAATAAAAACTAATACCGTTTCTAAAAACAGGCAAAACTCACATTTTTCTCACCCTTTGAAATCACAAAACATGGAAATGAATTTTTTTAGCTTAGATGAATTAAATAAAAACTAAATGAAATTCTTCAAAAAAAAAAAAAAAAGAACCACGACGATGTTTCGGGGGGGGGGGGGGGGCGTAAAATAACAGATATTGTTGCTTCGCAAAAGTGAAAGTTGCTTCTTTGTTTTTGCAGCAGTGTTTCAAAAAGATCACACTCAATAATTGAATTAGGAATATAAAAAAACTCAGCCTCACTGTGCGCTTAAAATAAAAATACGTGACGTCAAAATATAATTCACTCTCCTTGTACATTGTACAAAAAATTAAGATCTCTTCAGTGACCAGGTGTTAGAACGAGATCAGTGGTATGCCGTAAACGTTATGTGTAAGAATGAAAAAAAAAAAAAAAAAAAGCATACGTCATTTATAATGGAATTCTAACCTGCGATTTTTTTTATTCTTCCGCTTGTATGACACTTTTTTCGCCCATAAGCTTTCCATATAGGATAGTTATAGGGGAATGATTATGATTTAGAAACTGTGGGAGTCCAACTTCGAAAGGCCATCTGATTGATATGCGAAAGCTTGGAACCCTTGATCTTTGTTTTACGCTAATAATTAATACGGATTATATCAGTATAGTTTCACGTGTAAATATGACATGGATGTCAAGTCAGATAAAATCCGAAAACTTGAAATTTTTTTGTCCTGCAGCTGAAATCGAAACCGCGTCTCCCGGATAGCGCTCTAGCATGCTAACCACTACTCCACCCAGAACGACCAAGTTTCAAGTTTCCGATTAATTTAAATATAACCAACACAGGATTCGCTGGTCGAAGCAACCGCCATTTATATATACCGAATCTGGTGGTTTAAAATTCATTCTCGTGATTGACCTGAGGCTCAGACAATCAATGAATGAGATTACACCATTGTACAATACAAATTTGGTAGATGTGAATCCGTTTATTTGTACAATACAAATTTGGTAGATGTGAATCCGTTTATTTGTATAATACAAATTTGGTAGATGTGAATCCGTTTATTTGTACAATACAAATTTGGTAGATGTGAATCCGTTTATTTGTACAATACAAATTTGGTAGATGTGAATCCGTTTATTGGTGTAAATATGACATGAATGTTAAGTCACATAATATCCGGAAAATTGAAAATTTCCGAAAATTCTAAACCTCCAGATTCGCTATATATGAATGCCGGTTGCTTAGACTAGAGAATTCTGCGATGGTTATTATTCAAATTAATCGGAAACTTGAAACTTGGTCGTTTTGAGTGGTGTAGTGGTTAGTATACTGGGGCGCTATTCAAGAGGCGTGGATTCAATTACCGCTCCAGAACGACAAAATCTTCAAGTTTTCGGATTTAGGATACTATCTGACTTAACATCCATGTCATATTTACACAAATAAACGGATTCACATCTTCCAAATTTGTATTGTACAATGACGTAATCTCGTATTTCATTCATTGATAGTTTTACTGTTTTTTTATCTGAATTTTGACAATTTTCGAGTAATATTTTTTTCTTTAGGAAAGGGTAAACAGTTTCTAACAGTTTCATTACAAAATAAAAAACACTGCCAGCTTGGGAGATTCGAAACACCACAGATCTTGATATTAATTAGGTTGTATGTTTGCATACTTAACGACGATGCCAAGAGACTCCAGTTTGAGGTTGTTGTTTCGTTGCTCTCACATTGGGAATTTTCTATAAAACTTGGGGAAACGAAAGACTGATTTTGCATCATCCATTTCCTTATTTCCCTTCTACAGTTTGCTTAAATCATCATTAAGCATTTCAGTGCTTCACAAAGGCAAGGAATACACAAAAATGTAGTCGTGCAATTTTCCAACTGAATAAGAAAAGGATCTCCTGAAATTACGCACTAGATAGCAGATATTCACCGTCAAAACACACACACACACAAAAAAAAAACCCCAAAAAAACGAGCTTTCCATTGGTCGATGCAACACTCTCTTTCGCATTTCGAAAAGTTTTTCAGCTGCACTTAACGAAGGCCCCAAACCTAGTAAGAATAAACAGAGGAAACGGACTCCGGTTCTCTGATTGGTTGACTGCCCAAGCCCTGAATGGAATGGCCGATTTCGCATCAAGCATTACGTCCCTGGTAAGCACAGCTTAATCTCACACGAGTCCCGGCATGATGATATCAAAAACAGAGAAACACCATTCCCTTCGAGCTAGGGACGGACACAGAGGGTCAAGCACAGAAGTCTAAGAGTGAAGATCGCGAGGCAATGGTGTAAGAAGGAGTCTTAGTTCGGGTCTCCCAACCAAGACAGCGAGAGAGAGAAAAAAAAAAATGAAACCTTGCCTGGAATTTCAAGTAAGCACGAAAGAGCGAAAAATTAAGAAACTGAATAAGTAAGGAACTGCGAGGTTCGAGTAATAATTTAGCAAAATAATTCAAGGACAGCCTGAACATCTAAATTAAGCAAGTAATAAATAATTTGAAACTACAACTTTCTCAGCTATTTCTTTGCAACGTATGTATATTCCGAACATTCGTTGCATTACACACAACCGTAATTTGTGAGTTCTTCAATGAAAAAAAAGTCTTAGATCAGAAAAAACAACTTGCACGAAATAAAGACGATCGCATAATGTAATGGGATAATATTTGGTGATATAGATTCATTCCAAATAAAATTCCAAATACGAATGGCGAGTTCATAAAGTGTTGGAATAAATAATTAAAAACCCCGGTGGCGCAGTGGTCTAAGCGATGGTCTCTGATCATTCGTCCGAAAGGGGTCCGGGTTTGAATCCCGGTGAGGCATGGATGTTGTGTTTGTCATACGGCACTGGCTCTCTCCCTTCCTTGGAACCAGTAACCCTAAATTAGGGATGCGCGAATGCTTATAACCCACTGAGTTGCTCACGGGGGTTGTTAAAGCTCCAATCAAGAAAAAAGAACAATAAATTGTTAAAACTTTTGTCAGCAGTGGTGGCATCGTGCGTGTTTTCGAGTTCTCAAAATGGACCAGAACACTGAAACCTAGCCTATATATACACTGAGTGGCCACTTTATTATGACCACCCCCTCAGTACTTCGTTGGGCCACCTTTTGTCTTTAATACTGCGTCGATTCTTCGTGGCATGGACTCCACGAGATGTTGATAGGTGGTTTGTGGAATCTGAGACCATGCTTGATGAATAGCACTTTCCAGGAGTGTGAGATTGCAGGGTTGTGGATCCAGCTGTCTGATGGCTCGTTCAACTTCATCCCACAAATTCTCAATGGGGTTGAGATTTGGAGATTGTGGGGGCCACCTAAGCAAAGTATACTCACCGGTATGTTTCTAAAACCAATCCTGTACAATACGAGCACTATGGCAAGACGCATTATTTTGTTGAAAGTAGCCATCTCCATTGGGATAAACCATCCACATGATAGGATGCACTTGGTCACCAACGATGTTTAGATACGATGTGCCAGTAAGACGTTGATCAACACGAATTAAAGGGCCCAAAGCATGCCAGGAAAACATTCCCCAAACCATAACGTTGCCTCCATCAGCTTGAAGAGTTGTAGCAATGCATTTGGGGTCCATGCTTTCGTGCTGTTTCCGCCAAATTCTCACTCGGCCATCGGCATGGTGCAACTGAAAACGTGATTCATCGTACCACGTAATTTGTTTCTAGTTATCGAGTGTCCAATCCTTGTGCTTCTGTGTGAACTGGAGACGTTTTCTCTTGTTAACTGCAGACAGCAAAGGTGTTCGAACAGGCCTTCGGCTGCCATATCCTATCCGTTGCAGTGTACGGCGAACAGTGCGTGCAGAGATCATTTGAGGGGATCCTTGATTAAGATGGTCTGTAATTTGCTGCACTGTTGCCCTTCTGTTTTCTGTTACCAGTCTGGACCCTCTCCGTTCCGCCCGAACAGACACTAGTCGATGAGGACCACACGTTGCCCATAGAGACCCAGTTTCTTGGCTGACAGTCCAGTCCTTAAACACTTTAATAACAGCTGCTCTGGAACATTTCACGAATGCGGCGGTTTAGGTGATACTCGCTTCATGGCTCCGAGCTCCTACAATCATCCCACGTTGAAAGTCCGTCAAATCGCAATTTTTACCCATCTCCTCACCCAAAAATCACTTCTACTACTGTCGCAAGCACTAAGCTTTCCCTTTTTATACAAGCCTCGCCCTATGGCGGCAACAGCGCGCAGCTATAGCTCATTTGCTTAAAACTGTAAGGTGGTCTTAATAAAGTGGCCACTCAGTGTATGTACATGTCATTTAAGTGTGAATGACTCGGAAAATTAAAACAAAAATTAAATAATTTAAATCCTTTAAAATACTGTTGTCTGCAAAATTATTAATATAAATTCATGTACGGGGGGAGGGAGGGAAGGAGGGAGAGAGAGATTATTAAGTTTGCAAACCATCGGAGAGTAAAAATATAAAGTTTTCAGACCAGCATGGAAAGAAGGATGAGAAGTTGTTAAGGACTTGAGGTTAACAAAAAGGGCTAGGTCCCCCACGATGGAATGAAAGGTCTTGCAAGATTACACTAAGGCCCTCAAGAAACTAACGAAGGGTAACGCCTTCATGGTTTCAAGACCCACGTATCAAGAAACTAACGAAGAGTAACGCCTTCATGGTTTCAAGACCCACCTATCAAGAAACTAACGAAGGATAACGCCTTCATGGTTTCAAGAGCCATGTACCAAGAAACTAATGAAGGGTAACGCCTTCATGGTTTCAAGACCCACGTATCAAGAAACTAACGAAGAGTAACGCCTTCATGGTTTCAAGACCCACGTATCAAGAAACTAACGAAGGATAACGCCTTCATGGTTTCAAGACCCACGTATCAAGAAACTAACGAAGGATAACGCCTCCATGGTTTCAAGAGCCACGTACCAAGAAACTAACGAAGGATAACGCCTTCATGGTTTCAAGACTTACGTATCAAGAAACTAACGACGGATAACGCCTTCATGGTTTCAAGACCAACGTATCAAGAAACTAACGAAGGGCAACGCCTTCATGGTTTCAAGACAGACGTATCAAGAAACTAACGAAGGGTAACACCTTCATGGCTTCAAGACCTACGTATCAAGAAACTAACGAAGGGTAACGCCTTCATGGTTTCAAGACCCACGTATCAAGAAACTAACGAAGAATAACGCTTTCATGGTTTCAAGACCCACGTATCAAGAAACTAACGAAGGATAACGCCTTCATGGTTTCAAGACCCACGTATCAAGAAACTAACGAAGGATAACGCCTTCATGGTTTATAGACCCACGTATCAAGAAACTAAGGAAGACTAACGCCTTCATGGTTTCAAGACCCACGTATCAAGAAACTAACGAAGGATAACGCCTTCATGGTTTCAAGACCCACGTATCAAGAAACTAAGGAAGACTAACGCCTTCATGGTTTCAAGACCCACGTATCAAGAAACTAACGAAGGATAACGCCTTCATGGTTTCAAGACCCACGTATCAAGAAACTAACGTAGAGTAACGCCTTCATGGTTTCAAGACCCACCTATCAAGAAACTAAAGAAGGATAACGCCTTCATGGTTTCAAGACCCACGTATCAAGAAACTAACGAAGGATAACGCCTTCATGGTTTCAAGACCCACGTATCAAGAAACTAACGAAGGGTAACGCCTTCATGGTTTCTAGACCCACGTATCAAGAAACTAAAGAAGGGTAACGCCTTTATGGTTTCAAGACCCACGTATCAAGAAACTAACGACGGATAATGCCTTCATGGTTTCAAGACCCACGTATCAAGAAACTAACGAAGGATAACGCCTTCATGGTTTCAAGACAGACGTATCAAGAAACTAACGAAGGGTAACGCCTTCATGGTTTCAAGACCCACGTATCAAGAAACTAACGAAGGGTATCGCCTTCATGGTTTCAAGACCCACGTATCAAGAAACTAACGAAGGGTAACGCCTTCATGGTTTCAAGAGCCACGTACCAAGAAACTAACGAAGGATAACGCCTTCATGGTTTTAAGACCCACGTATCAAGAAACTAACGAAGAGTAACGCCTTCATGGTTTCAAGACCCACGTATCAAGAAACTAACGAAGGATAACGCCTTCATGGTTTCAAGACCCACCTATCAAGAAACTAACGAAGGATAACGCCTCCATGGTTTCAAGAGCCACGTACCAAGAAACTAACGAAGGATAACGCCTTCATGGTTTCAAGACTTACGTATCAAGAAACTAACGACGGATAACGCCTTCATGGTTTCAAGACCAACGTATCAAGAAACTAACGAAGGGCAACGCCTTCATGGTTTCAAGACAGACGTATCAAGAAACTAACGAAGGGTAACACCTTCATGGTTTCAAGACCTACGTATCAAGAAACTAACGAAGGGTAACGCCTTCATGGTTTCAAGACCCACGTATCAAGAAACTAACGAAGAATAACGCTTTCATGGTTTCAAGACCCACGTATCAAGAAACTAACGAAGGATAACGCCTTCATGGTTTCAAGACCCACGTATCAAGAAACTAACGAAGGATAACGCCTTCATGGTTTCAAGACAGACGTATCAAGAAACTAACGAAAGGTAACACCTTCATGGTTTCAAGACCTACGTATCAAGAAACTAACGAAGGGTAACGCCTTCATGGTTTCTAGACCCACGTATCGAGAAACTAACGAAGGGTAACGCCTTCATGGTTTCTAGACCCACGTATCAAGAAACTAACGAAGGATAACGCCTTCATGGTTTCAAGACCTACGTATCAAGAAACTAACGAAGGGTAACGCCTTCATGGTTTCTAGACCCACGTATCAAGAAACTAACGAAGGGTAACGCCTTTATGGTTTCAAGACCCACGTATCAAGAAACTAACGACGGATAATGCCTTCATGGTTTCAAGACCCACGTATCAAGAAACTAACGAAGGATAACGCCTTCATGGTTTCAAGACAGACGTATCAAGAAACTAACGAAAGGTAACACCTTCATGATTTCTAGACCTACGTATCAAGAAACTAACGAAGGGTAACGCCTTCATGGTTTCAAGACCCACGTATCAAGAAACTAACGAAGGGTATCGCCTTCATGGTTTCAAGACCCACGTATCAAGAAACTAACGAAGGGTAACGCCTTCATGGTTTCAAGACCCACGTATCAAGAAACTAACGAAGAGTAACGCCTTCATGGTTTCAAGACCCACGTATCAAGAAACTAACGAAGGATAACGCCTTCATGGTTTCAAGACCCACGTATCAAGAAACTAACGAAGGATAACGCCTTCATGGTTTCAAGACCCACGTATCAAGAAACTAACGAAGGGTAACGCCTTCATGGTTTCAAGACCCACGTATCAAGAAACTAACGAAGGGTAACGCTTTCATGGTTTCAAGACCCACGTATCAAGAAACTAACGAAGGATAACGCCTTCATGGTTTCAAGACCCACGTATCAAGAAACTAACGAAGGATAACGCCTTCATGGTTTCAAGACCCACGTATCAAGAAACTAACGAAGGATAACGCCTTCATGGTTTCAAGACCCACGTATCAAGAAACTAACGAAGGGTAACGCCTTCATGGTTTCAAGACCCACGTATCAAGAAACTAACGAAGGGTAACGCCTTCATGGTTTCAAGACCCACGTATCAAGAAACTAACGAAGGATAACGCCTTCATGGTTTCAAGACCCACGTATCAAGAAACTAACGAAGGATAACGCCTTCATGGTTTCAAGACCCACGTATCAAGAAACTAACGAAGGGTAACGCCTTCATGGTTTCAAGACCCACGTATCAAGAAACTAACGAAGGGTATCGCCTTCATGGTTTCAAGACCCACGTATCAAGAAACTAACGAAGGGTAACGCCTTCATGGTTTCAAGAGCCACGTATCAAGAAACTAACGAAGGATAACGCCTTCATGGTTTCAAGACCCACGTATCAAGAAACTAACGAAGGATAACGCCTTCATGGTTTCAAGACCCACGTATCAAGAAACTAACGAAGGATAACGCCTTCATGGTTTCAAGACCCACGTATCAAGAAACTAACGAAGGATAACGCCTTCATGGTTTCAAGACCCACGTATCAAGAAACTAACGAAGGATAACGCCTTCATGGTTTCAAGACTTACGTATCAAGAAACTAACGAGGGATAACGCCTTCATGGTTTCAAGACCAACGTATCAAGAAACTAACGAAGGGCAACGCCTTCATGGTTTCAAGACAGACGTATCAAGAAACTAACGAAGGATAACGCCTTCATGGTTTCAAGACAGACGTATCAAGAAACTAACGAAAGGTAACGTTCATGGTTTCAAGACCCACGTATCAAGAAACTAACGAAGGATAACGCCTTCATGGTTTCAAGACCCACGTATCAAGAAACTAACGAAGGATAACGCCTTCATGGTTTCAAGACAGACGTATCAAGAAACTAACGAAGGATAACGCCTTCATGGTTTCAAGACCTACGTATCAAGAAACTAACGAAGGGTAACGCCTTCATGGTTTCAAGACCCACGTATCAAGAAACTAACGAAGGATAACGCCTTCATGGTTTCAAGACCCACGTATCAAGAAACTAACGAAGGGTAACGCCTTCATGGTTTCAAGACCTACGTATCAAGAAACTAACGAAGGGTAACGCCTTCATGGTTTCAAGACCCACGTATCAAGAAACTAACGAAGGATAACGCCTTCATGGTTTCAAGACCCACGTATCAAGAAACTAACGAAGGATAACGCCTTCATGGTTTCAAGACCCACGTATCAAGAAACTAACGAAGGATAACGCCTTCATGGTTTCAAGACCCACGTATCAAGAAACTAACGAAGGTAACGCCTTCATGGTTTCAAGACCCACGTATCAAGAAACTAACGAAGGGTAACGCCTTCATGGTTTCAAGACCCACGTATCAAGAAACTAACGAAGGGTAACGCCTTCATGGTTTCAAGACCCACGTATCAAGAAACTAACGAAGAATAACGCCTTTCATGGTTTCAAGACCCACGTATCAAGAAACTAACGAAGGATAACGCCTTCATGGTTTCAAGACCCACGTATCAAGAAACTAACGAAGGATAACGCCTTCATGGTTTCAAGACCCACGTATCAAGAAACTAACGAAGGGTAACACCTTCATGGTTTCAAGACCCACGTATCAAGAAACTAACGAAGGGTAACGCCTTCATGGTTTCTAGACCCACGTATCGAGAAACTAACGAAGGGTAACGCCTTCATGGTTTCTAGACCCACGTATCAAGAAACTAACGAAGGATAACGCCTTCATGGTTTCAAGACCTACGTATCAAGAAACTAACGAAGGGTAACGCCTTCATGGTTTCTAGACCCACGTATCAAGAAACTAACGAAGGGTAACGCCTTTATGGTTTCAAGACCCACGTATCAAGAAACTAACGACGGATAATGCCTTCATGGTTTCAAGACCCACGTATCAAGAAACTAACGAAGGATAACGCCTTCATGGTTTCAAGACAGACGTATCAAGAAACTAACGAAAGGTAACACCTTCATGATTTCTAGACCTACGTATCAAGAAACTAACGAAGGGTAACGCCTTCATGGTTTCAAGACCCACGTATCAAGAAACTAACGAAGGGTAACGCCTTCATGGTTTCAAGACCCACGTATCAAGAAACTAACGAAGGGTAACGCCTTCATGGTTTCAAGACCCAACGTATCAAGAAACTAACGAAGAGCAACGCCTTCATGGTTTCAAGACCCACGTATCAAGAAACTAACTAAGGATAACGCCTTCATGGTTTCAAGACCCACGTATCATGAAACTAACGAAGGATAACGCCTTCATGGTTTCAAGACCCACGTATCAAGAAATTAACGAAGGTAACGCCTTCATAGTTTCAAGACCCACGTATCAAGAAACTAACGAAGGGTAACGCCTTCATGGTTTCAAGACCCACGTATCAAGAAACTAACGAAGGGCAACGCCTTCATGGTTTCAAGACCCACGTATCAAGAAACTAACTAAGGATAACGCCTTCATGGTTTCAAGACCCACGTATCATGAAACTAACGAAGGATAACGCCTTCATGGTTTCAAGACCCACGTATCAAGAAACTAACGAAGGGTAACGCCTTCATAGTTTCAAGACCCATGTATCAAGAAACTAACGAAGGGTAACGCCTTCATGGTTTCAAGACCCACCTATCAAGAAACTAAAGAAGGATAACGCCTTCATGGTTTCAAGACCCACGTATCAAGAAACTAACGAAGGATAACGCCTTCATGGTTTCAAGACCCACGTATCAAGAAACTAACGAAGGGTAACGCCTTCATGGTTTCTAGACCCACGTATCAAGAAACTAAAGAAGGGTAACGCCTTTATGGTTTCAAGACCCACGTATCAAGAAACTAACGACGGATAATGCCTTCATGGTTTCAAGACCCACGTATCAAGAAACTAACGAAGGATAACGCCTTCATGGTTTCAAGAGAGACGTATCAAGAAACTAACGAAGGGTAACGCCTTCATGGTTTCAAGACCCACGTATCAAGAAACTAACGAAGGGTATCGCCTTCATGGTTTCAAGACCCACGTATCAAGAAACTAACGAAGGGTAACGCCTTCATGGTTTCAAGAGCCACGTACCAAGAAACTAACGAAGGATAACGCCTTCATGGTTTTAAGACCCACGTATCAAGAAACTAACGAAGAGTAACGCCTTCATGGTTTCAAGACCCACGTATCAAGAAACTAACGAAGGATAACGCCTTCATGGTTTCAAGACCCACCTATCAAGAAACTAACGAAGGATAACGCCTCCATGGTTTCAAGAGCCACGTACCAAGAAACTAACGAAGGATAACGCCTTCATGGTTTCAAGACTTACGTATCAAGAAACTAACGACGGATAACGCCTTCATGGTTTCAAGACCAACGTATCAAGAAACTAACGAAGGGCAACGCCTTCATGGTTTCAAGACAGACGTATCAAGAAACTAACGAAGGGTAACACCTTCATGGTTTCAAGACCTACGTATCAAGAAACTAACGAAGGGTAACGCCTTCATGGTTTCAAGACCCACGTATCAAGAAACTAACGAAGAATAACGCTTTCATGGTTTCAAGACCCACGTATCAAGAAACTAACGAAGGATAACGCCTTCATGGTTTCAAGACCCACGTATCAAGAAACTAACGAAGGATAACGCCTTCATGGTTTCAAGACAGAAGTATCAAGAAACTAACGAAAGGTAACACCTTCATGGTTTCAAGACCTACGTATCAAGAAACTAACGAAGGGTAACGCCTTCATGGTTTCTAGACCCACGTATCGAGAAACTAACGAAGGGTAACGCCTTCATGGTTTCTAGACCCACGTATCAAGAAACTAACGAAGGATAACGCCTTCATGGTTTCAAGACCTACGTATCAAGAAACTAACGAAGGGTAACGCCTTCATGGTTTCTAGACCCACGTATCAAGAAACTAACGAAGGGTAACGCCTTTATGGTTTCAAGACCCACGTATCAAGAAACTAACGACGGATAATGCCTTCATGGTTTCAAGACCCACGTATCAAGAAACTAACGAAGGATAACGCCTTCATGGTTTCAAGACAGACGTATCAAGAAACTAACGAAAGGTAACACCTTCATGATTTCTAGACCTACGTATCAAGAAACTAACGAAGGGTAACGCCTTCATGGTTTCAAGACCCACGTATCAAGAAACTAACGAAGGGTATCGCCTTCATGGTTTCAAGACCCACGTATCAAGAAACTAACGAAGGGTAACGCCTTCATGGTTTCAAGACCAACGTATCAAGAAACTAACGAAGAGCAACGCCTTCATGGTTTCAAGACCCACGTATCAAGAAACTAACTAAGGATAACGCCTTCATGGTTTCAAGACCCACGTATCATGAAACTAACGAAGGATAACGCCTTCATGGTTTCAAGACCCACGTATCAAGAAACTAACGAAGGGTAACGCCTTCATAGTTTCAAGACCCATGTATCAAGAAACTAACGAAGGGTAACGCCTTCATGGTTTCAAGACCCACGTATCAAGAAACTAACGAAGGGCAACGCCTTCATGGTTTTAAGACCCACGTATCAAGAAACTAACTAAGGATAACGCCTTCATGGTTTCAAGACCCACGTATCATGAAACTAACGACGGATAATGCCTTCATGGTTTCAAGACCCACGTATCAAGAAACTAACGAAGGATAACGCCTTCATGGTTTCAAGACAGACGTATCAAGAAACTAACGAAAGGTAACACCTTCATGATTTCTAGACCTACGTATCAAGAAACTAACGAAGGGTAACGCCTTCATGGTTTCAAGACCCACGTATCAAGAAACTAACGAAGGGTATCGCCTTCATGGTTTCAAGACCCACGTATCAAGAAACTAACGAAGGGTAACGCCTTCATGGTTTCAAGGCCAACGTATCAAGAAACTAACGAAGAGCAACGCCTTCATGGTTTCAAGACCCACGTATCAAGAAACTAACTAAGGATAACGCCTTCATGGTTTCAAGACCCACGTATCATGAAACTAACGAAGGATAACGCCTTCATGGTTTCAAGACCCACGTATCAAGAAACTAACGAAGGGTAACGCCTTCATAGTTTCAAGACCCACGTATCAAGAAACTAACGAAGGGTAACGCCTTCATGGTTTCAAGACCCACGTATCAAGAAACTAACGAAGGGCAACGCCTTCATGGTTTTAAGACCCACGTATCAAGAAACTAACTAAGGATAACGCCTTCATGGTTTCAAGACCCACGTATCATGAAACTAACGAAGGGTAACGCCTTCATGGTTTCAAGACCCACGTATCAAGAAACTAACGAAGAATAACGCTTTCATGGTTTCAAGACCCACGTATCAAGAAACTAACGAAGGGTAACGCCTTCATGGTTTCAAGACCCACGTATCAAGAAACTAACGAAGGATAACGCCTTCATGGTTTCAAGACAGACGTATCAAGAAACTAACGAAAGGTAACACCTTCATGGTTTCAAGACCTACGTATCAAGAAACTAACGAAGGGTAACGCCTTCATGGTTTCTAGACCCACGTATCGAGAAACTAACGAAGGGTAACGCCTTCATGGTTTCTAGACCCACGTATCAAGAAACTAACGAAGGATAACGCCTTCATGGTTTCAAGACCTACGTATCAAGAAACTAACGAAGAGTAACGCCTTCATTGTTTCAAGACCCACCTATCAAGAAACTAAAGAAGGATAACGCTTTCATGGTTTCTAGACCCACGTATCGAGAAACTAACGAAGGGTAACGCCTTCATGGTTTCTAGACCCACGTATCAAGAAACTAACGAAGGATAACGCCTTCATGGTTTCAAGACCTACGTACCAAGAAACTAACGAAGAGTAACGCCTTCATGGTTTCAAGACCCACCTATCAAGAAACTAAAGAAGGATAACGCCTTCATGGTTTCAAGACCCACGTATCAAGAAACTAACGAAGGGTAATGCCTTCATGGTTTCTAGACTCACGTATCAAGAAACTAACGAAGGGTAACGCCTTTATGGTTTCAAGACCCACGTATCAAGAAACTAACGACGGATAATGCCTTCATGGTTTCAAGACCCACGTATCAAGAAACTAACGAAGGATAACGCCTTCATAGTTTCAAGACAGACGTATCAAGAAACTAACGAAAGGTAACACCTTCATGATTTCTAGACCTACGTATCAAGAAACTAACGAAGGGTAACGCCTTCATGGTTTCAAGACCCACGTATCAAGAAACTAACGAAGGGTATCGCCTTCATGGTTTCAAGACCCACGTATCAAGAAACTAACGAAGGATAACGCCTTCATGGTTTCAAGACCAACGTATCTAGAAACTAACGAAGAGCAACGCCTTCATGGTTTCAAGACCCACGTATCAAGAAACTAACTAAGGATAACGCCTTCATGGTTTCAAGACCCACGTATCATGAAACTAACGAAGGATAACGCCTTCATGGTTTCAATACCCACGTATCAAGAAACTAACGAAGGGTAACGCCTTCATAGTTTAAAGACCCACGTATCAAGAAACTAACGAAGGGTAACGCCTTCATGGTTTCAAGATTCACGTATCAAGAAACTAACGAAGGGCAACGCCTTCATGGTTTTAAGACCCACGTATCAAGAAACTAACTAAGGATAACGCCTTCATGGTTTCAAGACCCACGTATCATGAAACTAACGAAGGATAACGCCTTCATGGTTTCAAGACCCACGTATCAAGAAACTAACGAAGGGCAACGCCTTCATGGTTTCAAGACCCACGTGTCAAGAAACTAACGAAGGATAAGGCCTTCGTGGTTTCAAGACCTACATATCAAGAACCAAGGAAGAAAGCTAAGTCTAATATTTTCCCTTCCTCAAGATTTTCGTGTGCTCTGATTCTAATGATAGCTGAAGTGGGATTGTCAATATCTCAAACAATGTCCGATCCCGGTTAGTTAGTTTTGGAATTTTAAATAAATTAAAACATAAAGCTGAAATTTATGGAATCCAGTAAAATTCATGATTAGGAAAAAGCCAGATTTAGGGGGAAATAAGTAGTGTTAGGTAGCACAGGTATCTGATTTCATGTAAAAGGGAAGATGGGTTATTGGATATGGCACACGCTTTTTATATGATGAAATATAATAGCATTTTGTATCTTGTTGATTAATAATTTTAATTCGTGATTAAAGTGTAATTTGTGGATTTAGAAAAATAAGATAGAAATATTACTGTAAAAAATGATCTGATTTCTTAACGTTGGTCGCACCCACAAACACAAAATACATCGAAACGTCCGTGGAATTCGTGCCAACTAATATGCATCAATCACCTCACTGCAGTCTGGGCACGATATTAAAAAAACGGAGATAGCTGCAAAATAAAATATGAACTTTATTTACAGCTAAAACCAAGTTAAAACAGTGCGAGATCTTTCTGACCCACTATGGGTCCATCATCAGGCACCACATGATCATGATCATGATTATATGTAGAGGATTTTAGGAAGGGAGTGTCTGACCCCACGTCTTAAACAGCCCTTAGAAATAGGAAACTAGGAGATTTGGGCTAGAGCGCCCCATAGGAAAGTGACAGGGAAGCGAAGTAGAAATTGGGAGGAAGACGCCCTTATTTATTACCGGGGGTCAGTACCCGGGGTCCGACGGCTTAACATGCCCATCCGACGCACGACGGATATTTAGTGGATCGAGCGTTCGTACCTGCCTGGGATCGAGCTTGAGGTCCTTTTTGTGGCAGTCACGAACGTAGGCACCACATGGGTTGGATTTCGATCTTTTAAACTCGGAGATCCATACCACAATGCATCAGCATGAAGGCACTGCTCCCAATTCACGCATGCGCTCTTGACATAATATACATGATATGTAAATAATGTAAAACTACAAATAAAGACGGTTATGGATTACAATGATATAATACAGTGGTTTAAAATATAGTGTTTCCAAGATGCAGGCAATGCAACATGGTGTGTCGTCATTACAACATTGACTGGAGAGCATAGTAATGTATATGCTTTCAGTGAATAACAAATTAGATTTTCTTGTGTTCATTGCTAAACAAGTAGTGTTATTCCAATCCGGGATGTGCAGACCTTGATTTATTAGTATGGACAAAGCGGTGGCTTTCGATCCCGTCCGGACGTTATACAGTACTTATGTTCGGACACACGGGTCGCAATTGTCCGAAGCGTAGATCCTATGTACTTAGAGTCCCTGTCGTTGGAGCCAATCGCCTTTAATGGGATGGGGTAAACCCCACGTTTTTGTAGCGGGGCAACTGTATCACGATCCTTTTTGATTAAGGAAAATAACTAATGTGTTTGTATGCCAAAGTCCATGTTTCGTTTACAACATGCTCTTTTTAAAATATGTATAACCTCAGGGACAAAATCTATGGAGCCAACGTATGAGACCACATCCTTATTTCCTCGTAGAGAGGTAAAGATAGAGCGTTGGAATTTGTGAAGTTGTCTTGCCACAAACTCTCGTGGATATCCAAACCTGAAAGCCAAATTAAAAATAAATTTTATCTTATTGTCAGAAAATTTAACGGCCGAGGAATGTGAGTAGGCTCTGCTGAAAAGGAAAGATAAAGCAGCAGTCTTATGTTGATGAGGGCTGGATGAGGAGAATGGAACTAATGTGGGAGGAGCTGTTGGTTTTCGATAAACCCTAAATGAAAAAGAACGCTCAGTAGGGTTACGTGTTAAGTAAAAATCAAGAAAAGGAAGTGATCCCTGGGTTTCAATTTCAATAGTGAATTTCATAGATGGAAATCGAGTGCATAATAAATCAGCAAAGTCATGGAGTGCATTAACAGAATGGGGCCAAAAGACTAAAATATCATCGACATACCTTAAAAATAATAAAGGCTTATGCGGGCACTGCCTGAGTACTTTGTTTTCCAACGGTTGTAGTACTATCTCAGCCAAAAGTCCCGATAGTAGAGAGCCCATGGGCGTGCCAGCTTTTGTCGATAATTAATATTATCAAAACGAAAGTAGGTGCGTCGGACTATTAACCTTAAGGCATCAACAATGGCTATTGCTTCAGTGGGGGTGACCCCTAAACCTGGTAGTTTTTCTTCAATAAGCAAATGGGCAAGATCCAGAAGGACGCTGGGAAATAAAAATACAACATCTAATGACGCTAGGATAAAAGGTGAATCCCAAGAGTCAAATGACTTAATTTTGGCAAGGGCTTAGGTGGAACTGTGAATGGAAAAGTCAGAGTTAGCAATTATTGGTTTCAGAAATGTGGTTAACGCTTTTTCCAAGGGCCGCCTGGGGTTGGCAAAACCCGAAACCAATGGGCGAACAGGGTGGCCCTCCTTATGTAATTTAACCTTGCCAAATAATTCAGGGATCCTACGGTTATTGGGTGCATGCATACAAGTGGAAATGTTATGTGGAAGGAAACCCTGGTTTTTCAATTTACCAAGTGCAACAATTGTGGCAGAAGTTGGGTTAGACCTGACTATTTCATGAGAGATTTTGTTAATTGCCTCGACCACTTTACGTGTGTAATAATCGTGGTTCATGAGTACAATCTGCTGCAACTTGTCAGCCAATGCAGGGTTACGTGATAATAACAGCAACTGTTTCCGTTCGTACTGCAAAGTTCTGTGTTGTTCTGTTCCCATAGTCTTTTCGGAGCGAACCAAGGCTCGGGTGACATCATAACGAGTTGGTTCCTGTTACTCGTATAGTAACTTACAGATAATAGTCTCAGCCTGAGATATTATCTTGATCCTGTTGTGATTAAAGTCCGGGTAACAGTACTTGTATCCACGGGGAAGGGCAAATGCTTGAACATTATTAACATGTATTGCACTGAGGTTGGCATAGCTGGGTTGAACCGGATTTCTGGTCGAGATGAATCTCAATGGATCATACATTTCAGCAGTTATTTTAGCCATTAGGGCACACAGCTTGTTGATGTGTTTTTGCTGTAATCGTTCGATATCAGAAGAGAAAATAGATGAATGCGCAGTCATTATTCTATCCAATAAGATAGGGTGGTTACTCTTGTAAGCCAAGAATATGCATTATATGAATTTCTGTTAAGATGGTCAATAAGGGCCCGTTTACTACGAATAAGACTTAGTAAGCGTTTACGTTAAGCATTGGATAATATGTGGGCGTCCTTTGCTAAGATTGCCCTCCTGTTGATAGCCAACAAATTTGGAAGTTATTTTCCTTAATCAAAAAGGATCGTGATACAGTTGCCCCACTACAAAAACATGGGGTTTACTCTATCCCATTAAAGGCGATTGACTCCAACGACAGGGACTCTAAGTACATAGGATTTACGCTTCGGACAATTGCGACCCGTGTGTCCGAACATAAGTATAACGTCCGGACGGGATCGAAGGCCACCGCTTTGTCCAGACTAATAAATCAAGGTCTGCACATCCTGGATTGGAATAACACTATTGTTTAGCAATGAACACAACAAAATCTAATTTGTTATTCACTGAAAGCATGTACATGCTATGCTCTCTAGTCAATGTTATGCCCTCCAGTCTCTCCAGTCATGCTATGCTCTCCAGTCAATGTTGTAATGACGACACACCATGTTGCATTGCCTGCATCTTGGAAACACTATATTTTAAACCACTGTATATATCATTGTAATCCATAACCGTCTTTATTTGTAGTTTTACATTATTTACAAGTCATGTATATTATGTCAAGTGCGCATGTATGAATTGGGAGCAGTGCCTTTATGCTGGTGCATTGTGGTATGGATCCCCGAGTTTAAAAAGAACGGAATCCTACCCATGTGGTGCCCGATGATGGACCCATAGTGGGTCCGAAATATCTCGCACTGTTTTAACTTGATTTTAGCTGTAAATAAAGTTCATATTTTATTTTGCAACTATCTCCGTTTCTTAATATCGTGTCAAGACAGCAGTGAGGTGATTGATGCACACAAAATACATATTTAAGTGTTCCAGTTCTTTACCGATATGGATAGTAAACGGATTATTATTCGTTAACCATGAGTCATAAAGTTATTTCCAAGTATATGTCGTATGTTCTAGGTAAAACATGACTAAGTTAAAAGCAAATACAAATTTTAATTTACGGCAGCTTAATTACAGTATAAAATCACGGGGGTACTCTTATCTCGCCGCAACCGAGACGCAGAAAGGGTACTTTCTTATACAAACGCGGTACTTCTTATATATTCTTCTATATACCAGGGGTAATCTTATTTTTTATAGATGGTCACGTAAATTTAAACACATGCAGTATATATACGTATGGGCAATTTAATTGCGTTTTTTTTACTGGTCGTGAGATTATGTATATACACTGCTGGCCATCCAAAATGCAACACCAAGAAGGAAGCATCTGATTGGCCTGAAATTCGGAAAATGCGTCGCCCGCGGGAGGACATGCAAACGATTAGCATTGCATGTCCTCAAAATGTGCGCCTGGCATGCCACCGAGAAACACTATAAGACGGGTGCACAGAAGGCGGGGTGTAAGTAGTGGAAGTGTGTTGCGCTGCCGGACCTGTGCGTGGGAAACTTCCTGATGTCTCGTCGCAGAGTACGGCAGTCATTCCAGCACGTTTCGGAGTTCGACAGAGGACGAATAGTGGCTTATCGTGACAGAGGTTTATCGTACCGAGACATCGGCGCCCGTGCGGGACGACATCCAGCCACAGTGAGGCGCGTATGGATTCGGTGGGTGTAGAAGAGACGGACGGACCGACGTGAGCGATTGCCGCAGCCGCGGCACGCCACCGAACAAGAGGACCCGCATGTTGTGCGGCGGGCATTGGCGGCTCGCACCGCCACATCACGAACGTTAGCGCAGGAATTAGGGTGTGTTGCGCAACAACCTGTGTCAGCACATACCGTTCGACGTCGTCTGCAAGAGCGGGGACTTGTCGCACGGTGCTCATTGCTTCGATTATCATTGACGTTACACCACCGGCGAGTGCGGCGGCAGTGGGCCGTTGAACGCCACACCAGGACTACGGAATGGCAAGACATTGTCTTCTCCGACGAATCCCGCTTCTGCCTGCAATACCACGATGGTCGGATCCGCGTGTGGCGGCACCGAGGCGAGAGACTGTATGACCCCTGCATTATGCATCGCCATACCGGTCCGTCGCCTGGCGTTATGGTTTGAAGCGCAATTGGATATGACACTCGCACCCCTCTGGTACGCATCGCCGATACACTTAACAGCCACCGTTACATCTCCGACGTTTTGGAGCCTGTAATCCTCCCTTATCTGCAAGACCTGCCAGCGGCCACGTTTCAACAGGACAATGCGCGCCCGCACGTGGCACGCATCGTGCAACAATTTTTCACGGCCCACCAGGTGTCACTGTTGCCGTTGCCCGCCTGTTCTCCCGATATGTCGCCCATCGAACACGTTTGGTCGCTGATCGGCAACCGAGTTGCCCGGCAAGCACCACCCGCTGCTACGCCTGATGAACTGTGACAACGTGTGGAAGCAGCCTGGACCGACATACCCCAAGCCCACATCCAAAGCCTCTTTCGTTCGATGCCGCGGCGTGTAGCGGCCGTTATTGCTAGCCATGGGGGCCACACGAACTATTGATGTCTGCGTGTTCCACAAGTCACACGGGCCTGTAAGCTCAATCGTTTCATCTTTGTATGTAAAGTGTTTAAATATATGTATGTATAGACTGAACTTCTACTAAAATTTGTATCTGTTGTTATGTGTCCAGTAAATTTGGCTTTACTATCTCGTGTCCTTCTTGGTGTTGCATTTTGGGTGGCCAGCAGTGTGTCATCGACCTCCTTATCATGTATATATCATAACGATAATTAATCCAATGCTGGATGAAGGTCTCCCGAAGTTTCTTCCGCAACAGTCTGTCTTGAGCCAGTCTCCTCTATGTCACTCCCGCATGCTTTCGAATTTTGTCCACCCATCTCCCACGCGGTCTTCTTTTGGATCTGTTCCTGTCCCTTGGAATCTAATCTAAAATTTTTGTTGTCCAACGATGGTCTGTTCTCCTGGAAATATGTCCAGCCCATTGCCATTTCAGGGATTTTTCTCTGATCATGATGTTTTCCACTCTTGTCATTTTCCTCATCCACGAGTCCCTCTTCTTATTTCTCCTGGTTATACCAAGCATGCACCTCTCCATGCTACTTTGAGTTATCTGCAGCCTTTGTATGTCCTTTTTAGTTGAGGTCAACGTCTCTGCTCCGTACGTAAGCACTGGCAGGACGCATTAATTCACCGCTTTTTGTTTTAAGACGTAATGGCATATTGCTGTTAAAAATTGCGTTGTTCCTTCCAAATGCTCTCCAACCAAGTTTTAAACTCCAATTAATTTCCTTATCAATGTGACCCTAGCTTGATATCTATTGCGCAAGGTAAATGTAGGTATCGGTTATCTCCAGCTTTTCCCCATCAACTCATAAATCTTCACTTCTTGTAAAAGCATTGTACATAACTTTTGTCTTCTAAAAGTTCGTTTTTAACCCCACTTCTTTACTCTTGTCAGCAAAGTTCCTGGATCATACTCTGAAAGAGTAATTGCAAAAATGACTACATCATCAGCAAAACGAAGATGAGTTAAATAATCTCCATTAATCTTTATCACCTTGTTTTCCCAGTTCATTGCTTGAAATACATTTTGCAATGTGGCATTAAGGAGTTTGGGAGATAAGGTGTCGCCTTGTCTCACTCACTTTGCAATTTTTATTGGTGCTGTATCCTCAAATAGCCGAACCTTTGCACTTGCATTTCCATAGATGTTATTAATAATGCTAAAATATCTATCTTCAATACAGCAGGATTTCAAAGCCATTGTAACTGCGGATGGTTTCACGGAATCAAAGGCCTTTTCATAAGCAACAAAAGCCATACGTAATGGGAGATCATATTCCCTCGTTTTTTCAATTAGTTCACCCAGTACATAGATATAATCTGTAGCACTATAGCCACTCCTGAATCCAGTTTGTTCTCTCGGTTGAGCCATGTCCAGTGGTATTTTCAAGCGATGTGAAAGAACCTTAGTGATGATTTTATAAACCACTGAAAGGAGGCTGATGGGCCTATACTTCCTGAGATCCTTAATGTCACCTTTTTTATGAAGCAGTATCATTGTAGCATTGCTTCAATCCTCAGGAATCTTCCCTTCAGTGAGACATCTAGTGAAAACTTAGGCGAGTGTAGTTTCACTTTCTCTATTTGTTTCTCGTATGATATTCACGGTAATTCCATTTTCCCTTGAAGCTCTTCCCCGTTTCATGTTTATAATTGCATGTGTAAGTTCCACCGGGAGGACTGGAAGGACTGTGGTACGGGTGTCTTTCGTAATGTCTGGAGTAGATCTATCATTCCTTTCATATAGTTTTGAGCAGAAATATTTTATTCTTGTCAAAATTTCTCCCCTGTTTCTTGTTACAGTATCATATTCTTCTCTCAGTGCCATAATGCGTTTTTTTTCCCTTACTGAGTTGTAGTTATTGTTGCATGAAACTTGTTGTTTTCAACTACACAGCAGTTGGTAGATATTTTGTTGTAGTCCACCTATGCAAGTTTCTGTTTTGCCTAGGATGTAGACACTCCCAGTTATATGAGGCACATTGCGCAGTCTCATATTTAAATGACTCTTAGCCTTTATTCCAGTACTGAAGTTCGTTCTCTCACAGCTTCCTCCTTCCCTTAATCAAGATATTTCAACCTGCCCCATCCAGCATAGCTTTTTGCCCATCAGTCAGCATTATCCCAATTCACTGAAGTTTCCGCCCTTTGTCACTAAACGCTGTCACAATGCAAAAACTAACTTTAAGTATTATTCAGAGCAAAGTAGCATATTTATCCAATGCGTGGGGACCTGTAGCATTATCTTATATATAAAACATAAAACGTCTGTTTGCCTGAAGCAGCAAAAGCTTTTGAATGACAAACTGTGGCATCGTGAAATTTTCATAGCTTATTAATACTGGAATTTCTAGATCAACGCAACTATTTTCAGATCTCTACGTTGTTCCGTTCGCGAGTTATGAATTAATTTATAAGCTAATAAATAAAGTCAGCGTCGTTTGCTACGTCATAGTTATGCTGTTCCAAATCTGAAAGCACGTGACTGCATTCATCGCCACGGCACATCCACAGGTGTTTCTATTCTTTGAGAACTGTGCATAAAAAAATGCAAAAACGAACTTTGCGAATTCTTAACGAAACGGGCCAAATTTTTTATCAACACCATGAATTAGTAATAAGAGGAATCCCTTAAAATTTCACAGGAATCCTGACAAAACTTTTTAAAATAGGCAAGGAATTGTTAATTCATCGGTAAACAGAAATATATACGCAGAAACGGTTAATAAAATTTTGACGGCTAATTTAAAAAGTTATTTACCGATTCAGGCGAAATTTGGAGGTCATGTTCCTATTAACGATTTATAGTGTTTGTAAGGGCGAAATACATCATTATGTAATGTCCGACATTCAACATCATTTTCATATTTTATGTGATTATGATACAAGGACTGGAATTAGAAATCAAGCGACAAAAGAAAGAAGCAGCACGTGTTTTCTCGTTTCCAGGAAAAGAACTCTCCTATTTTTTTTATTTCTAGAATAGGAACATTTCTGCAAGTTAAATTTGCCGGATTACTAAAAGCCCTTGAGGCTAATGGGTTTCCGATGTATTGTAAGACTTCAACATGCCCAACCGTCTGAGAAAATGTACATATTTATTGTAGCCAAGTCGGTTAGGAATGTATGAACCCAATATTGTATACAATGCTGGAGCCTTTGCTGTCCGTTGGAGATTAGTTCTTAAAAAAGGTCAAGGTCGCGATAGGGGCAGTTAGGTGACCTTCGTACTCCGCAGCAAAGGCTGGGGGGGGGCAGAGCAAACGGGTCGGAAAAGATTGGGGGGGCAACAGCGGAGGCTCGTTGTCTGCCTGGCCTCTGGCTATTTAGTTCATCGCGCCTCAGGCGATAGGGTGTGGGTTAGCACGTGGGCGCGAGGCTCGATATTCAGTTAGTGGAGGGTCGGAGCTTGGGGAGAGGAGCAGGTGTATGCTACTCGGTAAGAAGCTGAGTATGTCCTCGTGGATGGACGGAAATTTAGCGTTCTTGTGCCACAGGCCGTTGCAGGCTCTCACAAGCGCGTGGTGTTCTGCGCAAAAGAGCGGACAGACTCCGGCCGGTATTATTAGGAAGAACAATAAAGTGTTAGCAAGGAGAGCTGCACGACAACGAAAACGCACGTGTGAAACAACGCGCAAGTGATTTCTTGGCACAAACGAAGTATCCGATATACAGCCTAGGCTCGGACAGCATTTCTTTGAATAATGATTAAATGTGGTTACGTTTCAGAAAACTTTGATGGATTCCTTTCGAGACCTGTCTCTTCGTTATTCATTCACCTCCTCCCTTGATCAGCATATCTTAATATAACAAAGCTGAGGGAGCAGAGCGCCTGTTTGACTAATAATTATAAATTATTGGTTACCTAAGTAACAGGAACCTTGACCTATTGTCTGTGGGGTGCGTGCTCCGGTGAACGAGCTTTGATTACAGAGCCTTGCAGGACTTTGGATTACATTAGGCAGGTGGAGCATTTACGTTCGCCCCTACAGTGTTCATTAAAATGTGAGCCAGTTTCATAAAATATTCGGAAAGATACGTTTTTAACTTTTTTATCCCACAGATTCGCCCCTCAAAGACGTCTGAAACTGAAAGCACGTGTTGCATTTGATCGTCGATAACAAATTGTTAACGAATTTTGTTCAGTCAGTGTTCTAATGCTGTGTCTCGTGGACGCCTGTTAAATAATTCGCAACGCTTTTGGTCTACAGACAGCTGTATGTTGGAATGTCAAGAGCAAAGGATCCAATAAAATTATATATTGTCGTCGATGAAGGAGAAACCAAAAATGTTGTGTACGGCCAAGTACTGAATAATAATCACACTATGAATAAATTATTTGTAATGACCTAATTTGTGAAATCAGCTTTTTCTTTCTTGCAAGATCATTTTTTTTAGTGACATATAAGGGAATATGAAATTAATAAGCCTAAATCCCGGGCAAAGCCGGATAATGAAGCTAGTACTGTATAATTAAAGAAGCGATATTCCCCTGACCTTTTTTTTTTTTTTTTTTTTTGATTGGAGGTTTAACGACCACCGTGAGCAACTCAATGGGCTATAAGCAGTCGCCCGTCCCTAATTTAGGGTCACTGGTTCCAGGAAAGGGAGAGAGCCAGTGCCGTAAGACAAACACAACAGCCATGCCTCACCGGGATTCGAACCCGGGCCCCTTACCGACGAATGATCAGAGGCCATCGCTTAGACCACTGCGCCACCGGGGCGGCCCCTGACCTTTGCAGACCATAATAATAATAACACAACTTTTATGATTCTCAGTAAAAAAACGACAGGCAATGACAACCTTTATTCTCTAAAGTAGAAAATTCCCTATTCACACCTTTTCTTTTTTCTTGAACCTAGTTACCTAATTGAGCAAATAGATTTTTTTACATCCCCAGGTGGGGCATATCGTGCATAGCATTCTTGAAAAGTGTACAGACACCTTAAGATGCACCGAAGGAAATAGAAATCACAGCAGCAAGGAAGAGTGTTATATATACAATTTTGACAAAACTTTACAATTTAAAGCGTCATTATAGAAATAAATGATTAAATTTTCCTGTGACTACAGTGTTTTTTTTTTTTTTTTAGATATTAACTAAAAATGCTTACATTTCTAAAATTGATCGTAGGAATGACCCCTCTCCCCCTTACACACACATTGCTCGAATATAAGCACCGATTTTGGCATCTATTTGGCCAAAAAATTATGAGACTGAATCTTGTGGCATATCATTTGCAATAAAGGACATTCCAAATATGTCCCTGCCAATGTACATTTGAGGTCTGATCAGCAACTCTTGGTGAACTTTGAACGCGGGTCAATACAATCCGGATAACTATTCCAAAGGCCACCATTCACACATTACTTGATTCGATTCTTCAGCGCGTACAGCAGATGATACAAGCCAGACATGGCCACCCCGATTATAAGCTACATCGGCTCACCTGGTACGTATGACACCAAGATCGTAATCATCTGTTATGTATTGCCTGATGAATATGTTCTGTGAAAATCAAAGTCGTAACGCGACTTCTATTTCTTTAATTTATACCTCATGTCCGACTCTTACAAAAGGCCGACGCATGAGGGACTGTTAAAGAATTGTTTAGGAATCTATTAATCTTTTACCTAATATTTTCATTCATAAACACATTCATACATCCTTTTAGACATAGAAATTTAGTGAATATTTGTAAATTTAGGTTATCAATAAGAGTGGATCCTTCAATAATTACCATTTTTACATACTTCAACAAACAGAGACAACAACTGAGAGGGGTGGGAGCCTGCACAAGAGTTTCCGCTTGTAACAGGAACCATACAATTTATCTAGAAATCACCTTTTAGAACAACGCGACTTCTTTTAGGTATTCTGCATTTTATGAACATTGAATGTAGTACATGAACGCTGTCAACGCCGATTACGACATCCGGAAGTGTCAGGTTCCCTCTTTCGAGCGCCTGACGAAAATTCGCTAAGACGGACACCAGAAGCACAGCAGCCAAAAGAGAACGGGGAATGGAGACTGGGTTCTCCCCAAACCAAGGAGGCGGAGAAAAAAGTACCCCGTGTGTGTGTGCATGTGTTCGCGAGACCTCGTTGTTCGAAAGCGAAGGCAGTATGGCAGAGCGGCCCAATGCTAGAATCGCTACGTTAGGAATGCAACAGTTGCCATTATCCGTTAATTCAGTAGACGTGACGTGTGTGTATCACAACGTTTTGGATATCACCGGCGTCCTGGCCAAAAGTAACTTCAATAAACACATTTGGTGTCATTCGGAACCACCAAAGAAAAAGTATTACGAACTTTCTTGATTTTAGGACTTTGATGAGAACAGGAATGTTATTTCTTCTGGGAACTTTTATTTGCATGAAACCCTTATGGGCTGCTGTAGGAGCTTAGATGTGTTAGATAAACATTACAAAAGTTCGACCCATATTCTTTTAAATTTAACCTCTTGTGTGCGCTTTTAAAGTTGTTAATGAAATTGTTACTCTGTTATACAACTGCGCACCTCAATTATTACCTTGCGGGTTCTGATTATAATCAGAGCCTGCAAGGACAAGGTAATTACTTTTTAGGTATCTGTGGGTCCAGTGTACGAATTCTTGCACCGGAAATTGCCATCCGGTTTTCAAGAGCCCAAAGTGCCCGGGTAACGGCAAGTTTGGCTCGCTAGTGGGACACCAGTTTCCAATGGGGCCTGCAGAGTGAAGCCCACGTTTCAATATTAACGAACTTTTGGGAAAATCCTAGAGCTAAATTGCTAAATAGAATTTTGTTAACACAATCGATATTAATATGAAGAGGAGTGAATTACGTATATATATGTCCCCAGTTTTTTCCAGTCACAACGGCTCTGTGTGGTGACAAATTACTGGCTATTATTCAGTCAACAGTATGTGAATTTGAAGTTAAAATTGCTCTATTTTTTTTTATTAGCTTTCAACTTACTACACGCTTTGACGCATTTCTTACGTGGAGAATGCAACAAAAAGCGTACCTCCCATGTATTCGTATAATAGCATACGAACATTTGTTGACGAACAGGAAGAGGTAAACGGATGTCTTCTGAGTGCATTTGGCGTGAGAGATACTGAAATGTAAAATCTAAAATTTACGATATGGTTAGCCTGAAAGCTTCGCATGGAGACATTTCATATTTCCAGGGAATGAAGTTTACTTTTCATCTGTTTTTTCTTACTTCTCTCATATTGATCGACAAACTTCAGAAAAGGAGTTTTCCGTTGCTGTAAGGAAAACTTTCTGTTACCTAGTCCCCAAGGTACATTTGGACTGTCAGGTTCGTTGGACCATCCAAACCAACAGAGCAATTACCACACATTTTACAACACTGACAGCAGGTAGTGAAAGGTCGCAATACTACATCTAAGACCAGACACTGGAAGATCGTAATACTACATCTAACACATACATCATGTTCTTGTACAAGCGGAAAGAAAGAACAGAATACGGGAGACATAACATACTCACGCAAAATCCACAATGTGTGGAAAAAAACTGAACGAGTAACGTAATACAGTATATAAATATCTATAGTTAAATTCGTGTATAGAATTACAGCAATTTTTTTTAATCTGACAAAGTAGACGAGAAAAACGCATAAAAATCGTATAATTCTGTTTCAGACTAGGTTTACTATTTCAAAGTCCGTAACATGGGTTTATTATTTCAAAGCACTCTCGAAGTTATTACAGCCGCCTCTGGGCCTAGTTTACCGCAGCGAAAGCAGGTTTGACTCACGGCTGTGTAGTGCAATTGCCCTGTCCCCTCCATTTAACTAGTTTTCCTAAATTAGGGATGAACTATTGCCTATAGCCTTTACAGTTGCTCACAGTTGTCGTTACACCACGAAACAAAAAAAAAAAATTAAAAAGTAATTATGAATGAAAAAATCTCATCTTTCATCAGGAAAATCAGACATTTTCACATTGAAATAAAAAGCTGAAAATGCATGAAGAATTTTGGTCGTTTTCTTTCTCTTTTTTTAACGACCACTACGAGGTGGAGGGGTCAGAGGTGCCATCGATGCCTCATTCAAGTCTCGAGCCAGGGCCCAGCTCCGACGGCTGGCCACAAGCCTACGCTTCAGACTACTCAGTCATCAGGGCGATCTGGTCGTTATCATGTCCATCGAATATAATTAAGCATGTTTCAAATTGGACTTCAAAAGCTGGGATATTGGGCTGGAAACAAGTGATCATTAACGTCACCTTGGAGCAGTATACATTTACGCAGGCCAGCAGTAAAACAATGCACGTACGACGCAAAAAGAAAAAAAAATCCATTTTGCTTTCGTAAATATTTACATCGCGCCAAACAAATAAACAAAGAATTTAAAAGTACGTTCACGTAGACTAATGAAAAAAAAATGTATCACAAACATCTTAAAATGCATGAAACATCATTCTCGTGCAAATGCAATCTTTCGGATCTTATTTATATACGTGTTGGCATAATGTCTACTGATGGACGCACGTACCAAGCAGTGCAATAAATAGTACATACCTTTTCCAGATAGGTACTAAAAACTGACCTCCAATGTTTCATTTTTACAACACAAATATATTGTATGTTCAGTTCACATATTTTAAATTCAAAAGCAGCTCATTGCAGCAAGATAAAATTACTGGTATTCCGTCATAATCATAGTGCGACATTTTAAGACTTAATTTTAGAAGCGATTTGCTTTATGGGTCATTCCATGTCAATTTCAACACAGAAAAATGGCATTTTCAACCTGACCCCTTTAGATTTTTATGAAACTTTGTAGATATGTTGATCTATACTAGAAATGAATGTGTGCCAATTTTTAGCTCAATAGCTTTTAAATGTCCTGAGATAGGAAGTAATAAATTTCAAGAAATTTGTCAAATTTCAGTGTTTTGCATGTCATAAAAGTATTCATAACTCAATTTCTTTTCTTCACAGAATGATAACGTTTGGTTCTTTTAAAACCTCTTTTTACTGGCTTTAAAATGGCATATTACTTAATGCATAATGTTAAAATTTTAATTTCAGGGTCACACAATTTAAATTTCCCCTTGAATTTCTCGAAAAGTGACATTTTGATTTATTTATTTTTAGTGACACGTGAAATTAAATTTGTGGTTATTCACTGCTTGTAGTTATGTCATCAATTACATTAGAATAAAACAAATCATTAAAATTATTTTCTAGTTCTTGTATTCACCGAAATAGCAAGCTGGTGAAAGTGATTTTTGCCACTTTCATTGAATTTTTGTCCTGCATCACTCTTGAAGGGTAACTTTTCCGTTTTGTATGCAGTTAGCATTATGGTGAATAGTACATTATAACGAAGTAAATTTTTCCGTCACTTTTGTCCAGGATGGGCATCGAACGCGGATCCCCTCATTCCGGAACAAGTTGCTCTCCCAACTGAGCTACGCGGACGTAGGCTCTCGCCGCTATCTGCCTTTATCTCATGGGCGTCCTACGGTGCAGGCACAACACAACATACACAGATGATATGGGTGTTACTTGTGCCAGCATGAGCACAATTTTTAGGCCTTAATTCATAAAACTTGGAAATCCAATTTTCAGAGTAGGATATTTTTCCTTGTAAAATATGTATGCTTCCTTCATATTCGAGAAACGAAAAAAAAAAAAGTAAGTTTTTGAAATCCACCAGAACAAAATAAAAGTTAATGGAAAATAAAAGAAAAACTTAAAGCATTTTCTCTAATGTAAGTAGCATTAAGAAAAAAATTAAACACTTGGGGGGGGGCTCTAAATATGTCCCTGTGCAGCTGTAAGTTCCTGATATTTAAATCTGAACTGAAACTTTATAGTAAGGACAAGTCTGATTGGCTTTTAGAAAGAAAGACTACTAGCACGTTGGCTAAAGCAGAGGTTCTTTCTTTTACTGTAAATAAAGCAATAATTATAACGAAGTACATTTCTCCGTCATTTTTGGTCTACGCCGGGGATTCGAGCCCGAGGCCGCTTATTCCGGAACAAGTCGCTCTACCAACTGAGCTACGCAGACGCTTATTGCCTTTATGTCGTGTGCGTCCTGCTGGCAGGTACGTCACATAATAAGAAATCTTATTTAACGATTGTCAAAAAACTGAGCATTAAAAGGTATCTTACATTGGTAAACATTGAATCCCCACCCAAATGTTACAAAATAAATCCATGGATAGTAATTAAAAAAAGAAAAAATACAGGTAGAAATAATGCGATAATGCGATACATTCTGAAACTTAACTTATTGAAAACAAAATTTCTTTGTAACTCTAGAAATTTTTAGATTGCCACTCCCAAACTTTTATGACATGTCAAAGATATCAAGGAGTTCAACATATAATTTTTTGAAAAAAACTAAAGTGTCACGTTTCGAAAATTTTAAAATTTGATTTTTTTTAATTGGAAGGGAAATTTTATGATGCAGTTTTTAATATCTTAAAGCTTGGTGTGGTGATCCGAACGAAGTTCGGACATTTCGACACCGGACTTTTGGGCACCGGGCATTTGGGCACCCGGACATTTTGGCAAATATCCCTTTTAAAGCAATGAAATTGCGCCGCGTTAAAAATTATAGTGTTCCTATATTTCTCTCTACTTGAGCAAGTGGTGTGCACAAAATGTTTTTCACTCATATCTCATAATCATTAAGAAATTGAGACATATTTACGATTTTCAGTCTGAAAGACGAGGCGGACATTTGGGCACCCGGACTTTTGGGCACAAATGTTTAAGGGGCCGTATAACAATTGCCGTTTTTTGGCCCAATAGTAAGAGTTTGACCGAGAAAATGTTCGCCGTAAGTTACTTAGGCACTAAATATTTACATAACATGTCAAGTTATTAATATTTGTCTTTTACTTAATTAGGCACTAAATCACTATGCCTCATTCGCAGGCCCTTTTGACAGTCTTTTTTCTACCGGTCATATTCATAACGTTTACGTATTAAATCAAGTTAATAGCTTTGCGCTTTTACTTAAGCATTAAATATTATTTCACAGGCCCTAGGCTTACGCCTTTTCAACAGTTTTTGTTCTATCGATGTCACATTCATAACAATTACGTATCAACTCAAGTTAATAATATCCTGGCTTTACTTTTTCACTAAAAATTTCCTCACAGGGCCTAGGCCTAAGCCTTTTTAACAATTTTTTGTTCTATCGATGTCACATTCATAACAATTACGTATCAACTCAAGTTAATAATATTCCGCTTTTACTTAAGCACTAAACATTATTTCACAGGCCCTAGGCCTAGGCTTTTTTAACAGTTTTTATTCTAACCATGTCAAAATCATAACAATTACGTATCAAACCAAGTTAATAATATTCCGCTTTTGCTTAGGCACGAAATATTCATTCGTAGGCCCTAGGTCTAGGCCCTTTTTAATAGTTTTTACTCCACCGATGTCATATTCACAACGTTTACACATCAAATAAAGTTAATAGTGTTGCGCTTTTATTTAGGCACAAAATATTAATTCATAGGCCCTAGGCCTTTTTGACAGTTTTTAATTTGTCGACTCCATATTCATAACGTTTACATATCAGCTCAAGTTAATAGCATTACGCTTTTACTTAGGCACGAAAAAATAATTCATAGGCCCTAGGCCTTTTCGACGGTGTTTAATCCGTCGACTTCATATTCATAGCGTTTACATATTAACTCAAGTTAATAGCATTGCGCTTTTACTTAGGCATTCACTATTAATTCCTAGACTTTAGGCTTAGGGCCAATGAATTAATAATTAGTTTATGATTAAAAGCGCAATATCATTAACTTCAGTTCATGCATAAACGTTAAGAATATAACATCGCTAGGCCCTGTGAAAAAAATTTTTGTGAAAAAGTAAAGGCAGGATATTATTAACTTGAGTTGATACGTAATTGTTATGAATGTGACATCGCTCGAACAAAAACTGTTAAAAAGGCCTAGGCCTAGGGCCTGTGAAATAATATTTAGTGCTTAAGTAAAAACGGAATATTATTAACTTGCTTTGATACGTAATTGTTATGAATGTGACATGGACAGAACAAAAACTGTTAAAAAGGCCTAAGCCCTGTGAGAAAATTTTTAGTGAAAAAGTAAAGGCAGGATATTATTAACTTGAGTTGATACATAATTGTTATGAATGTGACATCGATAGAACCAAAACTGTTAAAAAGGCCTAGGTCTAGGGCCTGTGAAATAATATTTAGTGCTTAAGTAAAAACGAAATATTATTAACTTGTTTTGATACGTAATTGTTATGAATGTGATATCGATATAACAAATATTGTTGAAAAGGCCTAGGCCTAGGGCGTGTGAAATAATATTTAGTGCCCAAGTAAATGCTCTATATTATTACCTTGAAATGATACGTAAAGGTTATGAACCTAACATCGGTAGACCAAAAACCGCTGAAAAGGCGTAGGACCTATGAATTAATATTTAGTGCTTAAGTGAAAGCGCAATATTTATTACCTTGAGTTGATACGCAAACGTTATGAATATGGCATCGGTAGAAAAGGCTGTCAAAAGGGCCTACGAATGAGGCATAGTAATTTTGTGCCTAATTAAGTAAAAGAGATATATTAATAACTTGACTTGGTATGTAAATATTTAGTGCCTAAGTAAAAGTGAGGCGTTATAAAAAAATCCCTCCTTGTCGTCCTTTTCCGAACATAGTATTAGTTCTGGTGTAATTGCTTTGTTTCGTTGAAACCTAAGAAATATTCTATGCAGTGGCGCCCATAAGAGTACTTTGGGGAGGGGGGTAAGAAAAATTCTTACCTCCTTCAAGGCTGTCAAACATTTTAGCAAATGTGTAAGATACTAAAAATAAAAACAATTGATACAATCAATTATTAATATCTTATTATTTTTAAAAATGCTTTAGTCTATTTTAGTGTTTTAAATTTATCAAAAATTTGGCTATACTAACGGCTGGGGGAGCCTCCCTCCCCCCATGGGCACCCTTGGTGCTATGTAATCATGAATATGATGTAATCCATGTTCATGATTATGAGCTACGTAATCCCGATCCAGGACGACGAAATTGTCAAGTTTTTGAATATTATGCTCGTCATATTTACACCAAAAAAACGGATTGTCATCTTCAAAATTTGTGCATTGTAATATTTTTTAAATTCAATTGTAATTGTCGTTTGGCTTACTGGGAACGTTTTCTCTATTCAATTCACCTCAGAGCGCCAAGAAACGGCAATTTTTGTACGGCCCTAAAGACTTGTGCCAAAATGTCCGGGTGCCCAAAGCCCGGTGCCCAAAAGTTCGGGTGCCCAAATGTCCGGTGCCCAAAAGTCCGCTGCCCAAATGTCCTAAACTCGATTCCCGGAAATGGCAAAGCTGTTTTAATTTACATAACAGGTTACTGTATTCACGAAACTTATATTAGTTGCTCTGCATGCCGATCTGTTTTTGTTATCGGTTAGTGATGAAAACATCGAAGTTTCTGGCGATGAAGCTGAGAATCATTTAGTAATGATATCAATTTCAGCAGTATTTTAACTTGCTTAGCAGAGGCGGCATGAAATATTCGTCGAATAAAACAGTTAGTGTTATTTCAGTTTCTCATAATCTTCCAGAAACTTTTATCAGAGAACTACAAAAATTTATTTCTTGAATCGAATGATCAATATTCTCCAGTTCTAAAATTAACTGAAGCTTTTTTTTTTTTTTTAAATAAAGAGGTAATGCTTTTAGCGTGAAGCTGAATTTTTTATTTTCTTAACAAGGTTCATTAAACCTTTGTTTATATATGCTTCAATTATTACACTAAAATTTCAGCTGATCGCAGAAGAGTTCTTCATACGATATCTTGAGTGAGAACATTTAAGTACTTGTGATTGAATTATACTTACAATAGAAACCCAAAAATAATCTTTTTTTTTTTTTTTTGTTGTTGTTGGAGCAACGTCAGGTCGAACCATTTGAAACTCCTGAAAGTTTGTCGTGATCATATAACAAGAAAACGTAAGTCATTCAAATTTTTGGAAATCTATTAAACTTTTAAAGAAATTTACTTTTGAGAGATATGGCTAATCACTATACATTTTGAAAAAAAAAAAGACAGCTATTGAGCTACTTTAAGGAAGTAAATATGTTTTTATAATTTAACGTAATTAACTCCATAATGAGTAATACTTTAGTTTTCGGGTTTTGTTATAGCCAGAGTTAAGCGATGTTCTTTGAATTTCGAACACAAAAGTAATCATGTAAAACTTGAGGAATGTGCAATTTTGAAGACATCGTGAGCTTCATATTTTAACTTGAAAATTCTGTGTTTACATTAGTTTTCCTGTTTATTTTTAAAGCTGGATTCAGTTAAATCTAGCAAGCAATAATTTTCCGAAAAGTCGCACGTTCTTTAGTTACGGAGGACGGCACTGACGTCACGAAAAAGCTGCCCTGGCATTCCGCATCTCGTTAACCGTTCCTGAGTTTTGAGGAAACTGTGGAATATGTGTCTGATTATCGCGCGGCACTAATTGTACACATCCCTCAAGCCAATAGACCTAAATTAGTGACGGGCAGTGGCGCACCCACGGGGGGCAGACCCCCCCCTGCTTTGGGCTGACGCAGAGCGGAAACTTTTTACATCGGAGTTTGGAACAAAAAGTCACGAAACGCGATTAACATATACTTCTTAATCATGTACCGTATAATTATAACATACAACAATTCTAAGGGAGTAGCTCTGTTAAATAAATTTAGAAGAATCTAACCAGGAAAAGAATTTCATCTACTGCTTCTTCTAATCATTTAACGTTCTTGTACTGCAACATTACTAGTAACTGGATAAGAATAAATGTACAAAAGTCAACCTCATTCTTAATTATTATGGTACTTTTTCTCGGTAAATGTAGGGGGTCATCCCATCTTGGGAAAATTCTGTGTGTCACGCCCCCCCCTCCCTTCCTCCCTCCCTCCCTTGGGAAATTTCTGGGTGCACTACTGACGGATGAGGCCTTCTGCTACTCGATGCTCAGATTTCTTTTTGTTTGGGGGTTTAACCACCATCGTGAACAACTCAATGGGCATCAGCCGCCCGTCCCTCATACGGGGCCACTTGTTCCAAAGAAGGGAGAGAGCCAGTGCCGTAAGAGAAACACAGAATATCCATGCCTCACAGAGATGCGAACCCAGACCCCATCGCGAACGAATAATCATGAGCCAGCGCTTAGACCACTGCGTAACCAGGTCGGCTTCAGTACAGTCGTTAAAGAGTACAGTACATAGGCGGGGAAGCGTGTTTTGCTTAACGAGCTCTAATATATTCTCAAGGTCATTTCTTCTACAACCAGTTCATCAGTTTAAAGGGTTTCAACTTTTTTCTGCATCGTTATGTTTTTCCTGATATGTGACACAACTGCATTTTTTCTTCTTTTTTGAGATTTTTTTTTTTTATATATATATATCTTAACTGAATGCTCGTTTTATTTACGCGAACACCATGCGTGGAGAATAGAATTAACATTTAAATAACTGCTATGAAATAAGTGGGAAAAAAGGGACTAAATTTGGGAAGATTAAAACATTTTCCTTACCTGAGAGGTTCATCCGTCAGGCGTTTCTGATATGTAAAAAGAAGTCAGAAGAACGTAAGATACAGAGGCAAATGCTGAAAGAGTACGAAAGAGGTGGTGATTGGCTAATTCTAATCGAAAGACTGTACACGTTCCACGAAAAATGAGAGAAAAAACTAGTGACGCAATAGGGGCCGTTCCACGAATTCCTGAACAGACGTGCACGGGTATGCATACACAAAATGGAACCAAAGCACCTCGCCTCTAAATGGAGACGCTTGACAGACAATTCGATACTCTCTCTTTTTAAATGTCTTGATACTAGAAGCCAACATCACGCGAGGTGCCCACAATAAAGAATTCGTTTGTGGACTTCCTTTACCTGTATTACTACAAACTGCATTAAAAACTTAGACACAGACAAAATTGCGAAGCATTAAAGTTGGCCTGGTAAAAACAAATGGAGCGGTTCTGTGGGAAGAACGGGAACATGATTTCAGAGAAATCAGATTCCCGTTAACACGGCGACGACTGCTGCATTGTTTCGCCGAAATCTCCTCAGACAACGAGGCCAGTTGAAAAGGTTTTAGAAAGATATGTAACATCTCTTTTGCAACGGTTCATGAATTGTTTGAGCGCTGCAGGAAATGAATAAAGGCTGGATGGTGTAGTACCAGGTACCGAAACAAATATCCACATACACCGATGAACCATTACATTATGACCACCCCCATCTTAAAGAAATGAGCGCGCCTGGAGGCCGAACGGTGGCACAGGTGAAGTTCTCATAGCAGTATATATACAACTCGAGGACCGGCTTTTGGTTAGCAGAGTGCTCGGAGTCAGAATGGGAAAAGTTGCTTATTTATCGGAGTTTGATAAAGGACAAATTGTGATAGCAACTACGACCTCAGAAACGGCAAACACGATCTCGGAAACGACAAATACGATCTCTGAAACGGCCCGGCTTGTGGGTTGTTCGCGTGACGCTACAGTGAGTACGTATCAAAAGTGGTACACAGATGGCCAAATGACGTACCGTCGTCCAGCCGTGCGTCCAGCCGTGCGTCCTCCGCAACTCATTGATGCCGGAGGGGACCGCAGGGCCACAGTGCGACCAATCGCCCGCAGCTACAACAGTGGTGATCTGGGCAATGTGTCACAGCACACAGTTCATCGCAGCCTTCTGAGTATGGGCCTGCGTAGCCGAAGACCCAGTCGGGTCTCCATGCTCACTGCACGTCATCGCTAACAACGCATCAAATGGGCCCCAAAATCATCGGAATTGGATCGTGTATGATTGGAAGAAAGTGGCCTGGTCTGACGAATCAAGATTCCTGGTGCATCACGTAGACGGCCGAGCGCGGATACGCCGATTACCAACGGAGGCTATGGCACCTGGATGCACTGTTGGGCAGAAACAGGGCAGCGGCGGCGGTGTTATGCTGTGGGAGATGTTTTCTTGGGACACATTAGACCCCATTATCTCAATAGCACAATTCCTGACAGCTGTCAGGTATCTGAACATCGTTGCGGTCCAAGTTCACCCATTCATGGCAACTGTGTTTCCTGCTGATCATGGACATTACTAATAGGATAATGCGCCATACCATACTGCCAGAATATTCAAGGAGTGGTTCGAGAAACATGCTGGTGACTTTCTGTTAATCCTCTGGCCTCCAAATTCACCTGACATGAACCCAATCGAACATTTGTGGTTCGACTTGGAAAAGCGGGTTCGCGCTAAATCACTATCACCCCGAAACATACGGGAATTGGAGGACCTGCTGTTGACATTATGGTACCAGATACCCCAAGATACCTATCGCCACCTCATCGAATCGATGCCTCGCAGAGTGGCCGCTGATTTGCGGGCAAAAGGGGGTCCTACAGCTTAATGGGTAGGTCGTCATAATGTAGGGGCTCATGGGTGTACATCGAAAGTATGCTTTAAGTATCATTCCGAAATGAAATGCTTCATCGAGGACACAAAAGGGCTGACCTCGGTAGGCTGACGTGACCCCACGGGAACGAAAACAACAGGACAGCGTCGAAACCTCGGCAGGAGACACGGGATATATAAAAGACGTAGTGCCATCTACTTTCGTCATTTTCAAGTAAAAATGCGTGCCGTGTACCAAAGTTTGCCCGCAAATAATTGCTTTAAAATCATGAAAACAGAATTTTAGTCAGAATTGGGTTTATTATGTTAGCGGAATTTCCCCCTCCTGCTTCGGGTTCGATTCATTTGCAACTCTTTACTCGACAACATGATACGATACGAAAAACAATGGAGACGCCTGTATAAGATTCTGTTATGTTTATTATCACATAAGGTAAGACGATCACGCGTTGTACATTGATTATCTCAGTTATACAACCAATTTACAATACTTTACTTTCTGTTCGTTACTTATAATCCTTTCTTAATCCTCCTCACTTCCCGTGCTTAATCACAGTCACCCACATCCGACCTTTTGAGAGCGCCAAAAACTCTTTACACCTTCTTTTGTAACATCAGGATTCCATCTCCTTGGTTTTCCGCACTTCTCTGTCACCTGTTATGACCTTCTATCTCAAGTTTTCCTCAGCTACGTTGTCTCCGTTGAGTTTGTAAAATCATTATGTACTGTCTGAGACTCTTTCGCTCACTAGAGGAACAATGCTGATCGTTCGTCTAATAAACTTTATAACTGTAACAGCTTTCTCTGAGGAAGTTTGTTCGACTTCAGAAAATTTCTGCTGAACGGTTCCTAATTACACTGCACAACGGTGGAATTGCTTCTGAAGTGAAAGTGCGCAATCCTGTATAAATTGAACGTGCTGAACGCGAATATCGCCATGAAATTTTTTTATTGGCTTTCGTTTCGAAGATACTGGGGTGCTCTCCAGTAATGCAATGTACTGAATAATGAGATTAAGAATCTTATTATAATTTATAACATTAAGTAATAAATAAATTTATTATTGTTAATTATTATAATAATTATTTATCAATTATATTTATTAAATTATTAATTAATATTATCTTATTTATTCATGATTAATATAAGTTATTAATATATTTTTATTTATTATTATTATTACACCAGGTTACGAATTTTTGCCTCATATTTCATCATCCCTTCGTCTACCCTATACCGAGAAGTTATTGCATCATCTTGTGCTACGTCTAGAGTGACGGTGACTTCCTGTTTATGACGCCAGGGATGCAATCGTTAGTTCTTACAGGCGAGACTGCGCGCCCTGAGTCAGTTTTTTTCATTTCGTTGGGGAGCGTGCTCTTCTGTTTACTTCGAAGAATTAGCCCATACAAGTGATCCTTACACTGTAAAATCAGCAGTAGCAGTACCACGTACCTGTGTTAATACTGCAAATAATTTTAGTTATATTTGCGGGAAAGTTACATTTTCTGCACAGAAAAAGGCCATCACTAAGGTAGTTAAAAAAGCTTATCATCCGTATTTCTGCTGCAAGGTAGGCGACCAAGATAAACACTGGACGCCACACATATGCTTCCGCACGTGTGCAATGAATCTTTCACAGTGTCTTAATGGTAAAAGAAAGACGATGCCCTTTGCTGTTCCCATGATTTGGAGGGAGCCTACCAATCACGTAAATGACTGTTATTTTTGTATGGTGCCATCTGTTTGTGGAGGCGTAACGAAGAAAAATAAGTGGACTATAGACTACCCTAACATAGTTTCTGCTGTGCGACCTATACCGCATTTCGAAGAACTTCCCATTCCCAAGCCTCCGACAGATTTTGTCATCAATTCAGACGAGGAACACGATGTGTATCCTCAACCGTCAACTTCAGAGGTTCATGAAAGTAAGGATGACGAATATACATGTGATGGTGAAACATCTGCGCCACGCAGAATCATATCGGAGGAACTTAATGACCTTGTTCACGATTTGGATCTATCTAAAACAAAAGCGGAGATACTAGCGTCAAGACTTCGACAATGGAATCTTCTGGAACGAAATGCCCTAGTGACTTCGTTTCGTATTCATCATCAGCGATTCGAACTTTTTTTCCAAAAAAAAAAAAAAGCCTTGTGTTCTGCTGGAATATTGATCGTGCGCTATTCTGCAATAACTCAAAATAGCGCACGATCCACAGAATGGCGGCTATTTATAGACTCGTCGAAATTGAGTGTGAAGGTGGATTTGCTGCATAACGGGAATCAGCTTCCATTCCTCTTGGACATGCGGTCCACATGAAGGAGATCTATGACAACATAAAACAGCTGTTGGAGAGGATTCATTACAAATCTTATGGCTGGCATATCTGTGCTGACCTGAAGGTAGTGTCCCTGTTGATCGGTCTTCAACAAGGGTATACCAAGCATTGCTGCTTTCTTTGTCAGTGGGACAGCCGAGCTACAGATTCGCACTACATAGAGAGAGACTGGCGTCCGAGAGCGTGCTTGAAACCCGGAGAAATGAATGTGCAGAACCCACTACTGATTGACCCGCATAAAATCCTCCTACCTCATCTGCACTTCAAACTCGGTCTTGTTAAAAACTTGGTTAAAACCATGGAAAAGAATAAACCAGCGTTCAAGTACCTGCATGAAAAATTTCCTCGACTCAGCGAAACCAAAATTAAAGAGGGAGGTTTTGTATGTCCTCAGATCAGACAGCTCTTCAGAGACCCGAAGTTTGAGAAACTCCTTCAGCGTGACGAAAAAGAAGTTTTTGTCAAGTGTCAACAAACTTCCTGGGGAATGTCAGAGCAAAAATTTACAAGGATCTGCTTGAGAACATGCTGGCTCTGTTTCATAAATTTGGCTGCAGAATGTCCTTAAAGATCCACTTTCTTGATTCCCATTCGGATTTTTTTCCGGATAACTACGGAAAGGTCAGTGCTAAGCACGGTGAGCGTTTCCACGAGAATGTAGCTGTGATTGAGCAACGTTACCAGGAAAAGTGGTCCACCTCGATGCTGGCGGAATACTGTTGGACACTCTTCAGAAATGCCCCTCAGGTGGAATGCAAGCGAACGTCAAAAACAGGTAACTAATTGACATGAATAAATTCCTGTACATATATTCTCAAATTAAATTAATAACATAAAGAAATTAAAAAAAATAAATAAAATAAATAAGTTCATTATATTTTATTATATTTATTTTAATATTACAATAACATTAATTTAATATGTTTATGTATACATAAACATACTAAATTAAGCTTGTTCGAATAGTAACTTTGTGCATGAACGGTATTCATGAAGTTTTGACAGAATAAAGGAAAAGTAAAAGATCTATAAGTAGCTATTTCTTTGGACTTCATTTCAAATGACTCTTGTTTCACTTTAAGTGAAGTATTTAAGAACTATTTGTATGTATAATAGTGTTCAGTAAGCCATATACTGTATATACGAACGTTACAGATCAATTTTGTAACGTACCAGGAGATGTGACGTACCTGCCAGAAGGACGCACACGACATAAAGGCAGATAGGAATCAGAATAAAACGCCCGCGTAGCTCAATTGGTAGAGCAACTTATTCCGGAATGAGGGGACCCGGGTTCGAATCCCGGCGTAGACCAAATGACGGAGAAATTGACTTCGTTATAATGGCGCCCGAACTATCCGGATGACCCGACCGTTCAAAATCTCGCAATGGTGTGATGTTATTTCCACACCGCGAGATACGAAAAAATAAAAAAATAAGGGGGAGATGATGTAACGTACCAGGAGATGTGACGTACCTGCCAGAAGGACGCACACGACATAAAGGCAGATAGGAATCAGAATAAAACGCCCGCGTAGCTCAATTGGTAGAGCAACTTATTCCGGAATGAGGGGACCCGGGTTCGAATCCCGGCGTAGACCAAATGACGAAGAAATTGACTTCGTTATAATGGCGCCCGAACTATCCGGATGACCCGACCGTTCAAAATCTCGCAATGGTGTGATGTTATTTCAACACCGCGAGATAGGAAAAATTAGAGAAATCCCTTCTCCAGCACTTCGAAAAAAAAATAAAAAAATAACGGGGAGATGATGTAACGTACCAGGAGATGTGACGTACCTGCCAGAAGGACGCACACGACATAAAGGCAGATAGGAATCAGAATAAAACGTCCGCGTAGCTCAATTGGTAGAGCAACTTATTCCGGAATGAGGGGACCCGGGTTCGAATCCCGGCGTAGACCAAATGACGGAGAAATTTACTTCGTTATAATTTGTCAATCCGCAATGGGAAACTTCAACGGCACTTTCAAGAAGATGCTTATCGCCAACGGTCATCCATAGAACTGTAAAGCAGTAGCGTTACCCATGGAAATCGAACTTTTATAATTTTATTGGCCTACGCAGCGATTAGTACATTGTGATCCAAAAACGCACCGTGAGGGCTAAGTGATTTTATTGCTCTTGGAGCCGAGGAATGCTTTTCCCTTCAAGCTAGAGGTCGAGAAAAAGGAGGAAAAGAGGATATCTTGCGGGAAAGGGAAGACACTAAGGGATTTCCGAGCAGAAGCTGGGGAGAGGTCGTGAGAGAATGATCTGAGGAAGGAGCCCCTTTTTTCAGGTCTTCGAAAAGGCCATCTGTAAAGAGTGAAAGGTTACGTAGAATTACAGAAGGTACGAAAGGGCGAATACCTAGGAAAGAGAATACTCAGCGAGGAAACAGAGCTCTAAAAAAATTTAGAAAGATAATTCTAGGATAACCTGGACTATAAGTTTAAACAAATAAATAAATTGAAACTGCAAATTTCACATCTATTCATTTGCTATATATTTTCTGCAACGAGCTTCAGTTAGGCTTAAATATCGAACCTGAACTTTGCTCATAACATCAACGGGCTCTCCTACACAGCAGTGAAGAAATGTTTTTTCTGATGGTCAGGTTTCGGTAGGATCGTTGTGATGTTGCAAGCAAAAAAATTCTTCCCTCAGACAGTCTGGCTCAAGGTGCAGGCCTCTGGTCAATCACTCGACTTTGGCTGAAAAATCAGTTTTCCAAGCTTTCACACATCAACCAAATGGATTTTTCAAGGAAGGTAGACAGAAACTGCAATCTGAATAATAGGACGCTTCAACAATTTGAACACGGTGATTTGACTTGACAATAAATAGATTTGAAGTAAAATTCATTTAAACACACAAGGCGTCACGTTGGTTGTGCAAGCGGTATCCTAGTAGGAAAAAGGATTTACTTGAAGAACTAGTTCCAAATTCGTGGCAGCTACAGAGAGACGCTACCATTGCAAGCGTCATTGCTGGTAATGATCTCTAAGGTTTCTCGAATAGCTGTAGATTTAGGGGTAGAGTAGGTAGCTAATTTATTGAAATCATCACATATAGGAGTAGTGGATTTGAATTTGACCTCACCGAATAAAGCCGTAGTTACTTCAATGAATTTTGTGTCCCTTTTATGTTCGTTGACTCTGATTCTAAACGAACGCTTAGTCATTCCAATGTGGTATCGTCTGGAGCCGTCCAGATATTGTAGGGGGATCGCATAGTAGACACCTGCTTCGCTGGAAAGAGGGATTTGTCAGTATTTCTCTTCAGCATAGTATATAAAGATGAAGGAGACCTTATGCCGACACTGTAGTTCATGTTCTTGAGGGCGTTCTTGAGTTTGTAAGACACATTTGGCATGTAAGGAATTGAGCCCAGGTAGCGAAGCTGCGGTATAAGATTAGAACATTTGACTTTTTTGGATAAAGTTATGTATTTGATTCAATGAGTATCTTACATCATTGGCTAAATCGATGAAATTTTCAATTTTGTATTGTCTGGAAAGAACATGGGAGGAGACGGCGAAGGCTTTTCTAATTCGAGAACGGAAGATAGCTGTTCTGTATTCTGCGGGACATCATGTTGGGGACGGACGTGAGTTTACAGCAGACTTGTGTACAGAGGCGGTTGTGACGTACTACAGAGGAGAAAACATGTGTCAAGACGACAAACGTGCAGCGAGACATTCTGTTTGCGTAGCTCAGTTGGGAGAGCGGCTTACTCCGGAGTGAGGGGCACAGGTTCGATGCCTGTCGCGGACAAACTTGTGTTTTCACGCGGTTGTCAGACGATTTGTTCAGTAAAACATCCAGGCCGCCCCTGTGGCGCAGTGGTCTAAGCGATGACTTCTGACCAGTCGACCGAGAACATATCGAGCTTCAGTTGCCATTCATAAAAAAAGAGAAATCCAGAAAGACATTTTAAGAGTACGCATAAGTCGTACCAAAGTGATTATCCTGCTAACAGTGAACTGAGAAAAATTAAACTTAAGGAATTGAAAGCTCAATTAGGGGCACAGCAATTACTTTTTGCTACGCCTTTGCAACAATCGAAAGTATCGGCCGAGGCTGCGTTTCGAATTACTCGAGTTTTGATCAAACATAAAAAACCTTTCCAGGACGGGGAAATGGCGAAAGAAGCTTTTCTAGAGGTTAGTGCAGTTTTATTTGACAAATTTAAAAACGAAAGTGGCATAATAAGTTCAATTCAGGAGCTGCCGCTTTCACGTCAAACATGGGTGCAGTGACATCACACCCATGTTTGACGTGAATTCATTTTTTCAACGCTTCGAATGACGCGTTGAAACAATGAATGAGGATGTAAATCAACAACTGGACAAAGACTTGCAAATCTGTTATTTCTTCTCTTTACAATTTGACGAATCAACAAATGTAGTCGACACAGCTCAACTAATTGTATTTATACGAATTATATTGCCGGACATGACGTCAAAAGTAGAATTTCTCATCATCCTTGCTATCAAAGGAACGACTCGGGTCAATGTATTTTTAATATATTTATGGAATTCGGCCAAAAAATAAATCCGCCATTGTTGAAGCTTGCTCGTATCACTACTGACGTGGCATCTTCGATGGTAGGCCAAACCAATGGGTTCATTGCACTCTTTGTAGGAAAAATGACCATTTTCCAGACTTCACCTCTTTTCACTGCATTATTCACCAAAATTCAATATGCATCAAAGTTTTAAACGTTAAAAACAGTATCGACATAACTGCCAAAATAGCTAATTCTATTCGGACACGATGTATACGTAGGAGGCTTTTTCGAAGCCAACTAGAAGAAAACGAAGCTAAATACGAAGACCTGCTGTTTCTCACGAATATTACGTGGCTTACTAAAAGAAAGTTTCTTGAAAAATTTTTGAATCTCTTGCCAGAAACAATCGAATTCCTAGACGCAATGGGAGAAAATTATGCTCAGCTATAAGGCACTAGGTGGCTACACAATTTGGCTATTGTAACTGATCTCACGGGCAGTGTTTCTTTCAGGCATACATCGGGGGGGGGGGAGCCTCCCGGAGACATTTTATGTTACCGAGCCAAATGTGAATAAATTCAGGCTATAATGAAAAAGGAAGTTTCGTTTCTTTTGATGCTACAAATTTTTCTCCAATTATAATTTTTTTTTTAAATATTTGTTCAAGTATCAGTTTACTTTTTTTTTGATTGAAGGTTTAACGACCACCGTGAGCAACTCAATGGGCTATAAGCAGTCGCCCGTCCCTAATTTAGGGCCACTGGTTCCAGGGAAGGGAGAGAGTCAACGGCGTAAGACAAACATAACATCCATGCCTCACCGGGATTCGAACCCGGACCCCTTTCGGACGAATGATCAGAGGCCATGGCTTAGACCACTACGCCACCGGGGCGGCAGTTTACTTTGCAAAAAAACTGTATTAAGACGCATTCCATTCTACAAAAATATAATAAGTTGACTAATCATACCTCATAGTCAGGAAATCGCGATTCAGGATGTAAATGCGTTTTTATTGATAAAATTTTTCAAACCTGCCGAAACAAACACCCACATCGGGAATTGCACCCCGTTTAGTTTAGCTGAAGAAAGTTTGTTCTTGAAATGTTTGAAGAACAAACATTACTATATCTATTACTATATCTGGAGCGTATATAGAATTTTCTTCGGGTGGTTGTGAGGGGGCGACGAAAAATGGACGTTTTTGAAATCCACCAGAACAAAATTAAAGTTAACGAAAAATAGAAGAAACATTACAGCATTTTTCTAATGTAAGTTGATACATTTTTATGAAATTAAGGCATTTTTTTCTAATATAAGTCGCATTTCAACCAAAAACTAAAGAATGAAAAATATTCGGGGGCAAAGCCCCCTCTAAAAACTCCCCTGTATTATATATATATATATATATATATATATATATATATAGTAATTACTTCTAGATATGTAGATATAGTAGTTAAAAATTATATATATATATGCCTTAATGAAGGGAAAATTCCTGAGGATTGGAACAACGCTACAATGATCTTGCTACATAAAAAAGGTGACATTGAGGATCTCAGGAACTACAGACCTATCAGCCTCCTATCAGTGGTTTATAAAATCTTCACTAAAGTTCTTTCATACCGCTTGAAGGTGACACTGGACATGGCTCAACCGAGAGAACAAGCTGGATTCAGGAGTGGCTACAGCATAATAGATCATATCCACGTACTGAGAGAACTAATTGAAAGAGCGAGGGAATATGAACTTCCATTGTGCATGGCTTTTATCGATTATGAAAAAGCCTTTGATTCGGTGAAACCATCAGCAGTTACAATGGCTCTGAAAACCTGCGGTATTGAAGATGCATACATTAATATTATTAATAACATCTATGAAAATGCAAGTGCAAAGATTAGGATGTTTGAAAATACAACACACATAAAAATTGGAAAGGGAGTGAGACAAGGTGACACCATATCTCCGAAGCTCCTTAATGCCACATTGGAGGGTGTTTTTCAGTCACTGAGCTGAGAAAACAAGGGGATAAAGATTAATGGAGATTATCTAACCCACCTTCGTTTTGCTGATGACGTAGTTATTTTTGCAACTAGCCCATCAGAGCTGCAGAGTATGATCCAGGAACTTGCTGACAAGAGTAAAGAAGTGGGATTAAAAATGAACTTTCAGAAGACAAAAGTGATGTTCAATGCTTTTACAAGAAATGAAGATTTATCGATTGATGGAGAAAAGCTGGAGATAACAGACACGTACGTTTATCTTGGACAGCAGATATTAAGTGAGGGTCACATTGATGAAGAAATAAATCGGCGTACAAAACTTGCCTGGAGAGCTTTTGGAAGAAACAGCATAATTTTCAAAAGCAATATGCCATTATGTCTTAAAAGAAAAGTGTTTGATCAATGCATCCTTCCAGTGCTTACGTATGGTGCAGAGACGTGGACCTTAACTAAAAGAGACATACAAAGGCTGCAGACAACTCAAAGAATCATGGAGAGGTGCATACTTGGTGTAACCAGGAGAGATAAGAAGAGGAACTCGTGGATCCGAAAAATGACAAGAGTGAAAGACATCATGATCAGAGTTAAATCCCTGAAATGGCAATGGGCTGGACATACTGCCAGAAGGACAGATCATCGATGGACAGCCGAAATTTTAGATTGGATTCCAAGGGACAGGAAAAGACCCAGAAGAAGACCACATGGGAGATGGGTGGATGAAATTCGAAAGTATGCAGGGGTGACATGGAGGAGACTGGCACAAGACAGACCGTTGTGGAGGAAACTTGGGGAGACCTTCGTCCAGCAGTGGATTGATAATGGTTGACAATGATGATGATGATGATGATATATATATATATATAATTCCGACCTCATTCTACATATGATTTCAGCAGGTGGAGTTTGGAAACCTCACACAATTCACTGAAATTACATTTCACAGTATGGGAGATAGTTGAGAACAATTTTAAAAATATTTATCCCCGGATAAATTTTAGGACATTCTACGCCACTGGAGACATGTAAGACCTCTAACTAGGACACATCTAAACCACTGACTACGAGGGGTCGTTCCTAATTCGGGATTGCTGGTTCCGGGGAAACGCACCGCCCCGTGCCTCGTCGGTGACAAAGAGCCGTAGTCCGACTCGGACGGTTAGCAAGAAGTTAACATGTCAACCACGTGGCATACACGCAACTAGTTCTCGGTTGGAATGAGCACATCTTTTGACAAAGGTCTAAAGCTACTGTCCGAATATCAAAGATGTTTTTTAATCTTGGAGATAATTTTATAATAATCGGATTCTGCACCACCTCGTAGAGAAATTGGCATTTGAAAATATTGGTTGAACTTATAGCAATGGAAAACAAAAAGAATTTTAAAAATAAGATCTCTAGGAGCACGGATATAGTGACAAATTGGAATCCATTTCTACAATCACGGTGGGAAAATTTCGCGTGTGGAAATCAGAAAGATGTGGGAAATATTGATAGCTGAAACAAGGAACCAGTGCTAAAAGAATTTTTTCAATTTAATCTGAAGAGGCTGAGGCATTGTCGAACAAAAAGTCAGCTCAATGTAATGTACACTACATAACTGAGAAACTGAACATCGGAATACAAGTACATAAGGGTCGCCCAAATGAAAGTGAAACTCGTGTAATACAGTCATTGCATAATTACACGGAGCAGCACATTTCCGCCGGTAGATGGCGTGTCATGTAGGAAGCCCGTTGTTATCGGTGGCACGTGCCAGTATGCTGTTTTCACGTGCGGAGGCAAGTTGACTACGTAGGGTCGTGACATGGATTCGTCCAAACAGGCCCATCGGGCAGTTATGCAATTTTTGACGGCAGAAGGTGTTAGTGGAGCCGAAATTTATCGTCGTATGAAGGATGTGTATGGGAATGAGTGTCAGTCACGGTGTACAGTGTTCCGCTGATGTAGTGAATTTCATAAAGGACGTGTGAGCACGGAGGACATGCCGAGACCTCAGCAAGCACACGTCGCCATCACCATGGAATTGATAGCTGCCGTGGACAACTTCGTGAAGGAGAATCGCCGAATCACCAGCCGCGGCAACATTGTCAATGAGTAAGGGAACTATTAACACCATTCTCCATCGCTGATTGGGATACAGCAAGGTTTGCGCACAATGGGTCCCCAAGTATCTCCAGGAGGAGCAGAAGACTCGGCGAATGGGTGCTTGCCTGGAACCTCTGCGTCGTTACCACTCAGAGGAGGGGGGGGAGTTTCTTTCCAAGATTGTGGCAGCAGATGAGACTTGGTGCTACCACTTTGATCCGGCTACAAAACGGATGAGTATGGAGTGGCGGCATCCCAACTTTCCACACCCCCAAAAGCTCAGTCCTCCTTAAAAGCTGGAAAAGTGATGTTCGCGGCTTTCTTCGATGAGAATGGCCCATTGCTGTTGGATAGGTTGGACGCAGGCAGTACGGTCAAGGCAACCACATACTGCGATGCGTTACGCAACGTTAAAAACGGCCATCAAGCGTAAGCGACCCGGTATGTTGTCAAATGGGGTTGTTCTGCTGCGCAACAACACCGCACGCCCGCATGTGGCGACAGTGGGCCAAGATTTGCTGCAGAGCTTCCGCTGGGAGGTCCTCGACCATCCCCTCTATAGCCCCGATCTGTCGCCCTGCGACTACCACATCTTTGGGCCACTGAAAAAAGATCTCAAGGGCCGCCAGTCCACTTCGACGCTGAGGTCCGGGACGCCGTTGAAGACTTTTTCCACAGCCAACCATGGACGTTTTTCGCTCAGGGTATCCACAATCTCGTGCCGCGCTGGGACACTTGGTTGAACCGAGCAAGGCGACTATGTGTAGCGGGTTTATAGCCCATGTGGCACTCTAACTTTCTATATGTTCACATATTCCAACCTACAAACCCTTACGGCAAAAAACCGACAGTCTCAGTTTCATTCGGGCGACTCTTATGAATATATATATTAAAAAAAATTCTGTGTTATACAGTATGAATGGCACAGAAGTCACAAAAACTCCATTTAAATTTCTAATGGTTGCTTTTCCAGAAAAACCAAGAAAGCCATTTCTCTTTATGGCAAGGGGGACACTTCTGGGGCATAGAATCAGGGGGTCTAGTGACTCCGTAAGGGGCGAGGCTGGGGGTTACTCGAAATTTTCAGATGGAAAGAGGGGTCGTGTGACATATCGTTGGAAAGATTTCCGAAGATGTAGTAAGTTGGTTTTAAAATTTTTGTTTTATCTTTATTTGGTACAAAATTATAGCCCACAATGGCGACACTAAACTGCTCTATGAGTAGTAGGAAAAATTGCGTTACTTCTGATGCACTGTGTGTGCTTTCTTTGGTTTGTATGAATGTTCCGTATTTATTTTGTTTTATGGCAAGGAACTACGTTTCCGGCCACAAATCGAGGGTCTGGTGACCCCATTGGGAGCGGGGAACAGGGTCATTCAATAATTGCAGATGGAATGGGGGGGGGGGGGGTAGTGTAATACATCATTGTTATGATGACATATTTCGCAAATTTGATTTATTGCGCTTTTTAATTTAAAAAAACATGCAATAGTCGTTATGTTTTATGTCAAAGGGGACACTAGCCGCGGATGGCTTAGTGGTTAGTGTTTCAGGCTATCGATGCTGGGTCCCCAGGTTCAAGCCTGGGCTGATCTTTCAGAGATGGCGTGATTTACTAACAATCGCTGAATATCCGCCGTGCATCGGACGAGCACGTAAAGTGATGGCCCCCAGGCTGGACCCACTGGTTAAATGGGTATCCTTTCCTATGTCCTCCCTGAAATTCTCTCACCCATCTATGTGCAATATCGTACTTGTACGGTGGCGCCATCTACTGTACTCTAATCTCACTACAAACTGTTCTGTCAAAAGTCGCTAGACTTGCTCTCATTCCTTCCGTTTCTGTGTCCTGCCCAAAAGGCGATCTCGCTGTAGGTGGCTAGGACCTAAACTCTACTACCTGTGGACGGAAGTCCTACAAGAAAATGACGCTGACCCCACCATGTCAAAGGGGACACCGTATAGCATAGGAACCGAAGGGTTTTGCGAGCTTGTGAGGATCAGGATCTGGGAGTTTCACGAAATGTTGCGCGATAAAATCTGGTCACGCCATATAACCGGAGAGATGTAAAAAATGGGAACAACTTCCACTTTTAACATTTGTCATATCTTTATTTTATCAAATGTGTTATACCAAACTGTTGAGGTTAACGTGCAATTGGGGAATATAAAATACTGCAAAAGGTACGTCCAGTTTTACATCTTTGGAGTCTACTGTAAAACGGCACGTTTTGCAAGTCAAATCTATACCTGCAGACATTCCTACATCTGAAGCGACTAAGAGTACAAATTGGTCAAGTTTTTATCACAATATCAGATATTGTTACACGATATCTACCAATGACATGTGTTCGAAGTGGCCACCACTGTTTGTCAATGCACAGCTCAATCTTGTCACACTATGCACCTTGTAAAGCACAAAGCGTATCCCGGAATATTTCAGTGACATTCCGGCGTATTTCTTCTTGGAGCCCTACAATGGAATTCGCAGGATAAACGCAGTTTTTGAGATATCTCCAAACAAAATGTCACACTGCGTGAGATCTGGAGATCCAGCGGGCCATTGGACTGGTCAGTTATTTCCAATTCATCTATTTGGAAATTTCTCATTCAGCCATTCTATTGCTAGATGGGAATGATGAACCGGTGCTCCACTTGCATGATGTACGGCTGCAAATCTGCATTCGCATCCCAAAATGGCTCCAGCCGGGGCCATATTTTATTTTCCAACAAATTTCGATAGGACTCACCATTTAAATTTCCTTCAATAAAAAATGGACCTATAATTGCATCGTCCTAAACACCACACCATACGTCAAGTTTTTCTATGTACTGTGAATGCCTCTCAGAAAGAACACGCGGATTCGTGGAGGAGAAGTAGTAAGTCCAATTTCGATTGACTTGCCCATGCCTGATGAACGTTGCTTCATCCGTGAAGATGAGGCTTCGCTTAAAATTTTCATTGTTTTGCATTTGTTACCGTGCCTATAGACAAAACTGTAGTCGTCTATTATAGTCGGTTGTTAGCAGCTGCTCTGCGAATTTTGTCTTGTAAGGACGACATTTGTTTGCCCTCAGTATTCTGTGAACGGAAGTATGAGACATACCAGCCTTTTGAGCACGATACCGTAGTGATAATGTCGGGTTTGTTTCGACACTATCTAAAACGTTGATTTCCTTGTCTGCATTGGGAACTGGTTTTGATCTTCCCGTTCTCTTTCGCTGTACAACATTTTCAGTTTCCATGAAAAGGTGTATTACATTACAGACTGCTTTCACAGAAGGTTGTGGCCTATCGACGTTTTGCTGGTGAACTTTCCGAGCTGCTTGAGAAGCATTGTCACCATTTCCCAAAGTACAAAACCAATAGCTGAACGTAATCCTGAGTGGAATATGTGTGGGTCATCTTCACAAACTAACACAGAACATACGTTTTACGGACTTTCGAATGCCAACGGAAACTTTAAATGCCCCTAACATTTCGCTACTGTCCGAAGACAAAAGCACAGCAGGCAGAAATCTGCATAATTGACGCATCGCGCTATTTGCATGTCACAACACGATGCTGACTGATGGCTTGCAACGGCGATAACAGACTTCATTACAGACTATCAAGGCAACCTCACGTTTTGCAAACATATGTAAATCTGGTTTTATTCCCACAGTGTGTCATCTTGGCCATAAAACTACTATGGTAAGTTATCAGCTAAAAGGCGGAAGAAAATAAATTTGCGAAATATTTGTTTGCAAAATATTTTCACGACCTTGTTGGCCTACAATATTTCGCAAAATAAAGATATGGAAAACCGTAATAACCATGAACAACCTCTCAAATACAAAGATCTTTCCAGTGATGTATTACACTACCCCCCCCCCCCCCATTTTCAATCTGCAATTATTGAATTACCCTGATCCCCGCTCCCAACGGGGCAACCGGACCACACGATTCGTGGCGTGAAACGTGGTTTCTTGCTATAAAAAACAATTAGCACAGTATATTCACACAAACATTTTTGGAAGAAACAGCATAATTTTTAAGAGCAATATGCCATTATGTCTTAAAAGAAAAGTGTTTGATCAATGCATCCTTCCAGTGCTTACGTATGGTGCAGAGACGTGGACCTTAGCTAAAAGAGACATACAAAGGCTGCAGACAACTCAAAGCAGCATGGAGAGGTGCATACTTGGTGTAACCAGGAGAGATAAGAAGAGGAACTCGTGGATCAGAAAAATGACAACAGTAGAAGACATGATCAGAGTTAAATCCCTGAAATGGCAATGGGCTGGACATACTGTCAGAAGGACAGACCATCGATGGACAGCTGAAATTTTAGATTGGATTCCAAGGGACAGGAAAAGATTCAGAAGAAGACCACATGGCAGATGGGTGGATGAAATTTGAAAGTATGCGGGTGTAACATGGAGGAGACTGGCACAAGACAGACCGTTGTGGAAGAAACTTGGGGAGACCTTCGTCCAGCACTGTGTTAAATAATGGTTGACAATGATGATGATGATGATGATTCACACAAACCAAGGAAAGAACGCAAATTGTGTCAAAAGTAACGCAATTTTTCCTACCACTCATAGTGCACTTCAGTGTCGCTATTGTAGACTATCATTTTGTACCTAATAAAGACAAAAAAAATTAAAATTAAAGACCAACTTACTACATTTTTGGAGATCTTTCCAATGATATGTTACACGACCCCTCTTTCTTTCTGAAAATTTTGAGTAACTCCTAGCCCCCCCCCTCCCCATCCCGGTTCTATGCCCCAAAAGTGTCCCCCTTGCCGTAAAGAGAAATGGCTATCTTGGTTTTCCTGGGAAAGCAACCAATAAAAATTTAAATGAAGTTTTTCGGGACTTCTGTGCCATATTGTATAGCGCTTAAGTGTGATACTGAAATTTGTTCGTTACTTTTTATTCCAGATATAGCATGTGCTTATTATTTTTACGTTCGTAGAGGAGGCTCGGCTCCCAAGGTACAGCCCTTCTGACTGTGCTTTGCTTCGGCCTCCGCCGTTTAACCTAGATATGATTTGCACCGCTGCCGCTGACAAGCAGTTGCTCTGTACGAGTCTATATAGTCTATGTCAACCCCTGTCATCAGTGTCGTGTGATCGGCCACCGCTTGCTCTCTGGGCGCTGGTACGTTCGTCAATGGTATACTCGGGGTACATCCTTCATAAGGGTGCCCTCGGCTTTTTATCACTTGACCGATAGAATGATGGTTCCTGCCACTTAGGCGTCATCAATATCGTATGGTCGGCCACCGCTTGCTTTCTGAACGCTGGTACGTCCATGGATGGTATACTCGCAGTACACCCTTCATGTGGTTGCCCTCGGGAACTCTAAGGTTCTTACTACTTGGGGGATCGAATGATCTGTCTTGCCGTCTGCAATACGTCCACGAATGAAAGTCTCTCAGATCCATACTTTTATCCATGTTCGACCATTGCGGTACACTATTGGGAAGCCCTACTGTTTGCCTATTTACCGCCTGCGCTCGGTTTGGGTCTGTTACACTCTACGAGCGGGATTGAAGTGCCAGAAAAACTTGTACACCAGTTTATTACTTGGTAGATCCCCCACGGGAGCGCAGGACTGCAGAAATATGACAGGGGTGGACTCCACTATCTTCTGTAAATATGATGCAGGCAATGCACACCATACTTCCCGCAGAGCGTTCCACAATTCGGGTGCATTCCGAGGTCTCGTATTCCTGTGTTCGATAGCGCGTTGCATGGCATCCCAAATGTGTTCTATCACGTTTAGATCTGGGGACTTGGGTGGCAATGGCAACAACCCCCAACCCAGATGAATGCTCCTCTAACCATAATGTGGTGTCCCGCACTTGTGTGGAGGTGCATTGTCCGGTTGGAACAGGCCCAACCCATCAGCATGAATGCAGGACATGAACGGGTGTACCTCGTCAGAAAGGATGCGCACATAACGTTGGCCGGTCACAGACGTTTGTAGACGTACCAGGGGTCTCAGCGAAGTCCAACTAAACACACTCCATACCATTACGGACCCCCACCAGCCGGTACAGTTCCCTGTTGACAGGCGGGATCCATGGCTTCGTGGAGTTTGCGCCACACACGAATCCTTTCATCTGCCCGATACAGTTGGAAACACGACTCGTCAGACCAGGCTACTTGTTTCCAGTCATCAAATGTCCAGTGGCGGTGTTGCCGTGCCCAAGCGAGGCGCATAACTCTGTGTCGTGCACCCGTCAAGGGGACTCAAGTTGGGCGTCGGTTCCCGAAGCCCATGTCGTGCAGGGTACGTTGCACAGTCCGGACGCTGATGCTTGTTGAGGCTCCAGCGTTGAATTCCGATTATACCTGCGAGAGTGTTGCACGCCTATCGCGTGAAACGATTCTTGACAGCCGACGATGGTCACGCTCACCTAATGTCTTTTTACGGCCACACTGGTATTGTAGGTTGGAGGTTTTGCCGGAATTCTTGTAGTCACGGTTTGCAATGGTCGTCCGTGAAAATCCGAACTTCGTTTCTACCTCTGAAATGCTATGGCCCATCTCACGAGCGCCAGCTATGAAACCGCGTTGAAAATCGCTTAAATCGTTATTACTTGTCATTCTCATGCGGAAAACAGCTCTGATAGATGGCAAGGATGTCTATTGCTTTATACTGTAAAAGCACTGGCAGACGCAACAGAGTACGCGCATAGGTGACGTTGCTGTGTATTTTGCATAAGCTCGTCTGTACCAGTTTTTCTGGCACTTCAGTGTATATAGAGGCTGAGTCGAATGTAAAAATATATTTTCAAGTCCAACCTTCAGGAGAGCAAATATCGTGCGAAACATAAAAATATCTTTACACCATTTGGAAAGCAACTGTGCATTTTAGATGTTCGAAAATGAATGAAATATCATCTCACGGGTATCAGTATCGGATATACATGAAAAGAATTTTTCTAGTGCTATTTATAAAAAAACCAAATGTGGAGATATCGTGATTACAGACGGACGAAGGGACAAAATAATGCTGTAAGCACGATCTTTTGGGGAAAAGACATAACATGCTACGAATAGTAGCAGATCAAATACCGAAACCTTTAGCTTTTTCACCACTATATGCAAATTTCGGTGGTTGAAAGGATCTGTCTGTAAAATCTTCCTTTTAAGAGGAAAACAGTTACCCACTTCACAGGATCTGCGCATTTCCGATATCTCCGGTTAGCATGCTCCATCCTAACTATAGCGTTGTTAATTATGATAACGCACGTAACTTGCGATACCGGAAATACGTCGTATCTGATTCTGTTGTGGGTGAACGTACGTCCATTTTGTCAGGTGTCTCATATCATCCAATCACCGACTCGGGACTACTCCTCCTTTGAACTAATGGCTGAAAAAATTTAACTGTTACTTCAATCACTTTCAAACCGCAGGTATCTTTCAGAACATTCTTTCAGCACATCGATGCTACTGAGTCGGAAGCTTCATTAGCAGAGGCAACTAATTGTTCTTTGGGGCCTTCAATGTGTTCAGAATAAAGATTGTTTTTTTTTACTTTACGTTTACTGATGGAGGAGGGAGAGAACCCCCACCCCCCTTTCATTTTTTTGCTGTATATCAGGTGTCGACAACCTTTTAATACCTACCACCCACTTTTGTATCTCTGTTGATGTTTAAATTTCCTTACCACCCACCGGTGTCGCAGTAACTCAATTTAGCACAAGTGCGGAGTAATGTTTAGAGGGAGGGTACTTAAATTTATCTTTTTATTAATATTTTATGTATGTTTCATCATCATCATCATTGTCAACCATTATCAATCCACTGCTGGACGAAGGTCTCCCCAAGTTTCCTCCACAACGGTCTGTCTTGTGCCAGTCTCCTCCATGTCACTCATGCATACTTTTGAATTTCATCCACCCATCTCCCATGTGGTCTTCTTCTGGGTCTTTTCCTGTCCCTTGGACTCCAATCTAAAATTTCGGCTGTCCATCGATGGTCTGTCCTTCTGGCATTATGTCCAGCCCATTGCCATTTCAGGAATTTAACTCTGATCATGATGTCTTCCACTCTTGTCATTTTTCTGATCCACGAGTTCCTCTTCTTATCTCTCCTGGTTACACCAAGCATGCACCTCTCCATGCTTCTTTGAGTTACTGCAGCCTTTGTATGGTTCTTTTAGTTAAAGTCCATGTCTCTGCCCCATACGTAAGTACTGGAAGGATGCATTGATCAAACACTTTTCTTTTAAGACATAATGGCATATTGCTGTTGAAAATTATGCTGTTTCTTCCAAAAGCTCTCCAGGCAAGTTTTGTACGCCGATTTATTTCTTCATCAATGTGACCCTCACTTGATATCTGCTGTCCAAGATAAACGTATGTGCCTGTTATCTCCAGCTTTTCTCCATCAACCGATCAATCTTCATTTCTTGTAAAAGCATTGAACATCATTTTTGGCTTCTGAAAGTTCATTTTTAATACCACTTCTTTACTCTTGTCAGCAAGTTCCTGGATCATACTCTGCAGCTCTGATGGGGTAGTTGCAAAAATGACTATGTCATCAGCAAAACGAAGGTGGGTTAGATAATCTCCATTAATCTTTATCCCTTTGTTTTCCTAGTTCAGTGATTGAAATACATTTTCCAATGTGGCGTTAAAGAGCTTCGGAGATATGGTGTCACCTTGTCTCACTCCCTTTCCAATTTTTATGTGTGTTGTATTTTCAAACAGCCGAATCTTTGCACTTGCATTTTCATAGATGTTATTAATAATATTATTGTATGCATCTTCAATACCGCAGGATTTCAGAGCCATTGTAACTGCTGATGGTTTCACCGAATCAAAGGCTTTTTCATAATCGATAAAAGCCATGCACAATGGAAGTTCATATTTCCTCGCTCTTTCAATTAGTTCTCTCAGTACGTGAATATGATCTATTGTGCTGTAGCCACTCCTGAATCCAGCTTGTTCTCTCGGTTGAGCCATGTCCAGTGTCACCTTCAAGCGGTGTGAAAGAACTTTAGTGAAGATTTTATAAACCACTGATTGGAGGCTGATAGGTCTGTAGTTCCCGAGATCCTCAATGTCACCTTTTTTATGTAGCAGGATCATTGTAGCGGTGTTCCAATCCTCAGGAATCTTCCCTTCATTAAGGCATGGAGTGAAAATTTGGGCGAGTACTGTTTCGATTTCTCCATTTGCTTCTTGTATGATGTCTACAGTAATTCCATCTTCTCCTGGAGCTTTCCCCCGCTTCATGTTCTTGATTGCATGTGCAACTTCTGCTGGGACACCTGGAGGAACTCTGGTACTGGTACCTTTCATGATGTCTGAAGTACATGTCTCATCCCTTTCATATAATTTGGAGTAGAAATCTTTCACTCTTGTCAAAATGTCGCCTCCATTTCTTGTTACAGAACCATCTTCTTTTCTCAGAGCCATAATCTGTTTTCTTCCCATACTGAGATGTCCCTTTGCTATCTTTAGGCTTTGGTTGTTTTCAATTGCTTTCCTTGTAACGTATACTCTAGATTCAGTTTCCTTTTGATTTTACTATCTCTTGTTATTTTATTTTCCTATGCAAATTATCTTCTCACTTAACGAGATGTTATTTCTCCCGCTGAATGATATGTGGCAACGAGTGTAAGTCATGACGTGGTGGTATGCAGTATATATAGGCGCGCTCAACGATACCATGAAAAGAGCTTCGTTTTATGTGCCAGGAGCTTCGTTTTATGTGATAGGTTCTTCTTCATTATTGTTATGCGATTCTACGAAAGTTCGGATATTGAGTAGTAGTGTGATTTGTAGAGTGTGTGTTGGATAATACCAGGAGTTCTCTAATAAAAGGTTTTAAAGTAAGTACGCTTTTCTCAGTTCATATTATTGTCAGACCTCTGTCTGGCCGTTAGGTCTCTTTCATTAAGTGTCTCCATTAAGTCCAGGCATAAAACTTTATTCATTATAATTACTACACAACTAGCAATAAAACTTTATTCATTATAATTGGCGCCCAAACATTTCTTGAACACGAGGTACTGACACCTATTAACTATGTCTTCATTACCTGAGACAACTTCACTATTTCACCCTAAATCAAGTTTCGGTGGTGGTGGTGGTGTTATTTTCGACAATCTGCAAGAAGCCTGAGGGTCTAACTTTGATGTCAATGATTTACAAGTACCCAGGCATTCCTCACAATTTCGTCATTCACCAGCTTCATATCACTCTGAGTCGCGGGTCGTACCTGAGGTATTTCAATCCTCTCACAGAAGCAAAATGCTTGCACATTTCGTGTCGCATGCGGGAGCAATTACTTTCAATGGTTTGGAGGGGTCCTTGAAATTTCTCGAGGATTTTGGAGGATCATTTCGACTTATACAATATTCCTCAAGATTGCAAAGTGCAAATAGCAGGCACTTGCTTGAAAGATACCGCTAAGACCTGGTATCGGCAGTGGAGAGTATTGAACCCGGATTCTCGTTATGAGAATTTCCGAGCGGAATTTTTGGACGTTTTTCCTTTCGGTCTCAGTCGAGCTGGCCTTGCACAACAACTTTTTTCTCGTCAGCAAGGACCCAACGATAGTCCTGTTGCGTTTGCTTTAGAAACAACACGCTTGTATAAATTATGGGATCCACATGCCAGTCATGTCGACATGTTAGACACCCTATTGCAACAGCTCGATCCATTTCTACAGGATTTTCTTGAGGTCCGACACCCTGCTACAATTCATGAATGCCTTCGCCTCATACGAACGTATGAGGAGCGACACGGAAAACATGGTCCAACTCACCATGCTCGGGTACCCCGGGAGGATTATCACGAAAATCCTCAGCCGCATAATAGGCCTAATGATTTTCAACACGAGCGTACACAGGTGCAAGTCCAAGCATCATACGTCCCACCGCATGGAAGAGTGGTACACCAACCGCTAGTTTCTGAACAATTTTCTGGGTACAGTACCAATGCACAGTATGCTCGACCCCGTTCCAATCCGCAGAATTCGGAACGTTTTTATGCTAAGGGCAATGATGATTTTTCTGCCCGTGCTGAGGGAAAGAAGTAATAGAAATGAAAATTTCAACAGACATGCGGAGTTCCCGCAGCAGTTTTCACGAAGTTTTCCTAAGCGTGAAAACTTTCCCGATACCCGGCAGGGCCGAGGTTTCAGACCGCATGATAATACAACCAGGAATCCTTTAAACTTCCAAAGGAAGTAGACCAAGGGTCGGTACTGCTTCCTGATACCAAGCATTCTGACCCTACAATGGTATTATTGACTGTCCAAACTCCTCAGTTGCCTGATGTGTTATTGACAATTGAAGATATTATTGTCGAGACAAAGTTCGACACTGGTTCTGAAATATCAGCCCTAAATACGAGGTTTTGCACTGAAAGTTTTCCTGCAATCCACGTCCAGCCTGCGACGCAGTATTTGCGAGGTGCAAATAACGAAATATTCAGTATCACAGGAACTGTCACATTATCTCTAGGGCTGTGAAAGGCTGGTTTTACGCATTCTTTCCTGCTCATAGATGACCTACCTGTTAAATGTCTAATGGGCATGGATTTTATCAATACTTTTCAAGTTACCCTGAATTTCGTACAACATGTTATTTCCTTTCCGGAACCTATCGAAGTGATTCCTAAAGATCCTAACGAATTTGTTACTGAGTAACCAACTGAATGAGAGGCAACGAAACCAGCTTTCTCTACTTTTGCATGAAAGATCTGGTTTATTTTCCGATCAACCTGGTTTCACACAGGTGGTTTATCACGTCATTGACACTGATGGTTCGAAACCGATAGCGACGAAACCTTACCCTTGTGCTCCCCATAAGAAACAGGAAATGCAACGTCAAATTTCAGAGATGATTAAACAGGGCATAATAAGGGAATCAACAAGCGCCTGGGCCGCACCTGCTTTTCTTGTTCCAAAGAAACAACCCAACGAATTCGGTTTCGTGACAGATTTCCGCAAGCTAAACCAAGTCACGAAAGCGATAAATTATCCACTACCTGTCATGTCGCATATTTTGCATGACCTATCGTCAACTAAATGGATGTCAACCTTGGATTTGGCGAGTGGATATTGGCAGGTGGCGGTACATCCAGACTCCGTAGACAAAACAGGCTTTGTGACTCCTTTTGGGGCTTATGAATACCTGCGTATGCCCTTTGGACTAGCCTCTGCACCTGCTACTTTCCAAAAGCTTATGGATACGGTTCTCAGAATTGTTCTAGGTCCCCATGTGCATGTATATTTGGATGACATTATTATTACATCCGAGACTTTTGACGAGCACCTTTCTCTGCTCAAACAGGTGTTCCAACTCATATACAATGCTGGCTTGACGTTAAAACCTAGTAAATACCAGATAGCGAGGGACGAGACTGTATATTTTGGGTTAAAAATCACTCCCCACGGCTTATTTACGGATGATGAAAAAATCAGGCCTATTGTTGACTTTCCACGGCCTAAAACAGCCAAAGGAACTATCACGCTTTCTGGGAATGACCAGATGGTATCAGCAGTTCGTCTCCGCTTATGCTACAATCTGTGAGCCATTGTATGCTTTGAAACGTAAATACAAGAAGTTTGTTTGGACACCTGAGGCTAACGCTGCGTTTGAAGCACTAAAGTCTGCGTTGACTCAGCCTCCTGTATTAGCTTTCCCAGATCATACTAAGGAATTTGATATTTACACTGACGCATCCGGAGTTGGTCTTGGTTGCGTTTTGTCACAAGCTGGGCATCCAATAGCTTTTGCGTCCCGTACTTTAGCCAAAGCTGAACGCAATTATTCAGCTACGGAACGCGAATGTCTTGCTGTAGTGTATGCTCTTGACAAATTTCAATGTTATCTCAACGAATTGACAGTTAATATAATTACGGATCATTCTGCCCTTCAGTATTTGAATTCTGCTAAGCACCTCTCTCAAAGACTTATGAAGTGGGCTCTAAAGTTACAGGAGAGCAATATCAAAATTTCGTACCAGCCAGGTCATAAGAATCAATTACCGGATGCTTTGTCTCACGTCCCGATTAGTGGGGTTCCCACAGAAACTACTCCTGGATGTCAGCCTTTACTTTTAATAGCTGATATAACATCCAGAGAGCAGATAATGGCAGAATTAGTAAATGATCCAGATTTTGGGGATATCTATCATTTTTTGCTTGCGGGTTCACCACTACAAAGCGACCCTTCTCTGGCTGGGAGGTCACAGCATTTTGAAGTCATAGAGGGTCTTCTTTACTATACGAAATCTAGGACTACTAGGGCATAGTTTCGCCAATGTATTCCGCGAACCCTTAGAATGGCCCTTTTAAACGAATTTCATGACAAACCTATTGCAGGCTATTTAGGTATTCGCAAGACCCGTTGTAAATTACGGGATGTTGCCTATTGGCCTGGCATGTACCAAAGTGTGCTCGCATACGTTCAATCATGTCACTTGTGTCAGATTTATAATTACCGTAATGTAAGACCGGCCGGTCACTTGAAATCTAGTTCAAGTTCTCATGTTTTTGACATTATTTCAATAGATTTATTGGGACCTTATCCTTTATCTGTTAAAAACAAAGCTCGTTACGTTTTAGTATTAACTGATAATTTCTCTAAATGGGTCGAAGTTTTTCCCATTAAAGCCGCTACGACGGAAGTTATTTGTAATGTATTAATTAATGAAGTATTCTCTAGATATGGTGCACCTAATAAGGTAGTTTCGGATAATGGTCCCCAATTTATTTCCGACATTTTTGAAAGAATGTGTGCGAGACTACACATAAAGCATAAATTCATTTCCCCATATCATCCCCAGAGTAATCCTGCGGAACGAGTAAACCGCACGCTAGTTAAAATGATTGCTACATTTGTCATGGATCATCACGAGCGGTGGGACGAACATCTTGAACTTTTTTCGTTTGCCCTCCGCTCGTCTGTTCACGAATCTACTAAATTTACTCCTGCAGAACTTTTTTTGGGTAGAAAAATTAAGACCCCTTTTGAAAATTTAACGGGGATTATCGACGAACTAAACCAGCGACTAACTCCGCATTCAGTACGAATCATGGCAGAAAAAGCTCGTGTTGCAATGATAGGAGCACAAGCGGCTCAAGCAAGATAATATAATACTAGGCGTAGGGAACCAGATCTTGTCGTTGGAGATCTAACTCTCGTGGAGACACACTTCCAGTCTTCTGTTTCTCATACTTTAGTAAAGAAATTTGCACCCAGCTACGAAGGTCCATATCGGGTGGCAAATGTGTTTGAAAATAACATTATCCTTGAAAAACTTGACAATCAATTTCAATACGTACACGTTGCTCAGTGTCGCAAGTATCATGAACGAAATATAGATTTTATAATCAACCCTACTCAACCTTCTGTTCCACAGACTCAAAAGTCTTTATCACACGATCAACCTCCAGAAATTTTGGACGAACCGACAAACCTTTTTCGAGGAATCTCCAGTGATTTTTTCTTCACCCTCCCCTTCACAAGACTGGCTTCCAAAAACGCAACCTGATTCTACCATAAGACGAAGGCTCGAATCAAGTTCTTCAAATTCTAGTATCGTTCCTTTCACTCCAACCATTGCCGAGACTATTGCTGCACCATTCCCTAATAACTCTGCACCAACACAAGCTCCTACTTCCTTGAATACCTCGTCAGAGAGTATTCCTATAGGCAGAAATAAACATCGCCCTGCACGACCACTAACTTACAGCAGCGAATCAGAGTAATCTCATATTTCTGATTTATCAGATATAGACAATAGTTTGACGACTCCTAAACGTCAGACACAAATAACAAACCGTCCAGCAACACCAAAGGCTGGTCGAAAACGAAACTTGTCTCCCCAATCTGCTTCGCCGCAACAGCGACTAAGGCAGAGATCCTTGCATCCGCCCGGGTTTCGCCCCTGGAACTTACGCTCAGGGCAAACAGGGCCGATGCCTGCTTCTACTGTCATGCCAAGAGGTAGAAAGCGAAAACAAGCGATGTGGCCGGAGCCACGTCCCTTTCAAAAGAATGCTGGAAGGACAACACGGGCCCCAGCACAAAGGGACAACATATCGAAAGCCTGGGGGAGCCCGTTCCTGTCAGCCGCAGGGATTTTCTGACCGACAGACTTCAGCCGTTCCTGACCGACGGACTTCAGCCGTTCCTGACCGTTCCTGTCAAACGCAGGGATTTCCTGACCGACAGACTTCAGCCGTTCCGGACCGTTCCTGTCAGCCGCAGGGATTTCTTGACCGACAGACTACAGATGTTCCAGATCCATTCAAGTCTCTGAAAAGATCGACGCCACCTGAATTTACCAGTCCGATTAGGCCTCGAAAACGTTATCGTACTAGAGTTTTTTATGCGTCCTCGAGATAAGTAAGTTCTCGTGGACAGGTTCTTTTCTCATGCTGTTGTTTTTCCTGCACGACCAGTTGGCGTGTCAGAATTTTTTTTTTTTTTTTTTTCGTGTGGGCCTATGCATTCTTTTTGTGTATATGTGTGGTTTTTTTATATATATATCTTCTATGTCCGTCTACTAATCCAATTTATATATATATATATATATATATATGGGATGTAAGGTCAGGTGATGCGTAACATCACAGCCTCTCCTTGACAAATGTCAACCCCGCCTTCTCGTGGTGCATCCTGTTCCCACTAAAGGGGCTCTGACGACCGCCCATAGCGGTATAACTATACCATCGGGATCAGAGGAAATGCTATCCCACACTCACCAACCCGCTTGGCCAGCGTCGTGAGTTATGGCCAAACCCCTCCAAAATGACTCCACAACTTAAATCTTGGCCCTCAGTCTCCGGCAGCTGGAATGTACCTGGCCAAGGCAGCGGCCAGTGCGACATGAAGGCAGAGGGTGCTAAGAATCCCCGGAGGACCGGACTAGGCTGCCATCTGATGCTGACCTTGGCTACTTACAATGGACGCTCCCTATCTTCTGATTCAAGGCTTCTTGAATTGGAAGAGCAACTACAAAGGATCAAGTGGGACATCGTGGGGCTAAGTGAGGTAAGGAGAAAAGGAGAAGATCTCATCGAACTGAAAAGTGGACATCTCTTCTACTATCGTGGGACAGATACTGGCAGAACTAGTGGTGTTGGATTTATAATAAACAAGAAACTGAAGGATAAAGTTGTAGAAGTTGAAAGTTCCTCTGACAGAGCTGCACGACTTGTTATCCAACTCTCGAAAAGATACCAGGCTCAGATTATTCAAACTTATGCACCCACCACAAGTCATCCTGAAGAAGAAATTGAAGAATTTTATGAGGAAATTTGTCATCTAAATAATAAAGGTAAGCAGCACTTGAAAATAATTATGGGAGATTTCAATGCAAAAATAGGGCAACGGCAACAGAATGAAACTTCGGTAGGTAAATTCGGTCATGGCAACAGAAACCAGCGTGGAAATACTCTCGTTGAGTTTGCAGAGGCAGAAGGGTTTTTCATCTTGAACTCCTTCTTCAAGAAAAAGCCACAAAGGAAATGGACATGGAGACATCCAAATGGGACGACAAGTGAAATTGATTTTATTATGTGTAACAAAAAATTCGTCATAGAAGACTGCAGTGTGCTAAACAAGTTCAACACAGGTAGTGACCATAGATTGGTGAGATGTAAGATGCACCTCAACACTAAACTTGAACGTGGCAAGCTCATAGGACAAACAAAATCTATTGACATAACCAACCTTAAAAAACACCATAATACCTTCAAGTTAGTACTGAAGAACAGGTTCTCTGCTTTAGAAGGCCTAACATCGGAAGAAGTGGACATCTCTGAAGTTAACAGAAAAGTAACCAAAGCTCTTATGGAAACAGCAACAAAATTAGCTGGGTCTAAGAACAAGTTGCATGTGAACAAATTATCAGGAAAAACCAAAATGTTGATGCAAAAAAGAAGAGAGATGAGGACAACTAAAGAAGATGTGACTTGCAAAGTGGAATATATAGAGCTATGCAAGACAGTAAGAAAAAGTATCACTGAAGACGTAAGGAAATTCAACTGTGAACTAGTGAGGAAAGCAATTGAAAACAACCAAAGCCTAAAGATAGCAAAGGGACATCTCAGTAAGGGAAGAAAACAGATTATGGCACTGAGAAAAGAAGATGGTTCTGTAACAAGAAATAGAGGCGAAATTTTGACAAGAGTGAAAGATTTCTACTCCAAATTATATGAAAGGGATGATATATGCACTCCAGACATCATGAAAGATACCAGTACCAGAGTTCCTCCAGTCCTTCCAGCAGAAGTTGCACATGCAATCAAGAACATGAAGCGAGGAAAAGCTCCAGGAGAAGATGGAATTACTGTAGACATCATACAAGAAGCAAGTGGAGAAATCGAAACAGTACTCGCCCAAATTTTCACTCGATGCCTTAATGAAGGAAAGATTCCTGAGGATTGGAACACCGCTACAATGATCCTGCTACATAAGAAAGGTGACATTGAGGATCTCGGAAACTACAGACCTATCAGCCTCCTATCAGTAATTTATAAAATCTTCACTAAAGTTCTTTCACACCGCTTGAAGGTAACACTGGACATGGCTCAACCGAGAGAACAAGCTGGATTCAGGAGTGGCTACAGCACAATAGATCATATCCACGTGCTCAGAGAACTAATTGAAAGAGCGAGGGAATATGAACTTCCATTGTGCATGGCTTTTATCGATTATGAAAAAGCCTTTGATTCGGTGAAACCATCAGCAGTTACAATGGCTCTGAAAACCTGCGGTATTGAAGATGCATACATTAATATTATTAATAACATCTATGAAAATGCAAGTGCAAAGATTAGGCTGTTTGAAAATACAACATACGTAAAAATTGGAAAGGGAGTGAGACAAGGTGACACCATATCTCCGAAGCTCTTTAATGCCACATTGGAGGGTGTTTTTCAGTCGCTGAGCTGGGAAAACAAGGGGATAAAGATTAATGGAGATTATCTAACCCACCTTCGTTTTGCTGATGACGTAGTCATTTTTGCAACTACCCCATCAGAGCTGCAGAGTATGATCCAGGAACTTGCTGACAAGAGTAAAGAAGTGGGATTAAAAATGAACTTTCAGAAGACAAAAGTGATGTTCAATGCTTTTACAAGAAATGAAGATTTATCGATTGATGGAGAAAAGCTGGAGATAACAGACACGTACGTTTATCTTGGACAGCAGATATCAAGTGAGGGTCACATTGATGAAGAAATTAATCGGCGTACAAAACTTGCCTGGAGAGCTTTTGGAAGAAACAGCATAATTTTCAAGAGCAATATGCCATTATGTCTTAAAAGAAAAGTGTTTGATCAATGCATCCTTCCAGTGCTTACGTATGGTGCGGAGACGTGGACCTTAACTAAAAGAGACATACAAAGGCTGCAGACAACTCAAAGAGCATGGAGAGGTGCATGCTTGGTGTAACCAGGAGAGATAAGAAGAGGAACTCGTGGATCCGAAAAATGACAAGAGTGGAAGACATCATGATCAGAGTTAAATCCCTGAAATGGCAATGGGCTGGACATACTGCCAGAAGGACAGATCATCGATGGACAGCTGAAATTTTAGATTGGATTCCAAGGGACAGGAAAAGACCCAGAAGAAGACCACATGGGAGATGGGTGGATGAAATTCGAAAGTATGCAGGGGTGACATGGAGGAGACTGGCACAAGACAGACCGTTGTGGAGGAAACTTGGGGAGACCTTCATCCAGCAGTGGATTGATAATGGTTAACAATGATGATGATGATGATATATATATATATATATGTGTGTGTGTGTGTGTGTTAGGGGTAAAATAGTGAAAATTGTTACTGTTAGGCAGCTACAGGCAATCTTCGTTGATGATACAGTTGGTTTGTAATCAACGATAATATGAGGAAGTAATTTAAAATCAAAAAAGTGATTCCTGCTAGGCAGAATAAAAAATAAAGTATGCCGATGCAGGTTTGTTCTGTTCAAGTATAAAAAGTGTTTCCTGCTTCACAGACGACAATTGCTGCGGACACAGGTTTCCTGAATTTGTTATGCCAAGTTTGATGTTGTACATATTGCTGCCAACAAAAAAAAAAAAAAAAAAAAAAGAGGACGATAAACGTCAGTCAGCGAAATGTAAGACTACACTCAAAATTTGATAGGTTTTTCAACAAAAAAAAAAAAAAAAAAAAAAAAATTAAAGGGGAGATGAGGTAACGTATACTCTAGATTCAGTTTCCTTTTGATTTTACTATCTCTTGTTATTTTATTTTCCTATGCAAATTATCCTCTCACTTAACGAGATGTTATTTCTCCCGCTGAATGATATGTGGCAACGAGTGTAAGTCATGACGTGGTGGTATGCAGTATATATAGGCGCGCTCAACGATACCATGAAAAGAGCTTCGTTTTATGTGCCTGGAGCTTCGTTTTATGTGATAGGTTCTTCTTCATTATTGTTATGCGATTATACGAAAGTTCGGATATTGAGTAGTAGTGTGATTTGCAGAGTGTGTGTTGGATAATACCAGGAGTTCTCTAATAAAAGGTTTTAAAGTAAGTACGTTTTTCTCAGTTCATATTATTGTCAGACCTCTGTCTGGCCGTTAGGTCTCTTTCATTAAGTGTCTCCATTAAGTCCAGGCATAAAACTTTATTCATTATAATTACTACACGTCCAGGAGTAAAACTTTATTCATTATATCCTCACTAGTTCACAGTTGAATTTTCTTACGTCTTCAGTGATACTTTTCCTTACTGTCTTGCATAGCTCTATATATTCCACTTTGGAAGTCACATCTTCTTTAGTTGTCCTCATCTCTTTTCTTTTTTGCATCAACATTTTGGTTTTTTCTGATAATTTGTTCACATGCAACTTGTTCTTAGACCCAGCTAATTTTATTGCTGTTTCCATAAGAGCTTTGGTTACTTTTCTGTTAACTTCATAAATATCCACTTCTTCCGATGTTAGGCCTTCTAAAGCAGAGAACCTGTTCTTCAGTTCCAACTTGAAGGTATTATGGTGTTTTTTAAGGTTGGTTATGTCAATAGATTTTGTTTGTCTTATGAGCTTGCCACGTTCAAGTTTAGTGTTGAGGTGCATCTTACATCTCACCAATCTATGGTCACTACCTGTGTTGAACTTGTTTAGCACACTGCAGTCTTCTATGACGAATTTTTTGTTACACATAATAAAATCAATTTCATTTGTCGTCCCATTTGGATGTCTCCATGTCCATTTCCTGTGTGGCTTTTTCTTGAAGAAGGAGTTCAAGATGAAAAACCCTTCTGCCTCTGCAAACTCAACGAGAGTATTTCCACGCCGGTTTCTGTTGCCGTGACCGAATTTACCTACTGAAGTTTCATTCTGTTGCCGTTGCCCTATTTTTGCATTGAAATCTCCCATAATTATCTTCAAGTGCTGCTTACCTTTATTACTTAGATGACGAATTTCCTCATAAAATTCTTCAATTTCTTCTTCAGGATGACTTGTGGTGGGTGTGTAACGTATACTCTATATTCACTTTCCTTTTGATTTTTACTATCTCTGGTTATTTTATTTTACTATGTAAATTATCTTCTTACTGAACGAGATGTTATTTCACCCGCTGAATGAGATCTGGCAATGAGTGTAAGTCATGACGTGGTGGTAGCCAGTATAAATAGGCGCGTTCAACGATACGTGAGGAGAGCATTTGTTGTTGTATAGGGAGAGCTTCGTTCTATGTGATTAGGTTGATTCTTCATTATTGTGATACGATTAGTGTGTGTGCGTTGGATGATTCAAGAGTTATCTAATAAAAGAATTTGTTGTAAGTACGTTTTTCTCAGTTCATAGTTTTAGTCAGATCTCGGTCTAGCTGTTAGGTTTATTTCATTTAGTGTTATTAGTAACAACCAGCATAAGACTTTATTCATCTTAATTACTACTACAACATTACTACCAGTTATAAGCTTGTTCATTATTATTACTACACTACTAGCAGGAAAGTTTATTCATGATTTAATTAACAAACAACAACCATTAGAAGAAGCAGTTATTCATTATAATTCAGTAGCAGAAACATTATACTTAGCTTAGTTAAAAGCTTTATTCATTATAATTGGCGCCCGAACTTTTCTCGAACACGAGATCTTGACAATTATTACCCATGTCTTCCTTACCTGAGACAACTTCAATTTTTCACCCTAAGGCAAGTTTCGATGGTGATGGTGTTTTTTTTGACAATTTGCAAGAAGCCTGTGGGTCTCACTTTGATATGAATGATCTACACGTACCCAGGCATTCTTCACAATTTCGTAATGCACCAGCTTCCTATTACTCTGAGTCGCGGGTCGTACCTGAGGGAGTTCAATCCTCTCAGCGAAGCAGAATGCTTGCCCATTTCGTGTCGCATGCAGGAACAATTCATTTCAATGGGTTGGAGGGATCCTTAAAGTTCCTCGAAGATTTGGATGATCATTTTGATCTATACAATATTCCTGAAGACTGCAAAGTACAAATCGCAGGCACTTGCTTGAAAGATACCGCTTAGACCTGGTATCGGCAGTGGAGAGTGTCTAACCCGGTTTCTCATTATGAGAATTTCCGAGCAGAATTTTTGGAGGTCTTTCCTTTTGGCCTCAGTCCAGCTAGCCTTGCACAACAACTTTTTCTCGTCAGCAAGGACCCAACGATAGCCCTGTTGCATTTGCGTTGGAAACAACACGCTTATATAACTTATGGGATCCACATGCCAGTCATGTCGACATGTTGGATACCCTATTGCAGCAGCTCGACCCATTTCTACAAGATTTTCTTGAGGTTCGACACCCTGCTACAATTCATGAATGCCTTCGCCTCATACGAACGTATGAAGAGCGACATGGCAAACATGGTTCAACTCACCATGCTCGGGCACCCCGCGAGGCTTATTACGAAAACCCTCAGCGGCATAATAGGCATAATAACTTTCAACGCGAGCATACACAAGTGCACACCCAAGCTTCATACGTCCCACCACACAGAAGAGCGGCAAACCAACCGCGAGTTTCTGAACAATCTTCGGGATATCGTACAAATGCACAGTATGCTCGACCCCGTTCCAATCCGCAGCATTCGGAACGTTTTCATGCTCAGGGCAATGATGATTTTTCTGCCCGTGCTGAGGGAAGAAGTAATAGATATGAAAATGTCAACAGACACGCGGAGTTCCCGCAGCAGGGTTCACGCAGTTTTCCTCATCGTGAAAATTTTCCCGATACCCGGCAGGGTCGAGGTTTGTAGTTCGTCTTCCAATCCAACCAGGAATCCTTTAAACTTCCAAAGGAAGTAGACCAAGGGTCGGTCCTGCTTCCTGATACCAAAACAACAACAAAAAAGAGGTCGATAAACGTCAATCAACGAAGTGTAAGACTTACACTCTAAAATTGATAGGTTTTTCGAAAAAAAAAAAAAAAAAAAAAATTAAGGGGGAGATGATGTAACGTATACTCTATATTCACTTTCCTTTTGATTTTTACTACCTCTGGTTATTTTATTTTACTATGTAAATTATCTTCTTACTGAACGAGATGTTATTTCACCCGCTGAATGAGATCTGGCAATGAGTGTAAGTCATGACGTGGTGGTAGCCAGTATAAATAGGCGCGTTCAACGATACGTGAGGAGAGCGTTTGTTGTTGTATAGATAGAGCGTTTGTTGTTGTATAGGGAGAGCTTCGTTCTATGTGATCAGGTTGATTCTTCATTATTGTGATACGATTAGTGTGTGTGCGTTGGATGATTCAAGAGTTATCTAATAAAAGAATTTGTTGTAAGTACGTTTTTCTCAGTTCATAGTTTTTGTCAGATCTCGGTCTGGCTGTTAGGTTTATTTCATTTAGTGTTATTAGTAACAACCAGCATAAGACTTTATTCATCTTAATTACTACTACAACATTACTACCAGTTATAAGCTTGTTCATTATTATTACTACACTACTAGCAGGAAAGTTTATTCATGATTTAATTAACAAACAACAACCATTAGAAGAAGCAGTTACTCATTATAATTCAGTAGCAGAAGCATTATACTTAGCTTAGTTAAAAGCTTTATTCATTATAGGTGCATAAGTTTGAATAATCTGAGCCTGGTATCTTTTCGAGAGTTGGATAACGAGTCTTGCAGCTCTGTCAGAGGAACTTTCAACTTCTACAACTTTATCCTTCAGTTTCTTGTTTATTATAAATCCAACACCACTAATTCTGCCAGTATCAGTCCCACGATAGTAGAAGAGATGTCCACTTTTCAGTTCAATGAGATCTTCTCCTTTTCTCCTTACCTCACTTAGCCCGACGATGTCCCACTTGATCCTTTGTAGTTCCTCTTCCAATTCAAGAAGCCTTGAATCAGAAGATAGGGAGCGTCCATTATACGTAGCCAAGGTCAGCATTAGATGGCAGCCTAGTCCGGTCCTCCGGGGATTCTTAGCACCCTCTGCCTTCATGTCGCACTGGCCGCTACCTTGGCCAGGTACATTCCAGCTGCCGGAGACTGAGGGCCAAGATTTAAGTTGTGGAATCATTTTGGAGGGGTTTGGCCATAACTCACCACGCTGGCCAAGCGGGTTGGTGAGTGTGGGATAGCATTTCCTCTAATCCCGATGTTATAGTTATACCGCTATTGGCAGTCGTCAGAGCCCCTTTAGTGGGAACAGGATGCACCACGAGAAGGCGGGGTTGACATTTGTCAATGTTACGCATCACCTGACCTTACATCCCTATGTATGTATGTTTATTCATAGATAATTTCAATTTTTTAATGAATTTCTGCACCTCCATCGATACATCGCGCCTACTAGTGCGGAAGTTGCTTAAATTGAAGGAAATGAAAATTAAATGTGAAATCAATAAAGTTTATTGAAATTACTTTTAATTAATGATTAGTGAAATCCTTGAGGCTGATGCTGCGAGACTAAATATTTGATATCGGGTTCGGTTTTCGTAAAGAACAAACGAAGGTCTCCTCTTTCGGTGATATGAAGAGGGTTTCTCTGTTTGGTGATAATATGATTAACAGCACTAAACCCTGATTCTACAAGATATGAAGCAGGGAAAAGTACCAATAAATTAAATATTTTAGACATATTTGGATATAACGCAGACATTTTCTTTATTTTTCCAGAGTTTTTGGTATCCACCACTATCGAAATTATATTTGTTCTCTTGTTTAACGTTGTGTTGTTTTAGCTCTGCAGATAACATTCTCTGCATGAAGAGAAAAGGTTTTTTCGCATTTAATTTCTTCTCATATTATTTTGTGCGTGATCTACATCATTAATAAAATGTGTTGTTTTGTGTTATGCTGAACACTCTGTATTTATGTTATTAACTTGTTTTAATTATTATCAATATTCAAAGCTTAGAGATGGAGTTCAAAAATAAACTGCAAAAGCATATTTTAAAAAGTCAAACTCGCGAAGTTGTTAGCAATGTATTCGATATATAGCGGAAGAACAAAATTTGTAACAACGGACGTCTAACATGAAAGCTTGAATCGCCCACTAGGGGGCGGTAGGGACCAGGTAGATGACCACTGCTGTATATTGTAATTTAGCACAATTGGCTGAAAACGCACATATAAAAGAAATCAAATGCATAATAAAGTAATTGTTTTGGGCTAAATATCTTACCTTTGTCGTAAATAACAAATTTGCGATACTTTCTGTCATTTTCTTGGAGCTCTTTTAGTCTGTGGCTATGAAGCAGAGCTGCCCTAAACCTTTGTTTCGACCTCGCGTAGTATTTTTGAAAAAGAGGTTGGTAATGACCCTTGCGAAGATCCCAGCCCTGTAATATGGAAAACATTTACAACTTCAATGCCCAGTTGCATTCTCATTATATGTAAGTAATAAAAAATCAGCTATACAAGACTGCAACTGAGGTAACAAACATGTTTTCACTTACTGACATTTCCTATCTCATGTAATTTTACTGCAATAAAAAACAACGTGTTTGCTAGAGTTGTGTGTATGTAGGAAGAGAACCAAAAGTACTACATAAATGAGTGATGGATGTTATTTATTTGTTGACAATTTCTTGTCCAGCTGTCATATGCGGCCAAAGAGCGCTGTAGCACTTTCACACAAAGCTCGGTTTGAACCCAGAGGCAACCCTCTACTAACAGAATTGCTTCTGAAAAGTTGTTAAGCAGAGTCATTGTTATGACTTCCAGAAAATAGTGCATTACAAACAAAACATCTTTTTGATAAAGGTAATTATTTACAACTACTTTCGAAAGCACTTTCTAAGAAAATATTTTATTTATAAGCATATGTATGCTGATCACATTAAACTGCAGAGAGAAAATCAATTCAAACCTACAGGGAAGTAGTGTGGTTAGATTTAAGGAAAAGTAAAAAATAAATTTAAAAAATTGAACGGTACTCTGACAGACCCTTCGTGCTGAGTAGTTGAAACTTATTGCCTTCTTTTAAGTTGGTTGTCTGATTTTAATTGTACTAACTTAGTAACGAAGTGTTGAGATTCGCAAATCAAAAAAAAAATTTTTTTTCGCGAAATGACATTCGTACCCTTTCTGCAGCCGTCATGCACAGTCCAGCCGCATTATTGCGACCACCTCCTACTTTTGACGTCAACAGCGCGTAGCCAATGAAAGAAAGCACGTGTCGTGAGCTGGCTTGGAGGGTATATATTGTGTGTTGTAGGCAAAAACATATCAGTCGGGCCGCGGGAAGCCTAGTGGGCAACGTTCGTGACTGCCACGGAAAGGACCTGAGGTTCGATCCCAGGCAGATACGAACGCTCGATCCACTAAATATCCGCCGTGCGTCGGATGGGCATGTTAAGCCGTCGGACTCCTGGTATTGGCCCCCGGTAATAAATAAGGGCGTCTTCCACCCCCTTTCTACTTCGCTTCCGTGTCACTTTCCTATTGGACACTTTAGCCCAGAACTCTCCTAGCTTCCTATTTCTAAGGGTTATTTAAGACCTGGGGTCACACACTCCCTTCCTAAAATCCTCTACATATGATCATTTGATCAAACATATCACTCGTTGCTGTCATGGAAAAAAATGAGCGATTTATCAGATTTGCAAAAAAGGGATGATTATCGGCTTTCGGGCCAATTGTGGCAGTATTTCTGAAACAGCGCAGTTTGTGAACTGTTCGCGTGCTGCCGAGGTTGAAGTGTATCGTGACTGGAGAAATGGCACCACTGCGAATAAGCGAGTGGAAACTGCGGAGTACCACGTGACCCTGACGTGAAAGGTGAACGTCGGCTTTGAAGGTGCGTGATGGCCGATCGACACGCTACAATGAAGCAACTCACTGGCCGAATGAACCAGAGGGCTACCGGAAGTGTGTGTAAAACGACAGTTCAGCTAACCCTGCTGCGTATTGGGCTCTGATACAGACGAATGGTCACTGCACCTATGCTAACGAAGGTACATCGGCAGAAAAGGCTTACATTTGCACAGTAGTATCGGAATTGGACCTCTGCTGATTGGTAAAGGATTGATTTCTCCGATGATTTATGTTTTCTGTTTCATCGAACGGATGAACGTCGGCGTATAATGCGAGAAACATCGGAAAACAAACACTCTTCAACCATTGTTGGAAGAACACAAGCTGGTGGGTGCGGCGTTATGGTCTGGGGAATGTTTTCGTGGCATTCTCTGGGTCCACTCATACCTGTGGAAGACACTATGGACCGAGTTGGTTACGATTCCATCCTTGCAGACCACGTACACCCATACATGCTGATTGTCTTCCCTGGGGCGGATGGGATCTTCCAGAACGACAATACGACGTGTCACATAGCTAGAAATGTGAGAGAGTGGTTGGAAGAGCACGATGAAGACTTCAAATTATCTCCTTGGCCCCCTAATTCCCCAGACTCAAACCCAATTGAGCATCTGTGGAACCACCTCGATCGTGTTGTTCGCTCTATGGATGCTCCACCACGCACTCTCCAGCAGCTGTCAGGTGCACTGCAGTCAGCATGGCTACGCATATCTGTGAACACCTTCCAGCATCTTACTGAGTCACTCCCAGTCGGTCTAGCTGCTGTCCGCGCTGCACATGGCGGTTACTCTGGATATTAGCTGGTGGTCACAATAATGTGACTCGACCGTGTATATTCGGGTTTAATTTAAATGAATTCGTAATAAACATAAAAATTTTAAGTCCTTGTAACCAGTATCTACACCATTCTGCTGTTGAGGAAAAAGAACGAATATTCTGTTGTGATAATTTATCCACGATAATTAGCGTCTTTACATTGCTCATTTTCATCCCTTTAACAGGTATTCCCCGGAAACCAGATAAAAATATTATATCTGAATTTATTTTAGCTTCTTTCTGTTTGGGGGTTTAACCACCACAGTGAACAACTCGGTGGGCTATAAGCAGTCGATCATCCCTAATTTAGGGCCACTGGTTCTAGGGAGGGAAAAAGACAGTCCCGTTATACAAGCACAGCATCCATGCCTCATGGGATTCGAACCCGGACCCATCTCGAACGAATGGCCAGAAGCCAGCGTTCCGGCTTCATGTGAAAATTGTGCGGCCTCTGAAAGAATTTTGATGTTGGAGAATTTTCCTTTTTGATTTCTTCGGGGGAAAACATGAAGTAAAAAGAGAGACATTTAAAGGGACAGGCAAAAGTAAACGATGCAAAATCCGAACTGCAACTGATGTAAACGATCTATTTCCTGCATTGTTGACCTATGTTTTGTTGTCCAACGGTGATATAGCAATGTGTCCGACTCATTGCCACATGAAAATCTTCACTTTGATCAGGGTGTCTTCAACTCTTGTCATTCCCCAGATGCATGAGTTGCTCTTCTTATCTTTCATGGTCCCACCAGCATGCCTCTATCTCTCCGCGTTACTTTAAGTTGCTCATGGCTCTGATCATATGTAAGAATTGAAAAAAAAATGCATTGATTAAACTTTTCTTTTAACAGATAACGGTAAATTGCTCTTGAAAACCACAGTTTCATATATTGTCTATTCTTTCAGGTTTTACATGTCTCTTATTTTCTTCTTTGTGGCCTATAACGAAGTAAAGTTCTCCGTCATTTTTGGTCTACGCCGGGATTCGAACACGAGTCCGCTTATTCCGGAACAAGTCGCTCTACCAACTGAGCTACGCAGACGTTCATTCTGATTGCTATCTGCTTTTATGTCGTGTGCGTCCTGCTAGCAGGTACGTCACAGAGGTGCCAAACACTTCAGAATTTTTTATTTCCCTATGTCGCATATTACATACTTTCCAACTCACTGTTAAGTATTCCTAAAAGCCTGCATGTATGTGAAATATCCATATTTTTTATTTTATCCTAATTTGCTATACTTTTCTTTAACTGACCCAACAGAAAAAGCATTCATTGGCAAGACATTAACTTAATCTATTTTTTGAAATTTCATTCTATGTTCACGTATTCGTCCATTATGTTTTTTCAAACTTAGCAAACTCTTGCATACTTTTATTGACTTTATTTTTTCATTTCAACAAACGTTTCTTAACGACTTCATATCGCAAGATGTGACAAAACTTCAGAATTTTTGTTTCCCTATATCGCATATTATATATTTTTCCAACTGCCTTTTAAGTATTCCTAAAAGCTTGCATGTATGTGAAATATGCATTTTTTTTATTCTAACCTAGTTTGCTATACTTTTCTTTTACTGACCCAACAAGAAAAGCATTCACTGTCAAGACATTCATTCTAAAGCATTCTTTCTTACGCTAAAATTTATATCCTTTGCGATATATTTTCTGTATACTTTTTATAAATCAACAGAAAAAACATTCATTCTGGAGACATAGCGAACAGGTCAGTACTTCCACTAAACATCATATTCTTAGCAAACATTTTTTTCTCTACATAGCAATTTGCTAACTCACCAGAAAAGCAGCTATTCTCAACATGTAGCTAAAATATCGAATTTCTCCAAACAAAAGTAATTATTTTTAAGAAAGACTTACTTCTTTTTTCTGTATAACAACTTAATCTATTTTCCGTGTTGCCCGAGCGTAGAGCATATTAATGCTCAGACAAACGGATCTTCAAACAGATCTTGGCTCTACACTTAGGACATTGAAGATCCATTTGTCTGAGCATCAATATGCTCTATGCTCGGGCAACACCTCTACTACCTTTACAGTTGCTGTCAACCAGGGACGATATATTCCGAACTGGTCTGAAGTGAAGATACTCAACTCCAGTGTCACCAAACGAACTGTATTTTTCACAGAGAGCCTGTTTATTCTAAAGTGTGGTGAAACGTGCTGCAATTTGGAACTTCCATCATTTGTGCCCCGTCAGTGGAGACGTTTGATTGAACCATTGGAGCGACGGTCTGAAGGTGAGGAATTATTTTGATTTCCATCGATTTTTGAACTTTAACCATATCAAACTAGCATCACCGAAAGGTGAGGCTGGCGACCATATGTATTGTGGGTCTACCGCAGGTGCTTATAATGTAAGCTCCCCAGGTGTCTTGTCGGCACTTGCCTGATGATGGATCCTAGTGAGCTCCGAAAGATCTTGTCTTTTTCAACTGCCTTTTAGACTTGTAAATAAATATGGTTTTAATTTGCAATTTTGAAAGCTGGGTTTTCAAATCGTACGAAGACGGCGTGATAACGAAATGACTATGTCGTGCGAATAATTTTAAGTATTAAGTGATAATCCGTTTAATTATCGTAAAATGAAATGAATGTTCTCAGACAGAGTTACTGTCACAAAGAAATTCTGCGAAGAATATGTTTTTTTACGATTTACACAAAGGAATGAAATTTCCTATCAAGAAAATTCCTTTCTAAGTTGTTATATACTTCGGAATGTTCGGTGCTTTACAAGACGCAGAAGCCACAGTGTAGGTAAATAGTACTGTACTAAGAATAAGGGGGATAAAAAAATAAAAAAAGAAGGAAAGAAAAACAGACTGTGGGAAAACATCCACACAATCATACGACGAATCCGATGACCCTGTGAGAAAATTAAAGTTTATGATGGTAGCATTATGAAAGCGCACAGGAGTATAAACGCAGCATCGATTATCCAAAAGACAGTTTTAATAAACTTGAACTATGAGCAGACTAATTCAAACTCAAGTGAAACAAGTTCGACTTTTGTTTTGCAAACAGAATGCATTCCTTTACAGTGCATGTTATTCATAAGAAACAGGCTGTAAAACTACTGATAAGTGCTTTCTATGTGTCTAGTCTAAAATTAGATTAAGCTCTTGCAAATTTTACTACTTCTTGACACATGCTCAAAGCTTGAGCATGGATGACTAATTGGTCGATGTTTTTTACTTTACAGTATGAAAATAAAATGCCACCTTTTGTAATGCATTGCTTGCAGGAATCATGGCGTCAGTAAAAAAATACTGCTTCTGTAAAATGCATAAGAAAATACAAAAGATTCCGGTTCATTAAAACACATTGGGACTAGAACACTTTGGATCAATAAAGCGTTTTTTCCAATTGTGTGAAGCTGTATCCCAAAGAGCTAACTTGGGCCACCGACTGCTGCAATAATCGGTGGCCCAATTAACCGGAATCTACTGTATCATAAAGAAGACCAATAATTTATTAAACTAACTTATGATTCCAGTTTCAACTTATCAATCTGCTATTCAAAGTTTGAAGACACTAAATTGTTTAGCAGGGTTTTAATCTCAGGAGTTCGTGAAAGCTCCATAGAATGAATGAAGTGTAATGAAAGCAAAGGAGGTAGAAAAGAGAACAATAGTTTAAAATTAATCAGATACATGGTTATACTTCAGAAGCAACTAGAAAGCTGGTCAGCAAGTACAAACTGTAAGCCAAAAAACTGTAATAATTACTCGTACTTACTGAAAACACTGCATGATCATCTGTTGTCCATAAGCTGGAATTTTTGTGTCTCCAAAATATTTTAAATACGCCCTCTTCTCGTTTCTCCCACTTCAATAGTTGGCCGTACTTTCCGTTGTCCAGAGCTGGTTTTAAAAATATATCTACTAACGGGCTTCTTGCCAATGTTGTCCGACGTGGCATCCTTTACACTGAAACAGAAAGGAAGAAACTTATAACCTCATGAGAGAACAGAAGCACATTAACTAGCTTCTTTTTTTATATTAGGGGTTTACGACCACCGTGATTAACTCGATGTGCTAAAAGCAGTCGCTCGTCCCTAATTTAAGGCCACTGGTTCCAGTGAAGGATGAGAGCCAGTGCCATAAAACAAACAACATCTATGCCTCACTGGCATTCGAACCCGGACTCGTCTCACTCAAGTGGTCAGAAGCCAGCGCTTAGACCACTGGGCCATCGGGGCGGCACACATTCAGTAACAAGGACTTAAATAAGGAAGATGCACAAGCTCGTGAACAGTAAATTTATAAATGAGTATGTGTTTCTCACCATCCATGCACTTTTTGATAGTCATACATTTTGCATTTTCTAGCTATTTACTGATAATAATATGAAAAATAACACTGTAAGTGATACTTACTTATGCACGATCACTGATTTTAGTATGAACTTATGCATTCAGTGATGCTGACTCATTTTATTTGTAACACCGTCCGCGATGTTTATTTACATCTAAAATCATTTATGATACTTATACTTTACCAGACGATGTATCACCACTGCAGATTATACTGCAATCGACATTTTTAGTAACATAATACTTAAAAAAATACTTCTAATATGACAGTAATATAATACTTTTTGAACATAATCACTGATATTTACTAATACCAATGTGAAATTCTCTAGAAATAATGCACATATCTTTTTTCACAACAACCGAGTACAAGTACGAATTCAAGTAAAGCAACGGTGCGTTGCCCATGTGACTGTGTATGTGAACATACAGAGGCTCTCGTCGTACTGCACATTGGTAAGGATATAACGATATTGCACTTGTGTGAGAGCTGGAAAACTTATTTCTTTTTTTTTCAACACCTGTTCAGAAATAATCGTTGTAAATATATTTTAATATAGACGTTCACATGTGGTATTTCTTTGTTCCCGCCATTCTGTGGACAGTGTTGTCGTAATAAGCACATTTTTGGCCTGCTGGCTTTCAACAACAGAGCATTAGTCTGAATATGAAGATTTCGTACTTTGATAGATGAAAATGAGAAACAAATTTGCTGTCTGTAGTACGATAAGTTAAAACAAATCCCAAAAACTACCGAATAAAACTCAATTTATCCACAATTTTAAAAACCTATTTACATAGCTAGCACTTTCGGGGCTCACATGGCCCCATTTTCAAGCTCAAAATCCCCGGAACACAGAGGCAACGACTATATACTATAGTTATTCGTGACTAAGCTGATATACGTCATAAAAATAATACAGGTGATGCCATTTACATTAAGAAAAAAGAGGAAATTAAAGTCCAAAAACAAATATAGAACATGTTCAAGTAAAAGTCTCATCTAAGTGTGTCATGGGGAGAGCGATCATCTGTCTCCAAGGTCTTGGAACTGAAGTCGGAAAGTCCGTGTTGCAGCAGACGTCGTAATATTTAAGTATAAACAGGCTTTCCGAGAGAAAAATGGTATTCTTGTTAACAGAGGAGTTTAAAACTTTAGCATTTTGCCAGTCCGGTTTGTAGCCTTCCTGTTTGACTGCAACGGTGAGGGCTGTGGTGATGTTTCCACTTCGTAGAGAATATTGGTGCTCCTTCAGTCTTATATGTAACGATGGAAGTGTCGAACCGATGTAAACCTTAGAGTCACGGTTTGGGTCTTCTGAGGTCAGGGGTATGGAGTAGACACCCGGTTTGTTAATCATATTGACTTTATCCCGGTCTCTACGGACTAATGAGAAGATATTTCGGGTACAGATTCCAAAAGATAAATTATGTCGCTGACAGACTTTTTTCAAGTAAGAAACAATATGGGGAATAAAATCCAATTTACCAACAAATTTAGACAGAGGAGCTTCATTAACCAAAGTGGTAAATCGTAGTTTTGAAAACTTACTGAGTAACCTGTGAAAGAGAGAGGTCGGGAATCCGAACTCCTGGGTTAAAGCTTGAATCTTATTTAATTCGTGAATGCGAATCTTGCGGGATGAAGAATGGGTAAAGGCTGTTTTAATCAAAAAACGAAGAGCAGAATATTTTTGTTCCGGAGGGTGAGCAGAAGCAAAAGGAATAATACAGGGAATAAACGTTGGTTTTCTGTAAACTGAGTACTGAAGTTGATTCGAGGTTAAATGCCTTTTTAATAAGATATCAAGAAAAGGGAGTTTTCCCTCAACTTCCTGGGTAAAGGAGATGGTTGGATATTGAGAAGACAGACATTCAGTAAATTGATTCAGGAGAGAGAGAGAATAAGGCCAGAACACCAACATGTCATCCACATACCTCATCAGAAGTAAAGGTTGGACAGAAAAATTTGCTAAGACAGTCTCCTCTATATAGGCTGCAACAGGATCTCGGCTAAAATGGGGGATAAGGGGGACCCCATAGGAGCACCTTCTGTTGGATGAAAAAACTGGTCATTGAATTTAAAATACGAACGTTTTGCAAGAAGTTTAAGGGCGGATAAGACAGCATCAATTTCAAGTGGGGAGATACAGTTGTCTTGAGTTAATTTTTCAAAAATAATAGAATGGACGGAAGAAAGGGGTACATTTGGAAATAAAGACACTACATCAAGAGATGCCATAATAAAATTAGTTCCAAAAGAGTTGAAAGCCTTAATACGGTCGATAGCCTGTGTAGTGCTTTTGATAGATATTGAGGAATTCATTATGAGAGGTTTCAAGTATGAAGCCAAGGTTGCCTCTACTGGACGAGTTGGGCTTGCGTACCTTGAGACCAGTAATCTTAGTGGGTGATCCGGTTTATGAGTCTTGAGTTTGCCGAATGCCTCAGGTACCCTAGGACCAGCAGGAGGTTTCATCCTAGTAGAGACAGACGATGGCAGAAACTCAGAATTTCTCAGTTTAGTGAGATCAGAAATGGTAGCTGCGGTGGGGTCCGACTTAAGGGTTTGATGTAGGACAGAATATATTGCTTGTTTCATTTTACCATGGTAGTCTTTTCGATTCATGATAATAAGCTGGTGAGATTTATCTGCGCTTAGTATAGACAGGTTAGGGTTACGAGCTAGTTCTAGCAGTTGATCACGCTCGTATTTCAAAGAATGCTTAACCCTTAACTAACAGAGCATTAGCCGAATTAGATTCGCGATGGGAATAGAAGTATGACAAAGTGTTTTTGAAATGTTTTGTACTGATGCTGTTCGAAAAAGGGATCGTCACTTTAAGTTGTGTGAATGCGAGAAGGGCGCTTAAGGGCAATTTACAATGCAGCCCGAAAGGAAAGAATTAATTCCTTAAGACCACTGGTAAAGTGAAACCTAGAATATTTCCGGGGCTTGAAGAGTATAAATTATTTGTTAGTTGGAGCACGTCACTTTGGTTTTTGGTGGAGCAGACGTCTTTGGCGTCGGAGGCGAACGAGTGATGTCTTTGAGAGCAGCGGGTTTGGCGTTGACTGAACCGTAAGGCTGATTACGATAAGCACGAAGGACAATCTGGGACTTGTAGGTTCGGACAAAGACGTCGATCTGCGAAAAATCTTCCATTCACCGCCAAAAGGATCATCTGCAAACTGGAGTCAACTGCATTTAACTCTTTACTTACTATTGTTTTAAAGAAAAACACTGGACTCCTATTTTATCTGTATGATTCTTGTATGTCGGACCATTTTAATTTTCTCAAACACCTTAAAAGAATGAAAAGGAACTGGAAGCTTGTCTGAGTTGGATAGAACCACATGAAATAAAATATAATGACTTTAGCGGGATCGCAAGTACAATCATAATGGGACGGAAGGTGTGTTGAGGCAGTTATTAATTAATAACATTTTACCCTTTTTTTTTCTTTCTTTTGGATTGCGGGATCAGGCATGCCTAGTAAAATTCAATTTAAAGAAGGCAACATTTTAGCTGCTGAAACAATTGACATCGCACGTTCTTCTCAAGAGAGATTACTGAACATTTTATTCTATTCTACCGAATTTCATGACTAACAGAATTTGGAATTCTAACAGTTTGTTTATTTCTAGTGATGCCAGAATTTGAACTGCGCTCAAACCAATTTTTCCTAATACTTATTTATCATGAAGAAAATAATTTCAAAAATCTTTAAAAAAATTGTAAAGAAAATTTATAAGAGAGAGAGAGAGAGAGAGAGAGAGAGAGAGAGAGAGAGAGAGAGAAATTTAAGAGTGCTAAAATGCACATTAATTTAATTTCAAATGAAAAAAGCATTTTTTCTGCGATTGAAACAGACTTCAAAACTGCAGTTCAGAATTTGTAAGGCCGAAAATTTAGTAAATTAGACGTACACTCATGTGCAAAAGTTAAGTTACAAAATGTTTTTTCATCGTATTAATAAAAGGAATGAAACATGTGGTTTGAGACTTTTACAGGGAGTATAATAGACTGTGACGGGCATGTAAAATAACGCATGGCCGCATGATGCCACGCGTATGACGTTCTACATACACTTGAGTAGCTAATAGTCGTGAAGATTTCTGCAGTTGACAAACTGCAACTAAGGGCTATGTTGTCTAGAAAATGTCACCCAGACACCGTTTAAGTGATGATATGCGATGGCTAGCGATTGAGAGACTGGAAGGCGACCAATCCCAAACAGAGGTGGCAAGTTGGCTTCGCGTGTCTCGAATGGTCGCCAACAAGATCTGGGGACAGTTTCAAAATACAGGAAGAGTTAGTGGACGACCTGTACCAGGTCGTCCAAAGTTAACTTCCGTGCCCGATGACCGCTATCTTGCCTTAACTGCAAGCCTCTACAAAAGCATGACATCTTGTCAGCTGGCTTCAGAGCTGACAGCAGCAACCGGACCATCAGTATCCCGCTGGACAGTAACAAGAAGGCTTCAGAAAAGCGGACTTTATGCCAGAAAACCAGTGGTGTACGTGCCGCTAACATCTTCCCACAGGAGAGAATGATTACGTTGGGCTCGGGAACATTCTGCACTGGATACGTGAACAGTGGCTTAACGTGCTGTTCACGGACGAGTCTCGTTTCTCATTGAAACCGCTTCCCGACATGTATTTATCTGGAGAGAACGTGAAATGCGTTACCATCCATCAAACACCAGAGAGAGGGATGCAAACAGAGGCGGAGGTTGTATGGTGTGGGCGGGCATAATGCGTAACGGACGAACCGACCTGTATCTCTCTTTTCTAGGCGTTCCATTAATGCTATCTGCTATCAAGATGAGATCGTAGCACGTTATGTTCGCTTGTTCGACGCTGCTGTCGGTCCATATTTCGTTTTAATGCAGGACAATGCCCCAATACATACCGGTCAACTGGTGATGGGACTGGTAATGAAATACTTTGAAAGTGAAGGTGTTGCCGTCATGGAGTGGCCAGCAAGGTCTCCAGGCCTTAACCCTATAGAATACTTGTGGGACGCTTTAGAGAGACTGGTGGCTGCTCTGAGACTAGAGCACTTCGCAGCTCTTGTACGTATTTCATTACCAGTCCCAAGAAATGTACAAGAGCTGCGAAGTGCTCTTGTACAGCAGTACGACATATTGCCCTCAGAGCTTATTGACTCCCTTGGACAGCATGCAGATACGCTGTCAACCATGTGTCACCATCAGAGGCGATCATACAACATATTAAGGCCAAAGTACGTTCTTCTGGTTTTTTTATTAATTTGTATATTTGTGTGGGGATTTTTCGAATAACACGGTTTATTTCAAATGAATTCAGTGCTTTATCTCCATTTTGGAGTATATTACGCGTTGTTGTCCATGTCATTGTTCTGCTGCATTTCGGTGTAATATCTCTAACAGTTTTCACAATGTTGTTATTTGTGTCTGTAAACAGGGGCGATTTTATGGGGTCGCGCAAGTCGCAATCGCGAAGGACCCCGCGTTCCGGAGGGCCCCCGATTCACTGTGAAAAGAGAAGTAAAGCAAGGAGAAAACAAAGAAAAGGAAAAACGAGGGGGGAAGTTACGTTGATGAATGTAATATTTTGCGGATTCATATAAAAGCAATGGTGGTTCAAACTTTATATAGTGCTTGTCGTCTGTTTTCTACGTAAGGAATGTAAAATTGGCTATCCTACTTGACAAGCGAGAAGAATTTTGTTAACTATAGAATAATTTCCTTCGTACGTGGTGATGGCACTGACCATTGGTAACGTCGCAACATAAACTGAAATATCGCCTGTAATTTGTATTTCGGTGTTGCCATTCGATCTCCTCGTTGTGGTATTATACAGTGTTACTTACTTAATATTGTGATTATTAACACCTAACCGTGCCCTTAAAATCGGCATCGTTACAGCTGTTGATACTGTTTCGTTTACGTATAGTTTATGTGACTGATTCTCCTGAAAATGAAGCCAGTGAAACGAAGTTATGAATCAGGTTATGAAAAGCGGAAGAAGGAAAAAGAGAAAGACGAACGTCTTCAAAAGCAAAAGGATAGTTTATTAGTATTCCTACAGAAGCCTGTGCAGGTTCATACGGCTGAGGCGTGAATTGAGCAAAAACCTGCGATTCATGAGCTTCAAATGACCCACACCATTTAAGTTTAGACAACACGATGGTAAGGCTTGTGACGTGCCTGCACCGCAGGACGCACATGAGATAAAGGCATGTCCGCATAGCTCAGTTGGGAGAGCGACTTACTCCGAAGTGAGGGGAACCGGATTCGACGCCCAGCGCGGACAAACTTGTACGTTATAGGCTACTTTAATAAATTCAAATCTTGTCTCCAGCTACTTAGATTCATGTGAGAAACCATCCCATTTGCCACTGAATGATTTTAATAGTCAGCCCTCATGGGCCAGATCAAATAATCAACCAAGAGCATGAACCAACAAATCAAGAGGACAAGCGTAGGCCTACCTGTTCAATGGATTCATACTATCCTACTGATATGCAGAGCTTTATGGCCTTCTAACCCCACCTGTCATATAATAGATTACTTTCTTAGAAACAAACCAGGAAATAAAGGAGAGCCAAAAAATCTGAGGAAAGCATTTTCTGATTTTGAGAAAACGTATTTCAGGAACATAAATGAAAATCAATTTTATAAGTTAGAGATAAATGGAACAAAAGAAAAAAGAAACTGATTAAGTTTTTCTGAAACTTCTGAGTCTGTTTACTACTATGTGTGTAAACATTTTCCCAACCATAAACAATCATATGGGGTTCTTGAAAGATTTTCTGATTGGTCCCGTACAGAAAAAGTTTTAAGAAATCATGAAATCTCGAAGTCTCACTTGACAGACATGGTCAATATGCCTATAAGGAGAAAATTATCCGGGACTGTTCATTCTCAACTAATGACTCAGACTGAAAAAGAGAAGGGCTATTGGAGGCAAGTACTACTGTATGTACATACACCGCTGGTAACCCAAAATGCAACACCAAGAAGGAAGCAACCGGTTGGCCTGAAATTCGCAGCATGCGTCGCCCGCGATACGACATGCGAACGATTAGCATTGCAGGGTATGTGCAAATCACGTGCGCCCGGCACGCCACCGAGAAGCACTATAAGAAGGGTGCAAAGAAGGCGGAGTGTAAGTAGTGGAAGTGTGTTGTGCTGCCGGACCTTGGCGTGGAAAGCTTCCTGATGCCTCGTCGCAGAATACGGCAGTCATTCCAGCACGTTTCGGAGTTCGACAGAGGACGAATAGTGGCTTAGTGGTAACTTGCAGCCACAGTATTTGTCACTTTCTTGTAGGACTTCCGTCCACAGTGAGTAGGGTTTATGTCCCAGCCACCTACAGCGAGATCGCTTTTTGGGCAGAATACAGAAACGGAAGGAATGAGAGCAAGTCTAGCGACTTTGACAGAGCAGTTTTGTAGTGAGATTAGAGCACAGAAGATGGCACCACCGTACAAGTACGATGTTGCACATATAGGGGTGAGAGAATTTCAGAGGGAGGGGGCATAGGAAAGGATACCCATTTAACCAGTGGGTCCAGCCTAGGGGCCGTCACTTAATGTGCTCGTCCGAGGCACGGCGGATATTCAGCGATTGTTAGTAAATCACACCATCTCTGAAAGATCAGCCCAGGATCGAACCTTAGGACCTTGCATTGATAGTCTGACCCGCTAACCACTAAGCCATCCGCGGCTCAGTGGATTATCGCGACAGCGGCTTATCGTACCAAAACATCAGCGCCCGTGTGGGATAACATCCAACCAGGCGAGTATGGATTCGATAGGTGCAGGGGGGACGGACGGACGGACCGACGTGAGCGATTGCCGCAGCCGCGGCACGCCATCAAACGAGAGGACCGGCATGTTGTGCGATAGGCATTGGCGGCTCGCACCGCCACATCACGAACGTTAGCGCAGGAATTACGGTGTGTTGCGCAACAACCTGTGTCAGCACGTACCGTTCGACGTCGTCTGCAGGAGCGGGGACTTGTCGCACGGCGCCCATTGCTCCGATTACCATTGACGTTACACCACCTGCGAGTGCGGCGGCAGTGGGCCGTTGAACGCCGCATCTGGACTACGGAATGGCACGACATTGTCTTCTCCGACGAATCCCGCTTCTGCCTGCAACACCACGATGGTCGAATCCTCGTCTGACGGCACCGCGGCGAGAGACTGTATATGAGCCTGCATTATGCATCGCCATACCGGTCCGCATCCTGGCGTTATGGTTTGGGGAGCAATTGGATATGACATCCGCATCCCTCTGGTACACATCGCCGGTACACTCAATAGCCACGGCTACGTCTCCGACGTTTTGGAACCTGTAATCCTCCCTTATCTGCAGGACCTGCCAGCGGCCACGTTTCAACAGGACAATTCGCTCCCGCACGTGGCACGCAAGGTGCAACAATTCTTCACGGCTCACCAGGTGTCACTGCTGCCGTGGCCCGCCTGTTCTCCCGATATGTCGCCCATCGAAAACGTCTGGTCGCTGATCGGCAACCAAGTGGCCCGGCAAGCACCACCCTCGGCTACGCTTGATGAACTGTAGCAACGTGTGGAAGCAGCCTGGACCGACATACCCCAAGCCCACATCCAAAGCCTCTTTCGTTCGATGCCGCGGCGTGTAGCGGCCGTTATTGACAGCCATGGGGGGCCACACAAACTATTGATGTTCTGCGTGTTCCGCAAGTCGCACGGACTTGCAAGCTCAATCGTTTCATCTTTGTATCTGTTGTTATGTGTCCAGTAAATCTGGCTTTGCTATCTCGTGTCCTTCTTGGTGTTGCATTTTGGGTGGCCAGCAGTGTAGAATATTGGCAACTTTGAAACTACTTGCAAGACTCGGACATCCACTCAGAGGTCACAGAGAAACTGAATGCTCTGAAAACGTAAATAAGGGTAAATTTTTAACTGGTATGAAGTATCTTGCAGAGTTTCATGACTTTCTGAAAGATCATTTTGAAAAGTATGAGCACTGTGTTTCAGGTAGAACAAACTATTAGTCTCACCAAACATATAATGAGATATTAGCTGTAATGGCGGAAAAACTTGAAAAGTTTTTTTGTGAGGAGGTTAAAAATTCACAGTGCTTTTCAATTATCGCCAATTCTACTCCTGACGTAAGTCATGTGGACCAACTAACTTTTGTTTTGAGGAATGTAAAAGTTGATGGAAAAACGATTGAGCGCGATTCTTTGGTTTCTTGCCTTAATATCTCACAAAGCGGAGCATTTGAAAGATGCTGTCTTGAAAAAGATTTCAGATCTAGGGCTAGATATAAAAAACCGTAGAGGCCAATGCTATGACAATGCCTTGAACATGTCAGGTGTATATGCCTCCAAGCAAAAATAATTGAAAGAAGTTTTACAGCTCTTTATGTGCCATGCTCAAGCCATTTTTTGAATTTAGTGGGTAATAATGCTGCTGAATTCTGCAGATAAGCTGAAGCGTTCTTTGATTTTGTTCAAAAAGTATATATTTTTTTCGGCCTCCACTTATCGTTGGGAAGTATTTAAATCCCACCTTCAACCACATCAACACTTGGTGAGACAGTTGAGTGATACTCGATGGTCAGCAACAGCTGATGATGTATCAGCCTTACGAGGAGCTTACAGTGAGATTAGAAAAACATTAATTAAACTTTCTGAGTGTGAAACTGAAAAGTCTTTAGCCAAAACATAGGCAAAACCATTGGCAAAAAAGTTTGACAAATATTAAACTGACTTCATGATTATTTTGTGGGACCGGCTGTTGCAACGAATTTGCTGACATAGTCAGCAAATCCTTGCAGAAAGAAGATGGAAACATGAAGATGGCAGTAGATCTATTTCAGTCTCTGAAACTCTTCTTTGAAATGACATGTACGTAATGTCTATTCTGGCATTGACATGGAAACCTCGACTTTGTCTACATCTGTGGAGCAACAATTAAGACAATGATGAGAGTTACAAAAGGAGAATAAAAGGGGAGAGCTTTGCTGACGAAGTTACTGGCAATGAAGTTCATCTGGAGGGAAAAGAAGATTCAGTGGAAATACTGAATGCTATCTATGACAAACTGATAGTTGAGCTGGAGAAAGAAAGGCAAAGTTAGGATATATATTCGACATATTCAAAGGAGTTTTTGCTGATGAATATGACCATTCTACGAAATGTGACCTCAGCAATATTTCCAAGTTATATTCAAATGACATAGATGGAAAACTGTTTTGTGATGAACTGCAGCACTTCCGTCGTTTTGTGAATCTCATAGATCAAGATCAATCCTCAATCCGGCCGGAAGATTGCTACAAACTGCTTGCGGACAGTGACGGTTTGAAAGAGATATTTCCAAATGTGGAAACCATTCTTAAAAATTTTCTTACTTTACCAATATGTAATGCAAGTGGTGAAAGATCATTTAGTGCTCTGAAAAGAGTTAAAAACTATCTACAATCAACACTTTCTCAAGAGCATTTGAATAGTTTTTCAATATTGTACTTAGAGAGTAATGCGCTGAGCATGTCAATTATGATGAAGTCATAGACACTTTTGTTGCAATTAAAACCAGGAGGAATTTCTTATAAACGTGATGCTGTGTTTGTAAGTAAATGTAACAGTGTTGCTTTTTGTTGCAATATAGAATAACAATTGAATTATTTGATGATGATGAAATTGATTATAGCCCATTTAAAAATTATAATAAATATACCCAGAGCCCGGATATGTCTCAAAACGAGGGGCACCAAAAGGTTCAGTGAGACGGGCCCCCTACAGCATAAATCCGCCCCTGTTTGCAACTAAACTTTTGCACATTACTGTAGATTGCTTAAAATATAAAAAGAAGGGAGATGAAAACAAAGACCGAAAATGAGACTTCCAAAGCGAAATTTACAGAGCTATGTACTAAAACAGTGCGATAACATATCACTGAAGACATAAAGAATTTCAATTATAAATTAGTAACAAAGGCGTAAATATCGAGGAGCAGGCAGACTTCTCTTGAACATTTTGAGGAAGCGGCTGCCCCGGACGCAGCTCAAGAGAGGGCGCGAAAAACACTGCTTACATTCTGAATAAAACTGTAATTAAAACTTTTGCGGAAGTTTCTGGCAGAGTTTTTTCGCGCTATGCTTTGTCATTTGTCCATTTACAACATTTGCTCAAAATAAGTTTCGCCAGTTTGATAGCCTTGCTAGCTTATAATTCACATTTCTTCCTCAAAATGATGTTAATTTTGTTTGTCGGGAAGTGTATATTTCCTCAAAATGTTCGAGAAGTTTAGTTGCTAACATTCAAAAATGAAGGCGCGCTTATATGTACGGCGCAAAATAAGGATGTTGTTCACATTGTTGAAGATTCTCTGGGGCCTATTCGATCATTACTGTGACTGAGATATACGACTGCCAGATACATTCGGTCACTTTGATGTGGTACCGAATGTTCGAACTCCTAAGCAGTACGGATAAGCTGTACAAACGGTCGAAGTTTAATTGCGCTTCCCGCATAAAGATAATATTGGGGTGTGATGTTAATGTTATTTTGTCGAGCAGTGTATATTTATGTGTGTGGACTTCTTGCCCTTGTGTGTAATACAGAAAGATAGATTGGCGGCATGATATTTTGTTTTTTGGTGCGGGCGCAGAAATGCCTAGTTACGCTTTTGATTAGCAAACTAAGTAATTGAAAACAGCAGAATTTGAAGAAAACAAAGCGTCATCTTAATAATGGAAGAAAAATTTTGGCACTAAAAAAAATGGTACTATAACAAGAAATAGAGGTGAAATTTTGACAAGACATTAAAGATTTCTTCATAAAAAATATATGAAAGAGATGATACATCTACTGCAGACATAAAAAAAATGCACAGGCTCTAAAGTGCTTCCAGGCGGAAGTTGCCTTGCAATTATGAACACGAAACAGCAGCTCCAGAGAAAATGGGTCTTCACTACATGCATCAACGAAATGAAGGTTCTTGCTGCCCGGATAGTGATCCTGCTACATAGAAGATGGGCCTTCACTACATGCATCAACGAAATGAAGGTTCTTGCTGCCCGGATAGTGATCCTGCTACATAGAAGATGGGCCTTCACTACATGCATCAACGAAATGAAGGTTCTTGCTGCCCGGATAGTGATCCTGCTACATAGAAGATGGGCCTTCACTACATGCATCAACGAAATGAAGGTTCTTGCTGCCCGGATAGTGATCCTGCTACATAGAAGATGGGCCTTCACTACATGCATCAACGAAATGAAGGTTCTTGCTGCCCGGATAGTGATCCTGCTACATAGAAGATGGGCCTTCACTACATGCATCAACGAAATGAAGGTTCTTGCTGCCCGGATAGTGATCCTGCTACATAGAAGATGGGTCTTCACTACATGCAACAACGAAATGAAGGTTCTTGCTGCCCGGATAGTGATCCTTCTACATAAAAGATGGGTCTTCACTAAATGCATCAACGAAATGAAGGTTCTTGCTGCCCGGATAGTGATCCTGCTGCATAAAAGAAGGGATCTCGAGGAACTCATGAACTACAAACTCATCAGCCTCTTAACAGTTGTTTACAAAATCTTCTCTGAGGTACTGCTGCCACAGTGCTTGAAGGAAACACTGAATGTTCAATGTAGATCCCATCCGCGTATTGGTAAAACACAAACGAAAGTGAGAATGGATATCGACTCCCATTATGCATGGCTTTTATTAATTAGGAAAAGGCTTTCGATTCCGACAACCTATCATAGAAGTTCTAATGTCCTGGAAATCCTGCGGTATTGAAGATGTATACGTTAAAGTGATTATTAACATCTATGAAAGTGGACACAGCACGTATAAAAATTGGAAAAGGATGAGGCATATTGACATCATATCTCCTAATTTTTTCAATGACATAATGCATAATGTAAATCATTAAACTGGAAAGGCAATGAATGCTGATAAATGAAGATAGTTTAACCCTCCTTCGCATTTTTTTACGACTGGTCATTTTTGCACGTAGCTCTGCAGAGCTGCAGGGTATGAGGCAGGAACTTCCTGACAAGAGTAGAGAAGTAGAATTAAAGAAAATAAAATGACCTTAAATGCTTTTACGAAAACTGAAGATTTAGAGGTTGATGCGGAAAATTTAAAAGTAACTGATTCCAATGTTTGTCTTGGACGATAGATATTAAGTGAGAGAACATCGATGAAGAAGTTAATAGGCTTATAAAACTCAGCTGGTGTGCATTTGGAAGAAATAGTACAATTTTCAAGAGCCCTTTACCATTATATCTTAAAAGAAAAGTATTTAACAAATGCATACTTCTTACTTATGGTCCTTAACAAAGTCAAACAGCTGTGCACAGCTGAAAGAACATGGAGAGATACGTGCATGATGTAACCAAGGAAGATAGAAAAGGGACACCAGACCTCGCAAGTGGCCGTGGGCTCAACACATCGATAGGAGAACTGACCACCGTTGGACAACTGCATGTGTGTGTGTGTGTGTGGTGTATTGTGGTGCCAGTTTATTAGGCACACCTGCTCTCGTCACATAAATGACTCACTATAACATGTAAGACCGCATGTGAACGCAGTGTGCAGGATAAATCGGACAGACCTGTTTGTCGAATATCAGCGTTCGACTGAGTGTCGAAAGGGGAAAAGGAGTGCTCTGACCGACTCTGAGCATGGTATTAACGTTGGCGCACGGCGTGTCGGTTGGAGCATCTTCTAAACGGCCCTCCTTCTGAGCTTTTAGCACACAGCCCTAGCAAATGTTGCGGAACGCAAAAATGTTCAGGCATCGGCAGTCCCGAGGACCAAAAGGAGCGAGTGAATCAGAGTGTCAAAGAGACTGGAGACAGGGTCATCGGCTGTTGTAGACTATTCGCTGCACGGTCCGATACCTGGTGAGTTCGGAGATGACCCTCAGCACACTAGTATTTAACTCTGCAGTGGTTTCCGGAGTTGTGGCTTGTCTGTTAGCTTGCACGTTTCTCGGTGGTCTCTTTTAACCCCTCTGATTCACCAGCTGTTTTCCTCCACAAGACCACTGATTGCTGGGAGTTGTGACGTATACTTTAATTTAACTTTCTTTTTAGTTTCTTTCTATATGTAAATTTGAATTCGTTCACCTTACTATTTTTAAAATTTAACGCAATATCTTCTCTCTTGCAAACGTATGGTTGGCAATACCCCTGCAGTCGGAACGAGTGGCGTGTGGATCTGAGATGAGAACTGAATGATATAAATAATGTTTTGAATAGCTGCAGTGGTGTATGTGTGTTTTGTGGAGATGGTAGAAGTCATTTTACTAATTGAGAGACGTATATTAAATTGAAACAAGTTATTTGGCGACTGTGTGTTCTACTTTAGAGTTGGTGTTGTGTTTTTCTTAACAAACTGTTACCTTCATTGGATTATTTTACTAACGTTGGAAAAAGAGTTGTACTTCCGTCAAGGATTAAGTGAGGCGAATAGTAAGTACCATTTTCTGAAGTTATTTGAGTGACTACTGATTCACTTGAAAGGGAGGTTATTAAGAACTGATTTGTGTAATATTCAGCCAGCTATTCCCAGAACTACTCAGGGTAAGAAACTTGCTGTTAACGCACGATGTACAAACTTGCTGAATGGTTCCAGTTATAGGCAAACTTTAATAACTAAAAACACACACAAGTTAAAATATATTTACATGGTTTAAAAAGACATGAGTACTTTCGTGCTCGCTAGGAGCGCATCATCAGATGAAAGACAAGTTGGATTTCCAGAAAACACATTTATGTATCAGTGCCGTTGCCAAACGTTCTCAATGAGGAAAGAAATACAAGAACGTTCACTTGCTCTAACGTAATGTGAGCAAATAGAGGCCTATAGAGTTCTATTAATGATGGGCAGAGTCTGTGAGGTAAGAGGTGGAAACAGGAATCGAGGACAGTAAAGTTTTCAAGGCCTGGGAAATATAGCTGGGTATTTCATCATTGCAACAAGTATCCACTCGATACAAAATGTGCAGACTCTCTGTAAAGAGCACTGTTTCCCTCGTTGTAGAGGTAGAAAGAATGGAGAGGTCTGTCCCAGATGGGTAATGTGTACCAGCTGAAGAAAGCCTGGCTAAAGCAGTCGATGACGAGCCATTTTTTACATTATATTGGTGTTTCTTAATTCTTGTTTGCAGTCTCCGTAGGGTTGAGCCGATATACATATATAAGGTCCTTGTATTGAGGATCGATAGATTTCATAATAATGGAATAGATGCCACATTTGTCCAGCAATTCAACACGGTCCCGATCATTTTTAATCAGGGAATAAATGTTTGATGTTTATAACCCAAACCCGACACCGTGACTGTGACAGATGTTCAATAGATTACCATTCACATGAGGGACGTAAGTCATCGATCCAACATATTTGATATCCCTTCGTTCACGTGTCAGGGTAAAAATGTTGAATTTTGGATTTTTCGGTAGATTCTATGGACATCTTAATGTGAAAATCCGTGCTGATAAGCAATGGTATATATCTTTTAAAGTTCCTCCTCGCGGAAGGCTATAGAAAAGGAGTGGGTAAATGCTCTACGAATAAGAAAGTTTAAGGGTGAAACCTTATATCTGGTCGGGTGGGCAGAAACGCGTGGTATCAAGATAAGTATAGAAGAAGGCTTTCTGTAAACCGAATAACTCAGGTACTGGGAGGTGGGGTTCCTACGAAGTTGGAAGTCTAAAAACGGAAGTGAATTGTCACATTCAACCTCCACGGTGAAGGATATAGAAGGATAAACAGACGACAATGTGGTTGCAAAAAAGAACAAATTTTCAACTGACGAAGGCCAAAAGACCAAGACATCGTCAACATACCGACGATATAATAAAGGTGTAATCTGACAAAAGTCCAAAATGCGATTTTCTATGTCTTGAAGAAGAAGTTCAGCCAACAGAGGGGAGAGTGGGGACCCCATGGGGGCTTCCTCAAGTTGGCGATATAAAATGCCATTAAACCTGAAAAAGGAACGTTCCTGAATGAGGCGTAATGCCTGCAAAACGGCTTGAATTTCCTCAGGGTACATACAGACCCCAATTGGGAAAGTTTGCTTTCAATGATATTGTGTACAATAGAAATGGGGACGTATTAATGATGGACTGTGCCCATCATTAATAGAACTCTATAGGCCTCTATTTGCTTACATTACGTTAGAGCAAGTGAACGTTCTTGCATTTCTTTCCTCATTGAGAACGTTTGGCAACGGCACTGATACATAAATGTGTTTTCTGGAACTCCAACTTGTCTTTCATCTGATGATGTGCTCCTAGCGAGCACGAAAGTACTCATGTCTTTTTAAACCATGTAAATATATTTTAACTTGTGGGTGTTTTTAGTTATTAAAGTTTGCCTATAACTGGAACCATTCAGCAAGTTTGTACATCGTGCGTTAACAGCAAGTTTCTTACCCTGAGTACTCTATGTGGCACGAAAACCTTTTTTCATTATTCCACGAACATTACAGAGTTTATTGTCTGTCGTACCATTCACGGTAAACTGTTTCAACGGTTAAAAACGAAAAGCACGGGAGAAAGGCCGTTTGGAAAATGTTCGTACAGCCAACTGTCATTCCATGTTCAAAGTCGCTCAGATAACTCGTTTTTCCCATTCCAATCCTCAATAGAGTCCTATTTGATGCTCGATGAGCTGGTCTGCCTTTTGTATACCTTACACCATGTTCCAGTGCCATCTTACGAGTTAGAGTGAGCAATTTGTGTGAAGAAGGCAGATGTACCGAAGAAGCTGATATCTCAGTATGTACACAGATAGTATTGCTTGACTGTAAACTCCTCCTCGGCTGTGACATAAAAAATCAGTACATATATCGATATCAAGAAATTGCCGTTAGAGGAAATACAACGACCTTGTTAATAACGTTACCCAAAAAATATCAAGTCCTACATCACTTGGTTCTCCTGCAGTTCTTACCATTTCTAACCCAAATCCTGGGGAGCGAACACAAAACACTACACGTAGCTCTTTGGACTGCCTACGTTGCCCACCCTTAGATTTCGAAAGGAAAGAGATCAATTCAGCTAATAAGTGTTGTTTACCGCTTGTTCTATATCAAGACACTGTTTCTTCGTCCAAATTGTACCACCAAAACTACAGCCGCTGAATTAATGCAAAGCGCAAGCAGTATCGGAAAAAAAAAAAAAAAAAAAAAACGCAGAGTGCATTGAAAACACACAGGCAAGAAAGCTTGCATTAAATAAGTTTGTTAGACGGCATTCTTTCTTATTCTAAGCACGGGGACAAGTGACAAATAAGTAATTAGCAATGATGGAGATCACGCATTATATATTTTGTTTTAGTAAGAGACAACAGGTGCAACTGGTGACAAACTACCACTCAAAAAATGGCTTAACAAATTACAATAATTTCATTTCAGTTAAACGAAACACTCAACATTGACATCGAGTTAAGCGAAAACTGGTGAGAAGGTAAAGTCATAAGGAAAAGGTACAATTTTTTTGTAATTATAATCTTGATTATTTTGAAAATAAAAAAAAATGATTTTTTTTTTTTGCTAACTAACACAGCAATCAGGCATCGCTGAATTAACGATGATATTTTCAAGTTTTCTGATGTGATTGATATTATGTGTGAAACAGTGATTACAGTCAATTCAGCAATGTCTGATTGCTGTGTTAATTATCATGATGAAGTATTATGAGAACATTTCTTTCACTCTGTATACATGGATTTTTCGCATTTTTCAAACGTTTGCAACAAACAAATTTTCAATATCTTGCGGCCGAACTACGTTACCAATTGCTGATCTAAATGTCAATCGGAAACTAACTGAGCAAGGATTAATACGATAAACAAATCGTCGCATAATTTCCTCCAAAAGTTGAAACTTTTAATTTTGAAAAGCGAAATAAATTTTTTAAACCGGCATTTCAAAATTTCAAATGCCATGTGTAAAATTTCGGAGCAGCCAAAAGTTAAAACTATTGACTATTAGAATAGTTTATCCGACGTGAATCGAAAAATATTCATCACAGAACAGGAATCTATATGCTTACTAATCATACCTCTTTAAAAATTGCATTACTGTTACAAAACGTGTTAAACAGAAAATGCAGATTATGTTCATTTGGGCATCATAATTGGTAGCTTACAAAGGCCTTTTCCCAACAAGATCTTTTAGAAAATATCATCAGTAAAGGGAGGGGAAGGAGGCTATTATCAATTTTATAAGTTATGTGCAATTGTTGTCGTTATTCCAGAAAACTGTAAATCGAAGCAGTTTTCAAACTAACAATTCCAATAGAATACAAAATGCGTATAAAATTAGCTGTTTTGAATAGCTGAAAAAATCTCACACTGATGGTGCTTACGACAACTTTAGCATGAACTTAAACAGCATTGCTTGATTTAGCTAAAAACTTCATCATTCTGCATAAGAGCGAGCTCTGTCTGGGTTTTCCTAAAATTATTATTACGATATTTTTTAGAAAAAGCAGGCTTTTACTGGCACATTTGCCCCCCCCCCCGCCCCCCAATTATTCAGCTTCATTAGTGAGCGTTTTTTTCTTTTTTTTACCAACCCAAGTGTCATCTTAGACCCATAGACAGGGAAGGTGATCGACCGAGGAACGTCGCCGGGTGGAGGAAGGAGAAGGGGGGGGCAGAAAGCGCCCGACCTGCGTTTCCTTTTGCCCGTCCTAGCGACACACACTACAGTCCAGCGCCCAACCTTTCATATATCTTTTGTCAGGCCTCCTTTATATCGTTTGCTTGACCTAAATTGTATCAACCGCCCCACACATCTTTTCAACTTCTCTGTCTGTCTGGCAATGGGCCTGGGTTTCTTTTTGACCGACGTAGCGATTTTATCATTTTACCATCATCATCATAATCAACAACAACAATAATAATATTAACAATCCAGTGCTGGTTGACATATATGCGTAGATAGGCACTCCATTGGGATTACAAGTAAACTTTATTTTATTATGTGTAACAAGAAATTTGTCATGGAAGACTGCAATGAGCTATAAACAGTTTAAACTCGAATATGGTAAGCTCATAAAACAAACAAATGTATTGACATAACCAACCTTTAAAAACATCATAATACCTTCAAATTGGAACTGAGGAGAACGCATTCTCTGCTCTGGAAGGTCTAACATATGCAGAACTAAAAAATCTTTGAAGTTAACAAAAAACTAAACAAAGCTCTTATGGAAACAGCAAAAAAAAAAAAAAAATAGTGGAACTAAGAACAAATTTCACGTGAAAAAAATATCAGAAATGCAGATATTTCTTCATGCGCAACAATGCTGATGAAAAAGAGAAGGGAGATGAGGAGAAATGAAGAAAGTGTAACTTCCAAAGTGGAATACATAGAGTAATGCAGGACAGTGCGAAAACGTGTCACTGAAGAGATAAGGAAATTCAATTGTGAACCAGTGAAAAACTCAATTGAAAACAACCAAAGCCTGAAGAAAGCAAAGATTTATCTCAGTAAGGGAAGAAAAGAGATTATCGCTCTGATAAAAGATGGATTGTACAGTCACAAGAAACGGAATCAAAATTCTGACAAGAGTGAAAGATTTCAGCACAAAACTGTATGAAAGGGATGATACATCTATTCCAGACATTAAGAAAGGTACCAGCACTAAAGTTCCTCCAGTACTCTCTGCGGAAGTTGCACATGCAATTAAGAACATGACAAGCTCCGGGGAAAGACGAAATTATCATGGAGATTAATGCAAGAAGCCAGAGCAGAAACAGAGACTCGCCCAAGTTTTCACCAAGTTTTCACTAGATGTATCAATGAAGGGAAGATTCCTGAAGATTGGAACAATGCTAAAATGATCCTGATATATATATATAACAAGCGACACTGAAGATATCAATAGCTACAAGACTATCACCCTCCCATCAGTGGCTCATAAAATATTCACTAAGGTTCTTTCACATCGCTTGAAGGCAACACTAGACATGGCTCAACCAAAAAAACTGGATTGGCTGCAGCACTAGAAATCATATCCTTGTACTGAGAGAGAGAGAGAGAGAGAAAGAGAGAGCTAATTGAAAGAGCGGGGGAATATGAACTCCCATTATGCATGGCTCTTACTGATTATAAAAAGGCCTTTGATTCTGTGAAACCATCAGCAGTTGCAATGCTTTGAAATCCTGCGGTATTGAAGATGCATGCATTAATATTATTAATAACATCTACGAAAATGCAAGTGCAAAGGTTCGGCTATTTAGAATACAACACCAATAAAAATTGGAAGGGGAGTGAGACAAAGTGATACCATATCTCCCAAACTCTTCAATGCCACATTGCAAAATGTCTTTCAATCATTGAACTGGAAAAACAAGGGGATAAAGATTAATGGATGTTATTTAACTCATTGTCGTTTTGCTGATGACGTCGTCATTTTGCAACTACGTCTTCATAGCTGCAAACTATGATCCAGGAACTTGCTAACAAGAGTAATGAAGTAAGATAAAAACTGAACTTTCAGAAGACAAAATCGATGTACAAAGCTTTTACGAGAAATGAAGATTTATTGATTGATGGGGGAAATTTGGAGGTAACTGGAACCGATTTGGAGGTAACTGGGCAACAGGTAACTGGAACCTACATTTACCTTGGGCAACAGATAGCACGCGAGGGTCACGTTGATGAAGAAATTAATCTGCGTATAAAACTCGGTTGAAGAGCTTTTGGAAGAAACAGTACGATTTTCAAGAGTAATATGACATTACGCCTTAAAAGAGAAGTGTTTAATCAATGCATCCTTCCAGTTCTTACGTACGGAGCAGAGACTTCGATTTTAACTAAAAAAGACATACTAAGGCTGCATACAACTGAAAGTAGCATGGAGAGATGCATGCTTGGTGCAACCAGGAAAGATAAGAGGACGTCGTGGATAAGAAAAATCACAAGAGTGGAAGACATCGTGATTCGAGTAAAACCCCTGAAATGGCAATGGGCTAGACATATTGCCAGAAGAATGGACCACCGATGCACAACCGAAATTTTAGACTGGATTCCAAGGGACAGAAAAAGACCTAGAAGAAGTTCACATGGGAAATGGATGGATGAAATTCGAAAGCATGCCGGAGTGGCTCAAGACAGACTGTTGTGAAAGAACCTTGGGGAGATTTTCATCCAGCAGTGGATTGATAATGGTTGACAATGAATGCATACGTCTGAGATCTTTTGCGCGACATCAATCATCAGCCACATCTATAATATTTTCGGCGTGGCTACTGGCCTGGAGCCCCTTCTCTGACTTTCGATGCCTAAAGAAAACCCACAAAAACAAAGCATGGCATTTAAAACCCAATCAGCATATTTTATTGTGCGTTAAAATAAGCAAACATTAACAGCCTGTTTTCATTGTTATCGGGAGCAATCATGTTGATATTACCAAAAAATATAGATACGAGTTGAGATCGCTTTAAGGAGGACGAATCTATTGCCATCTATGAGCGGTATGTATCAATAATAATGAGGACATTACCCACAAATTCACTGGAATTTTAGAAATTTGAATCTCAACAAACACACAGAGGTCTAGGCGCACACATGTAGGTGCTTCTGCACGTTTATTCCGAATTTCTAACCTCGTCATCAGCATTTTTTCTGCATATTACAGACAGCCCACTTTATTATTATTATTGACAGGCGCTGCAATTATAAATTTGAGCTGTAAAACAAAGAACTGATCCTTCAGGAGTGAAAATGCTTGGAAATGCGAGTATATATGTTTTTTGAATTCTGTTCTTCCTCCATAATTTTTACTCTGCTCCGGTGGTCAAATTACAATGTGTGAATAAAGCAAATCAACTTTAGAAAACCATCTAAAAACCATTTTAGCAATAAAACACATTTGTAATATTTTATTTCTTAATAAATAAAAATAAGATTAATTTTATTATCTATTTAAAGTGAAAAAAAAAACCCTCTCCTTTAGTTCGTAGGAATTACAGTTTGAGCTCTTCCCATCCCAAGGAACCAGTTTCAGTTTGGGCATGCTTTTTTGATTGGTAGTAGCAAACCAATCAGCTTTCTTCACCTGTAGAAGACATTGAGTTTGTCCTCAATTTTTTGTTTCTGTTCACGTTGGGAGAACTGTTTCAGTTCAAAAACGCCAGCTGCTGGCCTTTGCTTGATGATATACTAATTGTTTCTACTCAATGACAACGGTTGACTGTTCAAGTGATTTTCTTGGTGCAAGATTTGCAACAGATTAAAAATACTTCTTTGAACTCCTGACAGTGGAAACGGACTTATTTCTAAATGAAAAAAAATACTTTAATCCTTTCAATTTAAAAGGAACTAGCAGAGCGCAAGAAAAAATATATAAAAAAAGTTTATTCGTGATCGATAAAGGTAAACAATTCAATTTCTGCTGATATGTCAAACGTACTATTATTGGTGTGCTACAAGAATATAGCAAAACTGTCAAACGTACCATTGGTGATACAAGAATATCAGAAGCAGAAAGAGAAAGTGAAATAATAAAATAATCAGAAGATTATGATGATGATACCAGTTCTATGGAAGTTGCAATAAGTTCATTAAATTTAAGTCTTCAATACCTTGGAGAAACCCCAACCAAAAAAAAAATAATAATCAAAGGTGGAAGCAAAAATACATAGTTTAAACGCTTAAAAAGTCAGAAAACATAAACTGTATAATAGTAAAAAAAGAAAATTTCTTGCTTTAGAATGAGCAAACGGCGCACATGTGAAACGCTACCCCAGTTAAAAGTATAAAGTGAATTTAAATCAACCAATAAAAGAATTGAAAAGAAATGCAAAATTTAATGAGCCTTTCCAAATGAGTGCATTTATATGGTTATAATGAATTAGCTTTATTTGCTTTCCGCTAAGCTAATTATTATGAATGATTCTCTTCCTACCAGCTAGCTAATGATATACTTGTACTAAGCTTCAAAATAATGAATTCAAAAGGGTGTTGTTACTAGTTAATTACGAACGTAAACAAAGTCTCAACGCTGGTTATTTATAGGAATCAATAAATGTTATAAACCTAACAGCCAGACAGAGGTCTGACAAAAACTATGAATTGAGAAAGACTAACTTACATAAACTTCTTTATTTATACGACTCTTGGTCAACTAAGGCACACACACACTTGTAGTACAATACTGAATAATCTCCCAAGCTCTCCTCATAACAACACAAACGCTCCTCATAACAACACAAACGCTCTCCTAAGTCTCGATGAAAGCGCCTATATACTAGTTACCACCACGTCATGACTTACACTCATTGGCAGATCTCATTCAGCGGGTGAAATAATATTTCGTTCAGTAGGAAGATAATTTACATAGTAAAATAAAATAACCAGAGATAGTAAAATCAAAAGGAAAGTGAATATAGAGTATACGTTACATGGTAAGAAGAGAAAAACAGTTTATTAGCTGATATGAATATGAAAAACACTAAATCCCAAATCTGGCAGACATCTTATATGAAAGTCTAACAAGCAGAGTAAGACTACTGTCTTATGATGATTAACGGAGTCGCTCCACAAAGAGTGAAAGGTTTTGTCTCTGTTATTACTGAAGGCAAGTGAACACATCTACCGAGGGGGGGGGGCGATAAATACTAACTAATCTGAAAGAAGCTTGCATGTTTTTAATACAAAAGTATCCACTCTGCAAAATTGGAATTCCTAAGTTTTGAGAATTATATTCTAAAGTATGTGTTCTTGTTCGTGCACGGAGCATTCAAACTACCTGTGTAAATACAGTTGTTAAATTGATTCAGATTTAAAATTTTAAATAATGTAACAAAAAAATGCCATCCTGTGATTTAAAATTTCTCGATGAAACTCCATACGAAGGTGAAAAACAGCAATCGCAGACTTATGTCAAGAATAATATATAAATAACATTTACCAACCATAGCGTTTCATTCCAACAGGTAAAACAAAATTTACCTTAAAGTATATCTAAATTCTACAGTCACAAAAGCAAAATATGTAACTTCTGATAAATACGAAATATTTTCAGGTATCACACTTTACAAAGCCATCTTTCATTTAAGATGGCTTTCTAAAGTGTGACTCTGAAGGACACTGACATGTCTCGGACACTTTAGAAGACACAGATGTAGTACTAGTTGCGTTTATTCATCCATTCACATACATACATCCTTACAGTCATAAGCGTAACCACTGGGGGTCGGAGAGTCAAGACCCAACAGATTTTCAGAGTCGGGGATCCTCATAAATAAATATATATATATATATATATATATATGGGATGTAAGGTCAGGTGATGCGTAACATCACAGCCTCTCCTTGACAAATGTCAACCCCGCCTTCTCGTGGTGCATCCTGTTCCCACTAAAGGGGCTCTGACGACCGCAAATAGCGGTATAACTATACCATCGGGATCAGAGGAAATGCTATCCCACACTCACCAACCCGCTTGGCCAGCGTGGTGAGTTATGGCCAAACACCTCCAAAATGACTCTACAACTTAAATCTTGGCCCTCAGTCTCCGGCAGCTGGAATGTACCTGGCCAAGGCAGCGGCCAGTGCGACATGAAGGCAGAGGGTGCTAAGAATCCCCGGAGGACCGGACTAGGCTGCCATCTGATGCTGACCTTGGCTACATATAACGGACGCTCCCTATCTTCTGATTCAAGGCTTCTTGAATTGGAAGAGGAACTACAAAGGATCAAGTGGGACATCGTCGGGCTAAGTGAGGTAAGGAGAAAAGGAGAAGATCTCATTGAACTGAAAAGTGGACATCTCTTCTACTATCGTGGGACAGATACTGGCAGAACTAGTGGTGTTGGATTTATAATAAACAAGAAACTGAAGGATAAAGTGGTAGAAGTTGAAAGTTCCTCTGACAGAGCTGCACGACTCGTTATCCAACTCTCGAGAAGATACCAGGCTCAGATTATTCAAACTTATGCACCCACCACAAGTCATCCTGAAGAAGAAATTGAAGAATTTTATGAGGAAATTCGTCATCTAAATAATAAAGGTAAGCAGCACTTGAAGATAATTATGGGAGATTTCAATGCAAAAATAGGGCACCGGCAACAGAATGAAACTTCAGTAGGTAAATTCGGCCACGGCAACAGAAACCAGCGTGGAAATACTCTCGTTGAGTTTGCAGAGGCAGAAGGATTTTTCATCTTGAATTCCTTTTTCAAGAAAAAGCCACACAGGAAATGGACATGGAGACATCCAATTGGGACGACAAGTGAAATTGATTTTATTATGTGTAACAAAAAATTCGTCATCGAAGACTGCAGTGTGCTGAACAAGTTCAACACAGGTAGTGACCATAGATTGGTGAGATGTAAGATGCACCTCAACACTAAACTGGAACGTGGCAAGCTCATAAGACAAACAAAATGTATTGACATAACCAACCTTAGAAAACACCATAATACTTTCAAGTTGGAACTGAAGAACAGATTCTCTGCTTTAGAAGGCCTAACATCGGAAGAAGTGGATATTTCGGAAGTTAACAGAAAAGTAACCAAAGCTCTTATGGAAACAGCAACAAAATTAGCTGGGTCTAAGAACAAGTTGCATGTAAACAAATTATCAGGAAAAACCAAAATGTTGATGCAAAAAAGAAGAGAGATGAGGACAACTAAAGAAGATGTGACTTCCAAAGTGGAATATATAGAGCTATGCAAGACAGTAAGAAAAAGTATCACTGAAGACGTAAGGAAATTCAACTGTGAGCTAGTGAGGAAAGCAATTGAAAACAACCAAAGCCTAAAGATAGCAAAGGGACATCTCAGTAATCGAAGAAAACAGATTATGGCTCTGAGAAAAGAAGATGGTTCTATAACAAGAAATAGAGGCGAAATTTTGACAAGAGTGAAATATTTCTACTCCAAATTATATGAAAGGGATGATACATGTACTCCAGACATCATGAAAGGTACCAGAGTTCTTCCAGTCCTCCCAGCAGAAGTTGCTCATGCAATCAAGAACATGAAGCGGGGGAAAGCTCCAGGAGAAGATGGAATTACTATAGACATCATACAAGAAGCAAGTGGAGAAATTGAAACAGTACTCGCCCAAATTTTCACTCGATGCCTTAATGAAGGGAAGATTCCTGAGGATTGGAACAATGCTACAGTGATCCTGCTACATAAAAAAGGTGACATTGAGGATCTCAGGAACTACAGACCTATCAGCCTCCTATCAGTGGTTTATAAAATCTTCACTAAAGTTCTTTCACACCGCTTGAAGGTAACACTGGACATGGCTCAACCGAGAGAACAAGCTGGATTCAGGAGTGGCTACAGCACAATAGATCATATCCACGTACTGAGAGAACTAATTGAAAGAGCGAGGGAATATGAACTTCCATTGTGCATGGCTTTTATCGATTATGAAAAAGCCTTTGATTCGGTGAAACCATCAGCAGTTACCACGGCTCTGAAATCCTGCGGTATTGAAGATGCATACATTAATATTATTAATAACATCTATGAAAATGCAAGTGCAAAGATTCGGCTGTTTGAAAATACAACACACATAAAAATTGGAAAGGGAGTGAGACAAGGTGACACCATATCTCCGAAGCTCTTTAATGCCACATTGGAAAATGTCTTTCAATCACTGAACTGGGAAAACAAAGGGATAAAGATTAATGGAGATTATCTAACCTATAACGAAGTGAATTTCTCCGTCATTTTCGGTCTACGCCGGGATTCGAACCCGGGTCCACTCATTCCGGAATAAGTTGCTCTACCAATTAAGCTACGCGGACATGTATTCTGATTCCTATCTGCCTTTATGTCGTGTGCGTCCTTCTGGCAGGTTCGTCACATCTCCTGGTACGTTACATCATCTCCCCTTATTTTTCTTTTTTTTTTTTTTTTTCGAAGTGCTGCTCATATTTTTCCTATCTCGCGGTGTGGAAATAACATCACACCAATGCGAGATTTTGAACGGCCGGGTCATCCGGATAGTTCGGGCGCCATTATAACGAAGTGAATTTCTCCGTCATTTTTATCCGCGCCGGGGTTCGAACCCGGGTCCACTCATTCCGGAATAAGTTGCTCTACCAATTAAGCTACGCGGACATTTGTTCTGATTCCTATCTGCCTTTATGTCGTGTGCGTCCTTCTGGCAGGTACGTCACATCTCCTGGTACGTTACAAACTCCACCTTCGTTTTGCTGATGACGTAGTCATTTTTGCAACTACCCCATCAGAGCTGCAGAGTATGATCCAGGAACTTGCTGACAAGAGTAAAGAAGTAGGATTAAAAATGAACTTTCAGAAGACAAAAGTGATGTTCAATGCTTTTACAAGGAATGAAGATTTATCGATTGATAGAGAAAAACTGGAGATAACAGATACGTATGTTTATCTTGGACAGCAGATATCAAGTGAGGGTCACATTGATGAAGAAATTAATCGGCGTACAAAACTTGCTTGGAGAGCTTTTGGAAGAAACAGCATAATTTTCAAGAGCAATATGCCATTATGTCTTAAAAGAAAAGTGTTTGATCAATGCATCTTTCCAGTGCTTACGTATGGTGCAGAGACGTGGACCTTAACTAAAAGAGACATACAAAGGCTGCAGACAACTCAAAGCAGCATGGAGAGGTGCATGCTTGGTATAACCAGGAGAGATAAGAAGAGGAACTCGTGGATCCGAAAAATGACGAGAGTGGAAGACATCATGATCAGAGTTAAATCCCTGAAATGGCAATGGGCTGGACATACTGCCAGAAGGACAGACCATAGATGGACAGCCGAAATTTTAGATTGGATTCCAAGCGACAGGAAAAGACCCAGAAAAGACCACATGGGAGATGGGTGGATGAAATTCGTAAATATGCGGGAGTGACATGGAGGAGACTGGCACAAGACAGACCGTTGTGGAGGAAACTTGGAGAGACCTTCGTCGAGCAGTGGATTGATAATGGTTGACAATGATGATGATGATGATATATATATATATATATATATATATATATATATATATCATCATCATTCATCATTGTCAACCATTATCAATCCACTGCTAGACGGAGGTCTCCCCAAGTTTCTTCCACAACGGTCTGTCTTGTGCCAGTCTCCTCCGTGCTATTCCCGCATACTTTCGACTTCCATCCACCCATCTCCCATGTGGTCTTCTTCTGGGTCTTTTCCTGTCCCTTGGAATCCAATCTAAAATTCCGGCTGTCCATCGATGGTCTGTCCTTCTGGCAGTATGTTCAGTCCATTGCTATTTCAGGGATTTCACTCTTATCATGATGTCTTCCACTCTTGTCATTTTTCTGATCCACGAGTTCCTCTTCTTATCTCTCCTATTTATACCAAGCATGCACCTCTCCATGCTACTTTGAGTGGTCTGCAGCCTTCGTATGTCTCTTTTATTTAAGGTCCATGTCTCTGCACCATACGTAAGCACTGGAAGGATGCATTGATCAAACACTTTTCTTTTAAGACATAACGGCATATTGCTCTTGAAATTATGCTGTTTCTTCCTAAAGCTCTCCAGACAAGTTTTATACACCGATTAATTTCTTCATCAATCAGACCCTCACTTGATATCTGTTGTCCAAGATAAACGTACGTGTCTGTTATCTCCAGCTTTTCTCCATCAATCGTTAAATCTTCATTTCTTGTAAAAACATTGTACATCACTTTTGCCTTCTGAAAGTTCACTTTTAATCCCACTTCTTTACTCTTATCAGCAAGTTCCTGGATCATATTCTGCAGCTCTGCTGGGGTAGTTGCAAAAATGACTACGTCATCAGCAAAACGAAGGTGAGTTAGATAATCTCCATTAATCTTTATCCCTTTGTTTTCCCAGTTCAGTGATTGAAAGACATTTTCCAATGTGGCATTAAAGAGCTTCGTAGATACGGTGTCACCTTGTCTCACTCCCTTTCCATTTTTTATGTGTGTTGTATTTTCAAACAGTCGAATCTTTGCACTTGCATTTTCATAGATGTTATTAATAATAATAATGTATGCATCTTCAATACTGCAGGATTTCAAAGCCATTGTAACAGCTGATGCTTTCACCGAATCAAAGGCTTTTTCATAATCGATAAAAGCCATGCACAATGGAAGTTCATATTCCCTCGCTCTTTCGATTAGTTCTCTCAGTACGTGGATATGATCTATTGTGCTGTAGCCACTCCTGAATCCAGCTTGTTCTCTCGGTTGAGCCATGTCCAGTGTCACCTTCAAGCTGTGTGAAAGAACTTTAGTGAAGATTTTATAAACCACTGATAGGAGGCTGATAGGTCTGTAGTTCCTGAGGAGCATGGAGGTGACTGGCACAAGACAGACCGTTATGGAAGAAACTTGGGGAGACCTTCGTCCAGCAGTAGATTGATAATAGTTGACAATGATGATGATATATAATGTGTGTATGTGTGATCGGACCCCCCCCCCTCCCCTCCGAGTTTGAAACATGGTTACGCCACTGCTTACGATGGCAATATTTAAAACTTGCCAAGGCACTTTTTTTTTTTTTTTTTTATTGGAGGTTTAACGACCACTGTGAGCAACTCAATGGGCTATAAGCAGTCGCCCGTCCCTAATTTAGGGTCAATGGTTCCACGGAAGGGAGTGAGCCAGTGCCATAAGACAAACACAACATCCATACCTCACCGGGATTCGAACCCGGACCCCTTTCGGACGAATGATCAGAGGCCATCGCTTAGACCACTGCGCCACCGGGGCGGCACCCAAGGCACTTCATGTCACAAAATGTTTATGTGAAAGCAGCAAACTGAACGACTTTACGAAATTTCATAAGATAGTGAAAAAAAAAAAAAAAGATAAACTCCTTTACACAGCTGAAACTTTTATTCCGCTGCCACAGGTGCAGACTCTGTCTACGGGATATGGAGAGAATTCCCGGTGGGCAGCCATACTCTGCGCCAGTAGACCTTATGCTAACTCAATAATTAAAAAAAAAAAAAAGTATACATATAGTTTTACTTCAATATTTTTGAAGAAAACCAAGTTATACTAAAACAACAAAGTTTGTTTATCACTTCGATGGCTTCAGAAAAATACAAAAACTACGTAGCATGTGTTCCATTCAGCCAAACACTGTTTCTGATACGCCGCCTTCCCCTTTCCCGACTGTCAAATTTAAGGCCCGTCCGTTTGGGCTGACATCCTCTTCCTCAGTACGTTTTTGCCAATTGCACATTTCAAGTTAAATAATCAATACATTCTAATCAAGTATGCTACCAATAGTCTAGTATAGAGATTCAAAGTTCATTATGTACGTAAACATTTGCATTGATGTTCACCTATGATAAAATTTTTGGGTTGTTGCCCTGCATATGTATATGCTTTTTTTTTTTTAAACGAGAACTGGATCTGATTAACTACTCTGTGAGCTTCACTTGAAGTGCAGTTCTGGAAAGTCTGTTTCTGCTACAACGAAATATTTTTTCAATTTGAAAGTAAATACATAAAAATTAATTTGTGCATTTTTTATTATTTCTCAGTTCATTTATTTGCAATGAAATTACTGCGATTCTGGACATTTTCAGTTTTTCCACGATATTTTTTGGTAATTATTTTATTAATGATACGTAAGTCTGGATTTCCGTTGGCTCAATTGCATTTCCGTTCTCATTAAAGGAGAAGAAACTATTACGAATTATGAATTCAATTATCGCAATAAAATTCATAAGAATGGAATAAAGTCTCAGAGAAAGTATTACCATGTCTGTAATTTCTCAGCAACAGAAGATATTTTGTTCTTACATTAAATTGTATTCGGGATCTGCAGTCGTGCATGGGAATGTTAATTATTGCCACAATACAAAAAAACTGCAGTGATTCGTAGAAGACTTGCGTTCAAAAGATGTTTTAACAGTAAACGGTGATACTGACATTCTTTTCTTAAGGATGGGGTTCCTCGATAATTTCTCCCAAAAATGGGATACACAAAATAGCTTCCAAGGCTGTTATAATAGATCGCTAGTCTGTCACTGCGATCCAACATTTTCACTCAATATGACAAAAGAAACAGGCGTCGATTTAAAAATTTCAACTTTCAGTGTTGTACGGATTTAGGCAAAGATGTATAGGATCATGAGAGAAATACGGGATTACGCCATATAATACAAATTTTGAAGGTGACAATCCGCTTTTTGGCGTAAATGTGACAAGGATGGTAAGTCAGATAATATCCGAAAACTTGAAAATTTTCATCGTCTTGGAGCGGGATTCGAACCCGCATCTCCCAGAAAACGCCCGGGTATGCTAACCACTACACCACCCAGGATTGATCGTTTTGGGTGGTGTAGTGTGATGGTTATATTCAAATTGATCGGAAACTTGGAACTTGATCGTTCTGGGTGGTGTAGTGGTTAGCATACCCGGGCGTTATCTGGGAGACGCGGGTTCGAATCCCGTTCCAGGACAATAAAAATTTTCAAGTTTTCGGATATTATCTGACTTACCATCCTTGTCACATTTACGCCAAAAATCGGACTGTCATCTTCAAAATTTGTATGTATAGGATCACTGTTTTCATTTGAACGCACAGAGCATTATAAGTCAAACTTTTTGAATTGATTTTGGCAACCCTTACTTAGAATGTTATGTACCATAATATTTTGCACGAGAGACGTTAAAGTCATAAGATCAAAATTTTTCATAGAAGTGCCCAGATAAATATTATTGATACGGCTCTTAGGATGTTTCCGTTCCTTGAGAATGGAAACTTAAGCATTCCTCTCAAGCGTTGTAAGTAGTACAACATACTTTAATTGCACGATGTTTCAGGCTTTTATAGTGGTATCGTTCTGATGAAAGCAGTGCTGTTATGCGCAGCACACTAAACACATACCTCGGAAAATGTGTATTTGATCGCGCAAGAATTTTAGATGAAAAATGTTTTACATAAAATTTTTGACTCAATTTAATTATGGTTATTCTAATCGGCCACGAAAACAGTAAACATATGTTTTAAATATCGAAAAGGCTGGATATGAACTGATAGGCAAACAGACGGAAGGACAGGCAAAGTAATTGCATTAGCAGCATTTAATTTAACGCGTTAAAAAGCGGGTTTCAATCAAATTGCTGCATAACCAAAACAAATTTTTATTATTATTTGTAAGGCAACAAACTACTAAAAAACACTGTTGAGGAAATGAGGTGGGCATTCAAATTGGTTTGCCTAAGGCCAAACGAATCAAATTCGTCTCCCGTCATCAAGATCATCTTACCAGGGAAATTTCTATTAAAATTCACCACGAAATATTGGAACGGATAACGGTATATTTCTATATAAACCGAAATTCTTCCTTTCATTTCGTTTTTACTTTCGTACCAGGGTAATCTGCTACCACCTTTAATGTTTTTTACTTTTTTCCCTTTCACAAAAGGCTTAGTAGAATACAGAAATGAAGGGTCTAAATCTTTGTAGACATTTTGATTGATTGCGAAAATGTATCCTGAAGTCTTACGGATGGTAAAACTGCATTAAAATCTCACGATGAAAGAATTAACTTAATAACAACAGCAACCAACTCCTGCTGCTGTCCCTTCGCGGAAAGACTTAACACATATTACAAAACACATAAATAAATCACTGCAGTATTAGCTGGCAGAAACACGTGAAAAAGTATATATTTTCTACCGGCCTATGTTAAACATGACGTATGTTCATTCCTGTGCAGCGTGAGAAAAAAATAATAAAGGGTCTAATAACTTGAATGTACCATGTATATAAACTTCGATGCGCGGAAACGGCGACTTTTATGAGACTTCTTTTTATTGAAGTGTATAGATGTACTGTATGTATGTATATTGTTCGCTTAATGAACTCCACCGGATCCCAAACGAACCGGCCTGTTTGTTACACGATTGTTGCCTGTATAAAGTACACAGTATTTTAAGTGGTTCTTACCTGTGGGCATCTTCTCACTGAGACAGCTTGAACAAAAAAACTGTTACAAAGACTCCTTCCCGTCCGAGTGGACGTAGGTAGAAATGAAGTACGGCCGACGCGTGCCGGAGAAGGGTCCAGCTTCCCTGCGAACACACGTGACACACTCCGAGCCAGCAGCAATCAAATGACATAAAACAGCATTACTGACAATATTGCTGCTTCTTCACACGTGCCAGGCTCTTCCTCCCCCTCACACTTCCCCCAGAGTCGCCCGCTTGGCGACAGCCATTCGAATCTCAGGTATCCATCCTTTCAGTAGGGGGTACGAAAAGAAAGCGAGAGGGTGAAATGAGATCTAGGAGGCTATCACTGATCAGCACACCAAAATGACCCCGAACTTCTGTATCTGAATCACAGTGAATAAAAAAAAAACCAGTTAGTTGTGTGTGCTCCGGAATAGTTTTTTGAAGCTTACAAGGGACAGGGGAAACCCTGTAATTAATCTACGGAAACTCTGCTTCAAGATTTACTTAATTAAATATCAACCCTCTCTCTTTTTAATAATGAATTTTCACCCATTATCAAACGAACAGTTTTTAAACTTTTTACTTTGTGATTTCCATATAAAAAAATATTATGTTAATTTTAACACCGTAACTCTTCGTTTATTGAAACGCCACAATAAAACACACAATTCAACTAAACTAAGACGACATATTGCAATTAAAAAGAATGTTGTTATGCAACAATCGATTCACTGCTGTCTAGACACGATATTAAAAAACGGAGATAGTTGCAAACTAAAAGATGAACTTTATTTATAGCTAAAACCAAGGTAAAAACATGCGAGATCTTTCGGACCCACTATTATTAACATGCATTGCACTGAGTTATGTTAACCTCAGTGCAATACATGTTAATAATGTTCAAGCATCTTCCCTTTCCCGTGGATACAAATACTGTTATCCCGACTTTAATCACAACAGGATCAAGCTAATATCTCAGGCTGAGACTATTATCCGTAAGCTACTATATGAGGAACAGGAACCAACTCGTTATGATGTCGCCCGAGCCTTGGTTCGCACCGAGAAGTCTTTGCAAACAGAACAACGTAGAACTTTGCAGTATGAACGAAAACAGTTGCTGTTATAATCACGTAACCCTGCATTGGCTGTAACCTCTGCTGATAAGTCGCAGCAGATTGTACTCATGAATCACGATGATTACACACGTAAAGTGGTCGAGGCAATTAAAAAAATTCCTCATGAAATAGTCAGGTCTGACCCAACTTCTGCCACAATTGTTGCACTCGGTAAATTGAAAAACCAGGGTTTCCTTCCACATAACATTTCCACTTGTATGCATGCACCCAATGGCCCTAGGATCCCTGAATTATTTGGCAAGGTTAAATTACATAAGGAGGGCCACCCTGTTCGCCCATTTGTTCCAACCCTACTCGGCCCTTGGAAAAGGCGTTAACTACCTTTCTAAAACCATTAACTGCTAATTCTGACTTTTCCATTCACAGTTCTACCCAAACCCTTGCCAAAATAACGTCATTTGACTCTAGGGATTCACATTTTATACTAGCGTCATTGGATGTTGTTTCTTTATTTCCTAGTGCCCCTCTGGATCTTGCCCAATTGCTCATCGAAGATAAACTACCAGGTTTAGGGGTCACCCCCACTGAAGCTATAGCCATTGTTGATGCCTTGAAATTAATAGCCCGACGCGCCTATTTCCGTTTTGATAATAGCATTTATCGACAACAAGCTGGCACGCCCATTGTCTCTTCACTTTCGGGTTTTTTGGCTGAGATTGTACTGCAACAGTTGGAAAACAAAGTGCTCAGGCAGTGCTCGCATAAACCTTTATTATTTTTAAGGTATGTCGATGATAGTTTAGTCTTTTGGCCCCATTCTGTTAATGCACTTCATGAGTTTATTGATTTATTGCCCAATCCATTTCCATCTATCAGATTCACTATTGAAATTGAAACCCAAGGATCACTTCCTTTTCTTGAATTTAATTTAACCCGTAACCCTTCTAACCGTTCTTTTTCATTTAGGGTTTATCGAAAACCAACCGCTCCTCCCACTTTAATTCCATTCACCTCCTCCAGCCCGAATCAACATAAGACTGCTGTTTTATCTTTCTTATTTCGCAGAGCCTACTCACATTGCTCTTCCGCTAAATTTCACGACAATGAGATAAAATTTATTTTTGATTTGGCTTTCATATATGGTTATCCACGTGAGTTTGTGGCAAGACAACTTTACAAATGCCAACGCTCTATGCTAACCTGCTAACCTCATTACGAGGAAATAAGCACGTGGTCTCATACGTTGGCTCCATAAATTTTGTCCCTAAGGTTATACATATTGTGACGACCCCCTCCCCCTCGGATAATTAATTGGCAAGAGGCGTGGTTAATTAACGGTAATTGAAACTTGATTGGGGGTTTTAATTAACAGAGAGTTATAATTTAAACACCTGCGAGGGGCGGTATATTAAGAAAAGATCTTCTAGCACTTTGAATTCAAGTGGCGAGTTGCAGGTGTTTGCCACGAGAACAAAGAGCCCATAAACGGAAATGGGACGGGTCAGAGTTTAAAAGCTATTTCCCATGACTCAAAAGTGTTTGGACGGCAAATGCGTTTGAAGCTTTTGTCTGTGCCGCGCGCTAAACAATGGAAGCTCTTAGACTTGAAGAGCGGTTTATAATAAAAATGTCGCGGTTTCAAGTGTTGGAATTCACCGCTTACCGATTTCTTGGAGAGGGGAGATTGTTGTTGAGGACAGATCCCGTTTGATATCCGAGAGAGCTGGGCCTCGATTTTTCCTCGAGCTAGAAAATGCTTGCCGTCCGTCTGCGTGCTCTTGCAATTCTGAGCGTAAGAAGTGAAGCCAGCTGAAAAGCATAAGCTGATGAAAATAACCACCAGATTTACCTAAAAACTTTCTGATCCTCGCCGGACTACGGATACCTGTCCTAAAGAGCGATTTCAGGTGAAATGCGGCAGAGAGAAATAATAATTACGGAATATCGCCTCACTCATGCAGAGCGGAGAAGAGAAACGCCAACAAAGGGGAACCACGGAGGAGGACCCCCTGCCGAGCCTCTTCGCAAAGAAAGCGGGGAGAGAACTTTTGTGCGTGTGTCTGAGTACGTGCGTTCAGCGACTAGGGATGATGTCGTTTTGACGAAGAGACCGTAAGCAACGCGGCCTCATTCAAAAAGGAAAAAAGAACTAACCGTAGAGCCGACATATTAGTGAATGTGAGTGAGTGTTGTGTTGTTTTCTGAGTGCCATCCATACTGTGGATACTCAAGGACCTATGTAAGTACTTTTTATCGGTCTTCTTTGCGGCTCATTGTGAACGAACAGACTTTTCGTTAGGACACATTTTCTGAAACACCGTAGAGGGCCAAAGCTGGCCGGAAATTATAGCTTTGTAATTAGATGAAGAATCCGGTGTAATTTATGCATGTATCCATTAAATCCCTGTTTTAATTGTTATACTGTGCCTCCATTGGTTTATTGGTGTACTGTGTCGGCTAATTGGCTAACTAGGTATTGCCGGTTTCAGTGATTTGAATCGCCGTCCGGAAGTAATTGGGCATCCTGACAACTAAGACCCAAAGTACGCAACAAAAGTGGTGATCAGCATTGGGATCCGTATTGCATACCTCAGAAACACAGTACAACCGGAGCACAGTATTTATGCCAACTTTTGCAACTTGCATAATAAGTTGAGCTCAAAGTTTCAAAAATGGAAGGGATTACAAAAATATTAGATGAACTGAAAGATGAACTCAGAAATGGACTGAAAACTACCAAAACAAGTTTTGAGCAGCAGCTCAAACAACAACAAGAAAGTTTTGAGCAAAGCTTACAACAGCAGAAAGAAAGTCTTGAGCAGCAGACGGACAGCATAAAACAGCTGATAGCTAGAATTGGGGGTTACGAGGGAAAAATTTGATAAAAGAATAGAAGATACCAACTTGCGTATCGATCAGTTGGAAATTGGGCAGGTAAAATGCGTAGACCAAATAGAACAATGTACACAAAATTTAGAGAGCGTTCGTAACTTGTGCGAGACTCAATGTAGAAATGTAAAAGGGAAAACTTTCTGGGGAATTTAATGGTACTAAGTTAGAACAAACTAAATTTTATAGGGATATTGAGAAAAGGGTACAACATTGTGAGGCAAAAATAAGTTCGTCGGAATTTACGTCACCGGGAGTGATGAGCGAAGCCTTGAGTAGGCCGACCCGAATTAAACCAGGCGCATTTGACGGAAAGACTAGCTGGGGAGTATACAGGACCCAGTTCGAAATGGTTTCGAGTGTGAACGGCTGGAGCGAAAGGGAGAAAGCATGCGCGCTTGCGGCCTCATTGAATGATGCAGCTGCTGATATCCTACAAACTTTGTCGGAAGAGAGCCGTTTAAAATATTCCTGTCTCGTCGCTGCCCTGGAACTCAGATTTGGGGAGGGACATTTAAAGCAACTCCGTGTTCTTCAGTTGAAAAATCGCAGGCAGGAGGTCAACGAGTCACTTCAAGAGCTCGCGACCGACATCGATCGGATGACAAGGCTTGCGTATGGGCAATGTACGTCGGATATACAGGACACGATGGCGCAGCAACATTTTGTGGAAGCGATTTCTGATCCAGACATTCAGCATTCAGTGCGAATGGCGGATTGTGACTCACTTAAGTCAGCCGTCTTGCATGCAATGAAATTTGACTCTTCGCGCCATTCTAGGAGTTCTAGAAAAACAGTTCGTATGGCGACTGTAGCAGAAAGTCCGATCAATGCATCAGTCGAAACTAAACTCGAAGAGCTTTTGGATCTCCTACGCAGAGATGTTAAACATCGTTCTGTTTCGTCTCCTGGCCGGGGAAGAAGTGATACGCCGTCTAGAAAAATGGAGTGCTGGTACTGTAGATTAAGAGGGCATCGCAGTATTGAATGTAGAAAACGGTTGAGAGGGGAAAAAAAGTCGAAGGAACAGGCTTCGGGAAACCCTCAGAAGTCAGTTTCGAGGGGCGAGAACTGACGCAGCAAAAGCAGCCCCGCACGGTGAAAGCGCGCGTCACATGTCTTTCTGGGGATTACAGTGGTTTAAGAGTTGACGGGATGATAAATAAAACTAAATGCCAATTCGTGCTGGACACTGGGGCGGATATTACATTACTCCGTCCGGACTTTTTCGAGCAAATTAAGGAACCTGCAGATTGTTTGAAGAGTGAGCAACGGGTTGAGATTCAAACTGTGAATGGTGATGGTTTAGTTGCTCTTGAAACCACAGGCGTCGACATACGAATTGGAAATGAATGCTGCAGACACACGACAGTGATTGCTAATATCGTTGAAGAATGCATCCTGTGTCTCGATTTTCTTAGTGAGAACGGATATGTTTTGGACCTTAAGAATGGAACCTTGAAGACGGAACATGAGGAAATGGTTCTCATGAGGAGTCAACATGGGCACCTGAGGTCGCAAAGGGAGGCAGTTCTCGCAAAGGAAAAGTGTGTTTTACCAGCAAAAAGTGAAACAATACTGGCAGGATGTGTGCCTGAGCTTTCACTAGAATTTCCGATGGTAGTATGCGAAATATCCGATATTTGCCCGTTACCGAAAAATGTACTTGTAGCGAGAGCGCTGGTAAAAACAGCACATTGCATTCCCGTAAGAATAGTTAACCTGTGTGACGTCGATGTGAAGATAAAGGAAGGGTTAGCACTTTGTTCCTTGAATCCAGTAATTTCGGCGCGTAGCTGTAGAGTAAGGATCCCACCCAACTCGAGCGTGGAAGCGAGTGGCGAGGTGCCGGAGCATTTGCGTGACCTCGCAAGGGAGGCCACGGCAAGCATGAGTACGTATCAGTTTGGAGAGTGGACCGGGATGACATGCGAATTTGCCGATGTTTTTATCTCAGGTTCAGAATGAACAGGAGGAAGTCATAGCGTACTTTAGTGGATCTCTTTCTAAGCGGGAACGGAACTACTGTGTTACTAGAAAAGAATTATTGGCTATGGTAAAAGGTATAGAGCATTTCCATCATTATTTGTTTGGCAGAAAATTCTTGTTGCGAATCGATCATGGCGCTTTGCGTTGGCTGTTTAATTTTAGAAATCCGGAGGGACAGGTAGCCAGGTGGATAGAACGTTTACAAACTTATGATTTCCAGGTACAACATCGGAAGGGGAATGCACATAAGAATGCGGATGCTTTGTCGAGAAGACCCTGTCCGCCGCAATGCAAATCCTGCCTACGCGCGGAGAGCAATGATCTGCAGCCGGGTACCCAAGTGGTGCGCCAGGCAATAATTCCCCCGACCCCGACTGTACGAGATCCGCTGAGTCCGGACGAAGACGTTGGACGTCTGGTCCGATGGAAGCAAAAGTCTTCCGACCGCACTGCGTGGGCGACTGTCGCAGCGTACGGACAGATTTTGAAAAGTTATTGGGCGCAATGGGATTCTCTTGTGGTTAGAGATGGAATTTTGTACAGAGAATTGGAAAATTCTAGGAATGATTCGCAACAAATTCAACTGGTGGTTCCAAGATCTTTGGTGAAAGATGTTTTGAAACAAATGCATGATAGCCCGACTGGTGGACATTTTGGTGTCAGAAAAACTCTCGCAGAAGTCCGGGAACGATTTTACTGAGTAAATGGTAGGACGGATGTAGAGGATTGGTGCAGACAGTGTCACTTATGCGCGTCCAAGAAGGGCCCAAAGACACGATGTCGCGGCCGAATGCAAGTGTATAATGTGGGGGCACCGTTCGAAAGGGTAGCCATTGATGTAATGGGACCGTTTCCTAAGTCGGAGGATGGCAACAGATATTTGTTGGTGGTTATGGATTATTTCACCAAATGGCCGGAGGTCTTTCCTATGGAAAATCAGGAAGCAGTTGCTGTTGCGGAAATTCTTGTCAGTAGATTGGTGAGCTCTCATGGCGTTCCTCTTGAATTGCTTTCCGACCAGAGGCGGAACTTTGAGTCTAAAGTGTTCCAAGAAATGTGTAATTTACTCGGCATTAAAAAGACTCGAACTACGCCACTTCATCCTAAGAGTGACGGAATGTGTGAAAGGTTCATACGCACCTTGGGACAGCAGCTTTCATTATTTGTTAGTGATAACCAGAAAGATTGGGACAGGCTTGTTCCGCTATTTTTGTTGGCGTACCGAGCTGCGGTGCATGAAACCACAGGGAATACCCCGAGTATGATGTTGTATGGGCGAGAATTACGTCTCCCCTGTGATTTGGTGTTTGGAAGGCCGGAACCAAATGCCCAGGATTCTAGCACGTATGTCACAGAGCTTACCAGGAGATTGGAGAAAGTACATAGTTTTGCTAGGAGAAATATTCGGATAGCTACTGAACGAATGAAGACCAGATATGACATGCAGGTTGCAGAGAAAGTGTTTAAGGAGGAAGACTTAGTCTGGCTCTATAACCCACGAAGGCGAAAGGGAAAGTCACCCAAATTGCAGCGCCCGTGGGAAGTTCCTTATGTAGTAAAGAAAAGAATAAACGATGTTCTTTACAAGGTTCAGTACAATAATAGACCAGTTAGAGTTATACACCTCGATAGGCTTAGACCGTATAGGACAGGAAATACCGAATCATAAACATTTGAAAGGTGTGTGTCTCAGGTGATTGGTTAGTTTCCCGTTGGTTGACTTGTTGATGTGAAAGGGTGAGAAGCGGAGAGCCTGACAACATGGAATGTGTTTGTTGGTTGTAATAATTTTGTACTGTGTACTCGGTGTTGTGTTCTATTGGTGGAAATATTTTAATATTGCAATATGTCGTGTGACGTGGTAGTGGAACTGTGTAATGTAAATTAGTTATGTAGTGTCGTATTTGTGTACTGCCCTGGGGCGTGGCAGTGTAAATAATTATACAGGTATGTATGGAATGTGGGCGTTCCCTGAGATTCGTTAAAAATAGGGATGTGCCCGGGGAACTTCAAAGACCAATTCAGGGCGATTGTTTTTAGTAAGAGTAGAGACGATGATAGGCACCAAGGAAGAGGGGTACTGATGAGTTCTTATCTAGGGTTGGCAGTTCGGGGTGGTGGAATCGCTGCGATTTACAGGTAGCTTATATGCACTCGGGACGAGTTGCATTTTAAGAAGGGGGCGATGTGACGACCCCCCTCGCATAATTAATTGGCGAGAGGCGTGGTTAATTATCGGTAATTGAAACTTGATTGGGGGTTTTAATTAACAGAGAGTTATAATTTAAACACTTGCGAGGGGAGGTATATTAAGATAAGATCTTCTAGCACTTTGAATTCAAGTGGCGAGTTGCAGGTGTTTGCCACGAGAACAAAGAGCCCATAAACGGAAATGGGACGGGTCAGAGTTTAAAAGCTATTTCCCATAACTCAAAAGTGTTTGGACGGCAAAAGCGTTTGAAGCTTTTGTCTGTGCCGCGCGCTAAACAATGGAAGCTCTTAGACTTGAAGAGCGGTTTATAATTAAAATGTCGCGGTTTCAAGTGTTGGAATTCACCGCTTACCGATTTCTTGGAGAGGGGAGATTGTTGTTGAGGACAGATCCCGTTTGATAGCCGAGAGAGCTGGGCCTCCACCACCCGGAACTGCCTACCCTAGGTAAGAACTCATCAGTACCCCTTTTCCTTGGTGCCTATCATCGTCTCTACTCTTACTAAAAACAATCGCCTTGAATTGGTCTTTGGAGTTCCCCGGGCACATCCCCTTTTTAACGAATCTCAGGGAACGCCCACATTCCATACATACCTGTATAATTATTTACACTGCCACGCCCCAGGGCAGTACACAAATACGACACTACATAACTAATTTACATTATACAGTTCCACTACCACGTCACACGACATATTGCAATATTAAAATATTTCCACCAATAGAACACAACACCGAGTACACTGTACAAAATTATTACAACCAACAAACTCATTCCATGTTCTCAGGCTCTCCGCTTCTCACCCTTTCACATCAACAAGTCACCCAACGGGAAACTAACCAATCACCTGAGACACTCACCTTTCAAATGTTTATGATTCGGTATTTCCTGCCCTAAACGGTCTATGCCTATCCAGGTGTATAACTCTAACTGGTCTATTATTGTACTGAACCTTGTAAAGAACATCGTGTCATTGGGCCCTTCTTGGACGCGCATACGTGAAACTGTCTGCACCAATCCTCTACATCCTTCCTACAATTTACCCAGTAAAATCGTTCCCGGACTTTTGCGATCGGGCTATCATGCATTTGTTTCAAAATATCTTTCACCAAAGATCTTGGAACCACCAATTGAATTTGTCGCGAATCATTCCTAGAATTTTCCAATTCTCTGTACAAAATTCCATCTCTAACCACAAGAGAATCCCATTGCGCCCAATAACTTTTCAAAATCTGTCCGTACGCTGCAACCGTCACCCTCGGAGGACGGTCGGAAGACTCTTGCTTCCATCGGACCAGACGTCCAACATCTTCGTCCGTTTCCTGCGCTTTTTGCATCTCATCCGGACTTAGCGGATCTCGTACAGTCGGGGTCGGGGGAATTATTGCCTGGCGCACCACTTGGGTACCCGGCTGCAGATCATTACTCTCTGCGCGTAGGCAGGATTTGCATTGCGGCGGACAGGGTCTTCTCGACAAAGCATCCGCATTCTTATGTGCATTCCCCTTCCGATGTTATACCTGAAATCATAGGTTTGTAAACGTTCTATCCACCTGGCTACCTGTCCCTCCGGTTTTCTAAAATTAAACAGCCAACGCAAAGCGCCATGATCGGTTCGCAACAAGAATTTTCTGCCAAAAAAAATAATGATGGAAATGCTCTATACCTTTTACCATAGCCAATAATTCTTTTCTAGGAACACAGTAGTTCCGTTCCGGCTTAGAAAGAGATTTACTAAAGTACGCTATGACTTTTTCCTGTTCATTCTGAATCTGCGGAAAAAACATCCGCAAATTCGCATATCCCGGTGCATTCTCCAAACTGATACGTACTCATGCTCGCCGTGGCCTCCCTTGCGAGGTCACGCAAATGCTCCGGCACCTCGCCACTCGCTTCCACGCTCGAGTTGGGTGGGATCCTTACTCTACAGCTACGCGCCGAAATTACTGGATTCAAGGAACAAAGTGCTAACCCTTCCTTTATCTTCACATCGACGTTACCCAGGTTAACTATTCTTACGGGGATGCAATGTGCTGTTTTTACCAGCGCTCTCGAAGTACATTTTTCGGTAACGGGCAAATATCGGATATTTCGCATACTGCCGTCGGAAATTCTAGTGAAAGCTCAGGCAAACATCCTGCCAGAATTGTTTCACTTTTTGCTGGTAAAACACACTTTTCTTTTGCGAGAACTGCGACCCTTTGCGACCTCAGGTGCCCATGTTGACTCCTCATGAGAACCATTTCCTCATGTTCCGTCTTCAGGGTCCATTCTTAAGGTCCAAAATATATCCATTCTCACTAAGAAAATCGAGACCCAGGATGCATTCTTCAACGATATCAGCAATCACTGCCGTGTGTCTGCAGCATTCATTTTCAATTCGTATGTCGATGCCTGCGCTTCCAAGAGCAACTAAACCGTCGCCATTCACAGTTTGAATCTCAACCCGTTGCTCACTCTTCAAACAATCTGCAGGTTCCTTAATCTGCTCGAAAAAATCCGGACGGAGTAATATAATACCCGCCCCAGTATCCAGCACAATTTGGCATTTAGTTTTATTTATCATCCCGTCAACTCTTAAACCACTGTAATCCCCAGAAAGACCTGTGACGCGCGCTTTCACCGTGCGGGGCTGCTTTTGCTGCGTCAGTTCTCGCCCCTCGAAACTGACTTCTGAGGGTTTCCCGAAGCCTGTTTCTTCTACTTTTTTCCCCTCTCAACCGTTTTCTACATTCAAAACTGCGATGCCCTCTTAATTTGCAATACCAGCACTCCATTTTTCTAGACGGCGTATCACTTCTTCCCCGGCCAGGAGACGAAACAGAACGATGTTTAACATCTCTGCGTAGGAGATCCAAAAGCTCTTCGAGTTTAGTTTCGACTGATGCATTGATCGGACTTTCTGCTACAGTCGCCATACGAACTGTTTTTCTAGAACTCCTAGAATGGCGCGAAGAGTCAAATTTCATTGCATGCAAGACGGCTGACTTAAGTGAGTCACAATCCGCCATTCGCACTGAATGCTGAATGTCTGGATCAGAAATCGCTTCCACAAAATGTTGCTGCGCCATCGTGTCCTGTATATCCGACGTACATTGCCCATACGCAAGCCTTGTCATCCGATCGATGTCGGTCGCGAGCTCTTGAAGTGACTCGTTGACCTCCTGCCTGCGATTTTTCAACTGAAGAACACGGAGTTGCTTTAAATGTTCCCTCCCCAAATCTGAGTTCCAGGGCAGCGACGAGACAGGAATATTTTAAACGGCTCTCTTCCGACAAAGTTTGTAGGATATCAGCAGCTGCATCATTCAATGAGGCCGCAAGCGCGCATGCTTTCTCCCTTTCGCTCCAGCCGTTCACACTCGAAACCATTTCGAACTGGGTCCTGTATACTCCCCAGCTAGTCTTTCCGTCAAACGCGCCTGGTTTAATTCGGGTCGGCCTACTCAAAGCTTAGCTCATCACTCCCGGTGACTTAAATTCCGACGAACTTATTTTTGTCTCACAATGTTGTACCCTTTTCTCAATATCCCTATAAAATTTAGTTTGTTCTAACTTAGTACCATTAAATTCCCCAAAAAGTTTTCCCTTTACATTTCTACATTGAGTCTCGCACAAGTTACGAACACTCTCTAAATTTTGTGTACATTGTTCTATTTGGTCTACGCATTTTACCTGCCCAATTTCCAACTGATCGATACGCAAGTTGGTATCTTCTATTCTTTTATCAAATTTTTCCTCGTAACCCCCAATTCTAGCTATCAGCTGTTTTATGCTGTCCGTCTGCTGCTCAAGACTTTCTTTCTGCTGTTGTAAGCTTTGCTCAAAACTTTCTTCTTGTTGTTTGAGCTGCTGCTCAAAACTTGTTTTGGCAGTTTTCAGTCCATTTCTGAGTTCATCTTTCAGTTCATCTAATATTTTTGTAATCCCTTCCATTTTTGAAACTTTGAGCTCAACTTATTATGCAAGTTGCAAAAGTTGGCATATATACTGTGCTCCGGTTGTACTGTGTTTCTGAGGTATACAATACGGATCCCAATGCTGATCACCACTTTTGTTGCGTACTTTGGGTCTTAGTTGTCAGGATGCCCAATTACTTCCGGACGGCGATTCAAATCACTGAAACCGGCAATACCTAGTTAGCCAATTAGCCGACACAGTACACCAATAAACCAATGGAGGCACAGTATAACAATTAAAACAGGGATTTAATGGATACATGCATAAATTACACCGGATTCTTCATCTAATTACAAAGCTATAATTTCCGGCCAGCTTTGGCCCTCTTCGGTGTTTCAGAAAATGTGTCCTAACGAAAAGTCTGTTCGTTCACAATGAGCCGCAAAGAAGACCGATAAAAAGTACTTACATAGGTCCTTGAGTATCCACAGTATGGATGGCACTCAGAAAACAACACAACACTCACTCACATTCACTAATATGTCGGCTCTACGGTTAGTTCTTTTTCCCTTTTTGAATGAGGCCGCGTTGCTTACGGTCTCTTCGTCAAAACGACATCATCCCTAGTCGCTGAACGCACGTACTCAGACACACGCACAAAAGTTCTCTCCCCGCTTTCTTTGCGAAGAGGCTCGGCAGGGGGGTCCTCCTCCGTGGTTCCCCTTTGTTGGCGTTTCTCTTCTCCGCTCTGCATGAGTGAGGCGATATTCCGTAATTATTATTTCTCTCTGCCGCATTTCACCTGAAATCGCTCTTTAGGACAGGTATCCGTAGTCCGGCGAGGATCAGAAAGTTTTTAGGTAAATCTGGTGGTTATTTTCATCAGCTTATGCTTTTCAGCTGGCTTCACTTCTTACGCTCAGAATTGCAAGAGCATGCAGACGGACTGCAAGCATTTTCTAGCTCGAGGAAAAATCGAGGCCCAGCTCTCTCGGATATCAAACGGGATCTGTCCTCAACAACAATCTCCCCTCTCCAAGAAATCGGTAAGCGGTGAATTCCAACACTTGAAACCGCGACATTTTTATTATAAACCGCTCTTCAAGTCTAAGAGCTTCCATTGTTTAGCGCGCGGCACAGACAAAAGCTTCAAACGCATTTGCCGTCCAAACACTTTTGAGTCATGGGAAATAGCTTTTAAACTCTGACCCGTCCCATTTCCGTTTATGGGCTCTTTGTTCTCGTGGCAAACACCTGCAACTCGCCACTTGAATTCAAAGTGCTAGAAGATCTTATCTTAATATACCGCCCCTCGCAAGTGTTTAAATTATAACTCTCTGTTAATTAAAACCCCCAATCAAGTTTAAATTACCGTTAATTAACCACGCCTCTCGCCAATTAATTATGCGAGGGGGGGTCGTCACAATATATATTACTATGCTTTCTAATCAATGTTGTAATAACGACACACCATGGGCAGTGCCTTCATCTTGGAAACATTATGTTTTAAACTATTGTATATACATCATTTTAATCCATAACCGTCTTTATTTCTAGTTTCATATTATTTGCATGCTATGTGTAATATGTCGAGTGCGCGTGCGTGAATTGGGATCAGCGCCTTCATGCTGATGCATTGTGGTATGGTTCTCCGAGTTTAAAAGAACGGAATCCTACCCATGGGGTTACCCGATGACGGACAAATAGTGGGTCCGAAAGATCTCGCATGTTTTTAACTTGGTTTTAGCTGTAAATAAAGTTCATCTCTTATTTGGCAACTATCTCCGTTTTTTAATATCGTGTCTAGACAGCAGTGAATCGATTGATGCATATCAGTTGGCACGAATACCAGGGATGTTTGGAGAATGTTGTTAAAAAAGATTTGAGAAATATAGATGACAAAAAATTAGACAATGGTATATTTGAGGAAATTACATTGAAATTATGAACTGCTGTTTTTACAAATACCATGACGGCGATTGCTGCAAGCGAATTCTGGGCAAACAGAGCATTTCACCGCACTTCTTTTTTTGTTACAAGACTTGCATCTTCCTTGTTTCAGATCTGAATCTCGTGTACATGGTTCTGTTTGATTTGTTTGTGGAAGATTATTATTTCGTTTTTTAATACTGAGTCAGTTTTCAATCGACTACTTTGAAGAGTTGCAATCAGACGCCCTTGCATGAAAGTTGTTGCTAAATCTAACCCAAATTGATTGGAAAATTCAAATTGGCTTTGACTTTTGTTTCGTAAGCCGCATTATACTGACATCCATTCACTACAGCTGAGTTTTGTTATGTTTTGTTTCGGGTTTACCTAGTACCAAGAGCAACTCTTAGGGCTATACGCAGCCGCGCGTCCAGAATTTGGGGTCACTGTTTCGAGGAAAGGCATATATTCAGCACCATCAAACAAACACACCACCCATGGCTCATTCAGGATTCGAACCCAGACCTATCTCTGACGAATGGCCGGAAGACGGCATCTGAAACCCGTCGGCAACTGAAGCGCCCCAGCTGTGTTTATTAGTAGGCTATGTAATTAGCTAATAGCTGTATTCGTGTGCACCTACTGCATATGTAACTCTTACCGTGGCCAAAGTACCTCCCTCGCCCCTTGGTCGGGACCTGGGCGCTCAAAGTTTTCCGCTGTCGTGACGTCACAGGAAGCGACGGACGTTAATCTGGAAGGACGCTGCAGTGACATTGCTTTCTCATTAGTTGCTTCGCTTCCGTTACCAAATATATTTTTTAAATGAATGTTTGATCCCATGTTGCTAAAACAAAGTTATACTGTCTGCGATGTACTACAGTTAAACTGAACATTTCCTCATAGATATAAAATATCGGAAAGTGCATATGCAGTTACGAAGAAAAATTGTAAACGAAGACATTGACGGAAATCTAACGGTGGGGCTTGATTTTATGGCTCTTGGAATTTCATATCACTTTGATAAGAAATAAAGGTTTCACATTTTCCGCTAACCAAATACAAGAAATTAGAACAAAAACGAGTCTTCCACCGATATTAATAGGGCATTTTAAAAAAATTAATCGAATAAATTTCAAATGAAAAATACCTGTTTAATGCTTGAACTTCCTTGTCATGGAACGGTCGAAAGGACAGCAAATTTTCTTTTACTAGATTTTCCACCAACGACGTCATTTTTGAGTTTTGCGTAGTTGTTTAGAAAAATGTTCAAAAACACTGAAATACACTTCATGGCTGACTCTATATTAGTTCTTCCACGTCTAATGCAAGCTCCAGGTAGTGCAAATTAAGAAATTTTATCCCTAGCCAGCTTTTTAAGCAGTGATTTTTTGTTCCCCATATGGAGTAAATGTTCGTTCTCTTCACGTAAAAACAGTTTAAATAATTTATAACATGCAATGAAAGAAAGTACTACCAGTTCACACGGATATGTTAATCCACCTCGGTCGAGTAGTTCAAAATATTTCTTCACTTCGGAATCGCCTAATTCTAGAATTATCTCTTTATCTGACGTTATTTTTTTCTGGCACAAGTGGCAGTTCAACTTTTCTTTTTGTTTGAATGCTGCATATTCGGACAAGTTAACAAATACAGGTAATAAATCGGCCTCGTCACTATCTATTTCATCTAAATCAATTCCCCTTGTTCCAATATCAGGTAGGTCTTCCATAGTAGCTGGTTCCACTTCGACGTCAAATTCTTTTAAAAAATCTTTAATTGAAAAGTATCCATACCTTGAAGAGTGGAGTTTTATCAGCTGAACAATTCTAAGTTTTTTCTCCGATTTCAGAACTTGTTCCACCGATATGTTGTTATTCCCTCCATTCAACTGTCGATATTGTCCGAACCTTCCTTCAATTACATCAGTTTGGAATTTCCCAGTAAGAACACAGTTATCTTTCAGCTTTAACACAAGATAAAATATCAATTCCTTCGAGACGCTGACTGTGTGCGTAAATGAACAAAACGTTTCCTCCGTGAAACAGCCCTTGCGATTTTTTTGCATGCATCATTCGTACGGATTTCCATGGCCTCAGCCATGTTGCACATTCTGACAAAAATGAAATTCTTTCATCATTAACATCGGAAAACTGTAATCAATTGAAATCACGAGTTGATACGCCTTGTTATTGATGTCTAATATCAGCAATTTTCCACCATTTTGTAATTATTTCTAAAAATTTGATAGTTCCATCGTATTCAGGATTGTTCTCCAGTTTGAAAGCGTAGATATTGTTTTCGTCAAAAATTCTCAAACATAGGCTAACATTTTGTTTTTCAATGCTAATGGGATAAAGAGCCTTTTAACTCAGATTTGGAGTAAATCTTATTATTGTTTTTTTTTCTTTTCGATGGAGCTGAATGATATGATTAAAAGATGCAGTGAGTATTCTGTCATTATCAACGATATCAGGAAAATGAAGTCTTATGCCCTCGATTGGTTTATCTAGTCATTTCTGATGCACTTCAAAATATGTACCGAGTCGAAAAGGAAAAATAGCTTCAAATCAGGATATGCTGGATTTGGAATATAACTTTTTAATTCACCCCCACAGAAAAATGTAAACATATTTCTTTTTATTCTATTATTATCTGCTATTATCGAAACAACAGTGAATCCTGCACTTTGAATAACTCCTAAAACATTTTCTGTCATTGCAAGTAGGTTTTTGGCAGTCATGTTTTTCACTGGTAATAATGTCACATCTTTATTCATTGAGTACAAAGAAGAAATCATGAAACTTTGAACACTAGTGGCTCTCTGCATTTTTTTAATCACACTTAGTCCAGATAGAGTTCCACCCGCATAGTTTATTTGAGGTCGGATGATTATTTCGTCTAATAACAAATTTACAGTCAATTCGTGGCGCTTCAGTTTCGAAGCCTTGGTTTTCAAATATTGCTCATATTCTTTACCGTCATTGCTACTCTTAAAAGGAAGTAATGGTTATTTTCTTAGTTACGTTCGTGCGGCAAAATTATAATTCCACTTTTATGAAGAATTCTGTAGGCAGCCGGCGAACTGGTAAAAAGTGAGAAAGCCCACGCAAGCGTGTCAGGACTATACCTTCGAGCGAGCTGACTCTTTGACAATAATGATATTTGTTCTTGACAAAATTTTATGTTGTGTATTTCATTGCTGCATTCGTGATCGTCAATATAATCATGCATCACGTTCGATATATGATTTAACGACGCACTTTGAAGAACATCTTCAGTTTCATCAATGTAACTTAAGAGTTTTTCAAGCTATGACCACCGATTTAATTTCAAATTGCCATTTTCATTTTTTTTCTAGAAGCCAGATCATGCTCTTGTATTCAACTTTAATTTGATTGACGTAAATTTCCACTGACAAATCTGAATAGATAATGAAACTGGAGGATATTTTAATAGCTGGTGTCTTACAACTAATTTTATAAAAATGAAGGCAGTCCACTTCGTCCAAACTATATTCACCCTTTTTTTAATAATTTAGATATTTCTTTCAAAGCATCAAAAGTCTGTATCAGATCTTTATCCAGAACTGCATCATTCGCTTCCTCTTTTCTGTCGGGTAAGTTTTCGAGTCTTTTAGATGGCGCTTTCCTTTTATGAGGATCTTTGTCAGAAAGATATTTTGGCAGATTAGGAAAAATACATGGCACTGCATCTTTGCTGAAAAATGAGAGCGGGGACAACAGCGCAAAATGAGAGCGCGGGACAACAATAATCAAGCCATCGTCTCTAGTGACACTGTCTTCTGTTATAACATCTTCATGTTTAAAATGCTTGATGCATACTACGCTTCTCTTTCCTGGAAACCAGTCCTTCCTAGGAATTTTCTTCAGCCACTATTGAAATCTGCTTTCTTCACTCGGAAATGTAAACACTTTAACATTTTCTTTAGCAGGACCGTAATTTGAGGTATACATTCCGGGACACAACAGCTAGAAGGCATTCTCGGATTCAACATAAATGGGTTGACATTACCAACAAAACGTTCTTGGTGGTGCATGAAAAAAATAAGCCTATATCATGCAGAGTGATTCGTGTGAAATCCTCAACAAAGTTTACAAATGAATGGAAGCAGGAAGATTGATTCTGCGAAGAGAAAACAGCTCAGAATGAAGCAGGACAACGACTGTGACAATAAGTAAACTAACTCAACAATACGCCTTCCAACAAGTTCATCCCGGCGCTTTGAGTGACGTCACAGCGGTCGTAAACTTTCAGCGCCCAGGCATCACCCCCTAATAGCTTAGCAGGCCCGCGCACCGATTTGTGACGTCACTAGAGTAGTCCGTAGTCACGGAGAGGAGCATTACGGCGATGTGCGAACGAACACGTCTTTACGTACACCAACAAACCAGGTCGTGCGTTCTTTTAGAGTTTCACTGCATTTAAATAAGAACTTGTGTGTTAGTTTTCAAATAACTGCAGAGTTAACAAGTTTGTTTAATATTCTTTTAAAATACAGAAGAAAAAGAAATTACAGCGTAAAATTTAGCGTAGCAATAATTTCGACTGGAAAGGGTAAGCAACACAGATTCGTCAACTTAATGAAAGCATCCCTTGTAACGTACCAGGAGATGTGACGTACCTGCCAGAAGGACGCACACGACATAAAGGCAGATAGGAATCAGAATAAAATGTCCGCGTAGCTCAAATGGTAGAGCAACTTATTCCGGAATGAGGGGACCCGATTTCGAATCCTGGCGCGGATAAAAATGACGGAGAAATTTACTTCGTTATAATGGCGCCCGAACAGGGACCCGGGTTCGAATCCTGGCGCGGATAAAAATGACGGAGAAATTTACTTCGTTATACCCTGTCATTTCACTGGAAGTGATAAACCATTCCTATAATCGAAATTATAAGCTGTTGTCGTAGTTTCACTTGAAGTTATAGTGTCTTTATAGTTAGCCGAACGATTCCTGTACTTGTGAACAAATCGTTCTTGTACTTGAAAGATTAGTTTGAGGGTCCATTACGAAGTATCGCCGTCGTTTCAAAAGATGTCGATTGACATATTTAAGGAATCAGATTTTTCATTCATTACAAACTTATGACTATGAAAATTTTAGTAATGAAATAATTCCTTTAGTGAAAATGTATTTTATATGCAATCCGTGATCACTAATATATAAAAAAAGGTCAAGAAAAACTGAATTTTTTTCTGTGTTTTTTAATTATTACCAAAGGCTCAATAAAACACGTTTTAACATACATACAGTGAATTGCTGCTTGATCCACTGATTGCATCAAATAAATTAAGATTTCAAGAAAATTATGCCATTGCTACATTATTAAACGTACAATAATGACATAACAAGTTTTCCTAATTTTAGTACCATCTAGTTACGTGTTTGGACAACTTCATTTTGATAAGCAAATGTAAAGTTTATAATTTTTGTCTTCCAGAGCACTATTTCAAAAAAGTTACCTTGTCAGTGTATTAAGTATATTAGTAGCATTAAGCAAAACTATTTGGATCCACAATATAAGCATTTCTTTTTATCTGGAAAAATACAAGTAACTTATTGGCAGAAATTTCCTGAAATTTGATTTTCAAGAAGTATTCAGTAAAACTGCCAATGTACAAATAATTATGGTTGTGTAGTTCTTTGTGTATCACAAGCACAATTTGATTATGTGTCCGTTAGCTGTTCCTTGAAGAATTTCAAAGACACGTTTCTAAGAAAATCTGAAATTTGTTCCAATAATTTCTTAAAGTATTTTTTCAGATAATTATTATATTTTTTGAGAACCTGACAAATGCACATGCAGTTATTGTACTGAATAAATCTAAGCGATTGTTTTGGTACTATAGGATGTATTTTAAAAGATGTACATGTTTCATTATAAATTGACTAACTTGATGTACCATTTTCTCAGAAACTATAAAAAGCAATGGTATAAAATTTTGCACACATGTTTTGTCATTGCTAAAGCTATTGAAAAAGATTGTTTTTTCCTTTTCTTATGATCTTGGTTTCAAAATAAATTCTATGAAGGATTGAAGAAGTTTTTCCCCATACAAAAATTGACACCCACCCTCACGTTTGGAAGCACACTTTCCAGTAGTTATCGGATAATAATAGATATATTAGTTCCAGTTATTATTGCTGTAGCTTGTGAAGACACAGTGCAAGAAGTCTGGAAACAGATCAGTCTAGATAAATGAATAAAAAGTTGATCTCTCATTTTAAGCAAATGTTTTCAAAAAAAAAAGAAGCGAGTATATATTTCTACTTGTATTTTAAAAATCTTGTTTGTTTAGAACATAGTTTCCACAATATGTGGATTCATGTAGATCCACGTACTTTTCTTTCTCTTAAAAATAACGATATCCAAGGCTTAAAAATACCATGCCCGAGATGCCCAGAGCATGTAAATCATTCGTCTGGGCAGGTAAATAAAACATCTAATTGCCTGTGCATGGAAACTAAATTTTAAAATAAAAAAGTTTGTAATAAAATTTCCTACTACACAAGAAAAAAGACAGTCATCACATGTCGTGTTTCATGTCATTGTTAATTAATGGAAGTTGTATTATTGTTACGAAGTACCAAGGAAAGAGTAATATCACATCTTTAATTATGTTATGCTCTACGCCCAGAAATCGGAAACCTAGTTTTGCTCCAAATTTTGTTTATAATCAACAACAGTATGCATGCCTCTGATGTAACTGGCCTCTCATGTTTAGTGACTAAGGGAGAAAACTTTAACAAAAGGAACATGGCAGAATCACTAAATTTCCGAAACACCATTTTCATCATCGTACCATTTTATACGAATTTTAGCATCAGCATCTTACAAATTGATATACACACGTTTGTGCATTGAACATTTGTAATACAGTCCCTTAAAATGGAAGTGCAAACATGTTAAAACAGTTCATATTTTTAACTTAAAAAAAATATGGTTCTGGTTTGTTATCTTAAAAGATACATTTTCCTGCGCATCCAGCTTTTACTACCTGGGCAAGTAAATAATTTCTTGCCCAGGTAGTACTGATATATTTCAGCTAATTTTTAAGAAATTGAATGGTTTTGATAAATTCCCATCCTACCACAGATAGAGCATACACACTGCTCACACGAGAGTTCTTCAATGTGTTGGTTTGTAGAAAAATGCTTCAAAATCTTTAAACGGACATTTTAAAGGCAAACTTACTCCTGAACTATGTGTGTACTTCTGTTTTTGTGCATTCATATCTAATTTTTGCTGTCTATACTTGATTCAGTGTTTGTGTTCCTTTAGTAATATTTAAAAATGATAATTCAATGCAATTCTCTATGTCTGCAAACACAAAAGATGTATTTCACATGGCAACAAGGCCTTCGCATTTATATAAAGGACATAGGCATGTTAGATGTGTACATGACATACATATATTTCGTATAGGATATAAGTATTTTACAAGCATTTGTGCCCAGAAATAGGGACCCCAAAAAAGTTAATCTGGCGCTGCCTAAACACTTAAATAACTAAGTACGAATGTATCAACATATTACTCTTGGGATCAAAAACATGCAACCCTTATTATTCTGTGTCCATAATAAAGTTTAAAATCCCTTCCTAAATATACATATTTACTTTGAACTTATTTGATACATTGGCAAAAACATGTTATGGGTTACTATAACAACACAAGTAATCTATTCTTTCCATTACAAACATAAATTTCATTTTTCAAAAATCTTTTCAGTGCTTTGACTTCCCGCTGTGAGATGCATTAGATTATAAAATTAGCCAAATTTAAATTTTCTAGTTCAAAATTTTCATTTTACGAGTAGTTTAAAATAAGGTTAACAAAAGGTTTCCACGTACCTTAGAGTTGAAAATTTTCACGTTTTATTGCTGTAATCCATTTTGAGAAGCTCCCCATTAGTAGGGAATTTGAATACTTTTAATATTCCTCTATGAAAGTAAATTTAGTTGACAATTTGACAACAACAACCACGCACATCCGCAGTCACGCTTACACAGAGTGAGCAAGCTCATGCATGCTCGACCACCCACCACGGACATCAGCCTACTCTCCCCTACGTCACGCAGCTACCGGCGTTCGGCGCGCGGGCCTTCTAAGCTATTAGGGGGTGATGGCCCAGGCCCCGACCAAGGAACGAGGGAGGTACGTTGGCCCTGCTCTTACGCGGTTGGCTGAGAAGTCAACTCTCTCTCTATCATAGCATTCAGTGACCTCCTGTTTCTTCGATGATGATAAGTTTCGTGTGTCATCATGGCTGAGGCCCGAAACATAATTTTTTCTGGTTTTGGACAGAGAGAAATTGGCTAGTGCATATTATGGGAATTATTTGTATAAGAAATAGTACCGACTAGGCGGCCCTTGGTGTAAAAGTTTTCTGGTCGCCCCCGTGGCGCAGTGGTCAAAGCGCTTTCTTCTGACCATTCGTCCGAGAAGGGCCCGGGTTCGAATCCCAGTGAGGAATAGATGTTGTGTTTGTCTTATGGCACTGTCTGTTCACTTTCCCTGGCGCCAGTGACCCTAAATTAGGGCAACTGCTTATCGCCCACTGCGTTGCTCACGGCGGTAGTTAAACGGAAGACAGCAGAAGATACTGCGGCGCAGTGTTCCCACAGTACAAGAAAGAAATAAAAAAAAATTCTATGAATAATATTTCACGCAGAGTAGAATTTAAGGCTTGAGGAATGCCAAGGTAACATCAAATGAAAGGAAGAGCTAAACCTTAATGGTTCTTCATAAAAGTCTAGATTTTTGTAAACAGTGTTTTCCCCTGTGTGCCTGGTCTCCTCGTGCTACTGGGTCCAGATTCGAATCCCCAGAAAGACACGGATGTTGTGTTCATCCTCTTTCTTCCCTCAAATTAGTGACCGTGAACCTTGGACTTGTGACTCTACTGTGCCTTGGGTGCTCATTGGGATCGCTTGATTAAAAAGTGAGAGAAAAAAGATGAGAAAAGAAGGTGGTCCATGAATTAAGTCCCACTCGCCTTGGAAACTTAGGTTTGAGAAGTCTCGGGTGCACCGGCTGAGCCCCGGAAGACCTGTCGCTCTGAAGCAAAAATTAACGCCTCCACTAGAGCAGAAGGAAGCAGGAAAATGAGTTCTTATAAAATTTTAATTTTTTACTTGTACAATTGCAAATGACTTAAGACATCTAAAATCTACTTCTAATATTTTTTTGTTTTTAACTATTGTACGACGAAGCCCATACGACAAACTATTAAAACCAGTGTGCCTTCATTCTTCCTTTCAATTTTTTTTTTTTTTTTTTTTTTTGCGAAATCTTTTTAAAGCTTTCCAGACAGATGTTATAAGCCATTTCGGTTTCAGTAATTAAAACGAAACCTAATTCCTTTTTTTAGTCATACCTAAGTAATTCTCTGTAAGCTTTAACGTTGGGAACCTCATTTCTGCACTGCTAACAGTTGCTGGTATCGCAAAGTGCATGTGACACGTAGTTTCAGCGTTTAAGTGTTTTTTTCTTTCTTCTGTTAGTGGTAGTGATGAAAATTTAATTTTAGTATGTTTCACATTCTTGCTCGGTTTAGAAGTGGTAAAACTTTCATTTTTCAGGGTTCTACTGCATCGAAATCAAACGTATTGGTTTGCCATAAGAAAAGTTTCCAAAACCTTGTCATGTTGTAATAATATTTCTGATGTCACGAGTGCAAAGAGCTAGTCTCACGTGAAAACAGGAGCTCAGCGAAGGACTAACCCAAATAACGTACTTTTGTTGCTACCATTTAGGGGCGGATTTAGCGTTCGTGGCGCCCGGTGCGACAACATCTGCTGAAGCCCCCCCCCGAAACTTTCTATGGGTGTTGGATCGTTTTTAGCTACATATGGAATATACATATATATGATACAAATTAACAGTCGCGGGCACGACAAAATTATGTTATGCTGTGTCCCTGCGGTTGCACTGGATTATGCTCAAGCCCAGCGCCCGGTGTATTACACTGGTAGCATCCCAAACCATGACACCAAGCTGAGGAGCGGTATGACGTCATGGATTGCAGAAAGAGCATCCCGGTAACCACGTTGTGTCTAAACTTTCAATCGACTATCGTCTGCGCTGAGCGAGAAGCCAGACTCGTCGCTGAATACGACGTAGTTCCATTGGTTCCACCACTCAAGTCAAGTCTTTCGCGACTATGTGCTGCGGTGATTGGCAGGCTTGCCAATGGCTGGTAAGAGCACAGGCCTACCACAACCAATCTGCGACGCACAATCTGTGTTGAGGCAGGAGTGTCCATAGTTGCCTGTACAGCTCGTTGAATGTCGTCCGTAGTGAATTGTGGGGCTGTTATGGTTTGCCATCAAATGCGGCAATCGAGCTTTTCAGACGTCCGTCTATATGTAACAGTCCCACTACGGCAATGTGCGCTACCTTCCTTCATCCACTGTCACTACATTCGGCTCACAGTTGTTGCATTCTGATGCGTCTGCATCGTGATGGGATTCAAGGACAAACTATGCGTACGTAGTCCTCTGATGCAGTGGCGTAACTAGCACAATGTACAACCCCAGCAAGATTTGTTTCAGCACCCTAAGCACAGTATTTTTTCCACGATTTCGAACACGAGAAGGATGTGTTTTTCTGCCGTGCGTGTGCAATGTATTGTTTTTATAATTCCATCAACACACAGACAAAAAAAGAGCTATTTCTTCACGTCTTTAAAGGATTGTTTAAAATTTTACAAAGATATTTCTGGCTTTTAATAGTGACCAATCATTAAGTATAAATTTTGTGCACTGCTTATGAACTTATAGGTAATTCAATTAATGTTAATAATTCTGTACAAGACTAATTTATACGAAAACAAGGATCAATGAAGTTAGAAAAAAATATTTCGCTTACCACATAAATTTTGGGTATAGATATGTATACTGTAAAAAGATCATGATCTCTTAGCGTTTCTTCACCGAAAATGTTTCCCCTCCCCATTCTCTATCTTCCCATAGAGATTCTTGGAAGAAGTCTACCTTTTCCTGCCATAAAATGTAGAACAAGTAACCAGAAATGCACCCTAATTGCTTACACAAATCACCGACTCGTTTCTAATATTGCGCTGGGGTCTACTGAAAATATACTTCGACATTGGAAAAATAAAAATAAACAGAACACAGCAAGATTAAAAAAAAATATTTTTGAGGCGCTAGTTTTAGCATAACATAGTTAAAAAGCTGACCCGTTAAACTACTTTTCATCTTCCACCTGGGTTCATTATGCTTCAATTTCTTCCTACCCAAACATAGCCCGATCAACGCAGACCTCTACATCAAACCATAAATGTTTACATCCATTTAATAATTTGCAAAAGCTCATGTTTAAATGCATTGGTTTTGCGATTATTCAAGGGTAATGTTTGAGCTAGTGCGAAAAATCATCGATCCATAAGATATACTTTAAACATTTCGGAGGGTTCGGACCCCCAGGTCCCTTCCCCTGGGTACGTGCCTGTTTCTATGATTCTGTTCTAGATATATTTTCTGGAAAAGTGCAAAGCTATACTCAACTGAAATATAACTACCTATCTAAAAAAAAAAAAAAAAAAGGAAAGCCTAACTAAGAGAGATGAAACATGAAAAAATCCTGGAGGCAAAAGAAACTGAACTCTTAAATGCTTATCCCACACTTCCTCTGGGTAGTCTCAGGAGTCGTCTTCGTCCTCGACCGCTATAATCCACAACCTGCAGCCTAATGCTGCTTGCTCTCTTTTTTACTGTCTGAAAGCTATTAAATATTGTATCTCACATACGAGAATCGGAAACTCCGTTTCTGTAACAAACTAATTTTCTTTGTTTTGGATATTTGCTAAACATTCAACGTAGCCGGTGCGTGCGGTACAGCAATGTACCCCCACCCCCACCCCGAATTGTTATTCGAAAACTAGACCGATGCGAGGGAAGCGGGATAAGTCTCGGTGGTCACGGATAAGCAAACATTACTGCCTATTAATCTTGGACCTCTGTTTGAATCCCGGTGAGGAATGGTTGTTGTATTTGCTCTCACCCTTTCCAGGAACCAGTGGCCATAAATTAGGGACGGACGACTGCTTAAAGCCCAACGAGTTGTTCGCGGTGGTCGTTAAACCGCCAAACAACAACATCAAAAAAGTTGCCTCTTATACTTCCTGTTATGTCAGGCTGGTACACGTAAAGGTCATGCCTCGCAACGGCTTCATACATTAATGCGTCATAAAGCTCTTCTGATAGTTGACAGAGTATAGATTTAATCGTATTGATTCTTGAGCATTGACGTATATCGCATACTGCTCTGTTACAAATTCTGTTCTATGTTTCACCGAAACATGATGCTACGGTATGCTATTTCATGGTGCATGAAACAAACAACACCATGACTTAAATACGCATCATGTTATGGAATCCAACCTGATTGGTGCAATTTTGCACCATATTGATATACGTTTCATGCACCACTCAGTGGTACACTTCTGCCCTAAAAAATGATGCAGCTGTTGGAGTACCACTTAATGGTGCAACGTGCCACAAAATTGTCACAGTGCATATTCACTGTTAAGTTTAGCAAAATTAAATAAACAGAGGATGATGTGCCATCAGTCATAAATCGCACTGTCTTCTTGCGCGCCTTAATGACGCCTATGTAACTACCCACGAAGAAAATCATTACCTGGACAAAGATCTGCACACTATGAAGAGCCAGCAAATTTTCAGTGATTTACTTCCGATTATTGTTTTTCAGAGCTACAGACATTTCCCGACTGCTCACAAGAGGTGCAGAATTGTGTGACACGACCCCCCCCCCGTATTTGTAGGAGTTTGAGACCCACTGTCTGCAACAGCCAAGATAAATTATAACTAGAAGAAATCTTTCCTGGGATTTAGTGAGTGTGTGACAGCCTTGTCACATTCATTCAGAAAATCAGGCCCAAAGTCATTTTGTTTACAAATGCACCTAGAAATGGATGACACCTTCCTCTGGCGAGTATTTTTGTTGAAAGATATTAATTCCGCGATATGGAAAACACGAGAAATCAAAGCTTATTCCTCTTGGAATGGCTTGAATATGTATATCCTTTCTTTCATTCGCAGATAAGTTATGCCATCCGGCATGATATTTGCTTCAAGAGGACTATAGAAATGAAAAAAGTTAACGTCGTAAAGAAAGGCAACGAGTGTGTAACTTGTACGAAATAGCATTTCAGATCTCTTCTGATATTTTTCCAAACACAGCCTTTATTTTGTTTTCAAATTTTCGTAAGAATTTTTAGGTGATTTGAACTTTGCTGTGAATTTGGGAATAAACTACCATGGTGATCTACCTACAGCGGAAAGAAAGGAAAAACAAAATGGCTTAATGCCCCATCCGCAAAATATTATCTCCCTTTGTTTTCCAGAAACAACTGATACAGTAATGTACGGAAACAGATATTTGACGAACGGGTTACGGTAACAGTCGTGTCTCACGTGCAGAATGTAGGAAGAGACATACACCACTTGGCGGGTTCACGGCTTCCTTAGCCAGAGTTTTGTTGCTTCTGTGCGATTGACTTCGCCAGGTAAAAGCCAGGAGAAGTTGGCGCCATGTTTGTCCATGAAACAGGTTTACTCATAAAGGGTTTACTGTTTAGCTGGGAGAGATGGAGACTGAAACGTAATCAATTAATTAATATCTGGCTGTAATTAAAATAGAGAAAATAAATTTGTCCACAAAACTTAAACGTAGTAGTAGTTAGTCTCCATCTTTTATTATTTGTGTCAACCAGGGCAGAACTGAAGAGGAGACTTCAGGTCAGAAGCTGGCTGAGTAGCCCACGTGCTGTACATGTTCGATTGCCTCAGCTGGTACCGCGGTGTACTATGTGTGTCCTTTGAGTAATGTGATAAGCAAGCACTACCTAACCCTAAACACTTTATAGCTCCATGAACAGTTTGATGACCTGAGCTTGTCCGGTAGGGCGGTCTTATCACATTTGGGGGAGGGAGACTTTTTCACACACCTTTTCGTTAGGTTTTTTCAGATATTTTTCTTAATAATTTTTGTTTCAGAATACAATTTCCATGGAGATACGGATGTACAATTGCAAAAACAAACTACTTCGATAAACAAGTAGACATTTCTCAAAAGAAAAGACAGAAGGAAAGACATTTAAATTTAAAACAGAAATTTAAACTAAAATTAACACATTCAGTGCACAGAAATATAGAATAACATCGATATCCTATAAGAGCAATTTGTTCACGCAATGTAAGAATTACTCGTTTATCATAGCGGCAAAAGGTATTAATAAAAATTTCGTTAATTAAAATATAAATATGTTGGAATTTCAACTTGCCACATCTGTCCTTGTTTCCTAAATTTGTATTTGTGTCTTATCTGTCCTTGTTTCCTAAATTTGTATTTATATCATATATGTCCTTGTTTTCTAAAGTGCTTTCGATTCTGGGTCACTTGCTAGGTCAAAAAGGTCAAAGAGAGAAAATAGTTGTGCGTTTATTGTCAGCATCCTCTGTACAGGGGTAGTTATTTTTGTCCGGTACTGAAATGGAACTTGACAGCAGTTTTGAGCAATGATTCCGTATGACACTAAAAGCCCTATGAACGAAATCGCTAAAATAATCTTCACTTTTAATTCATCCTTTACTGCTTTGCATTTTGTTCTTGATTTGTAACTCGAAATTCCACAATATCCAATTAAAAAAACTTCACTCCTCAAAAATAAATAATATTTATTAATTGGGGTTGCAGTCAAGATCGGGGTCCTACGCCAGTGCCATGTTATTCTATTCTATCCGTTAACACTGCACTGGGGAAGACCGCTTTACTTATAGAGCAATATCTCGAGCAGACCAACCACAGGCATACTTAAAAAAACTTCACTCGTCAAAAATAAATAATATTTATTAATTGGGGTTCCAGTCAAGATCAGGGCCCTACGCCAGTGCCATGTTATTCTATTCTATCCGTTAAGACTGCACAGGGGAAGACCACCTTACTTATAAAGCAATAAGCCTTTGATTCGGTAAAACCATCAGCAGTTACAATGGCTCTGAAATCCTGCGGTATTGAATATGCATACATTAATATTATTTATAACATCTAGGAAAATGCAAGTGCAAAGATTCGGCTGTTTGAGAATACAACACACATAAAAATTGGAAAGGAAGTGAGACAAGGTGACACCATATCTCCGAAGCTCTTTAATGCCACATTGGAAAATGTCTTTCAATCACTGAACTGGGAAAACAAAGGGATAAAGATTAATAGAGATTATCTAATCCACCTTCGTTTTGCTGATGACGTAGTCATTTTTGCAACTACCCCATCAGAGCTGCAGAGTATGATCCAGGAACTTGCTGACAAGAGTAAAGAAGTGGGATTAAAAATGAACTTTTAGAAGACAAAAGTGATGTTCAATGCTTTTACAAGAAATGAAGATTTATCGATTGATGAAGAAATGCTGGAGATAACAGACACGTACGTTTATCTTGGACAGCAGATATCAAGTGAGGGTTACATTGATGAAGAAATTAATCGGCGTACAAAACTTGCCTGGAGAGCTTTTGGAAGAAACAGCATAATTTTCAAGAGCAATATGCCATTATGTCTTAAAAGAAAAGTGTTTGATCAATGCATCCTTCCAGTGCTTACGTATGGTGCAGAGACGTGGACCTTAACTAAAAGAGACATACAAAGGCTGCAGACAACTCAAAGCAGCATGGAGAGGTGCATGCTTGGTGTAACCAGGAGAGATAAGAAGAGAAACTCGTGGATCAGAAAAATGACAAGAGTGGAAGACATCATGATCAGAGTTAAATCCCTGAAATGGCAATGGGCTGGGCATACTGCCAGAAGGACAGACCATCGATGGACAGCAGAAATTTTAGATTGGATTCCAAGGGACAGGAAAAGACCCAGAAGAAGACCACATGGAAGATGGGTGGATGAAATTCGAAAGTATGCGGGAGTGACATGGAGGAGACTGGCACAAGACAGACCGTTGTGGAGGAAACTTGGGAGGGACCTTCGTCCAGCAGTGGATTGATAATGATTGACAATGGTGATGATGATGACGATGATGATGATCTCGAGAAGACCAACCACAGGCATACTTAAAAAAAAATTCACAAGTCAAAAATAAATAAGATATATTAACTGGGGTTGCAGTCAAGGCCAGGGCCCTACGCCAGTGACATGTTATTCTATTCTATCCCTTAAGACTGCACTGGGGAAGACCACCTTACTTATAGAGCAATATCTGGAGAAGACCAACCACAGGCATACTTAAAAAAAAATTCACAAGTCAAAAATAAATAAGATATATTAATTGGGGTTGCAGTCAAGGCCAGGGCCCTACGCCAGTGACATGTTATTCTATTCTATCCCTTAAGACTGCACTGGGGAAGACCACCTTACTAATAGAGCAATATCTCGAGAAGACCAACCACAAGCGTACTTAAAAAAAACTGCACTCGTCAAAAATAAATAAGATTTATTAATTGGGGTTGAAGTCAAGGTCAGGGCCCTACGCCAGTGACATATTCTATTCTATCCCTTAAGACTGCACTGGGGAAGACCACCTTACTAATAGAGCAATATCTCGAGAAGACCAACCACAAGCGTACTTAAAAAAACTGCACTCGTCAAAAATAAATAAGATTTATTAATTGGGGTTGAAGTCAAGGTCAGGGCCCTACGCCAGTGACATATTCTATTCTATCCCTTAAGACTGCACTGGGGAAGACCACCTTACTAATAGAGCAATATCTCGAGAAGACCAACCACAAGCGTACTTAAAAAAACTGCACTCGTCAAAAATAAATAAGATTTATTAATTGGGGTTGAAGTCAACGGTTAGGGCCCTACGGCAGTGACATGTTATTCTATTCTATCCATTAAGACTGCGCTGGGGAAGACCACCTTACTAATAGAGCAATATCTCGAGAAGACCAAACCACAGGCATACTTAAAAAAAACTTCACTCGTCAAAAATAAATAAGATTTATTAATAGGGGTTGAAGTCAAGGTCAGGGCCCTACGCCAGTGACATATTCTATTCTATCCCTTAAGACTGCACTGGGGAAGACCACCTTACTAATAGAGCAATATCTCGAGAAGACCAAACACAGGCATACTTAAAAAAAACTTCACTCGTCAAAAATAAATAAGATGTATTAATAGGGGTTGAAGTCAAGGTCAGGGCCCGACGGCAGTGCCATGTTATTCTATTCTATCCATTAAGACTGCACTGGGGAAGACCACCTTACTAATAGAGCAATATCTCGAGAAGACCAAACACAGGCATACTTAAAAAAACTTCACTCGTCAAAAATAAATAAGATGTATTAATAGGGGTTGAAGTCAAGGTCAGGGCCCTACGCCAGTGACATATTCTATTCTATCCCTTAAGACTGCACTGGGGAAGACCACCTTACTAATAGAGCAATATCTCGAGAAGACCAACCACAAGCGTACTTAAAAAAAACTGCACTCGTCAAAAATAAATAAGATTTATTAATTGGGGTTGAAGTCAAGGTCAGGGCCCTACGCCAGTGACATATTCTATTCTATCCCTTAAGACTGCACTGGGGAAGACCACCTTACTAATAGAGCAATATCTCGAAAAGACCAACCACAAGCGTACTTAAAAAACTGCACTCGTCAAAAATAAATAAGATTTATTAATTGGGGTTGAAGTCAAGGTCAGGGCCCTACGCCAGTGACATATTCTATTCTATCCCTTAAGACTGCGCTGGGGAAGACCACCTTACTTATGGAGCAATATCTCGAGAAGACCAAACACAGGCATACTTAAAAAAACTTCACTCGTCAAAAATAAATACGATTTATTAATTGGGGTTGCAGTCAAGGTCGGGGCACTACGCCAGTGCCATGTTATTCTATTCTATTCGTTAAGACTGCACTGGGGAAGACCACCTTACTTATAGAGCAATATCTCGAGAAGACCAACCACAGGCATGCTTAAAAAACTTCACTCGTCAAAAATAAATAAGATGTATTAATAGGGGTTGAAGTCAAGGTCAGGGCCCTACGCCAGTGACATATTCTATTCTATACCTTAAGACTGCACTGGGGAGGACCACCTTACTAATAGAGCAATATCTCGAGAAGACCAACCACAAGCGTACTTAAAAAAAACTGCACTCGTCAAAAATAAATAAGATTTATTAATTGGGGTTGAAGTCAAGGTCAGGGCCCTACGCCAGTGACATATTCTATTCTATCCCTTAAGACTGCACTGGGGAAGACCACCTTACTTATGGAGCAATATCTCGAGAAGACCAAACACAGGCATACTTAAAAAAAACTTCACTCGTCAAAAATAAATAAGATTTATTAATTGGGGTTGAAGTCAAGGTCAGGGCCCTACGCCAGTGACATATTCTATTCTATCCCTTAAGACTGCACTGGGGAAGACCACCTTACTAATAGAGCAATATCTCGAGAAGACCAACCACAAGCGTACTTAAAAAAAACTGCACTCGTCAAAAATAAATAAGATTTATTAATTGGGGTTGAAGTCAAGGTCAGGGCCCTACGCCAGTGACATATTCTATTCTATCCCTTAAGACTGCACTGGGGAAGACCACCTTACTAATAGAGCAATATCTCGAGAAGACCAACCACAAGCGTACTTAAAAAAACTGCACTCGTCAAAAATAAATAAGATTTATTAATTGGGGTTGAAGTCAAGGTCAGGGCCCTACGCCAGTGACATATTCTATTCTATCCCTTAAAACTGCAGTGGGGAAGACCACCTTACTAATAGAGCAATATCTCGAGAAGACCAACCACAAGCGTACTTAAAAAAACTGCACTCGTCAAAAATAAATAAGATTTATTAATTGGGGTTGAAGTCAAGGTCAGGGCCCTACGCCAGTGACATATTCTATTCTATTCCTTAAGACTGCACTGGGGAAGACCACCTTACTAATAGAGCAATATCTCGAGAAGACCAACCACAAGCGTACTTAAAAAAAACTTCACTCGTCAAAAATAAATAAGATTTATTAATTGGGGTTGCAGTCAAGGTTAGGGCCCTACGGCAGTGCCATGTTTATTCTATTCTATCCGTTAAGACTGCGCTGGGGAAGACCACCTTATTTATGGAGCAATATCTCGAGAAGACCAAACACAGGCATACTTAAAAAAACTTCACTCGTCAAAAATAAATAAGATTTATTAATTGGGGTTGAAGTCAAGGTTAGGGCCCTACGGCAGTGCCATGTTATTCTATTCTATCCGTTAAGACTGCGCTGGGGAAGACCACCTTATTTATGGAGCAATATCTCGAGAAGACCAAACACAGGCATACTTAAAAAACTTCACTCGACAAAAATAAATACGATTTATTAATTGGGGTTGCAGTCAAGGTCGAGGCACTACGCCAGTGCCATGTTATTCTATTCTATTCGCTAAGACTGCACTGGGGAAGACCACCTTACTAATAGAGCAATATCTCGAGAAGACCAACCACAAGCGTACTTAAAAAAAACTTCACTCGTCAAAAATAAATAAGATTTATTAATTGGGGTTGAAGTCAAGATCAGGGCCCTACGACAGTGGCATGTTATTCTATTCTATCCCTTAAGACTGCACTGGGGAAGACCACCTTACTTATAGAGCAATATTTCGAGAAGACCAACCACAGGCATACTTAAAAAAATTCATTCGTCAAAAATAAATAAGATTTATTAATTGGGATTGAAGTCAAGGTCAGGGCCCTACGCCAGTGACATGTTATTCTTTTCTATCCGTTAAGACTGCACTAGGGAAGACCACCTTACTTATAGAGCAATATCTCGAGAAGACAAACCACAGGCATACTTAAAAAAAACTTCACTCGTCAAAAATAAATAAGATTTATTAATTGGGGTTGAAGTCAAGATCGGGGCCCTACGACAGTGGCATGTTATTCTATTCTATCCCTTAAGACTGCACTGGGGAAGACCACCTTACTTATAGAGCAATATTTCGAGAAAACCAACCACAGGCATACTTAAAAAAACTTCACTCGTCAAAAATAAATAAGATGTAATAATAGGGGTTGAAGTCAAGGTCAGGGCCCTACGCCAGTGACATGTTATTCTATTCTATTTACATGTTATTCTATTCTATCTGTTAAGACTGCACTGGGGAAGACCACCTTACTTATGGAGCAATATCTGGAGAAGACCAACCACAGGCATACTTAAAAAAACTTCACTCGTCAAAAATAAATAAGATTTATTAATTGGGGTTGAAGTCAAGGTCAGGGCCCTACGCCAGTGACATGTTATTCTATTCTATCCGTTAAGACTGCACTGGGAAAGACCACCTTACTTATAGAGCAATATCTGGAGAAGACCAACCACAGGCATACTTAAAAAAACTTCACTCGTCAAAAATAAATAAGATTTATTAATTGGGGTTAAGGTCAAGGCCCTACGCCAGTGACATGTTATTCTATTCTATCCGTTAAGACTGCACTGTGGAAGACCACCTTACGTATAGAGCAATATCTCGAGAAGACCAACCACAGGCATACTTAAAAAAACTTCATTCGTCAAAAATAAATAAGATTTAATAATTGGGGTTGAAGTCAAGGTCAGGGTCCTACGCCAGTGACATGTTATTCTATTCTATCCGTTAAGACTACACTGTGGAAGACCACCTTACTTATAGAGCAATATCTCGAGAAGACCAACCACAGGCATACTTAAAAAAAATTCACTCGTCAAAAATAAATAAGATTAATTAATTGGGATTGAAGTCAAGGTCAGTGCCCTACGCCAGTGACATGTTATTCTATTCTATCCCTTAAGACTGCACTGGGGAAGACCACCTTACTTATAGAGCAATATCTGGAGAAGACCAACCACAGGCATACTTAAAAAAACTTCACTCGTCAAAAATAAATAAGATTTAATAATTGGGGTTGAAGTCAAGGTCAGGGTCCTACGCCAGTGACATGTTATTCTATTCTATCCGTTAAGACTGCACTGGGAAAGACCACCTTACTTATAGAGCAATATCTGGAGAAGACCAACCACAGGCATACTTAAAAAACTTCACTCGTCAAAAATAAATAAGATTTATTAATTGGGGTTAAGGTCAAGGCCCTACGCCAGTGACATGTTATTCTATTCTATCCGTTAAGACTGCACTGTGGAAGACCACCTTACGTATAGAGCAATATCTCGAGAAGACCAACCACAGGCATACTTAAAAAAACTTCATTCGTCAAAAATAAATAAGATTTAATAATTGGGGTTGAAGTCAAGGTCAGGGTCCTACGCCAGTGACATGTTATTCTATTCTATCCGTTAAGACTACACTGTGGAAGACCACCTTACTTATAGAGCAATATCTCGAGAAGACCAACCACAGGCATACTTAAAAAAAAATTCACTCGTCAAAAATAAATAAGATTAATTAATTGGGATTGAAGTCAAGGTCAGTGCCCTACGCCAGTGACATGTTATTCTATTCTATCCCTTAAGACTGCACTGGGGAAGACCACCTTACTTATAGAGCAATATCTGGAGAAGACCAACCACAGGCATACTTAAAAAAACTTCACTCGTCAAAAATAAATAAGATTTAATAATTGGGGTTGAAGTCAAGGTCAGGGTCCTACGCCAGTGACATGTTATTCTATTCTATCCGTTAAGACTGCACTGGGGAAGACCACCTTACTTATGGAGCAATATCTCGAGAAGACCAACCACAGGCATACTTAAAAAAACTTCACTCGTCAAAAATAAATAATATTTATTAATTGGGGTTGCAGTCAAGTTCGGGGCCCTACGCCAGTGCAATGTTTTTCTATTCTATCCGATAAGACTGCACCCCATTGAGAATGAATGGAACATGTTAGGGAAACAGAAACTAAGTCCCTTCCGTCAAATTTGAGCAACTTAAAGGATTGTCTGGTGAACGCATGATATACATAGATGTACTCCAACTACTTGTGGAATCTGTTTCAAACTTCATACATACTGTTAGGAGGTCCAACTCGATATTGAATAAAGTTTCTAATTCAGTGGCCGATATGCAACACCTAAAGATCGTTCCCCTCCCCTTTGTTCCACGATTCATTTTCTCTTGCAATATAGAAGCAGTTTACTAGCAGTAACCTTTTTCTCCCCTCATCTCCCCCTTACATCTGTGCTTTTACAGCGAACAACTCAGTCGTCAGTGAAAATACTTGGTCAGTTCCCAGAAAGTTAGGAGGTCTTCCGGCCAGTCATCAACCTAAAACCCCTTTCACTGCCATCGGACACAAAACACACCGGACGTCAGCTCAGTAACGAGGATGGATTGGTCCCAGAAAAGTGCAGTTAACCCTTTGTATGCTCATTAACGAGGATGGCTTGGTCCCACATAAGTGTAGTTAACCCTTTGTATGCTGCCTGCAGAAGGCCTGGTACATTAGAAGTTACGGGGAGTTCAGTACATCCCAATGCTCGTGGGAGAAATCTTTTCTCAACTTGCCCGTGACAAGTGCAGTATTTATGCATAACTTTCCACAGAGCACAAATGGGGAAAAGGCAGTTTTCTGCTTATCTCCGAGTCGGTAGGCGAGGGGCGAAAGACGCATGAGTTACGTCAGAGGAGACATTTTAGTCGTGGAGTTGCTATGAAGCTGGAAAGGGAAGTCGAAATTCTCCCACATACTTGGACTGGGAAATGAAGAGCGCAGCTGAGAAATCCGGAATGGATCTTAGCCAATCATGGCTGAGCAAATTTCTCGGAGATAAGCCACCTGTTATTCTGTTATTGATCGCTGCCTGCTAGAGGGCGCCACACAGTCTGGAGATACGGACTTTGGAACAGAATTTGGAAAGGAGAGAAAGAAGCGGACTTTAAGAATTCATGATGGCAAAAAGTTGGAGGAAGATAGGAGTGCGTGACAAAAAACTTTCGGGAAAGAATACATAGGGAATATCCTCCCCGGAGAAACGTCCCCTTCGTTGCTGACAGGAAATAAAGAAAGAAACTGGCCCGGTGCAGATGACAATGGCCGGAAAGCAACAAAACAGGCTCGACCAGGCGTTTTAGTGGAAATTACCAGCGACCTATCTAGCCAAGGGCGTGCCAAGGTTATTTGCCGCTCCTTGTATGAGAATATTTTTCAATTTTTATTCATTTTTACATGAAATCAACATTTTCTATTTTCGTAAATTAAAAGTTTTCATAAAACACAATTGTGATATAAAACTGAAGAGGAAAAACATCTGTAAAACTCTAATTCAGATGCTGCTGCGACTGATCCAAGAAGTCAGCTTCCTCTCTGTGAACTGTCAATTTACACAAAGCTCTGCTCTACCGGTAGAAAAAAGTTTAGTCATGTACGATGATAAACATACAGGGTGTTTCACTAGGTAGTCCCTCCAACAAATTAGTTTTCTTCCCACCGTACATAGGAACACGACGTTTGGTTACAATGACCTTGCTTGAGAAATGCGCGGGAGTGATTTTCCTGATGAGGCGATGGCTCATTGTGACGTTCAGGATGGCTGTGTATACCGTTGCAAAGCGGGTATTTATTGTGAAATCTTATTGGATAACAAATCTATAAACGTAATACACCGTGAATTCTTGGAGAAGTTTGGGGGAAGAAAAGCGCTATACAAACGTTACATCGCCAGGTTAGCGAAGAAATTTGAAACCACGGGCAGTGTTTTGAACCAGTGCTGTGGCGGACGTTCTCCTTTAGCGGAAGAAAAATCAAAGAGGTGAAGCACAGGCTGTTGGCATAATCGAAGAGGTCACTACGACGTTTGTCACAAGAAACTGGGTATTAGTGTTTCCACCTGCCAAAGAGCCGCCAAGAAAGCATTGCTTCATCCGTACCGTGTGACAGCTGTGCAAGAGTTGCAAGAACTGGATCTTGAAAAGCGTATGTCTTATTGCCACTGATTCCTGACATTTTTACTCGTAATTCTGAACATTTTGGATTTCACATGGTTCGCTGACGAAGCATGGCTTCATTTGGACGGATATGTCAATTTCCAAAACTCCAGCATCTGTGCTACAGATAATCCACATGAATTATACGAAACCCCATTACATCCTGCAAAATTCGGTGTTTGGTGTGCTGTGTCCCGTACCGGAATAATTGGACCCATTTTCTTGAGAAGCGTAGTAAACTCGGCGTCATGTGTGAACATTTTCAGACAGTTACATGTGGACCAATTAACTAACATCGATTTGACAACGAGGTACTTTAACAGGATGGAGCGACATGCCCCACATCCCGTGTGAGCGTGAGTGAAATGTCCTTTTTCCTCGGTTACCGAGTGATCTCTAAAGAACTGTGGCCACCTCGTTCACCCGATTTGACTCCTCCCGATTTTTTAACTAACATCGATTTGACAACGAGGTACTTTAACAGGAGGGAGCGACATGCCCCACATCCCGTGTGAGCGTGAGTGAAATGTCCTTTTTCTTCGGTTACCGAGTGATCTCTAAAGAACTGTGTCCACCTCGTTCACACGATTTGACTCCTCCCGATTTTTTCTTATAGGGTATTTGAAGTGTCGTTCTTATAGCAATAAGCCTCGCACTTTAGAAGACTTAGAAAGCAACATCAGGGCAGCAATCCGGACTATTGATGAGATCATAAGGACATGGTGTGAAGGACCTTCGATAATACACAGTGTTGCGTTCTAGTGTGTTTGGATGTCGGTGGAGGACATTTCCAGCATTTATTATGAATGATACTACATTCCCATGAACTAAGGAACGTTGTAAACCACATGTCATGTTTCGTGCTGCAAAATATTCTTTGGGGGGAATACCTGTGAAACACCGTGTATTACAGTTTCTCCCATGGAAGGGGGGCGAATGTGCGTAGGATCAGCTAAAATGTACTTTTCTAGCTTTTTGTTGTTGTTGTTACAAACGTTTTGACAATGCTGATGTTGTTTTCAATACTAACGATACTTGTATTTGGAACTCGTTCCTGTTCCGTATTTAAGCAAAAGCAACTTTTGATGATTTTAAGTTTGGACAACGACCTTTTCCAGCAAGCCACCGCTACAGACAGCAAAAGTTTGAAGAGAGTTTTGTGCACGTTACTATTGCTATCAATTCTATTTAATGGAAAAGGGGTTTTGCAATTTTAAAGACCTTTTTGGATTTCAAGCTTAACAGAAAGAAAAAGAAATATGTTTATTTTTAGGCAGTGTAGAAATCCACAAAATTTAAATATTTTTTCGTATACCTTAACATCGGACACGTGTCATCCCCACTCCCTCCAACTGTCTTTTGCTGCAGACAACATCGAAAATATCTTTAAAGCTATTGAACTGTTTGGAAAACATATTAATGAGTCATTTGAAAATATGTATCTTAAAGCACTTTATCGGTTTATGTGATGCTTAACGTACGTCCAAAGAATTTCAATTTAGTCACACAAATCTGGAGCAATTATATCATACTCTTTCTGTTCAATACCTGATAATTTTATTAGTAATTCCATACAATATTTTATTTTTATATCCCTGCTTAGTGTCAATAAAGAATAAAGGTCATTTAAAAATTGAAAAGTTTCGTTATGTGTGTTCAGGTGTTCGAACCGTTCTTATTGTTGTATCAAAAAACACGAAAGTTATTATTTTTAATTTCTTTTTGGCAGATCAATATCGCATCCGTATTTTGGTACCAAAAAAAAATTTTTTTTTCTTACATGGTCTAACCAATCCAAAAGTTGGAAATTTTGTTTCGTAACTATTTCCTCGGCAATTCTTTTATCTTCAACTAACATGCCGTTGAAACCTCCATGTGTTCCACATCCTTTTAAACATCCATCTACATGTTTCAACATTTCTATTATGGTTGGTATAACTACAACAAATTTGGCATTAATTTGCTACTACCCAGGGCGGATTGTCCCACCGGGACATTCCCCAGTTAACCACTTGAGAAACTTCCATGCCCATTTACTAAAGTGCACTGAATACCGCGTGTGTAGGAGAGGCGGCTCTCGGCAAATCCTCGCCTTGGCGGCGGTTTGTCGAACCTTCGGAGAACAGTAATAAATGAGCAGATGCACGCTGAACTTCTCATGCGTAAAACTGTTTTTTGGGGTCGGTCGCTTTTCTGTTTAAACAGTAGCAATTTTGCTTTCCCGTCGCCCGACAGTGAGCGGCTGATTTTCATTTATGGAGGTAAGGTGTAAGGTTCCCTTGTGTAAGTACAATGAACAAAGTGGACTTTTTAATGGAACACCTCTTTAGTTTATTAAGGAATGAAGAACAAAATCCGTTAAAGACTTGGGCCCGCATCGACCAAATATTTGCTTGGTGCAAAACAAGAATCAACTTGTAATGCGGAGTGGTACAGCAAAATAAAGTGGTTAATTGGAAGCGAAAGAAGCCATGCTTGTTTCATTTCTACTGTTTTCCATTCGGTGGTGCTGAAGTTGGACCCTACATGGAATAAGAGATTTAAAACATCTTTCGGAAAGAAAAATCACGAACAAATATCTCGCCACGTGTCAAATTGTGTAAAATTTAAATTATGCACTGTATCTTGTGAGAACACTTGATGAAGGGTATGAGCTTTCATTTAGAGTTCATAATGAACTGGCTGATAAAAATAGATGTTTTGAATAGAATTATTGGCTGTCTAAAATTTTGCGGAAGTAGTGAGTTTGCCTTAAGAGGTCATAATGAATCTGAAGATTCTCTTAACAGAAGTGTGTTTCTTAATTTAGTTAGTGAAATTGCAAAATTGGACAGTCAGTTGAACGAACATTTAGAAAATTTCAAAATATATTTCTACCACAATACAAAATGAATTGTTGGATTGAACATACGACGTTTACAGAGACTGTCTTCAGGAAGTTGTCAACGCAGCAATGTTTGTATCCATCCAAGCTGATGAAACAACAGACATATTTAATAAATCACAGCTTGCAGTAATTCTCCGTTTTGTCTGTTGTACGGAAGTGGTTGAACATTTTGATAGCTTTTCGCAAATAAAAGACAGATCTGCTGATGGAATTTCTCCATGTATAATAGAGGAATTGCAGCCGTACTATTCAAAAGACAAATTCATTTCTCAAACTTATGAGGGAACTGCAGTAATGCGTGGTGAACTCGGTGGTATTCACAAACTTTTCAGAGACATTTATCTTCATGCCTGCTTTTTTAAGATAACTTAATTATGCAACAGGTTTGTTCTGCAGTTACTCTAGTGAGAATATTCTTTGCAAATCTGACAGCATTTTCGTTCTTCTCAATATCAAGGAAAAGAACAAACTTATTACGTGCTGTTATAACTTGGTAGAATTTTCAGAGTACAGCTGTTCAAGCAGTTTATCGTGCTGAAGAATCATTAATGACGGGTTTTGAAAGAATCCGGGAAGAACCTGAGTGCAATGCAGTATCAATAAGAGAAGCAAATGGCCTAATGAAATTTCTTGAGGACGCAGAATTTTTTTTTCTTTCTCAAGTTTTTCAGTTAAATTATGCCTCACGTTGATATATTTTAAACTATTTTGCAGAAAAAGATTAGCACACCTATTTCTCTCAGACATCAGCTTCAGAACTTCCGAAAATCTGTACATAATATTCGATATAAAATGTCTGAAACATCTGTTAATGTTGATTTGTCTTTTGGGTCTACAAGAAGAAAGCAGGATAACATAACAGCCTGTGCAGTAGAAGGCTGCTGCTTAATTTCGAACTGGGCACAACACAGATTCAGAGCAATTGAACACCTAGAATGTTGATACTGCGAAATTTCCTGAATTTGAGAAAAATATTTCTAATGATGCAGCACGAAGCTGCACACAAATTTCTATCATTTTATTAACAGCGAAAAACTTCAAACGGATCTCATACTTCTTGTAAACAGCGAGGAATTCAAAGATCCCATGTCAATTGGCAATTTGTACAGCTTTTTGACTGAAAATGAGTTATAGACTGGTTTTTCAGAAGCAACAAAAATTCTAAATTTAGCTCTAACTTCTCCCATTGTGACAGCTGAATCTGAAAGATGTTTCGGTACTTTGAAACGTGTAAAAACTTGCTTACGTAATACAATACGGCAAGACGGTTAAATGCCTCAACTGTTTTATCTGCTGAGAAAAAGCTTATTTCAGAAACTGGCGATTTCAACACCACGGAAGTTATCCAGAAGTTCGCCGAGTAAAAAAAATAGAAGAGCTCAATTCCTTTATAAGTGAGGTAAGACAAAAAAGCTAAACTTTTATTTGATGTTGTACAGTACTGCTGCATATATACACCGTAAATAAAAAATCCACCTCATTCTATATGATTAAGCATGATTTCAGCAGGTTTGCCTTTAGGAACCTCACAATCCACTGAATTTTTTACCAGTACGAAATAAGGTCGAGAGCAATTTCAAACATTTAACTACGGATAAATTTTAGAACACCTTACGCGACTATTCAATTTTCTGCCATGTATTTGGATGTAGGATCAAAACTTGATTCTTCTCTCCAAGCTACAGCTACAAACAATTTAACAGTTAAAAGGCAATATTTTGTTTCTTTCCGAAAGCGCAGCGTGTCTACGTCCGGCGCTCTAGAACATAACGCCATAGCAATTTGCTGCGATGACGGTCTCAGCTTCGCCGGAGACTCAAAGTCCAATGTCCAATTTCCGCATGCGTCCGGCATTTCTGAGACTGAACTCAGTTAGGCCGCGATCTTCAACGTTCTCAATGTTTCTCCCCCCCCTTGGTTTTGATCAACAGCGGTTTTTTGCCTTTGAGCTGTGGAACTTTTAGGGCTGGGCTTTCGAGTGAAAACACACATTTTGAAGTAACAAAATGTGAGATTTAGGTATAACTGCTACTTACAATACTTGCCACTCACTGTGTGTTTTATTACTTGGTTTATTGCGAATATAAGTTATCATTTACCAATTTTGATTTATGCAAGATGCATTTAAAAGAGTTGGAATAAACATTAAATCACCAGGCGGTGTTCCGCCCTGGTATCGCAGTGGTCTAAGCGATGGCTTTTGAACATTCGTCCGAGATGGATCCGCTTTCGAATCCCGGTGAGGCATGGATGCTGTGTTTGTCTTACGGCACTACTTCTGTACCTTCCCTGGAACCAGTGGCCCAAAATTAGGGACGGGTGACTGCTTATAGCCCACTGACTCAGTGGCGTAACTACCATCCCCGCAGTTGCAGTTACTGAGGGGGGGGGGATGCGCAGGTAACGGAAGGGCGTACTGCAGCTGCCTGTTATAGTTTTATGAAAAATTTCGAACACGCACAATAATTAACCCAGAGACTCAGATTTTGCTTTAAGATATATTTAGCTTTGCCTAAATAAATGCCCAGTTTCTCTTTTAAAACACTGAATGCCTTGCAGATTGAAAGTGTTCGGCTCTTTGATTTCAGGTTGTAATACGATTGCCCTGCAATGGGTTGTAAATAATACATCGCTCTCCAATCGCCCTCTCTCTCTACGCTGCTGAGGAAAAGCTTGAGGCCACAGTGGGATTCCCTGTGGAGGATGTGGAAAAACAATCAGTTACCTAGGATTACGTGCACGACGGGCGCCAACATTTATTCACAGCAGCCGCAGGTCTGCCATGTGTGAGAGGGGGATTTCTTCAAGTGCTTTAATTTAGTTTTGGACAAAGCAATTACACGTATTGTTAAATCTGTTACCTAAAAAGTTAAAACTACAGGGCTTTAGGTACGGCCCTTACTTTTACAGACACTCTCCCTGACTTCCTAACCTCTCCCCCTCCCCCTCCCCCAAGCCACGGCAGACACACACCGCCAAAAATGCATCCTTCCTCGCGTTCGAAATCCTGAGAAAATTACTGTGTTTAGAGGTGCTGAAGTAAATCTCGCGGGTGGGGGGGGCGCACGTTGTGCTAGTTACACCACTGCCACTGAGTTGCTCACGGTGATCGTTAAACCCTCAATAATAATAATAAAAAAAAAACAGGTGGTACGTCGACTGCTCCAACAGTAGAAGATTTCGTACAAACACAAATCCGGCAGTGAAAAGAGAAAGTTAAAAGCTGAGAAAATAGGAAAAATGCTGCAAATCGAGAGAAAATCAGGAAACAATTTCAAATCTTCAGGAGAAAAGCAATCTTGGCGTGACAGCTAAAAGTGCTGATGTAACATCAGCCAAACCCTCTGATTGTTCTGAAACAGCTGAGAATGTTTTTATAAAAAATATGCAATACTGCGTTCGACCACGGCACGAGTCTTGAAAAAACGGCAGTCATTGCAATAACAATAGGAACCGGCCACGCCTGTTTATTACGCATGCGTCGTCGGTACTACGCAGTTTAATAATCGTGGAGAAAATGAATATTAAGTTGATGCTCCAACCTGTATATAGTCCAGATTTATCACCATGTGACTTCTGGTTGTTCCCCAGGGCGCGGTGTCCTGTCGATAATTTTTATGTTCGTAAATCTTGGGGAAACTGATCACTTCGCTGAGATTTACGAAAAAAAAAAAAAAACACAAAAAACTAAATAAATAAATAGGATGAAAATCCTCGACAGTCCACGTTTCAAAATTTGGTTTGGAGAAGGCGGTGAAGTGAGGGAATCTGTTACCAAAAAGCTTACATGGTACAAGCTTGAATTTTTAGATTAATTTGTTTATAAATTGCTGGTCAGAATTAGTGGGGTAATTTCAAATTGTTATGAACAGTGGGAGTACAGATAAGTATGGATTTGTGTCCAGGAGTGTTGAGAGTTAGTGTTTGCCTTTTATTTACATGGTGTGATATTGTGTACTCAGAGCAAGTTTGTATACTGAAGTATTTTGAATTTTTCCAGATGATAGGGTGAATTTTAAGTATATTTGTCAGCATTATTGTGTAATGATAATTTTTGAGGTAACTGAGTAAGGTATTTAGGGCAGTATGTTTAGTAGAGTGTTGAGAGTGATTTTGTATCAAGTAATGCTAGAATGTTGAGTATATTAAATTTTAATGCAAATTTTCCTGTTAGTTGGGATTGTTTACTGAAGTAACGTTTGGTTATATGTAAATTTTTGCTCAGTTATTGTAATTTTAAAATTAATGTTGGTTAGGGAAACTGGTTTGAGGGGTGTGCTCGAAAGGAAATGAAATCTGTATTGTGTATACAATAAGCTATAAATTCATGAAGAGAAGGAGAGATGTTCAAACTTATCCACAGTGTTTATGTTATGTTCCTTAAGTCAAGAGTATTTATGTGTTTTTGAAAATCTTGATTTTTTGGCAGAAATATGTGTTCTTCCTTTTATGGTTTATATAAATACAACAAGTGGGTGTCATCTGATTTTGTTTGCTTTTATAAGGCCTAGTTGCCAAAAGTGGAATTGTCAAAAAAATTTAAAAGCTGATTGTGTTCGAAAACAAAAGCACATGGTTGTTTGTGCAATGAAGAATTAGTTGACTGAGTTGAAGTTCATCGCAGGGTCACATGCTAATCCACCTTAGGAAACGACTCTGGAATTTTAGGAAACGACTGTGGAAACGACTTAGGAAACGACTCTGGAATTTTGTTTTTATTTAATTAATGCATTTTGTCCTAACCACTAATTTGATCATCACAGCCTTCAAAAGTTATTACACGTGCACACTGTATACCATCTAATTTTTAGTGTTTACAAATTTGTTACACATGTAAACAGTAATTACTTATTTTACCCTTGCAGGTGCCTCAACTCATCGTATATTCAAACAACGCAAACCTTCAATAATAACTTTTGGGAATTTTCAAACATCAGTGTTGCATTTTATTTATATTTTCATATATCATAGCCTTGAGATAATTGAATTTACGTTTGTTTCGAAATGCATCCACCCATCTCCCACATTTTAGTTTTCACCTAAATTCAACGTTTACCATATTTTTGATTTGCATAAATTTAAATAGTAATTACGCAGAATAACCTTTCTCTTTTATTCTCACCATAACAGCGGTAATTTGAGACTGATCAAGCTTGTAGAATTTTTAGATAATTTGAGACTGATCAAAATTTTTAGATTAGGGTAGGAGGTGCTTCCACAGCATTCCAGAAGAAAGATTTCAGAAGACATTCAAAAAGTGAGAGGAACGTTTTGACCAGTGTATTCGATGCAATGGACAGTATTTCGAAAAAGATGACCATTTCCTTCATAATTAAAGTGCGTACTTTTTTTATATAAAAACATTCTCAGTTGTCTGGGGACAACCCTTGTAAATCCTGACGTTTCCGAGACTGAAGCCCCAGTGATCATAGAGGGCTATCGCCTGAAAAATATAGCCCTCTATCCAGATCAAAACAGTCAGAATTAGCAGGTGCTGGCTCATAAAAAAATCCTGATAATTCAGATGCTGAAATTCCAGTACGCTTTTAAAAGATAAAACCTGAGAACTCAGACGTTGCATGCAGCTCAAAACAATGGATTTAGCAGATCAATTTAAAACCTTAGCATATCCAGGACTGTGGATTTGCTATATTTTTTAATAATTTCTTAATTCCAGAATGATTAATCATGTCAATTAAATCACATTTGGAGCACGAGGAAAGAACGGTGGCGCACAAAAGGAATTCCTGCTGGAGGGGCCTATATATATATACTGTATACACGGTCGAGTCACATTATTGTGACCACCAGCTAATATCCAGAGTAACCGCCGTGTGCAGCGTGGACAGCAGCTAGACGGGCTAGGAGTGACTCAACAAGGTTATGGAAGGTGTTCACAGGTATGGGGAGCCATGCTGACTGCAGTGCATCTGACAGCTGCTGGAGGGTGCGTGGTGGAGGATACATAGAGCAAACAACACGATCGAGGTGGTTCCACACATGCTCAGTTGGATTTAAGTCTCGGGCATTAGGGAGACAGGGAAAGTGCTTTGAAGTCTTCATCGTGCCCTTCCAACCAATCTCGGACGTTTCTAGCTTTGTGACATGTCGCATTGTCGTGCTGGAAGATCACATCCGCCCCAGGGAAGACATTCAGCATGTATGGGTGTACGTGGTCGGCAAAGATGGATTCATAACGAATTCGGTCCATAGTGTCTTCCACAGGTATGAGTGGACCCAGGGAATGCCACGAAAACATTCCCCAGATCATAACGCTGCCTCCACCAGCTTGTGTTCTTCCAGAAATGGTTGAAGAGGGTTTGTTCTCCGATGTTTCACACCTTATACGTCAACGTCCATCAGTTCGATGAAGCAGAAAACGTGACTCATCGGTACAGCAAGGGAACGTTTCATGTGAACAAAAATCTATTGTTCTGCTCGTGTTGCAACATACCAGTGGATTTTTCAAGAAAGGACAGTTGTGAAAAGCATTTTTTTTTGATTGAAGGTTTAACGACCGCCGTGAGCAACTCAATGGGCTATAAGCAGTCGCCCGTCCCTAATTTAGGTTCACTGGTTTCAGGGAAGGGAGAGAGCCAGTGCCGTAAGACAAACACAATATCCATGGCTCACCGGGATTCGAACCTGGACCCCGTTCGGAAGAATGATCAGAGGCCATCGCTTAGACCACTGCGCCACCGGGGCGGCGAAAAGCATTTAGCAAGCAAGCTGCATTAGAAACAGGTGTGTCTGAACACTCAACCGAAAATAATGCAGAAATGTTTTGATGAATTAATTGAGGAAAGGGCTGCACAAGAACAGCATTGCTCATGGAACTTTCGGAATTAACTGGTGCCTTTTGTTCAGCTAACATCCCACTTTCCAAACTGGATAACCCTACATTAAAAAATTACTTGGAAAATTCTTTGAAAGATATTGGGGTTATTCCAAATGCAAATTGGATGCGGAAATGTTATTTGCCGAAAAGATATGATATTCAAAAGCAGCAAGTGAAAGATATTTTAAAATCGGTATCCGGTGTAAGCATCGTAGCAGACGAAACAACTGATTCTAAAAATAGATACATTTTGAATATTCTTGCTGTTCCATCAGTTGAACCGAATGTTGAAAGCTGCAATGATGAAACCTCTTTGAATGCAATCTTCCTTGAGTGCATCACTTTGGAATCCGTAAACTTTAAATTAGTCAGCGAGGCAATACTTCAGTGCGTTAATAAGTATGAAATACCTTTTGCTAATATAACCGCTTTTGTGACGGACAATGCATCTTACATGTCCAAAGCGTGAGGTAAGAAGCTGACAGCTGTATTTGTGAATGGTGTTCACGTCACCAGCAAAGCGCATCTTTTAAATCTTTTGGGTGAAATTCGGCAAAATGAATTTGAAAATGTTAACTCTTTAGTAGTTGTTGTTAAACATGCCTTCACAGCATGTCCCTCCCGTAAAGGACGTTTTCTACTAATTTTGCAAGAGAAGGGCAAAATACCTTTCTTACCACCAGTACCTGTGCAGACTAGGTGGAACAGTTAGTTTGAGGCCGTGCCTTTTCAGTGCAAACATTTAGAAGACTACGCAGAGTTTTTTGAAAAAGAAAAGACAACAGTAGCAGTTGTATTGTGTATAAATCATTGGGTATTGCCAAGATAGGGATTTATAAGAAAATCTGAAACAGGTTGAGGTTCATGCGCCGTATATTTCTGGACAGCTCATATTTTATTTGAAAAACAGCGAATTTCCGCGCACAAAATATATAATGAAATGTCGGACATCGCCAACATTCTTCTTAGCAAGAGTCAAGACTGCGATCACGTCGCTGCAAAAAGAGTTCTATCCACTTCTTATGAAAAAATTGAGCATTATTTTTTTTAAGATAAAAAGCATCGATTTTGTCAGCCAGCCGCAAATTTCTTCAAAGCATGTAGGGTGTTTAATACTGATCAATTTAAGTCTTTGGACATTTTAGACGACGACAAAGATTTGTTTGTTTTCAGCCACATTCCTATGTTCGAAGTTGAGGACCAATTAAAATGTGAATTTCGTTCATATAAAGCGAGTGTAAAAGAATTTTCTGTCAGCGAAGGTTTGCTAGACTTCTGGAATACGAAAAAAGGTCGTTTTCCTAAGCTACATAAGGTTGCTATCCCTTGTCTGTCAGTACCCACAAACAGTGTCGATGCTGAACGATCCTTTTCTAAATTTAAAACCGTGTTACAGGGCAACATACACAGCATTAAAGAAGAAAATCTGTGTATGTACAATATGATGTATCAAAACGCCATCCACTTAAATGGAAATCTTGATCTCGTATAACGGCGTTGATAACATTGCCAGAATTTGAATGGTTTAGAAATGTATCGATTTTAAAAACTTATGAAGTTATAATGCTTATTTAGTTACGTACTAGTCATTTGTATTATTGCTTCGTAACTTGGTAGACATTCTTTTTTTTTTGAAATGTTAGTGTATATCATCGGCCGCGAACATTTCGCGAAATTTCATAATTTATCCCGCAACCGCCCCGAGAATTTTGCCTTTTTTTCCCGCGATAAAATTACTGCCCTAACGATAACCAACGGGCCGGGACCATACCACGAAAAACACCCCCACGCGAGTACACTGCCAGCTCCGAATTTGACCGTAGGAACAATTCACTCTGGTAAATAGCGTTCCCCCGGCTGCCGCCATACCCACACACGGCCATCAGACTGATGGATCGTGTATCTATATTCATCAGTCCATAGGACTCGTTTCCGTTGATATATGGTCCACGATAAATGTTCTTTACACCATGCTAAACGACGAGTAGCATTCCGAGTGGAGATGAAAGGTTTATGAGTAGCCGCACGACCACGGTAACCCATGGAATGAAGTTCTCTGCGAATGGTACGTGTATAATACATACCGAGGTTTCAGCATTTTTACTCGACTGTACACTGAGATCTGGTACAGTACTCCGTCAATTAGCTGTAACGACTCTCCTGAGGCTTCGACGTCCTCTATCACTGATTTTCTTTGTCTGCCGGTAGGTTTTGCTGCTTTAGGCCCGCCGTGTGTCTTCCACTTATTCAGTACATCCGAAACAGTTGACTTTGGTATATTTAAACGCCTCTCGGTTTTTCTTATGGACAACCCACTCATGTAACGCCCAACAATTTTTCCTTTCCCAAAGTCAGTTCTTTCCCGCCATGACATTTTCACTCAACCTCACAGTGCGATATGATCGCGGTCAGCTGCAGGGTTGTTTTTATACCGTTTGCAGCTGTACCGCGCATCTTAACAACGTAGTGGATCCGTTCATTTGCTTTTGAAGGGGTGTCCGGTGACTTTTGTCAATAGTGTATATATTACAAGGATCAACAGAGAATAAATCTGAATGCGAAGAAAGTAAACAGAATCCTTTGCGGAGTGCAGCATATACTCTGTAACAGTGAAGACACCAATGCTACTACAGAAAATGGGATAATACTAATCTTGTGGAATAATCTGATGCGTTAGATCAGATAAAGCACTATATTGAGAAATAGTATGTACTAGAAATAATAAAGTCAGTGAGAAAATGAGAAATTATATGAGTTGGAAAGGCACACAGGAATTTTTGTATACACACGTCAAACAGATCCTACACATTTTCAATTATTCGTTGAACACAGCATTACAGTAAAGAGTATGATCAATGATTTGGTTTGTATGTTCAGAAAGAAATTTGTACATTTTGAGGGCATAAATGAGCCTCCCCGATGCTTATTTCATCGCAGCAACATACGTATACACTCACGGACAATGAAATTTGCGCACCAAGAAGGAAGCATCGGATTGAACTGAAATTTTATGGACGTATAGGTAAAAACTGAGCTGCAGGACAATTACAGAGGGATCTGTGACATGCAGTCCGGTCATCTTCAATAGCGCGCCGCACCGTCTCATGCGGCGATACATGTTGCAATACGGTCCGGCATGGAGGCGAACAGACGCCTGATGCTGTCCTGTGGCAGACTGGTCCACACGTGTTGGACTGTGTGCTCCAAATCCCGGATAGTGCGGCACGGCGGCAGCCAGCGATTTAACTGGCCCTACATATGTTCGATAGGGGACATAGCCGGGGAGCGGGCAGGCAATGGAAGTGTCTGGACATGATGTAGGCAGTGCTGGGCAACCCGAGCCGTATGCGGGCGGGCATTATCCTGCTGGTATAGCACCTAGAATTCCGTCCAGGAATGGGACCACATAGGGCCGTAGGATCTCATCCACATACCGCTGGCCAGTCAATGATCCACGTAACACTACTAGAGTTGATCGGCTATCGTACGCAATGGCTCCCTAGACCATAATGCCTGCAGTGGGGGAGGTGTGGCGTTCGATAGCAAGGTTTGGATTGTGCCGTTGACCCAGGGACCTCCGCATTCGGAGACGATGACCATCTGTCCCCAAAACAAAGCGGCACTCATCGCTAAACACCACACGTAGCCAGTCTGTAGCGTTCCATGTCGCTCTGGTCTGGCACCACTGCACGCGGAGCCAGCGATGTTCCGAGGTTATTGGCAGCACAATTACGGGGCACTGGGATCTTTTTTTATTATTTTTATTTTTTTGATTGTAGATTTGACGACCACCGTGAGCAACTCAATGGGCTATAAGCAGTTGCCCGTTCCTAATTTAAGGCCACTGGCTCCAGGGAAGGAAGAGAGTCAGTGCCATATGAAAAACACAACATCCATGCCTCACCGGTAATCGAACCCGAACCCCTTTCGGATGAATGATCAGAAGCCATTGCTTAGACCACTGCGCCACCGGAACGGCGGCGGTGGGATCGCAGATTCGCTTCCGCGAGGCATCGGGAAATGGTTCGTGGACACACAGGAGCCGTTACGTCTGCGTGTTTAGTGGATCGGGTCCCCGTGGGATGCATTCGAACCTGGCGCACGATCCGTCGATCCCCTGTACCGGTGGTCCTCCTGGTCCGTTCGGAGCAGCTCCACGTGTCCACTGCTCCCAATACAGTCGGACGGTAGGGTCAGAACGATTCGCGTGGCTGGCTATACGGCGCGCCGACGACCCTGCGGTTTTCAGCCCGATGATCCGGCCTCTCTCAAAGCCCATAAGTTGCGTAAATCGACGTCTCTGGCGTCTACCCGGTATTCTTGTCACTCTGTACAGTTGTTTACGTCGGCCGGTGCTTTTTGCATTCATGAGGCATCGATTACACGCCGGTTCATAAGACTGTCTGTTCGTGCTTGCAGCGCTCCCACAGGGTGTGTAGTCATGCGCACTGGCATCAAACGTAGAACATTTGCATATCAGCGTGCACTCTAGCTATTTGCAAAGTTTCGCGGTGGTAGCATGTTACCTTCTAGGTGCGTAAATTTCATTGTCCGTGAGTGTATTACAATGTCACCTGACAGCATAGTTACAAATGAAAAAAAGATTTAACCATCAAATGCTTTGCATCAGATAAAATTATACACTTAAAATACACAATCAGAACCAAATCACTTGAGAAATGAGGAGTTGCATGCGTGGGAGTATCTACCAGAGGAAGAACACTGTCCCCGAAGGGACTGTATTGTATTGATTTAGAAGACGTATGGCAGGATGCAGTCAGAAAATTGCAAAAAAGAGTGATACATGAAATACAGTCCCGATGTGAATCCAATAGAGCATTTGTAGGACGAGATGGAAGGCTGAATCCCATCTCAGCCTGTGAGCCCTTCCTCTATGGCAACTCTGGCAGAAGCTTTACAGGAGGAATGGCGGAAAATTCTAAAACAGACGTACCCGAAACTCGTGGAAAGCATTCCTAGAAGAGACGCTGCAGTCATAACGGCAAAAAGTGGGGCGAATTAGTAACGATTTCGGCTGATAAACGCTCTTGTTTCAGTTCGGCCTTGGTATCAGAGTGGTTTGGTCTGCATAGTCTGTATGTATCATGCAGTAAAGTAGAAAACGACAGAACTTGCGCTTCATCAAAGTTTGAAAATTTTGCATGCCGTGATAGGTGGGTAAATAAATTTTAAAACCCGAAGAGGTGTTTCAAGCATCGGAGGAAACATAGTCTATGTGAAAATACAATGAACGATTGATATCTGCCTTCGAGAAATTCTGAACAGATATGTCACAGTTTCTTGTGAAAATTGCAACACCAAGAAAGAATAGCGCTATTCAAATGAAATTTCTATCACAGATTCCTCATGTTGAAAGAGATAACTGATTACATTTGTAGAGCTATACAAAAAAATTTCGCTTCAAAACTCAGTATCGTGTGAAGCCACCCCTAGTAACATAACAGCCACTACACGGCGAGGCACTGAATGGAAGAAGTTTTTGATATCGTCCTGGGGTATGACCTGCCAAGCTGCTTTTATGGGAGACCAGAGTTCATTTGTGGTGACTGGCGATGGCGCTTGACGGGCCAGTCGCTTAGCTACAATGTCCCAGACATATTCGATTGGAGACATATTCGGAGAACGTGCAGGCCAAGGAAGTAACGGTATCTGCTGTGCATGCAAAAGTTCTTGGACATTCAGGGCCGCATGTGGCAGAGCATTGTCCTGCTGGAATATAGTGCCACAACAACTCTGAAGGAAGGGTATCACATCTGCCTTGAGAACATCCCTGATGTATCGCTGGCTGTTGAGGGTTCCCTCAATTCGTATCAGGAGAGATCACGAATTGAACCCAATGGCGCCTCAAACTATGACGTTTGGTGTTGGGCCTGTATGACGCTGCAAAATGCCGTTCACCACGATGTCTTCGAACACGTATGCGATCATCATGGTGCATCAGGTTGAATCGTGACTCGTCGGAAAGCACGATCTATTGCCAATCAGCGCGTTAGTGTCTGTGCTCGAGACCTCATTGCAGCCTGAGGCGTCTGTGGTTGAGGGTCAAAGGAATACGCAGCAATGGGGTGCTAGCGACCGGTGTCACGTCAATTCTTCAACCACGACAGTTCCTCGCGCGTCAATTCGTCGCGGACAAATTCCTTGAATACGTCAGTTTGTCGCGGTCAAATTCGTCGAGTTTACAAATTTTGGTTACATACAAATCGCATGCAGGAAAACGTGCGATTTCGGTCGTCTTCCGCCGTGGTCATTTTTATAAGGTTTAGACACCAAGTCAATTTAGTATTATTGCACTTTTACTGAGGCATTAAATATTAATACACTGCCGGACAATTGCTAAGGACGGATGACAATAGCAACGATAGCAACCATAAAATGGAAGGCAGGAAAATGTGGAAATTAACATAAGTGCGGGATACAGTCAGACGTGTTGTGCGTATGCAAATTTTGGATTGCCGAACTTGTTCGTGACGTCATAGCGCTGATAAGAGATATAAAGGGTTTGACGCGTATTGACCGTTGTTGTTCAAACGCAAAGTTGAAAGGGAAAGAATCAATTGATGAACTTGCAATTTTAAGTATGTCTTCCCGACATCACCTAGATGGTTTTAGGCCTGGCCGTATTATTGGCAAGATTGAAGAAGGGCAAAAAATAACAGATGTTGCCAGGGAGTTTGACGTCAGCCACAGTGTTGTTTCAAGGCTTTGGAAATCATTTCAAACAAATGGAGAGTGTAGCAAACGTCACGGGGAGGTCGTGTTCGCAGTACGACACCTGCAGAAGATCGGTACATAGTGCTATCAACAAAAAGACACCGGCGCAGCACAGCTAGTGAGGTAGCAAATCAGTTTATGGCTGCTACTGGCAAGCGGATCTCCCAAAAAAACTGTCGCCAGACGTTTGCATGAAGGATGACTATACGCCCGCCGTCCTGTTGTGTGCATCCCATTGTCCAGACGTCACCGTACAGCCCGTTTGCAATGGTGCCATCAACATCGTGTAACGTATACTCTAGATTCACTTTCCTTTTGATTTTTACTATTTCTGGTTATTTTATTTTGCCATGTAAATTATCTTCTTACTGAACGAGATGTTATTTCTCCCGCTGAATGAGATCTGGCAATGAGTGTAAGTCATGACGTGGTGGTAGCCAGTATAAATAGGCGTGTTCAACGATACCGAAGAGAGTTTTTTGTTGATGTGCGTAGGAAGAGCTGTTGTTGTATGGTGAGAGCTTTGTTTCATGTGTAACGTACCAGGAGATGTGACGTACCTGCCAGAAGGACGCACACGACATAAAGGCAGATAGGAATCAGAATAAAATGTCCGCGTAGCTTAATTGGTAGAGCAACTTATTCCGGAATGAGTGGACCCGGGTTCGAATCCCGGCGCGGATAAAAATGACGGAGAAATTCACTTCGTTATACATATGTAAAGAGATCTTCGTTTATGTGAGAGCCAGATATCGAGTAGTTGTGTGACCGATGAAGTGAGTGTGGATAAATAACAGAAGTTTGCCTAATGAAAGATTGTCTTAGTAAGTACGTCTTTCTCAGTTCATAGTTTTATCAGACCTCTGTCTGGCTGTTAGGTTTATTTCATTAGTTGTTCTTATTTACAACCAGCATTAAGACTTTATTCATCTTAATTACTACTACAACATTACTAGCAGTTAAAAGCTTGTTCATTATTATTACTACACTACTAGCAGGCAAGTTTATTCATGATATAATTAACAAACAACAAGCATTAGGAGAAGCTTAGAAGAAAGTATATTCATTATAATCGCAATTGGACTGATAACGACTGGTCTGCTGTCCTCTTCTCAGATGAGAGTAGATACAGTCTATCGTCTGATTGTCGACGACAACTGATCTGGCGTGATAGTGGTACTGCATATTGTCCAGCAAACATACAGAAAAGGGACCGATATCCGACATGTAGTGTCATGGTATGGGCTGGCATCATGATTAATGGCCGTACGTCCCTCTATGTGCTTCCAACTGGGACTATGACTGGCCAACGATACATTAATGATGTTCTGCTACCTCATGTTCGCATGTTCCGTGGTGCTGTCGGTGATAGATTAATTTTCATGGACGACAACGAAACATGTCATCGAACAGTCGCTGTCCAGGAGTGTCTTGAGAGCGAGGATATTCAACGCCTCGTATGGCCAGCACGTTCTCCAGATCTGAATCCTATTGAAAATGTGTGGGATGCTTTGGTGAGGAGTCTTGCTGGTCGCCAATGCCCTCCAATAAACAAGGACACCCTCATCCGTGCACTGACAGAGGAATGGGATAAATTACCCCAACAGCTGCTTGATAATGTTGTGCAAAGCATGACACGACGTGTGAAATCTTGCATCGCCCCCCATGTGGCCATATCCCGTATTAACATCTTACGCCGGAACGCCTGAGGACGGTAATTGCATTTTTTTCACGTTTACGTATTTTGCACAAAATGGCCTGTTTGTCCCTTGAACACGTTCCAAAGCCTTCTGGATTTCAGAGCACAATAAATTGTCTTTCTTGTAATGTCCTGGCATTCTGACATTATTTTATTTCACTTGGCATCCAACCACACTTACTTTTTTATGCGCTATATAGCCGTTTATGATCGGTCCTTAGCAATTGTCCAGCAGTGTACTTTGGCCTAAGCCTAGGCCTTTTTAATAGTTTTTATTCCGTCTTGTTCATATTCATAAGGTTTACACTCTAAGTCAAGTTAGTATTATTGCGTTTTTACTTAGGCATTGAATATTAATACCTTGGCTTAGGCCTTTTTACCAGTTTTATTTGTCGTGCTCATGTTTATGAGCTTTGCATTAAATCAAGTTAATGATATTGCGCTTTTACTTAAGAATAAATATTTCATACGCTTGAACAAAATATGTCAGAAAGGCTCGGACCAAAGGCCTATTGATTAATATTTAATGCCTAAGTAAAAGCGCAAAATTACTAACTGTACTTCATGTCTCAACCTTACGAAAATTAGCACGACTTAATAAAATGTGTCAAAAAGGCCAAGGCCTATTTATAAATATTTAATGCCTAAGTAAAAGCGCAATAATACTAACTTGACTTGGAAGAAAAACTGTTAAAAAAGCCTAGGCATATTAATTTATTTTTAGTGCCAAACTAAAAGCGTAATATTACTAACCTGTCTGGGTGTCCAAACCTTATACATATGATCACGGCCAAAGACAACCGAAATTGTACATTTTCCTGCATGCGATTTGTATGTAACCAAATTTGTAAACGCGACGGATTTGACCGCGACGAAATGACGTAGTCGACGTATTGATGCGCGATGAATCATCGTTGTCGACGAAATGACACGCTACGAATCGTCGTAGTCGATGAATAGACCCGCGATGAACTGAGGCGCGACGATACGTCGTAGTTGACGAATTAACGTATAACCCTAGCGACCAGTCCTCTGTTAAACAGACGACGTCGAATTGTGCAGGAGGACAAAGTCTGACCTGTGACGGTGCTCCACTGTTGCGCTTATACAGTGAATGTCGCTGTGTGACAGGTCTCTGCCATGCGGTAGAAGTGTTTGTTTATCATCCTGTGTAGTCGTGCGATTTTCCATTTACCGGATTTCTACGCGTCCAAGTCTCATCTGTCCATTAAATTGTTCGCACCACTGTACTGGCGTTTCGTCCCGTAAGAGTGGAAATTTCGTCCCGTAAGAGTGGAAATTTCGTCCCGTAAGAGTGGAAATTTCGTCCCGTAAGAATGGCAATTTCGTCCCGTAAGAGTGGCAATTTCGTCCCGTAAGAGTGGAAATTTCGTACCGAAAAAGTGGCGATTTCGTCCCGTAAGAGTGGCAATTTCGTTCCGTAAGAGTGGCAATTTCGTCCCGTAAGAGTGGCAATTTGATCCCGTAAGAGTGGCAATTTCGTACCGTAAAAGTGGCAATTTCGTACAGTAAAAGTGGCAATTTCGTCCCGTAAAAGTGGCAATTTTGTCCCGTAAAAGTGGCAATTTTGTCCCGTAAAAGTGGCAATTTTGTCCCGTAAAAGTGGCAATTTTGTCCCGTAAAAGTGGCAATTTCGTTCCGTAAGAGTGGCAATTTCGTCCCGTAAGAGTGGCAATTTGATCCCGTAAGAGTGGCAATTTCGTACCGAAAAAGTGGCGATTTCGTCCCGTAAGAGTGGCAATTTCGTACCGTAAGAGTGGCAATTTCGTACCGTAAGAGTGGCAATTTCGCTGTGGGAAAATCCTGCTTCTCTCATCCCAACAATACTTCGTCGCTGAAAGCCGACGTCAGGCGTTCTTAACGCGGCCTTCTTTAGCGACGGGGCGCAGTAAAACACAAGAAACATCTTTTCGACTCAATGTCGGCTCTTCACTGATCGCAACATCTCGTTTGAGCCAGCTCTTTATACCCAAGACCGGACAGTTTAGAGGACGCTGCTCCAGAAACCACATGCGCATTTTCACTGACATTTTAATGATTTTCATGTCCCAACATGCTGTACACATCCTGTAGGTTTCAAGCTGATACAAGCAGTCCTTCATGGTGTTGCAACTTTCACAAGCAATAGTGTATAATGCCGATAAATCAGGGTAATATTACAGCTTGTTGCAGGCAAAATATCTTCTAAACCTTCTCGTGAATATGAATGGAAGTGACAAATTTAAGCTTATACGAAGCGAACAGAAAAAGCGTGGGTCATGTCAAAATTCTTCAAACAGTGGATTCATATTTTTGATGCGAACAGTAAAGTTCTTACATTTGTGGATCACAGTATCCATCGGCAAAGATGCAAAATATCGAACTTGTCAAAGTGGCTGAGCCATTCTTATCCACTATCTGAGCCATTTTTATCCACCGGCTGAGCAATTCTGCTTCTGTCATTGGGACTGCATCTTGATATTTCACGAAGATGGACATCCTGTATTCTTTTATCAATGGTTATTTCATTTTATTTATTTCTAACTACCTAATCCGAAAGATCTGCTTAAAAATCCCCATCGTACATGTTACTACGAAAGGAAAAACTCTTATCGTTCAATCACCAAAGTTCAGCAGAAATTTCATTGTGTTTAAAAAGAGGAGGTCGTCCAGTAAATCTCTCCTCAAAATTCTTCGACAGAATCCCGAATTACCTGAAATAAATCAATTTCGTAAAAACTTTCCTGTTTGACCTATAGCCTAAACTAAACAGCCGTTTTTCTTATCTCAAATACTGAAAGTATTATCACTTACAAGGGGCGGGGGTGGGGCATTTTCCCCAATTATCCAATTTCTGAAATATTACCTCAGTTTCGCCAACTTCCTTCTTTCTCCCACTATGAGCCGTGGGACTCAGGCACGTATGCAGGGAAATACCAAAAGATTTTCAGCGGATCTTCAGTGGCCTCACTTTCAACGTCGTTCGCTGTCTTCTCACCGTTCGTCCGAAATTAATCTGGGTTCGCGTCCCGGATGAGACATAATTGGTGTGTTTGTATTCCGGCGCTGGCCGTTTTCTCTCCCTGGAACCAGTGGCCCTAAATCAGTAACAGGCGACTGATTATAGACCTTACAGTTTCTCACGGTGGTCGCTAAACAAACAAACAATAGCTTTCTCAATGTAACCTCTCCTTCATTCTTCATCTTGGGCGCCCTACTACTTCTCTATGCTAATAACATTTCCTCCACCGCCACCGCCCCCTCTCTCGGCCCGGCTTGTGTTCTGTGTAACAGAAAATAGTAGTGCAACCAGTGCCGGATTAAGGCCTTATTGGGCCCCTAGGCTAAGATGTGTCATTGGGCCGCCAAAAAACTTACAGTATAATGGGAAATCATTATGAAGTTCGTTAAAACACGAAACTATAGCAATATGATTGTGGTAATTAATACATAGGGCGTTCCCCAAACTAATACATTTCTGCAGTCTTCATAACACGTCACTGTATTTTCCATTGTTTTCATAAGAAAATGATTTAAAAGATTAAGATTCCTAGATTTTGTCTTGGAATTTTTTTATGATTTAGCATCGCATAATTTTATTAGTACATCTTTTTTGTTACGCAATGTGTAGCCAGAGGGGACTTTGACCATTAACGGTTCCAAGTGCAAATTGGGAGGTGTGGATAGATGGTAGTGAAACCCAGAACCTGTCTCGCCGACCTCGCTGTACACAGCAACATGAAACCTTTACCTTTGGTGAGTCCCTGCCTTGAAATTAGTTCGTCTTCCAGCCTTTGTCTCTGACTAAACGGAAATCATACGAGACAATAGTAAAACTATTTTATAAATCTCTCCCCCTTTCTCTCTCTCTTTCTCTTATTTGCTCAGGCATGCTTGGTGGTCCCTTGTAAATGGTGGGCCCCAAGACTATGACCCCTATAGACCCCCTTCTCTTAATCCGGCCCTGTCTGCTACTCTCCTATCTTCTTTTCCTTTTGCTTTCAATGTCTCCCATCAGGGCGCCACATACCACATCTCAATGAATCGGTCGTTTGGGCTTTCAAACTAAATGTGAATGAGTCCCTAAAACTTCAAAATGTATTATTTTTATTCGGGAATAAGACCTATTCTGGAAAGTACAGTGAGTAATCACTGAATTATGTGTGACCACATACCTAATACGTACTTTGTAGGTCCTCCTTTCGCCCTCAGTACAGCAGCTATCCGTTATGGCATGGATTCAATAAGATGCCGAAAGCAATTGAGATGTATGGCCAACCATGTTGAGTGTAATACGACCTTTAATGCGGGTATGGAGGTGATTCGTATCTCCAGACGGCTGATATACCGTTTCCTAGTGTCTCCCAAGTGCTCTGTGGGGTTGATATCGGGGAGTTCGGAGGCCAATCTATACTGCTCGATATAGAAATTACCACACCCAGAAGGAGTGAGGATAGAGGGGTGAAATTGAGCATGCAAATTGAAATAATAAGGATTTACCTTGATTTTATTTTCAGCCACGTACAGTGTTTATCAGCTGAGATAATGAAGCACAATGGGTACGCCTCAGTAAGTGGTTGCACCGCTGCGAACGACTGTACAAGCAGCAATATGGCGTGGCAATGAGCCATACAATCGACGGATATCGTCCAGAGGAATGGAACACCAAGCACGGCTGTCTTGCTCCCATAATTCACCAAGATCGTACCTAGGCCAATTCGATTACAGACTACCTCCAATGTGGTCCCGCTAGTTTTCGATTGGGGATAAATCAGGCGATCTTGCTGGGCAGGTAGTGTTTGAACATGTTGCAAAAATTGTCCGCAGACCTGAGCGGTGTATGCATGGTCGTTATCTTGCTGGAAAATGAGGTGCTGTATGCCATTCAGGTACGGTATCGAAATGGGCTGAAGAACCTTGCTCACGTATCGTGCAGCTGTCAGTGTGCCCGTGATATGGACAAGAGGTGCCTTGATATCATGCGATATCTCTGCTCACCAGGGTGTCGCCAGACACGGATCCTTCGATCGTCAGGACTCATCACTAAAGACCACAGTGGTTCATTTGTAACCCCAGTTCGCATGACTTCGGCACCAAGACAGACGAGCACTGCGATGGCTGGACATTAATGGCAGTCGACGTAACTACTACGATGCGCAGGTTTATCCCATGTAACCTTCGGTTTACAGTTCGGACGTTATGGTGACGTCCATCGCCGATGACACAGCACGTCGAATATTGGCTGCAGTGTTTTCCGGTGATAAACGATCGTGTTCAAACAATCCGTCGGTCCAGGCCTGCTGGCGTTTATCGGACTGCACCTCTGCCGCTCCGACGCACATACGAACCTTCCTGTGGCCACTGGTGCCAACACCGTTCAACATCTCGTGCATCCGGTTGCACATACGCAGCAATACGACGAGTAGACCAACCTGTTTCACACAGGCTTACAATTCTTCCTCTCTGAAACGTGTCCAAATGGCGATAAACTTGCCGACGACGTTTACCCGGAATTTTCGGCCTTCGCTAAACAGTTTCCCAGCAAAAACAACAAATTGGAAACGTCCGCGAGCCTTACACCTACGACCACACATTACTATTCCTGTTGCTGTTGGCATCTTTATCTCACGAACGTGTGATGTCATCGGCTCCGGTTTAACATCATTTGCATATCTCGAGTGGGTACACCCGCCTTGAGATCTGCATGTTTGTAGCACACCTCCTTCCGGGTAGGGCGATTTCTATGTCGAGTAGTGTACATGCTGGAAGTCTGAACTGTGTTCCTCAAACCATTGCTGCACAACAGTGGACCTGTGGCTCGGTGCATTGTCATCTTGGAAGACACCGTCGTCATTCGGGAAAAAGTGAAACATTGCTGGGTGTACCGAGTCAGCAAACAATTCACTATAGTGAGCACCAGTCATACGTTGTTTCACATTCTCGGCGCATTGTGATCTTGGAAGACACCGTCGCCATTCGGGAGAAAGTGCAACATTGCTGGGTGTACAGAGTCAGCAAGCAATTCACTATAGTGGGCACCAGTCATACGTTGTTCCACATTCTCGGCGCATTGTGATCTTGGAAGACACCGTCGCCATTCGGGAGAAAGTGCAACATTGCTGGGTGTACAGAGTCAGCAAGCAATTCACTATAGTGGGCACCAGTCATACGTTGTTCCACATTCTCGGCGCATTGTGATCTTGGAAGACACCGTCGCCATTCGGAAAAAGTGCAACATTGCTGGGTGTACAGAGTCAGCAAGCAATTCACTATAGTGGGCACCAGTCATACGTTGTTCCACATTCTCGGCGCATTGTGATCTTGGAAGACACCGTCGCCATTCGGAAAAAGTGCAACATTGCTGGGTGTACAGAGTCAGCAAGCAATTCACTATAGTGGGCACCAGTCATACGTTGTTCCACATTCTCGGCGCATTGTGATCTTGGAAGACACCGTCGCCATTCGGGAGAAAGTGCAACATTGCTGGGTGTACAGAGTCAGCAAGCAATTCACTATAGTGGGCACCAGTCATACGTTGTTCCACATTCTCGGCGCATTGTGATCTTGGAAGACACCGTCGCCATTCGGAAAAAGTGCAACATTGCTGGGTGTACAGAGTCAGCAAGCAATTCACTATAGTGGGCACCAGTCATACGTTGTTCCACATTCTCGGCGCATTGTGATCTTGGAAGACACCGTCGCCATTCGGAAAAAGTGCAACATTGCTGGGTGTACAGAGTCAGCAAGCAATTCACTATAGTGGGCACCAGTCATACGTTGTTCCACATTCTCGGCGCATTGTGATCTTGGAAGACACCGTCGCCATTCGGGAGAAAGTGCAACATTGCTGGGTGTACAGAGTCAGCAAGCAATTCACTATAGTGGGCACCAGTCATACGTTGTTCCACATTCTCGGCGCATTGTCATCTTGGAAGACACAGTCACCATTCGGGGAAAAGTGCAATATTGTTGGGTGTACAGAGTCAGCAAGCATAAAAGCATAGTCTTTTCGACTTCTACGCTGTTTTAACACATCAATATACTAAGAAATAGTTCCTAAATGAAAGAAAACCTTAACGGCCAGACGAAACAACAGAAGTCAACTTACGGAAAAGCTTTATTCAGGCTGTAGAAAACACATCGTAATATGGCCTACTGCAGTAAACGCTCCACACACCACACATTATCACAACACTCCTATCAATAGTCAGTTTACAACCCAACGCTCGTAATGATCGCTCTCTTACAACGCTCTCTCTTACAACGCTCTCCAGCAATAGATCAGTCGTCGTTTTTATCTCTTGTTCTTATCAAGATCAGGCATACGTCACGTGTCTTCAACCTCAATAGTGTTGCCAAACGTATTCGTTTGAGAGAAAAGATATTTCGTTAAGCGTGAAGAATACTGAGAATAAACTCAAGATTTACATAGGGAAAGAAACTAAAAAAGGAAAGTTAATCTAGAATATACGTCACACTACGTAGTTGATAGCACAAGGCTTAGTACCAAGTCCGACCATAGAAAAAAGGCAGATGTAGCAGCAAGCACTGAAGCTAGAAGAAACGTCAGAATAACGAACGGCGGATTCCAGAAAGAAAATGCCATGGTAACATAAAGAAAATTATTTATGACAATAAAAATTACAGATGACAAGCTGCGGTTCAATAGTTTTCATTTTTGAAAAAATCATGAAAATCGCTCCAGTGGGTGGCTCTGGCGGAGTGTGGAAAGAAACAGCCTGGTGTTTTAAATATATATACACTGCTGGCCACCAAAAATGCAACACCAAGAAGAAAGCATCCGATTGGCCTGAAATTCGCAGCATGCGTCCCCGCGAGAGGACATACAAACGATTAGCATTGCAGGATATATGCAAATCATGTGCGCCCGGCACGCCAGCGAGAAGAACTATAAGAAGGGTGCACAGAAGGCGGGGTGTAAGTAGTGGAACTGTGTTATGCTGCCGGACCTGTGCGTGGGAAGCTTCCTGATACCTCGTCGTAGAATACGGCAGTCATTCCAGCACGTTTCGGGGTTTGACAGAGGACAAATAGTGGCTTATCGTGACAGCGGTTTATCGTACCGAGACATCGGCGCCCGTGTGGGACAACATCCAGCCACAGTGAGGCGAGTATGGATTCGTTGGGGGAAGGAGGGACGGACGGACCGACGCGAGCGATTGTTGCAGTAGCGGCACACCACCGGACGAGAGGACCGTCATGTTGTGAGGCGGGCATTGACTGCTTACACCGCCACATCACGAACGTTAGCGCAGGAATTAGGGTGTGTTGCGCAACAACCTGTGTCAGCACGTACCCTTCGACGTCGTCTGCAGGAGCGAAGACTTGCCGCACGGCGACCATGGCTCCGATTACCATTGACGTTACACCACCGGCGAGTGCGGCGGTAGTGGGCCGTTGAACGCCGCACCTGGAGTACGGAATGGAACGACATTGTCTTCTCCGACGAATCCCGCTTCTGCTTGCAACACCACGATGGTCGAATTCGCTTGTGGCGGCACCGCGGCGAGAGACTGTATGACGCCTGCATTATGCATCGCCATACAGGCCCGTCGCCTGGCGTTATGGTTTGGGGCGCAGTTGGATATGACACCCGCACCTCTCTGGTACTCATCGCCGGTACACTCAACAGCCACCGCTACATCTCCGACGTTTTGGAGCCTGTAGTCCTTCCTTACCTGCAGGACCTGCCAGTGGCCACGTTTCAACAGGGCAATTCGCGCCCGCACGTGGCACGCATCGTGCAACAATTCTTCACGGCCCACCAGGTGTCACTGCTGCCGTGGCCCGCCTGTTCTCCCGATATGTCGCCCATCGAACACGTCTGGTCGCTGATAGGCAAGCGAGTGGCCCGGCAAGCACCACCCGCGGCTACGCCTGATGAACTGTGGCAACGTGTGGAAGCAACCTGGACCGACATACCCCAAGCCCACATCCAAAGCCTCTTTCGATCTATGCCGCGGCGTGTAGCGGCCGTTATTGACAGCCATGGGGGCCACACGAACTATTGATGCCTGCGTGTTCCGCAAGTCGCACGGCCCTGTAAGCCCAATCGTTTCATTTTTGTATCTGTAGTTATGTGTTCAGTAAATCTGGCTTTGCTATCATCTCGTGTCCTTCTTGGTGTTGCATTTTGGGTGGCCAGCAGTGCAGATTACTTATGACAATAAAATTAGCGAAGGCAAATCTGTGGGCCAGTAGCCTCATTTAAAAATACTGTATCATAAACATCGCTCCAGTGGGTGGCTCTATCGGATTGTAGAAAGAAACGGCGTTGTGTTTTTAATGTATATATTATTGTGCCTTTTGCTCCACTATTTTGAGGTCTAATGGCGTGGCCAATTAGGCTGATTAATTAGAACCTAATTAATTGGCGGACGCTGAATGGCGTGAAAATGGGAGAAAAGTTTCACCCATAGGGAAATCGGGGAGAACAAAGGGACATGAACGCCTTCGGAGTGGTCTTAGAAGGTAACAACAGAACCGTAAATCAGAGTCGATTATGCGATTGGGTGTAGTCTAAACATCGCCATGTTTGTAAGCCTGAAGAGACTTTTGAGGTAAGGTTTTCAGGCCCGCGTGGAACCGTTTGCAGAACAAATTTATGAGAAAGAAGGCAGCAAGGGCCAAAGTAGTTCGTAAAGTGCTGACCTTAAATGTATCTCTACTCCAGTGTGTGTGCTCGAATTTGATCGAAAATGAGTTTCTTCCTCGATCTGCATCCTCATATGTGGACGCCAGAATTCCCTGTGCGTACAACAATGAATAAATGACTAAACGAATGTGAAGTCTACTGTTGTCGTCGCGAATAAATCATCGAATCGTAAGTACGAGAAGTAAAAACGGAAACTCTGGATGGCTAAAATGAATCGTCTACCGCAAGACATGTTGAGTTCGTGCATGCATACAAGCTGTTAGCCAGCACGGGTGACTCCACGGAGTTCACTCAGGTTGACGAAGGGGGAAAAGTCATTCCTCTTGCATCTGAAATGTTCCAAACAGCAGCAGAGCAGTGGCGGTGGAACCGCCCGGGCCCGGTCAATAATTTCAGCCAAGATTTTTATTTTTATTTTTTTATTTGGTATATGTGCGATTGTTGTGATGTGCATTAGAAAGTTCCTCTAGTTAAGTGGTCGGGTGGTCCTATTCCCCAACAAAGCTCCTCAGGCATTATTTTTCTTCTGTTTGTTCCGGGAAGTGGGAAGTGAAGGGGTGTACCACGACTCAAAATTTCGGGCCCGGTCAACGAACTTCACTATACGCCGTGCCTGCAGCAGAGCAAAAAGTGGATGTTTGGATGTTTTCTACTTGGCAACCCTTTCTCTCGAGGAGAAGAAGGTACAGCTAAAGGAGTGTGTGCGTCTTCGTACGGCTTGCAGCCATCGTTTCTTCAAAAGAATTTACGCCAGTGTGAAGTGAATTACGAAAGCAAAACGTCCATGTGCATTACATAAATTATTAATTAATTTGTGTCATTAGTGAACAGGAGCACAATCGAATAACTACGGCAGATGCCAAGGGAAAAAATAACTTTTTTATTTTTTATGTTTGCCACTTGAATATAAGAAACTGATGCGATCAATCGTGCGGTACACATGTGACAGGACATTCAATTGACGGTTTTGGAATCGATCATAAGGTTTGTCGCAGCAAACTGCGAAAATTCATTAACTAAACAGAATAAATTATGTTCATATTTGTGACAGGACATTCAATTGACGGTTTTGGAATCGATCATAAGGTTTGTCGCAGCAAACTGCGAAAATTCATTAACTAAACAGAATAAATTATGTTCATATTTGTGACAGGACATTCAATTGACTGTTTTGGAATCGATCATAAGGTTGGTTGCAGCAAACTGCGAAAATTTATTAACTAAACAGAATAAATTATGTTCATATTTGTGACAGGACATTCAATTGACTGTTTTGGAATCGATCATAAGGTTGGTCGCAGCAAACTGCGAAAATTTATTAACTAAACAGAATAAATTATGTTCATATTTGTGACAGGACATTCAATTGACTGTTTTGGAATCGATCATAAGGTTTGTCGCAGGAAACTGCGAAAATTCATTAACTAAACAGAATAAATTATGTTCATATTTGTGACAGGACATTGAATTGACTGTTTTGGAATCGATCATGAGGTTGGTCGCAGCAAACTGCAAAAATTTATTAACTAAACAGAATAAATTATGTTCATATTTGTGACAGGACGTTCAATTGACTGTTTTGGAATCGATCATAAGGTTTGTCGCAGCAAACTGCGAAAATTCATTAACTAAATAGAATAAATTATGCTCACTTTTGTGACAGGACATTGAATTGACTGTTTTGGAATCGATCATAAGGTTCGTCACAGCAAACTGCGAAAATTCCTTAACTAAACAGAATAAATTATGTTCATATTTGTGACAGGACGTTCAATTGACTGTTTTGGTATCGATCATGAGGTTTGTCGCAGCAAACTGCGAAAATTCATTAACTAAACAGATTAAATTATGTTCATATTTGTAACACGACATTCAATTGACTGTTTTGGAATCGATCATAAGGTTTGTCGCAGCAAACTGCGAAAATTCATTAACTAAACAGAATAAATTATGTTCATATTTGTGACAGGGCGTTCAATTGACTGTTTTGGTATCGATCATAAGGTTTGTCGCAGCAAACTGCGAAAATTCATTAACTAAACAGAATAAATTATGTTCATATTTGTGACAGGGCGTTCAATTGACTGTTTTGGTATCGATCATAAGGTTTGTCGCAGCAAACTGCGAAAATTCATTAACTAAACAGATTAAATTATGTTCATATTTGTAACAGGACATTCAATTGACTGTTTTGGAATCGATCATAAGGTTTGTCGCAGCAAACTGCGAAAATTCATTAACTAAACAGAATAAATTATGTTCATATTTGTTCCTTCAGTCAAAACGTGTATTGTGTCAGAAATCGTTGCAGCATATTTGTGGATGCTAATGAATGTTAAATTTGTCTTTATATGTATGTATTTCCTTTCATAAAGTCTTCAACGGGTGAAAGAACCCGCAAGTTTTGATTTATTAAAATTCATTTTTGTTGTTTTCGGCTTCCGGAGCATTTAGTTCCACTGTAGGTGCTATCGTTAATTAATAGGAAAACACGACTGCGGTGTCACTCCAATATATTCACAAATATTCATATATGCATGTTCTCATTTACAGTCACGCGCATGTTTTTATATTTTCAGTACAAAATTGACATAGATGCAGAACCAATGTGAATGTTCATGGATGGAAGGACCATCTATTGATGTTGTATATTTAGTTTGTATTTTACTACATTCTTTTCGTTAGTATCAGCAGATTAAGAAAAAATTACTTCTCAAGAAATAAGATGTAAATTCTTTTTCCCTCACCATCTACCAGAGGCTATAACAAGACTTTTAACCAGGTAGAAGTACAAATTTATTTCTTATTTTTAATATCTATATAATTATTCGCTAGAATCTTTCAGAAATTTAGGCCGCGCCATGCTCTGTCTCTTGTGAGTAGTGTTTAGGTGAGTTTACCAAATTGCGAGCATTAGTGTTCAATCCAGAGAACTCCTAGCCAATACAAATTTGAACTTGTGATTCCAAACTCAAATTTGTATTGGCTAGGCTATACTGGTGTAATCCCGTATTTCATGGAAACTCCTAGCCATTGCAGCGCTCCGCATACTTTTCAACTTCTACAAGAAACTTTAACTTTTTTCCATCACAAAATTTTTATTGTTTCCCATGTCCTTTCTCTCAGCCTGTTTTTGTACTGGAGACGTCTAAAATGTTGACGTTTCTGTTTGCTAAGTGACTTTTCTGTAAAAAAATTTTTATCCTTAATCTTTCTATGCTCTACTGTCGGCCTGAAGGTTTCAACTAACTTCCCTCTTTATACGGTACTAATGTGTCCTGACAAAACTTTAAACTGCATTCCTTTATCTTCCTCTGTACCATGTATATACGATTCAGGAAACTTCCTTTCCCGTTTAGTAACCACCCCTGCTCTCTCTCTCTCTCTCTCTCTCTCTCTCTCTCTCGATTCTAGAACAAACTGAACCCTGTAGGACGTTTTTATGTATAGCTGTGTGTGTGTGTGTGTGTGTGTGTGTGTGTGATCATTTGCCAGTTTTGCAAAAGATGTTTTTGTTCAAATGTTCTAGCTGGAGTCTTCATCGTTCTCAGATCACACTAACTTCATTCATTCATAAAATTAAATTGAATTAATCCACCTAACTTATTTTACCGATTCCTTTTCAACTGAATAATTACACTACTTTGGAAAAAGTACAGAGGCGCAACAGAAATTCAGAAAAAAGAGTAATATTGTTGAATGTCACATCGCTGTCTTTTTGATTCGTGTCACTGATTAAAGAATGCCCCTCCTGAGACACCCGCTGTTGATATTAAAAACCGAAGGGTGTATGTTCTACTGTAGTCCAATAACGCATTACAAGACCACGGATACTTGACCCGCTTGATCGGAGATTACTAGAAAGGTGCAACAATCTCGCCTGCCATTTCCGTATAACACCTCCCAGATGGCCGAGTGGTAGAAGGAGTTGGTTTTTAATCATTCGTCTGAGATGGGACTGGATTTGAATCCCGGGGAAGTCATGGATAGTATGTTTGCCTTACCCAATGGTTTTCTACCTTCCCTGGAACCAGTGGTCCTAAATTATGGACGAGCGACTGTTTACAGTCCATTGAGTTGCTCGCAGCAGTGTCGACCCGTTATCAGTTGTCAAGGAAGAGTTGGGATCCGTCAGTGTAACATGAAAAACCTCAGTGTGAATCTTTGTTTTTGATGGGAGAAAGAAATGCATGATCAATCTCTAGAGAGAAAGCCATTTTATGGAGTGAAAAATTACGCTACATTCTGTTCCATTCCAGTCAGGTGATCGAGTGCGGCAATGACGGATCTCGCAGTTCATCATGACAACGATGAAGTTTGGAAGAGGGGGTTGATCATGCAGAACTGTTTCTCACGGCGCCGTCTTGCACCGACGGTTGTTGTGTGAGGAATCATGAACGCTGATGAATATCTTAACAATTTAGACGATTCTACGCGATTTAAAAAGTGTAAATTCTTTGTTAAAGGTCCATGCTTATTTCAAAAGCAGACTGCTCCCTGTCACACTGCAACTTGAATGCACAGAAATTCGATTGTGGACGTTGACTTGAATGCACAGAAATCTGATTGTGGACGTTGACTTGAATGCACAGAAATTTGATTGTGGACGTTGACTTGGATGCACAGAAATCTGATTGTAGGAAATAGAGTTCCGACTTGGACCTCGTGGGACACTTATAGGATGAACATTGGGTTAGGGACAAACTCACAAGTCTCTCGCCGGTAGTTGAACTGGCCACAATTTTGCGGGAGGCGTGGAGACTGCACAGTGTATAGTCCATCGTTCATTAGTGAAAAATCTACCCACTACAGCGAAAAGGTTACTGAGATGGCACTGAGGTTATGGCGATGGCGCCAGTGTGACATTGACGTGTGTCGCAATATCTTTGGTAAACGTATTACATTCTTTGTGTTACATAGCAGGCTATTTCTGATGTTTTCTGATGATTACATTTCATGATGTTTTCTGTTGTTTGCAGTTTTGTGATATGTACATCACGGTGTTTTCCCGAAGATTCCAGCATGTTGTTTAGTGGATCTTAATATTTCAGCGGCTACTGCGCAAGCCTTCATGTTAAGTAAAACTTTTTCACTGCTTATTTGTATTATTTTCCCGCAAATGATATACACATATATCCGTTGTGTTAAGTAAAAGCATGAAAAATAATCGTTGAATACGACAAGCTGAGATTCTCTGAGTTCGGGGAAATTTCTAATCTCATTGTTATCAGTTCTTCGAATTCAGGCAAAGGATTGCACCTTGTTGAGCAAATCAGTGTTTGTTTTGGACCTCGTTGAAAGATATGACTGCAAAACCAAAACAACTTACTGTGCTTGTCGTTCATATGTTTTCCTGGAACTGATAGCTACTTTTGTGGAATATTTATCGCATAAAACATAACTGATAGCCTCTACAGTAACGCAACGTGATGTGGGATGGTAGTTTTTTTCTTTTTGTCCTTTAGTCTTTCCAGTAATCCGAAAACAATGGGAAGAAGCATTTGCAAAGTGTTGAATGCGATAACCATCGCTGCATAAGCGGGAACTGACAGATGAGGAGTATTTAAAACAATAACTGCTGGTTTATGAGATCACTGGTCAATAGAATCACCCCTCGCTTCGCAGAATAAAATCCAATATCCTTGTAACTAAAATACACTACCTTTCCATGATTCTATAGAACCATATTTCTGTTATAGAATCATTATTTTCTTTTACAAATTGTGACGATGTTTAGAAAACTGCTATTAAAGGGTGAGACGCTGAAGATCGACGTGATTCCTCTGGAAGGCAATAAATTGGGTTGCTGCGGTTTTCCACGTTAGCATGCATGTGTGCGTTTGGATTAAGTAGGCTTGGATCTTTTATCTTCAATTTGAAGCTAAAATTGATAACTGCTTCTTCTCCTTCGTTCAGTAAAGACATTTTGGTACCATTCAGTAATTTGACGTGATAACTCCAGACATCGCTGGCGTTCCAATCAGAGGCAACGAAGCCGAGACCGTCCCAAAAGTTTGGTGAGATCCCTTTGGGAGCTTTTTCCATGGTCACACTTGCGAATAAAGTAAATATGCTGCAATTTTAGAGGACTTACAGCATTAGGCGCCTCAAAAACGCATTTCAAGGTTTCTTGTGCTGACTGCGACATCGAATTACGCGCATAAACTATCCTGAAGCTCTTTTGGGGGAGGGGAACGGGGGAGGAGAGGGTTTACGACCACCGTGAGCAACTTCATGATCTACAAGTAGTTGCCCGTCCCTAATTTAGGATCACTGATTTCAGGAAAGGGAGAGACCTAGTGCAGCAAGATGAACACAACATCCATGAATCACTGGGATTCGAACCCGGACCAGTGTTGTGTTCGGGCTCAATTATAAAAGCCCGAGCCCATCCGAGCCCGAATTTTATTTTGCAGACGAACCCGAAAACTATGACTAAACAGTTTAGATATTAAAAAACATAATTGCCTTTTCCAGACTTCTACTCTCTCCTTTCTCTGCAATTAGCCGACGTGCTTGTCATCTGCCGAGTGGGGAAGGAATCTCTGTGTGTTTCTATAGTATTACCGCAAGATTTTCTTGGACCATTCGTTTCCTTCTGAGGTGATTTGGGGACCCTGGAATCCGGAAAGATCGGGCGGCGCAATGATCTTCGTACGTTGCTCAACAGAATTAGCAGGGAACTACCGCGCGGGTGTAGGTAGCAAAATTTCGTCAGCATGCTATCTGCTATCTATGGTTTTTGAAAAAGTTTTTCCTTCTCGGCAGAATCCACTAATGCGTGGCCTATGGCATTTGCTGCCCAAGACCAGAATGAACAGCTCTCCCGAGTCCCAAGTCTCCCGCCAGACCCAGTTCCCGAACAATTCTCTTTACCAACCAGAAAGTGTCAGAAAAGTCTTGTGTGCTAAATCGTACAAAATCACGGTTGAGAAAACAACGAGCCAAAGCCTGCTCGTGCTCGGTTATGGCCCGGCCTGTGCTTCGGTATCGGGCTCAGCACTGACCCGGACCTATCTCGGACGAATGGCCAGAAGCCAGCGCGTAGACCGCCGCGCAACCTGAAGCTCATTACAGCAATCAGAACGATTCTCAATCTTGATGATTAAAATAAAAATATTGAATAATTAAATGCTAATGTTGCACATTGAAATAGAGAAATTTTGACACAAAGCGTTTCTTTTAACTTTGGAACCAGCCATTTGTGAATTTTTGACTACCTCCTTAAAATCCAAAAGCTGGTGATGCTTGTTTTCATTTACTTGCACCCCAAGCCCTGAGCGGACTGGCAATCATTATCTCGCAACTAATCTGAAGAGAATATCAAGCATTTCGAAAACGTTACTGGTATGTTTTCAATTTTCAGTGGATTTGGATACTACTGAAGAACAGCTGAATGACAATGCAAAGTCCCGCATGAAATTCTGCCTTGTGGATGCTGATATTAATTGATCTGGTGATGCAGGAACGACTATAGTAATGTACCCAATGGGCATTAAAAGCATCAGGATCTTTATCAAATTACAAGCAAAAAAGAAAAAAAAATCATTGATTTTCCTGACGTAGAAATAACATTCCAATGGTTTTTAAGTCTTGGAGTTATTAACTGCTGAAGACAGATGATTTCGGTGTTCAGATCGTACAAATGAGCTGTGCACAATGCGTAATAAGAAGGTTGTCTGAACAGAATCTCATGTACATAGAGTGCGAAACTTCACACTTCATCTTTGAAGAATGATTAATAACTTTCGTGTCAAAAAAAAAAAAAAAAAAAAACAGAGGCTTTAATATTTTTCTATATTTAGCTGTCATGGAAAAATCATGATAGTATATACAGTCATCATCATCATCATTGTCAACCATTATCAATCCACTGCTGGACGAAGGTCTCCCCAAGTTTCCTCCACAACGGTCTGTCTTGTGCCAGTCTCCTCCATGTCACTCCCGCATATTTACGAATTTCATCCACCCATCTCCCATGTGGTCTTCTTCTGGGTCTTTTCCTGTCCCTTGGAATCCAATCTAAAATTTCGGCTGTCCATCTATGGTCTGTCCTTCTGGCAGTATGTCCAGCCCATTGCCATTTCAGGGATTTAACTCTGATCATGATGTCTTCCACTCTCGTCATTTTTCGGATCCACGAGTTCCTCTTCTTATCTCTCCTGGTTATACCAAGCATGCACCTCTCCATGCTTCTTTGAGTTGTCTGCAGCCTTTGTATGTCTCTTTTAGTTAAGGTCCACGTCTCTGCACCATACGTAAGCACTGGAAGGATGCATTGATCAAACACTTTTCTTTTAAGACATAATGGCATATTGCTCTTGAAAATTATGCTGTTTCTTCCAAAAGCTCTCCAGGCAAGTTTTGTACGCCGATTAATTTCTTCATCAATGTGACCCTCACTTGATATCTGCTGTCCAAGATAAACATACGTATCTGTTATCTCCAGTTTTTCTCCATCAATCGATAAATCTTCATTTCTTGTAAAAGCATTGAACATCACTTTTGTCTTCTGAAAGTTCATTTTTAATCCCACTTCTTTACTCTTGTCAGCAAGTTCCTGGATCATACTCTGCAGCTCTGATGGGGTAGTTGCAAAAATGACTACGTCATCAGCAAAACGAAGGTGGGTTAGATAATCTCCATTAATCTTTATCCCTTTGTTTTCCCAGTCCAGTGATTGAAAGACATTTTCCAATGTGGCATTAAAGAGCTTCGGAGATATGGTGTCACCTTGTCTCACTCCTTTCCAATTTTTATGTGTGTTGTATTTTCAAACAGCCGAATCTTTGCACTTGCATTTTCATAGATGTTATTAATAATATTAATGTATGCATCTTCAATACCGCAGGATTTCAGAGCCATTGCAACTGCTGATGGTTTCACCGAATCAAAGGCTTTTTCATAATCGATAAAAGCCATGCACAATGGAAGTTCATATTCCCTCGCTCTTTCAATTAGTTCTCTCAGTACGTGGATATGATCTATTGTGCTGTAGCCACTCCTGAATCCAGCTTGTTCTCTCGGTTGAGCCATGTCCAGTGTTACCTTCAAGCGGTGTGAAAGAACTTTAGTGAAGATTTTATAAACTACTGATAGGAGGCTGATAGGTCTGTAGTTTCCGAGATCCTCAATGTCACCTTTCTTATGTAGCAGGATCATTGTAGCGGTGTTCCAATCCTCAGGAATCTTTCCTTCATTAAGGCAACGAGTGAAAATTTGGGCGAGTACTGTTTCGATTTCTCCACTTGCTTCTTGTATGATGTCTACAGTAATTCCATCTTCTCCTGAAGCTTTTCCCCGCTTCATGTTCTTGATTGCATGTGCAACTTCTGCTTGAAGGACTGGAAAAACTCTGGTACTGGTACCTTTCATGATGTCTGGAGTGCATGTATCATCCCTTTCATATAATTTGGAGTAGAAATCTTTCACTCTTGTCAAAATTTCTGCCTCTATTTCTTGTTACAGAACCATCTTCTTTTCTCAGTGCCATAATCTGTTTTCTTCCCTTACTGAGATGTCCCTTTGCTATCTTTAGGCTTTGGTTGTTTTCAATTGCTTTCCTCACCAGCTCACAGTTGAATTTCCTTACGTCTTCAGTGATACTTTTTCGTGCTGTCTTGCATAGCTCTATATATTCCACTTTGGAAGTCACATCTTCTTTAGTTGTCCTCATCTCTCTTCTTTTTTGCATCAACATTTTGGTTTTTCCTGATAATTTGTTTACATGCAACTTGTTCTTAGACCCAGCTAATTTTGTTGCTGTTTCCATAAGAGCTTTGGTTACTTTTCTGTTAACTTCCGAAATATCCACTTCTTCCGATGTTAGGCCTTCTAAAGCAGAGAATCTGTTCTTCAGTTCCAACTTGAAAGTATTATGGTGTTTTTTAAGGTTGGTTATGTCAATACATTTTGTTTGTCTTATGAGCTTGCCACGTTCCAGTTTAGTGTTGAGGTGCATCTTACATCTCACCAATCTATGGTCACTACCTGTGTTGAACTTGTTCAGCACACTGCAGTCTTCGATGACGAATTTTTTGTTACACATAATAAAATCAATTTCACTTGTCGTCCCAACTGGATGTCTCCATGTCCATTTCCTGTGTGGCTTTTTCTTGAAAAAGGAATTCAAGATGAAAAATCCTTCTGCCTCTGCAAACTCAACGAGAGTATTTCCACGCTGGTTTCTGTTGCCGTGACCGAATTTACCTACTGAAGTTTCATTCTGTTGCCGGTGCCCTATTTTTGCATTGAAATCTCCCATAATTATCTTCAAGTGCTGCTTTACCTTTATTATTTAGATGACGAATTTCCTCATAAAATTCTTCAATTTCTTCTTCAGGATGACTTGTGGTGGGTGCATAAGTTTGAATAATCTGAGCCTGGTATCTTCTCGATAGTTGGATAACGAGTCGTGCAGCTCTGTCAGAGGAACTTTCAACTTCTACCACTTTATCCTTCAGTTTCTTGTTTATTATAAATCCAACACCACTAGTTCTGCCAGTATCTGTCCCACGATAATAGAAGAGATGTCCACTTTTCAGTTCAATGAGATCTTCTCCTTTTCTCCTTACCTCACTTAGCCCGACGATGTCCCACTTGATCCTTTGTAGTTCCTCTTCCAATTCAAGAAGCCTTGAATCAGAAGATAGGGAGCGTCCGTTGTAGGTAGCCAAGGTCAGCATCAAATGGCAGCCTAGTCCGGTCCTCCGGGGATTCTTAGCACCCTCTGCCTTCATGTCGCACTGGCCGCTGCCTTGGCCAGGTACATTCCAGCTGCCGGAGACTGAGGGCCAAGATTTAAGTTGTAGAGTCATTTTGGAGGTGTTTGGCCATAACTCACCACGCTGGCCAAGCGGTTTGGTGAGTGTGGGATAGCATTTCCTCTGATCCCGATGGTATAGTTATACCGCTATTTGCGGTCGTCAGAGCCCCTTTGGTGGGAACAGGATGCACCACGAGAAGGCGGGGTTGACATTTGTCAAGGAGAGGCTGTGATGTTACGCATCACCTGACCTTACATCCCATATATACAGTATAGGCCTATATATATATATATATATGCACTGAAGTGCCAGAAAAACTGGTACACCAGTCTAATACTTGGTAGGTCCCCCACGGGAGCGCAGGACTGCAGAAATACGACGGGACATGGACTCCACTAGCTGCTAGAAATATGCTGTAGGCAAAGCACACCATACTTCGGGCAGAGTGTTCCGCAATTCGGGTGTATTCCGAGGTCTCGGATTCCTGTGTTCGATAGCGCGTTGCATGGCATCCCAAATGTGTTATATCACGTTCAGATCTGGGGATTTGGGTGGGAATGGCAACACCCCAAACTCAGATGAATGCTCCTCTAACCATAATGTGGCGTCCCGACACTTGTGTGGAGGTGCATTGCCCTTTTGGAACAGGCCTAACCCATCAGCATCAATGTAGGATATGAACGGGTGTACCTCGTCAGAAAGGATGCGCACATAGCGTTGGCCGGTCACAGACGTTTTTAGACGTACCAGGGGTCCCAGCGAAGTCCAGCTAAACACACCCCATAGCATTACGGACCCTCCGCCAGCCGGTACAATTCGTTGACAGGCGGGATCCATGGCTTCATGAGGTTTGCGCCACACACGAATCCTTTCATCTTCCCGATACAGTTGGAAAAGTGACTCGTCAGACCAGGCTACTTGTTTCCAGTCATCAAATGTCCAGTGGCGGAGTTGCCGTGCCCAAGCGAGGCGCATAACTCTGTGTCGTGCACCCATCAAGGGGACTCGAGTTGGGCGTCGGCTCCCAAAGCCCATGTCGTGCCATTCTGACTCGTGCTGTTGTGTTGGTTGCATCCTTTGCAAGGGAAGTACGCATCGGAGAAAAGTTTGGAAGCAATTCGAGCAGTTAGAGGAGTTCGAGAGGGGTCGCATCGTTGAGCTCCATGAAGCAGGACGGTCTTATAGCTGTATTGCGCGCTATACCGGTCGTGTGGATATCACCATAGTACGCTGTTGGCGGCAGTGGATAGAACAAAGCACGTAGCAGCGGCAGGAAGGGTCTGGAAGACCTAGACGAACCGCGGAAAGTGAGTACCGACGGGTTGTCCGACATACACGGGTGACCCAAGAGCCACGATTACGGATATTCAGCGAGCAGTGGTGCCCTCCATGCATCGTACGATTAGTGCCAGCACCATTGGCAGACGGCTGCACGACGTAAGACTACTCGCACGCAGACCGTCACGACAACTGCCATTAACACCATTGCTTCTTCGCCAAAGACTGTAGTGGTGTCGTGCCAAACTGTCAAGGAGCCACTCAAAATGGCAGCGGGTGATCTTCAGTGACGAGTCCCGCTTTTGTCTTGGAGGAGACGCCCAAGTTTTCTGTGTACAGAACAACTGTAGAAGAAAGATGCATGGACTTGGGTTTATCACAAAGTTCGAGCAGTCTGTACCACATGACCTATCCGCAAGAAATCGATCGGACAGGATGACCACCTGTCTTCCTTCCTTTGCTTGTGCATCACAAAAATGAACCTTTCTTAGAACGCTTAGTTGCGGGTGATGAAAAGTAGGTTCTTTACAGAAATGTAAAGCGTCAAGGGACTGTATGCCGAGTTGGAAAGTCTACTTCATCGATTTCAAGAGGAGGACTACATCCGAAAAAGGTCTTGTCAAGTGCATGATGGGATGTCAAGGGGGTAATCCATTGGGAGCTGCTTCACCTAACCAAACGATAAATGCTGACCTGCACTGCCAACAGCTGGAAAGGCTGAAAGAAAAATTGAAATCTAAGCGTTCAGCACTGGTTAACCGCAAAGGCGTCATCTTGCAACATCGCAACGCAAGACCCCTTCAACTTTAGACACTCAGAGAAAATTACTGGACATTGGATGGGAATTGTTGCTTTACCTCCCATGTTTTCCAGAACTTTTACTTACGAACTACCACCTTGTTCGATCTCTTCAGAACAACTTCGCTGGCAAAATCTTCGAAGAAGTTGAAGATGTCGAAACTGCGTTACAAGAGATTTTTTCCGGAAAACGGAGGAGTTTTACAGAAGGAGAATCCAATCACTACCAGAAAGATGCCAAGATGTTATAGATAATAATGTCAATTATGTAAAAGAATAAAGATGTTATTTATTCGAAAAAAAAATTTTAAATGTTCTTCTTTTCTACTAAAAAAACGGGTAGAACTTTTGCTCACACCAAATAAAAGACAGCTACACATCTAGCCCGCAAAATGAACAATAATGGTGGAATATGCAATGAAATAATGATACGCGCAAGAAAGCTGCCTAAGGCAGCAGCTACGTGGGATTTACATCGGATATAGCAATGTTCAAGTAAGAAACATAAATGTCACGGTCAATGCATGGGCACCATGGTGGAGGATCCTCATATCGTGGAAGTGTTGGAACAGTTCAACTGCCCAGTAAGAATTGAAGTCAGAAGGTGGCTGGAACACAAGAGCCACTTTAACATACAGACACCGGACAAAAAATCACCGGAAATTTACTTTTAATAGCTGCATCAGAGCATTAATTATTCTGGAAGATATTGAACAAGATGATTTAAATAACTTGAGTCAATAGTAACACTGTACTAGTGATCCGATTTATTGGCTTAGGAAATAAACACATAAGCGTTTCCAAGCTTTCGCACATCAACCAGATGGCTTTTTCAAGGAAGTTAGGAAGAAACTGCAAACTGAAAAATAGAACGCTTAACAATTTGAACGCGGGAACTTGACAATAAATAGATGCGACGTTATATTCATTTAAAGATACGCGGGATCCTGGTAGCGAAAAGGCGTTACTTGAAGAATTGGTTCCAAATTCGTGGCAACTCGAGCGAGACACAATCATTGCAAGTATCGCTGTTGGTAATGATCTCCAAGGTTTCCCGAATGGCTGTACATTTAGGGGTAGAGTAGCTAGCTAATTTCTTTATATCATCCCACATAGGAGCAGCTGACTTGAATTTGACTTACCTGGATAGTGCCGTGGCTACTTTACCGTATTTTGTGTCCCTTTTATATTCGTTGACTCTGATTCCAAACGAACGCTTGGTCATTCCAATGTAGTATCGTTTAGAGCCGTTCGGATACTGTAGGGGGATCGCATAAACGCCTGCTTCGCAGGAGAGTGGTGTTTTTTCACTATTTCTCTTTAGTATAGTATGTAAAGATGCAGGGGACCTTATGCCGACGCCGTAGTTCATCTTCTTGAGGGCGTTTTTGAGTTTGAAAGACACACTTGGTATGTAGGGAATTGTGCCTAAATAACGTAGCTGCGGCACAGGAAGACTGGAATGCTTGGCTCTGGCTTTTTGGATAAAGCTACGTATCTGATTCAATGAATATCCTGCATCAGTGGCTAACTTGATGACGCTTTCAATTTCGTGTTGTCTAGAATGGGTATCCGAAGAAACCGTGAAGGCTCTTTGAATTCGAGAACGAAAGATAGCTACTTTGTATTCTGCGGGACAGAAAGAGCTGCGGAGCATCAGGTTGGGGACGGACGTGGGTTTATAGTAGACTTGTGTACCGAGGCGGTTGTCAGACGATTTCCTCAATTAAACATCCAGATAAAGTAAAGCGTTGCTGCTTTCAAGCTCCATCGTGAAATTGATCGTAGGATGTATATCAGTGATTTCATCAAGGAAAATTGGAAGAGTCTATTTTCCGTGGAGCCATACAAAAAATACGTCGTCTGCATAACGCAGTCAAGTGGTATACCGTGGGGTAATGCTGGAGAATATATTCCGCTCAATTGGGCGAAGTATTGCTTCTGCAAGGACGGGTGAAAGTGAGGATCCCATCGGAGCGCCATTATTCTGTTTATATACTTGTCCTTGGAAACTGTAGAAGCTAGAATTAGTGACCAAGTCTATTAATTTGAAGATGCTGAGGCATGACTCCTGCGTATAAAATGTTGAATTAGATATGGCCTCCATTAATGTTCTGATGGCTTCTGGAACGGGAATTGAGGGGTAAAGAGAAACCACGTCGAAGCTGCCGAGAATGTTGCTTGGTAGGACAGTGAGTTTCTTGGCTTTCGTTATAAAATCCAGAGTGGAATTTATTACTAAGTCCGATTCAGGAAGAAAACTACGTAGTAATTTTGATAGTGCTTTCTCTAAATGGTACGTTGGTGCAGACTTCCTGGATACGATGGGTCTCAGTGGGTTTCCGGGCTTATGGTGCTCAAGTCTTCCGAAGAGCTTTGGGATCTGAGCTTTACCTTATCTGGATGTTTTATTGAGGAAATCGTCTGACAACCGCCTCGGTACACAAGTCTACTATAAACCCACGTCCGTCCCCAACCTGATGCTCCGCAGCTCTTTCTGTCCCGTAGAATACAAAGTAGCTATCTTTCGTTCTCGAATTCAAAGAGCCTTCGCGGTTTCTTCGGATACCCATTCTAGACAACACGAAATTGAAAGCGTCATCAAGTTAGCCACTGATGCAGGATATTCATTGAATCAGATACGTAGCTTTATCCAAAAAGCCAGAGCCAAGCATTCCAGTCTTCCTGTGCCGCAGCTACGTTATTTAGGCTCAATTTCCTACATACCAAGTGTGTCTTTCAAACTCAAAAACGCCCTCAAGAAGATGAACTACGGCGTCGGCATAAGGTCCCCTGCATCTTTACATACTATACTAAAGAGAAATAGTGAAAAAACACCTCTCTCCTGCGAAGCAGGCGTTTATGCGATCCCCCTACAGTATCCGAACGGCTCTAAACGATACTATATTGGAATGACGAAGCATTCGTTTGGAATCAGAGTCAACGAACATAAAAGGGACACAAAATACGGTAAAGTAGCCACGGCACTTTCCAGGTAAGTCAAATTCAAGTCAGCTACTCCTATGTGGGATGATACAAAGAAATTAGCTAGCTACTCTACCCCTAAATGTACAGCCATTCGGGAAACCTTGGAGATCATTACCAACAGCGATACTTGCAATGATTGTGTCTCGCTCGAGTTGCCACGAATTTGGAACCAATTCTTCAAGTAACGCCTTTTCTCTACCAGGATCCCGCGTGCAACCAACGTGATGCCTCGTATCTTTATATGAATATAACGTAGCATCTATTTATTGTCAAGTTTCCGCGTTCAAATTGTTAAGCGTTCTATTTTTCAGTTTGCAGTTTCGGTCTAACTTCCTTGAAAAAGCCATCTGGTTGATGTGCGAAAGCTTGAAAACTCTTATGTGTTTATTTCCTACGCCAATAAATCGGATCACTAGTACAGTGTTACGATTTACTACTTAATTGGTGTACTGTTCCTCGTTATAAACTTGAGTCAATTTTTGACCATTCTAAAAACAGATTATCTCGTGATGCATTGAGATTCCTGCGATGCTGAAGTTTGGTTTTTACACTGCGTTCAAGGTGGTCACATAAATCCTCGATGGGATTTAAATCTGGCGATTTAGCTGACCAATTCATGTGTTCTAAATTCATGTTCTTCACACCGGTCTATAATGGTTTTAGCTCTATTAATCCTACAGCTGTCATTCTCGTAATCGAATGAGTTATTTGATGAGAACCCTGCAAATGTTGTGCAAAAGGAAACACATGATTGTCTAAAATTTCTCTGTAAGCACGCTGATTCATCCTATTCTTCACCTCTACTAGTGGGCAGTGTTTCTTTCAGGACTTTTTGGCCGGGGGGCAAACGGAACCTTAGAGGGGGCAAGTTTATTTATATACATAGAAGTAATTACTATATATCTAGCACAGGGGTGCATTTAGAGAAGGTCCCCCTCCCCCCGGAAAATGTTTAATTTTTTTTTGTTTTTGTTTAAAATAATGCGACTGACATTAAAAAAAATGCCTTAATTTTATTAAAAATTGTATCAACTTATATTAGAAAAAAATGCTTCGACTTTTCATTAACTTTAATTATCCAGATGTTGAATTTCAAAAACTTCCTTTTTTCTCCCCCCCCCCCCCCCCGAAGAAAAATGAAAAATTCTATATATATCCCTGATATAGTAATTACTTCTTCAAACATTTCAGCAGTAAAAAAAAATTTCAGCTAAAGGAGGAGGGGGAGAGGTTCCGCATCCTTGAAATGTTTATCTATTAAAATGAATTCAACGCACTCTTGTTCCTGAATCACGATTCCCAGACAATCAGGTATAATTAGTCTACTTATTATATTTTGAAGAATTCCATGCGTCGTAATACACTTTTTAATAAAATAAACTATAACTACTACCATTTGAACAAATATTAAAAAAAATATAATTGAAGAAGTATTCGTAGCATAAAAAGAAACGAAACTGCCTTTTTCATCATAGCCTGAATTTATTAAAATTTGACTCGGTAACCTAAAATGTCTCCGGGGAAGCGAATGGTAGTTTCCGGGAGGGCTTCGCCCCCTGGATGCATGCCTGAAAGAAACACTGCTAGTGGGCCTAATTCACAACCATTAAAACAACCTCACAGCATTACACATCCACCTACTTTGGTAAGAAGTGTTTGAATACACTCATGATCTAATATTTCTTTAGACCTCCTGTTGACCCTATGCTTCGCGTCATTTGAATATAGGAAAAATTTGGATTCATCAGACCTTATGACAGCCTTCCACTCACCAACAGTCCATGACTTGTGACCTTTGGTCCAAGCTAATCGAGCTTTTTCGTGAGCTGAAGTTAACATTGGTTTCAGTCTTGTAACTCCATTCCAGATATCCATTAACATTGGTTTCAGTCTTGTAACTCCATTCCAGATATCCATTAACATTGGTTTCAGTCTTGTAACTCCATTCCAGATATCCATTAACATTGGTTTCAGTCTTGTAACTCCATTCCAGATATCCATTAACATTGGTTTCAGTCTTGTAACTCCATTCCAGATATCCATTAACATTGGTTTCAGTCTTGTAACTCCATTCCAGATATCCATTAACATTGGTTTCAGTCTTGTAACTCCATTCCAGATATCCATTCGATGAAGTTTCCTACTCAGTGTTCGCTCAGACATACACGTGTGGAGTCCATTATTAACATACTGGAGGAGGAGTTCCTGCGTTGTTTGAAATCCGTTTTCGTTGACCTGGCGAGAAATTCTTCGCTGGTCAAGACTTGTCAAAAGGGTGTTTCGTCCACAGTTTTTCCTTTGTTTTCAGTTGAGTTTGACTTACACCATTCTTTAGAAACATGTAGAACTGTTCTTTACCTAACGTCTACGAATTCAACAACTTCCTTGGTCCTTTTGGCCAGCCCAAAGTTGTGACACCTTTTTGCCAGCCACTTGCATCTGTCTTTCTTTAATTTTTCAGAAAATCTCAGCTTAAAATTTTGCCTGTAGAAAGAAATAACATATTTTATTATTATATAACCCAGAAATATTTAAATAAAGTTCTAATTATAACCTCAGAAATATATCATATTAATTTAACAATTACATGCAGGTGACTAATTTTTTGTCCGGTTTCTTTAGTTGGATCACAGTGAAGCAAGGAGATCACACTAAGAGACGGACTCGTTCATTGTAGACATGCAACCATCGCTCATGGAATGACCAGCTGGAAAGGAAACGAGGAACTGATGAAGTACGGTAAGGTTACGTATACTCAGCTTGGAGTCTGGCAAGAACACTATTCGTGAAATGGCCTAACCGTAAGTGAACCGTTTACGTCATTTCTAAACACTGTCATCTGCATATACACTATCTACCAACAAGTAATTGGACACCTGTGATAGCAAAGGAAAACGAAGTTTATTCACCTTCAGTAGTTGGTGGAGCCTCCACGAGCGGCGATTACAGCTGCGCATACTCTCAACCAGGCGTTGTACGACGGCTAACGGTACTTTCTTCCACTCGGCTTGGAGAAGACATGTCAGTTCCTTGACCGATTTCAGACGGTGGGAGCACTCCTTAAGTTGACGCTCCAACTCGTCCCAGAGGTGCTCGATAGGGTTAAGGTCTGGGCTCTGCGCAGGACAGTTCATTCGATCAACCCCATTGTCACCATACCAAGCCATGGTGGACCTCGCAACATGACAGGTGGCATTGTCATCCTGAAAGTAACATGGGTCCACCCCGTAAAACTGCCACAACGTAGGAAGCGCGTGGTCATCCAAAACGGTGCAGTAGGTCTCGGCGTTGAGTCTACCAGGAATTGTGACCAAGGGTCCCGTGCGATACCAGGAGAAACACCCCCGTAGCATAATTCCACCGCCGCCGAACTTCACAGTTGGCACAATACATTTCGGCAGGAGGCGTTCTCCAGGCAGACACCAAACCCAGACCCTGCCATCCGAACGGTAGAGGGCGAACCTTGATTTCTCGCTCCAGAGAACCTGTTTCCACTGTTCAACGGTCCACTGTCGACGTTCTTTGCACCACGTTAGCCGAGCAGCGCTATTGGACTTTGTGATCAAAGGCTTGTGGGCGGCAGCACGTCCATGACAACCGAGCAGATGGGCTTCCTTACGGATGGTATTCATCGAAAGTACACTCCCGGATGCCTGTTGAAACTTCTCGCGAATGTGACCCATCGATTTGGTGCGGTTCTTCCGAATTTCTCTGGCCAGCACCCGTCGGTCTCTAACTCCCAGTTTTGTGGGTCTGCCGGGTCGGGGCACATTCCGACAGTCACCTCTCATCTTCCACTTGCCAATCACGTAGGCCATTAACGATTTTGGGTACTTCAACTCGCTGGATATGTCACGTATGGATCGGCCATTTCTGTGATACCCGACAATTACAACTTTCTCGAAATCAGAGAGCTCCGAACTGCGTAGCATCTTGCATGCGACTGGTTGCGTTGTTGTTTCCCACACGATATTTAACGGCGGCGGCCGTGACGTGTATCAGGACCGCAGATATCGTCGATTGCAGGGGTGTTCAATTACAGATAGTGTATGCATGATTTCAGTTTGCGAATGCATCTATGAAGTTATTAATCTGCTGCTCCTATTAAGTTATTGATAACTTTATACAATAGATGAATGCATCTATTAAGAGAATACGAGAAGGAAGTGAGGACGAAAGGCTGGGGAAGAAACTGAACTTCAACCTTTAAGTGGTCACTGTACTTCAACCAAGTGGTGCCCAAAATTTTCTGCGCTCGGAAAACAGAAATCTTCCCATAGCGACCGGGTTTTACACTGAAGACCAATTGAATTAGAGACAGCTGGAGTTATGCAAATGTGGCGCTGTGGGCGGCCCTGTAAACGGAAACGACATTAATTATGCAGCAATCCGGCAATATAAGGATTTATGCGAAGGGAATCAATAAGAGTCGGACGCAGTATGGGTAAGACGAAGGATCTAAGCGCATTTGATCGTGGGCAAAATTTTCGGGACCTGACAAATATGTCACTCCATCTCGGAAGTCGTGCAGGCACTGGGATTTTCACGAACCACTGTGTCACGGGTGCACCGTGAGTACATCGAATCCGGTAAAACCATCCCTGCAAGTGCCAACTGCCGTGGACAACAGCGTGTGGGTGAGCGGGGTCATTGTCGGCTAGTTCGCATTGTAACAACGGATAGACGGGCCACAGTGCAAGAAATCACTCGGCAATTTAACGCTGGTACACAAAAATGTGTAAGCAGCCACACCATCCAGAATCATCTCCTCGCTATGGGGTACAGAAGCCATCGTCTCACGAGGGTACCGCTGCTGACCGCACATCACAGGGTGCAAAGATTAGCATGGGCGCGGGAACATCGCCACTAGACCCTAGACATGTGGGAAAATGTTGCCTGAACTGATGAGTCGAGATTCACGTTGGTACATGCGGATGGCAGGATACGAGTACGGCGCAAACCACATGAAACGATAGATCTTTCTTGCCAGCAGGGTACTCTTCAAGCTGATGGGGGTGACATTCTCGTCTGTGGACTGTTTACGTGGACTGAAATGGGATCCCTGGTACGTGTGACATCGTCCCTCACAGGTCAACGTTATCGGGATATCCTGGACGACCATTTGCTCCCGTTTGTGCGTCTTCAACATCCCACTGGGGACCTCATCCTACAACAAGACAATGCACCGTGCCATCGCTCCCGAATTGTATCCGAATGGTTGGATGAACACTCCACCGACGTGGCCTCGCTTCCTTGGCCAGCAAGTTCACCTGACCGCAATCCCATCGAGCACATCTAGGATGCCATCGAGAGAGATGTTCTAGGCTCTGACCCCTCTCCGTCAAATCTTCGTAAACTGTGGGAGCTTGTTCAGGGGTCGTGGATCCGTATGGCTTCCCAACGCTTCCGGTGTCTTATCGAGTTCATGCCGAGACGAATCGCCGCCGTCATCAGGGCGAAAGGTGGTGCTACGCGTTACTAGACAGGTATCTCTAATTCAATTGCTCTTCAGGGTATAAAAGTCATGGCAAAATAATTCGTTTCCGCTTTTCACCACATCAGTACTGACCATAAAACTGTCGCTGGTGATAAGATTGAGATTTATGTAGAAGACTTTAGGAAGGGAGTGCCTGACCCCAAGTCTTAAACAAACCTCAGAAATAGGAAGCTATAGGAGATTTGGGCTGGAATGCCTTACAGGAAGTCATATGGAAGCGAGGTACAAAAGGGAGGAGGAAGACGCCCTTATTTATAGCCGGCGCCTCACTTCACGTGTCCACCAGAAGCACGGAGGATATTTATGGGTTCGAGAGTTCGTACTTACCCGGGATCGACCCTGAGACTTTTCCGTGGCAGTAACGCACGTTGACCACTACGCCATCCACGGCCCACTAGTGATAGCAGCTCCCTTGTTGTCCTTATTCTCTGTTCCATGACCCAAGGCACAATGGGGAAGGGTTAGCCCCCCTCACAAGGATACCGTCCTACAATGGGGAAGGGTTAGCCCCCTCACAAGGATACCGTCCTACAATGGGGAAGGGTTAGTCCCCTCACAAGGACACCATCCTACAGAGTAGAAAGAAGTGACGCAAACATTTCGCTCCTTTTTCAGGACACTCGCCATTATTATAGCCCTTTCGGCGCAGGTAATTAATCAGAAAGGATTAATGTCAGTCAACCCCTTAATGATCACTTTAAATAACAAAGCTAAGGGGGAAGCCAAGCTTTCTGTTGCACAGGTTCACTCGTTTTATAAGTGTTCGGCCTACTTCTTAGAAAGTGAATATATTTCTATGGGCTTATTTCAGCCATTTTGTTAACCCCGAGTTAATTCGTTCCAGCCCGTTAAATAGTTAATTTTAGTAGTACTAGTCATGCAAATACTCCAACTGACTCTCGCTTGATATCTGTTGTCTAAGGTAAATATAGGTATCGGTTACTTCGATATTTTCCTCATCAATCTCAAATCTTCATTTCTTGTAAAAGCATTGTACATCAGTTTTGTTTTCTGAACGTTCATTTTTAATTCCACGTCTTTAATTTTGTCAGCAAGTTCCTGGATCATACTCTTCAGCTGCAAAAATGACTAAGTTATCAGCAAAACGTAAGTTAAATAGTCTCCATCGATCTTTATCCCCTTGTTTTCCCAGTTCAGTGAAAGAAACTTTGCAATGTGGCATTGGAGAGTCTGTGAGGCACCAGCTAAGCGCTTGTTTCCTTATATTGGCGTCCGAACGTAAAAATGAATCTACTGACCGTTAGGTTCTTCGAAAAATTGTGATGTCGCTTCCACACATCGTTTGGAACTTGTGAGAATTCGTTCTTCTACAGAGAGTTACTTCGCGTCGGAACCGAAACCTGCGCTCCCGTGCCCCCGCGTTTCTCAAAGAGGGGTTATGCGTGGCCTACTACAGAGGTGACCCACATGTCCAGACGTAAACTTCGTCCATGTAACTTAATTGGGGAAAGCATTCGATTCCGGAGCAGAAGATTGCGGGTTCGAGTCAGAGGGCTCCACTTCGATGCTCAGTACTGAAGGCATTTTTGGGCGGTTCGGGCATGACGTAACTGTGCAGGCCAGTTGGGGCAGAATCATTTGCCTCGATGTTTGTTTACACTTGCGGTTGCTATTAGTCTAGGTTTTATTTAGTCGTTTTTGATCAGTTCTTTGTGATCAAGAGTCATATTGTCATGCGATAGAACAAAGGTAACTATTGTGGTTACAAATGGTAAGCGTTATAACTATGGATTTAACAAAAATAAATAGTTCTATTGCCGTCTGTTTGTTTGCTAGAAAACTTCAGGACCCCACCATTCTGTGCTATTGTTTCGAAAGAAGGATGTCCAATTGTGCCGTTGCTCTGTGTTCATCACAGAATAAGAAAACAAAAGGAACTGGGATTATTTATCATGTATTCCCAAAAGATCAGATGCCACAAAAAACATGGTTACTCACATGTAGACGAAAAGATGTTGTCAATGTGAAACATGCCAGAATTTGCTCCAAACATTTTACTGAAGATGATTATGAACGTGATTTGAAATCAGAATTACTGGGCCTTCCATCGAGTAAGCAGAAAAGGCTGAAATCACATGCTATTCCGTCCATGAACCTCCCTGAAGTAACAACACTCCTGTTGCAGATGCACATGTTACTGCAAACACCTCACATAATGCCAGTGGTAACATAGGAAGTCCAGATGTAAGAAATGAGTTGTATAAGTCTACACTGTTAAAAAACATCTACTTAAAAATGAGAACCTGGACCTACTCGTTTTTTTTAAGTACAGTCGTATCGTAAACGTGTACATGACATGCTCAGATATAAATAACCATACGTACTCACAAATAACTGCGTCAATAAATATAAATATAATCTCGTAGTACTTCACTTTAGATATAGATTTCAAGAGAAATTATTTAATAAATGTGTTAAGTGGCACACATAAATAATTACTGCAACAAAGTCACTGATCACAAGTACACTGGTGTGCAAAAATTAAGGACGAAAAGGAGAAATTAGCAAAACAGCGGAACGAGCAGGCAGAACGGACCGAAAGACCACTCAGGAGACAGACTAGGGTACGGTACGGTACGGCATGCGCATGTATGCAGCATGACGTAGGGGGGGGAGTGTCGGAAGGGTATAAAGCACGCGGGCGGTGTACGCTCAGCAATTCGGTGAAAGCTATTGCACGGTGTACATCGGTTTGAACAAAATCGAGTTGCTGCCACCGTGTGATATGGCCAACAGGCAAACCAGTAGACGACATCTGAATGACTTTACCCGAGGTCGCGTCATTGGGAAGTTGGAAGGAGGTCGAAGTGTGACTAGTGTGGCCGAGGAGTTCGGGATCGCTCACAGCAACGTTTCAGGAGCTTGGAGAGCATTTCAAAACGACAGGAACAGCTGTCCGAGAGTTTAGCAGTGGTCGTCCACGAGCAACCATGACGGCGGACGACCGGTATATTGTCCTACAGGCGAGAAGAGACAGACGGCAGACAGCGGGAGAAATCGCAAGGCACATGAAGCAGACAACTGGACGTCCGTTATCGCGTTTTACCGTGGCCAGAAGAAAGCACAAAGGTGGTCTATTTGCACGACGACCAGTACGGTGTGTACCATTAACACCTGCTCATCGGAGACGGCGGTTTCTGTGGTGCCAGGAACACAAGAACTGGACACATCAGCAATGGGGTCTGGTCCTCTTTACGGATGAGAGCCGATTTAGTCTGATGAGCGATTCTGGACGTATACACATCTGGAGAGAGCAGGGAACACGCAATCACATCTCCAACATCATCGAAAGGGACCGGTTTGTAGGTGGGGGAGTTCTCGTTTGGGGCGGTATCATGCTTGGTAGCCGTACTGACCTCCACATCTTCCAAGGAGGTTCAGTCACTGGTGACAGTTATTGTACCGAGGTTCTCCTACCTCACGTGCGTCTGTTTAGAGGTGCTGTGGGTCCGAAGTTCCTCTTCATGGACGACAACGCTACACCTCATCGTACAGTGGCTGTCGCAGAGTTGTTGGAGAGTGAAGATATTCAACGCATGGATTGGCCCGCAAGGTCCCCGGACCTAAATCCAATCGAACACGTGTGGGACCTTCTCGGAAGACGCTTGGCAGCACGTCACCAGCCGCCGCAACAATTCCGCAGCTGCGATTAGCGGTACAAGAGGAATAAGCCGCGATGCCTTAACAGCTCCTTGACAACCTCGTCCTCAGCATGGACAGACGTTGTAAATCTGTAACGCAGTCAGGGGTGATCCTATCCCCTACTAAAGACTGAATTTTTCTTGGCAGCCGCCTGTCACATGGACGTTTCTGTCTTCTGTCCAGTTGTGCTCGTAGCTACCTTTTCAATAAAGTGCCTTTGTATCCTTTGAATTCCTTGTTTGGACGGTTTTGCTCACTTGTCCCAAATTCTTACATCTTGAGGATCTTATGGTATGATTTGAGTCGATGTGGAGCACTTCTGCACGACGTCACATTCGAAAAACCGTCTCGTCCTTAATTTTTGCACGCCAGTGTAATTTAATTATACATAAAGTATCGTTGTGTACCTTTTTACATTAACTATATTTGTGTCAATCTCATAAATAATATATTGTCGCTTCATCACTACATTTGTCATAAAATTGTGCTGTCTACGAAGTCCGATCAAAAAGTTCCGAGACTAGGCCAATATGCAACAAAGTACTTACGTTGCTTAAGTCTGGCTATGATCTCCCTGAAAGTAGTCTCCTTGGGCAGCGATACACTGCTGACAGCGTTTTTGCCACTGTTGGAACGCTTCCTGGAAGTCTTGTTCGCAAATCGTGTCAAGTACCGTCTACGATTCACGCTGGATCTCGTCCACGGTTTCAAAACGACGACCCTTGAGCTTCAGCTTCGGCAACAGAAAGAAGTCGCAGGGAGTCCCCAGTGATGACCTGCTACAGGAACGTTGGATCATTCACCACCTGCTGATGAAGATCTTGACAGAGTTCGACACGGAGCGCCTTCTGTTCGGGGTTCCGAATCTTTCGTACATTTTTCAGGACACTCGCCATTATTATAGCCCTTTCGGCGCAGGTAATTAATCAGAAAAGATTAATGCCAGTCAACCCCTTAATGATCACTTTGAATATCAAAGCTAAGGCGAAAGCCAAGCTTTCTGTTGCACAGGTTCACTCGTTTTAGCAGTGTTCGGCCTACTTCTTAGACAGTGAATATATTTATTTGGGCCTATTTCAAAACCGACGTCAGAATTTCTTGCACTGTTCCATAAGACACATTGACGATGGTAGCAATGTCTTGAATGGTTCTCCGACGATTTTCATGCACCAGTTCCCTAATTTTTTCTACATTTTCGAGGGCTTTGCTCGTGGACGGTCGCCTTGACCTCTCGTCGTCTTCCAGTGTCGTCCTGCCGCTCTTGAAGCGCGAGTGCTACTCAAAACACCTTGCACGACTCATTGCTTCATTTCCATAAGCCTGCCGCAACATTTTATGCGTCTCCGTTCCCGATTTGCTGAGTTTGACGCAGAATTTGATGTTCGCTCGCTGCTCTAGTTTGCAGTCCATACCGAAATCGCAGCTGTGTTCTGAGCGTGGTCACCAAATATCGTGTAGCACAGCTCTGGAAGCTCACAGATCAACACCACTTGGCACAATGACTCATGAAGGTCACTGCCCTCGACCACTGTTCGCGCGCTACGTACCTAGTCTCGGAACTTTTTGATCGCACTAGTATTTGCCCAGTATGTGACAACGTGTATATCTGTTATCCAGATGTGCAACGGAATAATATACTTCCAGTTGATTTTACGAATAAATGAGTATGTATAGAATACACGTATTTCAAATTTGAAATCGAGCTGCGGATGGCTTAGTGGTTAGACGTTCAGACTACTGATGGAGAGAACCCTAGGTTCCAACCTAGCCTGATAGGCTTGAACCTGGGGGCTCTCCGTGGTGGTGTAAATTTTTAACAATCGCTGAATATCCGCCGTGCATCGGACGAGCACGTTAAGTTACGGCCCCCGGGTAGGAATCCCCCAGTTTCATATAAAGGTGTTCATTCCTAAGCCCCCATCTCCCTTTAGTTTACCTCTGCCTTCCATGTGCAAACTCGCACACTTATACGGTGGCGCCATCTAGTATGCTCTCTCACTTACAAACTATCCTGTCAGAATCGCTAGATTCGCTCTGACTTCCTTCGGTTTCTATGCCCTGCCCGAAAGGGCACAGAAACTGAATGAAGTTAGAGCACATATATTTGAAATATATCGTTTTTTTGAGTACATATATTTTAAATACCAGATATACTCACAATTGATTCAATGTATGTACTCAAAATTGAGTACGTGCCTTTTACAAAAATGAGACACAAGTACTCAAAGTTATTATAAGCCCAGAATGTACTCAAAAACGAGTAGATTTTGCCTATTTCTAAGTACCAGTTTTTAACAGTGTAACCGATTAAATAGAAGCAATGCCCGTGCAATTCGTAAGCGTACCCTAGAAACCATTTCCAGTGTTTCCCCAAAGAAGAGGAAAATGGACAAAGGCACACAACCTGAAAATTCAAACCAGTTAGTGGAAATGCAGGAGATACTACTCAACATGAAACGTCTACAAGCTGAAAAACAAAAACTTAAAGCAGCTTGTGCTAAATTGAACTCTCGAAACAGCGATTTGAATTGTTTGCTATCAGCAAAGGGACAACAATTTCTTGTGAGTGAAAAAAATTCTAAGGCACATGTATCAATTGAAGTGACTAACATTTTGGGGAAAATATTTTCGAAAAACCATGTGCGCTGCTCATTGCAAGGTAAAAACGGTGTAAAGTGGAGCAAAAAAGATGTATGCAAAGCTCAATATTTATAAGAAAGCGTATCTGTTTCTTAGAAACAAAATGGGATATCCATTTTCTGAGATTACAACTCTGAAAAGGTGGACTGCCTGTTCCTTCCGTTTCCGCCCCGGTGTGCTGCAAGATGTGCTTTATTTAATGGAAAATCAGGCTAAAAGATATTCCAATTTAGAACGCACATTTTGGTTTCCTTTATCCTTTATTTGATGAAATGAATGTTGATACTCGACTTTGTTATGACCAAGATGAAGATAATATCACTGGTCCACACTCTAACGTTCAAGTAGCCATGGTTTGTGATCTCTTTGGAAAATGGAAACAGCCAATATTTTTTAATTTTGATATACAAATGACAGGCTCATTGCTGAAGGAAATAATATCATCTTCAGAAGACATCAGTTATCATGTGGAAAAAATAAAGTTTGGAATGAATTAGGTGTTACACACACCAACACATGTTTTTCTATCCCAAGATACCTACATAAATAAGCGTGTATGGGTTTTTACTGATGTTCCGCATTTGTATAAGCTACTGAAGAACTATTTCCTAGATCATGGATTTACACTTGAAGGCAACAAAAAAAGTCTGTAATGAAACAATTGAACGGTTACTAGCATTAGACTGTGGTGAAATGAAGATCCGTCCCAAATTGTCTACGCATCACATCACTGTAACAGGAAGAGAACCGCAACGCGTATTCTTGGCAATGCAGCTGTTTTGAGATCATACTTCACAAGGTATTCAGTACGTCATGTCAGATGAAGATACAGTAGCTTTCATACAACTTGTGAACGACTCATTTGATAATCTGAAGTAGAGCACCTTCGAATGTCAAATTACACGCATTTGGTTTTGGTATTCATTACGCAGCCCATGAAAGTAATCTGCGCAAGTTGTAAGCATGTGGCAAAAATATGAAAGCTGACAAAGCCAAGCATTTGTTTCCCTTTCTAAAAGGGTTTCTAACTATCATATGGTCAATGTTGGGATTATTTAATGATTTAAAACATATAGGAGTGAAATACTTACAGCTTAACTTAATCAAGACTGCCTAGAAAGCCTTTTTTTGTTTTCGTATACGTGGGCTTGGTCATTTTTATGATCATCCACTACCTGCAGAATTCAAGTATCGTCTGCGTTTATTGCTTCTGTGTTCCAATATATCTGATATTCCCATTTCAAATGCACCACCTGTGGAATTATGTAATGAAGATCATGTGTACCTAACATCACAGCTTTTTAGTGGCATTTTTCCAGATATGTCAGAACAATTGTCGTTGATTGAAGAGGAAATTGAGATTCGTGATTTATCATTCAGCACTTCAACTGTTGCTGATCCTCCGGCACCTGCTGCATTCGACTGCTCAGTTCAAGGTTTTCGTTATCTAGCTGGCTATATTGCACACAAGGGGAGAAAATATGATAAATCTCTTGGAACGCCAACTGGGCAACTCCTCACTGCTCCAAAGACTACTACTGCTACAGGAGACAGTGGCTGGATCAATGTATTGTCACGGGGTGGTCTACTGGTTCCATCCGAGGATTAGCTGCAGTAAGGAAGTCAATTCGAACTGATGTTCATTGACATGCATGGACCTGACTCTCTCTCACGAGAAAATAATGTTCTCAAGAAATTGTGTGAAATTGCTCAGCGATTTCCAAGTGTTCAGGCAGAGGTAATAAAGATGTACAAAAGGCAGGCGCGGCTTCTGTATAGGCACCGCGGAACTGCAGCACCCCTATTTTCATTCGATATTATCGATAACATTCAATATAATGAGTCTTTTTTTTTCTTTACTTCTTTCTTTATATTTATAGATTATATAATCCTTAAGCTTAATGTCAGTAGCTATCCCTCAGTTCATGAAAAAATTACAAATATCCTTGTATGGAACTGTGCGTTTTACAGTTCCAGCGACGGGGTGTTTACTTTTGTGCGCACGCGCACATGTCCGAGCTCCGAGGTAGGAGGCAACACGCTAGATAGAGAGAGCACTGTCGATCACGCAGTGTCGACCCTGTTGGGCAAGCGTAAGATAGTGTTTCTTTTGGCACCGCGTGTGTTGCTCTTAAAAACCGTCGTACCATATTTTTTTAATGTGATAAAGTGTAGAAAGAGATTATTGTGAATTTGTGATGCTTCCAGCTATTCTATTTAATTCATAGGGTTTTTTTGTCGGTTCTTCTATTTTAAAGAAAATTTAAATAATTTAACCATGGCCTCCTTGCATCCCCAAGAAATAAGTTCTGTGACTGTAAGTGAACTTCAATAGTTCACAGTTATCTCTCCATGAGAAAGTTACACTGAAGAAAAGAGGCCGTTCAACACCTGATATTCAAATATCTCAGCCAGAAATAAGCAACAACAAGAAGTATATTCATAGCTTTAATTACGAATGGTACTAACGGAAAAGTTGGCTTTGCGGCTATGAAGTAAAAATGCATTGTTTTGCTTCCCGTATTTGCTGTTTGGAGGTGATGTACTGTGGACAAAAGACGGTTTTAGAAATATAAACAAAATGAAAGAACAAACTGAAAAACATGAGAAGTCAAAGAAGTACGTTGAAAATGTAGTTTCACTGTCACTTTTAGGGAACTTAAATATTAAGGAGAAACTTAGTGAGGCATAGAGACTTTCAAACAATGAGCATAACATAAAGGTTAAAAATAACCGTGAAATTTTATCCAAAATACTAGACTGTATTTTCTTTTGTGGATACTTTGAAACTCCCTTACGCGGACATGATGAAAAAACGATTCAGTAAATCCAGGGGTATTTAGAGGATTAATAAATTTTGCATCTAAATTAGATCCAGATTTGAAGAATCACTTAGAAACCAGTACGGTCTTCATAGGTGTTTCTAAGACCATTCAGAATGAGATACTTGACTGCTTGCTACAAATATACCATGATGAGATAAGGACAGAGATTAGAGAAGCTTCCTTTGTAGCTGCCATGGCCGATGACACTACAGATGTATCGGAACGCACTCAAATGGTCCTTGTTCTACGTTACGGGTTAAATAGAGAAATATTTGAGCGATTTAGGGATTCTTGATTCCAAAATCAAACTGCAGATCGCATATCGAAACGTATTCTAGAACAATTAGACATAACCCTTCAAGGAAACGGACAAAAACTGACAGTATAACGAAGTAAATTTCTCCGTCATTTCTGTCCACGCCAGGATTCGAACCCGGATCCCCTCATTCCGGAATAAGTCACTCTACCAATTGAGCTACGCGGACATTTTATTCTGATTCCTATCTGCCTTTAGGTCGTGTGCGTCCTTCGGGCAGGTACGTCACATCTCCTGGTACGTTACATCATCTCCCCCTTATTTATTTTTTTTTTTCGAAGGGCTGGAGAAAGGATTCTCTTATTTTTCCTATCTCGCGGTGTGGAAATAACATCACACCAATGCGAGATTTTGAACGGTCGGGTCATCCGGATAGTTCGGGCGCCATTATAACGAAGTAAATTTCTCCGTCATTTCTGTCCACGCCAGGATTCGAACCCGGATCCCCTCATTCCGGAATAAGTCACTCTACCAATTGAGCTACGCGGACATTTTATTCTGATTCCTATCTGCCTTTAGGTCGTGTGCGTCCTTCGGGCAGGTACGTCACATCTCCTGGTACGTTACAACAGCTCAGACATAAAAGGCAAAAAAGCAGGAATTCAAGCAAAACTAAAAGCAGTTTATAGTAATGCACGTTTCATTCACTGCTATGCATCAACTTAATTTAATAATGAGAAATGCAGCAAGTATTACACGGGACGCAAGAATATTTTTTCTCTAACATTTGGCTATTCCAACATTCTTCTCAAGATCACCGCACCGTGTATCCTTCTCAAGAAGCATACCGACGTCAACATTCCACGTCCATCTTCTATACAAGGTGGAACTTTAACATACTGACCGTAAACAGAGTTCATGAAAATTTGCAACCTTTAAAAAGCTGGCTGCCTTACTGAAATTCAGTCAACATCAAATGCAGATGGAACCATTGCAGAAGCAAGAGGAATTTTAAAATACCTGAATGATGATAATTTCATGTTTTGGTTAGAGTTTTTTCATCAGATTATGCCTCATGTTGAAGTTATTTACAACCAAATGCAATCTCGAGAAATTAGTGTGTTTAAAGTCAATGAATATACACATAACAGATTTCAAAACTGCTATTTTAGAAATAAGAAATTCGAAGTACTGTGAGAATCCTTCAAAGACACTCATGGCAGAAGCTAAGGAAGTGTGTATATGTGTTGATATAATGAACAGATATTCTTCCACTAAACACTTAGTAGCTGCTAAATTGTTCAACAAGAAAAACTTCACTAGTTTTAAGAATGAACTGCCTACAGAAGAGATAGTACTGACCACTGAAGCATATCCTATGATTGACAAAGAAAAGCTTGAAACTGAACTAAAAGTATTCTATTGTAGATCCGATATGCATGAATATTGCAAATTAATTGACCATCTGAAACTTATCTTGGAAAATAATCTAGATGATGTTCTTAGTGAAATCACGTAACTGATAAAAAATCCTCTTGACAATTCCCATGACAACAGCAGACCCAGAACGCTGCTTTTCAACACTGAAAAGAATAAAAACTTTTCTAAGGAGCACTATGGATCCTGAAAGAATAAATGCACTTGAAGTGATTTCAATGGAGAAAAATTTCCTCAACAGTCATTTAGAGATGAAGGAGAAAATTATTAATCTTTTCGTGCAAATTAAAACAACAAGAATGGATTTCGTTTTTAAATGAATGGATCAAGCTTGAACTGTAACAATTAAGGCTATTAGTAAGTAAAATATATTTTTTTATGTATACACTTTCTTTTTATATGTGTTTGTTTCGTTTTACACAATATTAAAGCAATGGATAAATGTTTTCTGAAGCAGCACCCCCACTATTTTTAGCTACGAGCCGTCACTGATGAAAGGACTAGAACTTTCACAAGGAGAAGAAGTATTAATGCAAAAGCAAAGATCCAGAGAACTGCAACAGCTGCACAGAGAAAATCAATGAAATGGAAGGCAGTGAAATTAGAAAAAACTTAGAAAATAGTAACACTATATTAGTGGTCCGATTTATTGGCGTAGGAAATAAACACATAAGCGTTTCCAAACTTTCGCATATCAACCAGATGGCTTTTTCAAGGAAGTTAGACAGAAACTGCAAACTGAAAAATAGAACGCTTAACAATTTGAACGCGGGAACTTGACAATAAATAGATGCGACGTTATATTCATTTAAAGATACGAGGCATCACGTTGGTTGCACGCGGGATCCTGGTAGAGGAAAGGCGTTACTTGAAGAATTGGTTCCAAATTCGTGGTGCCGCCCCGGTGGCGCAGTGGTCTAAGCGATGGCCTCTGATCATTCGTCAGAACGGGGTCCGGGTTCGAATCCCGGTGAGGCATGGATGTTGTGTTTGTCTTACGGCATTGGCTCTCTCCCTTCCCTGGAACCAGTGACCCGAAATTAGGGACGGCCGACTGCTTATAGCCCATTGACTTGCTCACGGTGGTCGTTAAACCTCTAATCAAAAAAAAAAAAAAAAAAAAAAATCGTGGCAACTCGAGTGAGACACAATCATTGCAAGTATCGCTGTTGGTAAGGGACTTGACCATACTACTCCTATGTGGGATGATATAAAGAAATTAGCTAGCTACTCTACCCCTAAATGTACAGCCATTCAGCAAACCTTGGAGATCATTACCAACAGTGATACTTGCAATGATTGTGTCTCACTCGAGTTGCCACATATTGGGAACCAATTCTTCAAGTAACGCCTTTATCTTTAAATGAATATAACGTCGCATCTATTTGTTGTCAAGTTCCCGCGTTCAAATTGTTTAGCGTTCTATTTCTCAGTTTGCAGTTTCTGTCTAACTTCCTTGAAAAAGCCATCTGGTTGATGTGCGAAAGCTTGGAAACGCTTATGTGTTTATTTCCTACGCCCAATAAATCGGATCACAATTATAGTGTTACTATTTTCTACTTAATTGGTGTACTGTTCCTCGTTATAAATTTAAATTTTAGAGTAAACTTAATTTACATTTCACGAATTTCAAGTTTTAACTTTTATATGAAGTGTCAACTGTGCCATTCTATGCTTCCCAAAATCATTGAATTGGAATAACTCCAGAAGTAGAAAAGTGAAAAAAAAGTCTTGACAATTACGCCCCTTAGCGAGAAAGCTGTGCACTATTTAAAGAGGTTAATGTTCCTCATATTTATTGTAGAGAACAAGAATAATACTTTTGAAATAGGACTAGTAGTTGCAGAGATATGGTGTCCACAGGAAGACGGATAGATGGACGGAAGAACAAAGTGATACTATACAATAAGTACATACTATTTTACAAAATACGCATAACTGTCGCACCCAGTGGAGGTGGCTCAGAGCCTTCCCCTTATAGGTATACTTGTTCCTTCATTCTTTGTTATTGCCTGCTCTTTTAAATATATTTGTACATGTTTTTAAATATATATTTTCGAAATATATGGAAGCGCACTTTAATGTGACGAAGATATTTTCATCGGTTTCCAACATTTTGGAAGATGTTTTCTCCAGGGCATTTTTTATTTGCATTTTTCAATACATTGGGTCACCCCAAATCTGGGGTGCGCCACTGATGTACATAGCCTAAAACCAGTATTAATCAGCATATTAAAAACTAGTGGCGGGCTACATTTTCATTGCTGTGAAGAAAATTTCTCCTGTCTCCAGCAAAACTCCAATTTTCTAGAACGCAGTACTGTTGATATTGAAATGATATTCACGAAGAGCACAAGCTTGATCCCCCCCCCCCCCCACACACACACACACTTCTTCCAGATAAATTCAGCCTCTTCTTAAAGCACTAAATGTCTGTAAATGTACATTGTATGATATTTTTGTGAGCTTGTTCAAAATGGTTATCGAAATGTTTTATTGACAAATTGTTCGAAAGTTCATGTTGTGCAGCGGAGGGTTCGAATATTTATGTCTAAACTTCTGAGAAATGTTCGATTAAACTGGCTGCGAATCTTCGGAAATGAATTTGTTTAGAAGAAAAACTGTTCAGTGTTGAAAACAAAACGTTCATTCACTGCAGTAAAAGTCAAAATATACAAGTTGCATCATGAAAATTTTAGCGACTTTCTAAGTAAATTTCAATCATAATTTCCATCCGAATTTTTTAATATGCTCGCCATTTCGAGGTCGAAATGTAAAATGGAAATTAAAAAATTAGCGATGCCGTGTGTAAAAGAAAGTCGACTACGTTTCGGTAACGAAAGAAACATTAATTTCTGGTATAATTCAATAGAAACCTTCTTTTTGTATCTAAATTTTATGTCCCGTGAGCTATCTATGGAATAGTTCTGACGCTAGTTATAAAACTGCGCAAATTAGAAAAGATCGCGGAATTTTTTTGTCGATATAAATTCCTTATTTGTTTTAGTAAAAATCTCAGGTTCCCCACCGTGTTGTTTCACAAACGCATATGACAAACTATGAACGCAACTTTATTACATTAGTTAAGAATGCATTCTGAACAGGACATTTTTTTTTCTTTAGTAAATGCGTGACGAAGTGAAAAATTTTAAATGGAGAAAAATTTTAGCTTTTGCGTATATAGACTTTGAGTTCTCCTCCTCTACGCGTTGAGTTACGTATAAGAGTGCTGTGTTCTGCTTCGACTCCGTGCCTCCCGCAGTCTCCACAGTGACGTCAAATGAAAGAGCCAATGAGAGGCTAGATCGCTAATGGACCCAACGTAAGAGATATCTAAGAAACTTGGGTTCGAGTGCTGTCGCCCGCAAAGGGTTTGTTTCGCTATCTGCTTAAGATGGTTCCACCTAAAATCTCTGCCTTATGTTTCCAATGGTAAAACTTCTTTATATACACTGGCGGAAAGTGAAAAAAGAACAACAAGAAGGAGACGTCTGATACCAACGAAATTTATACAGCATATTAGCGGAATACAGAGGATAACGTGATCAAAACATTATGGCAAAATACAGCTGTATTTGCTGGTAAACTGAAAAATAACATTTCCATGTAACATGGTTAGTACGAGGTTGAACCGCCATGAACTGCGTCACACTGTGCAATTCTGGCATGGAGTCTGTCGTACAGATGTTGGATGTAAGTTTGGGGTATTGAGTTCCAAGCATCCTCAACCTGGACGCGTAAATCGGGGATGGTCGTGGCTGGCCGTGGAGACCGGATAAGTCGTTGTCCCATAAAATCCCACGCGTGCTCAATGGAGGACAAATCCGGTGAACGTGCAGGCCATGGAAGTTGTCTCACACCCTGAAGTGCATGTTGCGTTGCACGTGCCGTGTGTGGGCATGCGTTATCTTGCTGTAAAACACCACGATGGACCGATCTTACAAATGGCACAACGGGCTGAATGATGTTGTTGATGTAGGAGGTGCTGTTTAACGTACCCTGTACAAACACTAGTTGTGTACGGGAGTGATAGCTGATCGCTCCCCACAAAAGGAAACAAGGTGTAGGCCCTGTGTGTCGCTGGCGTATGCAAAAAGGGTACAGACGCTCCCCTGTGCGTCTGCGAACACGCATACGGCCAGTGGCGTAGGAACGGGGGGTACAATGTACCTCCCAAATTTTGGAGAGGGGTACATTAATGTCTACTGTACCCCTCCAGATATGAGCAAACACAAACCAATCATTCATAAAGAGTGAAATGTAAAATTTATATGCTGTTTTTTTTTATTCTCTTTTTTTCAAAGATATATCACGGGTCATCTGTTTTTTTTTATATCCGAAGTTTGTCGTGGGCGGCTTTTCATCCACCAAAAACTGGCCAACCATCTGGGGAACTCCAGCAACCATCTGGAAACTTCTGCAGGGAAACGAGTTCAAACGACTGCCAGCTTGAGCAGAAGAAAGGCGCCGATATTATGACACCTGTCAGTCACCTATATACAGCTAATGACATTGCGATGGATTGAAACGGAGTGTCATTTCAGCGCCCGCAGCCCCGGCACTAAAATTGTTTTCTGTCTTAAGATCTGTAGCAATACAACAAGTGCATTACGGATTTCACATACCAGTCATAGAACTCCAATTCCTCGATATCCCCACCATCATTTAGCTTTGCACCAGGCCAATGTGCTATTTACATCAATTGTCAGCCTATGTATCGTTCAAAGTTTTTAATATAGACTTCATAATGCTTCAATGGTACTATCTTCGCGGGTAGAGCAGTTTTTATCTTACTGCGGTTTTACTTTATTAACGTAAACAAAAATGATAAGAAATTTAATTCGTTCTTGTAAAGAGTTATGTAACATTTCCAGAGAAATCCCTCTTTTCCAAACCCTGCTGACAGAAATTCATCCTAATGTTGACTTGTCCCTGCTCAATATTTTAATGGAAAAAAAAAAGTACAAAAATTAAAAAGAGAGAACACAAAAAAAAAAAAAAAAAAAAATACTTCTCCATTCATTTTCTGATAAGAAATTAATAATGTGAACTTTTTGTCAGCAATAAAAATAATAATGGTAATAATTAATAATAATATGATAACAATGTTCATTCGGATGAATTCCTGATCAGTATACGTATTTTATAAAAACTCTAATATACTACCCCCCCAAAAAAAAAAAATTCGGAGGAGGCCATCCATAGGTGGCTTAATCCTTGAGATGTAAGGTTTATAAGCTTGTACCGCCCTAAATCAAAAGCGTTCCTACGCCACTGCATACGGCCATCGAGGCTCCCAAGCAGAATCTGCTTTCATCGCTGAACACGACAGATCGCCATTGCGTTCTCCAGTGCAGACGTTGGCGACACCACTGCTGCCGTTCCTGACGGTGGGCTGGAGTCAGAGGTACACATGCCAGAGGCACACGTGCACGTAGTCCTGCTTCCAGTAGACGGTTGCGGATTGTTCGCACAGTCACCTCAGGTGCAACGGCTGCTCGGATTTGCGTCGCGGTGGATGTTCTGCTTGACAACGACGCTCTTCTTATGCGTCGATCGGTCCGCTCATCAGTCCGTCTGTGACTCCCGGTTCCACGTCTTCTCGTGTGGGAATGTTCCTCGGACCATCTACGCCACCATCGTGCCACCACCGATACTTCCCGTCCAATTCGCTCCGCAATACGACGATACGACCACCCGGCCTCGCGGAGTCCGACTAGATGACCTCACTCAAAGTCCGAATATTGCTGAAATCGTACACGTCTTCCATGTCCAGGCATTGCAGCTTCTTCAGGATCTTCGCACGTGTCCGTACGCCGACGACTGATTGCATTCACTTCGCCGTACTCCTTAAATACCACCGACGATATTTTGCATATTATGCCGTGCTGCGGCGTAAGCGCTCACCGGTTGGTCCCGAAATTAACATCACACCTACGTAAACTCAACCCTATTAACATATGTAAATTTCATGATCATCCGCCAATTCCTTCTTGGTGTTCTTTTTTCACTCTCCGCCAGTGTATTTTCTTCGCAATTAATGTATTCCCAAAGACGAAAATTTGTACATCGATAAAACAAACTCTAAGCTACAGCATGGGATACTTAATACTTGCTAAATCATAATTATATTAAAAATCAATCATTTTTTTCAGTGATGTTCAGACCTGGTAACAGATGGCGCGACCTATACATTCATGACGCCAGTAAACAAACAAATGTTTGATTGCTTAGTTATGGTTACGTTTGAGCAAGTATTAAGTATTCCATGCTATAACTTAAAGTTAGTTTTATCGATGTGCAAATTTTCATCCTTGGGAATACACTAATTGCGAAGAAAATAAGTACAGAAGTTTTACCATTGGAAACATAAGGCAGAGATTTTAAGTGGAACCACCTTAACGGATCACAAATATCCCCTGTTTAGAGCTCGACCGCTCTTACCAAATATTAATACTCGTATTTCTTTCTTTTTTTCTGTAATTCATGAATTTTCTGGTTGTACATATTTTTTCTTACATTTTCAGAAACAATTTTCGTGTAGTTGCTATATTTTGCTTACATTTTTTTTTTTTGCATAAATATATGTGCGTTTTGCTTACAATAAAATAAAAAAGCACATAACATGTCTTTTTTTAAAACTAAAATACATATACTTTCCTCCCTTTCATGTGGTAAAAATTTGTGGTACTGCCCCTGAGATCTTTTAAACTGTGTTTTCGGCCCACAACCATTTTGAGTTTGAGACCACTGATCTAGTAGTCCTTGCGCTCATATTGTGACGTCACGAACTAACGACCAGGCCCATTCTGTATCCCGAAGACTTAGCTTTGACAGCTGCATTGAAAACAAGCATCTTTCCCCTCTTTCGAAGAACTTCCCCGCCCTTCCCAGAACAGGAAAAATCCTTTCATTCTTTCTACAAGAGATTTTGTATCACAACTAGCCGGTCCATGGAAAAATTCACGAATCACTTGCAAATTTCAGGAATAAATGCTGCTTGCTGGGTCGTTGGCCGTGCTCGTTGCCAAGTCTTCGAAATATAAAATAGCAAGATGAGGCAAGACTTCACGACTCCTAAATGCTTTTGAAACGTTACTGAAAATATTTTCTGGTGCTATGAATTATAGGAAGATGGTCTGCTTTCTCATCGACTTATTCTTCTCAATCACATTTGAAACTACCATGTGATTTTGAAAGTTCGTTTCTCATCGCTGAAAAATTCATAAAAATGTTTGTTCCTATAACGGGAAGAGAATATCTGTGGAAGTATCTAATGGTAAGACCAGTAATTACGAAGTAATCTGGTTTTAAAATGTTACTGTACCATTAAAAAATTATAAAATAAGAAAAACAGTTCTTCTAGAGAAAAACATTTTCAACCAAAACATCAGAACTTAATTAATTATGCTGTTATCCATTGATAACACTGTATCTGATAAATAGTTTAGCCATATTCTATTGGATTGCTTTATCCCCTTCTCCCCCATAGAAGTTACATCGTCAAAGCCTCCACTGAATAGATGAGAACATGCGGAGGTATTCAGTTGACGCTATTATGAGAACATGCGGAGGTATTCAGTTGACGCTATTATGAGAACATGCGAAGGTCACATGTTTCGTAGCTGAAGAAATTACGGTACATTATTACTTGTATCTATAATGAAGCATAAGTAGAAAACCAATTTGAATATTATTTGTGCACTTTGAAATCAAAAGAAAACATTGAACATGATTATGAAAAAACTTTTGATTCACAAAAATGTAAGAAAAAGTTGGTCTGAATTATGAAACATGTTTAGATTTGTTCATCTGGCAACAAGTTATGAAGGTGAACTGTATAGACAATTAGACATTTCTGCGACTTTATAAGCTGTAAGGAAGTAATTGAAATTTGTCATTCGTCGAAAATTTGTGTAGTTATTGAGCATATTAATTAGTTATGGACAAGGAACCTTCAGACTGGGACTTCGGTCTCGTCATGAAAAATTCTGCGCCATCGACGTTAGTGGAGCTATATTCTGAACAGAACATTGCAACGGACAGTCTTTCCTCGACTTCGGTAGAAAGTTTAAAAACCAGAGATGTTCCAAGCGAAGAAATTACCCATGCTGTAGGGTGCTGTGGGGCTGACTTCGAATTCTCCGAAAATGGTGGCCTTCATGATGAGCCGCTGCCGGCTGACAAAACGAGCGAAGAGTATTTTGGTTTGAAATATTTCCCTGTGTACGAAGAGATACGAGAATACAAACAGTTCGAAGAGCTGTCTCAGGATATCAGCATCTATCTATTGGATAGTAAAAATATTGATGTTTTTACAAATCAGGAAACCACAGTGGAAACAGAACGTATTCCTGAACTGATGGATCCCATTGTGGACATTATTTTAAGCAATGCTATCCGTTTTCATCGCGAGTATACCAGAAGACGTATTTCCGCTGAATACGAAGCTAAGCTTCAGAAAGTTGTGAACAATATTGTTAACAAAGTTACTGAAAATACTAGAGTAACAGCGTTCTGTTGGGAAAACCGCGACTTCACAGAAGTATCTAAAGAAAGTGAACACTTGAAGACGTCAGAATATCTTCGAAATTCCCTATCATTTACCAATTCTTCAAGCTGCGAAGGGCAGTCGAGTGAAGTGCTCAAAATGACGTCCCAGGTTGAAACGCTTGCTAAGCCAGCTCCATTTTCCGGATCCCACAAGAAGGCTACAAGTGAAAACTTTAAAGAATATGCCGACTGCCCTCTTTTCCGCCATAGGGAGGAAAGTATGAAAAGCTTCACAGACCATGAGGCCAGGAAATTGGTGCAAAAATTTATTTTGTTTTGCAGGCTTTCTAAATCTTGGGTGTACAGAATTGTCTCTGAAAACAACGCGGATGAGACAGACTATCGGTGTTGGAGATACGTTATAAGATTCAGCAAGCCTACCGCTGAGGTTCCATGCAAGACAGTTGATGTCCACCTAACACTCAAGGTCTTCAGAACCTTCCCCCTGTACTTCCAAATGAAATTTCATACACCTTTGAGGGACAGGGCCGCTCACGTACACAAGACCTGAAAACTAAATGGTTGGAAGAAATTCTGAAGGTAAAATCTGGACTTCATAGTCTTTCTGAAGCCGAGTTCTTCCAGAAGAGCTTTAGTGATGACTATGTACCATGTACCAAATCCCATCTTGTGTGCTGTAGAGAGAAGTATGTGAAATGCTTCACAGACCAGAAGGCCAAGAAATTGCTGAAAGACTTTATTTTGCGTTGGAAGCTTTCTAAAGCCTGGGTGTACAAAATCATCTCTGAAAACAGAGCTGATGAGGCAGACTGTCTGTGTTGGAAGTACGTCATAAGATACAGCAAACCCACCGCTAAGAACCCAGTTCCATGCGAGATAGCTGACGTCAACCTAAAACTCAAGGTTTTCAAAACCATTCCTCCTACAGTTCCATGTGAAATTTCATACACCTTAGAGGGACAGAGCCGCTCACGTACAGAACCCCTGAAAGCTGAATGGTTAGAAGAAATTCTGAAGGTAAAGTCTAGACTACATGGTCTTTCTGAAGCCATTAGAACACATAAGCAACCAGGATAGAGGCGTAGAGGGGTACATCACCCTTTCTCTTCTCTTCATTTTGTGGTTCACAAATGTGCAGACGAACCATTTTATTGCTATTGCCTGATATTAAACGCCGCACTTATCAGTCAAAAATCGTTTTTTTTAATCTTTTTTATTTTATCTTAAACAAGTTATCAGCGGTGTATTCTTCTTAAAGTGTGTGTACAAAGGAAAAGCACTCTTGGTCGTGTAAAGTGCATTTCGGAATTTGTGTTTCGGATATTTGTGCTTCGAACGCTGCAAAAATTGGAACTTGACTTCAATAGCTCTCATTTTCAATTTAAACATTGAGGGGTCTTCTATGGTAAAGTACAATAAAATATAACCACTGTTAATAATGCCATTTTTCATGAGCTATAAATGTGTCTTTGAAAATTTTCCAGCATCGCCCAACCTTGTGTTCAACTGGCATTGAATTCAATGAGCGGTCCTGCAAAGTAATGTGTAGCACGAGGGGTTCTCTCTAAACTGTCAGAAGGGACGACGGGGAAGACTTCTGATATTAACAAATTTCCACTAAATTTAAATCTAATGATATATATATTTTTATTTTTAATGCATACATCACATATCTACCTAAAAATTTTAATTTCAGGTACACATTTGATGAAACTCACCATAAACTATTCAAAGTTAAGAATAATATCATTATATGGTTTGATGCGCAACGTACCTCTAATCCATATTAGACTTCCAGCACATTCCCTATGTGACTATCCTGGTATTCCCATACTAGATGTAAACTCAAGACATGTCCTAGGAAAGTTCACTATGATTCTGTAAGTGCTGTCTTGCTTTGTTCCACACCAAATTCACATACACCAATATTTGATCAATATTATTGTATGTAAATTAAGTATGGAAAATTCGCATACAATAATATGATTCTGTAAGTGCTGTCTTGCAGCACTTACAATAATATGATTCTGTAAGTGCTGTCTTGCAGCACTTACAGAATCATAGTGAACTTTCCTAGGACATGTCTTGAGTTTACATCTAGTATGGGAATACCAGGATAGTCACATAGGGAATGTGCTGGAAGTCTAATAGGGATTAACGGTACGTTACGTATCAAACCATATAATGATTGATAACGAGGAACAGTACACAAATTATGTAGGAAATAGTAACACTATATACCTGTGATCCGATTTATTGGCGTAGGAAATGACACATACACTGTGTAAGCGTTTCCAAGCTTTCGCACATCAACCAGATGGCTTTTTCGAAGAAGTTAGATAGAAAGTGTCTAACTTCCTTGAAAATGCCATCTGGTTGATGTGCGAAAGCTTGGAAACGCTTATATGTGTCTATTTCCAACGCCAATAAATCGGATCACTAGTATAGTATTACTATTTCCATATAATGATATTATTCTTAACTAATGATACATTCAATTTTGTAATTGATATTTAAAACATAAGGTAGCAATCGTGTATACTTATTAGCGTCCATAAAATACAACGTTTTAAACTTGTTCTTTCTGTAATGTACCGGTGTAAGCGATTAATCAGTGGACTGTTCACATCACACCACGGTTATTGTAATAATAAGTGGCGTCAGTTCACGGAAAATTCCTGAAAATAACGAGCAGCAAAGTAACACGTCTTTTAACAAAATTTCCATTTTGAAAAGTTCCCGTTTCTTGTAACCCGTATTTTTTGAAGTCCGTAATTCCGTTTATTTCAGAAAAGTCCTTTTCGGATTTTACCGTATTCATAGAGAAATTTCTCAAATCTCCAGTTTCGACATATTCAGCTTCTTCCCGATTGCGCCAGAACTAACCTCGTCTGGCTTTGTCTGAAGACGCTGGTGCTACCGTTGAGCCAGAAAGCTAGGCAAAGTGCTGTCGCGTATCAGGTTGAACTGTAATCGCACAATGATGAAATGCTTTTCTGCTATTAATGCGGGTGAATGATTTTATTATCTGTTGTTTCTGCATAGGCTTGTAAATATTTCATTTTTTCTGTAGAAGGACTTATTACAAATTACGTATGTTTTTTTTTTTTTTTTCGTTCTGGGTTTTCGAAGCAACAGAGCGCTTTGGAACTTGAATTTTTTTTTAAACTGACAATGATCAATGACTTTTAATTATCTTTAAGAAAAAGTACAATGTATCCGTTTTATGGTATTATTTAACGAAACTCCTAGATATAAATTTTACTCTTAATAGCTATAATAGCTTTTTTCTTATAGGCATCGCGCAATCACCTGTACAATAATTTAAGAATATTTTTTCCTTGTTCATTTGCTGACGAGCAACTACAGTTGCGTTTTAAAATATACGTCGAACTCGTAGTTTATACTTTTGCCCTATATGTAGCACAACTGATTTTTCCCGGTGTTTTTACGATAACGATATGCATTAGCTGATGCACAAATTCAGAAAAAGGGTAAGGAATATCTGGTGCCACCCTAACAAAAATTTCATGCTATGTGCTATTCACAATATCCGATCTCGCTACAGAACTTCAAAATCAGTTTCTCCGAGACACGATTGAAATTTAATAGCTCGTTAACCATCAAGTATCCCCGCTAATCGCCGTTAACCATCAAGTATCCCCGCTAATCGCGTCTATTAACGGAAATTTTCCGTCATATGGGTACGAAGAAAGTGAGAACATGATTTTCCCGTTAATATACGAAAGGAATTGCGGAAAGGTTCCTGAAAATTCAGAAATTTCCTGGCTCACGAAAAATACGTAAATTTCAGGTTTTTCCCGTTATTACAATGAAAAGGTTGTTCAGAAAAAAAAAATTACGGTGCAGTCTCATATATGGAGTTACGGTAATTGTCTAGAGTCTCAGCATTCACAACTTACAAATGTCATGGAAGCACTTTCTTCAGGTAGAAAATGCTTCTCGCTTAGCAAAGTGAGAAGGAAAGAAGACATAAAAAGTTTTATCGAGCTTCCCCCTCACCCTCCTTATTTTAAAGCAATATGACAGGGTTTTGGGGTAACTACAACATCACTGGGTTTCCTCGTGTGGGGATTAATTGTCGTCGTGAAAATGGCTTTATTTACCACTTCGGCAACAAAAATTTAAAAGTTCTTTTAAGGAACAGAAAAAATTGTGCAAGTTTACTTGCGGATATGTTCCAAGTATAAAGTAAACAAGTTAGTAAAGTCATGCAATACATTGATTATGATACGCTTTCCAACATACCAGAAATCATTACTCAAGATATCCCTCAAGTTATGAGGATAATGGCTGTGGAATAAATCTTGGTCCTGTGCCCTAACCTTTGATCCCATTTCGATGATATTCAACAGAACCGGTTCAGTATACCTCCGAAATAACATGATAAAGTTTTGTCGCAATCGCAGCAATATTACGTAAGTATGATGCATAAGGGCTATGGAATATATCTAGCTCCTCTGTCCTAATCTTTGAACCAATTTCGCCTATTTTCAACAGGATTCGTTCCTAAGCAGGCCCCCTACAACATACTAACATTTCATCCAAATCGAAGCATTTTTACGTAAGTTATGACGCATAATGGCGATGGACGTGATTCCGCTCCTATGTCCTGACCTTTGACCCCATTTCGCCCATTTTCAATAGGGTTTGTCCCCAGGTGGTCCCCTATCACATACTAAAATTTCATCGAAATCGAACCTTTTTTACGTTAGTTATGACGCATAAGAGCAGTGGAATTGATCCCGCTCCTATGTCCTGACCTTTGACCCCATTTCGTTCACTTTCAATAGGGTTCTTTCCCAGTGTTCCCCTACCGCATACTAAAATTTCATCGAAATCGATTTTTGCGCGAGTTATCGTGCGGACGGACATACGCACACAATGCGTGACGTAATGAGGCAGATGGTCGCGAGAGTGTGACGTCATAAAACTATAACAGTTTCCACAAACAATGCGTGACGTAATGAGGCAGATGGTGTGATCGCGCGCCAACATCTCAATCGCGAGAGTGTGACGTCATAAGATTTCTAAGAATGGGAAACATTAATAGGACGACACCATGACACCAAAAACGTGGTAACTCGGGGTGGTTATTTAACCCACTAAATGAATTTTTCCAAAGTCGAGATCAAGTTAAATCGATTTCTAGTACCACAAAGCGGTAGGTTAACCACTTTTATCAATATCTTTAGAGCCGTTTTAAAAATATAATTTACATATATGCAAGAATTGCTCCTTTAATAAGATGAGATGGAATGCATCCCGCTGCTATGTCCTGACCTTTGACCCCACTTCACCCATTTTCAATAGGCTTCGTTCCCAGGTGGTCCTCTACGACATACTAAAATTTCATCGATATCGAACCATACGTACGCAAGTTATGACGCATAAGGGCAATGTGATGGATCTCGCTCCTATGTCGTGACCTTTAACCCCATTTGTCTCATTTTCAATAGGATTCGTCCCCAGTGGTCCCCTACCACATGCTGAAATTTCATCGAAATTGAACCATTTTTACACGAGTTATCGTGCGGACAGACAGACGGACAAAGCTGGAGCATATACGCTTCTTCAACCTACGGTTGGAAAGCGTAAAAATGAGTTTTCGCACACTACAAATTCGCATTTGTATTCATCACCAGATAGGTTTTTAATTGATGGAATATGACATTCTTTAATTCGATTTATGGTATAGAAAAGAAACATGTGGGATTTTTGCCAAGTCCCTTATAAAAAAAGAATAATTACAGAGCTACACCAGCAATGACAGAGACTACGAAATCTAGGCTGTAAGGAATTGTTTTTCACCGCTCTAGGAAAATATTAAGTTAAGAAAACAATAAATCGAGAAAACCAATGAGACCATTATTTTCTCAATTTCGGTTCAAAAATCGTCCTATTGCACTTCCAAAAACCAGAACGGTGCATAAGGTTCCAGTGAATAAACTTGTCAAGCGGGTCCACATAATAGAAACAATCACTTGAACCCGAATCGAAAGATCGGACATCTTAGGGGAAACGGTTTTCCTTATTTTATGTCAAAAAACGAATTTTTCTTTCTGACTCGGTGAATGGAAATAAACTGGTGGGGATAACAAGTCTCCACTGAATTTTTTTTTTTTTTTTAATCTTCAACGCCCATGCAGCTGCACATTTCTTGATCGAAATCCGCTACATTTTGTCGCCAAAATGAAAAATCGTTTTGGAATTCACTTTTGAAGCAAACAATGGAAGAACAGGGAAGACACTTCCACTAATCTGGACCTTCCCAGTTGGGTGTATTCTACCGTGCACAGACTTCTTAGCTTCCATTTCACTCCCTGCCTTCGTCGGCAAAAAAATAGTCCCATCATCAAATCTAGCACTAGCATAGGCGCCGACTATGGGGAGGTGAGGTGAATCTCGCCTTTCCAATAATTTTACTGGGGGCAGTGTCCATCCAATATTTTTCACCCTCTTTAATTACATAAGTTTTTTTTTTGTGTGTATGTAATTTTCGAAGTGCGCGTGAGCGGAAATATTTCTACAGAGAAAAAATGTTTCCCATGCTATCTATCTTATGCTATGCTAATTGCAAAAAATCATTTCTTTCCCTTATAGAAATGTATTATTGTTTATTTAAGCTCCAGCTTATGAGGCCAAAGCGATTTATTTAAAAAATAACAAAAAGCAAAATAAGTAAAAACCTTTTTTTCCATATTCAGCATTGCTCATTTGATAAGAAACTTTACTGCCAATCGTGTTTCACATTTTCTCCTGATGTCTAGTAAATGTTTAGAATAATCATCAAAAATTAAATAAATAAATAAATAAAAATACAGAAACGTATAATCTCTAGCACCTTTATTTGTCTACTTCTTCTTTGGCGCTCCTTGATCTTTGTTTGAGTAGCAGCGCTAATTTCTCACATTTTTAATAAACGTTTGAAAATAAAATCTATCTGGATGTTTTTATAAAATCAGAGGATGAATTTTATTTTTTAAAATATTAATATTTAGAAAAAGAATATTTTCCCTTGTTCATTTGCTGATGAGCAACTACAATTGCGTTTTAAAATATACGTCGAATCTCGTAGTTTGTATTTTTACCCTTTATATTGCGCAACTGATTAATACACCAAGTACATAAGACTGAAGTGATCATCTGTTTAATCCGTGTAAGAAAACAAAATACAGCTTTTCCTCATCTACCGATGGCTTTTTCAAGGCTAATAACGTAAACAAACTGAAATATTAGAACGATTACAATTTAAATATGAGAATGGTTACACGAGACACATAGTGATTAAATACGTAGCGTAGCGTGTTCTGAATATGAAGTCACGAGATGTGTTAATTTGGGACATGGCGGTTTTGAGGGGACATCATTAAGACACTGTATCTAGATTTTTTTTGGCAACTATAGCGAGACGCTGTCGTTGCAGGCTTCAGGGCTGGTGCTAATTTCCTAGAGATTGAATGCTGTTCTATTGCTTTTGGGTTAGTGTAGGAGCTAATTTTTTAATACCTTCCCTTACAGATACCGCGGACTTGGAACACACTTCTCTGAAATCTGGATAGAGTTGCAGAAGATGGAGATCTTCCTCTCCCTGTTTTTGCGTCCCTTTTGTGTTCTCTGATTCTGGTTCCAAATGAGCACTTTGTCATTTATATGTAATACATATCTCTGCTTACCGTCAGGGTACGATAAGGGTATGGCATAAACACCAGCTTCGTTATAAGCAACCCTTGCCCTTTTTACACGATATTATAAAAGTCGATGATGGTGACTATAAAACTTTAATCAAAAGGTTGAAATACATTAGCACTTTCGGGTCTACTATGGACCCATCTTCAGATTTGAAATAATCGAACTGAGATTACATATGGTTATATATCAAGAACAATGCCAGATTACAACTTAAAACTTGAGAAGCAAAACACATATGTGACGTAGTCAATCACAAAACCTGTGCACGAGAGTCAACGTCTTGTGGGAGGGGTACTGTTTGTTCAAAATAAAGTTCTTCCAAACCCCGGAATGTAATTAGGGAAATCATCATTGAAACAAGAGTCAAAGTTCTTACGTATAAATAAACTTTCTGTAAATAACAAATTTGATTTACATGACGGAGATGCCAGTATTGCTCGAGAAAGAGAAGACACACGTTTGGCATTCCTTGTCAATTGCAGAGACCTAGAAGTGGTGCCTAAATATCTGACTATAAAGAGTGCCCGTTTGTCTAGATGTGATTCTAGAATTATTTCTATGGCTGAACAGAAAAGACTTAAGAGCTAAAATTCGCTTGAAGAGACCACGCATAGATTTCCTACAACGTTTATCGTACGGTGCCTTTCAAAACCTGACTCATAGTGTGCATTCAGTTTTGGCCGACAGATTAATTCTGACTTTTTTTAGCAGGGTGCGAGAATGTCGTTGGACGATTAGTACAAACACATATTAAAAAATTATGTTCACTGGTTACTAGAGATGTGGATTTGCGATATCCCGTCCGCTATGCTCAGACTCGAGAAGTACTTAAACGTACTTACATAAACTTAAGCAACTACAGGTTTAATAACGTACAACACGCTGCTTTGCAGAAAGGTTTAAAATTTGCATATCAGAAGTGGTCATGTAATAAATTCATTTTAATTCTATATAATTTATGACTACGAAGCTTGCGGTGTTAAGATATAATAATAATAACAACGTTTCGCACAATAAAATGTTTATTATACATCGACTATAGTTTCGCAGAGCGATTGGCTCGGCTTCCTCAGGACGAATGGAGCGTAAACATTCAAATTATTGTGACATCATCAGAATTCTGACGGTCACGGGTTTTGGCGAGTTGTTTCCACGCGCTTGAAAGAAATGGAGTCGACGTCATGTCGTTGACAAGCCGTGACGAGTTCCGGTATATGTGGAAAGCTTCTAATATATTAAGCTTGAAAGTCGAGTCCGGTTTATCAATAAGCGTAGCGTTTCCAAACAAAAAGTTATGGTTATTTTCGTGACAATGTTGAGCTATAGACGACTTCTTCAGTTCATAGTTCCGTACATATGTCTTGTGTTCCTTCACACGGAAGCTTAAAGCCCTGCGGGTCTGTCCTATATATGAAAGTCCACATTCACAAGGTATCTGATAAATTCCCCAGGAGTTTAAGTCTTCGATGTAGTCTTTTGATCCGTAAAAATTCATCTTGTTTATGGGTTTGAAAATAACTTTGAAATTAAAACTTTTAAGGATTTTTGAAATCGCGAAGCAAATCTGAGGAGCAAATGGGATAACTGCCCAATTCTTTTGTATTGGGAGGTCTATAGGCATGAGCGTGCAGACAGGCTTTGGTTTTCTAAACTTTTGGACAGCTTTGTCTATAACGGAAGGGCTGTATCCTCTGTGTGCTGCAATTCGTTTAAGAAAATCAAGCTCTTTCTGTAAGGAATCCTCAGTTGAGCAGATATGTATTGCACGATATACGTATGTGAAGAAGGCCGAGATCTTTTGTTTCCACGGATGATTTGATTTTGCATGAGGGGTAAGGAAACAGCAAATGGTTTTCGATAAACTGTTGTACTAAAGGATCCTTGCGAGCGTGACACAAGGACATCGAGGAATGGTAAGCAGCCATTATTCTCAGTCTCATATGTGAACTGTATATGGGGATCGATTGAATTGATAAGTTCAACTAATTTAGGTATTTCCGAGTTCATGCCATTCCAGAGAACAAAAGTATCATCTACATATCGAATCCACAGGTCAAATGTAACAAGCTGAAATAGTTGGTCTTCAAAGTGACGCATGTAGACTTCGCATAAAATAGGTGACAGTGGGCTACCCATTGCAAGGCCTTCGGTCTGTTGGAAAAATCTTCCACGAAAAAGGAAACTGTTTTGTCTTACACAAATTTCCACTAGCCTCAAAAACTCTTCTGTTTCTGGTTGGCTGAAATTATGTTCTTTGAGACTTGACTTTAATGCTTGGAGAGCTCCATTAACTGGGATACTTGTGAACATGGATTTCACATCGAAGGATAACATGAACTGGTCGTTGAATGGATGTCGCTTTAGCCGATTGACAAAATCAATGGAATTTTTACAGAAGTTGTGTTCGAAGAAGTCGTTAAAGTCGAAAGTTTCGAAGATAGAAATTTGGCCAACTTATGTGTAGCTGATCCTATATTGCTGACTATGGGACGAAAGGGAACACCAATCTTGTGTATCTTCGGAAGTGCATAAAAACGTGGACAACGGGAATATGAGGGCTTCAGATGATTTTTTGAGCTTTGGTCAAGGGTTACACAGCTTGCTACCACTTTCCGAACTTCCTTTAAATGTTTCTCCGATGGGTCATTTTTTATTTCCTTATAGGGTCCCTCGGTAATAAGTTTTTCGACCTCTGCATCGTAATGTTTCTTGTCCAGAATAACGACTTGTCCTCCTTTATCAGCTTTAGTGATGACAATATCGCGATTTGACTGCAATTCTTTTAGAGCATAGTATTCTTCCTTGCTGAGATTCGGTTTAAATGGTTGGAGGAACTTTGCCGTTATTGTCTGGCTAACGCAATGTCTAATCGTTTCCTTTTGATCTGAATTTAGATCGCTTTTTATCACGGACTCCTCAACCGACGCAATGATATTGGATATTGGTACCTTTTTCGAAATCGCAAAATTCGAATTGTAACGTAAAATCTGTTTTTGAATTTCGCTCGGATTAAAACTAGAAAGGTTAGATATTACTTCATTATCCGGAAAGATATCTTCAATTTGTGAAGTAGAATTTTCTTTATGGTTGTTGTCATTTGTTAATTTTTTAAATTTCCGCTCTAATGTCATTTTATGAGTGAATGACATATTGGAACTCCTAGACCAAGTTTTGCAGTCCAGGTCACAAAAATCTGGTAATGTTTTAGCCAGTAAAAGGTGCAGGTTGTACAGTTCGACCTCAACGTTTGCAATATTCTTTCTTGTATCTTTAATGATGGCTCTTAATAGTGCAAACGAAGCGTTAGATATGGCTTCGTTGATGTTATGGGAAGGTCCCAGGTTGCATTTCACACGGATAAAATTTGGTAATATCTTGCATCTCTTGCATCGAAGCAAGAAGTTTAGGTGGTTCAGCAATTTGAACTTTTTTATCCTCAGTCTGGAAAAACGGTTGATTGTCGCAGACAGTGAATTCGTCATGATCGAGATTAGGAACAGGGATTTAAGTTCCTGTAGAAAGTCAATATCAGTATAGGTAAGTCCACAAAAACGGAAGCGAAGCAAGATGTTATATGATCGGCTCCCGGTGTAAGATATATCAATATACTTACGCTCGAAATTATAGTCAAAGGTCCAGTTGACACCTGAAATTATATATAATTTATGACTACGAAGCTTGCGGTGTTAAGATATAATAATAATAACAACGTTTCGCACAATAAAATGTTTATTATACATCGACTATAGTTTCGCAGAGCGATTGGCTCGGCTTCCTCAGGACGAATGGAGCGTAAACATTCAAATTATTGTGACATCATCAGAATTCTGACGGTCACGGGTTTTGGCGAGTTGTTTCCACGCGCTTGAAAGAAATGGAGTCGACGTCATGTCGTTGACAAGCCGTGACGAGTTCCGGTATATGTGGAAAGCTTCTAATATATTAAGCTTGAAAGTCGAGTCCGGTTTATCAATAAGCGTAGCGTTTCCAAACAAAAAGTTATGGTTATTTTCGTGACAATGTTGAGCTATAGACGACTTCTTCAGTTCATAGTTCCGTACATATGTCTTGTGTTCCTTCACACGAAAGCTTAAAGCCCTGCGGGTCTGTCCTATATATGAAAGTCCACATTCACAAGGTATCTGATAAATTCCCCAGGAGTTTAAGTCTTCGATGTAGTCTTTTGATCCGTAAAAATTCATCTTGTTTATGGGTTTGAAAATAACTTTGAAATTAAAACTTTTAAGGATTTTTGAAATCGCGAAGCAAATCTGAGGAGCAAATGGGATAACTGCCCAATTCTTTTGTATTGGGAGGTCTATAGGCATGAGCGTGCAGACAGGCTTTGGTTTTCTAAACTTTTGGACAGCTTTGTCTATAACGGAAGGGCTGTATCCTCTGTGTGCTGCAATTCGTTTAAGAAAATCAAGCTCTTTCTGTAAGGAATCCTCAGTTGAGCAGATATGTATTGCACGATATACGTATGTGAAGAAGGCCGAGATCTTTTGTTTCCACGGATGATTTGATTTTGCATGAGGGGGTAAGGAAACAGCAAATGGTTTTCGATAAACTGTTGTACTAATTTATACAACGATAAACTGTTGATATAAAACGATAAACTGTTGATATAATTATACAACGATAAACTGTTGATATAATTATACAACGATAAACTGTTGTACTAATTTGAATGTTTACGCTCCATTCGTCCTGAGGAAGCCGAGCCAATCGCTCTGTGAAACTATAGTCGATGTATAATAAACATTTTATTGTGCGAAACGTTGTTATTATTATTATATCTTAACACCGCAAGCTTCGTAGTCATAAATTATATATAATTTCAGGTGTCAACTGGACCTTTGACTACAATTTCGAGCGTAAGTATATTGATATATCTTACACCGGGAGCCGATCATATAACATCTTGCTTCGCTTCCGTTTTTGTGGACTTACCTATACTGATATTGACTTTCTACAGGAACTTAAATCCCTGTTCCTAATCTCGATCATGACGAATTCACTGTCTGCGACAATCAACCGTTTTTCCAGACTGAGGATAAAAAAGTTCAAATTGCTGAACCACCTAAACTTCTTGCTTCGATGCAAGAGATGCAAGATATTACCAAATTTTATCCGTGTGAAATGCAACCTGGGACCTTCCCGTAACATCAACAAAGCCATATCTAACGCTTCGTTTGCACTATTAAGAGCCATCATTAAAGATACAAGAAAGAATATTGCAAACGTTGAGGTCGAACTGTACAACCTGCACCTTTTACTGGCTAAAACATTACCAGATTTTTGTGACCTGGACTGCAAAACTTGGTCTAGGAGTTCCAATATGTCATTCACTCATAAAATGACATTAGAGCGGAAATTTAAAAAATTAACAAATGACAACAACCATAAAGAAAATTCTACTTCACAAATTGAAGATATCTTTCCGGATAATGAAGTAATATCTAACCTTTCTAGTTTTAATCCGAGCGAAATTCAAAAACAGATTTTACGTTACAATTCGAATTTTGCGATTTCGAAAAAGGTACCAATATCCAATATCATTGCGTCGGTTGAGGAGTCCGTGATAAAAAGCGATCTAAATTCAGATCAAAAGGAAACGATTAGACATTGCGTTAGCCAGACAATAACGGCAAAGTTCCTCCAACCATTTAAACCGAATCTCAGCAAGGAAGAATACTATGCTCTAAAAGAATTGCAGTCAAATCGCGATATTGTCATCACTAAAGCTGATAAAGGAGGACAAGTCGTTATTCTGGACAAGAAACATTACGATGCAGAGGTCGAAAAACTTATTACCGAGGGACCCTATAAGGAAATAAAAAATGACCCATCGGAGAAACATTTAAAGGAAGTTCGGAAAGTGGTAGCAAGCTGTGTAACCCTTGACCAAAGCTCAAAAAATCATCTGAAGCCCTCATATTCCCGTTGTCCACGTTTTTATGCACTTCCGAAGATACACAAGATTGGTGTTCCCTTTCGTCCCATAGTCAGCAATATAGGATCAGCTACACATAAGTTGGCCAAATTTCTATCTTCGAAACTTTCGACTTTAACGACTTCTTCGAACACAACTTCTGTAAAAAATTCCATTGATTTTGTCAATCGGCTAAAGCGACATCCATTCAACGACCAGTTCATGTTATCCTTCGATGTGAAATCCATGTTCACAAGTATCCCAGTTAATGGAGCTCTCCAAGCATTAAAGTCAAGTCTCAAAGAACATAATTTCAGCCAACCAGAAACAGAAGAGTTTTTGAGGCTAGTGGAAATTTGTGTAAGACAAAACAGTTTCCTTTTTCGTGGAAGATTTTTCCAACAGACCGAAGGCCTTGCAATGGGTAGCCCACTGTCACCTATTTTATGCGAAGTCTACATGCGTCACTTTGAAGACCAACTATTTCAGCTTGTTACATTTGACCTGTGGATTCGATATGTAGATGATACTTTTGTTCTCTGGAATGGCATGAACTCGGAAATACCTAAATTAGTTGAACTTATCAATTCAATCGATCCCCATATACAGTTCACATATGAGACTGAGAATAATGGCTGCTTACCATTCCTCGATGTCCTTGTGTCACGCTCGCAAGGATCCTTTAGTACAACAGTTTATCGAAAACCATTTGCTGTTTCCTTACCCCCTCATGCAAAATCAAATCATCCGTGGAAACAAAAGATCTCGGCCTTCTTCACATACGTATATCGTGCAATACATATCTGCTCAACTGAGGATTCCTTACAGAAAGAGCTTGATTTTCTTAAACGAATTGCAGCACACAGAGGATACAGCCCTTCCGTTATAGACAAAGCTGTCCAAAAGTTTAGAAAACCAAAGCCTGTCTGCACGCTCATGCCTATAGACCTCCCAATACAAAAGAATTGGGCAGTTATCCCATTTGCTCCTCAGATTTGCTTCGCGATTTCAAAAATCCTTAAAAGTTTTAATTTCAAAGTTATTTTCAAACCCATAAACAAGATGAATTTTTACGGATCAAAAGACTACATCGAAGACTTAAACTCCTGGGGAATTTATCAGATACCTTGTGAATGTGGACTTTCATATATAGGACAGACCCGCAGGGCTTTAAGCTTCCGTGTGAAGGAACACAAGACATATGTACGGAACTATGAACTGAAGAAGTCGTCTATAGCTCAACATTGTCACGAAAATAACCATAACTTTTTGTTTGGAAACGCTACGCTTATTGATAAACCGGACTCGACTTTCAAGCTTAATATATTAGAAGCTTTCCACATATACCGGAACTCGTCACGGCTTGTCAACGACATGACGTCGACTCCATTTCTTTCAAGCGCGTGGAAACAACTCGCCAAAACCCGTGACCGTCAGAATTCTGATGATGTCACAATAATTTGAATGTTTACGCTCCATTCGTCCTGAGGAAGCCGAGCCAATCGCTTTGCGAAACTATAGTCGATGTATAATAAACATTTTATTGTGCGAAACGTTGTTATTATTATTATATCATTTTAATTCCTCAAGTGGAACAAGTCATTAGAGCTTTACCTTCTGATGTACAGGATTCATGTCGACACAAAGTGGCAAGAGCTTTCAATAGTTTTCAAAACCAAGCAAGGTTTCATAAGCCGAGCTCAATGTTATATGAACAAAAACAACTAAAGCTCCTACAAAAGAATCCGGACTTGGCTATAGTAGCGACAGACAAATCTTCACAAATAGTCGTTTTCAATAAACAAGAGTACCTAAGAAAGATGCTACAGACTATTAATAGGATTTCTCCTATCATTGTCTCGAAAGACCCTACACCTGCCATTCTAAGAGCTGTGAGCAATTTAAAAAATCACGACAGTCTTCCAAAAGCATTATTGATTCTATATATATACAACATCAGGTACAAGAATCCCAGAATTATTTGGAAGGGTTAAAACCCACAAAGAGGGCTTACCAATTCGCCCACGGGTGTCCAGCCGTTCAAGTCCTACTAGACCTCTTGAAAAGGCGTTATCAAACTTTCTCTCTCCTTTAACCTCTTCGTCTAGTTACTCTATTTCCAATTCTACCCAAGCACTTGAGAAAATTCGTTCTTTTAACTCGTCTGGTCAACCTTTCTTCATGGCTTCGTTAGACGTCATCTCTCTTTTTCCTAATGTTCCTCTTACTGTTGTTCACAATATTATCAATTCCAAATTGTCTGCTTTAGATTTATATTCGCCGTTGGAGATCCAAGCCGTTGACCGTGCCTTGAAGCTTGTTAAAGATAGGTCGTATTTCAGGTTCAACAAACAAATTTATCGGCAGCTTGAAGGAGCCCCTATGGGGTCCCCCTCTCCTGTGTTGGCAAAAATTCCACTTCAAAATTTAGAAACCCAGGCTCTGGGCCAATTTGATATTAACCCTTACCTTTTTATTCGTTACGTTGACGACATCCTGGTTTTCTGGCCATCTACCAACAGCGACCTTCCTAAATTTGTTGACTTTCTTTCTTCCTTTCATCCAACCATCAGGTATTCGGTTGAAATGGAGAATAACCATTCGTTACCTCTTTTGGACATCTTTCTTGTACGTGATCCTGTTTCACATTCTGTCAGTTTTTCTGTTTACAGAAAACCTTCAGCATATTCCTCTTTAATTCCTTTTGCATCTGCCCATCCTAATGATCAAAAATTGTCAACGTTTTACTTTTTGGTTAATCGCGCCTTCTCACATTCTTCTTCTTCAATTACTGGTAATCAGGAGTTCAAGAAAATTACAGACTTAACGCGAATTTATGGGTACCCTGAAAACACAGTTCAACGTATAATTGGGAAAGTTGCAAATAGAACACTAACTTCCTTGTCTAAGGAGAATCAGAAGCCAAGATTCGTGGGGTCAGTGCAATTTATTCCACTTATTGTTTATGTCCTAAAGAATGCCTGCCACACATATCAAGTCGACTTTGGAGTCAAAACCATGAATATCTCATCATCGATCCGTAGCGACCGTGAGCCTGTGCCAAGCCTCGACAAATGGGGTGTTTACTGTATTCCGTTGAGATCAAACGACCCAGGAACTAACGATTCTGTACATATCGGCTCACCTTCTAGGAAGTTTCATACTAGACTTATAGAACACAAATACAATGTTCGGAACGGATCACAAACGACTGCCTTGGCAAGAGCAGTTAACAGTGGCAAATTTTTTTCCAGATTGGGATAATACAGTATGTCAATACTAGCACCTTCGTCATGTAAATCAAATTTGTTATTTACAGAAAGTTTATTTATACTTAAGAACTTTGACTCTTGTTGCAATGATGATTTCCCTAATTACATTCCGGGGTTTGGAAGAACTTTATTTTGAACAAACAGTACCCCTCCCAAAGACGTTGACTCTCGTGCACAGGTTTTGTGATTGACTACGTCACATATGTGTTTTGCTTCTCAAGTTTTAAGTTGTAATCTGGCATTGTTCTTGTATATAACCATATGTAATCTCAGAGTTCGATTATTTCAAATCTGAAGATGGGTCTATAGTAGACCCGAAAGTGCTAATGTTTTTCAACCTTTTGATTAAAGTTTTATAATCACCATCATCGACTTTTATAATGTCGTGTAAAAACGACAAGTGTTGTACATATTGACTCATACACGAATTAAGCTTCTTTAAAACCAGCTTCGTTGTTGATCGTAGGTCTGTCAGAGAATTTTGAAAGTACGTTGTACAAGGATGTTTGGGCCCTTATGCCTACAGTCCCATTTTACGTAGGGCGTTTCTCACGAAGTAATACAGGCCTGGAATATATAGTATGGATCCCAAGTACTGCAGTTGAGTCGTTGAATTAGTGCATATGCCACGTAAAATGGCCTTTGTCTTCTTGATAAGGCTGAGAATAATTTTTTATGAGTGCCCTACTTTCGTGGCTAGATTAATTATTTTACTTAGTTCAGATTCTCTCGCAGAGACATCTGAACTTACAGAAAAAGTTCTTTGAATCCGTGATCTGCAAAAATACTGATTTGTGTTCCGCTGGGCAAAATAAGCTGCTAAGAATCGGATTAGGTACCTACGTGGATTTGTATAGGCTTGAGAACGGGGCCCGTGCTGCTGTCCGGTAATTTAGTTAAAAGAACGTCCACATACGGTAATGAGCTGTCTTTTTCGATCTCTATGGTGAAGCGGATCGAAGAGTACACAGAGCTGATTTGGTCTAGAAAAGGCTGAAGAGTATATTTCCCGTGAGGCCATATGAATAACACGTCGTCTTCATATCTTAGCCAAGTAGAAGGTTTTGGGTTAATGTTGGCGAAGAAATGTTCCTGCATAAGACGAAGCACTGCTATATTTCCCCCTAGGAAACTGAAAACTTGGCGTAAGGACAACTGAAAAATGAACGGGTCATGATAAAATGGAAATAAAGCATATTCGCAGTGCCCCAGCGCAACAATGACAGTAACTGGACAAAATGCAGTGAATACACCAGAATTAAATAGAAAGTAAAAACTGCAAGACTTTATAAGACAATAATCCGGTTCTTTATACAGATGTATAGAGGGATCATACAAGATCATACGAGCTTTTGCAAGGCAATAGAACTACTTCCAGACTAAAACTGTAAAACGTATACAGAATAAGTCGTTAAAATGAAATCAAATGATCAATGGTCGCGTGAGATTACATCAGCTTAATATCTCACGTACATACATGATAAAGATATCTTTATTGTTTACAACGTTAATTTTACTTTATTATTGAAAGAAGCTCAATTTTCTATGTGTGTGAGTGTGTGTTTTGCAAATGAAGGCAAGAAGTGAAGTGGACACCAGGCGTCGACCGCGCACAGGAATACACCGAAACACTGTAGGTGCAGATCTGCTCAAGTCTAGCCTAGACGTGTTCTCTCAAAGACATTAGAAGAGAATAGACTAGGAAAGGGCATGCTACTTCTGGCAGGCATTGGAAGCCGTTATTGTAGGGAATAACTACTACGGTGAGGCAGTGGCGTAACCAGAAATTTCTTAAGGAAGTGGGGGGAGAGGGGGAGGAGGCACGGATTTGGTTAATCGGTGAAAGCCGCCCGGAAAAAAAATCTGCAAGTGCGAATAACCCCACAATATTTAAAAGCCAAAAATAAGAGAAAAAACAACAACAACATTGCTGAGAAATAAACCTTTTTTTAATATACACAGACATGCAGGGGTTGAACGCTTAGGAAAAGAAGGTTTAGCGCACTGTAACGTACCAGGAGATGTGACGTACCTGCCCGAAGGACGCACACGACATAAAGGCAGATAGGAATCAGAATAAAACGTCCGCGTAGCTCAATTGGTAGAGTGACTTATTCCGGAATGAGGGGATCCGGGTTCAAATCCTGGCGTGGACAGAAATGACGGAGAAATTTACTTCGTTATAGTACCTAGCAGGATGTGAGACCACCTTTGGTATTCAAAACCGCCGAATCCTCCTTGGAATGGACACATACAAATCTTGGATGGTGGTTAGGGAGATGTTACACCATTCTGCATGCAGAAACTGCTCCAAGTCCTTGAGAAATACAGGAGGAGAATAACGGGATCTTACTGTGTTTTCCAACACAGACCATAGTGGCTCGATGATGTTTAAGTCTGGTGATTGGGGAGGCCAAGGAAGGTGTGAAAGTTCGTCCTCATCTTTTTCAAACCTTGACGGGACATTCCGAGCTCTGGGAATTAGGGCGTTATCATTTTGATAGATGGCATACCCTGCAGGAAAAATGCCTGAGCCACTAGATGGACTTGGTCGGCCAAAATTATTTCATTCGCCCCGCCAGTCATTCGTCCTTTCAAGGTGATCAGGGAACCTGCTGAAAACCACAGTATGACCGCTCAGAGCATAGCAGAACCACCACCATGCTGCACTGTTGGAAGCAGACAGTCCGTGTTGTACGCTTCTAATGATATTCTCTACACGTAAACACGCCCTGTGGTGAGGAATAGTGTGAATGTGGATTCATCCGAGCACATTACACGCTTCCATGCATTGGCAGTCCACGTTGTATGCTCCTGGCACTAATGCCGTCGCCATTGTTCATTCACTCGGGCCACCAGAGGTTTTTGCAATAGCAGCTCCGCTATGAATATTTTGTTTATGCAGTTCTCTGCGCACTGTTTTCGTTGACACTGGGGTCTGGAGGTGCAGGTTGAGCTCCGCACCAATTTTCGGCGTCGTGGTCTTATTACGGGTAACAATCCTCTTTAATGCTCTTCTGTCTATCAGTCAGGGTCGTTTTCCGGACCCTCTTGTGTTTCGCAGACGATGCACTTAAAAACAGGACCTTGAGGTTCTAAACAAAGCTATCACAACCAAAGAGTGGTGGATACCTTTGCGTATTGCGACGTACACAGCTGCATTAAGTCACGTCTCTGAGCGTGGTGTTCACATTATTCTGTCCAACTCCATTAAGTAAATAGACACCTGATTTGTTAATAATGTGTATTTATTTTCTGTCTGCATGGAATGGAAGGAACTGTAGTTGTAGCTGGATTTAATATCTGGTAGCCATACCCTTTGTAATACGTAGGGCTTTCATCTTTTTAGGTATTGTGGAAATGAGATTATCAATGGTGCTGTGTGGAATTTGAGCCCATGATTCACATAACAAGGCCAGCAGATGTGCCTTGTTGGTTGGTTTCTGGGACATCCGTCGTAATTTTTCATCCAATATGGACCGCAGGTGTTGAATTGTTTGCCCTATGACATAGAACGCCATCCTCCATGAACAAGGAGGTAGCCTTTGACATCTAACCACTGAAGAATATTGGTAGCACGCCCTCCTTAAGGATGATTATGTATTTTTGTGCACTAATGTTGCCTTCACATTCTATGAGGAGTGCACGACCTGTCATCCATATGAATCCCCATGTCATGACGGAAACATCACCATGTTTCACAGTTGGCTGTTGGTGCTTCAAAATGAATTCCCGGCTGGGCAATCGCCACACCCAGGCCTGACACTCTCTGAAAATTGTGCAAATCGGAACTCATCAGAGAATATGACAGTGTTAAGGGTCTCTGAATCAGGTCTGTCTTCCATGCCAATCTGCGACGAATATTTGCTTCTCACAAACGTGGTTTACGTCGGACCGCTCTTCCATGATAGCCAAGTATGTGAAGTTACCGCTGAACAGTTCTTCTACTTACTTGGAGCTGTTCTGAAATCTCAGCAGCCTTGCTACGAGGATTGGTTTCCACAAAACGCTTGATACCTCGAAGATATCTTTGTGGTGACCCAGGACGACTGGTACGTGATGCTGGTGCTTCCTTGCCTGCCTTCTTGAACTTCACTAGCACTCGATTAACTGTGGCAAGAGGAATTTGCAGTTGTAGCATTCTGTCGTTGGCAGACCCCGAGATCCGATTGCTCCACGATTCGTCCTCTTTGAAAGTCGCTTAGTTCCTTGGCTGTCTTGTGTCGAGGCATGTTTGTTTGGTGTCACCTACTCACTCATGTTCTGCAAAATATATTATAGAGAATTCGAGCATGCAATGCAATATAAACTCCCTTACATAGCAAAAATGATATCATGACAGGTGCCTATTTATTTAGGCCATGTCTGTGTATATACATATATATCGCTTTAAATTCGTACTCAATCCTCCTCGGGGCGAGGGAGGGGCGGACCCGAGGACCCCACTGACTACGCCTATGTATTGACGTGTTTGCGCGAGGGTATTCAAATTCTAAATCTTTGAGTTTTTGACATAGTTTAAGATTTTAGGGTATGTCACGCGAAATTTTTCTATCTAGTAGTTTTCTTATCTCTCTCTCTCTCTCTCTCTCTGTTGTGTGTGGATGGCCGGCTTTGTATATGACCTAGCATTTTCCTGCTTACAAGTTTTGTTTTGTTTTCTTGGATATGAGAACTTGCAAATTTCAGTTTGATCTAGAAAATTCTCGAGTCGTAAGCGAACATTCATTCTGCGTAATTCCTGCAGTACCATGTTTTAGTATAAACTGAATCAAAATACTCTTGCTTTCCAATAGGCATTTGTTCACTGCTCACTCCCAATCATAGATGGCGCTGCACGTTCAATTGAACCCCGTCGTTTCAGAACCGCTAGCATTAAGTACATTTGACAGACTACGCTCCTCTCAATGTCTTTATGTTCTCTATTGAGAAATGAAAGCGGTTTGCATTACAGGGAAAATTGGCATCTTTCATGAGTCAAGTGTTTGGAGAGAATAAAAAGGCTCTTTTAAGGGCACTTTGAGGAATCAGCCTCAATCACTAGCCACCGCTATGAATCGTCCAAATGCTTTCTTCGAGACATTTCAACCCGATCTAACACCGCAGTACTGTCCAGCCTGCTTCGGGAAAGAACACGAGGTGCGATAAAAATCAAGCCGCTCTACCGCCTGTGTAACGCGGTACGGATTCGCGTATTCTGCATAACTGATACGCATGTGCGTATGGTTTTTCTTCGATATCACTATATTTGCATATTCACCCAATTCCATTGCCTTTCCGTCTCGCACCACGTGTTTAGTGCGATTTCCTTTAATCAAATTTCTACTGGATCATTGCTCTGGAAAGCTGAGATCAGGTGGGACAACGAAGTAACATTTGCGCCCAATAATCAGTGCCAGACTGGATGAGTTTTTATATAATATGATGCATTTCAGGCTGACAAAAGACAAATAAATAATAATGTAGCTTCCACAGAGCTCAAGTAGATAAAATAAAGAACAGTGAAGTAAGAAAGTGGATGTCACTGAAACAAAATGAACACAAATAAGAGAGGAAATTTCACGGAAACGTGTAAAGCAGAGTAGCAAAACTGAACAGCAATGCTGTCAATGCAGTACCAGCATGGAAGAGAATGATTAACTGAATTAAGTAAAAGCAAATCGAAACAAGATAATTTGGAGCACAAATGAAAGAAAAACAGTAGTAATGACAAATTGCAAAATACACCCATCTGGGAAAAGTTTTGTGAACATTTTTTCAGAATATGTGCGTCTAAATAGTAAATCTATACTAGTAATCCGGTTTCTTAGAGTAGAAATATATAAATAAGCGTTTCCAAGCTTTCACTAACCAACCAGATGGTATTTTCAAGGAAGATAGAGAAAAACTGCCTTTGTCAATATTCTTTGGCTAAACCATCTGGTTGATGTGCGAAAGCTTGGAAACGCCAAGAAATCGAATTACTATAGCATAGTTTTACTATTTTCTACGTAATTGGTGTACAGTTCCTCGTTATTAATATGTTCGTCTAAACTCGAAACTAAGCAATATGCAGGAAATAATGCATAGTTTAAGAGAAAACAATCATGAGCACTAGCAATCACGAAAACAAATACAATGTGTAACAAAATACACAGACAACCAAATAGAATCAACTCTCACGTGCGAGGTTCGACTAGAACTGCTAATTCGCAAGCAAGATCGAAATTCACACACACAAGGCTTGTACACATTGCCCATAGGGAAAAGAAGTTGCATCTCTGCTACAGCAGAGAGAGTTCCAGTCGTTCCTTGAGTTACTGATTTCGAAATCTGCCTTCAATGGATACATCGTTTAATTATATAAATATATATATATATATGGAGCACACATGCACACAAAAGCATTATCTGTCACGTAATATAATTTTACAAAAACTACATCAATCTTTTTTCACCTCAGACTACGAGTAAATGCGTGCTTAATAGTCGGAGCGTGTCCCGATCCTGCAATGAAACAAAACGCGTTTTCATAATAGGCCACTATTTCATTGGATATATTTACTAATAATTTTTCTGGTAAACTCAATACCTTCCTTAGGGCCACATGTGGCCTAGAAAAGCCTTAGGATTGATCCTAAGCAGATATTCGAACGTTCAAATGACTAAATATTTGCCGTGCGTCGTATGGGCACGTTAAGCCGCCAGACCTCAGGTACTGGCCCCCTGGTTATAAATAAGGCCACCTTTCTTTTCCTTTCTAACTCGCTTCCGTGTGATCTTCATGGCGGGAACTCTAAAACCTGGGACCAGACACGCCCTTTCTAAAATTCTCTACATACATTTCTAGTAACTTGCTTACCTTTCCATACGACGGAATTATTAAGATATGGACCATGGATTGAAGCACGGAAAAGGAACTACATATCTATAAATCTATCGATCTATATACACTCTTATTTTTTCATGCGTCACTTAGGCGGAATAAAAATAAAAATGGAATTCTATCTTCGTTACTGTGGCATTATGCTCGGGTGGTAAACGTTTATACATATTATATAATACACCGGTGCGTTCGCTACACTTTTTCCGAAAAAAAAAAAGTGCATACAAGTGTTATTCCTTAATATCTCTTTCGCAGGAAATTAAAACCCGTAGCCGCAGGTAAATAATAACCGGCAAAAGAAAATAGTCTCAAAATTTAAATATTCAGTAACCGAATTTCTGATATGACTAACACCTAATAAATTCCTGTTATTTAACATCACTTTCTCAAAATGCAAGAGTGGTGAACTTTGGTTTTATTTTGAAGATGTGAATCCGTTTTTTGGTGTAAATATGACATAGATGGTAAGTTATGACAAGGATTTACATCTTCAAAATTTGCATTGTATGGTGTAATCCCGTATTCCATTCATGATTTAGTTTTGTTTTTCAATATCCTTTTTTCTTCTGGTTTAACAATGATCCCATAAGCATACAAGTCTGTAAGAAATATCCTGATCCGATTTGGGGCCATTGGCTGCATAAAAGGAACATAACCAGTGAATTAGGGCAAAACAATAATGATCATATCTCATCCGTTACTTGAACCTGAGCTGACCTCGGACGAATAGCCCACATCTCAGCTACATTTGGTTTCGGTCAAACTCCTGAAAAGGTGAGTTATTGTCCGAACACCAGCGGGAGCAGAAATGTTAAACAACTTACTTTCTAAGGAATGACATTTGTCTGTAAGAAACCTGTCTATGCCCTCAGGAGGCACACAGATCAGGGATGATTTCTATTTTGTCAGTTCTTTCTCTTATGTTTGTCTACTTGATATTCCTGGTGTAAGGGCCTTCTATGGCCAAAGAGCACCTTAACGTACACCGACGAGCCATTGCATTATGACCACCCCCCAGTCTAGAGAAATGAGAGCGTTTGGAGACCGAACGGTGGCGTAAGTGAAGTTCAGAGAGCAGTATATATACAACCCGAGGACCGACTTTCGGTTAGTAGAGTGTTCGTAGTCAGAATGGGAAAAGCTGCCGATTTATCGGAGTTCGATAAAGGACAAATTGTGATGGCACGGGGCCTCAGAACTACGATCACAAAAACGGCACGCCTTGTGGATTGTTCACGTGCCGCTGTAGTGAGTACGTATCAAAAGTCGTACACAGATGGCCAAACGACGAACCGTTGTCCAGCCGTGTGTCGTCCGCAGCTCATTGATGCCTCAGTGGAGCGGAGGCTGTCGCGCATTGTTCACAGCGACCGCAGGGCCACATGCGACAAATCACCCGCAGCTAGAACAGTGGTGATCAGGGCAATGTGTCACAGCACACAGTTCGTCGCCAACAACGCATGAAATGGGCCCCAAGATAATCGAGATTGGACCGTGGATGATTGGAAGTGGCCTGGTCTGACGAATTAAGATTCCTGGTGCATCACGGAGACGACCGAGAGCGGATGCGCCGATTACCAACGGAGGCTATGGCACCTGGATGAACTGTTGGGCGCAAACAGGCCGGCGGCGTTATGCTATAGGCGATTTTTTCTGGTAACACTTTAGGCTCCATTATCCCAATCCCTTACAGCTGTCAGGTATTTGAACATCGTTGCGGACCAAGTTCACCCATTCATAGCAACTGTGTTCCCTGCTGGTGATGGCCATTACCAACGGGATAATGCGACATGCCACACTGCCATGATGTTATATTGCTGGAAATTCATTTATTTCCAACTCCAGAAAAGAAATCACTCATGCTTTGGCAGGACATTATTTAAAATGCATCAACTTTCTTTGACGCAACGGAGATTAAAAAAAAAAAAAAAAAAAAAAGAGGTCTGCCAGCTTTCATCAATGATTTATACAGAAATATGAAAAACATTACAAAATGGTTTAATAAAATATCTGCAAAAGCTAAACAATAATGTGTCTGATAAAATCACACCAGCTTTTCAATATACATAGTTTCATATTTTTCACGATTATTTCGTTGAGTTCTTTCAGTTTGGTAAACTACAATTTTCTAATTGGAATATAATTTCTTTCTAGTTATTTTTTGATAGTTCTATGACCCTAATAAGGATCTCGTTATCTTTCACTGATTGTATTTCTTAATATTTCTTCCCCTATTACAAGTGGAAATTCAGTTGTTCCTATGGAATGGAAATCTGCAGTAATTATTGGCGAATTTTAAATTCTGTGCAGTAATTTTTCTCCCGACAGTTTGCTATTCAGCTGCTCAGTTCTGGTAACCTTACGGCGTACATGAACTTATGCTGTAATCATGTTCACTCACTTACATGATCTAGAAATTGAAAACGAAAATATTACTTTCATTAAAAGATTGCTCTTTTCAATCATGATTACATTGAAAGTTGTTCAGAAGATACGTACAAAAACACTTAATGATCCTATAACACATTAATTTCAAAGTTCGGTGTTTACAAATATTATTTGCAAAATTTAAATTTCGGCGTTTGCAAAATGTTTGTAAAATGAAGAGGTCAAAGACAGCACAGGCTAATACGTCTACTATTCTGTATCAGGTATGGGCGGCACAATACCGCCGGAAGTGACGTCACATGTGGGCGTGGTCAGCTTCCGGAAGTTACGTTCGGATGCTCTTCCCGTGGACGTCGACGAAGAAACTTTTTCCTGTGGCAACAGCGAGTATGGCCCTCGGTCAACGAGATAGAAATACATAGAGTGCTTCTGTGATTGGTTCTCTGCTGTGGCAGCTGAAGCCAACGTGGGGAGAGCCCGCCATCTTTGATGAGGTACAAATTCTGCGTGTGTCAAGGAGTCACCTCGGTTCTTTCAGCTGCTCGGAGATCGTGTTATGTTTTGTTAATATTCACAATTATCAGCACATGTTGGATAATTATTTCAACAATAAAATGCCATTTACTCCACTTTTGGAAGGTTAGCCCTACATTTCACAAGTAAGCATTTTTAAATAAGGTTGAGCTGTAAATGCTCAGTTAATCAAACGCAGAAAATAGGACATCTAATCTGTGTAGCTGGTGATTAAACCAACAGATGAACCATTTCAATATCTGTTATCTTAAGACTTTTTATTCCTTATATTTTGTAAACAGTCGTACTCAATGTGAACACTGAATCATGTTTATGGGAAGATGAGGTTAATTGTGAGTTACCAACTTTGAGGCTTTTTGGGAACAATTTTTACTTATGCTAGTGTTTTTTTTTAACATATACTTGAGGATGTGGCATTAGCATATATATTCTAGAATCTGTACAGTGTACTTGCAACTTGTCTGACAAGACAACAAATATTTCAAAATCTTAGGAAGCAGCAATTTCTTTTTATGTGATAAAGATCATGTACCCATGGCTAATGCCCATTAGATAGCAAATACTGGTAAAGCAATCAATTTATGGTTACTTAAATTGCAGAAGTAATAATTATGATTGGTAATATAAATTTATTGCTTGCTGACACCTGTCAGGAAACAATCTAGTATTTTATCTGAAAGCACAGGGTCACCCAGCTTGTGTTCTAGGCATTTGTCTCTGATTAGTGATTAATCTGTAGTATTACTGCTACAAAGTAAGAGTGGGCAGCTTGAAAATTTCTTGACATAATACTCTTTATTTGTGAATGTGTTAGTACAATGCGTGTGGTTTTTGGGTAGCAAAAATACAGGCAATATTGATTTAAAACTGAAAATAGGAAACAGGGAGTACAATGGTACCTCAAAAATGCAAAAAACATAAAATATTTATGAAAACTGGCACAAATGATTATGAAATGACAATTGAAAAAAAAATTATGGAATAATACAAAAGAAAGGGACTAGCAGCATTTTGTAATAACTACTTGCATTTGATTTTTGCGTGATAGGTGGTGTTTTTTTTTTTTTTTTTTTGAAGAATGTGACCTCTGATTCATGATGAATGTACAGTCAGTATGTCCATGTATAAATTGCCAGTTATTCCTTTTGCATCAACCATATATATGAGAGGTTAGTAATGAACAAATATCACTCACGTAAATCAATCTTTCTTTGAATTGAACAAGTTGTGCCTGTATTTCTCTAAAATACAAATCAGACGCACTTGTATTTCCAGCAAGACTGTTGAAGGAACCCACAAAATAACAACACAAAACATAAATATTTGCTCGCCAAACTTTTTGCACATCATGAATGAAAATCAGTGGTTGTTAATTTCTCACTTCATATTAATAAGAGGCTGTGCCCTTAAAATTGAAAAAAAAAAAAAAACTATGTGCAGTACATCTTAAGAATTGCCAAAATGTGTACAAATATCAGGTGAAAACTACAAAATTTCAGCTTTGGGACAACAAAAAACTAGGCTTCTTAAAAAAAAAGTAAAGTATGAAAGTGCAAATAAAAAATATTAAATACTTAATACTGAAACAAAAAAAATAAACATTTTTGTCCCATAAAAAAATTAAAGTCCATAATCTTAATTTTTTGGTCACTCACTCAGCCCAGAGCTTGAAAAATATCTAAAATAATACATGCCCAGAGAAAATTTACCTGCCCAGATATTAAAAGCAGGATGTGTAGAAAGATTTTTCTTTTGATACCAAAAATTATAAGTCTTTTTAGGTTGAAAAAGTACATAAAACTATTTTTAGCTACTTGGTACTGGTGTTGCTAACTGTAAATAGCATTTGGAGCATCATATTGCCCCAATGTCTGTCTATACCTAGGTCACAGGGGAGTTACAGAAGTGATATATATATATATATCTGTAACTACAACATATATTAGGTCACCAAGTTTATTTAAACTGCACTTAAGAATAATTATTTTCAATTCTTTTTCTTACGGATAAACCTTGGAAGATAGTTAAACAATACATAGCAAATAAACATATGTAGATACATAAATAAAATAATTTTCATCAAAAAAGGGGTTAGCCTATTCCTGCTGTTAAAATACATCAAAAAGTAAACTGACAGAATAAAAAATACAGGAAAAAGGTAAGTAATGTTTATACGTAATGTTTTATATATATAGAGAGAGAGAGAGAGAAAGAGAGGGTGGACGACATCATAACCAGGTGTATATATATATACTGTATGTATGACCTTAACTAAAAAAGAAAAGCAGGATATATAGAAAGATTTTTCTTTTGATACCAAAAAAAGACATGCAAAGAATGCAGACAACTCAAAGTATATATATATACAGAGAGAGAGAGAGTGAAACCACTGAAATGGCAAGGGGCTGGACATGTTGCCAGAAAAACAGACCACCGATGGACGACTGAAATTTTGAACTGGATTTCGAGGGACAGAAGACTCATGGGAGATGGGTGGATGGAATTTGAAACCATGCCGGAGTAATATGGAGGAGACAGGCTCAAGACACACAATTGTGGAAGAAACTTGGGGAGACCTTCATTCAGCAGTGGATTGATAATGGTATATATATCATCATCATTGACAACTATTATCATTACAATATATGTATACTGTATATAATCAAAATATATATATATCATTATCATCATTGTCAACCATTATCAATCCACTACTGGATGAGGGTCTCCACAAGTTTCTTCCGCAACTGTATGTCTTGAGCCTATCTCCTCCATGTTACTCCGACATACTTTCGAATTTCATCCACCCATCTCCCATGGGGTCTTCTGGGTTTTTTTCGGTAACACTTAAGCTATGATTTAACTTTGGGGCTCCAGATGTCTTTCCCTAAAGAGTGGTTTAGGGTTCCTGAGTTGTTTTATTCTATGTCATTTTTGTCCAGAACTATGAAAGTGGGTTACTTCTGGTTAATTCTATGTTTATTTCTACTACGTCTAATTCCTGCAGCAAGGTGCAGTGTTGAAGTGGTCTAATTACTACATGAGTGTGCTTTACTTCTTTTTACTGATATATGTATAACATCAACCATTATCAATACACTGCTGGATGAAAGCCTCCCCAAGTTTCTTCCACAGTTGTCTGTCTTGAGCCTGTCTCCTCCGTGTCACTCCTGCATGATTTCGAATTTCATCCATTCATCTCCCATGGGGTCATCTTCTGGGTCTTATATATACATAGAGAGAGAGAATTATATTGTGTGAAGTATTTAGTGTATGTACTGGGAGATACCTTTATTATGGTCAAGTTACCACAATTGCCTTGCCTACCCACGAATAAGGCTTACAGATCTGTGTTGTCCAATGTTAAGGCTAACAAACAGATTAGAAACATGCCCAGTGCTAAGGACTTTTAATTTTTATTAAATAAAAACCAGTTAAGTAGTAGTTTTCTTCTGATTATATAAGATAGGGGCAGTTGGTAAAAGTATTTTAATATTGGTACCTCTTGGCTGTGTAAACTCATTGTTTGTTTTCCTTTTTTCTTCGAACTTTTTTTTTTTCATTTAAAACTCTCATAAAATATTTGGCGTCTATGTATTTGGAGTGATAAGCTGTGGGATGATTCAGCATTCTCATGGTGATAACCCACGAATATCTAAGATTTTTACCGAAATTGCGGATTGACTGCAACTGTATTTCTTATTTTTTTATTTCTTTTTTTTTTCATTTACTCTATTACCGCTGACTTATATTCCACTGAAAATTGGTTCCAAAAAATTTGTGAAATGTCAAAAAATAACGGCATGAGATTTTATTCAACGAGAGCAAGCTGCATCCATTAAAATATCATTTTCTTTTTAAAACACTATTGCCGCCAACTAACAATGAAAAGCGTTATTTGATAAGTTAAAGTTTTAGTCTCACCCCTAGGTATTTATAACAACATTTCTGAGTTATATCCTTATTTAGCATCAAACCATATATTACGAAAACTCCCTTTCTTAACACGGAACGGAAATCGTTCTGTACCTCATCAAACATGGCTGCAACTTGTTTCCGGTGGCTTCACCCGTTCCCCGACGTAAGCGCTCTACGTACTTCTATCTCGTTGCCCTCGGTGTACGCCATTTTTTTCACTGCGTGACGTCATCTTCACGTGGTTGTCGTCGATGCCACTTTTAATTCTGGGAAATTTCTCCGCCATTTTGATGTTGGCCGTCTTACAATTGAATACAGAAAGGAGAGCGTATGAGTCATGCAAACATGTCCGTTCATAGATTTTCACAACCACACAGGTGTGTTTCCGTAACCATGGAGAAATACTGCAGCGTTGTGGGATTGCTACTGATGGTGGTAGTCTCACATTCATAAAGAGTCACAGGGAAGTTTATTTTCTCTGTGAACCGGAGCTTATTATTTTCTCATGACGTATTATTCTTCATAATCCTAATCATACTCTTTTCTTCACGAATTTTCAAATGTAAGGTGTTGTTTAAACTTTTTTTTTCCCCGACGTGATTCATACGCGTTTAATATGGTTCATACATTTTCCAATGAAATGAAGGACTTTTTTTTCACGTTTTAGCATTATTTTTCTGTAGGGCTTTCTTACATTTTATTTTTTCATTCGGACAACATATGAAATATTTTTTTCTTTTTTATGACTTTTTCTACGCAACATGTTGTTTTCAGTAATTGAGATTTTTTCTGCGTATCTTTTGTTCATGCTTTATCTTGCAAAATGAAGAACTTGATTTATTTTCTTCGTGCCTTCAAAATTATTTTTTCTCTTCATGGGTTTATTATAATTTATTTTTCTATAGGAAGACATATTATTTGTTTTCGTTATTTATTTATTTTTATAAGTTTGGTTGTAGTTTCGTTATTTATTCTGCGCAACGTGTCTACTATTCTGTATCAGGTATGGGCGGCACAATGCCGCCGGAAGTGACATCACATGTGGGCGTGGTCAGCTTCCGAAAGTTACGTTACGGATGCTCTTCCCATGGACGTCGACGAAGAAACTTTTTTCCGGTGGCAACAACGGGCGTGGCCCTCGGTGTCCGCCATTCTTTTTGATTGCGTGACGTCATCTTCACGTGGTTGTCGTCGATGTCACTTTTAATTCTGGGAAATTTCTCCGCCATTTTTATTTTGTAATTTCTCAATCTCTTTTTCGGGTTGTGGGAAATTTAATTGTAAGTGGATTCGGGAAAAAATTTTATGATCAATGTATTTATTTTCGGAAAAAAGTGACGGAAAGGTTTGGATTTGAACTCGGGCCGTTTACGTGGTAGGCGCATGCTCGACAGATGCCGCTACCGACGAATTGTTTGGGGTGGTTAAGAATATTAAAAGATATGGTTTGTGTAATGGGGAAAGACTGCCTGAGGGACTTGATGTTGGCCGTTTGATCTGTTACGATCGTGTTTAAGTTTGGTTGTAGGGGCGAGAATTTATGCACATCGGTAAATTATGTGATAGACATTTGTCGGCATAATATATTTTGATCGAAACTCTTTAGATTCATGTGATGGACATTAAATTACATTAATCTTATAAGAATGAACTGTTTTCATCAAGACATGAACATTTGATGTCAACTATTTTCAAGTGTATTAAGATCTTCGTTAGAATGGATGTGAAAAAAGCAACGGAACTGAAATAACATATGTTAAACCTTGTAACTGTACTAGTAAGGCGACATTCCAATGTGCCTATTGTAATGACGATGTACTCGCGGAGGCACCACTATTGTTCCTAGCCGGGGGGAATGCAAGTTGTGGGATACACGCAAGGTCAAGGGGAAGCGAAGGAAAGTCAGCGCCCTAATTCACAGAGTGTCGTCGTTTTTGCGGCCGGTCCGAAAAACGTAGCTTTTGCGGCCGTTCGTATTTTGATTCCCCCTTTTCAGATAAAACAAGGCTGCCCCTTTGTGACTTTCAGACTTCCTAGGAGTGTCCGCATTCCTTTTGTGTTGTTCCCCCACCACTGATTGCCCGAGGGAGGCTAGATGTCACTTGGTTTAAAAATCGCCAAACCTCATGGGACACGTGGACTGCCATTTCATTATAATTCGTTTTGAGTGTACATCGTTTCGGATCTTTAACAATGGAATCTTTTGAAGTCATTGAGACAACAAAAAACAAACCGTGTGCTTTACATGATAGTTATCGATATCGAATGAAAAGGAGAAATCAGAATGGTTCGATAATGTGGATTTGCTCGAAAGAAAAGAGTGAAAAGTGTAAGGGGCGAATGTCTTCAAAGGAAAGCTTTGTTTTACAAGTAACAGATCATGCTTGTAAACCAAATTTAGCAGAGATTGATGTTAAAAAGAAATTACATAATGCCAAAAAGCGGGCTCGCGAAGAAGATCAACCACTGCCAACAATTTACCGTGAAGAAATGACAGAACTTATGGACCGTGGGTACGACTTCGTGACGGAAGTGCCGTTATATTCTACCGTGAAGCACAGTCTGAATCGGATTCGGACCAAAGCGCGTCGGACTTCAAACGACCCCAAAAGTATAGAAGGAATTATACTGACTGACGATGTTTTATTGCTCAATGAAGAAAAGGAGAGTTTTCTTCTATTCGATGATGGAATGAAAGAAAGAATAATCGCATTTACCACAAAAAGGGGAAAAGAAGCTTTAACTAAATGTGAAGCCTTCTTTGTAGATGGAACATTCAAGATCTGCAGTAAGCAATTCTTGCAGATTTATACAATTCATGTAGATATTGGAGCTCCTTGCAAGAAACGAATGTAATTCCTGCCGTGTATGCCTTAATGCCAAATAAGAAGAAACAAACATACGAACGGTTCTTCTCCCTTGTGAAGCAGCACGTAAATGAATGGAATCCGGAGACGGTGAACATGGATTTTGAGATGGCTGCAATCGATTCATTGAGGAAACTATTTCCATCTGTAAAAATTAATGGATGCAATTATCATTTTAACCAATGTCTCTGGCGCAACGTTCAGAACTTGGGATTGGTCAGCGAATATACCGACAACGAAGTAATGAGACTGCGCATACGCATGTGCTCTGCCTTGGCTTACCTTCCTGTCGATGATGTCGATGACGGCTGGTTAGCCGTACAAGAAGACTCTCAAAACAATGAGAAGCTACAGCTTTTTTATAACTATTTTACAGAACAGTGGTTGGACAATGATAATATTAAGCTTGATTTTTGGAACTCTCATGGTAGACGCCACCGTACGAATAATGCTGTGGAGGGATGGAATTTCCGATTGAACTCATTAATTAAGAAACCACATCCCAATTTTTATATGTTGATAAAAAGTATAAAAAGTGAAGCCAAACACAATGATCTTATTTACGATAGGAATACCCTCAATATGAAAGGAAATAAAAGAAAAAAAGTGTATATCCAATTAGATGAAAATATTCGCAAAATTCCGGAAGACTATCCCAAAACCCATGACATTAAATTACGTCTTAGAAAGCTGACGCATATACAGAAGTTTCAGTAAGAATAAAAATGGGACGCGGATGTCCTAGTGGTCAACGTTAGTGGCTGCCACGGAGAAGATCTCAGGATATTTGGTGATTCGAGCGTCCGTATACGGACGCTCGAATCACCGAATATCAGCCGTGCGTCGGATGGGCACGTTAAGCCGTCGGGCCCTGGGTACTTGTCCCCCGGTTATAAATAAGGGCGTCTTCCTTCCGCTTTCTACCTCGCTTCCGTGTGACTTTCCTATCGGGCACTCTAGCCCAACTCTAATAGCTTCATATTTCTAAGGGTTGTTTAAGACATGCGGTCAGACACTCCCTTCCTAAAATTCTCTACATTTTAAAACAAAAAATGTAACTTTTAAACACGCCAGCGTTTTTTTATTTGTGTAAACGCTGCCAGTCCTAAGCCTGGGCAAAGTGTGAATGAAAGTTCACAATTTTGAAGCTTCTCCTTTCTAGTTAAAAACAAAATGATTGTCTTGTCTATCCACAATACATGGCTTTATGCTTATCTGCCCCTACTATATGTCTATCTGCTTGTCTGTTCCCACTATATGGCTATATGCTTGTCTATCCCTTCTACAAAATGCTTGTCTATTCCCCTGTTCTCAGATTGCGATAAAAGTGTAAATCGCCCGTTGTACTTTTCGCTTTTTTTCTTTCGAAAAATTCCATACTATCGAGCCACACTGATTCTTCCTTTTTATTCTATATCGATAACCATCATATAAAGAATACGTTTAACTGTTGCATGTCTTTTGTAAAAAAAAAAGCACGTGCTTATCGTATCACTTTGTCCGTCTATAGACACCATATCTCTGAAACTATTAGTCCGATTTGAAAATTTCTGTCTTTGTCGGCGAGCGTTTGCGAAATGTTTTACTTACAATTTAACATTTTTCTTAAGGTACAAGTTTGCCACCAGAGGGCATATGTTCATGTTTCTGTTCACAGCATATTTATAGCACTATCTGCGAGTCCGTGCTTTGTTCATTTTTTTTTTTTTTATGGGCTTCTAAATTTCCTTTTGGTTGTGGTGGATTAGATCCATAAGAGTTACATATAAATGTAGATATCAGATTCTTTATTTTAAAGATGAGAAGGGGCGGCATATCTGTCCGGGCCTAGGGGCGGCAAAACCTTAAATCCGTCTCTGTGTACAAATACGGAATATTTTTAAACACGTTACATGGAATACTCGTGAAAAAATAACTTATAATAAAACCCAACAGAAAAATAATTTTGAAACGTGAAAAAAAGTTCTTTATTTCACATGAAAAGACATGACCAAACTTAAACACGATCGTAACACATCAAAAACTGTTTAAGTTGTCAAAGCATAACGTAGCGTTTGGAAAAATTACGCCCGAAAAGATCAATTTTGTCCCTCTACAAAAAAAGTAAAATATAATAACCCTATGGAAAATTGTTACAACGTGAAAGAAAAAATAATTCCCCCAAAATTTTGTAAGGGAAAAAACATGTACGAACATGAATGTGATACAAAAATCTGAATTTTTGAAAACAACACGTTGCGCAGAATAAATAACGAAAACAAATAATATGTCCTCCTATAGAAAAAATAAGTTATAATAAACCCATGAAGAGAAAATATAATTTTGAAGGCACGAAGAAAATAAATCAAGTTCTTCATTTTGCAAGATAAAGCATGAACAAAAGATACGCGGAAAAAATCTCAATTACTGAAAACAACATGTTGCGTAGAAAAAGTTATATAAAAAAAAAAAAAAGATTTCATATGTCGTCCGAATGAAAAAAATTAAATTATAAGAAACCCCTAAAGAAAAAAATAAATACTAAAACGTGAAAAAAAGTCCTTCATTTCATTCGAAAATGTATGAACCATATTAAACGCGTATGAATCACGTCGGGTAAAAAAGTGAAAATTCGTAAAGAAAAGAGTATGATTAGGATTATGAAGAATAATTATACGTTATGAGAAAATAAACTTCCCTGTGACTGTTTATGGACGTGTGACTTCCATCATCTGGCCAGTAGCAATCCCATAACGCTGCAGTATTTCTCCATGGTTACGGAAACACACTTGCGTGGCTGTGAAAATCATGAACGGACATGTTTGCATGACTCATACGCTCTCCTCCCTGTATTCAATTGTAAGACGGCCAACATCAAGTCCCTCAGGCAGTCTTCCCCCGTTACGCGAACCATATCTCTTAATACGTTTGAGCACACTAACCAATGCGTTGGTTGCTGAATCGGTAGAACGTGCGCCTACCACGTAAGCGACCCAAGTTCAAATCCAACCTGTTCCAAACCTTACCGTCACTTTTTCCGAAAATAAATACATTGATCATAAAAAAATTCCCGAGTCCACTTATAATTAAATTTCCCACCACCTGAAAAACAGATTGAGAAATAACAAAATAAAAATGGCGGAGAAATTTTCCACAATTAAAAGTGGCTTCGTCAACATCGACGACAACCACGTGAAAATGACGTCACGCAGTTAAAAAATGGCGGACACCGAGGGCCACGCCCGCTATTGCCACCAGAAAAAAGTTTCTTCCTCGACGTCCACGGGAAGCGCATACGGAAGCTGACCACGCCCACCTGTGACGTCACTTCCGGCGGTATAGTGCCGCCCATACTACTTGTATCTTCAGTGACGCAAGAGCAGCACTTATTAGCATATTGATGTATCACAGTGTCATTTGACGGTGTCAGAAATGCATCAGTTTCCTCATAGAGAGTCAAAGTTTCCATTGTTCACTGTAACCGGCAAATGAGGAACGAGTAATCCGAAAAGTTTTAACAAGGAACGTTAGATTTAAGCCTCATATACGACTTTGTTCCTGGTTATTGCATGAACTGATTGTCGATCATAGTTTCGCATTATTAAGTTTTCTTCTCACTTATCAGAAGGATCTTGGATGCCATCGTTCAACAGAAGACTGAAGTCTATTTCCGGAATTTCTGGGATATTGAGAAAATCTGCTGAAGCTTCTCCAACGTCGACTTGACAGTTGATCTCTGAAGTGTACATCCAAGGATCTATTAAATATAAAAAAACATAATTAAAAAAATCAATAAAGACACACACTACGTGCGATAATTTGGGTTTAGTCATTCATTCATTACCCTAGCAAATTAGATATTCTGTCAAGCAGATGATTTCACTCGTACGTCGTATAATGTATTTTCTTTTTTTGCGAAATAATAGTAACGATCCAACCCCCATTATTTTAGATAGAATGGGCGTAGTCGATCAGGCTGAATTAATTAGAAGTTAATTGAATTGCTGATAGTTGTGCTAGTATCATTATATATCAGGAAATGCCGTCTTGCATGATGTAAAACACAATTGCAAATCAAAGTGAATGATTAAAACTTTAATTTCACAAAAACGCTGATTAAAAGCACAAGAATTTTCATGCCAGCATCTGGCGCAACCTCAGGTGATGGTTAAAAACACATGATACGTTAAAACTTTAAAATAATTTATAGGAGATATAACTGCTAAAACCGTAGTCAATCATGCATGGCATTGGAGCATGCATAGAAACATCGAGTCCACAATTGGCCAGTCCACCTTAATCACAGGCAAATCTTAAAGTTATGTAGTATGGTAATATTTTGATTCCGCCAAGGCACTTCCAAATAACAATCACCAAGGGGGAGGAAAAGTAAATCGTCATTGCAAATCACTGTAGCATTTTTTTAAATGTGTAGGCTTTCAGCAAGTAAAGTCGCACTTTTTGTACTATGACTGGAAATATCTCTGGCTTCACCCCAAATAAGAAGGAGTGTCCCACGATTAGTTAATCGTGAAAGAGCTGTAGAATCAGAAGTAGTTTTTACATTGTATTTATGTTCATATAAACGAGTCCGTAAAGTGGAACCGATATAAAATTGGGACCTGCTCCACAAAATCCAGGGCTTTTAGAGGAATTTGGTACACACCGTGTTTACGATTCATAGGGACAGGATCCCGAACATTCTTAATAATACATGAGATTTTTAGTTTTTGTGCCGAAGTTTAAATTATATTTCTTGCAAACATTTTTGAAGATAGTAGTGACACCAGGAAAGTAGTCAAGATATCCCACATATTTGCGCCGGTCCGCTCCCTTTGTCAATGTAGAGAATGCCACTCGTCGAATTTTTCGATGAACTCTGTCCACAATTTCCCTGGAGTATCCATGCTCCTCGGCAATAGCTTACAATTTTGTCAAGCTCAATCTTCCTGGCTCTAACATTGGAAGAATGGGAATAGGACCTTCGAATGAGAAAAGAAAAGGAAGACAACTTATAAGGAGTAGGGTGGGTTGAAAAAGAAGGAATAAGTGTAGGCAGAGCAGTAGGTTTCCGACAGACGGAAAATAAAAGATTATGCGAAGAAGGATCCCGCTTAAGCACAAAATCCGATTAACTAATCGTGGGACACACCTTCCTCTTTGAGATGAAGCCAGACTTATTTCTAGTCATAGAACAAAAAGTGTGACTTTATTTGCTGAAAGCCTACACATTTTTAAAAATGCTACAATGAGTTGTAATGATGATTCACCTACGTTTATTCCTCCCTCTTGGAGATCGTTGCTTGGAAGTGCGTTCGCGGAATCAAAATATTATCATACTACATAATTTTAAGATTTACCTGTGATTAAGGTGGACTGGGCAATTGTGGACCCGATGTTTCTACGCATGCTCTAATGTCATGCATTGTTGACTACGGTTTGTATATATAGCAGTAATTTCTCCTGCAAATTATTTTAATGTTTTAACGTATCATGTGTTTTTAACCATCATCTGAGGTTGTGCCAGATGCTGGCATGAAAGATCTTGTGTTTTTAATCAGCATTTTTGTTAAATTAAAGTTTTAATTATCCACTTTGATTTGCAATTGTGTTTTACATCGTGCATAGACGGCATTTCCTGATATATAGAGGCCAATTAATTCGCAGGCGCTGATTGGGTTTCAGAGCAGGAAAAAGTGTCACCAAATGAAACGGAATTTACCAGCCATGCAGGCATCTCGCTCTGTGTTATCGGAGACGAGGCAAAAGCTGAACCGTAAGTCAGGGGCGATTACGTCAGTATGTCTGCTTCATAAACTAAACAAACTCATGTCTTTAGGTCCAAATAATCAACCGAAACCTACTGCGTGCAGAGAATTTGCTGTAAAATGAGGCACAATGGTCAATTCAGCTTGTAATTTGTGACACACAGAGGCCTGAGAACAGGGACGAGGCAAATGGATTTCAAGTACTCCTGTATTTTTGTGTGCACCGAAAAGATATTCCGAAGCACTGCAAGAAAAGGAGAGAACTGGTAGATAGTTAGTTGCTATTCTGAAAACCAAAAGGAGTTTGGGCCACTGGATGGGGCCCAAACTCAGATGACTGTTTCTCGAGGTATGCCAGGGTGGTTGCTGTCCGGGAGGGGGGCATTAAATGGCTGGGACGAAGGATGCGCGAAGGCCATGAAAGCGAGTAGGTGATTAACAAGCACATGCTTGTTGCGCGCAGCAGTTAAAGACCTCTTCAGCCACACTATGGGTACGTTTATACTGCAGCCTCGCTGCTGGCACATCGCCGAGCTTTTCAAAATCGCTTTATTGGTATAACGAAATAAATTTGACGTTCAGCATGGAGCGTCATAACATAGCCGAGCTGTGCACATGGATGCCAGGCGGTGATGAAACAAAACCATAAATTTTTACTGGCTCATTTATCGTGGAGCAACGATGCTATCTACGCTCCTCGCCACAGCGATGATATCAAACTGGTTTGTTTTTGGAGTCCCGACCATCGCCAGGCATTATGAAACTTACGCTATGATTGGTTCCTTCAAGGCCACTTTTCCCGTCCATTGACCCACTTTCCCAACCGAGTGTGAAACTACGCAGTCATCTCTCTCGTATCTTTAAAAACCGTGTTGTGTTTTTATAAAAGCAAGTTTTATTTACGGAGTTTTCCTGTGATCTAAACTTTTATTTTTTTTAACTTTTCCTTAGATTGACCAAGAGTTTTCCTAGCATAAGGCTTCATCATGTGTCTCAGTATGGGATAGGCTTCATCATCTATGGACACAAAGGGAGCTTGTATGTCAGTACTTGGTAGGAAGTTATCTTTAGGAATGTTAAGCACACCCTTTTTCATTGTCATACAAGGGAGACTTTCTAAAATTGCCCCCATCACTTTGTTTTCCATAGGCTCCGACTTCCTTGAAAATAAATTTACATTGTGCATCACTGACGGCCTGCAAAACTATTGAAAAGTAACTTTTATTATTAAAGAACATGGGCCTGACCATTGAGGGCGAAGTATTCGGATGTGCTTTCCATCGATAGAACCTAGACAGTTAGGGAATCCCCATTTCTTGTAAGACATATCAGCGATTTCTTTGAATTTTTCTTTAGTTGGTGGCTTCATATGCAGTGGTTGTAAAACTTGCCATACCACTGGTAAAGTCTGTTTGACAATAGGAGATACAGTCGTGATTCTTATAATAATAAAGCGATGTGAAGAGCTGCAGGGTAAATGCTCCATGACGAGCATCGCAGCTACATGCAAGCAGCGAGGTTCCTGAGCAAGCATCCATGTGCCAGCAGCGAGGTTGCAGCATAAACGTACACTAAGGGTCCTAATGTGTCCCATGAGAATGCTCGCCAAACCATCACAAAGCCACCACCGCCGTCAACAGAGCAGATCTGGCACGACGGGTCCATACCACACCCGCACCTTCCCGTCAGCTGGGTACAGCTGAAAACAGAAATGATCTAACCACACAACTTAACTCCACTCTGCAGATATCCAGTATTGATGTTCCCGGCTCCATGCACGCGAGGCGTAATTTCAGATAACAAGCAGTCAACAGTGGCACAGTAGTAGGGCGTCGGCTCTCATAGCCCTGAGTACGCATCGTGCGTCGCAGCGTTCGCTCGCTGACGCTGCTTGGGTATCCAACATTTAACCTGAATGTGATTTGCGCTGCCGTTGCCAAGCGATCGATCTATAACAGTCTGGAAAGGCTACGTCGACCTCAGTCAATAATGGCGTGTCATCGGCCACAGCTGGCTCCCTGGGCGCTGGTACGTTCTGTCGATGATATACTCGATTCGCGGTACACCCTTGATACGGTTGTCCTCGACAACCCTAGGGTTCTTACCACTTGGCCGATAGAATGACCCATCTGTCTTGTGCCGAAAATGCATTGGCATTCAAAGTCGCTCAGACCACTACGTTTACCCATGTTCGTCGATTGCGATACACTGTTAGGAAGCCCTGCTGTCCGCCTGTTTATCGCCTGCGTCTCAGTTTGGGTTTGTTCCACTCTGCGCGCGGGGGGGGGGGGGGTGAGAATGCCCATGTCAATTACCCATCACCCCTATCTCTAACGTTTTGTCTACTGAGTGAGTGTACATTCTTGAAAATAATTTGCAAACCACTTTGCCTCTTTTCCATTTTCTCCTTCTAGAATACTAATAATTGTGTCTTCCAGTAATAAAATTATAAGTGAACTTCCTTTTAGTTTTGAAACACATGCTTTCAATTTTGTGATCAGCAGCTACTTTTATTTCAGCGCTTTCAGTGTAATTCATTAACAACGTGAGAAACCCACATTTTTTTTTTTTTTAATTTGGGTTTTGGCCTTAGGGTTAATTTCTTTCGATCATTGAGCAACAGTTCCTCACCAATTTTCTGATATATGGAATTTATATTAAGCCATATAGAATGAGTCCCAACACATGGACTCATTCCATATGGAAGAATGAGTTCGTGTACTGGCGAGCCCAATGCCAACACATGGAACTCATTCTTCCATGTCTTTAACTATAATTTTTTATTCGTATTAGGGCGGGCATTTCTTTAGAATAAGTACATAATAATAATATAGACAACTCGTTCTGTCGTTCTTATTGTTCATGAAAAAATGACAAGTGCTCTTCAAAAATAAAATAAAATAAAGCAGTACAAAGGTCACTTGTTTTTGCTTACCTCGTGTTGTTTTATTCCTTTTTTTTTTTTTTCCTGCAATAAATCATAATGCAGCATCATTTTATTATAGCCTTTTTTCTTCTCTCTTTCAATGAATGCTCAGTTCCGAATGAAAAGCGTTCCTACTGCTCCACTCCGATGTCGGTGAAAAAAATCATATACTTTTAATTATTTTTTCACAAAACACAGCGAAGGGCAGAACATAGTTCATTTGAATGGAGAAGAAGGATGAATGTGCTGGACAACGAGTTAAAAGTACGACTGACTAACATGTTGATCAAAGTCGTACACAAAAGATGCAACATTTAAATTCACCACATAAGTGGACTCAACAACAAATAACACATCAATAACCAAGGTAAACAAATGAAAAAGAAAGAACGACACATGTTTTACGAAACATTACAGACTGTCTGGTTCAACTGTATTACATGGGTGAGCTCAGAGGCGGCATTCCTGTTGGTAGAAGGTGTAGAAGACTTGTTTTAAAAGCTACGTTTGCATGGCAAAGTGTACGACTTTTACTTGGACTGAACGCTTTTGATTGGATTCGCCACTGTCCATGGAACACCTGTACAATGGCTTCCTTCTCTCTGGTTCTTTAACTAACTGACTAAATTAACTACTCATTTCACTAATATAGCACGTTTCTCTGACAAAGAACAAAATAAAATTCCCTACCTTGGCAGGTAAACTGAACTTTGTCTTCCATTCCAAACTGCTATATGTACGATTTGAATCATATGTTACAAAAATTCACAAATCTCATTACTGACATATTATATTAGGATAATGACATGTATTTACAGTAAATAGTTCGTTACTGCCGGATTTTCAAGTGCCGTCGCTTTGTTTCCACGGACTTAGTCTGCGATAAACCACTTGCATATCCCATTGAAATCCTCGTTCTTCTCACATCACTTTTCTCCGACTTCATGGACAGTGTGCCCCTCCCCCATCTCTCTCTTTCAGACGTTACTTTTTATCGACTTCACTGAGAGCTTTTTTCCACTATTACATTTCCCCCTCTTCACTGAGAGTATCCCTCTCTAGAGTTACTTTTCTTGACTTCACTGACAGTCTCTTTCTGATGCCACTGTTTCCCAACTCCACTGAGAGTATCTTTCTGATCTCACATTTTCCCAACTTCACTGAGAGCCTCTTTCTAGGGCGACTTTTCCCTGACTATACATGAAGATGGTCTGGCGTCTCTTTCGCGATTAAAGAAAGAGACGCCAGAGTCTTCGTGTGGCGTTACTTTTTCTAGACTTCACTGGCAGTCTCTTTCTGATGCTACTATTTCCCAACTTCTGAGAGTCTTCGTCTGGCGTTACTTTTTCTAGACTTCACTGAAAGTCTCTCTGTATCTGTTATATGTATTTTCCTACTTCACTGAGGGTCTCTATCTGGCATTATTTTCCTGACAGTCTCTCTCTTGTGCTACTTTACCCGACTTCACTGAAAGTCTCTTTCTGGTGTTACATTTTCCAGTCTTCACAATATCCTCTCTCTGCGTAACATTTTCTCGACTTTACTGAGAGTCTGTTTAGCGCTGCTTTTTCTTTGTCTGAACTGAGAGTATCTTTCTGACGTTACATTTCCCAACTTCACTGAGAGTCTCTGTCTAGCATTAATTTTTCTCGCCTTCACCTAGTCTGTCTCTAGTGTTACTTTTCCGGACTTCACTGAGTCTCTTTGTCAGTTTTAATCTGCTGGTTGTTCCAGCAAATTATTTGTGACCTCTGGTGCAACAAGAAGAGTTCTTATATCATCGCGACACTAAAAACCACAGAAAAGTTAAATGTTCATTAAAAATTTTGTTCCGTACTTTTTATTTTGTAGATACGATATTCATTTATTGTGGATTGATGATTTACTGATCCACTGAGCTTATGTAGCGCAGCTCGAAATCTCTGCTTCGCCTGAGTTATTGCGTTGGGGTTTTCAGGTTCCCACTTGTCTTTCAAGATAGACCAGGCCTGGAAAAAAGAAAATTCTACGTCAAATATTAACATGCACTGGATATCTTGTACAAATTTAAAGAAAACATGAACACCGCAAGGCACTTTTCCCTGATTAAGTCGCGTTTTTAGACACTAATTTGAATGTATACTTCCAAAAAAATATGTGCGTACGCGTGCGTGTACACATTTTTTTTTTGCACGCGTTCATGTTACTGCGTGAATTTATCCTACGTATAAAAGCATATAGCAAAGCGAATGTAGCCCATCTGATACAATAGGATTCAAAATATAATGAATCAATATCCACAGCTACCTTAAAATTGTAGAAACTTCGCTCTTAAGGGGATATCTCATGCGTGCAAAATTGTTCCTTCACCTAGTAGAGTGCAGATACGTATGCACGGAATCCGAAAGCGATCTTGCAGCAAAAGAAGGCGTAAGAGCAGCAAACAAGTCAGCTGCTCAAAATAACTAATTAGTGACAAATGAATTTCTTTTTAACACTTTCTTTTGCACTGGTACGAGAACATTGCGCTTTAATATCCAACACTGCTGGATCAACATGTCTTGGCCCTCATCAACAACGATTTTGAACACTAAGATCATGAAGAGATTGACTGTCACTGAGAGAGAGAGAGACATTTGGCGGACTATGGACATTATCATTCTACACTTCCAGCTACAGGACCACAGATTTGAACACTTATATCACAAAGAGACGGATTAAATGCATGTGGAAATACACCGGTTTCCATAAATTAAGCAACAAACCGAAAAATCACGATAATTGGGCCAAATATAGTTCAGAAGGCATACAGTATCGATGTATATACGGAAGGAAAATGAGGCCGAGTGATCAACTTGTGCTACTATTTGTCTTTTTTCTTGTAGAACTTCCGTCCACAGTGAGTAGAGTTTAGGTCCCAGCCACCTACAACGAGATCGCCTTTTGGGCAGGACACAGAAACGGAAGGAATGAGAGCAAGTCTAGTGACTTTTGACAGAACAGTTTGTAGTGAGATTAGAGTACAGTAGATGGCGCCACCGTACAAGTACGATATTGCACATAGAGGGGTGAGTGAATTTCAGGGGGGACATAGGAAAGGATACCCATTTAACCAGTGGGTCCAGCCTGGGGGCCGTCACTTTACGTGCTCGTCCGATGCACGGCTGATATTCAGCGATTGTTAGTAAATCACACAATCTCCGAAAGATAAGCTCAGGCTTGAACCTGGGGACCTTGCATCGATAGTCTAAATCACTAACCACTAAGCCATCCGCCGCATCTGGGGCGCTAAAGCTAATTCTCTGTCTCATGGGGCCTCTTACATTTGTGTGGATCCATTTTATTTTATGAAACACCTTTAATTCTGAGTTATTACGTTCCAGCAAAAGGTCAAATATCTGGCGAGTGATGGTTCCACACTACAGCGTGTTCCGCGATCAAATATATAATTTCGGAAAAGTTTACTTAGATGGGGCACATCGGCAAACATCCATATTTTTCGATTTTCGTCTACTGGATTTGGAAAAGACAATATTGGGGTTATTCCAAGCTGCCTCCAAACCTTGATACCCCCCCCTCCAAGATCAGCACTAAATAACACGATTGCTCAACGGCTCAAATTATGTCAGTTAACAGCTTTTGATCCATCTGCTTCTCAAAGGAATAATACAGTATATCGTTGTTTCCAAGCTTTCCAGAACTCTCCCAGCATAACACACAATATCGGCAATCAACGCTCATTTCACCAAAAGATAAAACTGAAACTTTGTGGAATTCGGTTAGGTGTATAGCATTGATTTTCATCACCTTTAAAACGAGCTCAATTAAACCACCGGTAACACAAATTTACCACATCACCGTTTCAGAGAGGAAATGCTTGGAAGCAGTATGTGTATTTTATTTTTGATGAAAAGATATATGCTTTTCGAGAAATAGCATGCAAAACATGTACTTGACTTATATCTTCTTCATTCCATTTTGCTGGTCTCTTTTTTGACACAAGAGTTTGAATTTGCACTTCAGTGAAACATTGACCACGCAAATTTATGATAGCTGGCCACCTTTCACTGTTGCTCAGCAAATTTCTATTCTTGCATTTGCGTTTCATTACATTAATTTCGTTTTCAGGCTTCTTTTCTTGAGGCAAAAGCATTGTTTTACCATTACCAACTGTTTTCTTACGTTTGATAATTCTTCCCGAAGTGAATTATTTTCACTCTTCAGTTGCATTATATTTTTGTTCAAACATTCGCACTTCTCACATAACGTTGACGGTATAATAAATGTTGGTCAGGAATGATGTCACTTTCATTGCGATCTGTGATTTGACGTTTAATTGGAGATTTCAATTCGATTTAATGATTTTTTTCTGACCTCTCCGATCTTAAACCGTTCACTTCGAACAGAAGTTTGCTCCTCCATCTGCTAAGGCATATTTTTTGTAGGCACGGCATCTTTTCTCAATTTTTTTCTGGGAGGCAAATTCAGCAATTAATTTCTAAGATCTCGCTCTTACTTTAAGACATCAAGTGTTCTGAACACATTCGAGCTTTCTTTGCATCGCATACCTCCTTTTGACAGCATTTCGCTACCCATTGCTTCAAGAAATCTCTACCCGATGGGAAAACATGGTATGTAACATCTAACTTCCTTTCCTTTGAACTGTTATTACGACAAAGTGCAACAGCGTATCCAGGTATTTTCAAGATAGTTGTACACAGAAAAAAATGAAGAAAACAAATGAATGAAACTACAAAGCAGGTCTAAAATTAACAAAGAAATGCAGCGAGTATTCGACACTACAGCACAAGCTCCGAATGATTCCGAATGCTCAAGAGATCGTTTATGGCCACTGTGACGTCACACTCCAGCTCGTAGGGTGACAGCTCTCCGGCGGCACGGAAACAAAGGCGATTGGACCTACCTCTCCTCTTTCTAAGTACCTTGGTTATACACGCAAGAGGACCGTATACTTGGCGACCGGTATTATGCGTGCCCCTTAACCCCCACCACCGGAGGGAACGTTACAATTGGGCACGAATGCATGTGAACTGGACTCAAAATCAGTGGAGGTCCGTTCTGTTAACTCATGAGTCGCGATACTGTTTAAAGAGTGATTCTTGCCGAGTTTGCATCTAAAGAGAGGCCGGTACTCGCTATCTTCCCTCCAACATCCAGGAAAGGGACACCTATGATGGTGGTAGTGTTTTGGTGTGGGCAGGCATATCGTTAGGTGGGCGTACCGACCTCTATGTGCTGCCACATGGAAAATTTAGTGTTCAGAAAAATAGAGATGACATCCTGGACCCCATTGTTGGTCCGTATGTGGCCGCAATTGCGGATATATTTGTACTGCAGGTGGATAACTCCCACCCTCACACACCTCGCCCCATGCACCAATACCTGGAACAGGTGACTATAAGTCCGTATGGAGTGGCCAGCCCGCTCTCCCGGTCTGAATCCCATTGAGCATATCTGGGATGCTCTCGGGAGGCGTGTTGCTGGCATCCAGCCCCTCCTGTCGGGCCTGTATTGCTGTTCGGGGTAACCACACTCCATATTGAAGTACCTTTTCCTTAATTTTTTATCTTGATACTTATATTTATGTATTTTTATATTTGCATCACTCATACAAAATGTAAATGCATTGTATCACATGTTCTTATGTTTTATTGCAATTGGTCTGATAAAGCTTACCACCAAATTTCATCCGAGTCGATTGCATACTTTTTGAGTTATCATGATTTTTCCATTTGCTGCTTAATTTCTGAAAACTAGTGTATTATTCCGCGCCTCCAGAATCAAATACACTGCTTTGAGATCAAAAACAGACTGACTGGCACTCACTTCTATGACGGAGTGTGGAAACAAATATTCTCTAGGAATGGGACCGTGGCATCAAAAACTGAGTTCATGAAATGCCTGATTAATTGACTATGGAAGATATCATTCTACACCTTCACCTACGGAGCCACATTTTTGAACATTTAAGATCAAGCTGACTGTGGAAATCATTTTTGACCTCCAGTTATTAGAAATGGATAATGAGATCCGGTACAGGATGATTGACTTAAACTTGCCTATGAGGTTGACTGGAAATCATCATTTGCATTTCCACCTTGAAATCCACGCTTTGAACATATCATGATTTAAGTTAAAATGCTTATGAGCTTAAATGTGTGCCTACTAATGTTCGAATGAACTCGCTGCACATAAACTACTTTTTACAACTTCTAACTAAACAGCCAGGGAAAGAATCAACATGATAACTTACGAACAGTTTATCATCATCTGTTCGCCCACGACAGGAAAGGCAGGTCAATCATACACTATACTCATCGATGATTACATTCGTTTGTCATCACATCTATTTCGGTGGCATTTGTTGAACCATCTACTTTCCTACAACAACTCTCTTACATAAATTTTGGCTCATATAAACCTCTCGACAACTCCACATTAACGCTGTCGCGTCTCTCAACTATATCTCTCTTTAATCGATTCTCTTTCTTTGACATTTTTATCTAACACCGACTCACTGTCGGTGTTGCCAAATTGTAAAAGCTTTTCTGGATTTAATGTGTCGTTTAGTGAGAAAACGTTTAACGAGAAGTAATGTAATTTACATAAGAAAACAGAAACTCAAAAGGAAGGTTAAATAGAGGTATACGCCACAAAGACGAAGATTGAAAGCAGATAGGCTGCCTGAAGAAGTCATTGTACTTCTGCATTTATGGAACCACGAGTTTGAATACTAAGACCAACAAGAGGATAACTGCCAAATATATCCTAAATGACACAGTCTGGAAGTCATAATAGTCTGGAAATAATACAAACACCTGTATACAGTAATTTAAGTATAAGGTCGCTTATACGGTAATACAGTATTCAATAGCTGGTGCACAAAATGGGGGAGAGGGGAAGAAATATTCTCTGTCTCAATAACCAAAATTTCGTGCAATATCCGATCTCGCTGTAGAACTTCAAAATTAGATCCTCCGACATATGACTGAAATTTAGCAGTTAATCAAACCTCAAGTGCATTCCCGTGAATTGCTCGTATTACCGGAAATTTTTCGTCGTATGGATACGAAAAAAGTGTGAACAGAACTTCTCCGTTAATATACAAAAAGAATTGCGGAGAGGTTTCTGAAAATTCGGAATTTTCTGTTAACACCTATTAAAAACCTTAATTTACTGTCTATATGAGAAAGGAATTGCAGGAAGGTATCTGAAAATTCGGAATTTTCTGTTAACACCTATTAAAAACCTTAATTTACTGTCTATATGAGAAAGGAATTGCAGGAAGGTATCTGAAAATTCAGAATTTTCCTGGCGTACGAAAAATGCGTTAAATTCAGGGTTTTTTTTTTTGTTGTTGTTGTTTTTTCGTCATTTCACGGGAAAAAATTGTGTAAGGAATATGCTTCATTTATTTACGAAAGAAATAACGGAAAATGTTCGTGAATTTCAGAATTTTTTTTACAGTATATGTTGTCATTTACCACTTGATTAACAGCACATTTTAGCAAGTTTTGCAAAAAAATAAAAAAATAAAAAAAGTTTTAATATCTGTCTATTTATTTATGCAGACTGAGCACTTTTGATTTTTGAGATTTCTACATTTCTTTATAGCTGATAGGACATAAAAATTGCACTTTAAATGCGTCAAAATTCTTAATTTTGTAGTATGGTTCATAACTTTTTCTCTATAGCTCTCGAAATTGGAGTTTTTGAAGTTTTGAAGCGACAATTTACTGGATAGAAATTTCAGCCAGTCTCCAGATAAAGGCTGATAATCGCAACAAGACAAGTTTGTTTTTTTGTTTTTCTATTTTTTTATACATAAACCGACCTTCCATTTGTCGTCCGCTCTCTTGGATCTTACGGAAAGATATGTCTTATATGGAGACCTACGGGGCATCCAAGAGATTTGTTTCATTGCAACAAGTTCACAGCAGCTATTCTCAATGGTATATTGCGCTTCTGGTTGTGCGAATGCAGCCTCACAAGCAAATAGTATTAGCGGACGAGAGGCAGAGATGTTTCTGTTTTAAATAGTCAAGATATATTATTCCTGCAGTTAATTTGGGTTTTGAAGATATGTTTTAAAGAGCGAAGATAACCACATGAACTGAAGGCAGAAGACTGTAATTGAATGACTTTAGGAGGTGAAGGTAATAACTTCAAGAGTTTTAAGGAGTGCAGAAGGAAACCGTACAGGGCCTTTAAGGGAAGAAAATTATAACCAGATGAGTTTGAAGAGATGAAGATAACCTTGTAAGTCATCTGCTCATCACTGAAAAGTTATCTCTCATCGTTGAGGAACACGAGATGACGTATAGTGCACCTCGATTGGAAATATTATTGTCATATAGGGTGCAGCCTAGCTGTTGGGAAAATTTTAACATTTCATTTATGCTATAAATTTTTGTTTCGATATAACTGCAAGGCGGCACTGATAGTTATAATTAATTACGGTAATTGATCCTCTAATTTGTTCATCACTGCCATTATTAGAATTTTCTATTATCTGAAAAATGCATAATTCGTGGCCTTCTGGCAAACGAGAATTGAGAAAGGCCACATGGCGAAAGACTATATCTATTTCGGACTTATAGCAATCGTCTTGTGCATTTTTGACTCTGACAAAAGTCTGCAAAACTCATCCCAAAATTCCCTCTTGAAGCTTTAAACTGACATTCTGGCGGTGGCATTTCTGCGAACTGAACTGCATAAGGGAAAACCGAAGGCCACCCACAGTTAAAAACATGGTAATAAATCCCTCTCCAAGTGGCGAAGAGAAGCCGTTGTGATGGAACAAAGAGGAGAGAGAACTCAGGGAGAAGCGGAAAACAAGCGTCGAGTCATTCTCAGGACTGATTCGATTGCGCCAACACGGAACGATCGCAGCGGCTAGGTGTATGGAAAGAAGACCTGCGAGCTGACCGCAGAGCCTAAAAGAACAACGGGGACTCCAACCCTGAGCGAAGCAAGTGATACATCAGAGAGTAAGGAGGGCTAGGAATGATCCCCTCGAAAAATGAGCGACATCGCAGTCCCTCGGACATGGGGGCTCCTCGACCGGGTCGACAACAGTGCACAAGTGCCTAGGCTATCTGTCTACACACACACACAAAAGGCAGGAGATTTCTTGCCACTTCTCTGCGCTAAGGATATCTTAAAGACTGCCAAGGTATGTGGTGTTTATACGAACAGTTGGTTACAACCTACACAATCCGTCGGGCGATGAAAAAGCGTGTAGAACTCTGTCCCCTGTGAAAGGGAGCCTGCATTTGAAGGCCTTCAACACATTTCATTCGTGTTTTTTTCTTTGTATTATGGCCATGGTTATTAAGAGCTCTTCCCTGCTAATGGCCTCAAGCCTATGCGGGGTGTGTGTAGTGGTATAGATATATCATCATCATTCATCATCATTGTCAACCATTATCGATCCACTGCTGGACGAAGGTCTCCCCAAGTTTCCTCCACAACGGTCTGTCTTGTGAAAGTCTCCTCCATATATATAAGGAACCTTAGTGCTATGGATATGACGGTCCTATTAAAACAAAAAATTACATAATATAAACAAAATCACAAAAAAAGCTTAAAAATCTGTTTATAAAAGAAAATAAAAACAAATAAAAAAGAAAACTAGTTATTCATCACTAGGATAGCTATACTAAAAATAGTAAAACCAACATTAAAATTAATAAGATTCTGATTAATCTATAGAAGCTCACTAAGGTGATTTAATACATGCAAAGATTATTAAATAAACTGCTCGTGTATTTTATAATATTTCTCATGTATTCTGGAGAGTTAATTCTGCTCATTCTGATCATACAGATCCACAGTCTTAAGTTTATATATTTTTTTCTCTGGTTAAAATCTCCGCGCGTTGGTTTCTTGCTGTATGAGGAGGCCATCAGCCCCACCCTCACTGCCCCCCAGCGTCTAGGGAGTGGCGGAAGAGGTCAGCCATGTTCTCCTCTTGTGAGGAGAAAAGTTTTTGTCACACAAGAGGTAAGCTCTCTTCCTTGTTTTTGGGTTCTAGGTTTTATAAGTTCAATGTTTGTACTTTATGTACCTTTTCTCTGTCGTTTTTTAGCTTTTCAGCTTTTAAGCATTGGTTTGTCTGTTAACATTTATGCGGGTTTTAACTCTTACTTTTCTTTGTAACTTTGAGCGTCTTTTGGGGTACCTAGGAACAGAAGATGGCTAAGCTTGTTCCTTTTCTATGCGCTGTCTATGCGCTGTTTTTTCAAAGTAGTTAAGTTCTTAATAACTAATTAATTATGCACTTAAAGCACTGCTGAAATACTTTGTACATATTGCAACTAACTGTTTAAGGTATATAACTTTCACAAAGTTTTCTTTAGTTAATTATTATCTTTAACTTATTCTCGTTTTCGTGCTGTCATAAGTTGTAGAGTAGGGGGTTTTAGACTCAAGTTTTCTTTCAAAAATCTGTTCGTTATAAATTAACATTTCCTTTTTTAATTGCAATGTAAAATTTGGATTTCTTTTGCATTGTTTTTCAGGTTTAAATTCTCTCTCAAACGAACTTGGAATTTCGTTATAGCTGAAAATCATTTCTATTTATTATGTCACTCTCACAGCTTGAGTTCTCTTTAATCTTCTTCTCTCTGTTTAATAGTAACAGATGAAGAGCATGGGTCGGGCCAGGAAGGTTAATGGATGCAAGCGAAATTGTTAACTAGTGCTAGGTCATGCAACTCTACGGAGGACATGACATATATATATATTTTAAACTATTTTAGGTGGGAATGTTACTTGCATCTATGGCCTTGCAGAAACCCATTTCCAACTAGGTCTTTGTGGAAGTGAGAAAATGCAGAGTTTTTGCTGGTCCTTGATAAAGCCAAGGCTCAGTATTCTCGACACCTTCTACATTCAGTAGTTTTATTTTATTTTTTTTATCTTTTCTCCTTTTACTCACACAGGTAGATACATAACCTTTTCTATGTTGTACTAGGTGTGAGTCAAAATTATATATGTATTTTTTTGCTTAGGTATCTTCTTTATAGAATATATATATATATATATATATACTGTATATATATATATATATATATATATTCTGTATATGGGATGTAAGGTCAGGTGATGCGTAACATCACAGCCTCTCCTTGACAAATGTCAACCCCGCCTTCTCGTGGTGCATCCTGTTCCCACTAAAGGGGCTCTGACGACCGCCCATAGCGGTATAACTATACCATCGGGATCAGAGGAAATGCTATCCCACACTCACCAACCCGCTTGGCCAGCGTGGTGAGTTATGGCCAAACCCCTCCAAAATGATTCCACAACTTAAATCTTGGCCCTCAGTCTCCGGCAGCTGGAATGTACCTGGCCAAGGCAGCGGCCAGTGCGACATGAAGGCAGAGGGTGCTAAGAATCCCCGGAGGACCGGACTAGGCTGCCATCTGATGCTGACCTTGGCTACTTACAATGGACGCTCCCTATCTTCTGATTCAAGGCTTCTTGAATTGGAAGAGGAACTACAAAGGATCAAGTGGGACATCGTGGGGCTAAGTGAGGTAAGGAGAAAAGGAGAAGATCTCATCGAACTGAAAAGTGGACATCTCTTCTACTATCGTGGGACAGATACTGGCAGAACTAGTGGTGTTGGATTTATAATAAACAAGAAACTGAAGGATAAAGTTGTAGAAGTTGAAAGTTCCTCTGACAGAGCTGCACGACTTGTTATCCAACTCTCGAAAAGATACCAGGCTCAGATTATTCAAACTTATGCACCCACCACAAGTCATCCTGAAGAAGAAATTGAAGAATTTTATGAGGAAATTTGTCATCTAAATAATAAAGGTAAGCAGCACTTGAAAATAATTATGGGAGATTTCAATGCAAAAATAGGGCAACGGCAACAGAATGAAACTTCGGTAGGTAAATTCGGTCACGGCAACAGAAACCAGCGTGGAAATACTCTCGTTGAGTTTGCAGAGGCAGAAGGGTTTTTCATCTTGAACTCCTTCTTCAAGAAAAAGCCACACAGGAAATGGACATGGAGACATCCAAATGGGACGACAAGTGAAATTGATTTTATTATGTGTAACAAAAATTCGTCATAGAAGACTGCAGTGTGCTAAACAAGTTCAACACAGGTAGTGACCATAGATTGGTGAGATGTAAGATGCACCTCAACACTAAACTTGAACGTGGCAAGCTCATAGGACAAACAAAATCTATTGACATAACCAACCTTAAAAACACCATAATACCTTCAAGTTAGAACTGAAGAACAGGTTCTCTGCTTTAGAAGGCCTAACATCAGAAGAAGTGGACATCTCTGAAGTTAACAGAAAAGTAACCAAAGCTCTTATGGAAACAGCAACAAAATTAGCTGGGTCTAAGAACAAGTTGCATGTGAACAAATTATCAGGAAAAACCAAAATGTTGATGCAAAAAAGAAGAGAGATGAGGACAACTAAAGAAGATGTGACTTCCAAAGTGGAATATATAGAGCTATGCAAGACAGTAAGAAAAAGTATCACTGAAGACGTAAGGAAATTCAACTGTGAACTAGTGAGGAAAGCAATTGAAAACAACCAAAGCCTAAAGATAGCAAAGGGACATCTCAGTAAGGGAAGAAAACAGATTATGGCACTGAGAAAAGAAGATGGTTCTGTAACAAGAAATAAAGGCGAAATTTTGACAAGAGTGAAAGATTTCTACTCCAAATTATATGAAAGGGATGATATATGCACTCCAGACATCATGAAAGATACCAGTACCAGAGTTTCTCCAGTCCTTCCAGCAGAAGTTGCACATGCAATCAAGAACATGAAGCGAGGAAAAGCTCCAGGAGAAGATGGAATTACTGTAGACATCATACAAGAAGCAAGTGGAGAAATCGAAACAGTACTCGCCCAAATTTTCACTCGATGCCTTAATGAAGGAAAGATTCCTGAGGATTGGAACACCGCTACAATGATCCTGCTACATAAGAAAGGTGACATTGAGGATCTCGGAAACTACAGACCTATCAGCCTCCTATCAGTAGTTTATAAAATCTTCACTAAAGTTCTTTCACACCGCTTGAAGGTAACACTGGACATGGCTCAACCGAGAGAACAAGCTGGATTCAGGAGTGGCTACAGCACAATAGATCATATCCACGTGTTGAGAGAACTAATTGAAAGAGCGAGGGAATATGAACTTCCATTGTGCATGGCTTTTATCGATTATGAAAAAGCCTTTGATTCGGTGAAACCATCAGCAGTTACAATGGCTCTGAAAACCTGCGGTATTGAAGATGCATACATTAATATTATTAATAACATCTATGAAAATGCAAGTGCAAAGATTAGGCTGTTTGAAAATACAACACACGTAAAAATTGGAAAGGGAGTGAGACAAGGTGACACCATATCTCCGAAGCTCTTTAATGCCACATTGGAGGGTGTTTTTCAGTCACTGAGCTGGGAAAACAAGGGGATAAAGATTAATGGAGATTATCTAACCCACCTTCGTTTTGCTGATGACGTAGTCATTTTTGGCAACTACCCCATCAGAGCTGCAGAGTATGATCCAGGAACTTGCTGACAAGAGTAAAGAAGTGGGATTAAAAATGAACTTTCAGAAGACAAAAGTGATGTTCAATGCTTTTACAAGAAATGAAGATTTATCGATTGATGGAGAAAAGCTGGAGATAACAGACACGTACGTTTATCTTGGACAGCAGATATCAAGTGAGGGTCACATTGATGAAGAAATTAATCGGCGTACAAAACTTGCCTGGAGAGCTTTTGGAAGAAACAGCATAATTTTCAAGAGCAATATGCCATTATGTCTTAAAAGAAAAGTGTTTGATCAATGCATCCTTCCAGTGCTTACGTATGGTGCGGAGACGTGGACCTTAACTAAAAGAGACATACAAAGGCTGCAGACAACTCAAAGTAGCATGGAGAGGTGCATGCTTGGTGTAACCAGGAGAGATAAGAAGAGGAACTCGTGGATCCGAAAAATGACAAGAGTGGAAGACATCATGATCAGAGTTAAATCCCTGAAATGGCAATGGGCTGGACATACTGCCAGAAGGACAGATCATCGATGGACAGCTGAAATTTTAGATTGGATTCCAAGGGACAGGAAAAGACCCAGAAGAAGACCACATGGGAGATGGGTGGATGAAATTCGGAAGTATGCAGGGGTGACATGGAGGAGACTGGCACAAGACAGACCGTTGTGGAGGAAACTTGGGGAGACCTTCGTCCAGCAGTGGATTGATAATGGTTGACAATGATGATGATGATGATACTGTATATAGTAGCTTATAATTAAATTACGGCAGTCATTGTAATCATCGTATCATTTTAATCACTCGTGCCCAAGCTCGTACTAGATTCTCGTTTTTAGGTGTGCATTTAAATGTTTTGGTATTCTCTCATATATGTGTTTTTTTATTCTTTTTGATTGTGCATGAGCAATATATGTATTAGGCTAGACTCACATCAGTGTTTTAATCAATGTTAGTTTTTTAATCAGTGCTAGTATTTTAAATCAGTGATAGAGTGTTTAAATCAGTGTGCATAGTTATGTTGCCGATAGAGCAACCCGCCATATACTCCTCTCAGCAGATCCTTGTGCCACTCCACGGATAAAGGTGGCAGTGCATGTACATACTGTTGCATATTAAATGTCAAGCGTGCGAGAAATGAGCGTTGGGTATCTTTTCGAGTGTGTGTGGGTAGCTGTGACTTTTCGGTAGTTGGGACGTGCTGGAGTTAAATCCAGGCATCACGCCCAATCGCGGTACGGGTTTTGCGGGAAGTTAATAATTAATTTGTTATAATTCATTATTGGAAGTTATTATTAATTATTGGAATCAAATGATTAATTTGTTGCATAATTTTTGGTTGCCAACGCAAGTAGGAAAACTCTTTGCTAGCCTCGAGCAGAAGAGGAGCAGGGCAAAATTTTTACAAAATTTTGTCTAACTTTTTTTTTTTTGGTGAAGATATCGGGTGCTTTACTGCACGCGATACCTCACCTAGTGCCGCGGCCATATCAGCCTGTAAAGGTAAGATCCAACATTATATTGAAAACTAATGCAGATACTTTTACCTAAATCTAGATAGATCGGGATCTAGTCAAAATATAGAAACATCTCCAACCATCCGAAGGTAAAGGCAACATCATCGTAAGCAACAGAGTCTGAATCCACAGGCGCCAGCATAAGGAAATCCCGAAAATGGCATTCCCCCTCCTCGTCCTTAAGATAAATGTAGTAGACTTGTTAATCCTGGAAGGAAATATAAGTGCTAGATTTTTGTTTCTCCATACAGTCTACAGCTTTCTCAGCAGTGCGCTGAAATCATACAAAATCCTTTTCTTTCCTTTTTCTCTTAATCTAGTTTTCTATACTACTGTTACCCATAACAAAACAGCTTCCTAGACTTATAAGCCACGATAGGGAAGTAAATTGAAGCCACACAAGGCCAGAAAAAGATAAGGGAATTATTAACTCTCAATCCTTGTGAGGTGCGGATTTCTTTGCAATCGCACAGTTTAATCATAAAATTGTAAGGGTCGTAGATATGTCATTTACAAAGCAGCGAACAAGAGAACGGTATCAGATGGTAGAATTTTCAAATCGGACTTTTAGAAGCAGCGATACCAAAAAAATAGAATATACATTTACGCCCCTTAGCTGGTTAATTATGCATCTTTTTGGAGCAGGTCTCACCCATATTTTTTTTGGAAGAGTGTTCTGATGCTAAGCGCCATCTGACTAAAAAGGAAGTTTTTCAATCGAACATTAAGACGCACAGATACCGCTAAGTATGCTGAAAACCGAAATACGTACTGATGCCTTCTAGTCGGAAAACCGTGCGTTGAGAAAAATTATGAAATTATACGCAACATATTTTTCACCATGAACGCTGTTGGACACTAAAAGAATTTTTCAAATCGGACTGTCAGAAACCGAGAAAAATAAGATATATGTATTTTGAGTAGGAAATATGTGCAAAATGTTTGTTGTCGGATACCATCGTCGGAAGTATTTGTGACCAAAAAATAATTTTCTGTTATCTCAAGTTTTAGAGGAGGGGGGCTTCTATGCAGCTGCAAATACATATACATTTTAAACAAAACCCTACGATCTCTATTCGACATAAAAAAAACCTTCTCAAATCGGGCTTGTAGAAGTAGAAGTATTGGTAAAAAATGTAATACACATTTCCACCCTAGCGGCAGGACTCTGATTTATTTCACGAAGAAGCTACACATATGCAAAATGGCCTTTCTGGTAAATGGTATCGAAGGCAGATTTTTAGACACAATGATATCGAATGAAATATTGTTAAGTTATTCCTTATACCGCCGCCCCGGTGGCGCAGTGGTCTAAGGCGTTGGCCTCTGATCATTCGTCCGTAAGGGGTCCGGGTTCGAATCCCGGTCAGGCATGGATGTTGTGTTTGTCTTACGGCACTGGCTCTCTCCCTTCCCTGGAACCAGTGACCCTAAATTAGGGACGGGCGACTGCTTATAGCCCATTGAGTTGCTCACGGTGGTCGTTAAACCTCCAATGAAAAAAAAAAAACTCCTTTTACCAGGGTTGTCACGCCCCGACAATTCAGTAGAATTTCGGCACAGCAAGAATTTGGAAGAATTTAATCTTATTGGCCGGAAAAGAAGCAGGCTCAGAGCAAATAGGCACACACACTCAAATTAACTATGGGAAGAATTTTTTTAATTGGTTAACATAAAATTAGATAACAGGAGAACTCTGTCTATTTAAATAAACAAAGGAGGGGCGTCGAATGGCTTCGCTCCTTTTAAAGCTTGCGCTAAGGCCGAATGTATCGCTACAGTTCAACGATATTTTACGGGAACATATTGTCCGGCTTGCTACAGTTCTCAGCTGATGATGTTCTCTACAGGCTGACTAGAGCCTACTGAATCATGATGCGATGCTGGTCACCGGATGATGACATCACACCCTCTGCCGCTTATTCTAGGAACACCCTAAAACACTCTGAATTTTCAACTGTTTCAATATACTCCAACTAAAAATAAGACTGGCACCACAAAACACTCTGAACCCTCAACTGCACTAAAGCTCTTGACCTTTTCCACAATCAGTAAAACGCGTGTAGTTTGGGATGTACTGCAAATCTGAAGAATGCCTGCTACTTTTATCATGTTGTGGCACTGATCCTGACTCACCTACAGTCTGAGAACACCCCAAAGCCCTACGAACATTCAAACAACTGTATCAGTACACTGTACATGTATTTCAGTCTTAAAAATAAGACATAGTGTTAATTGTTAAGCCTAACTCAACATGATAGTAATAAGGGACCATGACGTCGTCTCCCCACCATGGCTCCGATACGAGGCTGATTCCACATTGGTATGTGCAGATACGCGTCGTTCTGGGGCCGCTGTACAGCACTGCCGTTTTGTTGCATTTTGATGACGGTTTCTACGAGCTACTGAACTCAAAATAGTTGAGCTGTTGTTGATATTGGCCAAACCTACCCTAGTCTGCTTCGTATTGTTGCGGTATCCTGGAAACACCCCCACAGCCTACTGATCACGCTTTGAGACCCCACAATTGCTTCTGGCGCTGTGTCTGGCCAGCTTCCGGCCTTTCGATTGCTCTTCAAGCCGCCGATTCTGGTAAATGAGACACTGCTGAACTGAAACATACATGCAGCTTCTTACTGAGTAAGAACATATTACATCACATGTGGCAGAATTCAAAGCGGCAGTACGTGGGAGGGTGTCTGCTCCTCATCTCTCCGCCCTCTCTTCATTTGGGCGATACTCGAGTTTTACGAATATTCGTCAAATAACTAATTGATTCTCAAAAATATCACCTTGTTTGCCCATAACCCAGATAGCCATCATCAAGAGAACATATCATTTCTCTTAATGCGTCGTATGAGTGTGTGTGTCAGAGTAAAGATTTATCTCCTTCTTTTCTCATTTTCGGAGCCAGAAATTCCAAATTATGCTTCTTAGGAATCACAAACAGGATTACCAAGGATATATATACCTTCTTTAGAGTCCTCGTTATCATCGTTCCAGTCCTGATCTCTAACTCCGATATCTTCCTGCTGGAAGAGGAGATCGAACCTGGAATCTCCTCTTCCAGATTCACTCCGCCCTGACCTTGTGTTGGTGTTCAGTATGATTGAGACTACTTAGCTATCTGTTCAGATGTATTATCATACCTAGTATTGCATTATGTTCAAGCTCTGTTAAATATTTATCACTTCTGTCTGGCACAATGTTTCCACTTATTGGCACTATGTTGTACATATTTAACTTGTTATTTTTACCTTTTTTGGTACCTACTATAGCTTGTACTGTGCCGCTTCAAACCGAAGCAACCTTTCAGCCGCTTACTGCGCTATGTTTCATTCATTGTATTCACACATGTTACTTGTAAATTACTCAGTTGTACAGCCTTGCATTTTCCAGTAATTTTGCTGGCCTCATATTGCCATACTTTCAATTGCCTGTACTTTTTCGTCTCTGCATTGTGAATATCATTCTTCATTGTAAATATCATTGTTATATTTTGACACAGTCAGATGACGTGCTGCCTGTAACCTATACCTCTTAGCCCACAAAAAACATCTTTGAAATCTCAAATTCCCATTTCTTTATTCCCTTTTTCTTTGCGATCACGCTGGATACTGAAAAATGGAAATCCGTTTAAAAGTAAACTGAAATCACACACGAGAAATAGTGTAATTTATGATCAAGTATGTTATCTTTAAGCAAGTAGACATGCCTCAGAAAACTTGAAAATTGCATCGTCCTGGAACGGGAATCGAACTCTCAGCTCTCGATTTACGTTCGAGTATGTTACCGTTACACCACCCAGAACAAAGACCTTTTTCAAGTTTTCTGAGGCATGTCTATTTGCCCGATTAATCTAGCATCCATCTGCCTGTAACATCTATTTGACTATGCTATGTTTTTCTTTTTTTTTTTTTTTTTTCTACGCAGCGATAAGATTTTTTTTCTTAAAATAATTGTTAAACTCATGGACACATGAAAAAACAAGCAAAAAAATGACAACCCCCCTTCCTCTTCCACTAAGTGTCCGCGTCCTTGGTGCAGCATGTCTTAGGTGGCCAAATCTCTTAAATTCTGACAAGAAGACAATGCGATGATGAATGACAAAAATTAAAGTTGCGGATATTAGGACAGAACATTGCATTCAACCAAATTGCTGTCGGCATGTGTCTTTTCAAATCGCACTGTCAGAAACCGAGAAAAATAAGATATATATGTATTTTGAGTAGGAAATATATGCAAAATGTTTGTTGTCGGATGTCGGATACTAGGAGTGCAATAAGAGCTGGGGGCCGCAAAATGGCCCAAATGAACGAATCAGAATCTGAAACATGCAATGAAATGCCTCAAAAAACGAAAACTTATCGCGAATAATTCCAAATATATGAATTTGCACACAAAACATGTCCAAATATTAAAAGCCTAATCCCCACACTTCTGCTGATTTAAAAGTTTTAAATGCTAGTACATTGATTAATTTCATGGAATTTACGTCCGAGAGTAGTAATTTGGTATCCACCTAACATGGAATTACTTATGACAGAGAACACAGCATACATTTTTTTTGCAAGTCTTTTGAAACAAAAGTACATGCTTACAGTATGACTATGTCTGTCAGTCAGTCTCGCTTTGGACAACATATCTCGGCAAATATTTGTTCGCTATGAAAAATTATTTTTGCAGTCGGAAGCCTGAACGGTAAGAACGACGATATATAAACACACAGGAAAAAAAAAAAAAAAAACATAAATAACAGTAGGAAGTTAGAGGTTGCACAGGGTGTGCCGCGATAGCATTGTTGGGAGATGCACAGCACTAACGTGGTCTGCAGGATAATTTCTGTCTCGTGCAGTGGTGAAAGGCAACGTGTGTGTTGAATTTCGTCTGCAATATGGGTCGTAAGACAAACGTTACTGAGTGGCAAAAAGAAGCCATCGTGTTTGGCCAAGCCCACGGACACAAAGTGAATGAAGTCGCCCAATTTGTTGGTGTGTCGAAGCGTACTGTCCAGCGGGTCTACAAACAGTGGTGTAGTTCGCAGCCAACGGAAAATCGGCGACGCAATTGTGGCCGGAAAACGATTCTCAACAACAGGGACCGCCGACATGTTTCATGCCTAGTAACCGCAAATCGGTTTCAAACCAGGCAACAATTGCTCCACACATCAGTCAATGAAAGTCCACTCCAACCAATTTCCGAAAGGACATTGCGACAAGAACAGCATGCGATGGACATCTGGAGCAGAGTACCAAGAAAAAGGCCTCCTTTAACAGCAAATCACAAAGGCGCACGTTATCAATGGGCTCAGAGGGCAGCAAAACTTTACTGTGAAGGATTGGAATCGAGTAATTTGATCTGATGAGTCTCGTTTTTGTTTGTACTCTAATGATGGGAGGCGACGAGTGCATCGCATGCCCAGTCAAGTATTTAATCCTGAGTGTGTCGAAAGTGTTGTTCAAGATGGAGGAGGTTCTGTGATCTTTTGTTGATGTTTTTCGCACCACAAAATGGGCCCTCTCGTTGGAGTGACGATGAAGTTATACCAGCATGCGTACCTCCACATTCTGAATGACGAAGTGTTGTCCTTTGCCCTACATCGCCAGGAGCAGCATCACATTGCAACTCCTGTCTTCCAAGACAACAATTGCAGTGTACACAGGGCTAAAACTGTGTCTGAGTGGCAGGACGAACAATCAGCAACACTGTCTCACCTCGACTGGCCCGCTAAATTCCCACATTTAAAATTTATTGAAACCTTGTGGGATCACGTACTCATTTTTGAGTACATACGGGGAATCAATTGTGAGTATATCTGGCATTTCTAATTTGAAATATATGCACATAGAAGGCAGAGAGAAATTAGGGGGGGGCTTAGGAATGAACACCTTTATATGTAAGCGGAGGAATCCTACCCGGGGACAGTAACTTAACGTGCTCCCCCAATGCACGGCGGATATTCAGCGATTGCTAGAAATTCATACCACCACGGAGAGCCCCCAGGTCAGGATGGTGTCCTCCATAAGTAGTCTGAATCTCTAACCATTAGGCCATCCGCAGCTCGATTTCAAATTTGGAATACGTGCACTCCATACATACTCATTTATTCATAGAATCAACTGGAAGTATATTATTCGATGGCACATCTGGGATAATGGATATACTCGTTGTCACATGCTGGGCAAATGGACCGCACAATTGTATGACAAATACAGTGATGAAGCGACAATATATTATTTATGAGATTGACACTTAATGTAAAAACGTACACAAATATACTTTATGAATAATTAAATTGCATGTAATCAGTGACTTTGTTATACTAATTATTTATGTGTGTCACTTTACACATTTATTAAAAAAATTCTTGAAATCTATCATATCTAAAATGAAGTAATACGAGATTATATTTATATTTATTGACGCAGTTATTTGTAAGTGCGTATGGTTATTTATATTTGAGCATATCATGTACGTGTTTACGATACGATTGTACTTAAAAAAACGAGTAGGTTCAGGTTCTCATTTTTAAGTAGATTTTTTTTAACAGTGCAGTGACGGGTATATCTGGCTTATGTCTAATTTCTCTTTCCTCTTCTTCCTACAAGCACCTTCTGGCGTTCATTCTCCATTACTCAGGCAGAAATAGCTGCCATACTAAACACTACTAAACACCATGCCAGCTTCCAATAGACCCCGAGATGGATTAAATTACTAAAGATGTTCATGACGGGTAGGAATGCTTCAGAAAAGCAAGAGATCTCAACCTCGCTTCGAGTAGACAATCGTGAACTGTGCAAAGTGTCAAAACAGTATTTAATCTGCGCAGAAGCGTCTGAATCCGCACACTAAAACGATCCATCGCGTAAGCCTCATGCATTTCGTTCGTGCTTCTGGAAGTCCTGTGCATAGTGTTCGAACTATGCACAGGACTTCATTCAGCAATACCGAGGAATTTCTTCCTCTTTCTCTTACATTCTATCATCCGTCTTTTCTCGAAGTCTCTGAGTCTGGCATACAATGCAGTGTGTGCCCTCATCATTAGTCTGTACAACAGTACGAATTTTAAACTTAAAAATAAAAACAATTTCAAATGTAAGGTTTGTTCACAAAAAAATGTTATAGTTCTTTTAATACTGAAACAAATTTCTTGAAAATTTCGTTTTTCATTCCTGTAAACCAAAAGCTTACCACAATGTTTTGTCGAAATATCTTAAGTTTTCCCTGCGACACAATATCCTGAGGACGTACCAATTGCGTGTTGCACTGAAGAACAATTGAGTTAGCCATATCCATTGAAACCATCACTTTTATCAGCTATTGCTCATATTATTAGAATACATCGGTGCTGACATATACAAGGCTCTCATGCAATATTATTTCTCCGAAGGAATAACTTTGCTTATAATTTCGAACGAAAATCGTTACATCAAAGATTTTGTAATTATATTGACCGTGACCGATGCTCTTTCAACACTGTAGGGAATTTACAATGAAACTTTGGGAGAACAATTTAATTTTGCGGTTGTAACACAATTAATTTATCATTTATTTACATACCTCAAAAACTCTTGCATCCCGAGGGTCGAAGTTGGAGCTGGACTGATGCCTCCAGAATATTCTAAAAACACCTTCTTCTCTTTTTACCCAGTCCAACAAACCGGGATATCTGTTTTCATTTAAGCTCGGAACTAAAAAATCTCGGATAAGTCTGATGCCATGTCTTCGCCGCTGAGTGGGTCCCATCATTCCAGGCATTAAAAGATCTTGGATTATGGGAATAATATCTTCTAATTCAGAGTCCATGTGAAGATTTCACCTATTGATGAATCAAAAATTATATATAGTATATATGTACACTTCTCAGTACTCTAACTGTATTTTACAGTGATGACTAGAAAACTATCGCAGATGTTTCAATCATGTTCACGCTTACCAAAAATACACAGCAAGCGACAAGTTACATTACTTCCTACTTTTAAGAAAGTATCCCCAGTATTAAGAATTTCACAATCATTATTAACCTATTGTCGATTTTTAGGTTAATATAAGCAAATAATATAACATGTGTATTGTTTAAGGTTTTGAAGGCGGATTTGTGTCTTTACCAAATTACTTGTTGAACAAATACCTTTGGTCTATTAATATATAGAACGACCAGGTTCGCACGAATAAGAACTTACGTTAAAATCCACGTGGTTTTCTGTTCAAATGTAGAAGTCACGCGATAATGGAACTTGATGTAACATCAATAGTATGCAACAGAAATTACATATACGCTTTACACTTTTGTAATATTCCGTTGACAGTGACAATCAATAAATCTTCTAACGACAGTATCAAAACACTCTTTATAATCTCTACAACATTTACACTCTCCACGCACTTTCTGTTCTCGACGGCGTTTTATTTACTCTCGGATTTGCTCTGTCAGTGTCGCTAAAATGTATATAATTTATGACTACGAAGCTTGCGGTGTTAAGATAGAATAATAATAACAACGTTTCGCACAATAAAATGTTTATTATACATCGACTATAGTTTCGCAGAGCGATTGGCTCGGCTTCCTCAGGACGAATGGAGCGTAAACATTCAAATCATTGTGACATCACAGAATTCTGACGGTCACGGGTTTTGGCGAGTTGTTTCCACGCGCTTGAAAGAAATGGAGTCGACGTCATGTCGTTGACAAACTATAGTCGATGTATAATAAACATTTTATTGTGCGAAACGTTGTTATTATTATTCTATCGCTAAAATGTATCAGGGAATTCGGGGAAGCGATGAGCCGTTCAGAAGGAAAATCAAACGGAGAACAAAGAAAATTTATATAAGAACAGAAACTCAAAAGGGAGGTTAAATTAGAGTTATAAACCACGCATGTTGGCATCATGTTGCATTGTAAAGTACACGCGCGTGCTATGTTTCTATTTTCTGTAATTTATTGATGTCGATAGGACGCTCCATATTTGGTGGAAGCTTAGGAAGGAAAATTGTTTTCGTCAGCACACACATCGAAAGAAATATGATACTGCTAAAATGGAACCAATTTTTAAAAAGTCAAGCAAACAAGAAAATTATATTTTCTCATCTAGGTTATATATATACACTACGTAGACAAAAGTATTCGGGCGCCTAGGTCGAAGGAAAGAAAAACATTTATTAGCATAAATCAGAATACAGTGATTCCACCTTTGGCCATTACAACTGCAGCTACTCTTCTAGGTAGGCTTTCGACGAGATGCAGAGAGATACCCTTCTAGGTAGGCTTTCGACGAGATGCAGACAGATACCCTTCTAGGTAGGCTTTCGACGAGATGCAGACAGATACCCTTCTAGGTAGGCTTTCGACGAGATGCAGACAGATACCCTTCTAGGTAGGCTTCCGACGAGATGCAGACAGATACCCTTCTAGGTAGGCTTTCGACAAGATGATCCGATTTCTCCAGCAAAGCTTTTGCCAGAGCTGCCGTAGAGGAAGGTCTTACCGGCCGACATCAGACACGGCGTTCCAGCTCGTCCCACAGATGCTCTGCTAAATTTAGATGGTGACTTTGCGCCGGCTAGTCCAACACTTAGATTTACTGCTCCTCAGACTAGGCTTGGGCATACCTTGCAGTGTAGCTCGACCTTCGCTGAAACAGGCAGGGATCTGTGCCGAAGTACTAGGCTCCTCAAACTAGGCTTGGTCATACTTTGCAGTGTAGCTCGACCTTTGCTGAAACAGGCAGGGATCTGTGCTAAGTACTAGGATCCTCAAACTAGGCTTGGGCATACCTTGCAAGGTAGCTCGACCTTTGCTGAAACAGGCGGGGATCTTTGCCGAAGTACTAGGCTCCTCAAATTAGGCTTGGGCATACTTTGCAGTGTAGCTCGACCTTTGCTGAAACAGGCGGGGTTCTGTGCCAAGTACTAGGCTCCTCAAACTAGGCTTGGTCATACTTAGCAGTGTAGCTCGACCTTTGCTGAAACAGGCAGGGATCTGTGCTAAGTACTAGGATCCTCAAACTAGGCTTGGGCATACCTTGCAGGGTAGCTCGACCTTTGCTGAAACAGGCGGGGATCTTTGCCGAAGTACTAGGCTCCTCAAATTAGGCTTGGGCATACTTTGCAGTGTAGCTCGACCTTTGCTGAAATAGACAGGGATCTGTGCCGAAGTACTGCCGCAGCCTAGGTAGGGAGCAATTTTTCAGAATGTCTTCATGCCTGACGGCTGTTAGGCTGGGGAGCATCACAACCAAAAAACAGTTCAACCCAGCGGAAACAGCCTCACACCATCACAGATCCTCCTCCAAACTTGACTATTGGGAGATTGCGGTCCGCCTGACATCTTTCCTCGGTCAAACTGCATACCTAAATACGTCCATCCGAACGACAGAGTCAGCAGCGTGATTCGTCACTTCACATGATCCTCTTCCGTTGTCGAAGAACGGAAAGTAAGGTATAACTGTGGTCGTTCTCTGGCATTCCCTGGAGAGATGTAGGGCTTGTGTGAAGCTGAACTAATATTATAATCGTGGGAATGCAGCTCCCGATGGATTTTTCTGGTGCAAATGACTATTACAGTGCCTTGTACCTCGTCGCTGGCTACACCTGTGGCAGGGGATGTGCGTGCGTTCTTCACATTCTTCCCTTGGCACAATCACTTTATTTGTGCGGTCCCTCAGAGCGCGGCTTTCCTGTAGTGGCACCATTTGCTGTCTTTCGATGAAGAACATCAGCGACAGTGGATTTTGGGAATCCCAAAACAGCGACTATGCTGTCATAACCATTTTTATGTCAACTTGATAAAGGACGTGTTATCTGTATTTAATCTTGACTTTCGGTGAACGGAGTATCCGTTCACTAATACATCGCTAAGATTAAGTGGATGGTGCACAAGGACGGGGTTTGAGACGGAAGTGCTTTTAGGTATTAGTTAACAACCGACGCCTGAGTTTCTGCGTAGAGAAACGTTAAATGGGAATTACAGCTATATAAAATCGGTAAACAATTTGAAGTTCAGTTGGGATATTTGTGAAATGGCATGGCATCGGAGTTCTATGAAATTAATCAAATGTGCTGATTGATTTGGGGGATCTTTCCCATCCAGTTACAAAGCCAGAAGGATCGAAATAATAGGAAAGGGGACGAGGCAGCCTTACTGGAAATATTTAAGGCAGGTCAAGTAAAAACATGAGAGTTGGGCTGTGGACAGCCAAATGGCTAAAGCAGCCGTCTGCCAACCTGAAAGTGCAGCGTGTTTGAAATCAGCAGTTCCTAACTGATCCTAGAACTGTGACTTCACATTGCATAACAAAAAAGATGCAGTAAGAAAGTACTAAGTCTCCCGTGGCTTCACATTGCATAACAAAAAATATGCACTAAGAAAAGTACACAATGCTAAATCATTAGAAAATCCATGACGAAATCTAGGAATCTTAAATTTTAACTCATGTTCTTAATTCTTATGAGAACAATGAAAATTACAGTGACTTATTCTGAAAACTGTGCAGATAATTAGTACTTACAGTTTCATGTTTTAATGGATTTCAGTAATAATTCTCAGGCATAAGTTCTTTGGGGGCCCACTCAGATGTCTTAGCCTTGGGGCCCACTCAAATGTCTTAGCCTAGGGGCCCACTAAGGTCTTAATCCGGCCCTGAAAAACAGTACTCATAATTTTTTCCGATAGTGTGGAGATTGTGCACAAAGATTTCGTGTCCAGGGGCCAAAGTGTTACTGCAGCCTACTTACCTAAACGTCTTGAAACGTTGTGTTCCAGAGCACCTGTCGTGTGAAGCCACAATATCGAGAAGGGGGGAGTTGGTTCGTCTTTCACCTCAGTTGAGCAAGCGTCTCATTGTTCCGCAGTTTTTGTCCAACAAAAAATTCTGCATACTGTCGCACCCACCGTATTCACCGGATTTGTTCGCGTGCGACATCTTGTTCCAGAACTTCAAGGCACCACTTTTTTTTTTTTTTTTACTGAAGGCTGTTATTTTGATGCCACAGACAACTTTCAAAAAGCTGCGACGATAGCATTGAAGAGTTTATACTAAACACCTCCTTCCACCATTCATTCCAGTCGCTTCGTGATTGTTGCATGCAGTGTTCTGATGTGGGAGGAAATTACTATGAATTTACCAAGGTTAGTTTACTCCAACATGGGAGCATTATTTCTTTTTTCTAGCACCAGTCTTGTTTTCCAATTTGCTGCACAGTGCACTATGCGGCAAAAAAGATAGGTCACATACAGTTAGAGAGAAATAACTGATTTCCAATCATCATCTTCACTTGAAGAACACTTTAGTGGAACAGACTCTGTTCGTTTTTGGATTGTCATTGGTTCGAATAAATTTCCAACCTTGTAAAAAACTGCAATGATGAATGACACTAAGCATGTTTGGGCAACATATATACACTGAGTGGCCACTTTATTATGACCACCTGACATTCTTAAGCAAATGAGCTATGGCTGCACGCTGTTGCCGCCAGAGGGCGAGGCTAGTATAAAAAGGGAAATCTTAGTACTTGCGACAGTAGTACAAGTGATTTTTGGGTGACGAGATGGGTAAAAAATTCGATTTGACGGACTTTCAACGTGGGATGATTGTAGGAGCTCGGAGCTATGGAGCGAGTATCACCGAAATCACCGCATTGGTGAAATATTCTAGAGCAGCTGTTGTTAAAGTGTTTAAAGACTGGACTGTCAGCCAAAAAACTGGGTCTCTACGTGCAACGTGTGGTCGTCATCGACTAGTGACTGCTCGGGCGGAATGGAGAGTGTCCAGACTGGTAACAGACAACAGAATGGCAACAGTGCAGCAAATTACAGACCATCTTAATCAAGGATCCCCTCAAATGATCTCTGCACGCACTGTTCTCCGTACACTGCATCGGATGGGATATGGCAGCCGAAGGCCTGTTCGAACACCTTTGCTGTCTGCAGTTAACAAGAGGAAACGTCTCCAGTTCGCACAGGAGCACAAGGATTGGACAGTCGATAATTGGAAACAAATTAAGTGGTCCGATGAATCACGTTTTTAGTTGCACCATGCCGATGGCCGAGTGAGAATTTGGCGGAAACAGCACGAAAGCATGGACCCGAAATGCATTGCTACAACCCTTCAAGTTGGTGGAGGCAACGTTATGGTTTGGGGAATGTTTTCCTGGCATGCTTTGGGCCCTTTAATTCGCGTTGATCAACCTCTGACTGGCATATCATATCTAAATATCGTTGCGGACCAAGTACATCCTGTATGTGAATGGTTTATCCCAATGGCGATGGCTACTTTCAACAAGATAATGCGTCCTGCCATAGTGCTCGTATTGTACAGGATTGGTTTCAGGAACATGCCGGTGAGGTTACTTTGCTTAGGTGGTCCCCACAATCTCCAGATCTCAACCCCATTGAGCATTTGTGGGATGAAGTTGAACGAGCCATCAGACAGCTGGATCCACAACCCAGCAATCTCACACTCCTGGAAAGTGCTATTCATCAAGCATGGTCTCAGATTCCACAAACCACCTATCAACATCTCGTGGAGTCCATGCCACGAAGAATCGACGCAGTCTTAAAGGCAAAAGGTGGCCCAACGAAGTACTGAGTGGGTGGTCATAATAAAGTGGCCACTCAGTGAATATATATATAATGTATATACATATATACAAAGTCAGTTTCTCCGTAATTTTCTAATATTTTATGTCATTTTTAGTGAGTTCATGAGCTAACATAAGAATGAGATGTATGATGGCATTGAAAATCCAGAATGTTTTTTCCTTTATTTTCTTATTTAATTTAAATTTAATACTCTTTCTTAGAGGGCGCTACTGATTATAAATTTGAGCATGAAAATACAATTTTCGCACTGTAAAAAATAAATGGTGTAAATTCACGGAAAATTTCTAAAAATAACGTGCAACAAAGTTGCCGGTAACTGTCCGCCTTTTAACGGAATTCACGTTTTTAAAAAATACGGAAGTTTAAAACCCGTATTTTCACAGATTTTCCGTAGTCAGAAATTCCGTTTATTTAAAAAAAGTTCGCTTTAAGTTGTTCCGTATTTAGACTGAAATTTTGCCAAATCCAACACGCTAAATATATCAGACCTTAGACGAGAGAACCCTTTTGTGCCGGTAGCGAGGAAGAACGCGCTCAGGGTTTTTAGGTTGAAGCCGCCTGTCTTAACCACTGAGCTAGAATGGCATAAGACGCAGGTTCAATGTAAAACTTAACTGCGCGACTTTTTTTTTTCAGTAATGAGAGTGATTTCGTCATTTTATTTTCTACTGAGACTTGTTATTTTTTTTAATACGTTTCTAATGATTTTTTTTTTTTTTTGTGCGAAGTCTTATTACAAATTACGTATTTTTTCATCGTGAATTTTTGAAGCAACAGAATGATTTGAAGTTTGAGATCGTTTTTCAACTTACAACTTTAGGAGAAAGTGCAATGCAATGTTTTATAATATTATTTCACAAAACTTCTAAATATGAAATTAAGCTCCCGGTTTTTTATGGTAGCACAATATATAATAAGGTGCGTCGCATAAATATAGAGACAGTCGACTTTGCGCCGTGAACGCAATGTGAATATAGGTAGGAAACTGAAGTGGTACCTAATTAGACGTAACCCTACAACAAACGTTTCGATCCGTCGAGATGACCGGATTGTGTGAAAAGAACACCACAACGTGAAATAGTGTAATTTTAGGTGTCTCATAAATATAAAGACAACTATGTAAAGTAGCCACATGCAAATGAGATGTACAAATTAGTATGTTGTACGCAGGCGCATGGGCCGTAATTCAGTCCAGCCTACAAAAGACAGCGGACCTGCCGTCAGACATTCATTTGCCGAAATGCCACGCAACAGTCAACTTTCTAGTGAGGAGGTGCAGAAGATTTGGAATCTCAGAGCAAATGGATTGCCTGTAGCGAAAATTTGTAAAGCCATGGGGAGGAGTAGGGCAGCCATTTATAAGACTTTATCGAAACGCGGTGCGTTAACTGCCAGAAAACGGCCTGGAATGCCTCGAACAACAACCACACGAGATGATCGTGCCATCATGCGTTTAGTTTCATCGCAAAGGTTATCACTGCGTCAAGTTTCTCAGACTGTTGGTGTCACCGTCTCAAAGGACACAGTTCATCGACGAATCAAGGAAAGTCGCAACATTGTGCTCCGTAAAATGCGCTGTCTGCCATACTTCACGCGGCGCCACAAGGTAGCTAGATTGTTATGGGCGAGCAGCCACATGCACTGGACGGACGAGTGGTTCACAACTATTTTCTCCGATGAGAAAATGCTCAACCTGGACTGCCCTGACGGTTGGAACCGATATTGGCATGATTTACGACGCGAGCTTCGCACCTTCTTCAGCAGACAGAAAGGATGGGGATCTGTGATGATCTGGGGAACTTTTGCGTTCAATGGGACAACGGATATCGCTTTCCTGCAAGGCAGGCAAAACTCCGAACCGTATCAGGACATACTCAGCAGCCACCTTCTACCGTTTGCCGAAACTCTAGCTGGTGTTGATTAACTGTTCCAGCAAGACAATGTCTCTGTCCATCAGTCTGCATCAACGAAAAGCTGGTTTAACACTCATCATGTGTCCGTAATGGATTGGCCAGAACTCAGTCCAGATCTGTATCCTATCGAGAACCTCTGGGGTATCTTAGCTCGTGATGTGTATGCGAATGGACGGCAGTTCTCAAGTGTGGTGGCATTGAAAGAGCAGATTGAACGAAGCTGGTACGCATTCCGTCCAGAACACTTACATCACTTGGTGGACAGCATGCCCAATCGGGTTTTCAGTGTTATTCGGAACAAAGGCTCCATTATTCGTACCGGAGGTACTCATAACTAGTAAGTCTTTATATTTTTGAGACAGCATATTTTTGTTTTTTTCTTGTACATGACGTTGGAATTGTTATTTTCCGTCAAACTATTATGCAGCGGCGTGTTCTATGCTATTTTTGCTACAAATATGAGGTGCCTATTTCAGCTCGTTAATTGTTGTTTCTTTTTTATTCGAGAATTTGTTCTGTCTCTATATTTATGCGACGCACTATAGCTGGTGCACAAAATGGGAGAAAGGGGAAGAAATAGCCTGTGACATAGTAACCAAAAGTCATGCGATGTATCCACAACATCCGATCTCGTTACAGGACTTCAAAATCAAATAAAATACTTCAACTATGGAAATTTAACAGCTAATCATCCCCTGCCCCAAGTATTCCCGTAAATCTCTCCTATTACCGGAAAATTTGCGTCATATGGATACGGAAAAAGTGATAACGGAGTTTTTCCGTTAATATAAGAAAGGAATTGTGGAAAGGTTTCTGAAAATTCAGAATTTTTCTGGCGCACGAAAAATCCGTGAAATTCAGAGTTCTTCCGTCATTTCACGGAAAAAGTGGTATCAGAAACACGCTCCATTAATTCACGAGGGAAGTCATGGAAAGTGGCTCCTGAATTTCCGAATGTTTTTGACAGTGCGTGACATACTTTGCCAGTGTTATTTTCAGTTGAAAACATTGATTTGTGCTATCAAGAAATATTTCAGCGAAAATATTAAATAGCCGTTTCTTATAGAAGAATGTTCATGAAAAAAAGTACAGATAAGTGGATGAATGAAGAAGAAACGTGCTGGCAAGAATGTACAAATCAATTGTGTTTTTTTATTTCAAGCACTTTTACTACCTCTGTGAAAACCACGAATACTATTTTTGATAACAATTTTAGCCCTATTTTTCGGAACAGAACTGAATTTTCAGAAGCGCTGTAGGTTGCGACATGTCTGACAGAAATGTCCTCCAACTTCATTGCGTAGTCATTGTCTTTGGCTTTAACCTGGCAGCTAGGGAGAGGACGAAAGAGAGTCATCCTAGGATCAGCAACCTGGCAGCTAGGGAGAGTGTTAGTGACAGTTGGAGAGAAAAAAGCCCCAAAAACTGTGGCGTACAAATAAAGGACATATGCCACCAGGAGCACTGTTTAGAAAAAAATAAAAATCGAGGTAAACGCCGCATGGCGGGGAAACCGAATTTTTTTTTTACCGTAAGAACCGCAGCGCTAAGCCCGAAAATAGCAGTAAATGCAATACAAGAAGTTCATTAAGTAATGAAACTGTTACGTTGATGTAGTATTTTAAAGCATTTATGTACCAATTCATTTCTCTAAGCAGAGAATTTTCTAACGGTAAACTCGAAAGAGGTTATCTGGGGCGGCATCAGTAATTGGACTCGTAAATAAACAAAGACATCGCTCTTTCCAAATTCAGCAACGCACAGCAACTGAAAAATTGTCATTTTCCCAGCGGCGGCCGAATAACAATTTTTCGGTTATGTGCGTTGGTAAACGTGCAAAGAGCGATGTCTTTGTTTATTCACTGACGCCACGTTTTTGGAGGATTTTCACTCTGGACTCGTAAAGGCGAGGTTCACAGGAAATAGTTCTTTTGTGTGGAGGGCCGTTTTAGAAAACTCTTCGCGCCTAAATTGCTTTATAGCATACGTCGAGTCGAAGTCATGGGTATTGCCATCCGCAGAGCGATTGAGACTGCTTAATTGCATCAGTGATACCATAGACCTTGGATGCCAGGAGACAGGCACAAGGGGTCAAGCAAAGTAGTCTGGAGGGGTCAGAACGTAGGGGATGATGCTTGGAAGAGGAAGGTTTTTGGAGAAAGTAGGTAGTAGACTAGGGGGACGGAGAGTGGAACGAGGTAGAGGATGGCTCCGTCGAAACTTGGAAACGCAAAGAGTAATAAGAAAATGTATCAAAAGAGAAATTAAGTAGAACGTGTAGATGACTAGTTGAAAGTAAAGCAATCATAATTAATTCAGTAATTAAAATAACTTCAGGACATACTCAATAAGCGAATTAAATATTAATGACGGAGTAATTCAATAATGCAAATGATTTTGATACCTTCGTGAAGTATAACTCCTTTGTAGTATCCGTAAAGAGCTGCCATAAGGCACAACAATCGAGCACCGTAACAACTGTATTCCATCATTCGACAGCTCGTTAACAAAACACTGCAAGACTGTCCTCGAATAGCTCTCGCATCATAGAAGCCAATTGTTTTTTCGTGTTTTTTGTTTTTTAATAGCAATAGAGAAACCATAACAGTTTTTACATATAAATTTGTTCAGGTATTAAAACAATATTGATTTGTATAAGTTCTGTGTAACTATCATGTAAGTTACTACTTTAATCTTTTAATGTGTTCTATAAAACAGTTTCACAGTTTGTTTTTATTTAGCACTCCCCACATGATATACAATTATTCCATAACAAGTGTCAGTAATTTAATATTAAACATAATATATCATAATCATCTTAATCAGCCATTCTCAATTCACTGCTGAATGAAGGTCTCCTCATGTCTCGTCAACAACTAGCTCTCTCTCTTTCTTGCACATCACTCCGAGGGCATGATTTCAAATTCCATCCACCCACCTCCCACGTGGTCTTCTTCTGGGTCTTTCACTGTTCCTTTATGCCAATTATCTCAGTTGTCCAAAGGTAGTCAGTTCTTCTAGCAATATGTTCAGCTCAGTAGAGGGAAATGGAGAGTTCTATTGCAGGGGCAGCCCTCCATAGACTTAACATTGGCTGCCCAAAAGGCTTCCCCTGCTGTCCACTTGTCAGATTTCTGTCACGTGATCCTCCTTATGATGTGCTGCCCCCTAGCGGTGCTTCTTGGAACTTTCAATGGATCTTTGTTTTTGAGGGATGGCAACGACCGAGTGTGGAAAGTTCTACACGCAGTTTAATGTGAACCATGTTGGTTCACATTAAAAATTACCAAGAAATATAACTTGAAATCTGTGGTGAAGTTCTACACGCAGTTTAATGTGAACCATGTTGGTTCACAATTAAAAATTAGCAAGAAATATAATTTGAAATCTGTGATGAAGTTCTACACGCAGTTTAATGTGAACCATGTTGGTTCACATTAAAAATTAGCAGGAAATATAATTTGAAATCTGTGATGAAGTTCTACACGCAGTTTAATGTGAACCATGTTGGTTCACATTAAAAATTAGCAAGAAATTGAAAACTGTGATGAAGTTCTACACGCAGTTTAATGTGAACCATGTTGGTTCACAATTAAAAATTAGAAAGAAATATAATTTGAAATCTGCGATGAAGTTCTACACGCAGTTTAATGTGAACCATGTTGGTTCACAATTAAAAATTAACAAGAAATATAATTTGAAATCTGTGATGAAGTTCTATACGCAGTTTAATGTGAACCACGTTGGTTCACATTAAAAATTAGCAAGAAATATAATTTGAAATCTGTGATGAAGTTCTACACGCAGTTTAATGTGAACCATGTTGGTTCACAATTAAAAATTAGCAAGAAATATAATTTGAAATCTGTGAAGAAGTTCTACACGCAGTTTAATGTGAACCATGTTGGTTCACAATTAAAAATTAGCAAGAAATATAATTTGAAATCTGTGATGAAGTGTTTGTCACATATCATTTTCCGAAAGAAAGATGTTGTTAGAACAAAAGCGGTTTTCACCAGAGAGAAACTGAATTTTGATTTTATTTTGTTGCCCACTATAATGAGCGAAATACTTGAAAGTGTGAATGTGATCTGAAAAATGTTACAAAGTACAACACAGACCGCAAGCAACTTCTTCACTATTGAAAACTATGAAACAGAACTTGTTGAAATAAAATAATTTGGATGTTTTGTGGAAGAATCCTCGAATCTAGTCAACTGTTGGAATAATTGACCCCAGATAAAATTGAAAATGCTACAGATTTGTTTACAACTTTTTTTTTTTTTTTGATGTAGCTATCTTTGATTTATTTTCTCAATAGCCTCTTTAACGCTTACAAGTCATTTCTCATACATCAGTCGATGTAATCATTTATAGTTAGCGAACCCATTTCTTCCGGTACTGATTCGAATCCACATCTTCCTTCTCCGGAGTCGGCCATTCTACCGATTAAGCTACGCTGGCAAAGCTTTACCGCTGTAACTTGCCGCTTTGACATGTGAGTCATCTGTTAGGCAGGTACGCCACACATTAACCAGCTAGATAATATGATTTACAGTAATCAATAATGTTGTAGAAATATTTCCGTTTCTATGCTTTGAGTCATTTATTTCGCTTTCAGAATAACACACAAACTCTAAACTTTTCGGGAAAATACGAGTCAGACGATTCTATTGCCATAGTGAGAGAAAAGCTCTTTCCTTTTGTAAGGGTCGCCCGCAATCAAACTGTCAATTATGAATTTATGTAGTTTTAATATTGTATTGAACACGTGCGGACGGACGTTTCATTCCGCCATTTTGTTGTTTCAGATAAGAACTGATATTCTTCACCACCCACGTGGTGCAATTTTAATCCTATGGGGGATTAAGAGAGGGGTGCATGAACACCTGGGGCATCTGACCTTGAAGAGTCAGCTGCTCGAGTGCTTCTGTTAAACAAGTTGTCATACTTTTGTATACGTGCAAGGTTGTAATCCCCTGCGGGTATCCGACGACATTCCTGAGTACAGGTATTTCACGTGCTGACCGGGAAAACCAGTTTGTCTTGCGCATGCGTGATAGAGGACAGAAAGGGCGAGGAGGATTAAGTGAGACAGTTGAGCTTCGGTCGTCAAGGAGAGAGGGTCCTGGTTTGGACACCAGTTTCTGACGGAAGGACTGCGGTTATCGCAGACGTGCAGCGTGGTGAACGGGAAGGAGGATTCCTTCGTCCACCGGGTATCGCGGAAAGGTAGCACGGGAACCTGAGTGGAAAGTCATCGGAAACCCGTGAAGCAAATGTTATCGGAATAATAAAGTCTTGTTATTGTTTTTATTTCCGTGTACTGGACTGAGTTTGTCGAGGTAATTATTCTTCTACACAAGGACGCCTTCAGCCGCCTTGATAGCCAGATTGTATAGTAAAGGCGAGGCGGTAGCTCGCTATACGGCGGGAAACAAAAGGTATTATCTAAGAATTGATATGTCTGGCCCTACAGCCAGATAAAGTGGCGCAGTCGACAGGATCAGCCTGAAAGCGAGCTCATGAATGACGTGAATGGCGACACGTGTGAAGAAAGAACAACGGACCTTTTGTGAAAATTCCGGTGACCGAATGACAGAACTCTGACGGCGTACCGAAGGAACAACGGACTTTTTGCGAAAATTCCTATGATCGAATGACAGAACTCTGACGACGTGCCGACCGGAAGAAAGAGACACCAGCGTGCTAGCCGAGATAAGGCATCCATCGTGTCGACCGAGACAAAGACAGTGTGCACCTCAGCGTACGGAAATCCCAAGCCGGACGAGGACTTACAAGCAAGACAACAGAAGAAGCAGAAGGGGGGCCTGAGTGCTCCGGTAACGTACCACATTTTTTTTCTGAGATTATTTCTGTGTCTTTGCCTGTGCATTTGGTATAATTTAGGGTTAAGAGTAGAAGTTCTCATCATGGTACTAGAAAGGAAAGGGAAAGCTAATAATTAGATATTCTTAGAGTAAAGCATTGTAAAGTAAAATTTTGTAACAGTTAATTTTATGTCAGTTGCTAGAGAATGCGAAGTGTCAAAATATTTTCATTAAGTAATAAGTGTTTAGATAAGTCGAGATTTCATGTTTACGATTTAAGAAATTTGAAGCTAGAATAGCGTAGTGATTTTTTTTTTTTTTTTACGTGTAGCGAAAGAGGCAGAAGGAATATAAGTATTCTGAGTAAAACAGGATAATAGATGTTCGGGTAATGCATGAATGTAGAGATAGGTTAGAAACAAAACAAGAAGCAGATTAACCTTCGATGATTTAATGCGGAAGTTTGCATGATTTCTTTTCTTATTTCTTTGCATGAGTGTATTTTTTGAATGTGTATTGTAGTGTATTATCATGACTGAGCTTTTGGAAGGGAAAGTTGAGGATAATTTAGACGCGGACAAGGAAGATAATAGTATTCTTAGCGATTCAGAATTAGATTCTAGTAAAGAAGTAAGCATTAATATGGAAGACAAGAAAAATAATCCAGCTAGAATGGAATGGGAACTTCAATTTAAAATGCTTGAGATAGAAGAGCGAAAAGCTGAGAGGGAACAAAGAATGCTAGAATTACAATTAGCGGATAGGAAAGAACAAAGGCAATTTGAGTTAAGAAAATTAGAATTAATTAAAGAGAAGGAGTCTATTAAAAGTAAAAATGAGGGTAAGTTGGCCGACTACATGAGAATCTTAGAAAGAACTTTACCCAGAAGTCCCAGTAAGCCGGAAGAAATTCTGGACTTCTTTGATTCGTTAGAAAGGGCATTTGTATTACACTCAGTACCGGAAGAAATGAAAGGTCGTTTGGTGATAGCCTTATTCAATTCAGAATGTGTGAACCACTTATTTCGTCGTTTGACTATAGAGCAGTACGATAAGTACGAAATAGTTAAGGAGGCAATTTTGATGGAATGCCATTTGACTCCGGATATTTATTTGAAACAATTTGAGAATATTAGTAAGAACAAAGAGGAAAGCTACTTGCAGTTAGCGGGACGTATTAAGAGGACCCTAACATACTACATCAACAGTAGTGAAGTGAAAGAATTCGATCAGTTGGTCAATTTGTTGGTATGCGACAAATTCAAAACTTTGTTGTCCCCAGAACTGAAGACCTACATTCTTCAAAGAGGTTCCGTAGGAAAGTTAGTTCCTTCGACAGAATTAGGAGAACTTTGTGATTTATACGAAAGTCACGTGGGAGCTATGGGAATAGAAGTAGGAAGATGCAAACCCAGTCATCCCTTGGGAACGTATTTCAAAGGAGGTCAATCAGAAGCCTGGAAGAAGGGAAGTTTTCAGACAGGTAGAAATCAATTGAAAGGAAAGTTTTCCGGGACAGATCAGAGCGTCGGACATAAGCCAGGTTATTCAGCAGCGAGGCCTATCGTAAGGAATTCCAGTTTGGATAAGGGAATTATATGCTTTAGATGTGGAGTAGTAGGGCACCGTAAAGCAAACTGTAATCAGAAGACATCCCAGAGTACTCCCAGCTCTTACTCTCAGAATTGGAGGAAAGACCACCCAAATAAGGTAAACAGAGTAGCGATGGGACAAAGGGGAGCCGAAGATGTTTCAGAGAGAAGGATAGAGGTCAGCGATGATAAAAGAATGACAGCTAAGGTAGATAGAGTTTTAGGCCAAGAAGGAAGTCAGAACGAGGTAATAGAAATTCCGGTAGGAGAAGTGAAGAGGGTTAAGTCGGAATGCGGAAAGAGCACCGAAATCCTTATTGACTCAGGCGCGGAGGTGAGTTGTGTAAGAGGAGGTTTACTTGGCGAAGAGTTGTTGGAACCAAAGGGTAGAATAATTTTAAGTGGCTTCGATGGTAGTAAGGGAGAGTTTGTCATTAAACAATTGAATCTCCGATTAGATGAAGAGGGATTAGAAACAGGAGAAGCGCCAGAAAGTTTTTGTGAAGTGGTGTGTGCAATTGTTCCTAATCTGGTAAACAGGGTAATTATAGCACCGGAGGATTACCAGCGAATGAAAATTTTAAGGGAAGCGACCCCAATGTGGGCAACCTCGTATGAAAAGGTGTTAGAGTTAGGGAATAGGCCGGATGTGCATCCACAATCTGAGACTGGTGAAGCGCTAATTGAAGAAGAGGATATTCTAGGAATGGAAAGCCCGGCGATCACAGATATTTCAGCGGAGGAGGAGCAAGCGCGCTTGGTAGGTAAACCGTGGCTTGAAGGGCAAAATAGCACCAGGATATTAGCGCTCAGTACTGGAGGCGGCGAGGAGAATCAGCGAGGGCAACCGCAGGTCGACCAATCAGGAGAGGCAAAGAGAGCTAGCGAGGGAACAGGAGATAGCGTTACTGATTCGGATACGAGTGAAGCTCAGGAGAGTTCAGACAGACGCTTGTTTACAGAGCAACAAAAGAGGTGTATGACGTTAGCAGCCACTAGGAATGAGGCGGAAAATGGCAGAGGTGGTTATCTCTATACGGATGGAATGTTGTATCATCGGGAGCAAGTGTTGGGACAGGTTACGTTACAGTTGGTAGAACCTGAGGAAATCAGGATAGATAGGGTGAGGATAACTCGGGAGCAACTTAGGGAGTTACAGGAGCTGGTGAACAGCTCGAAGAAGTTCTTTTCGGGAGAAGTGGGAGAGACGTCAGTGGGGAAGCACGCAATTACACTCAAGCCGGAAAGCGTACTTCGTACCCAGCACAGGTACAAGGTGCCACAATCGATGCAGAGAGCAGTGGAGAGCCAGATCCAGGAGTTGTGGGATCGTGGGATGATTGAAGAATCAAAAGAAGAGTATAGTCATCCGGTAGTATGCGTGGCTAAGAAAAATGGAGAGGTTCGGATGTGTGTAGATTACAGAATGCTAAATTCTCACACTGTTCCGGGCGCATTTCCGATGTCTCATATCCCAGATTTGTTAGCGAAGGTGGGGGCAGCCGGGTATATTACTACGCTTGATATGTTAAAGGGGTACTATCAAATCCCAATGGACCCCGACAGTAGAAAGTATACCACTTTTGCAACGCATAAGGGGCTCTATCAATGAAAAGTAATGCCCTTTGGGTTATCAGGAGCGGCGGCTACTTTTCAGAGAGCCGTGAATAAGGTTTTGACCCCGCACCAAGACTATACGATAGCGTACCTGGACGACGTGGCTATTTTTTCTGGCTCATGGGAGGAGCATTTGAAACATTTGAAAGGAGTAATTGAAAGTTTGGAGGCGGCAGGCTTTATGGGAAATTTGAACAAATGCTGTTTCGCCCGTAGGGAGGTGAATTACTTAGGGCACGTGGTCGGCTCGGGTCATCACCGGCCGGACCCCGAGAAATTACAGGCCATCAGGGACCTTTTGCCCCCTCAGACAAAAAAGGAAATACGTAGCTTTTTGGGATTATGTGGGTATTACCGTGATTACGTAACTAACTTCGCAAAGATAGCTAAACCTTTAACAGATTGTACAGGGAAAAGGGCGGCAGATAGGGTAGTTTGGTCGGAAAAGTTGGAGGAATCATTCAGGACTCTGAAGGAAAATTTGTGTAAGGCACCGGTATTAAACACCCCGGATTTCAGTAAGCATTTTATCTTACACACGGATGCGAGTTCCTTTGCGGTGGCATGTTGTTTGAGTCAGAGGGATGAGGAAGGCAACATTAGGCCAGTGGCCTATGCTAGCAAAAAATTAAATGGGACGCAAGCCAGATGGGCGGTCAGCCATCAGGAGGCGTACGCCATAGTATGGGGTTTGCAAAGGTTTGAAGGGTGGATTTTCGGTAACCGGGTCGAAGTTATGTCCGATCACAACCCCCTTACTTTTCTCACCCGTTCCGCATCGCAAAGTTCAAAATTACAGCGTTGGAGTTTGGCTATTTCCCAATTTAATTTATCCATATCTCATGTCGCGGGCAAACTAATTCCTCACGCCGATGCGTTGTCAAGACTCAGTTTTAAAGAGTAGGGCAGCGCCATGGTGAGAATGTTTCACGGCACAGGTGGAGATCCACAGAAGGTCTCAGGGTGGTACAAGTGTATATGTTACATAACGTGCGAGAAGTGAAAAAGTGTATTATGTTGTGTCACCCAAGATCTGCAGGCAAGGAAGAGACTGACTCGAGAATACGGCAAAAGACCGTATCTCTCGTTCATTTGGTGGGGGCCTGTAAGGGTCGCCCGCAATCAAACTGTCAATTATGAATTTATGTACTTTTAATATTGTATTGAACACGTGCGGACGGACGTTTCATTCCGCCATTTTGTTGTTTCAGATAAGAACTGATATTCTTCACCACCCACGTGGTGCAATTTTAATTCTATGGGGGATTAAGAGAGGGGTGCATGAACACCTGGGGCATCTGACCTTGAAGAGTCAGCTGCTCGAGTGCTTCTGTTAAACAAGTTGTCATACTTTTGTATACGTGCAAGGTTGTAATCCCCTGCGGGTATCCGACGACATTCCTGAGTACAGGTATTTCACGTGCTGACCGGGAAAACCAGTTTGTCTTGCGCATGCGTGATAGAGGACAGAAAGGGCGAGGAGGATTAAGTGAGACAGTTGAGCTTCGGTCGTCAAGGAGAGAGGGTCCTGGTTTGGATACCAGTTTCTGACGGAAGGACTGCGGTTATCGCAGACGTGCAGCGTGGTGAACGGGAAGGAGGATTCCTTCGTCCACCGGGTATCGCGGAAAGGTAGCACGGGAACCTGAGTGGAAAGTCATCGGAAACCCGTGAAGCAAATGTTATCGGAATAATAAAGTCTTGTTATTGTTTTTATTTCCGTGTACTGGACTGAGTTTGTCGAGGTAATTATTTTTCTACACAAGGACGCCTTCAGCCGCCTTGATAGCCAGATTGTATAGTAAAGGCGAGGCGGTAGCTCGCTATACGGCGGGAAACAAAAGGTATTATCTAAGAATTGATATGTCTGGCCCTACACCTTTAAAAAAAAAAAAAAAAAAACTTTGCTGAGGAAATGAAGAAAACAACTACTATGAAAGAATTGTGAAATTTTTTATTAGTGATAGTTGCATTGCAAACACCTGATTTATGCACACCATTCCCATTATAACTATCCCTTCATGTGACAACGGATTCACCTGAAAGATAGTTTTCAAAACTGAAACTCATAAAGAACTATACTTAATAACTAACATGAATAGTGAACCATAGCTTAGTGCACTATTCGTGTGAAACATTGAACATGAACAGACTTAGAAAATAATATTAATCATGCAACACATAAATTCGTCCTTAGGGAGAAACGACGTCGTGGAACTTAAACTTCCATACAGCTATGATGTACGAGTATGTATATTCAGGATATCTCATAACTTCTACGCAGACCACATGTGTATTAGGTAAGTGGCAGTCGTTTAGATGGGAGTTTAAAATAAGCGAAGTTACACAGTTTTTCAAATGAATTTTTAAAATTAACCATATTTGTAACAAGTAATATAAGTGATGTTGTTCTTTTTACATATTTTCTATTGAAGTGACCCCAGAACGAATTCTGGCAATAAAATGTCCCTAAAATTTGGCATGTATTTATAAGCTTAAAATTCTAAAGATGTATTGCAAAAAAGAACTGTAAAAACTTCTTGTCTGTTTCATATAATATTTACGAATTCTTGTTATGAGATCGAGGGATTACCTTGGTCTCGCTACTAATTACAGGATATTCGCTCCATTATCGAGTTGCAGGGGCCTCCAACAGATTGTCCACAACATTGAGTGGTTGTTTGTTTTAATTAGCCATCCCCTAGTCAAACTAAGAGTAAATATATACATTAATTGCAATATTTTTAAAACTTTGTCCAAGTTGTTTTCCTGCAACATGCCGATATTTCGTCGAAATTGAAGAATTTATCTGAGCTGTCGTTCTGGAAACGAGCAGAAATACTGCACTATAAGGACATGCAACCAATAATAAAGGAACTGGCTTACTTTTCCTGTTGTAGCACTAAGAAATTCGCTTAAACGATCTCCAATATTAGGAATAACCATTGCACACCCCACAGAATCCCTGATGAGCGTGGGGAACACCAGGAGGGCACACTGAACTGGGTCCTGGGAAATCTTTTCTTACTGGTTTACGACAGCCAATGACAGTGGCAGACACCGCCTTCCTACAAAATAAACCAACTGTCTCAGAGAACCGCCCACAGGGGCAGACTCATTTTCAAGAGGACTTCTCTGCATATTTCTATTTGTTCCCCTTTATCGTGACAGCACTTTTATCACTGTAGAAATGACCTTCTACGGACAGTACGAAGTCTGTTGCAGAAATTTTATCTCTTCAAACAATGACAATCTTGCTCTGCTACAAAACTGCCATCATCTTCATTAGAAGAAAGAGATAGAGAGAGAAAAATGCGATTCTATCCACTTATTACACGTGTGAACTCCCTCCATACCTACACTATACAACTCAGTATTTATGTCTGCAGAAAAGTAATTTTGGCCTATCTCAGTTCGAATATTTATATACTCTGACTAAACTTCTCGTGATAATCTAATTTCAGCTTTACATGAGTACATGTTCTAAATATACATTAGTTCATTAAGATTATCTCTCTTTCTGTGCAAGAATTAATACACAACCCTAAATTATCACCAACATTGCCTGTAAAAAACCCCAACGCCCGTCCATTCGAAGGTGTAAACTACATACACACACTTATAAATTTTCAGTCCATTTTATTTTTATAGCATAGCTGTCAATAGCAGTTACATTTACATGAATTCCTCAGCTTTACCTAGAAGTATCTTTTACCGTACTGCAATATATATATTTTCAATTTGAAGCCTATGTATATAGCAGTCTAAGATTTCTTCTGTTTAGTTTCTTTTTGTTTCAAACATATGTTTAGAATGAGTCATGTAACCACAAAACATGCAGTGTGCACCAATCTCTTCATTTTAGTCTGTTAGAGGTTTTGTAGATATGATCTGTCGCTTAATCTGTGGCACTTGATCATTGCCGCAAATTAACCGACATCTCCACGCACTTTTAGAATTTTACACAGGGCCGTAGCTAGGTCCCAGAACTAGGGGGGGGGGGGTTCGGCTCATCGGGGGGGGCTCAAATTTTTGCTAGGCGTGGGTAAAGAGGGCAGTCACTCACGCAGTTTTGCCGACTTGGGGGACATTCACTAAATTCAGGAGATTTCAGAATGGAGTTAGTGGCAGACATATTGTTTTTCGGATTTATGACTTTTTCAGCGGATTTTTTAATGTTTTGAACGATTTCAGTAACTTTTTACATTTATGGTTTCAAACATTTAAAATGTTGTATTTGAAACTTCTTCAGTTCCGTAGTTTCAATAACTGTGATTTTTAATTCTTATAATACGCAATCCCTTTCCCCTTTCCGCTTTTATTTTTGACAGGCACAGAAAGCTTGCCTGTGCCAACTGAGTTACACTAGAAGAAAAAAATCTGTGATCCCTTCTCGTTCGCTCGGAATGTAAGAGAGTCCGAGAGAGTAACAACGAGCAGTGGACTATGATGAAAAATAGGGTTTGGCCTGCTAAGATAATAATATCTTTTTTTTCTCAGTAAGTTCTTTGAACTAGATTGTTTAGGCATTTCAAAATTATTAGTGTTTTCCCTCCTCCTTAAGAACTATCAGATTGTGTTTTGTATGCTTTAGAATTCCAGAACTTCTCACCTTTAATTGTTTCCGTCTTTGGAGCCCCTTCGCGTCACCATATGTGTTAGCAAGTGTCACGCCAAGAAAAGCAAAACAAATGTACGAATGTTACCTCCAGCATAATGAGGGACCTTCACTTTGAGGACAAGGAACAGCAGACTCAACGGCAATAGGATCTCATGTGGTCTTAAAGTGCTTCGTTCGCCATCAAGGGCCAGGGCTCTAGATACAAGGGCTGGCTCATACGGCAGATTTTAGTTGTCCCCGGAAGTTGCGGCAAAGAATATAAACGCTTCGCGTTTTAGATATTATTTGGTTGCGGCTGGTGACGTAGCTGGGATGCATCACAGAGGGTTAGGAATCGCGTTTGCTTTACTCTGTGTGGGGAACTCTGATGATAAATACAACTACTGAGCTGCCGAATATGAAACAATAGTGAAATGATTTAAAGAAGCAAAAGGAGTGAAGCAGAATATATCATTGATCGTTTCCTTGTGTGTATATATATATCATCATCATCATCATTGTCAACCATTATCAATCCACTGCTGGACGAAGGTCTCCCCAAGTTTCCTCCACAACGGTCTGTCTTGTGCCAGTCTCCTCCATGTCACTCCCGCATACTTTCGAATTTCATCCACCCATCTCCCATGTGGTCTTCTTCTGGGTCTTTTCCTGTCCCTTGGAATCCAATCTAAAATTTCGGCTGTCCATCGATGATCTGTCCTTCTGGCAGTATGTCCAGCCCATTGCCATTTCAGGGATTTGACTCTGATCATGATGGCTTCCACTCTTGTCATTTTTCGGATCCACGAGTTGAAAGTTTTCTAGAGAACGAAATTCCTTCTTCTTTCATCAAAAGAACTTTAAGAAAAATTATTCTGAATAATAGAGTAAGGTTGGCAGATCTGCTTTAATTTTCTACACAGTTAAGGTCCACGTCTCTGCACCATACGTAAGCACTGGAAGGATGCATTGATCAAACACTTTTCTTTTAAGACATATATATATATATATATATATATATATATATATATGCAAATATGCGGGAGTGACATGGAGGAGACTGGCACAAGACAGACCGTTGTGGAGGAAACTTGGGGAGACCTTCGTCCAGCAGTGGATTGATAATGGTTGACAATGATGATGATGATATATATGCATTACTTCCATTAAACGCGAAAATAATGCTTTTTTGTTAATAACAAAACCTCGGCTACTGTAATTTTTGTGAAACGTTTCGGATATTCAGGTGTCGATTTAATTCGACTTTTACTCTCTACAAGAGAGCTTATCTGTGTTTTGGTAAGTATGTTTCGAAAGCATGTCATTTTTTTCACTTTTTGATTTTTCGTATTTTGTTTTTTTACCTTAATTTTCAGTTCTCTGATTTGTTTCAATAAAAGCCGGCGCGAACGATTCCATCTTCTGGCTTTGCTAGAAAAGTTCTTTAAAATATCCTTTTTTTTTTTTACCTGTTTTCAGAAATTTAAGCTCTTTTTCACATATTGACAATTTGTCGTATAAAAAATTCATTTGGGGGGGGGGGGGGGCGACATATCACATTTTCACGCAAAAAAATTGTCTACGTAATTTTTGTGAAACGTTTCGGATATTCAAGTGTCCACTTAATTCGACTTTTACCCTCTACAAGAGAGGTTACTTGTGTTTTTGAAAGTATGTTTCGAAAGCATTTGCCATTTTTTTTTTCAATTTTTAATTTTTTTTTTGGTTTTAAACCTTAATTTGCAGTTCCCTGATTTGTTTCAATAAAAGCCGGCGCGAATGATTCCATCTTCTGGCTTTGCTAGAAAAGCTCTTTAAAACAGCCTTTTTTTTTACCTGCTTTCAAAAAGTTTCTCTTTTTCCGTTATTGACAATTTGTCATTTAAAATTTTTTTGTTTTGGAACATATCACATTTCACGCAGAAAATTGTCTCTTCATCTCATTCAGGTTGAATTGGGGCCACATTTTCTGCAAAAGACCTTTTTTTGGTGACTAAGATTTTTAAGTCTATCAAAAGCATCCTGCAGTATTTTTCTCTTTCTTTGTATTTCACTTCTTGCAGTGACATTTTCAACGTTTGATCTCGGTAAATTGACTGTTGGTATAGCCGACGATTACAATATTTTTTTCATTGGTAAACCAAGCAGGCGATTCATCATATCGTCTTCGTACTTACTATATAGTATTTAAAAAGTGCTCACTGCAAATCCTGGTATTTTTTAACTAAAAGAATCTGCTCTGCAACACCTGTTAACCCAATTTTTTTGTAATTGGGTTAACAGGTGTCGAGGGAAACAGTGAAAAATTATGTTTCGTACTCCTACAGGTATTTCGGCACGAAGCAACAGCGCAGGAAGCCATTGTACGAAAACGATGTACTAAAGATATTAAATAAAAAATTCAATGTCAGAAATACAACCAAATAAACAGCAGCTAGATAACTAATCCGAATGCAACAAACGTGGGTTAACAGCATCTACCGAGCGCTTTACATTGCGCACTGACAAGTGACATGCATCCCCATGACGTCACTGAGCGGAACAGGCGAGGACCACTTCAACGAACAGAAACACAAAGCCATGAGCCAGCCCTTGTTACTAAGCCCTGATCAAGGGCAACATTCAATTGTCTCCTTAAAGCTACAAAGGATGCAGCCTGGGACTTTAGCCCTCAAAGCTTCCCACCTATACCTTTAATCCGGTCCCGAGTGCAAGTACGCCTCCACCCTTGATTACTTTCTTTTAGCTTGTTCTTCTAAATTTAACGCCCCCCCCCTTCTAAAATGCGTTTCTTGTTCCTTATAACTCATACCGCTAGTAGAGAATCACTAAAATTACTAATACAGCCGTTACAACTAATTCACAATTCAAAAAATCGAAATTTCTTTTTTCTTTTGAGTTACATTCATACTGCGTCATTTTACTGTTACTTAACTATTTAAAAAGTCCAGTATACGAATAAAGTATTTATGCCTGTGATGAAATATCAAAGTAATTTACGTAATCCATCGAAATAAAAGTTTAAGTCATTTTTGACAGCGCCAATTTTCCAGGAGGGGGGCTCGCTAGCCTTGTAGGGGGAGCTGAGCCCCCTCTAGTCCCCTGCTAGCTACGGCCCTGATTTTACAAAAGTAAAAATATTCAGGAGGAAAGTAAATTCTTCCTTGTTTAGTTTCGTTTTTCAATAACTATTTACACCCTGCTCCAAGTGTGACGTGGGGCAAAAAGTCGAGAACAATCAAAGACATTATTTTCTCTCTCTCTTTTCCTCCCACGGTGCTTTCGTTTTCCTGGATATGTGTAAAATGTTCATTTTAGTAGGCAAGTAACTTGGGTAAACGGTGGCAGTAAGGTTTTGTGTGTTTTTTTTTTTTTTTTTCAGCATCATTGTTGTATCACTTAGCCTTAGCCTTGGAACAATAACAGTATACAGTGGGATTCAGCTATAGGCGTGTACAAACTTCTGGGAGGGGTAGGTTGCAGAAAGACAAATCGGAATCACATAGCAATGCAGGGTCGGAAACGCCATCTTCATGTGCTAGTGTACAGAGAGGACAAGAAATGAAAGAGCAGCACGTAAGAGAACAAAATGCTTTTTATTACTCACAAGACATTTGCGAAATGCATTGAGGTTACAGAAGGTGTTCAAAGTTGCGACCATGAGCCTGTAACACACGCTTAACATCGTCGGCGCATGGAATCACGTACATTTTAGAAAATTCCTGGCGTGTCTCGGACTTCCGAAGCAGCTACAGAGATGCGTGCTACAAGGTCCTCATCACTTTCAACGGGGGTGCCGTACACCAGTCCTTTGATGCAACCCCAGAAGATGTAATCAAGGCATGTTAAGTCCGGTGGTCTTGCAGGATAATGAAAGGGGGCAGCACGCCCGATCCACTGATGTCCAAATGCCATGTTTAAGTGGTGACGAACGTCATTGCTGAAATGGGCGGGAGCCCCATCGTGCTGGAACCACCTTGCACGGCGCAACGACTGAGGGACCTGTTGTTCGTTCAATAGCTCTGGCAAGACGTCCTCCAGAAATATCTGGTAACTCCTTCCGTCCATACGAGGAGGCATGCGGTATGAGCCAGTTAAGTGGTCCCCGACAATTCCGGCCCAAACATGAACAACAAAACGGTTTTGTGCTGCATGTGGTTGTACAGCATGGGAGTTCTCCACCGCCCATACATGCGCGTTATGTGCAATGAAGCAGCCTTCGTCTATGAATAGCACAGAAGCAGGAAATGGGGGCCCTGCCGCACTCTTCTGCCGGTACCATTGCGCAAATGCAATGCGCTGAGCGTAATCCGCAGGGCTTAGTGTCTAAACGCGCTGCACATGATATGAGTGCAATTGGTCTTCGTGCAGAACCCTCCATACGGTGGATTGGGACAGACCGAGCCGATGGGCAATTGCTCGTCTGCTGGCACTTGGAGTGTCTTCTGCATGACTTAACACATCCTCTTCGATGGCAGGAGTGCGTACCCATCGTTCCCAACACCTGGCAGGCCCCTGGAAAGAACCAGTGTCGCATAAATTCTGATGCAGCCGTGCAAACACTTGGTGGTTTGGCACTCGTCTCATCGGGTACCGTTCTTGGTACAGTCGCACGGCGGCTCGTCCGTTGCAGTCCACTGCTCCGTTTGTGAGGTGCATATCAGCCATTTTCGCGTTCGTGAACTCTGCCATCCTTCTACCTCTGCGGGCGGTTTACAAATGACGGTATAGTGAAAGAACGTATTGTGACGTACCTGCCAGCAGGACGCACACGACATAAAGGCAGATAGTAATCAGAATGAGCGTCCGCGTAGCTCAATTGGTAGAGTGACTTATTCCGGAATGAGGGGATCCGGGTTTGAATCCAGGCGTGGACAGAAATGACGGAGAAATTTACTTCGTTATAATGGCGCCCGAACTATCCGGATGACCCGACCGTTCAAAATCTCGAAATGGTGAGATGTTATTTCAACACCGCGAGATAGGAAAAATCAGAGAATCCCTTCTCCAGCGCTTCGAAAAATAAATGTGTGTGACGTTGCATTGTACACACCAGATTGACTGGGAGTTCTCAAGTGCACGTTCTACAGTGGATGGCTCCCTGCAACGATTCATGGTCACGGCTGACCCGTGGGCCATGCCCCCGGCCCTCTTTCGGGGGTGGGGGGAGATGTGACGTACCTGCCAGCAGGACGCACACGACATAAAGGCAGATAGTAGTCAGAACAAACGTCCGCGTAGCTCAATTGGTAGAGCGACTTATTCCGGAATGAGGGGATCCGGGTTCGAGCCCCGGCGTGGACAAAAATGACGGAGAAATTTACTTCGTTATAGTATGAGCAGTCTCGCGGCCAAATAACGCCATCTACCGCATGAAGATGGCGTTTCCGACCTTGCATTGCTATTATGTTCCGATTTGTCTTTGTGCAACCTACCCCTCCCAGAAGTTTGTACACGCTTAGCTGAACCCCCTGTACAGTACATTTCTATTTTAACGTTGCCGAAGTTGATGTGAGCTATAGAGCCAACAAAATAAGCAGCTTTTAGTAGGAATCTAAGTGAGGCTTCGTTAGTGTGTGTATGTGTGATGAGCATGGGCTCCTTGGTAGCCGTACTGACCTCCACATCTTCCAAAGAGGTTCAGTCACTGGTGTCCGCTATTGTAACGAGGTTCTCCTGCCTCACGTGCGTCTGTTTAGAGGTGCTGTGGGTCCCGAGTTCCTCTTCATGGACGACAACGCTACACCTCATCGTACAGTGGCTGTCGCAAAGTTGTTGGAGAGTGAAGATATTCAACGCATGGATTGGCCCGCAAGGTCCCCGGACCTAAATCCAATCGAACACGTGTGTGACCTTCTCGGAAGACGCTTGGCAGCACGTCACAAGCCGCCGCAACAATTCCGCAGCTGCGATTAGCGGTACAAGAGGAATGGGCCGCGATGCCTCAACAGCTCCCTGACAGCCTCGTCCTGAGCATGGACAGACGTTGGAAATCCTGCAACGCAGTCAGGGGTGATCATATCCCCTACTAAAGACTGGATTTTTCTTGGCAGCCGCCTGTCACATGGACGTTTCTGTCTCCTGTCCAGTTGTGCTCGAAGCTACCTTTTCAATAAAGTGCCTTTGTATCCATTGGATTCCTTGTTTGGACGGTTTTGCTCACTTGTCCCATATTCTTACATCTTGGGGATCTTATGGTATGATTTGAGTCGATGTGGAGCACTTCTGCACGACGTTACATTCGAAAAACCATCTCGTCCTTAATTTTTGCACGCGTGTACCTTAATTAGCCGCTCGGAGAGCCACACGCTTCATTTCATATACATATCCTAAAATATCATAAATGGGCTATATCTCGGAAATGAGAGCTAACTAAGCGTTTTAAATGTCATATTTGTTTTTAACATGCTGAAATCGATAACAAAAAGGTATGTTCAAGTCAGAAACATTTTCATCGTTGACCAGTGTAATCAAATCATAGTAAAGCGGGGGAGGTTTCTTCTGTTCACCCAATCAGTTTCGGTAAGTTCTGAGAAACGAACCTTTGAGATATTCCCATTGAGGTGGCGCAGTGGTCTAAGCGATGGCCTCTGATCATTCGTCCGAACGGGGTCCGGGTTCGAATCCCGGTCAGGCATGGATGTTGTGTTTGTCTTACGGCACTCGCTCTCTCCCTTTCCTGGAAGCAGTGACCCTAAATTAGGGACGGGCGACTGCTTATAGCCCATTGAGTTGCTCACGGTGGTCGTTAAACCTCCAATCAAAAAAAAAAAAAATATATATTTCCATTGACTGCAAGATGCGCCTAGAGTGTGGACGCCACAGAGGTATAATTGTTGCGCGTGTCCATATAGGGACTAAGCACGTTCGCTCTCATAGCTATAGGGAAAGAAATGGCACAGTCGGCAGGATGCGAACAGACGAACGTTGAGGGCAGAGACTAGCGGTTTGAAAAAAAAAAAAAAAAAAAAGAAACCGAAAAGCAAGGAAACTTCATCGGAGGAAGGCGGAGAAACACAGGTGTACAGGTGAGAATGCAAAACATGTGAAAACCAAATTACGGACTTTTCACGGAACTTCGACGACGACAGGACGGAAACGCCGTGAGGAAAGTTCATAACCAGAACACCTCACGTACTCCAGAACGCAGAGGGTCTGCAACCAAGACGCTTCGTGAGCACCGTTGGTCGACGAGAGGACAGGAAGGCCGTGCAGAGGGTTCGAAACCAGAACGCCTTACGTACTCCAGAACTTTCTTGTGAAAACTTGATCTGCCAAAATCAGACGAAGGACGCGCACTTCAGGATACAAAATGTAGCAGATGGGGGCCCGAGTAGCTCCATCGAGGTAAGTACCACTTTAGAACGCAATTTTAATTCCAGAGTCACTACCTGAAGTAGTTAGGGATTAGTAGGTAATCAGAATTCGCGTGAGGGTGCAAGTAGTTAGAGACCAAAGGGTCAAAAATATTCTCATTTTTTGAAATTCTAAAGTGTTGTTATATATGTGTAAAATTTTGAGGTCACTAGTTAAGAGAGAAAAATCATTGTATTATATTTTTGTGTCTTAAAGAAAGAAAAATATGCAAGTAGAAATGTTAGGAGCTAGTAATCTTCAAGGTTGAGAGCAAAGGCTGTCGCGGAAATACAGTATTTGATTGTATGATTATATGCTTATTGACTTATATGGGATTTATTGTGATTAGTGCATGAAAATGAAGCAGTTTTGGGATGGCCAAGAGGGTCAGGAGCAAGAAGAGCAAAATGTAGAGGGCAGTGAGGTAGAAAGCGATAAAGAAACAGATAATGTGTTAGATTCCAGTAACGAAGTCCAGATTAATGAGAAAAAGATGGAAAAGGATACTTCCAAATTTGAGTGGCAAGTTAAAATTAGAATGCTAGAACTTGAAGAAAAGAAAGCAGAGAGAGAATTAAGAAAATTAGAATTAGAAGCCGAAAGAGCAGAAAGAATGCTCAAACTTCAATTAGCAGACAGGAGGGAAGAAAGGGACTTTGAATTAAAGAAATTACAATTATCTCAGGAAAGTCAGGCTCTTACAACACGGGGGAAAAGGTGAGGGCAAGCTAGCCGATTACATGAGGATAATCGAAAAGACCATACCAAAGAGCCCTACGAAGCCAGAGGAAATTCTGGATTTCTTTGACTCAATAGAGAGGGCGTTTTTGTTATATGCGGTTCCAGGAGAAATGCAGGGAAGGTTAGTTATCGCCTTATTTAACGCGGAATGTGTGAACCATTTGTTCAGGCGACTAACCCTGGAACAGTATGACTGCTACGATACGGTAAAGGAAGCAATTTTAGCAGAGTGCCATTTGACCCCCGACATATACCTTAAGCACTTCGAATCGATTAGGAGAAATAACGGGGAAAGCTTCCAGCAATTAGCAGGTCGTATTGGGCGAGCACTTCAATATTACGTAGAAAAGAGTGGCGTGACGGAATTAGAGCAATTGATGAATTTGTTAGTTTGTGACAAATTTAAGGGGCTACTTTCACCAAATCTAAAAACTTATTTGTTACAGAGGGGTTCCGTAGGGAAGCTAGTTTTAGCTCAGGAATTGGGAGAGCTATGTGACTTGTCTTCTCCAAGCCGAGTGGAAGAAAATACCGCTAGCCGTCGTACAACGCCTAATTGAGAGTATGCCCCGGAGGGTCGCAGCTGTAATCGCCGCTCGTGGAGGCTCCATCAACTATTGAAAGTGAATAAACTTCGTTTTTCTTTGCTATCACAGGTGTCCAATTACTTGTTGGTAGATAGTGTATATTATGCCGACAAATGTCTATCCCATAATTCAACGATGTGCATAAATTCTCGCCCTTACAAACAGCATGCCGTGAGGAGAACGCATTGAGCGGGGAACATAAGAGTTCAGACTAGGAAACTTTTAAAGGGCAGCAAAAGCAGGATGAGACGATGAGGGAGGTTTGTAACGAGGCCACGGAAGGGAAGAACGAATATTTTTTCGAGGAGGGTTTGTTACATCACAGAGATAAGGTTTTGGGTCAACCAGTCAGCCAGCTAGTAGTTCCGGAATGTAGGAGGGGGAAGTGATGAGATTAGCACACGACTCCGTATTTTCGACACATTTGGGCCACAAGAAGACCCTGGAACGTATCAGGTACTCATTCCATTGACCATCCATCAAGAAAGATGTCAGGAAATATTGTGATGACTGCCAAGGCTGCCAACTTAGGGGCCAGTCACACGGAGGGACCGGGCACCGATAACACCAGTCAGACGACCAGCGTTACCTTTTCAAGTGGTCAACGTCGATTTGATTGGTCCCATAAAACCCGCATCGAGTAAGGGGCATCGTTGGATCCTAGTTATGGTGGACCAACATACTAGGTGCTCGGAGGCAGTTTTTCTGACTTCATTAAATGCGAAGAGTACTTGTGACGCACTTTTGGAGATTTTCGAACGCACGGGGATCCCAGAGGTAGTTGCGATGGATAGGGACACGAACTTCATGCTGGGTCTGACGCAATCTGGTTCGACTCCAAGATTCTCTACCCCGGGATATCCGGCCGCCAACGGTCTTGTAGAACAAAACCCTCAAGGGAATGCTACACCACGTGATCAGGGAAGAGCTACGACAGTGGCACAAAGCTTTACCTTATTTGCTGAGGGCGTACAGGGAGGTACCGAACGCCACCACAGGGATAGCCCCATTCCAGCTCTTATAAGGCAGAGAGCCAGTAGGTCCCTAAGCTATCTTGAAGAAGAATTGGGCGGGCGGATGTAAATTACCCACAGGTACATCCGCGTCGGCGGCTCAATATCTTCAAGAGATGAAGGAAAGGATGGGGAGGGTGGCTCAACAACTAGAGGAGGTATCAGAGGAGCAACAGCGGCGGTACGCTTCATACTACAGTACAACCGCCAGTTGTGGCAGAAGACTTTTGAAGCGGGAGATCAAGTTATAGCATTAATCCCTGACTCAAGAAATAAGATTTATGCGAGGTGGACGGGTCCAGTCCATATTTTGGAGAAACGTGGGACAAATAGCTACGTTATCGATCTGGGTCTTGGGCAAAGGCGCCACACGTAGGGAAGCTGAGAGAATTCAGGCCTCGGGTCAACGTCGTCGGAGTAATATTCGAGTCGGACGAGGATTTCGGGAATATTCAGGAAGTACCCACTAGGGAAACAGAAGATGAGGGAACTCGCCTACGTGATTTAAAGGTGGTGAGCCCAAAGATAACTCAAGAGCAGCTGCGGGAACTACAAGAGTTAGTTAGTAGCTCAGGGAAGGTTTTCTCTGGAGAGATAGGGGGAGCATGTAATTACTATCTAACCAGGAAGCGTATTACGCATCCAGCATAGATATAAAGTGCCGCAAGCAATGCAATCCGCTGTGGAGAGCCAGATACAGGAATTGTGCGACCGGGGGATGATAGAAGAGTCGAAAGAAGATTCAGCCATCCCATAGTTTGCGTCTTGAAAGGTTCGGGTGAGGTCCGATTGTGTGTAGATTTTCGAATGTTAAACTCGCACACCATCGCACACGCTTTCCCGATGGCGCCCGTTCCAGACTTGCTTGCTAAAGTGGGGCGGCGAATTTCATCACCACCTTGGACATGCTCAAAGGGTATTATCAAATATCGATGGACCCGGAGAGCAAAAGGTACACAACGTTCGCCACCCACCGAGGGTTATTTCAGTGGAAGGTGATGCCTTTCGGATTATCGGGAGCCGCAGCAACCTTCCAAAGAAGCATGAACAGGGTTCTTACCCCGCACCAGGAATATGCCGTAGCATATCTCGACGACGTGGCGATATTTTCTAGGAGTTGGTAGGAGCACCTACAGCATTTGAAATTAGTAATTGAGAGTCTCCAGGAAGCCGGGTTAACCGGTAGTTCAAAGAAATGTTGTTTCGCACGGGAAAGGGTCAATTACCTAGGACATATAGTGGGATCGGGATGCCATCAGCAGGACCCCGAGAAGTTGCAGGCGGTGTGAAATTTGGAACCGCACAAAACCAAAAAAGAAGTACGGAGTTTCCTCGGATTCTGTAGCTATTACCGAGATTACGTGCCCAGATTTGCGGAAATAGCAAAACCACTGAGTGACCTCACAGGGAAGAAGGCGTCAGATAAGGTTGATTGGACACCGTTCGGGTCGTTAAAGGAATTGTTATGCACGGCACCAGTGTTGTTTACCCCAGATTTCAATAAGCCATTTGTTTTGCACACGGACGCCAGCTCGTACACAGTAGCATGTTGTTTGGGACAACGGGATGAAAGGGGGAAGGTTAGACCAGTAGCCTACGCGAGTAAGAAGCTTAGCAATACTCAAGCGCGCTGGGCGGCTAGCCACAAAGAGGCATGTGGGCTAGTGTGGGCGTTGCAAAAGTTCGAGGGTTGAATCTTCGGGCATCAGATAGAAGTTATGTCAGATCACAATCCTCTAACTTATTTAACGAGCGTGGCTTTACAGAGTTCGAAATTACAAAGATGGAGTCTTGCCATCGCGCAATTTGATTTGGTTATAGCACATATCGCCGGGAAATTGATCTCTCACTCCGACGCACTATCACGCCTAGCTGTCAGTGAGGGGAAGGGGGTGGACGCAGCACCCTAAATAGCTGAAGGGGGTAGTAACCACGTCAGGTAGCAACCCAGTGAGGTTCTGTGGTGGTACTGCCTATGTATATACAGTATATGTGTATGTGTTACAGGAAGAAATTATGTGTGTGTCAAAGTGTTTATGTATCGTACAGAGCTACGAGTAGAAAACTTTTTCTAGAGACTCTCCATGTGAGATAAGACACCCCACATGTTTCGCCTACCCCAGCGGGAGCCTGTGAGAGCGGACGCATTATTTATGCCCAAGAAAATAATTAACTGGACATTATGCTTATTATAATTAGAAAAAAATATACACTAATAGACTAATGTGATGAATATTACGCTTATTCGATTATTTTATGTTAATGTGTGAGGTATTCGTATAACATATATGCAATTATTTAAGGAACTCAAAATGGTTCAACGCATAACAGAGCAATGGATTGTTCCAGAACATTTTCACAAAGAGTGAGAGCATGACAAAGAGATTCTGAGGTTCTCACGCTCTGAGGAAATGGATGCCATGCCCAGGCAGATAGACATCAGCAAAAAAACCAGGCGACATTAGCTGGTCTTGTAAAAACAGCGAGCATACGCCTGGATGTCTAGAAACCTAGACGTTACCATTGTACTCATATATCCAGTATGCTTTGTATTCAATGTTTCTTGTACTTTGTGGAAAGTTAAGTCTGTCAAGGGGAATACCGCTAATGGAAACATCAGAAGTGCCGGTCCCCTACGGTAGGAAGCGAGAGGTTCGTAAACAGAAAGAGACGCGCTAGTGTTGGTGACGTCGACAACAGGAGAGAGGAAGTGCATGGAGGGACTAGGACGCCTGGGGGCAAAAGCGGCTGACAGGCGCGCGGCGCCGACGAAGTCGGAAGAGGTAGGCGCATGAGAGGACAGAGTTAGTCTGTTTTTGAGAATTGCAGGAGCAAGTTCGCCGTTAAGCATAGCTCGAAGGGTTTCGAGTTTTTGACGGGCCTAGAATTATGGGTCCGGGAGTTCAGTCGGGGTACTGAACGGCGTCGAAGTATCTTTGTGAAGATAAGTTTTTCTTAGCAGTGACACAGGACCCATATGATAGGGAATCTCACTTGCTTTATTTAATTATCCAGGAAGGAATAAATCTAACGCAACAACGGAGAATAAGTGAAGAGCGGAGTTGGAATAAGATTAGGAATAGGAATATTTACCTGGAGACACAGGTCACTCCTCAGACGAGGGGGACTCTCTCCCAAGCGTAGGAACGTATTATCGTGATAGAGACGTCAAGTTTACTTTGACTGTTTACTATATCGGCATTAGTTGACGGATGTCTGATCGACATCCGGAAAGCGGGACTCCTACGGACAGACTGACTTCCAACTTCAGTTATTTTTCATAATAATCTTCTTTTAAGTTTGAAACCGAATCCTCCTGTGTTATTCTATCGCCAGAGTAATTTATGCTTGGATTTTCGGCCGTCTGAAACTACCTCCCTGATTCGCAGATAATCAAATCATAGTAAAGCGGGAGAGGTTTCGTCTGTTCACCCAATCAGAGTTTGGGTAAGTTCTGATGAACGAACCTTTGAGATATTCCCATTGAATGTGAGATGCGCCTATAGCGTTGTTGTGCGCGTGTCCACATAGGAACGAAGCACGCTCGCTCTCACACCCAGTGACACACGTGTCATAGGTTCGCCATCCCTGGCCTAACCCTTCAATAGTGCGTTTCTTATCGCGTTAGTAAATTCAGTTTGCACTGTTAAACAAAATTAATTAAAAAAGTGAAAGGGAAAATTTATTTGAGCCCGGGCTCGTACGGGCCCGAGTTTTAGTCAAAGATTTGAAATAAGAGCCCACCCGGGCCCAGGGCTGGTCCGGATCCGTTTCCGGGCTTTTTGTCACAGGTCCGTGCCCATATCTACTGTGTGTGTGTGTGTGTGTACAAAAATATTTATTCATCTTGCTATCGTGAAAGAGAAGGAAAATTTGAAGCTTTTTGTATGGTCTGTGCCCATATCTACTCTGTGTGTGTGTACAAAAATATTTATTCATCTTGCTATCGTGAAAGGGTAGGAAAATTTGAAGCTTTTTGTATGGTGTGTGCCCATATCTACTCTGTGTGTGTGTACAAAAATATTTATTCATCTTGCTATCGTGAAAGGGTAGGAAAATTTGAAGCTGGTGTGCTTTCGGTAGGCAGTTTTAAAAATGGTGCAGTTTATGTTGTTTGTGCGTGCCGTACAGATATATTTGAATCATCCCCTCCTCTCTTCTTCTTTTCCTTCAAAGGAAGTTCACTTTCTCTATTTGAAACAAAAATCAGTTGCTAGAAGAAGCTGTGCCCCTCTAGAGTCGCACATGATCTTTCTCAAGTTGACAGTTCATTTCCGAAAGGGAGGGGTCTCTTGTCATTTTTTTTAAGGCGAAGCTGGTCACTGATGTCCTATAACCCCAACGGCAGAAAAGCCCTCAGAAGAAAAATCCTGCTCCCAGGAGCTAGGGTCAACATAGGGAGGAATCCTGCACTTTCTACCTCGGTGGGTGAATGGGACTTTTCGAGTTATGAGTTTTGCTCCAGCACCTAGGGTATGTACGTAGGCGTGGGTGTCTGCCCATTTTTGCAAAATTATGAGCAGTAGCAATTTTTAAGTAAAGGCAAATTCCGTGCAGCTGCAAAGGGGAGGGGGAAGAGTTCAAAGGTCATCAAACAGCTTCCACTTTGCACCCAGGCTTCCATAAACTATATAGCACCAAGACTTCCACAAACAGCTTCCACTTTTGCAGAGCAATAAAAAACAGATTTAATACCGCAACCGTATTTAATACTTTCTGTGAGGCACAATTCTTTCGTAATATCCACAACGAGTTGCATGTAGGAATAAACATCGAACCCGAAAGTGCTTATTATCGGACATATTACAATTCATCCGACCTCGTTATATACACTGTAGCCGCCCCGATGGCGCGGTTGCCTAAGCACTGGCTTCTGATCATTCGTCCGAAAGGGGTCCGGGTTCGAATCCCGGTGAGGCATGGATGCTGTCTTAGTATTACGGCACTAGCTCTCCCCTCCCATAGAACCAGTGATCCTAAATTGGGGATGGGCGACGGCTTGTAACCCATTGAGTTGCTGACGGTGGTCGTTAAACCCCCAATCGAAAAATAAATGCCCTGTAAAAAATAAGTGGTGTGAATTCCCGTAAAATGACGTGCAGCAAAGTTGCGGGTATAGCTGCCCGTCTTTTACCGAAATTTCCGTTTTTAAAAGTGCCCGTTATTATTTTATTTTTTTTTTACTTCCATATTTTTCACAGATTTTTTGTAGTCAGAAATTCCGTTCATTTCAGAAAAGTCCGTTTCAGATTTTCCTGTATTTATACAGAAATTTGGCAAAATCGAAGATGCTGGGTTTTTCAGTCCTCACACCAAATACGGAATCCTTTAGCGGCGGTAGGGACCGAACCCAAGTCGTCTGGGTTTGTTTATCAGATCAAATAACGCGCTTTTCAACCACTGAGCCAGAAAGATTCTGAGATCTATATCGCGTTCATGGCAAAACTAATTGCGCGAGGACGATTTTTTTAATGCGAGTGATTTAGTCATTACATTTTCTGTTGGAGCTTATCATTTTTTTAATAGGTTCGTAATAATTTATTTTTTAATTAGTACAAACCTATATAAAAATCATTTATCTGGAGGATTTATCCTAAATTAAGTATTTATTTCATCGTGATGTTTCGAAGTAACAGAATGTCTGGAACTTGAGATCTTTTTAAGCTGACAATGACTTTCAATTATCATTAAGAAAAGGTCAAATGTTCTGTTTTATAGTATTACTTCACAAAACTATTAAATATAAAATTTACTCTTGATAGTTATATAATAGCTTTTATCTTAAGCAGTCACCAGACTGCTTAAGATCATACAATCAATCACTTGTACAATAATTTAAGTACTCGGTTTCTTACAGTTGCATAAAATATGATAGCCGATGACACAAAATCGAGGAGTGAAGAAATATCCTGTGCCACGATGACCAAAATTCATGCGATATGCAATCCACAGTATCCGATCTCGCTACAGAACTTCAAAATCAGATCCTTCGACAGACAACTGAAATTTAACAGTTAATTAAATCTCAAGTATTCCCAGGAATCGCTCCGATTATCGGAAATGTCTCATCATATGGATAGGGAAAAAGTGAGAACGGAGTTTTTCCGTTAATATACGAAAGGAACTGAAAAAAAGTTTCGGAAAATTCAGAATTTTCCTGGCGTACGAAAAATCCGTGAAACTCAGGTTTCTTTTTCTGTCATTTCACGCAAAAAGTTGTATCAGAAACTGCACGGGAAGGTCAGGTTTTTTTGAGCTCCAGTTGTTCCCCGTCAAACACTGCGTTTTTTCAGTGTTAATCTTGAGTGTGTTTGGTGTTTTCGTGCGTTAAAGTGAAGACTCGCCGTTTTCAGTTATTTGAGTTAAGTTTGTGTTTCTTTATTGTTGTTTTTTTTTTGACGACGTACGAGTTGTACGGCTTCTTGTACTTCAGAATGCATGGTCGACAAGATGGCCGTGCCTAGAAACGTGACACGCTTGGCCGGCTCAATGGAGACGATGAAGAACGAACTTTGCCTGTTCGTTCTTCATCGTCTCTAGCAACTACTTCTATATTTTCAGCTTCATGTGTGCTCTCTATCCCTGTGTGTGAACCTACTACTTATGTGCCTTCAAGCATGCATTTTCCACCATTGACGACGACTATGTCATACACCAGCAAAGTTACTAGGACTTCTAGTGTGCAAGCTTCTTCAACTTCAAACTTACCTGTGCAAATCAACTCATTGATATAATTCCTGTCAACAATGACCTTCACTTGAAGTTCTCGGATAACTCTACATATGGTAAACAACTAATTGACCAATGAAAACTTGGTTTACTTTTTCCTGCATTGAAAGGCACACATGTTGACTCATATATATATATACAGCTGGTCTTCGAAAAGTGTTACCCCCTATTTCGGTCACACGACATGTTGCGTTATAAAAAGGCATTGTTTTTTTACTTCGCAACACAAGATATGGTTGACACTGTTATTGCGCCAGGCATTGTCGTTCAGACATCACACTGAAATCCTATTCCTTTCTCACTCTTTTCACCACTACCCACCGACATCCCTGATGAAATCTCAGCTCACCTGCTTTCAATATTGGGAGAGATTGTCGGTGCGACAAAAAATCTACCAGCTGCCCCATCTAGTTTTTTTCTTGCTGCCACTCGACGCTTCCGCAGACAATACCAAGTAATTTTCCCATCAGATGCTGCTATTCAAAACCACCCTGTCACCCTAACTGTATATTGTGACTCACATCGATAAATATGTGATGTATTTTTAGGTGTGCAAAGCTGAGGGGCACATTGCCTCCGCATGCTCTCATTGCAAGATAAGGTTACTACTTTTCCTCCAACACCTAGTAGTGCCGGGGCAAACCCCGTTATGACCTCTCCATAGCTTATATCCAATTCAGCTCCTCTTCATTCCCAAAAGACCTTTGTTGACCAAGGTTCACCAGCTGATGCTTCTCCAAACGCCCCTCATGCATCTAGTAGTGCCACGGCGCAAACCGCAATGACCTTTACACAGCTTCTAGCCAGCTCAGCTCCTGTTATTTCTCAAACCTAAGTTGTCCAAGGTTTACCAACTGACGTTTCAAAAAATGCTTCAGTTCTCTTTTCTCCTTCCAACCAAGTTACAGAATCAAGATCTTCATCGTTGACGCAAATTATTGCTACTTCTGCAACTATTGGTACCTCCAATAAGTTTGCACACCTTCAAGAGGATACAGTCTATTCGGAAGATGACTCTCAAGACCAACCAGTCTCAAGTTTTGATGCCAGTTCTTCTGAGGTTTCCAGGATGTGCTTACTGCTCGTAAGATGGAAAAGCGTAGTTCCACACAAAAAAGTTACATCCAAACTAACTTCTAAAAAAACTCTACCTCACCCCATCATACCCTCCTTCCCCCACCCGAAATGTCTTCCGAAATGGAGTCCCCCACCACTACCCAAATGTATATCGACAAAGAGCTTACACTAACTCTTTACACACCTGCTGAAATTAAAATGTTCGTCGAAGAGATGTTGTCGATCTATTCTACAGCTCTCATTACACCTCTAGCTTCTTCTAGTTTTGAAAACTCTACTGAACGTTCGCCTCTGACTCTAACAGAGGCTACAGAGGTAACAACTATTTCAGCACCATCGTCACCCCTCTCCCACGCTATACCGATCTTGCGGATATCACCATAGCACGCTATACCGGTCATGCAAATATCACCGGCAGTGGATAGAACAAGGCACGCAGCAACGACAGGAAGGGTCTGGGAGACCTAGACAAACCACGGAGAGAGAGGACCGACGGGTTCCCGACATACGCGGAGTTACCCAACAGCCACAATTGCGGATATTCAGCGAGCAGTGGTGCCCTCCATGTATCGTCCGCTTAGTGCGAGCACCACTGGCAGACGGCTGCACGACGTAGGACTACACGCACGCTGACCATTACGACGACTACCCTTAACATCATTGCATCGTCGCCAAAGACTATGGGGTTGTGCCAGACGGTCAAGGAGCCACTCAGAATGGCAGCGGATGATCTTCAGTGACGAGTCCCGCTTTTGTCTTGGAGGGGACGACCAACGAATCCGTGTGTGGAGGCACCGTGATCAGCGCCAAGAAGAACGGTTTGTTGTCGAGCGTCACACGTCTAGAAGGCCTGGTGTCATGGTGTGGGGTGCAATTGCCAACGATGCCAGATCACCTTTGGTGTTCATTACAGGTACTTTGACATCCCAACGTTACATTAATGAGGTCCTGCAACTAGTGGCCCTACCTTTTCTGAAGGTGCGATTTTCCGACAGGACAACTCTTGTCCGTATACTGCTGCTGTCTCGAGAGCTTGCCTTCAAGTCACTGACACTCTGCCATGACCAGCTGCATCGCCTGACCTGTCGCCGACCGAAAATGTGTAGGATGCTATCGGACGCGCTATCAACACTCCACCCCTACCGCACAATCTGTAGGAACTGCGTGAGAAGATTCAAGCTGCATGAGATGGATTATCGCAGGACACCATTAGGAACCTGTACAACTGCATGTCGTGACGTCTAGCACTCTGTGCGAATAAACATGGTGGCCCGACACCATACTGAGACACTACCTATTGGCGTGTATACAGGAAAAGACCAAGAAGAAGACCACATGGGAGATGGGTGTATGAAATTCGAAAGTATGCTGGAGTGACATGGAGGAGACTGGCACAAAACAGACCGTTGTGGAGGAAACTTGGGGATACCTTCGTCCAGCAGTGGATTGATAATGGTTGAAAATGATGAAATGATGATGATCTCAATAAATATTGCCCATATCAGTCTCAATGTTATTTCGCTCAGGTGACAGAAACCTCGACGGTCAGCCAAGGTCAGGCAAGCTGCGAACCGTGGATTCGGAGGCCGTGCGCCAGGCCGTAGAGGCCAATCCGACAACCAGCAATCGGAGATTATCAGGCGAGCTGGGCATATCACAGACCACCGAGGTTTGTCATCTTCAGGATATTTATCCATATTGCTGGGTCACAGGCTCTGTTCTTCTCCTATCTTCGTTGTTCAGCTTTATGTTTCGTATTACTGCACCTGTCTCACATCGTGATTATCTGTTCACAACTACGTTTAAACCATGTCCTGCACCATTGTGGGCACACATTTTTCACCTCGTTAAATCTGCTATTTATAGTTTCTTTCTTGATCACGCCTCCGATGACATCATTCTGCCATTTCATACCGCACATCATCGACTGCTTTTTCGTTTACGCACACAACTCATCTCCCGGCAACAGCTTGAACTTACCTTTTCTACCTGCTCATCTCAACTAGTTTCTCTCCTACATTAAACATTCTCTTTTGAAATATAACTAAGTCGCTCACTAATAATATCGTGAAAATGCCAACCTCAATTTGTTAAAACTTTATGCTTGCTACACAGGGTGAGTCGAAAGTTTTGCAATATTTTGATCACTTTATCTCTTCATGCATACCTTTACGACGAAAACTGACTAACATTCAAAGTATAGGACATCGTGTTGCACAGTCTTTAGCCATTGTCTGCAAGTTCTTCGATCCCGCGGCAGTACCCGTTCTTGTCCTTCGAGGCGAAACACTCCTTCACCCCAGCTGCCACCTCCTCGTGGTTGTTGAAGTGCCGCCCGCGAAGGAAGTGGGCCATGGACCGGAACAAGTGATAATCTGACGGGGCGAGATGCGGAGTACATGTTGGGTGCGGCATCAGTTCGATGCCCTCAAGTTCCTGGAGATTTGCCCGGGTCATTCCCGCGGTATGAGGCCGAGCGTTGTCCTGCTGTAGGGGGAGCGCGCTTTCTGTTCCACAGCGCCGGTTATTTCTCCTTCAAAACGGCATACATACGCTCCAGCTATTCAGAGTAGAGGTTGGTGTTGACGGTCCGACCGTCTGGAACAATTTCGTAATGGATTATCTCCTCGACACTCCACTAGACGCAGAGCATCACCTTGTGCTCGAAGCGCCCACGTTTTGCAACAAGTTCAGGAAGCTGGTCCGAGCTCAAGCACTGTCGTTGTGTGTTAGAATTGCGGAAATAGACCCACTTTTCATCGCACGTAACAAGTGCAGCTCCTGTAGACCTTGCCGAGGTCCTGAAGATGACAAACCTCGGTGGTCTGTGATATGCCCAGCTCGCCTGATAATCTCCGATTGCTGGTTGTCGGATTGGCCTCTACGGCCTGGCGCACGGCCTCCGAATCCACGGTTCGCAGCTTGCCTGACCTTGGCTGACCGTCGAGGTTTCTGTCACCTGAGCGAAATTTCTTGAACCATCTGATTGCGATGCTGTGGTTCACGGAACCTGCATGACAAATGTGTCGTGTTGCTTGAGCAGCGTTACGGCCGAGTTGAAACTCGTAAAGCAAAAGTTCTCTAATTAGCCGGTCGTGGCTGTACATTTTTTAGGCGTCCCAACACAAGCAGAACGACGACATGCAATGCTGTTCACAGCAACTATAACGAAGTAAATTTCTCCGTCATTTTTGGTCTACGCCGGGATTCGAACCCGGATCCCCTCATTCCGGAATAAGTCACTCTACCAATTGAGCTACGCGGACGTTTTATTCTGATTCCTATCTGCCTTTATGTCGTGTGCGTCCTTCTGGCAGGTACGTCACATCTCCTGGTACGTTACACAACGACTATCACTTTATATCCCTTTCGACTGACAACAGTGCGCGACTTGAAGTTGTTTAAACACGTGATATACCAGCCGCAGCACATGCGTTTATGCAAATATTGCAAAACTTTCTACTCACCCTCTGCACAAATTCTAATACTGACTTTCATGAGGTGTTTCTCCTCCGACTTTAATTATCATTAACAGATCTTTATATTTTTACAGGTTGTTTTTTTCTTTTAAAGGAACTCCTTTGTTCCTCCCATTTTATCATTTGTAAATAGTTCTACTCGCTTTTAATAAGAAATACACACATGTGTATGATGAAATGAGAAATATGCTGCGTTAATTCACGAAAGGAATAACGGAAAGGCTCGTGAATTCCAGATTTATTTTTTTACAGTGTAAGGACACGTAGGATTCCCTGAATACATTTTCTTTGTCAATTGCGCATATTTCCCTGGCACCATTACCAATTTTCCCACAGGTAACTTCATATTTCCTACTGGGAGGAGGGGTGAGTTCTGTCGTACGACATCTTCATATCATTCATTACCATACGCAAAGATGTTTTTCCTTCTGTCTTTCTCCATAAGGCATATCAGAGAAAATATACGCAGAAATTTGGTACACAAAAATACCCAGGTGAAATGCTATAACAGAAACACTCCATTTTTTGTGCTCCTTCCCGATAAAAATTCAAACTATTCGCCTGATATTTTTGCTGCCTTTCTTAATTTCTTATTCAACGGTTCTTGTTATACTTTCACGTCACGCAATATTTGCTGTATGCTCCTGAGCATCGCCGTCTTTGCTCATTCGTTTATTGGGAATGATTTCCGGTTCAGGTATCTTTTCCGTTAGATCCCACAAGATGTCAATAGCTTCTGTATCTAAAACTTCGCACACCTCTACAGATATATACGATATGGACTTTATTTTCAGCCTTTCTATTTTTAATGCTTCCTAGTCCTCGTTTTCCTCACAGCTATTACTTCATTTCGTTGTCTCACGAGACTCTAATCTCCGTTTTTTTTTTTTTTGCTTGGAGTTAACGACCACTGTGACCCTACTAGATGGGCTATAAGCAATAGTTTGTCCCTAATTTAGGGTCACTGATTCCAAGAAAGGGAGAGAGCTAGTGCTGTATGACAAACACAACATCAATGTCTAACCGGAATTCGAAACCGGACCCATCTCGGACGAGTGGTCATAACCACCGGTCGGCAATCTTGGGTTCCCTTCATACATTGTCTTTCAATGCATTCTTTCCATCGAATCTAGTTTATGTCCTGATCACTTGCTGCTACTATGCAATTATGTCCTGATCACTTGCTGCTACCTTCCTACATTGTCTTTCAATGTATTCTTTCCATCGAATCTAGTTTATGTCCTGATCACTTGCTGCTACTATGCAATTAGGTCCTGATCACTTGCTGCTAGTATGCAATTATGTCCTGATCACTTGCTGCTACCTTCATACATTGTCTTTCAATGCATTCTTTCCATCGAATCTAGTTTATGTCCTGATCACTTGCTGCTACTATACATATCCAATTTTTTTAGCCACCGGGCGGCAATCTTCAGTTCCCTTCATACATTGTCATTCAATGCATTCTTTCCATCGAATCTAGTTTATGTTCTGATCACTTGCTGCTACCTTCATACATTGTCTTTCAATGCATTCTTTCCATCGAATCTAGTTTATGTCCTGATCACTTGCTGCTACTACGCAATTATGTCCTGATCACTTGCTGCTACCTTCATACATTGTCTTTCAATGCATTCTTTCCATCGAATCTAGTTTATGTCCTGATCACTTGCTGCTACTATGCAATTATGTCCTGATCACTTGCTGCTACCTTCCCACATTGTCTTTCAATGTATTCTTTCCATCGAATCTAGTTTATATCCTGATCACTTGCTGCTACCTACCTACATTGTCTTTCAATGTATTCTTTCCATCGAATCTAGTTTATGTCCTGATCACTTGCTGCTACCTTCATACATTGTCTTTCAATGCATTCTTTCCATCGAATCTAGTTTATGTCCTGATCACTTGCTGCAACCTTCATACATTGTCTTTCAGTGCATTCTTTCCATCGAATCTAGTTTATGTCGTGATCACTTGCTGCTACCTTCCTACATTGTCTTTCAATGTATTCTTTCCATCGAATCTAGTTTATGTCCTGATCACTTGCTGCTACTATGCAATTATGTCCTGATCACTTGCTGCTACCTTCATACATTGTCTTTCAATGCATTCTTTCCATCGAATCTAGTTTATGTCCAGATCACTTGCTGCTACTATGCATATCCAATTTTTTTCACCTTTATAAAGCAACTGTATAAAACTAGAAGTATCATGCCTAATGCAAGTACACATTTACGCCACAAGTGGGATTGACGCAGTTTTTTCATTACGGAGCGCAATTGTGTTTTATATTTGCGACTACGTTACCACTTCTGACGGACTTGAAAAGTGTGTTGCCAGATGGCCATTTTTTGGGAACAACATTTTTACTGAACTTTCTCACCACCGCAAATCAGTGGAAAGCAGCAAACGGCTATTTCTGCTGGCAACCGTTTCTCCGATTTTAAAATAATGAAAAATTCTTTTGTATCGGACTGTACTTTTTCTATGAAGAACACTTTGTAAGTTTGTACGAACCCTTTGTTACAATGTATAGAAGAATTTTTGTGCCAATAAATGTTCGAGGATTGTTATACTGCACATTAGCACACATTCGTTTGAGTAAAATCCTTTTATCATTACACCGCATAATTCGGTTTCATTTTCCAAGCTGCTAATCCAACTCCAGTGCCTGCTACACCGGAAGAAAAAAAAATGATGCTCCAGCACATTAGAAAGTTTGAGGAGCACTGGTATATAGCAAACAAAAGTTTAGGCTTTCTGACTTTGGGAACGGACACACACACACACACACACACACACACGAAGTTCCGTGTTGTACGTATAAGAGCAAACACATTACACAACAAGAAAGGCGTCATCGACTTCACGGGAATAATGAGCGCAATTTTTCATTTTTTTTTTTTTTTTTTTGGAACTAAATAAAAGCGATTGCACACCACCCACCCAGCAACGAAATTCTGCATCAGAATTTTTTTTTTTTTTTTTTTTTTTTTGATTGGAGGTTTTAACGACCACCGTGAGCAACTCAATGGGCTATAAACAGTCGCCCGTCCCTAATTTAGGGTCACTGGTTCCAAGGAAGGGAGAGAGCCAGTGCCGTAAGACAAACACAACATCCATGCCTGACCGGGATTCGAACCCGGACCCCTTACGGACGAATGATCCGAGGCCAGCGCCTTAGACCACTGCGCCACCGGGGCGGCCATCAGAAATTCTAGGAAATGCAGCGAAATTTTTGACTGTGGTAGCAGCAAAATTGGATGAAGAAACGATTTTTAAAACAGGATTTTAGTAGCACGATGTAGTGTCATACACAAATCAGAGTTGAAAACGGGTCGCAAATTTTGGACCCGGACTTGGGCATCACATAACTGGACCCGACCCGGATACATATAGACCATACATTAATATTGTTAATAACATCTATGAAAATGCAAGTGCAAAGATTCGGCTATTTGAGAATACAGCACCCATAAAAATTGGAAAGGGAGTGAGACAAGGTGACACTATATCTCCAAAACTCTTTAATGCCACATTGGAAAATGTCTTTCAATCACTGAACTGGGAAAACGAAGGGATAAAGATTAATAGAGATTATCTAACTCAGTTTCGTTTTGCTGATGACGTAGTCATTTTTGCAACTACCCTATCAGAGCTGCACAGTATGATCCAGGAACTTGCTGACAAGAGTAAAGAAGTGGGATTAAAAATGAACTTTCGGAAGACAAAAGTGATGTTCAATGCTTTTACAAGAAATGAAGATTTATCGATTGATGGGGAAAAGCTGGAGATAACAGACACGTACGTTTATCTTGGACAGCAGATATCAAGTGAAGGTCACATCCATGAAGAAATTAATCGGCGTACTAAACTTCCCTGGAGAGCTTTTGGAAGAAACAGTATAATTTTCAAGAGCAATATGACATTATGTCTTTAAAAAAGTGTTTGATCAATGCATCCTTCCAGTGCTTGCGCATGGTGCAGAGACATGGACCTTAACTAAAAGAGAGATACAAAAGACTGCAGACAATTCAAAGAAGCATGGAGAGATGCATGCTTGGTGTAACCAGGAGAGATAAGAAGAGGAACTCGTGGATCAGAAAAATGAGAAGAGTGGAAGACATCATGATCAGAGTTAAATCCCTGAAATGGCAATGGGCTGGACATATTGCCAGAAGGACAGACCACCGATGGACAGCTGCAATTTTAGACTGGATTCCAAAGGACAGGAAAAGACCCAGAAGAAAACCACATGTGAGATGGGTGGATGAAATTCGAAAGCATGCGGGAGTAACATAGAGGAGACTGGCGCAAGACAGACAGTTGGGGAAGAAACTTGGGGAGACCTTCGTCCAGCAATGGATTGATAATGGTTGACAATGATGATGATGATATATATAAATACACAGTCGAGTCACATTATTGTGACCACCTCTTACTTTTGACATCAACAGCGCGTAGCCAATGAAATAAGTCACGTGTCGCGAGCTGTTTCGAGGGTATACAAGGTGAGCCGTAGGCATTCTGAAAACATATCACTCATTGCGGTCATGGATAAAAGGAGCGATTTATCAGATTTGCAAAAAGGGATGGTTATCGGCTTTTGGGCCAAGGGTGGCAGTACTTCTGAAACAGCGTTGTTTGTGAACTGTTCGCGCGATGCTGAGGTTTAAGTGTATCGTGATTGGAGAAATGGCACCATTGGGAATAAGCGACGTGGAAACTGCGGAGCACCATGTGCTACTGATGTGAGAGGTGAACGTCGGCTGCGAAGGTGCGTGAGGGCCGATCAGCACGCTACAGTGGATCAATTCACTGGCCGAATGAACCAGGGGTCTGCCGGAATTGTGTCTAAAATGACAGTCAGCGAACCCTGCCGCGTATGGGGCTCCAATGCAGACGGATGGTCACTGCACTGCGCCTATGCTAAAGAAGGTGCATCGACAGAAAAGGCTTACATTTGCACGACAGTATCGGAATTGGACCGCCGCTGATTGGCAAAGGATTGCCTTCTCCGATGAGTCACGTTTTCTGCTTCATCGAAGTGATGGACATTAGTGTATAAGGCGAGAAACATCGGAGAACAAACAGTCTTCAACCATTGCTCGAAGAACACAAGATAATGGGCGAACGTTATGGTGTGGGGAATGTTTTCGTGGAATTCCCTGTGTCCACTCATACCTGTGGAAGGCACTAGGGACCGAATTCGTTATGAATCCATCGTTGCAGACCACGTACACCGTACACCCATACATGCTGATTGTCTTTCCTGGAGTGGATGGAATCTTTTAGCACGACAATGCAACGTGTCACACGGCTAGAAATGTCCGATAGTGGTTGGAAGAGCACGATGAAAACTTCAAAGTACTTCCCTGGCCCCCTAATTTCCCAGAGTTAAACCCAATTTAGCAACTGTAGGACCACTTCGATCGTGTTGTTCGCTCTATGGATCCTCCACCACGCATCCTCCAGCAACTGTCAGATGCACTGCAGTCAGCATGGCACCACATACCTGTGAACAGCTTCCAGCACCTTATTGAGGCACTCCCAGCCCATCTAGCTGCTGTCAGCGCAGCGCACGACGGTTACTCTGGACATTAGCTAGTGGTCACAATAATGTGACTCGACCGTGTATGTGAGGGAGTTGCGCTGGCTATTTTTTACGTTTTCGCCAAAATATTCGCCAAATTAATTTTTTTTTAGCCAAAGTGTTTTAACAGTACAAAAAGGCAATCGCCAAAGCTTTTTTCTATCGCAAAACGATTTTTTCCCCCGCAAATTGCGAAGAATGCGCGATCGGCAGCGCGACCCCTGTATATACATATGTATATATCAGTGGCGGCGATTGGGTGCCAAAATTTAAAGGGGGGTGTAAGTGTGAATGCGAAATGTACAAAAAAAAAAAAAAAAAAAGGAAATAATTAGATAAAGCACGGGTACTGTTAAAAACAATTTCAAAAGCTTCACAATACTTGGGTATACAACTTGATTGTGAAAATTTTCAGCTTTAAACTCCAACACCCATTTGGAAATTAATGTGCGACCAGCTTTTAATATTCTTTCCTAGAGAATACATCAATTTCTGCAGATAAGCTGTCACATTAAATCTCCTAGACTTCTTCTATAACAGAACAAGCTTCTTTGAACTCTTTGTTGCCGATAGAGCCATATTTAAATGAAGCAGACCGTACAGTTTCCATGTGGCATAGCAGTGTCAGTTGATTTTTGTCGAAGCGCGACTTTGTGTTTTCAACAATATTGTCAAAAAATGTGCAGTATGTTGTTTTTAAGCAGAGATCACGAGGTGAAGAAACAGCTGGATGAACATCTCCTCCACCAATTTTCTGTGGAACTTTGCACTTACGTGGAATGACTGGTTATTCAAATAAATGTTGTTTACAAAATATCTTTGCCTCAGACCAAATCATGTCCGTAATCGCTGTCCGTAAATTAAAAAAAAATAATTAAAAAGTGGGGGCAACTGCCCGTCCCTCAATCGCCGCCGCTGCTATATACAAACAGGGCATTCAAAAAGTCTCTCCTCGGCGAGTATCGTATAGGTTATGTGGTCATAGGTTATACAGAAATCATACAAATGTATTACGGAAACGTATAATTTACTCACTTGCTTACAGAACATGATGAAACTGTCGTCTTTCCCATAACCTAACTGTTTTAACATGTTTTCAAACACATCTGCGAGAGTCATAAAGTCCCTCCGTTAAAGCTGTTCCACTTAATTTTGATGGTGCTACAGTCAAAATTTTTGAATTTTTTAAAAGTAGTTTGTGGTATGTTTAATTTCAGTTTTTGCTGTTTTCTTGATAACATATCAAAGCTTCAGAATATGTTTCACAGCAACACCAATTTTCGTCAGCTTCTGTTGAATTGAAAGTTTCCAAAATGTGGATGTTGATTTCATCATTGTCCCTCAGAAGGGAGGAACACTCATGAAATCCACATTCACATTTTGGAAACTTTCAACTCATCACAAGTTTGTGAAAATTGGTGTTGCTGTGAAACATATTCTGGTTTGTTAACGAGAGGAAACAACTTCCAGCATTCACTCTTTTCCTTTTTGTTTTCAACAGGAATGCATTTGGTGGCCTCGACGCCTTTTTCAATCTCCTTAATATTAAATTCATCCATATTAACAGATAAGGCATAATTCCGACACGACATGCAATGGAACGGGATATTAGCAAGTCAAACTAAAACCTCTGAATGCTCAATGCAAAAATGCAATGTGAAAAGTAACTCTCAGTTTTACAATTTGACACGTGGGATGTGAAAGAGTGAATCACCAGAGAAGCAGCTGACAGACGTTTGCCTGTATCTTGCCCCGGACATTCGCGCTGAAAACAAACGCAAAGGACGTAACGTTTTGCCATATGGATCGGTGAATCTACCGTCTACGCCGTATCGTGGGGCAGTGGAAATCTTCGTTGCCTTAAGAAAGAGACTGCAAAATTTTTGTGTGACAAATCATCTTTCACTCCGCTGGCACCAGTATCGAGCACAGAATTCTACAGTACGCATATTTTTCTGTGATTTTTGTTTTCTTTTCAAAACTAAAACGGAAATAAAACCGGTTCAAGAAACACCTTGACCTGACCAGTTTGACCCGCAAGAAATTGTCGACCCGTTGATCTGTTTCCATATCTGATGCAAATATGTTACCTCGCTAATGGGAAAACAGTCCCCTCATAAGCCAGAGGGCACGTGACAAAATTCACCAATCTTGGCGTAAATCACTTTCCGAAGAATTTTCTCAGAAATTTTGCGTTAGCAAAGATGGAAAATTGCTTTCATACCGACAGTCATAGGATGCAAAAACAATTTTTTTGAATGAAATATTTACAGCAAAAATGTAGCTCCAAACTGCAGATACGTATCATGAGATCCTTAGCGGGAAAATAGCATACGTGGATTATTTTGGCCATGATTAAAGGTACCCTATGTTATTATTACTATTACTATTATGTTCTAATCAGATCAGTAAAAGTTTTATCATAGTCGAGTTAAACACCAATGTTTACTCCACATAGGAAAACATTATTCGTTGGAAAAAACTTGGGAAATTCATGAACAACTGTACAGGTCTCAATTATAGCAAACGGATTTTAATTGGTCTCTTAGAAGTAGAAATATCATAACAAATGCAAATTAAATATTCAGAAAACTAATCTGCCATTTACAATGACAGACATCGTGTCAAACATAAAAATATTTAACCACGGGGAGGAAGGACTGTGCCTAAAAGAAATTATGAAGCGCGTAAATCATCATCCTAATGGTTAAGGCTCCGACTCAGAGATGCGGAGATATCGCGTCTACGGACAGATATAAAAAGTGCTACTAATAACTATAATCGAATACTTTTTAGTTTTCAAAAGACGTTCTAGAAACTTGGTATTAGAGTGATCAGATTTTGGTTTCTGGTAAATCGTCCATTAAATAAAGGAATTAGAAGGCATTGATTTCATTTTTATTCAAACACTGTTAATCGGCCATAATGTTTAAACAGTTATAACGTTCCTAACGCGAGGAAGTGTTTATGCGCGTTTAAAACAACTGAAATATTTTCACACACGTCGAGTGTCGTAACAGCTTACAATATTGCTGCTATTGTTAAGAATGGTAATACACAGTAAGCACAAATGTGCTTCATTTCTTTTTCTTAACTCGATGTCCTAAATATCTACAGTGAAAAAAAAATAAGAAAGGTAAGAGAGAGAGAGAGAGAGTCCTTGATAAAAGTGACACCATTTTGTACGAGAAAGCGCGTCATGGCACCTAGTTGGCCGAGCTAGAAGAGGTCGATACAGCGAGCATTATCATCCTTTTGCTGAGAGCGAATGGGTTATCTGAAAACGGTAGAAGAAAAACATTAATAACAACATTTGTGGTGCAACACCGTGGCAATACTGCGGCAGACTCCAGGCGCATTTCCGGAACCGATAATTATATTCCCTTCACAAGGGAATTTCCCTTCCCGCCGTTATCAGTGTGTTCACACTGAATGCTGCATTCATTTACATTTTAACGAATAATGTATACTTATCCAACTGCTCCAACGGTTTTCAGATTCGAAATCCGAAACCAGTGTTCTGCTCTTCGCTCTGCAGAAGCCTGAAATAGCATATGGCTGAAACTAGCACCCTGGATTTTTTTTTTTTTTTTTTTAAATAGGTCTTTAGGGACATCTGTGCTCATCGAAGGTTGAGCTAAGTAATTCGCCCTGAAATAACAATTACTGACCCTCGATGTGGGCAATAACCAGAACTGAAGAAGAAACTCACCACATCACACAAGGTACTCGAACCAAGACGTCAGCACAAGAAGCTGCTGTTAACCTGGTTGCTTGGCTCCTTGAAAAACTCTCTGCTTAAAACATTAACAAAAAAAACTTACAAAAAACAAAACAAAAAGAGAAAGAAAAGTAACTCTATACTCATTATACTGTTTTTCCTTATTTCAAAGGATTTTATTGCCTAAAATTCACGTTTGAAATTCATCAGCAGTCAGCAGACTCTCACTGAGAAACAAAGACACGCTCATCAGTACAACTGTAGCTTCAAAAGATTTGTGCATGTAGGGAGAGAATGCTTCTAGGGGAAAACAGTACAATCGTCAAACTAATGTCCCGAGTACATCGCATTATACCTGTGTGTGCATCAGAGTTGAAAACTGGTCAGAAATTATGAACCCGGACCAGACCCGGACAAATTTGCTTTGAACTATAAATTCGAATATATCATCATCATTGTCGAACATTATCAATCCACTGCTGGATGAAGGTCTCCCCAAGTTTCTACCACAACGGACCGTCTTGGGCTAGTCTCCTCCATCCACTCATGTCCCACGTGGTCTTCTATGTCTTCTCTGTCCCTTGGAATCCAATCTAATATTTCGATTGTTCATCGTTGGTCCGTTCTTCAGTTCTTCAGGCAATATGTCCAGCCCATTGCCATTTCAGGGATTTTACTATGTTCGTCATGTCTTTCACTCTTGTAATTTTCCTTATCCACGAGTTCCTCTTTTTATCTTTCCTGCTTACACCAAGCATGCATCTCTTCATGCTTCTTTCAGTTGCCTCCTGCAGTCTTTTTTTTTTTTTTTTTTGAGGTTTAACGACCACCGTGAGCAACTCAATGGGCTATAAGCAGTCGCCCGTCCCTAATTTAGGGTCACTGGTTCCAGGGAAGGGAGAGAGCCAGTGCCGTAAGACAAACAAAACATCCATGCCTGACCGGGATTCGAACCCGGACCCCTTACGGACGAATGATCAGAGGCCATCGCTTAGACCACTGCGCCACCGGGGCGGCCCTGGCAAGTCTTTGTACGCCTTTTTTACGCTTTCCAACCGTAGGTTGAAGAAGCGTATATATGCTCCAGCTTTGTCCGTCAGTCCGCACGATAACTGGCGTAAAAATGGTTCGATTTCGATGAAATTTTAGTATGTGGTAAGGGACCACCTGGGGACAAACCCTATCGAAAATGGGACAAATGGGGTCAAAGGTCACGACGTAGGAGCGGGATCCATTGCATTGTACTTATGCGTCATAACTTGCGTAAATATGGTTCGATTTCAATGAAATTTTACTATGTGGTAGGAGACCGCCTGGGGACGAACCCTATTCAAAATGGGTGAATTGGGGTCAAAGGTCAGGACATAAGAGCGGGATGCATTCCGTTGCCCTTATGCGTCATAACGTGCGTAAAAATGGTTCGATTTCGATGAAATTTCAGTATGTGGTAGGGGATCACCTGGGGACCAATCCTATTGGAAATGCACGAAATGGGGTCAAAGGTCAGGACATAAGATTTCCATATCCCTTATCCCATATTATTAAGGTAGACGTCAAGTAATTTTGCTTCCTATACTTCCAATGGAAAAACTTTTGTACACATTTCCTTCAAAATTAACGTGTTCTCAAGGATGAAAATTTGAACATCGATTAAAATAACTTCATATTAAAACTTGGAATACTTAATATTTTCTAAAACATAACCGTAATTATATTAAACATCAATAACTTTTCCTTTGGTGGTGTTGAAACCAGAAAAGGATGGCGCGACCTGTACTTTGATGACGTCAGTAGACAAACAAATGTAGGATTGCATAACTATGTTTTAGAAAATATTAGGTATTCCAAGTTATAAAATGAAGCTATTTTAATCGATGTTCAAATTTTCATCCTTGTGAATGCATTAATTGTCCAGAAAAAAGATGGCGCGACCTATATTTTCATGACGTCAGTAGACAAACAAATGTTGGATTGTATAATTATGGTTATGTTTTAGAAAATATTAGGCATTGCAAGTTATAAAATGAAGATATTTTAATCGATGTTCAAATTTTCATCCTTGTGAATGCATTAATTGTCCAGAAAAAAGATGGCGCGACCTATATTTTCATGATCAGTATACAAACAAATGTTGGATTGCATAATTATGGTTATGTTTTAGAAAATATTAAGTATTGCAAGTTATAAAATGAAGATATTTTAATTAATCGATGTTCAAATTTTCATCCTTGGGAACGCATTAATTGGGAAGAAAATGTGTACAGAAAATTTTCCATTCGAAGTACAGGAAGCAAAATTACTTGACATTCACTTTAAAGGAGCAATTCTTGTATGTATGTAAATTTTATTTTGAAAACGGCTCTAAGGATTTTGATGAAAGTCGTTAAATTACCGTTTTCTGGTACTAGAAATCGTTTAGCTTGATCTCGACTTTAGGAAAATCCGTTTAGTGTAATCGTTATTAGATGTTGGCGCGCGGTCACGCCATCTGTCTCATTACGTCACGCGTTGTGTGTGGATCCTATTAAAGTTTTATGACGTCACACTCATGCGAGCAGATGGTCGCGATTCCCATCTGCCTAATTACGTCACCCGTTTTGTGCGTATGTTCGTCCGCACGATAACTCGCGTAAAAATCGTTCGATTTCGATGAAATTTTAGTATGTGGTAGGGGAACACCTGGGAAGGAACCTTATTGAAAGTGAACGAAATGAGGTCAAAGGTCAGGACATAGGAGCGGGATCGATTCCACTGCTCTTATGCGTCATAACTAACGTAAAATAGGTTCCATTTCGATGAAATTTTAGTATGTGGTAGGGGATCACTTGGGGACAAACCCTATTGAAAATGGGCGAAATGGGGTCAAAGGTCAGGACATAGGAGCGGAAACACTTCCATCGCCATTATGCGTCATAACTTACGTAAAAATGCTTCGATTTGAATGAAATGTTAGTATGTTGTAGGGGCCTGCCTGGGAACGAATCCTATTGAAAATGGGCGAAATGGGGTCAAAGGTTAGGACACAGGAACGGGATCTATTCCGTAGCCCTTACGCATCATAACGTACGTAAAAAGGCTTCTATTGCGACAAAACTTTATCATGTTATTTCGGAGGTACTCTGAACCGGTTCTGTTGAATATCATCGAAATGGGATCAAAGGTTAGGGCACAGGACCGAGATTTATTCCAGAGCCATTAATTCTCATAACTTGAGTGATAACTTGAGTAATGATTTCTGGTATGTTGGAAAGCGTATTATAATCAATGCATTGCATGATTTTACTAACTTGTTTAGTTAAGGTCCACGTCTCTGCTCCGTACTTAAGCACCGGAAGGATGCATTGATTAGACACTTTTCTTTTAAGACATAATGGCATATTGCTCTTAAAAAATGTACTGCTTCTTCCAACAGTTCTCCAGCCAAATTTTATATGTCGATTAATTCCTTCATCAGTATGATCTTTGCTTGATATATGCTGTCCAAGGTAAATGTAGGAATCGGTTATCTCCAGCTTTTGCCCATCAATTGATAAATTTCCATTCCTTGTAAAAGCATTATGCAGCACTTTTGTCTTGAGAAAGTCCATTTTTAACCACATTTCTTTACCCTTCTCAGCAAATTCCTGGATCATACTCTGCAGCTCTGAAGTAATATTTCAAAGACCTCTGAAGGGTTCTTTGAAATATTTTTTTCTTTTCAAAAATGAAACGGAAATAAAACCGGGTCGAAATCGGATCAGGAACACTTTGACCCGACCCGTTTGACCCGCAAGAAACTTCGACCCGCTGACCTGTGACCCGTTTCCATCTCTGGTGTGCACCTACCTGGGTGTACACATGACAGCCTGAGCGACTGATTGCTGCTATCTGACGAAGTTGAACAGCATTTCGATAGGGGGTCAGATCTGAATAACGCAGCAAAACTCTCATGAAACCTGAATGACTTTTAGTGCCTTGAACAGAAGCCCTTAAGGACTGCAGCAGTGCTATCAAAAATGCACAGACAACGAACATCGACACTGCACTGCCTTCGTTGAAATTCGCGTGTATTATCTGAATGAAAATTTGGAGACTAATCATTCTTACTCTGTCAAAACTATGCAGCTGTTGAATAGACAAAATATTCTTCAGAGATCCTTAGTTCTTTAACTGAAGAGCAAGTAAACAGTTTTCTAAATACTCCACAACTTAGAACGTTAGTCATGGCATTGTGTGTTGTAGGATTAACTTTCACTATAGAAAGAAGGAACACTACAGGCCTGCACGGCCTGAAATTTTGGCCCGACCCGACCCGATAATTGCCGGCTCAGAGTTTGGTTCTCTCTAGCCCGAAAAATCTCTCTGAACTGTTATCCGACCGTATCAAACCTGTAATCACTCGGAAACTAAACACAGCCCAACCCGACGAAAATTTTTTGTCATAAAGCCCGATTTTTTGTACTTGTTTCTCATTACGATTTCAACGAAAGTCCCTATGTGGTCACAAAAACATGTCCGGAGGAGTAAATAATCTTTATTTTAACTAAATTATTATTATTATTATTATTATTATTATTATTATTATACTCACTTGAAAAAAATACGAAACACCCCAAGAAAGTCTTTTCATCCTAACGAAACTCCGCTTCCGCATGCAAGTACCTCACGGCCGAATATGCAAATGATTAAAAAGTGACGACCAATGACGAAAGAGTGGCAAGCCACAGTGCATGGAAACCGCGCATCGAGTAGGATATATCAAGAGCAAAGCTCGCAAGCAGGGACAATTGTGACAGAGCATTGCGGTTGCATTAACCTCCACGGACTATGAAGCTGCCTCGACGGCGATCCGTGCACAATACGAGCAATTAAGTCAGTTTGAGAGAGGACGTATAATTGGGCTGAGACAGGCGGGTTGGTCAAGTCGCCTTATTTCCAAGCATTTGAGACAGAGTGACGCGGCAATCGGACGATATTGACGCCAATGGGTCGAGGAGGGCACAACCCAGCGGCACGCGGGCAGTGGACGGCCGAGGGCAACGATAGAACGCGAGGATCGAGCGACTGTGAGAGCCGCACGAGCAGAACCGAATTCATCGCTCTCAAGCATCCGTGGCCATGTTGCATCGTCCATAAGTACGGAAGTGGCCACCTGGTCCTTTGCCAGACGACTTCCGACACGGGGGCTACATTCGGGGCGACCACTCCGCCAACTACCACTGACCAGTGAGCATCACTCGCACCGGTTGCAGAGGTGCCCGATCAACGTGGAATAGTGCCTAATGTTGTCGTGTTGCTTTCAGTGATGAGTCACGGCCTGCACTTGACGCCGATTACCAGTGTAGACGTGTCTAGAGACGAGAAGGCCCGTGCACCGATCCTGCCTTATCGTGGAACGTGACACAGCTCGCACACCGAGTGTGACCGTGGCGACCCGTTGTGTTGCTATTCCTGTCGCAGCATCACCCATCAGCATCACCCATCTCTGTAATGTCGACACCCTTCCATGGTCAGCCCAGTCGCCCGATTTCTTACCGATCGAACATGTTTGGGACATGATGGTACAACACCTACGCCCATCCCGGAATGTCGCCGAACTGGCCCACAATTTGGACATCGTCTGGCATGCTATACCGCAGGATAGTATACGAGCCAGAGGTGGCGCTAAAAACGTACTGACTCGTTCCATTTGTGTAGCTGTTTTATTCGAATAAATAGCCCAAGTGCTCTGGAATTGCAATCATTTCCTTTCCCAATTTTCATCTTTTTATTGGATGCTTCTTCCTAGGTGCTTCGTTTTTAGCACGTCTTTTGTAAAAAAAGATCGTGCTTATGTTATCGTTTTGTCAGTCCGTCCGTCTGTACCCACGATATCTCTGCAACTATTAGTCCAATTTGAAAGTCTTTTTGCATTGGGAAGCTTGAAATATGCAAATGATGATCTTTTATTTCGATTTTTTGTACGATGTACAATTTTGCCGCTAGAGGGCGTAAATGCAGATGACGTCGAATTCAAAAATACGTTTTAATCCACATATTTGCTTCTAAATATCCGATTGAAAAAAATCTTTTATATTTCGATTCCATTTATGTCGAAGAGTATTTTAGATATAATTACTTTTTCAAATTACTTATAGATTTTCCCCTAGGGGGCGTAAAAGTAAAATACATTTTCCCCGATAACTCTTCTTCTAAAATTCCGATTTGAAAAAACATTTCTTCACCGGATACATCTCCTGATCTAAAATCTTTTGCATATAATTTCAAATTTTTGGTAAAGAATACTTTGGCCACCAGGGGGCGTAAGTGTTAATTTTTGCTTCTGATATATTTACCATAAAATCTGAGCTTCTAAAATATCAATTGAAAAAATTCTTTCGTGGACTGATGCCACCCACTCACATCGATAAACCTTTTCGGAATATTTTCTTCTTAAAATTTTCAACAGTTTTTCCGCCAGGGGGCGTAGATGTATATCTTATTTTTGTCAATATCTCTACTTCTAGAAGTCCGATTTGAAAATTTCTTCCTTGTTGCATAGTGTTTTCAGTGTGACATGTTTTTCATATAATTTCAAAATTTTCAAGTAATTCATAGGCTTTCCGCTAGGGGGCGTAGAGGTAAATTGCGTTTCCCCCTATATCTCTGCTTCTAAATCTCCGATTTAAAAAATAAATTCTGCATCGGATACAGCTCTTGATGGGAAATCGTTTGCATATAATTTCTAATTTTTGTGAAAAAAATGGTTTGGCCACCAGGGGGCGTAAATCTAAATTTCCGCTTCTGATGTATTTGCAGCAAAGTATGAGCTTCTAAAATCTCGATTAAAAAAAACGTCGTTTGTAGACCGATAGTACTCATGTCGACAAACCGTTTAGAAACATTTTCTTCTTAAACTAATGCATGGTTTTTACGCCAGGGGCGTAGATGTATATCATTTTTGTCAATATCTCTACTTCTAGGAGTCCTATTTGAAAAATTCCTTCTTTGTTGGATAGTGTTTTCAGTGTGACATGCTTTTCATATAATTTCAAAATGTTCAAGTAATTCATAGACTTTCCGCTACGAGGCGTAGAGGTAAATTGCGTTTCCTCCTATATCTCTGCTTCTAAATCTCCGATTTGAAAAATTCTTTCTGCACAGGATACAGCTCCTGACGGGAAATCGTTTGCACATAACTTCTATTTTTTGTAAAAAATGGTTTGGCCACCAGGGGTCGTAAATGTCAATTTCCGCTTCTGATGTATTTGCAGCAAAATATGAGCTCCTAAAATCTCGATTGAGAAAAAAGTCGTTTGTTGATCGATACTATTCATGTCGACAAACCTTTTAGGAACATTTTCTTCTTGAAATAATGCATGGTTTTACCCCAGGGGCGTAGATGTATATTTTATTTTTGTCAATATCTCTACTTCTAAGAGTCCGATTTGAAAAATGCTTTCTTTGTTGGATAGTGTTTCCGATGCGAAATGTTTTCCCTATAAATTCAAAATTTTCAAGTAAATCATAGACTTTCCGCTAGGGGGCAAAAAGGTAAATTGCGTTTTCTGCGTTATTTCTGCTCCTAAAACTCCGATTTGAAAAATTCTTCCCGTATCGCATACAAGACCTGATGGAAAATATTTTTCACATAATTTCTAATGTTTGGTAAAGAATGGTTTGGCCACCAGGGGGCATAAGTGTTAATATCTGCTTGTGATGTATTTGAAGCAAAATCTGGGTTCCTGAAAACTCGACTAATTTTTTTTTTCTTGGACCGACACCGCTCATATGGAAAATCCTTTTGAGACCTTTCTTCCTAAAATAATGATGGTTTTCCCACCAGGGGACGTAAAGTCACATCTTATTTTTGTCGATATCATTTTTTCTAAGAGTCCAATTTGAAAAATTCTTTCTGTGTTGGAGAGCGTTTCCGGTGCGAAATGTTTCTCATATAAATTCATGTTTTTTTTAACGCACAAGTCTGCAACCAGAGGGCGTAAGCTCACGTTTCCGTTTACAGCAATATCTGAGGGATTAAAACCCCGATTGAAAAACTTCTTTCTTCCGTCAGATACTATGTTTCCCATACCGGTCCCATTGACTTTGAATAGCTTTGATAAATTTCATTTGCGTCGGAACGGATTCAAAAGACGTGCTTATTACACCCGAATATTCGGTGTCATCTTTCTTGTTTCAGCTGTAATTTGATAAACACGTCGATGTTTAGATTTGACCTACAGCACTTTATATGTTTTTTACGTAAGTGTTATTATTGCTGCTATGTCTACAGATCTTAAAAACAATGGTATGGTAGGTCCTGCTCTTAAAAGAAAGTGCACTATGGATTGGATGCTAAAATGAACATTATTAATGTAAGCAAAGCTGTAAGTCGTTCATTTTAAAATCCAATAAATCCATTGCTAAGGTTGTCATTTTCTGTGTCACGGTCCCAGTTAAACTTTTGTTATATCAACTGTCGTGGAAATTTTATTCTTGCTATAAATGGATTCACTATCAGTAGTCATTTTAGGATCCCACTGTCCACGTTTAATGAAGATTCCTGCACTAGAGGTGAGTTTAAGGGCCAACAAAACTCAGATGCACCCAAGTAAACGTATTTTTAATGTAAAAAATCTACTAACAATTTAAATTTCGTACCTAAATTATATATCGATTTTTATTTATCACAAAAGGGATCAGAATATTCTCAAGAACAACTTTGTAGAATTTTTAGCGCATGCATTGTTTGAAACTGGGCACTGAAAAAATATATTAAACATCGTTTTCCCGCAAATTTAATTTGCACTAATTTTGAATGTTCATTTCGCCATCAATTTTTATATTTACAAATTAATTTGTTTGATTCTAACCTACTTATGGAACATTTGCCCGCAAATTTTGCATTCAAATTTTCAACGTAGGCAATACTATGATACTTTGTGGATTTTATTTTAAATATAGTGCTGGTACCATAGGCGCCGAATTGTGCAAATTATTGGGAGGGCCCAATGGATGCGTTTTTGCAGAACAGGCAGTTTCTAAAACAAATTATAGATTGTAGGGGCAACAGTGAATACATAATAAAGTAATATTGTTTATTTGATGTTAACTTATTATTAATATAATTAGGGTGGCTACAACAATTCTGAACTACTTAATTATTTAACATCGAAACTTCGGCCCAAAAATAGCATAACATACTCATACCTGAAATATCGAATTCTCAAAAACAAAATGTTTATAATGCTATTTCAAAACCTTCACTAGTACTGTATTACAAATTGGAAAAGAGTGTATGAAATTTATCTACCTCCACCTCATAAAAGTTCTTATTTCTTTTTGAATGGAATTGTTTGGCGTCTTATGTCCACTCTTGAGATGAACTCGTTGGTTATTTCATCCAGATGTAGTGAAGCTGTGAGAGTTCGGTGACAGTTCAAAATAGCAGTACAATTTAGTCGTTTTGGACTCATTGATGATCTCAAGTATGTTTTGAACCTCCTAAGACTTGAGAAAGATCTTTCAGCTGTGCAAGTTAACCGGAATCGTCAGCAACAATCGACCTAACTTCATCATTTCTGGGAGCATATCCTTCATGTAAATGTCCCTTTTAAAAATCTCTATAACAGAGGCCAAACTGTCCAATTTGTAATTACTTTTGCGAACTGGTGTTATATCTATCATCATGTCTCTGTGCAAAAGCAATCTTTCTGGATCAATGGCATCCTTGTAAAACACAGCAGTCTCATCAAAGCCATTAGTTGCACCAATAACAAACTGCTCAGCCTTAGGAAAGTGGAAACTTTTGATTCAAATTTAGCAGCTATGCACTAAACCAAGGTGCCAATTACTTCAAAGAAAACCCGCTGGTACATATCTTTGGAGCTACTGAAAGAAAGAATATCACGATCAATTCTCCCATCACCAATGCGCTTTGGAATGCGTCTCTTACAAGGTTGCTGTGGTTCTGGCAAACCTAGGTCATTTACTTAGCATTTAGCTTCCTCCCAAAATGTATCAAAATGTGTCCGGAAGTATCTTAGTGTCTCCATCAAAATAACAATCATACCAGAAGCTTCTTGAAAGCATAAAGTTTTCTTCTGTAGAGCTCTATTCACTGTGTCAATATGACTGAATACCTTGGTTAACAAAGCTAAGTGGAATAAAAATTCAATAGATTGCATTTGAATGTGAAAGCCGTTAGTTTTTGCACCTGCATCAGAACGGTCCGTCTGCGACTGCTCAAACATGAGGTTCGTCAGTTCTTTGTAGTTTGAGTAACATGATGACAATGATAAGAAATGAACTGTCCACCTAGTTGGACACAAGGGTCGCAAGTTTACAGTTTCTTCAACTTCAATTTTCAATTGCTTGAAGCAAGCCAATCTCTTTGGTGACTGTCTTACAAATACTATTATCTCTCGTACCAAATTGAGAGCGTTTTGGCATACCGTGATGTTTTTCACTGTATCAGGCACATTGAGATTCAGTGAGTGTGCCAAATAATGAACAAAGAGCGCTCTTGGTTCTATTTCAGATACTCTGGCTTGGACACCAGTGTAAATGCCTACCATGTTGGATGCACCGTCGAAAAACTGGCCCCTACAATCACTCAGACTAAGGCTGAATTTTTGAAGGGCATCAGTGACAATCCTGTACAGAGTCTCCGTTGTGCATTGTTTGTTAAGTAAAAGCCTAGAAATACTTCTTCAACTTCAAGTTCATTTGTGACAATTCTAAAACAAATGGAAACTTGTTCTTGGGGAGAAATATCTGATGTTTCATCCACAATGATTGCATAATGTCTTGCATCCCTGATACGTGTGATAAGTTGTTTCAACATAAAGTGGTTCATAAGTTTTTAAATTTTGTTGGACATATCATGAGAATACCATTTGAATGAATCGCGTTCCATCCAACGTTTTAGCTCCGCACAGTCTTCACTTCTTAGCTGTAACAGATTTAATAAATTGCTAGCTTCGTCTGTATGGCCACGTAACGGAAGGCCTTGCCGAGCCAGAAACTACAGTGAAGAAAAGATCTTCAATAATGCAAACCTGTTTCCTCCCATTTGTTGTTTCTTTGCATTTGACAATTGGTAAGAAACATTTATGGCTTCAGTAGTAGTATTTATTTTTAAAACTGGTTCTCGGTGAAATTCTAACCTTCCGTGCTTTCTGAATATTTCAAGTGCTTTCTTCCAATATTGAAAACCAGTTGCTATGAAGGATAGCTCAAGTTTAGTTGAGAACTGTAACAGCTGGTTAGTAAAGCTGCTTTGCATATCTTACAAAAAGCAGCATTTTGATGTCATCGTATACAAGCCATGGAAATGAAGTAATCCAATGAGCTTGAAAGTTTCTTTCGTGTGCTGCTCGTTCTCGTACTGGTGGTTTTTGAGTCTTAGTGGTATTAGGAGAAATAGAGCTAGATGCTGGCAAAGAATGGCCTGCGCCTACATGACTATGTTCATCACTTAAACTTGATAATGTTGACGTATCAGGCTCACTAGGTACTAAATCACTTGGCTCACGCTTTCTTTTAACAATAAATTTATGCATTCTGGCAAGTGGAACAAATTTGCTCAAAAGTTACAATACAGCTAAAATCACAACTATATACGTAAATGCAAAACATAACGTGAACGATGAATGTGAAACTTTTCCTGTAGTACAAAGACCAGCTTATTCCATGTAGGGCACAGCGGAGTACAGTCCGACGGCCGGTAAGAACTGGTTTGTGGTTTCGGCAAAGGCAACTTCTGCCTGGTTAACTTTTGGAAGCGAGCCAACGCGCCACTGGCATGAGAACATCAAGGACACAGCCTCCAGCATAAATAAGTGAGTGAGGTGAGAATCAGTCCTCCGTACTATTGAAGCCACAGACATCTGGTGGGTTGGCTAGTCAAGTCACGTGACAGGAGTTCTCCTTCGTAAAAGATCACCACCTCTCCTTAACAAGAACAGACACGGAGGAAACCCCGATTTAAACAAATTAAAAATTATAAGAGAAATGTACGTTCTCCTAGATCTGAAAAAAACTGCAGTACAGTTTATTATTAACCAATAATTGTAAGGAGGGGTACGACTCCCCTTCTTTTAATTACTGGGGGCCCAAAACCCTCCGGCCCCATAGAGTCAGCGCCTATGGATGGTACCAACGTTCTTTGTAAATCGATTGAGATAAATAGCAATGAATGAACATATTGTGACGATCACCACGCCGATTAATTCCAGAATTAATGGGCGTGGTTGATGTATGAAATTAATTAGGTATTAATTAATTAAGTTGAGGCTGTATTGGAGTTAAAAAGTGTAAGCAGCAGAGAAAGTTTTATCAGGGATTAAGAAAGAAAAAGACGATCTCCCTCTGTTTGGGTGGTCGGAGTTTGAGCGCTTTGACGTCGTAAATCGTAGGTCGCAGCCGACGTGCAGCCTAAATAACCGGGAAGCAGGAGTGTTTCGAAGTGAGACATTGCGGGCCACTTGAAGAAATAAATGAAGATGGGGGACAAGAGGATGAGCGAATAATCGTAAACTCGTCGATTGTTTAGAGCATTTTCGAGAACAATTGCTCTTTTTTTTGTGTGGTCCGATCGGAAAACAAGATTGCGTAGTTGGCGTGGAAAATAAGGAAGAAATTTCAGTTGTCTGTACGCTCTTCGATGTGAAAGACGAGATGTCTTTGGGCTGGTATGTGATTTGGGAAAAACGAAGCAGCAAACCTCCCGCATTTTTAAGGAAAATGTGATCAGCAACTCGAGGTTATCTGGATAGGCCAGATTGCCATTGAGACGGCGGAATGCTTATATCTGCGTGATAAAGCAGCAAATCCTGTGCTGCTAAACCATACAATAATTGCAACTGGTTGGCCTAGTAAAAAGCGAAGCTACAGAGAAATTAAGAAGTCGGTGAGTGGACGTTGGTCGCTCCAAGAAGAAGCGGCGCCAAGCAGCGGGACTAGGGCTGGAAACGCTAAGGATAGCGTTGTGGAATCGTCATCACGGTCATCCCTTACAAGATACCGCAAAGGAGGTGTGGCGAAGCTCCATCAACAACAACATGTGTGTGCGTTACGCAACGGTTGCTGTGCGACCCCTAAGAGTGAAAGCGACGGGACGAAGCCCGCGCAAAAGATATCGGCAGCGTAAGAGAAGTGTGTTGGATACCTTACCCTTTAACAGGTAATAACTATGGATTTGCGGATGATATCCTTGTAAGTAGAAACATTTTGTTATATTTATTACATCTGCTACGCTATTGGTAGAGGAACTGAACTGTGGATTAAGTTCATTAAAACATTCTCACGGGAAGAAATTTCGGTCAAAGCTGACCCAACACATATGATCAGAAGACAACTAATTTTGGTACGCATTTGTGTCATTGTTATTTTTATAGCCAATTAAATGTTTGTTTAGTGCAGTCAGCGCATTTGCAGAACACATTATTTATGTGTACGAATGTGATTGGTTTTAATCGTTTAAGTGTGTGCCCATATAATACAGTCTTCGTGCCAAGGACAACGTCGAATGACCGTGGAAAAGAAATTTAGTAATTGCTGGGCTACGGTCAGCGGTGAGATAGCGGCTGCGACCGTTACATTGGTGGCAGCGGCCGAGGTCGTTACAATATATTAGTAAAATTACTTACAACTAAGGTATTTTCTTTCTTTTTTTCTCGATTTCTCTGTAGAAAAATCTATTTTATCATCAAATGCCAATGTTTGACATGGTTATGAGTGACAAAGCTGCAAATGCACTCGATATTGATGATGATGACAATTCAATTTTACTTGTAGAAATGAAAAATGCTATTTCATTGCCCCTTTTTTTGTTTTTGTTTGTCTGTTTCCGTAATAAGGTAAAACGGCAAATTTTGGAGCTCCACATAATCCAGCACCTTGGCCCATTGCCCAGGTTGACCCAGCGGTAAACTCGCCCCTGCTCTATACTACAGAAGAAATATAGTTGCCACTCCTTTCTTTGTAATGTAAATTCCGCAAATTTAAAGGAAATGTTAATCTTGAATAACATGTAGAGAAAATAGATTTTGAAATCCTCGTGTAAAAATATCTATATTAATACGAGCATAAAATTCATTTTGGTAATTTATCATGAAGAAATAAAATGCTGCCTACAATCTCAAGCTTCAAATTAGTTCTTTCTTTGAACATCCTCCCGGCAGTACCAAAATTTCTTTCGCTGCTTACACTTGAGGCAGGGATTGAGATAACATGCTTAGTGGCCCTAACTAGTTCTGGATATTAGCTTGAATTTAACTTTCACCATGCTAACCAATCAGTGTGACGTCATATGGTAAAATCATGAACAAGCCAATTCAACGAATCTCTCCACTTATGTACGCATATCCTCCGAGTCACTGAAATTATTTTTACTTTTCTTGACAAGTGGTTGCTGTACAGATTCCCACTGTCATACTTATTATTTCAATAAGCCTGTCTTTTGCGAAGGACTTCACTTCAGTTGCCCCTCAGATGATGATAACATTCTCAGCTATCTGAAAATATGCCATAAAAAATGTGGCTACTATTTGCAGCATATCAATCTTGAAATGTATGTACAGAAGTGACCTGGCATTTACTTTAAGTTTTGCAATATCTGACTAGCACGATGTCATTGAAACATCAGAGCGTTCAGAAGAATTTTTTTTTTTCCAAAGCATCACTTGCTTTTTTAAAACAGTAACATAACCACGATGTTTTTCAATACATATAGCGATCTATTTTTGTAAGCCTGTAAGACTCGGTCTTCCTAAGCACAACGATCTCATCAAACTATGATACTTATAATAGCCTGATCCTCAGACCTATTGTCATGCCGTATGCTACAGCCTCGGTGATTCGTTCCCTTTTATGGACGATAACGTTCGACCTCGTAGAGCTTGTCTAGTGAACAGCGTGCTTCAAGAGAAGAGAGTCAAGCGTATGGAATGGCCAACATGCTCCCCTGACTTATATCCCAAAGAGCATTCCTGGGAGGCACTTGGCAGATGCATTGCAGCTCGACTGGCATCTCCGTTGACTCCTTGTGAACTGGAGACTGTCCTCATTCAGGAGTGGCGAAGATACCCCAAAACCTTCTCGATAACCTTGTCAATTCCATGCCACACAGGTGCGTCGGTCTTAGCCGTTCAAGATGACCACACATCCTACTAGAAGTTACCACCTTCAAAAAGTCATTTTTCTTTTACAGATATGTAAATATTGTTGTATAGGATACCGCATCAGTTGCATTAAGTGATAACATTGCATAAAAATTCGCTAATGTCTTTTTTCCTTTTTCTCATCCATGTTACTGAATATTCTGGTGTACCTTATTTAAAAATAATATTACGTTCAACAACGACAGTTGAACATTATTTTCTTTACAACATCTCTTATTCCGCTAATTCTTTTGAGAAGTGTATTTGATTTTGAACCCAATGGAAGGAGGAACATACCACTCTGAGGAAAAGACGTTTCAGGAAACTGCAACAAACCCTTTTAAGATACACGTGATACGTCAGCAGTCTCTCTGATTGGACACTGTTGTTTAGCGTTGAATGTTTTGTTGCGCTAGTAGTTCTTAAAATTCCGCCATTATGTAATCACCACCATTGTCAGTGCAGAGCATCGCAGGACTTCTCGTAAATTTGTTAACAACTCAGACAACTTATTCTTTGATATGTTGTCTGAGTTGTCTGAGTTTCTTAAAGTTAATATGTACTTATAAATGTCGTTGCTTTATAAGTAAATATTAACTTTAAGAAACATGAGTAGGAATCTATGCTAATTACCAAACAACGTTTACCACCGAGTATGGAATACCACATGGCTCTTCGTATACTGTATAAGAGCAAGTAAATTTTAACACTTCATTCGACTCGCGAGCATTTGTTTAAAATTCTTCAGGTGATTTTTTCTATACATTTATCACAACTGTAACTTTCTTTTTCATTTAGAAAGTTTCATACGTTTTGCTAAATCATGCATTTCTTTGGCAACATTTGCATCACGATGACACAAAAGTCCATGCCATAGATTTAAGCAATTCTTATTTTCACATTCTCTTGCTGCTTTGGCTGCACTTTTTTTTTCTTTTTTTTTTTTTTTTTTGTAATTTTATAAACGAACTGTCTTTGTCTGTGATGGCTACATTTCCCTCTACTGTTTGTAGGCTTACAAATGTCCTGCAATCATCTGGGATGCCTCCTGTTTACAACACTGCCGCTGTTCTTCGTAGTGCATTTGAACTCTTGAAAACAGCGTCTTCTCTATTACAAAATTTTCTCACAAATATAGGTAAGTTATCGTGCTGAATAACGTACCATACATGTTAATTATGTTAACCTTTGATTTATCCGTTTTGCACTGCAAGCCATCAGGACCTCCAACTGCTTGCACGTTAATTATGTTTACCTTTGATTTAACCGTTTTGCACTGCAAGCCATCATGACCTCCAACTGCTTGCACGTCTAGCTGTTATCCGTTTTACACTGCAAGCCATCATCATGACCTCCAACTGCTTGCACATCTAGCTGTTATCCGTTTTGCACTGCAAGCCATCATTACCTCCAACTGCTTGCACGTCTAGCTGTTTTTACAATAAATGTCTCGCAAACACCTCAGTTATTCGGTATGACTTATGGCTCTAGAAAATAATTGGCCATCTTGATATCAAGAGCCTTAGTTAGATTTTGGTTTAAACAAACTCTCTCTCTCTCTCTCTCTCTCTCTCTCTATATATATATATATATATATATATATATAGGGATGTAAGGTCAGGTGATGCGTAACATCACAGCCTCTCCTTGACAAATGTCAACCCGGCCCTCTCGTGGTGCATCCTGTTCCCACTAAAGGGGCTCTGACGACCGCCAATAGCGGTATAACTATACCATCGAGATTAGAGGAAATGCTATCCCACACTCATCAACCCGCTTGGCCAGCGTGGTGAGTTATGGCCAAACCCCTCCAAAATGACTCCACAACTTAAATCTTGGCCCTCAGTCTCCGGCAGCTGCAATGTACCTGTCCAAGGCAGCGGCCAGTGCGACATGAAGGCAGAGGGTGCTAAGAATCCCCGGAGGACCGAACTAGGCTGCCATCTGATGCTGACCTTGGCTACGTATAATGGACGCTCCCTATCTTCTGATTCAATGCTTCTTGAATTGGAAGAGGAACTACAGAGGATCAAGTGGGACATCGTCGGGCTAAGTGAGGTAAGGAGAAAAGGATCTCATTGAACTGAAAAGTGGACATCTCTTATACTATCGTGAGACAGATACTGGCAGAACTAGTGGTGTTGGATTTACAATAAACAAGAAACTGAAGGATAAAGTTGTAGAAGTTGAAAGTTCCTCTGACAGAGCTGCACGACTCGTTATCCAACTCTCGAGAAGATACAAGGCTCAGATTATTCAAACTTATGCACCCACCACAAGTTAACCTTAAGAAGAAATTGAAGAATTTTATGAGGAAATTCGTCATCTAAATAATAAAGGTAAGTAGCACTTGAAGATAATTATGGGAGATTTCAATGCAAAAATAAGGCAACGGCAACAGAATGAAACTTCAGTAGGTAAATTCGGTCACGGCAACAGAAACCAGCGTGGAAATACTCTCGTTGAGTTTGCAGAGGCAGAAGGGTTTTTTATCTTGAACTCCTTTTTCAAGAAAAAGCCACACAGGAAATGGACATGGACATATCCAAATGGGACGACAAGTGAAATTGATTTTATTATGTGTAACAAAAAATTCGTCATAGAAAACTGCAGTGTGCTAAACAAGTTCAACACAGGTAGTGACCATAGATTGGTGAGATGTAAGATGCATCTCAACACTAAACTCGAACGAGGCAAGCTCATAAGACAAACAAAATGTATTGACATAACCAACCTTAAAAAACACCATAACACCTTCAAGTTGGAACTGAAGAACAGATTCTCTGTTTTAGAAGGCCTAACATCGAAAGAAGTGGATATTTCTGAAGTTAACAGAAAAGTAACCAAAGCTCTTATGGAAACCGCAACAAAATTAGCTGGGTCTAAGAACAAGTTGCATGTGAACAAATTATCAGGAAAAACCAAAATGTTGATGCAAAAAAGAAGAGAGATGAGGACAACTATAAAAGATGTGACTTCCAAAGTGGAATATATAGAGCTATGCAAGACAGTAGGAAAAAGTATCACCGAAGACGTAAGGAAATTCAACTGTAAACTAGTGAGGAAAGCAATTGAAAACAACCAAAGCCTAAAGATAGCAAAGGAACATCTCTGTAAGGGAAGAAAACAGATTATGGCACTGAGAAAAGAAAATGGTTCTGTAACAAGAAATAGAGGCGAAATTTTGACAACAGTGAAAGATTTATACTCCAAATTATACAAAAGGGATGTTACATGTACTCAGACATCATGAAAGGTACCAGAGTTCTTCCAGTCCTCCCAGTAGAAGTTGCACATGCAATCAAGAACATGAAACGGGGGAAAAGCTCCAGAAGATGGAATTACTGTGGACATCATACAAAAAGCAAGTGGAGAAATCGAAACAGTACTCGCCCAAATTTTCACTCGATGCTTTAATGAAGGAAAGATTCCTGACGATTGGAACAACGCTACAAGGATCCTCCTACATAAAAAAGGTGACGTTGAGGATCTCAGGAACTACAGACCTATCAGCCTGTAACGTACCAGGAGATGTGACGTACCTTCCAGAAGGACGCACACAACATAAAGGCAGATAGGAATCAGAATAAAACGTCCGCGTAGCTCAATTGGTAGAGCAACTTATTCCGGAATGAGTGGACCCGGGTTCGAATCCTGGCGCGGATAAAAATGACGGAGAAATTTACTTCTTTATAATGGCGCCCGAACTATCCGGATGACCAGACCGTTCAAAATCTCGCAATGGTGTGATGTTATTTCCACACCGCGAGATACGAAAAAAAAAAAAAAAAAATAAGGGGGAGATAATGTAACGTACCAGGAGATGTGACGTACCTGCCAGAAGGACGCACACGACATAAAGGCAGATAGGAATCAGAATAAAATGTCCGCGTAGCTCAATTGGTAGAGCAACTTATTCCGGAATGAGAGGACCCGGGTTCGAATCCTGGCGCGGATAAAAATGACGGAGAAATTTACTTCTTTATAAGCCTCCTATCAGTGGTTTATAAAATCTCCACTAAAGTTCTTTCACACGGCTTGAAGGTAACACTGGACATGGCTCAACCGAGAGAACAAGCTGGATTCAGGAGTGGCTACAGCACTATAGATCATACCCACGTACTGAGAGAACTAATTGAAAGAGCGAGGGAATACGAACTTCCATTGTGCATGGCTTTTATCGATTATGAAAAAGCTTTTGATTCGGTGAAACCATCAGCAGTTACAATGGCTCTGAAATCCTGCGGTATTGAAGATGCATACATTAATATTCTTAATAACATCTATGAAAATGCAAATGCAAAGATTCGGCTGTTTGAAAATACAACACACATAAAAATTGGAAAGGGAGTGAGACAAGGTGACACCATATCTCCAAAGCTCTTTAATGCCACATTGAAAAATGTCTTTCAATCACCGAACTGGGAAAACAAAGGGATAAATATTAATGGAGATTATCTAACCCACCTTCATTTTGCTGATGACGTAGTCATTTTTGCAACTACCCCATCAGAGCTGCAGAGTATGATCCAGGAACTTGCTGACAAGAGTAAAGAAGTGGGATTAAAAATGAACTTTCAGAAGACAAAAGTGATGTTCAATGCTTTTACAAGAAATGAAGATTTATCGATTGATGGAGAAAAGCTGGAGATAACAGACACGTACGTTTATCTTGGACAGCAGATATCAAGTGAGGGTCACATTGGTGAAGAAATTAATCGGCGTACAAAACTTGCCTGGAGAGCTTTTGGAAGAAACAGCATAATTTTCAAGAGCAATATGCCATTATGTCTTAAAAGAAAAGTGTTTGATCAATGCATCCTTCCAGTGCTTACGTATGGTGCAGAGACGTGGACCTTAGCTAAAAGAGACATACAAAGGCTGCAGACAACTCAAAATAGCATGGAGAGGTGCATGCTTGGTGTAACCAGGATAGATAAGAAGAGGAACTCGTGGATCAGAAAAATGACAAGAGTGGAAGACATCATGATCAGAGTTAAATCCCTGAAATGGCAATGGGCTGGACATAATGCCAGAAGGACAGACCATCGATGGGCAGCCGACATTTTAGATTGGATTCCAAGGGACAGGAAAAGACCCAGAAGAAGACCACATGGGAGATGGGTGGATGAAATTCTAAAGTATGCGGGAGTGACATGGAGGAGACTGGCACAAGACAGACCGTTGTAGAGGAAACTTGGGGAGACCTTCGTCCAGTAGTGGATTGATAATGGTTGACAATGATGATGATGATATATCCTAATCCAGGTTCATCGATATATTTATGTACTATTACTTCTTAACTTTTTGGTTCGTTTACCTGTGGGATCATTTTTGTAACATTTTTGCTTGTGTTTTCACTTAATCGTACCTTCTCTCCAATACCAACAATTGCGCTATATATAAAATAACTTCATTTGCGAAAATGCTGGCTCCTTCATCCTACGTTTTAATATGACGAGCTTTTTATTTGTTCTTAAAACTATGCGTAGGAGTGCGCGGTTTCGAATTCATCTTCCAGAATTATATACATTTATTAAATTGTTCTTAACTAGCCCAAGTGGCATTTCATATTCCTGTGTATAACCTCAAGCGTTATTTTCATACAGTTGCTTAATTTCGATTACTTAAATACCTATGTTGCCATCTGGGCAACACTACTTTTGCTACGCATTCCTTCAATGCCTTGAAATTGCAGCTTTCAACAAATAAACCCGATTCATATGCAGGCTGAAGAAGTAGCTACAAACCATATACTGTTTATCACGAAAGTTTTCTCAGTTCAAATTTTTCAACCTATAGGTGAAGGGGGTCATTCGTTTCATTCACGCAACAAGTCAGTTTCCTCCAATCATACTTTTGTTGTTGTTTATTTGGGGGTTTAAGCAGTCGTCACTGGTTCCAGGGAAGGGACACAGTCAGTGCCGTAAGGCAAACACAACATCCGTGCCTCACCGGGATTCGAATCCGGACCTTTCTCGGACAAATGATCGGCAGTCAGTGCTTAAACCACTGCGCCACAAGGAAAGCATCAGTTATAATTTCCACAGAATTCATGTTCAATATTGGATAGAAATAACATGATATGTCATGTTCTGTCAATAAAGCATACAAAGTTCAATGCCTTTTTAATAAAAAAAAACAGCTTGACATGAAATTAAAAAAAAAAAGATCCTTAGACAGACACTCACGAAACCTGTCGCAAGCATCAGGACAGGATGTCAGATATTTACCAACCTAAAAGGTATACGATCCGGATCCCCCAAATATTATTTCCTTTATAACAAAATTTTTTCTTTCCTAAAATTAAGAAAGAATTCCTCAGAATCGTTCCACATGCTTGAATGCTGATGAGTTGATGCGAACAATAACTGCCCGGTGGTTTCCTGTTTTTAGCGAGATGGAGGAAAACAAAACCTACTTTACTTGTTTGCCATACATTTACGGTTTAATCACAAGAAAGATGACCGTAACTTGATCTCGGGATTTCATAATTTCAGGAAGCTCCCTGAGCAAACATCCTTTTTTTTTAAAATGCTACTTCTTCAGGGTACTCTTCTTTTCCGTCAGTGCAACTGATTAAATTTTCCTTTCTGAAAATTCACTTGCAGAAATTTGGTTACATGCAGAAGAAAAACGACAAACACATGAAAGCGTTTTAAAAAAGCAAAAGGTTCGCAGCGAAAACACGGGCTGCTTGAACTTCATGAACAGTGAACGCGTCTTTTTAAATCGATCTCTTCATGAACAGTGAACGCGTCTTTTTAAATCGATCTCTTCATGAACAGTGAACGCGTCTTTTTAAATCGATCTCTTCATGAACAGTGAACGCGTCTTTTTAAATCGATCTCTTCATGAACAGTGAACGCGTCTTTTTAAATCGATCTCTTCATGAACAGTGAACGCGTCTTTTTAAATCGATCTCTTCATGAACAGTGAACGCGTCTTTTTAAATCGATCTCTTCATGAACAGTGAACGCGTCTTTTTAAATCGATCTCTTCATGAACAGTGAACGCGTCTTTTTAAATCGATCTCTTCATGAACAGTGAACGCGTCTTTTTAAATCGATCTCTTCATGAACAGTGAACGCGTCTTTTTAAATCGATCTCTTCATGAACAGTGAACGCGTCTTTTTCAACTTAATTATTTACTGCATCAGCTTTAGCTGCAACTTCCTGTCGTACTCTCTGACTGAAATTATTAATAGAAACTTTCCTTTCTCAATAAATTTCATTCAACCTTTCCTCAAAAGTTTTACATTAATTATGCCCAAAATATGTCACCAGCCATACAGTATCATGGTAATTATTGGCATATTCTTGTACACCAAAGGAGAAAGGAAATGCTGCCCGAAAAAAATGTATTCCGAAGTGTAGGAGTTATATAACTAATACTGAATCAGATAGAAAGTTGGCATGATCTCAGTAAGTCTTCAAAACTAAATGACTAGTTTGAAATTCCTAAACTATATCTTCAATGAAAACTAAGTTCGTATGAAGAAAATACACGGAGAGTAGAACTTTGTCTACAGCCTTGTGTGTTAATCATGTGTCTCATATGTTAGAAGTAGGCCAATTTGCTCGTGGGGAAACTAAGAATTTCACAGTAAAAAACGCTTTTATTTTTCAGATAAGTAATTTGAAATATAAAATGTTATTCAAATGAAAACATAAGATTTCAAGTTCGAAAATAAATTGCTATGAAATTTGTGGACTTAAAAACCTTGGAAACTGTTGTTTAATGGCGGCATCACGTTCATAACAGCTCTTCATGAAACTGTGGTTTAATGGCGGCATCACGTTCATAACAGCTCTTCATGAAACTGTTGTTTAATGGCGGCATCACGTTCATAACAGCTCTTCATGAAACTATTGTTTAATGGCGGCATCACGTTCATAACAGCTCTTCATGAAACTGTTGTTTAATGGCGGCATCACGTTCATAACAGCTCTTCATGAAACTATTGTTTAATGGCGGCATCACGTTCATAACAGCTCTTCATGAAACTGTTGTTTAATGGCGGCATCACGTTCATAACAGCTCTTCATGAAACTGTTGTTTAATGGCGGCATCACGTTCATAACAGCTCTTCATGAAACTATTGTTTAATGGCGGCATCACGTTCATAACAGCTCTTCATGAAACTGTTGTTTAATGGCGGCATCACGTTCATAACAGCTCTTCATGAAACTGTTGTTTAATGGCGGCATCACGTTCATAACAGCTCTTCATGAAACTATTGTTTAATGGCGGCATCACGTTCATAACAGCTCTTTATGAAACTATTGTTTAATGGCGGCATCACGTTCATAACAGCTCTTCATGAAACTGTTGTTTAATGGCGGCATCACGTTCATAACAGCTCTTCATGAAACTGTTGTTTAATGGCGGCATCACGTTCATAACAGCTCTTCATGAAATTGTTGTTTAATGGCGGCATCACGTTCATAACAGCTCTTCATGAAACTGTTGTTTAATGGCGGCATCACGTTCATAACAGCTCTTCATGAAACTGTTGTTTAATGGCGGCATCACGTTCATAACAGCTCTTCATGAAACTGTTTCAAAAGTTATTAGGATATTTAGTGTTTTATAGATTCCGACCAAATGGCAATTCACTGCAATGAAATGGAAGGAAAAAGCATGCGAACGGCTGTAAGTGCTGCACGTATTTTCTCGTGGACTGACGTTCAAGTCTTACCCGGGATTCGAACTCAGTAGTCCGGGAAGCCAGAAGCCCAAGTCATAAACCATCCAGCCTGTAAATCTGCATATACTTTTTCACACACATAATATTCCAATTCTATTAACACAGTCGAAAAACTCTATGAAATACTTTAGAGAGTTGACACCCTTCTTCTATGATCTGTATTTTTTTCTTCTTGGTCTTCATTTACGTCAATTTTATCAAACCACGATTTTACCAAACTATATGCGAGGATTCAAGATGTAAAAGAGCAAGTGTTTACAAGTTCTGCATCCAGTGCATTCAAAAGAAAAAAATTAATTAAAAACGTCATATCTGTTTACACGCTTTCAATTAAATTTTGCTCGTAGCATCGGAGGGATAGTAAAGGTGACCCATACTCTGGGGCAAGACATGCAATTTGCAGCTGTTGGAAAGATACGTCACTTTTTTGGGTGCCGCCATCGACTGGAGCTGAGAGACAATTGCCTCCTCTGCTATTCCAGCTGTCCCTAGGCTGTGCATACTACTTACTGTATGAATTTGAAATTTATATTCACTTTATGTAAAAACTATTGTTGGTTAAATGTTTTTCGCTTTAATTATTGAATAAAAATATTTTTATATTGTGTAGTGTCTTTATCAGTTGAACGTTACTTTTAGTTGAAGTTAATTGGAGCCTTTAACTAAATTTGCCGATGAATGAATGAAACTAACCTTACTTTATTCGTTGAATATATTATTATATTATTTTATTTGTTGAATATATTATTACATACTCTAGAAATAAAAGCGTGAATCAAACAGAAACAGACAGGGAGAAAGAATCGGCAAAAACTTAGTAACGTCAACTTCAAACATCAAACAGAAGTCATCGCTCTTTCCACGTTTATAAATAAGTCACGGAAAAATTCTCATCATTTTCTGTTCAGTTGTTGCTTTCCATTTAAAAATTCTGTTCAGTTGCTGCTTTCCATCTTCGGTGAATCCCCAGCATTGTGCGGGGCTCCAAGAAGCAACCTGACATGTGGTTTGGCAGTTAGTCGCATGTGAGTCTGGAGAATTCGAGGCAACTGTGGTGCGGTGGTAGCATGCCCGGCGCGTAACTGGAAGACCCTGGGTTCAATTCTCGGTGGCGACTGATGAGAATTTTTCCGTGACTCACTTATAAACGTGGAGAGAGCGATGACTTCTGTTTGATGTTCCTAGTCCACGTCAGTTGTGTGTATTAAGTAACGTCAACTGTTTATTCTCCACGCACTAGAAGTTCAGGTCACAAATACATTCTAATCATCAAGTCGTACGGCTGACACTTAATAGCAAGCTCTTGTATCTACATAAAAATATCAAAGCTCATTCGTCGATTCACATAAATTTACAACAAATTTCAAATTCTTTCACTATTTCAAATTCCAACATATCCACTATATATTCACTATCTCCACAATTTTTCATTCCAACATAGCCACTGTACATTCCCTATCTCCACATTTTTTCATTCAATGTTTTCCGCTTATTTTTCCGGACTCACTGTCAGCGTTACCAAAATATACAAGCTACTCGAGGAAGAAATGTGCGGTTCAGAGAGAAAATCTTTAACGAAAAGTAACGAAATTTACATAAAAAAACAGAAACTCAAAAGGAAGGCTACATTAAAAGTATACGTCACAACTATTGTAAGTTAAAAGAAAGGAAAATGCCGTTTTCCAGCATCCACAACAAAATGCATTTTCAGTCACGCAGAAAAATATTATTTCATTGGAAAGCTATAAAATACACTCAGTACAAGCGCGAGTTCTACCTGGTGAAAGCAGAATTGCAAAAATAACCAAAAAATAAGAAAACTTTCACAAAAACTGTTCGTTTCTTCATGTGAATCCAGGTAAGCTTAGAACCAGTACATAATCGTTTCTTACTGTATTATATTCATTCGTAAACGAAGAAAACTAGTTTTTCAATAAAAATGCTTGGTTTAAAAAACTATAACTGCTACTGAAAACTAAAGATTACGTATCATCATCAAACTATAACTGCTACTGAAAACTAATGATTATATATCATCATCAAACTATAACTGCTACTGAAAACTAATGACTACATATCATCATCAAACCATTCTCAACTCACTGCTGGATGAACGTCTCCCCACGTCTCTTCTGCAACTTGCTGTCTCGAGCAATTCTCTTTCGTGTCATTTTGGCATTCTTTCGCGTGGCCTTCTTCTAGATCTTTTCCTATCCTTTGCAATCCAGTCTATTACTTCAGTGGTAAAACAGTGGTTGGTTCTTTGATCACCCGCTCTTGTCATTTACCTCACGCATGAGTATCTTTTATTATTTTTCTTCGGTACAGCTGTGACGTACCTGCCAGAAGGACGCACACGACATAAAGGCAGATAGGAATCAGAATAAAACGTCTGCGTAGCTCAGTTGGTAGAGCGACTTGTTCCGGAATAAGCGGCCTCGGGTTCGAATCCCGGCGTAGACCAAAAATGACGGAGAAATTTACTTCGTTATAATGGCGCCCGAACTATCCGGATGACCCGGCCGTTCAAAATCTCGCATTGGTGTGATGTTATTTCCACACCGCGAGACAGGAAAAATCAGAGAATTCCTTCTCCAGCGCTTCGAAAAAAAAAAAAAAAAAAATGTGTGATGTTGCATTCCACACAGCAGATTGACTGGGAGTTCTCAAGTGCACGTTCTACAGTGGATGGCTGCCTGCAACGATTCATGGTCACGGCTGACCCGTGGGCCATGCCCCCGGCCCTCTTTCGGGGGGGAGATGTGACGTACCTGCCAGAAGGACGCACACGACATAAAGGCAGATAGGAATCAGAATAATCGTCCGCGTAGCTCAATTGGTAGAGCAACTTATTCCGGAATGAGGGAACCCGGGTTCGAATCCTGGCGCGGATAAAAATGACGGAGAAATTTACTTCGTTATACAGCACATATGCATTTCTCCATGCTTCTTTGAGTTGATCGCAGCCTCTGAATGTATTTGATTTAAGGTTCATGTCTGTGATGCATATATAAGCACTGGAAAGATGTATTAAAAACACTTTTCTTTTAAGACGTAATGAAAAATTTCTCTTGAAACATGTACTGTGTCTTCCAAATACATTACAGGCAAATTTTATAAGCCTATTAATTCCTTCTTCGATGTGGCCCTCACTTGACAGCTGTTGTCCAAAGTAGATGCACGAATCAGTTACTTCTAAATTTGCCCCATCAATCTAGAAATCTCCATTTCTTCTGAAACCGGTGTACATCAATTTTGTTTTCTTAAAGTTCATTTTTAATCTTTACTCTTGACAACAAGTTCATCGATCACACTCTACAGCTCTGAAGGGATAGTTGAAAAAATGACTGTCATCAGCAAAACGAAGGGGAATTAAGTGATCTCCGTTAATAATTATTCCTTTGTCTCCCCAGTCAGTGACTGAAAGGCATTCTGCAATGTGGCACTGAAGAATTTGGGAGACATGAGGCAACTTGTCTAACTCCCTTTCCAATTTTTATGCTTGCTGTTTCCTCGAACTGCCGAAACGTTACACTTGCATTTTCATAAATGTTATAATAATGCTAAATACATTTTCATAAATGTTATTAATATTGCTTCAATACTGAAGAATTTCAAAGGCTAATGATTTCGCGGAATCAAAAGACATTTCATTATTAATTAAAGCCATGCATAGTGGGAGTCCATATTCATTTGATCTTTTAGTTAGTTCTCTCAGTACACAGAGGGAATCTATGGAGCTGTAGCAGTTCCTGAATCCAGCTTGTTCTCTTGGTTTAGCCACGTCCAGTGTTCCCTTGAAGCGACGGGAAAGTACCTTACTGAAGATTTTGATAACAACTGAAAGGAGTGTGATGGGTTTGTAGCGTTTAAGAAACTCACGGTTCCATCTATATCAAATACTAAAGATTGCGAAAATCATATGTACTCGTATATATACTGTATACAGAAGTGACCGATACCTACATTTACCTGGGAAAACAGATATCAAGCGAGGGTCAAATTGATGAAGAAATTAATCGGCGTGTCAAACTTGGCTGGAGAGCATTTGGAAGAAACAGCACAATTTTCAAGAGCAATACTATTACACCTTAAAAAGAAAAGTGTTTATATAATGCATCCTTCTAGTTCGTACGTATATGGAGCACATACATGGACCTTAACTAAACCAGACATACGAAGGCTGCAGACAACTGAAAGAGGCATGGAGAGATGCATGCTTGGGGTAACTAGGAAAGATAAGAAGAGAAACACGTGGATCAAGAAAATGTCATGAGCGAAAGACATGACGATCAAAGTAAAATCCCTGAAATGGCAATGCGCTGGACATATCGCTAGAAGAACGGACCACTGATGGACAACTGAAATATTAATTAGACTGGATACCAAGCAGGGGCCTATATAAAAAAATCGAAGGGGAGAGGGACGAAAAATGAAGTCTTTCAAATCCATCAGGATTAAATAAAACTTAATGAAAAACAAAAGAAAAAACTAAAGCATTTTTTCTTAGTGCAAATTGATGTATTTTTATTAATTAAAGCATTCTTAATGTAACTCGCATTTTAACCAAAAGCAAACAAATGAAACACTTTCGGAATCCCCTCTAAATACGCTCCTGATAAAAAGATACAGAAGAAGACCAAAGGGATACCATGTGATAGATGGGTGGATAAAATTCGGAAGCATCCATCTCACAGTGACATGAAGAAAACTGACACAAGACAGACCGTTGTCGAAGAAACTTGGGGAGACTTTCATGTGGATCGATAATGGTTGATAATTCTGATGATGATTTATATAAATACACGTATACACACGTACAATTATGTATACAATTATTTCCAAGGTTTCAAAAAAGAGGGACAAAGTTTGTTTTGAATGATATCAGAGTAATGCTACGGAAAATTTTTACAACTTCTATTGATTTTACCACGTCTAACCATAGTACGGTGAAACACCTTCGCAGAACTGCAGAATTTCTGTTTCTTTGCAAGGTGATTCCGTAGTATGGCAAATAAATTTACAAATAATCCTCAAAATTTTGTTTCCATATTATGTTTCTCAGCAAATTGGTAAACAACGACACAACAAAATCCCAAACTCTCGTTGTCTTTATTACGTTCTGCTACGTACGGAGGAGAGAATAGGTAAGTGTGAACAATGTATCGAAAAATCACTTCTTAGTTCACAAGCTTCAGTAGGCATGAGCTTTATTAGCTGCTCTCATGGGATGCTCAACTAAACCTACCAATAAAACTATGCTATGTACTGCACTTTGGTCATATGGAATAAAGTTCTAAAATTTTGCTGCTCTCCGCGTATGGTCACCGTGAAGACAAAAACACTGAACAAGGAATTTTAAAGAATAAAAAGCTACAATAAGGACATCGCATAATATTGCAAAATTTTTGTTTCTCCAACTGGAAGCAATGCTGTCTGTTCTTCATTTGCATAAATCTCCCAAATCCATTAAATCCATTAACCTACATTAAACTCTGCGGATTGCTTCAACGAGTGGTTAGTTAGTGCGCTCTAAGGCAAGTGCTGTCAGGACCATCGCCCAACGCCGCTAGTTCCCAAGATTATTTCTTAGTCTAGGATCCCCTTTCTAAGTCACAAAACTTTCGACCCCCCTCCCTGAGCTGTTTTATTCAGGTGTTCCCAAATTGTGTATATGCTGCGAGCCTACCCCTTTCCTAAAAAACCAACAGCACAGACATACTGTATATCACACTCAAGAAACGCTTATAGCATAATAAAGCCGTTTGTTTTTATTTTAAACAGACAACCCTCTGGAAATGAACGGATCTACTACGCTATACGCGTTGAGTATTCACGGTCTTGTGTATTTAAAATAATGTCAGTATATCATACTTCACGTGATTCAAAACACTGATTACATAACGAATATAATACATAAGAGATAAATAAAGCATATACAACAGCTTGTATATACATATACCTTCTATGCTATATACAAGCAGTTGTTGTATATACATATACCTTCTATGCTATATACAAGCAGTTGTAAAATTAAAATAAATCACTCCAGATATGAGAATTTGGAAGAGGGTCAACACAAAATCTAATTCAAAGCTGTCAGCAATTTTCAGTACAAAGGGCTAACTACCTTTCTCGATACTGCTGGTTTTCTCAGACGGGGTTCTGTCGTTGAGACTGTGACTAGCATTTGGCAATCTGAACAGAAGAGATTGAAGGCTGAATCATACGTCTTAGATATTGCAACAAAAATATATTTTAGAATACTGTGCCTTCGTTTTATGCATTAACTCGGAGATCGTAGGATGTATCATTCCCCAAAATCCTTTGATTCAGCCATTTGCCCTTCGTTATGTAAAAAGCCCCCTTTGAGCTCAGTGTTCAATGGTTTCCCAGTCATAACTTTTAATATCCAAGTCAGAAAAATTATTTTCAAAGTGCGATACTGGTGTATGAAGGCGATTAAGAAACACATTTTCAGATTTCCGCATAATCACAGCTGATTGAAATCATTTTTCGGAAGTTTCATGGTAGTAACGACTTGTCACTTTTTAAAAATGTTTTAGAAACTTTGCGACATTTACTAAATCCGCCACGAATCCTCCTTCCTTTCCCCGAGGATCAAGGCCTGTTGTCAAAGAGAGCTGTCGGCTCTCGTATTTCCTCACAACAAAATATACATTTACTCGCATTCATCCATACTGTGTGCAGCGGAATAAACGTGACAATGCCGGCTTTACTCACTGTTACACTGTGAAAACTTTGGCATTTCTTACCAGGTGAGAAAAAGGTTTCCCGTAAAAGTCTTCTGTCATGCAATCAAGTGATTTTTCTGTTGCTCGAGACTATTAATATTAAAATCATTCATGAATTATGGTTTTGCTTTTTAAATGAACACTCTATTAAAGACTTAATGTAGTATGACTAGACCACGGCAAAAGTAACAACGCAGGCTTGGCCAATGCAAAAATGTTAGCCATATCGTGGAACATATACTGGCAGAACTAGTGGTGTTGAATTCATAATAAACAAGAAACTGAAGGATAAAGTTCTAGAAGTTGAAAGTTCCTCGGACAGAGATACGTGACTCGTTATCCAACCTTCAAAAAGATACCCAATTCAGATTATTCAAGCTTTCGCACCCACCGCAAGCAATATTCCCTCTAACGGCCATGGGCAATGCGCGCCTAACCCAATGAGCTGGGCAGGCATCAAAACCACTTGCGCAAAAAAACTTTTATTTTCTCAGCTTCTCTTACTAATGCAGTAGAAGTTGGAACTTGATTGGAACCCTTATTTTTTCTAATGCCCTCATTTTTATCACCGTTCTTTCCGCAATTGATTTCCAATAAAAACATATTAAAAACATTTCATTAATTAAAATTTTTATTTTATAAAAAGTGAGAAGCTCAAACTTACATCTGGAATAAAAACACTGGAAATTAGAAAAAGCATGTTTGCGCATGATACACAGTTTCTTTGCATATCAAAATACCAAGGAGAATAAGAAACAAAATAACTAAATGCAACATACGTAATTAGTTCAAATAGAACAAGTACAAAATCGTTCTGATCTTCGGCATTTAAGAGAAGTGTTGTTTTGATGTTTAAGAGCACGAATTTTTTCTTTTATTATTATTTTTGCAGGTAATTGATTTTTGATTTGTGAAAATTTAATTAGGGATTTGGGAAGTTTAATCTAAAATGCTTGCTGCGCCGAAGACATTTCAGCTGAGCGGTGGAAGTTAAGTCGCCGCGCTCAGCTTAAAGGAAACATTAACCACAAGTCATCTTGAGATAGAAATTGAAGAATTTTACGAGGAAGTTCGGCATCTAAATAACAAAGGCAAACAGCACTTGCAGATCACTATGGGAGATTTCAATGCGAAAATAGGGCAACAGCATCAGAATGAAACTTCGGTAAGTAAATTCGGTCATGACAAAAGAAACCAGCGTAGAAATACTCTCGTAGAGTATCTTTTTTTTTTTTTTTTTTTTTTTTTTTTGTAGGGTTTTGAAGAGGCAGAAAGGTTTTCCGTCAGGAACTCCTTTTCCAAGAAAAAGTTACATAGGAAATGGGCATGCAGACATCCCAATGGGACGATAAGTGAAATTGATTTCATTATGTGTAACAAGAAATTCGTCATCGAAGACTTCAGTGTTCTAAGCAAGTTCAACACAGGTAGTGACCATAGAATGGTGAGATGTACGATGCACCTCAACCCTAAACTGGAACGTGCAGCTCATAAATCAAACAAAATGCATTGACATGGCCAACCTTAAAAATCATCATAATGCCTTCAAGTTGGAACTGTAGAACCGTTTCTCTGTTCTAGAAGGTCTATCATGGGAAGAAGTGGACATCTCTGATGTTAACGGGAAACTAACCAAGGCTCTTATGGAAACAGCAACAAAAATAGGTGGTACTAAAAACAAGTTGCATATGAAGAAAATATCAGGAAAAACAAAAATGCTGATGCCAAAGAGAAGGGAGATGTGGACAAATAAAAAAAATTAACTTCCAAAGTAGAACATACAGTGTTATGCAAGACAATTCGGGAAAATATCACTGAAGACATAAGGAAATTGCACTGTGAACTAGTGAGAAAAGCAACTGAAGATAATCAAAGCCTGAAGAAAGCAAAGGGACATATCAGTACGAGAAGAAAACAGATTATGGCACTGTGAAGATGGTTCTGTAACATGAAATAGAGGTGAAATTTTGTCAAGAGTGAAAGATTTCTACACAAAACTATATGAAAGAGATGATACACCTATTCCACTCATTAAGAAAGGTACCAGTACCAAAGTTTCTCCTGTCCTCCCGGCACAAGTTGCACATGCAATTGAAAACATGAAACGGGGAAGAGCTCCAGGAGAAGATGGAATTACCGTAGGCATTGTACAAAAAGCAAGCGCAGATGTAGAAACTACACTCGCCCAAGTTATCACTAGATGTCTCACTGAAGGAAAGATTCCTGAGGATTGTTACAATGCTACAATGATCCGGCTACATAAAAAGGTGACACTAAGGATCTTTGCAATTCCAGACCTATCAGCCTCCTATCAGTGGTTTATAAAATCTTCACTAAGGTTCTTTCACATCGCTTGAAGGTAACATCGGACATGGCTCAATCGAGAGAATAAGCTGTATTTTTGAGTGCCTGAAGCACTATAGATCATATCCATGTACTGAGAGAACTGATTGAAAGAAGGAAGGAATATGAACTCCCATTATGCATGGCTTTTATCGATTATGAAAAGGCCTTTGATTCTGTGAAACCATTACCAGTTACAATGGTTTTGAAATCCTGCGGTAATGAAAATGCTTACATTTGAATGATTAACATCTATGAAAATGCACGTGCAAAGGTTCGGCTATTTGAGGATACAGCACTAATAAAATTTGGAAGGGGACTGGGACAAAGTGACACTATATCTCCCAAACTCTTCAATGCCACATTGTAAAATATCTTTCAATCATTGAACTGGGAAAACAAGGGGATAAAGATTAATGGAGATTATCTAATTCACCTTCGTTTTGCTGATGACGTAATTATTTTTTCAACTACCCCTTCAGAGCTGCAGAGTATGATCCAGGAACTTGCTGACAAGAGTAAGTGGGATTAAAAATGAACTTTCAGAACACAAAACTGATGTACAATGGTTTTACCAGACATGAAGATTTATCAATTGATGGAGAAAAGCTGGAGATAACCGATACCTACATTTACCTTGGACAGCAGTTATCAAGCGACGGTCACATTGATGACGAAATTAATCGGCGTATAAAACTTGGATAGAGGGGTTTGGAAGAAATAGTAAGCTACCATTTTCAAGAGCAATATGCCATTATGTCTCATAAGAAGAGTGTTTAATCAATGCATCCTTTCAGTTCTTACATATGGAGCAGAGACACGGACTTTAAACTAAAAAAGACATACAAAGGCTGTAGACAACTGAAAGAAGCATGGAGAGATGCATGCTTGGTGTACCCAGAAAAAATAAGAAGAGAAACTCGTGGATAAGGGAAATGACAAGAGCGGAAGACATCATGATCAGAGTAAAATCTCTGAAATGACAATAGGCTGGACATGCTGCCAGGAGAACAGACCACATATGGACAACCGAAATTTTAGATTGGATTCCAAAGGACAGAAAAAGACCCAGAAGAAGACCACACGGGAGATGGATGGATGAAATTCGAAAGTATGCCGGAGTAACCTGGAGACAGGCTCAAGACAGACAGTTCTGGAAAAAACTTGGGGAGACCTTTATCCAGCAGAGGATTGATAATGGTTGAGAATGATGATGATATATATATTACATATATATATATATTCATATACACGCAGGCGTCGCGCTGCCGATTGCATTCGTCGCAATTTTCGAGGAAAAAATTGTTCAGGTGAAGGATAGAAAGCTTTGATTAAAATACTGGAGATTATCTTTTTTAATGACATCCAAGGAAGAACCATCTTAAAAAAATTTTTGCTCCGAAGTCCAGCCAAAGTTTGCTTCGGCAATGCCAAGGATATTTTAAAAATTCATATAGAACATTTTAAATGCGATCATATTTGTATATTTCTTTTCTTTTGATGTGAACCATCAACTAATATTGCACGACGCATATGAAAATACTGTAGTTATTAGAACTCTATAGGTAATAAAGAGCAAATTTTTAACGACATCTATATTTTTTTACACTGGCCCTTTTAAAACCAACCACAGAAAAAATGTAAGACCCAATTTCTCGATTAATTTGAAATTAATCTTGTCAATAATTCGATGTTTGGAAATTTTGTAGATAGTAATAAATTCAAAATTGAAAATAAGTGTCCATATAATTCTTTCTATTATGGTTCGGGATCTATAACATATTTTGCTGCCCAATATTTTGCTACTATTATAACACTTTATGGTTTTTATATTTTCAGTGGAGAGTGAAAATTAATGGCGACTTCAGATAACATTTGGCGAAAAAAATTGAATTTGGCGAAAACTAAAAAAGCCAGGAAGACCGCTGTATAAAACAAAGAGTGAGAGAGAGAGAGAGAGAGAGAGAGAGAGTAAAGCATACATTCGTATGTACATATAAAACTTGATTGGAGAGCGTTTAGAAGAAACAGGTACAATTTTCAAAAGTAATTGGTACCATTGTGTCTTAAAAGAAAAGTGTCTAATCAGTGCACCCTTCCAGTTCTTATTTATAAATCTGACATGGACATTAACTAAATTAGACATACAGAGGCCGCAGACAACTGAGAGAAGTACGGAAAGGTGCAGATTTGGTGTAACCAGGAAAGATAAAAAGAGAAACTCGTGGATCAGGAAAATGACAAGAGTGAAAGACATGACGATTAAAGTAAAATCCCTGAAATGGCAATGGGCAGGACACATTGCGAGAAGAACTGACCACTGGCAGATAACTGGAATATTAAATTGGATACCAAGCCAGAGAGCAAGACCCAGAAGAAGAAGACGTGGTAGATGGGTGGATGAAATTCGAAAGCATGATGGGGTGACATAAAGAAGACTGGCTCGAGAAAGGCAGTTGTGTAAGATACTTGGGAAGGCCTTCAACCAGCAGTGGATTGCTAACGGTATTGACGATTACATATATATATATATATATATATTATCGAGCCATCAGACACCGCGTTCCTGCGGAACAACTCATTTAATTGCATTGCATCGCTAGTCACGTATTAACCGCTGTGAAATTAAATCTTTTCCCCTGTATATCTTCTATGAGAAAAAAAGATCAGTATTTGTAATTAATACCCGAAAGTGTACAAAATTCCTCCAAACACACACACACACACACACACACACGCGCGCGCGCACGCACACATACATCACAGACTACAATACAGAAAGAGAAATCTCTTAAGGTTGTAATTTATCACTGACAAATTACACGGGTATCCAAGAAGGAAAATTTGCTTCATTATTTAGGGCTAAATTCTGAAAACTTTATAAAATTCCGGGCATTTATTGACGTTTAAAAAGAGCAAGTACAGCTATTTCGAAAAAGTATGGACAACACTACTGGCTCGTCGTTGAGACGATTTTAACATGTGGGACGGAAAACGTGACTGACTTGAGGAGCATAAATAAATTTAATAGAAATAATTACGTAACGTTGAATAACAAACCTGGTTGCCCATAGTTCGCTAATATGTCAACAGACGACAGTTACCTAAGAAAGAAATATCTACAATAGGACAGTACTCAAAGTTGACGAACTCGAATCTGTTACGCTCATTTTTCCCTACAAAATTACCCTGGAACAGAATCAGTTTCTGTTAGAACACAATGCAATTACATGCAAACAAAATATTAGATAGCTCACCATTCACAATATTAATACATTTTGAGAACTTGTTGAGAAGAGTGTTTTTGGCAAGCAAGCATATAAATGAACAACAATTCACGTGGCTATCACCAAACAACCACCGCTGACATGTGATCACACCTACAACAAAATATTCTAAATAACTATTTTGTGCCATCAGATGGCAGCACGTAAGATTGAAAAAACTTGTTTGTTTGAATTTAACACTTTAAAAAATATTAGCGAAAACAATATAAAATAAATAAACAAAATATATTACTGCGGCATGCAAAAGGGAAAAATACGTAACAAAAGTGCCTGACCTAGTGGCCTCTGGTTACCAATTTAAAACTACGGAATTCCAAAACAGAACAAAAACCAAACACGTCAAACGTAAACCAAAACTGCTGAGCTTGGCAACTACTTCCGTTTGAGATCTTTTCAATAAAATCAACTGCTTTCAGGGAGAACTTTTGCACATTACCGATTGGTAATTAAAGAAAAAAAAATATGACCTTACCAGTGGCGTAGCAGCTCTGGGCTATCCGGGTTGACGCACCTCCCGAAATTCTGTTCCTTATTTATTATTATTATTATTTAATTCTAGCGTTGACGTCTTCCTGACTATTTTTAAGGAAGGGGGGGGGGGATCTAACCTCATAACCATTTTTAAACATGAGTTATGACTTAGAAGAGAGAAAGAGAAAGAATGAAAGGAAAGAAAAGAAAGGATATCGCAAGAAAGCTTGAGCTCACTACTTGAACTACGGATCAGCTGATAAACAACCTGTCCTTAGAAAGTGACAAAGCCAGGTGGAAATGCTCACGGCATAGCTTACATTTTACACATTTTTCGGACGTTAACTTATTCTTAGCGGTCTGTTTGTTCTGTTTTGACAGGTGTGAAACCGTTTCATACAAATTAGAAAATCTTCTGCCTACTTGGTACAGACATAATTTTGACGTAGGACTAGGTCTAACTCCGCGGATAGTATGGGGCGACTGACAGTCGACCGCCTGTGACAAAAATAGGTCCCAACTGAAATCATTATAGCGTTAATCAGGTCAGATCATATGTAAAGGATTTTAGAAGGTGAGTGTCTGGCCCCAGGTCTTAAACAACCTTTAGAGATAGGAAGCTAGGAGGAGATTTGGGCTAGAGTGCCCGATAAGAAAGTGACACGGAAGTGAGGTAGAAAAGGGGAGGAAGAAGCCCTCTTTTATTACCGAGGGGGCCAGTGCACGGGGTCCGACGGCTTAACGTGCACATCTGACGCTCGGCGGATATTTAGTGGTTTGAGCGTTCGTGCCTGTCCGGGATCGAAACTGAGGTTCCTCCGTGGCACTCACGAACGTTGACCACTAGGCCATCCGCGGCCCATTATAGCGTTAAAAATACGTGTCGCACACTAATCGTGTTAGCATATTCGTAAACAGCATGGAGTCCAATTCGCGTACTGCGCAATACATCGTGCGCGCGACGCTCCCCTTGTTCTCTGTGCGTGGGGGAGATGATGCAATATTTCTGGGGTACTTTTGGCAATATCGCGGTTTATCTGGACAACTGTGAGTGCAAAACGACTGTGCGTGGTATCGTTTTAAAGCTTTCGACGAGATCTATTCAAATATATAAAGAACATATCACAGACATTTACCACCTTTGATATATTGTTCACTTAAATTTAGCTTAATTGAAAGGTAAGAAGCGTTTCCAACATTTCTTTTTTAATTTCTCTAAAACGCCTTTCAGATGACGTTTCTTATGCTAAAAAAATTCACACTTTTTAAATAATAAACTGTAGAAATTTTGGCTAAAAGAAAAACTGACTACAAATTTTGAAATTACAAATCAACTTTGCGCTTTCAATTCCTTTCTGCATTTTTCTTTCTCCTTAGTAGAGTGTACAGGTAAGTTCATCAGAATTCAATTCAAAGTAGCTAACGAGTATCTATAAAGAGTTTCACGTAAGACATACACATACCAGCCACTGAATCAGAAACTTTTATTTAATATCGGACTGGACCTTCTTTAGCCCGCGTTACAGCACGTATGCGACTTGGCGTAGATTCCACAAGGTATTGGAACGCATCTACATCTACAGCATGCCAGGAGTTTACCAGACAGTCTTTTAATTATTTAAGATTTGACGGAAGAAGGGATTTTTGCTCCCGGATCTGTTTTTCTAACATGTCCCATACATTCTCAATGGGGTTCAGATTCGGGCTTTGTGGTGCCCAGGGGAGATGGTGGAAGTCGTTGTCATGCTCGCTGAACCACTGCTGAACGCATCTTGCTCGAAGGACAGTAGATTGTCGTCCATGAAACAGCCGTCATCTGTTGGATAAAAAGTCAACACTGCAGGATGGACTTGATCGCCAAAAATGTTCAGATAATCCTTGCACGACATTTGACCTTCCAGTAATATCAGGCGACACGTTCCGTACCGACAGAACGTGCATGACACCACCTCCAGATCCTTGAATTCTGTTTACAAGGCAATCTGGATCCATAGTTTCATGGGGCTCTCTCCAAACCCTCTGCTTACCGTTGATACAGAACACGGTGTATCGGGACTCGTCGGACCACATGACTTTTTTTCAGTCTTCCACTGTCCAGTCACGGTGTTGTTGACACTACTGTAGACTATACAGAAATAAGTAGTTTCCGTATAAACATGCAACTTCCAGTACCGATCCTCTTCAATTCCCTGTGCATAGTTCGCTGCGATATGGGTTGGGAACAGTCTTCATTAAATGCTTCTGTCAATTTGCCGTACACGGAAAGTCCTGTTTCTCCGTAGAAGCCTTCTTAAACGATCGTGATCTCTTGACGACTCTGTCTAAATGGTGCGAACAAAGAAATTCCAAGCGTAAATATTAAACCATATATTTACCACAAATACCTGAACCGGGCTGGTGAATATTACATAAATATATACACAAACACAGAAGACACACGAAAATAAAATACAGTGGCACATCGATTATACTTCTCCCAAAAAAGCAAAATTAGTCCACGTATAACTGCAAAAATTGCGTACGAAAAATTACAAGCATGCTTAATCATATATCCGGCACAATTATAAAATCATATCACCGATTAAAATGCCTAATGGCGTATAATCGACGTTCCACTTGTAATTTTATGCACCTTTGCATGCGTATTAAAGAGCTCGAGCACCCCTTGGGCTTTACGTCCTGAGCTCCAGCACAGTTAATCAGACCTTGAACATTCATTAGACTTCTTGCCCAAAGCTACGTGCACTAACTGAACTTCATATAAAAAGCTCGAGCACCCTCGGATTTCTGAAAAGTTGGGGCCTATGCTTAGTAACATTAGTAGTGCACTATTTTGTGTACTCGCTCTTTCAGCCTTTTACTTTCTGAAGTTGATTTTCCAGGGGTTGCATCTTTTCTGCCAGTCATCTTACTAACAGATTTGATCAGTTTTTATCCTGTTTTCGTCTATGTAACGGTCTATCCTTTTTTCTTTTTTTTTTTTTCTGCCTCCTTGGTTGTCCTGTTATTTTAGCTCTGCGACACTCACTCCGTTCGATTGTTTTCTATCAGAGAATTTCATATGTCAACTTGTTTGCTCTGTTGGTTTTCTTTTCAGGCGAAAGACATTTTGATTTCTTAAGAGTTGTTTGAGTCCTTTGCTGTACTTTTTTCGTAGGTGCTTTCATAAGCCATTCTTTCGGAAGCACATTTTTCCATTAACGATTCTGAAATTGAATTTCCAGCTTTGAAGGTAAAACCTTAATGCCCCCTAAGTTTTATTTCAAGGTGCTTCATCTTCTTTTAGTTGTAGATACTGAAGTCTTGAAGTCTTTTGTTTGAGATAATTTTTTGCGATATTCTTTTTTGTCTTCCATTTTGTCAGCCTGAACTAAAGCGGGGATAGATTTAGCATTATGTACAAACGAAAGGTTTTTAAAATGGACACAAATGCTCTCAGTTTGCAATGATAAACTTTTCCCTGTAAATCCTAATGTTTAAACTAATTAAACAAATTTGTCATATAAATTTAAATATTTCTTATAATCATATATATATCGAACAAAGTTGCACACATGATCACCTTCTTTCTGTATTTCAGCCATTTTGCATTAAAATAAAGAAAATTTGCATGAAGATCCTTAGTTTTTATGAAAGAACAAATATCGGGTTGCCACTTAAATCATTAATTCACAAATCAGGTGTAAGGGCGAAAAGTAATAATGAAATGCATATCAATTAAGATATGATCTAGTGCTAATTTATGTACATAAAAACAAGGAAATAACTTTATTTCATTAACTGTGTGCATATACAATGTCCAAGGTTAGAAGGGCGCCAGCCTGTCTGGGAAGACTGAATACGTCCTTTATGTAAAAGAACGTCAGTATTGTTGTATGTTTTGTTCTGTTTGTATAGAGTCTGGTTTCCACGTGCAGAAGTCCGTTAGAAGGAATGTGAAGTATGCGGTCGTCGGGCACGGAGACAATAAGCGAGGGCGAGCGAGTTCCCTGAAGCAGGAGCGGCTGGGGTGCGGATACGGAGAAAGTTGGCCTGCGGACAAAGGTCAGGTTCGCTCCAGGACCTGACAAGGTCAGCGCCTCGCGGTAGAGGGGCTGAAAAGAGAAAGGAGGGGTCTGCTGGAGCGAGGGGGATAAGAGATAGCTTCGGAGAGAGAAGCAGGATTGCGAGGTGCGCTTGGACGGTGGGTAGACGTGCGGCGTCTATGCTCCAAGGAACGCAGTTCCTGTTATTTGCGTGAAGCTGGAGGCTTCGGGAGAAAGTGAAAAGGATTTGCAACGAGTGTCTGGAAGACGGATAGACGTGTGGATATTTTATGCTCCGAGGAACGCAGTTCCTGGTTTTTAGCGTGAAACAGAGTGTTTCGAGGGACAGCGTGGAGTCAGAACAACTCGGATATAGAGTGGCGTTAGGGCAACGGATTTGAGATTGAACAATTCGTGACGGACGATGCATGCGAAACAAATTCGTCGACGTGGACATTGGCACCGGAGCCAGACTCTCACTAGTACTTTGATTCATTAAATTTATTATCTTTCTTATTCACGAAGTATTTATTGAAGTTGATGAAGTGCCTTACAGTAGCCATTCTCTCCCTTCCTTGATTCGCGGATAATTACACAAAAAGGCGGAGGAAGAGGGGCCTGGATGATAAATTTATTATTAATAAATTACGAAAGTGAGAACCTCAGGTTATTTGCTGTAGGGAGAAGTTGTTAAATTAACTCACGGACGCCTATCGGAAAGAAGGCGGGACTTAGCACGAAAGTCTATGTCTCACCCCTACATCAGGGATTTGCAATTTTTATCAATAATAATTGATAAAACCATCAATTATTTGATTCATTAATCGACAGTTTGTTTCGAATAATAAATTATTAAGATTAATTCGGCTATAGAACATTCAGTTGATAATTCATGACATCAACTGAACTGAATTTTCAAGTGAAGGATTTACTTGAATTGATAAACGAAACGTGTAGTGAAAGCTAGAGTAGTGTTTTTTTATTCTTTTTCTAATTTTAATTCGCAGCAGTTAGTGATACTCCACGATATCTGCCGACAACTGGAGATAGCCTAAAACATTAGCCGCAAATTGCTAGAGACCGTAGTCCTGTAGTCACCTAAAAATCGTTTTTAACTTTTCCCTTAAGTCTTCAATTTAGCCGCCCCGGTGGCGCAGTGGTCTAAGGCGTTGGCCTCTGATCATTCGTCCGAAGGGGTCCGGGTTCGAATCCCGGTGAGGCATGGATGTTGTGTTTGTCTTACGGCACTGGCTCTCTCCCTTCCCTGGAACCAGTGACCCTAAATTAGGGACGGGCGACTGCTTATAGCCCATTGAGTTGCTCACGGTGGTCGTTAAACCTCCAACCAAAAAAAAAAAAAAAAGTCTTCAATTTAAAACAGCAAAAGAATATCACATAGGTGACAACGTAGTAGCATTCCAGATGTGTCGCCGAAATGAAAATGCATGGAATTAAAATAGCAACGTTTCTCAATAAAATGTTTATTATACATCGACTATTTGCAGAGCGTTTGGCTCGGCATCATCAGGACGAATGGAGCGTAAATATTTAAATCATTGTGACATCATGAGAACAAAATGCTTAAGCGCCATTCGGCCTGATGATACAGAGCGAAACTATAGTCGATATATAATAAACATTTTAGTGTGAGAAACGTTGCTATTTTTATTCTGTCTTAACACCAAAATTCAAGTTGTCATAAATTATATAGGAAAATGCATGTCCGACGTTACCTGCGATGATAAAAATGAAAATAAGTTTATTTCTACAGAAGTTCAAGCACAACACGAGCTGCAAAATGTAGTTATCAATTAAAATCTTGGAATTCAGCATTCCTGATCAGTAGATTGGCGTCACCAAAGTCATCGTTAAAAAATACGCTAACAGAAATAACACTTTAAGCTCATAATGCATAAAATGACAAAGTAAATGTAAAATCTAACTTTTTTTGTTTTTTTGCAATCGCTTCCTGTGTTGCTGAAGGCAAGAATTTAATGAGTTTCATTTATTCTACGATGAACTTCGTTGAGGGAAATGCGGCGTCACAATATTGACACAAACTTCTGGAGATAGCTGCAAATAAAAAAAGTACAAAATTATCTTTTTTCAAGCTGTCTTATTATGAAGGCTGTTTTGATACACTCTAAATGTTATTAAACATATGAAAAATTATGGGGTAGCACCTTAAGTATTTCTGAAAGTCGACAATACGAAGGCGCAAACAGACAACGAAATAATGTTTTGCAACTTGAAATGAAAAATTATGTTAAAAAAATATTCAGAAAACATAAAATAAGAGCTATTAACATATTGATAGCGTTTTTCACTTTATTTTTCCTAAACTGATGTCTTTTTGCACCTTTCGTTACTGTGAGGCTTTAACAATTGAGCAGCAAAGTTACATTTTCGCTTTACGTACCAAAGTTTCTGCTGCAGTTGCACATAGTAAGGAATTTAAGTGACGCAGGCCATTAAGACGAGTTCGTAATGATTTCCTTCAATCTCCCTCACAGGAGCAGTTGAACCGAGGTGGCAACTGCTCCTGTGTCCAAAGTCATATTTTCTTTTCCAATTTTTTTCGCAGTTGGGTAACGACCCCTTAGAGCATTGCTCTCCAACTTCGACAGAGCTGCAGGCCAAGGTTTTTAGCACAGTTAGACAGTCGCCCACATCTTTTTTTTTTTAATTGATGTAAAATGATACAAATATAAATATGCCCTGTTTAATTTATTAAAAGTTTAATATCTCTTTTAATCAACATTAGAACAGTTGAAATTTAAAATTTGACAAAAAGAACAACTTATGTATAACGAGAGCACTGTGGACGGCCTAAGTCACCTAAAAGTTGTTGCATGCCCACGTCGATGCTTGTCGTTAAAATTGATTCAGAGTAGAATCATTTACACTCTTCCTATGTTTTGACTTTATGTATTTGATTTCAGAAACTGTCCTTTCGCATATACTTCAAAACATTGAAATAATTTCTACAAATCTCTTATATTTAGGCATTTCTGAGTGAAAAATGTTTTAACAATTTTGTCCTAGTCTCTGATGGAGCTCTAATAAATTCGTCTTGTACAATAGTTCAGAGAAGTCTATTTGAAAATTGGGGTTTGCGCTTTCAACATCAGTATTCAGTGGATTGTTGAATAGACGTATGTTTGAATACTTAAGAAATGCATATAGCGTGCTAAATCCGATTACTTTTGTGGTGTAATAAGCACAAAGATTCGCCAAGCTTTCGCATTCCACCGGGAGCCTTTTGCAAGGCAATGGTAGGCATAAAAAAGCATTCCAGTGGAGTGCGAAAGATTGGCGAATCTTTGTGCTGACTATACCACAAAAATAAACGGATTTAGTACGCTATATGCGTTTCTTGAGTATTCACAGTCTGGTGTATTTAAAATAACGTTAGACGTATACTTGGTTTGAATTCATCTGATTGTGTATACTTGTTAACAAAATTCTTAACTGTGTCGAGCTGAGTTAAAAGTACTTTAAAATCTGTAGTTTCACCAAGCATTGGGATTTCATCTGAAAGTTCCTTGAAAGATTCGAAATGAGTCAGACTGTTTCTTTCTAGATTTGGTTTTAACCATGGCAGCTTAAAACGAAAACTAGCTTTGTATATGATTGTAAAGATTACAGATATTTTGGTCTAAATAGAAAAAATATTAAACTTTTCGTGGAACTATACTCCGTGAATGGGCCTGGCCTGTGAGAGCAGAAAAATGTAAGATAATGGCGCTACTAAAAATGATAAAATAGGGAAGGAATTTCAGAAAGAAAGAGAGATGAAATGTTATATACTCTTCATTTGCGGACCGCATAATTTAGTTTCGCTTGCAGCCAGTTGGATCCTAGAGCGTTTAATGACTATCAGAGTCTCCCGTCCCAAATGTAGGGCCACTGTTTTCAAGGAAAATGAAAAGCCAAAGCCGTAGGACAAACGCACCACCCGTATCTCATACGGTATTTCAGTCTAGACTTACCTCAGATGATTAGTCAGCATCCTGCGCCTCTGAATTTGACCGGGGAGGGGGCCATGCCTTTCTCGTCGGACCACAAACCACAAAGTAAACTGCCTCCGCAATACTTGGACGGACAGTCAGAAGAATATTACCAGTCTTGCTACCCAAGTAGAATTCACGGAATCTTTTATAAGAGAAATTCATGACCAGGGTCGCAAGATAATAAAAACTTGCGAGGGGTGGCACAACCGGGAAAAGATAATTTAGAGATCCAACTCGCCATTTTTCGAGGAGAAACAACCTTTCCTACTGATCATTTTTTAGGAAATATTGGGATTTTTTTTTATTGAGGCGTTATAACATTTTAAGCCCCTCTCTGTTATGGCATCCTGTTCATGACGAATGTCAAAATGCTTCAGCAGACTAACTCGCTATATCAGCTGATGAACTGCAAAAACAATTCAGCTATGTACTAACAAACCGCAAAATATGATACGCTGCCCAGATGGCGGAGTGGTCAAAGCGCTGGCTTTAGCCCGCGCTTACATCACTTTAACCCGGACCGTTCGCTTGAGAAGGTTCCGGGTTCGAATCCCAGAGAGGCATGGACGTTGTGTTTGTCTTACGGCACTGGCTCTCTCTTCCTTGAAACCAGTGGCCCTAAATTAGGGACGAGCGACTGCTTATAGCCCATTGAGTTGCTCACAGTGGTCGTTGAAACCCCAATCAAATACATATATACTGTAAATACATGTGACTCAGACTTTTGTCTTTCGTTAGTAGTATACAGAATATCTTTAGCTACTTTTGTCTTTCGTTAGTAGTATACAGAATATCTTTAGCTACTTTTGGCTATTCGTTTTCAATTTCAGTTAGGCCTACTAGCTTTACGGAAGGAGATACCATAACTGAATAACTGAAGAAAGGAAACCCATGTTTTTCCACAAAGGTAATGTATACTAGACCGGCGGAAAGAGAAGGCAATGTAACAACATTCTGACTATCCGCCAGCGTGTTGCGGTGGCTGTTTATTGCCACTGAGCCCGAGAGACGAGATATAAAAAAAAACAGTCTATAATTATGAGTGAGAAGGAAGGGAAGTCTTCGTAAGAGAACCGAATACGTACGTCATATTCACCGTCATCGATTTCTCTTTAGATGCATTAATTTCCAACAACACGTAAAAGAGGAATTCATGCGATGCTAAGAAAATCCCTCAACCTAAACGAACCTTAATCATTCACCCCAGGCCCATGGAGTGGCACTATACCTCCCAGCAGGAGCGGATTGGCCCACCGGGATACCGGGACATTCCCCAGTGGACCATTCGAGAAACTTTCTCATATCTCCTTTTTTTTTTTTTTTTTTTTTGATTGGAGGTTTAACGACCACCTTGAACAACTCAGTGGGCTATAAGCAGTCGCCCGTCCCTAATTTAGGGCCACTGGCTCCAGAGAAGGGAGAGAACCAAACACTTCATCCATGCCTGACTGGGATTCGAACCCGGCCCCATCTCAGACGAATGATCAGAAGCCATCGCTTAGACCATTGCGCCACCGCGGCGGCCGTGTCTCCTTTGTCTAGATTGTTTGGAAAGAAGGAATAATTATTTTGGTACTTATGAATAAGAAATGTTTACTTCATTTGAGCTTTATGTTATGTGTTTTAAATGTTATTGTCTTAGGGAAAAAACTGGCGTTTCCTTCTATCGATATACGTATGTGTTGGGTGTTATATTGGCCGTTTGCTCTAAAATGACAAAGCAAAATTTTTTCTACTTCAGAAAAAACTTTGCCACCGGACCATGCACGCTGTTGTAAATAAATTAAGGTAACTGTTATAAATAATTAAGATTGGAGCCAAAGGAACATTGGTAGGCCCTACCTTCCCTTTGAAATCTTGAAGAAGGCACTAGTAAAAATGTTGATGGACCATCATCTCCACACCCTTATCCACATACTGACACAGAGCACAAAGCGATTCTCCGGCAGAGATGTTCCGATATCCACGTCCCACGCACATTTATCTTAAAAAGAACAACGATTTACGGGTACTGGTTCATGGATCAAAGTGGTAGTTCACGAGTCAAAATAAACTTAGAAAAGGCGTCTATTCAAGGATGCGGTACGAATACCGTTGAGCTGTAGATGATCAGTGACCAAATAAATATGATTATATGGTACAACTCCCCGTTTTGAGTATGGTTTGATATGTTACATTCAGTCACGTGAGTGGTTTTTTAAAATTCTTTCTTAAATCGCTATTAAAATTCGTTCACGACTGAATTAGTATTTCAATGCATATTTCAGCGGTTCTCTTTCATCCAGGAGTTAATAGAATTTCCTTCATGAGCAAATTTATGAGTTCTTCCCCTCGGAGTACGCGTGTTATTGTAGTGGGCCACAAGACTAAAATTCCCGGCCTGGTTTCGTCGACCCAATCCACCCCTGCCTCCCAGCAGAAAAACTTTCGTCGACCCAATTCACCCCTGCCTCCCAGCAGAAAAACTTTCGTCGACCCAATCCACCCCTGCCTCCCAGCAGAAAAACTTTCGTCGACCCAATCCACCCCTGCCTCCCAGCAGAAAAACTTTCGTCGACCCAATTCACCCCTGCCTCCCAACAGAAAAACTTTCGTCGACCCAATCCACCCCTGCCTCCCAGCAGAAAAACTTTCGTCGACCCAATCCACCCCTGCCTCCCAGCAGAAAAACTTTCGTCGACCCAATTCACCCCTGCCTCCCAGCAGAAAAAATTTCGTCGACCCAATCCACCCCTGCCTCCCAGCAGAAAAACTTTCGTCGACCCAATCCACCCCTGCCTCCCAGCAATAAAACTTTCGTCGACCCAATCCACCCCTGCCTCCCAGCAGAAAAACTTTCGTCGACCCAATCCACCCCTGCCTCCCAGCAATAAAACTTTCGTCGACCCAATCCACCCCTGCCTCCCAGCAGAAAAACTTTCGTCGACCCAATCCACCCCTGCCTCCCAGCAATAAAACTTTCGTCGACCCAATCCACCCCTGCCTCCCAGCAGAAAAACTTTCGTCGACCCAATCCACCCCTGCCTCCCAGCAGAAAAACTTTCGTCGACCCAATCCACCCCTGCCTCCCAGCAGAAAAACTTTCGTCGACCCAATCCACCCCTGCCTCCCAGCAGAAAAACTTTCGTCGACCCAATCCACCCCTGCCTCCCAGCAGAAAAACTTTCGTCGACCCAATCCACCCCTGCCTCCCAGCAGAAAAGCTTTCGTCGACCCAATCCACCCCTGCCTCCCAGCAGAAAAACTTTCGTCGACCCAATCCACCCCTGCCTCCCAGCAGAAAAACTTTCGTCGACCCAATCCACCCCTGCCTCCCAGCAGAAAAACTTTCGTCGACCCAATCTACCCCTGCCTCCCAGCAGAAAAACTTTCGTCGACCCAATCCACCCCTGCCTCCCAGCAGAAAAGCTTTCGTCGACCCAATCTACCCCTGCCTCCCAGCAGAAAAACTTTCGTCGACCCAATCTACCCCTGCCTCCCAGCAGAAAAACTTTCGTCGACCCAATCCACCCCTGCCTCCCAGCAGAAAAACTTTCGTCGACCCAATCCACCCCTGCCTCCCAGCAGAAAAACTGCAAGACTTTTTCATGCCAAACAAATTCGTCTAAGACTTGTAAATTAACCGTGTTATTTTAAAAGGTAATGGAAACATTCGGTTGACTTAAGGATTCTGTGTGCAACAAAAAAAACTACAGGTTCATAGAAAATACTGATTTGAAACAGAGGAATATGTTTCATATGGTGCATTGGATGTAAAAGAGTCGGGATATCTGCGAGTGGATGGAATATTAGCTATGTAATGCAGACTTTCAATCTAATCCAAAGTCTGTACAGTACAGATGACATGATTATCCGTGGTTACTGAACCCGCCGCGCCAAACAAAACGCGATCAGCAGCTGCAGCAAGAGATCAGCGTGTTGATTACCAACCACGCCATTAAGATCCTTTCAATTTTTCTGCTCCAAGGGGGTTAAGGCACTTACTTACCCCTGTGAAATAACGAAGAAACACAATAACGCAATTTATCGAAAGATGGCCAGCAGAAGGCTACCTGACAGAAGGGTTCAAACAAGCAGGCTGCTGCTCAGGAAATCTGGGTTTAATGTATGGAGATAATTATTTGAAACACATCGCTCGTATTACAAAGAGCATGAATATTTCACCGTATATGAAAGTACAAAAGCTAGGCGTGAGAACCAATTGCCATTTTCCATTCATTCTTGTTCTACTCCCCCCCCCCCCGCACACATCCTATTTTCAGTGGGTGCTTTTAGTTGGGATTTAGGTGATGAAGCCAGAAAGCTTTGCTCAAGCTCTGGATGGCAACCAAGTAGCCTGTCGCCCCCCCCCCCCTTTCCGTAGCAAAAGTCGGAGGGTTTTAAGTGTTGCATTCGTTGCTCACAGAATACCTTCATACCTCAGAGCAGAAGAAATCGGCCAGACCTGTGGTTCTTTAGTTGACTGAATTATGAATCTGAAACTTTATATCGTGCACAAAAACCAGAAAAGACATGATTGTGATTAGAAATGACATGACTGTGATTAATAATCGTGCACTAAAACCAAAAAGGACATGCCTGTGATTAGTACTGTGGTGAGCTGAGACTACTAGAGCTCCGTTTCCTCCAGAAACAAGGCCAGGGAACAGCAGTTGTCACCTTGGGAGGTTAAATGAATAACATGTCGGAAATGGAGAAATTATCTGAAAATTAGCATTAAATTAAATTAATGCCTGACTATATGATGAGTGCTCACTGAATTACGACCATCACTATGTAATGGAAGTTACACCCGATACTGCCATAACAAGGAGGAGAGCGTGATCTGTAGGTTAAAGGGGTGTATATAAGGATTTGGTTGTTCAGTTGAGAGCAAAGTTACGGACGTGTAACTGTGCTCTCAACTGATTGGGTAAAACCAAGGATTATCGGAATTTAACAAAGGTCCAATTGAGGGCGCACTAAGGGTTAATACTTCCATTTCAGAAGCGGTCACACCTGTGGGTTATTCTAACGTCTCCGTAGTTAAGACGTACAAGGAGTGGTACCAAAACAGCGAAACAACCAACCAGGGACACAAGTGCATAGGCCGGCAAAAAGTGAATTCCAGAAGTGAACGATGGGTGCATCGCCCTGTACAGAGCAATCGGCGCAACAGTTTCGCAGTTGAACACCCAATACAAGTCAACAAGAAGCAATATGCGTCGCACGCTGGCACAAATTGTCCACTACAGTAAACGCCCTGTACAGCATCCTCTCCTAACAACAGTCCATCGACGTAAACGACTCTCCTGGTGCCAACCGCATGCGGACGACAGCACATCAGAAGTAGGAATGCTGGTCTGATAAAACACGACATGCACTCCATTCTGCCGATGGTTGATTTCGTATCTGACGGTCTGCAGCATGAAGCTGTGGATCTCTTACGCATGGCATCGAATTATCCACGTCTGTGGGGCCGACTGTATGATATGAGGCTTCTTTATCTGGCAGGAACTGAAACCTCTAACGCATGTGAACCAATGTATGAATGGCGGCTACTACCAGATACTGCTAGCGGATAAACAATGTTGTTCCTCCACTCAGATGAAGATGCGTTCTTCCAGGACGATAATGCTCCATGTCACCGAGCCCGCCTCGTACACGAATCACTTGACAAACACAGTGCTGGACAGCTCCAAACTCGCCTGATCTCAACCCTATTGATCATTTAGCGACATTATGGAAAGCTAGGTGGTGAAGCAGTTAGACACATTGTAACGTACCAGGAGATGTGACGTACCAGCCAGCAGGACGCACACGACATAAAGGCAGATAGTAGTCAGAACAAACGTCCGCGTAGCTCAATTGGTAGAGTGACTTATTCCGGAATGAGGGGATCCGGGTTCGAATCCTGGCGTGGACAGAAATGACGGAGAAATTTACTTCGTTATAACATCACCAGGATCCATATTGAAACTGTGGGCAACAATACAAACAGCTTGATTGCAAATTATCACACAACTATACAGACCTGATGGAGTAGATGCTACTCCGAGGGACTGCCATTCTCCGGGCGAAAGAGAGCCCATGAAGTATTAGGTAGGAGACCATAATGCAATGAGCGCTCAGTGTATGTTTGATAACGGTATTGTGATTTTTTTTAATACTGTTTTACAGTATTTAGCCACGGTACTTGTGCACCTGCTATGCATGTCTATAAGTTAGTTTACTCCCTTCCGCCACTCCTCAGTGTGTGACGTGCCTGCCAGAAGGACGCACACGTCATAAAGGCAGATAGGAATCAGAATAAAATGTCTGCGTAGCTCAGTTGGTAGAGCGACTTGTTCCGGAATAAGCGGCCTCGGGTTCGAATCCCGGCGTAGACCAAAAATGACGGAGAAATTTACTTCGTTATAATGGCGCCCGAACTATCCGGATGACCCGGCCGTTCAAAATCTCGCATTGGTGTGATGTTATTTCCACACCGCGAGACAGAAAAATCAGAGAATTCCTTCTCCAGCGCTTCGAAAAATAAAAATGTGTGATGTTGCATTCCACACAGCAGATTGACTGGGAGTTCTCAAGTGCACGTTCTACAGTGGATGGCTGCCTGCAACGATTCGTGGTCACGGCTGACCCGTGGGCCATGCCCCCGGCCTTCTTTCGGGGGGGGGGAGATGTGACGTACCTGCCAGAAGGACGCACACGTCATAAAGGCAGGAATCAGAATAAAATGTCTGCGTAGCTCAGTTGGTAGAGCGACTTGTTCCGGAATAAGCGGCCTCGGGTTCGAATCCCGGCGTAGACCAAAAATGACGGAGAAATTTACTTCGTTATAAGTGGGCGGAGATGGATAGACCCCTAGGGAGCTGTGGGCTCTCCATCTGAGCCTACAGATCTGAGCTCTCCATCTGAGCCTACAGATGGAGAGCTGGTAGTACAGCCAAAGGAGTCGTCTTACTTTGATTCGTTCCTTCGAATTTTCCATTTCACTGAACAACTTGTACGACAAACCTCGGGAACCCATTTAATTTTCCGACAAATACGAAGTTAACGATTGTTGGCTTGAAATCTTCAGTTTTTGATCCTCTGGACATTTGCTCAGGGAACTAAACACTCTTTTCATGAATCAAGATTGAAACTGATCGATCCAGTGACTCAGCAGCATACAAATTGAATGATCGAATCACTCCTCCTGTTCGCAGCAATTGATCCAAAATATCTATGATTTGAAGGCGCACTTGTTGCCGAATGGAGCAAAATTTGGGAAATGTTGAATTTTTACTGCAGATATTTACGAGAAACACACCTGTGCGTGCGTGATACATTTTTTTATTTTTTTTTTCAGTTTACCGTGCTACAACACTGACGCTCGGAAAATAAGCTCATCCATCGATAACAGTGTCTTGTTCGAGAAACCTTTGAAATAAATCTGCTTTTTTCGAATAAACACGCTGCATGTGAAACAACGCAGCAACTAGATTTAAATGAAAAATTTATCACGTGGGCAAAGAAAACAGGTGATCTTGTTTTCACCAACATCCTTTATTCACTTCAAATTCTGATTTAGAAAACCCCAATGCTCATTTTTTAGTTTTTTTTTTTTTTTTCTTTAAGAGAAAGCGCTCGCGTGACAGTGTCATCTATCGTTCGCAAACATAATATTTGCACTAATACAGGTCGCAAACGAAATCTTTTTTTTTTTATGGATAGAAAAACGTAAGGCGACGAATTTTTGTGTCTGTCTGTCAGTCTGCCCTGCTTCTCAACACAATATCTGTGCTTCTGTAAGTATAATTGGTTTTTACATCGTATAGACGAAAGAATGCGTAATATTTTTGGACTGATTCTTAGACAAATATGTGACAAACAAACTAGTTTCTGCTTACTTCCTCTGCGTGATTACTCGAAATATTAATTTAAAAGAGGAGTCAATTTTAGCAGAATAAATTTATGACTTGAAAATCAACTGTTGTTAAAACTTTAATTTAGTTAATTGCGTTGGATTTCGTTCAGATGTTAAGGAAATCTGAAAATTAGGTAAACTTATGGTTTCGACGTCTTTAATATCAGTGAGAAACGGGTCCCCGTTGAAACCTCGTGAAGAAATAATTCTTCTTATGTACATGGAAGGTAATGTAAATGTCATTGGGGGGACTTCAACCTGAATCGTTTTAAATCAAACATATTGCGCAGGAAGCCATTCTTCTAAGTCGTAACTATAAAAGCTCTGAAGTTTTCTTGCCTTTCCTATACCATTCACATGAACACTGCTTGAATAAACTAGGTGTAGGGAGTTATAATCTTTTGAGGAATCGTCCAAGGGAATTTTTGCTTTTAGTTCACTTCCGGCATGGGTAGAGTTCGGATGTCCCCGACATTGCTCCTCAGAAATATACGAAGTCAAATGTCAGCAATAGATGCTACAATTACAGGACCTACCTCTTACTCCAGTGTAGGCTGATAACAATTAACGATGTGCCGAAATATACAGTAAATTATTTCGTTAAGTAAAAACAGAACTCAACTAAAAGAACACATGATCTCACGTGGTGTCAAACATACAAAGCTCCCACGTGACTAACTTAAAATACCATCCTCAGGATGGGTCCCGAACCAGGACATAATCAGTACAAAGACTTTAAGTAGCAAGGGTCCCAGAACAGTAATGGTTTTAGTATAATCAAAATTTTAAAATGTATAACAGCATGCAAATGCTGTATGGGGTTCAAATTGTTTTTTTGTCAAAATTTTATAAGGTATATAGGTTTTATTATTAGAATGAGTCACAGTGTGCTATTGGTGTAAAGGAGTTGACCTCAACATGCACTCCTTCTGTGGAGTATACTATTATTTTATTTTTCTATATTTGAGAATAACATATTACTAATTTGTGGATGCAAACCCAAGTTGGTTTTAGAAATTTGTAATATTTTAGAGAAATTATTTTATAATACTTTTGATATATATATTTTTAGTGTATAATTTGTGGGCATTTGAGCCGAAGGTGGGAGATTTTTTCCTGTTGTTTTGGGAAGGGGCTTTCCCTCTTCTCCTTCCTTGGTTTTTTAACCCACTTTGGAGCTAGCTTGTCTTTTGCAGGTTTCAAGAGCGACATTGCCTGCCGGCCTTCGGATTGGTGCTGAGAATGGAGAGAAGTTCCTGTTGTGGTATGAAGTGTGAGAAAGACTTGTGTGATGGACAAATGGTGTAAATGCTGAGAGAAAGGAAGGGTAAAAGGGTGATCTTTTCTTTTTTTCAGGGTTTGACTCTCAAGGCCGTTTCAGTTGTCGAATGGCTGGGGGGGGGTTCCCGGTGTTTCTGAGTATTAATCTTCGGTGCAAGGACTTCTAAGATCCTCATTGGAGCACACTTTGTAATGTGTTCCACGATGAGCTTTGATCTTAGAAGACAAGGGTTAACTATACCTACTACTTACTACCTCTGTGCTGATTATGATGAACTGGAATGGAAAAAAATAAAACTGCCCTAAAAGGAATAATCAAACCCGTCAATCCCTGTAGACCCACAAATCATTCCATCAAAGTGAATATTCGTATTAGCAACACGCAATAGCTTTCCCCAGGATGTACAGGAGTTGGACAGAATAATGTGTAAACCACGGTCAGAGACGTGACTTTTAGTACAGCTGCGTACGTCGCAGTACTCAAAGGTATCCGCCACTTTTTGGTTGTGATAGCTTTGTTTAGAACCTCAAGGTACTGTTTAAGCGAATTTTAAGTGTCTTGTTGCAAAATTTCTTTCAGGTGACGACGAAATGAGAGACCCAACGTACTTCGAAAGAGGGGTAATTGTTGGTGGCCGGCTAGTTGGTGCCTCCGTGACAACAGTCGCCAGGGTATGGAGAGCTACTGTGTCTAGCTAGCGTGATGACAGCATGCCGTGTGATCGTGGCAAAAAACACAAGAGCTGCCGGAAAACGACCCTCACTCATAGAGACAGGAGAGCATTAAACAGGATTATTACCCTTCATAAGAAGACCACGGTGACGAAAATGAGTGCTGAGCTCAATCTGCATCTCCAGACGCCAGTATCAACGAAAACAGAGCGTAAGGAACTGCATAAACAAGATATTCATGACAGAGCTGCTATTGCAAAACCTCTGGTTACCCGGGTGAATGCACAACGGCGACGGCAGTGGTGCCAGAAGATACAACGTGGACTGCCGATACATGGAAGCTTATAATGTGGTGGGATGAATCCACATTCACACTATTCCCAACCACAGGATGTGTTTACGTGAGCAGAACACCGTCAGAAGCGTACATCCTAGACTCTCTGCTCCCAACAGTGCAGCATGGTGGTGGTTCTGCCATGCTCTGGGCTGTCATATTATGGTTTTCAGCAAATCCCCTTATCATTTCGAAAAGACGGATGACTGGCAAGGCGTATGAAACCATTTTGGCCGACCAAGTCCATTCAATGGCTCAGGCATTCAATGGACTTGGCAATGTACAGAAAAAAGTGCTTTTCCCTTTTTCCTGCATTTTTTTTTTCTTTATATGAATACAATTTCTTTTCCACGAGTATTTGCTAAATGACATTTTCTTTTTCAAATAATAATTATTTTTGATAGATGCGATTTTTTAATGTGCTTTTTTGGAAAGGGGGTATGGAGGAAAATTCATTTGGAAAACTGGGAATTAAGATGAAAAATATACCCAAACCCTCATGGGAAAATAATATCTGTTAGTACTGTTAAGTAAACCTGAAATTCCTAAAAAATGCTATGCGAAATCAAGAAATTTCTATTCAAAATAACAATAATAATAATAATAATAATAATAATTATTATTATTATTATTATAAATATAATAATAATAATAAAAATACTGCATAGCAGATTTTGCTACACAATTTCTTTTTAACAAACTTCACCCTGAGCATAGATGGTGAAAACTGTGCCGGAGTTGTTGTTCAACATTGGTACATTCGTGAATGAAAATACCCACTTAAGCTTTGTGGTACTGACTAAACTCTTAATAAGAACTGAGTAATTAACATTTACCGTTCAAAGTAATGTTATGCGTAGACGATGCATTTTATTTATATATTTTTGTAGTTAACTGGGATTCGAGTACAAATGAGATTCATTTTTTCTCCATAAACACTCACAATTGTTCCTAATTTTAAAAAAAGGAGAAGAGCACCCGGCAATGGCCTTTTAATTTTTTTATAATTATCTCACATTTCATTTCTCTAGCTGTTTTCTTCTTTTTATTTTCGTCCCCCGAATGTTTTTCTTTCTTTTTTCTTCTCTCCACTCTCTCCTCTACGACTACCCAGTTTTTCTTCGCGGGCAATCGCGCGTCGAAGAAACTAGGAAAGGAGACTGAGTGAAGTACTGGCAGGTAATTTCCCTTTCCGCTAGCCCGGGCTGCTTAGGAAGCGAGAAGGCAACGACAATTTTTATTTTTTTTATTTTTGCTTTTCGTACCACAGGAAAATATCATTTTATGGTCCTCGCAAAAAGAATGACGAAGGCAGTTCGGGTATTATTCATCATCTGAGAATGAGCATGGCACGTTTTGGATTACTGTTACACAACTTCGGGGTGCGATATTAAATTGACTGAGTAGGCATAGGATGAGATGTTTTGGGGTATAGGGTACAATTTTGATAGGAAATTTTACAAGCAGGGACGTTAGGATGCGGCTCTTACTGGGCGTGATGATCAGGGCCGGATTACGGGGGGGTGCAGGGGCCCACCATTACCAAGGGCCGAGGAGGCATGCCGCAAATAATACGCAGCTTATATATTTATATAGAAGTAAAATAGTTTTAGTTTAGTTTCGTATGATTTCCACTCGATTACAAACGGTTGCTAGAAGACGAACAGATTTCAAGGCACTGAATTACTAAGGGTAAACGTTCCATGTCGTTGTGTACAGCGGGCTGGCAAGACAGTTTAAACTTTTTTACTACCATCCACCCACACCTCCCTATTTGTACTTGGAACCGTTAATAGGGGGAATCCACTATGACTTCGCATTGCATAACAAAAAAAGGTGCACCAAAAAAAAAAAAAAAGTATACAATGCTAAACTATTAAAAATCCCAAGGCAAAATCTAGGAATCTTAAGCTTTCAATTGATGTTCTTGTGAGAACAGCGGAAAATACAACGACTTTTTATGAAAACTCTGCAGGAAATTTATTAGTTTGAAGAATGCACAACATACTTAATATTATTACAAGCCCACTGCTAGAGTTTCGTGTTTTAACGAACTTCAATAATTGTCCATCATACGTACTTTGGGGGCCATTTGGACGTCTTAGCCTTGTGACCCACTGAGATGTCTTAGCCTAAGGGCCCACTAAGGTCTTTATCCGGCCCTGCTGATGATCCCGTTTCTTCTCACATAAAATTCATGGCGTTTATCAGTAGCTCATTTGATCACACGATTGGCAATGCAGAATTTCTAGGACTAGAAAATTGGAAGGCGGATATTATGAAAGTCAACCAGTAGGATTTTTTCTGGGAAATCCTAAATATGTTTTCCACGCCCGCCAAAGCGGAGACGGTCTAGGAGTTACTATAATTTTATGAACACAGAAAATTAATCCGAACTTGTAGGAAGTGTTGAAGGCACTTGAAACGTTCATATCAGAATTAAACATTTTTCAGAGACGACAAAATTACTGACTTTCAGCTTGAGAATGAAACAAATACGCCCTAGTCTTAGAAGAGTAAATAGTAAAACTTAGGAGGGCTTGGGACAAAGGAATACACATGAGACATCAAGTTTGGTAGTTTTAAATGCAATTTATCTTGCACTTTTCTTGGTCTTTTGAACCACTCATAGTAATAATCTGCAATGAGTTTATTAAATGCTTTTATAAAAGTCAGGAATTTAGGGCCCTTTCTTTGAGACAGAAATAAAGACATTTTATTTATATGCTCAGTAAAAAAGCAACACTGTTCACAATTCAGTATCATATTTAAAGTTAAAAAGCTTCTTCCAGAAATACGTAAATTACTAAATCTTCAAAATTCCAAGTTTTGAGCGAAAAAAGAAAAAAAAATAGATGCCTTGTGATACTGAAATCCATAATAATAGTTTATAACACTAGAACACATTGTCTTCTGTAAGACCCTCCACATGGAAGTCTGAGAAAATCTTAAGCTGGGAGTATTAAAAATTGAGTTCGGGATGTTATATTACTCCGGGGTTCTATAGGAAAGTCCCTTGTCCAACCCTGTTTCAATTACTTTGTTCCGTTTTCCGTGAAATTAAACATTTATACTCACTTAAAAAGAAACTACAACTTCTTCAGATTCCACACATTAACTCTCCACTTAATAAGCATGTACACTGAGGTATGCAGACGCCATGGACAAAAAAGTAACTTCAGCGAAAGTCGAGAAAAATCATCATCAGAAAAGTATAAAAACTTACACTTTAGTGGCTTCTGCGAATAAATAAACATTTCTGGGGAAAGTGTCCCATCATCATCAAAAAAATTATTAGTTCGATTCAAATGCTAGTAGTAAGTACGTGCAGGCTTCGGGGAAATTGGAGGTTAAAACTGCCAACGGAATAACCGTTGCTTCCTTCGGGAGAGAATGACACCTGTAAGCGGGACGCAATTTCTCCTACAACGAACGGCCACTGAGCTGATAAACTGCACGCGTGTTACCCGTGGCGCGAGAGTAGACTTAATCTGACTCATTTTTACTTTTGGTTTCGGATGAAACAAGGTCAGGGCCTCAGTAAGCAAAGAGTTCACAACCGGAAGCATCTCGGTGACGAGATGAGAAAGCGGCTGACTGCAATATTTGATCCACTTCTTCGAGGAATTACTCACATGTTTTAATCGCATACTGCATGGAGGCTACAGTAGCTAGTCTACGTGCTAGACATAGCTGTGGAAAGCGCTTGGGTTACTGCTTGTCACTTATACTCAGGCGCAGCCTTCCGTACCTCTCTTTTTTCCGACTGCTCGAAATTAATAAATACCTACAGTTAAAAACTGCCACCATGCGATTGCTGATTCTACGTGTTCTCTTATTAAAAGCAGAGAGAAAGCTAACTGAGCTTAAAACATGCGCGTGTGTACTCAAGATCGAGTCAACGCACAGCAAACGAAAGTTATGGGGATTCAAAGAAAAAATCAACTACGTTGAAAACACGGAGCACGTGCCTCTATGACGTCTTATCTCCTCTCAATTGTTTTCCAGTTTATAAAAATTTAATATCTCACATTTCCGAAGAAATTTCAACTGAAATTTCCTTACGAATGTTCTGTTCCACATATATATTCCCCTTTGTGTAAAACGTATCAGTATCATTGTTTGTTTTATATTTATATACTATATCATTAGCCGATGCGAAATGAAGACATGCGTCACTGCTATTGCATTGATAAAAAATAGCATTTAATTATGAAGATTTGAAAGAGATAAGCAGTTCAATAATGTTATGTGGTTTAGTGAAACTTCTCCGCAATTAACTTCTGATTGATTCAAACGTGGGTTACATCGACAGGTAACAAAAATCAGTGACCTACTTTGAAAGAGCGAAAAGAGAAATACATTTACATATATTCGTCAAGGGGATGCGAGTAGCCCACCCTGAAATGTTTCTGGCCCGCCCCGCCGCCCACCCAGTCAAGATGTGCCATTTTTCAATTTTTTACGCTTTCCAACCGTAGGTTGAAGAAGCGTATATGCTCCAGCTTTGTCCGTCCGTCTGTCCGTCCGTCCGCATAATAACTCACGTGAAAATGGTTCGATTTCGACGAAATTATAGTATGTGGTATGGGACCACCTGGCGACGAACCCTATTGAAAATGGGCGAAGCAGGGTCAAAGGTCAGGACATAGGAGCGGGATCCATTCCATTGCTCTTATGCGTCATAACTTGCGTAAAAATTGTTCGATTTCGACGAAATTTTAGTATGTGGTAGGGAACCACCTGGGGACGATCCCTATTGAAAATGGGTGAAATTGGGTTAAAGGTCAGGACATAGGAGCTGGATCCATTCCATTGCCTTTATGTGTCATAACTTGCGTAAATATGGTTCGATTTCGATGAAATTCTAGTATGTGATAGGGAACCACCTAGGGACAAACCCCATTGAAATAGGATGAAATAGGGTCAAAGGTCAGGACATAGGAGCTAGATCCATTCCATTGCCTTTATGCGTCATAACTTGCGTAAATATGGTTCGATTTCGATGAAATTTTAGTATGTGGTAGGGAACCACCTGGGCACAAGCCCTATTGAAAATGGGCGGAATGGGGTCAAAGCTCAGGACATAAAAGCGGGATCCATTCAATTGCCTTTATGCATCATAACATGCGTAAATACAGTTCGATTTCGATGAAATTTTAGTATGTGGTAGGGAACCACCTGGGCACGAAACCTATTGAAAATAGGCGAAATGGGATCAAAGGTCAGGCAGGGCATAAGAGCGGGATATATTCCATTGCCCTTATGCGTCATAACTTGCGTAAAAATGGTTCGATTTCTATGAAATTTTAGTGTGTGGTAGGGAGCCACTGGGAACGAACCCTATTGAAAATGGGCGAAATGGGGTCAAAGGGCAGGACACTGGAGTGGGATCCATTCCATTGCCCTTGTGCATCATAACTTACCTAAAATGCTTGGATTGCGACAAAACTTTATCATGTTGTTTCAGAGGTATAGTGAACCAGTTCTGTTGAATATCAACGAATTGAGGTCAAAGGACATTGCACAAAAGCCAGATTTATTCCACAGCCATTATTCTCATAGCTTGCGTAAAACTGCTTCTATTGCAACAAAACTTCATCATGTTGTTCCGGAGGTATAGTGAACCGGTTTTGTTGAATATCATCGAAATGGGGTGAAAGGTAAGGATACAGGAGCGAGATTTATTCCACAGCCATTATCCACATAGCTTGAGTAATAATTTCTGATATGTTGGAAAGCGTATCATAATCAAATGCATTGCATGATTTTACTAACTTGTTGTACTTTAAAATATAATCAGGACTTTGCCAAGAAGGAATAATGAGTCTCGTGCTTTTCATCGGGAAACCGCATTTCCCCATAGGAAATGCGTTGTTTACTTCTCCGTACAAAGGTTATCAAAAACGTTTTTTGATAACCTTTGTATTTAAAAATTCAGTTGTCCTCCGCTCTTCCAAATCCTTAGTTTACGCTTTTTTTTTTTTTTTTTTTTTTACGTTAATACGGCAAGGGCAAATGAGAAGGGTGGATAGGAATTCACTAAGGAAGGTCATTACTAATTTCTTTGCTGTTTGTTTGTGCTACTAAGTAGGGGATTCCAACACGGAAAGTGGAGTTTAAAGCTATACCAGCGCTATTAAGCCTGCCCCAAGGCAGCCAGGGAGCAGGACGTGACTGACGGCTGCTTTGGAAGTGGTGAGTGTAAGACAAGGTTGCTGGCTTGAAGGAAGGGAGTTAAGAAGTGGCAAAATATTGTGTCGGCTTTTCCTTATTTCTTCTCAACCCTAATCTACGAAAATATTTGTTTTCAGACCCTTCTTCCAGGCATAAAAGTTTCTTTTAATCAGTGTGTGGTAATGTATGGTGCTGGTGGACAGTGAGTGGCACATACCCGAGGGGTGGGGAAGGAAATTCGGGTGTTAAAAACACCTCCCAAAATTTGGGAACTTTCGATATTTCAAAAGCAAATTTTTGTTAGTATTTGAAATTGTTTTATGTCTAAAAACAAAGGCAAATTTTTGTTAGTATTTGAAATTGTTTTATGTCTAAAAACAAAGGCAAATTTTTGTTAGTATTTGAAATTGTTTTTATGTCTCATGGCAACAATTGAAGGTATTTTCTCCACGAGGACGAAGAAGCGGCAAGGAGCCAAAGAACAGAATGCCCCACTGCAATGAAAAGCCAGTACACGAGTGTACTGAAAGTTTCTGTGGCGACGAGGTAATGCCAAATTTGAGTTTCATGACTTATTTCAGATTACTGTAAAGGACGCTGAAAAGGCAAGGAGTTTTGATTAAAATACCAAGAATCACATCAAAACAAAACCAACGCTGTAACATAAATAGAGAAAACTATTACAGGATTTTAGTTTATGTACAATTTTTAGACATATTCATTAGTGCTTTGGAAAATACATTTCTCGCACACAAATCGGTCTTATCAGGTGTGAAAAGCCAGGTTTGTCCACGCCGAGCATCTAGTCCGGGTCATCTCACTCCGGAGTAAGTAGCTCTCCCAACTGAACTACGCGGACATGTGCACGCATTGCTATCTGCCTTTATCTCATGTGTGTGTGCTACGGCGCAGGCACGTCACATGTCCCCCCCACCCCCGAAAGAGCGCCGGGGGCATGGCCCACGGGCTGGCGCCCATATGAGTACTTTCGGGGGTGGGGGGCTAAGAAAAATCCTTACCTCCTTCAAGGCTGTCAAACACTTTAGTAAATGTACAAGATACTAAAATACAACAAAAATAATTAATACAATCAATCGTTAATATCTTATTATTTATAAAAATGGTTTAAAAAAGGTTTCTTGAGTTTTAGTGTTTTAAATTTATCAAAAATGTGGCTATATCAACGGCGGGGGGGGGGGGATTGAGCCCTTCAGATGCATGGGTTATTCTGGAAAGATACATATTAATAAACTGGTAAAAGGTCATTCAATGAAAAAATAGGTACACAACAGATTTAACGGAGGGGAATCGTCTTACCCCGATGATTTCACTGACAGCTGTTAAACTTTCTGTGGGGTCACATAGGACAAAGTAAATCTTCCAGCGAGCCATACAAACAGATGGACCAGTGGTCGGAGGATCTGGCTTCAGGCTAATCAGTCGAATTGAGCCTGGGTTCGAGCCCTGAATGAATCAGAATTAATGTTTTAGGTTTAACGAGTATCGTGAACAGCTCAATGGGTTATAAAGAGTCCCCCATCCCTAATTTGCGGCCACTGATTCGAGAAGAGGAGAGAGCCAGCGCAGTAGGACAATCACACCATTCATGTCTCGTCACTCGTAGGAGCGGTCAGAGACTAGCGCTTAGACCAGTGTGGTTCTCAACAGGCGGCCCTCGAAGGATGTCAGTCTGGTCCGCGGTGAAAAATTAAACGGTAAAAAAATGTGTAAAATGCACGGACGAAAAAAATAAAAGAATCTTTATCAATATTTAAAATGTCATCATCATCATCATCAACCATTATCAATCCACTGCTGGACGAAGGTCTCTCCAAGCTTCTTCCACAACGGTCTGCCTTGTGCCAGTCTCCTCCATGTTACACCCGCATACTTTTGAATTCCATCCACCCATCTTCCATGTGGTCTTCTTCTGGGTCTTTTCCTGTCCCTTGGAATCCAATCTAAAATTTCGGCTGTCCACCGATGGTCTGTCCTTCTGGCAGTATGTCCAGCCCATTGCCATTTCAGGAATTTAACTCTGATCATGATGTCTTCCACTCTTGTCATTTTTCTGATCCACGAGTTCCTCTTCTTATCTCTCCTGGTTACACCAAGCATGCACCTCTCCATGCTGTTTTGAGTTGTTTGCAGCAGCCTTTGTATGTCTCTTTTAGCTAAGGTCCACGTCTCTGCACCATACGTAAGCACTGGAAGGATGCATTGGTCAAACACTGTTCTTTTAAGACATAATGGCATATTGCTCTTGGAAATTATGCTGTTTCTTACAAAAGCTCTCTAGGCTAGTTTTGTATGCAGTTTAATTTCTTCATCAATGTGACCCTCACTTGATATCTGCTGTTCAAAATAAACGTACGTGTCTGTTATCTCCAGTTTTTCTCCATCAATCAATAAATATTCATTTCTTGTAAAAGCATTGTACATCACTTTTGCCTTCTGAAAGTTCACTTTTAATCCCACTTCTTTACTCTTGTCAGCAAGTTCCTGGATCATACTCTGGAGCTCTGATGGGGTAGTTGCAAAAAATGACTACGTCATCAGCAAAACGAAGGTGAGCTAGATAATCTCCATTAATCTTTATCCCTTTGTTTTCCCAGTTCAGTGATTGAAAAACATTTTCCAATGTAGCATTAAAGAGCTTGGGAGATATGGTGTCACCATGTCTCACTCCCTTTCTAATTTTTACGTGTGTTGTATTCTCAAATAGCCGAATCTTTGCACTTGCATTTTCCTAGATGTTATTAAGAATATTACTGTATGCATCGTCAATACGGCAGGACTTCAAAGCCATTGTAACTGCAGATGGTTTCACCGAATCAAAGGCCTTTTCATAATTGATAAAAGCCATGCACAATGGAAGTTCATATTCCCTCGCTCTTTCAATTAGCTCTCTCAGTACTTGGATATGATCTGTAGTACTGTAGCTATTCCTGAATCCAGCTTGTTCTCTCGGTTGAGCCATGTCCAGTGTTACCTTCAAGCGGTGTGAAAGAACTTTAGTGAAGATTTTATAAACCACTGATAGGAGGCTGATAGGTCTGTAGTTCCTGAGATCCTCAATGTCCCCTCTTTTATGAAGCAGGATCATTGTAGCGTTGTTCCAATCCTCAGGAATCTTCCCTTCATTAAGGCATCGAGTGAAAACTTGGGCGAGTACTGTTTCCATTTCTCCACTTGCTTCATGTATGATGTCTACAGTAATTCCGTCTTCTCCTGGAGCTTTTCCCCGCTTCATGTTCTTGATTGCATGTGCAACTTCTGCTGGGAGGACTGGAAGAACTCTGGTACCTTTCATGATGTCTGGAGTACATGTATCATCCCTTTCATATAATTTGGAGTAGAAATCTTTCACTCTTGTCAAAATTTCACCTCTATTTCTTGTTACAGAACCATCTTCTTTTCTCAGTGCCATAATCTGTTTTCTTCCCTTACTGAGATGTCCCTTTGCTATCTTTAGGCTTTGGTTGTTTTCAATTGCTTTCCTCACTAGTTCACAGTTGAATTTCCTTACGTCTTCAGTGATACTTTTTCGTACTGCCTTGCATAGCTCTATACATTCCGATTTGGAAGTCACATCTTCTTTAGTTGTCCTCATCTCTCTTCTTTTTTTGCATCAACATTTTGGTTTTTCCTGATAATTTGTTCACATGCAACTTGTTCTTAGACCCAGCTAATTTTGTTGCGGTTTCCATAAGAGCTTTGGTTACTTTTCTGTTAACTTCAAAAATATCAACTTCTTCAGATGTTAGGCCTTCTAAAGCAGAAAATCTGTTCTTCAGTTCCAACTTGAAGGTATTATGGTGTTTTTTAAGGTTAGTTATGTCAATACATTTTGTTTGTCTTATGAGCTTTCCAGGTTCGAGTTTAGTGTTGAGGTGCATCTTACATCTCACCAATCTATGGTCACTACCTGTGTTGAACTTCTTTAGCACACTGCAGTCTTGGATGACGAATTTTTTGTTACACATAATAAAATCAATTTCACTTGTCGTCCCATTTGGATATGTCCATGTCCATTTCCTGTGTGGCTTTTTCTTAAAAAAGGAGTTCATGATGAAAAACCCTTCTGCCTCTGCAAACTCTACGAGAGTATTTCCACGCTAGTTTTTGTTGCCGTGACCGAATTTACGTACTGAAGTTTCATTCTGTTGCTGTTGCTTTATTTTTGCATTGAAATCTCCCATAATTATCTTCAAGTGCTGCTTACCTTTATTATTTAGATCACGAATTTCCTCATAAAATTCTTCAATCTCTTTTTCAGGATGACTTGTAGTGGGTGCATAAACTTGAATAATCTGAGCCTGGTATCTTCTCGAGAGTTGGATAACAAGTTGTGCAGCTCTATCAGAGGAACTTTCAACTTCTACAACTTTATCCTTCAGTTTCTTGTTTAATATAAATCCAACACCACTAGTTCTGCCAGTATCTGTCCCACGATGATAGAAGAGATGTCCACTTTTCAGTTCAGTGAGATATTCTCCTTTTCTTCTTACCTCAGTTAGCCCGACGATGTCCCACTTGATCCTTTGTAGTTCTTCTTTAAATTCAAAGAGCCTTGAATCAGAAGATAGGGAGCGTCCATTGTGCGTAGTAGCCAAGGTCAGCATCAGATGGCAGCCTAGTCCGGTCTTACGGTGATTCTTAGCACCCTCTGCCTTCATGTCACACTGGCCGCTGCCTTGGACAGGTACATTCCAGCTGCCGGAGACTGAGGATCAAGATTTAAGTTGTGGAGTCATTTTGGAGGGGTTTGGCCATAACTCACCACGCTGGCCAAGCGGGTTGGTGAGTGTGGGATAGCATTTCCTCTAATCCCGATGGTATAGTTATACCGCTATTGGCGGTCGTCAGACCCCTTTAGTGGGAACAGGATGCACCACGAAAAGGCGCGGGGTTGACATTTGTCAAGGAGAGGCTGTAGTTTATTGTGCATCACCTGACCTTACGTAAAACATTATAAATATTTAGTTTTTATTTAGGTCTGTGACTATGTTTAAAGGTTTCAGAATGTACATTTACACGTGACAAATGATAAACGTAATTCGGTAGTTTTCTGAGAGATTCTCTGATGCTCATATGTAAAACTCTACTAGACGTCACGGGAGAGAGGAAGGATGACTCGCATATCCGTGTGTTTAATTCTGCACTCGACGCGACATCTATGAATTCACGCTGACAGTGTTTGGAGCTATCTCTTCCCGCGGCTTATTCCGTATCATGCTTTATACAGCATGGAGCACAACAGCTCTAATTATTGTGATCGTTCAAAACGTCGTTCTCAACGCTAAAGAAGAGAAAAGTTGACAGTAGAAATCGTGAGTTTAACTGTGACTGGACAGAGAAGTATTTGTTTATTTTACCACGTAGAGAAGTATTTGTTTATTTTACCACGAAGAGAAGTATTTGTTTATTTTACCACGAAGAGAAGTATTTGTTTATTGTGCCACGAAGAAAAGGGGCTATTCCTTTATGCCTAGTGTGTAACAAAACTGTGTCTGCAGGGCCGTAGCTACCGGGAGAGCAGGGAGAGTGGTTGCCCTCCCAGAATGGTGATTCCAGGGGGGGAGGGGGCGTAAATTCATGCTCTGGGGGACGTATAAAATAGAAACTGTAACTAAAAGAGAAAGTTACACCCTTCAGTATTTTCTTTTTAAAGACTAGTTAGTCTCATACATCATTCCATACAGTCAACGAGGGTACAGAGTAACATACACTATGAGGTATGAACATCCCATATCCATGAAGGGAATTTTCCAAAACAGTGAATGGTGACAGAAAAAACAATACGCTGATATGGCTAACTTCCATGCCCTTTCCGAACATGTCGTTCAGATGAAGAGCTAATTAATCATCTGTGTTCTGTTGCAGAAAGTTGTCTAAGGGTTTAACCTTGAACGGAAAATTTTCAAGCCCTACTATTGCTACGTTCACTATCCGATACTCATTCGTTCTGCGCTGGTTGTTTTTCGTTCTGCATTTCTGTGGAGTATTGTGTTGTCGACGTTCACATAACGTTTACGCTTTACTTGGTATTTACAACCTGTGGTTCTTGGGTATTTACTTAGTTTTTACATTTTTAATAAAATGATGTCAAAACCCCGAAGTGCGATTTTTGAAGGATCGCAGTACTTTCCTGTAACGGCGGTGTGTGAGAAAGTAAAAAACCAGGTATTATGTGAGTGGAACTCCAAGGGGCGTAATTTTAAGTCTCATCCTCCCAGGAAAAAAGAAAGCTTGCTACTGTCCCGTGTGTCTGTATGCAAACTGTCCCGTGTGTCTGTATGCAAACTGTCCCGTGTGTCTGTATGCAAAGAATACAATATGAGGCGCCACTTCGGTACTAAACATGTGAGTCTTAATCAGAAGTTTCCTCCTGGATCGGACAACCGGAAAACTGAAATATCTTCTTTCAGTGCAAGTTATTCGAAATCGTCTCTTGTAATTTTACGTTAACACAAGTAACTAATTTCTGAAATTTGTTCCATTTTCTTCATTTGCCCGCTATGTAAAGTTAATTTTATATTTAATTTTCGCATTACCTTTAATAAATCTTAAAATAAAAATGAGTGTCATTATGATACGTAACTTACATTTACCAAATTGAATGTTCACACCGTCTGGCCTGATTCCATGAAAAGAGAAAAAAATGTGGCCCCTGGTTAAAAGTTATTAAGAACCACTGTGCCACCGGGCGGCTGAAACAGAGATGATGTATTTTGTCCTACGACGTTGTATAACGAAATAAATTTCTCCGTCATTTTTGTCCACGCCGGGGCTCAAACCCGGGTCCCCTCATTCCGGAATAAGTCGCTCTACCAATTTAGCTATGCAGACATTCGTTCTTGATGCTATATGCCTTTATGTCGTGTGCGTCCTGCGGGGCAGGCACGTCACAGTTGGTTCTGTTTCTTTCCTTGAACTAGTGGCTATGCATTATTATTCCTCGTCTCTAACACATAATACTAGTCTCTATGTATTAGAGACGAGGATTCCATATAACCTTAGATGCTCGTGGCGCTCAAAGTCCTAAACAGAAAATAATAATAATAACATAGAAACGATTCCGGTCACTCTCGAATCGTATAAGAGTGACGAGAGATATACTGTATGTTCAGAGTGCTGTACATAGAAAATAGAACATCATGTAAGAATGAACGAAGTGAGATGAAACTTATCACACATGTAGACAAGTACACGTGAAAGAAGTGATTTAATTCCTGAGCCATTACATGAATGTGCCATAGGCGAGGAGACAGTATAATGTGGCGTGAGTCAGACTACCAGGCTGGGTTATCCATTCTGTAGCATGGCATCGAGTGGGAAAGTCCTCGCATGCATGGGCGGCGGAACCTAATATTTTCATGAAGGGTGCTACTGCTCCGAGAGCGGAAACAATTTTTAAAACGTACGGAGAGAGAAAGAGAAATAAAACAACGTAGGGTAGATGAGTATATACTCGTACATATCATCATCATCAGCCACTGACAATCCACTGCTGGATGAAGGTCTCCCCAAGTACCTTCCACAACTTTCTGTCTTGAACCTGTTGTCTCTTCCAACTCACTCCAGCAGAATTTCGTATTTCATCCATCCATTTTTCACGTGGTCTTTTTCTGCGTAATTTCCTGCTCCTTGGTATTATATCTAATATTTCAGTTGCTCAAGCACTGCCAGTTTTTCTAGCAATATACCCAGCTAATTGTCACTTGAGCGACTTCACTTTGATCATGACGTCATCAACATTTTTCCTTTCTCTAATCCATTTGTTCCTCTTCCTATCTTTCTTGAATACACCAAGCATGCACTTTTCCACGTTTTACCGAGTTTTCTTCATCCTCTGTATGTTTTTTTCAGTTAAGGTTATTGTCTCTGTTCCATGTGTAAGAAATGGAAGGATGCATTGATTAAACACTTTTTCTTTAAGACATAATGGTAAACTGCTCTTGAAAAATGTACTGTTTCTTCCAAATGCTCTCCAACTAAGTTTTGTACGACTATTTACTTGGGCGAGCCAAAAGTTCGTTCCCTTTTGAGCTCCACATAATGTTGAGCCTCCATTTCTGTGCAAAACGCGCTCCACCGTTGACTGCGAACAGCAATGACGTGAACACAAAAGTCTAATGATGTGCGTACACTGAGCCACATTGCGTTATCAGGTGAGCAGAGGAAGGAGGTCGATAAACGCACTGTTTGAGTTCACCTACGCCATTATTGGAAAAATGGGTAAAACGCAGCAGCAGCCAGACAAATTTCTGTACTTGAAGGCGAGAAAACAGTGGACAGCTGCACTGCACGAAAATGGATCCAGCGTTTCAATGCTGCGGACATCAGTCTCGAAAACAAATCAAGATCAGGAAGTCTATTGATCACCAACACCGACACCACGGCGGAAGCTGTGACAGCGAACCTCGGTACCAATACACGACAAATGGCAGCTGTGGTGGTGTTTTCCCAATCCATTTTTGTTCATCATCTGCACATGCTTGGTTTTTCCTCTCGGTGCCATCGAATAGTTCCCATGCATTGACACCCCAGAAGGCGGAACAAGGTGTTTCTCTCTGTCGAAGATTGTTGCCAAATCCACAGGACGATAGGTTTTGGCGTCCTATCGCCACAAGCGATGAAAGTGTATAATCCTACGTTATCCTACCACTGGTGGCTGAGGACACACCAGGAAGCACACTGTGGTACAAAGGAGGAACCTCGAGTGGAAAGTCATGCTGTACATTTGGTGGAATTGTGAGGGTCCTCAACATCAGGAACTTGTACAAGATATTCAGGCTCCGGACGGAATCTCTATGCGAAACAACCGCCACCACCCAGCACTCATCAATAGAAAGGATAATACCCGCAAGGCATACCTACAAAAAGGTCCGCCTGAAACTATAGGAATTGGAAGGGATTGGGATACTACCCCATCTTCCATACAGCTCTGACCTGGCTCCATCTGAATGCCAGCTGTTTAGATCCGTGGATTATTTCCTATGAGGAAGGCACTTCGCTTCATTGGTGGATGTGGAATCTCACATTTAGACAGTTTCTGTCTTCGAAACCTGCCGATTGGTACCGCCGTGGGAATGTAGCTCTAGTAAAACGTTGGCCTGTGCTTTGCAGAACGAGGTGAGCATTCATGGCTATTCAGCATGATTCAGCTTTTTAGCTGCAAACGGCAAACGGGACAAACTTTTGACTCACCTTTGCATTTCTTCTGTATATAGACCTTGCTTGATATCTGTTGTTCAAGGTAAATGTAGGTATCGGTCACATCCAGATTTCTCCATCAACTTCCTAACCTTCAGTTTTTGTAAAAACACTGTACATGAATTTGTCAAATGTAAGTTAATTTGTAAACCCCTTGTTTGCTCTTGTCACCAAGTTCCTGGATCATGCACTCTAGCTCTGAGGGGGCACTCCCAAAAATGACGATGTCGTCAGCAAAGCTAGGGTGGATTAAATAATCTACATTAATAACCCCCCCCCCCCTTGTCTTTCCAGTTCAATGATAGAAATGATTGAAACACATTCTGCAAAAATGGAATTGAAGAGTTTGGGAGATATGTTGTCAACTTGTCTCACTCCCTTTCAAATTTTTATAAGTGTTGTGTCCTGAGACAGTCGAGCCTTTGTGCTTGCATTTTCATACATGTTGTTAATGGTGGTTATGTATTCATCTTCAATACCGCAGGATTTCAAAGAGATCAAAACTACTTATGATTTCACATAATCAAAAGCCTTTTCATAATCAGCAAAAGCCAGCATTTCATATTCATTCTTCGGTTCTTCCTTTCAGTTAATTCTCTCAATACGTGTGTGATTAATAGTGCAACTGCTACTCCTTAATCCAGCTTGTTCTTTTAGTTAAGTCAAGTCCAATTTTCCTTCAAGTGATGCGACAGTGACTTCCTGAAAATGAAGCGAACAACTGATAGGAGACTGATGGGATTGCCTTTCCTGAGGTCATCAAGGTTCAATTTTTTATGTGTCAGGATCAAAGAAGCATTCTTCCACTCATCAGGAATCTTTTCTTCTTTGCGGCATTTAATGAACATTTGGGCGAGAGTAGTTTGTTTCTCCATTGGCTTCATGTCCAATACCCATGGAAATTCCATCCCTTTCTGGAGTTCTTCAGTTCTTCCCAGTTCTATGTTCTTAACGGCATGACCACTATGAGCCAGAACTGGAGAGGCGACTGGCAGAACTTGCTCATACAGTTAAGAACATGAAACGGGGAAGAGCTCATAGCCTATACATGTACAGGGTTTTTTCAAAATAATAGAAGCACTTACTCTTTGCGGATAACTTTTTATTCATAAGCTATAGGCCCAGCTCGGCTTTCAGAACAGGAGCAATTCGATTTGAAATAGACTTAAGTCATGCACATACGATAATGGAATTTGGGACCATTCTTCCTGTAAAATATATCTCAACTGTGCCAGGTAAGCTGGAGGTGGAAAGTGGAATGCACTGACCTTCCGCTCCAGATATTCCCACAAATGTTCAATAAAAATAATAATGACGTCTGGAATAGCTGTTGTACCTCATCTCTAAACTCTGCAAACCACAACCTGACACGTTACGAACAATGCACGAGTGTATTATCTGTTTGAAACCAGCGGTGACCGTTAGGAAACCATGCCTTCAACACTGGGTGCAGGTGTTCCCAAGAATGGATTAATACATTGCAAATACACGACCCTGTAGAACAACCAATAGCTCTGAGAAAATGCCATGATATGGCACACAACAACATCAATGATCCACCTCCATGCTTCACAGTGAGAATCAAAACAGTCGAGTTGGTATGCTTCTGCAGATTTTTGCCTGACGTACACTCTACAATGGTAGGAAAAAATGTGAAGAACGATTCACCAGACCAGATGACACGTTTCCAGTCTTTAGCATCCCAGTTTTTATGTGCTTTGCACCACCTTGCATGTTTTGTTGCATTGATGTTGGGAATCAGAGGTTGTGGATTGCAGAACAGCCATAAATACCTGCACGACGGAGTTCCCGATGAAGTGTCCGATTGGTGTTCAACTCTCTTGTTATTCGCAGTGCCGTGGTCTTGTGCTTCTGTTGAACAATACGTACCAACATTTGCCTATCCCTATCTGACATCTTCGTATAGCGTCCACAGTTTGCACGTTTGGAAGCAACCCCATATCCTTTTTGATAGGTATTCATAATCGTCGATACAATTCCTCGTGTTACACTACTGTTTCTACCGTTCTAGTTAGTAAAGCCTATGTAAGGAGCGCACCAATGATCATGCCTTATTTGAGGTCACTGAGATCTAGCGTTGTCGACAATTACTCCACAAAAGCTGTTTCATCTGCGACTATGGCACCTCTACGTGATAGCTGACATCGTACTGCGCCCCTTTATATACCTCACATCGTGGGTGATGTTGTCCCTGCGACTAGAGATGGCGTGTACTCTAGTCGCAGGGACAACATCACCCACGATGTGAGGTATATAAAGGGGCGCAGTACGATGTCAGCTATCACGTAGAGGTGCCATAGTCGCAGATGAAACAGCTTTTGTGGAGTAATTGTCGACAACGCTAGATCTCAGTGACCTCAAATAAGGCATGATCATTGGTGCGCAGTAGGTGTTTCCATTACTTTTCTAAGTATATGTATGTAAACCAAAATGTTGATGCAAAAAAGAAGAGAGATGAGGACAACTAAAGAAGATGTGACTTCCAAAGTGGAATATATAGAGCTATGCAAGACAGCACGAAAAAGTATCACTGAAGACGTAAGGAAATTCAACTGTGAGCTAGTGAGGAAAGCAATTGAAAACAACCAAAGCCTAAAGATAGCAAAGGGACATCTCAGTAAGGGAAGAAAACAGATTATGGCTCTGAGAAAAGAAGATGGTACTATAACAAGAAATAGAGGCGAAATTTTGACAAGAGTGAAAGATTTCTACTCCAAATTATATGAAAGGGATGATACATGTACTCCAGACATCATGAAAGGTACCAGAGTTCTTCCAGTCCTCCCAGCAGAAGTTGCTCATGCAATCAAGAACATGAAGCGGGGGAAAGCTCCAGGAGAAGATGGAATTACTATAGACATCATACAAGAAGCAAGTGGAGAAATTGAAACAGTACTCGCCCAAATTTTCACTCGATGCCTTAATGAAGGGAAGATTCCTGAGGATTGGAACAATGCTACAATGATCCTGCTACATAAAAAAGGTGACATTGAGGATCTCAGGAACTACAGACCTATCAGCCTCCTATCAGTGGTTTATAAAATCTTCACTAAAGTTCTTTCACACCGCTTGAAGGTAACACTGGACATGGCTCAACCGAGAGAACAAGCTGGATTCAGGAGTGGCTACAGCACAATAGATCATATCCACGTACTGAGAGAACTAATTGAAAGAGCGAGGGAATATGAACTTCCATTGTGCATGGCTTTTATCGATTATGAAAAAGCCTTTGATTCGGTGAAACCATCAGCAGTTACCACGGCTCTGAAATCCTGCGGTATTGAAGATGCATACATTAATATTATTAATAACATCTATGAAAATGCAAGTGCAAAGATTCGGCTGTTTGAAAATACAACACACATAAATATTGGAAAGGGAGTGAGACAAGGTGACACCATATCTCCGAAGCTCTTTAATGCCACATTGGAAAATGTCTTTGAATCACTGAACTGGGAAAACAAAGGGATAAAGATTAATGGAGATTATCTAACCCACCTTCGTTTTGCTGATGACGTAGTCATTTTTGCAACTACCCCATCAGAGCTGCAGAGTATGATCCAGGAACTTGCTGACAAGAGTAAAGAAGTGGGATTAAAAATGAACTTTCAGAAGACAAAAGTGATGTTCAATGCTTTTACAAGAAATGAAGATTTATCGATTGATGGAGAAAAACTGGAGATAACAGATACGTATGTTTATCTTGGACAGCAGATATCAAGTGAGGGTCACATTGATGAAGAAATTAATCGGCGTACAAAACTTGCCTGGAGAGCTTTTGGAAGAAACAGCATAATTTTCAAGAGCAATATGCCATTATGTCTTAAAAGAAAAGTGTTTGATCAATGCATCCTTCCAGTGCTTACGTATGGTGCAGAGACGTGGACCTTAACTAAAAGAGACATACAAAGGCTGCAGACAACTCAAAAAAGCATGGAGAGGTGCATGCTTGGTATAACCAGGAGAGATAAGAAGAGGAACTCGTGGATCCGAAAAATGACGAGAGTGGAAGACATCATGATCAGAGTTAAATCCCTGAAATGGCAATGGGCTGGACATACTGCCAGAAGGACAGACCATAGATGGACAGCCGAAATTTTAGATTGGATTCCAAGGGACAGGAAAAGACCCAGAAAAAGACCACATGGGAGATGGGTGGATGAAATTCGTAAATATGCGGGAGTGACATGGAGGAGACTGGCACAAGACAGACTGTTGTGGAGGAAACTTGGGGAGACCTTCGTCCAGCAGTGGATTGATAATGGTTGACAATGATGATGATGATGATGATGATGTATGTAAATATATATGTGTGTGTTGACAGAATATACATAATACAACCTAGCTCAGAGAAGAAAAAAATATTAAAAAAAAATCATTTTTCCCAGCAACTTCGAATTTTTAGGGAAAAGCAGTTTGACAATTTTTTTAGCACAAAGTTGAGGGACAGACTAAAGAGCTTCTAAAATTGTAATAAGTTGAGAACATTAAGTTGTACCGTAAATTTAACGTTTTAATAGAATTTAATACATGGTAACATATCATATGTTGATTTCTTTTACACTGTTTAAACGATTTTGTGTGTCTATTTAAGAAGAGTTCGCCACGAGAAAAAAATTCCTCAGTGGTAAAAGATTTCATTACTCGCAATTTCAATTTAAGTACAGAACTAGCAATTAAATTAAAGTGAAAACAGCAACGGAGCTCTTAAAAATTTCTTGATAGTAAAAAACTGCATGGCACTGCTAGATAAGATATTCCGCTATAAGACAAAATGAAGCCATATACTGCTCTAGTTATTTAAGTGTATTAGTAAAATTAAATTAAAGGCTTATTTTATCTGCGGCGCATATGTTAGTATCGGTGTACACAGCACAATGCAGTTCATTACTGATAAATACAGAAGGTTGTGAAAATAAGCCCTTTTTGCCACTGGTAGAATTCAAATCCACAAATATCCTCGCTCCGGAGCCAGTTATTCTCCCAACTCAAATACACCGACCTTGGCTTATCGCTGTAACTTACCTTTCTGACTCTTGTGTCACCTCAGTGGTACGTCATATACTGTATATCTCCTCCTACCCCGTAAGAAAGGTGGGGGCACGAATTCGCAGGTTTAAAATCCGCCCCAAATCTGAAGTAGCTAGCTGTAGAAAAAGAACTCTTAATGGGGTGTTTTTACCTACTCCGTTCACCGCTCATGTACTTTTTATATTAGACCTACATCACTGATTACAGGCTTCAGTTATTTTTTCCGACATTTAAGGAAATTACACCGAAACGATTTGTCGAACAACGAATCTCAATATCATTTCATATTATTTATTTCATAAAACTTTTGGTACTTCTTTCCGTTTATTTGTGTATTTAGTTTTATAGCACAGGCTTTAGATACATGTAGTAACAGTGCATTTCTCGTAAGCGGAAATGTACAGATATGAGAGTAGACTACGTAAATAGAGAATAATTTAACATCGACAAACCTTACCTATTTTGCAGAGTCAGCGTCCGTTTAATCAGTTCCAGGTTTATGGACCTTTCTCGGAAAAATTTCAAACGATCAGCAGACCCAGTGACACACATAGTGCGTATGTGTGTGTGTGGGAGGGGGGGGGCTCCCCATGAGGTTCTCGCTTGGTTCTTCGTGCTTAGTTGCTTGTCATTTGCTACTTATTTTAATGTATATTTGTATATATTTTTAAATACATTTTACAAATCATTGGAAACTCATTTTAAAGTAGCGAAGATTTTTTTTGTTTAACGCTCCCCAATGCTTTCGGTGACGTTTCCCCTAAGTTATTTTATTCGCATCTTCAATATTTTGGGCCACCCCATGAAGAAATTCCTGTTGCGTCACTGAGCAGATCTTTCATTTTCTAACAAAAAATTTTACCCAACCTGAACAGCTAGACTGAAAACAAATATTAGAAAATGTTGGGCCCACTGAAAATATGTTATCACCTGTCAACTGATATCCAGAAGGGAGTGCATTCCAAAGCCAGATTGTTGCCTTACCGCATCTGCTGCCTGCTAAATTGCAGGCGCCGGACTCAATGTCATAAATGAATCAAAAAGGGTGTCTGAAGTTTTCGGATGTTTATTGCAGTTAAAAAACGGCAAGATCTGGTAAGCTATGGTTATACAGTATATGAACGCCTAATTGTACCTGGGATGGCAACAACCACTTAGCATTGCAATTACATATCTCTTAGATTAAACCGGTAAGTTTGTTGTTGAAATGGCAGGAGCCAGTTCTTACTCGGGCGTTCTGAAATTCACATCAAGCCCAGTGCCTAAACAAATATCTTGAGTTTTCTCTGCCACACACAAGCAGTATGCATGAAGCAGACGGGCGAAAACACAAACATCAAGGAAACGCAGCTATATTGTTTCTACCCACGCCAAAAATACCATCCAGAACGCCACAGAGTGTGAGAGCCAAGCGATTTTGTTACTCTTATAGTTCGACAATAGTTGTTCTCGCAGCAAAAGCACGCACATTCGTCCAGGATCGTTTATCTTCTATGTGAGAAAACACCAAGAATGACCTGTGCTCTGTGCACAACAAATAGTATACACCGCTTAATTTGAGTTCGAGTTCTTTTTTTCAGTTATTTATTTTTCAAATGAATTTAATGGGTTTTTGATCTCGAGTAAGACACATTGGGACTTGGAATAAAAAAAAAAAAAAAAAAAGAGGGAAGGAGAGGGACCTCTTCTCCGCCGTGGTTATTGCTTTAAAGAAATTTAAAGAATTCTTTAACGATCTTTTTTAAGGAGAAAAATAGAGCGTTTAATTAACTTTTCAGTATATTTGTGTGAAATCAATTTTCAAAATTGTACTTGAAGAGTTTTCCTGAAAACTGCAAAGCATGGTGAAGGTATCCAGGAAAACGTAAAAAAAAAAAAAAACTATAAATTATATGTGAACCACATAGCTTTAGGACGTTTCCTGGGTGGGAGGGGGACCATGAAATTCCAGAGGGGTCCAGACCCCCGGGTCCCCTACCTTCCTCCGCCCATGCTCGTATGGCATCGAGTGGGAAAGTCCTCGCATGGTATCTTGGAGTATCCCTGACCATGCGTCATTGACCTGTGTTTACAATTCGACTAACCGTAGTGCTACAATTTATCGACGTTGTGATAGGGTCGTGCAGAGGCGTGAAGTCGTCTGATAATGCCCTCCCACAAGTTCTTTTTTGCGAAGTCTGGGGATCGTGTTGGCCAGGGCATCACCTGGACACGTTGTGCACTGCATGCTAATGTTGGCAGTGTGCGAGCGGGCGTTGTCCTGTTGAAACTGGGCATCAGGGATACCTCAGGGATGCAGCAATAAAATGGGCTGCAGCGCTTCATCGACTAACCGTAGTGCAGTCATTGTACTTACAATGCATGCTAGCGGTGAAAGGCCGCCCCAAACCGTGACACCAGGATGAGGAGCCGTATGACTCCCACTGCTGGCAAATAAGATCAGCCTGCTGACCACGCACTCTCCAAACTCTCAATCGGCTATCGTCGGCGTTCACACAGAAGTGAGACTCGTCGCTGAATACAACATGGTTACATTCGTTCCGTCACGCATGTCTGGTGTGGCACCACTGTAACCTTGCGCGACGATGTGTTGCAGTGAATGGCAGCGTCACAAACCTGCTTCAGCTAGTCTGAGATTTATTGCCTGCGCCGATATGTGCATGTCCAAATCTACCTGTACAGCTCGTCGAATGTCGTCAGCTATGAATTGTGGGGATGTTACTGATTGCCGTCGAATGCAACGACCGAGAAGTGTGGAACCCCGCCTATTTGCACCACTCCCACTACGAAGACACCTTCTTCCAACCACTGTCACCACATCTGGCTGACCATTGTTGCAATCCGATCGTTTCCGCAGCGATACGACGCAGGGACCAACTAGCCGTACGTAGCCCTATGATAAGTTAAAGCCCCTAGTAAAGGTGCCCGCGTGATAGTAGGATTCCCGATGGCGTCATCCTGACATTCTCATTCCTTACACGTGCTTTCGCCACCGAGATAACTCCGACGCTGTGGTCCAAACACCCGGGTGAGGGCGACTAAATTTAGATACTTCAAGCTGTTTTGCTCCTTTGATTGGTTCGCAACTGCAATCATTTAAATAACCCAACGGTCGACACATATCCACCAATTTGCATGACGGTCCGATAAATACTTCCTGGTGTGGCATTTTCTATGCAGAGCAGTGTATAAAGAGAAGTAAAAGGATTTGCTTTAGTAAATGCAGGGAAAATGTTAAAACAGAGTGAGTTTTCAAACTTGTAGTTCCAGTTCTTACGAGAAGAAGAAAAATGCAAAAAATTAAAAATTACACAAGCTTAGAAATTTTTTTGAATGGAACCAGACTACAAAATTCAAATTGACCAGGTGAGAAATACCAAGAAAATCTCAAATAGAGACGAATTAGTGCGTAAGGTTTCTCTGGGTGCACTTGAAATTTCCTTCCCTGTGGCATTCATCTACGCGAGGTTTTTCAGTTGTAGGTTTCTCTTATAGCTTAATTTGGGTTTATCTTGGCCCTCTCTTCTTTCACTATGTTTTCTTTCAATGCATATCCATATATATCATTTTGTCACCCCTAAAAATTTAAACCTGCATTACTTTACTTTTTAAATCGTTTCAAAATATTTTTAAAAAGTACTAATCAACGCTGCTCTGTATTTAAATTTAAAGCGTCTCTCTCTCTCTCTCTCTTTTGCCAGTTGTAATAGCTTTCTCTTCAATCGAAGGTGGCTTTAGCCAAGGGTTTGATTTGGAACCCTAAGGAAGTATTTTTGATGCATATGCAGACCTATAGAGACACAGGAAAATAGAATACAGTGGCACATCGATTATACCCGATTACGTATACGTTTTTCAACAGTCCAAAACCAAACCCTTTGTAACTGTTGAAAGTGCATAAGATAAATTAAGAGCGTGTGTAACCATTCTCCTTTAATAAAATTAACACAAATTAAACCGAAGGTACAATCGGGGTATAACCGAAGTTCTACTGTAGACATGTATGTATCGCTGTCTATATTATTTAAGAGCTCGAGCACTCACTGGACTTTGATCTAGAGCTCGAGGACTTAGACTTTCTTTTTAGAGCTTGAGCAGCCATTGCACATCACATTCTGAGCACTAGCACCAAAGAGACTATAATTTAGAGCTCGGGGAAATTTTCTTTCCAGAGGTCTAGCACCCATTGGATTTCTGGAAAGTCGGCACCAATACGTACTGATTGTGTTCAGATTTCTTCTCTGACTGCCAGAAAAATAACACCATTCCATTTTTTTCTTGAAAGTTCATAAAGAAAAATCGAAAAAAATTAGCATTTTCTTTAACATGCAGGAAGCCAAGAACAGCCAACATCAATATCTGAATTCCTCAGTTTTCCATTAAAAACAAAACATAAAACATGTACATCCAGTTTTATGATGACAAATCTCCCCCACCTCATCCTAAAATATTTAAGAAACTTAAGTGCATGACTGATCATTTAGACAATTTACAATGTGCCTTCCTTTAAAGTTGTATGTGAATGCGTTTTGTTACAACAAAAGCACTAAGAGGAACACAAAACATATTAACATTTTTTCTTATAAAGTTTGAATGCATTAAAATTTTAAACTTCACCTTGAAGTATTATCAATATTAAATTTAAAAAAAGGTGCTAATTTTATCTTTTTTTAAAAGTCCACTTGAGGTGTTTTCATGGCAGCAATGTCTTTAATGATATCTTCAAAATCATGCTCTTTTACAAAATCAGCATTTGCAACAAAACTAGCCAAACTGAAGAGCCAAATCCAGTGGATCAGTTCCTAAGATAATTCTTTTAAGAACGTAAAAAGATCTTTCACTATGAGTTAGAAGTCATCATGCTCAAGAAAATTCTTAGCGCAATGTCTAGATTAGAAAGCGTGAAGTTAATTGCTTCTCACGAAATGCTTTTAGGAATTCGAGCGGCTCGCACGACCATCGGCCTAGTTAGCCTAGTCTTAAATCCACTCCTGATTAGGGACGTGCAACTTCTAATACACTTTGGACTTGCTTTTGGTGGTCATTAAATCCCGAACAAAAACCGAAAAAAAAAAAAAAAAGGAGATACACGAGGTCTTCACCATACGAGTCTATCACAAAGAAATGGGAAATAGTTGCTGGAATTATTTCAGCCCATGGGCGTACTGATAGCCTCCGCAAGCCCCGTAGTGCGGAGAGGGGGGGGGGGGCTCGCGGCTGAGAGGGCCTCTAGCCTTAATCGATGAATTTTATAGAAAGTTTTGAGGAAACTTCATAAGAAACTGGTTAAAGAATTAACCAGGAAATTTTGACGTCGGATTTGAATGAAGTATTAAAAAGAAAGCAATTTTTGGTATTTTTTTTTCCAGTGAATAAGTAAAATCTTCAAGAAATCCTGAGTTTACAAAAACTGGGGGGCAGTGGAGGAGCCACAGCAAAAGTTCCTATGCATGTATATTAACAAGAGAATGTGATTGAAATATCAGTTGAATAAATAAAATATTTATATCAATGAGGATAAGGTGTTATGTATTACCCTTGTTTGCACATAACTACGCATAAGCATGCTTCAAAATATAATGAGCCGCCCCGGTGGCGCAGTGGTCTAAGCGATGGCCTCTGATCATTCATCCGAACGGGGTCTGGGTTCGAATCCCGGTGAGGCATGGATGTTGTGTTTGTCTTACGGCACTGGTTCTCTCCCTTCCCTGGAACCAGTGACCCTAAATTAGGGACGGGTGACTGCTTATAGCCCATTGAGTTGCTCACGGTGGTCGTTAAACCTCCAATAAAAAAAAAAAAAAAGAAAAGTATAATGAGCTAACAGGTATTCTTCGCAGGAACGAAAAAACAGAGGCCTGTGCCATTTTTTTAAAACTGAGTCAAAAGAAAATATTTTTACGATGTGCAAAACATTGTGTCATTATGTTAAGTGTGGTTTTGTTATATTAAAGAATAAAAATTTTATTCTTTTTGTCGCATAATTCTTAACTGTTGCTTTTTTATTTGCTTACTTATATTCTGTATTTTCTTATAAAACGAGGAAGGTCATAAGACAATGTCGCACGGCAGTTATTTGTTTTAGTTCTCTAAAAGAATAAAATTTGCATTATGTGATTAACTTCGACGTAAGTGTTTTGCAATACCTTGTATTGGTATAAAACTAGGGCAATCATTTTAATTACAACGTGTATTTTGGTTTTCCGAAAAATTCCTATAGGTTCCGAAGAATTAGAATTATTAAAACGCCTATGAAACCTAGTTAATAATATTGAATTTAAAATTTTCAGTAGTTAAAAGCAAATAGATTTTTGTAAAAGAGCCTCGAAAATATTTTTTTTTTTTTTTTTTTTGCCCAGAGTTTTTCAGATACGCCACTGTTTCAACCCCTCATAACGGAAACAAAGAATGAGGGAAGGATGCTGACATGATAGATCAATGAAGTTCAGCCACCAACATCACCGAAAGAAATCAGCCGCCATCTCAGTACTACTGTGGATCAAATAAGTTAATCCCATCCATGTCACTGAAAGAAACCAGTCGCATCTTAACACTGTCTTGGAAACATTAAGTTCATCGCATGGAATTCATGGAAAGGAACCAGCCTGCCGCTTCGGTGGCCGGAAGGATTCTGACCATTCATACTTGACATGTCCGGGTTCGAGTCGCCGATGAGGCATGGGTGGTATGCTTGTCTCAATGGAGCCGGCCCTATTTCCTGCAAACAGTAAATAGAGCCGGCTCCCGGCTCTATTTACAAGCATTTAGGGATCGGCGACTGCTTATAGCTCTACGAATTGGTCACGGTGGTCGTTAAAATCCGAAACAAAAGAAAAGAGAAACATTCGCCTTCTTAACTCAGCCAAAGATCAATTATATTGATCCCGGCTAGGTCACTGAAAGAAACCAGTTGCCAACTTAACTCAGCCAAAGATCAATTATATTGATCCCGGCTAGGTCACTGAAAGAAACCAGTTGCCGTCTTAACTCAGCCAAAGATCAATTATATTGATCCCGGCTAGGTCACTGAAAGAAACCAGTTGCCAACTTAATGCTGCCGTGGATCATACAAATTGATCCCAGCAAAATCACGGAAAGAGACCAGCATCTATCTTAAAACGACCATAATTCAATTAAATGGAATACATGTGAAAACATCTTTTTGCCGGTGACGAGAATAGAACCTGCATTTGTCTGCTCCTGAGCCGAATGCTTTCCCAATTACCGACAGAACTTCACCTCTGTAGTAGGGTTAGTAGAAAGAAACTATTTGCCACCTTAACACCACAGTGGAACGAAAACGTTAATCCCAGCCAGGTCACCAAAAGAAAACAGTCCCCATCTCGACACTGTGGCTCAAATAAATTGATCCCAGCTAGGTCACTGAGGGAAACCAGTCGTCAACTTAACACTGTTGTGGATTAATGAAGTTGTTCCCGTCCAAGTCACCAAAGAAACCAGTCATCATTTTAACACTGCTTTGGATCAACCGATTTGATCTCAGCCAGGTCACGAAGGAAATATGCTGGCCTCCCCATAGACGCGTGGTCTCTCATGAATGGAGCCTTCTGCCCATTCATCAGAGACAGGCGCTGGTTGGGGTCCCGGATGCTATAAAAGTGGTCCCAGGCGTTGGTTTCATTCATTCCCTGGAATCAGTGGCTTTAATTTTGGTGCGGGCGACTGCTTATAGCCTTACGATTTGCTCATAGAGGTTGTAAGATCAAGCAAAAAAAATACTTCGTTGTCTGAGCAATATTGTGGATCAATTAGATCTAATCCAACCCAGACACCGAAAGAAACCAATTGCCGACTTCACACTAGCGTAAGTTAAATGAGTTGTTCACGGCTAAGGCACCCCAAAAAACCATCATTGTCTTCACAATGCTGTGTACCAATTCAGTTGATCCTATTCAGGTCACAAAAAGAAATCAGTCAGCATTTAAACACTACTCTGAATTACTAGAATTGGATAGATCTATGTAACTTGAGGAAACCAGTCGCCACCTTCACTCTCTTGAGAATCAATTAAGTTGATCCCATCAAGGTTCCCCAAAGCAAAATACTTAGTATCTTCCGTGGATGAATTAAGTTGAGCACATCCAGATCACCGAAAGAAGCCTGTCGTCATGTTAACACATGACAACAGGCCTTACAGATAGGATACGTTGATCCCAGGCACGTCACAAAAAGAAGCCTGTCACCATGTTAACACGACAGGGGATGGGTTAAACTGATCCTAGAAACGTTACCTAAAGAAACCAGAAGACATCTTCACACAACTGTGGACCAATTAAGTTGATCACATCAAGGCCATCACAGGATACCGGTTGTCATCTTAACACTGCCGTTGATCAAATTAATTGATCCTAAATAATAAATAATAACACAAGGAACTGTACACCAACTATATATAAGATAGTACAACTGTACTAGTTATCCGAATTTATTGGCGTATATAAAATCAAGGTTTCCAAGCTTTCGCACATCAACCAGATGGCTTTCTCAAGGAAGGTAGACAGCAAACTGCAAACTGGATAATAGAACGTTTCAAGAATTTGAACGCGGTGAGTTGACTTGACAATAAACGAAGAGATGCGAACGTAATTATTCAATAAAAACACGAGACATCATGTTCGTATTGCACGCGGAATCCTTGGAGGAAAGAAAACAAAGGCATTCATTATTTGAAGAATTGGTTCCAAATTCGTGGTAATTCTAGCGAGACGCTATCATTGCAGGCCTCATCGTTTGTAATGATCTCCAATGTTTCCCGAATGGCAGTGGATTTTGGAGTAGAGTAGGCAGCTAATTTCTTTATGTTATCCCACATAGGATGGGCGGACTTGAACTGGACTTCTCTGGACAGGGCCGTGGTTAATTTTCCGTTCTTTATGTCCCTCTTATGCTCGTTGACTCTAATTCTAAATGAACGTTTAGTCATCCCAATGTAGAATCGCTTGGAGCCATCCGGATATTGTAGAGGGACGGCATAAACACCTGCTTCGTTGGAAAATGGGAGCTCGTCAGTATTTCGCTTAAGCATAGCATATAAAGGTGTCGGAGATCTTATGCCGACACCGAGGTTCATCTTTCTGAGCACGTTCTTGAGCTTATAGGAAAGATTTGGTACGTACGGAATAGAGCCCAGATATCGTAGCCGCGACATAGAAAGATCGGTATGCCTCTTTTTGTTTCTTTCGATATATCTATAAGAACGGAAAATTAACCACGGCCCTGTCCAGAGAAGTCCAGTTCAAGTCCGCCGATCCTATGTGGGATAACATAAAGAAATTAGCTGCCTACTCTACTCCAAAATCCACTGCCATTCGGGAAACATTGGAGATCATTACAAACGATGAGGCCTGCAATGATAGCGTCTCGCTAGAATTACCACGAATTTGGAACCAATTCTTCAAATAATGAATGCCTTTGTTTTCCTCCAAGGATTCCGCGTGCAATACGAACATGATGTCTCGTGTTTTTATTGAATAATTACGTTCGCATCTCTTCGTTTATTGTCAAGTCAACTCACCGCGTTCAAATTCTTGAAACGTTCTATTATCCAGTTTGCAGTTTGCTGTCTACCTTCCTTGAGAAAGCCATCTGGTTGATGTGCGAAAGCTTGGAAACCTTGATTTTATATACGCCAATAAATTCGGATAACTAGTACAGTTGTACTATCTTATTTAATTGATCCTATCCAGGTTACCGAAAGAAATCAATCTCCATCTTGACACTGCCGTGGATCAATAAAGTTGATCCCATCCAGGTCACCGCTATAAACCAATCGCCATCTCAACACTGCCGTGGATCAATCAAGTTGATCCCATCCAGGTCACCGTAATAAACCAGTCGCCATCTTAACATTGATGTGGATCAATCAAATTGGTCCCATCCAGGTAACCGTAATTAGCCAATCTCCATCTCAACAGTGCCGTGGATCAATCAAGATGATCCCACCCAGGTCACCGTTATATAGCAGCCCCTACTGCCGCAACTAAATTAGGTTCATCCACTCCAGGTCACAGATAGAAACAGCAGCCATCTTTTTATTACTGTGGATCAACAAATTTAAGACCATCCAAATTACCGAAAGCAACCAGACCCCATCTCCACACTACTGTCAATCAATTAAGTTCATAACATCAAGGCCATTACAGGATACCGGTCGCCAACACTGCCGAGAATCAAGTCAGTTGTTCCCAGCCAGTTCCCCGAAGGAAATTAGTCGTCATCTTCACAATGACGCGGCCAGTCGCGATCTTCATGTTGCCGTGGAACACTACCCATCCGAGTCACCAAAAAAAAAAAAAATACAGCCGCCATCTTGACACTTCCGTGTATTAAATAAGTTGATTCTTGCAAAAACCCCAAGAGATACGAGGCACCGTCTTAACGCCATTGTGCACCGGTTATTTCACCCAGGTCATCGAAAGAAACTAATCAGCCGCTCTGTGGCTGAGTCGCTGACTATTCGTCCTAAATGGCCCGACTTCAAATCACGAATGAGGTTTTTTATTGGAGGTTTAACGACCACTGTGAGCAACTCAATGGACCATAAGCAGTCGCCCATCCTTAGTTTAGGGCCACTGATTCCAGGGAAGGTAGAGAGCCAGTGCCGTAAGACAAACACAACATCGATTCGATCCCGGACCCATCGCGGACGAATGGTCCTAAGCCAGCGCTTAGACCACTGCGCCACCGAGGTGGCACACGAGTGATGCATGGATGTGATGCTTGTCTCGGGTCGTCAAATATGTTCCTTCACTGAATCCAAGTGGCCCTCATTGATTTAAGAACGGGTCTGCTTATGACCCTTCGAGTTGCTCATGATGTTCTTTAAAACACGAGATACAAAAAAACGTCGACATGATAACTTTGCAGAGGATCAGTTATATTGAGCCTAACGGAACCACTACAAGAAACCTGTCGATCCTTCACACTGCCGTGTACCAAATATTTTTCCCCAACGAAATCATTGAAAGAAACTAAGAGCCACCTTCACACTGCCATGTATCAAAAACAGTTAATCCCAGTCAGATCACCGAAAAATACCTATAATCATCTTAACTTTGCCGTGGATCAAAAGCGTTGATCTCAACCAGGCCACCGAAAGAAACCAGTCGCCATCTTAACACTGCTGTGTATCGAATAAATTCATCCCAGCCCGGTCACCGAATGAAACCGGAAGCTGCATGAACGGTTCAGGCTAACTAAACGGACTAGACGGCTGCCTAAACACTAAAATTTTGGGGTACCAACGTTCTAATCGAGTCGATAAAATCGAATGAGTTAATAAATGAGAAAAACGACGATAGAAACAAAGGCAATTTTATTTTCTGTTGTCCTTCGATATTTGATGTAACTTGCGAATTTTTATTCTTCGAGTAGTTAAGAAAAGGGGACCTGCTTTCATTATAAACTGGGTAAGTCAACTGCTATAAATCCGATGCCGACGCGAAAGCACTCATCTGTCGAAAAACTGCCGTAAACCGGGCCTGTCTTTATGCAGCAGATAAGTCAGGCGACGCCTGAAGACGGCTGCTGAAAATTTTTAAAGAAAATGGATTCTGCATTATATGGTTTTCAATGTAGATATCAAGACTGTCAACTTCTAACACAAATAGTGTCAATGCTCAGCTCCTAAAAGTTAGCAACTGTCATACTCAAATTGTTTTTTAATGTGAACAGGTGTAAGAGTAAGAGAAGTTCTACCACTATACTCATTCCGCTGAAATTCTTGTCTTCTTTTCCTTTTCTTTTCTTTTTCTTTTTTTTTTTTCTACTGGGGAATCAAGGAAAGATCTTGTTGGGTTTTCTACGTTTTCGATCGAACAAGAAATTGCTCATAACATCGATTTGAAGATACATGCTAGTAATTTTGCGAACAAAAATTTTAATGTAATTTTCATTGGACCAGTAAATAAATAGGTGCAGTTTCCATTAGTTTCCTTGTATTTAGTTTCGCATTGTCCTTTTGATCTATAAATTATTGAATAAATGTAATGTGTTTAACCATACAATTGAATTACATAAATTTTGGGGGCGCAAGATGGTAGATTGCCTAGGGCGTCAAGCACCCTAGCACCGTCCTGAGCTACTGTCTTAAGACTGCCATGAATCAAGTAAGTTGATTCTTGTCAGTTTACCGAAAGAAACTACTCGCCATCTTAACACTGTTGTGGATCGGTTACGTTGATCGCATCCAGGTCACCGAGAGAAACTAGTCGCCATAATTTTTTGTTTTTGTTTTTTTTATTTGGAGGTTTAACAACCACCGTGAGCAACTCAATGGACTATAAGCATTGGCGGCTAGTGCTATGCGGCTGCGGAGATGCATTCCCCCGCTCCCACCCAAAACAATTGTTTTTCTTCATGCCATATGGAAATTTTTTTAACTTAGGTGGGAGTTTCTCCTCCATGACGCGCTGTTCAACCCCCAATTTGTGGGTTCCATTAACTACGTCCCCGGTATCGTTCCACATCTAAAAAGTATTAGTCGAAGAAATAACCTAGACTTTGGAATCAAGACAAACAATATTTTATCGTCAAAAAATTTCGTGACTCCATTGTGAATTACGATAAACATGGAATATATACCATTTCCATGAGATCCTCGAATCCAGTTAGAGTCAACCAATCGTATATAAACTCCACAACTCGTACACTTAAAACCAGAATTTCTGAACACAAATACAGTGTAAAATGTGATTTTATGTCTACCGCTTTATCACTCTTGGTTAACAGCGGCACGCACTTTCCTGTTTGGAGTGAGGCCTCTATTCTGGCCACCTCATACTCGAAATCAAGTTTATTATTTATGGAAAGCATATTTATTCATAAATATGTCAGCACATGTAATGACACGGATCCATGTAACCTTCCTCAACCTTGGAAACTAATTCTTTCAAAGACTGATCGAGACATTGAATAACGATAACATCATTCAATAGTTTTCGTTTTCGTTACAACTATACTAGGAACACTTTCGCATACGTTACAGAGGGACGGTGGTGAGCCTGTTCTTGTTTTACTCTCCACGTCCCCCTCATACGTCATGGACTGGCATTGGCTTAATACTGAAGATCCGTTATCAATCTTGTCATTTCGCAGAGTCTAATCTGATGATGGGTCCTGATGCAGGCCCGAAAGATCTCATGTGTTTTTTAACTTAATTTTTAGTGGATTAAACTTTTAACTTGATATGATGTTTATTGCTTCAAGTTTAACTCGTGCAAGATGGCAGTTATTGCATATTATTATTGAATAAACTGAAATTAAAAATAAAGTTTGGTAATGAATAAATTGAAAGCAAAAGAAAATATAACTAATTTCTACAACAAAATACTTGCATAAAATTGATTTTTTGACATATCTAGCAGAGTAAAGTTTTCGCGTTCTATCTCGTGTAAATTTTAATTCACCAAAAGTCATTGAAGTTACTCCATTGGACACATTCTATTTTTCTGTGCATCCCCCCTCCCCAAAGCAAAAACAAGCTGCGCCTTTCGGTTCAGGCAGTGAATTTAATTGCTTTAGGAACAACATTTAATCAGAGACGTGGCATTAACAGCCAACTAGCATCTCTTTCGTCCTATCACGCAAAAAACGCCGAATAAGCATGTTCCGTTCGTATCGAAGACTTAAGGTGGTTCCACCTAAAATCTGCCTTTTTTTTTTTTTTGATTGGAGGTTTAACGACCACCGTGAGCAACTCAATGGGCTATAAGCAGTCGCCCGTCCCTAATTTAGGGTCACTGGTTCCAGGGAAGGGAGAGAGCCAGTGCCTTAAGACAAACACAACATCCATGCCTGACCGGGATTCGAACCCGGACCCCTTACGGACGAATGATCAGAGGCCAGTGCCTTAGACCACTGCGCCACAGGGGCGGCAAAAAAAATCTGCCTTATGTTTCCAATAGTAAAACTTCTTTATATATTTTCTTCGCATTTCCAAGGATGAAAATTTGCACATCGATAAAACTAACTTTAAGTTATAGCATAGGATACTTAATACTTGCTAAAACCTAAAAAAAATTAAGCAATCCAACATATGTTTGTCTGCTGACGTCATCAATGCAGTGGCGGCGGAACCGTCCGGGTCCAGTCAATAACTTCAGCCAGGATTTTTATTTTTATTTTTATTATTTTTTTATTTGACATATGTGCGATTGTTGTGATGTGCCTTAGAAAGTTCTCTAGGTAAGTGGTTGGGTGGTCCTAATTCTCAACAAAGCTCCTTAGGCACAGTTACATTTTTTAATTTTCTGAAAAACACCATTTAGAAACTATTTTCTCATATGGATTTAAATTTTGTTAATCATATTTTTCAATAAGATTGTCCAAAACATTATTAAAAGCCTCCAAGGCCCTCTGCGTATTGGAAACTAATATGAATTATGGATTCAAAACTTTTATTCATATTTTGAATTAAATTGCCAGAAACGTAGCGAAAAACAAGCGGAAACTTTCTCCGCTTCTCTGGACAATGTATCAACAACGTTCATTGAACATTTCAGAGTTCGTCTCCTTTCGGAAGCTAAAAATGCACAGCATTTGTGACACCTGAAAGCTAATTCTTGTGTGACGTGCAAGATTATTTGGTTTAATAACCCAGTATGTCAGGTTTGTAAGCCCATGTGATATGGTTATCAAGTAACGCTGAGTCACTGCATAATATCAAGGTGTCAATGTGTTAACAAAACAATTTCAAATGGAAGGTGTGCTCATATCAAAGTGTCAGGTGATCATGTAATTCTCATTTTATTCGATCACAGATGGCTAAAGTGAATTTTGTGTCTTATAAAAACCAGAATAATTTCAAATGGAAGATGTGTTCTTCTCAAAGTGTCACACAGTTCTCATTTTATTCGATCACAGCTGGGTGAAGTGAATACTTTGTATTTTTACTCATTCAGTTTGCTGTGGTTGTGATAAACACAGCTATTCTGTGCTTGCTTACATCATATAATCGTTGAATACAAGGGGCCAATGGGTGTGTTTTGCCAAATGTTGCTACACAATCGTTCAGTGGCGTAACCATGTTTCAAAATCTGGGCGGGGGGGGGGGTCCGATTACGCATTATATATATATATATTATATATTCTATTAAGAAGAGACTGAAGCAAAAACATTTTTTGACTCATACATTCAGTTTTTCTTTCTTTTTTTTTTTCTTTTTACTCACACCGGTCAATACATAACCTTTTCTATGTTGTACTTGGTATGAGTCAAAAATTTTTTTGCTTCAGTCTCTTCTTAATAGAATGTGAATTCTGAATTTTCATAATTGCTGCGTCGCGCGTTTTGATCTTCAGGTTATTTTGCAACTTTCGTTTTAAATTCTTAAGTTTTTCTTATGTTTTCGGCTCTGCTATTAAGTATATGTGTATATATATATGTGTGTGTAACACTAAGGCGAATGCGGCCAATATAAAAAACTGAGAGAGCACTAAAAATGCAAAAACAGTTTTTCGACAATCACCCCTGTGAAAAGTGACATGCTGTTCCTCCCCTGTGGAAAGTAACACATATATATATATATATGTAACACCAAGGCGAATGGGGGTCCTGAGCACCGACTCCCCAGTGGTTATGCTTATGCAATCATTGCCATTGCATACAAGGTATACGATTGAAAATAACTCAGCACATTCTCAGATTGGCTATCGAGAGAAACATCCTACAATCCCATCGGTAAAAGTTACACTCGTGAGGGTAGGTGTATTCCGTGCTGAGTGGGTGAAAACATCATTGCCGCCCCGGTGGCGCAGTGGTCTAGGGCGCTGGCCTCTGATCATTCGTCCGTAAGGGGTCCGGGTTCGAATCCCGATCAGGCATGGATGTTGTGTTTGTCTTACGGCACTGGCTCTCTCCCTTCCCTGGAGCCAGTGACCCTAAATTAGGGATGGGCGACTGCTTATAGCCCATTGAGTTGCTCACGGTGGTCGTTAAACCTCCAATCAAAAAAAAAAAAAAAGAAAAAAGAAAACATCATTTGATTACAGAACAGTTTGTTGACATTCAGTTCATATTAAAGCTAGCATTTGACTAAATCATAATTGCAGTAAGAAAAGCAAAGCTTGTTTACCATTATTTCTGTGCCTATCCTGTGCTATGTTCTCCTTTTTGATCTTTTAGAAGATAATTAAAAAAAATTGTATTATATAGTCATCTTTTCTTGAAAAAAAAAAAACAGTTCACACAGGTCTGTAGTCAAAGAAAAAAATTAAAGTAAGAAAAGGATTTTTGTATGCATGTATCAGTTAGAGAAAGTTATGTATTAATTGTTCACTTGCTTCATAAGAACATACAGTGTTTACTGAGGTATAGAAGTGCTTGGTTAGAAAATTAGATGAGATTTCTTTTTTCTGATTGGAGGTTTAACGACCACCGTGAGCAACTCAATCGGCTATAAGCAGTCGCCCGTCCCTAATTTAGGGTCACTGATTCCAGGGAAGGGAGAGAACCAGTGCCGTAAGACAAACACACCATCCATGCCTCACCGGGATTCGAACCCGGACCTCTTTCGGACGAAAGATCATAGGCCATCATCTAGACCACTGCGCCACCGGGGCGGCGCACTGCAATGAATAATAGATATAAAAAGCTCTGCATGTCTGAGGAAAAGCCGTGATAGTTTTGCAAACATGATATCTGTAGACCCCCTTTTTTATTTTATGGGATATTCATTTTTCGTGAGCTCATGGAGTAAAAATTATTTTCAATAAAAGAATTTGAGGAACAAAATCGGGTGATTAAGGATAATATGAAGGAACGATAATGCGATATATTTAAATTCGCATTGCTGCAACTTCAAGTATCAGGTGTGCGTTGTAGCTTGGTTGTATGTAGCGGCATATTTTCTATTTCATGGCTGACTTTCATCGAAATTGAGAACTTGCTAATTAAATTTTGATCTGGAAATTTCATGGTTAGCATTCGCACCCGGATATTCCTTCTGCGCTATTTATACGATATATTATGCGTTGAATCAAACACTGTATGTACCTTTCCAATAGCTGTGTATTTCCCACCAATTCCTCGCTGTTACAGATGGCGCTGCTATCTCAGTTGCTGCTCGTTGGCTCCGAAGGACTAGCATTGCGTTTGCCAGTCTCCGAGGTCTTTGCATTCTTGCATCTGAGTACCTGCAACAGTGACTAACTGTGTGCAGTACGTGATAACATCTATCCTTAGGAAGCAGACACAGAGCCCATTTAAGGCCACAGGGGGACCGGGGGGCTGGCCAATATTTAGGGGCCACCAGGAACAGGGTTGGAATTACAAAATGTGCTCTCCGCAATGTTTCATCTATGGGAATTAAGCCTTGCTTTTTATTAAAATTCCAAAGTAACGCTATTTTTATGAATAAATTCTAATGCTGATGTGCCTAAAAAAACCACTGAGTATCACTGAGGAAGGAGTCATTATTAATGGGAACAAAAATTCAGTATTTGTGGAAAATTGAAACGTTTTAATTTGCAGGTATACAAATGACAAGGGCCGCCCCGGTGGCGCAGTGGTCTAAGCGATGGCCTCTGATCATTCGTCCGAACGGGGTCTGGGTTCGAATCCCGGTGAGGCATGGATGTTGTGTTTGTCTTACGGCGCTGGCTCTCTCCCTTCCCTGGAACCAGTGACCCTAAATTAGGGACGGGCGACTGCTTATAGCCCATTGAGTTGCTCACGGTGGTCGTTAAACCTCCAATAAAAAAAAAAAAAAAAAAAAAAAAAATGACAAGGATAAAAAACATTTTTACAAGTTATATTTTATTGAGAATGACTTTTTAAGAAAATCATAGCAATCTTTCTTGACTACTAAAAAGTCTTGCCTTAGAAACACTTTTTTCTTGTCTTCATTGCAGCAAATTTCGCGATTGTGTCAGTGAAATTCAGTGCCGAAGTTAGGTCATTTTCGGACGACAGTATAGCAAGATAATTAAGTTTATCTTCTCTCAGTGCTGTTCTTCGAATGTTTTTCACAAGAACTAACTTTGAAAATGACCTTTCAGCTTTTTTTTTTGATTGGTGGTTTAACGACCACCGTGAGCAACCCAATGGGCTATAAGCAGTCGCCTGTCCCTAATTTAGGGTCGCTGGTTCCAGGGAAGGAGAGAGCCAGTGCCGTAAGACAAACACAACATCCATGCCTCACCGGGATTCGAACCCGGACCCCTTACGGACGAATGATCAGAGGTCATCGCTTAGACCACTGTGCCACCGGGGCGGCCCTTTCAGCTTCACAGTTTTACTCAGGCAGAGTCAAATATATCCTCATGGCAATAAACATATTCGGAAAGATATCAAATAATTTCTGATCATGTATGTATTTGTAAATCTCAAAAGGTCTTTTTTCTTGTAGACTGCATTCCTTGATAAAATGAGAAAAGTGCACTGCTTCACTTTTTATGCTATCTTCTATGTCAGCAGGATATTTGTCAAGTAGCATTTGTACACTGTTTTCTTCTAACACTTCCTTACCTAGTTTTGATACAAAACCAAATATTGAATAAATATTGTCATATGCAGCAATTCTTTTTTTCAGTTCTACATCCAGACTATCGATAATCACATTTAAAGTTTCAACTTCAAATTTTCTTTCACCAGTTAAAATGAAATCATCACTACCATCAAAGAATTTCTTCGTTTTGACTCTCTTTTCAAATGCGAATTCCATAATTTTAACTGACAGACTTTGCATTTCTTGTTTTATGTCTGTGAATTTCTCTCTTAATGTGGACACAAATGTATTCAACGATTTCAATAAATTAACAGCAGTAAATAAATCAAGCCCTGGTTCTTGGAGGTATGCACTAACGTGGGCGAATCTAGCCAGTATTTTGTTCCAAAGTACAGCCATAAATCCTGTCTCAAACTTAACCATTTTCTTCTCCCAATCAGTCCGGTTAGGAGATCTTTTAGTAGCTAAGCTTTTTTCAAAGCTCTATTAAAATTTTGCCGAATCCACTTCTCTTCGTATTGCTGTTAGCACACCGTTGAAAATTTCGTTGCGCAAAAGGATTGCCGACGCTGAAGTTGCAGGAATAGAACCTGATGCTGAACAAGAAGTTAGCCGTTTCATCCCCCCTATAACTGGAATCTGTAGCACAACTGAGGTAGAAAATGGTCTTAGAAGATCCAGGAGGATAAGGTGTTTACCTCCTGAGTTGAACACCAGTGTTAAAAAAAGACCACAAAAAGTAAGAAGGTAAGTATGAGGTCTTTGAAACCTCAGTTGTCGGGTGGAGATACCGACAGATTCCCCTCTGGGGATGGTTTTTTTATGAAAAAAAAATAGATCAGATAATCCTGCGGGACCTGACTATTTTAATTTGTCGGGTGGAGATACCGACGGATTCCTCTCTGGGGATGGGTTTTTTTTTAGAAAAAAAAAAGATCAGATAATCCTGCGGGACCTGACTATTTTAGTTTGTCGGGTGGAGATACCGACGGATTCCCCTCTGGGGATGGTTTTGCTGAAAAAATAGATCAGATAATCCTGCGGGACCTGACTATTTGAAAAGACCTGACAGTGCTGCGGCATCAGGCTATTCCTGTGAGATTTTTCACAAAAAGAGTGTGAATTTGCGTCAGTCTACGGAAAAAAAACGGCCCTTTTTGGGGCAGACAGAAAAATTTTCCAAAAAGGAATTGGCCATTTGTACACTGCAGGAAAAGGAAACGCAGTTAGAAAAGACTGGAACAAAAATTCACACGAGTAAAGCTCAGCTTTACGACAAAAAAAATTGAAACACAAAAAAGTTTCAATAAAAGTGAGGAAAAAAGAAAGGTTTGTAATGAACAGCCTCACGCACTGCAAGAAAGCAGTGACAGCTTCAAAATACAAGAAGCAAAAAAAGACACAGAATTATTAAAAACAGACTCAAATAAATATCTCCGTAATATTAATTTATTACACAGAGAGAAAAAAAACGTTGCAATTAAATGCAACTTACCGAATTCTGTGTTAGAGCAAAGGATACAAAAACATCTCTCGAATTATCAAAACCCCAATTTCCTTGATAAAATGAATGCAGATGTGGAAAAATATTTAGGTAAAAAAACTGCAAGAGAGAGAAAACTATACAGAAAAGGAAAGTAAATTACTCCACTGGAAAGAAAGCGGAAAAAAAAGTTTCTCCGAGTGGAACCTTTCCCTTTTTCTCTGAGGAAGAAAAACACCCTCAAAGTGGAACCTTTCCCTTTTTCTCTGAGGAAGAAATACACCCTCAAAGTGGAACCTTTCCCTTTTTCTCTGAGGAAGAAAAACACCCTCAAAGTAGAACCTTTCCCTTTTTCTCTGAGGAACAAAAAAACCCAGCCCTTTTAAGGGCATTTCTGTTTCTGAGAATGAAAATAATGCAAAAAAGAGGAAACCAATAAAACTATAAAGAAAAGAAAAATAAATTACTTCGCTGGAAGACTTAGCAAAGAATTAAAGGATGCGGAAAAAAATGTCTCTCCGAGTTACACGTACAACACTGCAGTTAAAAAAGTTGTAAGTAACAACAAGGAAGAAATGCTTCGGTTAAATGCTGTTACTAATGCCCAAGATAGTATTACTGTTAGCAGCATAGCCGTAGAGAAAGAGAGCTTAAATAAAAAAAGCAAAGGCCCTGTTAGAGGAAACTTTCCCTTTTTCTCTGTGGAAGAAAAACGCCCTCAAAGTGGAACCTTTCCCTTTTTCTCTGTGGAAGAAAAACGCCCTCAAAGTGGAACCTTTCCCTCTTTCTCTGAGGAAGAAAAGCACCTTCAAAGTGGAACCTTTCCCTTTTTCTCTGAGGAAGGAAAAAAACGGCTCATTTAGGAGCCTTTCTTCTTCTGAGGATGAAGGTTTAATAACGGAAACAAATGGCCTTAACATTCTAATTTGGAATGCGCAGTGTATCAAAAGACAACACAGAGAATTTTTAGCCTACTTAAAGTATAAAAAAATTGACGTTGCGTTAATTAATGAATCATGGCTAAGCGATAAAATTAAATTCAAAATTCCCAATTACAAGGTTTATAGGAAAGACAAAACCACCAAAAGCGGCAGAATTTTGATTGCGGTTATTGATAGATTAGAGCAAAGTGAAACACCTTGCAACACTGAAGATCGTCAAGAAGCCCACTCAGTTATAATTAAAACCAAAAATAACCCGATCAAGCTTACGACCTTTTATAATCATCCGTCACATACGGTTACCAGTGAAGCTCTGGACAAGCTTTTTGAAGAAGACATCCCCACCATAGTAGCGGGGGATTTTAATAGCAAACACCGCTATTGGTACTGTCCTAGATGCTGTTACTAATGCCCAAGATAGAGCTAATAAAAGTGGGAACAATATTTTCAGATATCTCTTAAATAAAAATATTGATCTGCGGGCACCTTCCGAGCCCACCAGAACAGCGTTATAGCGTCTAGAAGGGAAAGTGTGCCGAGCGCCTAGCGTACGTAATGATTGGCGTGGATACCGAAATTTGTCCCCTTCGTAGATGGCGCTTCGATCGCCTTCCCTTCCCTCTTTCTTACTGTGATGGGAGCGGGAAACTAAATTCGTGTTGCTTACTGTGAAAAGAACGGTAATTTAGACGAAAACGTGTTATGTTTTAGGTTTTAGAAGGAATGTGGATTACCTAAATATTGTATATAAGTTATACTTAGCTCATTATGCGGAAGAGAAATAACCATAGTTTTGTGCCAGGTTGCAATACTCAGTACAAAAACAGTAAGCCGTCACTCTTTGGAATACCCAAAAATGATAAACTTTTACAGCAGTGGCAAAGATTGATTCCCGGTGCAGATGTGCAGATAAAAACTTACGACAAATTTAGTGCTGTATGTGAACTGCACTTTGAGAGATTTGTGGTTCGAAATTTTGTGCATAAAATAAATGAGGAGACTGTGTTAATACCCAGAGATCGGCCCATCTTGACACCAGATGCAATTCCAACAATATTTCCAAACCTTCCCCATTATTTGTCAAAAACTCTGGCAAAATACAGGAAAGTTAGGGAAACCGATGATAAGCCTGATGGTAATTTAAATAGCTTGGAATTCACTTCCCAAAGAGTTACACGGAACTGCCTTCTGAATATCACAGCCTTCAGTATTTTGGGGTAAGCAAATTCCTGCAAATAATTCAAAGTGCATAATTTTCCATGTTCATTCATTCAAATGTGAATTGTCAAATTCATTGACAACAGAAAAACTGGTTGTTGTTACCAAAAGTTAACCAGAGGTTACCTGTAAAGTGTATTTACGTGGAATAAAAATTAACTCAGTTTCTAATATTACTTCTAAAGATGAATCAAAATCCATTATTCGAGACACTGATAGGCTAACAGTATGTCATGGCACAGGCTCCATTTCAGAATTTGAAAATAACATGAAGTACCTTGAAAGTGGAGTTATTTTTTAGAATAATTTGTACAGCAAAAATTGTGTAACGAAAGGAACAACAAAGACTTGCCTCAGATGTAAGTATCTGCAGGGCTTACTTTTGCACAAAATAGCTTATCATAGAAGAAAGGCTACATTTAAAAATAAGTATCAAAATACAGTTCGGAAAATCAACAGGCTGAAGAAACTAGTTATTTCGCTCTCTAATTAAACTTAAAAAAAAAAAAAAATAAAAAAAAAAAGGAATTTTACAGAACTTTCCATTAATGAAAAAATAGCAGAATTACGCATTAAGCAGCAGCAAATGGTTATTCATTGTTATAAGGCAAGCAAAAGAAATCTGCAAGAGGTATGTCATATACCAAAGAATGGTTACTTGAATGCTTACTAATGCACATAAAAAGTCCAAAATTGTACGAGCACATACGGAAACACAAAATCATGATCCTACCTAATAGAACAACTATTAGAAAGTATATTTCAAATTACAACAGCAGTTTTGGATTCAATGCACTGACGTTTGAAACTATTTCAAAGAAAACAAGTGAAATGGAGCCTTTTGCAAGACATGGTGGTATATTAATAGATGAAGTGAAGCTTACAGAAAAACTGCATGCAAAATCATCTGGTGAAATATTAGGGTTTGTTCATATTGGGCCATACACTTCAAAAACTGTTAAGTATACCCCATGTAATCACGGACTGGTAATGGTGTTTCAGCCATTAAATGGAGATTGGACCCAAATAATTGGTGTTTTTGCCACAAGTAACAATATAAGTGGAACTTTGCTAGCAAAATTAATTATTAAAGCTGTTATTCTCACTGAAAATGCAGGTCTGTTTGTTAATTTCATTACGTGTGATGGGGCTTCTTGGACCAGGAATATGTGGAAGACATTTGGTATATCAGCAGACTGTTCTGGAACTAAATACAGCATTATGCATCCTACAGATTGTTCTAGTTTACATTTCATATCAGATTTTCGCCAGTCAAGCGAGCCTTGCTTCATCGTAGCTCAGCTATTTAGAGTCAGGTCGATGCTTAGCAAATTCCCAGTTATACAGGTAAACACTGGGGAAGAAATATTTCTTCTTATTATACGTGGGAAATATATCTCTATAAGCAATCTGAAATCACATATTTACTGTTACGTAACTGAAATCAAACGATCGTCCATGGAATGGAAACATGTCACCTCCCCAACAAGGAAGACGTGAAAAGTCCAACTGTCTCTGTCTGCGGGAGTGGTCATGATGACTGTGAATCTGTTGTTTACACAGAATTTCTGTCAAAAGAGACAACCATCAAGTGACTCATATTGCCAAACACCATTAAATTTGCGAAATTCAATTAAGGACAGATGCCGGGGTAAGTTGAGCGAAGGTGTCACACTGATGTCCAAGAACATTACACAGCACGGAAAACTAAGGGAATTGCTGCATTAATTCAAGTCGGAATTGTGGCAGCATCCACCTTACAGCCCCAACTTATCCCCATGCGGCTACCATTTGTTCGGTAAAATGAAACAGGAGCTTAGTGGACAATGATTCCCAACGGATGAGGCTGTGAAAAGTGCGGTCCTTAACTAGTTGCACCAAACTGAACTTTTCTTGTACAGGTATGGGAAAGTTAATCGCACGTTCCGATAAATGTTTACAGTCCTTAGGCGACTATGTCGAAAAATGAATTAATGTTGTAAACCAACATACATCCCCTGAGTATATCCTTGATTTTTTTATTCAACAGTGTAACTAACTTTTTGATCCACCCTCATATTATTAAAGCACTTTGCTACAATTCAGAAATTAATTTTTAGTTTGTTTTAAAAATTAGCATAAATACTACATTTGGATAAAGTATCAACTTACCTATTGACTATGAATTTGTCTTGTATCTTCAAGCGGAACAAAGTAAAAAATACTATTAAAAATAAACAAATGGGTCCATTCTTTTACATAAATGTACCTCAAATGTCTGTTTCAAATAGTTTGAAAGAAGGAAGTCATCACAAGCTAAACAGTATTCAGCTTCAGATTGTTACCCAAACTTCCTTTATGTGATAGCATCTGCAACAAAGTTATAGATACACACAACAAAATAAAAAAAGAATTCTTGCTAACCAATGGCAGAAATTAAGACATCTGTTTCAAATAGTTTGAATCATCACAAGTTACATCAAAATTATCTCAGCTTTAGATCCTCCAGTGTGTGTTACCATCTGAATATTTTATGTATGAGTTATGTCAATTATTTTCTTTACCTAAAATCTACTCTTGTAATGTTCATACCTGTGATCTACTTTTTATAAAACATATTTGATATCACTTTTTAGATTAGACAACATTTTAACAGTATAAATAAATATTTCCCACACATTTCTAAAGGAATTAAGCAGAATTGGTTAGTAGTTTTTCATAACACTAGGGAATTTATACATTTTACTAACATTCTTTACTAGAAGCCAAATTTGCTCATTATAGTAAAATTAAATTTTTACTTTCAATATACCTACTATAAATGTCAAGCTAAGCACTAGTACACACACACACCAGTGCTGAGACGGGCCGAGCCCGAACCGGGCGCTGGCTGTGTAATACTTACTGGAGTTCGGGCTTGGAGAGAGGGGAAGAATTTTCTTCCTTTTCTTTTAATGTGATTTTATATAATTTAGCACACGAGACTTTTTTTACACTTTCTAGTTGTGAAAGAGAATTCTTCAGCAACTGGGTCAAATGGGGAGTAGGAATTCTGCAGGGCTATCCATTCCGGGCTTGGATAACAAAATACCATAGGCCATGAATTACAGGATTTCTGCCAAGGATAAGTTTTAAGAAGCATAGATAGTAGATAGCAAGCTGACGGAATTTTGCTCCCTACCTCAAAGGGGCAGCTCCCTGCTAATTCTATTGAGCAACATACGACATAGTTTGTTGTGCCTCCAGATGTCCCCCCCCCTCCCCAAAAAAACATTTCGGGAATAAATGAATGGTTAAAGGTAACTATAGAAATAGATAGACATCCCTTCTCCACTCCGCAGTTGAGAAAGACATCAGTTAATTGCATGGGTAGGAAAGAGTGGAAGTCTGGAAGACTTTTTTCAATGCTTAACAGGTTAATCATAGTTTTCGGGCTCGTTCGAGCTGACATACTTCAGGCTCAGGATCTTGAAATTCAGCCCGAACTCAGCTCTGACACACACACACACAGTAACACTTCAGTTAATTTCTCACAGGTGTTTTTATCAAAAATTTTATGGCAATGAAGTCATAGTGGTAAGTATGAAAAATAAGAGAAATTTCCTGGAATTTTTTGGTACAGTATTGAAACATAAACAAAAATGCTACAATATTACTGCTAACATTTATTAATCTGAAAATAAGTGACATGGAACTCGTACGGGTATGGTGTCGTTGAGGGACTAGCCGGACCCCATGACGCGAAGGAGTACAGCATCATCTTCCACGGAAAGAAAATAGTCCATAGATTTTCAAATGAATTTTGACAGATGAAATCAAACCTGCTAGTAAATGAGGACCTCTGGTCCATTTTGAAAACGGGCAACCACTGCACAAACAGTATTAGTTCCAATTTGAAAAAAAAAAAGACACCACCAAATATTAAATACAAATCTTCAGTACAGAATGCCACCAACCACTCCGCATCACTGTGTGAATATGTGATGAAGCAGAAAAAAGATTGGAAATATGTTACGAGAAGCTAACTGAAGTACTGCTTCCTGGTATACAAGTTTCAAATAAAATTAAACCAAATATGACGGATCTTTACTTTCCAGTTTCAAAGATAACTTTTCAGAAATGTTATCTTCATTTATTACAGAAGAAAAATACATTTCAATACTTTAACCAACCTGGCTATACACTTTTGCATATAAAATATTTGATAAGTTTGAACTCTTTTTCCTATCTCAGGACTTACTCTGTGCACACTATGCACTAAGGAGAGGCACACAAAACTAAGCGTTCAGACTTTCAACTTCTTAATTTTCCTTTCACGTGATTTCAAATAATTTCAGTTGTCATGTTTGGCTTTCACTAAGTTGTTCAAGAGTATTTTCCAGCTGAGGAGAGTTATGTTTTCCTATTTAGTTTTCAAGCTACTCATACACAAACATTCCACGGAAAATGAACAAGGAAATCTAAAATCAGAACTTTGTCTGTTTAAATGTATGCAGCAGATTTTGTATAAGACAATTGGTATGGCAAAAGTTGTAAGTCTCCTTTGACTTCTATAATTTAACTAGCAGCCACTAACACTGCAACACTGTGGCATGGCAAATTTTGGCAATTCCTGTAAAAAGAATTACACCTTTTAATACAAGTGAAGAACTAGATATGAAATTTTTAATCGAAAGTAGTTCCCTATGTTTTGTACAGTTAGAATAAAGTTGATCATGCAAGTTTTTCAACATAATCTGTCCACACTGTTCAGACAGCTTTAGTAAATTCAATCAGACAAATGCTATATCACAGTTGCATTAAGTTACGAAATTAAAAAATGTACTCTTTAATTCAGAGACACATTACAATGCAACAACAGTTCAAGCATTAATTTCGTAAAGAAAGGGCTAACGATTGTTGGAGATGCAAATGTTATACAAATTACGAAGGCTAATTTCCTGAAAAGTTGCCCTGATTTCTGGTAATATTCAAGCTCTATGTGAATCGGCATTGGCAAAATATATTAATTATTCTATTTGAAATAAGAATTCAACACTACAGAATAACTCACTTCTTTATACTTCACTATTCACGAGACATGAACAGATTTCAACACGTGTGAAACTAAGATCTACTCATTAAACCTATAATTATTACTAAAACTAAATAAAACGTTTACTAAGAATTAACCTTACCTTAGAAATATAATAATACCTACCTTACAAAACTATACGTGTATCCAAATGGCAATAAACGGAACACTCACTCAATACAAACAAATGTGAACCAACAATGAAACGCAATGGCTGTTCAACCGATTGACTTGGCGACAGCACTAAGTTGTGCACGTGACTATTTCGCACCGTAGCCTGTCTTTTTCGTCAGATTCGACTCAGCTTACCACTAGCCGCTACTAAGTGACATACATTTAAATTTTCCAAACAGCACTTCTTTACTTGGCACATACAAGCCATTTGTTAGCCTTTTGGTAGGCATTCTTCGAGGAGGTAGCATATCAATTTAAATCACGCATAATTATACTTTCAATTACATTTGCCGACGCTGCACTCTGCGCCAGACGTAGACATTTCACTGAACCATAAAATGTGTTTCCATAATCACACACTTAAGAAAATCGTACATATCCTAATCCAACCCCTGTTGTTTGGTTCACATTGCACAACAGTACACACAATCTTTGACACAGACGCCGTCTGCAGCAGCCGCGATGCGGCGTGGGACATATTTCGAACGCAGATTTTGAGTTCGCACGGCACACTTCCCCTTTTAGACGCTATAACAGCGTTAAGAGGAACTAGTAATGTGCTAGATTTTGCGCTATTCAAAAATAATAGATATTATTATGAAATCTATACTGCAGCAGCGCTCTCATGTGATCATAACCCCGTTCATCTACAGCTTTTTACTGACAAAACTGTAATGGTAACACCCAAAATGGTCACGAACCTAAAGCAATTCAAAGAAAAAATTAAATTAGTATCACCTCCAGAAATCGGAGATTGCAATAGCAAAGAAGAAATTGACAATGCTATTGAAACCTTTAACCTTGCCATTAAAAAGGTTATGGAGGCTTGCCAAACTCCTGCCAAAGAAAAAAGAAACCCGTATTTCTTACCCAAAGAAATATTGGATCTTATTAAGGAGAAAAATAGGTACCGCAGTAAATGGCAAAGAACCAGAAATAAAAGATTTTATGACCTTTATTGCACCCTTAACAGGCAAATCAAAAGAGATATCAGAAAGTTTGAAAACGGTTCATGGGGTCAATTATGAGAGGAAGCACATATTGACTACTCTGAAAATTCGAATAAAAAAAATAAAATGACCCTGTGGAACCTTACTTCAAGTTTGCAAAATAAAAATATCAGATTACTCCCACCTCTCCAGAAAGCAGATGGGACGGTAGTTAGAACCGATGAAGAAAAAGCGGAAATCTTTGCAAACTCACTCGAAAAGCAATTTAAAATAAATGATATCCCTGACACTGATGTAGCCATTAAAATGCAAAAGGCCCTGGATACTTATTTTAAACATGCGGAGGATGTAGAAAATTCTAGAGTCATCGCCCAAAGTGCACAACTCTATGAAGAATTTACTAGTAAAAAAAAATCTGTATTAACATCCCCAATTAAAAGTAAACAGAAAGGCTCTTTTAAAAAAATAGAAGCACAAGGCATAGAAAACAGCAGCCAAAAGTAGTAAATGCTACGGCCTCTTTTACGTCCGATAGACAAGTTAAAGGTGCTACGGCCTCTTTTACGTCCGATAGACAGTTTCTGGCGTTCCGGACCTCTCACGGGTCCGGAACGCCAGAAACTGGAAAGATAAGAAATAAAAAAGGCCTTTTAAGGGCCAAAAAATAATTTTTGTTCCTCCTGACTTTGAAAAACCACTACCCATCAGTGAAAGAGAAGTTAGGTTTCATATTAATAACCTTAAAAATAAAAAGGAACCGGGCAAAGATGGCATAAATAATAAAATTCTGAAAACATTACCTGAACGGTATGTGCAAACCCTTACTAAAATATACAATTGTGCCATTAAATTAAATTATTTCCCGGATGATTGGAAGACAGCAGAGGTAATATTATTACCCAAGCCAGGTAAAAAACTGGCAATTCCTGAAAATCACAGACCGATTTCGTTGCTCCCAACCATGGAAAAATCTTTGAAAAAAATTATACTTGTTAGGATGCAACAGTTCTGTGAAGAATACCCAGTTATTCCATTTATTCAAGGAGGTTTTCGTGACAAACACTCCACGGTGCACCAGCTCTCGAGAGTTACTGAAAAATGTGCAGAAGGAATAATGAATAAAAAGCACACAGCGGCTATTTTCCTGGATGTAGCTAAGGCTTTTGATAAATGTCCACACGAGGCAATTATCTACAAACTAATAGCACATGACTTCCCACCGTGGATTATTCATATAATCAAATCCTATCTTGAAAACAGAACATTTTGTGCAAAAATTAATGGGAAGAAATCTTCAAAAAAAAAAAAAAATTGAAGCCGGTGTTCCACAAGGCAGTGTACTTGCTCCTACGCTATACTCTATTTTTACTTCAGATTTTCCGAATTTTAACAACAGGAATCTGACTACAGCACTTTATGCTGACGACACTGCACTGGCCTATACTTCCATGAATAAAAATCAAGCAACATTTATGTTGCAATACTATGTGGGAAAACTGGAGAATTACTTCCTAGACTGGAAAATTAAAATTAATACTGACAAGACACAAGCAATTCTGTTCTCCCGTAAAACATACAATTACAATCCTGACTTTGAAATTGAATTGTATGGTAAAAAAATACCTTGGGTAAAGGATGTCAAATATTTAGGCCTCATTATGGATCATAATTTGAATTGGAACAAGCATATTAAGGAAACCCTGGCTAAAGCTCTTAAATTAAGAGGATGTCTCCAACCCATAATTACAAATAAAAGGCTTAGCAAAAAAAATAAAACCTTGTTATGGAAAACGTGCTTCAGACCGGTGATTACCTATGGCTGTCCTATCTGGGGTAACTGCAGAAAGCAGCAAAAAAATAATATTACCTTGTTTCAAAATAAAACTCTTCGTATGATGGTAGGAATAGATGGAAAAACATCCAATAATGCTATCCGTAGTATGCTAAATATCAGCTCTATACATTATACTATGTATGATCTAGCGCAAAGGTATTACGAGAAAGCCAAGAAACATCCCAATCCTCTTGTCAGGGAGGCCCTTAATTATGTTGTTAATGATAGTGACAAATTTAAAAGACCGAAGGCTATTTTAAATAAAATTCCTGAAAAGAATCCAGTTCACAGTTATACTTCCAAAAAATAAAAAATAACTGGGACTAAATTGAAGTTATTCCTTATACGTGGGAGGAAAGCAAAAAATTGAATATCAGTTTTGGGGGGGGGGGAAGGCCATAAAAGGGCCATTTTAGGAGCCGAGCAAAATGTTGCATAAAAGACTTATCTTTTTTGTACTGAATATTCTGCCCCTAACCAAACAAGGTGTTGTTGGTCTTGTCTTTTATATTAAAATTTGTTGTTGTTTTTTCCTGATTAAAAACAAAACAAAAACAAAAACAAAAAACAAAAACGGCTCTTTTAAGAGCCGAGCAAAATGTTGCATAAAAGACATCTTTTTTGTACTGAATATCTCTCCCCCAACTAATAAGGTGTTGTTGGTCTTGTCTTTTAAATTATTTTTTTTTCTTCTTACGCATTAGTTCTGACAAAAAATAAATAATAATAATAATTAAACAAAACAGGACTAAATTTTTTCCGCTGTTGCACATAATTGTGCAACAAGCAGGCAAGTAGCGAAGGAAAAAAATGATGAATGATTGGCCCATATACTACCGGCTTCCTAAATAAGGAATAAAAAAACCCTGGTTGTGGCTTTTTTTTTTATTTCTCGGTTGTTTACTCAAAATGAGTATCTTAAACCTCGATCCGTGTAATATTGTGATCACATCAGCTATGGTTACTCTGACATGCCTGTCAAGAATCAACAAAAGTAAACCTGAGAAAAAATCCATTAAACCAATGGGGAAAAATCTTTTCTCTCATTGGCTGGCGAGTAACGAAGCAATAGCGGACCCGTGAGACACACTGAGCAAATGGCCAGTTTTGTCTTATCCGGTGTGGAACGAAGATTTTTCTCTGGAAAAGTTATTCTGTGTGTGTGATGGTTTTTTTTTCAGGTTCCCCTTTCCCTTCCTTCCTTTCCCTTCCTTCCTTTCCCCCTGTACTCTTCTGTGGCACAGGTGTACCCGGCATTTTTCTGCGGAGAGAAATATCGCTTGGAATGGCTTGTTGTTACAGGTAAGTATGTAGGGCAGCTTACAACTTCACTTCTTAACGGGTAACCGTCTACTCCTTCTCCTTTAATATTTCCATACTTTTCTTTCGTACTATTCTATCAGGAAAATCTGTTTCCAAATATCTTATCTTCCTCTTTTTCACCTGACAAAAGGCGCAGAGCGCTGAGGGTTCGGGTTTCTCAACCTCAGATAGGAAATCTCTCTCGCGCGGCGTTATTATAACCATTTTCTTCTTGAGGGATTCAGCTTCTGTTCTGCTTTCTGCACGTTCATTTTCATTGTCGGCTATTTCCTCAAGGCTGTCGATAATACGTTGGTAATTAACGTTAAGTGCTTTACATGCTTCAGCATGGTGTGCCCACCTTGTATCACATAAGGATTTTAAGACTAGTAATCGGCTGCTCTCAGAATCTTTTAAATTCCTGCAGAGGATATCCCATCTATGCGTTGACGCAACGAAAAATGAATACAACTTTTGTAAAAAAAACGAAGAAGTTTACAGCTTCTAAGCAACACTGCCCAGCATGAACACCACAAAGATTTAAAGAATGACCGCTGCATGGTGAAAACAGTGCGACATCGCTGATCCTCTTAATGTGAGCTTGCAAGCCTTCATATTCACCTGACATGTTCTTGGCCTTGTCGTAACTCTGCCCTCTGCAGAGTGTCATGTCAAGGCCCTTGTCAACAAGATACTTTGTTACATAGCACTTTACCCACATGGCTTTGAGTGGGTATAAATGTCAAGAATCGTTCATAAACATGTCCTTCAAAACAATACCGTATAACAACGGAGAGCTGATCAACATGTGAGGCACCAGGAGTTGAATCTAATAGCAGTGCAAAGTATTTGGTGCATTTTATTTCACTAATTATTTTATGAAGAACTTCTTTTCCCATTACTTCTATCAGTTCATTGCATACCGTTTGAGAAATGTAGGACACATTACCTTTCCCTTTATTTCCGTGATTCTTGAAATGCTCCTTGAGGAAAGGATCGAACTGTGCTAATAGTTCCAGCATCCCTAGGAAATTCCCATTATTTGGAGATCCAAGAAAATTATTTTCACCCTCAAACGCCAGACCTCTTTGGGCCAAAAACTTTATAACTGCAACTACTTTTTCTAAGACAGTTGTCCAATATTATTTTTCAGAAGCTAATTGTTCTGCAATTTTTTTCTTTAAAGTTAACATTTGTTCGTGATAACCAGCACATCATATGTTTACGATGAGAGGAACTATTTTCATGTTCTGATGTTTTTTCCTCAGCGCGTTTCCAGTTATTAAACCCAGAACCAACAAATGGTGATTCATTATTGTCACTAAACAACTTGCATACATAACAGTACACAGAACCAGTGCTTTCTGAAAACATCAACCATGTACGTTCTTGAACTTCTCCATTTGGAAGTTTGTGTTCGAAAAGGATGTTGCACAGATATCTGTTCTGTGTTTTAAATTGCCTCTGTGACAAATAAAAGTTATTGGGGTTACGATTTTGAAGGAACTCAGGCCCACTGTTCAGGCATAAATCTCTAAAGTTATTGCTTAAAAAATTTGGCCATTTGCCAGGATCTTTGTAATTTTCCATATCAATGGAATTAATGCTTTGGAAATTGGCCGATGCCTGCACATGCTCTGCACTACAAGTTTTGCGCCCTAAATCGCAGGGCTTACTTTTCACACTGTCATTCATACTCATATCAGTTTTATCTGTATGCTCCATGCTGCCACATTTTTCATCATTGTTGATAGGAGCTGATTCGTTGCTATTGGGTTCACGTTCAGGTTCAAGTTCTCTTTTCCGAAATTTAGGGTATCAGGACTTTTCTCAGCAAATAAATTATCATAATTCTGAAGTATATTCTCCCTTTCCTCAGTTATGGGATTAGATTCTGCTATTGGAAGCTTAAAGAAATTTGTAAGTTTCCTTACCTTGCGTAATTCTTCTTCTTTCTTTAATCTCAGTTTCCGCTTTGTAGCGCCACTAAGGTATTGTCTTTGAGACATGACAAAAAAACTATTTTCAAAACTGGATCGTGATAAAACTGTTACTTTAACACAAGCATATCAATTTTCTTTTCGTACTCTACTCCAAGTAAACGTCAAACCACTGTTCTGAAAAGAGCACCAGACAACAATGACACACCGGATCTGGAAAGTCAGTGTGCCGCCCCGGTGGCGCAGTGGTCTAAGCGATGGCCTCTGATCATTCGTCCGAACGGAGTCTAGGTTCGAATCCCGTGAGGCATGGATGTTGTGTTTGCTTTACGGTACTGGCTCTCTCCCTTCCCTGGATCCAGTGACGCTAAATTAGGGACGGGCGACTGCTTATAGCCCACTGAGTTGCTCACGGTGGTCGTTAAACCTACAATCAAAAAAAAAAAAAAAAAAAAAAAAAAGAAATACCCGCTATCATATGTCGCGCGATGTTTTGACCTGCGATGTTATTTCGTAGACTCATTCTAACCTCCTTGGGTGCTGCTCTTTTCTTCACTGGAACAAGAGGAGGCAAGCAGTAACAAGAGGAGGCTAACTGCTTATGGTGGTCTTTAAACTAACTGCTTATGGTGGTCTTTAAATCCCGAAGCAAACGAAAACATATTAAAGAATTCTATAAAACTGTGGCTTAAAAAATTGAGAAAAAATTCATACATGTAGAGAAAAATGAAGATTTTGTTTTGCAAATTAACTTGTAAAATGGAATGACACATTCTTTTCCGTCTTTCGAGGAATAATTGCATAACGCACACTATCGCATTAAGCATGTAATCGCAGCTGTTTAAGCGCTGGCTTCTGACCATTCGTCCGAGATGGATCCGGGTTCAAATCCCTGTGAGGCATGGATGTTGTGTTTGTCTTACGGCACCGGCCGTTTCCCTTTCCTAGAGCCAGTGGTCCTAAATTAATAGTGAGTGACTGCTTATAGACCAATGAGTTATTCACGGGAGTCATTAAACCTCCAAACAAACCTGTACAATCCCAAGTCATGCGATATTCAGCACGAATTTTATTTCGGCACACGAGTTGATGTTTTAAGCACATGGCTTTATTGAAGCCGGACTTCTCACTACTAACCGCGCCTGTTACTAGCTCAAAAACTGTCGAGTAACTGAACTAAGTCAGCTGCTCAGAAGAAAAGCAATGGTGAGGAAATGTTTTAATTGTCATTGTGTTCTGATTAATATTAATAGAGTTACTGTGTTTTTAAAATTTTCTGTGTATGTTTCATAGTTGATTAAATCTTGTGTCAAAGCTTGGTATTGTTTTAAAAATTTATATTAGTTCAGTTGATTGGGTTGGTCATATAATTTTGTTTCGTATTTTGAAAACAAGTATCGCTAGACAAATTTTCTCTAGTACTGCTATCAACATGTTATTCCGCACATTTCAAAGAATCAATACAGTGTTTGCCGTCCCCGTGGCCGAGTGGTCCTAAACTGGGGACTGCCTATAACCCTACGAGTTGATCGCTGTATTCGTTAAAAGCAGACCCAAGAAAAAAGTGTGATTGACATGGACACTTTAAAACCATTTTATTTTTTGAATAAATGAAGTTATATTAAATTTTAGCGTACTACGACTGGGCAATGTGTAAACAATTTCGCTTTAGTGTTTCAATTTGCTTTGGAAATAAAAAGAGTAATGACTGAAGTTAGGATGCTTGATATGCTTAGTTTTTCATTTTGCTTTGGAAATAAAAAGAGTAATCACTGAAGTTTCGATGGCCGCCCCGGTGGCGCAGTGGTCTAAGGCGTTGGCCTCTGATCATTCGTCCGAAGGGGTCCGGGTTCGAATCCCGGTGAGGCATGGATGTCGTGTTTGTCTTACGGCACTGGCTCTCTCCCTTCCCTGGAACCAGTGACCCTAAATTAGGGACGGGCGACTGCTTATAGCCCATTGAGTTGCTCACGGTGGTCGTTAAACCTCCAACCAAAAAAAAAAAAAAAAAAAAAAGAAGTTTCGATGCTTGATATATGTATGCAAGACTGATGTGGAAGAAAGATTGGCATGTTTTAAGAACTGTGTGTCTTTGTTGCTAAAGAGAGATGTGGAATGGTAAACTAGAGCTGTGGTTGCATTGTTATCAAGCTTGGTCCTAGGAACCACAGATTTTTAAAAAGGTTGTACTTTGTGAGATATTCTGGGTCCTTTTAAAAAAATCAGAAGAATCAAAAGATAATGAATATTTATGCTTAAGCAAATGAAAAATAAATGTAATGCACATTGTTCAACACTTTAATTTATGCTCTTTGAAAGCAATCTTTAAAAAAATAAAATACTGACAATTAAATTTTATCATTTTCAACTAAATTTTATAAAGGAACTACACAAAGACAATACATTTTAAGTCAGCTCAGAACATCAGAGTGATTTTTGTTTTTCAAAACACAGGAACTGTGTGATGATTACTCTTGAACAGTTTTTTTTTACTTTTAATGAACAATTGTTGAAGTATATCTACAACTTTTAGTAAAGTATAATCCAAATTTTAAATTGTCACATATGATTCAATATTAACATACTTATAATTCATAGTTGACTGCACATTTTTGGTGTGAGTATTCTGGTATTCTCATTTGATTCCTAATTTCAGGCATGTCCACAAAAATCTATTAGTATGGTTTATTCCTTATTTATTTTATACATGTTTATTATTGGATTAGGTTTCACACTATAGTACAATTTTATTTACTGCATTATTACTTTTCTTTATGTTCAGTCATTTCCTTTAATAGTCCATTCTGTACACTAAACATAGTCTTTTTTAGAATCAGTTCTGTGAAACACAATATTTAAAACTTATATACAGTTTCGTTTATTGGAATATAATTCTTCTTACCTTAAGATGATGATGTGTAAAAATAGTATCTGTAGGTCCTCCAATTTTCGTATTTCCCACACTATCGCACTATTATATTTACTGCATTATTATTCTTCCCATTGTAGGAAGTCAGTTCCATAAAAGTCTGCTCAAATTTTTTTTAATACAGTTCATTAAAACATAGTCTATTTTAAAAGCCTATGTACACTTTAAAATCCTTCTTGCATAGGTTAAGTTCACTTCACCTTATTAATCTGATTGGTCACATCAACTGCTTAAACATTCGTTTTTTAAAACCGAAAGTCATTTTAAAAATTATAATTCACTTTATCATACCATAGACATGCTGATCGGTATTCATGGGTCCACCAGTTTTCGTACTTGGAAGCTTTTCTACTATATTCCATGGTCATCTTCAGAATGGACTCCTATGCTATCTTGCCCTAATGTTTGCTAGTTATGAGTCCATGCTTGGGGTCTTACCAAGACATTTAAATTAATCAAGACATATTTTAAATTAATCAAGACTTTTGTACATTTATGTAATTTTATGTTGTATCTTTACATAATCTTGGACGGTGCATTGCTGGCTGTTTCCATTTTTTCCCTAATCCTCGCAAATTTTACTTTTGCCAAATAGCATGTTAAAAATTTGGGAAATAAAATGTGGGCCCTGAAGGACGTGTAGAATTTGTAATTATGAGTCTTTTTGTTTTGTTTTGGGGTAATTTACTCGCTACAGTGCATCAGTGGCAGCGCTGGTAAACATTGGTAGCATTTAAGATGATGCTTGGTGAAATGTTGATGTTAGAAAAGTAGTAAAGAAAGAAGCATGTGATTAGTGGTTCCAAGGTAAAGGTGCGTAAAAGTGAATATCATTTTGATGGTGTGTATTTCATTTCAGTATTTTATGACACCGTTGTTCTCCCAACTTGAAAGCTGGCTAACAGGTAAGCCTACTTAATACCTTAAAGATGATATGCAGTATTTTTATAGATTTTTTAAATATTCTATTTTTGAAACCTTAAAAAGATTAGCATCGAGTTTTTTTTTTTTTACTTAAAATGTAAAAGTAAATATAATAAGTTACAGATTTTAACCTTCCAGCTTAATTAGGTAACAAAATACATTTACTAGAAGTTCATGATTTCAAGGTCATGTAATTTCAAACCCCATGGCTCTACAGAGCTAATGGGACTTATGAAGGAGTCCACATGCCTAATAGTTACATATAGTCACATCAAATTTCAAGGAAATCTAAGGAGGTAAATTTGTGACCCATGTTGTTTTGACATAAAAATAGCCCACCGACAGCAACCGTGACAACTTAAACTGGTGCTCAAAATTAAAGAATCTTCAAAATCATGTATAGCTGCTGATAATATGTAAAATAATGCATTAAAAGTTGGTGCACGTGCAAATTTTGCTATGTAGAAGACTCCCACATTTACTTTTGATTAAAGTAAATTGGAATATGCAAATAAGGTTTGCGTTAAAAAGGTGTGTGAGTTGTCCTGCATTTTGTAGCTGTTCCAGGCAACTCTTGCTTGGCGTAGTGGTCTAACCGCTGGCTTCTGATTTCATCTGAGATGGGTCCGGGTTCAAAGCCCAGCAAGACATGGATGTTGTGTTTGTCTTATGGTACTGGCTCTCTCCCTTCCCTGGAACCAGTTGCTCAAAATTAGGGACAGGCAATTGCTTATAACCCATTAAGCTGTTGCTCACGGTGTTCGTTAAACCACCAATCATCAGCCAGTCAGTCAAGACTTGCTTTCACTCCAGTGCCATGTTGAGTGATTATGTCACAAAGACATTGTATGGATGATTTTCAGCAGCAGAGAGAGAGAGAGAGAGAGAGAGAGTGAGTGAGTGAGTGAGTGAGTGAGTGAGTGATTGGTAGGATAGAAGCAGGTCAGTCCCAGATGAAAATTTCCAGAGCGTTGAATGTTCCACAAAATGTCCAGTCAGGTCTCTAGAGGCAGACAGGAGATATTGATAATCAGCAAGGCCATCCAAGAGCCACAACTGCTGTGAACAATCGCTATGAGCCCAATTGCCAGATGGGTGAAAGAAAGTTTGTAGGAAACTTTGTGAGGAGTGCCTTTATGCAACAATATCAGCTATTTGTGTCCCTCTAACTTCTGCCACCCTGTGAGCTTGCTTAACGTTGAGTCGCCAACATCCTACTTGTAATGTACTTCAGACCAGCAGGTGAATGTTCTTTTCACAGATTGTCATTCAGCTTAAGTATTGATTCGCAACATATTTTCATCTGGAGTGATCAAGGAATCCATAACAGTCTCACTGACATCAGAGAAAGGGACCAGTCTGGTGGCAGAAATCATGACAAGCGGGCGCACAAACATGAGCATCTTTCAGAATTGCTCTGCTACTGTCCTGAAGTATTGAAACAAAATTCTAAACCCATACATCAAGCCATTCAGGTAAGCAAGCAGGCAATCCAGATTTTATTTTTATGGATGATAATGCCCAACATTGTTGAGCTTGTTTGGTCAATTTTCATAAAGTAGAAGATATTTGCCAAATGGAGTGGCCACCCAGATCCCTGTCCTCATCCCACTGAACATGAATAGATGCTCTAGGGAGATGCATTTGAGCTTTCGAGTTCCCTACCAGAACACTTGAAGAACTCAAAACAGCTCTTGTTGAGGAGTGATCTTTAAACTATCCCTCAATTCCTTATAAACAGAATGAGTTGTTTTTCATAAATTGCATGGCTATCAGGGATGATCATGTAATACTGTATATTAAAATATCACATATCTTTGCCCCATGGACTGCTCTTTGATGTAAAGATCAGTCCATGGGGCAATAGTTTAGGGAGCTTGGGGCTTTGTCAGGCCTTGTTGGCCTTTTCCCTTTGCATCCTTGCTGCGCTCTGTTTTATAAACTAAATTTTATGTACTATACTGCAATGCTCAGCAAAACAAATAAATAAAATAAAAAAAATTACAAGACAATGATATTAACATGTGCGAATTGAAAGGTTATGATTTTCTTCTGTACAAGTTTCATAAATAATGTAATGAACTTCTGTACCAAATTTTATCAATTCGTCTAATTGGCGTGCAAATGTAAAATGTTGAAGATTCAAAAAGTCCTTCGATGCATGATATTAAAATCATAAAATCACTAAAAGCTAAGATAAATTAAAACTTTTAACTACAGACTTAGCATAGTTAAAAATTTAGTTTACACTAAAACATGTGAGATCTTTCGAGCCGACTGGGCTCATCCTCAGACGCGATTACAATGGAAAAAAGCTCCGGGTTACATTATCGTATATATAGTGATATATAGTAAACTGCACGAGTTCAAATTGTTACATGCCCGTATAGCACATTATTTCATTACAAAATACGTCAAAAAATAATCTTAATAATAAAAGGTTTTAATTGATCTTAGCTTTTAGTGATTTTATGATTTTAATATCGTGCACGGCGGACTTTTTGAATCTTCAATATTGTACCAAATTTCATTGAATTTCATCATAAATACTTTGAGTTAAGTATGAATTAATAACTTATTCTTTAATTTTGAGCACTAGTATAAAGGCCTGTGCAACAAGTCCTCATGAGCAAAATCTCTTAGTGATATACGCATACAAGTGCTGGAATTTTAGCATATAAACAATATCAGTGAAGTTGTCGTAATGTTTTTGCACTTTGTAATCTTTCATAGGTATGGAATTTAGACATTTGAGTGATATTATGAGGTTCTGTGGCACTGTGTAAAATGGCCATATCCAGGCTGCTGATGCAAAGACCCTTGAGTGCAAAGCAAAATGAGCAATATATGTCACAGATTTTATTTTTGTCCTGCAGACCAAAACCTTCATCTGACCCTATATTAAACCTCACTCACAAATTCCTGATGTTCAGAGAAGTGGTCTGCTGCAGGGCTCGACAAATATGTTGTAGATCTAGGAGCCAGCTCCAAAATTTAGGCGCTAGGTGAAACGAAGTCAATAATGCATGAACAAAAACATGTTTGGCTATGATGCTGGAACGAAAAGTGTTAAACCGCATTTGTTGTCAATTTTTTTTTCTTTTTGCCCAAACCACTTATTGCAAAATAAAGTTCCAATTTGCTTCATAATTTTCCTTCTCCATTCTTTCAGTAGATGATCTCAAAAAAATTTCATTTTCAGGTTTCAATTTTGTTAAAATACTATTTGCGGATATCATATTTTGTACATATTAATTCAAAGTACCATTTTTTTCATATAATCTGTAGATCATGAAATTCAGAAAAAAATTTCCTTCGTGAGATCTGCAAGGGCGTATAATCCAAAAAAGACTGGAACCCCCCCCCCCAAAAAAAAACATATAATCCGCAGCGCCATATGATTCATAGATCATGAAATTCTGAGAAAAACAATTTTTTCTTTCACATAATCCGCAGCAGCATGTCTCAGACCACAATATTTAAAAAAAAAAAAACATGACAGTCCGTACCTGCCACCATTGGCAACAGCATTGTTACTAATAACTAGTATTGCATGGCATACATAGACTATTTTACAAAATGATCCATCTCTTTGTAAAAAACAAATATGTGCCCCAACAAAACGTTACAACAAACAAGGACTCTAATGAAACAAACTTTAACATGTGCAAAACACAAAGTTTGATTTTCCAGCGAGGGCATGATTGTGAGATTTAAGTTCGAAACTTCCACCAGTAAAAATCAGATGCATTCAGAATTCCACGATGCTTGACGGACAGGAAATTCAAGCAGGTGAATGTGCAGTGCACAAACCTCGACTTACCATATGATCATACTGCCTCTAAAATTGCAATTTAAGACAAAATGAGACCAAAGAAGTGGGAAAAAAAGCTGAATATTTTTACTGGTGAAAATTCAAAACATACAAAGAATGTGGACTACTGTCAGTTTGTCTTTTGTTGACTGCAACTGCACAGCATCGATTGCTTAATTTTTCTTTCTGCTGATATTCATTCTCTCCCTACTTCTTCATTGCCGCTTTTCTTTCTTTTCTTGTTTGTTATGTCCTCTGATAAAAACCATCAGCCTGAGGACCATGAGTGCATGATATCAAAGCTTCAACTATTTTAGATAAATGGTGTAACTTTGAGAATTTTAACCACACATCAATTTTTAAAAATTTTCGTCACTTTCGTTTTTGGGAATTTTCTTCTTCCTTTATCAAGATTAAATGCAAAAATTTATGGGGTGGAGGACATTTAACAGCGCTGGAGAGTGAGAACATTGTGTGTGTGTGTGTGTGGGGGGGATAGCGATTACGGAAAATCCGTCTGACTTCCGGTTTTGGAAATTTTTCTCCTATTTTCAAGCTGAAATACAAAAATTTATGCAGTAAAATGATACTTAAATACTTAACAGAAGCAACATTGCGAGAAGAAAGAAATTACGATTACGGAAAAAAAAATCTGAGCTCCGTCGACTTTCCGTTTTCAAAAGCTTTGTAAAGATGGAATTCCATCCTCCGACTACCCCCCTCTCTCCCCAAATTCTGTTTACATGTGCGCCGATCTCCTGAGCGGCCAAAATAACGAAAATGGAGGAATTTTTCTTGAATTCGCGGAAGAATCTCATGCCTAAAGATCAGGAGGAAATTTTCGTGCCGCCTGACTTTCGTTTCCGCAAATTGTTGCCTACAGTTTCAAGCTGAAATACGAACATATATGCCATAAAAGAATATTTAATGAGAATACTAGACACACGCAACATCAGGAGAGAGAAAAATTACGAATAGGGTAAATTCTTTTTACTCCATTTACTACTGTTTTCGAAAGCTTAGAAACATGAAATACCGTCCCCAGACGGAAAATGACCCCCCCCCATTTCTTCATGACAAAAAACAACAACAGAGAATCCCGCTAATACTCTTAAGAATCTTATGTATATCGTAAAATAATAGCAAAATAATTTTTTAAAACAAAGTGAAAATGCATAGAATCCATAGTTTCGAGAGTGAGTTCCCTAGTCGGACAACAAAATCCGTAGAAACTAGACAGTCCATAGTAATTGGCATGTAAGATAGTCGTATAAATCTGCACCTATCATGTTAATCGAGAATTGTAATTTCCGACAGAAAACTGTGATTCACAGGACCGACTCAGAAATCAAAAGAAAGAAATGATAGTCTTATTGAAAAAGTAACTGTGTTACTTTTAAGTAAATAAAGAACTAAAATTGCTAGCTGTTGCAGCATTACCGTAGTTCATTAGTTACACTAAAAAATCTGTTGAAATGGTGGACAGTCTTTATAAGCATTGTCTTATTTCTGAATAATTTTCAACTAAATACCGAAAGAAAAAAAATCTTAAATAATACAATTAGCACACCAAAACTAGGCAGTGCAATTCACAGAATGGTCACATGCTGCGGAATAGCTTTGTGAGATTCCTGAGAGTTGCGGATTGTTACACCACGTAGGCTTTCGCACGCGCAAATAGTAACACCTTGCATCATATTTTCTGTCAAAATGCTTTTAAGTAAAACAAATATATATATATATATTCTTACAATCTCTTTGCGGTCTTCTATTTCACTGTTATGTTCATTTTTTCTGTTACCGCATTTTCGGTACTTTCCCAATAACACCACCTCTTCCGTGAATTACCTCGCGGACTTTTTTAAACGCTGCATCGTTGTTTTTTGTTGTTGTTGTTGTTTTTTAACCGGTGTCCGCAGTACCTAAATTTATAAATTTTTAATAGATAACCTATGGATTCTACAACAGAAATTACGGTATTTACAGCAAATTACAAAATCTTGAGTAAGAAGAAAATTAGGCACCTGGCGCCCGGGATTTGTCGAGCTCTGGTCTGCAAAATTATGTCCTTCAGATAAACTTGCTTCATCCTTTGACATGGAGGTACCATTTGAGTGTAGGAGAATCTGAAAATCCCAGAGAACCTCCGCAGCTGATACTTGTGAAGACCAGGCCAAAGTAGGACCATTAAAAATCTCGGCAAATCACGTGAGATACTGGCTTGCATTAGCAAGATGACATCTTCCAGATTATCATCAAATCAGAGGACCTCCATAGTCCGGCTACTTAGAGGCCCTCTGATCTGATGATTGCCACTCGAGTTTTTTCTATAGAATTACCAAATGTACTGGGAGAAGAGAATCTTGTCAGGTGTCAAAAAAATTCTTACCTGGCACAAAGATGTTTCTTTGTTATTGATAGCAAATCAGATTACAAATAATTGTTTTATTTTTCTCCTTGGCTGTGCAATAAAAAAAAAGGCTATTTTGATGGCAAAAAAAAAAAATGTTTTGGATTTACTCAAAAAGCAGAACAACCCAACAGGTTTGATGTATGGTATGGGAAACTGGAATCAGCATAATTGTTACTGCAGATAGCACTAATGATTCTAAAAGAAATCAATTTTCTAATTATAAGCAGCAGCATTTAACTCGATTTTACAAGTGTGCTGCTCTGTATGGTTCGTACGCTCCTTAAAAACCTTGAAGTCCTTGAAAAATAAAAGTTCATTTTCAAGTCCTGAAAGTACTTGAAAAAGTTTAAGACTCCATAAATAGTACTTGAAAATTTTTTTGTTTTGATTTTTAAGTATTGGTATGAAAGAGTATATGTAAAATAAGTGTTTGTGCAAAAAAGTTGTATAAGATATTTCTGTGTAGTTCTAATAAAAACACCAAGCTGATCAAATAATGTTGAACTTGCATTCAACCCAGGAGAGTGCGTTGAACGTAAGTGCCTTGGCTATGACATCACTACAGAGTAAAACATCAGCCTGGGAGTAAATTAAGTGGAAGGATGTATTCGTGAATGGTGATGGGCTTCTGTTGACTGGGGTTAAGGTGTGGTTTTGCAGGAGGGTGGAACTTCTGGGAATTGCTTGTGCTTCATGTGTGGACCCTTCGTCTCCCGGCTGGATCAAAAAATCAAGTCTTGCATCAAAAGTAAAAAGTTAAGCAAACAATAAATATTATACCGGCAGATAAATATAAAAATAATGTACCCCTTCAAAATATTCCACAAAATAAAATGATTTCGAAAAACACCAAAAACAGAAAGGCAAGTCAAGGTTAACTAATGGGGGGGGGGCAAGGAGTAACAGGCTGGTCGTGCCCATTCCAGCTAAGTTCAATGGTCTGAACTTACTAAAATACCTACCTGCTGACCGACCGAGATCACACACATGCGATAATTTGGTTTTAAAAAGTCCTTGAAAAGTGCTTGAATTTATCTTGCTTGGAAGAGTATGAACCTTGCTCGGAAATGAGGCATTTAACTAGGTGCAGCTTATAACTGTTTTTAGTAGCATTATAAATTTGTCATTGTTCACAATATTAGTATAGATTGTTTCAGGAATTATTTGTCACAAGCTGAGCTATAAATTCTTCAATCATTGTTATCACGAGAACCTAGCAGTTGTTTAAAATGAAGTCTCAAAATCTGCATGATTATATGCGAATAGGTGATTTGGAGAACAGTAAGGCTTCAATCTGGCCTTTTGTACGCAAGTAGCTGTTTACCGTTTGAACATCTTTATTTAGAATTAATGAATTATGCATTAGTGCCATTTTTTCATATCTTGCAGGAAAGCACTTCAAAAAAAAAAAAAAAAAGAATAGGAAAGAAAATATGAAATGTATTTTCGCCCAAAGTAGAATTCCTATGGGCAGGGATGGATTGGGTCGACGAAACCAGGCCGGGAATTTTAGTCTTGTGGTCCACTACAGGAACACACATTCCCACAGAGAAATGCACCTCATAAATTTCCTCATGAAAAAATTCTGTTAACTCCTGAATCAAAAAGAACTGTTGAAATAGCATTGTAAAACTAATTAAGTCGTGAACAAATTTTAACAGTGAAATAATTTTAAAAATCCACTCCTGATTGAACGTAGCATATCAAACCATACTCAAAAATGGGTGTTATACCAGATAACTTTATTTATTTGGTCACTGATAGTCTACTGCGCAACGTTATTCATACCACCTTCTTGAATAACTTGAATAAACGCCTTTTTCAAGTCTATCCATTATTTTGACTCGCGAATTACCATTTTTATTCATAAACCAGTACCCGTAAATCGTTGTTTCTTTCAAGATAAATGTGAATACGGATTTAAAAACATCTCTCCCGGAGTATTGCTTTGTGCTCTACGTCTGTTCGTGGATAAGGGAGTGGGGATGATTTGCCATCAACATTGTTACTAATCTTTGCCTTCTTCAAGACTACCAAAGCAGCACCATTTGGTTCAAAGTCCAACAACCTATGCTTAACCGTAATTAGCTTAATTTATTTATAATAGCGTGCTTGGTCCGACAGCAAATTTTTCACTGAAGTTGAGAGAATTTTGCTTTGTTATTTTAGAGCAAACGCCCAACATATGTATCGATAGAAGTAAAAGCCAATTTTTTTTTTAAGACAGTAATGTTTTAGGGAGATAATATAAAGTGCAAATGAAGTTAACGATTCTTATTCGATAGTACCAAAATAATTATTCATTCTTTTCAAACAGACTAGACAAAGAGGAATAAGCAAAATTAAAAAAAAAAATCTGTAAATCAAACTCGTCTTTGTTATGTGGCTTCATAAATTATTATATTCAGACTAGTTAACTTTTTTATGGGATTTATCTAGGTAGATTCTTAAAATTTCTGCAAATTTTCGGAGAGAACTCCTCTCCTTTGTCAGGCAGTCTTTCGTTCAATCTCCGTCGCGGTCTTCGGTTATGGTTAACCTTGACGGTTGCGGTGAGTCTGCAAAATGCGCAGAATCACTGTAACCGTTAAGGTTAACCATGACGGAGATTGAACAAAAGACTGCCTGAGAAAGGAGAGGAGTTCTCTCCAAAAATTTACAGAAATTTTAAGAATTTACCTAGATAAATCCCATAAAAGAATTAACTAGTTTGAATTAAAAAAAAAAGTCGCTTATATGTCAACCCGATCCCCCATAAAGTGAAGTTAGCCGCTCGCTCCCCACCATATTCTTCTCCTCATAATAAATAGTAAATATGTTTGCCAGAATCCCTGTCGGTATGGCAAAGATTATAAATGAGTTACTAGTAGTAACTCATTTAATATTTGCCTACTGCACTTCCCAAATTTTCCCCTCATCTGCAAGAACCACTGGAACTGAGCATGATAAAGTGATGAGTATGAGAGGGTTCAGTTTCGGGAGATTGGAACAGAAATCTGAGATGCAACATGTCTAAATCGCTGCAAGGGAAGGACAGAGAACCAATCGCATTCTCTGTAAAAGGATGCTTCCACAATCCTTTGAGATTCCTTTCAGCGAGCGTTGCCTCAGCCAGGAAAGATGACACAGTATTTGATAGGCTTCCATTAGACTTTTACTGAAAATAACTGTTCAAAATGATGCAAAAAAAAAGGCATAATAGTTAAACAATATTTTTTTAGATTAAAATTAAATATTCAAGATGATTTAATGTTAAAATATTTTTTAGATTAAAATTTTACTGAAAGTGAATATACCATTAAGTTTGAAATATTTTTGTGAAGATACTGTTTGAGGAAAAATATTTTGTGAAGATACCGTCCAATCGTGACAAATGCCGCCTGGATTGACCCTTGTGGACACACAGTTCACACGAGTCAAACACTAGATCAGTTACTTAGCTGTTGGAGATCCACACACAACCAGTGAGGCATCTCTCCTGATTTTTCACAGCAAGTGTGGTCTTCAGCCCTCACACTAACACAACTGTCAGAAGCCATCAATGTGGTTAGTGCTATGGAAGAGCAAAGATGCAGTATTTTTCAAAAGGTGATAACATGAGAAAGGCAGAGGCTGCTGGCTTTGCTACTTCTAGGGTGAAATAATTGTGGGATGAAATTTCACCAGAAATGGTTATAAAGTCTTTCAAAAAATGCTGCATAAGTAATGCCATTGATATTACAGGAGTTATTCAGAAACTCCGATATGAATCATAGTTGAAGGTTTTTACAGAATATAATCTTAGAAATTTGTGTAATTCATTTCATTAAAATGTTTTCCAAAATCCTGAAATTTAAGGTCAGCTTTTATGCAGGTCAAGATTTTTTACAATTTTTTAGCTGTTCAAGTAGGGATGTTGGCTTATATGCAAGTGTGTTGCACATATTATATAGCATAGTGGCATGCAGAGTCCTGATAGGAAATTTAAACAAGCCCACCAAGTTGTAGCACTTTGGAAGTATAGCCCTAGAGTGGTCTTCCTCATTCTAAACACATAAACCACTATAGGTGGTAATAAACCACCTATAGTGGTTTATGCATTTATTTATTGGTTTAGTGTTTAAACCACAGGCTAAACTGCATTCACCTCCCACCATGCAGGATTGGTAACAAATGCCTTGCTTCAGATCACTTTTCGGTCTCTTTCCAGGGCTTGGAAAATACCATAAAGAGATGCCCGGGGCATGTAAATTATTGGCTTGGGTTGGGCAATTAAATTTAAAAATAAAGTTTGGAATATAATTTCCCACTACAAGAAAAAAAGACAGTCATCACATGCCAATTTTCATTTCACTGCTAATCACTGGAAGTTGTATTATTATTACGGAGTGCCAAGGATAGAAGAATATCACTTCTTTAATTATATTTTTGTTTGTTTGTTGAAGGTTTGACTACCACTGTGAGCAACTTGATAGGCTATAAGCAGTTTCCCATCCCTAATTTAGAGCCACTGGCTCTAGGGAAAGGAGAGAGCCAGTGCCATAAGACAAACACAACATCCATGCCTCACCAGGACTAGAACCTGGACTGTTTTGGATGAATGATCAGAAGCCAGCACTTAGGCAACTGTGCCACCTGGGTGGTCTTTTAATTATATTATGCTCTTCTAGGTCCAGAAATTGAAACCATATGTAGTTTTGCTAATGTTGTTTATAGTCAGCGATGAGATGCATGCCTGTCACGGAACTAGCCTCCGGTGTTTAGTGACAAAGGGGGAAAACTTCAATGAAAGGAGCATGGCAGAATCACTCAATTTCTCAAAAACCAATTTCGTCATCATTCCATTTCATACCAGTTTCAGCATCATCATCATTCTTAAAACTTGTGATAAATGCTTTTGTGCATTGAACATTTTAAATACAGACCCTTAAAATGGAAATGCAAAACATGTAAAAAAAGTTCATATTTTTTAACTTAAAAAAGGGAGGTTCTGATTTGTTATCTTTAGATAAATTTTCCTGGGCATCCAGCTTTTACTACTTGGGCAGGTAAATAATTTCCGCACATGCCCAACTGGACATGTAACTTTTCAGATATTTTTTCAAGCCCTGCTTTCACATCCTTACCTCTCACGAAAATGGAACATCTTTTATCTGTTAGGAGGAAGAATTCAACAAAGAAGTGTGACTACTACTATTTAGTGATATTATTTAATATGAGTTGTGCGGGTGATTCAAAGTATATTAAAAATTAAATAAATAGATTTCCTAACACCTTACTTAATGAGTCCTTTTTCTTAGGTGAAAATCATATTCACTATCGTGTTGGCTGAGAGGAAGGTTGGGATGGTCATCAAGTAAAAATTTCGTCGTGGTATGTTTACCTGCAGCTAAATTCAAACTGGATGTGGCATTATTTCTGATAACAAATCAGCAAGCTAAAGGGAACTGTAGCTTTATTCTCAGAAAATACGGTAGCTTACTTGGTGAGAAAAAGTGACGGAGAAAGTGTTCTGCATCATTTCTTCAGATGGTCACAACTTTTTTGTTTTTCCTGAGCTCTTGGAGCTCGTATAGATTAAATTTACTGCGTTTTTCAAGTTCTAGAATGCAGAAGTGAAATTTTCAACAATCTTTTTTTTTTTTCTATACTGTGAAACTGAAGAAAAGTTTCTATTCGAGGGATCTTAAACTGTCAGGTTGTATGACTATTGATTTTGGGGAGTATGGAGTGTCACAATTTGAAGAACTTCAGCTTCAGTAACTAGCAATAAATGGGAATTAACATGCAATTACCCCTTCCCTTTTTGTATTGTGTGGCCAACCTCATTGCTATTCCATTTAAAGAACATGATCCAAATTAATAATGAGAAACTGTATACCAATTTTACATAACATAGTAAAACTAATTCTTTGATTAAAGCTCATGTTGAGAAATGGCTTCCTAGTTTCTTAATTCAATTACTAATCTAAAGAACTATTATGGGAATTTTACTAGGAAATTTTTTCATTTAAATTGCAAATTTTCGGAGAAAACTCTTCTCCTTCTTCAGGCTGTCTTGTTGTTGTCACTTATTCTTGTCACTATCATGGTTACAGTTAACCTTGACGGTTTAGGTTATTTTTCCACAAATCCTGCCAGATGTTAGGCAGGGAAAATCCTTTGCAGTAATTGATGATGGAATTTTGAATTTTCTCAATTTCTATTCCTTCTTTCAGCTTTCTTTTTTGAAAATTGCTTTGGAAACTGATGACTTTAAGGGAATTCCAATCCATGCTGTGCCCAGTTTTTCTAACATGCCTTTCTAATCCAGTCTTCTTGGAGCAATTTTTTTATAGCTACTTTATGCTCTGCTATACGAGTTTCTAGTCTGCGACCTGTTTCACCTATGTAAGATAGTCCACAACTACAATTTACTTCATAGACTACTCCTTGCATTTTTAAAATATCTTCTTCTCTTTGAACTATTTTAGGGAAAATGTTTTTAACTTTGTTTTCTAAACTTGGAGCTAGCCTAATATTGTACTTCTTACTAATTCTCTTTAAAGACTCAAATAAACCTTTCTGATAAGAAATTTTTCTAGTGAATTTTACTTGTTGCTTTTGCGGGTTCTTCGTACCATTAAAATTCAGAAGCTTCTCAATTTCTTCTTTGAAGCAAAATATAAAAATGTTGCTTATTATAAAAAAGTAAAAGTAGAAAATGAAAAGAAATTTTCTGGAATCTTAAGGGATACAGTAAAAGCAGAATTGGATGACTGGCTAAAAATTGGAATAAGAAACAAAAATAAGAAGTTTGTTAAAAAGCTGAACCTTAAAAAAAGAAATTTTTGTAGAAAAACTATTCCAGTAAAAACAAAGAAACTGCAGTTCTTAGTCATGTAAAGGACAACACTGCTACTGGAGTTAGCCAAGAATTATTACAAGTGATAAATAAAGGAAGTAATTTCAATCTATCCAAAGAAAAAATAAATACAGAAAAATTGGTAATTGAATTGGAAAGCATCTGCAGCACTTTAGAAAAAGAGGACCAAATTAAAGCAGACCTCCTCAGAAAAGATTACTACAATAGCCTTACAAAATTCCAGAAGCAAGTAAGGAAACCTCAAAATTTTTTTGATAATAGTCAATTAAAAGCTCTTAAAGATTTCAGAAAAAGTGAAAGTGTAGTTGCTGTGAAAACAGACAAAAGTAAGTTGATTACTATTATGGATAAGAAAGATTATCTAGAAAAGATGGAAGAACTTAAAAATCCTATGTATGAAGAAGTAAAAGAAAACCCACTACCAGATTTGATTAAAAAAGTCTCTAAGCTTATTTCACTTCAAAAAAAGAAAAACCAACTTCCAGAAAACTATAAACAATTCTCAAAATTACAGTTCAGATTACCTCAAATATATGGAATAGTCAAACTGCATAAAGAACACAAACCAATTAGACCAATAATAGACTCAAAAAACTCTATTCTTTCAAATCTAAACTATTTTTTAAAGTCACACCTTCAGAATCTTTTAAAAGAGCCACCTAACTTGATTAAAAACTCAATGCAGCTAAAAGAAAAACTAGAACTTCTTCCTAAATTAGATTCTCCTATTATGGGTAGTTTAGACATAGTGTCTATGTATACTCACATTAATATAGATCAACTTATAGACTTTATAGCGGAAGACTCGGCAGACCTAATAGTTTTTCACAACAAAGAAAAAAACATATTAGTTGGAATTTTTGAAATGCTTACCTTCTCTTTGCAGAACAACTACTTTCAATTTGGGAAAACATTTTTCATTCAAAAATTGGGGCTAGCTATGGGCTCCCCACTCTTAGCTAACTATTATGTGGGAAAACTAGAAGAAAAGATACTAGTACAACCCACATACTTCTGCTTATATAGCAGATACATAGATGACATATAATAGATAGCTCAGAAATTGTTCCAGAAAGAATTCTAGACTCATTCAATGAATTAGATGATTCCCTTAAGTTCACCATTGAACTTCAAAAAGAAAGAAGAATTAACTTCTTAGATATTACTATCTATTATGAAGATGAAAAATTCCTCACTAGTTGGTATAAAAAACCATTGAATACTAATAGACTACTGGATTTCAATTCCTATCATCCAGTTTCTATTAAGAAAAATGTAGCAAGTCAGTTTTTAGAAAAAAATTAATAAAATAGTTTCTACAGCGGATAAAGAAGAAGCCCATAAAGACGAACTTAAAGTCATACTTGCAGAGAATAACTATTCTAAAGAAGAAGTTAAGAAGCTTCTGAATTTTAATGGTACGAAGAACCCGCAAAAGCAACAAGTAAAATTCACTAGAAAAATTTCTTATCAGAAAGGTTTATTTGAGTCTTTAAATAGAATTAGTAAGAAGTACAATATTAGGCTAGCTCCAAGTTTAGAGAACAAAGTTAAAAAATTTTTCTCTAAAATAGTTCAAAGAGAAGAAGATATTTTAAAAATGCAAGGAGTAGTCTTATGAAGTAAATTGTAGTTGTGGACTATCTTACATAGGTGAAACAGGTCGCAGACTAGAAACTCGTATAGCAGAGCATAAAGCAGCTATAAAAAAATTGCTCCAACAAGACTGGATTAGATAGGCATGTTAGAGAAACTGGGCACAGCATGGATTGGAATTCCCTTAAAGTCATCAGTTTTCCAAAGCAATTTGCAAAAAGAAAGCTAAAAGAAGGAATAGAGATTGAGAAAAATCAAAATTCCATCATCAATGACTGCAAAGGATTTTCCCTGCCTAACATCTGGCAGGATTTGTGGAAAAATAACCTAAACCTGTCAGGGTTAACCGTAACCGTCAAGGTTAACCGTAACCGTGATAGTGACAGGAATAAGTGACAACAACAAGACAGCCTGAAGGAGGAGAAGAGTTTTCTCCGAAAATTTGCAATTTAAATGAAAAAATTTCCTAGTAAAATTCCCATAATAGTTGCTTTAGATTAATAGTAAAACTATATTAGTAGTCAAATTTATTGGCACAAAAATATAAGTAAATATTTCCAAGCTTTCACATGTCAGGCAGATTACTTTTTTGAGGAAAGTAAACTGTTTTCTGTCTACCTTTCTTGTAAAAGTCATCTTGTTGGTGTGCAAAGGTTTGGAAATGTTGATCTCTATTTTTACTCTAATAAATTGGATTACTAATATAGTTTTACAGTTTTGTGATCCAATTTTTATATTACATTATGCATTGGAGATCAACATAAATTATAATAAAATCACTTACTCAAAGCTTTACTCAGATATATTTATTTATTCTAGTTCCACTTGAAGCATTTTTAGTTAATCTTCCTTTCCTCCGAGTTCCTTTTTTTTTATACAGACATTTCTGGCCTCTGGAAAAATCCAGAGTCAAGGCTTGTTCTCAATGTATAGAAAGATTATCACAAAGGAGAAAGAAAGATTAACTAAAAAGTCTTCAAGTGAAACTAGAATTAAATAAATTATAATGTTCTCCATTACATAATAAAAAAGTAAGCCCAGTAAATAGTTAAAAAAGAAATCCTATCCCAAAGATTTGCTCTTTTAAAAGATGGGCCATTCACTAGAGTGACAAAAACAGATGAGGGTCATTCCATGTCAGATCACCCAGTGCATGTCACCCACCCATCTCAGATTTTTGTGAAAATTGGCACAAAGTATTGTACTGGTGAGATATGAAACCAGTTAAAATTTTAGGTCAGTAGGTCCAGTAGATATTGAGTAATGCCACTGGGTAGCTCTGCCTTTGAAGTTTTTGTGCTATGAGCTTTCACAACTACACTGTAGGACAAAAAAATTCATAACTTCACAACTAACTGTTGCATCCACATAATTTTTTTTTTAAATGATCTGAATGATCCATACATTTGGGAACAACTTGTTTCTGCACATTTTCAGAATTAAAAGATCACTTTTTTTTTAAATTTAATGACAGAAGACATGGAAAAATAAGGACACGTTTTTATTAAACAAAACAACTTTTTTCAAAATGAGCCCCCACTTCAAATTTGCTAAGAATATTTTCATGTGTGTATTATAATGTATCCTTTCATCAGGTGAAAAAAAATACTTTGGGATATTCACAATTTTGCCAAAGAAAAAAATATCCAAAATGGCGTGTTTTATGTGTGGAACATTCCGACATATTACCCAATTTTTTAATTATTTGGTTGACTTGACCATTTGACCAATTTCATACACCTTCTCCCCCCCCCGCATAGTTTAACCCTATCAGTGAGTAGCTCAAAACAATTTTTGTTTTATTTTTATGTGCCACCATTTTGGATATACGTTCATTTTCCTTTTCTGTGTCCTGTTGCTCAGTCCTGGAAACACATAAATCTGGCCAATTTATGTGAATTTTCATTCAGGACTGACAACAGTCCAACGCATTTTCTATAAGAGAATAATGAGAAAATGTGTGATCATAATTTTTTTAGGTGGTCTCTCACTTTTCTTGGCATTGTGCAGGTGGTGGATATCATCATCATCATCATCATCATCATTGTCAACCATTATCAATCCACTGCTGGACGAAGGTCTCCCCAAGTTTCCTCCACAACGGTCTGTCTTGTGCCAGTCTCCTCCATGTCACTCCCGCATACTTTCGAATTTCATCCACCCATCTTCCACGTGGTCTTCTTCTGGGTCTTTTCCTGTCCCTTGGAATCCAATCTAAAATTTCGGCTGTCCATCGATGGTCTGTCCTTCTGGCAGTATGCCCAGCCCATTGCCATTTCAGCGATTTAACTCTGATCATGATGTCTTCCACTCTTGTCATTTTTCGGATCCACGTGTTCCTCTTCTTATCTCTCCTGGTTACACCAAGCATGCACCTCTCCATGCTGTTTTGAGTTGTCTGCAGCCTTTGTATGTCTCTTTTAGCTAAGGTCCACATCTCTGCACCATATGTAAGCACTGGAAGGATGCATTGATCAAACACTTTTCTTTTAAGATACATAATGGCATATTGCTCTTGAAAATTATGCTGTTTCTTCCAAAAGCTCTCTAGGCTAGTTTTGTACGCCGATTAATTTCTTCATCAATGTGAACCTCACTTGATATCTGCTGTCCAAGATAAACATACGTGTCTGTTATCTCCAGCTTTTCTCCATCAATCGATAAATCTTCATTTCTTGTAAAAGCATTGAACATCACTTTTGTCTTCTGAAAGTTCATTTTTAATCCCACTTCTTTACTCTTGTCAGCAAGTTCCTGCATCATACTCTGTAGCTCTGATGGGGTAGTTGCAAAAATGACTATGTCATCAGCAAAATGAAGGTGGGTTAGATAATCTCCATTAATCTTTATGCCTTTGTTTTCCCAGTTCAGTGATTGAAAGACATTTTCCAATGTTGCATTAAAGAGCTTCGGAGATATGGTGTCACCTTGTCTCACTCCTTTTCCAATTTTTATGTGTGTTGTATTTTCAAATAGCAGAATCTTTGCACTTGCATTTTCATAGATGTTATTAATAATATTAATGTATGCATCTTCAATACCGCAGGATTTCAGAGCCATTGCAACTGCTGATGGTTTCACCGAATCAAAGGCTTTTTCATAATCGATAAAAGCCATGCACAATGGAAGTTCATATTCCCTCGCTCTTTCAATTAGTTCTCTCAGTACGTGGATATGATCTATTGTGCTGTAGCCACTCCTGAATCCAGCTTGTTCTCTCGGTTGAGCCATGTCCAGTGTTACCTTCAAGCGGTGTGAAAGAACTTTAGTGAAGATTTTATAAACCACTGATAGGAGGCTGATAGGTCTGTAGTTCCTGAGATCCTCAATGTCACCTTTTTTATATAGCAAGATCATTATAGCGTTGTTCCAATCCTCAGGAATTTTCCCTTCATTAAGGCATCGAGTGAAAATTTGGGCGAGTACTGTTTTGATTTCTCCACTTGCTTCTTGTATGATGTCTACAGTAATTCCATCTTCTCCTGGAGCTTTTCCCCGCTTCATGTTCTTGATTGCATGTGCAACTTCTGCTGGAAGGACTGGAAGAACTCTGGTACCTTTCATGATGCCTGGAGTACATGTATCATCCCTTTCATATAATTTGGAGTAGAAATCTTTCACTCTTGTCAAAATTTCGCCTCTATTTCTTGTTACAGAACCATCTTCTTTTCTCAGTGCCATAATCTGTTTTTTTCCCTTACTGAGATGTCCCTTTGCTATCTTTAGGCTTTGGTTGTTTTCAATTGCTTTCCTTACTAGTTCACAGTTGAATTTCCTTACATCTTCAGTGATACTTTTTCGTACTGTCTTGCATAGCTCTATATATTCCACTTTGGAAGCCACATCTTCTTTAGTTGTCCTCATCTCTTTTCTTTTTTGCATCAACATTTTGGTTTTTCCTGATAATTTGTTCACATGCAATTTGTTCTTAGACCCAGCTAATTTTGTTGCTGTTTCCATAAGAGCGTTGGTTACTTTTCTGTTAACTTCAGAAATATCCACTTCTTCCGATGTTAGGCCTTCTAAAGCAGAGAATCTGTTCTTCAGTTCCAATTTGAAGGTATTATGGTGTTTTTTAAGGTTGGTTATGTCAATACATTTTGTTTGTCTTTATGAGCTTGCTACGTTCGAGTTTAGTGTTGAGGTGCATCTTACATCTCACCAATCTATGGTCACTGCCTGTGTTGAACTTGTTTAGCACACTGCAGTCTTCTATGAGGAATTTTTTGTTACACATAATAAAATCAATTTCACTTGTCGTCCCATTTGGATGTCTCCATGTCCATTTCCTGTGTGGCTTTTTCTTGAAAAATTAGTTCAAGATGAAAAACCTTTCTGCCTCTGCAAACTCTACGAGAGTATTTCCACGCTGGTTTCTGTTGCCGTGACCGAATTTACCTACTGAAGTTTCATTCTGTTGCCGTTGCCCTATTTTTGCATCCAAATCTCCCATAATTATCTTCAAGTGCTGCTTATCTTTATTATTTAGATCACGAATTTCCTCATAAAATTCTTCAATTTCTTCTTCAGCATGACTTGTGGTGGGTGCATAAGTTTGAATAATCTGAGCCTGGTATCTTCTCGAGAGTTGGATAATGAGTCGTGCAGCTCTGTCAGAGGAACTTTCAACTTCTGGTGGTGGATATATATGTCGGTGATGCGTAACATCACAGCCTCTCCTTGACAAATGTCAACCCCGCCTTCTCACGGTACATCCTGTTCCCACTAAAGGGGCTCTGACGACCGCCAATAGCGGCATGACTATACCATCAGGATTAGAGGAAATGCTATCCCACACTCACCAACCCGCTTGGCCAGCGTGGTGAGTTATGGCCAAACCCCTCCAAAATGACTCCACAATTTAAATCTTGGCCCTCAGTCTCCGGCAGCTGGAATGTACCTGGCCAAGGCAGCGGCCAGTGCGACATGAAGGCAGAGGGTGCTAAGAATCCCCGGAGGACCGGACTAGGCTGCCATCTGATGCTGACCTTGGCTACATATAACGGACGCTCCCTATCTTCTGATTCAAGGCTTCTTGAACTGGAAGAGGAACTACAAAGGATCAAGTGGGACATCGTCGGGCTAAGTGAGGTAAGGAGAAAAGGAGAAGATCTCATTGAACTGAAAAGTGGACATCTCTTCTACTATCGTGGGACAGATACTGGCAGAACTAGTGGTGTTGGATTTATAATAAACAAGAAACTGAAGGATAAAGTTGTAGAAGTTGAAAGTTCCTCTGACAGAGCTGCACGACTCGTTATCCAACTCTCGAGAAGATACCAGGCTCAGATTATTCAAACTTATGCACCCACCACAAGTCATGCTGAAGAAGAAATTGAAGAATTTTATGAGGAAATTCGTGATCTAAAGAATAAAGGTAAGCAGCACTTGAAGATAATTATGGGAGATTTCAATGCAAAAATAAGGCAACGGCAACAGAATGAAACTTCAGTAGGTAAATTCGGTCACAGCAACAGAAACCAGCGTGGAAATACTCTCGTAGAGTTTGCAGAGGCAGAAGGGTTTTTCATCTTGAACTCCTTTTTCAAGAAAAAGCCACACAGGAAATGGACATGGAGACATCCAAATGGGACGACAAGTGAAATTGATTTTATTATGTGTAACAAAAAATTCGTCATAGAAGACTGCAGTGTGCTAAACAAGTTCAACACAGGTAGTGACCATAGATTGGTGAGATGTAAGATGCACCTCAACACTAAACTCGAACGTAGCAAGCTCATAAGGCAAACAAAATGTATTGACATAACCAACCTTAAAAAACACCATAATACCTTCAAATTGGAACTGAAGAACAGGTTCTCTGCTTTAGAAGGCCTAACATCGGAAGAAGTGGATATTTCTGAAGTTAACAGAAAAGTAACCAAAGCTCTTATGGAAACAGCAACAAAATTAGCTGGGTCTAAGAACAAATTGCATGTGAACAAATTATCAGGAAAAACCAAAATGTTGATGCAAAAAAGAAGAGTGATGAGGACAACTAAAGAAGATGTGACTTCCAAAGTGGAATATATAGAGCTATGCAAGACAGTACGAAAAAGTATCACTGAAGATGTAAGGAAATTCAACTGTGAACTAGTAAGGAAAGCAATTGAAAACAACCAAAGCCTAAAGATAGCAAAGGGACATCTCAGTAAGGGAAAAAAACAGATTATGGCACTGAGAAAAGAAGATGGTTCTGTAACAAGAAATAGAGGCGAAATTTTGACAAGAGTGAAAGATTTCTACTCCAAATTATATGAAAGGGATGATACATGTACTCCAGGCATCATGAAAGGTACCAGAGTTCTTCCAGTCCTTCCAGCAGAAGTTGCACATGCAATCAAGAACATGAAGCGGGGAAAAGCTCCAGGAGAAGATGGAATTACTGTAGACATCATACAAGAAGCAAGTGGAGAAATCGAAACAGTACTTGCCCAAATTTTCACTCGATGCCTTAATGAAGGGAAAATTCCATGAGGATTGGAACAACGCTACAATGATCTTGCTACATAAAAAAGGTGACATTGAGGATCTCAGGAACTACAGACCTATCAGCCTCCTATCAGTGGTTTATAAAATCTTCACTAAAGTTCTTTCACACCGCTTGAAGGTGACACTGGACATGGCTCAACCGAGAGAACAAGCTGGATTCAGGAGTGGCTACAGCACAATAGATCATATCCACGTACTGAGAGAACTAATTGAAAGAGCGAGGGAATATGAACTTCCATTGTGCATGGCTTTTATCGATTATGAAAAAGCCTTTGATTCGGTGAAACCATCAGCAGTTGCAATGGCTCTGAAATCCTGCGGTATTGAAGATGCATACATTAATATTATTAATAACATCTATGAAAATGCAAGTGCAAAGATTCGGCTGTTTGAAAATACAACACACATAAAAATTGGAAAAGGAGTGAGACAAGGTGACACCATATCTCCAAAGCTCTTTAATGCAACATTGGAAAATGTCTTTCAATCACTGAACTGGGAAAACAAAGGGATAAAGATTTATGGAGATTATCTAACCCACCTTCGTTTTGCTGATGACATAGTCATTTTTGCAACTACCCCATCAGAGCTACAGAGTATGATCAGGAACTTGCTGACAAGAGTAAAGAAGTGGGATTAAAAATGAACTTTCAGAAGACAAAAGTGATGTTCAATGCTTTTACAAGAAATGAAGATTTATCCATTGATGGAGAAAAGCTGGAGATAACAGACACGTACGTTTATCTTGGATAGCAGATATCAAGTGAGGGTCACATTGATGAAGAAATTAATCGGCGTACAAAACTTGCCTGGAGAGCTTTTGGAAGAAACAGCATAATTTTCAAGAGCAATATGCCATTATGTCTTAAAAGAAAAGTGTTTGATCAATGCATCCTTCCAGTGCTTACGTATGGTGCAGAGACGTGGACCTTAGCTAAAAGAGACATACAAAGGCTGCAGACAACTCAAAGAAGCATGGAGAGGTGCATGCTTGGTGTAACCAGGAGAGATAAGAAGAGGAACACGTGGATCAGAAAAATGACAAGAGTGGAAGACATCATGATCACAGTTAAATCCCTGAAATGGCAATGGGCTGGTCATACTGCCAGAAGGACAGACCATCGATGGACAGCCGAAATTTTAGATTGGATTCCAAGGGACAGGAAAAGACCCAGAAGAAGACCACATGGAAGATGGGTGGATGAAATTCGAAAGTATGCGGGAGTGACATGGAGGAGACTGGCACAAGACAGACCGTTGTGGAGGAAACTTGGGGAGACCTTCGTCCAGCAGTGGATTGATAATGGTTGACAATGATGATGATGATGATGATATGTCCTCTTAAGAAAAAAAAAGTTGAGGAAAAGTCAGAAATCTTGTCTCAGAAATTTCTCTTTCAAAATTAATCTATCTTTCTGGTGAGTGTGCTCTGTGTGTGTGTGTGTGTCCTTTAGGTAACTGTAGTTTTTTTTTATGCTGTCAGTAGGTCGGAGTGAGGACATTGTATTTTAGGTGAATCGTTGTAACGTCCTTTCATAAATTTGTTTTCCTCTTTTATTTTTCTGGGAGAAGAAGAGAAAAAAAGAAATATATATATATATATATAGGTATATGTGTGTGTATAGTAATTATGATGTTGATTGACCATCTACTTGTATTTGTGTAACCACCATTATAAAGAAAATTCTGTGTCGATTACAAATATAATTAGGAAATAAGTATTTGTTGTATGGAACAGTCTGTCCCGCATAGAATTATGGATATATGTATGAAGGTGCCATATAAATGTACATGATAACTTTGAGATTTTTTTTTCTTTTATTCCTCCCCCGTCTTCTGTCTTGAAGTGAAGCTACCACGTAGAGGTGGTTAACCAGAAAGGTTCCTTGCTTCCCCTCCCCCTCTTTCTTACGGGATGGTGTGAAAGAAAAGCTCAGCTTGCTTCCGGCCCCAGTAACAGGGAAAAGCTTTACGCGTACTCGGGTTTGCCAAGTGTTGCTGGTACGCAGAGGGGAGTGGTTTGCAGCATCTCTCTCTTTATTTATGGGATGACCAGAAGTTGGTCAAGCATTTCCGGCCAGCAGTGCACCTGCGTTCCCAGGAGAAGAGAAAGTCGTTGAAGGCAGAGTGGTATCAGATTACACATTTTGGAATGCGTTCCCTCTTTTGCGTATGGTGATAAATTTCGAATCTGGAATCGCCCTTTCCATGTTATGTCATAAGACGCAAGCGTTAGTAAGCGGTGTGGGGGCGACAGCGTTTTTCACGCAACAGCTGGATGGGGGCAATCTTATTGGAGGAAAGTAGCGTCGGTGCAGAGGGCGCTGGCGTGCTCTCGCATCCTTCGGAGAAGACGTGTGAGTTGGAATTTTTTTTTTTGAGACTCTTCGATTACTTTTTTTGGCTGCTAAGACAGAGTCCTCTCCGGAAGATGAAGAAAATTTCGTGGTCCCCGAGATATCCCTAATCCTCGGGAAGTCCTTTATAGCCTGCCCGGTAAATGAAAGATGAATGACGGCAAAAAGGAAAACGAAAACTAAGAGCAGCATAGGATTAACAAAAAAGGGATTTGCTCCCTGTCTCCATGTGCGGGTTTGTAACCGGAGCGTCGGTTCTTGGAAGAGCCTGCTTACCTCAGCGACCGGGCAAGTTCGCTAATCAACCCGTCACATCGACTCATCATTAAAAAAAAACAAAAAAAAACAAAGGGTTATCATCCTGGGATGTGTGCTAAGGGCTCGGAAGGAGAACTGCTGCTGTACTACCAGTCCCATGGTATATGTAATTAGAACATAAACAGAAAAAAAAATTCACATTGCAGTCCGAATGAGTAAATTCCTGGACTTCTGCTAGTGCCAGTCCTGTACACTGGAGGTACCCATTTCTTCAGAGACTAGAGGTGAAAAAAACGTGGAGGGGTATGCTGTATTCCGGAAGCGGTAAGCGGAAATTTTTAAATCATCCTCGTCACACCGAACATCTAACCTACTAGCCGCCATGTTGGTCCTTCAGAAGTTGACTCTTTTCTCACTACGAGACTTTCTTTTTTTTCACCTTCCTATTTGAAAAACAACAAACAAACAACTAAACTAAATTTAAAAAAAAAAAAATCTATTTTGTTCTGGGAGTTACTCCACAAGGTAATATTTCTGTCAGTTTAGAAAATGTGGTGACGTAAAATAAAAAAAAAAACTAGATTTTAGAATCTTGGCCAAGATCTCCCATGTAAGAGTAAAATTGCCTGAAAATATATATATATTGAATAACGCTAGAAAGTATACAACATTTTTTTTCTCAAAGTTGTCCTTAAGGAATCGGGGAAAAAAAAAAAATTGCTGTGTAGAAATATAAACAAAAATGTGAAATTTAAAGGGAATTTAAAATCACTGATTAAATTGTTTACCAATAAATGCAGACCGACTGGTCTTTTACAAAATTGATTTCTTGAGTTTGTAATGTGTTGTGTGATTAATATATGTTAGTCAATAGCATGTATCCACATTAGCTTAGACTAGTGGGTGGATCGGATTTGGGGCTCTGCCCATTTATTTTGCACGTCACAGACAGCAAAAGTCCTTGAATAACACAAAATGTTTTTTTTTTTTTTTTTTTTTCCGGCCATAAAAATGGAATAACTGTCATGTACTGCAACAACTAATTTCCTATTATTGTCATCAGTTGTGGGAACAAATTGGGTTTTCATATAGAAATACCTGTAAGTTTTGCTTGTCTACTTTAATATCCATACTCTGAGGGAAAGGGTTGAAATTTAAATTTAAATTTGCATATGCCAACTTCATTTTAACTTAGTATCCTCCCACCCCCACAACATCTGCGGCAGGCCAAAATAGGGCCTCACAATGGTTTTGATAAAAGGCAATTGTTTTCCTCTCATTGTTGATCGAAAGTTTTGGTTTTTACTACCTTTTAGAGGACATGTTGGGCTTATAGAAATGATAGAATTTTTTTTTTAACTTTGCTTAAAATGGTGTTAAGATTTGCAATACTCGCAAGCATAAATCACCATTTTTGATGGGCTGTTAAGGTGACTGGGAGTTGGAACCCCAAGTTGGGAATTTTTTGTGTAATAACTTGGCTAGTAGAGTTTTCAGCTATGGAGAACTTTAGTCTGGGGTTGCTCCCCCCCCCCCCCCCAGTTGCAAAATCTTCAACTTTTGCAGATTCTAAGGTTTACATATCTCAAAAGAAAGACCAGATAAAAATTTATTAATTTTTTCCACCAAGGATACCCCTACTGGTACTCAACAAAACCTGTGAGTTTCATTTTGTGGTTCAAACTGGTTTTAGAAGTTACAGGCTCTGAAATATTTGTGAATAAATGGTAACATTTCAGCTCTCCGAAATGCACAGCAACTGATGAATATTTCTGCTTATTTCTGTTTCAAAATATTTTTTAAGTCTTATGGAATTATATTTTAAATACCTTTAACTACCAAATACTATATGGTCAATTTATACATAAGGTAAATAAAAAAACTAAAAAAACAACTTACCAGAGCATATTGTACAGCTTGCGATTAACAAACTTTAGCAGTAACACTTGTCTAGATGTATAGCCTTACTTCTGTGAGTGCACTGCAACTCACTATACTACTGTTGAATTTAATATTTTGGACCAATTTCAATTTGTAATTGATCAAAATGCTAACCTGCAAAGCTGTGCTCACAATCACCAGTCAAATCACCAAACCTTTTTTATAGTTGCTGTGCTTAAAAATAATCGGCAATTGCGAAAAAAGCGACTGACAGGTCCACCTATGCTATCCCAAGCTGTTTCTTTTCTGTTTTTAAGAATACAAGCAACTGCAAAGATTAGGTGTCTCTAAATTTCTTACTAATTTTAATAAAAATATAAACTAATGGAACAAACCATTTTATGAATTATTTTGACATTGAATGATACGTTTATGTATAATTTATAAATGAACTTTTCCTTGGTTATATAAGAGAAAAATGAATTCTTTTCTCTGTCAGTTTGATTTTAAAACTAAACACAATTACTAATTTTTATATGAAAAAAAACTTTGACTGAGCCAGGTCTTCAGCCTGTTTCGATAGGCTGTATATTCTTTCTGTTGCAGTGTTTACCTCAACCAAACGTAATTCATGTGTCAGAGGTGCTTCACAATCATTATTAGGCGAAATAAAAGATGGGTGCATGAATCGACCAGTCCCATCACCTTCATCATAGTTAATCTTTTTAACAAATCCCACATACCAACAGGAATCATATACACATGCTACACAGCAGTTAACATGTAACTGTAACTCATCTTGAAAACTAGTTACACTGATTTCAGAAATAATTCTGTAATATTTATCAGAACTTAATCTCTTAGCACCAATTCTGAAATTTGGAAGTGGTGTTTGTAAAGTGATGCATTGTGTGTATACCAGGAAGAGCTTTTGCTTTCTCAAAACAGAGACTAAGCTGATTACTCACTTTGTTCACCTCTTCTGCACACACAAAGAAAAATGTAATTTGTTTTATATTATCTTTGCAGAAGTTATACATTGTTGCAGCAGATGTTATTTGTTGAGCTAAAGGTCGCTGCAAACTGGGGTTTGTTGTTAGCCTTTTTACAATCTGCACCAATATCCTCACATGGTGACTTGCCATGGCTTGCTGCAAAAAATGATCACTTCCCTACCAATCTAAAAAAAAATCCTGTTCATGATGCACAAGTTCAGAAAATTCTTGCAGTTTTTATATTGTGCGGAACAACTATCAATGAAATACTCAATATTTCTCAGTCTGTGGTAATGCACATTTTTTCTGAACTGAAGGAAGTAGAAACATCCATAATGACTAGAAATTTTAGGAGGCAAAAACAGAGATAGTAGGTGAGGACATAACTTTATTTTAAAGTCCTGTAAGGAGGAATGATTTGGAGAAGGGGACTCAATATTCATTAGTACTTATGGTGGGCATTTCATTATTGATACGAAAAAAATTAATTTGGACTTTTTTTTTTTTTTCATAAAAATATTTACATGCACTGGGATGAAAAACTAATTAAATAAAATTCCAGTACCTTATTACAACTTTATATTCAACAGATTAAATTATTTTTATTTGATTGCACATTTTAAATATGAAAGTAGAATATTTCTCCTTGTTGAGTTTATGTACTATGTACTTACGAAAAAAATCTGAAGATCGAAAATAAATTATTTTATTTGCTGATGATTTGACATACATGTGTGTGTGCGTGCGTGCGTGCGTGCAAGTGTGTGTTCTCCCAGACTTATGTTATCCATAACTGATAACTACTAGCCATAGTTATTACACAAAAATTCCCAACTTGGGGTTCCAACTCCCAGTCACCTTAACAGTCCATCAAAAAATGGTAATTTTTGCTTGCGGGTATTGCAGATTTCAATGCCATTTTAAGCAAGGTTAAAAAAAATATTTTCCATCATTTTTGCACATTTTCTGTAAGCCTAAAATGTCCTCTTTAAAGGTAGTGAAAACCAAAACTTTTGATCTACAATAAGAGGAAAACAATTGCCTTTTTCAAAACCATTGTGAGGCCCTATTTTGGCCTGCTGCAGAAAAGAAAAATGAATTATATATCCAAGATGGTGGCACATAAAAATAAAATAAAAATTGTTTTGAGCTACTCACTGATAGGGTTAAACTGTGTGTGTGAGGGGGGGGGGTATTAAATGGTCAAGCAACCACTTAATTAAAAATTAAGAAATTGGCTAATATCATGTCGGAATTTCCATGTATTAAACACACCATTTTGGATTTTTTTTTCTTCGCTGAAATTGCGAATTGCCCAAAGTATTTTTTTTTCCTAATGAAAGGTTACATTATAATACACACATGGAAATATTTTTAGCAAATTTGAAGTGGGGGCTCATTTTGAAAAAAATTGTTTTGTTTAATAAAAATGTGGCATTTTCTCATGTCTTTTTGTCATTAAATTAAAAAAAAAAAAAGTTCTTTTAATTCTGAAAATGTGCAGAAACAAGTTGTTCCCAAATATATGGATCATGTAGATCATTTAAGAAAAAAAATTATGTGGCTGCAACAGTTGTGAAGTTATGTATGTTTTTGTCCTACAGTGTAGTTGTGAAAGCTCCTAGCACAAAAACTTCAAAGGCAAAGCAACCCAATTTTTAAAGTGGCATTACTCAAGATCTACTGGACTGACTGACCTAAAATTTTAACTGTTTTCATATTTCACCAGTACAATACTTTTGTACCAATTTTCACAAAAATCTGAGATAGTTGGGTGACATCTCATGAAAATGCTGGGTGATTTGACATGGAATGACCCATGATGTAATGTTTTAAGATTGGAGCAGTAGTGATGATTCTTCTCCAGAGTGCTGTGGGGCAAAAAAATGGGGAAAATCCACTTCTACTACCCAAAATTTAAAAGAAGCTAGTCTAATCAAGCTGGGGTTTCTTAAGATAAAAATTGCATTAATTTCATAAGAACTTATATTTCTTTCCATTTTTACCTTCTGGTTAGAACAGAATTAAATCTTTTTTTCTCTCACTTCGTTTATAGGGTCAGAACCAATCTTCGGGAGGTGGACCTGGTGGTACTGGTGCTGGAAATGATAAGAAGGATGACAAAGTAAGTTTTTTTCAACATGAAATAATTTCTAGTGTTTGAGCCATAAATTTACTGCTTCAAAATTTTAGTGATTTAAGTATCAAGTATAGCCTGTTTATGCATTTTGAGTTACTTGAAAAATGTGAATTTTTTGGTAGCTGCTGCTCCTACTCTGCCATCAAGCACATTTGCTTCGACATGAAATCTAATTATTATTAAAGTGTGAATTCATAACATTTTCATTGATCAGATTTCAGAAACAGTTGTCACAAGTGGGGTAGCATGACTATCCTGGATGGTAACAAAAAGCATATTCTTTCAATTACTGCAAGAAGTAAAACATTTAAAGGGACCATTCAGTAATTAAAATGCTGTCAGTTACACGATCAAAAGGTTTAAAAATTTATTAAGTTAAAAAGGTTAAAAAACGCGAGATGTTTCGATCCCACATTGGGATCATCAGATGTTAAAAGGGCACATTAAACCCTGATAAGGGGTATATAATATACAGAACAAGGATGTAAAACATGATGCCAGATACATGAAATACAGTGACATAATGTATGGTAGTGACATAATAGAAAAAAAAATATTGCATAGCTTTCATTCATGATGAATGGCATGTACATTCCCAACAGTGCCATTTCCATTCTGAAAATGTAATTTCCATGAGTAGGGAATATGTTTGGGTAAAAAATCATTACAACATAAAGTGTCACAGTTAAAAATATGCAAATTCTCATCCCAATTAGTGTAAATCAGTACCTTCAGAAACCAGACGGGCCACTGCTGTAGATTTAGAGCCTGTATGTATGTTGTTTTAATGCTCTGAGACACGAATTTTTAAGATACGCTGTGTGGAGCCTATGTATGAAATAGAAGGTTCATTATCATCCATGGAGGTTAGCGAAATGCAGTATACCCCACATCGATCAACGGGAGGAAGACAGAGTGTTATCTTTTTTTATGCTCAAGAAGATATTCACAGTTTTTATGCCAAAGTCAAGATGACATTTGCAAAAGTTTTTTAGAATCAGGGTTACATTTAGAGCATATGATATAGATCCCACATATCTTGGGTGGACAAATTCTTAGGATAGAGTAGTGAATGAAAGTTGCCGTGAGTTCGCTAAAATGTGATTCATGTAATGGTCAGGATAGTCTTATGACTGCGATGGTTCCCTACTCTTATGTAGTTCCAAAGTACAATCCTGTGCATTAGATGAATGTGTAAAATCACGTTTAATTAAAAAATGAAGAGATAACTTATGGGACAGGGGGTGGGTAGAATCAACAGGAATCAATGAGTGAACAGAAGTGGGTTTCCTATATACTGAATGTTGAATGTCCCAGGTGTCAGGATTGTGTTTTAATAGGAAATCCAAAAATGACAGAGTAGTATTGTTCAATCTCGACAGTAAACCTAATCGAAGAAAATTGTGTGGACATGGTTTCGGCAAAGTCAGAGCTCTTCTCGGCTGTGATTCCAGAAGATCAAAATATCTTCATATTGTAAATAAAAAAATGGACCTAATAGGCATTGGCCAAGAACAAGTTCCTCCAAATGCTGTGGTAGAACTTCGGAGGGAATGGCAGATAACGGTGATCCCATAGATGCACTGCCCTGTTGACGATACATTATATTGTCAAAACAAAAAAAGATCAACAGTGGGCTATTCTTAATGTTGATAAAATAGCTGTAATTTCAGATGGTGAAGCTAGACCTTAGGAAATAATGTTTGCGTACCCGACCATTGAAACAAAACTTGAGCTGCAAAACCACGATAACAATAGAATAAGACAGTTTAAAGAAAATTTAATTAAACAATAAATATTTTTTAGAACGTTGCCAATTCCAATGAGGAGAAAAAGAAAAATTAATGAAACAAATAATTTTTAGAACATTGCTGATTACAATGACAAAATAAGTACATTACAACTGAATGTGCAGCACTGTGTGTGAAATGTATTTTTATGGCAAAATATTAAAATATTGGACTATGAAATTCATAGAAACAAGGCTAGTTAAATAAAATGTTTATATCCAGAAAAACAGTTTCATCAGTGAACCTTCAAAAATTAGAAATAGTGCTTTTAACAAGTTAATTCAAAAATAATGGATGTACAAAATACATAAAAAAATATTTTAGTTTAATAACTGGCAACTGCAAAAAGAACCTGGCAATAAAATTTTAATTCTTTCTGTGTAAACGAAACTTTTGATACAGTTCCTATACATTGAGAAGAGGCCTTAATAAAATCTTGAGGCCAGAAATGTATGTAAAAACAGAAGAATTCAAAAGATGTGAAAAATAATTGAAAGCTTGAAGTGTTTTTTATTAGTGCAAATAACTTATTTATTTGTTTAATCTACAGGCAAAAACTATCTGCAAAACCTGCTAATAATTAGGAAACTATCTGCACACATGCATACGTCTACATTCTGCTACTCTGCTGATCACCAGATGAGTGATGAGTTAATTTTTCACTCCTGTCATTACTGCAGCATTACTAAGACAGTCAGTCGCATTTTTGCACCATGGCATAATTCTCTCTTCACACTGTACATTTTATCAGGCAGAAGATTAAAAAAAAGGCCAGTCTCATCAGTGGTAAAAATGTCCTTTGGAGCATAATTTGCAACCAAAGCTAGTATCGTCTTCAATTCATCAATTGTAACTGGATCAACACTTGCAGATTCACCACAAAGTGATCAGTACATATAAGATTGTGGTGTTTCTTCAGTCAATTCATCCATCCATTTGGAGCTGTGAAGTCATTTAAACCAAGCCAAGCGGCAATTTCTAAGGCTTTTCCCTTCAATATTGATCCATTTAGTGGTACATTTACTGCTCAAGCGCGACTGAACCACCTTGTTAAAATTGTTTCCAGTTCACCATAAGGCAAACTTTTCAAAGTCTTGTTATTAGCACAATGACCTAACCTTTCCTAAGTATTTTAAGTGACTTTTTATGTTTTTTTAAATTGTTTTCAATGTTGAAACTGGTAATCCAAGAGACTTAGCTAATTCAATTTTAGTTCCAGAAAATTTGCTAGCTTTTTGTATAATGGAAGGTTTTTCAGCTAAGGAAAGACCCTCACACTTCTTACTCGCCATCTTCACTCTCACGTCTGAAAAGTCGAGATTTAAACAGCAAACTGACTGAATTGCTCTTCAGACCTCAAGGTCATGAATGGCTCTGTATGACTGTAATTGTTTCTACACATGTACTGTAGTGAAACCTGGGCATTGCAGAAGCAGTACAGCAATGATGCACAACCTATGGCCCGCAGGCCATTGGGGTCGTGTTGGCTCGCCACCACAACACTAGCAAAACCCTAAATTTTTCGTGATCACCCGCCAAATTATTTTTCTCCATGCTGAATGCTGAACTAGAGTTCAAACTTGCACGCATGCAGCAAAATGCACCAGCGAATGGCCAGTCCGACGCAACGCTCCTTTTGTTTACTTTCTTCCCGTTAGCTGTTGATCTTCTGGCAGTGCTTGTTTCGTTCTCGATCTTTCTTCAGAGTCGCGTGTTTTGTATCGCAAGAAATGAAATATCTGTTTTAGGGTTTTAGCTTTGTGAAAACGTAAAATAGAGGTCAAGAATGATAAAAAATGATGAGTAGCTAGAAAAGAAAAGGTGATTTCCAAAATCGGAAGTTCCTTGATGCTTGGACATGCAAATACTGTTTTGCTAATAACGATGATGTAATAACGTGTCTTTTGTGCAATGTTGCAGTAGCTGTAGCGAAGGAATATAACATGAAACGGCATTATAAAAAGATGCACACCACATTCTCATCAGTTCAAGATGAACGTTCTCAAAAAAATTGAGGGCCTGAACAATCAAACTAGTTATTTTCAGAAACAGACAGCTGAGTTGCATTCTTGCATGGATGCCAACCATTACAGATTTCTTCCTGCAATTACGAAATTATGGGTGACTAACCAAAAATTACGGATATTCAGATTTTTGCTGTTATTAACATTTTTTTTACTGGGTTTGTAATTGATCAATGGTAAAAGCCTCTGAACAAAGTTCATAACGCAGCTTCTTGTTTGTTGTTTTTTTTTTTTTTTTTTTCTCCGAGGAGGAGGAATATGTGTTTTGCTTGTTTGCCTTGGAAGTTTGGTGGGAAGAAAATCTGGTGCTGGTTCAAGATTACGTTGGGTGGGTCAGTAACCCTGTAGCGTTGCTTACGTCATCTGCCATCAGTTAGATGCAAGTCAGCCGCACGCTGCCGAGATGTGTGCAAGAGATAAGAACTTGGTGGGAAGTGGAGGGTCGCTCTGGTTTTGTCAATATTATATGCCCTGCACTCAACTGAAGCAGTGTGGCGCTGGCCCAAAAACAAGGTAAACCTTTGGCCCGAAAGCTGCTTTAATCTTCATAAATCTTTGGCGCAAGCTAGCTGCTTTAATCTTGCTGTGCCAAGTTTGCTTTTGGTGGTTTCTACTCCACATTATGTTGAAACGGTGCTCCGATTGCGATTTCCAAGCAGAAATAAGGAAACGACCTGCTGTTGCTCAAAGTTTTCGCAGTGAGTATAAAGTAGAATTTCCATGCTTGGATGTCTCGACAGTTTCTGAAAAGCATGCATTTTGTACTGTATGAAACTGCAATTTTTCAATTGCGCATGGTGGGCGTGATGATTGTCGACGACATGTACTTTGCACAAAACAGAGATCATATAGTGAGCTTAAAAAACAAGCAAAACCGCTGACTTCATTTTTTGTGCCACATTATGTTGATTCCAGGGCTACCATGGCTGAAATGTTACTCACAAGGATTTTAGTGGAACACAATGCACCTCTTTCAGCAGCAGACCATGCTAGACCACTGTTTCAGCAAATGTTTCCAGACAAGGCAAAACTGACAGGTAAACCTAACGTAATTATTATTTTTTAGTTTCTTTTCCATCATACTGGTAACATCATTTATGAATATTGGGGGAAAAGAGGGTTGTTGTGAAGTTGGTTTTTCTTTTTATAAGTATACATTAATTTCTAACCACCTTCTAATTTTGAAAAGAAATTTACGCGATAGTAAAGGATTTGTTAAAATACATTCTCGTAATTGTGCTGTTGAAAGAAGAAATTTATATGATAGTAAAGGATTTGTAAAATACACAGCCATTGTATAATCTTAGATTTATTAATTTAAATTTTCTGTATTAATATAATTTCTGTTTAACAGTATCCATCAAATTGGCAAATTTAGAAACAAAGAAAAATTCATTAAAGCTGGACTATAACAGAATATTTTATTACAGTGTCCTATAATTCATGTGAAAGTAAGTTACTATGATATACAAGTATTACAGGTTACACATTAGTACTATAATATTGTCCTTAACTTTGAAAAAAAAATGGTGTGTTACATTACTGAAAGTTTATGTTCCATTACTGAAACATTACTGAAAAATCCCCTATTGATTACTAATAAGTTCTGCTAGAGGTTGGCATCTCTGTTCTTGTGTCGAAGTAATCTTGAGTGTTGCCCAGCTAATTGCAAAATGTGGGCGACCGTTTACTGACAGCGATTTTGTGAAAGACTTTTACTGATTGCGTCAGAAAAACTGTCCTGAAGCAAAACACATTTCAGAAATTAAGTTTAAATAGGATGACTATTCAAAGAGGAGTGCAGCAGTTAATGAAGATATTGATGAGCAATTGAAGCAGGCAGCTATGCAATTTGAATATTTCTCCCTTGCTGTTGACAAATAGACTAACAACACCTCAGTCGCTCAATTCCTTGTGTTTATTCACGGTATTGACAAAAAATTTCTATTATCGAAGAACTTCTTGGAATATATCCTATGAAGGGCCAAAAAGAACTGAAAAGATACTTTTTCATGGTTTGTTGGACTTCTGTAACAGAGCTAGTTTAAATATGGACAAATTTGTCAGCATTACAACAGACGGAGCACCATCCATGGTTGGAATAACAAACGGAATGGTATCATTGCTGAAACAACATCTGGTAGAGCATGAAACAGAACTACTACAGTACCACTGTATCATTCACCAACAAAATTTTTGTGCAAAGGAATTGTGTTTTCAGCAGTTAATGAGGGTAAGATTGGTGTATGGAATACTAGAGGTATAAATGGCAAGATGAGTGAGGTGATTGAGGAGATGAATAAATATAGACTGGATGTGCTGTGTGTAAATGAAACCAAAAAGAAGGAAATTGGGGTAGAAGAAGTGAATGGCACGGTGAATGTGTGGTCTGGAGTATTGGATAATATGAGAGGACAGGCTGATGTAGGTGTGATTTTAAGTGAAAAGATGAAACTTGATTCACTATAGTTGTGTAAGTGAGGGAATTCTCTGGATTTGTTTGAAAGTGAAACTTCAGAGAATTGTAATTGTTGTAGTGTATGCTCCTTGTGACTCTGAACCTTCTGATAAGAAAGAAGATTTCTGGAATGAGCTAAAAGCTGTTTTGAGCCAGTTTGGTGCTAAAGAAAAAGTTATAATAGCAGGGGATTTCAATACTAGAGTAGGTGTGCAGAATGCAATTTCTGACAATGTTCTGGGTAAGTTTAATGATCTTTGTGTGAATGATAATGGTGAAAGATTAATTGAACTCTGCATTGATAATGGTTTGTGTGTATCTAATACATTTTTCAACCACACGTATATCCACAGATATACTTAGGAAAATCGTACTCTTGGTCAAAAGAGTGTGATAGATTTTGTTGTCTACGAGCAGCGTTTGAAACACTTAGTTGTTGACACCCGTGTGACGAGAGGTGCGGATGTTGGTTCTGATCATTATTTGGTAGTGTCACAAGTGAAACTTAATGTTGGTTGTAGGAAAAGGAATAGGAAGAGACCCAGGATAGAAAGAATAAAGGTTGATAGGCTCCTTGAAGATCATCAGCGGTTTTCTGACTTACTCAGAGAACGACTGAAGGATCTGAAGTCTGGTGAGAGGGACAGGGTGCGCACGCGTGCTTGAAAACCTGGAAAGTCCTGGAAAATCAAGATTACATTTTCAAGGCCAGGAATATCCTGGAAAAAACGGTGTTTTTTTAATGCCGTCTTGAAAAGCCTTGAAATTTGAAATTAGTGCTTAAAAAAATGCCCTTTTAGGAAATCGTGTTACTGTTACCCCTTCATTTTTTAAAGTTCCTTTTCTCTGTTCTCAAAGAAACCACCGGCAGCGGTTTCCGATGTGCACCAAATCCTAATTTGGCTGGGGGGAAAAAAAGAAAAAAAAGGCACTACTTCCAGTGCAATAAAATTGGACGATTACTAGTAGGTCGAAGGGGAGCTTGATGTCCGTCCGACAACTGAGAACAGAAGGGGAAAGAAGAGGCATCTAGCATTTGCAGGGGGTCGCGTATGTACCAAGTCAGCTGGCATCCACCTGTGAGGAGTATGCCTGAACAACACATTCATCTGCTTCTTGTTTATGTGCATGCCACCCTCCCTCCCCTCAAGAGACTTCCGCTACTTATGATAAAAAATAAGAAAACTATCTTTGCGAATTTTTCACGAAAGTGGCTGAAATTTTTACATTCACTGTAATTGGATTACAGAAGCTCACTTCCAAAATTCCAATTGAATCGGTTTAAAACTTTAAAAGTTAGCATTGGTAATTTTTATTAAGGACAAGTATGTGTGCCTCTTTGGACAGAGTGAGCCTCCAGCAGAAAGTGTGTTACCATAGCAATGGTTGATTGACAGCTGGGAGCGCTGATATGAAGCCCTTGGTTGGGAAGAAAGCAAACACCTGTTTATCACTTCCACAGCTCAAAGGACTAGGAGAATATTTTCAGAAATCCATTTTTCCGAATTTTGGAAATAACACAGTAAAATTTTTACAGTAGTTAAGATACATCACAATAAAGTTCTAGTGCAAATTTCGCCAAATTCCGTTGGAAACTTTAGCAGATGCAAAAAAAAAAAAAAATCCGTTGCGTAATCGGATTGAAAAAAAAGAAACAGTAATTATAAATTACGGGAAAAGCAAGTGAATTATTTTTTTTAGATGCCATGGTTTATTTAAACAGAGTGATCCTTAAATTTTTTTCTGTGATGATATGGACTCTATTTGAATTACAAACATACGTTTTTATTCAGACGTCTGAGTTACTGTTTTAATAAAAAAATCATCTATAATTAAAAAGTTTTCAAAGGATTTAAGCAATATTCAGCAGATAAACAAACGTATTTTAGTAAATTGCAACATCATGACGCAAATTTGGTAATTTAATTTTGTCGAAAATTGGGGAGCATCTTTTTTTTACATTTTCTATTATAGTTAAAGTGAAGGAGGAAGGGTGCAACTTGACAGTTCAGTGAGCTGCAGGTGGTGATCTATGGCGATGTGCCAAATGAAAAGAAGCCATTCCATCAGGTCATTCCAAAGGTTGTGTGTGTGTGGACGCGTCCTCCTGCTGTTTGATCTTAATCGGAATGTTTTTGTGCATGGGGAGGGGAGGGGTCGAGAGAAATATCCGTTTCAGCTTTACAGCTTTCACGGCTCTTTTTTTTTTTTTTTTTTTTTTTCTTGGTAATAAATAAAAATCATAGTTGCTGCATTCACCATTGATCCATGTTTGCATTTCTTGAATATAAACAGCAGACAATCAGAAACATAGTCTTGGGCGGGTCTTGATGATCTTCATTTTGCATATGCTGAATTCAGTTCTGTGGGAATAAGGAATGACTTATACTGTGAATATATACAAAACTACATATTTTTGAGCTGAAAAAATAGGTCTACTTGTACACAGTAGCTAACGTGTGAACTCAGATGAAGACAATCAGACATACGGACGTCTGATACTATAAAAAAAAATCAACATAGTTTTTTTATTTACACTACAGGTAAAAAAGCAAAAACATGTTTTTAAACGTTATAAAGGAAAGCGGATTTTTGAAACGCATGACTTGATGATCTTAATTTCTAAAAGTTTCTTTTTTCCACATCCTTTTTTTTTTTCAATTACAATACACTAACAGGATACTTTGTGTTATATCACTTAGAGATATGGCAGATTTTCGGTTGCTGATATCCGCGATCGTAAGCGGTAGTTGCATTGCGATTGTTGATGATGACAAGATAAATACTGGAGTGATGTAAAATGTTGCATAAACTAAAAAAAAACAAAAAAAAAAAACAAGCCCCCCCCGAACTTTTATGCGGTCATCATAGCTGATCAACCATTTCATTCCATGAACATCAGCACATTTCAATCATTTGAACATTGGGGGTATCTGAAGGAATTCAGCTGTGCTTAAGCGTCCTAGCGCAACGAAAACATGCTAATTTTGGACAGTTCTATTCCGTTCCCCTCTACCATCCCTAATAATTGAGAGTGCATACATTGAGAGTGTTTCAAATATTCTATTTATGAGCTAGTTTTCGCGCTGTTCGTTATGCTTTTATTTTCGAAATTCCTAACACTTTTGAACTATGGTTGCAGAAACGTTTATGCTTTGGGTTTGTCTGTAGGATAATTCGCATGAAAGCGGTTGGATTTCTCGGCGAAATTTTAGTATGCTGTTGGGTACAACCTGGAAACCTACCCTCTTGAAAAAGGTCGAAATTAAATTTAAAGGCCAAGACATAAGAGCAGTATTTGTTCTCCAAGCTTAGGAATGTTAACTCACATAAAATCTGTTTGATTGCAACAAAGTTTTGGTATGTTATCAGGGAGGAGAAACCTACCCTTGTAGAAAATGATCCAACTTTAATTCAAAGGTCGGGGCATGAGAACAGAATTTATTCTTTATGGTCTTGTGCTTGATAAACTTGATCCATTTGCATAAAGCACATTCATCCATTTGCATCTTTCATCATTTTTATTACTTAAAACTGAAATTACTTTAAAAAAATAATTTGAACATGATACTGTAAAGCGTAATAATCATCCTGGAATTTTTTTGTATATGTCCTGGAAAAGGCCTGGAAAGTCCTTGAATTTTTCCCCCAAAAGTGTACGAACCCTGGGGATGTAGAAAAGAAGTGGGAATGTTTTAAGAACTGTGTTGTCACTGCTGCTAAAGAGGTCTGTGGCACCACAATAGTGGGTAACAATAGAGGTGATGCTTGGTGGAATAGTGAGATTAAAGAGGCAGTAAAGAGAAAGAAGGAAGCCTATTTGGGGATGTTGCAAGGTAGTCTCTGTGGATGAATATCGCTGTAAGATGCGTGAAGCTGCTAAGCTGGTTCGCCACAGTAAGGCAAAAGATAGGAAGGAGAAAGTGGGAAGGCATGAACTGGCTTTTTGGAAAGATAGGAAGTCCTTCTGGAAGTACATGAGACTCAGGAAAAATAGGGGAAACAAAGTTGTAAGTTGTGTGAAGAATGAGATTGGGGAAATGATATGGGAGCCCAATGAGTTAAGTGACAGATGGGGTGAATACTTCTGTGAGTTATTAGATCAGGAAAGCAAAGATGATTCTGAGACAGACACAGATGATGTCACAGTGAGGGATGAAAGCACAGGAGGATCTCAAGAGAAGAAGTGTGTAAAGCTCTAAAATCTCTTCAGAATGGTAAGGCTCTGGGAGTTGATGGCATAACTGCAGAGATGTTGAAATATGGTGGTGACTATAATTAACTGGTTAACTGAAATTTGCCAGTTGTGCTGGGAGTTAGGAATGGTCCCTCGGGATTGGAAGGATGCTATTATTGTTCCCTTGTATAAGGGAAAAGGTGATCAGACTGAATGCAAGAACTATTGTGGTATTAGCCTACTGAGTGTGCCAGGGAAAGTGTTTGGTAAGGTTGTTATTGAAAAAGTACAAGGTCTTACATCATTGAAAGTGTGGGATGTTCAGAGTGGTTTTTTATGCCTGGTAAAGGCTGCACTAACCAGATTTTTGCATTACGCATGATGATTAAAAAGTATCTGGCTGTTGGGGAAAAAAGTTTTTACTGCCTTCATAGATTTAGAGAAAGCTTACGACCGAGTGAATAAGACACTTTTGTGGAAGGTATTGAATGAATATGGTGTTACTACTGGGAATCTACTTAATAGTGTAAAAGCCATGTATGCTGGTAGTAGAGCTTGTGTACGAGTGAATGGTGTTTTATCAAAATGGTGTTCCATTGGTGCAGGAGTTAGACAAGGTTGTGTAATGTCACCATGGCTGTTTAATATATTTATGGACGCATGCATGCGTGATGCCAAAATAGATAATAGTGGTTTATGTCTTGGTGTTATCCTTGTGTGCAGATTGCTGTATGCTGATGACACTGTCCTGTTGGCAGAGAGCAAAAGTGAGTTGCAGAGTATGTTGACTTGGATGCACGAAGTTTGCCTGAAATTCAAACTGAGTATAAATAAGGGAAAAACCAAAGTTATGGTGTTTGAGAGAGGAACGGGTAGCACTGAATGTAATGCAAGTATAAATGGCACTGTGATTGACCAGGTGAGTGAGTTTGTGTATTTAGGAAGCATGTTTGACAGAGAGAACAAGTTGGGCGGTGAAATCAGTAGACGAGTGAATTCTTCTTTGAAAGTCATAGCTGCTCTGGGAGGTTTTCACAGGAATGATGGGTTCTCTAGAGAGTCCCGCATGGCTGTGTATGAAACTGTAATTGTTCCTACTCTGATGTATATGGCAGTGAAACCTGGGTACTGCAGAAGAAACATAGGAGTCGTTTGTGTGCAGGAGAAATGCGTTACTTACGTGGGGTTTGTGGCAAGACACGATCTGATTGTGTGAGGAATGAAGATGTATTGCAGTTGTGTGATGTGAAGCAAAATGTTGTTAGCAAGGTGGAAACCAATATGCTTTGGTGGTTTGGCCATGTTGAAAGAATGAGTGATGAAATGCTTACTAAGAAAATCTTTTCAGCCCAAGTGGCAGGAAGGAAAGGCAGAGGAAGGCCAAGGAAGACATGGGTAGATCAGATTCAGGAGTGTCTGCATGAGAAAAAGATTGTGAGTATGAAGTATAAAAGATCTTGTGTATGGCATGTAATGGATATCAGTGAAGCACGAGTTGTATGTCAAGATCGTTGTAAATGGAGAAGTTTGATACGACAACAATAAATAAAAATATCTGGAAGTTTGTATTTCTTTTTGGAGCTAACCTCTGAATCTCAGAGAACAGCTTAGTGATATGTACGTATGTATGAGGGTTGTGTGCGACACAATTAACTTTATTCATATTAGCGCATTACTGCGCAGAGTTTAACGAATTTTTAACAGAATTCGAAGATCTTCCTTCTGATGTTGTGTGTTGCACAGAAGTAAGATGGCTTAGTCGTGGAACTGCACTTAAGCATTTTATGGAATTATTTGATAAAAGTGTTTAGTTTCTACATGAAAACGGAAAGGACACAAAGCATTTGAAGCAAACAAGTTTTCAATACGATTTAGCGTTTCTTACTGATATAACAGGACATTTAAATAATTTGAGCAAGAAACTGCGAGGGAAAAATCAGTTCGTTTTTCAGCTGGTGAACAATATAAATGCATTTAAAAGCAAATTAACATTACTTAACAGCAATAAAACCAAAACTTTGCGCATTTTCCCTATTGTAAAAAAAAATGGAAAAAAAATTTGTCACATGAAAATGGAACATGAAGCTCAAATTAATATCTTACTTAAATCATTCAATTAGTGGTTTTCAGAATTTGAGAAATGTAGTGTGAAAACTGATTTATTTGGCAATTCATTCTCCATATTTGTGAACTCAGTACCAGATAACATGCAGCTAAGTTGAATTGACTTTCAGAGCTCAGATTTTTACAAAAATCAGTCAAAGAGAATACAGTACTTCACTTGTATGCATCATTACCAGACGAATTTTCATATTTAAAACGTAGTGCAGTTGCATGTGTCACGCAAGCACCTATATCTGTGAACAAACTTTTTCATTCATGAATCTGAACAAATCAAAGTCAACAAACAGATTGACTGATGAAAACCTTTCTCATGGTTTGTACGCGTCCTGGAAATCCTGGAAAAGTCCTGGAATTCCATTCTGTCCTGGGAATGTCCTAAAATTCTGTTACATGTCCTGGAATTTTATCCATTCCTGCCTTTTTGTCCCTGCGCAATGTTTTGTAGTTGAGGATTTTGTTTTACTGACATCATTTCCCTCTCCACCCCTGCAAAATGCAGGGGAGGGGGCTGTTTGTTTTCTTGTCTGTTAGGAGGACTGAAGCTGCATTATTAGCTTATGTTATCACTTTCTGTCCGACCGGGGAGACCATATCTCTTCAATTATTAGTTCGATTTGTAAATTTCATTTTGTATTGGGAAGCTTAAAATGTGAGAATGATGATCCACGCGTTCCACTTTTTTTCTGATGCACAACTTTGCTGCTCGAGGGTGCAAATGGAGATTGTATCAAATTTAAAAAGCATTTTCTTTCATATCTTTGCTGCTAAATATCCAATTAAGAAAATTATTTTTTTCTTTCGATGACATTTATATCGAAGACTATTTTAGTTACAGTCCCTTTTTCAAATAATCATAAATTTTCCATTAGGGAACGTAAAGGTAAATCACGATTTTTCCAATATCTCCGCTTCTAAAAGTCCAATTTGAAAAATTCTTCTGCTACGGATACAGCTCTTGAGGGGAAATGTTTTGCATACAATTTCTCATTTTTGGTAAAGACTGGTTTGGCCACCAAAGGGCGTAAGTGTTTATTTTTGCTTCTGACATATTTGCAACAAAATCTGAGCTGAAAACTCAATTGAAGAAATTCCTCCGTGGACCGATACCGCTCATCTCAGAAAAACTTTTTGAGAATACCTCCTACTTAAAATAGTGCATAGTTTTTCCACCAGGAACGTACACATATATCTTATTTTTGTCCATATCTCTGTTTTTAAGAGTCTGATTTGAAAAATTCTTTCTTTGTTGAACATTTTCGGTGTGAAATATTTCTCATATGATTTCAAATATTTCTGAACGCCTAAGTGTGCCACTAAAGGGCGTAAGTTCACATTTCCGTTTATAGCAATATCTGCGGGACTAAAAACCCGGTTGAAGAATGTTCTCTTTCGATCAGATACTACTAACTATGAAAACTCCTTGTGTGTATTTTCTTTCTAAAATGATGCACAATTTTGCTGCTAGAGGGCGCAAATATTTAATATATTTTTCTCAATATCTGTACTTTTAAATGTCCGATTTAAAAAATGCTTTTAACACCAGATACCATTTATCTTATGGAACGCTTTAGGTTTGTATTTAAGGAGGTTTGTGGTTCACAATTCTGCCACTAGGTGGTTTTTGTGTACTTTTTGCAGCCTATCTCTGCCTCTAAAATCCTTATTAAGAAATTTCTTTTTTTATTGTGTGCCATTTGCTATAATAAAGATGGAGAGTGAATAAGATTTTTGCTACAATAAGCTGAACTAAAGCCTAAGTAGAAAAATAAATTTTTCTCAAAATCAGTGTAGTAGTTTAGTAGATATTAAACGTGGTCACATTTTCAGTGACAGTTTTGGTATTTCAGTATTTATCTGTGATTCTAAGTTTCTGATTAGCTGCAGCGGACATGATTTTTGACATTTTGCATTCTGTATTAAATTTGCTCAAGTATGTAAGAAGTTGTAGGTTACAGGTTGAACAGACTTATGGTTTCACTATATTTTAAGTAAGAGTGTTTGTTTGGATTGTATGTCCTGGGGAAAAAATCCAAAAGTCCTGGAAATTTGTGATTGAAAATGCATAAGAACCATGCTTTCTATTATTTTGTGCATTGCTACATCAAGAATTGATCCAAATATCAGGAAGATGACATCAAAAATTCAAGCTTGGTCATTGTGTTAACTACATTGGTTTCTGGTAAAATATTTTTCATTTTTTCGGCCCACTACCCAAAAAAGATTGTGCACCTCTGTAGTAGAGGAATCTGTGCTAGAGAAATGCATTTCTTACAGTGGGTTTGTGGCAAGACATGTTCTGATCAGGTGGGAAACAAAAATTTGTTGCAAATCTGCAGTTTGAAGCAAACTTTTTTAGTAGGGTGAAGACAAATGCTCTGAGGTAGTTTGTCCATATTAAAGGAATGAGTGATGAAGTGCTAACTAAGAATTTATTCAGCCGAAGTGGCTGGAAAGAAAGTAGAGAAAGGCCAAGGAAATGGTGGGAGGACTGGATTCAGGAATCTCTACAAGGGGAAAGATAATGAGTGTGAAATACCAATAGGTCTCATGTGAGACGTGACGGATGTCAGTGAAACGCATTGTGGGCCAAGATTGCTGTAAATGAAGACACTTGATAAAAACTACAATGAAAACCTCAAAACCCAACAAGCATGAGTAAAAAATATAAAATAATAGCAAAACCAGAATGCAGAACGTGTCGAGAATGGCAAAGCCTTGGCTTTATCAAGGACCAGCAAAAACTCTGCATTTTCTCACTTCCACAAAGACCTAGTTGGAAATGGGTTTCTGCAAAGCCATAGATGCAAGTATAAATCCCACAATAATTTTTAATTATCATAACTGCCCTCAATGGTGCGGGAAGAATAATTTAGCTAAAGTTTTTGCATACATCTATAACTTTCCTGGTCCAACCCATACTCGTCATCTGTCACAAAAAACAGAAAAACGATTTTAAAAAATTCACAAGTTGTGAGAAGGCTTGAACAAATCAACAGAAAAATTCAGCTAAAGCACGTGGTTGTGCAACCAAACTGCCCAAGAGAGGTTCCAAACATGAAACAAAGTACTAAAAGCACTTCAAAAATCTTATTCCTTGGGGAAAAAAGCATTTCCGAAAATACAATAAAAATAAAAATAAAAGAATAAAAATTACAATAGACATGAAAGTTAATAGGACCTTTGTACATACAGCTTCCACAAAAACGGAAGTCATTAGACCAAAAAAAAAAAAAAATTATAAATGCTTTGGAAAAACATACATGAAGTTAAAAATTAGTTACAATATTTACAAAATATTCCAGGAGTGCTTTAAGTGTATAATAATGAAGTTTTTATGCACCTACCAACAACGAAAAAGCAACGTTTACTACTGGGTCGAGAAAACGGCAAAATACTCAAACAAAGTGCACATAAACGCGCATAATTTCCAATATTAAGTGAAAGAGAAAACTCATAAAGTTAGAAAAGCAATTTGCACCAATGCCAAATAAGAAAAAAATATATTTTCCTCTTTTAACAAACACTATTAAAACAAGATAGAAAAAATGCACAAGAACAAAGGCAAGAGCTTACCTTCAATGCTGCCTCCTCAAACAAGTGACACAAGATGGACCTCTCCCCCTCCTACTTCCGCAGCCGCTCCCAAGTAGGAGGGGGGAGAGGTCCCAAGTCTTCCCGCATAAAATGACGCAACCCGCGAAAAAACCTCCAAGAAAAATTACAAAACTTAGAATGAAGACCTGCCTGTCCAGAAAGAGTAGAATAACTCTCCAGAATACACAAAAATTATTATCAAATATACTTGTTGTGTATTTAAATAATTTTTACATGTATTTAATTACCTTAGTGTACTTCTATAGACACAACCAGTAGCCTATTTATTTTAACGTAAGTTTTACCATTTTTAGGTTAGCTATTCTAGAGAGAGAATACCTAGTTTACTTTTTATATATATTTTTTATTTAATTTTTAATCAAATTATAAACTTTTTTTGTGTGATTTTATTTGTATTATTTTTATTTTTAATAGGACTGTCCTGTCCATAGAACTAAAGGTTCCTGTTGTTAGACAATATGCATCCTCCAGACCAACTTCCAAAGAAGGCTTTCATTGGCCAGAATCATTTTATTAACTGTGTAGAAATTAAAACAGATCTGCTAACCTAACTCTATTATTCAGAATGATTTTTTTAATACTCTTTTAATAAAAAGAGCTGGAATCTTGTTTTCTAGAAAACTGTTTAATGGGATTCTAATGTGGTTATTGAAATCCAAATTGTTGCTGCAAATTCTTGAAATTCTAAGTACCTGAGAAATCAGTACATTTTTAATTACTTTGGTCGAGATGTTGTTATTCCAGTGTAGATATTTTATTACCTTGAAAAGAAAATTTACTCTTTTATCAAAAAGGCTGGTGGACGGGTTACCTCTGTTAAGTTTAATGCTTAAGTCTAAGAAATCAAGTTCTTCATCATTTTGGTTAGTTTTACACAACTTAAGAGAGCTGGTGTAAATATTTGCAAAATCACTTTCTATAACTTCAGAATTATTTATACAAAGCAAATCGTCAATATATCTATCTATAAGTGTATAAGTGGTTATCTGAGCTTGAGGATCTATTTTTAATGAACTTATATTCTTTTAAAGAACAAAAATAGGTTACAGACATTTGTTGAATGAGATCCTCCCATAGGGATTCCGTTTACTTGCTTATAGAGAGTATTATTATATAAAATATGGTTATTATTTATGCAACAATTGAGATAAGAGTTCCAAGCACTTACTTTAACAAATTAGTTAAGCTTAAATTCTACATACAGTTCTTTAAAGGTGGTAATATCTGAAAGAGGCAGATTAGTATATAGGTTCTCGAAAATCATAACTATTAATATCTATGGGATTTATGCTGAGATTAGTGGGAATTACTTTGGAATTATTATTTATTATCCAAAAATCTCTGTACTGCATATTAGTACAGTTACTAATGAGTTTCAAGATTGCCTCAAAATTAGGGCTGTCGGGTTTGATCGATTAATCGGTTTTGATCAATTTTTTTAGTCGGCGATTATTTTCTTCTATTTTTTAATCGCCGATTATTTTCTTCTTCCGATTAATCGGTTACTTAAAAATTAGTACAGAAATAAAATTCTTTAGGAACTTCCAAAAACTGCATATAGTTTTGAATTTGTTGAATACAACATTTGTACTTGTGTCTTCACTTCTTGGAAAATAGCCTTTTCATGGCGATGAGAGTTTAAATCTAGCAGTCACCACTATCAGCAGGGATTCCATCGTTCATTGTGTGTCAGTATGCTAGTCTTCAAAGTCTAACGTCAATTCCAAACTTCCGCCTTTAACACCGTACTTGTCCTGCCAGCATTTCGTTAAGAGCTTCTCGACCTCGCGGTTCCCCCGTTCTTTTATTGCTGTGCGCTACGCTCGCTTCTCATATGGTGGTCTGTCTGTGCTTCCCCTCCCTGCTATCCACTTGTTGACTGTAGCAGTGTAGCTATTCGGGGAAAATGCAGCCCCGTCAGCCATTACATGGTGCCACACCTCTTCTACTCCTGTCTCAGCTGAATCGTCTGGGAAAAGTCAGTTGTTTCAATACGTAAGGTCGATATAACAGACGGCCGGCATCTTCCGAGCTTGGATAGTAGTCCCCGAGGTTTTATTACATCGATGCAGATGAAAATACGCCGCTGGTCCTCACAATAAGATTCAGCTTTCAATAGGAAAGATGGGGGATTAATACACGTGTTTCTTGGAATCAATGGGGGTATGCAGTTAGATTAATTACCCAGGGACCAAGTTGCGTACTGTTGCCGAAGTATCATATCCGTCAACAGGGAGAATTTCTAGTGCAAGAGCAAAAGTCTGGGGCAAATTTTTACCCCTCTCTCCTCATTGAAAAAACAAATAGTGTTCCTTTATTGGTAGCGGAGCCAACTGGGATGAGCATGGGAGTGTCTGTCAGTGAAAGAAAGTTAGTTTGAACGCTGATTCATCTCTTGCTGTCACGTTTATTTGAGCTCCAAAAATGAAGTTTCAGGGATTAAAAGGGAAATTATCCTCTTGTTTTGGATATAAATTAGAAGACAGTGGGGAAGTTATTGTTCGCAGACATGTTTATTGTTTAAAATGTGAGAAAAAGTTTAAGCACAGTGGAAGTGTGACTAGCTTACGTTATCATTTACAATTGCAACATTCATTCATGGAAATTGTATCAAATACGCCACAGGATCAGCCTAGTTCAAATGCCACTGCTATGAAGCAAATGGGTATAAATTCCTTCCTCAAAAAGCCTGTTTCTGCATTAAAAGAACAGGAATTAACAAATAAATTAGCGTTGTGGATTGCATCTAGTTCGAGACCTGTCAGTATTGTTGAAGATCCTGGCCTGAAAGTGTTGTTGCAAACAGCTCTGAATTCTAAGTGTTATAATTTACCTGCCAGAAGTACCATTATAAACAAAATTGTCCAAATTTACGACATTCAGAAGTCAAGAGTGTTTAATGAATTAAAGAGAGCTTCCTATGTGAGTTTAACTGGAGATTTTTGGACCTCACTCGCCAACGACAGCTACTTGGCAATAACAGTACACTGGATTGACAATGAGTGGTATTATTGTGATGCAACTCTTCAAGTGAAACAGGTGATTGAGAAGCATACTGCAAATCAGTACAATTGAATTTGATGAACCCGTTGAAAAATGGGAACTAACGGACAAGCTTGTTGCCATCTGCACTGATAATGCCAGAAATATTGTTCTTGGCATTAACAGATCAATGTTTGACAGTGCAAGATGTTCAGCACATACTTTACAATTAAGTATAAATAAAGCTCTTTAAAGTCGCATCGATAGAAAAGGATCTAGCTAAATGCCGAAAAATTGTAGGACATTTTAAACACAGCTCACATTTAGAGGCTACACTCTCGTCTAAGCAAAAAGAACTTGGTCTTCCTGATACTAAGCTGCAACAGGACATAGTGACACGCTGGAATAGTACCTACATCATGGTGGAAAGTCTGGTGAAAACTAAAACCGCAGTAGACACCATTCTGGTAGCCAACGCATCAAATACCCCTGTTCTGACAACAGTTGAGTGGGAAGTGCTTGAGAAGCTAATCAGCGTATTGAAACCTAGCTTGGAAATCACTGAAATACTCGGAGGTCACAAGTACGTAACTGCCAGTGTTGTAATTCCTGCTTTTACACATCTCAAAAGTGCAATGAGATTGTCCGATACCGACCCAGCATATATTTGCAGATTCAAAGCTATGTTGCTCGACGATCTGACGGAAAGACTCAGTCAATGGCCTTTATACGACAAGTACGAAGAAGCTACTGCCCTTGATCCTCGATTCAAGACACTTCGCTGTATACCAGAAAAAAACCGAGATCTAGTGTGGAACAGAATTTCACCCAGTAGCAGAAATCAACAGCTGCCCTTACACCAAGAACAAAGTAATGTGCAACAGAAACGAAGAAAACTATGTTTTGACAATTCGTCGATTCCAGAAACAGAAATAAAGGCATACACAAATGTCAGCATGCAGATAGAATTAGAGCTTCAAGCTTATCAGAGCTTGCCTGAACTCGACGATTTTACAGATCCTCTTCAGTGGTGGAAAACTCATTCATTGCAGTTGCCCTTGCTCGCTACTTAAGCAAAATGGTTGCTGTGCATTCCAGCAACGTCTGTGCCAAGTGAAAGAGTGTTTAGTGCCGCTGGTATTGTTGTCAACAAACTTCGTACTTCGCTTAAACCATCCAATGTTGACAAGCTCTTGTGCCTAAAATCTTGTCTAAAGCAATGACTGCAAACCAAATTCAAGGTAATTATTATTAATTTGTATTTCTGATTTTTTGATAAAGTAAAGCAATGAATACTACTAGATTAACAGGCTATGAAGCATTCAACACTCTAACATTTCAGACAACGTATTTAGTATCCATATAATAATAGAATAATGCATAATGTAATTTACAGTCGTATATTTTTTGTGACTGCATTTTTTTCACTCGATCAAATTACCGATTAATCGATCAATGGTGAAATATTAACCGATTAAAAATATTGATCGGTCGACAGCCCTACTCAAAAGCCTGATCAATTTTCTTTTTATGACTCCTAACTCCACTAGCTATGAACCTAAATTTTACCAGATCTTTATGAAACTTAACAGTTGCAAAAAGAAAGGGAAACTCAGGTTCATATCTCCTAAATTGTAGAATTTTAAGCTTCTTGAAGGCCTTAAAACGATTTTCAAGTTGTTTGGTACAATAACTTACTGGCTCGTAGGTTACTCTATTATTAAGTTCTAGATTTAACAATTCAAAATAGAATTTCTTGCAGATAATTTATTGCTAGCTTTATCAGTTGTTGTAAATATATAGTGTTCGTTAAAAGAGGAAAATATATTTTTTTCTTATTTGGCATTGGTGCAAATTGCTTTTCTAACTTTATGAGTTTTCTCTTTCACTTAATATTGGAAATTATGCACGTTTATGTGCACTTTGTTGGAGTAGTTTGCCGTTTTCTCGACCTAGTAGTCAACATTGCTTTTTCGTTGTTGGTAGGTGCATAAAAACTTCATTATTATACACTTAAAGCACTCCTGGAATATTTTGTAAATATTGCAACTGATTTTTAACTTCATGTTTTTTTTCCAAAGCATAATTAAATTTTTTTTTGTTGTTCTTATGACTTCCGTTTTTGTGGAAGCTGTCTGTACAAAGGTCCTATTAACTTTCATGTTTCTGTTGTAATTTTTATTCTTTTATTTTTATTTTTATTGTATTTTCGGAAATGCTTTTTTACCCCAAGGAATAAGATTTTTGAAGTGCTTTTAGTACTTTGTTTCACATTTGGAACCTCTATTGGGCGGTTTTGTTGCACAACCACATGCTTTAGCTGAATTTTTCTGTTGATTTGTTCAAGCCTTCTCACAACTTATGATTTTTTTAAAATCGTTTTTCTGTTTTTTGTGACAGATGACGAGTATGGGTTGGACCAGGAAAGTTATAGATGTATGCAAACACTTTAGCTAAATTATTCTTCCCACACCATTGAGGGTGGTTATGATAATTAAAAGTTATTGTGGGATTTATACTTGCATCTATGGCTTTGCAGAAACCCATTTCCAACTAGGTCTGTGTGGAAGTGAGAAAATGCAGAGTTTTGCTGGTCCTTGATAAAAGCCAAGGCTCGGCATTCTCGACACTTTCTGCATTCAGGTTTTGCTACTAGTTTATATTTTTTACTCATGCCTGTTGGGTTTTTCATTGTAGTTTTTGTCCTTGTTAAATAATAATTTTTGTTTCACTTTCAGTCTCTACTTTGTAGTTTGTAATTTCTGAATATTCATCACTGCTGCATTGCACGTCATGATCTTCAGATTGTATGTTAAACAAATTTGGTTTAAAATTTGGTTGTAAATTTTGTCTTTTACTGCTCTTGGGTATATATACAGTAGGGGAAAAATTAATAGCAACTCTGGACATTTTTGAAGTTTTTGAGGTTTGGAGTGTTGCTACAAAAGTAAATATGCAGAGAATAAAGACAATATGTACATCATTGGAAAGCAAATTTTATGCAGAATCCAAATCAGGTTACAGAATGGGAATAGCTTAAATAGAACTCCAGTTATGAGCAGAAATGTGCTGCGAAGGAAGCGCACGTTGTGATGTGAAATGTCATTGTCGTAGGTGACAGAGCTTTCTCCGACGTCCGGGTACATGCGATATAAAGGGCAGCCGAGGTGCCTGAGGTCATTCCTTAAGTTTTCGGCGTGCTCGTAGGTAGTCGGTTGCATTGCTGTGTGTGTAGGCGTGCGTGTTCTGGACTGCAGTGCAAATCTGAAGTTTGTCCTTTCCGATTACAAACTGTGTTGCAGCAGGTATGGGAAGATTAGGAGATGTTTCACCACGAAAGGCTTCCAGAATGGTGACATTAAGTGACAGTGGCAAAAGCAATGCCGAAATTGCCCGCATGACTTGAGTGCACAAGAGCACTATTGGACGGCACCTGGCAAAGATCCGTGATATGGGTGGTATCAACAATTGTAGGCTGGGTAAATGTGGCCGAGAAAGGAAAACAACGGCGAGAACTGACAGGGCCTTGCAGTGGTTATGTCTGCGAAACAGGTTCCAATCGTCAACAGTTCTTTCCAAAGAATTGTGGAAGAGCTGTAGGGTTGCTGTTTGTCCTCGAACAGTGAGGAACAGGTTACGTGATGTGGGTCTGACGTCTCGTAGGGCGGTTAAGAAGCCCTTGCTAACCCATGTGCAATGTAAAAAACGCGTAGAATGGGCTAAGGAACATAGACTGGAGCACTGATCGGTGGCATCAAGTTTTATTCAGAGATGAGACCAAATTGAACATTGAATGTAACGAAGTGGGGTGCCGAGTGTTTCGCCGTATAACGAGGCGTTGAATCCCTCTTGCACACTGAAGACCACAAAGTACCCAGCCAGTGTTATGATTTAGGGGCGTTTCACTGCTGCTGGTGTGGGCAGAATCTATGTGTGTGACAGCACTGTTAATGCGCAGGTGTACAAGAGTATCCTCCAGGACAAGATGGTTCCTTCGGGATGTGATTTGTTCCAGGGTCAACCATACATCTACCAGGATGATTCGGCCCCATGCCACCGTGCAAAAAGCATTAAAGCTTATGTGACGTCTTTAGGAAATGTTGTGCCTCTACCTTGGCCTGGTAATTCCCCAGACTTGAACCCAATAGAGAATTTGTGGCACATTCTCAAAAGAAAGGTGTACGACAGGCACCCCACAAGTAAAGTGGAACTCATTAATGCCATTACTCACATTTGGAACAACTGCGTGTCATCTGAGATGTTGGGTAACTTGGTTGACTCCATGCCCAAGAGATGTGCAGCGGTTGTTAAATCCAAAGGTCACCCAACAAAATATTAGGGAGGTTATTTCTTTTCATGTCATCCCGTTATTTTGCCATGATTTCTGTTTCGCAGCACATTTCTGCGCATAACTTGAGTTCTATTTAAGCTTTTCCCATTCTGTAACCTGATTTGGATTCTGCATAAAATATGCTTTCCGTATGCTCTGCATATTTACTTTTGTAGCAACACTCAAACCTAAAAAAAACTCCTAAATTTCCAGAGTTGCTATTAATTTTTCCCATACTGTATATATAATATATATATATATATATTATTAGAAGGCCTAACATCGGAAGAAGTGGATATTTCTGAAGTTAACAGAAAAGTAACCAAAGCTCTTATGGAAACAGCAACAAAATTAGCTGGGTCTAAGAACAAATTGCATGTGAACACATTATCAGGAAAAACCAAAATGTTGTTGCAAAAAAGAAGAGAGATGAGGACAACTGAAGAAGATGTGACTTCCAAAGTGGAATATATAGAGCTATCCAAGACGGTATGAAAAAGTATCACTGAAGATGTAAGGAAATTCAACTGTGAACTAGTAAGGAAAGCAATTGAAAACAACCAAAGCCTAAAGATAGCAAAGGGACATCTCAGTAAGGGAAGAAAACAGATTATGGCACTGAGAAAAGAAGATGGTTCTGTAACAAGAAATAGAGGTGAAATTTTGACAAGAGTGAAAGATTTCTACTCCAAATTATATGAAAGGGATGATACATGTACTCCAGACATCATGAAAGGTACCAGTACCAGAGTTCTTCCAGTCCTTCCAGCAGAAGTTGCACATGCAATCAAGAACATGAAGCGGGGAAAAGCTCCAGGAGAAGATGGAATTACTGTAGACATCATACAAGAAGCAAGTGGAGAAATCGAAACAGTACTCTCCCAAATTTTCACTCGATGCCTTAATGAAGGGAAAATTCCTGAGGATTGGAACAACGCTACAATGATCTTGCTACATAAAAAAGGTGACATTGAGGATCTCAGGAACTACAGACCTATCAGCCTCCTATCAGTGGTTTATAAAATCTTCACTAAAGTTCTTTCACACCGCTTAAAGGTGACATTGGACATGGCTCAACCGAGAGAACAAGCTGGATTCAGGAGTGGCTACAGCACACTAGATCATATCCACGTACTGAGAGAACTAATTGAAAGAGCGAGGGAATATGAACTTCCATTGTGCATGGCTTTTATCGATTATGAAAAAGCCTTTGATTCGGTGAAACCATCAGCAGTTGCAATGGCTCTGAAATCCTGCGGTATTGAAGATGCATATATTAACATTATTAATAACATCTATGAAAATGCAAGTGCAAAGATTCTGCTGTTTGAAAATACAACACACATAAAAATTGGAAAAGGAGTGAGACAAGGTGACACCATATCTCCGAAGCTCTTTAATGCCACATTGGAAAATGTCTTTCAATCACTGAACTGGGAAAACAAAGGGATAAAGATTAATGGAGATTATCTAACCCACCTTCGTTTTGCTGATGACATAGTCATTTTTGCAACTACCCCATCAGAGCTACAGAGTATGATCCAGGAACTTGCTGACAAGAGTAAAGAAGTGGGATTAAAAATGAACTTTCAGAAGACAAAAGTGATGTACAATGCTTTTACAAGAAATGAAGATTTATCGATTGATGGAGAAAAGCTGGAGATAACAGACACGTACGTTTATCTTGGACAGCAGATATTAAGTGAGGGTCACATTGATGAAGAAATTAATCGGCATACAAAACTTGCCTGGAGAGCTTTTGGAAGAAACGGCATAATTTTCAAGAGCAATATGCCATTATGTCTTAAAAGAAAAGTGTTTGATCAATGCATCCTTCCAGTGCTTACATATGGTGCAGAGACGTGGACCTTAACTAGAAGAGACATACAAAGGCTGCAGACAACTCAAAGAAGCATGGAGAGGTGCATGCTTGGTGTAACCAGGAGAGATAAGAAGAGGAACACGTGGATCCGAAAAATGACAAGAGTGGAAGACATCATGATCACAGTTAAATCCCTGAAATGGCAATGGGCTGGTCATACTGCCAGAAGGACAGACCATCGATGGACAGCCGAAATTTTAGATTGGATTCCAAGGGACAGGAAAAGACCCAGAAAAAGACCACATGGAAGATGTGTGGATGAAATTCGAAAGTATGCGGGAGTGACATGGAGGAGACTGGCACAAGACAGACCGTTGTGGAGGAAACTTGGGGAGACCTTCGTCCAGCAGTGGATTGATAATAGTTGACAATGATGATGATGATGATATATATATATTATTATATATAATAATTATAATATATATATATATATATATCCAGCAGTGGATTGATAATAGTTGACAATGATGATGATGATGATATATATATATTATTATATATATATATATATATATATATATATATATATATATATATATATATATATATCATCATCATCATCATTGTCAACCATTATCAATCCACTGCTGGGCGAAGGTCTCCCCAAGTTTCCTCCACAACGGTCTGTCTTGTGCCAGTCTCCTCCATGTCACTCCCGCATATTTACGAATTTCATCCACCCATCTCCCATGTGGTCTTTTTCTGGGTCTTTTCCTGTCCCTTGAATCCAATCTAAAATTTCGGCTGTCCATCTATGGTCTGTCCTTCTGGCAGTATGTCCAGCCCATTGCCATTTCAGGGATTTAACTCTGATCATGATGTCTTCCACTCTCGTCATTTTCGGATCCACGAGTTCCTCTTCTTATCTCTCCTGGTTATACCAAGCATGCACCTCTCCATGCTTTTTTGAGTTGTCTGCAGCCTTTGTATGTCTCTTTTAGTTAAGGTCCACGTCTCTGCACCATACGTAAGCACTGGAAGGATGCATTGATCAAACACTTTTCTTTTAAGACATAATGGCATATTGCTCTTGAAAATTATGCTGTTTCTTCCAAAAGCTCTCCAGGCAAGTTTTGTACGCCGATTAATTTCTTCATCAATGTGACCCTCACTTGATATCTGCTGTCCAAGATAAACATACGTATCTGTTATCTCCAGTTTTCTCCATCAATCGATAAATCTTCATTTCTTGTAAAAGCATTGAACATCACTTTTGTCTTCTGAAAGTTCATTTTTAGTCCCACTTCTTTACTCTTGTCAGCAAGTTCCTGGATCATACTCTGTAGCTCTGATGGGGTAGTTGCAAAAATGACTACGTCATCAGCAAAACGAAGGTGGGTTAGATAATCTCCATTAATCTTTATCCCTTTGTTTTCCCAGTTCAGTGATTCAAAGACATTTTTCCAATGTGGCATTAAAGAGCTTCGGAGATATGGTGTCACCTTGTCTCACTCCTTTCCAATTTTTATGTGTGTTGTATTTTCAAACAGCCGAATCTTTGCACTTGCATTTTCATAGATGTTATTAATAATATTAATGTATGCATCTTCAATACCGCAGGATTTCAGAGCCGTGGTAACTGCTGATGGTTTCACCGAATCAAGGCTTTTTCATAATCGATAAAAGCCATGCACAATGGAAGTTCATATTCCCTCGCTCTTTCAATTAGTTCTCTCAGTACGTGGATATGATCTATTGTGCTGTAGCCACTCCTGAATCCAGCTTGTTCTCTCGGTTGAGCCATGTCCAGTGTTACCTTCCAAGCGGTGTGAAAGAACTTTAGTGAAGATTTTATAAACCACTGATAGGAGGCTGATAGGTCTGTAGTTCCTGAGATCCTCAATGTCACCTTTTTTATGTAGCAGGATCATTGTAGCATTGTTCCAATCCTCAGGAATCTTCCCTTCATTAAGGCATCGAGTGAAAATTTGGGCGAGTACTGTTTCAATTTCTCCACTTGCTTCTTGTATGATGTCTATAGTAATTCCATCTTCTCCTGGAGCTTTCCCCGCTTCATGTTCTTGATTGCATGAGCAACTTTCTGCTGGGAGGACTGGAAGAACTCTGGTACCTTTCATGATGTCTGAGTACATGTATCATCCCTTTCATATAATTTGGAGTAGAAATCTTTCACTCTTGTCAAAATTTCGCCTCTATTTCTTGTTATAGAACCATCTTCTTTTCTCAGAGCCATAATCTGTTTTCTTCCCTTACTGAGATGTCCCTTTGCTATCTTAAGGCTTTGGTTGTTTTCAATTGCTTTCCTCACTAGCTCACAGTTGAATTTCCTTACGTCTTCAGTGATACTTTTTCGTGTTGTCTTGCATAGCTCTATATATTCCACTTTGGAAGTCACATCTTCTTTAGTTGTCCTCATCTCTCTTCTTTTTTGCATCAACATTTTGGTTTTTCCTGATAATTTGTTCACATGCAACTTGTTCTTAGACCCAGCTAATTTTGTTGCTGTTTCCATTAGAGCTTTGGTTACTTTTCTGTTAACTTCCGAAATATCCACTTCTTCCGATGTTAGGCCTTCTAAAGCAGAGAATCTGTTCTTCAGTTCCAACTTGAAAGTATTATGGTGTTTTTTAAGGTTGGTTATGTCAATACATTTTGTTTGTCTTATGAGCTTGCCACGTTCCAGTTTAGTGTTGAGGTGCATCTTACATCTCACCAATCTATGGTCACTACCTGTGTTGAACTTGTTCAGCACACTGAAGTCTTCGATGACAAATTTTTTGTTACACATAATAAAATCAATTTCACTTGTCGTCCCAATTGGATGTCTCCATGTCCATTTCCTGTGTGGCTTTTTCTTGAAAAAGGAGTTCAAGATGAAAAATCCTTCTGCCTCTGCAAACTCAACGAGAGTATTTCCACGCTGGTTTCTGTTGCCGTGACCGAATTTACCTACTGAAGTTTCATTCTGTTGCCGTGACCGAATTTACCTACTGAAGTTTCATTCTGTTGCCGTTGCCCTATTTTTGCATTGAAATCTCCCATAATTATCTTCAAGTGCTGCTTACCTTTATTATTTACATCACAGAATTTCCTCATAAAATTCTTCAATTTCTTCTTCAGGATGACTTGTGGTGGGTGCATAAGTTTGAATAATCTGAGCCTGGTATCTTCTCGATAGTTGGATAACGAGTCGTGCAGCTCTGTCAGAGGAACTTTCAACTTCTACCACTTTATCCTTCAGTTTCTTGTTTATTATAAATCCAACACCACTAGTTCTGCCAGTATCTGTCCCACGATAATAGAAGAGATGTCCACTTTTCAGTTCAATGAGATCTTCTCCTTTTCTCCTTACCTCACTTAGCCCAACGATGTCCCACTTGATCCTTTGTAGTTCCTCTTCCAATTCAAGAAGCCTTGAATCAGAAGATAGGGAGCGTCCGTTATAGGTAGCCAAGGTCAGCATCAAATGGCAGCCTAGTCCGGTCCTCCGGATTCTTAGCACCCTCTGCCTTCATGTCGCACTGGCCGCTGCCTTGGCCAGGTACATTCCAGCTGCCGGAGACTGAGGCCAAGATTTAAGTTGTAGAGTCATTTTGGAGGTGTTTGGCCATAACTCACCACGCTGGCCAAGCGGGTTGGTGAGTGTGGGATAGCATTTCCTCTGATCCCGATGGTATAGTTATACCGCTATTGGCGGTCGTCAGAGCCCCTTTAGTGGGAACAGGATGCACCACGAGAAGGCGGGGTTGACATTTGTCAAGGAGAGGCTGTGATGTTACGCATCACCTGACCTTACATCCTATATATATATATACACTACTAAGTAGAGACAGTAAAAAAATTATTAAACAAAGAAGTCTTTTGACTCTGCTCTTGGGTATATATATATATATTTCTCCAACGTGCATATCATTGTGTAATGCTTTATTGTTTAGTATGAATAGAACTTTGGCAATAAACACATTTGTTTTTCTCTTCTTAACCATGTAGAAAAAGAAGAAATATGAACCTCCTGTTCCAACTCGTGTAGGTAAGAAAAAGAAAAGGCAGAAGGGTCCAGAAGCAGCAAGCAAGTTGCCTTTAGGTAAATTTTAACTGATTCAGATTTTAAATATGCTTCATAAAATGTTTAATTATAATAGTGAGTAAAGTTAATGCTTTATTTTTAGAATTTAAGCATCAGGGGCTATTTTTTGGAGGGGGGTTCTAAGGGGATTTATATTTGAAAAAAATGTTCAGAATGTTTTTGAGGAAGAATGGTGTCATTTACATGGTTAGAAAATTTCATTAAATAAAAGTTTGTGTTATGTGCAGCAGTAATGGAAATCATGATTATGTTTTAACACATTTCTTTGTATTGCTGTTCTTTTTTTAATTCTGTGTGTGTGTGTGTGTGTGTGTGTGTGTGTGTGTGTGTGTGTGTGTGTGTGCGCACTTAAAACAATGAAATGTTTTGTATTATGAATGAAAAGAACAGATCTTGTTTTATTATTCATTTTTAGTTTAAATTATCTTTTAATTTTTTTTTTTTTTTTTTTTTTGTGATTCTTCTGTTGCATTGGTGGGTAATGTGATGTTTTGATTTATTTTAAAACATCTGGATACTTTGCATGAGGAAATGTATATATGTATAGTTATGTAGGCCCTTTATCCTGAGGCTCCTGGGATACAAATCCCTCTTTAAAAAAAAAATGGTCAAAGGGATAGGTCTAAGCACTGGATCCCCGAGAGAAAACAAGGGACTACTTGTTAGCACTGACAAGCTCTGGACTTGAGACAACATGAGGCACATTTATTATTTACAAAAATTTACAGTTATTTGCATAGTACTTTTTTTTTTTTTTTCACTCTTTTGGCTGGAAGCGACAAGGACTAGAACACATCCCCAAAAAAGCAGTGGCAGTTCTGAAAGTCAAACTTGCACTCTGTAAATGGTAGTCTCTGTTTAGCACACAGTTCTGCTAACCAGAGTTGTCATGCAAATGGGAAAATGTACTGTACTTACAATTTGGTAGCCACTCTTGTATCATAATCCATGTCTGAACACATTTGGAGGGGCTGGCTAAAAATAACCGGCCTCTGGATGACACACACATATCTGCCAGGTTTTACGATTTACCCGTAAAATTTACGCAAATGTGACTTGTTTTACGGGCAAAATGTTAATTTTTTGGATTTCGTGATTCTCCGAGATTTTTTTTCTCTTTCTGATGATTTTGCACCTACTATTAAAACTTTTTTTTTATTTAACTTAATCCATTCAAAGTAAAGTGCTGATGTAAGTTACGAATAACTTTTCAGTTACATGTGTTTATGTGGAAACATTTGGCGTAGTTTTCCCACATTTTAGGTTTATTGTTTTGCATTGTTACAATACTAAAACTTGTGCCGTGCGTAAAATTTACTGCCGTTGGGCTTGATTCTCTCTCCCTGTGTCCCCCCCCTTCTCCTTTTCAGATAATGCATTGTTCGTCCCCTGGGTCACAACTTCTCAGTAGGTCAGTGTGGGGTGCATCTTGCATTGGAGCATGTGTCTTTATTACTCCCAGTTTGAAATGCTATCTCAGAACATAGGTATCGTAGAAAAAAATTCTAACAGATTTTAAATCTGTGGAATTTTTAAGCCCAGATCAATGCCCAACATGACGAAATTAAGTAAAAGCTGCCAGTTTTGGGAAATTAAAAATGCATTGTGGCATGGTTTTGTAACTTCTTCTCTGGCAATAAATTTGACCTAACAAAAGAATGCTACTAAAAGGAAGTTAAAAAAAAAAAAAAAAGTCCAATGTTCATTCAAGCGAGTGTTTCTCCAGCAATGATTTATTTTGGTGGTCCGTTAGTAAGTTTCCTACGCTTACCTTGTTTAACCTTTGGCTTGGTTCTCTCTCAGATTCCCCCCCCCCCCCCATGATGTGTGTGAAAATGTCTTGGCTTGATTCTGCGAAATTAATATGTTGGGGTACTGTTTTCTCCTCTGCATATTGTATCTCTAAAAGGCTGTTACTGTTTTACTATAGCAGTTTTACTTGCATTTTTTTATCAAGTGTCAATAAAGTTAGTATTAGTGATTTGCTGTGAGCAGCAATTTGAAGGGGGGGGAGGGTACCAACAAACATTCCGTGATGCATATTCTGCGGAACTCCCTTGTGTTGCAAAATCTTCAGAAAAATATGCATTTTGCACTATGTGTCGATGCACTTTCAGCTTTTCGCATGTTAGAAGGAATGATATTACTAAACATATTTCTAGTGCCAAGCATAAATCTAATGTTGACTGCGTGGGAAAAAAATGAAATTAACTTCCTTTGTTAAAAGTTTTAATGAACTGGATGCGATTCGTGCCAAATGTTTGTTCACTTCGTTTTTAGTTGAGCATAACTTACCAATTAGTGTCCCTCAGTCACTCATTTACTTCATTTTTTTTTTTTTTTAAATTTGAGTGTCTCATTGTGCAGTCTCTCCGTAAGATAACCCTACCATGAAAATGGTTTGTTTTTGAGAACATTTTAGTTTGTTCCGTGACGGCGTGGGATACGATCCTCTTGGATTTGGGGGTCAAAGGGTGGGGAATGTCCTTCCCTTTAGATGCAAACTTCCATAAAAATAAATGCTCTTTATAGATCATAATGATATAGCATAGTAATAAGAAATTATGCATAGATTCTATTTTAATCGGAATAAACGTACCAATAAATTCAAACTTCTGTAGTCATATCAAATAAAATTTGATACTTGATTTAGGTAACTGTTTTTTAATTGATATGTTCGGTATATTTAATCAATATGCGCGACAAGTAATTTTGTTGAATATATCGATTCAAAATTTCATAAAATATATTGATTAATTTTTTTTTTACGGATTTTGGTTTTTGAAAATTTGGCAGGTATGCTCATACACACGGCTTCAGTAGATCTGTGCACATACGTATACATACCTGCCAACATTGGGTAGAGCCTTGTCAGTAGTAAGTAGCATTATCGCGCGGCATACATAGACGCTTTTTTTACGAAACAATCCACCTCTTTGTGAAAAATAAATACACACCACAACAAACAAGGACAGCAATGAAACAAACTTAACATGTGGAAGCACAAAGTTGATTCCCCTGGGGAGGGCATGATAGGTAACATTGTGAGATTCAATTTCAAAACTACCACCAGTAAAAATCCGTCAGATGCGTTCAGAATTTCACACTTGACAGATGGGAAATCCAAGCAAGTGAACGCGCAGTACACAAACCTCCACTTACCATATAATCATACTGCCTCTGACATTGCAATTTATGACAAGATGAGACCAAAGAAGGAAAAAAAGCTGAACATTTTAACTGGGTGAAAAATCAAAGTCAACAAAAGACAAACTGACAGTAGTAGAATGCAGACTACTGTCAGTTTGTCTTTTGTTAACTCTGTAGCTGCACAGCATCCATTGCTTAAATTTTCTTTCTGCTATCTTTCTCTCCCTATTTTTCCATTGTGGCTTTTCTTTCTTCCCTTTTTTTTTTTTATGTCCTCCGATAATAATTTCATCCATCATGCTGAAAGAACTTTTAGCCTGAGGACCATGAATGAGTGTATGATATCAAAGCTTTAAGTTAACTATTTTAGATAAATGGTGTAACTTTGAGAATATTTATACATTTGAACACTATGCATCAATCATCGCGCCCGGGTGTTGAGGTGGGGGTACGGAAGAACTCTTTGCTCTGTCCGGTTTTGAAAATTACCCCCCCCCTATTTTCAAGCTGAAATATAAATATTTATGAAATAAAATGTTATTTAACAATAATACTGGGCAGTGGCAACATCGCGTGAGAAAAAAGAAATTACGATTACGAAAAGATCTGAACTCCGTCGACCTTGCGTTTCCGAAAAAGTTTCGTAAAAATGAACCCCCCTTCGCCACCAACTCCCCAAAAAATTATGTTCACTTGTACATCGATCTCTTGCAAATGACCAAAATAATAACGAAAAAGGCGGAATTCCTCAAATTCGCGAAAGAAGATAACGAGGAAATTTTCGCGGCGTCTAACTTCAGTTTTCGCAAATTGTTGCCTACAGTTTCAAGATGAAATACAAACATTTATGCAATAAAATGGTATTTGACAAGACTACTGGACACAAAGACATAGCTGCCAAGTTGTACGAATTTTGACCGTATTGTACGATTGTACGGAATACTTGATAAATTTACGAATTTTCCTGAAAATGTTAAAAAGTAAAAATAACATGTAATTTCTGTGAGTGTGTAAAAGTTTTATGCATGAAAAATGTTACTCATCCAACGGGATCATATCGCTGCATATAAGTACTGCTAAGAGTCTGAACAATGCTGCGCTGAGAAACCAAACACACCCCATGCAAAAGCGAGTTGATTTGCGTCATGAAATCACATGACCAAGTGGAGAAAACCGCGACCATAGTGATTCATCACCAGTATGTGGCGATTGGCGTCGCAAAGTTCATTTCATGTTTTTTGGACGAAGCACGTGCAGTGACTTGACGTTGATACTGGAATATTGTCGGGTAAAATGTCAAACAAGCAGTATTTAAAAAAATTTTAGATTCTTACACGAATAAATTCCCATTCATTGTGAAGTCGCGGAAAGGTAAGAATTTTGCTTTTTGTTCGGTCTGTAGTTGCGATTTGAACATTTCCCATGGAGGCATTAGTGAGGTTAAAGTGCATATTAAATCGAAAAAACATTGTGATAATAGTGAATTCGATGTTATAAAGGCTGAATGCCTTTTTACTGCTTTTATTATCGAACATAATTTTACCTATTGCAGTTTCTGACCACGCAGGTCCTTTGTTCCGAGCAATGTTCCTGAAATGTGAAGTTGCCAAAAGGTATGGCAGTGCAAGAACAAAAACTTCTGCTATTATTGCAGAAATGTCTTCTAAAAATTCAGAGTCTCTATTGAGTTTATTGAGAAACACTCTATTTGCAATTGCAATAGATGGAAGTAATGATAGTGATTCGCAACTTTACCCAGTCGTTGTTAGTTTTTATAATGCCAATGCATATAAAGTGGCTACTCTCTGCTTGCTGTGCCAGCTTTGGCAGGTGATTCAACAGGAAAGAACATTGGCAAACTTCTTTTAGACACTTTGGAATCTGGAAATATACCAGTTAAAAATTGCATTGCACTAAGTACAGATAATGCACCTGTAATGGTTGGCTCAAAAAATGGTGTTGCTGCAGTTCTAAAAAATGCACAAAAGGATCTGATGGTAATTGGCTGTCCTTGCCACTTAATTAACTTGGCTGCTAAAAAGGGGGCTGCTAGCTTTCCAGTATCTGTTGATGAAATTTTAGTTGACATTTTTTATTACTTGAAGTCAAGTAGTAAAAGGAAAACCACAGTTAAAGCAGTTTGAAATGTTGTATGGTGTTGAAGTAAAAAAAGTACTGAAACATGTATGCACAAGATGGCTTTCTCTGGGAAAATGTCTAAAAAGATTATAAGAGCAGTGGGATCCACTGGTTAGCTTTTTTAAAGAGCAAATGAAAGATGCCAGAGCAAAAGAAAATAAACATAAATCCCTAGATAGTCACCACATACCCATTGACATTCTAAAGTCCAAATCCAAAGACTGTGCAGAAGACATGAGTCTGAGTGTGCCTATGAATAAAAAATCTATGCCTGCATCAAACATTGAAATCAAGAAAAGGGAAATCTCTACATTATCTGATACTGATGTACCACCAGCAAAAAAACTAAAGAAAAATGCCAAGGTGTAAAAACCTTTAAGTGTGGCCCTAATAAAGATATTCCAGTGTCACAAGCAGTTGGAGTATCTGGAGTTGTGGGCAAGTCTATGAAGTCTGAAACTATCTTAACTTGAGCAGAAAGGATATTTATGTTCCTTTCATCAGACATTAATAAGGCATATTGTCTTTTTCTGGATTTTGTGATACCCACTTTTGAAAGTACAAATGTAACTTTGCAGTCAACAACTCCTAAAATCCACATCTTAAGATCACTGTTAATGGGCATGTTCAAAGATCTACTTGTTAAATTCATTAAACCAGAGATTATTAAAAACTGTTCATTGTTGAAAATCAGATATAGTGACAAATGTAATCAAAAGGATGATTCTGAATTGTTGATAGGTAATGCTGCATCTAAGGTAATTAATGGTTTTAAGGCTTTAGAAAAATCAACATTTTACTCTGCTGTAAGAACATATTTTATCACTTGCTGTTACTACATTCTGCACAAATTCCCCTTCAATGATGAGTTTCTGAAACATGCACAGGTTGCTAACATTTCTTCTTTTGAAAACCCAGGTGTTCACAGATGTTAAGTATTTTATTAATAAATTTCCCATTATGTTGCCTATTAAGGATGGAGAGAGCCAAGAGGAAGCAATAGACAAGCTCCAGTCTGAATTTTGTGCCCTTCAGATAGATGATTTGCCTGCAAATATTGTTAACGAAGAAAGAATTGATACGAAGTGGGCCCTTTTAAGTGAATTAAAGGCACTGGATGAAGGTTTGAAATATAACAGACTAGCAACAGTTATGCTATCTATCCTAACCATTCCTCATAGAAATGCAGAATGTGAACGAATTTTTAGTCAAGTTAAAAAAACAAGGACACAGTTCCGCAGTTCATTGTCAGACTCCAACTTGCAGAATTTATTGATTGTGAAAAGTATGCAAAAAGGAAACTGCTATGAGCAAAAGTATGATAAAACATTCCTAAAAAAGGCAAAGTCTGCTGCATTTAACTTCCTGATGCACTAGCAGCCAAGTGTAGCTGTAATTCAATAATGAATATGATGCTGCAATGAAAAGTATATAATTTCATTTAAAAATTGTGTGAAAATTTTGATATTCCAGAATTCATTGATTGTATCTCATAACAAAAAAAGTTACTTGAATATAAAATTGTGCCTTAGGTTCCAAAACACTATGCCCAAGATTCCCAGGCTATTTAAATTATTGGCCTGTGCGAAAAGGAAAAAAAAGGTGCCCAGTCAGGCATCTAAATGAATTATTAAAAAACGCATCGTGAATTTGTTTTTATTTTTTTATTTTGTAAATATGTTCTTAAGCAGATAAAATGTGTAAAGAGAAATATGAAGTGTTTGAATAGTAATCAAAATAGTTAAAAAACTTCAATACCTTGGAATCTCCACATAAGACGTTTTCATCATATGTTCCAAATGAATAGTAGGAATATTCTGTGTGATGCAAATTCCATTTGAACAAGAGAAAAAAAAGGGTAAACAATATTCTCATTTATGCTTTCCTACTTCAACTACTGTATGTTTGTGATTATTTCATTTGCCTAGAAAACAGGAAATATTTTGATTTTATGAATGTGCTAATATCAATGGCATTTATTTCAAATACTATTTCAGCACCATTTATTAAAAAGCTTCTAGATAAGCTACTGTGCATGGAAATTAATTTTTGGTGTAGGTACTTAAAATATTATAGCAGAAAATTCAGAATGCCCTTTTACAGCTTTTAGTTTTAAACATAATTTACCTATTCAGTAGATAAACACTGTACTAATTTTAACGTTAAGAATTATACTAATTTGTACTAATTTTAATGAAGAATTGTACTAATTTCAACATTCGTAAGTTGGCAGGTATGCAAAGACAACGTCGGGAGGAAAGAAATATGATTACGGCAAAATTTTTTACTCCATTTAACTACCGTTTTCGGAAGTTTTGAAACATGAAATACCGTCAGCTGACGGTAAACGATCCCTATCCCCAAATTCTCTTTACTTTTACACCGATTTAAAATTACATTTAACAAGAATATTGGACACAAATGCAACATCGGGAGAAAAAACTATGGTTACGGCAAAATCTTTTACTCTGTTTAACTACGATTTTCGAAAGTTTTGAAACACTAAATACTGTCCGCTGACAGTATTTCGTGTTATTTCGTAATAGCAAAAAAAAAAGAAAGCGCAAATTCTTAGATTCCGTAGTTTCGACAGTGAGTTTCCGTAGTCAAACAACTGAATCCGTAGTAGTTGGCAGGTATGCATATAGATGCCGCAGAGATGCCAACAACAACTATGGATTCTCAGTAGTTCCTACGGAAAAAGCACTTGTACTGTGGAATACGGAAAACCGTGAATTTTCTATGGAAAATTAACGGAAGTTATTAATTTTTATTTTGCTTGTTTCTCTTTGCAACTCAACAGCGGCCACTTGACGATCCGTCATGCTTGCGATGCTGCTCACTTCCAGTTCTGCCTCTCGAAGCTGCTCGGATCTTAGCGTGAGCTGCCGGTACTCGAAACCCTCCCTCCCCAGCATGCAACATTCTGGGGACTGTTAGCGTAGCTTGCTTTGGTGGTGGATGTGGGCGGAGTTCGGCCTGAAGCTCTTTCGCAGTGCAGCGGCAAGCTGTTGAAAATCGTTTGGTGCAGAACGTGAGTGTCATTGACTGGCATCGGAGTTTTTTTTATTAAATCGTGCGTCAACCATTCATGTCAGTAATTAATATTTTGAAGCCTTTTGTCTTGCTTTGCAGAAAATTATGCTTGGATATCGTTGCAGAGTTTGCCAAAATGCGCAATTATGCGTCTAGTATGCATCGGGAATTTTTCACGACGCGTAGTAATACATGTCGTGAAGCGCGTAAAGTACGCATCAACACGTAAAAATATGCATTGAAGAATTTTACCAACGCATAACAATACGCATCAGGACAGCATTTCGCCTTTCAAAAACGGAAGTGAACGAAATAAAGATTTCTTCCGTAATCGTAATTTCAACATTTGTCGAAATCATTACGTGGTTTCAGAAATTATTAACTATATGTCAACACAATAGTTTCCATATCATCTACTGTTTCGCACGTTACTAAAAATTCGAGCACAGGAAAAACGTCCATATAATAAAAAATTTTATTTCAACTTGTCACTAATATTCCTTTTTGATGTTCCTTATAATAGTTTAGAATTTTATTATATGAAGATTGCAAATTTATATGAAAAAATGTTTTTATATGACAGTCATATGCATCATAATTTGTCAAAGTCCTTCAATACATAGAGACAATATGTATTAAATGATTAACATTATTCCAGTTTTTTAACTCATGATTCACGAAATTAATACAATAGAAAATAACTTTCGAACCTCTTGATTATGATGCGTTGAATCAGCAATAAGCCATCTTGTTATCGAAGAAGGCACGATTTTCTTTCCTGTGGTATCAGCTTCCAAGTTGAACTTCGATCTTATAATTACTTATTATAGATGATGGTTGCATGTTTCGTTTTCCGTGGCTCGATATCCCAAACTAGTTTCAATTCCTTCTTTTTGGAATCATCTTCAGTGGGTATTATGATCTACTTCTGATACACGTTGTATTTCGGCCACTTACATAGATTTTACAGGCGGCGTCCGACATTCCACGGCAGTTGTACTCTTGCGCATGCTATTTTTTGTATACCAAAAATAGCATCTTGTATACCAAAAATAGCATGCGCAAGAGTACAACTGCCGTGGAATGTCGGACGCCGCCTGTAAAATCGATGTAAGTGGCCGAAATACAACGTGTATGAGAAGTAGATCATAATACCCACTGAAGATGATTCCAAAAAGAAGGAATTGAAACTAGTTTGGGATATCGAGCCACGGAAAACGAAACATGCAACCATCATCTATAATAAGAAATTATAAGATCGAAGTTCAACTTGGAAGCTGATACCACAGGAAAGAAAAATCGTGCCTTCTTCGATAACAAGATGGCTTATTGCTGATTCAACGCATCATAATCAAGAGGTTCGAAAGTTATTTTCTATTGTATTAATTTCGTGAATCATGAGTTAAAAAACTGGAATAATGTTAATCATTTAATACATATTGTCTCTACGTATTGGAGGACTTTGACAACTTATGATGCATATGACTGTACATATAAAAACATTTTTTCATATAGATTTGCAATCTTCATATAATAAAATTCTAAACTATTATAAGGAACATCAAAAAAGAATATTAGTGACAAGTTGAAATTAAAAATTTTATTATATTGACGTTTTTCCTGTGCTCGAATTTCTAGTAACGTGAGAAACAGTAGATGATATGGAAACTATTTTGTTGACATATAGTTAATAATCGTAATTTCATTTTCCTGCGATGTTGCCTCTGTCTAGTATTGTTGTTATACATAATTTTATTCCATAAATCTTTGTATTTCACTTTGAAAATGGAGAAGAAATTTCCGAAAACGGAAATTCGACGGCGCAAAAATTCCTGTGTAATCTTCGGCTTCGAGGAATTTCTGCTTTTTCGTCGTAATTTGGGTTATCCTCGAGATCGATTCCTAATTGAACAGAAATTTTGGGGCAATTGGTAGTGGTGAAGGATGCTTTCCACCTGAAACTTTCGAAAACAGAAATTTCGTCTTTCAAAACTTTTGCAAACAGTGAGGATTTCTCCCGTAATCATAATTTTATTTTTCACGCAATGTTTCCTCTGCCTAGTATTGTTGTTAGATTTCATTTTATTTCGTAAATATTTGCATTTCACCTTAAATATGGAAGGGAAATGTCCGAAAACGGAAATCGGACGTAGCAAAGGTTTCTCCCATAACTGTAATTTTTTCCCCCAACGATGTTCTGAACGTGTATCCTGTGTTCTTACGTATTCTCCCAAAAAAGGTTTGCATTTCAGCTTGATAAAGGGGGGAGAGTCCGAAAACGAAAGTGATGAAGCTGAAAAATTTGTAAGAATTGATGCATGATATTCAAAAGCATTCATATTCTCCAAGTTACACTACCTTTTATCTAAAATAGTGAAAGCTATCATGCATTCATGGTCCTCAAACAGAAAGTTCTTTCAGCATGATGAATAAAATTGTCATGGAATCCAAGGGGTTTGTGAAGCCTACTGTCGTAGCTGATGGTGACGTTTAATTTTTCAAATAACAGTTTTTCAAAAAAGAAAAATCAGAAAGGACACAACCGGTAATTGGAGTAAAAACAAGAATGTATTAAAGCAAAATCATTTTAAATGAAAATGAACTTTCTAAGTTTTATACATGTCTTTCAAAGTTCTATACATCTGTCGGAAAAGTTTGCATTGAAGAATGTTCTTATATTCAAGAAAAGATACTGATCTAGGATGAATTTTTAAAACATGCAGAAATAGTAGATCCTTCACTTAGAGCCATAACATCATTTACTTCTGTATTACACATAGTCAAACGCTTTCCATTTATAATAAATAACTGAAAATGAATTTGATATACTGGAAGCGGAATTCCTTGTTATCAAGCTGACAAATTAGAGACCATAGCAGTAACAGATAGACATGGGTGCAAGTTTTCCGTCCAGAGGACGGAATTCCGTCTTTTGAAAATATCCGAAGACGGAAGCGGGACGGAAGAAAATATCAGTAAAAATAAAATTTCCAAATATGTATTTTTCCTTTTTCCCTTTCTATCCATACACTCTACTCCAGAAAGTAAGTACGCCATCGGCAACCACGCTCGTATCGTAGTACCTTGTTTATCGTAAACTCGGAGTAGCAGTGGCGCCTGATGCATTCTGGGTAAGAGGGGCATTCTGGTTGAAGAGGAATCAATGAGCAGCTACCTTGGAGGTTCTACGCCGATCCTCTCCTACATCATAACCCCCCAACCCAACGCCCAACCTCGCCGGTCCCTGGCTTTCTCTTCGCTACGGGTACATCACGCACTATAACCGGTTCACCCATCGACCACTGGCTCTGCCGTCGTAGGTCACAGCTAATCTTTGGAGTGAGTAGTACCAGTCGATCTTGCCGTAATTTACGCGTGTATGCATACGCATTTCTATATTAATTTACATATGCGAAATTAACCAAGTATTGGTAAATTTGTGATTCCATTTTTCAACATGCAGTCAGCTATCGAATTCATAGATTCAAAAAATATGTCAGCTTTGAACGATAGCAGTGTTAAAAATAAGTGGCGATGGGAATGGTTAGATGAGACTGATTCCCATTACCAGAGATCGTGATAACGCCTCTACACGCGTATTTCACGCCTTAAAAACGCCGAATCGAATATGCTTTAAAATTTAGAAATACGTATTTTTATGCATTGTTTTTCCATATGAAATTTCCTTTTATAATCGGTGATTACACCGCGATTATGGCATAAAAATGACTTGTCAAGAAATTATATCTTAACTTTTATGTCACAGTTTATGAAAAAATCATGATTTGGTTCCCATTACCGAGCTGTTCAGCTAGGGATCGGCTTTTGGCAATCATTCGGAAGAACCTTCAGGCAGTGTGGGAAAGAGCAGCTCAACCGATGGGCATGCGCATTTCAGCCGCGTCACGATTGAGACGCTAGTGTATCGGTGCATCGTGGTGCCGTTGAACCTTGGCGTGGAGGAAGTGAAAAGCGTCGTGTTTTGAAGTTCGTTAAATTGCCATTTCAGGGCGGGATTCTCCTGCCTTACGAAATTTTAAGAAAATATAAATATAAAATCAGGCGGGGCTCGTTTTCTGCCTGGGGAACAGTATTCCGTTTTTCAGAACTAACGAAAGCTAAACAGAGTGAAATTTTTTCCCGCGAACGTAATTTCTTTTTCTCGCGAAGTTTCCTCTGTCCAGTATTGTTATTAAATATCAATTTATTGCATAAATGTTTGCCTTTCAGCTTGAAAGTGTAGACAATAGTTTCTGATAACGGAAGTTCAACGGAGCAAAAATTTCCTTGTAAACTTTAGGCACGAGTTTCTTTCACGGATTCGAAGAGTAACTCTTTGTTGTCATCAAAACTGAAGATAATTTTTTTGGGGGTGGTGTGTGTGTGCGTGTGGTGGTGGAGGGTGGGGGGGGGGGGGGGTCCGGCTGGGGACGGAATTTCGTCTTTCAAAACTTTCGAAAAACGGAAGTTAGACGAACTGCAGATTTATTCTGTCATCGCAATATTTCCTATGCTCATTTTTTTTGTAAAATATAACTTTGTTTGATAACCGATTGTGTTTCAGCTTGAAAACGGAGGGAAAATTTCCGAAAACAGAAGTCGGACGAAGCGAAGATTTTTTTCGTAATCGTAATTATTTTTTTCCGCGATGTTTCCACTGTCCTGAATTATTGTTAAATGTTATTTTCCCCTCTATAAATAGTTGCAAAGGGAGAAACTAGACATTCCTCATATCAGAAGAATGGTTGAATCAACCAACTCTCAATTATGTTAAATGTAAACATCTCATACATAGTATTCAAGATATTTTTTTCAGAGCTGAAGGAAAACATGTTCAAAAATAATAAATTAGTTGACCTTTGCAATACTAAACTTGCACATCACAATGTCCAATGAAGGTTTATTTTATCTTTTGTGATTGAGATAGACTAGATTTCCTTCCTCCACAATAGAACTCTTTCTGAAGTTTGAGTGTGTAGAATCTGAATCTGTGAAGCAACACACACACAAGTTTTGGTACAGTCTTTCAAAAGCAAAACAAAAATTTTTGCAGCCTCATGGATAAAACAAGACAAGTAGGTAAGATTTTGATAAATTATGACCTATTTTATATAAAAGAAAATCAATTACATGCTAATTCATGTTTACATATTTATATATAGATATAGTTTTAATATAAAATAATATTTAGCTAAAAATTTAATGCGATAATTGTTCGTTCTCTAAAATTACTCCTTTGAAAAGAAAAATACTCCTTCAAAAATTGTGAAGGAGTATTTTTACTCTTTTGAAAAAATCCTAGCATGATCTCTGCCCATGACGTCAAATTTGGTTCTTGGTGCCGGAAAATTAAGGAACCAGGATTTAGCTTTTGTGTTTTCTGCAGCAGAAAGTTAAACTATGGAAGCAATGGTAAAAAAGTGCTGTTCAGACACAGTAAGGATGCTGATCATCAAAAGTGTGTACGATCACAGCAGCATACACAAACATTGCCTGGAGTCGCTCCTGTTCAAAGAAATAATTCACCTATGAAAATTTGTGATGGTTACTATAAAACTGTGATCATGGTAAAGTGAATTAATGAAACGAGCTCTCTGTGTACACAACTACAGTTGGACATGCATAATCTTGATTATAATTTTTTTTTTATCCTTATGTAATTTTACAATTTAAATGACTTTTAAAAGTGTGCAACACTTATTTGATTCAACAGAATTTACTAAAGATTATTTGAAACATCTATCATGGTATGTTATGTATTAATTATTACAATTTCAATAATTTGGTTAACATTTCTATTATGGGTTTAAAATGCTATATAAGCAGCAAATAGGTAGATTGGATTTGAATATTATGCAAGATCTTTTTTTTTTTTTCTTTTGCAAGATAAGGAATTTTGGAGATGTTAAATTTCAACTGGTAGTTCCTACCTAATAATCAAATTTAACTTTCCGATTACAATTTGCATGGACATCAAATTTTGTTTACATGTATATGCATTAATGTTCGGTCGTTTTATGCTCTTTTGATTTAATAATGAATTTTAATCACATAATATTTAATGTATATTGTGTTTATGTCTGAGTGTGCATGGTGGTGGTGGTGGTGGTGGGGGGGTATTCAAAATATTTTCAGTCGTGGCCACATCTCAGAACTTGCACCCATGCAGATAGAATAGATGTCACTTGGTCAGAAATCTCAAAATTAAGAGGCTGTAATGGTGCGGTTAGTATACTAGTCTCTCGAAAGTAACGTTTGCAATACTTGTAGTTCCACACTCGAATGCTTGTGAGTAAGAGAGATTTTAGTTTAGTGCGAAAAATCAAGCCCGTTTCCAACCTAATTTAGGTTTAGAAACTGTAAAAGCACTTCTTATTGCAAAAATGAATATGTTCGCCTCTGGGCAAGTGCATTATGAAAAAAGATTTTCTGCTGAGGAACTCAAATCTGCAAAACACTGTACAGTGAAATCACTAAAGAAAGCTGTTTAATCAATTGTTTGTTGTGTTAAAAAAATGTATCAGTCATGGTGTATATTATTTTCCATGTGAAAAATTTGGAATATTTTGATACAGATTTTCATGTATATACATGAATAAGTAAGTAAAAAAATGCTAATTAAATTAAATGAGTTGTTTTCCTCGGTTAAAATTATTCTTTTTTGGTATGACTATCTGAAAAATGGCCAAAACTACTGAAAATTTGTACGAGTACTACTGAAAATATCTGAAACAGGTTGGCATCTCTGATGCCGTCAATGCGGTCAGCTGCAGATTCCGAAAATAGGGTAGGTCGCAGAAGAGGTGCTGAAGGAAACGGAGCTCCCCGAACTTCTCTTCGGTGGCCAGGCAAAATTTTCCTACCACACCGTGGTTGCTGTCGTTCGTGCACTTTGAGCCTATTTTCTTCTTTCTGTCTCTCTTTTCTTCTCTTACAAAGAGTATCTTGACATCAATATCCCATTCACAGTGGTGTAGTGGAAATCCTGCAAAAAACCTATGCTCTGTGCTGTCAATCGAACAGACGTTCTTGTTCTTCTCCACAGACTTCAGTTGCACACTCCCATTAGGCTTCTTTTCTCCCATGACCTCTTCATTCCCAACGCTCTTTTGAAGGTCGCATGAATCCTCATACAGTCGCAAACATTCTCTCTCCTCGACTTAAAAGAGGCATATTTGGAGGGTTTCGGGTTTAAGGGTTTTCTAACAAATGCAATGTGGATCTTCTAAAATTCAATGCAAATATCTAAGAATATTCGACTTTGCAACAATATTTAACGAGATCCAAGGGACCAACGAATATTGCTTGTTATATCTGTTATTGGAACAACACATTACTTTTGTTTTTACTATTTCCATCACACACACTCATCTGCAGGGGTCACGCTGCCGATCACATTCTTTGCAATTTGTGAAAAAGAAATTGTTTTGACGACGGAAAAATAGTTTTGCGAAAAATAATGATTACTGTTTTGTACTGTTACAACACTTTGGCAACCCCCCCCAAACAACAACTGGATTTGGCGAATGAGTTTGCGAAAGCTGTAAAAAAGCCAGAGCAACTGCTGCATATGCATGTAGATATGTACTGATTATGTTTAAGGGATAAAAATGATAAACATAGCTCACGATTACAAAATTAAGAAATTATGTATGTATTCGATTTTCATGGATTTATACCCACATAATTAAATCTGCTAGTACAAATGTACATATACATGTAATTTCATTATAAAAAAAGTTGTAATGGAATGCATTACCTAGAGCAGTGCTTTCCAAAGTCTTACCGACCTCGAAAATTTTGTGCGACACTCTACCCCCAAGTGAAAACATCCCACACGTTAATTGACTATTTGTGTAGCCTTCTTAAGATGAATAAAAACAAACATTTATGTACCATTCTAAGAGGAGAAAAACATGCACACATATTTTCACCCTTTGTTTTAGTGGCTCACATGTGCTTGGCGAGCCTTACAAATTTCTTTTATTTTGGGATGAATGTGGGATAAGTTCACTTGCATTTCTTCATTCAGCATTTTTAAACTGCCGCGTTTCACTGTTTTAACATTGGTCATCATAGAGTTTTCGACCACATATTCTGCTTTGCAAGAATATGTGGTCAAAAACTGCAACAAAACCACAAGATCCCATTTAGCCAGATGTAGAAAGTCTTCTTGCAGTGATATCCAGAATTTGTCCAATTCAGTTGGGTGTTTTAACTTCAAGCTCCTATCATTTTTTAGCTCTGCCAATTTCTCTTCTACCAAAGAAAGTGATTTGTTTCAGTGATGAAACAAATGGATTTCATATCCAGTCACATACATTGGTGTTCAGATCTGGAAAGTAATTTTCAAGTTTATCTCTGAGTATATCAGATAGTTGTAAATTAAATCTTTTATTTCTCTCTTTAAATCACAGTGAGATGTATTTGGAAACATTTCATAGCTGTCCTCTTTCACTTTCCAAGACCAAATTGCTAACTTGTCTCTTAAGGCTGAAATTTTGTCTGTTGCAGTTCAAGATGTTCTCATCCTTTCCTTGCAGACTGGAATTATATTTAATATAAATTTTGAGGTTACTCACCTTTATTCCCCTAAATCATTTAGGAGGTTTTCGCCTCTACACATTTCCAACACGTATTTTTCTTATTTACATCGTGGTTCGAGGCCGCAACACCACCACCCAAAAAAAAAAAAAAAAAAAAAAAAAGTCATTTTCAACTCACACACACAAACATCACTCCCCCTCCCTCTCTTCCCTACGACCAAATTCAGATTCAACATAATCCACCACAAATATACGCAATTGAACACCCTAAAACACTTTAATCTAATTAAAACATCAATCAATAAAAACCTATTTACACATTTCCTAAAATGTCAAAGTTAAAAGCTGTAGCCCAAAATTATTTACATTTGCACATAGTGCCAAATTAAAATAAACCTAAAAAACTCGACACAACCATTATATCCAACGCTGACGAACCTCTCTCCCCTCAGAAACAAGCATGACAACCAAGCACTTTCAACCACCGCCCTGGCCATTTTCAAGGAGTGGACGCAACAGATGTACCACCCGTCACCATCCACGAAACGTAGCGAACGTTCCAGTGCCCGCGTGGCATCGTCTCAATTTTACGTTCTCCGTCGTTAGGCGCAGTGGCACCATCTATCAGATGACCCAACATCCTTTTTCTTTCGTACCTATAAATATCTGTTCGATTTATTTGATTCTTGAAACTAATCATCTTATTCTAACACGTTTTTATCACATCATTTCTTTTCTTTTTTCCCCTCTTGCCTTTTCTCCTCTGTTCTTCTCTGTGGGTTTCCTTTTTGATCAAATCCTTCCAATATGTATGTATTTTTGCCGCCCCGGTGGCGCAGTGGTCTAAGCGATGGCCTCTGATCATTTGTCCAAAAGGGGTCCGGGTTCGAATCCCGGTGAGGCATGGATGTTGTGTTTGTCTTAAGGCACTGGCTCTCTCCCTTCCCTGGAACCAGTGACCCTAAATTAGGGACGGGCGACTGATTATAGCCCATTGAGTTGCTCACGGTGGTCGTTAAACCTCCAATAAAAAAAAAAAAAATATATGTATTTAAGCTATTAGGATCGTTAACGTTACATAACCTGTGTCTATTTTTTTTATCAACACTGTCTCCACCAATCTCAAATGCCTTTCTGTACGGCAATTCTTAATAATTTTTATTTCATCAAACTTTGGGTATTGCCTTTGTTCAATACAGTACTGGACCAAAGCAGTTTTTGCTTCTTTTTTTTGCCAATTCCGTAAGTGCTGTTGTAAACGATGTTTTAGTTTATTTTTAGTGCTTCCTATATGTGATACTGTAGGATTGTTGCTTATAGGAATTTCGTAAATGCCAGCTCTGTCCAAGCATTTCTTGTTTTCTTTCGTATTGATTACAAAATTTTTAATGGTATGTACTTTATTTTATTGCCCAATTGTAAATTATACCTATTACACAATTTATTAATTTCAGCCGAAATTCCTTTCATGTACTGAAACAATCCAATATATTTAATCTGCTTATTATTATTTCTTCTTATGTTTGAAGAGTTAATACAATTGTTCTGCACTTCTTTAATCCATTTTTTTATTTTTTTACTGGGATATCCATGATTCTTTGCAACATCTGTAATATATTTCAATTCATCCTTTCTGTATTGCATATTTGATGTGTGCGTAAAAGCTCTTTTTATTAGTCTTAATACTGTTACATTTATGAGCATATGGATGATTAGAATCATATGGTATAATCACAGGTACGTATGACGGTTTTCTGTAAACGGTATAATCTAATGTGTTGGGTTGTTTTATAATCTGTACATCAAGGTTCCCAAAGAAGGTTAAATATTATTTTTCTTTTCCCAATTCTTGTGGCATGTAGAGACTTCGATATGATACCTAAATATCTAAGGTTAAAAAATAAACGTGTAGGTATGAAAGACAGACAAATAATGCAGATTTGTCAAAATAAGAGGTTGAGTGCAGAAATTATTGGGAATATTGGGAAAAGAAAAATAATATTTAACCTTCACAAGAGATGTTTGGACTTATGGTTTTCCATACAAAATACAGAGTATAAAAGCATTTCTAAAACATGGAAAATCATAATATTGGATACTACACTTATGGAAATTAATGAAATTGTGAATACAGAGGGAGAAAATACAAGACAGAATGTTACAAAGAAATTACATAATTTATTTGATGAAAAACAAGTGCCAGGACAGAGGAATAATAACTATGCTGTGTTTTTGAATCAATCATCTGTGGATTTAAGTTATTCCCAACAGGCAGTTTTGCAACGAGGAAAAAAATATGCATTCCCACAGCAGTTACCTAGAACAGAAGAATTGATTCCGTGCATGGAGAATGTTATAAGAAACTTGCCTAGTACAAAAAAAGATGTAACATTCAAATTATATAGAATTTTATTAAAAGAATTCAATGAAAAGCATAAAAAAAATTTCCATTTGAAGAAGTCAGGGCAGATTGTTCTAATGAAAACTGTAGATTATAATAATAAAATGTCTAAAGCAATAGAGGAATTGAAGTATACAATCATCAATAAAGACCCAACAGATAACCAGATAAAATATTTGGCAGGGATAAGAAATCATAGTACATTGCCAGACGAAATAAAGAGGTCCTTCCCACCAATGGGTGCATGTATACCAAAAGTTTTTGCCAAGATTAAAACACATAAAGAAGATGCACCAATGAGGTTGATTGTATCAAAAGTTAACTCACCCTTGATTTCATTAGAAAAAAATATTTATAATTTTCTTGCACCAATATTTATGAAACAACAATACAGTTTAAGGAATACATATGATTTTATTCACTTAATTAAAAATATTAATCAAGATTTACAGTTTTACAACATGGCTAGTATGGATGTTAAAGCTTTGTATCCAACAGTACCTCAGGCCATTGACATTATTACTCAAGAACCAATGCATCAAAAAATTCTAACAGGAATACAAGTACAAGAGTTAAAAAAGTATTGTTATATATATATAGATGGGTTCCATTTCAACTCAGGCAGGGTCGTACCATCATGGTCTCAGATTTCTCTAAAAAAATTAAGGGGTGTTCCTTGACTAAAATAAGGAGACCCATATTTTTCTTTCGGCAAGAAAAATTTTCCCTTTGAGATAGAGGGTTTCAAATCTTGCACTGTCAAACAAGCTCTCTAGAAAACGGTTATTTTTCCTAACTTCAGCAAGTCATTGCAGCAGAGTTAAAAAAGATATCGTGTTCTTGTATTTTTTTACATTGTGTGTATAACATATAATAATATATAGTGCTAATATTTGCTACACATCATATGATTAAAATTTAAAAAAATCGTAAACTTTGTGATTTTAAAAAAAATTGAATTTTTTAAGTTTTTTTAAACAGGTTTGGATGAAGTTTTTTCTATATTTGTTTTTTTCGTTAAAGACATACAAATGTGCACTTTATTTGTAATTTTTTGTGTGTCTGTGAAACTGCTAGTTTCCGCGTTTCAGCAGCGTTAAAAACAGCCGATTTTGAAAAATCTCTAACTTTGCCAACGATTTTCTCAAAAAGGCCATTTTTTAAAATTCTGAAAATTAAATCCCTGTTTCATTATCAACAGGAGAATATCTGTGTAAATTTTCACGGACCTAAAAACGCCCGTTTCCGAGTTAGACGCGTTTGAATTCGGTTTGAAAGCCTACGATTTCCCGTGTTCTAAAGGCGCCATTTTGGAAAAATCTCAGGCGCAAAGTACGTACGTTATCTCTTACCCGAATCAAAGCGTTAGATATTCTTTGCCCGAATGATGGAATGAGAGCATTGGGTCAGCTGGCCCTGGTTGGATACATCCACCTCACCCTTCCCCAAGTAATGACATGCCTATAAAACTGTCGGGAGGGGGGGTAACCAATACATAAAGAAAATTCTTGCTGCTCCACTAACAAAGTTGAGTTGCGAAAGACAGCAGCAGTTGTTTGTTTGTTTACGTATATACTTAAACATCGCATAGGAAAAGACTATGAAAGAGTAGAAAACTGTTGTGAAATAATTTTAAGAAAACGAGTGCAGGCACGTGTACCATAAGTTATTTTTCGATGGCTAAACAACCTCTAGTTTTTCTGGGAGTTGCTAATTGTAGGCTACTGTCAGAAGAGCAGTTGCTGTTTTGTTATAGTTGCTAAAGTTAACCTCAGTTTTTCGTAATAGTAAAATATTCGCTCAGGAGAGTTTTGTCCTCTGCGAACGGGGAGAAGGTGCAATGCTCTTGACCTCGCTGCTGGGTTGATAGCGCTGGTCGCTACCGAAACTCTGCTTACCTCCGCTCCAAAACAGTAATGGCAATTGTCTTATCTACTAAATAAAAAACACATACACGTGCAAGCTTATTCATAAAATGTAAGTTGAGTATATTTCCTGTTCAATCAACTGATTTTACAAGTAGAATACATATACAACTTATGCACTTATAATAATGTAAAGATTTTTATCTATTTAAAACATATTCATAGATTTCAATTTTTAAAAAGGGGGGGGGTGATTGTGTTCTTAGTGATTTACACCTGGGCCACGATAAACCATGCACTGCTCATGGCTTCTGTTCCCTTAGAAGATAATCCTGGATCGATGGGAGACCCGCGGAGTTTTGACCCCCCCCTCTCGTGGTGGTGAGGTGTCTCAAAGCTAGGTAGCTTTCAAAAATGTTTCAACTTAGTTGGCTGGTAACAAGAGAGGGCCATTTCAACTCTGGCAGGGTCGTACCATCACGGTCTCAGATTTCTCTAAAAAAAATTAAGGGGTGTTCCTTGATTAAAATAAGGAGACCCATATCTTTTCTTTCGACAACAAAAATTTTTCCCTTTGAGACAGAGGTTTTCAAATCTTCCACCGTCAAACAAGCTCTCTAAAAAACGGTTATTTTCCTAACTTCAGCGAGTCATTGCAGCAGAATTAAAGATATTTTGTTCTGGTATTTTTTATTACATTGTGTGTATAACGTATAATAATATGTGATGCTAATATTTTTTACACATCGTATGATTAAAATTTCGTAAACTTCGATTTTTAAAAAAAATTGAAATTTTTAAGATTTTTTTTAACTGGTTCAAATGGAGTTTTTTTTTCTATACTCGCTTTTTTGTTAAAGACATACAAACATGCACTTTATTTGCAATTTTTTATGTGTCTGTGAAACTGCCAGTTTCCGCAGCGTTAAAAACAGCCGATTTTGAAAAATCTCCAACTTTGCCAACGATTTTCTCAAAAAAGCCTTTTTTTTTAATTCTGAAAATTAAATCCCTGTTTTATTATCAACAGGAGAATATCTGTGTAAATTTTCACGGACCTAAAAACGCCCGTTTCCGAGTTAGACGCGTTTGAATTTGGTTTGAAAACCTACGATTTCTCCGTGTTCTAAAGGCGCCATTTTGGAAAAATCTAAGGCGCAAAGTACGCATTCTCTTACTCGAATGAGAGTGTTGGATCCGTCCACCTCACCCTACCCTGAGCCTAAAAAACGGTCTTGGAAAAAAAAAATCTATATATATAGAGAATTGAATGTATGTCAATTTAGAACCATCAAACTTGGTATACTATCTCATGGTACCCTAACTTAGACCGTAGACGGTTTTGGAAGGGGGAGCCCGGGTCAAAGGGCCTCACGCAAAATTTCCGTAAAATCTAGTTTTCAATTTAGAACCATCAAATTTGGCATACTTTTTCTTGGCACCCTAACTTTGACTAGACGGTTTTGGGAAGGGGTCGGAACCCGAGGTCAAGCCCCCCACCCCTACAAAATTTTCGTAAAATATTTTACAAAGTTAGGGTGCCAAGAAAAAGTGTACCAAATTTGATGGTTCTAAATTGAAAACTAGATTTTACGGAAATTTTGCGTAGGGCCCTTGACCACGGGCTCCCACCCACCCAGGGCTCTACCCCCCTTCCAAAAACCATCTACGGTCTCAGTTAGGGCACTATAGTTAACAAGTATATTTTACGGAAATTTTGTGTGGAGCCCCTTGACCCCGGGCTCCGACCCCTTCCAAAAACCGTCTACGGTTTAAGTTAGGGTACCATGAGATAGTATACCAAGATTGGTGGTTCTAAATTGAAAACTGTAAATTTGTTTAGCAGACATACATTCAAATCTATATATATAGATATGTTATTTTTTTTTCCAAGACCATTTTTTAGGCATGTTATCGCCCAGGGTAGGGTCAGGTGGACTGATCCAACGCTCTCATTCGGGTAAGAGAATACGTACCATTTGCGCCTGAGATTTTTCCAAAATTGCGCCTTTAGAACACGGAGAAATCTAGGTTTTCAAATAAAATACAAACGTGTCTAACTCGGAAACGGACGTTTTTAGGTCCGTGAAAATTTACACAGATATTCTCCTGTTGATAATGAAACAGGGATTTAATTTTCAGAATTTTAAAAAAGGGCTTTTTTGAGAAAATCGTTGGCAAAGTTGGAGATTTTTCAAAATCGGCTGTTTTTAATGCTGCAGAAACTAGCAGTTTCACAGACACATAAAAATTTGCAAATAAAGTGCACATTTGTATGTCTTTAACAAAAAACGAGTATATAAAACAAAAACTCCATTTGAACCAGTTAAAAAAATCTTAAAAATTTCAATTTTTTAAAAAAATCAAAGTTTACGATTTTTTTAAAATTTTAATCATACGATGTGTAAAAAATATTAGCATCAAATATTATTATACGTTATACACACAATGTAATAAAAAATACCAGAACAAAAGATCTTTTTAATTCTGCTGCAATGACTCACTGAAGTTAGGAAAAATAACCGGTTTTTAGAGAGCTTGTTTGTCGGTGGAAGATTTGAAACCCTGTCTCGAAGGGAAAATTTTTACTTGCCGAAAGAAAGATATGGATCTCCTTATTTTAATCAAGGAACACACCCCCTTAATTTTTCTAGAGAAATCTGAGACCGTGATAGTACGACCCTGCCAGAGTTGAAATAGAATCCCTCTCTTATTACCAGCCAACTGAGTTGAACATTTTTGAAAGCTACCTAGCTTTGAGACACCTCACTACCACGTGAGAGGGAGGGGGTGTGTGTCAAAACTCCGCTGGTCTCCCATCGATTTATCTTCTAAGGGAACAGAAGACATGGGCAGTGCATGGTTTATCGTGGCCCAGGTGGAGATCACTACGAACACAATCCCCCCCCCTCTTTAAAAAAATTGAAATCTTTGAATATGTTTTAAATAGATAAAAACCTTTACACCATTATAAGCGCATAAGTTGTATATGAATTTTACTTGTAAAATCAGCTGATTGAACAGGAAATATACTCAACTTACATTTTATGAATAAGCATGCACGCGTATGTGTTAATTGTTATTTATTTAGTAGATTAGACAATTGCAGGGATCGCATTCCTCCTAAAATTCCTAAAATTCCTAATATTTTGTGACCATCCTTAAATTCCTAAAATTAGACCTAAAATTTGCTATTCATCCTAAAATTTTCGTAAGCTTATTTTTATTAAAAACACAACCGTTATTAACGCCAATAAATTTACCATTACGGTAAGGTAAAAAGACCTGTTATTGTAGAAACACAGCCTATATGCTGTGCTGCTGAAGGGAGGGAAAAATGACGCCATCGAGATGCACTTGCTTCGGGGCGGGCGTTCCATTTTTTTGCCTTCGAACAGTTTTCGAGAGTAACAAGAGATCTAAGGGAAAAGGGGAGGGGTCATTTTCACCCCTGGTTTGCGCTTTGCAGACGAACTCCGTGGCACGCAGAAGATCGTACTTTATTTTTGTACATGCCTTGTGGAACCTCCTCTTTCTGCTGATGTTTTGTTATTGTAAACCGCAGGTGGGTGGAAGCAAAGAGGAAACATGTGGTCTCCTTCCGTAACCTCCGGTAATGACGATGGGATGGTAGCTGAGTATTATCTTGGCAGGCAGTAGAGCACGTGATCATTGACCTTCGATCGTGCGTCGGCGACAGCGACCTTCGATGCGCAATATATCTCGGCTCCGACTCGCTTTGACTGAACTTGCGTGAGATGCGTATGATAGTTTCTGGTTTTACGTCTTTTATGGTGTTCTCTGTGCTGTGTGCAGGTTCAGTTCTCTAGTGGTGACCTGCTTTTTTTTTTTTTTTTTTTTTTTTCATATCTTCTGACATCCTCGCAGCCAAATTTCGGGAAGTTGTCTGGTTTTGCAATATTGGAACGTGTTTTTGTACTTCCCTTTCATTTTCTGGTTAGTAATACAAGTGTTTAAGATGCCTAAAACCAAAACGAAATTTCAAGATGCGTGGCTCTCCAAAGAATTGGACGGAGTGAAGTTGAAAGAATGGTGTTCTGCAACTGAAACAATATTTTCTGCTAAGTGTATATTGTGTTCAGAAATTTTCAACATTTCTAATAGTGGCTTTTCACAAGTAAAAGCGCATCATAAAGGAAAAAAACATTTGCAGAAATTTCAAAGTAAATTTCAAAATAAGTCCATCCTGAAAGCCTTTGGAGGACGGGATCTTCAGCCCAAAACAAATATTAGTGAAGTACTGAGTCATGATTTACAGTTGGCTAAAGCCGAAGCATTATGGGCCATGAAAGTTGCTAAGGACAATATGTCTTTTGTTTCATGCACTGAAACAGTTGAACTTTTCAAAGAAATGTTTCCTGATTCTGCTATTGCAGCCAAAATGCAACTTAAAGAAAAAAAGTTGCTTATGTGATATCACATGGATTGTCAAAATATTTTGAAGAGGATTTGAAAAAAGACATTGCATCTAGTAGCCCAGGAAAGGTTACTATAGCATTTGATGAAACTACAAATACACAAGTGAAACGGCAGTTGGATGTGTATCTCAGGTACTGGTCTTCAGAAATAAATTCAGTTTCTTGCCGATACCTAACAAGCGTTTTTCTGGGTCATGCAACAGCAGATATTTTGCTAAAAGAAATTCTTGATGTGTTATCATCCTTCAATATTTCGTTGAACAGAATTATTTGTGTATCCATGGACAGCCCAAATGTAAATAAGTGCTTTTTACGCAAATTCAATGAAGTTGTAAAACAAGAAACAGGCCAGAAATCTTTGGAACTAGGTTTTTGCAACCTGCATGTTGTTAGTAATGCATTTAAAAACTTTTTGACAAGCTTAAATATAGATTTTGACGAATTTGCTACTGATATGCATTACTTTTTAAAGAGTAGTGCTGCAAGACGAGAGGATTATAAATCTGTCGAGGATATAACATTGGTCACTGCCAAATTTCTTTTGCGTCATGTCAGCAACAGATGGTTAACCGTTGGTTCTGTAGCCCAGAGGCTCTTTGATCAATGGCTAAATATTACAGAATATTTTTTAAACTTCTTGCCATCTCAAAAAATATTTGAAAAACAACTGCGCAATTCGGCAAGGTATAAAAGAATTCACTGTTTCCTAAAAAATGAGCTTACTCCTTGCTATTTAGCATTAATTTCATTTTCACACCAAAATTTTGAAAAGTTTTCATTATGTTATCAGAGTGAAGAACCAAAAATACACCAGTTATATTCTGATTTAAATACTTTAATGAGGAATGTTATGGCTCAGTTTATCCAAGATGATGTTATAGCAGGGAAATTTGGAGAAGACCTAAAGAATGTAGATTTTGAAAACAAAAATTCATGGAAAAAACTAGGGGAGTTAGAAGTTGGTATGAAGACAAAAAATCTCCTCAGGAATGTTCAGGAGACCAGGCAGAAATTATTTCTCTTAGATGTAAGATCATCACTAATTGCAACCACAAAATATTTAAAGTCAAATTTGCCATTCTGCAATCAAAAGCTAAGAGACATAGAAGTTTTAAAAGGTAAAAGAACCAAAGAAAGAGTCAACTCAACTTTCAGTCACTGAAGGACTTTCGGAAATAACCAGAATTTCAAGTGTTTTGCATCTTTCTGAGGAACAAATTGATAGAGTAAGAGAAGAGTGGAAACTTTTAAATTGCGATAAGCCAACTCTAGATGAACTAGTGAAATTTTCAGAGGAAGGGCATATTCCAGTGCGGATTGATCATTACTGGCGTAATATATTTAGTATTAAAGACTAGCGGAAAAGAAAAATACTCAAATCTTGCTAAACTCAAAGTCAATTTTAGTTTTACCTCATGGTAATGCTGATGCAGAAAGGGGATTTTCGGTTAACACTGCTCTGTTAAGGAAGGACAAGGCTAACTTAAAAGACTCAACTATAACATCATTAAGAATAGTTAAAGGGGCCATTAAACACTATGGATGTGTAAGTAAAGTTCCCATAACAAGAAATTTGTTAAATAGTGTTTGTGATTCACATAAATTTTATAAAGAGTATGTTGATAAGCTGAAGGAAGAAGAATCAAAAAAGGTAAAAGAAAGGAAGCAGAAAGAGAGGGAAAATAAGGAAAAGCAGCTAGAGAAAAAAAGAAAAGCTGAGTTTGATGACAAAATAAAAAAAAATGATGCAGAAATAAATAGACTTAAAAACGATAAAGAAGCCTCCCTAGCAATAATTCAAGAGGGAACAGAAAGAATGAGAAAAGCTGTAGAAAAACAAAATACTGTTGAAATAGCAGTTGCCTCTAACTTGATCATACAAGGTTCAGCTGAAATAAAGAAAACTGAAAGTAAATTAGTTGTGGTAGAAGCAGAAAAAGATAGGCTAATCAGGAAAAGGTTAAAACAATAATATGAAAAAAGTAATTCAGTGAACAATTGTACATAGTTCTTGGTTTTCAATTACCTTTTTAGGATATTATAATTTAATGTGAAACCTGAAAACTTTACTGTGAAAATCGTGAATTGCTTCTGGTTCAACAGCATATTAATGTTCAAAGTGAAACTTGAATGTGGTAAATATACTTGAATATGATAATAACACGTGAAAAGATAAGAACTGAACATTAGAAGTAAATCATACTTAAACTTTAGACATTAGACGTTATGCAAAAAATTTGGGTGTTAACTTCGACCATATATACTAATGGACTGCACATTGGCAATAGCTGCATCAAAGCCGCCATGGCTCAAACATTGGGCACGTCATCATCAGACTCCAAATTTCGTGTAAAAATGCTGTTATGATTACTAATTTACGCTGCAGAACTTCAGTGTTTTCGGTGTATTATGTGAATGCGCCTCATATATAATGAAAACTCTTCAGGTAAGTTTACTTATGAGCTATATACATGCATGATCGGGTTGTTTACATTTTGTGATTTATAATGTGATGAACATTTGCGAAGAATTTGGAACATGCATTCCATTTTTTTTTCTTAAGTTACTATATTTTTATATCAATAGCTGCAAGTTTCTGGTTAAGTAATTGAACTTTATTGACTTAGGTATTTAATTCGTTTCTTACCCATGAAAAATCATAGAACTTTCTTTACTATATCGCTCAGAGCAACCATAAGCACAGCAGGTGTAACCCATCTTTTTGACTGTTGTCATGTGATTTTATGTTGGAGCCAGAAATTTTGATGTCATGCGCAGTCTATCAGTATATATGGTTGAAGGGTGTGAAGCAAACTCTTTACAATGTATACAAAGTTGTTTTACTAGATGTATACAAATATACATCTAGTTTTTATTGAAATACACTCCTAAAATTTTCCTAAAATTTTTCTAAAAATTCCTAAAATTCCTACCTGAAATTTTCCAGAAGTATGCTATGATCCCTGCAATTGCCATTATGTTTTGGAGAGGAGGTGAGCAGAGTTTCGGTAGCGACCAGCGCTATCAACCCAGCAGCGAGGTCAAGAGCATTGCACCTTCTCCCCCGTTCGCAGAGGACAAAACTCTCCTGAGCGAATATTTTACTATTACGAAAAACTGAGAAGTTAATTTTAGCAACTATAACAAAACAGCAGCTGCTCTTCTGACAGTAGCCTACAATTAGCAACTCCCAGAAAAACTCGAGGGTGTTTAGCCATCGAAAAATAACTTATGGTACACGTGCCTGCACTCGTTTTCTTAAAATTATTTCACAACAGTTTTCTACTCTTTCATAGTCTTTTCTTATGCGATGTTTAAGTATATACGTAAACAAACAAACAACTGCTGCTGCTGTCTTTCGCAACTCAACTTCGTTAGTGGAGCAGCAATCATTTTCTTTATGTATTGGTTATCCCCCCCCCCCCCCCCCCGACAGTTTTATAGGCATGCCATCACTCGGGGAACTGACCCAATGCTCTCATTCCATCATTCGGGCAAAGAATATCTAACGCTTTGATTCGGGTAAGAGATAACGTACGTACTTTGCGCCTGAGATTTTTCCAAAATGGCGCCTTTAGAACACGGGAAATCGTAGGCTTTCAAACCGAATTCAAACGCGTCTAACTCGGAAACGAGCATTTTTAGGTCCGTGAAAATTTACACAGATATTCTCCTGTTGATAATAAAACAGGGATTTAATTTTCAGAATTTTAAAAAATGGCCTTTTTGAGAAAATCGTTGGCAAAGTTAAGAGATTTTTCAAAATCGGCTGTTTTTAACGCTGCCGAAACGCGGAAACTAGCAGTTTCACAGACACACAAAAAATTACAAATAAAGTGCACATTTGTATGTCTTTAACGAGAAAAACGAATATAGAAAAAACTCCATCCAAACCTGTTTAAAAAAACTTAAAAAATTCAATTTCTTTTAAAAATCACAAAGTTTACGATTTTTTAAAATTTTAATCATACGATGTGTAGCAAATATTAACACTATATATTATTATATGTTATACACACAATGTAAAAAAAAATACAAGAACACGATATCTTTTTTAACTCTGCTGCAATGACTAGCTGAAGTTAGGAAAAATAACCGTTTTCTAGAGAGCTTGTTTGACGGTGCAAGATTTGAAACCCTCTATCTCGAAGGGAAAATTTTTTTCTTGCCGAAAGAAAAAATATGGGTCTCCTTATTTTAGTCAAGGAACACCCTTTAATTTTTTTAGAGAAATCTGAGACCATGATGGTACGACCCTGCCTGAGTTGACATGGAACCCATCTATACGAAAATAATGTTTTTGCATTTGAGGAAATTATTTATAAGCAAAATACAGGAGGACCTATGGGATCACCCCTGTCTACGTTATTTGCGGAGGTTATTATGACAGATATTGAAACCAAAGTGATAAATAACCTGAATGAACCACCATTAATATATTGCAAATATGTTGATGATATTTTCATCTTATCGAAATTGAATCCCACAGAACTAGATGACATAGCGAAAAAATTTAAAGAAGAGTATTCATCCATTGAAGTAACAATTGAAGTTGAACAGCAGGATACTTTGGCTTACCCTGATGTACAGATTATAAAACAACCCAACACATTAGATTATACCGTTTACAGAAAACCGTCATACGTACCTGTGATTATACCATATGATTCTTATCATCCATATGCTCATAAATGTAACAGTATTAAGACTTTAATAAAAAGAGCTTTTACGCACACATCAAATATGCAATACAGAAAGGATGAATTGAAATATATTACGATGTTGCAAAGAATTATGGATATCCCAGTAAAAAAATAAAAAAATGGATTAAAGAAGTGCAGAACAATTGTATTAACTCTTCAAACATAAGAAGAAATAATAATAAGCAGATTAAATATATTGGATCGTTTCAGTACATGAAAAGAATTTCGGCTGAAATTAATAAATTGTGTAATAGGTATAATTTACAATTGGGCAATAAAGTACATACCATTAAAAATTTTGTAATCAATACGAAAGAAAACAAGAAATGCTTGGACAGAGCTGGCGTTTACGAAATTCCTATAAGCAACAATCCTACAGTATCATATATAGGAAGCACTAAAAATAAACTAAAACATCGTTTACAACAGCACTTACGGAATTGGCAAAAAAAGAAGCAAAAACTGCTTTGGTCCAGTACTGTATTGAACAAAGGCAATACCCAAAGTTTGATGAAATAAAAATTATTAAGAATTGTCGTACAGAAAGGCATTTGAGATTGGCGGAGACAGTGTTGATAGAAAAAAATAGACACAGGTTATGTAACGTTAACGATCCTAATAGCTTAAATACATATTGGAAGGATTTGATCAAAAAGGAAACACACAGAGAAGAACAGAGGAGAAAAGGCAAGAGGGGGAAAAAAGAAAAGAAATGATGTGATAAAAACGTGTTAGAATAAGATGATTAGTTTCAAGAATCAAATAAATCGAACAGATATTTATAGGTACGAAAGAAAAAGGATATTGGGTCATCTGATAGATGGTGCCACTGCGCCTGAACGACGGAGAACGTAAAATTGAGACGATGCCGCGCGGGCACTGGAACGTTCGCTACGTTTCGTGGATGGTGACGGGTGGTACATCTGTTGCGTCCACTCCTTGAAAATGGCCAGGGCGGTGGTTGAAAGTGCTTGGTTGTCATGCTTATTTCTGAGGGGAGAGAGGTTCGTCAGCGTTGGATATAATGTTTGTGTCGAGTTTTTTAGGTTTATTTTAATTTGGCACTGATGTGCAAATGTAAATAATTTTGGGCTACAGCTTTTAACTTTGACATTTTAGGAAATGTGTAAATAGGTTTTTATTGATTGATGTTTTAATTAGATTAAAGTGTTTTAGGGTGTTCAATTGCATATATTTGTGGTGGATTATGTTGAATCTGAATTTGGTCATAGGGAAGAGAGGGAGGGAGAGTGATGTTTGTGTGTGTGAGTTGAAAATGACTTTTTTTTTTTTTTTGGTGGTGTTGCGGCCTCGAACCACGATGTAAATAAGAAAAATACGTGTTGGAAATGTGTAGAGGCGAAAACCTCCTAAATGTTTTAGGGAATAAAGGTGAGTAACCTCAAAATTTATATTGTCTAAATAGCATGTAAATAATTAAGCAGCTTGATGACAATATACGATGGAATTATATTTGTTCAGGAGGTCAAATATGTCACACGGAAAAGCTGATTTTGTGCACCATAGTTTATTTGTGAGCAGATCTACAAACTCGTTTTTATTTCCGCGCTGAAATATCTCCAACATTGTATCCCTGAACTCATAAACACAACTTAACACTTGTCCTCTAGACCACCACTGCACCTCAGTATGGAGAGGAAGATTGTAGTATTTGGCTCCAATTTTGTGGCATATAAGAGCAATCATACATGATTTAACAGGTCTGCTTTTAATAAAATGTACTGTCTGTATTACTTTGTCTAAAATTGTCTTTAAATCTTAACCAACAGTTTTTGTAACAAGCACTTCTCGGTGTATAAAAGCAATAAATGGTAACTTTTTTCTAATTGTGTTTTGGCCAATGAAATAAACTCTTTTGTAGTTCCTGTCATTAAAGGACAACCATCTGTGTATATTGCAACACAGTTCATCTAAGATAAATTATTTTTCTCCATGTAGTTGTTTAAAACATTGAAAATATCTTTTCCTCTTATAGTAAGAGGGATTCCTAAGCAGCACAAATACTGTTCAACAATTTTCCCTTCATAAGTAAAATGTAAGTCAGAAGTTGACTAAGTGCTCTTGAATCAGTTGATTCATCAACTTGAATTGCAAACATGGCATTGTTTTGTCCAACCTTGTCTCTCGCTAAACGTTCAATGTTTTCAGATAAATCGTGAATTCTTCGCCCAGCTGTATTGTCATCCAAAGGAATCTTCTTAATTTCAGCTTCGTATTCAGGGCCTAACAGTTTTTGCGATAGCACATATCATGCTGGAATAATGGTTTTCTCGTCCGCTGAGTGCAGTAGGGTATTTTTTGGAATTATCTCAGATACTAGGTAACTTGTTTCCTGAGCTTTGTCAGAAGTCTTGAACTTCTTAGTAAATGTAAGATTCTGTTTTGATTTATTTTTTAACATTTCCTTGAAGTAATTCACAGATTTTTCTATTAAGTGGCTGTGTTTAATGGAAAAATGGCAAAGCAGCTTATTTGGCACCATACTTTCATTAGACAGTTTTTCTCCACACACTTAACACTTCAGCATGGGACTGCTCTCGTCACCAGACCACCTGAATCTCATTTTCAGATAATCTTCACTGTGTAGATGCACTTTTCCTTTTACGTAATTTGTGTCACCTTTGCTTCCACATGGGCACAGGGCAACTTAAGAAATACTATTACATTTATGACTTGCAAAAGTATATATTACAATAGGAGTGTCTCTTTTTGGTAGATAGACTGGTGCTTACCTGCCTTCAAACAAATATACATCAACACCATTAACCTTAATGGCTCATTCTGATTTGATCCACAAAGAGTTTTAAAATCCCTTTTGTGTCGAGAGGAAAATGTTCAATGCATCTTTCTTGTTGTTTCGCACACATACTTGGCGTCTCTTGCTCCTAACAAAGGAATGGAAAAGTTCAGCTTTGAAAACTGGAAAACAACCCACTCCAAGTCTTTCCTTTGTTTTTCACCATACACTTTCATGTGATCATATTAAATATGAAAAGAATGTTTCATATCGAACATTACAGGGAATATTAAATTCATCCTTACAACAGCAAATGAGGTTTTGCTTCCTTTCAAATATGCTTGAAAATGGAAATTTTGAGCATGAGATTGCAAAAATCATTATGAAACAAATTTCATGCAGTGGACTGTCTTTGAATATATTTAAGAAGGGAATTTTCTGGAGTTTGTTTCATTTTTCCTTATCAAAAATTAGCATTTGCTTAATAACTTTTAGGTCATTCCATGTCAGATCACCCATCTTAATTTTGAAATGACACCCACCAACTCAGATTTTCATGAAACTTTTTATAGTTGTTACTACCACCAAGTTACTAATCCATGTGAAATTTTCCCTCTCTAGGCGACATAGTTTCTGAGATATAAAATGTCAAAGTTTTGGAAAATTGCATATTGATGACGTTTCCAAGACTCCGCTTTTAGGCGTAGTATTTCAGAAAAAAATTCATAGTTCTGTGTCTAATCAACATATCACTACCAAATGTTTACCACATGTCATGCAAAGCAAAGTATGTACATTTCAGAAAAAAATATTATATAAATCTTACCCACCTCTGAGGGACACTAAAATTTATTAAAAAATTTTATTAACAATTTTTTAAGTGCAAAGGCATTGCTTCATTAAGTGAGTATTATGGCATAAGGCACAGGAGCTACCAGAGCGCTTTTTTTTTTTTTTTTTTGATTGAGCCTAAAAGTATAGTCTAAAAGGCTGTGAAATCAAAATAGTGGGATTTTGATTGCTAATATAGTTATTTTTAACTTATAATTTGACACATTCTATGCAGATACTTATGCATCATAATAGATAATTACCTGTATGTGATAGTATATAGAATAAATGTAGACTAGTCAAATAATTTAAAATATTGTACTGTTCAATGCAAAACTTTACAGGCTTGGTATAAATTTGATAATGAAAAAGTCAAATTGAATTACCGTAATTTTGGGTAGATAAGCTGCAGCGAATATGAGTTCAAAATTAAATTTTCAACCCACGTGGCTTATACAGCTTTTTTTTCTTTGGCGAAGCGAAATTGTTACAAAAAATGTTTTAGCTTGTTCCATTCTTTTTCCCTTGGGAAGATATCTCAATAGAGCGGGAATGGAGTAACGATGTTACAGCTACGTGCAATAAATTCCACCCACCCCCTCTTAAAACAAGACATGAAAATAATAGGTTATAGGATTGAAGTGGGACATGTAAGAGAGAGATGACTCAGAAAAAAATCTGTAGCGGGTGGAAACTTCGCAGGGAATTAATCTTGTTAACAAGGATCGCCCTTGTTTCATGCTCCGAGAACTATCTTTGAACTCATGACATCATCAGCTTCGCTCCAAGGCTAATGCTCTCTCTCCCCTCTTGAAACGGGATATCCAACTACCATCCAAGATCGATTGTCATTGGTCAATGACAGCACATGCAAATTTTGTCAGTGATGTAGGCGTTCGTTGCATTCAGTTCGCCAAATTGCATTTGCTCGAGTACGCGTAGTTTTACGTTATCATGGAAAGTAAAATGACGAAAAGCAGAAGTTATACTTCTAGTTTTAAGCTAATGGTAAATAAATATGTTTTTTTCCGAATCCTGGGAAAACATCAGAACTTTGACGATTATTTCGGGCTTCACTGAAGCAAACGTTATTTCCAAAAACTGCGGTGAAACACCAGAAGACAGCGAAAGTGATGCGGACGACCCCAAAGTTTTTTTAGATGATGAGCTTTTAAAACTTTTTAAATAGGACAGTGAAGTTTCTGATTTTGATGAATTTGGTTGAAAAACTATGTGTACCATATATTTTCAGAATGCTGTGCGTGTATTTTTTTTTAATTCTTGAGGTATAAACGTTTTATACTTGGTTTAAGCGCTTTATGAATTCTTCGAGTAAATTTTTATAAAATAGGTAGTAGGGTAAGTGTTATCCTTAAGATTGAATCTCGTTTAATTGATATTTTTTTTTATTATTTGAAATATCAGGTACTATATTTTTATCTAGGTAATGTTTTCAAGATTCCGCCATGGTACTACCCCACCTTACTGGAAGGTGCGGTGTATACGGAGGTGCGTCGTTTTTTCATTCCGCCCTTCTTTTTTTTTTTTTTATCGCTGCCGCGTATTGACCCAAAATTACGGTAGTCATGATTCAATTTAAAAATTGTTTTCAATGAATTATTTTTTTTTTTTAACTGGATGGAAAACTTTGAGGCAAGGGGGATAAAACTAGCTGTACCAGCAATTTGAATGCATGAGGTGACTCAGCACGTATCAGCAATTTGAAAGCATGAGGTGACTCAGAATGAGTCAGCATGTACCAAGCAATCTAAAAGAATGAGCTGATTCAACATGAGTCATCATTCTGTGTACAGGATTCAACTGGATTGCACTACTAGTCTGTCTCAGTCATCTGCTATCTATTGTTCAGTGAAGGTGCTTTATGCTGAGATGTTCAAAAGTTTTCAGAAGTGGGTTATTCCTCTTAGTTACAGTTAAAGATTATTTTACTGTTCCAAGGTTTAAAAGAAAGTGCATTTAGTATCCCTCTGAAATGTTAGTTTTTAAAAATGTCCCAAACTGAATAGCTTTTTGAACAATGTAGTATAGGAAAAGAAAGTGGAACTGAGTGCCATAAGAAGAGTTACACACAGGAAGTGAATCTGATAGACTTTGAGACAATGCTTCAGAAAAAGGACTTTTGGCCTTGAGAAGTGGGGTATGTTGTGAACTTCTGTTTAATATTTGTGAGCATCATAAAACATACTGCCTGAGGAAATATGAAACTTACCACAAAAGTTGTTTTGATCCATTTAAGTGCCACAAGAAAAAAATAAAAAAAGCTTTGAGGAATGTGACCTTTGACTTTTCAGAGAAAATTAATAAAATTCTGATGATTGTGAAATAAATTCCTGGACAAGATATGTGATGCATGTAGAGAAAAGGTACAGAAACACCCACAATTTTAAAATGAAAATGATGACATTAAAGAGGTGGACACAGGTGGTCTGTAACCAAAGTATTTGTAATTTAGAAACATCAATTTCCAAAGAAGAAACATTAGGGAAAATTAATACATCACTGGCAGAGATAGGGGTGTCTCCTTTAAAATTCCATGCCATTGCATCACACAGCAAATCTGCCTATGCAAAAAGAAAGGTTGAGTCAGCATGTTCTAATTAAAAAAGTAAGGTTAGTAGGGATATAGAAAAAGAATTTTCTCCACCTGAGAAAGATGCCAAAAAACTGCCAAAAGATTTAAAACAAAAAGCAGATGATATGGATGTGCTTGTAGGTTTACTTAAAGCAAAACTTGAGACTTCAATGACACGGCGTGGAAAGATACAACTTTTGACGCTTGTTCCTACTTCATGGAGCAGGGGAAAAATCATTTGAAGAGTTCCGTGTAAGTGAATATGCCATCTGTCAAGCAAGATACCTTCTCAGAGACAAAGGAATCATGGCTTTACTTGAACCAAGAAAAGGAAAAACACTCAGTGAAAATAGTTGAATTAGTGAATAACTTTTACCAAAGTTATAAATACTTTCGAATCATGGCAGGAAAAAAGGACACAGTCAGTATTTCTAAAAATGTACATGTACAAAAGAGATTATTACTTGCTAATTTAAATGATTTGTATTCTGCTTTTAAATTTGAGTATCCCAACATTAAAATTGACATCTCGAAATTCTGCATGCTTCGTCCGAAATGGTGTGTGTTAGCAGGGTCTTCTGGAACATATTCCATTTGTGTTTGCACAATCCATCAAAATGTAAGTCTTCTACTTCATGCTTGTTGTATAGAAGAGACATACCAGGACCTGATTGATTATTTAGTCTGTTCTAAGGATAACAAAGACTGCATGCTGCGACGCTGCTCTCAATGCCCATCCAGTGAAAATTTGAAAAGTTTTCTACTCGAAAAATTTCAAGAGTGGACCCTGAAGATGAAGTGTCATACAGTTCATGGGTATCGACAGACAACACAACAGGTGAAATTCACTGTGACATTTGATGAATATTTAGCAACTTTAATTGAGAAACTTGTGCCCCATGCATTTATAACTAAATCCCAAGCAAACTTTCTAAAGAAAATGAAAGTGAACGTTGAATCGGATGCAGCTATTGTTCTCCTAGACTTCAGTGAAAATTACTTATACATCATTCAAGATATGCAGCACAGGGGTATCACTGGACAAGTGACAGTTGTTCACTTCATACAGCTGTAATCTACACGTGTCCACCACTCTGAAGACCCACTTGTTTCAAGTGTGTGCATCTTATCCGATGGTTTAGAGCATGATGTAGCCTTTGTGTACAAAACACAAAAAATAATCACTCAATATATAAAGAAAAACTTTCCAGTTGTACAAAATGTATTTTATTTCAGTGACTGATGTGCTGCACAGTATAAGAACTGCAAAAACTTTTTCAATCTTTGCTACCACAACCAGGACTTCTCTTTAGCGTCATCATGGATATTTTTTGCAACCAGTCATGGAAAATCTCGTTGTGACAGCATTGGTGGTACAGTTAAGTGGCTGGTTACCCGAGCAAGCCTTCAAATGTGCCCTGGTGATGCAATAGACTCAGTTGAAAAAGTCCTCAATATTTGTGAGGTAAGAAGAGTCAAAAACATAAAATTCTGGATGGTAAAAAAAGAAACACTTTCAGAAACACGTCAGCAGCTAGAAGCCTGATTCTCCAAAGCAAAAACAATTCCTGGTACATGTGGCTTTCACCATTTCATCCCTGTGTCTGAAGATTCCATTGGAACAAAGAACTAGTTTTGGTGAAAATTTCAGCTCTATTCTCCACTTCTGGAAAGCAATCACCTGCAGTCAAGGTGTCACTGATCTCTACAAACTCATACATTGCATGTATTTATGACATCACTGTTTTTTTGGATTAGTACTTTCTAAACATGTGGAGGAAGGTGATGTAAAAGTAAAGTTCATGCACCTGTATGCCCCAGCACTATCATTTCACTGGCCTCCACAGAAAGAAGACATCTGCCACATTCCCCTGTGCAGTGGCAGCTCGTGGGTTATTCAAATGGGGGTTCACAAAACATTAATTGTAAAAATGAAATTTTCAGTTACGACATACGTACAGGTTAAAATACATTTCTGTTTCTACAAGTAAAAAAAAAAGCAATGCAACTAAAAGAAAAAAAAAAAACAAGCACTCATACGTAGAAAAACTAACATTCAACTTTGTACAAAGGAAGATTCTATTACAATAGTGCTTACAATTTACTTCAAAGGTAAACATTCAAAGGGAATGTTGATTACTAAAGTGCAATTTTTGTAAATTAAGTCAATCCGCCTGTCTCTTTTTGAGGCAAACAAATGAATAACATTTTCATTGAATTTAGGTATGTCATTTATCATGTTTTTTTCAATTGAGAGCATGGCTAGAGCGCTCAGTCTGTCCTCACTCATGAAGCTTCTTAAAAATGTCTTAACTCGTTTTATAGTTCAGAAGTATCTCTCGGCCTCAGCAGTTGTCATTGGAATAGTAGAAATAATTAGCAACAATTTGTAGGTCTCCGAGAACGTAGTGTGCAAGTTATTTTCTGTAACGAACTGTAGAGACTAATAACACCATTCATATTTCTGAAATCTGGTCTTCTGTAAATTATTCCTAGTTCAGTTTTCAGGCGATCTTTCTGTAACATGGGATAAACATCTTGTTTGCTCAGCAAGCTGATTTGGAAACTTTCTTGTACTCCTGAAATTTTTCAGCTTGGAGGACAGAAACAGCAGAGTAGTGAGTTATAAAAGAAAATCTATATTTTACTTGATTCGTGATAACATCACATATCTCTTTAGCTCCCACAGTTTTATTTATGTGAATATTTTCTTTCTTCCTTTTCTTTGATGTTTCCTCTGTTTCTGATATCTTCATGGTCACTGTGTCCATTCTTTTCCTTTCTTTTTCCATTGATTGCTGGAAAGTGTTTACATGCTTTTGTCATGGCGAAAATTTTAACCTCTGGTGAATTTCAGAGAGACCTGATCAATCTTTCTGTTGGTTTATCAGAGATTAATTAATGCAAAAATTTTCTTCCATGACATACGTTAGAAGAAAATTCCTGGTTGAAAGGCAGGGGAATTCATGCGCAAAATTCGCTTGTCTTAATCACAACCAGGAAAACAAAATTTCATGTTGGTGAAAAGAAAAAAAAAAAAAAAAGAATAATATTTGATTTAACTGACTTTGGGGTTTTGAAAATAATTATTTTATCTGTTCTTTTATCGCGATAGGAAAAGGCGAGTAGGTGTGCAGCTCAGAGAATCAAAATTAATTTTACTTTAACATCACGGAACGAGAGAAAAAGAAAATTAAAACTAGTGATTTTCTGCAAGGCAAGAATTCGCCATTTTTTTTTTGTGTTCCTGTTTCCAAGCGAGAAGTCGCCCAAAAGTGTAACATCTTTTCGTCTTTTGGGGTAGGGATTTCAGCAAGGGAATCTATTTTTTAGAACCTCAGGGTCGAGATGTGCCAGGGTCTGCACGTGTGAAGGTCAGAGGTCACTCGAGGCGTGGGAGTGAAAAAGTCCGTTGGGAAGGAGTGAGTTGATAGGCTGAAGTTTCGACCAATGAGAGGGGTCAGCGGTTTTCAAGCACCCCTGAGTTTTATCCGTTGAGAGTCACTTTGGCACTTGACTTTTGCTGACCGGCAGAGAAAGAGGACAGCCGAGTCTCTCCGTCTCTCCTCGCCTTTTTGGCGGAGGAGGGCGGCAAGAAGGAAAATTTCGTATTGAAATCTAAATGGACAGCAGTTAAAATTGAATTTCAAGGATCTCATTACTGGAGAGGAAATGCTTGCAGATTCAACCCTCTCCTCCTCTCCTAGTGGACGACGGAGAAGTGAACTGCAATAAAAAGAAAAGTAATAACTACCGTGAATGGATCTCCGCAGGAGAATTTTCTGCCAGCGCAACCCGAATGCTGTTACTACTCGGTTCAATATGGAAGGAACTCTTCAAGCCAGTTCAACCAGACACTGGAAGTTCCGAAAAAAAAAAGGGGCATGCACGGCTTTGTAGAAGATACCGCCTTTAACTGCTGAATCGTCGAGTTGGGCCCTACTGATTACAACAAAGGGTCCACCAGCAGGGTTCCAAAATGCCCGTTTCCTGTATCGTTGGCCAAACACGCTGCCTCATGAATCCGTTTTCACCATTTGCTTTTATACTTCTGTGGTAAATTTTGAAAATGCCTCAGAAAAAAAGGAAAAGAGAAAAAAAAAAAAGAGGAAAAAAAAAAAAGCACCTTGGAAGTGAAGTGAAAATCAACCGGGACAGTGGTGTTCTCTGAGGGAGAGTTTTTTTTTTATTTATTCATTTTATCTATTATTAGGCTGTGAAACCTTTTTTTTATTATTATCGACGGTTAGTGTGCTTGGCAGGAAGTGTTGCTGCCCCCAGTCCTAAAGGTAAAATTCTCTCGGCATTTTCTTTTTTTTGTATTATGTTGTGGTTTCTTTAAAATTATAAAACGAGTTGATTTTAAAAGTGGGGGCTGTCGGAAAAATATATTGCAAGACAAAAAAAGAGAGGGGAGTTGAAGATGCTTTCATTTATGTTTTTTTTTTGTGTTGTCATGTCTGGTAGTTTAGCAACTTCCCAGGCCAGTAAATTTTGATGTATCGGAGAAATTTAGTTTAATAGTTTGAGCACAGTAAATTTTGGTGCATCGATAATAGTTTAGTTGGGCATGTGATATTTAAAAAGCAGTGTTATTGTGATGTCGTGGGTGATAAAATAATTGTAAACATTTCTCTCTAGTCTTTTACAGCGTTGAGTTATTTTTTTTATGAGTGAAGATAAATTATGGGATGATTTATATTGGAATTTTGGGAACATATTATAGTGTGATGAAATTGGAAACCTAAAGTGTTGTTTACATTCTTGGAGTGTTGAGTGTCAAAATTAAGATGGTAGGTGTGTTATTTGAGGACCAGTATTTTACATGCTCCAGATGAGTGTTAATCTCCCATTGGAAAGGGGTGATCTTAGGGCAAGCAGGGAACTTGTCCTAGGGCAGAGGGCTCTGAGTAGGGAATTTTCACCAGGATGCGATATGTGCAAAATAAAAGTTGAGGTATTTAGGTTCTCAAGTTTAGTATTTTCACAAAAAGAATGAACATCATGGGTTGAGAAGACACACTTTTGCTCACCAGTTCCAGTATTAATTGTTCTTTTCTTTTGGCCTAAATTTTCTTGTTTTACTATAAGGTTAAAAGTCTAAATGTCATTTTAATTTTCAATAAGGTGAAAATATTTAGTGGGTTATGTAAATGGTCAGTGTTATTGTCTGAAGTGGACCTGCGCATTGCCATGGTGCAGAAGAATTTCCTTGCTAGTGAATTTTCCTGGGACATATGTGGATATAGAGATAAGTGAATTTTTCCTGGGACATATATGGATATAGAGATAAGTGATTTTTCCTGGGATATTTGTGGATATTGTGACTTAGGATTTCTTGGGATATAGAGAGATAAGTGAATTTTCCTGGGATATATGTGGATATTGTGATTTAGGATTTCTTGGGATATAGAGAGATAAGTGAATTTTTTCCTGGGATATATGTGGATATAGTGATTTAGGATTTCTTGGGATATAGAGAGATAAGTGAATTTTTCCTGGGATATATGTGGATATAGTGATTTAGGATTTCTTGGGATATAGAGAGATAAGTGAATTTTTCCTGGGATATATGTGGATATAGTGATTTAGGATTTCTTGGGATATAGAGAGATAAGTGAATTTTTCCTGGGATATATGTGGATATAGTGATTTAGGATTTCTTGGGATATAGAGAGATAAAGTGAATTTTCCTGGGATATATGTGGATACTGTGATTTAGGATTTCTTGGGATATATACAGAGATAAGTGAATTGTTCCTGAGATATAGATGTGTTAGTTCTGGGCCAGATGTGCCTGGAGTATTTAGGGTTGAAGTACCGACAGGCTCTTGCAGGCGTGGTTGATCAAGGTGAGATCATGCATTGGTTCGAAAAGGGGAGATCCTTGAAGACGTGGTTTTGGGGGAAAAACTTGTCTTCAAACCCCCAGTAGTTTCGCTGCTCACGGAGATATGTACTGCCAGCGAGGGTCGGTCGGCGTTGCTTCAAGAAATGTGGTGAGATCATGTTAGAGGAAATTCTGTGCCTGATGATGATGTGTCACACTTGAGGATTTTTTCCTTTCCCTTTGCATAGGCTGAAAGTGGATTCACGACCCAATTTCACGCCTTCAGCCTGACTTGGTATTTTCTTCCTGTGTTGGTTCTCAAAACCCAGGGTAGTGTCTGAACTGAGAGTATTTGCCTCACCGCTACTTCAGTAATTCACTGCAGGTGTTGAATTTAAGTTTGTTTGGTGATTTAAAGTATCTAAATTTATTTGTTTATGATTTGCTGTAGTGCTAGGGATGTAAATTCTAAATTCTGGTTGTTGGTGTTAGTGAACTTGATATTTAGTTTGGAAATTTAGTTAATTGGTATTTTGAGCTTTTGTTTACAGTGTAGAGTTATTAAGTATCCTGAGCTATTATGTGAAGTGCAGAGTGAGGTGATTTTTATGAGCAAGCTAGTGCAAGAAGATTGTTTGAATTTCTGAATTATGTTGATGTTATGAATAGTGATAATTTTTAAGATTAGTTAGTGAGGTTTCTTTATAAGTGAAGTAGGTTCATTCAGGGTAGTTCTATAGGTTATGTAATGTTAATTAATGCTTGTGCTCAGTGTAAATTCTGTTTTGAGGATAATTTACTTGGTTTGTTTACTTGCTGATAGTAGATTTGTTAAAGTATAATTTGTGGCTCTTAAAATAACTGTAAATTTAATTGAAGTCTTTGAATCTGGTCTGGGAGATTGCGGAGTATGCTAAGATTGTTTAAATTTAAATCAATAAGTGTAAAATTGTAAATTGGTCATTGAGCTAACTGGGTGAGAGAGAGGAGAGTACGTTTCAAAAGAACAGAACTTGTCCACCTTGTGGAATTAAAAATAATCCAGTATCTTTTTCTTGTGTAAACCATGCGAATCATAGTATGATTTTGAAGGCATAAATTAAAAAGCCTAGTGTTCAAACTAACTGTGTTGACATATGTAAAGTTGTGCTGTTCATAAGGCCAGTGGCCAAATAGAAAGTAAATTGAGATTCTGTTTTATACTGCTGTGTTTAAGCAAACAAGAAAAAAAGGAAATAATATCTGTTTGTCCATTAAAATTAACTCATTAAGTTTTTAAAGAAAAATAATAAATACAGGCAGTAGCCTTTCAAAAAAAAAGTTCAAAATGAGTGCAGTGTGAAAAGTTTTTGTGTGCTGTTGTCTTCCATGACTTGGTCCCATGTACTCCCCTTAGCTTGACTAAGGCTATCGATCCGAATCCTGGTTTTCTAAGGTAGTTCATAACTGCAATTTTTGTCCTATCCATTTTAGATTGACTTTCACCGCCTCCACAAGTTGTTGTTGAACGAGTACATTTTATCATATGTCTTATAGTGACACATTTTCATACACATGCAACAATATTCACTTATTTTTGCACTTTCAGGTGACTCAACTCTGCTTGAACACAAACCACGCAAACTTTCCAATAACTTCTTGTGGAATGTAAATTTTCAGATGCATTTTTGTTTAGGATGTTCATGGCCTTTTCTAGTACTTGGAAAATATTTTTGTTTCGAAATGCATCCACCCATCTCCCAACTTTAAATTTTCTATAATTTCCATATTTTGAATTTCAATACCAGCATAAATATAACGTTTTAATAAATAACAATCAATTCAATATAATCAACATACTCAAAATAAATTTTACTTATTTTTTCCACCAAAACACTTTCGAATGAGTGCTGCATCAGTTAGTGTTTTCTGAAGCTGGTTGTATAACACATCCACATGTGGCATAATATTGTGAAAAACTAAGCCAAAACACAAATACAGAGTCTTCCAACATACCCCAAATAGCCCCTGCTTGATTTATTGCTACAGCTTGTTTCGATGAGGACTATTTTTTCCATGCATTCAGTTAACTGTTCCCTGTATTCATACACTGTATTGATGGTTCGACTCTTGAAATTCCACCTGGTGGCTGAACCATGAGGTATCCTTTTTCTAACAGTTTCATCTAGAATAGCAATCCTCTGTGGAGAGTTACTGAAAAAGTTAATGTCACTTAGGTTGGAAAAAAATATTTGAACTTGTTGATTCTGACTGATTGCTTGACCGAAAATCAAATTTAGCTGATGTGCGTAGCAATGCACAAAATGTGCATTCTTATAGGTATGTTTAATAATATCCTGAACATCTGTGTGGTGACTACTCATCACATTTGTACTGTCGTAGCTCTGGGATATCAATTTCTCAGCTTTGTCTACAACTTTTTCCAAAATAGCTTGAATACATCCAGCGATAGATTCTGCATCATGTCCAGGGGGATTAGTGAATTTCCAGAATCTCTCAACTGGTTGTTAGTTACCTAAAATGTATCGAAAAACGACAACCAATTGGGGAGCAGATGAAACATGAGTAGTTTCATCTGCTATCACTGCTACAAAACTTGTTTTTGAGATTTCATTTTTTATGTGGTTCTGGCAAACAGTGAGCATACAGTCTAATAAATCATTTTGAATTTTTTTGGTGTTCCTTTAAAAACAGTGGCATTAGTGAGATGATCTTTTAGAGATACATCAAGTTCTGCTGAGAAGTTTATAAGACCTGAAAACGCCTGGATTTAATGAATCATAGCGTTCATCATGTCCTCGAAGTGAGAGCTCAAATGCACTGCAAAACAGAAAACAGTCAATTTTGGAAAGAACATAATGAATTTTGGTTACTTGCTCATTGTATTTTTTAACATTCGAATGAAATGCACTGTCAAGCTGTTGGCGAATATCAACCTTTCCCAGCAAACTAAACTCTAATGTGGAGTTTAAATGTGATTGGGAGCAGTGGTGTGTATATTTTGAGTTAGATGTGATAAATCAGCAACACCGTAACTCACCCAACTTGAATCACCACTTTGTTTTGCAAACAGGAGACAGTGAAAACAAAAGAGCTTGTTAGTTAATTCACATCCACAGATCCATGGATATTTCTCATATAAGTCTGGTTTGAATTCCCTTTTGAAATCTTTAGTTTTACATTTTGTCACCTGGGTCAGCTTAAGCCTAGGTGTGGGCCTGAGCATTTTAATTTCAATTTTTCTTATCAGCGGCAACGTTGAAAAATGTAATTGCTTTAACTCAGAAACACTGATTTTACTAAGTGTCATCTTAACTGTTTACACATGTTCTTACACACAATAAAACTAACCTATAAAAACTAATAAACAGATTAATAACTGATAAACAACTACACTAACCACCTGTTGCCGCAAACTAAAGGAGAATCTGGACAAATAACAAACTGCCAATCAATCTGCGTGAGCTCCCGCACACTGAAGACTGTGCGAATTGAAAGCTTATGAGCGGCCTTTATTCCTCACACACTGCCTCCTCTTCCCACCGGACAAACTGGTTTTCAAGTAGTTTCTTCTATCGCACGTGCGACTTGTGCGATCGACATAAGGCCGGCCGATCTGTGCTGCTAACTTCCGAATTTTATACCATTACAGTCGCGTCTTGCCAGGGTACCCCGCACTGGGATAACTGGTTTTCCAGTTATTTGGGGAGCGGCGCCCCCACGGCCCGAGCTGAGCTTGTAACTGATTCTGTTTTGATTTCGTCTTGATACGATGATACCACCGAAGGGACAGCTGTTCATCCAGCTGATGGGGAGTGGCGACCCCACGGCCCGAGCCGAAAGTTGTGTTTAAAATCTTTTTCCATTTGTGTTAGTTGTTGTTAGCTCGCCACGCACCCGCCTAAGTCCTGTGGGTTGCTGAGCTTGTGATTATGCGCCAGCCCTTTTCTTGGCTTTCTTTTCCGTTTTCTGTTTTTCCATTCTTCTCCACTTCCTTTTTTCTCCATTTTCTACTCCTCTTTCCTTTCTTCTCCACTTTCTGTCCCTCCTTTGTTTCTCCGGGTTGGTTAGCTAAACCTGCCTGCACGTTTGCAGTGTGCGGTAACCCATAAGGTGGAAAAGGGGATGCTGGAGGCTGAGGTTACTGGGGACCAGGTTGTAGTTGTCACCAGTCGCCAACACTCCTCTTTGCCCCCTGCTTCACTCTAAACGGGCGGCTAGGAACTAACCTACTCCTAGTCAACCGGCTTGTCGCTACGTATGGCGGGGTGAGTTTGGGGATAGTGTAGGTATGCCAAAAGGGTGTTACCAATACCTGGGAAGATTGCGGTACTCGCTGAGCGCATGCTTGCACTTTCAATCTGCTATATCCGCTGCTTAGCCCCAGAGCCGTGTCCTGCATCCAAATGGGCTTGCGGACCTCCGGCTCTTCCCTGTTGGGCTCGGTTGTGGGCGGGGAATTCAGTGGATGAATTATCTTTTGCTCTTCATGGATTCATTAAACTCTTCCCCTTTGAAAAATAAAAATGCTTTGGACTCAGAGCCTAACTCCACAAATAAAAGAATGAGAACATTATCGGGACACAATGCATGATTTTTTTGTCATTCATGCCAGAGAGGATACTCACAAACTCAGTTTGAAGTCCCCTTTCTGGATTCAAAAAGCCATCCAGGGTGCTGTTGAGTCGCCAAAGAATGTCAAGAAATTGCCATCTGGAGATCTGTTGGTGGAGATGTCAACTCCCCGCCACAGTGCACTGCTTTTGAATATTTCCCACTTAGGTGATGTGCAGGTGGACATAAAACCTCACACCATTATCTGAATTCATCCCGAGGTGTCATCTCTGATCGAGAACTCGTGGATGTCTCAGAGGATGAACTACTTAAAGAGCTTGCCGATCAAGGTGTCGCAGCAGTCCGACGAATCAAGTTTAGGAGGAATGGGGATCTGGTAAATTCCAGAACTATTATTCTTACATTTAATTGCCCGGCTATTCCATCCTCCATCTATGCAGGGTATTTAAGATGTGACGTGCGTCCCTACATTCCCAACCCACTTCGTTGCTTTAGATGCCAAAGGTATGGTCAGCAGTCATGCCGTGGAGCTGCAACTTGCAGCCGCTGTGGCTCTCACAACCATCTTCAGAACGATTGCTCTGCTGCAGCCCCCACTGTATTAACTGTAACGGAGACCATGCGGCCAATGCTAAAGACTGCCCGAAGTGGGTTGAGGAAAGAAAAATCCAGGAAGTGAAGACCCTTGAACACCTCTCCTACCCGGAAGCAAGGAGGAAGGTTGTTCCTGCTACTCCGGGAGGACGCACCTACTCTTCAGTCTTGTCTTCCAAAACATCTCTTTCCACCCAGACGGATATAAGCATTCCAAAGAACTGTCCCTTTTCACTGCAAGAAATATATGCTGCTGGTCTGAAAGCCCTTAATGGTTCCACCACCGAACCTTTGCCTTCCCAACAGCAGCCCACCATTGGAAAACCTTCTGCAGCCTCGCTTAGGCGGGTGGCTCCTGCACAGGCGAATCGTGCTGCACAGCCCGATTCTTTGACTAGTAAGAACAAAGGAAGGAACCAGACTCAAGCAGCCACTCAGACTCAAACCGGAACAAATCCATCCCAGCCCTCCTCTCGGAAACGTACACTAGTACTCCTCCCCAGACAACCCGCCGGCTAAAAGTGCTGCAGAGCCACCTGAGGAAATGATGGACTCCGACACCTTTTAAGTGTCCCCATTTCCTTCTCCAAACTTCACATTCTCCCATCACGAATCTCATCATACAGTGGAATTGCCGTGGCCTCCGTTCACGATTTGATGATTTGAAGGGCTTGCTCTCTTCACACACCCCACTTTGCGTGTGCCTCCAAGAGACAAAGCTCCGCTTTACCGATACTTTTTCGGTGCGAAGATACAGTACATTTTGCAAAGACCATACACGCGGAGCTATCGCATATGGAGGAGTGGCCATTCTCGTTCCTCATGGTGTCCCAGTCACGGCGATTGCTCTGCGCACGAATCTACAAGCAGTTGCAGCAAGACTATCTGCTAACACTCTGATCACAGTGTTGCATTTACTTACCACCAGATGAAGCTGTTAGCCCTTCAGATTTGGAAGATTTGGTTGACCAGCTACCGCCTTTGTTTTCCTTCTCGGAGATTTCAATGCACACAATCCATTGTGGGGAGACCGCAGTCGTGATCCCAGGGGCCGCGTTATTGAGTCCCTGCTGTACAACACATCACTCTGCTTCCATAACACGGGAGCAAATACCTACTTCCACGAACCCAGCCGCTCGTACTCGGCCATTGATCTGTCGCTGTGTTCACCATCCTTGTTTCCTGACTGGTCTTGGAGCGTGTCTGGTGATCCCCTTGGCAGCGATCACTTTCCAATTTTTCTTCGACTCGCTGGTAACGGCTACCGCCATCCAACCCGTCCCCCTAGATGGGATATTGATCGAGCCAAGTGGGACGCATTCAGTGCTACAGCGATTATTACTTCTACTATGGTGGCCACAGGTACGATCAACGATGCGGTTGCAGCGGTCACGGATTGTATTGTGCAAGCGGCAGAACTCACCATTCCTAAAACGTCAACTAAACTTCCAAGTTGTCCAAAGCCATGGTGGAATTCGAAATGCAAGGCAGCACGTCAGGCCCAGCATAGGGCTTGGGGCAAATTTCGTCGCTATCCCACCGACGCTAACCTTCTTGCTTTCAAGAAGGCCAAGGCTTATGCAAGACTGGTTCGTCGTCGCCATAAACAGGAATCCTGGATCCAATATGTATCCAGCATCAACACATCTACCAACTCCAAAATGGTTTGGGACAGGATTCGCAAGATTCGGGGGAAAGTACCCATCTGGCGAGATCTCCATCCTCGAGAGTGGTGGAGGAATGGTTGCCGACGCTCGGGGTATCGCTGACTGTCTTGGCACAGCGTTTGCTTCAGTTTCCAGCAACTGCAATTATCCTCCTTCTTTCCAAGAGCTTCAGTCACGGCTGGAGAGAAAACAAATTTCCTTTCGACTGTTTTCCTCGGAGGACTATAACAGCCCGTCGACAGCGGTGGAACTGAGGATTGCCCTAAATCGCTCTGGCCGAACATCTGCAGGACCTGATAACATCCTTTACGAAATGCTGAAGCACCTTTCTCGATCATCTCTCAACTGTCTGCTAATCCTGTTTAACAGGATTTGGCAAGAGCATGTTTTCACCGATTCTTGGCGCACAGCTATTGTGATACCTGTTCTCAAACCTGGTAAAGATCCGAAAAACCCGTTCAACTACCGACCAATTTGCCATGACAAGCTGCCTCTGCAAGGTGCTTGAACGCATCATCAATTTCCGCTTGATCTTCCGCTTGGAAACCCATCACTTTTTGTCACCCCATCAAAGTGGACACCGTCGTTTTCGCTCCACAACTGACCACCACCTTCGCCTTGAGACATCGATCAGAGAGGCGTTTGTTCAACGACAGCACATGGTCTCCGTGTTCTTTGATATGGAAAAAGCGTATGATCGGACTTGGAGATATGGCATCCTCCGTGATCTGCACGACTGTGGATTACGGGGAAATTTACCAACTTTCATTGCCGGTTTTCTCCAGAATCGGATGTTCCATGTGCGCGTTGGGTCGACAGTTTCCACGATGTACCCGCAGTAGCAGGGTGTCCCTCAGGGCTCGATCTTATCGGTCACTCTCTTCATCCTTCGGGTGAATCATATCTTCAATTTACTTCCTCCGATGGTTCGCGGCACTATGTATGTGGACGATCTTCAGATTTCGTGTGCTTCCGTCAACATGCGCACCATTGAGAGACAGTTGCAATCGTCTATTACCAAGATCTCTTCCTGGGTCTCACGCAACGGCTTTGGCTTCTCGTCACAAAAGACTTTGCGTGCATTTCTGCCACAAACGCGGTCTTCATCCAGACCCCCACCTCTGTCTGGGGAGCACCACCATTCCAGTTGTGACAGAGGTCAAATTCTTGGGATTGACTTTTGACCGCGCACTCACCTTCCGGCCTCATATGCATTCCTTAAAGGTGAAGTGCACAAAGTCATTGAGTATCCTGAAAGTCCTCTCCGGAACATCTTGGGGGCCGTCAGGTGCTCAATGCTTCGCATTCATCACTCCCTTGTCCGGTCAAAGTTAGAGTATGGCTGTATAACCTACGGATCTGCACGGCCTTCGGTATTAAAGCTCCTTGATCCAGTCTACCACCAAGCTTTACGCCTGTGCATCGGTGCTTTCCATACGTCTCCTGTACTCAGCCTGTATGCCGAATCTCGTGAACCACCGTTATGCCTCCGCCGTAAGCAACTGTCTCCAGTTCTACATCAAGCTGAAATCTCTCCCTGATCACCCACTGCATGATTCCATCTTCATGCCACAATGTGCTCGCCTATTTTCCAACCGCCCTTCTTGTGTTCCCACCTTCGGGATTCGGATGTCAGACATAGTGCGAGATGCCGGCATACACTTGTCGTTAATCGGCGTGACCCGTGCCTTTAACGATCCACCTTGGCAGCCAGTTCAGGCAGTGACTGACCTCTCTCTTTCTGGATGGCCTAAGTCCTCCACACCTGCACTGGTGTACCAGAAACTTTTTGCTGAACACCTTTCCCTCTATCCCGATTTCGTGCCTGTCTTCACCGATGGTTCGAAATCCGGTGATTTTGTGGGCTCCGCCTTTGTTTGTGCGGATGAGACTTACGCTGAGAGGATTCCGCCGGTTGCGACAGTCTTTACAGCAGAGATGCATGCAGTGCACCTTGCTTTGCGCCACATTCATTCCGAACACCATCGTCGCACTATGATTTGTATTGATTCTCAATCAGTTATTAAATTTAGCCTTATTCTCCCCGGAGAATAGTGACTCACCAATCACCAGAGATGTCCGTCGTCTCCTGGGAACTTTGGCGGTTGCTGGGTTCCTGGTCCGATTCTGTTGGATTCCCGGCCATGTTGAGATTCGGGGTAACGAGCTGGTCGACACCGCAGCCAGATCTGTTCCATCCTTGGCAATCACCCAACTGCCACTATTTTTTCGAGATTTTCACCCGTGCATCCGCAAATTTATCATGGAGGAGTGGCAGTCCCTGTGGACTCAACAGGGCAGCAACAAACTTCTTTCCATCAAACTGCAGATCGGACTATGGCAATCTGGATTGCGGAAGAATCGTCGCGAGGAAGTAGTTCTTGCGCGTCTGCGCATTGGGCATTGTCGTTTCACCCACCACTTCTTGCTGTGTGGCGACACTGCCCCAATGTGCGAGACGTGTAACAGTCGTCTCAGTGTCCTTCATGTCTTGTGTACTTGTGTCCGCTTTCGTGATAACCGTTTTCAATATTTCCGAGCTTATTCATTGGAAGACAATTCAGCTTCCCTTCAAAGAATCTTAGGTGACTGTTGTGATACGTTCGCAGTTTTTTCACTTTTCAGGAAAATTGACTTTCTTAAACTAATCTAAATTACCAAGCTTTTATTGTTCTTGTTTTTCAGTTGTCCTACTCCGCCGTGCTTCTTATTACTCTTCCTAGCTTTTAACTTGTTTTCTTTAATTGCTTCGTGATTGGCGCTCTTTGGCCAGACCTGGCCCTTGCGCCATTAAAATACACCAACCAACCAACCAACCAACCTTGCCAGGGTGTTTTGGGAAAGGGGAGCTCATCTCAAAATTGGCAAAACCTGGAAATGTCTTTACTGTTTTATTTTATTTAACTTTTTATATATTTTACTTTCTTATTTTCGTTTTCTGTTTTGGGGGTTCACGTGCTCATGTACACCAATAGAGGAGCTGCCACTGCTCCTGTGTAACTTTTTTTGTGTTAGTCCTCCCACTATCAATGGCTCTGGAAGGGTGTACTACTTCCCTGAAAAAGAGGTTGATTTAATACAACGCCAGTACAATAAGATACAATATCACAGATGAAAAGTAAGATTAATTATTCAAGCTTTTAATTTGTTGAACTAAAATATTCCATTGGTTGATTATCCTAATTAGCTATAAATACCTACTAATTGTTACTTTTTATGTTTTTATCACTTACAGTTGTACATTTTGTGCTCTAGACCAGTTTTTATTTAAGTTATTCTGACAAAATTTTTCTTGTCATAAGCATTCTCCACATCACTAAAATTTGTAATTTAGCTCTTCATACACTGATAAAAAAATTCAAAAATTTACCCATGAAAATTTTTGTCTATTATGATTCATAGTGTCCACATAGAACGTGTTTGAAATGATCCGTGATTAGATAGAATTACTTAATTTATAAGTTAAAATAACTGTATTAGCAATCAAAATCCCACCATTTTTCTTTCACAGCCTTTTAGACTACTTTTAGGCTCAATTAAAAAAAAAAGTCCTCTAGTAACTCCTGTGCCTTATGACATAATACTCAATGAAGCAACGTTTTTTCACTTAAAATTTTTTTAATAAAAAAATTTAATAAATTTTAGTGTCTCTCTGAGGTAGGCAAGATTTATATAATATTTTTTTCTGAAATGTACATACTTTGCTTGACATGTAACAATTTGGTAGTGATATGTTGATTAGACACAGAACTATGAATTTTTTTCTCAAATACTGCGTCTAAAAGCGGAGTCACGGAAACGTCATCAACATGCAATTTTCCAAAACTTTGACATTTTATATCTCAAACTGTGTGGCCTAGAGAGGAAACATTTTACATGGATTAGTAACTTGGTGGTAGTAACAACTAAAAAAGTTTCATGAAAATCTAAGTTGGTTGGGTGTCATACATACCCTGGGTGAATTGACATGGAATGACCCTTTTTGTACTTTTTAAATAAATTTTGTAAGATGAAAAGCACTGTTTATGTTAAATATATATATATATATATATATTCATTTTATGTATTTATAGTTACTCCTCACACAAGATGCAGATTGAAACTTCTAAAACTGGAAAGGATAAAAGATTATTTGCTTATGGAGGAAGAATTCCTTCGAAATCAAGAGCGTTTGAAACCTCAAGAAGAAAAACATGAGGTATTGTACGGAAATGAGGTATTGAGTACCGAAAATGAGGTACTGTTTACCAAAAATGAGGTACTGTTTACCAAAAAATGAAGTATTGTGTACTAAAAATAAGCTATTTAAATTTTTTTGGTAAAATTTCAGAATAAATTCATTTTCAGGGCATTTAGAAGTGAGTATGAAATTTCAAATAATTTGTTTAAGAGAGTGTCAGATCTTGAAAATTGCACTCTTTTAAATACTTAAAAAAAAAGCTGTACAGTGCATATTTCATTGGTGTTAAAATAGGAGTGCAGATTTTGTGATATAACATGGAATTTTGGGTGTTGTGAAAAAAGTGTACCATGCTCCCTCAGTTTAATTTCTCATTGCAATCCAAAATTCAAAATTTAGGAAACATACTGGATCTTAATGAACTGCAGTTTTGGATAGATTGTCTGTAGTTCAGTGATTCCTTCTTTTCTCACCCCAGCATAGAGTTGGCTGATTCACAGTTTTATTGGGAAGTGGTATCCCCATGACTAGACTAGTGTCATTTTCCCTGATATGTTTTTTTTTTCTGTTGTACTCTATGGTATGGCTTGAAAAATATGTTCCAAAATCTGGGAGCCACGTAAAAGGAATTCAAATTTTGAAGAATAACATATGAACATTATGTGTGGTGATTACACTGGAACAAAAAGTAATATAGTTTTTTGCTCCCCCCCCTTTTTTTTACTCAAACCACTTACTGCTAAATAAAATTCCAATTTGATCCATAACCCCTGTTCGTATAATCTGCAGCAGCGTCCAGAATTGTGAAATCCAGAATTTTTGCCCCTTATTCAAATGTATAATCTGCAACAGCCATGAAATTTAGGGGGGGGGGATGATAGTAATAATACTCAAGAGATGTATCATCATCATCATCATCATTGTCAACCATTATCAATCCACTGCTGGACGAAGGTCTCCCCAAGTTTCCTCCACAACGGTCTGTCTTGTGCCAGTCTGATCCATGTCACCCCTGCATACTTTCGAATTTCATCCACCCATCTCCCATGTGGTCTTCTTCTGGGTCTTTTCCTGTCCCTTGGAATCTAATCTAAAATTTCGGCTGTCCACCGATGATCTGTCCTTCTGGCAGTATGTCCAGCCCATTGCCATTTCAGGGATTTAACTCTGATCATGATGTCTTCCACTCTTGTCATTTTTCGGATCCACGAGTTCCTCTTCTTATCTCTCCTGGTTACACCAAGTATGCACCTCTCCATGCTGTTTTGAGTTGTCTGCAGCCTTTGTATGTTTCTTTTAGTTAAGGTCCACGTCTCTGCACCATACGTAAGCACTGGAAGGATGCATTGATCAAACACTTTTCTTTTAAGACATAATGGCATATTGCTCTTGAAAATTATGCTGTTTCTTCCAAAAGCTCTCCAGGCAAGTTTTGTACGCCGATTAATTTCTTCATCAATGTGACCCTCACTTGATATCTGCTGTCCAAGATAAACGTACGTGTCTGTTATCTCCAGCTTTTCTCCATCAATCGATAAATCTTCATTTCTTGTAAAAGCATTGAACATCACTTTTGTCTTCTGAAAGTTCATTTTTAATCCCACTTCTTTACTCTTGTCAGCAAGTTCCTGGATCATACTCTGCAGCTCTGATGGGGTAGTTGCAAAAATGACTACGTCATCAGCAAAACGAAGGTGGGTTAGATAATCTCCATTAATCTTTATCCCCTTGTTTTCCCAGCTCAGCGACTGAAAAACACCCTCCAATGTGGCATTAAAGAGCTTCGGAGATATGGTGTCACCTTGTCTCACTCCCTTTCCATTTTTTACGTGTGTTGTATTTTCAAACAGCCGAATCTTTGCACTTGCATTTTCATAGATGTTATTAATAATATTAATGTATGCATCTTCAATACCGCAGGTTTTCAGAGCCATTGTAACTGCTGATGGTTTCACCGAATCAAAGGCTTTTTCATAATCGATAAAAGCCATGCACAATGGAAGTTCGTATTCCCTCGCTCTTTCAATTAGTTCTCTCAGCACGTGGATATGATCTATTGTGCTGTAGCCACTCCTGAATCCAGCTTGTTCTCTGGGTTGAGCCATGTCCAGTGTTGCCTTCAAGCGGTGTGAAAGAACTTTAGTGAAGATTTTATAAACTACTGATAGGAGGCTGATAGGTCTGTAGTTTCCGAGATCCTCAATGTCACCTTTCTTATGTAGCAGGATCATTGTAGCGGTGTTCCAATCCTCAGGAATCTTTCCTTCATTAAGGCATCGAGTGAAAATTTGGGCGAGTATTGTTTCGATTTCTCCACTTGCTTCTTGTATGATGTCTACAGTAATTCCATCTTCTCCTGGAGCTTTTCCCCGCTTCATGTTCTTGATTGCATGTGCAACTTCTGCTGGAAGGACTGGAGGAACTCTGGTACTGGTATCTTTCATGATGTCTGGAGTACATGCATCATCCCTTTCATATAACTTGGAGTAGAAATCTTTCACTCTTGTAATAATTTCGCCTCTATTTCTTGTTACAGAACCATCTTCTTTTCTCAGTGCCATAATCTGTTTTCTTCCCTTACTGAGATGTCCCTTTGCTATCTTCAGGCTTTGGTTGTTTTCAATTGCTTTCCTCACTAGTTCACAGTTGAATTTTCTTACGTCTTCAGTGATACTTTTTCGTACTGCCTTGCATAGCTCTATATATTCCACTTTGGAAGTCACATCTTCTTTAGTTGTCTTCATCTCTCTTCTTTTTTGCATCAACATTTTCGTTTTTCCTGATAATTTATTTACATGCAACTTGTTCTTAGACCCAGCTAATTTTTTTGCTGTTTCCATAAGAGCTTTGGTTACTTTTCCGTTAACTTCAGAGATGTCCACTTCTTCTGATGTTAGGCCTTCTAAAGCAGAGAACCTGTTCTTCAGTTCCAACTTGAAGGTATTATGGTGTTTTTTAAGGTTGGTTATGTCAATACATTTTGTTTGTCTTATGAGCTTGCCACGTTCAAGTTTAGTGTTTAGGTACATCTTACATCTCACCAATCTATGGTCACTACCTGTGTTGAACTTGTTTAGCACACTGCAGTCTTCTATGACGAATTTTTTGTTACACATAATAAAATCAATTTCACTTGTCGTCCCATTTGGATGTCTCCATGTCCATTTCCTGTGTGGCTTTTTCTTGAAAAAGGAGTTCAAGATGAAAAACCCTTCTGCCTCTGCAAACTCTGTATATAGTGTATTAAATCTGGACATTTGTTTTTGGGGTGTAGTAAGCACAAAGATTTGCCAAGCGTTCGCACTCCACTGGGAGGCTTTTTCAAGGCAATGGTAGACATAAAAATTCAGGGAATTAGAACATGTAAGGAACAAAGATGATTTTTGAAAGTAACATGGGTGACTTCACGAGCATATTAAAAAAATATTTTATCACGCAATTATGTGGTGCTTCACGATGTGTTTCCATCATTAAATAACGCATGCCAAACCTGTGATAGTCAGTAGAAACTATATAATTGCGTGCTAGTTTGCTGGATAGGATTTTGACTGTTTCCCTGATGGCAGTCTCATTAAAGTTCCTGTATGGGGCAATTTGTCTAATACTATTCCATAGAGGAGTAGCTGGTGAATGCATGACTTCTCTGGTAAGGGCTGTATTCTGCATATCCTGGTTGACACTTTGCATGTGCTGTTTACATCTAGTGTCCAAGGATCGCTTTGTCATTCCGATATATATCTTCTCCGTGTTGTCAGGATATACCAACGGTATAGTGTACACACCGGTCTTTTCTTTCTCATACTGTCTCTCCTTTCAGTTTGATATTATATGTGGTAACGGGGTCAAGGACTTCATTGCTATCAATATGTTGTATTTACATAATAAATTCTTTAACCAATATGTAAAGCCTGGGACATGTGATGGATCCTGCGAATCTCATGGTCTTACTAGGTGATTTTGTTATTGCTGACATAATACGATTTCTTACAGTTCTATGTATTCTGTCTATGTCATCTTTCTTATATCCAGCCTTTTTAGACCTTTGCTATAAATATTATCAACTTCCTTATTATTTAGGTACTTGGGTTTACTATATATGCATCTCTTGAGTATTCAAAGTGTGGTGTATTTATAATTACGTGATAGTATTAATGTCATATAATCTGCACCTGTCATGTTGATCCTGAACCGTGATTTCCTACTGAAAAGTCCTGATTCATAGCATTGCCCAAAAGTCCGAAGTAAGAAAAAAACAAATCTTATTAAAAAAAAAAAAAGTAATTGTAATATTTTAAAATTCTTTTTGAGTTATTTTCAAGTGAATAAAGAACACAAATTCCTAGTTTTTTTTTTTTTTTTTGTGTGTGCATTACTGTTGTTCATTAGAGTTTGACCAAAAGTCCTTTGTGTTTATCATTTCTGAAAACTGCATTCATTAGTTTAGCACAGCAAAACTGATGAATGCAATTTGTAAAGTGATTATGCTACTGAGAGGGCATTGATTATGTGCTGTGAAATAGCTCAGCAGACAACCCATAACTGTCCATGAGTGAAAATAGTACTGTCTTCATTACATCATTTTCTATCAAATTGCTTGAAAGTGAAAAGCAAAACAAAAGATTTGTGTCTTTGTGTTGTGTTAGATAATTGCATTACATTTTTTCTATTGTTAACGCATTTTCGATGCTTCTCCATTACCACCAGCACTCCAACACCATGCAGTTTTTTTTTTTTAAATTGAAGCAAAAGCTTCTTTTTAAGTTGTGTATTATCCATAGAACCTAAACATAACATTTAAACAGATAACCTGCAGATTGTGAGACTGAAATTACAATATTTGCTATAAATTATAAAATTTGAAATTAAAGATTGTCAACAAATAAAGCAAAAATTCCAAGCTCCTGCAAATTGTGCTGCATTGTCACGTGTGTGCATGCTTATGTTATCACTTTGTGTGTCCATCTGCGGACACCATGCCATGTCTCTGCAATAATTAAACCAATTTGAAATCTTTTTTTTTTTTTTTTTTACCTTTAAGAAGTTTGAAATATGAGAATGATGATCCTTGCAATCTTCAGTGTTGTAACTTTCGTCTGTTGTGTAACTTTGCTGCTAGAACGCGTAAATGCAGATACTATCAAATTCAAAATACATTTTATTCATAATGGTTTCTAAATATCCAATTGAAAAAAATTTCTTCCTTTGATACCATTTTATAATGAAGGCTATTTTGGTTACAGTTTCTTTTTCAAGAAGTGCCCGGTTTTTCCTCTAAGGAGTGTGAAGTTAAATTGTGATTTTCCTGATACCTCTGCTTCTAAAAGTCTGATATAAAAAAATTTCATGCATCAAATAGAACTGCTACCAGGAAATGTTCTGCATGTAATTTCTAATTTTTGAGAACTGTTTTATCACTAGGGGGCATAAGAGTGTGCATTTATATTTCTGATGTATTTGCAGCAATATCTATGCATCTGAAAACTCAATTGATAAAAAATCTCTTGTGATAAGATATCGCTCACCACAGAAAATCTTTTGAGAATTCCTTCTACTTAAAATGATGCAGTTTTTCTGCAATGGGCATACTAATATATCTTTTCTGTATATCTGCTTCTGATAGTCTGATTTGAAAATATTCTTTTTTTGTCAAAGATTGTTTTTGGTGCAAAATGTTTTCCATATAATTTAAAAAAATTTCACTGCACAAGTTTGCCACTAGAGGACATTACTTCATGTTTCCATTTACAGCAATACCTGCTCATCTAAAACCCCAATTAAAAAAATCATTTTCTGGTCAGGTACTTCTAACTACAAAATCTTTTTGTGTACATTTTCTTTTCAAAATAATGTAAAATTTTCCCGCTAGGGGCGCAAATATTTAATCTGTTTTTCTCGCTATCTCTGCTTCCAAGAGATTTATTTGAAACTTTTTTTCTTAGCATAGATTTTGCTATGAAGAATACTTTTAGCATATTTTCAACTTTTCTATAATATGCAAAGTTCTGCCGCCTGAGGGCATCGATGTATATTACTATTTAAAGAGTTAATTTGATTTCTTACTCGTTTTCTTCTTTTAAGTAACACAAAGGGTTTTCAATTCGGGTATATTACTATTTAAAGAGTTAATTTGATTTCTTACTCGTTTTCTTCTTTTAAGTAACACAAAGGGTTTTCAATTGGGGTAAGGGGAGGGGGTGTAAAGTTATATATTTTTGCATCTATATATATATATATATATATTTTCAGCTGTTTGATTTGAAAATCCCTGTTTCTCGATATCTTCTTACATCAGTTATGAGAAACCTTTGGTGCACAATTTGTTAATTTCCATTAGAAATATTGAGTTGGTATGGACATGTGTGTTGTGTGAGTAATGAGAGATTAAGAGCACATTACAATCTCTGCTATTAGGATTGCAGACAAAAGCGTAGCCTTAGAACAAGATGTGGTGAAATTGTAATGAGCCATTACTGATTGAGATAAAAATGTTAGATGAAGGGAATTTTTAATTTTGCAATGAACTAAAATAAATGGATAAAGCCTACTCCTTTTTTGTTAGTGATCTATGCTGAAAGACTTTTAGGTGTAGATTCATCAGTAAGAACAAAAAGCTTGTCAGGAGAATGCATTCGTGATGTCAGGTGTATGATTTATGTATCTGTGAAGATGACTCAACATTATGTTAGTTTCCAGGTGTCATATAATGGTAATAAATTTTGAGGTATTAAATTTCCATGCCATAATTTTTATCTCTTCAGAGTGAAATTTCATACTTTAGTACTAGTATGTGTTTTTTACTTTATATTGTTCAATGTTTTTTTTTTTTTCTTATTCAGGAAGAGAGATCTAAAGTTGATGATCTTCGAGGCACACCAATGTCAGTGGGAACATTGGAAGAGATCATAGACGATAATCATGCCATTGTTTCAACGTCAGTAGGAAGTGAGCATTATGTTAGCATTCTTTCCTTTGTCGACAAGGATCAGTTAGAACCTGGCTGCTCTGTACTCCTCAATCACAAGGTATTTTTCTATCAGTTATTCGACATCAAATCATTAAAAATAAAGTCGACATATTATTTCATTATCTTATAGGTATGTTAATCCCAAATATTATCTTCTACTTGAAACAAACACAGTGTCATTGACTACATTTCATTTCTTTCAGGTAATTTTTGGCTAAAAAGCATATTACAGATGCTATTTTTTTACTACTAACAAAACCAAAATCTATCAGCTTTTTTTCTTTTTTTAACTTTAAGATTACAAGAATTCTAAGCAGCTATATATATTCTATTAAGAAGAGACTGAAGCAAAAAAATTTTTGACTCATACCAAGTACAACATAGAAAAGGTTATGTATTGACCGATGTGAGTAAAAAGAGAAAAAAATAAAACAACTGAATGTAGAAAGTGTCGAGAATACTGAGCCTTGGCTTTATCAAGGACCAGCAAAAACTCTGCATTTTCTCACTTCCACAAAGACCTATTTGGAAATGGGTTTCTGCAAAGTCATAGATGCAAGTAATAAGCCCACCAAAAAAAAAAAAAAAAATATATATATATATATATATGTCATGACCTCCGCAGAGTTGTATGACTAAGCTTTAGTTAATAATTTAGCTTGCATCCATAACTTTCCTGGCCCGACCCATGCTCTTCATCTGTTACTATTAAACAGAAAGAAGATGATTATAGAAAACTCAAGATGTAAGAGCGACATAATGAATCAGAAATAATGTTCAGCAATAACAAATTGCCATGTTTGCCTGAGAGAGAATTTAAACCTGAATAGCAATACAAAAGTATTACAAATTCTTAACATTGCAATAAAAAAGGAAATATTAATTTTTTTCTAAAGCACAGATTCTTGAAAGAAAACTGGATTATAAAGACCCCCTACTCCACAACTTCTGACAACACAAAAACGAGAATAAAGTAAAGACAATAATAAACTAAAGAAATGCTTTGTGAAGGTTATGTGACATAAACAATTAGTTGCAATATGTACAAAGTATTTCAGAAGTGCTTTTAAGTGCATAATTAAGCAGTTATTAAGACCTTAACTATATTGAAAACACAGCGCAGACTACAAGAACAATGAAACGGCCGGCTGCTTGGCCTTAGTTCCCTAAAAACGCGCAAAGTTACCAAGAAAAGAAAGAGTTAAAATCCACAAAAAAGTTAATAGACTTGCTAGTGCCTAAATGCTTAAAGCAAAAAGAAAAATGTTCAAGAAGTTCAAACATTGAACTTGGAAAACCTAAAACCCAAAGGCAATGAAGAGAGCTTACCTCTTAAGCAACTTAACTTCCTCCACTCTTGAGGAAACATGGCCAACCTTTTAACCCAAACTTCCAAATACCCCTGCCACTCCCTAGTCGCTGGGGGGCAGTGTGTGTGTGTGGGGCTGTGTAGGCCTCCACACACTGAAAAAACCCTACTCAGGGAGATTTTAACTAGAGAAAAAAATATAATTAAGATTGTGGACCTGTATGATCAGAAAGAGCAGAATTAACTCTCCAGAATACATGAGAAATATTATGAAATACACAAGTAGTGTATTTAATAATCTTTGCATGTATTTAATCACCTTAGTGAGCTTCTGTAGAGTATTCAGAATCCTATTATTTTTAATGTTAGTTTTACTATTTTTAGTATAGCTATTCTAGTGAGTGAATAACTAGTTTTCTTTTATATTTATTTTTATTTTGTGTGTGTGTGTGTGTGTGTGTGTGTGTGTGTGTGTGTGTGTGTGTGTGTGTGTGTGGGCATATATCAAGAGAGAGATAGCGTTTAAAAATGGTCATGAAAATGGTTATTTGTTTATGAAATTGCATTTCTCAAATTTGGTGACACCCTGCAAACTAGGTTCATTATACATTGATAGAGACAGAACTTGAAGTAGCATCTTGCAGTCTAAAAATTGTTGTAATAGAAAAGTTTTTAATTTAGGGATTGTAATTAAAGTATTAGCATGTAATATTCTAATTGTATGTAATCTGAGCATCATAAATAAGTAAAATTGTAAAATCTTATCTATATGCATGGGTTAGGAATTATACTTGCCGTCGGTGAGTGGATTTTTTCTGGCGTGATGAGTGGGTTTCATGGATTTTCAGACCTTAAAAATTGCAGCTTATAAAATATCTAAAATAATAATAATTAGCCTTTCAAGATTTTTGTACACCTTAAGCTTCTTGATTTATAAGACAGGTAAGTATATTCTATTCCGAAACCTGAATGCCTGAACTGCACAGTCATGCCCCACTAGGCAGATAAGCATTCTATTTTTAGACCGGTCCAGTTGTTCGATCACACGAGAAAGCGGAATTGATGTCACAGATGCTTAGCAGCCACTTCTACTGGTAGAATGAACTGGTTTTCCCACTGGAGAATGCTGTGTAACCACTGCAAAGCATTGCTGATGTCTCTCCTGCTAGATCGCGTGGTTCCTGAGGCTCTCTTCTCAGAATGTGAACTAAATTCTCTTTACTCTATCATTTAGCCTGAATGTGTGATGGAAACATAAACAAGGTTTTGGTGGACAAAGGGCTTCTGCAACATAAAAAATCAATAAAAAAAAAATTAAAAAAAATCGCTGCTAACATTGAGTTTTTAAAAATCAATCTGTAATCTCAATATGTTTAATTCCAAACAATCAATTTTAGTAACATTTTTCCAACATCAGCCATCTAGTAGCAATGTAGTAGTGCCACACGATTCATCCTCTATGCCATGTGTTTCTGTTTTGGTTGATAGCAATGTTGTGATACTGAAAATCTTTTACTTAAAGACAGAAATGATGCAAAAAAAAAAAAAAAATGTGAAAGGCCACAAAAAAGGAAATTTTTTGAGAAATGGATAGAAGAATTCCCTTGGATTGTTTATGAAGATGGTCTTGCAAAATGTGGATTTTGCTGCAATGCAGATATGAAAGTCAATACACCACATAAGTTTCCACAGGGATTTAGTGGCCCTTTCAAGCATGAAACTTTTAAATTCCATGATAAATCTATGCAGTATAGAAAAAATGTTGACATTATTGAAAATTCACCAGAGCTTCTTGTTATGGAATAACTGTTGTCCAAATGCATTAGAAAGATGGATGGAAAAAATATTTAAGCACCTCAAAATATTCAATCTGAGTTACTGTATTGCAAACAATAGGCCATTTTCTGGCATTGAATCAGTCACCATGTTGTCCAAAAAGTTAGAGCTTGATGTGCAAAACCAGTATGCAAACAGAAATGCTTGCAGGAAATTTATTTCTTGCATATTGGAGGTCATAACAGAATCGGTATTGAAGGAACTAAAGCAGTCTCAGTTCATTAGCATTATTTTAGACACCTCTACAGATAAAGGCACAGTAGAGGAATTGATCATGTATGCGAGATATTTGAAAAAATGGCAAAATTGAAGAATCTTTTTTTGGGTTTCTAGAATTAGAAAACAGCTTATCAATCCTATTTTTCTGCTATTAAGAAACAGTTTGGTTCTGTTGGGTTAGATTTAAAGAAAAATTTTTGGATTGTTGGTTTAGCAGCACATAAGGCAGCCAACATTGTTGGAGAACAAATGAAATAACAAAGGTATTGCATACCTAATATTGAACCATATATTGCACATTACACGCTCAGTGAGACACGTGCTCCCATCCAGAGAGATGCACCCCTTCCTTTGTTTCCTGGCATGCAACTTCTGAATGCTCCACACACGCGAGGAGTCCTCATGCAGTTTGTTGATGGCTCGATGATGCAAGCCCAGGGTTTGCGAAAGTGCTCGCCGAGATAATGTCGACGGAGTGTCTTTTGAGTGAACCATGCCTCCCAACCCGATGAGTTTTATTTACTTCTAATGTGATATAATTTTAATTACTAGATATTTCTAGATGTATGAGTGTTTCAATGAGTGAGTGTTCAATTGAGAAATGTAAATTAATATTTTAACTAAAACATTTTATTTGTAAATATCTTGAATTAACCAAGACTTGTGGCATAATTTAGGCTTCTCTCGTGGTAGGAGCACATGTCTCACTGAGCATGTAACGTGCAATATATGGTTCAATATTAGGTACACAATACCTTTGTTATTTCATTTGCTCAGTTTGAAGCAAGTTTTATCATGAAACTATCCCTTGGGATATGTTTCATGATATGTATATTATATATATCATCATCATCATCATGATATGTATATTATATATTTCATGATATATTATATGTTTCATGATATGTATATTATATATATCATCATCATCATCATTGTCAACCATTATCAATCCACTGCTGGACGAAGGTCTCCCCAAGTTTCCTCCACAACGATCTGTCTTGTGCCAGTCTCCTCCATGTCACTCTCGCATACTTTCGAATTTCATCCACCCATCTTCCATGTGGTCTTCTTCTGGGTCTTTTCCTGTCCCTTGAATCCAATCTAAAATTTCGGCTGTCCATCGATGGTCTGTCCTTCTGGCAGTATGTCCAGCCCATTGCCATTTCAGGGATTTAACTCTGATCATGATGTCTTCCACTCTTGTCATTTTTCGGATCCATGTGTTCCTCTTCTTATCTCTCCTGGTTACACCAAGCATGCACCTCTCCATGCTTTTTTGAGTTGTCTGCAGCCTTTGTATGTCTCTTTTAGCTAAGGTCCACGTCTCTGCACCATACGTAAGCACTGGAAGGATGCATTGATCAAACACTTTCCTTTTAAGACATAATAGCATATTGCTCTTGAAAATTATGCTGTTTCTTCCAAAAGCTCTCCAGGCAAGTTTTGTACGCCGATTAATTTTTTCACCAATGTGACCCTCACTTGATATCTGCTGTCCAAGATAAACGTACGTGTCTGTTATCTCCAGTTTTCTCCATCAATCGATAAATCTTCATTTCTTGTAAAAGCATTGTACATCACTTTTGTCTTCTGAAAGTTCATTTTTAATCCACTTCTTTACTCTTGTCAGCAAGTTCCTGGATCATACTCTGTAGCTCTGATGGGGTAGTTGCAAAAATGACTGTCATCGGCAAAACGAAGGTGGGTTAGATAATCTCCATTAATCTTTATCCCTTTGTTTTCCCAGTTCAGTGATTGAAAGACATTTTCCAATGTGGCATTAAAGAGCTTCGGAGATATGGTGTCACCTTGTCTCACTCCTTTTCCAATTTTTATGTGTGTTGTAATAATATTTAATATATATTCCAATTTTTATGTGTGTTGTAATAATATTTAATATATATCTCCAATTTTTATGTGTGTTGTAATAATATTTTTTCAGTCGCTATGCGTTGTTTAAAAATAACGTGAAAAGAGTGATGACATCGTCCATTTACATTATCTCCACGTATTTGATATATATTAAACATTTCTATCGCCCTTTGAATTTATCAGCTACAATTAAAATAGCTGTTGCGTTAAATGCCACCAGATGACGACATCTCAGTTGCTGAGACCATCAATACGCATTCGTATAGTCAGATGCTGACTGATAAATAACGCATTGCGCTGAGAATTGTTGGCGTTGGCAAGCGTAAATTAACGCACTCGACTAGTTATCGAGAGTTCTGGGGTTCGATCCCACTAGTGCCGGAATACAATTTTTCAGTCGCTATGCGTTGTTTAAAAAATAACGTGGAAAGAGTGATGACATCGTCCATTTACATTTCCATTTTCCATTTATGTGTGTTGTACTTTCAAACAGCCGAATCTTTGCACTTGCATTTTCATAGATGTTATTAATAATATTAATGTATGCATCTTCAATACCACAGGATTTCAGAGCCATTGCAACTGCTGGTGGTTTCACCGAATCAAAGGCTTTTTCATAATCGATAAAGCCATGCACAATGGAAGCTCATATTCCCTCGCTCTTTCAATTAGTTCTCTCAGTACGTGGATATGATCTATTGTGCTGTAGCCACTCCTGAATCCAGCTTGTTCTCTCGGTTGAGCCATGTCCAGTGTCACCTTCAAGCGGTGTGAAAGAACTTTAGTGAAGATTTTATAAACCACTGATAGGAGGCTGATAGGTCTGTAGTTCCTGAGATCCTCAATGTCACCTTTTTTATGTAGCAAGATCATTGTAGCGTTGTTCCAATCCTCAGGAATTTTCCCTTCATTAAGGCATCGAGTGAAAATTTGGGCGAGTACTGTTTCGATTTCTCCACTTGCTTCTTGTACGATGTCTACAGTAATTCCATCTTCTCCTGGAGCTTTTCCCCGCTTCATGTTCTTGATTGCATGTGCAACTTCTGCTGGAAGGACTGGAAGAACTCTGGTACTGGTACCTTTCATGATGTCTGGAGTACATGTATCATCCCTTTCATATAATTTGGAGTAGAAATCTTTCACTCTTGTCAAAATTTCGCCTCTATTTCTTGTTACAGAACCATCTTCTTTTCTCAGTGCCATAATCTGTTTTTCCCCTTACTGAGATGTCCCTTTGCTATCTTTAGGCTTTGGTTGTTTTCAATTGCTTTCCTTACTAGTTCACAGTTGAATTTCCTTACGTCTTCAGTGATACTTTTTCGTACTGTCTTGCATAGCTCTATATATTCCACTTTGGAAGTCACATCTTCTTTAGTTGTCCTCATCACTCTTCTTTTTGCATCACCATTTTGGTTTTCCTGATAATTTGTTCACATGCAATTTGTTCTTAGACCCAGCTAATTTTGTTGCTGTTTCCATAACAGCTTTGGTTACTTTTCTGTTAACTTCCAGAAATATCCACTTCTTCCGATGTTAGGCCTTAGCAGAGAATCTGTTCTTCAGTTCCAATTTGAAGGTATTATGGTGTTTTTAAGGTTGGTTATGTCAATACATTTTGTTTGTCTTATGAGCTTGCTACGTTCGAGTTTAGTGTTGAGGTGCATCTTACATCTCACCAATCTATGGTCACTGCCTGTGTTGAACTTGTTTAGCACACTGCAGTCTTCTATGACGAATTTTTTGTTACACATAATAAAATCAATTTCACTTGTCGTCCCATTTGGATGTCTCCATGTGCATTTCCTGTGTGGCTTTTTCTTGAAAAAGGAGTTCAAGATGAAAAACCCTTCTGCCTCTGCAAACTCAACGAGAGTATTTCCACGCTGGTTTCTGTTGCCGTGACCGAATTTACCTACTGAAGTTTCATTCTGTTGCCGTTGCCCTATTTTTGCATTGAAATCTCCCATAATTATCTTCAAGTGCTGCTTACCTTTATTATTTAGATCACGAATTTCCTCATAAAATTCTTCAATTTCTTCTTCAGCATGACTTGTGGTGGGTGCATAAGTTTGAATTATCTGAGCCTGGTATCTTCTCGAGAGTTGGATAATGAGTCGTGCAGCTCTGTCAGAGGAACTTTCAACTTCTACAACTTTATCCTTCAGTTTCTTGTTTATTATAAATCCAACACCACTAGTTCTGCCAGTATCTGTCCCACGATAGTAGAAGAGATGTCCACTTTTCAGTTCAATGAGATCTTCTCCTTTTCTCCTTACCTCACTTAGCCCGACGATGTCCCACTTGATCCTTTGTAGTTCCTCTTCCAATTCAAGAAGCCTTGAATCAGAAGATAGGGAGCGTCCGTTATATGTAGCCAAGGTCAGCATCAGATGGCAGCCTAGTCCGGTCCTCCGGGGATTCTTAGCACCCTCTGCCTTCATGTCGCACTGGCCGCTGCCTTGGCCAGGTACATTCCAGCTGCCGGAGACTGAGGGCCAAGATTTAAGTTGTGGAGTCATTTTGGAGGGGTTTGGCCATAACTCACTACGCTGGCCAAGCGGGTTGGTGAGTGTGGGATAGCATTTCCTCTAATCCCGATGGTATAGTTATACCGCTATTGGCGGTCGTCAGAGCCCCTTTAGTGGGAACAGGATGTACCACGAGAAGGCGGGGTTGACATTTGTCAAGGAGAGGCTGTGATGTTACGCATCACCTGTCCTTACATCCCTATTATATATATATATATATATATATAATGGTAAACATTCTTTAAATTTGGCACATATACCAGTTGTTTCTCCAACAATGTATGTATATATATTATATATATATATATATATATATACATACATTGTTGGAGAAACAACTGGTATATGTGCCAAATTTAAAGAATGTTTACCATTTACATCTATTGTCTGTACATTGTGTTGCTCACTGATTGCAGTTAAGCATACTTTATACACTGAAGAATGTATCATATTTAGTAATGTTTGACTCTGTTCTTATTTTACTTTACAAATTTTATGGACATTCCAATAAAAAAAAAATCAAAAACCTGGAAAAAATAGCCAATTTATTACCAAACTTTTAAAAAAAAATTCAGGAATTGCACCAACTTGAGTCTGTGCCATCTGAAGTAGGAGTTTTGAGAGCAATTTTTTATAACTTCCGGCCAGTTGTGTTGCATTTAGAAAATGAAACTAATGAAAAACAAGGTAGCGAAACTGCAAAAGGCATAGTAAATAAAATAAAAGATTTCTGATTAGTGGCAACTCTTAGTTTTCTCCTGAATTTTCTTCAAATCTTAAAGACTTGTCCCTTGTTTACCAAAAATAGCATTTGCTTTTGTGTCAAGTCAACAACGAAGTTGCAAAAGAGAAATTAGAAAATTTGCAGAAAGAAAGAGGAAAATACGAAAAACTAGTTTTTAGCTTTATAATGGAGAAACTCTTGCAATGATGTAGTTCTGACATGTTGCAAATGAGAAAAAGTTCTTCAAATCTGTTGGAAATACTATGTTAGACTTTGCAAAAAAAAAAAATTAAATGGAAAGATTTTATCACATTAATTCCCCTGTAATCACTTCAACGTATGTATGTTTTTGACACATTCACATGGCCCACCGTAAAAGATTTTAGTGACTTTGGAGACGTGAAATCAGAATTATGTTACATCACTTTAAGGAAGTTATCAAACATAAAAACAATTAGGAAGATATCGAAAAAAGTGAGGTAGACAAATGGTTTGACTTCAAAATAAGTAGCCAGAACTTGGAAGTTGATGAATTACTTTTAAAGATTACTGAATATAAGAAGTTTTTTTCTTTTACATAAGCCAGTTGTTTTTACTTTATGTAATAACATCAATGTGTGAATGTGGCTTCAGCCAGATGAATCTTATCAAAAATCACTTAAGGTCCTCATTAGTCAACAGAAGTCTGAACAATCTATAAATATATACATTAATGGGACATCATTGGAAAATTTTGATCCTGCAGACTCTATAGGTAAGCATACCTGCCAACTACTACGGAATGTCCGTAGTTTCTATGGATTTGGTTGTCTGACTGTGGAACTATAGAACACACTGTCAAAACTACAGATTCTACGAATTTTCGTTTAAATTTTTTTTAATTTTGTTATTTTATGATATACATGAGATTCTAAGTGGATTAGTGGAATTCTGCTTTTTTGCCATCATTTAGATCATTCTCAAGATCAATACAGACTGAAGAGAATTTCGGGCATGGTGGTTTTTCGTCTGGGGCCGGTATTTCGTGTTTCAAAACTTTTGGAAACTGTAGTTAAGTGCAGTGACGAAAAGTTTGCGCCGAACTGCGCCAATTTCGTTATCTGCGCCAAACTGCTACAAATTACGAAAAAATTTCATATTTGCACCAAAACAGCAAACCACAACAAAAACTGCCAAGTAAAAAATTGTTTTCACAGCAAAAAATGGCATTATAAATGGTGAATCAAATGACATTTTTTTAAGGTCTGTGCGTAATTTAGTTAAATGTAGAATGATGCTTAATCAACACGTATCACCAATTCCAACATTTCAGAATGTTTTTCACCTACCTTCTAATTCGTTGTTTTTTTATTGGTATAAGTGAATAATAGGTTTCGCGAAGTAGGTGGAGCCTGTGGAGGAGGAGTTTTGTTGTAATCACGTGGTATGTAGGAGAAACGATGCTGTACGTTATGAAATCCTGATGAAGATTGTTTACAGATCGTTTGGTGGTCTTTCGGAGTGTTGTGCAATTGAGATTGTTTATATGTCGTTTCCTACTCCTCTTTGGGATGACAGTTATTTCGTTCCAGGCGAGGTGCGTCATTACGTAAATACAGCGTAAGGTCAGTCGTTAGCTATTTCGTTGGTGCGGAGGATGACTGAAAATGGCTTTTCCGTGGCAGGATACAATGGTCCTGTTTCTAAAGGATTCATAGGTATTCAGAGATGCCAAATTTTTGTTGGATTTTTCATAGTTTGTACAGATTTTCATTCCATCTTACGGTTTTATGGAAGTCACCCCAAAAAACTGTGCAAAAGTCCCTGCAAGCAATTTTCTATTTTTTACCGTCTTTTGGTCGAAAAAATGCACTTTATAGGTAGTTCCTATACGCCTTCCATGTTGTGACTTCCCCTGCCAATGGAGGCAGAGCTTCTTGTACGCTGTTTGTCCATGATTCCCCGTACAGCCAATTTAGAGTGTCTTGTGCAAAAGCAGAGAGGCAGCTCAGCCATTACATTGATTACATATGGCTTTGTGCTTGTGAACATTTCTGTGCAAACGTTTTAACCTTTTCCACTGGACTGTCGGGTGATATCCGCAGGGGTCGTAGTTGTCCTGAAATTCCTGAAAAAATTGTTTGTCCTGAAATGTCCTTAATTTTTGCTAATTTGATTGAAATTCCTGAAATTTTTTAGTAGTTTCCAAAAATTTGAGATATTTTCAGAAGTTACGAAAAGTTCTAAAATAAAATTTCATTTATTTCTAAAAATTATTGCCGAAAATATTTCAGATTTGGATTTGAGACTTTTTGTAATAATTTTCTGAAATTTCAATTGATTTTCGCCAAATGTGGCAATCATCCAAATATCCTTACATTGACTAACATACAGGACAGCGATAATGCTGGCACCACTCCTGCTGTCGGCGACTTTTCTGCCTACCATATGCTGTAATGATGTCACGCCACTGGTTTACGCAACTTCATTGGCTGTGACTGGTTTGGTGCGTATTAAAGAAAAGAGGGTGGGTTGGGTTACTGCATAAAGTGGAATCAGGCATAGAAGCCTGTTGAAACTCCTCCCATAGAACGTGATGCCCCAGCCACCTGCAGCAGAAGCAAAATGTGACCAGACCCTGTGATCTCGGCAAAAGTTGCTGATAGCAACCCAGCCCTGGCGCATGGGGTTCAGCAGCTCCGCACCCTTCCTTCATTCTCCCCACAGCCTTTGTCCTCAACTCCCGTCCCCAATCTAAGCCAGGCAGAAGCAGAGATGCCAACAACTACGGATTCTCCGTAGTTCCTACGGAAAAAGCTCTTGAACTCTACGGAATATGGAAAACCGTGATTTTTCTACGGAAAATTAACGGAGGTTATTAATTTTTATTTTGCTTGTTCCCCTTCCGAATGCAACGGTGGCTACTTGACGATCCATCATGCTTGTGATGCTGCTCACTTTCAGTTCTGCCTCTCGAAGCTGCTCGGATCTTAGCGGCCGGTACTCGAAACCCTCCCTCCCCAGCATGCAACATTCTGGGGACATTGAGTGTAGCTCGCTTTTGTGGTGGACGTGGGCGAAGTTCGGCCTGAAGCTCTTTCGCAATGCAGTGGCAAGCTGTTGAAAATCGTTTGGTGCAGAACGTGAGTGTCATTGCCTGGCATCAGAGTTTTTTTTTTTAAATCGTGCGTCGACTATTCATTTCAGCAATTAATATTTTGAAGTTTTTTTCTTGCGTTGCAGAAAAGTATGCTTGGATTTAGTTGCAGAGTTCGCCAAAATGAATTACGTGTCTAGTACGCATCGAAATTTTACCAACGCGTAAAAATATGCGACGCGTAGAAATACACATCTTGAAGCGCGTAAATAACACATCAACGCGCAAAAACACACATCGAGAAATGCGTAAAACTACGCATCGAAGAATTTTACCAACGCGTAAAAATACGCATCGGGACAGCATTTCGCCTTTCAAAAACGGAAGAGAACGAAATAAAGATTTCTTCTGTAATCGTAATTTCGTTTTCCTGCGATGTTGCCTCTGTCTAGTATTGTTTTTATACATAATTTTATTCCATAAATCTTTAAATTTCACTTTGAAAATGGAGGAGAAATTTCCGTAAACGGAAATTCGACGGCGCAAAAATTCACGTGTAATCTTGACGATTATGGGCAAAACACGTAACAATATTAACAAAGAAAGGTGACTTGATCACGCTAGTTACATTAACTAAAACTTTTACAAAAAGTTCGTAAGTTGGAAGCTTTCGACCTTATCTTAGGTCTTCATCACGCCAATGGAGGACTAAGATTGTTGCCAGATTCTACATTTGAATTTTTCTTATTTTTGTTGCCAAAACTTAGAATTGATCTCCAGATCAACGGAATGTAGAGAGGAGATTCGGAGTTGCAAGTCATTGAGTTGAAAATAATTTCTATGCTTTCACGGTAACGGAGGGCAAAACGATTGTCAAACGAAGCAATTCGTTTTGCTTCGTTCCAGTGGGGAACTGCAGATGTGTCTTCCGTTGTCAAAATAGACAAGGCAGTGTTGGGATTGCCTTTCGAAACATCTTTTCTATGTTCTAAAATTCTATGGCTAATGCTCCTGTATGTGCTTCCAATGTATAAGTTATCCCCAGTAGAAGAAGAGATAGGAATGCAGTAAACTCCTGGGAGGTTCAGGCTTTCAACTTTGTCCCTATCCCTTTGTAGAAGTTTCAAGATGTTTGGGGTAGATTTAATGGCAAGATGGTAACCAAAACTTCTAAAAAGAATCTGTAACTTATAAGCATAGGAAGGATGGTAAGGAACAGAACCACAGAATTTCAGGTCTTCTTTCTTGTGAGGAAGGAGGCATTCGATTTTCGAATGGTTTTCATATTTCTTTATGAGGGAGTTGACTGTAACAGCAGGGAAACCATGAGAGAGGGCTATTGTAGAAATTTTGGAGAGTTCTTCTTGAAGAGAGAGTTGGCTGTTGCAAATGATATGAGCCCTGTGGATGTAGGACTTCAATGCTGCAAGCTTGTAGAGATGCAGGGTGCAAGATTTGTAGGGAATGATGTTAGTGGCTGCAGAAGGTTTTCGATAGACGGAACGAGTAATGGAGAGATCAGCGTTTCTGCAGATAGATACATCCAGGAAATCAATTTTGTGATTTACTTCCTTAGATATAGTGAGCTTAATGGAAGGAAATTTTTCTGTAATGGAGTTGATCAGTATCTGTAGCTCAGACTCGGAATGTGGCCAGCTAATGAAAATGTCGTCTACATATCTTAACCATAGGGAAGGTTGAAAAGGGTGTAGAGGAATTATGGAAACTTCAATATGTTGCATGTAGATTTCAGCAAGCAGAGGGGAAAGAGGTGAGCCCATGGGGAGACCAGATTGTTGCCTATACACAATTTTGTTGAAAACAAAACAACTATGTTGATGAATAGTGTGGAAACAATCATAAAGATCTTTGATAAGAGGACTGGGGGGGGGGTTAAAATGAAGAATCAATTTCTTTATGAGGAGCATGTAGGAATCAAAATATGGTACAGAGGGAAACAAAGATTCTACATCAAGAGTATACAGATTATCACAAGGAGGAAAGGAATTAGGAAGGTTGTGGATGAAGTTTGAAGTAGAGACAACTGTATGAGGATGGTTGGCTGCCAGGGATTTGCATTTGAGGACCAATCTCTTTTCAAGGTTTACTGCTGGAGAAAAAGAATATTCCACTAAAGGTCTGATGGGGTTACCAGCTTTATGCAGTTTCACTTGCAGGAAGAGCCTGGGAGTTCTAAAGTAAGGAGGGGTGATATATCACCAAGGAAGGATTGAAGAGTTTCTTTCTTAGCTAATCTGTCAACTGAGTTTTGGAGTGAGTTGGTGGTGTCTGACTGTAAAGGGATGCAGTTAGCAGATGTAAGAAAAGAAAGCACTTTTTGGTTTAGAGTTTCTTTACCAATGATGACTGGGCAACCAACTTTATCTGCTTTTGCATACGGCTAGGTCATTTTCTTGAATAAATGACCTGAATTCTTTTAAACAAGAAGAAGAGTACTTGATTGGCACAGAATTTTGCTTGGATAAGATAACAGCAGCGTTGGCACGAAGGATAGGCTGCTGAACAGTCTCAGTTCTGTGGATGGCTGATTCTATAACAGAAACAGTTTGTGGAAGATTGATAGGAAGAGCAGGTGAAAATTTTGGGCCTAATGATAAGAATTTATCCAAGCTAGGAGGAATAGTGACAGAAGAAAGATTTACATACTTTGGCTTGTCAGTAGAGGCTGATGACGGAGATGTTGCTTGACTTTTTTGCTTGGAGAGTAGAAAATTGAATTTCTTTGTATGGCGAGCATATTCATTTACTTCAATTGTTGAGAGGGGTTTGGTTGATGCGAACCATGAAAATATCAAGCAAAGCAGGATGAGTGGTAGCAGCCAGTGATTGGTAGCTAATGTAGCAGGAAAGTTCAGTTTTAGCAATGGAGGAACACAGGTCACGGATAGCGGCAGATAGGAGGTTATGGCTGGTTTGCTGTAGTAACGCACGGCACCGTCCTTTGAAGATGGGTTTGCAGATCTGAAAAGCTTGGGGAAGAATGCCAGAAGTCTTGCAGGAAACAAGAAAACGAAGGCTGCAAAGAGAATTAGTGACTTGAGTCCGAAGCTTTCCGGAAGGAAATCCAATCTTTCGTCCAGTCCAAAATAAAATGCCTGGAAGTTGCGTAGCTTTGAAACATGACGATTATGGGCAAAACACGTAACAATATTAACAAAGAAAGGTGACTTGATCACGCTAGTTACGTTAACTAAAAGCCTCTACTGACAAGCCAAAGTATGTAAATCTTTCTTCTGTCACTATTCCTCCTAGCTTGGATAAATTCTTATCATTAGGCCCAAAATTTTCACCTGCTCTTCCTATCAATCTTCCACAAACTGTTTCTGTTATAGAATCAGCCATCCACAGAACTGAGACTGTTCAGCAGCCTATCCTTCGTGCCAACGCTGCTGTTATCTTATCCAAGCAAAATTCTGTGCCAATCAAGTACTCTTCTTCTTGTTTAAAGAATTCAGGTCATTTATTCAAGAAAATGACCTAGCCGTATGCAAAGCAGATAAAGTTGGTTGCCCAGTCATCATTGGTAAAGAAACTCTAAACCAAAAAGTGCTTTCTTTTCTTACATCTGCTAACTGCATCCCTTTACAGTCAGACACCACCAACTCACTCAAAAACTCAGTTGACAGATTAGCTAAGAAAGAAACTCTTCAATCCTTCCTTGGTGATATATCACCCCCTCCTTACTTTAGAACTCCCAGGCTCTTCCTGCAAGTGAAACTGCATAAAGCTGGTAACCCCATCAGACCTTTAGTGGAATATTCTTTTCTCCAGCAGTAAACCTTGAAAAGAGATTGGTCCTCAAATGCAAATCCCTGGCAGCCAACCATCCTCATACAGTTGTCTCTACTTCAAACTTCATCCACAACCTTCCTAATTCCTTTCCTCCTTGTGATAATCTGTATACTCTTGATGTAGAATCTTTGTTTCCCTCTGTACCATATTTTGATTCCTACATGCTCCTCATGAAGAAATTGATTCTTCATTTTAAACCCCCGGTCCTCTTATCAAAGATCTTTATGATTGTTTCCACACTATTCATCAACATAGTTGTTTTGTTTTCAACAAAATTGTGTATAGGCAACAATCTGGTCTCCCCATGGGCTCACCTCTTTCCCTCTGCTTGCTGAAATCTACATGCAACATATTGAAGTTTCCATAATTCCTCTACACCCTTTTCAACCTTCCCTATGGTTAAGATATGTAGACGACATTTTCATTAGCTGGCCACATTCCGAGTCTGAGCTACAGATACTGATCAACTCCATTACAGAAAAATTTCCTTCCATTAAGCTCACTATATCTAAGGAAGTAAATCACAAAATTGATTTCCCTGGATGTATCTATCTGCAGAAACGCTGATCTCTCCATTACTCGTTCCGTCTATCGAAAACCTTCTGCAGCCACTAACATCATTCCCTACAAATCTTGCACCCTGCATCTCTACAAGCTTGCAGCATTGAAGTCCTACATCCACAGGGCTCATATCATTTGCAACAGCCAACTCTCTCTTCAAGAAGAACTCTCCAAAATTTCTACAATAGCCCTCTCTCATGGTTTCCTGCTGTTACAGTCAACTCCTCATAAAGAAATATGAAAACCATTCGAAAATCGAATGCCTCCTTCCTCACAAGAAAGAAGACCTGAAATTCTGTGGTTCTGTTCCTTACCATCCTTCCTATGCTTATAAGTTACAGATTCTTTTTAGAAGTTTTGGTTACCATCTTGCCATTAAATCTACCCCAAACATCTTGAAACTTCTACAAAGGGATAGGAACAAAGTTGAAAGCCTGAACCTCCCAGGAGTTTACTGCATTCCTATCTCTTCTTCTACTGGGGATAACTTATACATTGGAAGCACATACAGGAGCATTAGCCATAGAATTTTAGAACATAGAAAAGATGTTTCAAAGGCAATCCCAACACTGCCTTGTCTATTTTGACAATGGAAGACACATCTGCAGTTCCCCACTGGAACGAAGCAAAACGAATTGCTTCGTTTGACAATCGTTTTGCCCTCCGTTACCGTGAAAGCATAGAAATTATTTTCAACTCAATGACTTGCAACTCCGAATCTCCTCTCTACATTCCGTTGATCTGGAGATCAATTCTAAGTTTTGGCAACAAAAATAAGAAAATTCAAATGTAGAATCTGGCAACAATCTTAGTCCTCCATTGGCGTGATGAAGACCTAAGATAAGGTCGAAAGCTTCCAACTTACGAACTTTTGTAAAAGTTTTAGTTAACGTAACTAGCGTGATCAAGTCACCTTTCTTTGTTAATATTGTTACGTGTTTTGCCCATAATCGTCATGTTTCAAAGCTACGCAACTTCCGGGCATTTTATTTTGGACTGGACGAAAGATTGGATTTCCTTCCGGAAACTTCGGACTCAAGTCACTAATTCTCTTTGCAGCCTTCGTTTTCTTGTTTCCTGCAAGACTTCTGGCATTCTTCCCCAAGCTTTTCAGATCTGCAAACCCATCTTCAAAGGACGGTGCCGTGCATTACTACAGCAAACCAGCCATAACCTCCTATCTGCCGCTATCCGTGACCTGCGTTCCTCCATTGCTAAAACTGAACTTTCCTGCTACATTAGCTACCAATCACTGGCTGCTACCACTCATCCTGCTTTGCTTGATATTTTCATGGTTCGCATCAACCAAACCCTCTCAACAATTGAAGTAAATGAATATGCTCGCCATACAAAAGAAATTCAATTTTTCTACTCTCCAAGCAAAAAAGTCAAGCAACATCTCCGTCATCAGCCTCTACTGACAAGCCAAAGTATGTAAATCTTTCTTCTGTCACTATTCCTCCTAGCTTGGATAAATTCTTATCATTAGGCCCAAAATTTTCACCTGCTCTTCCTATCAATCTTCCACAAACTGTTTCTGTTATAGAATCAGCCATCCACAGAACTGAGACTGTTCAGCAGCCTATCCTTCGTGCCAACGCTGCTGTTATCTTATCCAAGCAAAATTCTGTGCCAATCAAGTACTCTTCTTCTTGTTTAAAAGAATTCAGGTCATTTATTCAAGAAAATGACCTAGCCGTATGCAAAGCAGATAAAGTTGGTTGCCCAGTCATCATTGGTAAAGAAACTCTAAACCAAAAAGTGCTTTCTTTTCTTACATCTGCTAACTGCATCCCTTTACAGTCAGACACCACCAACTCACTCAAAAACTCAGTTGACAGATTAGCTAAGAAAGAAACTCTTCAATCCTTCCTTGGTGATATATCACCCCCTCCTTACTTTAGAACTCCCAGGCTCTTCCTGCAAGTGAAACTGCATAAAGCTGGTAACCCCATCAGACCTTTAGTGGAATATTCTTTTTCTCCAGCAGTAAACCTTGAAAAGAGATTGGTCCTCAAATGCAAATCCCTGGCAGCCAACCATCCTCATACAGTTGTCTCTACTTCAAACTTCATCCACAACCTTCCTAATTCCTTTCCTCCTTGTGATAATCTGTATACTCTTGATGTAGAATCTTTGTTTCCCTCTGTACCATATTTTGATTCCTACATGCTCCTCATGAAGAAATTGATTCTTCATTTTAAACCCCCCGGTCCTCTTATCAAAGATCTTTATGATTGTTTCCACACTATTCATCAACATAGTTGTTTTGTTTTCAACAAAATTGTGTATAGGCAACAATCTGGTCTCCCCATGGGCTCACCTCTTTCCCCTCTGCTTGCTGAAATCTACATGCAACATATTGAAGTTTCCATAATTCCTCTACACCCTTTTCAACCTTCCCTATGGTTAAGATATGTAGACGACATTTTCATTAGCTGGCCACATTCCGAGTCTGAGCTACAGATACTGATCAACTCCATTACAGAAAAATTTCCTTCCATTAAGCTCACTATATCTAAGGAAGTAAATCACAAAATTGATTTCCTGGATGTATCTATCTGCAGAAACGCTGATCTCTCCATTACTCGTTCCGTCTATCGAAAACCTTCTGCAGCCACTAACATCATTCCCTACAAATCTTGCACCCTGCATCTCTACAAGCTTGCAGCATTGAAGTCCTACATCCACAGGGCTCATATCATTTGCAACAGCCAACTCTCTTCAAGAAGAACTCTCCAAAATTTCTACAATAGCCCTCTCTCATGGTTTCCCTGCTGTTACAGTCAACTCCCTCATAAAGAAATATGAAAACCATTCGAAAATCGAATGCCTCCTTCCTCACAAGAAAGAAGACCTGAAATTCTGTGGTTCTGTTCCTTACCATCCTTCCTATGCTTATAAGTTACAGATTCTTTTTAGAAGTTTTGGTTACCATCTTGCCATTAAATCTACCCCAAACATCTTGAAACTTCTACAAAGGGATAGGGACAAAGTTGAAAGCCTGAACCTCCCAGGAGTTTACTGCATTCCTATCTCTTCTTCTACTGGGGATAACTTATACATTGGAAGCACATACAGGAGCATTAGCCATAGAATTTTAGAACATAGAAAAGATGTTTCGAAAGGCAATCCCAACACTGCCTTGTCTATTTTGACAATGGAAGACACATCTGCAGTTCCCCACTGGAACGAAGCAAAACGAATTGCTTCGTTTGACAATCGTTTTGCCCTCCGTTACCGTGAAAGCATAGAAATTATTTTCAACTCAATGACTTGCAACTCCGAATCTCCTCTCTACATTCCGTTGATCTGGAGATCAATTCTAAGTTTTGGCAACAAAAATAAGAAAAATTCAAATGTAGAATCTGGCAACAATCTTAGTCCTCCATTGGCGTGATGAAGACCTAAGATAAGGTCGAAAGCTTCCAACTTACGAACTTTTTGTAAAGTTTTAGTTAACGTAACTAGCGTGATCAAGTCACCTTTCTTTGTCACGTGTAATCTTCGGCTTCGAGGAATTTCTGCTTTTTCGTCGTAATTTGGGTTATCCTCGAGATCGATTCCTAATTGAACAGAAATTTTGGGGCAATTGGTAGTGGTGAAGGATGCTTTCTGCCTGAAACTTTCGAAAACTGAAATTTTGTCATTCAAAACTTTCGGAAACAGTGAGGATTTCTCCTGTAATCGTAGTTCTATTTTTCATGCGATGTTTCCTCTGCCTAGTGTTGTTGTTAAATTTCATTTTATTTCGTAAATATTTGTATTTCACCTTAACTATGGGAGGGAAATGTCTGAAAACGGAAATCGGACGTAGCAAAGGTTTCTCCTGTAACTGTAATTTTTTCCCCCAATGATGTTCCGAACGTGTATCCTGTGTTCTTACATATTCCCCCAAAAAAGGTTTGCATTTCATCTTGATAAAGGGGGGAGAGTCCGAAAACAAAAGTGACGAAGCTGAAAAATTTGTAAGTATTGATGCATGATATTCAAAAGCATTCATATTCTCCAAGTTACACTGCCTTTTTATCTAAAATAGTGAAAGCTATCATGCATTCATGGTCCTCAAACTGAAAGTTCTTTCAGCATGATGGGTAAAATTGTCATGGCATCCAAGGGGTTTGTGAAGCCTACTGTCGTAGCTGATGGTGATGTTGAACTTCATTTTTCAAATAACAGTTTTTCAAAAGAGAAAAATCAGAAAGGATACCACTGGTAATTGGAGTAAAAACAAGAATGTATTAAAGCGAAATCATTTTAAACGAAAATTAACTTTCTAAGTTCTATACATCTGTCACAAAAGTTCGCATTAAAGAATGTTCTTATATATTTAAGAAAAGATACTGATCTATGATGAATTTTTAAAACATACAGAAGTAGTAGATCCTTCACTTAGAGCCATAACATCATTTACTTCTGTATTACACATAGTCAAACGCCTTCCATTTATAATAACTGAAAATGAACTTGATTACTGGAAGCGGAATTCCTTGTTATCAAGCTGACAAATTAGAGACCATAGCAGTAACTGATAGAATGGATGTCACTTGGTCAGAAATCTCAAAATTAAGAGGCTGTAATGGAGCGTAACGTTAAGTATACTAGTCTGTTGAAAGTAATGTTTGTAATACTTGTAGTTCCACACTCGAATGCTTGTGAGTAAGAGAGATTTTAGTTTAGTGCGAAAAAATCAAGCCCATTTCCAACATAATTTAGGTTTAGAAACTGTAGAAGCACTTCTTATTGTAAAAATGAATATGTCCTCCTCTGGGCAAGTGTGTTATGAAAAAAGATTTTCTGTTGAGGAACTCAAATCTGCAAAACACTGTACAGTGAAATCACTAAAGAAAGCTGTTTAATCAATTGTTTGTTGTGTAAAAAAAATGTATCAGTCATGGTGTATATCATTTTCCATGTGAAAAATTTGGAATATTTTGATACAGATTTTCATGTATATAAATGAATAAGTAAGTAAAAAAATGCTAATTACATTAAATGAGTTGTTTTCCTCGGTTAAAATGATTCTTTTTGGTATGACTACTGGAAAATGGCCAAAACTACTGAAAATTTGTACAAGTACCACTGAAAATATCTGAAACAGGTTGGCATCTCTGCAGAAGCCAAGCGAACTGAACTCCCACTTCCATAATCCTTGAGAATCCGATCATGTATAAGCTATATATATAAATTTATTTAGAATCACGCTAATTTTCAGTATCTTCTTGAACCTGCTTCCACTTATAAGGATGCTCCACTTATTATGACGTTTATTCCACTTATTGGGATGTTAAACTGAAAAATGATAGCCCAGCAAATCTTCGTCTTTGGTCTAGAAGTTCCAAAACCGGTATGGAAGCAGTCACGTGGTTCCCGGGAAACTCCTGCTGTCAATCAACGGCTAATTCTGCTGTAGGTTGTTGAGGCGCTGCAGTCTACTTCATGACGCCAGCAGAGCTTCATCTTATGCTGCGTTCGTATTAGTACAGGTTGTGTCCGCTGCCTTCGTCTTAGTACAGGTTGTGTCCGCTGCCTTCATCTTAGTACAGGTTGTATCCGCTGCGTATATTTACTTTAGGGTTACGTAATTTCCCAACCACATGTTTCAGTCGTGTACATGTATAAAGGCATGGCGATTGGCAAGTAATTACTCGGTTCATCAGTTTCTTGTGATTTCACTGGAAGTATTTTCGTGATCATGCCCCGAAAAACAAAATTCTCAGCATCGTGGCTTTGTGATAGTAAACGAGATAAGAGTGGGAGCAATTTGATTACCTGGTGTACGCCATGTGAATATGATCCATATTCAGCATTTTATGTTGCTTGCAACAAAACGATCAGCGTTTCTAACATGGGATTTTCTCAACTTATTTCGCATGCTAATAGTGTTAAAACATGAGGAGAACATGAATAAGAGAGTGAATTAGTGTACTCTTGTAACGCAAAATAACATTGAAAGTGAAGGTGAATCTTCAAAATGTTTGACACAATCGGCTCCAAAGGGAACAACATGGCTACCATCCAATTCTAAAGAAAAGGCAGTAAAAGCTGAAATTTTGTTGCTGTTACAGTCAATTAAGTGCAATTATCCATTTTCTATTTGGGAGGATTGGTTGAAATTTGTGCAGCTGCATTTGAAGATTCAACAATAGCAAAGGATGTTGCACCTTCGGATGCGAAAGCATGTTACGTCACAAAATTTGGACTTGCACCACATTTTCGGAAAAAAACCTTTCAAGATATTGTTAAGTCATTTTTCACCCTTTATTTTGATGAGACCACAACGAAGCAAGTTAAGAAACAGCTGGACATACATATTTCATATTGGTTGGAGAAATTTTAAAAAATTGTGACGTCGTACTGTGAATCAGAATTCATTGGCCATGCAGAATCTGACAAAATTATTTAAAATTTTATTACAAATAATGGCCTAAACATTGATAAATGTTTACAATGCTCTATGGATGGTCTCAATGTTAACTTGTCGTTTTTGAGAAAATTTAATTCTCATTTAGATTCGCTGGATTTTATAAATGTCATCGATATCGGAACTTGCTCCTTACATATTTTGCACAATGCAATGAAGAAAGGCCTGTGCAAGTTAGATTGCGATGTGGAAACTTTGGTGTTTGATATTTTTCAGTATTTTAAGATGTCTGCTGCTAGGAAAGAAGATTTCCACAATATCCAGATGCATCCAAAGTAATCGAGGTAGTTGCCTTCAATGCACGATCTTAATATCAAGAGTCACTCATAATACAAATTTAATTTCGTTGGCTGAATTTAAAGATTTTATTATATAAGAACTTTCGGGTTTCCCTAGAACCCATCATCAGATACAGAAGAAGGAATAAGTTTAAATAAAGTGTTACGTGAACATAATATAGATATCATATGTGACATAATGTCACGTGGCATCAAATTGTCAAACGACGTGGCATGTATCATGAAATAAAGAAAATAAAGAAAATACAATGCAGGTATACATAAAATACTGCATTGAAAAACTAAAAGAAGGTTAGTAGGTATAAATTAATTTTGTTGTTCTCATCAGGAGACACAACAAAGAGCACTATAGCAGAAATCGAGATTAAGTGATTTCGTCCTCAGTTTGCCTCGTATTCGGAACTGTAAATAGTTTCCAGATTGTAGGTACAGATACTGGAACATTGTCATTACAGCATAAATGTCTCTGAGTAGCAATTACAAGGCTCTCGGTGAACAGCAATTGAAGAGACAGCACTAGGTGTTACGATGATGAAAGCATCATTCCAAACTGGATAGTGCAGGCCCTCGCACACGGGTAGAGACAATGCAGAATTTTTAAATCCATTCTTTACGGCGTATTTATGTTCATTCAGTCTTGTTGCTAGTGTAGGTTTTGTAGATCCTATTGTTAGGGTTATTTTCTTTTGTTTTTACAGGAACGAGTCATTTAATAGTGACTTTGAGATTGGGATGCGCGTAACATCACAGCCTCTCCTTGACAAATGTCAACCCCGCCTTCTCGTGGTACATCCTGTTCCCACTAAAGGGGCTCTGACGACCGCCAATAGCGGTATAGCTATACCATCGGGATTAGAGGAAATGCTATCCCACACTCACCAACCCGCTTGGCCAGCGTGGTGAGTTATGGCCAAACCCCTCCAAAATGACTCCACAACTTAAATCTTGGCCCTCAGTCTCCGGCAGCTGGAATGTACCTGGCCAAGGCAGCGAGCGGCCAGTGCAACATGAAGGCAGAGGGTGCTAAGAATCCCCGGAGAACCGGACTAGGCTGCCATCTGATGCTGACCTTGGCTACGTATAACGGACGCTCCCTATCTTCTGATTCAAGGCTTCTTGAATTGGAAGAGGAACTACAAAGGATCAAGTGGGACATCGTCGGGCTAAGTGAGGTAAGGAGAAAAGGAGAGGATCTCATTGAACTGAAAAGTGGACATCTCTTCTACTATCGTGGGACAGATACTGGCAGAACTAGTGGTGTTGGATTTATAATAAACAAGAAACTGAAGGATAAAGTTGTAGAAGTTGAAAGTTCCTCTGACAGAGCTGCACGACTCATTATCCAACTCTCGAGAAGATACCAGGCTCAGATAATTCAAACTTATGCACCCACCACAAGTCATGCTGAAGAAGAAATTGAAGAATTTTATGAGGAAATTCGTGATCTAAATAATAAAGGTAAGCAGCACTTGAAGATAATTATGGGAGATTTCAATGCAAAAATAGGGCAACAGCAACAGAATGAAACTTCAGTAGGTAAATTCGGTCACGGCAACAGAAACCAGCGTGGAAATACTCTCGTTGAGTTTGCAGAGGCAGAAGGGTTTTTCATCTTGAACTCCTTTTTCAAGAAAAAGCCACACAGGAAATGCACATGGAGACATCCAAATGGGACGACAAGTGAAATTGATTTTATTATGTGTAACAAAAAATTCGTCATAGAAGACTGCAGTGTGCTAAACAAGTTCAACACAGGCAGTGACCATAGATTGGTGAGATGTAAGATGCACCTCAACACTAAACTCGAACGTAGCAAGCTCATAAGACAAACAAAATGTATTGACATAACCAACCTTAAAAAACACCATAATACCTTCAAATTGGAACTGAAGAACAGATTCTCTGCTAAGGCCTAACATCGGAAGAAGTGGATATTTCTGAAGTTAACAGAAAAGTAACCAAAGCTGTTATGGAAACAGCAACAAAATTAGCTGGGTCTAAGAACAAATTGCATGTGAACAAATTATCAGGAAAAACCAAAATGTTGATGCAAAAAAGAAGAGTGATGAGGACAACTAAAGAAGATGTGACTTCCAAAGTGGAATATATAGAGCTATGCAAGACAGTACGAAAAAGTATCACTGAAGACGTAAGGAAATTCAACTGTGAACTAGTAAGGAAAGCAATTGAAAACAACCAAAGCCTAAAGATAGCAAAGGGACATCTCAGTAAGGGAAGAAAACAGATTATGGCACTGAGAAAAGAAGATGGTTCTGTAACAAGAAATAGAGGCGAAATTTTGACAAGAGTGAAAGATTTCTACTCCAAATTATATGAAAGGGATGATACATGTACTCCAGACATCATGAAAGGTACCAGTACCAGAGTTCTTCCAGTCCTTCCAGCAGAAGTTGCACATGCAATCAAGAACATGAAGCGGGGAAAAAGCTCCAGGAGAAGATGGAATTACTGTAGACATCATACAAGAAGCAAGTGGAGAAATCGAAACAGTACTCTCCCAAATTTTCACTCGATGCCTTAATGAAGAGAAAATTCCTGAGGATTGGAACAACGCTACAATGATCTTGCTACATAAAAAAACTGACATTGAGGATCTCAGGAACTACAGACCTATCAGCCTCCTATCAGTGGTTTATAAAATCTTCACTAAAATTCTTTCACACTGCTTGAAGGTGACACTGGACATGGCTCAACCGAGAGAACAAGCTGGATTCAGGAGTGGCTACAGCACAATAGATCATATCCACGTACTGAGAGAACTAATTGAAAGAGCAAGGGAATATGAACTTCCATTGTGCATGGCTTTTATCGATTATGAAAAAGCCTTTGATTCGGTGAAACCATCAGCAGTTGCAATGGCTCTGAAATCCTGCGGTATTGAAGATGCATACATTAATATTATTAATAACATATATGAAAATGCAAGTGCAAAGATTCGGCTGTTTGAAAATACAACACACATAAAAATTGGAAAAGGAGTGAGACAAGGTGACACCATATCTCCGAAGCTCTTTAATGCCACATTGGAAAATGTCTTTCAATCACTGAAGTGGGAAAACAAAGGGATAAAGATTAATGGAGATTATCTAACCCACCTTCATTTTGCAGATGACATAGTCATTTTTGCAACTACCCCATCAGAGCTACAGAGTATGATCCAGGAACTTGCTGACAAGAGTAAAGAAGTGGGATTAAAAATGAACTTTCAGAAGACAAAAGTGATGTACAATGCTTTTACAAGAAATGAAGATTTATCGATTGATGGAGAAAAGCTGGAGATAACAGACATGTACGTTTATCTTGGACAGCAGATATCAAGTGAGGGTCACATTGGTGAAGAAATTAATCGGCGTACAAAACTTGCCTGGAGAGCTTTTGGAAGAAACAGCATAATTTTCAAGAGCAATATGCCATTATGTCTTAAAAGAAAAGTGTTTGATCAATGCATCCTTCCAGTGCTTAGGTATGGTGCAGAGACGTAGACCTTAGCTAAAAGAGACATACAAAGGCTGCAGACAACTCAAAGCAGCATGGAGAGGTGCATGCTTGGTGTAACCAGGAGAGATAAGAAGAGGAACACGTGGATCCGAAAAATGACAAGAGTGGAAGACATCATGATCAGAGTTAAATCCCTGAAATGGCAATGGGCTGGACATACTGCCAGAAGAACAGACCATCGATGGACAGCCGAAATTTTAGATTGGATTCCAAGGGACAGGAAAAGACCCAGAAGAAGACCACATGGAAGATGGGTGGATGAAATTCGAAAGTATGCGGGAGTGACATGGAGGAGACTGGCACAAGACAGACCGTTGTGGAGGAAACTTGGGGAGACCTTCGTCCAGCAGTGGATTGATAATGGTTGACAATGATGATGATGATGATGATATATTTACAATCGGGAGTGTCGGCATCAATACTTTTTAAGGGGATGCTGTAAACGCCAAATTTGTTTAGCTTTGTTACCTGGTCTCGATCTTTTTTAATTAACTGGAAAATGTTTGTAGTACGTATTCCGAATTCCAGGTGAAAGGTTCTGCAAATGGCTTTGAGAACAGGTGTTATGGTTGAATAATAATCTATGGAACCTATATATCTACGAGGATGTTGGTCCAGTAGTTGAATTTTCTTGGTGGAGCTTCTTAAGAGCTTTTTTTTTATGATAAAGGTGGGAAAACCATGGTTGAGGGTGATGTTGAATATTTTGTTAATTTCACATTTACGTCTGCTGAAACTAAATGAATGTGTGAAGGCTCTGCGTAGAAGGAAAGAGATTGAGAAGAGTTTATAGCTTTTTGGATGTGCTGAAGAAGCCGGGATCAATGTAGGTACAGAAGTGGGTTTCCTGTATACAGAGTGTTGCAAGGTGCAAGTAACAGCATCTCGTTCAAGCATAAAATCCAGGAATGGCAATTTACCTTCATTTTCCTGTTCAATTGAGAATTTTATGGTCGGGACTTGGGATGATAAGTGTTCAGCAAAAGTTCGTAGGTCAGCTGGTTCGTGATCCCAGAAGAGAAGTACATCATCAACATATCTTATGTAAAAGCATGGAGGTTGTTGATATTCTTGTAGCACTTTATTTTCTATGTGCTGTAGTAGAATTTCCGCTAGAATCGGAGATAGTGGTGATCCCATTGGGGCGCCCTCAGTTTGGCGATAAATAATGTTGTTGAATTGAAAATATGATCTGTTTTGAACTAGTTTTAAGGCTGTAATGATGGATTGGATCGTTTTTGGTTCGTATTTTAGTTCAAGTAGTTTTGTCTGAATGATGTCATGTACAGTTTTTATCGGAACATTAGGGAACAAAGAAATGACATCGAGAGAAGCCATAATAAAGGTTGAGTTATTTGCATTAAAGGATTTGATCTTGTTAATAGCTTGTACTGTGCCTTTAATAGAGTAGAGCATATGAATCCTGTTTATAGTGATATGAATCCTGTTTATAGTGATATGAATCCTGTTTTCAGCTAGACCTCTGTCAGATCATATAGTCAGATGAATCCTGTTTTCAGCTAGACCTCTGCAGGTGGGGCTGCATCATATAGTCAGATGCATCCTGTTTTCAGCTGGACCTCTGCAGAGTGGGTCTGCATCATATAGTCAGATGCATCCTGTTTTCAGCTGGACCTCTGCAGAGTGGGTCTGCATCATATAGTCAGATGCATCCTGTTTTCAGCTGGACCTCTGCAGAGTGGGTCTGCATCATATAGTCAGATGCATCCTGTTTTCAGCTGGACCTCTGCAAAGTGGGTCTGCATCATATAGTCAGATGCATCCTGTTTTCAGCTGGACCTCTGCAGAGTGGGTCTGCATCATATAGTCAGATGCATCCTGTTTTCAGCTGGACCTCTGCAGAGTGGGTCTGCATCATATAGTCAGATGCATCCTGTTTTCAGCTGGACCTCTGCAGAGTGGGTCTGCATCATATAGTCAGATGCATCCTGTTTTCAGCTGGACCTCTGCAGAGTGGGGCTGCATCATATAGTCAGATGCATCCTGTTTTCAGCTGGACCTCTGCAGAGTGGAGCTGCATCATATAGTCAGATGAATCCTGTTTTCAGCTGTACCAGGCTGATGGGAGGGTTCGGGTGTGGCATTGACAGCATGAGGCCATGGCCTCGTCGTTTCAGGTCGTTTCTGTTCGAGGCGGTGGTGGCTCTGTGACGTTTTTGGGGAGCCTTCTTGTGGGACACATTAGGTCCCTTACTGTGTCTGGAGAAGCCCTTAACTGATGTGCACTACCAGCACGTGCTGGCTGACCACTTGCTTGTTTTTATGGCCTTTGCACATCCTGCGGCTAATGGTCTGTTTCAGGAGGACAATGCACCACCCTACCAGGCTGCAACCACTCAGGTATGACTCGAGGAACACTCATGTGAGTTTGGGACCACCCAGTGGCCCCCAAGGTCCCCAGATTTGAACCCTGTGAAAGCTCTCTGGGATGCCATATAGGGGAACATGTGATCCATGAACCCTGGGCAATGCTGCAACAGGGATGGCTGGCATTACCTCCGGCATGTGGTGGAGTCGATGCCTTGGCATGTATAGGCTGTTATTCACATCAGAGGAGGACCAACACACTGTTAGGTAGGCATCACTAATCTTTTTTCAATTGAGTGCATAAATAAAAGCAGAGACATACCATACCCCTTGGAGAAAAATTAATTAAAGAACAAGAAATGATTGAGGAATATTAAAAAAGAAAAAAAAAAAACATTTGAAAGACAATCTTGAATATGTATTAGAAAGCAAATTAAAATTTCTAGCTAAGTATATATAGGTACATGAGTTTTTTCTTTCCAAACCTCTAATAGTTTAATCATTAATTTGGATGTACTAAGTAAGCTTTGTTTAAAAAACAATTGAGCCACACCAGTATGCTCTGTTCTAAATCAACCTTGGTTCAAACAGCTGTGATATAACATTATGAATATCACTGTACTTTAGATTATGATGTAACTGAGTTATACTGGATGTTTCTTTTCATAAGTAAGTTTGTGGTGTGTTTTCTAGAATTCACTTACTTCAGTGATGAACTGTGCTGTAGAAACTTGTTTAAACATGTACATATATACACACGTGTACAATGAAATTTGCTCACCTAAAAGAAAACATGCTACAACCGCAAAACTTTGCAAATAGCTAGAGTGCATGCTGGTATGCAAATGATCCACGTTTGGTGCGAGTGCGCATGACTACACACCCTGTGGTGATGCTGCAAGCACAAACCAGCAGCCTTATAAACCGGCGTGTAGTCGATGTCCCATGAAAGCGAAAAGCAACGGCCAATGCAAGCAAGAGTACCAAGGGACATGAACGCCAGGTAGACACCAGAGACGTCGATTTACACAACTTCAGTACTTTGAGAGAGGCCTGATCATTGTGCTGAGAACTAAAAGGTGGTCAGCGTGCCATATAGCCTACCTACCATGTGGATCGTTCTGACCATACTATCTGACTGTGTTGGGAGCAGTGGACACATGACGGCACTACCACACGGTGAAGCGGCTCCGGACAGACCAGGAGGACCACCGGTAGAGAGGATCGGCGGATCGTGCGCCAGGCATGAACAGATCCCACGGTAACCCGGTCCACTATGCAGGCAGATGTAGCGGCTCCTGTGTGCCCACGAACTATTTCCCGATGCCTCGCGGAAGCGAATCTCCGATCCCAGCTGCCCTTACATGTGCTGGCATTAACACCGGGACATCGCCGGCTCCGTGTGCAATGGTGCCAGGCTGGAGCAACATGGAACGTCACAAAATGACGACGTGTGGTGTTTAGCGATAAGTGCCGCTTCATTTTTTGGGGACAGATTATCATCCTGTCCAGGTGTGGAGGTCCCCGGGTCAATGGCACAACCCAACCTCACTATCGAGTGCCACACCTCCCCCACTGCAGACATATGGTCTCGGGAGCCATTGCCTATGATAGCCGATCAGCTCTAGTAGTGGTACGTGGATCATTGACGGGCCAGCGGTATGTAGATGAGATTCTACGACCCCATGTGCTTCCATTCCTGGTCAGGATTCCAGATGTGCTATACCAGCAGGATAATGCCTGCCTGCACATGGCTCGGGTTGCCCAGGACTGCCTATGTCATGTCCAGACACTTCCGTGACCTGCCCGCTCCCCGGACATGTCCCCTATTGAGCATGTGTAGTACCAGTTGAAACACCGACTGCTGCCGTGCCATACTATCTGGGATTTGGAGCACACCGTCCAACACATGTGGGCCAGTCTGCCGCAAGATAACATCAGGCGTTTGTTCACCTCCATGCTGGACTGCATTGCAGGATATATCACCACACGAGGCAGTGCGACATGCTATTGAAGATGACCGGACTGTGTGCCATGGATTCCTCTGTAATTGTCCTGCAGCTCTGTTTTTGCCATCATGTGTATCATTATGTCCATAAAATTACAGTTCAATCCAATGCTTCCTTCTTGGTGCGCAAATTTAATTGTCCATGAGTGTATGTATGCTTTACCAAGAATTAGTGGGAAATATGATACCATAAAATAAGTTTTACCCTGTTATGTAGCTTTGAGATGTCATAATTTTCTCATTCCCTTAGGAGTGTACATTGTATTTTTCTTTCTTGTTTTTCTGTCCCCCTAACATGTTTGAAAATTTGCTGACTAGGTCCATGCTGTTGTTGGTGTTCTCTCTGATGATACAGACCCAATGGTTACTGTAATGAAACTAGAAAAGGCCCCACAGGAAACATATGCTGATATTGGTGGTTTGGATCAACAAATTCAGGAAATAAAGGTTTGTATCATTATGCTAAAAACCTATGTTCAAATTAGTTAGAAGCTTTAAACAATTAGGGGTGCACAGTTTTCACCTAAGTGTTTTCAAATCATTAAAAAAATATACAAACATACTAGGTATTTAGTCTTTGTCTTATTAATTTCATGTCATGGTAGTTCATCATACCTGTATGTGGGATGTAGCAGAGAATATTGTCTTTATAAAATTGCATATGTATGTACATCAGTTGTTCTTCTACAACAAGCTGGACTTCAGAGTAATCTCAGGTTCATGTGATGCATTTGCCAATCAAGGCTGGAATCATGTGGAAAAATTGGAGAAAGCAGTATGTGATCCACGTCTTGAAAGTAACTGTAATGGTCTGCATGTCAACAAGTCTTTCCGTGGGAACAGTTTCTGTTGAGCCAAAGAGGTTTAAAGTCTAGTAGTGCCTAGAGCACTTCTTTTCAAAAAGTGCTCCCTTCACAAATTAGCTGGAAATGTTTTTACATGTATGGTGAACATACTATTTGAAAAATAAAAAGTTTTGTTGGGATGTCTTGAATTTCTGGAGACAACTGCTTGTGTGGCTATTATTTGCATAAGTATTTTTGATCCATAATAATTAGCATAATTCTCTTAAAAGCTGCCCACTTGTTTAAATACGATGAAAATATGTTTGTTTGTGTTTCATGGTACAAACTAACTGTAATGAAAAGGCACACTTGAGGATTTTTGAAATTTTGAAGAACCAAAGAATTGCTTGTTATAAAGTACATATGAATTTTTCGTGCACAATGTTCAATAAATTGCTTTTTTCTAATTTTGATAAGTACCACCACAAACAAATTTTCTTCATCTTTATTTCTATATGAATGAGTGACTCAGGCATAATCTAGTAAATTTTTTTTTTGTTTGTTAGTGCAGTGCTGACTAAGTTTTTAAATCAGATATGTAAAAACAAGGGAAAACATTCCATTTTTACACAGATTATATGCTGTTATATAAGGGGGAATTGATGTGCAGATATGTTAAAACAAAGTAGCAGAAAAATGTAACATGAAACAAATGAAAAGTGAAAGGAATTGTGACATGTTAGGAATCAATGCATAACATTTAATAGAGGAACATTTCAGTGGTAGCTTCTATCTTCATCAGCCTTACAGTAAATGAAGATAACAACAAGGTGGTAAGTGTGTGTTTAATTAGTTGTTGCCAGATTCGAGAAGGTATTTCCAAATAATGGCAATATGATATGCTAAGTCCAAAGCACAAGGATTAGTGCAAAAGCAAATTTCTAAACTTCTGTGAAACATGAGAGGAATTGGCAGTTTGTGAAATCTGCGATACATTTTGTGATTTGTCAGTCGGGAACTGTGGATCTGTCGCTTAGTGTTAATAAAGGTAGATGTGGTGGGATTTCCTTTCTTGGCGTCAGAAATGTATTTGGTCAAACACCGATTAATACTATGGTAAGTGCTTCAAATGTTTGGTTAAGCCTTGTGAGGTGTTTACTGGGATGGAATAAACCCCTGGTGAATCAATTAGTTTAATTGGGTCTTGATCATTAAGAGTGGCGGGGGGGGGGGGGGCAAGAAGTATCCAAAAAAGGAGTAGTAGGCTAGAAGAAGTAATCAAAAAGATTTTGGAAAGCATTTAAGAGTAAGAAGGATCAAATGGGGATGGCCTGACTAAAGGGTGGGAGCAAGGGTTTCCAAGACTAAACAAGTGGCCTTCTGATGTGATTCAAAGTTATAGATCAACCTATGAGATAAGGAGGGAGAAAGTTATGTGTACCACTGATACTGACAATGTTTTGATATTCTTCTTGTAGGGAAGCAGAGTTGTTACAAATGTCGTTAGCTTTATGGATGTAGGGTTTTAAAAGAACAACTTTGTATTTAGCAAAAGTATGTGAATGGAAGGGGGTGATATTGGAGAAGGCAGAAGTTTTTTCTGTAGACCAATAGATCAAGAGAAAAGTTGGAGTTTGTTTATCTTAACATCCAGAAAGGTGATACTATTATTAACTTGTTCAGCTAAAGTGAATTTAATATGAGGAAACTTGGAAGAAATTGATGACATGAGGTTCAATATCGATTTCTTGGGATGAGGCCAGATGATGAAAATATTATTAATGTACCTTAACCAAATGATAGCTTGAAAGGGAGAAGGCACAATGAATAAACTTTCTAAATGTTACATATAAATCTTGGTGAGTAAGGGAGAGGTTGGGGAACCCATTGGTACACCTTGATTTTGTTTGTAGAAACAACTGCTGAAAATGAAGCAGCTGTAATTTTGTAGGGTCTTCAAAGCAGTCATACAAGTCCTTGACCACTTCACTTTGGTGGAAATCTTAATTTTCTATAAGTTTCTTCATCAGGAGCATATGTACTTCAAAGAAAGGCACAAAGGGAAAGAGAGATACCTACATCATAGGTAAACATATCTTGGTGACTGATGGAAACAAGTAGCTTTTGAACAACAAATTCTTTTGTTGATAAAACATTAAATGGATGATTTTTAGTGAGGGAACTGCAGCACATAACTTAAAATAGAAATTGGTCAAGTGGCAAAGTCTTTGCCATGGGTTCTTCTACAACAGCTGATGTTCAAACTCAAGGAGAAAAGCATTCAGTGGCTTTGTGAAACTGTTGCAACATTGTAAGCATTAATACAAATTGAAATCCCTTTGAGATGGCTACAACATTAATTTCTTAAAATCAATGCAGTAAATATTTTCAATTGCCAAAAAGAATAAAATTCATCAGTAAATTTCCTCAAGATTGGTTGCTTCTAACTTCTAAAAGTTAAACTCAGTATCTTTTTATTATAATAATAATAATAATAATAATAATAATAATAATTATTATTATTATGGTTCAAGCCAGGAAAAACATTTTTGTGGTCCTATTAGACCACCACCACCATAAAAATGTGGTGGTCCTATTAAAGAATTTCACTGAACCAGGTAAACTCTAAGATTATTTTTTAAATAAATATTTTTCACATAATGAATTTATCATTAACAAATTTAGATAATAAAATTCATTATTAAAAATACCATTATTTATTTAAGCTTATCTTCGAACAATCATCTGCTCTTCATTCCCTTCCATTTAAGAGCAGCTTTTGGAAAGGGAAAAGGAGAAATTGGCATCCCTTCTGCACATATTATGATCAAATAGTCCAAAACTTCATTTGATAGTCTATTTCTAAGTTTTGTCTTGATGCATTTTTTAAGGCTAAATAGCCTTTCACGTGAGACACTGTTTGGGGGAATTATAAGGTAGATTTTCTATGAGAATTTGCAGATTAGAATACATACCCTTGTGTTGTCCTGATAGCTCTTTCAGTAGAGTTTCGGATGACATGTGCTTGTAATTACTGGCCATCAAGTTTTGGAAAAGTTTCCATTCTGCCTGCACCATATTGTGGGAGCCAAGGTCATCCTTATATTAGGGGTGTGCAAAAGTTTCCGCCGCTCCCGCTAACTGGTGCTGTAAGGGTCTAACTGGCTGGCGACCTGTGCTGTCAGTTCATACGTGAAGCCAAGCATGGCGGTCGATAAAGTCAATTTGCTGCACTGTTTGTTATTCATGTTTAATTTAGGGAAAAGTGCGAGTGAAGCATACAGTTCAATATGTCAGGCATATGGCGAAGCAATTATGAATGAGCAGATGCGTCGAGAATGGTCTGCCAGGTTTAAGAAAGGTGATCTAAGCATGAAAGACAAGCCATGTGCAGGTAGACAGCAGGAACTTGCTGATGAGGAGCTGGAATCGCTGTTGCAAGAGGATGCCCACACAATCTACCACACAACTGGTGAAACGTTTAAAAGTGGCTCAGTTGATACTGGTACGGAATCTTACAGGCCTTGGAGAAGATCCAGAAGATTGGTAAGTGGGTTCCACATACTTTAACAGAGCGTAATATTGGTCAACGATTGGGCATCTGCATGTCGTTGCTGAAGGGGTTTCAAGGGAAGAATTTCTTGTGGAAGGTTATCACCGGGGACGAAAAATGGGTCTATTGCGACAACCCCGTATGCAAGTGATCCTGGGTCGACCAAGGCCAGTCATGAAAATCCACTGCAAAACACAATATCCACGGGGAAAAGGTGCTGTTGTGTGTGTGGTGGGATATGCACGGAGTCCTGTACTTTGAACTGTTGAAACTGGATGAAACAATCACTGCACAATGATATAGTGATCAGTTGATGAAACTGAACGCTGCAATTGAACAAAAATGCCCATGGACAGGTATAGGACGCCATCCAGTCATCCTGTTGCATGTCGATGCCACCACGAAATCAACCCTTGAACAATAATAAAACGCATCATCATCATCATCAACCATTATCAATCCACTGCTGGACGAAGGTCTCCCCAAGTTTCCTCCACAATGGTCTGTCTTGTGCCAGTCTCCTCCATGTCACTCCCGCATACTTTCGAATTTCATCCACCCATCTCCCATATGGTCTTCTTCTGGGTCTTTTCCTGTCCCTTGGAATCCAATCTAAAATTTCGGCTGTCCATCGATGGTCTGTCCTTCTGGCAGTATGCCCAGCCCATTGCCATTTCAGCGATTTAACTCTGATCATGATGTCTTCCACTCTTGTCATTTTTCTGATCCACGAGTTCCTCTTCTTATCTATCCTGGTTACACCAAGCATGCACCTCTCCATGCTTTTTTAAGTTGTCTGCAGCCTTTGTATGTCTCTTTTAGTTAAGGTCCACGTCTCTGCACCATATGTAAGCACTGGAAGGATGCATTGATCAAACACTTTTCTTTTAAGACGTAATGGCATATTGCTCTTTAAAATTATGCTGTTTCTTCCAAAAGCTCTCCAGGCAAGTTTTGTACGCCGATTAATTTCTTCATCAATGTGACCCTCACTTGATATCTGCTGTCCAAATTAAACGTACATGTCTGTTATCTCCAGCTTTTCTCCATCAATCGATAAATCTTCATTTCTCGTAAAAGCATTGTACATCACTTTTGTCTTCTGAAAGTTCATTTTTAATCCCACTTCTTTACTCTTGTCAGCAAGTTCCTGGATCATACTCTGCAGCTCTGATGGGGTAGTTGCAAAAATGATTTGTCATCAGCAAAATGAAGGTGGGTTAGATAATCTCCATTAATCTTTATCCCTTTGTTTTCCCAGTTCAGTGATTGAAAGACATTTTCCAATGTGGCATTAAAGAGCTTCGGAGATATGGTGTCACCTTGTCTCACTCTCTTTCCAATTTTTATGTGTGTTGTATTTTCAAACAGCCGAATCTTTGCACTTGCATTTTCATAGATGTTACTAATAATATTAATGTATGCATCTTCAATACCGCAGGATTTCAGAGCCATTGTAACTGCTGATGGTTTCACCGAATCAAAGGCTTTTTCATAATCGATAAAAGCCATGCACAATGGAAGTTCATATTTCCTCGCTCTTTCAATTAGTTCTCTCAGTACGTGGATATGATCTATAGTGCTGTAGCCACTCCTGAATCCAGCTTGTTCTCTCGGTTGAGCCATGTCCAGTGTTACCTTCAAACAGTGTGAAAGAACTTCAGTGAAGATTTTATAAACCACTGATAGGAGGCTGATAGGTCTGTAGTTCCTGAGATCCTCAATGTCACCTTTTTTATGTAGCAGGATCATTGTAGCATTGTTCCAATCCTCAGGAATCTTCCCTTCATTAAGGCATCGAGTGAAAATTTGGGCGAGTACTGTTTCGATTTCTCCACTTGCTTCTTATATGATGTCTACAGTAATTCATCTTCTCCTGGAGCTTTTCCCCGCTTCATGTTCTTGATTGCATGTGCAACTTCTACTGGAAGGACCGGAAGAACTCTGCATCATCCCTTTCATATAATTTAGAGTAGAAATCTTTCACTCTTGTCAAAATTTCACCTCTATTTCTCGTTACAGAACCATCTTCTTTTCTCAGTGCCATAATCTGTTTTCTTCCCTTGCTGAGATGTCCCTTTTGCTATCTTTAGGCTTTGGTTGCTTTCAATTGCTTTCCTCACTAGTTCACAGTTGAATTTCCTTACGTCTTCAGTGATACTTTTTTGTACTGTCTTGCATAGCTCTATATATTCCACTTTGGAAGTCACATCTCCTTTAGTTGTCCTCATCTTTCTTCTTTTTTGCATCAACATTTTGGTTTTTCCTGATAATTTGTTCACATGCAACTTGTTCTTAGACCCAACTTATTTTGTTGCTGTTTCCATAAGAGCTTTGGTTACTTTTCTGTTAACTTCAGAAATATCCATTTCTTCCGATGTTAGGCCTTCTAAAGCAGAGAATCTGTTCTTGAGTTCCAACTTGAAGGTATTATGGTGTTTTTTAAGGTTGGTTATGTCAATATACTTGTTTTTTAAAGTTGGTTATGTCAATATAATGAAACGCATATAGCGTATTAAATCCATTTATTTTTGTAGTGTAGTCAGCACAAAGATTCGCCAAGCTTTCACACTCCACTGGGAGGCTTTTTCAAGGCAACAGTAAACATAAAAATGCAGGGAATTGGAACACGTAAAGAATGGAGATGATTTTTGAAAATAACGTGGGTAACATCACAAGCATATTACATGAATTTTTTATCACGCAATTATACGGCGCACCGTGATATGTTTTCATCTTTCAATAATGCATGCCAAACCATTGGTAGTTCAGTAGAGACTATATCATTTCATGCCAATTTGTTGGATAGGATTTCCACTGTTTCCCTGATGGCAGTCTCTTTAAATTTCGTGTAAGAGGCAATTCTTCTCATATAATTCCATACAGGAGCGGCCGAGCAATGCATGACTTCTCTGGTGAGGGCTGTATTCTGCATGTCCTGGTTCACACTTTGTACGTGTTCTTTACATCTAATGTCCAAGGATCACTTTTTCATTCCAATATATATCTTCTCCGTGTTATCAGGATATACCAACAGTATAGCGTACACACCCTCCTTTTCTTTCTCGCTCTGTCTCTCCTTGCAACTTGATATTATATGTGATAACGGGGTAAAGAGACTGCCTTCAGGGAAACAGTGGAAATCCTATCCAGCAAATTGACATGCAATGATATAGTTTCTACTGAACTACCAATGGTTTGGTATGCGTTATTAAAAGATGAAAACATATCACGGCGCACCGTATAATTGCATGATAAAAATTCATGTAATATGCTCGTGATGTCGCCCACGTTATTTCCAAAAATCATCTTCGTTCTTTATGTATTCCAATTCCCTGCATTTTTATGTCTACCATTGCCCTGAGAAAGCTCCCAGTGGAGTGTGAAAGCTTGGCGAATCTTTGTGCTGACTACACCACAAAAATAAACGGATTTAACCCATTTATGCCTGGCGTCCTATATGTAGGACGTTTTTAAAATGTTCGCCGGATATAACCATACGGTTATTCCCCAGGAGAAGCAAACCAGATGTGCCCATAGTCATCAGAAAGCCACAACTAGATGCGAAAAGTGTGACAAAGGACTCCACATGAAATGTTTCAAAGATTATCACACTGCATAAATGTAGTAGAAAACATGTTATGAATACCTGGCATCCTACATATAGGACACACCCCTAATGTTGTTCAAAATTATGAAAAAAATAAATGTAAATTTTTTGTTACCTTCAAGAATCAGCCAGAAAGACAATAAGTATAATTCATGGTGATTTCTACAAAAAAATTCAATGTTGCCATTTTAGGCATAAATGGGTTAATACGCTATATGTGTTTCGTTATTTATTCATGTCTGGTGTATTGAAAATAAAACCCTTGAACAGTTACACTGGGAGGTTTTACTGCACCTGGCTTACTCTCCGAACATTACACCCTCAGACTTTCATCTGTCTCGCTCTATGCAACATGCCCTAGCCCAACAGCGGTTCACCACAGTTCCAGAGGTGGAAAATTTCGTCACTGCATTCTTCAGCTCAAAACCAGAGTCCTTCTATCACAGGGGCATTCATTTGTTGCCTGAAAAATGGCAAAAGGTCATTGATGCTAACTGCCAATATTTCATTGAATAAATTTGTACTGGTTTCCTGATTGTTCCTGTTTCCTTTCTTCTTAAAATGGTGGAAACTTCTGCTTACCCTTAATAATAACTTTACAAAGTGTTAATTTCCCCAGTTCCATATTCTGATAGCTTTTTTCCTTCCAAATATTTTGGTTAGAACACCTGAAATCATTCAGTACCTGAAGGCCCTCTTGTGGAAACCTGTCCTTTAAATTCTCTTCTACTCTTTGTAAAACTTTCAGGCAAATTGTGCGAAAATTTGGATTGCATACACTGATGGTAATATCTTTATATGATTCATTTTCATTAACCTCTTTCTGGAACTGATGCAAACAAGGTCCTGGATCATCAGCAAGCTGTTGAATAGTAGAAAATGCTGCTCTCACGTTCAGTGGGATGGAAGAAACATTAACTGTATCCTTCATAAATGCAGACCACAAAATGCTTAATGAAGCCAAGACATCGGCCAGAAAGGCAATAAAACCAATGACATTGCCATCTTTTAGCTTGGAGCACAGACCCTTAGCCCTTAGCAAGGATGTCAGAATTTGTAGCAACCGTGTCTTCTAAAGTGTGTACCCATGCATGCATGCATGCATGCATACATACATACATACATACATACATACATACATACATACATACATACATACATACATATCCAGGGTTCGTACGGTCCTTAAAAGTCCTTAACAACTCCTTAATTTCCATTTACATTTTTTAAGGGCCCTTAAAAACTCCTTAATTTCTGTTCTGTTTTTAAGGGCTCTTAAAAAGTCCTTGAAAACACCGTAATTATATTATATTCGGTTGTTAAAAAAGGTTGTAAATTTTTTTAACCAAAGAAATGCGTGCGTTATGCAGGCCAGCTGGTTTCATTGATTAGTGTACTGATGATGGTTTTACGTCACTAGATTCACTAGATCGCATGTTGCAAAAGTTTACCCATGTTCTGTATTGCTTTTGGCAGTTTGCCAACCAGCTACCTTCAAATCCCTTTGGTTTAGATTAGATTTATTGCTGGCTTCTTGATTTCATTGCGCGGGGTCAGTGCAGTTCAGATCGTTATCTTCTGTTATTTATTAGGGAATGTGGTACTAAGTAAAGAGCTTCTGTCTTTTCAGCTAGACAGAAATATGTTCAATATTTAGATGCCAAAAAAAAAAAAAAAAAAATGTGCTGAGCAACATCTGGGAGGAAAAGTAAATTGATTTAGGAGGAATTGCAAATGCTTAGTACAAAAAAACTGAAAGTAGAAAAAAATATTGCCGAATTAGAGGAAACAATATAGAGGAAACGTGCAGATGACCTTGCCTCCCAAGGAGAATGGATGAGAGATATGAACTGCTTCCTTCAATCAAATAGTTTTCAAAAATTAATAAAGGAAAAAAATGAAGAATTGGCAGAAATTACCATGTCAGTAGTTGCAAAAAAGGAGCTGAAAAATTGATTTCATTGTAGGCCTACATCCTTTGTTTGACCTCAAAAAAGTGAATATGTACATAATATAATTTCCTTGCAGTCATTTTTAAATTGCATTGCTGTTTTTAGCACGTCTTTTGTAAAAAAAGGTCGTGCTTTTATGTTATCGGTTTGTCCGTCTGTCAGTCCGTCCGTCTGTAACCATGAAATCTCTGCAACTATTAGTCCGATTTGAAAAATTCTTTTTGCTTTGGGAAGCTTGAAATATGCAAATGATGATCCTTTATTTCGTTTTTTTTTTTTTATGATGTGCAATTTTGCCACTAGAGAGCGTAAATGCAGATGATGTCGAATTCAAAAATACGTTTTATTCCACATATTTGCTTCTAAACATCCGATTGAAAAAATTATTTTATCTTTCGATTCCATTTATGTCGAAGAGTATTTTAGATATAGTTACATTTTAAAATTACGCATAGATTTCCTGCTAGGGGGCGTAAAAGTAAATTACATTTTTCCCGATAATTCTTCTTTCAAAACTTCGATTTGAAATTTTTTTTTCTTCAGCGGATACACCTCTGGATGGAAAATCTTTTATATATAATTTCTAATTTTTGGTAAAGCATACTTTGACTACCAGGGGGCGTAAGGGTTAATTTTTGCTTCTGATGTATTTGCCATAAAATCTGAGCTTCTAAAATATCGTTTGAAAAAATTCTTTCGTGGACTGATGCCACTCACATTGATAAACCTTTTCGGAACATTTTCTTTTAAAAATATTCCACAGTTTCTTCTGCCAGGAGGCGTAGATGTATATCTTATTTCTGTGAATATCTCTACTTCTAGGAGTCCGATTTGAAAAATTCCTTCTTTGTTGAATATTGTTTTCAGTGTGACATGTTTTTCATATAATTTCAAGATTTTCAAGTAACTCATAGACTTTCAGCTTGGGGGTGTAAAGGTAAATTGCTTTCCCCCTATATCTCTGCTTCTGAATCTCTGATTTGAAAAATTCTTTCTGCACTGAATACAGCTCCTGATGGAAAATCTTTTGCACATAATTTCTAATTTTTGTAAAAAATGGTTTGGCCACCAGGTGGCGTAAGTCTTAATTTCCACTTCTGATGTATTTGCAGCAAAATATGAGCTTCTAAAATCTCAATTTAAAAAAAGTTGTTTGTTGACCGATACTACTCATGTCGACAAATCTTTTAGGAACATTTTCTTCTTGAAATAATGCATGGTTTCTACGTCAGGGGTGTAGATGTACATCTTATTTTTGTCAATATCTCTACTTCTAGTAGTCCGATTTGAAAAATTCCTTCTTTGTTGGATAGTGTTTCCGACGTGAAATGTTTTCCCTATAAACTCAAAATTTTCAAGTAAATCATAGACTTTTCCGCTAGGGTGCACAAAGGTAAGTTGCGTTTTCTGCTCTAAAACTCCGATTTGAAAAATTCTTCCTGTATCGCATACAAGACCTGATGGAAAATATTTTTCACATAATTTCTAATGTTTGGTAAAGAATGGTTTGGCCACCAGTGGTCATAAGTGTTAATTTCTGCTTCTGATGTATTTGAATTAAAATCTGGGCTCCTGAAAACTTGACAATTTTTTTTTTTTCTTGGACCGATACCGCTCATATAGATAAACCTTTTGAGGGTACTTTCTTCCTAAAAATAATGCATGGTTTTCCCACCAGGGGACGTAAAGTGGCATCTTATTTTTGTCGATATCTCTGTTTCTAAGAGTTCGTAAGCTCATGATTCCATTTACAGCAATATCTGAGGGATTTAAAAACCCGATTGAAAAACTTCTTTCTTCGGTCAGATACTATTGTTTTCCATACCGTTTCCATTGACTTTGAATAGCTTTGATAAATTTAATATGCGTCAGAACGGATATAAAAGACGTGCTTATTACACCTGAAAATTCGGTGTCATCTTTCTTGTTTAAGTTTAAGAGCAAAAAAAGATGTATAATAGAAGTAAAAATTCTGAAGGAAATTTCATAGGTGTCTTTGTTACTGCAGTTTGTTTCAGCTTTTACACCTATACACTATTGCCAAATGTTTGAAATCAACCTGCATTAAGTGTATGGAAGAAGTTACTACAAGTGCTACAGCTGTAGAATTTAAAAAATAAATAAAAATAAAAATGCAACAGTTACACAAGCAAAAATGTGTTATTCATCCAAATCTACGAAAACCAAATTTTTCTCCAGATTTGGGAATTCGGAAGCTGTGTAGTAAATAAATAAATAAATACTTAAAAGAAAGTGATGCTTCACTGTTCAGTTTGGATTCTTTGAATTCTGCCAATGTAGTTTTGAAATTTATGCAAGCATTTTTATTGAACTTAGGGCTTTCAATTCCGATTATATGATTTAAGTTACGATGAACTTGTGTGTTTCGATTTGATTTAGATAGTGTGTTTACTTGCTTCATTAACCTAAAACAGGTCTAACAAGCTGTGCAGCATTTTTATAAAAGTGTTATTTTTCCAGCTGCAGCACTTGTAGTGATGCCACCCACAGAATTAATGCATTCAGTTTCTTAGCCTGTGTCCGTACATATTTGTAAAAGTAATTCTAATGGAAGGAATTAAGTTATTGAATGGAAAGGTAAAGATACCAAAAATTTTAAAGACTGACAATCACAGCCATATAAAATTCTAAGCTGTATTTGTAATACTGTTTTTCCTTAAAATGAATTTGTAAATTAATAAAAAAATATAAATTCGGATAAACTTTGAAGGAAAAACAAATGCAAATTTAAAAAGTTTCCGAAACCACAAAGATGGTCCTATAATCACAATTAATGGGTGAAAATTTGTTGAAAATTGAAATTCCAAAGTAAATTAATTTTATGCTTCACACCACAATACGAAGAAGCAGAGTGTTAGTTCTGTAGATGCAAAGATATGCTTCAGGACAAATAATGGATCCAGTATTACCAGTAAGTAATGTATATGAGGAACTTTTAAGTTAGTTGGTTTTTCTGTTGGAGTATTTAGGTTTATTTTAGTAGAACTAATTTTAATTCATATATTTGTGCAATGGAATATTCATTAGTTTCAACAAAATTGATTTATTGTGTTAAAATGACTTATGTTGTAATAGTTAACTAGTATTTTGTATATTGTGTATATTTGCATGCAGCGATTATGAAGTCCTTAAAAAATATTTAAAGGTCCTTAAAAATAGCCTGAAGGTCCTTAAGAACTCCTTAATTTCCATTTTCAAAAAAGAGTATGAACCCTGATATCACTAAGCTGTTCTCAGAGGTTAGCTCCACAAAGAAATACAAACTACCAGATAATTTTTTGCTTACTGTTGCTGTATCAAACTTCTCCATTTACAGCAATCTTGACATAAAACTCAGGCTTCGCTGATATCCATCACACGTCGTGCACAAGACCTTCTATAATACTTCATATTCATAATCTTTTTCTCATGCAGACACTCTTGAATCTGATCCTCCCATGACTTCCTTGGTCTTCCTCTTTCTTTCCTGCTGCTTGGGCTAAAAAGAATTCTTAGAAATCATCTCATCACTCATTCTTTCAACATGGCCAAGCCACCGAAAAATATTAGTCTCCACCTTGCTAACAACATTTTGCTTTACAATTACACATCTGCAACACATCTTCATTCCTTACAGGATCAGAACATGTCTGCCCCCCCCCCCGATAAGTAACACATTTCTCCAGCAAACAAACAACCCCTATGTTTTTTCTGTAGTACCCAGGTTTCACTGCCATACATCCGAGTAGGAACAAATTACACTTTCATACACAGCCATTCAGGACGCTCTTGAGAACCCATCGTTCCTGTGGAAACCTCCCAAAGCAGCCATGACTTTCAATGAAGAATTCACTCACCTACTAATTTCACCATCCAATTTGTTCTCTGTCAAACAGGCTTCCTAAATACACAAACTCGTTCACTTGGTCAATCACTGTGCCATTTAGACTTATATTACATTCAGTACTACCAGTTCCTCTCTCAAAAACCATAACTTTGGTTTTTCCCTTATTTATACTCAGTTTGAAAGCATTGCTTCGTATGATGAGATTATGGCATTCAGAGCTTGTGTCAAGGAGAACCATCTCACTTCGTATACTGACTGAAACTTGGCAACTGTCAGTTCCAAAATGTTCGCTATTTGATGAAGGCGAGAAACTGTAGTTTAGAATGCCTGAAACAAGTGTACACTGATGTTAGTGTTTACTTTACTTTCTTGAAAAGTAATTTCTTTAAACTGTCATTGATGACCAAATTTCATCTATGTGCAATACAATGCATAGTTATTCACTTAGAGTTTGAAGCTGCAAGTTTTCCTGCCACACCATTTTTGGCACACTTCACTCTATCTCTCTCTTTTTTCTCTGTTGCAAAACCTCTAAGTTTTGTTAACTTCACACCTTCTTTTTCAAGAATTGGCACAAAATGTCTCAGCATGTCCACAGGTAAATAACCTAAATAGTGCACACTTATTTTGGCACCTGAAATTATTTTGCATGATACCGTTAACATTTTTTGGGATGAAATATTTGTCAGTTCATCAATCATTAAACCAAAGAAAGGGCTATTACACACTTTTTCCAACAATTCATCTTCAGTGGTTTCACTTAGTGCTTGCTGCAATTTTGCTCTGAAAGCAAAGCATTCAGTGAGGACAATAGTGACTTCAGTGAGGACAATAGTGACTTCAGTGAGGACAATAGTGACTATGATAATTCCTCTTTAGTGATCCAGTAAACATTTTTCATAACCTTGATCAAGACATTTTCCGTTTCAGAGATAAACTGCATGGATATATCACACAAATTTTCTTGAGAATTCTATTCTAAGGGTTCTTTGTGAGCGGAACTTTGAGCGTGCTTTCTTACTATAACTTATCGATAGTTATCAGTATCGAACGTGAATTCATATTTTTTTCTTGTGTTTAATGCAGAGGTCACAATACATCAGATTTTCTTTAACATCATGATGCAACCACTGAATATCAGTATCCCATTGTTTTGGAAATTTTCATTTTTCAGTGCTAGTAACATCGGAAGACTGAAGATTTGAAAATTCATCGTCGATTAGAGGTTTGGACATGTCAATACTCGTCGTTGAAGACTGCAGATTTGACTGAACATTGAGGATTACATCTGTGTTTGATTGTTCAGGGTTGGAAGTAGATACTGCCAAATTGGCACCGAATCCTTGCAGCAAAGAATCTGGTATCGAAATCATATTCTTTTCTGCTGGGTGAGAACATGAAATCAAATTGCAAAAGTAGATGCACACCTGGCCAGCTAATGAATGGAGTGGGAGCCACGTGTGTATGTGTGTGTGTGTGTGTGAGAGAGAGAGAGAGAGAGAGAGAGAGAGAGAGAGAGAGAGAGAGAGAGAGAGGGGGGGCAACCACACAACAGGAAGATCCCATTAAACATGTGTTCACTGCTCAGCCGAGCTACAGCAGAGGAGTTGAATTTCTGGTCCCCCATGATTGATGGCTGAGTTGCTGGGCAGCCTTTGCCTGCCTGATTCACCCACCTGGACTTTTTTACACAGGAAAGATTCCCTCCCCTCAGTCATCCACCCCATCTGTGTTGGTAGCAGCTTCTGCTCTGAGTCATTGCCTCATAACTGAAAGAGTCATTGGCTGGAGGTCAAGTGAGAGTGGCAATAAATCTTCTTTTGTACACAAGCAAACAAACTGAGGAACTTATTGATTGTTTAACTAATGGTGGGCAAGAAAGCATGTTTTTTTTTTTTTTTTTTTTTTTTTTTTAAATAACAGAAGGGCCGTGTAACATGTTTAAAAAAATGTTTTTATAATGTTGGATATGCTTTTTATTTTATTTTTCTGCTACCCAGGCAACAAGGTTTTTCATTAGTATTTTGGTGACAGCAGTTTATCATGGCAACAGATGTTGGCTGCTTGCTATTCTGGTGTAAACACTAATTATTATACTTACAATTTGTAGAAGCAAGCAAGTTGAGCCTGTTTATTCTCGCAGTACTTACAGTGTCCTTTTGCTTGATATTGTACATTTGTACTTCTTTTATTTATGTAATGCATTACTAAAATGAAAAGTTGTAAATACCGGATGGATTCAATTCTTGCTCAGTGCAAATTTATGGGTGGGGAGTGACAATGAATGATGGTGCAGTCAGCGTGTTTGGGCATAGGGCATCAGAAAACCTAACCAGCTTGGAAGAGTAAAGGAATATTTCCCAGAAAAACTGCCTTTTGCATGTGATAATGCTGTTATAGTGATGCCTTTTAATAGCTGTAGATGAGTTCAAGGATTGCAAGCAACAACAGATTGTCAAAGTTTTTTTTTTTTTTTTTGTGTGTGTGCCATTTGATTCACATTGTTACAAAAAAAAAAAACAGCAGTTGTAGCTGTGACGACCTAATGAACATCAAATAACACCACGGAATGCCCCTGTATAATATACATCTGCGAGATACACCATCTTAACTATATACTGTAATTTGAAAAATTTATTGATTGAAAAATTCTTTAAAAAACATCTGCAATAAGGTGATCAATGGTCAATCGATATTCAGTAGATGACAAATATACTAATATTTACTTGTGAAAACTGAATGTTACATTATAATATATACATACACATTTAAAAGTAATAAGCTTGGTTCTGACGTAAAATATCATACATTTATTCCCAATGTCATGGGAGGAAGACAAGCAACTGTCAGAACCTGTTAAAAGTCACCACAACTAGATGAAGGGGTATTTTTTTATACCTATTGTCATCTCACATGTGCCAAAACTTTAATATAATTACTAAATGTGTCCTTAACACTCGCCCCTCAGACGACTGTCCAACTCGGTTGCAGAAAATCACACACAGTTCATGCCCAGATGTGAAGCATGAAAGTTCATTGCCAACACTTCAGATAACATGTCAATTTGGTGCACGTTGAAGTATCTAAAATATGACTGATGAACTTTAAAATCCATGAAAAGTTAAAACGTCCACTTGACACTAAGCTATGGCATATAAAATGAAGCATGCAGCTTTCACTGATTACTACATCCCCAAGAAATCATGAAACATGGCGATAATGCTGTTTTCTTAGATTTCCTCAGATGTATATGGATGGCTCCCACAGACTCCAATATCACACAGAGATACAAGCTCAGACATAGTGCTTCTTGCCAGACACGTTTCGTCCTCATCATCGAGGACATCCTCAATGGCTCCTGGTTGCAATACATCTGCACAAACCCCAAAGCTGGTCACCGCATTCCCTGAATGTATAAATATATCCCCCCCCCCCCGTGTCAAATCAAAATCTCTAGTACACATGTCGTGTGTGCTTCTGTTCCATGTAATTGGGCAGATGCAAATCACTTATTCCTCTTCTTTATTTTATTATGTGTAGCTTGTTGTTGCTTTTCCGACCTAATAAGGAACTTCCATGACGGAGATAATTCTATAGATGTATTGTTGTTACAATTTATATTATCTGTTTTCACTATGGCCACTGCTTCAGATATTAAAACCTGTCTGGGACTAATGTGTGATGTCAATAATTTGACACTGTCCCAATCTGGTATTACGTCATTGTTCATACATTACTGGATGAGGGCTGTAGTTTCTTGGTTTCTGTTCCAATTATTTTGGTGTTTTATCAGTCTGGTTCTTAAGCTCTGCTTCGTGCTGCCCACATAGATTTTTTTCCTTTAAACCTTCTTTGGGTTTTATGGGGATCTGATACACTCCCGCCTTGTCTAAACAATGCCAATCACCCAATTCCTGGGTCAATATCGATCCAAAATTCTTGACAGTTTCAGCTATCGTGAGGTTAGCCTCACAACATTCGGCTTTAAGTATTCCACTAACGACTGGAATAAATGAAACTTTGCTGCAGTACCTCATAACTTGATCAGGTTTTGTCTTTAATGCAATGTCATTAATTTGGCATTTAATTTGATCATGCAATTTTTCCACCATATGAATGCCATAGCTGCGTGCTATTCTTTCTACCCAGTTGAGTTCTGTAGTTTCAGCAACCTGGCTAGAAGAATGGGTAATTGCTCTTCTAATGTAATATTGGAAAGCAGCAAACTTAATTCTCCACGGGTGGTTAGAATTGTTAGGAATAAAAACTGGTACGCTTGTTGGTTTTCTATAAACTTCATAGGTGATACTACAGTTTTCATTTTTTAAACACAAATCCAAGAATGCAAGCTGACTGTTGTGTTCATGCTCGGATGTTAAGCGAATAGTTGGATGTAACTCAGTAAACCTGTCTGAGAAGCCCTGCAGATCTTCATTACTGTACTTCCAAAAAATCAAGATATCGTCTACGTACCTTAGGTACAACTCTGGTCTTTTTTCTGTATTCCCTGTAAGTATACGGTTTTCTATATCCTGCAGTATTACCTCTGCAAGAAGCCCTGATATAGGTTAGACCATTGGGGCACCCGTCATTTGCTTATAGTTCCTGTTGTCATACCGAAAATAGTTATTGTCAGCAACAAAATACAAGGCCGCAATCACGCTGTTAACCTCACCAATTGTGATATTCCATTTTTTAAGCTTTTTTCAATCAGTACAATAGCGTCTTTGACTGGAGTGGACGAATACAACAACACTATGTCTAAGCTTACCATATGAAATTTTTCTTGACTTTAAAAATGTTTTAATGTTGTAATAACTTCTATTGAATTATTAATCTGATATGTATGGTCAGATTAATATTGTTTAAAATACTTGTATAAGGCTCTTTCAATGTTTATTGTGAGAGATAGATTTTTTTGCCACAATTGTTCTGACAGGATGGTCTACTTTATGGACTTTTTAAGCGTACTGAATATTTTTGGTATGGTAGCACCAACTGGTGGGTAATCTTGATTCCTTAATAGGCATAGGCAAGTTACTCGGATTTTTTAATGCTGCTTGCTTCCGGATAATACTTGCTGTTGGATCCTTGTCCACAACTTTAGTGTTCAGGTCTTGTATTGTGTTTTGCATTATATGGGCATACTCAGTTTTGTTAAGTATGACTAACTGGTGAGACTTGTCAGCCATTACACATGCAATTTGCAGGTTATTCTTAATGTCAAGCAATGCTTGCCTTTCATATCTTAATATATTCGCTGTTAACCCTCCTTTATTATTTTTTCCTGTGTTAATAGCTCGTACGATCTTGTATCTAGTGGCCTCGTGCCTTGGTCTGGGTAGCTGCCTGACAATTTCTTCAACTTGCGGTATGATAACTTCAGAAGCAAGAACTGAATCTGTATAAGCATATTTAACTCCTTTATTTAAAACCTGAAATAATACGTTTTCCCCTTGCAATGATTCCTGCGCTTTGTATTGATTTTAAATATTTTACTCAACATGAACATCTCCATCACTATAGTTTTTCAACAAATATCACAAGTGAGCATACAATGCACTCCATGTAGAATTCATTGTATAAGTGTAAATGAAGCTATAGTTTCATAAAGCTAGTGTCACATACACTGAACCGTTACATTATGACCACCTACCTAATAAGCTGTAGGACCCTCTTCCGCCTGCGAAACAGCAGCCACTCTGCAAGACATCGATTCAATGAGGTGGTGTTAGGTATTCTGGGGTATCTGGTACCATAATGTTAACAGCAGGTCCTCCAATTCCCATACATTTCGAGGTGGTTGTGATTTAGCGTGAACACGCTTCTCCAGATCGAACCACAGATATTCGATTGGGTTTGTGTTAAGTGAATTTGGAGGCCTTGGGAATTAACAAAGTCACCAGCATGTTCCTCGAACCACTCCTCGATGATTCTGGCAGTGTGGCATGGCATATCATCCTGTTGGTAATGGCCATCACCAGCAGGGAACACAGTTGCCATGAATGGGTGAACTTGGTCTGCAAAGATGTTCAGATACCCGACAGCTGTCAGGGATTGTGCTATTTGGGATAATGGGGCCTAAAGTGTCCCAAGAAAACGTTGTCCACAGCATAAGAACCCCACCAGCCTGTTTCCGCCCAACATTGCATCTTATCTTGTGTATCACTCTTTATTAAGAACATTGCAGTGATACACAGCACAAAACAAGGTGGCATATATAGCAAATAAAGAACATTACAATGATACACCAGATAAGATGGAAAGAGAAAATGTCATTTATCAAATTCTACTGGACTGTAACCAGTAGTTATATAGGACAAATGTCTTGAAAACTGGAATACAGAATTAAGGAATGTGAAAAAGCTATTAATAACAATGAACAAAATAGTGAACTGATAACAAGGAACAGTACACCAATTAAGTAGTAAATAGTAACACTGTACTAGTGGTCCGATTTATTGGCAGAGAAAGTAGACACATTAGCGTTTCCAAGCTTTTGTGCATCAACCTGATGGCTTTTTCAAGGAATTTAGACAGAAACTGCAACAGAAAAATAGAACGCATTAACAATTTGAATGTGGAAACTTGACTTGACAACAATAGATATGACGTTATATTCATTTAAAGATATGATGCACCACGTTGGTTGCATGCGCAGTATCCTGGTAGGCAGAGGCTTTACTTGAAGAATTGGTTCCAAATTCGTGGCAACTCGAATGAGGTGCAATCATTGCAAGCATCGCTGTTGGTAATGATTTCCAAGGTTTCCCGAATGGCTGTACCTTTAGGGGTAGAGTAGGTAGCTAATTTCTTTATATCGTCCCACGTAGGAGTAGCAGACTTAAATTTCACTTCTCTGGATAGAGCCGTGGCTACGTTACCGTATTTTGTGTCTCTTTTATGTTCGTTGACTCTGACTCCAAACGAACGCTTGGTCATTCCAATGTAGTAACGTTTAGAGCCGTCCGGATACTGTAGGGGGATCGCATAAACACCTGCTTCGCAGGAGAGAGGTGGTTTTTCACTACTTCCCTTTAGCATAGTATATAAAGATGCAGGAGACCTGATGCCGACGCCATAGTTCATCTTCTTTAAGGCGTTTTTGAGTTTGTAAGACACATTTGGTATGTAGGGAATTGAGCCTAAATAACGTATCTGTGGTACAGGAAAATTAGAATGTTGGACCCTGGCTTTTTGGATAAAGTTACGTATCTGATTCAACGAATATCCTGCATCAGTGGCTAACTTGATGACGCTTTCAATTTCGTGTTTTCTAGAATGGGTATCCGAAGAAACGGCGAAGGCTCTTCGAATTCGAGAACGGAAGATAGCTGTTTTGTATTCTGTGGGACAGAAAGAGCTGCGGAGCATCAGGTTGGGGACGGACGTGGGTTTGTAGTAAACTTGTGTACCGAGGCGGTTGTCAGGCGATTTTCTCAAAAGAACATCCAGACAAGGTAAAGCGTTGTTGTGTTCAAGCTCCATCGTGAAATTGATCGTAGGATGCATATCGCTGATTTTATCAAGGAACATCGGAAGAGTCTCTTTTCCGTGAGGCCATACAAAAAACACGTCGTCTGCATAACGCAGCCAAGTGGTAGGCTGTGGCGTAATGCTGGAAAATATATTCCGTTCAATTGGGCGAAGTATTGCTTCTGCAAGGACTGGTGAAAGTGAGGATCCCATCGGAGCGCCATTATTCTGTTTATATACTTGTCCTTGGAAATTGTAGAAGCTAGTATTAGTGACCAAGTCTATTAATTTGAAGATGCTGAGTCATGACTCCTGCATATAAAATGCTGAATTTGATATGGCCTCCTTTAATGTTCTGACGGCTTCCGGAACGGGGATTGAAGGGTAAAGGGAAACCACGTCGAAGCTGCCGATAATGTCGCCTGGTAGAACAGTGAGTTGCTTGGCTTTCGTTATAAAATCCAGAGTGGAATTTATTACAAAGTCCGATTCAGGAAGAAAACTACGCAGGAATTTGGATAGTGCTTTCTCTAAATGGTACGTTGGTGCAAACTTCTTGGATACAATGGGTCTCAGTGGGTTTCCCGGCTTATGGTGCTTGAGTCTTCCGAAGAGCTTTGGGATCTGAGGTCCTGGTAGTAGTCTGGCGGCTTTTCTGAGATCTTCTGGAATAGCGGGTAACCGGGCTGCTCTTTGTACCTGCGCAATCCAATAATTTAGAGGGTTCCTATGAAGGGCTATAGAACCAGAGTCAGCGATAAAATCTTCAAGTTTTTTGAATAAAGCTCATGTTGAGAAATGGCTTCCTAGTTTAATTGAATTAATAATCTAAAGCAACTTATGGGAATTTACTAGGAAATTTTTTCATTAATAGCAAATTTTCGGAGAAAACTCTTCTCCTTCTTCAGGCTGTCTTGTTGTTGTCACTTTTTGCTTGTCACTATCATGGTTACGGTTTACCTTGACGGTTACGGTTAACCTTGACGGTTTAGGTTATTTTTCAACAAATCCTGCCAGATGTTAGGCAGGGAAAATCCTTTGCAGTCATTGATGATGGAATTTTGATTTTTCTCAATCTCTATTCCTTCTTTCAGTTTTCTTTTTTGGAAATTGCTTTGGAAACTGATTACTTTAAGGGAATTCCAATCCATGCTGTGCCCAGTTTCTCTAACATGCCTATCTAATCCAGTCTTGTTGGAGCAATTTTTTATAGCTGCTTTATGCTCAGCTATACGAGTTTCTAGTCTGCGACCTGTTTCACCTATGTAAGATAGTCCACAACTACAATTTACTGTTTTTTATTGTAGTCCACTGCGTCCATAACTGCTATCTGGCCAGATTTGTCTGTTAGAGTCAACATTATGGACGGGTCATTTCTAAGGATCGAAACTGGTATTGGAATTATAAATTTATTCGACATGTTGGTAGGATCGTACCAAGATCGTAATTTAGAAGAACATATCTGGCGTAGTTCATCTTTTGAGTCGTTTGGAACTCGTGATATTACGCTTTCGAATTCGGAAACGACGCTTTTTGGGTTCGATCTCGTTCAGAAGCAGTACTTTGGTCCAAGCTCCAAAACTTTTGTTTCATCTTGGGAAAGGGTCTGGCTGGAAATATTGATGAATGGAATGGCGAAATCTTTAGCTTTTTGAGTCTGGGAAGAACTCAAGTAATCCAGTTTTTTGTTGTGTGTGGAGGATAAGGAAGATTTGATTTTTTCAACTAACATATCTACACGGAGGGTCAATATGTTGAAGGTGATCGGGTCACACAATCCGTGTAATTTCATGTACAGGGTGTAGCACTTGGTCTCCAATGACATGACGTCTTTTCTTTTCAGGTTCACTATACGTGACAGGGTCTGATGTAGAAATTTATCCTTTTTACTATCGAATCAGGATCCCTTAACTGCTGATTTAAAGTTGAAGAACTTTGGGATTAGGCCTGATGTTTTACAGGCGGTTAAAAAGTCCAGGTGGGAGCGTTCCTTCTCCAGTTTAAGTCGAAGACGTCTAAAAAGTTTGTAGGTGTTCCACATTGCTCTGAGAATAGCAAAAACAAACTGATAACAAGGAACAGTACACCAATTAAGTAGTAAATAGTAACACTGTACTAGTGGTCCGATTTATTGGCGTAGAAAGTAGACACATTAGCGTTTCCAAGCTTTCGTGCATCAACCTGATGGCTTTTTCAATCCTGCGTAGTTTTCTTCCTGAATCGGACTTTGTAATAAATTGCACTCTGGATTTTATAACGAAAGCCAAGCAACTCACTGTTCTACCAGGCGACATTATCGGCAGCTTCGACGTGGTTTCCCTTTACCCTTCAATCCCCATTCCGGAAGCCGTCAGAACATTAAAGGAGGCCATATCAAATTCAGCATTTTATATGCAGGAGTCATGACTCAGCATCTTCAAATTAATAGACTTGGTCACTAATACTAGCTTCTACAATTTCCAAGGACAAGTATATAAACAGAATAATGGCGCTCCGATGGGATCCTCACTTTCACCCGTCCTTGCAGAAGCAATACTTCGCCCAATTGAACGGAATATATTTTCCAGCATTACGCCACAGCCTACCACTTGGCTGCGTTATGCAGACGACATGTTTTTTGTATGGCCTCACGGAAAAGAGACTCTTCCGATGTTCCTTGATAAAATCAGCGATATGCATCCTACGATCAATTTCACGATGGAGCTTGAACACAACAACGCTTTACCTTGTGTGGATGTTCTTTTGAGAAAATCGCCTGACAACCGCCTCGGTACACAAGTTTACTACAAACCCACGTCCGTCCCCAACCTGATGCTCCGCAGCTCTTTCTGTCCCACAGAATACAAAACAGCTATCTTCCGTTCTCGAATTCGAAGAGCCTTCGCCATTTCCTCCGATACCCATTCTAGACAACACAAAATTGAAAGCATCATCGAGTTAGCCACTGATGCAAGATATTCGTTTTATCAGATACGTAACTTTATCCAAATAGCCAGGGTCAAACATTCTAATCTTCCTGTGCCGCAGATACGTTATTTAGGCTCAATTCCCTACATACCAAACGTGTCTTACAAACTCAAAAACGCCTTAAAGAAGATGAACTATGGCGTCGGCATCAGGTCTCCTGCATCTTTATATACTATGCTAAAGGGAAGTAGTGAAAAACCACCTCTCTCCTGCGAAGCAGGTGTTTATGCGATCCCCCTACAGTATCCGGACGGCTCTAAACGTTACTACATTGGAATGACCAAGCGTTCGTTTGGTTTGGGAGTCAGAGTCAACAAACATAAAAGAGACACAAAATACGGTAAAGTAGCCACGGCTCTATCCAGAGAAGTGAAATTTAAGTCTGCTACTCCTACGTGGGACGATATAAAGAAATTAGCTACCTACTCTACCTCTAAAGGTACAGCCATTCGGGAAACCTTGGAAATCATTACCAACAGCGATGCTTGCAATGATTGCGCCTCATTCGAGTTGCCACGAATTTGGAACCAATTCTTCAAGTAAAGCTTCTGCCTACCAGGATACCGCGCATGCAACCAACGTGATGCGTCATATCTTTAAATGAATGTAACGTCGTATCTATTGTTGTCAAGTCAAGTTTCCGCGTTCAGATTGTTAATGCGTTCTATTTTTCAGTTGCAGTTTCTGTCTAAATTCCTTGAAAAAGCCATCAGGTTGATGCATGAAAGCTTGGAAACGCTAATGTATCTACTTTCTACGCCAATAAATCGGACCACTAGTACAGTGTTACTATTTACTACTTAATTGGTGTACTGTTCCTTGTTATCAGTTTGTTTTTGCTATTCTCCGAGCAATGTGGAACACCTACAAACTTTTTAGACGTCTTCGACTTAAACTGGAGAAGGAACGCTCCCACCTGGACTTTTTAACCGCCTGCAAAACATCGGGCCTAATTCCAAAGTTCCTCAACTTTAAATCAACAGTTAAGGGATCCTGATTCGATAGTAAAAAGAATAAATTTCTTTATCAGACCCTGTCACGTATAGTGAACCTGAAAAGGAAGGACGTCATGTCATTGGAGACCAAGTGCTACACCCTGTATATGAAATTACACGGATTGTGTGACCCAATCACCTTCAACATATTGACCCTCCGTGTAGATATGTTAGTTGAAAAAATCAAATCTTCCTTATCCTCCACACACAACAAAAAACTGGATTACTTGTTCTTCCCAGACTACAAAAGCTAATGATTTCGCCACTCCATTCATCAATATTTCCAGCCAGACCCTTTCCCAAGATGAAACAAAAGTTTTGGAGCTTGGACCAAAGTACTGCTTCTGAACGAGATCGAACCCAAAAAGCGTCGTTTCCGAATTCGAAAGCGTAATATCACTAGTTCCAAACGACTCAAAAGATGAACTACGCCAGATATGTTCTTCTAAATTACGATCTTGGTACGATCCTACCAACATGTCGAATAAATTTATAATTCCGATGCCAGTTTCGATCCTTAGAAATGACCCGTCCATAATGTTGACTCTAACGGACAAATGTGGCCAGATAGCAGTTATAGACGCAGCGAACTACAATAAAAAACTTGAAGATTTTTTCGCTGACTCTGGTTCTATAGCCCTTCAAAGGAACCCTCTAAATTATTGGATTGCGCAGGTACAAAGAGCAGCCCGGTTACCCGCTATTCCAGAAGATCTCAGAAAAGCCGCCAGACTACTACCAGGACCTCAGATCCCAAAGCTCTTCGGAAGACTCAAGCACCATAAGCCGGGAAACCCACTGAGACCCATTGTATCCAAGAAGTTTGCACCAACGTACCATTTAGAGAAAGCACTATCCAAATTCCTGCGTAGTTTTCTTCCTGAATCGGACTTTGTAATAAATTCCACTCTGGATTTTATAACGAAAGCCAAGCAACTCACTGTTCTACCAGGCCACATTATCGGCAGCTTCGACGTGGTTTCCCTTTACCCTTCAATCTCCGTCCCGGAAGCCGTCAGAACATTAAAGGAGGCCATATCAAATTCAGCATTTTATATGCAGGAGTCATGACTCAGCATCTTCAAATTAATAGACTTGGTCACTAATACTAGCTTCTACAATTTCCAAGGACAAGTATATAAACAGAATAATGGCGCTCCGATGGGATCCTCACTTTCACCCGTCCTTGCCGAAACAATACTTCGCCCAATTGAGCGGAATATATTTTCCAGCATTACCCCACAGCCTACCACTTGGCTGCGTTATGCAGACGACGTGTTTTTTGTATGGCCTCACGGAAAAGAGACTCTTCCGATGTTCCTTGATAAAATCAGCGATATGCATCCTACGATCAATTTCACGATGGAGCTTGAACACAACAACGCTTTACCTTGTGTGGATGTTCTTTTGAGAAAATCGCCTGACAACCGCCTCGGTACACAAGTTTACTACAAACCCACGTCCGTCCCCAACCTGATGCTCCGCAGCTCTTTCTGTCCCACAGAATACAAAACAGCTATCTTCCGTTCTCGAATTCGAAGAGCCTTCGCCGTTTCCTCCGATACCCATTCTAGACAACACGAAATTGAAAGCGTCATTGTAGACAACACGAAATTGAAAGCGTCATTCTAGACAACACGAAATTGAAAGCGTCATCAAGTTAGCCACTGATGCAGGATATTCGTTGAATCAGATACGTAACTTTATCCAAAAACCCAGGGTCAAACATTCTAATCTTCCTGTGCCGCAGATACGTTATTTAGGCTCAATTCCCTACATACCAAATGTGTCTTACAAACTCAAAAACGCCTTGAAGAAGATGAACTATGGCGTCGGCATCAGGTCTCCTGCATCTTTATATACTATGCTAAAGGGAAGTAGTGAAGAACCACCTCTCTCCTGCGAAGCAGGTGTTTATGCGATCCCCCTACAGTATCCGGACGGCTCTAAACGTCACTACATTGGAATGACCAAGCGTTCGTTTGGAGTCAGGAGTCAACGAACATAAAAGAGACACAAAATACGGTAACGTAGCCACGGCTCTATCCAGAGAAGTGAAATTCAAGTCTGCTACTCCTACGTGGGATAATATAAAGAAATTAGCTACCTACTCTACCCCTAAAGGTACAGCCATTCGGGAAACCTTGGAAATCATTACCAACAGCGATGCTTGCAATGATTGCGCCTCATTCGAGTTGCCACGAATTTGGAACCAATTCTTCAAGTAAAGCCTCTGCCTGCCAGGATACTGCGCGTGCAACCAACGTGGTGCGTCATATCTTTAAATGAATATAACGTCGTATCTATTGTCAAGTCAAGTTTCCACGTTCAAATTGTTAATGCGTTCTATTTTTCAGTTGCAGTTTCTGTCTAACTTCCTTGAAGAAGCCGTCAGGTTGCTGCGCGAAAGCTTGGAAACGCTAATGTGTCTACTTTCTACGCCAATAAATCGGACCACTAGTACAGTGTTACTATTTACTAACAAAATAGTGTTTTGACAAATTAGATATTCAAATGTGAACCTTTATGGCAGAAAAATTAAAATATTGGACTATATGAACCTCATAAAAACAAGCGACTGATCCAAGAAAGTTTTTACATTAGAAAAAACAAAAACAGTTCTATCAATGAACCAACAAAACAAGTAACCATGATTTTTAACAACCTAGTTCAAGAAGAATATGAATAATAAACAAATAATGAAAAGTTTTTAATTCAATAAATAGCAAAAGGAAACTATCAACTGTTTTTAAATTCTTCTTGTGTAAACAAACTCATTGAGAACAGACCTTGACAAAAATCTAGAGGCCAGAAACATCTGTGAAAATAAAATAATTCAGAGGAGAAGACAAAGTAAAGTTCTTCAAGATGGAAGTGAATGAAACTAATTGGTTAGAAATTGTGATTGGGGCATTATGATATACAACACATTAATTTAAGGTTAAAAAAATCTACCCCTTCGTGTTGTTGGGTCTGTGCTTAAATTATGGATTGAGGTATGAATGTTCATTCTATTGCCTCTGGTTTCTTCCCTTCTGTAGAAATTAAGGATAATTGACTGCTATTATCTGCAAATGCACACAGGAATTTGCAAACTCAAACAACTAAATAAAAAACAAAAAAAAAACACTGACATATTCTAAGTTTGTTGCTTGAGAAATTCTAATAAAATTTCCAGGAAAACAAATAAATGTAGCATTTTTTTTTTTTTTCTTTTCATAGGAGTCAGTCGAGCTTCCTTTGACTCATCCTGAATACTATGAAGAAATGGGCATCAAGCCACCCAAAGGTGTTATACTATATGGTCCCCCTGGAACAGGTCAGTATTTTTGTGAATGTATGCAGGACACATTGTTCTTGTTTATGTGTACAACAATTATGGAGCTGCAATATTTTCCTTTTTTTTTTTTTTTTTTTTTTTTTGATGAATCTAAAGACCAGTATCTTGCAAGTATATTACACAAAAAAAGAGAAATGAATAAAAACAGCCACTTGTGGGATTCATAGTACGTATGTGCAGGCAATATGTGCGTTCATCACCAAGTGAATTCAAATATATAAGGTGATTTCTTTTTATTTTTATTTTTACCATTATGGCATCCATTAAATACAAAATGTTTGGGTTTCATAGACGTGGTATAACTCAGGCATAAAAGACTTCCACGAAAACGCGGAAATCCGAGTTTTTCTGTTCCGTTTTTGGTGTTACCGATATTATTTAAAACAAAAGTCTTGCAGGGATCCCATTCCTCCTAAAATTCCTAATATTTTGTGACCCTCCTTAAATTCCTAAAATTATACCTAAAATTTGCTATTCTTCCTAAAATTTTCGTAAGCTTATTTATTAAAAATACAACCGTTATTAACGCCAATAAATTTACCATTACGGTAAGGTAAAAAGACCTGTTATTGTAGAAACACAGCCTATATGCTGTGCTGCTGAAGGGAGGGAAAATGACGCCATCGAGATGCACTTGCTTCGGGGCAGGCGCTCCACTTTTTTGCCTTCGGACAGTTTTCGAGAGTAACAAGAGATCTAAGGGAAAAGGGGAGGGGTCATTTTCACCCCTGGTTTGCGCTTTGCAGACGAACTCCGTGGCACGCAGAAGATCGTACTGTATTTTTGTACATGCCTTGTGGAACCTCCTCTTTCTGCTGATGTTTTGTTATTGTAAACCGCAGGTGGGTGGAAGCAAAGAGGAAACATGTGGTCTCCTTCCGTAACCTCCGGTAATGACGATGGGATGGTAGCTGAGTGTTATCGTGGCAGGCAGTAGAGCACGTGATCATTGACCTTCGATCGTGCGTCGGCGACAGCGACCTTCGATGCGCAATATATCTCGGCTCCGACTCGCTTTGACTGAACTTGCGTGAGATGCGTATGATAGTTTCTGGTTTTGCGTCTTTTATGGTGTTCTCTGTGCTGTGTGCAGGTTCAGTTCTCTAGTGGTGACCTGCTTTTTTTTTTTTTTTTTTTTCTATCTTCTGACATCCTCGCAGCCAAATTTCGGGAAGTTGTCTGGTTTTGCAATATTGGAACGTGTTTTTGTACTTCCCTTTCATTTTCTGATTAGTAATACAAGTGTTTAAGATGCCTAAATCCAAAACGAAATTTCAAGATGCGTGGCTCGCCAAAGAATTGGACGGAGTGAAGTTGAAAGAATGGTGTTCTGCAACTGAAACAATATTTTCTGCTAAGTGTATATTGTGTTCAGAAATTTTCAACATTTCTAAAAGTGGCTTTTCACAAGTAAAAGCGCATCATAAAGGAAAAAAACATTTGCAGAAATTTCAAAGTAAATTTCAAAATAAGTCCATCCTGAAAGCCTCTGGAGGACGGGATCTTCAGCCCAAAACAAATATTAGTGAAGTACTGAGTCATGATTTACAGTTGGCTAAAGCCGAAGCATTATGGGCCATGAAAGTTGCTAAGGACAATATGTCTTTTGTTTCATGCACTGAAACAGTTGAACTTTTCAAAGAAATGTTTCCTGATTCTGCTATTGCAGCCAAAATGCAACTTAAAGAAAAAAAGTTGCTTATGTGATATCACATGGATTGTCAAAATATTTTGAAGAGGATTTGAAAAAAGACATTGCATCTAGTAGCCCAGGAAAGGTTACTATAGCATTTGATGAAACTACAAATACACAAGTGAAATGGCAGTTGGATGTGTATCTCAGGTACTGGTCTTCAGAAATAAATTCAGTTTCTTGCCGATACCTAACAAGCGTTTTCTGGGTCATGCAACAGCAGATATTTTGCTAAAAGAAATTCTTGATGTGTTATCATCCTTCAATATTTCGTTGAACAGAATTATTTGTGTATCCATGGACAGCCCAAATGTAAATAAGTGCTTTTTACGCAAATTCAATGAAGTTGTAAAACAAGAAACAGGCCAGAAATCTTTGGAACTAGGTTTTTGCAACCTGCATGTTGTTAGTAATGCATTTAAAAAATTTTTGACAAGCTTAAATATAGATTTTGACGAATTTGCTACTGATATGCATTACTTTTTAAAGAGTAGTGCTGCAACACGAGAGGATTATAAATCTGTCGAGGATATAACATTGGTCACAGCCAAATTTCTTTTGCGTCATGTCAGCAACAGATGGTTAACCGTTGGTTCTGTAGCCCAGAGGCTCTTGGATCAATGGCTAAATATTACAGAATATTTTTTAAACTTCTTGCCATCTCAAAAAATATTTGAAAAACAACTACGCAATTCGGCAAGGTATAAAAGAATTCACTGTTTCCTGAAAAATTAGCTAACTCCTTGCTATTTAGCATTAATTTCATTTTCACACCAAAATTTTGAAAAGTTTTTATTATCAGGGTGCGCACGCGTGCTTGAAAACCTGGAAAGTCCTGGAAAATCATGATTACGTTTTCAAGGCCTGGAATATCCTGGAAAAACGGTATTTTTTTAATGCTGTCTTGAAAAGCCTTGAAATTTGAAATTAGTGCTTAAAAAAAATGCCCTTTTAGGAAATCGTGTTACTGACTGTTACCCCTTCATTTTTTAAGTTCCTCTCCTCTGTTCTCAAAGAAACCGCCGGCAACAGTGGTGTTTTGGATGTGTCCAAATCCTAATTTGGCTGGGGGGGGGGGGAGTGAAGCACTACTTCCAGTGCAATAAAATTGGATGATTACTAGCAGGTCTGTTAGGGAAGGGGAGCTTGATGCATTCTCTAGCCCTGAGCTTGATGTCCGTCCGACAACTACTGAGAACAACAGAAGGGGAAAGAAGTGACATTTAGCATTTGCAAGGGGGTCGCGTGTTTACCAAGTCAGCTGGCACCCACCAGTGAAGAGTATGCCTGAACAACACATTCATCTGCTCCTTGTTTATTGCATTAAGACGCTTGCTTCCGGCCCACCCCTCAAGAGACTTCGGCTACTTATGATAAAAAATAAGAAAACTATCTTTGCGAATTTTTCACAAAAGTGGCTGAAATTTTTACATTTACTATAATTGGATTACAGAAGCTCACTCCCAAAATTTCATTTGAATCCGTTTAAAACTTAAAAAGTTAGCATTGGAAATTTTTATTATGTGTGCCTCTTTAGACAGTGAGCCTTGAGCAGAAAGTGTGTTACCATAGCAACGGTTGATTGACAGCTGGGAGCGCTGATCCGAAGCCCTTGGTTGGGAAGAAAGCAAACACCTGTTTATCACTTCCACGGCTCAAAAGGACTAAGAGATATTTTTCAGAAATCCATTTTCCCGAATTTTGAAAATAACACAGTAAAATTTTTACAGTGGTTAAAATACATCACAATAAAGTTCTAGTGCAAATTTCGCCAAATTCCGTTTGAAACTTTAGCAGATGCAAAAAAAAAAAAAAAAAAAAAAAAAAAATCTTCCGTTGCAAAATCGGATTGAAAAAAGAAACGGCAATTATAAATTACGGGAAAAGCAAGCAAATTATTTTTTTTTAGATGCCATGGTTTATTTAAACAGAGTGATCCTTAAATTTTGTTTCTGTGATGATATGGACTCTCTTTTAATTACAAACATGCATTTTTATTCAGATGTCTGAGTTACTGTTTTAATAAAAAAATCTATAATTAAAAAGTTTTCAATGGATTTAGGCGAAATTCAGCAGATAAACGTATTTTAGTAAATTGCAACGTTATGATGTAAATTTGGTCATTTTGTCGAAAATTGGGCAGCCTTTTTTTTTTTTTTTTTACGTTTTCTCCTATAGTTAGGGTGAAGGAGGAAGACACTTCAGTGAGCTGCAGGTGGTGATTTATGGCGATGTGCCAAATGAAAAGGACATTCCAGAGGCTGAGTGTGCGTGGACGCGTGCTCCTGCTGTTTGAACTTAATCGGAATGTTTTCGGGAGGGGGAGAAATATCCGTTTCAGCTTTACAGCTTTCAGGCTCCTTTTTTTTTTCTTGGTAATAAATAAAAACCATAGTTGCTGCATTCACCATTGATCCATATTCGCATTTCTTGAATATAAACAGCAGACAATCGGAAACATGGTGTTGGGTGGGTCTTGATGTTCTTCATTTGTATCTGCTGAATTTTGTTCTGTGGGAATACGGAATGAGTTATACTGTGAATACATACAAAACTACATATTTTTGAGCTGAAAAAATATGTCTACTTGTACACAGTAGCTAACGTGTGAACTCAGACGAAGACAATCAGACATATGGACGTCTGATTCCATAAAAAAATCAACCCACTTTTATTATACACGACAGATAAAAAAGAAAAAACATTACATGTTTTTAAACATTATAAAGGAAAGCGGATTTTTGAAACACCATGACTTGATGATATTAATTTCTGAAAGTTTTTTTTTCGATTTTAATTTCTGAAACCTTTTTTTTTTTTTTTTTCAATTACAATACATTGTAACAGGATACCTGTGTGTTGTATCCCTTAGTTGTATGGCAGATTTTGAGTTGGCCGATATCCGCGATCGTAAGTGGTAGTTACATTGCTATTGTTGATGATGACAAGATAAATACTGGAGTAATGTAGAATGTTGCATAAAGTAAAAAAAATCGCCCCCTCCTCCCCCTTCGAACTTTTATGCGGTTATCATAGCTGATCAACCATTTCATTCCATGAACATCAGCACATTTCAATCATTTGACCATTGGGGGTCTGACGGAATTCAGCAGTGCTAAGCGCCTAGCGCAACGAGAACATGCTAATTATGGACAGTTCTATTCCCTTCCCCCTATCATCCCTAATAATTGAGAGCGCATACTGTAGTTTCAAATATTCTGTGTATGAGCTAGTTTTCACGCTGTTCGTTATGTTTTTATTTTAGAAATTACTAACCCTTTCGAACTGTAGGTTGCAGAAACGTTTATGCTTTGGTTTTTTTCCGTAAAAGGGGTTGGATTTTGGCGAAATTTTAGTATGCTGTTAGGTACAACCTAGGAACCTACCCTGTTGAAAATGGTCGAAATTAAATTCAAAGGCATAGATATAAGAGCAGTATTCATTCTCCAAGCTTGAAGCCCTACGTCCACTCTCCAGCTGGGTAAGTATGAAAGATTTGAGACTTGAATCCACCTGTGGGCATAACAAGCACATGCCCCATTTCAAAAAGGGGGGGAGGTTGAGTAAGTAGATAAGTGCTTTGCTTTGTCTCACGTTTCTTGTTTTCAGACATCACACTTTTTCACTTATGGATTTGCAACTCCACGTTTTGTCTTACATTTGCCCGAACTTTTCAGTGATCCACACAGCAGTACTTCAGAACTGCTGTTTGTGATGTACTCTGAGAGGCAAGCACCCCATCTCCCCTTTATGGGTCCTCCATGTTTTACCACCGTGTTTTTTGGAGGAAATAAATCTCAGAGATTTTTTTACCAGTCCTCTGTTAGACGTGCGCCCTCCCCATTCTTAAATTCTGAATCTGCCCTCACTTTATTTTATAATAATTTCAGTTGTTATCAATAATAGTCTGATTACATGGAAGATAGTGCAGAATAAGTGATGCAGCTAAAATGACTGATTGAATTAATCATTTTCTGATTGAGGGAAAGGATTTTCTGAATAGCCTTGTGGTAATTGCATCATGATTCAATTTAGCATTATTGGGTAATTCGCCAATTAAAAACATTAAAAAGAAATGTAATGGGTAAAAAAGCACACTCATTCATTTGCATCTTTCATCATTTTTATTACTTAAAACTGAAATTGCTTTTAAAAAATAATTTGAGCATGATACTGTAAAGCGTAATATTCATCCCGGAATTTTTGTATATGGCCTGGAAAAGGCCTGGAAAGTCCTTGAATTTTTTCCCCAAAAAGAGTACGAACCCTGTATTATGTTATCAGTGAAGAACCAAAAATACACCAGTTATATTCTGATTTAAATACTTTAATGAGGAATGTTATGGCTTAGTTTATCCAAAATGATGTTATTGCAGGGAAATTTGGAGAAGACCTAAAGAATGTAGATTTTGAAAACAAAAATTCATGGAAAAAACTAGGGAGTTAGAAGTTGGTATGAAGACAAAAAATCTCCTCAGGAATGTTCAGGAGACCAGGCAGAAATTATTTCTCTTAGATGTAAGATCATCACTAATTGCAACCACAAAATATTTAAAGTCAAATTTGCCATTCTGCAATCAAAAGCTAAGAGACATAGAAGTTTTAAAGGTAAAAGAACCAAAGAAAGAGTCAACTCAACTTTCAGTCACTGAAGGACTTTCGGAAATAACCAGAATTTCAAGTGTTTTGCATCTTTCTGAGGAACAAATTGATAGAGTAAGAGAAGAGTGGAAACTTTTAAATTGCGATAAGCCAACTCTAGATGAACTAGTGAAATTTTCAGAGGAAGGGCATATTCCAGTGCGGATTGATCATTACTGGCGTAATATATTTAGTATTAAAGACTCTAGCGGAAAAGAAAAATACTCAAATCTTGCTAAACTCATCAAGTCAATATTAGTTTTACCTCATGGTAATGCTGATGCAGAAAGGGGATTTTCGGTTAACACTACTCTGTTAAGGAAGGACAAGGCTAACTTAAAAGACTCAACTATAACATCATTAAGAATAGTTAAAGGGGCCATTAAACACTATGGATGTGTAAGTAAAGTTCCCATAACAAGAAATTTGTTAAATAGTGTTCGTGACTCACATAAATTTTATAAAGAGTATGTTGATAAGCTGAAGGAAGAAGAATCAAAAAAGGTAAAAGAAAGGAAGCAGAAAGAGAGGGAAAATAAGGAAAAGCAGCTAGAGAAAAAAGAAAAGCTGAGTTTTTCCCTAGCAGTAATTCAAGAGGGAACAGAAAGAATGAGAAAAGCTGTAGAAAAACAAAATACTGTTGAAATAGCAGTTGCCTCTAACTTGATCATACAAGGTTCAGCTGAAATAAAGAAAACTGAAAGTAAATTAGTTGTGGTGGAAGCAGAAAAAGATAGGCTAATCAGGAAAAGGTTAAAACAATAATATGAAAAAAGTAATTCAGTGAACAATTGTACATAGTTCTTGGTTTTCAATTACCTTTTTAGGATATTATAATTTAATGTGAAACCTGAAAACTTTACTGTGAAAATCGTGAATTGCTTCTGGTTCAACAGCATATTAATGTTCAAAGTGAAACTTGAATGTGGTAAGATAATAACACGTTAAAAGATAAGAACTGAACATTAGAAGTAAATCATACTTAAACTTTAGACATTAGACGTTATGCAAAAAATTTGGGTGTGAACTTCGACCATATATACTAATGGACTGCGCATTGGCAATAACTGCATCAAAGCCGCCATGGCTCAAACATTGGGCACGTCATCATCAGACTCCAAATTTCGTGTAAAAATGCTGTTATGATTACTAATTTACGCTGCAGAACTTCAGTGTTTTCGGTGTATTATGTGAATGCGCCTCATATATAATGAAAACTCTTCAGGTAAGTTTACTTATGCGCTATATACATGCATGATCGGGTTGTTTACATTTTGTGATTTATAATGTGATGAACATTTGCGAAGAATTTGGAACATGCATTCCATTTTTTTTTCTTAAGTTACTATATTTTTATATCAATAGCTGCAAGTTTCTGGTTAAGTAATTGAACTTTATTGACTTAGGTATTTAATTCGTTTCTTACCCATGAAAAATCATAGAACTTTCTTTACTATATCGCTCAGAGCAACCATAAGCACAGCAGGTGTAACCCATCTTTTTGACTGTTGTCATGTGATTTTATGTTGGAGCCAGAAATTTTGATGTCATGCGCAGTCTATCAGTATATATGGTTGAAGGGTGTGAAGCAAACTCTTTACAATGTATACAAAGTTGTTTTACTAGATGTATACAAATATACATCTAGTTTTTATTGAAATACACTCCTAAAATTTTCCTAAAATTTTTCTAAAAATTCCTAAAATTCCTACCTAAAATTTTCCAGAAGTATGCTATGATCCCTGGTCTTGCTGCAAAAGGCAGGTTTTGCGCTGTTGGGCGCCAAAACCTCTGTGCTCTGTCGTCATCATCGGGACTTCGGTACAGTAAATTCTCTGTTTGCCAGGGTGCGCACGCGTGCTTGAAAACCTGGAAAGTCCTGGAAAATCATTATTACGTTTTCAAGGCCTGGAATATCCTGGAAAAACGGTATTTTTTTAATGCTGTCTTGAAAAGCCTTGAAATTTGAAATTAGTGCTTAAAAAAAATGCCCTTTTAGGAAATCGTGTTACTGACTGTTACCCCTTAATTTTTTTAAGTTCCTCTCCTCTGTTCTCAAAGAAACCGCCGGCTACAGTGGTGTTTCGGATGTGCCCAAATCCTAATTTGGCTGGGGGGGGGGGGAAGCACTACTTCCAGTGCAATAAAATTGGATGATTACTAGCAGGTCTGTTAGGGAAGGGGAGCTTGATGCATTCTCTAGCCCTGAGCTTGATGTCCGTCCGACAACTACTGAGAACAACAGAAGGGGAAAGAAGAGACATTTAGCATTTGCAAGGGGGTCGCGTGTTTACCAAGTCAGCTGGCATCCACCAGTGAAGAGTATGCCTGAACAACACATTCATCTGCTCCTTGTTTATTGCATTAAGACGCTTGCTTCCGGCCCACCCCTCAAGAGACTTCGACTACTTATGATAAAAAATAAGAAAACTATCTTTGCGAATTTTTCACAAAAGTGGCTGAAATTTTTACATTTACTATAATTGGATTACAGAAGCTCACTCCCAAAATTCCATTTGAATCGGTTTAAAACTTAAAAAGTTAGCATTGGAAATTTTTATTATGTGTGCCTCTTTAGACAGTGAGCCTTGAGCAGAAAGGGTGTTACCATAGCAACGGTTGATTGACAGCTGGGAGCGCTGATCCGAAGCCCTTGGTTGGGAAGAAAGCAAACACCTGTTTATCACTTCCACGGCTCAAAAGGACTAAGAGATATTTTCAGAAATCCATTTTCCGGAATTTTGAAAATAACACAGTAAAATTTTTACAGTGGTTAAAATACATCACAATAAAGTTCTAGTGCAAATTTCGCCGAATTCCGTTTGAAACTTTAGCAGATGCAAAAAAAAAAAAAAAAAAAAAAAATCTTCCGTTGCAAAATCGGATTCAAAAAAAAGAAACGGCAATTATAAATTACGGGAAAAGCAAGCAAATTATTTTTTTTTAGATGCCATGGTTTATTTAAACAGAGTGATCCTTAAATTTTGTTTCTGTGATGATATGGACTCTCTTTTAATTACAAACATACATTTTTATTCAGATGTCTGAGTTACTGTTTTAATAAAAAAATCTAATTAAAAAGTTTTCAATGGATTTAGGCGAAATTCAGCAGATAAACGTATTTTAGTAAATTGCAACGTTATGACGTAAATTCGGTCATTTTGTCGAAAATTGGGCAGCATTTTTTTTTTTTTTTTTGCGTTTTCTCCTATAGTTAGGGTGAAGGAGGAAGACACTTCAGTGAGCTGCAGGTGGTGATTTATGGCGATGTGCCAAATGAAAAGAAGCCGTTCCATCAGGACATTCCAGAGGTTGAGTGTGCGTGGACGCGTGCTCCTGCTGTTTGAACTTAATCGGAATGCTTTCGGGAGGGGGAGAAATATTCGTTTCAGCTTTACAGCTTTCAGGCTCCTTTTTTTTTTCTTGGTAATAAATAAAAACCATAGTTGCTGCATTCACCATTGATCCATATTCGCATTTCTTGAATATAAACAGCAGACAATCGGAAACATGGTGTTGGGTGGGTCTTGATGTTCTTCATTTGTATCTGCTGAATTTTGTTCTGTGGGAATACGGAATGAGTTATACTGTGAATACATACAAAACTACATATTTTTGAGCTGAAAAAATATGTCTACTTGTACACAGTAGCTAACGTGTGAACTCAGACGAAGACAATTGGACATATGGACGTCTGATTCCATAAAAAAATCAACCCATTTTATTATACACGACAGGTAAAAAAGAAAAAACATTACATGTTTTTAAACATTATAAAGGAAAGCGGATTTTTGAAACACCATGACTTGATATTAATTTCTGAAAGTTTTTTTTTTTTTTCGATTTTAATTTCTGAAATCTTTTTTTTTTTTTCAATTACAATACACTGTAACATGATACCTGTGTGTTGTATCCCTTAGTTGTATGGCAGATTTTCAGTTGGCCGATATCCGCGATCGTAAGTGGTAGTTACATTGCTATTGTTGATGGTGACAAGATAAATACTGGAGTAATGTAGAATGTTGCATAACGTAAAAAAGAAATCGACCCCCTTCGAACTTTTATGCGGTTATCATAGCTGATCAACCATTTCATTCCATGAACATCAGCACATTTCAATCATTTGACCATTGGGGGTCTGACTGAATTCAGCAGTGCTTAAGCGCCTAGCGCAACGAGAACATGCTAATTATGGACAGTTCTATTCCCTTCCCCCCTATCATACCTAATCCATTTGCATCTTTCATCATTTTTATTACTTAAAACTGAAATTGCTTTTAAAAACTAATTTGAGCATGATACTGTAAAGCGTAGTAATCATCCTGGAATTTTTTGTATATGGCCTGGAAAAGGCCTGGAAAGTCCTTGAATATTTTTCCCAAAAAGAGTACGAACCCTGGTTTGCACTCTTCCGCTTGACCATGAGCAAGTCCTTGCGGTGGGAAGAATGATTCAGCGACTCCAAGTACCAGCAATTTTACGTAGTTACTATGGAAATCATCGACGAAAAACATCGAGTTTGCCATGGAAATCGTCGGTCCGCAAAGGACAACGGAAAACGTCAAGTATGCAACGGAAATCGAAAATCTCAGTGAAATAACGTTATTAAACATCTGTGTAAAGTTTATTTTTGTGTTTTCAAGATTCTAACACTTGTTAAATATTTTCAGGAATGTTTCTTGGGTGTTGAGAATGTCACGTCGTTTTCGTTTCCTCATATTAAATTTTTTGATCAAGTCCCGCCCCTTTCCCCCCTTTTTTTTTCTCACTCACTCTCTCTTTCTGCCTGATTATATTTTTATTTTTTATGTTTTCTTGTCATATTCCTCGTTTTTAATATTCTTCGGTAACAGTGTGAAAATGAGTGACTTCGTTTGTTTTTTTTTTTTTTTTTAATGAAATGTATGTTGTTACCTTATTTTTAATACATCTTCAAAACTAATCAATAGAGAGCAATCGTTTTTGCCCCTTTCCGTTTTATTAAACAAGATTAAATTTCTAGATCGGTATTTAATCCGTCTGTGGTGGAATCCGCGTCATTTCCATGTCCCGTAAATTTGTTCCACGGCAGAGGGAGCAACGCAGTATCGATTTTTCACTTTCATTTTCCATAAAATTCGTGTTTTTCCATTTCTTAGTTACTTCTTACTCATACATGATATCTTTTCGTAGATTCGCGGAATTCCGCTTTTTCTGTCGTCATTTGGGTAATTCTCGAGATCGATGTAAAACTGAAAAGAAGCTGGGTTTTTTTTGGAGGAAGGGAGGGGTGTTTTCTGTCCGGGGACGGTGTTTTATCTTTCAAAAGTTTTGGAAAACAAGTTAAACGGAGTGAAGATTTCCCCCCATAATCCTAATTTATTTTTCTCGCAATGTTTCTTCTGCCCAGTATTGTTATTAAATTTGATTCTAATGCATAAATATTTGTATTTTAGCTTAAAAAATGGTGGGAAAATGTCCTAAAACGGAAGTTGGACGGAGCGAAGATTTTGCCAATAATCCCAATCGCGCGACTTTTCCTCTACCCTGTGGGTGTGTTAAATGTCAGTATTTTTTTACTTTGGATGCAGTGATGTGCTGCAGTTTAATATTTCCATAAATAAATTTCAGTGAATCCCAAAACATGCACTTTTTAAAAAAGTTACACAAATTCAATGCCCTCTCAAAAATAATGAAGGCATTACTGAGTTGTTTTCCTGGCTCTCAAGTGGAAAATTCCTTTAGTATGATGGGGGATATACAGACGTGCCAACTCTCCGGGTTTAGGCCGGCAATGCCGGATTTTATTACACTTCCCGGAATTCTGGATTATAAATTAATATTGCCGGATTCCATCATGATTTCAGTAGCGTAAATTAAAAAGTAATGAGAAAAGTTCGAAGTTCTCCAAGGCATCAGAGAACTTCGATGATTACCGTAGCGTAAATTAAAAAGTAATGAGAAAAGTTCGTTCTCCAAGGCATCGGAGAACTTTGATGATTACCGTAGCATAAATTAAAAAGTAACCAGGGGGAAAGTTCGAAGTTCTCCGAGGCATCGGTTCATTAGCGGAGAAGCGACCTTTCCCTTATGAGTCAGCAGCGAGCAGTTTTGCTCCGCCGTTGGCAGCAATGTTTATTCTTCTGCCCGCTAATGATCTCTGGTGCTGCAGGCACGGGGTAGGAGCGGGCTTGGCCTTGGCACTCGCCGTACGCAAAGTTCGCCAAAATGCGTAATTACGCGCCTAGTGCGCATCGAAATTTTACCAACGCGTAAAAATACTCATTGAGAAACACGTTGAACTACACACCAAAGAATTTTACCAACGCATAATAATATGCACCGGGACGGTATTTCGTCTTTCAAAAACAGAAGTAAAGGAAATAAAGATTTTTTCCGTAATCGTATTTTCGTTTTCCTGCAATGTTGCCTCTGTTCAGTATTATTGTTATACACTGCTGGACAGTTGCTAAGGACGAATCATAAACGGCTATATAGCGCATAAAAAAGTAAGTGTGGTTGGATGCCAAGTGAAATAAAATAATGTCAGAATGCCAGGACATTACAAGAAAGACAATTTATTGTGCTCTGAAATCCAGAAGGCTTTGGAACGTGTTCAAGGGACAAACAGGCCATTTTGTGCAGAATACGAAAACGTGAAAAAATGCAATTACCGTCCGCAGGCGTTCCGGCGTAAGATGTCAATACGGGATATGGCCACCATGGAGGGGGATGCAAGATTCCACACGTCGTGTCATGCTTTGCACAACATTATCAAGCAGCTGTTGGGGTAATTTATCCCATTCCTCTGTCAGTGCACGGATGAGGGTGTCCTTGTTTATTGGAGGGCATTGGCGACCAGCAAGACTCCTCTCCAAAGCATCCCACACATTTTCAATGGGATTCAGATCTGGAGAACGTGCTGGCCATACGAGGCGTTGAATATCCTCGCTCTCAAGACACTCCTTGACAGCGACTGTTCGACGACATGTTGCGTTGTCGTCCATGAAAATGAATCTATCACCGACAGCACCACGGAACATGCGAACATGAGGTAGCAGAACATCATTAATGTATCGTTGGCCAGTCATAGTCCCAGTTGGAAGCACATAGAGGGACGTACGGCCATTGATCATGATGCCAGCCCATACCATGACACTACATGTCGGATATCGGTCCCTTTCCTGTATGTTTGCTGGACAATATGCAGTACCACTATCACGCCAGATCAGTTGTCGTCGACAATCAGACGATAGACTGTGTCTACTCTCATCTGAGAAGAGGACAGCAGACCAGTCGTTATCAGTCCAATTACGATGTTGATGGCACCATTGCAAAGGGGCGGTACGGTGACGTCTGGACAATGGGATGCACACAACAGGACGGCGGGCGTATAGTCCTCCTTCATGCAAACGTCTGGCGACAGTTTTTCTGGAGATCCGCTTGCCAGTAGCAGCCATAAACTGATTTGCTACCTCACTAGCTGTGCTGCGCCGGTGTCTTTTTGTTGATAGCACTATGTACTGATCTTCTGCAGGTGTCGTACTGCAAACACGACCTCCCCCGTGACGTTTGCTACACTCTCCATTTGTTTGAAATGATTTCCAAATCTTTGAAACAACACTGTGGCTGACGTCGAACTCCCTGGCAACATCTGTTATTTTTTCGCCCTTCTTCAATCTTGCCAATAATACGGCCATGCGTAAAATCATCTAGGTGATGTCGGGAAGACATACTGAAACTTGCAAGTTCGTCAATTGATTCTTTCCCTTACAACTTTGCGTTTGAACAACAACGGTCAATACGCGTCAAATCTTTTATATCTCTTATCAGCGCTATGACATCACGAACAAGTTTGGCAATCCAAAATTTGCATACGCACAACACCTCTTACTGTATCCCGCACTTATGCTAATTTCCACATTTTCCTGCCTTCCATTTTATGGTTGCTATCGTTGCTATTGTCATCCATCCTTAGCAATTGTCCGGCAGTGTATATCATTTTCTTCCATAAATATTTGTATTTCAGTTTGAAAACGGAAGAAAAATTTACGAAAACAGAAATTCGACGGCGCGTAAATTCCCCTGTACCATACGTAATCTTTAGGCATGAGAGTGTCATGACTTCGAGGAATTTCTCGTTTTCCGTCATAATTTGGGTTATCCTAAAGATTGATGCATAACTGAACAGAAATTTTGAGTCAATTGGTAGTGGTGAAGGATGCTTTCCGCCTAAAACTTTCAAAAACGGAAGTTAGATGCAGTGATGATTTCTTCCGTAATCGTGATTTTATTTTTCATGCGATGTTTCCTCTGCATAGTATCGTTGTCAAATATAATTTTATTTCATAAATATTTGTATTTCACCTTGAAAATGGAGGGAAAATGTCCGAAAATAGAAATCGGACGTAGCAAAGATTTCTCCCGTAACTGTAATTTTTTTTTTCCGAACGATGTGACGAACATGTGTCCTGTGTTCTTAAATATTCGCCCCCAAAAAGTTTGCATATCAGCTTGATAGAGGGGGGTCCGAAAACGAAAGTAACTAAGCTGAAAAGTTTGTATGAATTGATGCATGGTGTTCAAAAGTATCCATATTCTTAAAGTTACAGTATTTATCTTTTATCTAAATTAGTGAAAGCTATCATGCATTCATGATCCTCAGACTGAAAGTTCTTTCAGCATGATTGATGAAATTGTCATCCAAGGGCATTAAAAAAAGAAGAAGGAATTAAAAAAAAAGCAACAATGAAGAAATGGGAAGGAAAACAAAGATATCAGCAAAGTGAAAATTTAAGTACTGCATGTTGTGCAGCCACAGAGTCAACAAAAGACAATGTGGCTGTGAAACTTGCTGAAAAGAGTTTATTAGATATTTTTAGATATAGGAATATCAAAAGTGCAATGTATTCACTTCTTGAACACATTGCTGTTGCACGTGGTCATTACAAAACATGATAAATTTAATGTTATTGTTTTAAAATACAAATATTATATTTATTACTAAAATAAGAAGCAAAACTGATCCAACTTCTAAATGCATTGAGTGGTAGTGAAAATTTTAATATGAAAAACATCTGTATTTTTCATAATCGCCCTTCATTTTTGTAAGTTTTTTTTTATTTCTTCTGTTAATGTTTCTAAAATACTCCCCACTTTTAAAAATTACTCCTTAAATTTTTTTCAAAGGAGTAAAAATACTGTTTTAAATTTTTTTTCTGGCAAACTCTGACCATACATACTGACGCAGATTTCTATCGGAAGCGCGCGGTAGTGTTTTGGTTTGTTTTATGTACTTCGTCTGTCTTCACAGGAATTTCTGAGAACTTTTTGTGCACATGTTTAATCAAGCGATGGCTGGTAGAAAATATCAGTCTGTTTTTAAGAAGTGTTATACGGCAGATTATCCGTGTATAATCGAATCAAGGAAGGGTCAACAATTTGCCTTTTGCTCTATTTGTAGATGTGATTTTTCCGTTGTCCACAAGGGCAAAGGAGATATCATTAATCACATTCATACGCAAAAACACGTTCTAAGTGCGTGGCAAATAACAAAACATTAAATTTTGCTCTAGATAGTTCCTCTTCCGATGCCATCATCAGTGCTGAGTGCTTATTTACTTTATTCCTCGTGGAACATAACTTACCTTTAAGCTGTGCTGACCATGCAAGTGTGCTTTTAAAGAAAATGTTCCCAGATAGTAACATTGCAAAAAAATATGCATATGCCAGGACAAAAACATCGTGCGTTGTTGCCGAAATGGGGAAATCTTCAAAAATGGACTTGATTCATTCTATGCAGAACTACCCATTTTCCATTGCGACAGACAGCAGCAATAAGTCTGAAAAGTACTACCCACTTGTTGTAACACTATTTAGTGCCAAAAGCAATCAAATTGAAAGTTCGTTATTTCCAGTGCCTGTTTTAGTTGAGGATAGCCCTGGGGAAAATATTTCCTAATTGAAAAAAACATTAGAAAGAACCACTCACTCACCATAAAGATCATGGTAACCTCCAATGACAACACACTTCCAACACGTCATTCATCGTGATGTAACTGGGCTTCCAAGGTTTACAGACTTCTTGCTTACGCTTCTTATTTTCGGGTGTGAAACATCGTATTTTTTTTTTTTTCTTTTCCTTAGCCTTATAAGATGTTACTATAATGCTTGTCAATTCGATAAAAAATCACACATACAACTCATTCATACAATTCAAGTAAAAACTATGTACATAACCTTACATTCACAGGTGATTAAACCTTGGTCAACTCTAATTATCAAACTCCTCCTTCTGTTTCACAACCTCTGCTACTCCCACTGCAAGTGTCACACCCATTCAGCCCTTCACATCCAATCCTCTAGTACTTTCAACAGGCCCCTGTCATCTTCAGGAGGCAGGTGTGTCTCACCCGCCCTCCACAGCTCAAGTGAGCAGAGCCATCGAGGCCTGGGCTCCAGTCGCTATCTCTGAATCGTTGTATCTCTGGCGCCATCTATTGTCCCTGCTGCTCTTTTTTCCCCTCTTTCTTTTTACGCTGCTGTGATAGTCAGTTCTTTGGAAGAGGAGAATATTCCATTAGGAAATTGCATTGCCTTGAGTGTGGACAATACAATGCACCTGTTATGGTGGGTAAATATAATGGTGTTGCAGCTTTTCTAAAAAGAATGTCAGCCATTTGGTTGTTATAGGGTGCCCATGCCATCTCATTCATTTGGTTGTAGAAAAGGGAGCAGTATGCCTTCCAGGTGATATTGAAGAATATTTGATTGATATATTTTATTATTTTCAGCGAAGCTCTAAAAGAAAAGAAAAGTTTCAAAATATGTGTGATGCTGAAACTAGAAAAATACTAAAACATGTATCAACGAAATGGCTTTCCCTAAATAAATGTTTAGGCAGGTTGTTGGAGCAGTGGGATCTATTACTAAATTTTTCAAGGAAAGAGTGAAGCAGTATAAATCTGTGACTGATAGCCTTCAATATTTTACCATCCCTAAGATAACTGGAAATGTGGCAGATTGCTCTAAAAAGAGGCAAAGTGAAGACCTTTCAGGAAATATTAGTAAGAAACCTGCCCACCAAAAGAATTTTTCTGTCAAAGGAACTGAATGAACCCAAAGTAGGCATAGAGCGACAAAATCAACCTAAAGTATCGCCGGTGCTAACACGTGAAAAAAGAATTTTTATGTTTTTGTCTGACGATTTGAATAAAGCAATTTGTTCATTTTTGATATTTATTTTGCCAAATTTTGACAAAACAAATTTGCAGTTCCAGACATATAAGCCCATCATCCACATGGTCATATCAATCCTATTGAATATCTTTATAGATACACTGTCAAAATTTGTTTTGCCATCTGTTGTAAAAAGTGTGACTTCAATTAAAGCTATTAACTATCATTCAGTTGAAAACCAAAAATCTGATGCTGATTTAGTTATTGGTAGGTCCACTGAAAAATTGGTTTCAGATTTAAAAGCTTCAAAAACACTTATTGATGATGAAGTATTTATTAATGCAGAAGTAGCTGACATTCACTAAATAGAGAAATCTTCATTTTATAAAGTACGTTTTTTTTTGTGTGGAAAAGTACTCTTCTATTGTCCTAAAAGCAATAGAAGTTTCAAATGAGGATGAAGCATTTGATATCCTCCAGTCTGAGTTTTGCTGTCTTCAACATGAAGATATTCCAGGCGAAATTCTTGAAGATGAGCGAGCTGATATTCAGTGGCAGTTAATAGGTAAACTTAAAAGTGCTAATGGAGAATTTAAATTCAAGAGGCTGTCACATTTAGTGCTCCTCATACTAACTCCCTCACAGCAATGCTGAGTGTGAGAGGATTTTCAGTTATGTGACAAAGACTAGTAGTATTCAGTTCAGATCAACAATGCCAAAGGAAACATTAGAAAATCTGTTGATCATAAAATCTAATCAACAGGACCTTGCTTTGAACAGAAATTTGATACTGATTTTTTGAGGAGGTGCAAGTCTTGTACAGCAAATGCACTGTATAAAAATTAGAATCATATTGGTATAATATAAATAGCTTGTATATAATATTGTATATTTAGTGATTGTTCTGAAAGTGTAGACTTTTAATAATGATTGTGATGGGGCAACAAAATAAACAGATAAATATTATCCAATCAACATTTTTTATATGCATTAACGTAATATTCGTGTTTCAAATTATGCCCATTGATATTTCAAACATACGAAAATATGCTTGCAGGATTTTCATAAAAAATTGCAGGATTTTTCTCTTGTTAAGGTTGGCAAGTCTGGATATACTTAATAAAGAATCAAGCAACATGAAAATTGAAACATTTTCATCTGTTCAAACCATGAAATATAAGCTACTGAATTAGGATAAGTCAGCCTTGGAATTTTTTAAGAAAAATGATTATTTGCATGACCCTGTAAATAGAGATTTATGCCAAAATATGAAATCATCATATTCAGAATATAAGAAAGAATTACTAGATAAGGAAGAAGAAATGAAAAGAAGATGAAAGGAGCTAAATATCTCTAATAACTTTGGCAGCAAATCAAAATAAATTGATTTGGTTCAAGAGAAAGAAAACTAGCTGGCTAATTCATAAAAGAAGGTTAGAACAAATTGTTAAACAGAAGCAACTTAAGAAAATGAAATTTCATTAGTTGTGAATGACTTTTATTATTTATCTACAAAATGTCTTAACGTTTTTGCAAGCATTTATTATATTTCTTCATTAATAATTTTGTGTCAAATCAAGAATGAACATTTATTCTTCATCAAACTTTTATTACTTATCAACAAAAATGTCTTAAAGTTTTTCAAACCTTCAAGATTTCATTTCCATACAACATTTTTACCTTATAAAGACATTTGATTAAAGACATCGTTCTGTACTAAGGAGAGTGATTTTCTATGCATATAACCACATCAGCAATTTTCCCCCTTACATTATATTGTACTATATATTTAATTTTCTTGAAACAAAATGCATACATTAAATCTATTTAGTTGGCAGGCATGTGGCCATACCAAAATGTCATGGTTGTATACATTAGAGAGTGAAATGCAAGATTCAACACTTTGTTACCATACCCCCCTTCCCCCCGTGTAGAAGTTCAGCTTTTCCTATCACTTCCCACTTTCATGCCTGATAACTACATTTTACAGTAACGTAAAATTTATAGCAAAATATTTTTCGAGTCATCTTTCTACATTAATAATGTGTTACAAAAATTTTCACCATCTTTACATCTAGTTTGGTCCCTGTGAGATAACCTCTTGGAAATAAATCATCCAGGTTTAAATCATGTGACCTAGGAGGCCCAGCTACTGCTTTTTGAAACTTAGGGCATTCGATGACGCCATTCATTTGACAAAACTTCCACAAGGGAATTCCAGAACAACTTCAGGTAGAGGATCACAATGTCTTGAAATCAAGTTTCTTCCCTATCAGTGCCGATAGTCATAAATCCCTCTCCCACATACCTTGAGGGAGGGGAGAAGAAAACAAAAGGGCAAAATCGATCCTAATGAGAGGCAGTACTGCCGCTAATACATGCTGGCATTAAAATACCATATGCAAAGAACACACAATGACCCTTGGTACCGATGAAGGATTGTCCAAACATCATGGCAATTCTCTAGACCCCAGAATATTGCATTTTGCTTGTTCATGTCACAAATCTTGAAAGTGTTAATATTTTTTATAGATCAAAATCCTTAACAAACTGAAATGTTATCCTTCCTCATTTTTTATTAATCACTTGCTGAATTGACTTTTGTAAGGACATGCAAACAAGTCTGCAAAGTACATTTTTAGTTCACTGTTCAACATGTAACTTGCTTCAGAAAACTTGAAAATTACATTGACCTGCTTCATTTGCTTGAAACTTTGTCCTGGGTGGTGTAACAGTTAGCTTGCTCAAAAAGATATCAGGAGTTGAACAATGAACTAATAATTTGTTTGTGCTCTTTTCACATATTTGTGAGGAATATTTCTTCATATCGTCTGTACTATATTATACAATGTGTTTATCTGTTGTACAAGTACAGTAGATCCCTGTTTATATGTTATTCAAGGGACCAAGTAAAATTAATGTATGATTGAAAAAACAAATGAAACAGGAAAGATTTGATATTAAGGGCGATTTAGAATATTTGGATCAGCAAAATTTTACGTATGAATGAGAAACATAAATAAGGTTCTATCGTACATGCAAGCTGTTATTTCAACTTTGTCGCTTTACAATTCCTTTCTTGCATTCTTTCTGATGCCCAGTTTTCATTATATTTTCTTTTCCTTGAGAGGAGTTCCTATTCTTTCAAATGTACCTATTATCATCAACACTCATCTGCTTTGTTTCCCCTTTGGGCACATTGAAGAATTGTAGATGTCATCTTTAAGCAGGAACAATTGAATTCCCACATGTGTAATACTTTTGATAGTGACTTCTTAGCTCAGTGCTGTATGGTATCATTTTCTCTAACTTAGCTGGATAGTGTGATGTGACCAACAAGATCTCTGATCTCTGAACTTTTGTAAGCAGACATATGGTATGTTTTGCATGAAAACTTTAAATCTTCAAAATGTAATGAACAAAAACAAACAATTTATTATATTGTTATGACCTTTGGGCTTCAGATGTCAGGATGCCCAATTATTTCCGGACTGCGATTCGATCACTGGATCCGCAAATATACTTCGTTAGCTAATTAGCCTACACAGTACACCAATAAACCAATGGAGGCACAGTATAACAATTAAAACAGGGATTTAATAGAAACAGGCATAAATTACACTGAATTCTTCATGTAATAATAAAAGCTATAATTTCCGGCCAGCTTTGGCCCTCTTCGGTGTTGCAGAAAATATGTCTTTACGAAAAGTCTGTTCGTACACAATGGGCCGCAAAGAAAATAGTTATTAAAAGTACTTACGTAGTTTCTAATATCCCAAGCAGTGTTGACACCAACAAACACTCACTCACATTCACAAATGTGTTGGCACTACTGGTAGTTTTCTGTTTTTCTCTTGGAGGAGGCGGTGTTGCTTACGGACTCTATGCACGCATTCAAACGCACAGACTTCTTTCCTCCGTGGAACAAGAAAGGTGGCGATTCTCTCTCTCTCTCTCTCTCTCTGCAGGGGGCTGCTTCGTTCCTGGGGCCAGGCGTTTCTCCTCTCCTCTCTGCATGAGAGGCAATTTCGTGATTATTTTATCTCTCTTTGCATTTCAATTGAAATGGCTCTTTTTCCGGCAGGTATCGGAGATCCGTCTGGATGATGAAAGTTTCCAGGCAAATCTGGTCCTGGTTATTCCTCAGCTTATATTTTTTAGCTGGCTTTCCTTCTTATGCTCAGAATTGCAAGAGCAGCAGCAGACGGCAACAATTGTTCTAGCGTGAGGAAATCCCCTTCCTTGTACTCTCGGCTATCAAACGGATTCTGCTACTCAACAACAATCTCCCATCTCCCAGGAGTGGTAAGCGGTGAAATTTTACCACTTGAAAACTGTGGCATATTTATTAGGAAGCGCTCTTCAAGTCCAAGACCTTTCCCATTGTTTCGCGCGGCACAGACAAAAGCTTCAAAAGCACTTGCCGTTTAAATAACTTTTGAGCTATGGGAGAAAGCTCTTAAACTCTGGCCTGCCCCATTTCCGTTTATGGGCTCTTTGTTCTCTTGGCAAACACCTGCAACTCGCCACTTGAATTCATTGGGGCCCGCGATCAAGGGGCCCCCATACAAAATTTTCATTAAAATTTCAATTTTTTACTCTTAAGATCTGCAACACAATTCAGCACTCCAATACCCAACCTACGGTCTAAGTGTAAGACCGTAGATAACAATAAAGTGCAAAAATATCCGGTTAATGGTGTATTAAAATCAAAAATTAATAAACGTTAGCTTTCACCACCAACGGGCAGCTTATCAGGCAGAAATACAATGTAATGTAAATAGAGAGTAAGTGCTAGAAGATCTTTTCTTTATATACCACGCCTCGCAAGTGTTTAAATTATAACTCTCTGTTAATTAAAACCCCCAATCAAATTTCAATTACCTTTAATTAGCCGCACCTCTCGCCAATTAATTATGCGAGTGGGGATCGTCACAATATTTATTTTTATTATTATTATTTTTTTTGTTGTCACATACCCAGTTTTTCCATTACTGCTAACATGAATGTGGTAACATTTCACTTAACCTTCTTTCAGTCTCTCTCTCTCTCTCTCTCTCTCTCTCTCTCTCTCTCTCTCTCTCTCTCTCTCTCTCTCTCTCTCTCTCTCTTTTTTTTTTTAATCTTAGTTGTTGAACCACATGTATCGTGATGGATAATTACTTATATATTATCACTAAGTTTTTCTCTTCAGAGGTTAGCTCCACAAAGAAATGCCAACTACCAGATAATTTTTACTTACTGTTGTCATATCAAACCTCTCCATTTACAGCGATCTTGACATACAACTCGGGCTTCCTTCACATCCATCACATGCCGTACACAAGATCTTCTATACTTCATACTCATAATCTTTTCTCATGCAGACACTCCTGAATCTAATCCTCCCATGACTTCCTTGGTCTTCCTCTACCTTTCTTTCCTACCACTTGGGCTAAAAAAAAATTTCTTAGTAAGCATCTCGTCATTCGTTCTTTCAACATGGCCAAACCAGCGAAGCATATTAGTCTCCACCTTGCTAACAACATTTTGCCTCACATTACACAACTGCAACACATCTTCATTCCTCACACAATCAGACCGTGTCTTGCCACAAAACCCCCTGTAAGTAACACACTTCTCCAGCATACAAACGACTCCTATGTTTCTTCTGCAGTACTCAGGTTTCACTGCCATACATCAGAGTAGGAACAGTTACACTTTCATACACAGCCATGCTTGACTCCCTTGAGAACCCATCATTAAAACCTCCCAAAGCAGCCATGACTCTCAATGAAGAATTCACATGCCTACTAATTTCACCATCCAATTTGTTCTCTCTGTCAAACATGCATCCTAAATACACAAACTCATTCACTTGGTCAATCACTGTGTCATTTAGACATATATTACATTCAGTACCACCAGTTCCTCTCTCAAAAACCATAACTTTGGTCATTCCCTTATTTATACTCAGTTTGAATTTCATGCAGACGTTGTACATCCGAGACAACATACTGTGCAACTCACTTTTGCTTTCTGCCAACAGGACAGTGTCATCAGCATACAGCAATCTGCACGCACGGATGTCACCAAGATATAAACCAATATTATCGATTTTTGCATCATGCATGCACACATGCATAAATACACTCTGGCCACCCAAAATGCAACACCAAGAAGGACACGAGATAGCAAAGCCAGATTTACTGGACACATAACAACAGATACAAAGATGAAACGATTGAGCTTACAAGCCCCTGCGACTTGCGGAACACACAGACATCAATAGTTCGTGTGGCCCCCATGGCTGGCAATAACGACTCCTACATGCCGCGGCATCGAATGAAAGAGGCTTTGGATGTGGGTTTGCGGTATGTTGGTCCAGGCTGCTTCCACACGTTGCCACAGTTCATCAGGCGTAGCCGCGGGTGGTGCTTGCCGGGCAACTCGGTTGCCGATCAGCGACCAGACGTGTTCGATGGGCGACATATCGGGAGAACAGGCGGGCCACGACAGCAGTGACACCTGGTGGGCCGTGAAGAACTGTTGCACGATGCGTACCACGTGCGGGCGCACATTGTCCTGTTGAAACGTGGCCGTTGGCAAGTCCTGCAGGTAAGGGAGGACTACAGGCTCCAAAATGTCGGAGATGTAGCGGAAGCTGTTGGGTTTACTGGCGATGCGTACCAGAGGGGTGTGGGTGTCATATCCAATTGCGCCCCAAACCATAACGCCAGGCGATCGACCGGTATGGCGATGCATAATGCAGGCGTCATACAGTCTCTCGCAGCGGTGCCGCCATACGCGGATCCGACCATCGTGGTGTTGCAGGCAGAAGCGAGATTCGTTGGAGAAGACAATGTCATTCCATTCCGTAGTCCAGGTGCTGCATTCATCGGCCCACTGCCGCCGCACTCGCCGGTGGTGTAACGTCAATAGTAATCGGAGCAATAGGCGCCGTGCGACAAGTCCCCGCTCCTGCAGACAACGTCGAACAGTACTTTTCAATCATCAGATACTTTTCAATCATCATGCGTAATGCAAAAATTTGGTTAGTGCAGCCTTTACCGGGCATAAAACCACTCTGAACATCCCACACTTTCTCTGATGTAAGACCCCCATACTTTTTCAATAACGACCTTACCAAACACTTTCCCTGGCACACTCAGTAGGCTAATACCAGGATTGTTCTTGCAGTCAGTCTGATCACCTTTTCCCTTAACAAGGGAACAATGATAGCATCCTTTCAATCCTGAGGGACCATTCCTAACTCCCAGCACAACTGGCAAATTTCAGTTAACCAGTCGATTAGAGTCACCACCATATTTCTACATCTCTGCAGTTATGCCATCAACTCCCGGAGCCTTACCATTCTGAAGAGATTTTAGAGCTTTCCACACCTCTTGAGATCCCTCCTGTGCTTCCATCCTTCCCTGTAACATCATCTGCCTCTGAATCACCTTTGCTTTCCTGATCTAATAACTCACAGAAGTATTCACCCCATCTTTCACTTAACTCATTGGGCTCCAATATCATTTTCCTGATCCTATTCTTCACACAACTTACAACTTTGTTTCTGCTATTTTTCCTGGTTCTCGTGTACTTCCAGAAAGTCTTCCTATCTTTCCAAAAGCCAATTCATGCCTTTCCACCCTCTCCTTCCTATCTTTTGCCTTACTCTGGTGAACCAGCTTAGTGGCTTCACGCTTCTTACAGCGATATTCATCCACATAAAACTCTACCTTGCAACATCCCCAAATAGGATTCCTTCTTTCTCTTTACTGCCTTTTCAATCTCACTATTCCACCAAGCATCACCTCTTTTGTTGCCCACTATTGTGGTGTCACAGACCTCTTCAGCAGCAGTGACAATGCAGTTCTTAAAACATTCCCATTTTTTTTCTACGTCCCTCTCACAAGACTTCAATCATTCTCTGAGTAAGTCAGAGTAACGCTGATGATCTTCAGGGAGCCTTTCAACCTTTATTCTTTCCATCCTGGGCCACTTCCTATTCCTTTTCCTCCAACCAACATTCAGTTTCACTTGTGATACTACCAAGTAATGATCAGGACTAACATCCGCACCTCTCATCACACGAGTGTCAATAATTAAGTATTTCGGATGTTGATCGTAGACAACAAAATCTATTGCACTCTTTTGACCAAGAGTATGATTTTCCCAAGTATATGTGTGGATATACTTGTGGTTGAAAAACGTATTAGATACACACAAACCATTCTCAATGTGGAGTTCAATTAATCTTTCACGATTACACTAGCCTGCAAATGAAAACTTTTTTCTGCGGTATGAACTTGAATATGTGACTTTTACTACTCTTTGTGCGCTGAATTCAAAAATGCATTTGGTTCTGCTTTATCACATCGGGTTCCTTGGCATTGTGGTATGATGTAAGTTCATCAATTTCTGTTGACCGAAGCGATACATTTCACGTCTTTGCATATATAGCATTCTTATTTAACCATTTTTAAAACTAAACATAAGCAAGAACAACCTTTAAAAGTGAAAGGTTATAATTAAAAAAAAACTACATTGAAATAAAATAAAAAGTGTACAAGAGTTGAAAACTTACCTAATTACATTCCTTAATGTTAGTAGGCAGTTTTTTCTTCTCTTGCCATGGAATCTCAGGGTTCGCGATGCCCTTGAGTGTTCTCTGGAAGGATCTTCACGTGCAATAGACCAACAGTAATCGGCCATTATACGCTCATCCCAACATCCCAGATAACGTCGCTGTGCCTCTTTTAAGCCCTGGTGGAACCTTTCACCTTGCTCTTCACTCAAAGCTTCCAAATTCAGAGGGAAGTAATAGAGATGTGCACTTAAGAAATGGAGTTTTAGGCTCATATTACAACCAAGCAATTTGAATTTGTCCAACATATTTTGTACAATTGTCTTGTACGACGGGTCCTTTACGTTTCCAAGAAAAAGTTTCACCACTTCTTTGAAAGCGTTCCACGCCTCTTTTTCAGTTTAGATCATTGTAAAACTGAAATTGTTATCCATCATCCGTTTACGAATTTGCGGGCCATCAAATATTCCCTCTCTGATTTTAGCTTGTGACAATGAAGGAAATGTTGTGCATAAGTACTGGAAGCATGGACGACTTTTGTCTAGTGCCTTTACAAACTGTTTCATAATACCAAGTTTTATGTGTAACGGAGGGAGTAGAATTTTCTCACCATCAACTAGACTTTCATTAATGACATTCTTGGAACCTGTTGTCAGTTGCTTCCTCTCAGGCCAATGTGCAGTATCCCAATGTTTGTCCCTGGCTCTGCTATCTCACTTGCAAAGGAAACAGGGAAATTTTGTGTATCCTCTCTGCTGTCCTAACAATATTGTAATGACTTTCAAGTCACCACATATTTGCCATTCGTGTTCATGGAATTAAATTTTTTCAAGGACTAACTTTAATGTTTCGTATGATTCTGACAATTTTGTGGAATGAGCAAGTGGTACAAAAGCGAATTTGTTGCTGTTATGAAGTAAAACTGCCTTGAGGCTTCTTTTGGAAGAGTCAATGAAAAGGCGCCAGGAACTAGGTTGATAGATTTCCTCTCCCAACTGATGAATAAGATTACGGATGTCCGTACAAAAAAACAGATCTTCCTTTGAGTAGTACTTCCGAAAACACTTGTCACGATTCCTGTACCAAGAAAATATAACTCCAGGTGCCAGCCAGTTTTTTTCATAAAGTCTTGAGCCCAGTAATTCACTCTTTTCCTTCGTGAGCCCCAGTTTTCTTATCAAGTCATTCAACTCGGGCTGAGTAAACATTTTTGGTAAATGGTCAAATTCTTCTGGTTCGAAACTCATTTCTTCAGTGTCTGAATGTAGAGAACTGCTTTCAGATTCATCACTCAAGTTAGCTGGTGGTGTAGGTACTGGTAAGTCAAGTCCATGAGGAACAAGCCGTATGGCTGGTGGCAGATTTGGGTATTTAATTCCTTTCTTATTCTTTTTGTTAAAACCAGCAACATTGCACATACAGAAATAAGTCATTGTGGTGGTTCTTCTGTTCACGGCATATAATTGGAATTGCAAACGGCATTGTGTTCCGTTTTCCTCTGTATCAGTACCGCAGTCCTTCGACACAACTGCTACAAGCAACGTGAGGCGCAAATGACTTATCTTGGTCGCCGACTTTCACTTTGAAGTACTAAAAGTATAGTTTATTCACGAATGAATCTAGTTTACGTACCTTACCATCCAACACGTAACATCCACAAATGTAACAAAATTGCTGAGGACTTCACACACTGTTTTCTACACAATCCCGACGCACTAACCATACTCACAAACTAACGTTTTACTTTCACACTTCAAATATAGGATGGGCACATGCACAAGGATGCCTGCCCTCTGCTCAACTGATAGGATATTCAGTGAGGGAATGTGAGGGTTCTTTAAATAGAAACTCCCAGGTGTACAATAAACAAGCGACGGCGCGCCGCCTAGTGTAGTGCCGATGGCTCAACGCGACGTAGCGGCGTCTGAAAACAAACAATGAAACACAGAAGTACGCAGGAACATTCGTTGACAAGGGGCGTTTCTCATAGTAATATAGCATTTCCTAGATTTAAGTCAAGTTCTTGTGGATATTTAAGTGCGATTGTGAGGCTCTACATTACATACAATGTGGATACATCAATTCACGTATACAGAAAAAACAATATTGTGAAACAACTAGATGTGATGGACCAAAACTAACGTTATTTTCGGAGTCAGGACACAGATTTCCACAAGAATCGCCTACTTCAGCGTCTACCGCAGAACCATTGTTGGCTAGTGTTATCATTCATGTCATTTAACTTACCCAGAACATTGTGAGAAATTGCATTCTGAACACCTACTCTAGCATTGAAATCCCCTGCTATTATAAATTTCTCTTTAGCACTAAACTGGCTCAAATAGCTTGTAGCTCATTCCAGAAATCTTCCTTCCTATCAGAAGGTTCCGAGTCACAAGGAGCATACACTACAACAATTACAATTCTCTGAAGTTTCACTTTCAAACGAATCCAGAGAATTCTCTCATTTACACAACTATAGTGAATCAAGTTGTTCATCTTTTCACTTAAAATCACACCTACACCAGCCTGTCTTCTCATATTATCCAATACTCCAGACCACACACTCACCGTGCCATTCACTTCTTCTACCCCAATTTCCTTCCTTTTGGTTTCACTTACACACAGCACATCCAGTGTATATTTATTTATCTCCTCAATCACCTCACTCATCTTGCCATTCATACCTCTAGTATTCCATACACCAATCTTACCCTCATTAACTGCTGAAAACACAATTCCTTTGCACAAAAATTTTGTTGGTGAATGATACAGTGGTACTGTAGTAGTTCTGTTTCATGATCTACCAGATGTTGTTTCAGCAATGATACCATTCCGTTTGTTATTCCAACCATGGATAGTGCTCCGTCTGTTGTAATGCTGACAAATTTGTCCATATTTAAACTAGCTCCGTTACACAAGTCCAACAAACCATGAAAAAGTTCCTTTTCAGTTCTTTTTACAACAAACCATGAAAATGAAAAACTATTAGAAAGTACCAATCACTCACCCTAAAGATCATGGTAATCTCCATTGACAACACACTTCCAACACGTCAATCATCGTAATGTTTCTGGGTTTCCAAGGTTTACAGACATCTTGCTTACGATTCTTACTTCTGGGTGTGAAACATCGTATTTTTTTTTAGCCTTATAAGATGTAACTATAAAGCTTGTCAATTCCATAAAAAAAGCACACATACTACTCATTCATACAATTCAATTAAAAACTATGTACATATTTACATAACCTTACATTCCTAGGTGGTTAAACCTTTGTCAACTGCAAGCACCAAACTGCTCCTTCCACTTCAAAACCCCTGCAAGTGTCACACTCATTCAGCCCTTCACACACAATCCTCTAGTACTTTCAACAGACCACTGTCATCATCAGGAGGCAAGTGTGTCTCACCCGCTCACCACAGCTCAAGTGAGCAGAGCCATCGAGGCACGGGCACCAGTCGCTATCTCTGAATCATTGTCTCTGGCGCCATCTATTGTCCTTGCTGCTCTTTTTTCCCTTTTTCTTTCTAAGCTGCTGTTCTATTTTTATTAGGGCTTTCCATTGTTCGTTTAAGTTACTGGGCTCATTTCTTTGAAAAGTTAAGTTATAGCAGTATATTTTTCATTTCTTGTAAATGTTTTGGGTTTTTTTACTATTTAAAAATGTATCAAAATACCTGTACAGTTTTCTTATTCAGATGCTGATCTGTTTTGCTGTCTAGATATGTTGAAATACTGTTTCTTGTGCTGTCTTATTGTGAACATGATTATCAGGAATTATATGTTTTCAGGAAAAACACTCTTAGCAAAAGCTGTAGCTAACCAAACATCAGCCACATTTTTACGTGTTGTGGGATCAGAATTAATACAGAAATACTTGGTAAGTTACCTGTATTCGCAAAAGTCCATTTAGTGAACCTTTATCTCATCGCAGTGTTTATCAGCGTACTGGGAAAGTTGTGATTATACTGTGCTGGCAGAAAATGTTGAAATGCATTGTTTCATTCTGTATTTTTATAGTGTTTATATTTTATACCAATGATAATAAATGAGGACTTGAATTAAAAATGTGACAAAACTTAATGAGGAAATCTTGGTATTTATTACAATATAAAGAATGTAGAAAAATGCTTAACATTTTAAACTTTCTGTAGAGTGAAAAAGAGAATTAGAGGCCAAAATATATTAGACAAAACAGAATTTCTGTTTAGAAAGTGTGATTAGGGCTTGGCATGTTCATACCATGTAGCCATGCCAATCTATTTTTCTCTTCTTACATTATCTTTTCAGTTTTCATCCTGTGTACCATCAAAGTTAACGTTTTGATGTTACGAGTATAATGTTTTTCTGTGTTTGTATATATTTGTGAAAAAAAAATTAGTTAAAATTAATTATATGGTCTGCTTGTTGAAATTGTTTGAAGTTCAAAACAGTGAAATATTGTTAGGCATAAATTTATGTGCTAAATCATTACCATTTGCCTAACTTTTGTGTTATGCCTAATTTTATTGGGGGTAAACAGTATTGTATGCAAGTCCTCGAGACCAAAAACTTTTGTCTTGTGTAACTGCTGATAGTTTGTTTTACCAGGAAAAAGATTACAACATTGGATTTGGTAAAAAATATTGTGGGTTTTTAAGAGAGAAAATTTTTAAAGCAAACATTTTTCTCTCTCTTAAACCCCACAATTGAGTTGTTAAATCAATATTGTTTCACATTTCCAAGGTGTAGTTTTGAGAATGATTAAAATTAAAAAGTTTTCAAGTAAGAATAGATTTTAAAGAAAAGTGAATCAATGAGATTACGTGCTATGATGATTATATTTTCTGAGACAACCATGAAAAAAGCCACTTTTTCTTTAATGAACAAATGAAGTTAAAATGTGAGTGCAACTATTAAAACCTTTGAGGAAACATGATTGTGTTGTTTCAAGTGGGCAGCTGATGACTTGTTACTGGTTCTTATGTAATTCAGGCATTTTTAGTATGCCAGTCTTCAGGGATTATGCCAGATATATCTTTGGTCATATACCTGATGTTTTGGCATATAATTTCCTGTTTTAAGTTGTGATTCAGGTATAACTGATTTAACACCTTTTTTTTGTGGAATAACTTTTTTACGGGTCTTATAGAGGTTATTTTTCATGAAAGTTGGTTGTCACCTTTTTTTTTGTTACATTTTTTGGTTACAGATGATACTGCTGTTTGTTTTATCAAGATATTCAAGTCATAGCTTTTGATTTCTGATTCTCTCCAATTTTTGTTACTTTTTCATTGGGTATTATAATTTTTTGAAAGGGAATTGGTACATCCTTTATATTGCTTCAATGTTGGGAAATATTCCTTTCATTTTTTGACTAAAGATTTCTTCTTTAGCTTCGGTGGAATATTGTTTGTTACAACAATCATATAGCTTGAAGTAGCCTATAAGACATTTTGATAATGTCCTGATACAAACAACTTCGAAATCTGCCGGTAGATGCAGCAAAATCTTCCGCCATAGATCATGGGCTGAGCTGGCATCTTTCTTCGCTGACTACCACCGATGCTGGGAATCTTGAAGGGCCTGTCTGCAAATTGTATTTGCAACAAATGCAGTAAAATCTTCCGGCATAGATCATAGGCTGAGCTGGCATCTTCCTTCAATGACTATCATCGATGCTGGGACCCTAAAGGGCCTGCCTGCAAATTGCATTTGAAACAGTATTCTAGGAAACACAGCAAAAATTGTCAAGGGGCAGCATACAAATTGAAATATGACTTACTGCATTCACAGAAAAGCATCTGCACTTTGTTGTAGTGCAATGAAGTGTTCTTCCTACATACCCTTGTACATGCACTTTTCTTCTATTTTAGAGATATGGTGTTTTTACTTAGAGTTGTGTGGATCACCTTTACTGCTTTCCCTTCTTTTTATCACTGGTATTGTTTTGGGCTGGTGCTCTGTTACTGTGCCCTGCACTATAAACACTGGCGTGCAAAAATTAAGGACGAGACGGTTTTTCGAATGTAACGTCGTGCAGAAGTGCTCCACATCGACTCAAATCATACCATAAGATCCCCAAAATGTAAGAATATGGTACAAGTGAGCAAAACCGTCCAAACAAGGAATCCAAAGGATACAAAAGGCACTTTATTGAAAAGGTAGCTTCGAGCACAACTGGACAGAAGACAGAAACGTCCATGTGACAGGCGGCTGCCAAGAAAAATCCAGTCTTTAATAGGGGATATGATCACCCCTGACTGCGTTGCAGGATTTACAACATCTGTCCATGCTGAGGACGAGGTTGTCAGGGAACTGTTGAGGCATCGCTGCCCATTCCTCTTGAAGTGCCAATCGCAGCTGCGGAATCTTTGCTGGCGGCTGGTGACGTGCTGCCAAGCGTCTCCCGAGAAAGTCCCATACGTGTTTGATTGGATTTAGGTCCGGGACCTTGCAGGCCAATCCATGCGTTGAATATCTTCACTCTCCAACAGCTCTGTGACAGCCACTGTACGATGAGGTGTATCGTTGTCGTCCATGAAGAGTAACTCAGGACCCAAACCACCTCTAAACAGACGCACGTTAGGCAGGAGAACCTCAGTACAATAGCGGACACCAGTGACTGAACCTCCTTAGAAGATGTGGAGGTCAGTTTGTCTACCAAGCATGATACCTCCCCAAACGAGAACTCCGCCACCACCAAACCGGTCCCTTTTGATGAGGTTGGAGGTGCGATTGCGTGTTCCCTGCTCTCTCCAGATATGTATATGTCCAGAATCGCTCGTCAACTAAATTGGCTCTCATCCGTAAAGAGAACTCTACCCCATTGCTGATGTGTTCAGTTCTTGTGTTCCTGGCACCACAGAAACCGCCATCTCCGATGAACAGGCGTTAATGGCACACACCTTACAACACAAACCGCCGTCTCAGATGAGCAGGCATTAATAGCACACACCGTACTGGTCGTCGTGCAAATAGACCACCTTTGTGCAGCCTCCTGGCCACAGTAAAACGCGATAACGGACGTTCAGTTGTCTGTTGCATGTGCCTTGCGATATTTCCCGCTGTCTGCCGTCTGTCTCTTCTCACCTGTAGGACAATATACCGGTCGTCTGCTACCGTGGTTGCTCGTGGACGACCACTACTAAACTCTCGGGCAGCTGTTCCTGTCGTTTGAAATGCTCTCCAAGCTCGTGAAACGATGCTGTGAGCGATCGCGAACTCCTCGGCCACACTAGTCACACTTTGACCTTCTTCCAACTTCCCAATGACGCGACCTCTGGTAAAGTCATCCAGGTGTTGTCTACTGGATTGCTTGTTGGCCATATCCCACGGTGGCAGCAACTCGACGTCGTTTAAACCGATGTACACTGTGCAATAGCTCTCACCAAATTGCTGAGCGTGCACCGCCTGTGTCCTTTATACCCTTCGGACCCCCACCCCCCAACTTATGTGCATATATATGCATGCCCTACTGTACTGGACCCTAGTCTATCTCCTGAGTGGTAATGTCTTACAAAAACTTATTTCTTTGTCACTCCTTCCACTGGAGTCCTGACATGGTCCCATAATTATTAGCCCAAGTTTTCCAATCCGTTTTATTTATGCAATTCAGAAAACTGGATCTTATACTTGGCAATAATTGATGATGTGGCTATTCCTAGACTTAATGCACTGTAAATATCTCCAAATTATGGGGTTTTTTTTTTCTAAAGAATAAAAGGAATTAATATGTCGAATTTTTGGGTAGCACCCCTACCTTTCTTCAGAACTACAGCTATAATAGGTGTTGCAGTTCATGAGATAACTTCCAACCTTTCAAATCATTTAATGTACCTCTTTCAGACGTGCCAACTCTCTGGATTTAGGCGGGAGACTCCAGATTTTCAGCCCTTTCTCCCACCTTTCAGATAAATGTCTAAATTCTCCTGATTTTCACTCAAGAATTAGCGGTTGAAATTCCCATCAACCACCATGATTTTGAACCTCCTGTGAAATCTTTTTTTTTTTTTTCCTGTGTCGATGCAAGGCGGTATTGCGGTCATCAGTTTCGTACTTTTCCTATCTGCAAAAAAGAAAACCGCGTTGCTGGCGCAGTGGTCTAAGTGCTATCTTCTGACTGATCGTCCAAGATGGGTTAGAAAAAAATTTGCTTTAAAAAAAATTGCTCCCAGTCCGATTGTCATACAACACCTTCAACAAAGAGTTCACCTGCTCTAGCACAGGAATGCCGGGGAGGATCAGTAATTGATTGACAGATGGGAACTGCCCTGCCTTCTCTTTGCAGTTCAGTCTTTCAACCCCTCACCTCAACAGAGCCATGCACATTCTAAATGATAAACAATTAAGTTGTGGCAAATTCACTTAACAACAAAAGGGAGTAGTTACAGATGGCCTCACCTTGTAATGAAAGGCAATGTTAGAACAATGTGTTTGTCATCTTCACCTTCACACACAACCTAAAGAAGAAATGAAAAACAGTTGGCTGCTATTTTATTTGTAAAACACAAACATGCAGGCCATGTTACATTTTCATTATCTTGTGGAATCAACGTACCTGAAAACAAATTTCAGTAGAGGGAAGGGGGTTTTGACTTTCGCGTTGTTGTTTTCTCCAGAACGTTTAGTGGACCAATAATACTACTACTGGAAAATTGTTGAAGGTCAACATGTCTGCTCTTCTCTCAATTTTCAGTCTTTCTGAGAATTTTCTTTTGAAAACATGCTGTTGATATGTCAGAACTTCTACAGTGTCCCAAAGCATTCTGATTCGTAGTAAAGGTGACCTACACTATTCTAAGTAAAAACAAAGCATTCTGATTTGCTTTGCGACACTGTAGAAGTTTCTGACACATCAACAGCACTTTTTTCAAAATAAAATTGTCAGAAGAACTGGAAATAGAGAAGAGGTACAACATTAAATGGGTCAGAACTTCAAAATTCTTGACTGAGCATTAAATTATTTGAAAGGTTGGAAGTTATCTCACAAATGGTAACACCTGTTATAGCTGTAGTCCTGAGGAAGGGTAGGGGTGCTACCCGAAAATTCGACATATTAATTCCGTAGAGAAAAAAACCCTCATAATTTGAAGATAATTATAGTGGATCTTATGCAAATTAGTAAAATGGTTCCTGGCATTTGCAACTAGTCTTGCCTGTGTACTAGGAGTTCTGAGATTGCTCCTAAGTGCTGTAATGACATTGTAAAAACTTAAATTCAGAAGTAGCTTTGTTTTCAATAGTTGCCTCACTGTTTTTGCTTACTGTCTGGCTAATAACACTTTATAATTTTCTTTGGTATTAGCCCAGGGCCCATTTCGACAATGTGTTACAGGTAGCGCTTTCTATCTCCCTTAATTCCAGAGATAGCCTTTGGTGTCATCTCATTTGTATACACTGACCCTTAGTTTTTCTCATATGGGTTCTCACTGATTTTCCTGCTGCACAGCAGCTTGGAACATTGCTTTAGTCTGCAGCCTGTATTTGATGTTACTTGCTGCCTTTGGTAATAACTTATTATACATTTGTGTGCTATACAGAAATACAGTGTAGGGCACAGTAACAGAGCAAAAGCCCAAAACTACCAGGGAGAAAAAGCAGTAAAGTTGATCCATACAATTCTAAGTAAAAACATATCTTGTTAAGAGGGGGGGGGGGGAGACCATAAACCAATGCAAAAATACAGTATTTTAGTATGACCAGTTGGAAAAGGTGTTCCTAATGTAAGTATATATTGGTATTAGTTGTTGAGCTTTTTGTGATATTAACAACTAAATTTTTGCAAAATAAATGTACCTAAATGTATGAGAAATGTAGTTTTCTTTTGTACATATGAACTTAGTGTTGCCTAAAAAATGTTATTTTCCTCAAAGTATTACAGATATCACAGAGCTTGTATCTGCCTAACATATCAGATGCTTAGTTGTTTTTTTCTTTACGTTATACTATGAGCATTATTCTTTGATGTTGAATGATGTGATTTTCCTTCATAACTAACTACTTAAATTGTTTATATGTGAACCATCATTATTATTCTCTTAGTTTCTGTTTTTGCACTAGAATTTGTTTGTGATCACTGTTATAGCCACCTCTCCTTATTGTTAGGGTGATGGTCCAAAACTTGTTCGTGAATTATTTCGTGTTGCTGAAGAGCATGCGCCATCCATAGTTTTCATTGATGAAATTGATGCAGTTGGCACTAAAAGGTACGTTTGAATGTTTCAGTTTGTTAGCTTTTGGTGTGTGTGTGATGAAAACATTAAAATACAAATTTATCTATTAAGCGAATTTTGCATTTAGGTTTTAACCTGTCACGCAGTAAATGCACAGTTTTATTAATTGAATGTAGTGACGTTAAACATGGAAATGGGATGAAATGAACATTGAACAAACCTCAAACAAATTTATCTATTTTGATTTCTGTTTGAATCCAATAATTTTGAATGTGAAAGATTTTGTTTTCCAGAAATGGGATTTGGTTGCTAGACTGAAGTTAACACAAATTCTACACTAGTTTTAATAATTCTTTGTGTATAGATGAGTGCATGGCTATATGTAAAGAATTATATTAAAAGAATTGCTGCAAACTCTGGGTTTGTATATTCCTAATTTTTATTTGCTACTTAATTGAAAAAAAAAAAAAAAATACACCAGTACAAGGGATCAGCCCACAGCTGACAGTTCCAGTTGGTCATTTCACCTAAGGGTTCTGAAACAAACCTAGTGAGTTGGAGTCTCTTGGCCAATGTCACTCAAAACTGGTTGGGACCTCAACAACAATATTTATAATAGAGCTTAAATTTGCACCAGCTTCCCAGATTCATAGAGGCCATTGTTGCCAAGTGGAGTGCCCCGTGGAGGCAAACCCATCTGTCACTATGATCGCCTGTTAAAATACACCTATACATGTCACTTTCTCTGATGTAAGACTTGCATACCTTATCAGTAACGATCTTTCCAAACACTTTCTGTGGCACGCTTAGCAAGCTGATATCACAATAAATAGTTCATGCATTCAGTCTGATCACCTTTTCCCTTATACAAGGGAACAATGGTAGCATTCCTAACTCCCAGTACAATTGACTGGTTAACTGAAATTTGCCAGTTGTGCTAGAAGTTAGGAATGGTCTCTCAGGATTGGAGGGATGCTATCATTGTTCCCTTCTATAAGGGAAAGGGTGATCAGACTGAATGCAAGAACTATTGTGTTATCAGCTTGCTGAGTGTGCTAGGGAACATGTTTGGAAAGGTTATTACTGATAAGTAAAGCCCGGAAGTTGAGGCAGTAAAAATGCTAAAAATAGGCAGGCAAATAAGCGAAATAAAGCATCAAAATAGGCATTTATAGAAGTGGTCAAAAAATTCTGAATCATACACAGGTATTAAGCTGAATTGGCAAAAACATTTATCACATTATCACTTACTTATTTTTGCGGTTACACATAAGAACCGGTGTTTTTTTAAATGTTCGAAAGTGAAACTCTGACTTCTGTCACTTAGGATATGTTTTAGAAGCGAAAATGATCTTTCAAATTCTACGGAGGTAATGGGAGCGTATTTGTAACATGAGGCAGTTGTAGGATCCATTTCAATAGAAGTTGAACTTTCACCTTGGAGTATTTCAGCGATGACTTTGATTTTCTCCAAGTCACTATTTGCTGAAAGAACTCGTTGACATTTTTCACTCACGATTAGACCCTTTCTCCCGGGAACACATTTAATTGTACTAACTACATCATTTAATATTTTCAAGGCATTCACTAACGTTTCGTTCCTTTTTTCAAGCAAAGTAATCATGTCGGGCGACTGTGAAAAGTGTGCTTGAATAAAAGTTAAATTGTTACGAATGGAATCTTTAGCTAGTATCTGTTGAGCATTGCACAGGATTCATCCTCTTGAAAACTGTTAACAATTTCAGCAATCTTGTTCAAATTATTTGCGTAATATACAGTGGCTGATATCCATGTTCCCCATCTTGTCAAAATCGGTTTAGGCGGTAAAGCAAGATTTGGTTCCATCTCTTTGAATAAGTAAACTCGATGAGGAGCTTTAAGGAAAATTTTCTTCACATTACTCACTAACGCATCAGTATCCGGAAATAACCCACATACTTCCTCCGCTACTCCATGGAGAGCATGAACCAAATAAGTTAAATGAAGCATTTTTGGAAAGAGAACTTTCAGGCTTGTGGGCAGCCTTTTTCATATAAGGAGCTGCGTCTGTTAAAAACATTAGTACATTTTCATACTTTATTCTGCCAGGCCAAAGAAGAGCTAATAAAGAGGCAAAAAGCTGAGAAATCATTCTACTATTTGTTTTTGGAAGTTGTTCTGATGTAAGTAAGTAGATAGTTGAGGATGTAAGGTCAGGTGATGCGTAACATCACAGCCTCTCCTTGACAAATGTCAACCCCGCCTTCTCGTGGTGCATCCTGTTCCCACTAAAGGGCTCTGACGACCGCCAATAGCGGTATAACTATACCATCGGGATCAGAGGAAATGCTATCCCACACTCACCAACCCGCTTGGCCAGCGTGGTGAGTTATGGCCAAACACCTCCAAAATGACTCTACAACTTAAATCTTGGCCCTCAGTCTCCGGCAGCTGGAATGTACCTGGCCAAGGCAGCGGCCAGTGCGACATGAAGGCAGAGGGTGCTAAGAATCCCCGGAGGACCGGACTAGGCTGCCATTTGATGCTGACCTTGGCTACCTATAACGGACGCTCCTATCTTCTGATTCAAGGCTTCTTGAATTGGAAGAGGAACTACAAAGGATCAAGTGGGACATCGTCGGGCTAAGTGAGGTAAGGAGAAAAGGAGAAGATCTCATTGAACTGAAAAGTGGACATCTCTTCTATTATCGTGGGACAGATACTGGCAGAACTAGTGGTGTTGGATTTATAATAAACAAGAAACTGAAGGATAAAGTGGTAGAAGTTGAAAGTTCCTCTGACAGAGCTGCACGACTCGTTATCCAACTATCGAGAAGATACCAGGCTCAGATTATTCAAACTTATGCACCCACCACAAGTCATCCTGAAGAAGAAATTGAAGAATTTTATGAGGAAATTCGTCATCTAAATAATAAAGGTAAGCAGCACTTGAAGATAATTATGGGAGATTTCAATGCAAAAATAGGGCAACGGCAACAGAATGAAACTTCAGTAGGTAAATTCGGTCACGGCAACAGAAACCAGCGTGGAAATACTCTCGTTGAGTTTGCAGAGGCAGAAGGATTTTTCATCTTGAACTCCTTTTTCAAGAAAAAGCCACACAGGAAATGGACATGGAGACATCCAATTGGGACGACAAGTGAAATTGATTTTATTATGTGTAACAAAAAAAATTCGTCATCGAAGACTGCAGTGTGCTGAACAAGTTCAACACAGGTAGTGACCATAGATTGGTGAGATGTAAGATGCACCTCAACACTAAACTGGAACGTGGCAAGCTCATAAGACAAACAAAATGTATTGACATAACCAACCTTAAAAAACACCATAATACTTTCAAGTTGGAACTGAAGAACAGATTCTCTGCTTTAGAAGGCCTAACATCGGAAGAAGTGGATATTTCGGAAGTTAACAGAAAAGTAACCAAAGCTCTAATGGAAACAGCAACAAAATTAGCTGGGTCTAAGAACAAGTTGCATGTGAACAAATTATCAGGAAAAACCAAAATGTTGATGCAAAAAGAAGAGAGATGAGGACAACTAAAGTAGATGTGACTTCCAAAGTGGAATATATAGAGCTATGCAAGACAACACGAAAAAGTATCACTGAAGACGTAAGGAAATTCAACTGTGAGCTAGTGAGGAAAGCAATTGAAAACAACCAAAGCCTTAAGATAGCAAAGGGACATCTCAGTAAGGGAAGAAAACAGATTATGGCTCTGAGAAAAGAAGATGGTTCTATAACAAGAAATAGAGGCGAAATTTTGACAAGAGTGAATGATTTCTACTCCAAATTATATGAAAGGGATGATACATGTACTCCAGACATCATGAAAGGTACCAGAGTTCTTCCAGTCCTCCCAGCAGAAGTTGCTCATGCAATCAAGAACATGAAGCGAGGGAAAGCTCCAGGAGAAGATGGAATTACTATAGACATCATACAAGAAGCAAGTGGAGAAATTGAAACAGTACTCTCGCCCAAATTTTCACTCGATGCCTTAATGAAGGGAAGATTCCTGAGGATTGGAACAATGCTACAATGATCCTGCTACATAAAAAAGGTGACATTGAGGATCTCAGGAACTACAGACCTATCAGCCTCCTATCAGTGGTTTATAAAATCTTCACTAAAGTTCTTTCACACCGCTTGAAGGTAACACTGGACATGGCTCAACCGAGAGAACAAGCTGGATTCAGGAGTGGCTACAGCACAATAGATCATATCCACGTACTGAGAGAACTGATTGAAAGAGCGAGGGAATATGAACTTCCATTGTGCATGGCTTTTATCGATTATGAAAAAGCCTTTGATTCGGTGAAACCATCAGCAGTTACCATGGCTCTGAAATCCTGCGGTATTGAAGATGCATACATTAATATTATTAATAACATCTATGAAAATGCAAGTGCAAAGATTCGGCTGTTTGAAAATACAACACACATAAAAATTGGAAAGGGAGTGAGACAAGGTGACACCATATCTCCGAAGCTCTTTAATGCCACATTGGAAAATGTCTTTCAATCACTGAACTGGGAAAACAAAGGGATAAAGATTAATGGAGATTATCTAACCCACCTTCGTTTTGCTGATGACGTAGTCATTTTTGCAACTACACCATCAGAGCTGCAGAGTATGATCCAAGAACTTGCTGACAAGAGTAAAGAAGTGGGATTAAAAATGAACTTTCAGAAGACAAAAGTGATGTTCAATGCTTTTACAAGAAATGAAGATTTATCGATTGATGGAAAAAAACTGGAGATAACAGATACGTATGTTTATCTTGGACAGCAGATATCAAGTGAGGGTCACATTGATGAAGAAATTAATCGGCGTACAAAACTTGCCTGGAGAGCTTTTGGAAGAAACAGTATAATTTTCAAGAGCAATATGCCATTATGTCTTAAAAGAAAAGTGTTTGATCAATGCATCCTTCCAGTGCTTACGTATGGTGCAGAGACGTGGACCTTAACTAAAAGAGACATACAAAAGCTGCAGACAACTCAAAGAAACATGGAGAGGTGCATGCTTGGTATAACCAGGAGAGATAAGAAGAGGAACTCGTGGATCCGAAAAATGACGAGAGTGGAAGACATCATGATCAGAGTTAAATCCCTGAAATGGCAATGGGCTGGACATACTGCCAGAAGGACAGACCATAGATGGACAGCCGAAATTCTAGATTGGATTCCAAGGGACAGGAAAAGACCCAGAAAAAGACCACATGGGAGATGGGTGGATGAAATTCGTAAATATGCGGGAGTGACATGGAGGAGACTGGCACAAGACAGACCGTTGTGGAGGAAACTTGGGGAGACCTTCGTCCAGCAGTGGATTGATAATGGTTGACAATGATGATGATGATGATGAGATAGTTGAGGGCTGAGCAGGTTCCATTGTTCCTATAACAACATTTGCCACATACCTTCCCGTGGTGTCTGTTGTCTCATCGATACTGATCCAGATATTTTTATCCCGACATCTTCTCGTATTTCTTTCATTATACCGACGTAGCAGGAATCTAAGTATGTTTTCCACAAAGTTGCTTCGCACGGGATATTTTCCTTTGTATATTTCTCAAAAAAATTCTTCAGTGAATTATTTTCCAGCTTCCACAAAGGTATTCCAGCATCTATAAAAGCATGGCACAAATCACTTGCAAACTGTTACTGCTTGCTCGAAGTAGAAGCGAATGACGAAATCAAACATGTCTTTTTTCACCAATCTTCCGAATAACAGCAGTTTTATGTTTAGCTGTTGCCAAATGTTGTGAAATGAAGAATTTCTTTTCGTAATTCAGTTTCGTACCGCATATTTTACAAAACACCATTCCATCAGTGGATAAGATATCACTTCCATACTCTTGAACATACTGACTTAATTTAGCCCTGGTTGAAGAAGCAGTTTTTGGCATTATTGTTTCACTTGGAAGCAAGGCAAGATCTATTAGGGGTAGCGAACTAACAGAATCTTCCTCCCTTGTTTTGCACTTACGTTCAAGGTCTTATGTGTGTACGTGCATTCTTGGCTTTCACTCTAGCTTGATTGGTTACAATATTATCTGACTGAATTCGGCTACTTCCGCCATGCGCAGAAACTATCATCTAGGATTCTAGGGAGAGCAAAACATAAAATGAGATGCCGACCATCGCAGACTCTGCGCATGCGTCTGCCACCGCTGCTTAAATTGGAGCACCTCGTTTTGAATGTACCGATTGTACTCGTGTTTACTTTCAGATGTCTGCCGACTGTGATTTCGTTTTAGAGAAAATGCCACCTATCTTATGGTTTGTACACCTATACCCTAAAAACGAGTTTTCAAAAGAAATGAATAACTTAAAAAAAATTACATGTTTACCCGGAAACACTACGTACTGCATGCCAGATTGTTATCAAAACTTTGATTTTATCGCATTCTTAAGAAGAAATCATTTTTTAATAGTGCATTTGTTGAGTATAGGCAAAAAAAGGCATTAAAAACATAAAAAGGCATTTTCTTCAAATATGAGCCGAAAAGGCAAAAAAAGCATTTTAAAAAAGCATTTTGCCTCAACTTCCGGGCTTTACTGATAAGTATTGCAGGGTCTTATTACATCAGAGAAAGTTTGGGATTTACAGAGTGGTTTTATGTGTGGTAAGGGCTGCACTAACCAAATTTTTGCATTATATATGATGATCGAAAAGTGTATCTGTTGGTAAGAAAGTTTCTGCTGCCTTCGTAGATTTAGAGAAAACTTATGATTGAGTAAATAGAATACTTCTGTGAAAGGTATTGAATAAATATGGTATTACAAGCAGTCCTGGATTGCAAACGAGTTCTGTTCCTGAGTCTGTCTTTAAGTTGAATTTGTACGTAAGACGGAACAGTTAAGTACAGTTCATATCAAATGTCAGTTTGTCTTAATATATAGAATACCATTCTATGCATAAAAAACAAACACTTCCAAATACATTGAAATATTTTTAACATAATACAGTAGTAATCCTTTAAAATTGTTCTGATCATTGATCAACTGTAGCCTAATGCTTTTGCAATTTTATGTTGGTGTTTCATCTTTATCCAGCCGCTTTAATATTCAGTTAAGTTCCAATCTTGATCATTTTTCTTTTATTTGATGCATCACATTTACAATTGGGTGCCATGGTTATGAGGGTAAAAAAAAAAAAAAAAAATTAAGCCAAATACAGTAACACACACACAACACTGTTGACACCAACCTGGTCAGACTGTAAAAGAACAGTCTTTGTCCTTCATTGGGCATATGAGTCGGTGAACCACTGTAGATGCACAATCTTTATGCATGATGGTTCTCCATGCCACAGATCAGAGTAAAAACATAACTGTGCTTGACTGGCCCAGTAATAGTGCTGACCTTAACCCCACTGAAAATTTGTGGACCATTTTTAAAAGACAAAGTAGCAGAAAAACAGCCATCAAATTACCAAGCTTTGATTGATGCAATAATGCGTGGTGCAATGACATTTCAAGTCACCTCTAATAGAGTATGCCACATCATATTCTGTCCATTATAAAAAACAGAAGTGGCCACACAAAGTACTGATTTCGGTCTGTGTGTGTTTTAAAGTATGTAAGTATTCATCTACGATGTCATTTTTTTTTTTTTTTTCAGATATCTCTGACTAGTAATTAGTTGTTTCATTGAAAATCTTAATTTTCAATAAATTGACAGGTGGTCTTAAACTTTTGCAAATGACTGTAAATTGGAGGCCCGGATGATGCATAGGTGATGCGTTTGTCCGATGTCTCTGTATTTCCTCGGCGGTACCAGTTCTTGTTTCCTAGAACCAGTGGGTAGTGGGCCTAAATTAAGGACGGGCGACGGTTTATGGCTCTGTGAGTTGCTCATATAGTGGTTGACCGACCCCCTCCTCACCCCCCCATAGAAAAATACGGTGGGCTTTCGTTTCTTTAAGTGATTTCCATAAACTTTGTTTTATTTGGTTTTGAATCTCTTCCATAATTTTAGCTAATATCTTTGGGCCTGTGCAAATGTTGCATTTCAGTAACAAAATCAGTATTTCTGTAATTGTTTCCCCCACCTTCAAAACAATTGTTTCTGGATATCCGTCTGTCTATAAGCGTTTTTACGCTTTCCAACCGTAGGTTGAAGAAGCGTATATGCTCCAGCTTTGTCCGTCTGTCTGTCTGTCCGCACGATAGCTCGCGTAAAAATGGTTCGGTTTCGATGAAATTTTAGTATGTGGTAGGGGACAACCTCCCACACAGCACAGAATATTTCGTATATGGTACGTAGCACTGAAACATTGAGACTTTTCAGATACATTGCGCAATGTAACAGTGATGTTTCAGAAACCTTACTGTTACTCCAAAATTTCCTCAAACGCTACATAACTTTGAAACAACCGATACATTACTGTGAAAGGTCTTTGTAACTTCAACATACCAACTTCATATTACTGTTATGTATTTGAAAGATATTTGTGGCATCATCATATTACTGTTACGTATTTACTATGTTGAACATTATAGTTTTAATAAACTTTGTAAAATCGCAATAGAAAATATTATACTTTTGACAGCTTTTGCAAAAGCAACAACAGTCGTATTACGAGTTGTTTACGTTTTCACAGGTTCGTCCATTGGGAACAGTTGCAGCGTTTATATATTCATAACAAAAGAAATAAAAATCGGTCCCAAATGAGGGTGTCGAATTTCTATTATTCATGTGGAATAGACTATATTTCCGCAAAAAAAAAAAAAAAGAAATCAAATTAGTCATTTCTCTAAATACCTACCAATATGAAATTTCTCGCAGGGTTCGTACGCCTCCTGGAATTCCTGGAAAACTCCTGGAATTAAATTTTTATTTTCCAGGGCCCTGGAAAAAAGGCAATTTTTAATGACTCCTGGAAAACTCATGGAATTTTTGTATTTCTTTTGATGCCAAGTTTGTGTTACTTTTTATGCTGAACTAGTCTGTTGGTTTTCAGCATGTTTCACCGTAAAAGTTAGCTCCTCTCCAGTTGTGAACTGGTGTGTGTGTGTGGGGGGGGGGGATTGCAGAAACTTCCTTGCCTGATCGGGTGGGCGGGGCCAGCACTGCTGTTGACTGCTCCTGCACCCTACTGAGATAAAAAAGATGATTTTCTATCTTAGCGGAATTTCTACAAAACTGACTGAAAATTTAATGCACTTAATAAATTGCCAAAAGGAATGAACCCACCAAATTTCGTGTGAATCGGATAAAAACTGTGAAAACCAGCCAATAAAATTTTTTAATCGCATACGAAGGCAGTTTTCCCGCTCTAACGTCATAATAAAAAAAAAAAATTGCGCGATTCCAAAAGTTTTCATTTGATTGTAGTGAAATTTGCTGGGTAACCGTATATGACCCATTTACGACATCTGTGAAAAATTCAGATCTTTTAATTGAAAATTCAGAAAATACAATTTTTCGTCACATTTTTCCTTAGGCAGGAAAGAAGAGTACATACCTGCCAACACTTCCGATTTTGGCAGAAGTCCTGATTTTTTATACATTCTTCCGACCAAACTTGTGTTCTTCTGCCGTTCGAAATATTTGTGTTTTTTGCCAAAAATAACCTGTTTACTAATTTTTGTAAGTCAAAAAAAAAAAAAAAAAAAAATTGAAAAGCGCAGCCGCCTAGTCTTAATCTCAGGTCTTCCAGACCTGCGCCAATTGCTCCAGCCCGCGCCAAAACTTTGTTCTTGCACCATTCCGCAAAAAAATATATTTGATTTTGACGACTAAATCTGCGCTAATTTTGCGCCAAAAGTTAAAATTTACCAGTCACTGATATTTTAGTGTAATCTTACCCTTAAAAATCGATTCAGCGGTTAATTCGTACGTGAGATTCTTCCGTGAGTTCGCGAAATCCCCCTCCCCCAGCCTTTTTTTTTTTTTTTTTTTTGTCATTTTCGACATCAATGCAAAAATAAAGAAATTTTCGGGGTATTAAATTGAGGGTGGGGGATGGGTCGTATTCCGTCTAGGGACGTTGTTTTGTCTTTTTAAACGTTCGGAAACGGAAGCTAAGCGGAATGCAGATTTTTCCCGTAATCGTATTTTTTTTTTTTTTTTTCTCGCGCGATGTTGCTTCTGTTCAGTATTGTTGTTAAATATAATTTCATTGCATAATTTCAGCTCGAAATTGTAGGCAATGATTTCCAAAAAGGGAAGTTAGGCCGCCCGAAAATTTCCTGTAATCTTCGGCCACGAGATTCAGATTTTTTTCAGAAATGTTTTTCCCCCATTCCGTGATATGAAAGTAAAATTAATTTTGAGATTCTCTGAGCTGCACACCTACTCGCCTTTTCCTATTGCGATAAAAGAACAGATAAAATAATTATTTTCAAAACCCCAAAGTCAGTTAAATCAAATATTATTCTCTTTTTCTTTTTTTTTCTTCTTTAACATGAAATTTTGTTTTCGTGGTTGTGATTAAGACAAGCGAATTTTGCGCATGAATTCCTCTGCCTTTCAACCAGGAATTTTCTTCTAACGTATGTCATGGCAGAAAATTTTTGCATTAATTCATCCCTGATAAACCAACAGAAAGATTGATCAGGTCTTTCCGAAATTCACCAGAGGTTAAAATTTTCGCCATGACAAGATTCCTATAAACCAGAAACCACCTTTGCCATATATAGGCAGCACTAAAAACAAGTTAAAGTATAGATTGCACCAGCATATGAGTAATTGGAATAAAAAAGAAGCTAAGACTGTATTAACCCAATATTGTCTAGAAAATCACCAATGTCCAGGGTGCGCACGCGTGCTTGAAAACCTGGAAAGTCCTGGAAAATCATGATTACGTTTTCAAGGCCTGGAATATCCTGGAAAAACGGTATTTTTTTAATGCTGTCTTGAAAAGCCTTGAAATTTGAAATTAGTGCTTAAAAAACATGCCCTTTTAGGAAATCGTGTTACTGACTGTTACCCCTTAATTTTTTAAGTTCCTCTCCTCTGTTCTCAAAGAAACCGCCGGCTACAGTGGTGTTTCGGATGTGCCCAAATCCTAATTTGGCTGGGGGGGGGAGCACTACTTCCAGTGCAATAAAATTGGATGATTACTAGCAGGTCTGTTAGGGAAGGGGAGCTTGATGCATTCTCTAGCCCTGAGCTTGATGTCCGTCAGACAACTACTGAGAACAACAGAAGGGGAAAGAAGAGACATTTAGCATTTGCAAGGGGGTCGCGTGTTTACCAAGTCAGCTGGCATCCACCAGTGAAGAGTATGCCTGAACAACACATTCATCTGCTCCTTGTTTATTGCATTAAGACCCTTGCTTCCGGCCCACCCCTCAAGAGACTTGAATCACTTTGTTAAAAGAACCGTAATGGCAGAAGCTAACTCTGCCTTAAAGCTGTTACAAGTAGACCTTACAGATGCATCTCAGTGTTGTCACTATAAAGAAATTGATGTTGGGTTTCAAACAGAGAAGGTATTGAAAGAATTAAGTGCTAAGAACATTAGTGAACGCAAACTTATGGAGTTTAGAATGGAATGCCGAATATTTTTGCAAAAGCTAGTTGTGAAGCTATTGGAAAAAATCCACTTAAGTACTCCCTTGTTCGCCACATGAAGTGTTTAGATCCTCAGTTGATGTCAAAAAATAGTGAGACTTGTATTAAGAATCTAACATCCATTCTCACACTTCTTGTTGATGCTCATAGAATACAACCAGAATTATGTGATGGTGTAATATGGCAGTTTAAGGAATTTGTGACCAGTGTTGCAGCAGTAAAATCTTCATTCATAAACTTTGATCCAGAAGATAAACAACAAAGAGTAGACACATTATTGTATGAGTACATGTCTTCTACTAAAGCTTTTAGTGAACTGTGGAAAGTTGTGAAACTTCTTTTACTGTTGTCACATGGGCAAGCTTCTGTTGAGAGGGTTTTTCAGTCAATAAGGAGCTCATTGTAGAAAACATGAGAGAGGAGTCAATTGTAGCACAGAGAATTATTTATGATCATATATCCTATGTAGGTGGTATTGATAAGGTAAATATCTCAAAATCCCTTCTGTTATCAGTTAGAACTGCAAGGCAAAAATACATACATTATTTGGATGATAAGTCCAAAGAAAAGGAAAAAGCAGCCATATGTGGAAAAAGGAAAGCTATTTTAGATGAAATTGATAGCATAGAAAAGAAAAGGAAACTCATTGAAGGAGAAGTCAAAGAATTACTTAACTCTGCTGATGATTTAGCTTTAAAAGCTGAAACTACAAATAACATTACATACATTGTAAAATCTAATAGCTTTAGAAAAACTGCTCATGAGAAAAGAGCAGTACTTAAAAAAATGGATATGGAACTTGAAACCAAAGTCAGCAATCTTAAATCTGTATAACCATCCATTGATACTCCATATTTGTGGTATCTTCCAAGCATATAGAGAATTAATACTAAAACATAAAATTTTTATATTTGTACAATTTACAATAGAAATGAACTTTTTTTTTCTTTGAAGCATGTTGAACTTCAAACCAGTTTTGATCTTATATCTTCATAATTATTTAGTGTTTTTCATATGAAGTTCATGTAAATAGACTAATGAACTCTTCTGTTCCAAAAACTTATAACTTTCTGCAACTAACTTCCACAATTGGGCTTCTTATTGGACTAAAACTTTGGTAAGTAATATAAAACCTTGTATATACTTGTACAGTAAATACTCATGGGCTCCCTAAAACATATTTTTGCTATACATTTTACTATGAATTTGTGGCCAAAACAATTCAATCAATTGTCCTTAATGCATTGATCAGATTTTGGTTTATATAACTGACAAACTTCAATTTTTTTAAAAAAGCTTTTAAAAACTTAATTCATATAATTGTCTTATGTTTTGGGAGTTGAACCAAAAGTGATTATTCTGATTCTGGTTATGATTGAAGCTTAACTGGAGGTAGAGATTCCTTATGCTCATCATTTTTCATTTATGTAAAATACTTAAGAATATCCTAATTTATACCAATAAAAAACTGAAATTGTTTTATGTTTAAGGTTTTTATAAATAGTTTAGCTAGTTCCACATTTTGGGGTAGCACTTCATAAATTTAGTTTAGCAGTGATTTTGATTTAAAAAAAAGTAAATTGAGGCAATCTTGTTTGATATGAAAAATAATTTTTGGAAAGTAATATGAGGCAAGTGTACTGGTAGACATAAAGGTGGTTAGATTCTTTTGGGTTGGGTGGTGGGCCAGGACTTTCTGACTTCTATGATGAAACTTATTTGAAATTTGTTGCCATGTTCCTAAAATTACACTTTCTGTTTTAAACTCTATTGGTTCACCTTTCTATGATCGTCCACTCCCGAATCATTTCTTGAGGTGCATAGTGATTCCGTGGCTTATGCTTTTTGATTTAACATAACTGTACTACAATTGGATGAAATTTTCCTCAAGTCTGGAACATATTCTGTCTAGTAATTAAGATTTTCATTGCCTTCAAAAGTCACATCCCAATATGCATCCACCAGTGGCAGTCATTGGGAATGTTAAAAAGAAAAAAAAAATCATTCCCATGTATGGAAACACTTTTTATCAGAGCTAGAATCCACCTGTGGGCATAACAGGCACATGCCCCATTTCAAAAAAGGGATGGGGGTGAGTAAGTAGATAAGTGCTTTGCTTTGTCTCACGTTTCTTGTTTTCAGACATCACACTTTTTCACTTATGGATTTGCAACTCCACGTTTTGTCTTACATTGGCCCGAACTTTTCAGTGATCCACACAGCAGTACTTCAGAACTGCTGTTTGTGATGTACTCTGACAGGCAAGCACCCCATCTCCCCCTTATGGGTCCTCCATGTTTTACCACCGTGTTTTTTTGGAGGAAATAAATCTCAGAGATTTTTTTACCAGTCCTCTGTTAGACGTGCGCCCTCCCCATTCTTAAATTCTGAATCTGCCCTCACTTTATTTTATAATAATTTCAGTTGTTATCAATAATAGTCTGATTACATGGAAGATAGTGCAGAATAGTGATGCAGCTAAAATGACTGATTGAATTAATCATTTTCTGATTGAGGGAAAGGATTTTCTGAATAGCCTTGTGGTAATTGCATCATGATTCAATTTAGCATTATTGGGTAATTCACCAATTAAAAACATTAAAAAGAAATGTAATGGGTAAAAAAGCACACTCATCCATTTGCATCTTTCATCATTTTTATTACTTAAAACTGAAATTGCTTTTAAAAACTAATTTTGAGCATGATACTGTAAAGCGTAGTAATCATCCTGGAATTTTTTGTATATGGCCTGGAAAAGGCCTGGAAAGTCCTTGAATTTTTTCCCCCAAAAAGAGTACGAACCCTGAATGTCCGAAGTTCGAAGATATTAAAATTATTAAGAGCTGTAAAAACGAAAGGCAGTTGAGAATTGCGGAATCAGTATTAATAGAAAAAAACAGATCAAGAGTATGTAACATTAATGAGCCAAGCAACTTAAATGAACAGTGGAAGGCCTTAATTAAAAATTGAACAACAATTAAGAGGGGAAAAAAAGAAAGAGCAGCACTGACAACAGATGGCGCCAGATACACAAAGATGCAGAGATTGCGGCTGAAGCAGGAACCTCAATTACTTTGCTCACTTGAGCTGTGGTAGGCAGAGAGACACATTGGCCTCCTGATGACGACAGTGAGTCTGTTGAAAGCGCTAGAGGATTGTGTATGACGGGGCTGAATAAGGTTGGCGTTTGTGGTAGGTTTTGTACGGTGTTTGAGGCAGATGGAGCACTACTTTAGTCACAGTTGACAAGGATTTGACTGCCAGGGAATGTAAATAATGTAATTATGTACATAGATAGTGGTTTTTATGGAGATGACGAGCTCTGTTACTTCTCAGACGGCAGAATGAAATCAGCGTTATTTGTCTTGTGAATAAAAAAAAAAAAAAAAAAAAAACGGTGTTTCATGACCGGAAGAACGAATATTATAAGCAAGGCGTTTTTCAACCTTTGAAGGCCAACTACATTTCATGATGTAATAATCGACGTGCATGAAGTATAAAAGAAAAAAAAGTGACCAAATTTTTCAAAAATATAAGAAGAAACAATAAATCCAGTTAGAGAAGGTAAAAGTACATGTTGCAAATATATGCATTTAAATGTTTCCCTCATACTAAGTAGGCATACAAAAACATCAGTATTTCACTGTCTGCCATCCAATGAAGGCATGTTACATATTGTAAATAGAAAGTTCAGAAGTTCGGAGTATTTTTATACAAGTAAAAACAGAATCTGTTCTTTTTTTTTTTTTTTCTCTCTCCTGGTTCTCCAAAGGGTTGGCATTCCAGCTTTTCAGGTTCTTGTTTCTATCTAGTTTCTTGAATTCTAGAGCATGGAATATCCTGCCTTTTAGGTTTGTATCAAAGTGGACAAAAAAAAAAAAAAAAAAAAAAATTAAATCCTGTGAAGCTTGGTGATGCACATTGTCATTATTGAGGTATACATGATTCATGCTCTGTGAATGATTTGGGGTCTTTTACTTTAGCTCAGCGCCTGCTTTCTGGTGTGTAGGCACTGTAAAAAAAAAATTTGTGTTGCAGAGAAGAAAATTATCAGTATCATGCATGTATTCTTTTTTGTTTGTTTCAGAAATGCAAGGAAGCATGTTTAAGGTTTTAATGAATCAGAATTTCCCATCTTTACTGATGATGATATATCTTTTCTGCTTTCAGTCGATGTATTGTAAATGTGTAGTGCTGCCCAGGTGGCCAAATGGTCTGACCATTCGCCCGAGGTGGATGTGGTTTTGAGTCCCATATGAGTATGGGTGGTGTATTTGTCTGATGGCATTGGCTCTGTCCCTTCTCTGCGACAAGTGGCCCTAAATTAGAGATATGCGGCTGCTTATGCACTCAGAGTTGCACATGATGGTCAATAAACCTTGAAACACAAGAAAAAAAAATAAGTAATAAACTTCACCATGATTTGCAATATAGGCAACAACACACTGTGATTCTAGCAAAAGTGTGGGCTCCTGGAATTTTTTTGCGGACTCCTGAAAAACTCCTGGAATTTATTTTCTTTAAAAGTGTACAAACCCTGTTCTCAGCTTCAAGTAAAAAAAAAAAAAAACATGCTTGTATAGTAGTGCACTAATACAACAACACAGCCATCTACTTAGATTTTATAAAATGTTTTTAGAATTTAAAAATTATAATAATCAAAACAATTACGTGCTTTCAGATGATCTTGAATCACACACTCACAAAAAAAAAAAAAAAAAAAAAAAAGGATGAAATATTAAATCAACTAACTAGCTAACTCAAGTATGACAGTATCACCAAAGAATATTCCAGTAGCACATGGAAATACGACTACGAGAGTGCTTCGGTGAAATGGCATACGCATCCACGCCGTTGCCAAAGCAAAAATCTTAAATATCACCAGAATGTAACATCAAGGTAGCAATTATGTACAATAGAAACTATAAAACAGTAGTATCGGTGAATGCTATTTTTAATGTAACCGTAATGTACAAAGAGTTATGTTCCAAAGTAGATGTTGCTGAAACCTAATTGTGAGATATTTCTGAAAGTGTAACGAAATTGAGAGATTGTAACATTATTGATACATATCTGAAACGTTTTGTGCTGTATGGGTAAATGCAGTGTTTTGATGTGCGTCGCAAAGTGGTGCCCGTTTGTTGTTATAAACCATTAAATGTGACTAAAATTTTTAATAGGTTTTACGGGAATTGGTAACATAATTATAAATACACCATACTGTGAGTACTCAAGAGACGCATATAGCATATTAAATCTATTTATTTTTGTGGTGTAGTAAGCACAAAGATTCGCCAAATTTCACATTCCACTGGGAGGCTTTTTCAAGGCAATGGTAGACATAAATACACCAAAAAATAAATGGATTTAATACGCTATATATGCATCTCTTGAGTATTATGGGAATTGGTTCATAAGTATGGGTGCGTGTAAGTCAGATGTTCGTAACCCTGGGACTGCCTTTGTAGTGTGAAAGTCATGTATGCTGGCAGCAGAGCATGTGTACAAATGAGTGGTGTTTTATAGGAATGGTTTTCTATTGGTGCAGGAGTTGGACAAGGTTGTGTAATGTCACCCTGGCTGTTTAATATACTGGGTGATCCAAAAGTCTTGCACATTTTGAAAACGTAATAACTCGCGGAGTTTTGAGAGTAGAGCAACACGGTTTGTGTAGAAATGATCAGAATGACATCGGGTTTTTTATGAAATCACAAATTTTTACTCGTTTTATTTGCATTTTTCATTGCCAGATGACGCCATAGGCGAACAGGTCTGGGATAGTAGGTATAAAAGCAGCAGCTGGGAAGCAACCACAAGTCACAGCAGTCCGTGTCAGTATGCTGTCATTACCGGACAAAGCGCTCGTGGGGAAATTGTTCTATTGCAACGCTGAATGTGCGAGTGCTGCGTTGAGAGCTACCGGTCACTGAAAGGTGATCGCAGTGGGAAAAGGACCGATGGAAACTGCTGCGCTGCAGTGAATGGTGAAAAACTTCGAGGAAACAGGATCTTTGGCAGTACGCCCACGAAGCGGTAGACCACGAACACGTACTGCTGCAGCAGAGACGATTACGCAGGAAATGGATGTGATTGCAATGTCATCCGCACATGGCGACTCCAGTGCTCGCCATGTTTCTTGGCAAACAGGCATTTTATACGGGACTGTATGGCGAATACTACGACAGATTCTGCACAGATACCCGTACAAACTGCAATGGCATCACAAACTGCAAGCTGGGGATTACGTGCAGTGTCAGGAGTTCGCAGCATGGTTTTTTCGACAAGTGGATGTCGATGAGAACTTGCTGATGAACGTTTTATGGACTGGCGAGGCACACTTTTCCCTAAACGGAGCGGTAAACACACACAACTGCCGCATCTGGGCCACGGAACATCCCTGAGCAGTCGTTGAAGCGCCACTTCATCAGCCGAAAGTGACAGTGTGGTGTGTATTCACGGCTTCCTTCATTATCGGTCCTTTTTTTCTTTCTTAAGAGGTCTGCGGCACCTCCTTTGAAACTGTTTCAGTGACAGGTGCACGTTATGGGAACATGTTACGAATGTACGTTATCTCTAGTTTGCAAGAGCGGGATGCAGTGAATCTGTGCACATTTATGCAGGATGGAGCACCACTCCATATCACACATTCCGTTAAGCAACTGCTGCAAGAGACGTTTGGCGCAAATCTTGTATTGAGCCGACACTTTCCGAAGGCCTGACCTCCTCGGTCACCAGACCTGACACCCTGCTATTTCTGGCTCTGGAGTTACCTAAAATCACAAGTGTACAGATGTCGCCCCACTTCATTGGCCATGCTGAAAGATGTCATTCTACACCATGTGGCAGCTATACCACCGGACATGCTTTTCAATGCCGTCCATAGTGTTTTCTCTCATCTGCAGGCAGTGCTGGAACAGGATGCCCATCACATTGAACACCTGGTACAATGAGGTGTCTAACCTGGTACAATCAGGTGTCTATTTTTCTCGACACTTCCAACCTTTGGTTGCTGCGCCATCTGGCGATGAAAAGTGTAAGTAAAATGAGTAAAAATTTATGTGATTTCATAAAAAAAACCCGATGTCATTCTGATCATTTCTACGCAAACCGCATTGCTTTACTCTCAAAACTCTGCAAGTTATTACGTTTTCAAAGCGTGTAAGACTTTTGGATCACCCGGTATTTATGGATGCATGATGCCAAAATGGACCATACTGCTTTGCGTCTTAGTAGTATCTGTGCATGTAGATTGCTGTAATATGCTGGTGACACAGTCCTGTTGGCAGAGAGCAAAAGTGAGTTGCAGAGTATGTTGTTCCGGATGTAAAAAGTTTGTATGAAATTCAAACTGAATATAAATAAAGGAAAAACCAAAGTTATGGTTTTTGTGAGAGGAACTGTTAGTACTGAAGGCAACATAAGTCTAAATGTCAGAGATTAGCCTGGTAAATGAGTTTGTATATTTAGGAAGTATGTTCGACAGAGAAAAAAATTAGTAGGCGAGTGAACTCTTCATTGAAAGAGCTGTTTTAGGAGGAATTCACGGGAATGACAGGTTTTCCCGAATGCCATGTGTATGAAATCACAATTGCTACTACTTTGATGTACGACAGTGAAACCTGGATACTGTGGAAGAGACATAGGAGTCATTTGTGTGTTGGTGAGATGCATTATTTAGGGAATCTTAGTGACAAGACATGCTCTTATTATGTGAGGAATGAAGATTTGTTGCTGATGTGTAACATGAGGCAAAATGTGGTTAGTAACGTGGAGACTTAATATTCTTAGGTGGTTTTTTCAGCCCAAGTGTCGGGAAAGAAAGGTCTCAGAGGAAGGCCAAGGAAATCTTGGGGGGACCAGATTCAGGAATTTCTGCTTGAAAAAAAGATTATGGTGTACAAAAGGTCTTGTGTGCGACGTGTGATGAATGTCTGTGAAGCTCAAGTTGTGTGCCAAGATTGCTGCTATAAATGGAGGCATTTGATACAGCAACAGTAAGTAAATTCTAGTTCCATCAGTTAAACATTTATCTGGCAGATTGTCTTTCTTTGAGGAGCTAACCTCTGAATCTTATTAGGGCTCATTACAACAGTTCAGTTTTAAAGCATGTGCATTAGTGTCGATAATGCAAGCAAAAATTCATTAAAAATTTAAAAAAAATACGTATTAGGATCATTAATGTAATGCAAAATGTACTGAAAAAATATGTGCATTAGAATTGCCAAAATAATGTGAAATTAATTAAATTAAAGGAAAGAAAAGCTAGAAAGAACATCTTTAAGAATTTAAAAGGAGAAATGTAAATCATAGAATCAGAAAGGCAGCACAAAATAAGGAAATTCAAATTTTAAATACTACATAAAACAACTAATGTGAAATAACACATTTTAGGTTAATAAACAACATAGTAAAAAGTTCAAGATTCACATTATAGTATTTAACCAAACACTTTGCGGCCATTCTCAAGGTTGCAGGCGATGTTAACTCTGTGCCGAAACCTTAGTGTTCAGCGCAGAGTTGGCATCGCCTGCAACCTTGAGAATAGCCGCGAAGTATGCGAGCCAAAACGCATCGGGAATGTCGACGTGGGGATAAGGCTGCGACGGTGTTGTGTCAATCCTTTGTTGTTTTTTGCACATGTTTTAAGGTGATGACTTCATTAGGTTTTATTCCATCATCTTTTGATTATAGTTTTAACTTTGGCAAGTGTTTTAATGTCAAATTCGAAGCCGTTGTTTCTTTGTGTTCGAATCATTCTATTTTGTTCTAGTCCTATTGCCATTGTATATTATTCATATATCTTTCATCACCATCGTATGTCTTTCACTTATTGTTCATCTACATGATTTGTGAATGACGACAGAACTTTGCACATACCGATACTCGTGTACAAAGAAAGGGTTCAACAAGTAGACAGACGGTAGAACAGACTTGAAACGATGGGCCTAACCACATAAGCCAAATCTTTTTATGAAAGACAAAGAACCAGAGGAACTGAAAATTCTACTGACATGACAGTGGAAGGCAAAGTAGATTTGAAGAGGTGAGCATTGATACGCTGAGTTCGTAATTTCTATCTATAGAGGTTAATTGACACATAAATTTTCACTGTCGAGCTTTCATACCAGGGTGTCCTACTGGTCATGAAAGTCATGAAGGTCATAAAAAAGTAATGAAATTGAGCAGGTGGTCATGAAGTAAGAAATTGAGTGTGTATTCATGAAGTAAGAAATTGAGTTTGTGGTCATGAAATTGTCTTTTTTGTATCAGCACCTGAATTAAGACAAGTTTGCACACCTAGAAGAAAACACAAACCAGCACCCTTATATACCGCCATGTAGATGTCCCATGAAAGCGAAAAACACCAGCTGATGCAAGCAAGAGTACAGAGTGACAAGAATACCGGGTAGAAGCCATAGATGTCGATTTATGCAACTTACGGACTTTGAGAAAGGCCTGATCATCGGGCTGAAAATGTTTATCGCCTAAAGTTATGCAGAGTTCCATTTTGAGAGATTCTCAAGTGACAATTGCATTGCAAGAATTTGTGTCAAAAAAACATATGACTTCATCAAAAGCTGATGTTGTGTAGAGGGAATATTTGCAATTTTGTGAATCTTCTAAAAAAAAACAACTGAAACAGTTCAATCCTAAGAAGGACAAACTTGATAACTTTCTTATGAATTTACTACGAAGTGCGAACCATGACTTTATCAAGTTCTTACAGAAGCTGCTATGCATATTTCATGGCAATGCTGCAGTTGAAAGAGGCTTTTCTGTGTTAACAAAGAACTTTTAATTGAAAACTTAGAAGAAGATGCAGTTATTGCAGAAAGAAGTGTTTATAGCGCAATACAATTGTTAGGTGGTTTAGCTAATAGTGAGAAAAAACTGAATGTGGAATCACAAAATCAATGATATTAGCTGTTAAAAATGCTTCATCAAAAAGAGTAGAAGGCTTTAAAAAGAAGAAAGCTGACAAAGATGAGGTGGCTAATCATAAAAGACGAGCAGTCCAAGAACTCAAAGATAAGAAAAGAAAGCTTATTGAAAAGGCAAAGGAAGAAGCTGAAGTTCTAAATTCTGAGATAACAAGTTTAGCTAAGATAGTTAAACACTGAGTCTTTCACTGTGAAATGTCAGCCTCCATAAATTTTGTACATTCATAATTTTTATATTGCCTTAATAAAAACTTGTAAGTTTTTACAGCATTACCATGTTAAAAGAATTTGTGTATTAATATATGTAAAGATAAATATTTCTGAAAATAGCCATACCCCATCCTAGATGAGAGCTGAATGTTTTTATTTCCTTAAACACATAGAATTTGGTGAATGGCATAGTGCAAGTCATACTTAATTACATTATTCATGTTAACAAGCAATTTTAGTGACATAAGAATTGCATTCAGCTTTCATCTCATCTGGCTTTCAGGTAGGGGTTCATTAAAAGACATCTCCCCACCCCCACCATATAGCCATTTTAGCAGCAATGATATCATATAGACACATCAGTTTTGCCTAAACTATTGTTGCATGGAATTAATTTCTATGTTTGTAAAAATAAAAAATAACCTGGGATCTCAAGCCAAGGGTACTAGATTATGAGTCTAGAATGGTTGTCATTGTGCCACTCATTGTCGAGAAGTCATGAATTTAACTGAAGAAGTCATGAATTTAACTGAAGTCATGAAAAAGTCATGAATTTGGTTCATTGGAAATCAGTAGACACCCTGCATAGCAACTTAGCATGTGAAACAGAAACATTAAGAAATATCAGATGATTATTTCAAATGCTGTAGTAAAAAGTACTTAGGTAAAAAAAAAAAAACCTACAAAAAAATCAACTGTAAAATTTGTTATATCAAAGCATGATGGAACTTAAGCAATTGGGGCTGAGAAGGCAAGCATCTGATGAACAGAAGTGTTTTAGTCAGAGATCTCACTATGTCAGTTCTAGGTAAAGTAAGGTCAAGGTCAAAATTCCAGTTTCGAGTTTCAGCCCTTTCTCACACATCACTCCATTCTTCCCTCTTCCCCATAATTACTTTTTCTTTTTCTTTGCTGAAGAACAATGTGTTCCTCTTTCCTTTCCTTCCCGAATACTCGTGATTTTAACTTTCACCATGATAGCATATTAAAAAAAATAAAAGCAAAAATAAAATAAAATGTGAGTCCCAAAGGCAGATAGAATTTTTATAATTATGAGTCCTTTTTTTTTTTTCATTTGGAGTGATTTACACACTAAAGAGTATAAGTAGTAGCACTGATCCATAGATACGCTGGCCAATCAGCCAGGAAGACTTAACACAACCTACTGTGACTTCTGCAGCAGTTGAAAACCAATTCCATAAAACACAATTTTGTTGGTCAACTTTCAGCATATATAGCATTCATCTCACACTCTTTAGAAAATTTTCATTTATGCCATAGTTTTTCAAAAAGTAATGACTAACAAGTGTGAGGTACAAAAGGGCATGCCCACCCTGTTAGCTGATATGTCATAGGTGCTGGTTTCTGGCTAATCATTGCAATGAGACCCAGATTCAAAACAGGGCTTAAAATTCAAATTTGAAATGGAAGGGAGTCTCCCCACTTGTGTTTGTAAATGGAGGGGATTGAAAATTTCAGTTGGAGTTTTGAATACGTGACTTAATATTAAGACTCTGGGAAAACAGTAGTGATTTTTCAAATATAAGCTATACTTGGTTTTTAAAATGAACAGGTGAATTAGATAAAAAAATACTACATTAACTCTACTACAAATTACCATGATTCATTTTATAAAACTAGAGTTGTTCGTTTTGCAATACATTGATATCATAAAATTATGCCTGAAGTATATGTCTGTCTTTCATTCCTTGCCACAGTTAGCAAGCTTTGATCAACTGTTGTTTTATTTCTGAGGGTTTATCTGGCCCAATTTCAGAAATACGCATTAAGATTTTTGTTGCTCAGTCAATCTCTAAATTTTGGCTGAATTTTCTTTTGTATGCTAAAGCCACGTTCACATGGTACATTTGTTAAAGGCAACAAGACTTACTTGCAGAAGAACCTTTTGACACTAATGGAAATGCGTGCAGATGGTTGCTTATAAAACTCTTAGAAAACTTGGAACATTGGCACATATTATACTCTTCATTTTTTACATCTATGTTTGAATAGTGAATATTCCATAACTGCAGCTTCATTAATTTCCACAAAAGAAAAAAAAATCTGGTTTGCCAGGCTTTTGAAAGACTGTACCAAAACTTGTGGGTGTGTGGCTTCAGATTCAGGTTCTACACACTCAAACTTCAAAAAGTTTTTTTTTTTTTTTAAGATTGGAAGTTTAATGACTACCATGAGCAACTGAATGGGCTATAAGCAGTCGCCTGTCTCTAATTTAAAAATGGAATGCCGTTCACCAGACAAAACGATCCCCTCCCCACATACACACACACTAATCCTCCAAAAATAAAACATTATCTTCAGTTATTTTGCATCGATCTCGAGTGCAATCGAAATATGGCGAAAAAAACAATATTCTGTGAATCTGAAGAAGAATCTCATGCTTGATTCGTAACAGTTCGTTCACGATATGCAAATTAAACTGCTCATGTGGCTACATATGGAAGCCGATTCACGTTGTCCATAAACTGATTATTTTCCCGACACGAATGATGTATTCGATTGTAATTTTCGGAACTGTGAACAGTCCGTTTCTAATGCATGTATCTCTCCCCCCCCCCCCCCAAGATACGTTTTTAACGCATGAATTTTGTGAGTGGGACCCAATATTTTATATTTATATATATTTTTTCTTAAAATTTCGTAAGGCGCCTAACAACTTTATTTCGGCGGGAATCCCGCCCTGAATTTTAACCCCTGCAAAAGGATGTGGTATGGGTAGTGTGTTTGGGTAACAGCTCTAATTTAGATACAAGGGATTACTTAGAGCCTTATACTGATGAGCCATTATATTTTGACCACCTACCTAATAAGCTGTAGGACCCGCTTTAGCCCACAAAACAACACCCACCCGGCAAGGCATCAATTCGATTAGGTGGCGATAGGTATCCTGGGGTATCTGGCACCATAATGTCAACAGCAAGTCCTCCAGTTCCTATACATTTCAGGGTGGTGGTGATTTAGCGTGAACCCGCTTTTCCAAGTCGAACCACAAATGTTCGATTGGGTTCACATCAGGTGAATTTGGATGGATGCCACGGCATTAACAGAAAATCACAGCATGTTCCTCTAGCCACTCCTTGACGAGTCTGGCAATGTGGCATGGCGCATTATCATGTTGGTAATGGCCATCACCAGCAGGGAACACAGTTGCTTTGAATGGGTGAACTTGGTCCGCAACAATGTTCAGATACCTGACAGCTGTCCTGGATTGTGCTATTGGGATAATGGGGCCTAATGTGTCTCAAGAAAACATCGCCCACAGCATAACACTACCGCCGCCGGCCTGTTTCAGCCCAACAGTGTATCTAGGTGCCCATAGCCTCCGTTGGTAATTGACGTATCCGCGCTCAGCCAACTATGTGATGCACCAAGAATCTTGATTCGTCAGACCGAGCGACTTTCTTCCAATCATCCACGGTCCAATCTCGATGATCTTGGGCCCATTTCATGTGTTGTTGGCGATGATGTGCAATGAGCATGGGGACCCAGCTGGGTCTTCAGCAATGCAGGCCCATGTGCAAAAAGTTGCAATGAGCTGTGTGCTATGGCACATTGCCCTGATCACCACTATCGTAGCTTTGGGTGATTTGTCGCACTGGCCCTGCGGTCGCTGTGATCAATGCGCGATAGTCTCCTCTCCCCGCTGGCATCAATGAGCTGCAGACGATGGTTCGTTGTTTGGCCATCTGCGCACCACTTTTGATACATACTACAGCGGCACGTGAACAACCCACAAGTTGTGCCGTTTCCGAGATTGTAGTTCCGAGGTACCAAGCCATCACAATTTGTCCTTTATCAAACTCCGATAAATCGGCAGCTTTTCCCATTCCGACTCCGAACACTACTAACTGAAATCCGGTTCTAGGGTTGTATATATACTGCTCTGTGATCTTAACCTGCGCCACCGTTCAGTCTCTAGGCTGGGGGTGGGTGGTCATAATGGAGTGGCTCATCAGTGCAGATGTTTGCAGAAGTAATTTAATCCTAATAAAAACAAGCAAAAAAAAAAATATATCTTCTAGGAAATGTTGGATGTATATGTGTGAAACTCATGTTGTGTGTCAAGATTGCTGTGAATGAAGAATCTTTATACATGAAAAGTAAGTATAATTTAACATAGTGATTATGATTTAATGGGCTTATCTTTAAGGAGCTAACTTCTCTATCTCAGAGAACAGCTTAATGATATGTACTTATTTGAATGCTTCCAGAGTTTGTGTGAGACCCTGTCAAAAGCAACATATAAAATTTGTGATTTAGTCACTTGAAATGTATGACTTCAGTTTAAATGTCTGTCAGTCCATTCTACAGTTAAAGTTAATCTTATCGAAATTGAACAGATTTATTTCCTACCTTTTACTTTAAATTGCAACACTAATATTAGTTTCAAGGTGTGCTTTTTATGGTGAGAATTAACTAAATTGTTTTAATTAATGCTTTCCAGATATGACTCCAATTCTGGTGGTGAAAGAGAAATTCAAAGAACTATGCTTGAACTGCTAAACCAGTTAGATGGATTCGACTCTCGAGGAGATGTAAAAGTATGCTTAACTTTGTCATTCATAAGAAATACTTTATATGCCGTAGTGTACTTATTATTCTTAGTCTCTCTCATTTTATTCTAAAGGCTTTAATGTAGTTAATAATGAGCCAAAAAAATGGTTGTTTGAGTGTTTGGATATGTTAGCACATATTCATAAAGACATACTATTATACAGGGTGTCTACAAATAATTGGAGCAGTTTCATGATTTTATTGTAGGTATATTATTTGACATATAAGATGCACAATTTTTTTTTTTAGATGCACAATATTATTTGATGTAAGATGCACCTCAATGCTAAACCCAAGTGTGGCAAGCTCATAAAACAAACAAAGTGTATTGACATGACCAACCTTAAAAAGCATCATAATACCTTCAAATTGGAACTGTGGAACAGATTCTCTGCTCTAGAAAGTCTAACGTCGGAAGAAGTGGACATCTCTGAAGTTAACAGAAAACTAACCAAGGCTGTTATGGAAACAGAAACAAAAATAGCTGGTACTAAGAACAAGTTGCATACGAACAAATTATCAGGAAAAACCAAAATTCTGATGCAAAAAAGAAGAGAGATGAGGACAACTAAAGGAGATGTGACTTCCAAAGTGGAATATATAGAGCTATGCAAGACGGTATGGAAAAGTATCACTGAAGATGTAAGGAAATTCAACTGTGAACTAATGAGGAAAGCAATTGAAAACAACCTAAGCTTAAATAGAGCAAAGAGACATCTGAGTAAGGGAAGAAAACAGATTATGGCTCTGAGAAAAGAAGATGGTTCTGTAACAAGAAGTAGAGGTGAAATTTTGACAAGAGCAAAAGATTTCTACTCAAAACTATATGAAAGGGATGATACTTGTACTCCAGACATCATGAAAGGTACCAGAGTTCTTCCAGTCCTCCCAGCAGAAGTTACACATGCAATCAAAAGCATGAAACGGGGGAAAGCTCCAGGAGAAGATGGAATTACAGTAGATATCATACAAGAAGCAAGTGGAGAAATTGAAACAGTACTCACCCAAGTTTTCACTTGATGCCTTAATGAAGGGAAGATTCCTGAGGATTGGAACACCGCTACAATGGTCCTGCTACATAAAAAAAGGTGACATTGAGGATCTCAGGAATACAGACCTATCAGCCTCGTATCAGTGGTTTATAAAATCTTCACTAAAGTTCTTTCACACTGCTTGAAGGTGACAATGGACATGGCTCAACCGAGAGAACAAGCTGGATTCAGGAGTGGCTACAGAACTATAGATCATATCCATGTACTGAGAGAACTAATTGAAAGAGCGAGGGAATATGAACTTCCATTATGCATGGCTTTTATTGAGTATGAAAGGGCCTTTGATTCAGTGAAACCATCAGCAGTTACAATGGCTTTGAAATCCTGCAGTATTGAAGATGCATACATTAATATTATTAATAGCATCTATGAAAAAGCAAGTGCAAAGATTTGGCTATTTGAGAATACAGCACCCATAAAGATTGGAAAGGGAGTGCGACAAGGCGATGCTATATCTCCCAAACTCTTCAATGACACATTGGAAAATGTCTTTCAATCACTGAACTGGGAAAACAAAGGGATAAAGATTAATGAAAATTATCTAACTCATCTTCATTTTGCTGAAGTAGTCATTTTTGCAACTACCCCATCAGAGTTGCAGAGTATGATCCAGGAACTTGCTAACAAGAGTAAAGAAGTGGGATTAAAAATGAACTTTCAGAAGACAAAAGTGATGTACAATGCTTTTACAAGAAATGAAAATTTATCGATTGATGGAGAAAAGCTGGAGATAACCAATACCTACATTTATCTTGGACAGCAGATATCAAGTGAAGGTCACATTGATGAAGAAATTAATCGGTGTTTAAAACTTGCTTGGAGAGCGTTTCGGAGAAACAGTTAATTATCAAGAGCAATATGCCATTATGTCTTAAAAGAAAAGTGTTTGATCAATGCATCCTTCCAGTGCTTACATATGGTGCAGAGACATGCAGACCTGCCAGGTTTTACGGTTTACCCGTAAAATTTACGGAAATGTGACTTGTTTTACAGGCAAAATGTTAATTTTACGGATTTATAGATTCTTCGAGATTTTTTTCTTTTTTCTGATGATTTTGCACCCACTATTAAAACTTTTTTTTTGTTTAAACTTAATATATTCAAAGTAAAGTGCCGATGTAAGCTACAAATAAGTTTTTAGTTACATGTGTTTATTTGGGAACATTTTGCTGCAGTTTTCCCACGTTTTAGGTTATTGTTTTGCCTTTTTTTAAACACTAGAACACCAACCAGCTGGGCTTATTTAACCTTCCGTTTGGTTCTCTTCCTCTCTTGTGCATGCTGTTTTCCCCCCGCCTTTCTTTTCAGTTCATGCATTGTTCATCTCCCGAGTCGCAACTTCTCAGAAGGCCAGCGTGGGGTGTGTCCGCGTTGGAGCAAGTGTCTTTTATCTTTATTCCTCCCAGTTCGAAATGCTATCTCAGAACGTAGTTATCGTAGAAAAAAATTCCAACGGATTTAAAATCTGTGGAATTTTTAACCCCAGATCAATACCCAACATGACGAAATTAAGCAAAAACTGCCAGTTTTGTGAAATTAAAAATGCATTGGGGCATGCATGGTTTCGTAACTTCTTCTCTGGCAATAAATTTGACCTAACGAAAGAATGCTACTATAAGAGGAAGTTTAAAAAAAAAAAAAGTAAGTCCAATGTTCATTCGAGCCAGTGCTGCTCCAGCAATGATTTATTTTGCTGGTCCGTTAGTCAGTAAGTTTTCTAGGCTTTCGCTTTCCAACCGTGTTTTGTTCATCGCTCGGTAACGTTCATAAAAATGTCTTGGCTTGATTCAATGAAATTAATATGTTGGGGTACATACTAATTCATCTAATCCTTATTGAAAATGGTCAAAGATAAGGTCAAGACATAGGAGAGGGATTCATTCGTCCGCCCTTTTGCGTGATGACTTGCGTAAAATCAAAGCATCATTGTGATGAAGTTTGGGTATGCTGTTCAGCACCCATAGAGGACCTATCCTATTGAAAATGCTATCAGCATTCACGCGGACAGTGTAGTAGCACATGCGCAAGATTTGTTTGCTCGCGTTTCAGAATTTTAGCACAATATCTTCCGTCAAAATTGACCGATTTGGATAGAATTTTTAATTATAAAACGACGCGTGTGTGGCAGCTTTTAATTTAGAAATTAACGGGCACAAAAAATGTTCTATAATAAAGCAAAAACACGCAAAATATCAATTAATTCATACTAAGGGATTCGTAAAGAAAACAGTAAAGTATTGGGGAGAACACTGTTGCTTTTGCAAACCCACACTTTTTTGTAGGTATGAAATTTTGGGCTTTTAGTAAACAACTCTGAATTTTAAAATATCCGGATTTTGACAGCACAAGTTTAATCTAGGGAGGAAGTGGGGTTTTTTTGTTTGTTTTTTATCTGTTTGAAAAAAAAAGCGCCATTGGCTTTGTAACTGCTATCAAACCGAATTGAATTGTGTGATATTTAGAGATTTTCATTTTCTAAAACAGAATACGTGTATTCTACAGTTTGTCATGTTAGGCCATTTTTTTTTTTTTTTTTTTTCAGAGACATAAGATCGGAGTTAAAATCCCGGTTCAAACGTTTTATGCTGTGGTTACGCCGCCACAAAGGGAGCAGGGGACGAGATGGGGAGGATGTCACCGACGAAGTGGCTGTATCGTTCCCGTTACGCCTGATGTAAAAGACAGTTGGTTTTGTTCCGGCAAAACACATTGTGTTACTTTACAGCAGGAGAGGGTTTGGTTCAGACGTTGATGGACCCAGATTGTTTTTAAAAGGAATGATTAGAGAAGCTCTATTTGGTAAGATGAAGGGAGGGGGGGGGAGGACAGGAAGAGAAGACAGAACTATAAAATCAGTGCCATTTGGAAGTATAATGGATGCCGCTAAAGGGATCGGATTTAGTAAAAGACAAGGCATCGATCCGCCTGTGAGGAATGATGGGGAGGGAGGGGACGAACTCAAGGGAATGACATTCGTAACTAAAACCTAAACCTTTGTTTCTAGATGAAAGAACCTTTCAGTTGCTCCCTGCTTTCCTAGCTGACCAGCTGGAATCGAATAACTCTGTAATCGGTATTTTTCCCTCTACTATAGCAGTTTTTATTTACATTTTTTTCCCCGAGTGGTAATAAATTTAATATTAGTGATTCACTATGAGCATCAACACAAAAGGGGAAAAAAAGTACTATAAAATATTCCGTGATTCGTATTCTGCGGAATTCCTGTGTATTGCGAAATCTTCAAGAAAGGAAAATATGCGTTTCGCGCTATGTGCCAATGCAATTTCAACATTTCGCATGGTGGAAGGAATGATATTACAAATCATATTTCTAGTGACAAGCATAAATATAACGTTGACTGCGTGGGGAAAAAAATAATGAAATTAACTTCCTTTGTTAAAAGTTATAATGAACTCTATGCGATTCGTACAAAATGTTTGTTCACTTCATTTTTAGTTGAACATAATTTACCAGTTAGTGTCTCTCAGTCACTCTTACTTATGTAATTTTTTTATTTGACTTTCTCATCGTCCGTGTCTCCGTAAGATAAAAACCTAATATGAAAATGGTTCGTTTTTGAAAATATTTTAGTATGTTTCATGACGGCGTGGGACACGATCCCATTGAAAGGGTAGAACATCCTTCCCTTTAGATGCAAACTTCTGTAAAAATAAATTTTTATCACTTTATAAATCATAATGATAGCATAGTAATGAGAAATTATGTATAGAATTTATTTTAATCGATATGAATGTGCCGATAAATTTAAACATCTGTAGATATTTCAATTAAAAGTTGATGGTTCATTTGGGTAACATCGTTTTTTAAATCGATATGTTCGGTACATTTAATCAATATGCGCGACAAGTAATTTAATCGAATATATCGATTAAAATTTTCATCGAATATATCGATTAAATTTTTTTACGGATTTCTGTTTCTGAAAGTTGGCAGGTATGGACATGGACCTTAACTAAAAGAGACATACAAAGACTGCAGACAACTCAAAGCAGCATGGAGAGGTGCATGCTTGGTGCAACCAGGAGAGATAAGAAGAGGAACTCGTGGATCCGAAAAATGACAAGAGTGGAAGACATAATGACCAGAGTAAAATCCCTGAAATGGCAATGGGCTGGACATATTGCCAGAAGAACAGACCTCCAATGGACAGCTGAAATTTTAGATTGGATTCCAAGGGACAGGAAAAGACCCAGAAGAAGACCACATGGGAGATGGGCGGATGAAATTCAAAAGTATGCGGGAGTAACATGGAAGAGATTGGCACAAGACAGACTGTTGTGGAAGAAACTTGGGGTGACCTTCGTCCAGCAGTGGATTGATAATGATGATGATATTATTTGACATATCACGAATTTTTACAATTACATATAACAACGCACATTTTTTTTTTTTTTTTTTTTTTTTGGGTGTGCATATTACAGGTGCTCAATATGCACCCCTTGAGTGATTCTGCAAACATCAACTCTGTAATAAAGTTCCTCCCACACGTGAGTTAGCATGTCTCTATCAATGTTAGCAAAGGCATTGATGATGCGAGCCCGCAGTTCTGGTAGATCGGCTGGTAAAGGCGACACACACACAGAGTCTTTCACATAACCCCACAGGAAAAAATCGCAGGGGATTAAGTCAGGGTTGTGTGGAGGCCATAACAACAGTTGATCATCATTTCCCAGCACGGCCGATCCATCGCTTTCGCAATCTGGCGTTCAAGAATGAATGAACATCGTGATGGAAATAGGGTGGCACACCACCCTGTTGGTAGATGAAGTCTACACTGTCGATGTCCAACTGCAGCATGAGTCAGTGTTCCAAAATGTCCAGATACACATGTCTGGTAAAGGTCCAGGCATGTGATTCTTCCACTAATTAGTGGAATTGCATGAAATTCACTTTTAAAAAAAAACAAAAAATCTGCTGAACTTGTCATTTGCAATCTCAGGCTTTTGATAAAAGTTTATGATTGTTGGTATGGGGGGGGGGGGGATCAGGGCAAAGGAAAAATATTCATTAGATATGTGATGATATTTCAGTCATAAGGCGTAATCTTTCTGCTGCTGCGTGGCTGACCCGTAGCTCCGGGCTGACGCTGTTGCTCAGCCAACGAGATAGCTGCAGGTGATGCCACTTCAAATGTCTCGGTTTGCTCTAAACCATTTTTTTTTTTTTTTTTTTTTTTTAGGGGAATGCTCCGCTGTTTCAGTTCACCTCCACCTTTTCCACTGCTATTTGTTTAATTTATTTGCTGGGGGGGGGGGGGGGCAAAATCAGTTGAGAGATTGGGCGAAGCTCTGAGCCATCGTACGCAAAGAAGAAAAAGAAAAGTTCTGTTCACGCGTGATTGGACATTTATGTTACGAACCTTCTCTCTCACTGGCGGGCGAAAGTGTCATAGGCGTCCGGAGATGCCAACCATTGCAGATTTGCCCCCCTTGATTACGGAATTACGGGTGACTAATGAAAAAGTTACGCAAATTAAGATTTTGGCTGTTATTATATACGCAAATTAAGATTTTGGCCGAAAGTGTCATAGGCGTCCGGAGATGCCAACCATTGCAGATTTGCCCCCTTGATTACGGAATTATGGGTGACTAATGAAAAAGTTACGCAAATTAAGATTTTGGCTGTTATTAAGTTGGAATGTTTTACTGGTTTTGTAATTAATCAATGTAAAAGCCTCTGAACAAAGTTTGTGACACAGCTCCTTATTTCTTTTTTTTTTTCCCCCGTGCAGGAGGAATTTGTTTTGCTTGTTTGAAAGCTAAGTGGAAAGAAAGCTGGGTGACGGAATGAGATCACGTCAGCCCGAAGGGCTTCTCTCGCTGTGGCCGGGATTACATCGGCCCAAAGCCTCTGAACAAAGTTCATAGTTCATGACACAGCTCTTTGTTTGTTTGTTTCTTTATTTTTTTTTTTTTTTCGAGGAGGAATTTGTTTTGCATCAAAGTGTCATAGGCGTCCGGAGATGCCAACCATTGCAGATTTGCCCCCTTGATTACGGAATTACGGGTGACTAATGAAAAAGTTACGCAAATTAAGATTTTGGCTGTTATTAAGTTGGAATGTTTTACTGGTTTTGTAATTAATCAATGTAAAAGCCTCTGAACAAAGTTTGTGACACAGCTCCTTATTTCTTTTTTTTTCCCCCGTGCAGGAGGAATTTGTTTTGCTTGTTTGAAAGCTAAGTGGAAAGAAAGCTGGGTGACGGAATGAGATCACGTCAGCCCGAAGGGCTTCTCTCGCTGTGGCCGGGATTACATCGGCCCAAAGCCTCTGAACAAAGTTCATAGTTCATGACACAGCTCTTTGTTTGTTTGTTTCTTTATTTTTTTTTTTTTTCGAGGAGGAATTTGTTTTGCATCTGTTAAAACTAAGTGGAAAAGAAAGCATGGCGCGGGGCCTTGATTACGTCGGCCAGAATCCTCTGAATAAAGTTCGTGACGTGGCTCTTTATTTCTTTCCTACCCCCCACCCCCACCCAGGAGGAGGAATGTGTTTTGCTTGTTTGAAAGCTAAGTGGCAGAAAGAATGCGCAGCATCGGGCCGGGATCAGGGCCCCATTTACACAGAATCAAACGCTAGGCACAGCACAAGATAAAGCCCCCACCCATCCACATAAAGTAGGTACATTTGTCACTACTTAATATTATCGATTAATTTAAAAGTTGATTTAATAAATGGGATACTGTGCGGGGAAAAATGTGGAAGGATACATACTTTTATTAAATCTTAATGTTAGCCAGGAAATTCGCACTTAAAAATGTACACTGGTAACTAAAACACTTTAATAGTTTACTATTGCTATTTTTGCATTTAATTTTACTTGCTTAAATACACGTATATGTATATAACAAAAAATAGCAATAATAATTTTTGTGTTTGTCACGTTCGTTTTATTTATGTGTATCTCCGAACAGCTTTTGGTGTTTTCAGTTAATTGGATGCTTAGACGATCACGTGCCTGAACGGTCTTTTCGCAGAAGAAAGAGGGGCTGTAAACTTTAAATTTTGAGACCGCACAGAATACATTGATCTTTTGAGAATCCCGAATGTTCTCCGCGGAGGCGTGGGGGCTTTCTGTGCCCCAGATTTGCACGTTGTGCCTATTCGCTTTGCCCCTAAAAAAAAATGTTGCTTCATCACTGAAGACAAGTTTATCGGATAACACATCACCTTCTTCCATAAAACTTTGAAATCGCGAACAAAACTCAAAGCGACTCGCTTTGTCGTCGGGCGTCGGGGCTTGTAGCAATTGCGAGCAGTACCGCTTCTGCTTCAATCGTTTGCATAAAATCTTTCAAATGGTCGATCGTGGAATATCCAGTTCTCTCCTTGCTGTGCGCGTCGACTTCTGTTGGCTATGCACGAAATTTGACCACACGAGTTCCACGGTTTCTTCGTGCACTGATGGACAACCCGTTGATTTCCCTTTACACAGGCGTCCTGTCACTTTAAACTGTTCATACCATCGCCAAATGGAGTTGGTGCTGGGTGGAGTTTTCCTAAATTTCATTTGAAAGTGTCGTTGCACTGTTGTCACAGATTGACTGGCATGAAATTCGAGGACAGCAAACGATTTCTTGCTGTTTGAAGCCATCTTACCAATTATAAGACTAGTACTGCCCTCTCGTGGCCGCTAGCAACAACCAAGGTAAGCTTTGATCAATGCGTGTCTGGTAACATCCAACTCGAGCAGCATATCGCTAATATTACAGCCACAAAAAAATCACAAAACCGCTTCAATCATTTGTAGACACCCTGTACTTTAGTCATTGGCAAGATTTCCAAGGTTCGTATGGTACTTAAAAGTTCTTAAGAACTCCTTATTTTTGATTTCCGTTTCTAAGGCCCTTAAGAGTCCTTAAAAAGTCCTTATTTTTTAAAACAAGTGCTTCCCCCCTCCTGTCTTGTTTTTGTGCTGTAGCAAGGTTAATTGACTACTAGGTTTGCTCATACGGAAGTACTGGATGAGCTTTCCTGCACAGCATTCCCTCTGACGTCACCTGCCGTGCAAGAGAAAGCAGCGAACACAAGAGTTGTCTGCTGTCAATTGACAGACAGGCAGTTTGTTGGTAGATGGTAGAAGCAATGTTTTCGCGTAATCACTTTGTATATTTAGTTCTGTAATAAATGAATTTCTAATTATTTGTCTGAATTTGATTATCACTGAGTATCAACATGCTCTGAGAGAAAAATCTAAAGATTTCTTATGCAAAATTCTGTAAATAAACAAATGCTCTGGCGTTTCTGAGTTGGGTTGGCCCAGGGACCCGGTATCGCTTGGTCCTTCGTTTTTCATTATTGGCTGCATATTTTTAAAATATATTTGTATGTTATTTTAAATATATATTTTATGAATCATTGGAAATACTTTAATATGGCGGAGATGTTTTTAACACTTACCAGTATTTTTCGGAGATGTTTTCTCCGGTGTATTTTCATTTGCATCTTCAATATTTTTGGCCACCCATATAAAGAAACACTCGGGGCGCCATTGAGCAAATGTGAGAAATAACAAATTAAAAAAAAAAAATCCTTTCTTCATGCAGTTATCTTCAGATGCTTGAGTTTTCTAAAAAAAAAAAAATCTTTTTCTTTCAGCTGCGAATTGATGTGCCTCGTTCGAATCGAATCATAGTACATGTTTTCTTGAAAAGTTTAATGCCATGGCTGAATTTTAGAGGAATTTTTTTCCATTACCTGTGATACGTTTCTTGTAATATTTTTCACTTTTTTTTTAATTTCATGTTCACCATGGATTGGGAGAAACATCCGCTCAATGCTTTTTCCAACGCCGCTAGTTCACTTTTACATATCCTTCAGCAAAATGTTTGGAGCAAATAGTAGCATTTTGGATAGTGGCGTACGGAAAATCGGAGTCCCCCACAAAAAATTATTCTAGACCCTTTTGCGAAAATCTATTAGCACTCAATTAGTTATTTTTTTAATTCCATGTTATTAATTAAGTTATAGGTATTTTAATAATTAAAATTCTTTAGAACCTACAGGTATTTTGTGTAAGACCAAAATTATTGCGCTTTACTGCGTGTAACACAAATCTGCACGTTGTATTTGAAATAATTGCCCTAGTTTTATACCAGTAGAAAATACTACAAAACAGTTACACAGAAGTTGAACATATCATGCAAATTTTATTCTTTTAGACAACTAAGGCCAGCCTCTTTGAAACGCCTCACGATTAGGCCTACAAAACATGTAACTTCTGTGAGAGTGCCTAATTAAATTTTCCAATTTATACGGAAATACAGAACATAAGTATTCAAATAAATAAGTATCAATTAAGAATCGTGGCACCGAAAAAAAAAATTGCTTAAATTATTTACTTTTGAATATAAAAAAAGACAACATAATGTCACAATGTTTTGCACTTAGTAAAAATTTTTCTCTCGACTCTGTTATTAAAAAAAAAAAAAAAACGACACAGGTCTCTGCATATACCGAAAAGAACAACTTTCAATTCATGAGGCAACCTTAAGGGTTGTCTTATGCTATAACAGGGTTCCCACGCAACCTGGAAAACCGGGAAAACCGGGAATTCTCAGGGAATTTGAAAATTGTTCCAAAAATCAGGGAAAACTCAGGGAAAATTGTGTTTTTCCGTAAAAATCAGGGAATTTTTTATCAGGGAACTGTAAAGGCAGGGAATTTTTTATTTTGCCAGAAAAATATTTTGTTTCAGACTTTTGTAAAATATATTTCTGTATTGCTAAGTTTTAAAATAATTCCGAGTTGTTTTATCCTTCGAGGCAACTCCGTAACCCACCTACCGATTAAAGTGCTGCTGTGCAGGGGAGTGCGTCTCTTTGCGGTTTACCCGTCTCCAGATGATCTAAACTACAACCGAACAAACATACACGTCAAAGCGTGAAAGAAAGCCATTAATCACACACCCATTTCGCAGGCTCTTATCTGCTGGCGTTCGTGAAGAGAGGCAGTCATTTGTTCCTGAGTAGGTGCCCCGGTTCTCTGCGTAGACTGGGGAAAAAATTATGAAGAAGCTATTTCCTCAATTTTTTAAATAACCGACTGAAATTTTTACAGTGGGCAAGATATATGAAAATAACGTTCCATTTTAAATTTCGCCGAAATTCATTGGAAACTTTAGAAGTTGAGCTTTTTTTTTTTTTTTTTGTTCTCCCCCTTTTGCATGTTCTAGGTGTCTTTTTATCAAACCGTACAAAAACATTTTATTTTGCCAGATGTTGGTCATCCTAATAAATCCCCCCCTTCCCCTTCAACAGCAGTGTGGATGAATGTTGCAAATTGAGGGCACCTAATTTATTTTGAAAAATGTTCGTATCACTTACGAACTAAAGCTTCGCTTTCGTAATTCTGTAGCAGAATTGGTATAGTTGGAAAAGTATGTACCTTCAAATGTTAGAACAGGGAAAATATTATGAAATAGGAAGATTCTTCAAAGAGGGAGAAAGATTTATTTTTTTCATAGTACTTACGAGTATTTTGACAAAAAATATATGAAAAATTCCATGCAATGAAGCTGGTACTATTGCATACCTACCATATTTCCCAGATTTCACGGCCGTTTTCTAGATTCGTTGTCTTCCGGTTTTACGGCCGGAAAGAGACTTTTTGTTATTCTGTCATATTTCTATTTCATAATGCATGAAGAAATTTATTTATAGCTATTTTAAGACGATATTCCAATTACTGCAAGAGCTGGCTGGTTGCGAAAAATAGGGTAGTCCGACGCCCGGAACCATAGATTTTCACATCTGGGTCATTCCACGCAAAATCGTCAGATATTGAAATAATTTTCCACCAACACATCTCCGATTCGTGAGATTTTTTTTTTCTTTTTACGGGTAGCTGCCTCCAAGTTATAAAAAAAAAAAAAACCTGAAAGTTTCAATTTTTTTTTCTGATAGATTAGAAGATATTATTTTTTGAATTTTTGTGCATAGTAGAACCGTTTTCCATAAAAACGCAAATATCTCCGTTATTTAGAATAAGAAATATAAAATTCATCATTCTCTCGTAATTTTTCCCAAGGTTTCTCAGCTTATACATAGGGAAAAAAAAAAAACTGCAAGAACACAAGTTAGACGGGGTAGAAATTTTCTTGTAATCGTAAATTCTTCTTCTTGTGTTGCTGCACCTCACAAGATTTGCATAAATTATTCATTTCACATCTTTAACCCTCACATTGCCGAAAAAAATATAAAAAATCTACCTAGTTACTACTGATTTAAATCTTTGCCGTGCGTGCTCTATTGGTTTCAGCTTCTGTCTCCGTTTTGGATGACGTTATTTGTTGGGAGTTACTGCAAATGACCTGAGTGGGCTCCAGACCTTTCTCGCACTTTGCCTGATCAACATCGCACAAATGTATTGCCCTTCGTAAAGATATTGTTAAGCATAAACATGCCACTCGCCGCAGGATGATAAATTATGTTGACAAAAAAGTGTTAGGAGGATTTTATGAGCCACACATGCACATAAAACTTCCTCTAATTGTTTCCCGTACAAGTAATTTGACGTAGCGTGGAAATGAACTGTGTCCTGCGAGAAAAGTTCAGTACTAATGTTTGCGTCACAAACGTAGCCAATCAATTTTAAGACTTCCGGATTTTGGAAGTACTAATATGAATTGTAGCCTCTCAGGCAAAATGGTATTCTGTATTAACTGTTAGTTTTCTCCACTTGTTGCTTCCATTATTTTTTCTTTATCCCTGGGTTTAATTTTTTTGCCATTATGGCATTAGGATCTCTGTGTGCCAGCTTATTGGTTATGAAATTTAACAGCACAATGTCTAAATATCCTATGCTGCGTTATTTAGAAGCAAATAGCAGAGGTGCCAGCTATTACGAATTGTCCGTAATTATTACGGTTTCGACTGTCAGATTATGGACAGGTTGGAAGAATTACGGAATTCAGTGTGTTTTTGGAGAATCTCAATTTTGTATCCTTTTTTGTTAAACCCTTTAAGGCGCTGCCGATTTCTCGGCCTTCGATTTTGATCCGCATATTTTCCGAATCAGACTGCGGATTTCGGTGTCTCAATGATCATATCATTTATCAATCATATCGTTTTGAAATGGAATGTCCATGAATCATATCGTCAAACAGCGATATTATCGGAAGAATGGTACCGTAATTTTCGTCGTATAATCCGCGGATTATCTGCTAAAAAAGTTAAAATTATAGGTTTTGCGGATTATACACCGATGCGGTTAACACGCCGATTGAAAATAAAAAAAAATATATAAGACCTTCCGATTTAAAAAAAATCTGCAGCGTGATTGTGCAGGGAAAGGTGTAATAATTGGAAAAGGAACTCCCTCGGAAGAATTTTCCTCAGTTCAGGAGTTTGTACGGAGCGGGGAGGAGGGGGAGGAATGTCGTAATGAAAGATCGGGATAGTTGTGGGGAGGGACAGCAGGGGTCATTTTGTTATCGTTGAGGAGAGCTGTGACTGTCGTGCCGGCTCTGTTTTTTGGCAAAAAGCCAAAGAAGTACGTACAGCGCTTGCTGCACGAACCTATGCGTTTCTCCTTTCCGATTTCATGTGCGCGACCTTGTATCTAGTTTGCTTTCGTTGTTTTGGCGAACGTCGCTGCTGCTGTTTTCCTTCATTGCTAATCATGATGTCTCTGAAAAGGAAACGTTTCAGTTACACTGCCGAATTTAAACTTGAAGTGGTGGACAGAATTGAGGATATGATCATGTCACTGCGCGATAGTTTTGAGGTCAGAACACAATCGTGCAGCAACATACGGAAAGCCTCTGTGTCGCGATCTAAAACGTAAACAAATCCGTTGGTAAATTCTGCGGGAGAATTCACGGAAGTTTTTTATTAGCCCACGTATAAGACGATCTCTCAACTCTGAAAGCAGGAATTCCTCCAAAAATTTTCGACTTATACGCGAGTACATACGGTATTTCTACGACTTGTTCTGTATCAGCCTTTCGTCATTGGCAGTGTAATGCAATACTCTGGAGCTACATCGGCGTGATCTATGGATGCCACACCCTTTATCTGTTCGGAGATAAAAATATAAAACAGTAATCTTTAAAAATGAATTTCTTCATTTAATAAAATAGTTTTTTTTTCTCTTACTTCTTCGGACTCATATGTTTCTGGAACGTGGAAAGAGCGACGTATTTATTTATTTACTGGCTCCACGTATTTTGGAGGATTTTCACCTTGGATCTCGCCCTTTGGAATTAACTGCTATAATATATATAGCCAGTGCCGTTAATACACCAGATGGAGACGTCTCAGTAGCTGAGCCCATCTTACGGATTTATGATGTCAGAAGCTGACTTAAAAATACTCATAGCACCGTGGATTGTTGGTCCCCGTGGTGTAAAGCTAACGAGCTCGGTTAGATATCGAGAGATCCGTGACTCAATTCCCCGGCGGCGGCTGAAAACAATTTTTCGGTTGCTATGTGTTTCTGGAACGTAGAAAGAGCGATGTGTTTATGTGACCGACATTTCTGTTGGAAATTCCACTTTTGATTCAACATCTATGATGTGCGGATTATACGGCGATTTTTTTCCCTAAATGTCACAGTCTGCGGATTATACGAAGGATTTTTTTTTATGTGAATTTTGCGGTCTGCGGATAATACAACGAAAATTACGGGTAATATGCCGTAAGTGTCATCGTAAAAGAGTTTGCGCTTGCTATCGGTTCCCCACGCAATTTCTCCGTGTGACAGGAGAAAGGTTACTTTAGCCAATACGTTTCCTACTGCAGTTGAGGCAGGGCTGTTCACTTGGAATTGTTGGTGTATTATAAGACGTCGTACTGTCAGAAATCACTTTTTCGAGCCCTGTTCGAAGTGCAATAACGATCAACTCGTCGCAACGCGTGGTCCCGCGATGACGGATGTTTATATTTCTTGAGGACTTTTGCCGCGCGAGAGAATGAAGTGCGGTGTTTTATTACTAGAAGCTCTTCACATTATTCATTTCTTTTTCCTAAACAAACAGACACAATCGCAAAACTCCATGAATTACGAATCCCCCTCTTTTTCCAAACTCGTATTAGCAGAGGATGACTTTATTGACAGCTTGTTCCTCAGACTAGCAAACGTGCTTTTTCCTACTGCGTAAAATTATTTTTCTAAGGTTATTTGAAATGGCTTGTAGTGAGAGTGAAAGTTTGCCAAGTGATGGTGATGATTTTGAATAATCTGAGAGTGACATTGGCCAAGAAACATCAAACCAGAAAACTAGCCACAGTGCCAAGCACACCATATCTCCTTCAGAAGATGAAGATCTTCATAGTGAATCTTCAGATCATGAAAGTTCTGAAAGTGAATGGGAGGATGTAATAGAGAGAAGTGATGAACAACCTCAGCATCCTTTTGATTGTCATGAAATGCAGGGGCCCAAACATGCTCCTGCAACTGATGTGGCACCTATTGCATATTGTTACTTGTTTTTACCAATTTCATCCTTGGAATTATCGTTTCTGAAACAAATAAATATGCAAAGAGGTTTCTCCAGGAACGTCCAAATCTTTCTCCCAAATCTTGAGCAAGGAAATGTAAAATGCTGAAATAAAGGTTTCCTTGCGTGCTTTCTAATATGAGAGTAATCAGTAGCCCATGTAGGATGAGATGAGCTGAGATGATTGCCGAAGGCATATCCAGTCAAAACAAACACCAGGATTGTGTAAAATTAAAGACTCGATCAAAGCCTTTGGATAATTTTTTTGCAAAAAAGAATGAAAATAGCGGGATAAACGCTGAATTGCTGTTTACTGCAATCGTTGTGGAGCATAACCTACCTATAGCAATCTGTGATCATGCTGGTCGCTTCTTTCATGCTATGTTCCCAGACTCTGATATTGATGAAGCAGGATATCCTTGAGCAGATGTGGCATGGAATGAAATGTCTAAGATGAAGGATTCATCTGGTCTTCCCAAGTATTCTGCATTGCCTAAACTAATGTTGGCAATATTGACTATCCCTCACAGCAATTCCTCTACGTAGAGAATATTTAGTATAGTAAGGAAAAACCTCGCATACTTCTGCCCAACAATGAGCACCAAAACATTAAGTGCCCTTCTTATACAGAAAAGTAAAGCATTTTCCTCAGGTGAGCTGTGTTATAAAAAGTTTTCTGAAAAAGAATATACCACTACAAAACAAGCAACAAGTGAGTTTATATGTCAGCAATGACATGAGGTAAGTACAATATTGATAATTTAATTTCATATTTTATTGTGAGGATAGTGTAAACATATAAAGTTATTACACATTTCACGCATTAATTTCTCATGAAATACCCATTCCACGTATTAGCGATGAGGCTTCGTATGGTGATTACCGATAGGCACCTCATACAAGTATTACAGGTTACACAGTAGTACTATATAATATTGTCCTTAACTTAGAAAAAAAAAATGGCGTGTTACATTACTGAAAGTTTGTGTTCGATTACTGAAACATTACTGTAAAATCCCCTATTGATTACTGATGCGTTCTGGTAGAGGTTGGCCCCTCTGAAATAGCATAGATTCGATGTTCTCATTGCCAAGTGCAAGAACTAACGTTAGCTAAAATAATTACAATTTTGATTTTTAAATGTCAGCAGTATTTTCCCTGATTGCTAGAAATTGTTGGGATGGTACTGGCACACGTTTTTCCTCAGACGCAGAAATGCTGTCACGATTTCTGTTCTCTCTCCTTTTTTTTATTTTTTAATAACTGTTTTACTTTGCTTTGTCTTTAAAGATTCTAAGTAAATTCCAATAGAAAATACAAATTGGTAGATCGATTTGATAGAACCGCTCTAACAAAATGCTAAGAGACTCTGTCAGACACTCGCCATTTTATCATTCCCATTAGACTTCAATTTCAGCAAACATTTCTGTGTTGTTTAATATTTATGTAAAATAAGCACTTAAAGGATTTAAAGCTTCAGCATTGTATCATTTAAGGGCAATTTATTCTCTTCAGTCACAATTCTCCCAGCTTGCATTTTTAAACCTAACTGGAACTCTAAATGTTGTGAGTCGTTTAAAATGTTATTTATGTACTTGTGTGCACTTAAAATACAGATAAATCAGTTGTATAATTTCACCTAATCGATTGAAATATTTCATTATATGTAGAATTTAAATTAAGTCTTTGTTCAAATATTCTTTAAAACATGTAAATACATGGTTTACATGTTTTAAAGAATATTTGAACCAACGGTACCAAAAATAATATGCCTCATGCATTTAACTGTTATTAAAAAAAAAGCAGGTAATTGTATAAAGGACAGTTATTTAAAGAATTAACAAATGTATGCTTCCGTAAGGAACGCAAGAATGTAAGGAAATGCAACAATTTGTCGCAATGTGATTTGATTTGCCGCTCTGGAAAAACTCTCAGGACCACCTGGAAAACCTGGAAAAGTCAGGGAATTTTTTTCTACTTTTGAGTGGGAACCCTGTATAAACGTGCTTTTGATTAAAAATACATAATATCTAAAGTATTGTTTACCTGATATTGTCAAAGTATTTTGCATGTTGTTGCTCTGTGAGGCACGTGCTCCCGGCCTAAGAGGTCATTTTGTTACGGGTTTTTTTGGTTAGTCATAAAAAAAAATTTTTTTAAGTAAAACAATTGTTATATATTTTCAGTTCTACACTGCCGGACAATTGCTAAGGACGGATGACAATAGCAACGATAGCAACCATAAAATGGAAGTTTGGAAAATGTGGAAATTAGCATAAGTGCGGGATACAGTAAGACGTGTGGTGCGTATGCAAATTTTGGATTGCCGAACTTGTTCGTGACGTCATAGCGCTGATAAGAGATATAAAGGATCTGACGCGTATTGACCGTTGTTGTTCAAACGCAAAGTTGAAAGGGAAAGAATCAATTGACGAACTTGCAAGTTTCAGTATGTCTTCCCGACATCACCTAGATGATTTTACGCGTGGCCGTATTATCGGCAAGATTGAAGAAGGGCGAAAAATAACAGATGTTGCCAGGGAGTTCGACGTCAGCCACAGTGTTGTTTCAAGGCTTTGGAAATCATTTCAAACAAATGGAGAGTGTAGCAAACGTCACGGGGAGGTCGTGTTCGCAGTACGACACCTGCAGAAGATCGGTACATAGTTCTATCAACAAAAAGACACCGCCGCAGCACAGCTAGTGAGGTAGCAAATCAGTTTATGGCTGCTACTGGCAAGCGGATCTCCCGAAAAACTGTCGCCAGACGTTTGCATGAAGGAGGACTACACGCCCGCCGTCCTGTTGTGTGCATCCCATTGTCCAGACGTCACCGTACCGACCGTTTGCAACGGTGCCTACAACATCGCAATTGGACTGATAACGACTGGTCTGCTGTCCTCTTCTCAGATGAGAGTAGATACAGTCTATCGTCTGATTGTCGACGACAACTGATGTGGCGTGATAGTGGTACTGTATATTGTCCAGCAAACATACAGGAAAGGGACCGATATCCGACATGTAGTGTCATGGTATGGGCTGGCATCATGATCAATGGCCGTACGTCCCTCTATGTGCTTCCAACTGGGACTATGACTGGCCAGCGATACATTAATGATGTTCTGCTACCTCATGTTCGCATGTTCCGTGGTGCTCTCGGTGATAGATTCATTTTCATGGACGACAACGCAACATGTTATCGAACAGTCGCTGTCCAGGAGTGTCTTGAGAGCGAGGATATTCAACGCCTCGTATGGCCAGCACGTTCTCCAGATCTGAATCCCATTGAAAATGTGTGGGATGCTTTGGGGAGGAGTCTTGCTGGTCGCCAATGCTCTCCAATAAACAAGGACACCCTCATCCGTGCACTGACAGAGGAATGGGATAAATTACCCCAACAGCTGCTTGATAATGTTGTGCAAAGCATGACACGGCGTGTGGAATCTTGCATCGCCCTCCATGGTGGCCATATCCCGTATTGACATCTTAAGCCGGAAAGCCTGCGGACGGTAATTGCATTTTTTTCACGTTTACGTATTCTGCACAAAATGGCTTGTTTGTCCCTTGAACACGTTCCAAAGCCTTCTGGATTTCAGAGCACAATAAATTGTCTTTCTTGTGATGTCCTGGCATTCTGACATTATTTTATTTCACTTGGCATCCAACCACACTTACTTTTGTATGCGCTATATAGCCGTTTATGATCCGTCCTTAGCAATTGTCCAGCAGTGTATATTCATTCATTCATTATCACAATCAAACGTTTTAAATTTACATTAATTAAAAGATTTTAGTAGAAAGAGTTATACTTATCAGGTCAGGAGACGTTTCTCACGTGGTTCGTCGTCACCACGTTACCGCGAGCGCTTTCGACACGGTCGATGTGTCATCGTCGGGCCTTCTACATCTACACGAGGGTTTCCTCGCGTGTGTGTAGCCGCTGGAGTTGCTTGTCGGGAAAACAAAGGGAAAGTTTTGCGGTTTGTATGTGTTAGGTGATTGCTTCTCATGTGTTGCCATCTATTGGATGAGTTGGCAGGTGTATCAGTCGTAAGTACAATTTTTTCTTTTCTTTTTAGTGAGCAATCACCTAACACATTCAAACTGCAAAACTTTTCCTTCGTTTTCCCGACAAGCAACTCCAGCGGCTACACACATGCGAGGTAACCCTCGTGTAGATGTAGAAGGCCCGACGATGACCCATCGACCGTGTCGAAAGTGCTCGCCGTAACGTGGCAACGACGAACCCCTTGTGAGACTTCTCCTGACCCAATAAGTAGTACTCTTTCTACTAAAATCTTTTTATTAATGTAAATTTAAAACGTTTGATTGTGATAATGAATGAATGAATATAGAACTGAAAATATATAACCTAATTGTTTTATTTAAAAAAAAAAATTTATAAACTAACCAAAAACTCGTAACAAAATGACCTCTCGAGCCGGGAGCACGTGCCTCACAGAGCAACAACGTGCAAAATATTTTGACAATATCAGGTAAACAATACTTTAGATATTATGTATTTTTAACTTTCAATTCATTATATTCTAAAGCAGGCGTGAAAAAAACTGTAATTCATAACACCTTATCCTCATTGATATAAAACCTTTTCATTCATTGAACTGATATTTCTTTCACATTCTCTTGTTAATATACATTCATTGGAACCTTTACTATGGATATAAAAAGAGGCCCCAGGTCATCTGAAACAACTGCTTTCCCGTCATCCAGTTTTTATAAATTTAAATCTTGGAAAAAACAACAACCAAAAACTATTCTTTTTAATACTCCTTTTAAAGCTGCCACAAGAAATTCCTGACTATTTCTTTATTCATGCGAAGTTTCCACAAACAAGTCTATTCTTTAAAATGTTTTTGCTACAGCCGTGACTCCCCCTTCATCCCCATCTATACGTCCCTGATTTTGGATTTAAAAAAGTATCACCTTGTTTACAGCGTAATTTCCGTAACCTGCTGAGCTCAGTCACTTTCGGAAATCTGTGGTATGTAATTGGAGATCCTTTGGTATTTCTGTAGTTATTCTTGTAGTCTGCAACAGTGCAGGAACTCAAAGGCATCTCGAAAAAATAAACTATTTTCAAAAAAATTTAGCTATTCCACTTACTATATATACACTAAAATGATTCTAGAAGCAGAAAAAATCAGCTCTTTGAACAAGAGTTAAATGACATTTGCGACTGCTTTGACCTTCGGTGCACTAAACTAGTTAGTTTGTAAGACAGCTGACGTCATCAGACCACCTCCTCCACACTCCCGTGAAGGGTAAGCTTTGCAGGGGTCTTACGGGCACAACCTTGTGTGTTAAAGAACCTTGGTGCTGCATTAATGGGCATCACAACTCTGCCCCCGTTTTTGTTTGTGTGTCTGAAAATATGGTAACTTGTTCACCAGAAAAGCTTTTAGCTCGTTAAAGGGATATAATCCCCTGGAATGTTTTTAGAATTCAAACTCCCCCACTTTTCCCATTGTAACCTGCGTGACCTTACCTGTGGGATCAGCATCTGTGTTGTGTGTCTTTTCAGGGGTCAGAGGGTCAAAGCAAAGGTCAAAGGGGGAGGGGGGTCTGTTTGGCTTCTTCACAATTTATGGTGTCAATTGTCTCACGTGGTCTGATCTATCTAGTGTCTACTGCTCTACTCAACTCGCCTGGCTTCACTGTCACTGTGTCTCCTGCTCTACTCAACTCGCCTGGCTTCACTGTCACTGTGTCTCCTGCTCTACTCAACTCGCCTGGCTTCACTGTCACTGTGTCTCCTGCTTGTCCTTTTTTTTTTTTTTTTTTTTTTTTGATGTGTATTTAATTTTGTTTTTGTAGGCAAAGTAGTTTATATTTAAGGCAAAATGCTTGGTAAATGGCCACTAGCGCTGTTTAATCCCCTACATATGTATACACACACACACACACACACACACACCTGGTGATATTCCAGTGATGCAAATTATCAATTGGAGTGTAGGTCCTTAGAAAATCCTTATTTTTTTCCCCCACAGAAAAGGGTATGAACCCTGATCTTGCCACAATAAAAAAGGAGAATTTAGAACAGTTATCTAGTGCCAAGTTTTAAAAATAAACATTCATGTTGGCGTTTTTATAATTATTTTTATTTATATATATATTTATGTGGTGGGCTTGGCATTGCTTATCTCCTTTCTGTTTAGTTTTTTGTATTATGCTCATAATAAATAAAAAGTTAAAATATGTAGCATTTTGTTAATATGTAATTATCTCAGTTTTTATCGACCTTTTATGTTATTGTGACATCTTGGATCTGATTACATCCAATAATCAGTATTCCACTATATTACCAAACACTTTTCTGGTTATTCATGACTAGAGAGAGATAGAGAGAGATTTGAAATTGACTTTGTCCATAAAATAGCATAATCTGTGCTAATGTACAAGTTTAAACAGTTGTTGAGAGTAACAAGGAGTACTATACAGATTTTCTCACCAAAACAAGTTAAAGGAAAACTACCATCAATTACCAAAAATAATAATAATAATGTCCTTACAGAAATCTAATTTCTTGCCATGCTGGTTTTATTATAGCTGAGTGCATCATTACACTCTGAGGCTTATAGTCACTTAAACACTGTTTTCAGTTAATTCTAACTGTAGCAATTGTTTAAACACATAAAATATCCACATGCTGTTCACCCAAGAAAAGCTATCTTTTGTTATGTATTAGGTGCAGTGTCTCAGCTTTGTGATTGGAGAAGAAAGAAAATTTACTTTGTGTACTACATGAATTAAAGTACATTTTGTCAGAAATATGATGCTGACACATGTATTTCTTTGTAATTTTTGTTTGAGCGAATTTCATGATATTTTAAAGGTTCATAATATCTTAAAAGATATGAAATTCTGTATTTCTTAATGCAATTTTTCCCATAAAATGTTAAGAGGTAGGTAATAAAGCATTGCTGATCTGAATTTTGTTTGTTGGTATCCAAATTGTCCTTAAAGATTCCATGAAACTATGCTTTTCATGTATAGTAGTGGCCAAAATTGTGGAAACCTTTTGGAAAAAGTGCATTTTTTAAGTTTGATGACTCATAAACCACTTTTTTTTTTGGAGTAATACCATAGAATTATATATCAATGGAAAGATAATTTCATCAAGAATGTAATTCAACAAAGTTTGTTCAATTATCTGTATTCTGTGAAAAGTTATAGCCAAATAACCAGAAAAGGAAGCACAACTTGCTTAGGTTGATATGAAGTAGCTTTCCTTCATTTGAATGTAGCCAATGAGCATGAGTGCTTAGAGAGCCAATCAGGTGTCATCTTATCTTGTATTGGCAATGAGCCAATCAGGTCACAGTAGGATTCAGCTATTGATATCATGTATTGGAGCTGAGAGGACATTTGTCAGTGTGTTATGGGATTGCTATCAAGTTGGTGTGTGTGTTTTCTTTAGTGAGCTTGTAAAATGCAATAAAATTAAAGAATTGGCGCAAAGAGTTGACTGGTCACCCAGAAAGCAATGTAAAATAGTATTTATTAAGTGAACAAGGCTTCAGTTATGAAGAAATTCGAAGAAAAATTGGTGAAACTTAACCAAAGGTGGCATTTCTAAATTTTTGAAGAGGTATTAGGAGACTCAGTCACTACGAAACCAGACTGGTAAAGGCAGGAAAAAATGCACTACAGCAAGTGATGATAGAAGAATTAAGAGACTGTGCCTAGGTGACAGAAGAAAATCATCTGTGTGTATACAAGATGAAATGGTGCAATGCAATGTGAAGTTGAGTGCCAGGACTGTTCGGCGCAGACTGCAGGAATTTGGTCTAAAAGCTAGAATTCCACGAAAAAAGCCATTTGTACCTCTCAAACAAAGGTTGAAAAGATTAAACTGGGCTAAAACCCATGTTAACTGGAGAGCAGAACAATGGGACAGTGTTATTTGAAGTGATGAGACCAAAATTTCCCTGTTTGGTAGTGATGGCATAAAATACGTAAGGAGAAGATTTGCATCCTGATTGCATTACATGTACCGTGAAACACCCAGTTAGTGCTATGATCTGGGGTTGTATGACATCAAAAGGTGTGGGCAGAATTTGCGTGATTAATGGGAATATAAATGGCCAAAAATATGTTAATGAAATACTTGAGCCCAAACTGAAGCCTTCCATGTGTGATATTTTCCAAGATAATGAAGCATTTATATTTCAACAGTATTCAGCTCTATGTCATGTTGCTTCTGTGTGCAAAAAGTGGTTTCAAGATAATCATATTCCACTGCTGGAATGACCTGGGAATAGCCCAGACCTGAACCCCATCGAAAATCTATTGAGCCAACTAAAAAACTTGTTAGTCAGAAGCAACACAGCAATAAACCCCAGTTAATAGAAGCAATCATTCAATCTTGGTTTCACATTATAACAGCTGCAGAACTAAAAACTTGGTTCACTCCATGGGAAGGCATTGTAGGGCCGGTAATTAATGCTAAAGGTTACCCAACTAAGTATTAACCAACATGGTGAGAATATTTGTACATCTCATTTTTTCTATGTGCTTCATTTTTCTTCTTTATAACTGTTATTCTAATACGCAATCCTTCATAAAAGTTATTGCATTACATTCTTGATGAAATTATCTTTCCATTGATGTATAATTTTATGGTATTACTCCAAAAAAAAAAAAAAAAAAAAGTGGTATTAGCCATCAAACCTCAAAAATACACTATTTCCAAAAGGTTTCCACAATTTTGGCCACTACTGTATGTGCTGTTTTGAAGAATCCCTGTTATAAATACAATAGAACCCAGTTTATACATTCTTCTCATTTATATGTAAAATGTCACTAATCCAGAATTTCAGAATTTTTCTATTAATGTTAAATTTTATTAATTATATGTTAATTGAATTAGCTTTTTTCTCATTTATACATTAAATTGTAGGGTTGTGAGTTAGAAATTACATCCATGCAAAAGCTATTTATCAAACTGTCTTCCCACCGTCCCCCTTCGTAGCAAATTCCATTTTCCAAATCCCTCCATGCCCACTGCTCCACCCCTCACTCTCCCTTATTTCCTGTCATTCACTTGCTCTCTCTGTCTCACTACCACTGGTCAGCTCAGTTGGCATCTATGGTACACACCTGTTTGCTTGATGTCATATTGGTCTCTTTCTTTGAGACCTTTCTTGCACTGGAGCCATGGCTTCAAGATCTTGTTAAAGCCTTGTCTTTAAAAGACAAAAAGAGGTTTTGAAGGAAGTTGATGAAAATGGCATTAACCGCAAAGTTAAAAATTTCAGCTTTAACTCTTATAATGACAATTTACAAGTGTTACAAAATGAGAGATGAAGCAACATCTTCAAGTACAACTGCACTGAAAAAAATTATGCATTCGAACTGCAAAGTTTGTGGAAGTTGAGAGCATTGTTCTTCAATTCCTTGAGCTGTGCAGTGTGGCTCGCATTACCGTAAGCTGACTAATGCTTGTTGAAACACCAAAGAAATTAAAAAAAAATGAATGAAAACAAAGACTCCAATTTTTTTCAGCTGTATGGCTACATTGATTCAAAAATTGGCATGGTATAGTAAGAAAACTTCTCAGCAGGGAGTCTGCTGAAGTTTCTTGTGGATGAAAGGAAGAGGAATTTACCAAATATTGCCAAAGGATGCAATCAGAACATTCTTGATGCTAATTAGATGTGGGTCTGTTCTCTAACTTGCTGCCACTGAAAACATAAGCTTTTAAAAAGTAATGTTGTCATGGTGTGTGTGTGTGGGGGGGTGTAACTGTCCTTTTGTGCTGTAACTAAATGAAGTGAAAAATCAGCACATTTCATCTGTAAGACCCAGGTGTTTCGGAAACACGAAAACTGTACCCAGGACTACATTAAAACTGCCAACACTAAGTTATGCAGCTGCTCTTTTCAGTCACAGGATGAAAATAAAGAGGGGGAAATGAAAGATCTTTCTGTTTATACTGTGTATTGTTGTCCCACCCACCCAAAAGGTGTAGAAAATTCTGTAAAAAACACCAAGATCATATTTTTGCCCCCAAATTGCACAAGTTGTCTTCGACCAAATAATTTAGGGGTGGTTACGTTTCAAAAATATTATTACAGACAACGATGAGTGCAGCTCAAATATTTCTATCAAAAAAATGTACACTGAACATGTTGGAAGAAATGGGCATTTTGTCTGCTGCATGGAATCTTGTCTCATCACAAACAGTACTCTACTATTGTACAAAAGCTGGATTTTGTTTTTTGACATAAGCATATGGGCTTCCAGACGATTCTATACCCCAAGATGACATCGTTATGGTGATCTGACTGGAATGCTATAATTGAAGAGGAGTACGAGTTTAGCAACGTGGATTTGGTCACATCTCTTAGAATTGATTCTAGATGAAGTTATTGTGAACAAAAAATGCAATGAGAACGTTGCCAGTAATGAGGCTGATGATGACTCATGATTTCCAGTAAGTGTATAAACACCCGATACACTTCTTTGATAGACATAATTTTGATGAAAAAACAATGCAAGGTCTCAAAGCCTTGGAAATCCAGTGTTTTAACCTAAATACACTGGTGTGCAAAAATTAAGGATGAAGAGGAGAAATTACCATAACAGCGGAACGAGCAGGCAGAACGAACCGAAAGACCACTCAGGATATAGACTAGGGTCCGGTACGGTACGGCATGCGTATAAATGCAGCATGACATGGGGGGGTGTCGGAAGAGTATAAAGCACACAGGCGGTGTACGCTCAGCAATTCGGTGAAAGCTATTGCATGGTGTACATCGGTTTGAACGACGTTGAGTTGCTGCCACCGTGTGATATGGCCAACAGGCAATCCAGTAGACAACATCTGGATGACTTTACCCAAGGTCGCGTCATTGGGAAGTTGGAAGAAGGTCGAAGTGTGGCGTGTAGCCGAGGAGTTCGGGATCGCTCACAGCATCGTTTCACGAGCTTGGAGAGCATTTCAAATGACAGGAGCAGCTGTCTGAGTGTTTAGCATTGGTCATCAACGAGCAACCACGGCGGCGGACGACCGGTATATTGTCCTACAGGCGAGAAGAGACAGACGGCAGACAGCGGGAGAAATCTCAAGGCACATGCAATAGACAACTGGACGTCCGTTATTGCATTTTACCGTGGTCAGGAGGCTGCACAAAGGTGTCTATTTGCACGACGACCAGTACGGTGTGTGCCATTAACGCCAGCTAATCGGAGATGACGGCGGTTTCTGTGGTGCCAGGAACACAAGAACTGGACACATCAGCAATGGGGTCGAGTTCTCTTTATGGATGAGAGCCGATTTAGTCTGGCGAGCGATTCTGGATGTATACACATCTGGAGAGAGCAGGGAACACGCAATCACACCTCCAACATCATTGAAAGGGGCCGGTTTGGAGGTGGTGGAGTTCTCGTTTGGGGCAGTATCATGCTTGGTAGCCGTACTGACCTCCACATCTTCCAAGGGGGTTCAGTCACTGGTGTCCGCTATTGTTCCAAGGTTCTCCTGCCTCACATGCGTCTGTTTAGAGATGCTGTGGGTCCTGAGTTCCTCTTCATGGACGACAGCGCTACACCTCATCGTACAGTGGTTGTCGCAGAGCTGTTGGAGAGTGAAGATATTCAACGCATGGATTGGCCCGCAAGGTCCCCGGACCTAAATCCAGTCGAACACGTGTGGAACCTTCTGCCGTCTCGGGAGACGCTTGGCAGTACGTCACCAGCCGCCAGCAACAATTCCGCAGCTGTGATTGGTGCTACAAGAGGAATGGGCAGCGATGCCTCAACAGCTCCTTGACAACCTCGTCCTCAGCATGGACAGACGTTGTAAATCCTGCAACACAGTCAGGGGTGATCATATCCCCTACTAAAAACTGGATTTTTCTTGGCAGCCGCCTGTCACATGGACATTTCTGTCTTCTGTCCAGTTGTGCTCGAAGCTACCTTTTCAATAAAGTGCCTTTGTATCCTTTGGATTCCTTGTTTGGATGGTTTTGCTCACTTGTCCTATATTCTTACATCTTGGGGATCTTACGGTATGATAATCTGATTTTTTAAACCATGATTATGTGTACATAAGTTTTATAATATACTACATTGCATTCCCTGGTATAAAAAATATCAGTCATAAATGAATTAGTAGTAATGTTTTGTATATTATGCACATATACAATATATGCACAGGTAATTTCCATGTCAGATCAATACAGTTTGGAATTAAGTTCTCTCTTGACCTCTCAGATTTTGATGAAACTTGGTGTATCAAGTGTTCTTACATAGTTATGAATCAAAATCTTAAAAAAAAATCTGCCTTCCGTTCAAAAGTTAAGTATTAATTATTTTAATTTTATTAAAAATAGCTTAAAGCTATTTTAATGGGCTTTTAATTTGATTTTTTTTTTTTTTGATTGGAGGTTTAACGACCACCGTGAGCAACTCAATGGGCTATAAGCAGTCGCCCGTCCCTAATTTAGAGTCACTGGTTCCAGGGAAGGGAGAGAGCCAGTGCCGTAAGACAAACACAACATCCATGCCTCACCGGGATTCGAACCCGGACCCCTTTCGGATGAATGATCAGAGGCCATCGCTTAGACCACTGCGCCACCGGGGCGGCAATTTGATATTAAGTGTGACAGTTAAAAATTATTACTTTTTCTTAAAAATCACATTTAACTTTCTCATTAACTTTAAAATTTAAAATTTTCAAAAGTGACAATTTTAAAATTTTGAAAAATTCACAAAATTACCTCTTACACCTCCCAAAGTTTCATTTTGGGATTACAATGGGATCAGGTGATACAGGGAGCACAAGTTCCACGTGTGTGGAGAAAATGTCAATTTAATTTTTAAAATATAATGATAAATTTATGACGAAAAAATATTATCCAAATTTAAATGCTTTGGATTGTAGAAAGCAGAAACCAGAAGAAATGTTTTTGACTGTCCCCTCCTCTACTTAGCTTGAGGATCATTGGAAGCTTGAACAGGCTGCTTGTGCCTGTTGAAACATGCTTGTAAGCATGTTCTTCAGTCAGTCAACCATTAGAGCTTGTAGTAGGTTCACTTGAGTTGTGCTGTGCCATTTTTGTTCCCTTAAAATCCAGAACTGTGAGTGGTTTTAATGTGATTTGTGAGTGTTCATCATACTATTGGCAAATTATTATTATTCCATTAATAATCATCTCTATCATGAATTCCAGTGGAAAGACAGTGTGTGCTTTAAATTGTTTTAACCCTTTAAAAAAGCCTCATCACTCCCATGTAAGAAAGAGATTAAGATCTGTTGTGACATGGATGTGTTCATTGATACCAGGAATGCCTGACAATTCCAAAGTCTGTGATAGCTGTAGAATAGCTGTAGAAAGGAGCTTTCAAAGCTGAAAAATGAGAGTAGGCCTATCACAGAGGATCCTCCCAGCACCAGCCAGTGTAACCTTCAATTTGGGAATGATGGAAGATCTGATGATATTGGTAAAAATTGAGATGAAAATGAAGTGAAAGTTACATTTCTTAACCCATTGGGACCTTCTTCTTTTTCTTGTGCCTCGACACCTGATGTGCTCTGGATTCCTTCTACTGATGTAATTTGCAAAGTGAATCCTGTCGCACCAACTGCTTGGGCTTGTACTCTTCCGGAAGGTGAAACAAAGATTTCAGAGGTCATTGAAACACTTCCTAGACTCAAGAAAAGACCAATAGACTTGAGTTAGCAGCAGCCACCCTTTACTTCCAACATATTGACAAACACTATGTTAATTTTAGCAGTAAGCTGCTAACAGCAATGTTTTCTTCTTAAAATTAAAGACTTCATGGCTTCCTCTAATTACTTTCAGTACCATAAATACTTAACAGGAATTATAGAGGATAAATTTTTTAAGGTACATTACCTCTCAAATTTTGAATCCATACACACTAAATCATCGTCAGGAGTTCTTGCGTCTTTCTACTTCCGCAGGTCTGGTGACCAAGTGTGGTGGATTTGCCATCCAGCATAGTCGTTGATGTTTCCACCTTGTGTCTTGTAAATTTCCACAGATTCCTCTAATTTCCGGATAATTGCGTGGGATTGATGTTTGAACACTTGTAAGGAGTTCCAGTCCATTTTGTGGCCAGTTTGTTGTATGTGCCTGTCTAATCCTGTTTTATTTGAAATGTTCCTTATTGCTGCTTTGTGTTCATTAATTCTGGTGGTTAACCGTCATCTTGTTTCTCCTATGCATGGTAAACCACATGAACACTCAATTTTATAAATGATTCCTTCCTGGAGTAAAGTATTCTCTTCTCTTTGTTTTAAGAATGGTAAGTATTTTTTAATTTTGTTATTTAAATCTGGAGCTAACCTAATTTTATATTTAGTGCTGATTTTCTTTAGTTTTTCAAATAATGTTTCCTGACAGCCCCATTGCTACAAAATTTACATGCATTGAAAAAAAGTGTGCATATTATGCAGCTTTTGGAATCTCTCCATATTTAGTTGACATGCTGGAAATTCCAACCCAAAAACATATTATGTCCTTCTATTTGATGAGAGTTTAAATGAAATGTGCGAGAAAAAACAACTGGATATCCATGTAAGATTTTGGAATGGAAACAATGTACAAATAAAATTTTTGACTGCAGTATTTATGGGCCATAAGCACAGCTGAAGATTTATTTTGAAGCCTTCTTAAGTGTGATTTCATCCTTAAAACTCAGTAAAATATTGCAGGTTTCAGTGGATGGTGCAAGTGTTAATTGGAAATTCTATAAAATGCTGCAAGACTATTCAAAGGAAGAACTGCAAAAAAATATGCTAAATGTTGGAAGTTGTGGGCTGCATGTTCTGCACAATGGTTTTAAATTTGGGTACAAAGGCAGTAAATGGGAGACTGAAGATTTTTTGGTTAATTGGTACTACCTTTTTAAAGACTCCAGCTAGAAGAGGGATTTTTTAAAATATTCTGAAAATGATTGCTTGTCCAAAAAAATTGCTGGAAAATGTTCCAGCAAGTGAATGTGACCTTTAAATATTGTCTGACCTTCAGAAGTATGTCTATTCTGTAGAGAAAAGGGAGGTTACTAAGCTTACTTGCAGGTCATATGTGAAGATAACCTTTTACCAGTGAAGCTTCAGATATTCATATCCATTGCTAAGATTTTACTGTCTTTTTTTATTGGATTGTCAAACAGGTAAGCTGATGATTATCTTTGTTGCTAAAGAACTCAGAAAATTTTTGAACCATATTTTACATTGGTTTATTAAGTCCTATGTTTCATTTAGCATCTGTAAATACTATGCAGAAACAGCTGAAGTTAGATGTCAAACATGCAAGAAGCACATCTCCACAAAAAACGTTGAACTTGGTTTCATGATAGAAAGGTCTGTAAAGTTTATTCACATCTAAAAGAAACCTGATCGCCAAGTGTTTAATTCGCATTTATAAAAAAAAAAAAAAAAAAAAATTATTAACCTTGCTGTGAAAATTATAAAAAATCTGCAGTCCAGTACATACGTAGTGAGAAGAATCGGCAGGAAAACACGTAACACACAAAATATTAGATTTCTTGAAATCGTCAAATCACGCGCAAGTTACGTTGAAAATTATAAGCAGGACATTTCGGTAGCGACTTCTACCTTCATCAGCCATGGAATAAGACACGTGGTAAAAGCGTCAGTTGTTGCCAGATTTCAAAATTGCTTTCCAAGTAATAGGGATGTTAAAAGGTGTGTCAGTATTGCAGGTGTTAGAAGTAAGGTAGATTTCAATGCTTTCGTGGTACCTGAGGGCACGCCGATTGCTGAACGGGATGATCCGCTTAACATTTTGCCAATCAGGAATCGCGGACGTATCACTGATGGTTAAAATTGAAAGGTAGGTGGAAGGGCTGCCTTTCTTAACATCAGCGATATGTTCCATCAATCGCCAATTTATGCTGCGTTAAGTACTACCAGTATGGTGGGTAACGCCTAGTGTTAATAGGGATAGAGTAGACACCTTTAAACTCTAGGGGTTTATTGGGATCTCTGTCTTTAAGGATGAGGTTGAGAAGATGTGGAGGTGGAGGTGGTTTGACTGCAATCCTGTAGCCAAAAGACCTGTAAATAGAGCAAACTTTATGAGTGAAGGACAGGCCAAGTGCCAACAAACTGATGGGTGGTGGAAGGTTTAGGCAGTAAAGTAGATCTATTCTGTGATTCAAAACTCTTAATTAGCCTATGTACTAAGAGGGTGGAAAGCCATGCAATTTGCCAATGTTGATTATGTTCTGATATTCGTTTTGAAGAGCAGAAGGGCTGTTACAATAGGTAAGCAGCCAATTTGTATTTACCAAAGGTGCAGGAATGGTAAGGGATGATATAATGGGTGACAGAAGGTTTCCTGTAAACAGAGAGACCAAGTGAGAAGATTGGGTTGATGTTAACATCCAGAAAACTAATATTGTTGTTGACCTGTTCTTGAGACGAGAATCTTATATGAGGGAATTTTGAACTTATAGAGGACATAAGTTCAAACAGAGAGTGTTTCTGGTGTGGCCAAATAATGAAGACAGCCCTACCATCTCCTATAATGAAAGACAGCCCTTCCACCTCCTTTTCAATTTTAACCATCAGCGATACGTCCGCGATTCCCGATTGGCAAAATGTTAAGCAGATTGCCCCATTCAGCAATCAGCTTGCCCTCAGGTACCGCAAAAGCATTGAAATCTACCTTACCCCTAACACCTGCAATACTGACGCACCTTTTAACAACCCTATTTTTTGGAAAGCAATTTTGAAATCTGGCAAAAACTGACGCTTTTACCACGTGTCTCATTCCATGGCTGATGAAGGTAGAAGTCGCTACCGAAACGTCCCGCTTATAATTTTCAACGTAACTTATGCATGATTTGATGATTTCAAGAATTCTAATGTTTTGTGTGTTACATGATTTCCTGCCAATTCTTCTCACTATAATTCCTATAGTTAACACAACTTCTCAGCAGATTTTCGACTGGAATGAAGAATGGATCGTTTTCCATAAAGACCGCATCAAAGTTGTTTCTTTGTTATGCCAACTTTGCTTCCTCATTAAATTCAAGGGGTCCAAAGTTATTCCCAAAGCTTTTCAGGTGCATAAACCCTCTTTTCATGGAAGATGCAAGAAAGTTCTGGACTGTACCACCACCAACCTCCTCTCTGCAGCTATCCAACATCTCCGTGCCTCCATCGCGACTTTGGAATTCAAGTGTTACACCAGGTACAAATTTCTATCTTTTGCCACCCATCCAGCATTACTGGGCAATTTTTTGATCTGAATTCATGAAACTATATCCAGGACTTACAGTTGTGAAACCAAAAGACTTTAAAACAAGTTTCAACACCTAGCCTCCACTCAAAAGAACACTCGAAGTTCGACTCCCATGAAGGTTGCCAATACAAACTTTCCAAGGTATGTGAACTTGTCTTCTGTGCCTATTCCTGCTGAAATTGATAAACTACTTGCCAATGGACCCATATTTTCTCCTATTGCTAATCCTAACCTACCACATACTATTTCATTACTGGAAGCAGCGATCCAAAGCACGGATCCCGCACATCAACCAATCATTTGTGCAAAATCGGCTATTGCAATTTCCGAGGTTCAAACCCTAAGGCTCAAATACTCCTTCTCCTTTTTGAAGAAATTTAGAAATTTCACCCAGTGTAATAATCTTGCAGTTTGCAAAGCAGGATGTCCTGTCTTCATCCATAAGAATTCTTTGGAAAACAAAGTGACTGATTTCCTGGAAAAAACTAATTCCATAAGACTCAAGGCTGACAACACTGAAAAACTATGTAAAGCTGTTACTAAGCTTTCTAAAAAATCGTCTCTGAAATCTCCCTTAGGAGACATCTCTCCCCCAGCTTATTTTCGAACTCCCAGTTTGTTCTTACAGATCAAGCTACATAAAGTTGGACATCCTATTAGGCCATTAATTGAACACTTTTTTCCTGCAGTCAATCTTGAAAGGCAATTGGTCAAATGTTGCAAAGTTCTGACAAGAAATTATCCTTATTCTGTTGTATCGACCAAGGACTTTATCCAGAAACTCCATTTTTCCATTTTCCATCAATCCTCAAGATTTCCTGTACACCTTTGACATGGATTTATTATTTCCTTCTGTTCCTTTCTTTGATGCCTACATGCTCATGGTCAAAAAAACTAATGGAGCACCAAGAACTTCCTGGAGAACTCATCAAAGATCTTTGACTGTTTTGACTCATTGAAAAAGTATTCCTGTTTTGTATACAATGGTATCTACTACCAGCAAAAACAAAGTGTGCCTATGGTCTCTCCTCTTTCCCCCTTACTTGCTGAAATTTATTTGTAGAATATTGAAACATTATTTGTTGCCCCATTGCTCTTAAAACCCACCATTTGGTTACGGTATGTGGACAACATCTTCATTATTTGGCCACACCATAACAGCAACAAGGGTCTCTGTGAAACTTGGAGAGGTGCCAGCTAGTTCTGTGTGACATTGGCAAAAGACCCCAACTCATTGGGTTTTGTTCCAGAATCCTTAGGTTGAATGACCAACTGGAACCATCAGCTGTGGGCTAATCCCCCACACTGATGTTCATACCTGATTAAAATGACACAAAGAAATATTGAAAATGACTCAAGTGTGGGATATGGTGGACCTACTACACTTGAGAAAGACGGTCCACCACAGAATCGACTTGGACTTTTTAAACGGCGTATGAGAAAGAGATCTCAGCTGAGTGAGTGTAAGATTGGTGTATGGAATACTAGAAGTATAAATGGCAAGATGAATGAGGTGATTGAAGAGATGAATGAGTATAGACTGGATGTGCTGTGTGTAAGTGAAACCTAGAAGAAGTGAATGGAACGGTGAGTGTGTGGTCTCGAGTATTGGATAGTGTGAGAGGACAGGCTGGTGTAGGTGTGAGTTTAAGTGAAAAGATTAAGAACAACTTGATTCACTATAGCTGCATAAGTGAGAGAGTTCTTTGGATTCGTTTGAAAGTGAAACTTCGAAGAATAGTAGTTGTTCTAGTGTATGCTCCTTGTGACTTGGAACCTTCTGATAGGAAAGAAGATTTCTGGAATGATCTAAAAGCTGTTTTGAGCCAGTTTGGTGCTAAAGAAAAATTTATAATAGCAGGGGACTTCAATGCTAGAATAGGTGTTTAGAATGCAATTTCTGACAATGTTCTGGGTAAGTTTAATGATCCCTGTGTGAATGAATGGTAATGGTCTAATATGTTTTTCAACCACAAGTATATCCACACATATAGATGGTGATACATTTTGTTGTGTATGATCAGTGTCTGAAACACTTAGTTGTTGACACTCGTGGGATGAGAGGTGCGGATGTTGGTTCATATCATTACTTGGTAGTGGCACGAGTTAAACTGAATGTTGGTTGGAGGAAAAGGAATCGGAAGAGGCCTAGGATGGAAAGAATAAAGGTTGAAAGGCTCCCTGAATATCACCAGCGTTATTCTGACTTACTCAGGGAACAACTGAAATAGCTGAAGTTTTGTGAGAGGGAGGTAGAAAAGAAGTGGGAATATTTTAAGAACTGTTTTGTCACTGCTGCTGAAGAGGTATGTGGCACCACAAAAGTGGGTTACAATAGAAGTGATGTTTGGTGGAATTGTGAGATTGAAAATGCAGTAAAGAGAAAGAAAGAAGCATATTTGGTGATGTTGCAAAGTAGAGTTTCTGTAGATCAATGTCGCTGTAAGAAGCCTGAAGCTACTAAGCTGGTTTGCCAGAGTAAGGCAAAAGATAGGAAGGAGAAGGTGGAAAAGCATGAATTGGCTTTTTGGAAAGATTGGAAGACTTTCTGGAAGTACACGAGAATCAAGAAAAATAGGGAAAACAAAGTTGTAAGCTGTGTAAAGAATAGGATCGGGGAAATGATATGGGTGCCCAATGAGTTAAGTGAAAGATGGGGTGAATACTTCTGTGAGTTATTAGATCAGGAAAGCAAAGGTGATTCAGAGGCAGAAGCAGATGATGTCACAGTGAAGGATGGAAGCTCAGGAAGGATCTCAAGAGAAGAGATGTGTAAAGCTCTAAAATCTCTTCAGAATGGTAAGGCTCCAGGAGTTGGTGGCATAACTGCCAAGATGTTGAAATATGGTGGTGACCCTGTAATTGACTGGTTAACTGAAATTTGCCAATTGTGCTGGGAGTTAGGAATGGTCCCTCGGGATTGGCAGAATGCTATCATTGTTCCCTTTATAGGGAAAAAGGTGATCAGACTGACTGCAAGAACTATTGTGGTATTAGCCTACTGAGTGTGCCAGGGAAAGTGTTTGGTAAGGTTGTTATTGAAAAAATATAGGGTCTTACATCAGAGAAAGTGTTCAGAGTGGTTTTATGCCTGGTAAAGGCTGCACTAACCAAATTTGTGCGTTACGCGTAATGATTGAAAAGTATCTGGCTGTTGGTAAGAAAGTTTTTGCTTCCTTCATAGATTTAGAAAAAGCTTATGACCGAGTAAAGAGGACACTTTTGTGGAAGGAATTGAATGAATATGGTGTTACTGGGAATCTACTTAACAGCGTAAAAGCCATGTATGCTGGCAGTAGAGCTTGTGTACGAGTAAATGGTGTTTTATCAAAATAGTTTTCTATTGGTGCAGGAGTCAAACATGGCTGTTTAATATATTTATGGATGCATGATGCCAAAAATAGATAATACTGGTTTATGTCTTGGTGATATCCATGTGTGCAGATTGCTCTAGGTTGATGACACTGTCCAGTTGGCAGAGAGCAAAAGTGAGTTGCAGAGTATGTTGTCTCGGATGTACGAAGTTTGCATGAAATTCAAACTGAGTATAAATTAGGAAAAAACCAAAGTTATGGTTTTTGAGAGAGGAACTGGTAGTATATTACATTCAGTAGAATGTAATATATGTCTAAATAGCACAGTGGTTGATCACGTGAATGAGTGTGTATTTAGGAAGCATGTTTGACAGAGAGAACAAATTGGATGGTGAAATTAGTACGCAAGTGAATTCTTCATTGAAAGTCATGCTTTGGGAGGGTTTCACAGGAATGATGTGTTCTCAAGAGAGTCTTGCATGGCTGTATATGAAAGTGTAATGGTTCCTACTCTATTGTATGGCAGTGAAACCTGAGTACTGCAAAAGAAACATAGAAGTCGTTTGTGTGCTGGAGAAATTCATTGCTTATGGGGGGGGGTATGGCAAGACACGTTCTGATTGTGTGAGGAATGAAGATGTGTTGCAGTTGTGTAATGTGAAGCAAAATGTTGTTAGCAAGGTGGAGACTAATATGTTTCAGTGGTTTGGCCATGTTGAAAGAATGAATGATGAGATTCTTACTATGAAAATCTTTTTGCCCAAGTAGCAGGAAGGCAAGGTAGAGGAAGGCCAAGGAAGTCATGGGAGGATCAGGTTCAGGAGTGTCTGCATGACAAAAAGATTGAGTATGAAGTATAGAAGATCTTGTGTACGGCGTGTGACGGATGTCAGTGAAACCCAAGTTGTATGTCAAGAAATTGATACAAGAACAATAACTGAGCTTTTTGAAAAATTGTAATTTCGTAAATATTAATTCTAAAAGGGAGGAGGCTCACGTGCATGTCATCGGGTGCTTGTGTGAGTTTATACTATGAGTACATTTCAAACCTCTTTGTTTAGTAGGGTTTTTGTTTTGTTTTGTATTTGTAGGTGACCAACAAATAGGCAAGCATTATTATTATAGATCTGTTCTTACCATAAACATTTGTTTTTTCTTCAAAAAGCTAATGTCCAAGTCATTGTACTTTGAATATGTATCTGTATTGGTATCAATGTGTAGTGTCCTTTATGTAATTTAATATTAAGCATGAACCTAGGAGTTGCAATAACTTTTCTACAATGCTGTTTTAAATGCCAAAACATCCCATCATGCAACCAGTGCATGATTTGAGAAATGTATTGTTTTTCTCAATTAAACATGATTTTGTGTGAACCTTGAATCTTTTTCCACTTCCTAATAAATGGTGTCTTCATTTTTAGGTTGTTATGGCTACAAATAGAATTGAAACGCTTGATCCTGCACTTATAAGGCCAGGTCGTATTGATCGGAAGATTGAGTTTCCTCTTCCAGATGAGAAGACAAAAAGAAGAATTTTTCAGATCCACACAGCTCGCATGACTTTAGCAGAAGATGTTAATATTGATGATTTGGTTATGGCTAAAGATGACCTTTCTGGTGCAGACATTAAGGTAATGTGTAAAGGAAGTTTTTAAAATTAACAAGACTGTTGCCACTCAGTACTAACAGATTGGGCACTTGTTTATCAAAATTACACTTTTCATTTATGCTTTGCATTTCTGACGAAATTCCATCCACTTTTTTAGCAGATGCTATAGGTAATTTCCAGATGTCTTGTGCAAAGTAGAGGTAACAGCCTATGCTTGTGTGGCTGTTGCATTTGTGCCCTTTGAGTTCATTTTTAAGATTAGAAATGGCTAAAAAATACACAAGGATGAAGTCTGGACCTTACAGTATGTGTATTTTAGAGCTGCTGAGTGCCAACATCTTACATCACTGTTTGATTGAAGGTTTGACGACCACCCTGAGCAACTCCTTCCCTAATTTGGGGCCACTGGTTACAGGAAAGGGAGAGAGCCAATGCTGTAAGACAAACACAACACCCATGCTTCACCAGGATTCAAACATCACTGTTGCTGACATGCGTAGCATATGGACGTATGTTGTCTTGAAGTAGAAACCATTGTTCCAACTTGTGTCTTTCATTTTAATAGCATTCTTTAAATGTATCTCAAGATCACTGAACACATAAGGAACTGTTACAGCATTAATAAACGATCCACTTTTCACTAAAGTAGGTGGTAATGTAAAAATTAAATATTGGAATAAATGATTTAATGTTTAAATAATCAATTTTTATTTAAAGGATGAGTCCAAAACCTTTGCATTTTTGAACATTAATATTCGATGTGACTGGCTGCGAGTGTTGAAGACAAGCACTTAACTCCGGCATGTATTTGGTCAGAGATGCTGTCATTCCAGATCTGTTTCTGGTTGCTACCATGCAACAGTAATTTCACAGAGACAATAATAAATGGTTGTGAAGCTACATACAGTCAACAACAAGAATGGAGTGCTCCCTGAAAGACAGCACATTAGAAGGACCAATTGTGCTTGTGAAAGGTGCCCACTGCACCTGTGGTGGTGGTAGCCATCATCACCAGTGTGGTTGAACTTACCTGTGTCAACTCTTACATCGGCAGCCAGGTGATCAGATCTATCACCAGTGCCAGATTTAAGGCTTTTCAGGCCCTAGGCCCAAAAATAAAACCCTTAAATCCGGCACTGTTGATAAATCGTTTGACGTGTGGTTGCAAGATTTTTACCACTTCTCGTTTGACGTGTGGTTGCAAGATTTTTTCACTTCTCGTTTGACGTGTGGTTGCAAGATTTTTTCGCTTCTCGTTTGGCGTGTGGTTGCAAGATTTTTTCGCTTCTCGTTTGACATGTGGTTGCAAGATTTTTTCACTTCTCGTTTGACGTGCGGTTGCAAGATTTTTTCGCTTCTCGTTTGGCGTGTGGTTGCAAGATTTTTTCGCTTCTCGTTTGACATGTGGTTGCAAGAATTTTTCGCTTCTCGTTTGAAGTGTGGTTGCAAGATTTTTTCCCTTCTCGTTTGACGTGTGGTTGCAAGATTTTTTCCCTTTTCGTTTGGCGTGTGGTTGCAAGATTTTTCGCTTCTCGTTTGACATGTGGTTGCAAGATTTTTTCACTTCTCGTTTGACGTGTGGTTGCAAGATTTTTCGCTTCTCGTTTGGCGTGTGGTTGCAAGATTTTTCGCTTCTCGTTTGACATGTGGTTGCAAGAATTTTTCGCTTCTCGTTTGAAGTGTGGTTGCAAGATTTTTCCCTTCTCGTTTGACGTGTGGTTGCAAGATTTTTTCCCTTCTCGTTTGACGTGTGGTTGCAAGATTTTTTCCCTTCTCGCTTGACGTGTGGTTGCAAGATTTTTTCCCTTCTCGTTTGACGTGTGGTTGCAAGATTTTTTCCCTTCTCGTTTGACGTGTGGTTACAAGATTTTTTCCCTTCTCGTTTGACGTGTGGTTGCAAGATTTTTTCACTTCTCGTTTGACGTGTGGTTGCAAGATTTTGGTATTGTTTAAAATTTAGCCCCCTTTTTTTTTATTATTATGGGTAAAGAAAACATAAGATATAACAGTGGTACCAAGACAACTATACGAAGGAATGTCCTGACCTTAAGAAGTCAAAAATTTCTGATGGACCTGTGTGTTTTGTACGACTTGCTCTTGTGGTTTTTTTTATCATTCCTGGTGGACAAGGTGATTTTTGTTGGCACCCTATAGAAAACAAGTTAGTAAAGTCATGCAATGCATTGATTATAATACGCTTTCCAACATTACAGAAATCATTACTCAAGTTATGAGAATAGTGGCTATGAAATAAATCTCGGTCCTGTGCCCTGACCTTTGATTCCATTTCGATGATATTCAACAGAACCGATTCTGTATACCTCCGAAATAATATGATAAAGTTTTGTCGCAATCGAAGCATTTTTACGTAAGTTATGATGCATAAGGGCTATGGAATAGATCCCGCTCCTGTGTCCTAACCTTTGACCCCATTTCGCCCGTTTTCAATAGAATTTGTCCCCAGGCAAGACCCTACAGCATACTAACATTTCATCCAAATCGAAGCATTTTTACGTAAGTTATGACGCATAATGGCGATGGAAGTGATTTCGCTTCTATGTCCTGACCTTTGACCCCATTTTTCCCATTTTCAATAAGGTTTGTTCCCAGGTGGTCTTCTACCACATACTAAAATTTCATTGAAATCGAACCTTTTTACGTTAGTTATGACGCATAACAGCAGTGGAATGGATCCCGCTCCTATGTACTGACCTTTGACCCCATTTCGTTCACTTTAAATAGGGTACCTTTCCAGGTGATCCCCTAACAGATACTAAAATTTCATCGAAATCGAACGATTGTTACGCGAGTTATTGTGCAGACGGACACAATCACACAACACGTGACATAATGAGGCAGATGGGAATCGCAACCATCGCTCGCCGCAAGTCTGCCGTTGTAAATTTTTAATAGGATCCACACACAACGCGTGACGTAATGAGACAGATGGTGTGACCGCGCGCCAACTTTCTCAAACGCGGCGAGATTCTGACGTCGTGTAAGATTTCTAAGCATTGGTAACATTAATGGAATAATGGAACAACGCCATCACTAAAAACGTTATAATTCAGGGTGGTTATTTAACCCACTGAACGAATTCTCCTAAAGTCGAGATCAAGCTAAATCGATTTCTAGTACCAGAAAACGGTAGGTTAACGACTTTCATCAAAATTCTTAGAGCCGTTTTCAAAATAAAATGTACATACATACATACAAGAATTGCTACTTTAAGGTGGACGTCAAGTAACTTTGCTTCCTATACTTCCAATTGAAAAACTTCTGTACACATTTTCTTCACAATTAATGCGTTCCCAAGGATGAAAATTTGAACATCGATTAAAATAGCTTCATTTTATAACTTGCAATACTTAATATTTTCTAAAACATAACCATAATTATGCAATCCAACATTTGTTTGTCTACTGACGTCATGAAAATACAGGTCGCGCCATCTTTTTCTGAACAATTAATGCGTTCACAAGGATGAAAATTTGAACATCGATTAAAATAGCTTCATTTCATAACTTGGAATACTTAATATTTTCTAAACCATAACCGTAATTATGCAATCCAACATTTTTTTTGTCCACTGACGTCATCAAAGTACAGGTCGCGCCATCTTTTCTCTGGTTTTAAAGCCACCAAAGGAAAAGTTATTGATTTTTAATATAATTATGGTTATGTTTTAGAAAATATTAAGTTTTCCAAGTTATAATATGAAGTTATTTTAATCGATGTTCAAATTCTCATCCTTGGGAACACATTAATTGTGAAGGAAATGTGTACAAAAGTTTTTCCATTGGAAGTATAGGAAGCAAAATTACTTGACGTCCACCTTAATAATATGGGATAAGGACAATGGAATGGATCGCAATCCTGTGTCCTGACCCTTGACCACATTTCGTCCATTTTCAATAGGATTCATCCCCAGGTGGTCCCCTACCACATACTGAAATTTCATCGAAATCGAACCAATTTTATGCACGTTATGACGCATAAGGGCAATGGAATGCATCCCGATTTTATGTCCTGACCTTTGACCCCACTTCACCCATTTTGAATAGGGTTCGTCCCCAGGCGGTCTCCTGCCACATATTAAACTTTCATTGAAATCAAACCATATTTACGCAAGTTATGACTCATAAGGGTAATGGAATGATCCCGCTCCTACGTCGTGACCTTTGACCCCAATTGTCCCATTTTCGATAGAGTTCGTCCCCGGGTGGTCCCCTACCACATACTAAAATTTCATCGAAATCGACCCATTTGTACGCCAGTTATCGTGCGGACGGACGGACAAAGCTGGAGCATATACGCTTCTTCAACCTACGGTTGGAAAGCGTAAAAAGCATGAATTTGTATAGTGATTCATCATTCAGCGTTTACAAGTACCACATAAATAAAAAAAACTGGAACAAGAGTGCGTTGAGTTGCTCACGGTGGTAGTTAAACCTTAAATAAATAAATAAAAAACGAGAATGAGGGAGCTCTTGAGTGATGTCTCCAAGAACTGTCAGCTGCAGCACGCCATGTGAAAGCATTTCCTCTTTTGTGAGATTGCTCGAGGATCTGCTCGGCGCAACAAGGTTCCCGAGGATCAAACGGAAGTCACGTGAGTCTTATCCCGGCATTGAAACCTCGCTTTGCTGTTTTCTTTGCGTCACGATAGCTCGAGCACACAGCACCATTTATCTGATGGCTTATCCCGCCACTCAGCAACCTCGCTTTGCTGTCTTTGCGTGACCCTTTGGAGGTCCTATGCCTTTCCAATTTTTCGAAATAGTAACACCATTAGTAGAGATGGCAAGTACTATGTACTTTGAATCCTCCGAAATATCTAATATATGTACTATGAAATATCTGTACTATGGATTTCTACGGATATCATGTTCAAACTACGAACTTACGGGGGTGTGAAAAACTACAGATTTTTCCAAAAATCTCTTGATATTTCCGTAAAATTTAATTAAAAAAAAAAAAAGTCGATCATAGTCAAATGTAGCGATTTTTGTGGTAATATCACAAAGCGGTCGCACAGCAAGTATGTTTGCTCAGCGGGAGTTGATGTTCTTCTCGAGCAGCTGTTCTTTGCCCATAGCAAGAGAAAATCTCTCCCTCTGTGTTTCGCAAAAAAAAATATTTCAAAATAAGTCTTCAAAAATAAATATTGTAATTAATTAATATTGATTTATTCTAGATTATATTTTATTTAACGTTGTAAAAGTGTTGTATTCCTTCAACTTTTATGTCATGAACCTTTAAAAAATGTGTTTTATGTTTACGCTTTAATCATGCATTTGTTCTAAACAGCCTTATCTTGCTTTCGATGTATATATTTCTATTTGTCAAATGTTTAACGTAATAGTTTTTTCTGGTGCTTCGAAGCGAAGCAATGTTCGTTGCAAAACACCTGCTTGTGTTTCCCTTTCTTTCTCCTGACTGTTACTACTACTACTACTATGCGTGCGTGCCAGATGTGACATATTTTCTCATGCTCCTCCTTTGCTGTCAGCAGCGAGCTTCTGTTTATGTTACTACAACAGATTTGCGAAGAGCACTTTTTTTCTCTCTTAAAAATGTTCTGCTAAACAGAGGGGTGTTTACTTTTATCTTGTCAGATTCACAAGAACTTTCTTCCTTAATAGCTTGTTTTAAAGATTGCTTTCCCCAGATCATTCTTTGTTGGGAATCTTTTAATTTCAGTTTTAATCCTTTTGTTTTTTATTAGATGATTTTATTTTCATTACTCACTTGCGTATTAAGTTGTGACATTTTATTTCCCTACGTCTTAGCAGAAAACTTCTATTGTGTTAATCAAACATTGCATGGATTTTTATTGTAATTTATTCTATTTGCATTGCCTTTTTATTTTATCCTTTTTTTTCAGAATTGATTTATTTATGCAATTTAAAATACATTTTTTGATTAGTTTTTTTCATATAAGCATTTAATGCTAATTTTCTATTTATCCGCATAATAAAGCTATGAAACCTTTCAAAGTTAATTGTTCTGTGCGTCGTTGATATTTGCTCTTATCGTGTTTGTCGTGTGCGAATTTACTTGCGATAGCGTCGGGTAAATGGCCACTTGCCTCTTCTAATATTCTCGGATCTAAAAAGTAAAAAAGTTGTCAAAAATTCAAGGAAAGTTATTCGCAAGAATTTCTGTGTCTAAAATCGTCTCGGGTATCCGAAAACCATGGATTTTGTTCCCTGTGTGCATTTGGTTATTTAATCGCACACGGGTGAAAAGACTATTGCGGTCGGCATTTTCACTTTAAAAAACGGGAGGAATAACCATAAGTGTGCGGCATCACGCACTTATGGCATAACATATTTATAATATAACATATTAAAAGGCAGAGTTGAAATAGTATGTATTTTTTGTTTATTTACTAAGTTTTTTTCCATTTTAACGGTACTTAGGTATGTTGCAAAATTTATCCAAGTGTTGTCCTCCATCCAGTTTAAAATGTAGCAGTGCACTCTGGGAAATACACATGCTACCCTGCAAATTTTAATATGGAAACTTGACTACAGAAGAACTACGCGCACCACGCATATGGACTACTGATAACTTCCTTCAGATGTTGGCATCTCTGCACTAGCAAAATTCGATTGTTCTCGGCATTTTGCTGTAAAAAAAAATCTGTATTTTTGCTTGGATTTTTGCCCTAATTTGTTGCGCCGAGACACTTGTTGACCAGCGCCCTCCATAGGAAGAGGTGGGGTTTAAAGTGCTGATCGCTTTGATTTATGTGTAACTGTGACTTTTGCTTGTTCCTGTGTCCTGAAACCAAAGCCATAATTAAAAACAACAGAGTTCTAAACAGAGGACGTGCCACACCACAAGGATGTTTTTCTTGGTTGATGTATACGAGTGTCGTCTTTTTTGTACCAAATTTTTTCTGCTGTTTTTGTGGTACTGTGTCAAATTTGATAACAAACAGCATATTCCATTATACATCTTGTTAAGTTCTTATTGAAATGTCTCAGAAAACGAAGTTTTCATCAGCTTGGTTTGAAAATAACAAGAAAGACCAAAATGGGGACTTAGTGAAAAATTGGTGCTGTGCTAATGACGATATATTTTCGGCCACGTGCGTTCTCTGCAACAAGGACTTGAGCATTGCCAATATGGAATTTTTGCAAGTGCTTTCACATGCAGATGGGAAGAAACATAAAGCAGCTGCCAGAAGTATGTCTAGACAGCTCGTTTTCGAAACATCAAATGATGTTTCGCAGTTAACCAGTAAAAGTGTTCAATCATCAAATAATGTTTTACAGGTAATCAGTAAAAGTGTCTAACACTGGCAACCAACGGCAATAAATGATAAAGTTTTGAAAGCACAAGCTCTGCTAATACTACTAGCTGTTAAGAGCAATTATTCAATTCAGTCGTTTGGTGACTTAGCTGAAATATATTTTTATTTTTGATGATTCCGCCATTGCAAAATGTCTGAAGTTGTCCGATAAAAAAAAAATTAGTTATGTGGTAAACTTTGGCTTAGCTCCATACTTCAAAGCCAATCTTTTTTGTGATATTGGGACTTCCTTTTATACCATTTATTTTGATGAAACAACTACAGTACAGGTAAAGAAGCAATTTGACATTCATATATCATATTGGTCAGAAAGTCATACAAAAATTGTAACTTCATACTGTGACTCTATATTCTCGGGACATGCAGAAGCAGATAAAATTGTAAAATTAATTCTAGATTTCATATCTTCACATGGGCTAAGTCTAGAAAAGATGTTGCAATGCTCTACGGATGGTCCGAATGTAAACCTGTCTGTTCTCAAGAAATTGAATGCTGAATTGAACTTGCAGTCAGTTCCTGACTTGGTTGATTTTGGGACCTGCTGTTTGCATGTGATGCATGGTGCTCTGAAGAAAGGGCTAGATAAACTTCACATAGATATTGATACTCTTGCTACTGATATTTATCAGTGGTTCAAAATGTCTGCTTGTCGAAGGGAAGATTATCACAATATACAATTGGAAAACCTAATGGGTTATGTAGCTAAAAATGTTTTTCTTCGTCATGTTGAGAGCAGGTGGTTAACCCTAGGTCCTGTTTGTGAGAGAATTATTGAACAGTATTCTGCATTAATTGAGTATTTTTGTACATACCTTCCAAAGCAGAAAAATGCGAAATTTGTTTCTAGGTACGATCAGATACTTTCCCAATTGAAACATCCCCATACTATTATTTACTTGCATTTTGTGCTTTTTTTTACAGAAATATTCATGCCATACCTCAAGGTTTTACAGAATGAATAACCCATGATTCACGTGTTATACAGCAAACTAAATGAACTGGTGCGCAGTATAATGTTAAATTTTTAAAACCGGATGCAGTTGGCACAAAAGAAGGATCTAAACTTTTAAAAGTTAACTTTCAGAAAAGTGACTATTGGTTGCCTTTGGATAAAATTTATGTTGGTAGTAGTGCCAGCCATATTCTAGCACAGAACAAAAACATAAATGAGAAGAAAGTGTTACTAGGGATAAGAAGCTGTTTCATTGTTGCAACAGAATATTTGTTTAAAAAACTACCACTGAATAACTTTCTTCTACGAGACATCCAATCTATTCATCCTTTGTTTCAGAAGAAGGAAAGCGCAAAAGATGCTGTGAAACGCCTGAGTCTTATGTTTAAAGTCACCAAAACTGACAGTGTGTGTGATAAGATAAATACAGATTGGTCACTCACTGTACATGTATGAGGACATGGCAGCTAATTGTAAAAGTTACGAGGAAGATAATGATATTTGTAAATATTGGGCAGCAGTGGCTAGCATTAAAGATTCTGCAGGTTTACTAAAATGCAGTTCATTATCAGCCCTGTGTGAAGATATGTTTGACATTGTCACATGGAAATGCACCTCCTGAAAGGGGCTTTTCCCAGAACAACAACATTGTCACAAAAGAAAAAGAGTGTCACTTTCAGAGTTATCTATCAGATCATTACGTATCTGCAAAGAAGCGATTCAATTGCACAATAACTCCATACTTTCAATACCCATAACTAAAGGCCTCGTAAATAGTGTAAAGCAGGCTTACGCACAATATGCCTCCTTCTTGGAACAGCAGAAAGAAGAGGGAAGGATGCAAAGAAATGCTAAAAGAAAGGCTGAAGAACAAATTATGCAGACTTCGGAAAAGCAAAATAAGCATGTGAGTCTTGATCAGCTGTCCAAACTTAAGACAAGATAATTCCTTAATGAATGACCAGAAAACTGCTCATAAGCTCTTGACTGAAGCTTCAAAAAAATTGGATAGTGCAATAAAAGAAAACAGCATGAGCAAAATAAAAGTTGCCCAAATGATATCAACAGTGAAATATAGAACTAGAAAAAACAACCAACAAATTGAAAGAAATACATCAATCAATAGTAGAACTTAAAGGCAAAATTTCCAAATGTTAATAAAGTTAAGTTGTAAGTATAAAAAAAATTTAATTTAGTGAAGCACTCTTACTATGATTTTATAGAAATAAGGCTGATTGTTAGGACGAAGTTTAAATGAGAGTGAGAGCCGTTTCCCATGCTGAAAAAAAAAAAAGCTGTCGTGAAAACAATTTCCTGCTAACAATCTGGCCATAATTTAGGTAGTTTTTTGGTGAAAGAACAATTTCTGCATTATTACCAATATTTTATTTAATTTACCTCCCAGCTCCGACAAAATGTCCTGAAATTTTAAGAAAAACTGTGTCCTGAATTATTTTTTTTTCGCTTCTACCCTTGTATTTGTTTTATTTATTTGCTGGGGGGGGGCAAAATCAGTTGAGAGATTGTGCAGAGCCCTGAGCCATCATATGCAAAGAAAAGAACGAAAAGTTCTGTTCACATGTGATTGGACATTTACATTACGGACCTTCTCTTTCACTGGCGGGTGAAAGTGTCGTAGGCGTCCAGAGATGCATGCCAACCATTGCGGATTTCCCCCAGGATTACGAAATTACGGATGACTAACGAAAAATTACAGAAATTTAGATTTTCGCTGATATTAAGAATGTTTTACTGCTTTTTAGAATAATTCCGTAATCCTCCAGGGTTATGGATGACTAATAAAAAATTACGGAAATTCAGATTTTCGGTGTTATTAAGAATGTTTTACTGGTTTTGTAATTAATCAATGTAAAAGCCTCTGAACAAGGTTTGTGATGCAGCTCCTTATTTCTTTTTTTCCAAGGAGGAGGAATTTGTTTTGCTTGTTTGAAAGCTAAGTGGAAAGAAAGCACGATGCCTGGCCGATATTACATGGCCGGGCGTGTTTCTTTCGCCACAGCGTGATTACATCGGCACCAAACCTCTGAACAAAGTTCGTGACGCAGCACTTTTTTTTTTTTTGTTGTTGGTTTTTTTTTCCTTCTGAGGAGAAGGAATTTGTTTTGCTTGTTTGAAATCAAAGTAAAAAGAAACCACGGCGCTGGACCGGGATTAGGTCGGCCCGAAGCCTCTGAACAAAGTTCGTGACGCAGCACTTTGTTTCTTTTTTTTCTTCTTTTTTTTTCTTCGAAGAGGAGGAATTCATTTTGCTTGTTTGAAAGCTAAGTGGAAAAAATGCACCAAGGATAACCTTGGAATGCATGGCGCCGGGCCGAGATTACGTCGGCCGGAAGCCTCTGAATACAGTTCATGACACAGCTCTTTCTTTCTTTCTTTCTGAGGAGGAGGAGGAGGAATTTGTTTTGCTTGTTTGAAAGCTAAGTGGAAAGAAAAGACAGCACCGGGTCGGGATTACGTCAGCCCGGTGTGCTTCTTTCGCTGTGGCCAGAGATTACATCGGCCCGAAGCCTCTGAACAAAGTTAGTGCTGCAGCTCTTTGTTCCCCCCCCTCCCCCGAGGAAGAATGTGTTTTGCTTGTTTGAAAGCTAAGTGGAAGAAAGAACGCATGGTGCCAGGCCAAGATCAGGGCCCAATTTACACAAAATTGGGCCCTAGGCACAGCACATGAGCCCCCCCCCCCCCCCACCCAGCCACATTCTTGAAAGAGTACATTTGTCGCAACTAAATATTATCAGTTAATTTAAAAGTTGATTTAATAAATGGGATACTCTGCGGGGAAAAATAGGAAAGGTTATATACTTTTATTAAATCTTAATGTTAGCAAGGAAATTCGCACTTAAAAATGTAGACAGGTAACTAAAACATTTTAATAGTCCAGTATTGCTATTTTTGCATTTAATTTTACTTGCTTAAACACTTAATAACTGTATATAATAATAAAATCAGTGGTAATAATTTTTGATTTTTGCATTTGTTACTTTCTTTGTTTATGTGTATCTCGGAACAGCTTTTGGTGCTTTCATTTAATTGGATGCTTAGACAATCACATGCCTTGTAGATCTTATGTCATCTACTGTCCACAAACAATCGTCAGCGGCTGGACTGCCTCTGCTAAGTTCCAACATATGGCCAATGCCACACATCGTTCATGTTTTACAGAAAAATCCATTTTCTTTAGCAACAGATGGCAGTACAGATTCTGGTGGTGTCAAGGTGTATCCTGTTGGTGTGTCCTATTTCAGTATAAAGTGGAAAGTAAAATTATTGCATTATTGCTTTCCATGTTAGAGTGTTCTAACAACACGAGAGGACATATTTAAAATTTTGAATGCTGAATTTGAAAAAAGAAATATTCCTTAGAAAAACTGTTTGTCTTTTGCATGTTATAATTCTAATACAGCGATTGGGCAAGTAAAAGATTTAGCTGCATTTCTTAAGAAGGTACAACCAGTGGTAGAGTTGTCCAAGATTGTTCTTGTTATTTGATTCACTTGGCTGCCAGGGATGCAACTGCAGCAGTTGAAAAAATAAATGTCTTGTAGGTTTTTGTGCAATTGTATTATTTTTTTAGAGAAATATTCCAAACGTTAAAGCAGTTTGAATTAATGTCAGGTGCAGAAATTTTTTAAATACAACAGTATTCATTATTTGTCATTACTTGATTCAGTAAATAGAGTACTTCAGTAGTGGGAGGCTTTTTTGTGTTGAAAATCAGGATGGCATGATCCAATGTGTAAATTAGTCTTTATTTCTCAGTAATGTTTTTCCAGTAATTCTGTCATTAATGCATTTCTTCAACAAGAAGCACCTGTTGCACAGGAAACTTATGAGTCTCTTCACTGACTTATTAGTAAGGTTTGTAAAGCCTACAGCAGTATCTAGGTGCCCAGTATCAATGACAGGTACAGTTTTTTTTTTTTTTTTTTAAAGCAAGCACCAGAAAGATGGCTCTGATCTTTTAATTCCCCCAAAAAATCTATATAAAAAAGCAGTTTCACGGATACACAACTAAAGAATTTTTGTGATATCATAAATTTTTAAATGGTGTGATTCGTTTCTTCAAATTCAGCATTCAAAGGTTTAAATATGCCTTCTCCTGGGTTATTAGAACACTCTTAACGTGGAAAGCAATGCGAGTACATGCTAAAAAAACTTTTCAGTAAAAAGTGAAAATACTAAAGCATGCAGAGGTTAGACTCGTAAATAATGTTTCCTATGCATCAGTAGAGTTTCTTATGTCGTTTCCAAATCTTTTAACTTCTGAAGAAGTGAGTTAGTTAAGGGACAATTTGAAGATATTGAAAGTTAAAGGGATATTGCGTGGAATGAAATATCTGAACTTGGATGTCTCTGGTTGTCAAAAATGTACTACCTTGCCCAAAGTAATGCTCACTGTGTCAATCATTCCACATAGCAATGTCCTTACAAGAGAAAATGTTTAGCTTGGTAAGAAAAAACACACATTTCGTAGAAAAATGTGTGTTTTTTCTTTGTGAAAATGTAAGAAAAAACACATTTTGACCAAGTATAAATATAAGCACTAGTACTTTAAGTGCAATCTTTGTTGAAAAAACTAAAGCATTTTTTTCTGCAGAGGTATGCTTATAAGAAAATATTTTCAGTGAAGGAATTGAACTCTGCTAAATAAGCTACTTGGTAGTCACTTCTGGATGAAGAACAGCAGGCATAAAATTGATAAACAGAGCTACTTGACCTACTGCCAGAACAACATGACTTAAATGTTTCGTTTATATTTTATGCATGATATGCAATAACATGATGATGAGTGCACGTATTAGGTGTGCAACTTAATTCTTGGCCACAGGCATGACACGTTGACAGCAAATTATAGCAAATCGAATACCACCTAATCAGGGAAATAATACCTGTCGTGTTGAATACGTTTGAGCCATCGATCAGGGAGCTGCCGAATGCCACTGCGTAAAAACGAGGGCTGTTTCGAGTTGATAAAGTCATCAATACTTGTGTGTACCTCCTCTACAGAAGTGAAGTGCATGTTACTCAGGTGATGTTGCAGGGAGCAAAAGAGGTGATAATCCGACGGGGCGAAGTCTGGAGAATACACTGGGTGGGACAAAATCTCCCATCCCAGGTTGATGGTCGTGTTTAAAGTCATTTTTGCAGTGTGAGGATGCGCATAATCTTGAAGCAACAGGACCGACCTTCTGCCCTTGCCGGTGTATGGCTTTTTTGCCTCCATTGTGTCACTCACAGGAATGAGTTGCTGACAATAACGCTCGGCATCGACCGTTTCACCAGGTTTGAGCAACTCGTAGTGTATGGCACCACGCTGATCCCACCATATGCACAGCAACAACTTCATGTCATGGATATTCGGTTTGGCGGTACTGGTGGTAGGCTGACCTGGATAAACCCACGATTTGCGCCACTTAGGATTATCCTAGAGGATCCACTTCTCATCACAGGTCAAAATCTTGTGGAGGAAATCCTTCTTCTTGAATCTGGAGAGCAAGGACAAAGCAACATCGTAATGCCTAGACTTGTTCGTAGCTGTGAGTTGGTGGGGCGTCCAATGGCCTTCCTTGTGAATCCATCCAAGCTTGTGCAGGCGCTTTGCAATGGCTTGCCGTGTTACTCCAAGTTCCTGGGCGAGCTCTGACTGTGTGCGACAGGGATCTGCATCCAACAGTTGTTCCAATTCCTCATCGTCAACTTTCTGTGGCTGTCCCGGACATTCTGCATCCCAGAGATCGAAATTTCCCTGCTTAAACCGCTGGAACCTCTTCTTACACGTACTGTAGGACACAGCAGCCTCACCGAAAGCAGCACAGATCATTTGCTGGGCTTTTGTGGCACTTTTTCAGCTGAAACGCGAACAGGAAGCAGTGCCTGAAATGTTGCTTCTCGAATGACATTGCTTTTACCATCAACTTTCGTCCCTTCTGTCACTACAGGTGTGAGCGGTTACGGTTGCCTGGAAAGCTGTTGGATGGCGCTGCAATCATCCATTATCCAGGGCTGTTTGTGTTCCGGGTTTGGGCAATCTTTCATACCTGGAATTCCGGATGTTTAGCTTCGACAGGCCTGTTTGTGCTCCGGGGAATTCGAACAAGGCGCCCCTGAAATTCCGGGGATTTAGAAAAGCGTACCATTCTGGATGAAAATGACCACGTGACCAGCGTTCGGCTCCTTGGGCGCAAAGGGGGAGGGGAGAATGCTTGGCGGCTTAGCACATGCACCTCTTTGCTCTGAAAGCCGGCCGCAGATGAGAGGGAAAATCCATTATAAACAGTGCCAAGGGGAGAAAGACCATCGGACCCCAACCATTAAGAATCGCGCACATCCCTTCACCGTTGACAGCGGCCGTCTGGGTTGTTTATCCGATGCGCTTTGTGTGACACTCCTGGTACTGTCCCCTCCTCTGTCATTGACGGTGGCATTTTCTCCTATGATTTAAACGATCTTCCCATTTGCTTAAGGTGAAATAAGCAGGCCTAAAGGTCAGAGCGGCGGGATTTTTTTGCGCTATCCCGAATCACCGAATTCTACTGTAGTAGGGTTTTGAATGCGAGAACCTATAAGTAATATGTCTGCAGCATGAATTGCTAGATTCGTGTCACGTGCTTTCCGGTTGTGGTGGGTGAGAAGTCCGTTCGGCGCTGATAATCAAGTAGCGGCTTAGAGAATTTCAGTATGAAATTTCCTGATATTAGCCGTGATATAACCAAATTAGAAGAATCTGTCCATAATGCTTTTCGATGGGATTGGCTTGAACCAGGGCGCGCAAAACTGCCCATCCGCGGCGGTCAAGAATTCATTGCGGACAATTAATTTCCCGACCACGACGTCCGCGCGGACGGCCCTTTCCCCCGTAAGCTTGCAGTATGATTGTGATTGAAACATTTTTTTTTTTTTTTTTTTTTTTTTTTTGCCAATTTAAAATTTGTGCATGTCAAGTGCCACAGTTTTACGAAATTATGCATTCTCTTAAGCGATAAGCCGTTCTTTGTTGGCGAAATAGTTCCGCGGCGACACCCTCCCTTCCAAAATTTTAAGGTGCTAAACCAATGTGCTGCTTTCTCATTCCCTCTCAAAGTTTTCCCCGTGTGAATTTTACGCCTGAAGTGAGAGGTGTAACTGTAAGGATAGTGACTTCGCAGTTTGTTTTTTTATTTCGTCTTACTTTCTCTCTCCCCCTGTCCCAGTCATCCCTAGTTTAGTTTCATTTGTTAATACTGGAGTGACCCAGTATTAACCAATGCAACTAAACAACGGTTACTTCTTCCCTTCACATGTAACCTTGACATCTCGCATCTGTGATGCCCGCCGTAATATTGGCTTCCCGTGTATTACCGTTTTCCGCATGTTTCGTGGCGCCCTTGACAACAATCGTACCTAATGCCGCACATTCTATCTTTCATCTTTTGCCATTTTGCAGTTGAAATTTCTAGATTCTGTGTAACAAGCTTTTTGCTATGAAAGCAGAAATGTATTTATTTTCTGTATGCACATTAAAAAAAAAAAAAAATTCAGTAAAGTGACTATATTTAATACGCACGTATTTCTCGACGTATCGAGATTAAAAAACATGTTTTATATACCATATATTCATACAGCATTGCAAATGTCAAATGTCATCTAGCTGCTTAATTATTCACGGGCTATTTAGACAATCTATATTTTGAGGTTACGAAAACCTCCTAAAAGATTTAGAGACGAAAACCTCCTAAAAGATTTAGGGAATAAAGGTGAGTAACCTCAAAATATAGATTGTTTTATATACGTTATTCTTTTTTCAGTTAAATCCATTCAATAATGGTTTAACTGTTGGAACTTTTACATGTTATAGTTCCTTTGTGTGAAATACAATTTCCAGTTGGGAATTATTAGTAGTTACTGCGAACAAATACCTCTGTAATCAAGCGTAATTCAAGGAAAAACTTTTCACGTACCTCTCAGTTGTAAGTGGTTGATGTTCGAATCTTTGTATGGCTGTTCTCATCAATCAGGCTTTTGAGTCTTGAGTTTAGACTTTTAAGAATTTAGTCGGCACATTTTCTTCACGGGTCCCGAAATCGGATAGACAAATTCATCGAATAAATTAATTTGTCTATCCAATTTTGGGACCCGTGAAGAAAATGTGCCGATTAAATTCTTAAAAGTCTAAACCCAAGAGCCTGATGAGAACAGCCATACAAAGATTCGAACATCGACCACTTACAACTGAGAGGTACGCGAAACGTTTTTCCTTAAATTACATTTGATTACCGAGGTATTTGTTCGCATTAAATACTAATAATTTCCAACTGAGAAATTGCATTTCACACAAAGGAACTATAACATGTAAAAAGTTCCAACAGTTAAGCCACTATTGAATGGAAAACTGAAAAAGAATGACTATATTTAAATTCTACGTAGTTATGGTATTTATACAAGTCTGACGGGTTTCTTTCAAAGGAGGACGGGTAAAATTTCCGAGATTTTTCGTGTCCTGGCTGGAACGCATGGATAGTAATGATGATACCGTCAGCACGTGGTGCAAGAAAATTGATAGTTTGGGACAAGCTTATGTGTTTTGCAACTCATTACTGAAATATGGTGGAGAATTTTATAAAACCTTAATGAACCATGCAGAAACTATGACATATTAAAAGTTCAAAATGTGTTAAAAGTTAAATGACCCTGAGTCATTATGCAAGTGCGAAGAATACAGATGATCTGGGGGAGAGCGATGATCGACCACTTGATATAATGACAAGAAAAGCTCGTCAAGAAGTATTAGTATCATCATTCATCGCTGAAAATTCTTTCTTTTAGTTTGGCGCCAAATTTGATTGAGCTGTGTCAAGAATTAAGCCGGGTCCAAACTGCACTGAAATCTCTGTCCATGAGCAGAACTACCGTATGTTACACGTTAAAATACGGAATTGGCAGAACATTTAAAGAAAATATAATTAGAACTTTTAAGAACCACAGCGTTTTCTTTAAGTGTGGATGAAAGTACTAGCTATGCACAAGAGAGCATACTTGCAATGCTAGTGCAGTTTTACAATGACGATCACAGTGAGGTTGTAGTTCATCATCTTGCTTCTTTATAAAACTGGAATCTTGCAATGCACAAGCTGTTAATACAGCAATTGTCAGTACCATTGAAGAAAATCAGATTCCATGGAAAAATTTAACTAGTATTTTAATGGATTTGTGGGACACTATGCGTGGAAAAAAAAAGTGGTGCCAAAACTAGAATAAGAAGAAATAAAGCACCTCACTTATTAGATATTGATGGTGACACTTGTCATATAGCAAATAACTGTGCCAAGAAGTTTTCATCATTTTTCAAAAGTTACTTGGAAGATTTTTTTATGATATTTATTTTGACATGAAACGCTATAGCAAAAGGGAGAATTTTTTCAAAATATGTGCAGTGCTTGGAATTAAAAAACTGAAGCTTTTGAAGAGGCCAGATCACAGGTGGGTGTATATTTTAACTGTCTTAAATAGAATTAAAGAGTTGTGGGATGCTCTTATAGTATTTTATTTTTGTTATGTGGATAAAAAAGATAAAGAGTGTTATTTTTCTGATGTTGAAGCTGTGCATGATAATAGAAATATTTCATCTTCTCAAAAAGAGCATGTAGATGGAGTACATTCCTCTTTACATTCCCCAAAACTTACAAAGGATGCTATAGCTCAGAAACAAAGAATAGTCAACAGATTATTTGTTTTGCAGTAAAAAACTTTATTGCAAATAGCATTATATACAGCAGTGCTACCGGAATTTGATATGTTTGAAACCAAAAAACCAATGCTTCATATGTTACATACCAGCATTTATAAATTGATGTTAAAATTTGTTACTTTTTTTTTTATAAAGCCAGAAGTTATTTCAAAGTGCATGTCTTACAAGGATTTGTTAAAGCTTCATGTTAGTAACTCTAATTTCCACTTACCCAGCAAGTTGATGTATATTGGATCAGAAGCTTGCACCATTATGAAAAAATTATCAAAAGACCATGTGATAGCAAAAGAATTCAAAATCTCTTTGGTCAAAGCCTACACTAACACAGCAAATATATGTTACAAAAATTACCTGTTGGAAATTCATTTCTTATTAGTTTTACAGCATTGGACCCAGAGCTAAGAGGTAAAACTAGTACTATGTTAGCATTTGAAAAATTATATTTTTATCTGTCTCATATATTTTCTGAGGCTGAAAAACCACAACTGTGTGTAGAATTAAGATTATACCAAACTGACATTGATATTACTGATGAAATGCTGTACTGTTGTGATACCAATAAAAAAAATGGGCGATAGACAAATATTGGTCTAATTTTTTTACTTAAGATGAAGTTACAAATGAAAAAAACTATCCTATGTTAGGAAAATTAGTCAAGGCATGCCTTACCTGCTTCCACGGCCCACTAGTTGAAAGAGCTTTCAACTTAATGGATGATATTCTGACTGACAGTAGAACATCTCTTAAAATTGATTCATTGGATGCAGTGCAAATTGTTAAATATGACTTAATGTCTTCCAAAGAAACAACTTGCCAAAAATGTGGCTCAAAAAATCCTGTGACTGATCCAATTAATAAGGATTTACTTGTAAATATCAGTAGAAGTTGGAGAGCATATCAGGAGGACTTTAATGCTGAAAAATCTAGTTCTGATGTGCTTATTTCAAATATAGAAACTCATGAAATCCCATCCAGTTCATGTCAAAAAGAAATTCGTAGTTCTATATGTGAACAGGGATCTTCCAAATCCCTGTGTGTTAAGGAACCTTCCAGTTCTGTATGTGAAGGAGGAAAAAATAACCTTTCTCCTTCCAACAGTTATTGTGAAATTCAATACAAAAGAAAGGCAGATTCAGAGCTTATTCCAAGGAAACAAAAGAAACTGGATGCTTTTTTTTTAAATAATTCAGGTGTTTTAAGACTGGTTTATTGTATTTTTTCTTCATAATATATTCTGTGATTTAAATGTTTAAAATTGTTAAATATTGATAAAATAAGGTAAATGTAAATAAATTTTTGAATTATTATAATACAATTGGGTTATTATAATATAAGGTATAATAATTGGTTTTAAAATACTCATTGAATTAAAAGTCATGAAACCCTAGTAAGCCTGCGAGATTTTGAGGGGATTTTATGTGGTCTCACAAACACCCCTGCTTTGAAGACATTTTTAAAACTGTTAAATTTTGAGTTGTAATAAGCGACAAAGCAAACAAACAAAAAATTTAAACAATTCATGGCAAAAGTATTTACTAAAAAAAAAAATTGCTTTTCACTAATGAATTAATGTGATGATAATATTGTCTTCCTCGGCGATGCAGCCGACTCGAGCTTGACTTCTGAAGTCTCGACATGAAGCCGGCAGTTCGTGCTGTGGTTGTCCGTCGTTCTGTGGTAAGGGCATGCGCGTAAATTCTCAGTCACTTTAGTTGGCGCTTCTGCTCCTTGATGCAAAAAAAAAAAAAAAAAAAAAAAAACCCCAAAAAAACGATTTTTTTGTGATGAATGTGGGATTGAAACTTGGAGATGGCGAGGGGAGCAAGTTAAAGCAAATAAAGTATGTCACTCAAACGTCTGCACTACGTGCGGGAGCAGCCTGCCTCGTTGTATCCATCAGTAAGTCGGTGACGGAGGAGGTATCTTTGTTTCCCTGCTGAAACATTTGTGGTTTTTTGTTTAGGCAAAAGTGATGGGGGTTTGTGTGTGTGTGTGAGATGTATGAATGTTTTTAGGGATTTGAAAGTTTACACGATTTCAGTTTAAGTTTAGTGCGTCATCAACGATGAAGTTTTTAAGCAAAACAAAAATAAAGTCCGGTGGGATTGGCTAGAAAAAAAAAGACGCCCAGAAGGAGAAAGCTGGAATATGGTGTCAGAAAATTGATACAGCTGGGTCATGTTTCTGCATATATAAATGGAGTATGTGCTACAGTTCTGCCTCCAAAACCTGTTGAAGCAATTGTAACGGCTACTTGTAATAGTGAAGGTTCTTCTTCCTCTTCGGTACACAAACAAGACACTGCAAATGAAGGATGTTGTAAACGTAAGCGTCAGCCTGATAGCATCTCCGCTAAAAAACAAATGAAGATTGCACATTTTTTTAAGAAATAGTGTTATTTTATCAGTAAATATAACTTTAGATTAACACCACACCAGACTGATATGTTTTTTATTAATAAATGGAACTTTAGATCAACATCCAATTTGCTAAATATACTGTTATTTTATTAGTAAATAGAACTTTAGATCAATTCTGGTAACCTGACTGAAACTGAAGGACTAAAATTTCATCCTATGAAAAAGAGGAGTTGCCCTTTTCTAGTAACATAAAAACTGGACTGCAGATTTTCTTGTTTTATTTATTTGCCAAATGGGTAATTTTACAATTGGAAAGAAAGACAAAAGGTATGTTATGTGTGTAATTGGTTTATTTTATACAAATGCCAAATTTTTATTAACATTCTTAGTGTGGTTTATGTTAAAGACAATATCATGTAGTTGCTGAAATCAAAGTTAACTTAAATTTCACTGAAGGAGTTCATTTTTAAGCAACAAATTAATACTGCAAGCTCAACCCCAAAATAATTTACTGTTGTGAGCAAAAGGTATAGGTAGGTAGTAAGTACTCCCCAAAGTGAAATCATTTTGTCTTTCGAAGTATCGGTAATAGCTTTGCTCATAATAATAATTAGAGGTTCTAATAGTAACAGAAGTATTTTTGTTGTGCTAGGAGGGTGGGGGTTACTCACACATGTTCATTTATGTCTCGAGTTTATGCATTTGCGCCATTGGGAGACGCTGATGGTTTCAGGGTTTCGTGTCGTGTCTTGCCTTGCAGACACCTCTGATTATCGCACACAGCTATTTGCATTTGCCGATGTTCTATGATTGCTTGCGGTTAGGGCCAAGAATTAAGTTGCACACCTAATAAATAAATACATATTACATACATATCACTAAGCTGTTCTCTGAGATTTAGGGGTTATTTCTACAAAGAAATACAGACTACCAGATAATTTTTTAACTGATTATTTATGTACTGTTGCCATATCAAACTTCTCCATTTACAAGGATCTTGACACACAGCTCAGCTCAGGCTTCACTTACATCCCTCACACGATGTACATAAGACCTTCTATACTTCGTACTTATAATCTTTTTCTCATGCAGACACTCCTGAATCTGATCCTCTCATGACTTCCTTTGCCTTCCTCTGCCTTTCCTTCCTGCTACTTGGGCTAAAAAATAATTCTTAGTATCTTAGCACTCATTCTTTCAATATGGCCAAACCACCAAAGAATATTAGTCTCCACCTTGCTAACAACATTTTGCTTCATATTACACATCTGCAACACATCTTCATTTCGCACATGATCAGATCGTTTCTCCCCCCCCTGTAAGCATTGCATCTCCCCAGCACACAGACTCCTATCTATATCTTTTCTGTAGTACCCAGGTTTCACTGCCATACATCAGAGTAGGAACAGTTACACTTTCATACACAGCCATTCAGACCCTTGAGAATCCATCATTCCTGTGAAATCCTAAAGCAGCTATGACTTTCAATGAAGACTTCACTCACCTATTAATTTCACCATCTAATCTGTTTTCTCTGTCAAACATAATTCCTAAATATACAAACTTATTCACCTGGGCAATCACTGTGCTATTTAGACTTATATTACAATCAGTAGTAACAGTTCCTTGCTCAAAAACCATAACTTTGGTTTTTCCTTTATTTATACTCAGTTTGAATTTCATGCAAACTTTGTACATTTGGGACAACATACTTTGCAACTCACTTTTGCTCTCTGCCAACAGGACTGTCTCATCAGCATACAGCAAACTGCACATTTGGATATTACCCAGACATAAACCAGTATTGTCCATTTTGGCATCACGCATGCACACATCCATAAATATATTAAACAGCCATGGTGACATTGCACGACCTTGTCTGACTCCTGCACCGATAGAAAACCATTTTGATAAAACACAAGCTCTACTGCCAGCATACATGGCTTTTACACTATTAAGTGATTCCCAGTAACACCATATTTATTCAATACCTTCCACAAAAGTATCCTGTGTACTTGGTCATAAGGCTCTCTCTAAATCTATGAAGGCAGCAAAAACTTTCTTACCAACAGCCAGATACTTTTCAATCATCATGTGTAATGCAAAAATTTTGTTAGTGCAGCCTTTTACCAGGCATAAAACCACTCTGAACTTCCCACACTTTCTCTGATGCAAGATCTTGTACTTTTTCAATAATGACCTTACCAAACACTTTCTTTGGCACATTCAGTAGGCTAATACCACGATAGTTCTTGCAGTCAGTCTGATCACCTTTTCCCTTATACAAGGGAACAATAATAGCATCCTTCCAATCCTGAGGGACCATTTCTAACTCGCAGCACAACTGGCAAATTTCAGTTAAGCAGTCAATTACAGGGTCACCACCATATTTCAACATCTCGGCAGTTATGCCATCAACTCCTGGAGCCTTACCATTCTGAAGAGATTTTAGAGCTTTACACACCTCTTCTCTTGAGATCCCTCCTGTGCTTCCATCCTTCACTGTGACATCATCTGCGTCTGTCTCAGCATCATCTTTGCTTTCCTGATCTAATAACTCCCAAAAGTATTCACCCCCATCTTTCACTTAACTCATTAGGCTGCTATATCATTTCCCTGATTCTATTCTTCATGCAACTTACAACTTTATTTACCCTATTTTTCCTGAGTTTTATGTGGTGTACCGTCAAAATAACCCACGTCGTAATAACCCAGCATCACAATAACCCCGCGTTAAAATAACCCAACGTTACAATAACCCCACGTGAAAAAAAAACCGTTACAAAATAACCCTGTGACACAATAACCCCAGGTCACAATTATTGTACATCAGAATAACCCGTGTCATAATAAGCCACGACTTAATAACCTATCTCATGAAACTAACTTAGTCCATAGACGCTTTTTGGAAGGAATTGGCGTCCGGGGTCAAGGGTCTCCCCATACAAATGTTTCATAAAATCTAGTTTTCAATTTAGAACCACTGAATTTGGTATACAATTTAATGGTACGCTAACAAGGGGCCGGCCCCCCACACAAAATTTTCGTGAAATCTACAGTTTTCAATTTATATCTAACAAATTTGATATACACTCTCATGGTACTATAACGTAGATGATAATAGTTTTTGGAACGGGTCGGGATCAAGCCCCCTTCCCCCTACAAAATTTTCATAAAATCTACAGTTTTCAATTTAGAACCACCAAATTTGGTATATAATCTCATGTTACTATAACTAAAACAGTAGGTAGTTTTGGAACGGTCGGGGTCAGCCCCCCCCCACACACACACACACACAAACACGCACAAAATTTTCGTAAAATCTACAGTTTTCAAGTTAGAACCACCAAATTTGGTATACTATCTCATGATGCTCTAACTTAGACGTTAGATGGATTTTGGAACAAATAGGGGCCTGGGGTCAAGGTGCCCCATACAAAATTTGTGTAAAGTCTACAGTTTTCAATTTAGAACCTCCAAATTTGGTATACATCTCATGGTACTCTAACTTAGACGGTAGATGGTTTTTGGAACCGGTTGGGGTCAAGGGGCCCCCAACGTAAAATTTTCATAAAATCTACAATTTTCAATTTAGAACCACCAAATTTGGTATATTATCTCATGATGCTCTAACTTAGACAGTAGATGGATTTTGGAACAAGTAGGGGCCCGGGGTCAAGGGACTCCCATACAAAATTTTCGTAAAATCTACAGTTTTCAATTTCGCACCTCCAAATTTAATATACGTCTCGTGGAACTCTAACTTAGACGGCAGATGGTTTTCGGAACCGGTCGGGGTCAAGGGTCCTCCGATACAAAATTTTCGTAAAATCTACAATTTTCAATTTAGAACCAACAAAATTGGTATACAATCTCATGGTACTATAACTTAGATGATAGATAGTTTTTGGAACGGGTCGGGGTCAAGCCCCCCCCCCCCCCCCACACACACACACCAATACAAAATTTTCATAAAATCTACAGTTTTCAATTTAGAACCACCAAATGTGAAATTTGGTATACATCTCATGGTACCTAACTCAGACGGTAGATGGTTTGTTTTTGGAACCGGTTGGGACCTGGGGTCAAGGGGCCCCGACGCAAAATTTTCGTAAAATCTACAGTTTTCAATTTAGAACCACCAAATTTGGTATACAACCTCATGGTACACAAACTTAGACGGTAGATGGTGTTTTTTGGAACGGGTCAGCGTCAAGACCCCCCACAAAATTTTCGTAAAATCTGCAGTTTCCAATTTAGAACCAATAAATTTGGTATACTACCTCATGGTACTCTAACTTAGACGGTAGATGTTTTTGGAAGAGGTCGGTACCCGGGGTTTATGGGCCCCCATACACATTTTCATAAAATCTATAGTTTCCAATTTAGAACGACCAAATTTTGGTATACTACCTCAATGTATTCTAACTTAGAGTGCAGAAGGAAAGGGTCGGGTGCAGGGGTGAAAATGAATCCAAAAATTACATTTCTTACTCTTAAGAACTACAACCCAATTCAGCACTTCAATACCACACCTACGGTCTAAGTTAGATTCCGTAGATAACAATAAAGTGCAAAAATATCCGGTTAGTTCTGTATTAAAAACACAAATTAATAAATGTTAGCTTTCACCACCAACGGGTACCTTATCAGGCAGAAAAACAATGTAATGTAAATAATGTAAATTCTCTTTTGTTTCGTATAATTAAATTAACTAAATCAAATAAGTTTACTGGAAATTTACGGAAATATTTTTTCATTCATTAACTTTCACCCGCTGAACTTGGTGATTCTACAAATAGTAATATTTACCCGTGAAATACCGGGTACTCCTGCTAGTAGGAACTAAAGATAATGTTACACTTTTAGTCAGGTACAAAACGATAATTATAAAGCCCTAGGCAATTTTCAGTCCGCCGTGCTAATTTTCATAAGGTTTGCATAGAACTCCAAGATTTTAGCAATGCGCTTTACTAAGGTTGAAACTATTAAGCAGGCCCTAGGCTTAGGGCTTTTTGATAGTTTTCAGTCCTCCGAGCTGATATTTATATAGTTTTCAAAGAAAATCAAATTAATTCTGTTGAAATTTTACCCGAGCACAAGACATTTAATAGATACGCCCGAGGCCTAACATATGCATTTTTAGTAATTTTATAATGCTGTGATCGTATTAGCTTTTTGTGACAAATCAATTTAAGAGTGTTACGCTTATTAAATTTTTTTAAAAGGCTTAGGCCTAGCGGTCGATAATCAATATTTGGTGCCTAAGTGAAAGCACAACATTATTAACTTGATTTATTATGCAACCTTATAAATATCAGCACAGCGATTAAAAGTTACTAAAGAGTCCTTGTAAGTAATATTTTTTGACCGAGTGCAAGTGCAATTTACGAAATGTCGACAGGTCAAAATATCTAAAGTAACGATGAAATTTGGAAAATTTCTTTTTATTTCAGTTTTGACACTTGTATTAAGTTCTGAAAACATGTATTTTACCTATTTTTTTATCTTCATTATGCTTTTAACAGAATTTCTTACTAATGTTTTGGGCATTTCATTTTGTGTGGTTACTTGTTTTTATGTTTTGGGCATTTTACTTTGTATGGGTATTTTTGTTATGTTTTGGTTATTTTATTTTCTGTACTGGTTATAATTTCCACAGGATGAAAAGGCGAAACTGTCAACACTCACGATGCCTACTTGCTTACATTTTTTTTTTAATACAGCACATGTTTTTGTATTGATTTATACCCCTTACTCCTTAAGCAACTCCAGGTTTCTTTAAATATTAACTTTTTATTAAAAGTTTGATTTTACGAAAATTTTGTAGGGGGGGGGCTCTGACCCCTTCCAAAAACCGTGTACCGTCTAAGTTATCGTACCATGAGATAATACACCAAATTTCGTTGTTCTAAATTAAAAACTAGATTTTACGAAAATTTGGTAAGGGGGCCACTTGTCCCCGGGCTCCAACCCCTTCCAAAAAGCATCTACAGTGTAAGTTAGAGTACCATGCGATAGTATATCAAATTCAGTGGTTCGAAATTAAAAACTGTAGATCTTACGCAAATTTTGTATGGGGCTCCTGTCCCCGGGCGCCTACCCATTCCAATAGCCAGCTATGGAATAAGTTAGAGTACCATGAGATAGTATACCAAATTTGGTGGTATTAAATTCAAAGCTGCAGATTTTACGAAAATTTTGTATGGGGGCACCTTGACCCCGGGCCCCGACCCCTTACAAAAACCACATACGGTCTAAGTTAGAGTTTCATGAGATAGTATACCAAATTTCGTGGTTCTAAATTAAAAAACTGTAGATTTTACAAAAATATTGTATGGAGGCCCCTTTGACCCCGGGCCCCGACCCCTTCCAATAGCCATCTACTCTCTAAGTTAGAGTACAATGAGATAGTGTACCAAATTTGGTGGTTCTAAATTCAAAACTGTAGATTTTATGAAAACTTTGTATGGGGGGGGCAGCTTGATCCCGGGCCCCGACCCCTTCCAATAGCCGTCTACTCTCTAAGTTAGAGTACAATGAGGTTAGTAAACCAAATTTGGTTGCTCTAAATTGAAAACCGTAGATTTTACGAAAATTTTGTATGGAGGCCACTTGACCCCGACCCCTTTCCAAAATCCCTCTACAGTTTGAGATAGTATACCAAATTTTGTGGTTCTAAATTGAAAACCGTAGATTTTGTGAAAATTGTGTATGCGGGGTGTGGGGCTCCGACCCCTTCCAAAATCCGTCTACGGTCTAAATGGGAGTACCATGAAGACATTTTCTAGACCGTGTCGACATTTTGGCTGTCGACATTATGACCGTGGCGACATTTTGGCTGTCGACATTATGACCGTGGCGACATTTTGGCTGTCGACATTATGACCGTGGCGACATTTTGGCTGTCGACATTATGACCGTGGCGACATTCTGGCTGTCGACATTATGACCCTGTCGACATTGTGACCGTCGACATTATGACCGCCACCGCACAAGCAAATTTAATAGACAGAAATGTTTGCTCACCCCACGTACCGTGTAGCGGAAGTATCGATCCCTTACGTAGTGACATCACTGTAAAGGACGGGTAGACCGTCGATACAACTGTGAAGCACTTGCGGGAGAAATGTTGTGAACAATTTTAAATTCAAATTCGGCTTGAATTTGAAAACTTACAGCCAAGATGGAATGTAAAAAAACAAAAACAAAAAAAGTGTCAACAATACACGCAGGAAAAACTGACATCCATGTGAATATTTTATTTATTGTAAACCAAGATTTTAAAGAAAATAGGTATCATTTTTTTTTCAAATCTATTTAATCTAAACAGGATATTTACTGGCTTAATGGCTTAAGGAAATATGCAAGGAAAGCATTCATAGCTTTTAAATTTAATTATATGCAACTGTAGCACTGTCTTCTTTAAATAAATTCAAGAGAAAGAAAAAACACCATAACATTATGTTAGTAGCACCTCATAAAGAAATCCCTTTATGCCGAACAAATCAAAACTTCAGTAACATGAAAGGAACTCGCTTAATTAAAAAGCTGGAAATTATTTCTATTAAATGCTCCGTTGTTATTTGTAATTAATCGCTTAATAGAAAAGTTAAAATTATATATTTTCAAATTCTTTTCCTTTCTTTTCGTCATATTTTAATCGCTAAATTTTGAGAACTTTAAAAATCGTCACCTTATTTAATGCAAAGAAATGCTTCCCTCACTCACTTTGCCATGTTCCTTAAGGAACTAGTTTAACCGGTATTCTCTTCTTGTGTTGGTAAGACATTTTTTCTTGAGGATTTGGAATTTAGTCCAATACTAAAGTGGAAAACAAACGTCTCAAGTGGAAAATAAATTCATTTTGCTTTTCGTTGCTATTAGAAGAAAAGAAAAACGAGTTTTTCCAGATTTTAACTATGGGTTATTTTGGCGCGGGTTATTATTTCCGGGTTAATTTGACATGTAACCGTTTTATGTACTTCCAGAAAGTTCCCCCTCCCCCCAAAGCTAATTCAAGCTTCCCACCTGCTCTTTCCTATTTTTTTGCCTTACTCTAGTGAACCAGCTTAGCTGCCTCACTTCTTACAGCGATATTCATCCTCAGAAACTCTGCCTTGCAACATTCCCAAATGGGCTTCCTTCTTTCTCTTTACTGCCTCTTCAATCTTGATAGTTCACCAAGCATCACCTCTATTATTACCCACTATTGTGGTGCCAAAGACCTCTTCAGCAGCGGTGCAACACAGTTCTTAAAACAGTCCCACTTTTCTATATCCCTCTCACAAGACTTCAGTTGTTCTCTGAGTGAGTTAGAGTAACGCTGATGATCTTCAGGGAGATTTTCAACCTTTATTCGTTCCATCCTAGGGCTCTTTCTATTCCTTTTCCTCGAACCAACATTCAGTTTCGCTCATGATACTACCAAGTAATGATCAGAATCAACATCCGCACCTCTCATCGCATGAGTGCAAGTGAACTGAGATTTATTTTGTACGTTATCCACAGTTATTTACTCCAGAAGTATTACCATTTGTTTGGTTTTATATAGTCAAATTTTAAATATAATTCTTAACATGCTGAGGAAGACACCAATGAAATTGGTTCTTAATGTTTATGGTCTGACAAGCATGATACTGGCAGTTTTTTTTTCTTTTTCTTTTTTTTTTTTCTTCCTGTTTTTAACAACAGAAGTCTTCTGTATTACAGTGTTTGGTATGCTGTTTTAAGGTGAGTGTGCTAGTTTTTACTTTATAATACAGTAGTTTGTTTGTAATTTTGAAAAACCACAAGACGTCCTGCTCATGCTTCTTTACGTTCCATATGATTATTGATCGACATCTCAAAAGGTTGGCAGCTGTGCAAATGGTGATCAGTATCATGTTGATTTGGGTTTGTTAGCTGAGTGCCTGTTGGTCTTCTCAGCTAACAGCTTTTTAAGCATTCCTGTTGCCCTTTAACCAAACAGGTTTTTGCCAATAAAATTAGGATTTGGCTTGTAAAATTTTTATTTGACTCACCATGTTTTACTGCTGTGATACTGATTCAGATTTTCAAAAAAGAGGCAAGATCCTTGCTTTGCATTAATACAAAAATATCTTGTTAACTATGAAATTTGGAAAGTATACAGGGTGTTCGTAAACTGTTTTGACAAAGAAGAGGGGTGATAGTACCCATCAAGACGAACAATATTTACAGTGGAACCTAGGGTTTCATTCCACTCTGAGTGTCAGAAAAGAGTAAAGTTTGATGTCCAAGTTGAACTTTCAGCAGTGCAAAGAAAGAGAATTAACGACATCATAAGTTGCACAATCCCATTTATGGAGATCAGGGACAGACTCAAAGTAGATGCTCAAAATGGTGGCCATGGGTGCTGTTGCACAATTCACACCAGCGAATGACAGACTGGCGCACCCTCTCGAAGACTCCTGGTGTCGTGTTTATCCTGTCCGCTGCAACAACGATTTTCGCGACGAGATCTTCCATGGAGTCCACAGACATCTCGTACACCAATGATTTCATGTGCCCCCAGAAGAAAAAGTCCAGTGGGTTTAAGTCTGGTAAGCATGGAGTCCATGCCACAGGTCCACCACGTCCAATCCATCGTGCTGGATATGTGGCATTCAGGAAGTGTCTACTGCACCTTGATAAGCCAATCAGCTGCAACTGTCTATGCTGCGTCTTTTCTCTGGCAATTTGCATACAGTAAATGCTTGATGGTGATGTATGTCTGGCAATGTGCTACTTCTCTGGCACGAAAGAAATGATGTCTGAGGTAACGACTTGTGCTTGTTGGACGTATTTCAAAGTTACTCTTTTCCGACACTCGGAGTGGAATGCGACCCTAGGTTCCATTGTAAATATATTTGTCTTGATGGGTACTATCCCCTCTCTTCTTTTGTCAAAACAGTTTACGAACACCCTGTATATGGAAAACTAAAAAGATATACATGTTTGTAAGAGCAGTGATATAGTTCTCTTCATTTATGTGAAAATATGCAGAGAAATACTTGAAATAAGGAGGAACTGAGGAAAGTAACTTCCCTTACAAACTTCTGTTACTCATGTTTTAATGAGATGCAAAGAACATGGCTTTGGGGATGATGTTTAAAAATCATCTTTATGAATTAACTGCATAATTATCAGCAAAACTGAGAGTCCAACATACCTGTCTTGAAACAGCTGGTTGGAGTAAATGATGAAGCTTGATGTTCATGAAATCAGCTGGAAGTTGAACAGTGAAGTGATTGCAGGGTGTTAATAAAAACATGATCGTTAAATAAGTTTGATATGAAATTTAAAACGATAAAGTAGCAGAATGAATTGAAGGGTTTTTTAAGGAAGATGATAGTTTAAAATTGAAGCCTGGATGTAAAATTAATCAAAATGTGAAAAGTTAAAACATTCTTTTAAAAACGCTAGTGAAATAGATGGAAACATATGAAGGTCAGGTCAGGTCAGATCTCGCCAAACTATGTTTTGCGCAATCAGATGCGTTTCAACCCTAGTGTATGTCTAGTCATCGGTGATTTGTAGGTTGTCACTGACCACCAACTCTCTTAGTATTGAAGTTGACTCAGCAGAGGTGCCTATCAGTAATCACCATAGGAAGCCTCATCGTTAACCCACGGAAAGGGTATTTCATGAGAAATTAACGTGTGAAATGTGTAATAACCTTATAAATGTACACTATCCTGACAAAAAAAATTATGAAATTAAATTAGCAATATTGCACTTACCTCATGTCATTGCTGACAAGACTCCTTTGTTGCTTGTTTTGCAGTGGAATATTCTTTTTCAGAAAACTTCTTTTTATAGCACTGCTCACCTGAGGAAAACACTTTACTTTTCTGTACAAGAAGGGCACTTAATGTTTTGGTGCTCATTGTTGGGCAGAAGTCTGTGTGGTTTTTCCTCACTATACTAAATATTATCTCTGTAGAGGAATTGCTGTGTGCGATAGTCAATATTGCCAACATTAGTTTAGGCAATGCAGAATACTTGGGAAGGCCAGATGAATTGTTGGACTCTAGTATTGTCAACAACAAACAGCAGATTTTACCTATGGCTTCATCAAAATATACCACCACAAGTGGATATAACTTGTAATCACCTGAATAGGTACTCCTATCTGTAGCTAATGAAAATGATTTTTTCTGCAAAGCAGAGACAATATCTTGCTGTGTTGAGCTTGCCATGTTTGGGGTTAGTGCACCAGTTTTCGTTCCAGCACTTATATATTTTTTCACGATATCTGAGTCTGGGAACATAGCCTGAAACAAGGGACCAGTATGGTCACAGCTTACTATAGGTAAGTAATGCTCCCAATGAATGTAGTAAACAGCAATTCAGCATTTATCATGCTATTTTCATCCTTCTTTGCAAAAAGGTTACCTAAAGGCTTTGATTGAGTCTTTAATTTTACATAATCCTCGTGTTTTTTTTACTGGATATGCTTTCGGCAATCATCTCATCCTGCATGGGCTACAGAAAAATCACAGCCACACATGGTACAAAATGTGGTTTTCATAAACATTTGATTTTGTTATGCACAGCGATGTTTTAAAGTATTCATCCAGGTAACATTGCTGGATTTTTGACTCTTACTCCCTTTTGTATTTCCACTCATCGTCAAAAACAGACAATTAAGGGAAAACAATAAACCTTACCAACATTAAAAGTGACTATTTGTTGTCAGAAAAAATAAACAAACTTTTTTTTTTTTTATTGAAAATTTAAAAATTATGTGAAAAACATTTTGCTTCGGAAACACTGTTCAACAAAGAAGGAATTTTTCAAATCAGACTCTTAGAAGCAGAGATATTGATAAACATAAGATATGCATCTACGTCCCCTGGCCGAGAAACCATGCATTATTTTAAGAAGAAAATATTCGGAAAAGTTTATCGACAAAAGTGGTATTGGTCCACAAAAGAATTTTTTCAATCGAAATTTTAGAAGCTCAGATTTTGCTGCAAATGCATCGGAAGCAGAAATTAACACTTACGCCCCCTGGTGGCCAAACCATTCTTTACCAAATATTAGAAATTACATGCAAAGCATTTACCATCAGGAGCTGTATCCGGTGGAGAAAGAATTTTTCAAATCGTAGTTTTAAAAGCAGATATCGAGAAAATGCAATTTACTTTTGCACCCCCTAGCAGAAAGTCTATGAATTACTTGAAAATTTTGAAATCGTGTGAAAAACATTTCCCACTAGAAACTATCAAACAAAGGAATTTTTCAAATCGGACTGTTAGAAGCCAAGATATTGACAAAAAATAAGGTATGCGTTTATGCCCCCTGGCGGAGAAACCATGCATTATTTTAAGAAAATATACTGAAAAGGTTTATTGATGCGAGTGGTATTGATCCACGAAAAAAAATTATTCAATCGAGATTTTAGATGCTGATTTTGCTGCAAATGCATCAGAATCAGAAATTAACACTTACACCCCTGGTGGCCAAACCATTTTGTCAAAAAATTTGAAACTACGTGCAAAAGATTTCCCATCAGGAGTTGTATCTTCGGCAGAAAAGTTTTTTCAAATCTTGAGTTTTAGAAGCAGAGATATCGGGGAAAACGCAGCATACCTTTGTGCGCCCTGGCCCTAGCGGAAGATCAATGCTTAACTTGGAAAAGTGACTATACCTAAAATAGTCTTCAACATAAATAGAATCGAAAGGTGAAGGAATTTTTTCAATCTGATGTTTAGAAGCAAATATATGGAATAAAATGTATTTCGAATTTGACATCATCTGCATTTACGCCCTCTAGCAGTGAAATTATGAATCGTATAAAAAAATGAAATAAAGAATCATCATTTGCACATTTCGAGCTTTCCAATGCAAAATGAATTTTTGAAATCGGGCTAATAGTTTCAGAGGGCAGGGTTCCCACTCACTCAACCTGGAAAACAGGGAAAACCTGGAATTCTCAGGGAATTTGAAAATAGTTCCAAAACTCAGGGAAAATTACCTCCCGCCCTTTTTTTTTTTTTTTTTTTTTTTTTTTTTTTTTTTTTAAATCAATGGATACTTTATTTTGCAAAAAACTTATTTTTTCAAGATTTCAAACTTTTGCTTGCAATTACTGCCTGCCTAGAATTTGGTAGATATTACTTTGTTATATTAAGTATTTCCTTTATTCTCTAAAAAAAGATGCAAAATTGAATTTTTAAAATTGCCAGTTATTAAGCTTTTGTTCAATTTCTGCAGGCAGTTGTTATAACATGGAACAATTAGGCACAATGGCTCCTGCTTGAAGAAACACTTCACAAGAGAACCAACCAAATGATGGATCAAAGTCCTTAGTCTGTTAGTTCTCTTGAAACATGTTTCTTTGAGCAGAGCCATTCCATCATTAAGCTTAGCTGCATTGCATTATAGAGAAACTGAAACTATTCAACTGACAAATTTTTTCTTACAATATGACCTGTTTCTATGGGAATGTATTTACAAATTCCATATGGGTAGTATTCACAAAAGTTCACGGAACTTTGGTACAGAAAATAATGTTCACAGTTAGTTGTTATTAATGAAAAGCAGGTAATTTTATAAAGACAAACTATGCAAAGAATTTACAAGTGTGTGCTTTGGTGAGAAAATTGAATGGAATGCCACTCTGGAAAACATTAAAAACCACCTGGAGAACTTGGAAAAGTCAGGGAATTTTTGTATTACTTTTGAGTGGGAACCCTGTATGGTGTCCACAGACAGACAAACCAATAACAAAAGCACGATCTTTTTTACAAAAGACGTGCTAAGAAAAGTTGGCTTTTGAGATTTTATAGGAAACTTGAATATTTTTCTTATTTAGTTTTACAAATTTTCCCTAAATTCATAGTATTTTAACAAAAATGGGTACAAAATTGAGATTTTCCGAAACACGCTGAAATCCATAATTCTTCTAACCTGTCCGTAGTCTGACAGTTGAAACCGTAATAATTACGGAAAATCCGTAATGGTTGGCACCTTTGCATCAGGGTTCCCATGGTCCTTATAAATCCTTAAAAGTTTTTAATTTTTGCCAGAAATTCTTGAAAGTGCTTAAAAAGTAACCCCCCCCCTCCCCCACTGCTTGCATGAAATGCCGAAGTTACAAAGTTTCAATGTAGTGTGAATAACTTCTACTGCTTGTTGGCTATGTTGACGATGGTGCTGTGTGATGTTGGCAGAAAACTCATGGGAGATCATCGGGCAGAAGGAACTCTTGTCGGTTACTCATGTCAAACTGGACTTTGATTTTGTAATTTTGACTTTGATTTTATAATTCAAGCCATGAAATAATTATGTGTAATATCCAAATCTAGGTCTTGTAACTTTAACTATGGTTTTATGATTTACATTCTTTTTGCTGCATATGCAGTTATTCTCTCATATGAAAACTGATTTGACCAGTCTTTTAAATTGCTTAAATTCGAATTTATTAAACATCCACAAACATGAATTATATGCAACAATATTGCAAGCTTCATCTACAGACTTTAGTTTGAACAGTTAAGTCATGTGTGAAAGTATATATGTATATATGTTATTTTTGCATGTGCAATTTGTAAGGTCCTTAAAAATGTTTGTAGGATGCTTAAAAGTGCTTATTTTTGTGAAGAAAATGTGTGGTAACCTCGTATGTTCTTGTATTTGCCGAGTTATGATTTTATTGGTCATTGCATTTTGTGGAATTTCTTGTGCACCATCTGGTGGGAAGACTGTATCAGGAAGTCAGCAAGTTAGTCTATGCTGTTTAATTTTCTTTTCTGTATGTATTGCCAATTTCCATGCATGTGATAAGTCAAAATGGCATGTTTGGGTTACCATTAAATACTTCAAGTTTTTTCAGTGACAATGGATTCTACAATCAGGATCTACTTGTGTTTGCGGTGGGAGTTTTAAGTCATAAGCTCCCACTGCAAACACATTAAAAACTACTGATAACTTAACCACAGTATCAGAGAAAGCTATGAGTACCTTTTAAAGGTGTGTAGACATTAAGAAATGAAGCATATTGTATTAGACTGACTTTAATGTTATACCATTCAGACCACAGTAATTTTAAGATTTGTTGGTGATTTATATTGCATCTCGGAAAAAATAATAGGTATTTTTTATTGAAGGTGTGCAACTACCACAAAAGCTGGGAGAGTATGCATTCTAAGCTTAATGTGTAAATATCTAGGATTGTATGCTAAAATTCTCTGAATTAACCAAATCAGCATGTCTATACTAAACTATGTAATTTGTTTTGTAGGCAATTTGTACAGAAGCAGGTTTGATGGCCTTACGTGAAAGAAGAATGAAAGTTACCAATGAAGATTTCCGGAAATCGAAAGAAAATGTACTGTATCGTAAAAAGGAAGGAACACCAGAAGGGCTTTATTTATAATTGTTCATTTCTTCATTACATTTCCTTTGAATTAAATTTGTCATTTACAATTTGTTTGGAAAATTCATCTGTAACAGGAAAAATTAAATATACTATGGCATCTTTTTAATTGGTTTTGTTGTTTTGGAATTCATTTGTACGTACCAGTCAGAGCATGTTTCTTCTTCTTCTTCTTCTTTTTTTTTTTTTTGTGGGGGGAGGGGCGTGTTGTTTAAAGAAAAAATAAATAATTCTTCACATGTTAACTGTTTAAAAAATCTGAGGTACTTTCATGGTGTATAATGTATAAATAACTGCTAATTTTCCACATTTGTAGTTTTAGGATTGTTGTAGTTTATCTCTGTGTGCCTGGGAAATTGAATAAAATGCTAGGCACGTACCAAGTAGACTGAGTGCTGATGACAGCACTGAACTTCTAAAAATGCTTCTTCATTGGTAATAGTGCAAAATTGCTTTTTGCCCATAAATTTCTAAGGTACTTACTTTCTCATTTAAAAGTTTTAACTCTAAGTGATTGTGAAAAACATCCATATGGAAGTTTATCTAATGTATATGTGTACTTATTAAAAGGCTGATTCAGAATGGTCCAACTTTTAAAAAAGGAAAAAAATGTAAGAGGCAGCGAAAAAAAAAAAAAAAAGCTGTGTCATGTGAAAAGCAACAATTAAAGTTTTTTTTTTTATCACAATAACTGTATGATTTAAATCACTTACTCAAGGCTTTACCCAGATATATTTATTTAATTCTAGTTCCACTTGAAGAATCTTTAGTTAATCTTCCTTTTCTCTGAGTTCCTTTGGTTTTTTACAGACTTTTCTGGCCTTTGGATTTTAGTCAAGGCCTGTTCTCAATGTTCAAGTGGAACTAGAATTAAATAACTGTATGACTGTGGATGACATCAGCTGCTTAATTTTCAAGTGAAAAAGTGTATTTAGGGTTGGAACTTAATATGTTAATACCACTTTCCCCCCTAACTTATCTTTAACTCTTCTTACATTCATTCTATATCTCCTGTTTTTTTTTACTCGGGTGTCTTTCAAATAAATCTTTACTGCGGTGTAAATAAGATATATATTTATTTTCTATTTATACACTATATTGACAAAAGTCACCGAGCACCTAAAAGAGAAACACAACATAGCATTTATTGACATACATTAGTACAGTGTCGGTCCACCTTTGGCCTTAATGCATACACTGACCCTTCGAGACATGCTTTCGACAAGGTTTTGGAACACAGTGATAGGTATGGGCTTCCATTCAGTACATAATGCTGCCGCTAACTGTTGCTTAGTAGTAGGCCTTGGTTCCAAATTTCTTATGCGGTGCTCTATGGGATTAAGATCAGGGCTCTGTGCCAGCCAGTCTACACACGATACGGAATTATTGTCAAACCACACCATAGCAGTCATTGCTTTATGGCTCAGGGCATTATCCTGCTGGTACCAATAAGGCTCGGTTCCATAGTATTGCCACAGAATTGGTAGGGCATAATTGTCCAGAATATAGAGGTAGACGTGCTGGTTAACAGGTTTGTCCAAGATAACCAATGGGCCGGGACCATACCACAAAAACACCCCCACACGAGTACACTGCCAGCTCCAAACTTGACTGTAGGAACAGTACACTGTGGTAAATAGTGTCCCCCTGGCTGCAGCCATACCCACACACGGCCATCAGACTGATGGATGATGTATCTGGAATCGTCAGTCCATAGGACCTGTTTCCATTTATCTACGGTCCATGATAAATGTTTTTTACACCCTGCTAAATGACGAGTAGCATTCCGAGCAAAGATGAAAGGCTTATGAGCAGCCGCACGATCACGGTAACCCATGGAATGAAGTTCTCTGCGAATGGTACATGTACATACTGAGGTTCCAGCATTTTTACTCACCTGCACACTGAGGTCTTGTGCAGTACTCCGTCGATTAGCTGTAACGACTCTCCTGAGGCTTCGATGTCCTCTATCACTGATTTTCTTTGGTCTGCCGGTTCGTTTTGCTGCTTCAAGCATGCGATTGGTTTTCCTCTTATTCAGTACATCCAAAACAGTTGACTTGAGTATGTTTAAACACCTCTCGGTTCCTCTTGTGAACAACCCGCTAATATAACACCCAACAATCTTTCCTTTCTCAAAGCCAGTTCTCTTCTGCAGTGACATTTTCACTCAATCTCACAGTGCGATATGATCGAGGTCGGCTGCAGGCTTGTTTTTATACTGTTTGCAGCTGTACCGCGCATCCTAACAACGCAGCAGATCCGTTCATTCGCTTTTGAAGGGGTGTCCAGTTACTTTTGTCAATATAGTGTATATGTTAGTAACCATGATAATACAAAGGGCATTCTGAAAGCAATACCTCATCACTCACAAGATTTTTATTTGTAGAGAAAACCAAATCAGGACTGTAGTGGGGCATCACCGTCCCGCCCATTTTAGCAATAGCCTGTGAAGTCTATTGAGGTGTGGGGGGCGTGTGTTATCATGGTGTAAAACAACACTATGAAGTGGAATGTCATGTCTTTTTCTTCTGATAGCTTCTTCAATGTTTGCATATAGTGAGCACTGTTTACTGTTGCACCCCGTTCAAGGAAAGCAGTCAAAATGACACCATGTTTTTCCCAGAAAATTGTCACCATCACTTTCCCTGCGGAACTATAGTTGTTTTCACCTTTTTCTGTCGAGTTGAAGATGTGTGATGCCATTCAATTGACACACGTTTTGTTTCTTTGTCATGAAAGAACACCCAGGTTTCATCTCTCATCACAACGTTAAAGAAAAACACCTCACCCTCCCTTTCATAAGTCCAAGAAGTTCCAGCACATGTCCACCCTTTGCTGACATTGTTCACAGCTTACTTTGAACAAATTTTTCTAATTAATGTTTCTATAGCACTATGACCACAATGAGTTTCATCACAACAACTGGATGGTAGCACGACGATCAGCTGTGATGAAGTCTTTCACTCATTGCCTGTTGGCATCTGTCACTGCAGTTGCAGGTCTTCCACTCCATTGCTTGTTCAACACTGAACTTTTCCCCTCTTGAAACTTTTTCATCCCTCTTTGGACATTACTGATTTTGATTGTGGCAACTCCATACACCGCCAGGAGTCTTCTGTGGATTTCTGGAGCCTCGCATCCCTCTTTTTCCAGGAATTTGATTATGGCTTGCTGCTTTTCCCTGTCACTCGTGATCTTTATTTCCGATTCTGAAAAAAAAAATTCCCACATTGGTAACATATCGTAGTACATGTCAGTGCAGTTTCATTAAAATCACATCAAAGTTTCAAGAGTTATTGAAAAGGAGGCATTACTTTCAGGATGGTCCTTATAAATTAGTTAAAATGTACTTACTAATATGGCTTTGTTTAAAATTTTAAGTTCATACCATGAAGCAACAGCTGTGGTTCTCTGCTTCAAATGCTGGTGTTAGCCTAATCTTCTGTACTAAACTGCTGTCATTCATCTAGTTCTCGAGTTAGGCTCTTAATGTATGCCATGTTAGACCTTTTAAACTGGAAACTTTTCTGCTGTGTAATTGTTGATAATTTGTTTATCTGGGAAAACATTGTTGTTGAATTAAATATTAATTTTTTTAAGTTGAAAGATAAAATGTATTATAGCATAACTGTGTTTTGTCTTCAAAGCATAGTTAAAAGGTGATAAAAATTCAAGGTTTTGTCTGAATGGATTTGCAAAGAAAGGTATCAAACATTTTTTTTTCTGTGATAGTTTTAAAGGCCAACTATTAAAATCATTTTGGGGGGGGGGGTTAAATGAATGAAAACAAAACCTTTAAGAAGACTTGATGTTGCACCAAATTAATTTAGGATGGAATGGAGTTAAAATACATGAAACCATGCTTTGGAAAAATAAAAACTACCAACCAACATGAGGATAAGTTCTATATAATAAGGTGCACAGAAAGATTTAAAATTGAACAAACTAAGAATTATAACTAATTTTATTACAACCTTATAACAAACTTCTTGCATAATAGAAAAAAATTAGTTATCAAAAGAAAAAAATAAATAAATGCATATGAGAGTGCTGAACACCAGGTGACGACACCACCGTGAATAACAGCAACCAATCTGAAATATCTTGGGTGCATGACAAAAATCCTGCCAAGGAAGAATAGATTGGTTTCAACATTCGTCAGAAGCGTGATCAATGGTAAGGCTGGCAAAATCTCTGAGGATGTGCGTACAGAAAATGCCCAAAATGCATAAGAGCCAGTGACAATCAACTGTCCATTTGGAACAACAACACTGTCTTCTCAAAGTTTTTAATTTCAATTGTTTTGACTTCATTCTACTCTAACAGAAAAAAATTGGTTCAAATAGTTGGCTTCAAAAATCACCGTAGCAAAATAACCTTGGACTTTCTATCCATCCATACTTTTTAAAAACCCTTGCATTTTTATAATGTTTTAACTATGCTTTGAAGATAAAACATAACTTACTCGATCAAGGAAGAAATATTCTTCAAAATATGTGGTAAATTGGTAGAATATTCATAGCAGTCAGATATAAAGTCTGAATTTGCTTGTAGCACTTACTGGTCATCCATGTAACATCTCTCAGAAAACGTGAAAATTTCATTGCCCTTGAGTGGGAATTGAACCCGCATCTCCCAATTTCCATTCAAGTATGCTATCCATTGCACCACCCATGTCAATGAAGTTGAAGTAACCGAGGCTAGTTGCTTGAGCTTCACTGTCCTGGGTGGTGTAATGGATAGCATACTTTAATGGAAATCGGAAGTGCAGGTTCGATTCCCGCTCCAGGGTGAAGAAATTTTCAAGTATTCTGAGAGATGTTTACGACCAGTAAGAGATAAAAGCAAATTCAAAGTTTATATCTGATTGCTATGGATATTCTGCATAACTTACTTATAAGAATCATCTGTTTTATCGTTTGTTAGTTTTAACAACACTTAACATTCATACATGAGATTCCTCCGCGGAATTCAGTTTTTTTTTGGGGGTCATCATATGGGTCATGTCGAGATCAATGCAGAACTAAATAGAAATGGGGGGGGTCGTTTTCCGTCTGCGGGTGGTATTTCGTCTTTCAAAACTTTCGAAAACTGAAGTTAAACTGAGTGGCGATTTTTCCCGTAATCGTAATTTCTTTTTTCTCACGGTGTTGCCTGTTCCCAATATTGTTATTAAATGTCATTTTATTGCATAAATGTTTGTATTTCAGCATGAAACTGTGGGCAATGATTTCCAAAAACGGAAGTTGGACGGCATGAAGATTTCTCTGTAGTCTTCATGCAAAGATTCTTCCGTGGATTCGAAGAATTCTGCCATTTCCATTATCATTCTGGGCGTTCTCGAGATCAATGCACAACTGAACAGAAATTTTTGGGGCAATGGTGGGGGAGAGGGATTCGTTTTTCGTTTGACGGCGGATTCCGTCTTACGAAACTTTTGAAAACGGAAGTTAGATGCAGCAAAGATTTCTCCTGTAATCTTTTTTTTTTTTTCTCTCGCGATGTTCCATCTGTCCAGTATTGTACTTAAATATCCTTTTATTCCACAAATACTGCATTTCAACCTAAAAATGGAGGAAGAAGTTTCCGAAATCGGAAGTCAGTCGGAGCGAAGATTTCTCCCGAAATTGCATTTTTTTTCTTCCTGCAATGTTCTCACTATCCTGTGTTGTTGATAAGTGTTGCTATCCCCCATAAATGTCTGCACTTAAGCTTGATAAGGGAGGGGAAATTTTCCAAAAACGGAAGTGACAGTTTGAAAATTTGTTAGAATTGATGCATGGTGTTCAAAAGTATTCATATTCTGAAAGTCACACCATTTATCTAAAGTAGCGAAAGCTTTGATATCATGCGTTCGTGGTCCTCGGGATGAAAGTTCTTTCAGCATGATGGATAAATTATTGTCATCTGAGGAAATATAAGGGGAAGAGGAAAGAACAGTGGTGAAGAAATAGGGGCCCGCCCCAGTGGCGCAGTGGTCTAAGCGATGGCCTCTGATCATTCGTCCGAACGGGGTCCGGGTTCAAATCCCGGTGAGGCATGAATGTTGTGTTTGTCTTACGGCACTGGCTCTCTCTTTTCCCTGGAATCAGTGACCCTAAATTAGGGACAAGCGACTGCTTATAGCCCATTGAGTTGCTCATGGTGGTCGTTAAAAATCCAATAAAAAAAAAAATAGGAAGGGAATTATATGAACAGAAAGAAAAACTAAGCAACGATTGCTGTGCAGCTGCAGAGTCAACAAAAGACATGTGGCCATGGAACTTGCTGAGAAGAAAGCAACACAAGAGGAAAATTGAGCTGATGTTCTAGCAAGTAAAAAGAGAGAGAGAGAGAGAGAATGTGTTTGAAGCAGTGTCTTTTAAAATCACTTTTTGTTTTGAATTCAGTAATTTTATATTGTGAATACAGTGAACAATTCCATCCTGCTTGTGCTGCTTTATATTCACACTTTCTTGTCGCACGTTCCAATTCTTTTCGCCCGATTAAAAAGTTCAGCTTTTTTGTTCCTTGGCCAGAATATTCGACTGTATAAATACTCAACACAAATTTATCAGCAGCTACACAGGAGAAAAGTTGTCAGCTTAGAGGATTAACATGATCTACATTAAGAACCCAGAAGAATTGGGCTAACTCAAAAACCAGATGAACGATGGTAGTTTGATACAGAAGATTAGGCCTAACACCAACCTTTCACACAGAGAACCAACAAAACCATTCCTTCACCATATCAACTTTGGCAAATTTTGATGAAGCCTGTTAAATTGGTAAGTACATTTTTACTAATTATTACTATGTTTACGTACATATCGCTAAGCTGTTCTCTGTGATCCAGAGGTTAGCTCCTCAAACAAAGCTCATCTGTCAAATTAATGATGCTAGATTTTACATACTGTTGGTGTATCAAATGTCTTCATTTGTAGCAATCTTGACACATAACATAAGCTTCAGTGACATCTGTCACACAAGGCCTTTTGTACTTCATGCTTATGTCGCAGACATTACTGAATCTGGTCCTCCGATGTATTTGACTATGTTACAGTGAGCTTGCCTTCTGTTCAGAATGATTTTTATTTGGACAAGCAACAGATTCTCTATGCAGACAGTATGGAAACCAAACTTTTAGTTTTATAGCCCTTGAATTTAAACAAACGACAGTGGATAGTGGATCCCGTGTGTTTCCTACATGCTGGCTGGGTATAGTGGTGTATTGGGGTGGCAACACCAGAGAGTGCCCGGCTTCAGAGACAGACAGAGCATCCTAGTTAAGGGCAATTAACAGCAAAGACCCACTGCAGGGCAGGTAAATTGAAACACCAAATTCAGTGTATGAGACCCCAAATTTCTAAGCATCCAATTGATGTCCACATCCCCCAGTCATGTACAGTGTTCCTCACTCTTGTAAAGAACGTATTGCATGTAAAAAGATTATAAACCGCATTACACACCTGATGATCCTCGGGATGTGTCCTTACTCATAGATGCCAACTAGTACGGATTTTCCGTAATTTTACGGATTTTTGGTTGCTGTTACGGAAGTACGGAAACACCGCTGAAATTACGGAAAATCGCCATTTGATTTAATTTTCTGAGATAGAAAGCAAATTTTCAACTTAAAAATTTTTGTTTGTTCTTCCAAGTTTTTCTGAGGGAAAAAAATATAAATGCTACATTCAGGGCTGCCAGACCTGCGCCAATTGGGGCAGCCCGCGCCACAACGTTGTTCGTGCACCATTCTGCTAAAAAATCGCCATTTCGACGAAATCTGCGCTAATTTTGGGCCAAAAGTTAAAATTTACAGGTCATCGATATTTTAGCGTTATCTTACGGCATTCGAAATCGATTCAGCGGTTAATTCGTACGTAAGATTCTTCCGCAGATGCGCGGCATCTCCTCCGTTTTTTTTTTTTTTTGTCATTTTCGAGATCGATGCAAAAGTAAAGAAATTTTCGGGATAAAGTGGAGAAATTTTCGGGATATCGTATTCCGTCTGAGGATGTTGTTTTGTCTTTTTAAACGTTCGGAAACGGAAGTTAAACGAAGTGCAGATTTTTCCCGTAATCGTATTTTTTTCTCTCGCGATGTTGCTTCTGTTCAGTATTGTTAAATGAAATTTCATTGCATAATTACCACTTGAAATTGTAGGCAGCGATTTCCGAAAACGGAAGTTAGGCAGCCCGAAAATTTCCCCATAATCTTCGGCGACAAGATTCTCACGCTGATCGATGCATAACTGAACTTAAATTTTAGGAGGGTTGGTGGCGACGGCGGGGGGGGGGGGGGGTCGTTTTCTCCGTCGGAAAACGGAATTTCCTCCTTCACTAAATGGAAAGTAGACGGAAGTAAGATTTCTCTGGTAATCGCAATTTTTTTTTTCTCGCGATGTTTCCTCTACCCAGTATTGTTAGATATTATTTTATTCCATAAATATTTGTATTTCAGCTTGAAAATGTTGGATAAATTTCCGAAAACTGAAGGCTTGAAAAACCGTTATTTCAAGCCATGTTTCCCAATTCAGTGATCGCAAAAAAATATTCATGTGGAAGAACCAAGGCTACTGCACTAATTCAGTACAAGGCCAGTGTTTCTACAAGTAACATCGTATCTGAAGTAAAAAAAAATCTTTTTACTCTATCTACGGACGGAAGTAATGATGCTCAAGCAAATAAACTGTATCCCATTACAATAACATATTTTGACGAAAAAATAGGGAAAAGTTCAACTGTTTTGTTACCATTGGTTGAATTAAGTAATAATACAGGTGAAGGAATATTCAACGTTTTGAACAATGAGTTTGTTAACAAAAAATATCTCCTGGAGCAACTGTGTGTCATTTTCCTGTGACAATGCTAACACTATGATAGGTCAAGTAAAAGGTGTTGTTTCTCACATAAAGAATGTTCAGCCTGCAATCATAGGGCAGCGATGTTCATGCCATTTAGTAAATTTAGCTGCGCAGAAATCTGCTACTCAACTGAAAGGATTTATTGTTGAGCAGTTTCTGATACAGTTGTACTTTTTTTGGAGAAAAGTTCAAAGAGGAAACACAATCTAAAACTGAGTCAAGCTGTTTGTGGTACTAAACCACACAAAATTCCAAAGCGTGTCAATACTCGCTGGTTATCACTTTTGGAATCCATTGACAGAATTTTAAAACAGTGGGAGGCTCTAGAACATTATTTCAGTGACAATAAAGAAGCTAATTCACAGTATAAGAACCTTGCAAGTATGATTGGAAATCCTTCATCTAAACTTTGTCTTTTTTTATCTGCTATTCTTCCTTTGTTTACATCTGTTAACGTGTCCTTGTAGCAGGAAGCTCTGCTTGTGCATGTATTAAAAAGAAAACTTCATAGTCTGTTATCTGAATTGCTTGCACGATTTATCAAGCCATCAGCATTTGATGTGACAGCAACATCTCTTGCAGATAGAAATTTTGGAAGAAGAAATCAAAAGAAAACTGTGATCTCGTAATTGGGTCATAAGCGAGATCTTATATAGGCACAACTGCAGATCTGAGTAAAGACACAGTGGCTACTTTTTATTCTGAAGTAAGGGAATTTTACAAGGCAGGCTGCAATTACATTTTAAGAAAATTTCCACTTAATGATGAATTTCTGAGTCATGCTGAAATTGCAGATGTAGCATTATGGCAAAGTGTTTCTTTTGCATCAGTCCAATATATGTGTTCCCTGTTTCCAGTTTTGAAACCAGAAGAATCTGACAAGGTGGAATCTGTATTTGCTCACTACCAGTTTGAAAATTTTAACTGTGCTGTTACTTCTGAGAGAATGCATGAAGTGTGGCACAGAATTTCTTTAATGAAAAATGAAAGTGGCCAGTTGAAGTATGAATCATTAAGCAAAATTATAAAAATGATTTTAAAAGTCCCTCATAGCAATACAAGTACAGAAAGAATTTTCTGTATTGTGAAAAAAAAAAAAACATGAATGAATTCAGACCTAATTTAAGTACTCATGTGCTGTCTTCTTTATTAGTAGAAAAAATAAACAGCATTGCACACAGTGAACTATGCTACCAGAAGAAATTTTTCGCAAAACGCCGCCCCGGTGGCGCAGTGGTCTAAGCGATGGCCTCTGATCATTCGTCCGAAAGGGGTCCGGGTTCGAATCCCGGTGAGGCATGGATGTTGTGTTTGTCTTACGGCACTGGATCTCTCCCTTCCCTGGAACCAGTGACCCTAAATTAGGGACGGGCGACTGCTTATAGCCCATTGAGTTGCTCACGGTGGTCGTTAAACCTCCAATCAAAAAAAAAAAAAAAAAAAAAAAAAAAATTTTCGCAAATTGAACTAAGGAAGGCCAAAATGGCAACTACAGCCAGTTTATCATAATGATTTGGCCAACATTCCAAGAAATAATTTTTCTTCATGTCTGGAGGTAATTTATTATATTTTTCTGGTAGACAGTATTTTAAATTTTTCCACTAGCAAATTATTTTGTATTGTATTATTATTATTATTATTATTTTGTTAATAGTTCTGACAGATTAAAATTTGTTGCATTGTTAAATACCCAAATTTGCCGCTGTAGACTGGATTACTGAAAATTACTGGGGAAAAAAATTGTTACTGAAAAATGAACATGTTGGTTACTGAAAACTACTTTTAGAGGTTGGCATCTATGCTTACGGAAGAAACAGTTCTTTACACATACTTTTGGTTGCATGTAATGGCATACTTGCCAACAAAATTTTCCTAAATCAAGAAGATTGCTTGCAAAAATCAAGAAGATTTGCGACAGCACCAGAACTGTTAATTCATGATTATCTATTATAGGGGAGAGTGGTAATGTATGGGATGTGCTTTGATGATACTTGTTTTTTTTTTGGTTTTTTTTCTGTATCTTTCATTCATAGATTGTGATGATTTTCAAGGTTTTGTACTTTTTTAAATTGAATGATGCAATTTTAGAAATAACTTGATTTCATTTAAGCAATGACAAAACAGCGGCCTTTTTTCTTTACACTCTTTGATGACAATTTTATCCATCATGAATGCATGATAGCTTTCACTATTTTAGATAAAAGATTAATGGTGTTGAGAATATGAATACTTTTGAACACCATGCATCAATTCTTACAAATTTTCAGCTTCGTTACAATCCTTTTTAAACCCCTCTCCCTTTATCAAGCTGAAATGCAAACCTTTTTTTGGGGGGGGGGGGGGTTAAGAATACAGGATACATGTTTGGAGCATCGTTGGGGAAAAATATATATATACAGTTCCGGGAGAAATCTTTGCTACGTCCGATTTCCCTTTTCAAACATTTTCCCTTCATTTTCAAGTTGAAATACAAATATTTATGAAATGATATTTTACAACAATACTAGGCAGCGGAAACATCGCGTGAAAAATAAAATTACGATTATGGGAGAAATCCTCACTGCGTCTAACTTCCGTTTTCGAAAGTTCTGAAAGATGAAATTTCGTCTTTGAAAGTTTCAGGCGGAAAACACCTCCAATACCAATTACCCCAAAATTTGTCCAGTTATGCATCGATCTCGAGGATAACTGAAATTATGAAGGAAAAAGAGAAAATCCCCGAAGCCGTTGCACGCTCATGCTTGAAGATTACAGGGGAAATTTTGTGCCGTCAAATTTCCGTTTTCGGAATTTTTTTCACCATTTTCAAACTGAAATGCAAATATTTTTAGAATAAAATTATGTATAACAGCAATACTGGACAGAGGTGACATCGCAGGAAAGCGATATTATGATTACAGAAAAAATCTTCATTTAGTTTACTTCTGTTTTTGAAAGACGAAATACCGTCCCAATGTGTATTTTTACGCATTGGTAAGATTCTTGGGCAAGGCGTATTCTTACGCGTTAAGAAAAATTTCCGATGCGTATTCTTACGTGTTGGTAAAATTTCGATGCATACTAGACATGTAACTGCACATTTTAACAAACTCTGCACAGTGCAGAATTTAAAAAAATTTGCATTTCAGCTAAATTAGCACAGCTATTCCAACACTAAAAGAAGAGGGAGTTTGGTAAGATTGGCGAGAGGGGGTTGTACGATCTATAAATAAATATCGCTTACTGCTAGAAACGTGAGATAACATAAGGTTCAGTTGTAATGAGCTCATAATAAAACAAAAGCAGTTTTCACTAAGCGACAATAACAGCAATATCAATTTCCATCAATAAAAAAAATTCATGAGCCATTTTGGCGAAAATCCGGAAGAAACTATCTTAACCGTATAATTACCCGAAAATCCGTAAAACTTCCGGGAAATATGGAATACTTGGCAGGTATGGAAAGCCCACAGCCAGTAAAGAAAACAAAGTCAGACTTGATGTTCTCCCTAGAGCCTTTTTACTGGGCGGCCCGCCCAGCTAATTTTCTCTGCCGCCCAGGTAAATTTCCTGTAATGAATGTTTTCACAACACACATAATAGTAAGAGTGAAAAACTTACTCCCACATACACCATAAATATTGGTGAAAATGACTGAAATCTGTGTTGAACATGATTTATCACTAAGTATTTAATAAGTGCAATCATTTTAAGCAAAACATCCTTTCTTTTGTTTTCCATTGAGGAAGGGGTCGTTTAAAGTACCACCCAGCTAAAATTTCTTGCCACCCAGCTGTAAAAAAACTCTAGGGAGAACACTAAGACTGATTTATTACTGTTTATGTTGTCAGAGGGTGAGAATGGCAAAACTTTGCCACTCTCGCACGCTCATGGAAGTGTACTTAATGACGTTCTTTTCATTCTGGGAACATTTGGTACGGACTGCTTTTCTTTTCTGAAAGGGATATTCAGGGTTGTATAAAGATATTTTTTTCTGCGCTGCGTACACACTTTTGGCACCGAAAATTTCTTGCGAGTTTTCAGGGGTCAAGAATCATGCCAATCCGACACCACTGGAAAACTGGAACCGGTGGTTGGACGGGATGGGAGGGGAGAGTGTTCTCCGTTAGCTTATTCAAGACCGCAGGGGGAAACAGGAATGACTAATTGCTGCCTTCATTGGCAGAGACACGCATAAACACCAGACGTAGGAGACGAAACATGAAAAAGGATTTGTAACTCTCCTCTCACCCTGCCTAGTCTTTTCCATGCTGCTTTCTCTTTGCAGCGCTTCAAACTCCACCCCTGCCTCTCTTTAAAAAAAAAAAAAATTCCATAGCGGCAGTAAAATTTCTTTAAAACAAAAAAAAAAAAAAAAAAAAAAAAAGTGTACTACACAGTACATTACAGCCTAAAATTTCCTATGAACATTACCGTATTTATTTTTTTTGCGGATGCTAAAACGTGTTGAAATCCAGAAAAATGCTTTTTCCGTACGGAAAACCGGAAGACAACAGCAAAATCCGGAAAACTTGGCAGGTATGTAATGGTCAGTTGTAAATTTGTCATTAACTTTTATGTTTTATTTTTTGCTGATTGATTTAAAATAAATATTCCAAACTTAGTAAAAGTTTAGAAATTTTTTTTTTTTTTTTTTTAAGCCTAAACAAAACCTTTTTTTGAGATTATTGGGGAGACTTCAGCCTCCCACTGAAATGGTCTAACAACAAACCTGCTCACATGATCAGAACATGTCTTGCCACAATTCCCCCTCACTATAAGTAATACATCCTCCAGCACACAAACAACTCTTATGTCTTCTGCAGTATCCAGGGTTCTCTGCCGTACATCAGAGTACAAACAATTACACTTTGTATGCAGCCATTTATGATCTTTTCAAGAACTCATAATTCCTATAAAATCCTCCTAAGGGAGCTATGACTTTCAAGGCTGAATTATTCACTCACTTTCTAATTTCATCATCAAATATATAATACATAGAGATTCAGTATCTCTTTTAGAATTGCTATTATGCACGTATTTTAACATGCGTAATAGCAATTCTAAAAGAGATACTGAATCTCTATGTATTGTGTATTTTAACCACGTATAACTTGTGACTTTCTTATACGGAAGATATACATGAAGTATCTATCATCGGGATGTAAGGTCAGGTGATGCGTAACATCACAGCCTCTCCTTGACAAATGTCAACCCCGCCTTCTCGTGGTACATCCTGTTCCCACTAAAGGGGCTCTGACGACCGCCAATAGCGGTATAACTATACCATCGGGATTAGAGGAAATGCTATCCCACACTCACCAACCCGCTTGGCCAGCGTGGTGAGTTATGGCCAAACCCCTCCAAAATGATTCCACAACTTAAATCTTGGCCCTCAGTCTCCGGCAGCTGGAATGTACCTGGCCAAGGCAGCGGCCAGTGCGACATGAAGGCAGAGGGTGCTAAGAATCCCCGGAGGACCGGACTAGGCTGCCATTTGATGCTGACCTTGGCTACCTATAACGGACGCTCCCTATCTTCTGATTCAAGGCTTCTTGAATTGGAAGAGGAACTACAAAGGATCAAGTGGGACATCGTCGGGCTAAGTGAGGTAAGGAGAAAAGGAGAAGATCTCATTGAACTGAAAAGTGGACATCTCTTCTATTATCGTGGGACAGATACTGGCAGAACTAGTGGTGTTGGATTTATAATAAACAAGAAACTGAAGGATAAAGTTGTAGAAGTTGAAAGTTCCTCTGACAGAGCTGCACGACTCGTTATCCAACTCTCGAGAAGATACCAGGCTCAGATTATTCAAACTTATGCACCCACCACAAGTCATGCTGAAGAAGAAATTGAAGAATTTTATGAGGAAATTCGTCATCTAAATAATAAAGGTAAGCAGCACTTGAAGATAATTATGGGAGATTTCAATGCAAAAATAGGGCAACAGCAACAGAATGAAACTTCAGTAGGTAAATTCGGTCACGGCAACAGAAACCAGCGTGGAAATACTCTCGTTGAGTTTGCAGAGGCAGAAGGATTTTTCATCTTGAACTCCTTTTTCAAGAAAAAGCCACACAGGAAATGGACATGGAGACATCCAATTGGGACGACAAGTGAAATTGATTTTATTATGTGTAACAAAAAATTCGTCATCGAAGACTGCAGTGTGCTGAACAAGTTCAACACAGGTAGTGACCATAGATTGGTGAGATGTAAGATGCACATCAACACTAAACTTGAACGTGGCAAGCTCAAGTTTAGTGTTGAGTATAACTCCCCTTTCAGCATGGTTGAACTACGGGTGGCTCTGCATCGGTCCGGTGCAACATCTGTAGGTCCCGATGGCATCCACTATGACATGATCCGTCATCTCTCGCAGTCGTCTCTCGAGAATCTGTTAGTGCTTTTCAACCGCATTTGGTTGGAACACAGTTTCCCGGACTCCTGGCGAAAAGCTTTTGTTTTACCTTTTCCCAAGCCTGGCAAAGACCCCAAGTCTCCCTCTAGTTATCGGCCAATTGCCCTCACTAGCTGTCTGTGCAAAATCCTTGAACGCATGGTTAATTCTAGACTAATTTACTTCCTAGAAGAACATCAAATTCTGTCGCCATCACAAAGCGGCTTCCGTCGTCATCGTTCAGCTCCTGACCATCTCCTGCTCCTTGAGACGTCTGTTCGTGAGGCGTTCGTACGTAGGCAGCACCTGGTGTCTGTCTTTTTGACATCAACAAAGCTTATGATAGAGCATGGCGCCACGGTATCCTCCGTGACCTCCACGAAAGTGGGTTGCGGGGAAACCTGCCAGCCTTCATTGCCAACTTTCTTCGTGACCGTGTGTTCCAGGTGCGCCTGGGTACAACGCTGTCCGCTTTTTTCCATCAAGAACAAGGTGTTCCTCAAGGCAGCATTCTTTCGGTGACTCTGTTCATCCTCCGCATTAATTGTTTGCTTAAAAATCTTCCTCCTACGGTTTCGACTACCATTTATGTTGACGACCTTCACATCTTCTGCTCGTCATCAAGCATGCATTTCATTGAAAGGCAGCTGCAGTCTGCAATTAACCAGATAGTTAAAGCGGCTAACAACAATGGTTTCGTTCTTTCTGCTGAAAAGACAGCGTGTGTACATTTCTGCCGGAGGCGTGGTCTCCACCCCGATCCAGAACTCTATTTGGACCATGCAGCCATTCCAGTTTTGCCGGAAACCAAGTTCCTTGGTTTGACCGTCGACCGTGCGCTCACCTTTCGCTCGCACGTTCGACGACTCCGGACTTCCTGTCTGAGAGCTTTGTCAATCCTCAAGATCCTCGCCTCAGTCTCCTGGGGTGCAGACAGGACTTCCCTGTTCCGTATTTACCATTCTCTCATTCGGTCTAAACTGGATTATGGCTGTATGGTGTATGGCTCTGCGCGTCCTTCCGTTCTCCGGCCGTTGGATACCATCCACCATCAAGCGCTGCATCTTTGTACAGGAGCATTTCGCACGTCACCCATTCCCAGCCTTTATGCCGACGCGAACGAACCGTCGCTTCATATACGCCGTCTGCAGCTGTCTCTTCAATTTTACCTGAAACTTAGATCTCTCTCAGAACATACTTTACACGATGCAGTTTTTCATCCCCAGCATGCTCGTTTGTTCGAGATCCGTCCCTCTTGCATCCGAACCTTCGGTCTTCGTTTGGCGGCCGTAGCTCGTGATGCAGGGCTCGACTTGTCACTCGTTGGAGAGACCAGGGGCTTTGAGGATCCCCCATGGCACCCTCTTGGTGTCATGGTTGATACCAGCTTTACATCTTTTGACAAGTCCTCAACCCCTGCGTCAGTATACCAGCAGCTCTTCGCTGAACACCGTTACGTCAATGCAGACTTTATTCCTGTTTTCACCGATGGATCTAAGGCGGCTGGTGTCGTTGGATGCGCCGCCGTCTGCGTTGACGAAGTTTCTGTTGCCCGCATTCCTGCCGAGGCCACGGTGTTTTCGGCGGAGATGCATGCTGTGTATCTTGCACTTGTTCACGTGCAGTCGAGCTCTCATCAGCGTGCTATTGTGTACACTGATTCGTTGAGTGTTGTGCAATCTTTGTCATCTTTGGATTTCTCTGGCCACCCACTTCTTTTTACCGTACGGAGACTTCTTCGTTCTTTGCTCGAGGCTGATGTCCAGATTCGGTTCTGCTGGATTCCTGGGCATGTCGGGATCCCAGGGAACGAGTCTGCTGATGCTGCTGCTAGATCTGCCTCTTCTTTGGTTGTCACACCGTTGCCACTGTTCCACCGTGATTTTCGCTTTCTTGTTCACGGTCATATCAGACGAACGTGGCGGGGTCTGTGGGACCAACAGGTGGAGAATAAACTGCACCGTGTTAAACCCATCCTTGGAGTCTGGAAATCATCGTGTCGCCGGAACCGTAGGGAAGAAGTTGTTCTTGCGCGTCTCCGCATTGGACATTGTCGCTTCACGCATAGCTATTTGCTGTGTGGCGACGCTGCCCCAATGTGTGAGGCGTGCGACTGTTTACTCACCGTCTCTCATGTATTGTGCAGTTGTGTTCGTTTTCGTCATCATCGGTTTCACTATTTTCAGTCTCATCTGCTGGACGAGGACGCAGCTACGCTTCAAAAGCTTTTGGGCGACCACTGCGACACTTTCGCAGTATTTTCCTTTTTAAAACAGATTAACGTTTTAAAACTTATTTAAAAAAAAAAAAAAAAAAAAAAAAAAGTTATATAATAAATATAATAGTAAATTAATAAAGTTATATATAAACCTAATTAACTAGTCTTCACAACATCTTTCATCATCCTCTTTTCTAACTCTTACAAAGCCTGTCTGCTCTTAATCATTTCACCCCGCTTTTAAAAATCATTAGCTGATAGTTCTATGTCTGGCGCTCTTTGGCCAAGCCTGGCCCTTGCGCCACTAAAATCAATTAACTAACTAACTAACCATAGATTGGTGAGATGTAAGATGCACCTCAACACTAAACTGGAACGTGGCAAGCTCATAAGACAAACAAAATGTATTGACATAACCAACCTTAAAAACACCATAATACTTTCAAGTTGGAACTGAAGAACAGATTCTCTGCTTTAGAAGGCCTAACATCGGAAGAAGTGGATATTTCGGAAGTTAACAGAAAAGTAACCAAAGCTCTTATGGAAACAGCAACAAAATTAGCTGGGTCTAAGAACAAGTTGCATGTGAACAAATTATCAGGAAAAACCAAAATGTTGATGCAAAAAAGAAGAGATATGAGGACAACTAAAGAAGATGTGACTTCCAAAGTGGAATATATAGAGCTATGCAAGACAGCACGGAAAAGTATCACTGAAGACGTAAGGAAATTCAACTGTGAGCTAGTGAGGAAAGCAATTGAAAACAACCAAAGCCTTAAGATAGCAAAGGGACATCTCAGTAAGGGAAGAAAACAGATTATGGCTCTGAGAAAAGAAGATGGTTCTATAACAAGAAATAGAGGCGAAATTTTGACAAGAGTGAAAGATTTCTACTCCAAATTATATGAAAGGGATGATACATGTACTCCAGACATCATGAAAGGTACCAGAGTTCTTCCAGTCCTCCCAGCAGAAGTTGCTCATGCAATCAAGAACATGAAGCGGGGGAAAGCTCCAGGAGAAGATGGAATTACTATAGACATCATACAAGAAGCAAGTGGAGAAATTGAAACAGTATTCGCCCAAATTTTCACTCGATGCCTTAATGAAGGGAAGATTCCTGAGGATTGGAACAATGCTACAATGATCCTGCTACATAAAAAAGGTGACATTGAGGATCTCAGGAACTACAGACCTATCAGCCTCCTATCAGTGGTTTATAAAATATTCACTAAAGTTCTTTCACACCGCTTGAAGGTAACACTGGACATGGCTCAACCGAGAGAACAAGCTGGATTCAGGAGTGGCTACAGCACAATAGATCATATCCACGTACTGAGAGAACTAATTGAAAGAGCGAGGGAATATGAACTTCCATTGTGCATGGCTTTTATCGATTATGAAAAAGCCTTTGATTCGGTGAAACCATCAGCAGTTACCACGGCTCTGAAATCCTGCGGTATTGAAGATGCATACATTAATATTATTAATAACATCTATGAAAATGCAAGTGCAAAGATTCGGCTGTTTGAAAATACAACACTTATAAAAATTGGAAAGGGAGTGAGACAAGGTGACACCATATCTCCGAAGCTCTTTAATGCCACATTGGAAAATGTCTTTCAATCACTGAACTGGGAAAACAAAGGGATAAAGATTAATGGAGATTATCTAACCCACCTTCGTTTTGCTGATGACGTAGTCATTTTTGCAACTACCCCATCAGAGCTGCAGAGTATGATCCAGGAACTTGCTGACAAGAGTAAAGAAGTGGGATTAAAAATGAACTTTCAGAAGACAAAAGTGATGTTCAATGCTTTTACAAGAAATGAAGATTTATCGATTGATGGAGAAAAACTGGAGATAACAGATACGTATGTTTATCTTAGACAGCAGATATCAAGTGAGGGTCACATTGATGAAGAAATTAATCGGCGTACAAAACTTGCCTGGAGAGCTTTTGGAAGAAACAGCATAATTTTCAAGAGCAATATGCCATTATGTCTTAAAAGAAAAGTGTTCAATGCATCCTTCCAGTGCTTACGTATGGTGCAGAGACGTGGACCTTAACTAAAAGAGACATACAAAGGCTGCAGACAACTCAAAGAAGCATGGAGAGGTGCATGCTTGGTATAACCAGGAGAGATAAGAAGAGGAACTCGTGGATCCGAAAAATGACGAGAGTGGAAGACATCATGATCAGAGTTAAATCCCTGAAATGGCAATGGGCTGAACATACTGCCAGAAGGACAGACCATAGATGGACAGCCGAAATTTTAGATTGGATTCCAAGGGACAGGAAAAGACCCAGAAAAAGACCACATGGGAGATGGGTGGATGAAATTCATAAATATGCGGGAGTGACATGGAGGAGACTGGCACAAGACAGACCGTTGTGGAGGAAACTTGGGGAGACCTTCGTCCAGCAGTGGATTGATAATGGTTGACAATGATGATGATGATGATGATCTATCATCAAATATGTTTCCTCTTGTGAACATGCTTTCTAACTACACAAACTCATTCACTTGGTCTAACTCTATACCACTTAGACTAATTATCCATTCAGCACTAATAGTTTCTTGCTCAAAAACCATAACTATGGTTTTTCCCATTATTTATACTCAGTTTGTCATACAAATTTCGTACATCCAAGACAACATAATCTGCAACTCACTTTTACTGTCGACTAGCAGGACTGTGCCATCAACATAAAACAACCTACATGTGAGAATTGCCAAGACAAACCTGTACTTTTATCTATTTTTGCATCACGCATAAATATATTGAACAGCCACTGTGACATTACAGAATCTTGTGCGACTTCTGCACCCACAGAAAGCCATTTGGATACACCACCATTCACATGTACACAAGCTCTACTACCAGCACACACAGAGTCAGGCAGATTCCCAGTTATATCATAATTATTCAAGATCTTCTGCAAAGCACCTGTTCACTTGGTCATAAGTTTTCTCCAAATCTACAAAGGCAGCAAAACTTTTTTACCAAACAAATACTTTGCCATCATTATGTGTAATGCAAAAATTTGGTTTACACAGCTCTCACCAGGTATAAGAATACTTCGTACTTTCATACTTCTGATGTAAGGCTTTGTACTTGATCAAAAATGGCCTTATCAAACACTTTCCCTGGCACAGTCCAGCAGGCTGATACCTTGATAGTTCTTACATTCAATCTGATAATCTTTTCTTTATACTCATACAAGGGAATTCTGAGTGAACATTCCAAACTCCCAACACAACTGACTAATTTCAGTTAACTAATCGATGACATGTTATATATATAATATGACAATATTATCGATATAAATATTTTGCAATATTTATTATAAAGTTCTGTTTCACATGTTTACATTTTTGTCATAATCATGACATTCAGACAAAAGTCAATATGACACTACTTCACAATTGTCACCCTCAACAATGAAAAATAGCATTGCTTATCTTATAAAATCTGTATAAACTTCATAAGGTAAGCAAATGCTATTTTTCCTTGTTCAGAGTGACAGTTGTGAAGTTATGTTGTCTTTTGTCCGAGAGTCATGATTATGACGAAAATTTAAACGTGAAATGTTTCTCTCTCGTTTCACACATTTAAATTTTTGTCATAATCGTGACACTCGGACAAAAATTAAACGTGTGAATGTGTTTCTCTCTCCCCCTCCCTCCCTTCCCCCCTCTCTCTCTCTCTCTGGCATGATATGCTTCTACCCCCAAATTGTCTTTGCTTCTATGTTTTTACAGCTCACGGAAGTATTCACCTGGACTTCCATTTAGCTTTCATATCATTTATCCAATCTTATTCTTCACACAACTTAGAAATTTATTTCGCCTGTGATTTCTATGGCTTGTGTACTTTCAGAATGATTTCATATCTTTCCAAAAGAGTGATTCATGCCTGTCTACCTTTTCTTTCCAATTTTTTTTTTTCTTTGACAAGCTAGCTTTGCAGCTACATGCCTTTTACAACAATATTTGTCCTCATTAACTTTACCTTTCAAACCTCCCCAAACATGCTTCCTTCTTCATTTTGACTGCTTCTTTAATCTCACTTGTTCAACCATTCATCACAATTAATGCTACCCACTGTTGCAGTGCCAGAAACCTCTTCAGCAACTATGACAACATAGCTCTTAAAACATTCCAACAAATCTCGCATGCCTTCAACCGATTCAGTTGTTCACTGAGCATTTCATTATAACAACATTCTTCAGGAAACCTTTATTCTTTTCATTACATGCATCTTCTGTTACTCTTTCTACAACCTACATTCAGTTTCACTCGTGATATTAACACACGTGATGACTGGACCTTAGTATATTGACCTCTTATCACCAGTGGCGTGCGGTGGTACTTCATCATAGGCAAGCAATGTGATTTTAATAATAATATAATACACGTATTATATGCATGCTTGGTTTGCTACTGTTTTTATTTATCTATGTGTGGGTGTGAGGGGAATGGGGGTCTGGATATCCTTTTCAACCAGTTGTAAAAGCATTTAAAATTATTTTAATGTGTGTGACAAAGAAATTAATTCTAAATTTTCCCAGGAAAAAAAAAATACTCACCCACCCATTGCCATCCCTAGTTTTATCCCCTACCACTGAATATGTTCAGTTTTTATCGAAAAAATAAAAATATTTAGTTAGGAGTACCTGATTGAAGCTTCCTGTCTTAAGAGGTTTTTAAGTGGAAAATGGCAATTAAATAATCAGAGATCGCGTTTTTTACTGAGGAAAACAACAAAACAAGCTTTGAGTGTGAATTACTTACTCTTGAACCAGGTACCTTTTAATCGACAATTTTCAATGTTGCTACGAAAACTGAACATATCAACAAAGACGGAAAAGAATAATATTTAGAATTATTGTCAACAAAAGCTATATTTATTTAGAAGACAATGAAAATTAAAGGTGTCCTATGGCTCTGGTGAAAGTATACAGTGACAACGAAGATTGGGGCTAAACTTAACTATTAGCAAACATTTCAAAAAATACATATTTCTTTGAGAACTGACAATATATTTTTCTAAGAGCACAAATACTGAAAAACATAATTCAGCTTTTTTAGAGAAAATTACACAATTCTTTTCTATGTTACATTTTGTTAAATATCTTGTGAGATCAAATCATTCAATTGCATATTCATTACAAGTAGTTCTCATTTTTATTACATTTCCTTTGTACAAAGTATACAAAAATGCTGGATATACATTTCCTATATTTTTGTGCAAATAGATAGCTGGCAAAATGCATACATGTATAGAACATCATATTCACAGGAAAAAAATATTTAGCAAGTTTTTATGTCTAGTTTTATAATTTTTTTACTTGTATATGAGTTCCAATCTTTTTCCTTTTGGGGCAAATGAGTTAATAACGTGATCATAGAAATAACACTCCTTTTTAAGTTTAACTAGAAGATGCTTTTCGATAGATAACAAAGATAACTTTGACAGTCTGTCCTGTCCTTGTGCGTTTCTGAGATACGTTTTTATGTGCTTTAGGGATGAAAACAATCCTTTTGGCTGAAGAGCTTGTTGCTGGAATGGTAATTACGAGCTTGCAAAATTTGGCTAGTTCCGGCATCGCTTCGTCTATTCCATTTGATTTTTTTTTAAATCAAAATTTCAGTGATATGCTAGTTCCGGCATCGCTTCGTCTATCCCATTTGATTTTTAAAAAATCGTACATGGTGTAATTTTTCTTTAAATTTTCAAAGAAACTCTGGAGAACAATTTTTAAATTACACTCGTCGGTCAGGATTTAGCAATTCTAGAAATTTCATGTTCTGCAAGTCTAAAAATCTTGAAGTCATGTGGCTCATTATATTGTCCAATATTTCGCACTAGAGCCGTCAGTAATTTGTTTTGGGATCTCCACAAGCATCTGCACGCTTGTGCTTTGTAAGAGCTTTGTCTGCTTTGCTTCTAGTTTTGACCACAACATCTCGGACTAATTTCTTTTCTTTGACACTGCTCTCTGAAACTCGGTGACTTTCTTCATACAATACGTGATATCCAATTTCTTTTTCTGTAGTATTTCAAATAACATATGGCTCAAAGGAAAGATATCAATACAGCAGGAAGCAGAAATCGAATTCACCCAAACACAAAAGCATAAACATTACGACCGTCTGCACACGATACAAAAGGTGAATTTAATGACCCACTTAAACTAAGATGACATAGTTAAAAATATTTAAAATGCGCGAGACCTTTCGGGTTCTGCCTGCAGGTACCCATCATCAGACGCAATAAAAGAATTTTTAACTATGTCATCTTAGTTTTAAGTGTCATTAAATTCACCTTTTGTATCGTGTGCAGACGGTCGTAATGTTTATGCTTTTACTCACGTAGCACGAAGTCTTCTGCATTGGATCACCCAAACACTTAGAAAACCCATTGGCTGCAGCAATAATATCAGAATCCCAGTGTTCAGGATTTTCAAGAATATTTGTGAACAGTGCTCTTGACTTTCCAGATGCTCATACGCACTTCCTGCCAAGCGACTGAAAATTTCATCGAGTAGGAGTTAAATTGGGTAATCTTCTTTTCACTTCCGCATTCAATGCATGAAATCTTTTCGTCAACTTTGAAAAGAAAGCAGCCAGTCCACTCAGTGTTGCGAAGGAACTTCGCATTCTTTTATACTGTTAAGTGCTTGTGAGAGGACCAAGTTTAATCTGTGAGCATAGCAATGCACCAAAATAACTTCCTGGCGTTTTTCTTTCACACGAGCTTTTAAGTCTTAATTTTTTGGAGCACTCAAAACTTTCTAAAATGCTTTCGATGTGCTCTGCCAAAGAATTAGCTGAACGATCAACACTCACATCAATAAAGCCAACAAATCACTCTTCAGGAGTCCTGTCATTAGTCACATAGCAAAACACCGTAGACAGCTGAGACCTGCAAATCACATTGGGTTGTTTCATCCAAAATTATTGAAACGAAAGGAGATTCTTCAATTGCTTTTTTTTATTACTGCAATCATTACTTCTATTGATTCAATCAAATCATTTTATGTATGATTTGACATCCCTGAAAACACGGACGAACTGTCTAAATGATTTTTAAGCTTTTCGTCATAGCAACTAATTAAATTTGTCAATTCAACGTAATTAACAGACTCCATGGGTTGATCATGCCCCTTAAAGGCCAATTCCTGCTTGCCAAGGAAACGCGTAGCTTCAATTAAGCACCTTAAATCATTACTTTTTTAACAAGTTCCTTATGTCGAGAAACGGCCATTTTTATTTGCTCGTCTATTTGAAACTGAATTCTTGTTTTGCCAAAAGTTTTTTATTTTATCACTGACGAAATATGTCTCTGAACACTCGTGCCATTTGGATGAATTGTGAAAGTTATTGAAGTCGTCAAAACCACTGTTTATCCATAAATTTCTGTCTGCTAAAAATAATGTGCACGGCCAACAGTATAATTTTTGGTCACTTTTGCAAGCTGTTAACCATTTTGTTTTTTCGTATTCTTCCCGACAGAAGCGGCGAAAGCATTTTTTAGCCTTCATTTGGAGAGTTTTTAAAGAAGGTTTTGGTCTCTCAGCATTTATATTATCTCTTTTCTCTTGAAAACTTCTTTGGCTGAAAGGCTTAAAAAGTAAAAAACACAATCTAAAACACAACATTTATATTTATTGTCATCGTGTTGGTCCATAGATGCCAGCGCAGACGCGAACATGCAAGTAATATGAAATTGCTTCTCTCTGAGAAGAGAAATGCTTACCTCTTCAAAAATTAAGTCAAACAGTGTTGAAAGGTGTTCTCTTACAATAATTGTAATTACACCTTACACAGAAACATCCAGAAAATCATTGCACATTGTAGAGTGTTTGAAGAACATATATTTCACTGCTTTGTTCGGTATCAAAAGAACTACAAATAATCACTTCAGATCAGACTTAACTTTGACTCACGGAACGAATGGAGGAACCTGAAGCAACTGCTCAGTTGCTTGCATAGCCCTCTTTGCAGCAGAGCTATGCAAGCAACATTTTAGTCATGTGGCCGTTTGGCGCACAGGAAGCGTGATCTTTACACGACAATGGTACTAAATTTCAATAAAGCTACGGCGGAAATTATTTAATAGTTATTTAAGAGATGCATTTTTGGAAGCAATCACGCCATGGGTCTAAAATTTAATAGCCATTCTAAATAAAAAATAATCTAATTTTTGTAAAGCTTTCAATTATTCATTTCCAGTAAGGCAAGCATTGCTTCTATGGACTGCATGCCCCTGCTTGTCACACAAGTGTTAACTAAATGTTTCAGTGCTAATCATAGACATTACACGTTTCTCCACTGAATATGATTCTCTCACATATACCGAGTGTTTCTCTTAGTAGTGATAACTTTCCTGTGGAATAAATCGTTAAAGAATAACAAGATGGCGCTTTAAGTCCGAGACGTCGATCAGCAGGCGACAGGCATTCTCGAGGAAGTAGTGGGGCGGAAGTAGTGGGGCGGTGGACTCACGATTTTGGACATTCCACGATATACCATATATTAGAAAGAGTTTTCTTGGTGAAAAATTTGTGTGCGGAAGGCAGAAACCCCGTAAAGGTGTTACGAAAGTGGGGTACAGTGTTTAAGAATTGTCGTAAGCCATCCCGTGCGTACCTGACAAAATTGGTAGTGAAATTTGAACAAACCGGCAGTGTCACAGATGACGTGGCAAGCATGGCGACGAAGAGAAGAACGGCACGGACGGCGGAAAACATCGAAGTTGCACGAAAGAGCCGGTACGTCAACACGAAGACTTGCGCAACAACTAGACGTTAGCCCAGAGTCCGCATGGCGCATTATGTCGTAAGATTTGGACATGCTTCCCTACAAAATTCAGGTGCATCAGCCTTTGAGCACAACAGCTGTCCAGCAGCATTGTGAGTTTTCGACTGACTTGTTCACTGATCGATAAGCACAACTTTGATGTGAAGAGCATTGTCTTCCGTGATGAGGCGCACTTCCGGTTGGATGCCTACGTTAACTGGCAAAATTACTGCATCTGGGAAAGCGAAAAGCCGGTGGTCTGTGTTACGAAGCCTCTCCATCCACTGAAGCTAACCATTTGGTGTGCAATGAGTGGTGATGGCCTCATTGGGACATTTTTCCTGGAGTCCACAGTTTCTGCTGCCGCCTACAGTGACCTTTTGAAGAATCAGTTTCTTCCCCTGCTGCAGTCCAGAAAAACTGGATTCACAACCGCACGTTTCAACAGGATGGAGCACCACCACACTTCACAAATGCTGATCTTGATTTGCTTCACCAGCAATATGGCTCATGGGTCATCACCAGGTGATTCCACCAACGTTTTTCAGCCGGTCTTTCTTGGCCTCCGCACAGCCCCAATTTAACGCCGCTCGACTTCTTCTTGTGGGGCTATCTGAAAGATCGGGTGTACCAGGACAACCCACGAACATTGCCTGACCTCCGACATGCCATCGAACAGGAAATTGCCCGGATCCCGTCAGTATTGCAGCACTTTGAAGCACGTATTTGCCACGTCGTGACAGCAGATGGTCATGTGGAACATGTCGTCCATTGATTACCTTTTGCCTACTCTTACCCCTGTGAACGTCTTTTTCCTATTCCAATAAAGTAAGTTAACTTTATTGTCTCTTTCTTTTGTCAGTACCCAGTAAAACACCCAGTATGTACAGATATACTTGTTGGTAGAAAAGTGTATTGGATACGCAAACCCATTCTCAATGCAAAGTTCAGTTAATATTTTACTGTTACCATTCGTACTGGGATCGTTAAACTTATGCAGAACATCGTTAAAATTCTCAATCTGAACGTCTGCTCTAACATTAAAATCTATTGCTATAACTTTCTCTTTAGCACCAAACTGGTCCAAATAGCTTTCAGCTCATTCCAGAAACTGTCCTCTCTGTCAGAAGGTTCGAAGTCACAAAGAGCATAACACTACAACAATTGCTATTCTCTGAAGTTTTGCTTTCAAACAAATTCAAAGAATTCTCTCATTTATGCAGCTGCAGTGAATTAAGTTCATCTTTTTACTTAAAGTCACACCTACACCAACCTGTCGTTCTATATTATCCCTGAATACACTTCTTAGGCTTAGAGATTTAACTGAAAAATACCACCCCCTCCCCTTTCTGACATATACTTTTCTCATACATGCCAAGATTATTTGTAAATAGTCTACTAATAGTCTTGGGATGTGTTTCATGAGAGTATTAGTCTTGGGATGTGTTTCATGTAAATAGTCTACTAATAGTCTTGGGATGTGTTTCATGTTAGTATTAAAAATGTTTTTTTTTAGCACTGTAAATAGTTTTTTTAATGTTCTTAACTTATCATATGAATGTTAGTTTCAAGTAAGTTTAACCTGCTGGGAGAACCGTAGTCTTAAAAAATCCACATGCAGTCAAAATGTCATTACCAAATAATATTGGAAGATAGCATATAGTATAGCCTTTAATGTTCATATGTCTGATATTTGGTATATGAAAGATAATATATCAACTTAGATAAACTATAGTTTTTCAAGGTATTCCAGCTATTTAAACCATTAATTTATGCATGTTACTCAATGTCTCTTACAGTTCTTCTGCTGACTGACAGAAAGACTGGAACTAGATCTTGGGTTATGTGATTCAAATTCTCATATTAAAATATTCTCATTAACACCTGACAACTTTTTACCCAATTATGTAGAAAACAGTAACACTATACTAGTGATCCGATTTATTGGTGTAGGAATATATACATAAACATTTCCAAGCTTTTGCACATCAACCAGATGGCTTTTTCAAGGAAGTTAGACTGAAACTGCAAATCAGGTCACTAGTATAGTGTTACTATTAAGGCAGTTTCTGTCTAACTTCTTTGAAAAGGCCATCTGGTTGATGTGTGAAAGCTTGGAAACATTTATGTATATATTCCTACACCAATAAATTGGATCACTAGTATAGTGTTACTATTTTCAACTTTTTACCCATTTTAGAAAGCTTTAAAATAAATAAAAATTGAGGAATGTAATGCACAAACAAAAAAAATAATAATTATTATAAACCTCAGAGTTCTGAATGTGAAAAAATGTAAGTTTCTCTTCTATAGAATTGCATTCAGTTCAGTTATTGTCACTTGGGTCAAATAGTAAAGAGAAACATATGAACAGGATAATTAATCCCTACTTTGTATTGAAATTTATAACCAGTCTTAAAAGGTTGTGGGAGACTCCCTGTTAGGAGTGACACACATAACTTATCTTATATGCAATAAATTACAGATGACTCGGTCTGTAACCCATGACCACTGATAAAAATCCAGGGAAACGTCTAACAATTTTTTTTCACGAGAATGGGGTTGGAAAGAGTGGTTGTTGTCTTGGGCATTCTTCAAAACTTCTTTCTAGTAGAGCCCATCTAACATGCTTTCGAGGCAATTTAAAGACAACCTGGAAAAAAGTAAGTTTCTCTTCTCTAGAATTGCATCCAGTTCGGTTATTGTCACTTGGGTCATGAGAATGGGGTTGGAAAGAGTGGTTGTTGTCTTGGGCATTCTTCAAAACTTCTTTCTAGTAGAGCCCATCTAACATGCTTTTGAGACATATTTAAAGACAACCTGGACAATTCAGAGTTATATGTTGGAAATTAATTTTCAAAAGGTTGTTGAATAGTTTGAGCAGGAGAATCAACAGGGTATTTTTCCTATGAGGATGACAAAATGTCATGAGAATGACAAGTGGTGGTCAGTGGGATGGCAATGCACAGAGAGAAATTTACATTTAACAGAATGTTATAAGATTTGTAACCTTGCACACAAAAGACAGTGAGGTTGGTCATGATTTAACTTTTATCTCATTAGGAAGGTTTTGGGATCACCATTTATTCAAATATTGCCCTTATCTGTTCTCTAACCTTTTTGGTGGTGCAGTGGTCTAAGCGATAGATAGCTTCTGATCATTCCTCCGAGATGGGTCCGGGTTCAAATCCTGGTGAGCCATGGATGTTTTGTTTGTCTTACGGCACGGGCTCTCTCTTTTCCCCGGAACCAGTGACCCTAAATTAGGGACAGGTGACTACTTATAGCCCAACGAGTTGCTCATGGTGGTAATTAAACCCCCAATCAAAAAAAAAGGTCGGACTGAATGCGAGAACTTTCGTGGTATCAGTTTGCTGAGTGTGCCAGGGAAAGTATTTGAAAAGGTTGTTATTGATAAGGTCTTACATCAGGAAAAGTGTGGAATGTGCAGAGTGGCTCTATGCCTGGTAAGGGCTACACTAACCAAATTTTTGCATTGCGTTTGATGATCAAAAAGTATCTGTCTATTGGTAAGAAAGTATTTGCTGCCTTCAAAGATTTAAAGAAAGCTTATGATCTAGTTAATAGGATTCGTGTGTGGAAGGTACTGAATAAATATGGTATCGCTGGAAATTGACTCAATAGTGTGAGAGCCATGTATGCTGGCAGTAGAGCATGTGTACGAATAAAATGGGCAATCCTGGTTTATGTCTTGGTAATGTCTGTGTTTGATGTATGCTGATGACACAGTCCTGTTGGCAGAGAGCAAAAGTGTGTTGCGGAGCGTGTTGTCCCAGGTGTACAAAGTTTGTATGAAATTCAAACCTAGTATAAATAAGGGAAAAACTAAAGTTGTGGTTTTTGAGAGAGGAACTGTTAGTACTGAATGCAGAATGTCTAAATGGCATAGTTATTGACCAGGTACAAGAGTTTGTATATTTGGGAAGCATGTTTGACAGAGAGAACAAATTAGATGGCGAAATTAGTAGGAGAGTAAATTCTTCATTGAAAGTCATAGCTGCTTTAGGAGGATTTCACGAGAATGATGGATTCTCAAGAAAGTCCTGAATGGCTGCATATGAGTGTAATTGTTCCTACTCAGATGTAAGTCAGTGAAACCTGGGTATTGCAGCAGAGACATAGGAGCCGTTTGTGTTCTGTGTTACTTATATGGGGGGTTGTGGTAAGACACGCTCTGATCATGTGAGGAATGAAGATGTGTTGCAGTTGTGTAATGTGAAGCAAAATGCTGTTAGTAAGGTGGAGACTGATATTCTTAGGTGGTTTGGCCATGTTGAAAGAATGAAATATGACTTAAGAGAATTTATTCAGCCCAAGTGGCAGGAAAGAAAGTTAGTGGGAGGACCAAATTGAGGAATGTCTGCACAAGAGGGGGATAAATGAGTATGAAGTACAAAAGGTCTTGTGTGTGTCGTGTGATGGATGTTAGTAAAGCTCAAGCTGTTTGCTGTAAATGGAGACATGTTTGATACAGCAAAAGTAAGATCTTTCTGTGAGAATCTAACCTCTGAATAGCAGAGAACAGCTTAGTGATATGTATGTATACGTGTATTTTTAACAGCCTAATAGTAAGATGATTTTCTTTTTCCTTCAAATATTGATGATGATTGATTTTTGTAATTTGTACATCACTGATTTGTGACTACCTACCTAATACTTCATGGGCTCTCCTTTTGCCTAGAGAACAGCCACCACCCAGTGTGGCATATACTCCATCTATTCAGTTGTGTGGAGATCTACAGCCAAGCTGTTTGTATTGCAGTCCACAGTTCTGGTATGGAGTTCGGTGGTGTGTCCAACTGCCTCAACAGCGCAGTGGTCTGGGTGATGGCTTCTGTTCATTCATCCGAGATGGGTCTGAGTTCGAATATCGGTGAGGCATGGATGTTATGTTTGTCTTGCGGCGCTGGCTCTCTCCCTTCTCTGGAACCAGTGGCTCTAAATTAGAGACGGGCGACTGCTTATTACCCATACAAACATTTTACTCACAGTAGTCATTAAACCTCAAATAAAAAAATAAAATAAAATAAACTGCCTCACCTGGCGTTCTACAACATTGACAAATGTTCAGTTGGGTTATTACACTGCTGGACAATTGCTAAGGACGGATCATAAACGGCTATATAGCGCATAAAAAAGTAAGTGTGGTTGGATGCCAAGTGAAATAAAATAATGTCAGAATGCCAGGACATTACAAGAAAGACAATTTATTCTGCTCTGAAATCCAGAAGGCTTTGGAACGTGTTCAAGGGACAAACAGACTATTTTGTGTAGAATACGTAAACGAGAAAAAAATGCAATTACCGTCCGCAGGCGTTCCGGCATAAGATGTCAATACGGGATATGGCCACCATGGAGGGCGATGCAAGATTCCACAGGTCGTGTCATGCTTTGCACAACATTATCAAGCAGCTGTTGGGGTAATTTATCCCATTCCTCTGTCAGTGCACGGATGAGGGTGTCCTTGTTTATTGGAGAGCATTGGCGACCAGCAAGACTCCTCCCCAAAGCATCCGACACATTTTCAATGGGATTCAGATCTGGAGAACGTGCTGGCCATACGAGGCGTTGAATATCCTCGCTCTCAAGACACTCCTGGACAGCGACTGTTCGATGACATGTTGCATTGTCGTCCATGAAAATGAATCTATCACCGACAGCACCACGGAACATGCGAACATGAGGTAGCAGAACATCGTTAATGTATCGTTGGCCAGTCATAGTCCCAGTTGGAAGCACATAGAGGGACGTACGGCCATCGATCATGATGCCAGCCCATACCATGACACTACATGTCGGATATCGGTCCCTTTCCTGTATGTTTGCTGGACAATATGCAGTACCACTATCACGCCAGATCAGTTGTCGTCGACAATCAGACGATAGACTGTATCTACTCTCATCTGAGAAGAGGACAGCAGACCAGTCATTATCAGTCCAATTGCGATGTTGATGGCACCATTGCAAACGGGCGGTACGGTGACGTCTGGACAATGGGATGCACACAACAGGACGGCGGGCGTATAGTCCTCTTTCATGCAAACGTCTGGCGACAGTTTTTTGGGAGATCCGCTTGCCAGTAGCAGCCATAAGCTGATTTGCTACCTCACTAGCTGTGCTGTGCCGGTGTCTTTTTGTTGATAGCACTATGTACAGATCTTCTGCAGGTGTCGTACTGCGAACACGACCACCCCCGTGACGTTTGCTACACTCTCCATTTGTTTGAAATGATTTCCAAAGCCTTGAAACAACACTGTGGCTGACGTCGAACTCCCTGGCAACATCTGTTATTTTTCGCCCTTCTTCAATCTTGCCAATAATACGGCCACGCGTAAAATCATCTAGGTGATGTCGGAAAGACATACTGAAACTTGCAAGTTTGTCAATTGATTCTTTCCCTTTCAACTTTGCGTTTGAACAACAACGGTCAATACGCGTCAAATCCTTTATATCTCTTATCAGCGCTATGACGTCACGAACAAGTTCGGCAATCCAAAATTTGCATACGCACAACACGTCTTACTGTATCCCGCACTTATGCTAATTTCCACATTTTCCTGCCTTCCATTTTATGGTTGCTATTGTCATCCATCCTTGGCAATTGTCCGGCAGTGTATCAGGTGTGTTTGGGAGCCATTTAAGATGTTTCAATCAGGACTGTGTTCGTCAAAAATTTTTTACATGAGCCAGGCCCAATGATACAGGGCATTATCATCCTGGAAGAACTCGTCCTCCTCTCAGTGGAGGTACCACATTGTGGAGTATACATGGTGCACAAGCAGTCCCTGGTAGTAGTCGGCATCCAAATGTTGGTCCATACATACCAAGGATTCCAATTCATGCCAACTAAACTTGCCTATGATCAGGGCCGAATTTAACTACTGCAGCGCCCAAGGAATTTTGTGCCCCCCTCATTTCCAAACTTGATAAGCCTATATTGTAAAATATCAAAGCATAATAAAACAAACATAAATGTCCTGACAAAAATACTTTATTGACTCAACAGTAAAAAGTAGAACAATTACAATTAGCGGAATAATGATTTATGTCTTGCTTTTTCATTAGCAAATTTGTCTATAACATCTTCATAGTCTAATTTTGCAGTTAAATCATTTTCAATGGCAAGCACAGCAAGGTTGACCAAGCGTTGTTGGATTTGAGATGAACGTAAATAATTTTTAACCCTCCCAAGTGCTGAGCAGTTTGTAGCAGGAGTACATAAATAAATTTTCAAAGCAATATAAACATTGGGATAGAAGTCGAAAAGATTTTTAGTAATCAGAAGTTTGTTTAAAAGTGATAATGATAGGCTATTATGTCCCTCTTCTAAGAGAATACTTTTCAGGTGGATACATTCTGTTCTAAATGTTTTTTTCTATATCTGATGAGTAAATCTGTTGCAATTTGTCAGCTGATTTGTGAATTTAATCAGGATTAGTTTCTGTGAGGTTTGACAAAAATAAGAATCTTTCAGAAAATTAGTTGTAAACAGGTATTCAGATTTCTAATTCTGTTGACAATTTGTACAACAATATCTCCACATAACTGGTCTGCAGGATACAATTAACATCATTTTCATTGTCAGGTTCGGATTCAGAATCTGACTCATTAAAGAATCTCTTACGCTTTTTAATTCATTTAGGCCTACTTTCCTCTGTTTCTACTACTTGTTGAATGTTTTGAATCCCCCCCCCGATGCTCTTATAAACTTCAAATGACAGTTTCATTTCATTCAGAAAGGTAATGGTAGAGTTTATACAACTTGACCACAGTATTGACATCCATTTCCTCAGATTGTAATTTTTCACTTACAGCATTGGATCTTTCCAAAATAGCTCCCCAGACTGCAACCATAAAAGTAATTTCAGAATGGTACAGCTTTTTCAAAATTCCCCTTGCCTCTTGTCTAGTGACGAACGTCTCATTTTCATCTTCTTTTATACATTTTAGGGCTTTATTAATGGTTTCAAAGTCACGGTTTAAACTTATACATGCTTCTTCTTGTGTGGGCCATCTTGTTACAGAAAGCATTTTGAGAGAAAGTTTCCTGATGTGAAAAAGGACTCTAAAAGCTTCCAATGATGGGCTGATGCTGAGAAAAAATTGTACAGATTTTGTAGCACCTCAAAGAAGGTTATAGCCAGCCTGCAACAAGTTGCAGTGCTCGATCCCACTAAATTAAGGGAGTGGGCTGAACATGGTATGAAAAATGTCAATAAATTAGCCTCTTTGATTCTTGCTTGCAGGCCAGAATATATCCCGGACATATTAGCAGCATTGTCATAGGTTTGGCCCCGACAGTGGTTATGTCTAACTCGTGGGTTGAAAGGAAAGTAATCTCAGCATTAGCCAGTTGTCTACTGGCATGTCCAAGTTTTTTAAGAACTGTAAAAAGCGTTCTACCGCAGCACCTTCTTTGTTTACATATCTGACAATGAAGCTTACTTGGTCATTGTGCGTTATGTCAGGTGTGGAATCCACAATAATTGAAAAATATTTGGATTCTTTCACTTCCCTTACTATTGCATTGATGACTGTTTTTGCCATAATCTGTATGAGCTCCTCATAGGTACCAAATGATAAGTAGAAAATCTTACATTTACCATGATTTCCATACTGGACTATGTGACTTTTCAAGAACGGGTCAAATTCTGCTATAAGCTCCAAGCACGTCATAAAATTTCCATTCTGTACAGAACCAAGCATTTCCTCCTTCCCTTACTATTGCATTGATGACTGTTTTTGCCATAATCTGTATGAGCTCCTCATAGGTACCAAATGATAAGTAGGAATTCTTACATTTACCATGATTTCCATACTGGATTATGTGACTTTTCAAGAACAGGTCAAATTCTGCTATAAGCTCCAAGCACATCATAAAATTTCCATTCTGTACAGAACCAAATATTTCATCTGCACCCCGAAATGGTAACCCATGAGAGGACAGTTTTTTTACAACAGCCACTAACTACCCTCTGGAGAACAAATCTCCAATATTTAACTTCTTCTTCAAACTGACATAGTACATATCTGTCAACTCTGCACTGTTCATTGCCCCGTCTTTTAAACATTAACACACAATCACGATGAGAGTGAGAATTCTCATGTTCTGTCACCTGATGATCAGCATGCTTCCAATCATTAAAGCCACTTGCAGCAAATTGTGATGTACCTCCAAAAAGTTTACATGGAGCATAAAAAACAGATCCTTGGCTGCAGGAATACATTAGTCACGTTTCATAATGTCTCCATTTAAAAGTTTGTGTTCAAACAGCGTTTTTGTCAGGACTCTGTGTTTGTCTGGATAAATCCACTCAGAATTAGAAAAATTGCTGTCTGTATTTTGATTCACACCATTTTGGGCAAAGTAGGTGTGACATCATTTATCACCCAAAAAAACAGGTCATCCTTTGGTTTTAAAATTTAGCTTTCTTTCGATACTAGATCGTCAACACCACTAAAAGTAGGTGCACACTCGTCAAGTTTGTCTGTATCACCATTTTTTATTTTCAGTGATTGAGACTAAGTTGCTTCCATTTAAATTGTGTTTCTGGGGAAAAAAGAGTGTAGCTTTGGTGTTTGAGACAACAATTCACTTTCCTTCCTCTTCTTCTCTTCCGCTAATCTGTGGTATTTTGCGCCACTTAATCATTTTCGGCCATCCATTTTGTAAAACTGACACAAAATACACTCTTAATGAATCACAACTCATTCAATATGAATCACGAAAAAAAAAGCCACATACAAAGTGTAGCGACAAAATAACCTCACAGCCACACAGCACACTGTAAACAAACAATAGTGAACAGTGTAATGCAATGTTTATGTTTCACACCTCCGTTACGAGTATATCAAACTTCTTTTAGAACCAAAGCTACAGTAAAAATACAGAACATACTGTCATACAACAGATACATGCTTAGCATTTACAGACACAACTCCGGTAAACAAACCTCTCTTTTCACGGTTTTAGGTTACGTGCCGGTAGCGGTACGTTCCACTTTCAAACAGCAGTGGCTTAATACTATTGGGTTGTTGGAAAAGTCATGACGTAATTTGGCACCCAATGGCGGTTGGTCGGTTTTGGAAGTACTAGAGGCATGTGCAGCTCTGTTATCGCTATGGCATTCGACAGGTGCCAGTTCTAGCTGCAGTCTAAAAGGAATAGTGAGCGATTTGGTTGATTTGATATCAAGTTGAAGATGGAAGACCAAACTGTGCATTTGGGGGGGGGGGGGGGGGGGCATATTTTACTTTCGTAAAGGGAAGAACGCGCGTCAAGCTTGTGAAAAGCTGAGTAAAGTGTACAATGATAATGCTCTACAAGAACGTCGGTGCCAGCGGTGGTTTGCAAAATTCTGTGCTGGTGATTTTGTTCTCAACGATGCTCCTTGGTCCGGAAGGCCAACCGAAGTTGATGTCTACCAAATCAAGGCATTGATCGTGTCAAACCCACGTTACACGACAAGAGATATTGCAGACACATTGCACATCCATCATTCAAGCATTAATGACCACCTGAAGAAGCTGGGATATGTAAACAAGCTCGATGCGTGGGTTCCTCATGAACTCAAAACTCAATTGACGGCGCGTATAAACATCTGCGATATGCTCATTAAACGTGAGGAAAACGATCCTTTTTTGAAGCGACTGATAACTAGTGACAAAAAGTGGATTGTGTACAACAATGTGCTGCGCAAACGGTCTTGGTCCCGACTTGCTGCTTCGCCTCAAACGACATCTAAAGCAGACATTCATCAGCAGAAGGTTCTGGTTTCAGCATGGTGGGATTTCAAAGGTGTTGTGTTTTTCGAGCTCCTACCACGGAACCAAACAATCAATTCGAATGTGTACTGTTGGCAATTGGACAGTTTGAACGAATATATCATCCAGAAACGTCCAGAGCTCGTTCATCGTGAAGGTGTGTTCCATCACGACAACGCGAGACCACACACAAGTTTGATCATGCGCCAAAAATTATTGGAGCTTGGGTGGGATGTGTTGCCACACCCAGCATACTCGCCTGACCTTGCGCCGTCAGACTTCCACTTGTTTCATTCTCTTTAAGTCCTTGCGTGGTATAATGTTCAATTCAGATGAGGCTGTAAATCTGCACCTTGTTCAGTTTTTCGCCGCAAAAGACAGATCCTTCTATGAACAAGGCATTCTGCAGCTCACTGAAAGATGGCTAAAGATTATCGAACAAAACGGGCATGATATCATTCATTGATCTTTGTTCTTTCTATCAATAAATGACCTTTGCAAAACATGGCTAAAATACGTCATGATTTTTCTGACAACCCAATATTATCACACCAACAGTGCTGATCAATTACAGCCCACAGCCAGATAGACCACAGTACGAAACTTTCCTCATTCGTGTAGTGCTAAATATCCCTTTCCATTTAAATGCTACCATACCATGCGTATTCTCGAAACTCGTTTTAAAACTATTTACTGGTTATTTTTTGGCCGCCCTAGGCCCATGTCTAAATACGACCCTGCCTATGATACAACTGCTCCCACCAGCCTGAATAGTTGATGCCATGCACAAGGGATACATAGGCCCATGCTGCTGAATGCCAAATACAAACTCAACCACAGGCAGAATGAAGTACATATCATGATTCATTAGACCTGCTCCCAATCTTCTATTGTCCAACATGCATGCTGTTGGTACCAAGGCAGTTGTTTACTTTAATGGACTATTTATTAGTAGGAAAGGGTGGCGTATAGGGTGTTAGCTGTTGTAGCCCATACATGATTCACAGTAACGTGCAATGTTTTTTTCTGGTTGACCTGACTGTGTTGGGCCATTAACTACAAAACTGAGCCATGCCAATTACTCTGCACAGTTCTTATTGGTTGGTTGTTTTGCCATTTTGGCACCACTCCTAGTACCCTTGCTTTAACTATGGAGGCCCTCCAACAGCCCACAAGTGTCACCATATCTGAAATGAAAGCACCAACCCTTCATGCATCCAGTTTGGGCCTTTCATAAACCCTGATAAATCCTTGGTTTAACCCATCATGTCTGCAACTTTGTTGTCACCTGAATCCCAACCACTTCTATACACCCCTTTATCCTACAGGTCACACCCTTCTCCTTGTTATGCCGATATTGGGTGAGCTCCTTTTGCGTAGTAGTCATAATTCAGTGAGCACTCAATGTATGTAGACTTGTGTGGTATATGCAGATTGGTTTGTTGTTAGTTATGATGTATTTATTACTTTGTATATCATTTTATTTTCTTCATATCCAATTTTGGATGTTTTCTCTAATACCCCTGCCCTCCCATTTTTCATTATTCCAAGAATGGGTAAACACATTACCCACAGGAGATTTTAGAGCTAATTTTCTGCACTTGCTAGATGATAACTAACTAAATACATAGATAAACTGTTGGACCAAAAGTTTAATCAAGTTTTTCATTACAAATAGTAGTGGTTAAAATAAGCTTTCAAACCAAAAATCATTTCTGACTTTGAAACACTTCAAAGTTTCTGTTTCAATCAATTTCAAACATAATGTGTGTTATTCCATGGTGACCATGTGATCAGGTCCGAATGAGGGGTAACAAAAAATAATTCTGAAAAACACGAGAGTGGGACAAAGAAAAACAGAGTTCGAAGACTCATGCTTACTTTCACAAAAACGTCTTTGACCTCTGTTCTATGTCAAGCATAACATACGCTATGAAAAAATGTACTTCATTCGAATACCAATGTTATTGCAGTAAGGAAAATCTTTAAAAGAAAAAAACGATATATTAAAATACCAGAAAATAAACATTTTGAGAAACAGTGTAAAAACATTGTTACAAGAGCTCAGAGTCTGAAAAATTCTATGAAAGTTAAAAACAAAGGTGGAATACCTTGATTGGGAATGTGAAATATCAAAGATGAAAAACCTCAAGAAAACCTGATAAGCATGATTTCCAATATGCTGAATTGTGGACAATGTTTATGCCCTATCATGGTTCGTACGCTCCTTGAAAACCTTGAAAAAATAAAGTTCATTTTCTAGTACTTGAAAAAGTTTAAGACTCCATAAGTAGTGCTTGAAAATTTTTTGTTTTGCTTTTTAAGTAATTATATGAAAGAGTACGTGTAAAATATTTCTTTGTGCTAAAAAGTCAAAAAGGAGATTTCTGTGTAGTTCTGATAAAAATGCCAAACTGATCAAATAATGCAGAACTTGTGTTCAACTCAGGAGAGTGCATGGGCAGCTGGTACCTTGGCTATGACATCACTACGGAGTTAAACATCAGCCATTGGAGTGAAATAAGTGGAATGATTTATTCATGAATTGTGATGGGCTTTTATTGACTGGGGTTAAGGATGCGTTCTTGCTAGAGGGTGGAACTTCTAGGAATTACTTGTGCTTCCTGCATGGACCCTTTGCCTCCTGGTAGCATCAAAATCATGCATGAAAAGTAAAAAGTTAAAGCAAACAATAAATATCATACCAGCAGATGAATATAAAAATAATGTACCCTTTCAAAATATTTCACAAAATAAAATTATTTTGAAAAATGCCAAAACAGAATGGCAATCAAAGTTAATAAAGTAAGCCAGTGGGGAGGGGGGATGATAACAGTAAGAGATCATTGAATGTGTGCCTGCCACAGCTAAGTTTAATGGTCTGAATGAACTAAAACACCAACCTACTGCCTGACCGACAGCACACACACACATATGATATGATAATTTGGTTTTAAAAAGTCCTTGAAAAGTGCTTGAATTTATTTTGCGTGGAAGAGTATGAACCTTGCCTATGCATTTAGACACTATAAATCCGTTGTGTCATCTTCAGGGAAAGAAAGTTCCAGATGTATTCCTTGCTGTCCACAACACCTAACTCTGCTTCTGGCTTTGTCCTGTAAAACCTTGATCTTGGAATTCAAGGTCATAGGTACTAGTTGTTGCCATTTCCTATGTATGTACCTGTAAGAAAGGTATTCGTGGTGGAACATTATTTTAATCGTTGTTACAATGTTTTTCTTGGCCTTCCCCTTTTTTGGACATTTTCTTCAGCAGTTCTTGGCCTTCTCCTTTTTTGAGCATTTTCTTCTGCAGTTCTTGGCTTTCCCCTTTTTTTAACATTTTCTTCAGCAGTTAGCCAATTTCCATGGCAAAGGAAGTTCGACACCACAATTGACATTACAACTCATTTCTTTATATTTTGCAATCAAAACTGACTCAACATATCGAATTGTTTTTTCAGTGGGGTATTTGCAAAGAAGTTTAATATCCAGGTGTGCTTGATGTAGTTAGTACAGAGGCTGGGTCACCCACAGACTTTTTTTTTTTTTTTTGTAAAAGTAAGTACCAAATCTTTGAACTACGTTTCTCTTGTTCCACTCTTGTATTTTTCAGAATTATTTTTTGTAATACTGCATTCTGACCTGATAACATGGTCTCCAGTAAATAATGCACACAAAGTTTGAAATTGATTGAAACAGTCATTTTTAAGTGTTTCAAAACTATAAATGATTTATTGGGTCATTTCATAATTATTGGCTGATTCCGACACAAACAAACGGCAGTAACAGACAACAAAATACATTTTATTCCAGAAAATATCTGCCCTTGGCAGCAATACACTGTCCAACGTGTTTTCAGTGCAAAAATGCCACGGTAGCAGAAACTGGCATCACAGTGGTCCAAAAAATCGCTAACGGCATGAATCACAGCATCCTTGTCAGCGAACTCTTTGCCCCTCAAGAAGTGGTTCAAATGGCGAAACATGTGAAAGTCCGAGGGGGTCAAGTCAGGTGAATAAGCAGGGTGAGAGAGGACCTCGTACCCCAAGGCGTTGATTTTTTGCATGCTTCCCCACTAACACATGCGGTCATGCACCATCCTGAAGCAGTATGGGACCCAAACGATTGATGAGCGATGGTTATTTGTTGCATAATTTCTGGTGACATTCATCCAGCTGATGGCAGTACACGCCCGTTGTGATTGTTTGACCTCGCGGCGAAAACTCGTAATGAACCACAGACTTGAGTCCACCACACAGAGGTCAAACCTTTTGTGGGTGCAACTGGGGTTTGGGTGGTTCCCCTTTATCGAGCCACTGCGCTATTAGCTTCCTTTTGTCATAAAGAACTTATTTCTCCTCAACCGTAAGGATCCGAGGCTGAAAGAAAGCGCTAGCCTCAGGTTTTTGGAGGGCAATGCATTTTTCCAGATACCATATCTGCTGCTGTTCAGTGAGTTTGTATGAAGCCCAGGTATCCAGTATTTTAACTTTGCCCATAGATGCCAGGTGACTGGAAACTGTCACTGATGATAAGACAAGTTTGGCATTGAGCTCACGTACCGTGGACGTTGGTTTTTCTTCCACTTTCCACCTTCACTGTACCATGTCACACACAACCAGGCAACCGGTGACTGGCTTATGGTCGATGGCAACATCACCGGCATGAAACTTGGAAAACAGTCTATGGACATGATGACTGTTAACATTTGCGACCGTTTTGGACACATTCGTGCAAAATCACTAATGTCACGCAGTGTTGCTCCATCATGTCCCTAACTGCTGAGATCTATCTAAAATACCATTTTATCCATGTGGACTGAACCGATTCACTTTGCAGGGACGTTTTGGTAGTTTCTACTATGAGGCGTCCCTTGTTACTGGCTATGCAAATTCACCATGCCTGCATTGACCAATAAATATGCAACGACCCAATACTTAAAGATTATACATAATGTTGAATAAGTTTCTATTGTTCCACACTTAAGAATAATATCCCTCTTGTACTGTACGTAGAAAGGCATTCTTTACACCAACACTCTCCAGCAGCTGGACCTTTTTTAGACTGAAACTATCATTTACTTATACAGTACACTATTACTATAATCCTGGGGACTGAGAATGTTTAAGATCAATACAAATTATTTAAATTGGTTTTACTCAGATGCAAATATATTCTAAAATGGAACTAGGATAAATATTTTCTATTATTACCACAAGGTCGACATTTCATTCCCATACCTATATAGCACTACTTGACTTGGGAAGTGAAACTTGGCTGAAAAAACAAAAAAAATGGGAACACACCAGATGATATGATCCATATTCTAGCAGAAGGCATGCAATAACCAGTGGTGACACATTTCTGGAGGAGTGATGGTGGTTTCCCACGAACATCTGCTGATGTGACCCAGCACGATGTCTTTTCCTGACGGCTACTACAGATTTGCCAGTTACCTAAGCATTGTGTCTACTATTTTCTCTCAGTTTTTATTATCATTACTTTAATTTCAGGCTGAAAGACATTGTTTATCATGGATTATAATAATGTGTATAGACTCTCGTAACTGCTGAAGTTTTTATTCTGAACATCTGTTATGACACAAAATGCAATAAGAGTCAAATACCAAAATTAAAATGTCATATTCAAATGGTAAAATACAGGTGAAATAAAGGATAAAAAAGCAGGGGCTGATTCCAGTTCAAAAAATTTTTAGAACAGCGTATGCCATCTCCATTAAAAGCTTTCTTGTAAGATATGTAGAACGCGTGGGACACATTCTACATATCTTATAACAGTGAAGTGGAGTACCACTAATGGATAGATTACATCAGAATTACCTGCAAAGGTAGACAGAAGGCTTTTATCAGTATCTAAACTGCACTGGTGGCCAGGAAGCTGTCTTTTCTAGAAGAAATAAATGACAGGACTCTGAAAATCTAATCAAACAATGAAAACTGCATCTAACAGCTTTGGCAGGTGGTCTTGATTCAGATAGTTATGCATTGAATTGAATTTCACACTGTTTTCTTTTTAATCCCCCCCCTCCTCCTGATAATGTTTTAAACCAATATATTTCTTATTAGCCACTTTTATAAATGCCAGAGAGAATGGAAGCCTTCATTTATACAAGTTGGTAACTTCCTAGGCACGCACCACCAAAACAGATTAATGCAGAAAAACCAAACACCAGGTCACAAAAAACAAACAAAAAAAAAAAAACACTTGTGCAAAAGAATAACCCAATATATTGTTTATTTAAATAATTCTACACCAGGCATGTGAATAACATGCCTAAAATTATTTATGCAGTACACAAGTGCAAGTTTGTGATATGATGGATAAAAGGTCAAGAAAAAAATTTAAGGGTAAATCATTGGGAATCCAGATTGTCAACCAACCAAGTTAAATCATAGGGTTACGGCAAGAAAAAAAAAATGCTGCTTTTCTACATTTATGATATGCCTTATAGCTCAAGTGGAATTGGAAGCTGTTGTACATTATACAGACTGAGATGGCTAAAGGCCTCTGCTAATGAAAAAGAAGGAAGATGTAGCATCCACACTGTGAGACAGGTATTCAAATAGATGGCTGGGTCATTCCATGTCAAATCGCCCTGCATTTTCACAAGATGTCACCCACCCATCTCAGGTTTTTGTGAAAATTGGCACAAAGTATATTGTACTGGTGAGATATAAGACCTGTTAAAATTTTAGGTCAGTCAGTCCAGTAGATCTTGAGTAATGCCACTTTAAAAATTGGGTAACTCTGCCTTTAAAGTTTTTGTGCTATGAATTTTCACAACTAACACTGTAGGACAAAAAAATTCATAACTTCACAACTAACTGTTGCAGCCACATAACTTTTTCCCTTAAATCATCTGCATGATCCATACATTTGGGAACAACCTGTTTCTGCACATATTTTTAATTAAAAGGACACTTTTTTTGTTAATTTAATGACAACACATGGAAAAATTAAACAAAACATTTTTTTCAAAATGAGCCCACCACTTCAAATTTGCTAAAAAATACTTTCATGTGTATATTATAATGTAACCTTTCAGCAGGCGAAAAAAAATTCGTTGGGCAATTCACAATTTTGGCAAGGAAAAAAATAATCCAAAATGGTGTGTTTTTATATATGGAACATTCCGACCGACATGATATTGCCCAATTTTTTAATTAAGTGGTTGCTTGACCATTCTATACCCCCCCCCCCCTAGTTTAACCCTATTGGTGAGTAGCTCAAAACAATTTTTATTTTATTTTTATGTGCCACCATCTTGGATATAGGTTCATTTTTCTTTTAGTAGAAGTTCAGTCTATACATACATATATTTTCTGCAGCATGCCAAAATAGAATCTCACAGTGGTTTTGAAAAAAGACAATTGGTTTCCTCTTATTATAGATCAAAAGTTTTGGTTATCACTACCTTAAAGAAGACATTTTAGGCTTACAGAAAATGTATAGAAATGATAGAAAATATTTTTTAACCTTGCTTAAAATGGTGTTGAAATCTGCAATACTCGCAAGTATAAATCACCATTTTTGATGGACTGTGAAGGTGACTGGGGGTTGGAACCCCAAGTTGAGAATTTTTGTGTAATAACTATGGCTAATACTTTTCAGCTATGGAGAACTTAAGTCTGGGAGAATGGACGCATACACACACACACACACGTGAGTTTCAAATCATCAGCAAATAAAATAATTTATTTTGGATCTTCAGATTTTTTTTTGTAAGTACATAAACTGAACAAGGAGAAATATTCTATTTTCATAATAAATGTGCAATCAAATAAAAGCATTTTAACCTGTTGAATGTAAAGTTGTAATAAGGTACAGGAATTTTCTTTACTTAGTTTTTCATCCAGTGCACGTAAATACTTTTAAGAAAATAAAAAAATAAATAAAGTCCAACGTAAATTTTTTTGTATTATAATAATGAAATGCTTGCCCTAAGTACTAATGAATGTCGAGTCCCCTTCCCCAAATCATTCCTCCTTACAGGACTTCAAAATAAAGTTCTATCCTTTCTTGCTATCTCTGTTTTTGCCTCCTACTAAAATTTCTGGTCACTGTAGATGTTTCTACTTTCTTCAGTTTATGAAAAAGGTTGTGCATTCCCACCGACTGTGAGAAATATTGAGTATTTCACTGATGGTTGTTCTGCACAATATAAAAACTGCAAGAACTTTCTGAACTTGCGCATCATGAACAGGATTTTTTTTAGATTGGTAGGGAAGTGGTCATTTTTTGCACCATGGCAAGTCACCATGTGAGGGTATTGGTGCAGATTGTAAAAAGGCTAACAACAAATCCCAGTTTGCAGCGACCGTCTGTTAGCTCAACAAACAAACAACATCTGCTGCAACAATGTATAACTTCTGCAAAGATAATATAAAACAAATTACATTTTCCTTTGTGTGTGCAGAAGAGATGAAAAAAGTGAGTAATCAGCTTAGTCTCTGTTTTGAGAAAGCAAAAGCTCTTCCTGGTACACGCACAATGCATCATTTTACACCACTTCCCAATTTCACAATTGGTGCTAAGAGAGCGCATGCAGCAGTCCAATGAGAAATTTTAAGTAGGAATTTTAGGATTTTTTTCCAAAATTTTAGGACAACTGCTTTTCTCGAAAAAACAAACAAACCAAAAACAAGAACAGTAAATAAAATTAGTATGAAACACTTAGAGAACCACATTTTTTTTTTTTTTCATTTTGTCATGGTGGTACACTAAGGAATATTATTTATTCATGAGTTCATAATAAGCTGTTATTATTACTCATGAAAAAATAGACATTTTAAAATTATGCTATATTAATTTACATTGCCAGATCAAATTGAAGTTGATTGAATTGAAGCAACAAAATATAACTCCCGCACCTCGTCGAAATTTGCTGATGGCAAAAATTAATGTAATTTATCCAGAATTAAAAAAAAAAAAGCTATTGTTTAAACAAATAAGAAAATAAGATAGGATCATAGGAAATGTCATTTTCAATGATTCGTGGTTGAAATATTCAGGTTCTAAAGACGTACAATACTAAATGGAGTAATGCAATTTTCAGAAAACTCTTCTTACCTTATCACTCTGTCTCTTTACTTCTAGGAAGAAAGATTCTTTTGCTAGTCATGTTCTACAGTTCATTGTAATTTGTTTTAGTGGGTATTGGGAGCTTTCAGCTTTGTAGCTCAAATGAGGCGAGTGCGATAGCAGCCTAGTGCAGTGTTTCCCAAACACAACCGGTCCGTCACGAGGTTTCCACCGGTACACGGAAACGGAGGAGATTTCCGAATTTGACCAGTAAAAACAGTGAAACCATCCTAAAATGGCTGTTTCTAAATTTTAAATAAAGGGAATGTTGCCCGTCCCAGGATAGGGTGAAATTTTTAATTGAAGCAGATTGAAAGCAAATCAAATAGACGCCGGATTCATTATATGCTATTTATTTCCGTTTTTCAAAAGATCTCGAGATATATAACATTCTGTGTAAAATGTTTGCTGTTGTTTAACAATTTTCTTTGCAGTCTACTTGTTTTCGTGTAAACTTTCACCTGATTCGACACGTGTTTTTAGATACAATTTTTCTCACTTTGGTTATATTGAATCAGAACTGTGCATAAAAAAAAATGCAAAAACGAAATTGGCAATAGGAAGAGTCCCTCAAATTTTCACCGGAATCGATTAAAAGCTTTTTAAAATAGGCATGGAACTTTTAATTCATCGCTGAACAGAAATATATACGCAGAAACAGTTAATTAAATTTTTGACGGCTAATTTAAAAAGTTTTTAACCAATTCAGGTGAAATTTGGAGGTCATGTCCTATGAGCGATTTATGGTATTCACTAAAATTTCAGCCAGTTTCATAAAAAATTTGCAAAGATAATTTTTTAACTTTTTTTTTAATTGATAAACCAGAAGATGCCGCCCACGCACCTGAAAAACTGACCACATGTGATTGCTGCAGAATGCCAACGTACTGTGACGTCAGTGTTCCAGAGAGACCTGGGTGATTATTTATATGATCATTAATGCAAATTCTCTCCCGGTGATACAGTGAATCATCCCGATGGACCCAAGATACTTGAATTCTGTTCATTAAGGCAATAAAGTGTAATGATATAAACATTTAAAAAATGCCATTTTTACATTGTTAAGTGTCATTTATTTTTAATACAAGAAAAAATTATGAACAATTCAGAAGCATCACACAAACGCAGGGCCCTGTGTGACTACACCAGTCGCACACCCATGAAACCGGCCCTGCTACTTAGAAACTGACTTTTAACGTCCTTTCTAGAGAAAATAGCGATAAATTTATAACTCTTTTTCCAAATCAAAGGAGACTATTGTAAGACGAAAAAGATTACTCTGTCTCGTACATTCGTGCTGATAAAAATGACGCTGCAGCAGGATGGATAATTTGATGACGTCGCGGCAGTGCTACGGGGAAGCCTCGCATTAAGGGCAACACAAGTAAGCGAACAGACTTCAAGCACGCAGTGCTTGCAGCTTCGGTGCGCTTGGTGTCATCATTGGTCTCGGTGACGAAGCCGCAGAAGCGCCACCTAGCTGCACTTGCTCCGTTGTAGCAGACGACGCAGGCCAGATACGGAAGTATAGCTGAGGATCTGTCATCACCAGCAACAGAATTCTGACTCAACTTATGGGGGAGAGAGTGCTTACTTCATACAGAAGGGGGAAAAATGCAAACACCGGTTCCTTATGTAAAGACATAATAGGGCCGGAGTGATTTGCTACTGTTTTTAGGAATTTTATGACGACTGCACACCCTGCAAGAGATTAAGTTCTGTTAAATATTACAGTATTATTTCTGAAATCAGTGTAACTAATTTTCAAGATGAGTTACATGTTAACTGCTGCGTAGCATGTGTATATGATTCCTGTTGGTATGTGGGATTTGTTAAAAAGATTAACTATGATGAAGGTGATGTGACTGGTCGATTCATGCACCCATATGGGCCTTCTCCATCTTTTTATTGGCCTAAAATGATTGTGAAGTAAACACTGCAACAGGAATATACAGCCTATCCAAACAGGCTGAAGACCTGGCTCAGTCAAAGTTTTTTTTTCATATGAAAATTAGTAATTGTGTTCAGTTTTAATTCACACTGACAGAGAAAAGAATTCATTTTTCTCTTATGTAACCAAGGAAAAGTTCATTTATAAATTATACATAAACATATCATAAAATGGCTTGTTTCATTAGTTTATATTTTTACTAAAATTGTAAGAAATTTAGAGACACCTAATCTTTGCAGTTGCTTGTATTCTCAAAAACAAAACAACAACAACAACAAAAAAAGAAACAGCTTGGGATAGCATAGGTGGCCTTATCGTTCACATTTTTTGCAATTGGCGATTATTTTTAAGCACGGCAACTATAAAAAAATCTTTGGTGATTTGACTGCCGATTGTGAGCACGGCTTTGCAGGCTAGCGTTTTGATTAGTTACAAATTGGTCAAAATATTGAATTCAACAGTAACAAATTTAGTGAGTTGAAAGCGCACTCACAGAAGTAAGGCTATACATCTAGACAAGTGTTGCTGCTAAAGTTTGTGAATCGCAAACTGTACAATATGCTCCGGTAAGGTTTTTTTTTTAGTTTTTTTCTTTACCTTATGCATAAATTGATGTATTTGGTAGTTAAAGGTGTTTAAAATATAATTCTACAAGACTTAAAAAATATTTTGAAAACAGAAATAAGCATAAATATTCATCTGTTTCTGTGCATTTCGGAGTGCTGAAATGTTACCATTTATTCACAGCCTGTAACTTCTAAACCAGTTTGAACCACAGGGTTTGTTGAGTACCAGTAAGGGTATCCTTCGTGGAAAAATAAAAATATATCTGGTCCCTCTTTTGAAAGATGTAACCTTGAAATCTGCAAAAGTTGAAAATTTTGCAACTTTGAGGGTGTGGGAGGGGGACCAAACCTAGACTTAAGTTTTCCATAGCTGAAAACTCCACAAGCCATAGTTATTACATAAAAATTCCCAACTTCGGGTTCCAGCTCCCAGTCACCTTAATAGTCCATCAAAAATGGTGATTTACGCTTGCGAGTATTGCAAATCTCAACACCATTTTAAACAAGGTTAAAAATAATTTCTATACATTTTCTGTAAGCCTAAAATGTATTCTTTAAGGTAGTGATAGCCAAAACTTTCGATCTACAATAAGAGGAAAGCAATTGCCTTTTTTGCAAACCATTGTGAGGACCTATTTTGGCATGCCGCAGAAAAGAAAAATGAACCTATATCCAAGATGGTGGCACATAAAAATAAAATAAAAATTGTTTTGAGCTACTTACCGATAGGGTAAACTATGGGGGGGGGGGTATAAAATGTCAAGCAACCACTTAATTAAAAAATTGGGTAATATGTCAGAATGTTCATTTATATATAAAACACGCCATTTTGGATTTTTTTTTTCCCTCGCCAAAATTGTGAATTGCCCAAAGTATTTTTTCTCCTGCTGAAAGGTTACATTATAATGCACACATTAAAATATTTTTAGCAAATTTGAAGTGGGGGCTCATTTTGAAAAAAATTGTTTTGTTTAATAAAAATGTGGCCTCATTTTTCCATTAAATTAAAAAAAAAAATGTCCTTTTAATTAAAAAAATGTGCAGAAACAAAATTTTGTAGCTGCAACAGTTAGTCCTGAAGTTATGAATTTTTTTTGTCCTACAGTGTTGTTGCGAAAACCTTGGAGCTACCAAATTTTTAAAGTGGCATTACTGAAGATCTACCAGACCGACTAACCTAAAATTGTAACAGGTTTCACATCTCACCAGTACAATACTTTGTGCCAATTTTCACAAAATCTGAGATGGGTGGGTGACATGGAATGCCCCGGCTGTAACACATATCACCAAGAGAAAGATGCACTGGAAGCATGGAAGCAATTCTACAGATGAGAAAATATATTATCTGCATCAGTACCGTGACTAAACAATTCTCACCGAATGCTAAACTCATAACTTCAGTGCCAATATAATGGCTAGTGAAATAATAAGTTCCTTTATGGAACTGCATTATTTCACTAGCAGAGAGGGAGTTCCTGTCAGTAAATCGTTCAAGAGAACCAGAACTAAAGGGTGGCACAATTCTCAACTGACATTTGAAAGCAGTTTTAATAATTTTCCTTAAACACACATGTGCCTGAAAGAAGTCTCCTGTCTGATATTTGAATTCAGTGCATTATTATCTTGCAGAGTTATAAATAATACACAAGCCATGGGACAACTGGTAGCATACAAGATTAAGAGCATGAATTCATTTTAAAGATGACAATCCGATTTTTGGCGTAAATGTGACAAGGATGTTAAGTCAGATAATATCCGAAAACTTGAAAATTTTCATCGTCCTGGAACGGGACTCGAACCCCCGTCTTCCAGAAAGTGCCCGGGTATGGATATTATCTGACTTAACATCCTTGTCACATTTACGTCAAAAATCGGATTGTCATCTTCAAAATTTGTATTATATGGCGTAATCCCGTATTTCTTTCATGAATTCATTTGTTAACAAGAAACAGTTAACTTAGTATATTACATTTTAGCATGATTCTCTCCATAGAAAAAGTTTTACCTTTTTTTTTTCAACCATTTTGTCATTGTCATACAACTTTCTACTAGGTCAGTAATGTCGTGTGCATCCCTTAACAGTTACTGTTATATTTTACAGTTACTTTAATCAGCAGAAATAATTTTTAGTAACACATTTAGTGAACTTAACATGAAATGACTAATATCATTGGGAGTCATCAAATAGCTGTGCTGGATGTACATTTAAAACGTGGAATTGTTTTTTAGGCTCGGAATGATTTCAGCTTACTAGTGAGCTACTTTTTCCACTTGTCAAAATGCATCAGACTAATTTCCATCAGAAAAAAATACAGTGCCATAATATGGTACACAGTTTCTCTCTTTTCCTTTACTTCAAGAGAAATTTAAAATTGTAAAACTTTTATTATGTAAAATTTCTACAAAATACCATGCAAAGTTCACTAAACATTTCTATTCCCTTATATTGTGATTCAGTTGATTAGATACACCTGCCTTCATCCCGTAAATGGGGTCACTCCAACACACAAGATGGTGCTGGGTATGTTATAAATTAAGCAGACCAGCTTTTTGAGTGTCAATGTCTGACTGAGTACTGGAATGGGCAAAACAAGTGATCTGAGCAACTTTGAACATTGCACAATTGTTGGCATCAGACATGCCACTATGAGCATCTCTCAAACAGTCATCCTCGCGGGTTTATTGTATGTAACCTGAACGGTGCGACACGCAAAAACTTTCAGCAATGCTGTGGATGAAAAACAGCTGGTGAATCAGTGAAGACTGGCGAGAATCAGGACACAACCCTGCAATTACTGCAGACTTCACCATTGCTGTGCCCAGGGTTCACTGAAAAGTCCTGGAATTTGAATTCTCTTTTTTCCAGAACTGGAAAATCCTTGATTTTTAATAATTTTGTGTAAGGTCCTGGAATTTTTCTTGCAATAAAACAAAAAAAAATTGTTCAAAATATTTGGATTGATTGTCATTTTGTTCTAGGAATGGAGCAAGCACTTTTTTCCAAGGGAAATTAGAGATTAAAAAACTGTACTGCCCACTCTTAATTTATTTAGAGTGGGCAGTCCAGCTCTTTAATTTATTTTAGCAGTAACGAAAGATGGAGAGAGAATTCCAATTCTAAACTTCTTTCAAACAAAAGAAAAAATGATTGGTCTTTTATTTTATTTGTATAGCAAGAAGTGATTTACTAATAGAAAAACATGCATTTTTATTCCAACTAAATTTCATCCAAATGCAAATTTTGAAGATGACAATCTGGTTTTTGGTGTAAATGTGACAAGGATGGTAAATCAGATAATATCCGAAAACTAAATTTCGTCGTCCTCGGACCTGCGTCTCCCAGATAGAGCCCGGGCATGCTAACCACTACACCACCCAGAATGACCAAGTCTCAAGTTTCCGATTAATTTGGATATAACCATCACAGGATTCATGTTTAGCGAATCTGGAGGTTAAGAATCCTATCCCGTGATTGCCCGGGGCAGAAGATAAATCGTGAAAGAAATACGGGATAATTTGTATTATATGGTGTAATCCCGTATTTCTTTTCGTGATTCATCCAAATGCCTCATTTGTGATAGAAGGCAAAATTTGAATCTAGCCATATAATTTATTGTTGCACATTCAACCATAACATACTGGCTTTTGTCATCACTGTAATCTGTAATAATAATTTCTTGCATTTTATTTTATTCTGATGGTTATGTACATAGATTCATTTTTGTAGTTCTGCCTATTGGGTATACAACTGTACGTACAGTGATTGTATAAATTTATGATAAAGTTAGTGAACTGAGGAAGAAAAAAACATATCAATATACTTCCATGTATGAAATGCGTGAAGCTCTTCCATATGGGTCTTGCACATTTGTTACATCTTCAGTGCCATGGCAAAGTTGTTCAGTTTTATTACCATTATGCTAAGTTCCAGATTGTTTTGTATAAGTTATGTACAGAGCAATTTTGCCACTTCATCAAAGATGTGAGTCACACTGAAGAACACTAACAGGGAAGCCCATAGGACTTCCTAAGAATTCCAAATGCACAGTAAATTTCACCCAATTTGCAGAATATAAAACAACGCACTGATTCTAGAAAAAAATTGAAGTTTGTGGAATTGTTTGAACTCCTGGAAAACCGTGGAATTTATTTTCTCTAAATGTGTACGAACCCTGAGTGTCAAGAATTATCTCTGAATGCACTATCTATCGGACCACACTGTGAATGGGCTACAACAGTTAATAATCATGACACCAGTCTCCTTCAACCCCACTGATCCACCAGTTGTTTTTGTTCAGAGTCTCGCTGACCACTGGAAGTTTTTTTGCCTATCACTCCATTCTTGGTGAAACCTTCCTACAGTTGTATATGTGAAAAGCCCACAGACACTATCATCTGAAAGATGCTCAAACTTTCACTCTTGCTTTACCCATTCTTACCCTCAACTGAATATTAACTGATGCTGATTTATACCACACTCCACTCATCTTACATATGGAAATGAGCCATTTATGTGGCAAGGGCAGATGTACCTAATAAGCTGGCATCTCAGTTTGTATCATTGTCAACCATTATCTATCCACTGCTGGATGAAGGTCTTCCACAACTCTCTTCCATGTTACTCCAGCATGTTTTCGAATTTCATCCATCCATCTCCCTTGTGGTCTTCTGTCCCTTGGTATCCAGTCTAAAATTTCAGTTGTCTATTGGTGGTTCGTTCTTCTGGCAACATGTCCTACCCAGGGATTTTACTCTGACCATGATGTCTTCCTCTCTTGTCATTTTCCTTATCCACAAGTTCCTCTTCTAATCTTTCCTGGTTACAACAAGCATGCATCTCTCTATGTTGCTTTCAATTGTTTTGCTCTTAAACATTGTACTGTTTCTTCCAAAAGCTCTATCCAAGTTTTATATGCCAATAGATTTCCTCATCAATATGACCTTTGCTTATATCTGTTGTCCAAGGTAAATGTTGGTATCGGTAACCTCAAGTTTTTCCCCATCAACCGCAAAATCTTCATTTCTTGTAAAATCATTGTTCAACGGTTTTGTCTTCTGAAAGTTCATTTTAATTCAACTTATTTACTCCAGGGATCATAGCATACTTCTGGAAAATTTTAGGTAGGAATTTTAGGAATTTTTAGAAAAATTTTAGGAAAATTTTAGGAGTGTATTTCAATAAAAACTAGATGTATATTTGTATACATCTAGTAAAACAACTTTGTATACATTGTAAAGAGTTTGCTTCACACCCTTCAACCATATATACTGATAGACTGCGCATGACATCAAAATTTCTGGCTCCAACATAAAATCACATGACAACAGTCAAAAAGATGGGTTACACCTGCTGTGCTTATGGTTGCTCTGAGCGATATAGTAAAGAAAGTTCTATGATTTTTCATGGGTAAGAAACGAATTAAATACCTAAGTCAATAAAGTTCAATTACTTAACCAGAAACTTGCAGCTATTGATGTAAAAATATAGTAACTTAAGAAAAAAAAATGGAATGCATGTTCCAAGTTCTTCGCAAATGTTCATCACATTATAAATCACAAAATGTAAACAACCCGATCATGCATGTATATAGCTCATAAGTAAACTTACCTGAAGAGTTTTCATTATATATGAGGCGCATTCACATAATACACCGAAAACACTGAAGTTCTGCAGCGTAAATTAGTAATCATAACAGCATTTTTACACGAAATTTGGAGTCTGATGATGACGTGCCCAATGTTTGAGCCATGGCGGCTTTGATGCAGCTATTGCCAATGCGCAGTCCATTAGTATATATGGTCGAAGTTAACACCCAAATTTTTTGCATAACGTCTAATGTCTAAAGTTTAAGTATGATTTACTTCTAATGTTCAGTTCTTATCTTTTCACGTGTTATCATATTCAAGTATATTTAATACATTCAAGTTTCACTTTGAACATTAATATGCTGTTGAACCAGAAGCAATTCACGATTTTCACAGTAAAGTTTTCAGGTTTCACATTAAATTATAATATCCTAAAAAGGTAATTGAAAACCAAGAACTATGTACAATTGTTCACTGAATTACTTTTTTCATATTATTGTTTTAACCTTTTCCTGATTAGCCTATCTTTTTCTGCTTCTACCACAACTAATTTACTTTCAGTTTTCTTTATTTCAGCTGGACCTTGTATGATCAAGTTAGAGGCAACTGCTATTTCAACAGTATTTTGTTTTTCTACAGCTGTTCTCATTCTTTCTGTTCCCTCTTGAATTATTGCTAGGGAGGCTTCTTTATCGTTTTTAAGTCTATTTATTTCTGCATCATTTTCTTTTATTTTGTCATCAAACTCAGCTTTTCTTTTTTTCTCTAGCTGCTTTTCCTTATTTTCCCTCTCTTTCTGCTTCCTTTCTTTTACCTTTTTTGATTCTTCTTCCTTCAGCTTATCAACATACTCTTTATAAAATTTATGTGAATCACAAACACTATTTAACAAATTTCTTGTTATGGGAACTTTACTTACACATCCATAGTGTTTAATGGCCCCTTTAACTATTCTTAATGATGTTATAGTTGAGTCTTTTAAGTTAGCCTTGTCCTTCCTTAACAGAGCAGTGTTAACCGAAAATCCCCTTTCTGCATCAGCATTACCATGAGGTAAAACTAAAATTGACTTTATGAGTTTAGCAAGATTTGAGTATTTTTCTTTTCCGCTAGAGTCTTTAATACTAAATATATTACGCCAGTAATGATCAATCCGCACTGGAATATGCCCTTCCTCTGAAAATTTCACTAGTTCATCTAGAGTTGGCTTATCGCAATTTAAAAATTTCTACTCTTCTCTTACTCTATCAATTTGTTCCTCAGAAAGATGCAAAACACTTGAAATTCTGGTTATTTCCGAAAGTCCTTCAGTGACTGAAAGTTGAGTTGACTCTTTCTTTGGTTCTTTTACCTTTAAAACTTCTATGTCTCTTAGCTTTTGATTGCAGAATGGCAAATTTGACTTTAAATATTTTGTGGTTGCAATTAGTGATGATCTTACATCTAAGAGAAATAATTTCTGCCTGGTCTCCTGAACATTCCTGAGGAGATTTTTTGTCTTCATACCAACTTCTAACTCCCCTAGTTTTTTCCATGAATTTTTGTTTTCAAAATCTACATTCTTTAGGTCTTCTCCAAATTTCCTGCTATAACATCATCTTGGATAAACTGAGCCATAACATTCCTCATTAAAGTATTTAAATCAGAATATAACTGGTGTATTTTTGGTTCTTCACTCTGATAACATAATGAAAACTTTTCAAAATTTTGGTGTGAAAATGAAATTAATGCTAAATAGCAAGGAGTAAGCTCATTTTTCAGGAAACAGTGAATTCTTTTATACCTTGCCGAATTGCGCAGTTGTTTTTCAAATATTTTTTGAGATGGCAAGAAGTTTAAAAAATATTCTGTAATATTTAGCCATTGATCCAAGAGCCTCTGGGCTACAGAACCAACGGTTAACCATCTGTTGCTGACATGACGCAAAAGAAATTTGGCAGTGACCAATGTTATATCCTTGACAGATTTATAATCCTCTCGTCTTGCAGCACTACTCTTTAAAAAGTAATGCATATCAGTAGCAAATTTGTCAAAATCTATATTTAAGCTTGTCAAAAAAATTTTAAATGCATTACTAACAACATGCAGGTTGCAAAAACCTAGTTCCAAAGATTTCTGGCCTGTTTCTTGTTTTACAACTTCATTGAATTTGCGTAAAAGCACTTATTTACATTTGGGCTGTCCATGGATACACAAATAATTCTGTTCAACGAAATATTGAAGGATGATAACACATCAAGAATTTCTTTTAGCAAAATATCTGCTATTGCATGACCCAGAAAAACGCTTGTTAGGTATCGGCAAGAAACTGAATTTATTTCTGAAGACCAGTACCTGAGATACACATCCAACTGCCGTTTCACTTGTGTATTTGTAGTTTCATCAAATGCTATAGTAACCTTTCCTGGGCTACTAGATGCAATGTCTTTTTTCAAATCCTCTTCAAAATATTTTGACAATCCATGTGATATCACATAAGCAACTTTTTTCTTTAAGTTGCATTTTGGCTGCAATAGCAGAATCAGGAAACATTTCTTTGAAAAGTTCAACTGTTTCAGTGCATGAAACAAAAGACATATTGTCCTTAGCAACTTTCATGGCCCATAATGCTTCGGCTTTAGCCAACTGTAAATCATGACTCAGTACTTCACTAATATTTGTTTTGGGCTGAAGATCCCGTCCTCCAAAGGCTTTCAGGATGGACTTATTTTGAAATTTACTTGAAATTTCTGCAAATGTTTTTTTCCTTTATGATGCGCTTTTACTTGTGAAAAGCCACTATTAGAAATGTTGAAAATTTCTGAACACAATATACACTTAGCAGAAAATATTGTTTCAGTTGCAGAACACCATTCTTTCAACTTCACTCCGTCCAATTCTTTGGCGAGCCACGCATCTTGAAATTTCGTTTTGGATTTAGGCATCTTAAACACTTGTATTACTAACCAGAAAATGAAAGGGAAGTACAAAAACACGTTCCAATATTGCAAAACCAGACAACTTCCCGAAATTTGGCTGCGAGGATGTCAGAAGATATGAAAAAAAAAAAAAAAAAAAAAGCAGGTCACCACTAGAGAACTGAACCTGCACACAGCACAGAGAACACCATAAAAGACGTAAAACCAGAAACTATCATACGCATCTCACGCAAGTTCAGTCAAAGCGAGTCGGAGCCGAGATATATTGCGCATCGAAGGTCGCTGTCGCCGACGCACGATCGAAGGTCAATGATCACGTGCTCTACTGCCTGCCAAGATAATACTCAGCTACCATCCCATCGTCATTACCGGAGGTTACGGAAGGAGACCACATGTTTCCTCTTTGCTTCCACCCACCTGCGGTTTACAATAACAAAACATCAGCAGAAAGAGGAGGTTCCACAAGGCATGTACAAAAATAAAGTACGATCTTCTGCGTGCCACGGAGTTCGTCTGCAAAGCGCAAACCAGGGGTGAAAATGACCCCTCCCCTTTTCCCTTAGATCTCTTGTTACTCTCGAAAACTGTTCGAAGGCAAAAAAATGGAACGCCCGCCCGAAGCAAGTGCATCTCGATGGCGTCATTTTTCCCTCCTTCAGCAGCACAGCATATAGGCTGTGTTTCTACAATAACAGGTCTTTTTACCTTACCGTAATGGTAAATTTATTGGCGTTAATAACGGTTGTGTTTTTAATAAAAATAAGCTTACGAAAATTTTAGGATGAATAGCAAATTTTAGGTCTAATTTTAGGAATTTAAGGAGGGTCACAAAATATTAGGAATTTTAGGAATTTTAGGAGGAATGCGATCCCTGTTACTCTTGTCAGCAAGTTCCTGGATCATACTCTGCAGTTCTGAAGGAGTAGTTGCAAAAATGATTACATCATTTGCAAACCGAAGGTGAGTTAAATAATCTCCATTAATCTTTATCCCCTTGTTTTCCCAGTTCAATGATTGAAAGACACTTTGCAATGAGTCATTGAAGAATTTAGGATATATGGTGTCACCTTGCATCACTCCCTTTCCAATTTTTATTGGTGCTGTATCCTCAAATATCCGAATTTTTGCATTTTCATAGATGTTATTAATAATGCTAATGTAAGCATCTTCAATACTGTAGGATTTCAAAGGCTTCTTCATAATCAATAATGGGAATTCACACTCCCTGGTTCTTTCAATTAGTTCCCTCAATGCATGGATATGAACTATAGTGCTGTAGCCACTCCTGAATCCAGCTTGTTCTCTTGGTTAAGCCATGTCCAATGTTACCTTCGAGCAATGTAAAAGAACCTTAGTGAAGATTTTATAAAACACTGAAATGAGGCTGATGGGCATGTAGTTCCTGAGATTCTCAATGTCACCTTTTTTTATGTAGCAGGTTTATTGTAGCATTGTTCCAATCCTCAGGAATTTTTTCTTCTTACAAGAATTTTTCCTTCACTAAGGCATCTAGTGAAAACGTGGGCTAATCTAATTTTTATTTCTCAACTTGCTTCTTGTACAATTTCTGTGGTAATTCCATCTTCTCCTGGAGCTCTTTGCTGTTTCATGTTCTTAATTGCATGTGAAACTTCTGTCAGGAGGAACTTCGGTATTTTTACCTTTCTTAATGACTGGAATAGGTGTATCATCTCTTTCATATAATTTTGTGCAGAAATCTTTCACTCTTGTCAAAATTTCACCTTTATTTCTTGTTACAGAACCATCTTCTTTTCTCAGTACCACAATCTGTTTTCTTCCTTTACTGAGATGTCCCTTTGCTTTCAGCAGGCTTTGGTTGTTTCAATTACTTTTCTCACTAGTTCACAATTGAATTTCCTTATGTCATCAGTGATACTTTTTTGTACTGCCTCACATAGCTCTATATATTCCAATTTGGAAGTTACATCTTTATTTGTCCTCATCTACTTTCTCTTTTGCATCAGCATTTTTGTTTTTTCTGATATTTTCTTCATATACAACTTGTTTTTAGTAACACCTATTTTTGTTGTTCTTTCCACAAGAGCCTTGGTTAGTTTTCTGTTAACTTCACAGAAGTCCACTTCTTCCGATTTTAAGAGCTTCTACAGCAGAAAATCGGTTGCTCATTCCAACTTGAAGGTATTATGATTTTTAAGGTTGGTAATATCAATACAATGTCAACATGATTAGAAGCTCTAATTACAGAAAATTGTCAGCAAAAAAAAAATAAACTACATTAGGAGGGTAAAACTTCTTTCTATACTATAATACATGGAAATTGCTATAAAAATTTAGTAATATACTAAACAGCCATTCCCAATTAAAAATGCAGATTTTTGATTTCTGCCTTTAATTTCCATAATTATTAAACTGTAATGCTGAAAGAAAAATCCTATAGATTTCAAGGGATATTGTGCTTTCATCACTTTTAAGGCATGTAAGAGCATGACAGAATGCAAGTGTTGATTCAGAAGTCATTTCTCCAATCTGCAGAGCTTTTGTAATTATACTAATAACATTAAGAAAGAAAACTAAAAACCATTCAATGTCTCAAGAAATTTGGTGGATGTATAAAGTGCTCCCCAAAAGTAAAGAGAATGCTATAGGAAATGGCACACCTTTCTCCCAAAGGAACTGTTATCATCTACTGTTTTAGCCACTTTCCAGATGATGTTAAATCAAAACATGCAAGGTACCAACTGCAATTTTTGACGTGATTGATTTGAAAGGCCATTCACCAAGTTTTGTTGCAATCTTGGTAGTAAAACCACTTTAGAAGTATACAACAAGAAGCCTTAATGTACAAGTAATATTTTATGATTTAAAGATGGTTAAACTCTGAAGGAAGACACAGCTAAGAAGCTTCCTTTTCTCCAGCAATGTACTTGGCAAATATTTTCCCAGCTGCTGCTGTTAATGACAGTGATCTGGACAAGTTGGAATTGGAGTTTGCCTTATATCAAATTGATGAATTGGAAGAAGGTGTTTCGAATAGTCCTATAATTGATACTGCATGGTCAAACATTTTGAAAATGACTGATGCAATTGGTGCTTTAAAAAGTATGAAGTTTTACCACACCTGATAACATGCTATTCTTGTTGTGCCACACAGTAATGCAACTGCGGAAAGAATTTTTAGCATTGACTATAAGAGTCAAACAGAATTTAGGCCAAACTCTAGCCACTGAAACTTTGTTAGCCTTAAAAGTGAACAAATTCCTGCTAACAACAAGGCCATAATTTAGATAGCATAACATTTCTGCATTTGTACCAATATTTGATTTAATTTACCTGCCAGGTCCACCAAAATATGTCCTGAAATTTAAGAAAAATTGTGTCCCGACTTTTTTTTTTTTAATCGCTCCTACCCATGTAATCCCATAGAGAATCTGTGGGTGAGATTGAAAGCAAAAGATCCGTCAACAAGGACCCACATCTAAAACAGCATTCATTGAGTGTGTAAGGGCCGTATGGCACCGTGTTATCACCAATGGACAACTAAAGAAGCTCATTAGTTCCATGCCAAGAAAGTGCACTTTGTTAAAAGAAACCATGGTTATCCAATTAAATATTAAAGCATATTTTGCTTGTTGGTCAGTTATTTTACATGTCCTTCAAGTTTTAATAATGTACTGTACAGTAATTTTACGTTAAATGCATTGTACACTAATTTCACAAATTTCAAGTATTTTTTGCTTTTTATGACTAGATACTGTACTTTTGCTTGTAACTTCACTTCTATTACTGGTAATAACATTCTGTAAAAATATTTGAATTCAGCATAAAATTTCCTTTAAAATGATGTATAATATGTATTCCTGACTTCAAACATCAAAAATTGACTTTCAGTCTACTGGTGTAGGACTTTTGGCCACGACTGTATGTTATGAAAAACAACGAAAACCAATTTTTGTAGAGAAGCAATTTGACGTATATTTATAACTATAACTATATATATATCATCATCATCATCATTGTCAACCATTATCAATCCACTGCTGGACGAAGGTCTCCCCAAGTTTCCTCCACAACGGTCTGTCTTGTGCCAGTCTCCTCCATGTCACCCCTGCATACTTTCGAATTTCATCCACCCATCTCCCATGTGGTCGTCTTCTGGGTCTTTTCCTGTCCCTTGGAATCCAATCTAAAATTTCGGCTGTCCATCGATGATCTGTCCTTCTGGCAGTATGTCCAGCCCATTGCCATTTCAGGGATTTAACTCTGATCATGATGTCTTCCACTCTTGTCATTTTTCGGATCCACGAGTTCCTCTTCTTATCTCTCCTGGTTACACCAAGCATGCACCTCTCCATGCTACTTTGAGTTGTCTGCAGCCTTTGTATGTCTCTTTTAGTTAAGGTCCACGTCTCTGCACCATACGTAAGCACTGGAAGGATGCATTGATCAAACACTTTTCTTTTAAGACATAATGGCATATTGCTCTTGAAAATTATGCTGTTTCTTCCAAAAGCTCTCCAGGCAAGTTTTGTACGCCGATTAATTTCTTCATCAATGTGACCCTCACTTGATATCTGCTGTCCAAGATAAACGTACGTGTCTGTTATCTCCAGCTTTTCTCCATCAATCGATAAATCTTCATTTCTTGTAAAAGCATTGAACATCACTTTTGTCTTCTGAAAGTTCATTTTTAATCCCACTTCTTTACTCTTGTCAGCAAGTTCCTGGATCATACTCTGCAGCTCTGATGGGGTAGTTGCAAAAATGACTACGTCATCAGCAAAACGAAGGTGGGTTAGATAATCTCCATTAATCTTTATCCCCTTGTTTTCCCAGCTCAGCGACTGAAAAACACTCTCCAATGTGGCATTAAAGAGCTTCGGAGATATGGTGTCACCTTGTCTCACTCCCTTTCCAATTTTTACGTGTGTTGTATTTTCAAACAGCCGAATCTTTGCACTTGCATTTTCATAGATGTTATTAATAATATTAATGTATGCATCTTCAATACCGCAGGTTTTCAGAGCCATTGTAACTGCTGATGGTTTCACCGAATCAAAGGCTTTTTCATAATCGATAAAAGCCATGCACAATGGAAGTTCATATTCCCTCGCTCTTTCAATTAGTTCTCTCAGCACGTGGATATGATCTATTGTGCTGTAGCCACTCCTGAATCCAGCTTGTTCTCTCGGTTGAGCCATGTCCAGTGTTACCTTCAAGCGGTGTGAAAGAACTTTAGTGAAGATTTTATAAACTACTGATAGGAGGCTGATAGGTCTGTAGTTTCCGAGATCCTCAATGTCACCTTTTTTATGTAGCAGGATCATTGTAGCGGTGTTCCAATCCTCAGGAATCTTTCCTTCATTAAGGCATCGAGTGAAAATTTGGGCGAGTACTGTTTCGATTTCTCCACTTGCTTCTTGTATGATGTCTACAGTAATTCCATCTTCTCCTGGAGCTTTTCCTCGCTTCATGTTCTTGATTGCATGTGCAACTTCTGCTGGAAGGACTGGAGGAACTCTGGTACTGGTATCTTCCATGATGTCTGGAGTGCACATATCATCCCTTTCATATAATTTGGAGTAGAAATCTTTCACTCTTGTCAAAATTTCGCCTCTATTTCTTGTTACAGAACCATCTTCTTTTCTCAGTGCCATAATCTGTTTTCTTCCCTTACTGAGATGTCCCTTTGCTATCTTTAGGCTTTGGTTGTTTTCAATTGCTTTCCTCACTAGTTCACAGTTGAATTTCCTTACGTCTTCAGTGATACTTTTTCTTACTGTCTTGCATAGCTCTATATATTCCACTTTGGAAGTCACATCTTCTTTAGTTGTCCTCATCTCTCTTCTTTTTGCATCAACATTTTGGTTTTTCCTGATAATTTGTTCACATGCAACTTGTTCTTAGACCCAGCTAATTTTGTTGCTGTTTCCATAAGAGCTTTGGTTACTTTTCTGTTAACTTCAGAGATGTCCACTTCTTCCGATGTTAGGCCTTCTAAAGCAGAGAACCTGTTCTTCAGTTCTAACTTGAAGGTATTATGGTGTTTTTTAAGGTTGGTTATGTCAATAGATTTTGTTTGTCTTATGAGCTTGCCACGTTCAAGTTTAGTGTTGAGGTGCATCTTACATCTCACCAATCTATGGTCACTACCTGTGTTGAACTTGTTTAGCACACTGCAGTCTTCTATGACGAATTTTTTGTTACACATAATAAAATCAATTTCACTTGTCGTCCCATTTGGATGTCTCCATGTCCATTTCCTGTGTGGCTTTTTCTTGAAGAAGGAATTCAAGATGAAAAACCCTTCTGCCTCTGCAAACTCAACGAGAGTATTTCCACGCTGGTTTCTGTTGCCGTGACCGAATTTACCTACTGAAGTTTCATTCTGTTGCTGTTGCCCTATTTTTGCATTGAAATCTCCCATAATTATTTTCAAGTGCTGCTTACCTTTATTATTTAGATGACAAATTTCCTCATAAAATTCTTCAATTTCTTCTTCAGGATGACTTGTGGTGGGTGCATAAGTTTGAATAATCTGAGCCTGGTATCTTTTCGAGAGTTGGATAACAAGTCGTGCAGCTCTGTCAGAGGAACTTTCAACTTCTACAACTTTATCCTTCAGTTTCTTGTTTATTATAAATCCAACACCACTAGTTCTGCCAGTATCTGTCCCACGATAGTAGAAGAGATGCCCACTTTTCAGTTCGATGAGATCTTCTCCTTTTCTCCTTACCTCACTTAGCCCCACGATGTCCCACTTGATCCTTTGTAGTTCCTCTTCCAATTCAAGAAGCCTTGAATCAGAAGATAGGGAGCGTCCATTGTAAGTAGCCAAGGTCAGCATCAGATGGCAGCCTAGTCCGGTCCTCCGGGGATTCTTAGCACCCTCTGCCTTCATGTCGCACTGGCCGCTGCCTTGGCCAGGTACAATCCAGCTGCCGGAGACTGAGGGCCAAGATTTAAGTTGTGGAATCATTTTGGAGGGGTTTGGCCATAACTCACCACGCTGGCCAAGCGGGTTGGTGAGTGTGGGATAGAATTTCCTCTAATCCCGATGGTATAGTTATACCGCTATGGGCGGTCGTCAGAGCCCCTTTAGTGGGAACAGGATGCACCACGAGAAGGCGGGGTTGACATTTGTCAAGGAGAGGCTGTGATGTTACGCATCACCTGACCTTACATCCCATATATATATATATATATATATATATTATTCGACGATAGTTCAACAAAATCATAGGAAGACACCAAGCACGGTGGAGGGGAAAGAGGTAGACTTAAAACATTGGCAACCGTTTCTGAGGAGGAAATGTATATTTTGTGAAAAAAAAGAGAAAGAATGGTTAACCCGTCTGAAAACACAAGTTTGTCCACGATGGGCATCAAAACTGTGTCCCTTCACTCCGGAGTAAGTCGCTCTCCCAACCAACCATGCGGGCAGATTTGTCACGTTGACATGTTTTCACATCTCCCTTTTATTATTATTTTTTTTTTAAGCGAAGTAGGAATTTTTCATTAATTCCAAACAAACATCACACATTTTTCAAAGAACCCAACGGCCAGTGGACCCATTTTCCACAATCGGACGCCAATGTGAAAACACACGTTTGTCCACGTCTCCTCACTGAGCTACGTGGACAGAATGTCTCACTGCAGATTTGTCGTCTTGACACATGTTTTCACCTCTGTAAGTACATCACAGCCGTTTTACTTTATATCATCCTTGCTGAGCACAAATGTACATTTTGCACTTAATTTCTTTATCTAGCGATAGTTAATGAGTGGTTATTGCATCACTCATAACACCAATCATACGTTCACTCCTCTAAAAATTCAAAGGAAATAATTTTAATAGAGCTACTACTTTTTTCAAAGAATGTTTCCAAGTCCAGAATAAAAGCAACACGTCTGTTTGCGAAGGTGCACCCTTCATATGTAGATCACATTTAAGGCCCTGACCCATGGGAACAGTGTCTAGGAGAACTCTAGCTGGAAGCAAGTTTCTATATAAATGCATCTTGTCTAAACAGGCCATGTAACTTAGCAGAAATCAGAACAGGGACTACCTCTAAAATCCCCCCAACAGAATGCATTCAATTTACTTATTAATCAGTTCAATTCTAAAAAATAATTATTTTTATTACTACTAATAAATCAAAATTTATGAGTAATAATACTAAGAAAGAAAAACTCTCACTGACTGAGGTGAACTGTATTGCCGCCTCAGTAACTGCTTGGCCAAGCTCTCGTCTGAATGCTCTCATTGGACAAAATCCCAGCACAGACATTAGCCGATTTTAAGCGTCGTTTGAGTTCGCCTCAAGATCTGTGAAAACGTTTTTTTTTTTTTTTCATCTTCGCGCCATCTCCCGTCTTTGTAACAGAGAAGACTCAGATGATCGCCTCTCGCAGCACTTAGCATATGCTTGTTTCAACCTCTTTGCAAAAATAATATTTAAACTTTGGGTCATTCATTCCATGTCAAATCACCCAGCATTTTCATGAGATGTCACCCACCCATCTCAGATTTTTGTGTGAAAATTTGTACAAAGTATTGTACGGGTGAGATATGAAACCAGTTAAAATTTTAGGTCGGTCGGTCCAGTAGATCTTGAGTAATGCCACTTTAAAAATTGGGTAGCTCTGGCTTTGAAGTTTCCGCACTATGAGCTTTCACAACTACACTGTAGGACAAAAAATTTAATAACTTCACAACTAACTGTTGCAGCCACATAATTTTTTTTCTTAAATGATCTACATGATCTATATATTTGGTAACAACTTGTTCCTGCCCATTTTCAGAATTAAAAGAACACTTTTTTTTTTTTTAATTTAATGACAAAAGATATGGAAAAATGAGGCCACATTTTTATTAAAAAAACGTTTTTTTTCAAAATAAGCCCCCACTTCAAATTTGCTAAAAATATTTTTTCATGTGTGAATTATAATGTAACCTTTCATCAGGAGAAAAAATACTTTGGGCAATTCGCAATTTTGGGGAGAAATTTTTTTTTCCAAAATGGCGTGTTTTATATGTGGAACATTCCGATATATTACCCCTAATTTTTTAATTAAGTGGTTGCTCGACCATTTCATCCCCCCCCCCATAGTTTAACCCTATCACTGAGTAGCTCAAAACAATTTTGTTTTTATTTTTATGTGCCACCATCTTGGATATACGTTCATTTTTTTTCTGTGGCAGGCCAAAATAAGGCCTCACAATGGTTTTGAAAAAAGGCAATTGTTTTCCTCTTATTGTAGATCAAAAGTTTTGGTTTTCACTACCTTTAAAGAGGACATTTTAGGCTTACAGAAAATGTGCAAAAATGATGGAAAATATTTTTTTTAACCTTGCTTAAAATGGCATTAAAATCTGCAGTACCCGCAAGCAAAAATTACCATTTTTGATAGACTGTTAAGGTGACTGGGAGTTGGAACCCCAAGTTGGGGAATTTTTGTGTAATAACTATGGCTACTAGCACATGCACGCACACACACACATACGTTTCAGATCATCAGCAAATAAAATAATTTATTTTCAATCCTCAGATTTTTTTCGTAAGTACATAGTAAATAAACTCAACAAGGAGAAATATTCTACTTTCATATTTAAAATTTGCAATCAAATAAAAGTAATTTGAGCTGTTGAATATAAAGTTGTAATAAGGTACTGGAGTTTTCTGTAGTTAATTTTTCATCCAGTGCATGTAAATACTTTTATGAAAAAAACATCCAACCTAAATTTTTTTGTATCAATAATGAAATGTCCACTATAAGTACTAATGAATGTTGAGTCCCCTTCCCCAAATCATTCCTCCTTACAGGACTTCAAAATAAAGTTCTATCCTCATTTGCTATCTCTGTTTTTGCCTCCTACTAAAATTTCTAGTCATTGTGGATGTTTCTACTTCCTTCAGTTTAGAAAAAAAGTTGTGCATTACCCTAGACTGTGAGAAATATTGAGTATTTCACTGATGGTTGTTCTTCACAATATAAAAACTGCAAGAATTTTCTGAACTTGCGCATCATGAACAGGATTTTTTTAGATTGGTAGGGAAGTGGTCATTTTTTGCAGCAAAGCCATGGCAAGTCACCATGTGAGGGTATTGGTGCAGATTGTAAAAAGGTTAACAACAAACCCCAGTTTGCAGCAACCTTTAGCTCAACAAATAACATCTGCTGCAACAATGTATAACTTCTGCAAAGATAATATAAAACAAATTACATTTTCCTTTGTGTGTGCAGAAAAGATGAAAAAAGTGAGTAATCAGCTTAGTCTCTGTTTTGAGAAAGCAAAAGCTCTTCCTGGTACACGCACAATGCATCACTTTACAAACACCACTTCCAAATTTCACAATTGGTGCTTAGAGATTAAGTTCTGATAAATATTACAGTATTATTTCTGAAATCAGTGTAACTAATTTTCAAGATGAGTTACAGTTACATGTTAACTGCTGCGTAGCATGTGTATATGATTCCTGTTGGTATGTGGGATATGTTAAAAAGATTAACTATGATGAAGGTGATGGGACTGGTCAATTCATGCACCCACATATTATTGGCCTAATGATGATTGTGAAGTACCTCTGACACATATATTATGTTTGGTTTAGGTAAACACTGAAACAGGAAGAACAAACAGGCTGAAGACCTGGTTCAGTCAAAGTTTTTTTTTTCATATGAAAATTAGTAATTGTGTTTAGTTTTAATTCAAACTGACAGAGAAAAGAATTCATTTTTCTCTTATGTAACCAAGAAAAAGTTCATTTATAAATTATACATAAACATATCATTCAGTGTCAAAATAATTCATAAAATGGTTTGTTCCATTAGTTTATATTTTTACTAAAATTGTAAGAAATTTAGAGACACCTAATCTTTGCAGTTGCTTGTATTCTTAAAAAAGAAAACAAACAACTTGGGATAGCATAGGTGGCCCTGTCAGTCGCTTTTTTCGCAATTGGCGATTATTTTTAAGCACAACTATAAAAAAAAAACTTTGGAGATTTGACTGGCGATTGTGAGCACGGCTTTGCAGGTTAGCATTTTGATCAATTACAAATTGAAATTGGTCAAAATATTAAATTTAACAGTAACAAATATAGTGAGTTGCAGCGCACTCACAGAAGTAAACTAGACAAGTGCTGCTGTTAATGTTTGTTAATCGCAAGCTGTACAACTACTAAAGTTTGTTAATCGCAAGCTGTTTGTGTAATAACTATGGCTAGTAGTTTTCAGTTATGGAGACTTATGTTCTCCATAACTGAAAACTACTAGCCATAGTTATTACACAAAAAGTCCCAACTTGGGGTTCCAACTCCCAGTCACCTTAACAGCCCATCAAAAATGGTGATTTATGCTTGCGAGTATTGCAAATCTCAACACCGTTTTAAGCAAGGTTAAAAAAAAAAAAAATCTGTCATTTCTATACATTTTCTTTAAGCCTAAAATGTCCTCTTTAAGGTCGTGAAACCCAAAACTTTTGATCTACAATAAGAGGAAAACAATTGCCTTTTTTCAAAACCATTGTGAGGCACTATTTTGGCCTGCGCAGAAAAGAAAAATGAACGTATATCCAAGATGGTGGCATATAAAAATAAAATAAAAAATTTTTTGAGCTACTCAGTGATATGGTTAAACTATGGGGGAGGGGAGGAGGTGTATGAAATGGTCAAGCAACCACTTAATTAAAAAATTGGGTAATATGTCAGAATGTTCCGCAAATAAAACACACATTTTGGATTTTTTTTTTTCTTGCCCAAATTGTGAATTGACCAAAAGTTTTTTTTTTTTTTTTTTTTTTTTCAGCTAATGAAAGGTTACATTATAATTCACAGATAAAAATATTTTTAGCAAATTTGAAGTGGGGGCTCATTTTGAAACAAATTGTTTTGTTTAATAAAAATGTGACCTTATTTTTCCATTAAAAAAAAAAAAAGTGTTGTTTTAATTTTGAAAATGTGCAGAAACAAGTTGTTCCCAAATCTATGGATCATGCAGATCATTTAAGAAAAAAATTATGTGGCTGCAACAGTTAGTTGTGAAGTTATGAATTTTTTTGTCCTACAGTGTAGTTATGAAAGCTCAAAGTGCGGAAACTTCAAAGGCAGAGCTACCCAATTTTTAAAGTGGCATTACTCAAGATCTACTGGACCGACTGACCTAAAATTTGAACTGGTTTCATATTTCACCAGTACAATACTTTGTGCCAATTTTCACAAAAATCTGAGATTGGTGGGTGATCTGACATGGAATGACCCCTTTATAAATTTAAGGCTCATATTCTCTGGTTAAAGCCTTTTTTAACAAAATTTACAAATCACAATGAGAATCTCAGAGTTTCATTTAGCATGCGCAATAAAAGCATATTATATCTTACATATGTAAAAACTTTCTTCATGGGCGAAAAACTTCTGGTAAGGCAGTGCCTTATCTGGCTAGTCGCCCATGAACCTTTCTAGAATTCATGAATACAATTCAAAACCCCATCACTAAAGTGGAAATTTTCAAAACAGCTGTGCCGGCTTACTATTTATTTGCAAATTTTTCTTGTAAGGTGAACCTGTCATCAAGCATTGTCACACAGACGTGTGCTAAAGCATCCATGAGAAAATTCCTTCACAAATGGCATAGTGAGTATCCAGTTCAGCATGATAATGTGCATGTTTATGGTTCTTGTGAAAAAAATAAGGCTATGATTTAAATATGTATAATACAGTTTCTCAAAATGAGACAGGTACTTAAAAGATTAAACAGTGTCCTCCAGATTTAATAAACATTTTGGAAGGTAAAGGTTGCAGGGCTATTTTCATCAACACTCAAACCATTAATTATGAACAGAATATGGGAACTTATTAGGTAAGATGAAGGAAATTAGGCATTTTGGTATATTCTAATTACTTTTGAGTAGTACTTATTGTGTTATATATTATTGCTACAGTGAAAACAAAGATTTGCACACCAAAATAAATTGCTCTCATACAAACCGTGTCCGAAACATAGTATTATTTTCGCAGCAAATCCACATCCTCTAATGTAGTAGTTTGCAAACATATTGAATGCATTATATGTACATGGTACAAATATAGAATTATTCAAAGAAATGTGTCCTTGCTTCTCAGTCTGTATCAAACATCTCTTTAAAAGTATTTAAACATAAAACTCAGTACCAGTAACTACAATTGCACTGGAATAACAGTCACAGGCTGCTTCAAAACAGTCACAGCTATAAAGTACTTAGATCATCCTTGAAAGTCAGAACACACAGCGTGTATGTAATCCATTAATGCATAGTTACTGAAGAGTGATAATACATGTCAATGTATATATATATATATATGTACAAGTACATATTTATCAATGGAAAGTTATTCCATCAGCACTAGGAATTCTTTACCAGAAGTCTTCATTCAACACTAGAAGAAATATCAATTCCAAGACTGACTTCTTCAATCCAAGATACTTTGCACAAAATGAGGTCGCCCTATTGATCATAGACTTCTTTCAGACGAATCACAAAATGGTTTATAACTAGCAAAAGCTATTCAAAGGTGGTCTCTTGTTAAACATGGCATAACGAACTGTCCAAAGACGTGCAGTCCCATCAAATGCTGCCCTATTCTCCTGGTAGAGGCGTCCAACTTCAGGTTCCATGCAAACATGGCAGTAGGGATCCGTTAACAGAGACTGTATGCTGATTAGTATCTGAAAAACAGATTGTAAATTACACATTAATTTTGAAATATTACAGGCATATATGCATATACACTTCCAAGAGTATATATCACTGTTTAAATATAGCCTGCACCAAAATCAAGTACAATAATAACAAGAACATTAGGTAGTAAATGCTTTAGCTACCGTATCAGTTCTAGAATTGTACATCAATTATATTGCTACATTGTCCTATTTACAATATGGATAGTGTATGCACAGTGCCTTCACCAAACTTTCAATTTGCTACTTAAGTCATAACAAAATATATATGGGCTTCATGTATAGAAGTAGTAAAATAGGGTATTTCACCTCTGTTACTTGCGTTTGAAATGAATATTGAGCATAGCCATTAGAGGATATGATATATATCCACTGAATACAAAAGAGAAAATTCATGTAACATAACCATTCTCGATTCAAATCATGAAGTCCAAAGGTCCATTGCAATGATTTGCATGACTATTCTTGATTGGAAATATGAAGACAAGCAATTTCTTGATAGGCAATTAAAAATAGGACTTTGAGAAATTATTAAAATGCTATTACAAAGGCCAAGGAACAATGAAAGTATGAAAAGAAGTTTAAAAGAATCTGTATCCTGTTGAAAATATATAAAAGAAGTACCAGGTCATCACACTCCATGGATTTCGATTGTCAGTTCATCAGTGTCATCCAAAATATTCATTACGCCTTGCATACATTACTGTCATTGGGGCCAAAGTGCTTCTGCTCTTCTATGTCCAAATCACCTCTTCCAGTGTTATGTATTCGAGAATGTGTATACTTAGCTGGTAGCATACTGCCGAGTTGCACATTGTTCAACGTAGTTTTCAAGTTTCTGTTCTTTTTTTTTCCTGTATTAAATATCTCCATGCATACAAGAGATCATTTAGTGCATCTACACTGACGGAAAAAAAATCCCAACACCAAGAAGGGGTTGTGTTAGATAAACGACAGTTGGTAGGCGGTGAGAGTACATCTGTAAGATGAAGTCTATGGAAATTTCGCGCTCGGCGCATATGTGTGTCTCTAGTAGCGCCTCGGAACATGCAAAGCAGGTTTGCTGTAAATACGCGCTGTAACGTTCGTGAGCATTAGTTATCGTTGAGATTTGATGTAGGGTGTTGATGTTAGTCAAGAATGCCTTTAAGAAGACGAAGAAGCCATTATCAATAGCTCACGGAGTTTGAACGAGGTCGTGTAATAGGGCTACGAGAAGGTGGATTTTCTTTCCGCAATATTGCACAACGACTTGGCAGGAATGTAGCCACTGTGCATGATTGTTGGCAGCGGTAGTCAAGGGAAGGTACTGCCTCAAGAAGACCGGGTTCCGGCCGGCCATGTGTCACTACTGAGAGGGAAGACCGCCGTGTACGGCGTATGGCCGTGACGCATCGTACCGCGTCTGCGGCAGCAATTCAAGCTGCAGTTGCCACCACAGTGACACAACGAACTGTTACAAATCGGTTACTTGACGGACAGCTCCAAGTCAGACGCCCTGTAGCGTGCATTCCACTTACTCCAAACCACTGCTGTTTGCGACGTCAGTGGTGTCAAGCTAGAGCTCATTGGAGGACGGAGTGGAGATCTGTTGTGTTTTCTGATGAAAGCCGGTTCTGCCTGGGTGCCAGTGATGGCCGTGTGTTGGTTAGAAGGAGGCCAGGTGAGCGCCTGCAACCAACCTGTCTGCGGCCGAGACACACTGGACCTACACCTGGAGTTATGGTCTGGGGAGCAATTTCCTATGACAGCAGGAGCACTCTCGTGGTTATCCCACGCACCCTGATGGCACAGTTGTACGTCGGTCTGGTGATTCAACCTGTTGTGCTGCTATTCATGAACAGCATTCCAGGGGGTGTTTTCCAACAGGATAACACTCGACAGCATACCGCTGTTGTAACCCAACATGCTCTACAGAGTGTCGACATGTTGCTGTGGCCTGCTAGATCACCAGATCTTTCACCAATCGAGCACGTATGGGACATCATTGGATGAAAACTCCAGCGTCACCCCTAACCAGCATTAACCGTCCCTGTATTGACCGACCAAGTGCAACAGGCGTGGATCTCCATCCCACAAACTGACATCCAGCACCTGTACAACACAATGCATGAACGTTTGCGTGCTTGCATTCAACATTCTGGCAGTTACACCAGTTATTAAGGTACCAGCATTTGACATTTAAAATGGCTCTTCTCGTGCTTACAATAAGTTGTGATCTTGAAACCTTAATCGATTAAATATGTTACCTATACAAATGTATTGCCGCCATTTCATTCCTCTACAACTATTTTTTCGTGGTGTTGGGATTTTTTTTCCGTCAGTGTATATTGAAATCGTAATTTTTCGTGGTGTTGGGATTTTTTTTTTTCCGTCAGTGTATATTGAAATCGTGGTTTGTTTGATGGTCAAAGCTTCAGCTTTTAAAATTTGTCAGTATTTGTGTGTGATGGCTGCATATTATTTTGATGTTCTCCAATTTGGGTGAAGTTCGGTTTTTGAAGCAATATTGGGTTAGAGGGCTGTGCATATTCTTTTTAGGTTCAAATAATTGGATTTGCAATTGTCATTTAATGCTTTCTGTATAGACACAATCAATATGATTCTCTTCCTGTTTTCCAATGGGCAGTTCATAAACACCAAGTCTGTGACCACACACTAAATTATAATACTTTAACATTTTCTGCATTTGATAAAATAATGATATAAACAACTTAAAGGCTCCCCCGATGAGGTCTCCTCTTTCTGGACTTCTGGCTGAGGTAGTTCTACAAGAAATCGAGAAACAGATATTAACCAATGCTCAAGATAAACATTCTGAAATCTACATCCAATATGTCGATGATATTCTGACAACATGGAAACATTTAGTTGAAGAAATTCCCAGCTAAGTTTACTGACATCTTTCCATCCGACATATTACTCAGAAGTAATAAAAAGAAATCTATCAGCTATGAAGTATGTAAAAGCCATCTTATATACCTAATATCATACCATTCAATTCAAACCACCTGAAAAAATATAAATTAGCTGCTTTAAGATCTTACATCTATATAGCACTGACACACTCATTTGACAAAACAAGGAAATCATATGGATTAACAATTTCACATCAAAACATTGATGCTGCCAACCCATCAACTTTCTAGCCCAGGAAATCCACCAAAGAAATTCATGTCCCCACAACAATAAAGAACAATCAAATACTGTGGGGAAATTCTGTTCTAAACACCAACCTCTACAGAGATTATTCATGTGGTGCAGTTAGCTAATTGCCAGCCATGTGTATGTGTGGTAGGCAACTTTTGAAAGTTTAAATCCCATACTACCAACCATCCAACAAAGAATTCATGCCTCCACAACAATAAAGAAATATCAGATACTGGGGCAAAATTCTGTTCTAAACACCAACCTCTACAAAGACCACTCATGTGGTGCAGTTTTTAAGGGTTTCTGCAAATGTAACATTACGTGGACAGATCTCTAAAATTGGCCCTGGATATGGCTGTAGCCCTTTGGTGACGAAGGCACTAAGAAACCACTTCACTGTAATCCCTTTTCCCCAAAAATATTGATCACCTATGTCCCTGTATGGATACAGCACCTGAAGAAGAAGGAATGGAAAGGTTCATACAGGCTTAGACAAATTTCATCTGATGTATAAAACTGTTTTTACTAACAAGCCCTTTTTAGCTTTGTGTGTAAGTGCTAATGAAAATTAATTTGTTCACATAATTTAAAAAACAAAAAACATTACTAACAGAACTCAGGAACTTAAAAGCTCTGATATCTTTAATACAGTTTAAGACCTGCTAGGAGCTACAAAAGATAAAAATTAAGTGATGTAAAGAAATTATTTCAGTTAGAGCAAGAAAACGTTTGAGAGATAGGTTGTGCAAAATCATGAATTTTAGTACATTCTTATTTTCCAACAAGAAGCACTTCATGCACATTTTTGACTGTGCATTTAAAGACTACCTTAATTATAGTGAAAACTTGTTGCACCTAAGAGCAACTGTAAAATAAATAAAAATTGGATGTTTTTGAAAACATTAAATTTTTACTTGTACTGCAAGTTTATTTGTATGCTATGGAAGAAAATTTTTAATACATTGAATAGGTAGCAAAAAATCCTTAGGTGGGTGAAACCTTTTAATTAAAATTTCATTTCAATCAGAAAATATTCTTAAATTTTCATACCCTTCATAAAAGTTTCATAAATTTCTCAACCAGGATCTTTTAGAATCCTAATTAAGTAGGAATCTCTACAGCAGCACAATATGTGGGCTGATATCAACAGTGCCGTCGCAAGCTTACGCAAGGCCCTGTGCGAACTCTCCCTGTGAGGCCCTCTGGCTAACTAATAATTTTTGCTACATCAACCTGGCTAACAGTATTTTGTGCACGTACACAATAGAATACTTTTATTTTCTGATAAGGTGATGATAAGCTTTTCACTCATTTATTTGTTATAGAAGAAACTGATATTTTTCTTAAACTCGTAACTGCTATTATTATTTTTAAGATCAACCGTTGTTCTCCTTTGCAAAATAAAAAAAAGAAGGTAAATGTTAGTAATACTATGCACTATGAATTTTTTAAATCTGTTTTACTATAGCTGTGTATTTTAAAAATGAAGCCTAACATGCCCCCATTTGTGTTTCCGAATAATTTACAGCAAAAACTATCTTTTTTCTTTGAGTAAATCAACCACCTCCTGTCTACTGTTTCTCTGTTGAGTAAAATACGCTTATAGTGTGAAAATATTAACCATTTCTATCGCCCTTTGAATTTATCAGCTACAATTAAAATAGCTGTTGCGTTAAATGCCACCAGATGACGACATCTCAGTTGCTGAGACCATCAATACGTGTTCGTGTAGTCAGATGCTGACTGATAAACCACGCATGGCGCTGAGAATTGTTGGCGCTGTAGCGTAAATTCGAACGCACTCGACTAGTTATCGAGAGTTCTGGGGTTCGATCCCAGCAGTGCTGGAATACAATTTTTCAGTCGCTATGTGTTGTTTAAAAAATAACATGGAAAGAGTGATGACATCGTCCATTTACATTATCTCCACGTATTTGATATATATTAACCATATGGGTAATCATAGTTTACAACACAAATCGGGCCCTTTTGCAAGATTACATCAAACTGTGTGTTGTTTAAAACAGGTGGCCACTCACCTGGATCTAACAGTAGAACAAATTCTTTACTGGTTTGAAATGATGAATCACATTCCTTCACATCAGATATTCGTGTAAGCTGGTCAGAGACACTCGCAACATTGTTAAGTATCACTTGCTCTAACTTGAACCACATCCACATTATTATCACGGGATTCTTTATCTTCGATGCAATTTGAAGCAAACGATGAACTGCTGACCACAGGAACTGAAGCTGTAGGTAGTAAAAATTTATCGAAGGCACCTTCCTGACTTCGTAAAAACATTTCTCTTCTTTCCTGTTTCTTTGCTTTTTGATAACCTGATTCGAATTTACGGAACTTATCCCATTCTCTAGACATTTCAACTCAACTCACTTAACGCAAACTCTATTCTTAAAAAGTTAATTAGTTGCATTTGAAGTAGAGAAGTGAACCTGGTTAAAATGTTAAAACAAGCATGAATGAGCAACCAAAGAAAGTTAATAGATCGCCAAACACAGTGGCCAGTTGACTTAACACACACAACTGTTTTTGCTTTGGAAAAATTACAAAAAGTGGATCCCAAAATAGGCGGCAAAACTCAAACTCAAAGAATGTTGCGACATGATGTCCACTCACACCTGTGAATCACAGAGTTTCCAGCGACGAGAAGAAAATATATTGCTGTCGGTGCTGCGGCGTGTGTTGGACTAATCAAGATAACACCATTTGGCCCCGCCCACCAGACTCAGGGTCTCTCAGGGATACAGAAGCACCAATCTTAGTGCGCTGCACTTTGACGCAGGAAGGAGGAACGTAGGTATGACATCACTGTGATGTTTGTGTTTGCGGAGAACTGGGATGGCAATTCATATGTTTTGAACTGTCGAATTAGTTTTTTTGTCTGTATACTTAATGTCATATTTTTCTTTCTTTCATCTTATTTATCTACCAGCTGCGAGGCCCTGTGCGGTCACACACGCCGCACACTCTTAACAGTGGCCTTAGATATCAAGCTGCTTAGTACGGACTTGAAAGTTGTGGAAGACTGTCTCTGGAGAAGTAGATTTCCTTTCAGAGAAAATCTTGATATGGTGGTCAAAACTACACAAAGACTTGGGGGTTTTAAATGGAAGAGTTAAGAGATTGCAACCAGGTGGAAGTGAAAAAGCAAATGGTAAATTTTATTCAAGGAAGATTCAGAAGCTTACTTCAGGGAAAGGGGTTCAGAAAGTATGAATAATATGTATATTCCATCATTGTGCAGGGCTTTCAAAACACTTTCTCCATTCAACCAATCATACTAAATCATTAAATTCTAAAATACAAGCAACAGCTGAAAACCCAGCAGCATCTCATTGATGCTTTCTAAATCTGCACAGCCAAGTTAAACTTTTCATCTGGCGTTTATATCCAGATTATTTAATTTAATAAAATATTTGCCCGTTTGAATCATATTTAAGCAACATGGCCAATAATTTCTCTTGAAGTATTTACTTATATATTCGCAATGCACAAATGCCACATTTTTCAGATGAAACTTCAACTTCTGTTCATTGTACTTTAAATAATTCCTGTGCCAATTCATTGAGTTAACTGGCAGTTTTCTTCTATATGAGTTTATATGGAAATACTGTATTAAATATTTTCACTGCTCACATTAAACTCAGAAACTGTCAATTTACTTTTGTGTGTTTTTATCGCTACTCAAACAAAATAACCATTATTGATTAATAATGAATGCAATCTTCATAATTATGAAATAACATTCTGCTAACCAGATGGAAAATTTGCTCATCAGTCAGCATCAGAGCAGACAGGGAGATATGGGAGTATGTGTAAATGACAATATATGAAGAATTTTTTTAAAATATTAATGTAATCCTTCATGCGGTGACCTTAATAATCTAAATTTTCTGAATCATAATGAAATCCCAGCTGGCTGCATTAATTTGCCAGTAAACCTCAAGGAGTCATCTTTGCAGAACTCAACCCACCATGTGGGGATGAAAGAGAGAATGAATTCCCAAAAAATTCTGTTTCTCAAAAAATGTAATTCAAAGTCCAGGACCTAAGCACAGCTTTTAAAAAACTTAATTCTGAAGAGGATGTGTACCATTTTCTGAAGTTAGATCAGATTTACAGGGATATTATGTAGTTTAAATTTTTTTTAGAAGAATCTTAAAACAAAGCAAATTAATTAAAGAAATGAAGATGCTACTTGAAAGGAAAAAATCAGCTTGGGGAAGTGTGAATGCCCTAGTCCTCACCCTCCAGGATCCACCCTTGGTTGTACTGCCTGGCAAATGTGGAAGGAGAAAGACTTGGTAACCACTTATGTAGATAACTAACACTACACTGAAGTGCCAAAAGTCATGGGATATGTACCTAGTATCATGTAGGACCTCCTCTAGCTCGGTTAAGTGCAGCAACTCGATGTGGCATTGATTCCACAAGCGACCGGAAGACTTCTAGAAAGATGTTGAGCCATGCAGTCTTAACAGCTGCCCACAGTTCCCTGCTATTTGTAGGTACAGGATCTTGGGTGTGGATGGACCTTTCCACCACGTCCCATAAGTGCTCTATTGGGTTCATGTCGGGTGAACATGGTGGCCATACCATCCGTCGGAACTGTCTAGAGTGCTCCTCAAACCCATTTTTAATCACTTGGGCCAGATGACATGGTGCTTTGTCTACCTGAAAAATCCCATCGTCGTTGGGGTACATGTAGCCCATGAAGGGCTGCAAATGGTCACCTAGCAGAGCAACAAAGCAATTACCAGTTAATGACGTGTTTACGAGGACTAGAGGACCCAAACCGTACCATGTAAAGACACCCCACACATGTATAGAACCACCACCAGCTTGCACAGTGCCTTGTTGACAGCTTGGGTCCATGGGGTCTGCGCTACACCCGAACCCTACCATCAGCATGTAACAACTGGTAGTGTGACTCATCAGACCACGCCACGTTTCCAATCTTTTAGGGTCCAATTACCATGTTCACGAGCCCAGGTGAGGCACTGTGTCCGTTGCCATGGTGTTAACAAAGGCACTCTGGTGGGTCTTCTGCTCCCGTACCTCCTGCACTGAATGTGGATGTTATTTGAGCCTGTGTCGCTTGTCTGTTAGCATGGACAATCCTGATCAGACGCCACTGGTCACAGTTATTCAGCACCCATGGTTGGCCACTGCACTGTCCACAGTGGGTGGTAATGCCCATGAGGTATTCTCAGTACACATGTGACACTGTGGATCGAGGAATGTTTAATGTTCGCACAACTTCAGAAATTGAATGTCCCATCCATCTGGCTCCCATTATCATGCCTCACTCAAACTTTCATAATTCCTGTCGGCTTGCCATAATCCTACTGGAGGTTGTTCAACCTAACTCACGAGATTACATCTCGCAACTGATAAAAATCGTGGTGTGAATCGATGCCTTTATACGACGGCAGCACCAGTTAAAAATTTGCATACTGCTATCCCATGACTTTGGTACTTCAGTGTATCTTAAAACACACACAAAAAAAAAAATCCACAAAATTTACTAGCTGGGAAAAGTGTAATTATAGGGTGTTATAGTGGGGAAGTCTCTCTGAAATTTGGTTAAAGATACTACAGTTTTCAGAGTTATTTGAAATAATAGTAATTTTTTTTTATTTAGTCAGCTCTTAAAGTCAACTCTCCAGTACCTTAAGAAACTAACAAAAATATTACTGTTCCTCAGGGTTGGCAACTTGAATAATGTACAAATTCAACTTCCATGAGCAAATTGCTCAGAGTTATGGAAGAATTGAAATATTTTCCAGTAAAAGCACTGAGGTTAATGGGATGTCAAGGGAAAACTTATCCTATACCTGCAATGTTAATTTGTTCTAGATGCATTTTCTCAAAGTCTATTGCATTCTGGTCTTCAAAACTTTGAGCATAAATAAATAAAGTTCTTAGTTAATATATGATTTAGCTATGATTTAGAAAACTTGTCAGAATTGTCTTGAAATTCAATTAAAAAAAAATTCGGACACATTTTTCAAAATCACAGCCGAGGCATATATTATCTTAGGACTTAAATTATTTGGGCTCAAACTTTTAAAGACCAGGATATAATAGTCATTGAGAAGATGTGTATAGTACAAATCATCACTGAAGGTATAGGACAAGTTTCCCTTTAAGATGTGTATAGTACAAACCATCACTGAAAGTACAGGGCTGGCGCAGTGGTCTAAGCGATGGCCTCCGATCATCTGTCCGAAATGGGTCCGGGTCCGAATCCCGGTGAGGCATGGATGTTGTGTTTCTCTTACAGCACTGGCTCTCTCCCTTACCTGGAACCAGTGACCCTAAATTAGGGACGGATGACTGCTTATAGCCCATTGAGTTGCTCACGGTGGTCGTTAAACCTCCAATCAAAAAAAAAAAAGTATAGGACAGTTTTTCCTTTAAGATATGTATAGTACAAATCATCATTGAAGGAATAGGGCAGGTTTTCCTCTAAGGTTCCCTCTTAAAGACAGCATGTACAAAAGATTACTGAGGCTGCAAAGAAAGCAAGTGGTTCACAGTACTAACTAAGGACAGAAAATTCAGGGACTGCTAATCAAAAGATGTTTGTTTGTTTTTTCTTCTTTTCTTGACAGCTGTACTGACAAGTGTTTAAGCTATTTGTTACAGCCTAACAATGGGGATTATAAAAGACTATGTTAAAAGTTAAAGAATGTGTTAGGGATACAAAAAGGACGGCACCTGAATCCTGGGATTTTTTTTTTTTTTTTAAAGCCCAAATTGCTCTAAAAGGGTAAAGGAAGCCAGTTAAATAAATGAGAAAAAGGATTACCTACAGTCTTACTTGACAAAGATGTGCAACTGAATGAAACTCTGTAGTCAAAACAACTAATGGCCATATGTGTACCGGAAAAGTAAGGGACGCTCCATTTTGTTCCTATAATGAGGTACGGTTAATGTTAATGAAATTAATCCAGAATTGATTAAGCATAGTGGGTGGACAGGTGCCCATTGGTTAAGGTGGCATGGCAACTGATTTGGTTCCTGAAGACTGGCAGGAATCAGTCATTGTACCAATATATACAAAATAGAACAGGAAGAATTATAATCACCATGGCAACATCTCCTTAATTAGTGTTGCTCAGAAGATTTACTCGGGTGATTTGAGTGACATGCTTAGAAAGGCAATTGAAAATCAGCTGACACAGCAGTGTGGCTTCAGGAGGGGTGAGGAATGTCATGATAATATATTTAGGCTCAGGCAACGAGCTGAAAAGTATCTTGAGGTGAAAAGATTTATATATACACTGAAGTGACAAATGAACAGAAAAATCCAACAGCTATCAGAAACACATGCCATCTTCAGTTATTAACACCACAATGACATTCAGATGGGTTTATAAACAACACGCTGCAGAAGATTCAGATGTGTAGATAGTGGCAATACGGGGAAGACATGATTTAAGTTACTTTGAGAGGCACAAGAGTGGACTGGATATTAAATGAGCAAAGTGCAAACACCTCAGAAATCACAAACCTCGGGTATGCGACAACAACTGTATCAAGGGTGTGCAACAAGTGGTGCACAGCCAATAAAACAAGCAGTCTACAGTCTTCCTGTGGGTGGAAATGACTGCTCAATGTTCAAAGGAAGTGGAGGCTGAAGATGATTATGTGTGATACTGGATGAGTTCAGTTACATTAAAAACATAGCAGTGGCTGCTCTGGCTTTTTTAGTTTTTGCCAACACACTTGCCAAATTCAATTTTTTTATTTTTTTATTTTTTTTTAGCCGAATGTAACCTGAAGTATCGGCAATTATTTTGCCAAAACGATTTTTTTTTTCACACATTGTGAAGAATGCGATTGGCAGCGTGACTCGACATAATAATAATACAATAGCAGTGTCGAGAAGAGAATTTAGCATACACTGCACATATGCACAAACAGGCTATAACAGCAGAGACGTCTCACTTTATGTACTGCTCGTCTCTGCTAAAAACCAATAAATTCGTCTGCAGTGGGCATGGGTGCACCAAAACCAAACCCTTGAAGACTGAAAAAAAGTCACCTGGCCTGCTGAATCATGTTTTCAGTAAATACACATTGATGGACAGGTCGACATATGGCATCAACAGCACAAATTGATGGATCCCAGCTGCATAGCATTAACTATACAAACTAGTGGAGGTGATGCAATGGTTTGATATCTGTTTTCATAGTGAGCATTGTATTTGCATGCCACAAGGTATCTTAACATCATTTGGATGCCACAAGGTATCTTAACATCATTTGGGTGCAACAAGGTATCTTAACGCCATTTGGATGCCACAAAGTATCTTAAAATCATTGCAGACCAGGCACACTCAAATACATGCCCAGGTAATTCCTGATGGAAAGAGCTACTTCCAGCATGATAATACACCATGCCATACGGCTCAGACTGACACACAGTGGTTCCAGGAACACTACAGTGACTTCAAAGTGTTAAAATGGCTCCCACAAATCCCCACAGCTTTACCCAATTAAACAACTGTGGGATGAGATTGGGAAATCCATTCGTAACAGAGATTCTTCTCCAGCAAACATTCAGAAATTGATGGGTGCCAACACATCCGCTTGGCTGAACATACCTGTCAAATGATATTAGCATCTTGCTGAGCTCATTAATAATTATCATCATTATTACAACAGTGCACACCCTAAATCTAAACTCAGAAATTTTCTGTCTAGTGGCTTAACAGTGAGGTTAAAAAAAGTCACTTTCTCAAAAACTCTGTACTAAAAAAATCTATAATTTCAATGCAGTTTTGGAGAAGTGATTTTTTTCAAATCTCACAGTAAAGCCACAACTAGAACTATGTACACTCAGTAGACAAAACATTAGAGATAGAGATGATGGGCAATTGACATGGGCATCCCATGCACTGAGTGGAACAGACCGAAACTGAATGCAGGTGATAAATAGGCAGGCAGCAGAGCTTCTCAGCAGTGTATCACTATCAATGGGTAAATATAATGATCTGAGTGACTTTGATCATGGACGCACTGTTGGCGCAAAACAGATGGGTCCTTCTATTGCACAAGTGGTAAGAACCCTAGGGTAACAGTATCACAAGTGTACAGCGAGTATGCTATCGATGGATGTACCAGCACCCAGAGAGCAAGCAGCAGCCAACCACACAACATTGATGACCGGAGTTGATGTAGACTCTATCCAGGCTCATAGAAACTGATCGCTTGGCAAAGTGGCGCAAATCACATCCAGGTTAAATGTTGGAGGCCCAAGCAGCGTCATCGAGTGAACAGTACACGCTGCAAACCTTGGGTTATGGGAGTGGATGCCCTACTCGTGTGCCACTGTTAACTGCTCATCATTGGACATTACGCCTCACCTTGTGTCAGTAACTTCAAAACTGAATCTCTGCACAGTGGTGCCACATTGTGTGGTCAGCTGAATCCTGTTTTCAACTGTACCAAGTGGATGGGAGGGTATGGTTGTGGCGTCAGCAGAATGAGGCCATGGCTCTGTGATGGTTTGGGGAGCCTCATTGGACACATTAGGTCTCTTGGTGTATCTGAAAAGGTCCTTAACCATTGTGAACTATTAGCATGTGCTGGCTGATCACCTACACACTTTCGTGGCCTTTGCACATCCTGCGGTTGATGGTCTGTTTCAGATTAGTGTTCCCAAGCTATGCTTGGGTGGTCGCCACCCCGCCAGGCGACAACCACCCAGGCATGGCTCGAGGAACACTCACCAGAGTTTAAAACCATCCAGTAGCCCACAAGGTCCCCAGATTTCAACCCTATGGAAGCTATCTGGGTTGCCGTGGAGTGGAACATCAGATCCATGGATCCTGGGAGGAGTTGGGGACAATGCTGCAACGGGCATGACTTGGCTTTACCACCAGAAACCCTCCAGCATCTGGTGCAGTCTATGCCTCTGCATGTACAGACTGTTATTCACACTAGTGGAGGACCAACACACTATTAGGTAGTTATTTTAAATGTTTTGTCTATTGAGTGTATATACTACAGAATTTTATCCACTTTCAAAATTAAACCAAGTAAAGCTAAAAGACCATTGAATTGTATTGTAAAAAATCATACCTTGGAAATAGTTAAAGCTAAACTCCAATTGTCATGGATAGAATCAATGCCAATATCACCATGACGACTAACATTTGGATGGAAAATCTTGGTAATAAAACGCACAATCGGTGGTCGCATAGGATAGCTGAAAAATGTTCAAAATTAGTATGAATACATTGACAAGAATGTTTTTATAAAAATTAAACAAACCCATTTTTATTTTTCTAAATTTCACTTTTATTTTCATTTTCCTATTACACAAGAAATACTCAAATGGCAAGCCCTAGTAGCTAGGTTTCAAAGATAAAATTCATATGGGGGAAATTGAAAAAATTTCACACCTTTTAGTTAGCAATTAATAAAATTAATACATGTGGTAAACAAATATTGACTGACAAACTAATTATACTTAAGCACACCAGACAAAAAATGAGTCACCCCTAAGAGAACTGTCAGCAGGAAGTTACCGGTTGCACAGGGCACCAAGATAGCATTGTTGGGAGATAAATAGCAATGACGTGGTCTACGGGATCATTTATGTCTTGTGCAGTGGTGAACAGCAATGTGTGTGTGTTGAATTTAGTGTTCAATATGGGTCGTAAGACAGACATTACTGAGTGGCAAAAAGGAGCCATGTTTGGCCATGCCCATGGACACAAAGTGAATGAAGTCACCCAATTTGTTGGTGTGTCAAAGCATACTGTCCAGCAGGTCTACAAACAGTGGTGTAGTTTGCAGTCAATGGCAAATTGGCGACGTAACTGTGACCAGAAAATGATTCTCACCAACACAGATCGCCGCCATGTTTCACACCTAGTATAACTGCTCTAAACATTCAATGAAAGTTCACTCCAACCAATTTCTGAAAGGAAACTGCTATGAGAACTGCCTGCGATGGACATCTGGAGCAGAGTACTATGGAAGAGGCTTGTTTTAATAGCACATCACAAAGTCACACATTATCAATGGGCTCAGATGCACCAAAACTACAGTGGAGGATTGGAAACGAGTAATTTAGTCTGACGAGTAGCATTTTTGTTTGTACTCCAATGACGAGAGGCAATGGGTGAATCGCAGGCCCAATGAAGCCTTTAATCCTGATTGTGTCGAAGGTGTTTTTCAAGCTGGAGGGGGTTCTGTGATGTTTTGGGGATGTTTTTTGTACCACAAAATGGACCCTATTGTTGCAGTGACAATGAATTTGAACCAGCATGCATACTTCCACATTCTGAATGACAAAGTGTTGCCCTTTGTCCTACATCTCCAGGAGCAGCATCACATTGCCACTCCTGTATTCCAAGATGACAATTGCTGTGTGCACAGGGCTAAAACTGTGTACAAGTAGCACAACGAACAATCAGAAGCACTGTCTCACCTAGACTGGCCTGCCAAATCCCCAGATTTAAATCCAACTGAAAATCTATGTGATCATTTGGAACAGAAGGTGAAACGCCGGAATAGACACCCACGTACTCTGGCAGAACTTCGGGACCAGTTGACACACGAGTGGCTGCAAATTGATGTCCAATACATCTACAACCCTGTGGAGTCTCTATCACACCGGATTCATGCTGTTATGAAGGCAAGCTGCACTGTCACCCTTTATTAGGTAAGTTCTGCCAGGAGTAACTAATTTTTTGTCCGGTGTGCTTATAATTTCTTTAATCTAAGTTACTTCCGACAGTGGGAGAATTTTTTTTTTTAAATAATTACAAATGCAAATTCTGTGGAAGAAAAATAGTCTCCTCTTAATACATAGAAGTACATCAGAAATATTAATTCAGTAATCACCCATATTTACTGTTCATCACTTAATATTAATCACATCAGAAAATTTTATATTACTCTGCAAAATATCATTAAATACAGCATCTTAGATTGGGTGCTGGACAGCATGATGCAATGAAAATTGGTAAACAGAAAATAATTACCACTGTTACTAATCCCCAAAATACTTATTACAATTCTGCTATTCATTGAAAGAATCCCGTGCCCGAAAGATACACTACTGAGCACAGGTGGTGGTGGGGGACAGTGATTTAATATCATGCATTCGAGATATCCTTAACCAACCCAATGATCTCTAGCATGGTCAATATTTCAGAAGCACTGTGGGCATGGCCCAGCCAGTACACTCAACTCCTTCAAACTGGGACAAATCTGTGGAAGTCCATCAGCAATCTGGGAGGTGGGAAATGTGTTGCCTAGTTGGGACAGCAAATACACTTATTTTTAAGGAGTAACCAGTACAAATCATAAGTTTCAACGACCCTTAAAAAGAAAAGAAAAAAACACTTTAAGGATTTTAAGTTTTCTGAGGAGATGGTTACATGGGAAACAATGAAAATGGTGCTTCTCTGTCACAAAATACTCTTGTATGCCTGCCATGTATTTGAAAAGATTCATTCCCTTCTACTGTATACCTGTGCTTGACCCTTCCGATTCCCCCTTCATCTGGCACATGCACACTGTTTAGCTATGTAATTTGGTATTGACATTTGAGAACAGGAGTTATTAGATGCAGTTTATAAAAGCAAAAGATCACCATGTTGGGTAAACATAACCTACATGTACAGTGCATGTAACATTTGCCAATTAGTTTCTGAGCATTATTATATGTTGTTCCATGCACTATTGTGAGATTATCATTTCATGGCACTTTTGATAAGTTGACTGAAGATGAAATTCAGGAGGCTCTCATAGAAGAGCCTAATGCTGAGATCAATCTTAGCAAACTTCCTGATTAATCAAGTGACTCTGAAAATGGTGCAATTATGGAAGAACTTGACATTAGTGGTGAGAGAAAACAATAACTCACAAGTTCAAGTGACACTAATAGTGATACACAAGATGAAATAATGATATGCATTGTAAGAAAAAATTTCACTATTGGAATTGAAAGCCTCTGAGTAGAAAGAAGGGAATATCATGATACCACATCCCTTACTAAAAACCAACACAAAGTATGAGACCTACGAGTACAATGCATATGGACTCAGTTACTGACAGATTCAGAAATAATTGAAGACATGTGTAAACAACCGAATCATGACATCGTTTGGTTCACATACTTGCCAACTTTGGAAAATGTGCATCAGTAAAACTTTTGCGCGAACGCCATTTACCACAAAACAAAACATAATTATATTAATAAATATGCAGTAAAAATATCTGCATGTGCCACAATAACTAAACTAGTATTATCTGTGTTAAAAATAATTTAAAAAACCACAAAGTAAAATCTTAATTTTGTTCAATGTTAGCCTCACAAACTTGTGGTGTTTCAATACCAAACTAAACATTTCCTGTAAAAAGGAAATATTCACTTTAAGAGTACCTACACATTGCATTCAAAACTGTATGTCACATACCTTCTAATCTTCATCTTGTATATCAGGATTATATAATATTGTAATCACTTTCATGACTTCCACCACATGCTGCAGAAAATGGCCTTTCTTGTAAAAGTTTCACAACAGCGGAAGTTCAATCTAAAGCCATTTCGTGAACAATCGCCGTCGTTTTGGTCTTCCCACAGCCATAACATTTGGCAGTTTCATCTTTTGGAAACATCTACCGAAAAAGTAGACCAGCATGGCTGGCAGCACTGAATGGCACATTGTGTTCTATCAAAAAAGACGTAAACAACAATTCGGCATGAGTTACATTTCCTTGACTATTATCCGATGTTTTAAAATACGTAGTTAGTTTGGAGTTACTATCAGTACACTTCACATTACCTTTGTGTTTGGGACCATTTAGATGATGAAAAATATCGTTTCTGCCTCCGTTGCCAATGTTAAAATTGTTTTGGCAAATGTCGCAAAATGCAAATTTTACACCTTTATTAAATTTCTTGATATACTGGGACTTATCAGTGTATGCTTCCTTAAAAGTTTGAAAATAACTTTGAGATGGTACAGGGTGCATACCGTATTTGAGGACACTCTGCAGATAAAAAGGACAAACAACGTATTTTATTTATACAAAATGCGGTACACGGATGCAGTAATGGTTGGAGAACAGGTTTATTCGATGTAACCGCCGTTAGCCGCAATGATGGCTTCAATGCGAGACCGAAAGCGTTGCCATGCCCGAAATACTTGGTCCTTCGGGATGTCGGCCATTACTCGGCTAATGGCGGCCTTTACTGAACAAATGGTTGTGTGGGGATGTCGATTAGCTTCCCGTTCAACAATGCCTCATGTGTAATAGTCCAGAGGATTGAGATCTGGCGAGTTAGGTGGCCATAAGTTGGGTGTGATGTGATCATGCAGATGGGTTGCCATCCAGTCTTGTGTTGTCAGAGCTTTATGTGCAGGTGCAGAGTCCTGCTGAAAGACATACGACCTTGCATTGTGTACGCTGTCTATCCAGGGCTTCACAACTGTTTCCAGCACCTCAATGTAGCCAGCAGCATTCACTCGAAGGCCCTGTGGGAAAAAGTGAGGTGGCCTTCGCTACTCACCACCCCTAAAACCATCACAGTTGCGGGGAAACTTGGTGTGCATAACACGTGGGACATCGGAAGGATCCGCACATAACCATCCGTCATTTCTCCGGTTCACCTTTTGGTCCTGGTCGAAGTTTTTTTTTATTGGAGAAAAACTAGAATAAGCCAGGTTCCTCTGGATGTTTCACCTTGTTTAGTAATCGCTTTGCTCGAAGCAGTCGTTCTTGTGTCTTCACCGACATGAACTGCCCTTTCCTCCGCACGTACGACTGATAACGAATGTCCTCATGCACCACAGTGCGGATTGCGCCCTTGGAAACCTGGAGATCTCGGGCAATGGCTCTGATGGACGTACCGGGGTTCGCATCGATAATGTCTTGGACCTGTTGTACGAATTGTGGTGTTCTCATACAGTCTGAACGCTGTGAGTGCTCTTTGCGCTTCGCTACAGGCGACACATGTCCGCCAAAGGCTTCCAACTCCTTCCAAACCTTGTTCACAAACGATCTGGCGACTTTCAAAAATCTTGCAATCTCAACATCGCTGTGCTGTGCGTGTAGCGCAACGATCACGGCTATCTCTTCATTTCTTGCGTTAGCTGAGAGTCTGCCATTGATGCTCTGTAAAGATAAAGGTCCAGAAATTATTTTACGCATAACTGCAGGCGCTCAATAACATTACCTCAAATACTGTATGCACCCTGTATAATCTTAGTACTCATCTTTATAGATTTACATAAAAGCTAAACTAACAGCTCGCTCCTCATAGTAATTCAACTCTACAACAAAGAAACAACACACACTAAAAACAACACACATAAGAAAGTATTCTTTTGCTGCTACAACAACATTGCGCATACAGACCCTTCTCTTTCACTGGCTGCGATTTCCCTCCCAAGAGGAGACCGATCAACTGCTATGATGAACTAGCATCTACGGGCGGGGACTGAAATACCACAGCCGCTCAATCAGCGTTAACATTCGCCCGATCAAGTCAGGCAGTGGAAATACAAAATGCGATGGAGCCATCACAGACTCTGCACATGCCTAGGCAATTCATTTGAGCACTCCCGTGGAGAGCTACCGCACGACGTCATGAAGCCGGCGAGTCAAAGATGACATCATCGCGTGACACAGCGCTCGTAAGGTCCAATAGAAAATCTAAGTGGATGGTTGCAGGGGACTGAAATATTTTGATTGAGCAATCGAAATATTAAAAAATCCGTAAAAAAAAGACCTCTCTTCGTAAATCAGTAAAATTAAGCAGAAATCCGTAAAAGTTGGCAAGAATGGGTTCATACTAAAGCTTTGCTAAATTGACCAATAAAGAGAAAATTCTAGGTTTTCTAAATTTATATTATGCTGTAGGCATACTGGAAAGAATTATCTAAATCTTACAGTCATGTAGGCCAGTGATTCTGGAGCTGACACACTTCAAGCTACCATGAGTATGCAATGCTTCCAATTTTTGACTATATGTTTGAGATCTGATGATAAATCAACAGGAAGCCACAGAATAGAAAAAAATGAAATGGCTTCAATATGAGACACCTGGAATATTCATAAAGCAATTGTGAGTCTACATGAATGTTATACAAGGGATGAGTAACTTGCTGGTTTTCACAGTTGTTGCCCATTCAAAGTGGCATGCTTTCAGCAACCATGTAAGTATGAAATGAAAGTTATGCTCAATGGCATGAAAACATATTGCGCGATAAATGGCAAACCCTAAGTTGGTGCTATCCAAAAAAGAAACAAATAAGTCTGTCCCAGAATATTATGTCACAAAACTGTGTCAGTCCCAATTGCAAATTGAATGCTTAATTGTACAAACTTGCTTGTTTAGGGACCGTGAGGAAAAACAAAAGAGAGATATTTTTATTGTTTCTCTCAAAAATGCCTCCAGGTATATGTCTGTTTGCTCTGAATTAAGAACTGCTGTTATCATACATGCCAAAGAAGAATAAAGTAGTTTTGATTCCCTCAACTATGTACAAGGACAATTATTTTTAAAAAAGATGCTGCATTTTTGAAAGCAATCTTAGATTTTTATTTTTAAAATAAAATATGTTTTCACTGTGAAAAAGAGATGTCCCATTTTCTTTCATTTTCAGCAGTAATATTTATTCTGTCAGTAAATCTTTTATTTGTGTTGAAAGATTCAATGATGAGCTAAAGAGGAAAAGTAATATATAACAACAATAAAACATTTTCTGATTAATTGTTTTACATCTATTTCTGTCAACAGTACAAAATAGAAATTATAAAGCCAAAAATTACAAATGTACGTTTAAAGTAAATAAATATCAAATTACACTTTAGAATACTTCTGATTCATTTATATAGTTATACAAAAGACTTTCTTTTTTTAAGTGATTATATTTTTTTGTTTTTAAAGATAGGACACTTTTGTGGAAGGTATTAAATAAAATATGGTGTTGCTGGGAATCTACTTAGTAGTGAAAAAGCCATGTATGCTGGCAGTAGAGCTTATGTATGAGTGTATAGTGTTTTATCAAAATGGTTTTCTATTGGTGCAGGAGTCAGACAAGGTTGTGTAATGTCACCATGGCTGTTTAATATATCTATGGATGCGCGCATGTGTGATGCCAAAATAGATAATACTGGTTTATGTCTTGGTAATAACCATGTGTGCAGATTGCTGAATGCTGATGACACAGTCCTGTTGACAGAAAGCAAAAGTGAGTTACAAAGTATGTTGTCCTGGATGTACAAAGTTTGCATGAAATTCAAACTGAATATAAATAAGGGTAAAACCAAAGTTGTGGTTTTTGAGCGAGGAGTTGTTAGTACAGAATTCAGGGTAAGTCTAAATGGCACAGTACTTGACCAGGTAAATGAGTTTGTGTATTTCAGAAGCATGCTTGACAGTGAGAACAAATTGGATGATGAAATTAGTAGGAGAGTGAATTCTTCATTGAAAGTCTAGCGGCTTTGGGAGGTTTTCACAGGAATGATGGGATCTCAAAAAGAGTCTCAAATGGCTGTGTATGGAACTGTGATTGTTCAGACTCTGACGTATAACAGTGAAACCTGGGTACTACAGAAAAAACACAGAAGCCGTTCGTGTGCTGGAGAAATTAGTTACTTATGAGGGTTTGTGGCAAGACATGTTCTGATCATGTGAGGAATGAAGATGTGTTGCAGTTGTGTAATGTTAAGCAAAATGTTGTTAGCAAGGTGGAGACTAATATTAATTTTTAGGTGGTTTGGCCATGTTGAAAGAATGAGTGATGAGATGCTTACTAAGATTTTTTTTTTTTAGCTCAAGTGGCAGGAAAGAAAAGCAGAGGAAGGCCAAGGAAGTCATGGGAGGATCAGATTCAGGAGTGTCTGAATGAGAAAAAGATTGAGTATGAAGTACAGAAGGTCTTGTGTACATCACACTGACAGACGGTGGCTTCAAACTCTGGGGAGGCCAGAACGACAATTTGTCAGTAGCCACAAAAAAAAGGGGGAGGGGGGAGTGTCCCTCACACATCTTTTTCATACATATGCACGACCATATGTTCATTCATATATGTACATATACATGTATATCCTGTTCACTGTTTCATGTTTCACTCAAGGTTTGTTCAACACATTTCTGTTTCCAAAGCCCCAAAATATGGAATTTTATGCAGATCCACAGAATGCCTTTCAAATATTGTTTTAAAAAACAAAGTTTTTGTTCGTTGCAACTAAAATCAGTGCAACATATTGCCGACTTGCCAGCCTTACGAAGAGAAAAATCCTGCAATTTTCTAAGAAAATCCTGCAAGCATACTTTCGTATGTTTGAAGTATCATTGGAAATAATTTGAAGAACTGATGTTATGTTAATGCATAAAAAATGTTGATTGGATTCTATTTACCTATGTTTATTTTATATTGCTCCATCACAATCATTATTAAAAGTCCATACTTTCAGAACAATCACTAAATATACAATATTATATACAAGCTATTTACATTATACCAATATGATTCTAATTTTTATGCAGTGCATTTGCTGTATATGACTTGCACCTCCTCAAAAAATCAGTATCAAATTTCTGTTCAAAGCATGGTCCTTGTTGATTAGATTTTATGATCAACAGATTTTCTAATGTTTCTTCTTTGACATTGCTGATCTGAACTGAGTACTGGTCTTTGTCACATAACTGAAAATCCTCTCACACTCGGCATTGCTGTGAGGGATTGTTAGTATGAGAAGCATTAAATGTGACAGCCTCTTGAATTAAAATTCCCTATTAGTACTCTTAAGTTTACCTATTAACTGTCACTGAATATCAGCTCGCTCTTCTTCAAGAATTTCGCCTGGAATAGCTTCATGCTGAAAACAGCAAAACTCAGACTGGAGGATATAAAATGCTTCATCCTCATTTGAAACTTCTATTGCTCTTAGGACAATAGAAGAGTACTTTTCCACACAAAAAATTACTTTAGAAATTGAAGATTTCTCTATTAAGTAAATGTCAGCTACTTCTGCATTAATAAATAATTCATCATCAATAGGGAATTTATGAACTGTGTAATCACATGTAACAACATAAAAGTTTCTCACACAAAAATAAAACATAAATGTTTTAGAAGATTTTAAATCTGAAACAAAATTTTTAGTGGACCTACCAACATAACTAAATCTGCATCAGATTTTTGGTTTTCAACTGAATTATAGTTAATAGCAGCAAAATTATTTTGGTCGGCAGGTTTCTTACTAGCATTTACTAGCGAGCATATTCATTTACTTCAATTGTTGTCACAACAATTCACAACAATTGAAGTAAATGAATATGCTCGCCATACAAAGAAATTCAATTTTCTACTCTCCAAGCAAAAAAGTCAAGCAACATCTCCGTCATCAGCCTCTACTGACAAGCCAAAGTATGTAAATCTTTCTTCTGTCACTATTCCTCCTAGCTTGGATAAATTCTTATCATTAGGCCCAAAATTTTCACCTGCTCTTCCTATCAATCTTCCACAAACTGTTTCTGTTATAGAATCAGCCATCCACAGAGCTGAGACTGTTCAGCAGCCTATCCTTCGTGCCAACGCTGCTGTTATCTTAACCAAGCAAAATTCTGTGCCAATCAAGTACTCTTCTTCTTGTTTAAAAGAATTCAGGTCATTTATTCAAGAAAATGACCTAGCCGTATGCAAAGCAGATAAAGTTGGTTGCCCAGTCATCATTGGTAAAGAAACTCTAAACCAAAAAGTGCTTTCTTTTCTTACATCTGCTAACTGTGCATCCCTTTGCAGTCAGAAACCACCAACTCACTCAAAAACTCAGTTGACAGATTAGCTAAGAAAGAAACTCTTCAATCCTTCCTTGGTGATATATCACCCCCTCCTTACTTTAGAACTCCCAGGCTCTTCCTGCAAGTGAAACTGCATAAAGCTGGTAACCCCATCAGACCTTTAGTGGAATATTCTTTTTCTCCAGCAGTAAACCTTGAAAAGAGATTGGTCCTCAAATGCAAATCCCTGGCAGCCAACCATCCTCATACAGTTGTCTCTACTTCAAACTTCATCCACAACCTTCCTAATTCCTTTTCTCCTTGTGATAATCTGTATACTCTTGATGTAGAATCTTTGTTTCCCCTCTGTACCATATTTTCATTCCTACATGCTCCTCATGAAGAAATTGATTCTTCATTTTGAACCCCCGGTCCTCTTATCAAAGATCTTTATGATTGTTTCCACACTATTCATCAACACAGTTGTTTTGTTTTCAACAAAATTGTGTATAGGCAACAATCTGGTCTCCCCATGGGCTCACCTCTTTCCCCTCTGCTTGCTGAAATCTACATGCAACATATTGAAGTTTCCATCATTCCTCTACACCCTTTTCAACCTTCCCTATGGTTAAGATATGTAGACGACATTTTCATTAGCTGGCCACATTCTGAGTCTGAACTGATCAACTCCATTACGGAAAAATTTCCTTCCATTAAGCTCACCATATCTAAGGAAGTAAATCACAAAATTGATTTCCTGGATGTATCTATCTGCAGAAACGCTGATCTCTCCATTACTCGTTCCGTCTATCGAAAACCTTCTGCGGCCACTAACATCATTCCCTACAAATCTTGCACCCTGCATCTCTACAAGCTTGCAGCATTAAAGTCATACATCCACAGGGCTCATATCATTTGCAACAACCAACTCTCTCTTCAAGAAGAACTCTCCAAAATTTCTACAATTGCCCTCTCCCATGGTTTCCCTGCTGTTACAGTCAACTCCCTCATAAAGAAATATGAAAACCATTCGAAAATCGAATGCCTCCTTCCTCACAAGAAAGAAGACCTGAAATTCTGTGGTTCTGTTCCTTACCATCCTTCCTATGCTTATAAGTTACAGATTCTTTTTAGAAGTTTTGGTTACCATCTTGCCATTAAATCTACCCCAAACATCTTGAAACTTCTACAAAGGGATAGGGACAAAGTTGAAAGCCTGAACCTCCCAGGAGTTTACTGCATTCCTATCTTTTCTTCTACTGGGGATAACTTATACATTGGAAGCACATACAGGAGCATTAACCATAGAATTTTAGAACATAGAAAAGATGTTTCGAAAGCCAATCCTAATACCGCCTTGTCTATTTTGACAATGGAAGACACATCTGCAGTTCCCCACTGGAACGAAGCAAAACGAATTGCTTCTTTTGACAATCGTTTTGCACTCCGTTACCGTGAAAGCATAGAAATTATTTTCAACTCAATGACTTGCAACTCCGAATCTCCTCTCTACATTCCGTTGATCTGGAGATCAATTCTAAGTTTTGGCAACAAAAATAGGAAAAATTCAAATGTAGAATCTGGCAACAATCTTAGTCCTCCATTGGCGTGATGAAGACCTAAGATAAGGTCGAAAGCTTCCAACTTACGAACTTTTTGTAAAAGTCTTCAGTTAACGTAACTAGCGTGATCAAGTTACCTTTGCTAACATAAGCACGATCTTTTTTTACAAAAGACGGGCTAAAAAAATTAAGAAAACTATTTTTTCTGAATTCTTCACGTAACTGGCTGAAATTTTTACACATACTATAATTGGCTAGGAGATGATGACCTTTTAAAAATTTCAAGTGAATTGGCAAAAACGTTTATAAATTAGCCGTAAGATGATGATTACGAATTCTGGTCATGCCAGCCACATGATGAAGAGCAAATAAAAAAGTTATGGCCCATTTAAAAAGCTTTTAGTTGATTTACGCGCAATTTGAAGGGCTCATTCCTATTAGCGATTTATGGCATTGATCAAAATTTCAGAGATTTTCATGAAAAATCCACGGAGATAAACTTTTGTCATTTTTATCCCACTTGAAAAAATTCTCGAGAGAACCAGCTGGCTGCTGTGGGCGGGGTTACGGGGAGAGGTGCAGTGTGTGTGTCACTGCCTCTTGCCGGACCTCCGCTCTTTCTTCCTTACGAAGCCCGCTGTTGCTGCTGCGGTGAGTGGCGTTTACAACTCATGACCCCACTCACGTGTGTGTTCAACAGGGATGGGTGTTTAACAAAACAATTTATTTTTGTTTCAGGATTTCTTTTTTCATCTGACAAAAAATTCCCTAGATATAAAAAAACAACAACGCAAAACTATAGCTAAATTGAAAAAAATATGGGCACACTTAAGAAAAAGGTGAGAATAGTGACAGAATTTTAAAAAAGGTAACAAAAAGTGACAAATTTAAAAAAAGGCGACAAATAGTGAGAAAAGTGACTTGTGCCGAGGTCTGGTGTTACAACAAGTGGGTAGTATTTTTCAGACTTATTGCTGTCATCTGTCGCAATGGAAAATGGGCAGTTCTGCACATAATGAATCGTCCATTTTTGAAGATTTTCCCATTTCGGCAACAACGCATGATGTTTTTGTCCTGGCACATGCATATTCTTTTGTAATGTTACTATCTGGGAACATTTTCTTAAAAAGCACACTTGCATGGTCAGCACAGCTTAAAGGTAAGTTATGTTCCACGAGGAATGAAGTAAACAAGCACTCAGAATGGATAATGGCATCGGAAGAGAAACTATCTGGAGCAAAATTTAATGTTTTGTTATTTTCTATGCACTTAGAATGGTCCACATGTTTTTGCGAGCGAATGTGATTAACGATATCTCTTTTTGCTTTTGCGGACAATGGAAAAATCACACCTACAAATAGAGCAAAAGACAAATTGTTGGCCCTTCTTTGATTCAATTATATTATACACGGATAATCTGTCGTACAACACTTCTTAAAAATAGACTGATATTTTCTACCAGCCATCGCGTGGTTAAACATGTGCACGAAAAGTTCTCAGAAATTTCGGTGAAGAGAGACGAAGTATATCAAACAAACCAAAACACTACCATGCGCTTCCGATATCGTCGACAGACGAGAAATCTGCGTCAGCACGTACGGTGCGCACCAATGCCAAGCCTGCTCGTGCCTGCGCCAGAGATCATTAGCGGACAGAAGAGTAAACATCGCTGCCAATGGCAGAGCAAAACTGCTGGCTCAGAGGGGAAAGGTCGCTTCTCCGCTAATGAACCGATGCCTCGGGGAACTTCGAACCTTTCCTCTCGCTACTTTTTAATTTACGCTACGGTAATCATCGAAGTTCTCCGATGCCTCGGAGAACTTCAAACTTTTCTCCTCATTACTTTTTAATTTACACTACGGAAATCATGATGGAATTCGGCAATATTAATTTATAATCCGGAATTCCAGGAAATGTAATGAAATCTAGCATTGTCTGCCTAAACCCGAAAGGTTGGCAGGCCTGATATTTTTTTTTTTTTATATACTGGAGGTTTAACGACCACAGTGAGCAACTCAGTGGGCTATAAGCAGTCGTCCGTCCCTAATTTCAGGGCTACTGACTCCAGGGAAGAGAGAGAGCCAGTGCCATAAGACAAACACAACATCCATGCCTTACCAGGATTTGAACCCAGATTCATCTCGGGCGAATGATCAGAAACATATTGTTTTGATTCTAATGGACATTACTTATACAATAAATTAACTCGACGATCTTTCTTCCTCGCAAATCGTTCTATAACTTCATCATGCCACATACATCGTTTCTGAAGTTTGCTGAGGATTCCCTTTTCAATTGACGCACAAGTTAATGCTGAGAGACGATCTTGAGTCATAGAATTTCTTAAAAAAGTTTTGATGCGCTTCAGGAATGAAAAACTTCTTTCTGTGGAACCACTTGTAGCCAGGATGGTTCCTATTAGACAGAATAACTTAAAGGCCTTTGTAAGAATTTCATTAGTCTCGTTTTCAATCATTTTTTTTTTTTATTAATTTGTCCAAACACAAATCATGAAATGTTTTTTGTACAGTGGAGAGAAAACCGTTTCAAGTTCACTGCATAATATTTCTTTGTTGAACAATTCCCCATAATTTTCCATTAATGAAACCAAAGCATCCACAACAAAATGTTCATTATAGGTTGAGAACTTTGTCGTGCCGCCTAATTTAAGAAATTTTAATTTCTCACAATGTAAAAATCTTACTTCCAGTTGCGTTAAAATGTTGTCCAAAATTTCGTAATACACCTGTTTGTACTTGGAAGTGGCAACAAGTTCGTTTCTTCAATCATGGCATTTCAGAGAAGTTAACAACATTGACCCAGTAGCACTTTCGGCAAAAACCATAAATTTGTCGTACTGTTCTCCACTCCCCAGGTGTCATGTATAAAATACATTCTGGAAATGCAGTGATGCAGAACCGAACATCATTTGTCTGTTTCTGAATCACATCGAAAAGTAAATCAGTTTTTTGAAGGATTTTTTGAAAAACTGGGAGTAGAAATACATTATTTAAGTCCAGAAGGCTGTTTTCATAGCTTTGTGCTTCTCTGACTGTTGCAGCCTTTGAATCTGGAGAATTCATAATTTCATTGAACACCTGGATTAATTTCAGCCTGTTTGTATGTACTGCAGTGATGATCTTGGCGTTAGAATTCCACTTAACCTCACTGTTTGTAGGCATATGTTACTCCACAATTCTGTCAAGAACAGAAGTACGTTTTGAAGAGTGATGAAAAAAAAAAAAGATGGCATGCCCTGAAGAGTGGAAAATAAAAATTTCACAGACTTTAATCTGGAACAACTTTGTTGCAAAACTAAATTCAAACGGCATGCAAAACAATGAGTAAAAAGAGCTTGAGGGGCAAATTCATGAACTTTCACTTTTAAACCATTCAGTTCTCCTGCCATAACACTAGTGCCATCATGTGTTTGAGCAACCAGTTTATTCTGTACACTGTACTTTTCAAATACCCAGCACAAAATACTGCAAAGACTTTCGGCACTTCTGTTTTCACTAACATCATAAAATCAAAGGAAGTATTCTTGAATTTCACCAGCAGAACCCACTAGTCTCACAATTATCGAACACTTAAATTTATCAGTCACATCGGTGGTTTCATCAACAATGCAAGCATAAAAAGAGGCTTCATTTATGCTATTTGCAATGAACTTCTGAATATATTCTTGAATTACGAAATATGTAATTCATGAGACAAACCTTAAGGGTTGTCTTATGTTATAAACGTGCTTTAGACTAAAAATACATAATATCTAAGGTATTATTACCTGATATTGGCAGAGTATTTCGCACGTTGTTGCTCCATGAGGCACGTGCTCCCAGCCCGAGAAAGGTCTATTGTTATGGGGTTTTTCGGTTAGTTAAAAAAATTTTTATTATCAGTTCACATTCATTCGTTCGCACAATCAAATGTTTTAAATTTACTATTAATTAAAAATTGTATTAGAAGAAGTTATACTCATCAGGTCGGGAGACATCTTTCAAGAGGCTCTTCGTCCCGTTGTTGGCGAGCGCTTTCGACACAGCCGGTGTGTCATCGTCAGGCCTTCTACATCTACATGAGGGTTTCCTCGCGTGTTTGTAGCCGCTGGAGTTGCATGTCGGGAAATGAAGGGAAAGTTTTGTGGGTTGTATGTGTTAGGTGATTGCTTCTCATGTGTCACCATCTATTGGATGAGTTGGTAGGTATATCAGTCATAAGTACAATTTTTTCTTTTTTTTTTTGTGTGTGTAGCTATTTTTGAGCTATTGTTATTTATTTGTAGAAACAGGTGTATTATTTTTATTCCTTTATTAAATGGTGCAACTTTTTGTAATGTTGTTTTTTTTTTTTTTGTCTTTTTTTTATGGATTTTATCGCTTTTTATAAGTGACTTCCAGGCTGTATCTAGGTTGGTAAGTTGCATATTTCATCTTCTTTGAATAAAGCTCATGTTGAGAAATGGCTTCCTAGTTTAATTGAATTAATAATCTAAAGCAACTTATGGGAATTTACTAGGAAATTTTTTCATTAATAGCAAATTTTCGGAGAAAACTCTTCTCCTTCTTCAGGCTGTCTTGCTGTTGTCACTTTTTGCTTGTCACTATCATGGTTACGGTTTACCTTGACGGTTACGGTTAACCTTGACGGTTTAGGTTATTTTTCAACAAATCCTGCCAGATGTTAGGCAGGGAAAATCCTTTGCAGTCATTGATGATGGAATTTTGATTTTTCTCAATCTCTATTCCTTCTTTCAGTTTTCTTTTTTTGGAAATTGCTTTGGAAACTGATTACTTTAAGGGAATTCCAATCCATGCTGTGCCCAGTTTTTCTAACATGCCTATCTAATCCAGTCTTGTTGGAGCAATTTTTTATAGCTGCTTTATGCTCAGCTATACGAGTTTCTAGTCTGCGACCTGTTTCACCTATGTAAGATAGTCCACAACTACAATTTACTTCATAAACTACTCCTTGCATTTTTAAAATATCTTCTTCTCTTTGAACTATTTTAGGGAAAAAATTTTTAACTTTGTTCTCTAAACTTGGAGCTAGCCTAATATTGTATTTTTTACTAATTCTCTTTAAAGCCTCAAATAAACCTTTGTGATAAGAAATTTTTCTAGTGAATTTTACTTGTTGCTTTTGTGGGTTCTTCGTACCATTAAAATTCAGAAGCTTCTCAATTTCTTCTTTAGGATAGTTATTCTCTGCAAGTATGACCTTAAGCTCTTCTTTATGGGCTTCTTTTTTATCTGCAGTAGAAACTATTTTATTAATTTTTCTAAAAACTGACTTGCTACATTTTTCTTAATAGAAACTGGATGATTTCATCTTTTTTTTTTTTTCAATTATAACACTTTTAGAAATCCTTAATTCTTTTTTGTTTGTGTGGGTGGCTTAGTAATTTATTATTTTCAAAAAAAAAAAAAAAAAGAAAGAAGAAGAAGAAGAAGAAGAAGAAAGGAAAAGAAAAAAACTGCACTCATTACTGCATTAATCATAAACAATATCCTGATTTTGAAAATATTAAATTACTAGCCACCGACACAAACGAAAAAGAATTAAGGATTTCTGAAAGTGTTATAATTAAACAAAAAAAAAAAGATAAAATATGCAACTTACAAGACCCTACCAACCTAGATACAGCCTGGAAGTCACTTATAAAAAGCAAAAAAATCCATAAAAAACATTACAAAAAGTCGCACTATTTAATAAAAGACTAAAAATAATACACCCGTTTCTACAAATAAATAACAGCTCAAAAATAGCTACACAAAAAAAAGGAAAAAATTGTACTTACAACTGATATACCTACCAACTCATCCAATAGATGGCGACACATGAGAAGCAATCACCTAACACTTACAACCCGCAAAACTTTCCCTTCGTTTCCCGACATGCAACTCCAACGGCTACACACATGCGAGGAAACCCTCATGTAGATGTAGAAGGCCCGACGATGACACACCGGCTGTGTCGAAAATTCTCACCGTAACAACAGGACGAAGAGCCTCCTCTTGAGAGAAGTCTCTCGACCTGATGAGTATAACTTCTTCTAACACAATTTTTAATTAATAATAAATTTAAAACGTTTGATTGTGTGAATGAATGAATGTGAACTGATAATAATAATATAACCTAATTGCTTCATTTAATAAATTTTTTTAACTAACCAAAAAACCCATAACAATAGACCTCTCTCGGGCTGGGAGCATATGCCTCACGGAGCAACAACGTGCGAAATACTTTGCCAATATCAGGTAATAATACCTTAGATAATATGTATTTTTATATTCTTGAATGATTTCCAAGAGTTAATTTTGAATAGTTTTGGATAAACCTCTAAAGTATCCCATTTTCCCCCAATGTTCTCTTAATTATTCGTTTCTGCTTAATATAAGCTGGAATGTAGCTTTGAAATTCCCAGGATTTAGTGACTCCTCTGATTTGTCTCGGCCTCTGAAAGCAAGCTCTTGTTTGCATAAGACACATGTAACATCAATTAAAATTTTCAATATCTCTCTATTCTTTCTGCACCTCTTCATTTTAGCAATTTATTTTGTTCATCTAATAATTCTGAGATATTGTATACTTGCTTAGGTAGGTCCTTCAATGACGCATACGGATTCAAATGATCCTTACTAGATGCGTGTCTGACCACTGCCCTAGATAAGTTTTTTAAGTCGTCGTATCCTTCAGAAGACCACACACTTTTATTCGAGCTTAATAACAAACAAGGCCAGCAGAATAACTTTGCCTTCATTATGCTACCACATAACCATTTATGTTGGTTGTACCATGAAGATTGGAATGTTTTGTTTTTGCCTTTGTCTTTTTGCATAAGAGAAAACTTGGGAAGAGGTCATCTTTGTTTTATAATCGCATGTCTTTCAATGTCATTTCTTCTTGAGAAAGGAACTTCTAACAAAGAAGTAATAATGTCAGCACTACACATTGATACACTGCAATAACTACTTTCCTCATCCATTATACTGATTTTGTACAGCTAAATCCAAAAGTTTACATGTAAAATGTATTGTTGTGACAAAAAAAAAACAATACATTTGCATGTAAAAAATAAAAAGTACTCACGCCGTCTGATGCAGTACTCTCAGAAAACTTAACAGACAACTTTAGGATGTGCGGAGGCTAGTTTGTGACGTGCTCCCCATGCTCTATTAATAGAAGCAGCAAGCTTCCATTGGATGCTGTGCATTGATTGGCTCCCGCGCTGTGACCATGGTAATGCCGGCGGCCAGTAGGAAAACTGGCCTCTCTCTGACAGCTTTATCACGTGTAAGTTAGCTATGAAAGTCCAGGAAAGTGCTTGCGTGAACAGGCGCTCTGCATAACTGAATAATGTTGCATTTTATAGCATTTCATTTTTTGTTTTTCTGTTTAAGTGTAATTTATTCTTCTGCTTTTAAAAAAGTAAAGTATACAAATACTTTACTGAGAGAATCATTGGGGAGGCCTGGTTTCCTTTGCCTCCACTGACAGGCCACCCCTGGTACATCATGTGATGGATGTCAGTGAAGCCCGAGTTGTATGTCAAGATCGCTGTAAATGGTGAAGTTTGATACGGCAACGGTAAGTAAAATAATATGTTAAAAGTTATCTGGTAGTTTATATTTCTTTGTGGACCTAACCTCTGAATCTCAGAGAACAGCTTAGTGATACACTATATTGACAAAAGCCACGGGACACCTAGAAGAGAAACACAACATAGCATTTATTGACATACATTAAAACGGTGTCGATCCACCTTTGGCCTTAATGCATGCACTGACCCTTCGAGACATGCTTTCGACAAGGTTTTGGAACACAGCGATAGGTATGCGCTTCCATTCAGTACCTAACGCTGCTGCTAACTGTTGCTTAGTAGTAGGCCTTGGTTCCAAACTTCTTATGCGGGACTCTAATTCATCTCATAGGTGCTCTATGGGATTAAGATCAGGGATCTGTGCTGGCCAGTTCACACACGATACGGAATTATCGTCAAACCACGCCATAACAGTCCTTGCTTTATGGCTTGGTGCATTATCTTGCTGGTACCAACAAGGCTCGGTTCCATAGTATTGCCACAGAGTTGGTAGGGCATAATTGTCCAGAATATCGAGGTAGACATGCTGGTTAACAGGTTTGTCTAAGACAACCAATGGGCAGGGACCATACCACAAAAAACACCACCACATGAGTACACTGCCAGCTCCAAACTCGACAGTAGGAACAGTACACTGTGGTAAATGGTGTTCTCCCGGCTGCCGCCATACCCACACGCGGCCATCAGACTGTGTAACTGGATTCATCAGTCCATAGGACCCATTTGCATTGATCTACGGTCTACAATAAATGTTCTTTACACCATGCTAAACAACGAGTAGCATTCCGAGTGGAGACGAAAGACTTATGAGCAGTCGCACGACCACAATAACCCATGGAATGAAGTTATCTGCGAATGGTACGTGTACATAAAAAGGTTCCAGCATTGTTACTCACCTGTACACCGAGATCTTGTGCAGTACTCCGTCGATTAGCTGTAACAACTCTCCCGAGGCTTCGACGTACTCTATCATTGATTTTCTTCGGTTTGCCGGTACGTTTTGCTGCCTCAGGCACGCCATGTGTCTTTCACTTATTCAGTACATCCAAAAAAGTTGACTTGGTATGTTTAAATGCCTCTTGGTTTCTCTTATAGACAACCCACTAATATAACACCCAACAGTCTTTCCTTTCTCAAAGTCAGTTCTCTCCTGCAGCGACATTCTCACTCAACCTCACAGTGCGATATGATCGAGGTCAGCTGCAGGCTTGTTTTATACCATTGGCAGCTGTACTGTGCACCTTAATTTGCTTTTGAAGGGATGTCTGGTTACTTTTGTCAATATAGTGTATGTATATGATATGTTTTTTAAGAATGTGCATCAAAGGGAAACTTGCACAAGACAAACTTTATTGTCCCTTGAATTTCCATTTGAACAAGTTTCACTACATTATACAAAGCAGGCAAGGTTTTGTTTAATTGTTTTAACTTTTACCCAAGGAGGTTTAGAAGTAAGAAGAGGTGGCAACAGCCTCTCTCCCTGTGCTTCTGCCGTGATGCCACTTTTATCAGCTGACTACGCCAATGTGCCCAACCTAAGAATCTCCTGTATATCTCTATGGGGGAAATCGAGATTTTGAACGGGTTTTTCGGACTTTTACTCGACCCATACAGGCATGAAAAAAATTGAGGCTGAAATATTCGTTCCCATAATAAAAAATTTCCAGAAAAAACAGGAAAATATGTGTTGAAAATTGAACAAAATAATTATTTTTTGAGCGGAAGTGCATAGTGCGCATGGTTACTTACTGCCCATGTGCAAGTAACCATGTTTAAAATATAACCAAAAGCCTAATGTTAAGAAATAAGAAGTCCAAAATATTCCTTCTTTCCATCCTTGGTTTGCATGCGCTAAGCAAAACTGCTTAAGCCACGGGAAGTGACGTCACGTTCCCGAACTCTCGCAGCACATACTCCCGCCACCTCAGAGAGAGGACAGAAACAGCTGATCTGTTTTGGCTTCACTCAAAACAGGTCCCTTCACCTCCTCTTCTTCTAACCTCCTTGCTTTTATCTCAGAAATGTGAATGCACAATATGAGTGATGCACTAAAATAATGAAACAATATCTGAATGTAACTTCCATTCCAAGAGCAAAAAGGTGCTGCAGATTATGCAGCAAACAAAATGTACTGAACGATCCCACAATAATACTTATAATACAAATTCTGCTAGGGCTTATCATTCTTGTGTCTACCATTTTGCTTTGGGTGAAAATAGTACTCTGAGTGTTTCGTAACAAAGATGAAGTGCAGTGGAATTATGGGATTTATTTACATTCCAATTTTTTCAATCAACCACTTAATGTATCATCTTTCACTTGGTGACCAGGCTGTAATAAGGATGGGAATGTTGACTCTCTTAATCTAGAATACTCTCTTTGATCTAGAATCACAACTTGCAATGGAAGTTATAACCTTTGGTAACACAATGAACAAAAATTCTTCTAGTTCCATCCACTTCAATCGATTCATAAAACAATTTTTAGCACATTCTTCATGTTTATAAGCAGTTTGATATTTACAGCTCTAAACACAATAAACACAGAACATTTAAAGAAGAAAATTTCAAACCTATGAGGGATCTGTATGTAAAGAAAAAAATTTCCTCCTTCATAAGGACTGTCTACAGGACCTGAGATTGAAGCCTGCCAGTGACAGCAGGACTTATCAAGTGGAGTAGCCTCAATTCCTTCAGGTGGGTCAGTATGAAGAGATTTGAGTTCATTCCTTAGCCTTACTGTCCTCCATGAGCTCTCAGCAGGTGGAGGTTTAGACTGGAAAAAATAGAGAAGTTCTACACATTTAAAAAATTAGTAGCTTTATATCCAGATTATAATATTCATAAAATAATACTGCAAATGTAAAATATATTGAAGCATTTCATTCATAATGCATAAAACTGAAGACAGCAAGCAATATACTTAATTACAAGGTCTCATTCATGCATGTTTAAATCACTGATCAAATGAGTTGTAGGCTGCCTCACAGAAGCTCTAGTGCAACAAACAGTGTTTTATTTTTTTCACATATGAAATGGAGAAAAATATGTACACCTGCATTTCAGAAATAAAACCCATATTTTCTTTCTCACAATGAGTACTGATGTATAAAACAGTACTCTTGTTTTTTTAAGTAGCACAAGTATTAGGAGGGGCCAGCTTTAAGTAAACACAATACATTCATTGATTTGTCAGAAAAAAATTATTTATCCTCTATAATTCCTGTTAAGTATTTATGGTGCTGGAAGATTAGCACTGGTTTTTTTTTTTTGTTTTTTTTTTCAATTATTCAACTTCTAATATTTGCTGGAGATTCTCTTAGCTGCTAATAAGTTGCTGGACAGTTCAGCAACTCACATGCTGAAGAATTTGCAAGTAAGGATTTTTATAACACAACATTCCTAGTGGATTATTTTAATTCCTAGAGTGTATTCCTTCCTATTATTGTAATTTCTTTTAGTGTGCTTTGCTGACTTCTGCCCTTGAATGGTAGGCCACAATATCACTGGAACATTTCCACACCTGTTCAGTTCATGCCATTATGTACTGCTGCTACTGTGAGACGAAAAAGGTGGAGCCACACATTATTAGGTGGGTGTGTATAATAAATTGTCCTTTCAATGTACAGTGAAATGGCAAATTATTAAGAATAATTACCTAATAAAGTATTGGGCCGCCACTGGCCTTCAAAACAGCCTTGATTTGATGTGGCATGAATTCCACGAGATGCTAGTATTGCTCAGCAGGTACGTTCAGTCAACTGCATGTGATGGCATCTGTCAATTGCAGAATATTGGCTGGAGGACGATCTCCGTTACGAATGGTTCTCTCAATTTCATCCCACAGGTGTGCAATTAGTTAAGATATGGGGATTGTAGGGTCCATTTTAGCACTTTAAGTCACTGTAATGCTCCTGGAATCACTGTGTGATGACTCAAGACTTGAATGGGCCATGTTGCTTTATTCTGCTGGAAGCAGGCCTCTCTCTCAGGAAACACCATGCATATGTATGGGTGTGTCTAGTCCACAATGTTGTTAAAATTCCTCGTGGCATCCAAATGCTGTTGTTCCAGAGGTATTTAGAAACTCGATGATTACCATAAAAGTAGAATCCAGACCATTACACCTCCTCCGTCAGCTTGTACAGTTAGCACTAGGTAGCTGGGCTCCATCACTTTGGGCTGGTGATGCCATATTCTGGTTCATTCATTGTGTATTATTGAAAATGTGATTCATCAGACCAGGCAACCTTTTTTCAATCTTCACAGGTTAAGTTTTGGTGTTCCCATGCCTACTGTACACAAATTTGTCAGTTGTTATGTGGAACAAGCGGCACAGGATGGGGATGTCTGCTGTTATAGCACATTCACACAAATGTGTGATGGGCTGTACATGCTGACTTTCTCTCAATACTGCTGTTGTACTGCACAGTTACTTGATGCAATAGAGCTCATCTGTTGTCTCTTCAATCAAAGACTTCACTTACTTCTTTTTCACTCTCTCCTCTGAGTTTTTATTTTCTCGTGAAACACTGATAATAGGACTTGATAGTCACCCAAAGCCCAGAAAGGTCTGAAAGAAAATAAACACTCAGAGGCAGAAGTGAAGAAGTAGAAGAAGCCTTTCATTGAAGAAAACTTCTGAGTAAATCTAATAAATTTTACTTTTTGTTACCTCATACAATTCTATCTAGCAACCGCTGCCCTCGAACATCAGCCAGTTGTTTCTTCCCACAGGAAGACTGCTGACTGCTCGTTTTTTATTTGTGTTCCACTCATTTGACTCCCTTGGTACAATTCTTGCATAGCTGAGAATGTTTGCCATTTCCAAGATGCTTACACCTGCCTGTTTGGCAACCTCTATCATGTCTCTATCAAAGTTACTTAAACAAACAGGTCTTTCTCATATTACCACTGTCTATGCTTCATAGACATCAGAGTCCTTTGCAGTGCAACTCTTTATAGAGCCATCTCAGCATCATAGTTGTGTATGTGAGTACGATGGCACTTGTCTGATTGCTATCAGATGTTCCTAATAATTTGCTACTTCAGTGAGTACAGTCAATTCTTTAAATTAAATGAACTCTGCAATTAAAGAACATAAAAGAGATGTTAAAAAGGAATGCCTTCCTCCCTACTTTGTCGAAAAGGCATCTCATCAATACAAACTGGGACAGTATGAAGTATATTGTTCTGTTTGCTGACAGTGATGGTAGTCAGCAGTCTAGCAATGTGGCAGCACTAAAAGCTATCTACATGATGTGTTGATATGTTCCTATTACTGGTGTCGAAAGGCCCAGTCTTTGGTTCCACTATGTGAAAAAAACACACATCCACGCATTCTTGTCTCCAAGAATGATTCCTCAAATTTTTTCTCATTAATTTTTCCTGAATTTCATTTTTTTTTTTTTTTTTTTTTTTTTTGAGGCGAACTGAGCGACATGAAAAAAATTTTTTTTTCTTTTTTCACTTTCTTAAACATTCGTTCAAGGATTTCAGTGGAAATTGTGTATTTATAGTTTTGTACGTGTACTGTATATGTCTTTGAAACGAGAGCTAGAAAAAATTTGAACATATATAAATGGCTTAAAATTACTTTTAGTCTATGAGTGAAATTAGAACATGTGTGAACTAAATTATTCACTTCAGAGGCAGAAGGGTTTTTCATCTTGAACTTCTTTTTCAAGAAAAAGCCACACAGGAAATGGACATGGAGACATCCAAATGGGACGACAAGTGAAATTGATTTTATTATGTGTAACAAAAAATTCGTCATAGAAGACTGCAGTGTGCTAAACAAGTTCAACACAGGTAGTGACCATAGATAGGTGAGATGCAAGATGTACCTCAATACTAAACTCGAATGTAGCAAGCTCATAAGACAAACAAAATGTATTGACATAACCAACCTTAAAAAGCACCATAATACCTTCAAGTTGAAACTGAAGAACAGATTCTCTGCTTTAGAAGGCCTAACATCGGAAGAAATGGATATTTCTGAAGTTAACAGAAAAATAACCAAAGCTCTTATGGAAACAGCAACAAAATTAGCTGGGTCTAAGAACAAGTTGCATGTGAACAAATTATCAGGAAAAACCAAAATGTTGATGCAAAAAGGAAAAGAGAGATGAGGACAACTAAAGAAGATGTGACTTCCAAAGTGGAATATGTAGAGCTATGCAAGACAGTACAAAAAAGTATCACTGAAGACATAAGGAAATTCAACTGTGAACTAGTACGGAAAGCAATTGAAAACAACCAAAGCTTAAAGATAGCAAAGGGACGTCTCAGTAAGGGAAGAAACCAGATTATGGCACTGAGAAAAGAAGATGGTTCTGTAACAAGAAATAGAGGTGAAATTTTGACAAGAGTGAAAGATTTCTACTCCAAATTATATGAAAGGGATGATACATGTACTCCAGACATCATGAAAGGTACCAGCAACATAGTTCTTCCAGTCCTCCCAGCAGAAGTTGCACATGAAATCAAGAACATGAAGCGGGGAAAGCTCCAGGAGAAGATGGAATTACTGTAGACATCATACAAGAAGCAAGTGGAGAAATCGAAACAGTACTCGCCCAAATTTTCACTTGATGCCTTAATGAAGGGAAGATTCCTGAGGATTGGAATAACGCGACAATGATCTTGCTATATAAAAAAGGTGACATTGAGGATCTCAGGAACTACAGACCTATCAGCCTCCTATCAGTGGTTTATAAAATCTTCACTAAAGTTCTTTCACACCGCTTAAAGGTAACACTGGACATGGCTCAACCGAGAGAACAAGCTGGATTCAGGAGTGGCTACAGCACAATAGATCATATCCACGTACTGAGAGAACTAATTGAAAGAGCGAGGGAATATGAACTTCCATTGTGCATGGCTTTTATCGATTATGAAAAAGCCTTTGATTCGGTGAAACCATCAGTAGTTACAATGGCCCTGAAATCCTGCGGTATTGAAGATGCGTACATTAATATTATTAATAACATCTATGAAAATGCAAGTGCAAAGATTCGGCTGTTTGAAAATGCAACACACATAAAAATTGGAAAGGGAGTGAGACAAGGTGACACCATATCTCCGAACCTTTTTAATGCCACATTGGAAAATGTCTTTCAATCACTGAACTGGGAAAACAAAGGGATAAAGATTAATTGAGATTATCTAACCCACCTTCGTTTTGCTGATGACATAATCATTTTTGCAACTACCCCATCAGAGCTGCAGAGTATGATCCAGGAACTTGTTGACATGAGTAAAGAAGTGGGATTAAAAATGAACTTTCAGAAGACAAAAGTGATGTTCAATGCTTTTACAAGAAATGAAGATTTATCGATTGATAGAGAAAAGCTGGAGATAACAGACACGTACGTTTATCTTGGACAGCAGATATCAAGTGAGGGTCACATTGATGAAGAAATTAATCGGCGTACAAAACTTGCCTGGAGAGCTTTTGGAAGAAACAGCATAATTTTCAAGAGAAATATGCCATTATGTCTTAAAAGAAAAGTGTTTGATCAATGCATCCTTCCAGTGCTTACGTATGGTGCAGAGACATGGACCTTAACTAAAAGAGACATACAAAGGCTGCAGACAGCTCAAAGAAGCTTGGAGAGGTGCATGCTTGGTGTAACCAGGAGAGATAAGAAGAAGAACTCGTGGATCCGAAAAATGACAAGAGTGGAAGACATCATGATCAGAGTAAAATCCCTGAAATGGCAATGGGCTGGACATACTGCCAGAAGGACAGACCATCGATGGACAGCAGAAATTTTAGATTGGATTCCAAGGGACAGGAAAAGACCCAGAAGAAGACCACATGGAAGATGGGTGGATGAAATTCGAAAGTAAGCGGGAGTGGCATGGAGGAGATTGGCACAAGACAGACCGTTGTGGAGGAAACTTGGGGAGACCTTCGTCCAGCAGTGGATTGATAATGGTTGACAATGATGATGATGATATGTAGTAATTATGAACATTGGAATCGTAAAGTGAACTCGTGCATAATTAACTAAATTAAATTAAGCTTACATTATGACTGAGATTAAATAGTGTCTGGTGAGAAGCATTTATTGGTACAAAAGTTTGTGACGTTCAGATGTGTTAGCAAGACACAACAAAATATGTTATAGAATCGTGCACTATGTCAGTAGATTGATTTTTTTTTTTTTTTTTTTTTTTGGAAATTAATTCTTTTTTTTTTTTTCCCCGAATTCTGATATTTCTTATTCAGCAATTTGTAAATGAAATGATGTGAATTTTTGCAGTGAGTTTCAAGAAATGTTCATTGTGTACATGATGTAAAATTTCTTGTGAATATTAGGATCTCCGGGATTTGCACCATTTCGTTTTTGTTTTTTTTTTCACTAGACAGGGAGTCGCCAAAAACTGGAGACAAGAATCTCGCTTCCTGTAAGCCCAGAAATTCCTTTGGAAGAGGTCACCTTGCAAAACTTGAATACAATAGAATCCCCATGGCATAGCAGGTGGAATTTCAAGAATTTTTGCAAAGTCATGGTCAAGAGCCATGGATGACTAACAGGTTCTTCATCCCCCAACCACACCCCTCGTGAACACCTTCCCTCAAGTTACAGAAAGCATGAAACAGGACTTTCAGCCAATAGCGTAGCTGAAAGCCATAGCGTCCTTTTTGGCGCATGCGCGCTAGTGCTTTGTAAAAGTTTGAGCTAAGGGGAGATTTCTCTCTCTCTTCACGCTTCACTCACACACTTGCTCCTTAGTTTTCCAGAGGGTAAGGACTAGCTGATGACCATTAACCTGTACCGTCCAATTGTGGACTCCACAAGGTTAAACAAACTCTCTTGATATTAAAAGTGACAGTGTTGCGAGTAATCCTGCCAGGATCCGACATTCCCCCATCCAGACAGAATCAGTCAGTAGACCCGCAGTTTGCTGCTACCATCGTGGGCCGGCACTTCTCACTTCTCTGTCATGACCCGTGTGTGCGTGCCATTTGGGCAAGGGTTAGAAAATAGCTCCACCCTTGTCTGGGAGAATCGATTGCTAGCGCGAATTGTTTAGGGCGACTGCCCTTTATTCAAACAAATAGATACATGCACATATTTCCAGAGGGTAACACCTCGCTTGCTTTGTGTTGGACTGAGGTCAGCGCCCGCTGACATGCGAAAAGAAGTTCATTGGGCGAACTTATAACTCACTCTGCAGTTGACCGTGATGTGAGATTTCACCTCCCGCGCACGCTTGCCTCTTGGTCTTTTTGAGGTTAATTTTTCACTCCAAGCTCGTATGCTGACAGCTGCTCCACTCTTTGCTACGTTCAAAATGGAAAAGATTTTCTGTTTTTACAAGCTGAGTTTAACTGAGGGACTTGATGCCTAACGCTCTCTGCAGACACAAAATGGAGCCCTATAAAGAACTGCGGTGCTAACCTTCTCACCAACGAAAGAGCCATCTTGGATGACACCTTTATCCGCTGCTGAAAAGGAAAAGCTGGAAGAAGCCTCGACGGATGTTCTCTCCTCATGATCCCCCCACCACCCACACCCCCACCTAAGGATGCTAGAGCCAAGACCGCCTAAAAGAAACCAGGCTATCCAGAGGTCGAGAAATGATACCCGCCCCTCTCCCTTGAAATACTACTGCCCAGAGAAAGAAAAGGTAAACCTTCTGATCTAAATTCATTTTACGGCCTCCTGTTTCAACAGACTTTTCTTTTTTCTCAGGAAAAAATGTTTGGCAGAGGATAACTGGGTTGTCAAAAGGATGTAATTATTGTTGAAGTCTATGATTATTTGAAATTATTATGATCTACCAGAAAATCTTAATGTATCGAGTAATGACGCAGAGAACATGAATGATAGTTGAGAAAAATGAAATTTATTGGGTATTATAAAATGGGGGAGAGTTAAGTTATTTTTATTTTTTTTTTTTTTTGAAGTAACACAAATAATATAAAAGCAAAGAAAAAAATTCAGAGGCAGTCGTAATGCATTACATACACACTGAGAAACCTCAGTGCTCATTTTATTTTTGGCCAAAGTGTATTATTCTTTTGTATTGTGCATGATGTTTTGTAAAAGTACCTAAAAGGGAAATATCAAGTGTTGATCACATAATTTTTTTCTACGCAAACGATATTTGAATCACACTGAATTTTGAATACTAAATGAAGAATTACAAATTGAAATGTTAAAAATTTCCAATATTACACAAAACTGAAAATTGAATAACTATTTTAGAAATATACACCCAACAAAATTAAAATTGGACTCTAAAACTCATTTTTGGCATTTGTGGGTGCTTTGTGAAAATAAATCCAAAGAAAAAAATTCTGTAAAATTCTCAACAAAATTCTGATCAGGCGAGAGGCCTGATCAACAATAAATGCAACTGATAGTCAGTTTTTACAACTAAAAATTTTGAGTCACCTTTATTACTTGTTTATGTGTGTTCAGTGAATCCAAGGTATTGATAGGTAAATCTTGTGTACCGTATATACTCGCGTATAAGTCGACCCCCCCCCTTTCAGAGGAAAAAATCGTAAGAAATCAGAAACTCGCGTATAAGTCGATCCCCCCCCCCCCCCTTTCAGAGGAAAAAATCGTAAGAAATCAGAAACTCGCGTATAAGTCGATCCCCCACTTTCAGAGGAAAAAATCGTAAGAAATCGGAAACTCGCGTATAAGTCGATCCCGGAATGAGAAAAAAAAAATTTCAATGAATTTATTCAAAAACATTTGAAAACGAAAAAAATTATATATATATATATAATACTGAATTTAATTTGCATACCCAAAAACTTCATCGGAACCCTTCAAAATCCGATTCCGAGTCAGACTCGCCAAACAGTTCAAAAAGTCTTTCTCCGTCATCGGCGTGTCATCATAAACATCAGTATTCCCATCTATGCCTGTGTCATCAGAATCACTGTCATCATCACTCATAAAAATCTCATCATCCTCTGTGCCATCAAGTTTGTTACTAATGCAACATTTCTTGAATGATTTCACGACCATTTCCACAGGTATCGCATCTCAAGCATCTTTGACCCATCGTGCAATCAAAACGATATCCGGCTTCTTTAGATTTCCGCCCTTGGTTTCAGTCGGCAAATCGGAACTTATCCAATTTGCCCAATACCTCCGCACATTGTCCTTGAAGGGCTTATTAAGGCAGACATCTAGTGGTTGAAGAACAGATGTCAACCCACCTGGGATGACAACAACAGTTGTTTTTGAAATTTCTGCAGTTTTTTTCACTTATGCACAACGGTGTGCAACAAACATATCCCACGCCAAAAGAGAAGGTTTCCTCAAAAGCGCACCTGGCCTTTTAATCCACACATTCTTTAACCAGTCAATTGTTCCGGATTCATTCATCCATCCTTTTTCATGGGCACGAACGAGCACACCAGATGGAAAGACAACGCTTTTCGGCAGAGTTTTGTGATTGAAAATAATTACAGGAGGTAGCTTACTGCCGTCGGCCAAACAGGAAAGAACAACCGTGAAACTGGATTTTTCGTGGCCAGTCGTTTTGATCAAGATATTTTTTCGCCCCTTTGGTTCACCGTCTTATTTCCAGGAAGGTCGAAACACATGGCGGTTTCATCCATGTTCCCTATTTGGGAAAGTTCAAAAGCAGTCTCTTTTCTCTTTTGAATTACATACTTTTGAAATTCCATTATCTTTGCTTCGAGGTCACGAGGTAACTTTTGTGCAATTTTAGTGCGCTGGAGTAGACACAACCCATAGCGGTTCATGAACCTTGTGCACCAACCTGGTGAGGCATGAAAAGTGTTATTTGCGGCTGCAAACTTTTCATCTTTTGCGAGCTTCATTGCTCGCAAACGTATACCAGTTCGCGTTACAATGTAACCATTTTGTCTGCAGCACACAATCCAATCATTCAAGACACTTTCCAGCTCTGGGAAAGATGTCGTTCCACGACGCAGCGCCTTTTGCGATTTTCACTAAGTCTAGGTTTTTTTACGCCAATCTCGAATCAGTTTTCCGTTAATGCCAAATTGACGTGAAGCAGCACACTTGTTAGTATTTTCTGCAAAAGAAACCACTTTCAACTTGAATCCTGTGTTATAGGATACCCGTTTCTTTACACAATCCGTGTCACCCATAATAGGAGAAGCGAGACATGTGCGATTAAGAACAAGAAAAACACGTGCAATTAAGAACAAGCAACACCTAACACTGGCTGTCACATGGCTCCGTTACGTCGAAGGTCAGCGCAATCAACTGGTAGTCAGAAGGGCGGAGCTTTCTATGCGCGGCTGTGACTGCGCTGTGGATACGCAAAGCCAGGAGAGAGGAGACTTTTCAAAGCGCAGAGAAATTCGGAGGGTCGCGATTTCGTAATTCTACCACATCAGTGTTTTTTCTTTTCTTTTTTTTTCTTTCGGAGGGTTGCGATTTCGTAATTAATACCGCATCGATTTCGCAATTAATACCGCATCGGCATTTTTATTTCTTTTGGGATGGATTGCCTTTTGCCTCATGGGAAGAACTTTTGGACTTACGATTTTTTGGACCCCGCGTATAAGTCGACCCCATTACTTTGAAGCTCTCATTTTGTCCCAAATTTCTCGACTTATATGCGAGTATATACGGTAATTTTTTTGTCAAGCTCATAAATCACCTCTGCACTTGGCAGAGTTCATGGATCTGAGCCGGGTAAGATTTAATTAACAGATACTTTGACAACGCAAATTTTACTGTTTGTGCATGCATTTTTCTTTTTTGTTCTCCCACTAATTTTTTTTTATACATCACGTGCCATATTGTTCCACATTATTTGATACAAGTGCATTTACACTATAACACAGGGTCATAGTGACCAAGATTTATAATTGAACAAAAATTACATTATATCATAGAACTCCAATGTCAAAACACATTATTCCATTAACTTACAAATCCTTTTGGGCCACAAACTAAAGTTTGAACACTTGCATAAAAACTAGCAACTTTAGAATCACATTCGAGTGTGAAGAAGGCACGGCAAAGTCCAACAACAATTCGCCTTCTATCTTTATAAGCATTAAAATGAAACAGCATGTAAAGCATTATTTCATACTTTAATGTCCTTCTTACCATGTGTCAGCACAAATATTCTCCTAATCAACACATAAAATAATGAGATTTGCAAGATGCCATGATATGACACTGGATACAACACCTGGATACCTAAGAAAAGCTGTATGAAGTTAGTGTCACAGGAAAAATTTTCAAAGAAAATTAGTAGTAAATACAGTTGACTGCTTGACAACAAAAAAGAAACATTGTAAATATGGAGTGCATGAATATAGTAAGTTTGATTATGATATACGAGTTTAAAAAGCAAATGTACCTCAGCGACAGGCAACTACTCACGATGTGTAAATTGTAGCAACCATGAATGTGGATCAATGGTTAAAATACTTGGTGAGCATGAATAGTGTGATATGCAACCAAGTATTAATGGATTTGGGGAAAGGTACATTGTTGCCCTTTTCAATGCCCAGTATTCTGAATTGTACATTATAAGACATGCAAAACCCATACCTGCCAACTTTCCAGAAACCGAAAATCGTAAAAAAATTAATTGATATATTCAATGAAATTACTAGTCACGCATATTGATTAAATGTACTGAACATATCGATTAAAAAACGATGTTACCTAAATCAAGTATCAACTTTTAATTGATATGACTACAGATGTTTGAATTTATAGGCACATTTATTTCAATTAAAATAGAATCCATACATGATTTCTCATTACTATGCTATATCATTATGATCCATAAACCATAAAGAGATAAAAATTTATTCTTATGGAAGCTTGCATCTAAAGGGAAGGATGTTTCACCCCCTGACACCCAAATCCAATAGGATCGTATCCCATGCCGTCACGGAAGAAACTAAAATGTTTTCAAAAACGAACCATTTTCATGCTAGGATCATCGGAGAGACGTAAGATAATCCTAGCATAAAAAAATTATGCTCAACTAAAAACGAAGTGAACAAACATTTTGTGCGAATCGCATATCCAGTTCCTTATAACTTTTCACAAAGGAAGTTAATTTCGTATTTTTTTTCCACGCAGTCAACATTAGATTTGTGCTGGGCACTAGAAATATGATTAGTAATATCATTCCTTCCACCACGCAAAATGATGAAATTAGTTTGATAATACCCCCCCGTTCATATTGATGCTCATAGCGAATCACTAACACTAAATTTATTGACACTTGAAAAATAATGCACATAAAACTGCTACAGTAAAACAGTAACAGCTTAAAGCGGTGCAATTTGCACAGGAAAAAATAGTACCCCAACACATTAATTTTGTTGAATCAAGCCAAGACATTTTTTTGCACGTTAACGAGTGATGGACAAAAAAGCACAGTTGGAAAGCACAGAAAACTTACTGACTAACAGACTAGCAAAATAAATCATTGCTGGAGAAGCTCTGGCTCGAATGAACATTGGACTTGCCTTTTCTTTTTTCTTTTTAACTTCCTCTTACAGTAAGTAGCATTCCTTTGTTAGGTCAAATTTATTGCCAGAGAAGAAGTTACGAAATCATGCCCTATTGCATTTTCCCAAAATTGGCAGCTTTGCTTAATTTCGTCATGTTGGGTAACGAACTGGGCTTAAAAATTCCACAGATTTAAAATCCGCTTGCATTTTTTTCTACAATAACTACGTTCTGAGATAGCATTTTGAACTGGGAGTAAAAGACACATGCTCCAATGCAAGACACACCCCACGCTGGCCTACTGAGAAGTTTGCAACCCAGGCGACGAACAATGCATTATCTGAAAAGGAGAAGGGGGGGGGGGGTAGCGAGAGAGAGAGGGAGAGAGAACCAAGCCCAAGGTTAAACAAGCCCAGCTGGTTGGTGCAGAAATTTTACGGGTAAATCGTAAAACCCGCCAAGTATGCAGTACATTAAAAAAATCCATATAAGTTAAAAAGAAATCAACTAGCAGCAACAACAGTCAATAACTCTGCCTACAAACGAAATGAACGAGAATGTGATTGTAACCCTTCATTACACAGAGCAAGGCCACCAGCTGCATAGCCTAATGGGAATTGAGGTCACCAGCATTGTGCCGCTTGCACAGGGGAAAGTGAGGCTGGGCAAGTGACTTTTCAGCTGTACTGATCCATCCGAAAGTCCACGGTGAAGCAGAAAACTGTGCCGCCAGCACTTTCTTGTCACAGCGGAAATAAAGAGATTTTTTTCTTTTTAATCCTCTCATGTTAAGGATTTTTTGAAGTGGAATAAAGATTTTTTTTGTTTTTTTTTTAAATGGGGAGAAAAAAGAGGGGGATAGAGGGGTTTTTGGTATGAGAATGAAAAATCAGAAGAAATCACTTTTCGATCGGAATATCGGAAAGATGCCCCCAAATCAGAAGCTTTCCGGGTAAATCGGAAGGATTGGCAGCTATGCAAAACCATAACAAAGGTCTGTGGAAAAGACTCTCCAACCCAAAGAAGCCACAAAGGGGTACCAGTACCAGTTAAGTGCTCACGATTTCATCCAAAATATGACTAATTTACTCTTATAGTGCGTGCATAACTCCACCATCCACAAGCTGCTGCAGTACCATGTAACAGAACACTATACATAAGTGGGTATGAAGTAAAAAATGGAGTAACACTGGACAAAGGATTTGCAGGATACATCAACCAAGATATCTATAACACGTTTGGTCAATATACAGGGTGTTTCAAAAAGAATGACCCGATTTCAAAGTAGTATATTTAATAAGGCAAACGTGGGATAGTTACAAAATAAAGAGCCAAGTATGAAGGAAGGTCTAAAGTTTCACTCACCAGAATTACAAATGCTCAATGTGCTCTCCACCTGCTGCATGGACAACATCAAGCCGAAAGCTGAATTCATTCCAAACGTGCCGGAGAGTGTCTTCAGTCACAGAATTTACAGCGGCCGTGATTCTCGTTTCAGAGCTCATCCAAGTCAGCGGGTAAAGGGGGAACATAAATGCGGTCTTTTACGTATCCTTATAAAAAAAAAAAAAAAAAAAAGTCACATGGTGTGATGTCTGGAGATCTCGGAGGCCAAGCATGCAGTGCCAAGTCATGGGGTCCCCTGCGTCCAATTCAACGCTGAGGCAATGTGTCGTTTAGAAACCGACGAACTTGGAGGTTCCAATGTGGCGGTGCGCCGTCCTGCAGAAAAATGTAATCTTCAGAGTCATCCTGCAGCTGTAGAAGTAGCCACTCCTTCAGCATTGCAAGATAGGAGTTGCCCATACCCGTGTTGTCCACAAAAAGAAAGGGCCATAAACCTTTCTAACAGAAATCGTGCAAAAAAACATTTAGTTTTGGTAAATCACGTTCATGTTGGAGAGTTTCATGCAGATTCTTCAGTCCCCATAAGTGAACATTGTGGCGCAAAACTTTCCCGCTTACAAGAAAGGTTGCTTCATCGCTAAAAATCAACCTTTGTACGACGGTGTCGTCCTCCATGTCCTCTAACAGAGTTGCACACAAAAATCTTTTCGTTGTGTTTTGTCACCTCCACGAAGAGCTTGCACCAGTTGCAATCTATACAGCTTCAGCAGCAAACATCGTCGTAAGACACGCCAAACAGTCACATGAGGGATGGCAAGTTCACGGCTCGAACGACGAGAAGACTTCCATGGGCTTCGCTTAAACGCCTCGTGAATTTGTTGCACATTCATCGCTGAGGTGGTTGGTCGTCCAGGACTCTTTCCCTTACATAAACACCCTGTTTCTTCAAATTGTCGATACCATCGACGAGTGTTTTTGCCCACTGGTGGAGCACTGCTGTAACGCAGTTTAAATGCGTGCTGCGCCATAATCATGGACTTGGTCTTGCTAAATTCGAGCACACAAAACACCTTCTGTTGCCTTGACGCCATCTTCTCTCTCACTAAGCTTAGCGGATGTTTGGACGCTCATGCTGCCATTTAGCAGTAGTCATAACAAACTCTGGGCCACACCCATAGACATGATATGAGTCGCATTCATCGGTTGTCCGTGGTTGCCGAGATATCCACTTTTCAAATCAGGACATTCTTTATGAAACACCCTGTACACTGCCAGATGCTAAAATTGCAACACCCATAAGTAGTGCCTCTGGTCACACCAGATCACTAGCATATGTAGTACAAGAAGAGGTATGTGAATGATCAAAGTTGCAGTGTGATAACATCATCAGGAACAATAATATAGAAAGCACTGGCAATCAAACGATTCCCTATAAAAGTTGATGTAACAGATAACAGGAAAGTCCTTGACGTATTCTCAGCAAATTCAACTTTGCAGTACGCCAAGTCATCATACACAAGTTCATTACTAGTAGCTGGACCTGTTTGAATGGGGCCATACAATAGGGATGCATGAGGCCACTTGGTTTGCTCACTGCATAGCCAATCATCTTGGTCACACAATAAACACTAACACGGTGCATGTGTGTGTGCAGTTATGGATGCGCACAGGTAGCCTTCCACATGGGGTATGGCTCTGCTCCCTTCCCCCGCATGTAGCACAGAAACAGAAGACTGCTTTATCTGCTAACAAGCAACTGTGCACCTCAGTGCAATATCCATAGCAATCCAACATTATGTGCCGCTTGTATTGTGTTCACCAGTGTCCACAAGAACCATTCCATGACGACTGAATGAAGTGGTACTACAGGCACAGCATTCTATGTGGTGGTTGCTTCTGGCTACTCAGCATCTCCAGTGGTGAGTCAAACATCAGTCATGGAAGCAGGAAAGGCACCGCCTTGTCTTCTCCAATGAGCCACTTCAGTCTGGGTGTAGACAATGTTTACATCAAGGTTTAGCATTGCAGAGGCCAGTGCCAGGATATCCATGGGTGCCATAGTACTTGTACAGCACGGGTTCTGATCTGGAATGTCATCAGTTCTGACTCCAGATCATCTCTTGTATTTGTGCAGGGTACAGCCCAGCAATTCGTCAGTGAGATTCTGTTGTCTAATTGTCTATCATTTCTGTCTAACACTCCTCGTGCTATTTTGCAGCAGGATAATGTTAAACCCCCATTTGCATACATTGCCCAACTGTCTGTAAAAGGAGTGAACACCCTCCCTTGGCTCCAAAGTTCCAGCATTCATTTCCTAGAGAACATTTGGGATGTGTAGGAATAATTCTTCCTACATATCTTCACAACTAGCACAAACACTGGACAGCCTGCATCCCCAGTTGGAAGAAGACTGGTGGAATGCACCACATGACAGTATAAGCACAGTTCATACACATTTACAGAAAATAAATTTCAGGATTTTTCTGTGAGTTCATCGAAAAAATCCAGGAGCTTAAATGTTTGCTAGAACTACAGTGCTTTGTTTTCTATTTTGCAAATCGTGCTGACTTTTAGTTGGCATTTAAAATTTTTGTGAAGTCTTACGGGTTCCGTTATTGCCGAATGTCCTTGAGTGCGCGTTATATATTCACTGAAGTGGCAAAATTTCCCTGTATAAAAATCGCTCAGTATAAAACTTATATGAAGCAATCTGGAATCTAGCACAATGGTAATAGTAAGAAACAAATTTGCATGCCATGGCACTGAAGATTCTCTGCTCCAGAGTCATCTATTCCCACACAGGCGGCAGGGAGACCATATTTCAATCTACTTCAGTGAGCAAAATAGATGCTAGAAGGCCATCTTGGGCTAGCAGGAAGGTTTCTACACACTGTTGTGACTCTAATTGTGCACACTTCTATAACATAAATACAGATGGCTGAAAATATGACATTCCACCATCATATGAGATGAAAGAGATCACCACATCTCCACACTACATGGAAGGAACTGATGTCGTCACGATCAGATGCCGCAGGGAGCTAGAACAAAGTGATGAACCAATCCGAACATTTTGACCAATTCTTTTTTCAAAGCAAGAAAAAATTCCAGGACTATTTCAGGACTTTTCACAGAAATATAAGAAAACAAGGACTTTCCACACCTGGGAAAAAGGAAATCAAATTCCAGGACTTTTCCAGGATTTCAGGAACAGTGCGAACCGTGTATAAAGAACTTGTATGCACCAATGCCTCAACACCCAACATAATATCAAGATCACTGCCACAGGAATCTGTACCATTTATTAAATGCCCATATTAAAGGACAATTAGGTCTCCTTACACCTGTATATTCATGTGTAAGAAATCATGGGTGCCTGGTAATATGCCCTACCACTGCAGATCTTTTGGTTGATCTTTGAGGATTGCTTCATAATGTTCCAATTTTTGTGTCCAGCAGTGTGGTACCAATCAGTCAACCAAATAACTTACCCATAAGTGTTACACAGAGTGTGTTGAAAGTTTTCAAAAGGTTTCATGGTCATCGCTGTGTACAGCTGTAACAGGATACTGCAAATCCGTATGGTAAAAAGAATGCCAAAGTAAACTAACTCTACTATCAGGCAATAAATTCACTTTGAATACTCAGGCAGTGATGTCCACAACTTTAGTGAAAGAAAATTACTTGTCAGATTTCAAGATGCACAAGCTGTTTCTGGGACACAGAAAATTCACTATGTTTTGTGCCAAAGTTATAATCTGACCCCATTACTAAGGTTTATTAATTCAGTGACAATGAAACGATCCATAGTGTATCTGAAAATGCTTCCACTGTGAGCTTTTATTCAGCTCCCACTGTATCTTCTGGTTATATTACTGCTGAATAAGTTATGATGAAACGTGGTGGCTGGCATGTGTTCTTGTCCAACATGATATGGCTGCCAAAGGGAAAGTCAGCTTTCTTCACCTGAGACCATCTCTTTCATTCATCTTCCCTCATGGTCCAGATATCCAACATATTGTAGCTGATACTGTGCTAACTCAAGTAAACCCTATTACTCCAACAGCATATCTCGTTTACAAATTAAGTAAAAAGCAACCCTTCAAGATCTTCAATTATTTTGTCACAATGACTTAAAAAACGAAGTGAATATCCTACTCCTCTGTACAGAAACAAGACTTTTTGTAAATATTTTCACCTGTCTTCTTGAGCTCTTGTTTAAAAGAGCCAAAAGATAAATGTGTAAAAACATGTCCTCTTATCCTCAAGAATTTTTTTTACACTTCAAAATTTGTGATTGAGTTTGGAAAATGAAAATTGAGTTTTTATTTAAGATAACAAAGGGAACAATTAATTCCTGTCATTCTCATTAGTTTGAGTTGGGATTTGTAAGGTTTAACATCCAATTCTGTAATCTTTTTTCAGCAGTAAACACACGATAATTCATAAAAAAATTACATTTAAAACCATTTTTTTTAGTTACAATCCTGTACAGAAATCAAATGTTGAGCATTTCATTCTTGGTGTATATCACTAAATTCTAATGTAATGCTTATTTCAATTTTTTTTTAAAGATGATCCCATTTGCATTCTATTTTACAAACTCATGAAATATCTCAATTAAACATATTTTTTTCAAAAAAATAAACATAAAAAAATAAAAATATTTTTAAGGTTTTCAAAAATCGAGATTTTGAAAATCAGGTAAAAAAAATTTCCTTCACAATTAGCATGTGCTGTACATCAAATTAAAGCCCTTTAAAAGAACTTTAAAATCAACTCTAGGTAATCTCTTTATGACTAACAGTCACAGATTTCTGGGTATTTTTGTGTGTCAAAGAACACCTAAATTTTGAAATTTTTTTTTTCAATTTTCAAAAATTTGAATAAAAAAAACTGCTGTTTCAAAAAATCTAAAAACTTGGATTTTTTTTATAAGCTCTAGAGGTACTACCAATATACCAAAAATCAAGCAAATCTGGAACATCAAGGTTCAGACCCTTGGCTGATTTGACATGGAATGAATGACCCAGTGATGTAATATTTCTGTTGCCATAAAATGTGTTCAAAAAATTCTTTCTTTTTTTTTTTTTCCACTGAAGATCACATTTCCTGATTGAAATAAATTGATTCCGTGAGACTGGCATTCAAATAATACCATAGTCTTCCTGCCACCACAAACTGTGATTTCTGGTAGAAAAAAATTATTTCAAACTATTCATACTCAAAAGCATGTAGGCTACAAGATCTAAAATTATGTAGTTTGTATCTATAAAACAAACAACAATAGATGGAATGATAGAAAAAGGTATCAGTTAATCCATTGTTTTTTATACTTTACAGTATCCACTACAAACTTCTCAAAAATTTTGGATAAGAACAATAGTTCAGGAAACTATAATTTTCTTGCACACTCAGTTTTTTCCCTTAAACACTTATGATAATGCAAAAACAAATTATTTACAAAAAATATCTTTAATTCTTGACTATCATTTCAAAGACTTAAGGTTCAAAATGGAAGAACTTTCTATTGCGCTGAAGATTGTAATGTAATGAATTAAATCCCACGATCTGTTAGTAACTCTTAACAAGCAATCAACATAAGCAGTAAAAAATAAACAACTGTCAATGGTTTAAGTAGTTAGGAATACAACAAATGCCACAGAAGATATACACTGGAGTACACAAATTAAGGAAGTTCCAAATTTTAATGTTTTTTTTTGTTTTTTTCAAAATGAAGTTTAAATTTTCAGTCACAACCAGCATACATCTGTGGTAATCCAGTGAATAGTGAAACCCAATGCAAATGCTCTCATGCACCATCGAACATGTAGATTACAGACAACTTTAAAAGAAGCTCTCCGGGTGCCTGTCTTTCATTACGGGTTGAGCGCCACCACATTTACAGTTACTTACAATTTTTGTTCAAAATGTCTTTATGACAACATTTGAATGACAATCAGAGGTGGAGAGCCATTGGAAAGATGGAAACAGGTCACAAGTCAGGCTAGATTGATGAATATACCCAAAAGTGTCATATCAAAGCTACGATGACAGTTCCAAGATACATGCACTAGATAGACATCCCAAGATCAACTACAATGTACAACAAGCTTAGGATGTACATTAATAGTTGTATGACTGTTATTCTTACTGTTTCACATGTTATGAATGTTTTCGAGTAGAGTGCTCTTCTGCCACATAATTTCTGCTGTAATATAATATTTTAGTGATGTGAAGTAAAAGTCCATTAAAATAATGTTCAAAAAGAAGAAGAAATACTTACCCACTATGGCATAATAGGGAAGAATTATTGTTGGTTCCTTTATTCAGTGATATCCTTTCAGTCGTTTTAGAGTTGACCGTAGAGCTGCCATTGTTCGTAGAATTAAAATTTCGTCGGTTTAAATGGACGTTTGGGAACCTGAGCCGAGTTTCGAATAAAAATGAAAATTGGAGTTTAAAAGAGTCCCTGAATTTAAAAGACTATATACAGAATAATTAAAATCATTATCGTTACTTGCAGTCATCAACTTATAAAATTGATCTGCAATCAAGCAACAGTTGTCGTAATATAAGACCATTAAGTTAGCATAGATTTTGGATAATTATTAGCAAAGAGCACCCGTAACACAAATAACAACCAGACTAGTTTCAATCAATACTCTTCACAGTCATCATCAGCAGCACTACATTCGTTGTTGAACTATGTTGGTATATCAGAAGAATATGGATCGAAACTAGTCTGGTTGTTATTTGTGTTATGGGTGCTCTTTGCTAATAATTATCTGCTCTTGGTCCAAAATCAATGCTAACTTAATGGTCTTATATTACGACAACTGTTGCTTGATTGCAGATCAATTTTATAAGTTGATGACTGCAAGTAACGATAATGATTTTAATTATTCTGTATATAGTCTTTTAGATTCAGGGACTCTTTTAAACTCCAATTTTCATTTTTATTCGAAACTTGGCTCAGGTCCCAAACGTCCATTTAAACCGACGAAATTTTAATTCTACGAACAATGGCAGCTCTACGGTCAACTCTAAAACGACTGAAAGGATATCACTGAATAAAGGAACCAACAATAATTCTTCCCTATTATGCCATAGTGGGCAAGTATTTCTTCTTCTTTTTGAACATTATTTTAATGGACTTTTACTTCACATCACTAAAATATTATACACTGCCGGACAATTGCTAAGGACGGATGACAATAGCAACGATAGCAACCATAAAATGGAAAGCAGGAAAATGTGGAAATTAGCATAAGTGCGGGATACAGTAAGAGGTGTTGTGCGTATGCACATTTTGGATTGCCGAACTTGTTCGTGACGTCATAGCGCTGATAAGAGATATAAAGGATTTGACGCGTACTGACCATTGTTGTTCAAATGCAAAGTTGAAAGGGAAAGAATCAATTGACGAACTTGCAATTTTCAGTATGTCTTCCCAACATGTTCACCTAGATGATTTTACGCGTGGCCGTATTATTGGCAAGATTGAAGAAGGGCGAAAAATAACAGATGTTGCCAGGGAGTTTGATGTCAGCCACAGTGTTGTTTCAAGGCTTTGGAAATCATTTCAAACAAATGGAGAGTGTATCAAACGTCACGGGGGAGGTCGTGTTCCCAGTACGACACCTGCAGAAGATTGGTACATAGTGCTATCAACAAAAAGACACCGGCGCAGCACAGCTAGTGAGGTAGCAAATCAGTTTATGGCTGCTACTGGCAAACAGATCTCCCGAAAAACTGGCACCAGACGTTTGCATGAAGGAGGACTATACGCCTGCCGTCCTGTTGTGTGGATCCCATTGTCCAGACGTCACCGTACCGCCAGTTTGCAATGGTGCCATCAACATCACAATCGGACTGATAACGACTGGTCTGCTGTCCTCTTCTCAGATGAGAGTAGATACAGTCTATCGTCTGATTGTCGACGACAACTGATCTGGCGTGATAGTGGTACTGCATATTGTCCAGCAAACATACAGGAAAGGGACCGATATCCGACATGTAGTGTCATGGTATGGGCTGGCATCATGATCAATGGCTGTACGTCCCTCTATGTGCTTCGAACTGGGACTATGACTGGCCAACGATACATTAATGATGTTCTGCTACCTCATGTTCGCATGTTCCGTGGTGCTGTCGGTGATAGATTCATTTTCATGGACGACAGCGCAACATGTCATCGAACAGTCGCTGTCCAGGAGTGTTTTGAGAGCGAGGATATTCAGCGCCTCATATGGCCAGCACGTTCTCCAGATCTGAATCCCATTGAAAATGTGTGGGATGCTTTGGAGAGGAGTCTTGCTGGTCGCCAATGCCCTCCAATAAACAAGGACACCCTTATCCATGCGCTGACAGAGGAATGGGATAAATTACCCCAACAGTTGCTTGATAATGTTGTGCAAAGCATGACACGGCGTGTGAAATCTTGCATCGCCCTCCATGGTGGCCATATCCCGTATTGACATCGTACGCTGGAACACCTGGGGACGGTAATTGCATTTTTTTCACGTTTACGTATTCTGTACAAAATGGCCTGTTTGTCCCTTGAACACGTTCCAAAGCCTTCTGGATTTCAGAGCACAATAAATTGTCTTTCTTGTAATGTCCTGGCATTCTGACATTATTTTATTTCACTTGGCATCCAACGACACTTACTTTTTTATGCGCTATATAGCCGTTTATGATCCGTTCTTAGCAATTGTCCAGCAGTGTATTACAGCAGAAATTACGTGGCAAAAGAGCACTCTACTCGAAAACTTTCATAACGTGTGAAACAGTAAGAATAATAGTCATACAACTATTAATGTACATTATAGCCATGTAAACCAAATGGATAGTTAAGACTAACCATGTTATCTGATTAAGCTTAAGATAACCTACCTGTTGTAGCCCTAACTTCAAAGTGCAATAAATGCACAACAGCTCATCAATTACATCAAGAAGGCTTCATGAAAGAGAACTGAATGCCAGGAAAGAGAACTGAATGCCAGGAAAGAGTTTGTATCCGCATTATCCATGGGAACAAAAGAGCTTGATTAGCGAGGAGTAGGCAGCATTTGCTATTGGATGTGTGAGCAGTAGAGGCATGTGCTCCTCACAAATAAGTTTAGATTTTTTACCAACATGTAATTTTTGATGACATTACATCCAGAAAAAAGTAGACACCCTTCCAGTATAATGGAAAGAGACAGTTTTTGAGGTGGAGAGGGTAATAGTATGGGCCTGTATCACAATTGATGGTCATACCACCTCTCTACATGCCTTAGAGGAACTTTCACTAGACACAAGTGCCAAGAAAGAGAGCCTAGAATACCATATATGATTTTTTTTAAGGTGTTGTTAATCCAGAATTTGTTTCCATGGAAAATAATTGGTGAATAAATACCTGGAAAGTGAAGACATACAACAAATAGACTGGGCAGCCAGATCCCCAGACCATAACCCAATTGAGCATGCTTGGGAAGCTTTACGATATCTAGTTCCAAACTCCCTCAAAGAAGAACCTGCGAGCTGAACATTGCTCTGATAGGGAAACGGAAATGTCACCCTACTGAGCTCCTGAACAACCTTGTCAGAAAGCATGACCGATCTTTATGAGGACTGCATAGCAGTTACAGGTGACTGCAGACCTAGTTCACCCCAAGTGGACTCCCAAGCACTAACATCTGAAGTTTGATATTTACATGCTTGCAACATTTATCTTGATCAAAATGCATATTATTTTGCATTTTATAGAATTTTGAAGAGTTATGTCAAAATATATGCTCATAAAAGTTGCATTAAATTTTATGTAAGTTTTTGTTAACTGAGATATTTGAATTTATGTCTTACTTCTTAATTTATGCACACCACTGTGTATGTATATTAGGGTGGTTCTTATAAACTAAGATTAAAAATGTTAATGTCTTACCTGTTAATATTGTTCACTGGGTTGAGAAAGTGATGTACCTTGAATTTTCAGCTGATCAGGCTATTTTAAGAGGTGTCACACGGAGTTCGAACTTTATATATTTCTTTACTTAAGGAAACAGTGAAACATGAGACGCTACATAAAAATCTGCCTCTTAAATTCTTTTATTGTACAAGTAAATAAAGGAATGGCATTGTCCATTGTCCGTAAATAAACATTAAACACTCTTCAATTACTATTCAGTTTGCTGTTTATTGTCACTCACGGTCATTTTTAATGCGTTTGGAAATTTCTTCCTGTGTTCCTCCACAATCTGCAGCAGGTACTGTTTCTGGTCTTCATTATTTGAGAGAATGCTGTTGTAGTCCTGCATCGGCGCCACTCCTTGTTCAGCTGAGTCGTTTACTACCTTCAGGGCTTTAACAGTATTATTCATTGCCAATTGATATAACACTAGCCAACAATGGTTCTGCGGTAAACGCGAAAGTAGGTGATTCTTGTGGAAATCTGTGTCCTGAATCCAAAAATAACATTAGTTTTGGTCCATCACATCTAGTTGTTTCACAATATTGTTTTTTCCGTACATGTGAATTGACGTATCCACATTGTATGTAATGTAGAGCCATCTCCTCACAATCGCACATAAATATCCACAAAGAACTTAACTAAAACCTAGGAAATGCTATTTTACTATGAGAAACGCCCCTTGTCAATGAATGTCCCTGCATACTTCTGCGCTTCGTTGTTTGTTTTCAGATGCAGCTGCATCACGTCAGAGCCGTCGCGTGCCGCCGCTTGTTTATTGTACACCTTGGGAGTTTCCTATTTAAAGAACCCTCACATTTCCCTCACTGAATATCCTATCAGTTGAGCAGAGGGCAGGCATCCTTGTGCATGTGCCCATCCTATATTTGAAGTGTGAAAGTAAAACGTTAGTTTGTGAGTATGGCTAGTTGCGTCGGGATTGTGTAGAAAACAGTGTGTGCGAAGTCCTCAGCAATTTTGTTACATTTGTGGATGTTACGTGTTGGATGGTAAGGTACGTAAACTAGATTCATTCGTGAATAAACTATACTTTTAGTACTTCAAAGTGAAAGTCGGCGACCAAGATAAGTCATTTGCGCCTCCCGTTGCTTGTAACAGTTGTGTCGAAGGACTGCGGTACTGGTACAGAGGAAAACAAAACACAATGCCGTTTGCAATTCCAATAATATTGCGTGAACAGAAGAACCACCACCGCAATGACTTATTTCTGTATGTGCAATGTTGCTGGTTTTAACAAAAAGAAGAAGAAAAGAATTAAATACCCAAATCTGCCATCAGCCATACGGCTTGTTCCTCATGGTCTTGACTTACCAGTACCTACACCACCAGCTAACTTGAGTGATGAATCTGAAAGCAGTTCTCTGCATTCAGACACTGAGGAAATGAGATTCGAACCAGAAGAATTTGACCATTTACCAAAAATGTTTACTCAGCCTGAGTTGAATGACTTGATAAGAAAACTGGGGCTCATGAAGGAAAAGAGTGAATTACTAGGCTCAAGACTTTATGAGAAAAACCGGCTGGCACCTGGAGTTATATTTTCTTGGTACAGGTATCGTGACAAGTGTTTTCGGAAGTACTACTCAAAGGAAGATCTGTTTTTCTGTACGGACATCTGTAATCTTATTCATCAGTTGGGAGAAGAAATCTATCAACCTAGTTTCTGGCGCCTTTTCATTGACTCTTCTAAAAGAAGCCTCAAGGCAGTTTTACTGCATAACGGCAACAAATTCGCTTTTGTACCACTTGCTCATTCCACAAAATTGTCAGAATCATATGAAACATTAAAGTTAGTGCTTGAAAATATTAAATTCCATGAACACGAATGGCAAATATGTGGTGACTTGAAAGTCATTAGAATATTGTTAGCACAGCAGATAGGATACACAAAATTTCCCTGTTTCCTTTGCAAGTGAGATAGCAGAGCCAGGGACAAACATTGGGATACTGCACATTGGCCTGAGAGGAAGCAACTGACAACAGGTTCCAAGAATGTCATTAATGAAAGTCTAGTTGATTGTGAGAAAATTCTACTCCCTCCATTACACATAAAACTTGGTATTATGAAACAGTTTGTAAAGGCACTAGACAAAAGTCGTCCATGCTTCCAGTACTTATGCACAACATTTCCTTCATTGTCACAAGCTAAAATCAGAGAGGGAATATTTGATGGCCCGCAAATTCGTAAACTGATGATGGATAACAATTTCAGTTTTACAATGATCGAAACTGAAGAAGAGGCGTGGAACGCTTTCAAAGAAGTGGTGAAACTTTTTCTTGGAAACGTAAAGGACCCGTCGTACAAGACAATTGTACAAAATATGTTGGACAAATTCAAATTGCTTGGTTGTAATATGAGCCTAAAACTTCGTTTCTTAAGTGCACATCTTGATTACTTCCCTCTGAATTTGGGAGCTTTGAGTGAAGAGCAAGGTGAAAGAATCCACCAGGACTTAAAAAGAGGTACAGCGATGTTATCAGGGACGTTGGGATGAGCGTATAATGGCCGATTACTGTTGGTCTATTGCACGTGAGGATCCTTCCAGAGAACACTCAAGGACATCGCGAACACTGAGATTCCATGGCAAGAGAAGAAAAAACTGCCTACTAACATTAAGGAATGTAATTAGGTAAGTTTTCAACTCTTGTACACTTTTTATTTTATTTCTATGTAGTTTTTTTTTTTTTTTTTTTTTTTAATTCCCTTTCACTTTTAAAGGTTGTTCTTGCTTGTGTTTAGTTTTAAAAATGGTTTAATATGCATGCTATATATGTAAAAACGTGAAATGTATCGCTTTGGTCAACAGAAATTGATGAACTTACATTATACCACATTGCCAAGGAACCCGATATGATACAGCAGAACCGAATGCATTTTTGAATTCAGCATACAAAGAGTAGTAAAGGTCACATATTCAAGTTCATACCGCAGAAAAAAAGTTTTCATTTGCAGGCTAGTGTAATCGGATGATCTGTCCCACTCGTTGGGGTTGACAGACAGAAACTCGGTGCCTATGTCATTTGGAAAAAACGACAAGACGAGCTGGTCACAAAGTCGGACACCGTCTTTTCGTGAATACATTGGGTCACCATCAGATTGATTCTCTTTGCATGGTTATCCATGCCATCCTTATTTAACGCATTGATCATGTCCTTCTTCACTGTCAAGGATACGTCAGAGTCAAAGAAAAACAACACCACCAACAATTCGTTCAGATACCACAGATGTCTGGAAAAGGCTTTAATAGCTTCACTTGACACGACTTTGTCATCATAAGTCGCCAGTTGTTTCAAGAAAGCAAGGTCATTGGCTAGGGCAGCAGCTGCAAGCTGGGCCACAAACCATGATCTGACATACAGGCTGACAGCAAAAGCTGTGAATCTCTTTATGGCTGCTTGCTCACGTTTTGTAATTTTAAATTGAGAAGGAAAAAGGCATATTTTTATTGCGTAAATGACGCAAGCTATCCATCTAGCCTGGTGGAGGGCTCCGGGCTGCATGAACTAGATTCCTCAGGAAGGACTGGCACTCAGGTAAATTATAGTCAGTTCTAGCAGTTCCCGGTAGTAATCGCGTGGTTGGCTGTCAGTTAGCTGCTGCTCACAGAAGTTTATAATATTTTTCTGTTCCGTGACCTGTTCTTCGATGACTTCAAAATTCTTCTGGTTGATAAATTGCCAATGCTATTGGAAGTGCTTAAAAAGCAGGATGTCAGGACCAGTAGAGTGGATGTCGCATGCGACAAAGACCTTTTGGGCCACAATCTCCATAATGTGGTGGCGACATGCGAGATTCAGCAGGTCTGTTCTCAAATTGAATTCAATAAGTTTGCAAGCCCCTGGCCTGTGACCGGTGTTACTAATCGTAGTGTTGAATGACATTGCTTGGATACGATCCTTGATCTCCCATTCTTCTAAGCAATCCACCACAGCTTTGGCAGTTTCCTCGCCTGTTCTGGGATGAAGTTTTGACACTCCTGCCCCAGAAACAAGAACTGGCAGTCGGTCTACTTTACCTGTCCCTGTGAGCTCCGGAAGGATTTTCTTGTCCCAGTGGACTGTAAGGGGAATTTGGGCATCGAAGGTACCATCAGCAAGTCTGCAATTTTGTTCCTTGCATCTAGTCTTGATCTACGTATGGTGCTACGGTTGATCGAAAATTCTTCTACATTATGTCCCAGAGTGGAAGCAGTGCTGAGAGCAGGTAGACTGCATTTCGGTCACTCACCTTAGTGCAATCAAGTGCTGAGGCAAGCGCTGGCAAAACAATGTTCTTCCTCGCTTGTTTTATTTCCTTTGGAGAACCTGCTGTTGCTGTGGTTGCTTTGCGATCTTCCTCTTCAGTGCTGCTGCTACTCGAAGAGGGTAGTTCAACCTTTGCGAATAACTGATCCCTTTCTTCCGCATGTTTTCGTTTCAGTAGCTCGAAATTGTCTTCTTTCTCTCTTTTTCAGGCTTCCTGCCTTGCTAAGTTTTTGTTCTCCCCACAAATGTATCCTTTCCTTCCCTTCTCTCTTTGGGTCAATAGGAACTCTTTGTCTTCAATAATGGTAATCATGTCAAGGGTGTTGTCATGGGCGTTACAAAAAAGATTGGCCAATTCCTCAGTGAAGAGTTTTACCTTATCTATTTGCGGTTCAGATCGCCGAGAACTTTCCTTCCAAAGAGCACACCACTGGTTGTACTCCTTCTGAACCATCGGGATGATGTTGTAGTCAGCCATGGTAGGTATTTGGGCTTTTCCCCGATTGACAGAAGCTCTTGCGTGATAATGCTTGAAGCATTTTTAACAGTGTTTTTACATGGAAGAACAAACGACACAGAACCCCTCTCCTTTTGACAGGAGCTTCTTATCCGGAATAATATCAATTGCTTGCCCGACCAGCCAGACTTCGGAGTTTTTGTGAGTTACAACTGAAGCACGTGAAGCTGAAGCCATGTTCATTGTTCACACTTGTTTTGTTGTTATGTTTCACTAACTTACTGGCGACTTGAGACCAAAGTGTTCAATTGCTGCAGAGCGCGCAATGACATAGGGGGAATTCCCGTACTATGTTCCAACGGCGCATGTGCAAATCTACGGAGGAGAAGGTCGCACTTGCAAGGTTATGAAGCAGGAAAGATGGATGTTTCCTGTGGACTTCTTTTTCATCTTCTGTGTGCACTTAAATTTTGCGAGCGTTGTTGTATCCTTAAATTCCTTATGCTAACTGCCGATACAACCAACTTATGAAGTTTGGATTCGGTGTGACACGTCATAAAAATCTCTAATCATCCCCAAATTTTTTATGTAATGCTTTTTCCACAGTCACAACAATATTAGGGGGTAAGACTATGAAAAATTAAAAAATTACTGTGTGAATAAGGACCACCCTAATGTATATATATATACTTCTTACCTGTTCTGTCATTTGATGCAGACATAATAAACAAGGCGAACTGTGAACACTGAAAATGAAAAAAATAAAATTATAAAGTGACAATGTGAGATAAACTCAGTGTACATAAAATTCAAGCAAATTTTTAAACTTACAGCAATGCCAATTTGATACACTTCACATGTGATTAATGTAAAGCAAAAATACTACAGCCTTGAACTTTGTACAGTTGTGACTATGTTAACTAGATACATACACACATACATATCATTAAGCTGTTCTCTGAGGTTCAGAGGTTAGCTCCAAAAAGAAATACAAACTTCCAGATATTTTTACTTATTGTTGTCGTATCAAACTTTCGCCATTTACAGCGATCTTGACATACAACTCGTGCTTCACTGATATCCATTACACGCCGTACACAAGATCTTTTATACTTCATACTCATAATCTTTTTCTCATGCAGACACTCCTGAATCTGATCCACCCATGTCTTCCTTGGCCTTCCTCTGTCTTTCCTTCCTGCCACTTAGGCTGAAAATATTTTTTTAGTAAGCATTTCATCACTCATTCTTTCAACATGGCCAAACCACCGAAGCATATTGGTCTCCACCTTGCTAACAACATTTTGCTTTACATCACACAACTGCAATACATCTTCATTCTTCACACACAATCAGATCGTGTCTTGCCACAAACCCCACGTAAGTAACGCATTTCTCCAGCACACAGACGACTCCTGTGTTTCTTCTGCAATACCCAGGTTTCACTGCCATACATCAGAGTAGGAACAATTACTGTTTCATACACAGCCATGTGGGACTCTCTAGAGTACCCATCATTCCTGTGAAAACCTCCCAGAGCAGCTATGACTTTCAAGGAAGAATTCACTCGCCTACTGATTTCACCACCCAACTTGTTCTCTCTGTCAAACATGCTTCCTAAATACACAAACTCACTCACCTGGTCAATCACAATGCCATTTATACTTACATTACATTCAGTGCAACCCATTCCTCTCTCAAACACCATAACTTTGGTTTTTCCCTTATTTATACTCAGTTTGAATTTCATGAAAATTTTTCTGGCATGTTATTCAATTCCACAAAACTCACCAAACTAATCACTTCAACTTTTTTCTGTATTGTTATGAAACAACAGCATGTAATTCAAATTTCCAATCTAACTCACTGAATTATTCTAAAGCATATTTTCCCACAGAAATGGAATTTTTACACATATATCTGATCAGCAGCAGTATGCTGTTGCAGTAGCTCCACATGAATGTGCTCATGTCGTGGCTCACATGAATGTGCTCAAGCCGTAGCTCATACGTATGTGCTCATACTGTGGCTCAGCTCCACGGCTATGTAAAGGCATAAGATATGTGTTTTCATACAGCTTGGAGAGCATATTATCCCTAGTGATGATCTCTCATATTAAAAACATAATGAAATACACAGTAACACAGTCAAGCAATATGATTGAATGTATAACATTACCTGTCTTATAATCATGTCTCACCTGTGTAGCATCATCATCATCATAATCATGCATGTTGAAAAGTGAAAGGAATTCTTAATTATATATTTGAATTCTATGCATGAAAGTTAAATAAGTTATTAACAATTCCTTAATTCACCATGGCTGTTTAATATATTTATAGTTGTAATCATTGGCACTGATGTGTCATATTTCCACTGTTGTCCATTTAGCCAGTCTTTCAGAAACTTTAAAATTACATTGCCCTGGAGCGGGAATCAAACCCGCACCTCCCAAATTACATTTCTCCTGCTCCAGGGCAATATAATTTTCATGTTTTCTGAAGGAGCTGCTACATCTACAACTGTGAAAATACAGCACATCAGTGCCAATGATTATATTTGTATCACCTTCCATGCATTTGTGAAGAAATATTTCTTCAAGGAAATTCATTTCCCATTTATGTATGATATTTATGGATGCGTGCATGCATGATGCCACGATGGACAATACTGTTTTATGTCTTGGTAATATCCATGTGTGCAGATTGCTGTATGCTGACGACACAGTCCTGCTGGCAGAGAGCAAAAGTGAGTTGCAGAGTATGTTGTCCCAGATGTACGAAGTTTGCATGCAATTCAAACTGAGTATAAATAAGGGAAAACCCAAAGTTATGGTTTTGAGTGAAGAGCTGTTAGCACTGAATGTAATATGTCTAAATGACACAGTATTTGACCAGGTTAATGAGTTTGTGTATTTAGGAAGCATATTTGATAGTGAGAAAAAATTGGACAGTGAAATTAGTAGGCGAGTGAATTCTTCATTGAAAGTCATAGCATCTTTGTGAGGTTTTCACAGGAATGATGGGTTTTCAATAGAGTCGCACATGGCTGTGTGTATGAGAGTGTAATTGTTCCTACTCTGATGTATGGCAGTGAAACCTGGGTACTATAGAAGAGACATAGGAGTTCTTTGTGTGATGGAGAAATGTGTTACTTACAGGGGGGTTGTGGCAAGACACGTTCTGATTGTGTGAGGAATGAAGATGTGTTGCAGTTGTGTAATGCAAAGCAAAATGTTGTTAGCAAGGTGGAGACTAATATGCTTTGGTGGTTTGGCCATGTTGAAAGATTGGATGATGAGATGCTTACTAAGAAATTTTTTTAGCCCAAGTGGCAGGAAGGAAAGGCAGAGGAAGCCCAAGGAAGTCATGGGAGGATAAAATTCAAAAGTGTCTGCATGAGAAAACCATCATGAGTATGAAGTATAAAAGGTCTTGCGTATGTCAGTGAAGCCAAAGTTGTGTGTTAAGATCACTATAAATGAGAAGTTTGATACAGCAACAGTAAGTAAATAATCAGTTAAAAATTTATCTGATAGTTTGCATTTCTTTGTGGAGCTAACCTCTGAATCTCAGAGAACAGCTTAGTGATATATATACGATATGATATATGAGAATTTCTTTCACTTTTCATCCGTTCTTGTTACATGTTTCTGCTACTTTGTTTTTATAGTCATGCATCTCTTTGGCACAGATCACTTAAAAACAGAGTGGGAGGGAAAGAGAAGACAGATTATTTTGGTATAAAACACTCTTTCCCCATCTCTCTCTGTACATTGCAAGATTTTCTACCACTAACATATTAACTATCTTGATTACTAATAGCTGGCTTCATGTCTTCTACCTATCTTGTTTGAGGTCTACCATCTAATCTATCACCAAATACACACAGAATGCAACATATATAAAACAGGGTTCATGCTCTTTTAGGGGGGGGGGGATTCTAGTTACTTTTTCATGAATTTTGAATGACTCCAGGGTGGAAATTTCATTTCCTGTTGCATATGAATGAAAACTGAAGTTTTACCCAGGTGGCCAATAAACTAAAGTAACAGCCGGAAAAACAAATTTCCAAATTTTAAAAAAGTCAAACAGAAACTGATACAGCTGTAACATATATGGGTTAAATTTATATATTTGTATTGAAACCTATTAAGAGTGGAACCTCAGTTTTTATTTCATTTAGAGTGGAACCTTAGTTTTTATGCAGAACCTCAGTTTTTATTTAGAGCGGAACCTCAGTTTTTATTTAGAGTGTGGAACCTCAGCTTTTATTTGGAGTGGAACCTCAGTTTTTATGCAGAACCTCAGTTTTTATTTAGAGCGGAACCTCAGTTTTAATTTAGAGTGTGGAACCTCAGTTTTTATTTAGAGCACAACCTCAGTTTTTATTTAGAGCAGAACCTTAGTTTTTATTTAGAGCGGCACCTCAGTTCTTATTTAGAGTGTGGAACCTCGGTTTTAATTTAGTATGGAACCTCAGCTTTTATTCATAGTGGAACCTCAGATTTTCTTTACAGCAGAACCACAGTTTTTATTTAAAGTGGAACCTCAGTTTTTATTTAGAGTGGAATATCAGTTTTTATTTAGAGTAGAACCTCAGTTTTTATTTGGTGAAACCTCAGGTTGTTTTTAAGGGATGGCCTTAAAAATGTATAAATGAGAAAAATATGTAATAGAAATTTCAAAATGTTAAATAGTGTTGCAAAGTTTTGAATGCAAAAAAAAAAAAAAAAAAAAAAAAAAAAATAGGATAAAAAAATGTAATCATACATTATGCTAAATTACGATGTAAGACATGCATACATTACTTCATTTACTATCTTAAGCCCATGTCTATTTTGACTTTTGTATTAACTTTTTTTATTCTAATTTCATTATAAAACTAGGTTAAGAAATTCCGCACAATTTCATATTTTCAATATATGAAAAAAAAAACCTTTATGTTTGTAATAATATGTAGTAAATTCAAATATGATTTTATTTAATATTCAATACCCCTGTCACACAATTTACTTATGAGAATAGCTTTTTACAAAGCAGTTTGGCTACTAGTTGATTTAGCATTAGTGCCGAGCAAAATATTTGCAAATCTTTGCTTGTTTTAAATTTCTTGAATTCAGATAAAATGGAGAACTATCAATATTTTTCAGTAAATATTTAGTCGCTAGTCACATCACCTATTTCATGGCTGCAAAAAAACACTGTCTCAACTCTCTCAAAGTTGTAACATACTGACGACTGGCTTATGTTTAAAACAATCAAAGAACTGTTTATTTTTGATAATCTGAAATTCAAAATTTAAGGTATAATTACAAAAAGCATATAAATGAATTAAGTAATTGAAAAAGTGTAGAAACTAAAGTAAAATATTGGGGTTAGCACAGAATTACATATGAAAGTGAAAAACATGTAACTAAATTTCCACTGTATTTGTAGTTCAACCTATATCTACTATGTTCATTGTGCTTGATTACTTTGGCTTTGTATGGCAAGGTAAAAAGAACTTGCCTTATTTGGAATAAATATGGGTTTAACACAGGGTGAAAAATAACTGAAATTTTTTGGGGAGCAATTTTGCTCCTCAAATTTAGCATTGCGCAGCAATTGAATAATTATATGGAGCACTTTTGAGACTTATTTTTCTTTCGATTTAAATGATTAATAGTTTATTATCAAATAAAACTATTACTACACTTTTCAATATCTTTCAAAAATACTTTAATCAGTAATGAAAAGTAACATTTTAAAATATTTTAGTAGATATGTAAAAAGTACAAATTTTCTATCTATGGATATATGGTGAAATGTTAACTGGCCACACACTGCAGCAGTTACTTACTGTCATTTGACAGTGAGAGTACTCCTGAACTTGTGGTAGCTTCAGGTTCTGCGTCTGTTCTCTTTCTTTTTCCGTAAGACTTTACACTTGTGCGTCGGGGCTTCTTTTCAAAAATTACCTCCACTGCTTGTTCAGGGTGAAAATCGCATAGTTCTGGTCCTTCCAGTGTTATCCCCAATAGATGGTTCAAAGCATCAGAATTCATCCGATTACAGAAATCGGTCTTGATTCTTTTCATTGCAGAAAAGGCTCTTTCAACCTTAGCATTGGATAGGGGCAAAAATCTCATGATATTTATCATGTGGTTTAGATTTGGGAATTCATTCGCATACTTTCCTTTCAAACAATTCCATAACTGTTGCTTTGACACGTGTTGCAGATTTCTTAACCAAAAGGTTTTGAAATAATCCCAGTCCTCTTGAATTTTATCGTTGCCAATGTTGTTGGCAGTTAGCAGCTCACTGAAATGTTCAGTTAATACAGTAATTTGATCATCACCAAAATTTGCAAGAGTAGATTTGTCTGTTGGCCAAAGCTTAGGTTCTAACAGCTTGGCAGCGTTGAAAACCTTATTTTTGTGCAAGTCACTAAGCCGGGTATGCACACACTGATGAATATGATTTAAAAGATATTCACAATTTTCATAGAATACATCTACTGTCAAATCACAGCTCAGTTCAATGCCATGAAATTCTAAAGTTTTCACTGAGTCACAGTCACTGGAATCACAAGCTGATACGTTTGCTGAGTCTTGTAAAATTTTGGACAGGTAGGCAGAAAACTTTCTTTTTTTCACAATTTCAATAGAATCATGGAATTTTTCTAATGCGTTAAAAATACAAGGTATATCCACATCATCCAACTGGAGAGACAAAGATAATTTTGACAAAGAATATAAAATGTTGCAAAGCAACAGCAGCCAAGTTACAAATTTGATGGACTTAAAATGCCTGTGATCCTGGTTTTTTCTCCTTTGCTAGATCGATCTGCAACCATATTATCTAGTTGTTGTGCAACAACAAAATAATTTTTAATCAGTAGGTCAGTGTCTCTGTGCATATATGAAACCCATTGGGTGCTGTGGACTTGCAAAGCTGGCGTATCTGATATATCTTCATTGGGTATTGTTGAGAGCTCACGAAAGTCTAATTCGTTTGCCACTTTTTTCATAAAAATTATGAATGTCTTCCATCAACTTATATACCTCGTGAAAATATGTTGACAGCATAAAATCTTTTAGAGCTAGCTCTAAGCGATGACAAACAGTGCACTGACACTAAACAAGGGCAGTTTTTCTTCAAAAGAGCTGCAACACCCTTTTTCTGCCCCATGTCAACATTTGCTCCATTAGCTAAAAATCCAATTAATATATTTTCAAAATTGACTATTACAAATTCCCCAATGGACTCTACAATTGCATTTCTGATACCATTAGCATCGGCATTTTTCAGTTCTTTTAATGCCAGGAATGGGAATTTGGTATCTCCTTCTGCATTGACATACATGATACAAATAATTTCATTTTCAGATACACTAACATCTGTACTGCTATCAATAAATAAGGTAAATAGCATCTGTACTGCTATCAATAAATAAGGTAAATAACATCTGTACTGCTATCAATAAATAAGGTTATTGCGACAATCAGTTTTGAAAACATTAGCAATGCACTCTGTGAACTGTGCACACATCACAGACAAATGGTAAGTTTGCCCTACACTCACACATGGCATTCCTCTAACTCAATAATTTTAGGAAATTTCGAAAATGGAATTTCCTCTTTGGCAATCATATATGCTATATCAATTAATTTTCCAATTCGAGTTTCAGATGCAATGGAAGCAACAATCATTGACTTACCAATAGATGTTCTTTGATAAAAATCAGTGAGCGATTTTCCTTTATGTTCTGCCTTGGAGACACTGGCGCGGTGAATTCCTGATTTGGTGTGCTTTACCACATTGTCTTCTTTAATAATGAATCCAGAAACCCCATCAATAAAAGAAGAATTGAAATTTTGGAAATTTTTTATGATGTCAGCATTCTTCTGACAAAGTTCGCAATAGGCAGACCGGATGGAGATTTTATCAGCGTCAACATCATAGCGTAACCAACTACCTTTTGGATCTAATTCCTCCATCCATGGTTGATATTTTCACTTTGGTAGTCATGATTTCAAATAACAGAGTAAAACAACAAAATTCACATCACCCTAAAATTAAGTGGCGACCAAACCGAAACCAAAACCAAAACAGCGATAAGAGCATCTGCTCCTTAAATGACTCATGGTGCAGACTGGCGGGAGCGTGAAACCAATCATAGACGCTCTTGCGGTTGGATGATGACCACCTCATCACTGCACAGATAGAGATACACCAGGAAGCTTTTTCCAGCTGCAAGCAAACATAAAGTATTCATAAAGTTATGAACACATGAATTATTTTTTTCACGTGCAATCAAAATCGTATTTTTGATAAACAACGAGTTCATGCCTGCCAACTTTCAGAAACCGAAATCCGTAAAAAAATTAAATCGATATATCCGATGAAATTACTTGTCGTGCATATTAACAAAGAAAGGTGACTTGATCACGCTAGTTACGTTAACTAAAACTTTTACAAAAAGTTCGTAAGTTGGAAGCTTTCGACCTTATCTTAGGTCTTCATCACGCCAATGGAGGACTAAGATTGTTGCCAGATTCTACATTTGAATTTTTCCTATTTTTGTTGCCAAAACTTAGAATTGATCTCCAGATCAACGGAATGTAGAGAGGAGATTCGGAGTTGCAAGTCATTGAGTTGAAAATAATTTCTATGCTTTCACGGTAACGGAGGGCAAAACGATTGTCAAACGAAGCAATTCGTTTTGCTTCGTTCCAGTGGGGAACTGCAGATGTGTCTTCCATTGTCAAAATAGACAAGGCAGTGTTGGGATTGCCTTTCGAAACATCTTTTCTATGTTCTAAAATTCTATGGCTAATGCTCCTGTATGTGCTTCCAATGTATAAGTTATCCCCAGTAGAAGAAGAGATAGGAATGCAGTAAACTCCTGGGAGGTTCAGGCTTTCAACTTTGTCCCTATCCCTTTGTAGAAGTTTCAAGATGTTTGGGGTAGATTTAATGGCAAGATGGTAACCAAAACTTCTAAAAAGAATCTGTAACTTATAAGCATAGGAAGGATGGTAAGGAACAGAACCACAGAATTTCAGGTCTTCTTTTTTGTGAGGAAGGAGGCATTCGATTTTCGAATGGTTTTCATATTTCTTTATGAGGGAGTTGACTGTAACAGCAGGGAAACCATGAGAGAGGGCTATTGTAGAAATTTTGGAGAGTTCTTCTTGAAGACAGAGTTGGCTGTTGCAAATGATATGAGCCCTGTGGATGTAGGACTTCAATGCTGCAAGCTTGTAGAGATGCAGGGTGCAAGATTTGTAGGGAATGATGTTAGTGGCCGCAGAAGGTTTTCGATAGACGGAACGAGTAATGGAGAGATCAGCGTTTCTGCAGATAGATACATCCAGGAAATCAATTTTGTGATTTACTTCCTTAGATATGGTGAGCTTAATGGAAGGAAATTTTTCCGTAATGGAGTTGATCAGTTCAGACTCGGAATGTGGCCAGCTAATGAAAATGTCGTCTACATATCTTAACCATAGGGAAGGTTGAAAAGGGTGTAGAGGAATGATGGAAACTTCAATATGTTGCATGTAGATTTCAGCAAGCAGAGGGGAAAGAGGTGAGCCCATGGGGAGACCAGATTGTTGCCTATACACAATTTTGTTGAAAACAAAACAACTGTGTTGATGAATAGTGTGGAAACAATCATAAAGATCTTTGATAAGAGGACCGGGGGGTTCAAAATGGAGAATCAATTTCTTCATGAGGAGCATGTAGGAATCAAAATATGGTACAGAGGGAAACAAAGATTCTACATCAAGAGTATACAGATTATCACAAGGAGGAAAGGAATTAGGAAGGTTGTGGATGAAGTTTGAAGTAGAGACAACTGTATGAGGATGGTTGGCTGCCAGGGATTTGCATTTGAGGACCAATCTCTTTTCAAGGTTTACTGCTGCTTGTAAAAGTTTTAGTTAACGTAACTAGCGTGATCAAGTCACCTTTCTTTGTTAATATTGTTACGTGTTTTGCCCATAATCGTCACGTCGTGCATATTGATTAAATGTACCAGACATATTGATTAAAAACTGATATGTAACCTAAATCAAGTATCAACTTTTAATTGATATGACTACAAATGTTTGAATTTATTGGCACATTTATTTCGATTAAAATAGAATCTATACATAATTTCTCATTACAATGCTATCGTTATGATCTATAAAGAGAGAAAAATTTACTTTTATGGAAGTTTACATCTAAAAGGAAGGATGTTCCACCCTTTGACCCCCAAATTCAATTGGATCGTATCCGACACCACCACGGAACAAACTAAAATGTTTTCAAAAACAAACCATTTTCATGCTAAGTTTATCTTACGGAGAGACAGACGATGAGACAGTCAAATAAAAAAAATGAATGAGTGACTGAGGGACACTAATAGGTAAATTATGTTCAACTGAAAATGAAGTGAACAAACATTTTGCACAAATTGCATCCAGTTCATTATAACTTTTAACAAAAGAAGTTAATTTCATATTTTTTTTTCCATGCAGTCAACATTAGATTTATGTTTGGCACTAGAAATATGATAAGTGATATAATTAATTTATCATTCCTTCCACCATGCAAAATGATGAAATTACATCGACAAGTAATGAAAAATGCATATTTTTCATTTTTTGAAGATTTTGCAATACACGGGAATTCCGCAGAATACCCATCACCAGATATTGCGATAACGCCTCTACACACGTATTTCACACCTTAAAAACACCGAATACACTTTAAAATTTAGAAACGCATATTTTTAAGCATTGTTTTTCTCAATGAAATTTCCTTTTATAATTGGTGATTACACCGGGATTTTGTCATAAAAATGAACTTTTTGTTTTTATTTATCAAGAAAATATATGTTAACTTTTATGCCACAGTTTACAAAAAATCATGATTTGGTTCCCATTGCCAAGCTAGTCACAGCTAGGGATCGGCTTTTGGCAATCATTCAGAAGCACCTTCAGGACAACTTGGGAGCAGTTCAACCAATGGGCATATGCATTACAGGGAGGAGGATTCAGCCAAGTCGGGATTGAGATGCTAGTGTATTGGTACAGTGTGGTGCAGTGTATCAGTTAAACCTTGGCATGGAGGAAGAAAAGAGCAACCTGTTTTGAAGTTTAATTGCCATTTTCACATTTATCATTGTTAATAATTGGTGTTAGTAATTTCATCGTATATTTTTACCAAAATTAATTATGGAAAGGTTGTCAAGAGGTTCTGTAAAGACTATGAAGAATTTCTTTAAACCAAAAGTTCCGACTTTAGGTGATGACAATGGCAACGCAAGCCAAGATGTGAAATGTTCTCAATGAATGCTAGCAGATGCTTTTATTCCTTTAAATTCCGAACATAATCACATGAAGAAAAGAAAAATAAGTGATTATATACTAAGCGAGTCAAAGTCTGCAAAGCACGAATTTTTTTGCCAAAGTGGTATCGCAAATTTTCGTGAGTGACTTATAATGAGGATGTAAATCGTATGTTTTGTAAAATCTGCCAGAATTCCAGTATTAAAGTAGTCATGGCAACTAATGGTACTGGCTGTTTACAAAGAAGCACAGCTAGCCATGAAAATACACTTCAACACAAGTTTGCTGTGAATAACCAGAAAGAGTCGAAGGTTATGCACAGTGTCATTGAAAATTTAAGCAGTAATGTTTCAGAGGGTGAGTTAGCAGTTTTTAAGACTATTTATACATTAGCTAAGGAAGAGCTGCCACAGATGAAGTACAAGTCTCTAATGTTACTACTGAAATCATGTGGTAATGAAGTAATCAAAGAACAGCATATAAATTTATCCCACAGTTCAATAACTCCTATTCAAAATATCATGTCTGATATATTAGAATCTGAACTTGATCATAAAATTAGTAAACGTCCTTTCATATCAATTTTAATTGATGAGTCAACTGATATTGCTGTTGACCATAAACTGATAATTTATGTTCGATACTTAAGTAATAATGAACCTCAAACCAGTCTTTGGGCAAATCTGAAACTGAGGAGGGAATGCAGTTCAGAAGCATTAAAAAAATTTTTGATAAATTTCTTGAAAAAAAAAATGTGCCACTATCCAAATTAATTAAGTGGTCTTGCTACGGATGGTGCAGCAGTTATGATAAGAAAAAATAATGGTTTAGGGAAAAAACTTCAACATTTGGTGCCAAAACTTTTACATTACCATTGCATTGCCCATTGTTTAGCACTAGCAGTATCGCAAGCATCAAATGGAATAGGACTTTTTCAGAACTTCCAAAAACTTTTGAGTTCACTCTACGTTTATTTTCACACATCTACCATAAGATTTGAAAAATTAAAAATGATGCAAGACTTATTTGCAGGAACCTAATATTAGTCTAAAGGAAATACATGCTGTTTGATGGCTCTCTCTTGGAGTTGCTGTTTATGTTTGTCATATCAGTTATGATGCATTAGTACTTGCATTAACTGACATTGTTGAACAGAACCATTCAAGTAATCATACTCCAACAGAAAAAGGACCGGATCTGTTAAAACACTGTACCGAATATGGTTTTGTTGCTGTGCTATCGTGTTTAAGAGATATATTGATAATAGTTGACCGTGTAAGTAGTCTTTCAGAGCAATGACGCAGATTTTCCAACAGTTATCAACAAACTGTTTTCAATAATAAACAGCCTTGAGACAATGAAAAATGAGTCGTGCACTGGTAGACATTTGTCGGAATTCCTGAAGTCCACAGAAAGTGGTTACTATAGAGACATTAAATTATCGATTTGTACAAATTCTACAAGAGTTTGAAAGTGCAATTTTTGGATAAATTAGTGGAAAATTTAAAAGAACGATTCGACTTGCAGAATATGAATTTACTTTCTGACTTTGATCAGGTCTTAAATCCAAGTTTACTTTCCTCAAATTCTTCTTGATTAGACTCTATCAATAAATTGATGAAACACTATTCTTCTGATGCTTACCTGGGTGTTACAGAGGAGGAAATAAAATAAAAGTTTTTTCAGGTGCAGTCATTGTATTGAAGAAGTTTGAACATGAAAATGAATCAGTTATGCAGACTGATTGTCTTCAACAGTAGATGATATGCCCATTTACCCAGGATTTTCAATTCTCTCACAAATAGCACTACTCATTCCTCTCTCAACTGCTGTGTGTGAGAGAGGATTTTCAACGCAGAATAGAATTAGAACTCAAAAGCAAATCCGGCTTAGTGAGCAAAGTGTGGAAGTTTTAACTCATCTTTAAGAACTGGGTCCACATTTTTGTGGGGGAAAAAATGGAAAAGTTGAATGTACATTTTATGTTGAGCAAGCTGTTATTTCATGGAAAAACAAAAAACAAAGAAGGTTGGAATTATAATTGGAGGCAAATAAAGATTACCTATGTTCTTTTGGTTTTGAATTTAGTTTTCTTTTTTCCGTTAACTTTTTTTTTTTTATACCACATGGCTGCAAAAAAAAAAGTAGGTAAGATATTTGATAAATTACATTTACTTATTTATATAAGTAGGTAAGATATTTGATAACAAGTAGGTACGATATTTTGATAAATTACGTTTTACTTATTTTATATAAAAGAAATTCAATTACATGCTAATTCATGTTGACATAATTATGTATAGATATAATTAGTCTTTATATTAAATATTATTTATCTGAAATTTTAATGCGATAATTGTTTGTTCTCTAAAATTACTCCCTTGGAAAAAAAATACGCCTTCAAAATATGTCAAGGAGTATTTTTATTCTTTTGAAAAAAATCCTAACACGACCTCTGCGCATCACGGAATGTTTGAGAGTACCCCCCCCCAATCTTACCAACCAAATAGAGCAGGGGTTCTCAACCGGTGGGGAATTTCGTAGTTTCAAGGGGGAATGCGGCGCCAGCCTGGCACATCGTCTTTTCAGTCCCCTGACTTCACCGTGCCACTCGCTGCTGCATCCCAAGTGAAGAAAAAAAAATATGAAGAACCGAGAGAGGCATCTGGCATGCTGCCAAAGTCACCGCTCGCTCGAAACCGGTTGGAAGCGCTTTTGTTGCACAGAAGGAAAAGCAAGTTTTTACGAACTCCTACGTGTTCATATCACCCTGTAACGTCGGAGCTTGTTATTGCGCGTTCATTCTTTGCAAGGAAGTTGTAGTTGAGGAAGGGGATTTTTGTCGCTGAAGGGCTTGTGATACTATTTCCTCATGAACTTTTTATTTATCAATAGTAGAGCAGAATGAGTGTCAAAAAAAGAGCATATGATAGTTCATATATTCAATATGGATTCACATCCGTTAAAGTCAATGGAGAAGACAGACCTCAATGTGTTATTTGTAGCAAAGTTTTGTCAAATGAATCCCTGAAGCCAAGCAAGTTGAATCAACATTTGCAGAATGTTCATCCTAAGAACAAGAACAAAAGCTTTCTTGAGCAGCATGGGAATGCTCTCAAAAAGATGAAACTGGATTCAAAAGGGGCATTTCAAGAAATGAACCACAAGGTTACTGAAGCTTCTTACGTTGTAGCATTGGAGATAGCAAAGCAGAAAAAACCACATACAATTGGGGAAACTTTGACCAACCCTTGCACACTCAAAATGGTGGAAATTGTGTTGGGAAATGAAATGGAGAAAAAACTTGCAGCAGTTTCACTATCAAACAGTACTGTTCAAAGGAGAATTAGTGACATGGCCATTGATATCAAGGATCAAGATATGCAGAAGATTAGGGGTGCAGCATTTGGCTTATTTTCAATTCAACTTGATAAATCAACTGATGTGGCATTGTGTACCCAGTTACTGGTGTTCGCAAGATATCTTCACTTAGGTTCATTTAAAGAAGAGTTTCTCTTTTGTTCTCCTCTAGAAACAACTCATAGCCTCAGATATTTTGAAAAAAGTTTCATCTTTCTTTGAGTCAGAAAATCTTTTGTGGGATAATGTATTGGGGTGCTGTACAGATGGAGCACCAGCTATGTTGGGGACAAAATCTGGAATTCAAGTTAATGTGAAAAAGTTGTCTCCAAAAGTGAAAGGCATTCTTTGCATGATCCATCATCAAGCACTGGCCTCAAAAACACTTCCAGCTCCACTATTCATGGTTTTGGATCAAACAATTCAAATTGTGAATTTTGTCAAGAGAGGAGCTCTTAATTCACGACTTTTCAAGTGGTTATGTATTGACCTGGATGCAGGCCATCCACACAAATGTTTGTTGGCTTTCAAGAGGAAATGTAAGTGAGCAAGTATTTGAGCTATGAGCTTAAAATATTGTGTGAAATTAAGGGTAAGATGGAATTTTTTGCCTGGTTAGACGATGAGGAATGGATCTTGCACCTTACTTATTTGGTTGATATTTTTGAGCAGCTGAATAAATTGAATCTTCAGATGCAAGGAAGAAATACCAACATCATAAAATTCATCAATTCTTTGAAAGCTTTTATGCGTAAACTAGAAAATTGGAAGAGAAAAGCCAACATGTAAAATGTTGCAATGTTTGAGAAATTGTCATCAATTCTTGGTACTAGTGGTAATGACAAAGCACTTCCATAATTTGCAAAAAATGAAATTTTGCAGCATTTGACAGCACTAGAAAATGAATTCAGCAGATACTTTCCTGAACTTTGTGATGAGAAGTTGGACTTAGCACGAAATTCATTCAAATTATCTGTTGAAAAAGTTCCTGATGCTTTTCAAGATGAATTTCTGGAACTGACGACTGATTCGTGAGCAAGAGACATGTTTGATGAGAAACTAGTCACAGAATTTTGGCCTCTGATGTGTGACTCTTACCCAAGAGTGGCCGAGAGAGCTATCCGTGCATTGCTTCCATTTGTGTCGACGTATCTTTGCGAGTCTGGCCTTTCAACTCTGTTGCAAATGAAAACGAAACAACGAAGTACATTGGAGGTTGAAAGTGACCTGCGTTGTGCTCTTTCAAGCACTCCTCCATGTATCCAAGAATTGGCAAAGAAAACAATCACAGGTTTCTCATTGAATATAAAATGGATTACAATATCCAAAGCATGTTATTGAATTTTTTATTAATTGAGGTATGTGTCATTTTATTAAGCCAGATTTAAGTATTTAGTTTACGAATATAAAAAACTAATTTTATTCATGTTCTAAAATTCATCAACATTTTCTATTGCTGTTTATAAAACTCTGCTATAAAAATAATCTAAATAAATATATATGTACTAATATAGATAAAAAGAGATTTTCAGTGGTATATTCATTAAATTTGGCAATCCATTTTTCGCAGTTTTGGAGGGGGGGGGGGTGACCTTTCTGACATATGGTGAAAAGGGTGCATGGGGCAAAAAGGTTGAGAACCCCTGGAATAGAGCTTCTCTAGTTATTCCTTTACAAAAAACAATCTGGGAACACCCCTCTCTCCTCCAACTGGACCACCCGCTCTCTCCTGCAGTAAACTAACACAATGTGAAGACCGACACTGTCTTCTACACCAGGCATCGTGGAAAATGATGCAGCCACTTTGTCGGTGATTTCCTCCTCATCTCATCCCCTGCTCCCTTTGTAGCATAGCCACGGCACAAAACGTTGGAACCAGGGTTTCAATTCCAATCTTATATCTCTGTAAAAAAAAAAAAAAAAAAAGGCCCCTAACATGACAAAATTTAGAATACACATATTCTGTTCTAGAAAATGAAAATCTGTAAATATCACGCAATTCGGTTTGATAGAAGTTACGAACCCAATGGTTATTTCTTTTTACAAACATATAAAGTAAAAAAAAATGTCTACTTCGCCCCCAGATTAAACTCATGCTGCCAAAATCCAGATATTTTAAAATTCAGAGTTGTTTCCTAAAAGCCCAAAATTTCATACCTACAAAAAGTGTGGGTAACAAACAGTGTTCTCTGTGACACTTTGTTGTTTTCTTTATGAATCCCTTAGTATGAATTAATTGATAGGCGGTATATTTTGCGAGTTTTTGCTTTATTATAGAACATAATTTATTTTTTGTGCCTGTTAATATCTAAAAAAAAAAAAAAAAGAAAGAAAGAAGAAGCTACCACACACGCGTCCTTTTATAAATTTATAAATAAGAATTCCATACAAACCGGTCAATTTCCACAGAAGTTATTGTGCGAAAATTCTGAGGCAAACAAATCTCATGCATGTGCGCACTGTCCCCATGCATAGTGCTGATAATAACCATTTTCGATAGGACTGATCTATAATGGGTGCTGAACAGCGTACCAAAATTTCATCGCAATCATGCTTTGATTTTACGCAAGTCATCACGCAAAAGAGTGGAAGAATAAATTCCGCTCCTATGTGCTGGCCTTTGACCATTTTCAATAGGAATTCGACAAATTAGTATGGACCCCAACATACTAATTTCGTTGAATCCAGCCAAGACGTAAATTATCATACGGACGTACAATCTAGAATATACTGCACTTTCTCAACCTACGGTTGGAAAACGTAGAGAACTTACTGACTAAAGGAACAGCAAAATAATTCATTGCTGGAGAAGCACTGGACTTTTTTTTTATACTTCCTATTACCGCATTCTTTCGTAAGGTCAAATTTATTGCCAGAAGTCACGAAAGCATACCCCAAATGCATTTTTAATTTCACAAAACTGGTAGCTTTTGTTTAATTTTGCCATGTTGGGCATCGATCTGGGTTTCAAAATTCCACAGATTTAAAATCCGCTTGAATTTTTTTTCTATGATAACTACATTCTGAGATAGCATTTCGAACTGGGAATAAAGACAGGTGCACCAATGCAGGTCGCCCAACTGCCTGAGGAACAGCTACTTAGAAGACGAACAATGCATTATCTGACAAGTGGGAGGGGTCAACACAGAGAGAGATAAACAAGCCCAGCTTCAGTTCAGTTTACATGTGGCACAAGCTCTTTAGTGTTTGAAACAACCCAAAACAACATGTGGGAAAACTGCGGACAAATGTTCCCAAATAAATACATAACTGAAAAGTTCGTTTGTAACTTACATCGGTGCTTCATTTTAAATGGATTAAGTTAAATTAAAAAATTTTAATGCTGGGTACAAAACCATCAGGTAAAAAAATCTGGAAGAATCAACAAATCGGTAAAATCAACACTTTGCCCGTAAAACAAGTCGCATTTCCTTAAATTTTATGGGTAAATCGTAAAACCTGGCAGGTATGTCAGTTGCTCTGTGGATTGAACATTTTAATGTAAATTTCATTTTTAAACTTTGAATCGTGGTTTTGCGATTCAAATATACGTTTGCATCACAAACTGCGATACGATACTGCTTTTTTCCCCCTGGTTAAACAAAGCATAAAAAAGTCATGAATTGTTTTGCAAAAACACCTTTGGATAATTTTATCAAATTATAAGGAATAATTACTGCAAACCACAAAAGCATTACTCCCAATATTAATTAAATTAGCACTGGAAGTCCAAAAATATCCCAACATACCAAGCAAGCATCACAGCCAAACATGAAAAGAGAATATTTGCCAGGCGTCCCCATAAACTGATTAGGAAATTATGGCGAGAGAACCAAAATAATTTTCACAACACAGCATATTGCCCAACTCCCACAAACTCCTCTACAAGCAAGCACATATCACTCAGTTATGGGTTAAGATGGACCCAAAAGATTTATTTTGCACAAAGAATTCTTTGACCCCATCTCTGTCAAAAATATCTTTGTTCTGTACACTCCCAGCTAGCATTCATAGTTTCCCACTGTTAAAGAAAACAGCACTTTTTAATAAAGATAAAATTATTTACCCATTTCAGCTCTGAATTTAAAATAAAAAAAAAATGCAGTACATCTTTTCCCATGGCTTTTAGATATTTCTTTTTACATTTTCACAATTTTCATGAGCAGAGCAAAATTCTATGTCTCACACAAAAACTCTGCTAACAATCTTTTACCTCTTATGTGTGACATATATCCAAACCACTTCAATATTTTCCCATAAACTTTTTCCTACTGAAGAAGTGAGTATCCAGCTCAGATCTAATGTCTGCATTACAAATTCAGTTCTGACCATTTCCATCTCAATTTCAGGCAGGTGTGACCAACATGTGTCAGTTGACCACCTCCAATTTTTTTGACAAAATTATGGTAGCTACTCCTAATAGAGGTGCAAAAGGATTTTTCATAAAAAAAAAATTTTTGGTCGAGCTACAGCATTTTGAAAATAGGCAAAAAAATACACCCGTGATGAAAATCATGTGAAACACCAAATTTTTTAAGGGGACACCAGGGCCTGATTTACGCCTTGGCACGCAAGGCACATGCCTAGGGCCCTCAAATTGAAAGGGCCCCAAAATCTTGGTTAAAAAAAAAAACTTTCCCTTTTTCAAAATATTTATACGTGGGTAGATGTGATGTAGAGTAACTATATATAAATCACTGGCAAAACACAAGCAAGTACTGGCAATATAATATGTGATATTTCTAGTTAATATCAGTAACATTTTCCAGATAATTTGGGGAGGGTTTTTGTGTGAGATTAAACAAAAAAATTGTCCTGTTGTGTAATAAAAACTAGCAGTATGTGTATGTTTGTAATTATGGCTTACTAAGATCAACTATATACTTCAATTTCAAATACTGCATGGTTCTGAAGCAATTTTTAAACATTTTGACATTTTAGCTCCCAAAAGTTATATTTGAAAAATCTTTGGACTTAATTCAGGCAGGGTTTGAATACCCCCAAACCTCTCTTAAATACACCCCTGGTTTATATGGTAATAGTATAGTTTAGACACACCTGGCAAAAAATCCAATGTCCAATTGAATTTTACCCGTCATATGGCTTTATAACACACAACTGTTTCATCGATGAAGGTTCAAGTCTTTTCAGATGCAAATCAGTAGGACAGCATAAAAATCTAGGAGAAAACAATATTTTTACCAGGTACTACCGTAATTTAATGTCAGTCTTATAAATGTATTGTGTTTATTAAAGTATTACGCTGGATTGTAATACAGTTGCCCAAAATGGTCACACTACCTACTCGACTCCGTAAAGTAAATGTCGAGTGGAGGGGCCCTCGTTTTGGGTTGTGCCTAGGGCCCAATTCTGAGTAAGTCGGGCCCTAGGGCACACTGCTCCTGAACTATAACCGGTAGAGATTCGATTTTTTTTTTTTTTTTTTTGAAGCTATTGAATTGGCCTTTCTTCAAATTCACAGAAATTGGTCAAACAAATGTTGCCAGATGGAAAAAAATTATTTATTACAAAAAATTTTAATTTTCCACAAATTTAGGATTTTTTTTTAAGAAAAAGATTTATCAGGTGGCTAAGTGTGCCAACCTGCACCCATACTATGGCTGTCCTAGCAATAATTTTATTTTTATCCTGTGATGCATGTAACTCATAAAATTAATTTTTAAAATATACAAAATTTCAAAAAATCAACATTTTTTAATTGCAATATCTCTAAAATCCCATTTTTTAAAATTCTGAAATTTTGTCCAAACAATGTCCTAATGGTAGGTAGTTTACTTGGGGAGTCAGGTTACTGGATTTTTGCCTTGAAATTTTCTTACATATTTTTGAAAATGACACTTTTTTTTCCAATTTTTGAATTCAGTGAAAAAATGAGAACTGTAAACATTATTTAGTACATTTTTAATAGCAGGAGAACACAATTCCCGGCAGGGCTTGCACTAAGCATTCTCCAAGTCGCTAAATGTGACTAAATCCAAAAAAGGTGGGAAAAAATTAGTAACAGTGAAAATGGTGGTGCATGGATTTTATGAAACTTAGGCAGTTTTTGACTCATGGGTAAACTACAATTTGCGATAATTTTTGGGCTAAACTGCAGCTGATATGATTTCAAAGTTTGATTTTCCAAAGCTGTGGCACTGAAAATGGTACTAAGCTGCAGCTGATATGATTTCAAAGTTTGATTTTCCAAAGCTGTGGCACTGAAAATGGTACTGCCCTGTGCAATTTTTATGGAGTACTGTGAAACACCAATTAAGGCTGCTTGGAAGTCATTGGAGGAATCAATGAAAATAAGAGCTACTGAAGGTGGGGGATATCGAGAAAGAAGAAACTCTTCCGTAATTTATAATGAGCAGATCCAGAGAAATGGGATAGCAGAGGTTCAACAGTCTGTTGCACATAGTCCAGTGTTGGTGTTGCACTTTGACTTTGCTCAGAACTGATCTGTAATTCTACCTGATGAAGTGCAAAGTTACTACTGGCAAACATTGTCTAGATCTCACTCTTTACATGCATTGCGTACTTTCCAAATAAGACTAAGTGTTTTGTGGTAGCATGCAATGATATAAGCCATGACACAGCACATGCTCTGTGTGACATCCTGCTCATAAAAAGTGAAATTGCTAAGACTTGTCCTTTGGAAGAATTTAAAACAATTGTTTAAAACTCAGATGGAGCAACAGGGCACTTCACTTCAAAAACAAATATCAGTTCTATGAACTTATGAAGGGGGACCCAAATGTAACAAGGAAGTGGATCTTCTCAGCCACAGGGCAATGCAAGAGTGCATGTGATGGTGTGGGTGGCCTGTGCAAACATTTTGCTACTAAATTCAACTTACAGAGAGAAGCTTCACAAGCTATAAGAGATGCACCTTCATTTGTTGAAACTGTCTCCCCCTTGATCCCAAAGACTAAACTTCTACTCCTCATAACTTATGAAGTTCAGTCATATCAAACCAGCAAAGTAAAAGAGTGAGATACAGTAAAATCTGTTGTTGAAATACAGTCACAGCATTCCTGGTTAGTAAAAGGAAATAAACCATCAATGGCCAGAACAGTCCGGCACACACATAAAGCAGTGTAATTTTCAAGCCAACAAAAAAAGACCCCATTTTCTGTGAATGATTTTCAAATAGGAGAATTTATAGGATGCATTTATGATGACAACTGGTGGATGGATGGGACAGATTACAAACATATCTAAAGAATTCAAGGACATAACAGTATCTTTCATGCACCGTCATGGACCAGCCAGAGGTTTTTGGTGGCCAGAAGAATGTGGCAAGAAAACAGACAAGTGTCCAGTGCCCTTAAAAATTGTACTAAAGGTGAATGCCCCAACTCCTGTTGGACATTCTGCATGACTTCATACCTTTGATGAGAAGAAAATCAATAAAATCCAGCAGCTTTTCTCAGTTTGAATAATTTGTACAAGTAGTTATGATGGTAAGCTCATAATTTTATTTTTTGAGGCCTTTTTTCTTATGTAAATAGAAATTGAATCTTAACTGCAACTGAGATAATGTATTGTATGTATATAGACTATGGATTTAAAAAAAAATTAAACATGTACATAGGTGACAATTTTTAAAAATCATAAAAATGACTTTAAAATATAGATTGACACTGCAATTTGGAATATATAACTCAGGTAAACTTTTCAGAAATATCTATCGAAGTTTCTTTTTTTTTTAATAATAACCCAACTGTGAGGTTCGAGCAGGAGAGAATGATTCCCCCAGTTAACTACCTACTATTAGGACATTATTTGGACAAAATTTCAGTTTTTGAGATATTGCAATTCAAAAATGTTGATTTTTTTTTAATTTATATACTTAAAAAATAATTTTATGAGTTGCATGCATCACAGGATAAAAATAAAATTACTGCTAAGACAACCCTAGTAGGGGTGCAGGTTGGCACACTTACCAACCTGATGTCTTTTTCTAAAAAAAAAAAAATCCTAAATTTGTGAAAAATTACATTTTTTTGTAATAAATATAGACTTTTGTTTTTGCCATCTAGCAACATTCCCTTGATAGCTTCAAAATAAAAAAAAATCAAGTCTCTACCTGTTATAGTACAGGAGCAGGGTACATTTAAAAATTTGGTGTTTCACATTTTTTTCATCACGGGCATATTTTTTGTCTATTTTCAATATGCTGTAGCTTGACCAAGAATTTTTTTATGAAAAATCCTTTTGCAGTACATTATACCTATATTAGGAGTAGCTACCATAATTTTTTCAAAAAATTAGAGGTGGTCAACTGACACTCCCTGCCTGAATTGAGATAAAAAGGGTCTTCTGCCCTTTTTCTATTTTGACCCGATATTCCTCTTAACACTGTCATGTCAGAAGCTTCTAACCCCTAAAAAGCTGTTTACTTAAAGCTGTTTACTAGGTCATACTGACATAAAAGAGAGAATGTGGTCTAAAAATGCACTGTTTACAGTTGGCAAACTCCTCTAGCCAACCTTGTTTTTAGTGAAACTGTCTTTATTGCAGCAGATAAGATTTTTCACTGCTTTTGTAATTCTGTCTTCCAACTCCAGATCAAATTTTCTACCTCATCAATATAATCACACTGAAATAATTAAAATCTATATTATCATCCCTTCTCTTCCCCTTACTGCATAATTAAAAAAATTTGGGAGCTCAACTTAGACATCCACAAATTTGGATTTCTCAACATTTTAACTCCATAAAATAAAAATACCAATGTTTACCACAATCAAAGGTTTATTATATATCGACTGTAGTTTCGCAGAGCTATTGGCTCGGCATCAACAGTACAAATGGAGCGTAAACATTCAAATCATTGTGACATCATCAGAGTTCTGACGGTAATGGTTTTTGGTGAGTTGTTTACACACGCTTGAAAGAAATGGAATCGACGTCATGTCGTTGACAAGCTGTGAAGAGTTCCGGTATATGTGGAAAGCTTCTAATACATTAAGCTTGATTGTCGAATTAGGTTTATCAATGAGCATAGCGTTTTCAAACAAAAACTTATGGTTATTTTCGTGACAATGTTGGGCTATAGACGACTTTTTTAGTTCACAGTTCCTTCACATGGAAGTTTAAAGACCTGCGAGTCTGTCCTATATATGAAAGTCCACATTCACAAGGTATCTGATAAATACCCCAGGAATTTATGTCTTCGACGTAGTCTTTTGATCCGTAAAAATGTATCTTCTTTATGGGTTTGAAAATAACTTCGAAATTAAAACTCTTGAGGATTTTAGAAATTCTGAAGCAAATCTGTGGAGCAAATGGGATAACCACCCAATGCTGTCGTATTGGGTTGTCTATTGGCGGGAGTGAGCAGACAGGCTTCGGTTTCCTAAATTTTTGGACAGCTTTGTCTATAATGGAATGGGTATATCCTCTGTGTACAGCAATTCGTTTAAGAAAATCAAGCTCTTTCTGCAAGGAATCCTCAGTTGAGCATATATGTATTGCACGACATACGCATGCGTAGAAGGCAGAGACTTTCTGTTTCCATGGGGGGATTTGATTTTGCATGTGGGGGTAAGGAAACAACAAATGGTGTTCAATAAACTGTTGTTATAAAGGATCCATCAGAGTGTGACTCAAGGACGTCAAGGAATCTTAAGCAGCCATTATTTTTAGTTTCATATAAGTAAACTGTACATGAGGATCAATTGAATTGATAAGTTCAACTAATTTAGGTATTTCCGAATTCATGCCATTCCAGAGAACAAAGGTATCATCTACATATCGAATCCATAGGTCAAATATGTAACCAGTTGAAAGAGTTTGTCCTAAAAGTGACGCATATGATTTCAAAAAAGGTTCCAGTATCCAACGTCATTGCGTCGGTTGAGGAGTACCTTATAAAAAGTGATCTAAACATTGATCAAAAAGAAACAATTAGACATTGTGTCAGCCAGATAATAACGTCAAAGTCCTTTCCACCATTTAAACCCAATCTCAACAAGGAAGAACATAATGCTTTAAAAGAATTACAGTCAAATCGTGATATTATCATTACTAAAGCAGATAAAGGTGGACAAGTTGTTATTATGGACAAAAAAACATTATGAGGAGGAAGTCAAAAACCTTATTTCCAAAGGACCCTATAAAAAAATAAAAAATGATCCATCAGAGAAACAATTAAAAGAAGTTCGGAAATTGATATCAAGTTGCGTGACTCTTGACCAAAGCTCAAAACGTCATCTACAGCCTTCATATGCTCGTTGTCCATGTTTTTATACACTTCCAAAGATACATAAGATTGGTATCCCTTTCCGTCCCATAGTCAGCAATATCGGCTCAGCTATACATAAGTTGGCCAAGTTTCTATCTTCAAAACTATCAACCTTAACGGCTTCTTCGAAGAAAACATCTGTAAAAAATTTCATTGAGTTTGTCAGTTGACTAAAACGACATCCATACAAGGATCAGTCCATGTTATCCTACGATGTGAAATCCATGTTCACAAGTATCCCACTGAATGGAGCCCTCGAATCACTGAAAGCTAGTCTCACTGAACATCATTTCAGCCAACCGGAAGTAGAAGATATTTTGAGACTAGTGGAAATTTGTACCAGACAAAGCAGTTTCCTTTTTTCATGGAAGATTTTTCCAACAGACAGAAGGCCTTGCAATAGGTAGCCCACTATCGCCCATTTTATGCAAAGTCTATATGCGTCACTTTGAGGACAAACTCTTTCAACTGGTTACATTTGACCTATCGATTCGATATATAGATGATACCTTTGTTCTCTGGAACGGCATGAATTCGGAAATACCTAAATTAGTTGAACTTATCAATTCAATCATATACAGTTTACATATGAGACTGAAAATAATGGCTGCTTAAGATTTCTTGACGTCCTTGTGTCACGCTCTGAAGGATCCTTTATAACAACAGTTTATCGAAAACCATTTGTTGTTTCCTTACCCCCACATGCAAAATCAAATCACCTATGGAAACAAAGTCTCTGCCTTCTACGTATACGTATGTCATGCAGTACATATATGCTCAACTGAGGATTCCTTGCAGAAAGAGCTCGATTTTCTTAAACGAATTGCTGTATACAGAGGATATACCCATTTCATTATAGACAAAGCTGTCCAAAAATTTAGGAAACCGAAGCCTGTCTGCTCACTCCCGCCAATAGACAACCCAATACGACAGAATTGAGTGGTTATCCCATTTGCTCCACAGATTTGCTTCAGAATTTCTAAAATCCTCAAGGGTTTTAATTTCAAAATTATTTTCAAACCCATAAACAAGATAAATTTTTACGGATCAAAAGACTATGTCAAAGACATAAATTCTTGGGGAATTAATCAGATACCTTGTGAATGAGGACTTTCATATATAGGACAGACTTGCAGGGCTTTAAATTTCCATGTGAAGGATCACAAGACCTACGTACGGAACTGTGAACTAAAAAAGTCGTCTATAGCCCAAAGTTGTCACGAAAATAACCACAAATTTTTGTTTGAAAACACTACACTCATTGATAAACTTGATTCGACTATCAAGCTTAATGTATTAGAAGCTTTCCACATATACCGGAACTCTTCACAGCTTGTCAACGACATGACGTCTACTCCATTTCTTTCAAGCGCTTTTAAACAACTCACCAAAAACCATGACCATCAGAACTCTGATGATGTCACAATTAATTGAATGTTTACGCTCCATTTGTACTGATGATGCCGAGCCAATAGCTCTGCGAAACTATAGTCACATACATACATACATATCACTAAGTTGTTCTCTGAGATTCAGAGGTTAGCTCCAAAAAGAAATACAAACTTCCAGATATTTTTACTTATTGTTGTCGTATCAAACTTTGCCATTTACAGCGATCTTGACATACAACTCGTGCTTCACTGATATCCATTACACGCCGTACACAAGATCTTTTATACTTCATACTCATAATCTTTTTCTCATGCAGACACTCCTGAATCTGATCCACCCATGTCTTCCTTGGCCTTCCTCTGTCTTTCCTTCCTGCCACTTAGGCTGAAAATATTTTTTTAGTAAGCATTTCATCACTCATTCTTTCAACATGGCCAAACCACCAAAGCATATTGGTCTCCACCTTGCTAACAACATTTTGCTTTACATCACACAACTGCAATACATCTTCATTCTTCACACACAATCAGATCGTGTCTTGCCACAAACCCCACGTAAGTAACGCATTTCTCCAGCACACAGACGACTCCTGTGTTTCTTCTGCAATACCCAGGTTTCACTGCCATACATCAGAGTAGGAACAATTACTGTTTCATACACAGCCATGTGGGACTCTCTAGAGTACCCATCATTCCTGTGAAAACCTCCCAGAGCAGCTATGACTTTCAAGGAAGAATTCACTCGCCTACTGATTTCACCACCCAACTTGTTCTCTCTGTCAAACATGCTTCCTAAATACACAAACTCACTCACCTGGTCAATCACAATGCCATTTATACTTACATTACATTCAGTGCAACCCATTCCTCTCTCAAACACCATAACTTTGGTTTTTCCCTTATTTATACTCAGTTTGAATTTCATGCAAAACTTCATGCATCCGAGTCAACATACTCTGCAACTCACTTTTGCTCTCTGCCAACAGGACAGTGTCATCAGCATACAGCAATCTGCACACACAGATATCACCAAGACATAAACCACTATTATCTATTTTGGCATCACGCATGCATGCATCCATAAATATATTAAACAGCCATGGTGACATTACACAACCTTGTCTAACTCCTGCACCAATGGAACACCATTTTGATAAAACACCATTCACTCGTACACAAGCTCTACTACCAGCATACATGGCTTTTACACTATTAAGTAGATTCCCAGTAACACCATATTCATTCAATACCTTCCACAAAAGTGTCCTATTGACTCGGTCGTAAGCTTTCTCTAAATCTATGAAGGCAGTAAAAACTTTCTTCCCAACAGCCAGATACTTTTCAATCATCATGCGTAATGCAAAAATCTGGTTAGTGCAGCCTTTACCAGGCATAAAACCACTCTGAACATTACACACTTTCTCTGATATAAGACCCCGTACTTTTTCAATAACAACCTTACCAAACACTTTCCCTGGCACACTCAGTAGGCTAATACCACGATAGTTCTTGCATTCAGTCTGATCACCTTTTCTCTTATACAAGGGAACAATGATAGCATCCTTCCAATCCCGAGGGACCATTCCTAACTCCCAGCACAACTGGCAAATTTCAGTTAACCAGTCAATTATAGAGTCACCACCATACTTCAACATCTCTGCAGTTATGCCATCAACTCCTGGAGCCTTATCATTCTGAAGAGATTTTAGAGCTTTACACACTTCTTCTCTTGAGATCCCTCCTGTGCTTTCATCCCTCATTGTGACATCATCTGCATCTGTCTCAGAATCATTTTTGCTCTCCTGATCTAATAACTCACAGAAGTATTTGCCCCATCTGTCACTTAACTCATTGGGCTCCCATATCATTTCCCCAATCTCATTCTTCACACAACTTACAACTTTGTTTCCCCTATTTTTCCCCGAGTCTCGTTTACTTCCAGAAGGACTTTCTATCTTTCCAAAAGCCAGTTCATGCCTTTCCACTTTCTCTTTCCTATCTTTTGCCTTACTGTGGCGAACCAGCTTAGCAGCTTCACGCTTCTTGCAGCGATATTCATCCACAGAGACTCTACCTTGCAACATCCCCAAATAGGCTTCCTTCTTTTTCTTTACTGCCTCATCAATCTCACTATTCCACCAAGCATCACCTCTATTGTTACCCACTATTGTGGTGCCACAGACCTCTTTAGCAGCAGTAACAACACAGTTCTTAAAACATTCCCACTTCTTTTCTACATCCCTTTCACAAGATTTCAGATCCTTCAGTCGTTCTCTGAGTAAGTCGGAATACCGCTGATGATCTTCAAGGAGCCTATCAACCTTTACTCTTTCTATCCTGGGTCTCTTCCTATTCCTTTTCCTCCAACCAACATTAAGTTTCACTCGTGACACTACCAAGTAATGATCAGAACCAACATCCGCACCTCTCATCACACGGGTGTCAACAACTAAGTGTTTCAAACGCTGATCGTAAACAACAAAATCTATCACACTCTTTTGACCAAGAGTATGATTTTCCCAAGTATATGTGTGTATATACTTGTGGTTGAAAAATGTATTAGATACACACAAATCATTCTCAATGCAAAGTTCAATTAATCTTTCACCATTATCATTCACACAAGGATCATTAAACTTACCCAGAACATTGTCAGAAACTGCATTCTGCACACCTACTCTAGCATTGAAATCCCCTGCTATTATAACTTTTTCTTTAGCACCAAACTGGCTCAAAACAGCTTTTAGCTCATTCCAGAAATCTTCTTTCTTATCAGAAGGTTCCGAGTCACAAGGAGCAGACACTACAACAATTACAATTCTCTGAAGTTTCACTTTCAAACGAATCCAGAGAATTCTCTCACTTATGCAACTATAGTGAATCAAGTTGTTCTTCATCTTTTCACTAAAAATCACACCTACACCAGCCTGTCCTCTCATATTATCCAATACTCCAGACCACACACTCACCGTGCCATTCACTTCTTCTACCCCAATTTCCTTCTTTTTGGTTTCACTTACACACAGCACATCCAGTCTATACTTATTCATCTCCTCAATCACCTCACTCATCTTGCCATTTATACCTCTAGTATTCCATACACCAATCTTACATTCACTCAGCCGAGATCGCTTTCTTATACGCCGTTTAGAAAGTTAGAAAGTCCAGGTCGATTCCGTGGTGGACCGTCCTTCTCAAGTGTGGTAGGTCCACCATATCCCACACTTGAGTCATTCTTAATATTTCTTTTTGTCTTTTTAATCAGGTAAGTACATATATATCGACTAAGAAACTATAGTCAATATATAATAATCCTTCGATTGTGGTAAACGTTGGTATTTTTATTTTATCTTAAAACCACAAGTTTTGTAGTCATAAATTATATATAATTTTAACTCCATCCCAAATTTTTCAGATGACCTGCATAGCTGATTGAGATCTTACTGTAACCTGTACATTAACGCTAGTCATGAGTATAGAACAAACTAAGTTACTTTGCACACAAACAGAAGCAGGGGCAGCTTACAATGCTGTTGCACCACAGAATTAATTCCAAACCAGCAATTTTTTCCATCAAGATAACTGCACAACTTTCAGTGTGCAGGTATTAGACTGAGTGAAAGGCAAGTCACTGTCTTTTACTCCTTAACTTTTCAACAATATCAAATTTAATCTTAAGTTAATGTGGTCAAAAGCCTTTTTTTTTTTTAATGAATTAGAACACTACGCACAGATCTTCAGATCTTGATACTCATCAAACTTTTCTGAAAACTGTTCAAGTAGAAGCATTATCTCATTAACAGAATACAGCCTATTCTCTCATTAATAGAATACAGCATATGAACAATCATAATAAGGGGCAAAGCAAATTTTTCCTCTACTAGTATAACCTTGTACTAGGTATGATGAACTTTTTTCTACAAATGTTAATAAGGGGGCAACATCAAGCATTCTGTATGTACTCATATTTTTTTGTAAGATGCAAGTTGCAAAATGGGCTGCAAAATGTCTTGAAATATTTACAATGTACAGCTTAAGCTTGAAAGCCCATGCAAATACTTCGCTAAAAAACGTGCTCAGTATAGTTAAACAAATGCAACCAATGATACTACTTACATACGCAATGTAGCCCATTGTTCCGCTTCTTACATTTCAGGCACGTAGAAGTTTGCTCAATTATCATCTTGCTGGACAAGAGGATCGACGTTTCATCTTATTCTTATTCAGTATTAACATTTGAAACACCAAAAACAATGCAATCTCTTGTTGTTAACCTCAAAAACATACCAGGTATAATGAGCTGAATGAATTGAGTCTTCACAAATTAATACTAAAGAAAATTCACACACCTTAAAAATGCATTAAAATCTGATAAACCTCAACTTAAAAACATATGTACAACGGTAAAAATCATGCCTTCGATTGAGACTTTTACGATATCAACCGTCCCTTCGTATCGCCAATGCCCTCGAAGACTTTAAAATACGAACATAAGACACATACAAAAGTAATTGAAACACATTTTGAAAACACTGCATCCAGACTTTAAACTATCAAGAACATTACAACATACGAACTAAAATACTATGCACAAATTAATTGAAGAAAACATATAAAACCTTGCAGTAAAGGCTTTGAAAACTCAACCAAAAAAACATTTACAAAGTTAGAAAACATGCCTTCATTGAATCCACAGAAAATTTGCATAAACCACGCCCTCTAAATCGCTACGTCTTCGAAGATTTTAAAATGCGAACATGCTACTGTATTTTAAAAGCAAATGAAGGACCTTTAAGAAACATCTCATCCACGAATACAATATTGAAAACATTACCCATACGAACCAAAGACTATGGTGAAAACTAATTGAATGATATCAAGAAAAACCCCAAACTCAATTGCACTTACGCCTGAAATATTGATGCCCAACTACTAAGACGTTTTCTTTAAAATGCATCAAGTACAAACCACGAGAAACCTGCGAAAAATACCTTTAAAGAACTTGACATCAACTCCTCCTAACCAGCAAGCCGACTTTGAACATTTTCGTCCAAACTTTGGACATCCTCAGAAAGCAGTTGTTGCACGCTGGTCAGCTACCAAGCGTTTGTGTTGAGAGTATGAATCAGGGTCACGATCGTGCTACCAATCCAATAGCTGAAGTAAACGGAGGTGGCGCCATCTATGAAACATAGAAGTAAGTATCTGAAGTTCTCAATTTTAAACATTTCTAGAAAACATTTTCACTTTCATTTAGTAAGTATCTCAAGTTCTCAATTTTAACATTTTCTAGAAAACGTTTTCACTATTTCCCTTAGTGTTATTTTATTCTGTTACTTATGTGTAACAGAATAAAATAACACTAAGGGAAATAGTGAAAACGTTTTCTAGAAAATGTTAACTTGATTTAAAATTGAGAACTTCAGATACATACTTCTATGTTTCATAGGTGGCGCCACCTCAGTTCAGCTATTAAATCAGTATCACGATCATGACCCTGACTGATGCGCTTGACACAAACACTTGGTAGCTGACCAGTATTCAACAACCGCTTTCTGAGGATGTCCAAAGGTTCGATGAAAATGTTCAAAGTCGGCTTGCTGGTTGAGAGGAGTTGATGTTGAGTTCTTTAAAGGAATTTTTCACAGGTTTCCCATGGTTTGTACTTGACGCATTTGGGTCATTCCATGTGAAATCAGCAAGGGTGGGTTGCTTGACCAATTTATATTATTTTTATATTCCCATCGTAGTTAGTACCATTAGTGAGTAGACCAAAACAATTTTCAGTTTTTTTTTCATCTGCCGCCATTTTGGATCTACACCTATTTTTACCTGCCGAGAAGGGCAAAAATTAGGGTTTTCAAGGGTTCTTGGAAATGGCTGTTACTCAATAACTACTTGAGATAACTAAATAAACCTCTTACCCCCTGAAAGTAGACATTTTGAGGTTTCATAAAAGGTACTTACTTCAAATGTAAATTTTAATCTAACCAGATGAAAATGGACTTATATTCAGCACATGCGATTCACAAAATCGCCATTTTTAGGAAGCTGTAACTCAGGAAGGGCTTAAAACCACAAACTAAAACTTTTTCCTTACCAACTATGGATAGGTAGGTTTTAGCTTATTAAGAAAAAATTCATGTTTTAAACCCCTAGCTAAATTTTTTTAACCCTAAAGTTGCCAAATTTGCAAAAAATACAGATTTCAAGGTCAAATATCTTAAAAGTGCAATCTGCAAAAAATCTGAAATTTTTTGTGTGAACTCACCTATTGGTACCCTATCAGTGATATGAATTTCATTTTGTGGTTCAGCTGGATTTCTGAACTATCAGGACTCAAAATGTAAAAAAACAAACTCTCTCACGAAAGCAATAACATACATTTTGGTCGTTATTCTGACCAAATATTATATACATATTGGAAATAGAAGTTTGTTTTCCCCTCCAAGTTACTGGCTACCACATGACACATCAAAAGGGTAAAGTTTTGCAATTTTGATTTTTAGTGGGGTTTTTTTTTTCAACATGACTTTTTTGAGTAAGACATTAACTTAAAAGAGAGTTCAGTGTTTTTTTCTTGGGTAATGTTGTGCGTCCGCCCGTTTGATGTTGTAAATTCAAGAGGTGATAACTTGGCCAGTACATTTTGCATCGGAATCCAAACCTTTTCCGCTTTTTTTCATACTGAAAGTTGTAAAAGGTCCACTTGGATTGTAAAACTTAGCCCAGATGTTATAATTTTTTTCGACAGTTGTTCAACCTGAGGTACAAACCATTTTCCCCTGTAAGCACATACAATGTTATCTCTCTCTCCTTGATGTTTTTTATATCAACTTCATCTTCATTAAGTATTTTAAACATGAAGTTATGCTTGTCTGGGAAATATGAGGTTCTGCTGATAACCAAAGTAGTGCCATCCTCTGGAACAAAACTATAGTTTCTTTGTGTATTAGGCACTGGTCGAGCTTCAGAAAACCGCTTTGTGAGCTTTCCATCTTCTTTTCTAATCACGTCTTGGTCAATTAAAAAAAAAATAATTCCAGTTATTTTCTTTTCACAAAAGTCATACATGTCTTTAACTGTTAAAATGTGATCTTTTGTTGTTGTTCTTTGGAGGTTTGCTTTTGCTACAAGTCTTTTTACAGTCCCACCGATACAATCACAGGGGCCTTTACCATGACTTGTGGCAAAGACGTGCCACTCCGCATCTAAATCAAAGTCTTCCTAGTGTTTGCACAAGTTAGCAAAATTTTCCTGTTTTTGTATTGGGCTGCAGACCCATCTGAAAAATAAATAACTTTTTTCATGCTTCCATTTAGAGATTGTACAAGAGGTATCAGCTTCTTTTGAAAAGTATAAACAGCAGCCATATTGTGAATTAGACAGTCACTTAGGAAGCACACACTTCAACAAAACAGTTCCCCATTTTCATCTCTGTAGTAGATGCAAAAAGGATGAACTGTTGCTTGGGAATTAAGCCAATGGAAACTCTGAATTTCATCCTGTACGATGAAAGAGTAATTTTCAGAAAAATCCCCAATGACTATGCATTCATCCCTTTTCAAGTTTTCCTTTTTCATTTTTAAAAAATCCGACTGGCTTTTTGCAATAAAATGGTGGCTTTTCAAATCTTGAAGTTTGGTAAGGAAATTTTCTTTAAAATCATCGTACGGTTAAACAAGTGTTACAAGTTTGCAGTGGTCAGTTGTGACCCATTGCTTGTATGTTATCAGCTCATCCTCATACTCAGGGTTGAACTCTTCCCTGAGAACTTCAACTCCTGGACACTTTGTGCATAATCCAAACATGCAGTCTTCATTTGCAATATCACAAACTGCTTTAGAAATAAGATCTCTAAAATCATGTAACTGTATAGCACTCGCCATCAACTTGACATTTTGGTGAGTGGAGCAGACGCAAACTGAATGTGTGCCATTAGGTCCAGCAGAAACACACCATTTTGGGCGTAGCATGCAGAATTTAGAAAATCCTATCGTAACGGTTGGATGTTCAAATTTGAATTTCTCATATGCTTCTTTTAAATTACACAGTATGAGCCGTTTCTGTTTTACCCGCTTGGTTCCATCTTCTAAGCAAACTGATTTAGTGTCTTTCATACCAGGGCACATCCTGCTGATTTCATCATTTTGATAAAAATTTACAACTAAGTCCACAGTTTCTTTCAATAGTTGTTTACCACGCTTGTGAATATTTACCTCTGGAATGATACCATGTGTTTCAATTAGGCCCCGTGCTTTTCTTACTAAATACGTACTTACACCTAACTCTTGTACAGTTTTCTTTATGACCAGCTATGAGGAAAAACACTGATAACTTTAATTTTTCAGAATTTCTGTTACAACTTTTAAGCCTGTGTTTAATGCTTTGGACTAAATACTCAATGTCTGCAAGTGCAGTTTCATTATCTTTACTGACTTTTTCCACTTCATCAATGGGCTGACCCTCTTGCATCTGAAACAAGTCTGACAGTTTTTTCTGGACAGCTGTTGAAAAAATTTTCAATGTTCTTTTAACCTCCAAATGTTTCCTTTTGTCACTCAATTTCTGAATTTTAACTGGTGATAAACCCAGAGCAGTTCCAGCTTCATTAATTTCTTCTAAAACAACTTCTGGTGTAGTGAAAGGCACTGCATCTTCAATGTGAATTTCATCTTCAATCGTTTCACTTGAAAGTTTTTTATAGCAAGTACCGCATACAGATTTCCCTGGAATAAGAGAAACAATGAAAGCCACTTTTCACTAAGTTCCACAGTTATTTCTCTTAATTACTTCTTGACAATTTTCTTGTGATATGACAAAGGATCACAGCATACTCTCCCAAATAAGTGTCTGTACAAAGAGTGGAAATGTCATCACAATGAACCCTTATTTTTAAAAGGTTGATATTACAGTCTTGGAATTCATTAATTGGTTGAATTTTTGAAATTCCATAACATTGATTTTCACAATTTTCATCCAAAAATATACCCAAAAAACACTGCATTTTTGCAGTCTTAAAAGTTAACTTGCATATGCAATCCTAGGAAAGTGGCTCCATTAATATAACTCACTAAAACACTAATATCCAGAATCACCATGTATAACTAATTTTAAGTCACTGACAAAAGAGCACTTACTGGCTAAATGAATAGATACACATTTATGATAAGGATTCCCAATTGTGGTTTCAGTTTAAGTTTGCTTGGTTTTCAGGTCTGCTTTGTTTTAGTTTTAGTTTAGGTTTGTGCTTCATTTTTGTTTCAGTTTTGCTTCACTTAGGTGCTTAGAGACTGAAGTACATTAGACATATTGACTAGTAATGTAAGGTTAAATTATAAAATTAAAATACATACACTTTAAGGTAAATAAATTTGGGGGGGGGGGGATGTACAACATATTGAAATGTCATACTGATGCAATTCAATCGTGTCCTGAGAATCATCACACAGGAAGGCAGCAGAAAATAATATTTTAAAATAAATCCCCCTTCCCCCTCCTTTTTTGCAGTTCAAAATCTTCTTGGTACAGCCTGACTGGCCACTAGTTTCAGCTCAAAATATCATATTTTAAAGTATAATAAATCTATATGTATATAATATTAGGTCAGAATAACGACCGTGTTATTGCTTTCGTGAGCTTTTTTTTTTACATTTTGAGTCCTGATAGTTCAGAAACCCAGCTGAACCACAAAATGAAATTCATATCACTGCTAGGGTACCAATAGGTGAGTTCACACAAAAAATTTCAGATTTTTTACACATTGCTTTTTTAAGACCTTGAAATCTGTATTTTTTGCAAATTTGGCAACTTTAGGGTTAAAAAAATTTACCAAGGGGTTTAAAACATGATTTTTTTTCTTAATAAGCTAAAACCTACCTATCCATAGTTGGTAAAGAAAAAGTTTTAGTTTGTGGTTTTAAGCTCTTCCTGAGTTACAGCTTCCTAAAAATGGCGATTTTGCGAATCGCATGTTCTGAATATAAGTCCATTTTCATCTGGTTAGATTAAAATCTACATTTGAAGTAAGTACCTTTTATGAAACCTCAAAATGTCTACTTTCAGGGGGTAAAAGGTTTATTTAGTTATCTCAAGTAGTTATTGAGTAACAGCTATTTCCCAGAACCCTTGAAAACTCTAATTTTTGCCCTTCTCGGCAGGAAAAAATAGGTGTAGATCCAAAATGGCGGCAGATGAAAAAAAAAACAAAAAATTGTTTTGATCTACTCATTAATGGTACTAACTACGATGGGAATATAAAAAATATAAATTGGTCAAACAACCATTTATTCTGAAATTTGCTGATTTCACGTGGAATGACCCATTTTAAAGAAACGTCTTAGTAGTTGGGCATCGATATTTCAGGTGTAAGTGCAATTGAGTTTGAGGTTTTTGTTGATATCATTCAATTAGTTTGTACCATAGTCTTTGGTCCGTATGGGTAATGTTTTCAATATTGTATTCGTGGACGAGATGTTTCTTAAAGGTCCTTCATTTGCTTTTAAAATACAGTAGTGTGTTCACATTTTAAAATCTTTGAAGTCGTAGCGATTTGGAGGGCTTGGTTTATGCAAATTTTCTGTGGATTCAATGAAGACATGTTTTCTAACTTCGTAAATGTTTTTTTGGTTGAGTTTTCAAAGCCTTTACTGCAAGGTTTTATATGTTTTGTTCAATTAATTTGTGTATAGTATTTTAGTTCGTATGTTGTAATGTTCTTGATAGTTTAAAGTCTGGATGCAGTGTTTTCAAAATGTATTTCAATTACTTTTGTATGTGTTTTATGTCCGTATTTTAAAGTCTTCGAGGCCGTTGGCGATACGAAGGGAAGGTTGATATCATAAAAGTCTCAATTGAAGGCATGACTTTTACCGTTGTACATATGTTTTTAAGTAGAGGTTTATCAGGTTTTAATCGAGGCCATTGGCAATACGAAGGGACGGTTGATATCGTAAAAGTCTCAATCGAAGGCATGACTTTTTACCGTTGCACATATGTTTTTAAGTTGAGGTTTATCAGGTTTTAATGCATTTTTAAGGTGTGTGAATTTTCTTTGGTATTAATTTGTGAAGACTCAATTCATTCAACTCAATATAACTGGTATGTTTTTGAGATTAACAACAAGAGATTGCATTGTTTTTGGTGTTTCAAATGCTAATACTGAATAAGAATAAGATGAAGAGTCAATCCTCTTGTCTGGCAAGGTGATAATTGAGCAAATTCTACGTGCCTGAAATGTAAGAAGCGGAACAATAGGCTATGTTGCACATGTAAGTAGTATCATTGGTTGCATTTGTTTGTGTTGCAATATATAAAGTGCTTTAACATTTCTCTAAAGACTGTAACTTCACTCTAACATTTATATTTTGCAAGAACAATGATTTGTTTTCATTATCTTTTTATAAAATGCAAATGATTAATAGTCTTTATGAAAAACTGAATACAAAAAACAAAAAGATATTAGGAATACTACATTTGAGGTATGATATGTTGAAGACCTGAAACAAGTCAATCTTGAAATGTCTTCAGGATCAAAGTACAGACCTCAAAAAAAAAAAAAAAAAAACAGCCACCCCCTTAACTTTCGGACCATTTGCCACAGATAAACAAATAAGGTACCGTTGGAAAGCACTCGAAGGGAACTATCACGAGATGTGAAGAAAATGCTAATTAAGCTAATTAACATGTTATGTCATGGCAAAAATTTTAACCTCTGGTGAATTTCGGAAAGACCTGATCAATCTTTCTGTTGGTTTATCGGAGATTAATTAATGAAAAATTTTCTCCCATGACATACGTTAGAAGAAAATTCCTGGTTGAAAGGCAGGGGAATTCGTGCGCAAAATTCGCTTGTCTTAATCACAACCAGGAAAACAAAATTTCATGTTGGTGAAAAAAAAAAAAAAAAAAGAAAAAGAGAATAATATTTGATTTAACTGACTTTGGGGTTTTGAAAATAATTATTTTATCTGTTCTTTTATCGCGATAGGAAAAGGCGAGTAGGTGTGCAGCTCAGAGAATCAAAATTAATTTTACTTTTACATCACGGAATGAGGAAAAAAACATTTCTGAAAAGAAAAAAAAAAGAAAGTTGTGAGAAAAGGAAATCTTCTTTCAGATCGGCCATTTTAAGTGTCCTGTAGTTGTCGATCAGAAAATGTTGCAGAAAATGCTCTTAGGGGGTTGGCGCTGTTCTATTTTTAGAAACTAGGTCGCAGCTGCACATGGGAAGTTGCTTGGCTTACGTGTGAAGGTCAGAGGTCACTTGAGACGTGGGAGAGAATTTCCGTTGTGGGAGGAACTGCTGTTGCCAGGCAAAGGTCAGCCAATCAGGGGTCAGCATTTTTTCCAACACCCCAGCTTCTTTTTACACTTTGAGATGCTTGTCTCAGTCACTTTCGCTCTGTTCTTGCTGGCCGGCAGAAAGACGGGACAGCCTAGTTCTCTCCTCGCCTTTTGGTGGGGAGAGCATTTGCTGACCACCATGATTTGACATCTAGGTAAAAAGCTTAAAGGAGCCTAGTAGCGACGGTCTTCTAGCGTGGGGACTTGTCAGGTTCATGGTTGGTTACAAAAAAAAAAAAAAAAGAATTAAAAGGAGCTCAGGGCTTGCGATGAATTGTTCACTGATTCCTCCAAATACAAAGAGGTGAAAGAAATTATGAAGAAAGGACAGGACCACCGTAGGACGAGACCTCCTCGGGGCGCAGCGAAAGATGATCACCGATGCACTCCTAGGCATTCTCATGCGAGCTAATGGATAAAGAAAGGGGAACTTCCGACGATGATACCGTCCAACCTCCAATGCAGCCGACCAAATTCCTACCAGGGGAGAGCCATAAGCATCGAAAAACAAGGGAGAATTACTCCCTCTGAGAGGGTCCATCATCACCAGCTTCAGGATGCCTTTGTTTTTCCCTGTGTTCGGGTGAGTTGCTCGGGCACATTGTGTCCAAAAAGAAAAAAAGAAAGAGAAAGACATTGTTGGAGGCGAAGAGAAAATCAACAGTGACAGTGTGACCAGAAGATTTTTTTTTTATTTGAAACAAGAGTTGTTCATGCCCAGCCCAGAAGGTAAATTCTTTCTCGATTTTTTTTTTTTTTTTTTTGTATTATGTTGTGACCGCTGCGGAATTGTTGAACGAGTGGGTCAGCAGTGTGAAATCAAATTTATAGTTCTGCAAGGAAAAAAAAAAAAGAAATTTTTTTTTTTTTTGAGGTTAGCTGGATGTGGGACAGATGTCCCCATATTGTTGTCATGTCTGGTATTTTAGCAACTCCCCAGGCCAGTAAATTTTAATGTATCGGAAAAATTTGGTTTAATGTTTGAGCACAGTGAATTTTGGTGCATCGATAATAGTTTAGTTGGGCATGTGATAATTGAAAAGCAGTGTTACTGTGATGCCGTGGGTGATGAAATAAGTGTAAACATTTTTCTCTAGCCTTTTACAGCGTTGAGTTTTTTTTTTTCTGAGTAAAGATAAATTATGGGATGATTTATATTGGGATTTTGGGAGCATATGTATAAGGTGATGAAATTGGAAACCTAAAGTGCTGTTTACATTCTTGGAGTGTTAAGTGTCGAAATTAAGAGTGTTGGTGTGTTATTTGAGGACCAGTATTTTACATGCTCCAGATGAGTGTTAATCTCCCATTGGAAAGGGGTGATCTTAGGGCAAGCCGGGAACTTGTCCTAGGGCAGAGGGCTCTGAGTAGGGAATTTTCACCAGGATGCGATATGTGCAAAATAGAAGAGAAGGTATTTGGGTTCTCAAGTTTAGTATTTCACAAAAAGAATGAACATCATGGGTTGAGAAGACACACTTTTGCTCACCAGTTCCAGTATTGATTGTTCTTTTCTTTGGCCTAAATTTTCTTGTTTTTACTATAAGGTTAAAAGTCTAAATGTAATTTTAATTTTCAATAAGGTGAAAATATTTAGTGGGTTATGTAAATGGTCAGTGTTATTATCTGCAGTGCGACCTGCGCATTGCCATGGTGCAGAAGAATTTCCTTGCTAGTGATTTTTCCTGGGATATATGTGGATATAGATAAGTGAATTTTCCTGGGATACATGTGGATAAAGTGATTTTGGATTCCTGGGATATATAGAGACAAGTGATTTTTCCTGGGATATATGTGGATAGAGATAAGTGAATTTTCCTGGGATATATGTGGATATGGTGATTTTGGATTTCTTGGGATATAGTGAGATAAGTGATTTTTCCTGGGATATAGTGAGATAAGTGATTTTTCCTGGGATATAGTTGTGTTAGTTCTGGGCCGGATGTGCCTGGAGTATTTAGGGTTGAAGTACGACAGGCTCTTGCAGGCGTGGTTGATCAACGGGGGATCATGCATTGGTTCGAAAAGGGGAGCCTTGGGGAAATGGTTTTTGGGGGAAAACTTGTCTTCAGCCCCCCCCAAGTAGTTTCGCTGCTCACAGAGATATGTACTGCCAGCGAGGGTCGGTCGGGCGTTGCTTCAATAAATGCTGCGAGATCATATTAGAGGAAATTCTGTGCCTGATGATGATGTGTCGCACTTGAGGATTTTTTCCTTTCCTTTTGCCTAGGCTGAAATTGGATTCACGACCCAATTTCACGCCTTCAGCCTGCCTTGGTATTTTCTTCCTGTGTTGGTTCTCAAAACCCAGGGTAGTGTCTGAACTGAGAGTATTTGCCTCACCGCTACCTCAGTAATTCACTGCAGGTGTTAAAATTTAAGTTTTGTTTTGTGATTTAAAGTATCTAAATTAATTTGTTTATGATATGCTGTAGTGCTAGGGATGTAAATTCTAAATTCTGGTTGTTAGTGTTAGTGAGCATGATATTTAGTTTGGAAATTTAGTTAATTGGTATTTTGAGCTTTTGTTTACAGTATAGAGTTATTAAGTATCTTGAGCTATTATTTGAAGTGCAGAGTGAGGTGATTTTTATGAGCAAGCTAGTGCAGGAAGATTGTTTGAATTTCTGAATTATGTATGTGGATGATGTTATGAATAGTGATAATTTTTTAGTTAGTGAGGTTTCTTTATAAGTGAAGTAGGTTCATTCAGGGTAGTTCTATAGGTTATGTAATGTTAATTAATGCTTGTGCTCAGTGTAAATTCTGTTTAGAGGATAATTTACTTGGTTTGTTAACTTTCAGATAGTAGATTTGGTTAATGTATAATTTGTGGCTCTTAAAATAACTGTAAATTTAATTGAAGTCTTTGAAGCTGGTATGGGAGATTGCAGAGGTTGCTAAGGTTGTTAAGGTGCTGTAAATTTAAATCAATAAGTGTAAAATTGTAAATTTGTCATTGAGCTAACTAGGTGAGAGAGAAGAGAGTACGTTTCAAAAAGAACAGAACATTGTCCATCTTGTGGAATTAAAAAGAATACAGTATTTTTTTTTTGTGTAAGCTATGAGAATCGTAGTATAATTTTGGATGCATAAAGTGTGTAAACTATTTGAATCATAGTATAATTTTGGATGCATAAAGTCAATGCCTGGTGTTCAAACCAACTGTGTTGAAATGTGTCAAGTTGTGCTGTTCATAAGGCCAGTGGCCAAATAGAAATAGAAAAAAATGTGAGATTCTGTTTTTATACTGCTGTGTTTAAGCAAACAAGAAAAAAGGAAATACCATCTGTTTGTCCACTAAATTACCTTGTTAAGTTTTTAAAGAAAAAACAATAAATACAGGCAGTAGCCTTTCAAAAAAAGTCCAAAATTAGTGCAGTGTGAAAAATTTTGTGTGCTGTTGTCTTCCATGACTTGGACCCTTGTATTCACCTTGGCTTGACTAAGGCTATCGATCCAAATCCTGGTATTATAAGGTATTTCATAACTGCAATTTTTGTCCTATCCTTTTAAATTGACTTTCACCACCCCCACAAGTTGTTATTGAATGAGTACATTTTATCCTATGACTTATAGTGACACATTTTCATATACATGCAACAATATTCACTTATTTTTGCACTTTCAGATGACTCAACTCTGCGTAAACACAAACAACGCAAACTTTTCAATAACTTCTTGTGGAATGTAAATTCTTAGATGCATTTTTGTTTAGGATGTTCATGGCCTTTCTAATACTTAGAAAATATTTTTGTTTTGAAATGCATCTACCCATCTCCCAAATTTAAATTTTCTATATAAATTTCAATGCCAGCATAAATATAGTCTCTTTTAATAAATAACATCAATCTAATAATTTTTTTCACCATAACAGTTAATTAGCTCACTATCTCCGAATTTTTCCATAAAAGGGGTATGTTATTTTATGCACATTCTATTTAGCACATGGAAAAACTCCTAAATCTTAAATATCGTCCAAATCGGATGACTAATAGCAAAGATATTTGCAAATAAAGTTAGAGGGGGCATCCATATATCTACATCTGGAAAACACACCTGGAAATGTTTCCTTCCCTGCAAGAAGAGTGATAATGCTGGAAAGTCTGCGTCTTGCGCGAACCCCTGACAAATTGAATGCAGAGTACAGACGAGCAAAGGCTCATTGATGGAGTTCATTTACTCTTGCCATTTCCTTCAAAACAACTTCATTTATTCGTGCTAATGACTTGAATTAACGTTAGATAAACAGTATGTATTTTTCTAAAAATGGAAAACCTGAATCTATGCAAGCTGAAATTTATTTTGAATATTCTTGTTTCTGATCATTACACTTTCTCGAGGCACTGAGTATTCACGTATCCCTGAAAGGTTGTTTCATAATAGAAAATTGAAGCAGAACCACGAAATCTGATTTTTTAGAACGTCTTTTGTAGAAAAAGATCGTATTTGTGTTATTGGTTTGTCAAATAAAGGTAACTTGATCACACTAGCTACGTTACGTGATAACGTAACTAGCATGATCAAGTTACCTTTATTCGTTATTATTGTTACGTGTTTTACCCATCATCGTCATATTGGTTTGTCCAAACACGTCCATCTGTGGACACCATATCTTTGTAATTATTAGTCCGATTAGAAAACTTATTTTTGCATTGGGAAGCTTGAAATGAGCGAATGATGACACTTTTTTTTTTTTTTTTTCTTACAATGTGCAATTTCCCCGCTAGAGAGCATAAACGCAGATGATATCGAATTCGAAAAACATTTCATCACATATATTTGCTTCTAAACATCCGATTGAAAAAATTATTTTACCCTTTGATTCCATTTATGTTGAAAAGCATTTCAGGTATAGTCACTTTTTCAAGTTACGCATATATTTTAAGCTAGGGCGCGTAAAAGTAAATAGTGTTTTCCCCGATATCTGTACTTTTAAAACTCCGATTTGAGATATTCTTTCTTCAGTGGATACAGATCCTGATGGGAAATCATTTGCATATAATTTCTAATTTTTGGTAAATAACGGTTTGGCCACAAGGCGTAAAGTGTTAATACACCAAAATAACTGAATGCTGTCTAGACACAGTACCAAACAATGGAGATAATTGCAGATTAAAAGATAAACTTTTATTTACAACTTAAAACCATATATACATGCGAGATCTTTCAGACCCACTATGGGTCCATCATCAGGAACCACAGAGGGGTGGTTCTGGGATTATAAAGTCAGAAAAAACAACCCACAATGCATTGGCATGGAGGCGCCGCTCAAGCCCACGCATGTACACTTGTTAAATATATAAACATGCAAATATTATAAAAGTACAAGAACACGATTACGGACTATGATGATACATACAATGAAGTAAAATAAAATATCTCCATGATGAGGGTAATGTCGACGTCATATCGTCATTACAACACTGGTTAGCAAATAGAGTTATGTACATCCTTTCAGTGAATAATAAGCCAGTCTTAGTTGCAGGTGTTGCTAAGATCTTGGTGCTGTTCCAGTCCAGAATGTGTTGGCCTTGTTTAACTAGTCGGGATAAGGCAGTGGTACCCGATCCAGTACGGACATTGTACATATGTTCAGAAATACGGGTAGCAACAGTCCGAATCGTGGATCCTACATAATTGGTGTCCAGTATATCAGGCTCAGTAGCGTTTAATGGAATAGAATAGACACCGTGCCTTTGGAACGTATTAACCTTGTCCCAATCCTTCCTAATCAAGGAGAATAATTTATGTGTCTGTATGCCAAATGCTATATTCTGCCTGTGGCAAGCCTTTTTAAATGTATATAACTTCAGGAATATAGTCGATAGAACCGACGTATTTAACCGTTTCCTCATTTCCTCGTAAAGAGGTGTAGGTGGATCGTTGGCATCTACGAAGTTGCCTTACCACAAAATCCTGCGGGTACAATGGAGATAATTGCAGATTAAAAGATGAATTTTGGATTTTGTGGTAAATCCTGTGGGTACCCGCAGGATTTTGTGGTAAGGCAACTTCGTAGATGCCAACGATCCACCTACACCTCTTTACGAGGAAATGAGGAAACGGTTAAAAACGTCGGTTCTATCGACTATGTTCCTGAAGTTATATACATTTTAAAAAGGCTTGCCACAGGCAGAACATAGCCTTTGGCATACAGACGCATAAATTATTCTCCTTGATTAGGAAGGATCGGGACAAAGTTAATATGTTTCAAAGGCACGGTGTCTATTCTATTCCATTAAACGCTACTGAGCCTGATATACTGGACACCAATTATGTAGGATCCACGATTCGGACTGTTGCTACCCGTATTTCTGAACATATGTACAATGTCCGTACTGGATCGGGTACCACTGCCTTATCCCGACTAGTTAAACAAGGCCAACACATTCTGGACTGGAACAGCACCAAGGTTTTAGCAACACCTGCAACTAAGACTGGCGTATTATTCACTGAAAGCATGTACATAACTCTATTTGCTAACCAGTGTTGTAATGACGACATGCCGTCAACATTGCCCTCATCATGGAGACATTTTATTTTACATCATTGTATATATCATCGTAATCTGTAAGCGTGTTTCTTGTACTTTTATAATATTTGCATGTATATATATTTAACAAGTGCGCATGCGTGGGCTTGAGTGGCGCCTCCATGCCAATGCATTATGGGTTGTTTTATCCGACTTTATAATCCCAGAACCACCCCTCTGCAGTGCCTGATGATGGACCCACAGTGGGTCTGAAAGATCTCGCATGTATATATGGTTTTAAGTTGTAAATAAAAGTTCATCTTTTAATCTGCAATTATCTACATTGTTTGGTACCGTGTCTAGACAGCATTCAGTTATTTTGATGTATTTAAGTTGGCACGAATAGCACAGACTTTTGGGTAAAGTGAATTTCTGCTTTTGATGTATTTGCAGCAAAATCTGAGCTTTTAAAATCTGGATTGAAAAAATTCATTCATGGAACCATACCACTCACGTCGATAAATGTTTTCGGAAGTTTTTCTTCTTGAAATAATGCATGGTTTCTCAGCCAGGGAGCGTAGATGTATATCATATTTTTGTTAATATATGTGCTTCTAAGAGTCCGAATTGAAAAATTCCTTTCTTGTTGCATATAGATTGTGATGCGAAATTTTTTCATATAATTCTAAAATTTTCAAGTAATTCATAGACTTTTCGCTGAGGGGTGCAAAGGTAAATTGCGTTTTCCAAGATACCTCTGCTTCTAAAACTTCGATTTGAAAAATTCTTCTTGTATCACATACAACTACTGATGGGAAATGTTTTGCATATAATTTCTTATATTTGGTAAAGAAAGTTTGGCCACTAGGAGGCGTAAGTGTTTATTTCTGCTTCTGATGTATTTGCATCTAAATCTGAGCTTCTGAAAACTCAATTGAAAAATTCTTTTGTGGACCCATTTCGCTCTCTTTGAGAAACATTTTCAGAATGCTCTCTTCTTACAAATATGTATAGCTTTTCCGCCAGGGAGCGTAGATGCATATCTTATTTTTGTTGATATCTCTGCTCCTAAAAACTGCTAAGAGTCCGATTTTAAAAATTCTTTCTTTGTTTGAGAGCATATCCGCTGCGAAATGTTTCTCGTGTAATTTCAAATTTTTCTTAACGCAGAAGTCTGCCACGAGAGGGTGTAAGCTCACATTTCCGTTTACAGCAATATCTGAGGGACTAAAATCCTGACTGAAAAACTTCTTTCTTTGGTCATCATCATCATCATCATTGTCAACCATTATCAATCCACTGCTGGACGAAGGTCTCCCCAAGTTTCCTCCACAACGGTCTGTCTTGTGCCAGTCTCCTCCATGTCACTCCCTCATACTTTCGAATTTCATCCACCCATCTTCCATGGGGTCTTCTTCTGGGTCTTTTCCTGTCCCTTGGAATCCAATCTAAAATTTCGGCTGTCCATCGATGGTCTGTTCTTCTGGCAGTATGTCCAGCCCATTGCCATTTCAGGGATTTAACTCTGATCATGATGTCTTCCACTCTTGTCATTTTTCGGATCCACGTGTTCCTCTTCTTATCTCTCCTGGTTACACCGAGCATGCACCTCTCCATGATTATTTGAGTTGTCTGCAGCCTTTGTATGTCTCTTTCATTTAAGGTCCACGTCTCTGCCCCATACGTAAGCACTGGAAGGATGCATTGATCAAACACTTTTCTTTTAAGACATAATGGCATATTGCTCTTGAAAATTATGCTGTTTCTTCCAAAAGCTCTCCAGGCAAGTTTTGTACGCCGATTAATTTCTTCACTAATGTGACCCTCACTTGATATCTGCTGTCCAAGATAAACGTACGTGTCTGTTATCTCCAGCTTTTCTCCATCAATCGATAAATCTTCATTTCTTGTAAAAGCATTGAACATCACTTTTGTCTTCTGAAAGTTCATTTTTAATCCCACTTCTTTACTTTTGTCAGCAAGTTCCTGCATCATACTCTGTAGCTCCGATGGGGTAGTTGCGAAAATGACTATGTCATCAGCAAAACGAAGGTGGGTTAGATAATCTCCATTAATCTTTATCCCTTTGTTTTCCCAGTTCAGTGATTGAAAGACATTTTCCAATGTAGCATTAAAGAGCTTCGGAGATATGGTGTCACCTTGTCTCACTCCTTTTCCAATTTGTATGTGTGTTGCATTACCAAATAGCAGAATCTTTGCACTTGCATTTTCATAGATGTTATTAATAATATTAATGTATGCATCTTCAATACCGCAGGATTTCAGAGCCATTGCAACTGCCGATGGTTTCACCGAATCAAAGGCTTTTTCATAATCGATAAAAGCCATGCACAATGGAAGTTCATATTCCCTCGCTCTTTCAATTAGTTCTCTCAGTACGTGGATATGATCTATTGTGCTGTAGCCACTCCTGAATCCAGCTTGTTCTCTCGGTTGAGCCATGTCCAGTGTTACCTTCAAGCGGTGTGAAAGAACTTTAGTGAAGATTTTATAAACCACTGATAGGAGGCTGATAGGTCTGTAGTTCCTGAGATCCTCAATGTCACCTTTTTTATGTAGCAAGATCATTGTAGCGTTGTTCCAATCCTCAGGAATTTTCCCTTCATTAAGGCATCGAGTGAAAATTTGGGCGAGTACTGTTTCGATTTCTCCACTTGCTTCTTGTATGATGTCTACAGTAATTCCATCTTCTCCTGGAGCTTTTCCCCGCTTCATGTTCTTGATTGCATGTGCAACTTCTGCTGGAAGGACTGGAAGAACTCTGGTACTGGTACCTTTCATGATGTCTGGAGTACATGTATCATCCCTTTCATATAATTTGGAGTAGAAATCTTTCACTCTTGTCAAAATTTCGCCTCTATTTCTTGTTACAGAACCATCTTCTTTTCTCAGTGCCATAATCTGTTTTTTTCCCTTACTGAGATGTCCCTTTGCTATCTTTAGGCTTTGGTTGTTTTCAATTGCTTTCCTTACTAGTTCACAGTTGAATTTCCTTACGTCTTCAGTGATACTTTTTCGTACTGTCTTGCATAGCTCTATATATTCCACTTTGGAAGTCACATCTTCTTTAGTTGTCCTCATCTCTCTTCTTTTTTGCATCAACATTTTGGTTTTTCCTGATAATTTGTTCACATACAATTTGTTCTTAGACCCAGCTAATTTTGTTGCTGTTTCCATAAGAGCTTTGGTTACTTTACTGTTAACTTCAGAAATATCCACTTCTTCCGATGTTAGGCCTTCTAAAGCAGAGAACCTGTTCTTCAGTTCCAATTTGAAGGTATTATGGTGTTTTTTAAGGTTGGTTATGTCAATACATTTTGTTTGTCTTATGAGCTTGCTACGTTCGAGTTTAGTGTTGAGGTGCATCTTACATCTCACCAATCTATGGTCACTGCCTGTGTTGAACTTGTTTAGCACACTGCAGTCTTCTATGACGAATTTTTTGTTACACATAATAAAATCAATTTCACTTGTCGTCCCATTTGGATGTCTCCATGTCCATTTCCTGTGTGGCTTTTTCTTGAAAAAGGAGTTCAAGATGAAAAACCCTTCTGCCTCTGCAAACTCTACGAGAGTATTTCCACGCTGGTTTCTGTTGCCATGACCGAATTTACCTACTGAAGTTTCATTCTGTTGCCGTTGCCCTATTTTTGCATTGAAATCTCCCATAATTATCTTCAAGTGCTGCTTACCTTTATTATTTAGATCACGAATTTCCTCATAAAATTCTTCAATTTCTTCTTCAGCATGACTTGTGGTGGGTGCATAAGTTTGAATAATCTGAGCCTGGTATCTTCTCGAGAGTTGGATAACGAGTCGTGCAGCTCTGTCAGAGGAACTTTCAACTTCTACAACTTTATCCTTCAGTTTCTTGTTTATTATAAATCCAACACCACTAGTTCTGCCAGTATCTGTCCCACGATAGTAGAAGAGATGTCCACTTTTCAGTTCAATGAGATCTTCTCCTTTTCTCCTTACCTCACTTAGCCCGACGATGTCCCACTTGATCCTTTGTAGTTCCTCTTCCAATTCAAGAAGCCTTGAATCAGAAGATAGGGAGCGTCCGTTGTACGTAGCCAAGGTCAGCATCAGATGGCAGCCTAGTCCGGTCCTCCGGGGATTCTTAGCACCCTCTGCCTTCATGTCGCACTGGCCGCTGCCTTGGCCAGGTACATTCCAGCTGCCGGAGACTGAGGGCCAAGATTTAAGTTGTGGAGTCATTTTGGAGGGGTTTGGTCATAACTCACCACGCTGGCCAAGCGGGTTGGTGAGTGTGGGATAGCATTTCCGCTAATCCCGATGGTATAGTTATACCGCTATTGGCGGTCGTCAGAGCCTCTTTAGTGGGAACAGGATGTACCACGAGAGTGCATTTTCTTACCAAATTTTTGCCGCTAGGGCATGCCCATATTTTTCTTAATATCTTTGCTTTTAAATGTGCGATTTAAAAAATCCATTCAACATTGGATGCCATTTATCTTGTGAAACACTTTAGGTTAGTATTTGCGAAGTTTTATAGTTCACAGTTCTGTCGCTAGGTCGTGCTTGTGTACTTCTGTTTGCAGCTGTATCTTCGCTTCTAAAAGCCCTATTGAGAAATTGCTTTTTTTACTATATGCCATTCATGACAATAGAGATGTAAACATTATCCTCTTTAAAGAATGCACAGATTTTCCGCTAGGTGGTGTAAAGGTCAATGCTTTTTTCTTTTCGCTACCTCTGCTTGCGGGAGACGTATTTGAAAATTTGAAAATTTTTTTCTTTAGGATAGCTTTTTCCATGAAGAATATTTTAAGCCTACATTCAATTATCCTATTATGTAAAATTCTTGAGCTAGAAGGCGTAGAATTATATCATGTTTCTTTCTGTATTTGTTCTTTTAACTGTTCGATTTGAAAATCTGTTTGTCTCCGATATCCTTCTGCTATGAGAAAATTTTTGTGCGCTATTTTTTCATTTTTGTAAAGTAAGTTTTAGACTGTGTTAAAAGAAATGCAGCTGTTTCTATTTCTGTTTTTTTTTTTCTCTTGATTGTAAAGATCCAGTTGATATTTTCTAACTGGTTGTGTTGACTTTGAATAACTTTGAAAAATTTCATTCGCATCAGAAACAGTTCAAAAGATAAGCTCATTACAACAGAAAATTCGGTGTCATCATTCCTTTTATTTCAGATATTTGGAACGCATGAATATAGAAAACCAGGATGTAAATATCAAATATAACTGGAAATATGTATAAAGCTCTATGCTGCTTGTCATTGGTCACATATTACAAGAACCAGCTGAAATGTCCACGGTCGAGCCAGACACACACAGCCACAAATGAACACGGACTCCAAATAGTCCAAATTAGGGCAAGGGCTAGTTCGACCTAATGAAATAAACTCGGAAATATAGTTTATGCTCTACTCTGATATACCGAACTGTGAAAAGGTTCTTTGTCATAATGTTTCAAGTCATCAACTCTTATATTAATATATATATCATCATCATCATCATTGTCAACCATTATCAATCCACTGCTGGACGAAGGTCTCCCCAAATTTCCTCCACAACGGTCTGTCTTGTGCCAGTCTCCTCCATGTCACCCCTGCATACTTTCGAATTTCATCCACCCATCTCCCATGTGGTCTTCTTCTGGGTCTTTTCCTGTCCCTTGGAATCCAATCTAAAATTTCGGCTGTCCATCGATGATCTGTCCTTCTGGCAGTATGTCCAGCCCATTGCCATTTCAGGGATTTTACTCTGATCATGATGTCTTCCACTTTTGTCATTTTTCGGATCCACGAGTTCTTCTTCTTATCTCTCCTGGTTACACCAAGCATGCACCTCTCCATGCTTCTTTGAGTGTCTGCAGCCTTTGTATGTCTCTTTTAGTTAAGGTCCACATCTCTGCACCATACGTAAGCACTGGAAGGATGCATTGATCAAACACTTTTCTTTTAAGACATAATGGCTTATTGCTCTTGAAAATTATGCTGTTTCTTCCAAAAGCTCTCCAGGCAAGTTTTGTACGCCGATTAATTTTTTCATCAATGTGACCCTCACTTGATATCTGCTGTCCAAGATAAACATATGTGTCTGTTATCTCCAGCTTTTCTATATCAATCGATAAATCTTCATTTCTTGTAAAAGCATTGTACATCACCTTTGTCTTCTGAAAGTTCATTTTTAATCCAACTTCTTTACTCTTGTCAGCAAGTTCCTGGATCATACTCAGCAGCTCTGATGGGGTAGTTGCAAAAATGACTAGGTCATCAGCAAAACAAAGGTGGGTTAGATAATCTCCATTAATCTTTATCCCTTTGTTTTCCCAGTTCAGTGATTGAAAGACAATATATATATATATATATATATATATATATACATAATTTTCAAGAGCAATATGCCGTTATGTCTTAAAAGAAAAGTGTTTGATCAATGCATCCTTCCAGTGCTTACGTATGGTGCAGAGACGTGGACCTTAACTAAAAGAGACATACAAAGACTGCAGACAACTCCAAGCAGCATGGAGAGGTGCATGCTTGGTGTAACCAGTAGAGATAAGAAGAGGAACTCGTGGATCCGAAAAATGACGAGAGTGGAAGACATCATGATCAGAGTTAAATCCCTGAAATGGCAATGGGCTGGACATACTGCCAGAAGGACAGACCATAGATGGACAGCCGAAATTTTAGATTGGATTCCAAGGGACAGGAAAAGACCCAGAAAAAGACCACATGGGAGATGGGTGGATGAAATTCGTAAATATGCGGGAGTGACATGGAGGAGACTGGCACAAGACAGACCGTTGTGGAGGAAACTTGGGGAGACCTTCGTCCAGCAGTGGATTGATAATGGTTGACAATGATGATGATGATGATATATACACTGAAGTGCCAAAAAAACTGGTACACCAGTCTAATACTTGGTAGATTCCCCACAGGAGCACAGGACTGCAGAAATACGACAAGGCATGGACACCACTAGCTTCTCGAAATGTGCTGTAGGCAACGCACACCATACTTCCTGCAGAGCGCTTCACAATTCGGGTGTATTCCGAGGTCTCGGATTTCTGTGTTCGATAGCGCATTGCATGGCATCCCAAATGTGTTCTATCACGTTCAGATCTGGAGACTTGGGCGGGAATGGCAACACCCCAAACTCAGATGAATGCTCCCCTAACCATAATGTAGCGTCCCGACACTTGCGTGGAGGTGCATTGTTCTGTTGAAACAGGCCCAACCCATCAGCATGAATGCAGGACATGAACGAGTGTACCTCGTCAGAAAGGATGCGCACATAGCGTTGGCCGGTCACAGACGTTTGTAGACATACCAGGGATCCCTGTGAAGTCCAGCTAAACACACCCCATATCATTACAAACACCCCACCAGCCGGTACAGTTTCCTGTTGACAGGCGGGATCCATGGCTTCATGGGATTTACGCCACACACAAATCCTTCCATCTGCCCAATACAGTTGGAAACGCGACTCGTCAGACCAGGCTACTTGTTTTCAGTCATCAAGTGTCTAGTGGCGGTGTTGCCGTGCCCAAGCGAGGCGCATAGCTGTGTCGTACACCCATCAAGGGGACTTGAGTTGGGGGTCGGCTCCCAAAGCCCATATCATGCAGGGTACGTTGCACAGTCTGAGCGTGATGCCTGTTGAGGCTCCAGCATTGAATTCCGATGATACCTGTGAGAGTGTTGCACGCCTATCGCGTGAAACGATTCTTGACAGCCGGCGACGGTCACGTTCACCCAGTGTATTTTTACAGCCACACTGGTATCATAGGTTGAAGGTTTTGCCGGAATTCTTGTTATCACGGTACACTCTTGCAATGGTCATCCGTGAAAATCCAAACTTTGTTCCTAGCTCCGAAATACTATGGCCCATCTCACGAGCGCCAACTATGACACCGCATTGAAAATCGCTTAAATCGTTATTACTCGTCATTCTCATGCCGAAAATAGCTCTGGCAGCTGGCAAAGATGTCTATCGCTTTATATACACACTGGCGGACGCAACCGAGTATGCGCATAGGTGACGTTGCTATGTATTTTGGCATAAGCTCGTCTGTACCAGTTTTTCTGGCACTTCAGTGTATATTAATATAAATATTATAAATTTATGCCATGGAATATATAAGGACTGGTGCTTTTGTTAATATACTGAATGGATACAGATTAATATCTATGTGCACCAAAATACATATGACATGTTTGAAGTCAAGCTTCACTTACCCAAAACCCACTATTTAAGTAATTAGGACATTAAAATGATGCAGATGCTTAAGCCATGCCATATTTCGAGAATTTGTGTTCTAGCCATCCGCGGCATTTCGGAATATGTAGAACATCAATGTGTTCCCAGTGGAACACATTTAGAAAATGTTGACAACTCATTCGGAACACATCGAGAAAGTAATTACGGGAAATGTATTCGCAGCGTGCTACGACAGTGTTTCGTGCTTTTGCTACGAAGTGTCCCGAATGTGCTATGCAAAAATACTAGTATCTTCTATCATAAAACATTTTATGGTGGAGAGAGCTTTGATAACACACGTGGAACAGGTTGATACACATTCGGAACACTTTGGCAACATATGAGGAATGCAATGATCACCCAATTTTTGTAAATGGCTTTCGCAAAATGCTACAAAAGTGTTTGATCTATTCCGAATGATTTGATATTTTCCACCTCAAAAACTCACTTTTTCTTTCATAGTTATTGTGCTTAACATACGAATTAATGGGAACAGCTATGTCTTGTAATTTAAATTTGTACCTCTCATACATTAATTTCACATGTCAAATTAAAACAATATAATTTTCTTTGTTCGAAAGTATAAACGTTTGTCCCATTTTGTCGCCTACAGCGAACCTGTATACCACTTTACTTTGTTGTTATAGCACAAGAACCGATTTTTAACAGCAATATAATTTATTTTGTTCGAAAGTATGAACCTTTGTCCCATTTTGTCGCCCACAGTGGACGTGTATACCACTTTGCTTTGTTGTTATAGCAACAAGAACCGATTTACAACAGCTGCTGGTGTGACGCCATTTCACCTAAATCATTCTGACATGACATCAGACATGCACTACGTCACACAATTAACGTCTCACGATCAACTCTTTTGAAACAGGAAAGCGTTACGTAAGGAATTTTAGTTCTACTTCATCGTTCATAAACGACATATAGAATTTTTCATTTGGAATCCTATCATCTGTCTGCCTGCCTGTTAACCCTTTTTATAGCCACTTCTGGCCATAGGTATCTCCCAATTCTTTATTCAGGAGGGTAATTGTCAAATTTCCCACGTTGACCAAACGGCTTGGGAAATACATTTTTCTGCAACTGCCAGCATGAGGAGAAACAAAGTGCATCCGGGACTGACTTGACAGAGAACCATATACGCATTGGTGTCCCCAAGCCCAGGGAGGCTGTGAAAAACCCAGGAAAAACCGGGGACTACATGGCCAGCAGGTCCAAGATTTGAACACCCGACAAGAATTTTGTCGTATGAAATTTAATTTTATGACCACCGTGAGCAACTCAATGGGCTATAAGCAGTCACCCGTTCCTAATTATGGTTACTGGTTCCAGGGAAGGGAGAGAGTCAGTGCCGTAAGACAAACACAACATCCATGCTTTACCGGGATTCGAACCCGGACCCCTTTCGGACGAATGATCAGAGGCCATCGCTTAGACCACTGCGCCACCGGGGTTGGCTTTAAGATTTCCCTTGCAAACCTAAAATGTTTATTTTAGATTGTCAAACCAGTTTCTTTTCACATTTAAGTCTAAAAATTGAGAGTTTGAATAAAGTAGGTAACAGTGTGTTTTTATTATTTTATGCGCATGCTGAAGAAACATGATTTGGGAACGCTCTTTTTCCCTTTTCCTTAAACTACGAAATTCTCAGAATATAACTTTTTTTTTCGCAGAGTATAACCAGTTATTATTTTATTTATGTTTGTAGAAGAAATGAAAAAGAAAACAAAAAGAAAAAAATGCAATTAGATCCGTATTAAACTACACTAACTCAGCATAATGTTCAAAATGCTACTGGTTACGGTTATTTTCTTAACCGGTAGTCAAAAATGACTAATGCCGAAGTGGCGATTTGCGTGCAGATCAAAGCTACACACGTAGACTCGGCTTTGGTATTGCAGCGAAAGGCAGCTCTATTTTGTATATTGCAGACAGTTTAAGCAGTATAACTACAATGGAAAATGTCAATGAATCGAAACAATATGCAATTACATGCGGATTATACCGTAATTTGAGACGGAATGGACACAAGAGCAAATCTGCAATATAAAAAAAAAAAATCAGGCACACAGATTCACTCGCACAGGAAACAATTTACAGTTTCCATTTTCATGACCACAGTTTCATAATTTAACGAAGCTGTAAAGGTATTTATGTAAAAAATATACAGAAAACACATACGAAACTTTCGTTTTGCGGAACGTACCGGGGGAGGGGCGTTTTTGAATTAAAGAATATACAAGAGTCAGCTATGTAACCAATAGGGGAAAATTAAATATGTAATTGCACAAACTATATCGTAAGTTAAGTTATTTTTGTGCAAAACTATTAACTTATGATATCCATCATTAAAAATTGCAATTTTGAATTTAGGCGTATAACATTATTACTGCTTCTTTCAACCAACTTCACATAGAAACACTTTCTCTTAAGTGTTTCTAAGTATTGCAAGGTAAACCGTTTTACAGTAAGAAGAGGAAAATATGTGTCTTTATGCACGGCCCCTTAATCAATACATGCTTGAGTTTTTGCTTATATCTCAGCAAGGTTTTATGCTACCACACTGAAAATTTGGATTTAGGTCCTTAATAATATTATGCATTAAATGGACTATTAACCAGATATGGTCATAATTTTTTTTCATGATCATATTTCATAATTCCCTTAATATACCCGTTCTGTTCTTGTATAGCGGCTCATATTATCTGGGCCTCTTTGTGTTTTACTGTTGCAAAACCGAATCGCTGTATCTGTTCTAGATTAAGTGATACAAGTCAAAAACAACTTTTGCAGTTTAACATTAGTGGCATCTTTTTTCTGTAGCTCACTGTACACGTATTTATTGGTTGATTTGTATGAAATTTGGAATTTAAGGGTTATATAATGTCCTGAATAGAATGTGTGCAAAATAACATACCTCTTATATGGAAAAATTAGGAGATAGAGAGCTAATTAGCATGTTTCTTCACATCACATGATAGTTCCCTTCAAGTGCTTTCCAACAGTACCTTACTTGTTTACATGCAACAAACGGTTCGAAAGTTAAGGGGGGTGGCTCGTTTCTTGTTTTTAGGTCTGTACATTCCTGTATTATGTGTGGACAAGCAAATAAAATTAATAAAAACATTGCCAAGGAACGGGTAAACTTCAAAGTGAAACTGCAAAACTTAAAAAGAAATCTTTGCAATGACGAAATACATACACACACACACACACACACACACACACACACACACACACACACACTGTTCACATGTTATAGTAATAGATATCCCTAATATTCTCTGCAGTAGAATTTCACCAGTGCAAGCAGTTATCTACTTTGCACTTTCTCCTCTTTTTCTTTTTTTAAACCCCACAGTCCACTCAGTCAAACAACCAAAACAAAGAGTATATGGCACACTCTAGTACTCTGATGCAGTAAATGATTATCAGAAGTAAAGGATTCAAAATACAGAGCAAGTGTTTACATAAATGAACTTAATTTTCTGAGCACAAACAATTCTGAAAATTACTTGTCGAGCACATCTGAACCCACGCCTAAGGATTCAATGGTGCATTAACTTTCCTGGGTAGGTGGTTAGCAAACTCAGACGGAAACTTAGAAAAATAGATTCAATCCCCACTAAAGGAAAATAAAATTTTCAATCTTTCTGAGGAGATGGCTGCATGGAGAATAATTTATTGCACTGTTTCCATGTCAAAAAAAAAAAAGAATAGTGACTCTTGATGGTTTGATAGCCCTTGTGATTACTCTTAGTGGCTCCAATTGAGAGACATAGTGGCCTTCAATCATTACAACACATCACAGCACAGAGCAAAACAACAAATACCCTACATCACTCGAGCATATAATGTAACAGCACTCTGTACCACAGCAATTTAGAGCAGAGTGCCCATGCACACTTTGATAAAATGGACTGGCAAGAAGGAACTACTACATGTCAATAATATATGTTGCTGAACACACAACTGTAATTAAAAACAAAGGTTAAACAAACAGGGATCATAGCATACTTCTGGAAAATTTTAGGTAGGAATTTTAGGAATTTTAGGAATTTTTAGAAAAATTTTAGGAAAATTTTAGGAGTGTATTTCAATAAAAACTAGATGTATATTTGTATACATCTAGTAAAACAACTTTGTATACATTGTAAAGAGTTTGCTTCACACCCTTCAACCATATATACTGATAGACTGCGCATGACATCAAAATTTCTGGCTCCAACATAAAATCACATGACAACAGTCAAAAAGATGGGTTACACCTGCTGTGCTTATGGTTGCTCTGAGCGATATAGTAAAGAAAGTTCTATGATTTTTCATGGGTAAGAAAACGAATTAAATACCTAAGTCAATAAAGTTCAATTACTTAACCAGAAACTTGCAGCTATTGATATAAAAATATAGTAACTTAAGAAAAAATGGAATGCATGTTCCAAGTTCTTCGCAAATGTTCATCACATTATAAATCACAAAATGTAAACAACCCGATCATGCATGTATATAGCTCATAAGTAAACTTATCTGAAGAGTTTTCATTATATATGAGGCGCATTCACATAATACACCGAAAACACTGAAGTTCTGCAGCGTAAATTAGTAATCATAACAGCATTTTTACACGAAATTTGGAGTCTGATGATGACGTGCCCAATGTTTGAGCCATGGCGGCTTTGATGCAGCTATTGCCAATGTGCAGTCCATTAGTATACATGGTCGAAGTTAACACCCAAATTTTTTGCATAACGTCTAATGTCTAAAGTTTAAGTATGATTTACTTCTAATGTTCAGTTCTTATCTTTTCACGTATTATCATATTCAAGTATATTTAATACATTCAAGTTTCACTTTGAACATTAATATGCTGTTGAACCAGAAGCAATTCACGATTTTCACAGTAAAGTTTTCAGGTTTCACATTAAATTATAATATCCTAAAAAGGTAATTGAAAACCAAGAACTATGTACAATTGTTCACTGAATTACTTTTTTCATATTATTGTTTTAACCTTTTCCTGATTAGCCTATCTTTTTCTGCTTCTACCACAACTAATTTACTTTCAGTTTTCTTTATTTCAGCTGGACCTTGTATGATCAAGTTAGAGGCAACTGCTATTTCAACAGTATTTTGTTTTTCTACAGCTGTTCTCATTCTTTCTGTTCCCTCTTGAATTATTGCTAGGGAGGCTTCTTTATCGTTTTTAAGTCTATTTATTTCTGCATCATTTTCTTTTATTTTGTCATCAAACTCAGCTTTTCTTTTTTCTCTAGCTGCTTTTCCTTATTTTCCCTCTCTTTCTGCTTCCTTTCTTTTACCTTTTTGATTCTTCTTCCTTCAGCTTATCAACATACTTTATAAAATTTATGTGAATCACAAACACTATTTAACAAATTTCTTGTTATGGGAACTTTACTTACACATCCATAGTGTTTAATGGCCCCTTTAACTATTCTTAATGATGTTATAGTTGAGTCTTTTAAGTTAGCCTTGTCCTTCCTTAACAGAGCAGTGTTAACCGAAAATCCCCTTTCTGCATCAGCATTACCATGAGGTAAAACTAAAATTGACTTTATGAGTTTAGCAAGATTTGAGTATTTTTCTTTTCCGCTAGAGTCTTTAATACTAAATATATTACGCCAGTAATGATCAATCCGCACTGGAATATGCCCTTCCTCTGAAAATTTCACTAGTTCATCTAGAGTTGGCTTATCGCAATTTAAAAATTTCTACTCTTCTCTTACTCTATCAATTTGTTCCTCAGAAAGATGCAAAACACTTGAAATTCTGGTTATTTCCGAAAGTCCTTCAGTGACTGAAAGTTGAGTTGACTCTTTCTTTGGTTCTTTTTACCTTTAAAACTTCTATGTCTCTTAGCTTTTGATTGCAGAATGGCAAATTTGACTTTAAATATTTTGTGGTTGCAATTAGTGATGATCTTACATCTAAGAGAAATAATTTCTGCCTGGTCTCCTGAACATTCCTGAGGAGATTTTTTGTCTTCATACCAACTTCTAACTCCCCTAGTTTTTTCCATGAATTTTTGTTTTCAAAATCTACATTCTTTAGGTCTTCTCCAAATTTCCCTGCTATAACATCATCTTGGATAAACTGAGCCATAACATTCCTCATTAAAGTATTTAAATCAGAATATAACTGGTGTATTTTTGGTTCTTCACTCTGATAACATAATGAAAACTTTTCAAAATTTTGGTGTGAAAATGAAATTAATGCTAAATAGCAAGGAGTAAGCTCATTTTTCAGGAAACAGTGAATTCTTTTATACCTTGCCGAATTGCGCAGTTGTTTTTCAAATATTTTTTGAGATGGCAAGAAGTTTAAAAAATATTCTGTAATATTTAGCCATTGATCCAAGAGCCTCTGGGCTACAGAACCAACGGTTAACCATCTGTTGCTGACATGACGCAAAAGAAATTTGGCAGTGACCAATGTTATATCCTTGACAGATTTATAATCCTCTCTGCCTTGCAGCACTACTCTTTAAAAAGTAATGCATATCAGTAAGCAAATTTGTCAAAATCTATATTTAAGCTTGTCAAAAAAATTTTAAATGCATTACTAACAACATGCAGGTTGCAAAACCTAGTTCCAAAGATTTCTGGCCTGTTTCTTGTTTTACAACTTCATTGAATTTGCGTAAAAGCACTTATTTACATTTGGGCTGTCCATGGATACACAAATAATTCTGTTCAACGAAATATTGAAGGATGATAACACATCAAGAATTTCTTTTAGCAAAATATCTGCTATTGCATGACCCAGAAAAACGCTTGTTAGGTATCGGCAAGAAACTGAATTTATTTCTGAAGACCAGTACCTGAGATACACATCCAACTGCCGTTTCACTTGTGTATTTGTAGTTTCATCAAATGCTATAGTAACCTTTCCTGGGCTACTAGATGCAATGTCTTTTTTCAAATCCTCTTCAAAATATTTTGACAATCCATGTGATATCACATAAGCAACTTTTTTTTCTTTAAGTTGCATTTTGGCTGCAATAGCAGAATCAGGAAACATTTCTTTGAAAAGTTCAACTGTTTCAGTGCATGAAACAAAAGACATATTGTCCTTAGCAACTTTCATGGCCCATAATGCTTCTTTAGCCAACTGTAAATCATGACTCAGTACTTCACTAATATTTGTTTTGGGCTGAAGATCCCGTCCTCCAAAGGCTTTCAGGATGGACTTATTTTGAAATTTACTTGAAATTTCTGCAAATGTTTTTTTCCTTTATGATGCGCTTTTACTTGTGAAAAGCCACTATTAGAAATGTTGAAAATTTCTGAACACAATATACACTTAGCAGAAAATATTGTTTCAGTTGCAGAACACCATTCTTTCAACTTCACTCCGTCCAATTCTTTGGCGAGCCACGCATCTTGAAATTTCGTTTTGGATTTAGGCATCTTAAACACTTGTATTACTAACCAGAAAATGAAAGGGAAGTACAAAAACACGTTCCAATATTGCAAAACCAGACAACTTCCGAAATTTGGCTGCGAGGATGTCAGAAGATATGAAAAAAAAAAAAAAAAAAAAAAGCAGGTCACCACTAGAGAACTGAACCTGCACACAGCACAGAGAACACCATAAAAGACGTAAAACCAGAAACTATCATACGCATCTCACGCAAGTTCAGTCAAAGCGAGTCGGAGCCGAGATATATTGCGCATCGAAGGTCGCTGTCGCCGACGCATGATCGAAGGTCAATGATCACGTGCTCTACTGCCTGCCAAGATAATACTCAGCTACCATCCCATCGTCATTACCGGAGGTTACGGAAGGAGACCACATGTTTCCTCTTTGCTTCCACCCACCTGCGGTTTACAATAACAAAACATCAGCAGAAAGAGGAGGTTCCACAAGGCATGTACAAAAATAAAGTACGATCTTCTGCGTGCCACGGAGTTCGTCTGCAAAGCGCAAACCAGGGGTGAAAATGACCCCTCCCCTTTTCCCTTAGATCTCTTGTTACTCTCGAAACTGTTCGAAGGCAAAATGGAACGCCCGCCCGAAGCAAGTGCATCTCGATGGCGTCATTTTTTCCCTCCTTCAGCAGCACAGCATATAGGCTGTGTTTCTACAATAACAGGTCTTTTTACTTACCTTACCGTAATGGTAAATTTATTGGCGTTAATAACGGTTGTGTTTTTAATAAAAATAAGCTTACGAAAATTTTAGGATGAATAGCAAATTTTAGGTCTAATTTTAGAATTTAAGGAGGGTCACAAAATATTAGGAATTTTAGAATTTTAGGAGGAATGCGATCCCTGAACAAACAGGATTTCCAAATGTAAAAAATAAAAATGGGATATAAAATGACAAAATACCTTGAAATTATAGTCGAAACAACTGCATTTTGTCATGCAAAAACTGAAAGATAGGAAACAAAACAAGAACTGGTCAATCCAAAATGTGCAGCAACACAAAACAGTTTTTCACAGTCAACTCACAGGAGGGCCAGTGTTCAGCCTGAGAATGCAGTTTATGTGTAAATACTTAATATGGAAGAATGATCGACAGGGGGCCATCCCTCTATGTTTGTTTCATTGATTATGAGAAGGCCTACGACAGAGTGCCTAGGACAAAACTTTTTCCAATCCTAGAGAGACTCTGCATGGATGATAACAGTATCCAGCTTATCAAAAAATCTCTATGTAAATCAGGAAGCACTGATTTCAATTCAAGAGGGAATGACTCATCCAGTCCTAATAAATAAAGATGTAAGGCAGGGATGCTTGTTGTCAACTGGCCTTTTTGGTATTTATGCCGAAGTTATGATGGAGCAGGCCTTGGGGAGCGCCAGTGAAGGAGTTTGGGTTAATGGAGAGAGAATTAAGGCCATTAAGTTTGCTGACGACCAGGCAATAGTTTCAGGATCAGCCAAATCATTACAGCGCATGATGTCAAAAATACACAAAAATGCAGATATCTATGGAATGAAGATAAATAAAAATAAGACAAAACTAATGGTAATAGGGAAGGTTTCAAAACAGGCTTTCCTTAAAATTGAAGGACAATATATCGAACAAGTTAAATCGTTTTGCTATTTGGGTCAAATTATTACTAAAGATGTGAGATGTGAAAAGGAAATTAGAATAAGACTGGGAATGCCAAAAATGGCTTTTAGAGAGAATCAAAGACTACTGACAGCCAAAAATATAGATCTAAAACTGAGAAAGACAATTTTAAAGGCATAATTTTGGCCAGTAGCTCTCTACGGTTTTGAGACATGGACATTGACCAAGAGGGAAGTGAAAAGGCTGGAGGCATTTGAGATGTGGAGCTATAGAAGAATAAAGAGAATACATTGGCTCAATAGAAAGACTAATGAGGAGGTCCTGGAGAGAGTGGGAGAACCCAGGAATTCGATCAACATGTTAAAGAGAAGAAGAATGCTATGGATAGGACACATGTTGCACCATGGAGGCCCGATTCTGAAAGTTTTGGAAGGGAAAATGCAAGGCAAGAGAGGAAGAGGACGGCCAAGGAATAGTTTTGTGCCACAGTTACTCCAAGACACTAATACTAGGACATACTATGACTTGAAGAGAATAGAGAAGAATGGACAGAAAGAGTACATCTACTGAACAACCAGTCCTTGGACTGGGTAACCAAGGAGAAGAAGATGTAAATACTTGCTCTTAGTTTAAATCCCATACTTTTCTGCACCTACTTGTATAAGAGACAGTCTCTAATCATTGCAGCAACACAACATATCATAGCAAGGAACAAAGATGCCCAACTCATTCAAACACATGATTTTAGAGCAAAGTTAAAAGTATGTCACTTACAGTTTTGTGTATATAGCAGCCCAGCATTGCACACTAAAGGTCGGCTTGAAAAGAGGCCAGCGTCGTCTAGTAAACTGCCTCCACCTTTTTTGTGTAATTCCACTTTCAATGACGCTAAACCATCGCTTACACACCTGAGCACAGCTCCATAAGGACAAATCATCCAAGAAGGAAAATATCACTGCTAGAACTATGAGAAAAATAAACAAATCTTTACATTCCTCACCAGCATGGATTTTTTCTTTACTTAATCACATAAAAATCATTCATATTCCTAAGTTAGTGCTGCAAGATAAAAATAAAATACTTACATAAAAATAAAAATTTGCGAACTGAATATTCATTCAACTGCATACATTATAAATTTTATAGCACAAATGTGTACATGTTTATCTAATCACATGAACAGCTTTTCTCAAGTAAACAACACACTGCCAAAGAACTATGTAAAAGGTTTTAATACAGAGCCATACAGTGCTACCCTCACTTGTGGGAGTAAGGAGGGTGAGATAGGCTGTACGTGCCAAAAAATACCCAAAATTTTAATATGTTGAAAATTATGCTTCAACCTAAAATATTTAAGTAGCTTTGAAATACATTCATCCTGTTTAGTACAATGGCCAGCATACTTGGACAGGAAGAAATTAACATCACATCTGATTCCTGCATGCTAAAATCATTAAAGAATTAGACCATTAATACAGACATTTAACGTGGACCAGGAACATCAAACAAAGATCTTCGCTCTTTCCACATTTATAAGTGACTCACTTATAAACGTGGAAAGAGCGAAGATCTTTGATGAATTAGACCATATTTATTTTGTTGATTATTTAAAAAAAAAAAAAAAAACTGAGTTGAACATAATGCTGAACTGCAGTTTTTACCACTCCAAAGCCAAAAATTTGTTTAAAGGAGCTCATTTGTTACATTCTCCCCAGTTACAGAAGCTTATTGAAATGGCAACAGGATTACTAGATAATTATTTTTGAATAAAGATTCTTATTGGCATTCCACAGGATTTAAAAAGAAAAATCATACTACAAATTTCACAAATTTATGGGATTTACTTAGGAATAAAAGGATATTACTTACAGTCGAATTTTCAGATAGTATCCCGACCTTTCCATAGGACTACAACTATAGTATGTGTTGCCATTCGTGAGATAAATTTTAACCTTTCAAATCATTTAATGTTGTACCTCTTCTATCTATTTCTAGTCCCTTCTGACAATTTTCTCTTGAAAAAGTGCTGTTGATGTGTCAGAACTTCTACAGTGTCCCAGAGCATTTTATGTCCTGTATTTTGAGCATGTCTGTCCAACGCTGATTTAGTTTTCTTTTTGAAAACTAAATCAGGTTGGACAGACTTATTTTTAACTTTCTTTTTGAAAGTTGCTTTAGAAACTGATGACTAAGGGAATTCTAGCCCATGTTGGGACCAGTTTCTCTAACATGCCTGTCTAAACCTGTCTTGTTGGTGCAATTTTTTACAGCTGCTTTACGTTTTGCTATTCGAGTTTCTAGTCTGCGACCTGTCTCTCCTATGCTAGTCTGTAACTACATTTTAACTTCTTGGACCACTCCTTGCATTTTTAAAATATCTTTTTCTCTTTGAACTATCTCTGGGAACAAAATTTTTAACTTTGTTCTCTAAACTTGGAGCTAGTCTAATATTTCTTGCTAATTCTCTTTAATGATTCGAATAAATCTTTGTGATAAGTAATTCTCCTAGTGAGTTTTATTTTTTGATGTTGTCTGTTCTTTTTAACTGAGAAATTTAGAAGTTTTTCAATTTCATTTTTAGGATAGTTACTTCCTGAAAGGATGTCTTTAAGTTCTTCTTTATGTGTTTTTTTTTTTTATCTCTGCTGTAGATACTACTTTATTTATTTAAAAAAACTGACTTGTTACATTTTTCTTAATAGAATATGGACGATAGGAATTGAAATCCAATAATTTATTTGTATTCAATGGTTTTTTATACAATTCTGTACGGAATTTTCCATCTTCATAACAGATTGTAAAATCTAAGAAGTTAATTTTTTTTTTTTTTTTTTTTTTTAAGTTCTAATGTGAACTTGAGGGAATCACGTAATTCATTGAACGAGTCTAGAATTTTTTTTCTGGAAAATCTTTTTCTGAGAGTCTATTATAAATAAAATGTCATCTATGTACCTACTATACAGACAAAAATATATGGGTTGTAAAAATATCAACGTTTACCACAATCGAAGGTTTATTATATATCGACTATAGTTTCGCAGAGCTTCTGGCTCGGCTTCATCAGGATGAATCTGCGAAACTATAGTCGATATATAATAAACCTTTGATTGTGGTAAATGTTGATATTTTTACTTTATTCAACACCACAAGTTTGTAGTCATAAATTATATATGGGTTGTATTAGGAATTTTTTTTTCTAAGTTTTCCCACATAATAATTAGCTAAGAGTAGGGCAAGTGGGGAGCCCATAGCAAGTCCACATTTTTTAATGAAAAACTTCTCAAATTGAAAGTAGTTGTTCTGCAAAGGAAAGCTAAGCATTTAAAAAATTCCAACTAATATGTTTCTATCTTTACTATTAGGTCTGCAGCTATAAAATCTATAAGTGGATCTGTACTGATGTGAGTACACATAGAAACTATGTCTAAACTACACATAATAGGAGAATCTAATGCAGGGAGAAGTTCTAATTTTTCTTTTAGTTCCATTGAATTTTTAATCAAGGAAGGTTGTTTTATTTAATAGTTTCTGAAGTTGTGACTAGAAAATAGTTTAGATTTGAAAGAATTGAGCTTTTTGAGTCAATTATTGGTTTAATTGGTTGGGTTCTTTGTGTAATTGACTATTCCATAGATTTGAGGTAATCTGAACTGTGATTTAGAGAACTGTTTATAATTTTCAGGAAGCAGTTTTTTTTTTTTTTTTTTTTTTTTTAATTTAAATTGCTGCTTTTCTTTATGATGTCTTTCCTTGTTGTAGTGAAAATAATTGGCAGTGAAACACGTAATACACAAAACATTAGAATAATTCTTGATGTCGACATATCACGAATATGTTATGTAAAAATTACAAGTGCTGGGATGTTTCGGTAGTGACTTCTATCTTCATCAGCCATGGAATGAATCAAAACAGTCATAAAGATCTTTGATGAGTTCCCCAGGAACTCATCAAAGATCTTTATGACTGTTTTGATTCATTGGATAAGTATTCCTATTTTATATACAAGGGTATCTACTACTAACAAAAACAAGGCCTACCGATGGGCTCTCCTCTTTTCCCCATACTTGCTGAAATTTCCATACTAATTTTAGTACTTAGAAGAAATATCTTTTTCATTATACTAGGGTGAGACGGTCTCGGCCTTTCTTCTTACTTACTAGTAATATTTTACCAAAACTCTAAATCCAGAGAGTCAGGAGCGATAACAATTTAAGTTTTTTTCTTTAAAACTAAAGTTTCTAAGTCAGGTCAAGGTGAAGCGCACAAAAAAGAATTAAATGAGTTATTTGCAGAATATTGAAAAATTAATCGTTGCTCCATCCCTCTAAAACCCTCCATTTGGTTATTGTACATTGACAACATCTTTATTATTTGGCCACACCAGAAACACTCTCTGTTTGAACTTATGTCCTTTATAAGTTCAAAATTCCCTCATATAAGATTCTCGTCTCAAGAACAGGTCAACAACAATATTAGTTTTCTGGATATCAACATCAACCCAGACTTCTCACTTGGTCTCTCTGTTTACCGGAAACCTTCTGTCACCCATAATATCATCCCTTACCATTCCTGCACCTTTGGTAAATACAAATTGACTGCTTTAAAGGTGTACATCCACAGAGCTAACCTTATTTGTAACAGCCCTTCTGCTCTTCAAAACGAATATCAGAACATAATCAACATTGGCAAATTGCATGGCTTTCCACCCCTCTTAGTACATAGGCTAATTAAGAAATTTGAATCACAAAATAGATCTACTAGTTTACTGCCTGAACTTTCCAAAACTCATCAGTTTGTTGGCACTTTGCCCTTTAGCCTGGCCTTCACTCAGAAAGTTTGCTCCACTTTCAAGTCTTTTGGCTACAGGATTGATGTTAAACCACCTCCACATCTTCTTAACCTTATCCTTAAAGACAGAGATCCTAATAAACACTTAGAGCTACAAGGTCAGTGTTGTCCCCAGGGTCTATCTATAGGGCATGCCGCCTGGCTTATTTTACTGACAGCCCGGCTAAAATTTAAGCGATTTGCAAGGTACTGTATAGAGATGCCAAGTACTATAGATATTATGTGCAAACTACGAATTTACGGAGGTGTGAAAAACTACGGATATTTCCAAAAATCTCGGACATTTTCGAAAACTTAATTTAAAAAAAAAAAAAAATCAAGCATAGTCAAATGTAGTGATTTTTGTGGTAACTTCACAAAGCCGTCACACAGTAAGCCTGTCTGCCTCAACAGGAGTTGATGTTCTTCACGCGCAGCTGTATATTCTTTGCCCAGAGCAAGAGAAAATCTCTCCCTCCGTCTTTGGAAACCAGCCAAAGAAAACGTCTCACCACAGCAGCTGCATGCAATTGCATCCTTATTGCATTCATCTTCGAAATTAAATATTGTAATTAATTAGTATTGATTCTTTCTAGAATATATTTTATTTAACATTGTAAAAGTGTTGTGTATTCCTTCAACTTTTATGTCATGAACCTTTAAAAACTGTGTTTTATGCTTATGCCTTTATTCCCCAATTGTTCTAAACATCCTTATCTTGCTTTCAATGAATATATTTCTATTCGTCAAATGTTCAATGTAATGGTTTTCCTGACGCTTTGAAGCAATGCACGTTGAGTGTGTTTTTTGTGCGTGCATGCGCACCAGATGGGACATACTTTCTCATGCTTCTCCCTGTCAGCAGCGAGCTTTTGTTTATGTTACTCCGACAGATTTGCGAAGTGCACTTCTTTTTTTTTCATGTAAATATGTTCCGCAAAACAGAGGGGTGTTTTATTTTATCCTGTCAGATTCACAAGAACTTTATTTCTACCTGTATAGCTTGTTTTAAAGATGAATGTTTCCCAGATCATTCTTTGTTGGGAATCTTTTAATTTCAGTTTTAATTTTCGTTTTTTGTTTGATGATTTTTTATTTTCATTACTCACTTGTGCATTAAGTTGTGACATTATATTTCCCCACATCTTAGCAGAAAACTTCTATTGTGTTAATCAAATGTTCCATGGATTTTTATTGTTATTTATTTTATTTGCATTGCTTTTTTATTTTATCCTCTTTTTTTTCCAGAACTGATTCATTTATACAATTTAAAATACCTTTTTGATTAGTTTGCTTCCCTATCATAAGCATTTAATGCTAATTTTCTATTTATCTGCATAATAAAGGTGTGAAGCCTTTCAAAGTTAATTGTTCTGGGCGTTGTTGGATTTTGCTCCCATCATGTTTGTTGTGTGCATGTTTACTTGCAATAATGTTGGATAAATGGCCACCTGCCTCTACTAATATTCTTGGATCTAAAAAGCAAAAAGGTTGTCAAAGATTCAAGGAGAGTTATTTGCTAGAATTTATGTGTCAAAAATCATCTCGGATATCTGAAATCCATGGGAAAGAACCTTTTCTTGGTGAAGTAAATGAATTTCTTTGTTGCGTTCTTATAAAGAGGAAGCGTTCAGCTCCAAGCTAGTTTTCAACATGGACAATAGATTGCAGCACAGCTGTGCTCACTCCTTTGCTCTGATTTTGCAATCGTTCCCCCTCTGAGCACACATTTTCACGTGCAATATGTTAGAGCTCCGGTATTTTGTGTAGTGAGCGTCTTTTCTGCAGTGAACCCGTAAGTTATTTCTGCCTGTATTTCGTAAGTTCTTTCTGTGTGTTTACTTCCAGGGAAGAACAATTTGATGACTGGAGTGAAGACCTCACCCAAGTGCTCTGAGAAAATACGATAATTTCATTAACTAAAGTGAACCTGTATCTCTGTCGGAATAATTATTCGAGGCTTATTGATAATAAAGGATTGTTTTTTTCCCTGGCTTGTTGTTAATCAATGTTATTAAGTGTATTATATCTAATAATATTCGATGCAATGAAATAACTTATAAACTTTTAATGAATGAAAAGTCAAATCAGAAAATGACACTCTCAAGTTTCTTTAAGAAAAATGAAAGCACGAAAACAACAACAGAGCCAGATTTCCGACAACAACGTTGTAGAGGCTGGTCCATCTCAAGAAACACAGTCTGTTTTAAATTCAAAATGTGCTTCCAAACATCGATCATCAGTTACAGTGACTGGTTTCAAACATTTAATTGGTTAATGGTAAAGGATAATGGAATGATGTGTTCCACAAGTATAAAATATGGAAAGATACAATCCACAAACAAGGAAGAGACTTGGGTGACTATACCATTCAAAAGGCTTCAAAACGAAAGTTTAATTGACCATGAACATAGCAACTTACACACTGATTCCTGTTCAGATAATATTGAAAAACATATACTTGAAGAAACTGGATTAGGACAAATTGAACGATCAATTTCAGTTTTGAATAACCAGCCAAGAGATGCTTTTGTGGGACCTTTAAAATCTATGTATTGGTTGGCAAAAATGAACTACCACACACTACACTGTATGAAAAATTGCTTGAGCATTGTAAGGCTATGGGTTGTTCATACTTAAGTCCTCTTGATATTGGAAAAAATGCACATTATACTTCGGAAAGAATGCCAGAATTTCTTGACATTTTAGCTTCAGAAATTAGATGTGAAATACTAAAAAATGTGCATTCAGCAGATTATTTCAGCGTTCTGTGTGATGAAATGACAGACATTGCAGTTTTGAAGCAGCTTATTATATACATTAAATATGTTGGTCAGCTTAAGAAAGAGATTAGTATTAGTTTTATAACAACTTGTAATATCATTGATGGCAAAGCTGAAACTGTAACTAAAAAAACTGTTGAAACATTTAGTAATGTAGGGTTGAAAACTCCTAACTTGGTGGGCCTAGAATCTGATGGGGTAGTCGTCATGATTGTGAAGCACAAAGGAGTAGCAGAACTACTCAAATATGAAACAGATGGACTTTCAAGTCAACTTCCATTGTATAAATCACTGCCTGGCTCTTGATAGTGCTCATGCAGCCACTGAGATGCCTTATTAAGTCCAATTTAATGATATCTTAAGACAACTGTTTTTCTTCTAAAATTCATCCGTTTGGATGGCTGGTTTAACTGGAATTCAAAATATACTGAACAGTCCTCAAATTAAACTCAAAATGGCTAGTGACACCAAGTGGCTGTCTGTTGACTTTGCTGTTCAGTTCTTAAGAGAATCCTGTTGAGTGTCACTGCTGCACTCGAAAGAGAGGCCACTGAAAGAAATAACATCACAGGTGAAGGTTTAAGCAAATATGTGGGAACATACAATTCCATAGCTTCAGTTATGATGATTTCAGATGTGCTACCTCTTTTGTCTAAATTGTCTAAAGTTTGGCAAAGGCAAGATGTTAATTTGAAAGAAATAGAGCCGGTCTTACAAGCCACAAAACTATGCATTGTGGAATTGAAAGTTACCCCTGCTAATCATTTTAAAAATCTCAATCTACATATTGCAGGTTAATGGTCAGACCTTCGTGTTGTTTGTTCAGATGCTAACGCTACTGCTTTTAAGACAACGGCCTATGATAAATACGGGGTGATTCATAAAGAAGTATACAGTTTCCAGATGCTGTAAAACAGTAACAATTGAAGACACGGACCATAACTGCAAACCGTTAGGTAGATGTACTCATAAAGTTTGTGTCCCACTACTGACGGAAGTGACGTAGGCGATAGCGCGCGTGTCACATGACTAGTCAGTCAAAATGGCAGCGTCTGCCATTTTGACTGACTAGTCACAATTGAAATACATTTTGAAAACACTGCATCCAGACTTTAAACTATCAAGAACATTACAACATATGACTGGAGAATTTTTTTCCCACTGTTTGGAGAATTTTGAGAAAGAAGCTGAAAATGATTCCATACAAAGTGCAGATGTTGCAAAATCTCACTGACCTTGACAAGACAAAGCGCTCTGAATTTTGTGCCGAAATGCAGCACCATTTTGAAAACGACGATTTTGCAGATCACTTAGTTCTCACTGATGAAGCTACATTTCACGCGAGTGGTCAGGTAAACACACAAAATGTTCGCTTTTGTGGAACGGAGAATCTCAGATTTACAGTGCAACATGTGCAAGATTCCCCTAAGGTAAATGTGTTCTGTGCTGTGGCCATAAAGAAAGTGTATGGCCCCTTCTTTTTCACGAGAAAACTATTACAGGAGGCTCTTTTCTGGATATGTTAAGTCATTGGTTGATACCACAGTTGCAGGAAGACAGTGACAACTTCATTCTCCAATTGGATGGTGCACCACCGCACTGGTTAGGTGATGTGTGAGATTATCTCGATGAACATCTTCCTCACCGATGGATTGGACGAGCCACGGACTACAACATGCCACTGACCCAACAGCCACCCAGAAGTCCTGACTTAACACCTCGTGACTTTTTCCTGTGGGGGTACGTAAAGGACAAGGTATTCACCCCTCCCCTTCCTGCTGATCTACCAGAGCTGAAACAGCATATCACAGCCACTATCACTGCACTTGATTCAGATATCTTACCTCGCGTTTGGGCGGAAATGGATTACCGGCTCGATGTGTGTCGTGTGACTAAGGGTGCACACATAGAACATCTGTGACTGTCTCTAAAAAACTTGAAACATTCCCCTACAATTCTGTTACAGGTAACATAAAATATCCTACACTGTTCTTGTTTTATAGTGTGTTGAAACTGTATACTTCTTTATGAATCACCCTGTACATACACACACTTATTAACCACTTAGAAGCAAGATTTCCAGATATGCCAATCATTTCATGTTTTTCAAGAGTTTTCAATCCAGAGAGACATGATCAAAATGAGGCTTCCAAGATTCTTTTTGTACATGATTCTAAAAATGGAAGTCATGCAATCTTAAACTATGAAAATAGTAAACTAGAACGGGCAGTTGCATCAAAATTGTTTAACGGGCAGTTGCATCAAAATTGTTTAACGGACGGACATGCAAAAATTTAGATTCTAAACAAAAAATGCTTTAACTTTCAACAACACCTGAGCTCAAAGAATCTTTTCCAAATTTAGCAAAACTTGCTGCTATTGGACTGACTATACCTGCAAGTACAGCTAAATGGGACGGATGATTTTCTACTCTAAAACGATTTAAAACCTGTTTAAGGAATTGCATGAAGCACAGCACACTCAATAATCTGATGCTGATTTCACTAGAGAGACCAGATCCAACACTTTCATTATGAAAAAGCTGCAGACAACTGGGCCTCTAAGAACAGAAGAATTAATGTATAAAGTGTTAACCTTGAGTTAAAATCACTACATATAAGGATTTCAACATTTTTCATAACTATTTTTTAAATTGAATTCTACAAACTGGTTTTTAATTTTATTAAAACATTCTGCTTTTTAAATAAAAGGTGCTTTAATTGTTACATTTAGTGTGTTCATGTAGATGTGTTGGATTTTTCAGTTAAAAAATATAAAATTAGCCAGTATTAAAATTTTTAAATGAATTGTTGCACAAATTATCATTAAATCAATATATGTTAAATTATGCAAGTAATGTTTGCTCTGGATCGCTCGAGTCACACATATAAGTAATAGAAAATTTTATAATTTATACGCGAAAAATTACACGCACGCCCCAACCCCACCCAGCTAGTTTACGATGCCACCCGGCTAGTTTACGATGCCACCCGGCTAGTTTACAATGCCATCCGGCTAGTTTACAATGCCATCCGGCTAGTTTACAATGCCATCCGGCTGGCAATATTTTCTGGGGAGAACACTGAAGGTGTCTACTCTATCCCTGTCAACACTTTCACAGGCATTACCCACTACATAGGTAGTACTTACCGAAGCATCAACCAGCGACTGGAAGAACATATCGCTGATGTTCAAAAAGACAATCCTTCCACCTCCCTTTCAATTTTAACCATCAGCGATATGTCCACAATTCCCGATTGGCAAAACGTTAAACATATCACTTCATTCAGCAATCGGAAAACCCTCAGGTACTGCGAAAGCATTGAAATCTTCTTTACTCCTAACACCTGCAATACAGACGCACCTTTTAATATACCTATCATTTGGAAAGCTATTTTGAAATCTGTCAACAACTGATGCTTATACCACATGTTTCATTCCATGGCTGATGAAGATAGAAGCCACTAATGAAACATCCCACTACTTGTAATTTTTACGTAACATATGCGTGACATGTCGACATCAAGAATTATTCTAATGTCTCCTTGTTGTAATCCATGTTCTTTCCTTTTTCTTCTTCTTCTTTTTTCCCCCTGTATTCGAAATACAGAAGAGGGGGAGGAAGCAACATGGATTACAACAAGGAGAGACATCAAAAACTCAACCACCAGATGGCACGCGAGCTGAATACCATAAAACAGGCAACCAGGAGGAAAGCATCTATGTGGAAATCAGATCAGGCAGTTGAACTGGTGTGGCGATAGCCAAGCACAAGTTGCTAACAGTTCAAAGACCACTGAAGATGACACAGGCCTATGTGCTGAGATGCATTTGGCAATTGCGGGGAAAGGAGGCAGTGTTCCTTCGGTGTTTTTAACATTTGTCAATTCATTTTATGAACCTTAGGATTTTAACTTCATTTTACTACAGTTTCTGTACTTCATTTTTTGACTTTTATCCTCATCATTCTTGTTTGCCTTTGTTTTTGTTTTTTTCACATTGTTTACCATTTGAATCAGTGAAAACAACATGGACGAAGTCTTAGCATTTGTTTAGGGAAAAGGTAAAGTTGGCATTTCACCAGGTGAGCTTCATTTCAATTATACCTTCAACTGTTTTAACTTTTATTTGGAACATCGTTACAATTCCTCTGTTGAGCACAAAGCTAACTATGATGCAAGTAACAGAAGTTGATGAACATTTTCAATTTCCGAATTATATTTATTAAAACCGTGTATACCAATCACTATTTCATACTGGCAGGGTCCTTGTTGTTGATTGAAATAGGTGATTCAAATTATAATAGTTTTCTTTTCTCATAAGTCAGCATTTATGAGCAGTGCCTTACCAACATAAACACCCACTTTTGACTTAGCTGCTTTTTACTCTTCTCAAGTTGCTGAACAGAAGACACTATTCTGTGATGATCAATTTATTAATTAGTAGATAGGTAGGTCAGCAGGCAGGAGGCAACTGTCCAGATGGCATCCAGTATTTATAATTTTGTCTTATTCTCTCTGTCTCTTTCTTAATCTCTCTCTCTCTCTCTCTCTCTCTCTCTCTCTCTCTCTCTCTCTCTCTCTCCTCAAACTACTTTTACAGGGTAGTTCCTCCATCTGTTCTCTCTCATTTTTTGTTCAGCAGTTGTGTGAGGACAGAGAGTCAGAGGAAACGGACAGAGAGAGAGAGAGAGAGAGTAATATGCACATCTCTCTCACTCACTCACTCAAAAGAATAAAGGAATGAATGAACATACACTTAAGTCTTACCTTCAGTAGGTAAATTTTCTAAAATCTCTTCACTAACAGTTTCTTTAGCCCTTGGCATGCTCAAAGCTGAAATACATTCCGCCAATTTGTCTGGCCTTGGGTGCACCATGAGAACATGACGAGGCCGCTCTTGCCTTCTAGGTAATGTCTCATAAAAGTCTGATGGCTCTTCATTTCCAGAATCTTCTGAATCACTCTTCTGTACCAGGAAAATATGTAAGAAAAAAACTAATTAATAAAGTATTTCAAAACACTGGTTTTGTCAAATACAATATCATTTATATAATTTAGAGGACAAAAAAAGCATGAATAGGTTATTATTTTCAAGTTTCCATCAAGAAAAATTTTGCCTGACTAAACTATAGAAAAAACACCTCAATCACATATCAAATATAGTGGCTCTAAGATAAGCACCAATTACATGGCAGCTAAATGAGCGAAAAATTTCAATGTCTTACACAAATTATGCTTGCATGCCACCTTGCTTTACAAGACAGAAGAGAAAGTTATGTCAAACTAGATAGTAAAAGATATGAAAAACACAGAGGAAAAGAATATCGCAACCACTGCTTTTTACCAGGATGCTGAAAAGTAGCTGTCCATGTGACAACTCAGAATTGAGGTTTGAATAACACTTCAGCAGTTGGACATACCCAATTTTAAACAAGTTATTTCTGAGTGTTGAGGGAAGGGTTGATTTTTTATACCAAAATGGAAAGAGATTTTATTTCTCACTGACACCCATTCCTAGTATCAGATTGACATGACACCTGTAAAACCATGCAATGCTGTTGTCTGGTACTAGGCTACCCAAATGTCCCCTCAATCATTGTCATTCCGCATTAAGAATTAAAACCGAGCAATTTATACACAGTAAAGTCAGGTATGTATCACTCTCTGGTATAAATTTTAAGAATTATTGCTATATATATATATAACCAATACTCCTGTACTCGACGAGATTCACCACAAAATGGTATTTGTGAGGCTGGGATCAACTGCTCCTGCAACTGTTGAAGCCAAACTTAGGGAAAAAGTTCCTAGAATACACAACAGCATTGTGTTAATCTATGGAAGTGTATCATCACCTTAAAATTGAAAATGAGAGTATCGGTGCAAAATAAACCCCTTTTCTGATGGCAGAAAAGTTCCCCACATTACCAGTGCATGTAAACAGATAAAATCGGAAAAAAAAATTGCATGCCAATTTTTCAAAATCATATGTGCTGAACTTCTAAAAGATTATCTAATTTTGTGTTGATCACCTTACAGTGCTATATACCATAAAAATTAATTATGTAGAACATCATGTGTCGTTAGGCTCTAAAAACAGTTACTAAGATATTTAGAAAAGAAACTTACAAACTGCCTGAGAAAATATGGGCAGGTGGTGAATGGATCAGATGCTGGCCTGATCTTGAATGGCAGTGCTGCCCTGAATATTGCATTTATTTCAGGAGCCGAAAACTAAGAGCCAACCTAGGAGATGGCATCATCAAAGTTGTATAAAAATTAAATGTATAAGCGTACACAACCGTTGAAACAGAAAACTTGCTGCAAACCCACGAAGCCCGAACCACGATAACAATATAATAAGATAATTTAAAGAAAAATTAATAAAACAATAAGTAGTTATTAGAACATTATAGATTTCAATGAGGACAAAATGAATACATTACAATTGAATGTGCAGCAATGTGTGTGAAATGAACCTGTATGGCAAAATACTGTATTAGAAATATTGGGCTACGAACCTCATAAAAACAAAATTTATTAAAGAAAATTTGTTATATCCAGAAAAGCAGTTCCATTAATGAATCTTCAAAAATTACAAATAGCATTTTCAGCAAATTATTATTATTATTATTTTTTTTTTTTTTTTTTTTATTGGAAGTTTAACGACCACCATGAGCAACTCAATGGGCTATAAGCAATTGACTGTTCCTAATTTAGGGTCACAGGTTCCAGGAAACGAAGAGAGCCACTGCCGTAAGACAAACACAATATCAATGCCTCACCAGGATTCGAACCCGGACCCTTTCCGGACAAATGGTCGTAAGCCATTGCTTAGACCACTGCGTCACCGGAGCGGCAACAACCTACAACTGTAAGAGGAATGTGGCAACAGAATTTAATTTTTTTCTGTGTAAACAAAACTTTTGATATAGTTCCTATAAACTGAGAACAAACTTTGATAAAATCTAGAGGCCAGAAATGTCTGTAAAAACAGAAGAACTCAGATAAGTTCTTCAAGTTCAAATAAAGTAAGTATATTATTCTAAGTAAAGCCTTGAGTAATTTTTTAATTGCCGTAAATGACATTTTTATTTTATTTTAACCTACAAGCAAAAACTATCTGAGAAATCTGCTAATAATTTGGAAACTATCCGTGTACAGCATACACGCATACGTCTACATTCTGCTACTTTGGGCATCATCTTGATCAGAGATGGGCAACCTCAATGATCCACTTAGCTATCCTGGTCTTTTTAGTCTTGCTACACACAGCTTTAGCTCTGATAAGGCAATACCATAACAGTGATGTATGCATTTGGAAACACAGCATACATACTTTAAAAGAAAATAGTAAAATTTAAAAGGATTTCAATATGTATACATAAAAAATATATTCTAAACAGTGTTGTTCTACAGAATAAAACTTAGCCCAACAATAAAAGAGAAATGGTCATATCAGAGGATTTAATTCATGTGCAAAATATGTAAAATGTGATGCTTGTTGGGATAAGTTTTATTCCTTGGAACACTATTTAGTGCATATATTACCGCTAAAGTGCAGAAATCAGTTATTCTACAGATTATCTAGGTAATGTGCAGATAAACTAGGGTGATCCGTTAAAGTGCCGAAAATTGTTTCATTGCTCAAATTACCTAGATAATCTGCACATTACCTACTAGGCACTCGTTAAAGTGAAAATAAGATCTTTGCTGGAACAGCAGCAACGTTTCTGGAAGCTTAAATTAACATAATGTTATTTATTTATTTTTCAATACATAAAGAATCAAGTTAATACAATCAAACAATCAACAAATTAGTTGATAGAATCAATCATCAATCAATTAAAAAACTATAATAGAAAGAATCAAACGGTTTAAAATATTATTATAATTAAGAAAATGAATTTGCAAAACATATGATAAAATTATGCTTACTTATTAGTGCAATCTAAAGATTGGTGGCACTTTGAATTACATAGCAATTGGTTTTTGCAACAAGCACACCTATTTGTGGTACATTTAGATTTGCAGTCACATTTTCTGAAACCCTGCCCAGTACCAAGGGATCTTCAATACAACAAATTTTGTTAAGTAGTCTTGGTATACGAGAAGAAACTTAAACTTTCCATCTGGTTGAGATTGGTAATCGATGAGACCCACCTGGCATCTGCTGTTGAAATGCGATGAAATAATCGGCTTTACAACAATCCCGTTTTTGCACTTTTTTGTTTTTGTTGACAAGGTTCGCATAAATCCAAAAACATTTTTATTTGGGCTTGGGTTATGTTTTTATAAAGTGTATTTAATTGCTTGATCATTCTGTCTCTTCCACCGTGGCCAATTGACAAATGAGTAGAATACAATATGTCAAACAATTCTTCGGCATGGACAAACTTTTTCACACTTTCTCGCGCATATGAAAACGGCTCAATGAGTTTTTCACAGCCTTGTACAGTCAACACATCATACCTTTGAATTATTCGATAATCTTGAGATGATTCTTTCTTCTTGGAAACTTTTATTCGCTTTACATCTTCAATTATGCAATCATACTTTCGTTTTGTCATTAAAACACTATTATATTTTGAATCTTCGCTAAAGAGGTTTTCGAAGAATCTTTTCTTCCTTTTACTCACCAATTCGGTGCTTGCTTGCATACTAGGAGTTAAATTTATCTGCTTTAAAAAAAATCACGACACAAATTCACACGCTAACAGGCAGAAACGAATTTGAAAACAGAATTAGCTATGCTACGCACTGGCAGCCAACGCTAATTATGAGAAATAAAAACAACCGGCGACGACTAGACGCTGGCGAAACGAAACTAAAAGTGGAGGGAGAGGGGGAAGGTGTAGGGAAAGGAAATGAGAGAAACAAACTTTTGAACTTTAACGATACGGAAGCCGTTAATGTGCACATTACCTAGGTAAAATGCGGAAAACTCTTGATTCCGCACGTTAACGGAGCAAATCAGTTAATCTGCAGATTAGCTAGGTAATGTGCACATTAACGGTTTTCGAGCTTTAGTGGTAACACATACATGTATTCTAGGTTTCTATAGTAGAGATAAAGAGAATGATTCTGCATTCCTGTTGGTTCCCTTGATGTCAACTTCTTTTCTCCCCTTCCAACAGCATAATGGTGACATAAGCACTTGACAATATAAGTACACATACTGCAGACTTTAGGTTTCAATGGCAGAAATGAGAAGGGCGAAGCACTCAACCTTCTTTATTCCTATTCATTTATTTGAAAGCAGACTTTGGTCAACTTCCTCTTCTCTTCCCTGTACTTTCCTAATTATTGTAAACGTGACCAAGAAAGTGGCAAGTCGCTACAGAATACACAATTGCATGACAAATGAGTGAGTCATATTTTTGTAATATGCATCAAATTTAATTTTAATTCGTTAACATTTTCCTTTTGAGATTTTTAAACGAATTTAAGCCTTTGCCATAGTTTGTATTTGGATGCAGTTTCCTCATATATTCTATGAAACTGAAATTACATCACCCAGAAGTGGCTGTCCTAGAGAAGACACATATAAATCAACATACAGGAGCACCATGTCAACACATGATTCCAGTATGAGACCAGTGCTAATACAAGCACAGCACAGACAAGGATTATCTACCAGTTAAATAACACACAGCACAGACAAGGATTATCTACCAGTTTAATAACACAAATTTCTGGACAGTAACAATGTCAAGCTTGTGTTAGACAATTCCCAGAGGAACAGCACCTTGTACAGAATATCAGATATTACATTTTATCACTTTATGTGCATAGCTAAGTGGCTTCAAAAATGGATGAATGATTACAGACCTTTGAGAGAGCAGATCTGCCACATAGCAGAACATGTAGGCTATGACAATACCACAATGCATCAAAGCTATTAACATTGGCTACACAAAGGCATGCATACCCACTGGTAATGATCAAAATTGATAAGTTTTTCAAGTGGCCAGTGGATGTTCAAAATCTAGTGCCCAATGAATAGCTATTTCGTGTTGTACACACATTTTATCACTGCACTGTATACCTTTCACAAACTTAGAACCAGTTAAATTTAAGTTTAGTAGTAATAATGGCCCACTGTCTAATGTCCAGTGCAATTAAATACATAATTATAATCTTAAAAGTCATATTTTTCTTCAACGAAACGTCAACCAAATTTTCTGACAAATAATTTAATCAATTTTAGTTGGTCTCTCTCTAAACTCTTGAATAAAATATTTCCAACATGGATTGATAGCAGTTGATGGGTCAAAATTTTCAAGCAATACTTTGGGTTACTTTATTTGCCACCTATTTTCTAAAGTCACTTTTTGCATGAGCATTGTTTGTCATCAAGAATATTGCCCATGATGCACGTATTCTCTTAATTTCTGCACTGTTTTGCATAATGGTCAGCAGTATTTCAACAATTTGTGCTAAAACCTTCATGTACTTAAAACTTTTTGTTTTCAGTTTCCAGTAATGGAAAGTTGCAAAACCATTTTTGGAGCAGCAAAATGCATTTTTGGAGCAGGTAAAATACATTTTTGGAGCAACAAAATGCATTTTTGGAGCAGGGTGAAATACATTTTTGGAGCAACAAAATGCATTTTTGGAGCAGGTAAAATATATTTTTAGAGCAGGTAAAATACATTTTTGGAGCAGGTAAAATACATTTTTGGAGCAGCAAAATGTGTTTTTGGAGCAGGTGAAACACATTTTTGGAGCGACCAAATGCATTTTTGGAGCAGATAAAATACATCCTTGGTGTAAGAAAACATTTTTTAGAGCAGGTAAAATATTAGTAGAACAAACTCTTAAGCAAAAAATGTTTTGGAAATAGATGCACCCTACTCAAATTTAAAAACATCTTGCATTGAAATGCACACACACATATTCAAACATTTTAGTTTTCAAATAGACCAAAAAATTTGTAACCATAGCAGGATTCTATTATTAATAATTTATTTTACAAAGAATGCTTCATTTTTTGCTGCTTTTCTCAATATTTAATTGCTCACTTCTATTCTTTTCTAATTTTTTAAGATAGTTAGCAATGTTTTGCTTCTTTCAATAGCATGTGTCTACTTTCTATTGCACTCATCTTTTTTTATGCCACATTCAATGTTCATCTCAGCATTGTTTAACACTTTATGAGGGAATCCAACTGCTTCAAATCACCTTGTGAACATTCAATTTCTTCTCTTTTTTGCTTGTTTTGCTGCATTTTTTCAGCACTAATCTGCTCTTGATATTTTTTTCAAGATTTTTTATAAGCTATCAGAAGTTTTTTGGTTACATTAATTTTACTCACATCTCCATTTAATCTTTTGGCATGATCTTTGTGCTTCTTGCTCTCAGCATGACGCCTTGCGACAGGCTAAAATCGCAGCCACATGGCTTATAAAACGTGATTCAGCAAAACTTTAGATGCTTCATAAAAAGGCCATTCTTTACTATACATACCGCGATACACTTGACAATAAGTTTTATCTGACTTCGTTCTTTTTGTTGTCATAGCTGTTTCACTGCTACGTTTCGTTTCGTTTTAATCTAAATGAACCCTTTCCACTCAAATAACTTTTCACCCATACTCACATTTTTTTTTCCTTTTCTGCAGTAGAGGCCACAACTTAGCAGTGAAAGCTCAGCTTTAGCTCGCGAGCCCTGACATCCGAGCTATAGAGGCATCATCAGTGGGCTGACACCCGACCTATTCGGCAAAAAAGAAATGTCATGCGAGCTATAGAGGCGCCATCGGCATGGAGTGTGCCACCCGATACGTGCCATATTCGGCAAAAAAGAAATGCCTCGCGAGCGCCGACATGCAAGATATAGAGGCATCATTGGCATGGAGGGTGACACCCGACACGCAAGATATTCAGCGAAAAGGAAATGGCTCGCAAGCCCCGACATACGAGCTATAGAGGCGTCATATAGACGTGGGGGATGACACCCGACCTATTCGGCAAAAAGGAAATTCCTCGCGAGCACCGACATCCGAGCTATAGAGGCGTCATAGGCATGGCAGATAACACCCGACACGCGAGCTATTCGGTGAAAACGAAATTCCTCGCAAGCGCCGCCATGCGAGCCACAGAGGTGTCATCGGCATGGCGGGTGACACCCAACACGCAGATGAAGTTTCTTTTTCTTTATCCGGTGAAAAGAAACGTCTCGCGAGCCCCAACATGCGAGCTATAGGGGCATCATCGGCGTGACGAGTGACACCCAACCTATTCAACGAAAAATAAATGTCTCGCGAGCACCGACATGCGAGCTATAGAGGCGTCATATCGGCATGGAGGGTGCCACCCGACGTGCGATATTTGGCGAAAAAAATGTCTCGCAAGCCCTGACCCACGAGCTATAGAGGCATAATGAACACGGCGGATGACACCCGACACGCAAGCTATTCGGCGAAAAAGAAATGTCTCGCGAATGCCAACATGCGAGATATAGAGGCATCATTGGCATGGAGGGTGACACCCGAGATATTCGACGAAAAGAAATGTCTCGCAAGCCGCGACATACGAGCTATAGAGGTGTCATAGGCGTCACGGATAATACCCAGCACGCGAGCTATTCAGTGAAAACGAAATTTCTCGCGAGCGCTGACATGCGTGCCATAGAGGCGTCATCGGCATGGCGGGTGACACCCAACACGCAGATGACATTTCTTTTTCTTTATACGGTGAAAAGAAATGTCTCGCGAGCGCCAACATGAGAGATATAGAGGCATCATTGGCATGGAGAGTGACACCCGTGATATTAGACGAAAAAGAAATGTCTCGCGAGCCCCGACATGCAAGCTATAGGGCGTCATCGGCGTGGCGAGTGACACCCGACAAATTCGACGAAAAAGAAATGTCTCACGGCCACCGACATGCAAGCTATAGAGGCGTCATCGGAGTGGCGGGTAAGCTATTCGGCGATTTCGTAATGTTGGGTGTCACCCGACACTGGAGTGGAAAGGGTTAAAACGTTTGCACCGAAATTTTCACAAGCACAAAGCCACATGCAATCAAAGTAAAGAGTTGGCAAAAGGCGCTGAGCTGAGTTCTCTCTCGACTTTTGCGCACGGTACTCTCAAATGGCTGTATGGGGAATCACGTGACAAACTCTGCCTCCGTTGGCAGGGGGTAGTCAGAACATCGAAGGCGCATAAGGGACTATCTGTAAAGTGGGGTTTTTTTACCAAAAGACGGTAAAAAAAATAGAAATTGCGTGCAGGGATCTTGCGAGGGCTTTTCCGTAGTTTTTTCGGGTGACTTCCGTAAAACCGTAAGATGGAGTGAAAATCCGTAAAAGTTGACATCTCCGAATACCTATGAATCCTTTAGAAACAGAACTATTGTATCCTGCCACGGGAGAGCCATTTTCAGTCGTCCTCCACGTCAACGAAATAGCTAATGATTGATCTTACGCTGTATTTACGTAATCGCGCACCTCGTCCAGAATTAAATAAATGTGCTATCCCAAAGAGCAGGGAACGACATATAAACAATCTCAATTGCACAGCACTCCGAAAGACCACCAAACTATCAGTAAACAATCTTCATCAGGATTTCATAACTTACAGCATCGTTTCTCCTACATAGCACGTGATTACAACAAAACTCCTTCATAAGCAAAAACAATTTAATTTCCTACATCGAGAAAATCGTTGTTTTCGTCACTTTTGCCGAAAAAACAACGAATTAGATGGTAGGTGAAAAATATTCCGAAATTTTGGGAATGGTGGTACAGTACGTGTTGATTAAGCATTGTTTTCACCAAATTATGCATAGACCATAAAAAAGCGGCATTTGATTCGACATTTAAAATGGCACTTTTTGCCATTTAAACATTTTTTCCACTCTGCAATTTTTGATGTGGATTGCCGTTTTGGCACAGTTGGGTGCAAATATTACATTTTTTTGTAATTTGTAGCAGTTTGGGGCAAGATAATGAAATTGGTGCAAACTTTCCGTCACTGAGTTTCTCTAGCAGTTTCTGATACGTTATTGATAGTCAAAAATGTTCAAACACAATGTTTCACAGCTGCTTCCATTCTGCTAAATTTTCCTTTTCATTCCTTTTAGTATTGGTTAGGTTCTTCCTGGTGTCAAAATAAAAATAGGCTGTACAGCTTTCAAAACCGAACTTCATATTTTATGGCAGAATCATTTTGTGGTACTGTGTGGTTGCCAGTACTGAACCACATCCATACATCTACCATAGCTCAGACTAGGAGAAAATGTGACACCAACCTGGTCACCTTGCTTTACAGACTCACAACAATTCCTAACCACTGGACAGAAAAAAAAAAAATTACCGAGTGATTTTCTGTGTTATTTCTAATAAATATTATTTGTAAATGCATTTATGGCACCTCTATTCATAGTGATTGTGGAATAACTTTTTTACGGGTCTTATAGAGGTTATTTTTAATGAAAGTTGGTTGTCAAATTTTCGAACTAAAGCCTAGTTCGTCATCAGGACTATGTCACTGGAGTAGTTGCTGCCACTCAATTGGAAGAGTCCATCCGCAATTATCGTTAATTGTGGTACTTCTTCTTCTTGCTATTTCGATCCCTTCTTCTAGTTTCCTCTTTACTAAGTTTGACTGGTGGGCGATTATTTTCACTGAGTCCCAATTTATGGAGTGTCCACTTGCTTGTATATGTCTGTCTAGCCCTGTTTTGTTCCCAATGTTCCTAATAGCTGCTTGGCGTTCTTTCATTCGGACCTTAAATACTTCTCCCTGTTTCTCCTATATAGCTGAGTCCGCAGTTACAGTCGATGCAATAAATTACTCCTTCCTGCAATTGGATGTCCAATTCTTTCTGCTTTAAAGCTGGCAGGAATTTCTTTATTTTGTTATTAAGATCTGGAGCTAGCCTGATATTATATTTTGCTCTGATCCTTTTCAGTTTCTCGAAAAGTCCCTTGTGGTACGTAATTTTGCTGGTGAATTTGAAGTTGGTTTTTTCCTGCTTCTTTTTTGGCACTTGTTTAAATATTTTCTCAACATATGGGGAGGGGTAATTGTTTTCTGCCAATATCTCCTTTAATTCTTCTTTGTGAAGATCTTTTTGAGTAGCTAAAGAGACCAGGATTTCAATTTTTTCCAAAAATTGTCTCGCTGTATTCGATTTAATATAATCAGGGTGGAATGAGCAAAAGTCTAACATCTTCCCTGTGTTGGTGGGTTTTCTAAAAGCTGAGTGAATATTTTCCCTTCTTGAGGTCAAGGTTAAATCTAGGAAATTGATGCGATGGTCTTTTTTCTGTTCCAGGGTGTACTGCAAGGTATTCTCTAGTAAGTTAAATTCTTCCAGAATCTGAGAGGGTAGAGATTGGTCCACAGTATCTACTATAATTAGGACATCATCCATGTACCTTACATAGAGAGCAAACAAGGAGGGTTGTATAAGGATTTTTGCCTCTAGTTTACTTATATAATAATTTGCTAGCAGAGGTGCTAGTGGAGAACCCATTGCAAGTCCTGAAGTTTGCCTGTAATATTTCTTTCCAAACTGGAAGAAATTATTCTTGAAGGAAAATAGGAGCAGTTCATATATGCCAAGTAGTATTTCTCTATTGTGATTATGGAATATTATTTTTTCCGCAAGGTCATCTGCAATGAATTCCAGTAGGAGGTCCAGGTTAATGTTGGTATACATAGAGACTATATCCAGGCTTGCCATTACTGGATGAATTAATTCTGGCAAGTTGTCCAGTTTTCCTTTTAGCTGCATGGAATTTTTAGTAGGTAGGGAGGAGAAGGGAAAATATCTCTGAGGTGACCAAGCAAATAATAATTAATGTTGGAGAGTGGCGAATTTCTAGTGTCTATTATAGGTCTTACTGGATGGCCTTCTTTGTGAACTTTTATCGTACCATAGATCTGTGGAATTTTTGACTGGATTTTGGAGAAGTTTTTGAAGAGCTCATTAAGCTGTTTTTTATTTCTTAAAGAGCTGATTAATTTCTTAAGATTTTTGACAGTTTGATCTATAGGGTTACCATTGAGTTCTTCATAATAAGGCTTGCTCAATTCAGCTTCCATTTTATTGTAATACTTCTCTTTTTCTACCAATACCAAAACTTTGCTCTTATCTGCTCTCAGTGCTACAACTTTATCATTGGCTTTGAATTTTTTAAGGTCAGTAATGGCATTTCTCTTAAAATTGTAATCAACTTTTACTGGCTTTTTTACCAATTTTTGAGATGCAGTCTGGGAATTCTTTCCTTAAAGTGGCTGCTGTATTTTCATCTTCTCTTTCTACCTTACTACAGATGCTTTCTAAATCAATCAGCATACGTTTTTATTAAGTGTTAGGAAAAATTGAAGATTAAAGAGAATAAATGGTTAAATCCAAAGTTAATGTCTACAGCACCTGGCCCACAGTTAATACCATCCCCCACTAACAAACATGTCATGGATCTGACGGAAGAAGGAGTACATGAAAACCTGATTAATCTCCTCAATAAGGGATATAATTACAACCTTTCCTCCGCAACACTTGATAAAAAACGTATACTGATTGATTTAGAAAGCATCTGTAGTAAGGTAGAAAGAGAAGATGAAAATACAGCAGTTACTTTAAGGAAAGAATTCTCAGACTGCGTCTCAAAATTTGTAAAAAAGCCAGTAAAAGTTGCTTACAATTTTAATAGAAATGCCATTGCTGACCTTAAAAAATTCAAAGCCAATGATAAAGTTGTAGCACTGAGAGCAGATAAGAGCAAAGTTTTGGTATTGATAGAAAAAGAGAAGTATTACAATAAAATGGAAGCTGAATTGAGCAAGCCTTATTATGAAGAACTCAATGGTAACCCTATAGATCAAACTGTCAAAAATCTTAAGAAATTAATCAGCTCTTTAAGAAATAAAAAACAGCTTAATGAGCTCTTCAAAAACTTCTCCAAAATCCAGTCAAGAATTCCACAGATCTATGGTACGATAAAAGTTCACAAAGAAGGCCATCCAGTAAGACCTATAATAGACACTAGAAATTTGCCACTCTCCAACATTAATTATTATTTGCTTGGTCACCTCAGAGATATTTTCCCTTCTCCTCCCTACCTACTAAAAAATTCCATGCAGCTAAAAGGAAAACTGGACAACTTGCCAGAATTAATTCATCCAGTAATGGCAAGCCTGGATATAATCTCTATGTATACCAACATTAACCTGGACCTCCTACTGGAATTCATTGCAGATGACCTTGCGGAAAAAATAATATTCCATAATCACAATAGAGAAATACTACTTGGCATATATGAACTGCTCCTATTTTCCTTCAAGAATAATTTCTTCCAGTTTGGAAAGAAATATTACAGGCAAACTTCAGGACTTGCAATGGGTTCTCCACTAGCACCTCTGCTAGCAAATTATTATATAAGTAAACTAGAGGCAAAAATCCTTATACAACCCTCCTTGTTTGCTCTCTATGTAAGGTACATGGATGATGTCCTAATTATAGTAGATACTGTGGACCAATCTCTACCCTCTCAGATTCTGGAAGAATTTAACTTACTAGAGAATACCTTGCAGTACACCCTGGAACAGGAAAAAGACCATAGCATCAATTTCCTAGATTTAACCTTGACCTCAAGAAGGGAAAATATTCACTCAGCTTTTGAAAACCCACCAACACAGGGAAGATGTTAGACTTCTGCTCATTCCACCCTGATTATATTAAATCGAATACAGCGAGCCAATTTTTGGAAAAAATTGAAATCCTGGTCTCTTTAGCTACTCAAAAAGATCTTCACAAAGAAGAATTAAAGGAGATATTGGCAGAAAACAATTACCCCTCTCCATATGTTGAGAAAATATTTAAACAAGTGCCAAAAAAGAAGCAGGAAAAAACCAACTTCAAATTCACCAGCAAAATTACGTACCACAAGGGACTTTTCGAGAAACTGAAAAGGATTGGAGCAAAATATAATATCAGGCTAGCTCCAGATCTTAATAACAAAATAAAGAAATTCCTGCCAGCTTTAAAGCAGAAAGAATTGGACATCCAATTGCAGGAAGGAGTAATTTACTGCATCGACTGTAACTGCGGACTCAGCTATATAGGAGAAACAGGGAGAAGTATTTAGGTCCGAATGAAAGAACACCAAGCAGCTATTAGGAACATTGGGAACAAAACAGGGCTAGACAGACATATACAAGCAAGTGGACACTCCATAAATTGGGACTCAGTGAAAATAATCGCCCACCAGTCAAACTTAGTAAAGAGGAAACTAGAAGAAGGGATCGAAATAGCAAGAAGAAGAAGTACCACAATTAACGATAATTGCGGATGGACTCTTCCAATTGAGTGGCAGCAACTACTCCAGTGACATAGTCCTGATGACGAACTAGGCTTTAGTTCGAAAATTTGACAACCAATTTTCATTAAAAATAACCTCTATAAGACCCGTAAAAAAGTTATTCCACAATAAATATTATGTTAAAAATCATTGATAAAGCATCACAGATGTTGAAAAGATAGTAGTAACAATAAGAACACATGCAGAGTTGCTAAATGTCCTGATTCAATTGGATTACGTCCAGTTTTTGAAACCAGTGTAAGGATTTTTTTCTTTTTTTTTTTTCAAAACCAATGTTCAATTTTTTTCTTTTTTCTTTCCAGAAAACAACCAGTTTTGGTAGAATTTTAATGATTCGTCATTTTTTTTTCTGTTTTGCTACCACCAGACACTCCAAGTGCTATGAATTCTCCGTAGTCACTATGATAATCGTCGTTCCGCCATGGAGTGCGGGAAACATCGAATATACAACAGAAACGGAAAATATAAGTGAAATAACATTATTCAACATTTGTGCAAAGCTTATTTTCATGTTTTCCAGATTCTAACATTCACTAAACATTTTGGGGATTGTTTTATTGGATGTCTGTAATATTGTGACATTTGTTCAATATAATTTGGGTGTCTTCATGCCATACGCCGACTGAAAATGACTGTTTTAGCATGGATGAAAATGTTCCGTAACTTTCCAAATTTCAAATTTTTCTTGCCCCAAGATGTGTGTTTCTTTTTTTCCTTTCTGGTTATATTCTTATTTTTTATATTATTCTGTGATTACATTCCTCATTCTTAATATCTTTGGTAATAGTGAAAAATGGCAACTTCATATTTTAAGAATTTTTTCTAGTGAAGTGCATTTTTTGCTATTTCTAATAATCTGTTCTTCAAAACCAATCAGTACAGAACATATTTTTTCCCCTTATGCTTTTTTCTATGTTCAAACCTAAATTGAATATTAAAATCAGTACTTAATCTGCATGTGATGGAATTTGTCATTTCCATGACCTGTAAAATTATCACGGCAGATTGAACAATGCAGTACCAATTTTTTATATTTAATTTTGGCAAAAAACTTGTAAATGAATTTATGGCACCTCTATTCATAGTGATTGTGGAATGACTTTTTTACGGGTCTTATAGAGGTTATTTTTCATGAAAGTTGGTTGTCAAATTTTCAAACTAAAGCCTCGTTCGTCATCAGGACTACGTCACTGGAGTAGTTGCTGCCACTCAGTTGGAAGAGTCCAACCGAAATTATCATTAATTGTGGTACTTCTTCTTGCTATTTCGATCCCTTCTTCTAGTTTCCTCTTTACTAAGTTTGACTGGTGGGCGATTATTTTCACTGAGTTCCAATTTATGGAGTGTCCACTTGCTTGTATATGTCTGTCTAGCCCTGTTTTGTTACTAATGTTCCTAATAGCTGCTTGGTGTTCTTTCATTCGGACCTTAATACTTCTCCCTGTTTCTCCTATATAGCTGAGTCCGCAGTTACAGTCGATGCAATAAATTACTCCTTGTTGCAATTGGATGTCCAATTCTTTCTGCTTTAAAGCTGGCAGGAATTTCTTTATTTTGTTATTAAGATCTGGAGCTAGCCTGATATTATATTTTGCTTCGATCCTTTTTAGTTTCTCGAAAAGTCTCTTCTGGTACGTAATTTTGCTGGTGAATTTGAAATTGGTTTTCTCCTGCTTCTTTTTTGGCACTTGTCTAAATATTTTCTCAACATATGGGGAGGAATAATTGTTTTCTGCCAATATTTCCTTTAATTCTTCTTTGTGAAGATCTTTTTTTTTTTGAGTATCTGAAGAGACCAACATTTCAATTTTTTCCAAAAATTGTCTCGCCGTATTCGATTTAATATAATCAGGGTGGAATGAGCAGAAGTCTAACATCTTCCCTGTGTTGGTGGGTTTTCTAAAAAGCTGAGTGAATATTTTCCCTCTCTTGAGGTCAAGGTTAAATCTAGGAAATTGATGCTATATGGTCTTTTTCCTGTTCCAGGGTGTACTTCAAGGTATTCTCTAGTAAGTTAAATTCTGCCAGAATCTGAGAGGGTAAAGATTGGTCCACAGTATCTACTATAATTAGGACATCATCTATGTACCTTACATAGAGAGCAAATAAGGAGGGTTGTATAAGGATTTTTGCCTCTAGTTTACTTATATAATAATTTGCTAGCAGAGGTGCTAGTGGAGAACCCATTGCAAGTCCTGAAGTTTGCCTGTAATATTTCTTTCCAAACTGGAAGAAATTATTCTTGAAGAAAAGTAGGAGCAGTTCACATATGCCAAGTAGTATTTCTCTATTGTGATTATGGAATGCTATTTTTTCCGCAAGGTCATCTGCAATGAATTCCAGTAGGAGGTCCAGGTTAATGTTGGTATACATAGATACTATATCCAGGCTTGCCATTACTGGATGAAATAATTCTGGCAAGTTGTCCAGTTTTCCTTTAAGCTGCATAGAATTTTTTAGTAGGTAGGGAGGAGAAGGGAAAATATCTCTGAGGTGACCAAGCAAATAATAATTAACGTTGGAGAGTGGCAAATTTCTAGTGTCTATTATAGGTCTTATTGGATGTCCTTCTTTGTGAACTTTTATTGTACCATAGATCTGTGGAACTCTTGACTGGATTTTGGAGAAGTTTTCGAAGAGCTGATTAACCTGTTTTTTATTTCTTAAAGAGCTGATTAATTTTTTAAGATTTTTGACAGTTTGATCTATAGGGTTACCATTGAGTTCTTCATAATAAGGCTTGCTCAATTCAGCTTCCATTTTATTGTAATACTTCTCTTTTTCTACCAATACCAAAACTTTACTTTTATCTGCTTTCAGTCCTACAACTTTATCATTTGCTTTGAATTTTTTAAGGTCAGTAATGGCATTTCTATTAAAATTGTAAGCAACTTTTACTGGCTTTTTTACAAATTTTGAGACGCAGTCTGAGAATTCTTTCCTTAAAGTGGCTGCTGTATTTTCATCTTCTCTTTCTACCTTACTACAGATGCTTTCTAAATCAATCAGCATACGTTTTTTATTAAGTGTTGCGGAGGAAAGGTTTTAATTATATCCCTTATTGAGGAGATTAATCAGGTTTCCATCTATTCCTTCTTCCATCAGATCTATGACATGTTTGTTAGTGGGGGATGGTATTAATTGTGGGTCAGGAGCTATAGACATTAACTTTGGACTCAACCACTTATTCTCTTTAATCTTCATTGAAACCTGATTAATCTCCTCAATAAGGGATATAATTACAACCTTTCCTCCGCAACACTTAATAAATAACGTATGCTGATTGATTTAGAAAGCATCTCTAGTAAGTAAGGTACAAAGAGAAGATGAAAATACAGCAGCCACTTTAAGGAAAGAATTCTCAGACTGCGTCTCAAAATTTGTAAAAAGCCAGTAAAAGTTGCTTACAATTTTAATAGAAATGCCATTACTGACCTTAAAAAATTCAAAGCCAATGATAAAGTTGTAGGACTGAAAGCAGATAAAAGCAAAGTTTTGGTATTGGTAGAAAAAGAGAAGTATTACAATACAATGGAAGCTGAATTGAGCAAGCCTTATTATGAAGAACTCAATGGTAACCCTATAGATCAAACTGTCAAAAATCTTAAGAAATTAATCAGCTCTTTAAGAAATAAAAAACAGCTTAATGAGCTCTTCAAAAACTTCTCCAAAATCCAGTCAAGAATTCCACAGATCTATGGTACAATAAAAGTTCACAAAGGAGGACATCCAATAAGACCTATAATAGACACTAGAAATTCGCCACTCTCCAACATTAATTATTATTTGCTTGGTCACCTCAGAGATATTTTCCCTTCTCCTCCCTACCTACTAAAAAATTCCATGCAGCTAAAAGGAAAACTGGACAACTTGCCAGAATTAATTCATCCAGTAATGGCAAGCCTGGATATAATCTCTATGTATACCAACATTAACCTGGACCTCCTACTGGAATTCATTGCAGATGACCTTGCGGAAAAATAGCATTCCATAATCACAATAGAGAAATACTACTTGGCATATATGAACTGCTCCTATTTTCCTTCAAGAATAATTTCTTCCAGTTTGGAAAGAAATATTACAGGCAAACTTCAGGACTTGCAATGGGTTCTCTACTAGCACCTCTGCTAGCAAATTATTATATAAGTAAACAAGAGGCAAAAATCCTTATACAACCCTCCTTATTTGCTCTCTATGTAAGGTACATAGATGATGTCCTAATTATGGTAGATACTGTGGACCAATCTCTACCCTCTCAGATTCTGGCAGAATTTAACTTACTAGAGAATACCTTGAAGTACACCCTGGAGCAGGAAAAAGACCATAGCATCAATTTCCTAGATTTAACCTTGACCTCAAGAGAGGGGAAATATTCACTTAGCTTTTTAGAAAACCTACCAACACAGGGAAGATGTTAGACTTCTGCTCATTCCACCCTGATTATATTAAATCGAATACGGCGAGACAATTTTTGGAAAAAATTGAAATCTTGGTCTCTTCAGATACTCAAAAAGATCTTCACAAAGAAGAATTAAAGGAAATATTGGCAGAAAACAATTATTCCTAGCCATATGTTGAGAAAATATTTAGACAAGTGCCAAAAAAGAAGCAGGAGAAAACCAACTTCAAATTCACCAGCAAAATTACGTACCACAAGGGACTTTTCGGGAAATTGAAAAGGATCGGAGCAAAATATAATATCAGGCTAGCTCCAGATCTTAATAACAAAATAAAGAAATTCCTGCCAACTTTAGAGCAGAAAGAATTGGACATCCAATTGCAAGAAGGAGTAATTTATTGCATCGACTGTAACTGCGGACTCAGCTATATAGGAGAAACAGGGAGAAGTATTAAGGTCCGAATGAAAGAACACCAAGCAGCTATTAGGAACATTGGGAACAAAACAGGGCTAGACAGACATATACAAGCAAGTGGACACTCCATAAATTGGAACTCAGTGAAAATACTCGCCCACCAGTCAAACTTAGTAAAGAGGAAACTAGAAGAAGGGATCGAAATAGCAAGAAGAAGAAGTACCACAATTAATAATAATAGCGGTTGGACTCTTCCAACTGAGTGGCAGCAACTACTCCAGTGACGTAGTCCTGATGATGAACTAGGCTTTAGTTCGAAAATTTGACAACCAACTTTCATGAAAAATAACCTCTATAAGACCCGTAAAAAAGTTATTCCACAAAAAACTTGTGTTTCCCCATTACTTAGTAATATTTTGCTGTATTAAGGAGCAGAGCAATATTTTTTTTTTTATTTAAGCAAAATTAATGTTCTAAAAAGCTACCACGTTTATACGTGCAGAGGAAACACGATGGTACGTTTAATGAAAGACTGCAGTGGTGAAGTCCCAATTTTTAACTTTTAAATTCCATTTTGTAAACAAAAGGGAAAATGCTTGCTCTTTTTGTTTGTTGATCAGCAAGAAGTGCCTAAGCAATGGAAAATCATGCATTTTCAAAGAAACTATAACTTAAAAAAAATGAGCCATTGTAGACGGCTTGTGACGTCACAGTTCCATCTAAAGCCACAGGTATCCGTTCTTGATATGGTTACTTCATGACCCAACCTAAGTGGGAAAACAAAAATGGCCACCACCTTTCTTGAAGAGTGAATCTATCAATACATCACACCCACTTATTTGCAGAGGAAAGGGCTGTTTTTCACCACGTGTGAGTTGGATGATTTGAAAATGCATTTCCTAATTAACTGGAGTGTTTTAAAAAATGCAAATAAATTCTTTAGCAATGAAAAAATTATTTGGCTGGTTACCAGACCATGCAGGCTGGCAAATTTTCAAGCATTGCAACTAAAGTTTCTTTTTCTATTGGCCATTTTGTTTTATCCAGTCACCACTTGGTGAGTGGCGACCGCTAATTTTAATCTTTACCCACTGGTCCGAGACGGGTGCACATCACACAATTACACCACGGATGATCAAGCATCAGGCCTGCACCACACTTAGAGCAGCATTCACAAGCATTTACAGAAAATAAATTCCAGGGGTTTTCAAGGGTTACATCAAAACAATTCCAGGAGCTTAATTTCTTCTAGAATCATCATGCTTTAAATCATATTTTGCAAATCGGGGTGAAATTTACTGCACATTTGGAATTCTTATGAAGTCCTATAGGTTCCACAGTTACAGAGTGTTTATTCTTCAATGTGTGTCACATTTTCAATGAAGTGGAAAATTTTCCCCATGCTCTGTATAAAACTTATATGAAATAATCAGAAACTCAGCACAATGAAAATAATACAAAACAATTTTACCACGGCACTGAAGATTTCCTATTCCATAGTAATTTATTCCCATGCACATTGGTGGCAAGGAGGCCAGACATTAACCTCCTTCAGTGAAGAAATCATGTGCTAGGAAGAAGGGCCACCTTGGATTTGTGGGAAGGTTTCCACATGTTGTGACTCCAACTGCACATAACCACTATGCCAAAAACCAAGGTTGCTGGAAATATAACACTCAAAAATCTTGCACTGCAGTGTCACATGAGGTGAAAAAGATGACATCACATCTCCACACTAAATGCAAGGAAATGGTGTCATCACAAGCAAATGCTGCAAGGGGATAGAACAAAGTTTGCAGTCAATCCAAACATCTTGACCAATTATTTTTTATTGAAAGAAAAATTCCAGAACTTTTCATAAAAATATGAAAATTCAAGGACTTTCCAGGACTGTGGAAAAGGGGAAATCAAATTCCAGGTCTATTCCAGGATTCCAGGGGCTGTGCAACCCCTGTTAGATCCATGCTAGATTTCATCAGCTGAGTGGTGACACTGACCAAGCAGTCACCCCGACACATGGCAAACGATGTTCCACTAACTGGGGAAGGTGGTATTGCATGCTCACAGTCCGCTGCATCACCTGCCATTAATCAGTACCCATCACCACTGGAATCTGCAGTGATGACACTTGTAAATCAGCTAGGACACATAATAGTGTTGTGTGGTAAACAATAATGAATCCTTTGCCTTCTGCCAAGGACCCACTAATCAGCAGATATACATGAGCAAGTGGCACTGAAAACACACTAAACCAGGAGCTGTTATTAACCCATATATTACAGAAACAGCAAATGTCAAGGTCTGGTGAGCATTTGGCTACAATAGATGAATATCTCTGGTGGGTCTCATAGGCAGTTGGCAGACTGGCACTATGTTGCAAGCACCCCCTGGAACAAAAGCTATCCTCTTTATAACAGCAGTGCCTGGTGCCGTGTTTCAGCAAGACAATGTCTATCCACATACTATACACATCTCCCACAAATTTCCATACAATGTTAACATACTGTAATGCACAAGCAGGTACCCAGAACCTATTGGCCACAGAACATATAAGGACATGACTGGATGTTATCTCTAGACTCACCCACTACCAGAGCAAGACTAGGAGCAAAAAATGTGGTAAAGACTAGCTGATGACCATTAACCTGTACCGTCCAAATGCGGACTCCACAGGGTTAAAAGAACTCTCTCAAAAGATTTTTAGTGACGGCGTTGCGAGTAATCCTGCCAGGATCCGACATTCCCCCATCCGGACAGAATCGGTCCGTAGACCTGCAGCTTGCTGCTACCCCCGTGGGCCGGCACTTCCCTCCTCTCCATCATGACCCGGGTGTGTGTGCCATTTGGGCAGGGGCTAGAAAAGAAATTTCTCTACCCCTGACTGGGAGAATAATTGCTGGCGCGAACTGTTTGGGGCGTCTGCCCTTTTATTCAAACAAAATACAGGCACATTTATTTACACTGAGGAACCCATCTCCGCGTAGGAAACAAGTCGTTTGCTCAATGGGCCCTCTCACACTAAGAAATATTTAAATATTTACATTGTTATTTACATTGCCACAGGACTAGGGTCGGTTCTGTGGTGATGACTCTGGGCTCGAGTCATCGATTTCTCTTCTTCAATTCTTCATCCCTCTTCTTTCTTCTTCGGTCACCCCTCTATTAGGTAGACCGCCTGTTCCTCTTTGAGGTACTTAACCATCTCGATGAGCCGCTGTCGCGCTCTTGGGTACGCGAGCAGGATCGAGAGGTCCCTCGTCTTTGCCAATTCTGGCACTAATGTTGCTCTCTTCCCTGCCAGAGAAGCACATTCTAGAATCATGTGTGCAACATCTGCAGTCTGGTCACCACACATGCACACTCGCTCCCTAACCACAAATCTGCGGAAGTACTCCGGCGACACTCCGTGCCCGGTTAGTACTTGGTTGAGGAAGCCATTACTCTCAATGCGCCTTATCGAGATTCTGGGGAAGATACGGCATGTCCTTCTACCCGTATCCCCTTCATCCCATCTCTGTTGCCATTCCACCAATGTGGCTGATTTCAGTTGCGTCCGCACGCTTTGCAGCGGCGTTCGCATCTGAAAATCTATGTCATCTTTACCAGTAGCTTCCTTCGCTAGCTGGTCTGCACGTTCATTTCCAACTGTACCGACATGATTTCGGATCCAGTGGAAGGTAACCCTCCTACTCTACATTGACTTGAATAGCGCTTTTATCTCTCTGACAAGGGAGTCTTACTCCCGAACTGACCAAGCGCTTTCAGGGCCGCTTGGCTATCAGAGTATATGCTATAGGCCCCTTCACTGTTCATAGCCAGCACCCAAAGCAGTGCTTCTCTGATCGCCAATAACTCTGCTTGGAAGACAGAGGAATTGGGCGATAGTTTCATTCGCTCCGCGTGCATCTCGTTGCCATCCGAGATCATGCAGAAACCTGCGCCGACACTACTGCCTATTTTAGAACTGTTCGTGTACAGTTCCTTCCCCTGACCTGTGGGGAGAGCTTTGTCCCAACTCAGACAAAGCTCGTTGGCTGAGTGGCAAGTCCAGTCCATTCTCAGAAGTTCCACCTCGGACGACCGATACTGGTGTCCTAGGAAGGTAACATCGTCCCCGTAGCGGAGGGTCTGTAGGCAGTACTGCAGATGCCTATACAAGAGTTGCATTACTGTGTTCAACAACATGCAGATGAGCATATTATCAACAGAAGGAGTTTTGCAATACTCAGATGAACTCCAAGTATGTGCGAGAAAAAAATTTTTAAACAGAATTTTAGAAGCAGACTCTTTGCAAGTTTAAATATGTTTTTCCATTACCCAATGGTAACACTATACATTATACAAAGCACAGAACTGCAAGGGGAGTTTGGCTCATAGTTCAAGGCACTGAACAAAAAAAAAAAAAATATTCCAATCAGATTCTTAAAAGTGTAGATACTGGGCCAAGTATAAAAATGTTACCAACAGAAAAAAAACTGCACAGAATAAAGATTTGAAAGGGCATGAATCTCATAGTTAGTGCTATATGGATAAAAAAGGATTTTTCAATCCAACTAATTGATCTGGAGACTCTGGACAAACAGATGGACACACAAAATACTATAGGCATTTTTTTTTCATTTTTAAGAAATCTAAAAAGATAAAGTAACATCATGATAATGTTCAAGCAAATTTCCCCTCACTTAAATTAATGAAATGCTTTTCATCACAAAATTCTTCCTTTGCTTACTTTAAAATATATACATATACTCAAACTTACTTCTTGAAATATAGGTACTCCATCAGGCCGATTAATGTCATCAGGGAAAAGGAAGGCATGGCAAGTGGCGCAGAGAGGTTGACCATAGCAAGGACCATAAAATCCACAACACACATAACAAGTCTTATGCTGGAAAGTGGAATTATCAAGTTTACTTAAAAACTGTCTTACACAAGAAATAAAAAAAAAGAAAAATACACTCAGAGTTGAAGAAATATTCTTCTCATAATAAGTGGCAAATACGTCATGATGATTAACATAGCGATCAGACATCGCCGAATTGATTGTAATTACTGTTTCACATGCGAATTAAATCACATCAGAAAACTTGAAAATTTTGCCACCGTGCTTTTCAAGTTTTCTGATGTGATTTAATTCACGTGTGAAATAGAATTTAGAGTCAATTCGGCGATGTCTGATTGCTGTGTTAATTATCAAAAATACAGTTACTTTAAATGGATAATGAAAAAAATGCAATTTAATTTAAATTTATGGTACATCGAATGGACAAATTATCATATATGGAACACCCCAATAACAATATGCAAAGTATAAGTATTGCATCCAGTCATGTGGGACACTGAAACTGGCAATGCCTTAAAATATAGCATGTCTCTAAGGTTGTAAACCAGTCACAAAAAAAGTAATCATGAGTAAAGGCAGTGACGTAAATAAGTTTGACCACGGCTGAATAGTAGACGCAAGTCCCGAAGGCAGGTTGTCCAATCACCACAACTTCTAAACAGTCTGGATTTCTCTTTCAGACTGTCGTGCATGTATACCAAGACTATATGAAATAATTTTGTGATAAAAAGTCCCCACTGAATCGCAAAAAAAATTATGTTTCTCGTCATTTTTTCTTTCACCATGCTACCCACCACTGCTTCGCCTTTGCATTGTTTTTTTGTCCCAGTCATTTTTTGTTCCATCATTGCTGCTTTGCCCCACCAACCTGGCTTCCTTCCCCATCATCTTGCCTAGCCCTGCTTCGCCCTTGCTTTGCATTTTTCATCCATCATCCTTTTTACCTCTGCTGTGCCCTTGCTTTGTGATTTTTGTTCCCCTCATACTTTTTTCCGTCATCGTGCCCACCTCTGCTTTGCCCTTGTGGGTTGTTTTTTTTTAAGCTCATAATTTTTTCATTCCATCATCACTGCTTTGCCCTGCCAGCCTGTTGTCCTTCCCGTCATTCATTCTTTCAGTCATCACCGTTGCACGCTGCTTCATCCTGTTGTTTTTTCTTCTGTTGTGGAAAAGCACCAGTGAGTCTAGAGAGCACCTTTCGCAAGAACTACTAGTAGAATGTGATGGATAAAAAAAGAGCCATTTTGTTTGTTTCTTACGCAGTTCACAACTGCACTGGCAATTGCAGGAGCAGTACATACCGTTTCAGTTCAGATTGACCGGTCAGTTTATATGTTGTTGGTTGTGGCTTTTCTCAGTCCTGGTCTTCGTATATATTTTCACAAACTGCATGCATCCGCAAATGGAAGTGTTTTTATTAAAATTAGAAGTGTGAAAGCCTATTTGTTTTTATTCTGGAATTCTATTTAAAATACAAAATTTTATTTAGCCAATGCATTGTGCTTGTATTTTCATACGTAAATATAGCAAAAAAAAAAAAATAGAACAGCAAATTTGGCTAACCTGCGTAGTATTTTGCTATAACTTTTGCTGACAAAATAGCCAAATTCCTACAAGAGAAAAAAATCCAGCTTAAATACTACTTCAGAGCTCATATTGGGTGCATTTGAGAGGTTATTTACAGGTCATTTCATGTCAGATCAACAAATGAAATGGCCATTTTCAACCTGATCCCTTTTGATTTCCTTGAAATTTGGTGTGATTGTTAGGCATGTAGACTTATGCATATACCCTACACTTTAGATCTGTCCACCCACGGAGTTTGAAATTACATAACCTTAAACATCAGAAAATCTTGAAGTCCAGACAATCTTTGAGTTGTTGCATCTCTTTACCTAATTGTGCTAGAAGGTTGAAATTTGTGTCCTTTTATAGCATTTAATATGAGCTTTTAAATCATGTGCCGAAAAATTTAAAAAAAATTTTGGTTGATGTTTTCGAAGTCACAGAAATAACCTCTGACGTTTAAAAAACTATTTGTACCATTCAATCAATACTACTCAAATGACTACCATCTATGCACGATTAAAATAAGAGTAAAAACCTATAAAACCTTTAATGGATCTAGATAAAACCTTACATAAGACCTTTCGGATTGTAAAATACGATCCATCATCAGATGTTACAAGTGCTGGTAATACACAATATGCAGTATATATGCACACACAACAGGAACAGCTCTCAACATAATTGGTGTGATTGTGCTGGGAGGAGTCAACATAATCTGAAATTTGATTGGATATTGTAGTTGTTGGCGTCAAAGAGTTGTTTGTATCAAAATTCCTCCGGGAACAATGGTAGGTAGAATCGGGAAGTACTGATTTCCAAGGAAGTAGTATTACTTCTGGTGTGTTATCGTTACACACCCTGTCCCTGAAAGAATGAATGAAAATGCTTTCTGTAAACCAGAGGTGTGATCTGTACATTGGAACGTTTAGTACAGAACAGTTCCCAAAGGAATTTTGATACAAACAACTCTTCGACACCAACAACTACAATATCCAATCAAATTTCAGATTATGTTGACTCCTCCCAGTGATCACAACAATTATGTTGAAGGCTGTTCCTGTTGTGTATATACATGTATATACTGTATATTGTGTAATACCAGCACTTGTAACATCTGATGATGGATCGTATTTTATGATTCAAAAGGTCTTATATGTAAGGTTTATCTAAATCCATTAAAGGTTTTATAGGCTTTTACTCTTATTTTAATTGTGCATAGACGGTAGTCATTTGAGTAGTATTGATAACCTTTGACTTTGAATATTTTAAACTGTAATTTTAAAATTTTGAAACAAATTATATGGCATCGTTAGACTTTTATTTACTAGTATTCAAGTTGGGACCGCAGTGGGATTATTATTTATAAAATATTTAACTGAAGTGAATCTCAACCAAAAATTCTCCAAAAGTGACAAAATGACATTTTGCAAGTATCTGACAATTAATTATTATGTTTAACCTGATACATTTATAAAATGCTAAGTTTGGCTTCCATATGATGCAATAAATGTATTTTAAAATACATCCAATAAATGCATATTTCTATTGCAGGTTATTGTATGTGTGTGAGAAAGAAGTAGGGGGGAGACTTTTTGGGAGTAAAAAAATGAAAGAGTCATGCTGAGACTAGATCACTAACATGTGTTTTTGTGGCTAATTTTTTGTTGTTGTTGTTTTGTTCCTTAACAGCACAGGATTACAAGTACCCCGATTTTTCCAGGTTTTTAGCGAAAACATTCTTTTCTCCCCTGAGGTTTTTCGCTAATTTTTTTGGCATCAAGCTTTCTTCAGTGTATTTCACTTCTTTCACGGGGTGGCATTGAAACCCTGCTATCCCTTCTAAACCAGAAGTGCCTTGGGGTATGACCAATAGCAAGTCTAGTTTTCAGTTTGCTTTTGACTTTCATTACCTAATCACAGCCTTGTTTACTTTCATTAGTCAAATACAACAGTCAGCAGCAGCCATCTCACACTTCTGGTTTCATTCTGTTACCTGATACAGGAAGTCTTTAATGTGTTATGCTCTAAGCTGTTATGCTTTTTTCTTTTTGTTTACTCTTCTGGTATCAAAAGGTATTGCACCAAAAATATACTGTATGTACAGAAATAGAAAGTAGTTTCTTTTTTTTTTTAAATGGTGCTGGTATTTTTTCATGGAAACTATTGCTGAATCCCGCCCCATCCCCACCCTCTCCTTAAGTGTTAAAATGTCACAGATTTAAGAGGCCTTTGTTATAACTCTTTTTAAGCAAAGGGACACTATTATGTGAAAAAGAATAAATGTCCTGTTCCTCAGAGTGGATAATTAAATTTCGTATTCACAAAAAAAAATCTGTGACAAGTTACAAAAAAATCTTTCAAAGACTAAACACGCCTGTGAACTTTGAACTGATGACAGCCTCATCAGTTCAAAATTGATACTTAACCTATCATAAGCCAGGGAGTAGTGAAGGTGAAATAAATAAGGAAACATCTGAAAGTGCAATAAAAATTATGAATCTATCTTTGCAGTTAATTGGCTTAACTCCTGTAAAAAAAGAAAAGACTGCATGAGCAAAAACATCCTTGTGCAAATTTGAAAACAAATTCCATGCTTTTTTGCAGAAGAAAGTTATATTAATCTTTTCCTGATGCTGAACTCCCAACACCTGACCTGAAAACAGAAATTATTGCTCAGCTTAAAGAAATGTTAAACGATACAAAGTGAAAAACTTAAAAGTTGCAAGTTCTTAGTGTACTACCAAAATGTTGGAGATTTCAAAACTTGCAGGATGAAATCAGTATTTCAAATTACATGGCAAGAAAGATAAAACCATTTCCAAAGAGCGAGAATTGAGAGGAAATGGAAGTTTTATCAAATCCAAACCTTAGCTAGAAAAGATATTAAAACAGGAGACAGCTAATCTGGTGCAAGATTTTTATTGCCATGATTGCATTGGCAGGCCAATGCCTAGGGAAAAGGATTGTTGGAGTGACAGTACTAGCAGAAAAACAAAACAGATTGACAAAAGAAGAGGGAAGGGGGTGATTCTTGTTAAACAATCTGAAAAATATTCACAAACTGTTTAAGATTGCATTCCCAGAGAGAAAAATTGGCTTCTTAAAGTTTGCAGAACTGCATTAAAAAAACTTGTACCATTGTTACAGCAAGTGGTACATGTAGTATACATACACTGAAGAGCAATTGAATTAGAGACAGCTGGCGTTATGCAAATGTGGCATTGTGAGCAGCCCTGTAAACGAAAACGACATGGCGTATGCAGCGATCCGTCAATATAAAGAGTGATGCGACGGGAATCAGTAAGAGTCGAACGCAGTATGGGTAAGACGAAGGATCTAAGCGCATTCTATCATGGGCAAATTGTCGGGGCCCGACGAATGGGTCACTCCATCTTGGAAGTCATGCAGGCACTGGGATTTTCACGAGCCACTGTGTCACGGGTGACCCGTGAGTACATCGAATCCGATAAAACCATCCCTGCAAGGGACAACTGCCGTGGACAACAGCATGTGGATGAGCGGGATCATCGTTGGCTAGCTCGCATTGTAACAGTAGATAGACAGGCCACAGTGCAAGAAATCACTCGGCAATTTAATGCTGGTGCACAAAAACGTGTAAGCGGCCACACCATCCAGAATCATCTCCTCGCGATGGGGTACAAACGCCATCGGCCCACGAGGGTATCGCTGCTGACCGCACATCACAGGGTGCAAAGATTAGCATGGGCGCAGGAACATCGCCACTGGGTCCTAGACATGTGGGAAAATGTTGCCTGGACTGATGAGTCAAGATTCATGTTGGTACATGCGGATGGCAGGATACGAGTATGGCACAAACCACATGAAGCGATGGATCCTTCTTGCCAGCAGGGTACTCTTCAAGCTGGTGGGGTTGGCATTCTCATCTGGAGACTGTTTACATGGAGTGAAATGGGACCCCTGGTACGTGTGACATCGTCCCTCACAGGTCAACGTTACTGGGATATCCTGGATGACCATTTGCTCCCATTTGTGCGTCTTCAACATCCCACTGGGGACCTCATCCTGCTACAAGACAATGCACCGTGCCATCGCTCCCAAATCGTATCCAAATGGTTGGATGAACACTCCACCGACGTGACCTTGCTTCCTTGGCCAGCTAGGTCACCTGACCTAAATTCCATCGAGCACATCTGGGATGCCATCAAGAGAGATGTTCGAGGCTCTGACCCTCCTTCATTAAATCTTCGTGAACTGTGGGAGCTTGTTCAGGGATTGTGGATTCGTATGGCTTCCCAACGCTTCCGGTGTCTTGTAGAGTCCATGCCGAGACGAACTGCCGCCATCATGAGGGTGAAAGGTGGTGCTACACGTTACTAGACAGGTATCTCCAATTCAATTTCTCTTCAGTGTATGTGTATCACAATTCATTAAAACTCTAAAGTCATATTCTTTAGGGTGTCACATGACAAAACTAACTATTGAAGATAAACTCCTCATTAACAGCTATAATGACTGCATTGCAAAAGTGATTTGCAATCCTTTACTTCCTACACGCTACTTCAGTAAATGCCAATTTTGCCCAAAGATCTGGTTTACTGAAAAGTTTCATTATTGATCTAGTGGAAAGGAATAACATTGATTCTGCAACATTTAAGCACAGTGGGTATCTATTAAACAAATATCTCTTGAAACTGTGACAATATTAGCAGATGCGTCTGTTGATTTTTATTTTTTTTAATCTTTTAAAACTACAGGCATTGCTATATCATTTTTTATATATCATTTTAATTCAAAAAATTATAATTATTAAAGGTTTACTACTTGCATATCATGAAGCTACCTTCTGACTAATGAATTATCTCAATTTAAATCAGCTAATTAACCCTGAAACACTTTCACCTTTCATTACGTCATTTCGAGGCCATTTTTGGTGAGGGTGTATTTTGCATTTTAATATTTTATAAATAATAATCTCATTGCAGTACCAACTTGAAAGTTGGCATACTAGTAAACAAAAGTCTAACGATGTCATATATTTTTTATTTTAAAATTAGTTTTTTTTTTTTAACATTCAAGGTCAAAGGTTATTTCTGTGACCTTGAAAAGGTCAACCTAAATGTTTATTTTTCAGCACATGGTTTAAATAAAGCTCATATAAAATGCTGTAAGAAAAAACACTAATTTAAACCTTAGCCCAACTAGGTAATGAGATACAACTACTCAATAATTGTCCAGACGTCACGATTTTCTAATTTTCAAGGTCAAGTAATTTAAAACCCCATGGATGGACAGACCTAAAATTTGGGATTTACACATAAATTTACATGCCTAACAATCACACCAAATTTCAAGGAAACAAAAGGAGCCAGGTTGTGAGCCATGTTGATTTGACATAGAATGACTCTTACATGATTTTTATTTTGAGACATCACATCATATTATAATAAATAATTTAATATGATGTGATGTTTCAAAATAAAATTTGGAAATTCAAGGCTAAAGGTCACTTTTGACTTTTAGCCCTGAATTTCCAAAAATATGCCCTCACCCTTTTTTTTTTTTATAATTGTTTTGTTTTATGGGAACATATACATATACACTAGCGGAAAGTGAAAAAAGAACACCAAGAAGGAGACGTCTGATACCAACGAAATTTATACAGCATAATAACGGAATACAGAGGATAACGTGATCAAAACATTAGGGCAAAATACAGCTGTATTTGCTGGTAAACTGAAAAATAACATTTCCATGTAACATGGTTAGTACGAGGTTGAACCGCCATGAACTGCGTCACACTGTGCAATTCTGCCATGGAGTCTGTCATACAGATGTTGGATGTAAGTTTGGGGTATTGAGTTCCCAGCATCCTCAACCTGGACGCGTAAATCGGGGATGGTCGTTGCTGGCCGTGGAGACTGGATAAACCCATAAAATCCCACACGTGCTCAATGGGGGACAAATCCGTTGAACGTGCAGGCCATGGAAGTTGTCTCACACCCTGAAGTGCATGTTGCGTTGCACGTGCCGTGTGTGGGCATGCGTTATCTTGCTGGAAAACACCACGATGGACCGACCTCACAAATGGCACAACAACGGGCTGAATGATGTTGATGTAGGAGGCGCTGTTTAACGTACCCGGTACAAACACTAGTTGTGTACGGGAGTGATAGCTGATCGCTCCCCACACCAGGGGACCAGGTGTAGGCCCTGTGTGTCGCTGGCGGACGCAAGAAGGGTGGAGACGCTCCCCTGTGCATCTGCGAACACGCATACGGCCAACGGAGGCTCCCAAGCAGAATCTGCTTTCATCGCTGAACACGACAGATCACCATTGCGTTCTTCAGTGCAGACGTTGGCGACATCACTGCAGCCGTTCCGGACGGTAGGCTGGAGTAAGAGGTACACATGCCAGAGGCACACGTGCACATAGTCCTGTATCCAGTAGACGGTTGCGGATTGTTCGCACAGTCACCTCAGGTGCAATGGCAGCTCCGATTTACGTTGAATGGATGTTCTGCTTGACAACGCCGCTCTTCTTATGTGTCAATTGGTCCGCTCATCAGTCCGTCTGTGACTCCCGGTTCCACGTCTTCTTGTGTGGGAATGTTCCTCGGACCATCTACGCCACCATCGTACCACCACTGATACTTCCCGTCCAATTCGCTCCGCAATACGACGATACGACCACCCGGCCTTGCAGAGTCCGACTAGACGACCTCGCTCAAAGTCCGATAACTGCTGAAATCATGTCCAGGCATTGCAGCTTCTTCAGGGTCTTCGCACATGTCCATACGCCGACGACTGATTACATTCACTTCGCCATACTCCTTAAATACCACCAACGATAATTTGCATATTATGCTGTGCTGTGGCATAAGCGCTCACCGGTTGGTCCCAAAATTAACATCACACCTACGTAAACTTGACCTCATTAACATATGTAAATTTCATGATCGTCTGCCAATCCCTTCTTGGTGTTCTTTTTTCACTTTCCGCCAGTGTATATATATAGCACTAATATCTCAGGAAAATTTTATCTTGGAACCAGTAATGTTTTCTGAGCTACAGCAATTTAAAGTCATAGTTTTCATGATCCATATTAATACACTAGTTTCCATAAATTTAGCAACAAATGGGAAAATCATGATAACTCAAAAAGTATGCAACCAATTCAGATGAAATTTAGTGGTAAGCTTTATCAGACCAAATGCCAAAAAAACAAAATAAAAAAAAACACATAAGAACATGTAATGCAAAGCATTTACATTTTGTATAAGTGATACAAATATGAAAATACAGAAATACAGGTATCAAGATGAAACAGGAAAAGGTACTTGAATACGGAGTGTCGTTACCCTGAACAACAATACAGGCCTTACAGTGATGTTGCATGCTGTTAATTATGAAGTTGAGCCGTTCCGTAGTGCTCGAGCAAAGCAGTGCAGAGCCATTGCAGGTATCGGGGAGGGAAGCTGGAGGCCAGCAACATGCCTCCCGAGAGCATCCCAGACATGCTCAATGGGATTCAGATCAGGAGATGGCCACTCCATAGAGACTGTAGTCTCCTGTTCCAGGTACTGGTACACAAGGTGAGCTGTGTGAGGGCGGGTGCCATCCGCCTGCAGTGCAAATGTATCGCCAATAGCAGGCGGCCACATACGGACAAACAATAGGATCCAGGATGTCATCTCTATACCTCTGAGCATTGAGGTTTCCATGTGGCAACACATAGAGATCAGTATGGCCGCTTAACAGTATGCCTGCCCACACCAAAACACTACCACCACCATAGATGTCCCTTTCCTGGATATTAGAGGGAAGATAGCGAGTACCAGCTTTTCTCCAGATGTAAACTCGGTGAGAATCACTCTGTAAGTAGTGTCGCGACTCATCAGTGAACAGAACGAACCACCACTGATTTTTAGTCCAGTTCACATGCATTTGTGCCCAATTGAAACGTTCCCTGCGGTGGTGGAGGGTGAAGGGCACGAGTAGTACCAGTCGCCGAGCATACAGTCCTCTTGCATGTAATCTTCTGTGTACTGTTGAAGCTGATACCTTCCGTCCGGTGGCTGCCGCAAACACAGATTTGAGATGAGTCGGTGTAGCCGTCCTGTTCCGTTGTGCCGAAAGCGGCAAATCCCGGGGTCATCTTGCCTTGCTTCGAGTCAGCCTATCGTTCTGCAGCGAAACTCTGCTGGTAAATGATGTCTCAAAGCCATGTTAACAAAATTGCTATCTTGAAATCTTGTCATTCACTGCCGCACATGAATTGGCAATTCCCTCCGAAACAGTTGGTTTTAAGCTCTTGTGCATTTGGATAACGCGCTGCCAGCGCCACTCATTTGCCTTCCGTACATTGATGCCGTATGCCTTTGCACGTAACATATGCAAATTTCGTGTAATTTGAAATATATTTCACCCAATTATAGAGATTTTTCAGTTTGTTGCTTAATTTATGGAAACCAGTGTATGTATGCCACGCTTTGATCACTAAAGAAGAGCTACCAGTTTTTTTTAAATAACAGTATGCAAGTTAATTTTACATAGGTTACTTGTAGTTGGAACTGTTATGTAACAAAATAAAGAAATGAGCTACAGTAGAGCATCGAAAATCTGAACTAATCGGGAACCACTGGTAGTTCGAATTTTCTATGTGTTCAGATTATCGAACATGTAAAAAAATGCAAATACACTAACATTTCTACATTATATTATACAAATACATGTACCAATAATAAGCAACTGTATATAAAAAAAATTACATAAGACAACGATTTTTTTGTTATTATACAATATGCAAAACAAGTTTGCCATTTTTACTACTGCTATGAAATTTTTAAACAAAGTACAAATTCCAAAACTTACGAATCATTACCAGCTGGTTCCGATTGCCAAGGTTTGTACTTAATGCTGAGTGCAGGGGGAATAACTTTTCTCCAAGTGCACAGTGAACAATGGGCCTGAGGGATGAAACAAGTGGTGCTACTGCCATGGTAATATGTCATAAGATATTAGCCTTGCCAGGAACAAGTGACTGGGGAAGTTTTCGCCTTTTGTCACTGAGTATCAGAAGTCATCTCCACCTTTGACAAGTCGCCCCCAAAATTAGGCGATTCCATTATCATCAAGTGAGAAATCAAAATAAGCAAACTATGCTTACACTTTCCACCACCACAAAAAAAAAAAATAATAATAAATACATAAATAAATAAATAAATAAATAAAGTGGAGGACAGCTTGTTCGTATTTTGGATGTTTTGAATTCTTGACATTCGAATTTTTGACGCTCACTGTACTTATCACATCAGTTGTAATAAGAGAAGCTTTTTATTTGAAGAATGTATTTCTTCACTTGAAAGTGTGTTTGTTCATTCATTAGCAGTGCATGGATCAACTTTAGTTAACACATTTACTCTGTGCATTGATAAAATGTCACATTTTGTCAAGTAACAGTATGAAGGAGATTGTCTATGGGATGTAAAAAGTCAATATTCACTTCTGTCAGAACACTGGTATTCAAAATACAACCAACCCATGCCCACCAATGTTTATTGTATTCACAGGTCACAAATATTGTCATATCAGGAAGTTCCAATTCATACTGATTTTAAATATTACAATGACACTGATTTAATATTTTCTGTGGCCCAGTGGCCCTCTCAAATAACTGACACAGAGTAATTAACTGCTCTTTATACACTTTTTGCTGACTTACTTGAACAGCAAGTCATTTCACGGCTCCTGAGACTCCATCGCAAAGTCCTTTAATATGTGATGTTGCACAGAAATGCTACACTCAGCAATTTCCAAAATCTGCTTTATGCCAGCAGAGGTTGTTAAGTTTCTATGATTTTTGAACTGTAGTCCTGAAATGTTAGTAGAAGGTTGGAGGTGCTATTATTTCACATTACATTCAGAAGTGATTTTTCTCAGTGATTTTAGTTTTAGAAAATTAAAAAATTAAATTTTTTTTTATCAAAGTTAATTTTTTTTTTTTTTTAGAAAATTAACCAAATGTTACAGCGCTTTATTCCCAACAATAGAACTCATGGTTGAAATAGAAAAAAATAATACAATAGCCTTTTCAGATGTACAAGTTATAAAATCCACAAATAAGTTGCAATACAGGGTTTATCGAAAAAGTTCATTTGTTCCTGTTATAATTCCGTACAATTTGGCACATCCTTATCCTCAAAAAATGCAATAGTCTAAAAACCTTAATTAAAAGAGCATATACGCACTCTGAAAATAGTCAGTTCGCTAATGAAGAAATCAAATTCATAAAAAAAATTGCAGGTAGCTTTGGTTATCCAAACCATTTAATAAAAAAATGGAACACAGAAGTAATAAAGAAAATAAAAAATGATGCTGTAGTAAATAAAAAAGAAATCAAATATCTGAATGGTTTTCCTTACATCAAAGGTACTACTAATGAAATTAATAATATTTGTAAAAAGCATAACATTCAAATTGGAGAAAAAGTAAATACCATAAAAAATATGGTAATCAAAAATACTGAAAAAATAAAAATGTTAGAAAAAGCAGGTATTTACTCAATTCCTATTACAGAAAATCCTCCAATGGCATATATAGGAAGCACCAAAAATAAACTTAAACACAGGTTAAAACAACATGTAAAAAATTGGCAGAAAAAACAGCACTTATTCAATATTGTCTGGCTAACCAAAAATATCCTAAATTTGAAAATATAAAAATCATAAAAAGCTGTAAATCCGAAAAACACCTCAGAGTAGTAGAGTCAGTAATGATAGAAAAAAATAGAGCAAAAGTTTGCAACCATAATGACCCTAATATTTTAAGAAACAGTTGGAGGAATTTAATTAAAATTGAGCAAAAAACGGAAAATTTCGAAAAATGAGATCGGTGACCAACAAGAGATGGGGCCACAACGCCCAAGAGGAAGCGATAGCCGATAACAGATGCAGTCCGCGAGAACCACCGAAATGCTCTACTGACACGGTCCGTGCAGGTCGGAGCAAACATCCCCTAGATGACGGTAACGGGATGTTACCGAATGTACTCGGGTAGAAAACGTATATGTATATATGGAAGCAGCAAAGGAAAAAACTTATTTAGTAACAAGGCCAATTAAAACTAACGAAAAAAAAAAAAAACTGAAGAGGACCCGAAACTGAATGAAAAACCCCCATGCTGCATCTACATAACGGAAATACGAAAGATAGCCAAGAACCACGTGCGGTAAGTGTTAATCGAACTTCACCAACATAACGGTAAGTTCATAAATGCAAATAATAATAATAAATAATATTATATTATAAAGGGAGCAGGACATAGAAAAAACACGCATATTTTATCATCTAAAAGATTTCAAGTATATGAGAAGTCATTGATGCCTGTGCACGTTTATTACATTTTAAAATAGTTATTTTATTATACTTTCAACTAGTTTTTTTAACTTTCAATTTGAATTCCAAGGAATGCTGGACCTGTTCAAAATTTAAAATCTCCATTGGAGTTCTGACAAAAGCTGGATATGTGCGGCTGAATAGGGGAATGAAACAGGACTGACCTAAATGTCTCTTAGTGCTAGAACAATGGCAGTGAGTCAAGTCTAGTGACATTGATCCTGGAAATGGGACGAGATGAACACTGGAGTTCATAGATCAAGTACAAGTCTGGTATAAGCCTAATCTTATGTTTACATTAACTAAATGAAATAAAATTATGAAGCGATAATATTACAAAATCACTACTCATTTATCTGGTCATTTATTCCCTATAAAAGCAAATACATATGAGGAACAGAATAATGGAAGTATGCAAATACTTTAAACCTAAAATAATAAAACCATGTATTTACTGGATGACAGGTTAAAACCTAAATGCAAAATCCACTTAATAAGACTGGCTTATCTGTTCAACATGCAACATTACATCAGAAAACTTGAAAAACACCTCATCCTGGAGTGAGAATCAAACCTGCATCACCTGACTGCCGTTTGAGCATGCTATCCATTATGCCAAGAGGACAACAAAGTTCCAAGTAACTGAATCAAACCTGCATCTCCTGACTGCCTGTGCTATTTGAGCATGCTATCCATTATGCCACTCAAGACAACAAAGTTTCAAGTATTTGAATCAAACTTGCATCTCCTGACTGCCATTTGCTCATGCTATCCATTACAGCACCCAGGACAACAAAGTTCCAAGTATCTGAATCAAACCTGCATCTCCTGACTCCCATTTGAGCATGCTATCCATTACCCTACCCTGGACAACAAAGTTCCAAGTATTTGAAGATGAGGAAACTCAACAGTGACCATTCTTAATGAGTAAATTGTGGGTTTTCAACACCAAAGCAATACCAAAACAAATATAAAACAATCCGTATTTATTGGTGTAGGAAAAAAATATATAATCTTCCCGCAAGCTTTCCCTGTCAATGGACGGCTTCTTCAGTCGGTTACAGAGGAAAACAGAATCAAACTAATATATTAATACGCATCATCATCATTGTCAACCATTATCAATCCACTGCTGGACGAAGGTCCCCCCAAGTTTCCTCCACAACGGTCTGTCTTGTGCCAGTCTCCTCCATGTCACTCCCGCATACTTTCGAATTTCATCCACCCATCTCCCATGTGGTCTTCTTCTGGGTCTTTTCCTGTCTCTTGGAATCCAATCTAAAATTTCGGCTGTCCATCGATAGTCTGTTCTTCTGGCAGTATGTCCAGCCCATTGCCATTTCAGGGATTTAACTCTGATCATGATGTCTTCCACTCATGTCATTTTTCGGGTCCACAAGTTCTTCTTCTTATCTCTCCTGGTTACACCAAGCATGCACCTCTCCATGCTACTTTGAGTTGTCTGCAGCCTTTTTATGTCTCTTTTAGTTAAGGTCCACGTCTCTGCACAATACATAAGCACTGGAAGGATGCATTGATCAAACACTTTTCTTTTAAGACATAATGGCATATTGCTCTTGAAAATTATGCTGTTTCTTCCAAAAGCTCTCCAGGCAAGTTTTGTATGCCGATTTATTTCTTCATCAATGTGACCTTCACTTGATATCTGCTGTCCAAGATAAACGTACGTGTCTGTTATCTCCAGCTTTTCTCCATCAATCGATAAATCTTCATTTCGTGTAAAAGCATTGAACATCACTTTTGTCTTCTGAAAGTTCATTTTTAATCCCATTTCTTTACTCTTGTCAGCAAGTTCTTGGATCATACTCTGCAGCTCTGATGGAGTAGTTGCAAAAATGACTATGTCATCAGCAAAACGAAGGTGGGTTAGATAATCTCCATTAATCTTTATCCCTTTGTTTTCCCAGTTCAGTGATTGAAAGACATTTTCCAGTGTGGCGTTAAAAAGCTTCGGAGATATGGTGTCACCTTGTCTCACTCCCTTTCCAATTTTTATGTGTGTTGTATTTTCAAACAGCCGAATCTTTGCACTTGCATTTTCATAGATGTTATTAATATTAATGTATGCATCTTCAATACCGCAGGATTTCAGAGCCATTGTAACTGCTGATGGTTTCACCGAATCAAAGGCTTTTTCATAATCGATAAAAGCCATGCACAATGGAAGTTCATATTCCCTCGCTCTTTCAAATATGCATACACATAAATAAATAAATACAATATGCACAACACCACGCTTGCGCATGCCAAACACGCGGGTAACAACAGAAATGTTACAGTATATGATATATGACCAAAATGTAATAAATCGTTAATGTATACAAGGATCATTGCATCCTATTTATTATGCCAAGCAGATGGCTCCAGGCTACAGGGAGCTCAATTGAGACTTCTGTGTTGCATACATCATGGCGTGTTAATATTTCAATAGTTTCTCTAATTTCTGCCATTCTGGCATCTCTGTATGGAGCTATCTTGCAAATGGTCTGCCATTGCGGTTGCGCTCCCTGAATAGCTACTTTCCTGGCAAGCGCTGTGGTAAATTTATTTTGCTTTACGTCCCTTTTGTGTTCTGCCATTCTCACACTAAATGACCTTTTAGCGAGTCCCACATATTGTTTCATTGACGAGTCCGGGTACTGTAGTGGAAGGCTATAGGTACCTGCATCCGTAATTCTTGCCGAGTCACTTCTTTCAGTGCTGAGTATGGCCACCATTGATTTAGGTGATTTCAAACCTACACCCAGACCTCTCCTTCAAAAAAAGTTCTTGATGAGATATGAAATTCTGGGTATGTAGGAAATAGCTCCAACAAATTTCAATGGTGCCTTTTCACTTACCTTAATTCGTTTGCTTGCCTTAGTTTTCACTACGATGTTTTCCACTCTGGAAGTGTCAAGACTTTGTCGTTGCTATGAACAAAGTGCATAGAATTTGATGTTGAAATTGAAAACAAAGGAGAATTACCTTTCTTGGATGTGCTCAAGAAGAGATTAGCATCGGGTGCAATCAGTACCAAAGTGCACTATAAGTCCAGCATGTGAGAATAACCCCATTCTGCCAACCTCAGCCAACCCAACACTCCTATAGATAAGCAATCTTCAAATACAGAGCTAAAAGGGCCAGGGAACTATGTACTGAGAAGGTTGACTATGAAACAGAAATTGGAGCTCTGAAAGATCTAGCCAGAGCTGGAGGATTTGACACTTCCAGAGTGGAAAACATCGTAGCAAAAACAGAGGCAAGCAAATGAATTAAGGTAAGTGAAAAGGCACCATTGAAATTTGTTAGAGCTATTCCCTACATACCCAGAATTTCATATTTCATCAAGAACTTTTTTTGAAGGAGAGGTCTGGGTGTAGGTTTGAAATCACCTAAATCAATGGTTGCCATACTCAGCACCGAAAGAAGTGACTCCACAAGAATTACAGACACAGGTATCTATAATAGCCTTCCACTACAGTACCCGGACTCGTCCACGAAACAATATGTGGGACTCGCTAAAAGATCATTTAGTGTGAGAATGGCAGAACACAAAAGGGACGTAAAGCAAAATAAACTTATCACAGCACTTGCCAAGGAAGTAGCTATTCAGGGAGCACAACAGCAAGATAGCTCCATACAGAGATGCCAGAATGGCAGCAATTAGAGAAACTATTGAGATATTAACACGCCATGATGTGTCCAACACAGAAGTCTCAATTGAGCTCCCTGTGGCCTGGAGCCATCTGCTTGGAATAATAAATAGGATGCGATGATCCTGTATACATTAATGATTTATTACGTTTTGGTCATATATCATATACTGTAGCATTTCTGTTGTTACCCGCGTGTTTGGCATGCGTGAGCGTGGTGTTCTACATATCATATTTATTTATTTATGTGTATGCGTATTAATCTATTAGTTTGATTCTGTTTTCCTCTGTAACCGCCTGAAGATGACTTCCGTTAACAGGGAAAGCTTGCGGGAAGATTATATTTTTTTCCCACACCAAAAAATACGGATTATTTTTATTTGTTTTTGACTATTCTTAAACTTTATTAAAGATATTTGTGAAAGAGTTGAAAGCTTAAGTTTTTTTTAATAATATTTCTATTCTCAATTCACTCACATTCTTAAGTTTAAGCATTTGGATGTAAAATTAATGTGTAAAAACATTTAACTGTTTGAGCAATTAAAGTAGAATTTATTAATTAATATTAGAAAGCTTGGACATCATTTCATTGTAACCATGCACCAACTAACATTGCAATTAATCATACCCAAATGAAGCTCAAGAACATAATATACCTGAAAAAGAAATCTCTGATATTACAAAAGCACTGAAATGTATCAATGAAAATAATTCAGAATAGGATTTATTGACAACTAGAAGCTAAGCACCAATGGGGTCTCCTCTTTTGGGAATCTTTGCAGAAGATGTTTCACAAGGTATTGAAAAATTCAAGTTCTAACTACTAATATATATAAAAAAAAGGCATGTTCATAAGATATGTAGATGATATCCTTATTCTGTGGTATCAGAATCTAGAACAGGAGTCACCAAACTACGGCCCGCGAACCAAATCCAGCCCACCAGAAAATTTCTATTTTTACAATTTTAAAATCCATTTTACATATTTTAATTATTTTTTTCTGACTGAGAAAGAGAGTTGCTATAGGACACAGTGTGACCGGATATCATAGCAACATTTGATTGACACTTCACTTTTAAAACCTGCTTATTATTACTACTAAAGTGCCTTTCAGAAGAGTGAGGGAAGATTTTCAGTGCTGTGACTCACAGCCCACCCACGGCCAGCAGCAGCATCTGCTGACTCACACACATTCTCTCTCTCTCTCTTTGGCGTGCGGGAGTAGCCCTGCCCTGTTCTAAAAATAGATTAGAACTGAGGGACACAACTACTTACTCCCACACCAGCTCTCATTCAGGCTCATGTTCCCAGCAGTATTAGAGTCAGACAGCATTTCAACCACAGAGATTAAGCGCTGCTGTGCTAATTTTACTTGACCCGATACACGTGTGGTTTTTTATTTTGTGTTTTTGTTTCTTTCGTTAGAGTTCGATTGTTGAATTTTGATATGTCCCTACCCAAAATGAGTAAAGTGGACACTGAATGCCGCATATTTAAGCGCAGTGGGAAGTGGATTATCTTTTCGTTGAGTCTAGAGATAACAAATCTCTCTGCCTAGTCTGCAAAGAAACCGTCGCCGTTTTAAAAGAAAACAATTTAAAATGGCATTACACCACAAAGCACAGTGTGAACTACAATTGAATTCAAGGAGAATTGCTGAATAAAATGCTGCTGGATTTAAAAGAAAGCTTAGCGAAACAACAACATTTCTTTAAGAAGTCTTCACAGCAAAATACTGCTTCAGTTCGGGCCAGTTACCATGCTGCGGAAATAATTGCTAAAGAAGGATGTCCCTTTACTGACGGCGAATTTGTTAAAAAGTGTGTGGAGGCAATGGCCGAAGAAGTTTGTCCTGACAACACAAAAAATTTTGGCAACATTAGCTTATCTGCCAGCACTGTGACCAGGCAGGCCGAGGACTTAGGGAAGGACATGGATGCACAGTTAATTGAAAGGGCGAGTAGTTTTACCCATTTTTCCATTGCTGTTGATGAAAGCGAGGACGTGAGCAGTACTGCTTAACTACTAATTTTCATTCGAGGTATCAATGAAAATTTTGAAGTAACGGAAGATCTTGCTGTCATAAAAAGCCTGAAGGACAAAACCACAGGGGAAATAATATTTACAAAAGTTTCTGAGACTATTCACGAACTTGGCTTGGGATTGGAGACTTTGACCTGTGTTACTACAGATGGCGCCAAAACATGGTCGGTTGCAATGCCAGATTAATCGGCCAGATTCAGAATGAATGTAAGCATTGCAGTCTACCGAAACCGATGCAATTCCATTGCACTCTGCACCAACAAGCTCTCTGTGGGAAAGTGTTAAACTTAAGCCCCATTATATCCACTGTCGTAGAAATTGTGAACTTTATCCGAAAAACGGGCTGAATCATCGACAGTTCCAGAGCTTCTTGCAGTTATATGAAGCTGAGTATGGTCATTTGCTGTACTATACGGAAGTCAGGTGGCTGAGCAAAGGCAAAGTCCTAAAATGTTTCTTTGAGCTGCAAGAAGAGATAAACATCTTCATAACGGAAAAATCAAGACCTGTGCCACAACTTACTGACGCTTGCTGGTTGTGGGACCCTGCATTTTTAACAGACATTACTGACCATCTGAACCAACAAAATTTGAATTTGCAAGGGAAAGGTAAACTTGCATTGGAGATATTTTTTTATTTGACCTTTCCAATCGAAGTTGGAACTACAGTAGGGGAAAAGTTAATAGCAACTCTGAACATTTTTGAAGTTTTTGAGGTTTGAGTGTTGCTACAAAAGTAAATATACAGAGAATGTGGACAATATGTACATCATTGGAAAGCAAATTTTATGCAGAATCCAAATCAGGTTACAGAATGGGAATAGCTTAAATAGAACTCAAGTTGTGAGCAGAAATGTGCTGCTAAGGAAGCACACGTCGTGATGTGAAATGTCATCGTCATTGTACAAGGCGACGGAGCTTTCTCCGACGTCCAGGTACACGCGATATAAAGGGCAGCCGAGGTGCCTGGGGTCATTCCTGAAGTTTTTGGCATGCTCGTAGGTAGTCGGTTGCATTGCTGTGTGTGTAGGCGTGCGTGCTCTGGACTGCAGTGCAAATCTGAAGTTTGTCCTTTCCGATTACAAACTGTGTTGCAGGTATGGGAAGATTAGGTGATGTTTCACCACGAAAGGCTTCCAGAATGGTGACATTAAGCCACAGTGGCAAAAGCAATGCCGAAATTGCCCGCACGATTGGGGTGCACAAGAGCACTATTGGACGGCACCTGGCAAAGATCCGTGATATGGGTGGTATCAACAGTTGCAGGCTGGGTAAATGTGGCCGAAAAAGGAAAACAACGGCGAGAACTGACAGGGACTCGCAGCGGTTATGTCTGCAAAACAGGTTCCAATCATCAACAGTTCTTTCCAAAGAATTGTGGAAGAGCTGTGGTGTTGCTGTTTGTCCTCGAACAGTGAGGAACAGGTTACGTGATGTGGGTCTGACATCTCATAGGGCGGTTAAGAAGCCCTTGTTAACCCATGTGCAACATAAGAAACGTGTAGAATGGGCTAAGGAACATAAGGACTGAAGCACTGATCAGTGGCATCAAGTTTTATTCAGCGATGAGACCAAATTGAACATTGAATGTAACGACGCGGGGTGCCGAGTGTTTCGCTGACAAAACGAGGCGTTGAATTCCTCTTGCACACTGAAGACCACAAAGTACCCAGCCAGTGTTATGATTTGGAGATGTTTTGCTGCTGCTGGAGTGGACAGAATCCACGTGTGTAACAGCACTATTAATGCACAGGTGTACAAGAGTATCCTCCACGACAAGATGGTTCCTTCGGGATGTGATTTGTTCCAGGGTCAACCATACATCTTCCAGGACGATTCGGCCCCATGCCACCGTGCAAAAAGCATTAAAGCTTATGCGACGTCTTTAGGAAATGTTGTGCCTCTACCTTGGCCTGGTAATTCCTCAGACTTGAACCCAATAGAGAATTTGTGGCACATTCTCAAAAGAAAGGTGCACAACAGGCACCCCACAAGTAAGGTGGAACTCATTAACGCCATTACTCACGTTTGGAACAACTGCATGTCATCCGAGATGTTGGGTAACTTGGTTGACTCCATGCCCAAGAGATGTGCAGCTGTCGTTAAATCCAAAGGTCACCCAACAAAATAATTGGGACGTTATTTCTTTTCATGTCATCCCGTTACTTTGCCATGCTTTCTGTTTCGCAGCACATTTCTGCACATAACTTGAGTTCTATTTAAGCTATTCCCATTCTGTAACCTGATTTGGATTTTGCATAAAATATGCTTTCCAATGATGTACATATTGTCCATATTCTCTGCATATTTACTTTTGTAGCAACACTCAAACCTCAAAAATCTCCTAAAATTTCCGGAGTTGCTATTAATTTTTCCCATACTGTATTCAAGCGACAGTTTGCACAGCAAAATTTTTCTCATTTTCCATCTTTTAAGTATATGTGGGACAAGATGCATGAAAAGTTTGTTTCTGATGTTGAACACGGTGTCACAAATATTAAGTTGTTGAAAGCTGAGTTTGAACGACGTTTTGGTGATTTTTACAAGCATGAAAAATCATTCCAGCTATTGCAGGATCCATTTACTTTTACAGTTGGAACTACTAGATTTGCAATCTAATAATAATTTGAAGGCATTGTTTAAGAGTGAAAGTTTGATAACCTTTTATTCTCTTTTACCTAGAAATAATTTTACACACCTGAAAAGTTTTGCCAGGAAAATGATTTCAGTGATTGGCAGTACATATATTTGTGAACAAGCTTCCTCCAGAATGAAATATATTAAATCAACGCTTCATTCACGATTGACTGACAACCATTTGTCAGACTTTTTAAAAATAATGTTGTCCGATTTGAAACATAATATCGGAAATGTAGCTAAATCATTCGAGAAACAATACCATACTTCTCATTGATTTTTTTTTTTTTCTAGTTTAAGATGTCATGAAATCATTTAGTAAGTTTAGTTTTGTATTTGCTTTAGATATGTATAAATATCTTGAAATATTTATTTGAAAACTTTTATGTTAAATTACAGAACATATAAAATTACTTACACATTGACACATATTAGTAATTAATTCGATGAAAATATACAATATCGGCATTAATGGATCTTTGATTTACCATTTTTTTTTTAATTCGGCCCGCCGAGCTTTAATCCATTTCAAATCACCCAGGCAATGTTGCTCAACATTTTTTATTTCCCTGGATTTTTTTCCATGTGTTTCCTATAGGTAGACAGTCACAAAACACTGTTTGAAAAAATTTTATAAGCTATAGTTTTTTTCTGGCAGCTATTTTTAAAATGGCGGTTGGGCGAATTTTAATGAAAAACGTGGTTTGCGGAAAGTTTAATTGCCAAGCTATTTTAAAAGATATCAGAATAATTCAAAAACCAGTGTGTTCAGCATGAAATGAACTTCAGGTACTAATTTTTCTATCATGCAAGAGAGTCAATCAAACTCTTTCTGTAAAAACTCGGAAAAAAATTTATCAATCGTTACTTTTTAAGACCATAATTTTTTATGAAGGAAAAGAGACTCACTAATAATATGTTATTTCTGTGTTGAATACTTACATAACTACCTGCAGTATAAGTTTTAGTCCTGAGAATGCACTCCTTTTTTTCTAGAGCTTTTCAAAAATAGCCGAAAGCCTTTTAACGTCAATTTTCTCAGGTCAATATCTAAAAAGGGGCTGAATGAAAACAAATGAAAATTTTACAGAATGTTCTTTATACACATAGGAAAATCTCACAAAAAAATTATGACTGAGACTCAACTACATTTAGAGTAATAGAGCAGTGAATTTGAGTAAAAACGCTACCCTTCTACACGCTCGTGCAGTGCCAAGTTAGCAAACAAGGGCTTGAAATTATTACAATTGACATTGGTCGAATGATGTTTAAATCATTACATACAATAAATGATCAAATATTTCTACTTTTAAATAACAATGGGCAGTGATAACAATAGGTAAGAGTTCTAATTCTTAAACTTAACTTACTGATACATTTGTTGTACTACACTTGCGTACAGTATACACACAATGTTTCTCTATGTATTTAGATTTAAAACTTCAGTTGTAACTACTTGCCAGCTACAATTTTCATTAGAGAGTTAAACAAACACGATATTTCATTGCATAGTTTATGAGTTATGTTGTGTGCTCTACCAGACACTGTTGTGAGTTCCAATGGAGTCACTTTTTGAACTATTTTCTTTGCAGGCACCCAAGTCAATGAGAGTTTTGCAAATGTAGACTTGAACTCTCTCATCTGCAACTGTCTGTACAGCCTACAACTTTCCTGTTCTTACAAGTCTCTGCAAGTAGTGACATGAACCCCCCCCCCCCCTCACATTCATTGCTTGGACATAGATGAGGCTCAGTTGGTGAATAGTTCTTTGACTAGTGAACATGTCCTGTCAGTGTAGTTTTAAATTTGGATTTCCGTTGCTGTATAGTGAAAAACCTTAATTAATAAAATTAAGTATATTAGTTTTCAAGAATAATAGATTGTTCAAGTATTAAGTATGAGTTGTTTTGTGGGTGAACTAATAAGTGAACAGTGCCATAAACACACTACAAGAAAGAAGTGCCCCAAGAATTAATAAGGGTGAGTGACTTGCCAGCTGAAGAACAATGTTTGCTAAAATTAAGAATTTCGAAAGAAATTACTAATATTTGCCATTACCACAAAGATAAATATTTAGACAAATACAACCACATTTTTGGGAAAAAAATGTTGTGACCCATTTGGTACTTACAAAAAACCAGTTAAAAATGGTTTGCATAAAATACTAATTGAACACCTTTCCAAGAGTAAAAATGTGGATATTAACTTAATTCCTGGACAAGCTCTATGTCCAACTTGTGCATCAAGAATATTTGTAGAAAAACCAGTTGAAGAAGCGGCAAATAGTGTTGAAAATGACCCTGAATTTCTTCCTGGGCCTTTTGAATTAGTTGAGGATAATCCTTTGCATCAAGTAGAATCCATTTGTAAAACTTTGGAATTATCTCCTTTGTGTAAAATAACAAAGCTTAACACAGAACAGCGACTGTCAGCTTTACAAAGAAAAACTGATAAAATTACAAGCGCAATCAAGTGAAAATTGGAAGAATCTTTCCATAATGACTCAGAAGCTCAGAATAAAAATAGTACAGAAAATGTACAAAGTGAGTATGATATACTTATTACCAAACTGAAAGAAAAATTCAAAGTTCCTAGTAAAGACGATAAAATTAAGATAATTAGCCTCTTGCCAAGATCATACTCAAAGAAAAAAATAATCGAGGAATTTGGTGCATCGGAATACATGGTGAAGTTAACTAGGCAGCTAGTAAAGGATCAAGGTATCTTACCACATCTTTCAAAAAGACAAGGCAACAAAATAAGTGAAGTTGTTATTAATTGTGTTAAAGAATTTTACGAGGATGATGAAAATAGTCGCTTATGTCCTGGTAAAAAGGAGTGTGTTTAAACTGTGATTAACAATGTTAAGGTGCAGAAGCAGAAAAGGTTAATTCTTCTCTCGCTGAATAAGTTCTACAGCCTCTATAAACAGAAATACCTAGATCACAAAATTGGCCGCTCTATGTTTTGCGCTCTACGACCAAAGTGGTGCGTTCTTCCGGGTTCATCAGGAACTCATAGCGTATGCGTTTGCAAGCATCATCAAAACACAAAGCTTATGATAGAAGGAGCAAAGCTTAATGCAAATTATAAAGACCTGATAGCTTTCATGGTATGTGATATTGATAATGAAAAATGTATGCTTGACACCTGTGCAGAATGTCCTGGACCAGATACCCTACTTGATGTCTTAAAAAATGAACTTGACATCTTGCCTGAAAGTAATTTTCAAACAGTGGGTACAAACCGACAGAGCTGAGCTCATTACACAGGTAATGCCCAGTGAGGAATTTTTACATTCTCTTGTTGATAAGCTTGTGCTTTTAAAATCCCATCACTTTATCTCAAAAGCTCAAGCTCAATATTTCAAGGAAACGAAAGAAAACCTGAAAGAAACCCACTGTTTAGTGATTTTGTAGAAAACTATACATTTACAGTACAGGATGAAATTCAAAGTTTTCACTGGACTAATACACAAGGGACACTGCATCCGTTTGTCATCTACTTTAAAAAAGAAGACAAAGTATGTTGCAAATCTATTTGTGTAATTGGTGACCACCTTGATCACAATACCACGACTGTGTACACATTTCAACATCACCTCATTAGGGAAATTAAGAATATCATACCTAATGTTGAAATGGTCATTTACTTTAGCAATAGCGCAAGCAGCCAGTACAAAAATAAGAAAAACTTCATTAATGTCTACCAACACGAAAATGATTTTGGTTTACTAGCAGAGTGGAATTTCTTTGCCTCATCACACGGAAAGAATTCTTGCGATGGGATAGGCGGAACAACAAAACGAGAAGTTACACGAGCTTCCCTTCAAAGACCTTACACAGAACAGATCCTGACTCCACAAGATATGTTCAAATACTGTCGAGAGAATATTACTGGAGTTAAATATATATTTGTTTCTTCAGCTGAAATTGAACAAATGGAAACAAAACTGACTGAGAGATTTGAATGTTGTTTACCAGGGAAAGGAAAAAGAAGCTATCAAAGATATGTCCCCATAAGTGACAATCAAATAAGATGTTTTGTTACTTCCAAAGGCTCAAACTTTGATGATAATCAAACTTCAATACTTTTTACAAACGTATCATCTTTTACAAATAATGACTTTGTTGTTTGTATATATGATGAGAAGTGGTGGCTTGGAAAAATTGAAGACAAAAGTGAAGATAACAATGATGTTTTGGTGCATTTCTTTCACCCTTCTGGACCAAAAACTGCCTTTCAACTTTCCAAAAATGATACTGCTTGGGTGCCTGCAAAGAAAATAGTACGAAAAGTGACTCCATTGGAACTCACATCAGTGTCTGGTAGAACACACAACATAACTGATAAACTATGCAATGAAATATCGTGTTTGTTTAACTCTCTAATGAAAATTGCAGCTGGCAAGTAGTTACAACTGAAGTTTTAAATCTAAATACATAGAGAAACATTATTGTGTGTATACTGTACGCAAGTGTAGTACAACAAATGTATCAGTAAGTTAAGTTTAAGAATTAGAACTCTTACCTATTGTTATCACTGCCCATTGTTATTTAAAAGTAGAAATATTTGATCATTTATTGTATGTAATGATTTAAACATCATTCGACCAATGTCAATTGTAATAATTTCAAGCCCTTGTTTGCTAACTTGGCACTGCACGAGCATGTAGAAGGGTAGCGTTTTTACTCAAATTCACTGCTCTATTACTCTAAATGTAGTTGAGTCTCAGTCATAATTTTTTTGTGAGATATTCCTATGTGTATAAAGAACATTCTGTAAAATTTTCACTTGTTTTCATTCAGTCCCTTTTTAGATATTGACCTGAAAAAATTGACGTTAAAAGGCTTTCGGCCATTTTTGAAAAGCTCTAGAAAAAAAGGAGTGCATTCTCAGGACTAAAACTTATACTGCAGGTAGTTATGTAAGTATTCAACACAGAAATAACATATTATTAGTGAGTCTCTTTTCCTTCATAAAAAATTATGGTCTTAAAAAGTAACGATTGATAAATTTTTTCCGAGTTTTTACAGAAAGAGTTTGACCGACTCTCTTGCATGATAGAAAAATTAAAAAATGTGTTCCTGAAGTTCATTTTATGCTGAACACAATGGTTTCTGAATTATTCTGATATCTTTTAAAATAGCTTGGCAATTAAACTTTCCACAAACCACGTTTTTTATTAAAATTTGCCCAACCGCCATTTTAAAAATGGCTGCCAGAAAAAAACTATGGCTTATAAAAAAATTTCAAACAGTGTTTTGTGACTGTCTACCTATAGGGAACTCATGATAAAAAATTCAAGAAAATAAAATATGTTGAGCAACAAATTTTATTTATATTGGGTGATTTGAAATGGATTGATTGACCCTTACCCAATTTTCCATTTGGCCCTTCTCTCCAAAAGTTTGGTCACCCATTATCTAGAAGATCTGAAGATATCCACCAACTTGTACTCAAGCATCAATCCATCCATTAAGTTGACCACAAAGACAGAACAGTGTTGATTTTTTACCTTACCTTAACATCAAGTTAATAAACAACAAAAATAATAGAAGCATTACCGTATGAAATCTACTTAAAACCCATTTATATACCTACCATTATTACAGCAAATTCTAATCATCCAGATGATTAAAATTACTTACATACCTACCATTTCCAGCAATTCTAATCATCAAGGTATCAAATAAGCTGCTTTCAGAGCCTACATAAAAAGGTGCATGCACGCACGCACGCACACACATCGGACATAAATAAATTTAACAAGGAAATAATTTGAATTAAAACCTTGGCAAAACAGCATGGTTATAAAAATACAGAAACAATCACCAAACTTATAAAAACCTCAAACTAAATGCAGCTAATAACACACTGATGCAAGAAAAAATTGAAAGAAAATATTGCAGTTCTGTATTCTACCTACCAAACGTTACAGAAACCATACAAAACATGAGCAAGAAAACTGACCTAAATATAGGAACTAAGAGTAAAAAATATAAGAAGAATATGAATGCAGAACCCTGAAAATACTAGTATCCTTGAAAAAAAAAAAGTAACAGTTTACAAAATTTAAATACCAATCAGGGAGCAAGATAATGGTATAATAAGATTGCACATAAGTACCAAAAGAAATCTAGAGGTACGCTTGTCAGAGCACTTAGAAAACTCAAAATAAAACTGCACTGATTAATAAAATAAAACTGTACTGATTGATTACTGCATCAATAACCATACTGTTCCTAACTGGAAAAGCATAGCTACTATTGCTCAACGTAATAATTGGTGGAAGATATTAACAGCTGAAGCATTCTGTATTGAGAAGACTAAGAATATGAATTGCAATACTAATACACACATTACCTTATCAAGATGATGCATGGATACATATTACTGAAGAAAAGAAACTACAAAATAAAAAATAAATAAAAAGGATGCAAGGTAAAAGTTATATTCCACATGAAGGGATAGATGACAATGCTGACCTTATAACAAAGGAACCCTGAACTTGTCCCTATCACAGAATGCACAGTTGTCCACCACGAGTCATTGACAATGCCTCGTGTAAGCAAAGTGCATCCACTGTATCAAGGGAGATGATATTAATAAACATGAAGTAGTACTTTTCATCTTATGAGTTTTAGGTTAGTAAATGGTTTTAATTTTCACATCTGAATCCTTTACATTTTATCTCTTTGTTCTTTTGGCTTAGTGCCTTCATAAAGTTTTGATTTCCATCTCATTTCTTTGATATTTTAACTCTGTTGTTTTAGACTAATCAAAATATCCTCTCTTAACTTGACCATTCCAAGAACACTTTTTATTTCATCATCAAAAGGCTGCTGGAAATCATATATTTAATTGACACTGTAGATTACAAAATGGAACATCAAAACAGATTCAAGAACATCGGGTAACCTAACTTACTCTTTTAACTTACATGTCAAATATTAATATCTCCAATATACAGCTCTGAACTATAAATTTTTGTCGTCATTTTCCCATAAATCAAAAACATGTTGCACAGAAAAAGACAGTATGAATTTCATAAAGCAAACTTCAACAAACAAATTTCTGAATTACGTAACACATTCAACAAATTGTTTTAATACAAAATCCATATAATACATACATAGATATCACTAAGCTGTTCTCTGAGATTCAGAGGTTAGCTCCAAAAAGAAATACAAACTACCAAATAATTTTTACTTACTGTTGCTGTATCAAACTTCTCCATTTACAGCGATCTTGACATACAACTCGGGCTTCACTGGACATCCATCACACACAGTACACAAGATCTTCTATATACTTCATACCCATAATCTTTTTCTCATGCAGACACTCTTGAATTTGATCCTTCCATGACTTCCTCTGCCTTTCCTTCCTGCTACTTGAACTAAAAAAATTTCCTTAGTAAGCATCTCATCACTCATTCTTTCAACATGGCCAAACCACCAAGGCATATTAGTCTCCACCTTGCTAACAACATTTTGCTTCACATTACAGAGCTGCAGTACATCTTCATTCCTCACACAATCAGAAGGTGTCTTGCCACAAACCTATAAGTAACACATTTCTCCAGCACACAAATGACTCCTATTACTAATCAAAAACAACTTTTATGGGAATTTTACTAGGAATTTTTTTATTTAAATTGCAAATTTTCGGAGAAAATCTTCTTCTTCAGGCTGTCTTTTTGTTGTCACTTATTTCCGTCACTATCGCGGTTATGTTTAGCCTTGAAGGTTACGGTTATTTTTCATCAAATCCTGCAAGATGTTAGGCAGGGAAAATCCTTTGCAGTCATTGATGATGGAATTTTGATTTTTTTCAATCTCTATTCCTTTTTTTAGCTTTCTTTTCTTTCCTTTTCTTTTTTTTTTTTTTTTTTTTTTTTGAAAATTGCTTCTAAAAGAAGGAATAGAGATTGAGAAAAATCAAAATTCCATCATCAATGACTGCAAAAGATTTTCCCTGCCTAATATCTTGCAGGATTTGATGAAAAATAACCGTAACCGCGATAGTGACGGGAATAAGTGACAACAAAAAGACAGCCTGAAGAAGGAGAAGAGTTTTCTCCGAAAATTTGCAATTTAAATAAAAACATTTCCTAGTAAAATTCCCATAAAAGTTGATTTTGATTAGTAATTGAATTAAGAAACTAGGAAGCCAATTCTCAACGTGAGCTTTATTTAAAGAAATGACTCCTATATTTCTTCTGTAGTACCCAGGTCTCAATGCCATACATCAGTAGGAACAATTACACTTTCATACACAGCCATGTGGGACTCTCTTGAGAACCCATAATTCCTGTGAAAACCTCCCAAAGCAGCCATGACTTTCAATGAAAAATTCACTTGCTTACTAATTTCACCATCCAATTTGTTCTCTCTGTCAAACATGCTTCCTATATACACAAACTCATTCACCTGGTCAATCACTGTGCCATTTAAACTTATATTATATTCAGTACTACCAGTACCTAACTCAAAAACTATAACTTTGGTTTTTCCCCTCAGTTTGAATTTCATGCAAACTTCATATAGTACATCTGGGACAACATACTCTGCAACTCACTTTTGCTCTCTGCCAACAGGACAGTGTCATCAGCATACAGCAATCTGCACATACGGATATCACCTCTAGAGACATAAACCAGAATTATCTATTTTAGCATCATGCACACATCTGTAAATACACATTAAATAGCCATGATGACATTACACAACTTGTCTGACTCCTGCACCAACAGAAAACCATTTTGATAAAACACAATCCATGCTCTGATAAATTATTGTCCTGGGATAAAAATTAGATGAAGTGATCTTAAAGAATTGATCTTTTAACACAATTTTTTTCAAAAAAATTTAAAGGGGCATTCTTTTAGATATCCAAGATCAGTGACCTTGAACTTTCATTAGTACACAAACTGGTGATACCTTTAAATGTAAGACCTCAAAATGAAACCCACCAGCATTATAGCTTTGATATAATTTGAGTTATAAGCATTTAAAAACTGATCAGATTTTGCCATTTTTTATGATATATTTCAGCACTTAATAACTCAAAAATTACTGTGTTGAAGATTTCAAAACATTGCATTTTTCTCTTTATCTATAAGGTATAAGTATACCCAATTTGCATCCAAATCTGTGAGGTGAGCATTTTAGGTTACGCTGATTTAACATAAAATAACCTAATAATATTTATGAACTGGACTTTCCACGGGCATTTCCAGAGCCTCATCAACAAACACCCTTATCCCTCTACCTCTCGACAATTTTACTACTTGGGCATCAAACAAGTGAATGCTTGTTAACTACTTTTTTCTTTTAGTTAGTTATTGGTTATTTTGACTTGCTTATGGTCAATTTACATACAATAAATTATGATTAATTAGGGCATCGGTTAATCAGGGCGGCTATTTATTTAGGACAATTCTTGAAAAACATTCCAAAATTAGCTCTTTGGGATAAAGCTTTGTATAACTGGGCCAAAGTGTTCTAGGCCCTGATGTGTCCCAATTAACTGGAATCTACTGTAATGTTTAAAAGTAGCCTATATGAAAGATTTCCAGTAGAAACATTTTCAAAAATTAAACTCTAATGAAAAACAGACACCTTACTGCAAAAACTGTGGCAATATCCAAAGAAACATGGTAAGTAGCAAGAATGAAAATACATGTGAGCACCTACATCAAGTTTCACAGTACATGAATGCAACTACGAAGTGAAATTAATACTGACATTTAAAAAGTGAGAACAGAACTGCATCCCTCAGTAGTTCAGAAAATGAATATTTTGCATCCTACACAAAGTTGCAATGTAGACACTAAGTAGTAAGGTGACCTTATTTCTTTGAGACAAAAACAGGACAAAAAAAATAAGACGATAAAAAAATGTTTTATTACTTAAACATATTGAGCTTACTATTATTCTTCAGTTAACAGTGACAGAACCCATACAAAAATTTTAGATACACTTAGCGGGGGACTGTATTTCACCATGTTCGTACCATGAATATTTCTTCAATGAAGTAATCTTACGCAACAAACACTTCAGTCTTTCAACACCTTATTCTAAAACTTTTCACACTCCGTGACACAATTTTTTCTTACAACTAACAAAGCTGTCATTTTCTCAACACTTAACCTAGATATCTCCTTTGAACACATACTGTGCCGCCCCGGTGGCGCAGTGGTCTAAGCGATGGCCTCTGATCATTCGTCCGAAAGGGGTCAGGGTTCGAATCCCGGTCAGGCATGGATGTTGTGTTTGTCTTACGGCACTGGCTCTCTCCCTTCCCTGGAACCAGTGACCCTAAATTAGGGATGGGCGACTGCTTATAGCCCATTGAGTTGCTCACGGTGGTCGTTAAACCTCCAATCAAAAAAAAAAAAAGAACACATACTGTTTGTTCACAACAGAAAATATTCTCTCAACAGATGCTGTACTTCCTGGAAGAGAATAAACTCTACAATATTACAAAAGTCCTGAAAGTCTAGGCATTTTTTGCTCATTTCAGAAAAAAATTTATACCCATTTATCAGATACAGGAATGTTTTCCAGGCATTTTTGCTCATTTCAAAAAAAATTTGCTTGACCAATATAAAATTATATTTATAGTTTTTATTAAAAACGGAACAAAATTGACATTTTTATTAAAACGAAGGGACGGCCAGGAAATATGAAAAAAACGGTACTATGGTTAGCCTACTAAGTAGTGATATATAAGGCTAAACTCAATATTTTGATGCCACAACTGTTTTAAGGATGAAACTTACATTTCAGTAAATAAATGTGGAAACAGAGACTTACAAAAACTTGGATACACTGAATATAAATCTCCTACTACAGGGGAAACCTTTGAAAATGAACTGCTAAATATTTACAGTAGAGTAAAACAACAATGGAAAAAAATCTGAAACCAAAGCACTTCTATTACTGATGGCTAGACTGATATTCATAATGAGTGTATAAAAATTGCATGTCTTAAATCTCATACAAAACTAGTCTTGTCTTTGTTTCAGGGTTTAACAACCATCATGAGCAATAACAAAGTCTTTTATTGACACACATTTTAAAGCTTCTTAAAATGATTAGAATTATCTGAAATTGTTAACATTTAAAGATCAGCATTCCTATTTTGGAGCATTACATAAATTTCTGTTCTACACAATCAGTACATTTTCATTCAAGTATCATTAAATGTGTGCCATACATCTTAAAATCAAGACACATACAGTATACATGTGTTCACTCACCTTATGTTCAGCTATTTTCTGTTAGTGGTGGATACTGATGAGTTCCACAGCTGCACCAGGGTGAAACAAAAATGTTCAAGAATACAGTGTGGAAGAAATATTCTTCTCATAATATGTGGCTAATACATCATGATAATTAGCACAGTAATCAGACATCGCTGAACTGACTCCATGCGTAAAATTAATCACATCAGAAAACTTGAAAATTTCATCTACACTGTATATTTGAAACAACTGGGGATTTGCTTAACAACACTGGGTGGCAACACAATTTGCTTTGATTAAGAACGCAGTCAGAGAATATTCCGATGCTCTTAATACTCAGATACTTGGGACTTTTATCATCCTGGGTGGTGTAACAGTTAGCATGTTTGAACAGTAATCAGGAGATACGGGTTCGATTCCCGCTCCAGGGCGATGAAATTTTCAAGTTTTCTGATGTGATTGATATTACGTAAGAAACAGTAATTACGGTCAACTCAACGATGTCTGATTGCTGTGTTAATTATCATGAAAAATGCTCAAGTTCACCTCTGCTGTGACTAACAGAAGAGATGAACTTTAACTTTTGTTATTAAACTGTGCTATAAAATTTGATTCAACAGCAACAATGATGACTAAAAGAAAATATTAATGTAGTATGAGTAATCTCTTTGATATGTAACTCATTTTAAAAATGTATGGCACACCCCAAACAATATTACTCACATGAAAATATACTGAACAAGTATAACAGAAATTATGTAAAACTCTAAAACAGGAATCTAATATTTGCATATTTTTAGAATTCATGAGCAAATAAGATTGCTATCAAGCAATCTTTAAAGAGTTCACGAGCAAACAAGACTGCTGTAAAACAGTCATAAGTGTTATTGCTTCAATAGGAGCTGAGACATTAACTGTTTAAAGGTTAAACGCCAATTTTGTTGTTTCTTTACCTTTTAAAATTTAGTAGCTCCAAAACTAGTTGCCCACTGTATTTAGTGAAAAACGTTTTCTTACACACCTTTTGGTATACTATAAATGTACCACATCTAAACCAAACACTATGAGGTCAATGTTCAATGCATTCTTTTCACAGGTTGATTTCACATGGAATAACATTAACTGCAGCTTGTTTTCTTTGATCTATAATTCCTCATTATAACTGTCAACATTTTCAAGTTCAGATGTGAACTTCACACAAGTAATACAAACTCACGCGATCTAAAATTACACTTATGATAAGGTCTACCAAACAAGATGGGCTATGGAACATTACTACGACTGAAATTTCAAAATAATCTTCTAATGATGATCGAAAAGAAGTAAATGAGATACGCAATACCTACTATTAAACAGCGATGTTACTCTTTTTTTTTTTTTTTTTTTTTAGGAAACAGCATTTTAGTCGGAGAATGTAAAAACATAAAACAGGACGTAGTGTCAAAACTTGGCTTTTTTTTCCCCTCCCCATATTAAAGAGCATAGCATTTTGGATATTAAATAGCGGTAATTAAAGCATGAACAATCACACGCACGTCACATCACTTACCGTTACTACCATTACTTGTTTTTGTTTTGTTTTTTACAGAAACTCTCCTTCCTAAGCTTTGGGATAACTAATAAAAAATAATTCAAAAATGTAAACATTGCCCATGAAGTAAAAAAGTGACGCATAAATCTCTGATTACAGAGCAGTACAGTATTTAAAATGTACTGAAACAAACATATAATAATGCGAGCATGTCAATTAATTTAGCAAATTTTGAATTTTTACCAGATTCCATACATGCATCACATATGCAGCTTACAAATCGCACACTGAAAGGGGTGTGGTTTGCTTTGAGTAATTGATAAATTAACTTATTTCAAAAAACATGATTTGCTCATTACCTTATACGAAAATCTACGGAAAATTGTCTTCCATGAATCCTCGTTGGGATCACCGTACCATCGACACTGAGCCGCAAGAGAATTCTTTCGCATATGAACGACAGCCATGATTACATTTCACGACATGTTTGCCAAAAATAATTTAAAAACAAAAATGAATGCCCAAATCATCTATTGCCACTCACGTTGAATTAAATTTTTAAAGGAATGTCTTGCAGACGCACAATCAAGTCACGTGGTGAGAAAAACATTAATTATATGCATATTTTTTTCTCTCTGATTAATTACGCTATTTAAAACCAGAATTGTCAGAACCACAACAGAGTGTAAATTTAAAACTGAATCAGGAATTTATGTTAACGTTTTCATAATTTCTGAGTTCGACCCACTGGTTCCAGGAAAAAGATAAAACCAATGACGTATACATCCCATTCTTCATCCAGGACTCGAACCTGGGCCCGACCAAAGCATGGGCACAACTCGGGCCAGAACCAGGCCCTGATTTACGGGAGGGGACACGGGGTACGTGCCCAGGACCCCCGATTTTGGGGGCACCAAATTTGAATTAAATATGTACTTAGTTAATGGGAATTTTGTGTGTGTATATTTAAAATTTATTTTTTTACTTTTGCATGCTCATGAGTCATGTGTTTATAGATGTGGTACTTACACGCAGTGAGTTTGAGTTTCGAGTTTCACGTAAATACATGGCCATTAATGAGTTTCAGTGGTTTAATAAACTTCAGGTGGCCATTGAGAAGGAGGATCGCTTCCATTCATTCACGTGACCTAATCTTGCTTTTCCGAATGCACCTGAACTCAAGTGATCCTTCAACTTTAGCGTAGCAGTATATTCTGTTACTCTTTCCTGACAAGGGCGTACCTGATTCCTGTTGTACTCTCCTGCCCATGAATTCCCCGCCGCAGCAAACCTTCCTTTCAACAGAGCAAAGCTTCAGGTCGTTGCCGCAGCGTGTGTTTCTCATCCTACTTGGAGGTAAGTTTTTCGGTAAACATCTTTAATATGAACAAGATAAAAACGGGTAGTAATACGCCAAACAACTAAGTTACTTTTCCCAAAAGCCATTGAAAGCCTTTTGGGAAAAGTACCCATCGAAAGTAGAGATAAGCTACGGGATCAGTTCGCTTCACGTTTGAATAAGATTTGCTTACATTTCGATAAAGCAGCCAATCCGACGCACGATGCTTCTACCATCCGCAATCTTACAAAGGACCCGTCGATCAAATTTTAACTCACAGACAAATCCAATTTGATTGCTGTTTTGGATTCGGTGGAGTATAACAAGAAAATCATGGACTTTATCGAACTGTCTGATTCAAAAGTGATCACATCCAACTCACTTAACAAGAGGATTGCTAAAGTGAGGAGATTAGCAAAACTGCCTTCCGTACCGGATGCTATTCGTGAGTCTGCTTGGCTTCCTCCAGGACCAAAAATCCCATCCTTGCAAGCTACAGTTAAGCATCATAAGCAAGGCAACCCATTACGCCCCATCGTCACGAGGAGGTCTGCTCCGTCGATAAATATTGAACGCAGTTTAGCTGGTTTCGTTGCTCCGTTCTTACCGTCATCCTCCGCGGTGCTTCGGTCATCAGTGGATTTTATTAACAGAATTAAAGTCTTCATAGTGGCTCCACATCCCATCATTGGTACGTTTGATGTCGTTTTACTTTTTCCGTCAGTACCTGTAGAGGAAGCATCTTGCACCATAAAACAAGCGTTACCGCAATCGACTTTGTTCTCCCAAGAGTCATTGGCGGCCATCTTTTATGCAATCGACGTTGTAATAATAGACTCTAATTATTTCGGTTTTAACAACCAAGTATTTAAAAAGTCGAGAGGGATGGCTATGGGCTCCCCGATGTCCTCTGTGCTTGCTGAGGCTGTGTTAAGGCAGCTAGAATTACGTATCCTAAATACAACCGGATTGGTACCTGCATTATGGCTACGTTATGTAGACGATATATTTTTTGTTTGGCCTCACGGGTTGAAAGAATTGGAAGATTTCTTCTCCTTCATCAATTCCCTCCATTATGACATCAAGTTTACTATGGTTTGCGCCAATGATGATTCCCTTCCTTATCTGGACGTCTCGTCACTAAACCGCTTTATGGAACTTATTCGACTGAGGTTTATTATAAGCCCACTTATACCCCAAATTTAATTTTACCCTCATCCAGTGGCGGCTCGTGGTTGGAAAAATAGGTGAAGATGTACAAGAGCAGTATGAAAAGATATATACTGTCTACAATGAGAATCCCTTAATGAGGACTTACTTATTTTTTGTATATTAAATCAATTTTTCTTCCTCTTAAAGCTGCAAATTTGTCGATTATGTCGTCATAAGATGGTTAGATGATTGTTTCTTCATGAGCATCAATAAAATGCCTTCCTGAATAGAAATATTTGCCAGAGAAGCAAGTCTATCATGGGAACTAGTGTTTCTTGAGCAAGTTTGTATTCTTTTAAGAAAACTCCTTTCTACTGGCACACTTGTAGATGTAATTGTTAAACTGAGGAAAACCAATTTATAATCTTCTGTAAAAATGTCTTTGTCTCCGTGAAACACTCGAAGGAGTTCTTGAGTCAATATATTCCTTAATTTTTCATCGGCATATACAAGACTCAGTTCATTTTTAAGGCGCTGATGTTTAGTAAATATGTTTCCGTAAAAACGTAGATTTTTTTTTTTTTTTTTTTTTGATTGGAGGTTTAACGACCACCGTGAGCAACTCAATGGGCTATAAGCAGTCGCCCGTCCCTAATTTAGGGTCACTGGTTCCAGGGAAGGGAGAGAGCCAGTGCCGTAAGACAAACACAACATCCATGCCTCACCGGGATTCGAACCCGGACCCCTTTCGGACGAATGATCAGAGGCCATCGCCTTAGACCACTGCGCCACCGGGGCGGCAACGTAGATTTCCAAGAGCGCGAGTGGGAAAGCATACATTAAATTATTCGAATTTGGTTGTCAGCAAGTCAGACAAATTGAAGTTTCTTATAGTATTGAAATCTTATATCCATTTCCATAAGAATGTGGTCCAAAATTTAAAAATACAATTGCTTATAATTTTGAAAAATTGTTTCCTGTGTAAGAGCAGCATATTTCCGTGCAAATTTATGTGATTTTGCTGGCTTTTCCAAACTGTGTTTCAAATAATTCATCGTTCCTTTTATGGCTGAAAATTTCACGAGGTTTTTTTTTTCTTTTTAATTTGAGTTACATAGTAGTTTATGTTTAGTTATTTTTTTCTTCAAAAGTTCGAATAATAGATTGGTGGAGCCAGAAATGTAAATTCAAAAGTGTTCATATCATTCAAAACCCCCTTGGCTAGATGAATTGATTTTTTGTCTGATTATTCGCTATTCGTCAGAAATCCGAACACTTCCTTCAATTTATCCCAATCTTCAACAACTACACTTACTAATTTCGAAGTGGAGGACCATCGAGTTTCTGTTATGGTTGGTCTGCATCTTGCGGTTGTTGATACAAGTGTATAAGACCGCTTCGCAGAATGGTGAACAAACGGAGCAATTCCACTGAGGCTTGCAAAAAGTATTCGACACTTAGAAAAACTCTGGTGTAATACAAGATTCAAACGATGAACTAAGCATTGAACAAAAACAGCTTGAGAAGCTTTATCCTAGACTTTTTTTCTGTAGGCCATTTAAGTGTCCAGACATCATACTTGCCCCATCGTAGCATTGTCCTATTTATTTGTGTTGGTAATCAAACTGTTTCAAAATTTTGTCTAGCATTTTGTATAAAGCTCCTGACGTTCTGTCTTCATTCACATCATAGAAACCCAAAAACCCCTCAACCAATACACCTTCCGAATCAACACCCAAAAATTATTTAATTTTTGGCGTGATCGTTTATATATTCAGAAATACATTCAATTAGATCATTTTGAATAGTTTTTTATCCTCTCGTATTGATTTTCAATTTCTAAAGAACTTCATATCAACAATGAAAGCCGCCCCGGTGGCGCAGTGGTCTAAGCGATGGCCTCTGATCATTCGTCCGAAAGAGGTCCGGGTTCGAATCCCGGTGAGGCATGGATGTTGTGTTTGTCTTACGGCACTGGCTCTCTCACTTCCCTGGAACCAGTGACCCTAAATTAGGGACGGGCGACTGCTTATAGCCCATTGAGTTGCTCACGGTGATCGTTAAACCTTCAATAAAAAAATCAAAAACAATGAAAGTAATTCAATGAAATTTCCACGATTTATCGAGCCCATGCTTTCGTCATGGCCGTGGAATGCTAGTTCTTGTTTGCTCAAATACAGTATAGACTAATACTGCATCAATCACTGTCTGCAGGAAAAGTCTATTTAAACGAACGTTTACGTTAAAATGCGTTTTCAAAAGCCTAGCTTTCTTCCTCAGAGCATCGGCAATGGTGTTTTGATTTTTCTCGAAATTGCTTAACATTAATCCGCATTTCAGGTGTTCGCTAGAATCACGATGTTTATGAAGTGACCGTGTTACGCTTAATAAATCTGAGAATCCGTTTTTATTCCACGCCGAAAGTTTATTGCTAAAAAGTAAGCAGCACCCCCCCCCCAAAAAAAAAATTAACCAGAAGTGCTGCAAATGCATTTATATTCAGTAAACCAACAATTTTTAAAATTAATATTGTTAGATTTACCGCTCTTGGCAACAATTATCAGTGAATCCGTTGGTCGTCCTTGAAGCATAATGTCTCTTTCATCTTCATCTTTCCACAGAGTTAATGGAGTTTGCAATAAATTACAAACAATGTCTTCCACGGGATGCATACTAAAAACTATCACTATTAGTTAAATTGTACACAAACCTAAAATATCAGTTAAAGCTTTTTTTTTTTTTTTTTGATTGGAGGTTTAACGACCACCGTGAGCAACTCAATGGGCTATAAGCAGTCGCCCGTCCCTAATTTAGGGTCACTGGTTCCCGGGAAGGAAGAGAGCCAGTGCCGTAAGACAAACACAACATCCATGCCTGACCGGGATTCGAACCCGGACCCCTTACGAACGAATGATCAGAGGACAGCGCCTTAGACCACTGCGCCACCGGGGCGGCGTTAAAGCTTTCAACAAATAATCACAAAGCACGAAAGAACAAATTCCTCTCGGATAATAATGTACCACAGCATTATAAGGAAAAAAGCCCTAGCAGATTGAGTAGTAGTCCGCCCACTCCAACGTGATCTCTCACGACTTTACGCTCAAAAACTGAAAGATGCAGAGGTAAGGCGCGTGAAGCTGAAACACTTCACTTGAGTGAGCAGATTGGGGAGGGTGACGTCACGGTTACCATGGCAACTCGGCGGTAAACTGCAGACTTCCAAGCATTTTCATTTCGGCTCTTCACTTGCAGTGTTTTGCGTATAAGGATTTGTTTTTCATATTGAGCGCGCCATGTGAATTAATATCTATTCAAATTTTTTGGTATTTTGGAACTGAATAAAGGCAAAAAAGAATATATTATAAAAAAAATACTGAATAAAACTTTACTTTGAGTAAAATAGACGAAGAGACACTTCACCTGAGAAGCCGCCACTGCCCTCATCTTTTGGGCCGGCTACCTACAAATTGGCATTTTTCAGACATCGTGCTAAGCGAGCGTTTTCTCACTCTTCAAATGACGCGTCCAGGATTGCGGAGATCAACAATATTAAATCGTTGGCTTCAGCTGCAGGCTATATAGAGTATGAAATTGATGACATCTTTAGGAGCGCCGAACTTGAGTTTGCTAATCAACGTCGTCGTATCAAGGAACTCAGTCAGAGGTTCATCGGCTCCTTTCCGTACATACCGGGACGCGTATTTTACAAGTGAATGTTGGGAATTGCGATTAAAGCCATTTCCGCAACGCGATTTTTTTTATTGGAGGTTTTAACGACCACCGTGAGCAACTCAATGGGCTATAAGCAGTCGCCCGTCCCTAATTTAGGGGCACTGGTTCCAGGGAAGGGAGAGAGCCAGTGCCGTAAGACAAGCACAACATCCATGCCGCACCGGGATTCGAACCCGGACCCCTTTGGACGAATGATCAGAGGCCAGCGCCTTAGACCACTGCACCACCGGGGCGGCGCAACGCGATTGGTTCAGAGCTACTGTGGAGATTGCTAGCAGGCGGGGCCTATGAGGATAGTCATGTGACGGAGACATCTTTAGCTTTGCTGCATTCGCCATTTTAATGCTTGCGTGTTTTCTTTGCAACAATGGTTACCTTCAGTTGTTTTACCTGTACAGTCGGAATGCGACAGGAGGTAAATAGAGAGTGTACTTTATCGGTAAGGGAAGCTTTAAGTTTTTATTTCAACAAGACTCATGGCTTGTCTTCCGAAGTACCTACCCTTTACTCTATGTAGTTTTCACAGAGCCGAAAGGCCGCCCCGGTGGCGCAGTGGTCTAAGGCGCTGGCCTCTGATCATTCGTCCGTAAGGGGCCCGGGTTTGAATCCCGGTGAGGCATGGATGTTGTGTTTGTCTTACGGCACTGGCTCTCTCCCTTCCCTGGAACCAGTGACCCTATATTAGGGACGGGCGACTGCTCACGGTGGTCGTTAAACCTACAATCAAAAAAAAAAAAAAAAAAAAAAAAAAAAAGAGCCGAAAGATGTCAGCACGTCACCGCTCACTCCTCCTGTAGTTCAGGATTAGTACTGATGTGTTTTGTATTGAGAACCTACGAGTTGTTTAACGTTTTTTTATAATTTCCGGGGAGAAGAGGGGTAGAAATGTGGAATTGAAGGTATTTCTGATGAAGTTTGGAAGGACAAAAATTATGAGGAATTTCCTAATTAGAAAAATATATGTGACAGAGATCACTTACTATTTTATTTATTTTTTTTTTTTTTTTTGATTAGAGGTTTAACGACCACCGTGAGCAACTCAATGGGCTATAAGCAGTCGCCCGTCCCTAATTTAGGGTCACTGGTTCCAGGGAAGGGAGAGAGCCAGTGCCGTAAGACAAACACAACATCCATGCCTCACCGGGATTCGAACCCGGACCCCTTCGGCCGAATGATCAGAGGCCAACGCCTTAGACCACTGCGCCACTATTTTATCAGACACAATATATGGCAAACAACATTCTGAAGTATTATTCCAATTGCACCGTCTTATTTCAACAGAACACTGTTTTGAGGTCTTACTTCGTGTCATTAGGTAGTTCTTTGCTACTACAAAATCACTCGATGTGATTTTTTTGTAGCTAGACCACTTCGCATTTATGAAGAAAAAACTTGATCGTCAGAATAAATTTTTCGTGATGGGTCTACGTTGACGTGCTGCCATCTATTGGCCAATACGTAGTATGGCATTCAACTAGAAACTGCATATATTCCTCATGATATCGTGCACAAAATAATTTTACCTTCCTATTCAATATGATCATTTGTCACACATGTTAAGTAATCTCTCAGTGAATTTCTTAGAAAGCAGAACTTTCCACGATAAAACCTTCCAGATATAATTCAATATGATCATTTGTCACACATGTTAAGTAACATCACATGAATTTCTTAGGAAGCAGAACTTTCCACGATATAATTCAATATGATCATTTGTCACATAGCGCATGTAACCTCACAATGAATTTCTTAGCAAGCAGAACTTCCCCCGATAGAAGACAGTGTTCCTGTTACGTGACTCTCCTTATAGGCCCCGCCTACTCGCAGTCTCCAAAGTAGCTCTGAACGAATCGCGTTGCGGAAATTGTCTTAATTGCAATTCCGTACATTCACTTGTGAAATACGCTACCGGGACTTTCCTATTTCATCCGGAATGCATTTATTTTTTTTGATTGGAGGTTTAACGACCACCGTGAGCAACTCAATGGGCTATAAGCAGTCGCCCGTCCCTAATTTAGGGTCACTGGTTCCAGGGAAGGAAGAGAGCCAGTGCCGTAAGACAAACACAACATCCATGCCTGACCGGGATTCGAACCCGGACCCCTTATGGACGAATGATCAGAGGCCAGCGCCTTAGACCACTGCGCCGGAATGCATTTATGAAGGGCTTGGTGTTGGAATCTGCCACCCTAGGTCAATATCACAATTCCTTTCATCCGGAAGCCGCAGCACTTTGCTTGCTAACGCAGGGTATATTCCATACCCTTTCGATACCAGGATGGAAATACCAAGTTTTATATTGGCATGACAAAGAGGTCCTTCGCGACTCGTTTGTCCGAACACAAAAGAGACGTCTTTTTTTTTTTTTTTTTGAAGGTTTAACGACCACCGTGAGCAACTCAATGGGCTATAAGCAGTCGCCCGTCCCTAATTTAGGGTCACTGGTTCCAGGGAAGGGAGAGAGCCAGTGCCGTAGGACAAACACAACATCCATGCCTCACCGGGATTCGAACCCGGACCCCTTCGGACGAATGATCAGAGGCCAACGCCTTAGACCACGGCGCCACCGGGGTGGCGGAGCTGGCTTTGATATGGCGCATGTTCCTGCGTGCCTCTTGTGAAAGGACCCGATTCCTCCGTTTCCGCACGTGCCGTGCTGTCACGTTGTTATACAGTTTTATTTTCCCCATGCATATTAAAATTTTCTGTACATTCATTTAGATTACTAACGTTGTTCCAAAACCACGTCTAAGCCTGAAGAAAGCACCCGTAGGTGCTGAAAGCTTGCAACCTTTTGTTTACTGTCTTATGCCAATAAACGGATTTTATCGTTCTTTACTTAATCTTTAATATGCTTTTTTTTTTAATTTTACAACTTTTCTGACCAAATAATTTAGGACGCCGAAGTACAACACATTTATCAAAATTTGAACCGGACTAGGTGTTCCCCTCAGCTTTTCAGATTATTGTTTTTTTTCTTGTATAACTCAGACTCTTCCTCATCAACACGAAATTTTGTTTTACAGTTTTCTAATATATTGATCATGATGCGCTAGTTTGATTTTGGTAGAAACCGGGAAGCTGGAAGTGGGAGTTCCCATAGCACTTTTCCAATTTTTTATGCAGCTTTACATCTCTATTTATGAGGAAGTCCAGTGGAGGTCACCATGGATTTTTTTTTCTTGTTTTAGTTCACATTTTTTGTTGGATGCATTGTTCTCATGTTCTAGACGCAAGAATCAGTACATTGCAAGACCACAATATTCACTAAAATCAAGATGCCCATCCATTTTGTCATAGATATATTGTTATAGTCAGGGGTGGTTCGTCATTAGGGGCCGGGCCCTACATAAAAATTTCTATTTCTAGAAGATTTTTTTTTCCCCCTGATTCTTATTCTTTCTCTTAACTACATGGTGATAAAACTTTCCCTTCAAAAACCATTATCTAAGGGAAGTTTCCTTCAAAAACGAAAAACTATGAGGAAAGAGATCACGTTCAGAGTGTGAGGTTATTGGGGCCAGCTCCATCAGGCCCCAGTAACATCACTACGCATGCGAAGAGACGATTTCCTCCCCGTCTCAATCAGTATGAAGACCTACACTACATACAAAACTGTCTTAACCGCGTGTGCAAAAAAAAAAAAAAAAAAAAAGCAGCTTGGGGCCAGATCTACCTGGCCCCGCGCTAATTTGATTGGCCGGGAGTGTATCCATTTCCTTAACGCTGTGGGTTGACAGAGAACCTAACCCTGACCAAGCTCAAAGGTGGCGGGAGTGTTTTAAATGTCGTAGCAAAGTTCAGTTAGTTGTTTGTACTGTTGGTGTGTCTCTCTCGGTGATGTGTTGTTCCTTCGTGTCATGACTTTTTTGCTTGTTAATATCTCCGTTCTTTGCTTTAAATCTGGAAGAAAAGCTTCACTTAAAAAAACCCAGTGCTTATCACCCCAAGAATGTTTAGTTTGAGCTTCATTTAAAAAAAAAAAAAACAGTGCTCATCAGCCCAAGTGAGTCGAAAAGCTTCACTTAAAAAAACTCTGTGCTTATCAGCCCAAGAATTTGAGTTTCCAAGAGTATGAAGTTTACAAACGCTTTGCAGAACTAATTTCAGTTTTAACTAAGATGATTTTCTATGTTAAAAATAAAAAAATAAATGAGAAAACATGTAAGTATAATTTGCACATGAGTACATATATGTTTTTAGGTTTCACAAGTTCTTTAAAAAAAAGGTTAAACCTGTCAAATAATGCAAATGGTAGTATGGTACTCATTCTATATATGACGAAATTCATGAAACTTCCCTCCCTGCATATATTTGGAGTTATTATTTTTTCACTGCATTTTTTTATCCTGTGATTATTCCTCAATTGAGAAATCTGAAGAAACACAACTAACATAAATTAATGCTCATATGTTTTAAGGTAAAATTTTTATTTAAGGAGTTTTAACATTTTTCTGTTAATAGTTATGCATTCTATTCTGAGGACATTTTTTTCATGTGCAATACAATAGTTGACACATTCGTACCTTGTTTGGGCATTATTGTGAGTCAAGGGGGTAAACAGAGGCAGACAGAGTAAAGGAATCTTAGGGGTGGGGTCTGAATAGTTGGCCTAATAATGACAGTTTTTTTTATTTCATTGTTTAACTTCGGCTACTGGCCCCACCTGTTTCAGTTGCCACAAGCTGCAACTGGTTATAGTTAGAATCTATGGGGGTCATTAACACCACAAACAACTGATCAGCTAGTTGTCCCCGCACAGCCAGATTTGTATAAAAATAAAATGTATCTGCGTACACAGCTATTGAAACAGAAAACTCGCTGCCAACCCGCAAACCATGATAACAATAGAATAAGATAATTTAAAGGAAAATTAATAAAATAAATAATTATTAGAACATTACAGATTCCAATGAGGATAAAATAGTACATTCTAATTGAATGTGCAGCAATGTGTGTAAAATGGACTTTTATGGCAAAATATTAAAATATTGGACTACGAACCTCATAAAAACAAGAGATTAATTAAAGAAAGTTTTTATATCCAGAAAAACAGTTCTATCAATGAACCTTCAAAAATTACAAATATGATTTTCAACAAGTTAATTCAAAAATACTGGACTTACAAAATGCATAAGGAAATTATTTTTATTTAATTGGCAACTGAAAGAGGAACCTGGAAATAAAATTTAAATTCTGTGTAAACAAAACTTTTAATACAGTTCGTATACATTGAGAACAGGCCTTGATGAAATCTAGAGGCCAGAAATGTCTGTAAAAACAAAAGAACTCAGAAGATGCAAAAATAATTAAGTTTTTCAGTTAAAATAGAATTAAGTATATTAATCTGAGTAAAGCGTTGAGTAAGTGTTTTAATTGCTGTATATAGGCCTAACATTTTAATTTTTTTAATCTACATGCAAAAACTATCTGCAAACCTGCTAATGATTTGGAAACTAACAGCGTACGCATATACGTCTACATTCTGCTACTCTGCACACAGTGACTATTATTTGGTCGATAGAGAATAAGGAGGAAGGCCCCGGAAATGTTTTGTGCCCTGGGTCTAGCATGTAATAAATCGGGCCCAGTATGTAATGTTCTAAATTCGTAGCAAAATTAAAGAAGTCGCTAGGTTTACGTAGGTTACACAGATCTGTTTACGAAAGTTGTAGCAAATTTTTCTGGAATAGTGTAGGTTATGTAATTGGAGGGATATTCATAACTGAACCACATTTAAAAGGATGTTCAATATAACTACATGATTAAGATTATCGCCTTTGAATTATTAATAACCCACCTATAATTATGACAGTGTTCATATCCAAAAACTTTGCACTATAAACAACAACAATAGGGGGTTAGGAATTAGCTACATTTACCAAAAGTTCATCTATTTCTTTTTTTCCTGTTTTAGGGCTTGACCAGTATACCAAATTGCAGATTTGACCATTGCTAGTAAATACTCATTTTAAACTAATGGACAAGGTGTTTTCGATAGTGTGCTAAAGATCAGTTAATAGAACTGGAGCTCCTTTATTTAAAACTGAACTTTACAGTACAAATACAGATTCTCTGGATTAGCAGAGGGCATTAAAACAGTAACTTTTGCATGTGAGACACTGCACTAACCGTTTCTTGGAATTATATGACAATGCAAAACATTGCTGTTAATATCTCCTGATTCACAACAAAACCACTTTGTATGTGAAACATAAAATGATGGTGATACTAAACACAGTAGATAAGAAAAAAGAAAGTTGAAACACAAAGGGAGCACAGATACTTAAAAGATTAAAAAAAAAAAAATAGAAGAGACAAATGAACAAGGAAACATTTGAAAGTGACTGAACATGAGTACCTTACAGTGAAGATTTGTACTTCTGGCTCCTCTCAAGCTATGATCCTGTAAACATATGTATGCACATTTTGATTTTAAGAAATATTCTCATAATACATAGAAATACATTATAATTATTTACACAGCAATCATACATCTCTAAATTGCCTGTATTTCCTGTTCATTCTAAAAATAGATTTGATTCTTTTCGGCCATGCCATTTCTAGTCACTGCACATTTTTGGTATTCTAAAACTTCATGTTTTCTTATTCATTTTACAGAGCAGTAAACATTTTAGGATCATCAGTTACTTTGATATTCCATAAATAAGCTATCAGTCATATATTTCATTCACTTCTGGTACCAAATGTTTTCTTTACCTGATTTAGTTGCTATTCTGTAATGCATGTATATGTTCCGAGATTAAACATTGTTTTCATGCATTTTAACTCTCTCATGAATAATATGCTTTTTCTGTCTAATATTAATTACAACATTAATGCTCTACAGCATATATGCTCTAATTAAACTTTTCCCTTTTGGTTCTCTGTTGATATTTAAAGTCCTTCTTGTTACTTTTTCTTCCTTTATATCATATCTTTTTTTTTTTTTGGTAAAATCAGTGAGATGTAGCTAAAAGGTAATCCCTTTCACAGTGGTTGTGGCATGTGTGTTTTTGTCTATCAAGCTTATTACCTGTCTCTGTTTTATCAACAGTTTGTAATTTCTTCAAAGCCAAGGTATTTGTGGTAGCTGAAACATTCAAATATTTATTGTGGTTTATTTTCTCACAGTTCATGTTCTGATCAGCTTAGCCTGTACTGTTTTGCACATCAGCGTAAATCTCTTGTACCCAATATTTTGATAGTTGCTACAGATTTCCTGTATTGTATATATATTTTTTATATTCTTGTCGTGTATAGACTGAAGGACTAAGCCTTTTAAGAGAAAAGACACTCATACCCGGTGTAGCACCCATTGTATGTGAAGGAAAGCATTTTGCTGCTGCTAGTGAAGGTTACTGAAGATGCGATTTAACTATTTGAGATAAGTGTTTTGTATTGGATCTACATATAAATTTCAATACAAATATTTGTCTTTAATGGTCAGAATTGCAACAGTAAGCTAAGTTCCAGCTACAAATACTGTTGGGTAAGCTTTTCTTTTCTCACATATATAAAAATGACTTCAAGAAGTTTAATATGTATGTGGGCATCAACTCATAATAATATTTCTTCATGTTCTAACTGGCTCATTCCCTTTGTCTTGTGTAACTAGAGGTATATTGGACCCCCAATAGGAAATGATAGTACTGACATATTTTCTACAGCTTACAATGTACATAATGAGTGTGAAATGCAGCTCACAGCTAGGCCTTTTGATGACAGAAATGAGAGGGGGGGATCTTGAATTCAGCTGAAGTAAAAATATAACAGCATAAAATTATAAAGATATTAACTGCAATATATGAAAATGTATAGTTATGGTAAACAAATTACTTGAGTGAACACTTTACTTAACGAATCAGATGAAATAGGCTGTCATAAAAAGTTCTAGCTTAAAAGGTCAGAATTATTTTTGGAATCAGATTTTGGTACTGGAGATGTTACATGGATAATAGTGAACTAAATATGATTTAGTATCTGATGGCAGAAAATTTGCACTTCTATATTTCCCATGCACTTTTGATTAGTTATCCATTAATTTTTGTGGCCATAAAATGTAGGTTAAATGTGCATTAGAATATGGGCTGCTGTTAACAATGCTCTATGTCATTAGAGCTAAAATTAATCACCTTGTTGTGTTGATTAACCACACCTTATGAGATCAGATTTTCCTGTTCTTGAACATATGTTGTGCTAGCAACAAACTGCAAGATTTATCCTAAATGAATTCTTTATTATAAATATAACCTTGCTCATAAATGGTATACATATATTTCAAAAACCAAATTAAAAATCCTTATTAGATACACACATCTGTTTCATTTACTACTTAAAAGCTATTAACTTAGTATATTATGAAGGTACCTCTCTTAATAGTGACATGTATTAGAAGTATAATATTTTGAATGCAGTTGGATTTATTTTAAAAGAGATCTTACAGTAGGAATTATTTCTGCTGCTTATGTAAATCTGATTTTATCAAGCCAGATTTCCTTTACTATCAGCAGGACTTGTAAATCCTATTTCCACAAACTAATAATTTGTATATTTTCTTGCTATATTTTGAAACTGCACCCTTTAAAAAGGTACAACCCCCTCCCCCCTCCAAAAAAGTTCCCTTCCTATTAATGCCTGCAATTTTAAAATTATTTACATTCATACCTTTGAAGTCCACCACAGTTCTAACCAAACCAGTTGGAATTTCCTACCTACATTAGAAGAAACTAAAATCAGACAAGTGCTTAAAGCAATTATAAAAAATAAAATGAAGACATAGCAACGTCATATTTTGAGTCTGATTTTTTAAATTTCTTTGAACAAGCTCGCAGATTCCCCATTTTTTCTATAAAAACTTGGAAATAAAATCTAGATATTTCATGAACTTTTGTTTTTTTAAATAATAATGTTCAATGGGAATATTGTTCCCCCTCCCCTTGTTTATTTGCTTAAGAACAATCATAATTGTTCTTCAAGTAAAACATACGTGGAATGTCATTGTTTACTTTAATTTTCCTCCTGACAATATGGCAGAAGTGTTCCCTCCCTTTAAAGTGCGATCTTTTGAAAATTTCACTCATAATACAAATTCTCTGAAGCTCGACCGTTACAATTTGTATGATAAACATTTTATGATAATCCGCTAAGACAGAGAAAGATTTTAAACGCTTTATAAAATTATGTTTAGTGTAAACACGTTTTAAATCGTCAGTTCATATACGTCTCAGTCGCTACGGAGACGCTTCTTTAGATCTTTTTTTCTCCATGGAAATCTAAGTTTTTGTACTGAAATTCCTTTCATGTAAACCAAAGAGTCTCTTAAACCTATTCCACTGCTTTTCCATTTCGCTTATAATTTAAGATAATGTAAAATCTTAGGAAAACGAACAGTCTCAATAAGGCTTTCCTACGGAAAATCGTCTGCTTTTGCATCTTGAGAGTAACCACGCCAAAGCTGGCGGTACTACTTTCACCGCGGAAGCGTACAAACCTGGCTTCACTTTGCTAGCATGGAAAGAGTTGGTGACAGTGTCTCCTTTTATTCCTACTTCCATTCTCCCTCCCCTTATTCTATCCTCCTTGCAAGGCTGAACTGGATCCTACCAGGCTGTAACATTAAGCTAAAACAGCGAGGACAGAAAAGATGAGTTGGGACCCAGCGCCATCTATTGACGTAGTTCGCATTAACAAACTGATTCCGTATCATTATTTACATTTGAGATTTTTTTTTATATTCACTTTCACATGAACAGATGGATATTTGCATTCTGAATTCGTAGTACTTGGGCAAGAGAATTTTCTGTAGGAACTGGTGTAATTTATGTGTAAATCTCATTCCTCCTTTATTCTTCAACGATCTAGGGCTGAGATTTTGGTAAATGTGTAGATTAGCGTCTCAAATTATTTCGTCGAAAAATTGTTAGTACCTGGAAAAAGTGCAACGTACAGATTTTACAGTATGGAAATTAATGGCAAATGGTGCAGAAATTTCGTATTTTAAATGTCTTTTAAAGATTTTTATCGTAACATTTAACTGTACGTTCGATGCTGGGAAGAGACGCTGCCGTAGGCCTAACGTATCGAACGTGCAGGTAAATTTTACGATAAAAATCTTTAAAAGACATTTGAAACAGAAAATTTTTGCACCATTTGCCATTAATTTTCATAATCTAAAATCTGTACGTCGCACTTTTCCCATGTACTAATATTTTTCTGACGAAATAATTTAAAACGCAAACCTACACATTTACCTACTATTTTACTTAATATGAGTTTATATAGCTGAGTTTTTTCTAAATTGAATTAGGTACGTAATTATCAGAATAAAAATACTTATTACAAACAATAGTTGAAGGTAACTTGTCATTTGGAGCAAAATCCTGACGAGATATTTCTTTCAGCAACAGTTGCTTTAGGTTCTGATCTGAGGGAAACTCATGGAATCAAAATCCCACATTTTTCTTCTCAGAAGATGTGCATATCGGCACACAACACAGGGTTCGTACACTTTTGGGGGGAAAAATTCAAGGACTTTCCAGGCCTTTTCCAGGACATATACAAAAAAATTCCAGGATGATTATTACGCTTTACAGTATCATGTTCAAATTATTTTTTTAAAGTAATTTCAGTTTTAAGTAATAAAAATGATGAAAGATGTAAATGGATGAATGTGCTTTATGCAAATGGATCAAGTTTATCAAGCACAAGATCATAAAGAATAAATTCTGTTCTTATGCCCTGACCTTTGAATTCAAGTTGGACCATTTTCTACAAGGGTAGGTTTCTCCTCCCTGATAACATACCAAAACTTTGTTGCAATCAAACAGATTTTATGTGAGTTAACATTCCTAAGCTTGGAGAACAAATACTGCTCTTATGTCTTGGCTTTTAAATTTAATTTAGACCTTTTTCAAGAGGGTACGTTTCCAGGTTGTACCCAACAGCATACTAAAATTTCGCCGAAATTCAACCGCTTTCATGCGAATTATCGTACAGACAAACCCAAAGCATAAACATTTCTGCAACCATAGTTCAAAAGTGTTAGGAATTTCGAAAATAAAAGCATAACGAACAGCGCGAAAACTAGCTCATAAATAGAACTACAGTATGCACTCTCAATTATTAGGGATGGTAGAGGGGAAGGGAATACAACTGTCCAAAATTAGCATGTTTTCGTTGCGCTAGGCGCTTAAGCACGGCTGAATTCCTTCAGATACCCCCAATGTTCAAATGATTGAAATGTGCTGATGTTCATGGAATGAAATGGTTGATCAGCTATGATGACCGCATAAAAGTTCGATGGGGGGGGGACTTTTTTTTTTTTTTAAGTTTATGCAACATTTTACATCACTCCAGCATTTATCTTGTCATCATCAACAATTGCAATGCAACTACCGCTTACGATCGCGGATATTGGCAACCGAAAATCTGCCATATCACTAAGTGATATAACACACAGTATCCTGTTACAGTGTATTGTAATTGAAAAAAAAAGGATGTGGAAAAAAGAAACTTTCAGAAATTAAGATCATCAAGCCATGCGTTTCAAAAATCCGTTTTCCTTTATAACGTTTAAAAACATGTTTTTGCTTTTTTACCTGTAGTGTAAATAAAAACTATGTTGATTTTTTTTTTTTATGGAATCAGACGTCCGCATGTCTGATTGTCTTCATCTGAGTTCACACGTTAGCTACTGTGTACAAGTAGACCTATTTTTTCAGCTCAAAAATATGTAGTTTTGTATACATTCACAGTATAAGTCATTCCTTATTCCCACAGAACTGAATTCAGCATATGCAAAATGAAGAACATCAAGACCCGCCCAACACTATGTTTCTGATTGTCTGCTGTTTATATTCAAGAAATGCAAACATGGATCAATGGTGAATGCAGCAACTATGATTTTTATTTATTACAAAAAAAAAAAAAAAAAAAAAGAGCCGTAAAAGCTGTAAAGCTGAAACGGATATTTCTCTCAACCCCCTCCCCCCCATGCACAAAAACATTCCGATTACGATCAAACCGCAGGAGGCACGTCCACACACACACCTGACGGAATGGCTTCTTTTCATGACGATTATGGGCAAAACACGTAACAATATTAACAAAGAAAGATGACTTGATCACGCTAGTTACGTTAACTAAAACTTTTACAAAAGTTCGTAAGTTGGAAGCTTTCGACCTTATCTTAGGTCTTCATCACGCCAATGGAGGACTAAGATTGTTGCCAGATTCTACATTTGAATTTTTCCTATTTTTGTTGCCAAAACTTAGAATTGATCTCCAGATCAACGGAATGTAGAGAGGAGATTCGGAGTTGCAAGTCATTGAGTTGAAAATAATTTCAATGCTTTCACGGTAATATTTTCAACTCAATGACTTGCAACTCCGAATCTCCTCTCTACATTCCGTTGATCTGGAGATCAATTCTAAGTTTTGGCAACAAAAATAGGAAAAATTCAAATGTAGAATCTGGCAACAATCTTAGTCCTCCATTGGCGTGATGAAGACCTAAGATAAGGTCGAAAGCTTCCAACTTACGAACTTTTCGTAAAAGTTTTAGTTAACGTAACTAGCGTGATCAAGTCATCTTTCCTTGGCTTCTTTTCATTTGGCACATCGCCATAGATCACCACCTGCAGCTCACTGAACTGTCAAGTTGCACCCCTTCCTCCTTCACTTTAACTATAATAGAAAACGTAAAAAAAAAAAAAAAAGAATGCTCCCCAATTTTCCACAAAATTACCAAATTTACGTCATGATGTTACATTTTACTAAAATACGTTTGTTAATCTGCTGAATATTGCTTAAATCCATTGAAAACTTTTTAATTATAGATGATTTTTTTATTAAAACAGTAACTCAGACTTCTGAATAAAAACGTATGTTTGTAATTCAAATAGAGTCCATATCATCACAGAAAAAAATTAAAGGATCACTCTGTTTAAATAAACCATGGCATCTAAAAAAAATAATTCACTTGCTTTTCCCGTAATTTATAATTACTGTTTCTTTTTTCAATCCGATTATGCAACGAAATATTTTTTTTTTTTTTTTTTTTTTTTTTTTGCATCTGCTAAAGTTCCTAACGGAATTTGGCGAAATTTGCACTAGAACTTTATTGTGATGTATCTTAACTACTGTAAAAATTTTACTGTGTTATTTTCAAAATTCGGAAAAATGGATTTCTGAAAATATTCTCCTAGTTCTTTTGAGCTGTGGAAGTGATAAACAGGTGTTTGCTTTCTTCCCAACCAAAGGCTTCAGATCAGTGCTCCCAGCTGTCAATCAACCGTTGCTATGGTAACACCCTTTCTGCTGGAGTCTCACTCTGTCCAAAGAGGCACACATACTTGTCCATAATAAAAATTACTAATGCTAACTTTTAAAGTTTTAAACCGATTCAATTGGAATTTTGGAAGTGAGCTTCTGTAATCCAATTACAGTGAATGTAAAAATTTCAGCCACTTTCGTGAAAAATTCGCAAAGATAGTTTTCTTATTTTTTATCATAAGTAGCGGAAGTCTCTTGAGGGGAGGGAGGGTGATATGCACATAAACAAGAAGAAGATGAATGTGTTGTTCAGGCATACTCCTCACTGGTGGATGCCAGCTGACTTTGGTACATACGCGACCTCTGCAAATGCTAAATGCCTCTTCTTTCCACTTCCGTTCTCAGTTGTCGGACTGACATCAAGCTCCCCTTTGACCTACTAGTAATCATCCAATTTTATTGCACCGAAGTAGTGCCTCCCCCCCCCAGCCAAATTAGGATTTGGTGCACGTCGGAAACCGCTGCCGGTGGTTTCTTTGAGAACAGAGAAAAGGAACTTTAAAAAATGAAGGGGTAACAGTAACACGATTTCCTAAAATGCCATTTTTTTAAGCACTAATTTCAAATTTCAAGGCTTTTCAAGACAGCATTAAAAAAAACACCGTTTTTCCAGGATATTCCAGGCCTTGAAAACGTAATCATGATTTTCCAGGACTTTCCAGGTTTTCAAGCACGTGTGCGCACCCTGACAACAGTAAACCATTTTTAAAATGGGTTAGATTTTGCTGTGAAAACAACAGTTTGGTTTTAAAACTGTAAGATTTTTTTAAAGAAACACAAGAAAAAACGACGAACATACACAATCCAGCAATTCAAACCAAACAACGTGAAAACTGAGATGTTTATACCTTGGGACGCAGTGCCATCTAACGGCTGAAATCGTCCCTAAAGCCCACTGGCCAATCACCAAAAGTCTATTGTCTTCAATGCTAATGTTATAGCTTTATCTTCATCCAGTTCAGCCTTGCTCCTTGGCTTGGACCTGGCTTAGAAGGAGTGATGAAACCGTGATGCAGCGCCGGTCGTGCAGTGGTCTAAGCGATGGCCTCTGATCATTCGTCTGAAAGGGGTCCGGGTTCGAATCCCAGTGAGGCATGGATGTTGTGTTTGTCTTATGGCACTGGCTCTCTCCCTTCCCTGGAACCAGTGACCCTAAATTTGGGACGGACGACTGCTTATAGCCCATTGAGTTGCTCACAGTGGTCGTTAAACCTACAATAAAAAACACCGGAATATTTTTCTCAAATATTTTAAGAAAGGTAAGCAGCATTATTATTGTTGATGTGTCACAAATTCTTTTTTTACTAATAATACTAAAATTTTACTGTGAAGGATTTTGCGCAGGAGCGTTTTTCTGTGACGCGGAGTAATACGGCAAGGAGAACCATTTGCTTTGCACGGAGCAGGTGGTGATCTTTGCATGTGACCACAGGTTCTATCTTCGCCCCTTAAACGAAATCCTGAATCTCTGGCTAGCGTGTGATTGGTCTAGAGAGCGTTACGCGCATTACATATCGAAATGCAATTTACGCGAACGAGGCACTTCATTGAAAATTGCTGAAAGCAATTTCACGAGGAAATTTGAGTTTTTAAGGAGCACACGTTAAAGACATTAGAGGAGAATAGACTGGCAAAGACCAGGCTACTTTCGGCGTACATAGAAAGCCGCCATTGTAGGGAGTAACTAGTTTGTTGACGTGTTTGTGCGAGTATTTGAGTTTTAAATCTTTAAGATTTTGATATATCTTTAAAATTTAAGTACATGTGATGCAAAATTTTCCTGTTAATAGCCTCTCCCCTCTCTTCCTCTGCTTTGTGTATATGGACGGTAGCGGTATAGCCTCACATTTTTCTGCTTACTAGTCTTGTTTTTTTCTCGGATATGAGCACTTGCTAATTACAGTTTTATCTAAAAAGTTTTCGGGTCGTATGCAAACATTCTTTCTACGTATTTTCCACCGTACATTACATTATGAATTGAATCCAACATTCTTGCTTTACAAAATAAACATCAGTTCACTGCCAACTCTCTCCCATTCATAGACGGTGTTGTATGTTCAAATGGTCTCCGTCGTTTTAGAACCGCTAGCATTACTTTCCACAATCTGTGCTACTCCAAAATTTCACTGACGATCAGTTTAACATGACTTCCTCGTTATCGCACATGTCTGGCGTCAGAAATACAAACTATAAACGCTCGTCCTGAAGTTGCACGCCTTTTTTTTTTCATCGATGGCTTAGCGATCACCGTGAGCAACCCGATGGGCTATAAGCAGTCGTCTGTCCCTAATTTAGGGCCACTGGTTCCATGGAAGGGAGAGATCCATGCCTCAATTTGATTCGAACCCGGGCCATTTGTCGGACAAATGGTCAAAAGCCAGCCCTCAGACTACTGCGCCACTTATTCTAACCTTCTTGGGAAAGTCAACGCGACTTTCCCAAGGTTAGAATAAATTATCTGGAGATGCCCTTGTTAATAGAGCAGTAGCACTTTGTGTGCACCCTATAACCACGAGTGTCGGAGTGTGAGATTTTCAAGGTTATTGCAATGCATTTTGTGTTGGCCGAATGGCCTTCTTCCGTTGCAAATGTTTCCCATTTTGCATTGTAACTTGCTGCCAATATGTGCGGAAATGCTGGATTTATAAAATTCTTAATTATTTTGAGGCTCCTTCCCATTTTTATTTTAAATTGAAATACATGAACGTTAATGTGAATTTAAAACAAAACATAACGTTAAAATTGAAAACTTCACTCCCGTAAGAAGTATAGTTCATTCCGGTTTGATATTAACACGGTTTCTGCAACCCAAAACAACGCAATTCCAAAATACACACAGTTGAAATAATTTGGGTATCATGTAAGCAATGCCAAATTCCCACACCTTGTGGCTTCACGGTTCAAGTACTCAGGGCATCTCTAGAAGTATTATTCTAACCTCCTTGAGTATTACTTTGTGTAAAGCCTATAACCGCGAGCGGCAGCCATTAGTGTAGGAAGCACTTCAAAAATATGACACAGTTGAAATTGTGTGAAGTCCATATAGGGTATTGTAAGCAACATCAGAATTCCCGCACTCTGTAGCTTCTCGGTTAAGAAACCCAGGGGAAGGGGGTCTCCAGACGTCTTATTTTAACCTCCTTGGGTGTCGCAGTGGTCTAACCGCTGGCTTATGACTGTTCATCCAAGTGGGTCAGGGTTCAAATCCTGTTGAGGCATGGATGTTGTGTTTATCTTACGGCACTGGCTCTCTTCCTTTCCTGGAACCAACAGCCCTAAATTAGGGACGAGCGACTGCTTATATAGCCCATTGAGTTGTTCACGGTAGTCATTAAACCCTCAACAAAAAAAAACCCCTCCTTATTCTAGGCCATCCAAGTGATTAGACAGTCATTCTTTTTTTATTAGAGGTTTTTTTTTTTTTTTTTTTTTTTTTTGATTGGAGATTTAATCACCACCTGAGTACTCAATGGGCTATAAGCAAGCTCCCGTCCCTAATTTAGGGTCAATGACTCCAGGGAAAGGGGAGAGCCAGCGCCGTAAGACAAACACAACATCCATGCCTCACGGTACCCGGACCCCTTTCGGACGAATGATCAGAGGCCATCTCTTAGACAACTGCGCCACTGGGGCGGCCTGCATTTTATGCCTGTGACTCATCGCTAAAAACAACACGACGCCACTATCTCACGTTAATCGGGCACACCTGCAACCGATGCCGGCGATGCTCGCTGGTCAGTGGTACGTGGCCTCCTCGAACATAGTCTCTGTGCCGCAAGTCGTCTGGCAACGGTCCGGATGGTTACTTATGAGCGACGAATTCGGTTTTGTTTCGTGAGGCTCTCGCAATCACTCGATCCTCGCGTTCAGTCGTTGCACTCAGCCGTCCACTGCCCGCGTCGCTGGGTGTACGCTCCTTGACCTTTTGGCGACAAGATCTGACATCTCCAGAAGTATTATTCTAACTTCCTTGATTGGGGCCAACATCATCCGACTCAAATGCCCGGCGACACGACTTGACCAACCAGATTCTCTCTCCATCCAATTATATGTCCTCTCTCAAACTCGCTCAACTGCTCGTATTGTGCCCGTATACGACGACGCACAGTCCACGGAGGTTAACGCAACCGCAATCTCAATAGCCCATGTGTGCGAGCTTTGCTCTTGATAAACCCTCCTCGATGCACAGTTCTCATGCGCTGTGGCAGGCCACTATTTAGTCATTGGTCGTTACTTTTTAATCGTTTGCATATGTGGCCCTAAGATACTTGCATAAGGCGCTGGTTTCTAACAATTCGTTCGAGATGGGGCTGGATTTTTAGGGTCCCGGCTCCAGCAGTGCACACAAAATTTCCTCAAGGGACTGATCCAATATTATATATATACGTATACAGTAGAACCTGTTTATAACGAGGTTAGGACCAATGGAAATCCTCATTAAATCTGGGTTCTCGCTAAACATCTCTTTTGGGGTGAAAAACCCCACCACATAAAAATATGCACACGTGATACTACGCACGTTATTTTATATCCGTATATATCATAACATATGGCGACATATTTTCACTTTTTCCTAACTTTGTAATGATGGCTACTTTGTTGTTTACGGATAACAGTTTTCTCCAAGATATTTTGTCACTTATAAAAGTTTAGGATTTTCTACTTGACGGCTACAAGAGTTAACCACTGTTTAACAACACACATGAAGCAAAAGCAGCAATGGATATAATTCCAGGAACTGTTACCTCCTGCTTTTTGCCATCAGGCTACACCCTCATTCCATTACTCCCATAAGCCTCTCTTGCAATCATCGCTCAAAAATACACTTAATAAATGTATGTGAACTCTATCCATCCTCTTTTAGCCTAGAAATAGGGCACCTGTTTTCAACTCTGCTGATGTAATACTCCCAGGTTTTAGACCCTTTGTGTGTGTGTGTGTGTGTGTGTGTGTGTGTGTGTGTGTGTGTGTGTGTGTGTGTGTGTGTGTGTGTGTGTGGTGGCTTCTCTTGCAGCACTCACTTTTTGAGTATTTGATGTTTCTCACTGCTTTTCTACCAACATTCTTCCACTAGCAGAGACGCTGCAAAGGGGATGCAATGCACATCTTGCTACCCATCCAGTTCAAGAAGTGCCATTTTTCAATCTTTTTTTAACTTTTGGACTTTGCCAAGTAACAATGTCATATTTTTCTTCATGTAGCTCTGGGTATTTCCCTTTGAGAACTGCATTGTTTACTTCTCTGTAGAAAAGTTATCAAAATAGCATGGTCAGGGCAATGAAAAATCAATTGTTCTTCATTCTTCCACAATAGATAAAGCCTTTTCTAATATTAGTATGGCGAGGAGTAGAGGTCTAGAGGAGGAGGGTGAATAGGAATTCACTGAGTGGTAACAACTAATTGCTGTGCTGTTTGTGCTAATAAGTAGGATATTACAACACAAAATGTGGAGTCTAAAGCTACACTAGCACTCGTAAGATTTCCCTGGGACAGTGAGGGAGCACGACGTGGCTGACGACTGCTTTGGAGAAAAGGAGTGAGAGGCAAGGTCGCTGGCTTGAAGAAAGGGAGTTAAGGAAGGAGGTATCCACATGATGCACATACAACTACTACTGATCTACCTCAAGCATCAGAATGTTAAAAATAATTTGTGCACAAGTTATGTTGAACCCAAAACTACTAGTACAGTCTGTAAGAACAGTAGGGAGTTGGTGCTCTCATTGAAAAACCAGGAATTCTTACAATATCTATGTTTTTATTATTAAATGCCAAGAAAAACTGGCAGTGGCATACAAAGGGTTTACCAATCACAAGCAATGCTGGAAATAGTTCCCAGTTTTCTAAACAGAGCTGAACCAAGCCTTCTATATTTATAAATACCAGTAGTGGCATAAATCATTCCTTCTTGGGAGTTCATTCATCATTCACACAAAAGAGTTGTTAATGAATGATCATTCAATTTCCAAGTTGTCACCCTGCATTTACAACCAAAGTGCTTCCAAGCCCACAGCTTTTTGGCAAACTGCCCAAAAGAGTGCAAGTTCATGGTGGTCACAGAAAATCCATTTCAAAATTCCCTGATATTTCCCTGAGTCATCACAGGTTTCCCTGAAGTCATACATATTGACACAAATAAACACTTTATGAGAAAAATGACAATTTTTTTTAATCAGAATAGTGGCATCTGTAAAATGGTGGAGCTCATTTCTCCTTGCTGTCACATTTACGTCCATTTTTGATTAGTCCATAACCAACAAAAAAAGTTGTTTCCATAAAAATGTTTACAGTATTGTAAACAGAATATGTGTACCAAATGTGGAAAAAAAAAATTTGAGACGGTGGGCTGTAGCCTGAATGATTTCATGTGAATTAACCTGCAACGCTCCTAAGCTCACAGAGATACACTCTACCCCACATCCAGGCTAGCTCACTCGGGGAACTATCCCTAATGGTTCATTAAATACTTAGGACGTAATTTTAGTATGGATAATAAACAACACAAATACACACTTAACAAAGTTAAACAAAAATACAAATTACCAGATTTTCTTTAATTTCTTATTCAATTTCATTTCCACTATTTACCTTAATTTCTGACACAAAACTTATTAATTTCAAAACTCTAAGTTACTTTATATAAACTTTCAGAAACCAACAATATATAAGTTGCAACAATAAAACATACACAGAGCTGCCAACAGGTTAATAACTATTTGGACTTACAGTCACGAACTGAGAACCCCAGCCAGGTCTATGGTAGTCAACTCGCGGCTTCTGCTTCTTGAGTGGCTTAACTTAAGGTCATCTCACAACGAAATAGTAGAGACACACACAGTAGGCATTGACCTATAATCACTCAAGTCCCAGAACACTCTAGGTTACGATTGTAACACCATGACGAAGATGAGTTAACACACACAACAGTTCAAGACGAACAGATTAGGCAATGCAGATTTTTAGAAGTGGGAAATAACAATTTCCCAGTTACCGGAAACATCCAGGACAGCAAACTCGAACGATATGAAGATGCCAAAGATTTCTCGATGAAGTGAATACAATATGACATGACGAGGATCCTTTGGAGCACACGCAATTAGCATACTAAACCCCTCTAGGACGAGAGGCTTGAAACAATATGAAAGTGAATATTACTTGACAATATGAAGATGATGGGACGATGATTATTATTTTAAGCACACAGAACTTGTACTAAATCTGGACAAAATTACAATATACTAAATCTGGAAAAAATTACATATACCAAATCTGGACGTGACCGAGAGGAGCATCACAAACCATCTACACTTTTCCTATTTTAAAGCATCAATTTTTCCCTGAATAGCAGTAACTTCTTTATTTGCAGTATCTTGGATTCTTTTCCTTTTGGCTTCAAGTTCTACAATTTCTGCTTGCAAATGCCTTTTACGAGAAATCTCCTGTTCCTTTTCCCTAGCCGTTTCTTTCCTTCTGTTCGTTTCCTCTGTTAGACGTGATCGAGCATTCCTGTAAGAATGGATGAGAGATTTGGGAACTTCCAAGTTCTCAATATTTCCACTCACAGCCATTACAAAATCATACACACGTTGCTGCGCCATCAGGGTATCTTCCTTCATGTTGTCTACTAGGCATTCTGAATTTACAGAAAATCCCCGCTCAACATGTGCATTCCCATGAGACAATACAAGGACCATTTTCATAACATGGGAAATCGATTTCGGATTTCTAAATCTTGTAAACAGGTCTCACCAGAAATGGTCTACACGTACGCAAAATCTGGAAAACTCCCTTAGCTCAGTTTCCACACATGCCTGAGAACATATATCTTCAAATTCACGGTCTGCTTGGTCAGCTGTGCGGCCAGCTATCCATCTGTGTTCTACCAGAATTGTGAGCAAGCACTTCAGACGTTGCCTACGGTAATCAGGAATTGCAGCTATGTTGGGATTTTTCAAAGCATGAAACCGCCCTCATAATTTTGTACCGAAGTGGTGAACATTCCAACACTTTTAAAGCAGCAGCACAGTCCTTGCAGAATTGTAGGACAGCAACATCAGACAACTTAACTTTTCTGAAAGAGCTCCGAGTACCATAGCCCAAATCTATGTCCTTCGCACCACAAATTTTCACTTTTTGTAAGATCTACAAATGCAACTGAAGATGCCTTTGTCATCACATCTTTTCTTAACAAACCTTGTCATCACATTCTTAACCACACTTGATAATGAACTGTGCAGGAATGGGACAAGAGGGGCATCTGACTGGAATTCTTGTAAGAAGGGTTGCACTTCAGATGACAAAGACTTAAAAAAAGCCAATTTATATAAGGTCAGGTGATGCGTAACATCACAGCCTCTCCTTGACAAATGTCAACCCCGCCTTCTCGTGGTGCATCCTGTTCCCACTAAAGGGGCTCTGACGACCGCCCATAGCGGTATAACTATACCATCGGGATCAGAGGAAATGCTATCCCACACTCACCAACCCGCTTGGCCAGCGTGGTGAGTTATGGCCAAACCCCTCCAAAATGATTCCACAACTTAAATCTTGGCCCTCAGTCTCCGGCAGCTGGAATGTACCTGGCCAAGGCAGCGGCCAGTGCGACATGAAGGCAGAGGGTGCTAAGTCCCCGGAGGACCGGACTAGGCTGCCATCTGATGCTGACCTTGGCTACTTACAATGGACGCTCCCTATCTTCTGATTCAAGGCTTCTTGAATTGGAAGAGGAACTACAAAAGATCAAGTGGGACATCGTGGGGCTAAGTGAGGTAAGGAGAAAAGGAGATCTCATTGAACTGAAAAGTGGACATCTCTTCTACTATCGTGGGACAGATACTGGCAGAACTAGTGGTGTTGGATTTATAATAAACAAGAAACTGAAGGACAAAGTTGTAGAAGTTGAAAGTTCCTCTGACAGAGCTGCACGACTTGTTATCCAACTCTCGAAAAGATACCAGGCTCAGATTATTCAAACTTATGCACCCACCACAAGTCATCCTGAAGAAGAAATTGAAGAATTTTATGAGGAAATTTGTCATCTAAATAATAAAGGTAAGCAGCATTTGAAGATAATTATGGGAGATTTCAATGCAAAAATAGGGCAACGGCAACAGAATGAAACTTCAGTAGGTAAATTCGGTCATGGCAACAGAAACCAGCGTGGAAATACTCTCGTTGAGTTTGCAGAGGCAGAAGGGTTTTTCATCTTGAACTCCTTCTTCAAGAAAAAGCCACACAGGAAATGGACATGGAGACATCCAAATGGGACGACAAGTGAAATTGATTTTATTATGTGTAACAAAAAATTCGTCATAGAAGACTGCAGTGTGCTAAACAAGTTCAACACAGGTAGTGACCATAGATTGGTGAGATGTAAGATGCACCTCAACACTAAACTTGAACGTGGCAAGCTCATAGGACAAACAAAATCTATTGACATAACCAACCTTAAAAAACACCATAATACCTTCAAGTTAGAACTGAAGAACAGGTTCTCTGCTTTAGAAGGCCTAACATCGGAAGAAGTGGACATCTCTGAAGTTAACAGAAAAGTAACCAAAGCTCTTATGGAAACAGCAACAAAATTAGCTGGGTCTAATAACAAGTTGCATGTGAACAAATTATCAGGAAAAACCAAAATGTTGATGCAAAAAAGAAGAGAGATGAGGACAACTAAAGAAGATGTGACTTCCAAAGTGGAATATATAGAGCTATGCAAGACAGTAAGAAAAAGTATCACTGAAGACGTAAGGAAATTCAACTGTGAACTAGTGAGGAAAGCAATTGAAAACAACCAAAGCCTAAAGATAGCAAAACGACATCTCAGTAAGGGAAGAAAACAGATTATGGCACTGAGAAAAGAAGATGGTTCTGTAACAAGAAATAGAGACGAAATTTTGACAAGAGTGAAAGATTTCTACTCCAAATTATATGAAAGGGATGATATATGCACTCCAGACATCATGAAAGATACCAGTACCAGAGTTCCTCCAGTCCTTCCAGCAGAAGTTGCACATGCAATCAAGAACATGAAGCGAGGAAAAGCTCCAGGAGAAGATGGAATTACTGTAGACATCATACAAGAAGCAAGTGGAGAAATCGAAACAGTACTCGCCCAAATTTTCACTCGATGCCTTAATGAAGGAAAGATTCCTGAGGATTGGAACACCGCTACAATGATCCTGCTACATAAAAAGGTGACATTGAGGATCTCGGAAACTACAGACCTATCAGCCTCCTATCAGTAGTTTATAAAATCTTCACTAAAGTTCTTTCACACCGCTTGAAGGTAACACTGGACATGGCTCAACCGAGAGAACAAGCTGGATTCAGGAGTGGCTACAGCACAATAGATCATATCCACGTGCTGAGAGAACTAATTGAAAGAGCGAGGGAATATGAACTTCCATTGTGCATGGCTTTTATCGATTATGAAAAAGCCTTTGATTCGGTGAAACCATCAGCAGTTACAATGGCTCTGAAAACCTGCGGTATTGAAGATGCATACATTAATATTATTAATAACATCTATGAAAATGCAAGTGCAAAGATTAGGCTGTTTGAAAATACAACACACGTAAAAATTGGAAAGGGAGTGAGACAAGGGGACACCATATCTCCGAAGCTCTTTAATGCCACATTGGAGGGTGTTTTTCAGTCACTGAGCTGGGAAAACAAGGGGATAAAGATTAATGGAGATTATCTAACCCACCTTCGTTTTGCTGATGACGTAGTCATTTTTGCAACTACCCCATCAGAGCTGCAGAGTATGATCCAGGAACTTGCTGACAAGAGTAAAGAAGTGGGATTAAAAATGAACTTTCAGAAGACAAAAGTGATGTTCAATGCTTTTACAAGAAATGAAGATTTATCGATTGATGGAGAAAAGCTGGAGATAACAGACACGTACGTTTATCTTGGACAGCAGATATCAAGTGAGGGTCACATTGATGAAGAAATTAATCGGCATACAAAACTTGCCTGGAGAGCTTTTGGAAGAAACAGCATAATTTTCAAGAGCAATATGCCATTATGTCTTAAAAGAAAAGTGTTTGATCAATGCATCCTTCCAGTGCTTACGTATGGTGCGGAGACGTGGACCTTAACTAAAAGAGACATACAAAGGCTGCAGACAACTCAAAGCAGCATGGAGAAGTGCATGCTTGGTGTAACCAGGAGAGATAAGAAGAGAAACTCGTGGATCCGAAAAATGACAAGAGTGGAAGACATCATGATCAGAGTTAAATCCCTGAAATGGCAATGGGCTGGACATACTGCCAGAAGGACAGATCATCGATGGACAGCCGAAATTTTAGATTGGATTCCAAGGGACAGGAAAAGACCCAGAAGAAGACCACATGGGAGATGGGTGGATGAAATTCGAAAGTATGCAGGGGTGACATGGAGGAGACTGGCACAAGACAGACCGTTGTGGAGGAAACTTGGGAGACCTTCGTCCAGCAGTGGATTGATAATGGTTGACAATGATGATGATGAATGGATCTTCAATGAGGGTAGAAACTACCTTGTAGCTACTACTTGGAGGCTCTACCTTCTCACTTTTAACACCATGCACAAATTTCATTACATGTGGTAGAATGTCAATTGCACGCTGTGCAACAGCACTGTTTTCAAGCCAACAAACAGAACAGAATTTTAGAGGAAACATGTCTGAACCTGTATATTCACTGTACATGGCACGACGAGCAGGGACATCCTTGAACAAGTTGTACAAACAAGGAAGAAAATGTACCACAGACCAATTTGTGACCTGCACGGCACTTTTAAATGCACCATGCATACTGTGTAGGCCACAGCTACCGATATCCAAAACAATAGGGTCACAACCATTATCCAATTCTGCTTTAAGGTCTCTAAAGAACTTGAGATTTACATTAGGCCCGTCCATGGAAATCTGAATTATAGTATGCAAGTTCAGTGGTGAAAGAGATTTTATGAAAGATTCTCTAATGTCTTTTGCTCTGGCACAACCTAAGAATGCAAAAGAAAATATCGAGTGCACACCTCATTAGTGTTACTGTTCCAGAACCTGATATTCAAATCCATCTGAGTACTTTGGGACACTTTGTTTAGCGATTCATCAAAACCAATAACAATGTACTGAGATGAAGCAACTAGCTCTAACAATTCATTTCTGCAAAATGGTGCTATTCCATAAAGTAAAGAATAGGCAATTTTCGTTCTCTTTAGTTGTAGCTTCTGTGCTATTTTGACTGTCAGGGAACATAATCTTGAATAAACTAACATCCTTGTCCACTGATCTCATTGATTTATGTGTAACAACAGTATGAAGGCAATATAGAATTTCAGCTTTTGTGACATTTTCATTGATAATGAAAGACTTCAAACCCCTTGGAACTGAACCCTGTTGCTTTTCAACACTGATTTCAGGCTGAGAAGAGGCAGTCTGGATTTGATGGGTGCTAGAAGCACTGTCTCGTGCAGCGACACGATCAGTTTCAGAGACTGGTATGCACGAGGCAGTCTGCAGTGGTGGTGCATCTGATTGTCTAACAAAACCTTTCATAGACATGGACAGTGTAGAAGCTGTCATTCGTCGTCTGTGCTGAGCTCCTTTAGCATGACTTCTGATTGCTGTACGTCCCATGTTGCTCAGAGAAAATATTTTATTGCATTTACAACACTTAGCCTTTTTATTGTCTGTTGGCACTTTTTGTATCCACTCTTTGAACTGAGGATCAGTAAGCCAACCAACTTGGAAATGGGCTGACATTCTGATTTACACCCTGGAAAGAAAAAAAACGATAATGAGAAATCAATGATGACATAAAGGAACACAAGAAATACCAAGATATAAAATTACTAGCATGTAGCTGTCCTAGGATGGTTGTTTTTAAGCTTTAGATAAATATATTAATATAACAGGGGATAGGGGATGTTGCCTGTCGTAGGACGGAGTGACATTTTAAATTGAAGCAGACAAACAAATCAAGTAGATGCCGAATTTCTGTAAGAAAATATAGTAAAAACTCATTCATGTAACAGCTGAAAATTATATGCTATTTGTTTCATTTGTTTACATGCGCCAATCGTATTTTGATAACACTCTTCAAGTTCAAATTGTGTTCAGGAACGCGCCTTTATAAGCAAGTGCAGTTACATAGGCCAAGGCTTACTGCAATCGTTTGTTTACATGCGTGAATGGACAGGACTTCAATTTGTTCTCTGAAAAAAAAAGCAGATGTTTTAAAATGTTTTGCAGTGCTGCCAGTTTCAAAAAAATTGCTTGTGATTTTTTTTTTTTTTAAATTGGAGGTTTAACGGCCACCGTGAGCAACTCAATGGGCTATAAGCAGTCACCCGTCCCTAATTTAGGGCCACTGGTTCCAGGGGAGGGAGAGAGCCAGTGCCATAAGACAAACAACATCCGTGCCTCACCGGGATTCGAACCCGGACCCCTTACAGACGAATGATCAGAGGCCATCGCTTAGACCACTGCGCCACCAGGGCGGCGCACGTGATTTCAAAACGCAACTGTTACAATTGAGTAACATGAGACTATGTGACTGGTTTGATTCCTTTTATTTTTCATTGGTTAATTGGTCGCTGGGATTATGTTGTTACGGAAATTATTTATTTTTTCATATAATTCAACGTTGTTACGAAATGCAGAGAACGTCTGCTTCATTTTCTGAAAACAAATTGGTGTTCTGTCCATGTAAACAAACGATTGTAGTAAGCCTACCCACTTTTCGTTAACATGGGTTTCAATCTCAAGCTTCCGAGATATAATTAATAAACTCGACAATGTAGTTTTTTTTCTTTTCATCCATTTGCACAAAATATCTAAATCTTAATCGAAATCATGAATGTAATCTTTCATTTTGTGGAATTCGACTTCGCTTTCTGCATGGGCTGTTGCTATTGTAATGTTTCTATTTGGTGTTCGTAAACATAGAACCAAAAATATTATATTATTAGCCGTTTCATTCTGATTTCAGGTTAAAACGTGCCTTTCTTTCAACGATCTGGCAACAGCATTAGTAATGTTACAGATAGATCTGGGTGTTTATTATTATTATTATTATATATCCTGGTACTCAGCAAAAGAAAAAATTCCAAGATAGGTATTTCAGATGAAAAAAATCATCAACCAGAAGTGTTGACAGACAGTGTGGGAACACAGCCAGCCCCTGCTCTGTATGTGTTAAAATGTGAAGTTAGAGAATCTGTACTGAAATCTGTACAGTAAAAGTGAGTGTTTTGGTATTGGAAAGTGATAAAAAAAAAAAAAAGTAACATTTATATTTATATAATGATCTTCTGTTTTCAGCTTAATTAAAAAAATCAGTTTATATATTTGGAGGGAATGTGTATCAGAGACTTTCCATTTTGAATTTCATTAACGTAGGTTGATGCACTGTGGAAATAAGAGGATATGTACTAATATTTTGTACAGTAAACCACTGCATATCGACTGTACAGTTTCACACAACTGCAAAACATTACTTCACATGTGCATTTATGTAAGGGTGTTACATTTTGAATTTCATCCAAATTGGTTTGTGCCTTGTGGAGTTGTGTACAGAACTTGCACAGTACCTCTACCTACAGTACATACTGGATGTAATTTCGTTGAATGCTGTCAAGCGAAAGTGGAAACTTCCTGTTACAATTTTTAAGAAACCAAGCATTTATACCCGAATTCAGGCCAATTTTCCTTCGCTTGTATACTCTTTCTATTATTATTTTTTTTTAATTCTAGAGTGGCATATCCACTTCATTGCCCCTCCTTCCCGTAGCTATGTTAATAAACACACGCCAGAAACGGCGATTGGAATGATACAATATTTAACGGAAGGCAATAAAACATAACTTACTGTTACGACTGGCAGAATTGTTTCATTTCATTTCATTGTTTAAAAATAAGGAAAACTTGTCTACCAAGCAGATAATTTCATTATTCTGCTATTCCAAAAAAACATGGTGGGGAGGAGGGACAATTTCATGTTTTCATAAAAACTATGTTTACTAAAACAAAAACAAACAAGCGATCTTAAAGGTTTAAAAGAAAACTTCACACACCTTTCGATTATTTTGATTTCCACTGTTTGATGAGATTAACAAACCAAGAACAACAAACTTTCACCTAACACAGAACGACTAACCACTTACGCAATTCAACTGCACAATTTATCCGCTTTTGGTTTCGCTTACTGGAGAAAAAAGAAAAAAGAATTGGGCGGCAGGTTTTCCGAACGACAAATGTGGTAAACACACAGGACACTTTGTTTTTTTAGTTTCCTAAAAATACGGAATTTCTAAAAATAAGAATTCTATACGGAGGAGTTTAGTGAAAGCCCAAAAATGTCATGTCATTTCGGGCTTTCACTAAACTACGCTTCTTATTTACCTTTTCTGTCAGTGCAATCGAGCTATGTTATCAGAAATCAAAGAAGTGTTGAATAAACAACTCCTGACCGAACAAGCAGCGGTGATCCCCCCCCCCGGATTCAGTCATTATGTGGGGAGAAAAAGTTACTTCGCGGCGCACTTCTGACAAGAGATCGTAGCCTTCCCTCCCCTACACCCCCAGATGTAGTCTATCTTGTGATTATTTATGCATTTCCTGCTTTCTTTCAAAGCACTTTCAATTTCCCCCGCAACTGACCCTCGGGTCATGCAATATGCCTCCTGTACCTTCCGTCACGTTTGCCTACCTGCATCCGCTAAACGTTTTGTAGGGCACTAATGGATCCGATGTCTTGATTGGAGGGAGAAGACTTATTAGAGGAAGAGTAAAAAAAAAACAACGTAGGACAACTGGGCATTGCAATCTCTTGCATATTAGCCACAGATGCACTCACAGAAGGCCACAAGTTAAAGATAAGGATTAGAAAATAAAAAATAAAAATCCGCGCTGCGGTGACGATTTTTGACGCGAGCTTTCAAGCCGACCTTTTCTCCAAGCTTGAGAAAAGAGGTTTTGTTTCCAGCCCTCAGTAACCTTCGTTTTTTGCCCTGCATGACCCGAAATCCGGGAAGCCGATGGTCCCCAGTATTCCGGATAATCAGTCCGATACTGTAAATGAAGAACTAATTTTTATGCAATATGTTTTCTTAAACGTGTGCGGTGCAATACAAAAATAGTTCGATGCAATACAAAAACACACAGATATAAAAGATTTATAATATACAGATTTAAAAAGTAAATCTTGCTTACTTACCGCTTTAAACGACGGCGCCAGCCGTGTAGTTCGTGCTGATTGTCGATGCGATCGCCAGCGGTTCGGCAAATGGGAACTTCGCTGTGGCTAGCTCCTAGTTTTACAGTCAAGTCCTGTGTTGTGTTCAACCGCTGGATCGGGGTGAACCATCACAGACCGCAACGACGCTAAATCATGAAATACCTTTCTTGGTGTGCACAGAACAAATCGCGCAAAACAAATAGCCCAATACATTTCTTGGCGTGCACAAAACAAATTCCCTGATTTCACGTGAACTTTTGCAAAATTCCCTGATATTTCTTTGACTTTTCCAGAGCTGCAAAATTCCCTGAGAATCCCCGGTTTCCCCAGTCTGTGGCCACCCTGAAGTTCTCCAGCATTCGTGATGAATAATTTGCCACAAGCCAGCTAATGAAGAACGATTTGGGCATATCATTCAAATGAATGACATTTAAATATCATTCCCATTCTTAAGTTTCACTATATTTCTAGCTGACTGTTCAGTCACATAATGGCTGGCACTTTTTAATTCTCAACATTACTTTTCTTATTGGGAATTTGTTTCTTAACTCATGCACGCAGTAGAAATTTAATGTACTGCCACTTTTTTTTTTTTTTTTGATTGGAGGTTTAACGACCACCGTGAGCAACTCAATGGGCTATAAGCAGTCGCCCGTCCCTAATTTAGGGTCACTGGTTCCAGGGAAGGGAGAGAGCCAGTGCCGTAAGACAAACACAACATCCATGCCTCACCGGGATTCGAACCCGGACCCCTTACGGTCGAATGATCAGAGGCCATCGCTTAGACCACTGCGCCACCGGGGCGGCGTACTGCCACTTCAGTGAGTATCACAGTAATAATGTCAGATTGAATGACCTGTCACAGGCCTTTGGCAAACAATTCTGGCGTACCATTCGAATTAATGGCATTCATGTATTCATTCCCATTCTTAAGTTTCACCATTATTCAGCTTATTCACACATAATGGTTGACACTAATTATTTATTAGTTCTCGACATTCCTTTTCTTGTAATGGGAATTTGTTTCAGAACTCATGCAGGTGGAATAAAGTTAAACACGCTGTGACCTCAGTGTGTGTCGCAGTAATGGAAGATTGATTTATCATTCACACATACATGAGGCTGATGAAAGAACAAAAAAGCTGAACCGGGTGAAAATTTTGAAAGCATGGCAAGAAAGTGTGAATATAACACAGCATGAGCAACATGGAATTGTTCACTGTAATTTACTTATGCACGTAAATATTTAACTACAGCACACCAATGTGAGTTCAAAATGTAAAATTACTGAATAAAAACAAAATAAAATGGTTTTAAAGACACTTCTTTAAACACAGTTTTTTTTCTTATTTCGTTTTTGTACTTGCTAGAACATCAGCTTAAGTTTTCTCTTGCAAGCAAAGCAAGTCTTGCTTTCTTCTCAGCAAGTTCCACAGCCATATTTGCCTTTTGTTGACTCTACCACTGCACCACATCCATCACTTAATGTTTCTTTCTGCTGATATCTTTACCTTTACCATTTCTGTGTCACTTTTCTGTTTGCTTTTTATACCTTCATATGACAATAATTTCACCTAACATGCTGAAAGAACTTTCAACTTGAGAACCATGAATGCCGATGTCACAACTTTCACTATTTCAGATAAATGGTGAAACTCTGAGAGGATGACTACTTTTGAACACCATATATCAATTCTTATAAATTTTCCAACTTTGTCTCTTCTGTTTTCGGAAATCTGCTTCCTTCCTTAACAAGCTTAAATGCATATCAGGAAATAAAACAACATTTAACAACAGCACAGGAGAGTGAGAACATCACAAGGAAAAAGAGTTACAATTATGAGAGAAATTTTTGCTCCACAAGACTTTCGTTTTCGGAAATTTCCACTACATTTTTAGGCTGAATACAAACATTTATGCAATAAAAAAAATATCTAACAACACTAGGAAGAAGGAACATTGTGGAGGGGTGTTAACAACTACGAGATAAATCTTCACTCTACTTTCTGTTTCAAATTCAAAGGATGGGAAGTCCTCCAATGGACCCCCCCCCACTAATCCCCACACAATTTCTTTTCAGTTTTGCATCAACTTTAAAGGTGGAATTCCTCGAATCCATAGAAGAATCTCATACCCAGGGATCATAGCATACTTCTGGAAAATTTTAGGTAAGAATTTTAGGAATTTTAGGAATTTTTAGAAAAATTTTAGGAGTGTATTTCAATAAAAACTAGATGTATATTTGTATACATCTAGTAAAACAACTTTGTATGCATTGTAAAGAGTTTGCTTCACACCCTTCAACCATATATACTGATAGACTGCGCATGACATCAAAATTTCTGGCTCCAACATAAAATCACATGACAACAGTCAAAAAGATGGGTTACACCTGCTGTGCTTATGGTTGCTCTGACCGATATAGTAAAGAAAGTTCTATGATTTTTCATGGGTAAGAAACGAATTAAATACCTAAGTCAATAAAGTTCAATTACTTAACCAGAAACTTGCAGCTATTGATATAAAAATATAGTAACTTAAGAAAAAAAAATGGAATGCATGTTCCAAATTCTTCGCAAATGTTCATCACATTATAAATCACAAAATGTAAACAACACGATCATGCATGTATATAGCTCATAAGTAAACTTACCTGAAGAGTTTTCATTATATATGAGGTGCATTCACATAATACACCGAAAACACTGAAGTTCTGCAGCGTAAATTAGTAATCATAACAGCATTTGTACACGAAATTTGGAGTCTGATGATGACGTGCCCAATGTTTGAGCCATGGCGGCTTTGATGCAGCTATTGCCAATGCGCAGTCCATTAGTATATATGGTCAAAGTTCACACCCAAATTTTTTGCATAACGTCTAATGTCTAAAGTTTAAGTATGATTTACTTCTAATGTTCAGTTCTTATCTTTTCACGTGTTATTATCATATTCAAGTATATTTACCACATTCAAGTTTCACTTTGAACATTAATATGCTGTTGAACCAGAAGCAATTCACAATTTTCACAGTAAAGTTTTCAGGTTTCACATTAAACTATAATATCCTAAAAAGGTAATTGAAAACCAAGAACTATGTACAATTGTTCACTGAATTACTTTTTTCATATTATTGTTTTAACCTTTTCCTGATTAGCCTATCTTTTTCTGCTTCCACCACAACTAATTTACTTTCAGTTTTCTTTATTTCAGCTGAAACTTGTATGATCAAGTTAGAGGCAACTGCTATTTCAACAGTATTTTGTTTTTCTACAGCTTTTCTCATTCTTTCTGTTCCCTCTTGAATTACTGCTAGGGAGGCTTCTTTATCTTTTTTAAGCCTATTTATTTCTGCATCATTTTCTTTTATTTTGTCATCAAACTCAGCTTTTCTTTTTTCTCTAGCTGCTTTTCCTTATTTTCCCTCTCTTTCTTCGAAAATAAAAGCATAACAAACAGCGCGAAAACTAGCTCATAAATAGAATATTTGAAACACTCTCAATGTATGCACTCTCAATTATTAGGGATGGTAGAGGGGAAGGGAATAGAACTATCCAAAATTAGCATGTTTTCGTTGCGCTAGGGCGCTTAAGCACGGCTGAATTCCTTCAGATACCCCCAATGTTCAAATGATTGAAATGTGCTGATGTTCATGGAATGAAATGGTTGATCAGCTATGATGACCGCATAAAAGTTCGGGGTGGGGGGGGGGGGCTTTATTTTTTTTATCTTTTTAGTTTATGCAACATTTTACATCACTCCAGTATTTATCTTGTCATCATCAACAATCGCAATGCAACTACCGCTTACGATCGCGGATATCAGCAACCGAAAATCTGCCATATCTCTAAGTGATATAACACACAGTATCCTATTACAGTGTATTGTAATTGAAAAAAAAAAGGATGTGGAAAAAAAAAACTTTCAGAAATTAAGATCATCAAGTCATGCGTTTCAAAAATCCGTTTTCCTTTATAACGTTTGAAAACATGTTTTTGCTTTTTACCTGTAGTGTAAATAAAAAAACTATGTTGATTTTTTTTTATGGAATCAGACGTCCGTATGTCTGATTGTCTTCATCTGAGTTCACACTTTAGCTACTGTGTACAAGTAGACCTATTTTTTCAGCTCAAAAATATGTAGTTTTGTATATATTCACAGTATAAGTCATTCCTTATTCCCACAGAACTGAATTCAGCATATGCAAAATGAAGATCATCAAGACCCGCCCAACACTATGTTTCTGATTGTCTGCTGTTTATATTCAAGAAATGCAAACATGGATCAATGGTGAATGCAGCAACTATGATTTTTATTTATTACCAAGAAAAAAAAAAAAAGAGCCGTGAAAGCTGTAAAGCTGAAACGGATATTTCTCTCGAACCCCCCCCCCCCCATGCACAAAAACATTCCAATTAAGATCAAGCAGCAGGAGGACGCGTCCACACAACACAACCTTTGGAATTACCTGATGGAATGGCTTCTTTTGATTTGGCACATCGCCATAAATCACCACCTGCAGCTCACTGAACTGTCAAGTTGCATCCTTCCTCCTTCACTTTAACTATAATAGAAACTGTAAAAAAAAAAAATGCTCCCCAATTTTCGACAAAATTAAATTACCAAATTTACGTCATGATGTTGCAATTTACTAAAATACGTTTGTTTATCTGCTGAATATTGCTTAAATCCATTGAAAACTTTTTAATTATAGATGATTTTTTTATTAAAACAGTAACTCAGACGTCTGAATAAAAACGTGTTTGTAATTCAAATAGAGTCCATATCATCACAGAAAAAAAATTTAAGGATCACTCTGTTTAAATAAACCATGGCATCTAAAAAAAATAATTCACTTGCTTTTCCCGTAATTTATAATTACTGTTTCTTTTTTTCAATCCGATTATGCAACGTTTTTTTTTTTTTTTTTGCATCTGCTAAAGTTCCTAACGGAATTTGGCGAAATTTGCACTAGAACTTTATTGTGATGTATCTTAACTACTGTAAAAATTTTACTGTGTTATTTTCAAAATTCAGAAAAATGGATTTCTGAAAATATTCTCTTAGTCCTTTAGTGCTGTGGAAGTGATAAACAGGTGTTTGCTTTCTTCCCAACCAAGGGCTTCAGATCAGCGCTCCCAGCTGTCAATCAACCGTTGCTATGGTAACACCCTTTCTGCTGGAGTCTCACTCTGTCCAAAGAGGCACACATACTTGTCCATAATAAAAATTACCAATGCTAACTTTTAAAGTTTTAAACCGATTCAACTGGAATTTTGGAAGTGAGCTTCTGTAATCCAATTACAGTGAATGTAAAAATTTCAGCCACTTTCGTGAAAAATTCGCAAAGATAGTTTTCTTATTTTTTATCATAAGTAGTGGAAGTCTCTTGAGGGGAGGGAGGGTGGCATGCACATAAACAAGAAGATGATGAATGTGTTGTTCAGGCATACTCCTCACTGGTGGATGCCAGCTGACTTGGTACATACGCGACCCCCTGCAAATGCTAAATGCCTCTTCTTTCCCCTTCTGTTCTCAATTGTCGGACGGACATCAAGCTCCCCTTCGACCTACTAGTAATCATCCAATTTTATTGCACTGGAAGTAGTGCCTTTTTTTTTTCTTTTTTTCCCCCAGCCAAATTAGGATTTGGTGCACATCGAAAGCCGCTGCCGGTGGTTTCTTTGAGAACAGAGAAAAGGAACTTTAAAAACTGAAGGGGTAACAGTAACACGATTTCCTAAAAGGGCATAAAAGCACTAATTTCAAATTTCAAGGCTTTTCAAGACGGCATTAAAAAAACACCGTTTTCCAGGATATTCCAGGCCTTGAAAACGTAATCATGATTTTCCAGGACTTTCCAGGTTTTCAAGCACGCGTGCGCACCCTGCGTAATGGTAAATTTATTGGCGTTAATAACGGTTGTGTTTTTAATAAATAAGCTTACGAAAATTTTAGGATGAATAGCAAATTTTAGGTCTAATTTTAGGAATTTAAGGAGGGTCACAAAATATTAGGAATTTTTAGGAATTTTAGGAGGAATGCGATCCCTGCATACCTGAAAATTACAGGAAAATTTTAAAGCTGTCTAAACTTCCATTTTTGGAAATTGTCTACAGTTTCAAGCTGAAATAAACATTTATGCAATAAAATAATATTTAACAATACTTGGGCAACATTGAAAAAAAAAATTACAATAATGGGGAAAATCAGCACTCCATTTAACTTTTGTTTTTGAAAGTTTTAAAAGATGAAATACCACACACAAATGGAAACCGACCCACCCAAATTTCTCTTCATTTATGCATTGATCTCGAGAACGACCCAGATGATGAAAAAAAGAAGGGAGAGGGGGAATTCTGCAAATCCACAAAAGAATCTTGTGTGTTCACCACAGAGAGAACTATTTACCATTCATGGTGAAGTCATTCATTGTGATTGAATTGTTCACAAATGGCCCAGCACTAATAGCTACACTCTGCAATGAGTACTCTTTAGTGAGATTATGTTCTTGGTTAGTAATCATTTTCAAGTTAGTATATTACCAAATCATTAGTCACATTAACATTCTTAGTAATATTAGCACACTATATCTACAGTATGAACAAAATATTTCTTCAAACATTAAGTATAGAACAGGATATAATATGTACTTGCCTGTTTTTACACTTTTGCAAGTTTTTTTTTTTTTTTAGGTGTGGATATTAGAGTTTGGCATGTTCTCATGTGAATATTGAGTTAAATTCTGAACATCATACACAAGTGGGAAACTAATTTCCCCGAAGAAATAATTTTTCTGAAATACATGAAAGGAGATACAAATGTGATCATTGGCACTGATATGCCATATTTTCACTATCTAGTATTGTTGTTAAATATCATGCGTGTAACGGATAGCATGATCAACCAGTATCGGGAGGTGCAGGTTCATTTCCCGCTCCAGGGCAATGAAATTTTCAAGTTTTCTGAAAGAGTGGCTACACAGACAACAGTGAAAAGTGCCAATGATTACATTAAATTCTGAATTATGTGAGAACTTGCTAAAATGCAGGGTTATCCACACCTAAAGACAATGTGTTGCAAAAGTTTAAGAACAGCGAGTACAGTATTAAATCTTGTTCTATACTCTATGTCTTAAAAATTTCGGAAATACTTGTGCCTGACGTGTGACCTCATCCTGTTGAAAATAGCCCTGTGGCAATTAAATATAACTAAGTGCTTGTCAAACTTGTGGGAAAAAACTGGGTATTGCAATGATGTCGTGAAGTAGCATACCAAGAAGTTCCAGGGCAAAAAAATCTTGAGGTGTAAGGGTGTTGAAGGTAAGGGTTTTAAATAGATCTACCCCCCCCCTTTTTTCAAGGATATATACATAAATATATTCCCTTGGTATTGTCAAAGGGACAATGCACCCTGCCAATATTTTTATTGGAGAGTCACGTGGTTCAAAGTTTCTTAGTTCCAAGCATCCTGTTTTATGAGAGCACAGCTGATTCTGATGTCCCTACTGTGGTGGGCTTACCGACACCATGCATATACGTATATGTACACTGCAACCTTATTTGCTCATTATTTGATTTGCTGCTTAAGGCATTTGATCTTTTGAGTTTGAACACACATAAATTATTTGATTACATTCTTCTCAGCAATAGTTTTCTGATAAATAGGGTCATGATGTCTGCAATTATTTGCATGTTCTTAGCAAAGAAGTCAATTTTCCCTATCATTACACCTTCTGCATCATTCAATTACAACTGTTGCATCATGCTCATAACACCTTTTGTTAGCAATTTATCAACTAACATATTGCCCTTGGTTGGAATATTTCACATGCAAGTAAATTAACCCTTTTGCATGTGTTTCAATCTGCATGGAATCTATTTAGACATTTGTTTTATATGCTGTAGAGCAAGTGTTGCATCTTCATTTAAAAACTAATTGTATTACTGCAAAGCTCTACCTGATTATTATTTTATTTATTTATTTATTTATTTATTTATTTTTGCTTAGACAGTAACAATCTTGGATGTGCATTTGTTTTGTATGTGGTGAAAACACTTGTAATTAGCATTCATAAATAAGTTTGTTATTTGAAATGCATTGTAATTTTGTACAGCATTTACATGGCATTTAGCGTGCTAATTGTATAATTGTGTTGTAATAAATAAAGCATTATCTAGCAGTAAAAAAAAAAAAAAAAAAAAAAAGGAGAAAGAAGCAGATTCCCACGAAACACCTGAGGATTATTCAGATCTATGAATGCATTTTGTGAGCTGATGTATTCACTAAGATGATACAGTGCCTCATATGCATAGATGCCAACCTCTAAAAGTATTTTTCAGTAACAATTTTTTTTTCAGTAATTTTCAGTAATCCAGTCTACAGCGGCAAATTTGGGTATTTAACACTGCAACAAATTTTAATCTGTCAGAACTATTAACAAAATAATAATAATAATAATAATAATAATACAATAAAAAATAATTTGCTAGTGGGAAAATTTAAAATACTGTCTACCAGAAAAATATAATAAATTACCTCCAGACATGAAGAAAAATTATTCCTTGGAATGTTGGCCAAATTATTATGATAAACTGGCTGCAGTTGCCATTTTGGCCTTCCTTAGTTCACTTTGCGAAAACTTCTTCTGATAGCATAGTTCACTGTGTGCAATGCTGTTTATTTTTTCTACTAGTAAAGAAGACAGCACATGAGTACTTAAATTAGGTCTGAATTCATTCATGGTTTTTTTCACAATACTAAAAATTCTTTCTGTACTTGCATTGCTATGAAAGACTATTAAAATCCTTTTCATAATTTTGTTTAATGATTCATACTTCAACTGGCCACCTTCATTTTTTGTTAAAGAAATTCTGTGCCACACTTCATCCATTCTTCCAGAAGTAACAGCACAGTTAAAATTTTCAAACTGAGCAAATTCAGATTCTACCTTGTCAGATTCTTCTGGTTTCAAAACTGGAAACAGGAAACACATATATTGGACTGATGCAAACGAAACACTTTGCCTTAATGCTACATCTGCAATTTCAGCATGACTCAGAAATTCATCCTTAAGTGGAAATTTTCTTAAAATGTTATTGCAGCCTGCCTTGTAAAATTACCTTACCTCAGAATAAAAAGTAGCCACTGTGTCTTCACTCAGATCTGCAGTTGTGCCTATATAAGATCTCGCTTTTGACCCAATTACGAGATCACAGTTTTCTTTTGATTTCTCCTTCTTTCAAAATTTCCATCTGCAAGAGATGTTGCTGTCACATCAAATGCTGATGGCTTGATAAATTGTACAAGTAATTCAGATAACAGACTATGAAGTTTTCCTTTTAATACATGCACAAGTGGAGCTTCCTGCTGCAAGAACACGTTAACAGATGTAAACAAAGGAAGAGTAGCAGATAAAAAAAGACAATAAGGTTTAGATGAAGGATTTCCAATCATACTTGCAAGGTTCTTATACTGTGAATTAGCTTCTACATTGTCACTGAAATAATGTTCTAGAGCCTCCCACTGTTCTAAAATTCTGTCAATGGATTCCAAAAGTGATAACCAGCAAGTATTGACATGCTTTAGAATTTTGTTTGGTTTAGTACCACAAACAGCTTGACTCAGTTTTAGATTGTGTTTCCTTTTTGAACATTTCTCCAAAAAAGTACAACTGTATCAGAAACTGCTCAACATTAAATCCTTTCAGTTGAGTAGCAGATTTCTGTGCAGTAAATTTACTAAATGGCATGAGCATCGCTGCATTGTGATTGCAGGCTGAACCTTCTTTATGTGAGAAACAACACCTTTTACTTGACCTATCATAGTGTTAGCATTGTCACAGGAAAATGACACACAGTTGCTCCAAGAGATATTTTTTTTAACGAACTCATTGTTCAAAACGTTGATATTCTTTCACCTGCATTATTACTTGATTCAACCAATGATAACAAAACAGTTGAGAAAAAGGATTTTTTTAAACTTCAGATACGATGTTACTTGTAGAAACACTGGCCATGTGCTGAATTAGTGCAGTAGCCTTGGTTCTTCCACACGAATATTTTTTTGCGATTGCTGAATCGGGAAGCATGGCCTGAAATAACGGTTTTTCAAGCCTTCAGTTTTCGGAAATTTATCCAACATTTTCAAGCTGAAATACAAATATTTATGGAATAAAATGATATCTAACAATACTGGGTAGAGGAAATATCACGAGAAAAAAAAAATTACGATTACCAGAGAAATCTTACCTCCGTCTACTTTCCGCTTTCGAAGGATGAAATTCCGTCCTCTGACGGAGAAAACGAGACCCCCCCCCCCCACCAATCCTCCCAAAATTTAAGTTCAGTTATGCATCGATTTCGTACATGGTCCAAATGATAACAAAAAAGACGGAATTCCTCGAATCAGCGTGAGAATCTCGTCGCCGAAGATTACGGGGAAATTTTTGGGCGGCCTAACTTCCGTTTTCGGAAATCGTTGCCTACAATTCCAAGCTGAAATTATGCAATGAAATTATATTTGACAATACTGAACAGAGGCAACATCGCGCGAGAAAAAATATGACTACGGGAAAAACCTGCACTTTCGTTTAACTTGCATTTCCTAACGTTTAAAAGAACAAAACAACGTCCCCAGATGGAATACGACCCCCCCCAAACTAATATCCCGAAAATTTCTTCACTTTTGCATTGATCTCGACGAAAATGACAAAAAAAAAAAAAAAAAAAACCGTAGGGGGCTCCGCGAATGAATCTCACGTACGAATTAACCGCTGAATCGATTTCGAATGTCGTAAGATAACGCTAAAATATCGATGACCGGTAAATTTGAACTTTTGGCGCAAAATTAGTGCAGATTTCGTCGAAATGGCGATTTTTTAGCAGAATGGCGCAAGAACAACGTTTTGGCGCGGGCTGGCGCAATTGGCGTAGGTTTGGCAGCCCTGAATTAGCATATAATTTTTTCCCCCCAGAAAAACTTGAAGAACCAACAAAAATTTTTTAAGTTGATGAAAATTTGCTTTTTATCTCGGAAAATTAAATCAAATGGCGATTTTCCGTAATTTCAGCGGTGTTTCCGTACTTCCGTAACAGCAACCAAAAATCCGTAAAATCACGGAAAATCCGTACTAGTTGGCATCTATGCATATGTAAAACATATTGCAATATCGCTATCTGAATTTTGCTGTACAAACTGCTGGGGGCCATATACAGTAACACTGTAACTTATGCTATTTCATCTACAACACTTTGAAGAGGAACAATATTCTAGAATAAAATTTAAAGAAGAAAAAAAAAAAAGCACACACCACTGCTTAATAAAAAATACCAATCCCAACAATTAAGTTTATGTTAAAAAGCTGGATTTACTCCAAAATTACAAACAAAACTTTATGTTAAGTCTTCTTAAAGTGAAAAGTTTGAGTGATGACACAGTTTGCAGCCATCATACATTTAGTGAGCACAACAAATTCAGCTTAAGACTGAAAAACTCCCAGGTGTGGTACTTCAAACAACTGAAAATATAGTTAAAACATCACAGAAATGAATCAAAAAAGATGATACAGCTATCATATATCTGTTCATCCAGCTTGTAAGTTGAACTTTGAGATATCCTCCCTCTTTTTTCATGTCAACACATATCGGTTTTTATAAGCAATTTTTTACACTTTTATTTATTGGTAAAAAAAAATAACTTTTTACATGCATAAAAACTTACTCCAAGATATGTGAGGGTAAATCAAACAGTAGGGGTATTTTCAATGTATTTACCAAAATACAAAGTGAAACTTCCATAACTGTAGCATTATTTCTTAATGCAGTCTACCTGCAGTTCCACACACTTTTCTGCAACAGTCCCATTGGAGAAGGCTTGCAGGATCAGTATAATTCTCAAATTGCCTTTACTTTTACTAATTGCATATGATTTAAATTTTAATTAGGCACGGTAATTAACACAGCAATCGGACATCGCCGAATTGACTGTAATTACTGTTTCACACGTGAATTAAATCACATTAAAAACTTGAAAATTTCACCGCCGTGGAGCAGGAATCGAACTTCCATCTCCCGATTTACGTTCGAGCGCACTATCCGTTGCACCACCCACGACGGCGAATTAAGTCTATGTGTGTTAAAAGCATCGGAATATTCTTCGATAACTTGAAAATTTCACTGATGCTCCATGGTGGTGAAATTTTCAAGTTTTTTTATGTGATTTAATTCACGTGTGAAACAGTAATTACAGTCAATTCGGCGATGTCCGATTGCTGTGTTAATTATCATGACGTATTTACCACGTATTATGAGAAAAATATTTCTTCAACTCTGAATACCTAAAACAACTGGAGATTTCTTAACAACGCTAGATGGCAGCAAAATCTGCATAAATCTGAACGCGGTCGGAGAATATTCCGATGCTCTTAACACGCAGAGACTTGTGAATTCGTTGTCGTTAGTGGTGCAACGGATAGCGTGCTCAAATGTAAATCGGGAGATGCGGGTTTGATTCCTGCTCCATGGCGGCGAAAATTTCAAGTTTTCTGATGTGATTTAATTCACATGTGAAACAGTAATTACAGTCAAATTCGGCGATGTCTGATTGCTATGTTAATTGCCATGACGTATTTACCATGTATTATGAGAAGAATATTTCTTCAACTCTGAATTTAATTAGGCATCTTAAGATGCACTAAATGGAAATTTAAAAATTGAAGATTTTAACCACTGTAGCATCTTTAGGAACAGCAGTAAAGTTTTGGTTTAATAAACACAAATCAAAAGAGTGCATGTATGGTACTGTTCAGAACTTATTGATTCCGCAAAATCAAATTTTGTTGTCAACACCACAATTTATTTGAAATGCCAAAATACAGGTTTATGTACATTAAATGCTGCAGAAAAAATAAATGCATCTGAGAAGAAACTCAAAGTTTTGTGATGAAACACATTATTTGCCTCTTTTAAATTTTCCCTTAGCTGGTGCAGATTTCTTGTTCTTCTTGTTAGCATTTTCCTCTGCCTGGAAATAACACAAACATTAATATCAGCATACCATAAATGTCTGATGCAATAAAAAACTCAAATTTTGAAGACACTTCATAAAAACAATATGAAGATAAAAAAATATATGTAATTTAAGAATATGTTTTAGTTTTCCTCACAAAATATTCCCATGACCAAGAACAACAATGAACCCAGTTGATTGCAGATTTTCAATTACAAAGAGATAAGCGACTACATTACATGTGAAGGATAATTGTTATGAATTAACATGTGATGAGGTTTTTTTTTTGAACTAAAATAGAACTTCAAAATTAATAATTGTTACATAGGTAAAACTGTGTGCTTGAACTTCAAATTTTTTTTTCCAAAAAATCATGTTCTGATGGAACTTTCTTCAATCCAACATAATAATCAAAATATTCTGCATAACAGACTAAAGATGATAAAAGGCCTAACATGCTGATTAAGACCCCTCCCAAACCTAAACTTCTATGGGGTTCTCTCTCTGATAATATCTCTTATTGTACAGATTCTTGTACTCCATAACTAACTGCCCTTATAAGTTGACTGTTTCAGTTAGTTTTAAATATTAATCTATCCAGCAGGTTCTTATAAGCACAATATTCCAAAGCATGTGACAGTGCTATCCTGTCATTCTAACATCTGTATGTGTCCTATCTTAGTCACAGAAAAGGCAATTCATGAGTACATACTCTCTGAACTGGAGTGTCCCAATTCATTCATGATAGCCAGTATCATTTTCATTCAAATCAATCAATAAGCAATATATTAACTTATCTTACCCATATCTGAAATATGATTATGGGAAGTTCAATGACGCTAAAGTTGCTATGCTGGATAAAGTCTGGCGCCAAAACTTTCAACACAATCTCCAGTCATACAGTCAGAATCCTACTTTCTGCCATTAGCCCTCATTTCTTTTCTGTGGCTATAATATACATATTGCTTTTGAAGGTGCAGATTCTGGCGCATTTTCTTTTAAGGCAGGAGTACCAATCAGATTGGCTCTTATCCTCTTTTCCTCACATGTAATTCAATCCAAAACTCTGTGGAACATTTTTGCACTTAATTGCAAGGGCAAATGAAGCACATTTGACTCCTGACAGAAATAAATACACTTACTTGACAGACTTTACTCAGATTTAAATAAGTAAAATTAACTCAAAGAATTTTCCAGCAGTCTTCATATCTTCTGAGTTCCTTTTGCAGTCTTCAGATGTTTCTGGCCTCTAGATCTTTATCAAGACCTGTTCTGAATTACTAGAAGCAGTATCCAAGGATTTGTTACCAAGGACTAGAATTTAAATTTTCTGTGTAAAAATATTCTTGGATACAGCTTCTAATAATTGAAAACAGACTTGATTAAGATTTAGAAGCCAGAAATGTTTTAAGAAGTGCAAAAAAACCCTCAGAAGATATGAACACATACCTGCCAACTTTCAGGAACTGAAATCCGTAAACAAAACTAAACGATATATTCTATGAAAAATAAATTGATGTATTCGATGAAAAAATTATTGATGTATATTTGATTAAACATATTGATTAAAAAACGATGTTACCCAAATCAAGTATCAACTTTTAACTGGTATGACTACAGATGTTTGCCTTTATTGGCATATTTATATTGATTAAAATAGAATCTACACATAATTTCTCATTGCTATGCTATCTATCATTAGTGATCTATAAAGAGATAAAAATTAAAAATTAATTTTTATGGAAGTTTGCCTCTAAAGGGAAGGCTGTTTCACCCATTGACCCCCAAATCCAGTAGGGTTGTATCCCATGTTGTCATGGAATGTACTAAGATGTTTTCACACATTTTCACGCTAGTTTTATCTTAAGGAGGAACGGACAATGATAGACAGTAAAAATAAATAAATAAATAAATAACAATAATAATGAAACAAATAAGAGTGACTGAGGGCCGCGGGTGGCTGAGTGGGCAACGTTCGTGACTGCCATGGGAAGGGCCTCAGGTTCGATCCCAAGCAGGTACAAACGCTCGATCCACTAAATACCCGCCGTGCGTCGGATGGGCACGTTAAGCCGTCGGACCCCGGGTACTGACCCCCCGGTAATAAATAAGGGCGTCTTCCTCCCCCTTTCTACTTCACTTCTGTGTCACTTTCCTATCGGGCGCTCTAGCCCAAATCTCCTAGTTTCCTATTTCTAAGGGTTGTTTAAGACCTGGGGTCAGACACTCCCTTCCTAAAATCCTCTACATATGATCATGGTCATAAGAGTGACTGAGGGACACTAATTGGTAAATTGTGTTCAACTAAAAACAAAGTGAACAAACATTTCCCATGAATTGCATCCAGTTCAATTAATAATACTTGTGGAACCTGGCAACATCTTTTAACAAAAGATGTTAATTTTGTATTTTTTGCCCACAGTCAATATTATATTTATGCTTGGTACTATAAATATGATCTGCAATACCATTCCTTCCACCATACGAAATGCTGAAATTACATCTACACACAGCGCAAAATGCATACATTTTTTTTTTTTTTAAAGATTTCGCAACACACAGGAATTCTGCAGAACACATATCATGGAATGTTTGATAGTACTGTTTTTCCCCATTTTTATTGCTGCCCATATCGAATCACTAATACTAAATTTATTAACACTTAAAAAACACACAAGAAAAACTGCTATATTAATACAGTAACAGTTTAAAGAGTTGCAGTTCACAGGAAAAAAAAAATACTGATTACAAAGTTACCCAATCGAGCTAGTCAGCTAGGAAAGCACTTGGCTACAATGGAATCAACTGAAAGGATACTTAGGCAGGGCTCAAAATTTCAGGTCGAACTCTAGTAGCCAAAAAAATTTCCCTCGCCATCACACCACTGTGACATGCAAAAGACAGCGAATTTGCAGCAAGTTTTCTGTTTTAATGATTGTGTATGCAAATATATATACATATATATATATATATATATATATATATATATATATATATATATATATATATATATATATATGGCCTTGCAGAAACCCATTTCCAACTAGGTCTTTGTGGAAGTGAGAAAATGCAGAGTTTTTGCTGGTCCTTGATAAAGCCAAGGCTCAGTATTCTCGACACATTCTACATTCAGTTGTTTTATTTTATTTTTTTGTCTTTTCTCCTTTTACTCACACAGGTAGATACATAACCTTTTCTATGTTGTACTAGGTGTGAGTCAAAATTATATTTGCATTTTTTTTGCTTAGGTATCTTCTTTATAGAATATATATATATATATATATATATATATATATATATATATATATATATATATATATATATATTCTAATAAGAAGATACCTAATCAAAAATACATAAATAATTTTTGACTCACACCAAGTACGACATAGAAAAGGTTATGTATCTACCGGTGTGAGTAAAAGGAGAAAGATAAAAAAATAATAAAATAAAACAACTGAATGCAGAAACCCATTTCCAACTAGGTCTTTGTGGAAGTGAGAAAATGCAGAGTTTTTGCTGGTCCTTGATAAAGCCAAGGCTCAGTATTCTCGACACCTTCTACATTCAGTTGTTTTATTTTATTATTTTTTTATCTTTTCTCCTTTTACTCACACCGGTAGATACATAACCTTTTCTATGTCGTACTTGGTGTGAGTCAAAAATTATTTATGTATTTTTTTGATTAGGTATCTTCTTATTAGAATGTGAATTCTGAATTTTCAAAACTGCTGCGTTGCGCGTTTTGATCTTCAGGTTATTTAGCAACTTTCGTTTTAATTCTAAAGTTTTTCCTTAGTCTTCAGTTTTGCTCTTCAGTATATCATCATCATCATCATTGTCAACCATTATCAATCCACTGCTGGACGAAGGTCTCCCCAAGTTTCCTCCACAACGGTCTGTCTTGTGCCAGTCTCCTCCATGTCACCCCTGCATACTTTCGAATTTCATCCACCCATCTCCCATGTGGTCTTCTTCTGGGTCTTTTCCTGTCCCTTGGAATCCAATCTAAAATTTCGGCTGTCCATCGATGATCTGTCCTTCTGGCAGTATGTCCAGCCCATTGCCATTTCAGGGATTTAACTCTGATCATGATGTCTTCCACTATTGTCATTTTTCGGATCCACGAGTTCCTCTTCTTATCTCTCCTGGTTATACCAAGCATGCACCTCTCCATGCTTCTTTGAGTTGTCTGCAGCCTTTGTATGTCTCTTTTAGTTAAGGTCCACGTCTCTGCACCATACGTAAGCACTGGAAGGATGCATTGATCAAACACTTTTCTTTTAAGACATAATGGCATATTGCTCTTGAAAATTATGCTGTTTCTTCCAAAAGCTCTCCAGGCAAGTTTTGTACGCCGATTAATTTCTTCATCACTGTGACCCTCACTTGATATCTGCTGTCCAAGATAAACTTACGTGTCTGTTATCTCCAGCTTTTCTCCATCAATCGATAAATCTTCATTTCTTGTAAAAGCATTGAACATCACTTTTGTCTTCTGAAAGTTCATTTTTAATCCCACTTCTTTACTCATGTCAACAAGTTCCTGGGTCATACTCTGCAGCTCTGATGGGGGTAGTTGCAAAAATGACTACGTCATCAGCAAAACGAAGGTGGGTTAGATAATCTCCATTAATCTTTATCCCCTTGTTTTCCCAGCTCAGCGACTGAAAAACACCCTCCAATGTGGCATTAAAGAGCTTCGGAGATATGGTGTCACCTTGTCTCACTCCCTTTCCAATTCTTACGTGTGTTGTATTTTCAAACAGCCTAATTTTTGCACTTGCATTTTCATAGATGTTATTAATAATATTAATGTATGCATCTTCAATACCGCAGGTTTTCAGAGCCATTGTAACTGCTGATGGTTTCACCGAATCAAAGGCTTTTTCATAATCGATAAAAGCCATGCACAATGGAAGCTCATATTCCCTCGCTCTTTCAATTAGTTCTCTCAGCACGTGGATATGATCTATTGTGCTGTAGCCACTCCTGAATCCAGCTTGTTCTCTCGGTTGACCCATGTCCAGTGTTACCTTCAAGCGGTGTGAAAGAACTTTAGTGAAGATTTTATAAACTACTGATAGGAGGCTGATAGGTCTGTAGTTTCCGAGATCCTCAATGTCACCTTTCTTATGTAGCAGGATCATCGTAGCGGTGTTCCAATCCTCAGGAATCTTTCCTTCATTAAGGCATCGAGTGAAAATTTGGGCGAGTACTGTTTCGATTTCTCCACTTGCTTCTTGTATGATGTCTACAGTAATTCCATCTTCTCCTGGAGCTTTTCCTCGCTTCATGTTCTTGATTGCATGTGCAACTTCTGCTGGAAGGACTGGAGGAACTCTGGTACTGGTATCTTTCATGATGTCTGGAGTGCATATATCATCCCTTTCATATAATTTGGAGTAGAAATCTTTCACTCTTGTCAAAATTTCGCCTCTATTTCTTGTTACAGAACTATCTTCTTTTCTCAGTGCCATAATCTGTTTTCTTCCCTTACTGAGATGTCCCTTTGCTATCTTTAGGCTTTGGTTGTTTTCAATTGCTTTCCTCACTAGTTCACAGTTGAATTTTCTTACGTCTTCAGTAATACTTTTTCTTACTGTCTTGCATAGCTCTATATATTCCACTTTGGAAGTCACATCTTCTTTAGTTGTCCTCATCTCTCTTCTTTTTTGCATCAACATTTTGGTTTTTCCTGATAATTTGTTCACATGCAACTTGTTCTTAGACCCAGCTAATTTTGTTGCTGTTTCCATAAGAGCTTTGGTTACTTTTCTGTTAACTTCAGAGATGTCCACTTCTTCCGATGTTAGGCCTTCTAAAGCAGAGAACCTGTTCTTCAGTTCTAACTTGAAGGTATTATGGTGTTTTTTAAGGTTGGTTATGTCAATACATTTTGTTTGTCTTATGAGCTTGCCACGTTCAAGTTTAGTGTTGAGGTGCATCTTACATCTCACCAATCTATGGTCACTACCTGTGTTGAACTTGTTCAGCACACTGCAGTCTTCTATGACGAATTTTTTGTTACACATAATAAAATCAATTTCACTTGTCGTCCCATTTGGATGTCTCCATGTCCATTTCCTGTGTGGCTTTTTCTTGAAGAAGGAGTTCAAGATGAAAAACCCTTCTGCCTCTGCAAACTCAACGAGAGTATTTCCACGTTGGTTTCTGTTGCCGTGACCGAATTTACCTACTGAAGTTTCATTCTGTTGCCGTTGCCCTATTTTTGCATTGAAATCTCCCATAATTATTTTCAAGTGCTGCTTACCTTTATTATTTAGATGACAAATTTCCTCATAAAATTCTTCAATTTCTTCTTCAGGATGACTTGTGGTGGGTGCATAAGTTTGAATAATCTGAGCCTGGTATCTTTTCGAGAGTTGGATAACAAGTCGTGCAGCTCTGTCAGAGGAACTTTCAACTTCTACAACTTTATCCTTCAGTTTCTTGTTTATTATAAATCCAACACCACTAGTTCTGCCAGTATCTGTCCCACGATAGTAGAAGAGATGTCCACTTTTCAGTTCGATGAGATCTTCTCCTTTTCTCCTTACCTCACTTAGCCCCACGATGTCCCACTTGATCCTTTGTAGTTCCTCTTCCAATTCAAGAAGCCTTGAATCAGAAGATAGGGAGCGTCCATTGTAAGTAGCCAAGGTCAGCATCAGATGGCAGCCTAGTCCGGTCCTCCGGGGATTCTTAGCACCCTCTGCCTTCATGTCGCACTGGCCGCTGCCTTGGCCAGGTACATTCCAGCTGCCAGAGACTGAGGGCCAAGATTTAAGTTGTGGAATCATTTTGGAGGGGTTTGGCCATAACTCACCACGCTGGCCAAGCGGGTTGGTGAGTGTGGGATAGAATTTCCTCTAATCCCGATGGTATAGTTATACCGCTATTGGCGGTCGTCAGAGCCCCTTTAGTGGGAACAGGATGCACCACGAGAAGGCGGGGTTGACATTTGTCAAGGAGAGGCTGTGATGTTACGCATCACCTGACCTTACATCCCTTCAGTATATATATATATATATATATATATATATATGCTATCCCACACTCACCAACCCGCTTGGCCAGCATGGTGAGTTATGGCCAAACCCCTCCAAAATGACTCCACAACTTAAATCTTGGCCCTCAGTCTCCGGCAGCTGGAATGTACCTGGCCAAGGCAGCGGCCAGTGCGACATGAAGGCAGAGGGTGCTAAGAATCCCCGGAGGACCGGACTAGGCTGCCATCTGATGCTGACCTTGGCTACGTATAACGGACGCTACCTATCTTCTGATTCAAGGCTTCTTGAATTGGAAGAGGAACTACAAAGGATCAAGTGGGACATCGTCGGGCTAAGTGAGGTAAGGAGAAAAGGAGAAGATCTCATTGAACTGAAAAGTGGACATCTCTTCTACTATCGTGGGACAGATACTGGCAGAACTAGTGGTGTTGGATTTATAATAAACAAGAAACTGAAGGATAAAGTTGTAGAAGTTGAAAGTTCCTCTGACAGAGCTGCACGACTCGTTATCCAACTCTCGAGAAGATACCAGGCTCAGATCATTCAAACTTATGCACCCACCACAAGTCATGCTGAAGAAGAAATTGAAGAATTTTATGAGGAAATTCGTCATCTAAATAATAAAGGTAAGCAGCACTTGAAGATAATTATGGGAGATTTCAATGCAAAAATAGGGCAACGGCAACAGAATGAAACTTCAGTAGGTAAATTCGGTCACGGCAACAGAAACCAGCGTGGAAATACTCTTGTAGAGTTTGCAGAGGCAGAAGGGTTTTTCATCTTGAACTCCTTTTTCAAGAAAAAGCCACACAGGAAATGGACATGGAGACATCCAAATGGGACGACAAGTGAAATTGATTTTATTATGTGTAACAAAAAATTCGTCATAGAAGACTGCAGTGTGCTAAACAAGTTCAACACAGGCAGTTACCATAGATTGGTGAGATGTAAGATGCACCTCAACACTAAACTCGAACGTAGCAAGCTCATAAGACAAACAAAATGTATTGACATAACCAACCTTAAAAAACACCATAATACCTTCAAATTGGAACTGAAGAACAGGTTCTCTGCTTTAGAAGGCCTAACATCGGAAGAAGTGGATATTTCTGAAGTTAACAGAAAAGTAACCAAAGCTCTTATGGAAACAGCAACAAAATTAGCTGGGTCTAAGAACAAATTGCACGTGAACAAATTATCAGGAAAAACCAAAATGTTGATGCAAAAAAGAAGAGTGATGAGGACAACTAAAGAAGATGTGACTTCCAAAGTGGAATATATAGAGCTATGCAAGACAGTACGAAAAAGTATCACTGAAGACGTAAGGAAATTCAACTGTGAACTAGTAAGGAAAGCAATTGAAAACAACCAAAGCCTAAAGATAGCAAAGGGACATCTCAGTAAGGGAAAAAAACAGATTATGGCACTGAGAAAAGAAGATGGTTCTGTAACAAGAAATAGAGGCGAAATTTTGACAAGAGTGAAAGATTTCTACTCCAAATTATATGAAAGGGATGATACATGTACTCCAGACATCATGAAAGGTACCAGTACCAGAGTTCTTCCAGTCCTTCCAGCAGAAGTTGCACATGCAATCAAGAACATGAAGCGGGGAAAAGCTCCAGGAGAAGATGGAATTACTGTAGACATCATACAAGAAGCAAGTGGAGAAATCGAAACAGTACTCGCCCAAATTTTCACTAGATGCCTTAATGAAGGGAAAATTCCTGAGGATTGGAACAACGCTACAATGATCTTGCTACATAAAAAAGGTGACATTGAGGATCTCAGGAACTACAGACCTATCAGCCTCCTATCAGTGGTTTATAAAATCTTCACTAAAGTTCTTTCACACCGCTTGAAGGTGACACTGGACATGGCTCAACCGAGAGAACAAGCTGGATTCAGGAGTGGCTACAGCACAATAGATCATATCCACGTACTGAGAGAACTAATTGAAAGAGCGAGGGAATATGAACTTCCATTGTGCATGGCTTTTATCGATTATGAAAAAGCCTTTGATTCGGTGAAACCATCAGCAGTTGCAATGGCTCTGAAAACCTGCGGTATTGAAGATGCATACATTAATATTATTAATAACATCTATGAAAATGCAAGTGCAAAGATTCGGCTGTTTGAAAATACAACACACATAAAAATTGGAAAAGGAGTGAGACAAGGTGACACCATATCTCCGAAGCTCTTTAATGCCACATTGGAAAATGTCTTTCAATCACTGAACTGGGAAAACAAAGGGATAAAGATTAATGGAGATTATCTAACCCACCTTCGTTTTGCTGATGACATAGTCATTTTTGCAACTACCCCATCAGAGCTACAGAGTATGATCCAGGAACTTGCTGACAAGAGTAAAGAAGTGGGATTAAAAATGAACTTTCAGAAGACAAAAGTGATGTACAATGCTTTTACAAGAAATGAAGATTTATCGATTGATGGAGAAAAGCTGGAGATAACAGACACGCACGTTTATCTTGGACAGCAGATATCAAGTGAGGGTCACATTGATGAAGAAATTAATCGGCGTACAAAACTTGCCTGGAGAGCTTTTGGAAGAAACAGCATAATTTTCAAGAGCAATATGCCATTATGTCTTAAAAGAAAAGTGTTTGATCAATGCATCCTTCCAGTGCTTACGTATGGTGCAGAGACGTGGACCTTAGCTAAAAGAGACATACAAAGGCTGCAGACAACTCAAAGCAGCATGGAGAGGCGCATGCTTGGTGTAACCAGGACAGATAAGAAGAGGAACACGTGGATCCGAAAAATGACAAGAGTGGAAGATATCATGATCAGATTTAAATCCCTGAAATGGCAATGGGCTGGACATACTGCCAGAAGGACAGACCATCGATGGACAGCCGAAATTTTAGATTGGATTCCAAGGGACAGGAAAAGACCCAGAAGAAGACCACATGGAAGATGGGTGGATGAAATTCGAAAGTATGCGGGAGTGACATGGAGGAGACTGGCACAAGACAGACCGTTGCGGAGGAAACTTGGGGAGACCTTCGTCCAGCAGTGGATTGATAATGGTTGACGATGATGATGATATATACAACTCTGCGATTGTGCTACAGCTAAGATCTCAGAAAATAATAGTAATAATAATAACCCTCCAGGTTGTATTACACCAGGAATGTAATCAAAAGCCAATATTTTTGAGTGCTGGAGGAAAAGAAATAACTAAAATAACATTTAAAAAAATGTTGGTCATACACCACAACCCAATCCCCCCATAAAACGAATTGTCAGCACCTCCACCACCATACTCCTTTTCCTCATATGTACATAAATATGTTTCCCGGAATCCCGGCTGGTACAGCAAAGATTAATCGGAGTACGGATGGGGGAAAATATCAGTGTTTTTGCGAATCGACGGTGGAAACTGCAAAAGAATATTTTCTACGTGAAGTAAATGAATTTCTCTTTGCTGCATTCTTTTAAATATAATTAAACTTAGGTCATCAATTAGGGACTTTTTCACCGTTTTGCTCTATGTTTCATCACCGGAAATCGAGTTCTTTTCTTTGATGTTACAGGAACCGATAAGTCTTCTCCCGCCCTCCCCAAAAAATCAAGATTTCATGACCGATGTTTGAAACTGCAATAGCACAATCAACTCGAAAATTTTCTGCGATACGTAAATGAATTTGTCTGTTTCGTATACTTATACAGAGAAAAGAAATATCACCTTTCTTTTTCGCATTCTTATACTGAGAAAGGGAATATCACCTTTCTATGTCGCGAATTAGAGATATTTTTGACGTTTTTCTGCGATGTTTTGTCGCCGAAAATCGAGTTCTTATCCTTGATGTTACTGGAGCCAATGCATCGAGGTTTATGATACATCAAACACTTTAACAAATGTTATGGTTACTCGATGTTGAATTAGTGAGCTATCACCGATATATTGAATGGCGATTTATTCATCGATGTGCCAATAACTGCTGCAGATGGGGAAAGATGTGAATTCTTTGGTTCTTTAGCAAAACATCGTGGTTTTCGCTGATACATAACCCCAAAGCATAACATTCCATGATATGCTTTGGGATTTTTTTCAGCGAGCTTCGCATCAGCTGTCGCCAGGGGTTCCGCTGGCTCTTCTAAAGTTTTCGCCAATTCATTCACTGAGTTCATTTTTTTATCGCTAAAAGTGTTATAACAGTACAAAAAGGTAATCGCCAAAGCTGCTTTTCCTTCGCCAAAATGATGTTATTTTTACAAATTGCAAAGATGGCGATCGACCCCTGGCTGTTGCTACGCAGCCTACGGAATAGGCTCTCGTTGGCTCAGTGGTCTGCTTGGTGATGACACAGTGATTAATATGCCTCTGTTGGACAGTTTTATGGAAAACATTTCATGACGACGAAAAAAAGCACAGTTAAATGCAATACTCAAGATGCCGTTCACACTGAAATATTTTTAAGATAACATTTTTTTGAAAGTGAAGACACCATCACAGTTCAAATTATTTTTGTGAAGATACTGTTTGAGCTAAAAATATTTTTGTGAAGATACTGCCCAACAGCATCAAATGCCAAACAGGAAAATAATTTATTTTTACTGCTCGCCAGCAATAAATTTCTGGTCGCTATTGGCGACCGCAAATTTTGCGCCCTGGCTTAGGTTTTAGTAATGAATGTCATCCTTTGGGGTTCCCTCCCCTTATCTCCCCACCCATCATTTCCATTAAGAAAAAAAAAGCTGAACTTTTTAACCAGGTAAAAAATCAGAACATGTGGTGAAACAGTGTAAATTAAACGTAACATGTGCAAGACAGAATTTTTTATATTAATTTATTTATGTAAATATTAAACTGGAGCACATCACTCTATTCAAATTATAAAATTACTGACATTTAACAACAACAATGGATAGAGAGAACATCGTTGTGTGTGTGTGTGTGTGTGGGGGGGGGGATTTATGATTATGGGCGAAACCTTCGTTTTGTCTGACTTCCGTTTTGGAAATTTTCCCTCTACTTTCAGCTGAAATACAAATATTTATGTAATAAAATTATATTTAACAACAATAGTGAACAAAAGGATATCGTGAGAAAAAAAATTACAATTACAGGAGAAATCTTCACTCCGTCTAACTTCTGATTTCGAAAGTTGTAATTTCGCACTCTGAAAGAAAATGACACCCCTGGGCCCTTCCGCCTTTAATTCTGTTCAGTTACGCATCGATCTCGAGAAACACACTAATGTTTAAAGCTCAAATACAAATATTCATGGAATAAAATTATATTTAACAACAATGCTGGGTGAAGGGAACATCACAAGAAAAGGAACTTATGATTACGGGAAAAATCTTAACTCTGTTTAACTTTCGTTTTCAAAAGTTTTGAAAGATGAAATATCATCCCCTGACGAGAAATGAATCCACTACCTAAATGATGAAGAAAGAAGCGGAATTCCACAAATGCGCAGAGGAATTTCATGTATGCATTCCTCACAGACTGGTGCCTTGATGTTAAAAGTTTTATTAAATCCGACACTTTTAGCAGCATCCTTCCCACTTCCCAATGGCACTGATTTTATAGTTCTGTCTTTCCTTCCAGTTCCCCTTCCCAATGTTACCAAATAGAGCTTCTCTAGTTATTCCTTTACAAAAACGATCGGGACCTATCACCCTCTAGACCACACCCCCTATCTCCTGCAGCAAACTAAAACAATGTGTCTCGCGGGGACAAAACCAGCACTGCCTTTTATATCAAGCATCATGGGAAATGATACGGCCACTTCATAAGCGATATCCTCCCCATCTTGTCCCCTCCCTTTGTGACGCATCCACAGCACAAAAGGTTGGAACTGGGGATTTAATTCCAATCTATATCTCTGCAAAAAAAAAAAAAAAAAAAAAAAAAGGCTTAAACAGACTGTATTGTCAAATATGAAGACAGCAAGAAAAAGCATTACGGAAGAAATATAAATTGAGAATCTTTGAATAAAGCTCATGTTGAGAAATGGCTTCCTAGTTTAATTGAATTAATAATCTAAAGCAACTTTTATGGGAATTTTACTAGGAAATTTTTTCATTAATAGCAAATTTTCGGAGAAAACTCTTCTCCTTCTACAGGCTGTCTTGTTGCTGTCACTTTTTACTTGTCACTATCACGGTTATGGTTTACCTTGACGGTTACGGTTAACCTTGACGGTTTAGGTTATTTTTCAACAAATCCTGCCAGATGTTAGGCAGTTTCCCTGCCTAACAACTGGCAGGATTTGTTGAAAAATAACCGTAACCGTGATAGTGACAAGTAAAAAGTGACAGCAACAAGACAGCCTGAAGAAGAAGAGTTTTCTCCGAAAATTTGCTATTAATGAAAAAATTTCCTAGTAAAATTCCTATAAAAGTTGCTTTAGATTATTAATTGAGAATCTTGTCAACAATAATAGTGACAGATGCTGTATAACTAAAATTATAAAACTATACTAGCAATCTGTTTTATTGGTGTAAGAACATAAATAAACATTTCCAAGCTTTCGCGCATCAACTAGATGACTTTTTCAAGGGAGATAGTCTGTCTATCTTCCTTGAAAAAGCCATCTAGTTGATGTGCAAAAGCTTGGAAATGTTTATTTATATTCTTACACAAATAAAACAAATTAATAGTATAGTTTTCCTATTTTATGCTTAGTTGGTGTACAGTTCATTATTAATAAGCTGTATGCCAGTGCAATTTTAGCAAGCTCATTAAAAACATATACTCCTTCATGTCAAATAAATGCATGCATTCTTGGGCATTGTTATAGACTGAAAATACTGACATGTTAGAAAACACAAGTTTTCCCAAAGGGCGATATCAAAGACAGTATCATACATGTTGCAATATTATATTTTTCTTCTATGAATCATATTCACATAATTTATTTAGAAATTGTGTAATTCGTAAATGTTAAGAAGCAATTGCTCTAGGATAAAATATCCTAGAATCTTGAGCTTTTCTTGTACAACTAAACCTGAATTCAGATACCAAGTTAAATCAAGTAATTAATTTTAAAATTTTAAATGTACTGGGTATCTCATATGATGCTTACCCCTACATACACTGAAGTGCAAGAAAAACTGGTACACCAGGCTAATACTTGGTAGGTCCCCCACAGGAGCGGAGGACTGCAGAAATACGACAGGGCACGGACTCCACTAGCTTCTGGAAATATGCTTTAGGCAATGCACACCATACTTTCTGCAGAATGTTCCACAATTCGGGTGTATTCCGAGGTCTCAGATTCCTGTGTTCGATAGCGCGTTGCATGGCATCCCAAATGTGTTCTATCACGTTCAGATCTGGGGACTTGGGTGGGAATGGCAACACCCCAAACTCAGATGAATGCTCCTCTAACCATAATGTGGCATCCCGACACTTGCGTGGAGGTGCATTGTCCTGTTGGAACAGGCCAAACCCATCAGCATGAATGCAGGACATGAACGGATGTACCTCGTAAGAAAGGATGCGCCCATAGCGTTGGCCGGTCACAGACGTTTGTAGACGTACCAGGGGTCCTAGTGAAGTCCAGCTAAACACACCCCATACCATTACGGACCCCCGCCAGCCGGTACAATTTGTTGACAGGCGGTATCCATGGCTTCATGAGGTTTGCGCCGCACACAAATTCTTTCATCTTCCCGATACAGTTGGAAACGTGACTCGTCAGACCAGGCTACTTGTTTGCAGTCATCAAGTGTCCAGTGGCGGTGTTCCAGGGCCCAAGCGAGGCGCATAGCTCTGTGTCGTGCACCCATCAAGAGGATTCGAGTTGGGCGTCGGCTCCCAAAGCCCATATCGTGCAGGATACGTTGCACAGTCCGGACGCTGATGCTTGTCGAGGCTCCAGCATTGAATTCTTATGATACCTACAAGAGTGTTGCACGCCTATCGCGTGAAACGATTCTTGACAGCCGACGATGGTCACGTTCACCCAATGTCTTTTTACGGCCACACTGGTATCGTAGGTTGGAGGTTTTGCCGGAATTCTTGTAGTCACGGAACACCCTTGCAATGGTCGTCCGTGCAAATCTGAACTTTGTTTCTACCTCCGAAATACTATGGCCCATCCTCACAAGTGCCAACTATGACACCGCTTTGAAAATCGCTTAAATCGTTATTACTTGTCATTCTCATGCCGAAAACAGCTCTGACAGCTGGCAAGGATGTCTATCGCTTTATATATGCACTAGCGGACACAACCGAGTATGCGCATAGGTGACGTTGCTATGTATTTTGCATAAGCTCGTTTGTACCGGTTTTTCTGGCACTTCAGTGTAGGTTTTGATGTTTAAGTCTGCCTTGAGAAAGTCACCTGTAGGTGCGTGAAAGCTTGGCACATATCCATTACTATGAATGTTTTTGAAAAAATTGAATATTTTTATATAATAAATGTTTCTTTTTTTCTAATGGATGTTTTTGTGGCAATTTGTATGTTTTAGAGTTCTATTTTGATACACAATGAGACATTGCTATAAAAAGAAAAGAAAGTGTGCTTAAAATTTTATGACTTTTAGTAACTCTGAATGCCTATAAAATTGCAGTGAATTGTACAATCTGTCCAAATTTTTGTCAGTTTATTTTTCTGTTAATAACAAACAAACAAGGATCTGACTTTGGCTTGAATTTTGTCTAAATCAGAAAATGTTGGGTTGAATGCTGTGTTGAGCTGGTGTGAAATCACCCAAAAGTAAAATGAATTACAAGATAGTTATAAAATTTTAACAGGTGTTCTTCCAATGTGCAGAACATCGCGAATCTCACCTACAACAAAACACAATTTAACATATAATACTGATATAGATGATCATTTTAAGAATATCGTTAATGCACAACAGAATGATTCTATAATATGAGAGAAAAATTTTTAATTCTGTATTCTACAGATTCAACACCTTTCCATGTGTTTAAGTACAACTAGGAAACTTACACTGTGTTCATTGGAAGTCAGTTTTTTTTTATGACCTTTAACAATTCTTGGAAAACTTCACTCTTAATTCATTCTGCAGTTCCATCTAAATATATTTTTCAGAAGTTGGTCAACCAGAACTCCTTTAGGAACAACCCCTTAGTCACAGAACGTTTTAATGCATACCCAGAGATGCCAACCTGTTTCAGATATTTTCAGTAATACTCGTGCAAATTTTCAGTAGTTTTGGCCATTTTTCAGTAGTCATACCAAAAAGAATAATTTTAACCGAGGAAAATAACTCATTTAATTTAATTAGCATTTTTTTACTTACTTATTCATTTATATACATGAAAATCTGTATCAAAATATTCCAAATTTTTCACATGGAAAATAATATACACCATGACTGATACATTTTTTTACACAACAAGCAATTGATTAAACAGCTTTCTTTAGAGATTTTGCTGTACAGTGTTTTGCAGATTTGAGTTCCTCAGCAGAAAATCTTTTTTCATAACACACTTGTCCAGAGGAGAACATATTAATTTTTGCAATAAGATGTGCTTCTACAATTTCTAAACCTAAATTAGGTTGGAAACGGGCTCGATTTTTTCGCACTAAACTAAAATCTCTCTTACACGCAGCATTCGAGTGTGGAACTACAAGTATTGCAAACATTACTTTCGAGAGAATAGTATACTTAACCGCTCCATTACAACCTCTTCATTTTGAGATTTCTGACCTAGTGACATCTATTCTATTTGTTACTGCTATGGTCTCTAATTTGTCAGCTTGATAACAAGGAATTCCACTTTCAGTATATCAAGTTCATTTTCAGTTATTATAAATGGAAGGCGTTTGACTATGTGTAATACAGAAGTAAATTATGTTATGGCTCTAAGTGAAGGATCTACTACTTCTGCATGTTTTAAGAATTCATCATAGATCAGTATCTTTTCTTGAATATAAGAACACTTTTTAATGTGAAATTTTCCAACAGATGTATAGAACTTAGAAAGTTCATTTTCATTTAAAATGATTTTGCTTTAATACATTCTTGTTTTTACTCCAATTACAGAGATGCCAACCTGAGAGAAGTGTCATCAGTACAAAAATCTGAAGTTTTCAGTAGTTTTCAGTACAATTGCTTCAACTTTCAGTAAGATTTTCAGTACAACAAAAATGTTTATTTTAAAATTCCATAAGTGATTAATTGGCCTTAAGACTTAATTGAGTTGCTTTTTAAGCTCTGTTCACTTCTTCTTTTGTAAACTTTTTCTCATAGCAAAGTTCAGATTTTGCAATGTCCATGGTCTGATCAAATATCAACGCACTTAATGTTCCTGTTGACAAGTTGGGTCAGAAATTAGTGGCATTTTTCCGCACCAAAGAGAAAACTCTCTCACTTGCAGCATTATTATGAGGAACAACTAAAACATTTTTCATCAATTTACTTAAATTTTCGTATTTTGTCTTCCCATTATCGTCTTTCATTATAGAAATTTCATGCCACACTTTGTCCACTCTACTATCTAATTTATCAAAATCAAAAGTTTCATTTTGATAGTTGGCAAATTCTACTTCTAACTTATCCATTTCATCAGTGGAGAAATTAAAGATGGATGATAAAAATTGTATTGATGAAAAAGTTACTTCTTTTTGCAAACTGATATCAGCAACTACAGCATGTGATAAAAACTCATTATCTAAAGGATTTTTTTTATGATATAACAACATGAAGCAGCATAAAATTCTCTCACACAATGGTAAAATGATCCAATATCATCTTTGCTCAAAGCAGAACAATTTTTTATGTATGCACAAGTTTTTGCTCCTATCACCAAATCATTATCAGCTTTCTGGTTTTTAACCTTGTCATATTTTATAAGTTTAACATTTTTGGTAGTGTCAAAAGCATGAGGTTTGATAAACCTTGAAATTAAACTCATTAAGAAATTGTTCACCTTACCTCTAAGCTTAAATATCAATGGTTTTTCATGCTGCAATTCTTGATTAATAGCAGTAAAAACTTGAAGTGTTGAAGACGGGAACAAACAGTTCAACTTGGATAATGGGTTCCTTATTGAAGACTGCAAGTTTTTAAACTGTCCATGATCTTCATCAGCATCAAAATTTTTTTCAAGAGCTTCCCATTGTTCTAAAATTCTATTAACACTTTCAAGAAGTGATAGCCATCGGGGTACTTATGTACTTCAATATCTTGTATGGTTTTGAATTGCAGATTGCTTGGCTTATTTTTAATGCATTTTTTCTTCTTGAGCTTTTATCTAAGTAGAAAAATAACTGAACTACAAATTGCTCTACATCAAAATTTTTAAGCTTTGAGGAAGCTTTTTTTTGCAGCCAAATGGATAAGATGACAAGTGCAAGGGGCTATGATGATAGAAGGTTGAATCTCTTTTATTAGAGTTGCAACACCTTTTATACTGCCCATCATCGCACTCGCATTGTCGCATGAAAATGCTACACAGTTTTTCCAAGATACGTTATTTTTTCAGTTCACTATCAATGGCAGTGAAAATTCCTTTAGCTGTGTTGTCTGATGTTTCTATCAATGAAAGCACAACTGTTTTATTGCAGCCATTTATCACATCGAAGTATGTTATAACAAGAGGATAAATTTTTTTATCATTTGTATCATTAGTTCCGTCAGTTGCTAAAGAAAATGCTTGCTCTTTAATAACAGACAATATTTTTCTTTGGTTGAATCAGCTAAACAATGGAAGAATGCTGATGTTTTTGTTCTAGCACACGCATAATTTTTTGCAACTTTTGAATCTGGAAACATCCTACGAAACAGATTTTTGGCACGGTCGGCAGCAGCGATGGGCAAGTTGTGTTCAATGATGAACGACGTAAATAAGAGCTCTGCTTCAGTAGAATCATTAGTTTTCACAGAAAAAAATTCTCCAAAGACCGGGATTTCAACTTCACACAATCTTTATGCTTCTTGCACTCCGCATGATGCCTACAATCATCGCGGCCACCATGTGCTACGCTAAAATTGCAGCCGCATGTCTTACAAAACACGTGATTCGGCGAAACTTTAGATGCTTCATAAAAAGTCCATTCTTTACTATATATCTCGCGATACACTGGGAAAACAAAGGGATAAAGATTAATGGAGATTATCTAACCCACCTTCGCTTTGCTGATGACATAGTCATTTTTGCAACTACCCCATCAGAGCTGCAGAGTATGATCCAGGAACTTGCTGACAAGAGTAAAGAAGTGGGATTAAAAATGAACTTTCAGAAGACAAAAGTGATGTTCAATGCTTTTACAAGAAATGAAGATTTATCGATTGATGGAGAAAAGCTGGAGATAACAGACACGCACGTTTATCTTGGACAGCAGATATCAAGTGAGGGTCACATTGGTGAAGAAATTAATCGGCGTACAAAACTTGCCTGGAGAGCTTTTGGAAGAAACAGCATAATTTTCAAGAGCAATATGCCATTATGTCTTAAAAGAAAAGTGTTTGATCAATGCATCCTTCCAGTGCTTACGTATGGTGCAGAGACGTGGACCTTAGCTAAAAGAGACATACAAAGGCTGCAGACAACTCAAAGCAGCATGGAGAGGTGCATGCTTGGTGTAACCAGGAGAGATAAGAAGAGGAACTCGTGGATCCGAAAAATGACAAGAGTGGAAGACATCATGATCAGAGTAAAATCCCTGAAATGGCAATGGGCTGGACATACAGCCAGAAGAACAGACCATCGATGGACAGCCGAAATTTTAGATTGGATTCCAAGGGACAGGAAAAGACCCAGAAGAAGACCACATGGAAGATGGGTGGATGAAATTCGAAAGTATGCGGGAGTGACATGGAGGAGACTGGCACAAGACAGACCGTTGTGGAGGAAACTTGGGGAGACCTTCGTCCAGCAGTGGATTGATAATGGTTGACAATGATGATGACACTAGACAATAAGTTTTAACTGACTTTGCTCTTTTTGTTGTCACAGCTGTTTCACTGCTATGTTTCATTTTGTTTTAATCTAAATTAAAACATTTCATTGCACTAAATTTTTCACGAGCACAAAGCCACATGTAATCAACGTAAACAGTTCGCAAAAGGTGCTGAGCAGCTGAGTTCCCGCTCAGTTTTTGCGCACGGCACTCTCAAATACAAGCATCTCGGCGCAACTAGTTTCCCGAGGGACTTCCGTTTGCTCCTCGAGAACATGGTTGCGCCGTGACGTTTGCCTCTCGAATGGCTGTTCAGGGAATCATTTGACGATCAGTGATTACAGCCTCGGCTATCAGAGGCAGAGCTTCCGTTAGCGGATGAAGGCAGGGATGCCAACCTCTTACAGCATTCATGTGTAGTCCAAGCCATAAAAATGCGTAGTTTTGAGCTTTCATGTGTAGACACAAGAAATATTACGAAAAAGTATTTAAAGATGTTTTAAATTTACTACAGACTAGACAGTTATAAAAATAACCAAAAAAAAAATCAACATTAAGAACTGTATGTGCGGATTTGAGATTTTGATTTAAACAATTAGCGACTTATACACAAACGAATAACATCAGCATTTTATTTTCATGAAAAAGAAGAGCAGCTTAAAAAGGACCAACAGGCATGTGCCATTTGTCACTCGCATCAGAGACCCACGGGGGCATTGCATGGGCGAGACTACCATAATCTATTATGTGGGTTTCGGTAACGTCTTCCCTTTCATTCACGGCAACCTGCTGAGTTACTCCTTCCCTAACTAAGAATAAAAATGCAAAAGAAAAAAAATTCCAAATTTTCACTTAATAAAGCTGAATTTTTGACAGATGCCATAACTTGGTCTTATAAGATTACCCTGCAAATTTTGCTTGAATCCATTGGAAACTTAAAATTACGCACTTTTCTTTTTTATTATTAAGACGTTCAAAGAAAGAAAGATCAACTTCACGGGAAAGCGCAGATGACCGAGAACTATGAGCTTGCAACATTCGTTTCTCTCCCCCTTTTACTCTGAGCCCATTTGCCACCTGCTGTTGTTGTATTGCGTCTTTGCTTAACTGAGGATTAAAATGTGAAAAATTAATTTTCCAAATTTTCAATTTAAAAAGCTGATTTTTTTTATAGATGTCCTAACTTGGTCAAACAAAGTTACCCTGAAAATTTCGCCTAAATCCAGTGAAAACTTTTTAAATTACATACACACACACAAAAAAAAAAAAAAAAAAAAAAAAAAAAATTGGACACTTAGAGAAATAGGGATTAATAAGAAAATTGCATTTTTAACTCAAAAAGTTTTTAAGTTATGGAAGTGAAATTTTCAGGGTCACTTTGTTTTAATAAATGACGACATCTGTAAACAGTTGTGTACATTTAACTGAAAATTCGGGAAAAAGATAATCTGCAATTTTGTTTCCCAGTATGTAAAAACATACACTGCTTGCACTGGGTGGGGATCCCTCACTTCAGTACTTATCTTGAGTCATTCACCTACCACGGACATTGCAATGTGCTTTCAACAGCTTAAGAGGGACACAACTTAAACAAAACCATTACAAAGAATGCCCGCAGGTAAAGCGCGATTTCCTTCTTTCTTTCCTTCTGGCCTTTTTTGTTTTTTCCGGATTTTAACAGTTTCGGAAAAAAATGATCTGCCAACCCTTAATTTTTTAACAATACAGAGCAATTATGAAATAAAATGCAGTAAACATTTTTTTGTTTTATCATATCTACACCAAGATTAGTCATTTTGTCTGAGGTAGGGAGTGGGGTTGTGACATCGCCGAGGATCAGCGTGGAACCTCCAGCCTCGGCGGCGAAGCAGCAGAAGCGCCACCTATCGGCAGTTGTTTTGTTGTAGCAGACGACGCAGGCCAGATACCGAAGTATAGCTGGCAAAACATTGATGGAGATTCTGTATTGCGCTTTTTGACTATTCTTATATGCAACCTGTTATTGAGTTGTCTGAATACACTTAGCACTTGCGTCCATGACAAACGCTAAGGGGGTCTGCAAATAACACAAAAATTATGCTAAATAAAGTTGGGGGGGGGGAGAGTGGAAATGCGGCGCCATAGCAACAAACGCATAGTATTAGGCATATGATGCGTAGTAAAGCTAAAGAAATGCCTAGTTTCTACGCCAAATGCATAGGGATTGGCATCCCTGCGCAGGCGTATAAAGACTATCTGTAAAGTGTGGGGGTTTTTTTCCAAAAAAAGGTAAAAAATACAAAATTGCGTTCAGGAATCTTGCTGGGCTTTTCCGTAATTTTTCGGGTGCCTTCCGTAAAACCGTAAGACGAAGTGAAAATCCGTACAACTCACCATCAGCTACGACAGTAGGCTTCACAAACTCCTTGGATGCCATGACAATTTTATCCATCATGCTGAAAGAACTTTCAGTTTGAGGACCATGAATGCATGATAACTTTCACTATTTTAGATAAAAGGTAGTGTAATTTGGAGAATATGAATGCATTTGAATATCATGCATCAATTCTTACAAATTTTTCAGCTTCGTCATTTTCGTTTTCAGGCCCTTTATCAAGTTGAAACGCAAACCTTTTTTTGGGGAATATGTAAGAACACAGGATACATGTTCGGAATATCGTTGCGGAAAAAAATTGCAGTTACGGGAGAAACCTTTGCTACGTCCGATTTCTGTTTTCGGACATTTCCCTTCCATATTCAAGGTGAAATACAAATATTTACAAAATAAAATGAAATTTAACAACAATACTAGGCAGAGGAAACATCGCGTGAAAAATAAAATTACAATTATGAGAGAAATCTTCACTGTTTCCAAAAGTTTTGAAAGACGAAATTTCTGTTTTCGAAAGTTTCAGGCGGAAAGCATCCTTCACCATTACCAATTGACCCAAAATTTCTGTTCAATTAGGAATCGATCTCGAGGATAACCCAAATTACGACGAAAAAGCAGAAATTCCTCGAAGCCAAAGATTACACGGGAATTTTTGCGCAGTCGAATTTCCGTTTTCAGAAATTTCCCCTCCATTTTCAAAGTGAAATACAAAGATTTATGGAATAAAATTATGTATAACAATACTGGATAGAGGCAATATCGCAGAAAAACAAAATTACGACTACGGAAGAAATCTTTATTTCGTTCACTTCCGTTTTTGAAAAGCGAAATGTTGTCCCAATGCGTATTTTTACACATTGGTAAAATTCTTCGATGCGCATTACGCATTTCTCGATGTGCGTTTTTGCGCGTTGATGTGCATTTTACCCGTTTCTCGAGGCATATTTTTACGTGTTGATGCGTACTTTACGCGCTTCACGACATGTATTTCTACGCGTTGCAAAAAATGCCAGATGCATATTTTTACGCGTTGGTAAAATCTTGATGCATACTAGACGTGTAATTACGCATTTTGGCGAACTCTGCAACAAAATCAAAGCATACTTTTCTGCAACGCAAGAAAAAAACGTAAAAATATTAATTACTGACATGCATGGTCGATGCACGATTTAAAAAAAAAAAAATACCCTCCGATGCCAGGCAATGACACTCACGTTCTGCACCAAACGATTTTCAACAGCTTGCTGCTGCACTGCGAAAGTGCTTCAGGCCGAACTCCGCCCACGTCCATCACCAAAGCGAGCTACGCTCAACGCCCCCAAAATGTTGCATGCTGGGGAGGGAGGGTTTTCACTTAGAATGACTCAGCGAAGGCCACACTCTCGAGTGCCGGCCGCTCGCGCTAAGATCCGAGCAGCTTCGCAAGCATGATGGATTGTCAAGTGGCCGCTGTTGCGTTGGAAGGGGAACAAGCAAAATAACAAAATAAAAAATAACTTCCGTTAATTTTCCATATTCCATAGTACAAGAGCTTTTTCCGTAGGAACTAAGGAGATTCTGTAGCTGTTGGCATCTCTGCATACCACTGGGACTCAATGTTTTGAGTACAAGCACTGGAATGTGGGTCAACAAAATTTTCAGAGTGATTCCCAGTTTCATGAATAAAATATCCATCTTCAGACAAATGGGCATAGGCCTTACACTGATCAGATATTATTGTTGTTCCCTTTGTTACATACTTTTTTTTATGATTGGGATAAGATATGTAAACTTATTACTTCTCTACAGTAGTTATACCAGTGACTTATTGTTTCCGAAGAGGTTTTCAAGCCATTGTGAATGGACATTTCCCTTACAGCCAAATCATAGTCTAAATTACAAGCAAAGTTGTACGTTATTAACAATGCCTTATGAGGAAACACTACTGTTTGGCAAACCATATTCCTCATGTGCTAGAGGCATATTCCAAATCTTTGGAATACAATTTCATGTCATGCCCTTCTGAACATTCCCTTGTCACAGGGATCAAACCTTTCTTCTCACACCATGTAATACATGTTTACCTGTCTGACAACTTCAGTACACAACCTAAAAAATTCCAGTACACCATCTGAACACGACAAACACTTTGTCAGTTCCAGCACGCTATTTAAACTCAACATACAGATGCTTGGTCATTTACGGCGATAATGTCACAAGCAAAGTTGTAGGTGGGATTCGTGATATCCCTCGCGTCGGAAGAACACGCAAGATAACTTTTGATTTCAAGAGGCCTTTTTATTTTCTTCTTAATTTGGAGCAGGTATGTAAAGAGCAGATTACCCCCATCCCTCAAAATGAATTTGTCTACTGAACAGTGGACATGTTCCACTGATGATACCTCATAGTTATTTTATTGTTTTATAACACGAACTTTGGTGTCTGCAAATGTTTGCAATATGCACCACTACTTCAAATGCACACAAAATTAAAGGAGTGTTACCAAATAAAAATTAATATACAGATGAACAGCATAACACATTAATATTACTTACTTTTCTCTTTTCTGGGTTACTTTTTGGAAGAACACTAAAGAAATTATCTAGTCTCCCTTGAGTGCTTCCATGGCGACCTTTCGTAAGTTTCTTTACACCATTACGAACTCTGTCTTCACTAAAAAGAAATAAGTGTGAAAAACAAAACAAAAAATCTAATCAGTAGCAGTAAAAAGACTGAAATTACAAAGAAAATATGGAATTTCAAAGCACAATTATAATTCACATTGCTGATACCTATTATATAAAACACAATTGCTCTAAGATAAGACATATCATTACACAGCAGTGAAGCCAACAAATGAGTGATATATTAACTAACATAACAGAAACTAATAAGTGACTTATTAGAGTGTTCCAACAAAAATTCATTGTCACACTGCCAAAGAGCTTTATCAAATACATAATGGCTCAGTATTTATGAAAATATGTATTGTGAAAAGTGCACAACAAAATATATTTTTTTAAATCTGTGTGCATCAAATATTAATTTTCTCGAATACCGTAGTAAAGCAATACCAATATGCTTCTCCCATTTTCAGTGGAAAACAAGAAAAAAAAATCAAACTTCTTTAACAGCAGAAAAAAGCAAGCTAAACAAGCAGAAATCTGTCTACTCATTAGTCTACTGGACCAAGATAAACAAGCAGAAATCCGTCTACTCATTAGTCTACTGGACCAAGATAAACAAGCAGAAATCCGTCTACTCATTAGTCTACTGGACTACAGAAGAAGTACATGGTTGGTGCATATGTGACAAGAAAGGAGCCAAATGATAATCCACCCAAAGACCATGCCTTCGTTTCATTTCTTCAAGCAAATGGCTTCTTGAACTAGTTACCTTTGTTGTTTACAATTTTGAGGTAGTAGCTGCAGAAGCTCTCTATCTTGTTTGCATTTTTACAATTGTTCTTATCAAGGACATTGTGATGCTTAAAAAGGCACCCACATTAATGCGAGCTTCCAATGTCATTTACACTTGTGGCCTCACATCCAAGCAAATGTTTTTCTTTTGCATCTTGGATGCACTATCATTTGTAGGCTTTTTTTTTTTTCCAGACATGATGGGTGAAAAGTGTTACACCTGAAAAAAACACACATCAATAGAAGCTTCTATATGTATTGTGTTTTGACAATTGTAAAAATGAACTCAAAAACTGAACTTACCAAGTCCCAATGAAGAACAAAATAATCATAGCAGATTTCAGTCATAACCAATTAGAATGATTTGGAGAGATAACTCTCTCTCTCTCTCTCTCTCTCTCTCTCTCTCTCTCTCTCTCTCTCACACACACACACACACACACACACACACACACACAGAAACTATATTACCCACAAGTGATAAAACAAACTGCATAATGTGTTTTACATTTTCTCTTTCACTCCTTCCAGCACAGAGAGAGTAAGAGATCACACGAGAAGATGGCAGACAGAACATATGCAGCTTCTCCAATACTTTGAATGGACTTCTGACTTCAAACATTAGCTCTATGCAGGAATTCCCAAGAACGCAAGCTATAATGAAACAGCACTAATCTGGACAACTTTAAGTGGTGTATTGCTGTAGTTAGATATAATTCGCATGTTTCAAAAACTTACAGTATACGTAGCTTAACCTTTTGTAACTTTCCTCCTTGATAATAACAACAACTGTCAAACATGTTATTAGGTACTGCATACCAACAGATAAATATTTCAATAAGTAGGAACTGTACACCAAATTATACTCAAAATAGTATAACTATACTAAAATTCTGGAATTTCTTGGCGTAGAATACAAATAAGACTTTCCAAGCTTTCGCACATCAACCAGATGGCTTTTTCGAGGAAGGTAGACAGCTAACTGCAAACTGCATAATAGAACATTTTAACACTTTGAACGCGGTGACTTGACTAGACAATAAATGAATAGGAGCAAACGTGATATTTCGAAGAAACGAGGTCACGTTGGTTGGGCACGCAGTACTGTGGTAGAAAACTCAGCATTATTTGAAGAATTGATTCCAAATATGTGGCAACTCCAGAGAGACGCTATCATTGCAAGCCTCGCAGCTGGTCAAGATTTCCAAGGTTTTGCAAATGGCAGTAGATTTGGGTGTGGTGTATGAAGCAAATTTCTTTACATCACTCCATATAGGATCGGCGGACTTGAACTTGACTTCTCTTGATAGGGCAGTGATTATTTGTTCGTCTCTTGTATCCCTTTTATGTTCGCTGATTCTAATTCCAAACAAACGTTTGGTCATTCCGATGTAGTATGGAGCCGTCCAGATATTTTAGTGGGATGGCATAAACACCTGCCTCATTGAGAAGAGGGGGCTTGTCAATATTTCTCTTAAACATCATATACACTGCTGGACAATTGCTAAGGACGGATCATAAACGGCTATATAGCGCATAAAAAAGTAAGTGTGGTTGGATGCCAAGTGAAATAAAATAATGTCAGAATGCCAGGACATTACAAGAAAGACAATTTATTGTGCTCTGAAATCCAGAAGGCTTTGGAACGTGTTCAAGGGACAAACAGGCCATTTTGTGCAGAATACGTAAACGTGAAAAAAATGCAATTACCATCCGCAGGCGTTCCGGCGTAAGATGTCAATACGGGATATGGCCACCATGGAGGGCGATGCAAGATTCCACACGTCATGTCATGCTTTGCACAACATTATCAAGCAGCTGTTGGGGTAATTTATCCCATTCCTCTGTCAGTGCACGGATGAGGGTGTCCTTGTTTATTGGAGGGCATTGGCGACCAGCCAGACTCCTCCCCAAAGCATCCCATACATTTTCAATGGGATTCGGATCTGGAGAACGTGCTGGCCATACGAGGCGTTGAATATCCTCGTTCTCAAGACACTCCTGGACAGAGACTGTTCGATGACATGTTGCGTTGTCGTCCATGAAAATGTATCTATCACCGACAGCACCACGGAACATGTTAACATGAGGTAGCAGAACATCATTAATGTATCGTTGGCCATTCATAGTCCCAGTTGGAAGCACAAAGAGGGACGTATGGCCATTGATCATGATGCCAGCACATACCATGACACTACATGTCGGATATCGGTCCCTTTCCTGTATGTTTGCTGGACAATATGCAGTACCACTATCAAGCCAGATCAGTTGTCGTCTACAATCAGACGATAGACTGTATCTACTCTCATCTGAGAAGAGGACAGCAGACCAGTCGTTATCAGTCCAATTGCAATGTTGATGGCATCATTTCAAACGGGCAGTACGGTGACGTCTGGACAATGGGATGCACACAACAGGACGGCGGGCGTATAATCCTCCTTCATGCAAACGTCTGGCGACAGTTTTTCGGGAGATCCGCTTGCCAGTAGCAGCCATAAACTGATTTGCTACCTCACTAGCTGCGCTGCGCCGGTGTCTTTTTGTTGATAGCACTATGTACCGATCTTCTGCAGGTGTCGTACTGCGAACACGACCTCCCCCGTGACGTTTGCAACACTCTCCATTTGTTTGAAATGATTTCCAAAGCCTTGAAACAACACTGTGGCTGACGTCGAACTCCTTGGCAACATCTGTTATTTTTCGCCCTTCTTCAATCTTGCCAATAATACGGCCACGCGTAAAATCATCTAGGTGATGTTGGGAAGACATACTGAAAATTGCAAGTTCGTCAATTGATTCTTTCCCTTTCAACTTTGCGTTTGAACAACAACGGTCAATACGCGTCAAATCCTTTATATCTCTTATCAGCGCTATGACGTCACGGACAAGTTCGGCAATCCAAAATTTGCATACGCATGACGATTATGGGCAAAACTTTTAAAAAGTCAGAGACATATTGCAACTCCGAATCTCCTCTCTACATTCCGTTGATCTGGAGATCAATTCTAAGTTTTGGCAACAAAAATAGGAAAAATTCAAATGTAGAATCTGGCAACAATTTTAGTCCTCCATTGGCGTGATGAAGACCTAAGATAAGGTCGAAAGCTTCCAACTTACGAACTTTTTGTAAAAGTTTTAGTTAACGTAACTAGCGTGATCAAGTTACCTTTCTTTGTTTGCATACGCACAACACGTCTTACTGTATCCCGCACTTATGCTAATTTCCACATTTTCCTACCTTCCATTTTATGGTTGCTATCGTTGCTATTGTCATCCATCCTTAGCAATTGTCCGGCAGTGTATAAAGATACCAGAGACCTTATGCCGACACCAAAGGTCATCCTTCCGAGAGCATTTTTGACTTTGATAGGAAACATTTGGTATGTAGGGAATAGAGCCCAGGTAGCAAAGTTGTGGCATAGAAATATTAGCACTGCTATATATGCCATATATTTCTATGCCGCAACTTCGCTACCTGGGCTCTATTCCCTACATACCAAATGTTTCCTATCAACTGAAAAACGTGTCCAGGAGGTTGAACTTCGGTGTCAGCATAAGGTCTCCAGCATCTTTATATACGATGCTTAGGAGAAATATTGACAAGCCCCTCTTCTCAATGAGGCAGGTGTTTATGCCGTCCCACTAAAATATCTGGACGGCTCCACGCGATACTACATCAGAATGACCAAACGTTCATTTGGAATTAAAATCAGCGGACAAAAAAGGGATACAAGAGACGAACAAATAATCACTGCCCTATCAAGAGAGGTCAAGTTCAAGTCCGCCGATCCTATATGGAGTGATGTAAAGAAATTAGCTTCATACTCCACACCCAAATCTACTGCCATTCGCGAAACCTTGGAAATCTTGACCAGCTGCGAGGCTTGCAATGATAGCGTCTCTCTGGAGTGGCCACGTATTTGGAACCAATTCTTCAAATAATGCTGAGTTTTCTACCATAGTACTGCATGCCCAACCAACGTGACCTCGTTTCTTCGAAATATCACGTTTGCTCTTATTAATTTAATGTCTAGTCAAGTCACCATGCACAAAAAGTTGAAACGTTCTTTATCCAGTTTGTAGTTAGCTGTCCACCTTCCTTGAAAAAGCCATCTGGTTGATGTGCGAAAGCTTGGAAAGTTTTATTTATATTCTACGCCAAGAAATTTAGGATTTTTAGTATAGTTATATTATTTTGAGATAAATATTTCCACAACTGTTTCTCAATTTTGGGATGAGATCAGTCTGGTGGCTTTAACATTAGGTGTGTGTGTATTTCTCTCTCTCTCTCTCTCTCTCTCTCTAAAAAAAAAAAAAAAAAAAAATTCTTTTACCATATGTAGAATGCCTATCAAAACTTCAAAAGCTTTGTGATGAAAATTTTTTGAAACATCAGATACAAATATGGATGGACTTCTGGCCTTTGAACATTAGCTTTACCCTTTTCTTAAGTTAGATAAGTTATTTGATGCTGATGGTTCATCAGAGAAACAATGCCCCAGCTAACAGACTAACAGATATACCTGCAAGCATCTTTTAAAAAGTCAGAGACATATATATCTATGGAGTTCTGTACAGCAAAAAACACAATTTTATCATACAAATTTTGATCTTCACCTCACTTTTCGCTCTCAGTTTTAGTATTGAATTGTGCATATGCCAGTGTTTGTGGAAACAAACAAATATGTGAAAGAACTATGTGGCTCAGTGTCTGTCCATGACTAAAGCAAAAATGCTCAAATCATCCAACAACCTGAACATTTTCAATGTGTACTACAGTTGAGATGGCCCTTATAGCACTACATACATGGTGTTTCAAGCATTTGCTAACAGAAATTTCATAATGCATCATTTCCTTTGTAAACAAAGACACTTTATTTTCAAAATATCATCTTGTAATACAGTATCAAATCTAAGAATATAACATATGAAAACAGCAGGCATTATGAATGAAATTATTGTCACCAGGCTTTATATCTATTTCTTTATTTATAATAATATTGTGTTCCCAGGAGAATATACAACTTGGAGAAGCTGTTAATCTGTGATTAAAGACAACTGGTTCCAAATAATGGTACAACCAGAACCACAAAATATGAACACCCCACCAGTCTCTTCTAAGGAAAACGAGCGAAACTTACAAGAACACATTAAACAATCTATGACTCGGCGACATGTAAATGGTGTCCGACCCAATGAGCATGCGCATTCTAAAATAAAACAACAACAAAGAGAAGACGTGGACAGAGATGAACAGAAGCACTTTAGCCTTGATGACAGTAATGTTGAGTGCAAGGTGCAGTCCAAACCAACAAGGAATACAACTGATGATGTTGCCCAGTAAGGTGATCGAAATGCATGGCCATGGGAACAATTGCCTCTTACTTGGGTTTTTAACATTCAAATAGTTTTCAAACTTCTTTCATCTATTTCCTTGCTATCAGTTTTTTTTTATATATATATATATCGTCAGTTTAGTAATTTCTTTGAATTTTATTTCAACTCTGACTATCCAATTTCGATTACCTGTTGAGCCAAAAAAATTTGCGTTCTCATCTAATCTCCCAGTCAAGAATAATCACACAAATGCTACAAGTCTACCTGCAACGTTAATGATAACAATGATAGCATGGACTTTGTGGCTCGTTTCAAAAACAGGTATATCATACAAAATTTGCTTTTAAGTTACCTTCTTTCACTGTATTCAGCTAATATATATCACATCCTCTAGTGGCCATGTTCAACAACTAATTCAAATGCAAGTAACACAGGTTACAATGGTGAAATACCCCCCTCCTCCGACTTTTATGGCTTTCCTAAGACCCAAACTGAAGCGTTTTGTACAATAAATTGTTTGAGTGCAGAGTAACACTGTAATTTTCAGTGCAGTCATCACGTTGTGTAATCTAACAAACAGCGAAGTTTGCTTCATGGGAGAATGAACATCATGTGCAGAAATATTTAAGTTCAAATTCCAGGGATAGGAGAGGGTTTGGAAGCTAAAAATGGAAATTTCAGATACTGTAATTAGAAAAAAAAAAAAAAAAAAGAGACAAAAAGAGCCCATGATTAATTACCATAGCTTTGACTTGAAAAAAAAACTTTTTTTCTTTAAATAAAAACTTCTACCAAAGGTTGGTTAAGCCCAAAATGAAATATCAATTTATTAGTTCTGGCAAGTAAACTGCAAAACTTTTTCAGTAAATTGTTCATTTCATTCTGAAAATGGATGGGGTATGGCCAAATTTTCTTTATTTATGAACATTACATGAGACTTATAGATAAAAATAAAATTAGCACAAATAAACTTATCTTAAAGATTATCACAATACCGAAACGTCTTCATTTTAAAGTACTAAGATCATAATTAAATGTAGCCTACTTATTAAAATTACAAAACTGTGTATTACAAAAAATTAAAATGCAACAACAACAAAAAAAAACTACCGTTTTTTAGGCTTTTTGTGAAAAAAGTTGGAAATCATTGTGCTTTTTCTGTTTTCAACCACAGTTCGAAGCTGTTGAACTTCATTAAATTCTTTATTCTGCAAGTCTTTCAGTGTCCAAAAACCTTCTAATATACCTTGAGCCACTTGAATTTGCCCAAGATCCCTTTTCTCCAAACCCTTTTTCATCTTTTTTGTGGCAACTTCTAACAAAACATCTGCTGATTCTCTAGTGGTTTCAAGGAGGTTCTTCTTCTCTTTAGGTGTATATTCCAAGTGTTGAATTTTTTCTTATAACTTTTTTCTTTTGAGTTTTTTTTTCTTTTATTTTCTTTTTTTCTTCTACCTTTATACACTGTTCTTTTTCTTTCTGATGCAGTTGTTCCTCTAGATATGCTTGGTAATGTTTATGAGCATTTTGTGCCAACAATATAAGTTTCTTAGTAATCGGTACAAAGGAAGGATTATTTTTATATTGTCCCATTCCATCTTTTATAATAAGAATTGAATTAAGTGTTCTCATAGACATCTGTCAATAATCATCAGAATAAACTTGGAGGATGAAAATCTTCTCTCAATGTCAGCATTTCCGTGCGAGATGCATAATGCTGATTTCATTAGCTTGGGAATAATGAGATACTTGGGTAATCCATCAGATGTTTTAAGAGAAAAAAAAGTGATTCCAATACTTTTCAATTTCATTGGCATCTGATTCATCACTTTCCACCTGAAGACATTTCCACTCATCTAGGAGGCAATCTTCAAGAATATCCAAAGGGAGTGCTTTGGCAACAGTCACAATCTGTCAACAGCTTCTCTCTGTGTTTCTTTCTGATTTGAGTAGACAGCCAAGAGCTTTTTAAGCCTTAATGAAGGTGTGACAACCTTTTTATAAAGTGTGTACAATAAGCAATATAGTGTGACTGGACATTTTTCTGAAAAACCAGTTTACTTATTTGGTCAAGCAAAGGATTATTTCTTCAAACATAGTAGTAGAAGACAGTTCTACAAAATTTATCTGATCAAATATGTTCTTATTTACCCAGTCATAAGAGTACAAATACTTTAAAGCAGATGAATGGCAAATGCGACTGGCCAGCAGCTGCACTACTGACAGATGAGCCAGCGGACGGTCAACCTGAAAAGTTCCAGTGAATGTCCAAAAAGTTCAGCAGATGAAAGAGTAAAATGAAGCTCAGCCAACATCCCAGGTTTCTTTAACAATGCAACAAAATTTTTAAAAGAGTTTCTCTGAAGATGGTCATTACTTTTTTTAGAAGGTACAAATTTCAAAAAACACTGTAAAGCAGCAGGCCACTGCTCTATCAGTCTTTTGGCAGCATCTACAAAAGTTAACCATCTAGAAGCAGTATGTTTAATGAATTTGCGTGCAGGCAGTTTGAGTTCATTCTGGATAGCTTAAAAATCTTCCTATCTTGATGGCCAGTTGCTAAATTAATAATGAATGCTTATCACCAAAGAGGAAGCATGTTCACCAAAATTTTTAAGAGCTTTGAGAAATGCATTGTGTACAATGTAGATTGGACAGGTTCCAATGTCCACCAATCCTTTGGACCTTATTTGTCAAGAGTTCTTCATTGAACAGCCTATGCACATTTTTGTTAACATTGGAACCAACCGAGCCTATCATTAACAGGTTATTCAGTGGTAAATTAGCATGATCAATTGCTGAGAAAATTTCAGAATAAAGTGTTTCTGCATCAGCTTTACCAAGAAAAACTGTTTCCAAATGATGCAAACAACTTCAGTCCTAGCCTCTGACCAATAACGAACGTATGCAATTCCTTTTTGTTCTCAATATTAGTTGTTTCATCAAATGAAATAGTAAATACTGTCAAACCTAAATCTTCTAGCATTTGATCATGAAAATAAATGCCTAGTGCATCATTTATAAGGTACCACATCTCTTTTGGACTGCGAGAGATGTCCGATGGAATTACTCCTGGAAACATGGCATCCAAAACTTCCTTCCAGTCACTGGAAGAATTAGCTGAGAAATTGCTGCAAATGTGTTTGAGGGTAAGGATCATTTCAGCAGTGGTTGTTTTGTCTTTTGAACTCACAGTGGTTGCTTTGACTTTTGAACTTTTGATTAGTACGGTTGGTAAAGGAGCTACAAGATTGCTCTCCAACATTAAATGCTGCAGCTGCCCTGCACAAAGTAATCTGTTTTGGATTCAAAACCTCCAATGAGATTTCCTTATGTCTGAAGCCACCAGCATGGTGAAATAATGATTGAACACTCTTGTTCCCAATATTTACCACAGCAATACACAATTTATAAAAAGCCTCAGACTCACTTTGCTTAACACACCACAATGAAAGTTTGTGACCGTTACTGTCTTTTTGCTTCAACCAAAAGTCTCGAAACTTGCACTTGCCCATAATGAAATCTCGGATTTTTTCACTAAAATGTTTAATTAAAACAAACTATTAAAACACCAAAATACTGCACTAGTTCCTCTTGAATTTTTATACTATCAACACTAATACTATAATAATACCAATACTGTCACAGCTTGCATAAAAATTCTTCACTCAAAGTGCCTGGAACAATAAAAATACATTTCATTAGACACACAGAAAATTAAAACCACAGATTTCAAAAGTGCTCACCTCTCAAATTAGAAAGAGAAGCACAAATGAAACCAAAACACACCACAGTTAACCTTTACTACCTAAGGTTAAACAAATTTGAGAAAATAAGACAAATAATTCAAGAACAAATCCTTTTTCAAAGGGATTTTAGGAGACTTGATTACAGAAAAATATACTTTAAGAGACAAGTTGGAAAAAAAGAGACTGTTAGCTAAAAAGGAGACTCACTCCTACCCCTGAAATTCACATCCTTAAAAAATGGCAAAATTAAATTTGCAGTAAAACTGTTTGTTTCATAGATGTGAGGTACAACTGAAAGCTGTCATTTAGTTTTATCCTTTCTACCTACAACAGAAAGGAAGTGCAAAACATTATGAACAAGAACTAAAAAACTGTTTAATCAATTCTGCATTCGATACTGGTCTATGAACAAAATAATGGTAAGGAATGCCAAAACCATTTCTTCACATTCAAATTTTATCAAAACAGATGTATGTCCAACATCCACTCCACTTGTGATTTGACTTAAAATTTACATCACATGAATTAAGAAAAAATATTTTAGATATTGTTCAAAGATATTGCAGGTGTACATTGAGAAAATTACAAACTAAACAACAGAAATATGTAAAAAAATAATGGGATCGTGAAAAACTACCACTCCTCACCTAAATGCTTTTTCTTCACACAAAAATTTCACAAGTCCTTCTTCATCAGGATCAGTCCACTTTATCTAAAAATGAAAAATGCGATACATTTTATATGGACATCAATTGCAAGTAATTTGTTTCATTTATGTACAGCAAATCTAATTTTATTAATCAGGGAATTCAGTGGCTTAAATAATCAAGTTTCATGAAATGCACTGATATAGCCAAAGTGAACTAAATTTCTATTTTCAACCATTAAAATTTGTATCATTGATTATAAAAGTTAATACTGCATCACTTACTTTTTAAAATGGTTTACAATTTAACAAAACACACTTTTATAAACAAAGAGTAACAAAGCCCCCTCTGTGGTGGCAAAATAACACAATGTTGGCTCTCACGCAAGCTTTTGCCAGTACTGTTTGCTCTGCCCTCGTACAGCCGTAGAAAAGAAACAACTGAGATAAAATTGTCTACTACTCTTCTTGAGGCCATGCAAAAAAATTGGTACATGATTTGTCTCAATTCCTGAACTTGAGTACAATTAATGACAAAGTAAATGTGCATTAACCAACACTTTTTTCTTTTCTGTGCTGGTGTGCTAGTTAACTTGGCTGCTGTTAAAGTTACTGAATGCAAGGTCAGTCTAAATGGTATAGTGATTCACCAGGTGAATGAGTTTGTATATATATTTGGGAAGCATGTTTGACAGAAAGAACAAATTAGGTGGTAAAATTAGTAGGCGAGTGAATTCAATGAAAAACATACCTGCATTAGGAGGATTTTACGAATGAGGGCTTCTCAAGAAAGTCTCAAATAGCTGTATATGAGAGTGTAATTGTTCCTACTCTGATGTATGGCAGTGAAACCTGGGCATTACAGAAAAGACATGAGTCGTTTGTGTGCCAGGGAGATGTGTTACTTACGGGAGGGGGCAAGACCAAGACCTGCTCTGATCATGTGAGGAATGAAGATGTGTAATGTGAGGCAAAATGTTGTTAATGAGGTGGAAACTAATACTCGTAGGTCGTTTTGCCATGCTGAAAGAATGAGTGATGAGGTGCTGACTAAAAGAATTTTTCAGTCCAAGTGGCAAGAAAGAAAGGTAGAGAAAAGCCACGAAAATCATTGGAGGACCAAATTCAAGAATGACTGCTTGAGAAAAAAGATTATGAGTAAGAAAGGTCTTGTGTGCAACGTGTGATGGATGTCAGCGAAGCTCGAGCTGTGTGCCGAGATCATTGTAAATGGTGGTGTTTGATACATCAACAGTAAGTAAAATCTAGTTCCAGACAGTCTTTTTTTGAAGAGCGGACCTCTGAGTCTCAGAGAACATTAATGATATCAAAATGCAAAAGACGATAAGCCTACATACTAAATCGTGGTAGCCAAAATCTTTCAAAACATATGCACTGGTTGACCTTTCCATTTATTAAAAATATTTCTCAAGAAATCAATAAATTAGCTGCTAAATATGGTCTTCAGTTGGGTTGTACAGTTAATTCCATTAAAAACTTAATAATTAAATGGCAATGATCCTAGTAAAATTTTGGATAAAGCAGGTATTTATGAAATTCTGATCGAAAGCAATCCACCTAGTTCTTATATTGGTAGCACAAAGAAAAAGTTAATACATCGTTTAAACCAACTTGTCACAAAAATTGGCAAAAAAATAAAAATAAAATAAAATAAAAAGATAGGCTGAACAGCATTGAGATACAGTATTGTATTGATAATAAGTATATCCTAGGTTTGATCAAATTAAGATTTTAAAAAGTTGCAGTTCTGAAAGGCATTTGAGACTAGCAGAAACTGTTTTGATTCAAAAAAAAATATATATATATATATATATAATAATAACTGATTATGTAATTATAATGACCCAGAACAGTTATCAAATTACTGGCAAGAACTTATACACTTGGAAAGCTGATTTGGGAGAGGTGGGGGGGGGGGGGGGGACAAAAGGAAATAAAAACAGCAGCTGAATTTCAGTAATATGAATACTTATTCTTTGTCCCCACAGATGGCACCACTATCAAACTGTTGTCTTAGCAATCTCAGACTTACCTTTTGGCTGACACTCGGTTGCTGGAGACCGATGTGTTCGTTCCATCTTTCTGAAGATGCCCACAGTTGATGGGCAAAATCGTTCAAAAGTCTTCTTTGCATGGTTCGGATGTTACAGTTTTTATTGGTTTTTAATTTAGTTCTTAAAATATGTATCTAGTTAGTAATTTATTGGATTTTAACTGCCTTGTATTTGCAAATTAGTTATGACTAACTAATGTAAAGTTTTAAAAGTTTTGTGGGATAGGTTGGGGAAAAGGGTTAAGTTATTCATCTTTGTTAAGTGAATACCTTTTTTTGAATAAATTTAGGGGATTTTAGCATTGAATAAAATTAGTCAGCTATTGCTGTGATGTCTCACCATTTTGATATTGCTTTACGAACCACACTTACCGGAAATGTTTTGAAAGATAAGCTTATTGGTTGGATTTTAATTGCTCACTTTCAATATCAAAGTACAAGATGATAAGTAGGCTTATCGTCTTTGTACTTTGATATTGAGTGGCATGTTTTTTGCAAAATGTATGTTGGAGTATTTGAACCCTAGCAGCATTTATCAGTTAGAAAAGCTTAGCTAGTTAGTTAGTTAATTAATTATTGTATATATGTATGCATTTAAATAAATATGAATGTGTGTACATATGTATGTATGCATTTAAATAAATAAATAAATATGAATGTATGTACATATGTATGTATGCAGTGTTAGAATTAGAAATAAATCTTCTACTAGCCCAGCGGACCACTAGAATTTGCAAACCACTGGTCCACCAAAATGCCCACTGGTCCATAAAAAATAAAAAACACTTAGACACACACACACACACACACACGCACGCACGCACGCACGCACGCGCGCACACACACACACACACGCACGCACACACACACACACACACATATATACACTGTCAGGTGATGCGTAACATTACAGCCTCTCCTTGACAAATGTCAACCCCGCCTTCTCGTGGAGCATCCTGTTCCCACTAAAGGGGCTCTGACGACCGCCAATAGCGGTATAACTATACCATCGGGATTAGAGGAAATGCTATCCCACACTCACCAACCCGCTTGGCCAGCGTGGTGAGTTATGGCCAAACCCCTCCAAAATGATTCCACAACTTAAATCTTGGCCCTCAGTCTCTGGCAGCTGAATGTACCTGGCCAAGGCAGCGGCCAGTGCGACATGAAAGCAGAGGGTGCTAAGAATCCCCGGAGGACCGGACTAGGCTGCCATCTGATGCTGACCTTGGCTACTTATAATAGACGCTCCCTATCTTCTGATTCAAGGCTTCTTGAATTGGAAGAGGAACTACAAAGGATCAAGTGGGACATCGTCGGGCTAAGTGAGGTAAGGAGAAAAGGAGAAGATCTCATTGAACTGAAAAGTGGACATCTCTTCTACTATCGTGGGACAGATACTGGCAGAACTAGTGGTGTTGGATTTATAATAAACAAGAAACTGAAGGATAAAGTTGTAGAAGTTGAAAGTTCCTCAGACAGAGCTGCACGACTCGTTATCCAACTCTCGAAAAGATACCAGGCTCAGATTATTCAAACTTATGCACCCACCACTAGTCATCCTGAAGAAGAAATTGAAGAATTTTATGAGGAAATTCGTCATCTAAATAATAAAGGTAAGCAGCACTTGAAGACAATTATGGGAGATTTCAATGCAAAAATAGGGCAACGGCAACAGAATGAAACTTCAGTGGGTAAATTCGGTCATGGCAACAGAAACCAGCGTGGAAATACTCTCGTTGAGTTTGCAGAGGCAGAAGGGTTTTCCATCTTGAACTCCTTTTTCAAGAAAAAACCACACAGGAAATGGACATGGAGACATCCAAATGGGATGACAAGTGAAATTGATTTTATTATGTGTAACAAAAAATTCGTCATAGAAGACTGCAGTGTGCTAAACAAGTTCAACACAGGTAGTGACCATAGATTGGTGAGATGTAAGATGCACCTCAACACTAAACTTGAACGTGGCAAGCTCATAAGACAAACAAAATGTATTGACATAACCAACCTTAAAAAACACCATAATACCTTCAAGTTGGAAGTGAAGAACAGATTCTCTGCGTTAGAAGGCCTAACATCGGAAGAAGTGGACATTTCTGAAGTTAACAGAAAAGTAACCAAAGCTCTTATGGAAACAGCAACAAAATTAGCTGGGTCTAAGAACAAATTGCATGTGAACAAATTATCAGGAAAAACCAAAATGTTGATGCAAAAAAGAAGAGAGATGAGGACAACTAAAGAAGATGTGACTTCCAAAGTGGAATATATAGAGCTATGCAAGACAGTACGAAAAAGTATCACTGAAGACGTAAGGAAATTCAACTGTGAACTTGTGAGGAAAGCAATTGAAAACAACCAAAGCCTAAAGATAGCAAAGGGACATCTCAGTAAGGGAAGAAAACAGATTATGGCACTGAGAAAAGAAGATGGTTCTGTAACAAGAAATAGAGGCGAAATTTTGACAAGAGTGAAAGATTTCTACTCCAAATTATATGAAAGGGATGATACATGTACTCCAGACATCATGAAAGGTACCAGTACCAGAGTTCCTCCAGTCCTCCCAACAGAAGTTGCACATGCAATCAAGAACATGAAGCGGGGAAAAGCTCCAGGAGAAGATGGAATTACTGTAGACATCATACAAGAAGCAAGTGGGGAAATCAAAACAGTACTCGCCCAAATTTTCACTTGATGCCTTAATGAAGGGAAGATTCCTGAGGATTGGAACACCGCTACAATGATCCTGCTACATAAAAAAGGTGACATTGAGGATCTTGGGAACTACAGACCTATCAGCCTCCTATCAGTGGTTTATAAAATCTTCACTAAAGTTCTTTCACACAGCTTGAAGGTAACACTGGACATGGCTCAACCGAGAGAACAAGCTGGATTCAGGAGTGGCTACAGCACAATAGATCATATCCACGTACTGAGAGAACTAATTGAAAGAGCGAGGGAATATGAACTTCGATTGTGCATGGCTTTTATCGATTATCAAAAAGCCTTTGATTCGGTGAAACCATCAGCAGTTACAATGGCTCTGAAATCCTGCGGTATTGAAGATGCATACATTAATATTATTAGTAACATCTATGAAAATGCAAGTGCAAAGATTCGGCTGTTTGAAAATACAACACACATAAAAATTGGAAAGGGAGTGAGACAAGGTGACACCATATCTCCAAAGCTCTTTAATGCCACATTGGAGGGTGTCTTTCAGTTGCTGAGCTGGGAAAACAAGGGGATAAAGATTAATGGAGATTATCTAACCCTCCTTTGTTTTGCTGATGACGTAGTCATTTTTGCAACTACCCCATCAGAGCTGCAGAGTATGATCCAGGAACTTGCTGACAAGAGTAAAGAAGTGGGATTAAAAATGAACTTTCAGAAGACAAAAGTGATGTTCAATGCTCTTACAAGAAATGAAGATTTATCGATTGATGGAGAAAAGCTGGAGACAACAGGCACGTACGTTTATCTTGGACAGCAGATATCAAGTGAGGGTCACATTGATGAAGAAATTAATCGGCATACAAAACTTGCCTGGAGAGCTTTTGGAAGAAACAGCATAATTTTCAAGAGCAATATGCCCTTATGTCTTAAAAGAAAAGTGTTTGATCAATGCATCCTTCCAGTGCTTACGTATGGTGCAGAGACGTGGACCTTAACTAAAAGAGACATACAAAGGCTGCAGACAACTCAAAGCAGCATGGAGAGGTGCATGCTTGGTGTAACCAGGAGAGATAAGAAGAGGAACTTGTGGATCCGAAAAATGACAAGAGTGGAAGACATCATGATCAGAGTTAAATCCCTGAAATGGCAATGGGCTGGACATACTGCCAGAAGGACAGACCATCGATGGACAGCCGAAATTTTAGATTGGATTCCAAGGGACAGGAAAAGACCCAGAAGAAGACCACATGGGAGATGGGTGGATGAAATTTGAAAGTATGCAGGAGTGACATGGAGGAGACTGGCACAAGACAGACCGTTGTGGAGGAAACTTGGGGAGACCTTCGTCCAGCAGTGGATTGATAATGGTTGTTGATGATGATGATGATATGTATATATAGCAAAAGCAAATAATGTGAAAACAAAAGCCAGTGAACAGACTTAATAATTTCTTCTGGTGCTTGAAACCTTGCCCTTTGGTATATTCATTTGTAATTATATTTTTTTCTTGCAGCCTTGTTTTTATTTAGCTTTTAGCTGTGGGTATTGGGGTTTTTGGTTTGCAACTATGTTGCTTGCAACTTTGTCTTTTTGTTCACTCTTGGAGTCAGAACTGTTTTTTCTGGATTTGTGTTGAGGAGTTTGTACTCCTTTTTCCTAAATTTGGCTGTTGCTTACTTTTCAATTTGGTTGGTTGCATTTTTTGGTTTAATTTATTTTGGTTTATGATTATTTTTTATAATTTTTTTTTTCAATTATTGGTTATTTTTGGCTGGTAGTTTGTTTCCTTTTTTGTGACAAGTTTAACGTATCCCTTTGGGACATTTATCGGTTGGATTTTAATTGCTCACTTTCTTCTTTTTTTAAATTTTTGTTGTGAGGTTGGGCAAATGTGTTTTAGTTTGCTGGGTTCGGGTTTTTATTAGTTTTCCCTTTTATTGACATTATTCCCCTAAATTTAATTGGTCCTTTTAGCAAACTAAAATAGCAGAAACCCACAATTCTCTGGTCTTAGTAGATTAGTGAGTGTTTTCTTGTTGCTTGCCCTTGACGAAGCCGACAAGATGGCAGTCATTAATATGCTTCCCTGCATTCTTTATTCGGTACTTTGCATAGTTTTAAGCTAGACTGGTTCGGATGGTATATTTGGTTATTGGTGGTCTTTCTATTATTTTTGTTTTTCTTGTTCAAAATTTTGCTTTGTTTTGCACTATATATATATATTATTATTATTATTATTATTATTATTATTGGGAGTTTAAGGACTCCCGTGAGTAACTCAGTGGGCTATAAAGAAGCAGCCCGTCCTTAATTTAGGGCCACTGACTCCAGGGAAGGGAGAGAGCCAGTGCCGTAAGACAAACACAACATCCATGCTTCACCGGGATTCAAACCCCATCTCGGACTAATGATCAGAAGCCATCGCTTAGACAGACATTTACAATATACATGTAGAAAATAACATATTTCAGTGGAATTGCCTCTTATTTTTTTTTTAAACACCTAATTTGAAAGTGCAACTCACAGGACAAAGCATGTTTCCAGAATAAGATCCTGATGGATTGGTGATATGGCAGAGTAATAGTGCATTCATTCCCAATCTGTTTTGAAGTAGGAAGGGAATGAGGAGACTCCAAAGATGCAAAAAATTTACATACATTAGCAGACTTTTTTCTTATATGTTTCATTGTTTAGGAGTTTGATTTATTTTCCTTATTTTAGTCTTATTGCTCATCCCTACTACTTTCCCCTGAAGATAGTTTTAGTCCCCCATTGAACACTATTTCATGTGAATTGCTCTTTTGCAAAAATTACCTTCACACATCCAATTGACCTCACCGCTAGTGTTTTCTTTAAGGCAGAAACAAAAGTCAGGTTGTGTCTGGTGTCAGTATCTGCTGCATTCACTAGGGTGGGTGAATCCAAGGAAGATCAGGACATTTATTTTGCTTACTTCTGCTCATTACGAATGATGTGGACGGAAGTAACAAATAAATGGCTGTTGCTGTTACAAGGACCGGGGAAACTTTTTACTGTATTTGTTTTTCTTCCGCTCTTTATAAATCATGAGGGATAAAAAAAAAAACCATCCAATAGCATTTCATAAACCTATCACTAGTTTGCAGCCTAAAAAGAAAACCATACAGCAAGGTAAAAGAAATAGAAATTCATTTTTTAACTTGTGACAACTTAGAAAAAAAAAAAATCCCAGAAAAACTTACTGGCCATCCAGACCGGTAAAGTCAATAGTTCAGTGGTCCGGGGGAAGTTTTACTGGTCAATGGCCAGCGGACCACTGAGTAATTCGAACGCTGTGTATATATGTACATGATTTTACCACACGATGAAAGTCACACTGATTTGTTATCATGATAAAAGTTAAATTCAAAAAATGTCCACAGCTAGTAAGGGTCATTAAGCATCTTATCTCAATGCCTACCTCAAAAATGCAAGCAGTGAAAGAAATTTCAGTACTGCATGGAGGATATTTGAAAAAAGAAGAACAAATCTGAAGCTTGAGATTGTAGTTGTTTCTTCATGATAATTTACCAAGACAAATTTTATGATCATATTAATTTAGATATTTCTACATAATTACGAAATCCATTTTCTCTTTTCATGTTATTTGAAACTAGCATTCCCTATAAATTTGCAGAATTTACATTACAAAGAAATTTATATCAATTGTATTTTTTCTGTTGTGCAGAGGGTCCTCGTTATATGTTAATAGCAAGGACCAAATTTCCAGTGCCACAAGACAAATACAACATCGATGCCTCACTAGGATTTGAACCCGGACCCATCTTGGACAAATGGTCAAAAACCAGCGCTTTGACCACTGTGCCACCAGGGTTGGCAGAGATATGAGTTCAATTCCCACTCCAGGGTGATTTTCTGAAGACATGGCTACATAAGAAACAGAGAAAATGTAGTACTTCTGTTCCAAATAATTCATTGGAATCTAAAAAACCTTCAATAGAACATAAAAATATATTTTCAGAGTTGATGGATTTTTTTTTATTGTGGATTTAATGACCACCATGAACAACTCAATGGGCTACATAGCAGTTACCCGTCCCTACTTTAGGGTCACTGGTTCCAGGGAAGGGAGCAAGACACTGCAGTAAGACAAACAGAACATCCATTCCTCACTTGATGCAAACCCGGACCCATCTTGTACGAATGGTCATAAGCCAGTGCTTAAACCACAATGCCACAGGGGTAGCATTGATGGATAAAAAAAAAAAAAGTACATTTTTAATTTCACTTATGAATCATTTTCAGCTAACCATTTTTAATATTGGCCCCTTGAAAAACATATAATATATGGGTCTTTATTGTTTATACAGTTGAATATTAATACATTTTTAGAGGTACTAATATTCCTAACTCATGTAACTTACCACTCTGAAATTACACACATTCTACACATAACCCATCTTCTATAATTTTTAAGGATTTTTGGTTATTTAAAGAAATGCTTAAGAGAAAAAATTTACAACGGATTTTTGGGATATATGTTATCTTGTCTTCAGGTCAACTGTGGTTGACCATCCACACACATCCTCAAGAAAGTGACCAACTAAGATGTCTGCCTTACATTAACGACATTAGGATAATAGCCAATATTTTGTCAGGATCATTTCTCAAAACAAGTTAGTTAATCATCACCACAGTTGACCTGAATGTAGGCTAGTTCACCTCCCAAAAATACATTGTAAGTTTCCTAAATGTTTTACTAGACAAAAAATGCCTACAAATTCTTAAAATTATTGAACTGAGCTTCCAGAGGATATATACTCTTTTATTACAAATTTATCAATCTTGTCATAGTATTATGATAAAAAGTACTTTTAATTGATTTAAGATAAAATAATACATACATACATACATATCACTAAGTTGTTCTCTGAGATTCAGAGGTTAGCTCCAAAAAGAAATACAAACTTCCAGATATTTTTACTTATTGTTGTCGTATCAAACTTCTCCATTTACCGCGATCTTGACATACAACTCGTGCTTCACTAATATCCATTACACGCCGCCTTTCCTTCCTGCCACTTGAGCTGAAAAGATTTTCTTAGTAAGCATTTTATCACTCATTCTTTCAACATGGCCAAACCATCGAAGCATATTGGTCTCCACCTTGCTAACAACATTTTGCTTCACATCACACAACTGCAATACATCTTCATTTCTCACAAAATCATATAGTGTCTTGCCACAAACCCCACGTAAGTAACGCATTTCTCCAGCACACAAACGACTCCTATGTTTCTTCTGCAGTACCCAGGTTTCACTGCCGTACATCAGAGTAGGAACAATTACTGTTTCATACACAGCCATGCAGGACTCTCTAGAGAACCTATCATTCCTGTGAAAACCTCCCACAGCAGCTATGACTTTCAAAGAAGAATTCACTCGCCTACTGATTTCACCATCCAACTTGTTCTCTCTGTCAAACATGCTTCCTAAATACACAAACTCACTCACCTGGTCAATCACAGTGCCATTTATACTTACATTACACTCAGTGCTACCCAATCCTCTCTCAAACACCATAACTTTGGGTTTTTCCTTATTTATACTCAGTTTGAATTTCATGCAAACTTCGTGCATCCGAGTCAACATACTCTGCAACTCACTTTTGCTTTCTGCCAACAGGACAGTGTCATCAGCATACAGCAATCTGCACACACGGATATCACCAAGACATAAACCACTATTATCTATTTTGGCCTCACGCATGCATGCGTCCATAAATATATTAAACAGCCATGGTGACATTACACAACCTTGTCTAACTCCTGCACCAATGAAAAACCATTTTGATAAAACACCATTCACTCGTACACAAGCTCTACTACCAGCATACATGGCTTTTACACTATTAAGTAGATTCCCAGTAACACCATATTCATTCAATACCTTCCACAAAAGTGTCCTATTCACTCGGTCGTAAGCTTTCTCTAAATCTATGAAGGCAGTAAAAACTTTCTTCCCAACAGCCAGATACTTTTCAATCATCATACGTAGTGCAAAAATCTGGTTAGTGAAGCCTTTACCAGGCATAAAACCACTCTGAACATCCCACACTTTCAATGATATAAGACCCCGTACTTTTTCAATAACAACCTTACCAAACACTTTCCCTGGCACACTCAGTAGGCTAATACCACGATAGTTCTTGCATTCAGTCTGATCACCTTTTCTCTTATACAAGGGAACAATGATAGCATCCTTCCAATCCCGAGGGACCATTCCTAACTCCCAGCACAACTGGCAAATTTCAGTTAATCAGTCAATTATAGAGTCACCACCATACTTCAACATCTCTGCAGTTATGCCATCAACTCCTGGAGCCTTACCATTCTGAAGAGATTTTAGAGCTTTACACACTTCTTCTCTTGAGATCCCTCCTGTGCTTTCATCCCTCATTGTGACATCATCTGCATCTCTCTCAGAATCATCTTTGCTTTCCTGATCTAATAACTCACAGAAGTATTCGCCCCATCTGTCACTTAACTCATTGGGCTCCCATATCATTTCTCCGATCTCATTCTTCACACAACTTACAACTTTGTTTCTCCTATTTTTCCTGAGTCTCATGTACTTCCAGAAGGACTTTCTATCTTTCCAAAAAGCCAGTTCATGCCTTTCCACCTTCTCCTTCCTATCTTTTGCCTTATTCTGGCAAACCAGCTTAGCAGCTTCACGCTTCTTTGAGAGATATTCATCCACAGAGACTCTACCTTGCAACATCCCCAAATAGGCTTTCTTCTTTCTCTTTACTGCCTCTTCAATCTCACTATTCCATAAAGCATCACCTCTATTGTTACTCACTATTGTGGTGCCACAGACCTCTTTAGCAGCAGTGACACACAGTTCCTAAAACATTCCCACTTCTTTTCTACATCTCTCTCACCAGACTTCAGCTCCTTCAGTCGTTCTCCGAGTAAGTTAGAATAACGCTGATGGTCTTCAAGGAGCCTATCAACCTTTATTCTTTCTATCCTGGGTCTCTTCCTATTCCTTTTCCTCCAACCAACATTAAGTTTCACTCGTGACACTACCAAGAAATGATCAGAACTAACATCCACCCCTCATATCACATTGGTGTCAACAACTAAGTGTTTCAGACGTTGATCGCAGACAACAAAATCTATCACACTCTTCTGACCAAGAGTACGATTTTCCTAAGTGTATGTATGGATATACTTGTGGTTGAAAAATGTATTAGATACACACAAACCATTCTCAATGCAGAGTTCAATTAATCTTTCACCATTATCATTCACATAAGAATCATTAAACTTACCCAGAACATTGTCAGAAATTGCATTCTGCACACCTACTCTAGCATTGAAATCCCCTGCTATTATAACTTTTTCTTTAGCACCAAACTGGCTCAAAACAGCTTTTAGCTCATTCCAGAAATCTTCTTTCTTATCAGAAGGTTCCGAGTCACAAGGAGCATACACTACAACAATTAAAATTCTCTGAAGTTTCACTTTCAAACGAATCCAGAGAATTCTCTCACTTATGCAACTATAGTGAATCAAGTTGTTCTTCATCTTTTCACTTAAAATCACACCTACACCAGCCTGTCCTCTCATATTATCCAATACTCCAGACCACACACTCACCGTGCCATTCACTTCTTCTACCCCAATTTCCTTCTTTTTGGTTTCACTTACACACAGCACATCCAGTCTATACTTATTCATCTCCTCAATCACCTCACTCATCTTGCCATTTATACCTCTAGTATTCCATACACCAATCTTACATTCACTCAGCCGAGATCTCTTTCTCATACGTCGTTTAGAAAGTCCAGGTCGATTCCGTGGTGGACCGTCCTTCTCAAGTGTGGTAGGTCCACCATATTCCACACTCGAGTCATTCTTAATATTTCTTTTTGTCTTTTTAATCAGGTAAGTACATCAGTGTGGGGGATTAGTCCACAGCTGAGGGTTCCAGTTGGTCATTCAACCTAAGGATTCTGGAACAAAACCCAGTGAGTTTACAAAAATTGGTTATTTAGATCTCAGCTGATTATGACATACTCCATTTGAATTACAAAAACTTATTTCCTTAACTATGCATATTATCTGTATATAAAGATACAGAGACAAACTTTATTGACTGGTAATTCTCATATGTATTACATTTAAACCTTGTAACATATATATACAGTATATGCTTACCTCTAGTTTCTCAGCATTAGCCACATCTGGATTCTTGAACAACTCCCTGGCTTCTTTAAACAACCAGTCTTCAGGAATTTTATACTTCTATAGGATCAAAACCAAGTAAAGAATTACAGAAACTGAAGAAACTTAATTCATAGACTATAAGAAGATGTGGCAAAACATGTTACAAACTCATTGAGAACATAAAATACATTTAAAATCTTTAAGACATTAACGATGACCAATTTTAATACAAATGTGGTCGTGTGAACAAAGCCTAAGATTAGAATAAAGATTTGTTTCAACATCAAGATTAAAAGCATTCCATTTCTAACTGACAGCAGCTACTGGCCCCCATAAAGATAACATACATGGGATCCACAAGCAGGTTAGGTTGTTAACAACTTTGATGCATCAATTATCCATCTTTGCATGGGCTTATTCCAAGGGAACACAAAAAGTCTTGTCGGCCCAAATGGATTTCTTTGTTAAAATGGGATTTACATTACAAAAATGCTTTAATGAAAATGCATCAACTTACATTAGAAAATAATACTGTAATTTTCTCTTCTATTTTTCATTAACTTTTATTTTGTCCTGGTGGATTTCAAAAACTTCCACTTTTTGTCACCCTCCCCCTCAAATTCTATATATGTCCCTGCATCTTAGTCAAGGAGCTAAAACAATAGCCACCAAACAAAAATCTATTAAGAATGAACTCCACACAGCATTTTTGCATCTTCACAAAACTATGAAACAAGGAAATAGCAATAACTGTTAAGTTCAAAGGAAAGTGCCATGACAAATGCTCAATTTTATTTATGATGACAAGGAATGGCAGAAATTCATGCAACATGACAATAAAGAGATTCACAAAGTACATCCAATATAATATTAGAAATTTAACTCTACACATTTAAGTTATGCAAAACAAAATTATAAGATGGAACATTTCAGTAATGACTGCTAATTTATAGTCAGTTGTGGAATGTATAAGTATAATATAATGTGGTAGCACCTTTGATTCAAAAGCTGCCAGATTTGAGAATGTATTTCCATATGATAACAATATGACATGTTGAACAAAGGTAGATATCAATACTATAACATATGACATGTTGTTACAAAGGTAGATATCAATACTTTCAATGTGTGTGTCTGTTAACAAGGCAGCTTCAAAAGAAATCGGAAAAGACAGTCGGCAAAGCCAGAGAAGTTGCTTATAACAGTCCAAGATTATTTTCACTAAAAATGGTAAAGTAGACCTGGACACACAACTTGGGATGTATAAGGAATTCAGACCTACTTCTTTCACGGCAAATAGAATTTCATGAAAAATGAAATTTTATACATGCAATTGGAAGTAACTACATAATAGCGGTGAAGGGTGGAAAACGAATGTGGCTTTACTAACAACACACAACTGGGATATTATACCTAAATCCTGCACTTCACCTAAAAAAACACTGAAATATGGTCTGGTCATAAACTGTAGTTGAGATGAAATATTTCCATTGTGCAGGTTACATCCTGAGGTCGGCAGTTGGAAGTTGCTACAAAAGAGATACAGGACAAGGTATATTGATGATGTTAAACACATGAGTACCTTTCAAGAGGTGGATGGTCTTGTAATGAATTGTGTAAAGCACAAGCACTGAAAGTTTAGGACAAAAAAGGATTAACATCTGTGGAATTGACTTACATGGTACATAATTCTGAAAAGATGTATACTTTAATAAGAAACAGAGATAAGTTAATCAGTTAAGTTTTATTTGGAAGGTGAGGGCTACTAAACCAAGGTAACTTATATCCAAAAGTTAATATTTAAAAAGAATATGCAAGACCAAATTAAGGTGATGAGACTTGTGTTTTAGAATGATATTAAGCCCTAATATATCAAAATTTCTTACTGTGCAACTCAAGTTCTATATAGTAGACACTCACAATAAACAGCCCTACAGTCACATGAAGGTAGCATAAAAATAATGAAACAGCTTGAGAAGATTACTTAATATTTCAACTTTTTACATTAATTGCACTAGTAAAAAAGTCTGTTTAATACTGGACTCCAAACTAAAATTATAACTACATTCTCTATTAAATTATATTTAAATAAAATCAGTGCCACTGTAAAGATAGAAAGAAAAAGGATGTTTTCAAATCTATATTAGCCAACTTTCTGAGGTGTCTGTTACTAATTCTCATTTACAGCCAACAGGCATGCAAATCATGTTATGGGATCTTTTAAAGTTACAAACTAAAATTACTGCATTACAATTTACTATTTCATGAAAAAGGAGTGAAGTGATCAGCAAATGCACTAGCAAATAACTTTCAACATTTTTTAAAGCAATATTTATAATGCTAAGAAGTTGATGAAAACTCCACAGTAGTTGGGACAGCTGGCCAAATCTTACAGTGTGATAAGCCTGTCTTCTGTGAGAAGCCTAATAATAAGTATGCTACAGGTATTTCAGTGGATTTTAAAATGTTCAGAACCTTTCTAGAAACTAAGGGTTTTTCAGACATGTGGATAAGCTTTGTCATGTTTTCCAATGCCTGATGCAAAAACAATTTTTTTTAATTCCAACTTGTACCTAGGAGTAGTAGCAAAGATATTAATATTATGATAAATGAAAATGTGCATATGCCATCAAATCAGTTATCGCTTTGTAAAAAGTTGAGAATTGCCAATACAAACACATGTTTACACATAACTTTGCTGGAAAATTTTTCATTATGATCAACTTGAAAATATGAGGATAACTTTGCCCCTTTTCACACACCTTCAAAAAGGATTTTTCCGTTGAATTTGTGGTGAAGATGTGAAATTAAATACAAATATAGTAGAACCGTTTTTCAAGGAACCAAGTAAAATGAACATGTAATTGAAAAAAAATAAAAATAAAATGTATAAGCGAAACAGGGAAAGTTTAACATTAAGGGCAATTCAGAATTGTTGGATTGGTGACATTTTACACATAAATGAGATAAATGCATAAACAAGGTTGTACTATATACTGTTGTATTGCCAACTGAAAAAATTGTTTGCCTGGAGAGAAGATGGAAAATCATGTAAAATATTGGAAATGGTTATAAATTTCTAATGATTTCTATCTTTTTTTTTTTTTTTTCCCCCAGCTTGAATACCAGAAGCAAAAATACAGAACAAGGAAAGGATCTAGAGCAATATGTACAGATGGTTCAGACTTTGGCTAAACGCAATATATTGTACAGTGTTTTAGCCTAATACGCAACAACTATACATTATGGCCACACCATATTATATTACATTCATCATGTTTTTTCAGGTTTTCATACATTACATTGAGCTTAGTTGTAATAAGAACAACTACACTGATTTCCATAAATTAAGGAACAAAATAAAAAATTGCAAAAAGTTGGCTAATTATCGCAGAGGTGCAAACCTCTAGCAGAACCTATCAGTAATCAATAGGGTATTTTTCAGTAATGGAACACAAACTTTCAGTAATATTTTCAGTAATGTAACATGCCATTTTTTTTTCAAAGTTAAAGACAATATTATAGTACTACTGTGTAACCTGTAATACTTGTATGAGGTGCCTATCGGCAATCACCATACGAAGCCTCATCATTAACATGCGGAAAGCTTATTTCATGAAAAATTAATGCGTGAAATGTGTAATAATCTTATATGTTTACATTATCCTGACAAAAAATTATGAAATGAAATTATCAATATTGTACTTACCTCATGCCACAGAGGTGCTAACCTTCTGCTATGCCTATCAGTAATCACCATACAAAGCCTCATCATTTACACGTGGGAAGGGTAGTTCATGAGATATTAAGTGTGAAATGTGTAACAACCTTATAAAATCAAATACCTTATACAGGGATCATAGCATACTTCTGGAAAATTTTAGGTAGGAATTTTAGGAATTTTTGGAAAAATTTTAGGAAAATTTTAGGAGTGTATTTCAATAAAAACTACATGTATATTTGTATGCATCTAGTAAAACAACTTCGTATACATTGTAAAGAGTTTGCTTCACACCCTTTAACCATATATACTGATAGACTGCGCATGACATCAAAATTTCTGGCTCCAACATAAAATCACATGACATCAGTCAAAAAGATGGGTTACACCTGCTGTGCTTATGGTTGCTCTGAGCGATATAGTAAAGGAAGTTCTATGGTTTTTCATGGGTAAGAAACGAATTAAATACCCAAGTCAATAAAGTTCAATTACTTAACCAGAAACTTGCAGCTATTGATATAAAAATATAGTAACTTAAGAAAAAAAAAAAGGAATGCATGTTCCAAATTCTTCGCAAATGTTCATCACATTATAAATCACAAAATGTAAACAACCCGATCATGCATGTATATAGCTCATAAGTAAACTTACCTGAAGAGTTTTCATTATATATGAGGCGCATTCACATAATACACCGAAAACACTGAAGTTCTGCAGCGTAAATTATTATCCATAACAGCATTTTTACACGAAATTTGGAGTCTGATGATGACGTGCCCAATGTTGGAGCCATGGCGGCTTTGATGCAGCTATTGCCAATGCTCAGTCCATTAGTATATATGGTCGAAGTTCACACCAAAATTTTTTGCATAACGTCTAATGTCTAAAGTTTAAGTATGATTTACTTCTAATGTTCAGTTCTTATCTTTTCACGTGTTATTATCATATTCAAGTATATTTACGACATTCAAGTTTCACTTTGAACATTAATATGCTGTTGAACCAGAAGCAATTCACGATTTTCACAGTAAAGTTTTCAGGTTTCACATTAAATTATAATATCCTAAAAAGGTAATTAAAATCCAAGAACTATGTACAATTGTCCACTGAATTACTTTTTCATATTATTGTTTCAACCTTTTCCTGATAAGCCTACCTTTTTCTGCTTCCACCACAACTAATTTACTTTCAGTTTTCTTTATTTCAGCTGAACCTTGTATGATCAAGTTAGAGGCAACTGCTATTTCAACAGTATTTTGTTTTTCTACAGCTTTTCTCATTCTTTCTGTTCCCTCTTGAATTACTGCTAGAGAGGCTTCTTTATCTTTTTTAAGCCTATTTATTTCTGCATCATTTTCTTTTATTTTGTCATCAAACTCAGCTTTTCTTTTTTTCTCTAGCTGCTTTTCCTTATTTTCCCTCTCTTTCTGCTTCCTTTCTTTTACCTTTTTTGATTCTTCTTCCTTCAGCTTATCAACATACTCTTTATAAAATTTATGTGAATCACGAACACTATTTAACAAATTTCTTGTTATGGGAACTTTACTTACACATCCATAGTGTTTAATGGCCCCTTTAACTATTCTTAATAATGTTATAGTTGAGTCTTTTAAGTTAGCCTTGTCCTTCCTTAACAGAGCAGTGTTAACCGAAAATCCCCTTTCTGCATCAGCATTACCATGAGGTAAAACTAAAATTGACTTGATGAGTTTAGCAAGATTTGAGTATTTTTCTTTTCCGCTAGAGTCTTTAATACTAAATATATTACGCCAGTAATGATCAATCCGCACTGGAATATGCCCTTCCTCTGAAAATTTCACTAGTTCATCTAGAGTTGGCTTATCAGAATTTAAAAGTTTCCACTCTTCTCTTACTCTATCAATTTGTTCCTCAGAAAGATGCAAAACACTTGAAATTCTGGTTATTTCCGAAAGTCCTTCAGTGACTGAAAGTTGAGTTGACTCTTTCTTTGGTTCTTTTACCTTTAAAACTTCTATGTCTCTTAGCTTTTGATTGCAGAATGGCAAATTTGACTTTAAATATTTTGTGGTTGCAATTAGTGATGATCTTACATCTAAGAGAAATAATTTCTGCCTGGTCTCCTGAACATTCCTGAGGAGATTTTTGTCTTCATACACTTCTAACTCCCCTAGTTTTTTCCATGAATTTTTGTTTTCAAAATCTACATTCTTTAGGTCTTCTCCAAATTTCCCTGCAATAACATCATCTTGGATAAACTGAGCCATAACATTCCTCATTAAAGTATTTAAATCAGAATATAAGTGGTGTATTTTTGGTTCTTCACTCTGATAACATAATGAAAACTTTTCAAAATTTTGGTGTGAAAATGAAATTAATGCTAAATAGCAAGGAGTTAGCTCATTTTTCAGGAAACAGTGAATTCTTTTATACCTTGCTGAATTGCGTAGTTGTTTTTCAAATATTTTTTGAGATGGCAAGAAGTTTAAAAAATATTCTGTAATATTTAGCCATTGATCCAAGAGCCTCTGGGCTACAGAACCAACGGTTAACCATCTGTTGCTGACATGACGCAAAAGAAATTTGGCTGTGACCAATGTTATATCCTCGACAGATTTATAATCCTCTCGTCTTGCAGCACTACTCTTTAAAAAGTAATGCATATCAGTAGCAAATTCGTCAAAATCTATATTTAAGCTTGTCAAAAAAATTTTAAATGCATTACTAACAACACGCAGGTTGCAAAAACCTAGTTCCAAAAATTTCTGGCCTGTTTCTTGTTTTACAACTTCATTGAATTTGCGTAAAAAGCACTTATTTACATTTGGGCTGTCCATGGATACACAAATAATTCTGTTCAACGAAATATTGAAGGACGATAACACATCAAGAATTTCTTTTAGCAAAATATCTGCTGTTGCATGACCCAGAAAAACGCTTGTTAAGTATCGCCAAGAAACTGAATTTATTTCTGAAGACCAGTACCTGAGATACACATCCAACTGCCGTTTCACTTGCGCATTTGTAGTTTCATCAAATGCAATAGTAACCTTTCCTGGGCTACTAGATGCAATGTCTTTTTCAAATCCTCTTCAAAATATTTTGACAATCCATGTGATATCACATAAGCAACTTTTTTTCTTTAAGTTGCATTTTGGTTGCAATAGCAGAATCAGGAAACATTTCTTTGAAAAGTTCAACTGTTTCAGTGCATGAAACAAAAGACATTGTCCTTAGCAACTTTCATGGCCCATAATGCTTCGGCTTTAGCCAACTGTAAATCATGACTCAGTACTTCACTAATATTTGTTTTGGGCTGAAGATCCTGTCCTCCAAAGGCTTTCAGGATGGACTTATTTTGAAATTTACTTTGAAATTTCTGCAAATGTTTTTTTCCTTTATGATGCGCTTTTACGTGTGAAAAGCCACTATTAGAAATATTGAAAATTTCTGAACACAATATACACTTAGCAGAAAATATTGTTTCAGTTGCAGAACACCATTCTTTCAACTTCAATCCGTCCAATTCTTTGGCGAGCCACGCATCTTGAAATTTCGTTTTGGATTTAGGCATCTTAAACACTTGTATTACTAACCAGAAAATGAAAGGGAAGTACAAAAACACGTTCCAATATTGCAAAACCAGACAACTTCCCGAAGTTTGGCTGCGAGGATGTCAGAAGATAGAAAAAAAAAAAAAAAAAAAAGCAAGTCACCACTAGAGAACTGAACCTGCACACAGCACAGAGAACACCATAAAAGACGCAAAACCAGAAACTATCATCTCACGCAAGTTCAGTCAAAGCGAGTCAGAGCCGATATATATTGCGTATCAAAGGTCGCCGACGCACGATCGAAGGTTAATGATCACGTGCTCTACTGCCTGCCACGATAACACTCAGCTACCATCCCATCGTCATTACCGGAGGTTACGGAAGGAGACCACATGTTTCCTCTTTGCTTCCACCCACCTGCGGTTTACAATAACAAAACATCAGCAGAAAGAGGAGGTTCCATGAGGCATGTTCAAAAATAAAATATGATCTTCTGCGTGCCACTGAGTTCGTCTGCAAAGCTCAAACCAGGGGTGAAAATGACCCCTCCCCTTTTCCCTTAGATCTCTTGTTACTCTCGAAAACTGTCCGAAGGCACAAAAGTGGAGCGCCCGCCCCGAAGCAAGTGCATCTCGATGGTGTCATTTTCCCTCCCTTCAGCAGCACACCATATAGGCTGTGTTTCTACAATAACAGGTCTTCTTACCTTACCGTAATGGTAAATTTATTGGCGTTAATAACGGTTATATTTTTAATAAATAAGCTTACAAAAATTTTAGGAAGAATAGCAAATTTTAGTTATAATTTTAGGAATTTAAGGAGGGTCACAAAATATTAGGAATATTAGGAATTTTAGGAGAAATGCGACCCCTGCTTATAACATGACCCTTCTATTTTAATGGTTAATATTTTTTAATAACCCAAGTGGGAATGAATATCGGCTAGATATCGAGCTGATATTGGTTAATATCAGACACAGCAAAAATCAAGATTTATCATAAAATGAAAAAGATTTTCCCTAAAATTAAGAAGATTTGCAACAGTACCAGAACTGTTAATTCACAATTATCTATTATTAGGGGAGAGTGGGTGGTTATGTATGGGATGTGCTAGCAGTATGTTTGATGATACTTGTTTTTAATTATTTTTCTGTATCAGTCACTCATAGATGGAGTTCAGAAATTATGATTTTCAAGGTTTTGTATTTTTTTTAAATTGATCGACGCAATTTTAGAAATAACTTGATTTCATTTAAGCAATGACAAGACAGTGACCTTTTCTTTTTTTTTTTTTTTATATGCCCTTGGATGACAATTTTATCCATCATGAATGCATGACAGCATTGTTTTAGATAAAAGATGAATAGTGTAACTTTGAGAATATGAATACTTTTGAACACAAATTTTCAGCTTCGTCACTTTTGTTTTCACCCCCCCCTCTTTCTTTATGAAGTTGAAATGCAAACTTTTGGGGGGGGGGGGGGTATTAATACATGATACATGTTCAGAACATCGTTGGGGGAAAAAAAAAATAGTTACGGGAGAAATCTTTTCTAAGCCTTATTTTCGTTTTCAGACATTATCCCTCCATTTGCAAGTTGAAATGCAAATATTTATGAAATAAAATTATATCTAACAACAATACTAGGCAGAGGAAACATAACGTGAAAAATAAAATTACGATTACGGGAGGAATCTTCACTGCGTCTAACTTTCGTTTTCGAAAGTTTTGAAAAACGAAACTTCCGTTTTCGAGTTTCAGGCGAAAAACATTCTCCCCACTACTGATTGTCCTGAAATTTATGTTCAGTTATGCATCGATCTCGAGGATAACTCAAATTATGACGGAAAAGGAGAAATTCCTTGAAGCCGTTGCACGCTCATGCCTGAAGATTACAGGGAAATTCTTGCGCCGTCGAATTTCCGTTTTCGGAAATTTTCCCTCCACTTTCACACTGAAACACAAATATTTTTGGAATAAAGTGATGTATAACAACAATACTGGACAGAGGCAACATCGCAGGAAAACAAAATTACAATTACCGAAAAAATCTTTATTTTATTTACTTCCGTTTTTGAAAGACAAAATACCGTCCCGATGCGTATTCTTATGCGTTGGTAAAATTCTTTGATGCATATTTTTACTCGCTGATGTGTATTCTGCGCGTTTCCCGATGAGTATTTTTACGCGTTGGTAAAATTTCGATGCGTAAACACTTTTTGATGCATACTAGACGCATAATTACTTAAGCATTTTGGCGAACTCTGCACGGCGCAGAATTAAAAGGTTTTTGAACCTTCGGCGCAAGTAGCGCAGCTATTCCATTCCCACACTGAGAGAGAGAGAGAGGGAGTTTGGAAAGATCGGCAGGTGTGTGTGTGTGTGTGTGGGGGGGGGGGGGTCTATAAATAAATATAGCTCACTGCTAAAAACATGAGATAACATAAGGTTCAGTCGCTACGAGATCATAAGAAAAACAACAAAGCAGGAGTTTACATTAAGCGATAATAATAACGATATTGATTTCCATCAATAATAATAATAATAAAATCACGAGCCGGTTTGGCGAAAATCAGGAAAAAACTATCTTCCGACCGTAAAACCACCCCAAAATCTGGAATTCTTGGCAAGTATGTGGATGTCATTGCACCGATAACAGCTTTTCCGATATGTTACGCAATATCACCTTGCCGTTCTTCACCCGACATCCGTCCGATATTGGCTTTACCGATGTATCGCACACAAGAGGGAATGTTTGAATTGGATGCACATGCATGTGAATTGGAGTCCAAACCAATGGAGATCCATACTGCTCATGGATGAGTCTAGGTAATCTTTACAGAGTGATTCTCGACGAATTTTCATCTGGAGAGAGCCAGGGACCAGATATCATCCTTCTCATATCCGTGAAAGGGACATGTATGGTGGAGGAAGTGTGCTTGTATGGGGAGGCATGTCTTTAGATGAATGTACTACATGTGCTGCCAGGTGGCAGCTTGAACACTTGGAGGTATAAAGATGATATCCTGGACACCTTTATTCAGCCATATGCAGGTGCAATTAGTGACACACTAAAATAATTCTTGAAATCGTAATCACACGTGTAAGTTACGTTGAAAAATTAAGAGCGGGACGTTTTGGTAGCGACTTCTACCTTCATCAGTCATGGAATGAGACACGTGGTAAAAGCGTCAGTTGTTGCCAGATTTCAAAATCGCTTTCCAAATAATAGGGATGTTAAAAGGTGCGTCAGTATTGCAGGTGTTAGGGGTAAGGTAGATTTCAATGCTTTCGCAGTATCTAAGGGCATGCCGATTGCTGAACGGGGCGATTCGCTTAACATTGTGCAAATCGGAAGCCGCGGACGTATCGCTGATGGTTAAAATTGAAAGGGAGATGGAAGGGTTACCTTTCTTAACATCAGCGATATGCTCCATCAAACGCCGGTTTATGCTGCGGTAAGTAATAATAATATAGTGGGTAATGCCTGTGGAAGTGTTGATAGGGATAGAGTAGACACCTTGTAAATCTAGGGGTTTATTGAGATCTCTGTCCTTAAGGATGAGTTTGAGAAGATGTGGAGGTGTCATTATATCTCATGTGATTCTATCATAAAGTTCACATACAATTACGTGACCACAAGCTTCTTCAGGAAGACGCTTTAACGTCTGCAAATTCTGTTTTACACGTTCTGTAAAGTGGATACAGTCTGTGGTGGTGCATTAACTTATTCAATTAAAATGTAAATCGGTTAGAAGTCCTATAGATGTTACTTACGGAAATGCGTGTTCAGTCCAATGTCAGTAGTTATTGAGTTTCTTTGTCCAAAGTTGCATCTTGCTTCAATATGGTCAGTTGTTAGGGTTAGTTCGAGAGCCATTTCGTTATAAGTTGTACCCTACTTCGGATATGTCCAGATGTTTAGGGTAACGGAGCTAACCCTAAACATCTGGACATATCCAAAGTAGGGTACAACTTATAACGAAATGGCTCTCGAACTAACCCTAACAACTGACCATATTGAAGCAAGATGCAACTTTGGACAAAGAAACTCAATAACTACTGACATTGGACTGAACACGCATTTCCGTAAGTAACATCTATAGGACTTCTAACCGATTTACATTTTAATTGAATAAGTTAATGCACCACCACAGACTGTATCCACTTTACAGAACGTGTAAAACAGAATTTACAGACGTTAAAGCGTCTTCCTGAAGATGTGGAGGTGGTTTGACTGCAATCCTGTAGTCAAAAGACTTGAAAATAGAGCAAACTTTATGAGTGAAGGACAGGCTAAAGGGTAAAGTGCCAACAAACTGATGGGTGGTGGAAGGTTTAGGCCGTAAACTAGATCTATTCTGTGATTCAAAACTCTTGATTAGTCTATGTAATAAGAGGGGTGGAAAGCCAGAAGTCACTACCAAAACGTCTCGCTCTAAATTTTTCAACATAACTTACGCGTGTGATTACGATTTCAAGAATTCTTTTAATGTTTTGTGTGTTACGTGTTTTTTTCCTAACAATTCTTTTAACTATGATAGTGACACGCTCATATTGCAAGCCAATAATGCTCGTGTGCACCCCCACCCCCCGCACACACAATATAAACCACTACATGCATTACACAATGCATGTAGTAATACACAATACACACATATACTGTATATCAACTCATTATCAATCCAATTTTATAGTTGTTTAAAAATGGCACATCTTTCTGATTTTTTTATTTTAATTAACAGTTTTCCAAATTGCCTATAAGAAACAGTGATTTTCTGAATATATTTACAAACACTGATTTGTTTTTTGATTTTGTTGAAAAACACTGTAGTTGCACCACAGACCTTTTTTTTTTTTTAATTTATTACTGTGCAGACTTTCATATTTGGTTTTACAATCAAAATGGCATTATGACTTCTTAAAGTTTCATTTCTTTGAAATGAAAATGCATGGTTCCCCACTGCTTGGTGGACTTCTTGCTATGTCAACAGACAAAAGAACAAGCATTTTTCCTTTCGCTTCCAAAAATTTAAAGTTCAAAACTGGAATAAGACGATGGCGATTCTTCATCGCCATCTGCTGTTCCCTCTAAAGTGAGTTCTTCTGCGCAGTGAGCACGCAGTAGCATCTAACATTAATTTCCCTTTAAACAAAAGAAAAAACATGCTTGTTCTTCCCCTTGATATAGCAAGAAGTGGCTAAGGAATGGAAAACTATGTATTTTAAGTAAAATTAAATATAAAAAATCGTTACTGCATTGTTCTCTCTGCCGCAAAAATGATTTTACTGATCACAGAAATGGATCAGATTTCATCACGAACAGATTAAGTACCGATTTTGAAATTTAATTTTGCTTTAAAACGGGAGAAGGGGAGTGCTTGCCCCACTGATTAATTTCGAAGAAGAGACTGTTACAAATATGAAAACATGCATTTCAGAATTTAAAAATTCTTAAAAATAAAAAGTTGCTTTCTTTCATTATTACCAAACATATGTTAAACAAGAGAAACATAATCAGGGAAATACAGAAAATAAGAACACAATCAGGATGAAAAATGAGGTGCAAGAAGGGGGAGGGGAAGTTGCTGTTTTGTGTTAGAAAAAAAAATCGAAATTCCAAAATCATGGAACTGGCTGTTCGGAAGATTTTTTAACTGCGGGCAGCATGAAGACACCCAAAAAATGGTCAAAAACATCAAAAGGAAAAAAAAAAAAGAAAAGCATGCCACAATCAGAAAATGTCTAAAAAATGTTAGAATCTTGAAAGCATGAAAATAAACTTTACACAAATATTGAATACCATTATTTTGCTGAGATTTTTGATCTACATAGTACATTCAATGTTTTCTGTACTCTGTAGGGGACAGTTTCCTGCAATGAACATGTTGAATCCATAGGAGTGTCTGTAATGGTGGTGTAGAGGTAACATGTTACAGTAGAAAACCAAAATTACACAACTTATTAAAATTCCACCAAAACCAAATGCTTTCTTAAAAACAACAGGATTCCAGACACTGGGTTCAAAACTCAGACGTAACCCGATTAAATTGGGACACTTGGCAGCTATGATATACTGTATACTTTTCGGTGTGGCAAAAATAAGAAATCTACATATCCCTTTAAAATTTGCGATGAGTAAAAATCAGGAATGTCACTTCTCAAAAATCTGAAAAATCAGGATCACAATCAGGCTTGTAAGCACTGACAGTCACAAACATAACTTGGTTCATTGCCAAATCCATACACGAGACCGACGAAGAAAAAAAACCTGATCTGTATAACTAGGTGAAAAATCATCACAACAATCGGTTAAAAAATGTAAATCTAATGCAGCATGAGCAAGACAAAATTGTCTGTCATAATTTCTTTTTGTACATATTAAACTGGAGCACATCCTTGTGTTCACAATATAAAATGACTGAATCCAAAGCAAAATAGAATGGTTTAAAAAAAAAAAAAAGACACTGCTTCTAACACAGATTTTTTCTTCTACTTGCTAGAACATTAGCTCAAATTTCTTCTTGCAAGCAACCCTTGCTTTCTTCTGAGCAAGTTCCACAGCCATATTTGCCTTTTGTTGACTCTGTAGCTGCACAGCATCCATTGCTTAATTTTTCTTTCTGCTGATATCTTTCCCTTCTCATTTACAGGGATCATAGCATACTTCTGGAAAATTTTAGGTAGGAATTTTAGGAATTTTTAGAAAAATTTTAGGAAAATTTTAGGAGTGTATTTCAATAAAAACTAGATGTATATTTGTATACATCTAGTAAAACAACTTTGTATACATTGTAAAGAGTTTGCTTCACACCCTTCAACCATATATACTGATAGACTGCGCATGACATCAAAATTTCTGGCTCCAACATAAAATCACATGACAACAGTCAAAAAGATGGGTTACACCTGCTGTGCTTATGGTTGCTCTGAGCGATATAGTAAAGAAAGTTCTATGATTTTTCATGGGTAAGAAACGAATTAAATACCTAAGTCAATAAAGTTCAATTACTTAACCAGAAACTTGCAGCTATTGATATAAAAATATAGTAACTTAAGAAAAAAAAATGGAATGCATGTTCCAAATTCTTCGCAAATGTTCATCACATTATAAATCACAAAATGTAAACAACCCGATCATGCATGTATATAGCTCATAAGTAAACTTACCTGAAGAGTTTTCATTATATATGAGGCGCATTCACACAATACACCGAAAACACTGAAGTTCTGCAGCGTAAATTAGTAATCATAACAGCATTTTTACACGAAATTTGGAGTCTGATGATGACGTGCCCAATGTTTGAGCCATGGCGGCTTTGATGCAGCTATTGCCAATGTGCAGTCCATTAGTATATATGGTCGAAGTTAACACCCAAATTTTTTGCATAACGTCTAATGTCTAAAGTTTAAGTATGATTTACTTCTAATGTTCAGTTCTTATCTTTTCACGTGTTATTATCATATTCAAGTATATTTACCACATTCAAGTTTCACTTTGAACATTAATATGCTGTTGAACCAGAAGCAATTCACGATTTTCACAGTAAAGTTTTCAGGTTTCACATTAAATTATAATATCCTAAAAATGTAATTGAAAACCAAGAACTATGTACAATTGTTCACTGAATTACTTTTTTCATATTATTGTTTTAACCTTTTCCTGATTAGCCTATCTTTTTCTGCTTCTACCACAACTAATTTACTTTCAGTTTTTCTTTATTTCAGCTGAACCTTGTATGATCAAGTTAGAGGCAACTGCTATTTCAACAGTATTTTGTTTTTCTACAGCTTTTCTCATTCTTTCTGTTCCCTCTTGAATTATTGCTAGGGAGGCTTCTTTATCGTTTTTAAGTCTATTTATTTCTGCATCATTTTCTTTTATTTTGTCATCAAACTCAGCTTTTCTTTTTTTCTCTAGCTGCTTTTCCTTATTTTCCCTCTCTTTCTGCTTCCTTTCTTTTACCTTTTTTGATTCTTCTTCCTTCAGCTTATCAACATACTCTTTATAAAATTTATGTGAATCACAAACACTATTTAACAAATTTCTTGTTATGGGAACTTTACTTACACATCCATAGTGCTTAATGGCCCCTTTAACTATTCTTAATGATGTTATAGTTGAGTCTTTTAAATTAGCCTTGTCCTTCCTTAACAGAGCAGTGTTAACCGAAAATCCCCTTTCTGCATCAGCATTACCATGAGGTAAAACTAAAATTGACTTTATGAGTTTAGCAAGATTTGAGTATTTTTCTTTTCCGCTAGAGTCTTTAATACTAAATATATTACGCCAGTAATGATCAATCCGCACTGGAATATGCTTTTCCTCTGAAAATTTCACTAGTTCATCTAGAGTTGGCTTATCGCAATTTAAAAGTTTCCACTCTTCTCTACTCTATCAATTTGTTCCTCAGAAAGATGCAAAACACTTGAAATTCTGGTTATTTCCGAAAGTCCTTCAGTGACTGAAAGTTGAGTTGACTCTTTCTTTGGTTCTTTTACCTTTAAAACTTCTATGTCTCTTAGCTTTTGATTGCAGAATGGCAAATTTGACTTTAAATATTTTGTGGTTGCAATTAGTGATGATCTTACATCTAAGAGAAATAATTTCTGCCTGGTCTCCTGAACATTCCTGAGGAGATTTTTTGTCTTCATACCAACTTCTAACTCCCCTAGTTTTTTCCATGAATTTTTGTTTTCAAAATCTACATTCTTTAGGTCTTCTCCAAATTTTCCTGCTATAACATCATCTTGGATAAACTGAGCCATAACATTCCTCATTAAAGTATTTAAATCAGAATATAACTGGTGTATTTTTGGTTCTTCACTCTGATAACATAATGAAAACTTTTCAAAATTTTGGTGTGAAAATGAAATTAATGCTAAATAGCAAGGAGTAAGCTCATTTTTCAGGAAACAGTGAATTCTTTTATACCTTGTCGAATTGCGCAGTTGTTTTTCAAATATTTTTTGAGATGGCAAGAAGTTTAAAAAATATTCTGTAATATTTAGCCATTGATCCAAGAGCCTCTGGACTACAGAACCAACGGTTAACCATCTGTTGCTGACATGACGCAAAGAAATTTGGCAGTGACCAATGTTATATCCTCGACAGATTTATAATCCTCTCGTCTTGCAGCACTACTCTTTAAAAAGTAATGCATATCAGTAGCAAATTCGTCAAAATCTATATTTAAGCTTGTCAAAAAAATTTTAAATGCATTACTAACAACATGCAGGTTGCAAAAACCTAGTTCCAAAGATTTCTGGCCTGTTTCTTGTTTTACAACTTCATTGAATTTGCGTAAAAAGCACTTATTTACATTTGGGCTGTCCATGGATACACAAATAATTCTGTTCAACGAAATATTGAAGGATGATAACACATCAAGAATTTCTTTTAGCAAAATATCTGCTGTTGCATGACCCAGAAAAACGCTTGTTAGGTATCGGCAAGAAACTGAATTTATTTCTGAAGACCAGTACCTGAGATACACATCCAACTGCCGTTTCACTTGTGTATTTGTAGTTTCATCAAATGCTATAGTAACCTTTCCTGGGCTACTAGATGCAATGTCTTTTTTCAAATCCTCTTCAAAATATTTTGACAATCCATGTGATATCACATAAGCAACTTTTTTTCTTTAAGTTGCATTTTGGCTGCAATAGCAGAATCAGGAAACATTTCTTTGAAAAGTTCAACTGTTTCAGTGCATGAAACAAAAGACATATTGTCCTTAGCAACTTTCATGGCCCATAATGCTTCGGCTTTAGCCAACTGTAAATCATGACTCAGTACTTCACTAATATTTGTTTTGGGCTGAAGATCCCGTCCTCCAAAGGCTTTCAGGATGGACTTATTTTGAAATTTACTTTGAAATTTCTGCAAATGTTTTTTTCCTTTATGATGCGCTTTTACTTGTGAAAAGCCACTATTAGAAATGTTGAAAATTTCTGAACACAATATACACTTAGCAGAAAATATTGTTTCAGTTGCAGAACACCATTCTTTCAACTTCACTCCGTCCAATTCTTTGGCGAGCCACGCATCTTGAAATTTCGTTTTGGATTTAGGCATCTTAAACACTTGTATTACTAACCAGAAAATGAAAGGGAAGTACAAAAACACGTTCCAATATTGCAAAACCAGACAACTTCCCGAAATTTGGCTGCGAGGATGTCAGAAGATATGAAAAAAAAAAAAAAAAAAAAAAAGCAGGTCACCACTAGAGAACTGAACCTGCACACAGCACAGAGAACACCATAAAAGACGTAAAACCAGAAACTATCATACGCATCTCACGCAAGTTCAGTCAAAGCGAGTCGGAGCCGAGATATACTGCACATCGAAGGTCGCTGTCGCCGACGCATGATCGAAGGTCAATGATCACGTGCTCTACTGCCTGCCAAGATAATACTCAGCTACCATCCCATCGTCATTACCGGAGGTTACGGAAGGAGACCACATGTTTCCTCTTTGCTTTCACCCACCTGCGGTTTACAATAACAAAACATCAGCAGAAAGAGGAGGTTCCACAAGGCATGTACAAAAATAAAGTACGATCTTCTGCGTGCCACGGAGTTCGTCTGCAAAGCACAAACCAGGGGTGAAAATGACCCTTCCCCTTTTCCCTTAGATCTCTTGTTACTCTCGAAAACTGTTCGAAGGCAAAAAAATGGAACGCCCGCCCCGAAGCAAGTGCATCTCGATGGCGTCATTTTTCCCTCCCTTCAGCAGCACAGCATATAGGCTGTGTTTCTACAATAACAGGTCTTTTTACCTTACCGTAATGGTAAATTTATTGGCGTTAATAACGGTTGTGTTTTTAATAAAAATAAGCTTAAGAAAATTTTAGGATGAATAGCAAATTTTAGGTCTAATTTTAGGAATTTAAGGAGGGTCACAAAATATTAGGAATTTTAGGAGGAATGCGATCCCTGCATTTATTTATTTGGCTCTCAAATGACAATAATTTCATCCATCATGCTGAAAGAACTCTCAGCCTAAGGATCATTAATGCCAGATATCAAACTTCCTTTATTTTAGATTAGTGGCATAACTTGAAGAGGAATACTTTTGAACACCACGAATCAATATTCTTACAAACTTTTGCAACTTCGTCACTCACTTTCATTTTCGAAAAATTTCCTCTCCGTTATCAAGCTGAAATGCAAACCTTTATGGAGGAAAACAACATTTCACAAACAACACAGGATAGTGGGAACATTGCACAGAGGGGAAGGGGGGGATTACGGTTATGGGAGAAATCTTTGCTCCATCCGACTTTCATTTTCGGAAATCCCCCCCATTTTCAAGCTGAAATAACAAATATTTATGGAATAAAATTACATTTAACAATACTGGACAGAAGAAACATTGTGAGAAAAATTCGATTACGGGAGAAATTTTAACTCTGTTTAACTTCCAATTTTTAAAGTTTTGAAAGATGTAATACCATACCGAGATGGGAAAAAGACGCCCCTATCCCAAACTAATCCCTCAAAATTTCTCTTCAGTTTTACATCAATCTTGAGAATGGCCCAAATAATGACAAAAAAAAGCAGAATTCTGCGAATCTGCAGAAGAATCTCGTGCATACAAATCACCTGCACGCTTCAGTGCCGATTTTAACTCACTTGACTTCGGGATTTTTTTCACTCACAAAAGGACTTACATTTTCTCTGTATTTCCACTCACAGTAATGCACTGTTACACAAATTTAACCCACTGGACTTCAAAATCAAAGGACTCAAAAGTGCCACAATACCACAAAATCATTCACCAAACAAAAATATAGGACATATAGGATAATACATAAAATACAGGACAAAGCATGACGTTTTTTGGGCATTTTTTCAAAAATAATAATAATAGGATACATAGAAAATATAGGACGTCTGGCTGCAACCCGTTTCAGGAACAGGGATAAAAAAAAATAACATTTTCTGCAGCTAAAAATCATTTTACAAATCAACCATAATTGCACAAATAGTAATTTTAAAATGTAACTAACTTTGCACTAATTTCAGTACCTAATTTATAGTTATTTCCACATTTTTCAAAGTTTTCATTGTTAAAAATTTAAAAAGTAATAAACTTAGTAAATAGTGGTACTTTTTGTTTTTATCGACACACGAGTTAGTAGGTAAAAGTTTCCTACTTACCTTACTATCTATTTGATCTAGGATTTTTTCAATACACCGATTAGTCTTGATCAGTTCGAATGCTCTTTTTGGTCCAATTCCTCTTATGCTTTCGCAATAATCACAACCCAGAAGTATGCATAAGTCAATGAACTAAAACATTAAACACAAATCAAGGATGTGTAATACAGCTTAAATTCTTTACTTATTCAGAACTGACAATATTACAGGATATTGCCACAAAATGGTGTGGATATTGCCACAACATGACAACACATTTTTAATGCAAAGTTATAAACATTTTTGGAAAATATATAAGTGCTTCTTGTCCAATGGTTACCTGAAAAAGAAAGAAGTGGAACATCCTGATCTGTTGTTTAAAACAAGAGATTGGGCTCTGCTAAGGAAATGATCTCCAATTCACACAAAAGGCATACAACTCATCATTTTGTGACAGAGAGATTCTGAAATCAGCTTTCATTCATCAGCCTTCCGAAGAGGAAAACTGCAGCATGTAACAATGTTCTTGATTAGGAATTGGGACCTAAGATTTTGATTCCCATTTGAAGAAGATGTAATTTTAAAGCTTTTTGAAGACTTAGCCACATGAATGAAAGTTAACTATGGCATTGTTATGCCACAGAATAATGACTATCCATTAGGTTGTTCTCATTGCAATCAAAAATGGGCTCAGTGCTGTAATTCAAGACAGAGGCACATTCAATAACCACACACATGCTAAGCCACAAAAGAAGCTAAAGGGCTAATAACAATAAAAGTTGAATACCATATGACTACTTTATTTTTAAGGATTCTGATGACAGAGTCTAATACCTTATCATAGCCACATTTTAATATAGACAGTAAAGATCCAGACTTAGAAATTTTGCTAGTAGACATTGGCCACCAAGACCAAAATTGTTAGTGGCCATAAAAAAAAAAAAAAAAAAAAAAAATCAGTAGCCAAACTTTGAAAAAATCAAATTTTATATTTCATACTGTTATTTTTATAAAATTGCTTACATATTTTATATTTCATACTGTTATTTTTATAATATCAGTGTTTTATTTTGCAAATACAATAAATAAAGTTGAAACTGAAGTAATAAAATACATAAATTAATCTTTGTAGTTTGGTTGGCAAGACTTCACACTATCCTCCCACCATTTTATTAATTTTCATTCCTGATGTTTTGATCCCAATGCGACTTTCAAGTGTGTTCCTTTTCATTAGAAGGCTTCTTTCACCTAATGCGTTTTTAACTGCTGACCAAAGACATTCCACATAAGCATTCAACAGCAGTACCGTTAAAAGCACAGTTATTAGAATTCTCATGGTTTCAAAAGGCTTTGGATTATCTGAATTCTCTAATTTGTGTAACAAATCATTTGAAATACATGAAATTCTGTTAAGATTCTCACTAACGAGAATCTTCTTGAGTTAAAGCCACTATTCCAAAGCACGATCAGGGTTGAACTTTAAAACTTTGCATATTTCAGTTATTGTATTATCACCATGATTGTTTAGGCCTTCAGAAGATTTGGGAAATAGCACCTCATCTAAAGAGCGGACACATATTTGCAGGAAACAGATGTTTGGACATTATTGAATCTTTTTTTCAAGTTTTTGTGCAACTCTTTTTTCAATAAATCAATGCTATTTTTTGTAGAACCTAGTCCTATATCTTCATCATCTGCAACAAATCTTCGTTGATCACATGCCGTGCTGATTTGGTGACTTTGAAATGCTGATGGCATGTCATCATTTTGAGACAAAGATTCCTTAAAAAAACGGACCAATTTGCCCCTTCATCTGCAGATTTTAAAACTGCCAACTCTAGTTCAGTAACATAGTGCAAAACACTACTGATGTCCACATCAGTTTTTCAACTTCCTGGAACAATCAGCAACACATGAAATTATGTCAAAAAATCTGTTGATCCTATGAATGGATGGATATATATAGCCAACAGTTGATTTAAGAAAATTGAGCTAGAAACTGGAATTCCCCAAAATGATCATGTAAGCATTTATGTTTTTTTGTTTTTGTTTTAATGTGCTACGGCCTGTTTTGCGGTTTAGGGTTTTTTAACCACGTCTAAGAAGCCATCAGATTCAATTATTTTTACCACCAAGTATGTATTTTGGTAAAAAACCTATGTATTTTAACGTGAATCTGTTTCACCTTTTTCAAAAAGGAGTTTGAAAAATGTGAAGAATGTTAAAAAAGTGAATATTGGCATTATGTTCCAACATAGAAACGTTATCTTTCACGGAAATTAGGAAGCAGGATGTTTTTCTTGAGGTACTATTAAAAGCACACTGATTACAGTAAAAAGTACTTTGAAAGGCAGATAATATGGAAAAAAAAGTCTTTGCTTTTTGCTGACCGTGATAAGTCATAGATATAAATCAGGAAAAGTATCCAGATAATCAGTTATTTGGGGTTACCACTCATTTTGCCAAATTAAATTCCCTGAGTTTTCCCATCTGCAGACCATAGTATTTTTAAAAGCCATACAAACTGTGTTTGAACTGGATGAACAGTATTGAAGAAACAACACCAATGGACAAAACTTGAACTAAATCATCTGCTGATGGTAAGGTGAAAAAAGAAAAATCTTCGCCGATTTCATAAACATCAGAACTGGCATTAAAAAAAAAAAAGAAGAAAAAAAAAGTATTTATGCACAGGAATACCATACCTGCCAAAATTGGCAAGAGCCTTGTCAGTGGTAAACAGCATTATTGTGCGGCATACATAGACACTTTTTTTTTAACGAAACTATGAATCTCTTTGTGAAAAAGAAATATGCGCCACAACAAAATGTTATAACAAACAAGGACACTAATGAAACTAACATGTGCGAAACACAAAGTTGATAGGTAATATTGCGAGATTTAAGTTCAAAACTTCCACAAGTAAAAATCAGTCAGATTGTTCTAAATCTCACAACGCTTGACAGACAAGCAAGTGAACCCGCAGTGCATGAACCTCCACTTACCATATGATCATACTGCCTCTAAAATTGTAGTTCATGTCAAGATCAGACCAAAGAAGGAAAAAATGCTGAACGTTTTATTGGGTTGTCGGAAAAGTCATGACGTATTTTAGCCATATTTTGCAAAGGCTATTTATCGATAGAAAGAACAAAGATCAATCAATGATGTAATACCCGTTTTGTTCGATAACCTTTTACCATCTGTCAGTGAGCTGCAGAATGCCTCATTCATAGTAGGATCTGTCTTTTGTGGTGAAAAACTGTACAAGGTGCTGATTTACAGCCTCATCTGAATTGAATGTTATACCACACAAGGACTGTTGAAGAGAACGAAAGAAGTGGAAGTCTGACTAAATACACTGCCGGACAATTGCTAAGGACGGATGACAATAGCAACGATAGCAACCATAAAATGGAAGGCAGAAAAATGTGGAAATTAGCATAAGTGCGGGATACAGTAAGACGTGCTGTGCGTATGCAAATTTTGGATTGCCGAACTTGTTCGTGACGTCATAGCGCTGATAAGAGATATAAAGGATTTGACCCGTATTGACCGTTGTTGTTCAAATGTAAAGTTGAAAGGGAAAGAATCAATTGACGAACTTGCAATTTTCAGTATGTCTTCCCGACATCACCTAGATGATTTTACGCGTGGCCGTATTATTGGCAAGATTGAAGAAGGGCGAAAAATAACAGATGTTGCCAGGGAGTTTGACGTCAGCCACAGTGTTGTTTCAAGGATTTGGAAATCATTTCAAACAAATGGAGAGTGTAGCAAACGTCACGGGGGAGGTCGTGTTTGCAGTACGACACCTGCAGAAGATCGGTACATAGTGCTATCAACAAAAAGACACTGGCGCAGCACAGCTAGTGAGGTAGCAAATCAGTTTATGGCTGCTACTGGCAAGCGGATCTCCCGAAAAACTGTCGCCAGACGTTTGCATGAAGGAGGACTATACGCCAGGCGTCCTGTTGTGTGCATCCCATTGTCCAGACGTCACCGTACCGCCCGTTTGCAATGGTGCCATCAACATCGCAAATTGGACTGATAACGACTGGTCTGCTGTCCTCTTCTCAGATGAGAGTAGATACAGTCTATCGTCTGATTGTCGATGACAACTTATTTGGCGTGATAGTGGTACTGCATATTTTCCAGCAAACATACAGGAAAGGGACCGATATCCGACATGTAGTGTCATGGTATGGGCTGGCATCATGATCAATGGCCGTACGTCCCTCTTTGTGCTTCCAACTGGGACTATGACTGGCCAACGATACATTAATGATGTTCTGCTACCTCATGTTCGCATGTTCCGTGGTGCTGTCGGTGATAGATTCATTTTCATGGACGACAACGCAACATGTCATTGAACAGTCTCTGTCCAGGAGTGTCTTGAGAGCGAGGATATTCAATGCCTCGTATGGCCAGCACGTTCTCCAGATCTGAATCCCATTGAAAATGTGTGGGATGCTTTGGAGAGGAGTCTTGCTGGTTGCCAATGGCCTCCAATAAACAAGGACACCCTCATCCGTGCACTGACAGAGGAATGGGATAAATTACCCCAACAGCTGCTTGATAATGTTGTGCAAAGCATGACACGACGTGTGGAATCTTGCATCGCCCTCCATGGTGGCTATATCCCGTATTGACATATTACGCCGGAACACCTGCGGACGGTAATTGCATTTTTCACGTTTACGTATTCTGCACAAAATGGCCTGTTTGTCCCTTGAAACACGTTCCAAAGCCTTCTGGATTTCAGAGCACAATAAATTGTCTTTCTTGTAATGTCCTGGCATTCTGACATTATTTCATTTCACTTGGCATCCAACCACACTTACTTTTTTATGCGCTATATAGCCGTTTATGATCCGTCCTTAGCAATTGTCCAGCAGTGTATTTTACATTTAAAAGCAAAACAGGATAAATGTAACATCGCGGAGAAAAAAATTACTACCACCGGCGAAATCTATGTTCTGTCAGACTTCCATTTTAGGAAAGTTTTCCTCCATTTTGAAGCTGCAAAACAAGTATTTATGGAATAAAATTATATTTAACAACACCACAGGGTAGAAGAAACAGCGCAAGAAAAAAGGATTACGATTACGGAAGAAACCTTCACTCCGCCTAACTTCCGTTTCCCAAAGTTTTGAAAGTCGGGATTCCGCTCATCAACCGAAAACAACCTGACCACCATCACTACCACCACCAATCCTTCTCAAATTTCTGTTTAGTTCTGCAACGATCTCGAGAACCATCGAAATGGCAATGGAAAAGGCGGAATTCTTCGAATCCACTGAAGAATCTCGTACCTGAATATCACAGAAAAAATTATGTGCCGACTCCCGTTTTCGTAGTTTTTCTTCAATTTTCAAGCTGAAATGCAAATATTTATGGAATAAAATTACATTTAATAATAATATTGCGCAGAAGAAACATCACGAGAAAAAAGAAATCAAGATTATGGGGAAAATTTTCATTCCTTTAACTTTTGTTTTCGAAAGTTTTGAAAAACAAAATACCATCCCGCAGACCAAAAATGACCCCCCTCTCCGAACTAATCCTTCAAAATTTCTTTTTAGTTTTGCATCGATCTCGAGAATAAACCAAATGATAACAAAAAAGAAAGCGGAATTCCGCGAATCTGCAGAAGAATCTCATGTATGAACTCATACAAGCTGGTTTTATGGCCACAGTTTAAGAGTTTGCATTGATGGCTATAAAACCTTTTTTACTGGAAGGAATCTATAAAAGTAAAAAAAAAATAAATAAAAAAAAATCCTTTGAGCTTTTTTTTTCACTTGCAACATTCAGATGCAGGAGTATTCACAGGCCACAAAACACAGTCTGCTTACAACCTAGACCTCACCAGAGAAAAAAAGATGTTTTTTGTAATGTGACCTCACCAGAGAAAAAAGAAGTTTTTTGTAATGTGAGGAAATTCTATGAGGAAGGGGAACAAGATAACTTTATCATCTCTTGATGATGATGATCTAAAAAGCATTACAATCCTTGATTATTGCCACAAATTATCAGAGGACTAGCAAAAAACAGAATCTTGCCAATAGATTTCCAAATGAAGACATGCCTACTTTCAAAATCCAAAAATCGGGAGATTTTTACAACTCATAAAGTCATGTGAGCTCTATTTTTATCAACATTTTCCAGATGTAGGAACAATTTTCCAGAAGTAGTATTATTAGTCCACTAAAAGTTCTGGAGAAAAAAAGAAACAGCGCAAAAATCAAGAAACCTTCCCCTTACTGAATTTCGTTTTAAGGTACGTCGATTCCGCAAGATAATGAAAACGTAAAATGGCCCTCATGTTGTAGTTTTATACGAATAAAGTAGCGGCCAACTGTTTTTCGTTTCTTCTTTAGGATGTGCGCAAAGACGAAGACGACAAAAAGCATTGCACTAACATCACCTTTCGTTACAAGACAAAACCAACTCTAACTACTCCCTTTAGTCGTTAAGCGAATTCGTGCAACTCAACTGTTGATCATCACTTAGAACGCGCGTGGCTGTGTTGATGCGGGGGATTGAAAGACTGAGCTGCTAGGAGAAGGCAAGACAGCTCCCATCTGTCAATCAATTACTGACCCTCCCTGGCATTCTTGTGCCAGAGCGGGTAAGCTCTTTGCTGAAGGCATTGTATGGCAATCGGACTGGGAGAAATTTTTTTAAAGCAGATTTTTCCGACCTGTCTCAGATGATTTGTCAGAGTTAAGACCACTGCTCCACCAGGGCGGCTTTCTTTTTGCAGATAGGAGGACAGGAAAAGCACGAAACTGATGACTGTAATGCCGCCTTGCACCTTGCATCGACGCAGGAAGAAAAAGATTTCACAGGCGGTTTGAAATAATGGTGGTTGATGGAATTTCAACCTTTTTTTTTGTTGTTGTTGTTGTTGGCAGTTTAACGACCACTGTGAGCAACTCAATGGGCTATAAGCAGTCGCCCATCCCTAATTTAGAGCCACTGGTTCCAATGAAGGGAGAGAGCCAGGGCCGTATGACAAACACAACATCCATGCCTCACCCTCACCGGGATTCAAACCTGGACCCATCATAGACGAATGATAAGAAGCCATCGCTCAGACTGACTACTGCAGCACCGGTGTGGCATTTCGACCATCTTAGTGGCTAATTCTTGGTGAAAATCAGGAGAATTCGACATTCATCCAAAGGGCGGGAGAAAGGGCTGAAAATCCGGAGTCTACCGCCTTAATCCGAACAGTTGGTACGTCTGCAAATGTCATTGGTGAAGATGATATGGACAAACTTAATTACTGAATTTATTGCATATTCCTCTTGGGAACCACAAGAAAATCTAAATATAGACTCACACTGGCACAGTGTATCTGAACACAGTGAGAATGGTTAACTGGTATACCCAACACTCTCAAAACTAGCAAAGACCATGCTAATTCTGCCACATAGTAATGCTGCTGTAGAAAGAGTATTTAGCAAACTTGAAGATGGTGAAAACTGCACACAGATCATCATTAGAAACCTCCAATGCTGAATGCCTTGCTACACTGCAGAATAAGAAAAAAATTGGGGAAAAATTTCAAACCAAATGATGAACTGAGGAAACAAAGCAAGAAATTTGAAGAAATTAGTAACGTGTTAAGCGAGTACTCTGCTTTGAAAAAATGTATAGAGAGAAGTGACATATTAATAGCTTACGTGTATTCACTGTTTTGCATAGGAAATTTGAGAAAATTACATTGCTTATTAGCTTATGCATTCTATTTTTATAAAGTGATGAATTGAAGAGTGACTTCTTCCTCAGCTGACTGCACTCCATGATTAACTTAAAAAAATATATTGTGAACTCCAATTTTACAGGATTTTGAAACTAATCTTGATGGCAGGCAGCCCTGCCTGCTATAGTTCATAAAAACACTTTTCAACAGGTCATACATGATTTTCTCAAGAATCATAAAAACTCTTTTCAACAGGCTATACATGATTTTCTCAAGAATCATAAAAACACTTTTCAACAGGTCATACATGATTTTCTCAAGAATCATAAAAAAACACTTTTCAACAGGTCATACATAATTTTCTCAAGAATATACGTGATAATGTACATTGTAAGAGTAAATCACCACCCCAATCAGATACTGAATATATTAAAAAGCTCCAGTGAGCTTTATTTAGATCATTTTTTTCTTCTTAACATGTTCAAGCTTAGGGGGTTGGATTTGTTTTTCTTTCCTGTAAAAAGAAATTTGTTAGCCTTCATTTTATTTCTGCTTTCATCACCATCACCAATTTTCCTCTTCTTATCACTAGCATGCATGTCACTTGAAGCTGAATCATAGGAACAAATTCCAAATTTTTGGGAATTTTGTACAGCTATTGGTAATGTCTGGTTGAAAACTCAGGCTTCACACAACAATATCACATAAACATACAAATTGAGTGAAAAACACACAGAGTCATGCATAGTGATGAAGTTCATTAAGCAGTAGCTTTCGAACATTAAACAGCCTTGATCCCATGCAATCAACTGAATCTGAGTACTGGTTGCCAGAACTTAGTAGAGATACAAATAAATGGGATTTGGTGAGGAGTCTCTGAATTGCAATTCTTTGTAAACAAAATTTCAATACTTTCTTGGAAAAGTAGAGATTCTTTGTTGATAAATAGGACAACTTTTTTGTTTCTTTCCAAAGAGGAACTGCAGAAGTGTCTTCAAGGGTTAGTACAGATAATGCTATTTTTGGAAGACATTTTGATACATCTTGTTTGTGTTCGTGAAGTCTTGTGTTGATGCTTCAGGACATAGTTTTAACATATACTGATCATCCAGAGGAAATTGAAATAGGAGTGGCATAAACCCCAGAGTCTGACAGGATCCCTGTCTTTAAGCAGGCACTTTATTGCAGGAGAATTAGGTATCACAGTGAGAGTGTAGTCCATAGTATTGAAGAGTTTATAAATCTTATATAAGAAAATGATCTGTGGAAAGGAACTTCTACAGTTCCTCTTTGGAAAGAAACAAAAAAAGTTGCCCCATTTATCAACAGAGCATCTCCATGTTTCCAAGAAAGCACTGAAATTTTGTTTGCCAAGAATAGCAATTCAGAGACCACTTACCAAATCCAATTTATTTGGACCTCTCTCTAAATTCTAGCAACAGTTACTGCACCTCAAATTCACACTATAGTTCTGGTAACCAGCCCTCATATTCAGTTGATTGTGGATGATCAAGGCCATAGAACAGCCGGAAGCTACCACTTAAAGAACTACATTACTATACTTGACTGTGTGTTTTTCACTCAGTTTCTATGTTTAAGCTGTAATGCTAATGATAGTCTTTGTCTTTTTATTGCAACATGGAAGAAACTTACAAGAGGACTCCATTAGTGTTCTCCCTAGAGCCTTTTTACTGGGCGGCCTACCCAGATAAATTTCTTTTAAAGAACATTTTCACAATGCACATAATAGAAAGAGTGGAAAACTTATTCCCACATACACCATAAATATTGATGAAAACTTGCTGAAATCTATGTCAAATGGGATTTATTAATAAGTACTCATTTTTTTTTACCATTTATGTACAATTTTCTAATGTTGTTTATAATGTTATGTAACATTAATGCCTACCACACCACTAAAGACGTTTAATAATAATGTTAAGCAAAACAACATTTTTTTTTTTTTGATTGGGGAAGGGATTGTTAAAAGTACCACCCAGCTAAAATTACTTGCCGCCCAGCTGTAAAAAAAAGTCTAGGGAGAACACTATCCATTGTTCCATTAACCTTTCTATTCTCTTACCTTGGGATAACCATCTTTTACACACAGTATTCAATTTTTTTTCACATTTCAGTACAATGAAGTGTTTGAAAAGATTTAAGGTTTCCTTTGTGCTCATTTCTAGGTAATGAAAAATGTCAATTTGCACTTGACCAATCTTAGCAAAGACAGTTCAAGCTGCTTTCTGTGCAATTAGATTTATGAGGTGACAACTATAGCACATTATTAACAGTTACTCTTGCTTTTTTGTTCGGAAGGCTGTAACACCATTCTTGGCACTCACCATTACAGCATTATCTGAACCAAATACTAAACAGTTTTAAAAAGAAATTAATAGATGCTGAAAAACATTCGTCATAAGTATGGATAGTAGCAGTCCCAGGTTAATAGAAAAAGATTAGCACTAGTCTGAAAGTGAAAATCGCTAGTTCCAAGTACGATTAAATTAATGTAAAAACGTTACCACTACCATACTTCACATTATTTTTGGTTCAATATGTAGTTCTCTCTGGTGTGACCCTATGCATAATAAAAATTGCATTATAAATGAACATATCATACAATTCATGAAAAATAAAATAATAGGACTACTCACAATGTTTCCACCATGTTATGTACATAGGAGTGGCTTCTTAGCTCTTGTGCCACTCCTAATTACATAACATGGTGGAAACATTGTGAGTAGTCCTATTATTTTATTTTCCATGAATTGTATGATATGTTCATTTATAATACAATTCTTATTATGCATAGGGTCACGCCAGAAAGAACTATACATTGAACCAAAAAATAACGTGAAGTACAGTAGTGGTAATGTTTTTACGTTACTTTAATAATACTTTATATGCCACATAATAAATACATGCAATATAGCGCAGTTAATACGCATATGTAAATGTTGTTGAATATACCTAGTTCCAAGTGTTGGACTAGAAGATTTTCCAAACTCAACTACTGGAGTAATTAGAATCTTAATTAAAAAAATATTTTCTTCATGACTTTTTCTCCTCCCTTTATATACCGAAACCTTGTGAAACTGATAAACTGAAATATAACAGCAAAATCCAGGACATGTAGCAGGTATGATCCTTCTGTGAAGTGAGACAAGAAAAGCCCCTAATACAGAATTAAATAAGAAAATCAGCAAAACAGGGTAAAGTCTATCTACTACATAAAAATATTTTCATTAAAAAAAAAAGGCTCCCCAAAGAACAAAACTGACTGTAAGCATTACAGATGTTAGACTGATCCTCTTTTATAAACGCAACAGCTGTGTGCAAAGTGAAGGAGTCCTTAGGATGTTAGAAGCTGCTGGCTGCTTAAGTGGTAATATGAAAAAGAGGCATTTCATCAAAGGGACAATAGGTTAAATCATCAACAGTATAGAATATCATTGAGAGCATTAGAATTACTCAAAGTACTTGTACCATTGAAAAAAGCAGATCAGAACATAGTGAGATAGCTTCGACAGTGCCAAGGGGTAAAAACCCTTAAACAAAATGGGACGTGAAATCAATGAAGCACAATGTTACAGGCAGAAAATATAGTATAGTGTCTACCATTTTCAGGAGACTCAATTTCTTGACATTTCTTGACCTTTCCTTGACTTTTACGGGACATTTCTTGACCATAAAGCAAAGTTTTCTCGACTATTCTTTTTGTCAATAGTGCAGGAGTTTGGCCATTTTAATTAATTAAATATAAAATCTGATTATGTAATAAAGAAATTAAAAGGGTAAATTGAGTATATAAAATGATTTAAAAAAAGTTAAAATAAATAGCAATTTTTTTACCAATAAGCTTGCATTTAGTGAAAAACTCAAAATATCGCACTATAAAGAATTACTTGTAACCGAGAAACCTGCACGTTACACAAAAGTACGTTATAGGGTTTAGACTGTTATCAACAATTAAAATTAATAGCATTTATTTCAGTTTTTGATAACACTATTTACTCAGCAAATAAATGCTACTCAAAACAAGCTTCACACTCTTGCACAAAGTATCCGAACATATACACAACTGAAGAACTGCACTCAATATCAGGGCTACATTTATCAATTTTATTTACAAGCTGTTCTATGATTTTGAAAGTTATATTGAGAATGTTTGTTAGTGTAGGTTTTCTTTAGTAATTTACTCAACTAAGTCTTCTTATGAGCCACTTTCCCTGACCATGTTTTCAGTTCAATCAAGCCGTCAGTGCTAAGTCTTTTACTGTGTGACGCTAATAATTCTTTCACATCAGTTTCTAAATCAAGCTTTTCAAGTAGATGGAGAATTTCTTGAACAATATTATTAACCTAACAGTTTGTTCAAATACTTCCAAATCAGTCACAAATTGTGGACAAAAAGTTTATGTCAAAGTACAAACATGCATTACTGTGTCATTATTTTCCATGCACTATCGAAGTTCCTGTTATACTGCATACAATACACACTCATGGACAATGAAATTTGCACACCTAGAAGAAAACATGCTACAACCGCTAAACTTTGCAAATAGCTAGAGTCCGTGCTGGTATACAAATGATCCACATTTAGTGCGAGCGCACATGACCGCACACCCTGTGGTGGCGCTGCAAGCAGGTACCGGCAGCCTTATAAACTGGCGTGTAGTCGATGCCCCATGAAAGCGAAAAGCACTGGACGATGCGAGCAAGAGTACAGAGTGACAAGAATGCCAGGTAGACGCCAGAGACATCAATTTACGTGACTTACAGACTTTGAGAGAGGCCTGATCATCAGGCTGAAAACAGCAGGGTGGTCGGCACGCCGTATAGCACGCCAAGGGGATCTTTCTGACCATACCGTCTGACTGTGTTGGGAGCAGTGGACACGTGACGGCACTGCCGACGGCACAGCGGCTCCGGACGGACCAGGAGGACCACCGGTAGAGAGGATCCACGGATCCCACTGGGACACGGTCCACTGCACAGGCAGATGTAGCAGCTCCCGTGTGCCCACAAACCATTTCCTGACGCCTTGCGGAAGCGAATTTGCGATACCATCGCACCTTACGTGTGCTGCTATTAACACCGGAACATTGCCGGGTCCGTGTGCCGTGGTGCCAGGCTAGAGCAACGTGGAACGCCACAGACTGGCGATGTATAGTGTTTAGCGATGAGTGCCGCTTCGTTTTGGGGACAGATGATCATCGTGTGCTGGTGTGGAGGTCCCCGGGTCAACGGCACAATCCCAACCTCATTATCGAGTGCCACACATCTCTCACTGCAGGCATTATGGTCTGGGAAGCCATTGCCTACGATAGCCGATCAGCTCTAGTAGTGGTTTGTGGATTATTGATGGGCCAGCAGATGTGGACGAGATCCCATGGCCCCATGTGCTCCCATTCCTGGCCTAGATTCCAGGTGCGCTATACCAGCAGGATAATGCCCACCAGCACACGGCTTGGGTTGCCCAGGACTGCCTACGTCATGTCCCCTATTGAGTATGTGTGGGACCAGTTGAAACGCCAGCTGCCGCCGTGCAGCACTACCCAGGATTTGGAGCACACCGTCCAACACATGAGGACCAGTCTGCCGCAGGACATCAGGTCTGTTCGTCACCATGCCGGACCATATTGCAGCATGTATCGCAGCGTGTAGTGGTGCAATGCACTATTGAAGATGACCAGACTGCATGCCACAGATCCCTCTGTAATTGTCTTGCAGCTCTGGTTTTGCCATCATGTGTATCATTCATCTGTATCATTACATCCATAAAATTTCAGTTCAATCTGATGCTTCCTTCTTGGTGCACAAATTTCATTGTCCGTGGGTGTATTACAATCACGACTAAACTGTTTGACAGTTGCCTTGTCCTTACTAACTGTTACTAAAATAAGCTGTCTTCAGATCACGATGCGATAAATAATACGATTCAAAAGTGACAATAGCTCCTTGTTCTATAGGTTGAACTTATGATGTGTTTTTTACGTAGCAAAAGAAACAAAAATTACATAGGAGTATGTATGGTCTGTTGAATATGTGGGGTGGCTAGGACCATTTCATAGAGTTTGAAAGTTTAGTTATTAACTCACCAGCCTCATATTTATTATGTTTACTTTTTCTTGTGATTTTATGGATTTCTGCGACATTTTACCAATATTTCACTTTCAGCACCAATTTTTCTTTTATTGGAAGACATTTTTACAAGAATGTCCTTAGTAAATCAATAAAAAAGCAATACCAATGAAAAATCCTCCTTCTCTGATCAGAGAAGCCAGAAACAAGTGTACCGTAAACAAAGATTTCTAGTCTTCAAAGTATGCAGCTTCTAATAGGTGGAAATTTTAAGCGTGATCTTAATAAGTTATGACATATCATTAAAGAGCCAATCACTTACCCGAAAGTTCTTGGTCACTTCTTTGCTAAACACTTCATGCATGTCGACTATGACATCATGTAATGTAGTTGGCCTTCAAAGGTTGAAAAACACCTTGCTTATAAGATTCGTTCTTCCGGTCATGAAACATCGTTTTTTTTTTTTAATTCACAAGATAAAAAACGCTGATTTCATTCTGCCGTCTGAGATGCATAGATGCCAACCTCTAAAAGTAGTTTTCAGTAACCAACATGTTCATTTTTCAGTAATTTTCAGTAACAATTTTTTTCAGTAATTTTCAGTAATCCAGTCTACAGCGGCAAATTTGGGTATTTAACACTGCAACAAATTTTAATCTGTCAGAACTATTAACAAAATAATAATAATAATAATAATACAATAAAAAATAATTTGCTAGTGGGAAAATTTAAAATACTGTCTACCAGAAAAATATAATAAATTACCTCCAGACATGAAGAAAAATTATTCCTTGGAATGTTGGCCAAATTATTATGATAAACTGGCTGTAGTTGCCTTTTTGGCCTTCCTTAGTTCAATTTGCGAAAACTTCTTCTGATAGCATAGTTCACTGTGTGCAATGCTGTTTATTTTTTCTACTAATAAAGAAGACAGCACATGAGTACTTAAATTAGGTCTGAATTCATTCATGTTTTTTTTTTTTTCACAATACAGAAAATTCTTTCTGTACTTGCATTGCTATGAGGGGCTATTAAAATCATTTTCATAATTTTGCTTAATGACTCATACTTCAACTGGCCACTTTCATTTTTCATTAAAGAAATTCTGTGCCACACTTCATGCATTCTCTCAGAAGTAACAGCACAGTTAAAATTTTCAAATTGATAGTGAGCAAATTCAGATTCCACCTTGTCAGATTCTTCTGGTTTCAAAACTGGGAACAGGGAACACATATATTGGACTGATGCAAAAGAAACACCTTGCCTTAATGCTACATCTGCAATTTCAGCATGACTCAGAAATTCATCATTAAGTGGAAATTGTCTTAAAATGTAATTGCAGCCTGCCTTGTAAAATTCCCTTACCTCAGAATAAAAAGTAGCCACTGTGTCTTCACTCAGATCTGCAGTTGTGCCTATATAAGATCATGCTTTTGACCCAATTACGAGATCAGTTTTTTTTTTTTGGTTTCTCCTTCTTTCAAAATTTCCATCTTCAAGAGATGTTGCTGTCACATCAAATGTCGATGGCTTGATAAATCGTACAAGCAATTCAGATAACAGACTATGAAGTTTTCTTTTTAATAAATGCACAAGCGGAGCTTCCTGCTGCAAGGACACATTAACAGATGTAAACAAAGAAAGAGTGGCAGATAAAAAAAAACCCCAATAAAGTTTAGATGAAGGATTTCCAATCATACTTGCAAGGTTCTTATACCGTGAATTAGCTTCTTCATTGTCACTGAAATAATGTTCTAGAGCCTCCCACTGTTCTAAAATTCTGTCAATGGATTCTAAAAGTGATAACCTGCGAGTATTGACATACTTTAGAATTTTGTGTGGTTTAGTACCACAAACAGCTTGACTGAGTTTTAGATTGTGTTTCCTTTTTGAACTTTTCTCCAAAAAAAAAAAAAAGTACAACTGTATCAGAAACTGCTCAACATTAAATCCTTTCAGTTGAGTAGCAGATTTCTGTGCAGCTAAATTTACTTAATGGCATGAACATCGCAGCACTATGATTGCAGGCTGAACCTTCTTTATGTGAGAAACAACACCTTTTACTTGACCTACCATAGTGTCAGCATTGTCACAGGAAAATGACACACAGTTGCTCCACGAGATATTTTTTTTAACAAACTCATTGTTCAAAACGTTGAATATTCCTTCACCTGTATTATTACTTGATTCAACCAATGATAACAAAACAGTTGAAGTTTTCCCTATTTTTTCGTCAAAATATGTTATTGTAATGGGATACAGTTTATTTGCTTGAGCATATTACTTCGGTCCGCAGATAGAGAAAAAGGATTTTTTTAACTTCAGATACGATGTTACTTGTAGAAACACTGGCCATGTGCTGAATTAGTGCAGTAGCCTTGGTTCTTCCACACGAATATTTTTTTGCGATCGCTGAATTGGGAAACATGGCTTGAAATAACGGTTTTCAAGCCTTCAGTTTTCGGAAATTTATCCAACCTTTTCAAGCTGAAATACAAATATTTATGGAATAAAATGATATCTAACAATACCTGGGTAGAGGAAACATCGCACGAAAAAAAATCACGATTACCAGAGAAATCTTACCTCCATCTACTTTCCGTTTTCGAAGGATGAAATTCCGTTCTCCGACTGAAAAAACGATCACCCCCCCCACACACACCCCGTCACCACCAATCCTACCGAAATTTATGTTCAGTTATGCATCGACTTCGTACATGGTTCATATGGTAACAAAAAAGACGGAATTCCTCGAATCAACGTGAGAATCTTGTCGCCGAAGATTACGGGGGAATTTTCGGGCGGCCTAACTCCCGTTTTCGGAAATCGTTGCCTACAATTTCAAGCTGAAATTATGCAATGAAATTTTATTTAACAATACTGAACAGAACCAACATCGCGCGAGAAAAAAATACGATTACGGGGAAAATCTGCACTTCGTTTAACTTCCGTTTCCGAACATTTAAAAAGATAAATCAACGTCCCCAGACGGAATACGACCCCCCCAACTAATATTCCAAAAATTTCTTCACTTTTGCATCAATCTCGAAAATGAAAAAAAAAAAAAAAAAAAAACCGGAGGGAAATCTGCGAATCCGCGGAAGAATCTCACGTACGAATTAACTGCTGAATCGATTTCGAAAGCCGTAAGATAATGCTAAAATATAGATGACCGGTAAATTTCAACTTTTGGCGCAAAATTGGCACAGATTTCGTCGAAATGGCGATTTTTTAGCAGAATGGCGCACGAACAACGTTTTGGCGCGGGCTGGCGCAATTAGCACAGGTCTGGCAGCCCTGAATGTAGCATTTAATTTTTTTCTCCCAGAAAAACTTGAAGAACAAACAAAAAATTTTTAAGTTGATGAAAATTTGCTTTCTATCTCAGAAAATTAAATCAAATGGCGATTTTCCGTAATTTCAGCAGTGTTTCCGTACTTCCGTAACAGCAACCAAAAATCCGTAAAATTACGGAAAATCCGTACTAGTTGGCATCTATGGAGATGTAACATAGCTCGTCATCTCCATAAAAACCACTCAAATATACACAATGTACAACACATTCATACACTCAATTAAAACCACCATGTACATAATTACACTATTTACATTCCCTGGCAGTCAAACCCTTGTCTACTGTGACTAAAGTAGTGCTCCATCTGCTTCAAACAGTGTATGAATGTGTTGTATGTTGTGTACATTTGAGTGGTTTTTATGGAGATGACGAGCTATGTTACTTCTCAAACGGCAGAATGAAATCAGCGTTTTTTATCCTGTGAATATAAAAATAAATAAATAGTAAAAAAAAATGATGTTTCATGACCGGAAGAACGAATCTTAAAAGCAAGGCGTTTTTCAACCTTTGAAGGCCAACTACATTGCATGATGTTATAATCGACGTGCATGAAGTGTAAAGCAAAGAAGTGACCAAAAATTTTTGGGTAAGTGATTGGCTCCTTAATGATACGTCATTAGTGACTTGCACGTAAATATGCGCACTTTGCTGGTGTTTAATACCTTAAAGATGCAAATAATATGTTAATAAGTTATGTTGGGAATGGGTAAAAAGGTTGTACATACCAGGGTTGCCACTCATATTGGCTTTAAAAATTCCCTGAGTTTTCCAGGTTTTCCTGAAGATAATTTCGCGGGGAATTTCAGGTAAATTTTACAGATTATGTATAACCATGATAATATACATACTAAATGCCACATCTATAATGCAATATATTCAATGCAAGAAAAACAAGAAAGATGACACCGAATTTTTGGATGTAATGAGCATGTCTTTTGAATTTGTTCTGACGCAAATTAAATTTATCAAAGCTATTCAAAGTCAATGGAACCAGTCTGGAAAACAATAGCATCCGACCGAAAAAAAAAGTTTTTCAATCGGGTTTTTAAACCCGCAGATATTGCTGTAAACAGAATCCTGAACTTACGTCCTCTGGTTGTTGTTGTTGCTTTTATTGGAGGTTTAACGACCACCGTCAGCAACTCATTGGGCTAAGGGCAGTCGTCCATCCCTAATTTAGGGCCACTGACACCAGGGAAAAGAGAGAGCCAGTTCCGTAAGCCAAACACAACATCCGTGCCTCACCGGGATTCGAACCTAGACCAATCTTGAACGAATGATCAGAAGCCATCGCTTAGACCACTGCGCCACTGGGGCGGCGTCCTCTGGTTGCAGACTTGTGCATTAAGAAAAATTTGAATTTATATGAGAAACAATCTCTCAGCGGAAATGTTCTCCAACAAAGAAGGAATTTTTCAAATCACTCTTAGAAGCAGAGACAGACAAATATAAGATATGCATCTATGCCCCCTGGCGGGAAAAACATGTATTTTAGGAAGAAAGTATTCTCAAAAGGTTTTTTGATGTGAGCAGTATCGGTCCAAGAAAAAAAAAATTTTTTTGTCGAGTTTTAAGGAGCTCAGATTTTGCTGCAAATACATCAGAAGCAGAAATTAAAACTTATGCCCCTGGTGGGCAAACCATTCTTTACAAAATATTAGAAATTATATGAAAAATATTTTCCATCAGGAGCTGAATGCGATACAGGAATAATTTTTCAAATCAGAGTTTTAGAAGCAAAAATATTGGGGAAAACGCAATTTACCTTTGTGCCCCCTAGCAGAAAGTCTACAAATTGCTTTAAAAATTTGAAATTATTTAAAAAGCATGTCACACCAGAAACTCTATCCAATGAAGAAAGAATTTTCCAAATCGGACCATTAGAAGCAGAGACATTGACAAAAATAAGATATACATCTACGCCGCCTAGCGGTGAAACCATGCAATATTTTAAAAAGAAAATATTCCGAAAAGGTTTATCAATGTGAGTAGCATCGGTCCACGAATGAAATTTTCGATCAAGATTTTAGCTCAGATTTTATGGCAAATAAAATACATCAGAAGCAAAAATAAACATTTACGCCCCCTAGTGGCCAAAGTATTCTTTACCAAATATTAGAAATTATATACAAAAGATTTCCCATCAGGAGCTGTATGCGCTGAAGAAAAGATTTTTGAAATCGAGTTTTAGAAGAGATATCGGGGAAAACGTTTACTTTTACGCCCCCTAGTGGAAAATCTATGCGTAACTTGAGAAAGTAACTATACCTAAAATACTTTTCAACATAAATGGAATCGAAAGATAAAAGAATTTTTTCAATCGGACATTTAGAAGCAAATATATGGAATAAAATGTATTTTGAATTCGGCATCATCTGCATTTACGCTTTCTAGTAGCGAAATTGACCATTAAAAAAAAAAAAACCACTTGAAAAGGAGGTTTATCATTTGCATATTTCAAGCTTTCCAACGCAAAAAGAATTTTTTAAATCGGACTAATAGTTGCAGAGATATGGTGTCTACAGATGGACGGACAAACCGATAACATAAGAACGATCCTTTTTTTTGCAAAAGACATGCTAAAAAAGCTATTATTGTACACTTGAATCATTTGCTGTTTTTTTTTTTTATGGATGGCTGAAATTTTCGATTTCCATAGCATACTCGATGTTTTCCGTCGTCCGTAGCGGACAGACGATTTCCATGGTAACTTCATAAAACCCCTAAGTACTTGGAATTGCTGAATCTTTCTTCCAACCACATGGTCTTATTTAGCTTTAAGCGGAACTCGGTGTGCACGGAGAATTTAGTGTGCCAAAGCACCGGAGATGACGACGAGCGCACGGCGGTTCTGGCGCGCAATGGTGCAAAATCTGCCTTTTGTAGCAAGGCGGCGCAAGATTTTTATTTTGGTGCAGTCTGCCGCAGAATTCGCATCCCTGATAACTGCATATGCATTATGCAAAAAATTATCAGTTTTCAGTTTAATTTCCCCTGACTTTTCCAGGTCTTTGCTAAAAATAATTAATTCTCCCTGAGTTTTCCCTGATTTTTAGCCTTATTTTCGGATTTCCCTAATTTTCCCCGGCCGGCTGGCAACCCTGACATACATTGCAGCAAACATGCATTAAGTAGACATGTAAGGCTTGGTATTACTGTGCATACATAAAACTAAAAAACTTATCTAAATCCAACACTTCCTCATTGGATAACATTTAGCCTCCAGGGCACTAATGAAGAGCTTTAACAATCCAAATGGAATGTATGACATAGTTTTAACTCTGCAGTTTTGTTTGTATGCTGCTTCAATTTCTGTTTCTATTGCATTAGCTTCTTCAGTTAGTTATTCAAAGTCAATGCAACCGGTTAGAAAAATATCAACCAGATTTCTTCAATCGATAAAACACCCAGAAAAAGAAAACAGCTACTTACTTCCACCAGCAGCTAAAAAGTATGTAATGAAAATTAACAAACTGTGCATAAAAAGTTTCTCACAGCAGAAGAAAAGTATCGGAGACAGATTTTCAAATTGAACAGTTAAAAGAGAGAAATAAAGAAACATGATATAACTCTATGCCTAATAGGAAAGTAAAAAAATATTCCTGAAAAAAAACTATACTAACGAAAAAGAACTTTTCAAATATGTCTCCCAGAAGAAAAGACAGTGAGAAAAAGGTATTGACCTTTATCACCCTAATGGGAATTCTGTGCATTGTTTAAAGAGAATAATGAACCACATCTATATTATTGTGGAGAATGGCATACAGTAAAAATAAATTTTTCAATAGGATTTTTAGAAGCAGAGATACAGCTGCAAGCAGAAGTACACAAACACCACCTAGTGGCAGAACTTCTAAATGTACGATTTAAGAAATTCTTTCAGCATCAGATGCCCTTTACCTTGTGAACTTTGATTCCACAAGGTAAATGGCATCTGATGCTGAAAGAATTTCTTAAATCGTACATTTAGAAGCAAAGTTATTAAGAAAACAAATTAAACACTGGCACCCTCTAGCGGCAAAATTGGGCATTACTTTAGGAAGAAAATACACAGTTATCATAGTTAGTAATATCAGACAAAAAAGAATCTTTCATATCAAGTTTTTAGTCCTGCAGATATTTCTGTAAACGGAAATGTTAGCTTACGCCCTCTAGTGGCAGACTTGTGTGTTAAGAACATTTTTAAATTATATGAGAAACATTTTGCAGTGGAAACACTTCCTAAAAATGAAAGAATTTTTCAAATCAAACGCTTAAAAGCAGGGATATTGACAAAAAATAAGATATATGGCAGGAAAATTATGCCCTATTTAAGTAGGTGTTTTCAAAACGTTTTTCGAGGTGAGCAGTGTCAGTCTACGAAATAATTTTTTCAGTTGACTTTTTGAGAAGCTTGGATTTTGCTGCAAATACATCAGAAGCAGAAATAAACGCTTGCACCTCCCTGGTGGCCAAATCATACTTTATAAAAATTTTGAAATTACATGAAAAGCATTTCTCAACAGGAGCAGTGTCCAATGCAAAAAGAATTTTTCAAATCGGAGTTTTAGAAGCAGAGATATTGGGGAAACTTAAGTTACCTTTGTGCCCCCAAGTGGAAAATCTATACTTTACTTGAAACCATATGAGAAACATTTCGCACCAGAAACGCTCTCCAACAAAAAAAATGATTTTTCAAATCATACTCTTGAAAGCAGAGATATCAACAAAAATAAGATATACATCTACACCCCTGGCAGGAAAACTATGTGCTATTAAGCAGGTGTTCTCAAAACATTTTCAGAAGTGAGCGGTATTGGTGGTCTAAGAATTTTTTCAGAATCTCGGATTTTGCTGCAAATACATCAGAAGAAGAAATAAACACTTACACCCCCTGGTGGCCAAATCATACGTTATCAAAATTTTGAAATTACATGAAAAACATTTCTCACCAGGAGCAGTATCTGATGCAGGAAGAATTTTTCAAATCGGAATTTTAGAAGCAGAGATATCGGGGGAAACGCAAGTTACATTTACGCCCCTAGTGGAAAAGCTATGCATTACTTGAAAATGAAACTGCGCCTAAAATAGTCTTCGTTATAAATGACATTGAAAGGAAGAATTTTTTCAATCGGATATTTAGAAGCAAATGTATGCAATAAAATGCATTTTAAATTTGATATCATCTGCATTTATGCCCTCTAGCAGCGAAGTTGTGCATCCGAAAAATTCAGAATGCATCATTCTCACATTTTAAGCTTTCCAATGCAAAAATAATTTTTCATACCGGACTAGTAGTTGCAGAGATATGGTGCCCATGGACGGACGGACAACCCGATAACATATACATGATCTTTTTTTACAAAAGACACGCTAATTACCCGCCAACTACTTCCTAGACTGCGGTAAATTCCTGAGATCCTGGAGATTGCAGTCACGGCATACAAACATGCGGCAGCGTTTATTATGACTTGAAACAATTTACAGTTTTGGAATTGTACTGATCAAAACCCTGTTCGAACATAATTTCTGCTAGCAGATAGTACACGAGAATTCGCCGATTTGTGGTATCATTGAAACGCGGCGGCCTGATAAGAACCAGTTTAAACATTGTGTGTGCTTCGTGATGGATTCCCATCATTCGTGAAAAAGGTCCGATCTCCGTGACACCATCGTGTGGTTTAATCAACATCGCACTTCACGATACATTGCATCCCGAAGGACGACACATCGTAGTACCGTTAGCTAAAAAAATCGGAGCCTCGATGTAAAACTTAAACTGGTTTTTTGTGATATACCAGTACACCGCCTAGCCTGAATGACCAGCGACAAATTTTTCTGCGAAGCAAGCAAGCAGGTTATTGGCTACTTTCGACGAAAAGACCTTACTGTCGGCCCACAGTTGAGAGAACACTGTTGACAAAGTGCAAAGTGGAGTCAATGAACGCTGAAGGGGAGAACGGTATCACGGTGTGTCCCTTCAGAAATTGTCTGAAAAGTGCAAAGTGGAGTCAATGAACGCTGAAGGGAAGAACGGTATCACGGTGTGTCTCTTCAGAAATTGTTTGAAGGAAGGAAATGACGTCATCGTCATTGGCAAAGACTTCTCCTTTTTAGCTCAAAGCTGAAATTTGATTTTTACAAAGTAAGGCACAAAGAGAGAAAAAAAAAAAAATTGACCGTGACCTATGACCTTAAGTCTGTGACCTTTCCTTGACTTTCGTGACCATTTTCTCATTGACCTTTCGGTGACTTTCGTGACATGGTAGACACCCTGAGAAACACACTGAACGGTTTAACTGCTGTTGACAAAGTACAAAACTGAGTCAATGAACGCTGAAGGGGAGAACGGTATCATGGTGTGTTCCTTCAGAAATTGTCTGAAGGAAGGAAATGACGTCATCGTCATTGGCAAAGACTTCTCCTTTTTGGCTCAAAGCTGAAATTTGATTTTTACAGAGTAAGGCACAAAGAGAAAAACAAAACAAAAAACAAAATGAAAAAATCGACTGTGACCTACGACCCTAAGTCTGTGACCTTTCCTTGACGATTTTCTCATTGACCTTTCAGTGACTTTCATGACCTGGTAGACACCCTGAGAAACACACTGAGAAAAGTTGGGAAGTTTATTATAAACCAGGAGTATCTTTTTGATTTCCTTTTACTTCTATTATTTTTTTAAGCAGTCTTCAACAGAAATATGGCTGAAACCTTGTGAATATTTAGGTGTGCAATAATGATGATGGATTCAATAAGCAAACAACGAAAGAAATTAAAACTTACTTCTTCTTGACTAAGATCCAGCTCTTCTAAAACTTTATTAAGGTAAAATTCTTTAATTGGCATTTTCCTACAAAAAATAATAAATAAATAAATAGAAATGACAGCAAAATGATGAAACATAGAAGAAATCAACAGCAAAACAATATGCGAAGAATTATGTATGTAATCGTAAAGCTATCTGAAAAAATTGCCAACAGTATTAAGAAAATGATCAGTACAAAATAATAAATATATATATTTAAAACCCATGTACAGCAAAATTTCAATTACATTGTACACCAATATTGGTATCCAGCTGCCACTGTCTCAGATCGAATCACTTGGAGTCATTTTTGTTTGGGTAAAAGTTATTATGGTATGTGCATGCGTGCAAGCTACACTTTTTTCCAGTTTGTTTTTTAGCACTATCCAGGATTCAAAATAAAGAAAATTAATGAAAAAATAATCTTCCAAAACAGATTGTAAACATATGGTGTCATTATTTTTGACATAGAAGTGCTATCATAAATTGCCTTTGATGTAATTCATAGGAAACAAACTTTAAAAAAAAATTTGCTATTTTACAAAATTTCATTGAGGTTATATTTACTTGTAACTTAAGTTTTGGGCTATAATCTAGTCCATATTCTGGGCCACAGGTGAAGTAGATGTTACCAGGCTAAATACTGAGCTTTGACCTTGAAAAGAAAAAAATTATACCAAAATCTAACCTAATCATATCATATGGGGCATCTGAGAAACAATGGATACATTTCAAACATTTTTCATGAGTAAATAAGGAAAATTAAGAGAATAGTTATCACCATATGAACCAGTGGCGTAACTACCATCCCCGCAGCCGGGGGCGCAGGTAACCAAGGGTGGTACGGCAGCTTCCAGTTAAAGTTTTTGAAAAACTTTGAACATGCCCAAAGACGAAGAGACTGTAAGGGCTGTCAAAGCACGATCAAATTAAACTTTTTACAAAGCGCACACACCACACTTCCAAATTAATGTAAGGTCTAAAAAACGTCTTTATTTACAATTAAAAAATATGGTTGTTTTAAAAGCTTCGGCGAGCACTTTCGCGACCACTATGGTTGCATCTTCAGGCCGATGAGTGAAATCATATTAGAGCGGCACATGGTTTAAATAGTAACAGACATCAGCACAGAAAATACATATTATGTAAATGAGAAAAAAAAAATACATAAGTCACCGCCATTCACCACAAACTGTTTAAAGTCATCAAAATTATTTTGGTGGTTTCTCCCATGAGTATTGTAAAACGACATTTCTCCAGGCACTAGGGATGTAGACAGAAACATCTTCATTGCAGCACTTAGGTCCTAATTTTATAATATATAGGCTCTCAGTGAGGAGCATAGATCTTTTTGTAGAAGCTGTTGATAGCAAATTTGCATTTTCCATGTCAGGTCTTAATCTCTTTCAATGACAGTCTTAGACAATGTCGAGGTAGTAGCTCCTTTACGGATGGCACATTTGTTTTCAGCCCACCGAATTCCTAGGCTTCGAAAGGTCGAACCCACATAGCAGAGATCTGCAGATTGTCCATTAATGTCCATCAGGGGGATACCATATACACCAAAGCGGGAAACAGTTGGTATTATATCTCTGTTATGTCTAATAATAGAAAAGAGGTTTTGAGTTTTGACACCGAACCCTAAGGAGTATTTTTTTTACAGGTGTTTTTTAATAATAAGGTAACAACTGATTTTTGGTAGGGCATGCTTCCCACATATTTAGTTGTGGGTACACTTCTAGTTAGGGTTGTTGAAGTCTTACGTTTATATTGCTGTATAGGTCATTGTACGCTGCCCGTGGGATATCCATGTGCATTTGCAATCTCATTAATTTTCCCCAATTCCTGATTTCGTTAAACAGAATTCGAAGAGTGAGTAAAAGCTCTATTTAAAAGGAATGTGCAATATTACTCAAATTTGACCTTAAAGGGTTTAAAAGTGGCAATTTTCTCATTCAACAAAGGCTAAAATATTGATTTGAAAGGAGCAGGGTCAAGATATTAATCGATTTAACTCAGATTTTGGGGTTTTTTTCATGTATTTGATATAGGGGTCAGAAGGCATAAAAAGGGAGCAAGCATTTTCAAAAATTTCATTTTTTGACCCGCCCTAATGGATACCCCACAGGTAGTGTGCAACGACTTATACAGCAATATAAACGGAAGACTTCAACAACCCTAACTAGAAGTGTACCCACAACTAAATATGTGGGAAGTATGCCCTACCAAAAATCAGTTGTTACCTTATTAAAAAACACCTGTAAAAAATACTCCTTAGGGTTTGGTGTCAAAACTCAAAATCTCTTTTCTATTATTAGACATGACAGAAACATAATACCAACTATTCCACTTAGTAGTTCTAATTCTGACTATTATATAGCTCTAATTATTGTACTATTCTCTTTTACGTGCGATATTTCAAAGTAACTTGTACAGAAAACTAGCGGATAATGCTTACCTTGGCATTCCTTTCTAGCGACGGGGACATTTCACGCACGTGTTTTCCGGTCTTTGTTGAGGTTATTGTCCTAAAGTCCGTTGTATGCGATGACTGGCTTTACTTCTCACACTTTTTGCTGGGTATACTCGTTGGATCTTTGCTTTAGGATTCAAACATCAATTTTTACCGTTCTTTATACTCGAAATTTTCGCCCATACTCTGGGCATCTTCAGGAGCGTGGCGACTTTACCACCGATGTTCGTGGTTAACGTCGCGCTAACGGAGACCGATACTCCTTGTTGCCATTCGTCGGAAAAACTTTCCTGGATATATTTCGTTATCAAGCCAGGCTGGCGCCATCTATGTTTCGTTAAGAACACTTTTTTCCCCCCGTATTTTTTTTTTTTTTTTTTAATTTTTTTAATTTCTTCTCCTATCCTGGTTTTCTTGTCTTTTTTTGCCTGTTTTTCTTTTGTTGTTGTTTTTCTTGTCTTATTAGTTCTTTCCACAGGCCCGATAATGTGCTAGGGTTGTTCTGGTTACATACCCTTGCTTTATTTTTGTAGATTAATATTGCTTCTTCCCTCCTCATTAGCCTTTCTGATTTTTTATTCTTTTTTAGCATTTTAATTTCATCGAACTTTGGGAATGTCCGGTTTTCCAAGCAGAATTGCACTAAAGCAGTTTTGGCTTCTTTTTTTTGCCAGTTAGATATGTGTTGTTTAAGTCTTTTTTTAATCTGTTTTTCGTACTTCCAATGTACGATATTGGGGGTATGTGTGCTATTGGAATTTCGTAGGTTCCTGATTCTTCTAGCATTTTTTCCTCTGTTTTTTTGTTGACAGTCATACTTTTCACGGTGTGCACTGAGCTTCCTAGTTGTAAGTCATATTTAGCACAGTGCCTATTGATTTCTTTACTCACTAATTCCAGGTATGGGAAAGATCCAATGTATTTCAATTTTTTATTTCTCATCTTCCTTTGGTTATGCACTTCTTGGCCTTCTTTACTCTGAGTCATATGCTTTTTACTCTCGTGTATCCATTTATTAATTAGCTTGCTCGGGTACCCATACTCTTGTGATATTTTCGAGATAAACTCTAGCTCTTGATTTTTTAGCCTGTTGTTAGATGTGTGTGTGTACGCTCGCCGTATCAAGTTTACTATGCTGTTTTTTATGTATCACTGGATGGTGCGACGAGTATGATATCAGTACAGGTATGTAAGTTGCTTTTCTGAACACAGAGTATTCAAAACTATTTTCGTTTTTCTTCAGTTGAATGTCCAGGAAGGATAGGCAATTATCCTCTTCAAACTCAATAGTTAGCTCTATGGTGTTACGGGGGGGGGGGGTTCTTAACGCAACATAGATGGCGCCAGCCGGGCTTGATAACGAAATATATCCAGGAAAGTTTTTCCGACGAATGGCAACAAGGAGTATCGGACTCCATCAGCGCGAAGTTAACCACGAACATCGGTGGTAAAGTCGCCACGCTCCTGAAGATGCCCAGAGTATGGGCGAAAATTTTGAGTATAAAGAACGGTAAAAATTGATGTTTGAACCCTAAAGCAAAGATCCAACGAGTATACCCAGCGAAAAGTGTGAGAAGTAAAGCCAGTCATCGCATACAACGGACTTTAGGACAATAACCTCAACAAAGACCGGAAAACACGTGTGTGAAATGTCCCCGTCGCTAGAAAGGAATGCCAAGGTAAGCATTATCCGCTAGTTTTCTGTATAATACCAACTGTTTCCTGCTTTGGTGTATATGGTGTCCCCCTGATGGACATTAATGGACAATCTGCAGATCTCTGCTATATGGGTTCAACCTTTCGAAGCCTGGGAATTCGGTGGGCTGAACACAAATATGCCATCCGTTAAGGAGCTATACCTCGACATTGTCTAAGACTGTCATTGAAAGAGACTTAAGACCTGACATGGAAAATAAGCGAACTTACTATCAACAGCTTCTACAAAAGCTCTATGCTCCTCACCGAGAGCCTATATATTATAAAATTAGGACCTAAGTGCTGCAATGAAGACGTTTCAGTCTACATCCTTAAGTGCCTGGAGAAATTTTGTTTTACAATACTCATGGGAGAAACCACCAAAATAATTTTGATGACTTTAAACAGTTTGTGGTGAATGGCGGTGACTTATGTATTTTTTTTTCTCATTTACATAATATGTATTCTCTGTGCTCATGTCTGTTACTATTTAAACCATGTGCTGCTCTAATATGATTTCACTCATCGGCCTGGAGATGCAACCATAGTGGTCGCGAAAGTGCTCGCCAAATCTTTTAAACAACCGTATTTTTTAATTGCAAATAAAAACATTTTTTAGACCTTACGTTAATTTGGAAGTGTGGTGTGTGCGCTTTGTAACAAGTTTAATTTGATCGTGCTTTGACAGCCCTTACAGTCTCTTCAATTTGTAGCGCGAAAATACCTCTGATTTTTATGCACAAAGACAAACAAACAAATAATTAATTAACCCAAAGGTTCATGTTTCTTTTAAGGTACTTTTAGCTTTGCCTAAATAAATGTCAAGCTTCACTTTTAAAGCACTGGATGTCCTACAGATTGAAACTCTTTGGCTCCGGGTTGTCATACGATCGTTCTCCAATCGCCATCTCTCTGCGCTGCTGTAGAAAAGTAGAAAAGCGCAAGGCCACATGCGGATTCCCCATGGACTAAGTGGGAAAACAGTCAGTCACCTAGGATTACGTACACGGCAGGAGCCAACTTTTATTCACAGCAGCCGTAGATCTGCTGTGCACAAGAGGGTGATTTCTCCAAGTGATTTATTTTAGTTTTGTACAAAACAATTACATGTATTGTTAAATCTATTACTTAAAAAATTAAAACTAAAGAGCTCTAGGTACCAGCATTACTTTTCCAGACACTCTCCCTGACACCCCCCCATCCACCACACACATGGGGGAGGGGGGCATTTTTCTAGTTAACGCCACTGATATGAATAAGCAACCCAAGAAGTTTATGGCACTTCAAATGGAGCACCATTTGTCACTCTTACAATGTTCATTTGATATTCAAATGCTCATAAATTGTTAGCACACACTTAAGGTGGGATGCCCTTTACAGCACAGACACTGCAGTCTTCCAGGTCTTGTAAAGAGATGTGACTGGTGTGTAATAAACCTGATCCTTTATGTACCCACCTGCAAGAAGAAATCCATGGATGTTCAAGTCCAGCAACTTTGCAGGCAATTAAAAGAGATCACCCTTTTGAATCCATCTGCCAGCAAAAGTCGAACCCAGAAACTTGCACTCCAACATGGTGGTGCTCCGTCTTTTGGAATACAGACATCTGACTAAGTTCCTGAATTTGTGAACTGCATGCACTTTCCAAATACAAGTCTGATATGGCAACAGTAAGTAAAAATTATCTGGTAGTTTGTATTTCTTTCGTGGAGCTAACCTTTGAATATTAGAGAACAGCTTTGTGTGATATGTATGTATGTACGCATGCACTTCCTGCACGTCAAGGTAGATAACGCTGGTAATGTTCTCAAAAAAAAAAAAAAAAAAAAAAAAAAAAAAAAAAGACCGATTATTCCACCGAGTGTAACAGCACACCAGCCACCTTGGCACTCACTCTTTCGTGTTCAATGACAGCATGCTGTTACAAGTGTGCAAGGTTTTTTTGGTTTTTTATTTTCAAATGTCACCTTTTTTTTTTTTTTTTGAAGTTTTAACTCAATGGGCTATAAGCAGTCACCAGGATTCGAACCCGGACCCATCTCGGAAGAATGGTACTAAGCCAGCACTTAGACCACTGTGGCGGCCAAATGTTGCCTTATCTGAGAAGGTAAGGTTTATACTTTATCAGGTAATCACAGGGTTCATACACATTGGTGGTGGAAGGGGGGAGATCAAGGAGTTTCAAGAACATTAAAGTAAAAAAAAAACCAAGGCTTTTGCTAGCAAAGCCATCGTAAAAAATCTGTATAACTTTAACTTGGCACATTTCATTTCCTTTATTCAGCACTTTTATAGTCAGGGCTTGTTAAACAAGGTGTGAGGCATGTTAAAATAATATGGGACATTCAATGAAACTGATAAATGACAGCATGACTGTATTGACTAAAGGAAGAAAAAAATACCATATTTTACTTTTTATAATTTCTGGTCAAGGGAAAGGGTGGGGGGGTTCTTCGATTTAATCCAAGGTAACGCAGAATTCACAGACTGTGAAATTCGGAAACAAAAACGCTGAATAATCTGCACCTGTGATGCCCATTCCAAATATTTGATAGTTATATAATAGGTTTTAACTTACCTATCCCATTTAACCATATTCTGTACATATATACTGTATGCTGATGGCACAGTCCTGTTGGCAGAGAGCAAAAGTGAGCTGCAGAGTATTTTGTCCCGGATGTATAAAGTTTGCATGAAATTCAAACTGAGTATAAATAAGAGAAAACCCAAAGTTATGGTTTTTGAGTGGAGAGCTGTTAGTAGTGAATGTAATATAAGTTTAAATGGCACAGTATTTGACCAGGTGAATGAGTTTGTGTATTTAGGAAGCATGTTTGACAGTGAGAAGAAATCGGATGGTGAAATTAGTAGGCGAGTGAATTCTTCATTGAAAGTCATAGCAGCTTTGTGAGGTTTTCACAGGAATGATGGGTTTTCAAGAGAGTCGCACATGGCTGTGTGTATGAGAGTGTAATTGTTCCTACTCTGATGTATGACAGTGAAATGCGTTACTTACAGGGGGGTTGTGGCAAGACATGTTCTGATTGTGTGAGGAATGAAGATGTGTTGCAATTGTGTAATGTGAAGCAAATTGTTGTTAGCAAGGTGGAGACTAATATGCTTCACTGGTTTGGCCATGCTGAAAGAATGAGTGATAAGATGCTTACTAAGAAAATCTTTTTAGCCCAAGTGGCAGGAAGGAAAGGCAGAGGAAGTCATGGGAAGATCAGATTCAGGAGTGTCTGCATGAGAAAGAGATTATGAAGTACAGAAGATCTTGTGTACGTCGTGTGATGGATGTCAGTGAAGCCCGAGTTGTGTGTCAAGATCGCTGTAAATGGAGAAGTTTGATACAGCAACAGTAAGTAAATAATCAGTTAAAACTTTATCTGGTAGTTTGTATTTCTTCGTGGAGCTAATCTCTGAATCTCAGAGAACAGCTTAGTGATATGTATGTATGTACTGTACATATATACAATGAAGTCAATACCTCTCTTAGTAACTTGAAAAATTAATTTAGGACTGAAATATCTATGTTTACAATGTTAAAACTATGAGGAATATTGCTTAACAATTCTTTAATAGCTTAAAAAGACAATTTAAAAATTTTTAACGATAAAAGAACTCTAAGAATACCACTTTCTTGTGCTGCACTATTATTAAGTTGGTTTGACATTATTTTTGTTTTATCAATATTGATTTCTAATCCAATTTCTTTTGACAAATCTGTTAGTTTTTCTATTATAAAAAGAATGATAGAAGAACTAACAGAAATTGGATTAGAAATCAATATTGATAAAACAAAAATAATGTCAAACCAACTTAATTAATAGCAAAGCGCAAGAAAATATTAGAATAAATGATAAAGAAATAGAATATGTTGAAGAATACATATACCTAGGAAAACTAATTAGCACAAAGAAACAGGGAATTATGGAAGAAATTGACAGAAAGAAAATGGGGTGGACAGCTTTTGGGAATTAAGTTAAAAAAGATTCCATGCAGTAAAATAAAGACCAAAAAAAAAAAAAAAAAAAAAAAAAAAAACAGAGCAAAACTTTTCAATGTATAATACCCGTTATGACATATGGCGCTGAAACCCAGCCCATCAAGGGAAACATCTTAGACAAATTGCAAAAAACACCACGTAAAATGGAAAGATGCCTACTTAATACAAGGCTTCAAGATAAAGCTAAAAATACAGATATAAGGTACAGGACGAAATTTTTAGACATATGTAAAAAGATACTAAATTTAAAATGGAAATGGGCTGGCCATATAACAAGAATGGAAAATAATAGATGGAATAAAATAATAACAGAATGGAGACCATATAAAGGAAAAAAAGGAGTAGGAAGACCAGAGGGAAGATGGATGGATGATATAAACAAAACTGTAGGAAAACTGTGGAATAGACAAGCACAAGACAGGGACATTTGGAAAGAGATGAGGGAAAACCTATAGTCTCAATTGTCTATAAAAAGGGCAGGATGAAGAAGAAAAAATACAACTAAAGAAAACACTGACTTCAAACCTGATTCTTTCCTGCAAGAGTGTTTGGTAACATGAGTTACCATTTTCAAGCAGTTACAATGTCTGTTATTGAATAACACGGCAGAAACTGCAGTCTTGTAGTTGAAGTAGCCTCATTTCGATTAAGTGAAGTAGGGTGTGGTCTCTAATCTTTATTGTGCATGCCTCATTACATATCAGTAACAGAATTTTTCTTTATCTTTTTTTTAAAGGAAATAAATATACATTTTCCTTTAAAAATTGCAGTTGCTATTGTTGAGTGCGCACAGAATTCATATATTTTAACAACAGTAAAATACCATAATAAAATGGCCTTAACACTGCATGATAAGAAAATGCTTTAACAGGAAATAATCCTAGTTCTTTAAATTTTGGCTCTGCCACCTGTGAAAAGGATATTTTTCCCCACAAAGTTTTCAAAGAACTTATAAAATATGAAAGTGCACTACAATGAAATCTGGCCTATAATTCTAACATTTGAAGAAAAAAAAAATACCACATTCATATTGCACAAACAGTTCCACAATTTTCCCTATCAATACAGCACCACAAACCACATTTTCTAGTTGAAATTTGAGATTCAAATTTAAAATAATTTAAATTCACTACCTGTCATGCAATCTTATTTCTATTTTGTGTCATTCCACATGAAATCACCAGATTAAAAAAAAAATGTAGTTGTAGGTTTTTAAATTTTCCTCATTTTTTTTTATATGTTACAGTACAACATAAAAGTACTCTGAAAACAAAGTTTGGGATTTATTTTCCCAACGCCTTTGGAGATATGGGTCTTCAAACCCCCAAAATGAGCTAAAATAAGGGTTATAGTTAATTAACACAAATTGAGTAATTGTGGAGATAATGACACTTAATGAGTACCTAAATAGAGGTAATAACCTGTACATTCATATGTAATAACCTCAATCCCATAGTGTAATAATTCATCAGGCTGTAGGCAGTCAAAGTTCAAGGTCACAGTGCTGATTTCACCACTTTTCGGCAGCATTTTTATACCAGAAGGGTACTTAAACACAAAGTGAATATTTTTTCAGGCAATCCTCATATGTTGCTAAGAATGTTAAAGCATATTTCAACTTGTGTTGTTTCCCTTTTTTAAATCAGAAAATATTTTATAACTGCAACATTGGCAAAATTTCCATTTTTGGGATGCAATAAATCAAAAGGGGTAGCAAATAAACACCTTATTTTTTCTGAGGATTATCTTCCATTGCATATCTAAATATTCTCAAAGTTTTGTTTCGTGTTTCACAATAGTTTCTGAAATAATGATAATACAAATTTGCTCTTCAGGGTATGCAATATGGGCATACTTTTAGCATTTAGCCTATGAAACTGCAATACCCCTCTCCCCTCCATTTGTTTCCAAAAAATGTTTCAAACAAATTCTTATTTGCATTCATGTAGTAGGTCTTTTTGTTAAAATATAATGTCCTTGCCTAGTTTTAAGGGTTTTAGAAAAGTGATGCAATCATAAACTAGCATGTCATCATTCATGGCAATCCGATATGTCCATTAGAAGGACTTTCAGTGTTGGATGATGCAATACAATCAGATGTTGCATCATCCACCTCAAGCAGCACAACTCAACTCCACTGTCAATTCAGTCAGCTTAGAACCTTTGAGGATAAAACATCCAAGTCTCTTAGCTTTGTTTCAACTTTATAGTATCAGTGTTGCAAATATGTATAATTTCTATGCAAATCAGGCTTGCTGAATTAATTTTAAAGTTGTGTAATCCAATTTTTTGATTAATACTACAAATTCAGAAATTATTTTTATCATAAGTGTATTCAGTAATGCAGTGTTGTGTTGGTGTCTTGACTGAGGAAGATTGTACTAATGCATCATACAGCTCTTTAAGAAAAGTGACTAAAATTTGTGAGTATTCACCTGAGCAACAGAAATGATTAAAAATGAGAATTAAAAACAATATTCAAAGTTTATGTGAGCACCATAAAATTAAATATTTGGATAAATAACACTACTTATATGGAAATACATGCTGTGATCCATACTCATAATGCTGTGATCCATATCCATAAAAAAGTAAAGAAATCATTGTGAGATAACCGTCAGCTTTGCTGAAGAACACTCACATCTTTAACTACAGCTTGTGCCTGGGAAATCTCTATGTTCTAACTGTCAAAAAATGGTCACTAAGAGTGACAAGACTCATCATAGAACAGGAAAATGCAAGAAAGTAAATTACAAGGAATCGTAAAAATTACTCTGAATCTGATATTTCAGACCATGATGCTGAGCTGAAACTGATGAGAACAGCTTGTATGAACAAAAACATGTTAAATTGGAATCAGTTAATCAAGCATGTAGCATTTTAGGAATTTCTCCAGTGAAAGTTCAAACTTTGCAAGCACAGAAGAGATATGCTGCCATAAAAAACAAAGTTATCCAAATATCTGGTAACGTTTCACATAAACTGCATGATTTTATAAAAATTTTAAACTTTGCTCATTTATTTCTGTGGTTGAATAATGGCCAAAAATAATTAAAAAAATTTTTTTCACTCCCCCTTCCCACCTCTATAGGTTGCTTCAAAGATGGCGGCCATCACAATTTTAAGCATATTCAAATATTTCTGATATCTGATATTGGAATCATTCAAAAAAGGTTTTGTTAAGCATAAAATGAGGATTCTGTAACACTAAGAAAATGTTCAGAAATCAGTCACATTCTTTACTTTTTTTAAAAGCCCTTTAAACATTGATGATCGGATGCTGATTTTGCCTTACTTTGTGATTTTTTTTATGAAACACAGGAAACATATACAAAGTTGCAATTCATACTGTAGAAACTTTGTCCCTTGAAACACACACACACACACAAATTCCTGAAATTAGGTACCCTTTCGTGCTCCCCCCCCCCCGAATTTGAGAAAAAAATACTTTCCCAATTTTTGAGGTCTTATAATCTCTGGTGGGGGAGATACAAAACCTGAATTTTTGTGTACATAGCCACCTATATAATGGCTATTAACTCACAAAAATTGGGTATTGTGTTCAGCCTAGTTTTTGATATACAGGGCTTGCTATATCAGGGAAAATAGTGTTATTGGTACATTCATAATACTTGTTTTAAATTTTCAATTTACTTCCGATATTGGAGGTTATATTTTAACGTGCATTAATGCATTTGCATTTTTGAACTTCACTTTTAGTTGGTAAAGTTCGATGAACACTTACCGCACGTGGGGCTTGGCTTTCAATTCATATTTTCGTTTATGTGGATGCGGCACGTTCATCGAAATTAACGAAATTGCTAACAAAGAAGCCAACTCCAATAGCGTTACAGTAGATAAAAAATTAAATGCACTATTTGATGAACAAAAAGTAAATAAGGAACCCATAAATGAATTTAATGTTTATGAAAATCGGTCTGATAAAAACTTAAGCTTTACACAAAAAGCAATTTTACAAAAAGGGAAAAAATTTGCCTTTCCACAAGGCCTCCCCAAAACTGAAGAAATCATCCCTTGCCTCGAAGATATTCTCAAAAATATACCAGGCACAGAGAATAAAACTGAAATTGAGAACAAATTATATAGAGTTATTCTAAAAGAATATAATGCCAAACACAACAAAAACTTCTATATAGAGAAAAAATTAAAATATGAAAAAAAAAACAACTATTGGAATTAAAAAATGACCCATATATCAAATTTTGTGAAGCAGATAAATCCGGCCAAATCATTATTCTCAACACTGATGAATTTGAACAAAAAATGACAGAAGCAATTGATGGATTAAATTGTACTGAAATTAAGAAAGACCCAACTGATAATCAAATTAAATTCCTAGCGGATATAAGAAATCATAGCACATTACCTGATGAAATCAAACGCTCGTTTCCACCAATGGGAGCAGGCATACCACGTATCGTTGCAAAGATAAAAACGCACAAAGATGGTGCTCCAATGAGACTGATAGTTTCAAAAAAAAACTCACCTTTGATAACATTAGAGAAAACATTTACAAATTCCTAGCACCCTTTTTCATGAACAACAAGTTCACCATCAAGAACACATATGAGTTTATAGAGAAAATTAAAAATGTAAAAACTGGCCTAATGGACTTAAACATGGCAAGCATGGATGTTAAAGCATTATATCCAAGCACTCCAGTTCCAGAAGCTATTGAAATCATCATTAAGAAGTTGCAAAATCTTAAAATTTTAAATAACACACAAATTCAAGAATTCAAAAAAAGTTTTAGTTTATTTATATGAAAATAATATTTTTACATACAAGAACAAAATATTCAAACAAAATTCAGGAGGCCCAATGGGCTCACCATTATCAACTCTATATGCTGAGGTTGTGATGAACGAAATTGAAGAAAATGTCCTACATCATATGGAAGAAAAACCAGAAGTGTACTGTCGATACGTAGATGACATTTTCATTCTATCAAAACTGAACGAAGAAGAATTAAAAAAATTAACAAAACGTTACAGCGCATTATATCCAACTATAGAACTCACGGTTGAAATGGAAAAAAATAATGCAATAGCCTTTTTGGATGTACATGTTATCAAATCCACAGATAAGTTACTATACAGAGTTTATCGGAAAAGTTCATTTGTTCCGGTCCTAAACCCATACAATTCAGCACATCCATATCCTCAAAAATGCAATAGTATAAAAACCTTAATTAAAAGAGCATATACGCATTCTGAAAATAGTCAGTTCATCAATGAAGAAATCAAATTCATAAAAAAAATTGCAAGCAGCTTTGGTTATCCTAACCATTTAATAAAAAAATGGGACACAGAAGTAATAAAGAAAATAAAAAAAAAATAATGCTGTAGTAAATAAAAAAGAAATCAAATATTTAAATGGTTTTCCTTACATTAAAGGCACTACCAATGAAATTAATAATATTTGTAAAAAGCATAACATTCAAATTGGAGGAAAAGTAAATACCATCAAAAATATAGTAACAAAAAATAATGATAAAATAAGAATGTTAGAAAAAGCAGGTATTTATTCAATTCCTATTACTGAAAATCCTCCAATGGCTTATATAGGAAGTACCAAAAATAAGCTTAAACACAGATTAAAACAACACATAAAAAACTGGCAGAAAAAAAGAAGAAAAAACAGCACTGATTCAATACTGTCTGGATAACCAAAAATATCCAAAATTCGAAAATATAAAAATCATTAAAAGCTGTAAATCCGAAAAACACCTCAGAATAGCAGAGTCGGTAATGATTGAAAAAAATAGGACAAAAGTTTGCAACCACAATGACCCTAATAATTTGAGAAACAGCTGGAGAAATTTAATTAAAATTGAGCAAAAAAAAGAAAAAGTTCGAAAAAGGAGATCACTGACCAACAAGAGATGGCGCCACAACGCCCAAGAAGAAGCGATAGCAGATGACAGAAGCAGCCCGCGAGAACCACCGAAATGCCCAGCTGACACGGTCCGTGCTAGTTGGAGCAAAATGTCCCCTCGAAGACGGTATAGTAGTAGTACCGAAAGTACTCGGTTAAGAATAAATATTGAAGTAAATGAGGATGCAGCAAAGGAAAAACTCATTTGGTGATGAGGCAAAATAATTCCAACGGAAAAAAAAAAAAAAAGAAGTGAACCGTGGCCAAATGGAAAAAACAACAACAACCCCGTGCCGCATCCACATAACGAAAATATGAATTGAAAGCCAAGCCCCACGTGCGGTAACTGTTCATCGAACTTTACCAACTAAAAGTGAAGTAAGTGTTCATCGAACTTTACCAACTAAAAGTGAAGTTCAAAAATGCAAAAAAAAAAAATTGTTTTAAATTATATCAATATCATGTTACATTTTTTTTAAATGCACACAAATGAAAAAATTAACAGTTAGCTATAAAATGCTCGAAGAAAAATCAGTTAAATAAATTTGGTTCTTGTTTTCAGCCTAGTTACTGAGATACAGTAGCTCAAATAAGGGAAAAACTCAAAAGAAGAAAAAAAAAAAGTGGAAACTGTAATATTACATTAAATTTGTTTGTCTTATGTTTATTAACATTTTATCAAATTACTTGTATTTAATGTTGCATTTCTTTATTTGCAAAAGGGTGAACATTCTTATGACCCAATATCTAAAGCTACATGTGATGGAGCAAAATTATTATAAACACTGGACATGTTTTTTTACTGAAATACTGAAATTTGAGCATCTTTATGGAAATAGTTGTTGTGACTCACTAAAAATTCAGCTAAAAATGAAAAAAGGAAGACCAGAGTATCAGGTTCTCTGAGAATAATAACAACTGAAATGAGATAACACTACAACAGCTTTGTCGTGGGCGCCACTTTTAAAGTGCTTACGCCAAGACTAAAAATCGAGAAACAATGTAAGGAGTTGGGCTATATCGATCAATGTGACAAGGGTGAAAAAAAAAAAAAAAAAAAGAATATATAATAATTAACTACCTCCCTCAACTTTATAAGTTGATAAGACAAAAACTGAATACTGCCATTTCGGTGATCCGTACAGCTCTTTTCACAGCATTTCCTTAAATCACCGTTTGCTATATAAAAAAAAAATGCGAGCCTTTTTCTTTTTGTTTAATCAAAAATTAAAGTTCAAAATTGGAACTTCAACTGTCCATCGCTGTATATAGTGATACGCAACAGTTTTCTTTGCACAATGAGTGAGTAGTGCCGTTTTTGAACTTTAATTTCGTTAAGAAAATGGCAAAATGCCTGCTCTGTGATTTGATGTAGCAAGAGATGACTAAGGAATGGCAAAACATGCATTTTAAGTTAAATTAATTCCAAAAATCGGTACTGCGGTAGTCACTCTGCCGTGAATACAATTTTATGGGTCACAGAAATAAAACTGATTCTTTCACGGACACATCGTGAACCGAGTTTGAAATATTTCGCTTACAAAAATTGGAGTGTAAAAATGCCAGCCCCACTGATTTATTTTGAAGCAGAGACTACGAAGTAGGGAAGCAAGCATTTCATTTCGAAAAATTCTTTAAAAATGTGAAGTCATTATTTTGCACGGTCACGAAAAAATAAATGAACATCATTGGAAACAATAAAAAATGAGGAATACATCCAGGAAGAGAAATAGTAATAATAAAAAGACCTTCAGAAAAATTCAAAACGCGGAAAATCACGGCTGCGCATTTACGCCAAACTTCCAGAAAATGTGATGAACCCCAAAAAACGCACTTTACGACCGGAAGAGATTTGCCCAAATCCGGAAAATTTGGTAGGTGTGCAACTTTTTAGAACATTTTGATCACTTTTAAAACATTTGGTGCAACTCCACAATATCATTGATTACAGAAATACATAACTTTTGGAGGAAAAACGAAAACAGAATTTTAAAATATTCTAACAATCGTAACAGCTGTCCAAAATCTTCAAAAGACGAAAATTCGTCCCCAGGACGGAAGAATGGCAACCATGAATTTTGTGTTTTTAATACCAGGGAAAGCTCTTTGTCCTTCATGTGTTCTTACTCTGAACAAAAAAGTAACTGAACAACAAACAGGGTTCGTACTCTTTTTGGGGGAAAAAATTCAAGGACTTTCCAGGCCTTTTCCAGGCCATATACAAAAAATTCCAGGATGATTACTACGCTTTACAGTATCATGCTCAAATTAGTTTTTAAAAGCAATTTCAGTTTTAAGTAATAAAAATGATGAAAGATGCAAATGGATTAGGGATGATAGGGGGAAGGGAATAGAACTGTCCATAATTAGCATGTTCTCGTTGCGCTAGGCGCTTAAGCACTGCTGAATTCAGTCAGACCCCCAATTGTCAAATGATTGAAATGTGCTGATGTTCATGGAATGAAATGGTTGATCAGCTATGATAACCGCATAAAAGTTCGAAGGGGGGCGATTTCTTTTTTACGTTATGCAACATTCTACATTACTCCAGTATTTATCTTGTCATCATCAACAATAGCAATGTAACTACCACTTACGATCGCGGATATCGGCCAACTGAAAATCTGCCATACAACTAAGGGATACAACACACAGGTATCATGTTACAGTGTATTGTAATTGAAAAAAAAAAAAAAGATTTCAGAAATTAAAATCGAAAAAAAAAAAAACTTTCAGAAATTAATATCATCAAGTCATGGTGTTTCAAAAATCCGCTTCCTTTATAATGTTTAAAAACATGTAATGTTTTTTCTTTTTTACCTGTCGTGTATAATAAAATGGGTTGATTTTTTTATGGAATCAGACGTCCATATGTCCAATTGTCTTCGTCTGAGTTCACACGTTAGCTACTGTGTACAAGTAGACATATTTTTTCAGCTCAAAAATATGTAGTTTTGTATGTATTCACAGTATAACTCATTCCGTATTCCCACAGAACAAAATTCAGCAGATACAAATGAAGAACATCAAGACCCACCCAACACCATGTTTCCGATTGTCTGCTGTTTATATTCAAGAAATGCGAATATGGATCAATGGTGAATGCAGCAACTATGGTTTTTATTTATTACCAAGAAAAAAAGGAGCCTGAAAGCTGTAAAGCTGAAACGGATATTTCTCCCCCTCCCGAAAACATTCCGATTAAGTTCAAACAGCAGGAGCACGCGTCCACGCACACTCAACCTCTGGAATGTCCTGATGGAACGGCTTCTTTTCATTTGGCACATCGCCATAAATCACCACCTGCAGCTCACTGAAGTGTCTTCCTCCTTCACAGCAACTATAGGAGAAAACGCAAAAAAAAAAAAAAAAAATGCTGCCCAATTTTTGACAAAATGACCAAATTTACGTCATAACGTTGCAATTTACTAAAATACGTTTATCTGCTGAATTTCGCCTAAATCCATTGAAAACTTTAGATTTTTTTATTAAAACAGTAACTCAGACATCTGAATAAAAATGTATGTTTGTAATTAAAATAGAGTCCATATCATCACAGAAACAAAATTTAAGGATCACTCTGTTTAAATAAACCATGGCATCTAAAAAAAAAATAATTTGCTTGCTTTTCCCGTAATTTATAATTGCAGTTTCTTTTTTTGAATCCGATTTTTGCAACGGAAGATTTTTTTTTTTTTTTTTTTGCATCTGCTAAAGTTTCAAACGGAATTCGGCGAAATTTGCACTAGAACTTTATTGTGATGTATTTTAACCACTGTAAAATTTTACTGTGTTATTTTCAAAATTCCGGAAAATGGATTTCTGAAAATATCTCTTAGTCCTTTTGAGCCGTGGAAGTGATAAACAGGTGTTTGCTTTCTTCCCAACCAAGGGCTTCGGATCAGCGCTCCCAGCTGTCAATCAACCGTTGCTATGGTAACACCCTTTCTGCTCAAGGCTCACTATCTAAAGAGGCACACATAATAAAAATTTCCAATGCTAACTTTTTAAGTTTTAAACCGATTCAAATGGAATTTTGGGAGTGAGCTTCTGTAATCCAATTATAGTAAATGTAAAAATTTCAGCCACTTTTGTGAAAAATTCGCAAAGATAGTTTTCTTATTTTTTATCATAAATAGCCGAAGTCTCTTGAGGGGTGGGCTTCGGAAGCAAGCGTCTTAATGCAATAAACAAGGAGCAGATGAATGTGTTGTTCAGGCATACTCTTCACTGGTGGATGCCAGCTGACTTGGTAAACACGCGACCCCTTGCAAATGCTAAATGTCTCTTCTTTCCCCTTCTGTTGTTCTCAGTAGTTGTCGGACGGACATCAAGCTCAGGGCTAGAGAATGCATCAAGCTCCCCTTCCCTAACAGACCTGCTAGTAATCATCCAATTTTATTGCACTGGAAGTAGTGCTTCCCCCCCCCCCAGCCAAATTAGGATTTGGGCACATCCGAAACACCACTGTAGCCGGCGGTTTCTTTGAGAACAGAGAGGAACTTAAAAAAATTAAGGGGTAACAGTCAGTAACACAATTTCCTAAAAGGGCATTTTTTTAAGCACTAATTTCAAATTTCAAGGCTTTTCAAGACAGCATTAAAAAAATACCGTTTTTCCAGGATATTCCAGGCCTTGAAAACGTAATCATGATTTTCCAGGACTTTCCAGGTTTTCAAGCACGCGTGCGCACCCTGAACAAAGCAATGCAAATTATGATGATGATGATGACGACGATGATTTTAGGCCTGCAATTCAAAAGGTGAAAGAAATCAATACGGCCTGCTCACTCCTGCATATCTTTCCAATTTGCATTCAGAAATTGCCATCAAAATGAAGAGCACAGGCTATAGTGGCAAAATCTGAAAAGATAACACGTGCAGCTAGAGAAAATTGGTACTTACATTTGAGAACGGAGAGTTATCTGATGAAAATGACGTGAATGAGTTCAGCGAAGAGGGTGAGTATGATGCTCCGATAAGAAAATTAAAAGAAAAGTTTACTGCAGCTCATAACAAAAAAAAAACAAAAAAACAATACAAATAATCAGTCTACTACCAAAAAGCTGGTCTACCGTTCATATTTGTGAAGAATTTAATTGCACAGAATACATTGTAAAGAAAACTAAAAAACTTGTGACTTGTGAAAAAATTTGGTATTTTACCTGACATTCATTCCCAAGCCTGCAAAAAGGATTTTTAGTCTTGAGATAACTCAGAAAGCCATACAATTTTTTATACAAATGATAAGAATAGCGGGGTTTGCCTTGCAGCAAAAGACTGTATTTCTGTTCGAGACAATGAAGGTAGAAAGGTTTTGAAACAAAAGAGACTGGTCTTGTGTAATATCAGAGAACTGTACACAGACTACAAGAGTGTAAATCCAAATGACAAGATTGTTTTCTCCAAGTTTGCCTTTTTGAGACCGAAGTGGTGTGTTCTTGCAGGAGCAAGTGGGACACACTCTGTCTGCCTTTGCCTTTACCATCAGAACTTGAAATTAATGTTGCGTGGAATAAGAATGAATATTTCTTACAAAGACTTACTGGAGAGTGTTGTGTGTAACATTGAAAGTGAAGAGTGTATGATGAAAAAATGCCTTTATTGTCCAGGACCAAATGTAATCAGGAATATGCTTGAAGAAATATGTGAGGATCTTCATGAACACACTTTAACTTTCCCTCAGTGGATGACCACAGACAGAACAGAGATGTTCAATGTCTCCCTTTCATCAGATGATTTCACTGAAAAGGTAATAGAAAAGTGATGGACCTCAAGAAACACCATTTTGTAGCAAAACAGCAGTAATCTTTCCTTAAAAGTACAAAAGAAAACTTAAAGCAAAATGAGTGTATAATCATGGGCGATTTCAGCAAAAACTTCACATACGTAGTCCAAGATGAGATGCAATCTTTTCATTGGGAAACTGATCAAGTTACTCTCCACCCTTTTGTGGTGTACTTCAAGACCAATAATGAAGTCAAATGTCAGAGCTTCTGTGTGGCGAGTGATCATTTGTCCAACAACCCTAATGCTGTCTTTACCTTCCAGAAGAAGCTGCTGCCACAAGTAAAGGAGCTCATTGGCCCCCATCTCACCAAAGTGTTCTACTTTTCTGATGGTGCAGCGAGCAAGTATAAAAATTATAAGAATTGCTGCAATCTGTTCCGTCACAAGGTTGATTTTGGGCTTGATGCCGAATGGCATTTCTTTGCCACTGCACACGGCAAGAACTAATGTGATGGGATAGGAGGTACTGTCAAACGTCTGGTAAGGAAAGCTTCACTGCAAAAAACCTATCCAGTGGACATTATTACAGCTCAAGCTCTTTATGAATTTTGTGTTGGTAATATTCAAGGAGTCTGTTTCATTTTTGTTGAAGTCCTTGCTCTTGAGAATGCTAACTTGAAAAGCATTATGCTAACTTCAGAAAGTTGAAAGGAATACGTGAGATGCACCGTGTTATTCCTATCCCAACAGAAAGCAAAATACTAACAAAAACAACCTCAACATCCATGGACTTCAATAAACATCAAGTCAGTTGCTTATCATCAGTTGTGACTTCAAAACAAAGAGACGATGTTGCATGCATCTATGGCTCTAACTGGTCAGTTGGACGTGTACGCGACACAGTGGATTTGAAATTCTACATTTTTAGTCCTCCTGGACCTGCTACGTCCTTTGTGACTAACAATGATGACAGGACGTCAGCATGGATACCAAAAAGCAAAATCCTGAAGATCTTGACACCATTTGAGTTCTATACTTCAGGTTCTCGCAGAGTCTACAAAATTGATGAAAAACTGAAGAACGAGATATCTTTTCTCTTCACTCTAAAATCCAGAGACATTGACTGTTGAGAGCTATAAAGGCAGACGTGCCAACCTTCAAAATCTAAAAATCAGGAGATTTTTTACAGCTCATAGAATCACATGAGCGCTATTTTTTTATCGACATTTTTCAGATGCAGGAGCAATTTTCCAGAAGTAGTATTATTGGTACATAGCATTTTTAATGTTTAAAAAGTTATTCTAAATGCAGACTGTATGTTCATACGCAAAATAAAAAGCATAGTGAAAATAGTTGTCAACCAGATACAATTAATGGCATTAATAATTAATACAAGATATGTACTTAATTTTTGATACATTATTTAATCATAATTAATCTTTATCCTTATTTAGTGAATGTACAGTAGCCAATTTAGCTCTCTTTAACAAAGATCTACAAAAGTTTTGTTCAAAGTGTTTTTCTTTCATTCTGGACTTAACTGTCAGCAGTTTTTCCAGTGTTGGAATAGAGAGAGAGAGAGAGAGAAACATACAGAGGTATCTGTCAAAACAAATGTGGAAGTGTCAAGCTTTCTTCTTGGTTGGAGGTTTAATGACCACAGTGAGCACCTCAGTGGGCTATAAGCAGTTGCCCATACCTAATTTAAGGCCACTGGTTCCAGGCAAGGGAGAGAGCCAGTGCTGTAAGACAAATACAACATCATACTTGCCAACTTTGGAAAATCTGCACCAGTAAAACTTTTGTGCGAACGCCATTTACCACAAAACAAAATTACATGAATAAATATGCAGTAAAAATCTTCTGCGTATGCCACAATAACTAAACTAGTATTATCTGTGTTTAAAATAATAATTTAAAAAACCATAAAATCAAATCTTAATTTTGTTCAATGTTAGCCTTGCAAACCTGTGGTGTTTCAATACTAAACTAAAATTTTCATTTGCTATTCAATATCTTTGTTTCCCATCCCATTTCTTTATTATCGTCTATTTTTTTAATGCCCTTGGATGACAATTTTATCCATCATGAATGCATGACAGCTTTCACTATTTTAGACAAAAGATGAAGAGTGTAACTTTGAAAATATAAATACTTTTGAACACCATGCATCAATTTTTACAAATTGTTCAGCTTCATCACTTTCGTTTTTGGATGAAAGTGATGAAAAGAGACCACTGAGCCACCAGGGGTGGCTTTCTTTTGCAGATATGAGGAGAGGAAAAGTATGATGATGATGACTGTAAATGCCATCTTGCATCGACGCAGAAAGAAAGAGATTTCACAAGCGGTTCGAAATATTTTTCTTCTGCATCGATCCAAGGTGGTGGTTGATGAAATTTCGACCATAGTAACGGCTAATTATCGGCAAAAATCGGGAGAATTTGACATTTATCCGGAGGGCAGGAGGAATGGCTGAAAATCCGGAGTCTCCCGCCTAAATCCAGAGAGTTGGCCCGTCTGTAAAGGTATTATAACAGATTTTTCTTTGAGTATTTTATGGCTAACTGTTAACTTTTTCATTTGTGAGCATTTAATAAAAATATAACATGATATTGATATAATTTAAAACAAGTATTACGAATGTACCAATAACAATATTTCCCCTGATATAGCAAGCCCTGTATATCAAAAACTAGACTGAACACAATAACCAATTTTTGTGAGTTAAATAGCCATCATATAGGTGGCTATGTACACAAAAATTCAGATTTTTGTATCTCACCCCACCAGAGATAAAGGACCTCAAAAATTGGGAAAGTATGTTTTTCTCAAATTTGGGTGGGGGAAGCATGAAGGGGTACCTAATTTCAGGATTTTATGCGTGTGTGTGTGTGTGTTTCAAGGGACAAGGTTTCTACAGTATGAATTGCAACTTTGTGTATGTTTTCTGTGTTTCATAAAAAAATCACAAAGTAAGACAAAACCAGCATTTGATCATCAATGTTTAAAGGGCTTTGAAGTAAAGAATGTGACTGATTTCTGAACATTTTCTTAGTGGTACAGAATCCTCATTTTATGCTTAACAAAACTTTTTTGAATCATTCCAATATCTGTATTGGTTCAGGAGATATCAGAAATATCGGAAAGGCTTCAATATGCTAAAAATTGTGACGGCCGCCATCTTTGAAGCAACCTATAGATGTAGGGGGAGTGAAATTTTTTTATTACTTTTGGCCATTATTCAACCGCACAAATAAATGCGCAAATTTTAAAAAAATTTCAGAACTATGCAGCTACACACTTTTTCAAAATTGGGTCATTCTGTATGGAATGACCTTTTGAGGTTTATAATGAACCCAGTACTTCAAAATCAAAGGAGACAAAACATCAGAATGAATATAAAACATTCATTTTAAACCTTAAAACAAAGATAAATAATGTTACTAGTTTTGAAGAAAATGTCAGGATTATTAGCTTGCTTCCACAATCAGGACCAATCTCCAAAATTTTTGCGCAATTTGAAGTCAGTGAATACCTCGTACGAACAACAACAAGAATTGTACAAAATCATGGTGTATTACCAAGTTTCACTCACCAAAAACAAAGTGGCAAGAAGATTTCAGATAATCCCTTATTCCAAGTAATCAGTCTTTATGAAGACGATGAATGCAGCAGACTTTGTCCAGGAATAAAAGATTTTGACACCATAAGAAACAACTTGGGAGAAAAAGAACAAAGACAAAAGTGGCTAGTACTTTGCAACTTAAAACAATTGTATGAAAAGTTTAAAGAATTGCATTGAGAGGAAAAAATTGAATTTTCCAAATCCTGCGAAATGCGTCCAAAATGGTGTGTGCTAGCTGGGGCACCAGGCACACATTCAGTATGTGTGTGCTGTATACAACAGAATGTCAACATGACGATTAATGGGGCTAAACTTAATTATACTTACAATGAATTGCTTTCACAGATGGTTTGTAGCATGAACAATGAAGTGTGTATACTTCACGGATGTTCACTCTGCCCTGGTCAAGATTTTGTTTCAGAATGCTTGGATTCATTCCAAGATGATATATTCCAAATATCCCACAAACAGCAGGTTATAACAGTTCTATGCACTTTAGTGACAATTGTAGAGACATATGCAGAATTCAAGGAAAGTTTACCCGGGAAACTTAATACTTTGAAAAAACATGATTACATAGCAACAGAGCAATAATGTTTCCTTAAGACCAAGAAAGCACTCCTAAATTCTGATGAGTGTATACTACTTTGTGACTCTTCAGAAAACTTTACTTTTGTGGTACAAATTGAAATTCAATCGTACCACTGGCTAAATAGCAAAGCTACTCTTCACCCATTTGTTTGTTATTTTAAAGCTCATGACAAATTACAGGTAAGTTTTTGTGTAAGTAGTGATTCGATGACACACAATGCAACATCAATACATACATTTCTATGAAAACTTTTACCCATCTTAAAAGACCATCTTCCCAATGTGAAAAGGGTAATTTATTTTACAGATGTGCTGGAGGACAACATTAAAAAAAAAAAAAAAATTGTTAACCCTAGTTCACCATAAGAAATATTTCAACCTAGAAGGTGAATGGCATTTCTTTGCCACTTCTCATGGAAAAGGGGCCATTGCGATGGAATAGTGGATACTGTGAAGCAACATGTAACAAGGACAACTTTACAACTTATTGACAAACATATCTTAACACCTGTACAGAAAAAATAAAAGGAATAAAATTCCTTTTTGTATTACGAAAAAATATTGATGAAGAAAATGTCATACTTGCAGATAGATATGCTTCTGCTTTAAAAATAGCAAACACTAGAATTCGTCATTGCTTTATTCCAATGGAGAACAACAGATTAAGAATTCAACTTGTTTCAAGCAGCAAGAAATATGAAGTTGTTCACATATCTAAAGTTTTTTGCAAATACAGATCTTGCAGAGGAAACCAAAAAAATTGGCGATTACATTGCATGTGTATATGAATCAAAATGGGGGCTTGGCATTATCAAAAAATGTTCTGAAGAACATAGGGATTTTAAAATTCAGTTTTTTCATCCACCAGGGCCAGGAACATCATTTTCTTTGTCAACTAATGACCAAGCATGGGTTGCACAAGCCAACATTTTAAAAGTTCTCACACCACTGCAATTAACCACTGCTACTGGAAGAGGACACAATATTATCGCAAAACTGTCTTTGTCTTTGACGCAATTGCTGGTAGGCCATTTAAAACACATCTGAAAGAATGTTCTAATTTGCTGTCCAATAATTTTATTTTTCATATTAACTTTGTACTGTGATGTATAAACAGGTGAAATACTACTATGGTGGGCATGTACATTTTTGTAGACTGGAATGGGTCAATTTGTATTATCATTATTTGGGAAACTATTGTGAAACACAAAACAAAACTTTGAGAATATTTAGATATGCAATAGAAGACAGTCCTCGGAAGAAATAAGGTGTTTATCTGCTACCCCTTTGGATTTTGTTGTGTCCCACAAACAGAAATTTTGACAATGTCGCAGTTATAAAATATTTTCTGAATAAAAGGGAAACATAAGACAAGTTGAAATATGCTTTAACATTCTTAGCAACATATGAGGATTGCCTGAAAAAATATTCACTTTGTGTTTAAGTACCCTTCTGGCATAAAAATGAAGCCGAACAGTGGTGAAATTGGCACTGTGACCTTGAACTTTGACCCTCTACAACCTGATGAATTATTATGCTATAGAAATAAGGTTATTACGTATGAATGTACAGGTTATCTCCTTTATTTAGGCACCCATTAAGTGTCATTATCTCCACAATTACTCAATTTGTGATAATTAACAATAACCCTTATTTTAGCTCATTTTGGGAGGTTGACGACCCATATCTCCAAAGGGGTTGGGGAAATAAATCCCGAACCTTGTTTTCAGAGTACTTTTATGTTATACTGTAATATATAAAAAAAATGAGGAAACTCAAAAAGAACCCCCTTTTAAGTAAAAAGTTACAGGAAAAGAGGCATATTAAAAACAATAATAACATGGAAGCATTAGGTGAATAGGTATTGTACTTGCTTAGCATATACATTTTACAAGATCTGCCAAAAATACTGAACTGAACTCAGAAAACCATAATTTTATTTTCCTGCAAAATATTAAACAAAATTACAAAAGAAAGAAAAAAAAAATTCTGAAAGTCCAGGAGAATAAAAGTGTAAATCAAAAAATCTGAAGTCTCAGAGGATAACCTGAATCAGCAGCTATTACTATGGGAAAAAAATAGAACACAAATTTCATGCGGCTAAAAAACTTAAGCCAATTGTTGATGGATAGGATTTTTAGTTTTCCATTAATTACAGGCATGAAAATGGTCATGGCAGAAAAAAACAACTTTTCCGGCATAGGAATATGCAAAAATAATTAACCTTTCAGCATTTATTAACTACTCTAAACACCATATATGCATATATACAGCCATAAAATTGTCTAACATTTCTTTTGGATGGAATAAGAATTTTATTTTAGTCAATGTGCTTACACCAAACCAATAATGTGGATCCCATATTTCTACTGATTTGTTTTTCTTTTCAGATTTGAGTAATTAGATATTTTATAGACACAAAGATTTACATGATGCAAGCACAAGTTCTCGATGTCTCATACCTACAAGACAACATTGAGCTATTTTTTTTATAAATGCAAATAGCAACTATGTAATTTACTGTTATAAACTAGCCTGTGACCTTTGGAACACTAATGACATCTTAAACAACTCCAAAATAAGAAGACAGTTTGAAATTACTTTCAGGTCAGACCTTCCCCCCACACACACCTGCTACATGTTAAATTAATGGTGTTAAAATTATATATGAAATAAGAAAGTTCAATCATAAAAGTTAAAGAAATTAAAACCCATTGCAAGACTTGCTATAATGTATAGCATCACCCAATCAAAAAATTTGTCTACATTTATTATGTTTTAATTTTTTTATGCTGTTTAGGTTTTACAAGGAGTTCTAATTTCCTTTTATGTTGCAGCCTTCTATTGTTTTCAATATTTTGAACTATTTCAGTTGATTTCTTTTTCCCACACAAACTTTTTGATGAGATGCTCAGTTCTTTCCTCTTGTTCTCCAGTTTCTCCTTATTTTCTAGCAACTCCACTTTATATGTTGTATCGGAGGCCCTCATGTTTTGGCATAAATCTCGGTTTATAGAATCATGCAAATAATCTTTTTTGCCAAAATATTCTATTGCTGACTTATTCTGACTTAGCAGACTATATTTTACAGTTTAAATTGCAGAAAAAGTTCCTATTTTCATCTTGCCTGACTCTTTATCAAGTATATCGGCCATCATACTGAAGGAGCTTTCTACTTGAGGCCCATGAAAGCAACTCAGAAGTGCTTTAACCATTTTAGATAAATTTAAGAATTTCTTCAATACAAATACTTGACCCTACCAAATATCAATTTGCATATTACTTTCAGTTTCATCACAAAAAGGAGGTAGGGACTTGTCAACTTGGTAGAGGTGCACGTCAAGTGCATACTGTTCCTTCTCTTCTTCAGACAAAACATTTGAGACAAGACGAGGCAACTTTTTCAATCTGTTCAGAGTAAGAGAATGTCCTCTTGCTGTTGGATCAATTGCTGAAATGCATTTCAAAAGTTCATTGTTCAATGGCAATTTTTTTTTGCAGATGCTGAACACACCTGACATATGCATATGCTTCACTAGCTTTGTCCAAGAACTCTCTTACTGTGGCATTATTTGGGTTTTCAGAAACCATAGATTCTGTAGTTGCACCCAAAAACATTTTGTGTTTCTTCAACCTGTGTGAGTTTGAAGCAACATCCAACAGAAGAAGTTGTTCAGTTGTTCTGCTGTTTTATCTTTAAAAATTTCTTGCTTAACGAAACATGACAAGAAGTCCAAAAACAACTGTTCTTGTTGATCATGAAGTTTGTGTATAAGTGGTTTCTTAGTCTGAAACAAACAAACATATTTTTTTTTAAAAGGGGCAGAACAGCAACATAAAAATGCATGACGAGTTTGGTTTTCCTCCTTTGGGGAAACAGTTTTGCAATAATCCTTACTTTTCGTGCTCTTCCTTCCACGGTCAATTTTTTACCAGATAAATATTTATGAATTTCCTTTATTTTTGATTTTCCTTCACCACTGATGTTTCTTTGTTTATATATTGCACATAAAATTGAAAAATAAACGTTTGCATCATCAGCATTTAGAAAGGCATAGTAGAAAATAGTGAGAGCATCCTGCATTCTCAAGTTATTTAGAGAGACATCATAACATGATAGCCAATGATGTTGCATCATGTTATCAACTTGGGTAAATTTTATTCCCAGTATCAGGCATATTTCTGTCAAGCTTTCTTTCTGATCAACAGACCACTGGAAATCATAAAAGATATCACTGAGATACTTTTCCACATATCCATCAAAATGTTTACAAAACATTTTGCACGCATTGTGCACATGATGACAAGAATCACCATCTATGTCCAGCAGGTGGGTAGCTTTCTCCTGGATCCTTGTTTCAAGACCAGTTTTGGAACCACGCAACACATTGCAAGAGTCCAAAAGAACCGACATTAAATTATCCCAAGGGACATTATACTTCTTAAATAAAGTAGAAAGTTCCCTAAACAGACGTTCAGAGGACACTCTTGTAACACTTATACTTTGAAGATGTTCCACAACTACTCTATTCATTACTGGTGAAAAATAACTAACAAGCACACACACAACTCTGTTGTATTTTTTTTGTAATTATTGCTAGTAGCTTCATCAATATTCAATGAAAACTTACCTTTGTTTATATTATTGATAGTCTCATCTAAAAATGTTTAGGCTAAACTAAGCCTCATTTTATATGATGTGGACGTATGTGCCATGGATAAGTGTGCAAGTGCTTTTTTATCACCAGCTGACACTTTGCTTAACTCTATGAGCACTGGTGATACAGTAAAGGGCAAATTGTATTCAGCCAAAAACCCAAAAATTAAACTCTGAAAATTCACAATTCTGTCACAAAGAGGCACATTCACTGGCACAGATGTCTTAAGCAGTGCATCACTTGTGCTGGGAAAGAAGTCACTTACTGTTGATGGCATTGTTGTCTTATTGAAAAAGTTGCTGGGCATGGTATAGTTTGTAATCTCGATACATTTTTTGCTAATATGTTTTTTACTCTTCAAATGATTTGAAATAGCAGAGAACCCTCTACTTCTGTAATACATTAAATTTCCACATAAAGTGCACAAAACTTTACCACTTACATCCACTTTCTTGATAGTTTCTCCAACAGTTACTTTAATTTCATCAATAACCAGTACTTTTTCAAGCCAATCAAAACGAAACTTGTTTTTCTAGCAATCATCATACATTCGAGCTTTATGAGCTTTATGTTCATCTAATACTGTAACTAAACCAGCCATTTCTGTAAAACTAAAACACAAAACCAAAAAACGAAAAAAATCCAGTTTACTTTTAAAAACACACAAGTGCTTGTTACAAACTGAGAACTGCCAATTAGACTACAAAACGATTACAATGGCGATTAATAAACGGTCAACGTGTAGGTTATGGTGCAAAATTCAGGGATGAAAAATTTCAAAAAACTTTGACCTACATCCTTTTTCAAATCGAAAATGTTGTAAAAATATTAAAAAAAAAAAAATCATTGATAGTCATTTTTGAGAAAGTTTTACGTAAATTTTACCTAAATACAGGGTCCATATTGGTGGCAAAGTTTGTTTTATTTATTCTTTTTTTTTTTTTTCCAAGTTCGGGGGTGAAAAGTACTTGTGTTGCTTTTTGCTCTTAACACTAGGGACTATTTTTTGTAGTGAAGGTAGTTGTTTCAATCAGCGACAACAGCAAGGAGCAATGGCGTCTGGCTCAGGCGAGGCCGTGGCTGCACGAAAACATTAATCTCTTGCGGCATCCTTCGGCATCGATTTCCGGCACTTGTGCCAGTCCTGATTGCCGCTTCATGCCCGGTATACAAGCGCCATCGTTGCCGCTTACAGAGGTAAATTTTACGTAAAACTTTTTCAAAAATGATTGTATCATTGAACTTTTTTTTTATTTTACATCATTTCTGATTTCAAAAAGGATGCAAGTCACAGTTTAAAAAAAATTCTCATCCCTGAATTTTGCATCATAATCTTTGTACTACATCCTGAATAAGAAGTTACCTAATCCCCTATGCCACGTAGAAAACTGCGGTCAGCACAAAGTCAGCGACATCCTTGCACCATGCCAATCAGCTGTAAAACGACACCTTCACCATGGAAGCCCCGTCGCCTACTTACTGCCTTTGCAGTTGGCATGCTGCAGCAAATCACAGTCAAGTTCTGCAGCCCAGGTCTCTGGGCTGGAGAACTTGATGCTGGCGTTGCTCACGATTGTGACTCATCCTCCTGACCTGTGATAGCTTTATCTGCCTCCAGCTTTGCGAGACAATTTAAATGGACCCCCCTCCACATACACACACACAAAATTATTGCATTTCTGCGTCGATCTCAGAAATTGCCCCCCAGAGGACTTCTAAAAAGACGGAATTCAGCCTTTTGGTGGAACTCTTTCATCCCTGTAATTAACATATTTGCATTTCACAAATCTGTCTTGAATATTCTATAAAAACAACCATTCACTTACCTGAAAGATCCCGGTCATTTTTCATCTTGTAACACTTCCAAGCACGTCGATTATATTGTTGTTGGCTTTCTGAGGTTGAACTGACTCTTTCCCTATGATTTTTCTTCTTCCAGGGATGAAAGGTTGTACTATCTTTTTTTTTTTTAATTATTTACTGAACAACACACGCAGGTTTCTTTCTGCCATATGAAACGTAACTATAGCTCGTCATCATGATAAAAAAAAAAAACTCACACATACACACACTATAATCACTCATTTATACATTCTGTTAAAAACCACTATGTACATATTTAGACTATATACATTCACAGGCAGTTAAATAAATATGTACATAGTGGTTTTTAACAGAATGTATGAATGAGTGATTATAGTGTGTGTATGTGTGAGGTTTTTTTTTTTTAATCGTGATGATGAGCTATTTACCTTTCATATGGCAGAAAGAAACCTGCGTGTGTTGTTCAGTAAATAATAATAATAAAAAAAGATAGTAGGACGTTTCATCCCCGGAAGAAGAAAAATCATAGGCAAAGAGTCAGTTCAACCTCAGAAAGCCAACAACAATATAATTGACGTGCTGGAAGTGTTACAAGATGAAAAATGACCGGGATCTTTCGGGTAAGTGAATGGTTGTTTTTATAGAATATCATTAGTGAATTGCACATAAATATACGCACTTTGCAGGTGATTGATACCTAAAAAGGGCAAATATTATGACTGACTTGAATAATTCCCTTCCATGTCACTATGGTATGCTTTCGAACCTCATTCACCCAGCACCCATGTGGTCTTCTTCTGGGGTCTTTCCTGTCCCTTGTAAATCCTAATTTAGCGTTTCAGATGTCCAAAGTGATCACTTCTTTTTTAAGCAACATGTTTATTCCGCCCATTGCCACTTAGGTGTCTTTACTTTAATGATGATGTCATCAATTATTATCATTTTTCTGATACAAGAGTTCCATTTAAGGATCCACTGATACACTTCTTTTGAGACCTAATGGTAACTAGTTCTTGAAATTTGTACTGTTTCTTTCAAGTGCACTCTGGACAAGCTTTACATGTCTATTTAATTCTTCTTCAATGTGATCTTCACTCAATATCTGTTGTGGAAGGTAGAAGTAACATATATACAAGGGCATACCTGCCAACTTTCAGAAACAGAAATCCGTAAAAAAATTAATCGATATATTCGATGAAAATTTTTAATCGCTATATTCAATTAGATTACTTGTTGCGCATATTGATTAAATGTACTGAACATATCGATTTCAAAACGATGTTACCCAAATCAAGTATAAACTTAGAATTGAAGTGACTACAGATGTTTGAATTTAATGGCACATTTATATCGATTAAAATAGATTCTATACATAATTTCTCATTACTATGCTATCATTATGATCTATAAAGTGATAAAAATTTACTTTTACAGAAGTTCGCCTCTAAAGAGAAGGATGTTCTTTCAATGGGATTGTGTCCCACGCCGTCATGAAACATAATTAAATATTTTCAAAAACGAACCATTTTCATGTTAGGCTTTTATCTTACAGAGACACGGACGATGAGACAGTCAAATAAAAAAAAAAAAAAAAGAAATAAGTAAGAGTGACTGAGAGACACTAACTGGTAAATTATGTTCAACTAAAAATGAAGTGAACAAACATTTTGTACGAATCACATTCAGTTCATTATAACTTTTAACAAAGGAAGTAAATTTCGTTATTTTTTTCCACACAGTCAACGTTATATTTATGCTTGTCACTAGAAATATGATTTATAATATCATTCGTTCCACCATATGAAATGTTCAAATTGTATCAACATGTAGCAGTAAACACATATTTTCCATTTTTGAAGATTTCGCAATACACGGGAATTCCGCAGAACACGCATCGCGGAATGTTTTGATAGTACTTTTTTTCTCTTTTATATTGCCGTTCATAGCGAATCCCTAATACAAAATTTATTACCACTCAGGGAAAACAAATCGCATCACACCGCGGAATGTTTTGATAGTACTTTTTTTCTTTTTTTATATTGCCGTTCATAGCAAATCACTAATACAAAATTTATTACCACTCGGGGCGGGGGGGTGCAAGTAAAAACTGCTACAGTAAAATAGTAGCAGCTTAAAGAGTTGCAATTTGAAGAAGAAAAAATACCGATTGCAGAGTTATCTGATTCGAGCTGGTCAGCTAGAAAAGCAGAGCAACTGAGAGGTTCTTTCATCTAGAAACAAAGGTTTAGGTTTTAGTTATGAATGTCATCCTCTGGGGTCCTCCCCTCCCTCCCTCCCCATCATTCCTCACAGGCGGATCGATGCCTTGTCTTTTACCAAATCCGACCCCTTTAGCGGCATCCTTTATACTTCCAAATGGCACTGATTTTATAGTTGTCTTCCCTTCCTGCCCCCCCTCATCTTACTGAATAGAGCTTCTCTAGTCTAGTTATTCCTGGACAAAAACAATCTGGGCCCATCAACGTCTGAATTACCCCCTCTCCTGCAGTAAACTAACACAATGTGTTTTGCCGGAACAAAACCAACAGTCTTTTATATCAGGCGTCACGAGAAATGATACAGCCACTTCGTTGGTGACATAATTCCCATCTCATCGCCTGCTCTCTTTGCGGCGTAGCCACGGCACAAAACATTTGAACCAGGATTTTAATTCCGATCTAATATCTGCAAAAAAAATGTGGCTTAACATGACAAAATGCGGAATACACGTATTTTGTTTTAAAAAATGAAAATCTCTAAATATCACACAGTTCGGTTTGATACAAGTTACAAAGCCAATGGCATTTGTTTATTTCAAACAGATAAAAAAAAAGTGTACTCCCTAGATTAAACTTGTGCTGTCAAAATCCAGATATTTTAAAATTCATTGTTGTTTTCTAAAAGCCCAAAATTTCATAGCTACAAAAAAGTGTGGGTTTGCAAAAGCAACAGTGTTCTTCACGATACTTTACTGTTTTCTTTACGAATCTCTTAGTATGAATTAATTGATGCTGTACATTTTGTGTGTTTTTGCTTTATAAATGGAACATTTTTTGTGCCTGTTAATTTCTAAATTAAAAAGCTACAACAAACACGTCGTTTTATAATTAAAAATTCTATCCAAATCAGTCAATTTCCACAGAAGATATTGTGATGAAATTCTAAAACGCGAGTGCTCAAATCTCGTGCATATACTACTGCACTGTCCCTGTGAATGCTGATAGCAACCATTTGCAATAGGATAGGTCAGCTATGGGTGCTGAACAGCATACCCAAACTTCATCACAATGATGCTTTGATTTTACGCTAGTCATCACGCAAAAGGGCGGAAGAATAAATAGGAAAGCAGAGAGCAACTGAAAATAATGTCTTGACCTCCTTACCTTTGACCATTTTCAATAGGGATTTAACGAATTAGTATGTACCCCAACATATTAATTTCGTTGAATCAAGCCAAGAAATTTTTATAAACGTTATCGAGTGATTAACAAAGCCCAGTTGGAAAGCGTAGAAAAACTTACTGACTAACGGACCAGCAAAATAAATCATTGCTGGAGCAGCACTGGCTCGAATGAATATTGGACTTACTTTTTATTTATTTTTTTTACTTCCTTTTATAGTAGCATTCCTTTGTTAGGTCAGATTTATTGCCAGAGAAGAAGTCACGAAACCATGCCCCAATGCATTTTTAATTTCACAAAACTGGCAGTTTTTGCTTAATTTCATCATGTTGGGCATCGATCTGGGCTTAAAAATTCCAAAGATTTAAAAACCGTTTGGATTTTTTTTTCTATGATAACTACGTTCTGAGATAGCATTTCGAACTAGGAGGAATAAAGACACCTGGCTCCAATGCAAGACACACCCCCATGCTGGCCTGCTGAGAAGTTGCGACTCGGGAGACAAACAATGCATTATCTGAAAAGGTGGAAAACAGCGCGCGAGAGAGAACCAAGCCCAAGGTTAAACAAGCCCAGCTGGTTGGTGTTCTAGTGTTTGAAAAAAGGCAAAACAATAACCTAAAATGAGGGAAAACTACAGAAAAATGTTCCCAAATAAACACATGACTGAAAACATATTCGTAACTTACATCGGCACTTTACTTTGAATGGATTAAGTTTAAAAAAAAAAAAAAGTTTTAATAGTGGTGCAAAATCATCAGAAAAAGAAAAAAATATTGGAGAATCATCAAATCCATAAAATTAACATTTTGCCCGTAAAACCGTAAAACAAGTCACATTTCCGTAAATTTTATGTGTAAACCGTAAAACCTGGCAGGTATGCAAGGGGTGTTTCATAAAAATCCTTATTCAGAAAGGAAAATTGATAGTACATTTTTTCTTAAAAGTATATACAGTAGTTGACCACCTATGTGGTAACAGCACAAAGTATGGTAGGTTTGTGATGACTGGTTTACTTGTTACAGGTGCTGCAGCTAAGTGAGCTGTAAGTACAGAGCCATGATCCCTTTTCTGTTTCTCCAAGGCAAAACTGAAGAATATTCATGATGTAATGAGTTTGGCATACAGAACTGGTGCCACTCCTATAGTGTTTAAGTAAAGTGGTACAGATAATTCAAGTGTGGACAAGTGAGAATTTACAGCAAAGAAAGTCCAGGCCAACCAACAACCACTGTGATGGAAGACATGGTAATAGCACTAATCATAGATGACTGACATAGCACAATCCAAGAATTGGCTAATGACAGCAAAATTAGTGTTGGTTATCGGTCATATTGATGCCACATCTTTGCAGAAGATGCATAGAATGGAGTGTTGAAATCTTTTCTCCCTGGCCAATGATGACAAAGATGGCTTTTTTCCCCAATTGATGATGAAAGCTGGATTCGTCATTTCAACCCAGAAACTGTTCGAAATAATGGAAGCCTGCAAACTCACAGCCTCCTAAAAATGCTCAAATTCCAAACATTGCTGGAAATGTGATGCTTCACATTTTTTTGGGATCAGCAAGGTCTAATCCTCCCTGATTACCTTTCAAATGGATTTCAGCATCGCTGGAACATATTATGCTAAACTTTTTCGTAAATTGCTTGAAAATGTGAAGAAGCATGGACAAGGAACGATAACAAAAAGTGTCTTGATGCCCCAGGACAACACACTAGCTCATGCCTTCTTTGTTGCCAATGCTGTGAATGCAGCTTCAATATTCTGTCCCATCTGCTCTACTCGTCTGACCTTGTCCCTTCTAATTCCTTACCTTTTCCCATCTTTGGTCATTTCTATGGAGCAAGCATTTTTCTCATGGTAACACCATAATTTCTGAGACAGTCTACAAAGAAAGCATTTGCAAGTGTACCCATTGCTGGGAAAAGTACGTTTTTTTTTGTTGTTTTTTTCTGTGGCGACTGTAAAAAAAGGATTAATCAACCTACTGAGTTTCACCTTTCCAGCAACACTCTATGTGAGTGAATAGAGATCTTTATTGAACTCCCTGGGGTTTGGGTGTGTATATGCAGTAATATTCTGCACAACAAGGTTTTTCAAACATAAGAGTAGTTTAGAATTTCCTTTAACTTTCTCTAAATTTGTAAGGTTCTTAATTACACACACACACACACACACATTCAGACGTGTGTGTACACATATATGCATACAGTGAAATCTGTCTAAGATGAAATCCAAGGGACTGCTAGCTACTACACAGTGCGTCAAAGAATTTTTAAGACTGGCGCTAGATTTCAGCCTACGGTGGGCCACCAGTGTAATCACGAATGCGTTATAAACCGTGACCATCTGCTTGCTTTCTGCCAAAAGTACTGCGCAGTTGTTAAAGTAACTCAAACGAAATGGCCGTTCATTAGAGAAGTAAAATTTTCTTCATGTTGAATTATTAAGATGGAACAAAGGGCTGTAATTAAATTTAACGCAAAACTTGGTAAAAGTGCCTCGGAAACGTACCAAATGATGAAACAAGTTTACGGTGAGTTTTGTTTAAGTAGATCAAATGTTTTCCTGTGGCACAAACGTTTTTTGGACGGAAAAGATACGCTAGAAAATGATAAACGTACCGGAAGACCAAGTTCATCTAGTACACCTGAGATTATTGAAAAAGTGTGTGATTTCGTGGCAAACAATTGATGTGCGTCACTAAGAATGATGGAAGAGTATTTAAACATCAACAAAGAAACAATTTGAACCATCCTGCACAAAGATTTGGGCAAAACAAAAGTATGTGCTAAATTTGTTCCACACACGTTAACCAATGAACAAAAATCAAGGAGAAGTGCACATTGCAAAGACATCATTTCAGCCGCTGAAAATGATCCAAACTTCTTAAAATCGGTTGTTACAGGTGATGAAAAATGGTGTTTTCAATATGGTCCGAAAACAAAGCGACAAAGTGCGGAATGGAAGTAAAAAACTCACCACAAGCCAAAAAAACAAGAAAAGTTCCATCGAAAATCAAAACAATGCTCATTACATTCTTTGATAGTAAGGGTATTATCCACAAAGAATTTGTTCCAAGTGGACAAACAATTACTGGTGAGTTTTATTTAAAATGTTTTGAGGCGTTTGATGGGCAGAATTTGTCGCATTCGTCCAGAATATCGGGATGAAAACAGTTGGTGTTTGTTGCATGATAATGCACCCAGTCACACCTCATTTTTTGTTCGTAGATTTTTGGCGAAAAATAACGTCTGTGTGTTGAATCATCCACCGTATTCGCCTGATTTAGCACCCTGCCACTTTTCTTTATTCCCAAAACTTAAAATGACGTTAAAAGGGTGTTATTTTGATGATATTTCGACCATACAAACAGCTTCGACGTGTGCTTTGGAGGCAATTCCGCAAAGCGAACTGGAACATGCATTCGAATCATTATTAAATCGCTGTAACAAGTGTATTGAAGCCGGAGGGACTTAATTTGAATAACAAACCAAAACAAATTATAATTTCTTGTTTCTATTTCATTTTACAGACCCAGTCTTAAAAAATCTTTGCCACACTGTGTATTTTCCATTTTATACAGGTGCATCCACGGAAGCCATTCAAATGTAAACATCTTAATTTTTGTCACGCTAATAACACATTCAACTTGATGCTCACACTTTCTTTTCTCATGCATTTTAATAACTTTAAAGGTTGTATTCAAATCGAGAACACTCTTCATTGCCACCATAACAAGAGGCAAACAAACGAATGCAACTAACAACAAGCCAAGGTTATGAATGATTATCTCAATGAATAAATGTTACAGCATTTCCTTGAAATCCATACGAAATAGCCAGCTGCAAAGACTTTGCATCCAGCAAAGAGAGAAATGCAAGTCGCATGCAGGGTTCATACACTTTTGGAGGGAAAAAATTCAAGGACTTTCCAGGCCTTTTCCAGGACATATACAAAAAATTCCAGGATGATTATTATGCTATACAGTATCATGTTCAAATTATGTTTTTAAAGTAATTTCAGTTTTAAGTAATAAAAATGATGAAAGATGCAAATGGATCAAGTTTATCAAGCACAAGATCGTAAAGAACGGATTCTGTTCTTATGCTCTGACCTTTGAATTCAAGTTGGACCATTTTCTACAAGGGTAGGTTTCTCCTCCCTGATAACATACCAAAACTTTGTTGCAATCAAACAGATTTTATGTGAGTTAACATTCCTAAGCTTGGAGGACGAGTACGACTCTTATGTCTTGGCCCTTGAATTTAATTTTCACCATTTTCAACAGGGTAGGTTTCCAGGTTGTACCCAACAGCATACTGAAATTTCACCGAAATCCAACTGCTTTCAGGCGAATTATTGTATAGACAAACCCAAAGCATAAACGTTTCTGAAACCATAGTTCGAAAGGGTTAGTAATTTCGAAAATAAAAACATAATGAACAGCGCGAAAACTAGCTCATAAATAAAATATTTGAAACTACAGTAGGCACTCTCAATTATTAGGGATGGTATAGGGGAAGGGAATAGAACTGTCCAAAATTAGCATGGTTTCGAGTGATACCAGTTTCATTCGTGCTGATGAAGTATGAAATTAAAAGTTGCTGTCTTTAGCACGATATATTAAAACAATTTACCAAACCGTAAACAAATTTTACATTTTATTCACGATCCAAAACCGTTATTATGGACAAGTATATGTGCCTCTTCAGACAGAGTGATCCTCGAGCAGAAAGGGTGTTACCATAGCAACGGTTGATTGACAGCTGGGAGCGCTGATCCGAAGCCCTTGGTTGGGAAGAAAGCAAACACCTGTTTATCACTTCCACAGCTCAAAAGGACTATGAGAAAATTTTCAGAAATCCATTTTTCCAAATTTTGAAAATAACACAGTAAAATTTTTACAGTGGTTAAGATACATCACAATAAAGTTCTAGTGCAAATTTCGCCAAATTCAGTTAGGAACTTTAGCAGATGCCAAAAACAAAATATATAAATATATATATCTTCCGTTGCATAATCGGATTGAAAAAAGAAACAGTAATTATAAATTACGGGAAAAGCAAGTGATTTTTTTTTTTTTCTGTGATGATATGGACTCTATTTGAATTACAAACATACATTTTTATTCAGACGTCTGAGTTACTGTTTTAATAAAAACATCATCTATAATTAAAAAGTTTTCAATGGATTTAGGCGAAATTCAGCAGATAAACGTATTTTAGTAGATCGCAACATTATGACGTAAATTTGGTAATTTTGTCGAAAATTGGGGAGCATTTTTTTTGTTCTTTTTACGTCTTCTACTATAGTTAGGGTGAAGGAGGAAGGGTGCAACTTAACAGTTCAGTGAGCTGCAGGTGGTGATTTAAGGCGATGTGCCAAATGAAAAGCAGCCGTTCCATCAGGACATTCCAAAGGTTGTGCGTGCGTGGACGCGTCCTCCTGCCGTTTGCTCTTAATCGGAATGTTTTCGTGGGGGGTGGGGGTGGATATCTGTTTCAGCTTTACAGCTTTCCCGGCTCTTTTTTTTTTTTCTTGGTAATAAATAAAAATCATAGTTGCTGCATTCACCATTGATCCATATTTGCATTTCTTGAATTATAACAGTAGACAATCAGAAACATGGTGTTGGGCGGGGTGGGTCTTGATGTTCTTCATTTTGCATCTGCTGAATTCAGTTCTGTGGGAATAAGGAATGACTTATACTGTGAATATATACAAAACTACATATTTTTGAGCTGAAAAACCAGGTCTACTTGTACACAGTAGGCAATGTGTAAACTCAGATGAAGACAATCAGACATACGGACGTCCGATTCCGTAAAATAAAAATTAACATAGTTTTTTTATTATACACTACAGGTAAAAAAGCAAAAACATGTTTTTAAACATTATAAAGAAAAATGGATTATTGAAACGTATGACTTGTTCAGGGATCATAGCATACTTCTGGAAAATTTTAGGTAGGAATTTTAGGACTTTTTAGAAAAATTTTAGGAAAATTTTAGGAGTGTATTTCAATAAAAACTAGATGTACATTTGTATACATCTAGTAAAACAACTTTGTATACATTGTAAAGAGTTTGCTTCACACCCTTCAACCATATATACTGATAGACTGCGCATGACATCAAAATTTCTGGCTCCAACATAAAATCACATGACATCAGTCAAAAAGATGGGTTACACCTGCTGTGCTTATGGTTGCTCTGAGCGATATAGTAAAGAAAGTTCTATGATTTTTCATGGGTAAGAAACGAATTAAATACCTAAGTCAATAAAGTTCAATTACTTGACCAGAAACTTGCAGCTATTGATATAAAATATAGTAACTTAAAAAAAAAATGTAATGCATGTTCCAAATTCTTCGCAAATGTTCATCACATTGTAAATCACGAAATGTTAACAACCCGATCATGCATGTATATAGCTCATAAGTAAACTTACCTGAAGAGTTTTCATTATATATGAGGCGCATTCACATAATACACCGAAAACACTTAAGTTCTGCAGCGTAAATTAGTAATCATAACAGCATTTGTACACGAAATTTGGAGTCTGATGATGACGTGCCCAATGTTTGAGCCATGGCGGCTTTGATGCAGCTATTGCCAATGCGCAGTCCATTAGTATATATGGTCGAAGTTCACACCCAAATTTTTTGCATAACGTCTAAAGTTTAAGTATGATTTACTTCTAATGTTCAGTTCTTATCTTTTCACGTGTTATTATCATATTCAAGTATATTTACCACATTCAAGTTTCACTTTGAACATTAATATGCTGTTGAACCAGAAGCAATTCACGATTTTCACAGTAACGTTTTCAGGTTTCACATTAAATTATAATATCCTAAAAAGGTAATTGAAAACCAAGAACTATGTACAATTGTTCACTGAATTACTTTTTTCATATTATTGTTTTAACCTTTTCCTGATTAGCCTATCTTTTTCTGCTTCCACCACAACTAATTTACTTTCAGTTTTCTTTATTTCAGCTGAACCTTGTATGATCAAGTTAGAGGCAACTGCTATTTCAACAGTATTTTGTTTTTCTACAGCTTTTCTCATTCTTTCTGTTTCCTCTTGAATTACTGCTAAGGAGGCTTTTTTACCTTTTTTAAGCCTATTTATTTCTGCATCATTTTCTTTTATTTTGTCATCAAACTCAGCTTTTCTTTTTTTCTCTAGCTGCTTTTCCTTATTTTCCCTCTCTTTCTGCTTCCTTTCTTTTACCTTTTTTGATTCTTCTTCCTTCAGCTAATCAACATACTCTTTATAAAATTTATGTGAATCACGAACACTATTTAACAAATTTCTTGTTATGGGAACTTTACTTGCACATCCATAGTGTTTAATGGCCCCTTTAACTATTCTTATTATAGTTGAGTCTTTTAAGTTAGCCTTGTCCTTCCTTAACAGAGCAGTGTTAACCGAAAATCCCCTTTCTGCATCAGCATTACCATGAGGTAAAACTAAAATTGACTTTATGAGTTTAGCAAGATTTGAGTATTTTTCTTTTCCGCTAGAGTCTTTAATACTAAATATATTACGCCAGTAATGATCAATCCACACTGGAATATGCCCTTCCTCTGAAAATTTCACTAGTTCATCTAGAGTTGGCTTATCGCAATTTAAAAGTTTCCACTCTTCTCTTACTCTATCAATTTGTTCCTCAGAAAGATGCAAAACACTTGAAATTCTGGTTATTTCCGAAAGTCCTTCAGTGACTGAAAGTTGAGTTGACTCTTTCTTTGGTTCTTTTACCTTTAAAACTTCTATGTCTCTTAGCTTTTGATTGCAGAATGGAAAATTTGACTTTAAATATTTTGTGGTTGCAATTAGTGATGATCTTACATCTAAGAGAAATAATTTCTGCCTGGTCTCCTGAACATTCCTGAGGAGATTTTTTGTCTTCATACCAACTTCTAACTCCCCTAGTTTTTTCCATGAATTTTTGTTTTCAAAATCTATATTCTTTAGGTCTTCTCCAAATTTCCCTGCAATAACATCATCTTGGATAAACTGAGCCATAACATTCCTCATTAAAGTATTTAAATCAGAATATAACTGGTGTATTTTTGGTTCTTCACTCTGATAACATAATGAAAACTTTTCAAAATTTTGGTGTGAAAATGAAATTAATGCTAAATAGCAAGGAGTTAGCTCATTTTTCAGGAAACAGTGAATTCTTTTATACCTTGCCGAATTGCGTAGTTGTTTTTCAAAAAATTTTTGAGATGGCAAGAAGTTTAAAGAAATATTCTGTAATATTTAGTCATTGATCCAAGAGCCTCTGGGCTACAGAACCAACGGTTAACCATCTGTTGCTGACATGACGCAAAAGAAATTTGGCTGTGACCAATGTTATATCCTCGACAGATTTATAATCCTCTCGTCTTGCAGCACTACTCTTTAAAAAGTAATGCATATCAGTAGCAAATTCGTCAAAATCTATATTTAAGCTTGTCAAAAAAATTTTAAATGCATTACTAACAACATGCAGGTTGCAAAAACCTAGTTCCAAAGATTCTGGCCTGTTTCTTGTTTTACAACTTCATTGAATTTGCGTAAAAAAACACTTATTTACATTTGGGCTGTCCATGGATACACAAATAATTCTGTTCAACGAAATATTGAAGGATGATAACACATCAAGAATTTCTTTTAGCAAAATATCTGCTGTTGCATGACCCAGAAAAACGCTTGTTAGGTATCGGCAAGAAACTGAATTTATTTCTGAAGACCAGTACCTGAGATACACATCCAACTGCCGTTTCACTTGTGTATTTGTAGTTTCATCAAATGCTATAGTAACCTTTCCTGGGCTACTAGATGCAATGTCTTTTTTCAAATCCTCTTCAAAATATTTTGACAATCCATGTGATATCACATAAGCAACTTTTTTTCTTTAAGTTGCATTTTGGCTGCAATAGCAGAATCAGGAAACATTTCTTTGAAAAGTTCAACTGTTTCAGTGCATGAAACAAAAGACATATTGTCCTTAGCAACTTTCATGGCCCATAATGCTTCGGCTTTAGCCAACTGTAAATCATGACTCAGTACTTCACTAATATTTGTTTTGGGCTGAAGATCCCGTCATCCAAAGGCTTTCAAGGATGGACTTATTTTGAAATTTACTTTGAAATTTCTGCAAATGTTTTTTTCCTTTATGATGCGCTTTTACTTGTGAAAAGCCAGTAATAGAAATATTGAAAATTTCTGAACACAATATACACTTAGCAGAAAATATTGTTTCAGTTGCAGAACACCATTCTTTCAACTTCACTCCGTCCAATTCTTTGGCGAGCCACGCATCTTGAAATTTCGTTTTGGATTTAGGCATCTTAAACACTTGTATTACTAACCAGAAAATGAAAGGGAAGTACAAAAACACGTTCCAATATTGCAAAACCCGACAAGTTCCCGAAGTTTGGCTGCGAGGATGTCAGTAGAAAAAAAAAAAAAAAAAAAGCAGGTCACCACTAGAGAACTGAATCTGCACACAGCACAGAGAACACCATAAAAGACGCAAAACCAGAAACTATCATACGCATCTCACGCAAGTTCAGTCAAAGCGAGTCGGAGCCGAGATATATTGCGCATCGAAGGTCGCTGTCGCCGACGCACGATTTCTGGTCAATGATCACGTGCTCTACTGCCTGCCACGATAACACTCAGCTACCATCCCATCGTCATTACCGGAGGTTACGGAAGGAGACCACATGTTTCCTCTTTGCTTCCACCCACCTGCGGTTTACAATAACAAAACATCAGCAGAAAGAGGAGGTTCCACAAGGCATGTACAAAAATAAAGTACGATCTTCTGCGTGCCACGGAGTTCGTCTGCAAAGCGCAAATCAGGGGTGAAAGTGACCCCTCCCCTTTCCCCTTAGATCTCTTGTTACTCTCGAAAACTGTCCGAAGGCACAAAAGTGGAGCGTCCGCCCCGAAGCAAGTGCATCTCGATGGCGTCATTTACCCTACCTTCAGCAGCTTAGCATATAGCCTGTGTTTATACAATAACAGGTCTTTTTACCTTACTGTAATGGTAAATTTATTGGCGTTGATAACGGTTGTATTTTTAATAAATAAGCTTACGAAAATTTTAGGAAGAATAGCAAATTTTAGGTATAATTTTAGGAATTTAAGGAGGGTCACAAAATATTAGGAATTTTAGGAATTTTAGGAGGAATGCGATCCCTGCTTGTTGATCTTAATTTCTGAAAGTTTCTTTTTCCACATCCATTTTTTTTTTTTTTTTCCCAATTACAAAACATTGTTACAGGATACCTGTGTGTTGTATCACTTAGTGATATGGCAGATTTTCGGTTGCCGATATCCGCGATCATAAGCGGTAGTTGCATTGCGATTGTTGATGATGACAAGATAAATACTGGAGTGATGTAAAATGTTGCATAAACTAACCCCCCCCCCCCCCGGACTTTTATGCGATCATCATAGCTGATCAACCATTTCATTCCATGAACATCAGCACATTTCAATCATTTGAACATTGGGGGTATTTTTTTTTTTTTTTTTTTTTGATTGAAGGTTTAACGAACGCCGTGAGCAACTCAATGGGCTATAAGCAGTCGCCCGTCCCTAATTTGGGGTCACTGGTTCCAGGGAAGGGAAAGAGCCAGTGCCGTAAGACAAACACAACATCCATGCCTCACCGGGATTCGAACCCGGACCCCTTACGGACGAATGATAAGAGGCCATCGCTTAGACCACTGCGCCACCGGGGCGGCCACATTGGGGGTATAGGTGGGGTCTGGAAGGAATTCAGCCGTGCTTAAGCGCCTAGCGCATTGAAAACATGATATGAAATTAAAAGTTGCTGTCTTTAGCACGATATATTAAAACAATTTACCAAACCGTAAACAAATTTTACATTTTATTCACGATCCAAAACCGTTCAATGAAAGTGACAAGTACAACGGAAGATATATATATATATTTTTGGCATCTGCTAAAGTTCCTAACCGAATTTGGCGAAATTTGCACTAGAACTTTATTGTGATGTATCTTAACCACTGTAAAAATTTTACTGTGTTATTTTCAAAATTCGGAAAAATGGATTTCTGAAAATTTTCTCCTAGTCCTTTTGAGCTGTGGAAGTGATAAACAGGTGTTTGCTTTCTTCCCAACCAAGGGCTTCGGATCAGCGCTCCCAGCTGTCAATCAACCGTTGCTATGGTAACACCCTTTCTGCTCGAGGATCACTCTGTCTGAAGAGGCACATATACTTGTCCATAATAAAAAGTTCCAATGCTAACTTTTTAAGTTTTAAACCGATTCAATAGGAATTTTTGGAAGTGAGTTTTTGTAATCCAATTATAGTGAATGTAAAAATTTCAGCCACTTTCGTGAAAAATTCGCAAAGATAGTTTTCTTATTTTTTATCATACGTAGCCGAAGTCTCTTGAGGGGAGGGTTGGCATGCACATAAACAAGAAGAAGATGAATGTGTTGTTCAGGCATAGTCCTCACTGGTGGATGCCAGTTGACTTCGTACAGTACATACGCGACCCCCCTGCAAATGCTAAATGTCTCTTCTTTCCCCTTCCGTTCTCAGCAGTTGTCGGACGGACATCAAGCTCCCTTTCCTAACAGACCTACTAGTAATCATCCAATTTTATTGCACTGGAAGTAGTGCTTTTTTCTCTCCCCCCAGCCAAATAGGATTTGGTGCACGTCCGAAACACCACCGTTGCCGGCGGTTTCTTTGAGAACAGAGGAGAGGAACTTTAAAAAATGAAGGGGTAACAGTAACACGATTTCCTAAAAGGGCATTTTTTTTGTTCTTTTTACGTCTTCTACTATAGTTAGGGTGAAGGAGGAAGGGTGCAACTTAACAGTTCAGTGAGCTGCAGGTGGTGATTTAAGGCGATGTGCCAAATGAAAAGAAGCCGTTCCATCAGGACATTCCAAAGGTTGTGCGTGCGTAGACGCGTCCTCCTGCCGTTTGCTCTTAATCGGAATGTTTTCGTGGGGGTGGGGGGTGGATATCTGTTTCAGCTTTACAGCTTTCCCGGCTCTTTTTTTTTTTTTTTTTTCTCTTGGTAATAAATAAAAATCATAGTTGCTGCATTCACCATTGATCCATATTTGCATTTCTTGAATTATAACAGTAGACAATCAGAAACATGGTGTTGGGCGGGGTGGGTCTTGATGTTCTTCATTTTGCATCTGCTGAATTCAGTTCTGTGGGAATAAGGAATGACTTATACTGTGAATATATACAAAACTACATATTTTTGAGCTGAAAAACTAGGTCTACTTGTACACAGTAGGTAATGTGTAAACTCAGATGAAGACAATCAGACATACGGACGTCCGATTCCGTAAAATAAAAATTAACATAGTTTTTTTATTATACACTACAGGTAAAAAAGCAAAAACATGTTTTTAAACATTATAAAGAAAAATGGATTATTGAAACGTATGACTTGTTGATCTTAATTTCTGAAAGTTTCTTTTTTCCACATCCATTTTTTTTTTTTTCCCAATTACAAAACATTGTTACAGGATACCTGTGTGTTGTATCACTTAGTGATATGGCAGATTTTCGGTTGCCGATATCCGCGATCATAAGCGGTAGTTGCATTGCGATTGTTGATGATGACAAGATAAATACTGGAGTGATGTAAAATGTTGCATAAACTAACCCCCCCCCCCCCCGGACTTTTATGCGGTTGCGGTCATCATAGCTGATCAACCATTTCATTCCATGAACATCAGCACATTTCAATCATTTGAACATTGGGGGTATAGGTGGGGTCTGAAGGAATTCAGCCGTGCTTAAGCTCCTAGCGCATTGAAAACATGATATGAAATTAAAAGTTGCTGTCTTTAGCACGATATATTAAAACAATTTACCAAACCGTAAACAAATTTTACATTTTATTCACGATCCAAAACCGTTCAATGAAAGTGACAAGTACAACGGAAGATATATATATATATATTTTTGGCATCTGCTAAAGTTCCTAAATGAATTTGGCGAAATTTGCACTAGAACTTTATTGTGATGTATCTTAACCACTGTACAAATTTTACTGTGCTATTTTCAAAATTCGGAAAAATGGATTTCTGAAAATTTTCTCCTAGTCCTTTTGAGCTGTGGAAGTGATAAACAGGTGCTTGCTTTCTTCCCAACCAAGGGCTTCGGATCAGCGCTCCCAGCTGTCAATCAACCGTTGCTATGGTAACACCCTTTCTGCTCGAGGAACACTCTGTCTGAAGAGGCACATATACTTGTCCATAATAAAAAGTTCCAATGCTAACTTTTTAAGTTTTAAACCGATTCAATAGGAATTTTGGAAGTGAGTTTTTGTAATCCAATTATAGTGAATGTAAAAATTTCAGCCACTTTCGTGAAAAATTCGCAAAGATAGTTTTCTTATTTTTTATCATACGTAGCCGAAGTCTCTTGAGGGGAGGGTTGGCATGCACATAAACAAGAAGAAGATGAATGTGTTGTTCAGGCATAGTCCTCACTGGTGGATGCCAGTTGACTTCGTACAGTACATACGCGACCTCCCCCTGCAAATGCTAAATGTCTCTTCTTTCCCCTTCCGTTCTCAGCAGTTGTCGGACGGACATCAAGCTCCCTTTCCTAACAGACCTACTAGTAATCATCCAATTTTATTGCACTGGAAGTAGTGCTTTTTTCTCCCCCCCCCCGCCAAATAGGAATTGGTGCACGTCCGAAACACCACCGTTGCCGGCGGTTTCTTTGAGAACAGAGGAGAGGAACTTTAAAAAATGAAGGGGTAACAGTAACACGATTTCCTAAAAGGGCATTTTTTAAAGCACTAATTTCAAATTTCAAGGTTTTTCAAGACAGCATTAAAAAAACACCGTTTTTCCAGACCTTGAAAACGAAATCATGATTTTCCAGGATTTTCCAGGTTTTCAAGCACGCGTGCGCACCCTGCGCATGACCTAAACTTGAGTTGCACTTTGTGCATAAGGAAAAGCCAAACAGTGTATGTGCTGCAATGTGCATTTGTGTAAACAACCTAAAAGCTATCTCCCTGTTTAATTATGCTACCTTCAACCTGAAACAAATTTGTTCCACGTGAATTCATCATTACACTTTATCATGTAATGTTTTGTGATCAATTAAAATATTTGAAAGCACAGGAACATCTGGGAACTCTCCGTTGTTACAAGGTTCATTTACTCTCTGCTATTTCCATTTCTGTATTAGGCATACTATGTTTTAGATAATCATTTTAACTGAATACAAACATATAGCACACAATTTTCTATCTTTCATTCTGGGACCCAAAAAACTTTCATTTTTGGCAGGTTTCTGACAGGACAATTAGCCCTGCCACGTCGTTAAGAGGGTGCACGACTGGTTCCAGGAACACGACAGCAAAGTCTCCGTTCTCCCTTGGCCAGCAAAATCACCCGACCTCAATCTCATAGAGCACTTGTGGGATCATTTGGATTGACAGGTTTGGCTTGCCAACCCACGTCCTCTCCGGGACCTCTGTGCTTTCCTGCAGTCTGAATGGGCATGTGTGCCTTGGGCAACCTTCCAGGGCTTCATTGCATCCATGTCATGCCGTCTCACCAAACTGTCATATGGGCCAAAGGTGGTTATTCCCATTATTAGGTAGGTGGTCATATTATTCTGATACGTGTGCGTGTGTGAATGCAAGTGGACTGTAATTTACCTTACCTAGCTTCACTGAATGTCATGTGTCTCAGAAGCACATTAGAACCAAATGTGAGACCATCCATATCTTCCGTAGCTGTTGCATAAACTTTACCAGCTTTCACAAGGGCAGCACACTGAGCTTCTGCTTCACATGGGGCCTAAAGAGAAGAACGGATTAGTACTTAAATCTGACAAAATGAACTGACACTGAAAAACATATCACAAATATTTAAAGCATATAAATACCAAATGCAAAGAAGCGTTCAATTAAACATTGCTATACAGCTGTATAGCGAAAAGAAATGAATAACCTACACTCACATCTGTCCATTTAAACCAGCGCTGGAAAAATTCTGGAAGGCTCTGGAGTTGTTTTTACTTCAAATTTCATAAATTGCAGCAAATACCATAATTTGCATTGTATAATCTACATATCATCTGTTAAAAAGTTATGTTTAGGTTTTGCTGATAATACATCAATTTAAAGAAGTTTTTTGTGGCACTTTAATTTTAAAAAAACATCCATGTAGTAATCGTCAGGAGAGGTGGTGGTATTGGAAAATTAATGAAAATGCATTAACAATTCAGAATATAACGCAATGCAAAGGTAGAGTGCTGCAAAAAGATGGAAAGAATTTTTCTTTACTTACAAACATTTTTATAGGAAATATGACGAAATGAAGATAGTACTATTTGCCTTTACATAAGACTATGTACTGTGGAAGCCCGTTGAGCTATTCCACAGAATGTAATCATTGCTGTCAGTAGCCCTAATCACTTTATGAATCATTTTTTAGTTTTGCTGTGAAGGCTTTTGTTTGCTCTTCACCTGAAAATGTTTCACAAATGTCAAATTTCTACAAATTTTTAGGTCAAACTAATAAACAATGGTAATGCTGAAAAAAATTGGGATTTTTATTCTTTATTCATTTGAAATTAACACCAAAGCACTTAAAAAAATCATAGTTACTTTTTAAATAAGAAAATCGATTTTCACTTCTTTGGACTTTTAGGTCATCCTGTGAATGACGCTTCTGTCAGAAATTAATTCAGGATCAATGAGACGAGGTGCAGAATATACGATTTTTTTATTTTTTATTTCACAGTCTGTGAATTGTACAAGGAAAATACAATAGTACTCTGAGTTTACATGTGCAAAATTTAACTTCAGCAAAAAAATTGTACTTCACTAAAAATTAGCATCTAAAATTTTAATTTTTTGACAGCAGTGACTGGAACAATAGGAAAGGAAAATTACCGGCCAAATTGGAATTTTATTTAGCAATAAGTGTGTTTGGTGGGGGGAGGCAGCAACAGTGGTGGCTCTTGGGGTAAAGTGTTGGTGAGGCAAAGAACCAGCACACAAAATATATAAGTTATGAAAGATACGAACAAAAAGAAAATATCATCTTTTTAAAGATATTTTTCTTTTTGTTCGTATTCCTTTTGAATGTTCTATTCTGCAGCTATTAGAGCATTTAGATTTTCAAAGTTTGGTAAGATTTGTTTTTGAGGTTAAAATGATTTTGTTTTCCTACTTTGTTGTATATATATATATATATTATTTGATGATAGCTCTACAAAAGCACAAGAAGCCATCGAGCACAGTGGAGGAAAGGAGGCAGATTCTCCAAAAATTGCAAAAAATTCGCAGGGGAAATGCACATTTTATCAAGTAAAAAAAAAAAAAATGCGGAGGGTTAATGCCATACCTCTTTTTGCCAGAAACTCACATTTTACACTCAATTCCTTTATCTAGCGATAGCTAGTGCGAATGGTCATTGCATAACGCACAACACCAATTGAATGTCTACCCCTCCAAAAATTAAAAAAAATAATAATAATTTTAAGAAAAAAAGAAAAAACCCTACTTTTTTCACAAAGTGTTTCTGAGTCTAGAATAAAAGTAACAGGTCTGCTAGCAAAGGTGCATCCCGTACGTATGCCCTGATCCATGGAAACAGTTTCTAGGAGAAATCAAGCTCGCTCTTTCCCTGGAAGTACATTTATATGTATCTCGTAAAATCAGCTCTGATAACTTAAACACGGCAGAAATCAGGACAGATGATTACCCGTGAAATTGCTTTTTCCAACAGAATGCATTCAATTTATTTTTTATTAATGAGTTCAATTCTTAAAATTCCTTGGAAGTACATTTCTATGTATCTCGTAAAAACAGCTCAGATAACTTAAACTTGGCAGAAATCAGGACAGATGACTGCCCGTGAGATTGCTTTTTCCAACAGAATGCATCTAATTTATTTTTTATTTATGGGTTCAATTCTAAAAATTATTATTTTTAAATAGTAATATAACTCAGCACATTCTCACCTAACCAGAAACTATTTAAGGAATACATTCCAAAAAGGCAGGACATGAATATAGAATACACTGCATACTGACAAAAAAGCTACATGTTTATAATAGGCTGGAAACGGACGCACTCGCAATGGCCACGGCTGAGGCGAAATGTATTGCCGCCTCAGGTGGATATTTTGTCCAGGGCATCAGCTCTGGTCTGCCTGCTCATTGGACAAAATCCCTGCTTTCCTCCAATAGAAACACAGATGCCAGTCAATTTCAAGTGGCGGTAAGGTTCGCCTCAAAATCCTTACAGGAAGTGATCTGGGGAAGCGGTTTTTGCACATCTTCTTGCGGTATGTTGTGATAGGCCAACTTAGGGGATCGCCTTTCTAGGAGCTCAAAGTATGCTCATTTCAACCTCTTAACAAGTAGTATTTAAACTTTATAACCTTAATGCTCATGAATTAAGGATTCATTCTCTGGTTGAAGCCTTTTTAAAATAAAATTTACAAATCACAATATGAATTTCAAAATTTCATTTAACATGTTCAATTAAAGGCTTATTATATCTTACACATGTAAAAATTTTCTTTGTGGACAAAAAATTTCTGGTGAGGCAGCATCTCAGTTGCCTCACCTGACGAGCTGCCCATGGGCAGCAAACACATATTACTTTTTGTTACAGCATCACCACTTCAAATTAAGTTTATGGGTTAATCTTTGAAATTTGAATTTGTTTTCCCTGGCTCCTAAATTTTGGTGGCTGGCTCTCACATCTGGAACATATGTCTAGCCCTGATTTGAACACATATTTTAAAACAGGCTTGTAGACCAGCCAACTTTCAAGAATTAAAATCTATAAACAAAATTTCAGTAAACATTTAATCAATGCATTTAGTTGAATGATGTATCAAAGGTTTTGATACAACCGTCCTAACATACTGATTAAAAGCTCATTTATTATGCATATGATTTGCCAATTTTAATGGATTTAATAAGTTATAATTAAGATATCTGGCACTACTTCGTGTTTACAGTGATTAAAATGCAATTGCTATCATTAGCTACATACACAGATAAAAATTTCATTTGTAACCACGAAATTATTGTGATATATTGCAGTAACTATTTAGTTTAACTCAGCTGAGGTTTTGGCCTTAAATTTTTGTGCCAACATGTCAGAATATACTAACATGGAAAACCTCAATTTTGTCTTATGCGGGGCTAATATTTCCCCCCTTCCTATCTCCCTCCCTCCCACCCACCTTCCTGCTCACCGGCCCACCTGCACGCCCCCCCCCCCGCACTCATTCACTCACTTTTAGCGGTTATCAATAATTCTAATCCGACAGTGTTTTTACCAGGTCATTCCTGCTAGGTTGCAAGTACAAAGGGTTGGCGACGCAAAAGTTGGGGTGAAAGCAGGTAAATCAGAACATATAGGCGTGGTGGTCCTTAGAGATACTTGTTCTCCCCTTGAAAGCATATTAACCTGGAAAAATATTTATACATATGTAGTCCATTACCATTAAATAACCATAAAACAAGCACAATTTCCATAAATGTTATGGCTAAACCGCAAAAATGGGAAGGTTTGGGCATGCAATACATTTCTCTGTACTGCACACTTCTAGTCCTACATTAAGTTGTACAAAAATTTATAATTTTATTGCTATTTCTTTTCATTTTGACCTTTGTATAATTACAGTTTGCAATCTATTAAAAGTTGTCATTGCATCTACATGATTGCAAAGCTAACCTTTTTTCATTACAACTTCTGTTTCCTTAAAAACCTTAAAAAAATATTACAATTAAAAACAAAAAGTCACACACATAAAATAAAAACTTACAGCTAAAAGTTATTGTTCGCTATTACAACTTCGTCAAAATACATGCTTTCTTCAGTAAGCTACTTCAGCTTCAGGTCACACACAAATAGCTCAGCGTAGGCTATCCTACTGTATGCTGCCATGAAATAAACAAAATGAAAGGCCACCTCTATGAGAAGTCTTTTGATATTGCCCACTAATGCACGACTGTATCAGTGGGAGATATCAAGCATTTATGAAGTAAAATTCTTTAAACATAACTTTTGAATGATTTTAATCTGTACAAGCAAGTAGTTGTCCACAGGGTGGGGATAAGTTCTTCCCATAATGATGAAGCAGAAGATGAGCATGATAGCAGTAGTTCCACAGAAGTGGAGCTGAACTAAAGGCACATCGTATGTTGACACATGACCGATGTGAACCCTGCGCAGAGAATGAGTAACTTCAAACTGGAAGTTTAAGAGTTGAAGCAACTGAAAAACTCAGCCATAAATCAGTGTGTTCTATTTCAACAAATAAAAAGTAGCAATCTACCCAACCCTGGGGTGCACCACAGCTACAGCATTTGGAAACTTAAAACCACAAAAAACAAACAAGCCTATGAGATTTATAGTATCAAAGGAAGACTGCTAGTGACAAATGTATAAGAGTGGTAATAAATAAAATCTATCAGAAAGTTTAACTGTGTATGTGTGGGCGAGTGTGTACTATCACAATGAAAATAGATTACCAACTACAGAACCTTGTTTAAAAATTGATCACGAGAGAAACAAACAATACAAGGGGGAAAAAATCATCCAACAGAGGACATCACATAGTCAGCATAATCAAAGAACCTACCCTGTGCAGAATGTGAGGGCTAGGAGCAAAGGAAAGATCTCCTGAGAAATTGCTACTTTACTCAAAATCATCAGGTAAACATGTTGTCTGTAGAAGCCCTCTGCTAGAGTTCGTCTGCTGTACTTTTGTGTGCAACCACAAAAAAGTACAGCAGACGAACAGACTGGAAATATGAGCCAGCAAAATTTTCTGTGTTGAGTGTTGCAAACTTGAACATTTAAAATGTTTTGAAACATAGCAAAGAAACTGAAGTGTTAACGTAATGTGATAACCCACTCAAAAAGGTTTAAGCAAACCACATGAAAATGGAGAAAAAAGGACATTCTTCAACTTCATTCAAAAGAGAACTACAGAAAAAAGCAGAAACTTATGCAAGTAAAGTTGGAGAAAGCCAGTTTGGGTGGGGAGAATGTGAAAAACATAGCCCTACACAAGTCATTAGGTAGAAGAGCAATATGAGTGCTACTGCAATTGCTATACTTTGTAGTAAAATGGCAAAGAAACTATCCATCCCAACAGATATGTTTTCAATCAAATTAACATCCTGCAGATCTTAATGCTTTTAACTACATCCCTTACAATCATCAAACTAATGTGAAATATCTACAGATAAGGGAAATATTAAGACTTGGCATCTATGTTACTGTTTCAAGAGCTAAAGCTGCATCAACCACTAGAGCTTACTATTGTTAAAAATACAATAAATAAGATACAACTTGGATTTTGAAAATATCATACTTCAACGTATGGTACACCCATCAATCGCAGAAGTTGCTTGCACTCATCATTATGCTCACGGGTAACCTTGACTAACCTTCGGCTAAATTTATTGATGTCCTCAGCAACACCTAATAAGAGAACAGAAATCATGACCACACACCTCAATACAGTTGTCAAATATCTGCTAATTAGAAATAATACACAACATGCATTTTGACAAGCAGAATTTTGCACAATTTGAAGTAATTCATGAACTACAAATGCAAAAAATCAGTCATTACATGTGTTTAATACAGCAACCTACTGCAAGCATAATCCATCTTGAGAATCACTCAACATGTGCACAAAACAGTATTCATTCTTTCTGCTCTACATGAGGTGGATGTAACATGGTATTATAGTTTCCTAAAACACTTGCCTCTAATACTGAATTTTTTAAACCTACAGGAAGCATTTTAAAATTATTTCACAAGTTTCTTGACCAAACAGAACAATAATGTAAATACTTCAAGTTGTTCACAGTATCTTTGAATAACAGAAATCAAGTTATATATTCATACAGCATTGCAAATGTCAAAAAAGTCACATAGCTGCTTAATTATTAAAGTGCTATTTAGACAATCTACATTTTGAGGTTACTCACCTTTATCCCAAATATCCTTTAGGAGGTTTTCATCTCTTACACACATTTCCAACACGTAATTTTCAGTAGTCACATCATGGTTCAAGGCCCAAAAAACGCACATCACACTCACGCAAAACTTCGTTGTTGTTTTTTGTCCCCCCACAATAACTAAATGTCGATTCAAAATAATCAACTACAATGACACATAATTCAACTCCCTAAAAACGCCTATCTAATGAAAACCTCAATAAACACCTTATATTACACATTTCCTAAAACTTCAAAGTTAAAACTGCAACCCATAATTATTTACAACTGCACACCGGTAATTAATTGAAACAAACCAAACCTGACTCAACCACTATCCTCATTAATCTTGGATCTCTCCCCACTCAGCAATAAGTGTACTATCCTAGCACTTTCAGCCTCTGCCCAGGCCATTTTCAAGGAGTGGACGCAACAGATGAACCTCCGTCGCCACCCTCAAACGTAGCGAATATTATAGGTCTTGCTCGGTATCGTCTCATCATCGTTATTCACTGCTCAGCGCAGTGGCACCATCTATTAGCTGGCTCATTAGTTTTCTTTTTCTCTTCGTACTTGTAAATATCCATTCGACTGCCAGCTGCATTTGATTCTTGAAAATTGATCTTCTTATATTCAATCATAAGTATAACAAATATATATACGATCGATGAAGAAAACGGGTTTCTGTACGCCCAATTAATGTGAAAGACAATAAAAATAAAAAGTAAACTCCGTATATTAGGCGTATAAAAAGAAGGGATCAAAAGATGCTAGCTTTCACTACCTCCGAGTAGCTTCGTCAGGCATTTAGTAGTTAAAGATCGCAGAAGCAACTGGAACAAATGTATTTCTAAGAATATAATTAAATTTAATTATATTCTGGCGCTGGTAGTGTCCCTCGGAACATGCAAAGCAGGTTTGCTGTAAATACGCGCTGTAACGTTCGTGAGCGTTAGTTATCGTTGAGATTCGACGTAGTGTGTTGATGTTAGTCAAGAATGCCTTTAAGAAGACGAAGAAGCCATTATCAACAGCTCATAGAGTTTGAACGAATTCGTGTAATAGGGCTACGAGAAGGTGAATTTTCTTTCTGCAATATTGCAGAACGACTTGGCAGGAATGTAGCCACTGTGCATGATTGTTGGCAGCAGTGGTCAAGGGAAGGTACTGCCTCAAGACCGGGTTCCGGCCGGCCACGTTGCACTACTGAAAGGGAAGACCGCCGTGTACAGCGTATGGCCGTGGCGCATCGTACTGCGTCTGCGGCAGCAATTCAAGCTGCAGTTGCCACTACAGTGACACAACGAACTGTTACAAATCGGTTACTTGAAGGACAGCTCCAAGCCAGACGCCCTGTAGCGTGCATTCCACTTACTCCAAACTACTGCCGTTTGCGACGTCAGTAGTGTCAAGCTAGAGCTCATTGGAGGACGGAGTGGAGATCTGTTGTGTTTTCTGATGAAAGCCAGTTCTGCCTGGGTGCCAGTGATGGCCGTGTGTTGGTTAGAAGGAGGCCAGGTGAGCGCCTGCAACCAACCTGTCTGCGGCCGAGACACACTGGACCTACACCTGGAGTTATGGTCTGGGGAGCAATTTCCTATGACAGCAGGAGCACTCTTGTGGTTATCCCACGCACCCTGACGGCACAGTTGTACGTTGGTCTGGTGATTCAACCTGTTGTGCTGCCATTCATGAACAGCATTCCAGGGGGTGTTTTCCAACAGGATAACGCTCGCCCGCATATCGCTGTTGTAACCCAACATGATCTACAGAGTGTCGACATGTTGCAGTGGCCTGCTAGATCACCAGATCTTTCACCAATAGAGCACGAATGGGACATCATTGGACGACAACTCCAGCGTCACCCCCAACCAACATTAACTGTCCCTGTATTGACCGACCAAGTGCAACAGGCATGGAACTCCATCCCACAAACTGACATTCAGCATCAGTCAAAAATCAAAAATTGCCCAAGTTTCATAAAATCATTCACCACCATTTTCACTGTTACTAATTTTTTCTTGCCATTTTCGGATTTAGTCACATTTGGCGACTTGTTGAATGCTTAGTGCTAGCCCTGCCGGGAATTGTGTTCTCCTGTTATTAAAAATTTATTAAATAATGTTTACAGTTCTCATTTTTTCACTTAATTCAAAAATTTGAAAAAAAAAAAAAGTACTATTTTTCAAAAATATGTAAGAAATTTTCAAGGCAAAAATCCAGTAACCTGACGCCCCCAGTAAATTACCTACTATTAGGACATTGTTTAGACAAAATTTCAGAATTTTAAAAAATGTAGTTTTTGAGATATTGCAATTCAGAAATGTTGATTTTTTGAAATTTTGTACATTTTAAAAATTAATTTTATGAGTTACAAGCATCGCAGGATAAAAATAAAATTACTGCTAAGACAAACCTAGTAGGGGTGCAGGTTGGCACACTTACCCACCTGATAAGTCTCCTTAAAAAAAAAAATCCTAAATTTGTGGAAAATTAAAATTTTTTGTAATAAATATAATTTTTTTTTGCCATCTGGTATCATTTGTTTGACCAATTTCTGTGAATTTGAAGAAAGGCCAATTCAATAACTTCAAAATAAAAAAAAATTCGTGGCTCTACTTAATAAAATAAAAAAAAAATTAAATAAAAAAAAATTAAATATAAAAAAATTTGAGTCTTTGTTGATTATAATAATATAGTTTAGGAGCAGTGCGCACTTAAAAATTTGGCGTTTCACATGATTTTCGTTACAAGTGTATTTTTTGCCTATTTTCAAATTGCTGTAGCTCAACCAAAATTTTTTTTTATGAAAAATCCTTTTGCAGTACTTTATATCTCTATTAGGAGTAGCTACCATAATTTTTTCAAAAAAATTGGAGGTAGTCAACTGACACCTGTTGGTCATGCCTGCCTGAATTGAGATGGAAATGGTTATCTAAGGATTTAAGTTATTCCCAACAAGCAGTTTTGCAACGGGGAAAAAAATATGCATTCCCACAGCACTTACCTGGAACTGAGGACTTAAATCCCATGCATGGAGGATGTTACAAGAAATTTACAAGTACAAAAAAAGATGATGTAACATTCAAATTATATAGAATTATATTACAAGAATTTAATGAAAAACAAAAAAAATTTCCATTTGAAAAAGCTAAAGTACGAAAAGAAGCAATACTGATGCTGAAAGATAATAACAACATTAAATTTTGTGAGGCTGATAAGTCAGGGCAGATAGTTCTAATGAATACTGTTGATTATAATAATGAAATGTCTAAAGCAATGGAGGAATTAAACTGAACAATTATCAATAAAGACCTAAGGCTAACAGATAACCAGATAAAATATTTGGTAAGGATAAGAAATCATAGTACATTGCCAGACGAAATAAAAAAGTCCTTCCCACCAATTGGAGCAAGCATACCAAAAGTTTTTGCCAAGATTAAAACACATAAAGATGATGCACCAATGAGGTTGATTGTATCAAAAGTAAACTCACCCTTGATTTCATTGGAAAAAAATATTTATAATTTGCTTGCACCAATATTTATGAAAAAACAATACAATTTAAGAAATACATATGATTTTATTCACTTAATTAAAAATATTAATCAAGATTTGCAGTTTTACAAAATGGCCAGTATCGATGTTAAAGCTTTGTAACCAAATACACTTGTACCTCAAGCCATAGACATTATTACTAAAGAACTAATACAACAAAAAATTCTAACAGGAATACAAGTACAATAATTAAAAGATGTAATGTTATATATATATATATATATCATCATCATCATTGTCAACCATTATCAATCCACTGCTGGACGAAGGTCTCCCCAAGTTTCCTCCACAACGGTCTGTCTTGTGCCAGTCTCCTCCATGTCACTCCCGCATACTTTCGAATTTCATCCACCCATCTTCCATGTGGTCTTTTTCTGGGTCTTTTCCTGTCCCTTGGAATCCAATCTAAAATTTCGGCTGTCCATTGATGGTCTGTCCTTCTGGCAGTATGTCCAGCCCATTGCCATTTCAGGGATTTAACTCTGATCATGATGTCTTCCACTCTTGTCCTTTTTCGGATCCACGTGTTCCTCTTCTTATCTCTCCTGGTTACACCAAGCATGCACCTCTCCATGCTTCTTTGAGTTGTCTGCAGCCTTTGTATGTCTCTTTTAGCTAAGGTCCAAGTCTCTGCACCATACGTAAGCACTGGAAGGATGCATTGATCAAACACTTTTCTTTTAAGACATAATCTAATGGCATATTGCTCTTGAAAATTATGCTGTTTTTTCCAAAAGCTCTCCAGGCAAGTTTTGTACGCCGATTAATTTCTTCATCAATGTGACCCTCACTTGATATCTGCTGTCCAAGATAAACGTACGTGTCTGTTATCTCCAGCTTTTCTCCATCAATCGATAAATCTTCATTTCTTGTAAAAGCATTGTACATCACTTTTGTCTTCTGAAAGTTCATTTTTAATCCCACTTCTTTACTCTTGTCAGCAAGTTCCTGGATCATACTCTGTAGCTCTGATGGGGTAGTTGCAAAAATGACTATGTCATCAGCAAAACGAAGGTGGGTTAGATAATCTCCATTAATCTTTATCCCTGTGTTTTCCCAGTTCAGTGATTGAAAGACATTTTCCAATGTGGCATTAAAGAGCTTCGGAGATATGGTGTCACCTTGTCTCACTCCTTTTCCAATTTTTATGTGTGTTGTATTTTCAAACAGCCGAATCTTTGCACTTGCATTTTCATAGATGTTATTAATAATATTAATGTATGCATCTTCAATACCGCAGGATTTCAGAGCCATTGCAACTGCTGATGGTTTCACCGAATCAAAGGCTTTTTCATAATCGATAAAAGCCATGCACAATGGAAGTTCATATTCCCTCGCTCTTTCAATTAGTTCTCTCAGTACGTGGATATGATCTATTGTGCTGTAGCCACTCCTGAATCCAGCTTGTTTTCTTGGTTGAGCCATGTCCAGTGTCACCTTCAAGCGGTGTGAAAGAACTTTAGTGAAGATTTTATAAACCACTGATAGGAGGCTGATAGGTCTGTAGTTCCTGAGATCCTCAATGTCACCTTTTTTATGTAGCAAGATCATTCTAGCGTTGTTCCAATCCTCAGGAATTTTCCCTTCATTAAGGCATCGAGTGAAAATTTGGGCGAGTACTGTTTCGATTTCTCCACTTGCTTCTTGTATGATGTCTACAGTAATTCCATCTTCTCCTGGAGCTTTTCCCTGCTTCATGTTCTTGATTGCATGAGCAACTTCTGCTGGGAGGACTGGAAGAACTCTGGTACTGGTACCTTTCATGATGTCTGGAGTACACGTATCATCCCTTTCATATAATTTGGAGTAGAAATCTTTCACTCTTGTCAAAATTTCGCCTCTATTTCTTGTTACAGAACCATCTTCTTTTCTCAGTGCCATAATCTGTTTTTTCCCCTTACTGAGATGTCCCTTTGCTATCTTTAGGCTTTGGTTGTTTTCAATTGCTTTCCTTACTAGTTCACAGTTGAATTTCCTTACGTCTTCAGTGATACTTTTTCGTACTGTCTTGCATAGCTCTATATATTCCACTTTGGAAGTCACATCTTCTTTAGTTGTCCTCATCACTCTTCTTTTTTGCATCAACATTTTGGTTTTTCCTGATAATTTGTTCACATGCAATTTGTTCTTAGACCCAGCTAATTTTGTTGCTGTTTCCATAAGAGCTTTGGTTACTTTTCTGTTAACTTCAGAAATATCCACTTCTTCCGATGTTAGGCCTTCTAAAGCAGAGAATCTGTTCTTCAGTTCCAATTTGAAGGTATTATGGTGTTTTTTAAGGTTGGTTATGTCAATACATTTTGTTTGTCTTATGAGCTTGCTACGTTCGAGTTTAGTGTTGAGGTGCATCTTACATCTCACCAATCTATGGTCACTGCCTGTGTTGAACTTGTTTAGCACACTGCAGTCTTCTATGACGAATTTTGTGTTACACATAATAAAATCAATTTCACTTGTCGTCCCATTTGGATGTCTCCATGTCCATTTCCTGTGTGGCCTTTTCTTCAAGATGAAAAACCCTTCTGCCTCTGCAAACTCTATGAGAGTATTTCCACGCTGGTTTCTGTTGCCGTGACCGAATTTACCTAATTGAAGTTTCATTCTGTTGCCGTTGCCCTATTTTTGCATTGAAATCTCCCATAATTATCTTCAAGTGCCGCTTACCTTTATTATTTAGATCACGAATTTCCTCATAAAATTCTTCAATTTCTTCTTCAGCATGACTTGTGGTGGGTGCATAAGTTTGAATAATCTGTGCCTGGTATCTTCTCGAGAGTTGGATAACGAGTCGTGCAGCTCTGTCAGAGGAACTTTCAACTTCTACCACTTTATCCTTCAGTTTCTTGTTTATTATAAATCCAACACCACTAGTTCTGCCAGTATCTGTCCCACGATAGTAGAAGAGATGTCCACTTTTCAGTTCAATGAGATCTTCTCCTTTTCTCCTTACCTCACTTAGCCCGACGATGTCCCACTTGATCCTTTGTAGTTCCTCTTCCAATTCAAGAAGCCTTGAATCAGAAGATAGGGAGCGTCCGTTATACGTAGCCAAGGTCAGCATCAGATGGCAGCCTAGTCCGGTCCTCCGGGGATTCTTAGCACCCTCTGCCTTCATGTCGCACTGGCCGCTGCCTTGGCCAGGCACATTCCAGCTGCCCGAGACTGAGGGCCAAGATTTAAGTTGTGGAGTCATTTTGGAAGGGTTTGGCCATAACTCACCACGCTGGCCAAGCAGGTTGGTGAGTGTGGGATAGCATTTCCTCTAATCCCGATGGTATAGTTATACCGCTATTGGCGGTCGTCAGAGCCCCTTTAGTGGGAACAGGATGTACCACGAGAAGGCGGGGTTGACATTTGTCAAGGAGAGGCTGTGATGTTACGCATCACCTGACCTTACATCTCTTCATATATATATATATATATATATATATATATATATGAAAACAATGTCTTTGCATTTGAAGATATTATTTATAAGCAAAATACAGGAGTCATTTCATGGTCATTCCATGTCAAATCAACAAGGCTCACAACCCGACATTTTTTTATTTTTATGAAACTTGGTATAATTGTAGTATTCATCAATATAAACAAACATGATTTTTTTTCAGAATTTTTAATGCATCAGTTTTTGAGTTATTGATTTTTGAAATTTCAAAGAACCCCTGAAATTTCATCATCTGAGCAAACTTTAACTGCCAATTACTCGGGTTCTAGTAGAGCTAGGGTCATGAATTATGGCTCATTTTAAAGATCTTGAATTGGGCTTTCATATGATATGCAACATGGCACTATTAAATAATTTTTAATGTCCATTTTAAAATTGAAATATTAAAAAAACATGTGTTTTTTAAAAAATCTGAAAAAAATATATGTTTAACAAACCTTATTTTTCTACATAACCTGAAAGTTTCATAATGGGATCGCTATGATATCACTATAAAAAAAAAATAACGTAGAACAATGCAACTGAAATGTGCCAGATGTACTTACCGGTTCCACCCATGACTGGAAGGGTATTCTTTATGTGGTTTGTGTAAAATGTCATACTTGTTCTTTTAAACGTTGCGAATGTTAAAGAATGAAAATAAACATCTAAGTAATTTGAAACTGTGTCCCAAAGTAATTCATTTCATAATTCAGTATAAGGTTCTGTGTGCATATTTACACTTACAAAATTATTTTATCTTCTATATGTATCCCGCTTTTTTTTTCTTTTAAATTTTGCCGCACTTGTATGCCAGTGCTTGATTTGCCTTCTTTGTCTCAGTCATTGTTAAATTATATACTCTTCCAGTAGCTGTTGTCGGGTCAACTTTTAACAAAACATCAGATTTATGAACCAATAGTATATACGGTGATTGAGGATACTTGTATGATGGAGATGGACCATGCGGCTCCAGGCAGCTCACTTTTACTTCTTCTGTGTCCTCATTCACACCAAGTACACATACCAACCACCAGTGCTCTGAGTACTTACTAATCACAAAACCTACCATATTTACCATATTTTCAAAACTAATGTTCTCTTCCCCTTCATCTGATCGCTATGATATCACTATAAAAAAAAAATAACGTAGAACAATGCAACTGAAATGTGCCAGATGTACTTACCGGTTCCACCCATGACTGGAAGGGTATTCTTTATGTGGTTTGTGTAAAATGTCATACTTGTTCTTTTAAACGTTGCGAATGTTAAAGAATGAAAATAAACATCTAAGTAATTTGAAACTGTGTCCCAAAGTAATTCATTTCATAATTCAGTATAAGGTTCTGTGTGCATATTTACACTTACAAAATTATTTTATCTTCTATATGTATCCCGCTTTTTTTTTTCTTTTAAATTTTGCCGCACTTGTATGCCAGTGCTTGATTTGCCTTCTTTGTCTCAGTCATTGTTAAATTATATACTCTTCCAGTAGCTGTTGTCGGGTCAACTTTTAACAAAACATCAGATTTATGAACCAATAGTATATACGGTGATTGAGGATACTTGTGTGATGGAGATGGACCATGCGGCTCCAGGCAGCTCACTTTTACTTCTTCTGTGTCCTCATTCACACCAAGTACACATACCAACCACCAGTGCTCTGAGTACTTACTAATCACAAAACCTACCATATCTACCATATTTTCAAAACTAATGATCTCTTCCCCTTCATCTGTTGCACATATCTCTTCTTTAAAATGCTCAGAAAGTGAGTAAGTTTTGACTAGTAATTTGTGTTTTCCTGCAGGAATGAAAGAATGGAGTTTCTGAGTACCACTTATTGTCTTAGCAGAAGTTATTCTACTTTTAAGGATAATTTCCTCTTCTTTGTAATTTTCTGTTGTTGCAAACCGAAAGTGAATGGAGGCAATATGAGCAGTAGCCCATTCAAAGAGTTGGCGTGGGGTCATAATTTGATTATTATAAACAAGTTGTAAACTTGCCTTTGCAGCTAATCGCTTCACAATACCCCCTTATCCCATCACATGCATTTTTGCCATGTGTGGTTGCAAAAAATTCCATTCTGCTTTTATATTAAAGTCAGTCTCGTGGTAGCACAAGCTGAGGAAGTTTGACTTGTTTTTGTATTGTTGAAGCTGCTCCATCCGAAAAATAAAATATCTTTTCAGGTTTTTGAGAAAAAGTGACTGCATGAAATTAATTAGGTAACGCTGAAACAGATGGACAGCTATACTGTCATGAATTAGACAGTCGGATATATTCACAAAACTTACATATCCTAGGTTCTGAGTTTTCTCATCTCGATAGTATATAACTATAGGATGCAGGGTTGCTTGGGCATTGTTCCAGTGAAAACCCTGAGCTGCATCTTGCAATACAAAAGAATAATTTTCAGCAAAGTCACAAATTACTATGTATTGATTTTCTGTTATTGTGTCTTTAAGATGTCTTAAGTAACTTGACTGTTGAGTTGCTATAAAAGAATGGTGAATCAGGGCTGGAAGTTTTCCAAACAACAGGTCCAAAAACTCCTGTGTGGATTTTGATAATGTTTAAAGTACTGTCCTCTTCTCTAATTACATCCATTGTTTGAATGTACCATTTTCTATACTATTTAAATCAAAACAATCTTCAAATTGTTGCTTGAGCTGTTCTAATCCTGGACAGTTGTTGCACTGACTGAAGTAACATGCAGGTGTAGGGTTTCCACAAATTATGTTTGCAAGGACATCTTTATAGGAGTTTATTGGCTGAACAGTGTCTCCTGTTAATTCAGGTAACTTGCACTTTGTCATCATCAGTGTAACATTCAGATGCATTGTACAAACACAGAATGTGTGCCACTTGCTCCTGCAAGAACGCAGTGCTTAGGGCAAAGTTCACAGAACTTGGAGAACCCCACCTTTTTTTCTCTTGAAATCTCTCTTTAAAAAGAGTATACAATTCACGCAAATTACTCAGAAGCAATTTTTTTTACCTGTTGACGCTTATTATCTATTTTAATGGAAACAAAGTCTTTTTTCCCTGGCATTTGGCGGCTTACATCGTCACTCTCATAAAATTCTTGCATAAAATTTGCTGTGTTTTTATCTAAAGTCTTTTCTGGCTTTGGATCAGGAGAAGACAGGATACCTTTTTCTTTTACTAGCTTTTTAGCCTTTCTGGCGATAAAATTTGAAACTCTAAATTCTGTTTTAATTCGTTTCAGTGACCAAGATTTAGGCAGTGTACTCAATATCTGCATTCTCATGCTTTTATTTTCTGTGGAATGAAATTTTTCTTTCAACTGTCTTATAATTTCTGGTTCAAGAGATGAAATATCCTTTGGTTCCGATGCAGGACTTAACTTTAATTTTGCTGGAAATGCTTCTTGGGCTTTTTTATATTTCTCTTCAGGGTATTTTTTTTCTTGCAGGCGTTTTTCCTTGATTGGTGTTTCATCCAGACATTGTAAACTTCTGTTAAATGCTTCTATAGCATGCTCTTTTTCAGGAGTTGATACTTCAATGTTTTCAGATGGAACAGCATGGACTTTGGCTTCTTGTTCATATAACTGTCAGAAGGTGAAGAGGAATGTTCAGCAGCTTCAGAGTGAAATTTCTGGATTGCTTTACGACAACTGTCGCAGATCTTGTCTCCAGTTTTGAGCAACTTGTTCTGTAGCAATAGATTCTTGGAAACTGGTCGAAGATTTTTTTTGTTATATTTATGGTTTGGTTTCCCAAGGGGGTTGCAACAGTAAACCACACTTGAAACTTTTGATGTGGATGGTCTACTGGCATCCATCTTTCACTTTGTTTTTACTTTAAAACCTAGGAAAGAAACAAAATGTGTTACCCTTATGGATATATAAACTTTTTAACTAATTATAATTAATTCATTAACATTTGCAGTGTTTGTAAGACCAGGGATAACATTTTAGACAGACAAAATAAACAATTCCTCAGTCACTGATGGTGCGTTTAGTAACGTCCTTCTATGTTTTTTTTTTTTTTATAGAGATCCCATAGCGATCCCATTATGAAACTTTCAGGATATGTAGAAAAATAATGTTTGTTAAACATATATTTTTTCAGATTTTTTAAAAAACACGTTTTTTAATATTTCAATTTCAAAATTTTAAAATTGGCATTAATTTTCTTTAATAGTGTCATATGGCATATTAAATAAAAGCCCAATTCAAGATCTTTAAAATGAGCCATAATTCATGACCCTAGCTCTACTAGAACCCAAGTAATTGGCAGTTAAAGTTTGCTCAGATGATGAAATTTCAGGGTTTTTTTGAAATTTCAAAAATCAATAACTCAAAAACGCATGCATTAAAAATTCTAAAAAATTCATATATGTTTATATTGATGAATTCTACAAATATACCAAGTTTCATAAAAATCACAAATGGTCAGGTTGAAAATGCTATTTTTGCTGGTTGATTTCACATGGAATGACCCTAGGGGATCACCCCTGTCTACATTATTTGCAGAAGTTATTATGACAGATAAAGAAGCCAAAGTGATAAATAACCTGAATGAGCACCATTAATATACTGTAGATATGTTGACATTTTTATCTTATCAAAATTGAATTCCACAGAATTAGAAGACATAGCTAAAAATTTTTAAGTGTATTCATCCATTGAAGTAACAATCGAAGTTGAACAGCAGGATACCTTGGCTTATCTTGATGTACATATTATAAAACGACCCAACACATTAGATTATATAAGTTTATAGAAAATTGTCATTCGTATGTGTGATCATACCATATGATTCTTATCATCCATATGCTCATAAATGTAACAGTATTAAGACATTGATAAAAAGAGCATTCACGCACACATCAAATATGCAATACAAAAATGATGATTGGAAATATATTACAGATGTTGCAAAAAATTATGGATATCCCAATAAAAAAATGGATCAATAAAGTACAGAACAATTGTATTAATTCTTCAAACAAACAGAGACATAATAATAAGCAGATTAAATATGTTGGATTATTTCCGTACATAAAAGGAATTTCGGCTGAAATTAATAAATTGTGTAATAAATATAATTTATAATTGGGCAATAATGTGCACACCATTAAAAATATTGTACTCAATATGAAGAAAAACAAGAATTGCTTGGATAGAGCTGATGTTTATGAAATTCCTGTAAGTAACAACCCTGCAGTGTCATATATAGGAAGCACTAAAAATAAACTAAAACATTGGTTACAACTGCATCTACGGAATTGGCAAAAAAAGAAGCAAAGACTGCATTGGTCCAGTACTGTATCGAACAAAAGCAATACCCAAAGTTTGATGAAATAAAAATTATTAAGAACTGTCGTACGGAAAGGCATTTAAGACTAGCAGAGACAGTATTGATTGAAAATAAATAGACACAGGTTATGTAATATTAACAATCTTAATAGCCTAAACGCATATTGGAAAGATCTGATCAGAATGAAGAGCCATAGAGAAAAACAGAGGGGGGGGGGGGGGGGTGGAGGAAATAAAAAATAAAAAATGATGTAATATATTTTAAAAAAATTCTGATTGAATATAAAAAGATTAATTTTCAAGAATCAAATGAAGCTGGCTGTCGAATGCATATTTACAAGTACGAAGAGAAAAAGAAGACTAATGGGTCAGCTAATAGATGGTGTCATTGCGCTGAGCGGTGAATAACAATGATGAGACAATGCAGAACAAGACCTAGAACATTCGCTACGTTTGAGGGTGGCGACAGAGGTTCATCTGTTGCGTCCACTCCTTGAAAATGGCCTGGGCAGAGGCTGAAAGTGCTAGGATAGTATGCTTATTGCTAAGTGGGGAGAGGTCCGAGATTAATGAGGATAGTGGTTGAGTAAGGTTTGGTTTGTTTCAATTAATTACCGGTGTGTAGTTGTAAATAATTATGGGTTGCAGTTTTAAGAAATGTGTAATATAAGTTTTTTATTGAGGTTTTAATTAAATAGGCGTTTGAAGGGAGTTGAATTACGTGTCATTGTAGTTGATTATTTTGAATCGGCATTTAGCTATTGGGCGGGGGGGGGGGACCAAAAAACTAAGTTTTGCGTGGTGTGATGTGCATTTTTTGGGCCTTGAACCACGATGTGACTACTGAAAATTACGTGTTGGAAATGTGTGTAAGAGATGAAAACCTCCTAAAGGATATTTGGGATAAAGGTGAGTAACCTCCAAATGTAGAAGTAAAGTTAGTGTTCTACACCAATATCGTTGGCATTTGTGCTTAGATACTGACATCAATAGTGTCCACTGGCATCTTGATATGACTCAAGCACAATTTTTTTCAAAAGAAACATAGATATCCATTCACCTTTACAGTGATTATCTGATTTACAGTAATTTTTATTACAGATTGCACAATCATTCATCAGAACAGGTATCACGTATTATTCGAGTGAAATAAAAATTAAATTTTGATTGAAAATCCTCGTTTTTTTAAAAAGAGAATTCAACAGGAAACTCACATTGTGTTTTAAAATTATGGGCTATAATTACTGCTTTATAAACAAAAATTAGTATACTTATCTTAATATTATTCCATGCATGAAACATAATTCTGTTGAAAAAAGCTAGATGTAAATGATTTACTTGTGCAGACGGTAATGTCTGATAGTCACACAAACAAGAAACTGCCATACTGCTTTAGCAGTTTCATACTGAGCGTTCACCTAAAAGTAATTCTTGTTGCCTGTTTTGTACAGTTTAATTCTTTCTCTGAAAATTTTTTTACACCTTTGTGGAGGCAAACGCTTTAGCTTTTTACAAGGTATATGTACACTTATTGAAAAGCGTTTTCATGTTAATAGTTGGACAAAATTCTGTGTAATTTTTCTTACTCTGCTAACGATTTTCCTTATAGGTGCATTATTGTGTTGAGTGGTTAACACAACTTGCAAGCATTATTTTGAGCAAGGCAACAGAGCTGCCAACTTTTTAAGGTGTCGACTGATAATAATCAATATCAAGAACCAACAGAAGTGTGTACTGATGTCATGGAATTTTGCAAAGTTATAAATACCTAAATGTCATCAGCATTCCATGCAGAAAAGGTTTTCTGTTGTAAAAAGCTGAACACAGATAATTTGTGCAGGCAATTATATTTTTTCCTTACACATTTAAAAAATTAAAAAACAGAAATACTTGGTAGTCACACAAAAGTAGTAGCTTGTCAATGCCATCATGCCTAGAATTCATCTAAAAGTCAATGTTGGGTATTGGACTGCTTATGCAGCAGACATTCCGTTCTTTTTTGAAATTTCTTGTTTATACATTGGATCTTGTATTTGAGATCAAATGTATAACATCAAGAAAAATATTGAAAACCTTCTGTGAAAATACACAGGCTCAACTAATGTGTCTCAAATTTGTAGATCTGATAGATAGTCACTCAATTTTGAGGAGATTTACCATGGAATGTAGTCATTTTAGGCAGTTGTAAATATTTCCTACATTGGTGACTAAGAAATTTAATGCAGTATCCAGCAGAAAAGGTGCTTTTGTTTTAGAGTAACCCTCAGAATGCTATGATGTTTCTTGCATTTGTTTGACAACTGCTGTTGTGAGACCAGTCACAGCAAATCCAGTTTTATGGTCCATGGCATTGATCAACAGTATCTAACAAATTATGTCTGGAAGTTGCATATACTCAACACAAACTAATCCATTTAAATTTATGATGGGGAGTGACAACTATTGATGGGAGAGTCAATGAAGCATGTACAGGACAATAACATCACATCACCCCAATACTGTAAATGAGTGTCAGCACACAATGCAAACCCTTTTCCAAAGGCAACAAAAATTAATTTCATAGTCACAAATATAGGAAATAAGAGAAATGTAATGTTGACAAAACAAACTGTGACATTGTCACACACGCACACACACACACACTCCCACCAAAATTTAACTCACTTTTCTAAGGCGCTGTTCCGCAACTGACAAAAAGACAGAATTGTAGTAACACGAATACAGGACTTCTAGAAAGTCAAAGAGATATCTATGAAAGGAAAAGTGCGTGAATGACTGAACAGCCAATTAGTCCTCATGGTGGCTGCAGAAGAGATTAAGTTCTTCACTTGAAAACATTATCTTATTCCCTCATCGCAACTGGCAAGAGCACTAACAGCTGTATTTGAAGGAAGAGAGTTAACCTGCGCATCATATGGTGAGCCTTTTGCCAAATAAGGGTAAGTGCAAGGAGATGATTAAGCATTGGAAGGAAAAAAAATAAAAGTTCTGGCATCTTTGATCACCTGGTGCAAAAAGTGGTTGGTCAAGAGCCAAAAGGCAGCATCTTCACGCTTTGTGCAGCGCATTGGTCAGTGAGTGATATGCTGCAACTCTTTGGGTATTTATATGTATTCGAACGATGAAAAAGTGGATTTCTGTGCCAAAGTAATGAGAAGACGATAAAAAATGTACTCCGTTTATTAGACGTATAATTGAAGAGAAACAAAGAGATGCTAGCTTTCGTTATCTCCAGGTACCTTCAGGAGGCATTTAGTAGCTAAGATCGTGGAATCAACAGGAAAAACACTTCTAACAATATAAGTTCAAAATAAACAAGACACTTGCACAATGTCACAAGTGGTTAGATCCCAGGGCTGGGTGCTCACGTGGAACATCATGAAGCTGGTGCCATATCATAGGAAGGTTTGTGGTTACGTCCTTGTTGCAAACATTCTGTCACGTAATGATCTCAATGGTTTTGCGGAGCGCAGTAGCCCTTGCGCTATCGTAAAGGTGCTAGTTTCTTAACACCTCTTCATCAGGGTACTGCCTCCTCAGTTGCAACATCATGGGCTAGGACCGTTGTAAGTTTTCCAGCTTTAATGTCCCGTTGGTACTCAGAAATCCGGATCTGATTGACCTCTTTGTCATCCCGATGTAGTACTAAACGAATGCGTCGGGGTAATCTAAAGGAATAGCATAGACCCTGACATCAGAGTAGAAGGTGATGCACGCTGGTCTGTTGCGAGGTTATCAGACAAAGGTCTAGGTGTCCTCACGTCGATATCATAACCCAGTCTTCGGAGAATATTCTTTAGGAAGTACGCTAGCCTAGGAATGTAGGGAATCAAACCCACGAATCGGGCAGGCGGAGCTGTGGAGTTGGCACGAGGCTGCGAGCGTGCAGTTGTTGCTGCTCTTTTGATTATTTTGATTCTGCGCATGTCGTACCCTGCTGTGGCCACTAGGTCTCTATGGCCACAGATCTCCTCCTCGCGTGTGGCTTTGTTGGATGAGAGTTCGAAGGCTCGCTTTGCTCGGAATCTGTATAGCTCATATTTGTGTGCGGCCGGGCCTGCTGAGTCAGGCAGCATGACACACGAGCTATAAAGGCATCATGGGTATGGCAGATGACACCCTACATACGAGCTATTCGGCAAAAAGAAATGTCTCGTGAGCACCTGCATGCGAGTTATAAAGGCGTCATCAGCATTAAGGGTGACACCCGACATGCGAGATATTCAACGAAAAAGGAATGTCTCGCAAGTCCCGACATATGAGTTATAGAGGCGTCATAGGCATGGCAGATAACACCCGAGCTATTTGGTAAAAACAAAATCCCTCGCAAGCACTCACATGCGAGCTATAGAAGCGTCATTGGCATGGCGAGTGACACCAGACGACATTTCTTTTACTCTATTCGGGGAAAAAGAAATGTCTCGCGAGCCCCGACATGTGAGCCTAGGGGCATGGTCAACGGAATAGCAAGTGACACCCGACTATTCGACAAAAAAGAAATGTCTCACGAGCGCCGCTATGCAAGTTATAGAAGTGTAATCAGCGTGGCGGGTATCACTCGGCACACGAGCTATTCGGCGATTTTGTAATGTTGGGTGTTACCCGACAGCCGAGTGGAAAGGGTTAAAACGTTTGCACTGAAATTTTCACAAGCACAAAGTCACATGTAATCAATGTAAAAAGTTCACAAAAGGCGCTGAGCGGAGCTTTCTCTCGGCTTTTACACACAGCACTCTCAAATGGCTGTACGGGGAATCACTCGACAAAACTCCGCCTCATTCGGCGGGGGTAGTCAGAACATCAAAGGCGTATAGAGACTATCTGTAAAGTGCGTTTTTCGACCAAAACACGGTAAATAAGTGAAAATTGCATGCAGCGATCTTGCGTGGGCTTTTCCATAGTTTTTTTTTTTTTTTTGGTGACTTCCGTAAAACCAGAAGATGCAGTGAAAATCTGTACAAACTACGGAAAATCTGTGAAAGTTGGCATCTCTGAATACCTATGAATCCTTTAGAAACAGAACCATTGTGTCCTGCCACAGGAGAGCCATTTTCAGTCCTCCTCCGCGTCAACGAAATAGCTAAGAACTGACCTTACGCTGTATTTACGTAATTGCGCACCTCGCCCAAAACGAAATAACTGTGCCATCCCAAAGAGTACGGAACAACATATAAACACAATTGCACAACACTTCCTAAAGACCACCAAACCATCTGTAGACAACCTTCATCAGGATTTCATAATATACAGCATCGTTTCTCTTACATAACACATGATTACAACAAAACTTCTCCATAAGCTCCACCTACATTGCAAAACTTATTCGTTATTTACGCCGAAAACACAACTAATTATAAGGTAGGTGAAAAACATTCTGAAATGCTGGGATTGGCGATACGTGTTGATTAAGCGTCGTTATAAGTTTAACCAAATGATGCGTAGACCTTAAAAAGCTTCATTTGATTCACAGTTTTAAAACAGCATATTTTGATGTGCATTTTTTTTTTCGCTCCTCAGTTTTTACCGTGGATTGCCGTTTCGGCGCAAATATGAATTTTTTTTTTTTCATTATTTGTAATAGTTTGGAGCAAGATAATGAAATTGGCGCAGTTCGGCGTGAAGTTTCCATCACTGCAAATCAGACAACAGGAAGTTGAGCTTCTATGGAACGCATCTCCCCCCCTCATAACGAATTTGGCGATTATCATAAAATTTATCAAAAGATTTTACAGTGTTCGCGAGATTTTCCCACCTTTTGTGTCATCATCTAGATCATTTCTTGAAATGGATGCAAAACCAAAATTATTGGGGGGGGGGGGGGGTGAATCACTGCCAATGCTATCGCTATAGACGAGAGACCAACGATTTTAAGACATTTCTCCTGCCCATTCAACACTACGACCATGGAGAAATTTCTTTGCCTAATTTTGGGGACCATTTTGTATTTTTTAATCAGTTTTTTTTTTTTAAACTCTGGCGAGTATGTATGTGTGTACGTATGTATACATAGATAAAAAGTTACGTTGTGCTTTGCTTTCAGATTTGTCATGCCAGCGATGAAATGAAGCCTCTTTCTTTTTCAGATGTTGTTTGTGGAGGGTTACTACAAATGACCTGACGCTCCAGACCTTTTTCACTCTTTGTCTGATCAACATCCGCAATTATTGCTCCTCATAAAGATATCGTTAAGTATAAATTTGCCATTTGCCGCAGGATGAGAAATAATGTTTACAAAAAAGTGTTAGCAGGATTTTATACACGCACGCAAAATCTCTTCCGATTATTTTCTGTGAAAGTAATATGATACTTTTTCTGTAGCCTGAAAACTAAATTTGACCCGCAAGAAAAGTTCAATACTTAATGTTTGTGTCACCAATGTAAACCAATCAGTTTTAAACTTTTGGCTTTTGGAAATTCATGAATTGTAGCCTCTCAAAAAAAAAAAAAAAGAAAAAAAAAAAAGGCATTCCACATGGCCGTTAGTTTTTGTAGTTATGGGAGGGAAATGGGGGGGGGGGGAGTCATCTAAAAGAATTTTTAAGAGAGCAGCAGAAACACCATTTTGTAATTATAGTTTAAAACGATAAGAGAGAGAGAGATTCCTTGTCACGTTACAAACTATTATTCATAAATAGCGTCACGAAAAAAATAAAAAAATTAAAGACCTAAGTAAGCTAAAATTGCGAAAAAATAGTAATTTGCCATAGAGATTCTAATCCAAGGTTTCCATACTAGTTACTACATATGCTGAATAAATACTACACATAGTATTCACTTGAAAACTTTTTTTATTAGGGATAACATTATCATCAGCATCAGGTAAAATGCACGTAAACAGAATTTTCCCCAAAAATTTCTGCCCAAACACTTTAAAACGTGTGCTTCCTCTCCCACCAAGTTCACCCCCCCCCCCTCACCCCGCAATGGCACGCCCAGTTCTGAGCTGCTGGTGTTGTCACTGCCCCTACGTTTCTTAATTTATTTGCCATTATGGTATAATGCTTTCTGTTCGCCACAGATACAGAACTGTTTATTTTTCTTAGAGACGATTTACTCTTTTTATCCATGCTATGTCCAACACGCTTGCTTCTACTTTTTTTTTTTTTAGACAGAATGGCCCCAGATTTTGAACTACTCCCTCAGATCCTAATTTACGACCTTTAGCAAACAGCGGCGTTAGCTCACCGCAAGTGAAGAAGCTCCGCAATGCATTTTTCTCATATCTCTTTTATTCTCTTGCAATTTGAAAGTTGCTGCCTAGTTTTTTAGCGTCTTTATGCACTGTGATTGTGGCATAATGCATTATACAAACAAAGAAACAAAAAAGAAACTCCAATCCAAGAGACAGCTAAAGTAACTTGTCAATATGAGGATGATAACTGTGTTGATACTGATAATATGAAACAGAATCACATAAAACAGAGCGGACAAATTACGATCGCTAATAGTAACATGAGTTCCATACTTGTTTTACATAAATTGGTAATCAATAATTGTGATACACTGGGTATTACATTAACAAAAACGTATCGATACCTTCGAGGTCTGTTAATGTTTCCCACTATTTCTTAATTTATTGGCATGATTAATCAAAAAAATAATAATAAAGAAAATAAATCCAATTACTGTCATTTTCGGACTAAGAGCCGCATCAGTGTAAGGGCCGCACCTGTGAAGTCGTGGTGCTGCTCAGAAAACTAAACTATCTTCCTTATTTTCATGAATTAACTCACACCCAACGTGATTATACATTGTATGTATACTTCAAAGGCTAATTCTGCAACTCAGTGTCGATCTGCTTTATGCACTTATTTTTTATTTAATTACCCTTTGTTAACATCAGATGATAATAATGATAAATTATCCTTTGTTAACATCAGATGTTAATGCTACAGCGCTTATTAGTGAGAAAGCATTTCCAGCCAGAGCCTTCAAAAACTTCCACTATCGTCAGACAAAAAAAAAAAAAAAATCGAAGCAAAACTCAGGAGCACAGAGCCAAGAAACACCTGTATAGCATGCCAGATTAACTGCATTGTTATTTACTTTTTATTATTATTTTTTTTTTCTTGTTCTTTCTTCTTTTTTTTTTTTTCTCTATGAGGTATCTCCATGCGTATGGAAGGTCCACTGAGTCGTTATAATTACAATTTTTCTCTTTAGTTTTTTCAATTACGACTGCTTCCGATGTTAAGATTTAGGCTTTAGTTTTATGCGATGTTATCAATTTTGCTTCTGGCCAATCTGGGATTGCCTCTTTTTCAATACAATGTTGAATTAAAGATGTTTTGTTCTCTTTTCTGTTCCAATTAGATATATGTTTTCCCAATCTGGTCTTAAATCTTCTTTTAGTACTTCCAATGTATATTTTATTCTTTTCTTCATTTCCCACTGTTTCAGTAGAGTTTTTTTGTTGGTATACAGTATACTCCTGCTTTTTTGAGTATTGATTTTTTTTTTCATTTCCTGTTGTCAATATGGTTTCGTTATCAATAACTGTCTAAACTCTACTGAAACAGTGGGAAATGAAGAAAAGAATAAAATATACATTGGAAGTACTAAAAGAAGATTTAAAACCAGATTGGGAGAACATATATCTAACTAGAACAAAAAAAAAAAAAAAGAACACAACATCTTTAATTCAACATTGTATTGAAAAAGAGGCAATCCCAGATTGGCCAGAAGCAAAACTGATAACATCGCATAAAACTAAAAGCCCAAATCTTAACATCGGAAGCAGTCGTAATTTTAAAAAACTAGAGAGAAAATTTGTAATTATAACGACCCAATGGACCTTCCATACGCATAGATACCTCATAGAGCAAGAAAAAAAGAAAGAACAAGAAAAAAAAAAGTGTAAGACCAAGATTAATAATAAGTCTATTGACATACGGAAGATGGCGACACCGGAGGAATTGGAATCGGGGGCAATTCGAGCGTTCCAATCAGAAACACGCATGACTTAGGATGCGCAATGAAACCAAAATCTAAATGCACTAAGGTTCTGCCGACATGGAGCTTTTTAGTCGGCCAGTGGATTTCAGATAGTTGGCCGAAAAACAACTGGAACGATGAGAAATACATAATTTCCATCCACAGAAAAAGACTACGAAATGTTAGTTGAAACTAGTTTGGGAATTTGGTGCTGCAGGAAACGAAGACTGAACTATCGTCAAAACAAGATATTTCTTACCAGATCGACTCCCCTTCAACATAAGGTTTGGAACGTTCAATATTTTAACGTTCTTAAATGTCATCTTTTAAATGATGACTCAATAAGAGGAATACCCAATTACTGTTTTTACCTTGCCATTTGGAAACAAAGTATTGAATAATATTAAGATTAAATATCGTACCTGAACTTAACCCTTCAATGTGAAGATTAGACAGAATCACAGTTTATTTTGAAGAAATGAAACCTACCATTTGAAACTTGATGGACATAATTTTGTCACAACAAAGTGCCTACAAAAATAAGATTGTCAACTAATTGAAGAAATTCAAGAATTAACCAAAAAGACACTTCAATATTCCAGAATGCTCCTTGACCAAATGTAAGTAACTACCTTAGCCTCCTGTTATTGATTTATACCTATATATTATAAATTCTATAGCATTTTATGATTATAACCCTTTGTCAAACAAAGATAATGTTTCCTGCAAGCACTTCGACAATAATACAATGTGAGAAACAGTAAACAATGCAGCAACTGAGTTGTTGACATGTATGTAGAATAATAATAAGAAAACTGGTTGCTGTAAAGGCTTTTTCAATAATGTTTTTAACAAGAACCTGTAAATATGTTTTGTTAATCTCCAGTTCACAATAACTTTTTTTTTCTGGGCAAAACTTGGTGATTCCTACACAACTTTTATTTTAAAGGTCTGTCTCCATTTAATAATCCTATAGACAGAAATTTCAAAATAAAAGTGGCAATAAATTGCTCTCTTTTATCATGTACACACACCATTCTAAAACATATATCACAATTACTATTATTGTATTATGTAGATATTACCTGCTTCTTCAGCTTGTTCTAAGTTTTTCTGGGCCTCTTCTCTCCTCTCTTGACGCTTCTCAAGCTATATATATATATATGTGTGTAAAAAAAATGATAGTGATGATGAAAACATAAAAAAAAAATTATTTTTGATAAAAAACAACAACAAAAAATATTTATTTTTGACTAAATGTTAACAGTTTCTGGAAGTGTATTACTAATAAATAGGTTACAATTAAAATTCATAATTAAATAGATCTGGACTTATCTACATGAACATTGGAAAAAAGATGTAACTACCACATTTTTTGGCCTAAAAAAAGAAACTTTAATGATATAAAAAATTTTCATTTTCTTCTATGTGGCCCTTGAACCTTTATAGCAATTTCTCTGTATGCAAACTTCTTCTTTCCCTAGATAAATAATGTTGACATTGAGATAAGCAAATGAAAATCGAAGAAATTCTGAGATTCCAATTTGGAAACATAAAGAAAAGTATCAACAACTCAAAACTTGCTAAGCATTAGACTACGAATCAACTGTTTGTAACTGTAGGGATATTGATTAAAACCTTAAAATTATGCTAAAAGCAATATTTTGCACCAGCACAATGTATTGCAAATCTAAAATGAAATCTACAGCAAAAACTACTAACAACTTGTAGTTGTGGAGCCCAAGATTTCAAACTCTTGGGCTCCACAATGATGAAAGTGTGTTTATTCCATTTGTCAGAATAACAGCGGAAGTGGTCATCATAGCTATATGTATCCCTGGCTTCGAAACCTTTAGCTTGTAATATCATTGTTGATGCTTATCAGACAAACATGAAGGGAAGAATCCTGTTACACTCATTGTCATAAAAATCTAAGCACCAAAAGGGAGATGTCGGATTGAAATGAGATTTTAGTAGAGAGATGGTACATACTAAGGACAGAAGTGATTACAATGTCGCAGCAGCAGGACCATTTCTCGCGGACATACGGTACACATTCCAATTAGTGTTAGTATCGCATTGGACCGCCTCGTGCTCGGATAGATGCGGTGTACGGTGGTCCGGCATAGAGTCAAAGAAACCCCGAATGTTATCCTGGGACTGATTGGCCCACACTTCTTACAACTGACACTCTAAAACACAAACACTGGGACATGGGGAAAGTTGGCGTCCTATCTGGTCCCACACATGCTCAATGGGCGAGAGATCAGACGATCTGGCTGGTCACGGAATTGTCGAAGCCTGATGTCGGCAGTTCTGGGAAACCTGAGTCGTGTGTGGATGGGCGTTATCTTGTTGGAAAATGGCTCTGGGACACCCCGCCAGGAAAGGCAGCACTTGGGGCTGCAGGATTTCCTGTGCGTAGCGCTGGGCTGTCAGCGTCCCTTGGATAACTGAGAGGGAAGTCCAGCTGTCATACAAGATGGCTTCCCAGACCATCACTCCTGCAGTTCGGGACGTGTGCTGCTGTACAGTAGGGTGGGGATTGTAGTGCACACCGGCGGTCCTCCACACTCTGACAAGGTGGTAGTCTGTTTCCATATAGAAGCGGGATTCATCGCTGAACACTATACATCGCAAGTTCGTAGCATTCCACATTGCTCACACCACCGCAATCAATGCCGACAACGGTCAGGTGTTAATGGCGGAAAATGTAAGGGCCATCAAGAGTGTTGCCTCGCCTCTACCAGGCGTCTGGAAATGGTTCAGGAGGACACAGAAGTCCTTTGTACAGCAGCCACATATCTCTGGATATCGGACAAGGACGTCGTTGCATCTGTGCGCGCTGCTCTCACGATCCTCTCTGCTGGTGGTGTGTCTGGGTCATCCAGAGCCAGTATGCAGTGTCTGGGTGCCTTTATGTGTCCATTGCTCCCAACGCGATCTCACCGTACTGTCCGACAGGCCCAAATGGCGGCCGATTTAGCATGCCAGCCACCCTGCCTCTCTCATCCCGATGATACGGTTTCATTCAAACTCCGTTAGTTGCCTGTACACACATCTACGTTGGCTCCTCGGCATGTCTATCGCTCAGGGATCTCACTGTGCAGTTCGGCACGAATGTGGAGTCCCCCACACAGTGCCTTATAAGCCCCAAGGATTTCGATTGCAACGCAAGTCGTGGATGCACAGGCATGCAGAATTGCACGAAACTTTAATCATTTTTGCATGTCTGCCCCCCCCCCCGTAGCTATTTGCTGAGTTTTGCATTAATTGCACGGTTTTTTCTTGGTGCGCGATTTTTATGACAATGAGTATTTGTTTACAACTTGAATGATACACCCTATTAATGTGATTTAACTTATTTTTCTTTGCAGTAAATTTGAGCAAAAATGACTTGATCCTGCACAAAGTCAAAGACAGACCTCCACATTATAGTACTATGAAGTTAAGCATTTGAAGTGTTGCTATCAATATTCTCTCTAAGCGGCCATAGGAAATATGTGCCTAACCCAATGAGTTGCACAGGTATCAAAACCACTTGGGCAAAGCATTTTATTTTCTCAGCTTCTCTTACTAATGCAGTAGAAGTTGAAACTTGGATTGGAACTCTTATTTTTTCTAATGCTCCCATTTTTATCACTATTCTTTCCACATTTGATTTTAAATATAAAAAAAAATTATTAAAAACATTTCATTAATTAAAATTTTTATTTTATAAAAAGTGAGAAGCTCAAACTTACTTCTGGAATGCTTAAAATTTAACTGACCAGCAGCTTACGATTTAATTTCCACAAAATCACCCTCTCATTCAATGCAATGCTGCCAGAGTTAAACATATGTTTCAAGCCCATCTCTGTAGAATTCTTTGGGCTGTTGTTGAAACCATTTTATTGTAGTAGCCGGAAATTAATCTCATGTAAAATAAATTCCTTTGAGATATTTCGGAGTACTGCAAACAACTGGAAGGCAGACCATGCCAAATCCAGGCTGCATGCACGGGATGCTCTCTATTGCCACTGAAGTGGAAGTAGTGATGAAGGATCTGCTGTTATGTTAAAGAAGCATAGACTCCTTTTTCTGGAGAATGCGACTCATTTTTTGTTTCATCCTTTTTTAGAATGTGTGTTACATAAATCTCGAGGTTTCTGTAGACTCAGAAAATGGTTAGCGTGAATTTTTATGGCAGAAGGTTAAGTTTAAGTTTTTTTCTTTGTGTGAGAACTGGGCTGATGATAGTCAGGTGACTAGTTTTCCATTTTTGGATAGCAGTCATGCACCTAACTCCCATTGCCTGTGACAATGCTGTACAAAAAAATCCCTTCATTTGCTTCTGTAGTGAATGAGTAATCATTGACAAAAGTCCTGGTTCTTTAACTTTGGGTTAAGTTGACATAGTACCCATTGAGCACACACTTTCTTATAACCCAGATCTATCCACAATAATTTCAATGACACTGACCTAAACCAATATTTAACTTTTCTGTTATGGGCCTGACTAATGTGTTGATTTTCTTGATTAAGTATGTTGGCTTTTTCAGGGCAGAATGGCAGGATTCCCACTGAAATAAAGTTGTTAGGAGGGAGTCTCCCACCTTACAAAATTTTAAGAAAAAAAAATATAAATATAAAATCTTAGATTTGTTTTTGAACTACTCACAAAATTCCAGCATTAAAAACGTACCCTTCATAAAATTATGTGCGGTCCCTTCAGAGTTCTGAAAATTGCGATCGAAAGCATCATTCTTGTCGGGATTACATAATACATTCAGTTTATGGACATGTGAAATAGCTTCCATGTGTAACCGCATGAGCAGTTCAATTTGCATATCGTGGACTGTAACGAAACAGGTGTGAGATTCTTTCTCGGATTCACGGTATTCAGCTATTTTTTGGCATAATTTCGGTTATACTCAAGATCAATGCAAAAGTGAAGATAATGTTTTATTTTGGGAGGATTAGTGTGTGTGTGTGGGGGGGGGTGTCATTTTACACTCGAGAACGGTGGCATTCCGTTTTTCAGAACTTCCAAAAATGAAAGTTAAACGGAGTGAAACATTTTCCCCGCAATCATAATTTCTTTTCTTCATGAAGTTTTCTGTCCAGTATTGTTACTAAATATCAGTCTATTGCATAAATGTTTGCATTTCAGTTTGAAAGTGTAGACAAGAATTTCCAATAATGGAAGTTCAATGGAGCAAAAATTTCCTTGTAAACTTTAGGCACGAGTTTCTTCCATAGCTTCAAGGAACTCTGCCTTTGCTGTCATCACTTGCGTCATTCTTGAAAACAATTCAAAACTAAAGAGAATTTTTAAGGAGGGGGTTGATGTGTGTGTGTGTGTGTGTAGCAGTGGTGGTAGGGGGTGGGGCATTTTTCTGCTGGGGACCAAATTTTGTCTTCCAAAACTTTTGAAAACGGAAGTTAAACGAACTGCAGATTTAATCCGTAATTGTAATTTTTTTTTCTTGCGATATTCCTTCTGCTCAATATTATTGTAAAATATAATTTTGTTCGATAACTGATAATGTTTCAGCTTCAAGATGGAGGAAAATTTTCCAAAAACGGAAGTCAGGCAGAGCGAAGACGTTTCCAGAATCATCTTTTTTTTTTTTCGCGATATTCCCACTTTCTGTATTATTGTTAAATGTCATCCCCCCACCTCCATAAATAGTTGCAAAGTGAAAACTGGACATTCTTCATATCAGAAGAATTGTTGAAGTAACCAAGTCTCGATTATGTGAACTGCAAACATCTTGTAGTATTCAAGAACAGGTGTGTTTTTCAGAGTTGAAGAGTGAAGAGAAGCATGTTGTCAAAAATAAACTAATTCACACTTGTAATGCCGAAACTTGCACATGGCAATGTCAAGTCAAGGTTTATTTCACCTTTTATGAATTAATTAGATGGACTGCAGATTTCTTTCCTCCACAATGTAACTCTTTTTAAAGTTTGAATGTGTGGAACCTGAAAGTATAAAACAACGTAGACAACACAAGTTCCAAGTACTGTCTTTCAAGAGCCTTGTAAGAGCAGGGTTTTTTGTTTTTTTTTCAAAAATTAATGAAGATGCAGTTAATATATATAAAAAAAGATGCAGTTATGGAATATTCAAACGTACCTATAAAGAATGAAGAGTATATGTGCCAATTTATAAAGTTTTGTATGTTTTAGTAGCAACCATCTGCACACATTTCCATTAGTGTCAAAGGTTCTTCTGCAAGTAGGTCTTGTGTTGTGTTTAACAAATGTACCATGTGAATGTGGTTTCAGCATACAAAACAGAATTAAGTCAAAATTTTGAGATTCACTGAGCAACAAAAATGCACATTTCTGAAACTGGACCAGATAAACCCTTAGAAAAAAACAACAACAGCTGATCAAAGCTTGCTAACTGTGGCAAGGAATGAAAGACAGACACAAATAATTTAGGCACAATTTTATGATATCAATGTACTACAAAATGAACAACTGTTTTTTGTAAAATGATTCATGGTAATTTGTATGAGATTGAATTTAGGTATTTTGATCTAATTAACCTGTTTGGTCTAAAAAAAATCAAGTATTGCTTACATTATTTGAAAAATTACTACTGTTTTCCCGGATTCTTTTAATATCATTAAGTAACATATTCAAAACTCTCCACCTGAAATTTTCAGTGCCCTCCATTTACACAGGTGGGGAGACTCCATTCCATTTCAAATTTGGATTTTAAGTCCTGCATTTTGCCAGTTCAAATCCTGAGTTCTGGTGGCAGGCCATCCAGACTACAGGTCCAAATTTCTGCCACCATCCCTTGATTTTCTCACCCAATGACACACAGTACTTACAATAACTGTATCTTCACCATAAAAAGCCAATACTTGCCAGTGAATTCTGATGGGAGCTTAATTTCCTAACCCTACTTCAGAAACTTGATAACTGATCACTGTTTCACACACTGCGACACAGACAAAAAAGAGACACCCATTTGGATCCAAATACGATGCAAACCATTATGTTTACCAAAACATACCTCGCTGAAAAGCGAAGCTCACAAAACAAACAAGTAAGAAAAGGCTCTACTTCAAGGTCACACCTCCTCTGCAAGCTACCTACACAGAGGCATTACTTTATGGACATACCTTGTCCAATTTAACATGGTGCAAACCATTAGATGATTTCATTGAAAGGAGATTTTCACTTTGAAGAAATATTTTTTCAAAAATAATTCAAGCATATTGCCAACTTTCAGAAACTGAAATCCGTAAAAAAAAAAAAAAAAAAAAAAAAATCAATATTTTCGATGAAAAATTTCATTGATATATTGGATTAGATTACTTATCACTCATATTGATTAAATGTAGCAAACATATTGATAAAAAATATATGTTACCCAAATCAAATATCCACTTTAAATCGATATGACTACACATGTTTGAATTTATCTACATATTTATATCGATTAAAATAGAATAAATAAAACATATAATAGGCTACGTCTGTCCCTAATGCTCTGAAGTCATTCAGTACTTGCAGCACCATCTGCTTTTATCTGGTGGCCGGAATTGGAACTAAGCTCACCACTATTGAACAATATGTAAAATCAAAGAGAAATAAAACCTATATCTGACGTCAATGCTCTGACGACATTCAGTACATGCAGTGCCATCTGCTTTTATCTAGTGGCGGAAATTGAAACTAAACTCACCGCTGTCGCACGACACGCAAAATCAAGGAGAAATACTGGAAAATAAAATAAAGTTAGTAAGATAAACGTCTTCATCTGTGGCAACATGCACATGCTTGAACAACTGTCTGCGACATTTGTTCTGTTACGCAGGTGTTATGTCGTGTTTTACTTCATTTTCTTCGCCTTGCAGAGTAATTTCATGGAAAGGAATAAAATTGCTGCATGGGAATTGAGAAATAATCAGTGGAAAAGGCAATAAAAATTATGTCCTGAAGCCCTGGAGTAAAGGGAATGAGAACAAAATAAACTCGCTGTCACCATCGTAATTTAAAAGAAAAGAGATATTCTTTAAACATAAGTTTTCAACATTACAGTATTAGTCATATCGAACCAAGTCTTGGTGAAAATGCAGTTGACCCATTTCTTCAAGTTTTTAATTTGCCTTTTCTTTTCTAAAGTACTTGTATTTGAATCCTGCTTTTTAATTGCTGAACTTCAGAAATTAGAGATCTCCTAAAGGTGGCCCATCTTTTCAATCATTGAGCAGGAACTTTGCAATATCTATTTTTTCCCCTGCCTTTTGGTTTGGAGATCTTTCTCAAGTGTTGATTTTGTTTTCATTAAATTATCATTACAGATTTTTTTAAAAATTGCAGTTACAGCATTCAGTCATCTGTACATTGCCACTGATTCCACATTTTGTACTCCAGCGTTCGTTTCACCTTTTCAGATTAATTTTCTACGGGCTTAATTCACTTAATTGTTCCAAAGCACTTCGGACACATTTTTTCCCTGTGTCTTTGGGTCCCCTACGTTATTTCCTCAGAATTTAAATAAGGTACATTTACACTGGACACAGCGTCAGATTTGAGTACCTTTCGCAAAGGCAATCCAAGTAATTGATTTTTCATATTATCTTCATAATCACAACACTAAAATGTTCGCTACAAATTCTGACATACTTAACATTAGCAGAGTCTAGTCTTCGACACTTGCTTATTTATTCTTTTACCAGCACTGGTTTATTTTGGAAAAAAGCAAGCAATACAATATTTTGTCCTTTCCAGTACCTGTGTTTATTCCGACACGTTGCAGCGGAACACGAAAACATTTGCTAAAAAACCAAAAAGCCACACCGATTTACACAGCTAAACTATTTATATACATGCATACAGTAGAAGCACTATTAAATATTCACAGAATTATTTTTTTTTTACATGTAAACTAATAAATATATCTCAAACGATGAAATAATCTAGTTTGATGGAATAAAGCGCAAGCTAGAAACTCTTCTCGTAATGACAGCCCACAGCCCAGCAGCACTGGAGATGTCCAAGCAGCACAGTGATGACACAACTGCCCCCCCCCCCCCCATGAGAACCGTGTCGACATTCGGTTTCACAAAGCGACGGACCAGCCCTTCTCTCTTTTATAGCCCTGTATTTGATCAGCTTGGTGTTTTTATGGGAACTACACTGAAATTTCCTGTACAACTTTTCAGCACAATTATTTTACATATGCTCTTTCATATCAATACTAGGACTTTTCAAGGTTTTCAAGGAGTGTATGAACCACGGAGACAGCATTTCAAACTGGGAGAAATAAAGCCGGGTTTTCCAATGCCGACACCTCACGTCAGCCAACTGAGAAGTTGCAACTTCGGGCACAAACAATGCATTATCTGAAAAAGGGAGAAGAGGTAAACACGAGATATACAGACAGGCCCTGCTGAGGCAGTTCAGTTTACACATGGCGCAAGCTTTAGTGTTTGAAACAACGCAAAACAATAAACCTAAAACATGTGGGAAAACTTACATCAGTGCTTTATTTTAAATAGATTACGTTAAATAAAAAAGTTTTAATGGTGGGTGCAAAATCATCAGAAAGTAAAGATATCTGAAAATAAATAAATCCATAAAATTAACAATTTGCCCATAAAACTGTAAAACAAGTCACATTTCCATAAATTTTACAGGTAAATTGTAAAACCTGGCAGGTCTGTTCAAGTGTTAAATTTTAAGTACCCACTATATCTAGAGCTTTTAAAAAATTATGTATGTAGCTGTATACTTCATTGACTCACATGCTAGAAGTCTAACCAATGTTCAAAACAAATTACTTATTTTTTACTTACCTACAAATGAATTACCATCACCTACCAGAAAGGAATAAAAGATACAAGATTCTCCAAAATGCTGAAAACTCAGCACTTGTTTGTCTCTCTGTATTCCTTTAATATTAATATGAAATAATTTCTTCTGGATTCTAAAATACTTACATGCTACTTGTGCTAATTCAAAATTTTTAATTTCACTATCATCCCATGTCAGCATGTTTCAACTAATGAAGTACCCAGCTCAATTCTACTGCCTGTATCAGTACTATTTTACTAGTGAATCCATGTATTTTCTCTTAAATTCCTCTTACAATTTCAAATCAACAACTTTTAACCTTTTTGAGAGATGCTATTGGCAGTTATTGCACTCCTTCCTGTTCTGTTTTGTTTTCTCTATGCTGGCATAATGAATGCTAGCATAATGAATGACCTATGCCAGCAATATGGAACCATGCCATCATGATGATTCTGTGTAACTGAACTTCTGCCAAGCCTACATAGCCATACCATTATAGGTGCAAATTAGCACTTGCCACTCGCCAGATGGCGATTAACTGGTAACTTTGGCGATTAAATTTATTTTAGTGGTCGCCAGTTTGGCCATTTGTTATTTTTAGTGCCAATTTACAAAAGTATAGTAATTCAGAAGTAAAGGTAAAAAAAAGTGAAACCAGTCCTAACTAGTGATGGCAAAAAAAACCTCGATGTTTTTGAACACTGAAGTTTTGCCACCGATAATCGATGTTTAAACCTCGTTATTGCAGAACCCTTTTAGCCCAACGGTGATCGATTCATTGGCCTGCGCGTGTTGTGCAAAAAGCGCGGTGGGCTGAATGCTCATCCCACGATTTTGACCCAAGTAGTTCCCGAATCAAACAACAGATGTCTGCGTGAATGATCATATCCTTTATTAATCATATTGCTTTGAAATGAAATCTCCACGAATCATACCGTCAAACAGCAATATTATTGAAAAAATCATGAGAATGTACGACTAGTCTGTAAGAATATCGTAAGTTCGAGTTTGCTGTAGTCTTTCCACGCACTTTCCACTTTCGGCCCGTGACGGAAGAAAGGCGAATCTTTAAACTTTTCCAATACTAACTTTACCGTAGGAAGGAGAGCCAAAACTTTTCCTAATACAGTTGAGGTAGGGCTGTTCACATGGGATTGTGGGTGAATTATAGAACTTTACACTGTCGAAAATCACTTTTTCGAGCCCCGTTCAAAGTGCAATAATGTGCAACTCGTGGTTCAGTGACAATGGCGTGTTTATTTTTCTTGCGGACTTTGCTGCGCAGGAGAACGAAATGTGTTTTATTACTAGAAACTCTTCACATTATTCATTTCTTTTTCCTAAACAAACCGACACAATCGCAAAACTCAGCAAATTATGAATCCCCCACATTGTTTTCCAAATTCGCGTGTTAGCTGAGGACGAACTTTATTGACAGCTTGTTCCTCAGTATTTGCAGACATCTGTTTTGAATCACCTTAGAATAACATCAACCTGTAAGAAAATCTTTATAAAGTTCAGGGGAAAATTTCGGCCCAAAATATTAAAATTTATGGAAAGTACAGCTTTTTTTCTTGAAGCCAGGGTTTAAACTGCGATCACATTTTTCGCATTTTGCAAAAATGAATGCAATTTTGCTAAAATATTTATATTTCTTTTCACATACATGCAAAAACATTTAAATGGCGCTGTTTCTTAGTGAGTGCCATTAAAATTCCGCGATTCCATCGAGCGCATACGAAATACCGTCATGGTGGAATTTCTCTTCTCTCATCATGTGACATCAAATGATGCATAGAAACTAATAACCAATCCAGTTTCTATGATGTCATAAACCTAGCTGTTCTTTACGTTCTTCCCACTTTGAGTTTTTGAAAATTGGCACCACCTAGTCGCCAAACGTGGCCATCTCTCTCTCACGTGTTCGCTTTCGCTGTAGTCTTTTTCACGTGGCTTTATTCGTGTGTGTTGAACATTTTTCGTAGTTTAAATATGGGTAAGTGGTTAGGAATAAGGTCCAAACGAAAAACGATATTGAAAATGTTACTACTACACAACAGCCAGCTAAAAAGTGGGCCAAATGTATCCAAATCTTTTACTTTATAAGTGGGCCAAAGTAAGATGGCATGATGGTCAACCTTACATTTCGTGTGAGCTATGCCAGAAATCCAAAAAGAAAAATATCCTTCTAACTGCTGAAGGTAAGTTTTTTCCTCTTTATTATTTTTTTTTCTTCTTTTGGTTAAATTAATTTTTTTCTTTGTCACGCTTGATCGGCGTTCAAAAACTCAGCGTGTCCAAGATGAGCAATCGCATTTGACAATCAATCGAGCAAGCAATCAATCTACGAAGACAAATTTCGAAACATCATCATGTTTACAAATTTTGGAATATTTTCCACAAATTTAGTTTCAAATTTGAATTATTTTTTGTTTTTGTTTTTGTTTACATAGGGTAAATGTGTAGTTTAGTTTTCTAAATTACTTTGCCGCAAATGTTGAAGGATTTCGAAAAAGTGAGACGTACAAATCTTAAAGTATGTAACATGCCAACTTTCACGGATTTCTGCTTAATTTTACTGATTTACAGATAGGTCTTTTTTTTACGGAATTTTTAATATTCTGATTGCTCAATCAAAATATTTCAATCTCCAGCAACCATCCATTTAGTTCTACCAGACATTACGAGCATTTTGCCCTTATTTTCCCGCTGACTTAACGAAATATTTGTCGGTTCTCATGGCTGATATATATACATTATATGTCTTCTTTTCTTTCAGTTAAAGGTTAAAGCACACAGTAGTGACTTCCTTTCTTTTTTATACTGTTTTGTTTGCAAAGATTAGCAAAGAACACCTGCGTTTACCTCCTGCTTGTCATTACTGCGCTTGCGCCAGCTGTAATGATACATTTTCTCATGCTCCGTAACATAAACAAACACACTCTAGCAGGAGCTCGGAGTGTGTTGTTTATGTTACTTCGAAAAATCCGCAAAGTACTTTTTCACATTTTTTTGTTTGTTTGTTTGCTGCTCATCTGAGCAAAAATGAGAATTTTATGTTTGACATTTACAGAACGGGTCAAGCTTTTGGTTTTCGTTGTTTGCATTCAAAGTCATTTTATTTTATTTATTTTTCTTTTGTTTTGTCTTTACATTTCCGCTGTTTTTCATACGGAATTTTCTTATTAGAAATCGTTATCAACAGAAATTGTAAAGCACATACTAAGCATTAACATAGAAGGGCCAGGTTCCTCGGAATTGGATTTTAGAATTGCATATGAAAAATGGTTAAATAAAAAACGTCGCATTGTAAATTAATGAAAACATTTTAATTTTTTTTTTTTAAACTCGAGTGTTTTTTTTTTGGTCACTAAATAAATCTTTCTAAATAAATGCTAAATTTCAATGTAGAACTGCTATATTAAGTAGCGATAATACTGTTTGTCACATATATTTTGTTTAAGTACGCAAGGTGGAGTAGCCAGGTCCATATAATGCTATGAAATACAAAACGAACATTAATGGTAAAAATTTTTTACTTACTCACAGTAATTTCGACATTTTTGTCACTGTTATAAATCCTCTGCTCGTAGAATGGACATTTGCTTATTTTGATGAGATATCTGCTTGAACGGAAGATTCACGGATTAAAAGCACTATTTCAAGTTAAAATTCCATACCTTTGATAGGTGTTTGCAAGGAATGATGATTAAAAAATGAAAGTTAAAATCCCAAATGAGGAATAAAAGCCAAATGAGGAAAGATAAAACCCAAAGGAATAAAAGATGGACCCTAACTCAACCCACCACCGCAACACACTTCCAACATGTTTCGACAAGAATTTTGCCTTCTTCAGTGGAACATCAAGGTGTACGTGGGCACCAAGTCCTTGTCGACGATTCTGAAGAAGGCAAAATTCTTGTTGAAACATATTTGGAAGTGTGTTGCGGTGGTGGGTTGAGTTAGGGTCCATCTTTTATTCCTTTGGGTTTTAACTTTCCTCATTTGGCTTTTATTCCTCATTTGGGTTTTTAACTTTCATTTTTTAATCATCATTCCTTGCAAACACCTGTCAAAGGTATGGAATTTTAACTTGAAATAGTACTTTTAATCCGCCAATCTTCCGTTCAAGCAGATATCTCATCAAAATAAGCAAATGTCCGTTCTACGAGCAGAGGATTTACAACAGTGCCAAAAATGCCGAAATTACTATGAGTAAGTAAAAATTTTTTACCATTAATGTTCGTTTTGTACTTCATAGCGTTATATGGACCTGGCTACTCCACCCTGCATACTTAAACAAAATAAACGTGACGAACAGTATTATCGCTGCTTAACATAGCAGTTCTACATTGAAGTCTTTGGCCACGTAATATCGCGCCATACTTATTTTACGTAACGGAATATAAGAAATGCTAAATTGTTTATAAAAAATGCTAAAAGAAATTTCAAAATGCTAAAATGTTTCTGGAGATTTTCATTAAAATGCTAAAGGTTTTCAAAAGTCAGTTCATACCTTGCTTGAAGCTTACAATTTCTAAGAAAATGGCTTAGTATTTCTGGCACATACACACACACATTTCATGTAGCACTAAAAGGGCTTAAACCTTCGACTTTTCAGAAGCCGACACATCGAAAAAACATCGAGATTTCATTACCGATGTTTGAAACTGGTAAAGAATATTTTCTGCGCGAAGTAAATGAATTTCATTTTGTTGCATTCTTGTAAAGAGGAAGTGAATACCATATTTTTATGTCATGAATTGGCTGTTTTGTTCGATGTTTCATTGACGAAATTGAGTTCTTTTCCTCGATGCTACAGGGACCGATATATATAAAAAAAGCATCGAGGTTTCCATCGATACATCAAGCGCTTTAACAGATATTATTGGTCACTTGATTTTATTTGGTGAGTAATCATCATTACATTGAGCAGAGATTTTACCCACCGATGTGTCCATTTACTGCTGCAGATGGAAAAGTACAAATTCATTGGCTTATTAGCAAAAACATCGAGGTTTTTACTGATACGTGGTAAATTTCCACTGATACTATCGATGTTTTGAAAATGAGTAAACACAGAGGGAAAAAAAGATTTACAAAATGGATTTTATTTTACGTAGTGAGTGGCTTTTATGTTCAGATAAAGCCATCCATGTAAATAATAGCAGTTACATTAAAGTTCCTATTAATCCCCCCACAGTCTTTTATTTTATTATGCTGGAGGCTTCTTTTTGGCCTCTAAGATTTGTTAACTTACCAGCTAGTTTTTTTGTGTGTGGCCACTAACTTTTTTGGACTTACCGGCTACTTAGCTAAAATTTCAGTTTCACCTATACATACCATCTTAATGATTCAGAGAATTACCAAACAAATGCCTGTCATTCCACTACCCTTATTCCAAATTAATATCATCGCAACCTGAAACTGTGGAAAATTCCACCATTCACTTGCTGAGTAATGAGAAATCTGAAAGACAGGCTAAAAACTAGTTTATAAATTCAACTAGGTTATATATAAAATTATGCGGTTACCAAAGTTAACATTACTCAATACTAATCAGTAAAGCCCGGAAGTTGAGGCAGTAAAAATGCTAAAAATAGGCAGGCAAATCAGCGAAATAAAGCGTCAAAATAGGCATTTATAGAAGTGGTCGAAAAATTCTGAATCATACACAGGTGTTCAGCTGAATTGGCAAAATCATTTATCAGATTATCACTTACTTATTTTTGTGGTTACACATAAGTACTAGGTATTTTTTTAATGTTCGAACGTGAAACTCTGCCTTCTGTCACTTAGGATATGTTTTAGAAGCGAAAATGATCTTTCAACTTCTACAGAGGTAATGGGAGTGTATTTGAAACATGAGGCAGTTGTAGGATCCATTTCAATAGAAGTTGAACTTTCACCTTGGAGTATTTCAGCGATGACTTTGATTTTCTCCAAGTCATTATTTGCTGAAAGAACTCGTTGACATTTTTCACTCACGATTTGACCCTTTCTCCCGGGAACACATTTAATTGTACTAACCACATCATTTGATATTTTCAAGGCATTCACTAACATTTCGTTCCATTTTTTTAAGCAAGGTAATCATATTGGGCAACTGTGAAAAGTGTGCTTAAATAAAAGTTAAATCGTTACGAATGGAATCTTTAGCTAGTATCTGTTGAACATTGCGTATTGCGCAGGATTCATCCTCTTGAAAACTGTTAACAATTTTAGCAATCTTGTTCAAATTATTTGCATAATATACAGCGGCTGATATCCATGTTCCCCATCTTGTCAAAATCAGTTTAGGCGGTAAAGCAAGATTTCGTTCCATCTCTTTGAATAAGTGAACTCGATGAGGAGCTTTAAGAAAATTTTCTCCACATTACTCACTACCGCATCAATATCCGGAAATAACCCACGTACTTCCTCTGCTACTCTGTGGAGAGCATGAACCAAACAAGTTAAATGAAGCATTTTTGGAAAGAGAACTTTCAGGCTGTGGGCAGCATTTTTCATATAAGGAGCTGCGTCTGTTAAAAACAATAGTACATTTTCATACTTTATTACGCCAGGCCAAAGAAGAGCTAACGAAGAGGCAAAAAGCTGAGAAATCATGCTACTATTTGTGTTTGGAAGTTGTTCTGATGTAAGAGTAGAGGGCTGAGCAGGTTCCATTGTACCTATAACAACATTTGCCACATACCTTTCCGTGGCGTCTGTTGTCTCATCGATACTGATCCAGATATTTTTATACCTGACATCTCGTATTTCTTTCATTATACCGACATAGCAGGAATCTAAGTATGTTTTCCGCAAAGTTGCTTTGCACGGAATATTTTCCTTTGTATATTTCTCCAAAAAATTCTTCAGTGAATTATTTTCCAGCTTCCACAAAGGTATTCCAGCATCTATAAAAGCATGGCACAAATCACTTGCAAACTGTGACTGCTTGCTCGAAGTAGAAGCGAATGACGAAATCAAACATGTCTTTTTTTCACCAATCTTCCGAATAACAACAATTTTATGTTTAGCTGTTGCCAAATGTTGTGAAATGAAGAATTTCCTTTCGTAATTCAGTTTCGTATCGCATATTTTACAAAACAACACCATTCCATCAGTGGACAAGATATCACTTCTATACTCTTGAACATACCGACTTAATTTAGCACTGGTTGAAGAAGCAGTTTTCGGCATTATTGTTTCACTTGGACGCAAGGCGAGATCTATTAGGGGTAGCAAACTAACAGAATCTTCCTCCCTTGTTTTGCACTTACGTTCAAGGTCTTATGTGTGTACATGCATTCTTGGCTTTCACTCTAGCTTGATTGGTTACAATGTTATTGACTGGATTCGGCTACTTCCATCATGCGCAGAAACTATCATCTAGGATTCTAGGGAGAGCAAAACATAAAATGAGATGCCGACCATCGCAGACTCTGTGCATGTGTCTGCCACCGCTGCTTAAATTGGAGCACCTCATTTTGAATGTACCGATTGTACTCGTGTTTACTTTCAGATGTCTGCCGACTGTGATTTCATTTTAGAGAAAATGCCACCTACCTTATGGTTTGTACACCTATACCCTAAAAAACGAGTGTTTAAAAGAAATGAATAACTTAAAAAAAATTATGTGTTTACCCGGAAACACTACGTATGCATGCTAGATTGTTATCAAAACTTTGATTTTATCGCATTCTTAAGAAGAAATCATTTTTTAATAGTGCATTTGTTGCGTATAGGCAAAAAAAGGCATTTTTTTCAAATATGAGCCGAAAAGGCAAAAAAAAAAAAAAAAGCATTTTAAGGCATTTTGCCTCAACTTCCAGGCTTTACTAATCAGTATTATTTAGTTCTTACCTCTGTAGACTTCAGCTGAGGTGGCTTTCCATCAAACACATAGAGAGGTTTAATTCCATTGTCAATCATGCGAATTGTTCGATAGAACAAACCTACAAGATGGCTGAAAAATATTAAGAACCCAGTCAGTCACTGCTTGTTTCACAGCATCCATACCATATGTACATAGTCATGTTTACATAGTATCTTAACATGCGCACATGTAAGAAAAAAAAAAAAAACTACACAAATAACCTTTTTAGTGAAAAACTACCCATGCTGCCACAGACACTACATTATATCACACAGAAATACTATCGATTCTAACAGCATTCCTCCCTGGTTTGAGGGAAGTTTATTAATTTCCCATGTATGACATGTGCCTTCTTAGTACAAAATTTCCACCAAACTATTCAATGGAAAAAGAATTGGAGAATTCCAGCAATACTCTTAAGCAACATACTTGCATATAATATATACATGTAATATCTTACCATGAGCATTCACTCACATAAAGGCTGGTCTGAAATATCTTACCTACTAATAAATTCTTTGTTAAAGTAACATGAGTTTCAGTAGCAACTGGACTGACACAGCACAATCAATATCTCGTGGATTTTATAGGTTTAAATGCTAAATGCAATCTTATCACAACTAAATTGCAACCTATTTAAACCTTCAAATATCAGAATTATGGCTGACTACACTTGAGGATCTGAGAAGCTAAAACGAGTGATCGAATTAAAAAAAAAAAGAAAGAAAGAAAGAAAGAAATCCCAAGGAGTGTAATAGGTACAACATGACAACAATCTACATAAGATTTTACCACAAAAGTTCACAGCTCAAGATTTTTCTCCATAATCATGTCTGTTCTCTGTAGAGAGTTGCACACAACTATTCTACAGCAAACATACAGCACACAGACATTTGTAGCAGCACACTAGTTCCTCAATCAGATGTTATTCAACAATGAATTAAGATTATTGGATTTGAAAGTTGAGAATTTTTGGCAAAAGCCACAAGAAATAGCACCAAATCACACTGAATGGACAAATTATTATATTCACCCTGATAACAATATGCAAAGTAAAAGTATGTCCAATCACCTGGGAAGCTGAACCTAGTAATGCCTATAAAATACAGTATAGAGCAAGTATCTAAGCACTGAAAACAAGTCATGGAACAGTAATCATGGGTAAAGGCAGTAAAGTGAGTTGAAAAGGCTGCATACAGGCCTTGGAAACAGAACAATTTCAAAACTGCATGAAAATTTCATTTCTGAGCTTCAAAACTGAAAGAAAACAGTGAATAATTGCAGTGAAGATATTTGGGTCAAAAAAAAAAAAAAAAAAAAAAAAGCAAAAGTAATCTTTGATCCCTTACTTAAGGGCTATTTTTGCAAAATAATTCTGTGAAGGTGTAGTTCTTGCAAATGGCTTTACAAAGGTACCACTTTCACATGAAATAACTTTGTGAAGGTGTTTTAGCGTGAAAGTGGCATTTTGCTTTTGAAACCAAGCACCCCATTTTTAAATGAAACAGACTTTTCCATCTCAATTCAGGCAGGGGGTGTCAGTTGACCAAATCCATTTTTTTTTAAATATGGCAGCTACTCCTAATAAGAGGTATAAAGTACTACAAAAGGATTTTTCATAAAAAAAATATTTTGGTGGAGCTACAGCATTTTGAAAATAGGCAAAAAATACACCCGTGACAAAAATCATGTCAGGTAGAGACTTTAATTATTTTTTATTTTGGAGTTATTGAATTGGCCTTCCTTTGAATTCACAGAAATTGATGAAAGGAATGCTGCAAGATAGCAAAAAAAGTCTATATTTATTACAAAAAAAAATTTAATTTTCCTAAAATTTAGGATTTTTTTTTTTTTTTAAAAGAAAAAGACTTATCAGTTGGGTAAGTGTGCCAACCTGCACTTCTACTAGGGTTGTCCTTAGCAGTAATTTTATTTTCATCCCGTGATGCATGCAACTCATAAAATTAATTTTTAAAATATACAAAATTAAAAAAATCAACATTTTTGAATTGCAATATCTTAAAAACCCATTTTCAAAAATTCTGAAATTTTGTCCATATAATGTCCTAATGGTAGGTAGTTAACTGGGGCAATCAGGTTACTAGATTTTTACCTTGAAATTTTCTTACTGCACTTCTCTCCTGCTCGAACCTCACGGTTAGGTTATTATTAAAAAAAAAAAAAAAAACTTTGAAAGATATTTCTGAAAAGTTTATCTGAGTATATATTCTAAATTGCAGTGTCAATCTATATTTTAAAGTCATTTTTGATTTTTTATAATTGTCACCTATGTACATGTTTAATTTTTTTTAAATACATAGTATATACACATACAATACATTATCTCAGTTGCAGTTAAGATTCAATTTCTATTTACATAAGAAAAAAGGCCTCAAAAAACAAAATTGAGCTTACCATCGTAACTACAAATTATTCAAACTGAGAAAAGCTGCTGGATTTTATTGATTTCCTTCTCATCAAAGGTGTGAAGTCGTCCAGAATGTCCAACAGGAGTTGGGGCATTCACCTTTAAAAGTACATTTTTTTAAGGACAATGGACACTCTTTTCTTGCCCCATTTGTCTGGCCACCAAAAACCTCTGGCTAGTGCATGAGGGTGCATGAAAGATACTGTTATGTCCTCGAATTCTCTAGATATTTTTGTAATCTGTCCCATCCATCCACCAGTTATCGTCATAAACGCATCCTATAAATTCTAACTTTATTTTTTTAAATACACCAGAGTTGAATAGTTACGAAATGCATATAGTGTATGAAATCCGTTTATTTTCGTGGTGTAGTCAGCACAAATATTCGCCAAGCTTTCGCACTCCACTGGGAGGCTTTTTCAAGGCAATGATAAACACAAAAATACAGAGAATTGGAACATGTAAAGAACGAAGATGATTTTTGAAAATAACGCGGGGGACATCACGAGCATATAACATGAATTTTTGTCACGTAATTATACAGAGCGCCGTGATGTGTTTCCATCTTTTAATAATGTATGCCAAACCATTGGCAGTTCCGTAGAGACTATATCATTGCATGCCACTTTGTTGGATAGGATTTCCACTGTTTCCCTGATGGCAGTCTCTTTGAAATTCGTGTAAGGGGCAATTCTTCTAATATTATTCCATACAGGAGCGGCCGAGCAATACATGACTTCTCCGGCAAAGATGATTTCAAAAATCATCTTCGTTCTTTACATGTTCCAATTCTCTGCATTTTTGCGTCTATCATTGCCTTGAAAAAGCCTCCCAGTGGAGTGCGAAAGCTTGGCGAATATTTGTGCTGACTACACCACGAAAATAAACGGATTTCATACGCTATATGCGTTTCGTAACTATAAATTCTATTTGAAAATCATTCACAGAAATGGGTTCTTTTTTTGTTGGCTTGAAAATTGCACTGCTTTATGTGGGTGCTGGACTGTTCTGGCCATTGATGGTTTATTTCCTTGTACTAACCAGGAATGCTGTGACTGTATCCCAACAACAGATTTTACTGTATCCCAACAACAGATTTTACTGTATCTCAACAACAGATTTTACTGTATCCCACTCCTCTACTTTGCTGGTTCGGTAGGATTGAACTTCATCAGTTGTGAGGAGTAGAAGTTTAGGCTTTGGGATCAAGGGGCTGACATTTTCAACAAATGAATGTGCATCTCTTATAGCTTGTGAAGCTTCTTTCCGTAAGTTGAATTTAGTAGCAAAATGTTTGCACAGGCCACCCACACCATCAAATGCATTCTTGCCATGGCCTGTGAAGATCCACTTCCTTGTTACATTTGGTTCCCCTTCATAAGTTCATAGAACTGATATTTGTTTTTGAAGTGCCCTGCTGCTCCATCTGAGATGTAAACAATTGTTTTAAATTCTTCCAAAGGACAAGTCTTTGCAATTTCTATATTTATATCTATCACTAATTGGTTAACTAAAAATGATCTGGCTATTAATATCAACAAAACAAAAGTAATGATTTTTTCAAGTACGTCAACCCCTATTTCCTTAATTCAGAATATTAATTTACTCAGATCATCGATAGAAGTGGTTCAAAATCATAATTATCTTGGTATCATTATTCAGCATGATTTAAAATCAAATTCACATGTTGACTACTTATCTAATAAGATCTCAAGAAATATAGGGGTTATTAGTAGTGCAGTGGCCAATTTAATCCCAAAACTAATGATTTTATTATACTATACATTAATTCAGTTTCATCTGATCTATTGTATATCTGTATGGGGATCGACCACCTTATATAATATGAAAAAACTTCAGTCGTTACAAAATAGATTCGTGAGACTATTACAATTTAAATTACAATATACTCAATTTTCAAATACAGTCTTTCAGGCTAGACTCAGTCCAAATGATTTTAATATACTAACTATTCAACAATTGCATATCTATAGTATAGGTAAACTGATGTTTTTGAGAATAAAAAATGGTTACTACCAAGATTTAATTTCAATAAGTACTCGTGGTTATGATTATCCACGAGACAAAAAACAACACTAATCCCCATGTTTCCACTAACAGAACAATTTAGATCATTTGTTAATTATACTGGTCCGGCATTATGGAATACATTTCCTACTGATATTGTATCACTTAATAATATTAATATATTTAAACAAAAACTCATCAGGTATTTCTTACTGACCAAAAGCTCATAATGTATTGTTACCTTTATTAATTTATAGTACCACCCTAGCTGTGTTTGATATTGTGTGGACTCGTTTGTTTTTTTATTTTTTTTATTTTCATGATAAATTTGATGCTTTGGGAGAAGAGGGCACTGTCAGGCCTAGCAGGCCTTTTCCCTCCTCATTCCCTGTTGTTACAAAAATATAATGTGTGCTATATATTTATGATTGCGTAATACCATGTTTGTAACAACTAAAATGCAACATATGAAATTAAATGAAATTTCACTTTTTATGAGCAGAATGGCACACAGAGCATGTGCTGTGCCCTGGCTTATATCATTGCATGCTACCACAAAAGACTTAGTCTCATTTGGAAAGTACGCAATGCATGTAAAGAGTGAGATTTGGACATTGTTTGCCAGTAGTAACTTTGCACTTCATCAGGTAGAATTACAGATCAGTTCTGAGCAAAGTCAAAGTGCAACACCAACACTGGACTATGTGCAGCAGACTATTTAACATCTGCTATCCCATCTCTCTGGATCCACTCATTATAAATTACGGAAGAGTTTCTTCCTCCTGATATCCCCCACCTTCAGTAGCTCTTATTTTCATTGACTCCCCCAATGACTCTCAAGTAGCCTTGATAGGTGTTTCACAGTACTCCATAAAAATTGCACCGGGCAGTACCATTTTCAGCGCCACAGCTTTGGAAAATCCGACTTTGAAATCATATCAGCTGCAGTTTAGCCCAAAAATTACCTCAAATTGCAGTTTACCCACGAGTCAAAAATGGCCTAAGTTTCATAAAATCATTCACCACCATTTTCACTGTTACTTATGTTTTCTCATCATTTTCGGATTTAGTCACATTTGGCAACTTGACGAATGCTTAGTGCGAGCCCTGCCAGGAATTGTGTTCTTCTGCTATTAAAAATTTACTAAATAATGTTTACAGTTCTCTTTTTTTCTCTGAATTCAAAAAATTTGAAAAAAAAAAAAGTGCCATTTTTCAAAAATTGGAAAACAAAAAATGAAATGGAAAAAAAAGTGTCATTTTAAAATTTTTTTAAGAAAATTTCAAGGCAAAAATCCAGTAACCTGATTCACCCAGTAAACTACCTACCATTAGGGCATTATTTGGACAAAATTTTAGAATTTTTAAAAATAGTATTTTTAAGATATTGCAATTCAAAAATGTTGATGTTGATTTTTTAAAATTTTGTATATTTTAAAAATTAATTTTATGAGTTATATGCATTACAGGATAAAAATAAAATTACTGCTAAGAGAAACCTAGTAGGGGTGCAGGTTGGTGAACTTACCGTTACCCACCTGATAAGTCTTTTTCATAAAAAAAAAAAAAAACCTAAATTTGTGGAAAATTATAATTTTTTTTTTTTTATTGCCAGCTGGCAACATTCGTTTGACCAATTTCTGTAAATTTGAAGAAAGGCCAATTCAAAAGCTTTTAAAAAAAAAAAAAAATCGAGTCTCTACCTATTATAGTTCAGGAGTAGTGTACACTTAAAAATTTGGCGTTTCACACGATTTTCGTCACGGGTGTATTTTTTGCCTATTATCAAAATGCTGTAGCTCGACCAAAAATTTGTTTTACGAAAACTGCTTTTGCAGTACTTTATACCTCTATTAAGAGTAGTTACCATAATTTTTTTTGAAAACAATTAGAGGTAGTCAACTGACACATGTTGGTCACACCTGCCTGAATTGAGATGGGAATGGTCAACACAACCTTGTAAAGGTGTCACTCTCAAGTTAGATAAATCTGTGAAAGTGACACAGAGAGAGAGAGAGAGAGAGAGAGAGAGAGAGAGAGAGAGAGAGAGAGAGAGAGAGAGAGATGTACCAAAATCCCATTATAAACATGCTTCTAATGTTTCAAGTTTCTTTGATTTCAGTTTTACTACAAGCAGCTACTTCAACCAATACATTTTTAGCAGAAGAATTATACAGGGTGCATAGGAAAGTCTCTTTAGCCTGAAATAACTTGCGAACGAAGAGAGGTACAGTTATGCAAGTGAGATAACGGTATAGTAAAGCGACTACACCCGATCGAATGTAACCGATAGCAGCGCCCCTAGTGGCAAAATGCGGAAGTTAGCCATTGGAAATCGAAAATGAAAGAGATAGAGCAAAATTTCCAATTACAAAGTTGTAGAGCATCAATTAATTAGTACAAAACAACATTTGTTTCACACGAATAAGATAAATTGTCACCTGAATACCTTAAAATGTCCGAAATCAATGTGCGACGATTCGAATCTGCATATTCAGATTTAGCAAATGTAGCCGTATGCAAATGCAGATTGTGACTTTGTACCGTACCTACGATATAAAAACCAGTAGCAGGATGTACCCTGATCAGAAGTTTAGGTCTCCCAATATTGCGAAATGGTGCTTATTTACGGCGAATGCCAACGAAAAGCGTCGCTAGCTGCACAGAAATGTGCCGTTCGTTTTCCAGCTGGGCCACATCTAAGTGCGGTTAGTCTGGTTACCATCGCAAGTGTAGTGAGACAGCTCGTGGGCAATGGCGAACTCTTCGAACATACTCGACATTAACTTTTTATCACTGTGCGCCAGTTTGCCTTTTTTGTTTTTGTTTTGTCTGACGTCATCAAACTGTATTGACATAAGTACGCATTTATGCAATAAATTGTGTGTATTTGCTCATACCTATGCCGGTTCCCTTCAAAAGTTCACACAAAAGGTCGCGCATCGATTTCGGACATTTTAGGGTATTCAGGCGACAATTTATCTTATCCGTGTGAAACAAATGTAGTTTTGTACTAATTAATTGATGCTCTACAACTTTGTCAAGGGAAATTTTGCTCTATCTCTTTTCGTTTTCGAATTGCAATGGCTAAATTCCGCATTTCGCCACTAGGGGCGCTGCTATCAGTTGCATTCGATCGGGCGTAGTCACTTTACTATACCGTTATCTTATTTGCATAACTGTACCTCGCTCCGTTTGCAAGTTATTTCAGGCTAAAGGGAGTTTCCTATGCATCCTGTATATATGGTGGACAGAATTTGCATCTTACAAAAATATATCATGTTAAACTTGTTAATTAACATACATGAGACTGACGGAAAATAAAAAAAGCTGAATTTTTTAACTGGGTGAAAGCTTGGAATGTGCAATGACAAAGTGTGAATATAATGCAGCATGAGCAGAACAGAATTGTTTACTATAATTTATTTATGTAAATATTAAACTGGAGCTCATCACTTTACAGGGTTTGTACACTTTTACAGAAAATAAATTCCAGGACTTTTCCAGGAGTCCATAAAATTCCAGGAGCGCAAACTTTTGATAGAATCACAGTGCATTATTGTCTATATAGTAAACTGCGGAAGTTCACTACTTATTTTTTTTTTTTTATTTTTTTTTTTTCGTGTTTCAGCGTTTATTGACCACCATGTGCAACTCTGGGTGCTATACGCAGTAGCGCATCTCTAATGTAAGACCACTTGTTGCAGAGAAGGTACAGAGCCAGTGCCATCAGACAAATACACCACCCATACCTCATATAGGACTCGAAACCAGACCCACCTCGGGCAAATCGTCAGAGGAATTGCATCAGATCATTTGCCCACTGGGGCAGCACTACACATTTACATGGTTCATATGCTGTTTCAATCACAAAATTCCAGGACTTTTGTATTTTTCCAAAACAGGACATACGATCCAAACGCTCTAACTTAAAATATAGTGAAACCATAGGTCTGTTCAACCTGTAACCTACAACAAACAATTTTCTACGCACTGGGGCAAATTTAATGCAGAATGTTAAAAATGATGTCAGCTGCAGTTAATCAGAAACTTAGAATCACAGATAAATACTGAAATACCAAAACTGTCACTGAAAATGTGACCAGGTTTAATATCTACGAAACTTTTATATATAGTATACTATACTGATTTTGAGAAAAGTTTATTTTCTACTTTGGCTTTAGTTCAATAATTGAAGCAAATTACAGAATAAAAAACAACAACATAAAACTCAAAAATGCATAGCTATGTGGCATTACTCTTAAAATGCTTTCATATACCACACAATCAACACATAAAATACTATTTATATTTAATAATTTTGAAATAATGGATACATTGGAAATTTAAGGGTAAGGAAAGGTGAAATATTTTGAACTTTTCAAAAGACCAAAGGAATTGTTATTTCTTAAACATCATGGAAGCAAGTATTTGTGCTACATTTTATTTAGGAAAGAAATTTTCAACACAATATTGATGCTGTAGCTATGTTTTAAATTTATAATTGCCAGCAAACAAAGTTTGCACAAAAATTTCCAACGTGGAATGAAAGAGAATAACAGGAAAACCTTAAGTTCGAAGGCTGTGTACAACTGCATTCATTAGTGATCAAGGCAATTTAACTGGGCATGATTAGAAAACTAATTATAGAAGATGCAAAGTGATTAGTTTGCTTAGAAAATACTAAGAAACAACTAGATATAAGTTTATGATATTTGAAAGCAATCTGCTTTTATGGCAAATTTTGATATAAAGCATTCATTAGCAAATTTCAGTAAAGGTCAAAATACCCCCCCCCCCCCCACACACAAAAGAAATCAGCTACTTATAAAACATCACCTACTCACTTCCACCAGTGGCTAAAAGTATGTTATAAAAATTAACAAATGGCACAAAAAACATTTCCCATTTAAAAGAAGAGATATAGAAGAAAACATGATATAAATAACTCTATGCCTTTTAGCAGAATAATTTTGCATAATGGAAAAGTTGAAAACAGGCAAAAAAGTATTCTTCATAGCACAAAAGCTATGCTAAGGAAAAAGAACTTTTCAAATACATCACCTGGAAGAAGAGATAGCAAGAAAAACGTTTTGACCTTTACAACCCCTAAGGGGAAAGTTCTACATTATTTGAAAAGGATCTTCTTCTTGTAGCAAAAATCTTATTCACTCTCCATCTTTATTATAGCGAATGGCATACAGTAAAAAAAAAAAAAAAATTCTCAATAGGGTTTTTAGAGGCAGAGATAGGTCAAACGGAAGTACACAAACACCACCTAGCGGCAGAATTGTGAACCAGAAACCTCCTCAAATACAAACCTAAAGTGTTCCATAAGGTGAATGGTATCTGGTGTTAAAATAATTTTTTAAATTGGACATTTATAAGTACATATAAATTCTCATTTTTGATAAAGAATGGACATTTTAGAAGTTACAGATAAGGAAGAATTTTTTCAATCGAGTTTCCAGCACAGATTTTGTTGCAAATACATCAGAAGCAAAAATAAACACTTACGTCCCCTGGTGGCCAAACTATTCCTTATAAAAAATGAGAATATATATGCAAAACATTTCCCCTTAAAATCTGTATCCTACGCAGGAAGAATTTTTTATGTCGGACTTTTAGAAGCAGAGATATTGAGAAAATCGCGATTTACCTTCACGCCCCCTAGCGGAAAATTTATGCATTATTTGAAAAAGTTACTGTAACTAAAATAGTCTTCCATACAAATGTCATTGAAAGGAAAAAGAATGTTTTCAATTGGATAATTAGAAGCAAATATATGAAATAAAACGCATTTTAAATTTGATACGATCTCCATTTGTGCCCTCTGGCGGCGAAATTGTGTATCGAAAAAAAAATGGAATTAATGGATTGTCATTCTCATATTTTAAACTTCCCAATACAAAAATAATTTTACAAATGGAACAAATAATTGCAAAGATATGGCCTCCCCAGCTAGACAGACAAAGTGATAACATAAGCACAATGCAAAAGATGCTAATAGCGCAGCTTCAGTCCTCCTAACAGACAAGAAGCCAACAGCTCCCGTACCTCTGCATTTTGCAGGAGTGGGGAGGAAAAGTTGTCAGACATAAGTCATGTCAGTAGAAAAATCCTTAACTACAAAACATCGTGCAGAGACAAAAATAGAGATGGAAAGTTGCAAAATCATTTTTGGAACAGGTAAAATACATTTTTGGAACAGCAAAATGCATTTCTGGAGCAGGTGAAATACATTTTTGGAGCAACAAAATGTATTTTTGGAGCAGGTGAAATACATTTTTGGAGCAACAAAATGCATTTTTGGAGCAGATAAAATACATCTTTGTGTAAGAAAACATTTTTCAGAGCAGGTAAAATATTAGTAGATAGAACAAACTCTTAAGCAAAAAATGTTATGGAACTAGATGCACCCTATATTATTAAACATTTATTTTTTACATAAAATGTTTAATTTTTTGCTGCTTTTCTCAATATTTAATTGCTCACTTCCATTTTTTTCTATTTTTTTAAAGATAGTTAGCAGTGTTTGGTTTTGCTTCTTTTAATACTAGTAGTACCTGTCCACTTTCTACTGAACTCATGTCTCCTTTTTTTTATGCCACATTCAATGTTTATCTCATCATTGTTTAACATTTTATGAGAAGAATCCAACTGCTGCAAAAGTTCAGCTTCTTCCAGTTTTAAATCACCTCATGAACATTCAATTTCTTTTCTTTTTCGCTTATTTTGCTGCATTTTTCCAGCACTAATCTGCTCTTGATATTTTTCCCAGGATTCTCTATAAGCTGTCGCAAGTTTTTTGTTACATTAATTTTACTCACATCTCCATTTAGTCTCTTGATATGATCTTTGTGCTTCTTGCTCTTCGCATGTTGCCTACAATCATTGCGGCCGCCATGCCCTAGGCTAAAATCGCAGCCACTTGGCTTACAAAACGTGATTCGGCAAAACTTTAGATGCTTCCCAAAAAGGCCATTCTTTAATATGTACTGTATATCGCAATACACTTGACAATAAGTTTTATCTGACTTCGTTATTTTTGTTGTGACAGCTGTTTCACTGCTAGGTTTCATTTTGTTTTAATCTAAATCAACCCTTTCCACTCGAATAATTTTTTACCTACGTATACTCATCCATCACTCTTTTTTCCCCCTGCAATACAGGCCACAACTTAGCAGTGAAAGTTTAGCTTTGGCTCGCCAGCCCTTACATACGAGCTATACAGACATCATCAGCGTGGCGGGTGACACCCAAGATGCGAGCTATTTGGCGAAAAAGAAATGTCTCGCGAGCATCGACACGCAAGCTATAGAGGCATCATCGGCATGGAGGGTGACACCAGACACGTGCGATATTCGGCGAAAAAGAAATGTCTCGCAACCAAGACAACAAACTGTAGAGGCATCATGACCATGGCAGATGACACCTGAGCTATACGGCGAAAAAGAAATGTCCCGCGAGCGACGACATGCGAGCTATAGGAGCGGCGCGGATGACACCAACATGTGAGCTATTCGGGGAGAACAAAATTCCTCGCGAGCGCCAACATGCAAGCTATAGAGGTGTCATCGGCATAGAGGGCGACACCCAACACACGAGAAATTCGGCAAAAAAGAAATGTCTCACAAGCCCAGACATACGAGCTATAGAGACGTCATAGGTGTGGCGGATGACACCGACATACGAGCAATTTGGCGAAAACGAAATTCCTTGCGAGCGCCGACATGCAAGCTATAGAGGCGTCATAGGCGTAGCGGATAATACCCGACCTATTCGGCGGAAACGAAATTTCTCGTGAGCGCCTACATGCGAGCTATAGAGGCGTCGTGGTGGGTGACACCCGACACGCTGATGACGTTTCTCTTTCTCTATTCGGTGAAAAAGAAATGTCTCGCAAGCCCTGACATGCAAGCTATAGGGGTGTAGGGAGTGATACCTAACCTATTCAATGAAAAAGAAACGTCTCGCGAGGGCTGACATGAAAGCTATAGAGAAGCGTCATCGGCGTTGTGGGTAACACCCGTCACACGTGCTTTTCAGAGATTTCGTAATATATCATATCATATCATATGCAAGTGCAAAGATTTGGCTGTTTGAGAATACAGCACACATAAAAATTGGAAAGGGAGTGAGACAAAGTGACACCGTATCTCCCAAGCTCTTTAATGTCAATTGGAAAATGTCTTTCAATCACTGAACTGGGAAAACAAAGGGATAAAGATTAATGGAGATTATCTAACTCACCTTCATTTTGCTGATGACGTAGTCATTTTTGCAACTACCCCATCAGAGCTGCAGAGTATATGATCCAGGAACTTGCTGACAAGAGTAAAGAAGTGGGATTAAAAATGAACTTTCACAAGACAAAAGTGATGTACAATGCTTTCACAAGAAATGAAGATTTATCGATTGACGGAGAAAAGCTGGAGATAACAGATGCATACGTTTATCTTGGACAGCAGATATCAAATGGGGTTACATTGATGAAGAAATTAATCCGCGTATAAAACAAGCCTGGAGAGCTTTTGAAAGAAACAGCATAATTTTCAAGAGCAATATGCCATTATGTCTTAAAAGAAAAGTGTTTGATCAATGCATCCTTCCAGTGCTTACGTATGGTGCAGAGAAGTGGACCTTAACTAAAAGAGACATACAAAAACTGCGGACAACTCAAAGAAGCATGGAGAGGTGCATGCTTGGTGTAACCAAGAGAGATAAGAAGAGGAACTCGTGGATCCGAAAAATGACAAGAGTGGAAGACATCATGATCAGAGTAAAATCCCTGAAATGGCAATGGGCTGGACATACTGCCAGAAGAACAGACCATTGATGGACAGTCGAAATTTTAGATTGGATTCCAAGGGACAGAAAAAGATCCAGAAGGAGTAACATGGAGGAGACTGGCACAAGACAGACCGTTGAGGAAGAGGCTTGGAGAGACCTTCGTCCAGCAGTGGATTGATAATGGTTGACAATGATGATGATGATGTAGAGGATTTTAGGAAGGGAGTGTCTGACACCAGGTCTTAAACAACCCTTAGAAATAGGAAGGTAGGAGATTTGGGCTAGAGTGCCCGATAAGAAAGTGACACGGAAGCGAGGTAGAAAGGGCGAAGAAGACGCCCTTATTTGTTGGGGGTGGGGCGGGAGTACCCGGGGTCAGATGGCTTAACGCTTCCATCGGACGCACGGCGGATATTTAGTAGTTCGAGCATTCGTACCTGCTGGGATCGAACCTGAGGTCTCCGTGGCAGTCACGAATGTTGACCAACAAGCCACCCGCGACCCGCAATTTTGTAATGTTGTGTGTCACGGGTTAAAATGTTTGCACCGAAATTTTTACAAGCTCAAAGCCACATGTAATCTCAAAAGGCACTGAGCTGAGCTTCCTCTCGGCTTTTGCGCACAGGCATGGCACTCTCAAATGGCTGTACGGGGAATCACGAGACAAAACTCAGTCTCTACTGGTGAGGAAGGAAGTCAGAACATCGAAGGGGCGCATAGGGACTATCTGAAAAGTGCATTTTTTTGACCAAAAGTTGGTAAAAAATAGAAAATTGTGAGCAGGAATTTTGCGTGGGCTTTGCCGTAGTTTTTTGGATGACTTCCGCAAAATCGTAAGAAGGAATAAAAATCCGTAAAAGTTGGCATTTTTGAATACCTACGAATCCTTCAGAAACAGAACCATCGTATCCTGCGACGGGAGAGCCATTTTCAGTCGTCCTCCGCGTCAACGAAATAGCTAACGACTGACCTTACGCTGTATCTACGTAATTGCACACCTCACCTGGAACGAAATAACTGCGCCATCCTAAAGATCAGGGAATGACATATAAACAATCTCAATTGCACAATACTCCGAAAGACCACCAAACCATGTGTAAACAATCATCAGGATTTCATAACGTACAGTATCGTTTCTCCTACATACCACGTGATTACAACAAAACTCCTCCATAAGCCCCAGCTACCTCGCGAAACCTATTCATCACTTATGCTGAAAAAACCAACGAATTAGAAGGCAAGTGAAAAAACATTCCGAAATGTTGGGATTGGCGGTACATGTTGATTAAGCATCGTTATACATTTAACCAAAATATCGCGTATACCTTAAAAAAAAAAAGTGTCATTCGATTCGCCGTTTAAAACGCCATTTTTTTGCCGTGAAAACATTTTTTTCGCTCATTAGTTTTTGCTGTGGATTGCGGTTTCAGCGCAGTTGGGCACAAATAATAATTTTTTTCATAATTTGTAGCAGTTTGGCGCAAGATAATGAAATTGGTGCAGTTAGGCACAAACTTTCCATCACTGCAAAAAAGAAGGAATGGGTAAAGTTCCAGGACATTTCCAGGACAAAATGGAATTCCAAGATGCGTACGAACCATGCATTTAGAATACACTGACTGAAAACAGAAAGGATATCTGCACATTAGTAGAAATGGGACATTCTGATTCATTAAAACCTTAAACATACTTCCTTGCATTTCTGAAACATACATAATATAATACATGCATAATACTGATAATTTTCTTCCCTGTAACCAATATTTTTTTTACAGTGCCTACATAGAGTGCAGGCACTGAGCTTAAGTGAAACCCCCCAAAGCATTAGCAGCGCATGAATCATGTAAACCTCAATAATGACACTGTGCATCACCAAAATTCACAGGATTTACCGTATATACTCGCGTATAAGTCGAGAAATTTGGGACAAAATGAGAGAGCTTCAAAGTAATGGGGTCGACTTATACGTGGGGTCTAAAAAAATCGTAAGTCCAAAAGTTCTTCCCGTGAGGCAAAAGGCAATCCATCCCAAAAGAAATAAAAATGCCGACGCGGTATTAATTAAGAAATCGCAACCCTCCGAAAGAAAAACAAAAGAAAGAAAGAAAGAAAAAACACTGATGTGGTAGAATTACGAAATCGCGACCCTCCGAATTTCTCCGCGCTTTGAAAAAGTCTCCTCTCTCCTGGCTTTGCGTATCCACAGCGCAGTCACAGCCGCTCATAGAAAGCTCCGCCCTTCCGACTACCAGTTGATTGCGCTGACCTTCGACGTAACGGAGCCATGCGACAGCCAGTGTTAGGTGTTGCTTGTTCTTAATCGCACGTGTCGCGCTTCTCCTATTATGGGTGACACGGATTGTGTAAAGAAACGGATGTCCTATAACGCAGGATTCAAGTTGAAAGTGGTTTCTTTTGCAGAAAATACTAACAGCTGTGCTGCTTCACGTCGATTTGGCATTAACGAAAAACAGATTCGAGATTGGCGTAAAAAAAAAATGGACTTGGTGAAAATCCCAAAAGGCGCCGCGCCGGGGAACGACATCTTTCCCAGAGCTGGAAAGTGTCTTGAATGATAGGATTGTGGGCTTCAGACAAAATGGTTACATTGTAACGCAAACTGGTATACGTTTACGAGCAATGAAGCTCGCAAAAGATGAAAAGTTTGCAGCCGCAAATAACACTTTTCGTGCCTCATCAGGTTGGTGCACAAAGTTCATGAACCGCTATGGGTTGTGTCTACGCCAGTGCACCAAAATTGCACAAAAGTTACCTTGTGACCTCGAAGCAAAGATAATGGAATTTCAAAATTATGTAATTCAAAAGAGAAAAGAGACTGCTTTTGAACTTTCCCAAATAGGGAACATGGATGAAACCGCCAGGTGTTTCGACCTTCCTGGAAATAAGACGGTGAACCAAAAGGGCGAAAAAAATATCTTGATCAAAACGACTGGCCACGAAAAATCCAGTTTCACGGTTGTTCTTTCCTGTTTGGCCGACGGCAGTAAGCTACCTCCTGTAATTATTTTCAAACGCAAAACTCTGCGTAAAAGTGTTGTCTTTCCGTCTGGTGTGCTCGTTTGTGCCCATGAAAAAGGATGGATGAACGAATCCGGAACAATTGACTGGTTACAGAATGTGTGGAACAAAAGGCCAGGTGCACTTTTGAGGAAACCTTCTCTTTTGGTGTGGGATATGTTTGTTGCACACCGTTGTGCAGGAGTAAAAAAAACTGCAGAAAATTCAAAAACAACTCTTGCTGTCATCCCAGGTGGGTTGACATCTGTTCTTCAACCACTAGATGTCTGCCTTAATAAGCCCTTCAAGGACAATGTGCGGAGGTATTGGGCAGATTGGATAAGTTCCGATTTGCCGACTGAAACCAAGGGTGGAAATCTAAAGAAGCCGGATATCATTTTGATTGCGCGATGGGTCAAGGATGTTTGGGATGCGATACCTGTGGAAATGGTCGTGAAATCATTCAAGAAATGTTGCATTAGTAACAAACTTGATGGCACAGAAGATGATGAGATTTTTATGAGTGATCATGACAGTGATTCTGATGACACAGGCATAGATGGGAATACTGATGTTTATGATGACGCAGCGATGACGGAGAAAGGCTTTTTTGAACTGTTTTGCGAGTCTGACTCGGAATTGGATTTTGAAGGGTTCCGATGAAGTTTTTGGGTATGCAAATTAAATTTAGTATTATATATATAATTTTTTTTCGTTTTCAAATGTTTTTGAATAAATTCAATGAATTTTTTTTTTCATTCCGGGATCGACTTATACGCGAGTTTCCAATTTCTTCCTCTGAAAGTGGGGGTCGACTTATACGCGAGTATATACGGTAGTTGTTGTTTTTTTTAATCCATTTTGTTACAAACCTAAAAGGCAGAGTATTCCATACTCTGGAATTCAAGAAACTAGAAACAAGAACCCGAAAAGCTCAAATGCCAAACCTTTTTTTTTTTTTTTTTTTTTGATTGGAGGTTTAACGACCACCGTGAGCAACTCAATGGGCTATAAGCAGTCGCCCGTCCCTAATTTAGGGTCACTGGTTCCAGGGAAGGGAAGGAGCCAGTGCCGTAAGACAAGCACAACATCCATGCCTGACCGGGATTCGAACCCGGACCCCCTACGGACGAATGATCAGAGGCCAGCGCCTTAGACCACTTCGCCACCGGGGCGGCACCAAACCTTTAAGGAACCAGGAACAACAACAAAAGATGACACCGAATGTTTGGTTGTAATGAGTACGTCTTTTGAATCTGTTCTGATGCAAATTAAACTTATCAAAGCTATTCAAAGTCAATGGAACCAGTTAGGGGGAAAATCAACCGGTTTCAATAATTGATAAAACATCCAGAAATAGAAATATCTGTTTAGTTCCACCAGTGGCTAAAAAGCATGTCATGAAAATTAACAAATGGTGCACAAAAGTTTTTCTCATAGCACAAGGAAGGTATCAAAAACAAAAAGATTTTCGATTCGAACAGTTAGAAGAAGAAATATAAAAGAGAGGGAACCATTATATAACTCTATGACATTAGAATAATTCTTGATGTCGACATATCATGCTTAAGTTACGTAAAAATTACAAGTGGTGGGATGTTTCGGTAGAGACTTCTACCTTCATCAGCCATGGAATGAAACACGTGGTACAGCATCAGTTGTTCCCAGATTTCAAAATAGCTTTCCAAATGATAGGTATGTTAAAAGGTGCATCTGTATTACAGGTATTATGGTAAGGAAGATTTCAATGCCTTCGCGGTACCTGAGGGCTTTCCGAGTGCTGAACGGAGCGATGCGTTTAACATTTTGCCAATCGGGAATCGCGGACATATCGCTGATGGTTAAAATTGAAAGGGAGGTGGAAGGGTTGTCTTTCTTAACATCAGTGATATGTTCCACCAATCGCCCGTTGATGCTTGGGTATATATTGGTAGTACTTCCCGATTGGCAAAATGTTAAACGCATCGCTTCATTCAGCACTCTGAAAGCCCTCAGGTACCGCGAAAGTATTGAAATATTCCTTACTCCTAACACCTGTAATACAGATGCACCTTTTAACATACGTATCATTTGGAAAGCTATTTTAAAATCTTGCAACAACTGATCCTAATACCACATGTTTTATTCCATGGCTGATGAAAGTAGAAGTCGCTACCGAAACGTCCCACCACTTGTGATTTTTACGTAACTTAAGCGTGATATGTCGACATCAAGAATTATTTTGATGTTTTGTGTGTTACATGTTTGACTGCCAATTATTCTCACTATAACTCTATGACTTCTAGCAGAAGAATTTTGCATAATGGAAAAGTTAAAAATAAACGAAAAATATTCTGCATGGAAAAAGCTATGCCAAGGGAAAAGAACTAAAGAACTTTTCAAATACATCTCCCGGAAGCAGAAATACCGAGAAAAAGGTTTCGACCTTTACGTCCCTTAGTGATAAATCTGTGCATTACTTACAGAGAATAATGCTTCACATCTCTAGCATTGCGAATAGCACACAGTAAAGAAGAAATTTCTGAATAGTGTTTTTAGAAGTAGCGATACAGCTGCAAACTGAAGTACACAAACACCACATACCAACAGAACTGTGAACTACAAAATTTCTCAAATATTAGCCAAAAGTGTTTTACAAGATAAATGGCATCCAACATTGAAAGAATTATTTTTAAGTCACACATGTTTCAGAAGCAGAGATATTGAGAAAAATAGATTAAGAATTTGTGACCCCTAGCGGCAAAATTGAGTATTATTTGGGGAAGGAAATATGCACACAGAGTTTGCATAGTTAATAGTATCTGACCAAAGAAAGAAGTTTTTCAATCTGGTTTTTAGTTATATCTCATGTGATTCTATTACATAGTTCACATATAATTACGTGACCACAAGGTTCTTCAGGATGACGCTTTAACGTCTGTAACTTCTGTTTTACACGTATTGTAAAGTGGATACAGTTTGTGGTGGTGCATAAACTTATTCCATTAAAATATAAATCGGTTAGAAGTCCTAAAGATGTTACTTACGGAATTGCGTGTTCAGTGCAACGTCAGTAGTTGTTGAGTTTCTTTGTCCAGAGTTGAGTCTTGCGTCAATATGGTGAGTTGTTAGAGTTAGTTCAGTTTTGTTGAGTCAGTTGAGTCTTGCGTCAATATGGTCAGTTGTTAGGGTTAATTCGAGAGCCATTTCGTTATAAGTTGTGCCCCACTTCGGACATGTCCAGATGTTAGGGTTAGCTCCGTTTTGGCTATGTCGACATCAGGTTGAATGGGTAAAAGTTTCCAGATAATAATTAAAAATTCTTGAGTTAAGAGTTCCTATTTACATACAACTTGAAGTTCCACGTCGTATTTGGCCTTTAGGGCTATCTCGTCAATGCTGCACTCTCTTGGAAATGCTGAGGAAGACTTCAAAGTTTGGTCAGGTTCATAAAAAATTTAAGTCCTGTAGATATTGCTGTAAAAGGAAATGTGAACTTACGTCCTCTGATGGCAGACTTGTGCATTAAAAAAAAATTGAAATTATATAAGAAACATTTCGCAGTGGAAAGAAAGATTTTTTTTTCAAATAGGACTCATAGAAGCAGAGATATTGACAAAAAATAAGATATGCATCTACGCCCCTGGCGGAAAAGCCATGCATTATTTTAAGAAGAAAATATTCTCAAAATTTTTTTTGATGTGAGCGGTATTGGTCCACAGAAAAAAAATTTCAAATGAGTTTTCAGGAGCTCAGATTTTGCTGCAAATACATCAGAAGCAGAAATAAACAATTACACCCCTGTTGGTAAAACCATTCTTTACCAAATATTAAAAATTATATACAAAGCATTTTCTATCAGAAAATGTATCTGGTGCAGAAAAGAATTTTTCAAATCAGAGTTTTAGAAGCAGAGATATCAGGGAAATGCAATTTACCTTTATGCCCCCAAGCGGAAAATCAATGAATTATTAGAAAATATTGAAATTATGTAGAAAACATTTTGCAATGTAAACTCTATCCAACAGAGTTTTTCAAATCAAACTCTTAGAAGCAGAGATACTGACAAAACACAAGATATATGTCTACACCCCCTGGAAGAGAAATAGTGCTTTATTTTAAGAAGAAAATATTCAGGAAAGGTTTATCGACGTGAGTGGTATCAGTCCACGAATGAATTTTTTCAATCGAGGTTTTAGAAGCTCAGATTTTGCTGCAAATGCAACAGATGCAGAAATTGACACTTACAGCCCCTGGTGGCCAAACCGTTTATTACCAAAAATAAAAAATTATATGCAGAAGATTTCTCATCAGGAGCTATATCCGCTGGAGAAAGAATTTTTTAAATTGGAGTTTTAGAAACAGAAATATCGGGGGAAATGCATTTTACTTTTACGCCCCAAGAGGAAAATCTACGCGTAACTTGAAAAAGTGACAATACCTAAAATATTGTCTTCGACATAAATGGAATTGAAAGGTAAAATATTTTTTTTTTAAAGCAGATGTTTAGAAGCGCAAATATATGAAATAAAGTGTATTTTGAATTCGACATCTTCTGTATTTACGCCCTCTAGCGGCAAAATTCTGCATCATGAAAAAACAAAAAACAAATAAAGGATTATCATTTGCCCTTTTCAATCCTCCCAATTTAAAAATGATTTTTTCAAATCAGACTATTAGTTGCAGAGATATGGTGTCCACAGATGAACAGACAGATAGATGGATAACATAAGCACAAACTTTTTTTTTACCAAAGACAAGCAAAAAAGTGTGGAAAAATTATTTTTCCGAATTTTCAATTGAAAGATCTGTATATCTCATGTGATTCTATCATAAAGTTCACATACCATTACGTGACCACAAGAATCTTCAGGAAGATGCTTTGACGTCTGTAAATTCTGTTTTACACGTTCTGTAAAGTGGATACAGTCTCTGGTGGTGCATTTACTTATTCAATTAAAATATAAATCGGTTAAAAGTCCATAAAAATGTTACTCACGGAAGTGCGTGTTCAGTCCGACGTCAGTAGTTATCGAGTTTCTTTGTCCAAAGTTGTATCTTGCTTTAATATGGTCAGTTGTTAGGGTTAGGTTAAGAGCCATTTCGTCATAAGTTGTACCCTACTTCGGTTATGTCCAGATGTTAGGGTTAACTCCATTCTGGCTGTGTCGACATCATATTGAATGGGGTTATGTCGACACAGCCAGAATGGAGTTAACCCTAACATCTGGACATAACCGAAGTAGGGTACAACTTATGACGAAATGGCTCTCAACCTAACCCTAACAACTGACCATATTAAAGCAAGATACAACTTTGGACAAAGAAACTCTCAATGACTACTGACGTCGGACTGAACACGCACTTCCGTGAGTAACATTTTTATGGACTTTTAACCAATTTATATTTTAATTGAATAAGTTAATGCACCACCCCAGACTGTATCCACTTTACAGAACGTGTAAAACAGAATTTACAGACGTCAAAGCGTCTTCCTGATAAAAGATCTGAATTTTTCACAGATGTCATAACTGGGTCATAAGAATACCCTGCAAATTTCACTGCAATAAAACGAAAACTTTTTGAACTGTGCATAAAATTTTTTATTATGATGTACTGCCGGCAAATGCAAACTTGATTAAAAGTTTCAGTGGCTAGTTTTCACAATTTTTATCCACTTCACACGAAATTTGACAGATTTGTTCCTTTTGGCAATTAAGTGCATTAAATTTTCAGCCAGTTTTGTCGAAATTTCACGAAGATAGAGAATCATATTTTTTATCTCAGTAGTGTGCAGAAGATGCTTATTAGTCAATAGGCCGAAGTCCCAGTGCACCCATTTAAGCAAGGAAGTTTCTGCAACTCCCTTCCTTCCCCCACACTTTCCATCCAGTTCACAGCTGGAGAAGAGCTAACGTTTCTAATGCAACACTGGCTGCAAATCTTTTAATCAAACTAGTTCAGCATAAAAAGAAATATAATAATTCCAGGAGTTTTCCAGGTCATTAAAAATTGCATTTTTTTCAATTTTCCAGGAAATCCTGGAGGTGTACCAACCCTGACTTTATTGACAATACAAAATTATGATTCAAAATAAAATTGTTTTAAAAGACACTGCTTCAAACAGTTTTCTTTTCTTGTTTTGTTTTACTTGCTACAACATCAGCTTAAGTTTCCACTTGTGAGCAAGCCTTGCATTGGCTTTTGTTGACTCTACAGCTGCAAACATTTATTGCTTAATTTTTTTTTTCAGCTATTTCCCCACCTCCCATTTCCTTATGCGGGCCATCTTAGTGAGAGACGGGTTTGCCTCCATGGGACGCTCCGTGGGCAACAATGGCACACAGAACAGCAATAAGGGCCACTGTGAATCTTGGAGAGGTGCCAGCTAGTTCTATGTGACATTGGTGAAAAGACCACAACTCACTGGGGTTTGTTTCAGAATCCTTAGGTTGAATGACCAACTGGAACTGTCAGTTGTGGGTTAAATCCCTCACACTGCTGTACGTGCCTACTTACAAAAACACAAAGAATTGTGAAACTGGACTCAAGTGTGGGATATGGTGGACCTACTACACTTGAGAAGGACAGTCCACCATGGAAACAATTTGGATGCGGGAAAAGGAGAATGAGAAAGAGATCTCGGCTGAGTGAGTGTAAGACTGATGTATGGCATAAGTGAGAGAATTCTCTGGATTCATTTGAAAGTGAAATTTCAGATAATTGTTGTAGTGTATGCTCCTTGTGAGTCAGAACCTTCTGATAGGAAGGAAGATTTCTGGAATGAGCTAAAAGCTATTTTGAGCCAGTTTGGTGCTAAAGAGAAAGTTATACTAGCAGGGGATTTCAATGCTAAAGTAGGTGTGCAGAATGCAATTTCTGACAATGTTCTGGGTAAGTTTAATGATTCTTGTGTGAATGATAATCGTGAAAGATTAATCGAAATCTGCATTGAGAATGGTTTGTGTGTATCTAATACGTTTTTCAACCACAAGTATATCCACACATATACATGGGAAAATCCTATTCTTGGTCAAAAGTGTATGATAGATTTTGTTGTCTACGATCAGCGTCTGAAACACTTAGTTGTTGACACTTGTGTGATGAGAGGTGCAGATGTTGGTTCTGATCATCACTTGGTAGTGTCATGAGCAAAACTGAATGTTGGTTGGAGGAAAAGGAATAGGAAGAGGCCTTGGATGGAAAGAATAAAGGTTGAAAGGCTCCCTGAAGATCATTAGCATTATTCTGGCTTACTCAGAGAACAACTGAAGGAGCTGAAGTCTTGTGAGAGGGATGAAGAAAAGAAGTGGAAATGTTTTAAGATCTGTGTTGTCACTGCTGCTAAAGAGGTCTGTGGCACTAGAATAGTGGGTAACAATAGAGGTGATGCTTGGTGGAATAGTGAGATAGAAGAGGCAGTAAAGAGAAAGAAGGAAGCCTATTTGGGGATGTTGCAAGGTAGAGTTTCTGTGGATGAATATCGCTATAAGAAGCTGCTAAGCTGGTTTGCCAGAGTAAGGCAAAAGATAAGAAGGAGAAGGTGGAAAGGCATGAATTGGCTTTTTGGAAAGATAGACTTTCTGGAAGTACACAAGACTCAGGAAACATAGGGGAAACAAAGTTGTAAGTTGTGTGAATAATAGGATAAGGGAAATGATATGGGAGCCCAATGAGTTAAGTGAAAGATGGGGTGACTACTTCTGTGAGTTATTAGATCAAGAAAGTAAAAGTGATTCTGATCTGTGGCAGAAGCAGATGATGCCACAGTGAAGGTTGGAAGCACAGAAGGGATCTCAAAAAAAGAGGTGTGTAAAGCTCTAAAATCTCTTCAGAATGGTAAGGCTCTGGGAGTCAATAGCATAACTGCTTAGATGTTAAAATAGGGTGGTGACTGTAATTGACTGGTTAACTGAAATTTGCCAGTTGTTCTGGGAGTCAGGAATGGTCCCTCGGGATTGGAAGGATGCTATCATTGTTCCCTTGTATAAAGGAAAAGGTTATCAGACTGACTGCAAGATTTATCATGGTATTAGCCTACTGAGTGTACCAGGGAGTGGTTGGTAAGGTCATTATTGAAAAAGTCCAGGGTCTTACATCACAGAAAGTGTGGGATGTTCAGAGTGGTTGTATGCTTGGTAAAATCTGTACCAACCAAATTTTTGCATTACACATGATGATTGAAAAGTATCTGGATGTTGGTAAAAAAGTTTTTGCTGCCTTCATAGATTTAGGGAAAGCTTACGACCGAGTCAACAGGACACTTTTGTGGAAAGTATTGAATGAATACAGTGTTACTGGGATTCTACTTAATAGTGTAAAAGCCATGTATGATGGCAGTAGAGCTTATGAACGAGTGAATAGTGTTTTATAAAAATGGGTTTCTATTGGTGCAGGAGTTAGACAAGGTTGTGTAATGTCGCCATGGCTGTTTAATATATTTATGGACGCATGCATGTGCGATGCCAAAATAGATTACACTGGTTTATGTCGTGGTGATATCTGTGTGTGTGCAGATTGCTGTATGCTGATGACACTGTCCTGTTGGCAGAAAGCAAAAGTGAGTTGCAGAGTATGTTGTCCCGGATGTACGAAGTTTGCATGAAATTCAAACTGAGTATAAATAAGGGAAAAACCAAAGTTATGGTTTTTGAGAGAGGAACTGGTAGTACTGAATGTAATATAAGTCTAAATGGCACAGTGATTGACCAGGTGAATGAGTTTGTGTATTTAGGATGCATGTTTGACAGAGAGAACAAATTGAATGGTGAAATCAGTAGGTGAGTGAATTCTTCATTGAAAGTCATGGCTGCTTTGGGAGGGTTTCACAGGAATGATGGGTTCTCAAGAGAGTCCTGCATGGCTGTATATGAAAGTGTAACTGTTCCGACTCTGATGTATGGCAGTGAAACCTGGGTACTGCAGAAGAAACATAGGGCTCGTTTGTGTGCTGGAGAAATGCGTTACTTACAGGGGGTTTGTGGCAAGACATGTTCTGATTGTGTGAGAATGAAGATGTGTTGCAATTGTGTAATGTGAGGCAAATTGTTGTTAGCAAGGTGGAGACTAATATGTTTCACTCATTTGGCCATGTTGAAAGAATGAGTGATGAGATGCTTACTAAGAAAACCTTTTTAGCCCAAGTGGCAGGAAGAAAAGGCAGAGGAAGGCCAAGGAAGTCATGGTAGGATCAGATTCAGGAGTGTCTGCCTGAGAAAAAGATTATGAGTATGAAGTATAGAAGATCTTGTGTATGGCATGTGATGGATGTCAGTGAAGCCTGAGTTGTATGTCAAGATTGCTGTAAATGGAGAAGTTTGATATGGCAACAGAAAGTAAAAATTATCCGGTAGTTTGTATTTCTTTGTGGAGCTAACCTTTGACTCTCAGAGAACAGTTTAGTGATATGTATGTATTTTCTTGTCACATTTTTATGCCCTCAGATGACAATGTCATTCATCATGCTGAAAGAACTTTCAGACTGAGGATTATGAATGCATGATATCAAAACTTTCACTATTTTAGATAAATTATGTAACTTTGAGAATACAAATACTTTTGAACACCATGCACAAATTCTTAAAAAAATTCCAACTTCATCACTTCCATTTTTGGAAATCTCTCCCCTCGCCTCCTTACCAAGCTGAAATTCAAACATTTATGGTGGAAAATAACATTTAACAACAACAGAGGGCACAGGGAACATCTCTGAAGGATAAAAGAATTACGATTACAAACGAAACCTTCAACTCATCTGATTTCAGTTTTTAGAAATTTTCTCTCCATTTTAAAGTCAAATTACAACTATTTATGAAATAAAATATTTAACAATACTATACTAGGCAGAAGGAACATTATGAGAACAATAAAATTACGTCTAATTTCCGTTTTCAAAAGTTTTGAAAGACAAAATTCCTCCCTTAGACAGAAAATGGCTACACCCCACCCCACCCCCAAATTTCTATTCAGTTATGCATTCATCTCAAGAATGACCCAAATGTGAATAGGCGAAATTCCTCAAATCTGCAGTGGAATCTCATGCCTGAAGATTACAGGAAAATTTTAATGTAGTCTAATTTCTGTTTTTGGAAATTGTCACCAACAGTTGAAAAGCTGAAGTACAAACATTATAACATTATGCAATTTGCATAAAGCTCATGTTGAGAATTAGCTTCCTAGTTTCTTAATTCAATTACTAATCAATAACAACTATTATAGGAATTTTACTAGGAAATTATTTTATTTAAATTGCAAATTTTCAGAGAAAACTCTTCTCCTTCTTCAGACTGTCTTTTTGTTGTTACGTATTCCCGTCAACATCGCGGTTACGGTTATTTTTCATCAAATCCTGCCAGATGTTAGGCAGGGAAAATCCTTTGCAATCATTGATGATGGAATTTTGATTTTTCTCAATTTCTATTCCTTCTTTTAGCTTTCTTTTTTGAAAATTGCTTTGGAAACTGATGACTTTAAGTGAATTCCAATCCATGCTGTGACTAGTTTCTCTAGCATGTCTATCTAAACCAGTCTTGTTGGAGCAATTTTTTATAGCAGCTTTATGCTCTGCTATATAGGAGTTTCTAGTCTGCGACCTGTTTCACCTATGTAAGATAGTCCACAACTACATTTTACTTCATAGACTACACCTTGCATTTTTCAAATATCTTCTTCTCTTTGAACTATTTTAGGGAAAAATTTCTTAATCTTGTTCTCTAAACTTGGAGCTAGCCTAATATTGTACTTCTTTCTAATTCTCTATAAAGACTCAAATAAACCTTTGTGATAAGAAATTTTTTAGTGAATTTTACTTGTTGCTTTTGCGGGTTCTTCATACCATTAAAATTCAGAAGCTTCTCAATTTCTTCTTTAGGATAGTTACTTTCTGCAAGTATGACTTTAAGTTCTTCTTTATGGGCTTCTTTCTTATCTGCTGTAGAAACTAATTTTTTATTTTTTTCTAAAAACTGATTTGCTACATTTTTCTTAATAGAAACTGGATGATAGGAATTGAAATCCAATAGTGTATTAGTATTCATTGGTTTTTTATACCAACTAGAGAGGAATTTTTCATCTTCATAATAGATAGTAATATCTAAGAAGTTAATTCTTCTTTCTTTTTGAAGTTCAATAGTGAACTTAAGGGAATCATCTAATTCATTGAATGAGTCTAGAATTCTTTCTGGAACAATTTCTGAGCTATCTATTATAAATAAGATGTCATCCATGTGTCTGCTATATAGGCAGAAGTATGTGGGTTGTACTAGCATCTTTTCTTCTAGTTTTCCCACTTAATAGTTAGCTAAGAGTGATAACTCAAATCAAGTTTCTGAAAAATTGCAAGGTAAATAACTTTATTCGAAATTAATTTAGATTTAGAAAACCATTTAAAGATTTACTTTCAGCCAACTTCGTAAGAACAATAGAGAAAAAAGCGTTAAAACGAAGTATTAAAGCAAAATATTAAAATGTTGCTTATTATCAGAAAGTAAAAGTAGAAAATGAAAAGAAATTTTCTGGAATTTTAAGTGATTTGGAGGACTGGCTAAAAATTGGAATAAAAAACAAAAATAAAATATTAGTTCAAAAGCTGAACCTTAAAGAAAAGAATTTTTTTAAGAAAAACTATTCCAGTAAAAAACAAAGAGACAGCAGTTCTTAGTCATGTAAAGGACAACACTGCTACTGGAGTTAGCCAAGAATTGTTACAAGTGATAAATAAAGGAAGTAATTTCAATCTATCCAAGGAAAAAATAAATACAGAAAAATTGGTAATTGAATTGGAAAGCATCTGCAGCGCTTTAGAAAAAGAAGACCAAATTAAAGCAGACCTCCTCAGAAAAGATTACCACAATAGCCTTACAAAATTTCAGAAGCAAGTAAAGAAACCTCAAAATTATTTTTGAGAACAGTCAATTAAAAGCTCTTAAAGATTTCAGAAAAAATGAAAATATAGTTGCTGTGAAAACAGACAAAAGTAAGTTGATTACTATTATGGATAAGAAAGATTATCAAGAAAAGATGGAAGAAGAACTAAAAAAGCCTATGTATGAAGAAGTAAAAGAAAACCAACTACCAGATTTGACTAAAAAAGTCTCAAAGCTTATTTCACTTCAAAAAAATGAAAAACCAGCTTCCAGAAAACTATAAACAATACTCAAAATTATAGTTCAGGTTACCTCAAATATATGATTAGTCAAACTGCATAAAGAACATCAACCAATTAGACCAAACTGCATAAAGAACATCAACCAATTAGACCAACAATTGACTAAAAAAACTCAATTCTTTCAAATCTAAACTACTTTTTAAAGTTTCACCTTCAGTATCTTTTAAAAGAGCCACCTAACTTGATTAAAAATCCAATGCAGCTAAAAGAAAAATTAGAACGTCTTCCTAAATTAGATTCTCTTATTATGGGTAGTTTAGACATAGTGTCTATGTATACTCACATGAATATACATCAACTTATAGACTTTATAGCAGAAGACTTGGCAGACCTAATAGTTTTTCACAACAAAGATAGAAACATATTAGTTGGAATTTTTGAAATGCTTACCGTCTCTTTGCAGAACAACTACTTTCAATGTGAGCAAAAAAAAAATGCATTCAAAAATCTGGTCTAGCTATGGGCTCCCACTCTTAGCTAACTATTATGTGGGGAAACTAGAAGTAAAGATACTAGTACAACCCACATACTTCTGCCTATATAGGAGATACATGGATGACATATTATTTATAATAGATAGTTAAAAAATTGTTCCAGAAAGAATTCTAGACTCATTCAATGAATTAGATGATTCCATAAGTTCACTATTGAACTTCAAAAAGAAAGAAGAATTAACTTCTTAGATATTACTATCTATTATGAAGATGAAAAATTTCTCTCTAGTTGGTATAAAAAACCAATGAATACTAATACACTATCGGATTTCAATTCCTATCATCCAGTTTCTATTAAGAAAAATGTAGCAAGTCAGTTTTTAGAAAAAATTAATAAAATAGCTTCTACAGCAGATAAGAAAGAAGCCGATAAAGGAGAACTTAAAGTCATACTTGCAGAAAATAACTATCCTAAAGAAGAAATTGAGAAGCTTCTGAATTTTAATGGTATGAAGAACCCACAAAAGCAACAAGTAAAATTCACTAAAAAAATTTCTTATCACAAAGGTTTATTCGAGTCTTTAAAGAGAATTAGTAAGAAGTACATACAGGGTTCCCACTCAAAAGTAGAAAAAAATTCCCTGACTTTTCCAGGTTTTCCAGGTGGTCCTGAGAGTTTTTCCAGAGCGGCAAATCAAATCACATTGCGACAAATTGTTGCATTTCCTTACATTCTTGCGTTCCTTACGAAAGCATACATTTGTTAATTCTTTAAATAACTGTCCTTTATACAATTACCTGCTTTTTTTTAATAACAATTAAATGCATGAGGCATATTATTTTTGGTACCATAATTCCATGATATTTTCTGAACATAAGTGGTATATGTAGAATTTGTTAATACATTTCCGTAGAAACAGATCATATGTAAGAGAAAATCTGTATGTTGAATAGTTTGTTTTCCTTTCTTCTATAGCACAGTGTAGATAAGCTTAATGACCGAATGGGCTCCTGCTCAAGAAATGTCGAAAGAGAATCGACCAACAAAGGGCTTTGATCCATTGTTTAAGTGGTTCTCTTGTGATGTGTTTCTCCAAGCAAAAGTGTACCAGGCCATTGTGCCCAAATGTTCCATGTTACAAAATATGAAGCAAACTATCTGCAGAAATCGAATAGAACCGTAATGTCAACAGGCAATTTTTTAAATTCAGTTTTGATAATTTTTAGAGAATTAAGGAATAATGTAATGTATTGAAAGCAAGATTTATCAAATTCTAGGCAGGCTGTAATTGCAAATAATTGCTTACCTGAAATTAATACTGATAATGTTATGTTCATCTCACATATGAGGGAGAATTAAAAAGACACCACATAATGAATGTCCCGATTATACAGTCCATAAAGATAAACAGAAAATATGGAATATAAAGGATAAATAACTTTCATTTTCCCAAATTACTTTATAGTTACAAAAATGAGTGTATTTAACATAAATTTTACATAATTTTTAACAAAATCATGTCTTATTCTTTTTGTTTCAGGTTTAACGACCACCATGAGCAACTTGTTGGGCTATAAACAGTCATCCGCCCATCCCTAATTTAGGACCATTGGCTTCACGAAGAAGGAGAGCCAGTGCCGTAAGAGAAACACACCACCCATACCTCATCTGGGACTTGAATCCAGGCTCACTTGGACGAATAGTCAGAAGCCAGAGCTTAGACCACTGCACCACCGAGGTGGCAAACCATGTATTTACATGTTTTAAAGAATATTTGAACAAAGACTTAATTTAAATTCTACATATAATGAAATATTTCAATCGATTAGGTGAAATTATACAACTGATTTATCTGTATTTTAAGTGCACACAAGTATATAAATAACATTTTAAACGACTCACAACATTTAGAGTTCCAGTTAGGTTTAAAAATGCAAGCTGGGAGAATTGTGACTGAAGAGAATAAATTGCCCTTAAATGATACAATGCTGAAGCTTTAAATCCTTTAAGTGCTTATTTTACATAAATATTAAACAACACAGAAACTTTTGCTGAAATTGAAGTCTAATGGGAATGATAAAATGGTGAGTGTCTGACAGAGTCTCTTAACATTTTGTTAGAGCGGTTCTATCAAATCGATCTAACAATTTGTATTTTCTATTGGAATTTACTTAGAATCTTTAAAGACAAAGCAAAGTAAAACAGTTATTTAAAAAAAAAAAAAAAGAAGAGAGAGAGAACAGAAATCGTGACAGCATTTCTGCGTCTGAGGAAAAACGTGTGCCAGTACCATCCCAACAATTTCCAGCAATCAGGGAAAATACTGCTGACATTTAAAAATCAAAATTGTAATTATTTTAGCTAAAGTTAGTTCTTGCACTTGGCAATGAGAACATCGAATCTATGCTATTTCAGAGGGGCCAACCACTAGCAGAACGCATCAGTAATCAATAGGGGATTTTTCAGTAATGTTTCAGTAATCGAACGCAAACTTTCACTAATGTAACACGCCATTTTTTTTTTCAAAGTTAAGGACAATATTATAGTATTACTGTGTAACCTGTAATACTTGTATGAGGTGCCTATCGGTAATCATACGAAGCCTCATCGCTAATGCGTGGAATGGGTATTTCATGAGAAATTAATGCGTGGAATGTGTAATAACTGTATATGTTTACACTATCCTCACAAAAAAATATTAAATTAAATTATCAATATTGTACTTACCTCATGTCATTGCTGACATAAAAACTCCCTTGTTGCTTGTTTTGCAGTGGTATATTCTTTTTCAGAAAACTTTTTATAACACAGCTCACCTGAGGAAAATGCTTTACTTTTCTGTACAAGAAGGGCACTTAATGTTTTGGTGCTCATTGTTGGGCAAAAGTATGTGAGGTTTTTCCTTACTATACTAAATATTCTCTACGTAGAGGAATTGCTGTGAGGGATAGTCAATATTGCCAACATTAGTTTAGGCAATGCAGAATACTTGGGAAGGCCAGATGAATCCTTCATCTTAGATATTTCATTCCATGCCACATCTGCTCAAGGATATCCAGCTTCATCAATATCAGAGTCTGGGAACATAGCATGAAAGAAGCGACCAGCATGATCACAGCTTGCTATAGGTAGGTTATGCTCCACAACGATTGCAGTAAACAGCAATTCAGCGTTTATCACGCTATTTTCATTCTTTTTTGCAAAAAAATTATCCAAAGGCTTTGATCGAGTCTTTAATTTTACACAATCCTGGTGTTTGTTTTGACTGGATATGCCTTCGGCAATCATCTCATCTCATCTCATCCTACATGGGCTACTGATTACTCTCATATTAGAAGGCACGCAAGAAAACCTTTATTTCAGCATTTTCCATTTCCTTGCTCAAGATTTGGGAGAAAGATTTGGATGTTCCTGGAGAAACCTCTTTGCATATTTATTTGTTTCAGAAACGATAATTCCAAGGATGAAATTGGTAAAAACAAGTAAAAATATTCAATAGGTGCCACATCAGTTGCAGGAGAATGTTTGGGCCCCTGCATTTCATGACAATCAAAAGGATGCTGAGGTTGTTCATAACTTCCTCTATTACATCCTCCCATTCACTTTCAGAACTTTCATGATCTGAAGATTCACTATGAAGATCTTCACCTTCTGAAGAAGATATGGTGTGCGTGGCACTGTGGCTAGTTTTCTGGCTTGATGTTGCTTGGCCAATATCACTCTCAGATGATTCAAAATCATCACATCACTTGGCAAACTTTCACTCTCACTACAAGCCATTTCAAATAACCTTAGAATAAAATTTCACGCAGTAGGAAAACGCTCGTCTGCTAGTCTGAGGAACAAGCTGTTAATAAAGTCATCCTCTGCTAACACGAGTTTGGAAAAAGAGGGGGATTCGTAATTCACGGAGTTTTGCGATTGTGTCTGTTTGTTTGGGAAACAGAAATGAATAATGCAAAGAGCTTCTAGTAATAAAACACCGCACTTCGTTCTCCCGCGCGGCGAAAGTCCGCAAGAAATATAAACATCCGTCATCACGGGACCACGCGTTGCGACAGTTGATCGTTATTGCACTTCGAACGGGGCTCGAAAAAGTGATTTCCGACAGTACGACGTCTTATAATAACACCAACAATGCCAAGTGAACAGCCCTACCTCAACTGCAGTAGGAAAAGTTTTGGCTAAAGTAACCTTTCTCCTGTCACACGGAGAAATTGCGTGGGGAACCGATAGCAAGCGCAAACTCTTTTACGATGACACTTACGGCATATTACCCGTAATTTTCGTCGTATTATCCGCAGACCGCGAAATTCACATAAAAAAAATCCTTCGTATAATCCGCAGACTGTGACATTAAGGAAAAAAAATCACCGTATAATCCGCACATCATAGATGTTGAATCAGAAGTGGAATTTCCGACAGAAAAGTCGGTCACATAAACACATCGCTCTTTCCACGTTCCAGAAACACATAGCAACCGAAAAATTGTTTTCAGCCGCCGCCGGGGAATTGAACCACGGATCTCTCGATATCTAACCGAGCGCGTTAGCTTTACACCACGGTGGCCAACAATCCACGGTGCTATGTGTATTTTTAAGTCAGCTTCTGACATCATAAATCCGTAAGATGGGCTCAGCCTCCAAATACGTGGCGTCAGTAAATAAATAAATACGTCGCTCTTTCCACGTTCCAGAAACACATAATGAGTCCGAAGAAGTAAGAGAAAAAAAACTATTTTATTAAATGAAGAAATTCATTTTTAAAGGTTACTGTTTTATATTTTTATCTCAGAACAGATAAAGGGTGTGGCATCCATAGATCACGCCGATGTAGCTCCAGAGTATTGCATTACACTGCCAATGACGAAAGGCTGATACAGAACAAGTCGTAGAAATACCGTATGTACTTGCGTATAAGTCGAAAGTTTTTGGAGGAATTCCTGCTTTCAGAGTTGAGAGATCGTCTTATACGTGGGCCAATAAAAAACCCGTGAATTCTCCCGCGGAATTTACCAACGGATTTGTTTACGTTTTAGATCGCGAAACAGAGGCTTTCCGTATGTTGCTGCACGATTGTGTTCTGACCTCAAAACTATCGCGCAGTGACATGATCATATCCTAAATTCTGTCCACCACTTCAAGTTTAAATTCGGCAGTGTAACTGAAACGTTTCCTTTTCAGAGACATGATTAGCAATGAAGGAAAACAGCAGCAGCGACGTTCGCCAAAACAACGAAAGCAAACTAGATACAAGGTCGCGCACATGAAATCCGAAAGGAGAAATGCATAGGTTCGTGCAGCAAGTGCTGTGCGTACTTCTTTGGCTTTTTGCCAAAAAACAGAGCCGGCACGACAGTCAGAGCTCTTCTCAACAATATCAAAATGACCCCTGCCGTCCCTCCCCACTCCGTACAAACTCCTGAACTGAGGAAAATTCTTCCGAGGGAGTTCCTTTTCCAATTATTATACCCTTTCCTGCACAATCACGCTGCAGATTTTTTTTTAATCGGAAGGTCTTTTTTTTTTTTTTTAAATCGGCGTGTTAACCGCATCGGTGTATAATTCGCAAAACCTTTAATTTTAACTTTTTTAGCAGATAATCCGCGGATTATACGACGAAAATTACGGTACCATTCTTCCGATAATATCGCTGTTTGACGATATGATTCATGGACATTCCATTTCAAAACGATATGATTGATAAATGATATGATCATTGAGACACCGAAATCCGCAGTCTGATTCGGAAAATATGCGGATCAAAATCGAAGGCCGAGAAATCGGCAGCATCGCACTAAAAGGGTTTAACAAAAAAGGATACAAAATTGAGATTCTCCAAAACACACTGAATTTCGTAATTCTTCCAACCTGTCCGTAATTCCGTAATCTGACAGTCGAAACCGTAATAATTACGGACAATTCGTAATAGTTGGCACCTCTGCTATTTGCTTCTAAATAACGCAGCACAGGATATTTAGACATTGTGCTGTTAAATTTCATAACCAATAAAGCTGGCACACAGAGATCCTAATGCCATAACGGCAAAAAAATTAAACCCAGGGATAAAGAAAAATAATGGAAGCAACAAGTGGGGAAAACTAACAGTTAATACGGAATACCATTTTGCCTGAGAGGCTACAATTCATATTAGTACTTCCAAAATCCGGAAGTCTTAAAATTGATTGGCTACGTTTGTGACGCAAACATTAGTACTGAACTTTTCTCGCAGGTCACAGTTCATTTTTTGCCGCCCCGGTGGCGCAGTTTTCTAAGGCCTCTGATCATTCGTCCGTAAGGAGTCCGGGTTCGAATCCCGGTGAGGCATGGATGTTGTGTTTGTCTTACGGCACTGGCTCTCTCCCTTCCCTGGAACCAGTGACCCTACATTAGGGACGGGCGACTGCTTATAGCCCATTGAGTTGCTCACGGTGGTCGTTAAACCTACAATTAAAAGAAAAAAAAAAACAGTTCATTTCCACGCTACGTCAAATTACTTGTACAGAAAACAATTAGAGGAAGTTTTGTGTGCATGTGTGCTCATAAAATCCTCCTAACACTTTTTTGTCAACATAATTTATCATCCTGCGGCGAGTGGCATGTTTATACTTAACAATATCTTTACGAAGGGCAATACATTTGTGCGATGTTGATCAGGCAAAGTGCGAGAAAGGTCTGGAGCCCACTCAGGTCATTTGCAGTAACTCCCCACAAATAACGTCATCCAAAACGGAGACAGAGGCTTTAGCGCCTGCACTGACAAACCTGAAACCAATAGAGCACGCACGGCCAAGATTTTCATCAGTAGTAACTAGGTAGATTTTTTTTTTTTTTTTTTCCGGCAATGTGAGGGTAAAGATGTGAAATGAATAATTTATGCAAATCTTGTGAGGTGCAGCAACGCAAGAAGAAGAATTTACGATTACAAGAAAATTTCTACCCCGTCTAACTTTTGTTCTCGCAATTTTTTTTTTTTTTTTTCTATGTATAAGCTGAAACCTTGGGAAAAATTACGAGAGAATGATGAATTTTATATTTCTTATTCTAAATAACGGAGATATTTGCGTTTTTACGGAAAACGGTTCTACTATGCACAAAAATTCAAAAAATAATATCTTCTAATCTATCAGTAACAAAAAAAGTTGAAACTTTCAGGTTTTTTTTTTTTATAACTTGGAGGCAGCTACCTGTAAAAAAAAAAAAAAAAAAAATCGTACGAATCGAAGATGTGTTGGTGGAAAATTATTTCAATACCTGACGATTTTGCGTGGAATGACCCTGATGTGAAAATCTATGGTTCCGGACGTCGGACTACCCTATTTTTCGCAACCAGCCAGCTCTTGCAGTAATTGGAATATCGTCTTAAAATAGCTATAAATAAATTTCTTCATGCATTATGAAATAGAAATATGACAGAATAAAAAAAAATCTCTTTCCGGCCGTAAAACCGGAAGACAACGAATCTAGAAAACGGCCGTGAAATCTGGGAAATATGGTAGGTATGCAATAGTACCAGCTTCATTGCATGGTATTTTTCATATATTTTTTGTCAAAATACTCGTAAGTACTATGAAAAAATAAATCTTTCCCCCTCTTTGAAGAATCTTCCTATTTCATAATATTTTCCCTGTTCTAACATTTGAAGGTACATACCTTTCCAACTATACCAATTCTGCTACAGAATTACGAAAGCGAAGCTTTAGTTCGTAAGTGATACGAACCTTTTTCAAAATAAATTAAGTGCTCTCAATTTGCAACATTCATCCACACTGCTGTTGAAGGGGAAGGGGGGGATTTATTAGGATGACCAACATCCGGCAAAATAAAATGTTTTTGTACGGTTTGATAAACGACAAGTAGAACATGCAAAACGGGGGAAAAAAGCTCAACTTCTAAAGTTTCCAATGAATTTCGGCGAAATTTAAAATGGAACGTTATTTTCATATATCTTGCCCACTGTAAAAATTTCAGTCGATTATTTAAAAAATTGAGGAAATAGCTTCTTTATAATATTTTTCCCAGTCTACGCAGAGAACCGGGGGCACCTGCTCAGGAACAAATGACTGCCTCTCTTCGCGAACGCCAGCAGATAAGAGCCTGCGAAATGGGTGTGTGATTAATGGCTTTCTTTCACGCTTTGACGTGTATGTTTCTTCGGTTGTAGTTTAGATCATCTGGAGACGGGGAAACCGCAAAGAGACGCACTCCCCAGCACAGCTGCACTTTAATCGGTGGGTGGGTTGCGGAGTTGCCTCGAAGGATAAAACAACTCGGAATTATTTTAAAACTTAGCAATACAGAAATATATTTTACAAAAGTCTGAAACAAAATATTTTTCTGGCAAAATAAAAAATTCCCTGCCTTTATAGTTCCCTGATAAAAAATTCCCTGATTTTTACGGAAAAACACAATTTTCCTGAGTTTTCCCTGATTTTTGGAACAATTTTCAAATTCCCTGAGAATTCCCGGTTTTCCCCGGTTTTCCAGGTTGCGTGGGAACCCTGAATATTAGCTAGCTCCAAGTTGAGAGAACAAAGTTAAGAAATTTTTCTCTAAAATTGTTCAAAGAGAAGAAGATATTTGAAAAATGCAAGGTGCAGTCTACAAAGTAAAATGTGGTTGTGGACTATCTTACATAGGTGAAACAGGTCGCAGACTAGAAACTCTTATAGCAGAGCATAAAGCTGCTATAAAAAATTGCTTCAACAAGACTGGTTTAGATAGACATGTTAGAAAAACTAGTCACAGCATGGATTGGAATTCACTTAAAGTCATCAGTTTCCAAAGCAATTTTCAAAAAGAAAAGCTAAAAGAAGGAATAGAAATTGAGAAAAATCAAAATTCCATCATCAATGACTGCAAAGGATTTTCCCTGCCTAACATCTGGCAGGATTTGATGAAAAATAACTGTAACCTTCAAGGTTAACCGTAACCGTGATATTGACAGGAATAAGTGACAGAAAAAGACAGCCTGAAGGAGAAGAGTTTTCTCCGAAAATCTGCAATTTAAATAAAATAATTTCCTAGTAAAATTCCCATAATAGTTGTTTTTGATTAGTAAACATTATGCAATTAAATAACACTTAACAACAATAATGGACAGAAGCAGTATCACGAGAAAATGAAATTAAGTTCACGGTGGAAATCATCACTCTGTTTCCGAAAGTTTTTAAAGACAAAATACCGACCCTAGATGGTAAATGACCTCCTCCCAACTGAACCCCCAAAATTTCTCTTCAGTTTTGCATCAGCCTTGAGAATAACCCAAATGGTTACAAAAATGTGGAATTCTGCGAATTCACAGAAGAATCTTATGAATGTAATTAATTGTGAAGCAGCTGCAAAATGTCAATTATCATTTTTGGTGAATTTTTGGTTGACATTCACTTGATTTAAATGTTTTAAAAATAATGATCACACTGCAGTCTCAACTTGGAAGTTGTCATACTAGTAAACAAAACTCTAAGGATGTCATTTTATTTTATTTCTCAAAATTTTAAAGTTATTTTTTTAAAATATTCAAGATCAAGTATCATTTGTTACCTTGAAAAAAGAAAATGTCAATCTTTTTTTTAGCACATGATTCAAAGACTCATATCATCATCATCATTGTCAACCATTATCAATCCACTGCTGGACGAAGGTCTCCCCAAGTTTCCTCCACAACGGTCTGTCTTGTGCCAGTCTCCTCCATGTCACCCCTGCATACTTTCGAATTTCATCCACCCATCTCCCATGTGGTCTTCTTCCGGGTCTTTTCTTGTCCCTTGGAATCCAATCTAAAATTTCGGCTGTCCATCGATGATCTGTCCTTCTGGCAGTATGTCCAGCCCATTGCCATTTCAGGGATTTAACTCTGATCATGATGTCTTGCACTCTTGTCATTTTTCGGCTCCACGAGTTCCTCTTCTTATCTCTCCTGGTTACACCAAGTATGCACCTCTCCATGCTTCTTTGAGTTGTCTGCAGCCTTTGTATGTCTCTTTTAGTTAAGGTCCACGTCTCTGCACCATACGTAAGCACTGGAAGGATGCATTGATCAAACACTTTTCTTTTAAGACATAATGGCATATTGCTCTTGAAAATTATGCTGTTTCTTCCAAAAGCTCTCCAGGCAAGTTTTGTACGCCGATTAATTTCTTCAGCAATGTGACCCTCACTTGATATCTGCTGTCCAAGATAAACGTACGTGTCTGTTATCTCCAGCTTTTCTCCATCAATCAATAAATCTTCATTTCTTGTAAAAGCATTGAACATCACTTTTGTCTTCTGAAAGTTCATTTTTAATCCCACTTCTTTACTCTTGTCAGCAAGTTCCTGGATCATACTCTGCAGCTCTGATGGGGTAGTTGCAAAAATGACTACGTCATCAGCAAAACGAAGGTGGGTTAGATAATCTCCATTAATCTTTATCCCCTTGTTTTCCCAGCTCAGCGACTGAAAAACACCCTCCAATGTGGCATTAAAGAGCTTCGGAGATATGGTGTCACCTTGTCTCACTCCCTTTCCAATTTTTACGTGTGTTGTATTTTCAAACAGCCTAATCTTTGCACTTGCATTTTCATAGATGTTATTAATAATATTAATGTATGCATCTTCAATACTGCAGGTTTTCAGAGCCATTGTAACTGCTGATGGTTTATCAGACTCATATAAATGCTATAAAAAGACACATTTCTACCTTCTAGACCAATTAGGTACCAAGATACAACTACCCAGAATGATCAGGCCACAATTTTCTTATTTTCAAGGTCACATCATTTGTAATCATGCATTTGCACACTGATGCATAGGTGGATAGAGCTCAAATTTGGGATTTATGCATAAGTTACCATACCTAACTAATTTTATAATAATCATATGAATTCATACTAATTTTGAAGGAAATCAAAAGAGGTCAGGTTGAAAATGACTATTTCATTGGTTGAGTTGTCCCATGCCCATACATAACCCTCTAAAATTTCTCATCATCTATAAATATTTGTATTGCTGAGGTGAAACATCTTTCTCTTTCTTCTAACCCCCTTTTTTTAGGGCATCAAGATCACACAAAGAAATTGAGTGTTACAGACAGAGTTATGTGACAAAAAAAGGGCAATTCTTTCTACATGAAGTCACAAGTCAACATAACAGCTAACTTCAGAAAACAATCTGAGAAACTGACTTGACTTACAGTCAGGGGCGTATGCAGAATTTTTTTAAGGTGGGGGGAGGGGGCGAAAAATTGGAAGTTTCTGAAATCCACCAGGATAAAATGGAAGTTAATAAAAAAATAAAAAAACAGCATGTTAATAATAAAAAAAGGTATTTCTTTTTAGTTTTTTTGGGTATGTAGCATACCTATATACCTAAATTAAGCTGATGAGCACATATTAAAAAAAAAGAGTGACAAAACAAATTTCTCCTTGAGAAATAATGAAATTGATTGGACTCACCTAATTCTTAAAAACTGAGATTTATTCTTCTAGGCACATTTCCGAATTTGTCAATGACTTCTTCATCTTCAACTAGAATCTCTCTATGAATAGATAATAAAGCTAGCCCATTCAGTCTTGACTCTGATGTACTGTTTCTCAAATAAGATTTCAATCGACAAAGACTGGAAAAGCTCCTCTCCACTGATGCTGTGGTTACAGGAAGAATTGCCAAGATGTGAAGCAAAATATAAATGTTGGGAAATAAGTTCTTATTGCATGATGCCAAACTTTCAACTGCGTTTTTGAGGCGCACGTCTGCTTTTTCCCTTTCCCATTTTTGACACCATAATTGATACTCGCTTTCTGTTACATCAGAATATCCTAAATCAGATTCATACATTTTCACTGTAGATAATATTTGGGAATAATCACTCTTCACAGCAAAAACTGGTAGAATGTATTGCAATGAAGTTAGTGTTTCTTTTCGTGATTGAAACCTTTCATTTAATGATTCAATTATATCATCCACAAAGGTTATAAATATACTTCTGCAGAAATATTCTTCTGGAGTTGAATATGGGACATTGCATCTATTTTTGTGTATACTGCATCTATGTGGAACTTCTTCTGCTACTTTGAGGCCTACAGCCAATGATTTTACAGCATCATAAATTAAGCTGAAGGATTTTTCTGCTTCAGTTCTCATACTGTTTAGCAGTGTTGTAACTTCGGATCATTTTTCTAATGCATCGACTAAGTCGATTTGCTTGTTTTGGAAGTTTTCAGATAGGTTGTATGTGATGGACAATATTTTACTAAGGACAAAAGTTGCCACTAGAAATGAAAACTGACAAAGTGTGTGCTTTGACAGATGATTCTGCTGACTCTTCTTGCTCAATAGCTTTTAAGGATGATATAATAAGATGCAGACTTCTTTAAACATAAGAACGGCATCATGCCTTTGGATCCATCGAGTTTCACATAGAGTTTTCATCTTAACTTTCTTGCAATCAGGTAGCAGTCACTGGATACTTTCTTTCAAAACACTGGTATGTTTAGCGGAAGCGTGAAAAAACGAACATGTTTCTGATATAACTCCCATACAGTTCCTTATGCTAGGCATTTTGCTAGCATCCGACAAACATAAGTTCAAGGAATGGGACATGCAATGAGTATATATTGCTTTGGGATATTTTTTTCTAATAGAGGCCTGCACTCCACGAAACTGTCCTTGCATTGCTGCAGCCCGATCATACCCCTGCCCTCTCATATCGTTCAAATCAAAACCCAATTTCACTAAATTTTCCATTATTGTTGTTGCAAGGGAACAGCCTGTTAAATTTTTCAATGGTATAAAAGCCAGAATATCTTCTCTTAATTTCAGTTCATCTTCATCAAAATACCTGATGCACAGTGAAAACTGTTCTATTTGACTAATGTCAGTTGTTTCATTTGCCAATACTGAAAACAATTTTGAATGCTTTACCTTTGCTACAATATTCTGTTGAATAAGTTCCCCAAAGATGTTTATTATTTCATTCTGTATTACTGAACTTGTATACATGCTATTACCTCCACTAGTTTCTAAGTTTTCTTTTAAAATGGCATCTCCAGAATTTACACGATATCTTAATAAAGTGCTAAAATTGCCATCATTATTTGCTGGTTCCTCAAGCGAAATTCTTCCAGAATCAACTTTTCCCCTAAGAGGTATCTGCTGCCTTCTACATAATCTAATTGTTTGCACAAAATGAATCAACATTTTCCTATTGTCAATTATCTCTTGCTTTTTCTGTTTATTCATTTGCAAAAATTACACTATCCTGTTATTTATGAATTATTGATACAATATTTTCAGCTGCCAATACAGCGTCTTTGTGATATTTATTCTTTTCCTGTTTTTTTAATACTTCCCTCGCATCTTTTAAATCGGTATTAGGCTTTGTAACGAGGCTACCCAAAGTCTGATGTTTGCCTTTGCCAGCAACATGTTTTTCGTAAAATAAAACCCAATATTTACAAAATGAACCTTCTTTCAGACATGAATATGACAGCCACTTATACTCTTCTAGCCATTTAATTTGGAATGTTCTCATATGATTTTTATTGCGACTGGAACTGATTTTTTTAGGGAATCTATATTTCGCAGTAGGTTTCCATATGCTATGTAACAAATCAACTTTTTTCTCGTCGCTCAAAGAATTAACAAGCTTACTGTTACCTGCATACAATCCTATGTCGTTCGAATCTGAAATGCTTTCAGACTTTTCATTACCATCTGCATCTCCGTCATTCGTCATGCGTATTGGTTGAAGCTCATAATTTTCCGGATTACTTCCGCGTTCAACGCATTGGTTTGGAATTTCAATATCAGTGGGTTCAGCTAGCGTTTCAGTTTCCACAGCTCTTTTTTTTGTTACAGAAAGTCAACAGACTTTGTTTATGAAATCGTTTCATTTTTGAAATAACCTCAACAAACTGTTTTAAGCAGCTGCGGGAAAGGGCGAATAAATACTGATTTTGAATTACAAGAATACAGACAAAACAAACAGAAGTTTCACTTTCTCACTCCATTTGAAAATGAAAGAATGGTCAACGCACAGCTCGTAATCAGTTAAGTATCAAAACAGGTGACTGGGCAGTGAAGTGAGGTGTCGAGTGTCACTGCACATGTCCTAGTAAAGACCGGCGCCAGGCAGAGAGGAGCGGTGACACATGACACCATCCTTGGTCTGGTCAATTAGGAGTTGGTGCCGCAAAAACCTACAGCAGTCTTCCTGACCATGGATATGAGGCACCCTTCTTTTTCTGACCTCTGTCTTTTTCGCGCAATGATCTTTCACTGAATCCGTACTTTGCAGTTGGATTTTTCCAGCAGTAAATATTCATGATTCAGAAACTTTTCTCATAACAAAAATTTTGATTTAACATACATATATAAAAATTATAAATTATATTGGAAAGCACAGTTTGATTATTTAGCCTTATTTTGACAGATAACAAAAAATGAAACAGATTGGGAGGGCAAGGCCTCTTTGCCCCCCCCTCTAAATATTGCCCTGCTTACAGTAGATGACCAAGCAGCTTCCTACAAACAGAAGTTATTCTTCACCTTTGTTTTCACCACCCCCCTCCTCCTATTATCAAACTTTTTTTTTCTGATTAAATTATACATCTTTAAATTACTGTGCTTTCAACTGAGCAATGGTCACTGTCTCTGGCTTAACTTTACATAAATAATATGGGCCTGTGGAATCAAGGGTAATTTCACAGCACACAGATTTTAAAACTATATTTTCAATAACACCTGAGTATGTATGATAACTGTAATAATGCACTTCCAACCCTACAGATTCCAGACAAAAAGAAGCTCACAACTTATTTTTAGGTATTGATGTTTGGAATGCAACTCAAGTGTTAAATATGTTAAACAACTGTTAACCAAGTAATGTTCACTGTCTCTGAGGTGGAACATCTTTCTCTTTGTTCTAACCCTTTTTTGTAGGGCATCAAGATCATAGAAAGAGAATGAGTGTTAAAGACAGAGTTATGTGACAAAAAAGGGCAATTCTTTCTACACGAAGACAGAAGTCAACATACCAGCTAACTTTAGAAAAAAACTGAGAAATTGGCTTGGCTTACAGCAGATGACTAAGCAGCTTTCTACAAACAAAAGTTCTTATTCTTCACCTTTGCCCCATATCAGAAAAGTTCTAATCAGTTGCAACTGATATCATCATGCTACAAAATAATCTTCAGGTGGTCACTGGTCAAAATAACAACTAGATGCAAAAAACGAAAAATTGCACAGGTAGAAATTAAAAGAGAGAGAGAGAGAGAGAGAGAGAGAGAGAGAGAGAGAGAGAGAGAGAAAACTGCCCCTCCTTACATTTCTTCTACCTAGAAAAAATATTTAAAAAGCCTAATCCAGATACTACAGCAATTGCAATTATGACTAGAATTAAGAACACTCTGCCTTCTGTACCTTAAGTTTTGCCTCCATTTTCAAGCTGAAGCACAAAGATTTATGGCATAAATTTATATTTACCAACATTATACAGGACAAAGGGAACATCTCTGGAAAAAAATACAATTATGGAAGAAATCTTCACTGCGTCCTATTCCCGTTCTCGAAATTAAATACAATATTTACGATCTTAAATACAAATATTTACGTAATTGAATGATGTTTAAACAGTACTACAATGCAGGGAAAAATTTTCACTCCCTCCAACTTTTGTTTTCAGAAAATTTTCCTTTTTTACAACGATAAAATTACACTTAACAACCACATACAGGACAGAGAGAATATCGTAAGAAAAAGAATTTAAAATTATAAGACAGCGTCTAACTTTCGTTTTCGGAAATTGCTGCCTCTGTTTTCAAACTGCAACACAGATATTCAGGCAATAAAATATTTGACAACAAAACCGGAAAAAGGAAACATTGCAAGAAAAGAAAAATTAACATTATGGGAGAAATCTTCACTCCGTCTAACTTCAGTTTTTAGAAAATTTTGAAAAAATTCCAACCAAAGACGAAAATCTGGCGTTTATGATTGGGAGTTCGCGAGAAAAAGTTGATAGGGTTCTGAGTCTGTCAGTTTTGCTTGCAGGACCAAAATAAAATCTGCGACATACGTAGCCTGTTGCCGAGATTCTACTACGGGGCACCTTTGTGTTCACCCCTTTTTTCTGATTAAATTCTGCTGCCGAGATTCTACTACAGGGCACCTTTGTGCTCAGTTTTTTTTTTCCTGATTAAATTATACATCTTTAAATTACTGTGCTTTCAACTGAGTAATGTTTACTGTCTCTGGCTTAACTTTTCTTACATAAATAATATCAGCCAGAAAGTATGGTACTATGGAATCAACGGTAATTTTACAGTGAACAGATTTTAAAACTGTATTTTCAAAAACACCTGTGCATGTATGATAACTGTGATAATGCACTTCCGATCCTACAGATTCCAGATAAAAAGATGTTCACAATTTATTTTCAGGTATTGATGTTTGGAATGCAGCACAAATGTCAAACAACTGTTAACCCTCTTCGTTTTGAAATTTTATTCCTCTCTAACAATTGATTACCTATTAAACATTTAAGTTTTTTTGTTTTTTTAAGAGTAGATATTCGTTGGAGATTGACTAGCATGTACTCTTACTACTAAAAGTTAAGTTCATAATGCAGCCTATGAACAGTTGAAAAAAGAACAGCTTCTATAATGTAAACACACATTTGAATGGATAGTCAGCAAGGGATTTCACTGAAACAATGAACTTTAAAAAAATTGAGTAAATATAGCATAAAAATAAGAGGGAATTGCATATACCTAGTAGTCTCTCCTTCACTATTGGTTAGCATGTTTGCTTCTTGACGAACAGCAATAAGGAACTGATAAATGCTCATCGAGGCATCCACAGCTATTTTGCGTCCTATTATAGAAAGCAGGTAATATAAACATGATTACTCACATAAAGAAATCTGAAAACTAGTGAATTTATCATCAGACTTCACATCTTTGTATAACAAACTATAACCAACCACTACAAGAAACACTATTTGATGAACTAATCTAACTGTTCAAATAATGACTATGATAAAGAGCTACAAAACATGAAGCATATTTGGTAGAAAAGAATTTTACAGTCATGTTCACTGATCAAAAAATATGATTAGATTAAGAAAAACAAGTAAGAAAGAGAAATATAATTTTCACTGTCAAATGAAAAACACTTTGGCATTTTATTTTTCTGTATGACATGCTTACGTCCTAACACTAACTCTAGACAAATCATAAATGATCCAAATTTTCTAATGAATTGTTTTTGCAATCCAAACTTGATTTGCACAATGCATTTATGGATCGCCTGTGAATGTTTAAAAAAGCATTGAGCTTTACAGTTCTGCAATGACAACTGTAGATTTATTCCTGGTTGCATTTAAGAACAGTAAAACAATGACCCTCTCCTCAAACACTTTAATTATCCTTAAACATTTATATCACTAGCCACTGTGCATGTTCAGTTTAGGAAGGTTAAAAAAAAAGCTATGCTTGTTGATATTAAAAATATTCTCTGATTTATTTCAACTAAAAGAATATTTTTCTTTAATTTTTCAACTGAGTACAATATGTATAAGTTTGTTGACGACTGCTTCAGGATTATCCCCCGCACCAGTGGTCAGTATATAAACATGCTGTAATAAACAAATATATCATAATTGCATACAAATTTAGTAAGTAAAATACCCACCTTTTGCACCACAATATCTGCAAACATTTCTAACACGTGTTATGTTGGCTTCTCGAGAGATGCTCACGTTTGGACAACGAACAAAAAAACAAACCGAACTTGTACAACCCGACAATACGAATATGACAATTCACAAACACTTTAATCCAAAACATATGCACACATTGATACCAAACTAAAAGAGCGATTTACACATCACTTATGCAAACATTGATACCGAACTAACAGGGCTATTTACACATCCCTTATGCAAACATTGATACCGAACTAACAGGGCAATTTACACATCATTAAACACAGACTGGTAAGACTACCTGTGCTCCAAACATTCACAGAAACTGCATACCGCCATACGAACAACAAGATGCTAAAAACGAATTTTTTCACTAATAGGTCAAAAACCATACTACGAGACAATTTAGTGCAGTTCACTAGTATCATAAGACATTAGGAAATTCATGTAACATAAGTTCAAATTGAATATGAATAAATTTCATAGTCAGCACACATAAATACAAATTATACCTAAAGCTAAAATCCATTAAAATCCTACTCATGCCATACCACAAAAACCCAACTGTGAACAGTTCATGAAACACCATTTAGAAATAATGCTCGAATGAACCATCAGTCATTCTCGTCATACGCAAGTCCAAAATCTTTGCATACCCCATGACAACAATCTCTCGTTCACCCGTTTTCACCAGCCTGAGGCCTTTCTCCACCTTCCATGGCATCATCAGGAGCGATTACTACTCTCTTCGGTGGACACAGACAGTGTTGTAGAATCATCAGTGTTTTTCGGGCCATGCCCATGTCCACGTGTATTCGCAACTACAGAGGCTCCATTTGGTGTCATCAATTGAGAATCCTTCATCTTCGATATATCATCTTTTGTCCTCTTCTGTATTTTTGTTTTTATAAATTTCTTCACTTTTCTTTCTCTTACTATGTTGAATGAATCGTTTTCCTTTCATTAATTGCTTCCATTGTAATAACAATTAAAAAGGCTCATTGTGGTTGCAGATAATACCATGTTTTTTTTTATTATCACAGTTTCTGCTAATCAAAGAAGGTTTCCATTTTTTGCAGTCGTTATTAGTTCTATATCTTCAAATCTACGGTACACTTTGTTTTCTAAGCAATAGTGGATCAATGCTGTTTTATCTTCTTTTTGTTCCAATTTTTGACATGTTGAAAAAGTCTATGTTTCACCAGATTTTTTGTGCTTCCTATGTATGCCACTGGCCTCGAGTCTTCAATTGAGATTTGACATACATCGCATCTTTCCAATTTCCATACTTTTTTATCACTGTTAATAACATTAATGACAGTATACACTGAGCTTCCTATTCCAAGGCCATATGGTTTTAGGATATCGTTGAGCTATGCTGTTATGTATGGGAATGATGTAACACAGTGAAGATCTTTAAGATTCTTTTTATTATTGCTGTTGGTATTTTTCTCATTCACTTCCATTTCTCTTGTTACTTCAGTCTCCCGATGTTTTCCCTTTACCTCCAATATCCAATTTTCTACTGATTTTTCGGTATAACCATATACTTTAGCTATCGATTTGATATAATCCAGTTCTTTCTTTATATATATTGTTAGATGAATGTGTGTAAGCTTTTCTTATTAATGTGTTTATGCTATTAACAGGGATCATAGCATACTTCTGGAAAATTTTAGGTAGGAATTTTAGGACTTTTTAGAAAAATTTTAGGAAAATTTTAGGAGTGTATTTCAATAAAAACTAGATGTATATTTGTATACATCTAGTAAAACAACTTTGTATACATTGTAAAGAGTTTGCTTCACACCCTTCAACCATATATACCGATAGACTGCGCATGACATCAAAATTTCTGGCTCCAACATAAAATCACATGACAACAGTCAAAAAGATGGGTTACACCTGCTGTGCTTATGGTTGCTCTGAGTGATATAGTAAAGAAAGTTCTATGATTTTTCATGGGTAAGAAACGAATTAAATACCCAAGTCAATAAAGTTCAATTACTTAACCAGAAACTTGCAGCTATTGATATAAAAATATAGTAACTTAAGAAAAAAATGGAATGCATGTTCCAAATTCTTCGCAAATGTTCATCACATTATAAATCACAAAATGTAAACAACCCGATCATGCATGTATATAGCTCATAAGTAAACTTACCTGAAGAGTTTTCATTATATATGAGGCGCATTCACATAATACACTGAAAACACTGAAGTTCTGCAGCGTAAATTAGTAATCATAACAGCATTTTTACACAAAATTTGGAGTCTGATGATGACGTGCCCAATGTTTGAGCCATGGCGGCTTTGATGCAGCTATTGCCAATGCGCAGTCCATTAGTATATATGGTCGAAGTTCACACCCAAATTTTTTGCATAAAGTCTAATGTCTAAAGTTTAAGTATGATTTACTTCTAATGTTCAGTTCTTATCTTTTCACGTGTTATTATCATATTCAAGTATATTTACCACATCCAAGTTTCACTTTGAACATTAATATGCTGTTGAACCAGAAGCAATTCACGATTTTCACAGTAAAGTTTTCAGGTTTCACATTAAATTATAATATCCTAAAAAGGTAATTGAAAACCAAGAACTATGTACAATTGTTCACTGAATTACTTTTTTCATATTATTGTTTTAACCTTTTCCTGATAAGCCTATCTTTTTCTGCTTCCACCACAACTAATTTACTTTCAGTTTTCTTTATTTCAGCTGAACCTTGTACGATCAAGTTAGAGGCAACTGCTATTTCAACAGTATTTTGTTTTTCTACAGCTTTTCTCATTCTTTCTGTTCCCTCTTGAATTACTGCTAGGGAGGCTTCTTTATCTTTTTTAAGCCTATTTATTTCTGCATCATTTTCTTTTATTTTGTCATCAAACTCAGCTTTTCTTTTTTTCTCTAGCTGCTTTTCCTTATTTTCCCTCTCTTTCTGCTTCCTTTCTTTTACCTTTTTTGATTCTTCTTCCTTCAGCTTATCAACATACTCTTTATAAAATTTATGTGAATCACAAACACTATTTAACAAATTTCTTGTTATGGGAACTTTACTTACACATCCATAGTGTTTAATGGCTCCTTTAACTATTCTTAATGATGTTATAGTTGAGTCTTTTAAGTTAGCCTTGTCCTTCCTTAACAGAGCAGTGTTAACCAAAAATCCCCTTTCTGCATCAGCATTACCATGAGGTAAAACTAAAATTGACTTGATGAGTTTAGCAAGATTTGAGTATTTTTCTTTTCCGCTAGAGTCTTTAATACTAAATATATTACGCCAGTAATGATCAATCCGCACTGGAATATGCCCTTCCTCTGAAAATTTCACTAGTTCATCTAGAGTTGGCTTATCACAATTTAAAAGTTTCCACTCTTCTCTTACTCTATCAATTTGTTCCTCAGAAAGATGCAAAACACTTGAAATTCTGGTTATTTCTGAAAGTCCTTCAGTGACTGAAAGTTGAGTTGACTCTTTCTTTGGTTCTTTTACCTTTAAAACTTCTATGTCTCTTAGCTTTTGATTGCAGAATGGCAAATTTGACTTTAAATATTTTGTGGTTGCAATTAGTGATGATCTTACATCTAAGAGAAATAATTTCTGCCTGGTATCCTGAACATTCCTGAGGAGATTTTTTGTCTTCATACCAACTTCTAACTCCCCTAGTTTTTTCCATGAATTTTTGTTTTCAAAATCTATATTCTTTAGGTCTTCTCCAAATGTCCCTGCAATAACATCATCTTGGATAAACTGAGCCATAACATTCCTCATTAAAGTATTTAAATCAGAATATAACTGGTGCATTTTTGGTTCTTCACTCTGATAACATAATGAAAACTTTTCAAAATTTTGGTGTGAAAATGAAATTAATGCTAAATAGCAAGGAGTTAGCTCATTTTTCAGGAAACAGTGAATTCTTTTATACCTTGCCGAATTGCGTAGTTGTTTTTCAAATATTTTTGAGATGGCAAGAAGTTTAAAAAATATTCTGTAATATTTAGCCATTGATTCAAGAGCCTCTGGGCTACAGAACCAACGGTTAACCATCTGTTGCTGACATGACGCAAAAGAAATTTGGCTGTGACCAATGTTATATCCTCGACAGATTTATAATCCTCTCGTCTTGCAGCACTACTCTTTAAAAAGTAATGCATATCAGTAGCAAATTCATCAAAATCTATATTTAAGCTTGTCAAAAAAAAATTAAATGCATTACTAACAACATGCAGGTTGCAAAAACCTAGTTCCAAAGATTTCTGGCCTGTTTCTTGTTTTACAACTTCATTGAATTTGTGTAAAAAGCACTTATTTACATTTGGGCTGTCCATGGATACACAAATAATTCTGTTCAACGAAATATTGAAGGATGATAACACATCAAGAATTTCTTTTAGCAAAATATCTGCTGTTGCATGACCCAGAAAAACGCTTGTTAGGTATCGGCAAGAAACTGAATTTACTTCTGAAGACCAGTACCTGAGATACACATCCAACTGCCGTTTCACTTGTGTATTTGTAGTTTCATCAAATGCTATAGTAACCTTTCCTGGGCTACTAGATGCAATGTCTTTTTTCATATCCTCTTCAAAATATTTTGACAATCCATGTGATATCACATAAGCAACTTTTTTTCTTTAAGTTGCATTTTGGCTGCAATAGCAGAATCAGGAAACATTTCTTTGAAAAGTTCAACTGTTTCAGTGCATGAAACAAAAGACATATTGTCCTTAGCAACTTTCATGGCCCATAATGCTTCGGCTTTAGCCAACTGTAAATCATGACTCAGTACTTCACTAATATTTGTTTTGGGCTGAAGATCCCGTCCTCCAAAGGCTTTCACAGGATGGACTTATTTTGAAATTTACTTTGAAATTTCTGCAAATGTTTTTTCCTTTATGATGCGCTTTTACTTGTGAAAAGCCACTATTAGAAATATTGAAAATTTCTGAACACAATATACACTTAGCAGAAAAGATTGTTTCAGTTGCAGAACACCATTCTTTCAACTTCACTCCGTCCAATTCTTTGGCGAGCCACGCATCTTGAAATTTCGTTTTGGATTTAGGCATCTTAAACACTTGTATTACTAACCAGAAAATGAAAGGGAAGTACAAAAACGCGTTCCAATATTGCAAAACCAGACAACTTCCCGAAGTTTGGCTGCGAGGATGTCAGAAGATAGTAAAAAAAAAAAAAAAGCAGGTCACCACTAGAGAATTGAACCTGCACACAGCACAGAAAACACCATAAAAGACACAAAACCAGAAACTATCATACGCATCTCACGCAAGTTCAGTCAAAGCGAGTCGGAGCCGAGATATATTGCACATCGAAGGTCGCTGTCGCCGACGCACGATTTCTGGTCAATGATCACGTGCTCTACTGCCTGCCACGATAACACTCAGCTACCATCCCATCGTCATTACCGGAGGTTACGGAAGGAGACCACATGTTTCCTCTTTGCTTCCACCCACCTGCGGTTTACAATAACAAAACATCAGCAGAAAGAGGAGGTTCCACAAGGCATGTACAAAAATAAAGTACGATCTTCTGCGTGCCACGGAGTTCGTCCGCAAAGCGCAAACCAGGGGTGAAAATGACCCCTCCCCTTTTCCCTTAGATCTCTTGTTACTCTCGAAAACTGTCCGAAGGCACAAAAGTGGAGCGCCCGCCCCGAAGCAAGTGCATCTCGATGGCGTCATTTTCCCTCCCTTCAGCAGCACAGCATATAGGCTGCGTTTCTACAATAACAGGTCTTTTTACCTTACCGTAATGGTAAATTTATTGGCGTTAATAACGGTTGTATTTTTAATAAATAAGCTTACGAAAATTTTAGGAAGAATAGCAAATTTTAGGTATAATTTTAGGAATTTAAGGAGTGTCACAAAATATTATGAATTTTAGGAGGAATGCGATCCCTGTATTAATCTTACGAGATTGAGGATGAGATGAGTCAATAGGTATTAACACAGGTATGTATGATGACTTCCTATACACCGTAAAATCTATTTTTGTCTCCTTTCTCATCAGTATAACATCAAGAAATGGAAGTGCTGCATCTACCTCACTTTCTAATGTGAGTTCAATATTTGGACATATCTCTGTGAATTGATCTGTTATGTGCTTTAATTCTAGTTCTGTATTCTGTGAGAGAATAAAAATATCATCAACATATCCAGGGCCCAACTTAGGTCAGTTGAGGCCCTGTGCACGTCCTATGTCTGGGGCCCCCTTGATTAAAATTTTCAGTCAAACAGTCGAAAAAATATTTACTGGTAAATATTTTTCTTGCAAACAGTTTTACTAGCAGTAAAAACAATAAAGTACATCCCACATGCTCGTCAACTTCACAGCCAATGTGGCATGTAATAAACAAGAAGATGAGGAATCACACCGCTTTTACTTCCTCGCACCCCCAGAACTTATAGCTGTAACATTAATTACTCTAGAATTCTCTTTCTGTTTTATAGTATCATTTATGGGAAAAAATAACTATCCTCTCTGAGAAATAATTTAAAACACCTAGTTTACCATAAATTTAATGGAAACGATGGACCCATAGTAGTTTAAGTTGAAAGAAGCAAGGTCTTACAGCTGACCACACAGTCTTACAGCTGACCACACAGTTTTACAGCTGACCATACACATTGTAAGAAATTATTACAATAGTCTTTAAATAAAGTAGTGTCAAACTTTTTTGCATTTTTATTCATGTAAAAATAAGCCCCACATAATTATGAATATTGATTCACAATTTTTGTTTTTAGACGTTTTTAGACTAATATTAAAAATAAAAATATTTTTATTAAATTATTCATGTTTGCTGAAATGCTTTTCATGAATACTATACCATATTGCTACGAATTTAGGCTGTTCCCATTGCATTTTGATTGTTACAAATAAGGGTCAGATTAAGATGTTACACTGGCCGATCACAGCGCAGCACAACGCTTGAGCTTTATTATATGAAACAGTAATAATTTGGTTTCCAAAATCTCATCCGAAATTTTGAAACCAAACCATATAGTAATTTCGTGCTATAACAAAAAATATATTTTGGTTCTGAAAATTTATATTATTGTTAAGGTAGTTTGGAGGCCCCTCCAAATTCTGAGGCCCTGTGCACGTGCAGAAATCAGGCCCTGAACATATCTTGTATAGAATATGTAGTGCGATCAAGAAGTTCCGAGACTAGGTACGTAGCGCGCTAGCAGATGGCAGTACATGGATGTGCGAGCAGCAATCGAGGGCAGTGACGTTCACGAGGCATTGTGCAGAGCGGCGTTGTTCTGTGAACATCAGCAGCTGTGCTACACAATATTTATTGACCACGTGCAGAACACAGCTGCGATTTCAATATGGACTGCAAACTAGAGCAGCAAGTGAACATCATTTTTCTGCATCAAACTCGGCAAATCGGGAACGGAGACACATGAAATGTTGCGGCAGGCTTATGGCAATGAGTCGTGCGAGGTGTTTTGAGTGGCACTCACGCTTCAAGAGCAGCAGAACAGCACTGGAAGAGGAGAGGTCAGGGCGACTGTCCACGAGCAAAATCCCTGAAAATGTGGACAAAATTAGGTAACTGATGCATGAGGATCGTCAGAGAACCATTCAAGACATTGCTACTATCGTCAATGTGTCATACAGAACAGTGGAAGAAATTCTGACGTCGGTTTTGAACATGCATCACATTGCTGCAAAGTTTGTGTCAAAGATTCTGAGCTCCGAACAGAAGGCGCTCTGTTTTGAGCCAGTTTTGCAGCCGCAACAGCATGACTGCCCTTAGTTGCCCGCCGGATTTGGCCCCCTGCGACTTCTTTCTGTTCCTGAAGATAAAGCCGAAGATCAAGGGTTGCCGTTTTGAAATCGTGGACGAGATCCAGCGTGAATCGCAGACGATGCTTGACGCGATTCGCGAAAAGGACTTCCAAGGAGCATTCCAACAGTGGCAAAAACGCTGGCAGCGGTGTATCGCTGCCCAAGGAGACTACTTTGAGGAAATCATAGCCAGACTTAAGTAACATAAGTACTTTGTTGTATATTGGCCTAGTCTCGGAACTTTTTGATCGGACCTCATATAGGTTATGGATCCAATCAATGCATCAATTACAATTTTTGTTCAATATGGTTTAAAACAATTTCTGCATATAATGGTGAGCCCATAGGGTTTCCAAAAATTTTTTTATATAGGTTTACTCTGTCAGAAAAAATATTATCTATGAACTGCAAAATTTCCATAAGTTCTTGCTGTTGTGTACAATCCAGGTGTGACATAAAAAAGGAACTCACATACCCAGGACCAGAATCTTTTTTAGAAGTCTGCAAAACAGAAAGGAAAATCTAAAAAATTGTCTACAAGGTAAAGGGATGCCTAAATGTTAATTCTACCATAAAATGTATTGTTCTGCACTGGGTCATTCCATTTAATTCAACAATCAAAATAATTTTTGCATCATCATTTTTGATTTTGATGAAAATTTGCATCTGTATTTCCCCTACCTACTAGACCTCAAAAATGATTTTTATTTATTTTTAAAATATATACTCCTTGATGTATAGGCTATTTTTTTTTCATAGCCGACAACAAAAAAGTTGTATTTCAGAGCTTTTTTTTATGAGTTACAACTGTTTTTCTATCAAAGCTACAAGGCTCAGCCATAGCTTGTTGGAAAGCTTGAAAAAAGCTTTTTTTACATGGTGTGAACAAATTTCAGATTTTTAAGCCAAAGCCTATCCTTCCAAGGTCAAATTTTACCACACACAACTCATTTTTTACAACTTTTGAAAATTTAAAAACCTATGAAGGTCCTGGAATAACAACTTTTTTTTTTTAGATACATGTCTATGATTACTGTTTGCTAATGTTCCGCTTAACTTAGCTCACTCCCTTATCGAAGAAAAGCTTCCCATTTTAGGTGTTACTCCTACTGAAGCTGTTGCCATTATAGACTCTTTAAAACTAATAGCCTGGCGGATATACTTTCGTTTTAATGACGTTATCTACCGACAAAAGCCGGCACACCTATGGGTTCACTGCTTTCGGCTTTGTTAGATAAAATAGTCTTACAGCAACTGGAAAACCAAGTGATTGAGGAGTGCCCTTTAAAGCCACTCTTATTTTTAAGATATGTCGATGATGTGTTGGTTATCTGGCCTCACTCAGTTCCCGCCCTCCAGGTTTCGCTGATTTGCTTTCCACCCATTCCCCCACCATTAAATTTACAACTGAACTTGAGACTCGGGGATCGTTACCTTTTTTCGATTTCTGTTTAACACATAACACCTCCAACCGTTCCTTTTCATTCTCTGCCTATCGAAAACCTTCTGCACCCCCTACACTGATTTCATTTGACTCAGCCAACCCGTATCAACATAAGACTGCAGCATTATCTTTTCTGTTTCGCAGAGCGTACTCACACTCTTCTTCTGCTAGAAATCGAAGGGTAAAGAGATTCAATTTATTTTTTATTTGGCCTCCCGGTTCGGATACCCACAGGATTTTGTGGTAAGGCAACTTCGTAGATGCCAACGATCCACCTACACCTCTTTACGAGGAAATGAGGAAACTGTTAAATACATCGGTTCTATCGACTATGTTCCTGAAGTTATATATATTTTGAAAAAGGCTTGCCACAGGCAGAACATAACTTTTGGTATACAGACTCATAAATTACTTTCCTTGATTAGGAGGGATCGGGATAGGGTTAATACGTTCTAAAGGCACGGTGTCTATTCCATTCCATTAAAAGCTACTGACTCTGATATACAAGACACCAATTACATAGGATCCACGATTCGGACTGTTGCTACCCGTATTTCTGAACACAAGTACAATGTCCGGACTGGATCGGGTACCACCGCTTTATCCCAACTAGTTAAACAAGGCCAACACATTCCGGACTGGAACAGCACCAAGATCTTAGCAACACCTACAACTAAGACTAGCTTATTATTCACTGAAAGCTTGTACATAGCTCTATTTTCTAACCAGTGTTGTAATGATGAAATGCCGTCAACACTACCCTCATCATGGAGAAATTTTATTTCACAACATTATATATTTCATCATAATCCGTAATCGTGTTTCTTGTACTTTTGTAAATTTGCATGTTTATATTTTCTAACAAGTGCGCATGCGTGGACATAAACAGCGCCTCCATGCCGTTGCATTGTGGGTTGTTTTGTCCGGCTATATAATCCCGGAATCACCCCTCTGCGTTGCCTGATGATGGACCCATAGTGGGTCCGAAAGATCGCGCGTGTGTATATATGGTTTTAGATTGTAAATAAAAGTTCATCTTTTAATTTAGCAATTACCTCCATTGTTTGGTACCGTGTCTAGACAGCATTCTGTTATTTTGGGTGTATTTAGTTGGCACGAATAGCAGAGACGTTTGGATAAAAAAACTGGCTTGTTACTCTGACCCCTTCATAAGATACTATCCCCAAAATTAGTCAAATTTTCTCAAAAATCCAATTTCCAAGGCTAAAAAGGATGTGGGGCCGGGGGTAAAGCTTTTTTCATGCGTGTGAGCTAAAGTACTTTTTACCGGCTTTCAAATGAAAAACAAATTGAATTGTTATTCAAAGGCGTTTAGGAGTTATAAGGTTCTAAATTTTCAAAATATTGTACTGAAACAACACAATTTTTGCACTGCTATTTGAGCTCCATATTCATAAGAAAAAATAACTTTGTGGTGCATATGTTGTATCATTATGCTTTTCTCCTGAAGAAAATGCTTTGAGTAATATTTGATGGTATTTAGGTTGACCTAACCAAAATAGACGTACTTAAAAAAGAATAACAAATTCCTCTTCCCTGTCTTTTGTAAGATTCTCACTTGCCAGCCACCACAGGAATGTGCACATTTCAACAAGTCCATACTTGCTCCCACATGTATGTTCCCTATCTTAGCCCAGTTGCTTCTTGGACTCTGAAGAAGTAAGTGCTGGGCAAGTGTTCCTACTGTGTCTTGTGAAGTCCAGCGAGTGTTTTAGATATAATTTTTTTCATTTCAAGATCATAATACACACATAATTATAGTTGGTATATTTTGGTGAAACACTTTACTTGGCTTGTTAAATTAGGATAAAGTGTCAGTTCAAGACAAGAGGCTAATACCTTTATTGGGATTATGGTGGTATAAATTTGTCTTTTCTTTGCGTAAAGTACAGTAAATGGAGAAGTTTGATACAACAACAGTAAGTAAAAATATCTGGTAGTTTATATTTCTTCTTGGAGCTAATCTCTGAATCTCAGAGAACAGCTTAGTGATATGTATGTATGTATGTATGTAAATAATAAATCATGGATAGGCTTAAATGCTCCTTTGGAATTTTTAAGAAAGAGGATTGTAACATTTTAAGTTACAGTAGAAAATCAAAGTCTGTAAATTGTATTTCTGATTATACAGATAATGATAAGTCTTTACTCTGCTTTAGAACTGAGTATAAAGACATTGAAACTGTTTGTACTTACCATGTGAAAAAATTCCTAGACAAATTTTCCCACCTTTTTGGAGCCTCTTGTTGTGACCCATTTTCTGAGCTCAATAAAGTAATCACAAAAACACTTAGAATCATCAGTAAAGAATTGTATTTGAGAAACCCAAATTTGAACCTTATTCCTAGAAAATCTCTGTGCTCTAAATGTTTGAATAAAATTCAAAAACAGTCAGTTGCAACCTATGAAGATAGTGGCAATGTCAAAATACACTGACGGAAAAAAATCCCAACACCAAGAAGGGGTTGTGTTAGATAAATGACAGTTGGTAGGCGGTGAGAGTACATCTGTAAAATGACGTCTATGCAAATTTCGCACTCGGCGCATACGTGTGGCGTTAGTAACGCCCCTCGGAACATGCACAGCAGGTTTGCTGTAAATACACGCTGTAACGTTCATGAGCGTTAGTTATCGTTGAGATTCGACGTAGTGTGTTGATGTTAGTCAAGAATGCCTTTAAGAAGACGAAGAAGCCATTATCAACAGCTCACGGAGTTTGAACGAGGTCGTGTAATAGGGCTACGAGAAGGTGGATTTTCTTTCCGCAATATTGCAGAACGACTTGGCAGGAATGTAGCCACTGTGCATGATTGTTGGCAGCAGTGGTCAAGGGAAGGTATTGCCTCAAGAAGACCGGGTTCCGGCCCGCCACGTGGCACTACTGAGAGGGAAGACCGCCGTGTACGGCGTATGGCCATGGCGCATCGTACTGCGTCTGCGGCAACAATTCGAGCTGCAGTTGCCACCACAGTGACACAACGAACTGTTACAAATCGGTTACTTGAAGGACAGCTCCGAGCCAGATGCCCTGTAGCGTGCATTCCACTTACTCCAAACCACTGCCGTTTGCGACGTCAGTGGTGTCAAGCTAGAGCTCATTGGAGGACAGAGTGGAGATCTGTTGTGTTTTCTGATGAAAGCCAGTTCTGCCTGGGTGCCAGTGATGGCTGTGTGTTGGTTAGGAGGAGGCCAGGTGAGCGCCTGCAACCAACCTGTCTGCGGCCGAGACACACTGGACCTACACCTGGAGTTATGGTCTGGGAAGCAATTTCCTATGACAGCAGGAGCACTCTTGTGGTTATCCCACGCACCCTGACAGCACATTTGTACGTCGGTCTGGTGATTCAACCTGTTACGCTGCCATTCATGAACAGCATTCCAGGGGTGTTTTCCAACAGGATAACGCTCGCCCGCATATCGCTGTTGTAACCCAACATGCTCTACAGAGTGTCGACATGTTGCAGTGGCCTGCCAGATCACCAGATCTTTCACCAATCGAGCACGTATGGGACATCATTGGACGACAACTCCAGCGTCACCCCCAACCAGCATTAACCGTCCCTGTATTGACCGACCAAGTGCAACATGCATGGAACTCCATCCCACAAACTGAGATCCAGCACCTGTACGATACAATGCATGAACGTTTGCGTGCTTGCATTAAACATTCTGGCGGTTACACCGGTTATTAATGTAACAGCATTTCACATTTAAAATGGCTCTTCTCGCACTTACATTAAGCTGTGATCTTGAAACCTTAATCGATTAAATATGTTACCTATACAAATGTATTGCCTCCATTTCATTTCTCTACAACTATTTTTTCGTGGTGTTGGGATTTTTTTCCGTCAGTGTATATGAGCCTGAAGGTGTTTTAAGAGTCAGTAAATAAAGCATGTACTGCCCTCGATGTATCACCTGTGAAAGTTGCCAAACTATAATCTGATGCCAAATCATCTGCTTTAAGAAAGAAAGTTTCAAAGATTACAAAATCTGTCACCCAGAAACTGAATAAATCGTTTGACCTCTCGATTGCTCCAAATGAAGAAAACGATAGTGCTTGCCAAAACCAGTTAGGCCTATGAGATGAGTATGAAAAATTAATAAGAAATCTCAAGGAGAGAATGAAAACTGCTGAGTCTGTTCAGGAGAAAGTAAACATTTTGTTTGTTGCCTTAAACTTGGAGCTATGCAAAAATTCAGTCAAAAATTGGATTCAGGCAAGGCAGTACCTAGTTCGAAAAACCAGAGATCTGGTTAAAAAACATGGAGTTTTACCAAAAGTAGAAGCTAAGCTGCCAGGTAATATCCTTGATAGCAACACAATTAAAACTACACAAGATTTTTATCAGAGAGATGATTGTAGTCGCATGATGCCTGGTGAAAAAGACTGCATTTCTGTTAGAGGGAAGGATGGGAATAAATCAAACATTCAGAAAAGGCTTGTTTTGTGCGACTTGAAGGAAATTTACTTACATTTCAAAGAACATTGTCCTGATCTGAAAATTGGATTTTCTAAATTTGCAGAACTTAGGCCTAAATTTTGTGTATTAGCAAGAGCATCTGGCACACATTCAGTGTGTGTTTGTTTGTACCACCAAAATGTAAAACTCATGCTGTTGGCAATTAAAAGTCAACATAGCTACAAAAATCTGCTGAAGAATATGGTCTGTGACACTGAAAATGAGAATTGCACGCTTTCTGGATATACATGTCCTGGTGTGGATGTTGGCTTAAGAATGGTCCGAGTCGGCTTGGAAGATTATGGCGACTTAAGTGAGGAAATGCAAGTTTCATATAGGCAGTGGGTGTCCACATACAAATGTGAGCTGACATCATGTGTGCTATCTCTACATGAATTCTTGGTAAAGTTTAATGAAAAACTTGAGCATCTAAAGATATACCATTTCATTGCCAGGAATCAAGCAGAGTATCTAAAATCATGGAAAGAAGCTCTGGATAAAGGTGAATTTTTGGTTCTTGGGGACTTTTCCGAGAATGTTTCTTGTGTTGTCAAGACAAGGTCCAGCCATATCACTGGTCAGGTTTACAACCTACACTTCATCCTTTTGTCATCTACTAGAAAAGAGAATTCAAACTCAAAGTTATGTACCTTGATCACGAACACCACCACTTGCATCCTATGCTTTTCAAAAGGTCCTGATTAAAATACTGAAGTCAGATCGGCTAACCTACCGAAAGTGGCCCGCTCGGCCAAAAATTAGTTCTGAAAGCAATAATAGATGGCACCACTGTAGCGCTTCACCTCGTCGAGAGCACCTGGATTCTTGTTATCTTTGAAAGAGATACCAAGCGGTTCAGGATGGAGATCTGTCCTGATAACAGATCTGCAGACACATTGCTGCCCCTCATCATCAAACACGTCGAGCCAGGAACAACCATTATGCCGGACCAGTGGGCTGCATATCGCAATCTGCAAAGCTCTGGCTATGCTCATTTAACGGTCAACCACTCCCTCAACTTCATTGATCCCCTCACAGGGGCACATACACAAGGAGTAGAGAGCAATTGGTGTCCCCTTAAACATAAATTAACACAGGGCAACCACAAAATGTATTTGGCCGACCATATTATGGAATATTTATTCCGACGGTATTGCCGTCTTTCCTCAGAACATTGCTTTGAAGTCCTGATTCGTGCGATCAGGCAGTTCTTCCCTGGCAGATAAAACTTTTCTGGCTTTTATTCTGCTAGGTAGACAGTTTCATATTCATTGCGAAAACTTACTCTTCCGTCAAAATAAATATTTCACACATATGCCACAATGTACATTCATAAAGGTCCTTTTAAGGGCCACCTTTCATCCATATTATTCTCTTCCTTTGCCAATTTTACAATGTAACGCAATATTTCACGATTTAGCGCTAACGTGTTGCCATCTATCGTCGCTTCAGAAAACTATTTCTGGGCCACATTCGGGAGGTTTACCGTCAGATCACCCTTCAATTTCAAAATTAATCTATTTTTCAGATGGTTCGGTAACACAGTACAAAAATAGAAAAAAATCAGTAATGTAAGTTACCACAAATAGGACTTTGGGCTAAAAGCAGGGTGGCATTTTTTTGCCACATCCCACGGAAAAGGCCCGTGTGATGGGATTGGGGGAACGGTCAAGAGGTAGTTGTGCGACTTGAAAGAATTTTTTTTAATTTTTTTTGCAGCCTCGAACCACGATGTAAATAAGAAAAATACGTGTTGGAAATGTGTAGAGACGAAAACCTCCTAAAAGATTTAGGGAATAAAGGTGAGTAACCTCAAAATATAGATTGTCTAAATAGCATGTGAATAATTAAGCAGCTAGATGACATTTGACATTTGCAATGCTGTATGAATATATCGTCAAGAGGTTAGTTTGAAAGGCTAGTTTGCAGTGGCCTGTGAGTGATCAAATCTTGAATCCATTGGATGTCTTTGAATATTGTAATGAACATATTCATGGAGTTACATTTTCTGTTTCCTGTGATGATGTCAATGCCGCAGAAAAGAGCCTTGTATAAAATAGCACTATCAGTACCTCAAACCCGGTCTTTCCACAGCTACATTCCACTCAGCAGAAATATCCTTCAGGCCAGACAGACATCATTCTCATCAGATTTCAAGATTTTCCAGGTCAGCAAAGATGATGAACCTATGAGCCTTAGACAGTCTACACCAAGCACTCGCCCAAAGTTGTCAGATTATGTTGCTGCATATATGGTGGCTAGTGGCTAGGGGAAGTGTTGGAGATGAAAGTGTATGATGTTGAACAGGAATACAAGATCCACTGTTTTCATCCTAAGGAACCTAGGGCATCATTTAAGAAATCAAGTCATGATAACCAAACTTGGGTTCAGTTTCAAGATGTTTTAAAGATCCTAACTCCATCAGAACTATGGTCTGCTCAAGGAAGAGAACACAACATCACATCTGCAATGAGCGAACATCTGTCAACTCTTCTCCGTGAGAAAGCAAGTCATTGAACAAAATGATAAAGAAGGTAGATATATTATAACATGTTTTTAAATTAGATCTAAACAATCTCATTAAGTTACTGGCTACTGCCATACAGATATGCCCCCCCCCTCCCAATTCTTCCTTTTTATTAAACACAAGCTTTTGAAATGTAATACATACTTTCTGGAAAGTATGGTGGCAAAAAACTTCTGGACTCTAAAATTTCCCACAAAACCCTGAACTAAATTTAAATGGGGGCGGGGAATTTTGAGGAATTCAACGGCAATGAGACAATTTCTATTCTATTTACTTTGGCCTAACATAGTAAGAGTTTAAATCAGCCCTGACATTCTGGTAACTTAGCCTAAGTTTGAATATTAAAAGGTTAATGTTTCTTTCCTCTTGAGGGAAAATTTCTCCCAACCCTAGTGATTTCACCCAAACATTGTTTGGAAGTTTGGACCTATTCTGCATCCCTCTTAAAAAGCTCATTACTGTAAATGTGAAAGAATTAAAGACATTCCATAACCTTTTTTTGTGTGTGTGTATTTTTGAGCTACTTTCACCTTTTAAAACCTATAATAATTACATAAAATTTTTCATTAAAAAAGTATTGCAAAAATTGCACTGTTTCAGTGCAATTTTTTTTTAAATTTAGACCCTTGCAGCTCTTAAATGCTTTTGAATAAGAAAGCAATTTTTTTTTTGAAAGCTGGTAAAAAGTACTTTAAATTATATGAGTGAAAAAATCCCCCCCCCATGCTTTTTTTTTTAGCCTTGGAAACCAGATTTTTGAGAAAATTACAGACTAATTTGGGGGATCATATCTTATGAAGGGGTCAGACTAACAAGCCAATTTTGTTTAATACAAATTAGTAATCATAGACATTTACCTAAAAAAAAGTTGACTTGTTATTCCAAGCCCTTCACGGGTTTTTTAATTTCCAAAAGTTGTAAAAAATGAGTTTTGTGTGGTAAACTTTTGACTTTGGAATAATAAGTTTTGGCCTAAAATCTGAAATTTGTTCACACTACATAAAAATAGAGCTTTTTTCAAGCTTTCCAACAAGCTATGGCCGAGCCTTATAGCTTTGATAGAAAAAAGTTATAGTTCATAAGAGAAAGCTCTGAAATACCAATTTTTTGTTGTCGGCCATGAAAAAATTAGTTTATACATCAGGGGGTATATTTTTTAAAAATAAACAAAAATCATATTTGAGGTCTAGGAGGTAGGGGGAATGCACACGGAAATTTTCATCAAAATCAAAAATGGCAAAGCAAACTGCATTTGTTGAATTAAAATGGAACGACCTACCTCACTGCGACAAAGCAAAGTTTTTAAAAATGAGTCAATTTGAGATTTTGGTAATAGTGCAAATTAGTATTTAGTTAAAATAGGCAGACTAGCCTTTCCCTGATAAGAAATGCAGAAGAAACTGGAACTATTTTATTTCATTCAGAACTAAAACATGATTCTTTAAAAATGCTTTTGGATTTTTAAAAATAATGGTCCGAAAGTTTAAGGAATAATAAATAATTTGAAATCCATAGACTTTTTTATTTTGCATTTAGTTAATTGATTAGGCTTTAACTCCCTCCTTCGAAGGATGTTTTGCCTGATAGTCATTCTGCTCTTACTATCTGCTACAGCAATTATATTGTACTAGGGGCATCACCACATGATTATTTAGACAACTGTGTGTGGGGGAGGGGGGGGGGGTCATATCAAGTTTGGAAACAGTAATTTTGCCACATTTAACTTGATCTGTAAAACAGGGGTCTGTACAAGATTTTTGTTTGAAACCTAATTTGTAAATTGACCCGTTTTAAGAAAAATTTTTAGAATTTGTGAAAATGAGATGGAAGGCATTTATCATTGTTATTATGTATCCCCATAAAATTAATGTAAAAAAAACGGCAATGGTTATTGTGCAGCAAAAAACTTTTCACCTCATTCATTTGAGATGACACTATCTGGAAGAAAATAACTAAAAAAAAAAAAAAAAAAAATGTGATCGCCAGCTGCCGGAATATCGCGTAATACGGCCTTGGAAATGAAACTGGGGTATTAAAAATGTGTAAAAATATAGTTCTAGTACATAAAAATATGAGATAAAGCTATCTGGAAGTAAAACAAATAAATAAAGTAAAATAAAGTAAAATAAAATTTGTTTGAAACCTAATTTGTAAATTGACCCGTTTTAAGAAAAAATTTTAGAATTTGTGAAAATGAGATGGAAGGCATTTATCATTGTTATTATGTATCCCCATAAAATTAATGTAAAAAAAACGGCAATGGTTATTGTGCAGCAAAAAACTTTTCACCTCATTCATTTGAGATGACACTATCTGGAAGAAAATAACTAAAAAAAAAAAAAAAAAAAAATGTGATCGCCAGCTGCCGGAATATCGCGTAATACGGCCTTGGAAATGAAACTGGGGTATTAAAAATGTGTAAAAATATAGTTCTAGTACATAAAAATATGAGATAAAGCTATCTGGAAGTAAAACAAATAAATAAAGTAAAATAAAATGCGACACTCAACTTCCGAAACGCTGCAGAAGGAAATGGTTGGGAATGTTGCAAAGGCTTAACAAATAGGATCCTGCAAAACAAAAAAAAAATGGCATTAATGTAACTGAAATGAAGCTATAAGGAAGCCAAAAACGGCAAAGCTGCGAACATCGGCCGGAATACCTCATCATGCATGCATCCGTGGAAATCAGACTATCAAAATGTATAAAAATATGGTTTTTGAACAAAACAATAAGAAAAAGAGGAGGAAGAAAATAAAATGAACACCTTTATCAATCTAACTGAAGTGAAGCTATCTGGAAGAAAAAGAAAAAAAAAGTTGGGTCGTCAACTTGAGGAATGCTGACAGTAAAGATTAAAATTAGCAGTCGCCAGTCGCCATGTGGCGACTGGATGAAATAAAATGTCCAGTAGTAAAAGTTACCTTAGTCGCCACGCTTGAAAATTTGCTTTTTTCATTGCTAAAGAATTTATTTGCATTTTTTAAAACTTTCCTGCTATAGGAATTGCATTTTCAAATCATCCAACTCATGCGCGGTGAAAAACAGTGCTTTCCTCCGCAAATCAGTGGGTACGATCTATTTATAGATTTACTCTTCAAGAATGGGGTCGGCTGTTTGTTTTTCCACTTAAGTTGGTGCACAAAGTAACCATATCGGGAATGGACACCAGTGGCTTTTAGATGGAACTATGGCATCACAACTAGTCTTCAGCAGCTCGTTTTTTAAAGTTTAGTTTCTCTGAAAATGGACGATTTTCCATTGCTTAGGCACTTGCTTATCATCAAACAAAATGGGCAAGCATTTTCCCTTTTGTATACAAAAAGAAATCAAAGGTAGAAAATCGGGACTTCACTTTCTGCCGCCGCGCGCAGAAAGTGAAGTCCCGATTTCATTCCACGCAGAGTCGCGTTTCTTTTGAACATGAGTTCGCTTTAAACAATAAAAACTCTTGTCTGCCCCCTTAATACAGTAAAATGTTACTAAGGAATGGGTAAACACAAGTTTTTCAGCGAAATGAAATATCAAAAACCAATACTGTATTGTTCACTCTGCCATGATAGTAATTTTACGGGTCACAGAAACGGCCGATTCCATCACGGGCGGAATAAGTACCAATTTTGAATTTTTTTAGATTTAAAAAAGTGAAAAAGAAAAAAAACTTTCCTTATTGATGGGTTTTGAAGAACAGGCTATTAGAATAACAAAAACTGCGCTTCACTAGAAAAAACTTTTGAAATACGAAGTTATTCTTTTTCACTATTACTGAAGCTACTAAAAGCGAGAAACAAAATCAGAAAAACTATAACATAAGAATGTAACCAGAAAATGAAAAAAAAGCGCATCTTGGGGTAAGAAAAATTTGAAATTTAGAAAACTACAGGACATTTTCATCCGTGCTAAAACAATCATTTCAGGAGATGAACGGCATGAAGATGCTTAAATTATACCGAACAAATGTCGCGACATTAAAAACATTCAATAAACAGTCCCAAAAATGTTTGATGAATGTTAGAATTTTGAAAACATGAAAAGAAACTGTGAACAAATGTTGAAATAACATTATTTCATATAGATTTTTTATTTCCGTAGTAAATTTGATGTTTCCCGTATTCCGTAGCGATCGACGATTTCCGTAGTGACTATGGAGAATTCGTAGCATTTGGAAGGTCTGAGGTGGGCAAACAGGAAAAAATGACAAATCATTAAAATTCTACCAAAACAACGTTTTCATAAAGAAAAGAAAAAACCCCAGTCAACCAGATTTTTTTATTTCCGTAGTATATTCGATGTTTCCCGTACTCCGCAGCGATCGACGATTTTCGTTGTGACTATGGAGAATTTCATAGTATTTAGAAGGTCTGTAGAGGGCAAACAGAAAAAATGACAAATCATTAAAATTCTTCCAAAACAACGTTTTCTGAAGGGGACCCCCCCCCCTCCCCGAAAACCTGATTTTTTTATTTCCGTAGTATATTCGATGTTTCCGGTACTCCGCTGCGACCAACGATTTTCGTTGTGATTATGGTGAATTCCATAGTATTTGGAAGGTCTGTAGTGGGCAAACAGGAAAAATGACAAATCATTAAGATTCTACCAAAACTGAAGGTTTTCTGAAAAAAAAAAAAAAAAAACATGACACTGGGGTTTGGAAACCAGACAGAATCCAATGGAACTAGGATACTCTGCAAGTGTTCTTATTTCGTCATGACTATTTTTTCAACACCTGTGAAGGTTTCTCAATGTTTTTAATGTAATATTTATTAGACCACCACCCAGGAAATTACTGAATATTTTCTGTTAGTGGTCAAGAATCATTGTGAGTCTGTTAAATAAAGTGACCAGGTTAGTATCACATTTCTCCCAATCTCAGCTGTACCACAAAATGATTCTGCTATAAAATATCAAATTCATTTTTGAAAGCTATACAGCCAGTTTTCATTTTGACACCAAGAAGAACCTAACCAAAAATAAATGGAATGAAAAGAAAATTTAGCAGAATGGAAGCAACTTCGAAACAGGTCTGAACATTTTTGACAAACAATAACTCACCAAAAACTGCTAGAGAAACTAAAAAAAAATTTTAACACATGAAAGTCATAGCACAAATTGTTGAAATACTCAATACTGCTGACTGTTATGCCAAGCAATGCAAAAGTTAAGAGAATGCAAGCGTTGTGGGCAATGTTCTTGATGACAAGGCAATATTCATGCGAAGAATGACTTTAGAAAATAGAGCAAATTAAATAAAGTAAACAAAAGTAAGTACTGCTTGAAAATTTTGACCCATCCACGGCTATCAATTTATGGTGGAAAGATTGAGAGATTTTATTTGTGAACATAGCGAGAGACCAAATAAAAATGATCAAATTATCTTTCCAATAAAAACTGTCTAGAAAATTTGGTTGATGTGGTTGAAAAAAAATATAACTTTTGAGATTATATTTATTCATTTAAATGCACTGGGCAATAGACAGTAGGCCCTTGTAACTACGAACTTTAAATTTAACTATGTCTACATAAATGAAAGGTATACAATGCAGTGATAAAATGTGTATAAAACACGAAATAGACGTAAGGAAAGTGACCACTAGATTTTGTCCACCCACAGGCCAATGGCCACTAAAAAAAATCACCAATTTTAATCTTTAGCTGACAGCCGTGCAAAAAGGAAAAAATGCTCTAAAAATTTGGCTCTTATATAAAAAAAAAAAATATATATATATATATATATATAAATTGCGACCATTAGCTTACGAAATGTCACGTCACATCAAACATGCGTGGTGCATTAAGTGTGCCCAAAAATTTTGCTTCCTAGAATCAAAGCTGAAAAAAAAGCAATTATATGTATCTTAAGTTATCTGAAAAATATGGAATGAAAACTAAAATAAAATGGAGGGGGATAGCCTGCATGATCTATCGATTACAGCTTTGTGTCTGGAAAGAGCTAACGTCAAAATGCAAGAAAATTTCCCTTCCTTTAATTTAAAATTTAAAGAAATCTTAAAAACAATGTTAGGAAAACAGAAAAACAGTCTGCACACCTTTCTGGAAATCTGCAAAGGGCGTCGCCATGTCATGCTATTCCTGCTCCCAGGCTTACATGAAATTTTTGGGGTTTTATCTACCCCTGCCCTCATGCTGCTAGAAAAACTCCTCCATATTTAATTTCACTGGGAAAACTCCAATACTTTGACAAAAACACCACACATAAAGCAACTTGTGTGCACAGTCCCTTATATGAAAATGTGTGAAATTTTACCAGTTTGTTTGGTAGTAGTTTTCTACTGTAGACTTGGCTCACTTTGGCTTGTTCTTTAAAACAGAGTCAAGTCTCCAGTTGCTTCAGGTCATGTCTCCTCAAATTCCTTCATGTTGCCTTTAAATTTATAGTGAACATAGCCTGCTACAAATTAAAACTCTACTTCCATCATTTAAGGTACTTTACACTTCCAAGGGATGTAAGGTCAGGTGATGCGTAACATCACAGCCTCTCCTTGACAAATGTCAACCCCGCCATTTCGTGGTGCATCCTGTTTCCACTAAAGGGGCTCTGACGACCGCCAATAGCGGTATAACTATATCATCAGGATTAGAGGAAATGCTATCCCACACTCACCAACCCGCTTGGCCAGCGTGGTGAGTTATGGCCAAACCCCTCCAAAATGACTCCACAACTTAAATCTTGGCCCTCAGTCTCCGGCAGCTGGAATGAACCTGGCCAAGGCAGCGGCCAGTGCGACATGAAGGCAGAGGGTGCTAAGAATCCCCGGAGGACCGGACTAGGCTGCCATCTGATGCTGACCTTGGCTACGTATAATGGACGCTCCCTATCTTCTGATTCAAGGCTTCTTGAATTGGAAGAGGAACCACAAAGGATTAAGTGGGACATCGTTGGGCTAAGTGAGGTAAGGAAAAGATCTCATTGAACTGAAAAGTGGACGTCATCTAAATAATAAAGGTAAGCAGCACTTAAAGATAATTATGAAAGATTTCAATGCAAAAATAGGGCAAAGGCAACAGAATGAAACTTCAGTAGGTAAATTCGGTCACGGCAACAGAAACCAGCGTGGAAATACTCTCGTAGAGTTTGCAGAGGCCGAAGGGTTTTTCATCTTAAACTCCTTTTTCAATAAAAAGCCACACAGGAAATGGACATGGAGACATCCAAATGGGACAACAAATGAAATTGATTTTATTATGTGTAACAAAAAATTCGTCATAGAAGACTGCAGTCTGCTAAACAAGTTCAACACAGGTAGTGACCATAGATTGGTGAGATGCAAGATGCACCTAACACTAAACTCGAACGTGGCAAGCTCATAAGACAAACAAAATGTATTGACATAACCAACCTAAAAAAACACCATAATACCCTCAAGTTGGAACTGAAGAACAGATTCTCTGCTTTAGAAGGCCTAACATCGGAAGAAGTGGATATTTCTGAAGTTAACAGAAAAGTAACCAAAGCTCTTATGGAAACAGCTACAAAATTAGCTGGGTCTAAGAACAAGTTGCATGTGAACAAATTATCAGGAAAAAACAAAATGTTGATACAAAAAAGAAGAGAGATGAGGACAACTAAAGAAGATGTGACTTCCAAAGTGGAATACATAGAGCTATGCAAGACAGTACGAAAAAGTATCACTGAAGACGTAAGGAAAGTCAACTGTGAACTAGTGAGGAAAGCAATTGAAAACAACCAAAGCCTAAAGATAGCAAACGGACATCTCAGTAAGGGAAGAAAACAGATTATGGCACTGAGAAAAGAAGATGGTTCTGTAACAAGAAATAGAGGCGAAATTTTGACAAGAGTGAAAGATTTCTACTCCAAATTATATGAAAGGGATGATACATGTACTCCAGACATCATGAAAGGTACCAGTACCAGAGTTCTTTCAGTCCTCCCAGCAGAAGTTGCACATGCAATCAAGAACATGAAGTGGGGAAAAGCTTCAGGAGAAGATGGAATTACTGTAGACATCATACAAGAAGCAAGTGGAGAAATCGAAACAGTACTCGCCCAAATTTTCACTCGATGCCTTAATGAAGGGAAGATTCCTGAGGATTGGAACAACACTACAATGATCCTGCTACATAAAAACGGTGACATTGAGGATCTCAGGAACTACAGACCTATCAGCCTCCTATCAGTGGTTTATAAAATCTTCACTAAAGTTCTTTCACACCGCTTTAAGGTAACACTGGACAGGGCTCAATCGATAGAACAAGCTGGATTCAGGAGTGGCTACAGCACAATAGATCATATCCACGTACTGAGAGAACTAATTGAAAGAGCGAGGGAATATGAACTTCCATTGTGCATGGCTTTTATCGATTATGAAAAAGCCTTTGATTCGATGAAACCATCAGCAGTTACAATGGCTCTGAAATCCTGCGGTATTGAAGATGCATACATTAATATTATTAATATCATCTATGAAAATGCAAGTGCAAAGATTCGGCTGTTTGAAAATACAACACACATAAAAATTGGAAAGGGAGTGAGACAAGGTTACACCATATCTCCGTAGCTCTTTAATGCCACATTGGAAAATGTCTTTCAATCACTGAACTGGGAAAACAATGGGATAAAGATTAATGGAGATTATCTAACCCACCTTCGTTTTGCTGATGACATAGTCATTTTTGCAACTACCCCATCAGAGCTGCAGAGTATGATCCAGGAACTTGCTGACAAGAGTAAAGAAGTAAAAATGAACTTTCAGAAGACAAAAGTGATGTTCAATGTTTTACAAGAAATGAAGATTTATGGATTGATGGAGAAAAACTGGAGATAACAGACACGTACGTTTATCTTGGACAGCAGATATCAAGTGAGGGTCACATTGATGAAGAAATTAATCGGCGTACAAAACTTGCCTGGAGAGCTTTTGTAAGAAACAGCATAATTTTCAAGAGCAATATGCCATTATGTCTTAAAAGAAAAGTGTGATCAATGCATCCTTCCAGTGCTTACGTATGGTGCAGAGACGTGGACCTTAGCTAAAAGAGACATACAAAGGCTGCAGACAACTCAAAGTAGCATGGAGAGGTGCATGCTTGGTGTAACCAGGAGAGATTAGAAGAGGAACTCGTGGATCAGAAAAATGACAAGAGTGGAAGACATCATGACCAGAGCTAAATCCCTGAAATGGCAATGGGCTGGACATACTGCCAGGACAGACCATCGACGGACAACCGAAATTTCAGATTGGATTCCAAGGGACAGGAAAAGACTTAGAAGAAGACCACATGAGAGATGGGTGGATGAAATTCGAAAGTATGCAGGAGTGACATGGAGGAGACTGGCACAAGACAGAATTTTTGTGGAAGAAACTTGGGGAGACCTTCATCCAGCAGTGGATTGATAATGGTTGACAATGATGATGGCACTTCCAAAATGTCCATGCTTCAATAAAAATACACATTTGAACATTTACATGTTGTTATACACTTATTAAACGAAGTTTTATATTGAAAATCTATTCCAATGTTCAGGGTGATTTTAGCATTTTTTAGAGGTTTAACGACCACCGTGAGCAACTCAGTGGACTATAAGCAGTCGCCGTCAGACAAACACAACATCCATGCCTCACCAGGATTCGAACCCAGACGCATGGTCAGTGGCCATCGCTTAGACCACTGCGCCACCGGAGCTGCAATTTTAGCATTAAAACTGTCTTTAAAACTACTACTATTCAGACATATGCCCCTAGTTGCTTCTGTCTTTTAATATTTTATTTTCAAGGAATAAAAGTTTTAGTTTGCGATATACACAGAGTTTTGAATCATTACATGAAAAGTTTATCCCTTTCATTTGCAAACTACACCATGCCATTGTTAAAACGAAAGTTAAAAATTCCTTCTGTTCTCCATTCATTTAAGACCTGGCATCCGTATATCTGAATCCAATATCAGTAATTAAAATTGTCTTTAAGACTTGACTTTCACAGGTGTTATACTTCCTATGAGTTCACCAAATATTGTTAAAATTTTATTCCGACATATAGTATTTCCTAACGCACGTCTCCTACTGTCTGAGAGCAACCAGAGTAAACACAACTCACCAAAATAATTCTTTATTTCATTTTCCTTCACCGCTGATGGGGCATGGTCTGCTATTAATTTAGACAAACCTTGAATACCCATTCTGTTATTATTCAGAAAACTTAAAAATTAAGGTGATGGTAAATCCGTTCAATAAAAGTGCGGGAAAACCCAACCAACTTAAAAGGCAAAGCTAACTGCTCAGAAACCGGCGTTGCCACCACTGCTGATAGGAAAGAAATAATTAAAAACCGATATTTCTGTTTGGATTTTTTTTTTTTTTTTCGTTGGAGTTGAACGCCCACTTGTCTTCTTCTTCTTCTTGATTGGAGGTTAAACGACCACCGTGAGCAACTCAATGGGCTAAAAGCAGTCACCCGTCCCTAATTTAGGGTCACTGGTTCCAGGGAAGGGAGAGAGCCAGTGCCGTAAGACAAACACAACATCCATGCCTCACCGGGATTCGAACCCGGACCCCTTTCGGACGAATGATCAGAGGCCATCGCTTAGACCACTGCGCCACCGGGGCGGCAACGCCAGCTTGTCGAGACACCGAGTGTCGTAAGACAATTACATCATCCACGCCTCACCCTTGATATGAACTTATTGCGGATGACTGGTTCTACTCACTGCCCTAAAATGCGGTAAGTAGGGAGGTTGTGGTACCAGATTGGTTCGTCCCCAATTTAGGGCCACTGGTTCCAGGGAAGGGAGAGAGATGTGCCGTAGGATGAACACCACATTCAGTCATCATCAGGATTCGAACCCACACCAATCTTGGACGAATGGTCACCACTGGCGAGGCTCTGGCCTTTTTTTTTATTATTATTATTAATCCCAGTGAGGCATGGATGTTGTGCACTGGCTCTTTCCCTTCCCTGGAATCAGCGACTCTTAATTAGGGACAGGCGACTGCTTATAGCAGATTGAGTTGCTCACGGTGGTCGTTAAACCTCCAGTCAAAAAAAACTAATGTAAATAAACTAATGCTTGTCAGAATCACATTGATCTCTGAAAATGTGCCAAATTGATCTGGCAACTGTTTTGCTTGTAAATACATTACAAGTTATACAACAGTGAGCAGATGAACAGATTTCTGATTAACAGTATAAATGCTGCATGGTGAATGTGTGTGTTCGTATGTTGTATCTATTTCTGTTTTGTGCGGTATAGAGTGTTTACGTTGGGGAATATAGAGGGAAAGACCCCTTGAGGTTAAGAGGTGCGTGGTAAGGCATGCTAACCAGTAACCACCACCTTGACTGGGCATGCCACCCTCGATGTCGACATTCGACAAAGATATAATATGTTTGTGAGGGATTATGTGGAGGAATAATTTGAGGTGTGGTTGCTTTAAGGTGTTTGTTTTTACCCCGGGCTACCATATTGACACGAAAAATTACAAGAATATGGGTAAACTTGAAATGAACTCAGATCGAGATGTATGTGCCTAAGATATTAGTTGAACTTAACCATCTGAATTCTCTGTGATTCAGATTGGCATTTCATTTCCATAATTAGAATTGGTATGAAAATACAGAATATGCTCGTAAGCCAATATTTTTCACACGATGTTTAGGGGTTGAAGCTAGCTAGCTTCAATGCTTTCATGCCCACATAAACAAAAGAGATTATAGGTAGAAGCTGAAATAAAATGAGGTCTGTGTAGGGACTGCTCCACAAACCTATGTTTATTATTAAACTTGCCGATATTGATATTCATCTCTGAAACGTGTATTTCTCTTCAAAATTATATAAGCAGATCATTTGAGGTGAAATCCCAAAGTATGTTGCTTTACATCTTCGAAGTAGATTAATGAAATTTTCCCGCCTTATGGTAGGTACTATAAAAATATGAAGGGGTGAATTTCTTTTTTAACTATATCATGGGTCTAAGGGCAGGCCGAAGTTACAAGGGAGTAATTTTTATACTAATAACCAGCTTGTGAATTCCCATTTTCTTATTTATTAACCTCCACTATTGATTGACTGGTCTATAATCTGGGATCAAATGAAAGATGATAAAATCTAATCCCCAACACCTTAATAAAACAACACCTCTGAAGAACTACTGGTTAAGATATGGTTGTATTTGAAAAATTTATTCTGAAAAATGGTACAACATTCACATTTTTTTTTTTTTTTTTTTTTTTACATATACTGTCTTGCAGTACCTTTCTTTTCCCCTCGATTTTTGTTAGCAGATTGGTGTGTTTCTTTAGCTAAAAATTTTAAAGAGGTGTTTTGGATCCTTTAAAAAGTACATTATTATTCATGTTCAGAATAAATATTTGATATTTGGAAAACCACATATACTGTAAATCATTATTTAACAGTCCTTGTGATGTGTTTACAAATCATTCACATGATCAAACTGCTGCAAAGCAGATTTATAACCTTTAATGGAATGCTATATAATCACCTGAGAGATAATTTTTTTTATTAGTACACTAGCATTTGTTTGCATTTAAAATGGCCAGGCGCATTTTCACCAAACAATAACATAAGTCTGTCCTCAAGAGCTTTAAATCCAAGTGCATTCTTTGTTCACTATCTGATAAAATATCACATTCTATGTTTATTATTCCATTCTCTAATGAAAAGTGCCAGTTCCATCTGCATTAAATACTTTTGTCTGTTATAACATTTATCTTTAATCACATACAAAAATAAAGGCTTAAAAGATTCTGTAGACTCATTGTTGGCTAAGCCAGCTTTGCTGTGGAGCTGCATGTTATGCAAGTCATAGTGACATGGTTGAAAACATCAGGCTTCACTTAACAATATGTATCACAATAAATGTAGAAAACACAGAGTCTGTTATAGTGATGAAGTTCATTAAGTGAAAGCTTTCACTGTTGTACGCCTTGATCACCTGCAATCAACTGAATCTGAGGACCTTGATCACAGGTGATCAACGTCATAGAATAGCTGAAAGCTTCTGCTTAACAAACTTCATTCCTAGATGTGACTATGTGTGTTTTCCACTCTAAATTTCTATGTTTGTTAAATCATAGTGGCATTATGAAGATCTAAGATAAGGTCGAAAGCTTCCAACTTACGAACTTTTTTGTAAAAGTTTTCATTTAACGTAACTAGTGTGATCAAGTTACCTTTATTTTTTAATATTGTTACGTGTTTTGCCCATCATCGTCATGTCAGGCACTCAAAGTTGTCAAGCCCCCTTCCCTTGCTAAGAAACTGCACGTCAGTGCTTTCTTTCACTTCCTTCACCTCCTGTTTCCAATACATGCACATGAGAATTGTGTTGTAATGTTAAGCCATCAATAACTGATCCTTTCTGATTCTCTTGTTCATCAATTCAAAATCTAACTTTTTTTATAAATAGATTCCTCCTTGACACTTGTACTACTATATCGCAAGCATTTCCAGAAGCTTTAACACTGGCATGAACCTTTGTTTTCACTTTCCAAATTTATGCAAATGCTTAATTTTTTCACTCCAAATTTTCTGGTTAATCAAATATGTGATTCCATTACTAATACTATCAGAAATTAATAATTTCTGTACTAAAATAACCTTTCTTTATGGAAGAGATGTTTTTCATAAATACATGAGACAACTACAGGATTATTAATGCAGCAATCAGAACACTATTCATGTATCAACGTTGGCTACCTGTCACATATTGGTTTTGTGTGAGTAGAGATGCTCAAAAGGGCGATTAGTCTGGCACTCATTATACATATGTCGACTTTGGCTGTTGGTCATGGTATGGTTTGCTGATGAAATGTATGAAAAAGCTACTTGGTTCACTATCAGGCATTCATCACCAAGGCAATGAATTTTCATTCGCAGGTACCAACATTATAGATTTTTTTTTTCACTGCACTAAATATTGGTTATAATTGTTTAATTGTATATAATCAAAATTGCATTACTTAAATCTGTATAGGCAAGGGAGGCATAAAATACACTCTTTCAATCACTAATGCAGAAGCATAACTAGGTATTTCTGCATATAGGATTTTGATCAAGTGTTTGGGAATTACCAAACTATGATAACAGATATCATATTATGTGGATATTAATACATGTGACAACTAATGAGTTGTCAAAACACGTAGGTATTTCTGCACCCGGGGCAAACCACAAAATACTGTGCCCCTTCTTTGTTTTTCTATCTTACACATATGCATAAGCATCAAATATCTACATACACTGTTCAATAACAACAACAACAAAAAAATCACCACAGCTATATGAGTCACAATCAAACTGACTGACTATGTTTTTTCCAACTACTTCAGAGTTTGGACCTTCAGTATAACATCAAACAGACTGAATGCAGCTAGCAGTTGGAGTAAAGATGGAATGCTCCAGAGAATCTTCAACAGTGAATGACATCCTTATCTTGCAATTCATCTACAACCACGCCTTCATTTCTGTACATGAACAACTGACACCCTCTGAACATTTTGAGGAAGAAATGCAAATATTAGGCTGCCAATGCTACCAAAACTGGCAAAAGATATAAGAAAAGTTTATAAATTACAAAGTATGGTGCAAAAGACTGTACCAGAGAGTGGTACAAAACTTTCAGTTCCAGTTGTAAGCAGTGATTTTTGCACCCTCTTTGGAGCTGTGCCTGCGGCAGCCACCCTGCCTAGTTATGCCTCTGCATTTATGTAACAAAATCAAACAGATTTCACCTCTACAGAAGTTTTACAATTAACAATTAGATCAAAGTACTTTGCATGTTTTTCCAACAAAATCCTTTTTACATGTTCTATTTACCACAATTAGACAACAATGATGCAGTATCATCACCCATTCTCAATCCAACTCTGGATCAAGGTTTTTACACAACTTTCTGTCTTGAAAAGGTCTCTTAAATATGTCATTCCAGCATGCTTTTTGAATTTTATCCACCCACCTCCCGCATGGCTTCATCTGGGTCTTTTCCTGTTTCTTGGTCCAGTATTTCAATTGTACGATGGTGGTCAGCTCTAGCAATATGTCTAGCCCATTGGCAATTGAGGGTCTTTACTTTGATCCTGATGTCATCCACTTGTGTCATTTTCCTGATTAATGAGTTCCTTTTCCTATCTTTCCTGGTTACACCAAACATTCAATTCTCTCTCTCTAGATTTCTTTGAGTTCTCCATAGACTTTTAGTATATCTTTTTTAGTTAAGATCCATGTCTCTAATCCAAAAGTAAGAACTATAAAGATGCACTGATTAGACATTTTTCTTTTAAGACATAGTAGGTTAGCCTTGAAAATCACATTGTTTCTATCCAAAGTAGATGTGGGCATCAGTTACTTTTAAATCTGTTCCGTCAACCTTTAAATCTTCAGTTCTTTTCAAAATAGTATATCAATTTTGTTTTCTGTAAGTTCATCTTTGACCACACTTCTTTACTCTTGTTAGCAAGTTTTTGGATCATACTCTGCATCTGCAGCTACTTGCAAAAATGAGTATGTTATCAGAAAAACAAAAGTAAGTTTTACAATTTCCATTCATCTTTATCCCTTTGTCTTCCCAGCTCAGTGATTGAAAAACATTCTATAATGTGGCACTGAAGAGCTTGGGCAATATGGTGTCACCTTGTCTCACTTGCTTTCCAGTTTTTATACGACTGTGTCCTTGAAAACAGTCAAACCTTTTTTTTTTTATTGGAGGTTTATTGACCACCGTGAGCAACTCAATGGGCTATAAGCAGTCGCCCATCCCTAATTTTGGGTCACTGGTTCCAGGGAAGGGAGAGAGCCAATGCTGTAAGACAAACACAACATCCATGCCTCACCGAGATTCGAACCCGGACCCTTTTCGGACGAATGATCAGAGGCCATCGCTTAGACCACTGTGCCACCGGGGCGGCTTGAACCTTTCCACTTGCATTTTCATAGATGTTATTAGTAATATTAAAATATACATCTTTAATTCTGCAGGATTTCAAAGGCATTATTACTGCTGATGATTTCAAGGAATCAAAAGCCTTTTCATAATCAACAAATACATAGTGGGAGTTCATATTCATTTGCTCTTTCAGTTAGTTCTGCCATTACATGGATATGATCTATATAGTGCTGTAGCCACTCCTGAATTGAGCTCATTTTCTTGATTGAGCCATGTACAGCATTTCCTTCAAGTGATGTGACAGTACTTTAGTGAAGCTTTTGTAAACAATTGATAGGCTAATGGGTCTGTATAGTTCCTGAGATCCTCAAGGCCCCCTCTCTAATGCAGCAGGGTCACTGTAGCTTTTGATGTTCCAGCCACCAGGAATCTTCTCTTCATTGAGGCATCTAGTGAAAAGTGGGAATGTATTTTCTATTTCTTCAGTGGTTTCCTACACAATGTTAATAGCAATTCCATCTTCCTGTGGAGCTTTTCCCATTTCATGTTCCTAATTTCATGTGCAACTTCCGGTGGAGGACTGGAGGCACTAAAATGCCTGTTTGTTTCTTTTTGGCTGTAATAGATATGTCTTCTCTTTCATGTAATTATATAGAACTCTTTTAACTCTTATCAAGATTTCACCTCTATTTATTGCTACGGTAATTTTTGCCCCCCCCCCCCCCCATTGCTGAGATGATCCTTTGTTTCCTTCAGGCTTTGTGTTCTCATTTTCATTAGTTCACATTTGAATTGTTTTATGTCTTCAGTTCAATGTTTCTGCTTAATTATTACATTTATTATATTTGTCAACTTAAAGTCAAGAGTTACAACACATTTAATGGTTTTTAACATTTGTGGTAATATGTTAATTCTTATCGAATTAAGTAACAGATCTACAGTTTGAAAAATCACCTGCCTTTCTTTATTATGCACAACTTTAGTAGTTAATCTATAGCATTTTAAGAATGACTTTTAAAAATGATGTTCTTGTAGTATGGAAGCATTACAATAATATTATTTAAAGGCCATATGTAATGTATGCATTTATTTAACAGTCTGATGAAAAAAATCTTCCAAGACAAGGAAAATTAATGTATAATCTGGTAGAAATAAGAAAAAAAGTGAACATTGTGTCATTTTACAAAATATATTTATTATAAATTAAGGAAGGAAGAAATATTCTACATAATACATGGGAAATTGATAGAATATCCAAAGCAAACAGAATATAAATTTTGAATTTGCTTGTATCACTTACTGGTCATCCATGTAACATCTCTCAGAAAACTTGAAAATTTCATCGCCTTGGAGCGGGAAACGAACTGGCATTTCCCAATTTATGTTCAAGTATGCTACCCATTACATCACCCACAACAGTGAAGTTCCAAGCTACTGAGACTAAGCAAACTAAGCTTAATTTACATTTATTATATATATCGATACCCTTATTTCTGTTAGTGGTTTTCTGAAAGATACTTTTATTAAGTCAATGAGAAATATGATGCCAAAATAAATTTGAACAGTCAGTAAATATTAAAGTTATAAAAGAAAATGAGAATTCATAACATGTTGGTAATAATACAAAATGAGTAAGCACCCTATCGTAGTAGAATGCCCCCCTCTACCCATGGAGCTTTTATGGGACGAAAATTCTGAAAAATGTTCACTGAAAATATTTTGAGAATATCTATCATAGGTGAAAAGGTCATAAAAAGTCTAAAACATATGAGCACACTGTGTTTTGAGTTTGCTGACTTTCCATGACATGAGCCAGTAATGAATAACACTGTAGCTTGCTACAGGAAACGCATGTGATGCAATTGACAGAATTAAGAAGTTGTAATTTTTAAGTAGTAGGCTTTCTAATATTGTGTTCATAGCAACTTTATTTTATTGTCATCTACTTCACCATAGTGAATTTGAAAATATATTTTTAATAGGAATTTATTTTGATAGGCACTAAGATAGGTTTGAAATAATTAGGTGTGTTTGTTTTTATTTGTGTGTATTTTAGCATTTTAACTATACAAGTAACAATACAAAATAGTGAAACATTGCCATATACACTGAAGTGCCAGAAAAACTGGTACACCAGGCTAATACTTGGTAGGTCCAGCGCAGGACTGCAGAAATATGACTGGGCATGGTCTCCACTAGCTTCTGGAAATATGCTGTACGCAATGCACACCATACTTCCTGCAGAGCGTTCCACAATTCGGGTGTATTCCGAGGTCTCGGATTCCTGTGTTTGATAGCGCGTTGCATGGCATTCTAGATGTGTTCTATCACGTTCAGATCTGGGGACTAGGGTGGGAATGGCAATACCCCAAACTCAGATTAATGCTCCTCTAACCATACTGTGGAGGTGCATTGATCTGTTGGAACAGGCCCAACCCATCAGCATGAATGCAGGACATGAATGGGTGTACCTCGTCAGAAAGGATGTGCACATAGAGTTGGCCAGTCTCAAACGTTTGTAGATGTACCAGCGGTCCCAGTGAAGTCCAGCTAAACACACCCCATACCATTACAGACCCCCCCCCCCCCCCAGCCGGTACAGTTCCCTGTTGACAGGCAGGATCTATGGCTTCATGGGGTTTGCGCCACACACACGAATCCTTCCATCTGCCCGATACAGTTGGAAATGCGACTCGTCAGACCAAGCTACTTGTTTCCAGTCATCAAGTGTCCAGTGATGGTGTTGCTGTGCCCAAGCGAGGCGGATATCTCTGTGTTGTGCACCCATCAAGGGGACTCGAGTAGGGCGTTGGCTCCCAAAGCCCATATCGTGCAGGGTACGTTGCACAGTCCGAACGCTGATGCTTGTTGAGGCTCCAGCATTGAATTCCGATGATACCTGTGAGAGTGTTGCACGCCTATCGCGTGAAATGATTCTTGACAGCCGACGATGGTCACGTTCACCCAATGTCTTTTTACAGCCACACTGTTATCGTAGGTTGGAGGTTTTTCCGGAATTCTTGTAGTCACGGTACATCCTTGCAATGGTCGTCCGTGAAAATCTGAACTTCGTTTCTACCTCTGAAATACTATGGCCCATCTCACGAGCGCCAACTATGACACCACGTTGAAAATCGCCTAAATTGTTATTACTTGTCATTCTCATGCCAAAAACAGCTCTAACAGCTGGCACGGATGTCTGTCGCTTTATATACGCACTGGGGGACGTAATCGAGTATGCGCGTAAGTGACGTTGCTATGTATTTTGCATAAGCTCGTCTGTAACAGTTTTTCTGGCACTTCAATGTATGTGTGTTATATAACCTGACTTCCTTAACTAAAAATTATAGTGACTAATTTGCTATTAATGAAGTAATTATGTTATTAATTAAGGGCAATCCATCATAGCATTTCAAGCAAACTTTTTTCAAGTGCTGTGTTTTTATCTTTTTGTTCATTGGAAATGTGTACGCCATTTATTTCAAGTACTAATTTTGACTTAATGATAGCTATCAACAACATAATTGTGACGTTCGTAATACTGTTTCACACGTTATTCGTGTACATGTTGACCACCCGCGGGAGCATGTTGTATGCAACGTAATACATGAAACAATATGCATTCGATTATGGAATTATTCATTGTTATCAAAGAGTACTCAGCAGACTTCAGTTTGATCCGTGGCTTATGCTTATTAACATAAGCCACGTAGTTAGGGTTCGATAAGCTCGTTACACAAACCAACAGAACGTAAATTGTATGAATTTTGACATTTTATTTAGAAAAGGTCAAGACCACTTTTTGGTGAAATGTTCAATTTCTAAGTCGTGGAATTCTGTGTTACCTGCAATACAGCATTGTTTTTCATTAGCCCTCTTATTGTTCTGTGAAAGATATAAAATTTTTCCTAATTATGGCATGTAGTATAGTATGATGTAGAAGATTATATGTTTGACTTACATTATTTGTATTTTATGTTCATACTACAGCTTGGTTTATTGGTGAATGTTATTGGTTGAAATCACTAAAATTGTTATAATTGTCATCCCATTCTTTAAATATAAAATAGGATTGTAAAAAAACTCTGGTTTCAGTGATATAGTTGGGGTTTACTTCATAAGCAACCTACAATTGCATAACATCTATGATACAGACAGTGTATGCACATTGGTGGCACAGTGGTCTAAGTGCTGGCTTCTAATTGTTCGTCCACATGAGCCTGCTTGACTCCCAGATGAGGCACGGGTAGTGTGTTTGTCTTGCAGCTCTGGCTCTCTCTCTCTGCCTTGGAACCAGTGGCCCCAAATTGGGACAGGTTACTGCTCATAGCCCATTTAGTTGCTCACTGTGGTCATTAAACCCACTAACAAAAGAAAAAAAAACAGATAGTGTGCTTCTATGTTTTTTTATGGTTGTATTAACCATAACTTAACCTTTTCAGCATCAGAGATACAGTAAAGCGGGTCATTCTCAGGTCTGGACCCACCCCCACCCCCCTTCCCCTTTAGCCTTGAGTTTTATTGCACAGGTCTAGAAACATAGACCGGTGATGGCTTTCTTTTCACTTAAATATTTACATTTAATTTTAAATATTGCTTAAACATACATGCGTGGTGAACAGGTTTGCCAGTTTCACTTTACTAGTAACCCTTCCTCTCATGGGAGCATATTTTTTTCACTTTTGAAATTTTGTGCATATTCCCACATGTAGACCATTTTCCCTGGGAGATGTTCACTGATGATGCAAATCCATGGACTTCTCTTCCTCAGCCTTTAAAAGTTTCTGGCTATGCTACTCTTTAACATAGTTATTATTTTTCATGTTCAAGTACAGTTATAATGGTCAAAAGTCATAAATAATAAATTAATATGATCATGTTAAGTAATACAGCTAGTGCAGTAGAAATTTTTTATCCAGAATCCTTAGGACTTGAGATTTTTTTGGATAAAAGGTGTTTCCAGATTTGGAAACCCTAAATTTTAGTTGCTCTTATTTTGTTGCCATTTTAAATTATAGAAAGCAGTTTCAAATCGGTAAATGGAATTCCACAACTGTGCCGGGAAGTGCAGCGAAGACTTGAAAGAGCTAGTTATTTTGGGCTTGGGGAACAAATGCCATAGGCCACGCATTAGTGGATTTCTGCGGTAAAGGAAAAGCTTCTTCAAAAACTGTAGGTACTATAGATAGTAGGGTAGATACCACGCCTTCAAAATTTCACCCTTCCCTCCACGCAACAACCTCCTGCTAATTTTAATGAGCAACTCACTTATATTGCAATATCACCCGATTTTGTCAGGCGCCCGGCCACCGAGAGCAATTTAGGAGGAAACAAATTTTCTCTCTCTCTTTCTCTCTCTCTCTCTCTCTCTCTCTCTCTCTCTCTCTCTCTCTCTCTCTCTCTCTCTCTCTCTCTCTCTCTCTATCCATCCACTTCCGAATGAAAACTGTTTCAGTGGTTGATTACTACTATTTTACAATTTTTCAGGTCTCTTGAAATTTCACATATTGGATTCTTCATTTCTTATGAATTTAAATTTAGGGCTCAGTTATTTGGAATAAGAAATTGTTCAAATGGAGCTGAATAAAGGTTCTGTTAAATTAAGGTTAATTTCCTCTAATTTCACTTATCCCTAGCAAAGTTTTTGTTTATATACTGTATATATTAAAATATATAATGCATAATGTAAGGTCAGGTGATGCGTAACATCACAGCCTCTCCTTGACAAATGTCAACCCCGCCTTCTCGTGGTGCATCCTGTTCCCACTAAAGGGGCTCTGACGACCGCAAATAGCGGTATAACTATACCATCGGGATCAGAGGAAATGCTATCCCACACTCACCAACCCGCTTGGCCAGCGTGGTGAGTTATGGCCAAACACCTCCAAAATGACTCTACAACTTAAATCTTGGCCCTCAGTCTCCGGCAGCTGGAATGTACCTGGCCAAGGCAGCGGCCAGTGCGACATGAAGGCAGAGGGTGCTAAGAATCCCCGGAGGACCGGACTAGGCTGCCATTTGATGCTGACCTTGGCTACCTACAACGGACGCTCCCTATCTTCTGATTCAAGGCTTCTTGAATTGGAAGAGGAACTACAAACGATCAAGTGGGACATCGTCGGGCTAAGTGAGGTAAGGAGAAAAGGAGAAGATCTCATTGAACTGAAAAGTGGACATCTCTTCTATTATCGTGGGACAGATACTGGCAGAACTAGTGGTGTTGGATTTATAATAAACAAGAAACTGAAGGATAAAGTGGTAGAAGTTGAAATGTTCCTCTGACAGAGCTGCACGACTCGTTATCCAACTCTCGAGAAGATACCAGGCTCAGATTATTCAAACTTATGCACCCATCACAAGTCATCCTGAAGAAGAAATTGAAGAATTTTATGAGGAAATTCGTCATCTAAATAATAAAGGTAAGCAGCTCTTGAAGATAATTATGGGAGATTTCAATGCAAAAATAGGGCACCGGCAACAGAATGAAACTTCAGTAGGTAAATTCGGTCACGGCAACAGAAACCAGCGTGGAAATACTCTCGTTGAGTTTGCAGAGGCAGAAGGGTTTTTCATCTTGAACTCCTTTTTCAAGAAAAAGCCACACAGGAAATGGACATGGAGACATCCAAATGGGACGACAAGTGAAATTAATTTTATTATGTGTAACAAAAATTCGTCATAGAAGACTGCAGTGTGCTAAACAAGTTCAACACAGGCAGTGACCACAGATTGGTGAGATGTAAGATGCACCTCAACACTAAACTGGAACGTGGCAAGCTCATAAGACAAACAAAATGTATTGACATAACCAACCTTAAAAAACACCATAATACTTTCAAGTTGGAACTGAAGAACAGATTCTCTGCTTTAGAAGGCCTAACATCGGAAGAAGTGGATATTTCGGAAGTTAACAGAAAAGTAACCAAAGCTCTTATGGAAACAGCAACAAAATTAGCTGGGTCTAAGAACAAGTTGCATGTAAACAAATTATCAGGAAAAACCAAAATGTTGATGCAAAAAAGAAGAGAGATGAGGACAACTAAAGAAGATGTGACTTCCAAAGTGGAATATATAGAGCTATGCAAGACAGCACGAAAAAGTATCACTGAAGACGTAAGGAAATTAAACTGTGAGCTAGTGAGGAAAGCAATTGAAAACAACCAAAGCCTAAAGATAGCAAAGGGACATCTCAGTAAGGGAAGAAAACAGATTATGGCTCTGAGAAAAGAAGTTGGTTCTATAACAAGAAATAGAGGCGAAATTTTGACAAGAGTGAAAGATTTCTACTCCAAATTATATGAAAGGGATGATACATGTACTCCAGACATCATGAAAGGTACCAGAGTTCTTCCAGTCCTCCCAGCAGAAGTTGCTCATGCAATCAAGAACATGAAGCGGGGGAAAGCTCCAGGAGAAGATGGAATTACTATAGACATCATACAAGAAGCAAGTGGAGAAATTGAAACAGTACTCGCCCAAATTTTCACTCGATGCCTTAATGAAGGGAAGATTCCTGAGGATTGGAACAATGCTACAATGATCCTGCTACATAAAAAAGGTGACATTGAGGATCTCAGGAACTACAGACCTATCAGCCTCCTATCAGTGGTTTATAAAATCTTCACTAAAGTTCTTTCACACCGCTTGAAGGTAACACTGGACATGGCTCAACCGAGAGAACAAGCTGGATTCAGGAGTGGCTACAGCACAATAGATCATATCCATGTACTGAGAGAACTGATTGAAAGAGCGAGGGAATATGAACTTCCATTGTGCATGGCTTTTATCGATTATGAAAAAGCCTTTGATTCGGTGAAACCATCAGCAGTTACCACGGCTCTGAAATCCTGCGGTATTGAAGATGCCTACATTAATATTATTAATAACATCTATGAAAATGCAAGTGCAAAGATTCGGCTGTTTGAAAATACAACACACATAAAAATTGGAAAGGGAGTGAGACAAGGTGACACCATATCTCCGAAGCTCTTTAATGCCACATTGGAAAATGTCTTTCAATCACTGAACTGGGAAAACAAAGGGATAAAGATTAATGGAGATTATCTAACCCACCTTCGTTTTGCTGATGACGTAGTCATTTTTGCAACTACCCCATCAGAGCTGCAGAGTATGATCCAGGAACTTGCTGACAAGAGTAAAGAAGTGGGATTAAAAATGAACTTTCAGAAGACAAAAGTGATGTTCAATGCTTTTACAAGAAATGAAGATTTATCGATTGATGGAGAAAAACTGGAGATAACAGATACGTATGTTTATCTTGGACAGCAGATATCAAGTGAAGGTCACATTGATGAAGAAATTAATCGGCGTACAAAACTTGCCTGGAGAGCTTTTGGAAGAAACAGCATAATTTTCAAGAGCAATATGCCATTATGTCTTAAAAGAAAAGTGTTTGATCAATGCATCCTTCCAGTGCTTACGTATGGGCGCAGAGACGTGGACCTTAACTAAAAGAGACATACAAAGGCTGCAGACAACTCAAAGAAGCATGGAGAGGTGCATACTTGGTGTAACCAGGAGAGATAAGAAGAGGAACTCGTGGAGCCAAAAAATGACAAGAGTGGAAGACATCATGATCAGAGTTAAATCCCTGAAATGGCAATGGGCTGGACATACTGCCAGAAGGACAGACCATAGATGGACAGCCGAAATTTTAGATTGGATTCCAAGGGACAGGAAAAGACCCAGAAAAAGACCACATGGGAGATGGGTGGATGAAATTCGTAAATATGCGGGAGTGACATGGAGGAGACTGGCACAAGACAGACCGTTGTGGAGGAAACTTGGGGAGACCTTCGTCCAGCAGTGGATTGATAATGGTTGACAATGATGATGATGATGATAATGCATAAAGGTATTGAAATGCATAATATATTTTTTATTAAATATATTAAAGTATATATTATATAAATTAAAGTCACACCCAAATGTTATCTCTATGAGGAGGCACCGTCAGAGTGACTATATGAATTTTCCCAACTGCCTCGGACGTTTGGTACCACATCAACACAGAGCAATTGCAGCTGGATTTCGTGGCTCCCAGTAGCAGTAATTATCAAATAGCGCCAGGGAATCTTCAGCAATCTAAACAGCATTGTTCTCTTGCAATGTACGTAGAACCACACCTTCGTTTTTGAATGTAAGCAACTTATATCCCCTGAATACTCTTAGAAAGAATGTGAATTTTAATTTACCAAGGTTATCAAAAATAGGGATGCATATTATAAGCAAATTATGTAAATGGACAAATGGAGAGTATGGTGCAAAAAACTGTACCACAAACAGTTGAAAAAGTTTCAATTCAAATTTAAGTCAGTGATTTTTGCGCCCTCTCTTCAGCTACGCCCCGCTTGCCCCGCCCTAGTTACACCTCTGCAGTTAGTCATGGACACCACACATGTGTCTAGCTTGGAGGCAAAGTTACTGTTTGCTGTTTAGGTGGATATTATTTTTTGCTGTAACTAGCTGTACACAACCAAACAGTAAATAAAATGAATGTAGAAAAAATTAAAGTAAGTGCTTCTTTTCTAAAATCATGCTGGATACCTTCCTTATAATTAAAGATGGACAGTGCAAGCTAGCCCATAAATATTGCCAATTGAATACAAGTAATATGTAATTTATTACATACCCTTATAAACAAGAAAGAAGAAATTGTGGCCAAAGTGCTTTATTTACATGTATCATTGTTGAGCTATTTTCTTAGCGTTTTGCATTTTCTTTACCATTTTAGTTTGTGCATGGTGCATTTTTCGTGTGGTGTTTGATACTGTCATATAGCCTGCCTGACCTTTGCGTATGGTCTAGTAGGGCTTCAACGTTTTTAAATATTCTCATTTAGTACCACCCTTATTTGTTCAATTTTTGATTGTTTTCAGATCAACTTTTCCATCAAAATGGATCAGAAGAATCAAGTGAAGTTTCCACCATATTTTTATTATCCTTCTTTTCTATGGAGTAATTTGCAGTCATGTACAGGGGTTGGGGGAGGGAGGGTCATACCATATGAATTCACCAGGTGCTTGTAGCTGTGGGTTTTTTATTTTCCTCATTTTTTTATGTTACGGTACAACATAAAAGTACCCTGAAAACAAAGTTTGGGATTTATTTTCCCAACCCCTTTGGAGATATGGGTTCTGAAACCCCCCAAGGTGAGCTAAAATAATGATTATTAATTAACACAAATTGAGTAATTGTGGAGATAATGACACTTAATGGGGCCTAAATAGAGAAAATACCCTGTACATTCATTTGTAATAATTTCATTTCCATTGCATAATAATTCATCATGTTGTAGGGGTCAAAGTTCAAGGTCACAGTGCTGATTTCACCACTTTTCGGCACCATTTTTATACCAGAAGGGTTCTTAAACACAAAGTGAATATTTTTTCTGGCAATCCTCATATATTGCTAAGAATGTTAAAGGATGTTTCAACTTGTGTTATGTTTCCCTTTTTTATTCAGAAAATATTTTATAACTGCAACATTGCCAAAATTTCTGTTTTGGGTTTACAATAAATCAAAAAGGGTAGAAGATAAACACCTCATTTTTTCTGAGGACTATCTTCTATTGCATATTTAAATATTCTCAAAGTTTTGTTTTGTGTTTCACAATAGTTTCCAAAATAATGATAATACAAATTGACCCATTTCAGTCTACAAAAATGTATATGACCACCATAGTAGTACACTGCTGGCCACCCAAAATGCAACACCAAGAAGGACACGAGATAGCAAAGCCAGATTTACTGGACACATAACAACAGATACAAAGATGAAACGATTGAGCTTACAGGCCCATGCGATTTGCGGAACACGCAGACATGAATAGTTTGTGGCCGCCCCGGTGGCGCAGTGGTCTAAGCGATGGCCTCTGATCATTCGTCCGAACGGGGTCCGGGTTCTAATCCTGCTGAGGCATGGATGTTGTGTTTGTCTTACGGCACTGGCTCTCTCCCTTCCCTGGAACCAGTGACCCTAAATTAGGGACGGGCGACTGCTTATAGCCATTGAGTTGCTCACGGTGGTCGTTAAACCTCCAATCAAGAAGAAGAAGAAGACAAGTCGGCGTTGCCACAGTTCATCAGGCGTAGCCGCGGGTGGTGCTTGCCGGGCCACTCGGTTGCCGATCAGCGAACAGACATGTTTGATGGGCAACATATCGGAAGAACAGGCTGGCCACGGCAGTAGTGACTCCTGGTGGGCCGTGAAGAATTGTTGCATGATGCGTGCCATGTGCGGGAGCACATTGTCCTGTTGAAATGTGGCCGCTGGCAGGTCCTGCAGGTAAGGGAGGACTACAGGCTCCAAAACGTCGGAGATGTAGTGGTGGCTGTTGAGTGTACCAGCGATGCATACCAGAGGGGTGCGGGTGTCATATCCAATTGCGCCCCAAACCATAACGCCAGGTGGCGCACCAGTATGGCGATGCATAATGCAGGCATCATACAGTATCTCGGTGAGGTGCCGCAACACGCGGATCCCCTAAATTAGGAACGGGTGACTGCTTATAGCCCATTGAGTTGCTCACGGTGGTCATTAAACCTCCAATCAAGAAGAAGAAGAAGACAAGTCGGCGTTGCCATAGTTCATCAGGCGTAGCTGCGGGTGGTGCTTGCCGGGCCACTAGGTTGCCGATCAGTGACCAGACATGTTCGATGGGCAACATATCGGAAGAACATGCTGGCCACGGCAGTAGTGACACCTGGTGGGCCGTGAAGAATTGTTGCATGATGCGTGCCATGTGTGGGAGTGCCTTGTCCTGTTGAAATGTGGCCGCTGGCAGGTCCTGCAGGTAAGGTAGCACTACAGGCTCCAAAACGTCGGAGATGTAGTGGTGGTTGTTGAGTGTACCGGCGATGCATACCAGAGGGTGCGGGTGTCATATCAAATTACGCCCCAAACCATAACGCCAGATGGCGGACCGGTATGGCGATGCATAATGCAGGCGTCATACAGTATCTCGGCGAGGTGCCTCAACACGTGGATCCGACCGTCATGGTGTTGCAGGCAGAAGCGGGATTCGTCGAAGACAATGTCGTGCCATTCCGTAGTCCGGATGCAGCGTTCAATGGCCCACTGCGGCGCACTCGCCGGTGGTGTAACGTCAACGATAATCGAAGCAATGGGCGCCGTGCGACAAGTCCCCGCTCCTGCAGACGACATCAAACGGTACGTGCTGACACAGGTTGTTGCGCAACACACCCTAATTCCTGCGCTAACGTTCATGATGTGGCAGTGCGAGCCGTCAATGCCCACCGCACAACATGCCGGTCCTCTCGTTTGGTGGTGCGCCGCGCCTGCGGCAATTGCTCACGTTGGTCCGTCCATCTCTCCTGCACCCACCAAATCCATACTCGCCTCACTATGGCTGGATGTTGTCCCACACGGGCACCGATGTCTTGGTACGATAAACCGCTCGCGATAAGCCACTATTCGTCCTGTCGAACTCCGAAACGTGCTGGAATGACTGCCGTATTCTGCGACGAGGCATCAAGATGCTTCCCACGCACAGGTCCGGCAGCACAACTCACTTCCACTACTTACACCCCGCCTTCTGTGCACCCTTCTTATAGTGCTTCTCGGTGGCGTGTTGGGCACACAAGATTTACAATGCCCTGCAATGCTAATCGTTTGCATGTCCTCTCGCGGGCGATGCATGCTGCGAATTTCAGGCCAATCGGATGCTTCCTTCTTGGTGTTGCATTTTGGGTGACCAGCAGTGTAGTTTACCTGTTTATACATCATAGTACAAAGTTAATATGGAAAATAAAATTATGGGACAGCAAATTAGAACATTCTTTCAGATGTGTTTTAAATGGCCTACTAGCAATTGCGTCAAAGTAAAGACAGTTTTGGGGTAATGTTTTGTCCTCTTCCAAGTAGCAGTGGTTAATTGCAGTGGTGTGAATACTTTTAAAATGTCGGCCTGTGGAACTCATGCTTGGTCATTAGTTGACAAAGAAAATGATGTTCCTCGCCCTAGTGGATGAAAAAACTGAATTTTGAAATCTCTGTGTTCTTCAGAACATTCTTTGATAATGCCAAGCCACCATTTTGATTCATACACACATGCAACGTAATCACAATTTTTTTTGGATTCCTCTGCAAGTTCTGTGTTTGCAAAAACTTTAAATATAGAGATATGTTAACAACTTCATATTTCTTACTGCTTGACACAAGTTGAATTCTTAATCTGTTGTTCTCCATTAAAATAAAGCAATGATGAATTCTAGTGTTTGCTATTTTTAAAGCAGAAGCATATCTATCTGCAAGTATGGCACTTTCTTCATCAGTATCTTTTTGTGATACAAAAAGGAATCGTATTCCTTATATTTTTTCTGTACAGTATTTGAACATGTCTTCTGATGTTAAAATATGTTTGTCAATAAGTTGTAGGATGCCCTTGTTATATGTCGCTTCACAGTACCCCCTATTCCATCGCATGGCCCTTTTCCACGAGAAGTGGCAAAGAAATGCCATTCAGCTTCTTGGTTGAAATCTTTCTTATGGTGAACTAGGTCAACAATTTTTTTTTTTTTTTTTAATAATATTGTCCTCCAGCACCATCTGTAAAATAAATTATCCTTTTCACATTAAGAAGATGGTCTTTTAAGATGGGTCAAAGTTTTCGTAGAAATGTATGTATTGATGTTGCTTGTGTGTCATCGAATCACTAATTACACAAAAACTTAATCGTTGTAATTTGTCATGAGCTTTAAAATAACAAACAAATGGGTGAAGCATAGCTTGGCTATTTATTTACGCAGTGGTACAATTGAATTTCATCTTGTATCACAAAAGTACAGTTTTCTGAAAAGTCGCAAAGTAGTATGCACTCGTCAGAATTTAGAAGTGCTTTCTTGGTCTTAAGGAAACGTGATTGCTCTGTTATTATGTAATGATTCAAAGTATTAAGTTTCCCGAGTAAATTTTCCTTGAATTCTGCACATGGCTCCACAATTGTCATTAAAGTGCATTGATCTGTTATAACCCACTGTTTGTAGGATATTTGGAATATATCATCTTGGAATGAATCCAAGCATTCTAAAACAAAATCTTGACCAGGGCAGAGTGAACATCCGTGAAGTATACACACTTCATTGTTCATGCTACAAACCATCTGTGAAAGCAATTCATTGTAAGTATAATTAAGTTTTGACCCATTAATCATCTTGACATTCTGAGGTATACAACAAACACACATACTGAATGTGTGCCTGGTGCCCTAGCTAGCTAGCACACACCATTTTGGATGCAATTCACAGAATTTGGAAAATCCAATTTTTGCCTCTGAATGCAATTCTTTAAACCTTTCACATAGTTCGTTTAAGTTGCAAAGTACTAGTCGCTTTTGACTTTGTTCTTTTTCTCTCAAGCTGTTTTTTATGGTGACAAAATCTTTTATTCCTGGACACAGTCTGCTGCATTCATCATCCTCACAAAAACTGATTACTTAAGAAAAGGTATTATCTGAAATCTTCTTGCCACTTTGTTTTTGGTGAGTGAAACTTGGTAATACACCATGATTGTGTACAGTTCTTCTTGTTCGTACGAGGTATTCACTGACTTCAAATTGCACACAAATTTTGGAGATTGACCCTGATTGTGGAAGCAAGCTAATAATCCTGACCTTTTCTTCAAAACTAGTAACATTATTTATCTTTGTGTTTAAGGTTTGAAATTAATGTTTCATATTCATTCTGTTGTTTTGTCTCCTTTGATTTTGAAGTACTGGGTTTATTATAAACCTCAAATGAATCGTGCAGTTTATGTGAAACATTACCAGATATTTAGGTAACTTTTTTTTTCTATGGCAGCTTATCTCCTCTGTGCTGGTAAAGTTTGAACTTTCACTGGAGAAATTCCTAAAATGCTACATACTTGATTAACTGATTCCAAGTTAACATGTTTTTGTTCATACAAGCAATTCTCATCAGTTTCAGCATCATGGTCTGAAATATCAGATTCAGAGTAATTTTTATGATTCCTTGTAATTTACTTTCTTGCATTTTCCTGTTCTATGATGAGTCTTGTCACTCTTAGTGACCATTTTTTGACAGTTAGAACATAGAGATTTCCCAGGCACAAGCTGTAGTTCCAGATGTGAGTGTTCTTCAGCAAAGCTGGTGGTTATCTCACGCAATGATTTCTTTATTATTTTTTTATGTATTGTATGGATCACAACATGTATTTCCATATAAGTGGTGGTATTTATCCAAATATTTAATTTTATGGTGCTCACATACACTTTGAATATTGTCTTTCATTCTTATTTTTAATAATTTCTGTTGCTCAGGTGAATACTCACAAATTTTAGTCACTTTTCTTAAAGAGCTGTATGATGCATTAGTAGTCTTCCTCAGTCAAGACACCAACACAACACAACACTGCATTACTGAATACACTTATGATACAAATAATTTCTGAATTTGTAGTGTTAATCAAAAAATTAGATTACACAACTTTAAAACTAATTCAGCAAATCTGATTTGCATAGAAATTCTACATATTTACAACACTGATATTATAAATTTGAAACAAAGCTAAGAGAATTAGATGTTTCACCCTCAAAGGTTCTAAGCTGACTGAATTGAGAGTGGAGTTGAGTTTTGCTACTTGAGGTGGATGATGCAACATCTGATTGTATTGCATCATCTAACACCGAAAGTCCTTCAAATGGACATATCAGATTGCCATGAATGATGACATGTTTGTTTATGATTGTATCACTTTTCTAAAACCCTTAAACTAGGCAAGGACATTATATTTCAGCAAAAAAACCTACAACATGAATGCAAATAAGAATTTGTTTGGAATATTTTTTTGGAAAAAATGGGGGGGGGGGGTGTATTGCTGTTGCAGAGTAACAAGCGCCGGCCTAATTACTTTGCAAAACAATTATATACTATATTAATTCAACATTTGTCGAAAACATTACGTGGTTTCAGAAATTATTAACTATATGTCAACAAAATAGTTTCCATATCATCTACTGTTTCGCACGTTATTAGAAATTCGAGCACGGGAAAAACGTCCATATAATAAGAAAATTTTTATTTCAACTTGTCACTAATATTCCTTTTTTTCTTTTTGATGTTCTTTATAATAGTTTAGAATTTTATTATGAAGATTACAAATTTATATGAAAAAATGTTTTTATATGTGCAGTCAAATGCATCATAAGTTGTCAAAGTCCTCCAATACGTAGAGACAATATGTATTAAAAGATTAATATTATTCCAGTTTTTTAAGTCATGATTTACGAAATTAATACAATAGAAAAGAACTTTCGAACCTTTTGATTATGATGCGTTGAATCAGTAATAAGCCATCTTGTTATCGAAGAAGGCATGATTTTCCTTTCCTGTGGTATCAGCTTCCAAGTTGAACTTCGATCTTATAATTTCTTATTATAGATGATGGTTGCATGTTTTATTTTCCGTGGCTCGATATCCCAAACTAGTTTCAATTCCTTCTTTTTGGAATCATCTTCAGTGGGTATTATGATCTTCTCATACATGTTGTGTTTCGGCCACTTACATCGATTCCACTGGCAGCGTCCGACTTTTCACGGCAGTTGTACTCTTGCGCATGCTATTTTTGGTATTAATGCACGTTCTTAGTCGTGTTTTGATATAACCGGATGACATGAATTCCGACTCCAAATTAATTGGTGTTGCCATTCGTTTGTTGAAAATAATTAATAAGGTCTTTTATTATATTTTTTATCGTTAATTTCTTTTTCGATAAAATATTTCCAAGCGTACGGTAGATTCATTGGATCATTATTATTACAATTTATTTCTTTAGTTTTTTCAATCATTATCGCTTCTGAGGTTAATATTTGGTTTTTAGTTTTATGTGAGGTTATTAATTTTGCATCATACCAAACAGGATAAGCTTCATTTTCAATACAATGATTTATTAATGATGTTTTGTTTTCTTTTTTATTCCAGTTCGATATATGTTCTTTTAATCTGGTCTTAAATCTTCTTTTTGTACTTCCTATGTATACTTTATTTCTTTCATTTCTTTCTATTTCTGTATAATATTTTGTTGGTATAGAATATACTCCGGCTTTATCAAGCATTGATCTTCTTTCATTTCCATTAGTTAATATAGTTTCGTTATCTATGACGGTTTCTGCCAATATCATTTTTTCTTTAATGCATTCCTTCTTTAAGATATCTGTTATTGGAGGAATGTAGTGAATTTTACCAGCAAATTTTTTATTTCATTTTTTTGTTTATTTTTATTTTCATTTAAAGATTTCTTTATATTTTCAAGTATATCATCTATGATCTTTTTCTTGTATCCAAATTTCATAGCAGTTCTTTTTATCCAGTTAATCTCAATCTTTTCTTTGTGTTTATTACAGGAATGGGTTAATGCTCTTCTTATGTAAAATTGAAGTGCTGCTCTTTTATATTTCCAAGGATGATTTGAATCAATCGGAATTATCGTTGGAGTATAAGTTGGTTTTCGATATACTTCGTATTCAATCATATTATTTCGCCTGAATAAAGAAATGTCTAAATAGTTTAGTTGTCTCTTAACTTCTTTTTCCATAGTAACTTGTATTGTAGGATAAAAACTATTGTATTTGTTTACAAATGTTTCAAGTTCTTTTTCAGATTGCTTCCAGAAGATATGATATCGTCAACGTATCTTACGTATAGTATTAGTTGTTTTTGATTGAATGAATCCAAAAGTTTATTTTCTATGTCTTGTAATATTATTTCAGCAAGAAGTCCCGAAATTGGTGATCCCATTGGTGCACCTTGTTTTTGTCGGTATATTTTTTTATTATATGTGAAGTAGTTATTATCAGCTACTAGTTTCAATGCCTGGATAATACTAATTCTTTGTGCTTCAGGTATTTTTTTTCATCTTTTAACTTCTGATTTAACAATTGAATTGCTTCATAAACAGGTGTATTTGGATATAGGGAAACAATATCTAGACTGATCATCAGAAAATCGGTTGTTTTTAGTTCTTTAACTTTTTAATCACTTCAATGGAGTTGTTAATTGTATAAATATGTTGAAAGTAATACTGTTTTAAATGTTTAAATAGTTCTTTTTCAAGGAGAATTGTTGGAGACGTTGTTTTATTTACTATTGGTCTTAATGGTTCTTCTTTTTTATGCGTTTTGATTTTGCTGAATATGCTTGGAATAGACGCTCCAACGGGCGGAATGGCTTTGTTTTTAATATTATCAGGTAAATGTCCATGGTTTTTTATATAAGCCATTTTTCTTAGAATTGTATCTGTTGGGTCAAGTGTAGTTTCTTCGATATCCAATTTTTCTATAGCCGTTTTCATTTTTATATCATAATCATCTTTGTCTAATATAATAATTTGTTTGGCTTTATCAGCGCTTATGCATTTAATTGCTGGGTTGTTCTTGAGGTTCATTAGCTCTTGTCTCTCATATTTTATAGCTGGTATTTGTTCTTCTTTTTCTTTGTTATTGATTGCTCTTAATATTTTAAATCTTGTAGGGTTTTGTCTTTTATTTGGTAGTTTCTTGATGACGTCTTCTATATATGGGATTATTATCTCGGCTTTCGAATTTCTTGTTTATATGCATATCTCGTTCCTCTATTGAGTGCTTTAACTTGTAGATATGTCAATTCATTATTAGATTTGTTAATGAACAGTGGTTTGTCTTCTAATGTTGGTAGTTTTTCTTTTCCTTCTTTGTTATTATACTTTTCTCTTATGAGGTTTTCAATTTTATGAAAGTGTCTCCTTCTGTCTTTAAATTGTTGTCTTTCTATAATAGCAAATATTTTAATTAATGCTATTTTTATTTCTTCTTTATCTTTCTCTTGCATGCATTGATTATATAATCTGTAGTTTTCTTACTCAATCTATCAATGTCTTTTCGTTTTCTCTAATAGAGGCTCTTAATCTTTTAATTTCACAAGTTTGTAAAATGGTTTTATCTTTATAATTCATTGGTTTATTTCTAATTTGTAAAAATTTAGGTGTAATTCCATTGTTTTTACAAGTTGTCAAAAAGTTTAAATGTTCGACTTCTTTGCTCAACTGGATTCTATGCTTTTTTAAAGTTCGTGATATTCATTTTGTTTAGTTCGTATATATTATGATTTCAGCCGCGAATTTCAGATTTTCTCCAATAAAATCAACATTATGAGCCTTTTAAATCTCCAGTTTCCATAAATTATATTAATTCAACATTTGTCGAAAACATTACGTGGTTTCAGAAATTATTAACTATATGTCAACAAAATAGTTTCCATATCATCTACTGTTTCGCACGTTATTAGAAATTCGAGCATGGGGAAAAACGTCCATATAATAAGAAAATTTTTATTTCAACTTGTCACTAATATTCCTTTTTTTCTTTTTGATGTTCTTTATAATAGTTTAGAATTTTATTATGAAGATTACAAATTTATATGAAAAAATGTTTTTATATGTGCAGTCAAATGCATCATAAGTTGTCAAAGTCCTCCAATACGTAGAGACAATATGTATTAAAAGATTAATATTATTCCAGTTTTTTAAGTCATGATTTACGAAATTAATACAATAGAAAAGAACTTTCGAACCTTTTGATTATGATGCGTTGAATCAGTAATAAGCCATCTTGTTATCGAAGAAGGCATGATTTTCCTTTCCTGTGGTATCAGCTTCCAAGTTGAACTTCGATCTTATAATTTCTTATTATAGATGATGGTTGCATGTTTTATTTTCCGTGGCTCGATATCCCAAACTAGTTTCAATTCCTTCTTTTTGGAATCATCTTCAGTGGGTATTATGATCTTCTCATACATGTTGTGTTTCGACCACTTACATCGATTCCACTGGCAGCGTCCGACTTTTCACGGCAGTTGTACTCTTGCGCATGCTATTTTTGGTATTAATGCACGTTCTTAGTGGATGTTTTGATATAACCGGATGACATGAATTCCGACTCCAAATTAATTGGTGTTGCCATTCGTTTGTTGAAAATAATTAATAAGGTCTTTTATTATATTTTTTATCGTTAATTTCTTTTTCGATAAAATATTTCCAAGCGTACGGTAGATTCATTGGATCATTATTATTACAATTTATTTCTTTAGTTTTTTTCAATCATTATCGCTTCTGAGGTTAATATTTGGTTTTTAGTTTTATGTGAGGTTATTAATTTTGCATCATACCAAACAGGATAAGCTTCATTTTCAATACAATGATTTATTAATGATGTTTTGTTTTCTTTTTTATTCCAGTTCGATATATGTTCTTTTAATCTGGTCTTAAATCTTCTTTTTGTACTTCCTATGTATACTTTATTTCTTTCATTTCTTTCTATTTCTGTATAATATTTTGTTGGTATAGAATATACTCATCGGCTTATCAAGCATTGATCTTCTTTCATTTCCATTAGTTAATATAGTTTCGTTATCTATGACGGTTTCTGCCAATATCATTTTTTCTTTAATGCATTCCTTCTTTAAGATATCTGTTATTGGAGGAATGTGAGAATTTTACCAGCAAATTTTATTTCATTTTTTTGTTTATTTTTATTTTCATTTAAAGATTTCTTTATATTTTCAAGTATATCATCTATGATCTTTTTCTTGTATCCAAATTTCATAGCAGTTCTTTTTATCCAGTTAATCTCAATCTTTTCTTTGTGTTTATTACAGGAATGGGTTAATGCTCTTCTTATGTAAAATTGAAGTGCTGCTCTTTTATATTTCCAAGGATGATTTGAATCAATCGGAATTATCGTTGGAGTATAAGTTGGTTTTCGATATACTTCGTATTCAATCATATTATTTCGCCTGAATAAAGAAATGTCTAAATAGTTTAGTTGTCTCTTAACTTCTTTTTCCATAGTAACTTGTATTGTAGGATAAAAACTATTGTATTTGTTTACAAATGTTTCAAAGTTCTTTCAGATTGCTTCCAGAAGATAAGGATATCGTCAACGTATCTTACGTATAGTATTAGTTGTTTTTGATTGAATAGAATCAAAAGTTTATTTTCTATGTCTTGTAATATTATTTCAGCAAGAAGTCCCGAAATTGGTGATCCCATTGGTGCACCTTGTTTTTGTCGGTATATTTTTTTATTATATGTGAAGTAGTTATTATCAGCTACTAGTTTCAATGCCTGGATAATACTAATTCTTTGTGCTTCAGGTATTTTTTTTCATCTTTTAACTTCTGATTTAACAATTGAATTGCTTCATAAACAGGTGTATTTGGATATAGGGAAACAATATCTAGACTGATCATCAGAAAATCGGTTGTTTTTAGTTCTTTAACTTTTTTAATCACTTCAATGGAGTTGTTAATTGTATAAATATGTTGAAAGTAATACTGTTTTAAATGTTTAAATAGTTCTTTTTCAAGGAGAATTGTTGGAGACGTTGTTTTATTTACTATTGGTCTTAATGGTTCTTCTTTTTTATGCGTTTTGATTTTGCTGAATATGCTTGGAATAGACGCTCCAACGGGCGGAATGGCTTTGTTTTTAATATTATCAGGTAAATGTCCATGGTTTTTTATATAAGCCATTTTTCTTAGAATTGTATCTGTTAGGTCAAGTGTAGTTTCTTCGATATCCAATTTTTCTATAGCCGTTTTCATTTTTATATCATAATCATCTTTGTCTAATATAATAATTTGTTTGGCTTTATCAGCGCTTATGCATTTAATTGCTGGGTTGTTCTTGAGTTCATTAGCTCTTGTCTCTCATATTTTATAGCTGGTATTTGTTCTTCTTTTTCTTTGTTATTGATTGCTCTTAATATTTTAAATCTTGTAGGGTTTTGTCTTTTATTTGGTAGTTTCTTGATGACGTCTTCTATATATGGGATTATTATCTTCGGCTTTCGGAATTTCTTGTTTATATGCATATCTCGTTCCTCTATTGAGTGCTTTAACTTGTAGATATGTCAATTCATTATTAGATTTGTTAATGAACAGTGGTTTGTCTTCTAATGTTGGTAGTTTTCTTTTCCTTCTTTGTTATTATACTTTTCTCTTATGAGGTTTTCAATTTTATGAAAGTGTCTCCTTCTGTCTTTAAATTGTTGTCTTTCTATAATAGCAAATATTTTAATTAATGCTATTTTTATTTCTTCTTTATCTTTCTCTTGCATGCATTGATTATATAATCTGTAGTTTTTCTTACTCAATCTATCAATGTCTTTTCGTTTTTCTCTAATAGAGGCTCTTAATCTTTTAATTTCACAAGTTTGTAAAATGGTTTTATCTTTATAATTCATTGGTTTATTTCTAATTTGTAAAAATTTAGGTGTAATTCCATTGTTTTTACAAGTTGTCAAAAAGTTTAAATGTTCGACTTCTTTGCTCCAACTGGATTCTATGCTTTTTAAAGTTCGTGATATTCATTTTGTTTAGTTCGTATATATTATGATTTCAGCCCTTAATTTCAGATTCTCTCCAATAAAATCAACATTATGAGCCTTTTAAATCTCAGTTTCCATAAATTATATTAATTCAACATTTGTCGAAAACATTACGTGGTTTCAGAAATTATTAACTATATGTCAACAAAATAGTTTCCATATCATCTACTGTTTCGCACGTTATTAGAAATTCGAGCACGGGAAAAACGTCCATATAATAAGAAAATTTTTATTTCAACTTGTCACTAATATTCCTTTTTTCTTTTTGATGTTCTTTATAATAGTTTAGAATTTTATTATGAAGATTACAAATTTATATGAAAAAATGTTTTTTATATGTGCAGTCAAATGCATCATAAGTTGTCAAAGTCCTCCAATACGTAGAGACAATATGTATTAAAAGATTAATATTATTCCAGTTTTTTAAGTCATGATTTACAAAATTAATACAATAGAAAAGAACTTTCGAACCATCATAATCAAAAGGTTAGAAAGTTCTTTTCTATTGTATTAAGTAAATCATGACTTAAAAATGGAATAATATTAATCTTTTAATACATATTGTCTCTAATATTGGAGGACTTTGACAACTTATGATGCATTTTGACTTCGCATATAAAAACATTTTTCATATAAATTTGTAATCTTCATAATAAAATTACAACTATTCTAAAGAACATCAAAAGAAAAAGGAATATTAGTGACAAGTTGAAATAAAAATTTTCTTATTATATGGGCGTTTTTCCCGTGCTCGAATTTCTAATAACGTCTTATTAGATGATATGAAACTATTTTGTTGACATATAGTTAATAATTTCTGAAACCACGTAATGTTTTGTAAATATTGAATTAATATAATTTATGGAAACTGGAGATTTAAAAACTCATAATGTTGATTTTATTGGAAAATCTGAAATTCAGAAATCATAATATATGCAACTAAAATGAATATCACGAACTTTAAAAAGCATAGAATCCAGTTGAGCAAAGTAGCATTTAAACTTTTTGACAACTGTAAAAACAATGGAATTACACCTAAATTTTACAAATTAGAAATAAACCAATGAATTATAAAGATAAAACCATTTTACAAACTTGTGAAATTAGATTAGAGCCTCTATTAGAGAAAAGCGAAAAGACATTGATAGATTGAGTAAGAAAAACTACAGATTATATAATCAATGCAAGAGAAAGATAAAGAAGAAATAAAAATAGCATTAATTAAAATATTTGCTATTATAGAAAGACAACAATTTAAAGACAGAAGAGACACTTTCATAAAGTGAAACCTCATAAGAAGAAAATATAATAACAAAGAAGAAGAAAAACTACCAACATTAGAAGACAAACCCTGTTCATTAACAAATCTAATAATGAATTGACATATCTACAAGTTAAAGCACTCAATAGAGAACGCAGATATGCATATAAACAGAAATTCGAAAAGCGAGATAATAATCCCATATATAGAAGACGTCATCAAGAAACTACCAAATAAAAGACAAAACCCTACAAGATTTAAAATATTAAGAGCAATCAATAACAAAGAAAAGAAGAACAAATACCAGCTATAAAATATGAGAGACAAACTAATGAACCTCAAGAACAACCCAGCAATTAAATGCATAAGCTGATAAACAAATTAAATTATATTAGACAAAGATGATATGATATAAAAATGAAAAGCTATAGAAAAAATTGGATATATGAAAACTACACTTGACCCAACAGATACAATTCTAAGAAAAATGTATATATACAAAAAACCATGAACATTTACCTGATAATATTAAAAACAAAGCCATTCCGCCGTTAGGCGTCTATTCCAAGCATATTCAGCAAAATCAAAGCGCATAAAAAGAAGAACCATTAAGACCAATAGTAAATAAACAACGTCTCCAAACAATTCTCCTTGAAAAGAACTATTTAAACATTTAAAACAGTATTACTTTCAACATATTTATACAATTAACAACTCCATTGAAATGATTAAAAAATTAAGAAAAAAACAACCGATTTTCTGATGATCAGTCTAGATATTGTTTCCTATATCCAAATACACCTGTTTATGAAGCAATTCAATTGTTAAATCAGAAGTTAAAAGATGAAAAAAAAATACCTGCACAAAAAAGTGAAAATTATTATCCAGGCATTGAAACTAGTAGCTGATAATAACTACTTCACATATAATAAAATATACAGGTGCAATGGGATCACCAATTTGGGGACTTCTTGCTGAAATAATATTACAAGACATAGAAAATAAACTTTGGATTCATTCAATCAAAAACAACTAATACTATAAATTAAAGATCGTTGGCGATATCCTTATCTTCTGGAAACAATCTGAAAAGAACTTGAAACATTTAATAAACAAATACAATAGTTTTTATCCTACAATACAAGTTACTATGGAAAAGAAGTTGAAGACAACTAAACTATTTAGACATTTCTTTATTCAGGCGAAATAATATGATTGAATCTGAAAACCAACTTATACTCCAACGATAATTCCGATTCAAATCATCACTGGAAATATAAAAAAAGCACTTCAATTTTACATAGAAGAGCATTAACCATTCCTGTAATAACACAAAGAAAGATTGAGATTAACTGGATAAAAAGAACTGCTAATGAAATTTGGATACAAAGATAAAGATCATACTTGAAAATAAAGAAATCTTTAAATGAAAATAAAAATAAACAAAAAAATGAAATAGAAATTTGGTAAATTCCTACATTCACAATAACAGATATCTTAAAGAAGAATGCATTAAAGAAAAAATGATATTTGGCAAAACGTCATAGATATAAAACTATATTAACAATGAAAGAAGATCAATGCTTGATAAAGCCGGAAAACACAATACCAACAAAAATATTATACAGAAATAGAAAGAAATGAAAAATAAAGTATACATAGGAAAGTACAAAGAAGATTTAAGACCAGATTAAAGAACATATATCGAACTGAGAATAAAAAGAAAACAAAACATCATTAATAAATCATTGTATTGAAAATGAACTTATCCTGTTTGGTATGATGCAAAATTAATAACCTCACATAAAACTAAAACAAATATTAACACTCAAGCGATAATGATTGAAAAAACTAAAGAAATAAATTGTAATAATGATCAATGAGATCTACGCAAAACTGAAATATTTATCGAAAAGAAAATTAGCGATAAAAATATAATAAAAGACCTTATTAATTATTTTCAACAAACGAATGGCAACACCAATTAATTTGGAGTCGGAATTCATGTCATCGACCGTTATCAAAACGTGCATTAATACCAAAAAATAGCATGCTCAAATACAACTGCGTGAAAAATCGGACTCCGAATAATCGATGTAGTGGCGAACACAGCATGTATGAGAAAGATCATAATACCCACTGAAAATTCAAAAGAGGAATTGAAACTAGTTTGGGATATCAAGAAAATAAAACATGCAACCATCATCTATAATAAGAATTATAAGATGAAGTTCAACTTTAATGACCACAGAGAAAGGAAATCATGCCTTCTGATAACAAGATGGCCCAATATTACTGATTCAACGCATAATCAAAAGGTTCGAAAGTTCTTTTCTATTGTATTAATTTAAATAAATCATGACAAAACTGGAATATTAATCTTTAATACATATTGTCTCTCGTATTGTTGAGACTTTGACAACTTATGATGCATTTGACTTGCTACATATAAAAACATTTTTTCATATAAATTTGTAATCTTCATAATAAAATTCTAAACTATTATAAAGAACATCAAAAGAAAAAAAGGAATATTAGTGACAAGTTGAAATAAAAATTTTCTTATTATATGGGCGTTTTCCGTGCTCGAATTTCTAATAACGTCTTAAAACAGTAGATGATATGGAAACTATTTTGTTGACATATAGTTAATAACAATTATATACATTTTTAATGTATTAAAGTAAACATATTTATTAAATGCATGTATTACTAACTATTTTATGTTAGATTAAATGCTAAAAGTATGCCCATATTGCATACCATGAAAGGCAAATTTGCATTATCATTATTTCAGAAACTATTGTGAAACACAAAACAAAACTTTAAAAATATTTAGATATGCAATAGAAGATAGTCCTCAGAAAAAATAAGGTGTTTATTTGCTACCCCTTTTGATTTATTGTATCCCAAAAATGGAAATTTTGTCAATGTTGCAGTTATCAAATATTTTCTGAATAAAAAAGGGAAACATAACACAAGTTGAAATATGCTTAAACATTCTTACCAACATATGAGGATTTCCTGAAAAAATATGCACTTTGTGTTTAAGTACCCTTCTGGTATAAAAATGCTAACGAAAAATGGCGAAATCAGCACTGTGACCTTGAACTTTGACCGCCCTACAACCAGACGAATTATTATGCTATGAAAGTGAGGTTATTACCTCTATTTAGGCACCCATTAAGTGTCATTATCTCCACAATTACTCAATTTGTGTTAATTAATGATAACCCTTATTGTAGCTCAATTTTGAGGGTTTGAGAACCGATATTTCCAAAGGGGTTGGGAAAATAAATCCCAAACTTTGTTTTCAGGGTACTTTTATGTTGTGCTGTAACATATAAAAAAAATGGGGAAAATCAAAAAACCTACAACTACAATTTTTTTTTAAATCTGGTGATTTCATGTGGAATGGCCCCAGGGTGATTCAAAAAGGAGCTTACAACTTTGAAAGCATATATAAATTTATTCAGAATACTTAAAAACTTTTTAGAGGCGTTAATCTGTAGCAAAACACATCAAGTTTTACCTCGTGTAGTGCCATAGCATCTAATTCCATAGCCGCGACAGCCAGTGGTGTGCATTTCAAAATGGCTGCTTTCACAGGTGGTGTGGAGCATGCTCATGTATGTTTTATTTTGAAGAGATGAAATTCACAACAACTGTTCAACAGAAATATTGCACCCAGTATCATAGGGAACCTCCCACTAGACATACAATTTACTCTTGGCATAAGACTTTTCTTGGGACTAATTGTTCTGTTTACCGTAAGAAATCCCCTGGCTGTGTGCATGTTTCTGCTGCTCTCATGGAAGAAGAGAGAGGCAGTTTTGTTCGTAGTTCTATGAAATCAACGCGACGTGCGTGTCATGAAATGGGTAGATCAATGAAAGAAGAAATATTCTTCACTGTCCTGGTTGGTGTAAGGGCTAGCATACTCGAATAGAAATCAAGAGATGCAGGTTCGATTCCTGCTCCATGGCGATGAAATTTTAAAGTTTTCTGAGAGGCTTTACATGGATGACCAGTAATTGTTGCAAACAAATTCAGAATTTATATTCTGTTTGCTTTGAATACTCTATGAAATGGGTATTTCACAACCAATGATTTGGCGAGTGTTACAAAAATGATTGCACTTAAAACCATACAGTTACCATGGTTCAAGAAATTAGTAGCACAGATAGCGTGGCTCATCAGTAATTGTGTGCAGAAATGTTGCATTGGATAGAGGTAGGCAGGACCTGTATGGACAACGTAATCTTCAGTGATGAGTTGACATTTCATGTCAGTGGTAAGGTTAACATCCACAACTGCAGGATTTGAGGTGCTAAAAATCCACGCAAATGACTGGAACATGTTTGTGACAGCCCAAAGGTGAATGTGCATTGTGTACTTAGCAAACATAAAGTTTGCAGGCCCTTTTTCATGAGAAAACCATCAGCAGTACCATGATGAGGTTTCACTAAAGATCGAGTGTTTGTTCCAAGATTACCTACAAATCTCACTGAACTCAAAACTCTAATAACCGGCGCAGTTGCAGAAGTGATAACAGATATGCAGCTTTGAGTTTGGGAAGAAATTGATTTCATGTGAGATGTCTGCCGTAAAACAATGGTTGTCACATCGAACCAAAGTGACTATGTGGAATAAAACTTGATGTGTTTTGCTACAGATTAACACTTCACAAAATTCTGCAAGTAGTCTAAATAAATTTCTGTATGCTTTTAAAGTTGTAAAGTCCTTTTTGAATCACCCTGTATAACTAGTTGTTGTCTTATTATGTGAAAGTCTGGATGAATATAAGCAATTCTGACATTTAGTTATCCTTGGACCTGTGGCTTCAAGATATTTATTTTTTATTTTTTTGTTTGGCATTTCTTTTTACTCCATACAACTAATCATCAATAAAATTGACATTTCTTTCAATAAAATTGGAACAAAAACTGTTATATCTGTAGGCTTATATTGTATAAATTTCTTTTAGCTATTTTATAGTAAATACTTACTCCATGTACTGTGTCCTTGGTGTTAACAGTTTTGTAAAACTTGATGAGATTTTGCTGCATTTGCTTTGTTTATTTTTAGTTGCTGTATATCATTGATGAATGCATTTGTGTAATTATTTATTATAACCACCATTTTTATTCTCAAAAGTTTGTTGGTGGTTATGGGAGATGTAAATGTATCTTTCCTGAAAGTTTTGCTAATAGTTACTGTAGATATATTTATAATTATGAAAGTTTTGTTGGTAGTTATTACAGATGTGTTATTTACTCATGTTCTACTATGTGAATGATATGGGGCCATGTATGTTTTAAATGTTGTTTTTGTTTTTCTTTGCATGTTGTCTGTATGTTTGTTTTGAGAATTTAATGTAATCTTACCACTGTGCACACATTAAAATATGCTCAGTAACTTCATTAACATATTTTTCTGCTTTCAGATTGCCATACATCGCCCTCTTAAGGCATTCAATACTGACTCTGTTTGACCACCAGTCGGAATGCTAAAAATATAATGTACTATTGCTAAAGTAGAAATAAATTTTATGCATTTAGAATATTCCACGAAATTACAAAATCAAATAGGACAACTATCTAAAAAATTCCAAGGCAATGTACATACCGTATCCACAATAAGTGTTTCTTTAAACTTGTGTTCTACAACACTACAACTCAAAAGGAAAGTTCTGAAATAGTAGTAAACCAATTATATAGCTATATAATTATGCCACATAAAATGGATATTGTGCATGTACACAAGCAGAAAATACATAAAAAAAACTTTGGTAAGAGATACTCAAATCAAATTCAATGAGATCTTATACCAAACTATGTCCTAGAAGAAATGGCACCAATATCACATGTACTAACTAGTGTAAAAACTGTGTGTAAGAAAATGCAGAAAACAAAAGGAAAATTTAATTGGTCTCAGTTATAACTATATGATACAGATTTTTTTTTTAAAGTGACATCTAGAAGTAAGAATTATGTCTTCCAATCTGTACACCACATATTTTGTAGAAATTCATAACCAGCAGTAATCGAGGGGTGTTCAAGGAGATTCAAAATGTGCTGACATTTACAGAAAATGACATAAGTTCAAGGCGTTATACATCCACTTTAATTTTTTTGTAGAATTTTATTACTTTTTTAATTAAAGCATTTTTGTTAAAATTTTGAGATTCCTTTTTTGTTCAGTTTTAATAGCTTTAATAAAAATTTTTATCTAGCTGATATTTTTGCTTTGTACCTAGATTTGTCCTTATTTCCTCTTTTGGTTTATGAAATCAAGATGGTAAAATTATACATGTATATTATCTTTTAAATTATTGGTATGGAGTTACTGGTTACCTTGTTTGACCATTAGAGGTAATTAAGGTACAAAAAGTAAAATGGAACAACACTTATAAAAATAGGAAATATTGTAAAATACGAACTTCCACGCACAAAAGTGCGGAATGATACATTGACACTTAATGACTTGAGCGTGTGGTGAGTGATGTTGAGGAGTAGTGTGAGAGATATCGAAGGAGTAGGACATGCCGAGCTTTGGCTGAGACGACAAGTTTAGTGTGTACCGAGGAGTGTATTCCAGTTTATGTTTTTGTGTAAAATAGTAAGTAATAAATGTTTTGTGTTGTGATCGAGTGTCTGTGATGTTACAGACAAAAGAAAGAAGTGGAGGCACCGGTGGGATACGAGCTTCGCGGCGTTTTTATAACCGTGGGAATCGATGAGTTGAAAGATCTTCAAGCGTGAGAAAGAACCAACGCGACAGGGATATTTTTTCCTCTTTGTGTTGGGAAGAACAAAGGATGGTGACTCTTGTTTTTCGAAATTAGTTCGTGAAAAAGCAAACAAGTTCCCAATCAGATTTACACTGACGTTAGCTTTTTATGTAAGTACTGTTTTTGTTGTTGTTCTTAGAGAATTATCCAAAGACATGAGATACCAAAGCAAGCTTTTTAGAAGTTTCCGGGCACGGAATTAAATAGAAGGAAACAATTTCTGTCAAGAAATAGTACAACATTCAGAACAACTGTTTGAGCCTAGAGTATAGGTAAATGTAGAATATTGTTGTAAACAATTTCTGTAAACGTATAAACACATATGATAATAAATAAACATTGGGTACACGTAGAACTTATCTAAATTCGGCATTGTTGAAATGGCTTTCTTAGGAAGAGCTCGCAAAGAAGAACTTCTGCAGTTGGCAGAAGAATTGGGTATAGAAGTTATGCCAAATATCAAAATTCTGGATTTAAAAATAAAATTGTCAACTTTGAAGGTTATGAAGAGGATTCCGTGAAAGAATTTTTGGCAGGTATAAAAGAGCGTAGAGAAACAGAAAGACAAATGGAATTGGAGCTTGAAAAATGTAAACAAACAGAAAGACAAATGGAATTTGAGCTTGAAAAACTCAGAATAGAAGCTGGACGTCAGCCGCAGGGAGGCAGTTTGAAGCAAAATGGAAATGCTCATAAACCGAGATTAGAACTTCGTCATTTGATGAAAACATTTGACCCAAAAGACAGTGATATAAGTATTTACTTAGTTTTATTTGAAAGGCAAGCACAACAAGCAGAAATAAAAAGGGAAGATTGGGTCGCGAATTTGATAGGACTTTTGCCCTACGAAATATCACAATTGATTGCCAGAGAAAATGTGGAAGATGCTAAAAACTATGAATATATTAAAAGGTTACTTCTTAAAAGATGTAAGTTAAGTCCAGAGAAATTTAGATTGAAATTTGTACAACACATGCGTACATCAGAGAAGACCTGGAGAGATTTCGCCTTCGAGTTAGAAAATTATTTTAATGAATGGATTTCAGGACTTAAAATAGGCGATTTTGAAGGTCTAAAAAAATTAATGATCACAGATCAATTGAAGCGGAGAGTGCCTATAGAAATAAGGGAGCATTTTATTGAGAAATGGTTAAATATTGTCTCACCTTCAGATTTGGCTGATATGGTGGACAATTATGAAAGATTGCATTTTTGAACTTCCCTTTTTGTTGGTAAAGTTCGATTAACACTTACCGCACGTGGGGCTTGGCTTTCTATTCTTATTTCCGTTATGTGGATGCGGCATGGGAGTTGGGTTTTTCATTTATTTGCAGGTCCACTTCATTTTTTTCCCGTTGGTATTTATCTGGCCTCGTCACTAAATGAGTTTTTTTCCTTTGCTGCCTCCTCATTTACTTCAATAATTTTTCATAACCCAAGTACTTTCGGTAATACTCCATTACCGTCATCGAGGGACGTTTTGCTCCGACTAGCACAGACCGTGTCAGCTGGGCATTTCGGTGGTTCTCGCGGGCTGCTTCTTTCATCGGCTATCGCTTCTTTTTGGGCGTTGTGGCGCCATCTCTTGGTGGTCACTGATCTCATTTTTCGAACTTTTTCATTTTTTTGCTCAATTTTAATTAAATTTCTCCAGCGATTTCTCAAAATATTAGGGTCATTATGGTTGCAAACTTTTGCCCTATTTTGCAGGCCAATAAATACCAATGGGAAAAGATAAATACCAACGGGAAAAAAATACCAACAAGGCCAGATAAATACCAACGGGAAAAAAAATGAAGTGGACCCGCAACTAAATGAAAAACCCCCATGCCACATCCACATAATGGAAATAAGAATTGAAAGCCAAGCCCCACGTGCGGTAAGTGTTAATCGAACTTTACCAACAAAAAGGGAAGTTCAAAAATGCAAATGCATTAATGCACGTTAAAAAAAATAACCTCCAATATTGGAAGTAAATTGAAAATTATGAAAGTGTAAGAGGTGGAACCAAGAAAAATTCGTCGAATGAATTTTGTGCTTCAAAGAAAATGCAAGGCAGTGAGAAAAAAACTAGAGATAACTATGATCGGGGAAATTTTATGAAAAATGGATTTTATAACAAAAATTATGTTAAGTCAGATGTAGGACAAGGGTGGTCAAATCGGAATCTATCTCAGAATGAAGAAAAGTATATTCACAGACGGAAGATTCAATGTTACGAGTGTGCATCTTATGATCACATTCGACCTCAGTGTCCTAAGCTAAAATCACAGAACTCAATAAGCGTAAATAGAATCAGAGAGGAAACTGAAGGGGATCTCTTGGCACCCTATACCTTTGAAGAAAAAATAAATGGAGTTACCATGCCTATTCTCCGGGATACAGGTTCATCAGTTGATATCATTTGTCAAGAGTATGTGTCGCCAGGTGAGTTTACTGGAGAACATGTGTGGGTACAGCATCTTCTGGATGAACAAAAGGTTTGTTTACCATTGGCAGAAGTTGGACTAGAATGTGAATTAGGTCATATTGTAACTAAGGCTGCAGTGATTAGGAAGTCACTAGATCAAGGTAGATATTTACTTGGAAATAAGACGGCTGCTTTGTTAAAAAATTGATATGGAGTGGCCACTTAATTCAGAACAGGTAAATGTTGTGGTTACTCGGTATCAAGAAAAACAGAAATGAAACAACGAAGAGAGAAATTCAGTAAAGAATGATTCAGGGAAGAAAGAAAAGCAAGCCCTTGAAGGAGAGGCTGTGGGTTCCGAAGAATCAGATGAATTAGAAGAAGAAATTCTGCCATTGAGGCATGATGAAGATAAAGCCATGTTAGAGTTGGTAAAAATGGATTCAAAAAGTTTCATGAAAGATCAACGGGAAAGTTTGGAATTGAGAAAAATTCTCAAAGAAATAGAGAAAACAGATGTTAAAAAGGCAAATGGTTAGGCTGTACTAAGAAATGGGATGTTGGTGAAGAAGAAGATCAACAAGATTGGCGAAAAGGGAGATCTTATTGTTGTTCCAGAACAATATAGAGAACAAATAAAAAACGTGTCATGAGGGAACTTCGGGACATTTAGGAGTGACAAAAACCAAAGACAGACTAGCGAAGCATTTTTATTGGCCTAACTGTTATAAAGACATTGAAGAATTTGTAAAATCTTGTGATTCATGCCAACGTGCTGGAAAAGCTGGGGGAAAAAAGAAAGCACCTTTGAAAATAGTTCCAATTATTCCTGAAATTTTTACAAAGATCAACGTTGATGCCTGTGGGCCTTTGCCCGAGACTTTAAGCGGAAATAGATACATAATTACAGCTATGTGTTTGTTATCCAAATATCCAGATGCGGTACCAGTCCCAGACATAGGATCCAAGTCGGTAGTTGACGCTTTTTTACACATTTTTAGCCTCATGGGATTTCCGAAAGAAATTCAAACTGATCAAGGAGCCAGTTTTGTAAGCTTTTTGACACTAGAATTTCTGGAGCAGTTTGGAATAAAAGTTACTCATAGTTCTGTATATCATCCCCAAAGTAATCCGGTAGAACGATTCCATCGAACTATTAAAAGGATGTTGAGAGTTTTATGTCTTGAGTCTGCTCCGGATTGGGAGAAAAAGTTACCGGCGGCTCTGTTTGCTTTGAGAACTGTGACACATGAAAGCACAGGGTTTACGCCTGCTGAATTGGTGCATGGAAAAAATTTGAGGATGCCAATGACACTATTGTATGAAAAATGGATGGGTCATCCTGAAGAAGAAAACTATGTCACTGAATATGTATTTGAGTTAATAAGTAGGATGAAAAGATGTCAAGAACTTGCCATTAAAAACATGGAAGTGGCTCAATTGAAAAGAAAATATTGGTATGACAGAAATGCGGTAAAACATGAATTTCAAGAAGGAGATTTGGTATTGGTTTTTGTTACCTGCAGGCCAAATAAGTTAGCGGAACAGTGGAAAGGACCAGGGAAAATTGAGAAAAGAATTTCTGAGACTAATTATGTAGTAAGCTTTGAAGGCAAAAATGTAAAGCATCAGGTATATCACATTAACATGCTGAAAACATACCATAAATGACCAGAATTTGTGAACTTATTGCCCGTTTGTGAAAATGGTGAAATGGATTTAGAGATTAAATTTCCGCAAGTTGAAAAAAAATCCAAATATATTTAACTTCTCTGATATCGAGGAGAACAGTAAACTTCGAGAGCGCCTAAGTGGCCAACAAATTCAGGATCTGAAAAAACTATTATGTCATTACTTGAAAATGCTTTCTAATATTCCAGGAAAGACTCATTTGGTTGAACATGATATCGAGCTAGCTAGTAATGCTATTGTAAGAGTTAAGCCTTACAGAATGTCGCCCAGGCAGATAAATATTCTAAAAGCCGAGATAGATAAAATGCTGCAGTACAAGATTATAGAAGTTGGTGAATCAGACTATACATCACCCATGATTTTGGTAGAAGTACCCGGAAGAGATCCACGCCCGTGTATTGATTACAGGCGATTGAATGAAGTGACAAGGACCCAGTTCTATCCATTGCCCAACATAGAAGAAAGAGTCGAAAAGGTTTCTGGAGCGAAGTATATTACAGTATTAGATTTAACAAAAGGGTACTGGCAAATTCCATTAAGTGCTAGAGCTCAACGATTGGCAGCGTTTGTGACTACTTTCGGAACGTATCGGCCCTTAAAGATACCATTTGGCCTTAAGAACGCACCTTATTTCTTTAGCAAAATGATGTTGGAACTTTTGAGAGGCTGCAAAGAGTTTGCCGTACCATATCTAGATGATGTTGCCATTTTTTCCGAAAACTGGGGGGATCATTTGATACATCTTGAAGAAGTGCTACAGAGGTTGCAGAGGGCTTCCTTGACCATAAAACCTTCCAAATGTAAGTTTGCTCAAGATCACGTCATGTATTTGGGTCATATTGTTGGACAAGCATATCGGAAACCAGCGGAACGAAAGGTTCAGGCCATAAAAAATTTTCCTACGCCGAAGAACAAGACGCAAGTAAGATCTTTCTTAGGCCTGGCGGGATATTACAGCAGATATATTCCACTGTTTTCTTTGATAGCAGCTCGACAGACATCTTGAAGGGTAAAAATCGTAAAGAGGAAATTATATGGTCAGAACAATGTGAAAAAGCTTTTGTGGAACTAAAAAATTTTTTATCTAGTTTTCCTGTTCTGTATGCCCCTGACTATGAACGTAGATTTATTCTACAAACTGATGCTTCAGATCAAGGAATGGGAGTCATTCTCTCGCAAGAACAAGAAGATGGCGCTGAATATCCTGTACTCTATCTAAGCAGAAAACTTTCGACAGCAGAGAAGACATCCACTACCAGTGAAAAAGAATGTGTCGCCATTATATTTGCGGTACAGAAACTGAAATGCTACCTGGATGGTCAAAATTTTCTCATACAAACTGATCATAACCCTCTCGTTTGGTTACGTACCAACGCAAGTTCAAATGCTCGTCTGATGAGATGGGCCTTTGCTTTACAAGCATATGATTTTGTTATAATTCATCGATCGGGAACTATGCACAAAAATGCAGATGGACTGAGCAGAATTCCAAATTTAGATTATCCACCTTGATCATGTGTCTGCTAGTGAAAATATATTTTTTTTTTTTTTGGTTGTGTTATATAATACATAGAAATTGTTGGAAAACACGTAAAGATAATTGTTAATTTAACTCATATATTTCTCTTTGTAAATGGATTATGACTCATTATGTGAAGTGTGACTATTGTATTGTAAAATGACAAGAACTTTTTACCACTGGAAAAAGTTCCTCTGAAGTGAGGAGGGGTTGTAAAATACGAACTTCCACGCACAAAAGTGCGGAATGATACATTGACACTTAATGACTTGAGCGTGTGGTGAGTGATGTTGAGGAGTAGCGTGAGAGATATCGAAGGAGTAGGACATGCCGAGCTTTGGCTGAGACGACAAGTTTAGTGTGTACCGCAAAGTGTATTCCAGTTTATGTTTTTGTGTAAAATAGTAAGTAATAAATGTTTTGTGTTGTGATCGAGTGTCTGTGATGTTACAATATGTGCATAAACTTGGGCAGCATTATACCACAATTGTTCAATACAAAAATTATTTTTCCACTCTGATTTCTACAAATTAAGATATTCATATCCATACACAGATGATAAACAAGGTGGTGATATATGCATATCATTTTGTGACATGTTTATGTCAAAAAATCAGGCTAAAAGATAGACAGGAGCAGTATTTTCTACCTTCTTATATTTTCTTTTGCAATCATTCAGAGCTGTTGTCACATTTATATAAATTTTCCAGTAGTCATGAAATCTGTAAGCACTTCATGTATGTTTACATAAATTAGTAATTATAATGAAGTGAAATGTAAATGTAAAAACAAGAATAATATGATAAAATTTAGACATATGTATGTAACAGTAAATAATATGTATTAAAACTTTAAAATGCACTTCAGTTATGTAAAAAGTTTAATTTAAGAATGCTTTCAAATGATAATGATGGCGATTTTTACATAACTTAAGCATGATTTACAGTTTTAATACTTATGAAAAGCAAAAATGTTAAAAAGAAATCATGTGAACATCATTTTCCCAATAAATCTACATTGCTAATCTAGTTATAGATACAAAAGAAAGGCCATAAAGAACAAAATATTGACTACTTCAAATGTGATATCTTATCACTTTTCATTTATTTCTGGTTCAATATTTGATATATGGATTCATGTATTGATCCAGACATTGATCATAAGTTATTGTCTCATATACTTTGCTATTAATTTGTAGTTTATTCAGATTCTTACTTAATAACTTCACAAAAACACTGAAACCTTCAATATAAAGATAAATACTGGGCTTTTGTATGAGAATGAGAGACCTCTTTGTACGTCCGATTCGGAGTAAGTTTCTGTTCTCATCATTCAGTGAACCAAACAACAAGAATAAAAATGTTGAAAGATAGTGAAGGAAGAAGAAAAATAAAATGTTCTAGTGATCGGACATATAAAGAGCATCCTCCTATAAAAGTTTAATTGTGTGGCCACCACTTATTTTAATCACATTGGAAATCAAGTGTGTAATAACATTTACTTATTGCAGGAAAAAAATTACATTCAATACAATAAAATTATTTATTAGAATCAACATTGAAAATTAACAAAAACAGCCAGAATTGTGATATGGTATTATATGATGATAATGTCATGATTTAATTGCAATACTGTATTACATATGTTTGTTTTTTTACATACAAAAAAAAAACATGAAAACAATAAAGGTAAAAAAAAAAAAAAAAAAAAAAGATTTCCACCACTCACCTATCCAGGGGCAGATTTACTGGGATGCCCAGATGCAAGGCCACATGACACCCACCATCCCCCACCCTCAGTTTCTTTCTTTTTCCTTATCTGTCTCTCTTTTCTCCCCCCTACCCCCTTTTTTTTTTTTAAGAAAACATGTAGAGCAACAGATAAATTTGCTGTTCTGGGCTTTAGGAGCATGATTTCTCCTGAACTTGGAGTATATCATCACAAGTATGGATTTACTAGCTTTAATGCAGACTTGCAGCATTTTATTTTTAGAGTAATATCACTCAGTACTATACTATTACTGAGCTCAGAGATTGAGGTGTTATTTCTGGCAAATTTGCTTAGAATATAATTAACATTTTGCTCTTCTTTTTTTTTTTTTTTTTTTGGTATTTAATATGACTGTCCATCTTTCCTTTAAAATTTCTTTTTCCTCATTCAGTTCACTTTAAGAGGCAACATAGGACTGCTACTGTACAAGTAAAGTGGCATTGGGAAAGCTGATTTTACGAGACACTCTAATAGATTTCATCCATGTTCAGGCTCTTTAGAGCAACTGTCAATGGGATGGAATGTGATTTTATGTGACAGCAGATCCCGCACTGTATGTAGTGTATATGTCAATTAAAGCATTGCCATAAACTAACCATATGCAACATGCTGAAGCTGCCCCAGTGGCACAAGCCCTGGCTTCTGACCATTTGTCCAACATATGTCTGTTCAGGCATGGATGTTGGGCTTGTCTTACAGCACTGGATCTCTTCCTTCTCTGGAACCAGCATACCTAAATTACAGACAGGTGACTGCTTGTAATCCATTGAATTGCTCATGGTGGTCGTTAAATCCCAAACAAAGAAAAAAAAAACATGCCAAGTAATCATCCTTATAAAAAGCTTCAATGATCATCCTTATCAAAATTTTGTAATGTGCTTCAATGACATACCTTATAAAAATTCTGACTTTTCCTCCGTGACAAAAACTACAACACTTCCACTAATTCTTCTCCATCAGGGTATCATGAAACCCAAAAATAGTAAATTTTGTCTTCATAGCTATAATAGTTTTTGAGTTATGGTGGCAACAAGCCACACGTACGCACACACCATCATGAAAATAGTTAAATCATGTTTGGAGGTACCCAAAATGTGCATTTGTTGAAATCTTGAAGTCTTTTTTTTTTTTTTTTTTTTTTGCAATTATGTTACTTTTTTTATGTATTAGTATGAGAAAGAAAAAATGGGGGAGGCGGCAATGAAAAACATTATTTTTCAAACTGATGCTTTGTGCAGCGCCCCAGTAACTCTAAATCTGCCACTGCACCCATCATTTAAAGTACAGTAATACTTACCAATTATCAAGGCAAGGGTTGTCCGTTTTGTTGAGACTACTGTAGGTATTTTTTATATGATTCTAGACTGAAGATTGTAGAACAGTTCATAATCTTCAATGGTGCCGCCTCCTATGCTTCAGAGCTCACAGTACATGGCACCTTTTTTTTAATCAATTTTAATCCACTAGAAATTCGATTGACATTTTTAGTGTTATTAATCATGGAATACGTATTATAAGGCAACTTGTACAAAATTCTAGCAGATAATGCTTACCTTGGCATTCCTTTCTAGCGATGGGAACATTTCACGCACATGTTTTCCGGTCTTTGTTGTTGTTATTGTCCTAAAGTCCATTGTATGCGATGACTGGCTTTACTTCTCACACTTTTCGCTGAGAAGCTGAGAAGCATATTCATTGCTTGAAGAATATAGAGCTTCAACTCTATTTCCTATTTATGTAAGGAAATGCTTTCTGTACCAAAGCCTTCATATACTTAGTTTTCATGTAGTTGCAATGCCCAAATCAAATAGATGCAGGTGATTAATACAATTTGCAGAGAAAAATATCTTAATGATGTGCCAAACGTTTATCAATAAATCAAAAAATTGTATTTGCAGCACCTGTCTTTGCCTCCTAAAGTCCTCAAGAACATTGTAAAAATTTCTATATTCATCCAGGCATTTCTATTATTAAAATATTTGAGCTTTCTCTATATCCTTAAAAACACCTTGGCTTGGTATATTTTCCCATGACTAAAGGTAATAATTTTTCATTGCTGTGTGAGTTAACACATAGTAGAGCAGTAATTCTCTCTTTACTTTTCTTCACTCAGCATGGGTCTTGTCTGTGCATCAAAAATTTAATTTAGCTTTTTAAATGCTTTAACAATGATATAATCTTCCTATAATCAACTATATCTTCGTGCATGCTAGCACTTTCCCTACAAAGATATTTATGCAGGAGCGCATGGTGCTTCTTAAACCTGTTTAACCATCAGGTGGAAGTTTTGAATTTAATGTGGTGACCACTCTGATAGCTTTTTACTTTATCAAGGAACCACACCGGGACTTTGGCAGAATGAATTCTTTCAAACCATTCTTTCAACACTTCTTCCATTTCACTCCACTGATTCACCTTCACATTTCACCTCTGCATATAGAAATGTTTGTTTATTTTTCATAATTTTGTGCAATCTTATTAGCGGTGTGTTTGGATTACTTTCCACTTCATGTGAGTAATTTGCACTGTTTTCCATTATTGTGAGCTGTTTTCCTTTTCTAGCCATAGTGAAGGGATACCAATAAAGACAAGCAGAAAAATGAAGATTAAATATCTTTAACAAAACTCACTAGACACATAGATAACACAGAATGTGTTGAAAATAAAGCCACAACCAGATGACCACACTGAACAACTATCATGTATCAGACAAGTCCATGAAAGGCCAATCAAATACAAAAATAGTAATGCCATGTGTCAAGCACCCAAATAGACAAAAGATCAATCTTCTTGGCAGTGGTAGCTCCAAAGCATGACAGTCTGGTTGGAAGGGAGCTGCTTTTGCACACAAATAGTTTTCTCAATTGACTTCATTAGTCCTTAAAGATTTTAAACTCACACACGTTAATTTTCTATCATTTTTTCATTACATTGAGGCGTGTAGTTTTAGGAGGGCACTTTACATTTATACTAAATGCAGGGTATTTGTTAAACCAAGACTCATTAAATACAGGAACCTTAAATCTGGGTTTCACTGTATATTTGCTAGGTAGCATAAGAAATAGTTTGAAGATGTAATAACATTAAACAGGTGAGAATAAATTGCAGTGAAACACATAACACACAAAACATTAGAATAATTCTTGATATCCTCATATCACGCATAAGTTACATTAAAAATAAAAAGTGGTGGGACGTTTCGGTAGTGACTTCTACCTTCATCAGCCATGGAATGAAACATGTTATCATTCCACAAAAATAAAAAAAAATAGTAACATCTACCTTCATCAGCCATGGAATGAAACATGTTATACACATGGCTGATAAAGGTAGAAGTCACTACCGAAACGTCCCACCACTTATAATTTTTAATGTTACTTATGCATGATATGAGGATATCAAGAATTATTCTAATTAAACAGGTATTATTTGTGTAGCATTCCCTTGCTCCTACATATAATACCACATATCTGATGTAATTTTCAACCTCTGCTTTATTTTGCATAACCATCATCATCACTTAAATATATTATATGATGGCACAATCTCATTGGTTTTAGAATCAACAGTTTGCTATCTGCTAATTCTTACTGATGATTTTTAAGTAACAGTTTTTCAGGATAACACTAATCATGTAAGCAGTACTTGTGAAAAATTAGGGATGACAAAATATAAAGCAGTGATTATACGTCAAACCCTAAATTTACTGATTATACAGTACATAGGAAAGATGTAGAACATGTAATGATTTCAATTTCTTGTGTGTGATTCATGATGAGACAGGAGAGCTTGCTACAGAATTAGCTTGAAAACTCTTATTGGCTGAATAAAGCTTGAAAACTCTCTTATTGGCTGTATAAAGCTATTTGCACATGCACACGCACAAATGCTTGGCCAAAGCACAAACTTTCCATTCACAGTGTGATATGTAGACCTTCCTTTAATGAGTCTAGTGACAAATAGTGGGCTCTTTGGAGGAAAGTACAAAATTAGTAATTCAGAACTGAATTACTTACTCCCTCAGTTGAAAAAAGCTGAAGATATTATATTGAGGTGGTTTGTATATGTCTGTTGCATGAGAAATAAAAGGTTACTCAGACCATGTTTCCTCAAAAGTAGCTGGTGCAGACCTGAAGTGAAGCTAGTGAAATCAATCATTAGTAACCCAGGAAGCAGTGTTAGAGGCAATGAACTGGATGAGGTGGAGACTGGATGTTTTTTTTTGTTTTTGTTTTTTTTGTAGTTGTTGTTTTAAGTGGTCTGTGGCAGCAAATATGTTTGAATATCATATTGGTTTTCAGGTGTGAGGTGATGATGTATTACGTGCATGTTAACTCGTGTTACAAGTGCCTTTTTGCAAATATAAAATAAACTGCTCCTTCAGTGCAATAAAATTTGATAGGTTTGGTAAAAGTGGATAAGCTGCATATGGTTTGATGTAAAATAGAGCAGTCTTTGGGCACCCCTTAATTTTAAATCAAAATTTTATGAAGTTTTCACAACATTTCTGGCATAATTATCTTTAAACCTATCAGCATTTTGAACAGTAAAGTTAAGTCTCCCTTTTGAATTTTGTGGTTTTCAGACTTTTCTAGGTGTAGAAGAGATAGAAAAATTCAAGAAGACAATATTCCAAAGCTGCCATTGCAGCTTTTTTTTTTTTTCATTTTAGAATTTTTTCTAAGTTCCCAGAACTTAAACCCTATCAGCATGCCAATTTTCAGATCTTTAGTTCCAGATGTGAGTGTTCTTCAGCAAAGCTCATTTAAAAGTGTTCAAACAATAAGCAAAAACTTCAAACAATGTTCCAAAGTCATCATTTTGGTCTTCACGGTTTTCTAGGTATACGGACCTTAAGACCTATCAGCATACCAATTTTCAGATCTCTAGGTCATTTAAAACTGGTCGAACAATTAGCAAAACTAATCAAGCAGGCAGTGTTCCAAAGCCATCATTTTGATTTCCCTGGGGTTTTTTACTTTTCTAGGCATACAGGTGTTAAGACCTATCAGCTACAAATTTTCAGAGCTTTAGGTCATTTAGAAGTGGTCGAACAATTTGTGGATGGAAACAGGCATTTTCTCTCTTTGCTTTATATATATAGATATATAGTCAACATGTACTATCTTGAATTCTGTTCTGCACATTTCTAATTATCATTATGCCAAATATTGCATCGAGCCTAAAATACAGATTAAATGAAATCTTAAATATTTAATTTTTTTTAAACTCTTTAATTCATTTCAGAGTTGTTTATTTAAGAGTCATTTACAATGTTTAAGATATTTCATTTATATCAGTATTTCAGACTGAACATAATATCTAGCATAACAACAAACATAAATACATAAAACAGATTTCAAAATGGTGTATGTACACCCAATATAAATTCAAGAATTAAAACCCGTAGTTTAATAGCCTAATACAGCATGTTTATAAATAGTGGGAATACTTTCAATAATTTATTACAAATGGAGTAAGAGAGATGCCACTTACTTATCTATAACATATGAAAGAGAAAACATGAGTTACCCCATAGTTACTGCCAAGGCGAAACAATTTTCCATCATTCAGCACTTTCGAGTGAATGATGGAAAATTGGCATTCATCCATTGTATTTTCCATCATTCTCCACCAGTTGGTGTTACTGTCGTACCCCTACCACACTCATAGCTTTGTTGAACGATGGTGGCTTCTGGCCCTGAGAAGACATTTTGTGTGCTACTGTTTGATAAGAACAAGTGTGCAACAGATGTTCAAAGGAAATTTCAAAGCATGTATGGTAAAAAGCCACCAACCAGGAAGGCTATTTACAAGTTGCATCAACAATTTGTAAACATGGGTTTGCATGTGTTCAGGAAAGAGCAGTGGCAAGCCTAGTGTTACTGTTGATAATGTGGAATGAGTGAGAGAGACACGCACAAAGAGACCCAATAAATCGGTGCAGCATGCTTCGTGTAAGCTGCAAATGCCAGCCACGAGAGTGTGGAAGGTTCTTTGTAAAAAAAGTACTTTCTATGAAGCAGTATAAATTGCAGTTGGTGCATATGTTAAAGGAAGATGATAAAGAGAAGCGTTTCTAATTTTGTTGTAAACTGCAAGGACTGACAGAAGAACAAGACTACTTTTTTAATTGTGTAGTGTTTAACGATGAGGCTACATTTCACACCAATGGGAAGGTCAACAAACACGATTGTTGAATGTGGGGCACCCAAAAACGTTGAATATGTGTGCGATTCACTGAAAGTGAATGTTTTCTGTGCCTTGTCATGCCAAAAACAGTACGGACCTTTCTTTGCCAAGAGCACTGTAACTCGGCATTTCTACCTCGATATATATGGTTGATGCCTCAAGTTCTGGAAGAGAGTCATGACTTTATTTACCAGCAAGATGGGGAGGGGCCTCATCTAGCTGGTAAATAAATGCATGATTATCTTCTTTCAGCGAGACTGGGAAGGGCCTTATCTTGCTGGTAAATAGTCATGACTAAAGCCCGGAAGTTGAGGCAAAATGCCTTAAAAATGCTTTTTTTGCCTTTTCGTCTCATATTTGAATAAAATGCCTTTTTATGTTTTTAATGCCTTTTTTTGCCTATACTCAACAAATGCACTATTAAAAATGATTTCTTTTTAAGCATGCGATAAAATCAAAGTTTTGATATCAATCTAGCATGCAGTACGTAGTTTTTCCGGGTAAACACGTAATTTTTTTTAAGTTATTAATTTCTTTTAAAAACTCTTTTTTAGGGTATAGGTGTACAAACCATAAGGTAGGTGACATTTTCTCTAAAACGAAATCACAGTCTGCAAACATCTGAAAGTAAACACGAGTATAATCGGTACATTCAAAACAAGGTGCTCCAATTTAAGCAGCGGTGGCAGACGCATGCGCAGGGTCTGCAATGGTTGGCACCTCATTTTATGTTTTGCTCTCCCTAGAATCCCTAGATGATAGTTTCTGCACATGGCGGAAGTAGCCGAATCCGGTCAGATAACATTGGAACCAATCAAGCTGGAGTGAAAGCCAAGAATGCACGTACACACATAAGACCTTGAATGTAAGTGCAAAACGAGCGAGGAAGATTCTGTTAGTTCACTACCCCTAATACACTGGCGGAAGATGAAAAAAGAACACCAAGAAGGAATTGGCGGACGATCACGAAATTTACATATGTTAATGGGGTCGAGCTTACGTAGGTGTGATGTTAATTTCGCGACCAACCGGTGAGCGCTTACGCCACAGCACGCCATAATATGCTAATTATTGTCGGTGGTATTTAAAGAGTACGGCGAAGTGAATGTAATCAGTCGTCGGCGTACGGACACGTGCGAAGACCCTGAAGAAGCTGCAATGCCTGGACATGAAAGACGTGTACGATTTCAGCAGTTATAGGACTTCGAGTTAGGTCGTCTAGTCGGACTCCGCAAGGCCGGGTGGTCGTATCGTCGTATTGCAGAGCGAATTGGACGGGAAGTATCGGTGGTGGTAGGATGGTGGCATAGATGGTCCGAGAAACATTCCCACACGACAAGACGTGGAACCGGAAGTCACAGACTGACTGATGAGTGGACCAATCGACGCATAAGAGCAGCGTTGTCAAGCAGAACATCCACTGCGACACAAATCCGAGCTTCCGTTGCACCTGAGGTGACTGTGCGAACAATCCGCAACCGTCTACTGGATGCAGGACTACGTGCATGTGTGCCTCTGGCATGTGTACCTCTGACTCCAGCCCACCGTCAGGAACGGCTGCAGTGGTGTTGCCAACGTCTGCACTGGAGAATGCAATGGCGATCTGTCGTGTTCAGCAATGAAAGCAGATTCTGCTTGGGAGCCTCCGATGGCCGTATGCGTGTTCGCAGACGCACAGGGAAGCGTCTCCACCCTTCTTGCATCCGCCAACGACACACAGGGCTTACACCTTGTCTCCTGGTGTGGGGAGCGATCAGCTATCACTCCCATACACAACTAGTGTTTGTGCCGGGTACGTAAAACAGCAACATCATTCAGCCCGTTGTTGTGCCATTTGTAAGGTCGGTCCATCGTGGTGTTTTCCAGCAAGATAAAGCACACCCACACACGGCACGTGCAACGCAACATGCACTTCAGGGTGTGAGACAACTTTCATGGCCTGCACGTTCACCGGATTTGTCCCCCATTGAGCATGTGTGGGAATATATGGGACGACTTATCCGGTCTCCACGGCCAGCCACGACCATCCCTGATTTACGCGTCTAGGTAAGACCTTTATTTTGATACCTCAACCATATGTTTACATTCAGCCGTTCTCTCACAACTGGTCTTACAGTAAAAAACATTTTAGAATTAATATATAGATTCTGATGATGTAATATAAAATGCTTATTTGATTAGGAGTCTGCAAAATTTCTGTTAGATCCCTGGTGTATGTGTGACCTCATAACTACATTTTTTGGGAGTGCAGACTCATTGAAGCATCTTTTAAAATTATGTTACTCTTGTGATTCTGTAAAATTCTGTTTTCATTAGTGAATTCACTATTCAGGTGTTTGCGATTATTTTTATACTGTTCAGATATCCTAACAATTAGAAAATCCAACTGCAGTTCTAATGTTATAATAAGACTTAGTAGTTTTTTTATTGTCATAAAAACTTATTCACACTAGAAGTATTGCAGTTAGTTTAAACTCCTGTTTACATGAATAAATACATATACTTTATTTGCTAATTTAGTTTACCACTGTTGTATGTATTGTAATTCAAAGCAAGATATATTGAACATTTACATTTTGTTTGATAACAATTTTTACAGTTGCCAGTGGATTTAGATACAGAACTACTTTGAGAGTTGAACATATTGCACTAATATATTTCTTTATAGGAAGGGGGGGGCATAATTATTAAAATGCTGTATTTACAAAACTTGACAGTTTTGTTGTAACATTACTACGGATGTTATCGTGTGTGATTCAAAGTCTGTTGTAGATGTTTTACTAACGTTCTTCCCTTTCTCTTTTCTGTCAGATAGTTTTGTGAAACGTTTTAATGCCCGTCGTTATGGCTATTCAACTACTAATAAGGACAACAGGAGGAAGTATAAATCTGACCTACATAAGGACAGCCAGCTCAAGTGCCTCATTTGTAATCATCGTTCCTCATCAAAAATCAACTTGAGATATCATTTGATGAAGCACTCTGAAGAAAAACCATTCACGTGTGCATACTGCAAGAGAGGATTTATACAAAAAGTTAACTTGAAAGCCCATATGGCTGTTCACTCTGGACTGTGCCAGCATTTCTGTAAAACTTGTGGTGCAGCATTTAAGACTTCAAATGGTCTGAAGCACCATTTGAAACTTCACCTAACTCAGAATTATATTACTGTAGAATAAAAGAATAAACATGGCTGTATCAGTGTCATTTCATCCCAGTTACAACCTCACACAATTTCCACTTTCTTTACCACATGTTTTGTTTTGATTAGTCAGTTCGTAATAGTCTCTTATTGCTGATTATTATAATTAAATAAAAGGTTAACATGTATTGTATGTTAGAGGTGTACTGACTAGCAGCTCATACTGGAAGTTATTGCAGAACAGATTAGGTGCTGGTTGAATTTAACTTCTAATCCAGATGAATGATTCCGATTTTTTTCTGATTTATGTTGCATGCATGAGGATGCCAGTATCAGTCTTCCTGTGAACATTTTTAAAGCTGATCCTTGATTAGAACTTGAGATATTGAAAAACTTTCTGGGTGACTTCTGCAGAGTTACTCTGGTCACTGCACATGCCCTTTCACTTCTGCAGCCTTACTTTTTTTCTTTTTTTTTAAATGTAAAAATGTGTGTGAATGCAGCTTTTAAATTCTGTAAAAGTGTGTAAATCAACTAGCCATACACTGGACAGATTGTTTAACTGCTTGCCATCTGAGAGAGGGGATTTTCTTATGAAGCAAGTTGCAAGTACTATAGCAGTGGCTCTGAAAAGTCAAGCTAATCCTTCTGGTCACACCTATGCTGTTAACCAGTGGTCAAGCTTTAAGAATGTAGACTTCTCACTCTGAAATCTGAGCAGGTGGTGAGGTGTCTGTAACAAAACTGGCAGTCAAAAAATCAGTGATCAGAAGTAGCATGCTATATGTACAGTTTCATTGGGGTAGCAAAAAATTATGCTGCGAACTGTGCTACTTAAAAAAAAAAAGTAAGAAAAAACAAACAAACTACAAATCCCTTCACATTATCTATTTCCTGAAAGATTGCTGGCTGGAACTGGGGTGTTGAATGTGTCTTTCTTACAATCATGTACCTGACTTGACTTGCATTGTGAAGGTTAGCCAAACTGTTAACCATAAAGTATTATATTCATGGTATTTACAGGGAAGTCTCTGTCAGCCTGAGAAAACAGCACATATGAGATGATCAAGTTAGCAATTTTTTTACTGTTGATGGTGAGATTTGATTCTCTTACTAACTAAAATGAATTTGCAGATACTAACTTGTTCATCAAACAAAGATCTTCGCTCTTTCCACGTTTATAATTGAGTCACAGAAAAATTCTCATTGGCCGCCACCGGGAGTCTTTGTTTGATGTCCCTGGTCCACGTTGAATGTCTGTATTAATTACTAACTTGTTGATCATGTTTTTATTTGAATTCCCTGGACATACCAGCTAGCCTGGAATATAAGCCACTGAATGTGATTATATGGGTTACATGAGATGATCAGAGCTGAGGTAAATACAAAGATAAATTACTTGCGTGTAATTTACCTTGGTATTTAGCTCTGATTACTATATGTATGAATGTGCTTATAAAAATCATCTTCAGAATTTGCACTTTTAACTTACGATTAAATGTAGAAAACGAAGTGAAAGTAGCTACTTTTCAGAAAAAGTTGTAGCGTTGCAGCTATAGAAGCTACTTATTCAAAAATGTAGTTGTAGCAGTAGCTTTCCAATCACTGTCAAAAATACTAAATTATTTATTTGCTTGATAGCCCTTTTCTTTGAAATATAAGAATTGACATGAACAGAAAACTACAGACTTAATACATGCATTATGTTACAAAAGCAAAATGCAATTTCTTAAGGATTTTTAATTAACACTTCCGCATAGGTCCAGGACTACATCAGATGCTGTATGATGAAAGCCTTTGTCATCGCTGGCGCTGTTTGGTTTTCAACTAGTCTTCATTATAAGATGAATTCATATATTTTCATATTTATTTGTTTATTAACACTGTAAAATCATTCACTTTATTCTCTAAGAAACTCAATGTTGGCAAATAATAGTTGGCTCAAGAAGCCTAACAATATTTGTCTAAAGAAGAGAGCACACGATGAAGTCACGTGAAGAACTCTGTGGACAATATGAAATACACAGTGGGCTTAAGAGAAGTTCCTGGAGTACATTGAATAACTTTATTATTCAGTAAGCTAATGCATATAAAGATCAATAAATTCATCCCACAGAAAAGTCATTGGGAGAAATAACAGTGCTAAAGATGACACAGATTTATGAAATGTATCATCAGAAAAACTGCAACTCACAATGTGAAAAAAGAAACCTCACTTTGCTTTGAGGTAATTATGCTTTTATGAATTTTCCCACAAGCAATCAGCACTATAGATAACCTATATTTATAACGTTCTTGCTGCCTATTTTACTAAAGAATATTTCTTCATTATTGAGATCTGATGCAATTCTTACACATCTGTTGCTTTTTTATTTATTTACTTTTTGTGCTTTCTCAACAATTTTCTATGATAGGAGGTTTGATGTTTCTAGGAAAAAGCATTATCTATCTTTGTGGCTTATGGACATTTCACATACATATCACTAAGCTGTTCTCTGAGTTTCAGAGGTTAGCTCCACAAAGAAATACAAACTACCAGATAATTTTTACTTACTGTTGCCATATAAAACTTCTCCATCTACAGTGATCTTGACATACAACTCAGGCTTCACTGACTTCCATCACATGCTGTACACAAGATCTTCTATATTTTATACTCATAATCTTTTTCTCATGCAAACACTCCTGAATCTGATACTCCCATGACTTCCTGCCATTTGGGCTAAAAATATTTTCTTAGTAAGCATATCGTCACTCATTCTTTCAACATGGCCAAACCACCAAAGAATATTAGTTTCTACCTTGCTAATAACATTTTGCTTCACATTACACAACAGCAATACATCTTCATTGCTCGCACAATCAGAGCGTGTCTTGTTACAAAACCTCCGTAAGTAACGCACTTCTTCAGCACACAAATGACTCCTATGTTTCTTCTGTAGTACCCAGGTTTCACTGCCATACACCAGAGTAGGAACAATTACACTTTCATACACAGCCATGTGGGACTCTTTAAGAACCCATCATTCCTGTGAAAACCTCCCAAAGCAGCCATGACTTTCAGTGAAGAATTCACTCGCCTACTAATTTCACCTTCCAATTTGTTATCTCTATCAAACATGCTTCCTAAATACACAAACTCATTCACCTGGTCAATCACTGTGCAGTTTAAGCTTATATTACATTCAGTACTACCAGTTTCTCTCTCAAAAACCATAACTTTGGTTTTTCCCTTATTTATACTCAGTTTGAATTTCATGCAAACTTCGTACATCCGGGACAACATACTCTGCAACCCACTTTTGCACTGCCAAAAGGACAGTGTCATCGGCATACAGCAATCTGCACACACAGGTATCACCAAAACATAAACCGGTATTATTTATTTTGGCATCACATGTGCACACATCTACACTGCTGATCACCCAAAATGCACCACCAAGAAGGAAGCATCCGATTGGCCTGAAATTTACAGCATGCGTCGCCCGCAAGAGGACATGCAAACGATTAGCATTGCAGGGCATATGCATATCATGTGTGCCCGACACGCCACCGAGAAGCACTATAAGAAGGGTGCACAGAAGGTGGGTTGGAAGTGTGTTGTGCTGCCGGACCCGTGCATGGGAAGCTTCCTGATGCCTCGTCACAGAATACGGCAGTCATTCCAGCACGTTTCGGAGTTCGACAGAGGACGAATAGTGTCTTATCGCGACAGCGGTTTATCGTACTGAGACATCGCCGCCCGTGTGGGACTACATCCAGCCGCAGTGAGGCAAGTATGGATTCGGTGGGTGCAGAAGGGACGGATGAACCGACGTGAGCAATTACCGCAGCCGCGGCACACCACCGAACGAGAGGACCGGCATGTTGTGCTGCGAGCATTGACGGCTCCACATCACGAACGTTAGCGCAGGAATTAGGGTGTGTTGCACAACAACCTGTGACACCACGTACCATTCAATGTCGTCTTCAGGAGCGGAGACTTATCGCACAGCGTCCATTGCTTCGATTATCGTTGACGTTACACGACCGGCGAGTGCGGCAGCAGTGGGCCGTTGAACGCCGCATCCGGACTACGGAATGGCACATTGTCTTCGACGAATCCCGCTTCTGCCTGCAACACCACAATGGTTGGATCCGCGTGTTGCTGCACCTTGCCGAGGTACTGTATGACGCCTGCATTATGCATTGCCATACCGGTCCGCCGCCTGGCGTTATGGTTTGGAGCGCAATTGGATATGACACCCGCACCCCTCTGGTATGCATAGCCGGTACACTCAACAGCCACCATTACATCTCCGACGTTTTGGAGCCTGTAGTCTTCCCTTACCTGCAGGACCTGCCAGCGGCCACATTTCAACAGGACAATGCGCTCCCACACATGGCATGCAACAATTCTTCACGGCCCACCAGGTGTCACTGCTGCCGTGGCCAGCCTGTTCTTCCGATATGTTGCCCATCGAACATGTCTGGTCGCTGATCGGCAACCGAGTGGCCCGGCAAGCACCACCCGCGGCTACGCCTGATGAACTGTGGCAACGTGTGGAAGCAGCCTGGATCGACATACCCCAAGCCCACATCCAAAGCCTTTCGTTCGATGCTGCGGCATGTAGCGGCCGTTATTGCCAGCCATGGGGGCCATACGAACTATTGATATCTGCGTGTTCCGCAAGTCGCACTGGCTGTAAGCTCAATCGTTTCATCTTTGTATCTGTTATGTGTCCAGTAAATCTGGCTTTGCTATCTTGTGTCCTTCTTGGTGTTGCATTTTGGGTGGCCAGCAGTGTATAAATACATTAAACAGCCATGGTGACATTACACAACCTTGTCTGACTCCTGCACCAATAGAAAACCATTTTGATAAAACCCCGTTCACTTGTCCACAAGCTCTACTGCCAGCATACATGGCTTTTACATGTACATTTTTGTATAACATATTTCATCTGTGGAGTTATTAATGCAAAGTGCCACTTAATTCTTTTTTTAAAAACACTTAATCAAACATCTAATATGTTTTTTTTTCTTCTAGGAAAATAAGTTATTTAAATAATGCAAATTTTTGGAGAAAACTCTTCTTTAGGCAGTTTTTTGTTGTCTCTTTTCCCGTCATTACCATGGTTATGTTTAACTGGCTCCATTTGCATCTCATATTTTGGACAAGTAGTCACTTTTTCTAATTTATATTTTAAAGTTATATACAAGGGCGTATCAAAAATTAGGTTTCACATAGCGGCGACTAGTGGAAGTGAAAAAAGAACTCGGCTGCGTAGTGATGTCATATGTTTTGTCATCTGCTTGTGGAAGGAGTGTGGCACAATTGTGCTACATAGTTTATCTGTTAATGATCATTTGTTATGGTGCAGCAGCTGGAGTGTTACTCAAAATTGGTAGTTTGCAGAACAGTCCATTTTTTATGGGCAAAACGTTTGAATCCAGCTGAAATCCATCATGAAGTGTCGGCCGTTTATGGAGAAGTGATGTCTCACCAGGCCATTGGAAAATGGTGCAAGCAGTTTGAAGAAAGACGTATGAGTTTGACAGATGCACTGGGTAGACGCAGACCTTCAACTTCTAATACCGTTGATCACTTTTTGCATTTTGAGGAGTTGATTAGGGATAACCACCACATTATAATTCATGAAATTGTCAAAGATTTGGGCATATCATATGGTAGTGTACACACTATCATTCACAAGCACCTGCATTTCAGAAAAGAGTGTGCATGATGGTTCCACGATCTTTAATGTAACAGCACAAAAATCAGCGATTTACATCCAGTCTTGTATTTTTGCAACGTTGTTCTAAAGAAGGCACAGATTTTTTTAAGGTCATCATCAGTGTTGAGATGTGGGTGCATCACTTCGCACCAGAAAGTAAATCAGCATCCATGGTGAGGGAACACCCCAGCTCAGCAATTGTAAAAAAATTTAAAGTCATACCATCTGCTGGAAAAGTGATGGCAACAGTCTTTTTTTACTGCGAGCGGCCGCTGCACACAGAGTTTATGGCAAAGGGGAGCACGTGCAATGCACTGCAAAACACTGAGGAAGTTAAGAAAAGCAATTAAGGATCAAAGATGAGGAAAATTGCCAAAAGGAATAATTTTGTTGCATGACAATGCAACACCACACAGGAGCTTCTTTGCAATTTTAAGTGGAAAGTATGGCTGCATCCCCCGTACAGTCCTGATTTAGCCTCCTGTGATTATCACTTGTTCTCCAAAATGAAAAAAGAAGTTGAGGGCAAGCATTTTGCAAATGATGATGAAGTCAAGGAAAAAGCTATGAAAACATGTCTCCATGAATTTGGAGCGAACTTTTACTTTCTCTGTGTTTGAAAAACTGGTTTCTTATTTCAACAAATGTTGACTAAATAAAGGAAAGGTATATGTTCCAGAAATTATACTTTTTTTGGTTTCTCATTGTTTAACAAAAGTTATGCGAAATGTGAAACTTATTTTTTGATATGCCTACGTAGTTAAATTAAGCACCATTATACATCAACCACATGCTACACACACAGAATTTGCTACAATAATTCTAAAAACACTTAGGTAATTCATCTATGTCTGTGTTCATAACTCTGAACATCACTATCCCAGTTCATATAATTTCTTACTAAAGTTCATTTTCCTTCATTTCACTAGATTAAAAATAATTGCTAACTTAAATTTTAGTTCAAATTGTTTAAATCTATTTTCTCTCATTTTCACTAGATTTATGACTGATAATTTTAATTTAGATTGTTTAATCCACTCTTTGATGCAAATATTATTTTACCATAAAACATTTATTTCAAAATAGCAATTACATGTATTTATATATTTTTTATTTTTGAATGTTTGTATTATTTACACTGTACAAGCAAATACTTCCCTTTTGCCTACTAACAAGGATAATTTTTCATCTAAACCCTTCAGATCATGCTAAATTAACCAGTGAAACATGGTAATTTTTTTTAGTGATTTTGGTTCTACCATTTGCATATACTCTTTAACCTCTTATACACTGAGTGGCCACTTTATTATGACCACCCCCTCACTACTTCGTTGAGCCGCCACCTTTTGCCTTTAATACTGCATCGATGTTTTGTGGCATAGACTCCACGAGATGTTAATAGGTGGTTTGTGGAATCTGAGACCATGCTTGATGAATAACACTTTCCAGGAGTGTGAGATTGCAGGGTTGTGGACCCAGCTGTCTGATGGCTCGTTCAACTTCATCCCACAAATTCTCAATGGGGTTGAGACCTGGAGATTTTTTTTTTTTTTTGATTGGAGGTTTAACGACCGCCGTGAGCAACTCAATGGGCTATAAGCAGTCGCCCGTCCCTAATTTAGGGTCACTGGTTCCAGGGAAGGGAGAGAGCCAGTGCCGTAAGACAAACACAACATCCATGCCTGACCGGGATTCGAACCCGGACCCCTTACGGACGAATGATCAGAGGCCAACGCCTTAGACCACTGCGCCACCGATCTGGAGATTGTGGGGGCCACCTAAGCAAAGTAACCTCACCAGCATATATCTGAAACCAATCCTGTACAATACGAGCACTATGGCAGGACGCATTATCTTGTGGAAAGTAGCTATCGCCATTGGGATAAACCATCCACATGACAGGATGCACTTGGTCCGCAACGATGTTTAGATATGATATGCCAGTCAGACGTTGATTAACAAGAATTAAAGGGCCCAAAGCATGCCAGGAAATCATTCCCCAAACCATAACGTTGCCTCCACCAGCTTGAAGGGTTGTAGCAATGCATTTGGGGTCCATGCTTTCGTGCTGTTTCCGCCAAATTCTCACTCGGCCATCGGCATGGTGCAACTGAAAACGTGATACATTGGACCACATAATTTGTTTCCAATTATCGACTGTCCAATCCTTGTGTGAACTGAAGACGTTTTCTCTTGTTAACTGCAGACAGCAAAGGTGTTCGAACAGGCCTTCGGCTGCCATATCCCATCCGATGCTGTGTACTGCAAACAGTGTGTGCAGAGATTATTTGAGGGGATCCTTGATTAAGATGGTTTGTAATTTGCTGCACTGTTGCCCTTCTGTTGTCTGTTACCAGTCTGGACACTCTCCGTTCCGCCCGAGCAGTCACTAGTCGATGTCGACCACACATTGCACGTAGAGACCCAGTTTTTGAGCTGACAGTCCAGTCTTTAAACACTTTAACAACAGCTGCTCTGGAACATTTCACAAATGTGGCGGTTTCGGTGATACTCGCTCCATGGCTCCGAGCTCCTACAATCATCCCACATTAAAAGTCCGTCAAATCGCATTTTTTATCCATCTCGTCACTCAAAAATCACTTCTACTACTGTCGCAAGCACTAAGCTTTCCCTTTTTATACTAGCCTCGCCCTCTGACGGCAACAGCATGCAGCCATACCTCATATGCTTAAAACTGTCAGGTGGTCATAATAAAGTGGCCACTCAGTGTATAAATATTAGTATAATAGGTGCCTAATATATTTTTGTGTTCAGTATCCTCAGTTCTTAACATCAACAATATCTTTAGTCTATGTATCATTTGTGTCTGAGTTCAGGAAAATTATTTCATATTCTCTTATCACAAAAATTTGCACCATTAAAAACATTGTTCTTTTTAAAAACCTTTCAGGTAATTTTTTGTATAACATTACACAACTTAAAATGAAAAGTTTCTTTTGCAAAGAGATTTGTTTTCTTGGTCCTTTTACAGTGAAAACTCAGCATAGAGTGCATGACTTCCTGTGAAATAACTTTGTCACTGTTGAGTAGTATCCATGAGTTAAAACCATAAATCGTTGAACAAAATTATTAATACACATATGTATCTAGCCAGACATATAAAATTAATAATCATCAGAGTGTTGACTTGTGGAGCTTTTATTAATTGATTAAACAAACAATTAGGAGTAAATTATTTAGGTGAAAAAATGCAGCAAAAGTGCATGGATATAACAAGAGAATCATTAAAAAATAATGTACAAAACTAAATACAAACATGAGCAATAGGAAACAGGTTGGATATTACAGAATAACAGAATTCTATGAAGTCTTATGCAACAGAAAAAATGTAACCAAAAATATAGAGATTTTTAGCCAATGAATTTAGACAAGGAAAATGAAAAAAACCTTTTGCTGAAGAAAATGAAATACATGGAATTACTATAAAACCAAAAAGGAATTTTTAAAGTATCAGTTAAATTAGAAGCATTAGAAATTGCCTGAAATACAGATTGAGTTCGCAATTAAATGCCTGTCCAATAAATGAATAAATAAAGCAATAATTCAGCATTGATGTAGCTTGTAAAGAAAAGGGTTTAATACCAGATCTTAAATATGTAAAACAATGTTATCAAAGTAGGAATGAAAAAGAGATATGCAGAAGTAGTATCAGTCAAGAAGATGAAATCACATACATATCACTAAGCTGTTCTCTGAGATTCAGAGGTTAGCTCCAAAAAGAAATACGAACTTCCAGATATTTTTACTTATTGTTGTCGTACCAAACTTCGCCATTTACAGCGATCTTGACATACAACTCATGCTTCACTGATATCCATTACATGCCATACACAAGATCTTTTATACTTCATACTCATAATCTTTTTCTCATGCAGACACTCCTGAATCTGATCCACCCATGTCTTCCTTGGCCTTCCTCTGCCTTTCCTTCCTGCCACAGAAGCATATTGGTCATCACTCATTCTTTCAACATGGCCAAACCACAGAAGCATATTGGTCTCCACCTTGCTAACAACATTTTGCTTTACATCACACAACTGCAATACATCTTTATTCCTCACACAATCAGATCGTGTCTTGCCACAAACCCCACGTAAGTAACGCATTTCTCCAGCACACAAACGACTCCTATGTTTCTTCTGCAGTACCCAGGTTTCACTGCCATACATCAGAGTAGGAACAATTACTGTTTCATACACAGCCATGCGGGACTCTCTAGAGAACCCATCATTCCTGTGAAAACCTCCCAGAGCAGCTATGACTTTCAAAGAAGAATTCACTCGCCTACTGATTTCACCATCCAACTTGTTCTCTCTGTCAAACATGCTTCCTAAATACACAGACTCACTCACCTGGTCAATCACAGTGACATTTATACTTACATTACATTCAGTGCTACCCATTCCTCTCTCAAACACCATAACTTTGGTTTTTCCCTTATTTATACTCAGTTTGAATTTCATGCAAACTTCGTGCATCCGAGTCAACATACTCTGCAACTCACTTTTGCTCTCTGCCAACAGGACAGTGTCATCAGCATACAGCAATCTGCACACACGGATATCACCAAGACAAACCACTATTATCTATTTTGGCATCACGCATGCATGCGTCCATAAATATATTAAACAGCCATGGTGACATTACACAACCTTGTCTAACTCCTGCACCAATGCCAAAACCATTTTGATAAAACACCATTCACTCGTACACAAGCTCTACTACCAGCATACATGGCTTTTACACTATTAAGTAGATTCCCAGTAACACCATATTCATTCAATACCTTCCACAAAAGTGTCCTATTCGCTCGGTCGTAAGCTTTCTCTAAATCTATGATGGCAGTAAAAACTTTCTTCCCAACAGCCAGATACTTTTCAATCATCATGCGTAATGCAAAAATCTGGTTAGTGCAGCCTTTACCAGACATAAAACCACTCTGAACATCCCACACTTTCTCTGATGTAAGACCCCGTACTTTTTCAATAACAACCTTACCAAACACTTACCCTGGCACACTCAGTACGCTAATACCACGATAGTTCTTGCATTCAGTCAGATCACCTTTTCCCTTATACAAGGGAACAATGATAGCATCCTTCCAATCCCGAGGGACCATTCCTAACTCTCAGCACAACTGGCAAATTTCAGTTAACCAGTCAATTATAGAGTCACCACCATACTTCAACATCTCTGCAGTTATGCCATCAACTCCTGGAGCCTTACCATTCTGAAGAGATTTTAGAGCTTTACACACTTCTCTTGAGATTCCTCCTGTGCTTTCATCCCTCATTGTGACATCATCAGCATCTGTCTCAGAATCATTTTTGCTCTCCTGATCTAATAATTCACAGAAGTATTCACTCCATCTGTCACTTAACTCATTGGGCTCCCATATAATTTCCCCGATCTCATTCTTCACACAACTTACAACTTTGTTTCCCCTATTTTTCCTAAGTCTCATGTACTTCCAGAAGGACTTTCTATCTTTCCAAAAAGCCAGTTCATGCCTTTCCACTTTCTCCTTCCTATCTTTTGCCTTACTGTGGCGAACCAGCTTAGCAGCTTCACGCTTCTTACAGCGATATTCATCCACAGAGACTCTACCTTGCAACATCCCCAAATAGGCTTCCTTCTTTTTCTTTACTGCCTCATCAATCTCACTATTCCACCAAGCATCACCTCTATTGTTACCCACTATTGTGGTGCCACAGACCTCTTTAGCAGCAGTAACAACACAGTTCTTAAAACATTCCCACTTCTTTTCTACATCCCTCTCACAAGATTTCAGATCATTCAGTCCTTCTCTGAGTAAGTCAGAATACCGCTGATGATCTTCAAGGAGCCTATCAACCTTGATTCTTTCTATCCTGGGTCTCTTCCTATTTCTTTTCCTCCAACCAACATTAAGTTTCACTCGTGACACTACCAAATAATGATCAGAACCAACATCCGCACCTCTCATCACACGGGTGTCGACAACTAAGTGTTTCAAACGCTGATCGTAAACAACAAAATCTATCACACTCTTTTGACCAAGAGTACGATTTTCCCAAGTATATGTGTGTATATACTTGTGGTTGAAAAATGTATTAGATACACACAAATCATTCTCAATGCAAAGTTCAATTAATCTTTCACCATTATCATTCACACAAGGATCATTAAACTTACCCAGAACATTGTCAGAAATTGCATTCTGCACACCTACTCTAGCATTGAAATCCCCTGCTATTATAACTTTTTCTTTAGCACCAAACTGGCTCAAAACAGCTTTTAGCTCATTCCAGAAATCTTCTTTCTTATCAGAAGGATCCGAGTCACAAGGAGCATACACTACAACAATTACTATTCTGTGAAGTTTCACTTTCAAACGAATCCAGAGAATTCTCTCACTTATGCAACTATAGTGAATCAAGTTGTTCTTCATCTTTTCATTTAAAATCACACCTACACCAGCCTGTCCTCTCATATTATCCAATACTCCAGACCACACACTCACCGTGCCATTCACTTCTTCTACCCCAATTTCCTTCTTTTTGGTTTCACTTACACACATCACATCCAGTCTATACTTATTCATCTCCTTAATCACCTCACTCATCTTGCCATTTATACCTCTAGTATTCCATACACCAATCTTACATTCACTCAGTCGAGATCGCTTTCTCATACACCGTTTAGAAAGTCCAGGTCGATTCCGTGGAGAAGATGAAATCAAATAGTTGTAATAAAGTAAATTTAATTGAGTTATATGCCACATGATAATAATTAATACAGGAAGAGAAAGAATTTCATAAAAATGTAATCTAAAATTAAATGTAAAAAAAAATGGGCTATCATTTACTACAAACAAGAATCTAGATCATGTTACATAAATACAACAAAAAGAAGTTTACCCAGTGTTTGCACAGAGTGATTAAACATCAATAAAAAATCAGAGGAAGAACTTGCTGAAATATTTATTTGGAAAGAAAATTCCAGACCATCTGAAGGTGGTTATAATAACATAGTTGCAAAATGTCATCATCATACAAATTTGTGGTTTGACCTTTGGTGAATACAATTGTACTACCAACTACCACAAAAATATTTGACAAGAAGTCATGCATGTTCAAAAACAGGTTTTCATCATGCAAATAAAATGGGATTTTGAATAGATACAAACATTTTTTAATGCAAGTTCACATGTTTAAACTTGCAGGTTCATAATAAATGAGACGAGTGAAAGTGGTGATTATCATGCCTGCAAAAGGCTTCCCTGGCTAGTACTCCAGGTTATGTGGTGGTTTGTCCTACAGAAGTGGTTTTGTCCCTGAAAAAAGGCCCTAAATTAGAGACAGGTGACTTTTTATAGCCTCAGATGCTTATGGGAGTGATGAAACCCAGAAACAAAAAAGTAAAATGATTTTGCTAATTTTGAACAATATGTAAATTGAAGTTTTTGCTGACTGAGAATTAAGAGGACCAAAGAAAAAAGTAATAGGCATAGCACCTATTATACAAGGGCTATACAAAATTAACACCCTGAATTTAGTTTAAAATGGCTGATGCTATAGATATATGTGTAAAGCCTACAGCAATAGTTGAATTTCTTGCCAAAGAGATTTATCCCATTAAAATTTGTCATCTAAGAAATGGGTATCATTAACCTACCATCAATGAGAGTACAGTAAGACAGTCAAATACTTCAGTAGAAGTTCCGAGATTGAAGACAAGACCAAAAGCAGACAGCCTGCAACAGCAATGACAGGGGACAAAAATGATAGATTTAAAAAAAAAAAAAAGCCACTGTTCCACAGCGTATGAACAACGCAATGCAGTTAGAAAATAAAAATAATGATTTTCTATCATGCAGTATCATAATGCAACATAGGTGCACCGTTACAGTCCTGAAAAGAAAGAGTCTAAGGCATGGCACTGTATTGCATACTTTCATTAAATATAAACCAATGTAATTATTAATTGCATTGGACATTTTTTTTTATCAATTCCAAGTACTTTTAACATTCTTTCTACTATGATTTCTTGATGTCTGATAATTTCACTGCAAAAGTCTATGCCCAGACTTTTGCAGTGAAACTGATTAACTTTTTCAGACATTGGGGCAAGTGTCTCAATAAATTTGGAGATTATGTGGAGTAGTTCATGTTCATTTCTTTTCTTGTGTGTAATTTCACCTTCCTCTGATTAATAATTAAAACCTTCATATATGGTGGTAATTACCTTCGAAATGGCTTTTGACCTGGCATATAGGAGCAAGTTGTTCAGTGTGTGTTAAAAATTATGTGGTGAAATGTAAGCTACTGAATTTAATGAGCTTTCACATGACAAGTCTTGCAATAGTGTGAATGGAAAGTAGTAAGACTTATTTGCAGGTGGTTTCAAAGTAACTCTGAAGTACAACAAGAATGCTAACCATCACCATTTTTGTTCTTACTCTATATGAATAAAAAAGTTTTCAAAACCTCATTTAGTATTATTAGTTATCACCACTTCATTGATGACTTAATGCCAACTTCTAGGAGATTAAACAGTCTGCAGTGTAAACTTAATCAGCTATGGTGAACTTTTGAAAAATTTGGGTTGAGGGAAAATGTTGTGGGCCTAAACCATGGTTTCAAGTCTAACAAAAACTATTAATTGTGTAGTACTGGGATGAAAGCTCTGCAATATGTAATATATTTTAATTATTTGGGTATGATTGCAGTTGACACAAGAAAGGTTGGCAAGGAATTAGGTAACATAATTAGTGAAGAAGAAAGTTTCTTATCAACTGCATAAAAATATTTTCACTAAGCAGAAGTTGTTTGAATTAAGCTGGGCATGTACAAGATAGTATTAAGACCTACTCTTTTTTTCTTTTTTTTTAATGGCAGTGTGTCAGGTTCAGGGTAAAAGTTTTTTTAGGTGGTTTGACATTGCCAACATAAGTGTGGTAAGTGAAATGTTGAAGGAAAGTAGTTAGATTCAACATCAAAATAAAGCTGGGTACTTTTTTTAGCAGAAGAAAAAATAATATGAATAAGTCAAGATGGTTTGCATTATTTATACAGATGTTATATTCTGTAGTTTCAGATCACAGACCAGTGGTATGCTTAGAACAAGGGTCATCAACAGCAAAGCAATTAGCCAGTGTTGATTGAAGAAGTAACATGTTAGAGTAAGAAAATTTTGCAAGTGGTGGAAGAAGTTAATTTCTTTCTATCTCCCTCATTCCTGGTCTCTCAATGGATTTTGCTGCATTGTAACAGCCTGGGAGAAACATATGTGCATGACAGCAGGAATTAAATGCACACACTGTAATGTAACCATTAACTCCTAGGTGCCGTCCAGTTTGTTTTTGGCGATACTTAAACCGTTCTTTACTCTGCTGTTATTTTTATTTCTAGAAATTTTGTCTTGCTTTGATATCGAACAAAGTGTTTTAATGCAAATCGAAGGTGGTCTACCTACAAACAAAAGGCAAAGAGCAGCAGTTAACAAATAAAAATTAAAAAATGAATAGACTAAGGAATGGCGTTTTATTTTGCCAGTAGTAGACAGAGGCTCAAGCTACATCTGCACTGTTTGTAATAAACAGTTAAGTCGTGCACACCAAAGTAAGCCCGATGTTGTTAGACACATTAACAGATCTCACTCAGTATTTTAAGTTTTCTGAAGAAATAAAGAAACAATAGAGTGGTTTCAGCAGAAGTAAAATTTATATAGTTATTGGTTCAGCAGAACATACCACTTGCTTTTGCTGATCATTTATCACCATCTGTGAATAAAAATTTTCCACACAGGAAAATTGCCATGTGGTATGCATGCACAAGAACAAAATCTTCAGTCCAATAACACTGTACACCGTTTTAGCACGAGACGAATAAAATTTTAATGAGCTCTAAAAAAAAACAGTTAAAAATAAAAGTTACATTAAATGTTCCATGAGATCTTTCAGAACTCTGTGAGTTCCTTCATCAGATTGTATTATTACTACAATGATTGTCATGGGCATGCTAGTTTATATAGCTGACAAACAGAGACTTTTAGCTTAACTGCTCAGACACAAGGACATGCAAGAAAAATAAGATATACGCACAACACATACTTGCATAATTACACAAAGCAAAACTTTCAACAAATAAATACATGGTAACCCACCCACCCCATGTACAAGCTAATCTTCAACAGTCCCCCCCCCAAAGTAACAAATCTCCCTAAGTCCATGACAAAATAAATACCTACAACATAACTTCAATCCCCCTCCCCCCACCCCATCACTCCCAAAATAGGACCTTTTGAAATGAGTTAACCTTTTTTTGACAAGGTTCAGCAGTATCTTCCAGGGCAATGGGATCTGTATAGGTGTATCGTCGCTACAGCACCCACTGCCCAGATTGTATGTATGAAGGCTTTCCACCATTAGAACTTCGGTCTGAGTGTTGTGAGAGTCTAATAGCATAGTCTCTTCCTAAGAGGAAATGAAAGTTCCTTCAGTACAACATCTTTATAAGGCAGTAGTCAGTGAGTTGGTCCTGACATATTTATGTTCATAGACACGTTTTTTAATGTTTTTAAGTGTAGAACCTACATATATACTGTTGTTATTGTCAGGGTCCATGGCTACGAGAGGAATGGCGTATACACCATGTCGATCTCCAACTGGAACTGTATCTCTGTCGTTCACGATCACATGCATGTTTCGTGTCTTGACACCAAATCCCAAGTTATATATATATATATATATTTTTATATTTTTTTCCAAATGTTATATTTTTTGTTTTATTTGCAAAAAAATACAACTTGGGATTTGGTATCAAGACACGAAACATTATGCATGTGATTGTGAACGACAGAGATATAGTTCCAGTTGGAGATCGACATGGTGTATACGCCATTCCTCTCATGGCTGTGGACCCTGACAATAACAACAGTATATATGTAGGTTCTACACTTAAAAATATTAAAAAACGCATCTGTGAACATAAATATGTCAGGACCAACTCACTGACTACTGCCTTATCAAGATGTTGTACTGAAGGAACTTTACTTCCTCTTGGGAAGAGACTATGCTATTTGACTCTCACAACACTCGGACTGAAGTTCTAATGGCGAAAAAGCCTCCATACATATAATCTGGACAGTGGGTGCTGTAACGACGATACACCTGTACAATCCCATTGCCCTGGAAGATACTGCTGAACCTTATCAAAAAGGTTAACTCATTTGGAAAGGTCCTATTTTGGGAGCAATGGAGTGGGTGGGGGAAGGTGTGGTGGTGGTGGTGGTGATTGAAGTTATGTTGTGGGTATCATTTATTTTATCATGGACTTAGGGAGATTTGTTACTTGGGGGGGGAGGCTGTTGAAGATTAGCTTGTAGATGGGGTGGGTGGGTTACCATTTATTTAATTTATTTATTTGTTGAAAGTTTTGCTTTGTGTAATTATGCAAGTATGTGTTGTGTCTCTTGTGTTGTGCATATATCTTATTTTTCTTGCATGTCCTTGTGTCTGTGCAGTTAAGCTAAAAGACTGTTTGTCAGCTATATAAACTAGCACACCCATGGTAATCATTGTAGTAATAATACAATCTGATGAAGGAGCTCACAGAGTTCTGAAAGATCTCATTGGGCTTTTAATGTTACTTTTATTTTTATCTGCTTTTAAAGCTCATTAAAATTTTATTTGTCTCATGCTAAGACGGTGTTATTGGACTCCAGTTGGGCACAATCATTATTCATTGTTGAACAAAATCTTCATGCATTTTGAATGGAGTTTTAGCACCTTATTATTTAGCAAGTCTTGCACAGCATCATATGAAGAGCACCTATTATTCTTTAGGAGTGGATGGCTCAAATGATTCTGGACTTTAAGAAAGATGAGCCTGCGTACTGTTAGACTTTATGATGTAAACAGAGAAAAAGTTCTTAGTGTTTTTAAGAATGTGTACAACTACAGGTTGCAATGCAGGTACAGCTGAAACCATATTTCTGGAAATCAAAATAATGGCAAAATATGATATATCCTGTATTATTACATAAACGTTAAACATTTACTATTCATCACATTGTTCATGGTATAAACATAGCCCTCCGACATATAATGCACCATAAAAGTTATTCTTATCGACTTATCGACACACACATAAAGCTCATTAAAATTATATGTCGGAGGTCACGTACTACATAATTACATATAATGCGTACTGTATTTCGACATGACGTATAATGCGTACTGTACTACGAATTATATGCCGGAGGGCTATGTTTATACCATGAACAGTAAATGTTTAACGCTTATACATTAATATAATAATAATTTGAGCCGCGTAAAGAATCTGCTCGATTCAGCATGTCTATGTGCTGGTTTGCAACTTTTTATATTGCAACAACCCAGTATGCCTTTAAAAAGCTCCCTCTTAATAATGAAATATTAAAAGCTAGTAAATTTGTTAATTTCAAAAAAGAATGAATGTAACATTTTTACTGGTAAAATTCATCATTGCAAACTTTAAAGTAAATTTAAATGTTGCCAAAATGGAACTTGTCTGAGGAATTTTTGCTAAACCATTTACTAAAAGACAGTTCTTTAACAGCTGAAGTTTGGCAGTCTGATACAAAACATGATGGATTCTTATGTAAGGACATTGTGTGGGCTCACCTTTCTAAATTAGAAAATTCTGGAGGATGTAAGGTGTTTGAACATTTGGCAAAGCTTTCAGAACTTGTTTTAGTTCTACCTCACTCATATGCAGGCGAGGAAAGAGTGTTTTCCATGATACGGAAAAATAAAAACAAGTTTAGATCAAGTCTGAATGTGCAAGGGACTCTCTCTTCCATCATAACAATAAAGCTTGTTTCCTCACATAATCAGCAATTTGAATCACCAAATGAGATAAAGCAAAAAAAAAAAAAAAAAAATCAACATTTATAATGACAAAAAGAAAAAGATTCAATAGCTTTTTACATGAACAAATCCTATGATTTAGATAACATGTCCCAAATGTCAGCACGTGATCTAAAATACCAATATCCATTGAAGGACAGAAATAAATTTCAGTACCAAATATGTCTTGTACAATTTTTTAACCTTCTTTTCTAGCATTTTAAATACATCACAACAATCATGCATTTTTACCCTTTCATTGTTTGAAATCTCATTCATTTTGATTAGCACAGGTTGGCAGGTATGGAACAGTAGCAATTCCTTGGGGAATGAACTCAGTGACATGTACATCAACATACAATGTAAAAGCAGCTTTTAACGTAGCATTAGAAGAGTTTTATTCCAAGTGACCCCGGTTATGTTCCAGAGAATTCAAATCTGTTAAGTCTGGACAGCAAAATAGGACAACATAAAAATTATCAATGCTATATCAGTCATGTGTGCACATGAGACATAGTGGCAAAATAATTTGTACTGTTGGAAAACAACATGCAGCCAGAAGCTTGTGTTAGAATGTATACAAATATCTGAAATCTTGCTGAGATTATCTCATTATTTGGATCATTTTTTATATGCAGCAGAAAACTTTTAAATAAGAGCCCCAACTGAAGACTCTCCACCTTATACATGACTGCCATCTGTGAGACAGATTAATACCACACAAAGCCTTGTCTTATTTTCTCCAAATTTTATTTTATTTAGGGCCACTGGCTCCGGGGAAGAGAGTGAGCTGGGGCCATAAGACAAGCACTCTATTCATGTCTCACCTGGGATTCAAACCCAGACCCATCTTGGATGAATGGTCAGAAAACAGCGCTTAGACTACTGCACCACTGAGACAGCTTTTCCCTAAATGCAAATCCTGTAATCAGCATGATGCAAAAGATATCTGGACTCATCAGACCCACATCTATTTTGCCTATCATGAATACTTAAGTGTTGGTACTATTAACACTACACCAACTGCAGTTCTTTGCATAACAGCAAGAACAAGGCAAAAAGGCTGTTTCTTTTGGTACCTCAAACACTGCATAGAATGATATAGTATCCTGGTGAAAACGGGTCTTTTGGGCCACAAATTTTGCTGCGTAGTTATGGCATTCAAGCTGTTGCATCTATTGGCAATCACCCCAACTTTTGTGATTTTATAGGTTCAGTTTTATTTTGCTATACTTCATTCTGTTACTGCATAACTGATAAGTAAACTGAGGACTTTTTTGAGTTCTTTATGTCAAATTTTTAAGAGCTGTGTTGAAAAAAAAAAAATGAGGGAATCACACAGGTTAAAAAAAAAGTAATTTTAAAATAAGATTTGTAGTTGTTACAGAATTGTGAGTGTGTGCGGATGCGGGCATGCATGCATGCCTCTTTTCATGTGTACAAAGATTTGGTATCCCTCCCAAGTGATACTAAACCTTATATATATGAAATTGGACAACTCCTTAAGAACTAGGAGGTAAAAGGGGGAGGAAAATTACTTGACTTTAATCAGTAAGATATTTTGTGAAACTAAAATGTGGTTTGACTGAGACACAACTGTTTATGGAAAGAGAATCAGTACAAGAAAATAAATAAAAATGCTACCATGTGGTAACAGTAGCTTATGGAGTTTATTTTTTTCAGTGAATGTGTTCCAATTTTCTTGCTAGTGTTTGTGCTACTGGAATTTTTCTCAGGGAGTATGTCTAGTACGTATAAAGACCTATATGTTTGTCATGTTATCAATTTCATGTTCAATTAAATTGGTTGAGATTATTTTTTACATCTTTAAAGCAATTTTTATTCTTTGAATAAAGCTCATGTTGAGAATTGGCTTCTTAGTTTATTAATTCAATTACTATTCAAAAACTACTATTACGGGATTTTTTTTTATTTTAATTGCAAATTTTCAGAGAAAACTCTTCTCCTTCTTCAGGCTGTCTTTTGTTGTCACTTATTCCTGTCACTATCGCGGTTACAGTTAACCTTGACGGTTACGGTTATTTTTCATCAAATCCTGCCAGATGTTAGGCAGGGAAAATCCTCTGCAGTCATTGATGATGGAATTTTGATTTTTCTCAATCTCTATTCCTTCTTTCAGCTTTCTTTTTGAAAATTGCTTTGGAAACTGATGACTTTAAGGGAATTTCAATCCATGCTGTGACTAGTTTCTCTAACATACCTATCTAAATTCTAAACTAGTCTTGTTTGAGCAATTTTTTATGGCAGCTTTATGCTCTGCTATACAAGTTTCTAGTCTGTGACCTGTTTCACGTATGTAAGATAGTCCACAACTACATTTTACTTCATAAACTACACCTTGCATTTTTAAACTATCTTCTTCTCTTAGACCAATAATTGACTCAAAAAACTCAATTCTTTCAAATCTAAAGTACTTTTTAAAGTCACACATTCAGTATCTTTTTAAAAGAGCCACCTAACTTGATTAAAAATTCAATGCAGCTAAATTAAAAATTAGAACTTCTTCCTAAATTAGATTCTCCTATTATGGGTAGTTTAAACATAGTGTCTATGTATACACACATCAATATAGATCAACTTATAGACTTTATAGCGGAAGACTTGGCAGACCTAATAGTTTTTCACAACAAAGATAGAAACATATTTGTTGGTATTTTTAAGTGCTTACCTTCTCTTTGCAGAACAACTACTTTTAATTTGAGAAAAAAATGTCATTCAAAAATCTGGACTAGCTATGGGATCCCCACTTTACCTACTCTTACCTAACTGTTATGTGGGAAAACTAGAAGAAAAGATAGTAGTACAACCCACATCATCATCATTGTCAACCATTATCAATCCACTGCTGGATGAAGGTCTCCCCAAGTTTCCTCCACAACGGTCTGTCTTGTGCCAGTCTCCTCCATGTCACACCCGCATACTTTTGAATTTCATCCACCCATCTCCCATGTGGCCTTCTTCTGGGTCTTTTCCTGTCCCTTGGAATGTAACTATACCATCGGGATTAGAGGAAATGCTATCCCACACTCACCAACCCGCTTGGCCAACGTGGTGAGTTATGGACAGGAAATCCTCCTCCAAAATAACTCCACAACTTAAATCTTGGCCCTCAGTCTCCGGCAGCTGGAATGTACCTGGCCAAGGCAGCGGCCAGTGCAACATGAAGGCAGAGGGTGCTAAGAATCCCCGGAGGACCGGACTAGGCTGCCATCTGATGCCGACCTTGGCTACGTATAATGGACGCTCTGGCAGACCTAATAGTTTTTCACAACAAAGATAGTATAATGGAAGACTTGGCAGACCTAATAGTTTTTCACAACAAAGATAGAAACATATTTGTTGGTATTTTTAAGTGCTTACCTTCTCTTTGCAGAACAACTACTTTTAATTTGAGAAAAAAAATGTCATTCAAAAATCTGGACTAGCTATGGGATCCCCACTTTACCTACTCTTACCTAACTGTTATGTGGGAAAACTAGAAGAAAAGATAGTAGTACAACCCACATCATCATCATTGTCAACCATTATCAATCCACTGCTGGATGAAGGTCTCCCCAAGTTTCCTCCACAACGGTCTGTCTTGTGCCAGTCTCCTCCATGTCACACCCGCATACTTTTGAATTTCATCCACCCATCTCCCATGTGGCCTTCTTCTGGGTCTTTTCCTGTCCCTTGGAATGTAACTATACCATCGGGATTAGAGGAAATGCTATCCCACACTCACCAACCCGCTTGGCCAACGTGGTGAGTTATGGACAGGAAATCCTCCTCCAAAATAACTCCACAACTTAAATCTTGGCCCTCAGTCTCCGGCAGCTGGAATGTACCTGGCCAAGGCAGCGGCCAGTGCAACATGAAGGCAGAGGGTGCTAAGAATCCCCGGAGGACCGGACTAGGCTGCCATCTGATGCCGACCTTGGCTACGTATAATGGACGCTCTCTATCTTCTGATTCAAGGCTTCTTGAATTGGAAGAAGAACTACAAAGGATCTAGTGGGACATCGTCAGGCTAAGTGAGGTAAAGAGAAAAGGAGATCTCTTTGAACTGAAAAGTGGACATCTCTTCTACTATCGTGGGACAGACACTGGCAGAACTAGTGGTGTTGGATTTATAATAAACAAGAAACTGAAGGATAAAGTTGTAGAAGTTGAAAGTTCCTTTGACAGAGCTGCAAGACTCGTTATCCAACTCTCGAGAAGATACGAGGCTCAGATTATTCAAACAACCCACATACTTCTGCCTATATAGCAGATACATGGATGACATCTTATTTATAATAGATAACTCAGAAATTGTTCCAGAAAGAATTCCAGACTCATTCAATTAATTAGATGATTCCCTTTAGTTCACTATTGAACTTCAAAAAGAAAGAAGAATTAACTTCTTAGATATTACTTATCTATTATGAAGATATAAAATTCATCACTAGTTGGTATAAAAAACCAATGAATACTAATAGACTATTGGATTTCAATTCCTATCATCCAGTTTCTATTAAGAAGAATGAGGCAAGTCAGTTTTTAGAAAAAATTAATAAAAGAGTTTCTACAGCAGATAAGAAAGAAGCCCATAAAGAAGAGCTTAAAGTCATACTTGCAGAAAATAACTATCCTAAAGGAGAAATTGAGAAGCTTCTGAATTTAATTGTACAAAGAAACAGCAAAAGCAACAAGTAAAATTCACTAAACAAATTTCTTATCACAAAGGTTTATTTGAGTCTTTAAAGAGAATTAGTAAGAAGTGCAATATTAGGCTAGTTCCAAGTTTAGAGAACAAGATTAAGAAATTTTTCCCTAAAATAGTTCAGAGAAGAAGATATTTTTAAAATGCAAGGTGTGGTTTATGAAGTAAAATGTAGTTGTGGACTATCTTACATAGGTGAAACAGGTTGCAGACTAGAAACTCATATAGCAGAGCGTAAAGCTGCCATAAAAAATTGCTCAAACAAGACTAGTTTAGAATTTAGATAGGTATGTTAGGGAAACTAGTCACAGCCTGGATTGAAATTCCCTTAAAGTCATCAGTTTCCAAAGCAATTTTCAAAAAAGAAAGCTAAAAGAAGGAAATAGAGATTGAGAAAAATCAAAATTCCATCATCAATGACTGCAGAGGATTTCCCCTGCCTAATGTCTGGCAGGATTTGATGAAAAATAACCGTAACCGCGATAGTGACGGAAATAAGTGACAACAAAAGACAGCCTGAAGAAGAAGAGTTTTCTCCGAAAATTTGCAGTTAAAATAAAAAAAATTCCCATAATAGTAGTTTTTGATTAGTAATTGAATAAAGCAATTTTCAGTAATTCAAATTCATGGCCAGTTGGATTTCAGTTTTCTTAGTGTATTTTTTAATATTTGTTGGAGTTGCAGAAATTTGTCATACAATTACAAATATCTGCATGCATACCCCTATCTAGGGAACGATCTATTAGGGGTATGCAAAAGTTTCTGCTGCCCCTGCTAGCGGACGCTGTAGGGGTCTAACCGGCAGGCAACCCGTGCTGTCAGTTCGTACATAAAGCCAAGCATGACAGTCGATAAAGTTCATTTGCAGCACTGTTTGTTATTCATGTTTAATTTAGGGAAACGTGCGAGTGAAGCATACAGTTCAATATGTCAGGCATATGGCAAAACGGTTATGGGTGTATGGGTGAGCGGACGTGTCGAGAATGGTTTGCCAGGTTGAAGAAAGGTGATCTGAGCTTGGAAGACAAGCCAAATACAGGTAGACTTCAGAAACTTGCAGACAAAGAGCTGGAATCACTGTTGCAAGAGGATGCCACACAATCGACCATGCAACTGGCTAAACGTTTTAAAGTGGCTCAATCGACAGTGGTACAGCGTCTACAGGCCTAAGAGAAGATCCAGAAGATTGGTAAGTGGGTTCTGCATACTTTAACAGAGCATAATATTGGTCAACGATTGGGCATCTGCATGTTGTTGCTGAAGAGGTTTCAAGGAAAGAATTTCTTGTGTAATGTTGTCGCCAGGGATGAAAAATGGGTCTATTGCAACAACCCTGTACGCAAGCGATCCTGGGTCGACCCAGGCCAAACATCAGCTTCCACTGCAAAACAGGATATCCACGGGGAAAATGTGCTGTGTGTGGTGGGATACGCATGGAGTGCTGTACTTTGAACTGTTGAAACCGGGCGAAACAATCACTGCACAACGATATAGCAATCAGTTGATGAAACTGAATGCCACAATCAAGCAAAAATGCCCATGGACAGGTAAAGGACACTGCCCAGTCATCCTGTTACACGATGCCAGACATGTTGGTGCCACCACGAAATCAACCCTTGAACAGTTACACTGGGAGGTTTTACTGCACCCGGCTTACTCTCCAGACATTTCACTCTCAGACTTTCATCTGTTTCGCTCTATGCAACATTCCTTAGCGCAGCAGTGGTTCACCACAGTTCCAGAGGTGGAAAATTTCGTCACTGTGTTCTTCAGCTCAAAACCTGAGTCTTTCTACACAAGGGCATTCATTTGTTGCCTGAAAAATGGCAAAAGGTCATTGATGCTAACTGTCAATATTTCGTTGAATAAATGTATACTGGTTTCCCTGTTGTTCCTGTCTCTTTCCTCCTTAAAACAGCGGAAACTTTTGCATAACCCTAATATTAGGATATGGCTAAAACACCCCAAAATATTTACATTTTTTAAACAATGTTTAATATTTTGTTTGATAAGTGGGGAAGATGCACCTAATTGGTGAGCTTAATCCTCAATAGCATGTGTGATATGTAGTCCTGGTATAATCCTTTATTCATAATTCATCAATATCTATGCTATTAACCCTAGGTATTTGATTACTTCACATTATCATAATCCCTGGTAATGTGATTTCAATTTCATGCATGAGTTTAAGTTCTTTGAGTTTTGTCTATATGTATTATTATCTTTCATTGAAGGAAGTGTGGTTCTAGTTCATAAATACAATGTTTTAGCTTGTTGACTGCCTGTAATATCTTTGCAAACATGTACATATGTTACTGCAGTCAGTGGTCGGAAGTAGTGCGCTACAAGTAGCGAAACTACTGTAGTCGCTACTTTTCCACGTAGTTTGTAGTGTAACGCGCTACTTTAACAAAAAAGTAGTGTAGCGCAATGCAAACCTCTATAGTTTGTAGCGAGTTTCGACACTACTTTTAACGTTACTTCAGTAAACAAACAAAGTGCCCTTCTACATATCACTTGATCGTCACGTGTGTTTGTGACACAACGCTAATACTCCTCGTTTGAACTGCACAGCACCAGCGCTAAGTATCGCCATCTAGCGAGCATTTCTTTCATGATATCGGCTATGGAGCGGATTAAAATGGACAGGTTATGACGAACGAGGGTCTCGGAATAAGAACGTTTGGTGTTTCAAAGCGCAGAGTTTTCTAGCATAGGTTGGCAACACCAACACATGTCTTGTCGTTTTCGTCTCGTGTGAATACGAACGTGTTTGCTTTCCTTGCTTCGAAGACTTATTTAACGTATGTTTCCAGGTGATTATACATTTTTCTGTTTTCCTGAAATATGGCAGCTACTGTCCAGCTTAATGAAGAAAGAATTGAACTGCCTTGGTCGGCGTATAATAATTATTTCACAGTGCTCGAGAAGCAAGTAAACGGGAATTTTACAGTCACGTGCAAACTTTACATATTAAATAAGAAGCTGTCGGTTTTAAAGTCATCCGCCTCTAATTTGAAATTGCACCTAGAGGTAAGTCAAAATTTTCAGTACTAATAGTAATGAAATAAATAATTTGTTATGTGTATTTTTTGCTGTCTTTATAACCACTCATTTAAAAATCTCGGACTTTTTTCAATCCCGGACACAGCCCCGGATGTCATTACAAATCCAGGACTGTCCGGGCCAATCCCGGACGACTGGTAACCCTAATTATATGTCATAACCAAGTTTTTATACTTTAAATAACGGAAAAGTAGAAAAACTTAGGTTTTCTACTTTCTTCCTTATATTTGAAAATTTTCTGTTTTAAAATATCAGGTACAATGCCATATTTACAGATATTAATATATTAACTGAATTTGCAATATACTAAGTACTACTAAAAATGTTCATAATAAAAAAAAAGTAGTGAAGTAGTGACTACATTTTCAAAGTAGTTTGTAGTCACTACTTTGTTAAAAATGTAGTTAACTGCATTTATCATAAAATAGTTGTAGTTTGCTACAAATAAAAAGTAGTTTTTCCAACCACTGACTGCAGTAATATCTGGGCAATTGGAAAGTTACTGTCTACATAAGTGGAAAGTCATGTAGGCAGTAACTTTCCAAAGCTATATATCAGGCAATTGGAAAGTTACTGTCTGCATGAGTGGGAAAGTCAGAAATAAAAAAAAACTGAGTATAATGAATGTTTATGCTGCCATGTTACCTTATCATACTCCAGCATTAATATTAGTTTAGTTAATATTGTTAACTTTAACATATTAGAAGATAAAATTAATGTGCTGTGCCAAACTTTGTCAGAGGCCTTAAGCAGCTGACAGAAATAGCAGCAGTATATGTACATTATGGTTACAGCCTCAATTTGTATTTTGAAAACTCTTTTAGTTGATTTACTAAGGAATTTCCAGCTAAAAAATCACTTTGGATATTTGGTATAATTTTTCAAAAGTTCAATGTTCTGTTCTGACCAAAATTATGTTTTCTTAGAATTTTCCCTGTAGTTGCTGACAATAAAATTGGCTGTGGTTTTGTGGCAGTAGTGAAATATTTGTGTTCAGTTTAAGGAGAGCAATGTCTGCTATTTTCTAGGTGCCAGCAAAGTACACTTACATTGTACTGTAAATACCTGTTAGTGCATGTCCTGTGTAAGTTTCGAAAGGTTTCAAAATTACATAATATTTCAATCCTGCAAAGTGTCTTTTTTCTTTATAACTTTTTAAAGTACAGTTAGTAAGTTGTTTTACCTACTTTTATTCATAGTACATATCATTCATATCATTAAGCTATTCACTGAGATTCAGAGGTCTGCTCCTCAAAGAAAGACCATCTGCCAAATAGACATTTAACTGATACATACATATCACTAAGCTGTTCTCTGAGATTCAGAGGTTAGCTCCACAAAGAAATACAAACCACCAGATAAATTTTTAACTGATTATTTACTTACTGTTGCTGTATCAAACTTCTCCATTTACAGCAATCTTGACACATCCATCACACAACATACACAAGACCTTCTATCCTTCATACTCATAATCTTTTTCTCATGCAGACACTCCTGAATTTGATCCTCCCATGACTTCCTTGGCCTTCTTCTGCCTTTCATTCCTGGCACTTGGGCTGAAAATTTTTCTTAGTAAGCATCTCATCACTCATTCTTTCAGCATGACCAAACCACCTAAGAATATTAGTCTCTAGACCTTGCTAACAACATTTGCTTCATATTACACAATTGCAACACATCTTCATTCCTCGCATTATCAGAACGTGTCTTCCCACACTCCCCCATAATACATTTCTCCAGCACACAAACGACTCTGATGTCTCTTCTGTAGTACCCAGGTTTCACTGCCATACATCAGAGTAGGAACAATTACACTTTCATACACAACCATGCAGGACTCTTTTGGGAATCCATCATTCCTGTGAAAACCTCCCAAAGTAGCTATGACTTTCAATGAAGAATTCACTTGCCTACTAATTTTGCCATCTAGTCTGTTCTCTCTGTCAAACATGCTTCCTAAATACACAAACTCATTTACCTGGTCAATCACTGTGCCATTTAGACTTATTCTGCATTCAGTACTAACAGTTCCTCGCTCAAAAACCATAACTTTAGTTTTTCACTTATTTATACTCAGTCTGAATTTCATACAAACTTTGTACATCCGGGACAACACACTCTGCAACTCACTTTTGCTCTCTGCCAACAGGACTGTGTCATCAGCATACAGCAATCTGCACATATGGGTATCACCAAGACATAAACCAGTATTGTCCATCTTGGCACCATGCATGCATGCATCCATAAATATATGAAACAGCCATGGTGACATTACACAACCTTGCTTGACTCCTGCACCAATGGAAAACTATTTTGATACAACACCATTCACTCGTACACAAGCTCTACTGCCAGCATACATGGCTTTCACGCTATTAACTAGATTCCCAGTAACACCATATTCATTCAATATCTCTAAATCAAAGGCAGTAAAAACTTTCTAACCAACAGCCAGATACTTTTAAATCATCATACGTAATGAAAAAAATTGGATAGTACAGATTTTACCAGGCATAAAACCACTCTGAACATCCCACACTTTCTCTGATGTAAGACCTCGTGCCTTTTCAACAATGACCTTACCAAACACTTTCCCTGGCACACTCAGTAAGCTAATACCACAATAGTTCTTGCACTCAGTCTGATCACCTTTTCCATTATACAAGCAAAGGGAACAATGATAGCATCCCTCCAATCTTGAGGTATCATTCCTAACTCCCAGCAGAACTGGCATATTTCAGTTAACCAGTCAATTACAGAGTCACCACCATATTTCAACATCTCAGCAGTTATGCCATTCTGAAGAGATTTTAGAGCTTTACACACCTCCTCTTTCAAGATCCCCCTGTGCTTCCATCTCTCAATGTGACATCATCTGCTTCTGCCTCAGAATCACCTTTGCTTTCTTGATCTAACTCACATAAATATTCACCTCATCTTTCACTTAACTCATTGGGCTCCCATATCATTTCTCCGATCCTATTCTTCACACAACTTGCAACTTTGTTTCCTCTATTTCTCCCGTGTCTCAAATACTTCCAGAAAGTTTTCCTATTTTTCAAAAAGCCAATTCATTCCTTTCCACCTTTTCCTTCCTATCTTTTGCCTTACTCTGGCAAGCCAGCTTTGCTGCCTCATGCTTCTTATAGTGATATTCATCCTCAGAAACTCTACCTTGCAAATCCCCAAATATGCTTCCTTCTTCCTCTTTACTGCATCTTCAATCTCACTATTCCACCAAGCATAACTAGTGGTACCCACTATTTTGGTGCCACTTTATTTGTAGTGCGTTATCATAATATGTAATTTTTGTTTTTTTTTAGTTCTTTCCCCTTCACCTCTTCTATCTTCTTATTAGATTTGTGCTCTCAAAGCATGTGCATAATGCAAACTGCATAGGAAAATGCTGGCATTTAATTTATACATCTTGGCATGCTGTTGTCAATGCCAGACTGCACCCTATTAAATCTGACATACCCTCCTACAAAACTGCTGAATTAAAATGGAATGTTAAGTAACAGATAAGCCACCGGACACATGCCTACTTCAAAAACTGAAAAAAATAAATCTGAAATCTACGATACTTCCAACCCCAAGCATTTCAGATAAGGGATGCTCAACCTGTATTGGAAAATTTGCTTACGGAGCATCTCCTATACTGTCAAATTAGAGCATAAAATGCACACTATCATGATTTATAGTGGCCAGGCAACTACACAAAGGTGGATTGTTTTCCTGACAACCAGTACGCTGCATTCCATTAACAACTGCTCTCAAGAGACACCATTTACAGTGATCCAGAGAACATAGCACCAAAAACTCCCCAATAGCTGATGATGGCACTGATGGAAGAAAGGGGGCATGTTACCACAACAACTCATCAACAACCCAGAGCGAAGTATGGACAGATGGTGTAAATCATGCATTGATGTTAGGGGTGATCACATTCCCTATTGAGGACCTCCTCTTCCCTTCACATATCTTTGGCAATGATGCATCTGTATCATGGTACCCAGTGTTATGTAGCCTATTCTAAATAAAGTTGCACTATATCCTTTAGTATCCATAGTTGTGTCAGCGTTGTTTCTGTCATCATTTCAGTAAGTAATAGAGCTTTTATGGTTTGAATTTCACATACCCAGACCATTCCTGTGCAATACAAGTCAAAACCTAACTCGTCCATAAGTTTTGCACACCAGGTTACAACATGCAAGTTTCCATTTCTTTTTCATTAACACTTTTACCATAGACACAGCACTCAGTGTTTCATCATGATGAGACATGAAATCATTTTAGTCAAATCTCAATTACACAGGGATGGATCAACTGGTTTGCAGATTAATCATGGCTGAATATTTTAAAACTAACAACTTATGATGATATCATCCACAGTCAGTGGCACAACATCGTACCATCACTTCTCTCTCACTCGTGGAGTATAAAGTTCACTGCTGTATAAAAAATAAGATGTACAATAAAACAGGTGTCACTGAAAAATGAATAAGATGTTCTGAAATGTACAATGTTTAAATATTGTCATAAATTGGTTGTGATTTTATGTACATTCTATAATAAGCAGAATTTGGTAAATGAGGAAATGAATTTAATTTCAATGGAAGTGTCACTGTGACCATACAGCACCATGCACTTTAGAAAAGAGAGAGAAAAATAAACTATGGATTGTCTCTTTTAGTTTATTCTATGCATAGTGTTCATGCCACACCTCAATTAGATAGCATCACAGCTGAAGTACATCAGCTTTTAGTATTGGTTATGGGGAAGTGCAAAAGAAGCTGTAACCAGAAAAGGCATGATACAATCTTAATGAAACTTCATTTAAAATATGCATCAAATTCCTATATTCTACATCTTCAAACAAGACTAAAAACATGCAGAAAACTCAACTATGTTGCAAATTGAAATATTACCTACATTTTGAAGATGACAATCCGATTTTTGGTGTAAATGTGACAAGGATGGAAAGTCAGATGATATCCGCTTGAAAATTTTCATCGTCCTGGAGCGGGACTCGAGATCGCGTCTCCCAAATAGCACCCGGGTATGCTAACCACTACACCACCCAGAACAACCAAGTCTCAAGTTTCCAATTAATTTGAATATAACCATCACAGGATTCGCTAGTCGAAGCAACCAGCATTCATGTTTAATGAATCTGAAGGTTGGAAATCCTATCCCGTGATTGCCCGGAGGAGCAGATAAATCATGAACCATATACAAACCACAGATTTTGAAGATTACAATCTGATTTTTGGTGTAAATGTGACAAGGATGGAAAGTCAGATATCCGAAAACTTGAAAATTTTCATTGTCCTGGAGCGGGACTCGAACCTGCGTCTCCCAGATAGCGCCCGGGTATGCTTGATCTTTCATGATTACCTACATTTATTGTCTCCAGTATAGAAGCAGTATGATTTTTTTCAGTTTTCTGTGTTTGTATAGATTATTGTATTGTGGTAGTTGTTTGTTTCACTTAGTAAAATTATTCCACATATATTTTTTATTATTGTTTCCCAACTTTTTAAAAACTATTATATTCCCTCATTTTTCATACAGTTATCTCATCGCTACAGCCCATGTTAAGTATTCACTAGTTTACCAAATGTAATTAAAACAAAAAATTATAGAACCAAAAATGAAACTGGCAAAATTTCTGGTATATCACTTTCATCTTTATGCCACTGAAGATATAAAACAACAAAAGAAAATGAAATTCAATTCACAAAGCTCATCGCAGTTCTGTATTTCATGAACAGTGGAAACTGATAACACATTATGAGTAAGACTGAACATTGGATCCACATGTCTGTTTACTGCAACAGCCAGATGAATAATAGATTCCCTTTGTCAGGGAGTATGATATGTATTCCTTCTAACCCAACTCCAGAAAGTGACTTTTGATATTATAAATGTTTAACGGGAATTATCAAGGATAAATTTAGTAAAGTACATAACCTCTCAAATTTTCAATATAAACACTAGATCTTCGTCAGTTCTTGCGTCTTACTACTTCCACAGGTCTTTGGTCAGTACATTTAAAATTTATATGTTGCTATAATGGTTAAATTGTCCAAACATCAGTATTGTGTCGTAAATCATAGACAATGTCTTGTATTTCATAGTGTTTAGATCGAAAATTTGAGAGGTAATGTGCCTTAATAAATTTATCCATGTGGAAGTAGTAAGATGCAAGAACTCCTGACGAAGATCTAGTGTTTAGATCGAAAATTTGAGAGGTAATGTATCTTAATAAATTTATCCTCGATAATTCCCGTTAAATATTTATAATACTGAAAGTAAAAAGAGGAAGCCATGAAGTCATGAATTATTAGTGCCTTTTGATTGAAAACAACTGCTCACTTTTCACATACATTTTCAAAAAGACTAAAACATGGTATTATTCTTGATTTGTTTCTGCTGTTGTTACATTCCTTTCTTGTGACCTCATAGACATATATTCTTGGTAGCTAACTTTAGTGAAAATGCTGAGACTAGTTGCTGCAATGGCCTTGGGAAAATCTGTCTAGATGTCACTTTCAAACCCCACAGGTGGCAAGAGAATGGGAATTAACAGAAGTTACTATACTGGAATACAGGATACTAGCACTAGTAAACAAGGATTGGGTACCTCTGCAGAATCACAAATTACAGAACTGAAGATGAAGCTAAAACCACACGACAGAATCAAAAGCCACTTCTTGAAACTGGACCTCATTGACAAAATTTATATCAAATTAGGAACTTTGGATAATCTTGATGAAATACAGTATTAAGAAGTATAACATTTGTCAACAATTCTGAAAAAATGAAAAATGTTATTCACTCATTACAGGAAGAAAATACAAGTATTATCCTGAGAGAAAAAAGAAAAGGCACTCTTTCAAGACATCGCCTATGATTTACAGCACAATACTGATGTTTGGACAATTTAACCATTATAGCAACATATAAATTTTAAATGTACTGACCATAAATATAGTAGGTAAACTTCAACATTATGCTTTTAAAAATAGCAGATATGCTGGAGATACCATATAGAACAACTGACAGAATTGAAACAAGAAAGAAGAGCAAAACTTATTTTCTCTGAGGCCAGATTTGTAAACAGGCAAGAGAAAATACAGATGACTTGAAACGAATCGGGGGGGGGGGGGGGGGCTGGGACTTGCTAGAAAAAGCAGTTTCTTTCTACATGAGTAAGCATCTTTCCAATGAAAAAATAACTTTTTTTACCATGAACCTGTGGAAAAACAAGATTAACCAGCAGTTTTGATGGCCTAATAATAGCTACATTCAAACCAGAAAGCAAGACAAAAGGGTGTAATTTTAGTCTTTACAAAGGATACTCTCAATTTTTTGTCTTCAGGAATTAAACTAGACAGGTACAAATAAAAACAAATTAAATCATAAGTTATTTTTTTCTGTAACTTTTCATTGCCTTTTTGCAAAATGATTAATTTAACAATCTTAGACACTACTTAGACTTCTCCAAGTGATTATTATTTGCCCCATGAGTTATCTTTTCCTAATATTGATTTTGGCTTGGCACCTTTTATCATTCACATTAACATCTTTGGCATGGCACCCTGTGTCATTCACATTAACATCTGCAAACCTAAGAAAAAACTTTCATTCTCATATGAACATGCTTTCAACCACTGGCACACATTTCAGCACATGTTTTAGTGAAGTCAATCTTAAAAATACTGATAAGAACTTGTATAGCACTGAAGACTATAATTTTGAATAGGTCACACAAGCAGACCCAAAGCAGGTGTTGCCATTCATATATTCCTGGCAATCTGCAGTACAAAATACTGCATAATACTGTATTTGTTTCCCTGACACAGATTCTCCATGGGCTGATATGAATTTTCCCTCTCATTCTAGTCATAGTTTATGATATGAGTCATAGTATATTATCAATATCACTGTATAAGGGATCCACAGGGTGATTTCAAAAGTTCAGTGCAAAAGTAAAATGTGATTAAAAAAGATCTATGGGTTGGAGAGATATGCGATTTGCAGATTAATATTCACTGAGGAACGGGATTTTGTATGACATCAAGGAAAAAAATAGTTCAAGATTTAGACAATAGAAGGCGCTGCTGCAGAGAAAACGACGAGAGGTGAGAATTGTGAAGTGAGATCTACGTTAAATTAGTGAAACTTACTTTATTACAGCATGATCTACAGATGCAAGTGCTCAATGTGTTCATCACATTCCAATACTGCGTGCAGTCATGGTATTATGCCTGATACAGCATTGAACAACATGTCAATGGGAATGGCTGATACCTCTTGCCGTATGGCATCTTTCAGCAATGGAAAGGTCTGTGGTTTACCTCTATAGACACAGGATTTCAAGTAGCCCCACAACCAGAAATCAATGGGTGTGAGATCTGGAGATCTAGCATGCCATTCGTGTGCACTATGTCTGCTCAATGGATGATCGATGCTAAACATGCACACCTGATTCAGTGCACACTTGATTTCACGTTATATGCAAATTATTAGTTTAATAAAACTGTGTGGTTTTGCAATCAGAATGACAGCACGAACCTTTACTACTTTCGCACATTGAAAATGTGATTGCATTTCTCCGTAATGGTTTTCATGCCTCACCCTAACGTTGCTTTGTGCGAGTAATGTGCAAACGTCACTCGTGTGGCATTCTGAGCAGCAGCGCCCTCTATTGTAGAGATTTTCAACTTTTTTTTTTTTTGATGCCATACAAAATCCCGTACCTCAGTGAATACTAATCTGCAAACTACATGTCTCTTCGACCCATAGATATTTTTTAATCGCATTTTACTTTTGTGCGGAACTTTTGAATCACCCTGTATCAAAGCCCTAGCAGTTGTACCAATGTTGTTAATGAAAAGATTCTTCAAAGCATTTCTAGATCTGCAAAAAAAGACTGTCAGAATATGAATATTGATGATTTTCTAAATAAAAAAACAACAACCTACATTTTGTTAATTTAAATTAGTTATCTTCTTTATTGCTTTCTTTTTTTAAGTTACTGTGCAGAAAGCATGTTTAAAAGAATATACTGTTATGACTCAGTTTGTAAGAAGGCATTCATAATTTTTGTACAAAAAAAAATTAATTCCATTTCTTTATTTTCATACAGTCCAAACTTTTATCATTATGGTAATGCATAACCAATGCAAAAGGGATACTGCATATGTGCATGTATACATATTTTTTAACATGAAGAAATTGAGACAGCAGTTTTTTGAGTTCTTAATAGCTCCTTTAAAATATCATTTTTCTCACGAAGAAACTTTTTCATTATCATGTTGCGTTCCTTCAAAGAATTTTTCAAAATTTCATTTTTTTCACTGTTCAGTTTGTTTGATTCATAAATACATCCTCTTAACTTTTTTACTTCAGAACAGTGCTTAATATGAGCCACATGAAGTTGCCTTTTAATAGTCTCAACCGCATTTCTTTCCTTTTCATCATCATCGTTGATGCACGTCTCACCAACACCTACAGAAGGATTGCAAATCAGAATAGGTTCAACAATGCCTACTAATGGTGAAATAGTAACTGAAGCAGAATTTAATTCCATACTGTAATCTCGGCCGTATGTTTCATGCAACAAATCAAAATATTCCCAACTATGTTGTCCCCTTTCTGAAAGCAGTCTATTTCTTTCCTGAATGACTTTATATGTTCTCCTTAAGTTCCTCCACTTGCTGCTGCACATGTCTGCTGTAACTTCTTCACCTTTAAGTCTCATCATCTCTGCAATACAATGCCACACATCTTTTTTCTTGCTATTGGGATCTTCCATTACTTCCTGATAAGCTCTGTAACACTCAATTAAAGCCAGAACACTATTTCTTGGCCAGAGGTGGTTTTCTGGAAAATATATATGCAAATATGTTAAATTTCATTGATTAATGCCATTCTTAACATAATTAACTAGCAAAATACAAAAATAAAAAGCAACAACTTAAGTATGGACAGGAAACTGCAGTAGTTTTCCGTTTCCTTTATTTAAGCATAAATTACATATACAGCATAAATTACATGTACAACCTACAGATATCCTCAAATAAAGAGAAATTACACTCTGACTTAGATATGTCCATCCAGTTTCAATATGAATTTGAAACTGGCTGGGATTTCAACAGAATGAATTTTGTAAGGCAGTATTGGAAAAGCAAGACCTTACACGCAACCCACACATATGTTACTGAAAACAGAGGTAGTCACTCACTGTTGTGTACTGGAATAAAATAACAAAGATCATCTAGTCGAAACCCTATTTGATTAAAATATGTTGACCATCAAGAAATTGAACAATGAAAAATTTCCATGGTACTTATTGAGTCACTGCTGATAATACATTATAATTCCAATTAAATATACAGGGTATAGCAAAATGTGTCACACCGGCTGTTTTTTTTAAGCACACTGTCAAATTTTTGAAAAATCCCAAATGCAGGTATTGTTATTTGCAAAAGGAGCTACCTGTTCACAGTTTGTTACAGTTATAGAATGCCCAATTTTTAATTTTGCCTATGTACCTCTTTTTTCAATGAGAATGCTATTTTTGATGAAAAATATGCATGAATGGTGTTGGAATAATGTTGCTACTATCAGAAATGGCAGAGATGTTGATGGCAATCAAAAATATACTTTTAACAGAACTTTTACATTGCATTCTTGTTTGTCATATGACCTAACAACAGTTGGAGATTCATAATGTGTTTAACAAAAACAACACTGTTACATCGTTGGAACGGAGTTAATGTATGTTATTCACAAAAAAAAAAAAAAAAAAAAACACAAAATAGTAACATACCAGGTCCCAACTACTCTCCTGTAATGAAATATGGTATTGTTGTTTCATAATAAGTGTTGAATTTGCTTCCTAAGTAGTGCAATGTAGGTGTATGATAAAAAGCAGCACAGTGCAAAAGCCCACTGTTAGAATAAATCCCATAGCCATTAGTGCAGAGGGAAGTCCATTCAAACATAACTGTATTCTACAAATGCCAATCAAATCAAAACTGCTGTATCTACTGTGACAAGTCTTAAACATATTAAAAGGAAAAACAAAAGTATAGTAGAATAACTAGTCATAATAAAATACTTTGTATGCAATTCTTAGATTATTTTTTATTTGCAAAACCAAATTTTCTATGCTAAGACAAAACTTATAATGAAATGAGAAACATTATGCATTTACTGATTGAAAACATTTGATAAGTCAATCTAATATTCATTGCATTCTTACTCATGTTGAGAGTGAATTACGAAAAGCTACATCATTTATGACAAATACTGTTACTTTCAATTCCAAAGCAATGCATGATGGTGGAAAATTTTAAAGTGGGTTCAAACCGTTAGTAAATAATTGATTTTGGTTAGTAAAAATAACCAAAAATAAAAATATGTGGTATTATATAATAGAATAATAGCTATATACTATACGTACTACTGTTTCACACGTTATATACATTCCATGCGTTGTGTGCATATTTGCAGCAAAATCATCTTGGCATATATCATATATGACTAGGAATATTACTACAAGTTTCAATTATTATATCATCAAGGACTCACCTTGTATCGGTATTCCAAATTAGTAAGCTTCATCCTGTATCTTGAAATAAAATGTGTATCTAGCGTGTCACCACGTAGAATCATCGTATTGCAAATAGGGCCAATTGAAATTTGCGACCAGGGTTTAAACTCAAATAAAACACGACTATGGATATCATACAAAGAGAGTGTGAAAGAATTATATACAATGCAATTAAAAAATCATATACCATCAGCAGGTGTCATCAATCTTTAAAAGAAGGAATGGACATAATCAATGACAAACCAAACAGACCTTAAATAAAATTTCGCCAATTATTGAACAATGCCAGACAATCTCTGCAACATGCACACGACTCCACATAAACCACCGGACATGTTTCGGTACGACTGACTTTCGGCCATTATCAATGGTATGCATCCTGGATCAATGTTCAAAGTTTTTAATATCTAGGTCACCTCGGCATCACTTCCGCTACAGTTGCTCCACGTCGACTTCTTCCGTCATCGTTACATATACGTGTATTCACGTGTGAGTCACATCCATGCCATCTATTGGGTTAATTCCGGAATTGCTGTCGCTGTTCTTATTTCGTAAGTATATGTTATTTCTTTTATTTTCCTTTTTGTTGTTATATTTCGTATTATTTTCTTGTTGTATTAGATATTTCCACGGATATGGGATATCTTTCGGAGTAGACGTATTGCAATTGGAGCTTTAGGTTTTCTCAATTGTTATAGCTTCAGACCACAAAATTTGATTATGTTTATTGTGGGAAGTTAAGATTTTACTATTTTCCCAATCGGGTATTAACTCATTTATCATACAATGTTGTATAAGTGATGTTTTTCTTCCTTTTTAATCCAATTACTATAGGCTCATTCAACCTCGTTTTAAACTTTCTTTTAGTACTACCAATGCAATATTTGTCTTGCTTATTTTCCTTTGGATCTATTGTAGGAATCATGTACACACCTGCCTTATTTAGTGGATTTTTATTGTAACCATTATTTGTCAGTAATTTAGAATTATCAGTAACTATTTCAGCAATTTCAATGTTGTAATCCTGGCATTCTTTTCTTATAATATTGCTTAGTGGAGGTAAATACAGGATACTTCCGTAAAATAACGTATTTCTTTTTGTTAATCTATTGTTGTGCTTCAGTATACCAGCTCTTCTTATTTTGTGATATAATGAATCTATCAAGCCAACAGGATATCCAAAACGTTTAGCAGTGTCTTTAATCCATTTTATTTCCTGTAAAAGTGCAATTTTAGTGGATGAATGTGTTATAGCTCGATTTATGAATCATCTGAACGCTGAAATTTTATACCTCCATGGGTGGCAGGATTCTTTGGGAATTATAGCAGGAATGTAAGTAGGTTTTTGATATACACTGAATTCAATTTTATTTTGATGCTTAAATAAAGAAATGTCAAGAAAGTTAAGTTTGTTGTCAATTTCTTTTTCATACGTTACTTGAATAGTTGTGTACATACTATTGAAGTTGTTTATGAAGGTCTCCATGTCATTTTCTGAGTGTGGCCAGAAGATCAATACATCATCAACATATCGTAAATATAGTATAGGTAAGTTACTACTAGATCTGTTGTTGAATATTTTCTTTTCTATGTCTTGCATAATAACCTTGGCAAGCAAACCAGATATTGGCGATCCTATTGGTGCACCATATAATTGTTTATAAATTGTATCATTGTAAGTGAAGTAATTATTTTCGGTTATGAGCTTGAGTGCACATACAATGCTTTCAATTTTCGAAAATTTGATCTTTTCTTCTTCTAATCTTTCTTCAATTAGTTTAATAGCATCCGTTGTGGGAGTGTTTGGGTACAATGAGATGACATCCATACTATAAATCAAATATTCGGCACCGTCAATAGCTTTAATCTTGTCGATTACTTCGGTTGAATTCTTCACTGTATATTTATGATTGCAATAATATACTTTCAAGTGGTTATAAAGACTTTTTTCTAATCTGATTGTTGGGGCTTTATTTTTGTTAACAATGGGTCTAATTGGCCTATCATACTTGTGGGTTTTTAGCTTGCCGAACATGTGAGGTACAGATGCAGCAACGGGCGGGTACGCATTCTCTTTAACATCATCTGGAAGTGACATATGGTTCTTTATATGTGCCATTCTACGCAAAATATTATCCGTAGGATCATTATTTACCGGGGTGGCCTTTAAGTCATCAATAGCATCTTTCATTTTTTGATTATAATCAGCTTGGTCCAAAATTATTAGCTGCTTAGATTTATCGGCTAACAAACATTTAATTCCAGGGTTATTTCGTAGTTCAAGCAAAGCTTGTTTTTCGTATTTAAGTTGAGCATCAGGTAAATTCTTTTTCATGTGATTAATACATCTTACCATTTTAAAACGTGTAGCATCTTGTTTCTTTTTAGGAATTCTGTATATAATGTCTTCAATTTGAGGCAAGATATTTTCCAATTTTGGCACGGAAGCAGCATATGCAAATTTCATACCTTTGTTTAAAGCCTTTTCCTGCTATGTCGTAATTTGTTCGCTTGAATAGTTGGCGAACATTACGTTTTGGTCATTATTCTTCTTGTTGATACTATATTGATATTTATGGCCAACTAAACTTTCTATTTTATAAAAATGTTTAGTCTTACATGTAGTACGTAGTCTATCAACAGTGGCAAAGATCCTTATCATTTCAATTCTGATACTATTATGCTCCATGTACTTTGTGCATTCACAGTACTTTTCATAACATTTTCTACTCAGGTAGTCTATGGACTTCCTTTTATCTCGTATTGTGGCTCTTAGTCGTTTAACTTCACATATTTTGATGATTTTCTTGTCGTAATAATTGATAGGCTTGTTGTTAATTTGTAGGAATTTAGGAATAACATTGTTGTTTTTACATGTTGTAAGAAATTCGAGGTGCTCGACCTCTTTAGCTAATTTAATACGAAATTTCTTGAAGACTTTTGTAATCCCAACAGCATGTCGCAAAACCATGACTCATGTAATCGAAGGATACCAATAACGAGGTCATACCAGAGGGTCGCGATATAAAATCATATCTTCTGACTGCAGAAGATATGATTTTACTGTTACTCTGTCACATAAAGGTTTTTCATAAAATGAGAGAACGACTAAAGGATCTGAAGTCTGGTGAGAGGGATGTAAAAAAGAAGTGGGAATGTTTTAAGAACTGTGTTGTTACTGCTGCTAAAGAGGTCTGTGGCACCACAATAGTGGGTAACAATAGAGGTGATGCTTGGTGGAATAGTGAGATTGATGAGGCAGTAAAGAAAAAGAAGGAAGCCTATTTGGGGATGTTGCAAGGTAGAGTCTCTGTGGATGAATATCGCTGTAAGAAGCGTGAAGCTGCTAAGCTGGTTCACCACAGTAAGGAAAAAGATAGGAAGGAGAAAGTGGAAAGGCATGAACTTGAACTGGCTTTTTGGAAAGATAGAAAGTCCTTCTGGAAGTACATGAGACTCAGGAAAAATAGGGGAAACAAAGTTGTAAGTTGTGTGAAGAATGAGATTGGGGAAATGATATGGGAGCCCAATGAGTTAAGTGACAGATGGAGTGAATACTTCTGTGAATTATTAGATCAGGAGAGCAAAAATGATTCTGAGACAGATGCTGATGATGTCATAATGAGGGATGAAAGTACAGGAGGGATCTCAAGAGAAGAAGTGTGTAAAGCTGTAAAATCTCTTCAGAATGGTAAGGCTCCAGGAGTTGATGGTATAACTGCAGAGATGTTGAAATATGGTGGTGACTCTATAATTGACTGGTTAACTGAAATTTGCCAGTTGTGCTGGGAGTTAGGAATGGTCCCTCGGGATTGAAAGGATGCTATTATTGTTCCCTTCTATAAGGGAAAAGGTGATCAGACTGAATGCAAGAACTATCGTGGTATTAGCCTACTGAGTGTGCCAGGGAAAGTGTTTGGTAAGGTTGTTATTGAAAAAGTACGGGTTCTTACATCATTGAAAGTGTGGTATGTTCAGAGTGGTTTTATGAGTGGTAAAGGCTGCACTAACTAGATTTTTGCATTACACACGATGATTGAAAAGTATCTGGCTGTTGAGAAGAAAGTTTTTACTGCCTTCATGGATTTAGAGAAAGCTTACGACCAAGTGAATAGGACACTTTTGTGGAAGGTATTGAATGAATATGGTATAACTGGGAATCTACTTAATAGTGTAAAAGTCACGTATGCTGGTAGTAGAGCTTGTGTATGAGTGAATGGTGTTTTATCAAAATGGTTTTCCTTTGGTGCAGGAGTTAGACAAGGTTGTGTAATGTCACCATGGCTGTTTAATATATTTATGGACGCATGCATGCGTGATGCCAAAATAGATAATAGTAGTTTATGTCTTGGTGATATCCGTGTGTGCAGATTGCTGTATGCTGATGACACTGTCCTGTTGGCAGAGAGCAAAAGTGAGTTGCAGAGTATGTTGACTCGGATGCACGAAGTTTGCATGAAATTCAAACTGAGTATAAATAAGGGAAAACCCAAAGTTATGGTGTTTGAGAGAGGAACTGGTAGCACTGAATGTAATGTAAGTATAAATGGCACTGTGGTTGACCAGGTGAGTGAGTTTGTGTATTTAGGAAGTATGTTTGACAGAGAGAACAAGTTGGATGGTGAAATCAGTAGGCGAGTGAATTCTTCTTTGAAAGTCATAGCTACTCTGGGAGGTTTTCACAGGAATGATGGGTTCTCTAGAGAGTCCCGCATGGCTGTGTATGAAACAGTAATTGTTCCTACTCTGATGTATGGCAGTGAAACCTGGGTACTGCAGAAGAAACATAGGAGTCGTTTGTGTGCTGGAGAAATGCGTTACTTACGTGGGGTTTGTGGCAAGACACTATCTGATTGTGTGAGGAATGAAGATGTATTGCAGTTGTGTCATGTGAAGCAAAATGTTGTTAGCAAGGTGGAGACCAATATGCTTCGGTGGTTTGGCCATGTTGAAAGAATGAGTGATGAAATGCTTACTAAGAAAATCTTTTCAGCCCAAGTGGCAGGAAGGAAAGGCAGAGGAAGGCCAAGGAAGACATGGGTGGATCAGATTCAGGAGTGTCTGCATGAGAAAAGGATTATGAGTATGAAGTATAAAAGATCTTGTGTGCGGCGTGTAATGGATATCAGTGAAGCACGAGTTGTGTGTCGAGATCGATGTAAATGGAGAAGTTTGATACGACAACAATAGGTAAAAATATGTGGAAGTTTGTATTTCTTTTTGGAGCTAACCTCTAAATCTCAGAGAACAGCTTAGTGATATGTATGTATATATACTATTTTGGATAGAATATGTGTAAAATAGTAGGTATCACATAGGAAAAATGTACAAAAAGTAATTTTAATTACTGAAGGCACATCTAACACATTTAAAGCAATAACAGTAAATGGTTGAATCCCGTTTTATTGGCGTAGAGTACAAATTATGTCGTAAAAGCAAGCTTTCGCCACTCATGGGTGGCTTCTTCAGGCAAGGCTAAATATATACACTAAATTGGAAATATATAAACAGTTCCAGAAGTTTTCAAAATTTAAACGAGAGTGAAATACCACACATATGTGATACGTGATGCATGATTTAGCATTTTGTGATGCCCAGGATCGAGTGCTAAACATAAGGTAACTCTATGGCGGTGTCTACATTGCAGACGTCAGGGTTAGACAGGATTTCTACTGTTATCTCTATAGGCTGTGGCTTTAACCGTTGTGTATGGGGCCACTTTTCGGATATCCTGCTACCTAAGTGTGACTGCATGGTTTTTGCTCTCTCTCGCTAGTGCCATTGCGAGTTTTCCGTACATTACGTCATGTTTGTGCTCCTGGAGTCGTACTTTGAGCTAGCGTTTTGCCATGTCAATGTACTCCTTAGTTGAGCCGTCAGGATACTCAAGAGGCATTGCCTATACTCCATTGTCCTGAAGATTAGTGCTACTTCGTTTTTCAAGTGTGGGGTATGAGGCAATCATTTTTGGAGCCTCCGGAGGCAGTTTTTTTTTTTAAATATGAGAAACCTGGGATGTATGGGCACATTCCAATATACCAGACAAGTGGTTTACTTCTCTGCATATTAGAGTTGGTGACGGTTGATACTGCCCTGTTGATGTTGCTGTCTAACAAATTTCACATTTATTCTTGTCAAATATCTGCCTTTTCTCTTCAAAACTATTCTTCTTATATTTCTATTTATGTGTTTCTTTTGGCATCTTCTGTGCAACTTCCAGTGGTAGCTGCCCATCTTCATTTTTAGTACTGTATTCTTGTACATCACCACAGCAAAACTATTGGGTTGTCGGAAAAGTCATGACATATTTCAGCCATGTTTTGCAAAGGTCATTTATTGATAGAAAGAACAAAGATCAATCAATGATATAATGCCCATTTTGTTCGATAACCTTTTGCCATCTTTCAGTAAGCTGCAGAATGCCTCGTTCATAGAAGGATCTGTCTTTCGTGGCGAAAAACTGCACAAGGTGCTGATTTACAGCCTCATCTGAATTGAACATTATACCACGCAAGGACTATTGAAGCGAGTGAAACAAGTGGAAGTCTGACGGCACAAGGTCAGGCGAGTATGCTGGGTGTGGCAACACATCCCACCCAAGCTCCAATAATTTTTGGCGGGTGATCAAACTTGTGTGTGGTCTCGCGTTGTCGTGATGGAACACACCTTTACGATGAATAAGCGCTGGACGTTTCTGGATGATGGACTCATTCAAACTGTCCAACTGCCGACAGTAATGAATTGATTATTTGGTTTCATGGTAGGAGCTCGAAAAACACGACACCTTTAAAATCCCACCACACTGAGACCAGAACCTTCCGCTGAAGAATGTCTGCTTTGGATGTCGTTTGAGACGAAGCAGCACGTCGGGACCAAGACCGTTTGCGCAGCACATTGTTGTACACAATCCACTTTTCATCACCAGTTATCAGTCACTTCAAAAAGGATCGTTTTCTTCACATTTAATGAGCATATCGCAAATGTTTATATGTGCCATCAATTGAGCTTCTTTGAGTTCATGAGGAACCCACACATCGAGCTTGCTTACGAATCCCAGCTTCTTCAGGTGGTCATGAACGCTTGAATGATGGATGTGCAATGCGTCTGCAATCTCTCTTGTCGTGTAACGTGGGTTTGATTTGATCAATGCCTTGATTTGGTCATCATCAACCTTGGTTGGCCTCCCCGAGGAGCATCGTTGGGGTCAAAATCACCAGCACAGAATTTTGCGAACCACAGCTGGCACTGACGTTCTTGTAGAGCATTATCACCGTACACTTTACGCAACTTTTCACAAGCTTGACATGCGTTCTTCCCTTTATGGAAGTAAAACAGTAAAATATGGCGAAAATGCACAGTTTGGTCTTCCATCTTTAACTTGATGTCAAATCTCTGCAAATCAACCAAATTGCTCACTATTCCTTTTAGACTGCAGCTAGAACTGGCACCTGTCAAATGCCATAGCGATAACAGAGCTGCGCATGCCTCTAGTACTTCCAAAACAGCCCAACCGCCATCGGGTGCCAAAATACGTCATGACTTTTCCGACAACCCAATAATAGCCATCACTTTAATTTTTTGGTTCTCTTTGGGCACACCAGAACAAATGAATGTTTTCTTACATTTTTTTACTGCCTCAGTTCAACACAAACAGAATAGATTTTAAGTGGAGCCCATGATTTGTAGTTTCTCACATTTTACTCCAAAGTATGCACAGTAAGTTTTTTTTTTTTTTTTTTTTTTTTCAAAGTCCGTAATGATCCTTTGTTGGTTTTTTTAAAGACAAACTCACTTAATATGTACAACAAAACCTGTTCTTGGAGGGTCTGCTACAAGCCATTCAAAATTCTGTCAGTTTCCACTGTAATGTTTCCTTTCAGTTTGTCCAAGATGTAGGAGTTATTGGTGTAAACTTGTTACCTGAAATAACCCCACAGACAGTTGTTGAGGAAGTTAATTATGTCAGGTGATCATGGTGGACATAGTCCTTTAGAAACTGCCTTGTCCTCTCCATAGTTTGATCGTAACTTTGTATATATAAAGTGTGTCTTTGACAAATTAGGGACATGCAACTACTTGTAGCACTGAGTTGCTCATAGTGGTATTTAAACCTATAAACAAAAAAAAAAACCTTTTTCATATGACATCATTTTAAAATACTGCCCAATAGTAAAGCAACATTTGATGTATGTCCCTGAAATGTTGCTTAAATGACCTTCATATACCAAGATGTCATGGACATGTTATGGAATCTGCAAGCATGGTTGAATTATAGTAATGGCAGTACATTTACCACAAAAATGTGTACGACTTAATTTTTTCAAAAATTATAAAAAAATTCATGAATAACAGTACTTGGGAATTATTCTCTATATATTTAGCAGTATTAACTGCAAACAGGGACACGCCAAAGGCATATTTCGCCTGGGTGCAAGCCCAGATTTGCAGCCCCTTGTATGAGAATATCTTTCAACTTTTATTAATTTTTACATGAAATAAAAACGTTTAGCAACATCATTTTCTATTTTCTGTAAATTAGAGTTTTTGTAAAACACAATTGTCTCTTATAAAACTTAAGGGAAAAAAATCTGTAAAACAGTTCAGATGACGTTGTGAATAATCCAAGAAATCAGCTTCCTCACTGTCGATTTCAGACCTGCCAAAAACTCAGAACCAAAAAACATAACACTCAGATAAAAAAAAATCATACCAAGACACATGCTGATGATTTTTGAAGCCTATTTCAGCTATATAAATTCTTGATGATGAGAATATACGGATTTTTTCCCTACATCAAAATTTTATTGAGAAACTAATTAAATCTAATCAGCAAACACTTTTATGTTGTTAATTATTAGAAAAAAAATTACGATTACGGGAGAAATCCTCACTCTGCCTAACTTCCGTTTTCGGAAATTCTGTGAGGTGGAAAACTTGCATCTTAGGATGTCTGCAAGATGGTTTAATCAGGTTCTGGGGATGTTGTTTTTATCTGTAGGACCAAAATAAATCTGCAATGTGTATCGGCCGTCGCCGCGATTCTGCTACGAGGATTAGTAGAAAATTAATCGTGATGTACGTTGGCCGTTGCCACTATTCTGCTATGAGGATTAGTAGAAAATTAATCTGCAATGTACGTTGGCCATTGCCACGATTCTTCTACGGGCGGGTACAAAATGAATCTGCAATGTACGTCGGCCATCGCCGCGATTCTGCTATAGGGACGAGTGCAAAATAAACCTGCAATGTACATCATCACGATTCTTCTATGGAATGAGCACAAAATAAATCTGCGATGTACATCGGCCATCGCAATTATTCTGCTACAGGGATGAGTACAAAATAAACCTGTGATGTACGTCGTCGTGATTCTTCTACGGGAACGAGTACAAAATAAATCCGCAATGTACGCCGGGCGTCGACGCAATTCTGCTACGGGAATGAGTACAAAATAATTCTGTGACCTACATCGTCTTTCGAGAGAGAAAAAAAATATGATTACGGAAGAAATCCCCACTACGCCTAACTTCTGTTTTCAGAATTTTTGAAAGATGGTTTAATGGGGTTCTGGGGATGTCGTTTTTGTTATATAACACTGAACATGACGTGCGTCTGTTTAACTATTCTAACCAAAAAATCTCTCATATGGGTACATATACAAATAAGTTGTATAGAACTAAAAGCAGAATTCGAAATAACTGGTTTTTGCATTAAATAAAACCCTTTTTTTCTACAAACTGAAGCATCAGGGAAACACATAAACATGCATAGTTTAAAATAAAATTAACTTTTGTAGTAGCTTTTTTTTTTTTTTTTTTTTTTGTTACAAACTTTTTTTCCAAGTCCGAACTCTAATTCTGTAGTAATTGTGTTTTCAATACTAACGATACTTACATTTGAAAGTCGCTCCTGTTGCATGTTTATTCAAAAGTAACTTTTCATAATTTTAAGTTTGGAAACCGATCTTTCTCCGTAAGCCACTGTTACAGACAGTAAAAATTTGAAAAGACGGTTTTGTACACCTTAACACCGCTATCAATTCTATGGAATGGAAAAAAGGACAGTGTAATTTTAGACTCCTTGGATTTCATGCTTAACAGTGAAAAAATTAAGGTGTTTATTTTTAGGCAGTGTAAAAATCCCCAAAATCCAAAAAAAAATGTTTGTTTAACTTAACATGCGAGACATGCCCCCCTCCTCCAACCAAACAGGCATCATCAAAAATATTCTTAAAGCTACTGAATTGCTTGGAAAACATAATAATGAGCCATTTGAAAATATGTATTCTAAAGCACTTTACGGGTATCATGTGATGCTTAACGTAAGTCCAAAGAATTTCAATTTAGTCACACAAATCTGAAGAAATTATATCATTTTTTTTTTTTGTGCAATACCTGACAATTTTATTTGTATAATCCATACAGTATTTTATTTTTATATATCTGCTTAGTGTCAATAAAGAATAAAGGTCATTTAAAAATTGAAAAGTCTCGTTATGCGTGTTCAGGTGTTCGAACTGTTCTTGTCGTTGTATAAAAAATAGGAAAGTTATTTTTTTCTTTTGGGAGATCAATATCTCATCCATATTTTGGTACCAAAAATTCCCTTTTTTTTTTCCTTTTTTTTTTTTTTCTTCTTCTTATGTGGCCTAACCAATTCAACAATTGGAAATTCTGTTTCACAATCTACTTCCTCGGCAAGGGTTTTATCTTTAGCTAACATGACTTTAAAACTCCCACGTGTTCTACATTATTTTAAACAGCCATTTTCTTGTTTTAACATTTCTGTTATGGCTGGTATAACTAAAGAAATGTTGGCATTAATTTGGTAATAGCATTAATATTTGAAGAAAGAGTGCACCAAATCTTTCTGGAACAAATGAACTTGCACGTTGTTGTTTTTTTCATTCTTTTTTCTAAGAAAGATTTGTTAAATTTCATGTCTTACTGTCTCTAAAAGATTCATTAAAGCGCTAATAAAATGTATCGTGGGTTACATCTAAATTGTATCCCAGTCCTAGTTATCCTTTTTGCGCCAATCCGATTTTCTCACCTTGTTTCACAGCACCGTTTTACAGTCAACGCAGGAAGCTCTTTCTTTAAAATTTGCCAATGGTAAGGTAAATCAGAAAAGAAAGCATATATTTCTTCAACAAGGCTGATAATGTTAACAATTTGTAGAGAAATTTTTTCGTCATTGTTTACGACAAGATTTAAAGTATTATGAGCCGCTAAAGTACATAAAATGTATAAAGGGTTTTAGGTCAAAAAATTATGTTTTTTAAAGTCAGTAGTGTTTTCCCTTCATATTGGCCCCATTGTCATACCGCTAGCCAAGCATATCATGAATGCTGAAATTAGAAAAAGAATTGTTAGTCCTTTGCCTGCGGTATCCGTTGCTGAACAAAACGATAACAATTATTCTCTAATTTCAGGTCGTTTTGTATTGAATTATATAACTATTTTTTTTTACTAAAAAAATGAACGTGCCACGTGGCTTTACGATTTCTCACAGTAAAACGATTTCTTAACTTCTCCCACGTCGTCGTCAATGGTACTAATTTATCAACTGTAAAATTTGATCGAGGCATCCTGCCGTGCCGACCCGTGGAACAGACACCCCCGCTTGGCGCTTCCCTGACTGCAAAAGTAAAAAACCAGACAACACTGGCAATGTATGATGCTTGAAAAGCATCATGCAATAGGTAGGAATCTAAACATGAACATTTCAGGCAATATGAACTCACCTCATTTATCTTATTAATTTCCCATTTAATTACTTTTTTTAACAACAATCCACAGGAAAATCTGTATGTAGTAATAGTTCATTGAAAAATATGTAATTTCTATATGGTATGTATGCTCTTACACATCCTACTACCTTGCCAACAGGAGCTCTATTGCACTAAAGCTTGAAACAGTGTGATGATTGCTTGCTTACATCTAAAAAAAAATATGATTACGGTAGAAATACATCTAACAAAATTTTGTTCTTTTTCAATTCAACTCAGATGTTACACCACACTTTCATCCACATCAAATGTGGCAATTTTTTTCTAAATCTGCGATTGTTTCACAGAAAGAAATATGTCCATTTCTTTCACTACTATCTTCCTTGTCTACATCATCTGCTATCGCATCATCATAAATTTCATCTATGCTTGCTACAGCCCTTGTTTGAATGTTGCTGTCAGTCTACATAATCTTGAAATGTAAACATTTTGCATTTTCCTAGCACTGCTTCTTTGCCAGTTTCAGCATTCTGTATTTCCAACTCCAAGAAATCAGCTTTGTGGCAACAGTTTGCAACAACCTGCACATAATGATTTTCTAAGCTGCAATTATTAATATCAAGTGCATAACTTGCACAATATTGAGTTTGAAAACTTATCATTTTGCTCCATTGCAGCAGCTGTTTTCGTATTAAACCTGCTTTGTAATGCGATTTGAGACTAAGGATTATGCCCATGTCAAATGCCTGTCGTCTGCTTGTGCAATTCGCAGGGGAAAACACCATTTGTACGTTTCTTAAGAGTTTTTATGTTTGTGGGATGAGTTGCACACCTGTCTATGAACAGTAAAAATTTTGTCTTGGAATTTCTTCGGGATTGACGAATATGAACATTAGATGTGGGAAAATTTTAACATCAGAAGAAACAGGGTTTTTTAAAGTCATGTATCTATAAATAATTTTGAGGATTTCAAAATGTAGCGCTAAATTCAGAAAATTGTTAGATTGTGGCTCAACTGTATATTTAAAAGGCCAACATAATGAAATACTCAAGTCAGAGCAATGCTAAAGAGTTTTTTTTTTTTTTTAATTTAATTCGAACACTTACTATGGAAAGCAAAAACAACAAAAGAACACAGAACGTATGTTCTTAAAAATACTACTTTGCTTTTCATTTATGCAGTCTTCACTGCATAAATATGTGTAATATACTAGCAATATAACTGTATATATCATCATCATCATCATTGTCAACCATTATCAATCCACTGCTGGACGAAGGTCTCCCCAAGTTTCCTCCACAACGGTCTGTCTTGTGCCAGTCTCCTCCATGTCACTCCCGCATACTTTCGAATTTCATCCACCCATCTTCCATGTGGTCTTCTTCTCGGTCTTTTCCTGTCCCTTGGAATCCAATCTAAAATTTCGGCTGTCCATCGATGGTCTGTCCTTCTGGCAGTATGTCCAGCCCATTGCCATTTCAGGGATTTAACTCTGATCATGATGTCTTCCACTTTTGTCATTTTTCGGATCCACGTGTTCCTCTTCTTATCTCTCCTGGTTACACCAAGCATGCACCTCTTCATGCTTCTTTGAGTTGTCTGCAGACTTTGTATGTCTCTTTTAGCTAAGGTCCACGTCTCTGCACCATACGTAAGCACTGGAAGGATGCATTGATCAAACACTTTTCTTTTAAGACATAATGGCATATTGCTCTTGAAAACTATGCTGTTTCTTCCAAAAGCTCTCCAGGCAAGTTTTGTACGCCGATTAATTTCTTCATCAATGTGACCCTCACTTAATATCTGCTGTCCAAGATAAACGTACGTGTCTGTTATCTCCAGCTTTTCTCCATCAATCGATAAATCTTCATTTCTTGTAAAAGCATTGTACATCACTTTTGTCTTCTGAAAGTTCATTTTTAATCCCACTTCTTTACTCTTGTCAGCAAGTTCCTGGATCATACTCTGTAGCTCTGATGGGGTAGTTGCAAAAATGACTATGTCATCAGCAAAACGAAGGTGGGTTAGATAATCTCTATTAATCTTTATCCCTTTGTTTTCCCAGTTCAGTGATTGAAAGACATTTTCCAATGTGGCATTAAAGAGCTTCGGAGATATGGTGTCACCTTGTCTCACTCCTTTTCCAATTTTTATGTGTGTTGTATTTTCAAACAGCCGAATCTTTGCACTTGCATTTTCATAGATGTTATTAATAATATTAATGTATGCATCTTCAATACCGCAGGATTTCAGAGCCATTGCAACTGCTGATGGTTTCACTGAATCAAAGGCTTTTTCATAATCGATAAAAGCCATGCACAATGGAAGTTCATATTCCCTCGCTCTTTCAATTAGTTCTCTCAGTACGTGGATATGATCTATTGTGCTGTAGCCACTCCTGAATCCAGCTTGTTCTCTCGGTTGAGCCATGTCCAGTGTCACCTTCAAGCGGTGTGAAAGAACTTTAGTGAAGATTTTATAAACCACTGATAGGAGGCTGACAAGTCTGTAGTTCCTGAGATCCTCAATGTCACCTTTTTTATGTAGCAAGATCATTGTAGCATTGTTCCAATCCTCAGGAATTTTCCCTTCATTAAGGCATCGAGTGAAAATTTGGGCGAGTACTGTTTCGATTTCTCCACTTGCTTCTTGTATGATGTCTACAGTAATTCCATCTTCTCCTGGAGCTTTTCCCCGCTTCATGTTCTTGATTGCATGTGCAACTTCTGCTGGAAGGACTGGAAGAACTCTGGTATTGGTACCTTTCATGATGTCTGGAGTACATGTATCATCCCTTTCATATAATTTGGAGTAGAAATCTTTCACTCTTGTCAAAATTTCGCCTCTATTTCTTGTTACAGAACCATCTTCTTTTCTCAGTGCCATAATCTGTTTTTTTTTCCCCTTACTGAGATGTCCCTTTGCTATCTTTAGGCTTTGGTTGTTTTCAATTGCTTTCCTTACTAGTTCACAGTTGAATTTCCTTACGTCTTCAGTGATACTTTTTCGTACTGTCATGCATAGCTCTATATATTCCACTTTGGAAGTCACATCTTCTTTAGTTGTCCTCATCTCTCTTCTTTTTTGCATCAACATTTTGGTTTTTCCTGATAATTTGTTCACATGCAATTTGTTCTTAGACCCAGCTAATTTTGTTGCTGTTTCCATAAGAGCTTTGGTTACTTTTCTGTTAACTTCAGAAATATCCACTTCTTCCGATGTTAGGCCTTCTAAAGCAGAGAACCTGTTCTTCAGTTCCAATTTGAAGGTATTATGGTGTTTTTTAAGATTGGTTATGTCAATACATTTTGTTTGTCTTATGAGCTTGCTGCGTTCGAGTTTAGTGTTGAGGTGCATCTTACATCTCACCAATCTATGGTCACTGCCTGTGTTGAACTTGTTTAGCACACTGCAGTCTTCTATGACCAATTTTTTGTTACACATAATAAAATCAATTTCACTTGTCGTCCCATTTGGATGTCTCCATGTCCATTTCCTGTGTGGCTTTTTCTTGAAAAAGGAGTTCAAGATGAAAAACCCTTCTGCCTCTGCAAACTCTACGAGAGTATTTCCACGCTGGTTTCTGTTGCCGTGACCGAATTTACCTACTGAAGTTTCATTCTGTTGCCGTTGCCCTATTTTTGCATTGAAATCTCCCATAATTATCTTCAAGTGCTGCTTACCTTTATTATTTAGATCACGAATTTCCTCATAAAATTCTTCAATTTCTTCTTCAGCATGACTTGTGGTGGGTGCATAAGTTTGAATAATCTGAGCCTGGTATCTTCTCGAGAGTTGGATAACGAGTCTTGCAGCTCTGTCAGAGGAACTTTCAACTTCTACAACTTTATCCTTCAGTTTCTGGTTTATTATAAATCCAACACCACTAGTTCTGCCAGTATCTGTCCCACGATAGTAGAAGAGATGTCCACTTTTCAGTTCAATGAGATCTTCTCCTTTTCTCCTTACCTCACTTAGCCCGACGATGTCCCACTTGATCGTTTGTAGTTCCTCTTCCAATTCAAGAAGCCTTGAATCAGAAGATAGGGAGCGTCCATTATATGTAGCCAAGGTCAGCATCAGATGGCAGCCTAGTCCGGTCCTCCGGGGATTCTTAGCACCCTCTGCCTTCATGTCGCACTGGCCGCTGCCTTGGCCAGGTATATTCCAGCTGCCGGAGACTGAGGGCCAAGATTTAAGTTGTGGAGTCATTTTGGAGGGGTTTGGCCATAACTCACCACGCTGGCCAAGCGGGTTGGTGAGTGTGGGATAGCATTTCCTCTAATCCCGATGGTATAGTTATACCGCTATGGGCGGTCGTCAGAGCCCCTTTAGTGGGAACAGGATGTACCACGAGAAGGCGGGGTTGACATTTTTGTCAAGGAGAGGCTGTGATGTTACGCATCACCTGACCTTACATCCCCTTATGTACCATATATATATATTTTTTCTTTCCAATTTCTTTTGCTTGAGTGCAAGGTGCAAGAGTTTGAAGATACCAAGAGTTGTTCAAATAGTAAGGTAGTAGACCTCCTTCATTACGAGTTGAACACAGTATAGATACACTTCACAGACAACTGCTTGTGCTTTTTTCATCTTCCACAAAGTCCCCATAGCAAGTTAAACAAATATCCCATTATGTTGATAAGGCATGTATATTAGAGAAGAAATCAAGGTTTTGTTGGCACAGCAATGTTGATAAGGCATGTATATTAGAGAAGAAATCAAGGTTTTGTTGGCACAGCAATGTTGATAAGGCATGTATATTAGAGAAGAAATCAAGGTTTCGTTGGCACAGCAATGTTGTTATGGCCAGTCTCACACCTGCAATTAAACCAAAATGCTTGCAGACCAAGTGTTTTTTGACAAATACAAACACATGAAAATTACAAGGTGTGAGAAACAGATGAAAATCGCAGGGTGTGAGAACAGAGCTGTACGTGAGATGCTCCAAAAATTCTCAATCATTTCATCAAAACCCCTCAGCTGTGCATTGGGTAGCACATGATTTAGCATTGTTGTGCAACAACACAACACCTCTGATCAGCAGCCGACGTCTTTTGTGGCAAATGGTATGGTGCAACATGTCAAGTGTCTGGCAATGCCATTCAGCTGTTACACATGCACCATGGTCCAGGTAATCAATCAGAAGTACACCCTGTGTGACGTACTACAGAGGTGACACACATGTCAAGACAGCAAGTAGTAGTGATAAGCACTTGTCACTGTAGCTTAACTGGGAAAACATTCAGCTCTGGAGCAAAAAGATGTGAGTTCGAAGTTTACCACCAGCAAATTTGTGTTTTCACAATTGGCACCCAAACTTAAAAATGGATCTACTAGCTGTTAAGTTCTTCCAAAAATGTGTGATGCTTCTACCACCCATCATCTGGAATTACTAAGAATTTCTCCTTCTACAAACAGTTACTTCTAGCACGGTTTGTGGAGAACCTGAAACCTGTGATTTCATGCCCAGCCTTTCTGGGTTGGGGGGGGATATGCGACATACTAAAGAGGTGATGCACATGTCAAGATGGCAAGTAGCAGTGATAAACACTTGTTAGTGTAGCTTAATTGGAAAACCATTTACCTCCAGAGCAGAAGGATGCAGGTTTAAGTATCACCACCAGCAAATTTGGTTTTCACACCTGCCAGTCCCAAAAGACAGCTGCCCTGATTTTTCATCTGGATGGCACAGTTTGACTGTATTGGTAGATGGAGATGATGGATGATTCCATGTAGTAGATGCTCATCTGTTTTTTGAGATGACGGATGCTTCCATGTAGTATATGCTCATCTGCTTTTTTGAGATGGCAGATGCTTCCATGTAGTAGATGCTCATCTGCTTTTTGGTGTTGAATGATGCACTCAAATTTCATCTCCCCATGACAATGTGCTGCAAGAAGTCTTCATTTTGCTGATGATAAAGTATCAGATGTGTGAAAAAGTGACCCAATCACTTTGCCTTATGTTCTTTTTGAGATTTTTGGGCAACCATCTTGCACAACCTTTCCAATAATGCAGCTGGTCATGCACAATACTGTGGACAGTATGCACTTAAATTTGCAGTTCAGTGTATTGCTCTAATGTGTCTGTTGCCATGAATGAGAGCATCCACCTATAGCACAATATCCTCTCGAATGGTGGTCTCTGGCCACCGTCAAGTTTTGTCATCAATGCCTGTCCTGTCCTTTGCCAAGTCCTTGTGCCATTTCCACACCTACTTGCATGACATAACATCTTTGACATACACTTCTCCCAACTAGCGCAACATCCTTTGCATGAAGAAAATAAATTATACTTTGTACTTCCTGGTGCTATCATACTGACTATGATGCAGCTATCTTTCAACAACCATTCTTGGTAAAGGAAGAGGCACAGAGCCCTCTGGTGGTAAAGTAATGTTCCTGGCACTTTTGGTGTGGGCATGAACTTTTAACTCTTCATCAGCATGATAAGAATTTTGATAATGTTACCTTATTTATTGAATGCTTGTAGACTATTTTTTTTCGATTACCTATATGGAAAGTTTTTTAAAAAATTCCCCATTATTTAGATGCATCTGTGACTTTTATAATTGCCATGTTTCTTGAGAAACAGAAAATATATTGCAATGCAGAGTAAATTTCTTTCAAAAGCAAGAACTACAAATTCGGATTCAAATGAACAAGTGACCATACACAAAAAATGCAAGAACTACTGACAGTGGAACATGCACATTATATGAAAAATGTGAATTTCTGCTCACACTTGTGTCACATACTAAAAAAAAAGGGGCATAAACATACCCACACACAAATGAATAAACAAACAAACACACACACACACACACACACACACACACACACACACACACACACACACACACACAAATGAATAAAATCAAGACTGTGCAAAAGATTTAAGGTTAGCAACAAATGTATGAAAGAATACCCATGAAAAAAATGTCCACAGAAAAAATGCCCACTTCTCGAAAATATGTCAACTGATATGCTGTTAAAAATATGCTCTTCTTTTATTTCATTAGGAAAGGCTTTAATTTCAACTAAGCAGCCAACAAAGCTGGTCAGATGGGAGTTCAGATAACTAGCCACAAGGGCTGCATAAAAATTGCAGTTTCTTGCCCCTATAAATGAGACCTGAATTGGGAACTTCAAATAAATTTTACGAAAACATTCTATGTAGGTCAAGTGAGAATTGCATTTTAATTTGGGGGAATAAATTGCCATGACAATTAGTACATTTTATAAAACTACAGTGTTCGACGAAACAACGAATTACAGAATGACTCATGCTATGTTAAGAAAAGGACAATAAGGTGGGATTTTTTAATAACGCTGTGCTTTTACTTAGGCACTAAATGTTTACATAACATGTCAAGTTATTAATATTTCTCTTTTACTTAGGCATAAAATATTAATCACTAGGCCTTATGCCTAAGCCCTTTTAACAGTTGTTTTTCTACGGATGTAATATTCATAATGTTTACATAACAAGTTAATAATATTGTGCTTTTATTTTGGCACCAAACATTAATTAATAGGCCAATAGGCCCTAGACCTTTTTAACAGTTTTTAATCTGTTGATATCATATTCATATACTTGACATAGTTAAATTAATAATGCTGTGCTTTTACTAAAGCCCTAAATATTAATTTATAAGCCCTAGGCTCTTTTTTCAGTTTTTATTCTGCCAATGTTATTTTTCAGAATGCTTACATTTCAAGTCAAGTTATTAATGTTGTGCTTCTACTTTGTTACCAAACATTAATTAATAGGACCTAGGGGGTCATTCCATACTATTTCAACAAATTTCCTTTAAATTGGTTGCTAACCCATTTTTATTTTTTTTTATTTTTTGCACAGTTGTTTATATGTACATCTTTAGAGAGTTCCAAACCAATGCTATATATATATATATAAAAAAAAGGTTCCTGACCGTTTGGTGGGGAGGTCCCTAGATGACACTTGGAACATCTCCATTTTTGGAGTTGCAAGCATTTAAGCAAAATGCTGCAACTTTCCCCCTAATTTAGCTAATTGAAAAGTTAAAAAACCACTTTACTCAGAATAAAATGCTGATTATTTTGGTTTATCCTTTTTTATTATCTGAGGTGTTTTGGAAATTTTATTGGTGGTCAAAGTTGATTACTGAAATTTGCATTTTTTCAATTTCCAAGCCAAATTTTCACCGGGAAGGAGTCAAAACACTCAAACCAAATTTATTGTGCAAGAACCATGGTAACAACAGATTGTATCTAGGGTGAGAAAACTGGGGTGTTTTGAGCCCTTTCAAGATTTTTTCACTGATTTTTAGTGTTTTCAGTAGCTATATCTTCAGTGGGGTGTACACAGTAAAAATCTGAATTTTATACCACAGAGACTTCTATTTGGTAACAAAATCATACCAAAATTTGATCACTTTGTTTTGCCTAAGAACGAAAATATTTGAGCTTAAAGTTGTGAAAAAATCCACATTTTCCCATTTGTTTAGAAGGACAATTTATTACCTTTTTATTGAAATTTATTATATAACCATAGATTTAATTGAATATTGTAGACTGTAAATTGCAAGAAAAATATACTCCAGTGGTAAAATTATGGTGTAAAAGGTTTAACTAGTTTGAGGAGTGTGTGTAGGGGGGGGTATTGTTTCTTTTAGACTTTTTCTAATTAAAACCATTTGAAAGTGCTAAAGATGGAGAAAGTATATTAAATACACTACAATTTATAACTGCTAAAGCTGCTGAGTTGTTGGAACAAAAGTCCTGTCACAACCTGCACAATCTTGAATGGCAGTGCAAGAACAAACATGTTCCAACTGGCTGTTACAGACAAGTGTGAGCCTTCACTGCATTCTCTGTCAGTTGGCTCCAGACTGTGGTATAGTGTATACATGTGATGAAGTGTAGTTAAAGATGATGTGTTTTGTGGGAGTTAAAGTGAATAAGGATTGTCATAAGACTTCTCATGGGCCTATGTCATGTATATTAAAGGATTTCAGTGAATTTAGCAATGAGGAAAAAAACTGTTCTGAACTTAAGATTAGGAGACTTTGCAACTATTTGCCAATATCATAAGAAGAAGTTTCTAGTCAAATACTATCACGTGTATGGAAAGAACTATTCAGATCCTTTCAGGTGTCATAAGAAAAGTGAAATATCTTTAGATGTTGCTCAAAGCCATCCAAACTTAGGATTAGTTTGAGGTAAAAGTTTATGTATTTCTTGTTTTGGAAGAATCTATAGTTTTTAATGAAAAAGAAACCAATGATGAAACATTTTGCCCAGTGTCATCATCATTATTGTCAACCATTATCGATCCACTGCTGGACGAAGGTCTCCCCAAGTTTCCTCCACAACGGTCTGTCTTGTGCCAGTCTCCTCCATGTCACTCCCGCATACTTACGAATTTCATCCGCCCATCGCCTATGTGGTCTTCTTCTGGGTCTTTTCCTGTCCCTTGGAATCCAATCTAAAATTTCGGCTGTCCATCGATGGTCTGTCCATCTGGTAGTATGTCCAGCCCATTGCCATTTCAGGGATTTAACTCTGACCATGATGTCTTCCACTCTTGTCATTTTTCGGATCCACGAGTTCCTCTTCTTATCTCTCCTGGTTACACCAAGTATGCACCTCTCCATGCTTCTTTGAGTTGTCTGCAGCCTTTGTATGTCTCTTTTAGTTAAGGTCCACGTCTCTGCACCATACGTAAGCACTGGAAGGATGCATTGATCAAACACTTTTCTTTTAAGACATAATGGCATATTGCTCTTGAAAATTATGCTGTTTCTTCCAAAAGCTCTCCAGGCAAGTTTTGTACGCCGATTAATTTCTTCATCAATGTGACCCTCACTTGATATCTGCTGTCCAAGATAAACGTACGTGTCTGTTATCTCCAGCTTTTCTCCATCAATCGATAAATCTTCATTTCTTGTAAAAGCATTGAACATCACTTTTGTCTTCTGAAAGTTCATTTTTAATCCCACTTCTTTACTCTTGTCAGCAAGTTCCTGGATCATACTCTGCAGCTCTGATGGGGTAGTTGCAAAAATGACTACGTCATCAGCAAAACGAAGGTGAGTTAGATAATCTCCATTAATCTTTATCCCTTTGTTTTCCCAGTTCAGTGATTGAAAGACATTTTCCAATGTGGCATTAAAGAGCTTTGGAGATATGGTGTCACCTTGTCTCACTCCCTTTCCAATTTTTATGTGTGTTGTATTTTCAAACAGCTGAATCTTTGCACTTGCATTTTCATAGATGTTATTAATAATATTAATGTATGCATCTTCAATACCACAGGATTTCAGAGCCATTGTAACTGCTGATGATTTCACTGAATCAAAGGCTTTTTCATAATCGATAAAAGCCATGCACAATGGAAGTTCATATTCCCTCGCTCTTTCAATTAGTTCTCTCAGTACGTGGATATGATCTATTGTGCTGTAGCCACTCCTGAATCCAGCTTGTTCTCTCGGTTGAGCCATGTCCAGTGTCACCTTCAAGCGGTGTGAAAGAACTTTAGTGAAGATTTTATAAACCACTGATAGGAGGCTGATAGGTCTGTAGTTCCTGAGATCCTCAATGTCACCTTTTTTATGTAGCAGGATCATTGTAGCATTGTTCCAATCCTCAGGAATCTTCCCTTCATTAAGGCATCGAGTGAAAATTTGGGCGAGTACTGTTTCGATTTCTCCACTTGCTTCTTATATGATGTCTACAGTAATTCCATCTTCTCCTGGAGCTTCTCCTTGCCCAGTGTATGAGGCAGTAAATAACATTAATGTTGCATGTGAGGCTTTAGGGCTTTCACCTGTTAAGATTAAGAAGCTCAGCAGTAAAAAAAAAAAAAGACCCTTAGCTACAGAGAAAAAAAAAAAAAGTAGAAAAAGTTACATCAGCAATGAAAAAGAAACTAAGTGCTAATTTTGATGTCAATTTGGATGAGTCCTTTGGAAATACAGAGACATCTGAAGGAAGATGAGTACACTATTCTCTTAAATAAACTGAAAGAAAAATTTAAGGATAGTACAACTATGCCAGAGAAAGTAAAAATATTAAGTTTAGTGCCTGGGTCATGGTCTGTAACAAAAACATGTCATGAACTTGGTGCTAGTCAGTACTTAGTGAGAAACACACAGCTTAGTTGATATGTATGGTAGCCTATCCTTCCTAATGTAGAGCAGAAGTCCAGAAAACTTTCAGAGAAAGTGGTTGATAAGGTTGTCGCTTTTTATGAAAATGATGAGAACAGTAGGATGTGCCCTGGTGCAAAAGACTGTGTTTCTATTAGAAATAGGGATGGGCAAAAGCAATCCAAAAAAAAAAAAAAAAAAAAAAGAAGAATACTATTATGTAACCTTAAAGAACTGTATCAGAACTTCTGTGCTAAAAACCCTGAAGAAAATTAGGGTTTACCAAGTTTGCTGAACTGCGACCAAAATGGTGTGTTTTGGCAGGCAGCTGTGGGACCCACTTTGTGTGTGTATCTGCTGAACACCAAAACATCAAACTTATGCTACATGGTGCAAACCTTAGCATTGACTACAAAATAAAGACTTATTGGATTCAATGGTGTGTGACTTACAGAGTGAAAAATGTATGTTAGGGAGTTGTGGTGATTGCCCTAGAACAGATGTAATAAGAGATTTGATTACAAATGTTTTGGATGAGGAAGGTGATATTTTTTTAGACACTGCCACATACAGACAGTGGGTAACAACTGATAGGGTTGCTCTCATAACTATTATTAAGTCTACTGATGAAGTAACTGAGGATTTGCTGGATCGACTAGTTTCTCTGAAGAAGCACCATTTCATTTCTAAAGCACAGTCTCATTACATAAAACACAAAAAGGATGGTTTAGAAAGTAATGAATGTATACTTATAGGGGATTTTTCTGAGAACTTCTCATTTGTTATTCAAGATGAGATCCAAAGTTTTCATTGGATAAATGACCAAGGAACTTTACATCCCTTTGCGTACCTGCCAACTTTCAAGATTTCAAATTCGTAAAAAAAAAAATGTGAGCATTTAGCTGATATGTTCAATTAAATTCACAGAATATAAGCAATTTTTATTTGATTATTCTGTATCGATTTTAATTGATATATCGGTGGCTCTTATTAATTTTTTTATAAATATTTTAACTATTATTGCACACAAATATCCACACACCGCAATTTTTTTGTGCTCACCGCACCTTAAATATTCAGCATTTTAAAAAGGTTAGTTGTTTTTATGGTGTCATAACAACCAATGGCATTTCCAAGTGCCCCCTTTTATCCCTTTTTACACATCGTTATTTTTAACGGCATTGTAACAATTTATGGAATTTATCTCCCTGCCCATCTGATTTTATCTGAGATACTTTAAGTGCCGACTACCTGATAATTTTTTCTTTGGCAGACTATGAAATACTGAGATTTCACAAAAATGCATCCTTTTTTCTTTCTGAGCTGCAAGGCGGCATTACAATCGGCAGTTTCGTACTTTTCCTGTAGTCTGCAAAAAGAAAGCTTGATACTACCACATTTGTTTTGACAGATACCACTTTCATCACTGATTAAGTCTCATGTTAATGACATCGTGGGAAAAGTGTCTCCATGACAAACGCTATATATAAAAATCCTGTTAAAATGCACTCCACTATTCTCTAAAACAGTAAATAAATGCTTCTTCAAACAGTGGCTTGGAATGTGTAAAAAAAGCTTTAAAAAAAAAAAAAAAGAAAATGATAGAAATTTATATATAAAAAAAGCCCTCTCTTAGTTAATGGACGGGCTTAATAGAAGTTAAAAAACTTACAAAAAATGTACGCGTAACTTTTAGTTTTCACTGGATTCTAGCGAAAATTAAAACTAAAAGTTATGCTGTAGCATCTAGATCACTCCAAAAATTTCACTCACTTATATTAAGAATCGGAGAAAATTTCATTTAGAAAATTTTTTCCACGCCATCTGCAGCAAAGAGCAACCTCCCCCCCCCACACACACACACTTCGGTACTTGACAGTGCTAGGGAAGGTCAAACACATTGACATAAGGGTGCTATTCCCCCTCCCGTCTGCCTCCTTCCAGTCTTTCAACCCCACGCCTCCACAGGGCACATTCTAAGTGATGAAAAACTTGCAACAAATTCACTTAATTGACAGAAAACAGAAGATGCTAGTACAAGAAGTTGGCGGTCCTAAAAGAAAGGTTTAAAAAAAAAATTAAGTTTCAAAATAATTAATGTTTGAACAGGTAAGGTTAAAAAAGAATAGACAAGGTTAAAAAAGATCTGTAAAAAAAAGTCGCTCGGTAAAACAAGTAAAATTTCAGTCAATTTTACGGGTAAATTGTAAAACTTGCCAGGTAAGAAATACGTATTTTTGGTATGCGAATAAAAAATCAGAAGAAATCACTTACCGATCGGAATATCGGAAAGACGCCTTAAAATTGGAAGGATTGGCAGCTATGCCTTTGTAATGTACTACAAAGACCCAGTCGATCAATCGCTGATATCAAAAAGTTTTTGTGTAATCAACTACTGCATGAAACATACCACCACAACAGTATATGCTTTTCAAAAAGCTCTACTGGTGGAGATCAAAAGCATGTCATCTTTTGTACAGATAATCATATACTTTTCAGATGAAGCTGCTGGACAGTACCAGAACAGAAAAAAACTTTGAAAATTTGTGTAACCATAAGAAAGACTTTGATCTTGATGCAGAGTGGAATTTTTTGGGGACATTTCATGGAAATGGGCCATGTGACGGAATAGGCGGAATAGTCAAATGACTAATGTCCAAGGTAAACCTGCAAAGAGTAGCAGGGAATCACATCCTGACCCTCGTGAGATGTTTACTTTTTGCGCAGAAAACATAAAGGGTATTGTCTTCATGTATGTTAGTGAAAGTGATGTTGTATCAAACACCAAACTTCTGGAAGAGCGATTTGCTAATGCTCAGATGATACCTAACACAAGACAGAAGCATCGATTTGTGCCTGTAGACTGCAACTGGATAAAGTGCTTTATCATGTCAGCTCCAGGGGACTTTGAGAAACTGAATATCACCAAACTTTTAACAGATCTTTCTCTTGAGCTCAAAAAAAGGGACTACATTGCATGCATTTACGATTTCCGTTGGTGGCTGGCACAAGTGATTGAGGTCCAGCAGTCAGAGAAGGAATGCAAAGTCCACTTTTTATCCAATGGGACCATCGACATTGTTTGAAAAGTCTAAAAAAGACACTGTTTGGATGGCATATGAAAATATTTTTACTCCTGCTGAGTTGTCGACTGCCACTGGTAGAACATGGAACATTGAACCAGGGTTGAGCAATAAATTTAATGAACTGTTACATCACAAGATTAAGAAATCAATCTCAAGACAAAAAAAAAAAAAAAACTTGCTAAGAGATTTTCATTTTGGAAAAAGAAAAACACCTTGAAAATTACCAACCAGATGTGTCAATTTCAAGTGGCTCATTACTCATAACTATACAATTTATGTAAATTAGTTTTTAAAATTTAAGTCTAGGCTAATTCTTTTTTTTAATTGTGTGCAGAATCATAAACAACAAGTCATGTAAGTAATCATCTAGTTTTTGTTTCTTATTAAATCTTTTCTTGTAATTGTAATGCAAATGTTTATGTAATTGAAACCTTCAACATTTAACACCCACCTCCTCCCCTTAAACTCTTACATTAGCCTTTGCGCTATATTACACTTTATTTACACATTTTTCTTCTTTTTCTATCTTTCAATTAGATATTGAAAGATAGTGAAAATTTTCCTTCAAAACAAATGGATAAACTTGGATTTTTTTTCACAACTTTAATCTCAAATATTTTTGTTATTTGGCAAAACAAAGTGATCAGATTTTGGTATGATGTTGTTACCAAATAGAAGTCACTGTGGTATAAAATTCAGATTTTTACTGTCTACCCCCACTGGAGATATAGTTACTGAAAAAACTAAAAATGTCAAAATTTCCTATTTTTATCAGTGAAAAAATCTTGGAAGGACTGAAAACACTCCAGTTTTCTCACCCTAGATATATACAATCTACTGTTACCATGGTTCTTGCACAATAAAATTGGTTTGAGTGTTTTGACTCCTTCCCGGCAAAAACTTGGCTTGGAAATTGAAAAAATGCAAATTTCAATAGTCAACTTTGACCACCAATAAAATTTCCAAAAACCTCAGATAATTAAAAATGGTACATCAAAATAATCAGCATTTTATTCTGAATAATATGGCTTTTGAATTTTTGAATTAGCTAAATTAGGGAAAAAGTTATAGCATTTTGCGTAAATACTTGCAACTCCAAAAATGGAGATGTTCCAAGAGTCATCTACGGACCTCCCCGCCAAACGGTCAGGAATTTTTTTTTTATAAAATTGGTTTTGAACTCTTTAAAGATGAATAAACAACTGGGCAAAAATAAAAAATGGTGCACCAACCACCCCTTGTTGAAATGGCAGGGAATGATTTTTATGTCTTACAAACCTTTTCTATTCTTAGGGATTCATCTAACAAATATTTTAACCAGTTGGCATAGTGGCTGTTTTAAGTAAAGTCCTACAACAGACAGCATATCTCCCTGAAACAGATTTTTGAGAAGTAAGGTCATGATCTATGCATAGTGGTGGCCCTAAACTTTCAACATCAAGTTGATGCAGTTTGGTAATAAGAGTTCCAACTGGATACACACTATGTGACAGACTCTGGCAGACATGCCAACCTTCAAAATCTGAAAACCGGGAGATTTTTACAGCTCATAAAATCACACTAGCGCTATTTTTTTTATTGACATTTTCCAGGAGAGGAACAATTTTCCAGTAGTATTATTGGTCCACTAAAAGTTCTGCAGAGAAAAAAAAAACCCCACAAAAATCAACACTTCTGTCCCCTACTGAAATTCGTTTTCAGGTACATCGATTTCACAAGATAATGAAAATGCAAAATGGCCCATATGTTGATTTTTACAAATAAAATAGCAGCCAACTGTTTTTCATTTTTTCTTTAGGTTGTGCGCAAAGAGGAAGATGACAAATAACATCATACTAACATCGCCTTTCGTTACAAGGAGAGGCCAACTGTAACTACTCCCTTTTGTCGTTAAGTGAATTTGCCACAACTCAACTGTTAATCATCACTTAGAATATGCACAGCTTTGTTGAGGCAAGGGTTGAAAGAAAGAACTGTATGGAGAAGGCTGAGCAGTTCCCACCTGTCATTCAATTACTGACCCTCCCTGGCAGTCTAATGCCACAGCAGAAGAGCTCTTTGCTGAAGGCATCATACGACAATCAGAATGAGAGAACAATTTTTAAAGCAAACTTTATCTGATTTTTAATATAAGTGAGTGAAATTTTTGCAGTGTTACAGCATAAAGTTCTGTTTTAATTTTTGCCAGAATCCACTGAAAACTTTCGAAGTTACGCATGAATTTTTTTTTTTTCAATTTTTATAACTACATATCTATTAACTACTTTACATAGTTCGATGTACCGCTTGAGCTCGAAAACTCATTCAAATACTTCGATAGCAACGTGCTCAATATCATCATCATCATCATCGTCAACCATTATCAATCCACTGCTGGACGAAGGTCTCCCCAAGTTTCCTCCACAACGGTCTGTCTTGTGCCCGTCTCCTCCATGTCACTCCCGCATATTTACGATAGTTACATATATATACAAACAAAGACACTACTTACAATAGTAACGCAGCCCATTATTCAATTTCTTACCTAACATTTCAGGCATGTATAAATATTCTTTCTTATCTTCTTGCCGGCCGAGATGATAGATGTCTTTTTATAATTCTTGTGCAGCGATATTAAGCTGAAGAAAATTGCGGTCCCACATTTTACTATCATATTTCTACTCATCTCCAAGGTGCATTACCATGTGATGAATTCAACTTTAAAAAAACGTATGCGCGACAATAGAATTCCTGATACTTCGTATCACCGGCGTAAATTACTAAACGTAAGACACATTCGAAAACCAATTGAAAACCCAAAAAACTCCATTGTGATCTTGAACTAACAAAACATGCTAAACCATACGAATAAAAAACCAACTAACATACTTAAAAATAGTATAAAAGCTGTATGTACAATTTAAAAAACTTATTACTGGAATCCCTGATAACTCAAACACGCCACAAACTATGAAGACCTTAAAATTCACACTATTAAAAAAGCACATGAAAGCCAATTAGAAACTGCATCTGCATCTATCCATGAAATATGAACACACTATGGATAGATGTGTATTTCATGGGCAGATGCAGTTTCTAATTGGTTTTCATGTGCTTTTAACAGTGTGAATTTTCAAGTCTTCGTAGTTTGTGGCGTGTTTGAGTTCTCAGGGATTCCAGTAATAAGTTTTTTAAATTGTACATACAGCTTTTACACTATTTTTAAGTATGTTAGTTGGTTTTTGGTTTGTATGGTTTAACGTGTTTTGTTAGTTCAAGGTCACAATGGAGTTTTTGGGTTTTCAATTGGTTTTCGAATGTGTCTTACATTTAATAATTTACGTCGTTGGTGATACGAAGTATCAAGAATTCTATTGTTGCGCATACGTTTTTAAAGTTGAATTCATCACATGGTTATGCACCTTGGAGATGAGTAGAAATACGATAGTAAAATGTGAGACCGCGATTTTTCTTCAGCTTAATATCGCTGCACAAGAATTATAAAAAGACATCTATCATCTTGGCTGGCAAGAAGATAAAGAATATTATACGTGCCTGAAATGTTAGGTAAGAAATTGAACAATGGGCTGCGTTACTATTGTAAGTAGTGTCTTTTTGTATATATATTAACTACTTTTTAAAAAAATATATAACTCAGTTTTTTCTTTAAAGCTTTTCTTTTTTTCCAAACCAGAGTTTGAAGAAGTGTTTATTTACTAATTTGGAGAAACATGAAGTTTTTTTATAATTTTTTAACTTCAGAAAAAGATTTATATATATATATATATAGCACTTGTCATAAATACACTTTTTACCTCATTCGTAGATCATAACTGCAAAACGAAATCAACAAAGACAGTGGTAACTGTCAAAACAAATGTGGAAGTATCAAGCTTTCTTTTTCTTGTTTCTGGTTGGAGGTTTAATGACCACTGTGAGCAACTCAGTGGGCTATAAGTAATCGCCCATCCCTGATTTAGGGCCACTGGTTCCAGGGAAGGGAGAGAGCCACTGCCGTAAGACAAATACAACATTTATGTCTTACCAGGATTCGAACCAGGACCCATCTTGGACGACTGGTCGGAAGCCAGCACTTAGACCACTGCACCATTGAGAGCGGCTTTCTTTTTGCAGATGTAAGGAGAGGAAAAGTACGAAACTGATGACTGTAATGCCGCTTTGCAAAGATTTCACAGGCAGTTTGAAATCTTTTCCTTCTGAATCTATCGAAGGCGGTGGTTGATGGAATTTCAACCATCGTAATGGCTAATTTACCATTGAAAATCAGAAGAATTTGACATTCATCTGGGGGGGGGGGGGCTGAAAATTTGCTGGTAAAGAAGACAACTGACTGCATAAAGTTGGCACTATGAAGTTTCATGAATCCTGACAACAGAATCGGAGGAATTGTTTTCATCTGTTTCCTGAAAGCAATGCAGAAAGCATTCTAACTAGCTCAAATTGTTCTACGAATCTTTCTAAGCATGTGATATGAAGCAGATTCTTTTCACTGGCAGCACATCAGTGTAGAACTGAAATGACTATAACAGAACATAAAGTTCCAAAAAGGAGTTTGTTTGATCAATGATTATGCACAGAAATACTGAAAGCACTAGTAGTAATTCAAACTGTTTCCACAGTCTTTATATGGCAGGAATCTGATTACCTTCAATCTGTGTAGATATATATAAAAAAAAAAAAAAAAAAAAAAAAAAGAGATCTCAAGGTCTGTAAAGCTCTATCTGTGGCAAAAATAAATACAAAATTCTGGAGAATAAATCCATTTCACTGACATATCCACAAAACTTCTTTGGATCACCAAACAGAATTTAATGAGGTGAGGTACTTTCAAATGGAAGGAGGCTTCCAAACTAAATGTACCATTACACAGTAGAGCTGAGTTCGGGCTCAATTTTCGGAGCCGGAGCCCGTGGTATATCAGCCCGAGCCCACCCGAGCCTAAATTTTATATTGCAAGATAGAGCCCGGGCCCGAACGAGCCCAAAAACTGGCAAATCTGTTCAACCATTAAAAAAAAACATCTTTTTCCCACTTCCATTCTCTCCTCCTCCTGCAATATGGGGAGTGGAGAAGGGACATCTATCAATTTTTACAGTGTAACTGTATGATTTTTTACCGTTCGTTTCCACCGGAAGTATTTCGGGCGGCCGGGAATCCAAAATGATCAGGCAGTGCTGCAATTGTATGTTGCTCAAATAATACTAATATTATCGTGCCATAATGTGCTGCAACATGTACGTTGCTAATTAGAATTAGCAGGAAGTTACTGCATGGAGATAGGGGATAAATTATCATCAGTATGCTATCAACTATCTAATATCTATAGTTCTTGGAAAACTTTTTCTTCTCTGCAGAAACGCACTAATGCGCGGCCTATGAAATTTTCTACCCAAGCCCGGAATAAATAGCCATCTCGAATGCCCGCTACCCAACTATAACCAGTTACCGAAGCATTCCCTTTACCAACTATAAAGTGTCTCATTTGCTAAATCATATAAAATCACATTTATATATAAAAAAAATTCTCTTGCTCTCCCTCTCTCTAAGAGCCCGAATCCGAACCGCAGTAAATATTCTACAGCCCGAGCCTGACGAGCTCTACTTCGGGCTTTCGGGCTCGGCCCGTCTCGGCTCTATTACACAGTGAAAACAAACTGCCACCTGGGAATTCTTTCTTTACTCTCACCAATGTTCTGCTGACCACATACGGTCATTCCAGTACTACTGGTTCATCCTTCACACTTATAAAAGCCACTTACACTAGATGTAGAACAGTTTTTCTCTTTTCTAACATATGTATGTCATCTCATATCACAAGAACCTAATAAATATGAAGGTTTTTACTTTTTTGGGAGTAAAAATTGCCCATATGCAAGCAGGAGAGTCAATTCCTCTCTTGTCCCTTTAGCAGTGACAAGAATCCAGCAATAGTTACCAACCATCTGGTACTACTGCAACAACAATGAAAATCTGAAGACGTAACAGAAGTTTTAAGCAGTAACAGCACATTCAATCATCATATAACATAGTGGATTATAGCTGACCCAATAATCCTATGATCAAATACAAGATTATACATAGTTACTGAATAACTCAAGACTATCTCTGTATTTTCATTTTAATATGGAACATTGTCTCTTCACATAGATGCGATGTTTCTGTACTTGCAAAGAATCCTTTTTTGAGCACTATTTTTTCACATCTAAAAATCATACTTATACTCTTTCCCTACCTGTCATCCTAAAAATTTATCTTTGGATTTAAAAATTTCTCTACACATCAATTTTTAAAAAACAAAAAGAACTTGTTTTCAACAGCAATTATCTTGCATAGTGGTGGTGGTGTGTGTGGAGGGGGAAGGGTTCTACATGCCAGTGCGACTGGTGCAGAAAGGGTAATACTATGCAAATGTTCATTCGATGAAACAAAACAGAAGACTGCTAATATTCGATATAAATAAAACTGAATGCAACTGCAAATAAGTATCAAATTAAATGATGCTCCTCACCTGTGGAATCTTCTGTGAGAGATATCTGAGCTTGTAATGCTGAATCTATATCATCAGAAACTGAACCTGAAACAGATGTACATATTGAAAAATTTTTTGGATAAATAAGAAATGTTAATTAGTGCAAACAAAATAAAACTTTTTTCTTTCATCTGTCTGCATGAAAGATATGCATTGATGTATCACTACAAAACACCAGAGGTCTACAAGGATTATTAGGATGACACAAAAATTACATTTTGTCAAAAAGGTAATTTTGTGTCATCCTAGTAATCCTCATATTACATAATTGTACTTTTAAGATATTTCATCACTAGGATTTTGCCATGACTTCATTAATACACAGAAATATCTTTAATGCTTTAAACACTGAGTTATTTGCTAAGATTCTAAATATGTACTCAGGACATTTCAGCAAGGCTAACAGATAAGAATTCTAAGACTTATTTTTCTTTCTCTTAATTATTCCCTCAGTATTACAAGTAAGTTAGTATGTACATTTCTAAATTGGTAGTTACCAACACTAAAAAACTGAAAAACAAAATGTGCACACCTCAGTGACAGAAGTAAGACTTGAAATCATTTTTAAGAACAAAATGAATTTGATAAAATTTATGTCAAGTACCAAAATTTACCTTTGGTCGTTTATTAAATAACAAGAATAGGACAACTTAAAATACTACATCAAATAAACCGACATTATCAAATACACTGGTGTGAGAAAATATTAACATAAACATCTATTTAAAAGTTATAGGAATTGCTGGACTCTGTTGTAAAAGAAACTAGCATGTCAGTACTAAAGATTAAAATTAGTGGTCGCTACTCGCCATGTGGCGACTGGATAAAATAAAATGTCCAGTAGAAAAAGTTACTTTAGTTGCCACGTTAAAAAATGTGCCTTTTTTCATTGCTAAAGAATTTATTTGCATTTTATAAAACGCTACTGTTATAGGAAATGTATTTTCAAATCATCCAACTGACGCAAGGTGAAAAACGGCCCTTTCTTCCACAAATAAGTGGGTACGATCTATTTATAGTTCACTCTTCAAGAATAGGGCAGCTGTTTGTTTTTCCACTTAAGTTGGGGCACAAAGTAACCATATTGGGAACGGATACCTGTGGCTTTAGACGGAACTGTAGCATAACAACCCGTTTTCAACAGCTCGTTTTTAAAGTTTGGTTTCTCTGAAAATGCACGATTTTCCATTGCTTAGGCACTTCTTGCTTATCGTTAAACAAAATGGGCAAGCATTTTCCCTTTTGTTTACAAAAAGAAATCAAAGGTAGAAAATCATGACTTTGAAGACTTTCTGCCACCGTCTTTCATTCCATGCAGTGTCGCGTTTCCTTTGCACATGTGAAGTTCACTTTAAATACCAAAAATCAGTACTGTATTGTTCACTCTGTCGTGATAGTCATTTTACGGGTCACGGAAAAGGCCGATTCCATCACTGACGAATAGTACCGATTTTGAAATTTAATTTAGCTTTAAAAAACAGAAAAGAAAAAATACTTTCCATATTGATTGATTTTGAAGAACAGGCTGTTAGAAATAACAAAAACTGCACATCACTAGAAAAAACTTTAAAAATATGAAGTGTTTCTTTTTCACTATTACTGAAGATATTAAAAACGAGAAATATAATCATGAAAAATATAACAAAGAAGAATATAACCAGAAAGTGAAAAAAAAGCGCATCTTGGGATAAGAAAAATTTGAAATTTAGTAAACTACGGAACATTTTCATCTGTGCTAAAACAATCATTTTCAGGTGACGGATGGCATGAAGACGCCCAAATTATATCGAACAAATGCCGCAACATTAAAAACAACCAATAAGCAGTCCCAAAAATGTTTGATAAATGTTAGAATTTTGAAAACATGAAAATAAACTTTGAACAAATGTTGAATAACATTATTTCATAGATTTTTTATTTCCGTAGTATATTCGGTGTTTCCCGTATTCCGCACTAGCGATCGACGATTTTCGTAGTGACTGGAGAATTTGTAGCATTTGGAAGGTTTGAGATGGGCAAACAGAAAAAAATGACAAATCATTACAATTCTACCAAAACAACATTTTCTGAAGGGAAAAAACCCGACAACCAGATTTTTTATTTCCGTATTATATTCAATGTTTCCCGTACTTCGCTGCGATTAATGATTTCCGCAGTGACTGTAGAGAATAGGTAGCATTTGGAAGGTCTGAGGAGGGCAAACAGGAAAAAAAAATCATTAAAATTCTACCAAAACAACGTTTTCTGAAGGAAAAAAAAAAAAAAACCACCAACCATAATTTTAATTTCCGTAGTATATTCGATGTTTCCCGTACTGCGCGCAACGATCAATTTTCATAGTGACTGGAGAATTCGTAGTATTTGGAAGGTCTGTGGTGAGCAAACAGGAAAAATGACAAATCATTAAAATTCAACCAAAACTGAATGTTTTCTGGGGGAAAAAAACAACTCACACTAGGTTCGAAATCCGGACAGAATCCGATGGAATCAGGATAATCTGCAAGTGTTCTTATTTTGTCATGACTATTTTGGTTTATCAATGTTTTAATGTAATATTTATTAGAACAACCCAGGAAATTACTGAATATTTTCTATTAGTGGTCAGGAATCAATGAGAGTGTAAAATAAAGTGACCAGGTTGGTATCACATTTCTCCCAACCTAAGCTGTACCACAAAATGATTCTGCTATAAGAAATGAAATTCATTTTTGAAAGCTATGCAGCCAGTTTCAGGGTTGCCACTCATATTGGCTTTAAAAATTCCCTGAGTTTTCCAGGTTTTTCTGAAGATAATTTTGTGGGGAATTTCAGGTAAAATTTACAGATTATGTATAACTCCACGATAATATACATACTAAATGCCACATCTATAATGCAATATATTCAATGCAAGAAAAACAAGAAAGACGAAACCGAATTTTCAGGTGTAATGAGCACGTTTTTGAATCCGTTCTGACACAAATTAAATTTATCAAAGCTATTCAAAGTCAATGGAACCGGTATGGAAAACAATAGCATCTGACCGAAGTAAGAAGTTTTTCAATCGGGTTTATAATCCCACAGATATTGCTGTAAACAAAATCCTGAGCTTACGTCCTCTGTGTTTTTTTTTTTTTTTTTTTTTATTGGAGGTTTAACGACCACCATCAAAAACTCATTGGGCTATAGGCAGTTACCCGTCCCTAATTTAGGACCACTGACACCAGGGAAGGGAGAGAGCCAGTTCCGTAAGACAAATACATCTATGCCTCACTGGGATTTGAACCTAGACCCATCTTGGACGAATGATCAGAAGCCATTGCTTAGACCGCTGCACCACCGGGTTGGTTGGTTGGTTAGTGGATTTTAGTGGCGCAAGGGCCAGGTTTGGCCAAAGAGCGCCAGAGAAAGAACTATCAGCCACAGATTTTTAAAAGCGTGGAAAATGATTAAGAGCAGACAGGCTTGGTAAAAGTTGAAAAAGAGTATGATGAAAGCTGTGAAGACAAGGTAGTTAATTAGGTTTATATAAAAATTTATTAATTTACTATTATAATTATAATTTTTTTTTTTTTTAAACACAACTACACAAAGGATGAGTCACTCTCCTCCCCCCACACTCCTCTGCAATGCTGGCAGAGGGCGGGGACGAACTGTCACTCTCCTCCCCCCATGTTCCTCTGCAATGTTGTTTGAGGCTGGGGACGAACTGTCACTCTCCTCCCCCTATGTTCCTCTATAATGTTGGTTGAGGGTGGGGACCTCGCTGAGGCCGAGACAGTTGGATGGACACTGCACACCTTTGCGGATTGAGGGCCGGGTCTTCCGCACGTGCAGGCTTTCAGCTGGAAACTGGAAGAGACGGTCGGCTGCAAAAGAGAAGGCCCAGAATCAGGTATTCGAAAAATCTCGAGCTCGGGGAAAAACACCTGTGTCGCTTGGTCAGCTGTAGATCGCTTGGCAAGGGCGGCGAGAGCTACAGGGCGCGGAACAAAGGGCTGCACGGGTTGTGGCAGAGACTGAACTACTGCGGCAAAAGTACGCTGTCGGTTGGTGGGTATACCCAACTTGGCCTTGGCAGCAGGGTACGAGAGGCCCTCCAGGGTCTTGAGGCGCTGGATTGCCATCTCGTCCTTCCATTTCATACAGTTGCGGAAGTAAGCTGCATGGGCCTCACCGCAGTTAACACAGCAGGCCGCAGAAGTGCAACCATCCCCGTCATGTTCACTGGAGCCACAATTTGCGCAACGAGCGGAATTCTTACAGAAACGTTGGGAATGCCCGTACCTCTGGCACCTGAAACAGCGCAGAGGACTGGGAATGTACGGGCGAACTCCACAGACCAAGTAGCCAGCCTTGATTTCGGTCGGAACTTTCGGGGAGTTAAAAGTCAAGATTACATTTTTAGACTTAATCAAGGAACCATCACGCCGGAACATCATACGACGAGCAGCAATAACACCTTGATCTGCAAGTTCAGTCACCAATTCGTCTTCACTGCATGGCAAGAGATCAAACTCCGAAATAACACCCCGAGAGGTGTTAAGAAACGGGTGAGGTGTCACTTTTACAGGAATGCCTTGAAGACTAGTGAGGTGCAGAAAAGTGTTACTCTGAGAAACACTGCAAGTTTGGACAAGCAGGTCCCCAGAGCGAAGCTTCCTCACAGACTTCAAGGGGCCAACTGCAGCGTCCAAAGCTTTAGAAATGAAGAATGGAGATCTGGTGGACAGTCTCTCATTCGGATCGATGGATTCTACAACTAAGTGTGTAGCATGCGTATTCACAACAATCGAGGGGAGACGACGCTTCGGAGCGACTGGTACAGCTGCCGAAGAAGAGGTTCCACATTCTTGGTCCAGATCATGGTCTAAAGATCTTTTAAGGGTATGAGACTTGGTAGGTTGAGAAGACGAAGGAGAGTCGTTGTCAACGATCATTTGCTCAGGTGACTTGAATTTGGAGCGTTTGTTTTTGGGTTTACCCATGGAAAAAAGGAGAAGGATTCGTCTGCAGACTACTCCACCCACCACCGAGCCCTACAAGGGAGAACTGGAGGTCTGCAAGCCAAGAAAATGACGCTGGACACAGTTCTGGAGCTTATACGTTGCAGATATAGTCCGTTGGCTGTGATCACACGCACTCGGCGGACACTTCGGCCTCCGGGTACCGTCATGCCAACGCCTTTGGCATGATCCCACAGCCCCCGGGCTCACCCTGCCGTGCTATACGACAAAAAAGCCGCTAAAGCCCTGCACACAACTTGGTACAAGACTTCTGACTAGAGGTGGGTTAGTCTCTAGCCTCCCGTTTACAGCGAAGCCGGGGTCGAAGAGGAGTGTTGGCACACAGGAGGCACTTATCCGGTCTCCTGCGACCTCAGCCGCCAGACATCCCATTTCCGCCTCACGGGTCTCCGCACGCGGCAAACATGCAGGTAGGTCTAGCACCCAAACCAGTTAAAAGGAGAAAAGAAATCCAAAGAAGACAAATCCTGGAAGGGAACCTAAACGGAATCTCAGCAACCTACGAACTGAGCGGTTAATATAAAACAGTTAGTGGTGGAGGGTAACAAAACCACAAGACCGGGGTGTTAGTACATAACGTGGTAGCAATTAGGTAAAGTATACAACACGGGCAACTAGCCAGTGGAGAAAATAAATAAAAACGAAAAAGCAAGACACAAGACCAGCTCGGGACCGTGGGGCCGCGACTCCCCAACAGCTGGATGAACAGCCGTCCCTGCAAACACCAACAGCACCAAAACAAAAAACAGGCGGTGACATGACAACAGATGTTGACCAGTCACAAGGTCAGCTCGGGCCGTGGGGGCGCCACTCCCCAAATAACTGGAAAACCAGTTATCCCCGTGCGGGGGCACCACCGGGGCGGCATCCTCTGGTTGCAGACTTGTGCATTAAGAAAAATTTGAATTTATATGAGAAACATTTTGCGGCGGAAACACTCTTCAACAAAGAAGGAATTTTTCAAATCAGACTCTTAGAAGCAGAGATATGGACAAGTATAAGATATGTATCTACGCTTCTGGAGGGGAAAACATGCATTTTAGGAAGAAAGTATTTTCGAATGGTTTTTCGATGTGAGTGGTATCGGTCCAAGAAAACAAAATTTAGTCGAGTTTTAAGGAGCTCAGATTTTGCTGCAAATATGTACATCAGAAGCAGAATTTAAAACTTATGCCTCCTGGTGGCCAAACTATTCTTTACAAAATATTAGAAATTTTATGAAAAACATTTTCCATCAGGAGCTGTATGTGATATAGGAAGACATTTTCAAACTGGAGTTTTAGAAGCAGAAATATTGGGGGAAACACAATTTACCTTTGAGCCCATTAGCGGAAAGTCTATGAATTACTTGAAAATTTTGAAATTATTTAAAAAGCATGTCACACCAGAAATTCTATCCAATGAAGAAAGAACTTTCCAACTCGGACCATTAGAAGTAGAGATATTGACAAAAATAAGATATACATCTAAGCCCCCTAGCGGTGAAACCATACAATATTTTAAAAAGAAAATATTCCGAATAGGTTTATCGACGTGAGTAGCATGATTCCACGAATGAATTTTTTCAATCAAAAAATTTAGAAGCTCAGATTTTAAGGCAAATACATCAAAGCAAAATTTAACACTTACACCCCCTGGTGGCCAAAGTATTCTTTACCAAAAATTAGAAATTATATGCAAAAGATTTTCCACCAGGAGCTGTATCCGCTGAAGAAAATATTTTTCAAATCGGAGTTTTAGAAGAAGAGATATCGGGGAAAACGTAATTTACTTTTACGACCCCTAGTGGAAAATCTATGCGTAACTTGAGAAAGTAACTATACCTAAAATGCTTTTCGACATAAATGGAATCGAAAGATAAAATAATTTTTTCAATCAGATGTTTAGAAGCAAATATATGGAATAAAATGTATTTTGAATTCGACATCATCTGCATTTATGCCCTCTAGCGGCGAAATTGGACATCGTAAAAAATAAAATAAAAATAAAAGAAGGACCATCATTCGCATATTTCAAGCTTCCCAATGTGAAAAGAATTTTTCAAATCGGACTAATAGTTGCAGAGAGATATGGTGTCTGCAGACAGACGCACAAACCGATAACATAAGCGCGATCTTTTTTTTTTACAAAAGACGTGCTAAAAAAGCTATTATTGTACACTTGAATTATTTGCTGGCTTTTTTTTTTAATTGCTGGATGAAATTTTCGATTTCCATTGCATACTCAACGTTTTTGTCATTCGCAGCGGACCGACGATTACTGTAGCATACTTGATGTTTTCTGTCGTCCGTAGCGGACCGACGATTACCATAGCATACCTGATATTTTCCGTCGTCCATAGCAGACCGACGATTTCCATAGCATACCCGATATTTTCTGTCATCCGTAGTAGACCGACGATTTCAGTAGCATACTGGATATTTTCCGTTATCCACAGCGGACCGATGATTTCCATAGCATACTCGATGTTTTCCGCCGTCCGCATCGGACAGACGATTACCATAGTAACTACTGTACATAAAACCCTTAGTACTTGGAATCGCTGAATCTTTCTTCCCACTGCATGGTCTTGTTCAGCTTCAAGCGGAACTCGGTGTGCACGGAGAATTTAGTGTGGCGAAGTACCGGCGAAGACGACATGGCACAGCGGTTCTGGCGTGCAATGGCGCAAATTCGGCCTTTTGCAGCAAGATGGCGTAAGATTTTTATTTTGGCGCACTCTGCCGCTGAATTCGCACCGCTGGTAACTGCATATGCATTATGCAAAAAATTATCAGTTTAATTTTCCCTGACTTTTCCAGGTTTTTGCAAAAAAACTATTTCTCCCTGAGTTTTCCCTGATTTTTAGCTTTATTTTCGGATTCCCTGATTTTTCTCGGTTTTTCCGGTTTCCCGGTCGGCTGGCAACCCTACAGTTTCCATTTTGACACCAAGAAGAACCTAACCAAAAATAAATGGAATGAAAAGAAAACTTTATCAGAATGGAAACAACTTCGAAACATAATGTCTGAACGATTTTGACCATCAATAACTCACCAAAAAGTGCTAGAGAAACTAAAAACATACAATTTTTAGTACATGAAGGTCATTGCACAAATTGTTGAAATACTGCTGACTGTTATGCCAAGCAATGCAGAAATTAAGAGAATGCAAGCCTTGTGGGCAATGTTCTTGATGACAAGACAATGCTCATGCAAAGAATGACTTTAGAAAATACAGCAAATTAAATAAAGTAAGTCAACATAAGTACTGCTTGAAAATTTTGGCCCATCCACTGCTAGCAATTTATGGTGGAGAGATTGAGAGATTTTATTTGTGAACATAGCGAAAGACCAAATAAAAATGATTAAATTATCTTTCCAATAAAATCTGTCTAGAAAATTTGGTTGATGTGGTTGAAGAAAAATATAACTTTTAAGATTGCAGTTCCTAGTTCCTACTTTTACATTAAAGTAGGAACTAGGAACTGCAATCTTAAAAGTAGTTCTAATACTACGTAAAAGTAGTTCCTACTTTTACATTATTTTTTAGCAAATGTTTAATTGATTTAAATTTCCATTATTTGCCATTGGTACATACTTGACCATTTTTTTTAATATTTTTTTTTTAATTTTGTGTTCTCAGATTGTTTTTGTTTGGCCTGTTGCACAATGTTAATGATAATTTTCTTGGGAAAATAATTATATGTTAACTTCATTGTCACTTTTGTCATAGCTTCCATTTAACTTTCTTCTGATGATAGTAATTTAGCTCTAGTTATTAAATTTCTCTGTGTTAATTTTTACATTTTTTGAGTGATACAAGTTATAATTCAGTAATATATTTCATTTTCTTCCTTGAAATTATGAATGAAATCTGGATGTTCTGTTTCTCTGATGATTTTTTCATCAAGATACTGAATTTCTTTGTTGTTGTTTTTTTCCCTGTAATTCATTAGAAGAAAAAAACAAAGAAATTCAATATCTAGAGTAAAAATCATCAAAGAAACAAAACATCAGGATTTCACTCAATTTCAAGAAAGAAAAATCAGATATATTACTGAATTATAGCTCATATTACTGAAAACCAGTAAAAATATATGTACTATAAATTTCCAGCATTAATTTAATATTTCCTGCTAATAATAAGAAAGAAGTAAAACTAAAAATTGTTTTTGATGTAGCTAATGAAACTTAACTTGCTTTAGCATAAAATGATAATGTAAATTAAAGGTTGTGCACATCTTTACAATTTGTTTTTGCAAGGTAAGAATCAAAGTAGATAATTTAAAAATGGAATGATGCAATTTGATATCATAAAATATTTTGCAGGAGGTCCCCTTTACAGAAAAGCGCCTCCTCTTCAACTTCCGGAAAATGATAACTTAACACAGTCTACATCATTAGATGCAAGTGAATGTTAATGTTTTCTTTATTCTATATAGGCCAACATTATATCTATACACATAAATGTGTATAGTGACAGGAATATATATAACTGTTTGCGGTTCCTCTTAGTTCTTGCCCAGGGCATCGCATACCATTTACCCCTGGCCCCACAAAACGTTCCGCGGGCAGTGCTGGCGATGAAGCTTCATTTTTGATGCGCTTCAGATGTTTGGCACATATATAGCATGCAGTTATTTTGATCAAAGCTTAACTGGATTTAATTATCAATAGTAAACTAAAGTGGGTAAACCAGTGTTACTGAACGCAGTCTCACAGCCATTTACCAAAACCTGGAAAAATATATTGCACTATACCATCCCACCTTGGCCGTTCCACCACACAATATGCTATACTTCAGACAGATTCCACTAGTCAACAAGCAAAATGTATCCTTTATCTAAACAGTTAAATCTTACTAATTGTGTGGTACTGATCATGAATATAACAATAAAATTTGAATCTTAGCTCTAGTTCACATGATAGACTGTTTAACAACCAAAATGGAAAATAACCAGAAATTAGGGATGTCAGCATAAGGCTGCATGAGTTTTCACACATGAGTCAGCAGTTTTCATTTCCTAACCACATTGTTGCTTGGTTTATGTTGCAGTTGTTATCTCCTCGGCTTTTTTTAGTGTGTTTTTACACATTTTCCAGAAGTTTTGGAATAATGCTGATAATTTCTGTTATGTGTGGGGAAAGAGAGAGTTTAAGTGGCATTTTCTGCACTCAAACACCATAACGCTTTTAATACAGAAGGCTTACTATTATTACTTTGAGTGCAAGATTGGTGGCCTAAATAAAAAGTGGGCATCACACGTATGTCATAACAATTACGCTTGCAATCTCAAAATTGAATAAATGGCAAAAGCCACTCTATGCTTTACACTGTTCCAATGATATGGAGAGAGCCTACAGATCATGTAACATAGTGCTACTTTTGTTCAGTGTCTCCTCTTAAGCAAGGGTTGTCAAAGAAGAAAAAATGGACAGTGACCTACCCTAACCTACCATCAGCTATAAGTCCAGTATCACACAAACAAGGCCTTTCAGTACCTGAACTGCCAAAGGAACACCACCTTGAGTCCAATGATGATGGTGGTGGGGGCAAAGGTAGTGCTAGAGGTAAGTCTTCTGAGTCAAGTACTTCTATGGAACCAAAGTTTAATGTTGATTTACCAACTATTGAACTATATAAAATAGCTCGAAATGAACTGAGGGATTGCATTAGGGATTTGGATCTTTCTTAAAGCTAAGCAGAAGTTTTGGCCTCAAGATTGCAGCAATAGAATCTTCTGGAAAATGAAATAAAAATATCCATCTACAGGAGTAGGCATAGAGATTTAACCCCTTTTTTTACTATTAAGTCTTCAATTTTTTCTTCATTATGAAAGAAATTAGTGTTGCATGCACAAATGTAAAGGACCTAATGAAGGCTCTGAACATAGATCCCAAACTTCAAGAGTGAAGACTCTTTATCGATTCCTCAAAGCTGAGTTTAAAAGCTGATCTATTACGCATTGGAAACAAGCTTCCATACATTCCTATTAGCTATGAAATTCATATGAAAGAGGCTTACTCAAATATGAAATTTCTTCTTCAAGCTATCACGTATTGTAATTTCCAATGGCAGTTTTGTGGGACCCTTAACCCTTTAACCAGCTGGAATGAATTAACTCGGGGTTAGCAAAATTGTTTGAATATTCAGCATATTCAGCTCGAATGAATATATATATATATATTCGCTGTCTAATAAGTGGCCTGAACTTGACAAGAACGAGTTAACCTGCACATCCGAAAATGTTGCGTTTTCATTCGGTTTGTCATTCAAAATGGTCATTTAAGGGGAATGACTATCCTTAATCCTTCCTATCATATTACCTTTTCTCCCAAAAATACTACAAAAATGGCAAAAAACCTAAGAAAGGAGAGAAAAGATGTTTGAGTAACTTGTTTCTACCAGGGTCATGATGTCCATATCGGGGGGATTAGCCCTTTCCACTCATTCCCTGGGTCATGGAGTAGAGAATAAAGGAAATCAGACTATAGACTATAAGACTTAAAGACCATAAGGGAGCACTTACTATCAGAGATGGATATATAGTCTATTCTGCTGAGATGAGAGAGGGAAAGGAACAGTTTTGCCGTAGCTTTCGTATAACCCGGCCATTATGTCAACAGTTCTGTTTGAGGAGGGCTGAAAATTTTGGGCACTATTTGGTTCAGGCACATTGGTCACCTAAAGGGTTAAGGTAACTGCTCTTTTACTATGTATGCAACTAGGGTATACAAAGTTTTGTTGCTTTGTCAATGGGATAGTAAGGCACATGCTTCTCATTACACACACAACAAAAAATTGTGAACTAGGAAATCTCTAGAGGCAGGTGCAAAAAGCATCCAAAACAACTCTTTGGTTGATTCCCAGAATATTTTACTTCCACCTATTCACATTAAGCGAGGCCTCATGAAGAATAGATATTTCATGTATATCTTCCGTATTAGGAAGTCGCATGCCATACATGGTTAAAATACATAATATATAGAGATTCAGTACCTCTTTTAGAATTGCTATTATGCATGTTTGAGTCTAGAGGAATATATAGATTCAGTACCTCTTTTAGAATTGCTATTACGCATGTTTGAGTCTAGAGGCAACCTCTGGACGAATATATGTGAGTAATTGCTCTTGCCTGCTTTTAGTCTTTATTTTTTGAAATAATAAAAGTAACAATTGACTGCACCACCATAATCACATGTCCATATTTTAACGTGCATAATAGCAATTCTAAAAGAGGTACTGAATCTCTATATCTCATGAAGAATTTTGTTAAGCCTATGAACAAAGATGAGAGGCCTTCAAATACCTTAGGGCAAAGTTTGCACTACTGAGTGATGCAAAGATCAAAACAGAAGGTGTCTTTGTTGGTCCAAAAGTGTGTGCCAGTTTTAAGGACTGTCACTTAGATGAAATATTGTAAAGAGACAAGAAAGCAGCATGGCCAAGTTTCAAGGATGTTTGTGTTAAATTTTTAGGAAACAAGAGAGCAGAAAGCTACAGGGAACATGTGGATGTATTGCTTTTAAGTTACAGGAAACTTGGCTGCAACATGTTTCTGAAAATTCATTTCCTGCACTCTCCTCCTGACTTCTTTCCAGAAAACTGTGGAGATGTTAATGATGAGCACAGAGAGCACTCCAGGGATGCTCCAGAGGTAGCCTACAAATGGTAATCAAAGCAAAGCGCTTAACATAAATTAGAAACAGCCTAGCCTATGCCAGAAATGCAGAAATAATTATTTTGTACTGTATAAATTTTGTTACAAAACAAATGCAAAAAAATTCTTAATGGATAGTTTAATTCAATTAGAAATGTTGCTGAATATTTAATTTTTTAATTTTTTTAAATGTCTATAAACATGTATTTTGTGATTTTATTATATATAAGCTCTACTTCATAATCTTCAGGCAAGTAAATTTTTTCATGGTCATATTTAATCTTTTTACATGTGAATACATACAAAAATTCATAAAGCAGGAAATACATTTTTGTGTAAACATAGTTGACCAACTGGTGTTCTTGGGAAAAGATGTGATTTATGACACTGCCTGAGTTTCTGTCATCGACTGAGAAGAGAAAGAAACTGCAGAAGCAATATCATCTCTGCATCTGTATGAATACAAAGAAAGGGAAAAGAAGAGAAAAGTGGTATGAAAATAGAGAAATGCGTAGTGTCAGGAATGTGCATTGGAGATGGTTTTCAAGATTTCCACATAAAAATAAGTTTTACAATCTATAAATTAACCTATTATTGTGCCTGAAGTCCTCATCATAAACTATTCTCAATCCAATACTGGATGGTCTCCCCATGTCTTTCTATCTTAAGACTGCCTCTTCCAAATCACCCCAGTATGCTTTAGAATGTAATCCACCCATCTCCCATGTAGTCTTGTTCTGGGGCTTTTGATCCTGTCCCTTGAAACCTGATCTAAACAAAGCAACTGCAGGTAAAACTTTGGTGTGTGTGTGGTGTGGTGTGTGTGTGTAGGTCATGAAATGGTATAAATAACACCTGATACTGAGCTCTGTTAATTATTCTTTATTCTTGTTCTTCACATGGAAAAGGCAGTGGACTTAAGCAAGTTTGACAAAGGCCAAATTGTAATGGTCAGATGACTGGGTCAAAAGATTTCCAAGACAGTAAGTTTTGTGGGGTGCTCATGGTCAGCCGTGGTTAGTAATTTCAAAAAGTGGTCAGAGGAGGGAAAAAGCACCAACTGCTAGCAAGGTGTGGGCTGACCACAGCTCATCAATGCTAGAGGTGAGCCAAGGTTATCATCCTCTATGGTACTTGCTAACAGAAGGGATACTGTGTTGCAACTCACGAGTAATCTGAATGCTAGTGATGAGAGTAATATGTCATAACACACAGTACATTGAACCATGCTGAAATGGGGCTGCATTGCTGCAGGCCGCTTCAAATGCCCATGCTAACTTCGGTTCACCATTGAAAGTGACTACAGTAGGTATGCGAGCATTAAAACCGGACTTTAAAAAATTGGAAGGCCATCTGGTCTGATGAATCTCATTTCCTGTTGCACCACGTGGACAGACAGATGTGTGTGCGTCATTCACCTGGGGAAGTGTTGGCACCAGAATGCACTGTGGTATGAAAACAACCTGGTGGAGGAAGTGTAATGCTTTGGGCAAAGTTCTGCTGAGAAATCCTGGGTCCAGTCATTCATGTGCAGGAAACTATGACATCTACCACCTACCCAAACATCATTGAATAACCAGGGTACATCCTTTCATGTCAATGGTATTCCCTCTAATAATGCCTTCTTTCAGCAAGATAACACACCATGTCATACTGCCAGATTGTTCAAGAAATGCTCCCGGATCATGAGCAAGACTTCCAGGTATTGCGCTGGTTTCCAAATTCCACAGACATCAACCCAATCGAGCATCTGTGGTTTGCATTGGAACAGCAAATCTGATCTGTGGCAGTTCAATCATGTAACTTACAACAGTTAAAGGATCTGTTGGTAACATGTTGGTACCAGAAGAAGACACCTTTAGAAATCTTGTAGAGTCCATATCTCACTGGGAAAGAGCTGGTTTGGTTACATGTGGAGGGCCAACATAATAATATTCAGGTGGTCATAATGATTTGTGGTTTGCATTGGAACAGCAAATCTAATCTGTGGCAGTTCAATCATGTAACTTACAACAGTTAAAGGATCTGCTGGTAACATGTTGGTACCAGATACAAGAAGACACCTTCAGAAATCTTGTAGAGTCCATATCTCACTGGGAAAGAGCTGATTTGGTTACATGTGGAGGACCAACATCATATTAGTCAGGTGGTCTTAATGATTTGACTCTTCGGTGTGTATATATATGATGCTTTAGAGATTTTTATGTAAAAATAAATTATAAAGAAGACTTAGGTATGGCACTGTGTTAGAAATGAAAACCACCAGAAAGAGAACAACATAAAAAACAACTACAAAATTTACCAGCTACGTTTCGAGAATCTTTTGATTTAGACACAAAAGAAACTTTTGTTCCTACATCCAAATCACAAACAGACAAAATTGTAACTAAAGACACTAATACTACTATATTTGAAACTGAAGTGGAAAAGCGAAATCAGAAAGACAAACTGAAGCCAATAAAAGATAAGACTAACTGGGTGGACAGTGACACTTCCAAAGCATATGAAATGAAGAATAAAATAAGGAAGAAGATATCAAGACAAACTGAAGCCAGTATAGGTGCAACAGACCCTGATTTACCCAATAATGCTGCATTTTGCCTCATGCATTTATCTGATAAGATAATAGAATATAATTCAACAAATAAACCACACAATACAGGAAACATTACAACTGTTAAAGTTGAATATACCGACAGAAACTGATATTCCTACAGAAATCTTTCTGAATCAAACTTTTACTGCCTTAAAAGCAAATGACACCAAAGAATTAAACGAATGATTGCTATTTTCAGAAACAAGTAAATGTGTGTATGATTATGTATGTAAACTTTTTCCATATCACAAACACAATTTCTAACAGAATTTAACGACTGGAGAAATTTAACCTGATTTTCAAATGAGCATGAATCTTCTTAAGATCCTTTCATATCTGTGTTAACACTCAGAAAATGATTATAAATTACTGGACACTCAACACACACTTATAAAAAAGAATTGATTCAGAACAGAAGTACTGACAGGAAGTTTTGAAGTGAATCATTGCAGCAGTGAAACTCTTGGAAAATTTGAAAATAGCATTTCATGGAAACAGAGAAGGCATGGAATCGAATGGAATGGGAAAACTCTAAAATTGCATAGATTATCTAGTGAAATTTGACGGTTTCTTAAAAAATTATTAAAAACTCAACAGCCTACGTAGAGTAAACGTAGATTATTTATCACACACTATGTGTGATGAATTTATCACTTTAAGGGAAGCAAAGGGAATGATCTTTTAATTTCTAAAGTTTAAGAAGTTTTATATTACCGCAATTTTTGGGCTAACAGCCGCCCTTACGTTACTAAAGTGAAATTTTTCGGGTGTGCGGCCCTTATGCCGAATTTGTTTTCGACAAGACTGTTTCTTCCACACACACACCCCCCTTTTTTTTTATGCAGATGCTTAGTAAATTTTTTCAAACAACGTCTTTTTTACAAACTCGACTGTGATTGTCCCCCCCTTCTACTCATACGTTAGACACGTCTATTTAAACGATAACTCCGCTGTCCTGATGTTGGTTTAGGAGGGGAAGTGGGGGAAGACGGGGAAATGTTCGCGTAGGTCTTAAGATTAGGAGGTTTGTTTGTGAAAGGAATGCCTGACTCAAATGCCCTTTGCGTGGGGGAGGGGGAGGGAATGAGGACATAAGCACATAGACCAGTAGCGTGACATCCGAAGCTTCTGTGGAGAGCGCGCCCAGGGTATCTCTTTCATTGGCTGCAGCATACATCATGCAGGAAGGTGCGATGCAACTAAGGAAAGGAACGCTGATTTTCACTGGGGTGGGGAGACCGGTTTGATGGGCACTTCCCTGAACAGAAGCTTAAGAAAATGAACAATGCAAAAGCCTGCCCCAGGATGATTCCATTAGCGGTGACCTATTCCAAACAATACTGGCGGGACGGAAAGACAAATTCTGTTCACTCTTCTTGGTTAATCTGGCATGCGATACAGGTGTTTCTTGGCTCTGTGCTCCTGAGTTTTGCTTCTTTTCTTTTTTTTTTTTTTTTATTGACTGACGATAGTGGAAGTTGAAGGCTCTGGCTGGAAATGCTTTCTCACTAATAAGCGCTGTAGCATTATCATCTGATGTTAACAAAGGGTAATTAATTTAATACTTGGCTGAAGATAAAATCTTCACAAACGCAAAAGAAAAAAAGAAGGGAGGCTTTCCCATTCATATAAAAGCGCAGCTCAACGCAAAGGCTCAGTGTGCAGTAAATGAAAGTAAGTCACACCACTTGAAAGAGAGAAAGCGGAGACACCACTGTTTTGAAGTGTTAGCGGGGAGATCCGCGAACATGTGCGAGGCAGCTGGTAAAAGGAAGCGTAAAGCAACTTCATTCTAACAAAAACATCTGTAGATGAGAAAAAAAGCATAACAAACATAGAAGAAACATATTATTAAAGAAAACATTAATCGAAAGCATTACAAGCAATAATTTATAAGTTAATTACTTATAAGACAGATTCTATTGCAGTGAACAGAGAACCATCCTGTAGCAGACATCCACATTGAATGGAATTTAGACAATTGTGTGGTTTTTACGAGCAATGCGATATTCTAACGGGAGTCTTAAGATTAACTGTGATTTATATTGATTACATAAATGGTTTTGAGCATTTAATAAAGCCAAACAAATAACATCATTAGCATGATTAATAAAAAATGTATAAATAAATGTTTTTGCCAGTATGAAAAAATATGTGCATAAAGCAGATCGACACTGAGTTGCAGAATTAGCCTTTGAAGTATACATATAATCATGTTGGGTGTGAGTTAATTCATGAAAATAAGGAAGATAATTTAGTTTTCTGAGCAGCACGATGACTTCACAGGTGCAGCCCTTACGGCAACTTTTGCTTCCAAGATTGCAAAATTTCTTACCTGCGGCCCTTATGCAGATGCTGCTCTTAGTCCAAAAATTACTGTACTTGATAATTGTAGATTTGACTCCAGATATCACCCATTTAGAGCAATTAACTTTAAGATCTGTTGATAAACAAGGTGATATGAGAAATATTTTTGAGTTTTCTTCAAATCGCGAGAATCGCAATTCCACACAATTAGAAAAGATTGCATTGGAATCATTAAAGGAATTTATCTATTTATGTCAGAAACTGTAGAGGCCAAACGTATGATAATGCTAGAAATAAATTACTATGCGCATGATTACAAGATTACATATAACTGATTATGCGCAAGATTAAAATAACATATTGAAACAACTACCTACTGTATGTGGCATGTGCTAGTCATACCATAAGTTTAACTAGAAATTATGCTGCAGAATCATGTATTACTTTGACTTATTTAGAATTTATGTTTTCTTCGTCCACTTGATGATGAAATATCCTCATTAATATTTTTCTGAACACCTAATCCAAACATATATAGAGAATAGGCAACACCAAATGAGCAGAAAGAGCTGACACAGTTTCATCTTTAAGAAGGAATATTTTAACCAATATGAAATAGCTTTATTAACAGTTTCAATTACTTCCGATATTGGAGGTTAATTTTTTTGACGTGCATTAATGCAATTGCATTTTTGAACTTACCGTTATGTTGGTGAAGTTCGATTAACACTTACGGCACGTGGATCTTGGCTTTTTTTTTCGTATTTCCGTTATGTAGGTGTGGCATGGGGGTTTTTCATTCAGTTGCGGGTCCACTTCAGTTTTTTTCATTGGTTTTAATTGGCCTTGTTACTAATTGAGTTTTTCCTTTGCTGCTTCCACATATACTTCAGTACGTTTTCTACCCGAGTGGCTTTCGGTAACATCCCGTTACCGTCATTTAGGGGACCTTTGCTCCGACCAGCACGGACTGTGTCAGTAGGGCATTTAGGTGGTTCTCACGGGCTGCATCTGTTATTGGCTATCGCTTCCTCTAGGGCATTGTGGTGCCATCTCTTGTTGGTCACCGATCTCATTTTTCGACATTTTCCATTTTTTTGCTCAATTTTAATTAAACTCCTCCAACTGTTTCTTAAAATATTAGGGTCATTATAGTTGCAAACTTTTGCTCTATTTTTTTCTATCATTACCGACTCTGCTACTCTGAGGTGTTTTTCGGATTTACAGCTTTTTATGTTTTTTATATTTTCAAATTTAGGATATTTTTGGTTAGCCAGACAATATTGAATAAGTGCTGTTTTTTCTTCTTTTTTCTGCCAATTTTTTACATGTTGTTTTCACCTGTGTTTAAGCTTATTTTTGGTACTTCCTATATATGCCATTGGAGGATTTTCTGCAATAGGAATTGAGTAAATACCTGCTTTTTCTAACATTTTTATTTTTTCATTATTTTTTATGGTATTTACTTTTCCTCCAATTTGAATGTTATGCTTTCTACAAATATTATTAATTTCATTAGTAGTACCTTTAATGGGAAAACCATTCAGATATTTGATTTCTTTTTTATTTACCACAGTATTATTTTTTTATCTTCTTTATTACTTCTGTGTTCCATTTTTTTATAAAATGGTTTGGATAATCAAAGCTACCTGCAATTTTTTTTATGAATTTGATTTCTTCATTAGCGAACTGACTATTTTCAGAGTGTGTATATGCTCTTTTAATTAAGGTTTTCAGACTATTGCATTTTTGAGGATAAGGATGTGCCGAATTGTACGGGATTAGAACAGGAACAAATGAACTTTTTCGATAAACCCTGTATTGCAACTTATTTGTGGATAACGAAATTGCTAACAAAGAAGCTAACTCCAATAGTTTTACTGTTGATAAAAAATTAAATGCATTATTTGATGAACAAAAATTAAGTAAGGAACCTGTAAATGAATATAATGTGTATGAAAATCAGTCTGATAAGAACTTAAGCTTTTCACAGAAAGCAGTATTACAAAACGGGAAAAAAATTGCCTTTCCACAGGGCCTCCCTAAAACTGAAGAAATCATCCCTTGTCTAGAAGATATTCTCAAAAATATACCTGGCGCAGAGAATAAAACTGAAGTTGAGAACAAACTATATAGAGTAATTCTAAAAGAATATAAAGCCAAAAACAACAAAAACTTTTATATAGAGAAAAAATTAAAATATGAAAAAAAAACAAAAAACTATTGGAATTGAAAAATGACCCAAATATCAAATTCTGTGAAGCATATAAAACCGGCCAAATGATTATTCTCAACACAGATGAATTTGAACAAAAAATGACAGTACCAATAGAAGAATTAAATTGTACTGAAATAAAGAAAGACCCAACTGATAACCAAATTAAATTCTTAGCGAGTATAAGAAATCATAGCACATTACCTGATGAAATCAAGCACTCTTTTCCACCAATGGGAGCAGGCATACCACATATTGTTGCAAAGATAAAAACACACAAAGATGGTGCTCCAATGAGACTAATAGTCTCAAAAAAAAAAAAAAAAAAAAAAAAACGCACCATTGATTACATTAGAGAAAAACATTTACAAGTTCCTTGCACCCTTTATCATGAACAACAAGTTCACCATCAAGAACACTTATGAATTTATTGAAGAAAATTAAAAATGTAAAAACTGACCTAAAGGACTTAAACATGGCAAGCATGGACGTCAAAGCATTATATCCAAGCACTCCTGTTCCAGAAGCTATTGAAATTGTCATTAAGAAGTTGCATAATCTTAAAATATTAAATAACATACAAACTCATGAATTCAAAAAAGTTTTATTCTATTTATATGAAAATAATGTATTTACATAAAAGAACAAAATATACAAGCAAAATTCAGGAGACCCAATGGGCTCACAATTATCAACTTTATATGCTGAGGTTGTGATGAACGAGATTGAAGAATATGTCCTGCATCATATCGAAGAAAAACCAGAAGTGTACTGTCGATACGTGGATGATATTTTCATTCTATCAAAACTGAACGAAGAATTAAGAAAATTAACCAAATGTTACAGCTATTTATACCCAACAATAGAACTCACGGTTAAAAGAGAAAAGAATAATGCGATAGCCTTTTTGGACGTACAAGTTATAAAATCTACAAATAAGTTGCAACACAGGGTTTATCGAAAAAGTTCATTTGTTCCTGTTCTAATCCCGTACAATTCGGCACATCCTTATCCTCAAAAATGCAATAGTCTGAAAACCTTAATTAAAAGAGCATATACGCACTCTGAAAATAGTCAGTTCACTAATGAAGAAACCAAATTCATAAAAAAAATTGCAGGTAGCTTTGGTTATCCAAACCATTTAATAAAAAATGGAACACAGAAGTATTAAAGAAAATAAAAAATAATACTGTAGTAAATAAAAAAGAAATTAAATATCTGAATGGTTTTCCTTACATTAAAGGTACTACTAGTGAAATTAATAATATTTGTAAAAAGCATAACATCCAAATTGGAGGAAAAGTAAATACCATCAAAAATATGGTAATCAAAAATAATGAAAAAATAAAAATGTTAGAAAAAGCAGGTATTTACTCAATTCCTATTACAGAAAATCCTCCAATGGCACATATAGGAAGTACCAAAAATAAGCTTAAACAGGTTAAAACAGCACGTAAAAAATTGGCAGAAAAAAGAAGAAAAAACAGCACTTATTCAATATTGTCTGACTAACCAAAAATATCCTAAATTTGAAAATATAAAAATCAGAAAAAGCTGTAAATCCGAAAAACACCTCAGAGTAGCAGTCGGTAATGATAGAAAAAAATAGAGCAAAAGTTTGCAACCATAATGACCCTAATATTTTAAGAAACAGTTGGAGGAATTTAATTAAAATTGAGGAAAAAAATGGAAAATTTCGAAAAATGAGATCGGTGACCAACAAGAGATGGTGCCACAACACCCACCCAAGAGGAAGCGATAGCCGATAACAGATGCAGCCCACGAGAACCACCAAAATGCCCTACTGACATCGTCCGTGCTAGTCGGAGCACACGTCCCCTAGATGACGGTAACGGGATGTTACCGAAAGTACTCGGGTAGAAAACGTACTGAAGTATATGTGGAAGCAGCAAAGGAAAAAACTCATTTAGTAATGAGGCCAATTAAAAGCAATGAAAAAAACTGAAGTGGACCCGAAACTGAATGAAAAACCCCCATGCCACATCTACATAACGGAAATACGAAAAAAAGCCAAGATCCAGGTGTGGTAAGTGTTAATCGAACTTCACCAACATAACGGTTAAGTTCAAAAATGCAAAGCTTTATTAACAGTTTTTTGGAACAAACTGTTACAATGAATAAATAGTACAAACAAATTGCTACAAGATGCACAACCCAATTTATTACAAGAGAAAACTCTTCTTAAATCTTTTTGCCCCCAGAAAACCAACCTCAATGTCCTCGTTGTGGGGTGGTGGAAACAGGTGGATTAGGTGCTGTTATTCACAGTAGCTCCTCTTTTGGAGCGTCCGAAACATGCTGGCTAACTGAGGCTCTGGTCTACCTAAGCCAAGGTGTGAGGTATCGTGCTGAGGGCTGACTGATACTGAGGTAGTAAAATATCAGTATCGTTAACAATCCCTTTAGGGTACCAGGCGAAACCCTGTCGTAATTAGCCTTCCACCTGGGATAGGAGGATTATCGGGTGGTGACCTTTTATTTTCCTCCAGCTGGACCAAATATGGAAACTTTTTTGGCTACAACAAACCCTGGGTTAGGGTCTGACTTAGTCAGTACCCAACCGAAAAAAGCAGCATCTTCCCAGCCAAGGCCGGGACCTGTTGATCCTGAGGTGAGGCCCAGTTGCTCTGGGAAACACCTCTCAGGCTAAGGTGGGGGAAGTTGTTTCGCAAAAGCAAACAAGACATCTGGAGGCAGCAGGTAATTCCAGGTTGCCAAAAGAGTCAGTGGTTGCTAGTGAGGCTGGTAACAGCAAGGAAGGGTTGCGACTTAGCAAGACTGCTAAGCGCAACATCAAGAGGAAGTTAGCAAGACAGATGAAGGGTCAAACTGACACGGAGTCGAGTTCAGTGGGACCCACATCTGTAGATACTTCTCCACCGGTGGTGGACAAGAAAGGAAAGAGGCAGAGATCTGTTCTCTCTACCCTTTCTCCAGATGTGAGGAAGCCGACCAAAAGGAGTAGGGACGAGTCTCGTCCCAGCACTTATGGTGAGGCTGTCTCCACTGTTAGGATGGCCATCGTGAAGGAAAACTTCCCGAACGAGTGGCTTGATGACAGTGAGGTTGGGACTATTCAGGAGGAGCTTTTGAGGTGGGTGGATGGTTCTCAAGTAGAAGAACCTCTACCGCGCATCAATAGCTTTTCCCTGAACTCTGGAGCTCTTGTTTACCTTTGTGAGAACGAGGGAACAGGGCAATGGCTAACATCAGCCTTTGAAAAAAATGATAAGGTTTTGAGGGTCACTAGGCTCAAGGTGATGAGGGCCAGTCATCTTCCAAAACCGATCAAGGTTGCCTTTAGGACAAGGGATATTTGGGCCAAGGATCCAAACGTCCTCTGCAGGAGGTTGTGTGCCTACAACAGCAGTTTGCATACAAACCACTGGAGGGTGTTGGATCGGGTACAAGATCCTAAGGCCTTCAGGTGGATTTTCCAGGTAGACAGGGAATCGGCTAAAGCCATTGCTGAAGCCAGGTTCACTGCCTACACTGGGGTCGATGAGGGTCAATTTAAAGTACTACATGACCCTCACGGCCCTAGCACTTCAAAGGAGGACACAGAAATGGAAGAGCCTCATTCTGCAGTTGTGGAGCCAGAAACAACTGCATTGTCTTCCCCTGGCCATGGTCTGGAAGCAGGGAAGGACTCAGGTCCAGTTGTGGGTGGGAGGGAGACTGAGAAGGTGGATGTGATCGGCCTGGGTGGTGTCCATGAAGGTGTGGAGCTGGCTTTCAGCACCCACCGGGTGGATTCTGACCCGGCTGATCCTTCTACCACTTAGTCTCCATGCCTATCTCACAATGGAGGACTGCATGAAATGTATCCAGATCAATCTTCACCATAGTCAGTCTGCATCTGCTGCTTTGTGCTGCAGACTGGCTGCGGAGGATGTTGATCTAGCTTTCATTCAAGAGCCATGGATGCATAATGGGAAGATCCTGGGCTTACAAGGAGCAGGCTTTACCGTCTTCTATAATACATCAGCAGGCGGTCGTAGTGAGCAATGGGTTTGCCTCCTCAGGGCGCTCCGTGGTAACAATGGCACACACAACAGCAACTAGGCCTCTGTGAATCTTGGAGAGGTGCAAGCTAGTTCTGTGTGACATTGGCGAAAAGACCCCAACTCACTGGGTTTTGTTCCAGAATCCTTAGGTTGATTGACCAACTGGAACCCTCAGCTGTGGGCTAATCCCCCACACTGATGTACTTACCTGATTAAAAAGACAAAAAGAAATATTAAGAATGACTCAAGTGTGGGATATGGTGGACCTACCACACTTGAGAAGGACGGTCCACCACGGAATCGACCTGGACTTTCTAAACGGCGTATGAGAAAGAGATCTCGGCTGAGTGAATGTAAGATTGGTGTATGGAATACTAGAGGTATAAATGGCAAGATGAGTGAGGTGATTGAGGAGATAAGTATAGACTGGATGTGCTGTGTGTAAGTGAAACCAAAAAGAAGGAAATTGGGGTAGAAGAAGTGAATGGCATGGTGAATGTGTGGTCTGGAGTATTGGATAATATGAGAGGACAGGCTGGTGTAGGTGTGATTTTAAGTAAAAAGATGAAGAGCAACTTGATTCATTATAGTTGCATAAGTGAGAGAATTCTCTGGATTCGTTTGAAAGTGAAACTTCACAGAATTGTAATTGTTGTAGTGTATGCTCCTTGTGACTCGGAACCTTCTGATAAGAAAGAAGATTTCTGGAATGAGCTAAAAGCTGTTTTGAGCCAGTTTGGTGCTAAAGAAAAAGTTATAACAGCAGGGGATTTCAATGCTAGAGTAGGTGTGCAGAATGCAATTTTTGACAATGTTCTGGGTAAGTTTAATGATCCTTGTGTGAATGATAATGGTGAAAGATTAATTGAACTCTGCATTGAGAATGGTTTGTGTGTATCTAATACATTTTTCAACCACAAGTATATACACACATATTCTTGGGAAAATCGTACTCTTGGTCAAAAGAGTGTGATAGATTTTGTTGTTTACGATCAGCGTTTGTAACACTTAGTTGTTGACACCCGTGTGATGAGAGGTGCGAATGTTGGCTCTGATCATTACTTGGGTAGTGTCACGAGTGAAACTTAATGTTGGTTGGAGGAAAAGGAATAGGAAGAGACCCAGGATAGAAAGAATAAAGGTTGATAGGCTCCTTGAAGATCATCAGCGGTACTCTGACTTACTCAGAGAACGACTGAAGGATCTGAAATCTTGTGAGAGGGATGTAGAAAAGAAGTGGGAATGTTTTAAGAACTGTGTTGTCACTGCTGCTAAAGAGGTCTGTGGCACCACAATAGTGGGTAACAATAGAGGTGATGCTTGGTGGAATAGTGAGATTGATGAGGCAGTAAAGAAAAAGAAGGAAGCCTATTTGGGGATGTTGCAAGGTAGAGTCTCTGTGGATGAATATCGCTGTAAGAAACGTGAAGCTGCTAAGCTGGTTCGCCACAGTAAGGCAAAAGATAGGAAGGAGAAAGTGGAAAGGCATGAACTGGCTTTTTGCAAAGATAGAAAGTCCTTTTGGAAGTACATGAGACTCAGGAAAAATAGGGGAAACAAAGTTGTAAGTTGTGTGAAGAATGAGATCGGGGAAATTATATGGGAGCCCAATGAGTTAAGTGCAAGATGGGGTGAATACTTCTGTGAGTTATTAGATCAGGAGAGCAAAAATGCTTCTGAGACAGATGCCGATGATGTCATAATGAGGGATGAAAGCACAGGAGGGATCTCAACAGAAGAAGTGTGTAAAGCTCTAAAATCTCTTCAGAATGGTAAGGCTCCAGGAGTTGATGGCATAACTGCAGAGATGTTGAAGTATGCTGGTGACTCTATAATTGACTGGTTGACTGAAATTTGCCAGTTGTTCCGGGAGTTAGGAATGGTCCCTCGGGATTGGAAGGATGCTATTATTGTGCCTTTGTATAAGGGAAAAGGTGATCAGACAGAATGCAAGAACTATCGTGGTATTAGCCTACTGAGTGTGCCAGGGAAAGTGTTTGGTAAGGTTGTTATTGAAAAAGTACGGGGTCTTACATCAGAGAAAGTGTGGGATGTTCAGAGTGGTTTTATGCCTGGTAAAGGCTGCACTAACCAGATTTTTGCATTACGCATGATGATTGAAAAGTATCTGGCTGTTGGGAAGAAAGTTTTTACTGCCTTCATAGATTTAGAGAAAGCTTACGACCGAGCGAATAGGACACTTTTGTGGAAGGTATTGAATAAATATGGTGTTACTGGGAATCTACTTAATAGTGTAAAAGCCATGTATGCTGGTAGTAGAACTTGTGTACGAGTGAATGGTGTTTTATCAAAATGGTTTTCCATTGGTGCAGGAGTTAGACAAGGTTGTGTAATGTCACCATGGCTGTTTAATATATTTATGGACACATGCATGCATGATGCTAAAATAGATAATAGTGGTTTATGTCTTGGTGATATCCGTGTGTGCAGATTGCTGTATGCTGATGACACTGTCCTGTTGGCAGAGAGCAAAAGTGAGTTGCAGAGTATGTTGACTCGGATGCACGAAGTTTGCATGAAAGTCAAACTGAGTATAAATAAGGGAAAAACCAAAGTTATGGTGTTTGAGAGAGGAATGGGTAGCACTGAATGTAATGTAAGTATAAATGGCACTGTGATTGACCAGGTGAGTGAGTTTGTGTATTTAGGAAGCATGTCTGACAGAGAGAACAAGTTGGATGGTGAAATCAGTAGGCGAGAGAATTCTTTGAAAGTCATAGCTGCTCTGGGAGGTTTTCACAGGAATGATGGGTTCTCTAGAGAGTCCCGCATGGCTGTGTATGAAGCAGTAATTGTTCCTACTCTGATGTATGGCAGTGAAACCTGGGTACTGCAGAAGAAGCATAGGAGTCGTTTGTGTGCTGGAGAAATGTGTTACTTACGTGGGGTTTGTGGCAAGACACGATCTGATTGTGTGAGGAATGAAGATGTATTGCAGTTGTGTGATGTAAAGCAAAATGTTGTTAGCAAGGTGGAGACCAATATGCTTCGGTGGTTTGGCCATGTTGAAAGAATGAGTGATGAAATGCTTACTAAGAAAAATTTTTCAACCCAAGTGGCAGGAAGGAAAGGCAGAGAAAGGCCAAGGAAGACATGGGTGGATCAGATTCAGGAGTGTCTGCATGAGAAAAAGATTATGAGTATGAAGTCTAAAAGATCTTGTGTAAGGCATGTAATGGATATCAGTGAAGCACGAGTTGTATGTCAAAATCGCTGTAAATGGTGAAGTTTGATACGACAACAATAAGTAAAAATAAGTGGAAGTTTGTATTTCTTTGTGGAGCTAACCTCTGAATCTCAGAGAACAGCTTAGTGATATGTATGATGTATGTATAATACATCAAGTAGAAGACCAAGGACCTGTACTCTGGTGAGCAAAAGACATCATGTTATGCCACTTCCTGAGATTACCACAGGTGGCACAACCATGATTAAACTTTTTATGTCATCTGATAATGGCAGAGAAGAGCTGTTTGCCGTCTCTGCATACTTACCATTTGATGAACCTGAACCACCTCCTTCTCAGGAGGTAAGAGACATTGTCCACTTTTGTGAGTCAGGTGGATGATGCCTCATCATCTGCTGTGATGCCAATGCTCACAATATCATGTGGGGGAGCAGCGACTGGAACAGATGAGGGGACAACCTTTTGGAATATTTGGTAAGTACTAAACTTTATATTCTTAATTGAGGCAATGAGCCCACTTTTATTATTTCTAAAAGAAGTGAAGTCATTGACCTCACCCTCTGTAGTGCTAACATGTTTGACCGCATTATTAAATAGCATGTATCTAGTGAACCTTCATTGTCTGATCATAGATATATTTGCTTTTCAGTTGCCGATGTAAGACAACAGTTGGTGCAAGTCAGAAATCATAGAATGACCAATTGGATTGGTTTCAGGGGAGATCTGGCGGCACATATTGGAGGCATGGAATTTAACATACACTCGGTGTTAGATCTCGAGTTAGCCGTTGAGCAGTTGCAACGGTGTATTCTCGAATCTTACCACCAAAACTGTCAGGCCAAGACTGCTAGCTTACCAAGGAAAGGTCCTTGGTGGAATAAACAGCTTAGCAGTCTTAGAGACAAAACTAGAAGGCTTTTTAATAAAGCCAAACGTACTGGTGAGTAGACGGTATATAAGACTACCATCACACAGTACAACAAAGCAATTAGGAGGCAAAAAGAGCCTCTTGGAGAGATTTCTGTGGAAGTATTTCAGATACTCCCAGTATTGCCAGATTTATGAAAATCATGGCTAAGGACAATGCAAATTGCCTGAACACCACCAAATTGGTTAGTGGGAGTTTCACAAAAACTGGTAAAGAAACACTAACAGAAATGCTAGGTGTACACTTTCCAGATGCAAGTATAATTGACCCCACTGGCGTACACACAGTTGGCCTTGAGCACCGACGTGCAAAAAAGGAGGACTGGAGGGTTGCCAGGGAGGTGGCCAATTATTCTAGGATTAAGTGGTCCATTAATTCTTTTGAACCATTTAAATCACCTGGCTGTGATGGAATTGTTCCCATCTTGATGCAGCAAGGACTGGAGATAATTACTCCACTCTTGTGCAAAATTTATCGGGCCTGCCTTGCTCTTGGTTATATACCAAGTGCTTGGAGACAGGCTAAGGTAATATTTATTGTAAGTCAAATTACCAAGAGGCAAAGGCCTTTAGACCTATTAGTCTAACATCTTTCTTTCTCAAGGCTCTTGAGAGGATGGTGGATAGGCATATTAGGGAGGTGGTTTTACTTCCTAAACCCCTCTCAAAATTTCAGTTTGCCTATCAACAAGGCAAATCAACAGAAGCAGCTCTCCATGGCATTGTTTGTTGCCTGGAGGAGGCACTAGAATTTAAGGTGGTGGCATTAGCCACTTTCCTTTATATTGAAGGTGCCTTTGACAGGGTCTCTACGGGGACCATTGTGGGAGCTGTGGAAAGACATGGTGTTGATAGAACCTGTTGTTAATGGATTAAGGCCATGCTCACAAGCAGAACGGTCGTGGCCTTGCTACTTGGGGAGACTCTGTCGGTCTCCACCTGCCGGGGCTGCCCTCAGGGAGGAGTTTGCTCTCCCCTATTGTGGTGCCTGGTGGTGGATGAACTGCTAGGGATCGTGGAGGGGTCTGGTTGCGACGGATTTGGCTATGCAGATGACGTAGCAATAATTGTAAAGGGAAAAATTCCCTAAAACAGTCTCGAGCGTAATGCAAAGAACACTGGGACTTGTTAAGGATTGGTGCAGGAAGGTTGGTCTATCAGTAAACCCTGACAAAACCACCCTTGTGCCTTTCACTAGAAAGAGGAATCTTGGAGACCTTGGAGATATTGCTATCTTTGGGAAAACAGTTCCTCTCAATACACAGGTTAAGTACCTGGGAGTCATTTTGGACGGAGGCTTAACCTGGAAACAGCACCTAGATTACTGTATTGCCAGAGCCAAGAAAGTGTTCTGGTCATGTAGAGGTGCTATTGGCAAATACTGGGGTCTCAACCCGAGGATCTTGCACTGGATATATACTATGGTCACCAGACCTATGGTCACTTATGGCTCAACAGTGTGGTGGCGCAGAGTTAACCTCTGCACGGTGCAGGCTGAACTTAACAAGTTACAAAGGCTGGCCTGCATAGGTATATCAGGAGCAATGAGAAGTACTCCAACAGCTGCATTAGAGTTGCTTCCTGATGTTCTGCTACTTCACCTTCATATTGAGGGTGAGGCCATTATAGGGGCATATAGATTATGCTGCAATGGCATGTGGAGGCTCTTGTTGTGGGTTGGCAGCCATATTAAGCCTACTAAGGAGTATTTTTGTAAGAAGCCCATCTTTCAAATGGGAACCCACAACATGCTAGTAAAATATCATTTTGATAAAGCATTCAGTGTGAACTTTCCCAGTCACAGTGAATGGGAAACGTCCTTTGTCCCTCGGTGCAGCGGTGAAACTGTTTGGTTTACTGATGGCTCCAGGACAAACGTAGGAGTTGGAGCAGGGGAATATTGCCTATCCAGAGGTTATGGTTCATGCCAAAGCCTTGGAAGGCATGCTACCGTGTTCCAAGCTGAGGTGTATGCTATTCTAGCATGCGCCTCAGAATGTTTGATCAAAGGGTATCACAATGTGCGTATCCAGATTTGTTCAGACAGCAGGCGGTTTTACTGGCACTTTGTCAGTGCCGCATTTCATCCAAAATTGTTTGGAACTGCCTCCAGACCCTAACTGAACTGGCAAACCGGAATAAAGTGCAAATGTTCTGGGTTCCAGGACATAGGAGTTTTGAAAATAATGAGAAAGCTGACCTTCTTGCTAAAGAGGGGGCAGAGCAGGCTTTTTATGGTCCAGAGCCTGCATTAGGGCTCGCCTCTGGTGTGGCCAGAGGACTAACTAAAAGGCTGCTGAGGACTAAGCAGCTTGACCTCTGGCATGCTACCAGGGGTCAGAGTCAGACAAAGGAACTTAATCAAGGACCCTTGCCTCATAGGGCTAAGGAACTCCTTAAACTGCCAAAAAAGGATATTGGACTGATTGTTGGTCTACTTACAGGATACTGTCGTCTTAACAAGCACCTTAATTTGATTGGGGTGAAAGAGGATCCACTTTGTACAGGATGCCATCTGGAAGAGGAGACTTCCTGGCATTTTCTTTGTGACTGTGACTTTTTTGCAGCACTCTGGCTTGAACACTTTGGTACTCACAACTTGAGACCAAGTGATCTCTCTTTAGTACCAGTCAAGAGCATTCTTGCTTTTGCTCGTGCATCTGGTCTCTTTCGAAATTAGGGCTGGGGATGCCACAATAGACCTTAAGTCGTGGAGCTGGGTCAAGTGCCCCCCCCCCCTGCATTGGTACAAGTAACAAGTGAATCTTTTTCCGAATTCATTATGGATGTCAAAAACAAATTCAAAGGAAGTGAGAATGATGCAAATTTGCTCAGAGAAAATGTAGTTCCCTTCTCTTTATTGCGCTCTCTAGAAAGAGAGCATAATAAAGAGAAGGAAACTACATTCTTCAGGAAGACGCTTTGACGCCTGTAAAGTTCTGTTTTACACATTCTGTAGAGTGGATACAGTCTGTGGTGGTGAATTAACTTATTCAATTGAAATATAAATTGGTTAAAAGTCCAAAAATGTTACTCACGGAAGTGCGTGTTCAGTCTGACGTCATTAGTTATTGAGAGTTTCTTTGTCCAAAGTTGTGTCTTGCTTCAATATGGTCAGTTGCTAGGGTTAGCTCGAGAGCCATTTCGTCATAAGTTGTACCCTACTTCGGTTATGTCCAGATGTTAGGGTTAACTCCGTTCTGGCTGTGTCGACATCATATTGAATGGGTAAAGGTTTCCAGATGATAATTAAAGATTCTTGAGTTAAGAGTTACTATTTACATACCACTTGAAGTTTCACGTCGTACTTGGTCATTAGGCCTATTTCGTCAATGCTGCACTCTCGTAGAATTGCCGAGGAAGTCTTCAAGTTAGGTCAGGTTCATAAAAAAAATAAAAAGCTTTAAAAGATTCCAGTTAAAATCGTTATATACACCACCTCACACCATTCACAGTCTCTATCACAGGACGCGCATTTCACCTAGGCTCTACCCCGGCGTTTCCAACGGAGACTTCAGACCCTCTGTCGAAGTCTGCTATCTGAAAGTCTCGTGTCCACATTGCACATGTTCCTCATGTAACCCATTGCCAATGCCATATAGTGTCAGGTCACATCAACTTTATCTTCATCTATGCCATTCTCACCCTTCCTTTTTCTCTTCCTCTCTCTCTTCTCCCTATTCAATTTCTTCTCAGTTTCGGTCAGGTTCCTCCAAGCGTACAAAAGGTCGTATGGACTGTTATTATTGCAGTTAAATGATTTGGCCTTATTTATTAATACTGCTTCTGCTACTAGTATTGTCCTCATATTATTCTGCTGGTTTAATATTGCAATTCCTTCCCAATAGGATAGACATTGATTATCCAAACAGAAATCAATAAGTGCTGTTTTATTCTCTCTTCTGCTCCAGTTCTTCATGTGTTCAGTCAATCTGATTTTAATATTTTCTTTTGTACTGCCTATATATTGGTTGACAATTTTATTTTGATTATTTATTATTGGTATAGAGTAGACACCCGCTTTTTGCAAGATTGGGGTCTTTCTGTGATAGTTACTAAGAGATTTCGTTATATCTCTCATTCGTACACCAAAATCTAGGTCAAATTTTTTACATGTTTTCTTCATAATAGTTGTGATCTCTGGTATATATGGTAATGATCCACAAAATTTTATTACCTGTTGAGTCTGTGTACTCCTTTGTTGTTGATTTCTAGGGTTGCATCTATTAATAAGGTTATTTATTTTCTTCACATCATATCCGAAGTTTATTGCCGTGTTCTTTATCTAATTCAATTCATTTTTTAGTAGTTGGGCATTAGATACATGAGTAAACGCTCTATTAATATATGATCGGAAATCTGCAAATTTGTAAGATGCTGGGTGGTGAGAGTTCTCAGGAATTATATTAATGATGTTGTCAGGTTTTCTATATACTTGGAATTCGATGTTATTTTGTTTATGAGATGGTAATATGTCTAAGTATGGTAAGACTCCATCCTTTTCACGCTCCACGATAACATTAATTGTTTCGTAATGGTTATTATATTCATCTATGTACATCTGTAGCTGGTTATCATCATGCTGCCATACCATAAGGATGTCATCCACGTACCTGCAAAACATCGATGGTTGAGGTATATCTGTTTTCAGTCTCATAGATTTTTTGATGTTCTGCAAAATCACCTCTGCCAACAAACCCGAAATCGGCGATCCCATCGGTGCTCCCGATAATTGTCGATATATTTTGCCTTCATAACTGAAATAATTGTTTTGATCAATAAAAAGAAGTGCTTTTCTTAGGTCTTCAATTTGCTGTGTTGGTATTTTATTTTCACACAACCTTTCAAAAAATGAGGTCAATTGCATCCAGAGTGGGGTATTCGGGAAGATGTTTTGTAGGTACGTGGATGACATCCTTATGGTATGGCAGCATGATGATAACCAGCTACAGATGTACATAGATGAATATAATAACCATTATGAAACAATTAATGTTACCGTGAAGCGTGAAAAGGATGGAGTCTTACCATACTTAGACATATTACTATCTCATAAACAAAATAACATCGAATTCCAAGTATATAGAAAACCTGACATCATTAATATCATTCCTGAGAACTCTCACCACCCAGCATCTTACAAATTTGCAGCTTTCCGATCCTATATTAATAGAGCGTTAACTCATACATCTAACGCCCAACTACTAAAAAATGAATTAAATTGGATAAAGAACACGGCAATAAACTTCGGAGATGATGTGAAGAAAATAAATAACCTTATTAATATATGCAACCCTAGAAATAAACAACAAAGGAGTACACAGACTCAACAGGTAATAAAATTTTGTGGATCATTACCATATGTACCGGAGATCACAACTATTATGAAGAAAACATGTAAAAAAATTTGACCTAGATTTTGGTGTACGAATGAGAGATATAACGAAATCTCTTAGTAACTATCACAGAAAGACCCCAATCTTACAAAAAGCGGATGTCTACTCTACACCAATAATAAATAATCAAAATAAAATTGCCAACCAATATATAGGCAGTACAAAAGGAAATATTAAAATCAGATTGGCAGAACACATGAAGAACTGGAGCAGAAGAGAGAATAAAACAGCACTTATTGATTTCTGTTTGGATAACCAATGTGTACCATATTGGGAAGGAATTGCAATATCAAACCAGCAGAATAATATGAGAACAATACAAGTAGCAGAAGCAGTATTAATAAATAAGACAAAACCATTTAACTGCAATAATAACAGTCCATACGACCTTTCGTACGCTTGGAAGACCTGATTAAAACTGAAAAGAAATTGAATAGGGAGAAGAGAGAGAGGAAGAGAAAAGGGAAGGGTGAGAATGGCATAGATGAAGATAAAGTTGATGTGACCTGACACTATATGGCATTGGCAATGGGTTACATGAGGAACATGCGCACTGTGGACACGAGACTTTCAGATAGCAGACTTCGACAGAGGGTGTGAAGTCTCCGTTGAAAACGCCAGGGTAGAGCCTAGGTGAAATGCGCGTCTGGCGATTGAAACTGTGGACGGTATGAGGTGGTGTATATAACAATTTTAACTGGAATCTTTTAAAGCTTTTTAAATTTTTTATGAACCTGACCTAACTTGAAGACTTCCTCAGCAATTCTACGAGAGTGCAGCATTGACGAGATAGCCCTAATGGCCAAGTACAACGTGGAACTTCAAGTGGTATGTAAATAGTAACTCTTAACTCAAGAATCTTTAATTATTATCTGGAAACCTTTACCCATTCAATATGATGTCGACACAGCCAGAACGGAGTTAACCCTAACATGTGGACATAACCGAAGTAGGGTACAACTTATGACGAAATGGCTCTCGAGCTAACCCTAACAACTGACCATATTGAAGCAAGATAACTTTGGACAAAGAAGCTCTCAATAACTACTGACATTGGACTGAACACGCATTTCTGTGAGTAACATTTTTAGGACTTTTAACCGATTTATATTTTAATTGAATAAGTTAATGCACCACCACAGACTGTATCCGCTTTACAGAACGTGTAAAACAGAACTTACAGACATCAAAGCGTCTTCCTGAAGAACCTTGTGGTCACGTAATGGTATGTGAACTTTATGATAGAATCACATGAGATATAAGGAAACTACATATTGAAGAAACATCTAACAATGACGTGCATTTCACTGGGAAACAATCTTTTATAATAAGCACATCTAGCACTCATTGTTATGTACTCATATCTAAAATATCAATGAGAAGCACTGCTTACAGCAACGTTTTGAATGATTTTCAGATATTTTTCAATTATAAAATAAGTGACAATGAAATTAACGTGTGAAAATATTAACGAAATATGAAAAAGATATTGACATTAAACATTTTAAAGATGAAGTTCTTTATTTCATTAAACATGCTCAAGAATAAAATGTCTGTAATCCTGTCAATATGTATAAAATATTACTTCACAAACTGAAATCTACATTTCCTAATGCAGAAACTATTTTAATTCTTTTAACAGTACCTGTTTTACTGTTAGCAGTGAACTCTCATTTTCCAAACTTAAATAGGTTAAAAATTATTCACACAATTCATTACGTCAGTTTCATTTAAGCCATTTGTCACTTATGTTTGTTGAAAAGAATCTTGCTCAATCAGATTTATTGGATCTATTATTGATAAACTCACTAAACTAACAGCAAGAAAATTTCAACTTTCATATGACTTTCATGAATAAATGTTATCAGATAACTAAGTTTCTCATTTATTTTTGTTCAAAACAAAAATATGAGTCCATTTATGTATGTCTATTACATACTGTTTAATAATACTAAATGGAATGCACAGTGCAATTTTTTTCTATTACATGAATATGCAATTTTTTTATGTATGCACTTTTGTTTAAATAAAAACAATGAATGTATTTTCAGTTATGCAATTTGGTTTAACATCCCCCCCCCAATCTTATAAATCTTTAGAGGGAGGCCTTAAAATCAGGTTGCACTTGGGGCCTCCAAACTGCTTAATCCACCACTGGGTAAGATTCAGTGTTTTCAATGTTTTGACTGTTCCTCTATCTCTGGCTGACAGTAGTGGACCCACATTTATCCACTGTCACAAATCTTGCCAGGGCATTTGCTAGGTAGCTTAAAATCAGCACGGTCAAAGGACTAGACTATGGTTGTATGATTTTGATTAGCTGCCAACAATTTGAAACCCATCATACTGACAACTTCTGCATGGTCCTCCTTAATTAGGTAGCTCAGAACCTTCTTAATTACGTGGCACACACTTTCATATGATATGTCTACAACACTGAAGATGTGCTAAATTGTCAATAGCCAAAGGTTTGTCAGAGTGTGAACTGTCTCCCAGATCTTCCCTCCCTCATTCAAATTCCACTGCCCACATGGAACATATAGGATTGGGCATCTCTACCACAGTGTTCCAACTAAGTAATTTAATTATGAACATCTTTAGTGTTGGCTCCTTTGTTCCCAAACATTAAATTATCACACAGTCAATGATCTTTTCTCTTTCATAAAACTTCAGGGACTATAGACAAAAGAAAAATTGTTAAACTGTTATGAAAGGATGGAACATGGTTAATGACTGTATGAAGACACACTAACAAGGGGAGCTTACAGCTGACCACCCGCGGATTTCGATGAATTTTTTTTAATGAAAGTAGAGGCAAAATGAGGATATACATGCCCCGGCATTTGATCTAATGCCTCTTATTTTCGGAATAAAAAAGCATAACGATCCGAGGACGGAAAAATTAATGAAATTTGTGATTGCCTGTAAATGATACTTTACTGTAATGTCACAAGGCCCTGAAAAGTGTATTATAGCATACATTTCCTGTTATGGTGGCTAACGTTGAAAAGCAGGGAATGAACAGTGAACTATCAGTAGCAGCAAAGAACGGAATGCCAGCATTTTCCCATTCTCTCTTAAAGCTCTCTCATTCCCACTTTTCAGAATTCAGTAAGAAATTACAAAAGCATTGTGTGATATAGGTAGATATTTAATGAAACATATGTATTTCTGTGCATCACATTTTTGCTTATAAAGTATAATTACGTACTTTTATTTGAAGACCTAACATATATGTTGTTAGGTATCACTATTGGAGGTTTCGCTATAGTTTATTGGTACACAAAGTTGCGGATGATAATTATCATAAAAACAATTAAAACATAACACTTCTCTACAACGCGAGCATTTGATAAAAAGAACTATTCGAGCACTTACATTTCGTTTGTCGAACGTCGGCCGGGAAACACATTTCGTTCACATTTCCAAAAACCTTTCTTTCATTTATTACTTTGCAGCAAAACAAGCGTACTGCAACATATTCTTGAAAATCGGCGCAGAAAGTTGATGATGTACAAGTGACTGGATCTTTAGGGCATCTTCTTGGTTGTTTAAATGCCTATTTTCTTTTAAAAGTTTGACAGAGTTTTGTAACTTTTTAATAAAAAATTTTACTTCACATAAAAGGTACACATTGACAGTATGAGGAACAATGAGGTGGAATGATTTCAACAGTAGAAGAACAGGTCCCCTTGTTAGACACACTAACAAGGGAGCTTACAGCTGACCACCCGCGGATTTCGATGAATTTTTTTTTAATGAAAGTAGAGGCAAAATGAGGATATACATGCCCCGGCATTTGATCTAATGCCTCTTATTTTCGGAATAAAAAGCATAACGATCCGAGGACGGAAAAATTAATGAAATTTGTGATTGCCTGTAAATGATACTTTACTGTAATGTCACAAGGCCCTGAAAAGTGTATTATAGCATACATTTCCTGTTATGGTGGCTAACGTTGAAAAGCAGGGAATGAACAGTGAACTATCAGTAGCAGCAAAGAACGGAATGCCAGCATTTTCCCATTCTCTCTTAAAGCTCTCTCATTCCCACTTTTCAGAATTCAGTAAGAAATTACAAAAGCATTGTGTGATATAGGTAGATATTTAATGAAACATATGTATTTCTGTGCATCACATTTTTGCTTATAAAGTATAATTACGTACTTTTATTTGAAGACCTAACATATATGTTGTTAGGTATCACTATTGGAGGTTTCGCTATAGTTTATTGGTACACAAAGTTGCGGATGATAATTATCATAAAAACAATTAAAACATAACACTTCTCTACAACGCGAGCATTTGATAAAAAGAACTATTCGAGCACTTACATTTCGTTTGTCGAACGTCGGCCGGGAAACACATTTCGTTCACATTTCCAAAAACCTTTCTTTCATTTATTACTTTGCAGCAAAACAAGCGTACTGCAACATATTCTTGAAAATCGGCGCAGAAAGTTGATGATGTACAAGTGACTGGATCTTTAGGGCATCTTCTTGGTTGTTTAAATGCCTATTTTCTTTTAAAAGTTTGACAGAGTTTTGTAACTTTTTAATAAAAAATTTTACTTCACATAAAAGGTACACATTGACAGTATGAGGAACAATGAGGTGGAATGATTTTAACAGTAGAAGAACAGGTCCCCTTGTTAGACACACTAACAAGGGGAGCTTACAACTGACCACCCGCGGATTTCGATGAATTTTTTTTTAATGAAAGTAGAGGCAAAATGAGGATATACATGCCCCGGCATTTGATCTAATGCCTCTTATTTTCGGAATAAAAAAGCATAACGATCCGAGGACGGAAAAATTAATGAAATTTGTGATTGCCTGTAAATGATACTTTACTGTAATGTCACAAGGCCCTGAAAAGTGTATTATAGCATACATTTCCTGTTATGGTGGCTAACGTTGAAAAGCAGGGAATGAACAGTGAACTATCAGTAGCAGCAAAGAACGGAATGCCGGCATTTTCCCATTCTCTCTTAAAGCTCTCTCATTCCCACTTTTCAGAATTCAGTAAGAAATTACAAAAGCATTGTGTGATATAGGTAGATATTTAATGAAACATATGTATTTCTGTGCATCACATTTTTGCTTATAAAGTATAATTATGTACTTTTATTTGAAGACCTAACATATATGTTGTTAGGTATCACTATTGGAGGTTTCGCTATAGTTTATTGGTACACAAAGTTGCGGATGATAATTATCATAAAAACAATTAAAACATAACACTTCTCTACAACGCGAGCATTTGATAAAAAGAACTATTCGAGCACTTACATTTCGTTTGTCGAACGTCGGCCGGGAAACACATTTCGTTCACATTTCCAAAAACCTTTCTTTCATTTATTACTTTGCAGCAAAACAAGCGTACTGCAACATATTCTTGAAAATCGGCGCAGAAAGTTGATGATGTACAAGTGACTGGATCTTTAGGGCATCTTCTTGGTTGTTTAAATGCCTATTTTCTTTTAAAAGTTTGACAGAGTTTTGTAACTTTTTAATAAAAAATTTTACTTCACATAAAAGGTACACATTGACAGTATGAGGAACAATGAGGTGGAATGATTTCAACAGTAGAAGAACAGGTGCCGTCATTCATTGTGAAGACACTATTAAAGTGTGCTGGATCTGTTTTGACCTCTCCATGAATCCAAGATCAATAGAAACTTCTCTTCTTTGCAAAATGGCCGGATAATATTTTTCACAAAACTGCTGAAATGCTCTTTCGTTAATTTCCCTGATTTCGAGGATGTTACGAATACATTTCCATATTCTGCCGTTAGTCCTTCCACAATCTTGGAAACAAGAGGTACAAATTGTCCCCGAGGCTCTTGCATACATAAATTTTTTTTTGGAAGTAATGCTCCAGAAGCGATCAACGCATACCGTGCGGGCGTAACTATGTGTTACTTTGTTAAAATCTCTCAGGAATACCTCTGTTGTGTTTTCTACATGCACAGAAAGTGTTCTGTGCACATCGATTCTATATTCACATCCTGTTTGATCAGTGCTAATGACGTAATCCAATGGAAATTCTTTGATCAGTCATGAAAGACGTTTTGCGAATTTCTTTGCTTCCGAGATAATAGTTGACAAATTCAATTCATTTTGTGACCTGATGTAGCATGTCACTTTTTGCTGGCGGATGCCATGAACCAGTTTTAATTTTTCAACCCACCCTTGTGATGCTGCAAAACAAAAATCGTCCCAATTGATGTTGTACCGCTGCAGCAGCAGCCCATTGTTGTATCATTCAGGTTGTTACCGGCTGCTTTTTCTCACTAGCTTCGCGAAATTGAACGAAGGTCCATTTGTTGATCATGTGCTATTTTTCCTTTAATCCACCTCCCCGTTCAATTTCTTGCTCCCATTTTTTTAGGACTGCCTTCCGTTGTAAAGCAGTACATCCTCATTGATGTAGAGTTTTTAAACCCCATTTTGGACACTGTTCAGCAAGCTGTACTATTTTACAAATATATTAGGTTGCAATGCTGTCTAAAACACGATAAAACTTAATTAAAACTACAGCACACTAGTTGCAAGATGAAATGAAAATTTACTACAATTAAAACCAGTATGATACAGTTAAAATGATAAAATTACATCAGGCGAGATCTTTCGGGTCGCCCCTTGGTGCCCATTGTCAAGCCAACTGTGAATACATGTGGTGTGGTGACAACTTATATGCTTTATAATAGTCACGTGATGTCGCCATGGTAACAGTAATGTGCATGTGAATAAACAGAGATTTTAAGGTTAACATTAAAGTCATATTAACGATGGAGGTTCCAATGACGGTATAAGATGTTGCCAGGTTAAAGGGAGGGCATAAGGTAGGCCATCGTTACAGCATAATTTGTTAAACCATACTATAAAACGTGCTTCCGTAAACAAGGTGTCTTTCTTGTATTTGGTGTAAGCGAGATGAGAGACTTCGTTCCAACACGGAGTAAAATGATTGAGGTTTACTGTGCAAGCTAAAGACGTGGTTGTAGCTTCCCTGAAAATGTCATATTGGTGTTCACGGGATCGAACCGAAATTGTTCGTAAAGTAGAGCCAATGTAACTCGAATTTGGTTGATTAGGGGGTCTGGGAGCATAGAGGAATACAGTATACACCATGTTTTTCACCTGTTGATACAACATCTCGGTCAGAACGTAAATTCTTAAAAATGTTACAGGTTCTGATCCCGAAATGTAATTTATGTTTATTACAAAATTTGTTAAGCATGTTGACAATAGGGAGGTTAAAGGTTACAGAGCCAACAAATTTCACAGTCGGTTTGTCTACTTGTAGTTTTGTGTAGACAGTCCTTTGCTAAAGAGAGATAAGCTTCGGTACTACATAAGGTGGGTAACCAAAGGTCTTAGCTAAGTTTGAAATAAATGTAAGTTCAGTTCGACGATGACAAATTGAAGAAGAGTGAGTAAAAGCTCTTGTTATATATGAACGTAATCCTGCAAGTTTATGTTGAATAGGATGGTATGACAAGAAAGGGATAAGTGATGGTAAGAAAAACAGAATAAGATAGCCGATTGGTACTGGGTTGACGATGAAGACAAAAATCTAGAAAAGGAAGGGAACAGTTTTCTTCGTTACCTATGGTAAATTTAATGGTGGGAATGAATGAGGAGAGTGTTTGAACAAATTGTTGAAACAGTTGCAGTGAATGAGGCCAAAAAATCAGATCGTCCACATAACGTAAATAAAGTAAAGGGGGAATGGGGTTTGTGAAATGATAGATTCTTCTAAAAACTGTAACACAACTTCTGCAAAAATAGGAGATAGGGGGATCCCATTTCATTTTCAACAGGTGAAGTATTAGATGTAGAGTATAATTTCTGTTCAATAAGTTCATGGGCAAGTGAAATAGGTACATTGGGGAATAATGAATTAACATCAAGGGTTGCCATAAAAAATGGAATATCATTCTGGTAAAAGCCTTAATAGTGTCTAGTGCTTGACGAGAACTTTGGATGGGAAATTTTGAGGGCAAAAAGTAGGGGGAAAGGAAAGTAGAAATGGCTTTCTCTAATGGATGGGTAGGACTATTGAATCCAGAGACTAAAGGTCTAATTGGGTGGTCTTCCTTGTGAAGTTTTAATTTGCCAAAAAGTAATGGGATACCAGGTCCATTTTGTGGATGCATATTTGAAGCAATAGACGTTGGAAGGAAGCCCTGATTTTTTAGTTTACTAAGTGAACTGATAGTAGCTGATGTTGGATTAGTGGTAATGATTTTATGGGGAATAGTATCTATTGCCTAAAGTCATATACCGCTTATGCTTATTCATGGTTGACGAAGCTTCTACACCCATTTCAACTGGGTAAGTTCCTGGTGATGTTTTATACAACTTTACAGTCTACAGTGCAAACATATCAAATTCGTCATATTCATAAACTCAGGATCTTTGTGGATCTTGGTGTCTTCTGAAGTTGACTTTCGCACACAACGGACCTATCCAGCAGATTTGCCTAACCCTAATATTCCCTCTTCTTATGTCAACCTCAGTTCATTCTCACTTAACGACACCCAGATGTCCGCCTTGGAACGAGACTACAAGTACACTGCTGGACAATTGCTAAGGACGGATCATAAACGGCTATATAGCGCATAAAAAAGTAAGTGTGGTTGGATGCAAAGTGAAATAAAATAATGTCAGAATGCCAGAACATTACAAGGAAGACAATTTATTGTGCTCTGAAATCCAGAAGGCTTTGGAACGTGTTCAAGGGACAAACAGGTCATTTTGTGCAGAATACGCAAACGTGAAAAAAATGCAATTACCGTCCGCAGGCGTTCCGGCGTAAGATGTCAGTACGGGATATGGCCACCATGGAGGGCGATGCAAGATTCCACACGTCGTGTCATGCTTTGCACAACATTATCAAGCAGCTGTTGGGGTAATTTATCCCATTCCTCTGTCAGTGCATGGATGAGGGTGTCCTTGTTTATTGGAGGGCATTGGCGAACAGCAAGACTCCTCCCCAAAGCATCCCACACATTTTCAATGGGATTCAGATCTGGAGAACGTGCTGGCCATACGAGGCGTTGAATATCCTTGCTCTCAAGACACTCCTAGACAGCGACTGTTTGATGACATGTTGCATTGTCATCCATGAAAATGAATCTATCACCGACAGCACCACGGAACATGCGAGCATGAGGTTGCAGAACATCATTAATGTATCGTTGGCCAGCCATAGTCCCAGTTGGAAGCACATAGAGGGACGTACGGCCATTGATCATGATGCCAGCCCATACCATGACACTACATGTCGGATATCGGTCCCTTTCCTGTATATTTGCTGGAAAATATGCAGTACCACTATCACGCCAAATAAGTTGTCATCGACAATCAGACGATAGACTGTATCTACTCTCATATGAGAAGAGGACAGCAGACCAGTCGTTATCAGTCCAATTGCGATGTTGATGGCACCATTGCAAACGGGCGGTACGGTGACGTCTGGACAATGGGATGCACACAACAGGACGGCGGGCGTATAGTCCTCCTTCATGCAAACGTCTGGCGACAGTTTTTCGGGAGATCCGCTAGCCAGTAGCAGCCATAAACTGATTTGCTACCTCACTAGCTGTGCTGCGCCGGAGTCTTTTTGTTGATAGCACTATGTACCGATCTTCTGCAGGTGTCGTACTGTGAACACGACCTCCCCCGTGACATTTGCTACACTCTCCATTTGTTTGAAATGATTTCCAAAGCCTTGAAACAACACTGTGGCTGATGTCAAACTCCCTGGCAACATATGTTATTTTTCGCCCTTCTTCAATCTTGCCAATAATACGGCCACGCGTAAAATCATCTAGGTGATGTCGGGAAGACATACTGAAAATTGCAAGTTCGTTAATTGATTCTTTCCCTTTCAACTTTGCGTTTGAACAACAATGGTCAGTATGCGTCAAATCCTTTATATCTCTTATCAGCGCTATGACGTCACAAACAAGTCCGGCAATTCAAAATTTGCATACACACAACACGTCTTACTGTTTTTTTGTTTTTTTTTTTATTGGAGGTTTAACGACCACCGTGAGCAACTCAATGGGCTATAAGCAGTCGCCCGTCCCTAATTTAGGGTCACTGGTTCCAGGGAAGGGAGAGAGCCAGTGCCGTAAGACAAACACAACATCCATGCCTCACCGGGATTCGAACACGGACCCCTTTCGGACGAATGATCAGAGGCCATCGCTTAGACCACTGCGCCACCGGGGCGGCCACGTCTTACTGTATCCCGCACTTATGCTAATTTCCACATTTTCCTGCCTTCCATTTTATGGTTTCTATTGTCATCCGTCCTTAGCAATTGTCCGGCAGTGTATAACTATCCTCCACAAAAAATAAACCCTATTAAAATAATTCCACAAGCAGAGGGTATTATTAGAATGTTACTAATCAATGATCAAGAACTTGTCAGATGTACTTTCTTTAATTTTTTTTTCAATCTGAGAATTGCTTTTCCAGTGCTACCCCACGTAATATATATAAGTGTGAAAGGGCACAGCTTTTAGAATTTTCACAAAATCCATCTATTTCCACTATTTCTGCTGACAAATCACTTCAAATTGTGTTCCTTGACAAAGCTGATTACTATCAAAAACTTAACGAGGCAATAGACACTATTTCCCATAAAATCATTACCACTAATCCAACATCAGCTACTATCAGTTCACTTAGTAAACTAAAAAATCAGGGCTTCCTTCCAACGTCTATTGCTTCAAATATGCATCCACAAAATGGACCTGGTATCCCATTACTTTTTGGCAAATTAAAACTTCACAAGGAAGACCACCCAAATAGACCTTTAGTCTCTGGATTCAATAGTCCTACCCATCCATTAGAGAAAGCCATTTCTACTTTCCTTTCCCCCTACTTTTTGCCCTCAAAATTTCCCATCCAAAGTTCTCGTCAAGCACTAGACACTGTTAAGGCTTTTACCAGAATGATATTCCATTTTTTATGGCAACCCTTGATGTTAATTCATTATTCCCCAATGTACCTATTTCACTTGCCCATGAACTTATTGAACAGAAATTATACTCTACATCTAATACTTCACCTGTTGAAAATGAAGCTATCATGTCAGCCTTAAAACTTGTTGCAAAAAGGTCATACTTTAAATTTGACGGCATCATTTACCAACAGCTTGATGGGGCCCCAATGGGATCCCCCTATCTCCTATCCTTGCAGAAGTTGTGTTACAGTTTTTAGAAGAATCTATCATTTCACAAACCCCATTTCCCCCTTTACTTTATTTACGTTATGTGGACGATATTCTGATTTTTTGGCCTCATTCACTGCAACTGTTTTAACAATTTGTTCAAACACTCTCCTCATTCATTCCCACCATTAAATTTACCATAGGTAACGAAGAAAACTGTTCCCTTCCTTTTCTAGATTTTTGTCTTCATCGTCAACCCAGTACCAATCGGCTATCTTATTCTGTTTTTCGTACCATCACTTATCCTTTTCTCATCATACCATCCTATTCAACATAAACTTGCAGGATTATGTTCATATATAACAAGAGCTTTTACTCATTCTTCTTCAATTCGTCATCATCGAACTGAACTTACATTTATTTCAAACTTAGCTAAGACCTTTGGTTACCCACCTTATGTAATACCGAAGCTTATCTCTCTTTAGCAAAGGACTGTCTACACAAAACTACAAGTAGACAAACCGACTGTGAAATTTGTTGGCTCTGTAACCTTTAACCTCCCTATTGTCAACATGCTTAACAAATTTTGTAATAAACATAAATTACATTTCGGGATCAGAACCTCTACCAATTTTAAGAATTTACGTTCTGACCGAGATGTTGTATCAACAGGTGAAAAACATGGTGTATACTGTATTCCTCTACGCTCCCAGACCCCTAATCAACCAAATTCGAGTTACATTGGCTCCACTTTACGAACAATTTCGGTTCGATCCCGTGAACACCAATATGACATTTCCAGGGAAGCTACAACCACGTCTTTAGCTTGCACAGTAAACCTCAATCATTTTACTCCGTGTTGGAACAAAGTCTCTCATCTCGCTTACACCAAATACAAGAAAGACACCTTGTTTACGGAAGCACTTTTTATAGTATGGTTTTTCAACTTATGCCGTACCAATGACTTACCGTATGCTCTCCCTTTAACCTGGCAACATCTTATACCGTCATTGGAACCTCCATCGTTAATATGACTTTAATGTTAACCTTAAAATCTCTGTTTATTCACATGCACATTACTGTTACCATGGCGACATCACGTGACTATTATAAGGCATATAAGTTGTCACCACACCACATGTATTCACAGTTGGCTTGACAATGGGCACCAAGGGGTGACCCGAAAGATCTCGCCTCATGTAATTTTATTAACTGTATCATACTGGTTTTAATTGTAGTAAATTTTCATTTCATCTTGCAACTAGTGTGCTGTAGTTTTAATGATGTTCTATCGTGTTTTAGACAGCATTACAACCTAATATATTTGTGAATGGCAACACGAATTTTCACACAGAACTTTGGATATGTACTATTTTAATTTTCGTGTCGAGTGAAATGTATTTTTTCTTTGATTTTTTATCCTGGGGTTCATATTCATCCACTCTCTCCAGAGTCTAAGAAGAAGTGGAAGAGAAACTGTATTCTTGTATGACGTGTGATGTTGATGTGCCAGAAGATATTTCCGGTGTATCTGGTAAAGGTTCCTCACTTAAAAGAAGCTCCTCGCTATGCACCACTTCAAAGTTCTTCAACACGTAAATGATGGCTTCAGCCATAGATTTGCCCATCAACACTGCTTTTTTTAACACATGCTCTGTTTTTTTCTTTTGCAGAACGTTCATGTCTTTTAAAATTTGCTTGCACATTATCAGAGCATTTGCAATGTCTTGCGACTCATATGAGGCAACGAAGTTCGGAATGTCTGCGTAAGGATTTATTCTACTTGTTGACGCCATCAAAGCACTGCTACTTTCCATACTTATTTCACAAAAAAAAAATCTGAAAAATTTAATAATGTTTCTAGATTTTTTTTTGCACAGACATTTCGCAAAGCACAACCACGTAGTATTGGAAACTCGAAGGATACTGACACGTTATTCCACAAATATTTACAACGACTTCTTCAACCTTCGACAATGTAAGTTATTGTGTCGCTTTCATTTATTACACTGATATTCGTTGCGGGGAGCGCATAAAAGAGAACGCTCATAGGGCCAGGTAACTGGACTATTTGTACAGCTGCGACATGCACTCATTTATATACCTGCACGCGCTCACCTTTCACCCTGCATAACTTTGGCGAGTGTTAGAATTTTGAAAACCTCCGACGAGAATTTATTCATGACACATGGCAGAAAGGGAAAATGCCACAAAATATCAACTCATGCAAATTATCATAGCCCGGTAATTTCACCCCATGCACAAATTGAGTACGTCCTCTCTTCCATGAACGTTACATTCATATGACAATGTAACTTGATAGCTAATCCAACTTGTTGTGTATGTTCAATTAAAAATTAAACATTCATTTCGAAAATATTACTCCCAAATACCGTACCACGCAAATAGCTACATAAATACGAATTTTATTCATTTCAATATCTACACAAAATACGGTTGTCAGCGAGGTATTTTTAGTAACTTGACCACGTAACCACTGCGTAGCTTACCGCTTGTTTGCTGTTTTCAGCTTCTTGGTGCGACGGTGCGCAGCAGATAGTTATCATTTTTCACTCCGAAAATAAGATACATTAGATCAAATGCAGAGACACGTATTTCTTCATTTTGTCTCTACTTTCATTTAAAAAAATCACTGAAATCTGCAGGTTGTCAGCTGTAAGGTCCTGCACAGGTACGCAAATGAGTGCACATCGCAGCTGTACAAAAAAAAGGACAAGTTACCTGGCCTTATCAGCGTCCTCTTTTACCCGCTCCCCGCAACGAATGTCAGTGTAATAAACGAATATGACACAATAACGTACGTTGTCGAAGGTTGAAGAAGTCGCTGTAAATAGTTGTGGAATAACGCGTCAGTATCCTTCGAGTTTCCAACTACTTGGTTGTGCTTTGGGAAATATCTGTGCAAAAAATCTAGAAACCTCACTAAATCTTTCAGATGTATTTGGTGAAATAAGTATGGAAAGTAGCAGTGCTTCAATGGCGTCAACAAGTAAAATAAATCATGACGTAGACATTCCAAACTTCGTAGTTTTATATGAGCCACAAGACATTGCAAATGCTCTGACAATGTGCAAGCAAATTTTAAAAGACATGAACGTTCTGCAAACGAACAAAACAGAGCCTGTGTCTGAAAAAGCAGTGTTGATGGGCAAATCTATGGTTGAAGCCATCATTTATGTGTTGAAGAACTTTGAAGTGGTGCATAGCAGGGTGCTGCTTTTAAGTGAGGAACATTTACCAGAGACACCAGAAATATCTTCTGGCGCGTCAACATCACACGTCATACAAGAAGACAGTTTTTCTTCCACTTCTTCTCCACCTCCAGAGAGTGTGAACAAATATAAATCCGTGGATAAAAAATCAAAGAAAAAATACATTTTACCCGACACGAAAATCAAAATCGCACAGCTTGCTAAACAGCATCCACAATGGAATTTAAAAGCTCTACATCAAGGACGATGTGCTGCTTTACAACGGAAGGCAGACCTAAAAAATGGGAGCAAGAAATTGAACGGGAAGGTGGATTAAAGGGAAAATATGACATAATCAACAAATGAGCCTTTGATCGATTTCGTGAAGCTCGAGAAAAAAGCAGCCGGTAGCAACCTGAATGATACAACAATGGGCTTCTACTGCAGCGGTGCAACATCAATTGAATGATTTTCGTTTTACAGCATCACAAGGGTGGGTTAAAAATTTCAAACTGGTTCATGGCATCCGCCAGCGAAAAGTGACATGCTACATCAGGTCACAAAATGAACTGAATTTGTCAACTATTATCTCGGAAGCAGAGAAATTCCCAAAACATCTTTCACGACAGATCAAAGAATTTCCATTGGATTACGTCATTAACACTGATCAAACAGGATGTGAGTATAGAATCGTTGTGCACAGAACACTTTCTGTGTGTGTGAAGAAAACACAACAGAGGTATTCTTGGGAGATTTTAACAAAGTAACACATAGTTATGCCCGCACGGTATGCATTGACTGCTTATGGAGCATTACTTCCAAAAGTTTTTTTATGTATGCAAGAGCCTCAGTGACAATTTAGACCTCTTGTTTCCAAGATTGTGGAAGGACTAATGGTGGAATATGGAAATGTATTCATAACATAGTCGAAATCAGGGAAATTAACGAAAGAGCATTTCAGCAGTTTTGTGAAAAATATTATCCGACCATTTTGCAAAGAAGAGAAGTTTCTATTGATCTTGGATTCATATGAAGGTCAAACAGATCCAGCACACTTTAATAGTGTCTTCACAATGAATGACGGCACCTGTTCTTCTACTGTTGAAATCATTCCACCTCATTGTTCCTCATACTGTCAACCTTGTGATGTGCACCTTTTCCGTCTAGTAAAGAATTTTATTAAAAAGTTACAAAACTCCGTCGAACTTTTAAAAGAAAATAGGCATTTAAACAACCAAGAAGATGCCCTAAAGATCCAGTCACTTATCAACTTTCTGCCCCGATTTTCAAGAATATATTGCAGTACGCTTGGTTTGCTACAAAGTTAGTTTTTTGGAAATGTGAACGAAATGTGTTTCCAGGCCGAAGTTCAACAAACGAAATGTAAGTGCTCGAACAGTTCTTTTATCAAATGCTTGCATTGTTGAGAAGTGTTATGTTTCCATTGTTTTTATGATAATTATCATCCGCAACTTTGTGTACCAATAAACGATAGCAAAACCTCCGATAGTGATACCTAACAACATATATGTTAGGTCTTCAAATAAAAGTACGTAATTATACTTTATAAGCAAAAATGTGATGCACAGAAATACATATGTTTCATTAAATATCTACCTATATCACACAATGCTTTTGTAATTTCTTACTGAATTCTGAAAAGTGGGAACGAGAGAGTTTTAAGGGAGGATGGGAAAATGCCGGCATTCCGTTCTTTGCTGCTACTGATAGTTCACTGTTCATTCCCTGCTTTTCAACGTTAGCCACCATAACAGGAAATGTATGCTATAACACACTGTTGCAGTGCCTCATGACATTACAGTAAAGTATCATTTACAGGCAATCACGAATTTCGTTCATTTTTCCATCCTTGGATCGTTATGATTTTTTATTCCGAAAATAAGAGGTATTAATTAGATCAAATGCCAGGACACAAATATCCTCATTTTGCTTCTACTTTCATTAAAAAAAATTCACTGAAATTCACGGGTGGTCAGCTGTAAGGTCCCCTTGTAAGTGGAAAACAGACACACATTTGGGCAGCTTACCAAACCTTTAATGTTGCCATATGGAATGCGTGAGAACGAGACTGGAAACTTTCCCAAACTGTGTAAATATTAAATAAAATACACACACATTTAAAATATTTAAGCACCATATAATTAATATGAAATCATAGTAAAAATTATTAAGAGGGTACATACCTACATCACTCCTAAACTGAAAAATATGTCCATCTTTAACATCTTTCACTACCTTAAAAGAATCAGAGCATCTCACAGCAGTAGTTAAACTTAGACGAGATTTTGAATATCCTTCATATGAACGTTTTGTTAAACACTCGTAATCCTAAAAAAATGAGATAGATGAGTGGTTACACATAATTTAAAAACTAAGACAATTTTTCATACAAGTACCACAAAATTCATGGTGAGAGAAATCTGGGCAAAAGATACTAACCTGTAAAGTACTAACACCAAAATAAAATGTATTCAACATTAATTGTTGGATAAATTAACATATTGCAGCCTGAAAAACTGAAGGAGGATTTTGTCTAAGTCCTTCCATGGATACACACACACTATAAGAAGTACTAAAACGTTACAGAATACCTAACGAGTAGTTGCGGGTTTCACAGTTACAATTTCAAATATCAAAAACAATTTCTGGTAATACTTAGAACCTTCTAACTTTGGAAAACTTTCCAGTTTTCTAATAAGAATCACTAAGTGTAAAAATGTTTTCCAACTTCAATTAGAACATCTTAACTGCATCCTGAAAACCCCTATATTATTCTGATCATTTGGATAGGATCTGCCTGATACCTAACTCTTGGTTTTTGTATCACTTTGCATGGATTACATCCTGATTTTCTTCATTTCATGGATCACATAAACACAACAAAGGTAATGAGCTAATAATGATTATTCATATCAATACAAGACATGTAGCAAATAACTTTCTCACCACAGAGTACAAAATTCTAGCTACTGCAAACTTCACAATAATGCAACTTCCTAGAATGGATGCACACATTTGATAGTTGGCATAACTCTCACTCAATCTGATCCTGAGAACATTGAATGTCACACTTAAAAACAGCTGTTCTGTGGGTTAAAGTTATATATAAGAAACACTAAAGCAAAATTGTTAATAGCATTTTAACATGCATGGATTGTTTACGAATCAAAATGATTTCATTTTCAAACTACCGGTAAAGGTACTAACTGGGACCATGGCTTCAGCCATTTGGGATCGCGTCAGTCATCGGATTGCATGCGTTGTTCTGCTTTTGTCTGGATATTCAGCAGGATTGAGCTGAAAGATGGCAGCACAAGACAGCAACCCATGTTGAGGTTCAAAAACAACTCAAGAGCAGAACAGCTTAAGTGATCTAATTGGCTGAGGAGAGCCCAAGTGGCTGAAACCATGGTACGAGTTAGTATCTTTACTTGGATTTAGTAAATGAAATCATTTTGATTAATAAACAATCCACATAAATTTATGCAGTTAAATTATTTTTTTTATTAAAATTGAAGACCCCTAATTATTTATCACAAAAGAGTGAAAAAAAGAAAAACAGAAACCCCTTTGATTTTTGAGGTCAAGATTACTTAACATGTCTGCACCACAAAGCCTGGCTTTTCAAAAAAGTATCACTTAGTAAAGGTATGCTATTAAGAAGAGTCAATGAGAGAATATAATTTAGTCCATATATATTTCTTTTTACAGACCATAAGGACAGGCTATGTCAAATTAATAAATTTTGTTTTGAACTCCAATACACCTTTAGTAGTGTAGTAGTATCAAGACATAAAGCTGATGATTCCTTGCATTCCACAAATGATTCACTATCACATGCTACCACCGTACAAATTAAGAAGTCACTTATGTGAATACATGTAAGTTTGGAATTAAATATTCCATGATGCATCATTCACTTGTTTAAAAAGTATCATATTTCTTATAACTTAGATAATACTGAGTTTGTGGTGATGTAAGGAACTGATGCCAAAGATGCTACTAAGGAAACACTTAACAATGAACACTGAATGAAATTCCTTCAGGCACAAAGTGTAGGCTATACTACATAATTATAATCAATCTATTAGTTACACATTCTAATGATTTATTACAAACAAACACAAACTATGTTGACCATAAAGATTAAAATTGGTGATTTTTTCGAGTGGCCATTGGCCAGTGGGTGGACAAAATCTAGTGGCCACTTTCCTTACGGCTATTTCGTGTTGTATACACATTTTATCACTGCACTGAATACCTTTCATTTATTTAGACATATTTAAATTTAAGCTTAGTAGTTACAAGGGCACACTGTCTATTGAACAGTACAATTAAATAAATAAATATAATCTTAAAAGTTATATTTTTCTCCAACCACATCAACTAAATTTTTAAGACAGTTTTTATTGGAAAGATAATTTAATCATTTTTACTTGGTCTCATGCTATGTTCACAAAAAAAATCTCTCCACCATAAATTGATAGCAGTGGATGGGTCAAAATTTTCAAGCAATACTTACTTTTGCTTACTTTATTTAATTTGCTGTATTTTCTAGTGATTCTTTGCATGAGCATTGTCTTGTCATCAAGAACATTGCCCACAATGCTTGCATTCTCTTAAACTTCTGCACTGCTTGGCGCAACAGTCAGCAGTATTGAGTATTTCAACAATTTGTGCTATGACCTTCATGTAATAAAAATTGTTTGTTTTTAGTTTCTCTAGCAGTTTTTAGTGAGTTATTAATGGTCAAAAATGTTCAGACATTATGTTTCGAAGCTGCTTCCATTCTGCTAAATTTTTCTTTTCATTCCATTTCTTTTTGGTTTCTTGGTGTCAAAATGAAAACTGGCTGTATAGCTTTCAAAAACGAATTTCATATCTTATAGCAGAATCATTTTGTGGTACAGCTGAGATTGGGAGAAATGTGATTGATACCAACCTGGTTACTTTATTTTACAGAGTCGCAATGATTCCTGGCCACTAACAGAAAATATTCAGTAATTTCTTGGGTTGTTCTAATAAATATTACATTAAAAACATTGATAAACCTTCACAGGTGTTGAAAAAATAGTCATGACGAAATAAGAACACTTGCAGAGTATCCTGATTCCATTAGATTCTGTCCAGTTTTCGAACCCAGTATCAGCTTGGGGGGGGGGACATTTAGTTTTGGTAGAATTTTAATGATTTGTAATTTTTTTCTGTGTGCCCACCACAGATTTTCCAAATACTACGAATTCCCCATAGTCACTACGAAAATCATCAATCGCTGCGGAGTACGGGAAACATCGAATATACTACGGAAATAAAAAATCTGGCTGTCGGGGGGGTGTCCTTCAGAAAACGCTGTTTTGGTAGAATTTTAATGATTTGCACATTTTCACATTTTTTCCTGTTTGCCCACCTCAGACCTTCCAAATGCTATGAATTCTTCACAGTCACTATGGAAAGCGTCGATCGCTGCGGAGTATGGAAAAATATTGAATATACTACGGAAATAAAAAATCTGGTTGTCGGTTTTTTCCCCTTCAGAAAACATTGTTTTGGTAGAATTTTAATGAATTGTCATTTTTTCCTGTTTGCCCACCTCAGATCTTCCAAATGCTACGAATTCTCCACAGTCATTACAGAAATCATCGATCGCTACAGAATACGGGAAACATCAAATATACTACAGAAATAAAAAATCTATGAAATAATGTTATTTAATCATTTGTTCAAAGTTTATTTTCATGTTTTCAAAATTCCAACATTCATCAAACATTTTTGGGACTGTTTATTGGATGTTTTTAATGTTGCGACATTTATCCGATATAATTTGAGCATCTTTCATGCCACCAGTCGCCTGAAAATGATTGTAGCACGGATGAAAATGTTCCATAGTTTTCTAATTTTCGAATTTTTCTTACCCCAAGTAGCACTTTCTTTTCGCTTTCTGGTTATATTCTTGTTATATTTTTTCTGATTATGTTTCACGTTTTTAATAGCTTCAGTAATGAAAAAAAACTTCGTATTTTAAAAGTTTTTTCTAGTGAAGCGCAGTTTTTGTTATTTCTAATAGCCTGTTTTTCGAAACCAATCAATACAGAAAGTGTTTTTTTTTCTTTTCCATTTTTCTAAAGCTAAATTAAATTTCAAAATTGGTACTTATTCCGCCCATGATGAAATCAGCCTTTTCCGTGACCCGTAAAAATGACTATCACGGCAGAGTGAACAATACAGTACTGATTTTTGATATATAATTTTGCTGAAAAACTTGTGTTTACCCATTCCTTTGTAACATTTTACTGTATTAAGGGGCAGAAAAGATTTTTTTCAATTTTGTTTAAAGCCAACTTCACACGTGCAAAAGGAAACACGACTCTGCGTGGAATGAAAGACGGCGCGCGGCGCGTAAAGTGAAGTCCCGATTTTCTACCTTTGATTTCTTTTTGTAAACAAAAGGGTAAATGCTTGCCCATTTTATTTGATGATAAGCAAGAAGCGCCTAAGCAATGGAAAATCGTGCATTTTCAGAGAAACCAAATTTTAAAAATGAGCTGCTGAAGACTAGTTGCGATGCCACAGTTCCATCTAAAGCCACAGGTGTCCATTCCCGATATGGTTACTTTGTGCACCAACTTAAGTGGAAAAACAAACAGCCGCCCCCTGTTCTTGAAGCTTCAAGAGTGAATCTATAAATAGATCATACCCACTTATTTGCGGAGGAAAGGGCTGTTTTTCACCGCGTGCGAGTTGGATGATTTGAAAATACATTTCCTATAACAGGAGCATTTTAAAAATGCAAATTAATACTTTAGCAATGAAAAAAGGCAAATTTTCGAGCATGGAGACTAAAGTTACTTTTTCTACTGGACATTTTATTTTATCCAGTCGCCACATGGCGAGTGGCGACCGCTAATTTTAATCTTTAGTTGACCAATGTTGAATTACTGTATTACAGATCTACCTTATGAAGTGACAGTTTTCCAATCTGAAGTTTGCTTCCTTTCCACTGATCCACCTGTGTAGGAATCAGGATCAATGTTAATTGATGTTCACAATAAATACAAGCAAGTAATTGACAAAACAAAATCAGGATCTGATAAAATGTAACATTTTGGTCACTAGTCAAGGCTACCAGCTGAAATTTTTGCTCTTCTTCCAGTCCTTCTACCAAGTTAAATGGTTTTCGTAGCTCATTTGCCCCCATTCTCCTAAAAAAAAAAAAAAGCGTATGTTCTTGCCTCATTTTTGTAACTGAAACTTCTGCTCTGAATTATTATCACCCTCTCCCAACACTCCATGAGCTTCTATCACCATGTATCTAGTTATGTTTCATCATAAGGTGCATAGAATACTTCAGACTGGAAACTAGTAAAACCACTGGGTCTGATGATATACTTCTTATTGTTTTACAATATTGAGTAATGGAAAAAATACATGTCTTATGTTATCTATTCCAGCTATAGATACTTACAGAAAAACTAGCAACTGGAGTTCAGAAAACTGCAGTATGGCATAAAGAAACACAGCATTAACTTTGAGTAGAGGGGCTCTAGCCCTAAACCGCAGCCCCGTGCCACAAGCTACCATTGCAATGGAGAAAGGACAACAACATGAAGTTTCAGTGCTTACAATAAAAGAACTGCAAAATACAATTCCTAACCGTAAGCACCTTTCCATTTGTTTTCATATCAGGTAACCCTTCTATGGAAAACATTTCTATGTCCATTCTAGGTCTAAAGATTTCCTCCCTGGCATGCCATTTTTCCAAAAAAATCTACTCAATGCAATAAAAAGAAATAGACACTGATAATAATTTTCCTTTGTCATAAGTTCATCCAATTCTAAAGTGTTGTTCTTAAATCTGAGGTAGTGCATGCAAATCTTTTAGAAAACTTCATGAAAGTGTGTAGAACAAACAAGTTTTCATATTTAACACCTGATGCTCACTCATCTTTTCAATTGCTTTTTCACAGAAAAGCAGTGGCAGCACACCTCCACATATTTTTTAATACACCTCTACATATCTTTTACCAGTACTACCAGGGTCTTTGCTCTCAAGAACTGCCAGCCCTTGTCCCACCTTCTGTGAGTTTTGGCCATGCCAATTTTGTTCAGCAGGGTAAGTGCTGCAGTAATAGTGTTGCCACCTCATTCACTAATAAAAATCTATTTTCAAATCTGGAAACACTTGAATCAATATTCTAACATCGCATATAATTTCTATTCATTCCACAGCTGATGAATGTAGTAGCAACTATTGAAACATTTTATTGATGATTCCTGCTGTAATATAGCTAATCAGTGCAGCATTAATTCTAATATAAAAACTTCAAGAGCCTCTCTGTTGTCACCTAGTTACAAAAGTCTGTCAATAAGTAAATCAATCACCTGTAACTCCCCAGTTTTCAAAGGTTGAATCATGAAAGTTGGTGGGTAGCAACCTTGGACCTTCGGCTTTAGAGATAAGTCACTCACTGTAGGATCCATTGGCTTCACTACATTGCAGCCAACGTTGTTTCCATGACAAGAACACAAGGTGGTAAAACTCCGGAGGTTAGTCACCACACCACTTCCTGACACGTGCAATGAGTCCTGCGTCACTCTGAAATGCTTTCCCACGTAGATGCGCTTTCAGACGACCAAACATAAAAATCTTATGGTGCGAAGTCTGGGCTGTACGGTGGTAGTGGAATCAAAGTCCAGCCCAGTCGAGTCACTTTCTAAACTGTCAGCTGTGCAGTGTGGGTCTTGTGTTATCGTGATGCAGTTTGATGTCCTCGGCTTGCAAGTGTGGCCTCTTAGTTCTGATGGCACACCTGAGCTACTCCAAGGATGAACAATTGGTAAGGGTGGTCCCACTTTCCAAGAAGTTGATGAGGGTGACGCCCTGACAATCCCAAAAAAATGTGGCCAATTTGTTTGTTGACCTTGAAAGTCGTGGCTTCTTCTGCGGTGATCCCACATGCTTCCACTCCATTATTGACTGTTTGCTCTGTGGGTCATAATGAAATAGCCATGTTTCATCACCTGTTATCACACCATGAAAACATTGTGGAAAGTCACCAGCGAAATGTTCAAGCAGATCGTCACACACCTCTTTCCGAATTCTCTTCATCTCTTTTATGAGGAGCTGTGGTACCCAACGAGCACAGATTTTCCGGTATCCTAAGCATTCTACCACTGTTAAAAACACTTCTCTTTGAAATCCCAAAGCGGTTCATAAGTTAGGAAGTGGTGATGCATCTGTTATCCTGAATCAGCTTCTCAATGGCTTCCTGGTTGTCAGTGCTCAGTCTACTGCATCATGGTTTATCCTGAATGCTAAAATCACTTCTCTGGAACCTCTGCAACCATCACTGCACATTACTGCGATTCATTGTTGTCTCACCATACCAGTTTTTGCTGGTCCTTGATAAAGCCAAGGCTCAGTATTCTCGACACTTTCTGCATTCAGTTGTTCTTTTTTTTTTTTTTACTCACGCCGGTCAATACATAACCTTTTCTATGTTGTACTTAGTATGAGTTAAAAATTTTTTACCTTCAGTTTCTTAATAGAATATATATATCATCATCATCATCATTGTCAACCATTATCAATCAATCCACTGCTGGACGAAGGTCTCCCCAAGTTTCCTCCACAACAGTCTGTCTTGTGCCAGTCTCCTCCATGTCACTCCCGCATAGTTTCGAATTTCATCCACCAATCTCCCATGTGGTCTTCTTCTGGGTCTTTTTCCTGTCCCTTGGAATCCAATCTAAAATTTCGGCTGTCCATCGATGGTCCGTCCTTCTGGTAGTATGTCCAGCCCATTGCCATTTCAGGGATTTAACTCTGATCATGTCTTCCACTCTTGTCATTTTTTGGATCCACGAGTTTCTCTTCTTATCTCTCCTGGTTACACAAAGCATGCACCTCTCCATGCTGCTTTGAGTTGCCTGCAGCCTTTGTATGTCTCTTTTAGTTAAGGTCCACGTCTCTGCACCATACGTAAGCACTGGAACGATGCATTGATCAAACACTTTTCTTTTAACACATAATGGCATATTGCTCTTGAAAATTATGCTGTTTCTTCCAAAAGCTCTACAGGCAAGTTTTGTACGCCGATTAATTTCTTCATCAATGTGACCCTCACTTGATATCTGCTGTCCAAGATAAGCGTACATGCCTGTTATCTCAAGCTTTTCTCCATCAATCGATAAATCTGCATTTCTTGTAAAAGCATTGAACAACACTTTTGTCTTCTGAAAGTTCATTTTTAATCCCACTTCTTTACTCTTGTCAGCAAGTTCCTGAATCATACTCTGCAGCTCTGATGGGGTAGTTACAAAAATGACTACGTCATCAGCAAAACAAAGGTGGGTTAGATAATCTCCATTAAATCTTTATCCCTTTGTTTTCCCAGTTCAGCGATTGAAAGACATTTTCCAATGCGGCATTAAAGAGGTTCGGAGATATGGTGTCACCTTGTCTCACTCCCTTTCCAATTTTTCTGTGTGCTGTATTTTCAAACAGCTGAATTTTTGCACTTGCATTTTCATAGATGATATTAATGTATGCATCTTCAATACCGCAGGATGTCAGAGCCATTGTAACTGCTGATGGTTTCACCGAATCAAACGCTTTTTCATAATCGATAAAAGCCATGCACAATGGAAGTTCATATTCCCTCGCTCTTTCAATTAGTCTCTCAGTACGTGGATATGATCTATTGTGCTGTAGCCACTCCTGAATCCAGCTTGTTCTCTCGGTTGAGCCATGTCCAGTGTTACCTTCAAGCGGTGAGAAAGAACTTTAGTGAAGATTTTATAAACCACTGATAGGAGGCTGATAGGTCTGTAGTTCCTGAGATCCTCAATGTCACCTTTTTTATGTACCAGAATCATTGCAGCGTTGTTCCAATCCTCAGGAATCTTCCCCTCATTAAGGCATCGAGTGAAAATTTGGGCGAGTACTGTTTCGATTTCTCCACTTGCTTCTTGTATGATGTCTACAGTAATTCCATCTTCTCCTGGAGCTTTTCCCCACTTCATGTTCTTGATTGCATGTGTAACTTCTGCTGGGAGGACTGGAAGAACTCTGGTACTGGTACCTTTCATGATGTCTGGAGTACATGTATCATCTCTTTCATGTAATTTGGAGTAGAAATATTTCACTCTTGTCAAAATTTCACCTCTATTCCTTGTTACAGAACCATCTTCTTTCCACAATGCCATAATCTGTTTTCTTCCCTTACTGAGATGTCTCTTTGCTATCTTTAAGCTTTGGTTGTTTTCAATTGCTTCCTCACTAGTTCACAGTTGAATTTCCTTACGTCTTCAGTGATACTTTTTCGTACTGTCTTGCATAGCTCTATATATTCCACTTTGGAAGTCACATCTTCTTTAGTTGTCCTCATCTATCTTCTTTTGCATCAACATTTTGGTTTTTCCTGATAATTTGTTCACATGCAACTTGTTCTTAGACCCAGCTAATTTTGTTGCTGTTTCCATAAGAGTTTTGGTTACTTTTTAGTTAACTTCAGAAATATCCACTTCTTCCGATGTTAGGCCTTCTAAAGCAGAGAATCTGTTCTTCAGTTCCAACTTGAAGGCATTATGGTGTTTTTTACGGTTGGTTATGTCAATACATTTTGTTTGTCTTATGAGCTTGCCACGTTTAAGTTTAGTGTTGAGGTGCATCTTGCATCTCACCAATCTATGGTCACTACCTGTGTTGAACTTGTTTAGCACACTGCAGTCTTCTATGACGAATTTTTTGTTATTACACATAATAAAATCAATTTCACTTGTCGTCCCATTTGGATGTCTCCATGTCCATTTCCTGTGTGGCTTTTTCTTGAAAAAGGAGTTCAAGATGAAAGACCCTTCTGTTTCTGCAAACTCTACGTCAGTATTTCCATGCTGGTTTCTGCTGCCGTTGCCTTATTTTTGCATTGAAATCTCCCATATATATATATATACATCCCTATATATATATATATGGGATGTAAGGTTAGGTGATGCGTAACAGCACAGCCTCTCCTTGACAAATGTCAACCCCGCCTTCTCATGGTGCATCCTGTTCCCCCTAAAGGGGCTCTGACGACCACCAATAGCGGTATAACTATACCATCAGGATTAGAGGAAATGCTATCCCACACTCACCAACCCACTTGACCAGCATGGTGAGTTATGGCCAAACCCCTCCAAAATGACTCCACAACTTAAATCTTGGCATTCAGTCTCCGGCAGCTGGAATGTACCTGGCCAAGGAAGCGGCCAGTGCGACATGAAAGCAGAGGGTGGTAAGAATCCCCGGAGGACCGGACTAGGCTGCCATCTGATGCTGACCTTGGCTACGTATAATGGACGCTCCCTATCTTGTGATTCGAGGCTTCTTGAATTGGAAGAGGAACTACAAAGGATTAAATGGGACATCGTCAGGCTAAGTGAGGTAAAGAGAAAAAGAGATCTCCTTGAACTGAAAAGTGGACATCTCTTCTACTATCGTGGGACAGATACTGGAAGAACTAGTGGTGTTGGATTTATAATAAACAAGAAACTGAAGGATAAAGTTGTAGAAGTTGAAAGTTCCTCTGACACAGCAGCACGACTCGTTATCCAACTCTCGAGAAGATACCAGGCTCAGATTATTCAAACTTATGCACCCACCACAAGTCATCCTGAAGAAGAAATTGAAGAATTTTATGAGGAAATTCGTTATCTAAATAATAAAGGTAAGCAGCACTTGAAGATAATTATGGGAGATTTCATTGCAAAAATAGGGCAACGGCAACGGCAACAGAATGAAACTTCAGTAGGTAAATTCGGTCACTGCAACAGAAACCAGCGAGGAAATACTCTCGTTGAGTTTGCAGAGGCAGAAGGGTTTTTCATCTTGAACTCCTTTTTCAAGAAAAAGCCACACAGGAAATGGACATGGAGACATCCAAATGGGACGACAAGTGAAATTGATTTTATTATGTGTAACAAAAAATTTGTCATAGAAGACTGCAGTGTGCTGAACAAGTTCAACACAGGTAGTGACCATAGCTTGGTGAGATGTAAGATGCGCCTCAACACTAAACTCGAACGTGGCAAGCTCATAAGACAAACAAAATGTATTGACATAACCAACCTTAAAAAACACCATAATGCCTTCAAGTTGGAACTGAAGAGCAGATTCTCTGCTTTAGAAGGCCTAACATCAGAAGAAGTGGATATTTCTGAAGTTAACAGAAAAGTAACCAAAGCTCTTATGGAAACAGCAACAAAATTAGCTGGGTCTAAGAACAAGTGGCATGTGAACAAATTATCAGGAAAAACCAAAATGTTGATGCAAAAAAGAAGAGAGATGAGGACAACTAAAGAAGATGTGACTTCCAAAGTGGAATATATAGAGCTATGCAAGACAATACGAAAAAGTATCACTGAAGACGTAAGGAAATTCAACTGTGAACTAATTAGGAAAGCAATTGAAAACAATCAAAGCCTAAAAATAGCAAAGGGACATCTCAGTATGGGAAGAAAACAGATTATGGCACTGAGAAGAGAAGATGGTTCTGTAACAAGAAATAGAGGCGAAATTTTGACAAGAGTGAAAGATTTCTACTCCAAATTATATGAAAGAGATGATATATGTACTCCAGACATCATGAAAGATACCAGTACCAGAGTTCTTCCAGTCCTCGCAGCAGAAGTTGCACATGCAATCAAGAACATGAAGCGGGGGAAAGCTCCAGGAGAAGATGGAATTACTGTAGACATCATACAAGAAGCAAGTGGAGAAATCAAAACAGTACTCACCCAAATTTTCACTCGATGCCTTAATGAAGGGAAGATTCCTGAGGATTGGAACAACGCTACAATGATCTTGCTACATAAAAAAGGTGACATTGAGGATCTCGGGAACTACAGACCTATCAGCCTCCTATCAGTGGTTTATAAAATCTTCACTAAAGTTCTTTCTCACTGCTTGAAGGTGACACTGGACATGGCTCAACCGAGAGAACAAGCTGGATTCAGGAGTGGCTACAGCACAATAGATCATATCCACGTACTGAGAGAACTAATTGAAAGAGCGAGGTAATATGAACTTCCATTGTGCATGGCTTTTATCGATTACGAAAAAGCCTTTGATTGGGTGAAACCATCAGCAGTTACAATGGCTCTGAAATCCTGCGGTATTGAAGATGCATACATTAATATTATTAATAACATCTATGAAAATGCAAGTGCAAAGATTTGGCTGTTTGAAAATACAACACACATAAAAATTGGAAAAGGAGTGAGACAAGGTGACACCATATCTCCGAACCTCTTTAACGCCACACTGGAAAATGTCTTTCAATCACTGAACTGGGAAAACAAAGGCATAAAGATTAATGGAGATTATCTAACCCACCTTCGTTTTGCTGATGACGTAGTCATTTTTGCAACTACCCCATCAGAGTTGCAGAGTATGATCCAGGAACTTGCTGACAAGAGTAAAGAAGTGTGATTAAAAATGAACTTTCAGAAGACAAAAGTGATGTTCAATACTTTTACAAGAAATGAAGATTTATTGATTGATGGAGAAATGCTGGAGATAACAGACACGTACATTTATCTTGGACAGCAGATATCAAGTGAGGGTCACATTGATGAAGAAATTAATCGGCATACAAAACTTGCCTGGAGAGCTTTTGGAAGAAACAGTATAATCTTCAAGAGCAATATGCCATTATGTCTTAAAAGAAAAGTGTTTGATCAATGCATCGGTCCAGTTCTTACGTATGGTGCAGAGACGTGGACCTTAACTAAAAGAGACATACAAAGGCTGCAGACAACTCAAAGCAGCATGGAGAGGTGCATGCTTGGTGTAACCAGGAGAGATAAGAAGAGGAACTCGTGGATCCAAAAAATGACAAGAGTGGAAGACATGATCAGAGTTAAATCCCTGAAATGGCAATGGGCTGGACATACTACCAGAAGGACGGACCATCGATGGACAGCCAAAATTTTAGATTGGATTCCAAGGGACAGGAAAAAGACCCAGAAGAAGTCCACATGGGAGATTGGTGGATGAAATTTGAAAGTATGCGGGAGTGACATGGAGGAGACTGGCACAAAACAGACCGTTGTGGAGGAAACTTGGGGAGACCTTCGTCCAGCAGTGGATTGATAATGGTTGACGATGATGATGATGATATATATATATATATATATATACATACATACATACACTGACGGAAAAAAAATCCCAACACCACGAAAAACTAGTTGTAGAGGAATGAAATGGCGTCAATACATTTGTATAGGTAACATTTAATCGATTAAGGTTTCAAGATCACAGCTTATTGTAAGCACGAGAAGAGCCATTTTAAATGTGAAATGCTGGTACATTAATAAGCAGTGTAACCACTAGAATGCTGAATGCAAGCAAACAAACGTTCATGCACTGTGTCGTACAGGTGCTGGATGTCAGTTTGTGAGATGGAGTTCCATGCCTGTTGCACTTGGTCGGCCAATACAAGGACGGTTAATGCGGGTTGGGGGGTGACGCTGGAGTTTACGTCCAATGATGTCCCATACGTGCTCGATTGCTGAAAGATCTGGTGATCTAGCAGGCCACGGCAACATGTCAACACTCTGTAGAGCATGTTGGGTTACAACAGCGGTATGCGGGCGAGCGTTATCCTGTTGGAAAACACCCCTGGAATGCTGTTCATGAATGGCAGCACAACAGGTTGAATCACCAGACCGACGTACAACTCTGCCGTCAGGGTGCGTGGGATAACCACGAGAGTGCTCCTGCTGTCATAGGAATTTGCTCCCCAGACCATAACTCCAGTGTGTCTTGGCCGCAGGCAGGTTGGTTGCAGGCGCTCACCTGGCCTCCTTCTAACCAACACACGGTCATCACTGGCACCCAGGCAGAACCGGCTTTCTTCAGAAAACACAACAGATCTCCACTCCGTCCTCCAATGAGCTCTAGCTTGACACCACTGACGTCGCAAGCGGCAGTGGTTTGGATTAAGTGGAATGCACGCTACAGGGCGTCTGGCTCGGAGCTGTCCTTCAAGTAACCGATTTGTAACAGTTCGTTGTGTCAATGTGGTGGCAACTGCGGCTCGAATTGATGCCGCAGACGCAGTACGATGCGCCATGGCCATACGCCGTACACGGCGGTCTTCCCTCTCAGTAGCGCCACGTGGCAGGCCGGAACCCGGTCTTCTTGAGGCAGTACCTTCCCTTGACCACCGCTGCCAACAATCATGCACAGTGGCTACATTCATGCCAAGTCATTCTGCAATATTGCGGAAAGAAAATCCACCTTCTCGTAGCCCTATTACACGACCTCGTTCAAACTCCGTGAGCTGTTGATAATGGCTTCTTCGTCTTCTTAGAGGCATTCTTGACTAACATCAACACACTACATCGAATCTCAATAACTAATGCTCACAAACGTTACAGCGCGTATTTACAGCAAACCTGCTTTGCATGTTCCGAGGGGCACTAGTAGCGCCACACGTATGCGCCGAGCACGAAATTTGCATAGACGTCATCTTACAGATGTACTCTCACCACCTACCAACTGTCGTTTATCTAACACAACCCCTTCTTGGTATTGGGATTTTTTTTTCCATCAGTGTATATATATATGAAGATGTACATAAACACTGGTTGTAATTGCTAAGGAACACTTGCATGCTATTTCAATGGGAGAGATTTGGTATAAAGTTTGGCAGACTGAAATCAAAATGTCCAAAAAACTAATTTACAATAATAAATTTCCGCATATACACATGGAAAATTTGTTAGAAACACATATTTTGATTATGATTTTTGATTTTGTTAAGTGTTTGAAGCTCTTTAATTAGCAGCATAAACAAATATTTATAAGGGAAGCGCATCGAGAGTTGCAGGCAAATTATATGCTTCTCTCCCATTGAAATAGCATGCACGTGTTCCTGATCAATGGTCAACCAGTGTACCTGCATATTACAAACAAACCGTAGCCAATTCAACTTTTGTATGGTCATATTCTGTTTCAGCACATCAAATTCATTAAGAAATGGCTATTTTTATCTCAGAAGCATGAACTCCATCAAAAATTGTTGTCCAGCGTTATATGTCAAAACATTTATGTTGATTTTCGTCCTTTTTGTTAATTCATCATCTACTGTGACAGCACTTTCTTGATTTTAACACTGATTTCAGATTATTTTTACACTTGTGGATTCTCTGTTTGCAAAGATTTAACTAGTTCTTGATTCCTGACTTCATAATGGCTTTTTCATAGTCAATAAAGGAAAGATATAAATTATTTTACATTTCTATACTTATTTCTGCAGTACACTGTATTTGATAGGCAGAAGAACAATTCTCTAGTGCTCATTCCTTTCTTAAATTCAAATTGATTTTAGATATGACATAATTGCATTACAGTATTATAAATATTTAACAGGAATTATCGAGGATAACTTTATTAAGGTACATTACCTCTCAAATTTTCGATCTAAACACTAGATCTTTGTCAGGAGTTCTTGCTTCCTTCTACTTCCACAGGTCTGGCGACCAAGCCTGATCTGTGGAAGTAGAAGGCGACCAAGCCTGATCAGATTTAATATATTTGATCTTTCAGGGATCAGGCTTGGTCGCCAGACCTGTGGAAGTAGAAGGAAGCAAGAACTCCTAATGAAGATCTAGTGTTTAGATCGAAAATTTGAGAGGTAATGTACCTTAATAAAGTTATCCTCGATAATTCCCGTTAAATATTTATAATACTGAAAGTAATAAGAGGAAGCCATGAAGTCATTAATTACTATAATTGCATTAGTTATTTACCTAAGAATATCTTTAAGGTGTAGCTCATATAGCTTATAATTTTGTGTCTTTAATATGTCTTGAATTTCTTTCTTGTTAAGGACAGCAATAAGTGTTGATACACTATAAATTTCACTAAATTATGGGTTTTACGCAGGAATAAAGGAAATTAGTTACAGTCAAATTTTCGGGTATGGGTGCTGCCCAAAAATTTGACCGTAAGTAATTTCCTTTATTCCTGTGTAAAACCCATAATTTAGTGAAATTTATAGTTTATCAAGTCTAGGAAAAACCATGACATCAATTATTACCAAGTATAAGTATTGAGTTGAATCAGTCTCGAAGTATACTGCTAGAATTTTAAACCTGATTGAATAATTTTGTTAAAGTCATTAACAAAATTATCTTTACAGTCTTTTAATTTTTTATGTTAGATATTGAATATTCAACTTCAGATTTTAATATATTTGATCCTTCAGTTAAATTAATATCTTTCTCTTCACTGCTACCATCTAGATAATTGCTAATATAGTCCTTCTATTGGGTTGTCGGAAAAGTCATGACGTATTTTGGCACCCGATGGTGGTTGGGTGGTTTTGGAAGTACTAGAGGCATGCGCAGCTCTGTTATCGCTATGGCATTCGACAGGTGCCAATTCTAGCTGCAGTCTAAAATGAATAGTGAGCGATTTGGTTGATTTGCGGAGATTTTACATCAAGTTGAAGATGGAAGACCAAACTGTACATTTTCGGCATATTTTACTGTTTTACTTCCGTAAAGGGAAGAACGCGCGTCAAGCTTATGAAAAGTTGCGTAAAGTGTACGGTGATAATGCTCTACAAGAACATCAGTGCCAGCAGTGGTTCGCAAAATTCCGTGCTGGTGATTTTTTTTTTTTAGTAAAGGGGATAATGATCAGACATTACCTGACCCCTGGAAGTGCTTTTGAGCTAGTTATTGAGTTTCTAAAGTTTCTGTTAGTCAAAATGATTTCAGATTATATAATTACCATTACTTTGAGAACAAGCATGCAGGAATGACATGAAGGAGACTGACGCAAGATAGACTGTTGTGGAAAAAAACGTGGGGAGACCTTGATCCAGCAGTGGGTGGATAATGGTTGTTGATGATGACTTTGAGAACCTGTCCAACTGCAAAGTGTTTTCTTGGGTTGTTTGAGTCAAGTGTTCATAATTATTGTTAAATTACTAGATGCAGAATTTGGTAGGAAGTTAGTTTCCTTCATTTAAATTCTCTAATTCTGTATGGTCCAACATTATTTTTATTTCTTCTTTCTCCTAATCTGGCTTTAACTTCTATTTTCATATTATTAATATCTTCATCTTTTGTTAGTTTAAATCATTCTGATTCCCTTAAATAAAAGTTGAGTACACAAACACATATTCAATTAGAAGTTACTGTTTCTGTAATATTAGTTAAACTGAAATTATTTCATCTGTACAAATTTACAGGCAACTTACAGCAATATTTAGGTATATGTAATAGTGATACAGAGTAGTAATTATAATGCAAATTACTGTAATACACAAGTACCAATTCTAAAAGGAACTAACTTGTAGTATCTTTTCATCCTCTCTCCAGGGTCCTCTACCACCAAACCTTGAAAAAGTCAGTTTGAACAGTCTGACAGATTCATCTAGCCACAATAAATTTGGATACTTTTGTTCATTTAAAGCATCAAGTATGAAAGGTTTGAGCCAAGATTCATTTCGAGGCATATTTTTCTGGATGTGATGCTTCTTAAATTAAAGCACCTAAAAAAAGAAGATAAAAAAAAAAAGAAAGCCCAATACTGAATCAGAACTGAGGGGATGACCACCATTCAATACTGTAAAATCATAATGAAACAGCAATGCAACAGCAGGCAAGAGTGACAGTTAGAAACATGTTTCTCCAATGTAGCAACATAATCTCAAAGGTAATTAATATACCTTTTCTTAATGTTTCTACAAAGCAAATGAAGAATGGGAAGTATACCTAAATATTTAAACAGAGTTATATCATTTGTATGATTTCTTGTTACCTAAAATTAGTGTGCACAGCAATAATATTTCAAAATAAAGGATGCTGGGTGTACATGTAAAAAGCTTCATGTCTTGTGTTTGGCCAAGTCTTGTCACACTACAGTACTGTTGGTTAACACAGTATCATCTTACAATTTAAAAAACTTGGATATATTTCAAGCTTAGGTTAAGCTTGTTTCTGGATTACGTAGTAATTGTTAATACTATTTTCAAAGAATAAATATTGTTCTTCCAAATCTTCTGTTTCACACGTTATAATTTGAATGTTTTGCCCAAAGAAAGCAGTGCGTGATCAATTAGCTCTAGAAAGTGGTATTATACAACTTACAATGAAGACTATGAAAATGTCAACTTCACCATTTCTTTGCTTGAATTTCCTGCTGGCTGGTCCAGTTAATCACATTGAGATATTGTGGTTTTATGAACTTATATAAACTATTGGTAAAACAGAACAAAGTAAAAAACCACTTAAAATTGGAATAAAATCAGAATAAAATCTAATAAAAAAGCCACAATGAATTGTTAAAATTCCAGAAAGGCCATCATCATTGTTCACACCTGCACCCCCTCCATCAATCCAAACGCATTTCAGCTGCTGAAGTTACAGCCTTCTTCAGTGGTTGGCGATGTATTTGCCTTAAACTTCTACCAAGTCATGCCCCACCTTGACGCCAGGATCTACATTGGGCATGTCATCTGCATGCCATCTGCCAGTGATCGGTAGTATGAATTCTTCTTAATCATCTTTTTTATTCTCTGCTTTCCTTCTTGGTTAATCAGATATTAGGTATTTCCATGTGTATAACAGGTCATAACTATTGCAACTGAATTTTTTGGTTTTGATCTGCTCACTGCTTGTGAGCAGATCCTTACTCACAAGCAGTGAGGATCTGCTTGTGAATGTTATGCGATATGAGAAGTTTTATATTTGTCCAATCAGGCTCAGTATTATTTTCAATGGAATACTGAATTAAAAATGTTTCAGCCTGTATTTTATTTCAATTGTCCAGGTGTTCTTTTAATCTGATTAAAAGAACACTTGGACAATTGTAATAAAAGAAAAACACCATGTTGCCCCTTGATGAATGAGTTTTTACTTTCATTACAGACATGATTAACAAAGTGCAACATTATGAAGTACTTTTATTGAAGATTTCCCAGTTATTTGAATCAAGAAAGTGAAAAAAAAATGCAAGGAAAATGTGAATTTTTTCCCTTGCATAATCAACTGCATGTGCAGCCTGCTGAAAGAATAATAGTGAACAAGTTTCATAGTGTGTATTTAACACAAATGGCAATGAATTCATTAAAAAGATAAAGTTGATTAATTCTCTTGCTCACTTAGATCCAATACATTTCAATGAAATTCCTTTAAAATTACAAATTGGTGATGATACTTTATCATATTTGACTGAAAAACAAGCTACAGGAAGAGCTCTGCCATTTTGCATACCCGTCCCGTACATGATTTTAAAAAAAACAATTCATGCTAAAACCTCTACACAAAGAAACAAGTTTTTTATTAATTCCAAAGATGATGTTGATGATTTGTCTACTGCCTAAAGCCAAACCAGACAAAAAAAAAAAAATGTGTGAATCACCTACATTATGTATGTTTTCAAATGTTTGTCATTTTAGATCTGTGGAACTGAGCCACTTCCAAAGATCTAACAGACATCTTGTCCCTTAGGATTATACATAGTTACTTCAGTACTTCGATGAGACAGATAAGATAAGAAGAATAAACAATATTGCAAAAGGAATTGTGTCCACTGTAATCCATCCTATCATACCAGAACATAATGGGTTGCATTATGGCAGGTACAATGCTGTACTTAAGTGAAAAGAAAAGAGGTAATTTAGTTCTACATGAGGTAGTATGTTTCAGCTACAGGGGTGGTTGGCGGTGCATGGAATATTGTCCACTGGCGGCAATATCACTTGGGTTGGTCCCTGTGAGTACTGTTCCTGTTTCCCAGAACATGCCTAGCTAAATGTGCAGTTACACTTCACTAACATTTTTCTTTTTTCTCTCCAACAGCATACTCGAACTATTTCTAAGGGATGTTTATGACCAGATGTCAGATACTGCTTTCCTACAATACTCTACACCACTAGTACTTAATTACTTTTCACCAGGAACCACTTTTTTTTTTTATGGAACCAGGCCAGAGGGTATGAATACTTAATTTGATAAATATAAGTTAAATATCACACTGACATTCATATAAACTTTTTATTTTAAAATTTATTAAAGGCAATGTGAAAGTTATGAAAACAAATGGCGAGCAAATGAAAAAAATTGAACAAATTGATATTAGTTACTTGTATTAACGCAAAATTACAAACACAAGAATAAAGTGATACTGTGAATTTTGTGTCATCACAACAAGTCATTTTTAGATTGGCATGTTTATAGGATACCAACACCAGTGATGGAAAGTTTCAAAACCATTTTTGGAGCAGGTAAAATGCATTTTTGGAGCAGCAAAATGTATTTTTGGAGCAGGTAAAATACATTTTTGGAGCAGGTAAAATATATTTTTAGAGCAGGTAAAATATATTTTTAGAGCAGGTAAAATACATTTTTGGAGCAGGTAAAATACATTTTTGGAGCAGATAATATACATTTTTGGTGTAAGAAAACATTTTTTAGAGCCGGTAAAATATTAGTAGATGGAACAAACTCTTAAGCAAAAAATGTTTTGGAAATAGATGCACCCTACTCAAATTTAAAACATCTTGCATTGAAATACACACACACATATTCAAACATTTTAGTTTTCAAATAGATCAAAAATTTTTTAACCATAGCAGGATCCTATTACTAATCATTTATTTTACAAAAAATGTTTAATTTTTCCCTGCTTATCTCAATATTTAATTGCTCACTTCTATTCTTTTCTCATTTTTTTAAGATAGTTAACAATGTTTTGTTTTGCTTCTTTTAATAGTATCTGTCCACTTTCTATTGCACTCGTGTGTTTTTTTATGCCACATTCAATGTTCATCTCAGCATTGTTTAACATTTTATGAGGAATTCCAACTGCTGCAAATGTTCAGCTTCTTCACATTTCAAATCACCTTGCGAACATTCAATTTCTTCTCCTTTTTTGTTTGTTTTGATGCATTTTTGCAGCACTAATCTGCTTTTGATATTTTTTTCATGATTCTTTATAAGCTGTCAGAAGTTTTTTGGTTACATTAATTTTACTCACATCTCCATTTAATCTTTTGACATGATTTTTGTGCTTCTTGCTATCGCACGACGCCTACAATCAACGTGGACGCCTTGCGACAGGCTAAAATCGCAGCCACATGGCTTATAAAACGTGATTCAGCAAAACTTTAGATGCTTCATAAAAAGGCCATTCTTTACTATACATACCGTGATACACTTGATGATAAGTTTTATCTGACTTCATTCTTTTTGTTGTCATAGCTGTTTCACTGCTACATTTTGTTTCGTTTTAATCTAAATTAACCCTTTCCACTCAAATAACTTTTCACCCATACTCACACAGAACTCGCATTTTTTTTTTTTTCTGCAGTAGAAGCCACAACTTAGCAGTGAAAGCTCAGCTTTAGCTCGCCAGCCCCGATATACAAGCTGTAGAGGCATCATCAGCGTGGCGGCTGACACCCGACCTATTCGGCAAAAAAGAAATGTCTTGTGAGCGTCGACATGCAAGCTATAGAGGCGTCATCGGCGTGGAGGGTGCCACCCGACACGTGTGATATTCGGCAAAAAGGAAATGTCTCGCTAGCCCTGACCCACGAGCTATAGAGGCGTAATGAGCACAGAGGATGAAGCCCGACCCGCAAGCTATTCTGCGAAAAAGAAATTACTCGCAAGCGCCAACATGCGAGCTATAGAGGCATTGGCATGGAGGGTGACACCCGACAGGCGAGATATACGGTGAAAAAGAAACGTCTTGCGTGCCCCGACATACGAGCTATACAGGCGTCATAGACGTGGCGGATGACACCCGACCTTTTTGGCGAAAAAGAAATTCATTGCGAACGCCGACATCTGAGCTATAGAGGCGTGGCAGATAACACCTGACACGTGAGCTATTCAGTGAAAACAAAATTCCTCGCAAACGCCGACATGCGAGCCATAGGGGCGTCATCGGCATGGCAGGTGACACCGGAGCTATTCGGTGAAAACGAAATTCCTCCCGAGCGCCGACATGCCAGCCATAGAGGAGTCATCGGCAAGGCAGGTGACACCCAACACGCAGATGATGTTTCGTTTTCTTTATCCGGTGAAAAAGAAACGTCTCGTGCGCCTCTGCATGCGAGCTATAGTTGGGGGGGGGGGGTCATCGGCGTGGAAAGAGACCCAATCTATTCAACGAAAAAGAAAAGTCTCGCGAGCACCAAAGAAATGTCTCGCAAGCCCCGACCCACGAGCTATAGAGGCATAATGAGCATGGCGGATGACACCCGACACACAAGCTGTTCGGCGAAAAAGAAATGTCTCGCGAGTGCCAACATGCGAGATATTGAGGCATCATTGGCATGGAGGGTGACACACGAGATATTCGGCTAAAAATAAATGTCTCGCAAGTCTTGACATACGAGCTATAGAGGCGTCATAGACGTGGCGGATGACACCTGACCATTTGGCGAAAAAGAAATTCCTCACGAGCGCAGACATCCGAGCTATAGAGTCATCATAGACGTTGCGGATAACACCCGACCTATTCGGTAAAAACTAAATTCCTCACGAGCGCCGACATGCGAGCTATAGAGGCGTCATCAGCATGGCGGGTGACACCCGACACACAAATAACATTTCTTTTTCTTTATCCGGTGAAAAAGAAATGTCTCTTGAGCCCCGACATGCAAGCTATAAGGCCGTCAACGGCGTAGCGAGTGACACCAGATTTATTCGACAAAAAAGAAATGTCTCGCGAGCTATACAAGCGTGATCAGCATGGCGGGTGACATCCGACACACAGATGACATTTCTTTTTCTTTATCCGGTGAAAAAGAAACGTCTCGCGAGCCCTGACATGCGAGCTATAGGGCCGTCAACGGCGTGGTGAGTGACACCCGACTTATTCGACGAAAAAGAAATGTCTCGCGACCACCGACATGCGAGCTATAGAGCCGTCATCGGAGTGGCGGGTGAGCTATTCGGCGATTTCGTAATGTCTGTAAAGTGTGTTTTTTCGACCAAAAGACGGTAAAAAAATAGAAATTGCGTGCAGGGATCTATCTTGCAAGGGCTTTTCCGTAGTTTTTTCGGGTGACTTCCGTAAAACCGCAAGATGGAGTGGAAATCCGTAAAAGTTTTCATCTCGGAATACCTATGAATCCTTCAGAAACAGAACCATTGTATCCTACCACGGGAGAGCCATTTTCAGTCGTCCTCTGCGTCAACGAAATAGCTAATGACTGACCTTACGCTGTATTTACATAATCGCGCACCTCGCCCGGAATGAAATAACTGTGCTATCCAAAAGAGCAGGGAACGACATATAAACAATCTCAATTGCACAGCACTCCAAAAGACTGCCAAACTATCAGTAAACAATCTTTATCACGTTTTCATAACGTACAGCATCGTTTCTCCTACATACGTGTTTACAACAAAACTCCTCCATAAGCAAAAAAAATTTAATTTCCCACATCACGAAAATTGTTGTTTTTCGTCACTTTTGCCGAAAAAACAACGCATTAGAAGGTAGGTGAAAAACATTCCGAAATTTTGGGATTGGCAGTACGGTACGTGTTGATTAAGCGTCGTTTTCACCAAATTACCTGTAGACCTTAAAAAAGCGTCATTCGATTCGACGTTTAAAACGGCATTTTTTGACATGAAAAATTTTTTTTGTTCGGCAATTTTCACTGTGAATTGCCGTTTCGGCACAGTTGGGCGCAAATATTAAATTTTTTCGTAATTTGTAGCAGTTCGGTGCAATTGGCGCAAACTTTCCATCACTGCAACACACTCGTTTAATGCAAGCTATGTTTATATGTATCGAGAGAAAAGTTACACTCGGTCAATGCGTAACAGCTTAGTAAAATTAATTTTGTGTCAAATGCACCAAGAGAAAAATCCTACCATCTCATCTGCAATGATACGATTATTACAATATATGTTCATTATGAAAGATCATTAATGGTATGTTTTTTATTCTTAGCAACGTGCTGAATGGGTCAAACACATATACATATCACTAAGCTGCTCTCTGAGATTCAGAGGTTAGCTCTACAAATAAATACTAACTACCAAATAAATTTTTAACTGATAATTTACTTATTGTTGCTGTACATCAAACTTCTCCATTTACAACGATCTTGACACACAACTTGGGCTTCACAGACACCCATCACTCAACGTACACAAAATCTTCTATACTTCATACTCGTAATCATTTTCTCACGCAGATACTCCTGAATCTGATCCTTCCACGACTTCCTTGGCCTTCTTCTGCCTTTCCTTCCTGCCACTGGGCTAAAAAAATTCTTAGAAAGCATATCATTCATTTTTTTAACATGGCCAAACCAAAGAATATTAGTCGCCACCTTGCTAACGATATTTTGCTTCACATTACACAACTGCAACACATCCTCATTCCTTACACGATCAGAATGTGTCTTGCCACAAATCCCTTCGTAAGCAACACATTTCTCCAGCATACAAATGACTTATGTTTTTTCTGTAGTACCCAGGTTTCACTGCCATACATCAGAGTAGGGATAATTGCACTCTTATACACCACCATGCAGGACTCTTGAGAAGTCATCGTTCCTGTGAAAACCTCCCAAAACCACTATATGACTTTCAATGAAAAATTCACTCGCCTACTAATTTCACCATCCAATTTGTTCTCTCTGTCAAACATGCTTCCTATAATAATACAAACTCATTCACCTGGTCAATCACTGTGCCATTTAGACTTATCCTTAATACAGTACTAATAGTCTCTTACTCAAAAACCATAACTTTGGCTTTTCCCTTATTTATACTCAGTTTGAAATTCAAACTTCGTACATCTGAGACAGCGTACTCTGCAACTCGCTTTCGCTCTCTTCCTACAGGACTGTGTCATTAGCATACAGCAATCTGCACACATGGATATCACCAAGAACTAAACCAGTATTATATATTTTTGCATCACGCATGCACACACCCATAAATATATTAAACAGCCATGGTGACATTACACAACCTTGTCTGACTCCTGCACCAATAGAAAACTGTTTTGATGAAACATCATTCATTCATACACAAGCTCTACTGCCAGCATACATAGCTTTTACACTGTTAAATAGATTCTCAGTAATACCATATTTATTCAATACCTTCCACAAAAGTGACTTACATACTCGGTCGTAAGCTTTCTTTAAATCTATGAAGACAGCAAAAACTTTTTAACAACAGCCAGATACTTTTTAATCATGGGTAATGCAAAAATTCGGTTAGTGCAGCCTTTACCAGACAAAACCACTCTGAGCATCCCACACTTTCTCTGATGTAGGACCTTGTACTTTTTCAATAATGACCTTACCAAACACTTTCCCTGGCATACTCAGTAGGCTAATACCACAATCGTTCTTGCAGTCAGTATGATTACCTTTTCCCTTATACAAGGGAACAATGATAGCCAGGGTTCGAAAATTACGGGCGACTAGAAATAAGGAATGGGCGTGTAACATTTGGTGCACGGAATACTCAATAATGCAGAGAAATTTTGCTGCATTTTTTTTTGTTAATACTATATTCGTGCATTTTTCTAAATTGATTTTTGCCAAAAAGTTTTTGCTGTGATGTTCAAAAGCAACATTTTAGTGATTAACACCTAACAGAATTGTTGCTTCCTTCAAACCGGTACTCCGTGCCCCAAGGCTGTGTCACTTTGCGGCAAGCTGAGAGGAATCCCTGTAAAAACACATGTGACTTGGAACTCTGCCAACAAGAATGCAGCATTACGAAAGGGTTGGGGGGAAGAGAGAGTTCAGCTTAATACACTCATGACCTGCGACTGTGAGGTTAACTATTGTAGCTGCCGTGGGAGCCCGCGTTCTGCTAACTTATGCTTCCCGTGCAAGTGTTCATTTATTGTTTTAACCACAACAGGCGAGGTCGAAGTCCATACGATTTATGACGAAACTACTTCAGAGAGAGAATGGACCACGGAGGCTTTCAGTTTACCTCTTTTTCCACCCCACATTCACTTGTATTGTACTGTTGTTAGTTAGTACGCTGCCTTATATTGCATTTCAGGAGTTAAGAGTTTCTAGTACTGTTTAATTTGCTTTTGTGTTTCCCAAAATGAGTAAACAAAACGGTAGGCAAAGAACGCTTACTGCATTTTTTAAGAAGCATTGTTCTGAAGAAAACCGGTTTTGCAATGAGAGTTCAATGGAAATAGTGCAACAGCATAGATGCCAACCTCTAAAAGTAGTTTTCAGTAACCAACATGTTCATTTTTCAGTAATTTTCAGTAACAAATTTTTTTTTCAGTAATTCAGTCTACAGCGGCAAATTCGGGTATTTAACACTGCAACAAATTTTAATCTGTCAGAACTATTAACAAAATAATAATAATAATTATTATTATTATTATACAATAAAAAATAATTTGCTAGTGGGAACATTTAAAATACTGTCTACCAAAAAAAAAAAAAAAAAAAAAAGAAATTACCTCCAGATGAGAAGAAAAATTATTCCTTGGAATGTTGGCCAAATTATTATGATAAACTGGCTGTAGTTGCCATTTTGGCCTTCCTTAGTTCAATTTGCGAAAACTTCTGATAGCATAGTTCACTGTGTGCAATGCTGTTTATTTTTTCTACTAATAAAGAAGACAGCACATGAGTACTTAAATTAGGTCTGAATTTATTCATGTTTTTTTTCACAATACTGAAAATTCTTTCTGTACTTGCATTGCTATGAGGGACTATTAAAATCATTTTCATAATTTTGCCTAATGATTCATACTTCAACTGGCCACTTTCATTTTTCATTAAAGAAATTCTGTGCCACACTTCATCCATTCTCCCAGAAATAACAGCACAGTTAAAATTTTCAAACTGGTAGTGAGCAAATTCAGATTCCACCTTGTCAGATTCTTCTGGTTTCAAAACTGGAAACAGGGAACACATATTGGACTGATGCAAAAGAAACACTTTGCCTTAATGCTACATCTGCAATTTCAGCATGACTCAGAAATTCATCATTAAGAAATAACACCTTTTACTTGACCTATCACAGTGTTAGCATTGTCACAGGAAAATGACACACAGTTGCTCCATGAGATATTTTTTTTAACAAACTCATTGTTCAAAACGTTGAATTTTTCCTAATTTTTTCGCCAAAATATGTTATTGTAATGGGATACAGTTTATTTGCTTGAGCATCATTACTTCCGTCCGTAGATAGAGAAAAAGGGATTTTTTTTTACTTCAGATACGATGTTACTTGTAGAAACACTGGCCATGTGTTGAATTAGTGCAGTAGCCTTGGTTCTTCCACACGAATATTTTTTTGCGATCACTGAATTGGGAAGCATGGCTTGAAATAACGGTTTTTCAAGCCTTCAGTTTTCGGAAATTTATCTAACATTTTTAAGCTGAAATACAAATACTTATGGAATAAAATGATATCTAACAATACTGGGTAGAGGAAACATCGCGAGAAAAAAAAATTACGATTACCAGAGAAATCTTACCTTCGTCTACTTTCCGTTTTCGAAGGATGAAATTCCGTCCTCCGACGGAGAAAACGACCCACCCCCCACCCCTCCACCACCACCAATCCTCCCAAAATTTCAGTTCAGTTATGCATCAATTTCGTACATGGTCCAAATGATAAAACAAAAAAAGACTGAATTCCTCGAATCAGCGTGAGAATCTCGTCGCCGAAGATTACGGGGAAATTTTCGGGCGGCCTAACTTCCGTTTTCGGAAATCGTTGCCTACAATTTCAAGCTGAAATTTTGCAATGAAATTATATTTAACAATACTCAACAGAAGCAACATCGCGAGAGAAATAAAATACGATTACGGGAAAAATCTGCACTTTGTTTACCTTCCGTTTCCGAACGTTTGAAAAGACAAAACAACGTTTCCCAGACAGAATACGACCCCCCCCCCCGAACTAATATCCCAAAAATTTCTTCACTTTTGCATCGACCCCGAAAATGACAAAAAAAAAATAAAAAAAAAAAAGAAAGAAACAGAGGCTACTCCGCGAATGAATCTCGCGTACGAATTAACCGCTGAATCGATTTCGAATGTCATAAGATAACGCTAAAATATCGATGAGCGGTAAATTTTAACTTTTGGCGCAAAATTGGTGAAGATTTTGTTGAAATGGCGATTTTTTAGCAGAATGGCGCAAGAATAAAGTTTTGGCGCGGGCTGGCGCAATTGGCGCAGGTCTGGCACACCTGAGTGTAGCATTTAATTTTTTTCCCCCCAGAAAAACTTGAAGAACCAACAAACAATTTTAAGTTGATGAAAATTTGCTTTCTATCTCAGAAAATTAAATCAAATGGCGATTTTCCGTAATTTCAGCTGTGTTTCCGTACTTCCGTAACAGCAACCAAAAATCCGTTAAAATTACGGAAAATCCGTACTAGTTGGCATCTATGCAACAGCAACATTTCAGTGGCAATGAGGAAATTCCCTGCAGTTGTGGTAATAAAATACTTGCAAATTCCAATTGCACGAATGAGAATTTCAAATCTCCAGCACATGCAATAGATTCACGTAATGGTCGAAAACGAAAATTTATGGAAAAATGGCTTGAGGAATTCAGTTGGCTTTCCTATGACAAAAATTTGGGTGTTGCAAAGTGTGCCCCATGCTCTCAATTCCCCACTGTATCTGATGGAAGCTCTAGAATTGTAAAAGGTTGGGTGGCACCTTCCAAGGTGGAAACTTTCAAAAAGCATGCTACTTCGCAAATGCATAAAAAATGTGTGGAATGCTTAGAAGCAAAATTAAAGCCTCATGCAACTGCATTGGCACAATGCTCCAAAAAAATTGAATGAAAAAATGTTCCAGCACATAAAAACACTTTTTAATGCAGCATATTATATTGAAAAAAAAAAAAAAAAAAAAAAAGCCAAGCTTTTTTCAGATACATGTGACTTACTAACAGTGCTTAAAAAATGTTTAATTGATGATTTAGAAGAATATGGTAATGATAAACAGTGCGAAGAGTTCATCGAACATATTGCTCAAGTCATGAAGTTTTAAAGAATTGCCCCCATGTTAGTCTTCTGCTCGATTCTTCAACAGATGCATCATCAGTAGAACAGCTCATTCTCTGTATGAGATATGTAAAAGATGAAAAGGTTAAAGAAGTGTTCTTGACTATTGGTGAATTAAAAATTGCTACTGCAGAAGGTTACTTCAATGCAACTACAGAAGCACTGGATCGATTAAGCCTACCGTAGTGTGATGGTAAGTGGCTTCTAGGAATTAATACTGATGGTGCAGCAGTGATGGTTGGTCGTTCAAATGGTCTTGTAGCAAAAATGAAAGAACATGTTGCTGGAATAACTTTAGTCCACTGCATTGCTCACTGCATCAAACTCGCAGTTTTGGATGAAGTTAAAAGTATTAAAATTGTAGTTGATGTAGATGCTTTACTTCAGAAATTGTATACATTTTATTCCCATTCTCCCAAACGCCTGCGAGAACTCAGGGATATATCAGGAAGTTAAGAGCAAAAATTTCTTAAACTTTAAGTACCTGCATTTTTATGCATTTGGGTAGCCAGTAAATTAGTTGTGTTGAATGCAGTTCTGAAGAACCGGAAATCTATAGTAGTGCACCTTGAGCACATTTCACTAGGAAGAGAAACTGAAGCAGCCACTCCACGAGGACTTGTGAAACAACCCAAGATTTTTCGTGTCCTATTAACAATGAACTTTCTTGTTTACTTCTTAAGTGTTTTTAAAAGTTTGTCTTTGAACTTTCAGTGTGAGAATCTGCTCTTGAGTCAAGTTACTTTATAACTGTCAAAAGCAATAAATTCATTAAAGGAAAAATTTATTGACAGTGTTGCATTAAATGGAAAATACAATGACATAAAACTTACACATGTGGATAATGAGATGTTAAAAAATGATAAGGAAGCCATGATAGATAATGGAGTGAAATTTCTGGAGGAATGTTTCATTGAGCATCCAGACCGCAATCTTCTTGCAAATATGTCAGTTTTTGACATTTTTTTCTGGCCATCTGGTCAAAAATTAGAGAAATTTGGCAATGATGAGCTACTTTCGGTACAGCAAAAGTTTTCTGAACACTTACCAGTCCTTGAAAAAGGTACAACCATACTCGATGAATGGTACGAATTCAAAGTTCTTGGTCAGCGTTTGGATTTTTAAGAACTTCTGCAAGCATCATTATTAAAAAAGAATAGATTCCCCAAATTAAGTAAACTGCTGCATATAGTTACTGTATTGAAAGGAAAGAAGGAAATTCGGAAAACGGAAGTGACAAATTTGGAAAATTTGTAAAAATTGATTCATGGTGTTCAAAAGTTACTAATATTCCCAAAGTTACGCCATTTATCTAAAACAGTTGAAGCTTTGATATCGTGTACTCATGGTCCTCAGGCTGATTGTTTTCAGAGGGCATACAAAACTAGAAAAGAAAGAAAAGCGACAATGAAGAAGTATGCAGAGAATGACATCAGCAGAAAGAAAAATCAAGCAATGGTGCTGTGCAGTTGCAGTCAACAAAAGACAAACTGATTCTCGCTGTCTGTTTTGATTTTTCACCTGTTAAAGTGTACAGCTTTGTTTTTTTGTTTTTTCCATTCTTTGGTCTCATTTTGTCTTAAACTGCAATTTTAGAGGCAATATGATCATATGGTAAGTGGAGGTTCGTGCACTGCGCGTTTACTTGCTTGGATTTCCTGTCTGTCAAGCAATGTGGAATTCTGAACGCATCTTACTAATTTTTACTGGTGGAAGTCTTGAACTTAAATCTTGCAATCATGCCCTTGCTGGGGAATCAACTTTGTGCTTCGCACGTGTTAAGTTTATTTTATTAGAGTCCTTGTTTGTTGGAAAAAAAGAAATTAGAAATGAAAATTTGAACTTTATTTTGCAATAAGTGGTTTGGGTAGAAAGAAAAAAAATTAACAAATATGGTTTATCACTTTCATTCCAGCGTCATAACCAAACATGTTTTTGTTCATGCGTTATTGACTTTGTTACTGGAGCCTAAATTTTGGAGCTGGCTCCTAGACACATCTGGGGGCCGAAAATCGGAACATTATGAACAATGTTCCGATTTTCAGACCCCCAGATGTGGCAGTGATGTCTGTTTACTTTTTCAGACACGTGAAATGTTGACCCGTCTGAAAAGTATACCTGATCCAGGAATGAATCGTCCGCATCAATTTTGACCAACACTGTATCTGCAAATTTTTTATATGCCATCCTGTCATGTGGCTTAACTTGTTAATACAGTTGAATCTTGTATGCATGTAATTTATGGAGTACCAGATGCATTGTTGCTGGTGGGATGTCAAGCGGCACACTAGCCTTTTGGATGGATTTCCTTGGGCTTCTCTGAAATGACCTTCAAATCTGTTCAACGTTTTCCTCAGACACCTGACACTTAGCACGTTTACCAGTCATCGGTAACAAACTTCCCATTTCTCTCAATTGCTTATTTCATTTCATAATAGACACGTAAATTGGCATGTGTGCTGTCACCCCAGGGTCATACACTCGGTGAAAACGGCGCTGTACAAGCTTTGCGGACTTTGACTGTGCAAGCGTTAGCACACAAAACACCTTCTGCTGTGGAGTCTACATGGCGATTGTTGACGCAGAAGCTATTTCCTTGTGCCGCATTGCAGCAGAAGTTGATAGCTTCCACGCATGGTTGCGTTGCGTGCCCAAGTTCACCTGGTTTATAAATTTCACAGCTGCTCTTTATCATTCATTCCCTTTCATAGTGTGCTATGAAAAGGAATTCAGCACAATGAATGTCATTAAGAATAAATCCCGCTCAAGATTGGACTGCAACACGTGTGACCTGATCATGATAAACATGAATGGTCCTTCTGTATGTGACTTTCAGCCAGCGAAAGCAGTGGACCATTTGTATTTTTCTTCAAAAGGTATCGGTATGTTCAAGGACATCACAGAAACAGTGCACCTATATATAAAACTGATACTGTCCTTAAGAAACAGAAGAATTAAAGTAAGTTAACTTCAGCATTTATGTAAATTGTTTTGTATTAAAAGATGTAATTAATAAAAATTTTGTTATGTAAATGGTTTTTCTGTTAAACACATTTTTGAGAAATGATTTTTTGGTAAAATTCACAATTTCTCAGATTTTGTCTAATTTTCTTCAAATCAAATACAAATATTGAAGTTAATACTGTTTCTTTTATTAGTACATTAATGCTTATTAATAAACTTCTGTGTACAAGTTTAATTTTTATTATAACAAAACTGCTGATTATTAGCAAAAAATCAATCTTCTATATTGTACAAATTATCAGGAGAAAACAACAGTCAAACATTATATAAACTTTATTAATCCTTTATCAGCAGGACAATCTACAAATATATAATTATATGATACCTTCCATCCTACAAAAATGCTTGACAAAATATATCACAGATTTATGTAAAAGTCTGTCTCATTTTCATTCATAATTATATTAGCATAACACTGCATTTTTGTTATTCCCTTAAATTTTAAACCTCCTGGCATTTGGGGATCCCAAAAGTGTTTGTTTCCCCCAAAAAACAGATTTATAATTTCAGCACTTTGGAAAATGTGTAAATACTACTCATGTTGTTGTTCAGGTAAATGTTCATACTATTATATTTCTCAGGTTTGGCTCTATATTTCATGCTCAATTATTGTTTAGATCCAAAAAAAGGCATATATAACAATTGACGGTAGCATTTCTTTATACCTGAAAGCTTGTTTTTGCATTTTTGGTCCTATGTTGATTTTCAGGAACGCATACTTTATTTTAGGGGAAGGGCTGGCTCCTGATTTTTTTCAGCTGACTCCTAAATTTCAAAATATTTTTTTGACCCCTGATGATAGGGACCAATCCTAGCTCCCAACATAACTGGCAAATTTCAGTTAACGAGTCAATTACAGAGTCATCACCATATTTCAACATCAACTCCCGGAGCTTTACCATTCTGAAGAGATTTTATAGTTTATAACTTGTTAGAAGTCTAAAACTGAAATTACTCTTTCTCACGTTATGTAAATTATGAATGGACGGGTTACCTCTAAACAATGACAACTTGTGGTAGTTAACATAAGAAATTTTAATAATAATGCAATTCACTGAAATTCATAAGGTAAAAACTAAACTACTTACGATGGGCAGATGATATATCAGTATTTCAGCATAAGTAGATATCTTCAGATATTGTCTTGAGTTCAGCGCTAAGCTAAAGGCGTAATACTATACTTTTGAGCGAAGTTTGTATTAAATGCTATTGTACTAATGAAGATATACAGATGAGCCGTACTAAACTGAACAAAATGCTATGAAACAAATTTGGACAGATTCACTGATGTCAAAAGCACATGCAGGACCATAAGATCAAAACAAACACCTGATCATTATAGTAAAAGAATGAATACATGAAGTGTCTAAAATTACAAAACAGATATTAAACTCTCTAAAAACAATGCCTTAAAAAGCGTACAAGGATTAAAAGTGAACTCAAAAACCAAAAAGAGGATAAAACTTAACGAGGCAACCTTGGTTATTCATCAACCAGACCGGTTTTGACATGCTTCCCTGCATCCATTGCCAATGGTTTGAACATTCCCAGTGCATCTGCACTTGATGTTGATATGACAGTAGCGCTTCACGCACTGACACATCTGCTAAGTGCATGAAGTGCAACCGTCATATCAACATCAAGTGCAGACGCCCTGGGAAAGTTCAAACCATTGATAATGGATGCAGGAAAGCATGGCGAAACCGGTCTGGTTAATGAATGACCGAGGTTGCCCCATTACGTTTTTGAGTCCACTTTCAGTCCTCGTACGCTTTTTAAATCGTTTTTAAGTGTTGAGCATCGTTTCACAATTTTAAACACTTTGTCTTCATTCTTTTACTATAATGATCAGGTGTTTGTTTTAATCTTATGGTCCTGCATATGCTTTTGACATCAATGAATCTGTTCAAATGTGTTTCATAGTATTTTGTTCAGTTCAGTATAGCCCATCTGTATATCTCCATTAGTACAATAACATTTAATACGAACTTCGCACAAAAGTATTACGCCTTTAGCTTAGCACTCAACTCAAGACAATATCTGAAGATATCTAGTTATGCTGAAATACTGATATATCATTCGCCCATCATAAGTAGTTTAGATTCATATTATGGAATTTAACCAAATCGTGAATACGTAGAATACGATATATGAAATCATCATCAGATATTTCGTAATGTTTCTGTTTCACACGTTAAATTGCTAAGAAAGTTCAACTGACTAACGTATAACGTCCGACGGTGAAAATTTATGTATGTCAAATAACTTCTATAGGTAAAATTTACGAACTCAACATGTTTTTGCTTACCTCTTCAAATCCACTTCGCCATCCATCGATATGTCGATAGAATTTTCAGTTAAGCTAATTCTTTGTCTTTCCAAAAGATTAGGCTTGTGTGGTAAGTCGGAAATGTTGAAAGATTTAAAAATGTGAGAGGTATAATCCAACGCAGTAAATATCACTAAGCAGAATTATTATGAAATCGACATGCACACACAAGGCGAGTGGACCAAAACGTAAAACACAGGCGAAAAATCAAATCGCACTATCACAGGAAAATTATCCTGTTCAAGGTGTGATCGTTATTTATCAATACAATAAACGGATAAACTACGTATAAACGAATACGGTAAACTAAACTACATAGTCCTATCGCATTAAAGAAATACGATCTGATACAGCAAAAAGAACGCGAAATAAAATACGGTCGTCTATAAATTATAAAAAAATTTTAATGTTTCGCGCCTAAGGTCTGCATCGTTCGTTAATTAAGTTGTACCCACCTAATTAAAGGTACCAAAGTGCTTTCAACAGCAATCCGTCGACAAACGTATTTTCTATCTAGTGCCTAATCCCTTTTTGTACTTGCAAAAAAATTGAAGCATGAGCAGCACAGAGAATGGAGAGACAGAGCGTGCACAAGCCAGAGTTATGGAAATTGGTGGGCGGGGAAAAAGAACGATAGCAGAGCACCGTCGGCGCTTTATGGAACTAAACCCCACGTGCTCTCTGACGTAACGTCCCTACTGTAACGCTCATAATTCGAAATTGGTTACTTTGCTTGTTATTACTACTGTTACCACTGTTATAGCGTCTAGAAGGGAAAGTGTGCCGAGCGCCTAGCGTACGTAATGATTGGCGTGGATACCGAAATTTGTCCCCTTCGTAGATGGCGCTTCGATCGCCTTCCCTTCCCTCTTTCTTACTGTGATGGGAGCGGGAAACTAAATTCGTGTTGCTTACTGTGAAAAGAACGGTAATTTAGACGAAAACGTGTTATGTTTTAGGTTTTAGAAGGAATGTGGATTACCTAAATATTGTATATAAGTTATACTTAGCTCATTATGCGGAAGAGAAATAACCATAGTTTTGTGCCAGGTTGCAATACTCAGTACAAAAACAGTAAGCCGTCACTCTTTGGAATACCCAAAAATGATAAACTTTTACAGCAGTGGCAAAGATTGATTCCCGGTGCAGATGTGCAGATAAAAACTTACGACAAATTTAGTGCTGTATGTGAACTGCACTTTGAGAGATTTGTGGTTCGAAATTTTGTGCATAAAATAAATGAGGAGACTGTGTTAATACCCAGAGATCGGCCCATCTTGACACCAGATGCAATTCCAACAATATTTCCAAACCTTCCCCATTATTTGTCAAAAACTCTGGCAAAATACAGGAAAGTTAGGGAAACCGATGATAAGCCTGATGGTAATTTAAATAGCTTGGAATTCACTTCCCAAAGAGTTACACGGAACTGCCTTCTGAATATCACAGCCTTCAGTATTTTGGGGTAAGCAAATTCCTGCAAATAATTCAAAGTGCATAATTTTCCATGTTCATTCATTCAAATGTGAATTGTCAAATTCATTGACAACAGAAAAACTGGTTGTTGTTACCAAAAGTTAACCAGAGGTTACCTGTAAAGTGTATTTACGTGGAATAAAAATTAACTCAGTTTCTAATATTACTTCTAAAGATGAATCAAAATCCATTATTCGAGACACTGATAGGCTAACAGTATGTCATGGCACAGGCTCCATTTCAGAATTTGAAAATAACATGAAGTACCTTGAAAGTGGAGTTATTTTTTAGAATAATTTGTACAGCAAAAATTGTGTAACGAAAGGAACAACAAAGACTTGCCTCAGATGTAAGTATCTGCAGGGCTTACTTTTGCACAAAATAGCTTATCATAGAAGAAAGGCTACATTTAAAAATAAGTATCAAAATACAGTTCGGAAAATCAACAGGCTGAAGAAACTAGTTATTTCGCTCTCTAATTAAACTTAAAAAAAAAAAAAATAAAAAAAAAAAGGAATTTTACAGAACTTTCCATTAATGAAAAATAGCAGAATTACGCATTAAGCAGCAGCAAATGGTTATTCATTGTTATAAGGCAGCAAAAAAGAAATCTGCAAGAGGTATGTCATATACCAAAGAATGGTTACTTGAATGCTTACTAATGCACATAAAAAGTCCAAAATTGTACGAGCACATACGGAAACACAAAATCATGATCCTACCTAATAGAACAACTATTAGAAAGTATATTTCAAATTACAACAGCAGTTTTGGATTCAATGCACTGACGTTTGAAACTATTTCAAAGAAAACAAGTGAAATGGAGCCTTTTGCAAGACATGGTGGTATATTAATAGATGAAGTGAAGCTTACAGAAAAACTGCATGCAAAATCATCTGGTGAAATATTAGGGTTTGTTCATATTGGGCCATACACTTCAAAAACTGTTAAGTATACCCCATGTAATCACGGACTGGTAATGGTGTTTCAGCCATTAAATGGAGATTGGACCCAAATAATTGGTGTTTTTGCCACAAGTAACAATATAAGTGGAACTTTGCTAGCAAAATTAATTATTAAAGCTGTTATTCTCACTGAAAATGCAGGTCTGTTTGTTAATTTCATTACGTGTGATGGGGCTTCTTGGACCAGGAATATGTGGAAGACATTTGGTATATCAGCAGACTGTTCTGGAACTAAATACAGCATTATGCATCCTACAGATTGTTCTAGTTTACATTTCATATCAGATTTTCGCCAGTCAAAGCGAGCCTTGCTTCATCGTAGCTCAGCTATTTAGAGTCAGGTCGATGCTTAGCAAATTCCCAGTTATACAGGTAAACACTGGGGAAGAAATATTTCTTCTTATTATACGTGGGAAATATATCTCTATAAGCAATCTGAAATCACATATTTACTGTTACGTAACTGAAATCAAACGATCGTCCATGGAATGGAAACATGTCACCTCCCCAACAAGGAAGACGTGAAAAGTCCAACTGTCTCTGTCTGCGGGAGTGGTCATGATGACTGTGAATCTGTTGTTTACACAGAATTTCTGTCAAAAGAGACAACCATCAAGTGACTCATATTGCCAAACACCATTAAATTTGCGAAATTCAATTAAGGACAGATGCCGGGGTAAGTTGAGCGAAGGTGTCACACTGATGTCCAAGAACATTACACAGCACGGAAAACTAAGGGAATTGCTGCATTAATTCAAGTCGGAATTGTGGCAGCATCCACCTTATAGCCCCAACTTATCCCCATGCGGCTACCATTTGTTCGGTAAAATGAAACAGGAGCTTAGTGGACAATGATTCCCAACGGATGAGGCTGTGAAAAGTGCGGTCCTTAACTAGTTGCACCAAACTGGACTTTTCTTGTACAGGTATGGGAAAGTTAATCGCACGTTCCGATAAATGTTTACAGTCCTTAGGCGACTATGTCGAAAAATGAATTAATGTTGTAAACCAACATACATCCCCTGAGTATATCCTTGATTTTTTTATTCAACAGTGTAACTAACTTTTTGATCCACCCTCATATTATTAAAGCACTTTGCTACAATTCAGAAATTAATTTTTTAGTTTGTTTTAAAAATTAGCATAAATACTACATTTGGATAAAGTATCAACTTACCTATTGACTATGAATTTGTCTTGTATCTTCAAGCGGAACAAAGTAAAAAATACTATTAAAAATAAACAAATGGGTCCATTCTTTTACATAAATGTACCTCAAATGTCTGTTTCAAATAGTTTGAAAGAAGGAAGTCATCACAAGCTAAACAGTATTCAGCTTCAGATTGTTACCCAAACTTCCTTTATGTGATAGCATCTGCAACAAAGTTATAGATACACACAACAAAATAAAAAAAGAATTCTTGCTAACCAATGGCAGAAATTAAGACATCTGTTTCAAATAGTTTGAATCATCACAAGTTACATCAAAATTATCTCAGCTTTAGATCCTCCAGTGTGTGTTACCATCTGAATATTTTATGTATGAGTTATGTCAATTATTTTCTTTACCTAAAATCTACTCTTGTAATGTTCATACCTGTGATCTACTTTTTTATAAAACATATTTGATATCACTTTTTAGATTAGACAACATTTTAACAGTATAAATAAATATTTCCCACACATTTCTAAAGGAATTAAGCAGAATTGGTTAGTAGTTTTTCATAACACTAGGGAATTTATACATTTTACTAACATTCTTTACTAGAAGCCAAATTTGCTCATTATAGTAAAATTAAATTTTTACTTTCAATATACCTACTATAAATGTCAAGCTAAGCACTAGTACACACACACACCAGTGCTGAGACGGGCCGAGCCCGAACCGGGCGCTGGCTGTGTAATACTTACTGGAGTTCGGGCTTGGAGAGAGGGGAAGAATTTTCTTCCTTTTTCTTTTAATGTGATTTTATATAATTTAGCACACGAGACTTTTTACACTTTCTAGTTGTGAAAGAGAATTCTTCAGCAACTGGGTCAAATGGGGAGTAGGAATTCTGCAGGGCTATCCATTCCGGGCTTGGATAACAAAATACCATAGGCCATGAATTACAGGATTTCTGCCAAGGATAAGTTTTAAGAAGCATAGATAGTAGATAGCAAGCTGACGGAATTTTGCTCCCTACCTCAAAGGGGCAGCTCCCTGCTAATTCTATTGAGCAACATACGACATAGTTTGTTGTGCCTCCAGATGTCCCCCCTCCCCCAAAAAAACATTTCGGGAATAAATGAATGGTTAAAGGTAACTATAGAAATAGATAGACATCCCTTCTCCACTCCGCAGTTGAGAAAGACATCAGTTAATTGCATGGGTAGGAAAGAGTGGAAGTCTGGAAGACTTTTTTCAATGCTTAACAGGTTAATCATAGTTTTCGGGCTCGTTCGAGCTGACATACTTCAGGCTCAGGATCTTGAAATTCAGCCCGAACTCAGCTCTGACACACACACACACACAGTAACACTTCAGTTAATTTCTCACAGGTGTTTTTATCAAAAATTTTATGGCAATGAAGTCATAGTGGTAAGTATGAAAAATAAGAGAAATTTCCTGGAATTTTTTGGTACAGTATTGAAACATAAACAAAAATGCTACAATATTACTGCTAACATTTATTAATCTGAAAATAAGTGACATGGAACTCGTACGGGTATGGTGTCGTTGAGGGACTAGCCGGACCCCATGACGCGAAGGAGTACAGCATCATCTTCCACGGAAAGAAAATAGTCCATAGATTTTCAAATGAATTTTGACAGATGAAATCAAACCTGCTAGTAAATGAGGACCTCTGGTCCATTTTGAAGACGGGCAACCACTGCACAAACAGTATTAGTTCCAATTTGAAAAAAAAAAAAGACACCACCAAATATTAAATACAAATCTTCAGTACAGAATGCCACCAACCACTCCGCATCACTGTGTGAATATGTGATGAAGCAGAAAAAAGATTGGAAATATGTTACGAGAAGCTAACTGAAGTACTGCTTCCTGGTATACAAGTTTCAAATAAAATTAAACCAAATATGACGGATCTTTACTTTCCAGTTTCAAAGATAACTTTTCAGAAATGTTATCTTCATTTATTACAGAAGAAAAATACATTTCAATACTTTAACCAACCTGGCTATACACTTTTGCATATAAAATATTTGATAAGTTTGAACTCTTTTTCCTATCTCAGGACTTACTCTGTGCACACTATGCACTAAGGAGAGGCACACAAAACTAAGCGTTCAGACTTTCAACTTCTTAATTTTCCTTTCACGTGATTTCAAATAATTTCAGTTGTCATGTTTGGCTTTCACTAAGTTGTTCAAGAGTATTTTCCAGCTGAGGAGAGTTATGTTTTCCTATTTAGTTTTCAAGCTACTCATACACAAACATTCCACGGAAAATGAACAAGGAAATCTAAAATCAGAACTTTGTCTGTTTAAATGTATGCAGCAGATTTTGTATAAGACAATTGGTATGGCAAAAGTTGTAAGTCTCCTTTTGACTTCTATAATTTAACTAGCAGCCACTAACACTGCAACACTGTGGCATGGCAAATTTTGGCAATTCCTGTAAAAAGAATTACACCTTTTAATACAAGTGAAGAACTAGATATGAAATTTTTAATCGAAAGTAGTTCCCTATGTTTTGTACAGTTAGAATAAAGTTGATCATGCAAGTTTTTCAACATAATCTGTCCACACTGTTCAGACAGCTTTAGTAAATTCAATCAGACAAATGCTATATCACAGTTGCATTAAGTTACGAAATTAAAAAATGTACTCTTTAATTCAGAGACACATTACAATGCAACAACAGTTCAAGCATTAATTTCGTAAAGAAAGGGCTAACGATTGTTGGAGATGCAAATGTTATACAAATTACGAAGGCTAATTTCCTGAAAAGTTGCCCTGATTTCTGGTAATATTCAAGCTCTATGTGAATCGGCATTGGCAAAATATATTAATTATTCTATTTGAAATAAGAATTCAACACTACAGAATAACTCACTTCTTTATACTTCACTATTCACGAGACATGAACAGATTTCAACACGTGTGAAACTAAGATCTACTCATTAAACCTATAATTATTACTAAAACTAAATAAAACGTTTACTAAGAATTAACCTTACCTTAGAAATATAATAATACCTACCTTACAAAACTATACGTGTATCCAAATGGCAATAAACGGAACACTCACTCAATACAAACAAATGTGAACCAACAATGAAACGCAATGGCTGTTCAACCGATTGACTTGGCGACAGCACTAAGTTGTGCACGTGACTATTTCGCACCGTAGCCTGTCTTTTTCGTCAGATTCGACTCAGCTTACCACTAGCCGCTACTAAGTGACATACATTTAAATTTTCCAAACAGCACTTCTTTACTTGGCACATACAAGCCATTTGTTAGCCTTTTGGTAGGCATTCTTCGAGGAGGTAGCATATCAATTTAAATCACGCATAATTATACTTTCAATTACATTTGCCGACGCTGCACTCTGCGCCAGACGTAGACATTTCACTGAACCATAAAATGTGTTTCCATAATCACACACTTAAGAAAATCGTACATATCCTAATCCAACCCCTGTTGTTTGGTTCACATTGCACAACTGTACACACAATCTTTGACACAGACGCCGTCTGCAGCGCCGCGATGCGGCGTGGGACATATTTCGAACGCAGATTTTGAGTTCGCACGGCACACTTCCCCTTTTAGACGCTATACCACTGTGTGATTCTGTGATTATAACAACGCTTTTCGTTATTTCGTAGAAGTTATTTTCGGCGGATAATTATTTCATCTTTTATATGTAGGAAATCTTTGTCTATTTTTTAACTGCTAAAAATAGATATAAGTAAAATTTATAGCAGAGTAGAGCCCTTACTGTATTTTGTTTTTCGTAATTCCATTTGATCCTTCGGGCAGATGTTTACAGATGTTTGATTCGTGATACAATTATGTCAGTTTGTTACTTTTTATTTGCCATTGCTTTGATATTTTTCCGTTGTTTATTTTCAAATTCCGGCAGTAGTATGTTGCGTTGACGAAGGCTGCATTTTGAGAACGAAAGCTGCTACAGATTTATTAGTTTCTTTTAAGTCAGAGTTAGTACTTTATTTCTCAGTATAATTCCCGACTGCAAAGTACTGTTCTTACGATTAAGAATATACGCCTAATTCCGTTACACCTACGGCAAAATTCCTCGGTCAATCACACTACAGTGAACCTTACCAACTCGGGAAGTAAGGAAAATGGCGGCTCTCGCAGGGAAGGAAAGTCGAGAGAGACATTTGTAAACAAGTGGGAGGAGCGTAGTTGTGACGTCACTTTTAGTTCTCATTAACAGGCCGTGGGGCCGCCAACGTCTATGTGAGTTTAACATTATGCTGTTGCCATCGGACAAAGTGGAGAATTTCCTTTACGATCTTCTAGAGTGCACACTCTGTACCTCTCTTCTCTGTGATGAGCAGCTTGAATTGACGTAACTAGTCGATTGGCTTCGAAGAGCAGCCACGTGACGACACAATTCGAGTGTTTTCCGAGCGCCGAGCCGAACGAATGGTGTGACGTCACGATGCCTGGACACCAAAGCCAATAATATAATATTATTGGCTTTGCTGAACGCCATCCACTTTAACGTCGACCTGGTCGTTTCACCTAAAATCTCTGCCTTATGTTTCCAATGGTAAAATTTCGTATCCATTATCTTCGCAATTAATGTATTCCCAAGGAAGAAAATTCCGACATCGATAAAACTAACTTTAAGTTATAATATGGGATACTTAATACTTGCTAAAACATAACCATAATTATATCAAAAATCAATAATATTTCTTTGAGTAATGTTTTTTTTTTTTTTTTTGATTGGAGATTTAACGACCACCGTGAGCAACTCAATGGGCTATAAGCAGTCGCCCGTCCCTAATTTAGGGTCACTGGTTCCAGGGAAGGGAGAGAGCCAGTGCCGTAAGACAAACACAACATCCATGCCTGACCGGGATTCGAACCCGGACCCCTTACGGACGAATGATCAGAGGCCAACGCCTTAGACCACTGCGCCACCGGGGCGGCTTGAGTAATGTTCAGATCTGTTAATAGATGGCGCGACATGTACATTGATTACGTCTTAGACAAACAAATGTGTTTTTTTTTTTTTTTTTTTTTATTGGAGGTTTAACGACCACCGTGAGCAACTCAATGGACTATAAGCAGTCGCCCGTCCCTAATTTAGGGTCACTGGTTCCAGGGAAAGGAGAGAGCCAGTGCCGTAAAACAAGCACAACATCCATGCCTGACCGGGATTCGAACCCGGACCCCTTACGGACGAATGATCAGAGGCCAGCGCCTTAGACGACTGCGCCACCGGGGCGGCAAATGTTGGATTGCTTAATTATAGTTTTTTTTTTTTTTTGATTGGAGGTTTAACGACTACCGTGAGCAACTCAATGGGCTATAAGCAGTCGCCCGTCCCTAATTTAGAGTCACAGGTTCCAGGGAAAGGAGAGAGCCAGTGCCGTAAAACAAGCACAACATCCATGCCTGACCGGGATTCGAACCCGGACCCCTTACGGACGAATGATCAGAGGCCAGCGCCTTAGACCACTGCGCCACCGGGGCGGCAATTATTGTTATGTCTTAGCAAGTATTAAGCATCCTATGCCATAATTTAAATTTAGTTTTATCGATGTGCAAATTTCAATTCTCGGGAATACATTAATTACAAACAAAATATGTAAGAATTATTACCATTGGAAACATAAGTCACAGATTTTAGATGGAACCACCTTAAAACTGCACATGGTGGTCATTAGACCCCGAATAAAAGAATGATCGACAGCAAGAAATCCTCTAAAACAAGAAAAAGTGTTACCGTTGTTTTCTAACCATTGTAAATACTGGTGGTTTTTTGTTTTATATCTCTAGTAAAATTAATAAACATTTCATCATCAAAAAATTATTTGAAAGAAATATTAAGAAATTCAGTTGATAAATAGAAAGCATAATTGTGTGATTATAGAACACTCCCTGAAATATCACACCCCGGTGGCGTAGTATTCTAAATGCAGGATTCCGTGCATTAGGCTGAGATGGGTTTGAGTTAGAATCCCGTGAAGAAATGATGTTGTGTTTCTTTAACGTCACTTGCTCTCTTCCTTCTCTGCGACCAGTGACCCTAAATTAGAGACTGCTTATACCCCATCGTCCATCGAGTAGCTCACGGTGGTCTTCAGACCCCCCCCCAAACAAATAAACAAAAAAGATACACAAAAAAAAATATGTGTCATATTTTGCAGCCCTGTCTAGCAAGCTGAAATGACGATATGCGCGAGATGACGACGGAGCTGCGTCACATCATTATTGGGAAGATGCTATTAATAAAAACAGGGTAGTTTCTTAGACTGTTTCCTGTAATTCTCTCAACATTAAATTTACATACAAAGTATTCGACAAATTAATCCTGAACAGAGCATAGGCATTTTTTCAATCAACAATCATAAAATCTATTTTTCATCCCTTACACCCATGCTTAGACCAAACCTCATGTATTTGCTTTCTTTAAATTGGCAACAACTGAAATTTCTGCAAAGTTCAAATCGAAACTGAAACAAACAGCAATGTTTAACCATAACCAAGCTGGGTTTTTCCCATTTTTGTTTTAACATTGTTATTATTTTCTTTATCTGAGTTTTAGTTTGGACGGCAAAGGAAAAAACATGCAGTGTACGCGCGATTGCATCAGTCGTATTGTTGGTATTCTGTGGAAAGGTTAGTACTACAGATCCGAATACGTCGATTTTTGTTTTAGTAGGAATTCGGGATCTTGGTTTGCGCAAATGTTAATTGATGTGACCTGGAGTTTTATATTAAGGAAGCACAACGAAATTTAGAAAAATCGTGTTCACCATAGAGTAGAAACTGAAATGTGTTCGGTGTTTGAAATAAGCATGGTAAAACCATTGTGTTTATTTAATCAGGAAGAGGAATAAGTTCACTTTCTAAGTTTTTGCGTTGTTATATTTTGATGCTCCAATAAAAAGGCTGTCGTAAGCAGGTGGTGGCGAATCGGATGTTGCTACAAAACACTAACAATATGTAAGAAAAGACTGTATGAAGAATATATTCGACACCCAGAGCCTGATTTACGCTAGGGCACACAGGGCCTCCATGGACTGGGAGTTACCCAAATTTAAGCACCGACATTTAATTTTATTATTATTATTATGGGCAGCAAAAACGGCGGCGTGCACCAGTTACTTTTCACCCAGCGCAAATATGCATCAATATGTTGCTTCAAAAAAAATATATTATTAATATCCATTTGAAAGATGGAGATAAAATGTTTACTTTTAATTTACAATTTTTGAACGTTTATTGTTTCTTTCATTTATTAAAGTAGATAGTACTTGTGTATTAAGGCAGCACTTCTTGTGCTTTATGCAATTATAGAATAATCGCATGAAGCCCCCAGGGGTGTTGCCTTAATATGCAAGTACTATTGTTAATTGTTGAGAGTACGATTCATGCCTGGGATGGGGGACCCCCAAGCTGTTTGTGTGCGGGGCCCCACTAGTCTTAAGTCGGGCTCTGACGACACTGTGTATGGTGTTTAATAAAGAGGTTAAGTCCGAGCTTGCTCCTACCAACTGAGTGGCTTTATAAAGGTTACAAGTACACAGAATACAAAATCTAAATGGGTAGAATCTAATTCTGGTGGCACCCTTGCTAAAGGCACCCATCTTGTGGGCGAAAGCTCGTAATGAAACATTTTTGTTAAACACCACCGAGGGAGTCAATAACATGTTATTCCTAGGTTAAATTCATTTTGAATAATATATAGTTTAGTCAGATCATGTTTCTATTAATGTCATTGTCGTTCACACTAATACTTGGCGATCAATTTAATTCCTGGCCTGCCTCAATCGTATTTGTCTTAATCAGTTTCCTTAATAGAGGCAGCAGAATGAACATGTGCGATATGGTATCATCCACATTTTACTCTGCCTGAGGTGGGTGAGTTCATCAGTTGATGACTGCTTTATTACTCTGCAATGAAGTTAAGTGGGTGGGTTCACTTTCCTTGAATTGCCAGTACTAGATTGGAAGCTGCTGTGACTGTTACATTTGTACTGTACTGTGTTTTACCTGCAAACAACCATAAGTGAGAAATGTGTGAAGGTTGGAGAGACCTGTGGTTGTCATATTCATTTGCATGAGGAGAAGAATGGCCCCACCCTGATGTAGCTAACTGTTAAGATTGCCAGATTCATTTATCTTGTGAATGGCCCATTTCTTGAATCTCACAAAACATATTGTCATTGTGGTGGATGAAAATGCTACAGTTAATGAAAGTAATGTATGCAAGTGCAAGGCAACAGAAAAGTCCTAATTACCATATATACAAGTATAAGTCAGTTCAAAATGGACTCCCCGGTGGCGCAGTGGTCTAAGCGATGGCTTATGACCATTCGTCTGGGTTCGAATCCCGGTGAGGCATGGATGTTGTGTTTGTTTTACGGCACTGGCTCTCTTTCTTCCCTGGAACCAGTGACCCTAATTAGGGACGGGCGACTGCTTATAGCCCATTGAGTTGCTCACGGTGGTCGTAAACCTTCAATAAAAAAAAAAATCCAACTCAAAATGTAGTGACCATCATTTGCCATGACCTGCTCCCATTGTCTGGGTAGCTGTTGGATACCGTTCCAATAGAATTTAGGCAGCTTGGATGCAAATAATTGAGTAAGTATGTGTTTGTCATCATTCCGGTTGGTGAACTGCTGTCCGTCCAGGAAATGGAACAACCAAGAAAAAGTGGTAGTTGCTTGAACCAATATCGTAGCAGTAGGCTGGGTGCGACAGCAGGTCACCCACCCTGCTTATAAGAGGATGCTCTTGGGGTCCAGCAGTGCTGGTGGTTTCGATGTGAGCGACACATCTTCGTGCTGACTGCAGTACACATCGGGAGTAATGATGGTGTCTAGCAGCAGCTCAAAAAACATGACACTCTGCATATCCCACCAAACAGACAGCAGAACCTTACGTGGGTGTAAGCCAGGTTTGGCGGTTGACATGGGCTTCTGTTTTGGGTCCTACCACTGTTTTCCTATGCAAGCATTGTCATACAAGACCTATTTCTCGTCACCTGTCGCAATGTGGTGCAAGAACGGTTTAACTTGGTTATGTGCAAACAGGGAAATACATGCACTCCTTTAATTTGCTCACACTGATAAGACATATATAAAATTTAAAATTGAAGAAATACCTAGGTGTGATTTCTGGAGTTCCAGAACATATGAAAATTTGTGTATGATGTTGTGGATTTCTGACTAATTGTACAATAAAATAACTATTTATAGGATTTACTACATACCTGATGGGTCATTGTGTAACTGTAATGTGTAAATCACACATTAACCAATCAGTATTTAATATAGGCTTCTGCATAGAGATCTGGTAACAAGCTGAGTAATCTTTCACACGTAGAGATCTGGCAAGAAGGCCATCTCTGACCTATCCTTTGTCTTGGCTTTGCTTGGGTGCTTTTTCTCTAAAAATTGTAAGTATGGTTATGGTTTCTCCTGTAACAAATTAATAACATCATATGTTTTGTGGTTGATTTGGCAAGTTAAGAATGGCAGAAATGTCTTTATGGTACTGTGTTAAAGGATTTAAAATTATTAGTGCTTTTGATTAAGCTGAAACAAAGTTTGTTAATTGTTGGAAAGCATAGTCACCATTTGTAAATATAAACTCAAGTACCTAAAAAAATAATCACATGTATGGTAAAACCTGTAGTGATCCTTAAATATACATAAAAATCCTACGAGGAAAGGACTGAAAGAAATCTGCCTTGAGCAGATATCAGAATTAAAATCGCATGTTCGTCATATTGCAGACAGATACATAGATCATTGGTTGGGCCCAACATCTGTTAGAAATTCAAGTAAACTCTGTGGTTACTCACCTTTTCACTTAAAATCTTTAAGGAGGTTTTCATCTCGTTAACAAACATTTCAACACATTGGTTACGGCGAGGTTCGAGGCCTTTAATGCATTCTTTAAAAACTCTTGAAATTCCTATTTTCTCTTTTTCACAAGTGTTTAAAGAATGTATTAAGGCCTCAAACCATGCCGTAGCAAATGAACTAACGTGTTAGAAATTTGTTAAAGAGATAAAAACCTCCTGAAAGATTTTAGGTGAAAAGTGTGTAACCTCAGAATTTATTTGAATTCTAAATAGCACGTTAATATTAAAAACAGCTAAGTGAATTTAGACATTAGCAATGCTGTATTCATATACGTATGTCTGTCAGAAAAGTTTTCGTTTACAAGAGAAACTTTGAAAGTAATGTGGACCCTTTTGCAGCTCCGAAATCTGCTTTAAATTTTTCTTCTTTTGCTTTTTGCTTTGAACTTTTCTTCTTCGATTTGCCTTTTGCTTAAAAGTTCCAAATTTAAAGCAGTAAAGAAGAATACATCTTTTTACAATTAAGGTGTGGTCTCAGCTATGTGGTAGAAATAGGCAGACAGCTTTAAACCAGATTGGCAGAACATAAAGCTGCAATTAAAAATATGACAAGCAAAACAGGTTTGGACAGACATGTTCAAAATGCAGGACATAAAGTGCTTTGGGATACTGTAGAAATTCTGACACACCAACTACACTTTTTAAAAAGAAAACTGCCAGAAAATTAAAAACAGAGAGAAGAAGAGGTACAAAACATTAGATGATTTCAGGGCTCACAACAGGTCACTTTTGCAACTAAAAGTCACTATTTTTGAAAAAGTCACTAAAAGTTACTATTTTTCCGAAAATTGACTAAAAGTCACTATTTTTTCAAAAATTAACAAATTACTAAATCAATTTTTTCCAATAACTCACAAAAAAAAAAAAAAAACGGGAACATACAACGGTTTATTGCATGTTGGATGTATAATAGTTACAATGGGAGTACTTTCGAATCCTCTGGATTGCTTCATCAGCCAGTATAGATATAAATGTAGTAACAGAGATATAACCATAGGTATTCTATTGTTATGTAAATAGTTTTGAACACACCTTCTTAGCAAAAATCGGCCATTAAAATTTTAATTATTTTTTACTTTGGTGTGTATGAAGGACAATAATATGTATATCATAATCATCATCATCATAAACCGAGATGTCCTTCTTATGGGGACATCTGAAGGCCCTCGTTTATGAGACTCCAGTTGACTCTGTTGAGGACCTGGTCGCTGAAATGTCCGTTGCGACTGCACATGTGCCAGAAATACCTGGCATATTTGAAACTGTATGCCAATCTCTACATCGACGCTGCCAAGCGTGTAAGTAAACAATTTATGTTTCCTTTCATGTCTTGTTTCTTGTGTTTGTGCCTCAACGCATCACTTGTGCCCATACATTCCTGTACAAAAAATGTTTGTTGTCGTGTGCTCTACCACCCCTTAAAGTTTGTCCCATAAGTTTTGAATCACCCGGTATATACATGTATACACACACACACTCACAGTCATCAAAATATTCAGACTTTGACAGTTATAAATATGTCATTGTGGCTACATCGTCTAAAACAGTTTTAATATGTAGGATGCATATCATGTATGTAAAATATGTGTGCATATAGGATTATAAAAAAAAGATATGGTTATAAATGCCATTTTTTGCATAAAGTGTTTATTTGCGCCAATATAAATATTTTCAGAGAAACCTGTAATGACTCAGGGAAATATCAAGGAATTATAAGGGAATTTCGAAATTGATGTTCTATGACTGCCATGGTATTTTTTGTGACATTTTATAGATTTCGTTATCATGGTAACTGTTTTCCCCTCGTTTTTTGTCTAATTTCATTATTTATTTCTGTAAACCCAGATTTGATTGTACTTTTCTTTTACTGTCGAGTCCCTATGAACCGCATCTGAGGGTCTAAAATATGGTCCTGCCTGCTGATAACCCAGGCTGTTGTAGCATTTCTCTTACAGCAGGGCTCGCAGACCTCCTATTTTTGTGTGCTTTTTTTGTTTTTTCATTGTAGATGTGATGTATTTTTAGTTGCAGCTTGGAGTGGTATGTGAGATAGTGGAATTTTTTGCCATCTTTGTGTGTGCAGTATATTTGTGCTTGTTTTGCATTGCATTTCAGAATAAAATTATCAAAATATATAGATACTTGCAATTGCAATGGATGGTTGATTTCCTGTCTACTTGTTACTTGTAAGTAACAATGGGGGAGGGGGTACTTGACCCAGCACCACAACCTAAGGTCTATTGTGCATCCCCAGCCCTAATCTCGAAAGAGACCAGATTCACGAGCAAAAGCAAGAATGCTCTTGACTGGTACTAAAGAGAGATCACTTGGTCTCAAGTTGTGATTACCAAAGTGTTCAAGCCTGAGTGCTCCAAAAAAGTCACAGTCACAAAGAAAATGCAAGGAAGTCTCCTCTTCCAGATGGCATCCTCTACAAAGTGGATCCTCTTTCACCCCAATCAAATTAAGGTGCTTGTTAAGACGACAGTATCCTGTAAGTAGACCAACAATCAGTCCAATATCCTTTTTTGGCAGTTTAAGGAGTTCCTTAGCCCTATGAGGCAAGAGTCCTTGATTAAGTTCCTTTGTCTGCCTCTGACCCCTGGTAGCATGCCAGAGGTCAAGCTGCTTAGTCCTCAGCAGCCTTTTAGTTAGTCCTCTGGCCACACCAGAGGCGAGCCCTAATGCAGGCTCTGGACCATAAAAAGCCTGCTCTGCCCCCTCTTTAGCAAGAAGGTCAGCTTTCTCATTACCTTCAAAACCCCTATGTCCTGGAACCCAGAACATTTGCACTTTGTTCCGGTTTGCCAGTTCAGTTAGGGTCTGGAGGCAGTTCCAAACAATTTTGGATGAAATGCGGCACTGACAAAGTGCCAGTAAAGCCGCCTGGCTGTCTGAACAAATCTGGATACGCACATTGCAATACCCTTTGATCAGACATTCTGAGGCGCATGCTAGAATAGCATACAACTCAGCTTGGAACATGGTAGCATGCCTTCCAAGGCTTTAGCATGAACCATAACCTTTGGATAGGCAGTATTCCCCTGCTCCAACTCCTACGTTTGTCCTGGAGCCATCAGTAAACCAAACAGTTTCACCGCTGCACCCAGGGACAAAGGACGTTTCCCATTCACTGCGACTTGGAAACTTCACACTGAATGCTTTATCAAAATGATATTTTACTAGCATGTTGTGGGTTCCCATTTGAAAGATGGGCTTCTTACAAAAATACTCCTTAGTAGGCTTAATATGGCTGCCAACCCACAACAAGAGTCTCCACATGCCATTGCAGCATAATCTATATGCCCCCATAATGGCCTCACCCTCAATATGAAGGTGAAGTAGCAGAACATCAGGAAGCAACTCTAATGCAGCTGTTGGAGTACTTCTCATTGCTCCTGATATACCTATGCAGGCCAGCCTTTGTAACTTGTTAAGTTCAGCCTGCACCGTGCAGAGGTTAACTCTGTGCCACCACACCGTTGAGCCATAAGTGACCATAGGTCTGGTGACCATAATATATATCCAGTGCAAGATCCTTGCGTTGAGACCCCAGGATTTGCCAATAGCACCTCTACATGACCAGAATACTTTCTTGGCTCTGGCAATGCAGTAATCTAAATGCTGTTTCCAGGTTAAGGCTCCATCCAAAATGACTCCCAGGTACTTAACCTGTGTATTGAGGGAACTGTTTTCCCAAAGAGAGCAATATCTCCAAGGTCTCCAAGATTCCTCTTTCTAGTGAAAGGCACAACGGTGGTTTTGTCAGGGTTTACTGATAGACCAACCTTCCTGCACCAATCCTCAACAAGTCCCAGTGTTCTTTGCATTACGCCCGAGACTGTTTTAGGGAATTTTTCCCTTGACAATTATGGCCACGTCATCTGCATAGCCAAAACAGTCGCAACCAGACCCCTCCAGGATCCCTAGCAGTCCATCCACCACCAGGCACCACAACAGGGGAGAGCAAACTCCTCCCTGAGGGCAGCCCAGGCAGGCGGTAACTAACAGAGTCTCCTCGAGTAGCAAGGCCACGACCGTTCTGCTTGTGAGCATGGCCTTAATCCATTGACAACAGGTTCTATCAACACCATGTCTTTCCACAGCTCCCACAATGGTCTCCGTAGAGACCCTGTCAAAGGCACCTTCAATATCAAGGAAAGTGGCTAATACCACCTCCTTAAATTCTAGTGCCTTCTCCAGGCAACAAACAATGCCATGGATAACTGCTTCTGTTGATTTGCCTTGTTGATAGGCAAACTGAAATTTTGAGAGGGGTTTAGGAAGTAAAACCACCTCTCTAATATGCCTATCCACCATCCTCTCAAGAGCCTTGCCTCTTGGTAATTTGACTTACAATAAATATTACCTTAGCCTGTCTCCAAGCACTTGGTATATAACCAAGAGCAAGGCAGGCCTGATAAATTTTGCACAAGAGTGGAGTAATTATCTCCAGTCCTTGCTGCATCAAGATGGGAACAATTCCATCACAGCCAGTTGATTTAAATGGTTCAAAAGAATTAATGGACCACTTAATTCTAGAATAATTGGCCACCACCCTGGCAACCCTCCAGTCCTCCTTTTTGCACGTCGGTGCTCAAGGCCAGCTGTGCGTACGCCAGTGGGGTCAATTATACTTGAATCTGGAAAGTGCACACCTAGCATTTCTGTTAGTATTTCTTTACCAGTTTTTGTGAAGCTCCCATCAACCAATTTGATGGTGTTCAGGCAATTTGTATTGTCCTTAGCCATGATTTTTATAAATCTGGCAGTACTGGGAGTATCTGAAATACTTCCACAGAAATCTCTCCTAGAGGCTCTTTTTGCCTCCCTAATTGCTTTGTTGTACTGTGTGAGGGTAGTCTTATATACCGTCCACTCACCTGTATGTTTGGCTTTATTAAAAAGTCTTCTAGTTTTGCCTCTAAGACTGCTAAGCTGTTTATTCCACCAAGGACCTTTCCTTGGTAAGCTAGCAGTCTTGGCCTGACAGTTTTGGTGGTAAGATTTGAGAATAGACCGTTGCAACTGGTCAACGGCTAACTCGAGATCTAACACCGAGCGCATGTTAAATTTCATGTCTCTAATATGTGCCACCAGATCTTCCCTGAAGACAATCCAATTGGTCCTTCTGGGATTTCTGACTTGCACCAGCTGTTGTCTTATATCAGCAACTGAAAAGCAAATATATCTATGATATACTATAAAAAAAAACAGAACCATTCACTTACCCTAAAGATCTTGGTCATTTTTTATCTTGTAACACTTCAAGCACTGACGTGCTTGAAGTGTTACAAGATAAAAAATGACCAAGATCTTTAGGGTTAGTGAATGTTTTTTTTTTTTTATAGTATATCATTAAAGAATTGCACGTAAATATATGTACTTTGCTGGTTATTGATACGTAAAAAGGGCAAATATTAAAATTTATCTATGATCAGACAATGAAGGTTCACTAGATACATGCCATTTAATAATGCGGTCAAACATGTTAGCACTATAGAGGGTGAGGTCAATGACTTAACTTCTATTAGAAACAATAAAAGTGGGCTCATTGCCTCGATTAAGAATATAAAGTTTAGTACTTACCAAATATTCCATAAGGTTGTCCCCTTGTCTGTTGCAGTCGCTGCTCCCCCACATGATATTGTGAGCATTGGCATCACAGCAGATGATGAGGCATTCTCCACCCGACTCACAGAATTGGACAATGTCTCTTACCTACTGAGGAGGTGGTGGTTCAGGTTCATCAAATGGTAAGTATGCGGAGATGGCAAACAGCTCTTCTCTGCCACTATCAGATGACATAAAAAGTTTAATCACGGTTGTGTCACCTATGGTAAACTCAGGAAGTGGCATAGCATGATGTCTTTTGCTCACCAGTATACAGGTCCTTGGTCTCCTACTTGATGTGTTATAGAAGACGGCAAAGCCTGCTTCTTGTTAGCCCAGGATCTTCCCATATGTATCTATGGCTCTTAAATGAAAGCCAGATCAACATCCTCCGCAGCCAGTCTGCAGCACAAAGCAGCAGATGCAGACCGACTATGGTGAAGATTGATCTGGATACATTTCACGCAGTTTTCGATTGTGAGATAGGCATGGGGACTAAGTGGTAGAAGGATCAGCCGGGTCAGAATCCACCCAGTGGGTGCTGGAAGCTAGCTCTACACCTTCATAAACACCACCCAGGCCGATCACATCCACCTCCTCAGTCTCACCCCCTCCACCACCACCACCACCAACAACAACAACTGGACCTGAGTCCTTCCCTGCTTCCAGAACATGGCCAGGGGAAGACAATGCAGTTGTTTCTGGCTCCACAGCTTCAGAATGAGGCCCTTCCATTTCTGTGTCCTCCTTTGAAGTGCTAGAGCCCTGAATGTCACGTAGTACTTTAAATTGACCCTCATCGACCCCAGTGTAGGCAGTGAACCTGGCTTCAGCCAATTCCCTGTCTACCTGGAAAATCCACCTGACAGCCTTAGGATCTTGTACCTGATCCAACATCCTCCAGTGGTTTGTATGCAAACTGCTATTGTAGGCACACAACCTCCTGCAGAAGACGTTTGGACCCTTGGTCCAAATATCCCTTGTCCTAAAAGCAACCTTGATTGGTTTTGGAAGATCACTGTCCCTCATCACCTTGAGTCCAGTGCCCCTCAAAACCTTATCATTTTTTTCAAATTCTGATGTTAGCCATTGCCCTGTTCCCTCGTTCTCACAAAGGTAAACAAGAGCTCCAGAGTTCAGGGAAAAGCTCTTGATGCGCGGTAGAAGCTCTCCTACTTGAGAACCATCCACCCACCACAAAAGCTCCTCCTGAATAGTCCCAACCTCACTGTCATCAAGCCACTCGTTCGGGAAATTTTCCTTCACGATGGCCATCCTAACAGTGGAGACAGCCTCACCATAAGTGCTGGGACGAGACTCGTCCCTACTCCTTTTGGTCGGCTTCCTCACATCTGGAGAAGGATTAGAGAGAACAGATCTCTGCCTATTGCCTACCACCGGTGGAGAAGTATCTACAGATGTGGGTCCCACTGATCTCGACTCCTTGTCAGTTTTACCCTTCATCTGCCTTGCTAACTTCCTCCTGATGTTGCGCTTAGCAGTCTTGCTAAGTTGCAACCCTTCCTTGCTGTTACCAGCCTCACTAGCAACCACTGACTCTTTTGGCAACCTGGTATTACCTGCTGCCTCCAGATGTCTTGTTTGCTTTTGCGAAACAACTTCCCCCACCTTAGCCTGAGAGGTGTTCCCAGAGCAACTGGGCCTCACCTCAGGATCAACAGATTCTTAGATTCCATCTCTTTCATGTGTGGCTCCAGCTTCATCTTACTCTGTGTCTGGTACAATAGCATTGTACAGTGAAAGAGAGACTGCAACAAGAACAGAGATAATTTGGACTTTGAAGGCTTTAACTTCTGATTTTTCAGCTTTTTCATCTAATGGAATTAGGGATACATTTCAAGCTATGTTTCCTGGAGCATATCCTAGGAGGAAAGGACTGAAAGAAATCTGCCTTGAGCAGATATCAGAATTAAAATAACATGTTCATCATATTGCAGACAGATACACAGATCATTGGTTGGGCCCAACATCTGTTAGAAATTCAAATAAACTCTGTGGTTACTCACCTTTTCACCTAAAATCTTTTAGGAGGTTTTCATCTCGTTAACAAACATTTCCAATACATTGGTTATGGCGTGGTTCGAGGCCATATTTAAACCAGCCCGTTTCGATGATGTTGGAGTTGTGATTGCATGTTCCCTGCTCTCTTCAGATGTGTATACGTCCAGAATCGCTCATCAGACTAAATCGGCTCTCATCCGTAAAGAGAACTCGACCCCATTGCTGATGTGCCCAGTTCTAGTGTTCCTGGCACCACAGAAACTGCCGTCTCCGATGAGCAGGTGTTAATGGCACACACCGTACTGGTCGTCGTGCAAATAGACCACCTTTGTGCAGCCTCCTGGCCACGGTAAACCTCGATGACAGACGTCCAGTTGTCTGTTGCATGTGCCTTGTGATTTCTCCCGCTGTCTGCCGTCTGTCTCTTCTCGCCTGTAGGACAATATACCGGTCGTCCGCCGCCATGGTTGCTCGTGGACGACCACTGCTAAACTCTCGGACAACTGTTCCTGTCGTTTGAAATGTTCTCCAAGCTCGTGAAACGATGCCGTGAGCGATCCCGAACTCCTCGGCCACACTAGTCACACTTCGACCTTCTTCCAACTTTCCAATGAAGCAACCTCGGGTAAAGTCATCCAGATGTCGTCTACTGGGTTGTCTGTTGGCCATATCACACGGTGGCAGCAACTCGACGTCGTTCAAACCGATGTACACCGTGCAATAGCTTTCACCAAATGGCTGAGCGTACACCGCCCATGTGCTTTATACGCTTCCGACACTCCCACCACCCCCACGTCATGCTGCATATATGCGCATGCCCTACCGTACCGGACCCTAGTCTATCTCCTGAGTGGTCTTACGGTCCATTCTGCCTGCTCGTTCCTCTGTTATGCTAATTTCTCCTCTCCGTCCTTAATTTTTGTACACCAGTGTATGATCAGACAACAAATCAGCCTGACCTCAAACAGATCTTTGTGTTCAATATTGAAGTAGTACCAGTAATTGCCTTCAAGAGTGCTTACATTGGAAGTAAACTTACAGGTCACACAACAGCTGTTAACATCTTTTCTGCTATTAAGTCTTGTTTAAATTCCTTTAACTTGTACTTGAAAGAAATGTTAATGCTAGGTTCAGATGGGCCCAATGTAAATAAGTATGGGTTTGAAATTTTAAATAAGCAAGTTTAAGACCTGAGGCCTTAGGGATTAATTAACATTGGAATATGCAATGTCCACATTATTCATGATGATGTAAGTTAAAAACTAAGAAATGATTTGCAACTGTAACTATGTTCATAATCGACAGACTCATGAAATAATTTATCGTTTTTTATTTATTCTTGACTGAACACACAACCAAAATGCTAATGTAAGTTCACGGATAATATTAAACATAGAATAAATGAGCTATTAATCAGCAACGTCTCCGCACTGTAAGGTTATTTCGTACTTTTGCTTTCTATTTAGTCTGTTTTAAACAGTCTTACCGTAAATTGAATATCCATTCGGCTTTTAACACAAAAACAGTTTATTCCGGTGAGAATCCTTTTAGGTTATCACAATACTGTACATGTACTCTTTTAGAGCACTTTTTGTAAGAACAACAACCACAGCATGTTCACACACATCAAAGCGATGCCATTTTTTTCTCAACTGTCCAGGGTCGTGATCCCATAATTCTTTGCAACGAACCTCTGGCTAATTGTTCTGCATCCACGCAACTGAAACTGACAAATGTAAACTACTTGCAGCAGGTGTTCGACGAAAATAAAAGAAACGAGCAAAGGACGCCAACATCCAACAAGACCCCTCCTGCGTCCGCGCTAGTTAATTCCAAGTTCCTTTCTGAATCTGGTGAATGCTGGATGTGGAAGTGGTTTTGTCATGAGGCCTGTAATGTTGTCTTGTGATGCACAGTATTCCAGGTCCAAAAACCCTTTGTTACACAAGTCTTAGATGTAATGGTGTTTTATATTTATGCAGGGGCGGTTCGTCATTATGGGCCAGAGGGGCCGGGCCCCACCTAAAAATTTCTATTTTTAAAAATAATTTGTTTTTTGCTCTGATTCTTATTCTCTCTCTTAACTACATGGTGATAAACCTTTCAAAGCTGTGAGGCCAGATCTATCTGGCCCCGCGCTAATTTGATTGGCCAGGAATGTGTCCATTTCCTTAACACCGTGGGTTGACAGAGAAGCTTACCCCGACCAAGCTCAAAGTTCAGTTAGTTGTTTTTTCTGTGTGTATCTCTCTCGGTGATGTGTCGTTCCTTTGTGTCGTGACTTTTTTGCTTGTCGATTACAATGAATGGAGTGGATATTTTGTTAAAATCTCCGTTCTTTGCTTTAAATCTGGAAGAAAAGCTTCACTTAAAAAAACTCAGTGCTTATCACCCCAAGAATTTTTAGTTTGAGCTTCACTTAAAAAAAAACAGTGCCCATCAGCCCAAGAATTTGAGTCGAAAAGCTTCACTTAAAAAAACTGTGCTTATCAAAGCCCAAGAATTTGAGTTTCCAAGAGTATGAAGTTTACAAAGTGCTTTGCATAACTAATTTCAGTTTCAACTGAGAAGATTTTCTATGTTAAAAATAAATAAATAAGTGAGAAAACCTGTAAGTATAATTTGCACATGAGTACATATGTTTTTAGGTTTCACAAGTTCTTTAAAAAAAAGGTTAAACTTTTCAAATAATGCAAATGGTAGTATTGTACTCATTCTATATGGGACGAAATTCATGAAACATTCCCTCCCTGCATATATTTGGAGTTGTTATTTTTTTACTACATTTTTTTATCCTGTGAACCCTGTGATTATTATTCCTCAGTTGAGAAATCTGAAGAAACACAAAGCACAACTAACATAAATTAATGTTCATATGTTTTAAGATAAAAATTTTATTTAAGGAGTTTTAACATTTTTCTGTTGATAGTTATGCATTCTATTCTGAGGAAATTGTTTTCGTGTGCAATACAATAGTTGACACATTCCTGCCTGATTTGGGCATTATTGTGAGTCTAGGGGGTAAACAGAGTCAGAGTAAAGAAATCTTGGGGGTAGGGTGGGGATCTGAATAGGTGGTCTAATAATGACAGGTTTTTTTTTATTTCATTGTTTGACTTCGGCTACTGTCCCCACATGTTTCAGTTGCCATGAGCCGCCACTGTATTTATGTATTTAATTCTTGAGTGACCTTTATCGAATTGCACAAGTTTAATTTCAGACTGATTGTCTTGCAACTCTTTAATTGGTAACTGTTGCTCTAAACCTAAATCTTTCAGCAACTCCAACATTCATGTCAGTTCTTGAGTTGATTTTGCTAATGACACATATTCTGCTTCTGTGGACGATAATGCTATGCAATTCTGCTTCTGTGACTTCCAATTTAAACAATTGCTTCCCAAGAAAAACAAGTGTCCTGAAGTTGACTTTCTGTCTTGCTTGTCTGTACCCCAATCAGCATCAGTATATACTTTCATTACTGGTGGATGTTCTGCAGAAATTTTCATTTTCTTGTCTTGTGATCCTTTTAGATAACTTATTACCTTTTTAACAGCTGCCCAGTCTCTTTGCCTTGGGTTTTTACATCTTCTACTCAAAGTATGCACAGCAGTGGAGGTATCAGGTCTTGTGATAGTAAAGATGTATAACAGAGATCCTACAGTTTGTCTATATTTGTGGTTGTTTGGTAATGCATCTTCTTCTCCTTCAAGCTTATAGTATCCAGTTTCCATGGGAGTGTTACTTGGTTTTGCTTCCTTTAATCCAAAAATTCCAACCATTTCTTGAATTTTGTTCCTTTGGCTTAAATAAAAACTTCCATCTTCGTTTTTCTGCATTTCAATTCCTAAGTAGTACTGCACTTCGTACCTTTTCTGGAATTCTTCTATTACACTTTTTATTTCTGCAACATTTTTAGCGCTGATCAAAATGTCGTCTACATACAGAATTAAATACACAGGATTTTCTTGTTCTGTCTTGAAAAATAGACAAGAATCGGCATTGCTTTTAGTAAATCCAAGATTTTCGAACGTTTGTTCTGTTGAGTTATTCTACGCTTTTGCTACTTGCTTGAAACCATACATAGATCTTTCCAATTTGCAAACTTTGTGTTCTTCACCTTTCACGTCAAAACCTTCTGGTTGCTTCATATATATTTCTTTATTTAATTTTGCATTCAAATACGCATATTTAATATCGATATGGTGTACATGCATTTGTTTACATGCCGCTGTAGTAAGAAAAGATCTTATTGTGGTGTGCTTGACCACTGGTGCAAAAGTTTCATCGTAGTCTGGCCCATATTTTTGGTCATATCCTTTTGCTACTAATCTGGCCTTATACTTTGCTACTTGACGTTTATCATTACATTTTGTGTTGAAGATCCATTTGCTTTCTTGTAGCTTTCTTTCCATTTGGTAGCTGTTAGTGGCCAAGTATTATTTGCTTTTAGAGACTTTATTTCTTGTTTTATTGCATTTTCCCATTTTGTTCTCTCTCTTTCTGGAAGATCTTGTATATCACTTAACAATTTTTGATCTGAGTTAGAAGTTTGGTTTGTTTTTGCTTTAAATCCAAGTCGTTCTGGTGGAACTCCTTCATTTGAATGCTCAGAAACTCTAGGTAAATTAATGTTAATGCCTGGTTCAGTTTCTTGCTCTTCTGAAATTTCTTCAGTGCTTTCTTCTTGTTGAGTCTTCTGCATTTCATTTTCAATATCCGCACTTTCTGGATAATTCAGACTTCCTAATTGTACGAGATTAAAAATCTCCTTGTTCTTCAATTTCTTCTTTTTCCTTGCTAAATTGATTTTCAAAGAATTTTACCGATCTGGACAGGACTACGTTTCTTCCTCCAATGTAAACTCGATATCCCTTTGATTTAAAATCATAACCGATTAATGTACCTTCAAAGTTCTGCTTTGTCATCTAACTTCCTTCTTTTCCGTTTATGAATGTAGTAGTAGACTTTGCATCCAAACACTTTTAAATGATTGATATTTGGTCTGACTCATTCCACAACTCATACGGAGTTTTGTTACTTGCTTTACTGACTAATCTATCTTGCAAATACATTGCTGTTAGCACTGCTTCTCCCCAATATGATTTTGGTAAATTTGCATTAATTAGCATTGCTTTGCACATTTCAACTAACGATCATTTTTTTCTTTCAGCTGCTCCATTTTGAGCTGGTGAACAACGCCTTCTTTTGTTAAATACCCTTCAACTTCTTTACTGCAGTATTCTAGGCCATTATCTGTTCTCAAAATTATTTTTACTTTTCTATTAAATTTATTTGTAATAGAACTAACAAATTCTTTCAACTTTGCCAATACTTCATCTTTTATACTTATTACATATACTGTTGCATGTCTACTGAAGTCATTTATAAAAGACAGGAAATATCGTTTTCTTCCCAAGCTTTCAACTTCAAAAGGCCCACATACATCTGAGCGTATTAGTTCTAACGGTTCTTTCGCTCTGTAAGATGCCTGCTTTGGGTATGGTTTCTCTGTAAGTTTCGCTCTAATGCATGAATCGCAATAAAAACTATGCTTACAATTATTTATTTTCATACCTTTAGCTAAATTTTGATTTGCCATTTCTTTAATTGCTTCAATACTTGTGTGTCGTATCTGAGATGCCATTTATAAATGCAGTTTTCATTTTTACACATATTATTCCCCAATTGTGTTACGTAGTTTGTAACTTGTTTATCTTTAACAATGATGAGTTCAAATAAACCATCTGTGGCAATGGCATTTGCAACTATGGTTTGACCTTTACTGTAAAGCCTTTACTAGCAAGCACCAACTAGGTCTGGGACATAAAAAACATTTGATAGACTAAGGGTGTGAACATTTCCCAGAGTTTTCACTAGTGCCTGACCTTCTCTAAAATATTTTGACTTTAACAAATGACCATTTGCAATGGTTACATTTTCATAAGATTTTTCTGTACTTCTGTAAAAGAAATTCATGTCACTACACATATGGCTAGTTGCTCCTGAATCTGCAATCCAAGACATTGAATTGTTTTGTGATACTAACAGTGGCGGCCCGTCAGATGAGGCAAGTGAGGCGCCGCCTCACCTGAAATTCCGCAGAATGAGAAGTGAAAAAAAAAAAAAAAACTTCTATCAGTAACAAAGATATAAGAACTTTGCAGGATAAATGAAACACTGAAATTCACATTGTGATTCATTAATTAGGTTAAAAAAAGGCTTTCAAGAAGAGGAATGAATCATTATTTTTGCAAAGCAGCTGCATGTTTTAAGCGCTTAGAGGCGACCGGCTGAATCGTCTTGATGAGAAGCCGGTTTTGGGAACTGGGGATCAGAGAAGAGCCCTACAGAGTGACCCCCCCCCCCCCAGTCCGAGGTCTACCCAAGGAGGTGCCGGACTTCCAGTAAGAGAAAGGAAATTTCTAAGGCGACTCTCTGCTTCACTTAAACTCGAATTGCATCTCTGCTGTTATTGGAGAACCCAAGGATTGTGTATCCAATGGGTGCGGGAAAATGAGCAGATGATCTTGGTAAAAAGTGGTTTTGCAGGCGATGACGCCATTCGCCTCTATACACTTTGGAGTACGATGATTTCTACGTAGCTTTAACTATTCGTCAGAGTGTATTTGAGTCTAACTTTTAGTAGTGTGTTTGCAATCCTCTCTTCTGTGGGTGTTGGCTAGTTCATAGTAATGTTGAGTTTTTCTTCTTTTTTATTTTGTTATTGTTATTAAACAGCATATTTTGATTTTGGTTGGAAAATATGAATGGCCCAACAAATGACGTGATTTGTGTTCTGGAAGAAATTCCTTTTAAACACTGGAAAGATTATGATAAAAGGGATGTTCTCATATCTGGAAGACCGACACCTATAATAAGTTCAATATCTAAAGATAAGAAGTGCGGCAAATCGTTTTTTAGGTCTTTCAATAAATCATGGTACGAGATTTTTCCCTGGCTTTCTGGTAGCTATTACAAGCAAACTCCCTTTTTCTGGCCATGTTTACTTTTGAGCAATAAGAAAAATGTGTGGAATACAACGGGTTATTTTGATCTGAAAAACTTTTCTCGTAGTGCAAAATTGCACGAAAGCTCTAAAGAATATATAACTAACGACGTAAGTCTAAAACGAATGGAAAAAAAAACATAAACACTATTACTGATATGCTCAAAGAAAATGCTGCTCTTCATAAAGTCAAGTTTAATGCAAAGGTCAGACTAAATAGGCTTTTTATGGAACATATTATCGATTTAGTTGTCGTTCTAAGGAAACAAGAACTGCCTTTTCGAGGACATGATGAATCCATTTCCTCATTAAATAAAGGTAATTTCAAGGAGATGTTCCATTTGTTACTTCGTAGGAGCACCCCAGAATTAAAAGCACATTTTGAAGAAATACGAAGCTTATTTTCTGGACAATCTAAAACGATACAGAATGATTTAATGGGGTGTATTCATGAATATATAAACGAATGTGTTAAAAGCGAAATTAATGAGTCAGAATTTTTTTCAGTGCAAGTTGATGATACAACTGATATTACTCAAAAATCACAGTGTTCAATAATTGTCAGATACATATTGGACTCAAATTGTGAAGTAGTTGAGCGCTTCCTTGGTTTTTATTATATCAGCACTGACAGGACTGCTGTGTTACTGTATGATCTGCTAGCATCGGTTTTGGAGGAGTTTGATTTTAAATCAAAGTTAGTAGGCCAGTGTTATGATGGTGCAAACATTATGGCTAGAGAGTTGAGCGGTCTGCAGAAAAGAGTCAAGCTAGAAGCCCCGCAAGCTTTGTTTACCCACTGTTTCGCCCACCGCCTTAACCTTGTCCTACAACAGGGGTGCAAAAGTATTGTAAAATGTCGCATATATTTCGCAACTGTATCCAGCGTGCCCTCATTTTTTCATAAGTCTGCCAAGAGAACCCACGTAGCAGATTCAGTTGTTGGGAAACGGATTCCTCAAATAGCGGAAACACGTTCGCAAATTTTGCGTTTAATTGTGAGCGAAGGGGGCAAACTGAAGAATGTGTTTGAAAACATAATGAATGACCCGGAATCAACGGCAGAATCAATCAACGGAGCCATAGGATATTTGAAAAATTTCAATGATTTTGAATTTGCTTTTTTATCACTGATTTTTGATGACATTTTTGGAATTATGGATGTACTGTTTGATGTTTTGCAAAAAATGACCTTAGATATCAGTTATTGCCAAAGACAAATTAAACAATGTTGCGAACGAATAAAAAAGAAAAGGAATGTAACCACTTACTTGAAACATTTCAGTGAAGCAATTAGTTTGAGTGGAGGTCCTAAATGTCGCCAAAAGAAACATTTGAGTGAAGAAGAAGTGGAAAACTATTACATATTTGTTTTACAAAATCGTTGACAGCATAATAGTCCAAATAAATGCCAGATTTGAAGATATGGGGAAGCTCGAGTTTCTGCTGCTAGTTGACAGCTCAAAATACCATAGTTATTCAGAGTCATTTCCATCCAGTGCCCTTAACACTCTCAAAAAATATTATCCAAACATTTTTACAGACACACAACGACTAAAAAACGAATTAGATTTTTTATATAATGATCACAACTTCAGGGAACTCAGTGTTCAGAAAACCTTGAAAACAATGAAAGAAAAGAGCTGAAAGATGTGTTACCAGAAGCCTACAAATTATTTTCTCTTGTATTGACACTGGCATCAACAAGTTCTTCTGCTGAAAGGAGTTTTTCTTGTTTGAAGAGAATTAAGACTTACCTCCGTAATACAACGGCACAAGATCGTTTGTCTTCACTCGCTAAAATTTCAATCGAGAAAGAATTGCTGAACCATCTAATGTCCACTCAACCATTTTATGATCTGATCATAGACAAATTTGCAGCCAAAAAGGATCGCAGAATTGAACTTATTTATAAAACATAAACTGAAAGCATTCTGTTCGAGACCAAAGCAAATTAATATCGTAATCCTCTGTTCTTAATTCCAGGTTTGTTTAAATTACCTAATACTTTTTTATGTAGAAATGTGCTTTCTTAGCTTGGCTTCTCCTGTACATAGTTATCACGAGCCTGGACTTCAGTTTGTGACCCGTGCTAAATGCACCTTCACCAACATGCCAATCAAACTGTGACTTTTATTCAAGCTCAAGAAACACTTCGTGAAAAAAAAAATTTCTATTCAAATGATTTACTTTGAATTTTTTAAGAAGTGGATCTCCGACTGGCGTTGGGATGTAATTGACGCATTGACTAGCTAAAGAAACCGCGCAAATTGCGTATTTTCGCTCAAGTGTATTACATAAAAGAATACAGGTGAAATATTTCTTTCTTTGTTGTAAAATTATTGAATAACTGTTTTCATAAAAATAGTGTTGCAAAAGTAGCGTATATTACACACACACACACATATATATATATATATATATTCTATTAAGAAGAGACTGAAGCAAAAAAATTTTGACTCATACCAAGTACAACATAGAAGAGGTTATGTATTGACCGGTGTGAGTAAAAAGAGAAAAAAATAGAACAACTGAATGTAGAAAGTGTCGAGAATACTGAGCCTTGGCTTTATCAAGGACCAGCAAAAACTCTGCATTTCTATATGTAAGGTCAGGTGATGCGTAACATCACAGCCTCTCCTTGACAAATGTCAACCCCGCCTTCTCGTGGTACATCCTGTTCCCACTAAAGGGGCTCTGACGACCGCCAATAGTCTTCACAGCTTTCATCATACTCTTTTTCAACTTTTACCAAGCCTGTCTGCTCTTAATCATTTTCCACGTTTTTAAAAATCTGTGGCTGATAGTTCTTTGTCTGGCGCTCTTTGGCCAAACCTGGCCCTTGCGCCAATAAAATCCAACAACCAACCAACCAACCAACCGACCGCCAATAGCGGTATAACTATACCATCGGGATTAGAGGAAATTCTATCCCACACTCACCAACCCGCTTGGCCAGCGTGGTGAGTTATGGCCAAACCCCTCCAAAATGATTCCACAACTTAAATCTTGGCCCTCAGTCTCCGGAAGCTGGAATGTACCTGGCCAAGGCAGCGGCCAGTGCGACATGAAGGCAGAGGGTGCTAAGAATCACCGGAGGACCGGACTAGGCTGCCATCTGATGCTGACCTTGGCTACGTACAATGGACGCTCCCTATCTTCTGATTCAAGGCTTCTTGAATTGGAAGAGGAACTACAAAGGATCAAGTGGGACATCGTGGGGCTAAGTGAGGTAAGGAGAAAAGGAGAAGATCTCATCGAACTGAAAAGTGGACATCTCTTCTACTATCGTGGGACAGATACTGGCAGAACTAGTGGTGTTGGATTTATAATAAACAAGAAACTGAAGGATAAAGTTGTAGAAGTTGAAAGTTCCTCTGACAGAGCTGCACGACTTGTTATCCAACTCTCAAAAAGATACCAGGCTCAGATTATTCAAACTTATGCACCCACCACAAGTCATCCTGAAGAAGAAATCGAAGAATTTTATGAGGAAATTTGTCATCTAAATAATAAAGGTAAGCAGCACTTGAAAATAATTATGGGAGATTTCAATGCAAAAATAGGGCAGCGGCAACAGAATGAAACTTCAGTAGGTAAATTCGGTCACGGCAACAGAAACCAGCGTGGAAATACTCTCGTTGAGTTTGCAGAGGCAGAAGGGTTTTTCATCTTGAATTCCTTCTTCAAGAAAAAGCCACACAGGAAATGGACATGGAGACATCCAAATGGGACGACAAGTGAAATTGATTTTATTATGTGTAACAAAAAATTCGTCATAGAAGACTGCAGTGTGCTAAACAAGTTCAACACAGGTAGTGACCATAGATTGGTGAGATGTAAGATGCACCTCAACACTAAACTTGAACGTGGCAAGCTCATAAGACAAACAAAATCTATTGACATAACCAACCTTAAAAATCACCATAATACCTTCAAGTTGGAACTGAAGAACAGGTTCTCTGCTTTAGAAGGCCTAACATCGGAAGAAGTGGACATCTCTGAAGTTAACAGAAAAGTAACCAAAGCTCTTATGGAAACAGCAACAAAATTAGCTGGGTCTAAGAACAAGTTGCATGTAAACAAATTATCAGGAAAAACGAAAATGTTGATGCAAAAAGAAGAGAGATGAGGACAACTAAAGAAGATGTGACTTCCAAAGTGGAATATATAGAGCTATGCAAGACAGTAAGAAAAAGTATCACTGAAGACGTAAGAAAATTCAACTGTGAACTAGTGAGGAAAGCAATTGAAAACAACCAAAGCCTAAAGATAGCAAAGGGACATCTCAGTAAGGGAAGAAAACAGATTATGGCACTGAGAAAAGAAGATGGTTCTGTAACAAGAAATAGAGGCGAAATTTTGACAAGAGTGAAAGATTTCTACTCCAAATTATATGAAAGGGATGATACATGCACTCCAGACATCATGAAAGATACCAGTACCAGAGTTCCTCCAGTCCTTCCAGCAGAAGTTGCACATGCAATCAAGAACATGAAGCGGGGAAAAGCTCCAGGAGAAGATGGAATTACTGTAGACATCATACAAGAAGCAAGTGGAGAAATTGAAACAGTACTCGCCCAAATTTTCACTCGATGCCTTAATGAAGGAAAGATTCCTGAGGATTGGAACACCGCTACAATGATCCTGCTACATAAGAAAGGTGACATTGAGGATCTCGGAAACTACAGACCTATCAGCCTCCTATCAGTAGTTTATAAAATCTTCACTAAAGTTCTTTCACACCGCTTGAAGGTAACACTGGACATGGCTCAACCGAGAGAACAAGCTGGATTCAGGAGTGGCTACAGCACAATAGATCATATCCACGTACTGAGAGAACTAATTGAAAGAGCGAGGGAATATGAACTTCCATTGTGCATGGCTTTTATCGATTATGAAAAAGCCTTTGATTCGGTGAAACCATCAGCAGTTACAATGGCTCTGAAAACCTGCGGTATTGAAGATGCATACATTAATATTATTAATAACATCTATGAAAATGCAAGTGCAAAGATTCGGCTGTTTGAAAATACAACACACTTAAAAATTGGAAAGGGAGTGAGACAAGGTGACACCATATCTCCAAAGCTCTTTAATGCCACATTGGAGGGTGTTTTTCAGTCGCTGAGCTGGGAAAACAAAGGGATAAAGATTAATGGAGATTATCTAACCCACCTTCGTTTTGCTGATGACGTAGTCATTTTTGCAACTACCCCATCAGAGCTGCAGAGTATGATCCAGAAACTTGCTGACAAGAGTAAAGAAGTGGGATTAAAAATGAACTTTCAGAAGACAAAAGTGATGTTCAATGCTTTTACAAGAAATGAAGATTTATTGATTGATGGAGAAAAGCTGGAGATAACAGACACGTACGTTTATCTTGGACAGCAGATATCAAGTGAGGGTCACATTGATGAAGAAATTAATCGGCGTACAAAACTTGCCTGGAGAGCTTTTGGAAGAAACAGCATAATTTTCAAGAGCAATATGCCATTATGTCTTAAAAGAAAAGTGTTTGATCAATGCATCCTTCCAGTGCTTACGTATGGTGCAGAGACGTGGACCTTAGCTAAAAGAGACATACAAAGGCTGCAGACAACTCAAAGCAGCATGGAGAGGTGCATGCTTGGTGTAACCAGGAGAGATAAGAAGAGGAACTCGTGGATCCGAAAAATGACAAGAGTGGAAGACATCATGATCAGAGTTAAATCCCTGAAATGGCAATGGGCTGGACATACTGCCAGAAGGACAGATCATCGATGGACAGCCGAAATTTTAGATTGGATTCCAAGGGACAGGAAAAGACCCAGAAGAAGACCACATGGGAGATGGGTGGATGAAATTCGAAAGTATGCAGGGGTGACATGGAGGCGACTGGCACAAGACAGACCGTTGTGGAGGAAACTTGGGGAGACCTTCGTCCAGCAGTGGATTGATAATGGTTGACAATGATGATGATGATGATATAGGTATATGCACATTTTCTCACTAAAATTTTTGGATTTTTTCGTGAAGAAAGACTCCCCACGCCGTGTTTCATATATTTCTATAATTTTATTCCATTACTGTTGAATAATATTTGTATATAAGGACTAAATGGCATGGGCTGAAGCCCTAAGGGATGGGGTTTACAGCTGTTTATAACAAGGCGCCTACCCGGGACCAATGGCTTAACAAGACTTCCGAATCTCAGCGGATTTTAATGATCCAGCCGACTTGAACCCAGGACTTCAAAGATATCCAATGGGTGATACTGCCTTTGACATGAAACTTTTTGAAGGGGGGAGGGGTTTCTGCACTTCTGCTGTACAACTGTGTATAAGTACATATAAAAAATTTGGGGGGGCGCTTCGACAAATATTTTTCTATTGATACAAAACGAAGCTAATTTAATAAAATGAAGAAAATGCAATAAATTATAGTTGTTTTAATAAAAATTTAATAAAGCAACTTCTTTGGCCGCTTTGCTTTACTTTCTCTTCTATTATCAAGAAATTACATTGCTTTCCGAGTTATGTAAAAATCAATGAATTTAAATAGGGAAATTATCTATAAAACATACTTAGAATAAGCTAACTGTCTCACCTACCTTTAAGGGAGGTGCAAACCACGACCCCCCCCCCCCGGCTACGCCACTGATATATATATATATATATATATTCGTGGGATGTAAGGTCAGGTGATGCGTAACATCACAGCCTCTCCTTGACAAATGTCAACCCCGCCTTCTCGTGGTGCATCCTGTTCCCACTAAAGGGGCTCTGACGACCGCCAGCAGCGGTATAACTATACCATCGGGATCAGAGGAAATGCTATCCCACACTCACCAACCCGCTTGGCCAGCATGGTGAGTTATGGCCAAACACCTCCAAAATGACTCTACAACTTAAATCTTGGCCCTCAGTCTCCGGCAGCTGGAATGTACCTGGCCAAGGCAGCGGCCAGTGCGACATGAAGGCAGAGGGTGCTAAGAATCCCCGGAGGACCGGACTAGGCTGCCATTTGATGCTGACCTTGGCTACCTATAACGGACGCTCCCTATCTTCTGATTCAAGGCTTCTTGAATTGGAAGAGGAACTACAAAGGATCAAGTGGGACATCGTCGGGCTAAGTGAGGTAAGGAGAAAAGGAGAAGATCTCATTGAACTGAAAAGTGGACATCTCTTCTATTATCGTGGGACAGATACTGGCAGAACTAGTGGTGTTGGATTTATAATAAACAAGAAACTGAAGGATAAAGTGGTAGAAGTTGAAAGTTCCTCTGACAGAGCTGCACGACTCGTTATCCAACTATCGAGAAGATACCAGGCTCAGATTATTCAAACTTATGCACCCACCACAAGTCATCCTGAAGAAGAAATTGAAGAATTTTATGAGGAAATTCGTGATCTAAATAATAAAGGTAAGCAGCACTTGAAGATAATTATGGGAGATTTCAATGCAAAAATAGGGCAACGGCAACAGAATGAAACTTCAGTAGGTAAATTCGGTCACGGCAACAGAAACCAGCGTGGAAATACTCTGGTTGAGTTTGCAGAGGCAGAAGGATTTTTCATCTTGAACTCCTTTTTCAAGAAAAAGCCACACAGGAAATGGACATGGAGACATCCAATTGGGACGACAAGTGAAATTGATTTTATTATGTGTAACAAAAAATTCGTCATCGAAGACTGCAGTGTGCTGAACAAGTTCAACACAGGTAGTGAACATAGATTGGTGAGATGTAAGATGCACCTCAACACTAAACTGGAACGTGGCAAGCTCATAAGACAAACAAAATGTATTGACATAACCAACCTTAAAAAACACCATAATACTTTCAAGTTGGAACTGAAGAACAGATTCTCTGCTTTAGAAGGCCTAACATCGGAAGAAGTGGATATTTCGGAAGTTAACAGAAAAGTAACCAAAGCTCTAATGGAAACAGCAACAAAATTAGCTGGGTCTAAGAACAAGTTGCATGTGAACAAATTATCACGAAAAAACCAAAATGTTGATGCAAAAAAGAAGAGAGATGAGGACAACTAAAGTAGATGTGACTTCCAAAGTGGAATATATAGAGCTATGCAAGACAACACGAAAAAGTATCACTGAAGACGTAAGGAAATTCAACTGTGAGCTAGTGAGGAAAGCAATTGAAAACAACCAAAGCCTTAAGATAGCAAAGGGACATCTCAGTAAGGGAAGAAAACAGATTATGGCTCTGAGAAAAGAAGATGGTTCTATAACAAGAAATAGAGGTGAAATTTTGACAAGAGTGAAAGATTTCTACTCCAAATTATATGAAAGGGATGATACATGTACTCCAGACATCATGAAAGGTACCAGAGTTCTTCCAGTCCTCCCAGCAGAAGTTGCTCATGCAATCAAGAACATGAAGCGAGGGAAAGCTCCAGGAGAAGATGGAATTACTATAGACATCATACAAGAAGCAAGTGGAGAAATTGAAACAGTACTCGCCCAAATTTTCACTCGATGCCTTAATGAAGGGAAGATTCCTGAGGATTGGAACAATGCTACAATGATCCTGCTACATAAAAAAGGTGACATTGAGGATCTCAGGAACTACAGACCTATCAGCCTCCTATCAGTGGTTTATAAAATCTTCACTAAAGTTCTTTCACACCGCTTGAAGGTAACACTGGACATGGCTCAACCGAGAGAACAAGCTGGATTCAGGAGTGGCTACAGCACAATAGATCATATCCACGTACTGAGAGAACTGATTGAAAGAGCGAGGGAATATGAACTTCCATTGTGCATGGCTTTTATCGATTATGAAAAAGCCTTTGATTCGGTGAAACCATCAGCAGTTACCACGGCTCTGAAATCCTGCGGTATTGAAGATGCATACATTAATATTATTAATAACATCTATGAAAATGCAAGTGCAAAGATTCGGCTGTTTGAAAATACAACACACATAAAAATTGGAAAAGGAGTGAGACAAGGTGACACCATATCTCCGAAGCTCTTTAATGCCACATTGGAAAATGTCTTTCAATCACTGAACTGGGAAAACAAAGGGATAAAGATTAATGGAGATTATCTAACCCACCTTCGTTTTGCTGATGACATAGTCATTTTTGCAACTACCCCATCAGAGCTGCAGAGTATGATCCAGGAACTTGCTGACAAGAGTAAAGAAGTGGGATTAAAAATGAACTTTCAGAAGACAAAAGTGATGTTCAATGCTTTTACAAGAAATGAAGATTTATCGATTGATGGAGAAAAACTGGAGATAACAGATACGTATGTTTATCTTGGACAGCAGATATCAAGTGAGGGTCACATTGATGAAGAAATTAATCGGCGTACAAAACTTGCCTGGAGAGCTTTTGGAAGAAACAGCATAATTTTCAAGAGCAATATGCCATTATGTCTGAAAAGAAAAGTGTTTGATCAATGCATCCTTCCAGTGCTTACGTATGGTGCAGAGACGTGGACCTTAACTAAAAGAGACATACAAAAGCTGCAGACAACTCAAAGAAGCATGGAGAGGTGCATGCTTGGTATAACCAGGAGAGATAAGAAGAGGAACTCGTGGATCCGAAAAATGACGAGAGTGGAAGACATCATGATCAGAGTTAAATCCCTGAAATGGCAATGGGCTGGACATACTGCCAGAAGGACAGACCATAGATGGACAGCCGAAATTTTAGATTGGACTCCAAGGGACAGGAAAAGACCCAGAAAAAGACCACATGGGAGATGGGTGGATGAAATTCGTAAATATGCGGGAGTGACATGGAGGAGACTGGCACAAGACAGACCGTTGTGGAGGAAACTTGGGGAGACCTTCGTCCAGCAGTGGATTGATAATGGTTGACAATGATGATGATGATGATGATATATTCGTATAACGTTATACCAATTTATATATTTTTCAATAACATATGTTTTACTGTTTTACATTTACATCAAGACCGTTCGCCTCACCAGCATTTTACACCCCGAGCTGCCACTGGATACTAATGCTCTTTGTGCACCATTCTTTGTTATATTGAGTTCTGCATCTTTGCTTGTAATGCTAGCACAAAAATCATCCTTCACATTTTCATTTTTGCTACATATGTTCAACTTGTGTGACAGGTTGTTATTACTTTGTACTTTACTGTTATAGATCGGCTGCTTAGGAGTAAACTTTGTTTTACCTTTGTGAATATTACTGTGCTTATTATTAGCATTCAGATGCCAACACTAATTTCTAACATGATTTGACTTGTGACAATAAGTACAATATCTTTTGGCTTTAAAATTAGGGTCAGTAAAAGTGTTCTTTGTTTTATAAACTGTGAAAATTGTGCTTCAGAGTGTGTAACGGACCCCTCCTTAATATGCATTCTTCTCTCATACTCATCAATTAACTTAGATTTCACATAATCCAGTGATAGTCCCTCTTCATCTTTGCTTTCCAGAGCAGTTATCAATGTACTAAAACTTTGTGACATACTACACAACAAAATTGCTACCATATGGGTTTCTTTTATTTGTTCCCCAATATTGTTCAACATCTCTCCCAGTTCGCTTACTTCTTTAATGTGTGATTGCATTGGAATCTATTCAGTGTATTTTATACTGTACAACTTTCTTAACAAATACAGTTTATTGGATAAGTTGGTTCTTTCATATACTCATCTGAGCTTGTTCCACGTATCCTTCGCACTGGTCTCATGTAACACGTGATACAATTGTGAATCACCGATATACAAACAAATTAATGCGCTCTGCATTGCCTATCCTTTTTAACTGATGTTTCATCTACAGTTTGTGGTTTGGGTTCAAACACTACATCACTTAGGTTTTCTCTGATTAACAACATTTCCATCCTAAATTTCCACGTTGCATAGTTAGTTTCTGTCAATTTTTCTATGTGAATATATTCTTTCAACATTGCCATTTTGCCGACTGTTTTGCTTTGTACTTAGTACTTGTGCCTTTTCTTTTCACTTATTTCCGAAGCTGCGATATGAAACTAGTTTTCAGTCTCATAATAAAAAATAATGATGGTGTAAGCTAAAAATTAAGAAATGATTTGCAACGGTAACTATGTTCATAATCGACAGACTCGTGAAATAATTTATCGTTATTTATTCTTGACTAAACACACAACTAAAACGCTAATGGGTCATTCCATGTCAAATCACCGATTTTTTTTGCAAAATGTAACCTATCGACTCGGATTTTAATGAAACTTGGCAGGTAGATATACCCGATAAAGATATGGGATAATCCTAAGTTTCAGTTTTTTAAACCTCATAGTTTTTAAAGTACAGTGCTCCAAAATTTTGCCGATCACAACACTTTTGCAGCTGTGCAGTAGCATGTCACTCTTTACATAACATGCTGTAGTTTGTGTGCTACTGAATTTAGGAAAATGAAACTTTGGAATCACATGGAAAAGGGTCCCTACATATTGAAAACACTTTTCATTTTACCTGAAACACCAGTTAAGTGAGTGCCACCTAGTGGTGAAGTGAAAAATTTCTGTCAATTTCTTTTCACTTATTTCCGAAGCTGCGATATGAAACTAGTTTTCAGTCTCATAATAAAAAATAATGATGGTGTAAGCTAAAAATTAAGAAATGATTTGCAACGGTAACTATGTTCATAATCGACAGACTCGTGAAATAATTTATCGTTATTTATTCTTGACTAAATACACAACTAAAACGCTAATGGGTCATTCCATGTCAAATCACCGATTTTTTTTGCAAAATGTAACCTATCGACTCGGATTTTAATGAAACTTGGCAGGTAGATATACCCGATAAAGATATGGGATAATCCTAAGTTTCAGTTTTTTAAACCTCATAGTTTTTAAAGTACAGTGCTCCAAAATTTTGCCGATCACAACACTTTTGCAGCTGTGCAGTAGCATGTCACTCTTTACATAACATGCTGTAGTTTGTGTGCTACTGAATTTAGGAAAATGAAACTTTGGAATCACATGGAAAAGGGTCCCTACATATTGAAAACACTTTTCATTTTACCTGAAACACCAGTTAAGTGAGTGCCACCTAGTGGTGAAGTGAAAAATTACAGCAGAATTTAGACATTTTGTGGGAGGCTGTAGAATATTGCTCTGGCATGAGGGAGATAATTTTTTTTTATATTGATGTTTAACACATCCTATAACATATTTGAAAAAAAAATGGTGGTTATCAGCATGTTTTCTCAGATGGTTAAAATTATCTGAATTTCATAGAGGGCTCTCCTTCAACAGTTCAGCCATTTTGTTCAACAAACCTGACCCGCCGTTTTGGATTCTGCTGAAAATTAGAATGTAAGCTTACCTAACAAAGCTGCAAAACACTGCACTTTTTTTATCTTCCACATTCCATAGTTTCCGAGATACAGCACTCGAAAGTTAGGCCTAACCACTCATTCAACAGCAAACTGTTCCTGTTTCAACTTGTGGAGTCTATTATATGGTACCTTTTAAGTTAAAAACATGTGTACATGTACAGTTACTGAGTGCAGTGCTGTCTCGTAAATCCAAACATTTAAATACTTTTTATTTAAGCATAAGATCTATAAGGAGCTCTGTCCTGTAACCATAGTGCCCAGTATGAATAAATGCTGCTATTAACAGTTAATTAAACTGAAGTGATGAGTAAGAAATAAAATCATATGTTTAAAATAAGTGCCATTTTTCAAGTAGCTGTAAAAAAACCACCAGAAAAAATCAGTTGTTTTTAAAAATTAACTACAATTTGTATTATCCTGAATCAATGGTGGAATAAGTTATAATTACCTGCATATTAATATTAAGCTGCTATTCATTCTTTGCTTGAATGTTATAATATTCAGTTCACGTATAACAGATGTTGTTCTACAGTTCATTCTGATGCATACCTCAGTGGGAGTTTTTCTAACTGTAGGGAACTTTTCTGTGCTGCACACCACTTAATCTGAACAGCTTTTGTGTCTTCTTTACGAAAATAATATGCTCGGGCAGTGCCTGTCGTCATTGGGGGTTGCACTGTACACAATATATGCTGCATAGGCACATAGCATATATCATCATGAAATGGCTAGTAAAATGACTTCGCAGGACCATGTGGATGCATAAACTTGATTTTCAGGTCTTTATCTTTTCAATATCACTCATGATACCAAAAATCCAGTTATTATCATATATGCATGCTACATAGCATTGAGTGTGCAACTGTGGATAATTTATAAGTTCAGTGCTACTTTTGAAGTTAAATATCAAACAATATTTGCCATCTCTACTTATCCTCTTCATTCCTATGGTATTTGATAAAAGTGGACAAAAATAGTGAAAACTCATGGTTCCTGGAATAACTGATGTTTCTAAAAAATGTTCCCGTAGGTTGTTTCATTCAATTTCAAGCTTTGATATAAAGTGGAACTCAATGTTTTTTATGTTTGCAACACAAAAATTAAAGCCATCCGTCGGTTTTGTGATTTGATTTTTGATAGGTCGTTGCAGGCTTGCTCTGCTTACAATTCGCTTCACTGTACCACCAATACCATCGCAAGCTGATTTCCCGTGGCTAGTGGCAAAAAATGACCATGATGCAGATATTGCAAAATCATTTTTATGCTTTCACAAATTCAAAAGATTCTTGTGATTTTATATTGTGCCACACACCCATCTGTAAAATAGTGAACCTTCACAACTTCTGGATATTTATTCTTGATGTACTGCATTGTTGTTTGTTGAATTCTGTACACCATACAAGCATCGTGGTCCAGATCGTCAGAAAAGAAGTAGTGATTGGAGATTTCAAGCAACTGTGTCTCACCTCTTGTGTACATAATAACTGGGTGAACTGTGCATGCCTCTGATGTCCAATGATAGCCTTGTGCCTCATCTTGTATGACAAATGAGTAGTTCTCACTGAAGTCCATAAGAACAATTGCCATGTATGGCATAAGCACTTCTTTGAGTTTCTTTAGAAACCTGGATTGTTCTTTCGCAATGTATGCAAGTGGGATAAGTTTTTCCATCTTCAACAATAGCATTTGCATAAAATCTTCCATTTTTAAAGTTTGTTTAATTAATTCTGTTCTTCCACTTGATACCCACTGACCGAATTCTATGGTATCATTTTCATCATAGTCTTCAAATTTTGTTTAAAAAAATTGCTATCTGTAGATGGGCAGTTTTTACAGTGTCTGAGCATGCAGTTACGATCTTTCAAATCACAAACCATGTAACCCATTAGTGTTTCATACGATTCCTTAAACTGAGCAGCATTCAGAAGTAATATAACATTTTGATGTATAGTGCACACACATACAGAATGAGTACCAGCAGCACCAGCTAAAACACACCATTTTGGTCTTACATTGCAAAATTTTGAAAATCCAACCTTTCTGTCAGGATATCTATACAGTTCTTTTAAGATTGCACAAAATTAGCCTCTTCTGCACATGCTGATTTCTTCTGATGCTTACAAAATCTTTCCTGACATCTGCCGAGAAGAAGTGTCATCTTCATAAAATCCCTGAATTAATTGCAATGTTTCATTGCTCAGTTTTTTCCCTATCCTTGGTTCTGGTAGTGACACAATTCCTGTTTTCTTAATCAGTTTTTTGGATTGTCGCACTAGATATTCTGACACCTGAAATGTTTTAATAATCATCTTTTGGGACCAGGATGGAGGTGCCATATGTTAGCATTTAGATTTTTTTTTTTTTTTTTTTTTTTTTTTGCCTGTTCAATGTAGGAAGTTTCTTTTTCATCAGAGCCACAAGCTTATCTAAATCTTTGGCCTTTTGCTTTGTTGCACTGGTCTCAAGGGTATCTTCATTTTCAGAGCTTGAAAAATCATGTTGCAGTACACGGGCAACTTTATGTTTAACACTTGATTGTATTTGTTTTATTTTCCTTTTTCCATATGACTAATCTTCTGTGCTGTGGTACAGAATGCAGCTTCAAAGGAGAACAGCGAATATTACTCATGCCCATATTGATTTCGTCCAGTGTTTGTTCTTTTTCTACTGATTCTTGTAGTAGCGTTAATTCGTTGTTACTTGTGCTTTCACTTTCATACTGTGCAGCTGTGATGTCTAAACCAGATTCAGAGCTTGCTTCCTCTAGTCTCATAGCCCTATTTCTACAGTTATAACAGATCTTATTCCCAGGTTTGACATTAACATGCTTTTGCATAAATTCCTTTGCTAATCGTAGCCTGACCATCCTTAGAGAGCTTCTAACAGATTTTTTTATGAACTTGAAATGGATTGCAGCATGATTTTTGTTCCTCAAATTTTGTTATATAGTAGTATTCATGATGAGAACAAAATGTCACAATACTTCCACAGTCTGCTATTTCAGCTCTTAAACACAGTATTTATTTCCTTATCAACTTCACTTACCTCCTCAACTCTTTTCAGTCCCCTTTGTGATACATAGCATGTTTTGTGACATGGTGTTTGGGTCAACTTACTAACACTGCAGAGGTTTTGTTGATTCATTACTAAGGAAGTAAGCAGTAAGAGAATATGTACAAACTAAGAAAACTTCCCCTCTCAGCAAAAAACAGTAACAGTTAACTTAAATCTCACTCTCTCAGCAAGCTAAAACTCTTAACTGAAAGGCAAACCAAAGGGGTTGGTCATGACCAGAGTACTAGTGAAACAAACCAAAACAAAAGAAGATCAAACTGAAACCTCATTGGCTTGTTAGCTGAAACCAAAACAAAAACTAAACTTTGATTGGCAGTTGGAAAAACCTAACCAAAACTAAACATTTATTAGCAGTTGGAAACCAAACCAAAACTAAACATTTATTAGCAGATTGGAAACCAAACCAAAACTAAACATTGATTGGCAGTTAAAAACCAAACCAAAAATAAACATTGCCTGTCAGTTTAAAACCCTACTGTCACTGACTGGAAGTTTAAAACCCAAAATAAAACTCCATTCCCAAAAACATATTTCAGAAAGTTCTTATCTTTCAACATTTTCTCTACCTACATCCCCTTATGATGATTAAATCAGCTGATAAAGCAAACTTGTGATATGTTGAAATGTGTTCTATGCAATGCTAAAAAGGGTTACTCCTGCTGATGCTTTGTGCACTGATGATACTCTGAAAAATTTATTTCACATAATGTTTCAAAGTAGTTAAAAATTAGTCAGTGCTTAAAAGTTTCTATTTGATTTTGTTTCACTTTGTCAATTGTAAAAAATGGAGCAAAAAAACTGCAGATTGAGTCCAAATTATTAGTTTTTAAAAATATAGGAATTTATTTTTTCAACTATAAGGAATACATTTAAAAATAGTTAGCCTCTAAATTTGATTTGGAAGTTTACAAAAACTGGAAAAAAATCCTTGTAATCATGGTATACAAGAAATTACTAATATAAAGCAACTTTTATGGGAATTTTACTAGGAAATTTTTTCATTTTTTCATTCATTCATTCATTCATTCAATTACTTTTTTTTTTTTTTTTTTTTATCTTGTTGCTACCTAGGTAGCAGTTTATTAACAAAATTACATGTTTGATTATTCTCAAGGTATGCTGCAGGGTAGCAAATTGGAAAGTTGAAATTTTATGTAAAAAATGAACAAACTATTTCTTTTCATTTTTGCAGAGGTTCTTACCCCTCAGCATGTTAGAGTGACTATATCTTATGAACACACACACTCCACACACACACATGCACAAAGATTTAAGTTGAAAAGCTGCCACATAATATGCTTTATCATTTGCAACAGGATCAGTTTTCTGTTGAACGAGTGGTTAGGCCTAACTTTCGAGTGCTGTATCTCGGAAACTATGGAATGTGGAAAGTAAAAAAATTGCAGTGTTTTGCAGCTTTGTTAGGTAAACCTACATTCTAATTTTCAGCAAAATCCAAAACAGTGGGTCAGGTTTGTCGAACAAAATGGCTGAACTGTTGAAGGAGAGCCCTCTATGAAATTCAGATAATTTTAACCATCTGAGAAAATATTCATATTTTTTTTTTCAAATATGTTATAGGATGTGTTAAACATCAATATAAAAAAAATATATACCTCCCTCATGCCAGAGCAATATTCTACAGAGCCTCCCATAAAATGTCTAAATTTTGCTGTAATTTTTCACTTCACCACTAGGTGGCGCTCACTTAACTGGTGTTTCAGGTAAAATGAAAAGTGTTTTCAATATGTAGGGACCCTTTTCCATGTGATTCCAAAGTTTCATTCTCCTAAATTCAGTAGCACACAAACTACAGCATGTTATGTAAAAAGTGGCATGCTACTGCACAGCTGCAGAAGTGGGTGTTCAGCTAAATTTTGGAACACTGTATTTTAAAAACTATGAGGTTTAAAAAACTGAAACTTAGGATTATCCCATATCTTTATCGGGTATATCTACCTTCCAAGTTTCATTAAAATCTGAGTCGGTGGGCGACATGGCCTCGGTGATCTGACATGGAATGACCCTGATTATTTGCTTAGTGTTGCTGTATCAAACTTCTTGATTTACAGTGTCCTTGACACACAACTCGAACTTCACTGATATCCATCATACGACATACACAAGACCTTCTATACTTTATACACATAATCTTTTTCTCATGCAGACACTCATGAATCTGATCTTCCCATGACTTCCTTGGCCTTCCTCTGCTTGTCCTTCCTGCCACTTGGGCTAAGAAGATTTTCTTAGTAAGCATCACCACTCCTTCTTTCAACATGGCCAAACCACCGAAGAAAATTAGTCTCCACCTTGCCAACAACATTTTGCTTCACATTACACAACTGCGACACATCTTCATTCCTCAAATGACCAGAACGTGTCTTGCCACCCCCCACCCCCATAAGTAATGCATTTCTTCAGCACACAGACAGCTCCTATGTTTTTTCTATAGTACCTAGGTTTCACTGCCATACGTTAAGAGTAGGAACAATTACACTTTCATACACAGCCACGCAGGCCTCTCTTGAGAACTCATCATTCCTGTGAAAACCTAAACCAGCTATGACTTTCAATGAAGCATTCACTCGCCTACTAATTTCACCATCTAATTTGTTCTCTGTCAAACATGCTTCCTAAATACACAAACTCATTCACCTGGTCAATCACTGTGCCATTCAGACTTATATTACATTCATTGTTAACAGTTCCTCACTCAAAAACCATAATTTTGGTTTTTCCCTTATTTATACTCAGTTTGAATTTCATGAAAACTTCGTACATCTGAGACAACATACTCTGCAACCCACTTTTGCTCTCTGCCAACAGGACAGTGTCATTAGCATACAGCAATCAGCGCACACAGATATTACCCAGACATAAACCAATATTGTCCATTTTGGCATCGCGCAGGCACGCATCCATAAATACATTAAACAGCCGTGGTGACATTACACAACCTTGTCTGACTCCTGCACCAATAGAAACCCATTTTTATGAAAGGCAATTCACTTGTACACAAGATGTACTGCCAGCATACATTGCTTATACCCTATTAAATAGATTCCCAGTGACACCATGTTTATTCAATACCTTCCATAAAAGTATCTGATTTACTTGATCATTAGCTTTCTCTAAATGAAGGCAGCAAAAACTTTCTTACCAACAGCCAGATACTTTTGAATCATTATGCGTAATGCAAAAATTTGGTTAGTGCAGCCTTTACCAGACAAAACCACCCTGAGCATCCCACACTTTCTCTGATGTAGGACCTTGTACTTTTTCAATAATGACCTTACCAAACACTTTCCCTGGCACACTCAGTAGGTTAATATCACAATAGTTCTTGCAGTCAGTCTGATCACCTTTTCCCTTATACAAGCAAAGGGAACAATGATAGCATCTCTCCAATCCTGAGGGACCATTCCTAGCTCCCAACATAACTGGCAAATTTCAGTTAAGCAGTCAATCACAGTCACCACCACATTTTATCATCTCAGTAGATATGCCATCTACTCTCGAAGCTTTACCATTCTAAAGCGATTTTAGAGCTTTACACACCTCTTCTCTTGAGATTCCTCCTGTGCTTTCATCCTTCACTATGGCATCATCTGCTTCTGCCTCTGAATCATCTTTACTTTCTTGATCTAATAACTCACAGAAGCATTCACCCCATTTTTCACTTTACTCATTGGGCTCCCATATCATTTCCCTGATCCTTTTCTTCACACAATTTACAACTACAACTTTGTTTCCCCTATTCTTCGTGAGTCTCATGTACTTCCAGAGAGTTTTTCTATCTTTCCAAAAAGCCAATTCATGCCTTTCCACCTGCTCCTTCGTATCTTATGCCTTACTCTGGTGAACCAGCTTAGCTGCCTCATGTTTCTTACAGCAATATTCATCCTCAGAAATTGTACCTTGCAACATCCCCAAATATGCTTCCTTCTTTCTCTTTACTGCCTCATCAATCTCACTATTCCACCAAGCATCACCTCTGTTATTGCCCATTTTTATTATGGTTGTGCCACTTATTATGGTGCCACAGACCTCTTCAGCAGCAGTGATAACACAGTTCTTAAAACATTCCCACTTCTTTTCTACATCCCTCTCACAAGACTACAGCTCCTTCAGTCGTTCTCTAAGTAAGTTAGAGTAATGCTGATGATTTTCAAGGAGCCTTTCAAGCAAGGCTTGTACACAAGTATCACTAAGCTGTTCTCTGAGAAAGTTTTGGAAAAGAAATGTTTTTTTTTTGTTGTTTTTTTTAAGTGAAGGGGTTGTCTTATAAGCAAATTGGCTTGTACACAAGCATATCTAGTATTTTTGTCTGAACATGTTTTTCTCATTTTACCTGATTTTTATTAATTTTTGCCACTGTCCCAGCAAGAATACATCTTTCCTGGCAAAGATCCAACCCTGATTTCTACATTTAAAAAACAAATTGTTTATCATAATTTTATCTACATGACCAAAGAAGCTGCAAATGTTTGTGCACAGTTTTCATTGATATTTCGGTTAGAATTAATGGGATATTTGTTAGAGGTTTAGTGTTTTAGGTAACTGCTTTTTTAAATTAGAGAAAAAAAAAATAGTTAGAAATCAGAAAATTGACCCTCAAAACTTTAAAATTCCTTTAACTGATAAAATGATAATCCATGTGATTACATATTGAGTATAAAATAAAGTATCACTGTACTTCTCCTTTATATTGAGCACGTATCTGTGTCCTATATTTTTGTAGGATATTGTTCTGTATTTTATCAGGTATCTGCTGCTACCTCTGCCAACATCGTACTGCACCCTTTCTTCTATTTCACATCGTGGCTGGTGGCGTCCTTGTGATTTGCATTGTGCGGTGGTGTCCTCGTGATTCGGCGCATTGTGTGTTCTCCAGTTGTAGTCAGTTTTTCTGTTATTTTCATAAACCCTTGTAAGTGTGTTATTTTATAACCTAAAATAAGATGTATATATTTTGTCTACATAATTATTGTTGCATGGTTAGGCCACTGTATTTTACTATAGAATAACTACTTGGCCCCACGTCTCAATTAGACCAGAGTTTTTATTAAATGTTCACGGAGATCCAAATATGATTTTATTAAGCATTTCGTTTGCTAAAAGATTGATTGTTTCACTCTGTACAGTTTTTCCGAAATGAAGATCAGTATTCTCCTTGGCACAAACACTTCTCAATTGTTCTCAGATTTCATCATCAAACTTGCCAAATAATTGTACTAATCCCAAGAAATTTGCATTCTTTGCCATAAATAGCTTCTCAGATGACACCTTACAGTTCAAATTTCACTCCAATAAAATTATTTGCATAAACCTTTTTATTTTTAAACCATAGTTCGCACAGCCCCTGGAATTTTGGAAAAGTCCTGGAATTTGATTTCATGTAAAGAATGAAGATTTGTTACCAATGTGTAATGTGAAGCAAAATGTTAATATGGTGAAGGCAAATATTTTGATGCAGTATAGCCATGTTGAAGGAATGAATGCTAAGGTGCTAACCAAGAATTTTTTCATTATACGTGGTGTGAAAGAAGGTAAAGGAAGGCAGAGAAGCTAAAAAAATTATGGAATGACAAAATTTATGAGTGCCCTGCTAGAGAAAAAGAAAATGAGTATGAAATACAAAAGATCTTATGTGAGACATGTGATGGATGTTAGTGAAGTTCAAGTTCTGTTCCAAGATAGCATAATTGAAGGAGCTTAATAAATCATCCAGTAAGTTATCCAAAATAAGATCATCTACCAAATAAAACACCATCAGTAATTTTTATTTGGTAGATTATCTTATTTTGAGGAGCTAACCTCTGAATCAATAAAGCACAGCCAGGACCATAGCCAGAAAGAATTCTCAGGAGAGGTTCTAAATTTGAAAATTAATTTTCACCGTATGTTATATATATGTTGGAGTTTTTGTTCTGTCACACTTTATTTCCACATGAAATTCTTCTGTTTAATACTCCCCAGTTTTTAAATACTGACTTATATGCTGTACAACTTCATCATCAACAACCATAGGAAGATTCCCATTGATGTCTGGTGCCATGAGGCATCAGACAGATAACAATTATCTTTTATTGTTTTACTACCATCCCATCGACACTTGTCTGGTAAACCCAGACAACCTAGGGAACGGAGTCCAAGGACAAAGTGCGTCCATGGTCGATTTGAGAGGGTCCATCTAGATGGTCAGTAAGACTGGGATTTGAACACCAATCAGAAACGTCTGCCTCCCACACTGTGCACAGTGACTTAACCAATTCCACTATGACAGTGGTGCTATACAACTTACACAAGTACATAGATCTATTTATCCTCCCTTTATTTAAATACGCCATTTCAGGGAGGGTTTAAACTCTCAAAACCTCTCCCTGGCTACGACCCTGAGCACAGCATAGTGATATCAATGTAATGTATGTAAATATAGTCATTCCATATGAATTCACCAGGTGCTTGTAGTTGTGGGTTTTTTTATTTTCCTCATTTTTTTACACAGTGTTACAGTACAACATAAAAGTACCCTGAAAACAAAGTTTAGGATTTATTTTCCTTACCGTTTTGTAGATATGGGTCCTCAAACCTCCCAAAATGAGCTAAAATAAGGGTTATCATTCCCGTTTGTGCGTCTTCAACATCCCACTGGAGACCTCATCCTGCAACAAGACAATGCACCATGCCATCACTTCCGAATTGTATCCGAATGGTTGGATGAACACTCCACCGACGTGACCTCGCTTCCTTGGCCAGCTAGGTCACCTGACCTCAACCCCATCGAGCACATCTGAGATGCCATCGAGAGAGATGTTCGAGGCTCTGACCCCTCCATCAAATCTTCGTGAACTGTGGGAGCTTGTTCAGGGGTTATGGATCCGTATGGCTTCCCAACGCTTCCGGTGTCTTGTCGAGTCCATGCCGAGACGAATCGCCACAGTCATCAGGGCGAAAGGTGGTGCTACACGTTACTAGACAGGTATCTCTAATTCAATTGCTCTTCAGTGTATGTTCCTTTTTATGCTGTGGTGGTATATTATAAAGCTTCTCTATTGATCAGTGGAACATGCTCATTTTAGTCATATGGTAAATTAACCCAGCATGTAAATTTAACAAATCCTGGTAGCTTTTGATGCCTTTCAATTGCTACCCTCGATATAACATATTATGTGTCATAAATTGCTACCTTTGTATAACATATTATGTGTCATCATTTCATGTAGTTTCATATGCCAGTTTTAAAAAACAAAACAAAATGTCACGTTTTAAGAAATTAAAGATCAAATTTTAAATTGTGTGTCCTTGAAATAATTTTTTTTAATTATGCATTAAGTAATATATCATCTTAAAGCCAGTAAAAAAGAGGTTTTAAAAACAAACCTCATCACTCTGTGATAAAAAGAACTTGAATTAGAAGTACTTTTAAGACATACAAAACATTGAAATTTGGCAAATTTCTTGAATTTTATGACCTCCTATCACAGGGAATGACCATATGATAATTTCAGTTAGGCACAAGATTCTTTTTAATCTTGCAGTCAAAAGAACTGAGAGTAATAATATGGAATTGTCATCAGTATTTTCAGTTATATGTTGTAATGTATTTGTTCAAATTGTGTTATTTTTTGTGCATAAAACTGCAGTTTTAAGAGCATTGATCTTACAGTGGAACTACAGCTGTTGACAGACACGTAAAAGCTGTATTCAGGACAATCCTGAATATATATGTTTAATTATTCAGAGTTGAAGAAATATTCTCATAATATGTGGTAAATATGTCATGACAGTCAACATTAGGAGATGCAGGTCCGTTTCCCGCTCCATGGCGGTGAAGTTTTCAGGTTTTCTAATGTGGTTTAATTCACGTGTGAAACAGTGGTTACGGTCAATTTGGTGATGTCCGGTTGCTGTGTTGATTGTCATGATATATGTTTAATTATTTATTATTCTGACCGTCATAGATAGACTTCAACCAAGCTTGGTAACTTGGTACATATGTATAAGTTTTAGTTCTCAAATTGTATAATCTGGAAAAAGTGCAAATCATTTCCCCCAAATGGAAAAAATTAGTTTTGAAGAGAAAACATTAGTGCTGTTTTTTAAAATTACCAAAGGAGTTTTTTTTTTTTCCTATCTATACAGTTTGACCAATAAGCACTTTTGGGGTGGAAAGTGCAAGGTTAGACTTAGCCACTACAGAGAAGCAGTACGTTTCTTTCAAACTTCTGTACAGATTTTATTCTATAGAATCTTGTGGAAGAAATGAAATATCCAAATTTTTATTCCTTTACAGATGTTGAATACTTAAAAAAGTTACCAACATAAAACATTTTACATAAGACTTTTTTTCTGCTTTGTTTCCTCTGAATAACTTTATGAGACTGTTTTTCAATAAATAATTTAATTATTAAAGGTCCTCTAAAACTGGACTAGTTCACTTATGTTAATGTACTTACCACTATTTTTGCATTATTGTTTTTTATTATTAATTATGATGATTGCTGGCATTGTATTTTTTTGTATTTCAGATTATTTTCATCATCAGTATGCCTCGTTATGGGTCCATCCTCTTGCCATTCTTGCACAGAAGTTTAGATAATAAAAGATATCCAAATTTGATTTGGATCAACAAACAGGAAGGTTTGTTTAAGCTTGTGTTTGCAAAATTTCATAGTCATGAACCTTGGAAAGCACATCAGAAAATCCTGTGGGTGAGTCCTTTAAATATGTGTTTTTAACAACATTATTTTTAATTTTCAACATAAATGTCTTTGTTCTTCCGCGAACACCAACTTACTGTCTTGAATAAAAATTAAATTTATTGCCTTGAATAACATATTACATTCCAGAACCTTGTTTACATTATCTGACTTTGTTGCATGTTTTCTCTGAATGACTTTATGATACTATTTTTCAATAAATAATAATTGTTACCTGTTTACAAAGTAATTTAATTTGATTCTGTGGTTGGCCATATTGACTCAGGATCGTGACTCTTTCCTAAGGCATTAATTATTCAAGTGTTATTGATTGTGATGCACTTCACTGAAGATTTACCTTAATACCCAGTTGTTATGCATCCATTTAGAATTTAAATTTACTGATTAAAAACTGCAGTTATCATCCATCATTAAGAATAAAGCAGGTCTGTTTCCTTGTTTTCCATTTGGATTTATGTCCTGTTTATTTGTAGTATTTTTTTTTTTTTTTTTTGGAGTGTATATCAGCAGTAGACAAACACCCAAAATTTTCAAGAACCAGCTCCTTTTCATGAGGGGCCAGCACATTTTTTCAAAACAGAAGAAAACCACTATCACTCCAAACAAAAACCCCTCATAAAGAATTGTGGCTAATGGTCAAAATGAATTACTTATAGATATTGTTCAATAATTTAGTAAAGTATCCACAACTGAAAATAGACAGCATATTGTACACTTGTATTAATAGTTGAACTTTAAAATAGGTTTTTATTTCAGAAAGCAGCTTTGACTTCTGGTGTATAACATTCAATAAAACACCTAATGAATATATACACTTGTAATTATATCCAACATGAAATCAAATGGGCATCGCTGATGCTTACTCTGCATGAGTGCACAAGTCGCATTGCACCATGGAACTTCACCATAAATCACTACTGCTATTTCTGCAGAATGCGTAATTCTTCTGGCGATAGTGCCAAAAAATAGAAATCGGCATTTTCATTATTCTGTTTTCACGTTAAGTAATGTACAAGAAATACGCAAAAAAAAAAAAAATCTGTGTTCTGTACTTGTTGCTTTATTAAAGAGATTGAAGCTTCATAATAGAAATCCAAATTTTAAAAAAAAAAAAAAATTCAGAATAGAATTTGAAAACTCGGGTGCCAGGTAAAAATTTTCAGGTACCATGGGGACTAGTGAGTGCTTTGGGTTTGCCTACCCCTGGTGTAATAGCTGGCTGAGCTACATGATTTTAATCACATTTTGTTGAAGTAGGCCAATGTTGTAAGAATATACACTCACAGACAATGAAATTTGCACACCTGGAAGAAAACATGCTACAACTGCGAAACTTTGCAAATAGCTAGAGTGCGTGTTGGTATCTAAATGATCCACGTTTGGTGTGATTGCGCATAATCGCACACCCTGTGGTGGCACTGCAAACACGAACCGGCAGCCTTATAAACTGGCGTGTAGTCGATGCCCTTGAAAGCGAAAAGCACCGGACAACGCAGGCAAGAGTACAGAGTGACAAGAATTCCGGTTAGACACCAGAGACATCGATTTACGCAACTTACAGACTTTGAGTTAGGCCTGATCATCGGGCTGAAAACTGCAAGGTGGTCGGCGTGCCGTATAGCCCACCACATGGATTGTTCTGACCATATTGTCCGACTGTGTTGGGAGCAGTGGACACATGATGGCACTGCCACACCGCGGAGTGGCTCCAGACGAACCAGGAGGACCACCGGTAGAGAGGATTGATCCCACAGGGACCTGGTCCACTATACAGGCAGATGTAGTGGCTCCTGTGTGCCTACGAACCATTTTCTGACGCCTCGTGGAAGCAAATCTGCGATCCCAGCGCCCCTTACGTGTGCTGCCATTAATATCGGAACATTGCTGGCTCCGTTTTCCGTGGTGCCAGGCCAGAGTGACATGGAATGCCACAGATTGGCGCCGTGTGGTGTTTAGCAATCAGTGCCGCTTCGTTTTGGGGACAGATGATCATCGTGTCCAGGTAGGTCCCCGGGTCAGCGACACAATCCCAACCTCACTATTGAGCACCACACCTCCCCCACTGCAGGCATTATGGTCTGGGAAGCCATTGGCTACGATCCCCGATCAGCTCTAGTAGTGATATGTGGGTCATTGACGGGCCAGCGGTATATGGATGAGATCCTACGGCCCCATGTGCTCCCATTCCTGACCGGGATTCCAGGTGCGCTATACCAGCAGGGTAATGCCAGCCCACACATGGCTCGGGTTGCCAAAGATTGCCTACATAATGTCCAGACACTTCCATGGCCTTCTTGCTCCCCGGACATGTCCCCTATCAAGCCTGTGTGAAAGCAGTTGAAATGCCAGCTGCTGACGTGCCGCACTATCCGGTATTTGGAGTGCACCGTCCAACACTTGTGGTCCAGTCTGTCACAGGACAACATCAGGCATTTGTTCGCCTCCATTACGGACCATATTGCAGTATGTATTGCCGCATGAGGCGGTACGATGCGATATTGAAAATGACCAGACTGCGTGCCACAGATCCCTCTGTAATTATCCTGCAGTTCTGTTTTCGCCATCATGTGTATCATTATGTCCATAAAATTTCAGTTCAATCCAATGTTTCCTTCTTGGTGCGCAAATTTCATTGTCCGTGAGTGTATTTTGAAGAAAAATTCCTGTGAACATCCTAGTGTTTAATGGAGTTTTGTGATTTCTTCGACTAGTCAGCTGTTAAGCATATAATCCATTGCAGTTGTAAGAGATGGGATGTCCTGCTTGGACAATGTTTGTATAGGTTTAGTTATTGAAACATGCCTTTTTAGACTTACTGAAGGTGACGTACTTGACTGTTAATGATATACAAAAGGTCTTACCCTCGTGGAAAGATCTGTCAACCTCTGAGGTTTCTCCATGAAGATTTTATTCCATGTTATCTTAACATATTACCTTTATTAAGTGTTCGAATTACCCAGTGGTCCGCTGGCAATTGGCCAGTAAAACTTCCATCGGACCACTGAACTATTTATTTTACTGGCCCAGATAACTAGTAAGTTTTTTTTTTTTTAATTTAGTTAAAAAATGAATTTCTATTTTTTTTTTACCTTGCTGTATGTTTTTTTTTTTTAGGCTGCAAACTAATATATGTTTAAAAACAAATATTGGAGGTAATTCCATTGAGACAATACATTATTTTCTATATATATTGTAGATGTCTTTAAAATCTTTTTTCATTATTTTTTTTATGGACTGGTGGTTTGCAAATTCTAGTGGTCTGCTGGGCCAGTAGAAAATTTATTTCTAATTCTAACACTGCCTATATTCACAAAGTGCTTAAAACTAGCATTTGTTTCTTACATGTTGAGGCTTAGGGTCTAGAACATAATGACCAAAGCATTTGCAATGTGTATATCTTTATTAAAGTATAAAAGAAAAATTTTTTCACCATTGTAGACTGATTCTGAAATTTAAGTGTTTATATATTATTATTATTATTATTATTATTATTATTATTGATGGATGTCAGTGAGGCTCAAGCTGTGTGCAGAGATCACTGTGAATGGAGATGTTTTATACATCAACAGTAAGTAAAAATTCTGGTTCCTTCAGTTAAAACATTTATCTGTATGGCAGATTGTTTTTCTTTGAGGAGCTAACCTCTGAACTTCAAGAACAGCTTAATGATTTGTGTGTGTGTGCCGCGCGCGTGCGTTTATATATACACTGGCGTGCAAAAATTAAGTACGGGATGGTTTTTTCAAATGTAACATCATGCAGAAGTGCTCCACATCGACTCAAATCATATCATAAGATCCCCAAAATGTAAGAATATGGGACAAGTGAACAAAACCATCCAAACAAGGAATCCAAAGGATACAAAGGCACTTTATTGAAAAGGTAACTTTGAGCACAACTGGACAGAAGACAGAAACGTCCATGTGACAGGTGGCTGCCGAGAAAAATCCAGTCTTTAGTAGGGGATATGATCACCCCTGACTGCGTTGCAGGATTTACAACGTCTGTCCATGCTGAGGATAAGGTTGTCGTGGAGCTGTTGAGGCATCGCGGCCCATTCCTCTTGTAGCGCCAATCACAGCTGTGGAATCGTTGCTGGCGGCTGGTAACGTGCTGCCAAGCGTCTCCCGAGAAGGTCCCACACGTGTTCGATTGGATTTAGGTCCGGAGACCTTGCGGGCCAATCCATGCATTGAATATCTTCACTCTCCAACACCTCTGCGACAGCCACTGTACGATGAGGTGTAGCATATAGGGTCACAGTAGAGGTAAAATAAGCAAACTTTGAACTGCTTCTGCAAGAGAATATTGCAGCTAATGAAAGAACAGAACAGTGGGGTGGAGTTGTACCAAGGGGAATGGCCGATGTTGATGTATGTGCCTAGTGTCACTTTTACATTCCACAGGGGAGATTGTGTTCCGGATATTTCCGGAATTTTTAGAGCAATCAATTCCGAAAATCAGGAATTTTGAAAATATCAGTTTTTTTGGTTTTTTTTTTTTTTTTTTTTTTTTTTTTACCATTTTCCTCTCATAAATGTGTGTAGTTTTCCCCAGAAACTTCCCGACTTTGCATAGTAAATCGGTTCACATTGATTGCCGTAGCTGCAGTGCATAAGCACCAATGCTATTGAAAGATGTGCCTAAAGCCAGCGGCACTGTTTTATCAGCGATCTCAGGATTCCTCACCGTTACCCACGAGGCCCATATCGGAAATCGTTCTTTCGTACTACCAATGGATGGAGCAGCGCATGTGCATAGAGCGTAAACGACAGAACCTGTATTGAGCTGAAACTCTGACATCATGAAGTCGACTGCAGCTCACCATCGACCTACAACAGAACTGCCCATTGATTGACAGCTGGCCCAGAGCTGGGCTTCTCAGGAACCACCGCGAACCATGTGAATTTGTCCGTTTGAACCAAATAATATAAAGCTGCATGTTGTTTGAACTTTGACTCAGCTTCACTTTCAATTCTGATTTGTATTCCATTGTCATTTGTCTCAATATCTACGTTATTGGTTTTGATAACTTTTTGGTTTTTCTTTTTTGTACTCAGCTTTTGAGTATTGCCAGTATTTCCGATCACTTGGCTTTGATTCTGATAGGAGTTGAGGCCAAAGTTCTTTGGGAGAACGAAGTGAGGTTGGTTCGGGGCAGCTGCTCGCCAGCCATTCCTGAGCGCTGGGATGCCATAGCAATCATTGCAGACATCATGGGGTCATGTCACATTTTTCCTCTCTGGTAGGTTGATGGGGGTCGGCCGGGTCGCGGGTGCTACGTTCTATGAGAGCAATTTCAACAGACTTGTGGCTGCTACCACTCTGTGTCTTCCTGACTTTATGTGCGTTTTCTTTCGTTCACGAGAGTCTTCAACTTGGCAAAGGAGTGGAAGTTGTTTCTCTTTGTTTAATGTGAGCGAGTGTCGCATTTTAATTCTGAATATGCTATAATTATCTTCAGAGTTCGCCGAAATGCGTAATTACGCGTCTAGTACGTATCAAAATTTTACCAATGCGTAAAAATATGCATTGGAAATTTTTCTCGGCGCGTATTACTATGCATCAAAGAATTTTAACAATTCGTAAAAATTACCATCGGGATGGTAATTCGTCTTTCAGAAACAGAAGTAAACCAAGTAAAGATTTTTTCCCATAATCATAATTTCTTTCTCCAGGGATGTTGTCTTTGTCCAGTATTGTTGTTATATGTCATTTTATTCCATAAATATTTGTGTTTCAGTTAGAAAATGGAGAAAAAAATTCAGAAAACGGAAATTCAATGGCGAAAAACTTTCGCTGTGATCTTTAGGCATGAGAGTGTGATGGCTTCGTGGAATTTTTCCTTTTCCATCATAATTTGGGTTATCCTCGAGATCGATGCATAACTGAACAGAAATTTTGGGGCAATTAGTAGTGGTGGAGGATGTTTTCCGCCTGAAACTTTCGGAAGCGGAAGTTTCCTCTTTCAATCAAAACTTTCGAAAACGGAAGTTAGACACAGTGAAGATTTCTCCCGTAATTGTAATTTTATTTTTCACGTGATGTGTTTTTTTCTTTGCCTAGTATTGTTGTTAAATATCATTTTATTTCATAAATATTTGTATTTCAACTTGAAAACAGAGGGGGAAATGTCCGAAAACGGAAATCAGACGTAGCAAAGATTTCCCCTGTAAATATAATTTTTTTTTTCCCAACGATGATCAGAACATGTATCTAATATTCTTAAGTACCCCCCCCCCAAAAAAAAGTTTTGCCTTTCAGCTTGATAAAGGGAGGAGGGGGGGGTTTCCAAAAACAAGAGTGACAAAGCTGAAGTTTTTTTAAAAATTGATGCATGGTATTCAAAAGTATTTATATTTTCAAGGTTACACTATTCATCTTTTATCTAAAATAGTGAAAGCTATCATGCATTCATGATGGATAAAATTGTCATCCAAGGGCATTAAAACAAAAACGACAATAAAGAAAAGGGAAGGGAAACAAAGATATCAGCTAAAGGAAAATTTAAGCACTGGATGCTGTGCAGCTGCAGAAAAAGAAATGTGGCTGTGGAACTTGCTGAGAAGTTTATTAGATATTTTTAGATGACTATAAGAACCTCAAAAGTGCAATGTTTTCACTTCTTGAACACATTGCTGTTCCATGTGGTCATTACAAAACATGATAAATTTAATGTTATTGTTTTAAAATATAAATATTATATTTATTTCTAAAACAAGAAACAAAATGGATCAAATTCTAAATACATTGCGCAGCAGTGAAATATTTTTATATGAAAAATCTGGATTGATTTTTCATAATTGCCTAGCATTTTCGTAAGTATTTTATTTCATCTGTTAACTTTTCTAAAATACTCCCGACTTTTGAAAATTACTCCCTAAATTTTTCCAAAGGAGTAAAAATACTCCTTTAAAAATTTGTTTTGGCAAACTCTGATTATCTTTGTGGTAAGCTTTTTCTATTATAAAAATGAGGTTTTTATCTGAAAAAGATGATGTTGCAAGCCTTTACTCAACAATTAAAAATAAATTTCGCTGGGATTAGCTTATCAGAAAGGATTCTCATGGTGATATTGTGGGTGCATGGTGCCAAAAAATTGACGTTGAAGGCTCCTGCTTTTGTATATGGTGTAACACTGTTATAAAATACAGCAATGAAGGATTCAAATCAATAGATAAGTATTCTAATCTGTCCCTTAGGTGGAATACAACAACTTTCTGTGCATTAATGAAATTTGCTGATTTTCTCTCTACTGTTTTATTTGAAGATGACAAACTCAATCTTGATCATGAAGTGAGAAACTACCAGGTTGATGAATCACTTGAAGTTTTAAAAGATTGCCCAATTTTGGATTATTGGGTTTCCATTTCCAAGTTGGAACAAGGTGGGAAAAAAGTTATTTTGTCCTTACCAAGATGACGCAGTCTCTGCTAACTTGCTTTCATGGGCCCTTAGTAGAGAGCATTTTCAGTTTAATGGGGGATATAGTAACAGAAACCAGAACTTTAAATATTGCAAGTTTGGACTCCGTGCAGACTGTGAAGTATTATCTGTTATTTTTAAATGCTACAAGCTGGGAAGAAGTATTTGGTTCAAAAGACCCTACCAGAGATCCACTTCAGAAGGAGTTTGCTCAAAATCTTGTTAAAGAGGATCATCACAAATTTGCAGCTGATTTTCCTCTTGAAAAGGAAAATCAGCAGCAAATTCGTGATGATCCAAGTGTACAAAAAAAAAAAAAAAAAAAAAAATCAAACCTTCCTGCAATATCCCAAACCAATGTTGCTGTGTCTGAAAGCACTAACAAGATAGACTTAGATGACTTGAACCCTCCTCAATGTTCTAAAACATTTCTGAAAGAAAAGGCAGAGCCGGTGAGTTACCAGAAATCCCAAGGGAAAATTATGAAATTTTTCAAAAAAGTGACTCAAATGTATTTTTTTAAGAGTTTATTTTATTTGTTTGCTGTTGGTAATGGGTACTTCTCTCTCTCTCTCTCCAAATATTAAATATGTATGTGCTTAAAAACAATTTTAAATTGTGCTGGATTTTTATAACCTCATGTGTACCGCGTGTACCTAGTTCTGTAAAATACCTTTCACGAATTTCAGTCTCCACTTGCAATCACCCCTGATTCCAGTGATGTGGTGACATATGAGCCAAGAATATACATGGTCTGGAGCTTTAAAAGCTTCTGTACTTGTTAACAGTGGTGAGTCATGTGTTAACAAAAGGAAAATGTTGGTTCTGACCATTCAGTGGTTTTTAATCAGACATAAGATTTGCTTTTAAGACGTGTGTGATTAAAATTTTTTTAGTGAAATCCTTCTCAAGTACTCAAGACTTGGCAATGAAAAGTGAGTTTGCTCAAGCCAGTTTACCTACACCTGATCTCCTGTAATTGACTTTTAATAAGGTAGTAAGAATCTACATTTTCACATAACTTGTTTTGGTGTTAACTCCTCGATTTCTGGCTGTTCTGGAATTAGTAAGCTCTTCTATTCCCTGCACGTTTTAATGTCTACCAAGAGAAGTGTGTGTAACACAGTGGCTATGAAGACTTAAATAACTTGAGGAATCACATGTATGTATGTCTGGATGTAGAAAACTTTAGTAAATCAAAGATAGACTTTTTGCTAAATGACCATCACATACCTGCCAAATCTTCTGGATTTTCCGGAAGTTTTCCGATTTTTTTCTACAGTCTTCCGGTTTTTTGGCTGAAAGAACTTGTCTTCTGAATTTAAAAAATTCTGTAATGTTTGCTAAAAATATTCCTATAAATAAAATATGATGTTCCTAGTCCATGTCAAATGCCTGTATTAATTAAAATATATAACAGGGATGGGAATTCTACACCATTGTGCACCAGAACTCCCGTTCTCCGTCGTCATCGTCGGGACTTTGGCACAGTTAATTCTTCGTGCACACCATTCCGCTTGACACTGAATAAGTGAATAAGATCATGCAGTGGGAAGAAGGATTCAGAGACTCCCAAATACTGTTGATTTTATGTAGTTATTATGGAAACCGTCGGTCCTCTATGGACAACAGAAAACATCGAGTATGCTATGGAAATCGTTGGTCCACTATGGACGACGGAAAACATCGAGTATGCTATGGAAATGGTTGATCCGCTACGAATGACGGAAAACATCGAATATGCTGTCTGCTGCGAATGACAGAAAACATCAAGTATGCTATGGAAATCAAAAATCTCAATGAAATAATGTTACTAAACATCTGTGTAAAGTTTATTTTCATGTGAGGAAAACTAGAAAAAGAAAAAAATGTTAGCTCTACTTAGTGTTTCTCAACTTCAGAAGCAGGTCTGTCCGTGATAATGTTAAATAAATCAGAAGAAATCAGTATAGGTTTGAAAAGAAAAAAATGTGGACATTGGAATTGGCTAAGTACTTCTTAAGGAATCAAAAACAAAAAAATGTCTGATATCCTGGTACGTATTGGGGTAAAAAAAAAAAAAAAAGGCAAAGAGCAGCAAGAAAAAAAGTGAAATTCTGCACAGGTATCCAAAAGAATAGAATTTTTTTTGCTTACTTGTATGGATGGAGTGTTTCAAAATCTAGTAAATTATACATAATGGACTTCTTTATTAATCTTTCCCTTGTTTTGTTGAAGCGCATATAAAAATTTGTGTGTAACTATTGCAAAACAAGATATACAGTTTTAGCTCTGTGTGGACATTTTATATTGCATAACAAACTAACGTCAAAAAAATCTTCCTGATTATTATGCAATCTTCTGGATTTTTTTTTGGCAACCTTCTGATTTTTCATTAAATTTAGTTGGAAGCTATGCCATCACCTAAATATTTCAAATCATAACAAGAAAGTTTAAAAAAAAAAAAAACGACCTTGGAGATGCCAAAAATTTCTGATTAATATTGTTTGTCTGTTAGGTAGCTGAAGAACTTTCTTTTCCTGGCCACAATATGATGGATAGTTCAATGAATCCAGATGTGACAACTCTCCGGATTTAAGCAAGAGACTCCAAATTTTCAGCCCTTCCTCCCACCCTCCGGATGAATGTCAAATTCTCCAGATTTTCACTGAGAATTAGCTGTTAGGATAGTCGAAATTCCATCAACCACCATGATTTCAAACCACCTGTGAAATAGTTTTCTTTCTGCGTCGATGCAAGGCGGCATTACAGTCATCAGCTTTGTACTTTTCCTCTCCTCGTATCTGCAAAAAGAAAGACGCTCCGGTTGCGCAGTGGTCTAAGCACTAGCTTCTGGCCAGTCGTCTGAGATGGGTCAGAAAAATTTGACCTAATTTTTTTTTTTTTCTCTGAGTCTGATTGTCATACAGTGCCTGTAGCAAAGACCTCGCCCACTCTGGCACTAGAATGCTGGGGAGGGTCAGTAATTGATTCACAAATGGGAGCTGCCCTGCCTTCTGCTTGCAGTTGAGTCTTTCAGCCCCTCGCCTCAACACATCCGCGCACTTTCTAAGGTATGATAAACAGTTGAGTTGCTGAGAATTCACTTAACGACAAAAGGGAGGAGTTACAGTTGGCCTCACCTTGTAAAGAAAGGTGATGTTCGTTTGATGCTTTTTGTCATCTTCCTCTTCGTGCTCAACCTAAAGAAGAAACGAAAAACAGTTAGCTGCTATTTTATTCGTATAAAACAACAGCATGTGGGCCATTTCACGCTTTCATTATCTTGCGGAATCAATATACCTGAAAACAAATTTCAGTAGGGGGAGGGGGTGTTGATTTCTGCGCTGGGTTTTTTTCTCCAGAACTCTTAGTAGACCAATGCTACTACTGGGAAATTGTTCCTATGTCTGGGAAATGTCAATAAAAAATAGCACTTGTGTGTCGATAAAAAATATCACCCTTCTTCTTTGTATTCAGGTTTTTCTGCAAATAATCTTTTGTCTTTCGTGGCCCATTCATAGGCATAAAATTTATTATCTATTTTATGAGCTGTAAAAATCTCCCGATTTTCAGATTTTGAAGGTTGGCATGTCTGGAATCGAATGTCCATGTTAGCACAAATGTGCCATATTTTCACTGTTTCATCACACACACACATGCAGCCACCTCTTCAGAAAACTTGAAAATTACATCTCCCTGGAGCAAACAGGAATCAAACCCACTTCTCCTGATTTCTGTTTGGGCATGCTATCCATTACACAACCCAGGACAATGAAGTTCTAAGCAACTGAAGCTAAGCAGATGTAGCCTAGAAACGTGGGTGCAAGTTTTCCGTCTTTTGAAAATATCCGAAGACGGAAGCAGGACGGAAGAAAATATCAGTAAAAATAAAATTTCCAAATATGTATTTTTCTTTTTTGCCCTTTCTATCCATACGCTCTACTCCGGAAAGTAAGTACGCCATCGGCAACCATGCTCGTACTGTAGTACCTCGTTTATCATAAACTCGGAGTAGCAGCAGCGCCTGATGCATTCTGGGTAAGAGAGGCATTCTGGTCAAAGAGGAATCGAGGAGCAGCTTCCTTGGAGGTTCTACGCCGATCCTCGCCTACCTCATAACCCCCAACCCAACCTTGTCCGTCCCTGGCTTTCTCTTCGCAATGTGTACGTCACACACCATAACCGGTTCACCCATCGAGCTTGTATTAGGTGGAGACACCATTGGCTCTGCTGCCATAGGTCACAGCTGATCTTTGGAGTGAGTCGTACCAGTTGATCTTGCCGTATTTTGCGCGTGTATGCGTACGCATTTCAATATTAATTTACGTATGCGAAATTAACCAAGTATTGGTAAATTTGTGATTCCTTTTTTTCAACATGCAGTCAGCTATCTAATTCATAGATTCAAAAAATACTTCGGCTTTGAACGATACCTATGTTAAAAATAATTGGCGATGGGAATGGTTAGATGAGAGTGATTCCCATGACATCAAATTTGGTTCTTGGTGCCGGAAAATTAAGAAACTGGGATTTAGCTTTTGTGTTTTCTGCAGAAGAAAGTTAAATTATGGATGCAATGTTTAAAAAGTGCTGTTCAGACACAGTAAGGATGCTGATCATCAAAAGTGTGTACAAGCACAGCAGCATACACAAACATTGCCTGGAGTCGCTCCTGTTCAGGCCAAAGCATCAATATCTGACAGAATTGCACATCAGAAAGCGGTTCTGACTGCATTTTTATGCGAAAACACACTGCCATTCAATTTGGCACCACAGTTAGTTGAGCTATCTAAGCCTCTTGGAGGGGATAAGTTAGCACTTTTAAAATTGAAAATGTTCAGGACGACTGCAACCTACATCAATATACATGGTACTGTGAAGTACATGAGAAAGGAGTTAGTCCAACAGTTGAAGGGAAATTTTTTCTCCTTGAACATAGACGGAGCTACGAATAATGCAATGGATAAGATCATCAATGTGATGGTACGATTCTATGATGAGGAGCAAAATAAAACAGTCACATATCTTCTTGGATCAAAAAAAGAAAATGTTGCCATGGCTGTCAGCATTTTCCAAAAGGTGAAGGAACTTCTTTCAGAAAATTATTTTGCCTTCACTCAAGTGATAAGTTGCCTGATGGATAACTGCAACACAATGCAGGGATGTAAGGGCGGAGTGGAGACTTTAATGAGAAAAGAAAACCCAAATCTTCTGGATATTCATGGAGATGTTGTGCATATAGTGCATAATTCTGCGAAACAATTTTGTCAGAAATTCGATATGTTTATTGAGTGTTTTGCAAGCGATGTTTATTATGACATTCAGGATTCTCCCAAGGCCTAACAGTTATTCTTTGAAGTACAAGTTTTGCTAAATTCAAGTTCAGCGAAGCAAATTTTGAGGCCCACTGAAACGCGTTTTCTGCAGATGTTAACCACTTGCGACAGACTCCATGAGTTACGTGATGCCTTGATTGTGTATTATTATAGCTTTTTGTCAAATGAGGAACAGAAGAGTGGAAGTGTAGATGCACTTTTGAGTAATGTTTACAAGACTCGAAAAGTGTCTGATGATCAGTGCAGCCGCATACATGTAATTCAATCCCATCTTGCAAAACAAAAACAGAAAGAAGCTGGTAAAGTACGAAAAGACAGAATTTTGCTTTCTCTGATCCACCTCCAGGAAAAATTCTTGTTGTTCCAGAATTTTTACAGAGGTATATTGTCCAAGTTCCATTCATTCATAAAAAGGTTTCAATGTGAGGCACCTATGATGCACAGAATCCACTGTGAAATGTTTGTCCTGTGCAAAGAATTTTTGTCATAATTCATCAAAGTTAAATTTATTCCAGGGAGCAGTGTGATTGAACTTCTGAGTGTTGATGTCAAAAATACAGAAATACAACATGCTGATAAATTTTTGAATGTTGGAAAGTTTGCTTACTCAGAAGCACAAGAGTTGCAAAAGAAGAAAGTTAATTGGATCTCTGCATTTTATAAAAATTTAAGACATGCATATCAAAATACTGCAATATATATGATGAAAAACTTGCCGCTCAATAATAAAGTGTTGATTTGGCTTTCCGTACTGCATCCAAAGCAGTGGAGATGCAACACAACTTTATCAGCAATTGACAAATTAAGCGAGTGCTTGTCTCGAGTAATTAATGATTCAGATAGGAGCTTTCTTTTAGAAGAGGTTCGAAGGTATTCACTTGATAATGCTATAACAGAGTTGGAAGCCACAAGAATCTGTCTTGATGATAGTTCAAGAATAGATTGTGATTGGTGGTCACATATTTTTGATTTGAAGGAGAGTGATGGTGTTACTATTAGATATAAATATTTAGGAATTCTTGTGAGAGCTCTATTGTCTACCTTTTCTGGTCCTCTGGTTGAAGGGACATTTAATATCATGGATGAGATTATTACAGATGATAGAAGTTGTCTCACTGTGGAAAATTATGAGGCTGCTTCTATTGTGAAATACAGCTTACGAAGAAAGAAGATTAAGTCTGTAGAATTAAAGCCCACCACGCAGATGTGTAGTGCAATTCATTCTGCCTATGCCTCTTACAAGGAATTCCTATCAACAAAAGGAAATAACTTGTACAAAATTCTAGCGGATCATGCTTACCTTGGCATTCCTTTCTAGCGATGGGAACATTTCACGCACGTGTTTTTCGGTCTTTGTTGATGTTATTATCCTAAAGTCCGTTGTATGCGATGACTGGCTTTACTTCTCACACTTTTCGCTGGGTATACTCATTGGATCTTTGCCTTAGGATTCAAACACATCAATTTTTACCGTTCTTTATACTCGAAATTTTCGCCCATACCCTGGGCATCCTCAGGAGCGTGGCGACTTTACCACCGATGTTCGTGGTTAACTTCGCGCTAATGGAGTTCGATACTCCATGTTGCCATTCGTCGGATATACTTTCCTGAATATATTCTGTTATCAAGCCCGGCTAGTGCCATCTATGTTTCATTAAAACAACTTTTTTTTTTTTTTTATTTTTTTTTTTATTATTTTCTTTTCCTATCCTGGTTTTCTTGTCTTTTTTGACGGTTTTTCTTTTGTTGTTGTTTTTCTTGTCTTATTAGTTCTTTCCACAGGCCCGATAATGTGCTAGGGTCGTTCTGGTTACATACCCTTGCTTTACTTTTATAGATTAATATTGCTCCTTCCCTCCTCATTTGCCTTTCCGATTTTTTATTCTTTTTTAGCATTTTAATTTCATCGAATTTTGGGAATGTCCGGGTTTCCATGCAGAATTGCACTAAAGCAGTTTTGGCTTCTTTTTTTGCCAGTTAGATATGTGTTGTTTAAGTCTTTTTTTAATCTGTTTTTCGTACTTCCAATGTACGATATTGGGGGTATGTGTGCAATTGGAATTTCGTAGGTTCCTGATTCTTCTAGCATTTTTTCCTCTGTTTTTTTTTGTTGACAATCATACTTTTCACAGTGTGCACTGAGCTTCCTAGTTGTAAGTCATATTTTGCACAGTGCCTATTGATTTCTTTACTCACTCCTTCTAAGTATGGGAAAGCTCCAATGTATTTCAATTTTTTATTCATCTTCCTTTGGTTGTGCACTTCTTGGCCTTCTTTACTCTGAGTCAAATGCTTTTTACTCTCATGTATCCATTTATTAATTAGCTTGCTCGGGTACCCATACTCTTGTGATATTTTCGAGATAAACTCTAGCTCTTGATTTTTTAGCCTGTTGTTAGATGTGTGTGTGTACGCTTGCCGTATCAAGTTTACTATGCTGTTTTTTTTATGTATCACTGGATGGTGCGACTAGTATGGTATCATTACAGGTATGTAAGTTGCTTTTCTGAACACAGAGTATTCAAAGCTATTTTTGTTTTTCTTTACTTAAATGTCCAGGAAGGATAGGCGATTATCCTCTTCAAACTCAAGAGTTAGCTCTATGGTGTTACAGATTTTGCTTAACTGCTGTGCTAGATTTTGTAGCTCGGCTTTGTTAAGTTTAGACATTATAATAATGTCGTCTACGTCATCATCATCATCATCATTATCAACCATTATCAATCCACTGCTGGACGAAGGTCTCACCAAGTTTCCTCCACAACGGTCTGTCTTGTGCCAGTCTCCTCCATGTCACTCCCACATACTTTCGAATTTCATCCGCCAATCTCCCATGTGGTCTTCTTCTGGGTCTTTTTCCTGTCCCTTGGAATCCAATCTAAAATTTCGGCTGTCCATCGATGGTCCGTCCTTCTGGTAGTATGTCCAGCCCATTGCCATTTCAGGGATTTAACTCTGATCATAATGTCTTCCACTCTTGACATTCTTCGCATCCACGAGTTGATCTTCTTATCTCTCCTAATTACACCAAGCATGCACCTCTCCATGCTGCTTTGAGTTGTCTGCAGCCTTTGTATGTCTCTTTTAGTTAAGGTCCACGTCTCTGCACCATACGTAAGCACTGGAAGGATGCATTGATCAAACACTTTTCTTTTAAGACATAATGGCATATTGCTCTTGAAAATTATGCTGTTTCTTCCAAAAGCTCTCCAGGCAAGTTTTGTACGCCGATTAATTTCTTCATCAATGTGACCCTCACTTGATATCTGCTGTCCAAGATAAACGTACGTGTCTGTTATCTCCAGCTTTTCTCCATCAATCGATAAATCTGCATTTCTTGTAAAACGCAGTGAACAACACTTTTGTCTTCTGAAAGTTCATTTTTAATCCCACTTCTTTACTCTTGTCAGCAAGTTCCTGGATCATACTCTGCAGCTCTGATGGGGTAGTTGCAAAAATGACTACGTCATCAGCAAAACAAAGGTGGGTTAGATAATCTCCATTAAATCTTTATCGCTTTGTTTTCCCAGTTCAGTGATTGAAAGACATTTTCCAATGTGGCATTAAAGAGGTTCGGAGATATGGTGTCACCTTGTCACACTCCCTTTCCAATTTTTATGTGTGCTGTATTTTCAAACAGCTGAATCTTTGCACTTGCATTTTCATACATGTTATTAATAATAATAATGTATGCATCTGCAATACCGCAGGATTTCAGAGCCATTGTAACTGCTGATGGTTTCACCGAATCAAAGGCTTTTTCATAATCGATAAAAGCCATGCACAATGGAAGTTCATATTCCTCGCTCTTTCAATTAGTTCTCTCAGTACGTGGATATGATCTATTGTGCTGTAGCCACTCCTGAATCCAGCTTGTTCTCTTGGTTGAGCCATGTCCAGTGTCACCTTCAAGCGGTGTGAAAGAACTTCAGTGAAGATTTTATAAACCACTGATAGGAGGCTGATAGGTCTGTAGTTCCTGAGATCCTCAATGTCACCTTTTTTATGTAGCAAGATCATTGTAGCGTTGTTCCAATCCTCAGGAATCTTCCCTTCATTAAGGCATCGAGTGAAAATTAGGGCGAGTACTGTTTCGATTTCTCCACTTGCTTCTTGTATGATATCTACAGTAATTCCATCTTCTCCTGGAGCTTTCCCCTGCTTCATGTTCTTGATTGTATGTGCAACTTCTGCTGGGAGGACTGGAAGAACTCTGGTACTGGTACCTTTCATGATGTCTGGAGTACATGTATCATCCCTCTCATATAATTTGGAGTAGAAATCTTTCACTCTTGTCAAAATTTCGCCTCTATTTCTTGTTACAGAACCATCTTCTCTTCTCAGTGCCATAATCTGTTTTCTTCCCTTACTGAGATGTTCCTTTGCTATCTTTAGGCTTTGGTTGTTTTAAATTGCTTTCCTTACTAGTTCACAGTTGAATTTCCTTACGTCTTCAGTGATACTTTTTCGTACTGTCTTGCATAGCTCTATATATTCCACTTTGGAAGTCACATCTTCTTTAGTTGTCCTCATCTCTCTTCTTTTTTGCATCAACATTCTGGTTTTTCCTGATAATTTGTTCACATGCAACTTGTTCTTAGACCCAGCTAATTTTGTTGCTGTTTCCATAAGAGCTTTGGTTACTTTTCTGTTAACTTCAGAAGTATCCACTTCTTCCGATTGTAGGCCTTCTAAAGCAGAGAATCTGTTCTTCAGTTTCAACTTGAAGGCATTATGGTGTTTTTTAAGGTTGGTTATGTCAATACATTTTGTTTGTCTTATGAGCTTGCCACGTTCGAGTTTAGTGTTGAGGTGCATCTTACATCTCACCAATCTATGGTCACTACCTGTGTTGAACTTGTTTAGCACACTGCAGTCTTCTATGACAAATTTTTTGTTACACATAATAAAATCAATTTCACTTGTCGTCCTATTTGGATGTCTCCATGTCCATTTCCTGTGTGGCATTTTCTTGAAAAAGGAGTTTAAGATGAAAAACCCTTCTGCCTCTGCAAACTCTACGAGAGTATTTCCACGCTGGTTTCTGTTGCTGTGACCGAATTTACCTACTGAAGTTTCATTCTGTTGCCGCTGCCCTATTTTTGCGTTGAAATCTCCCATAATTATCTTTAAGTGCTGCTTACCTTTATTATTTAGATGACAAATTTCCTCATAAAATTCTTCAATTTCTTCTTCAGGATGACTTGTGGTGGGTGCGTAAGTTTGAATAATCTGAGCCTGGTATCTTCTCGAGAGTTGGATAACGAGTCGTGCAGCTCTGTCAGAGGAACTTTCATTTTCTACAACTTTATCCTTCAGTTTCTTGTTTATTATAAATCCAACACCACTAGTTCTGCCAGTATCAGTCCCACGATAGTAGAAGAGATGTCCGCTTTTCAGTTCAATGAGATCTTCTCCTTTTTTTTTCTTACCTCACTTAGCCCGACGATGTCCCACTTGATCCTTTGTAGTTCCTCTTCCAATTCAAGAAGCCTTGAATCAGAAGATAGGGAGCGTCCATTATACGTAGCCAAGGTCAGCATCAGATGGCAGCCTAGTCCGGTCCTCCGGGGATTCTTAGCACCCTCTGCCTTCATGTCGCACTGGCCGCTGCCTTGGCCAGGTACATTCCAGCTGCCGGAGACTGAGGGCCAAGATTTAAGTTGTGGAGTCATTTTGGTGGGGTTTGGCCATAACTCCCCACGCTGGCCAAGCGGAAGTAGTCTACTTGATTATTGAAGGGAAATTACTTGCTGATTACTCAATCTCCCCATTGGAGGTCGATGCAATCATTTCTGCTTTGAAATTGGTTGCAAAATGATCTTATTTCAAATTTGATGGCAAGTTCTACCAACAAATGGAAGGGGCACCAATGGGGTCTCCTCTCTCCCCTGTTCTGGCGGAAATTTTACTGCAGTCATTGGAAGAAAAAGTACTGAGCCAATTCACGTACCAACCGGCACTCCTCTTAAGAGACGTGGATGATATGTTGGTCTTCTGGCCTCACTCCATGTTACTTCTGAACGAATTTACCACCTGTCTTTCCAACCAATATCCTACTATCACCTTCACTATGGAACTTGAACAAAATGGTATATTACCCTTCTTGGACATCTTATTGACTCGTGACTTGACATCTAATCTTATCAAATTATCTGTCTATAGAAAACCGACCTTATACCTTGTTTCATACCTTTTGTTTCTTCCCACCCCCGGAACACAAAGCTTCAGCCTTACGTTTTTTAATTAAACGTGCGTTTACTCATTCTTCAACCCATCAGATGCGTCAGGACGAACTAGCTTTCATACAGAACTTGGCCATATCATTTGGATAATCCGCCTGCTTCTTTCGGGAACTTCTACAGAAATTTCAAAGACTAAGACGTTGTCAACGGAGGCCGTATCTCCTATATACGTTGGTAAAGTTGACTTCATCCCTCCCGTGGTTTCCATATTGCGGAAAGTATGTCATAAATACAATATTAAATTTGGAATTTGCACCAAAAACATTTTTTCAACCATACGTAATGACCGAGATCCAGTCGCAACTTTGAATAAAGCAGGAATATATCGTATCCCATTGCTTCCCAAGGCCTCTAACGATGATATTAAATTCTACATAGGTTCTGCCCTTAGAAGTCTGAACATTAGACTGTCAGAACACAAATATGCACTTCGAACTGACTCCATTTCTACATCATTTACTACAGCTGTTCGCCAGGGAGGTTATTCTCCCGATTGGCCTAATACAATAGTACTTTCCTCTTTTGTTAACAAACAAACCGTCTTTTTTACAGAGAGTCTGTATATTATTTCTTATGGTACTACCTGTTGTAACTTGGACTTACCTGTTTTTGTTCCTAGACAATGGAGGAAAATTATTAATTCTCCCCTTCAACCTACTGAAGAAGAGGACCTTACTTAATTAATCAACTATATTATTTGTATTACTTTCTGTTTTGCTGTTTTCTTCAATTGGCATCACCTGTGTTTTGAACAAATGTATTGTGATTATTATATTTGCACTTTTAAGGTATTAACCTCTTGCAAAGTGCGCATAGTTTACGTGCAATTCATAAATGAAAAAACCATTAGAAAGAACCACTCACTCACCATAAAGATCATGGTAACCTCCAATGACAACACACTTCCAACACGTCATTCATCGTGATGTAACTGGGCTTCCAAGGTTTACAGACTTCTTGCTTACGCTTCTTATTTTCGGGTGTGAAACATCGTATTTTTTTTTTCCCTTAGCCTTATAAGATGTTACTATAATGCTTGTCAATTCGATAAAAAATCACACATACAAATCATTCATACAATTCAAGTAAAAACTATGTACATAACCTTACATTCACAGGTGATTAAACCTTGGTCAACTCTAATTATCAAACTCCTCCTTCTGTTTCACAACCTCTGCTACTCCCACTGCAAGTGTCACACCCATTCAGCCCCTCACATCCAATCCTCTAGTACTTTCAACAGGCCCCTGTCATCTTCAGGAGGCAGGTGTGTCTCACCCGCCCACCACAGCTCAAGTGAGCAGAGCCATCGAGGCCTGGGCTCCAGTCGCTATCTCTGAATCGTTGTGTCTCTGGCGCCATCTATTGTCCCTGCTGCTCTTTTTTCCCTCTTTCTTTTTACGCTGCTGTTCAATTTTTATTAGGGCTTTCCATTGTTCGTTTAGGTTACTTGGCTCATTAATGTTGCATAATCTTGATCTGTTTTTTTCAATTAACACTGATTCTGCAATTCTTAACTGCTTTTCGTTTTTACAGCTCTTAATAATTTTAATATCTTCAAACCTTGGACATTTTTTATTTTCCATACAGTATTGGGTCAATGCTGTCTTAGCTTCTTTTTTATTCCAATTATTAATATGCTGGTTCAATCTATACTTTAATTTATTCTTGGTGCTGCCGATATATGACACAGGTGGTTGCTGGTTTATTGGGATTTCATAAATTCCTGCTCTATCTAATTGGCTAATTTTTTCATTTTTAATCACTAAATTTTTTACAGTAAGTACCTGATTTCCTACCTGATGCCATACTTGCCACAAACTTTATTAATTTCTGCTGAAACATTTTCTATATATGGTATTGCTCCTACATATTTTACAAGTTTTTTATCAGTCTTGACCTTATGGTAACCTTGAGTTACTTCATAAATCCATTTTTAATACCTGTTTAGGGTATCCAAAATCATATGCAATTTTTTCAATATATTCAATTTCTTCATTTCTATACTGTTCAATTGATGAATGTGTTAAACTTCTTTTAATTAGTGTTTTAACACTATTTCTTTTATGTGTTAATGGATGTGATGACTGAAATGGTATAAGTACTGGGATATATGAAGATTTTCTATGCACTCTGAATTGTATATTCTCCTCTGTTTTAATAATCAAAACGTTCAAAAATGCCAAAATATTGTCATGTTCTTGTTCTACTGTCAGTTCAATAGATGGATAAATTTCACTATACTTTTTTGTCAAGTCCTCAAGTTCATCATTTTTTAGCCTGGATAACAGAAAAATGTCATCAACATATCTGCAGTATGTATTGTGGGTCTCCTTGGGGGACTGGTTATGTATTACGGCACTTCCGAGCGCTCTGTGGCACTCTTGGGTGGCCTGAAGACGGGTGCTATTGTGGCCCCGAAAGATCTTTCCCTTTAAATATTTTTAAATCATATCTTTTATTGTAAATAAAGTTTTTTATTGTACAATTAGGGATGGTGGTTTGATGAAATCGTACGGAGACAGCACGCCATTAATTTATTATGGCCAAGCAGATTGGTGAGAGTGGGATAGCATTTCCTCTAATCTCGAAGGTGTAGTTATACCGCTATTGGCGGTCGTCAGAGCCCCTTTAGTGGGAACAGGATGCACCACGAGAAGGCGGGGTTGACATTTGTCAAGGAGAGGCTGTGATGTTACGCATCACCTGACCTTACATCCCATCGTCTACATCATCATCATCATCAATGTCAACCATTATCAATCCACTGCTGGACGAAGGTCTCCCCAAGTTTCCTCCACAACGGTCTGTCTTGTGCCAGTCTCCTCCATGTCACTCCCGCATACTTTCGAATTTCATCCACCCATCTTCCATGTGGTCTTCTTCTGGGTCTTTTCCTGTCCCTTGGAATCCAATCTAAAATTTCGGCTGTCCATCGATGGTCTGTTCTTCTGGCAGTATGTCCAGCCCATTGCCATTTCAGGGATTTAACTCTGATCATGATGTCTTCCACTCTTGTCATTTTTCGGATCCACGTGTTCCTCTTCTTATCTCTCCTGGTTACACCAAGCATGCACCTCTCCATGCTGCTTTGAGTTGTCTGCAGCCTTTGTATGTCTCTTTTAGCTAAGGTCCACGTCTCTGCACCATACGTAAGCACTGGAAGGATGCATTGATCAAACACTTTTCTTTTAAGACATAATGGCATATTGCTCTTGAAAATTATGCTGTTTCTTCCAAAAGCTCTCCAGGCAAGTTTTGTACGCCGATTAATTTCTTCACCAATGTGACCCTCACTTGATATCTGCTGTCCAAGATAAACGTACGTGTCTGTTATCTCCAGCTTTTCTCCATCAATCGATAAATCTTCATTTCTTGTAAAAGCATTGAACATCACTTTTGTCTTCTGAAAGTTCATTTTTAATCCCACTTCTTTACTCTTGTCAGCAAGTTCCTGCATTATACTCTGTAGCTCTGATGGGGTAGTTGCAAATATGACTATGTCATCAGCAAAACGAAGGTGGGTTAGATAATCTCCATTTATCTTTATGCCTTTGTTTTCCCAGTTCAGTGATTGAAAGACATTTTCCAATGTGGCATTGAAGAGCTTCGGAGATATGGTGTCACCTTGTCTCACTCCTTTTCCAATTTTTATGTGTGTTGTATTTTCAAATAGCAGAATCTTTGCACTTGCATTTTCATAGATGTTATTAATAATATTAATGTATGCATCTTCAATACTGTAGGATTTCAGAGCCATTGCAACTGCTGATGGTTTCACCGAATCAAAGGCTTTTCCATAATCGATAAAAGCCATGCACAATGGAAGTTCATATTCCCTCGCTCTTTCAATTAGTTCTCTCAGCACGTGGATATGATCTATTGTGCTGTAGCCACTCCTGAATCCAGCTTGTTCTCTCGGTTGAGCCATGTCCAGTGTTACCTTCAAGTGGTGTGAAAGAACTTTAGTGAAGATTTTATAAACCACTGATAGGAGGCTGATAGGTCTGTAGTTCCTGAGATCCTCAATGTCACCTTTTTTATGTAGCAAGATCATTGTAGCGTTGTTCCAATCCTCAGGAATTTTCCCTTCATTAAGGCATCGAGTGAAAATTTGGGCGAGTACTGTTTCGATTTCTCCACTTGCTTCTTGTATGATGTCTACAGTAATTCCATCTTCTCCTGGAGCTTTTCCCCGCTTCATGTTCTTGATTGCATGTGCAACTTCTGCTGGAAGGACTGGAAGAACTCTGGTACCTTTCATGATGTCTGGAGTACATGTATCATCCCTTTCATATAATTTGGAGTAGAAATCTTTCACTCTTGTCAAAATTTCGCCTCTATTTCTTGTTACAGAACCATCTTCTTTTCTCAGTGCCATAATCTGTTTTCTTCCCTTACTGAGATGTTCCTTTGCTATCTTTAGGCTTTGGTTGTTTTAAATTGCTTTCCTTACTAGTTCACAGTTGAATTTCCTTACGTCTTCAGTGATACTTTTTCGTACTGTCTTGCATAGCTCTATATATTCCACTTTGGAAGTCACATCTTCTTTAGTTGTCCTCATCTCTCTTCTTTTTTGCATCAACATTCTGGTTTTTCCTGATAATTTGTTCACATGCAACTTGTTCTTAGACCCAGCTAATTTTGTTGCTGTTTCCATAAGAGCTTTGGTTACTTTTCTGTTAACTTCAGAAGTATCCACTTCTTCCGATTGTAGGCCTTCTAAAGCAGAGAATCTGTTCTTCAGTTTCAACTTGAAGGCATTATGGTGTTTTTTAAGGTTGGTTATGTCAATACATTTTGTTTGTCTTATGAGCTTGCCACGTTCGAGTTTAGTGTTGAGGTGCATCTTACATCTCACCAATCTATGGTCACTACCTGTGTTGAACTTGTTTAGCACACTGCAGTCTTCTATGACAAATTTTTTGTTACACATAATAAAATCAATTTCACTTGTCGTCCTATTTGGATGTCTCCATGTCCATTTCCTGTGTGGCATTTTCTTGAAAAAGGAGTTTAAGATGAAAAACCCTTCTGCCTCTGCAAACTCTACGAGAGTATTTCCACGCTGGTTTCTGTTGCTGTGACCGAATTTACCTACTGAAGTTTCATTCTGTTGCCGCTGCCCTATTTTTGCGTTGAAATCTCCCATAATTATCTTTAAGTGCTGCTTACCTTTATTATTTAGATGACAAATTTCCTCATAAAATTCTTCAATTTCTTCTTCAGCATGACTTGTGGTGGGTGCGTAAGTTTGAATAATCTGAGCCTGGTATCTTCTCGAGAGTTGGATAACGAGTCGTGCAGCTCTGTCAGAGGAACTTTCATTTTCTACAACTTTATCCTTCAGTTTCTTGTTTATTATAAATCCAACACCACTAGTTCTGCCAGTATCAGTCCCACGATAGTAGAAGAGATGTCCGCTTTTCAGTTCAATGAGATCTTCTCCTTTTTTTCTTACCTCACTTAGCCCGACGATGTCCCACTTGATCCTTTGTAGTTCCTCTTCCAATTCAAGAAGCCTTGAATCAGAAGATAGGGAGCGTCCATTATACGTAGCCAAGGTCAGCATCAGATGGCAGCCTAGTCCGGTCCTCCGGGGATTCTTAGCACCCTCTGCCTTCATGTCGCACTGGCCGCTGCCTTGGCCAGGTACATTCCAGCTGCCGGAGACTGAGGGCCAAGATTTAAGTTGTGGAGTCATTTTGGTGGGGTTTGGCCATAACTCCCCACGCTGGCCAAGCGGAAGTAGTCTACTTGATTATTGAAGGGAAATTACTTGCTGATTACTCAATCTCCCCATTGGAGGTCGATGCAATCATTTCTGCTTTGAAATTGGTTGCAAAATGATCTTATTTCAAATTTGATGGCAAGTTCTACCAACAAATGGAAGGGGCACCAATGGGGTCTCCTCTCTCCCCTGTTCTGGCGGAAATTTTACTGCAGTCATTGGAAGAAAAAGTACTGAGCCAATTCACGTACCAACCGGCACTCCTCTTAAGAGACGTGGATGATATGTTGGTCTTCTGGCCTCACTCCATGTTACTTCTGAACGAATTTACCACCTGTCTTTCCAACCAATATCCTACTATCACCTTCACTATGGAACTTGAACAAAATGGTATATTACCCTTCTTGGACATCTTATTGACTCGTGACTTGACATCTAATCTTATCAAATTATCTGTCTATAGAAAACCGACCTTATACCTTGTTTCATACCTTTTGTTTCTTCCCACCCCCGGAACACAAAGCTTCAGCCTTACGTTTTTTAATTAAACGTGCGTTTACTCATTCTTCAACCCATCAGATGCGTCAGGACGAACTAGCTTTCATACAGAACTTGGCCATATCATTTGGATAATCCGCCTGCTTCTTTCGGGAACTTCTACAGAAATTTCAAAGACTAAGACGTTGTCAACGGAGGCCGTATCTCCTATATACGTTGGTAAAGTTGACTTCATCCCTCCCGTGGTTTCCATATTGCGGAAAGTATGTCATAAATACAATATTAAATTTGGAATTTGCACCAAAAACATTTTTTCAACCATACGTAATGACCGAGATCCAGTCGCAACTTTGAATAAAGCAGGAATATATCGTATCCCATTGCTTCCCAAGGCCTCTAACGATGATATTAAATTCTACATAGGTTCTGCCCTTAGAAGTCTGAACATTAGACTGTCAGAACACAAATATGCACTTCAAACTGACTCCATTTCTACATCATTTACTACAGCTGTTCGCCAGGGAGGTTATTCTCCCGATTGGCCTAATACAATAGTACTTTCCTCTTTTGTTAACAAACAAACCGTCTTTTTTACAGAGAGTCTGTATATTATTTCTTATGGTACTACCTGTTGTAACTTGGACTTACCTGTTTTTGTTCCTAGACAATGGAGGAAAATTATTAATTCTCCCCTTCAACCTACTGAAGAAGAGGACCTTACTTAATTAATCAACTATATTATTTGTATTACTTTCTGTTTTGCTGTTTTCTTCAATTGGCATCACCTGTGTTTTGAACAAATGTATTGTGATTATTATATTTGCACTTTTAAGGTATTAACCTCTTGCAAAGTGCGCATAGTTTACGTGCAATTCATAAATGAAAAAACCATTAGAAAGAACCACTCACTCACCATAAAGATCATGGTAACCTCCAATGACAACACACTTCCAACACGTCATTCATCGTGATGTAACTGGGCTTCCAAGGTTTACAGACTTCTTGCTTACGCTTCTTATTTTCGGGTGTGAAACATCGTATTTTTTTTTTTCCCTTAGCCTTATAAGATGTTACTATAATGCTTGTCAATTCGATAAAAAATCACACATACAAATCATTCATACAATTCAAGTAAAAACTATGTACATAACCTTACATTCACAGGTGATTAAACCTTGGTCAACTCTAATTATCAAACTCCTCCTTCTGTTTCACAACCTCTGCTACTCCCACTGCAAGTGTCACACCCATTCAGCCCCTCACATCCAATCCTCTAGTACTTTCAACAGGCCCCTGTCATCTTCAGGAGGCAGGTGTGTCTCACCCGCCCACCACAGCTCAAGTGAGCAGAGCCATCGAGGCCTGGGCTCCAGTCGCTATCTCTGAATCGTTGTGTCTCTGGCGCCATCTATTGTCCCTGCTGCTCTTTTTTCCCTCTTTCTTTTTACGCTGCTGTTCAATTTTTATTAGGGCTTTCCATTGTTCGTTTAGGTTACTTGGCTCATTAATGTTGCATAATCTTGATCTGTTTTTTTCAATTAACACTGATTCTGCAATTCTTAACTGCTTTTCGTTTTTACAGCTCTTAATAATTTTAATATCTTCAAACCTTGGACATTTTTTATTTTCCATACAGTATTGGGTCAATGCTGTCTTAGCTTCTTTTTTATTCCAATTATTAATATGCTGGTTCAATCTATACTTTAATTTATTCTTGGTGCTGCCGATATATGACACAGGTGGTTGCTGGTTTATTGGGATTTCATAAATTCCTGCTCTATCTAATTGGCTAATTTTTTCATTTTTAATCACTAAATTTTTTACAGTAAGTACCTGATTTCCTACCTGATGCCATACTTGCCACAAACTTTATTAATTTCTGCTGAAACATTTTCTATATATGGTATTGCTCCTACATATTTTACAAGTTTTTTATCAGTCTTGACCTTATGGTAACCTTGAGTTACTTCATAAATCCATTTTTAATACCTGTTTAGGGTATCCAAAATCATATGCAATTTTTTTCAATATATTCAATTTCTTCATTTCTATACTGTTCAATTGATGAATGTGTTAAACTTCTTTTAATTAGTGTTTTAACACTATTTCTTTTATGTGTTAATGGATGTGATGACTGAAATGGTATAAGTACTGGGATATATGAAGATTTTCTATGCACTCTGAATTGTATATTCTCCTCTGTTTTAATAATCAAAACGTTCAAAAATGCCAAAATATTGTCATGTTCTTGTTCTACTGTCAGTTCAATAGATGGATAAATTTCACTATACTTTTTTGTCAAGTCCTCAAGTTCATCATTTTTTAGCCTGGATAACAGAAAAATGTCATCAACATATCTGCAGTATGTATTGTGGGTCTCCTTGGGGGACTGGTTATGTATTACGGCACTTCCGAGCGCTCTGTGGCACTCTTGGGTGGCCTGAAGACGGGTGCTATTGTGGCCCCGAAAGATCTTTCCCTTTAAATATTTTTAAATCATATCTTTTATTGTAAATAAAGTTTTTTATTGTACAATTAGGGATGGTGGTTTGATGAAATCGTACGGAGACAGCACGCCATTAATTTATTATGGCCAAGCAGATTGGTGAGAGTGGGATAGCATTTCCTCTAATCTCGAAGGTGTAGTTATACCGCTATTGGCGGTCGTCAGAGCCCCTTTAGTGGGAACAGGATGCACCACGAGAAGGCGGGGTTGACATTTGTCAAGGAGAGGCTGTGATGTTACGCATCACCTGACCTTACATCCCATCGTCTACATCATCATCATCATCAATGTCAACCATTATCAATCCACTGCTGGACGAAGGTCTCCCCAAGTTTCCTCCACAACGGTCTGTCTTGTGCCAGTCTCCTCCATGTCACTCCCGCATACTTTCGAATTTCATCCACCCATCTTCCATGTGGTCTTCTTCTGGGTCTTTTCCTGTCCCTTGGAATCCAATCTAAAATTTCGGCTGTCCATCGATGGTCTGTTCTTCTGGCAGTATGTCCAGCCCATTGCCATTTCAGGGATTTAACTCTGATCATGATGTCTTCCACTCTTGTCATTTTTCGGATCCACGTGTTCCTCTTCTTATCTCTCCTGGTTACACCAAGCATGCACCTCTCCATGCTGCTTTGAGTTGTCTGCAGCCTTTGTATGTCTCTTTTAGCTAAGGTCCACGTCTCTGCACCATACGTAAGCACTGGAAGGATGCATTGATCAAACACTTTTCTTTTAAGACATAATGGCATATTGCTCTTGAAAATTATGCTGTTTCTTCCAAAAGCTCTCCAGGCAAGTTTTGTACGCCGATTAATTTCTTCACCAATGTGACCCTCACTTGATATCTGCTGTCCAAGATAAACGTACGTGTCTGTTATCTCCAGCTTTTCTCCATCAATCGATAAATCTTCATTTCTTGTAAAAGCATTGAACATCACTTTTGTCTTCTGAAAGTTCATTTTTAATCCCACTTCTTTACTCTTGTCAGCAAGTTCCTGCATTATACTCTGTAGCTCTGATGGGGTAGTTGCAAATATGACTATGTCATCAGCAAAACGAAGGTGGGTTAGATAATCTCCATTTATCTTTATGCCTTTGTTTTCCCAGTTCAGTGATTGAAAGACATTTTCCAATGTGGCATTGAAGAGCTTCGGAGATATGGTGTCACCTTGTCTCACTCCTTTTCCAATTTTTATGTGTGTTGTATTTTCAAATAGCAGAATCTTTGCACTTGCATTTTCATAGATGTTATTAATAATATTAATGTATGCATCTTCAATACTGTAGGATTTCAGAGCCATTGCAACTGCTGATGGTTTCACCGAATCAAAGGCTTTTCCATAATCGATAAAAGCCATGCACAATGGAAGTTCATATTCCCTCGCTCTTTCAATTAGTTCTCTCAGCACGTGGATATGATCTATTGTGCTGTAGCCACTCCTGAATCCAGCTTGTTCTCTCGGTTGAGCCATGTCCAGTGTTACCTTCAAGTGGTGTGAAAGAACTTTAGTGAAGATTTTATAAACCACTGATAGGAGGCTGATAGGTCTGTAGTTCCTGAGATCCTCAATGTCACCTTTTTTATGTAGCAAGATCATTGTAGCGTTGTTCCAATCCTCAGGAATTTTCCCTTCATTAAGGCATCGAGTGAAAATTTGGGCGAGTACTGTTTCGATTTCTCCACTTGCTTCTTGTATGATGTCTACAGTAATTCCATCTTCTCCTGGAGCTTTTCCCCGCTTCATGTTCTTGATTGCATGTGCAACTTCTGCTGGAAGGACTGGAAGAACTCTGGTACCTTTCATGATGTCTGGAGTACATGTATCATCCCTTTCATATAATTTGGAGTAGAAATCTTTCACTCTTGTCAAAATTTCGCCTCTATTTCTTGTTACAGAACCATCTTCTTTTCTCAGTGCCATAATCTGTTTTTTTCCCTTACTGAGATGTCCCTTTGCTATCTTTAGGCTTTGGTTGTTTTCAATTGCTTTCCTTACTAGTTCACAGTTGAATTTCCTTACGTCTTCAGTGATACATTTTCGTACTGTCTTGCATAGCTCTATATATTCCACTTTGGAAGTCACATCTTCTTCAGTTGTCCTCATCTCTCTTCTTTTTTGCATCAACATTTTGGTTTTTCCTGATAATTTGTTCACATGCAACTTGTTCTTAGACCCAGCTAATTTTGTTGCTGTTTCCATAAGAGCTTTGGTTACTTTTCTGTTAACTTCAGAAATATCCACTTCTTCCGATGTTAGACCTTCTAAAGCAGAGAATCTGTTCTTCAGTTCCAATTTGAAGGTATTATGGTGATTTTTAAGGTTGGTTATGTCAATACATTTTGTTTGTCTTATGAGCTTGCTACGTTCGAGTTAAGTGTTGAGGTGCATCTTACATCTCACCAATCTATGGTCACTGCCTGTGTTGAACTTGTTTAGCACACTGCAGTCTTCTATGACGAATTTTTTGTTACACATAATAAAATCAATTTCACTTGTCGTCCCATTTGAATGTCTCCATGTCCATTTCCTGTGTGGCTTTTTCTTGAAAAAGGAGTTCAAGATGAAAAACCGTTCTGCCTCTGCAAACTCTACGAGAGTATTTCCACGCTGGTTTCTGTTGCTGTGACCGAATTTACCTACTGAAGTTTCATTCTGTTGCCGTAGCCCTATTTTTGCATTGAAATCTCCCATAATTATCTTCAAGTGCTGCTTACCTTTATTATTTAGATCACGAATTTCCTCATAAAATTCTTCAATTTCTTCTTCAGCATGACTTGTGGTGGGTGCATAAGTTTGAATAATCTAAGCCTGGTATCTTCTCGAGAGTTGGATAACGAGTCGTGCAGCTTTGTCAGAGGAACTTTCAACTTCTACAACTTTATCCTTCAGTTTCTTGTTTATTATAAATCCAACACCACTAGTTCTGCCAGGGTCTGTCCCACGATAGTAGAAGAGATGTCCACTTTTCAGTTCAATGAGATCTTCTCCTTTTCTCCTTACCTCACTTAGCCCGACGATGTCCCACTTGATCCTTTGTAGTTCCTCTTCCAATTCAAGAAGCCTTGAATCAGAAGATAGGGAGCGTCCGTTATATGTAGCCAAGGTCAGCATCAGATGGCAGCCTAGTCCGGTCCTCAGGGGATTCTTACCACCCTCTGCCTTCATGTCTCACTGGCCGCTGCCTTGGCCAGGTACATTCCAGCTGCCGGAGACTGAGGGCCAAGATTTAAGTTGTGGTGTCATTTTGGAGGGGTTTGTCCATAACTCACCACGCTGGCCAAGCGGGTTGGTGAGTGTGGGATAGCATTTCCTCTAATCCCGATGGTATAGTTATACCGCTATTGGCGGTCGTCAGAGCCCCTTTAGTGGGAACAGGATGTACCACGAGAAGGCGGGGTTGACATTTGTCAAGGAGAGGCTGTGATGTTACGCATCACCTGACCTGCATATCGAGCATAAAGTATTGGTTTTTCTGATAGATTTTGAATAATTTCTTTTTCGAGGTATGCCATAATCACTTCTGCACATAATGCCCATAATGGGGATCCCATGGGGCCACCTTGCGTTTGTTTAAATATATTTCCTTCAAAATACAGGAGTGTTTGGGTATAACGCCTTAACGTCCATGGAGGCCATAGTTATTTGCGCTAGGTCTTGATTAATTAATTTGATTTTTTCTATAAACTCATAGCTATTCTTTAATGTATATTGATTCCTCATGAATATTGGGGATAGATAGTTGTATATCTTTTTCTAGGTTGATGAGTGGTGAGTTTTTTCGATAGAATTAGTCTCTCATCAACCTAGAAAAAAGATATACAACTATCTATCCCTAATACTCACGAGGAATCAATATACATTAAAGAATAGCTATGAGTTTATAGAAAAAATCAAATTAAACTGCTTTAGTGCAATTCTGCATGGAAACCCGGACATTCCCAAAATTCGATGAAATTAAAATTCTAAAAAAGAATAAAAAATCGGAAAGGCAAATGAGGAGGGAAGAAGCAATATTAATCTATAAAAATAAAGCAAGGGTATGTAACCAGAACAACCCTAGCACATTATTGGGCCTGTGGAAAGAACTAATAAGACAAGAAAAACAACAACAAAAGGAAAACTGGCAAAAAAGAAAACCAGGATAGGAGAAGAAAATTAAAAAAAAAAAAAAAGTTGTTTTAATGAAACATAGATGGCGCCAGCCGGGCTTGATAACAGAATATATCCAGGAAAGTATATAAGGTCAGGTGATGCGTAACATCACAGACTCTCCTTGACAAATGTCAACCCCGCCTTCTCATGGTACATCCTGTTCCCACTAAAGGGGCTCTGACGACCGCCAATAGCGGTATAACTATACAATCGGGATTAGAGGAAATGCTATCCCACACTCACCAACCCGCTTGGCCAGCGTGGTGAGTTATGGCCAAACCCCTCCAAAATGACTCACCAACTTAAATCTTGGCCCTCAGTCTCCGGCAGCTGGAATGTACCTGGCCAAGGCAGCGGCCAGTGCGACATGAAGGCAGAGGGTGCTAAGAATCCCCGGAGGACCGGACTAGGCTGCCATCTGATGCTCACCTTGGCTACGTATAACGGACGCTCCCTATCTTCTGATTCAAGGCTTCTTGAATTGGAAGAGGAACTACAAAGGATCAAGTGGGACATCGTCGGGCTAAGTGAGGTAAAGAGAAAAGATGAAGATCTCATTGAACTGAAAAGTGGACATCTCTTCTACTATCGTGGGACAGATACTGGCAGAACTAGTGGTGTTGGATTTATAATAAACAAGAAACTGAAGGATAAAGTTGTAGAAGTTGAAAGTTCCTCTGACAGAGCTGCACGACTCGTTGTCCAACTCTCGAGAAGATACCAGGCTTAGATTATTCAAACTTATGCACCCACCACAAGTCATGCTGAAGAAGAAATTGAAGAATTTTATGAGGAAATTCGTGATCTAAATAATAAAGGTAAGCAGCACTTGAAGATAATTATGGGAGATTTCAATGCAAAAATAGGGCAACAGCAACAGAATGAAACTTCAGTAGGTAAATTCGGTCACGGCAACAGAAGCCAGCGTGGAAATACTCTCGTAGAGTTTGCAGAGGCAGAAGGGTTTTTCATCTTGAACTCCTTTTTCAAGAAAAAGCCACACAGGAAATGGACATGGAGACATCCAAATGGGACGACAAGTGAAATTGATTTTATTATGTGTAACAAAAAATTCGTCATAGAAGACTGCAGTGTGCTAAACAAGTTCAACACAGGCAGTGACCATAGATTGGTGAGATGTAAGATGCACCTCAAAACTAAACTCGAACGTAGCAAGCTCATAAGACAAACAAAATGTATTGACATAACCAACCTTAAAAAACACCATAATACCTTCAAATTGGAACTGAAGAACAGATTCTCTGCTTTAGAAGGCGTAACATCGGAAGAAGTGGATATTTCTGAAGTTAACAGAAAAGTAACCAAAGCTCTTATGGAAACAGCAACAAAATTAGCTGGGTCTAAGAACAAATTGCATGTGAACAAATTATCAGGAAAAACCAGAATGTTGATGCAAAAAAGAAGAGAGATGAGGACAACTAAAGAAGATGTGACTTCCAAAGTGGAATATATAGAGCTATGTAAGACAGTACGAAAAAGTATCACTGAAGACGTAAGGAAATTCAACTGTGAACTAGTAAGGAAAGCAATTGAAAACAACCAAAGCCTAAAGATAGCAAAGGGACATCTCAGTAAGGGGAAAAAACAGATTATGGCACTGAGAAAAGAAGATGGTTCTGTAACAAGAAATAGAGGCGAAATTTTGACAAGACTGAAAGATTTCTACTCCAAATTATATGAAAGGGATGATACATGTACTCCAGGCATCATGAAAGGTACCAGAGTTCTTCCAGTCCTTCCAGCAGAAGTTGCACATGCAATCAAGAACATGAAGCGGGGGAAAGCTCCAGGAGAAGATGGAATTACTGTAGACATCATACAAGAAGCAAGTGGAGAAATCGAAACAGTACTCGCCCAAATTTTCACTCGATGCCTTAATGAAGGGAAAATTCCTGAGGATTGGAACAACGCTACAATGATCTTGCTACATAAAAAAGGTGACATTGAGGATCTCAGGAACTACAGACCTATCAGCCTTCTATCAGTGGTTTATAAAAACTTCACTAAAGTTCTTTCACACCGCTTGAAAGTAACACTGGACATGGCTCAACCGAGAGAACAAGCTGGATTCAGGAGTGGCTACAGCACAATAGATCATATCCACGTACTGAGAGAACTAATTGAAAGAGCGAGGGAATATGAACTTCCATTGTGCATGGCTTTTATCGATTATGAAAAAGTCTTTCATTCGGTGAAACCATCAGCAGTTGCAATGGCTCTGAAATCCTGCGGTATTGAAGATGCATACATTAATATTATTAATAACATCTATGAAAATGCAAGTGCAAAGATTCTGCTATTTGAAAATACAACACACATAAAAATTGGAAAAGGAGTGAGACAAGGTGACACCATATCTCCGAAGCTCTTTAATGCCATATTGGAAAATGGCTTTCAATCACTGAACTGGGAAAACAAAGGCATAAAGATTAATGGAGATTATCTAACCCACCTTCGTTTTGCTGATGACATAGTCATTTTTGCAACTACCCCATCAGAGCTACAGAGTATGATGCAGGAACTTGCTGACATGAGTAAAGAAGTGGGATTAAAAATGAACTTTCAGAAGACAAAAGTGATGTTCAATGCTTTTACAAGAAATGAAGATATATCGATTGATGTAGAAAAGCTGGAGATAACAGACACGTACGTTTATCTTGGACAGCAGATATCAAGTGAGGGTCACATTGGTGAAGAAATTAATCGGCATACAAAACTTGCCTGGAGAGCTTTTGGAAGGAACAGCATAATTTTCAAGAGCAATATGCCATTATGTCTTAAAAGAAAAGTGTTTGATCAATGCATCCTTCCAGTGCTTACGTATGGGGCAGAGACGTGGACCTTAGCTAAAAGAGACATACAAAGGCTGCAGACAACTCAAAGCAGCATGGAGAGGTGCATGCTTGGTGTAACCAGGAGAGATAAGAAGAGGAACACGTGGATCCAAGAAATGACAAGAGTGGAAGACATCATGATCAGAGTTAAATCCCTGAAATGGCAATGGGCTGGACATACTGCCAGAAGAACAGACCATCGATGGACAGCCGAAATTTTAGATTGGATTCCAAGGGACAGGAAAAGACCCAGAAGAAGACCACATGGAAGATGGGTGGATGAAATTCGAAAGTATGCGGGAGTGACATGGAGGAGACTGGCACAAGACAGACCGTTGTGGAGGAAACTTGGGGAGACCTTCGTCCAGCAGTGGATTGATAATGGTTGACCATGATGATGATGATGATGATATCCGACGAATGGCAACATGGAGTATCGAACTCCATTAGCGCGAAGTTAAGCACGAACATCGGTGGTAAAGTCGCCACGCTCCTGAAGATGCCCAGGGTATGGGCGAAAATTTCGAGTATAAAGAACGGTAAAAATTGATGTGTTTGAATCCTAAGGCAAAGATCCAATGAGAGTACCCAGTGAAAAGTGTGAGAAGTAAAGCCAGTCATTGCATACAACGGACTTTAGGACAATAACATCAACAAAGACCGGAAAACAGGTGCGTGAAATGTTCCCATCGCTAGAAAGGAATGCCAAGGTAAGCATTAGCCACTAGAATTTTGTACAAATTACTTTGAAATATCGCACGTAAAAGAGAATAGTAGAATGATTAGAGCTATATAATAGTCAGAATTAGAACTACTAATTGGAATTTAAAAGGAAATATAGTCTCAAATATTCCTCAATATGAAATTACTAGGAAAACACAGATGTTCCCACTTGCTTAACAAAGCAGTTGTGTCCTAGTAATTCCATTGCCAAACATATTGCTTCAAAAGAAAGTGCATCAAATACTCTTGCTCTTGCACTTGCCAAACCTATTGATTCAAAAAAGGCACATTAACTGCTCCTGTCCAGCATACAAGAAAACGACCTGCACCACAAGGTACTGCTGAGAACTTGCCTGTTAAAAAATCCAAATGTGCCACAATAAGTTTTGTTTTAAAGAAATAATTCACCTATAAAAATTTGTGATGGTTACTGTAAAACTGTGATCATGGTGAAGTGAATTAATGAAACGAGCTCTCTGTGTACACAACTACAGTTGGACGTGCATAATCTTGATTATAAGTTTTTTGTTTATCCTTATGCAATTTTACAATTTAAATGACTCTTTTAAAAGTGTGCAACACTTATTTGATTCAACAGAATTTAGTAATGATTATTTGAAACATCTTCCAAGGTACGTTATGTACTGTATTAATTATTACAATTTCAATAATTTGGTTAACATATTTCTATTATGGGCTTAAAATGCTATATAAGCAGCAAATATGTGAATTGGATTTTAATATTATGCAAGATCTTTTTTTTTTCTTTTTCTTTTGTAAGATAAGGAATTTTGGATATTTGTTAAATTTCAACTGGTAGTTCCTACCTAATAATCAAATTTAACTTTCCGATTACAATTTGCATGGACATCAAATTTTGTTTACATGTATATTCATTAATGTTCGGTTGTTTTATGCACTTTTGATTTAATAATGAATTTTAACCACATATAATATTTATTGTATATTGTGTTTATGTCTGAGTGCACATGGTGGTGGTGGTGGTGGGGGGGGGGGTATTCAAAATATTTTCAGTCATGGCCACATCTCACAACTTGCACCCATGCCTAGAAATCCGAGAGGTGTAAAATGGATGACCAGTTAGTGTACAAGCAAATTCAGATTTTATATTGTTTGCTTTGAATATTCTATTGATTTCTCATGTGTTATGAAGATTATTTCTTCTTTCATTGATTTATCTGGGTTGGAAAGAAAGTATTGTCTGATCACAAAGTACCCGAAATCAAGCCACAGCACACATTGGCCACTGAGATTATGCAGCAGGTAGGTGGCTTAAGTCAGTGGCAGTTCGTTGTTAGAAGGCAAAGAGTGTAAGCACCAGCCAACATGGAAGTGGACAAGGAGCACATCCCCCATTGTATGATGCACGTGTTTTGTCATGGTGGCACCTCCACAAGTGCTGTAAGGAACATTATCAGTATGTACCCCAATGCCATATCACATCATTAGTGCTGTTGTTGATTCAAATGGTTTCGACAAGAAAATTTTGACCTGTCAAACTGTCCCCAAAACGGAAGGCCCGTGACAATGGATATGGACATGCTAATGACCTTAATGGTAACTGACCCATGTGTGACCACATGGGCGTTTGCCAAAAAACAGCTGAGGACTACCCACATGAGCATTATCATTCACCTGCGTCAAATTGGAAAGTTGCACAAGAGGAGAGTTTGGGTACCCCATCAACTCACAGTTGAGCAGAAAGCAAATCGCACGAGTGCATGCCTTTCCCTGCTTGCACATGACTGAGTTGAACTGTCCTTGGAATGCATTGTGGCAGGTTACGAGAAATAGGTCCTGTATGACTAAAATATCAGTGCCCAGAACCAGTGGTTGGACCCAAAATGGAAGCCCATGGCAACGCTCAAAGCTGTCGTACCCACGTAAGGTCCTGCTGTCTGTTTAGTGAGATATGCAGGGTGCCGTGTTTTTTAGTTGTTGCAGGAGAACATCACTATCACCACCAATGTGTACTATCATCATCTTGATAATCTGCACACATGGCTCACGTTGAAATGACCAGCACTGCTGAATCGCAAGGGTGTCCTCCTACAGCAGGATAGAAAGAGATCTCGCACAGCACGGGTGACCTGTCACAAGATCCGGGACCCGGGCTAGGAGCTACTGCTGCACCCAGCCTATTCCCCAGATATTACCCCAAGTGACTACCACCTTTTCTGGTCATTGCAGCATTTCCTGGATGGACAGCAGTTCACCAAATGGAATGTTATCAAACGAGTACCTACTCATTTCTTTGCATCCAAGGCGCCACAGTTTGTTCTACAGGGATGGTATCCAACAGCTGCCCAGATGATGTAACCAGGTCGTGGCGAATGATGGTGATTAGATTTTGGACTGATTTGTACTTGTATATACTGTAATCAGCACTGATTTCTGTTACCTTCAATTTACAGTTATTACTTTGTTTCCAACCCAATATGTAAGATGTTCAATGTATTGGTTTTTAGTGGCCTCTCACGAAATATATACAAAGTGACTTAAAGTTATTGGATATGTGATCCACAATGAAATCAAATGTGAAAGTAGTGGATCTAAATTTGTGGCTCACGTGAAGTTCACAGAGCAGTATATATACAACCCAAAGATCAGCTTTCAGTTAGTAGTGTTTGGAGTCAGAATCGGAAAAGCTGCCGATTTATCTAAGTTTGATAAAGGACAAATTACGATGGCACGATACTTTGGAATTACGATCTCAGAAACAGCACGCCTTGTGGGTTGTTCGTGCGCCGCTGTAGTGAGTACATATCAAAAGTGGTGCACTGATGACCAAACGATGAACCGTCATCCAGCCGTGTGTCATCCGCAGCACATTAATGCCAAAGGGGAGTGAAGACTGCTGCACGATGCACATTGTGCACAGCGATTGCAGGGCCACAGTGCGACAAATCATCCACAGCTACAACAGTGGTGATCAAGGCAGTGTGTCACAGCACACAGTTCATCGCAGCCTTCTGCGCATGAGCCTGTGTGGCTGAAGACCCAGCTAGGGCACCATGCTTACTGCACATCATCACTACCGACACATCAAATAGGCCCAAGATCATAGAGATTAGACCGTGGATGATTGGAAGAAAGTGGCCTGATCTGACGAATCAAGATTTCTGGTGCATCAGGTAGGCGGCCGAGCGTGGATACACCGATTACCAACGGAGGCTATGGCACTTGGATGCCCTGTTGGGTGGAAACACTCCGGCAATGGCATGCTGTGGGCGATGTTTTCATGGGACACTTTAGGCCCCATTATCCCAATAGCACAATCCCGGACAGCTGTCGGGTATCTGAACATCGTTGCAGACCAAGTTCACCCATTCATGGCAACCGTGTTCCCTGCTGGTGATGGCTGTTTCCAACAGGATGATGCGCCATGCCACACTGCCAGAATCGTCAAGGAGTGGTTCGAGAAACATGCAGGTGACTTTTTGGTTAATGCCCTGGCCTCCAAATTCATGAACCCAATCAAACATTTGTGGTTGAACTTGAAAAAGCAAGTTTGCCCTAAATAACCCACACCCTGAAATGTAAGGGAACTGGAGGACCTGCTGTTGACATTATGGCACCAGATACCCTAGATACCTATCGCCACCTCATTGAATCGATGCCTCGCTGAGTGGCCACTGTTTTGCCGGCTAAAGGGGTTCATACGGCTTATTAAGTAGGTGGTCATAATGTAATGTCTCATCGATGTATAGTCCAGCTTGCAGTCAATCACAAGCTATGTGTTAGCACATAGGGGTTCAATTATTATTTAAATCTTGTTGAACTGCAGCAAAAATTATTGTAAATCACCATTGGATGTTCACTTCTCAGTTATGTGTTTGATATATTTCATTTGGTTCACATCATTGCAAATAGAAAGTAATTACTTCATCATTAGATAAGTGTGACTTAACAGTTGGTCATTGTCCTATTCTTTATTAGAACTTTTACTAGTTCTTGACAATAAAACATTTTTTTCATTTGTCTGTTTCTTCTATGCTATTTTTAAATTTAATTGTTTTATATTTATTAATATACATGCACACATGCATCTTTTATTTCTAGGACTATGAAGAGCTGATGAAACGCCCATTCAAAAACTATTCCAAAGCCCGTGGTACTCTCAGCAGTGCTTTAAATGCATCGGAGTTTTTGATTTCTGTTTCGAAAGTCAAAAATGAGAGGATTTATCAATTTAAAAATTCTGGTATGCAGTATGTGTGTTTTCAATTATATCCAGCCTACATTTAAAAGTTCAGTAGCAATTTTATTAATGAATATTACCAAGAACATTTGTATCTGTGTTGAATAATTTTGAATACCGGGCTTCTCAAAACGTAAGAGGTAAATTATAAATTTTTAATAAGTTTTATTGAAAACGAGATAAAGCATAATGCATTTTGAATCTTTAATTTCATACATGAGTGTATTTTTTCAGAACACAAATTTTAGAAAACTTTTTTTGTATGGATTGACTTGTGGAAGACTTAATCCCTATGTTTGTCTGAACTGTTTTGTAAAATAATTAGCATTGAGTTATAAAATCCAACAGTTATAAATTGAAATTTAGTTCTAAAGTAATGAAAGTCAATGTTCCTTATTTTAAATACCTAATATCCCATCTTTTGACTGACTACAGTGGAAATCTGTCAAAAGTTTGTAATTGACACATACATATTATGTATGCAGTATAGCTGTTTTCAGACTTCATATTCTATTAAACTATATTATAGAATTTTTCGTGAAATGACACATTACAAGCACTCCTGTGAAAATATTTGCAGTAATGATTAAGCCAGTAAAAAATTAATTTGGTTACGTAACATAATCATAAATGAGTGGTAGGCAATGCACATAACTAACAAACAAATTAAGAAGAAGGCAGTGTATAACACACTAAGTTACTTATAAAAAGTTTAAGGCAAAACAATTTCAGCCATTACTATGGCCTTCATCAGTGCGACTACGATTGGTTTACGTTGCCAGATTGGAAAGGTAAGTTTTGTAATAGTAAATCCAGGTGACGTGATGCAGTGAGGGATTTTCAGATATAAAGAACGAAAGTGGGGAGCTCAGAGTTGCAATTTTGGAAAATAAAATTTCCAAACTTTCTTTGAACCTCAGAGCATACTGATTTTAGAAGGAGCCAACTTTTTAGTATCGGACCAATTTGGTATAGCAGAAGTGTCAGCCATGGTAAGAAGATACAAGGAAGACTAAGGTTTTCCAAATTTCACATCAGATTTGTGTTCCTGAAGTCTTGAGAGAATTTTTCGGAATGAACTTCCTATGTACGCGGTTAATCCTATGTTAGTCTTGATCGGAATTTTATACACTCCAGGCGAAGAAAGCGGAGGACTTAGGTCTCTGTCATTACGGAAGATAACAGAAATTGAAGGTGAAGAACAAATGGCAAGTCTATATCCGTTCTTCACCTTTAATTTCTGTTATCTTCCATAATGACAGAGACCCAAGTCCTCCGCTTTCTTCGCCTGGAGTGTATAAAATTCCGATCAAGACTAACATAGGATTAACCGCGTACATAGGAAGTTCATTCCGAAAAATTCTCTCAAGACTTCAGGAACACAAATCTGATGTGAAATTAGGAAAACCTTAGTCTTCCTTGTATCTTCTTTCCATGGCTGACACTTCTGCTATACCAATTTGGTCCGATACTATAAAGTTGGCTCCCTTCCAAAATCAGTATGCTCTGAGGTTTAGAGAAAGTTTGAAAATTTTATTTTCCAAAAATTGCAACTCTGAGCTTCCTATTTTCGTTCCTTACATCTGGAAATCCCTCATTGCATCACATCACCCGGAGTTACCATTACAAAACTTACTTTTCCAATCTGGCAACGTAAATCAATCTCATAGTCGCACTGATGAAGGCCATAGTAATGTATGAAATATATTTGCCTTAAACTTTTTATACATAACTTAGCGTGTTCTACACTACCTTCTTCTTAATTTGGTTACCATAATTCTGAAAATCCTCCAAATACATGGCATCAGTGAATAAACAAAGACATCGCTCTTTCCACGTTTTAGCTACACACAGCAACCGAAAAATTATTATTCGGCCACTGCTGGGGAATCGAACCCCAGATCTCTCGATATCTAGCCGAGCGTGTTAGCCTTACACCATGGTGGCCAACAATCCACGGCACTGTGTGTGTTTTTCTGTCAGCTTCTGACATCATAAATCCGTAAAATAGGCTCAGCTACTGAGACATCTCCATGTCATGGCCATTAATGGCACTGGCTATATATTAATTATAGCAGTTAAATCCAAAGTGAAAATTCTCCAAATACGTGGCATCGGTGAATAAACAAAGACAGCCAGTGCCGTTAATGCCCACCAGATGGAGATGTCTCAGTAGCTGAGCCCATCTTATGGATTTATGATGTCAGAAGCTGACAGAAAAACACACAGTGCCATGGATTGTTGGCCACTGTGGTGTAAGGCTAATACGCTCGGCTAGATATTGAGAGATCTGGGGTTCGATTCCCAGCGGTGGCCGAATAACAATTTTTCAGTTGCTGTGTGTTGCTAAAACGTGGAAAGAGCGAAGACTTTATTTATTTATTTATATACCATAATTCTTTTCAAAAACTTTGAAAAAATTCTGGCAGTAGTTTTTAAGTTTTAGATCATTATCGGAATGGTTGTGTGAAGCATTTTTCATTAAAAAATTCAAGTTATTCTTTATTTTTTATTTATTTATTTATTTTGCTGAATTTTATTGAAAAGTATTCAGCAACCTCACACAATGACACATTTATGTTTGAAAGTGCATGTCATTGATGTACAATTACTTTTATTCTCTTTCTCAAAGTCCTTGTATGTAGGTCATTTCAAAAGTTTTGCACACTGCACAGGCACTCACTGCCTGTAGGATTATGGAAGCGCTCCAATTGTTTTGCCACTTGTGAGTCAGACTTCATTATACAAAATTGTGTCTATGTTTGGTGGCTAATTTGTCCCTGTTCCAAAAAATTGTGCCTAGAAATGGAGGAAGAAAGTGAGTCAGGTTAGATCTCACATAGCGACCAGGAATCCTACATTAGAACTGAAACTTTGTGAGGAAAATCCCCTACCGAAATTCATAAAGCTTTGTGTGAAGTTTGTAGGGCAAGTGTAGTGGATCGTAGCACAGTGTTACAGCGGGCTTCTCGTTTCTGCTAAGGATGGGAACGCATCGAAGATGACCCAAGAATCGACCAGCCATCAGATGCAATGGATGACAGTTCTGTGGTTATCAACAGTATTTTGGAAGATCAATGGAAAACATGTAAAGAGATTGCATATGAAACAAACATGTCTACCGCTTCAGTTTTCAGAATCCTAACTAAAAAATTACAGAAGAGAAAAATGACTGCCAAATGGGTTCCGCATAATCTGAATGAAGTGCAGCAAGCAGTTCGCAAAGGGATCGCAGAAGAATTTCATCAGCAGTACAAGACAGAAGGCAAGCAGTTTTTGGACAGAACTGTTGCTATTGATGAAACCTGAATAAGAGATTTTGAACCAGAACTGAAATCTCTGTCTGTTCAGTGGAAACGTCCAGAATCAATTCTCCAGAAAGAATTCTGCTGCCAACAATCGAAGGTTAAGCTGATGATGATTATGGCCTATGACAATGTTGGAGTGACAGCAACAGACAAAGTGCCTGAGGGGACGACTGTAACAGCAGGATACTACAGAAGGTTTCCGCAAAATGTTTTGCCGCCAAAGAAGGCCCGACGTGCTCGAAGCTGGTGTCATCATTTTTCATGACAACATGGGGACGCATGTTGCCCTTACAGCAAGAGACATTCTGGAAAAGTATGGATGGGAATTGCTTCCCCACGCATCATATACAGGCCTGATATGAGCTCACCGGACTATGACTTGCTTCCAAAACTGAAGAAGATACTCTGCGGGAAACAGCTCAGTATGATTCTGGATATTTCTAATGAGGTGACCTGAGTAATCCAACACCTCAACTATGGAGGTGTCCTGACTGGAATAAAAGACTTGTCCAAATGTTGGGCCACTGTGATAAAGAAACATGGAGATCATTTCATAGGCCTGTAAAGGTATGTTGTGAAATAAATTTGGTTTTAAAGAGATAACCCACAGTGTGCAAAACTTTTGAAATGACCCTCGTAATTGAAGTTGACATTTGGTAATAGGTAACTCCATAAAATCTGTGAAGTTTGGCATGATGGTTATGTAAGCACTAGCACTGACAATAACTTGTTACAGTTGCATCAAAGCATCAAATTACTGTTCATGTGAACCCATCGGAATCATCAAACGATTTTCAAGAGCCAAGAAAAATAAGATTAATAACTATAACATTATCTTATTGAAAGATATAATGAAGGTATAGGGGATGTGCTAATCTTAATTTACTTCTTGGCAGTGAAATCTGAAGCAAAATGTTTTTGCGGAACTAGTTCACTAATGCACAGAACATGTTCTTAGTGGCCAGCTGCACCTTGAATTCTGAACTCCATGAAAATGTGCTTTCACATTTCGACTTCACAAAGGAAAAGTCTCTATGATTGTTCACCAAAAAGAATGCATATCAACTAGCCCTGCACCCAGAAGCCACATTCCACATGCTTCTCGAACATCTGAAAACCACTATCTTGTACCCTTTACATAAGGTGCTTTCTAATTTGCCAGAAAAATACCAGAAACAGTTGTTTTAAATGTGCAGAGAAAGATTACATCAACATTGTTTCCCAAAGTTTACAATGGACACTAAACTACAATATAAGTAAGGAACAAATTAAATGAAATTTATTATTTCAAATACACTATGTCAACAAAAGTATTTGTACATCTCCACATATGCAAATAAATGCATCTGCAGAGCCAGATACACACGCATGGTAGATGTTGGTGCTGCTTGTAAAGAGGAGCGTTGGTTCACCTGTCAGATTGCTCTGGAAGCAACTGTGCTATGCAGAGCCAAACTGACGGACTTTGAAAGTCCATCAGTTCAGCTGAGGATGATGGACATAAAATTAAAAGTCCATCAGTTTTCCAAGGGACAGGGTGATTGGATGCCTCTTGAGTAAGAAATCAATATGTAGCATTGCCACACTCTGTCCTAGGTTTCTCCAAAACCCCTGTCACTGATGTTCATCAATGGAAAAGAGGTGGTGCCACTACAGTGAAATAGTGCTCTAAACAAACTGAGTGATCATGCCATACAAAGCTTATTGCTCAGAATGTGGAGGCATGCACATCCTCTCCTTTGCTATGGACTTGGAGACATGTTGAACAAACAACTGTAACATCTATTTTCACCAGAACATTCCATAGGGACTGCATTCTGAAGGTTACCATGCTAGGCCAGCTGCACACAAGCCATATATCACTCCAGATAATGCTAGGCTGTGACTGCAGTGGTGTTTTGATCATTATTCGTGGACAGAAGAGTGGAAGAGGGTCATGTGGTTGGATGACTTATGTTATTCACTCTTTTGTTTGGATAGACATATTTGGGTGTGGCATTTGGTCAGGGAACTCTGTCAGTTGGACTGCATTGTCCATACACTCAAGTTTGGGGGATGTCTGTGATGGTGTGAGGGGGTCATTCCATGTTAAATCAACAAATTTTAAGAAAAAATTTTGCCACACCATTTTCGATTTTGATAAAATTTGGTAAGGGGTATGTACCAATCTTCTAAACTCAAATAATTTTTTTATACCTTAAAAATTTTTGCTCCTGGGATATAGCCATTTGCTTACTACACGGACAAGCAAAAAATGCCATTTCAGACTTATTTTCTGAAAGCTGTGGAATTTTTATTTGAATTAAAAGAGTGTTCAGATAGGGCTTATTGGAAAGATTAAAGAATGTACTTTTATTTGTGCAAACTAAATTAGGTTTAAGTTAAGCATAAACAGAGGTTTTTGGGGCTCGAATCTTCGTTCATGAATTGTTTTTTGTCATTTTAAGCATAAAAAACAAAAACAATGAAAGACTTGAAGTAACAAGCCAATTTTTTTCCTGTTACACTTATGTATGAGTAGTATGTGCAGAAAAAAACTGAACTGTTACTGGTAGTCCTTCACCCTGAAAAAATTGCTCAGATTTCAAAAATATGAAATTTCAAAAATATGCTTTTTCATACTCTGAAAAAGTCATGTGGGACAGGTGTTAAAAATTTGAAAATGCCAAGATAAGAAGCCCTGATAATGTACTTTAAAACAAAAAAACGTCGTCTTGTGACTCCAAGGGATAAAGGAGATACAAGCCGTTGAAGTAACAAAAAAACAAAAAAACTTGATCGCTAGTTAAAATGGTCTGTGTAGATAGGATAATTACCAACAAAATTTACTTAAAATTTATTTACATAAAGTACAAAACGTGTACTTAAGAATGATAACTGTTCTCAGTTATGAAGAATGATAACTGTTCTCAGTTATGAAAATTTCTGCTTTTTTGTGACTTTTTCCTGTAAATTTCCACATTTTAGCTATTTTAAGCTATTTACATGGCAATTGCAGCTATTTTCAACTTTTCTGTTTAGAAACCATTATCATCCCTGGTTTATTAGATGTACTGCATTAAATGCTATATTATGTATTTAAATACTGAAATTATATGTTAAGTGTTAATATATAATTTGTATAAATATTTACTTATTTACTAGCTATACCCGGCCACGCGTAGCTGTGGCACATTGTGGTTGCATGGATGAGAAATGAGGAACAAAACAAAGCATACGTTTCATAGAAGTTTAATTTTGCAATACTTGTGGGTATACAATATTTTTTGTTTTTCCATTCTTTGCGTAGATATAAAGGCTATCTGGTTTGCCGACACGGGAACACGCAACATACAGTTGTCCATGTGAGAATCAATCCGCATCTAAATCTAAACCACACAATTCTAAAGATTGACCTTGAGCTTTATTGATTGTGATTGCGAACGCCAATCGAATAGGGAATTGCAATCTTTTAAATTGAAATGGTGTATCGGTCGGGATCATGGGAATTCGAGGGATGAGGACATCTTCACCTTCGAAAGACCCCGTTAAAATTGTTGCTTCCACTACATTTTTCATCAGTTTTTTAACTGCGAGTCGCGTGCCGTTGCAGAGTTTTGGCTGATTAATATTCCACAACATGATAATTGGCACACCTATTTTCAATTTTAATATGTGTGGTGGCATCCCTGGCAGATCAAGTGAGTTCAAAAATTCCGTTGGATAATTAACTACTTCATCTGCTTCCACAACTGTATCTATCGACTTGTATGTAATTTCCTCACTTTGAATGCTGGATTGAATAACATTATTAATTTGATAGACATCTTTATTCTTCGCGGCAAGGATAGCTCGTTCACTGAGCCAATCGTGATTCTTATAATTAATTTGAATATTAGGAAATACTTTTTCGATCAGTTCTTCTTTCGATGTTACTAAATTACAAAAATTATCAGGAAATGATATTCGTCTTGACGTCTCATCGACTGGCAGTTGTCTGTTCCCAATGTCCAGTAACTGTCGTGAGAATACCTCGGCTGATTGGTCGTTCTGCAGCTGGACACGCATATTCGTAGTCAACTGCAATGTACGTACGTGTCGCCACAATGTTGAATATTTCAGGCAAGCATTTATTTCGTCCGCTGGTGTCAATCAAGAAATTACAGGCAATGTTTGCCTAAAATCTCCTGCGAGCAATATCAATGCATTCCTGAATGGTTGAACGTTTCCACGCGAATCTCGCAACGATCGATCAAGAGCTTCAAGCGATTTTTTATGTGCCATCGTGCATTCATCCCAAACAATGACTTTACATTTTTGTAATACTTTTCCCATACCAGATGCTTTGGAAATATTGCACGTGAGAGTCTCGATGATTCGCATGTTTAATGGCAACTTCAGAGCTGAATGAGCAGTCCTTCCACCTGGTAACAATGTCGCAGCTATTTCAGACGAAGCGAGAGCTAAGGCTATCTCATTTTTTGATCGAACCGTTGCCAGAATCAATCTGATAAGGAATGTTTTCCCAGTTCCTCCTGGCGCATCCAAGAAGAAGGCCCCCCAACTCCGTCATTTATCATTTGCATTATGCGATCATAAATGCCCTTCTGTTCACACGTTAAATTGGGAATGTTTGATTGGACATATGACTGGAGATCACCGGTGTTGTAACTCTGTTCACGGCACAAATCCACATCAAATAAAGCAGTCTTAGTTTGGTTGGGTGCTGGCATTCCCAATTGACTAAGAACTTTATTTGCAATAGCTAAGCACTTGTCTTCAATATTTATCAATGTTTTGTTGTAAATGCCTTCTGTAAATTCCATGGTCATATTGGCATTTTCTAGGCGTACTCTATGCAAAATATCCTCAGCCATATGCGATCGATATCTTTCCCATAACTCTGTGGGAGATGAAGGGAAGCAAGCGGTCAATATAATTGCGAATAGTGCTCAAATTTGGTTTGGATGTGCAGTGTTGCACACGTCACTAATACATATATCCCACTGTTGGTCGTTTTCTAATAAATTAAGGGCTTGACACGCACTGCGGAAAGTGGCATATGTGACGCCGTCAACAATTTTCAATTGCTGGGAAGATCTAGGACCAGGCACATTTACCAGCAGCATGCGAAGGAAAAAACATTCATCTTGATTAGGATGCACTGTATAAAGTCTACCAATTGTATTTTCTCTGAAAATGCCAGGTTGACCGTCGACTGGCTCCCCTCGTCTGCGTCGTACGAATGCTTTTTTAGTTACATTCCACGTGTAATAAGAGGGCACTTCTGTGTACATCAGTGTTCTGGCGAAAGCGACTTCCTGACATAAGGTGAAGAAAGCAGTCAGAGTTGTACCAGGTGGATTAAGGGCTCTTTGTTGCACATTTGCATCTGTGAAATAAACACGCTGTCCATTCTCTAAATGTACTGCTAAGTGAACCACAGCTGGATTGCGTTCATGCATGGGAAATGAAAAATTCGCAATGCAGCCTCATTGCTGCTTATGTATCTTCCAGCCTGGTATTGTGCAATTTCATCGATAACTCGTACTGCATTTCTGTCACTATTTTCTGGTTGCACACCAAAAACTGCCATATCGCTGCCTTTATTCACATACTTACAGATGTATTTAATCGATTTGACCGAATTGCAATATTCTACGTTTATGTGCGCTTTGTATGTTTTTGACAACAGAGGCGAATATGGGACCACCCAACGGCTGTCTACATCAATATCACCATTTCGCATGTGTATAGTTGCCGAATTCCCGCCATCTTCAGTTGATCGTCTCCTATACTGAGGATATCCATCGTCTCCTGTTACTGTGTTGGCTGCGAATGCTCGAGGATATTGCTTAGAACATTTCCCGTCTACCATGCATGGTAAATTCGGATTTAGTGTACCGCATGGTCCATGTATCATGTTTTTGATAACAACTGCATGCAAATCCTTATCGACGTCGGCCCGTGGAATCTCAGCGCATATCACATCGTCGATTTCGTCTGAAGTTATTTTATCGTATAGCCAGATTAGTATATGCGCATATGGCAATCCTCTCTTTTGCCATTCTACTGAATACATCCAGCAGCGCACAGATCTAAACACTTCATGTTTCACAATGAAATCCATCAGCGACTTAAGCTTTTGTCTGAAAACGCGTGCTGTGATGTCACGCCTATCCACGGGTGATTGCCCAGGAAGTAACAGCTGCTGTATCTCGTCCCAAGCTGGATTGCACGTGAAGGTGATAAATAAGTCTGGACGCCCGTAATGACGAACATATGCCATTGAATCTTGAGCATATTCCTGCATGTGACGTGGACCGCCTATGTATGAAGATGGCAAAATAGTAAGCTTTCCAACGTTGGTTGTATTACCGTCATTCACAACTGCATCTCGCAAATGAATGTATTCTTTGGAGCGGAGTTTGGTCTGATTCAAACGAAGAAATAGCAAACGTTCCGTTTCAGTTTTTGCATACATATCCACAATGTACTGGTGAAACAACTGACGGCATTTCAAAATATAATTGTCCTCGTTCCTCCGAATCATTAAGCGGTAGGCGTAAAAGTTCATTGCGCTGCACTTTTTATTAATTTCTGCACCATTCACTGGGTTTATCATCTTCACATTGAAATGATATCCATCGGCACCATCCCAGAAGATAACTGGATATTGCAAAGCATCGTAACAACGGTGAGTTTCTGCGACGTTTATCAATTGATCGTTTCTTCGATGGAGAACAATATCTCTAGGTTGGAACTGATCTCCGACTATGACAATTGCTACTTCGTCTATAGTTGGAGCATTATATCTTCGGACATGTTCTCCAGCGGGCGTTTTGTCGGCGTGAATGACAATCTTGTGGGTATCTGATGGCATCATATCCATTGCCGTTTTGAACAAACGCACCAAATTGTTCTTTTCGTGAAGGAGCTCCTGTAGTTGCGAAATGATGGATCTTCTTAGCGAGGTATGTATTCCACAACGTGCATCGACTTCATCTCTATCATCACCGATGAAGTACATTTGAAGGAATTTATGGTCACTATCTCGGAACGGGAGCAGGGAGCCAGCTTTGTGATATATTTGTCCTTTGATTTTAAAAGTTGGCATGAATTGAGCAGTCACAATTTCCGCACCAAATGACGTCATTTGGAAGCAAGAGTTATATTTCCTGATGTTTGATAGAAAATGCTTCGATTCAGCGGCAGATCCAGCAAGTAGAGTTTTCAACGGCTCTGGTGGTGCTTCAAGTTGAGGCAATTTAATTTTTCCGCCAGCGCAACACATCCCATTCGTTTCATTATTGATCTTTAGAGCCTGGCAGTAGGTACAGACATGACTCATCTGGCCAATGACAACATGCGGACTTGAACTATAATCAACAGCTGGATTGTAGCGGAATGCAAGGTGATTGTATTGCAGAATCAGATCTGCTGTTCTTTGGGTACGTGTTTCAGCTATCCTCGACGCCTCGCGTTCATTCCGTTGAGAACGAACCAAATCTGTTGCTGCAGAACGCGACTGCCGTGCTCGCAATCGTGCATCCTCAAGCCTGGCTGCTCGTCTTTCTGCTGGTTCTGTGTTACGCATCTGGATGGTGCTTAGTCTGTTCCTCTCTCGTACATATGCCCGCTCTTCGTCAGTCATATTCGAAAGCCGTCTTCTCGATCCTTCTGTGTGGCGAGTGCGACGACCCAAATTCGTTTTTTTTGCGAGGCATTATTTCGGTTTTCACTGGAACAGAAGGAAGGGATAAGATTATAACCTCTTATGGCTCTCACAGCTCTAGGTTGAAAACCATGAGAGATAAGAGACAAAACATAACCTCTACTTACGATTTGGCGAACGGCGCAGCTCAATCACGACACAATCACCTAGTATGGAGAGTGTTCCCCTCGCTTCCGGCAGATGGCGTGTTTGCTGGTACACAGCTGACCGTTGAAAAAGCTGTTTTATCGCGGTCGTGGGTATGTTACTGACGCAAAAAATAGATAAAAACAACACGATCACCTAGTATGGAGAGTGTTCCCCTCGCTTCTGGCAGATGGCGCGTTTGCTGGTACACAGCTGACCGTTGAAAAAGCCTTCGACCATATATACTGATAGACTGCGCATGGCATCAAAATTTCTGGCTCCAACATCGCAAGCCACGAAATCACGTGACTTCGATCAAAAAGATGGTTAACTCGTGCTGTTGTGCTCATCATGAATTTTAGGAGTTTCTTTTTAGAATTCCATTACGACTTTTCATTCGTGAATACATTTATTACGCTCTGATGCAGCTATTGCCAGTGCGCAGTCCATTAGTATATATGGTCGAAGGAAAAAGCTGTTGTCTCGCGATCGCGGGTATGTTACTGACGCGAAAAATAGATAAAAACAATCTTTGAAGCGGGTTGTATATCGTGTCAAAATTTGAGCTCAATCGGTGCAGAACTTTTTGAGTTTTTGAAGCGTACACAAACCAACTTAACATTTTTATGTATATAGATTTTCTTTAGGTGGGTAGCGGTGGTTCCAAAATATGAGAAAAATGAAATACTAAAAGTATTCTAGATTAAACTATAGGATAAGTTCTGGTCTATACTTGTCTGGACATGTACTATTTACTGGAGTGTGTTTCTGCCTGGATGTGACTGCTGGTTCAAATCATGTTTGAACATGCATAGCTTCACACTGGTCCAGCCTCTCTGATCTCTGTTCAGCGTTGTTCACTTACTGAGTTGACTCAGAGCTGATAGGTTGTGTTTGTGCTTCAGTGTCCTTTGAGCAGTGTATTCCTTTTATTTTAAGTGTTGAACATATTCTATTGAAATTATATGATGGAGTGTTCTTGTTCTATCTTATTCTAGGTGTACAGTACTCCATACTATTTCTGAGTTCACTGAAGAACAAAAATATTATTTTCAATTAGAACTGAGTGCAATGATATAAAAAATGTTTGCACTTTCCATAAGGCTGAATTTTTGGATAGATACTTCCATATTTATGGAAAATCTTGCTCTGGCCCCTACTGTGTTCACTGAAAAGCTATTAAAAAAATCTCTCAGGAGAGTATCAATGACATTTTCAATGTGCAATCCTGAGCTGAAATTAATCTCAGGGAAAGCATTGTGCACAAAACGTTTAACAAAAATTCAAAATCCAAAATAAGGCACAGATACCGGCAGGGAAGATGGATGCTTCAACATTTATGAACTTGACACTGTTCTTGTTGAAACAGTAAATGAAGCTTGTTTGGCCCTTGGCATTTCTCTGGTCAAGGTGAAGAAGTTTTCAGTTGAGCTAGACCCTCAGTGTTAAAGAAGAAAGTAAAATGGCTAAATCTGTAACAGAAAAGTTAAGTAAGTCTTTTGGTTTGAACATTTCGACTGATAATGAGGATTTTTCAATAAACATACATGCCAATTTAGCAAATGAGTATGAGCAATTGATTCACAAGCTTAAAGAAAAAATGAAACTTGCATCTTCTACGCAAGAAAATGTAAACATTTTAAGTTTAGTCCCTAGCAGTTGGAGTATTAGTAAAGTTCAGAGTGAGTTTAATGTCAGTCAGTACCTAGTCCTCCAGTCAATAAATTTAGTGCAAAAGAATGGGATTCTGCCACAAATTGGGGAGAACAGGGCTAGAAATAAACTTAATGAAGTTTCAATCAAAACCGTTCAAGACTTATGAAAATGATTAGTACAGAAGAATGATGCCAGAAAAAGGAGATTGTGTATCTGTTAGAGAACCTGAGAGAGAAAAGGTTAATTTTATGTAACCTTAAAGAGCTTTATGCAGCTTAAAAAAAAAAAACACTCATGAAAATAGGGTTTTCAAGGATTGCAGAACTCAGACCCAAATTCTGTGTCTTAACCGGTGCATCAGGCACTCATTCTGTCCGCGTGTGCGTCATACACCAGAATGTAAAACTAATTCTTGCAGCCTTGAAGACAGGTATGGACATTTCCTTACCTGTATGGTCTTCAATGTTGATAATGAGTCGTGCATTCTGTCAAAGTGTAGTGAATGTCCAAGGAACTATGGGCTACACACATTACTTGAAGAAGGGTGGAAAGATTTTGAAAAGGATGAAACACAATTTAAATTCATACAGTGGGTGTCGACAGGCCATTGTGAGATGTCTACTTGTGCTCTTCCTTTCGAATAGTACTTGGAGAAGTTAGTGGAAATGTTTGAGCAACTTAAAGTCCGTCATTTTATTGCAAAGAAACAAACAGAATTCCTTAACACAACAGAAGACATGTCTGCAAGAGTATGAGTGCATAATAATGGGGAACTTTTCTGAAAATTTTTCTGTTGTAGTACAAGATGAGGTACAAATCTGTCGTTGGTCGAGTAACCAGGCAACGGTACACCCCTTCATGTTATACTTCAAAGAAAATGGAGAATTATGAAATCGTTGTTTTTTGTGTAATTAGTGATTCATTAGAACACATGATCACAGCTTTCCACACTTTTCAAAAATAACTCATTGACAATTTAAAATCATTCCATCCTCAACTGAAAAAAGTGATTTACTTTTCCCACGGGTCAGCAGCCCAACATAAGAACAAAAAAAAAATTCATAAATTTATGTCACCATGAACAAGATTTCAAAATGCAAGCCGTGACATTTTTTTGCCTTGTGCCATGAAAAAGGACCATGTGACAGCATTGGTGAGACAGTTAAAAGAATTGTGAGAAAGGCAAGTCTTCAAAGAACAGTAAATAACCATATAATCACTCCTCTAGATATGTTCAAGTATTGCACAGAAAACATTAAAAACATATTTTTTTTTATTTTGTTCAAGGCAAAATGTTGAAGACGTTGGACAACAGCTGCAGACAAGATACCAACTTGTCATTCCTGTACCACAAATAAGAACATTACACAGTTTTATTCCTATCAGCCTCAGTGTTCTTAAAGTTCGTGTAACATCCCTTTCAGAGGAATACAAGATTGTTACAGTCAATAAGGAAGTTCAGGTTCAATACCAGACTGAACTATGGCCAAAGTTGAGGGATTATATTTGCTGCGTGTGTGATAAGGATTGGTGGTTGGGTGTTGTTGTAGAAGTGAAAGTTTACGATGATAATGAAGAAAAATTTCGGGTTCACTATTTCCATCCTCGAGGTCCTGGTACATCTTTTAAGAAGTCAGCCCGCGAATACAAAACATGGAGTCCAGAAGAAAGACATTCTAAGGATTCTCACACCCTCTTGAGTTGTTCTCGGCAGCTACTGGGAGAGGTCACAACATCACACCACAGATGGATGAGCACCTGTCAACTCTGCTGAATGAAAAGATGGCAACACGATAAACTTAGAGACTAAAGGAAGCCGTATTAAACTGTAAGCTTTTTTTTTTTTTTTTTTGATCACATTATATTTTTGTAAAAATATTTCAGTTAGATTTAGCACACTACAGAATTTCTTTTTGGTAATTATCCTGATCCTGTCTGCTTAGCCCATTTTCAGTAGTGATCAAGTGTTGTTGTTTTTTGTTACTTTAAAGGTTTGTATCTCCTCTATCCCTTGGAGTCACAAGATGATGTTTCTTTTGTTTTAAAATACATTATAAAGGCTTCTTATCCTGGCCCCGCACAGGGATAACTGGTTTTCCAGTTATTTGGGGAGCGACGCCCCCACGGCCCGAGCTGACCTTGTGACGGATCATTTTGTCATTTCGTCTTGAACGATTACATCACCGAAGGGACAGCTGTTCAAAAAAAAAAAAAAAAGTTATAATAATTATAATAGTAAATTAATAAATTTTTATATAAACCTAATTAACTAGTCTTCACAACTTTCATCATTCTCCTTTCTAACTTTTATTTTTAAAAATCTTGAACTGATAGTTATGTGTCTGGCACTCTTTGGCCATGCCTGGCCCTTGCGCCACAAAAATCAATTAACTAACTAACTTCTTATCCTGGCATTTTCAAATTTTTATCACCTGTCCCACATGACTTTTTCAGGGTATGAAAAAGCACATTTTAAAAATTTTTTGAAGTTTGAGCAATTTTTTCAGGGTGAAGGAAACCAGTAACAGCTCAGTTTTTTTTCTGCACATACTACTCATACATAAGTGTAACAGGGAAAAAAAGTGACTTGTTACTTCTAGTCCTTCATTGTTTTATATGCTTGAAATGACAAAAAACAACAGTTCATGAACGATGATTCGAACCCCAAAAACCTCTGTTTAGGCACTTAAATCTAATTTAGTGTGCACAAATAAAAGTCCATTATTTAAGCTTTCCAATAAGCCCCAAGGCCTCTGTTTAGGCTTAACTTAAATCTAATTTAGTCTGCACAAATAAAAGTCCATTATTTAAGCTTTCCAATAAGCCCCAAGGCCTCTGTTTAGGCTTAACTTAAATCTAATTTAGTCTGCACAAATAAAAGTCCATTATTTAAGCTTTCCAATAAGCCCTATCTGACCACCCTGCTAATTGAAATAAAAATTCTACAGCTTTCAGAAAATAAGTCTGAAATGGCGTTTTTTGCTTGTCTGTATAGTAAACAAATGGCCGTATCTGAGGAGCAAAAAAATTTTTAAGGTATAAAAAAAATTGTTTTGGAGTTCTGAAAATTGGTACATATCACCTACCAAATTTTATCAAAATCAAAAATGGTGTGGCAAAACCCATTTGTTGATTTAACATGGAATGAGGTGAGGATATATCTGTTGGCAAGGACTTAATCCTTTGGTTGTGGTGCTCTTCAGCCTAGTGGCTGCCAAGTACAAGGACATTCTGAGCAATTCTGCACTACTTGTGCTGTGGCAGTAACTTCAGCACGGGTTGCTGCCTATTTTAGCAAAATCAAGCACCTTTCCACACTGCAACAACTTTCCAGGCCTGGTTTGAAGAGCAGGATGTTCAGATGTTGGATTCGCTGACCCAAAGTCTCTCCCCAAATCCACAGAACATCTGTGGGATGATCTAGAATGCCAAATTCGATCTCAGCTGGTAAGACCTTACTCTACGGCAAGTGTATATTGTAGCTAATTAATATTGTAAGGTAAAATGCCAAAATCTAAAGATGGAAACTAAATTTAATTTTTTTATCCTTAACATGTATTTGGTTTTTTTTTAGTGTACTGAATAATGAAAATGAAAAAATCGGTCTCTGTAAAATTAATAAAATTATTAATACCACACACTGGGAACAATGGCATACTTCGCATCATACAGAATCAAACTCACTCAGTAGTTTTAATGCATTTGCTGTGGCCTTTGATTGAAGATGAATTCCTTCCATTTTGTTGGATTTCCATCTGTACTGACACAAGGGCATAACATCCTGTAGACATTTTTGCCAGGCCTGTTTCATCACTGTATTGCACTAGCTTTCTGCTGTTTTGTTGTGCTAAAGGAGCCACAGGCTGTGTCGAGTCAGCAGGTCAAAAGCAACCTGTTCTGTCTCTGGCCAATTTTTCTTACTGTGATCATCTAGCATGCCAGAAGAGTTGCTGCAAGGAAAGCATACTTGCCAACTTTTACAGATTATCCGTAAAATGTATGGATTTCTGCTTAATTTTACTGATTTACGGACAGAGGTCTTTTTTTATGGATTTTTTAATATTTCGATTGCTCAATCGAAATATTTCAATCCCCTGCAACCATCCACTTAGATTTTCTACTGGACCTTACAAACGCTGTGGCACGCAGTGATGTCATCTTTGACTTGACGGCTCTGTGACGTCGCATTAGCTCTCTCTTCATGGAGTGCTCAAGTGACTTGCCGACGCATGCGCAGAGTCTGTGATGGTGGCAGTCGAGTTTTGTATTTCCACGGCCCGACTCGATCGAGTGAGTGGTAACGCTGATTGAGCGGCCGTGGTATTTCAGTCCCTGTAGACCGGGGTCGTAAACCTTTTAATACCTACTGCCCACTTTTATATCTTTGTTGATGGAAAAACTTCCTTACCACACACCGGAGCGTACTTATATATATATATATAAAAGTGGGCAGTAGGTATTAAAAGGTTGACGACCCCGGTCTACAGGGACTGAAATACCACGGCCGCTCAATCAGCGTTACCACTCACTCGATCGAGTCGGGCCGTGGAAATTGGCTTCTTGAATTGGAAGAGGAACTACAAAGGATCAAGTGGGACATCGTGGGGCTAAGTGAGGTAAGGAGAAAAGGAGAAGATCTCATCGAACTGAAAAGTGGACATCTCTTCTACTATCGTGGGACAGATACTGGCAGAACTAGTGGTGTTGGATTTATAATAAACAAGAAACTGAAGGATAAAGTTGTAGAAGTTGAAAGTTCCTCTGACAGAGCTGCACGACTTGTTATCCAACTCTCGAAAAGATACCAGGCTCAGATTATTCAAACTTATGCACCCACCACAAGTCATCCTGAAGAAGAAATTGAAGAATTTTATGAGGAAATTTGTCATCTAAATAATAAAGGTAAGCAGCACTTGAAAATAATTATGGGAGATTTCAATGCAAAAATAGGGCAACGGCAACAGAATGAAACTTCAGTAGGTAAATTCGGTCACGGCAACAGAAACCAGCGTGGAAATACTCTCGTTGAGTTTGCAGGGGCAGAAAGGTTTTTCATCTTGAACTCCTTCTTCAAGAAAAAGCCACACAGGAAATGGACATGGAGACATCCAAATGGGACGACAAGTGAAATTGATTTTATTATGTGTAACAAAAAATTCCTCATAGAAGACTGCAGTGTGCTAAACAAGTTCAAGACAGGTAGTGACCATAGATTGGTGAGATGTAAGATGCACCTCAACACTAAACTTGAACGTGGCAAGCTCATAAGACAAACAAAATGTATTGACATAACCAACCTTAAAAAACACCATAATACCTTCAAGTTGGAACTGAAGAACAGGTTCTCTGCTTTAGAAGGCCTAAACATCAGAAGAAGTGGACATCTCTGAAGTTAACAGAAAAGTAACCAAAGCTCTTATGGAAACAGCAACAAAATTAGCTGGGTCTAAGAACAAGTTGCATGTAAATAAATTATCAGGAAAAACAAAAATTTTGATGCAAAAAAGAAGAGAGATGAGGGCAACTAAAGAAGATGTGACTTCCGAAGTGGAATATATAGAGCTATGCAAGACAGTAAGAAAAAGTATCACTGAAGACATAAGAAAATTCAACTGTGAACTAGTGAGGAAAGCAATTGAAAACAACCAAAACCTAAAGATAGCAAAGGGACATCTCAGTAAGGGAAGAAAACAGATTATGGCACTGAGAAAAGAAGATGGTTCTGTAACAAGAAATAGAGGCGAAATGTTGACAAGAGTGAAAGATTTCTACTCCAAATTATATGAAAGGGATGATACATGCACTCCAGACATCATGAAAGATACCAGTACCAGAGTTCCTCCAGTCCTTCCAGCAGAAGTTGCACATGCAATCAAGAACATGAAGCGGGGAAAAGCTCCAGGAAAAGATGGAATTACTGTAGACATCATACAAGAAGCAAGTGGAGAAATCGAAACAGTACTCGCCCAAATTTTCACTCGATGCCTTAATGAAGGAAAGATTCCTGAGGATTGGAACACCGCTACAATGATCCTGCTACATAAGAAAGGTAACATTGAGGATCTCGGAAACTACAGACCTATCAGCCTCCTATCAGTAGTTTATAAAATCTTCACTAAAGTTCTTTCACACCGCTTGAAGGTAACACTGGACATGGCTCAACCGAGAGAACAAGCTGGATTCAGGAATGGCTACAGCACAATAGATCATATCCACGTGCTGAGAGAACTAATTGAAAGAGCGAGGGAATATGAACTTCCATTGTGCATGGCTTTTATCGATTATGAAAAAGCCTTTGATTCGGTGAAACCATCAGCAGTTACAATGGCTCTGAAATCCTGCGGTATTGAAGATGCATACATTAATATTATTAATAACATCTATGAAAATGCAAGTGCAAAGATTCGGCTGTTTGAAAATACAACACACGTAAAAATTGGAAAGGGAGTGAGACAAGGTTACACCATATCTCCGAAGATCTTTAATGCCACATTGGAGGGTGTTTTTCAGTCGCTGAGCTGGGAAAACAAGGGGATAAAGATTAATGGAGATTATCTAACCCACCTTCGTTTTGCTGATGACGTAGTCATTTTTGCAACTACCCCATCAGAGCTGCAGAGTATGATCCAGGAACTTGCTGACAAGAGTAAAGAAGTGGGATTAAAAATGAACTTTCAGAAGACAAAAGTGATGTTCAATGCTTTTACAAGAAATGAAGATTTATCGATTGATGGAGAAAAGCTGGAGATAACACAACACGTACGTTTATCTTGGACAGCAGATATCAAGTGAGGGTCACATTGATGAAGAAATTAATCGGCGTACAAAACTTGCCTGGAGAGCTTTTGGAAGAAACAGCATAATTTTCAAGAGCAATATGCCATTATGTCTTAAAAGAAAAGTGTTTGATCAATGCATCCTTCCAGTGCTTACGTATGGTGCAGAGACGTGGACCTTAACTAAAAGAGACATACAAAGGCTGCAGACAACTCAAAGAAGCATGGAGAGGTGCATACTTGGTGTAACCAGGAGAGATAAGAAGAGGAACTCGTGGATCCAAAAAATGACAAGAGTGGAAGACATCATGATCAGAGTTAAATCCCTGAAATGGCAATGGGCTGGACATACTGCCAGAAGAACAGACCATCGATGGACAGCCGAAATTTTAGATTGGATTCCAAGGGACAGGAAAAGACCCAGAAGAAGACCACATGGAAGATGGGTGGATGAAATTCGAAAGTATGCGGGAGTGACATGGAGGAGACTGGCACAAGACAGACCGTTGTGGAGGAAACTTGGGGATACCTTCGTCCAGCAGTGGATTGATAATGGTTGACAATGATGATGATGATGATATATCATCGTTGTGGAGGAAACTTGGGGAGACCTTCGTCCAGCAGTGGATTGATAATGGTTGACGATGATGATGATGGTATATCATCATCATCATTGTCAACCATTATCAATCCACTGCTGACCTAACTTATCCCCAAGTTTCCTCCACAACGGTCTGTCTTGTGCCAGTCTCCTCCATGTCACTCCCGCATACTTTCGAATTTCATCCACCCATCTTCCATGTGGTCTTCTTCTGGGTCTTTTCCTGTCCCTTGGAATCCAATCTAAAATTTCGGCTGTCCATCGATGGTCTGTTCTTCTGGCAGTATGTCCAGCCCATTGCCATTTCAGGGATTTAACTCTTATCATGATGTCTTCCACTCTTGTCATTTTTCGGATCCACGTGTTCCTCTTCTTATCTCTCCTGGTTACACCAAGCATGCACCTCTCCATGCTTGTTTGAGTTGTCTGCAGCCTTTGTATGTCTCTTTTACCTAAGGTCCACGTCTCTGCACCATACGTAAGCACTGGAAGGATGCATTGATCAAACACTTTTCTTTTAAGACATAATGGCATATTGCTCTTGAAAATTATGCTGTTTCTTCCAAAAGCTCTCCAGGCAAGTTTTGTACGCCGATTAATTTCTTCATCAATGTGACCCTCACTTGATATCTGCTGTCCAAGATAAATGTACATGCCTGTTATCTCAAGCTTTTCTCCATCAATCGATAAATCTTCATTTCTTGTAAAAGTATTGAACATCACTTTTGTCTTCTGAAAGTTCATTTTTAATCCCACTTCTTTACTCTTGTCAGCAAGTTCCTGCATCATACTCTGTAGCTCTGATGGGGTAGTTGCAAAAATGACTATGTCATCAGCAAAACGAAGGTCGGTTAGATAATCTCCATTAATCTTTATCCCTTTGTTTTCCCAGTTCAGTGATTGAAAGACATTTTCCAATGTGGCATTAAAGAGCTTCGGAGATATGGTGTCACCTTGTCTCACTCCTTTTCCAATTTTTATGTGTGTTGTATTTTCAAACAGCCGAATCTTTGCACTTGCATTTTCATAGATGTTATTAATAATATTAATGTATGCATCTTCAATACCGCAGGATTTCAGAGCCATTGCAACTGCTGATGGTTTCACCGAATCAAAGGCTTTTTCATAATCGATAAAAGCCATGCACAATGGAAGTTCATATTCCCTCGCTCTTTCAATTAGTTCTCTCAGTACGTGGATATGATCTATTGTGCTGTAGCCACTCCTGAATCCAGCTTGTTCGCTCGGTTCAGCCATGTCCAGTGTCACCTTCAAGCGGTGTGAAAGAACTTTAGTGAAGATTTTATAAACCACTGATAGGAGGCTGATAGGTCTGGTGTTCCTGAGATCCTCAATGTCACCTTTTTTATGTAGCAAGATCATTGTAGCGTTGTTCCAATCCTCAGGAATCTTCCCTTCATTAAGGCATCGAGTGAAAATTTGGGCGAGTACTGTTTCGATTTCTCCACTTGCTTCTTGTATGATGTCTACAGTAATTCCATCTTCTCCTGGAGGTTTTCCCCGCTTCATGTTCTTGATTGCATGTGCAACTTCTGCTGGAAGGACTGGAAGAACTCTGGTACTGGTACTTTTCATGATGTCTGGAGTACATGTATCATCCCTTTCATATAATTTGGAGTAGAAATCTTTCACTCTTGTCAACATTTCGCCTCTATTTCTTGTTACAGAACCATCTTCTTTTCTCAGTGCCATAATCTGTTTTCTTCCTTTACTGAGATGTCCCTTTGCTATCTTTAGGCTTTGGTTGTTTTCAATTGCTTTCCTTACTAGTTCACAGTTGAATTTCTTACGTCTTCAGTGATACTTTTTCTTACTGTCTTGCATAGCTCTATATATTCCACTTCGGAAGTCACATCTTCTTTAGTTGCCCTCATCTCTCTTCTTTTTGCATCAAAATTTTTGTTTTTCCTGATAATTTATTTACATGCAACTTGTTCTTAGACCCAGCTAATTTTGTTGCTGTTTCCATAAGAGCTTTGGTTACTTTTCTGTTAACTTCAGAGATGTCCACTTCTTCCGATGTTAGGCCTTCTAAAGCAGAGAACCTGTTCTTCAGTTCCAACTTGAAGGTATTATGGTGTTTTTTAAGTTTGGTTATGTCAATACATTTTGTTTGTCTTATGAGCTTGCTACGTTCGATTTTAGTGTTGAGGTGCATCTTACATCTCACCAATCTATGGTCACTGCCTGTGTTGAACTTGTTTAGCACACTGCAGTCTTCTATGACGAATTTTTTGTTACACATAACTAAATCAATTTCACTTGTCGTCCCATTTGGATGTCTCCATGTCCATTTCCTGTGTGGCTTTTTCTTGAAAAAGGAGTTCAAGATGAAAAACCCTTCTGCCTCTGCAAACTCTACGAGAGTATTTCCACGCTGGTTTCTGTTGCCGTGACCGAATTTACCTACTGAAGTTTCATTCTGTTGCCGTTGCCCTATTGTTGCATTGAAATCTCCCATAATTATCTTCAAGTGCTGCTTACCTTTATTATTTAGATGACAAATTTCCTCATAAAATTCTTCAATTTCTTCTTCAGCATGGCTTGTGGTGGGTGCATAAGTTTGAATAATCTGAGCCTGGTATGTTCTCGAGAGTTGGATAACGAGTCGTGCAGCTCTGTCAGAGGAACTTTCAACTTCTACAACTTTATTCTTCAGTTTCTTGTTTATTATGAATCCAACACCACTAGTTCTGCCAGTATCTGTCCCACGATAGTAGAAGAGATGTTCACTTTTCAGTTCAATGAAATCTTCTCCTTTTCTCCTTACCTCACTTAGCCCGACGATGTCCCACTTGATCCTTTGTAGTTCCTCTTCCAATTCAAGAAGCCTTGAATCAGAAGATAGGGAGCGTCCGTTATATGTAGCCAAGGTCAGCATCAGATGGCAGCCTAGTCCGGTGCTCCGGGGATTCTTAGCACCCTCTGCTTTCATGTCGCACTGGCCGCTGCCTTGGCCAGGTACATTCCAGCTGCCGGAGACTGAGGGCCAAGATTTAAGTTGTGGAGTCATTTTGGAGGGGTTTGGCCATAACTCACCATGCTGGCCAAGCGGGTTGGTGAGTGTGGGATAGCATTTCCTCTAATCCCGATGGTATAGTTATACCGCTATTGGCGGTCGTCAGAGTCCCTTTAGTGGGAACAGGATGTACCACGAGAAGGCGGGGTTGACATTTGTCAAGGAGAGGCTGTGATGTTATGCATCCCCTGACCGTACATCCCATATATATATATATACTTAAGAGCAAAACTGAAGACTAAGGAAAAACTTCAGAATTTAAAACGAAGGTTGCAAAATAACCTGAAAATCAAAACGCGCAACGCAGCAGTTTTGAAAATTCAGAATTCACATTCTATAAAGAAGATACCTAAGCAAAAAAATACATATATAATTTTGACTCACACCTAGTACAACATAGAAAAGGTTATGTATCTACCTGTGTGAGTAAAAGGAGAAAAGATAAATAAATAAAATAAAACAACTGAATGTAGAAGGTGTCGAGAATACTGAGCCTTGGCTTTATCAAGGACCAGCAAAAACTCTGCATTTTCTCACTTCCACAAAGACCTAGTTGGAAATGGGTTTCTGCAAGGCCATAGATGCAAGTAACATTCCCACCTAAAATAGTTTAACAAATATATATATATGTCATGTCCTCCGTAGAGTTGCATGACCTTGCACTAGTTAACAATTTCGCTTGCATCCATTAACCTTCCTGGCCCGACCCATGCTCTTCATCTGTTACTATTAAACAGAGAGAAGAAGATTAAAGAGAACTCAAGCTGTGAGAGTGACATAATAATTAGAAATGATTTTCAGCCATAACGAAATTCCAAGTTCGTTTGAGAGAGAATTTAAACCTGAAAATCAATGCAAAAGAAATCCAAATTTTTACATTGCAATTAAAAAAGGAAATATTAATTATTAACGAACAGATTTTTGAAAGAAAACTTGAGTCTAAAACCCCCACTCTACAACTTATGACAGCACGAAAACGAGAATAAGTTAAAGATAATAATTAACTAAAGAAAACTTTGTGAAAGTTATATACCTTAAACAGTTAGTTGCAATATGTACAAAGTATTTCAGCAGTGCTTTAAGTGCATAATTAATTAGTTATTAAGAACTTAACTACTTTGAAAAAAACAGCGCATAGACAGCGCATAGAAAAGGAACAAGCTTAGCCATCTTCTGTTCCTAGGTACCCCAAAAGACGCTCAAAGTTACAGAGAAAAGAAAGAGTTAAAACCCGCAAAAATGTTAACAGACAAACCAATGCCTAAAAGCTGAAAAGCTAAAAAACGACAGAGAAAAAGTATATGAAGTACAAACATTGAACTTATAAAACCTAGAACCCAAAAACAAGGAAGAGAGCTTACCTCTTGTGTGACAAAAACTTTTCTCCTCACAAGAGAAGAACATGGCTGACCTCTTCCGCCACTCCCTAGACGCTGGGGGGCAGTGAGGGTGGGGCTGATGGCCTCCTCATGCAGCAAGAAACCAACGCGCGGAGATTTTAACCAGAGAAAAAAAATATATATATAAACTTAAGACTGTGGATCTGTATGATCAGAAAGAGCAGAATTAACTCTCCAGAATACATGAGAAATATTATAAAATACACGAGCAGTGTATTTAATAATCTTTGCATGTATTAAATCACCTTAGTGAGCTTCTATAGATTAATCAGAATCTTATTAATTTTAATGTTGGTTTTACTATTTTTAGTATAGCTATCCTAGTGATGAATAACTAGTTTTCTTTTTTATTTGTTTTTATTTTCTTTTATAAACAGATTTTTAAGCTTTTTTGTGATTTTGTTTATATTATTTAATTTTTTGTTTTAATAGGACCGTCATATCCATAGCACTAAGGTTCCTTTAGGTAGTTAATAGGCATCCTCTAGCCAACTTCCTTACGGCTTTGATTGGTCAGAATCATATTATTAACTGTGTAGAAAATTAAAGCAGATCTGCCAACCTTACTCTATTATTCAGAATAATTTTTCTTAAAGTTCTTTTGATGAAAGAAGAAGGAATTTCGTTCTCTAGAAAACTTTCTAATAGTATATTAATGTGGTAATTGAAGTCCAAATTGTTGCTGCAAATTCTTGAAATTCTTAGGACCTGAGAAATTAGTACATTCTCAATTACTTTGGTTGAAATGTTATTATTCCAGTGTAGATATTTAATTACTTTGAAAGGAAAATTAACTCTTTTATCAAAGAGGCTAATAGATGGGTTACCTCTGTTGAGCTTAATGCTTAAGTCTAGGAACTCAAGTTCCTGATTACTGTGGTTGGTTTTACATAAGTTAAGAGAGCTAGGATAGATATTATCAAAATCACTCTCTATAACTTCTGAATTATTGATACACAGCAGATCATCAATATATCTAAAAGTGTAAAGGTAGTTATCTGAGCATTTGGGGTGATTTTTAATGAATTTATATTCCTTAAAGAACAGGAATAGATTAGCGATATTCGTGGACGTTGATGTTCCCATGGGAATACCGTTCACTTGCTTATAGAGAGTATTATTATATAAGATATGGTTATTTTTTATGCAGCAATTGAGATAAGAGTTCCAAGTTCCTACATCAACAAATTGGTTAAGTTTAAATTCTGCATACAGCTCTTTAAAGGTAGTGATTATATCTGATAGAGGCAGATTAGTATATAGATTTTCAAAATCATAACTATTAATATCTAGGGGACAAACTTTGAGTATAGTAGAAATTACTTCTGCATTATTATTAATTATCCAAAAATCTCTGTACATCAAGTTAGAACAGTTTCTAATGTGTTTCAAAACCTTCTTTAAGACATCTTCAAAAGCAAGATCTATTTTCTTTTTATGACTCCTTACTCCACTAGCTATGAACCTGAACTTCACAGGATCCTTATGAAACTTAACCGTTGCAAAAAGAAATGGAAATTCAGGCTCATATCTTCTAGTTTGTGGAATTTTAAGTTTCTTGAAGAATGCCTTAAACCGATTTTCTAACTGCTTGGTAGAATAACTTACGGGCTCGTATGTTACTCTATTATTGAGTTCCATAGTTAACAATTCAAAATAGAACTTCTTACAGATAATTGCAAAATTATTGCTAGCTTTATCCGTAGTGGTAAAAATAAATTGGTCTTGTAGTTTGGAGAGTGACCTTTTAGCTTCTCCAGAGAAAAAGAGATTTCTGTCGAAACAAAAGTCCAGACCTGCCAACTCACCGGTGAAGCTATTGATTATATTATATTTCCATTCTGCGAAGGCCTCAATAGGCTGATTGTACGTTAAACTAGTTTTTACGATGTACCTATTAACATCTTGAGTGAAGCTCTCAAGAATCCTTTCTTTGGAAATTGTGAAGGAAGGTCTGAATTTAGAGCCATACTCTAATAAATTCCTAAGCTTTTCATTTTCAACAAAACTCAAGTTTCCGGTGATAATATGGTTGTAATTCTTATCATAGTGAACTGTTTCTTTATGTTCATCACAAGAACATGTAGTAATTACAGGAATGTAGCTCGAAGAGTTAAGTTTGTAGTTTTTAACTATTGACCCTAAGGTCTTAACATATTTAAAACTTACAATAGACTGGTGCCTGTGGATGGGAAAAAAATTGCATTATTGTAGAACAGCTTCCTTACATTGAGATTATCGTAGGCTTTATTTAGGAACCTGATGGTAACAAAATTACTGGAAAATTCTTTAAGAGAAATTTTATCTTTAAGAATATGTTTAAGAATGTCCAGAACCAAAGCAAAAACATGCTTATCAACATGGTCAGCAGTTTCATTCCAGAATTTGAAAAAACTTTTAAGGACAGAGTGCTTGAAGGACTTGAGAATTTTGTAAGTATTTTTAACAAAATTAGTGCCAGTTTTAAAGCTTTCCAGAGTTTTTAGCAGGTTAGCAAAATCAACTTTGCTTGATGTGCGAAATAACCTCTGTCCTCTATTACCTCTAGAGCAGCTCTTATTATTAACAAGAAAGAAGAGTTCACGAATTGAAAATTTATGCTGATTATGCTTATTGTCAGATAGAGTGGAATTAAGGCCATAGGGATAAAGAGACTGATGCTGCAAAATTTCAAGGGATTCAGTTTCTAGCCGAGCATAGAGGTCAGGGATAATATGTAGTACCTCTATTTTCACTTTGTCAAAACCATGAGTATGGAAATGCTCTAATTCAAAGGTCGAGTACTGGTTGGCGTTTGTGGAGGGGTTCACTCCTGAATTAGAGAACTTGTTTACTAGAGATCTGTGACCATTAATCCTAAGATGAAGAGGATTTTTACTTTGGCCAATATAGCTAAGGTTGCAGACAGTACAGGTGAGCTTATAGATGGTATTGTAGGCTTTGCAAAACTTGTTGGAGCAATTATCCTCAACAGAAGAATACAGGTTAGGATCTGCAGATTTACATGTCAAACAACGTTTGTCATTTCATAACTTTAGATTACCTTTGCCAGCGAGTTCATACACTATGGGAAAGGGTGCTAGCCTAACCGAGCGGGAGGACTTAAAATATCTGAGCTGACCTCCAATCCTTTCATCGTCCTTAGAACTCCACTTGGGCCAAAACATACAAATTCTGAGCAAACCAACTAGGAAAAACTTTTTAGAAATAAGCAGTCCAAGAAAAGACCAAACTCGAGTATAAACTACACTCCAAAAAGCTGCATCCAAAACATACTAAAAATAAAAATTAGAAAATGAAAAAAACCTCAAATAAAAAAATAGTAATAAAAAAAAAAATAATAAAACATTTCAACTAGAATTTGCGCATGAGCTGCTAAATAATAAATTGAAATTAGTTACTTAAGAGCAAAACTGAAGACTAAGGAAAAACTTTAGAATTTAAAACGAAGGTTGCAAAATAACCTGAAAATCAAAACGCGCAACGCAGCAGTTTTGAAAATTCAGAATTCACATTCTATAAAGAAGATACCTAAGCAAAAAAATACATATATAATTTTGACTCACACCTAGTACAACATAGAAAAGGTTATGTATCTACCTGTGTGAGTAAAAGGAGAAAAGATAAATAAATAAAATAAAACAACTGAATGTAGAAGGTGTCGAGAATACTGAGCCTTGGCTTTATCAAGGACCAGCAAAAACTCTGCATTTTCTCACTTCCACAAAGACCTAGTTGGAAATGGGTTTCTGCAAGGCCATAGATGCAAGTAACAGTCCCACCTAAAATAGTTTAACAAATATATATATGTCATGTCCTCCGTAGAGTTGCATGACCTAGCACTAGTTAACAATTTCGCTTGCATCCATTAACCTTCCTGGCCCGACCCATGCTCTTCATCTGTTACTATTAAACAGAGAGAAGAAGATTAAAGAGAACTCAAGCTGTGAGAGTGACATAATAATTAGAAATGATTTTCAGCCATAACGAAATTCCAAGTTCGTTTGAGAGAGAATTTAAACCTGAAAATCAATGCAAAAGAAATCCAAATTTTTACATTGCAATTAAAAAAGGAAATATTGATTATTAACGAACAGATTTTTGAAAGAAAACTTGAGTCTAAAACCCCCTACTCTACAACTTATGACAGCACGAAAACGAGAATAAGTTAAAGATAATAATTAACTAAAGAAAACTTTGTGAAAGTTATATACCTTAAACAGTTAGTTGCAATATGTACAAAGTATTTCAGCAGTGCTTTAAGTTCATAATTAATTAGTTATTAAGAACTTAACTACTTTGAAAAAACAGCGCATAGACAGCGCATAGAAAAGGAACAAGCTTAGCCATCTTCTGTTCCTAGGTACCCCAAAAGACGCTCAAAGTTACAGAGAAAAGAAAGAGTTAAAACCCGCAAAAATGTTAACAGACAAACCAATGCCTAAAAGCTGAAAAGCTAAAAAACGACAGAGAAAAAGTATATGAAGTACAAACATTGAACTTATAAAACCTAGAACCCAAAAACAAGGAAGAGAGCTTACCTCTTGTGTGACAAAAACTTTTCTCCTCACAAGAGAAGAACATGGCTGACCTCTTCCGCCACTCCCTAGCCGCTGGGGGGCAGTGAGGGCGGGGCTGATGGCCTCCTCATGCAGCAAGAAACCAACGCGCGGAGATTTTAACCAGAGAAAAAAAAAATATATATATATATAAACTTAAGACTGTGGATCTGTATGATCAGAAAGAGCAGAATTAACTCTCCAGAATACATGAGAAATATTATAAAATACACGAGCAGTGTATTTAATAATCTTTGCATGTATTAAATCACCTTAGTGAGCTTCTATAGATTAATCAGAATCTTATTAATTTTAATGTTGGTTTTACTATTTTTAGTATAGCTATCCTAGTGATGAATAACTAGTTTTCTTTTTTATTTGTTTTTATTTTCTTTTATAAACAGATTTTTAAGCTTTTTTTGTGATTTTGTTTATATTATTTAATTTTTTGTTTTAATAGGACCGTCATATCCATAGCACTAAGGTTCCTTTAGGTAGTTAATAGGCATCCTCTAGCCAACTTCCTTACGGCTTTGATTGGTCAGAATCATATTATTAACTGTGTAGAAAATTAAAGCAGATCTGCCAACCTTACTCTATTATTCAGAATAATTTTTCTTAAAGTTCTTTTGATGAAAGAAGAAGGAATTTCGTTCTCTAGAAAACTTTCTAATAGTATATTAATGTGGTAATTGAAGTCCAAATTGTTGCTGCAAATTCTTGAAATTCTTAGGACCTGAGAAATTAGTACATTCTCAATTACTTTGGTTGAAATGTTATTATTCCAGTGTAGATATTTAATTACTTTGAAAGGAAAATTAACTCTTTTATCAAAGAGGCTAATAGATGGGTTACCTCTGTTGAGCTTAATGCTTAAGTCTAGGAACTCAAGTTCCTGATTACTGTGGTTGGTTTTACATAAGTTAAGAGAGCTAGGATAGATATTATCAAAATCACTCTCTATAACTTCTGAATTATTGATACACAGCAGATCATCAATATATCTAAAAGTGTAAAGGTAGTTATCTGAGCAGGTGGGGTGATTTTTAATGAATTTATATTCCTTAAAGAACAGGAATAGATTAGCGATATTCGTGGACGTTGATGTTCCCATGGGAATACCGTTCACTTGCTTATAGAGAGTATTATTATATAAGATATGGTTATTTTTTATGCAGCAATTGAGATAAGAGTTCCAAGTTCCTACATCAACAAATTGGTTAAGTTTAAATTCTGCATACAGCTCTTTAAAGGTAGTGATTATATCTGATAGAGGCAGATTAGTATATAGGTTTTCAAAATCATAACTAATAATATCTAGGGGACAAACTTTGAGTATAGTAGAAATTACTTCTGCATTATTATTAATTATCCAAAAATCTCTGTACATCAAGTTAGAACAGTTTCTAATGTGTTTCAAAACCTTCTTTAAGACATCTTCAAAAGCAAGATCTATTTTCTTTTTATGACTCCTTACTCCACTAGCTATGAACCTGAACTTCACAGGATCCTTATGAAACTTAACCGTTGCAAAAAGAAATGGAAATTCAGGCTCATATCTTCTAGTTTGTGGAATTTTAAGTTTCTTGAAGAATGCCTTAAACCGATTTTCTAACTGCTTGGTAGAATAACTTACGGGCTCGTATGTTACTCTATTATTGAGTTCCATAGTTAACAATTCAAAATAGAACTTCTTACAGATAATTGCAAAATTATTGCTAGCTTTATCCGTAGTGGTAAAAATAAATTGGTCTTGTAGTTTGGAGAGTGACCTTTTAGCTTCTCCAGAGAAAAAGAGATTTCTGTCGAAACAAAAGTCCAGACCTGCCAACTCACCGGTGAAGCTATTGATTATATTATATTTCCATTCTGCGAAGGCCTCAATAGGCTGATTGTACGTTAAACTAGTTTTTACGATGTACCTATTAACATCTTGAGTGAAGCTCTCAAGAATCCTTTCTTTGGAAATTGTGAAGGAAGGTCTGAATTTAGAGCCATACTCTAATAAATTCCTAAGCTTTTCATTTTCAACAAAACTCAAGTTTCCGGTGATAATATGGTTGTAATTCTTATCATAGTGAACTGTTTCTTTATGTTCATCACAAGAACATGTAGTAATTACAGGAATGTAGCTCGAAGAGTTAAGTTTGTAGTTTTTAACTGTTGACCCTAAGGTCTTAACATATTTAAAACTTACAATAGACTGGTGCCTGTGGATGGGAAAAAAATTGCATTATTGTAGAACAGCTTCCTTACATTGAGATTATCGTAGGCTTTATTTAGGAACCTGATGGTAACAAAATTACTGGAAAATTCTTTAAGAGAAATTTTATCTTTAAGAATATGTTTAAGAATGCCCAGAACCAAAGCAAAAACATGCTTATCAACATGGTCAGCAGTTTCATTCCAGAATTTGAAAAAACTTTTAAGGACAGAGTGCTTGAAGGACTTGAGAATTTTGTAAGTATTTTTAACAAAATTAGTGCCAGTTTTAAAGCTTTCCAGAGTTTTTAGCAGGTTAGCAAAATCAACTTTGCTTGATGTGCGAAATAACCTCTGTCCTCTATTACCTCTAGAGCAGCTCTTATTATTAACAAGAAAGAAGATTTCAATTTACTTCCGATAGAAGAAGCGATAGCAGATGACAGAAGCAGCCCGCGAGAACCACCGAAATGCCCAGCTGACACGGTCCGTGCTAGTTGGAGAAAAATGTCCCCTCGAAGACGGTATAGTAGTAGTACCGAAAGTACTCGGGTATGAATAAATATTGAAGTAAATGAGGATGCAGCAAAGGAAAAACTCATTTGGTGATGAGACAAAATAAATTCCAACGGAGAAAAAAAAAAAAAAAAAAGAAGAAGCAGACCCGTGGCCAAATGAAAAAATCCCGTGCCGCATCCACGTAACGGAAATATGGATTGAAAGCCAAGCCCCACGTGCGGTAAGTGTTCATCGAACTTTACCAACTAAAAGTGAAGTTCAAAAATGCAAAAGAAAGAAGAGTTCACGAATTGAAAATTTATGCTGATTATGCTTATTGTCAGATAGAGTGGAATTAAGGCCATAGGGATAAAGAGACTGATGCTGCAAAATTTCAAGAGATTCAGTTTCTAGCCGAGCATAGAGGTCAGGGATAATATGTAGTACCTCTATTTTCACTTTGTCAAAACCATGAGTATGGAAATGCTCTAATTCAAAGGTCGAGTACTGGTTGGCGTTTGTGGAGGGGTTCACTCCTGAATTAGAGAACTTGTTTACTAGAGATCTGTGACCATTAATCCTAAGATGAAGAGGATTTTTACTTTAGCCAATATAGCTAAGGTTGCAGACAGTACAGGTGAGCTTATAGATGGTATTGTAGGCTTTGCAAAACTTGTTGGAGCAATTATCCTCAACAGAAGAATACAGGTTAGGATCTGCAGATTTACATGTCAAACAACGTTTGTCATTTCATAACTTTAGATTACCTTTGCCAGCGAGTTCATACACTATGGGAAAGGGTGCTAGCCTAACCGAGCGGGAGGACTTAAAATATCTGAGCTGACCTCCAATCCTTTCATCGTCCTTAGAACTCCACTTGGGCCAAAACATACAAATTCTGAGCAAACCAACTAGGAAAAACTTTTTAGAAATAAGCAGTCCAAGAAAAGACCAAACTCGAGTATAAACTACACTCCAAAAAGCTGCATCCAAAACATACTAAAAATAAAAATTAGAAAATGAAAAAAACCTCAAATAAAAAAATAGTAATAAAAAAAAAATAATAATAATAAAACATTTCAACTAGAATTTGCGCATGAGCTGCTAAATAATAAATTGAAATTAGTTACTTAAGAGCAAAACTGAAGACTAAGGAAAAACTTTAGAATTTAAAACGAAGGTTGCAAAATAACCTGAAAATCAAAACGCGCAACGCAGCAGTTTTGAAAATTCAGAATTCACATTCTATAAAGAAGATACCTAAGCAAAAAAATACATATATAATTTTGACTCACACCTAGTACAACATAGAAAAGGTTATGTATCTACCTGTGTGAGTAAAAGGAGAAAAGATAAATAAATAAAATAAAACAACTGAATGTAGAAGGTGTCGAGAATACTGAGCCTTGGCTTTATCAAGGACCAGCAAAAACTCTGCATTTTCTCACTTCCACAAAGACCTAGTTGGAAATGGGTTTCTGCAAGGCCATAGATGCAAGTAACATTCCCACCTAAAATAGTTTAACAAATATATATATATGTCATGTCCTCCGTAGAGTTGCATGACCTAGCACTAGTTAACAATTTCGCTTGCATCCATTAACCTTCCTGGCCCGACCCATGCTCTTCATCTGTTACTATTAAACAGAGAGAAGAAGATTAAAGAGAACTCAAGCTGTGAGAGTGACATAATAATTAGAAATGATTTTCAGCCATAACGAAATTCCAAGTTCGTTTGAGAGAGAATTTAAACCTGAAAATCAATGCAAAAGAAATCCAAATTTTTACATTGCAATTAAAAAAGGAAATATTAATTATTAACGAACAGATTTTTGAAAGAAAACTTGAGTCTAAAACCCCCTACTCTACAACTTATGACAGTACGAAAACGAGAATAAGTTAAAGATAATAATTAACTAAAGAAAACTTTGTGAAAGTTACATACCTTAAACAGTTAGTTGCAATATGTACAAAGTATTTCAGCAGTGCTTTAAGTGCATAATTAATTAGTTATTAAGAACTTAACTACTTTGAAAAAACAGCGCATAGACAGCGCATAGAAAAGGAACAAGCTTAGCCATCTTCTGTTCCTAGGTACCCCAAAAGACGCTCAAAGTTACAGAGAAAAGAAAGAGTTAAAACCCGCAAAAATGTTAACAGACAAACCAATGCCTAAAAGCTGAAAAGCTAAAAAACGACAGAGAAAAACTTATTATCGTTTTCGTGCTGTCATAAGTTGTAGAGTAGGGGGTTTTAGACTCAAGTTTTCTTTCAAAAATCTGTTCGTTAATAATTAATATTTCCTTTTTTAATTGCAATGTAAAAATTTGGATTTCTTTTGCATTGATTTTCAGGTTTAAATTCTCTCTCAAACGAACTTGGAATTTCGTTATGGCTGAAAATCATTTCTAATTATTATGTCACTCTCACAGCTTGAGTTCTCTTTAATCTTCTTCTCTCTGTTTAATAGTAACAGATGAAGAGCATGGGTCGGGCCAGGAAGGTTAATGGATGCAAGCGAAATTGTTAACTAGTGCTAGGTCATGCAACTCTACGGAGGACATGACATATATATATTTGTTAAACTATTTTAGGTGGGAATGTTACTTGCATCTATGGCCTTGCAGAAACCCATTTCCAACTAGGTCTTTGTGGAAGTGAGAAAATGCAGAGTTTTTGCTGGTCCTTGATAAAGCCAAGGCTCAGTATTCTCGACACCTTCTACATTCAGTTGTTTTATTTTATTTATTTATCTTTTCTCCTTTTACTCACACAGGTAGATACATAACCTTTTCTATGTTGTACTAGGTGTGAGTCAAAATTATATATGTATTTTTTTGCTTAGGTATCTTCTTTATAGAATATATATATATATATATATATATTTATCTTTTCATCTATGCTTTGTGTATGTTTGTACATAGATAATTTCAATTTAATGAATTTCTGCATTTCCATCGATACAGTGCCTACTTGTGCGAGAGCTGCTTAAATTGAAGAAAATGAAAGTTAAATGTGAAAACAATAAAGTTTATTGAAATTACCTTTAATTAATGATTAAGAGATCCTTGAGGCTGATGCTGCAAGACTAAATATTTTATATCTGGTTCAATTTTTGTTAAGAACAAATGTAGGCCTCCTTTATAGGTGATATTCGGAAGGTTTCTCTGTTTGTTGATAATATGATTAACAGCACTAAAGCCTGATTCTACAAGATATGAGGTAGAGAAAGGTGTCAATAAATTAAATATCATTTTCCACATATTTGGATATGACACAGGCATTTTTTAAATTTTGCCAGAGTTTTTGAAAACAACTATCGAAATTATATTTGCTCTCTATATCATATTTAAGTTCTAATAGTTCTTCTTGGCAAGTTATATCAACCTTTTGTGACTGAAGAATTTTACAATTTATTTAAAACTTACTGTCTACAGGATATGCTATAGACATGTTCAATCCCTGGAGTTACTGAAGGTTATAATTGCGAATATCAATTATTAATAAATTTTCTCATATTTTAGAAAGTGAAGTCATGCAAAGCAATGAGATCCGAACATGGCTAGGTTGATCTAAATGCATAGAAGCTCATCTGTAGTGCTGCGTGACTCCTTGTGGCGTCACAGGAGATTTGCCCAGGTTTCTTACCGGCACCAGGTGCTTGCTGTTAAAATAGCACAGCGACAGTGAATGTGCTAATCAGGGCTGCAGATGGCCTAGTGGTCACCGTTCATGACTGCCATGGATATGACCTCAGGGTTCAATCCCGGGCAGGTACGAATGCTCGAACCACTAAATACCTGCCGTGCGTCGGATGGGCACATTAAGCCATGAGACCCCAGGTACTGGCACCTCGGTAACAAATAAGGGCGTCTTCCTCCCCCTTTCTACCTCGATTCCATGTGACTTTCCTATTGGGCACTCTAGCCCAAATCTCCTAGCTTCCTATTTCTAAGGGTTTAAGACCTGGGGTCACACTCCCTTCATAAAATCCTCTACATGTGATATGATCTGATCTGAATGTGCTAATCATATATTTATCATCATTGTTGTCATCACTGTCATCATAATCACTAGGCCTAGGATTAATATGCAATTAAATATTTTTACATATTTGACATCTTTGCCATTATTATACATATTTACTGTTTTACTACATATATTACATATTTCCACATTAATTAAAAATGTTTTTATGTAAACCACCAGTTTTTATGCAAAACTACTAATATTTTCTGTTGTAGTAACCTGTGAGCTGACAGATGGCAAGGTTCGTGTTTTGAAGTTTTGCAGCACATCAAAGCCGACAGATGGCGGCACCATACTGGCACCAGTTTGCTTCCTCATCTCAGATGAAAGATGAAGAAAGCAGACTGGGTCATCTGTCATATAATGCGTAGTTTCGTGTCCAGTTTCTTCCTAAACCATTTCATTCACGTCGGTGTTAGAAGTTCGTTTTTCCTGTTCAAGTTGTTAAGTAGATCGACATGCCTAAAATTGAATCAGCTATATCATCAAAATTAGAAGCATTTATTAAAGAGTTTCCTGATGAAGGACTGAGAACAGACCGAAATATTTTGTTTTGTGGTGTGTGATCGCATTGGCTGTTTCTTGTGACCATTGTTTTCAAGTTTTGCAACATATTAAAACTGGGGAACATCAAAAAATAAAGTGGAAAACACTTTTTTGAAACAAAGGCTTCTTACAGAAGTTCCAGGGAACAGTAAACAGGTCAGTTCAAGTTTCAGTTTGGATTTATTCTGTGCACTAGTGGTTCAGATATCCCATTGTCAAAAGTAAACAATCCAGTGTTTAGAAGTTTCTTAGAAAAAATACTGCAGTCAAATAATTCTAAACAAATGTACTTTAAGAAAAATTACTTGCAAATGATGTACGATGAAACTGTGCCAAAAATCAGGGAGAAAATCGAAGAATTTCCTATTTGGATCTCAGTTGACAAAACAACAAGAAGCGCATGGGAGATATATAGGAAACATTGTTGGATATCTAAATGAATCAGCACTGTTGATCCCATACTTAATTACTTGCAAATAACTAGTAAAATGTAACCATTACATGATTGCTAAATTAATCTATGAACCATTGCATATTTTATGGCCAGAGGAAGTAAAAGATGATAATTGAACTGCGCCCTACATGATGAAAACAGCTACAGTACTTTGTGTGTTGTTCCCAAAGATGATTCATTTGACTTGACTTGCACATGAGCTCCACAGAATTGCTGAAACAATCCCCTGCAATTTTCCACAAAGCGATGCATTGATTGCAACAAGTAAAAGGCTTTTCTTAAAATTCGCAGTACAATGGAAAAGTTGAAAAAAATTTCCCGGACTTATCACTCCCACCTCTGCCTGTGATTACATGTTGGGGCACTTGCAGTGATGGAAAGTTTGTGTCAACTCTTAATCAACACGTGCGCCAATTTCATTATCTTGGGCCAAACTGCTACAAATTACGAACAAATTTAATATTTGCGCCCAACTGCGCCGAAACAGCAATCCACAGCGAAAACTGCCGAGCAAAAAAAATGTTTTCACGGCAAAAAATGCCGTTTTAAACGGCGATTCGAATGACTCTTTTTTAAAGGTCTACATGTAATTTGATTAAACATATAACGACTCTTAATCAACACATACCGCCAATCCCAACATTCGGAATGTTTTTCACCAGCCTTCTTATTCGTTGTTTTTGCTGCATAAGTGACGAATATGGTTCGCGATGTAGGTGCAGCTTATGCAGGAGGAGTTTTGTTGTAATCACGTGGTATGTAAGAGAAGCGATGCAGTGCATTATGAAATCCTGATGAAGATTGTTAACAGATGGTTTGGTGATCTTTCAGAGTGTTGTGCAATTGAGATTGTTTATGTATCATTCCCTGCTCTTTGGGATGGTGCAGTTATTTCGTTCCGGGCGAGGTGTGCGATTATGTAAATACAGCGTAAAGTCAGTCGTTATCTATTTCGTTGGTGCGGAGGACGACTGAAAATGGCTCCCGTGGCAGGATACGATGGGTTTGTTTCTATAGGATTCATAGGTATTCAGAGATGCCAACTTTTACGGATTTTCCGTAGTTTGTATGGATTATCACTCCATATTACGGTTTTACAGAAGTCATCCAAAAAACTACAGAATTTTCTTTTTCTACTGGCTTTTAATAAAAAAAAACGCACTTTAGGATAGTCCCTTATAAGCCTTCGATGTTCTGACTTCCCCTGCCAACGGAGATGGAGTTTTGTCACGTGATTCGCCGTACAGCCGTTTGAGAGTGCTGTGCGCAAAAGCCGTGAGGTAGCTCAGCTCAGTGCCTTTTGCAAACTCTTTAGCCACATGTAATCATGTGGCTATGTGCTTGTCAAAATTTCGGTGCAAACGTTTAAATCCTTTCCACTCGCCTGTTGGGTGACACCCGACATAACGAAATCGCCGAATAGCTTGCGTGGCGGGTGGATGTTACCTGCTACCCCAATGATGCCTCTATAGATCGTGTGTTGGCGCTTGCGAGACAATTCTTTTTCCTCAAATAGGTCGGGTGTCACTCACCATGCCAATGACGACCCGATAGCTCGCATGACCGAGCTCGCGAGACATTTCTTTTTCACCGAATAGAGAAAAAGAAATATCATAGGCCACGCCTATGATGCCTCTATAGGAATTTCTTTTTCACCGAATAACTCGCATGTTGGCGCTTGTGTGACATTTCTTTTTCGCCAAATAGGTCGGGTGTCATCTTTCCATGCCCAAGACACCTCTATAGCTCGTGTGTCGGGGCTTGTGAGACATTTTTTTTTCGCCAAACATCATATTTTTTGCTTAAGAGTTTGTTCTATTTACTAATATTTTACCTGCTTCGAAAAACTCTTTTCTTACACCAAAAATGTATTTCATCTGCTCCAAAAACACATTTTACTGCTCCAAAAATGCATTTTGTTGCTCCAAAAATGTATATCACTTGCTCCAAAAACGTATTTTGCTGCTCCAAAAATGAGTTTGCAACTTTCCATCACTGCACTTGGTTACCAGCTGCAGGATATTATGGAGACAACTTCAGCAAAATGAAGAAAGTAATCTCTCAATTTGACTCGGACAATTCTCCTTCTATTGGAAAAGAAAAAGTTCTGCTGGATAGTGGTACTTTATTAGAGGGACTTACTTTCTTAAAGACAAATTTGACTGTATTGGATCGGGCTATCGCAGAACTTGAAACTTCAAGTGCTCCTATGATAAATAATTTGAAGAGACAATTGAAATATTAGGAAACATACCTGTCCACATTGGAAAAATAATAAAACACAAGATAAATAGTGTTGCAAAAAAAAAAAAAAAAAAAAAAAAAAAAAGAGCCTGGCCTAGAAACCATTACCACTATGAAAAAAACATTCTCAGGGGAATCTGGAAGTTGTGCTGTTTTAAAAGATATGGAATTCTCGCCATCGGCTATTCCGGGGTTTAAGTTTTCGCCCACCACCTCCTCATGTCATTGAGAGGTCGTTCACCCAATTTAAAAGTATTTTGAGAGAAAACAGGAGGAGCTTTGTTTTCGACAACCTCAAGTGCCATATTGTTCCTAGTTGCAATTGCACTGAGCTAGTTGAAAACCTTGGTTTTAAATAAAGTAATATAAAATTTGTAAAGTAATTTTTAATTTTTTTATGACTGTATAAGTAAAAAACTATAGAAAGTTATTAAAAATATAAAAAGAAATATATCACATATTTTAGTGATTTTTGTTTTTTTTTCTACATATTTCCTGATTTTTAATAAATATTTTATGTACATATTTTGAAAATTTTATTACATATAAATCGTAGCCCTAATAATCACTGTTATGATCAGTGTTATTATTTATAATGTGGTCTTTTTTCACAGATATGCAGAGCAAAAAGAAGAGGAGGGATCAGTATGCATCTGATGGTGAATCTTGTCCATCGTCTCCCGAATCTGTTTCATCGTGTTCTGTTATGTTACCACATTTGAGTTTTAACATCCTGTTGGATCATTGTTATGGCAGCAATGGTTGTTCAGGCATAAAAGATGCTACTGTTGGCAGTAATGTTAATATTGCAGCAAAGGTTTCGCCTTCTAAACTGACTGATGCTAGAAGTGATCAGAATTTTGATTTCTTTCCCCTCCATTAGGATTCACACCCACTTGGGAGGAACTTTTTGAGGTGATTGAGAATCACCTTAACTGCAACAATTGTGAACCTGAATGCAGTCAGAATTCATTTGCATCTTGCTTGAGCCATGCTGGGGTATGTATATCGATTTTAACAATCTGATACAGTACATATTGTAAATGGCTAGTTATTAAGAAACCGTTTGTGCAAGTTTGACTGTATTACCTTTTTGTGTGGCAGAAATAGAAAAGAATGGCAGAAATCTTCTTAACACATTAACAGTTGAAAGATACATTAAAGTATTTTTAATTAAATCAATACTGAGTTACATAAACATCAAAAATTTGCAGTGTAAAGTTCTTTTTGTGTAACTTTGAAGCATTATTAGTTATAATTGGTATAGTCAATGATCTATACCATATAACATTCTGTTCATCACGCATCATGAAAATCAAGAATTTCATGAAAATCGTGTGCAGTGTGGGTGGTAAGCATTGAATTAAATTGATAAAATATCTTTCTTTTAAATAATGATGAAGAATGTTTCACATACCTTGACGATCCTAGTGGTCTTAAGATAGTCGACAGCACAGCGAGACAAACATCAGTTTGTAAGTGTTAGTTGTTGGTGTACGGTAAAAATTTTAGGCTTATGTCATCATTCTTTGCCAGATGGCTAAGATGTTAACATTTTCATTTAATATACACTAAAGTTCGCATAGAATGAATAAAGACAAGAAGAGCATCGACCAGGAGAAACATCAGTACGAAATAAAATGCAATGAAAATAAAGTTGTACAAATGAAAACGAGTTGTGATTAATCACAAGTGATTAAAAAAAAATAAAGAAACCTTGTGTGTCATCTGGATACTTATCACTGAATATAAAATAGCAATGGATAAAAATACGTTGAATAGTTAAAAAAGGAGAATAAAAAACCTTTAAAAGCAAATAAAATTATTCGTAATTGAAACAAAATCCAAACCGCGCATGATATGCAAATGGTCGTCACACTGCAACACATTTCACATGGTCAGTCGCCGGCATTCTCAAACTATGGTCAGTCGCCGGCATTCTCAAACTACTAGTGAACAAAGTTCTTGGTTGAAGTTGTGGCTCAGCTGTAAAAAACTGGGTTGTCCTCATCATGAGACATCTTTCAAAACACCTGACACACTCCAGTTTTTTTTTTTTTTTTTTTTTTTGCAGTTAAGCAGATTCAGAATGCAGGTGTTTTGCAGTAACAACTCTTCTGTGAGATTTGATAATGTCACATTATTTTCTTGCATCTTCAATATAAATGCATGAAGCCTTGTTGCATTTTAAATCATGTTTCAGAACTTTCTACCACTTCACTGTAATTTTACGAACATGCAACAGTATTGCTGCAAAGACCTTTTTACTTGAGCTGTCAAGATTCATTGAATTTTTGATACAAAGGCTAGATTTTCCAAAGCTTAATTTCTTAAATTTAGGATGTATTGCATAATCTGCATATGCATTTGCTGGTGTAAAAAAAAAAAAAAAATCAGACTAGATGTATGAAAATTATTTGCTACTGATTTTTTTATAGGTAAAGACCAGTAAAATGCTTTTTAGCTGTAAAAAATAATGAATTAAAATAAATGGATATTGCTACAAAAGTTATGGTAGTGAATAAATTGGAAAATATTATACGACTTGGTAATTTGCACTTTTTAGAGGAAATTTTGCATTCTGAAATTGTTACATATCCAATATAATTGTCAATCCCTCAGTTTTTGTCTTAAAAATAAGTAGGTTTCAATACATAGTTTGTTTCGATATTATTAGCAATTTATCTTGTGACGTAAATTAGATTATAATCTAAAGCAACTTTTATGGGAATTTTACTAGGAAATTTTTTCATTAATAGCAAATTTTCGGAGAAAACTCTTCTCCTTCCTTCAGGCTGTCTTGTTGTTGTCACTTTTTACTTGTCACTATCACGGTTACGGTTTACCTTGACGGTTACGGTTAACCTGGACGGTTTAGGTTATTTTTCAACAAATCCTGCCAGATGTTAGGCAGGGAAAATCCTTTGCAGTCATTGATGATGGAATTTTGATTTTTCTCAATCTCTATTCCTTCTTTCAGTTTTCTTTTTTGGAAATTGCTTTGGAAACTGATTACTTTAAGGGAATTCCAATCCATGCTGTGCCCAGTTTCTCTAACATGCCTATCTAATCCAGTCATGTTGGAGCAATTTTTTATAGCTGCTTTATGCTCAGCTATACGAGTTTCTAGTCTGCGACCTGTTTCACCTATGTAAGATAGTCCACAACTACAATTTACTTCATAAACTACTCCTTGCATTTTTAAAATATCTTCTTCTCTTTGAACTATTTTAGGGAAAATTTTTTTAACTTTGTTCTCTAAACTTGGAGCTAGCCTAATATTGTATTTCTTACTAATTCTCTTTAAAGACTCAAATAAACCTTTGTGATAAGAAATTTTTCTAGTGAATTTTACTTGTTGCTTTTGTGGGTTCTTCGTACCATTAAAATTCAGAAGCTTCTCAATTTCTTCTTTAGGATAGTTATGCTCTGCAAGTATGACTTTAAGCTCTTCTTTATGGGCTTCTTTTCTTCTTTTTATCTGCAGTAGAAACTATTTTATTAATTTTTTCTAAAAACTGACTTGCTACATTTTTCTTAATAGAAACTGGATGATAGGAATTGAAATCCAGTAGTCTTTTAGTATTCATTGGTTTTTTATACCAACTAGTGAGGAATTTTTCATCTTCATAATAGATAGTAATATCTAAGAAGTTTATTCTTCTTTCTTTTTGAAGTTCAATAGTGAACTTAAGGGAATCATCTAATTCATTGAATGAGTCTAGAATTCTTTCTGGAACAATTTCTGAGCTATCTATTATAAATAAGATGTCATCCACGTATCTGCTATATAAGCAGAAGTATGTGGGTTGTACTAGAGTCTTTTCTTCTAGTTTTCCCACATAATAGTTAGCTAAGAGTGGGGAGAGTGGGGAGCCCATAGCTAGCCCCGATTTTTGAATGAAAAAGTTTTCCCAAATTGAAAGTAGTTGTTCTGCAAAGAGAAAGTAAGCATTTCAAAAATTCCTACTATGTTTTTTTCCTTGTTGTGAAAAACTATTAGGTCTGCCAAGTCTTCCGCTATAAAGTCTATAAGTTGATCTATATTAATGTGAGTATACATAGACACTATATCTAAACTACCCATAATAGGAGAATCTAATTTAGGAAGAAGTTCTAGTTTTTCTTTTAGCTGCATTGAGTTTTTAATCAAGTTAGGTGGCTCTTTTAAAAGATTCTGAAGGTGTGACTTTAAAAAATAGTTTAGATTTGAAAGAATAGAGTTTTTTGAGTCTATTATTGGTCTAATTGGTTGGTGTTCTTTATGCAGTTTGACTATTCCATATATTTGAGGTAATCTGAACTGTAATTTTGAGAATTGTTTATAGTTTTCTGGAAGCTGGTTTTTCTTTTTTTTGAAGTGAAATAAGCTTAGAGACTTTTTTAATCAAATCTGGTAGTGGGTTTTCTTTTACTTCTTCATACATAGGTTTTTTAGTTCTTCTTCCATCTTTTCTAGATAATCTTTCTTATCCATAATAGTAATCAACTTACTTTTGTCTGTTTTCACAGCAACTACACTTTCATTTTTTCTGAAATCTTTAAGAGCTTTTAATTGACTATTATCAAAAATTTTTTTGAGGTTTCCTTACTTGCTTCTGGAATTTTGTAAGGCTATTGTGGTAATCTTTTCTGAGGAGGTCTGCTTTAATTTGGTCCTCTTTTTCTAAAGTGCTGCAGATGTTTTCCAGTTCAATTACCAATTTTTCTGGATTTATTTTTTTCTTTGGATAGATTGAAATTACTTCCTTTATTTATCACTTGAAATAATTCTTGGCTAACTCCAGTTGCAGTGTTGTCCTTTACATGACTAAGAACTGCAGTTTTTTTTGTTTTTACTGGAATAGTTTTTCTTCAAAAATTTCTCTTCTTTAAAAGGTTCAGCTTTTTAACAAATTTCTTATTTTTGTTTCTTACTCCAATTTTTAGCCAGTCATCCAATTCTGCTTTTACTGTATCCCTTAAGATTCCAGAAATTTTCTTTTCATTTTCTACTTTTACTTTTTTATAATAAGCAACATTCTTATATTTTGCTTCAATACTTCTTTTTAACGTTTTTTGCTCTATTTTTCTTATGAAGTTGGCTGAAAGTAAATCTTTAAATGGTTTTCTAAGTCTAAATGAATTTGGAATAAAGTTAATTACCTTGCAATTTTTCAGGAACTTGATTTGAGCTATGGATCTTTCCATCTTCAATGTAGCATGTTGAACTTTCTTGATTGTTTGCCAAGTATCTGACCTATACTCTGTTCTAATTCTTTGAATAAAGCTCATGTTGAGAAATGGCTTCCTAGTTTAATTGAATTAATAATCTAAAGCAACTTTTATGGGAATTTTACTAGGAAATTTTTTCATTAATAGCAAATTTTCGGAGAAAACTCTTCTCCTTCTTCAGGCTGTCTTGTTGTTGTCACTTTTTACTTGTCACTATCACGGTTACTGTTTACCTTGACGGTTACGGTTAACCTGGACGGTTTAGGTTATTTTTCAACAAATCCTGCCAGATGTTAGGCAGGGAAAATCCTTTGCAGTCATTGATGATGGAATTTTGATTTTTCTCAATCTCTATTCCTTCTTTCAGTTTTCTTTTTGGAAATTGCTTTGGAAACTGATTACTTTAAGGGAATTCCAATCCATGCTGTGCCCAGTTTCTCTAACATGCCTATCTAATCCAGTCTTGTTGGAGCAATTTTTTATAGCTGCTTTATGCTCAGCTATACGAGTTACTAGTCTGCGACCTGTTTCACCTATGTAAGATAGTCCACAACTACCATTTACTTCATAAACTACTCCTTGCATTTTTAAAATATCTTCTTCTCTTTGAACTATTTTAGGGAAAAAAATTTTAACTTTGTTCTCTAAACTTGGAGCTAGCCTAATATTGTATTTCTTACTAATTCTCTTTAAAGACTCAAATAAACCTTTGTGATAAGAAATTTTTCTAGTGAATTTTACTTGTTGCTTTTGTGGGTTCTTTGTACCATTAAAATTCAGAAGCTTCTCAATTTCTTCTTTAGGATAGTTATTCTCTGCAAGTATGACTTTAAGCTCTTCTTTATGGGCTTCTTTTTTATCTGCAGTAGAAACTATTTTATTAATTTTTTCTAAAAACTGACTTGCTACATTTTTCTTAATAGAAACTAGATGATAGGAATTAAAATCCAGTAGTCTTTTAGTATTCATTGGTTTTTTATACCAACTAGTGAGGAATTTTTCATCTTCATAATAGATAGTAATATCTAAGAAGACAGAGTAAGAAACAAATATAAGAAATTTGTTAAAAAGCTGAACCTTAAAGAAGAGAAATTTTTGAAGAAAAACTATTCCAGTAAAAACAAAAAAACTGCAGTTCTTAGTCATGTAAAGGACAACACTGCTACTGGAGTTAGCCAAGAATTATTACAAGTGATAAATAAAGGAAGTAATTTCAATCTATCCAAAGAAAAAATAAATCCAGAAAAATTGGTAATTGAATTAGAAAGCATCTGCAGCACTTTAGAAAAAGAGGACCAAATTAAAGCAGACCTCTTCAGAAAAGATTACTACAATAGCCTTACAAAATTCCAGAAGCAAGTAAGGAAACCTCAAAAAAAAAATTTGATAATAGTCAATTAAAAGCTCTTAAAGATTTCAGAAAAAATGAAAGTGTAGTTGCTGTGAAAACAGACAAAAGTAAGTTGATTACTATTATGGATAAGAAAGATTATCTAGAAAAGATGGAAGAAGAACTAAAAAACCTATGTATGAAGAAGTAAAAGAAAACCCACTACCAGATTTGATTAAAAAAGTCTCTAAGCTTATTTCACTTCAAAAAAAAAAGAAAAACCAGCTTCCAGAAAACTATAAACAATTCTCAAAATTACAGTTCAGATTACCTTAAATATATGGAATAGTCAAACTGCATAAAGAACACCAACCAATTAGACCAATAATAGACTCAAAAAACTCTATTCTTTCAAATCTAAACTATTTTTTAAAGTCACACCTTCAGAATCTTTTAAAAGAGCCACCTAACTTGATTAAAAATTCAATGCAGCTAAAAGAAAAACTAGAACTTCTTCCTAAATTAGATTCTCCTATTATGGGTAGTTTAGATATAGTGTCTATGTATACTCACATTAATATAGATCAACTTATAGACTTTATAGCGGAAGACTTGGCAGACCTAATAGTTTTTCACAACAAGGAAAAAAACATATTAGTAGGAATTTTTGAAATGCTTACTTTCTCTTTGCAGAACAACTACTTTCAATTTGGGAAAACTTTTTTCATTCAAAAATCGGGGCTAGCTATGGGCTCCCCACTCTCCCCACTCTTAGCTAACTATTATGTGGGAAAACTAGAAGAAAAGACTCTAGTACAACCCACATACTTCTGCTTATATAGCAGATACGTGGATGACATCTTATTTATAATAGATAGCTCAGAAATTGTTCCAGAAAGAATTCTAGACTCATTCAATGAATTAGATGATTCCCTTAAGTTCACTATTGAACTTCAAAAAGAAAGAAGAATAAACTTCTTAGATATTACTATCTATTATGAAGATGAAAAATTCCTCACTAGTTGGTATAAAAAACCAATGAATACTAAAAGACTACTGGATTTCAATTCCTATCATCCAGTTTCTATTAAGAAAAATGTAGCAAGTCAGTTTTTAGAAAAAAATAATAAAATAGTTTCTACTGCAGATAAAAAAGAAGCCCATAAAGAAGAGCTGAAAGTCATACTTGCAGAGAATAACTATCCTAAAGAAGAAATTGAGAAGCTTCTGAATTTTAATGGTACGAAGAACCCACAAAAGCAACAAGTAAAATTCACTAGAAAAATTTCTTTTCACAAAGGTTTATTTGAGTCTTTAAAGAGAATTAGTAAGAAATACAATATTAGGCTAGCTCCAAGTTTAGAGAACAAAGTTAAAAAAATTTTCCCTAAAATAGTTCAAAGAGAAGAAGATATTTTAAAAATGCAAGGAGTAGTTTATGAAGTAAATTGTAGTTGTGGACTATCTTACATAGGTGAAACAGGTCGCAGACTAGAAACTCGTATAGCTGAGCATAAAGCAGCTATAAAAAATTGCTCCAACAAGACTGGATTAGATAGACATGTGAGAGAAACTGGGCACAGCATGGATTGGAATTCCCTTAAAGTAATCAGTTTCCAAAGCAATTTCCAAAAAGAAAACTGAAAGAAGGAATAGAGATTGAGAAAAATCAAAATTCCATCATCAATGACTGCAAAGGATTTTCCCTGCCTAACATCTGGCAGGATTTGTAGAAAAATAACCTAAACCGTCCAGGTTAACCGTAACCGTCAAGGTGAACCGTAACCGTGATAGTGACAAGTAAAAAGTGACAACAACAAGACAGCCTGAAGAAGGAGAAGAGTTTTCTCCGAAAATTTGCTATTAATGAAAAAAATTTCCTAGTAAAATTCCCATAAAAGTTGCTTTAGATTATTAATTCAATTAAACTAGGAAGCCATTGCTCAACATGAGCTTTATTCAAAGAATTAGATTATATTGATGCAAATCTGATTTCCCTGTAATTGATTGATTATATCATAATATTTATAGTTGTTTCTATTCTATTACAGAATAGTTCTGTGAAAAATGTTATGGAAATTGAAGGTGACCCAGATCTTTCTCAGAACTTGAGGAATAATGTAGAAGCCTCAGTACTAGGTAAGAAATGTTTTCAAAATAAAGTGCAGTTTTCAAATGTTTATTACGATTGACATATGCATTCTAGTTTGTATGTAGTTTGTATGGGACAAAAATTCAAATTTGCTACTAAATACCATGAAATTGCTCCTTGGTCCCACTTTTCCAAAGAAATGTGTTGAAATGGTGATTGGTCAGAATTTCGTGGATGCTGAGAGATTATCTTTTATTCATACATATATACATATCACTAAGCTGTTCTCTGATATTCAGAGGTTAGTTCCTCGCAGAAAGAACACTGTGGCTGTATCAGGCGTCTCCAATTACAGCGATCCCAGCACACAGCTCTAGCTTCATCGACATCCATCACATGCCGCACACAAGACCTTTTGTACTTCATACTCATTACCTTTTTCTCATTCAGACATTCCTAAATATGGTCCTCCCATGATTTCTTTGACCTTCCTCTACCTTTCTTTCCTGCCACTTGTGCTGAATAAATTCTCTTAGTAAGCATCTCATCACTCATTCACTCAACATGGTCAAACCACCTAAGAATATTAGTCTCCACCTTCTAACAATATTTTGCCTCACATTGCACATCTGTAACACATCTTCATTCTTTGCATGATCAGAGCCTGTCTTACCACAAACCCCCATAAGTAACGCATCTCCCCAGCACACAAATGACTCCTATGGCAGCAGGAACAAACCAAAAATTGGAAAAAAACCAAAAAAAAAAAACCAGGTTGAGTAATACATTCAAACGTACTTTATTTAATACTTTAATTCAACATTCGTCATCATTTTTAATTCATTTCCCTATTTTATGTCTTATTCAGAAGCACAAGAACCGTATTAATCAACAAAGCACACAGGCCCGGCGATGCATTCCCACCCAATGAGACTGCATTCGCGAGCAAACCTGCTAGCGAGAGCTGCCATGAATGCAGTCCCCATGGAAGTTTTATTCAAAGGAAACGAACTGATGTGGGAATAGGCAGAGTTTCCCACATGAGTTGGTTTCAATAGCCGTCAGGGCTGCAAGAAGTGCAGTCCGTAACGTTCTTCCCGCTCCCACTGGTGTTATGCAGGGAAAACTTCCAGTTGAGTTCAGAAAACTGCAGTCGTGGCATTATGCTGGGAAAACTTACAGCGGTGTTCACAAAACTTTTCTCTCTTGGTACGGCATGAAAAAAAAAACGGCTTTGGGTAGGGGGGCTGCAGCCCCACAGCCCCATAGCAGGAGCCGCCCCTGATCAATAGTAAGTAAAATCTAGCACTATCAGTTTTAACTTTAATCTGGTTGATGAGCTTTCCTTGAGAAGCTTTGAGAAACTAATCTCTGAATCTTAGATTTTAGCTTAGTGATATATGTGTGTTTAATTAAAGACTAAAACATCATAATGTATCTTCAGTAGGTTCTGACATCCTTCCAGTCTGAATTAGTGTCATGATAAAAATTTCAATCCTGATTATTCTTCAGTCTTATTAACTAGAGTTTGTTGTGTAAGCTTGGGCCTACAATATCAAGATAGATATTTGGTCCTTCAAAATTGTGACAATAATAGGTAGTGATATTGTTGTCAAGATGGAGTAAGGATGTATACAATACTTAACTTTCACATTGCCATGACATGCATAAGAAGATGAACAAAATGTGTAGTACATAGTACTAACATACCAACCATTTAACTATAGCAACAATTGCATTTCAAAATCCATATCACTGAAGCATAGCCTGTATGCAAATATTTCAGAAGCATTACTAAATAGATGCTCCACTAAAGCACAACAACCCTTTTTTTCCCCTAATCTAATCAGTTTTAGTTGCCAAGTGTCTTCAGGTTTTGGACTAATTTATTTGGATCTATAAGATTTTGAGTGAGCCACACAGATGAGCCCATTCCATTATGACCATCCCCAGCCCAGAAAAATGAGCCTGCCTGGAGACTGAATGGTGGCACATGTGAAGTTCAAAGAGCAGTATATATACAATCCAAGGATCGGCTTTCGATTAGTAGAGTGTTCAGAGTCAGAATGGGAAAAGCTGCGATTCATCAGAGTTTGATAAAGGGCAAATTGTGGCATGGTGCCTTGGAACTGGCATGACTTGTGCGTTGTTCATGTGCTACTGTAGTGAGTACATAGCAGAAGTGGTGCACAAATGGCCAAATGACGAACCATCATCCAGCCATGTGTTATCTGCAGCCCATTGATGCTAGAGGAAAGCGGACACAGTCGTGCATTGTTCGTAGCAACCACAGGGCCACAGTGCGACTAATCACCTGCAGCTACAACAGTGGTGATCAGGGTAATGTGTTGAAGTACACAGTTCATCGCAGCCTTCTGTGCATGGGCCTGCGTAGCCGAAGACCCAGCCGGGTCCCCATGCTCATTGCACATCATCGCCAGCAACACATGAAATGGGCCCAAGATCATTGAGATTGGACCGTGGATGATTGGAAGAAAGTGGCCTGGTCTGACAAATCAAGATTCCTTGTGCATCACGTAGACAGCTGAGTGTGGATAAGCTGATTACCAATGGAGGCTATGGCACCTTGGATGCAAAGGTGGGTAGAAACAGGCAGCCGGCGACGGTGTTATGCTGTGGGCGATGTTTTCTTGGGACACTTTAGGCCCCATTATCCCAATAGCACAATCCCTGACAGCTGTCAGGTATCTGAACATCGTTGCGGACCAAGTTCCAGATACAATTGTTGGGGGAAACAGGCCAGTGGCGGCGATGTTATGCTGTGGGCGATGTTTTCTTCGGTCCCTTTAGGCCCCATTATCCCAATAGCACAATCCCTGACAGCTGTCAGGTATCTGAACATCGTTGCGGACCAAGTTCCAGATACAGTTGTTGGGGGAAACAGGCCGGCGGTGTTATGCTGTGGGCGATGTTTTCTTGGGACACTTTAGGCCCCATTATCCCAATGGCACAATCCCTGACAGCTGTCAGGTATCTGAACATTGTTGCAGATCAAGTTCCAGATACAATTGTTGGGGGAAACAGGCTGGTGGCGTGGTGTTATGCTGTGGGCGATGTTTTCTTGGGACACTTTAGGCCCCATTATCCCAATAGCACAATCCCTGACAGCTTTCAGGTATCTGAACATCGTTGCGGACCAAGTTCCAGATACAATTGTTGGGGGAAACAGGCCGGTGGCGGCAATGTTATGCTGTGGGCAATGTTTTCTTCGGACACTTTAGGCCCCATTATCCCAATAGCACAATCCCTGACAGCTGTCAGGTATCTGAACATCGTTGCGGACCAAGTTCCAGATACAACAGATACAATTGTTGGGGGAAACAGGCCGGTGGCGGCGATGTTATGCTGTGGGCGATGTTTTCTTCGGACCCTTTAGGCCCCATTATCCCAATAGCACAATCCCTGACAGCTGTCAGGTATCTGAATATCGTTGCGGACCAAGTTCCAGATACAATTGTTGGGGGAAACAGGCCGGCGCCGGCAGTGTTATGCTGTGGACGATGTTTTCTTGGGACACTTTAGGCCTCATTATCCCAATAGCACAATCCCTGACAGCTGTCAGGTATCTGAACATCGTTGCGGACCAAGTTCCAGATACAATTGTTGGGGGAAACAGGCCGATGGCGGCGATATTTTCTTGGGACACTTTAGGCCCCATTATCCCAATAGCACAATCCCTGACAGCTGTCAGGTATCTGAACATCGTTGCAGACCAAGTTCCAGATACAATTGTTGGGGGAAACAGGCTGGTGGTGGCGGTGTCATGCTGTGGGCGATGTTTTCTTGGGACACTTTAGGCCCCATTATCCCAATAGCACAATCCCTGACAGCTAGCAGGTATTTGAACATCGTTGCGGACCAAGTTCCAGATACAATTGTTGGGGGAAACAGGCTGGTGGCGGCGATGTTATGCTGTGGGCGATGTTTTCTTGGGTCCCTTTAGGCCCCATTATCCCAATAGCACAATCCCTGACAGCTGTCAGGTATCTGAGCATCGTTGCGGACCAAGTTCCAGATACAGTTGTTGGGGGAAACAGGCCGGCGGTGTTATGCTGTGGGCGATGTTTTCTTGGGACACTTTAGGCCTCATTATCCCAATAGCACAATCCCTGACAGCTGTCAGGTATCTGAACATCGTTGCGGACCAAGTTCCAGATACAATTGTTGGGGGAAACAGGCTGGTGGTGGCGGTGTCATGCTGTGGGCGATGTTTTCTTGGGACACTTTAGGCCCCATTATCCCAATAGCACAATCCCTGACAGCTCTCAGATATCTGAACATCGTTGCGGACCAAGTTCCAGATACAATTGTTGGGGGAAACAGGCTGGTGGTGGCGGTGTCATGCTGTGGGCGATGTTTTCTTGGGACACTTTAGGCCCCATTATCCCAATAGCACAATCCCTGACAGCTAGCAGGTATTTGAACATCGTTGCGGACCAAGTTCCAGATACAATTGTTGGGGGAAACAGGCTGGTGGCGGCGATGTTATGCTGTGGGCGATGTTTTCTTCGGTCCCTTTAGGCCCCATTATCCCAATAGCACAATCCCTGACAGCTGTCAGGTATCTGAGCATCGTTGCGAACCAAGTTCCAGATACAGTTGTTGGGGGAAACAGGCCGGCGGTGTTATGCTGTGGGCGATGTTTTCTTGGGACACTTTAGGCCCCATTATCCCAATAGCACAATCCCTGACAGCTGTCAGGTATCTGAACATCGTTACTAATCAAGTTCACCCATTCATGGCTGCTGTGTTTTTTGCTGGTGATGGCCATTACGAACAGGATAATGCGCCGTGCCACACTGCCAGAATATTTAAGGAGTGGTTCGAGAAACATGCTAGTGACTTCCTGTTAATCCACCTGACATGAACCCAATCAAACATTGGTGGTTTGACTTGAAAAAGCGGGTTCGCACTAAATACCCCTTCCCCCCGAAATGTACGAGAACTGAAGCACCTGCTGTTGACATTATGGTACCAGATACCCAAGGATATGTATCGCCATCTCATCGAATTGATATCGCCTATTGGCTACTGTTTTGTGGGTTAAAGAGGTTCCTACAGGTTATTAGGTAGGTGGTCATAATATAATGGATCATTGGTGTAGGTCTGTCAAGTAAAGTATGGGTTGAATAAAGAAAATCAACTGCTTCATTGAACGCAAATCAAAGTAGCAATCATGTGTTATATGTGGACTCAGTTCTGGGCCCCTTGGCAAGACCAAAAAAGGCTTTAGTGTGCATGTCATTTTGAAAAAAAAAAAAAAAAAAAAAAAAAAAAATTGTTAATAAAGGATAAAAAGTACGTGAAAAATCTTCAAGGCTGATGTTAACAAAATGATAAAACAAAACAAAAACCAAGTTTTGAACCTCAAATCTAGAAGTGGAGGCATCATTGCAAATACAAATTTCTATTTATTCCATGTAACAGAACAGTTGGAGACTATGAAAAGATATATAAGCTTATATGTGTGTGTGTTAATTGCATTGTGGGCAGTCTGACATCAATGCATTTTTTTCAGTTGCTTTTTAAAAGTGGAAATACTGTGACAAATAGAAATCAAATGAACATTTACCTTGCAAGTGAAAAACTGTTGTTGTGAGGGGGGAGGCATGGATCATCATTTCTGCACATCTGTCAAAAGAAAAGTGGGGGAAATTAAAAAGAAAGAAGGATTTTAGCATACTGTTGCTGCAGTATTGTACCCATGCCCAGGCAAACGTAAAAGGCATACTTGTAGTACGTCCATTTAGCTATGCTACAAATGCTAAAATAAAGTCTGAAATAACAGCTAAAAATTTCTTTTTTCAATAACAGAAAGAAGAATTTTTGCCAGCAATTTCAAACAATTGTTCAGTAACAAGAAAGCATGTGCATTTTCACTCACAAGGAGACATTTTTAAATGTTCTGTGATAATTTTTAGTGCTCATGAAGGAAGTGACTATGCACCATAAAACTATGACCGCTTTTGGATAAACGATCACTCACCGTGCCATAATCCTTACTAATTGAAAGACAAAAAAAGTTTTACTATCATTTTTAGAATTTGTCTTTTGATATAAGATGGGAGGTCGAGAAGTACAACCCATTGCAGAATAAAAAATAACCAATAAAGATTTTGGAACAAAACTGTTTATTTGACATCTGCATATCTTGGGTTATTTTTCCACATAATTTCATTGGATGCTTAGGCTCTTGTCGTACCATGTGTCAAGTTTTTGGATTCCCTTGTCATACATCTCCGCCGCCAGTTCATTCCAAAATGTTGTGACTGCTGTCTTCAGAGCTTCCTGACTCGTAAAGCATTATCCTCTCAAAACCTTCAGTTTCAGGAAAAGGTGAACGTAACTAGGGGCCAAATTGTGGATGGACAACTTAATGCAGAAAATTTCAAGCGTTTTATTATGTATTAAACTTTTAAATAATCAGATTTGTAAGATCTTTTGGCTGCAGCTTCAGCCTTGTTCACACTAAAAGCAAGCACTCACGTGTTTGACATCGTTTCTTCAGCTGTTGCCAGTAGAGATATCCAAATTATCGGAATACTGAAGGGTGTGTCCGAATTGCAAGAGTTTTTGTTGAAGAAAATTTCAATGCTTCCTCTGTAGCATAATGAAAATTTGTTTGAAAAGGGTGCAATCCTTTTGGTACAGTCCCAGTTTGGAGATGCAGAGGTATCTTCAATAGTCAGAAGAGAAAGTGCAGATGTTGAAAGACTTTTTCTGACATCTCTTTTATGTTCCAAAATTATGCAGTTTATGGTATGAAATGTACTACCAATATATCATTTTTCACCTGAGGAAGTAGACACAGGGATAAGGTATATGTCAGGACGGTCTAAAGGATCAAGAGGATCTCTGTCTTTAGATATTGATTGGATGTTAGTGGGAGGAAAATTGAGTGCAAGCTTGTAACCAAAACTTTTTAAAATTTTGACTAGTTTGTAAGAACAAGAATGATGGTAGGGGATTGAAGCAATAAAGGAAAGGGATGGTTTCTGTAGAGGAGAAAGGTGACAGACAAATTGATAGGCATCAAACTTTTTGAAAAGTTTTTTGACAATTCCGAGGGGAAACTGATGGTTTGTGGCAATTTCTTGGATGATTTCGTATTCTTTTTGTAATGAGTGGGGTTCATTGCAAATGACATTGGCACTGTGAGTTAGTGATTTTAGAGCAGCAAGCTTATAGGAAAGAGCCGTATGAGAGTAAAATAAGATGATGTTTGTTGAAGAGGTGGATTTTCTGTAGACAGATGTATGGAGTATGTTATTGATTATAGTTATTTGTGCATCCAAGAAATTACTACAGTTATTGTTTTCATGACTGAAAGTGAAATTAATGGCGGGGAATTTTCTAGAGATAGAAGAGGTGAGATTGTGCAAGTCTTTTAGGTCATGAGGCCAGATTATAAAGATATCGTCCGCATAATGAATCCAAAGTTTGGGTTGGAATCGGGAGAGGGTTTTACAATGCTATTTTTGGTGTTTTGCATGAATATTTCTGCAAGAAGAGGGGAAAGAAGTGATCCCATGGGTACTCCTTAAAGGTCTAAAACTTCCCATTTGAAACTTTCAAGAGGTTTTTTTTTTCGCAACATGGGGCCTGGTATTGTCATGGAGGAGATTCACACTGCTAGACTGCAGGCGTCCTGCCATTCTGAATGGTCCGCCACAATCGCTTCAGTGTTTCACATTATATGTTAGCATTTATTGTTGCTCCTTGGGGCATGAACTCAACAAAGAGGGGACCTTTTCGGTCTCGGAAAACATATCCCATGACTTTCTGAGTTGAGGTTGTCTGCTTCAACTTCTTTGGTTTGGTTGGTAAACAATGCTGATGCTATTCCATCGATTGATGTTTGTTCTGTGTAGCGTAGGAAATCCACATTTCATGTATTGTCACAATGTGTGTCAGAAATTCTTCTTCCCTTGAGTACCAATCCAAGAAAGACAACGCAGCATCCATACACACAGTTTGTTTTGTGTTGGTCAGTAAGCATGCTTGGGACCCACCTCGCACTTTTTTCTTTTTCTTTTTGTACCCGAAATGATTGGTGATGATTTCTTAGATTATGGTGCAAGAAACATGGAAATTTTTCATGGATTTCATCAGGGGTATGTTGCCAATCCTGTTTGAAGAATTTATCAAAACAACGCAGAACATCATTCGTAATGACAAATGGGCACCTAGTTCATTCCTCATCATGGATGAGGAGCTCCCCACATTAAACTTTCGACACCATCACCGCACTGTTGATTCATCTATAGCATCATCACCATAAACTTCCTTGATTTGACGAATCTCGCATGGTCACATATTTTTTGTATTAAGTAATCGAATCACAGATCTCACTTCGCATGTAGTGGGATTGTTTATTTTGTTCATTTTAAACATGCATAGAAACAATAAAAATGCTATTAATGCAAGGAAATTCTTGCGGCATATGTTAAACAAGTGACTGTAACTGTCTAACCTTGAACTAAACAGATTCACCTGTGCAAATGGGTACTACTTCGTAACCACCCATTGTATATAAAAATATAAAAGGAATGTTGTTATGTGAGCTTACTTTTTTGTTTTTACTTTTTGCTGTTCTATTAAAAACTATGCATCCAATTTTTTTATTCATTTACTAAGTCTGAAGTTAGGCTTGATGCCGATAAAATGTTTATAAAGAAAACATGAAAAGCAAACACATGTGGATAAAGCTATATTTCAGTTTGATATGCAAATCTGTGGAATGACAGCAGTATTAGAAACTGCCATTACATATGATTTCTTCTGTCTACTAGATACAGTGTATCATTTTATGAAGTGAAATAACACCAATTGCAGTAAATGATGTATCAGTGTATAGTGAATGCTGTAATAGGTAATTAGGAAAACAGGGATTCCCTTAACAGTTAGTAATAAATATTCAAACATGTCTTTAAGAACAAGTAAATTATGGAACAAATAAGTTAAAGAGAAAAGTTCATTTGTGCGTGAAAAAATCTGCACATATAGGCATTGTTTATAAATACTAAGAAGTGAATTATGAAATGCTAGCATAGATAGAGGTGAGGTTTAACATGCACTATTTTGAGGCCGAAAGGCTGAAGTCCTCTTCTACAAAGCATGAATCATAGTATGATTTTCCTTTGTTGTTTTGCATTTTAATCTGAAACAACTAGTGTAAGCTGCCGAGGGAAGTTCTGTTTTACCATTTGTTCTTTCCTAATAAATTTTGATATTTGTAGTTAAGTTGAGCTGAAGAGAAGATAACTTTTAAAACTGAGATGTAAATGCAATGGTTATGCAGTCTCTGAAAGAATGACCTCACAACAGGATCAAATATTCAGTTTGGTTATACTTAGTGGTTTCACATTTTTATAACTATGTTCCTTGAAAGCTCTCTCCTTTTATGACCCATCCATGTTTGTGACTTAAAACCTAGCGCAGTGAAGGCCATGCGTAATGCTAGACAACATTAATTATGGTGAAGATCATCCCAAATTCAGCAAACTTTCTAATTGTCATTGTAAAATTTGTGCCTCCTAACACAAAAAGTAGCTGCAAATATTGTGTGGGACTTTGTTACAACTACTTGATTTTTGTAACAAATTACAAAGCTTTTTTTTTTTTTTTTTTTTTTTTTTTTTGTAATTGTACTGCACTGCAAACTGCATAAAAATAGTACACTTTTGCTATGTTGCTACCTCCCAACACTGGCAGCCATGTAAAAATAGATAGCATTCACAAATTCTGTTATTTGGCCTTATGATTTACTACTATGCAGAGCATTCTTATGTTAAAAAATAGTGTTCAAGAATGATGTGCACTATACCATTCTACACTGCATTTGATACTGATTAGTGTTATTTAAGGTTTGTATTCTGGAGTTCCACCATAAAAATTAAAGCATTGTTATCCAATGTATATAAATAATACATGTCCTTATAGAAGAATTTTATGACAACCAGAACTTACAGTGCTGCATCTTTTGGGGTATTTTCATTTGCACTGCTTATACAAATCTAATTTGGCTGTGTGAATTTCTCTCAGTCATTTTGTTTGCCTTTCAGATGTTATTTATTTATTTATTTATTTATTTATTTATTTATTCATTCTTTCACTTTCCCAGCCATCTCTAATTTACAGGAGCACAAATGAGTTGCAGGAGAGAATTGGTTAAGTGTAATGCAATTTTTGGATCCTCAAGTACTGGACATGACTTAGTAACGAATGTCTAAATGCTTGAGGCAGGTTAATGTATGTACAAAATATATAAAACTAAACTAGGTAATCATTTTAATTGCATTTTTTTTAATGTTTAGATGGTGACATTAGTGATGAAGATCCATTCATTAAGGAAGTGAGTGCAGCAACAGTACCCATCACAAAAGATGCATGGTTTTCTACTGTGAAAGTGAAAATTTAGTAACAGCACTTTTCATCCCAACACTGATAATGCTTAACGTAATTCTAAAAATTTTTGAACGTAGCCTGTGATCATGAAATGAAACATTCAGATCAGGCACCTTTATTGATTGACTCAATGAAGAAGTTTATTAGTATCAAAAATACAATTGATGCTATGAAAATTATATATATTTTTGTGCTGTAAGAGGAGTGTATATTTCTGAGTGATTGAAAAATGTGCAGTGGAAGATGTTTATTTGAATACAGATAAATGCTATGAGAGTATGTATAGTTCTTAGTAATCTTCAGATAGAGAAATATGGTATAAAAGATATACTATTCTGAAAATTTCTGTGATTCAGGTTAGCCTATTGGTAGAGTTAAATAAAGTGCATATGATTATTAATATTTAGTTATGTACATCATAATGTTTTTAGGAGTTGTATATATGTTTCATTGTATATATATATACACGGTGGTTGAAAAGTCCCCTTGGGGTTTCGATTGACAACTGTACAAAAACGAACAGATCTACAGTGATGCGGTTTGCAGCATTTGAAAGAGTAAATATTCGAGTTAACACCATCGCTTTCCAACAAATGGCGTTACGTGCTCGCAAATACCGACGCTGACTGGAAACGTCGCCGCTGGAGAAAGCAATGTGTGTACGTTGGTTTTTTGAGACGAAGTCTGTGATTATGGTACAGAAAAATTACCGTCAAACATATGGGTAAAAATCCACCGAGTGATTTCAGTATCAGAGCGTGGCAGAAGAAATTCTTGGGTACTGGTAGCAACCTGGACCAGCAAAGAAGTGGCAGACCCCCATTGGAAAAGAAACTGTGCAGAGCATACAGGAGGTTTTTGCTCGTGATCTTAGCAAGTCCACGAGAAGGGCCTCTTTGCAACTGAATGTTCCACGATCCACATTGATGGGAGTGCTTCACAAACACCTGAAACTAACCGCATGCAAAGTGCAACTCCTACACCAGATTAAACTGAATGATGTACCTCAGCTCTTAGCATTCGCTCGGGATATGTTGGAGCGGCTGAAAGTTGATGAAAGTTTCCTACACTGTATAATGCTCTCGGATGAGGCAAACTTTTACTTGCATAAGAAAGTCAACATTCAAAACGTTCGCATATGGGGTAGTGAAAACACACATTCAATCAGGGAGCATGTCACACACAGTCTAAAGGTGAATGTTTGGTGTGGGCTTGTGCATAATCGTGTAAGTGGCCCATTCTTCTTCTCCGAGCCCACAGTACAAATGAATAATTACCCGGACATGCTTCAGAACTTTGTGGTTCCTCAACTACAGGATTTGCAACCAAATGTCCTGCAACAAGATGGCACTCCCCCACATTGAGGACTTGACGTTCGTGAATACCTTAACCATGAGTTTCCCGACAGATGGATTGGCAGAGATGGTCCCATTCCTTGCCCCCCCCCATCCCCAGATATCATTCCTTTAGACTTCTTCCTCTGGGACTATGTCAAGGACATGGTTTACCGGTAAAGATTAAGCAGCCTTCAGGAGCTCAAACGGTGCATTACAGCAGTGTTTGATAAAATCGATCCTGACATGTTGAAGCGCACATGGCAAGAATTTCAATACCGACTGGATGTGTTACGTACCACCAAAGGCGCACATGTAAAGGTGTGGTGAGGTAAGATTATTAAACTTGAATATTTACTCTTTCAAATGCCACAAATTGCATTGCTGTAGATCTGTTCGTTTTTGTACAGTTGTCAATCGAAACTCCTAGGGGACTTTTCAACCACCCTGTATATTAAATATGAAGGTAAATGATACATGGATTTAAATAAAGATTGTATTGTGTAGCTAACATAAATTGCATATAAAAGTCACTGTTGTTTTTGTTTGTGTGACAGTCAGCAGTCCTTGTTTTCTAGTGATTCAGTTTTGCTTTGAGTGTTTCTGTCCACTTCAAAGATTTTTCTTCAAGATTTTGGAATGTGTTGGTGTATGATATCTGCCTATTACATGCAAATGGCATACTGATTGATATTGTTTCATCAGTTTGATGTGTGATTTTATTTAATGAGAATATTTTTGTGTAGCTTGCATATTTAAGGATTACATATTACCAAAGAAGGATTTTTAAGTGCAGTGGTCTAAGCGATAACTTATCACCATTCGTCCGAGATGGTCCAAGTTTGAATCTCAGTGAGTCATGGATGTTGTGTTTGTCTTGCGGCACTGACTGTCTCCCTTCCCTGGAGTCAGTGGCCCTAAATTAGGGATGGATGACTGCTTATAGCCCATTGAGTTGCTCACAGTGGTCATTATACCTCCAATACAAAAAAAATGATTTTAATTATTATATTTTTAGATGTGTACATTTTGGAAAGCATACTTATGTAGCAGAATTGCAAAGTGTCTCAAACACAAACCAGAATGACAGAATGAGCAATGGCGTATGCATGTACAGCCCCTCTTAGCTAGAATATAAAATGTTGAAGAAAAAATTTTTGAGGCATAAATCTGAAGACCTGTGTCATGTATGTTTTTATATATAATGTTAAATATGTGTACATTTTTATATTTAGATGTGTACATTTTGGAAAGCATACTTATGTAGCAGAATTGCAAAGTGTCTCAAACACAAACCAGAATGACAGAATGAGCAATGGCGTATGCATGTACAGCCCCTCTTAGCTAGAATATAAAATGTTGAAGAAAAAATTTTTGAGGCATAAATCTGAAGACCTGTGTCATGTATGTTTTTATATATAATGTTAAATATGACATTAAAACTTGCCTGGAGAGCTTTTGGAAGAAACAGCATAATTTTCAAGAGCAATATGCCATTATGTCTTAAAAGAAAAGTGTTTGATCAATGCATCCTTCCAGTGCTTACGTATGGTGCAGAGACGTGGACCTTAACTAAAAGAGACATACAAAGGCTGCAGACAACTCAAAGAAGCCTGGAGAGGTGCATGCTTGGTGTAACCAGGAGAGATAAGAAGAGGAACTCGTGGATCCGAAAAATGACTAGAGTGGAAGACATCATGATCAGAGTTAAATCCCTGAAATGGCAATGGGCTGGACATACTGCCAGAAGGACAGATCATCGATGGACAGCCGAAATTTTAGATTGGATTCCAAGGGACAGAAAAAGACCCAGAAGAAGACCACATGGGAGATGGGTGGATGAAATTCGAAAGTATGCAGGGGTGACATGGAGGAGGCTGGCACAAGACAGACCGTTGTGGAGGAAACTTGGGGAGACCTTCGTCCAGCAGTGGATTGATAATGGTTGACAATGATGATGATGATGATGACATTTATACTTTATGCAGTTTCTACCCCTTTTCAACCATGAAGACTTAACTGTTTTGGAAGAATATTGATTCTTAATGCCCTTAGGTCTGATGGGCTTGTATGTTCCCAATGTTATACACTACTGCAAAGCTCTTATTGCTGATACAAGAAATTAGACTTCTCTATTATCTGGTTTTTCTGTTAGAGTATTAAATTTAAGTGCTGTCTTCCTCATGTTGACATATGGTACATTACTTAGCAATCCATCACAGTAAATGAGTAATGAGTTTTTATGATGCAAAATTCAGATGTGGCTTTGAGCACAATACTTGATACAAAGTCTGAAACTAAAAAAGTTATAAATTTAGATCTCAAGGTGACCGCATTCCTCCTTCCCCCAGTCAAATGACTCACCAGTTAGACTAGTGAAGTTCTGTTACATACTTCACTTGTGGTCATGCCAGATATTATGTAAAACAAAACTACAGAAATATTTTTGTTTTCATTTAAGTAGTTTAACTGTGTTGTATAGGAGTGGAGTTTTATTATGACATTTTAAGTTAAGGGAGAAAAGGTGAAATCAATAGCTACACTTGAGAATAATTCTATTATAATTAAGAACATAAAAGGCAGGAAAAACTATTGATATTTAAAAGCTTTGTTATGCATCTAGGAATTTGCTTAGTAATGATAGATATTTAGCTGGCATGTATAATGACACCAAAGATGACTTAATTCATAAAGGGTTATTGGTAGGCAAGTTTTTTTACTGGCACAAGAGCCTTAGTAGGCCAAAGAGTGCCAAAAAAGTGTTATTGGTCTGTGTATTTATGCATGGAGTCAAGTTCATAGATCAAGCAATGTGAGAGAGTTTAGTTAACAAGCATGCAATTGTTGAGCAAGTCAATTATTTGGAGGAGGAGAATGTGAAACATTTAATAACAAAATCAATCCCCATTGACATGGATAAGTTATGAATACCTTATTTTATGCCACAACAATGCCACAACTAATGGCCATCTATGTGGTCACTATTAAGAAAGCTTGAAAATTGCATCCTTCTGGGGCAAGTACCAAATGTGCATTTCTGCTCTAGTACACTAACCATTACACCATCCTACCATAGGCGTAGCCAAGGTAGGATGGTGTAATAGGTTGGTCCTCAGGTCTGCACCCCCCCCCCCACCCCCGAAGAAATTTCTGGCTATGCCACTGCATCTTACAATGCAGTTCCAAGCAGCTAATGCCACTTATGTAGGATCTTAATAAACCTTGGATTTTGCTAATTAAAATGCTTTCTTGTATCAGAAACCCATCATCATAGAGCATGGATATGATCAGGTATTTACAATTCCCAGGTAAAGAAATCAGTTGAGAAAGTAATTTCCAAATTATATGGAAAGGTATTTTGGCATCTCTAGCCATAATATGATGTATTTAATACTGTTACTTTCATGATGTGCTCATGCTTTTAAAATTAAAAGATAGGTAGAATTTGGGTTTTCATGTCACACAAAGGGTCAGTGTGCATTGATCAGAAGAGGTTTAGGTCAGAAAGCATGTGTTTGTATGTAACCTTTCCTTTGAGGAGCAAAAGAAATGCTTTAAAATAAGAAGCAAGTATTAATTTACATAAACCAGTTCATTTTACAATCACCACATTTGTTCAAGTGATCACTGAGAATTAATTTAACCAAGTTTGATAAAAAAAAACGTTGATGAAGGGACCAATAAAAACACATTTTGAAGGTCTTTTTTTCATCCACTTGACTGTTTATGTGGTAATGTAAATTTGTGGGAACAATATGTAAAGAAATATTGCAAGGGCTTTTAAAGCATTTATCAACTTTTCTGTGTTCACTTAGAAAGAAAAAAACTGCCTGCCTATTTTATCATCGTCATCAACAACTACTATTGCCCGTAGGTGTCTTGAGCCACGAGGCAGCAGATTTCAGTCATCTTTCAGTGTTTTACTACCAGCGGCCTATTTTATGCATTTAATTTATTTTACTATAGTGATAGAGTCAAATAATTGAAATGCTGATTAAAGTAAATGTTTTTCTTAGGTATTTTTCAACACTTCGTGGGGATTTAATAATTTTAATAATATTTCTGGCATTTACAGTAGTAGGAATGAACAAGTTGGCAAGGCAGTTAATTAACGTAACACTAGTTGAGGCAGATGAAAAGCAGATACTGAATGGTTGTGTTTCTTGTGCAGTGGAAAACTACAGGTAGAACAAAGGTAAATTATTGAAAATGATGTACACTGTAAAATCAGCAATAGATTACTTCTGTGAATGGATCGCCTGTGAGAAAGGGATTGAAAAGAATAAGGGTGTCAAGTATGATAATGAGGTGGTTTACTGTCTTCTCTTCATGGCATTAAATTTTTTAGTTCTGATTAAAGTACTGTGTCCCAAATGTGGGAGCTGTACTTTTTGGATTGTATGAATTCCTGTCATTGTTTTGCTTTGGCCGTGCCAGGTTGCAGTTTAAAACATTCAGATGAATAGAATGAAAACTGTTCTTTGTGGTAAAAAACCAGACATGGAAGCAATGGAGTTTTGCTGTAACTGCCCTCCACAAAGATTTCCACATCCAGATTACAAGTGGCTTTAATATCACATTTCCTGATGTTGATTAGCACCATGTGAACCCAGGGCTTAAGATGCATGGGAATTTCTATCTTGGTTGGATTAGCTATATTGGGAAGGAGGTCAAGGAGAGTAGATGATGAGACTAATCTCTCAGGTATTTATGCATTTAAAAACATATCAGAACATGCTCCTTAAACAGTTACACATATGCTGTGGTCAGAAACAAGGCCAAAAGGGCCATCAGTGCAATGCTATATCATATCATGACCATGTTATAGTATGTGTACACTAAGTTCATGATGCCAGACTTCATTAAAAGTTCTGGTGCTACAGTTTCGTTACACAGAATTTTTTTGTATTTATACTGTAAACATGGTTAAGGTAGCCAGAGATAATCACCTGCTGAGTCTTCGTGTACACCCACTCTGTCCAAAGTTTTGTTTTATTCAGACCCCAACCGGGTTTCAGTGATATAGTAACATCTGGCTCTTCTGTTATAAATCCTCAGTGCTCATAAGAGGAACATCCATTTAAATTCTTAAAACATCAGTTATGTAAATATATATGTGTATGCAGAAATTTTTACCAATAAAGTGCATTGGTTTTGCACAGAATATGATGTAAATTAATTTGGATAGCACAAAACTTACAAAAAAATATTTATAACCAGTGTTCTTCAATTAACTGCAGTTAACAGTTTAAAATGAAGATAATTTGAAAAGGCATTCTAAAGTATTTTTATAAATAAATATATATATATGTATGTTTGAATATTTATGTATGTATGTATTTACATTTTGTGTGTTATTGTAATATGGAATAGATATGTTTTTTTCTTTGATCATAATGAGCTTTCTATACTGCACTTAATGATAAAAAAATGTATCTGTGAAATATATTAACAGGACATTGTGAATGTTTAAACTTTATATTATTTCAATTGTAAGTGTTCTGATTATTTTAATAAATTTGATTTAAAATCTGTGGGGTGTGTGTGTGTGTGTGTGCATTTGTCGTGTGAATGTCTAGTCAGTTATCCAATGGCATATGCAGCAGAACAAAAGTGTAGAACTTATAGTCAACTTTACAGGGAATACAGAAAAAAAATTTCTATTCATTATTGCTTTCATTTTCTCTACCGAAGTTAAACAAATGACCTTTACAGTGCTGGTTTTCTTGATGCTCATAATTAGCACAAAGACTTGTATCAACATTTGTTCATCCACAAAGATTTTATGGACATATTTTGATTTACTCTTGTGCTTATAAGTTAATGGTCAAAATATCCAGTAGAGGTAAGGAATATACACTCGTAGATAAGGATGCAAATGTAAAAATTCCAGTATGCTGCATTAATTATATTCACTAAAGGGATTAAAGTGTTAATATTCAGTATAGGGGAAATTTTCCTTAGTTTATGTTGATCACAGTGATGAAACCCACACAAATCCACCTTTGCCTAAGTTTTTCAGTTTGAACTGTAGTGTGAAACATTATATTTTTCTCTTAAACATAATGTAAAATTTAGGGAATCAACATACAGTAGACATTAAAATATGGCCAGGTGCTTAATATTGAGTTGGGCCTATCAGGAAGGCTCTGATAACTTTCTGAACACACTGTAGCATGGATCTTTCATTCTTTGAATGCATGAAGAGGTATAGCATACCGTGTTTGCTGCAAGGCATAACGTAGTTGTGTAATGCTTGAAGAATAATGGTCCATGACCTCATTTGATAGATATTTTTTAGAGTTTACATCTAGTGAATTGCAGGGCCACTAAAGGAAGGTAACCAAATATTTTTCATGTCATTTACCGTACTGTTGAGACCTGATGACACTGCATTGTCAAGAATATGTGGGTGTGAACATGATCTGCAGTGACAGTGCAATAGTTTTCAGCTATTGATCATGGTCCTATACGTGCAATAGGGAAACTTATTTGAACCATAATACACACCAGCCTGCATGGTTCATTGTTTATATCACAGTTGTTTGTACTCTACCATCAGCATGATGCAAGATGAGGCATAGATCATTTTAACCACAATTTTTCTCCAGTAATCTTCAGTTTAATTGGGCTTGTGTGAGATGCAACAAAAACCCCAGAAACTCTGACTTCAGTGCCAATATAAATGTATATATATATAGAGAGAGAGAGCGATAATACATATTACTTATATATTGCACATGTAGTATTAAGTAGCAGCTACACAACACATAGGCACTACTAGTGTGTGTGAAGTTTATCTTTGCTTGTACCAAATTTTCTTTCAGTGTGCTAGAAATCTTTTGCACATTGCATTTTTGAAGTCATATTTTGTACTTCATATTTATATATTGAGCAGTCTATTAAGATCAATTCTACTGGGAGCCTACAGTTGTTTCCATTTAATTTCTAAATGTATCTCATTGGAATAACTGAATCTAATAAAAACCAAATTATGTGATGTAGGATGCAACTTCCAAAATGATTAAAAAGCCTTTCTTTCAGCATGCTGTTATCTTGAGAGCTTGTTTGATTACAAAATAAACTCTCAAGGTGTCAGAAATCGTCTACATTCACCATCCGAAAGAAAATGGAACTCGAAGGGAATTTTTAGTTATATTTAGAAATGAAATGGCTGAGAAATCTTAAATTCTTCTAAAACTTTAAACACCCAGATTTCCAGGTTCAGAATGTGACAAAAACCCGGAATTCCAGGCTACACCTAGACTACAAACATGTCAGATTTAGAAAGGAATAATGATTTGGTCTTTTGTTGTTGCATCCTAGCTGATGAAGAGTATGTCAGGGATCGGAATTGTCCTGAAGTTCCCGATCTGAATTTTTTTTTTTTTTTTTTTTTTTTTTTATCCTGAAATGTCCTTATTTTTGTTCTGTAACCCAAAAGTTTTAATGTAATCCTTAAATTTTAAGAATAAACGGCAAACCTCTGTACAGTGATTCATCATCCAGCATTTACAAGTACTACATAAATAAATGGAACAAGGGAGAGCTCTTAAGTGATGTCATCGTCAAGAACCCTCCTGTAAGCTGCAGTACATGCGAATATGTTTCCACTTTTGTGAGATTGCCCGAGGATCAAATGCTGCTGTGAACTGTGATGCTCCTCCCAGCCAGTCGTCGACCTCCATAGGAAGAGAGAGGGCTTAATGCACTGATGACTTTGATTAATGTTTAGCTGTGGCATTTGCTGTCCACACACCCTGAAACAAAAGAGCTGTAAACAAAGGACGTGGCACATGAATATTTTGCCAGGCCAACGCATACGAGTGATGTCGTTTTTTGTTCGAGCTTTTCCCTGCTGTTTTTGTGATATCGTGTCAGATCTGATTACAAACAGCATATTCCATGATCCACCTTGTTTAAGTTCTTATTAAAATGCTGTGGAAAACGAAATTTTCACCAACTTGGTTTGAAAATAACAAGAAAGACTGAAATGGGGACTTGGTGAAAAATTGGTGTTCCTATGACGATATCTTTTTGGCCAAGTGCATTCTGTGCAACAAGGATTTTAGCATTTCCACAAGTGCTTTCACTTGCAGATGGGATGAAACATAAATCTGCTGCCAGAAGTATATCTAGACAGCTAACTTTCCAAACAAATAATGTTGACCAGTAAAAGTGTCCAATCAAATAATGTTTTACAGATAACCAGTAAAAGTGTCCAACAACGGCAACCAACTGGAATAAGTGAGAAAAGTTTTGATTGTCGATAAGGGCTATTGCTAATTTTGTAGGTGTATTAGGATACAGTGAAATTATAGCTAAACTAAACATTCTGTTACCTCTAAGGAGTCTGTTTGATATCTATTGCTTCTAAAGACTTCTTTTGAATTTTTGATGTATTTATGATTGTTGTATGGGTTTTTCTAGATTAATGGTTGACACTTACAGAATTAGCAAATAGCCCTTATTGAGCAAACAAGCTTTTAGAGAATAATGTCTCATTATTGGAAATCAATAGCATTAAAGTATATTAACAACAGTAATTATTTCCAATACAACAAGACCATTTCATAAACAGATGACTGCAGCACCTAAGGGATCAACTTTATCAGGCTTGATGGCTGAAGCTATATATTATGAGATATTTATGCAAGATCATAATGAAAAATTATCTGATTTATATTTAAGATATGTTGATGAAATTTTGATATTCTGGAAGTATTATCTGATTTACAATATTTTGTCAGTAAATTCACTCTATTATATCCAACCATTAAATTAACCATACAACATGAAAAGAACAAACATCTATCTTTTCTGCATATCAAATTGATAAATAATAATTCAGTAGTAGATTATGAAGTACAGGCAATCCCCAGATTATGAATGTCAGACTTACATACAACCCGCAGTTAAGGACCAATCCCCATAGAGCCTATTATGTTAAAAATTTTAGTTACACACAATGGCTCGTAATAACAAACAGGAGCTACTTTGCGATCAGCAAAACATTGCATGTCTACAGCAGTTTGTAGGCCCCAGGTAGGACAGAGACTTCATTATTTTCAGTTGGACCACATTGCTATTTAACTATGTCTCTTGTGTGTTACTGTATTTGGATTTTTTTTTTTTTTTACCCTCGTAACCATGGTACCAAAGCGTAAATGATGGTGATGCATCAAAGAAAAGGAAAACAATCACGATTGAAACCAAAGTGGAAATAATAAAGCTGTCGGGAAAAAGGTGAAGCTCCAATGAACATCGGAAAAGCGTTAGGCTACAGTCTGTCAACGATAGGGACAATTTTAAAGGACAAAGGAAAAATGATTTAGCATGGAAAAGGCTCTGTCCCGATGAAATCTACAATTATCACTAAGCAATGCAGTGGTTTAATTATTGAAATGAAAAAATATTGATAATTTGGTTAAAAGATCAAAATCAACATAATATGTGTATTAGTCTTGCTTTAGCGCAATAAAAGGCTTGAAGCTTTTTCGGTGGTTTAAAAGCTGTACGTGCAGCAAGTAAAGGGAAAAAAATAATAATAATAAATAAATAAATAAAAAAAATTGTTATGAGTAGGGGTTGGAAAGTTTTGTTTAACATTTTCTATTCGTAGAAAGGTTATACTATATACTAAGACAAGCATTTGACTGACAGATACAAATCATACTTAACTGTTCCGACTTGCGTTCAAATTTGACTTGAGACAAATTTAGGAACAGAACTCATTCGTAACCCTGGGACTGCCTGTATACAGTAAGCTAACCTATGTACCTTCAGTTTTTCTTAAGGATTCACACAACTCATAGAAATATAAAATTACAGCTTCTTGTTATGTTCAAAGAGCAATAAACCACTCGTCTAACCCTTCTCAGGGTTCCCACTCTTCATCACTAAAAATAAGCACTTTTTAAGGACTTAAAAGCACCTTGCAAATTTTTTTAATGACCTTACCGATTCACATGCAGTAATGACGTGCATAAATACACTTTTACACATGACTTAGCTATGCAAATTGAAGTTTGCAATACTTTTCTATATAATTTTAAGTTTCTGGATGTAGGAAATTAGAATTTATGCAGTTTAAAAGATGGTTCTGCTGGTCAAATCAGTTTTCCATCTGAGAGAATAATCACATATGCAATAAAGTGTATGTAAATTGCAAAACTGCCATTAAAGTTGAGGTCAGGATAATAAGCTGAAAAAGATAATCATGTGAGTATCAAGAACTACGCATAATTGCTGTCGTTTATACATGATAACACTTGTACATGTTAAAAACACCACAAGTTAAAAGATTTATAATGATGACACAAGTTAAAAACACCCATGAGATCTTTTAGACACTGCTGCAGGTACATCCTCAGACGAAAGAACAGAGCAGAACACAGCAAGCCAATAAATACAGTGGTCTATGACAGGAAAAGATGTGCAGAGACCGTAGTGTAATCAAGGTTTTGAATTAGAGTTCCAAACAGTTAATTATGTGGACATGTGTGAAAAGTCACTATTTAACTTAAGTATAATAGAAGTCCAAGGCTGCAGGATACTACAAGGAAGGTCATTGTTGTCCAAGACTAAAAATGTGTTATCTCTCTGTTAGATGTAATAGAGATTTCTTACCTGGGGTTGTCAAAATTGGCATCGTTCCACTCAGGGTAATGGGTGCCGCTACAAACCAAACGCGAGTTCAGGATTTGAATATTACACATAATCATCTGGTTTTAATTGAAAAGTCAAAACAAGATTTCAATTCTGCAATTTATTTTCTCATGGCATAAATGAAAATTGGTATTTACATACACAAGAAGGGGGACACAAAAGTGAAATACAAGTACCAAGAAATGGTGATGGGATTATAGGGTGGAATTTGCAAGATGTGTTTAATTTTTTAGCCCAAGGTCCTTCGTGTTTTTCTGTAAATTACCAATCTTACACTGTCGCATGCTCTTCCATGGGCTTTCAGCTGATTTCATCATTAACACAGCAAAAAAAACTTTTCAAAATCAAAAACCGGAAATATCAACACACGTTCGGCGGCGCGCATGTTTACAATTTATAAATAATAAAATTATAGGTTTCTTTATGATTTTATTACAGTGAATACAAATAAAGAAATATTTACAACCAACAGTATTTAAATATAAAATAAGGTTAAGAAACCTTGTTAATGAGTTTCATTTTTAGAGGGTGAGACACTATTTTTTTTCCCCACCATAACAGTGTTATCACAGGATAAGGAAGACAGTTTATCCACGGAATATCATGATGCTGAAATTCTTCGGACAAAAATTTGGCAATATTTTCACCTGTTAAACTTGGTTTCCAGGCATGGAAAAGAGAGCAGTGTGCATTTCACTTGCTTGCAATCATTATCAAAGTATGTTACCATAATTGGATAAAGTTGATTGTCAGCATCATTACTGCCGTCAGTTGCGACAGAAAATGGTCCACTTTTAATAGCACAGATGACATTTTTTTAATTATATTCTGCCAGTTCTTGAACAATATGCAAAGTTTTTTGTTCTGCCACATGCATATCTTTTTACTCTCTTCTGGGGAGTTAGGAAAACATAGCTGACAACAATGTAGAAAAATCGGATTCCCGGAAACTATTTTCAGAATCCGGGTAAACCAGGACACTTGACAGCTATGACATAGCCAACCAGCAGCAGAAATTCTGGGCACTACATGATGAATTCTGAATTTTGTACCAGCAGTTAGGAAAAATAAATACTTTTTAACATTTTTTGGTAAAACATAAGAACTAAGCACCCCAACAAAAAATAAGCACTTTATAAGGACCATGGGAACCCTGCTTCTGCTGAATCCAAAAAATTAAATTGGTTTACAAATTTTGCTTCTGATTTTAGTTATAAAAAACACATCTTCAAAGTTATAGACTTCAAAAAGTCTGAAAATCATATAGTGGCAAAATGCCATAAGTCCAATCATTACTGGAATTATTAAAGACAAATGCTTTTAAAAAGTCCAATCATTACCGGAAATTATTAAAGACATGCTAAAATATAAACTTGAGAATCACCGAAATTGTTAAAGATATAGCAAGTCCATTAACTCATGATAATAATTCCACGTAGATCCTTGAACAAGCAGGAGTTTATCAAATTTCAAGATGCTCTGTTAATCGAATGTTTCTTGAGAGCATCTTGATGAATGGAAAAAAAGGCCAAGCTAAAACTAATGCAACATTGTATAAACAATAACATTGAACTAAATTGGTTAAATATATATATATATATATACATGGGATGTAAGGTCAGGTGATGCGTAACATCACAGCCTCTCCTTGACAAATGTCAACCCCGCCTTCTCGTGGTGCATCCTGTTCCCACTAAAGGGGCTCTGACGACCGCCCATAGCGGTATAACTATACCATCGGGATTAGAGGAAATTCTATCCCACACTCACCAACCCGCTTGGCCAGCGTGGTGAGTTATGGCCAAACCCCTCCAAAATGACTCCACAACATAAATCTTGGCCCTCAGTCTCCGGCAGCTGGAATGTACCTGGCCAAGGCAGCGGCCAGTGCGACATGAAGGCAGAGGGTGCTAAGAATCCCCGGAGAACCGGACTAGGCTGCCATCTGATGCTGACCTTGGCAACGTACAATGGACGCTCCCTATCTTCTGATTCAAGGCTTCTTGAATTGGAAGAGGAACTACAAAGGATCAAGTGGGACATCGTGGGGCTAAGTGAGGTAAGGAGAAAAGGAGAAGATCTCATCGAACTGAAAAGTGGACATCTCTTCTACTATCGTGGGACAGATACTGGCAGAACTAGTGGTGTTGGATTTATAATAAACAAGAAACTGAAGGATAAAGTGGTAGAAGTTGAAAGTTCCTCTGACAGAGCTGCACGACTCGTTATCCAACTATCGAGAAGATACCAGGCTCAGATTATTCAAACTTATGCACCCACCACAAGTCATCCTGAAGAAGAAATTGAAGAATTTTATGAGGAAATTTGTCATCTAAATAATAAAGGTAAGCAGCACTTGAAAATAATTATGGGAGATTTCAATGCAAAAATAGGGCAACGGCAACAGAATGAAACTTCAGTAGGTAAATTCGGTCACGGCAACAGAAACCAGCGTGGAAATACTCTCGTTGAGTTTGCAGAGGCAGAAGGGTTTTTCATCTTGAACTCCTTCTTCAAGAAAAAGCCACACAGGAAATGGACATGGAGACATCCAAATGGGACGACAAGTGAAATTGATTTTATTATGTGTAACAAAAAATTCGTCATAGAAGACTGCAGTGTGCTAAACAAGTTCAACACAGGTAGTGACCATAGATTGGTGAGATGTAAGATGCACCTCAACACTAAACTTGAACGTGGCAAGCTCATAAGACAAACAAAATCTATTGACATAACCAACCTTAAAAAACACCATAATACCTTCAAGTTGGAACTGAAGAACAGGTTCTCTGCTTTAGAAGGCCTAACATCGGAAGAAGTGGACATCTCTGAAGTTAACAGAAAAGTAACCAAAGCTCTTATGGAAACAGCAACAAAATTAGCTGGGTCTAAGAACAAGTTGCATGTAAATAAATTATCAGGAAAAACGAAAATGTTGATGCAAAAAAGAAGAGAGATGAGGACAACTAAAGAAGATGTGACTTCCAAAGTGGAATATATAGAGCTATGCAAGACAGTACGAAAAAGTATAACTGAAGACGTAAGGAAATTCAACTGTGAACTAGTGAGGAAACCAATTGAAAATAACCAAAGCCTAAAGATAGCAAAGGGACATCTCAGTAAGGGAAGAAAACAGATTATGGCACTGAGGAAAGAAGATGGTTCTGTAACAAGAAATAGATGCGAAATTTTGACAAGAGTGAAAGATTTCTACTCCAAATTATATGAAAGGGATGATACATGCACTCCAGACATCATGAAAGATACCAGTACCAGAGTTCCTCCAGTCCTTCCAGCAGAAGTTGCACATGCAATCAAGAACATGAAGCGGGGAAAAGCTCCAGGAGAAGATGGAATTACTGTAGACATCATACAAGAAGCAAGTGGAGAAATCGAAACAGTGCTCGCCCAAATTTTCACTCGATGCCTTAATGAAGGGAAGATTCCTGAGGATTGGAACACCGCTACAATGATCCTGCTACATAAGAAAGGTAACATTGAGGATCTCGGAAACTACAGACCTATCAGCCTCCTATCAGTGGTTTATAAAATCTTCACTAAAGTTCTTTCACACCGCTTGAAGGTAACACTGGACATGGCTCAACCGAGAGAACAAGCTGGATTCAGGAGTGGCTACAGCACAATAGATCATATCCATGTGCTGAGAGAACTAATTGAAAGAGCGAGGGAATATGAACTTCCATTGTGCATGACTTTTATCGATTATGAAAAAGCCTTTGATTCGGTGAAACCATCAGCAGTTACAATGGCTCTGAAAACCTGCGGTATTGAAGATGCATACATTAATATTATTAATAACATCTATGAAAATGCAAGTGCAAAGATTAGGCTGTTTGAAAATACAACACACATAAAAATTGGAAAGGGAGTGAGACAAGGTGACACCATATCTCCGAAGCTCTTTAATGCCACATTGGAGGGTGTTTTTCAGTCACTGAGCTGGGAAAACAAGGGAATAAAGATTAATGGAGATTATCTAACCCACCTTCGTTTTGCTGATGACGTAGTCATTTTTGCAACTAGCCCATCAGAGCTGCAGAGTATGATCCAGGAACTTGCTGACAAGAGTAAAGAAGTGGGATTAAAAATGAACTTTCAGAAGACAAAAGTGATGTTCAATGCTTTTACAAGAAATGAAGATTTATCGATTGATGGGGAAAAGCTGGAGATAACAGACACGTACGTTTATCTTGGACAGCAGATATCAAGTGAGGGTCACATTAATGAAGAAATTAATCGGCGTACAAAACTTGCCTGGAGAGCTTTTGGAAGAAACAGCATAATTTTCAAGAGCAATATGCCATTATGTCTTAAAAGAAAAGTGTTTGATCAATGCATCCTTCCAGTGCTTACGTATGGTGCAGAGACGTGGACCTTAACTAAAAGAGACATACAAAGGCTGCAGACAACTCAAAGAAGCATGGAGAGGTGCATACTTGGTGTAACCAGGAGAGATAAGAAGAGGAACTCGTGGATCCGAAAAATGACAAGAGTGGAAGACATCATGATCAGAGTTAAATCCCTGAAATGGCAATGGGCTGGACATACTGCCAGAAGGACAGATCATCGATGGACAGCCGAAATTTTAGATTGGATTCCAAGGGACAGGAAAAGACCCAGAAGAAGACCACATGGGAGATGGGTGGATGAAATTCGAAAGTGTGCAGGGGTGACATGGAGGAGACTGGCACAAGACAGACCGTTGTGGAGGAAACTTGGGGAGACCTTCTTCCAGCAGTGGATTGATAATGGTTGACAATGATGATGATGATGATATATACATACTGAAGAGCAAAACTGAAAACTAAGGAAGGTCTCTTCTTAATAGAATATATATATATATATATATATATATATATATATTTGTTACAGAACCATCTTTTCTCAGATTATGGCTCTGAGAAAAGAAGATGGTTCTGTAACAAGAAGAATGGTAAGATGTAAGATGCACTTCAATACTAAACTTGAGCGTGGCAAGCTCGTAAAACAAAGTGTATTGACATGACCAACCTTAAAAAACATCATAATACTTTCATATTGGAACTGAGGAACAGATTCCCTGCTCTTGAAGGTCTAATGTCGGAAGAAGTGGACATCTCTGAAGTTAACAGAAAACTAACCAAGGCTCTTATGGAAACAGCAACAAAACTAGCTGGTACTAAGAACAAGTTGCATACGAACAAATTATCAGGAAAAACAAAAATTCTGATGCAAAAAAGAAGAGAGATAAGGACAACAACTAAAGGAGATGGGACTTCCAAAGTGGAATATATAGAGCTATGCAAGACGGTACGAAAAAGTATCACTGAAGATGTAAGGGAATTCTACTGTGAACTAACTAGTGATGAAAGCAATTGAAAAACAACCAAAGCCTGAAGATAGCAAAGGGACATATGAGTAAGGGAAGGAAACAGATTATGGCTCTGAGAAAGAAAGATGGTTCTGTAACAAGAAATAGAGGTGAAATGTTGACAAGAAAAACTACTCAAAACTATATGAAAGGGATGATACATGTACTCCAGACATTGTGAAAAGTACCAGAGTTCTTCCAGTCCTCCCAGCAGAAGTTGCACATGCAATCAAGAACATGAAATGGGGAAAAGCTCCAGGAAAAGATGGAATTACCATAGACATCATACAAGAAGTAAGTGGAGAAAGTGGAACAGTACTCGTCCAAGTTTTCACTCGATGCCTTAATGAAGGAAAGATTCCTGAGGATTGGAACAATGCTACAATGATCCTGCTACATAAAAAAGGTGACATTGAGGATCTCAGGAACTACAGACCTATCAGCCTCCTATCAGTGGTTTATAAAATCTTCACTTAAGTTCTTTCACACCGCTTGAAGGTAACACTGAACATGGCTCAACCGAGAGAACAAGCTGGATTCAGGAGTGGCTACAGCACAATAGATCATATCCACGTACTGAGAGAACTAATTGAAAGAGCGAGGGAATATGAACTTCCATTGTGCATGGCTTTTATCGATTATGAAAAAGCCTTTGATTCGGTGAAACCATCAGCAGTTGCAATGGCTCTGAAATCCTGCGGTATTGAAGATGCATACATTAATATTATTAATAACATCTATGAAAATGCAAGTGCAAAGATTCGGCTGTTTGAAAATACAACACACATAAAAATTGGAAAAGGAGTGAGACAAGGTGACACCATATCTCCGAAGCTCTTTAATGCCACATTGGAAAATGTCTTTCAATCACTGAACTGGGAAAACAAAGGGATAAAGATTAATGGAGATTATCTAACCCACCTTCGTTTTGCTGATGACATAGTCATTTTTGCAACTACCCCATCAGAGCTACAGAGTATGATCCAGGAACTTTCTGACAAGAGTAAAGAAGTGGGATTAAAAATGAACTTTCAGAAGACAAAAGTGATGTACAATGCTTTTACAAGAAATGAAGATTTATCGACTGATGGAGAAAAGCTGGAGATAACAGACACGTGCGTTTATCTTGGACAGCAGATATCAAGTGAGGGTCACATTGATGAAGAAGTTAATCGGCGTACAAAACTTGCCTGGAGAGCTTTTGGAAGAAACAGCATAATTTTCAAGAGCAATATGCCATTATGTCTTAAAAGAAAAGTGTTTGATCAATGCATCCTTCCAGTGCTTACGTATGGTGCAGAGACGTGGACCTTAGCTAAAAGAGACATACAAAGGCTGCAGACAACTCAAAAAGCATGGAGAGGTGCATGCTTGGTGTAACCAGGAGAGATAAGAAGAGGAACACGTGGATCCGAAAAATGACAAGAGTGGAAGACATCATGATCAGAGTTAAATCCCTGAAATGGCAATGGGCTGGACATACTGCCAGAAGGACAGACCATCGATGGTCAGCCGAAATTTTAGATTGGATTCCAAGGGACAGGAAAAGACCCAGAAGAAGACCACATGGAAGATGGATGAGTGGATGAAATTCGAAAGTATGCGGGAGTGACATGGAGGAGACTGGCACAAGACAGACCATTGTGGAGGAAACTGGGGGAGACCTTCGTCCAGCAGTGGATTGATAATGGTTGACAATGATGATGATGATGATTATTATTTGTTCATAGAACAGGTGTATATTTTTTTCTCCCTTTGTTTATTGGTGAAATTTTTTGTAATGTTCCTTTTTTTGCCTTTTTTTATGTATTTTTTCTTTTTTTATAAGTGATTTCTAGGCTGTGTCTAGTGTGGTGGGGTCCTGTAAGTTGCATATTTTATCTTTTTTTTGTTCAATTATAACGTTTTCGAAAATTTTTAATTCTTTTTCGTTTGTGTGGGTGGTTAGTAATTTAATATTTTCAAAATCAGGGTATTGTTTATGTTTAACACAGTGTTGGATAAGTGCATTTTTTTCTTCTTTTAAAAGTTTTTTATGTGTTGATGTAATCTTTTCATTAATCTATTTTTTGTGCTGCCAATGTATATGTGGTCTTCAGAACTCTGTGAAACAATAGGAATTTCATATACACCTGCTGATTGTAGTATATTATTGTTACTTTTTTTCTTTATAATTAAGTCACCAATATTCTGAACTGAATGTCCAAAAAATGTGTTTCTTTATTTATCTTAAAATGTTTCCACTTAGTCCTCTAATAAAAGGGAAAGAACCTGAAAATTTGTATTTCTTTTTTGGGATGTTTTGTCTTGACTCTTTTAATTTCATCTTGTATTCAAAAATCAGCTTTTTGACAGTTTTTGTGTCATATCCAAATTGTTTGATTGTGTTAATAATCCACTGGATTTCTTCTTCTCTGTATTTTCTATTTGAGGATGTGTGAAGGCTCTTTTTACCTAATTCTTTTCAGTAAGATAATCAGTAATAGCAACATCATTATCAGTTTAGAGTACAACAAAAGAGAAAAAAATGAAAGGAACTTCATTAAATAGAAAATCAATTTGTTAATTTGAGGTATTTTTGAATGCATTTCAGCTTAAGGTTCCACATAAAATTTGTTAAATAGAGTGTAATTCACTAAACAGAAGTTCATGAAATAGGGGTTCACTGTAAAAAAAGTGCAAACAGTATTACTAAAGACAGCAGCATCATTGAAACCTCAGATGGCACTAGTGTGCAGTGCCACAGGAATAAAATCCTGTGAAACATACAAGCTGTGTTTTGGTAGTTAAATATGACAACATGCTTGGAAAGGTGGTCTTGCTTCGAACTGAGAGGCATGATAAAGATTTTTGCAGGCAAAGAAAGTGTCTGCAGCCAATATCCTTTGACAGCTTGTTGAAGTGTATGGCAACACTGTAATGTCACAATATATAATAGGTTGCCAAATGGTGCTGTGTGTTTGAATAAGGCAGGAATATTGTGACAAACAACAATTTGCATCAAATTGGCCACCCCCACATGGCACAGCAAACATGGAACTTGCTGCAAGATTTTCATTGGGAACTTGGCACATCCACTCCACAGTCTGGATTTGCCCCAACTACTTTCATCCATTTCCAGCCTTGAAGAGCACTTGTCATGACATCATTTCACCTACAATGATGATGTCAACACATGCTGTAGTAAAGTGGCTGCAACAGCAGGGGATTCTTTTCATTGACATTGGAGGGGTGATACCAAGTTTCTACTTCTCTCCAGATGTACTGGCATCAAGAATCACTTATTAACAAACATTTTTTACCAATCTGTATATTCCCACTGTTCAGGTATCCAATTATGATGCTAATCAAGCTTTTTTGTCACCACAGGTGATGGGTACACAGATCCTAGGTTTCAGGTCCTTTTGCAGAACTTTCTGGATACAGTCCACATTGATCCTGATTTTCCTGTTGAGATAAGCTCCAAGGAGTGTTGATGTCATGTCTGTATGACAATCATGACTGAAAAATTCTGCTTCACTTTTTTTTTTAGAAAAACACTAAAAGCTGGAACTTTCTTAATTTGTGCACTCTACTGTAGTCAATTAGTGTAATTTGGAGGCTATGAGCTGTGGTTCTTATGGTAAAAAAAAAAAAAAAAAGTGCAGTTTTCCTGTCCTATGGCTTTTAAGTCAATGCAGCACATGCCCCCAATTTTTTTTTTTCTTCTTTTTTTGTTGCAGAACTGTTCAGCAATTAGCAATTGAAAGTTTGTGTGTGATATCACTCTCTCAATAAATAGGTATGAACTGCCCCTGCTGGTTAGTGATAATGAGAGAAAGATCTATCACTGCCATTTTCTCGCAGCGACTTGCGTCTTCTCCATTTCTTACACAACTGCACTGTACAAATGTTTAGAACAAAGTGAAATCTATCAAAATTACCAAAATTTATTTTTGCTCTGTAAAAAAACGAATTATCAGACCTTGAACACATTAACTCTTTTTCATAGTTACTGCAACCTCGTAATGTACTTTAATTATCATCTACTAAAGTATTTAATTTAAAATAATATAAGTATTCCTATTTAACAACAGCGACTTTCAGAAATTTAGACACCCTACAGTGAACTTCTGGGTACATAAACTGTGCAGAGGCATTTGTCTTCCATTTGTGTCATGGTTTTTCACCTTCTCCACATTTTCTCTGAAGGAGTGGATGGCTCAATTTGGCTCACTCTGTTTTCACGGATACTTTCTCTCACTGCCCACTAACACACAATGCTGCTGAGCCTCTGGTAATTCTCACTTTCATCCCCTCCCTAGCTGGGAAGTTAAAGCTAAGAACAGCAACTACCATTCAAGACAGAATTGGGGGACATTTCATTTATGGTCAGCAGTAACTTCAAGACCAAATACAAACAGGAATTTGTAGCCATGATGCCACGTTACTGTCATGTCACAACCTGTAGCACTTCTGAGAATGAAGTGTTGTTCCACAAAACAGGATAAAACTTCCATCAAAAATAACATTTGTGGTTTTCAATTAGGCTGTAAAAGTTAAAATTAAAAAAGAACTGACTTTTATTTATTCTTTCTGGCTCGTTTCTGCTTCATTCATCCATTTATTTGTACTTTTTTCATGAACATTCTTCCATGGATACTTAATATTTTTCATTTTATTTTTTTTCAGATACTTTCTTATAGTTTTTCCAAATAAAAATAACACCAGTAACACATGCTCTAAAAACTGTATTTACAAGCTAGAATTCATAATCACCCTCTAAGAATGACTATTAAATGCAAATAAATAATAAAATGTTTGGGATTTTCAATGCCATCATACATTTTATTTTTATAGCTCATTAAATTACTGAAAATAACTTAAACCATGATATGGAAAAATGTCTAAAAATATACATATGTAGTTCAGATAGTGATCCAAATGGGTTATGATGTGATTTGTCAATACCCTTACACTGATGGCTAAGAGATAACAAAAATTTGGGGTACAGCTCTTGCAACAACTTTGTTTCCTGAACAGCAAGTTTTGTCAGGTGTTGCACTTAGCCCAAAAATTGCTGTGCTAACTAAATGCAAGCAGTGCTGGGGAAACTACTTTTGAAAAGTAGTTAGCTACAACTACAGTTACAATTTCAAAAAAATAGTTCACTACAAATACTACTACTTTTCCTGAAAAGTAGTTTCACTAGAACTACTTTTTAAAAGTAGTTTAAAAAACAATCAATTCTTCAAACACATTTTAGTGTTGAACTTTATTACGTGGTTATAATCATTATTATACATATTTGTCAACTATATAGTTGTTATATTGTGTACTGTTTCTCACGTTATATGAACATTATAGTGCTCGCAGGAAACATTCCCTCTTTGTCTAACATAGGGTTAATGTTGTTGAATGCAACCTAATATTATAAAATTAAGGTAAAAAAATATAAGAATGAAAACAATGGGGTTTTTTTTGTTTTCATTCATATAATATTTTTTACCTTAATTTTATAATATTAGGTTGCATTCAACAATATTAACCCTATGTTAGACCAAGAGGGAATGTTTCCCGCGAGCACTATAACGTTCATATAACGTGAGAAACAGTACACAATATAACAACTATATAGTTGGCAAATATGTACAATAATAGTTTAAAAAACTTTGTAAATAAAAACACACATGAATGTATTTATGAATCGGAGAAGTTTTCAGATGCTGGTCATAGTAAATAAGTAGAGCTATTGCAGTGTGGTTAAACATATTTGGATAAAATACTTAAATTTTTATTAAAATATATGAAATTAAAAATTTGCATTTTCATTTAAATAAGGACAAATTATCATAACGTATCTTCAGTGTGTTCTGATGCATACCTGTTCCAGTCCGAATTAATATAATAAAAATTCCAATACTCATATTCAGCAGTCTTAATAACTGTGGTTCAGTTTATCATTGCCAAGAAATGCCAGTAAAAATTTATATGGTGTGTAGTACTTATACATTCATACATTGACGTGACATATGCACAGGAAGATGAGCAAAATGCGAAGATATACTACAATATACGAGTCCATTTAACTCCTGTAACAATCGCATTTTAAAACATTCATTGATGAGGAATGATCTCATGAGAACATCAGAAGCGTTACAAAACAGGCACTCCACTGAAGCACTACTTCTGGGGTTTTTTTACGTAAATCAGTTGGAGTTAAGGGCTTTTAGGCTTTGGACTGATTTATGTGAACCTGTAAGATTTTCAGTGACTTATTTATGTTAAGTGATGTATGGCATGGGTTACAAAATTAACTTTTAGACCAAAATATTGAACATATCCATCATGTAATTTTTTTGCAATTTGATCATAAATTATGAATATTTTTCCTGAATGGAATTTTGTGAAATAAAGGAAATCAATAGCTTTGTTGAACGCAAATTTAGAGCAACATTTATGTTACAGGTGGATTCAGTTTTGGGTCCACGTAAGAAAAATTGTTGATGCAATAAGCGTGTTATTTGCATAAAACAAAAAAAGAAAAGAAAAGAAAAGAAAATCGTTAGAGAAAGATGGGAGATAGAAGGAACTTGAAAAATCTTCGAGACACCTGATATTAGAAATGGATACAAATAGATTACATTGTCTTTTTTATCTTCTTTACACTGCTTAACGAAAGAGTTATGAAAAGTTAAAAAACTGAAAAATATTTTGTGCATTGTCAACTGCCTGATGAAAATGCATTTTTCTCAGTCGTTTTTTAAAAGTGGAATGTTGTGGTAAATAGAGATGCACATTAACTTTGCAAGAAAGGAAACTTTAGAAAAATAGCATGGATCATCACTCTTATGTGCCAGTTCAAAAGAAAACGAAAAAAAAAAAAAAAAAAAAAAAGGAAAGAGAATTGGGCTACTGATGTATTGGTATTGTGCCTGTACCCGAACAAATGGATAGGTGGGAGGAAAAAAGCATACTTGTTGTATGTCATCTATCCACGTGGGAAATAGATGGATGAAATTCAAAAGAATGCCGTGCCGGAGTGACATAAAAGAAAATGTCTCAGGGCAGAAAGATCTGCAGGGGATTTGGGAAGACCTTCACCCAGCAATGGACTGAAAATGGTTAATGTTGATTACCTATAAACTGTATAATGCATACTTTTATTATTCTTATTTTTTTTTTTTACTTTTCAGAATGTTACTTAAAACTGTACTTTGAATTAAATGAATTTTCTAAGTCTAAAGTTGACTTTATACCAATAAAGTGTTCATGAAGGAAACATGAGGAGCAGAAACATTTGGATGACACTACATTTCAGTATGAGTTCTAAGTACTGTATATTGAATGATAACTATATTGATAAGTGCTAATATAAGTAGTTTCATGTTTCTAGTAGATATGAAGAATCATGTTATGAAATTAATAACATCAATTGTAGTAAGTGATGTATCAATGTGTAATGGATGCTGTAATACGTAGTAAATTTGGAACACATAGGTTCCGTTAGTAGTGAATAATGAATGCTCAGAGTTGTTTTTAAGGACTCGCAAGTAAATTACTAAAGAAAGAAATTAAAAAGAAAAGCTCATGCATGCATGAAAAGAAATTAATAAATAATATGTGCATACACAAACACAGCTCCTACTACTAGAAAGAAAAATTGTGAAGCAATGGCTTGGAGATGAAGTTTTAAAGTTCGACGTCATGATTTTAAAGCCGAAAGGCTTTTTGCCTCCTTTGCCAGAAGCGTGCACAGTAATACAATTTCCTTTTGTTGTTCCACTTTTTAATTTACAGTGATTATAAGAAACTGCCCAAAGTTCTGTTTCAGCATTCATTCTTAGCTAAAGCATTGTGAAATATATAAAGCTCAAAGATGGTAAGCAAAAAAGATTGTGACAACTTTTAAAATTGAGATGCAAATGGAACATTTAAGCATTCTCTGAAAAAATGGCTTTACAACAGGGTCGAACATTCACATTGATAGCTTACTGAGGGTTCCCTGTTTTATGACTGTTCCTACCCATCGGAGATGTCTCTCAGCCTTATTAGGTCATCCCCTTTTATGCTCCACCTATGATCGTGACCTATGACCTGGCATTGTAAAGGTCATGTATCCTGTTGGACAAAATTGGTTCTTCTGAAGGTCAAGCTGAATTTGTCAAACGATTCCTTCTGTCAGTAAAATTTGTTCCTCGTAAAAGTAGTGAAAAAATGTAGCATAAAATTTCGTCACAACTGCTTGATTTTTGTAACGTAGGATGATTTACTGTTTAGACAGTACAGTAGGATTTGAACCTTTCATTTTGTCGGTGTCGTACAAATGTTCTTCCTTTGTTGGATATCAAAGAAATTGTTGTTTCGTCACTCCAGATGGCGTTATGCCACTGATCCACAGTCCATCCTTTATGGCCATGTGCCCGCTGTAGACGCTTTGCCCTTTGTTTGTTATTAACGAAAGACTTCTTTGCAGGCTTGTGGGCTCCTAAGCCATTTTCATTTAGTCTGCAATTTACAATCCATCTGGAAACAGTAACTGAACTGCATAGCTGCCACTTACGGCTCAATTTCTCACAGCTATCGAAGCAGTCTTGCAAACTCAACTGAATAAGACTGAGGTTATTTCACATGGTAATTTTTCTTGGTCTTCCATTTCCGTGTCGATCTTCCAAACTGTTAAGTCATATTGAAATGACTAATGCACCTGCTAACTGTTAAGTGGCAACAGAACATTCCTTCATCATGCAGTGCAATAATCTTAGCACGTGTAAGCACTTTGTCTGCAGGCAACATACTTTAAACTAACAAATAAACCCTTCAGAAGCATTACACAGCCTATATACAGGGATCTCAACTATGATTGACAGTAACATGTCGGGCATCTGTTATATATGCAGAAATCGGATGTCAGAGAGCTGTAGTGGATTGAGCTAACAGATTTCACTTTTTGTTGGTCACTTGTGTTTCTCAAGAGTCATTCTTTTTATCATAACTGTAAAAGTAATGCAGATATTTAACTTTGCAAGTGAATTTATGTGTGAAATACACATATACTCGTCCTACATTCATTGTAAGACTAACACAATTTTTTAGATTTTTTTTTTTTTTTTTTTTGCCGATTCGTGATATGAACCACCTGTACCTCGCCTTTGTTTGATATTTAAAATATATATATAGGAAGGTCGAATATTAATAATTTATTATACTGTAATTGAAATGATATTTGGTTTAATGAAAATATTGTTACTATTGATAAAGTTAAATTTAACTTACATTAAGACCATGTGGTTTGAGAATACTTACTTGGTCAGTTGTATTATTGAAGCTCAAAGATGTTTTTTAGACATACAAACTTTTTGAGTTGCTTTTTACTAAATTTTAATCAAAAACACTGGTATATGAGGTACACAGTAAGTCTGATCACAAATGCGTCTTGATAACTCATAGCCCAAGTTTTTGGCGCATCTCGTGCAACCATCATCAGCATTGTTCTTACGTGCTCACACACACATCAAGGAATTCCAAATGGCAAGTATTTGTCATCTCAGTTTTTAGCGGCATTATCGATCGCGGGTGGGTGTGTGCTGTTGTTAGTTCTGAAAAGAAAGATTCTCACATCAAACTTCTTCTACTGGATGAAATATCAATGAATGAAATACAGGATTACACCACTGCACAATACAAATTTGGAAGGTCTGAATCCATTTATTGGTGTAAATATGACATGGATGTCAAGTCAGATAATGTCTGAAAACTTGAAAATTTTGTTGCCCTGGAGTGGAAATCGAACATGTGTCTCTCGGATAGCATCCAGAGTATGGTTTGCATACTCAGGTTCTATCTGGGGGACGTGGGTTCGATTCCCACTCTAGGATGACGAAAATTTCAAGTTTTCAGATATTATCTGACTTAACGTCTATGTCATATTTACACCAATAAACAGGTTCAGATCTTCAAAATTTGTATTGTCTTCTATTGGGTTCAATAACGGTTGGAAAATTGATTTAATTTAAATTTAATGGATTATTATTGCTTGATACTGGTTGGAAATTGATGTAACTTTAATTTTAAAGGACATTATTGCTTGATACCGGTTGGAAATTGATTTAATTTTAAAGAATTATTAATAACCAATAACTATCAGAAATTAATTTAATTTTAATGGAGGATTATGAGTTTTTCATTTATTTGTATTATTAATTTAACTTCAACATATCTTATTATGCAGATATGTTAAATCTGTAAAACATTTTGAATTCCTCACAAAATTATCTTTAAAATGATGTACTATTTATTATGTTTAGAATTAGCATTACTTTTCAAAATGTGGTTAAATGCTTAAAATATGTTTACATGAGGTGCTGCAGGACTTCTGTACCAAGCTGTGTGTGTGTGTGTGTGTGTGTGTGTGTGTGTGTGTATCCTGCAGAATTGACATTTTATATTTCTGCAGAATTACCCATTTAAACCTGATATTGCCATTTTATATTTTCCTGCAGAATTGCCCATTTAAACCTGGATAAAGTTATTTGTTAAAGAAATTTACATCCAAAGTTTTTGCAGTTAAACATAAATAATTCCTTAATCATTTGATATCAATGGGAAACAAATCTTCCTGAACAAATAATACTTTACATATATGGAAGGCAATAAAATGTCATTATTAGTACAAATATGTCGCATTTTCACTGTTTCCCACATAGCCACCTCTTTGAAAAACTTGAAAATTACATTGCTCTGAAGCCACGTCTCCTGATTTCCATTCAATCATGCTATCATTACAAACCAAGGACAATGAAGTTCCAAGCAACTGAAGCTTCGTTGTCTTAGGTGGTGTAATGAGACCATGCTCAAACAGAAATCAGGAGATGCAGGTTCAATTCCCTCTCCAGAACAATGTAATTTTGAAGCTTTCTGAAGAGATGGGTACACAGGAAACTGAAAATATGGCACATTTGTGCTGATAATGACATAAGTTATTTAATATTTCAAATGGAAAATCTGGACGAATATTTCAGCCTAAGTTTATTAAGATGATAGGCGATGAATCTAGTAGGAATAGTGATAGTGGATTTTTCAATAACTTTGCTTGTAACTGGGGTAAACAGACATTCACTTAGAACAAATATCTGCTGTCCTAACTCAAAATAAATTCTTAACTTGAAGCCTTTCAGCATGGTTAAGCTTATCTGTGTTCTGTTAACTGGATATATAATTTTGGCTTTTTTGCACAATTTCTGGAAGGTTACATACATATATATACATGCATACATACATACATATCACTAAGCTGTTCTCTGAGATTCAGAGGTTAGCTCCAAAAAGAAATACAAACTTAAAGATATTTTTACCTATTGTTGTCGTATCAAACTTCGCCATTTACAGCGATCTTGACATACAACTCGTGCTTCACTGATATTCATTACACGCCGCACACAAGATCTTTTATACTTCATACTCATAATCTTTTTCTCATGCAGACACTCTTGAATCTGATCCACCCATGACTTCCTTGGCCTTCCTCTGCCTTTCCTTCCTGCTACTTGGGCTGAAAATATTTTCTTAGTAAGCATTTCATCACTCATTCTTTCAACATGGCCAAACCACCGAAGCATATTGGTCTCCACCTTGCTAACAACATTTTGCTTTACATCACACAATTGCAATACATCTTCATTCCTCACACAATCAGATCGTGTCTTGCCACAAACCCCACGTAAGTAACGCATTTCTCCAGCACACAAACGACTCCTATGTTTCTTCTGCAGTACCCAGGTTTCACTGCCATACATCAGAGTAGGAACAATTACTGTTTCATACACAGCCTCTAGAGAACCCATCATTCCTGTGAAAACCTCCCAGAGCAGCTATGACTTTCAAAGAAGAATTCACTCGCCTACTGATTTCACCTTCCAACTTGTTCTCTCTGTCAAACATGCTTCCTAAATACACAAACTCACTCACCTGGTCAATCACAGTGCCATTTATACTCACATTACATTCAGTGCTACCCATTCTTCTCTCAAACACCATAACTTTGGTTTTTCCCTTATTTATACTCAGTTTGAATTTCATGCAAATTTTGTGCATCCGAGTCAACATACTCTGCAACTCACTTTTGCTCTCTGCCAACAGGACAGTGTCATCAGCATACAGCAATCTGCACACAAGGATAACACCAAGACATAAACCACTATTATCTATTTTGGCATCACGCATGCATGCGTCCATAAATATATTAAACAGCCATGGTGACATTATACAACCTTGTCTAACTCCTGCACCAATGGAAAACCATTTTGATAAAACACCATTCACTCGTACACAAGCTCTACTACCAGCATACATGGCTTTTACACTATTAAGTAGATTCCCAGCAACACCATATTCATTCAATACCTTCCACAAAAGTGTCCTATTGATTCGGTTGTAAGCTTTCTGTAAATCTATGAAGGCAGTAAAAACTTTCTTCCCAACAGCCAGATACTTTTCAATCATCATGCGTAATGCAAAAATTTGGTTAGTGCAGCCTTTACCAGGCATAAAACTACTCTGAACATCCCACACTTTCTCTGATGTAAGACCCCGTACTTTTTCAATAACAACCTTACCAAACGCTTTCCCTGGCACACTCAGTAGGCTAATACCACGATAGTTCTTGCATTCAGTCTGATCACCTTTTCCCTTATACAAAGGAACAATGATAGTATCCTTCCAATCCCGAGGGACGATTCCTAACTCCCAGCACAACTGGCAAATTTCAGTTAACCAGTCAATTATAGTGTCACCGCCAACTTCAACATCTCTGCAGTTATGCCATCAACTCCTGGAGCCTTACCATTCTGAAGAGATTTTAGAGCTTTACACACTTCTTCTCTTGAGATCCCTCCTGTGCTTTCATCCCTCATTATGACATCATCTGCATCTGTCTCAGAATCATTTTTGTTCTCCTGATCTAATGACTCACAGAAGTATTCGCCCCATCTGTCACTTAACTCATTGAACTCCCATATCATTTCCCCAATCTCATTCTTCACACAACTTACAACTTTGTTTCCCCTATTTTTCCTGAGTCTCATGTACTTCCAGAAGGACTTTCTATCTTTCCAAAAAGCCAGTTCATGCCTTTCCACTTTCTCTTTCCTATCTTTTGCCTTACTGTGGCGAACCAGCTTAGCAGCTTCACGCTTCTTACAGCGATATTCATCCACAGGGACTCTACCTTGCAACATCCCCAAATAGGCTTCCTTCTTTTTCTTTACTGCCTCATCAATCTCACTATTCCACCAAGCATCACCTCTATTGTTACCCACTATTGTGGTGCCACAGACCTCTTTAGCAGCAGTAACAACACAGTTCTTAAAACATTCCCACTTCTTTTCTACATCCCACTCACAAGATTTCAGATCCTTCAGTCGTTCTCTGAGTAAGTCAGAATACTGCTGATGATCTTCAAGGAGCCTATCAACCTTTATTCTTTCTACCCTGGGTCTCTTCCTATTCCTTTTCCTCCAACCAACATTAAGTTTCACTCGTGACACTACCAAGTAATGATCAGAACCAACATCCGCACCTCTCATCACACGGGTGTCAACAACTAAGTGTTTCAAACGCTGATCGTAAACAACAAAATCTATCACACTCTTTTGACCAAGAGTACGATTTTCTCAAGTATATGTGTGTATATACTTGTGGTTGAAAAATGTATTAGATACGCACAAATCATTCTCAATGCAGAGTTCAATTAATCTTTCACCATTATCATTCACACAAGGATCATTAAACTTACCCAGAACATTGTCAGAAATTGCATTCTGCACACCTACTCTAGCATTGAAATCCCCTGCTATTATAACTTTTTCTTTAGCACCAAACTGGCTCAAAACAGCTTTTAGCTCATTCCAGAAATCTTCTTTCTTATCAGAAGGTTCCGAGTCACAAGGAGCATACACTACAACAATTACAATTCTCTGAAGTTTCACTTTCAAACGAATCCAGAGAATTATCGCACTTATGCAACTATAATGAATCAAGTTGTTCTTCATCTTTTCACTTAAAATCACACCTACACCAGCCTGTCCTCTCATATTATCCAATACTCCAGACCACACACTCACCGTGCCATTCACTTCTTCTACCCCAATTTCCTTCTTTTTGGTTTCACTTACACACAGCACATCCAGTCTATACTTATTCATCTCCTCAATCACCTCACTCATCTTGCCATTTATACCTCTAGTATTCCATACACTAATCTTACATTCACTCAGCCGAGATCGCTTTCTCATACGTCGTTTAGAAAGTCCAGGTCGATTCCGTGGTGGACCGTCCTTCTCAAGTGTGGTAGGTCCACCATATCCCACACTTGAGTCATTCTTAATATTTCTTTTTGTCTTTTTAACCAGGTAAGTACATCAGTGTGGGGGATTAGCCCACAGCTGAGGGTTCCAGTTGGTCATTCAACCTAAGGATTCTGGAACAAAACCCAGTGAGTTGGGGTCTTTTTGCCAATCTCACACAGAACTAGCTTGCACCTCTCCAAGATTCACAGAGGCCCTAGTTGCTGTTGTGTGTGCCATTGTTACAACGGAGCGCCCCGAGGAAGCAAACCCATTGCTCACTACGACCACCCGCATATATATATATTTATGGGATGTAAGGTCAGGTGATGCGTAACATCACAGCCTCTCCTTGACAAATGTCAACCCCGCCTTCTCGTGGTGCATCCTGTTCCTACTAAAGGGGCTCTGACGACCGCCAATAGCGGTATAACTATACCATCGGGATTAGAGGAAATTCTATCCCACACTCACCAACCCGCTTGGCCAGCGTGGTGAGTTATGGCCAAACCCCTCCAAAATGACTCCACAACTTAAATCTTGGCCCTCAGTCTCCGGCAGCTGGAATGTACCTGGCCAAGGCAGCGGCCAGTGCGACATGAAGGCAGAGGGTGCTAAGAATCCCCGGAGGACCGGACTAGGCTGCCATCTGATGCTGACCTTGGCAACGTACAATGGACGCTCCCTATCTTCTGATTCAAGGCTTCTTGAATTGGAAGAGGAACTACAAAGGATCAAGTGGGACATCGTGGGGCTAAGTGAGGTAAGGAGAAAAGGAGAAGATCTCATTGAACTGAAAAGTGGACATCTCTTCTACTATCGTGGGACAGATACTGGCAGAACTAGTGGTGTTGGATTTATAATAAACAAGAAACTGAAGGATAAAGTTGTAGAAGTTGAAAGTTCCTCTGACAGAGCTGCACGGCTTGTTATCCAACTCTCGAAAAGATACCAGGCTCAGATTATTCAAACTTATGCACCCACCACAAGTCATCCTGAAGAAGAAATTGAAGAATTTTATGAGGAAATTTGTCATCTAAATAATAAAGGTAAGCAGCACTTGAAAATAATTATGGGAGATTTCAATGCAAAAATAGGGCAACGGCAACAGAATGAAACTTCAGTAGGTAAATTCGGTCACGGCAACAGAAACCAGCGTGGAAATACTCTCGTTGAGTTTGCAGAGGCAGAAGGGTTTTTCATCTTGAACTCCTTCTTCAAGAAAAAGCCACACAGGAAATGGACATGGAGACATCCAAATGGGACGACAAGTGAAATTGATTTTATTATGTGTAACAAAAAATTCGTCATAGAAGACTGCAGTGTGCTAAAAAGTTCAACACAGGTAGTGACCATAGATTGGTGAGATGTAAGATGCACCTCAACACTAAACTTGAACGTGGCAAGCTCATAAGACAAACAAAATCTATTGACATAACCAACCTTAAAATACACCATAATACCTTCAAGTTGGAACTGAAGAACAGGTTCTCTGCTTTAGAAGGCCTAACATCGGAAGAAGTGGACATCTCTGAAGTTAACAGAAAAGTAACCAAAGCTCTTATGGAAACAGCAACAAAATTAGCTGGGTCTAAAAACAAGTTGCATGTAAATAAATTATCAGGAAAAACGAAAATGTTGATGCAAAAAAGAAGAGAGATGAGGACAACTAAAGAAGACGTGACTTCCAAAGTGGAATATATAGAACTATGCAAGACAGTACGAAAAAGTATCACTGAAGACGTAAGAAAATTCAACTGTGAACTAGTGAGGAAAGCAATTGAAAACAACCAAAGCCTAAAGATAGCAAAGGGACATCTCAGTAAGGGAAGAAAACAGATTATGGCACTGAGAAAAGAAGATGGTTCTGTAACAAGAAATAGAGGCGAAATTTTGACAAGAGTGAAAGATTTCTACTCCAAATTATATGAAAGGGATGATACATGCACTCCAGACATCATGAAAGATACCAGTACCAGAGTTCCTCCAGTCCTTCCAGCAGAAGTTGCACCTGCAATCAAGAACATGAAGCGGGGAAAAGCTCCAGGAGAAGATGGAATTACTGTAGACATCATACAAGAAGCAAGTGGAGAAATCGAAACAGTACTCGCCCAAATTTTCACTCGATGCCTTAATGAAGGAAAGATTCCTGAGGATTGGAACACCGCTACAATGATCCTGCTACATAAGAAAGGTGACATTGAGGATCTCAGAAACTACAGACCTATCAGTAGTTTATAAAATCTTCACTAAAGTTCTTTCACACCGCTTGAAGGTAACACTGGACATGGCTCAACCGAGAGAACAAGCTGGATTCAGGAGTGGCTACAGCACAATAGATGATATCCACGTACTGAGAAAACTAATTGAAAGAGCGAGGGAATATGAACTTCCATTGTGCATGGCTTTCATCGATTATGAAAAAGCCTTTGATTCGGTGAAACCATCAGCAGTTACAATGGCTCTGAAAACCTGCGGTATTGAAGATGCATACATTAATATTATTAATAACATCTATGAAAATGCAAGTGCAAAGATTAGGCTGTTTGAAAATACAACACACATAAAAATTGGAAAGGGAGTGAGACAAGGTGACACCATATCTCCGAAGCTCTTTAATGCCACATTGGAGGGTGTTTTTTAGTCACTGAGCTGGGAAAACAAGGGGATAAAGATTAATGGAGATTATCTAACCCACCTTCGTTTTGCTGATGACGTAGTCATTTTTGCAACTAGCCCATCAGAGCTGCAGAGTATGATCCAGGAACTTGCTGACAAGAGTAAAGAAGTGGGATTAAAAATGAACTTTCAGAAGACAAAAGTGATGTTCAGTGCTTTTACAAGAAATGAAGATTTATCGATTGATGGAGAAAAGCTGGAGATAACAGACACGTACGTTTATCTTGGACAGCAGATATCAAGTGAGGGCCACATTGATGAAGAAATTAATCGGCGTACAAAACTTGCCTGGAGAGCTTTTGGAAGAAACAGCATAATTTTCAAGAGCAATATGCCATTATGTCTTAAAAGAAAAGTGTTTGATCAATGCATCCTTCCAGTGCTTATGTATGGTGCAGAGACGTGGACCTTAACTAAAAGAGACATACAAAGGCTGCAGACAACTCAAAGAAGCATGGAGAGGTGCATACTTGGTGTAACCAGGAGAGATAAGAAGAGGAACTCGTGGATCCGAAAAATGACAAGAGTGGAAGACATCATGATCAGAGTTAAATCCCTGAAATGGCAATGGGCTGGACATACTGCCAGAAGGACAGATCATCGATGGACAGCCGAAATTTTAGATTGGATTCCAAGGGACAGGAAAAGACCCAGAAGAAGACCACATGGGAGATGGGTGGATGAAATTCGAAAGTATGCAGGGGTGACATGGAGGAGACTGGCACAAGACAGACCGTTGTGGAGGAAACTTGGGGAGACCTTCGTCCAGCAGTGGATTGATAATGGCTGACAATGATGATGATATATATATATATATATATATATATTCTATTTAGAAGAGACCTAAGCAAAAAAATAGATATATTTTTGACTCACACCAAGTACAACATAGAAAAGGTTATGTATCTACCGGTGTGAGTAAAAGGAGAAAAGATAAAAAAATAAAATAAAACAACTGAATGTAAAAAGTGTCGAGAATACTGAGCCTTGGCTTTATCAAGGACCAGCAAAAACTCTGCATTTTCTCACTTCCACAAAGACCTAGTAGGAAATGGGTTTCTGCAAGGCCATAGATGCAAGTAACATGCCCACCAAAAATTGTTTTAAAAAATATATATATGTCATGACCTCCGCAGAGTTGTATGACCTAGCACTAGTTAACAATTTCGCTTGCATCCATAACCTTCCTGGCCCGACCCATGCTCTTCATCTGTTACTATTAAACAGAGAGAAGAAGATTAAAGAGAACTCAAGCTGTGAGAGTGACATAATAATTAGAAATAATTTTCAGCTATAACGAAATGCCAAGTTCGCCTGAGAGAGAATTTAAACCCGAAAAGCAATGCAAAAGAATACAACTCTGCGGAGGTCATGACATATATATATTTTTTAAAACAATTTTTGGTGGGCATGTTACTTGCATCTATGGCCTTGCAGAAACCCATTTCCAACTAGGTCTTTGTGGAAGTGAGAAAATGCAGAGTTTTTGCTGGTCCTTGATAAAGCCAAGGCTCAGTATTCTCGACACTTTTTACATTCAGTTGTTTTATTTTATTTTTTTATCTTTTCTCCCTTTACTCACACCGGTAGATACATAACCTTTTCTATGTTGTACTTGGTGTGAGTCAAAAATATTTTTTTTTTGCTTAGGTCTCTTCTAAATAGAATGTGAATTCTGAATTTTCATAACTGCTGTGTTGCGCGTTTTGATCTTCAGGTTATTTTGCAACTTTCGTTTTAAATTCTAAAGTTTTTCCTTAGTTTTCAGTTTTGCTCTTCAGTATATATATATATATATATACTGTATATATTTGACACTAATAGCAAATTTTTACAACAGTAAGGGAGCCCTGTGTATATATGCATAGGAATTCATTATTAGCTATTTTCTAAGGGAAAAGAACTCTGTGAAATATCCTTTAAAGAACTGTTCACTTATTATAGAATTTCAATGAGTTTCATTTATTGTACAAGTAGATGTAGCAATTCTTCATTGGGACACTTTCCTACTGACAGTAGGTTAAACTCCTAGTGCTTAAGCCATTGATGTAGCTGGCTTTTCTTAGTTATATTTTATTTTACCGTAAATACACGATGAAGATTTTGACTCTAAATATTCAAATCCGAAAAAAGATCTTAAAAACACCTGAAACTAGATAAATATATTTATTTGATTATTCACACACTACTAGATCTTTCAAAATGCCAAGCGTTTTTTCTAATCTTTGTTGATCACCTAATACCTGAAGATGAAATGCTTGGCGTTTTGAAAGATATAACTAGGATCACTGATGCACGAAATGAATTACTGCAGCTAGCTTTGTCTAGAGTGGCAACAGCTATAAAGAAAATATAGAAAGGGATTTGTTTAGCTGTCCCACAATCAGAGAACTCATATAAAAAATACAAAAAGGCAGTGCTTATTATTATTAGTTTTTGTTGTTGTTTGGAGGTTTAACGATCACCATGAGCTATAAGCAGTCACCCATCCTTAATCTAGGGCCACTGGTTCCAGGGAAAGGATAGAGCCAGTGCCATAAGACGGACACAACATCCATGCCTCACTGGGATTCAAACCGAGACTCATCTCAGACGAACAGTCGGAAGCTAGCGCTTAGACTACTGTGTCACTGGAGCGGCTACAGTCCCAATGCTCACCAAAGCAGCTGGTGGATATAAAAGTTTGAAAAACGAGTGTGTGAAAGCAAAACAGGTGTGACATCATAGGCTTTCCCTTTTAACAGGCATGGAAGATCTTTGAACTGATGCATGCAAATACCATTAAATCGGTTTCTAAATTTTGAAATGCACAGTAATTACTGTAAAGTTCATTGAAAAATTTATGAATACACACAAGGTTTATTGAATTTGGTAGGTTCAATAAGAAAGAACAGGGACAGGATGGTTTACGAGATCATTTTATTACATGTGGCAATAACATCAAAGCACAACACTGTCAAATATGATTATTGTGACTGTATAATTAACTAACAGGATCAATTGTTTTGATGCTAATTTTTCACACAAATGCTAAACTATTAAAAATGATCACACAATTAAATAGTTTCACATTCTGCAACTTCACAATCATTTCCCAGGCTTGAGTTTTCACACTTTACAAAATTTAATAGAACATAGTTGGAAAGTTCATTAGTTTTACTGTAATATATGGTGTGAACTGTATACAGTAAATTTGTATAGTTTGGCAGTAAATGGCTACACTACACATACAAAATCAAGGGAAAGCGCATAGTTACATAGAATGCTCAACCACAGAAAACCAAATGATGACAACAAATATATTGGAGACACTCCAAAGTTGAATTATGGTCCATATCCAACAGTAGTTTAGCAATCACATTTAATTACACAAAAATTGCACCAAAGGTTTTAATTAATGTAGAATGTTTAACCACATCACACCAGCTTGCATGGCATTTCTTTATCACCGCTAAACTTTTACAGGCCTTTTAAATTCATCTTGTTTACTTTTTGCTCCATTTTTTCTCTTATTTGGACCTTTTCCAGTTGAGAATTCCTAGGTCAAAACAAACACACTTTCAACGTTTTGTCATTACTCTCATACCTTTATTTTTAGCTCCTTTTTCCTTGTCAAATTCCTGCATCCTGCATGGGAACACTTTTCCAAATTTACTGTACCGCATTCAAATACACTATGCACATAATTAGAACAAATGCAAATTCAAATGATTTGAGCATATATAACTCTAGAGCAGGGATAGCAAACCTTTCAGAGACTGCGCGCTGAGATTGTCGACAATCATGCAAAATATTTTCGTGCGTGCCCATGGAAAATTCAGGTAGTAAAATATTGTTAATTACTATCTTCTTCTGTCTTCTTCTTCTCCTGTTGCTGAACCAATGAGAAATTTTTTTACTTAACAGTTTCAAAACAGTTTTGTGACGATGTTTAATTACATTTTAAAGCACAAAATTGCCCAGCCTTTTTTGGGAGTGAGGGGATGGAGTAATTGTATGTATTATACTTTATTTCCCACTCATGATAATGATCATATATTTCTGGAGTCAAAAAAATGAAGGGCCGGCACCGGCTACCGTGTGCCAACAAAATTTTTTCGCATGCCACTCTGGGCACGCGTGCCATAGGTTCGTCAACCCTGCTCTAGAGTATCCAGAAAACCCTAAATTTATTCCAGTTTTTATATTTTATATACAAAAATGTCTAAGCTTTTATAGCATCTTCCACAGTGACAACATATTGACCAAATCTCTAGTGGTGAAATGTTAGACACTATGTTACACTGCAAAAGGTAGTAAAAGGATGGTACAACCAATTGAAAAATAAACTTTGTCATGAAATTGCAGGCAATTAATTGGTTCTTATCACATGAATGTATGTGATGAACTATTATTTAATGCAAACCCATGTACCTCATGACACTAAAAAAAACTTACAGATGGTATTTTCTAAACATGAAAGGAAATGATATTTCATCATTAGTGCATGGTGATGAAACTTCTTTTTCATTTGTTTTGTAGCAAAGAAAACATGCCACATGTGCATACAAAAAAGTAGCATCTATTATTAAAAACAAGTTGTGGGTTGTTGATCCTGACCCCTGAGTGGTATTAGACCTCCCGACAATATGTTTTGGAAGCTTAAGTTGGATTTTCCTTGGTTCTTAATCTTACTCTTTCTCCTCTAAATAAGGCCTTCGGCCTACACAGAGTAGGTCCCTGCCTTAATTCAATACTTTCTGCGATATCTACAATGTACCACATTAAATATACTGATCATGTGATCCAGATATTTGAAATTGTAATTATATAAAAAGCAGAGCATAAAGAGTAGTGCTAAACCTGCAACTGGCATGTGACTATTTCAACACAATCTTGAATGTAGCTGCTGAAAATTTGAACCTTATAAAAATTCTGTTAGAGGAATGAAGCAGATATATTCTTGCCAAACCACACATGGATAACGGCTACATTTCCATTACAGAGAGTTTTTTTTTTTTTCTAAGAATAATCACTTTTCAGAAATTTGATATCAATAAAAAGATAACTTCCAAATATTAGAATGGGAAATTTGCACGTATTAGAAAATTAATTGGAGCTGCTTAAAATCATATATTTAAACCTGTCATTATGATCTCACAACTTAGTAGGATTTATTTATTCACATGTTGTATAACTGTGAACAGTCAATAAATAAAGACATATCAGGATAATTTCAATAAAAGCCATTTTACTCTAAAGTACAATGATTTCATGATGATTTATTTTAGCTCCTATGGGCCCATGCATTCTTTAAATGTGCAAAAATGCGTATATGTTGCAGTTTAACAGTGTGAGCATGCTTCACAAAAACTGAACATGAAAAGACTGCTGCACTACATTTAAAAATTTTAAATGCCATGATGCAAATATTGCATAATTTGTTTTTAAACTGCTAGAGGCAGAAACAAAGGGTCAACTGCGCAGAATAGTGAATAACAGGAGTTGTATTGGGGGATATTTAACATTTTTTGCCCACAGTGAATCATCCATCAACACCCTAGCCAAAACTCTGTTTGTTTTTTACAAAAGTTTAATAATTAAGCCAACAGTGATATATACATCCTTATTTTCTGTTCTCTCTCTCCCTCTGTCTGTTTGGACTTTTACTAAATTTTCTGTACAAAAACTGGTGCAACCCAACATCAGAACTTTGTGAATTAAGATTCCCTCAACTGGACTTCACTTTGTGTTTTCCACTGCAGGCAGCTACATCTCATGTGAAAGTTTAAGTGTCTGCTTAAAACTTCCCCAAAAAAGGGCCTTCTTATTTCAAATGGAGACAGACACAGTGTGTTTAGGCCCGGATGCCAATGACATTCTTTTTTCCAAAATAAGAGATGTGGTGGGATCGCAGAGGCAAACAGCTCACCTGGTCTGGCCTCTCATACAGGACCCCTTTTCCAGCAAAGCAAGAAACTCAGTCCTCTCAAAAATTTACAAGTCTTTTAGAGACACTGAAGGCAGTGAAAAAGGAATACAGGAGTGTGTAACAAGGAATTGCATGGGGAAGAGTGGTGGTCACAGGTGTCGAGAAGGATTTCGTGTCACATATGTTGAGAGATGGACGTGGGGAAATGAAGAATCGGATAGACCATCCACGAGAACCAAGAAGTAAATTACTGGAACAAAATTCTCACCCAGTAGTAAGATTTTCAGAGATGAATGATGGCCCATGCAAAGAGCACGGCATGCCACAAAGAGAGGTAGGCAGTCTCTGCATATTTTTTATCAGTGCACGTACCAGATTTTGGCTGAATACTCAAGTGTGCAACAGCACCGAATCCATGACGGAAGCTGCAATGAACTGTGCTGGCTGTTATCATGAAACAATGAAAAACTCTAGGAGTGCACTCCATACATTTCATAAACAGGCCTGAATTAAAACAGATGTAATTATCTTCCCCATTGGCAAGACTCTGTGGCATGCATCCACACAGTTTTTTTTTTTTTTATGTATATATATTTTCTTATTTAAGTTAGCATCACTTCAGTAACATCTATACATATTCCTACCATTTATTTCTTAAGTATTATTCTGTTGTCCTTGTGTTAATAAGTTCTTAGGTAGCACTAAAGTAAGCACCGATGTTATGAGGCTACTATAGTGATCAGAAGGTGCTGAAGTGCCAGAACTAGAGCATGGCGGCATATCAATTCAGTTTTGTTTGTTTTCTTTCCAGATTGGTATAAAATGTGTGTGATAGTGAATTTTAAACTGGGAGTGTTAATCAGACTATGTGTCATGATTTGCTAGCTGATAAGGCACAGCTGTCTAGAATAAAATCTGGGTCCAACAGCTACATTAAGAAGAGTGGATTATTCATAAACACAATGCGCAATATTTATAACACAAGAGCCAAACACCGATAAAAAAAAAAAAAATCAAACTTCAATTCTCATTGTCACCCATATTCCAGAAGTAGGATCAGCAAGTTCCCTGGCACAATATTGCTGGAAAATACATGTAGCAAATCTTGCAACACCACAAGTTACAGAATTCACCATAAGCAAAATGTGGTCTAATTAATGGTAATCACTGGATCTGTTTTCCCAAGTTGTTTACTTAATGAGTAAGAGCACTGTGCTGCTTATTTAATGCAACTCAGAATCTTCTTGACCCACCATTTTAAATTCAGTGGTGCTAATCAGACAGTCATCTATCTGTCTGAATGTCTCCTAAAAAAGGCTGATATTATCAAATCCAACTTTCCACCTGCAGAAAAGTTTGTGTGCTCAAGAGATTTTTACATATGTCATACTGTAAGACTGGCTTCCTTATTTTATCTGAACTAATGTTGGGTAGACAAATACAAAATAAACTTTTTTTGTTGTTGTTGTTGGGGGTTTAATGACTGCCTTGAGCAACTCAATGAGCTATAAGCAGTCGCCTGGCCCTCATTTAGGACCAGGAAAGGGAGAAAAGCAGTGCCATAAGACAAGCACAACATCCATGTCTCACTGGGATTCGAACCTGCACCCTTCTCAGACGAATGGTCAGAAGCCACTGTGCCACCGGTACGGCCCAAAACAAACTTCCTTTGGACTAATGTTCAGTATTTTTTCTAATCATCATCATCATCGTCAACCATTATCAATCCACTGCTGGACGAAGGTTTTCCCAAGCCTCTTCCACAATGCTCTGTCTTGTGCCAGTCTCCTCCATGTTACTCCTGCATACTTTCAAATTTCATCCACCCATCTCCCATGTGGTCTTCTTCTGGGTCTCTTCCTGTCCCTTGGAATCCAATCTAAAATTTCGACTGTCCATCGATGGTCTGTCCTTCTGGCAGTATGTCAGCCCATTGCCATTTCAGGGATTTTACTCTGATCATGATGTCTTCCACTCTTGTCATTTTTCTGATCCACGAGTTCCTCTTCTTATCTCTCCTAGTTACACCAAGCATGCACTTCTCCATGCTTCTTTGAGTTGTCTGCAGTCTTTGTATGTCTCTTTTAGTTAAGGACCACGTCTCTGGACCATACGTGAGCACTGGAAGGATGCACTGATCAAACACTTTTCTTTTAAGACATAATGGCATATTGCTCTTGAAAATTATGCTGTTTCTTCCAAAAGCTCTCCAGGCAAGTTTTATATACCGATTAATTTCTTCATCAATGTGACCCTCACTTGATATCTGCTGTCCAAGATAAACGTACGTGTCTGTTATCTCCAGCTTTTCTCCATCAATCAATAAATCTTCATTTCTTGTAAAAGCATTAACATCACTTTTGTCTTCTGAAAGTTCATTTTTAATCCCACTTCTTTACTTTTGTCAGCAAGTTCCTGGATCATACTCTGCAGCTCTGATGGGGTAGTTGCAAAAATGACTACATCATCAGCAAAACGAAGGTGGGTTAGATAATCTCCATTAATCTTTATCCCCTTGTTTTCCCAGCTCAGCGACTGAAAGACACCCTCCAATGTGGCATTAAAGAGCTTTGGAGATATGGTGTCACCTTGTCTCACTCCCTTTCCAATTTTTATGTGTGTTGTATTTTCAAACAGCCGAATCTTTGCACTTGCATTTTCATAGATGTTATTAATAATATTAACGTATGCACTTCAATACCGCAGGATTTCAGAGCCACTGTAACTGCTGATGATTTCACCGAATCAAAGGCTTTTTCATAATCGATGAAAGCCATGCACAATGGAAGTTCATATTCCCTCGCTCTTTCAATTAGTTCTCTCAGTACGTGGATATGATCTATTGTGCTGTAGCCACTCCTGAATCCAGCTTGTTCTCTCGGTTGAGCCATGTCCAGTGTCACCTTCAAGCGGTGTGAAAGAACTTTAGTGAAGATTTTATAAACCACTGATAGGAGGCTGATAGGTCTGCAGTTCCTGAGATCCTCAATGTCACCTTTTTTATGTAGCAGGATCATTGTAGCATTGTTCCAATCCTCAGGAATCTTCCCTTCATTAAGGCATCAAGTGAAAACTTGGGTAAGTACTGTTTCAATTTCTCCACTTGCTTCTTGTATGATGTCTACAGTAATTCCATCTTCTCCTGGAGCTTTTCCCCGCTTCATGTTCTTGATTGCATGTGCAACTTCTGCTGAGAGGACTGGAATAACTCTGGTACTGGTACCTTTCATGATGTCTGGAGTACATGTATCATCCCTTTCATATAATTTGGAGTGGAAATCTTTCACTCTTGTCAAAATTTCGCCTCTATTTCTTGTTACAGAAGCATCTTCTTTTCTCAGTGCCATAATCTGTTTTTTTCCCTTACTGAGATGTCTCTTTGCTATCTTTAGGTTTTTGGTTGTTTTCAATTGCTTTCCTCACTAGTTCACAGTTGAATTTCCTTACGTCTTCAGTGATACTTTTTCGTACTGTCTTGCATAGCTCTATATATTCCACTTTGGAAGTCACATCTTCTTTAGTTGTCCTCATCTCTCTTCCTTTTTGCATCAACATTTTGGTTTTTCCTGATAATTTGATCACATGCAACTTGTTCTTAGACACCACATAAACACTGGTGACAATTAGACAAAAATTTCTACATTTTTTTCCAAAAATAAACCATATACACAAATACTTCTTACCCTTGGAATAGTTCCAGCTTCAGATTTCACCTATATTTAAGCAAGGTCAAACATGTTGCATGCAAATGTCATACAGCATTGCAAATGTCATCTAGCTGCTTAAATATTCACGTGCTATTTAGACAATATAAATTTTGAGGTTACTCACCTTTATTCCCTAAATCATTTAGGAGGTTTTCGCCTCTACACATTTCCAACACGTATTTTTCTTATTTACATCGTGGTTCGAGGCCGCAACAACACCAAAAAAAAAAAAAAAAAAAAAAAAGCTTTTAACTTTGACGTTTTAGGAAATGTGTAAATAGGTTTTTATTGATTGATGTTTTAATTAGATTAATGTGTTTTAGGGAGTTCAATTGCGTATATTTGTGGTGGATTATTTTGTATCTGAATTTGGTCATAGGGAAGAGAGGGAGGGGGAGTGATGTTTGTGTGAGTTGAAAATGATTTTTTTTTTTTTTTTTTTTTTTTTTTTTTTGATGGTGTTGCGGCCTCGAACCACGATGTAAATAAGAAAAATACGTGTTGGAAATGTGTAGTGGCGAAAACCTCCTAAATGATTTAGGGAATAAAGGTGAGTAACCTCAAAATTTATATGTTGCATGATGTTAACTTTTTATAGCAGATTTAGCATGATATACCAGCATAATGTTCACTTCAAGAAATTTAAAATAAGACCGTTTTTAGCTCCATATACTGAAAATAAGATCTAGCTTTATGAACCAATTTATGATTATCCACAACTAAAAATGCCACAAAAAATTCACAAACAATTAAGGTAAAGATATTATTGAAAGAGCTATGTAAATTTTTTTTTTAGGTTCTCCCTGTCTGAAGTGTTTTTTCTAAGCACACTAAGCCTTACAAAAATGTTTGCAGACCAGGGTTTGACAAACATTTTTTGAAAGGGGGCCAAATAGCAAATATGTTAGTCTCTGCTGGCCAAGAAACAAACTTGGTTATTTATGTAGATATTTTTTTCTTGTTACTGAAGTAGGTAGATCTACTTAAATAAAAAAATAAAAAAAAAACATGTTTTCACAAATTTATTGAACAAAACGTAACTTAATAATAGGTAGACTAAAAAAAGACTGCAATTGTTTGAAATACAGCTTTACTAATGAGAATGGAAAGAATGGAATTGCTTTTTTAAGGATAACATTTCACCAAATTGGCGTTCAAAGTTAGTACTCCCTATCGTCAAAATTGATTGCAAATGTTCATCTGTTAATGCTGGCCTGCATTGAGATTTTACGTATTTCATCTTTGAAAATGTCATGATGGATATGCAATTGTAACCAAACGAGAACAAAATGCCACAGAACAGAGATACATGTGGCAGTGGAAACGCTGTCGAATTATAACTGCATGGCATCACAGCAGAGGCCACTGAATGCAACCACATAAGGTCATACCTCGCAACTCCTCAACTCGGCGGCCAGTCGTTTTGTTAATACCTTATAGTGCGTACTTTGACATTTTAAAGACTTTAAAATTTTAAAGAATTTGAAAATGTAAAATCCATTCTTAGAGCTCGTGGGCCATAGTTTGCGATCCCTGCCTTAGACTGTGCTCATGCTTTTGACGTGAAGTCCAATTAATGCTTGAGCTCTGGACAAGTCCCTTTGGTGCTGGAGTTCAGGACGTGAAGTCCAATGGGTGGTCGAGCTCTTCGCATATGCACATACTCACAAATAAGTAAATTTTGATTGAATGTCAATTATACTCCAATTAAGCCTATAGTTTAATTGTGATAAGTTTTTAAAACAGAATTTTTTTAAAAACCAGTTTTTAATCAAGTTATTTCCACCTCTTCTGTCATCAATCTTAGTGTGTGACTACAAAGAGGTTTTGGAAGTGTTTCATGAGCACCAATACCTTATGTTTTTTTCATGGTAGTTTATGTTCCCGTAACTACATGAGCCATGTAACCTCCACTTTACCCAAATGAATACCAAGATACTTCAATAATATAAGCTTCCTTCACAACATGCATTTGCATTGTAATAAATCATTTTATACAAGAAACTGTAGAAAAGAAGGAAATTATAGCATTATTTTTCTGAAAAAATAAATGGCCAATCTATGGTTTTGTTGTTTTTTAAATTATATTTTTACCACCAACTTAAATTTCTGGCTACACCATAGAAATTTTTAAAGTGGGGGAGGGGGGTCCATGGATTTGGTTTATTGGTGAAAGCCTCTAAGAAAAAAATACTCCAAGTGGAAATAAGCCCAAAATCTTTAAAAGTCAAAAAATGAAAAAAGTATTACTGAGAAAAAACTTTTTAATATATATACATTAGGGTGCTTCATAAATGTATGGAAAAAATAAACTTGGCATTTTTGTTAATCTCACCCTCTTATTTCGTGCCAATATATATATATATATATATATATACTTAAGAGCAAAACTGAAGACTAAGGAAAAACTTTAGAATTTAAAACGAAGGTTGCAAAATAACCTGAAAATCAAAACGTGCAACGCAGCAGTTTTGAAAATTCAGAATTCACATTCTATAAAGAAGATACCTAAGCAAAAACATACATATATAATTTTGACTCACACCTAGTACAACATAGAAAAGGTTATGTATCTACCTGTGTGAGTAAAAGGAGAAAAGATAAAAAAATAAAATAAAACAACTGAATGTAGAAGGTGTCGAGAATACTGAGCCTTGGCTTTATCAAGGACCGGCAAAAACTCTGCATTTTCTCACTTCCACAAAGACCTAGTTGGAAATGGGTTTCTGCAAGGCCATAGATGCAAGTAACATTCCCACCTAAAATAGTTTAACAAATATATATATGTCATGTCCTCCGTAGAGTTGCATGACCTAGCACTAGTTAACAATTTCGCTTGCATCCATTAACCTTCCTGGCCCGACCCATGCTCTTCATCTGTTACTATTAAACAGAGAGAAGAAGATTAAAGAGAACTCAAGCTGTGAGAGTGACATAATAATTAGAAATGATTTTCAGCCATAACGAAATTCCAAGTTCGTTTGAGAGAGAATTTAAACCTGAAAATCGATGCAAAAGAAATCCAAATTTTTAAATTGCAATTAAAAAAGGAAATATTAATTTTTAACGAACAGATTTTTGAAAGAAAACTTGAGTCTAAAACCCCCTACTCTACAACTTATGACAGCACGAAAACGAGAATAAGTTAAAGATAATAATTAACTAAAGAAAACTATGTGAAAGTTATATACCTTAAACAGTTAGTTGCAATATGTACAAAGTATTTCAGCAGTGCTTTAAGTGCATAATTAATTAGTTATTAAGAACTTAACTACTTTGAAAAAACAGCGCATAGACAGCGCATAGAAAAGGAACAAGCTTAGCCATCTTCTGTTCCTAGGTACCCCAAAAGACGCTCAAAGTTACAGAGAAAAGAAAGAGTTAAAACCCGCAAAAATGTTAACAGACAAACCAATGCCTAAAAGCTGAAAAGCTAAAAAACGACAGAGAAAAAGTACATGAAGTACAAACATTGAACTTATAAAACCTAGAACCCAAAAACAGGGAAGAGAGCTTACCTCTTGTGTGACAAAAACATTTCTCCTCACAAGAGAAGAACATGGCTGACCTCTTCCGCCACTCCCTAGACGCTGGGGGCAGTGAGGGTGGGGCTGATGGCCTCCTCATGCAGCAAGAAACCAACGCGCGGAGATTTTAACCAGAGAAAAAAATATATAAACTTAAGACTGTGGATCTGTATGATCAGAAAGAGCAGAATTAACTCTCCAGAATACATGAGAAATATTATAAAATACACGAGCAGTGTATTTAATAATCTTTGCATGTATTAAATCACCTTAGTGAGCTTCTATAGATTAATCAGAATCTTATTAATTTTAAAGTTGGTTTTACTATTTTTAGTATAGCTATCCTAGTGATGAATAACTAGTTTTCTTTTTTATTTGTTTTTATTTTCTTTTATAAACAGATTTTTAAGCTTTTTTTGTGATTTTGTTTATATTATTTAATTTTTTGTTTTAATAGGACCGTCATATCCATAGCACTAAGGTTCCTTTAGGTAGTTAATAGGCATCCTCTAGCCAACTTCCTTACGGCTTTGATTGGTCAGAATCATATTATTAACTGTGTAGAAAATTAAAGCAGATCTGCCAACCTTACACTATTATTCAGAATAATTTTTCTTAAAGTTCTTTTGATGAAAGAAGAAGGAATTTCGTTCTCTAGAAAACTTTCTAATAGTATATTAATGTGGTAATTGAAGTCCAAATTGTTGCTGCAAATTCTTGAAATTCTTAGGACCTGAGAAATTAGTACATTCTCAATTACTTTGGTTGAAATGTTATTATTCCAGTGTAGATATTTAATTACTTTGAAAGGAAAATTAACTCTTTTATCAAAGAGGCTAATAGATGGGTAACCTCTGTTGAGCTTAATGCTTAAGTCTAGGAACTCAAGTTCCTGATTACTGTGGTTGGTTTTACATAAATTAAGAGAGCTAGGATAGATATTATCAAAATCACTCTCTATAACTTCTGAATTATTGATACACAGCAGATCATCAATATATCTAAAAGTGTAAAGGTAGTTATCTGAGCAGGTGGGGTGATTTTTAATGAATTTATATTCCTTAAAGAACAGGAATAGATTAGCGATATTCGTGGACGTTGATGTTCCCATGGGAATACCGTTCACTTGCTTATAGAGAGTATTATTATATAAGATATGGTTATTTTTTATGCAGCAATTGAGATAAGAGTTCCAAGTTCCTACATCAACAAATTGGTTAAGTTTAAATTCTGCATACAGCTCTTTAAAGGTAGTGATTATATCTGATAGAGGCAGATTAGTATATAGGTTTTCAAAATCATAACTATTAATATCTAGGGGACAAACTTTGAGTATAGTAGAAATTACTTCTGCATTATTATTAATAATCCAAAAATCTCTGTACATCAAGTTAGAACAGTTTCTAATGTGTTTCAAAACCTTCTTTAAGACATCTTCAAAAGCAAGATCTATTTTCTTTTTATGACTCCTTACTCCACTAGCTATGAACCTGAACTTCACAGGATCCTTATGAAACTTAACCGTTGCAAAAAGAAATGGAAATTCAGGCTCATATCTTCTAGTTTGTGGAATTTTAAGTTTCTTGAAGAATGCCTTAAACCGATTTTCTAACTGCTTGGTAGAATAACTTACGGGCTCGTATGTTACTCTATTATTGAGTTCCATAGTTAACAATTCAAAATAGAACTTCTTACAGATAATTGCAAAATTATTGCTAGCTTTATCCGTAGTGGTAAAAATAAATTGGTCTTGTAGTTTGGAGAGTGACCTTTTAGCTTCTCCAGAGAAAAAGAGATTTCTGTCGAAACAAAAGTCCAAACCTGCCAACTCACCGGTGAAGCTATTGATTATATTATATTTCCATTCTGCGAAGGCCTCAATAGGCTGATTGTACGTTAAACTGGTTTTTACGACGTACCTATTAACATCTTGAGTGAAGCTCTCAAGAATCCTTTCTTTGGAAATTGTGAAGGAAGGTCTGAATTTAGAGCCATACTCTAATAAATTCCTAAGCTTTTCATTTTCAACAAAACTCAAGTTTCCGGTGATAATATGGTTGTAATTCTTATCATAGTGAACTGTTTCTTTATGTTCATCACAAGAACATGTAGTAATTATATAATGATAATTTGTGTAAAATTTCGGTAAAATAGGTTTATATTTAGAGGTCGCGCAGCCACATTGAAATTTTGTAATATGTATGAAAATGTGCAAGGATGCGTAATGAATTATAAAGTGCTACTTTACATCTTTTTATATCTATGAAAACAAAATATATATTACCAAAAAATATCAAAGACAAACCAAGTTATTTTAATTAGAAAAGCCTTTTCAGCACAATAAGGTCTTGAATCACATTCGATTACCGAGATATATATTCGCAGTGAATATTAATAACTTCCAACTGAGAAATTGCTTTTCACTCAAAGGAAACATAACATGTAAAAAGTTACAACAGTTAAAACCACCATTAAATGGTTCTACCTGAAAAAATAACGTATGAAAAACATGTTTTTAAATTTTGATACATCGAGAAATGTGTGCGTACCATAAATCATTGATAGGAATTGGCCCTCCAAAGTCCAAACTGCTCCTAAATTGATTAAATACTTTTTAAACTAGGCATGGAAATTTTTATTAAGAGTGTGTGTCATTGTGCATAAAAGTACATAATAGAAATTTTCTGACTAATTAAGAAAGTATTTTACTGATTCACATGAAATTTTCAGGGTGAGCTTCTATTAGCCATTTATCCCATGTTTAGAAATATTAGGCAGTTTTATTAAGAATTTGTGAAGAAAGCTTTCCTATTATTTTTATTTACTACAATGGTTGAACAAGGCGGGGGTGTGCTACTGCCAGTTCCTTGCTGGGCTAGTTTGGGGAGGCAGAAGGGGTATATCATACGTGCCTCTGCTCTTGTGGGGCGAGAAGGCAGAAGATTATGGAAGCTTGCCATTAAAGAAAAGTTAACCCTCACTTGCTGGAAGCAGAGTACTTTGCGATCTTTTATAAACCAGGAAAATGCTCTTTAGTTTTATTCATAGTCATTCAAGTAGGAATTTGCTTCCCTTTGTTTCCGTTATTATCTCTGCAAGATGAGCAAAAGAAAAATTAGTGAATTTTTTCTTGTGTTTATGAAGAAAAGTACTGTTATTCCTGAGGACATTAATTCATACAGTAATCAGGATGATTTAGCTGTTCTGAGTTCTTCTGCCAAGGAACACCAAATGGCAATGAAACTAAAGGATGAAAGAAAAAAATGTGGGTGAAACATTACTAAAATGGAGAAAGGAATTCTCATGGCTAAGAATTGAAGACAAAGGTAATATGAAGTTCGTGTATTGTTCAGTATGCCAGGAAAATAACAAAGCTGAAACATCGAGAAAAGAACTGTTGCAACAAAATTATTTGTTGCTGGTTGTAGAAACTTCAAGCATGAGTCTTTGGTTAAACATGAGAAATCAAGGATGCATAAGGATTCATGCCAGATAAAAATTGTAAAAGAAAATCTTGCAACTTCATCTCTTTGGCAGTGTATTTCCTCTAGGAGTGAATTAATATTAATGAAAATGATTGCTCTTTTGAACACAGCTTATTCTGTGGTTGATGGGAATTTATCTTTCCTTCAGTTTGAAAGGTTATGCCAGTTACAAAAGAAAAATGGACTGTACAATGGTGATAATTACATCAACCATAAATCGTGTACTTTATTTATATTTTATATTGCTGAATCAATCAGTCAGGAAAATGCAGATATGTAAAATATATTTCTGTAATGGAAAATTCATTCACTGACATCTCAACCTGTGAGTCAGAAATAATTTATGCCACAGCATCCATGAAAGTGCTTTGGTCCAAACTAATTTCATTAAGTTAGCAGAATTGAAAATGGGTACTGCAGAAAGCATTGCTTCTGCTGTTGATGAGGCAATGGAAGAAAGTTGCCAGCCTGGAAAGATAAAAGCTTGTGGACGTATTTGTGAATTTTGGACAATATAATGGTGTTGTAACAAAGTTATCTTCTCAGTCACAAGGAATCATTCCAGTTCACTAAAGTGTCTGAAATAACAAGTTCACCCATAAGCTGGAACTTGTTATTTCAGACACTTTGAAACTAGTGCCTTTTGCTTCAAAATGTGAACAATTATTAAAATCAGTGTACAAAATGTATAACAACAGTCCAAAGCTTCTTAAGGAGCTGAAAAAAGTAGCAGAAGAGCTCAGAGATGTTTTATATAAGAATGCTGACATAAATTTGACTCGGCATATTTCTTCCAAAAATGAAGATCTGAAGGCGATGACTAACAACTCACCGGTTATTATTTGCCATATGCAACATTTCTGCTCTGCTGGTGAAAGTGATAAAAATAAAGTGGCTACATTGCAAGGTTTGCTGAAAAGTTTGAAATCTGTTCGAATGATTCGCTTGATACACTTTCTGCTGGATGTCACAACCACATTGAGTGGGCTTTCTAAAATATATCAAAAGACTGCTATATCTGTTGACAAGGAAAAATCAAATTTGCTGTCTACTCCAGTTAAAGCTAACCTTGTGAAGGAAGAAGATGGAAAAGTACTTACTGAGTTTGAATGAAATTTAAGTGAGCAAACTGGCATCTTCAAACGTCATACTTAAAAATGGTGAGGATATGAAATCACGATTTCATAATGACGGTGACCATTTGTGAAAAGCTTAGTGAGTTTGCCAAGAAGAGGTAAAATGATTTTGCTTCCAACACTGTTTTAAGCAGTGTCCAAATATTTGGTGCAGTTAATTTGCCATATAAAGATAGATTTACTTACATATGAGATGAAAGAACTGAACTAGCTAATGTACCATCTTGTATAGAAATCTGTAGTAATGAAATCAAAGAAGAATATCTGGACTGGAAACTGTTGGGAAAAACCAAAGCTACACAGAAACTTGATGTTTTGTGGAACAGACTGTATAATGAATTTTCAGGGATAAATAAAAACCTACTGATAATAATTACTTTGTTACGATGCATACCACTGAGCACAGAAATTTGTGAACATAGCTTTAGTGCAATGAACCTTGTAAAAACAGACATCAGAAACAAATTAAAAGTGACTACTTTAAATATTCTGACAATAAAAGTTAAGGGTTAAAACATGGTTGACTTTGAGGCAAAACCAGCTATAAAAATCTGGTAGGAAGATGTGTCAGCTAGACGAACTCGCCGTCCAGATCATGGAGTCATAGTTGACTACTAAGGAAACACAATACATCCCTGAAGAACTTTTTAATGTAGTTTCTTCAGCATGTCAACTCAAAACAGGTATAAAAAGTTGTAAGAGAACAGAAAATGTATACATGTTTTCCAATACTAAAACATCTATTTGTTGACTGTCAGTGTTTTTGGAATTCAAAACCTATTTAAATATTTTACATCAAATCCTTGCAACAATTTATGAGCACAAATTTAACTCAATTATCAATGAGCAAGAAATTTATGAAGATCCGGATTATGGATTACTTCAGTTTCCAGGTAAATGTTTTCTAATGCTTTGGATTTGCAGTTGCAAAATTGTGCATATTTCCCCCTTTAATCTGGAAAGAGATTCTGTGCTACGGACTCAGTGAGATCGGCTCCTAGAATTTTAGCTACAGGAGCCATTTTGCTCCTAGAATATTTTTATAATTTCCCACCCTGCACCCAATAGTTGATCATCAATGTTTGGTCCTGATACTATTACTGGCAGACAAACTTCCTTTTCTTTTCCAGATACATCTTACATCAGTTTTCCTACCCAGTGCACTATCAAGGGGGCCTCAGCCTTAGATTGAAAGGTTTCCGGTATGTTAGTGGCTAGCTCGGAGCGGATAGTTTGCCTTTGCCTTCTTTTAGACGAGTGACTAAGTGCAAAATCTTCCACATTTTAACCCATACTTTCCAATGCAGCAGCTACTATCAAGATTGTTTTTCTGTCACTTATAATGGCCCTATCTAGAGTGGAAGAGCTGCTTTTGGTGTGATAACCACAGGCATACTTGTACTGGGGCTAATTTCTGCCATTTTCTGTGCCTTGCCTATTTCAGAAGAGCCATCATAATGAACATAACCTTCACTATCTTCATCAGATCCGTCGCTGGTTACATTGTCTGCGGAATTAGTTTCTAACATGACATACATACTCGCACTCGTATTAGCACTGGTGGATGTCCGCTGCTCTTCTCGTTCGATTCTGAGCATCTCTGCCTTCTTTCTTTTTCAGCTTATTCTTTTTTAGCATGAGTTATGTCGAGTTCCATCATACAGCAGAGGTGTTTGCAAGGCAAGGCACGAAACCCTGAAATCATTGGCGTCTCTTAACGGTGCCAATGCATAAACTAAACTCGAGACATGAATGAACATGTGTGGGTACCCCCCTCCCCCACCCCAGCACAACAAAAGTATTTCCGTTACTACTAGTTCCTCTAATTATTATACTTATCAGCAAAGCTGTTACCGATACTTCGAAAAATAAAATGGTTTCACTTTGGGAATTACTTACTAACTACCTATACCTTTTGCTCACAACAGTAAATTATTTTGGGGTTGAGCTTGAAGTATTAATTTGTTGCTAAATAAATAAATTTCTTAGGTGAAATTTAAGTAACTTTGATTTCGACAACTACATGATATTGTCTTTAACATATACCACACTAAGAATGTTAATAAAAATTTTGCATTTGTATAAAATAAACCAATTACACACATAACAAACCTTTTAAAAAAGTTTTGCCTTTCTTTCCAATTGCAAAATTACCCATTTGGAAAATAAATAAAAGAAAATCCGCAGTCAAGTTTTTATGTTACTAGAAGGGCAACTCCTCTTTTTCATAGGATATTGATCTTTTTTTAACAGAAATTTTAGTCATTAAGTTTCAGTCATGTGGTATTGACCTAAAGTTCTATTTACTAATAAAATAACAGTATATTTAGCAAATTGGATGTTGATCTAAAATTCCATTTATTAATAAAAAAGACACATCAGTCTGGTGTAGTGTTAATCTAAAGTTATATTTACTAATAAAATAACACTTTTTTAAAAAATTGTGCAATCTTCATTTGTTTTTTAGCGGAGACACTATCAGGCTGACGCTTACGTTTACAACATCCTTCATTTGCAGTGTGTTGTTGGTGTACCAAAGAGGAGAAGAACCTTTACTATTACAAGTAGCCGTTATAATTGCTTCAACAGGTTTTGGAGGCAGAACTGTAGCACATACTCCATTTATATATGCAGAAACATGACCCAGTTATATCAATTATCCGACACCATATCCCAGCTTTCTCCTTCTGGGCATCTTTTTTTCTAGCCAATCCCACCGGAATTTATTTTTGACTGATGCCTCTAATGTCTTGAGATCGTCAGTTTTGGTTAAAAATTTCATCATCGATGACGAACTTAACTTAAACTGAAATCGTGTAAACTTTCAAATTCCTAAAAACATTCATACATCACACACACACAAAAAAAACCATCACTTTTGCCTAAACAAAAAACCACAAACGTTTCATCAGGGAAACAAAGACACCTCCTCTCCGTCACTGACTTACTAATACAATGAGGCAGGCTGCTCCTGCACATAGGTGCAGACGCGTGAGTGACGTACTTTATTTGCTTTAACTCGCTCCCACCCCCACCATCTCCAAGTTCCAATCCCACATCACTCATCAGAGCGAAAAAACGTTTTTTTGCATCGAGACGCAGAAGCGCTGATGAAATGACTGAGAATTTGCGCGCATGCCCTTCCCACAAAACAACAGACAACCACAGCATGAGCTGCCGGCTTCATGCATCAAGCTCGAGTCGGTTGCATCGGCGAGGAAGACAATATTATTATCACATTAATTCATTGGTGAAAAGCAATTTTTTTTAGTAACTACTTTTGCCATGAATCGTATTAAATTTTTTTTTTTTTTTTGCTTTGTCACTGATTAGAACTCAAAATTTAACAGTCTTAAAAATGTCTTCAAAGCTAAACATCCGGAATTCCGGGTATGAAAGATCGCCCAAACCCGGAAATCCGGGTTACACCCGGAACACAAACAGCCCTGATACAGTCCCGTCAACCTTTTTGTCGTAGTCCAAGAAGGAATTCTCTGTCCTCATTTATTGTAATCATGGTCATGGCATCAGCATGGGCAATATCAAACAAATCATCCAATTTATTAACGAATGCTGTTTCATTAGAACGCCGAGTTTCCCTCGTTCGTTGGCTACTTTTCTTTAGTCGGCTCCACTTATCGAAAAGTTTTTCCAGCTTGGCAATTGAATGTTGTTCATCACGAGTGGGAATGTGGGCGTTTGACCAAAATAATGCAACTTCTCATAACAGATGGTGAACTTTTGCGAATAGTCTTGTTCAGTGTTTTGCGGTGGTAAAAAAATGTACTTAGAACTTGCCGATTAGACAGGAGTTTACTTCCTTTAATTTCACTCTCTTCTGATGTTCCTAACAGGTAAATTATCATATTGCGTCTTGTCAGTATACAGGCAGCGGGAGTTGTCATCTTTAAACACAGTCTCAAAACAAAATAACTACAACTGCAGTAAGATATAAGGCTAGCCAGATAAACTCACACAGCAAAAACAATAGAGCACATGCAACTACACGGCAAGCGCCACCTCACGGTACTCACGATTGCACTCATGATACGCAAGTACTGAGAAAGCGATGACAAGGAGAAGATCTTATTTCTTTAACTGACCGGACACTGTTTAACTTGTAGAAATGTTAAACTTTTGACATTATACCCTTTAGACAGTATTATTATTTAGGGTAATGGCATTATACATTATCCTTTACCTGTCCATTCCGCTAATTTCAGGGTGTCTACTAAATTTGGAAGACACAATTTTATGATCAATAAGAATTTTTCAAGACCACTTTTAAAAGATGTTGGTATGTATTTTATATATACACAGTCGAGTCACATTATTGTGACCGCCTCCTACTTTTGACGTCAACAATGCATAGCCAATGAAAGAAGGCACGTGTCGTGAGCTGGCTTGGAGGGTATATAAAGTGTGCTGTAGGCAATCTGAAAACATATCACTAGTTGTTGTCATGGATAAAAGGGACAATTTATCAGATTTGGCTTTCGGACCAAGGGTGGCAGTATTTCTGAAACAGCCCATTTCCGAACTGTTCATGTGTTGCTGTGGTTAAAGTGTATAGTGATTGGACAAATGGCACCATTGTGAATAAGCGAGTGGAAACTGCGGAGCACCACGTGCCATTGATGTGAGAGGTCAACGTCGGCTTCAAAGGTATGCGAAAGCCGATCAACAAGCTACAGTGGAACAACTCATTGGCCGAATGAACCAGAGGGCTACCGGGAAGTGTGTCTAAACTGACAGTTAAGCAAGCCTTGGTGTGTATGGGGCTTCGATGCAGATGGATGGCCACTGCACCTATGCTAACAAAGGTGCATTGACAGAAAAGGCTCACATTTGCACCGCAGTATCGGAATTGGACCTCCGCTGATTGGCAAAGGATTGCCTTCTTTGATGAGTCACGTTTTCTGCTTCATCGAACAGATGGACGTTGCTATATAAGGCGAGAAACATTGGAGCGAACAAACTCTTCAACCATTGTTGGAAGAACACAAGCTGGTGGGGACAGTGCTATGGTCTAGGGAATGTTTTTGTGGCATTCTCTCATACCTGTGAAAGGCACTATGGACCAAATTTGTTATGAATCCATCCTTGTAGACCACGTACACCCATACATACTGATTATCTTCCCTGGGGCAGATGGGATCTTCCAGCACAACAATGTGACGTATTACACAACTAGAAATGTCCAAGAGTGGTTGGAAGAGCACGATAAAGACTTCAAAGTACTTCCCTGGCCGCCTAATTCCCCAGACTTAAACCCAATTGAACATCTGTGGGACCACCTTGATCATGTTGTTTACTCTATGGATCCTCCACCACGCACACTCCAGCAGCTGTCAGATGCACTGCAGTCAGCATGGCTCTAAATACCTGTGAACACCCTCCAGCCCCTTATTGAGTCACTCCCATCCCGTCTAGTTGCTGTCTGCACTGCACACTGCGGTTACAATGGATATTAGCTGGTGGTCACAATGTGACTCGACCATGTATATACACACTCACGGACCATGAAATTTGAGCACCTAGAAGAAAACATGCTACAACTGCGAAACTTTGCAAATAGCTAGAATGCATGCTGGTATGCAAATGATCCACATTTGGTCTGAGTGCACATGACCGCACACCTTGTGGTAGCGTTGCAAGCATGAACTGGCAGCCTTATAAACCAGCGTGTAGTCGCTACCCCATGAAAGCAAAAAGCACCGGCTGACACAAGCAAGAGTACAGAGTGACAAGAATGCCGGATAAAAGCCAGAGACGTTGCTTTATGCAACTTACGGACTTTGAGAGAGGCCTGATCATTGGGCTGAAAACCACAGGGTGGTCGGCACGCTGTATAGCCTGCCACATGGATCATTCTGACCAACTGTGTTGGGAGCGGTGGACACGGGATGGCACAGCCACACGGCGGAGTGGCTCTAGACAGACCAGGAGGACCACCGGTAGAGAGGATCGTCGAATCATGCACCAGGCACAAACGGATCCCACGGGGACTTAGTCCACTATGCAGGCAGATGTAGCGGCTCCTGTGTGCCCACGAACCATTTCTCGACACCTCGTGGATGCAAATCTGCGATGTCAGCATGAATGCAGGACATGAACGAGTGTACCTTGCCACACTCGTTCATGTCCTGCATTCATGCTGATGGGTTGGGCCTGTTCCAACAGGATAATGCACCTCCACACAAGTGTCGGGACACCACATTATGGTTAGAGGAGCATTCATCTGAGTTTGAGGTGTTGCCATTCCAACTCAAACCCCTTACGTGTGCTGCCATCAACACTAGAACATGGTCGGCTCCGTGTGCAGTGGTGCCAGGCCAGAGTGATGTGGAACGCCACAGACTGGCGAAGTGTGGTGTTTAGTGATGACTGCCACTTCATTTTGAGGAAAGATGATCATTGTGTCCGGGTGTGGTTCCAGAGTGAATGGCACAATCCCAACCTCGCTATCAAACACTACACCTCCCCCTCTGCAGGCATTATGGTCTGGGGAGCCATTGCCTACGATAGCTGATCAGCTCTAGTAGTGGTACATGTATCATTGATGGGTCAGCAGTATGTGGATGAGATCCTACTAACCCAATGTGCTCCCATTCCTGACCGGGATTCCAGGTGCGCTATAACAGCAGGATAAAGCCCACCCGCACACGGCTCACGTTGCCCAGGATTGTTTACGTCATGTCTAGACACTACCATGGCCTGCCCGCTCCCCAGACATGTCCCCTATCGAGCATGTGTGGGACCAGTTGAAATGCCGGCTGCTGCTCTGCCGCACTAACCGGGATTTGGAGCACACTGTCCAACACGTGTGGGCCAGTCTGCCACAGGTCAACATCAGGCATCTGTTCTCCTCCATGCCGGACCATATTGCAGCATGTATCACTGCACAAGGCAGGGTTTGAAAAAAATCCAGGCTTTTTTTAAAAAACCCAGCCCACTTGGGTTTTATTGGGCTTTTTTGAGTACTGTTGTAAAAAAACGAAGAAGTCACAATCAATGAGTAAATTTTGTCTTAAAAGAACAAAAGGGCCTTTAAAAGGAATCTCTTGATAAAACAGTGGCTATTTTTTTTTATGCTGCTAACATACCATTTAATGCAGCAGAATTGGATCAGTTTAAAATTATGATTGAAACACTGAGACCTGGACATCAACCACCCTCAGCAAGAGCCATCGGTGGAAAACTGTGATACTGCAGCAGAAGAAACCGAATCTCAGCTTTCAGAAAAATAGAATTTGGCAGTTTCTCTCTCACCATAGATGGTTGGTGCAGTATGAAGAATGAGCTAGTCCAAGCTATTAGTGTCCATACCGGAACAGAAAGTTTTTTGCTGTATGCTGATGATACTGGGTCAGAAAAGAAAACAGCAAAACATTATGCTTCTAAATTGGAGGCGGCCATAAAGGAGTGTGAAAAAAAATTTGGAAAACATGTTTTTGCTATTGTAACTGAGAGCAAGAACAAAATGATAAAAATGTGGAAAATTTAAAATGAAAGATATCCAACTCTCATAACATATGGATGCTCAGCACATCTGTTGAATTTGTTAGAAAAAGATGTTTCCCCGAAGACTGTTTTAAAGCAGATCGCTGTGGTGCAAAAATATTTTCGTAATGTAGGCCTACATCAACTACATGGATTGTTCACAGAAAAGCCTGGCTTAATGCCTCAACTACCTAACGAAACAAGGTGCAACTTTCATTCTGTTTGTGTTAAAACATTTGTGGCCAATTATCACAAAATACAGAGAAATATCTTAAGAGCATATTGAGGAATTTAATCAATCTATTTAAAAAAAACTTGGATAAAATGGGCATTTACCGTGAAGCTATGAATCTGGAAAAGCAGTTATCCATTGTTGCTAGCACACTGGACACACTTCAGAGAAAAACAATGTCTGTTTCAGTTGCTGTTGAAATATAGCCGGATTTACTACAAGAAGAAATCCTGCAGCCCTACCATCTAGATTTTAAAAAAGGTTTGAACAAGCAATTATTGCACAACATTTTCTAGCAAACCTCATGGATCCAAAATATAGAGGTCAGAAAGTTAACCAAGAACAGGAGAGTATTGCAAAAGAGTGGATATCCAAATTTCCTCCTGATTACACAGTCGAATAATATGGCCAACCCCCGGAATCACTGTGTACTCACCCAGGTGTGTCACAGAGTGCACGTGACAAGGTCAACCAAATGGAGATATAAGCGGCTGGCCAGGACAGATGAGCCATAGTGCGTAACGTGAGCAAAATAGGCAGATGTAGTGATTTGATGGATGTTCAAAAAGAATGATCATTAGTTACCGCACCAAGGGTGGAAGCATCTCAGGTGCTGTAATAAGGGTATACCAAGATTGGACCGCCAGCACTTCAAGTACCTCCCAACATCATAACTATGGAGCCCCAAAGGCCATCAACCCCAGAGGAGAATGTCACCTCCGTCAACTTGTAAAGGGCAATCTACATGCAACAGCACAGTAATTGACCACACAAATGAATGCTGGGTTACCCAAGTACGTGTCCCAGATAACAGTAGAGCGAACCGCCGACGCTGCGTCAAGGCACCCATGTTAACCCAGGGTCATCGGGAATGATGTCTGCAGTTCGCATGGGATTACCATCATTGGACAGTGGAAAAAAGGTTGCCTTCACCGACGAATCAAGGTTTCTACTTCACAGAAGTGACGGGCGGTGGTGGACACTGCATCAGACACATAAGAACTAACACCCGGACACGCTTGTTGGTCAAGTACAGGCCAGCGGCGGCAGTGTGCATGTCTGGGGAATGTTTTTCTTGTATGCCGTGGAACCGCTGGTACCACTGGATAGGTCCCTGAATGCCAATGGCTACCCGTCCGTTCTTGCAGACCACATGCATCCCTTCACATTGGACATTTACCCTGGCGGTAATGGTATCTAAAGGACAATGCACCCTGTCATGTCACTAAGGTGGTGCATGACTGGTTCCAGGAACACGACAGCGATGTCTCAGTTTTTCCTTGACTGGCAAAATTGCCTGACCTCAATCCCCTAGAGCACTTATGGGACTATTTAGATCAACAAGTTCCGCATGCTGACCCACAATCACGTCATCTCTAAGATCTCCATGCTCTGCTGCAGTCCGAAAGGGCATGTGTGCCTCGGGCAACCTTCCAGGGCCTCAGCGAGTCTATACCATGATATTTCGCTGCTGTCGTCCCATTATTAGGTAGGTGGTCATATTATTCTGATACGACTGTGTACTTTCCTGGTGTAATAGCTTTCAAAATTAATGATACAGACTGTTACCTAACATCAATGATGAAAGAAAGTGTCGTCAGCCAGTTTTCTTCCATAAAAGGATGGCAAGTCATGGTAAAAAAGTCTGAAAAGGGTTCAAATTCAAAATTGCCTGCAGGATTTTTTAACTTTGTATGCCTACATTCAGTACCAGCTTCATCTGCCTCCATTGAGAGAATTTTCTCTATGTTTCAACTAGTTTGGAATAAGTAACGGAATAGGCTTGAGATAGAGAAAGCCACAGAACTTGTTCAGTTTATACCTTTTTGGATCAAAATTTCCTGTAGATTAGCAAGGTTTTTTTTTCTGACTAAAACCGTCGAGATTACATTAATTATATAAATGTGGCTGTCTTACAGAAAAACTCAAGAGATCTGAAAATATTTGAAAATTGTGTGGGTCACTAAACTATGATAATTTCAGACTGCTTTTGAGGTTCTAGTAAAGCACAAAGCAAAAATACTTTATTATCTGTACCATTGTTTAATTTTTAGGTGATCTTTGTAAATAGTCAAAAACCATTGCAGTTTACATGCCGCACACAAAAAATATCTCAGGCAAATTTCATTTAAAGATAATATTTTAGTTAGAAGCTAAGTATGTTAGATTCTGTTTTTTTTTAATATATTTTTTTCTGTAGTATGAATAATGTTGGTCTATTCTATAGTTATTCTTTATAGGTGAAAGCTATTTATATGCAACCATTTATTATTTTCAAAATTATTGTTTAATTTTATTTCAAATCAACTGCTTTGTCACTGATCTGAAAGGATTTTTTTGTGTTGCTAAATAATAAAATCAGTCAACCATCACCTTTGAGAAGGCAGAAAGAGAATCTAGTCATTATTCCTATTGAACATTAATTGTAAAAGAAAATATTTTATTGGGTGCTGATTAAATTTGGAATATTGTAGAAGGAAAAATATAATCTAATTTTGAAAAAAAAAAACAGGTGGGTTTTTTTGGTGTTTTTTTTTAAACTGGGCCCACCCTGGTGAAACCTGGCATGAATGGTGCATTGTGCTATTCAAGATGACCAATCTGCGTGCCGCAGATCCCTCTGTAATTGTCTTGCAGCTCTGTTTTTGCCATCATGTGTATCATTCATCTGTATCATTACATCCATAAAATTTCAGTTCAATCTGATGCGTCTTTCTTAGTGCGCAAATTTCATTGTCTGCTAGTCTATATATATTATATACAGTATATATAATATATATGTAAGGTCAGTATATATGTAAGGTCAGGTGATGCGTAACATCACAGCCTCTCCTTGACAAATGTCAACCCCGCCTTCTCGTGGTGCATCCTGTTCCCACTAAAGGGGCTCTGACGACCGCCAATAGCGGTATAACTATACCATCGGGATTAGAGGAAATTCTATCCCACACTCACCAACCCGCTTGGCCAGCGTGGTGAGTTATGGCCAAACCCCTCCAAAATGATTCCACAACTTAAATCTTGGCCCTCAGTCTCCGGCAGCTGGAATGTACCTGGCCAAGGCAGCGGCCAGTGCGCCATGAAGGCAGAGGGTGCTAAGAATCCCCGGAGGACCGGACTAGGCTGCCATCTGATGCTGACCTTGGCTACGTACAATGGACGCTCCCTATCTTCTGATTCAAGGCTTCTTGAATTGGAAGAGGAACTACAAAGGATCAAGTGGGACATCGTGGGGCTAAGTGAGGTAAGGAGAAAAGGAGAAGATCTCATTGAACTGAAAAGTGGACATCTCTTCTACTATCGTGGGACAGATACTGGCAGAACTAGTGGTGTTGGATTTATAATAAACAAGAAACTGAAGGATAAAGTTGTAGAAGTTGAAAGTTCCTCTGACAGAGCTGCACGACTTGTTATCCAACTCTCGAAAAGATACCAGGCTCAGATTATTCAAACTTATGCACCCACCACAAGTCATCCTGAAGAAGAAATTGAAGAATTTTATGAGGAAATTTGTCATCTAAATAATAAAGGTAAGCAGCACTTGAAAATAATTATGGGAGATTTCAATGCAAAAATAGGGCAGCGGCAACAGAATGAAACTTCAGTAGGTAAATTCGGTCACGGCAACAGAAACCAGCGTGGAAATACTCTCGTAGAGTTTGCAGAGGCAGAAGGGTTTTTCATCTTGAACTCCTTCTTCAAGAAAAAGCCACACAGGAAATGGACATGGAGACATCCAAATGGGACGACAAGTGAAATTGATTTTATTATGTGTAACAAAAAATTCGTCATAGAAGACTGCAGTGTGCTAAACAAGTTCAACACAGGTAGTGACCATAGATTGGTGAGATGTAAGATGCACATCAACACTAAACTTGAACGTGGCAAGCTCATAAGACAAACAAAATCTATTGACATAACCAACCTTAAAAAACACCATAATACCTTCAAGTTGGAACTGAAGAACAGGTTCTCTGCTTTAGAAGGCCTAACATCGGAAGAAGTGGACATCTCTGAAGTTAACAGAAAAGTAACCAAAGCTCTTATGGAAACAGCAACAAAATTAGCTGGGTCTAAGAACAAGTTGCATGTAAATAAATTATCAGGAAAAACGAAAATGTTGATGCAAAAAAGAAGAGAGATGAGGACAACTAAAGAAGATGTGACTTCCAAAGTGGAATATATAGAGCTATGCAAGACAGTAAGAAAAGGTATCACTGAAGACGTAAGAAAATTCAACTGTGAACTAGTGAGGAAAGCAATTGAAAACAACCAAAGCCTAAAGATAGCAAAGGGACATCTCAGTAAGGGAAGAAAACAGATTATGGCACTGAGAAAAGAAGATGGTTCTGTAACAAGAAATAGAGGCGAAATTTTGACCAGAGTGAAAGATTTCTACTCCAAATTATATGAAAGAGATGATAAATGCACTCCAGACATCATGAAAGATACCAGTACCAGAGTTCCTCCAGTCCTTCCAGCAGAAGTTGCACATGCAATCAAGAACATGAAGCGGGGAAAAGCTCCAGGAGAAGATGGAATTACTGTAGACATCATACAAGAAGCAAGTGGAGAAATCGAAACAGTACTCGCCCAAATTTTCACTCGATGCCTTAATGAAGGAAAGATTCCTAAGGATTGGAACACCGCAACAATGATCCTGCTACATAAGAAAGGTGACATTGAGGATCTCGGAAACTACAGACCTATCAGCCTCCTATCAGTAGTTTATAAAATCTTCACTAAAGTTCTTTCACACCGCTTGAAGGTAACACTGGACATGGCTCAACCGAGAGAACAAGCTGGATTCAGGAGTGGCTACAGCACAATAGATCATATCCACGTGCTGAGAGAACTAATTGAAAGAGCGAGGGAATATGAACTTCCATTGTGCATGGCTTTTATCGATTATGAAAAAGCCTTTGATTCGGTGAAACCATCAGCAGTTACAATGGCTCTGAAAACCTGTGGTATAGAAGATGCATACATTAATATTATTAATTACATCTATGAAAATGCAAGTGCAAAGATTAGGCTGTTTGAAAATACAACACACGTAAAAATTGGAAAGGGAGTGAGACAAGGTGACACCATATCTCCGAAGCTCTTTAATGCCACATTGGAGGGTGTTTTTCAGTCGCTGAGCTGGGAAAACAAGGGGATAGAGATTAATGGAGATTATCTAACCCACCTTCGTTTTGCTGATGACGTAGTCATTTTTGCAACTACCCCATCAGAGCTGCAGAGTATGATCCAGGAACTTGCTGACAAGAGTAAAGAAGTGGGATTAAAAATGAACTTTCAGAAGACAAATGTGATGTTCAATGCTTTTACAAGAAATGAAGATTTATCGATTGATGGAGAAAAGCTGGAGATAACAGACACGTACGTTTATCTTGGACAGCAGATATCAAGTGAGGGTCACATTGATGAAGAAATTAATCAGCGTACAAAACTTGCCTGGAGAGCTTTTGGAAGAAACAGCATAATTTTCAAGAGCAATATGCCATTATGTCTTAAAAGAAAAGTATTTGATCAATGCATCCTTCCAGTGCTTACGTATGGTGCAGAGACGTGGACCTTAACTAAAAGAGACATACAAAAGCTGCAGACAACTCAAAGAAGCATGGAGAGGTGCATACTTGGTGTAACCAGGAGAGATAAGAAGAGGAACTCGTGGATCCGAAAAATGACAAGAGTGGAAGACATCATGATCAGAGTTAAATCCCTGAAATGGCAATGGGCTGGACATACTGCCAGATCATCGATGGACAGCCGAAATTTTAGATTGGATTCCAAGGGACAGGAAAAGACCCAGAAGAAGACCACATGGGAGATGGGTGGATGAAATTCGAAAGTATGCAGGGGTGACATGGAGGAGACTGGCACAAGACAGACCGTTGTGGAGGAAACTTGGGGAGACCTTCGTCCAGCAGTGGATTGATAATGGTTGACAATGATGATGATGATGATATATCCCTATCCACCCAGGCTATAGTGTACGTACACACACACACACACAACACACATATTAAATAGGGGTAACCCTCCCCCTTTATGGAAAAAGTGTCCCCTACTGTTCTGCTAGTAACAAAAATCTGCTCCTCATACTTTGAGTGCACTTAAAGTTGAAATACTCACCATTTCACTACAAGATTTCATTAGACACCCTTCTTTAACATTTATAGCTGAAAAATGTCCTGACTCCACAAGTAGCATAATTTAAATTGTTAAATTGATCTCAAAATTTAGTAAACCACATTCTGTACATGCATTTCTATGCTAAGACATTTTTTGCTCTATCAGTTTTCTTTGTGGAGGAGGGAATAAATGCCCCCTTTCTTTGACACTTAAATCGTTAGATGGATTGTGCCTTATGTTGCCAGTGTATGAAGAATTGCTAAAGATTTTTGCCAGAAAATGAAAAATTACTAAAAATAAAAAGAAATTCATGTCCCCATAGCAAAATTCTTGACTTTCATGAAATTTTTCTGAATTTGTGACTTTTTCATGACTTTCATGACCAGTAGACACCCTGAATTTGCAATAGAAATTCGATGGTGTTGCGCAACCCCTAAATATTATTCAACTGGGCTGAAATTTTGCATAAATAATTTTTATGTATATTCTAAAAAAATTGAGGGTGGGTGGGGGAGGGGCTTAGAACAAAAAATTTTGAAACTTTATTTTTTGGAACACTCTAACATACATACACATATGTCGCTTTAAATTTGTACTCAATCCCCCTCAAGGTGGACGTCCGAACCTGAGGACTTCCCTTTGGCTACACCTATGTTCACACCCAATGATGAATTTCAATGGGTGCCTGGGCCATCCACATGGTAGGGCAGGTAGGCACCTACACTGAACACTATGCTGGTATATAGATATGGTGATCATATGCATTTTTCAAATTTTGTACATTTTTGTCTCATAGAGATTAGTAAAGCCAACTTTTATCAAAATCAGTGCAAAATAAAATGAAGTACCAGTCAGGGAATTCACACTTCACATAGATTGCTTTTGTATGAAAGATTATACTTATAAAAATGCTAGTAAAGGAAACTATAATGGGACCATGGTTTCAGCCACTAGGGCTCTTGTCAGCTATTAAATTGTGTAGGTTGCTCCATTCTTGATCAGCTTTTAAATCTTTTACAGGCATGTGATTATCTAAGCATCCAATTAACTGAAAACACCAAAAGCTGTGCCGAGATACACATAAATAAAACGAATGTGACAAACAAACGCAAAAATCAAAAATTATCACAAATTTTTTAATGTGTGTGTGTTTTTTTTTATTTGTGTTTTTTTTTTATGTGTGTGTGTTTTTTTTAATGTGTTTTTTTTAATGTGTGTGTTTTTTTAATGTGTGTGTGTGTGTTTAAGCAAGTAAAATTAAATGCAAAAATAGCAATACTGAACCATTAAAGTGTTTTACTTACCAGTCTATATTTTTAAGTGCAAATTTCCTTGCTAACATTAAGATTTAATAAAAGTATATATCATTTACTATTTTTCCCCGCACAGTATCCCATTTATTAAATCAACTTTTAAATTAATTGATAATATTTAGTAGCAACAAATGTACTTACTCTTTCAAGAATGTGGATGGGTGTGTGTGGGGGGGGCTCATCTTGTACTGTGCCTAGAGCCCGATTCTGTGTAAATCGAGCCCTGATCCTGGCCTGGCGTCGTGCATTCTTTCTTCCACTTTGCTTTCAAACAAACAAAACACATTCCTCCTCCTCAGGAAAAAAATAGGTAAGGAACAACGAGGTGCATCACAAACTTTGTACAAAGGATTCCGGCCAACGAAATACAGGCCCAGCACCGTAGTTTCTTTCCACTTGGCTTTAAAACAAACAAAACAAATTTCTCCTCCTCGGAAAGAAAGAAAAAAAAAAAGAAAAAAAAAGTGATGCACCACAAACTTTGTTCAGAGGCTTTGGGCCAATGTAATCACGCCATGGCGAAAGAAACACACCATGCTGACATAATCCCGGCTCAGCGCTTAGCTTTCTCTCCACTTAGCTTTCAAACAAGCAAAACAAATTCTCCTCCACAGGGGGAAAGAAAAAAAAAGAAGAAAGAAAGAAAGAAAAGAAACTAAAAGCTGCATCACAAACTGTGTTCAGAGGCCAGGGTTCATACTCTTTTTGAAAATGGAAATTAAAGAGTTCTTAAGGACCTTCAGGCTATTTTTAAGGACCTTTAAATATTTTTTAAGGACTTCATAATTGCTTCATGCAAATATACACAATATACAAAATGTGAGTTAACTATTACAACATAAATCATTTTAACACAATAAATCAATTTTGTTGAAACTAATGAATATTCAATTGCACAAATATATGAATTAAAACTAGTTCTACTAAAATAAACCAAAATACTCCAACAGAAAAACCAACTAACTTAAAAGTTCCTTATATACATTATTTACTGGTAATACTGGATGCATTATTTGTCCTGAAGCATATCTTTGCATCTACAGAATTAACACTCTGCTTCTTCGTATTGTGGTGTGAAGCATAAAATTTATTTACTTTGGAATTTTAATTTTCAACAAATTTTCACCCATTAATTGTGATTATAGGCCCATATTTGTGGTTTGGGAAACTTTTTAAATTTGCATTTGTTTTTCCTTCAACGTTTATCCGAATTTATATTTTTTTGTTAATTTACAAATTCATTTTAACAAAAAACAGTATTACAAATACAGCTTAGGATTTCATATGGCTGTGATTGTCAATTTTTTGGTATCTTTACCTTTCCATTCAATAACTTAATTCCTTCCATTAGAATTACTTTTACAAATATGTACAGACACAGGCTAAGAAACTAAATGCATTAATTCTGTGGGTGGCATCACTACAAGTGCTGCAGTTGGAAAAATAAAACTTTTATAAAAAAGCAGCACAGCTTGTTAGACCTGTTTTAGGTTATTGAAGCAAGTAAACACACTATCTAAATCAAATCAAAACACACAAGTTCATCATAACTTAAATCATATCATCAGAATTGAAAGCCCTAAGTTCAATAAAAATGCTTGCATAACTTTCAAAACTACATTGGCAGAATTCAAAGAATCAAAACTGAACAGTGAAGCATCACTTTCTTTTAAGTATTGATTTATTTATTTTTTTATTTACTACACAGCTTCCGAATTCCCAAATCTGGAGAAAAATTTGATTTTCGTAAATTTGGATAAATAACACATTTTTGCTTGTGTAACTGTTGCATTTTTATTTTTATTTTATTTTTTTAATTCTACAGATGTAGCACTTGTAGTAACTTCTTCCATACACTTAATGCAGGTTGATTTTCAACATTCGGCAATAGTGTATCGGTGTAAAAGCTAAAACAAACTGCAGTAACAACAAGACACCTATGAAATTTCCTTCAGAATTTTTACTTCTATTATACATCTTTTTTTGCTCTTAAACTTAAACAAGATGACACTGAATATTCGGGTGTAATAAGCACGTCTTTTCAATCTGTTCTGACGCAAATTAAATTTATCAAAGCTATTCAAAGTCAATGGAACCGGTATGGAAAACAATAGTATCTGACGGAAGAAAGAAGTTTTTCAATCGGGTTTTTAATCCCTCAGATATTGCTGTAAATGGAATCATGAGCTTATGAACTCTTAGAAACAGAGATATCAACAAAAATAAGATATGACTTTACATCCCCTGGTGGGAAAACCATGCATTATTTTAGGAAGAAAGTATTATCAAAAAGTTTTTCCATATGAGCGGTATCTGTCCAAGAAAAAAAAATTCAGTCGAGTTTTCAGGAGCCCAGATTTTACTACAAATACATTAGAAGCAGAAATTAACACTTATACCCCGTGGTGGCCAAACGATTCTTTACCAAACATTAGAAATTATCTGAAAAAAAATTTCCATCAGATCTTGTATGCAATAGAGGAAGAATGTTTCAAATCAGAGTTTTAGAAGGCAGAAATAACACAGAAAACGCAATTTACCTTTGTGCCCCCTAGAGGAAAGTCTATGATTTACATGAAAATTTTGAACTTATAGGGAAAACATTTTGCATCGTAAACACTATCCAACAAAGAAGGAATTTTTCAAATCGGACCCTCAGAAGTGGAGATATTGACAAAAATAAGATATACATCTACGCCCCTGGAGTAGAAACCATGCATTATTTCAAGAAGAAAATGTTCCTAAAAGGTTTGGCGACATGAGTAGTATCGGTCAACAAACTACTTTTTTTGCAATCGAGATTTTAGAAGCTCATATTTTTGCTGCAAATACATCAGAAGCAGAAACTAAGACTTCCACCTGGTGGCCAAACCATTTTTTACAAAAATTAGAAATTATGTGCAAAGGATTTTCCATCAGGAGCTGTATTCAGTGCAGAAAGAATTTTTCAAATCGGAGATTTAGAAACAGAGATATAGGGGAAAGCAATTTACCTTTATGCCCCCTAGCGGAAAGTCTATGAATTACTTGAAATTTTGAAATTATATGAAAAACATGTCACACTGAAAACACTATCCAACAAAGAAGGAATTTTTCAAATCGGACTCCTAGAAGTAGAGATATTCACAAAAATAAGATATACATCTATGCCCCTGGCGGAGAAACTGGAATATTTTAAGAAGAAAATGTTCCGAAAAGGTTTATCGATGTGAGTGGCATCAGTCCACGAAAGAATTTTTTCAAACGATATTTTAGAAGCTCAGATTTTGTGGCAAATACATCAGAAGCAAAATTAACGCTTGCACCCCCTGGTGGCCAAAGTATGCTTTACCAAAAATTAGAAATTATATACAAAAGATTTTCCATCAGGAGGTGTATCCGCTGAAGAAAAAAAATTTCAAATCGGAGTATTGGAAGAAGAATTATCGGGAAAAATGTAATTTACTTTTACGCCCCTAGCGGGAAAACTTATGCGTAATTTAAAAATATAACTATATCAAAAATACTCTTCGACATAAATGGAATCGAAAGATAAAAGAATTTTTTTCAATCGGATGTTTAGAAGCAAATATGTGGAATAAAACGTATTTTTGAATTCGACATCATCTGCATTTACACCGTCTAGCGGCAAAATTGCACATCGTAAAAAAAATAAAAATAAATAAAGGATCATTATTCACATATTTCAAGCTTCCCCCAATGCAAAAAGAATTTTCCAAATCTGACTAATAGTTGCAGAGATTTCATGGGTAGGGTCGGACGGACAAACCGATAACATAAGCACGATCTTTTTCTACAAAAGACGTGCTAAAAACAGTAATGCAATTTAACAATGACTGCAAGGAAATTATATTGTGTACATATTCACTTTTTTGAGGTCAAACAAAGGACATAGGCCTACAATGAAATCAATTTTTCAGCTCCTTTTTTGCAACTACTGACATGGTAATTTCTGCCAATTCTTCATTTTTTTCCTTTATTAATTTTCGAAAACTATTTGATTGAAGGAAGCAGTTCATATCTCTCATCAATTTCCCTTGGGCAGCAAGGTCATCTGCACATTTCCTCTAATTCGGCAATATTTTTTTCTACTTTGTTTTTTCGTACTAAGCATTTGCAATTCCACCTCAATCAATTTACATTTCCTCCCAGATGTTGCTTGGCACATTTTTTTTTTCAGCATCTAAATATTGAACATATTTCTGTCTAGCTGAAAAGACAGAAGCTCTAAGCTCTTTACTTAGTACCACATTCTCTAATAAATAACAGAAGATAACGATCTGAACTGCACTGACCCCGCGCAAAGGAAACAAGAAGCCAGCAATAAATCTAATCTAAACCAAAGGGATTTGAAGGTAGCTGGTTGGCAAACTGCCAAAAGCAATACAGAACATGGGTAAACTTTTACAACATGCGATCTAGTACCATAAAACCATCATCAGAACGCTAATGAAACCAGCTGGCCTGCGTAACACGCGCATTTCTTTGGTTAAAAAAAAAATTACGACCTTTTTAACGACAGAATATAATATAATTACGGTGTTTTCAAGGACATTTTAAGAGCCCTTAAAAACAGAACAGAAATTAAGGAGTTCTTAAGGGCCCTTAAAAAAGGTAAATGGAAATTAAAGAGTTCTTAAGGACTTTTTAAGGGCCCTTAAAAAGGCAAATGGAAATTAAGGAGTTCTTAAGGACTTTTAAGGATTGTACAAACCCTGGAGGCTTCCGGCTGACACAATCCCGGCCTGGCGCCATGCATTCCAAGGTTACCCTTGGTGCATTCTTTCCACTTAACTTTCAAACAAGCAAAACAAATTCCTCCTCCTCGGAAAGAAAGAGAGAAAAAAAGAAGAAAGAAACAAAAAAACAAAGTGCTCCGTCACAAACTTTGTTCAGAGGCTTCAGGCCGATGTAATCACACCATGGTGAAAGAAACACGCCGGGCCGACGTAATCCCAGTCTGGCGCCATGCTTCCTTTCGACTTAGTTTTCAAACAAGCAAAACAAATTCCTCCTCCTCGGAAAAAAGAAATAAGGAGCTGTGTCACAAACTTTGTTTAGAGGCTTTTACATTGATTAATTACAAAACCAGTAAAACATTCTTAATAACAGCAAAAATCTGAATTTCCATAATTTTTCGTTAGTCATCCGTAATTCTCCGTATTCTAAAAACCAGAAAAACATTCTTAATATCAGCGAAAATCTGAATTTCCGTAATTTTTCGTTAGTCACCCATAATCCTGGGGAAAATCAGTCTCTGGACGCGTATGACACTTTCGCCCGCCAGTGAGAAAGAATGTTTGTAACGTAAATGTTCAATCACATGTGATCAGAACTTTTCTTTTCTTTGCGTATGATGGCTCAGGGCTACGCCGAATCTCTCAACTAATTTTGACCCCCCCCCCCCCCCCGAGCAAATAAATAAAATAAATAGCAGTGGAAAGGAGAAAAGCAGCAGCGTCAGCCCGGAGGTGCCAGTCAGCCACGCAGCAGCAGAAAGATTACGCCCTACGACTGAAATATTGCCACCTACCCAATGAATATTTCTCTCTCTTTTGCCCCCCCCCCCCCCAACATGTCAACAATCACAAACTTCTGTCAAAAACCTAAGATCACAAATGACAAGTTTAAGGGATTTCAGTTTTTTCTAAAAAGTGAATTCATGGAATTCTGCAAATTAGCGGAAGAATCACATGTCTGCTTTTATCATGGGATTGTGGTCTTGTGTTGACATCTTCCAGCTAGAATCTGTTGAATTTTCAGAAGACTTCAATTGGTCGTTAATTATTTGTGGAAACGATGTGAGAAAATTATCCGATATTTTGTTAATTAATTTGATGGATGGGTCCTTGTTGCAAGCTTGATAACTAGTTGAAATTTTGATAAATTCACGGATAAGAGTGCGTTTCCAACCTGTGTAATGTGAAATGACTTTTGCTTCTTCCCAAACAGGTGTAAATACTTCATTAATAACTATTTTAATTACACTGGTAGAAAGTGAAAAAAGGAACACCAAGAAGGAGACGTCTGATACCAACGAAATTTATACAGCATAATAACGGAATACAGAGGATAATGTGATCAAAACATTATGGCAAAATACAGCTCTATTTGCTGGTAAACTGAAAAATAACATTTCCATGTAACATGGTTAGTACGAGGTTGAACCGCCATGAACTGCGTGACACTGTGCAATTCTGCCATGGAGTCTGTCGTACAGATGTTGGATGTAAGTTTAGGGTATTGAGTTCCAAGCATCCTCAACCTGGACGTGTAAATCGGGGGATGGTCGTAGCTGGCCGTGGAGACTGGATAAGTTGTAGTTCCATAAAATCGCATACGTGCTCAATGGGGGACAAATCCGGTGAACGTGCAGGCCATGGAAGTTGTCTCACACCCTGAAGTGCATGTTGCGTTGCACGTGCCATGTGTGGGCATGCGTTATGTTGCTGGAAAACACCACGATGGACCGACCTTACAAATGGCACAACAACAGGCTGAATGATGCTGTTGATGTAGGTGGTGCTGTTTAACATACCCAGTACAAACACTAGTTGTGTACAGGAGTGATAGCTGATCGCTCCCCACACCAGGAGACCAGGTGTAGGCCCTGTGTGTCGCTGGCGGATGCAAGAAGGGTGGAGACGCTCCCCTGTGCATCTTCGAACACGCATACGGCCATCAGAGGCTCTCAAGCAGAATCTGCTTTCCTCGCTGAACACGACAGATCGCCATTGCGTTCTCCAGTGCCGACGTTGGCGACACCACTGCAGCCGTTCCTGATGGTGGGCTGGAGTCAGAGGTACACATGCCAGAGGCACACGTGCACGTAGTCCTGCATCCAGTAGACGGTTGCGGATTGTTTCCACAGTCACCTCAGGTGCAACGGCAGCTCGGATTTGCGTCACAGTGGATGTTCTGCTTGACAACGCTGCTCTTCTTATGCGTAGATCGGTCTGCTCATCAGTACGTCTGTGACTCCCGGTTCCACGTCTTCTCGTGTGGGAATGTTCCTCGGACCATCTACACCACCATCGTACCACCACCGATTCTTCCCGTCCAATTCGCTCCGCAATACGACGATACGACCACCCGGCCTCGCGGAGTCCGACTAGACAACCTCGCTCGAAGTCCAATAACTGCTGAAATCATACACATCTTCCATGTCCAGGCATTGCAGCTTCTTTAGGGTCTTCGCACGTGTCCGTACGCCGACGACTGATTACATTCACTTCGCCATACTCCTTAAATACCACCGACGATAATTTGCGTATTATACCGTGCTGTGGCGTAAGCGCTCACCGGTTGGTCCCAAAATTAACATCACACCTACGTAAACTCGACCCATTAACATATGTAAATTTCATGATCGTCCGCCAATTCCTTCTTGGTGTTCTTTTTTCACTTTCCGCCAGGGTAGTTTTTTGAGAATATTAAACATTTTGTTTATGCTCTTTAATGCGGGTTGATGAATCTCTTTTGGTCATTCCTACGTATTTTTTTCTTAGTGCAACCACCTGGTGAGTAAAGAGGTAGAAAGTCAATTTTTGTTCTCAGATGAGAAAGAAAACAAAATCGGAGAACAAACATCTGAGAACAAATATGTAGTTTCCTTTATACCTCTTTACTCACCAGGTGGTTTCACTAAGAAAAATACATAGAAACCACCAAAAGGGCTTTATCAAGCCGCATTAAAGAGCATAAACAAAATTTTAAATATTCTAAAAACTACATATCTAGTTAAAACAGTTATTAATGAAGGATTTACACCTACACCTGTTTGGGAAGAAGCACAAGTCATTTCACATTACACAGGTTCGAAACGCACTCTTTTCCGTGAATCTATCAAAATTTCAACCAGTTAACAAATAAAGGTAACTTGATCACGCTAGTTACGTTAAATGAAAACTTTTACAAAAAGTTCGTAAGTTGGAAGCTTTCGACCTTATCTTAGGTCTTCATCACGCCAATGGAGAACTAAGATTGTTGCCAGATTCTACATTTGAATTTTTCCAATTTTTGTTGCCAAAACTTAAAATTGATCTCCAGATCATCAGAATGTAGAGAGGAGATTCGGAATTGCAAGTCATTGAGTTGAAAATAATTTCCAGGCTTTCACGGTAACAGAGGACAAAACGATTGTCAAAAGAAGCAATTCGTTTTGCTTCGTTCCAGTGGGGAACTGCAGATGTGTCTTCCATTGTCAAAATAGACAAAGCAGTATTAGGATTGGCTTTCGAAACATCTTTTTTATGTTCTAAAATTCTATGGCTAATGCTCCTGTATCTGCTTCCAATGTATAAGTTATCCCCAGTAGAAGAAGAGATAGGAATGCAGTAAACTCCTGGGAGGTTCAGGCTTTCAACTTTGTCCCTATCCCTTTGTAGAAGTTTCAAGATGTTTGGGGTAGATTTAATGGCAAGATGGTAACCAAAACTTCTAAAAAGAATCTGTAACTTATCATAGGAAGGATGGTAAGGAACAGAACCACAGAATTTCAGGTCTTCTTTCTTTTGAGGAAGGAGGCATTCAATTTTCGAATTCCACACTATTCATCAACACAGTTGTTTTGTTTTCAACAAAATTGTGTATAGGCAACAATCTGGTCTCCCCATGGGCTCACCTCTTTCCCTTCTGCTTGCAGAAATCTACATGCAACATATTGAAGTTTCCATCATTCCTCAACACCCTTCCCTATGGTTAAGATATGTAGACGACATTTTCATTAGCTGGCCACATTCCGAGTCTGAACTACAGACACTGATCAACTCCATTACGGAAAAATTTCCTTCCATTAATCTCACTATATCTAAGGAAGTAAACCACAAAATTGATTTCCTGGATGTATCTATCTGCAGAAACGCTGATCTCTCCATTACTCGTTCCGTCTATCGTAAACCTTCTGCGGCCACTAACATCATTCCCTACAATTCTTTCACCCTGCATCTCTACAAGCTTGCAGCATTGAAGTCCTACATCCACAGGGCTCATGTCATTTGCAACAACCAACTCTCTCTTCAAGAAGAAGAATCCAAAATTTCTACAATAGCCCTCTCTCATGGTTTTCCTGCTCTTACAGTCAACTCCCTCATAAAGAAATATGAAAACCATTCGAAAATTGAATGCCTCCTTCCTCAAAAGAAAGAAGACCTGAAATTCTGTGGTTCTGTTCCTTACCATCCTTCCTATGCTTATAAGTTACAGATTCTTTTTAGAAGTTTTGGTTACCATCTTGCCATTAAATCTACCCCAAACATCTTGAAACTTCTACAAAGGGATAGGGACAAAGTTGAAAGCCAGAACCTCCCAGGAGTTTACTGCATTCCTATCTCTTCTTCTACTGGGGATAACTTATACATTGGAAGCACATACAGGAGCATTAGCCATAGAATTTTAGAACATAAAAAAGATGTTTCGAAAGCCAATCCTAATACTGCTTTGTCTATTTTGACAATGGAAGACACATCTGCAGTTCCCCACTGGAACGAAGCAAAACGAATTGCTTCTTTTGACAATCGTTTTGTCCTCTGTTACCGTGAAAGCCTGGAAATTATTTTCAACTCAATGACTTGCAATTCCGAATCTCCTCTCTACATTCTGATGATCTGGAGATCAATTTTAAGTTTTGGCAACAAAAATTGGAAAAATTCAAATGTAGAATCTGGCAACAATCTTAGTCCTCCATTGGCGTGATGAAGACCTAAGATAAGGTCGAAAGCTTCCAACTTATGAACTTTTTGTAAAAGTTTTTATTTAACGTAACTAGCGTGATCAAGTTACCTTTATTTGTTAATATTGTTACGTGTTTTGCCCATCATCATCATATTTCAACCAGTTATCAAGCTTGCAACAAGAACCTGTCCATCAAAATTAACAAAATACGGGATAATTTTCTCATATTGTTTTCACAAAATATTAACGACCAATTAGTCTTCTGAAAATTAAACAGATTCTAGCAAGAAGATGGCAGCAAAAGACTACAATCCTTTGATAAGAGATTTAAAAGCTGGCCAAGAACGGAACATATGCAATTTGATGGCTGACGAGAGCCCTAGTGGCTAAAACCATGGCCCCATTACAGTTTCCTTTACTGGCAGTTTTATAGGTACAATCTTTTGTTCAAAAATGATCTATCTATAATGAAATGCCTTTAGCAATTTTTGCTCTGCTTTGTTATCTAACTTACTCCACATGTTTGTTTAGCAATTATGACACATTGTCAAGATCATATATGTGTAGAAAAAAAAATTCTTTAGTCAACAATTACAATAAAATGCCGCAATATTTTCTATAAACAACAATTCCTTTGTTTAAAAATCAAACCTTTTTGGGATGATCACATCTTAAACAAGATTACAAAAACAGTTCTTAATGAGATAAAAATTTTGTGTTTATACTATACGCAGAGTCTTGTTTTGTAAAACAATGAATTTAAATATCACATTCCATAAGATTTTATACCAAAATAAAAAAGTTTCATATCAAGAAACCAAGAAAAATATTTTCACTGATATCAAGAAAAATATTTTCACAGAGGTTTCACATGCAAAGGATATTTAGACAAAGTACATCGATTAATGCTTCACCTGTTCTGTGCATTTCTAAAGCTTTCCAAACAAATTTTAAAAGGTTTTAAATAGAAGTTAAATACATGGTAATTTCATTTACTTTGCAAGCTTATGGACTGAAAAATTTATATTAAGAACGTATAGTTTCATTGGGAAATTTCATTTTGTCAAGACTTTCACATGTACCTCTGCTAACTGAAGTAAAAATCTTGATAAATGTGTAGACTAGCGTCCTAAATTATTCCTTCAGAAAAATGTTAGTACCAGGAAAATGTGTGATGCACAGATTTTAGATTATGTAAATTAATGGCAAATGGTGCAGGAATTTCATGTTTTAAATGTCTTTTAAAGATTTTTATCTTAATATTTACCTTTAAGTGAAATGCTGTGAAGAGACGCTGCGGTAGACCTAACGCATTGCTACTGCAACGATGTCAAGCTTTGCTTCGTTAAAAGGAAGATTCGCTGCAGCATGTAATTCAAGTGCGGAATACTTCAAGTGCAGCGACGTACGTTTTTGCCAGGGGAGCGAAGCATCATGTACTCATACGCTACAGAATATAGTTTGTTCATGTTTTGTCATTGTTTTTAAAGCAGATGTCAAGAAATGTTATGTTCTTTTATACGATTTCCTGATTCCAAATAGAAAGTATGAATATGTCTTTCTATGTTGTACAGGAAACTGGGGAAGTATAACTTTCGGTTCTGCTTTGAACAACTTCCATTTGTAGCTAATTTGCTGTGCCACTGTACTTTTGGTTCACCTGTTAATACTTTCTTTGCAGGTCAGTTTGTATCTCACCGATAGGTATATTTTGCAAATCAAAGATGTTTTTTCCAGTTTTTCCTGCCAACAACATACAGGATACAAAATAAAGGGTGGATAATCTGGACCTATTTTCTGTAGCGTATCAGTACAATATTTATTGCTCTCCTGCCAATAACGTAACCGCTTTCTCTTGTACTCTTTAGCCTGTCATTTCGGTACAGCAACGAACCTTCCTTTTAACGGAGCAAAGCTTGGCATCATCGCAGTAGTGATGCAATCTAATGAAGCATCTCTTCACAGCATCACACTTATATGTAAATATTACAATAAAAATCTTTAAAAGACATTTAAAACATGAAATTTTTGCACCATTTGTAATTATTTTTAATACTCTAAAATTTGTACATTGCACTTTTTCCAGGTACTAAGATTTTTCTGATGAAATAATTCAGGACGCTAATCTACACAATTACCAAAACCTCAAAGATTCCTTCTCTTGGGATGTGATTGGTATTGGTTTTCAGTGGCATATCAAATTTTAGAATACCTAAAAATAACCACATTGGCACTTTTTGCATAATATAACTTGAAATCATTTTAATAATTATCAACAACTTTGTGCTTATAGCTGTATTTTTCAAAAGTTTTTTTTTTTTTTTTCTAGAAATATAATATCCTTTCTCCCACCATTTCCCAATTTAACACTCTTTCAACTAATATGCACTGAAGCTTTCCAGAGTTCTATAGGGAAATTTTACAAGAAAATGTCCTTTTTTGGATGCAACACAACTAGCTAAATACCCATTTAGGAAATAACCACTCTCCATATGTAGCAAAGTAAAGAAATGTGTCAAATCAAGTAATTAGGAAGATGACCAATCAAATGTTCACTGAAACTGCATAAAAGTTTACATTAACGACATTTTATTTTCATCCCTTGAATGGCCATCAATACTGTGCTATACTAATGACAACTAAAAAACTTTGCAAGATCTAGAGACTATGAAGATGAACCAATCCTGTTTTTGATGTTTTAAACAGGTTCACTGTCACAAAGTTCCATTATAGACATCTGAATTGCTTTTGTCACAACCATCCACAGCTCTCTAAATAAGTGGCATGTGAAGTTACAGATCTGATGAATATGGGGTTGCCCAATAGTTTCATTGAAAATGCTTCGAACAAAGTTCGCACTTATGAGGTTTTGCTCCCACATGAGCAAGCAAGTGACCAGACAGTGAGGATTTGTATTGGAAATCTTTTGAGTTCAGATCACAGAGATCAGGTTTCTTCTCTGGATGGTACCGCATGTGGTGCAAGAGATGAGTTTTCTGTGCAAATTTCCTATAGCACATGTCACAGTGATATGGTTTGTCTTCTGAATGAGTCAGTAAGTGCCTTGTAAGGTGGTCTCGGCGTGAAAACTTCATTGGGCACACTTCACAGTGAAATGGTTTTGTTGCTGAATGTATAAGCATGTGTGTTGCAAGGTGAGACTTTTGTGAAAACTTCTTGAAACACAACTCGCATTGGTGTTTCCTTCCAGAGTGCGTGAGGAGATGACGAGTGAGGTAATCTCTTCGCGAGAACCTCTTCAAGCATATCTCGCACTGATGTGGCTTAGTAGTTGTGTGGGTTAGCACATGATCTGAAAGATGACACTTCTGCAAAAACTTCTTATAGCAGAGTTCACACTGGTAAGGCTTTTCAATCGAGTGGGTTGGCAGATGACGAGTGAGGTGATCTCGACGCGAAAACTTTCGGAGGCATACCTCGCACTGAAATGGCTTCGTAGGTGCATGTGTCAGCATATGATCGGCAAGGTGTGATTTCTGAGAGAATTTCTTGAAGCAAATATCACACTGGTACTTTCGATCAGTGTGGGTCAATAAGTGACGCGTGAGGTAGTCTCGGCGAGAGAATTTCTTTAGGCATATATCACACTGGTGCGGCTTCATAGTCGCATGTGTAAGAATATGATCAGACAGATGACACTTTTGTGCAAATTTTTTGAGACAGAGGTCACACTGAAATGGTTTATCAGCAGCGTGGGTGACCAAATGGTGCCGATTCAAATGATCCTTACGTGCAAACTTCTTTAGACACACATCACACTGAAAAGGTTTTGGTCTGGCATGCGTGAGCATGTGATCAGAAAGGTGAGATTTCTGAGAGAATTTTTTAAAACACACCTCGCAGGAATACTTTCTACCAGAATGGATTAGCAAGTGACGCGTTAAGTACACTCTTCGAGTGAATTTTTTTAAGCATATCTCGCACTGATGGGGTTTCTCTGCTGTATGTTTGAATATTTGCTGCAGTAATGTGCTACTCTGGCAAAACTGTTCAAAGTACAGCTCGCACCTATGCAAATTTTTTGGATGTTGCACAATACCTTGACTGGAATTTCCCAGGTTTTTTATGGTTTCGTTGTTTTGTGAATTAGAGCTAGCAAAATTTTTGTAGGACAAATTGGCAGGCCGCGATTTGAGTAACTTTTTGTATCGTTTGGTGAAGTGTGGTTTGTGAAATTTTTTTCAACAGTTGGTATCAGCAGATTCATTCTACCGTTGGAGGAACCTCAAAACGATTTTCACTCCATAATGAGCTCTACCATTATCCAAGGAATTAATGTGATGTAGTTTCTTCATTTAAAGATTTATACAATTTCTTACCCACACCAGGAGTATGCATCACACGATGCTCCTAAATAAATAAATACATCTTTGGCCAGGATACCATTGCCAGCAAATCAAAAACATTACTGCTCCAACATAAAACTAATATAGCTCATAATTATGTAGAATGTAGATCAATTTACTACGATTTTATATAACTTCAACGTTCTTGGAAGGAAATTTCCTACCAAAACCAAGTATTTGTTTTCTACGAACAGCAACCCCGCAGAAAAATTGACAGCTGACGCTACAACCAACTACCACGATAACAATTCATTTCCGATTAAATGCAATTGCATCTAGGCCGAAGAATGTATTTTGTGGGCCGTGAAATCCGTAAAACGACTGATGTTTAAGAATTATTATTTTTTAATTTTATTAGAGGTTTAACGACCACCGTGAGCAACTCAGTGGGCTATAAGCAGTCGCTCGCCCGTAATTTAGGGCTACTGGTTCCAAGGAAGGGAGAGAGACATCGCCGTAAGACAAATATAACATCCATGCCTCACGGGATTCGAACCCGGACCTCCCTCGGACGAATGATCAGAAGCCATCGCTTAGACTACTGCGCCACAGGGGTGGCAGAAATTTTTTGCCCGAAAGCTAAAATAATCTCTCCAACAAAACAAAAGCTTTATTTTTGGCACTCATTCCGATCAATTATAAGTCTTTTTTTTTTTCTTGTTGATGGGGGTTTAACGACCACCATGAGCAACTCCATGGGCTATTTTGGCTATAAGTCGCCCGTCCTTAATTTTAGATAACTGGTTCCAGTGAAGGGAAATCCAGTGCCGTTAGAAAAGCACAACATCCATGCCTTATCAAAATTCGAACCCGGACGAATGGTCATTAGTCAGCGCATAGATCACAGCGCTACTGGGCCAGCTATAAGTATCGTTCTCAGTCATGAAGAACATGTTTTTTTTTTGTTTTTTTTTATTGGATGTTTAACGACCACCGTGAGCAACTCAATGGGCTATAAGCAGTCGCCCGTCCCTAATTTAGGGTCACTGGTTCCAGGGAAGGGAGAGAGCCAGTGCCGTAAGACAAACACAACATCCATGCCTCACCGGGATTCGAACCCGGACCCCTTCGGACGAATGATCAGAGGCCAACGCCTTAGACCACTGCGCCACCGGGGCGGCAAGAACATGTTGAATCACGGTGTCACGTCAAAAGTTCGTCGAGTTCCTAACTTCCAGAAACACGCAATGCAAAACGTATGCAGAACAGAATATGATATAGGATGTCTTTCGTTCTTACTACCCTTTCTCTCCGCGTGCTTCTCTTGTGCTCTTTCTTCTTCTGCGTTACTGCCGGACTTCACTGTAGCACATTTTACTCCCCTGCCTAAAAAGGGAGACCTTTTGGACTTGACGAATTGGCGCCCCATTTCAATTCTCAACTTACATTATAAATTCTACACTAAATTACTTTCTCGCTGACTAAATACTGTCCTTCCTTTTCTTGTTAATCCCGACCAGTCATACACCGTGCCTGGTCGATCCATTAATAATAATACCACTTTTCTAATTCTTCTTACCTTCCTTGCTCGTAAATTTTCTGAACCTTTGGCACTCCTTAATATCGATCAAAAATCTGCCTATTATCGGGGCCGTCGAGATCTCGATAGTCCCGCTTTGATAACGTTTCTCACGATTATCTCTGTACTGTTCTTGCTTCTTTTGGTTTCCTTCCTTCTTTCGTTTCTATACTTCTCAGTCTCTACCGGGGTGCCCGTCTTCACGTTCGGACGGCCTTCTTTTGGCGGCAGCTGTGTCTTTCCAACGTGGGATCCGGCAGGGTTGTCCCCTTTCGGGACAACTCTTTGCCTTGGCCTTTGAGCCCTTTCTTCTTGCAGCGAAACGATCCCTTCTCTCTACTATGCCACCTACAGTCGCAAGCACTAGGCATCACTGCTGTGTATAAGTGCGTATGCCGATGATGCTACGTTCTGCTTGCGATCCGATAATCTCTTTGATGATCAAGTTTATCGATCCTATGCGGACTTCCTGGTGCTACTCTTAATGCTGCTAAAAGCACCGGTTTATGGTGTGGGTTGTGGGTGGATCGTACTGATGCCCCATGGGGTGCGGTGTGTTCCTCTTCGATTCAGAAAATCCTTGGTACTTATATTGGGCATCCGTTTACGGCAGCAGCTGCTTCGTGGGATGCTTTACGCCCACGTCTTCACCGTACGGTGGGATTCTGGAAATCAACGCACTCGTACACTTCCTACCATCAGCGTGCTGTCATTGTACATCGTTACCTCTTGCCACTTTGTTTCTTTACCTGGTCTTCTACTGTACTGCCTACGCATCGTCTTGATCATGTCAAAAGTCTATGTACATCGATGATTTGGACCACAAAGCACTGGGTCGCGGCGGCGACCCTCAACCTTTCACAGGAGCACGAAGGCATCAATTTACCGGATGTGCACATATATTATCGTGCTCACCGACTTGTTTCCTTTCTTCAGATCTTGGTTACTTCCACTCCGTCCCTTTCTTCTACCCTTGATGTTCTTCTCTCTCTTCACGATCCATCTTTCCCCTTTATCTCAAGATGGATTCCTTCTCTTCATCTTACATTAATTTTCCTTCTGTTCTTTCTGAAGCACCGAGGTTCCTCCGCGCTCTTCCTCTTTCCCGGGCCCCTCCAACCACCACCCTTGATCTCTTGGATGAACCTCTTTTCTTTTCAACCCTCGTCCATTCCTCCCGCCAGCCTTTTATCTTTTGCCTTCCTGGATCCGCTCCGGTATACTAACTGTTCGCACACTCATTAATCTCGAATTGACCTGGAAACCCCTTACCTCCTTATTTTCCAATCCTTCACCTCCCCATGCCACTGATTATGCTCTCCTTCGCTCGTCCCTAGGTTTTCTTTATCCATCTCTCGTCAATTCTCATGGCCTCGTCTCTGTCCTTGGTCCCAGTCTCCCTATTCCTTTTTTTCTCTCTATTAGAGGTGTTTCTGTCCCTATTCTCTCAGTTTCCACTGTTTCCTTTTACAGTTTCTTTCGTACACCTACCGCAGCTCCGCACCCAATATCTGATGTTCCTTCTCCCCTCTCTCAGGCCATCTGGTCTGCCTCTTCTTCTCCTCTTTCTGCACCGTTGGAGTGTAACATTCACTGGCGATATCTTCACCGCCGGCTTTCTGTCCCTCTTCTTCTATCCCGTATGTCTCTCCTTTCTTCTTCCATTTGCCCATTTTGTGAGTCCATAGGAGATATCGACCATATTTTTTTTTTTGATTAGAGGTTTAACGACCACCGTGAGCAACTCAATGGGCTATAAGCAGTCGCCCGTCCCTAATTTAGGGTCACTGGTTCCAGGGAAGGGAAAGAGCCAGTGCCGTAAGACAAACACAACATGCCGCCCCGGTGGCGCAGTGGTCTAAGGCGTTGGCCTCTGATCGTTCGTCCGAAGGGGTCCGGGTTCGAATCCCGGTGAGGCATGGATGTTGGGTTTTGTCTTACGGCACTGGCTCTCTCCCTTCCCTGGAACCAGTGACCCTAAATTAGGGACGGGCGACTGCTTATAGCCCATTGAGTTGCTCACGGTGGTCGTTAAACCTCCAATCAAAAAAAAAAAAAAAAAAAACACAACATCCATGCCTCACCGGGATTCGAACCCGGACCCCTTACGGACGAATGATCAGAGGCCAGCGCCTTAGACCACTGCGCCACCGGGGCGGCTATCGACCATATGTACTGGCATTGTCCCATCCTGATTCCTGTTTTGCATTGTGTATTTCGTTTCGTGAACCATATCACTTCTCGCAATCTACCTTTTCTTGCCTATTCCTGGTTGCTTTTAACGAAGCACTCTCCATCTAGTTTGCGCCTTTGTTTTTGTTTTGGTGAAACAGGCAATACATATCTATCTTCTTTATCTCCGGAATGCTGCAGACTCTGCTAATCCATTTATTGCGAGTGACACAATTCTCACCTATTTTCGCAGCAGCTTAACAGCTCGCCTCTGCCTCAAATATGCAGAAGCACAGTCAAATACGTCCTTAGCACGATTGAGTCAGGTCTGGGCGCAGGATGCCGGTTGGTTCCGGATTGATGGTAACACCATTAGTCTATCGTTTTAACCACTTAGTGCTCCTTACAAGTTGGAACGTGAGGAATTTTCTTTGTTCTGTAGCCTTTTGTATGTTGTTTCTTCCTCGCATTGTCGTGGTTGTGCTACCTTTAAATTGCATTAAGAGGATAATTATTTTGGAGCTTGACTACTGTGCCCCTGTATTTCTCCTCCTGACACAGATTATCCACCATGTGTTGTTCTATTATGATGCTGGTGGTGTCCTCATGAGTTTGAGGACTCTTGTTTCGAATGCTTTGAACGACGTGTTCTAACTTTTTCATTGCTGTTCTGTGTATGTGTTCTGTAGTATATTGGTGATGGTGCTGTAATCCCGAGCAATTTGTATTGTATCTTGGTTGTGTGCTGAACCATTGACTTGCTTTATATTACTATGTTTTATTGTACAATGTGCTAATGGAGGTATTGTTATGTTTATATGATTATAAGTTGTGCATTTTCTGGATGGGTTGCTTGGTGCCATGGAAATCGGCTGACTCCTACGCTTCTCACTATGACATAACCCAGGGTTTGTTATGATAATTTATTTGCTTCTTTCCTAGTACTTCTGTTTTGGTGTTTGCCTCTACCGTATTGTTGCATTTAGCTTATTTCTTTAGTGTTATCATTATTTTGTTTTTCATGTACTGTTCTGACGCCATTTTTGATTATGTTGCATAATGTGCCAACTTTCAGTGCATTGTATAGCAGAGGAGTTTTCTTAGTGCCCACGTGTTTTATCTGTTAATCACTTGCATAGCTCCTTGCATGTGGTATTTTTTATTTTTCTGGTGTTTTTTTGAGATTTTTGCATGCGTTTTGTTTTATAGTGTATAAGTATGTTGTGTTTCCTCCGTTATTTTGCATTGTGTTTTTTATAAGTTGGTTACCTATGTCGACCACTATGTTTTCCTGTAACATTTTTTTTTATTGGAGGTGTAACGACCACCGTGAGCAACTCAATGGGCTATAAGCAGTCGCCCGTACCTAATTTAGGTTCACTGGTTCCAGGGAAGGGAGAGAGCCAGTGCCGTAAGACAAACACTACATCCATGCCTGACCGGGATTTGAACCCAGACTCCTTACGGACGAATGATCAGAGGCCAGCGCCTAAGACCACTGCGCCCTGTAACATTTGCACCATGTTTTGGTATATTCATGAGAGATTGTTGGCAATGTATCGCCATTTAAATTTTTTAACTTTATGGTTTTTTGCAGAGGCTAGTTTTGCTCCAACATATGTCGTTCTCATTGTTGTTTTCAAATTCCTCCTTGAGGTACCCTGTGTGTTCTTATTCCTGTAGCTTAATGTTTTGATTTCTATGTGTACAATTGTAGATTCTGTGATAGTTTCTCACCAGTTTTAACTTTGTGGTTTATTTCCGGAGGGGATCATGCTCCGTCATTTGTAATTATTCATGTTTGTTCTTAAGTTATTTCTCATGTTTTATGAGCGTGTATGATTCTGTCATGTTTTAAGACCAATAAAGATTGTTTGAACTACAGCCGAAGACATGATATAAACAATGAGCAAAACATTTAACTTACTTGTGAAAATACTCGTTTTTTATGTAGGACGTTATGTTGAGTACACGTCTAAAACAGCACTCGACCCAAACCTGACTATTTATTTTTTATGAGAACTATTTAAAGCACGATTTGCGATTTGCAACACGTACGCAACCAGCATGTGCTCAGGAACAGCTTTCACTCCTAGTTAATGGCGGATCATACGGTTTTCAAAAACTCACGAAAGTAGTTAGGTATTGTATTACGCAAAAGGCTCAGCAACTAATTAACAGTTGATTATTTATAAAACACAGCATTGGAAATTTTTTCCAAACACTGTGTTTTGCCGGTAACAAAAATCAAAATGCAGTTGTACAAATGATACTTGTTTTCCTCTTACGCCTTGTTTTCTGTGTGTCACCTATTAAATACATATATATCTAGGGAAAATGTATGCCATTCTAAAGTGCTGATCATAGAATTTAAGTTTTCTACAATTCTGTAATTTTTTTTTTTAATTGGAGGTTTAACGACCATTGTGAGCAACTCAATGAGCTATAAGCAGTCGCCCGTCCCTAATTTAGGGCCACTGGTTCCAGGGAAGGGAGAGAGTCAACGGCGTAAGACAAACACAACATCCATGCCTCACAGGGATTCGAACCCGGAGCCCTTTCGGACGAATGATCAGAGGCCATCGCTTAGACCACTGCACCACCGGGGCGGCAATTCTGTAATCACATTGTAGAAGATATATCTTATTTCTCCAAAAACGTTTCTAATTGTATTCTCTAATATTTGTTTTTTCTTTTCGTTCTAAGACCATAATTTTTGAATTAAGTAAGTTTATATTTTAGAAGCTTCAAACTAACAAAAATCAGCTTGCATTTCATTTCATTTATTTCGTTATGGGGTTACATTTGACTATGTTACATTTCAAAATTAATTTTATGACATATAGTATTAAGAAAAACAACATATATAATGTGAATACTTATGCACAGGGTAACAACCACAGAACAGGAAATTGAGTAAAAGGCTATATATATATATATATATATAGCCTGAGTGAATCACAATTCCCCTAAAGTACGTAGTCAAGTCAAACGTCCTGCACATACAAAATTTACTCATATCTGGTCTGATTAATAAATTTTACCATAGAATTTAATACTTTAATTTGTTAGCAAATATTTTTTTAGTTGCTTTCAAAAATAATTATAATTATTAATATGTGTTAATTGACAAAGTAGGTTGTTCCATAACATCGATCCCTGGTAATCAATAAATCGTTTTTGGGTCAAAGTGTTAGGCACTGGTAACAAAAATGCATTTCTATCTCTTGTTTAATAGTCGTGACCTACAATGTTCAGTTGAATTAAATGTTGATACCTATTCTCTTTTATTCTTTTATACATGAATCCTAATAATCTAAATTTCCATAATTTCTCAATATCTAAAAATGCATAATTTATCCGTACCCCCATATTCAAGTTAATTCCCCTAAAATTATTTAAAAATCTGACCATCCTATTTTGTAATGATTGTAATTTATATAAATTAGTCTTAGTAGTTTGCCCCCATACTAATAAACAATAAGTCAAACATGGATAAATCAGACTGTAGTACAACATTTCTAATGTTTTAATTGTTAAATTATTTGAAATTCTCGTAATTAAAACCAATACCCCCAAAATGTTGTTTACAATATTTTTGAATATCTTTGTTTACTTGAAGGTTAATTATGCAGTCGGGACACATTGTGCCATTTTACAAATCGTAAATATTTTACATGTAAATTCCTTCTGAACCAAAAGTAAAAAACTTTTACTTACATTTGCAGCTTGATTTGGGAAGCATCCTTTGTTTGCTAAAAATCAGATATAGGTTTTCTTCCCAGTATTTGAACGTATCCATTTCTGTATTTTCTGCTGGGCCTTTCTATGTGATACTAGTACTGCATTTCTGCTTAAAGAGCGAATTCTGATAAACGTTCACAATCTACAAAATAAGCAAATTGCATCTTTGTTTACTTGAGGGTAATGGTTTTCCAGTTCGCTGACAAGTTCGCAGATTACACCTTTTCCTTTTCAAAAAGTGATGCCATGAAATGAATAAAAATGTTTTTCAAATTTTTGTACCGTATTCATCCACGAGCAGGACGGTAGGGTACGTCCACCTGAAGACAGTAATTTAATCCAATCTGATTGACTAGGTAAACTATTTATGTACACGCATACAATAGATACATACACTCTTAAACATTCGCATGATCTATTTGTACTCTCTCTCTATATATATTACAGTATATACACAAATAAATACTCGTATAATGCAAACGATAAAACAACTAGTACGGTGAAACATAACATGCTAGAAAACTGATCTTGCAACGACAGCCCACAGCACGGGAGGGAGAACTCCAAGCAGCACGGTGTCATCACAAACGGTCCCCAACCTCTTTGCCGAGGACCGTGTTGGCATTCGGTTTCTCAAAGCGATGAACCAGCCCTTCTCTTTTTTAAAGCCCTGCCCACTTTGCACACAATTTCAGATACCCTTAAGCCTTCAGTCATCTTCTGTAAGGCATTGTGACCACAGTCCAGTTGTGCAACAAGCTCACGGATTGTGACTCGTATCTCCGCGCAAATTAATTCATCCACTCGCTGACGATTCACGTCAGTGGTCTTCAATGCTAGTTTCCCCTCCTTCAAGGTGGACGTCAAGTAATTTTGCTTTCTATACTTCCAATGGAAAAACTTCTGTACACATTTTCTTAACAATAATGCGTTCCCAAGGATAAAAATTTGAACATCGATTAAAATAGCTTCATTTTATAACTTGGAATACTTAATATTTTCTAAAACATGACCATAATTATGCAATCCAACATTCGTTTGTCTACTGATGTCATCAAAGTACAGGTCGTACCACCTTTTTCTGGTGTCAACACCAGCAAAGGAAAAGTTATTGTTTTTTTAAATATATTTAATGTTATGTTTTAGAAAATATTAAGTATTCCAAGTTATAATTTGAAGCTATTTTAATCAATGTTCAAATTTTTGTCCTTGGGAACACATTAATTGTGAAGAAAATGTGTACAGAAGTCTTTCCATTGGAAGTATAGGAAGCAAAATTACTTGACATCCACCTTTAAACTTCATTCATCGGTAAACATTGCTCCTTAAACAGTTTGTAGCCTTCTATGGATATCTGACAGCCTGCACACTTCCTTCGTGAAAAACTAAATGACAGCATGTTGTTTTTGCTCGGAATCCATTATTTACCTGCAATGAAGAAGGGTTACTATAGAGGAAGAGTTATGCTATCAACAAGTGCAATTCCAGTTAAAAAAAAAGTTATGCCCACTTTTACATTACTTTCAGTACAACCCTCGTATAAGCTAATTAATTTCATGTTCTAAATGAAGTTAATCCTTCCAGTGTCTAGACTGTTGTCCATTTAAGGCAACCACACAATGGGGCTCAGGCAGTTGTTACTAACATGGCAGTTTTTGCGTTAAGGTTGTTAGTCCCACGCTTAACCACTTACCTTTAAAAGAAAAAAACACCTCTGTTGGTTTGATCCTTTAACAATAGCAGTCCTTTTGGTAGCTAAGCTACCACTGGCAAAACTTTCATAATCATGAGGACAGGACACGTAAGCTCCACCCCATCGGTGGTGTATCTTTGGTTCCGAGCCCAGCCCCCCCCCCCACCACCACATACACAGTTTCTAAAAAATTGCGAAGTTTAATTTTTAATTGTTAAGTAATAGAAGTATTGTAACTTATTTTAGGTACATGCTATTGTAAACATGATACCAAATATTTATGAGGATTAGGATTTGATTACTTCGTGCATGAACTCCATTCTTCTTCCCTTTTGTGTGAACTTGAGGGTTATGTTTTCATAAAAGTTTCTTCAGAGTAGTTTTTCATATTTAAAAAGAATGTTTTTCTCTATTGACAAATCAGCCAAGTTGCTCGAATGAACATGTCTTTGTGTGGTTCTAAGCAGGGGCGCGCCAAGGGCATTTGCCGCCCGGGTGCAAGCCCCTTGTGCGAGAATATTTTAAAATTTTTATTCATTTTTACATGAAATAAATATCTTTGGCAACATTATTTTTTATTTCCGGTAAATTGAGATTTTTCACAAAACACTAGTCTCATATAAAACTGAAGAAAAAAATCTGTAAAACTCTAGTTCAGATGATGCTACGAATACCTAATTCAAGAAGTCAGCTTCCTTTCCGTCAATTTACACAAAAGTCTGCATTACCGGTAAAAAAAGTTTCATCATGTACGATGTAAACATATTACAGCTTCTTGATGGATATACACACACACAGTATAGAAGCAAGATAAGATGAGAAACCCGTGGGTAAGGAAAATTATAAGAGTAGAAGGCATTATAATCAGAGTAAAATCCCTGAAATGGTAATGGGCTGGATATATTGCCGAGAGAACAGACCATCGATGGACAACCGAAATTTTAGACTGGATTAAAAGGCACAGGAAAAAACCCAAAAGAAGACCACGTGGGAGATGGATAGACGAAATTTGAAAGCATGCGGGAGCGAGATGGAGGAGACTGGTCCAAGACAGACCGTTGTGAAAGAAACTTGGCGAGACCGTCATCCAGCAGAAAATTGATAATGGTTGAGGAGGATGATGATATACATATACATGTAATATTAAACATGACGGGCGTCTCTTAACTATTCTAACCAAAATATCTAATATCGTGGAATACATCGAAATTGCACCCCAGTGCTCGTTACCCGTACTGCATCGATCCTATAATATTTTCCCACCCTGTTTTACGGTCAACACTGGAAGCTCTTTCTTGAAAATTTGCCAACAATAAGGTAATTCAGAAAAGTAAGCATATATTTCTTGAACAATGCTGAAAATGTTCACAATCTGTAGGGAAATTTTTTCGTCGTCATTTATGACCAGATTTAAAGTATGAGCCGCTCAAAGTACATAAAATGCGTAAGGGTCTAAAGTCGACAAATTATGCTTTTTGAAGTCCATTGTGTTTTTCCTACATATTGGCCCCATTTGTCATAATGCTGGCCATGCATTCATGAATGCTGAACTCTTCAAGATTTAAATAATTTTCAATCCTTTGCCCGCTGTATCTGTTACTGAACAAAACAGTAAAAATTATTTTCTGATTTCAAGACGGTTTCTGTTGAATTATAAATGAGTTATTTTTACTAAAAAAATAAACGTTCCACTTAGCATTACGATTTCTCACAGTATAACGTTTTCATAACTTCTCCCACATCACTGATATTAATTTATCAACCGAAAAAATTGATTGTGGGTCCTTCCGCCTCGGAATCTGGTGTCTGGGTGCTTAGCACCCGTTGAACCCCCGCTTGGCACATCCCTGGTTCCAAGATATATCTTAATTGATTCTTTTTAATGCAGAAAAACTTCTTTCGGCAGTTGGAGTTGATGGAAACTTTAACATTAGGTCTGTTAATTTGCATCTCACTAAACACTATGTCCAATTTATTCAACTTTATGTAACAAGTAATGTCTTTTACTGATTTGTTTTTGTATTCATCAAGGGAATAAAACACCTTCAGTTCATTTTTTAGTTGAACTGTATCAAAATTTGAAACATAGAGTTCTTTAAGTTCTGACAGTAGATGTTCAGGGAAGCTTTCACAAAATTTATCAAAACAGTTCGAATCCAACAAAGCCACGAATTTAAGATATAATATCACCGATTTTAATTCATTGACATTTCATACAAACAGAAACAACTCTCGCAAAACACATGTTGCTACAGGTGGAAGCATACGGGTGACTGAGGTAGTCTATCTAAGTCTTCTCTTTTCTGAGCGAACCATTGCCCAAAGCAATGGTCCATTCCTCTCCATATGCTCATTCATACTGTCATGGAAACGTTAGCAGGCGATCTTATAGGTCTTCGAATCAGAACAACAAAGACTCTGGAAGAGCTGCTTGTGTTACGCTGTTGGCTTCCCTTGCCAGACTGAATCAAAGAAGTGAATCCGCGGGATTTTTTCGCAACGAAAACATTGACATATCTTAATATCATTGATAATTGACTTTTATTTGTGTATATTTAATTGACTTTTATTTGTGCATTCTCTGGGCTTCGCAGCTAGCCTAGCTAGCTTCGAATATGCGCAACTGCACCCCATGATGAAAACCTCAAAGGCAAATCACGAATAACAAAATCTATTGCACTTTTCTATAAACTGTTGATGCACTTGTGGTTAAAAAACATATTGGATACATATGAACCATTCACGATGGAGAATTCCCTTTAATCTTCCATTGTAATTTACAGCACGATTACTAAACATACCAGAACATTTTTAGATAGCTATCATTCTGGAATGCATCTCGAGTACTGAGATTCACCTGCTACAACTGCTTGCTCTCTAGTGCAAAACTGGCCCCAAACACCACCTAGTTCATCTCAGAAATCTTACTATTCAAAAAGTTCAGAATTCATAAGTTACATACACAACTACAATTGCTCTTCTCTGAAGTTTCATTTTCATCTGAAATATCTTCTACTAAGTCAACTAGTCAGGAGACAAACATAGAAAGATGTTTGAGAAAACACAGCAGCATTTTTATGCAATTATTTTCTTTTTTTCTATGATGGTACATGTTGGTATGGCACCTTAGCACATCAGTTTTTCAGCAGTGTTGATAGATATTCACAACAGAAAAACAAATTAATCAGGACGTACACACTGGGACATTTATTTTCTCAAAAATAAAACATACACACACGCCATTGATGAATTATATTAAATAAACAAATTCTGTAGAAAAAAAACTTTTATAAGTCACACAGAACAAAGCGAAAAGAAGTAGAAATATATCATGCCCGGTGATTAACAAAACAAATAATGATAACATTCAAAACAAGTAATAATGATTATTTCTCAGGGATAAATTTCCTTTCTTAAACATGTATATCAACAAGCAAAAGTATAATGCAGAAAACTGTTTTGCATCAATTTGAATATGTACACACACACTTATTTGATGATATTAACATAGAACTAAACAGCACCTCAATTAACACAAAAAGAATTAAAATTCTACACACATTGTAAGCAACAGATAATATTAGTAAATAAGATTATTGAATTCTTAATCACAATGCACATTTTTCTGTATGACATTTTTTCAATGCTATGATTAGCAATAATACAAGCCATTTAAAAAAAACGAACATTGGTCTATTTAAAAACAAGGACATTGGTCTGTCTTAAATTGTTTTTTCGCACATTGGTCTGTCTTTAACAATACAGGAGATAACAATATTATAATGTTTAGTATTTCAATTCTTTTTTTTTTTTTTGATTGGAGGTTTAACGACCACTGTGAGCAACTCAATGGGCTATAAGCAGTCGCCCATCCCTAATTTAGGGTCACTGGTTCCAGGAAAGGGAGAGAGCCAGTGCCGTAAGACAAACACAACATCCATGCCTCACCGGGATTCGAACCCGGACCCCGTTCGAACGAATGATCAGAGGCCATCGGTTAGACCACTGCGCCACCAGGGCAGCTATTTCAATTCTGTAAAGCTAATGGTACACACAACTCATACAGAAGTGTTTGATTCCATAAGAAATCCTTCATGATTACACATAATAAGAACTATAAAGTTCAAATAAACAAAACATTTTATTACTAATCTAAAACTACTGCACATTATGGGAATTTTTACTATGAAATTTTTTTATTTTAATTGCAAATTTTCAGAGAAAAACTCTTCTCCTTCTTCAAGCATGTTTCAAAAGAATTCTATGAATGCTGGAAGAATATATTTTTAACACTGATGTTACTGTTCTAAATCAAAATTTAAGAAAGAGGATTTCCATTTTCCAGCATTCACTACACTTTCTGTCACATACGAAAGACATTGTTTGGTTAGAAACTTAGAAGTACACTGAATATGCATGCAGCATGGGTTAGAATCTAAAGAACATAACACACAGCCATAAAAATTCATTCACAGGATTATCTTCAAATATAAACTGCATTACTATAAGTAAAAAAAAAAAAATCACCAAAAACAGTTCACTTCACCATGTAATTCAAGCTTTAAATCAGGAAGTAATTATTCCTCCATATGGATTATTGCTTTGTAAACAAAGGAAGCCTACTTTGGAAGAGAAATGTTTGGCTTCAACAACAAATTTCTACTGAAAACAATAAACATATAACATATTATTGATTTATGAATAGAGTTTAGTCTTTTGTTTAAAAAGAAACTGGATAAATACTAAGTCGGTCCTCTTTTTTAAAAATTCTGGAAGTACATATGTTGATTTAAAAAGTGGTACAATATATATGTATTTTTTAAAGAAAAATTCTGCAAAAAACAAGCCCATCTTTTAAAAAATCCTGAATCTGCCACTGGGTAATGAACAATAGTTAATGACTCATTCTTATGATAAAAATGAAATAATTTAAGATTAGTTTGTAACTGATGGCCTAAATATACACAAGAAAATTTGAGGACATGAAAAGCAAGTTTCAGAAAAGGCTTCCACATATAATGCAGTTTTAAAGTGCATCATTCATCTCGTACGTTAAGACTGACAGTGTCTGGCTCTTCACAGAGAAGTTAGTCAGAACATGTTTTTTTTAAAGTGACAAAGTAGTACTGTACATCAGAAAGTGAGGACACAGATTTACTCAAATCCACATTGTTGATGACTACTACTTGAGGGCCTCCAACACCTAAAAGGAATTAAAAAATTTATCATTGTTACTATAAAACATGGTTAATGAATCACCAGTATTAAGTTGCTGATATATTCTTAAATTTTAAAGTTTTATGTAATATAAAACTGCACATAATAAAGAGTTTAAAGAAACAATGAATCACTCTCAGTTACTACTGCATGATTGCACAAGTCACTCTGAAACTGATTCACATTAAATTTATATGTATGATAAATATAACAGCAGAATGACTTATCACAGAACTTATCCTGGTATGTTATGGCACATCCGGGTATAATTAAAACTCATTCCATAATTTTACTCTTTCATCTAAAAAGAGTATTTCAGAAGTTTAACAACAGCCTTACTACTTGCTAAAGCTTCCCTGTGATGTTTTTTATTTCAATTTTTTTTGAAAAAATAAAAGATTTTATGATTTATAAACAAACAAAATGTGACTGAGCAGCTATCAACAATTTGAAAAATTTGTTTTATAAAGAAAAAATGTCTCTAGCACTAGAATTCATTTTCTTTTTTGAAATTGGTCTCCTACTTATAGAGATTGATTTTTCATGTATGTTAGTAAAATATGCTAGTTTTAACAGACTCAGTCTCAACATTTTTTAAATAGGCTAGTTTTAAAAAATACAGTCTTAATTTTTAGTCTGTCTGCATATTTAATGTTGAGAGTATACTGAAAGGTTGGGACAAAAGGTTTGTACACAATTATGCAAATATTAAGTATTATTCAAGGATTTTTCTCACATTTTGTAATTCTTTTCAAGGACTGCATCATAATGTTTGTGTAGTTCATTGTGTGCATATGCAGTATTTTGACACTGCACATAATTAACCATACTGACAGAATATCAATATGAATGCATATGAAAAGTAGTGACTTGCTTACCAACAGTCAGATGAAAGGGGAGGGGTTAACACAATTCTGTGCAATCAACATCAGACTCTCACATTAATTAATGATCTATTAATTAACACTTACTATCAATTGTTAACCTGCAGAAAAATATTTTAGCACTGCAAAAAATTGTACATGAGAAATTATTAAGTTATGACTAAATTCAAAATACAAATCCTTATCTTCCAAAAAACAATACCAAATAGTATTTCATATTCTTGCCATTCAAGAAAAATATCAAATTTGGGTGCTTTATGCAAATTCTATTCAATTCTACAACTTATGATCCAAATAAGTTGTCTGAGAGAGTGCATTGGGTGCATTTATATATATATATATATATTTTTTTTTTTTTTCCACCAAATAGTTTCATCATGATAAGACTTGCCTTTTTTTTTCTTTTTTGGTTTTAGAGAATGGAAATCATTTTTTTAATGTACAGTAAGGGACCTTTCATCCAGAACCCTTGGAATTAGGGGTTTTCTGGATAATGGTTTTTCTGTAATTTGGAGTGTCATGCACACTGTGAAAAAGGGACTATGCCTGTATTCAGGTAGATGGTGACCACTTACTGTAACATTTCATGTATGTATACATTCATTCATGCATTTATGTTGTATACTTGTTTGTTTCTTACATTACAATACTAATTGACATGTTTCTTGTTCTTACTATCGGGTTGCATTTCATATGAGACACCCTGTATGAGGAAAGAGCCTAGAGCTTATATTAGCAAATAATTATTTAGGTGTGATTACTGAAGAGATCAGAAAGTTTGATAACGACACAAGACAATAAATAGGATAATTCTCGCATCAGTTGTGTAAAAATATTTTCACTTAGGACACTAGAGATGAAAGAACTAATTGTACACAATATAGTATTAACTACTTCTGTTATTTTCTCATGACAATTCGGGTGTGTGTATAACTGACACAAATGCACACATTCTCAAGATAACTCAGGTAGCATCGATTTGGGTATCATCCAAAATATCTGTCCATATTTATAAGAGAAAAACAGTGCTAGTTTTATACTGTAAAGAACAGGTCAGAAAATGCACCTTCAATATAGAATGGAACTACTTGATAAGTTCATGGGAAAATGCCATTCTCCACAATTTTCTTTGAAAGGTGGATGGCCAGGAAGTCAACCTAACCTATTAAGACTAACTGAAAGGCATTTTCCATTTGTTACAATACCAGCCTTGGAGGAAAAAATAATAATAATACCACACTACACTATGCCATATGCTACAGGACCTATAGCGTGAAAGGCATTATTATTTCACAAAGTGTGACATTGGCCTATGTTCATCAACCTGTTTTCACATCTACCATACAAGAACACACTATTAAAGTTATGTTTTATAAGAAAATTTGTTTGTCAGTAGAAAAAAGGTTGAGGTCTGTCTTGGTTGTAAAATAGCATGTAAGAAACACAGTTTGTGAATTTCTTGTCATTAAAGAAATATAATTTCCATGATTTTAAACTTTTTTCTTCTTTGCTTATACAATATAATACATACATATTAAAAAAATTACCCCCCTAAAAAAAAACACACCAAGATACCCCGATTTAAAAAAAAGTGACACTGAAATGGTCAAAACAGTTGTAAGTGGAGTAAGGGATTCTTCACAAGGTTGGAAAGAAAAGTGGTTCCAGAACAATGAGAAAAGACAAAAGCTGTGTGTGTGTGTGTGTGTGTGTGTGTGTGTGTGTTAATATATGCATATAATACAGGGTGTCCATAAATGAAGTATACAACTTCAGTATGCTGTTGAAAAAAAAAAAACTACAATAAATAACTTACTTTTAATTTCAAAACACATGGTAACTGTAAAAGTTATTTTTAAATGTCAGTAGGTCTCCATGTGTGCTTCATTGGCTGCTCGCAGGATGTCTAAACGATAGTCCAGCTCCACCCACGTACACTGCAGAATGTCAGGTGTAATGAGGAGGAAGGCTGCAGTAATGCGTTCTTTGAGCTCAGTGATGGATGTAACCTTTTTCTTGCACACAATGTCCTTAAAAAATCCCCAAAGAAAAAAATCACATGGAGTAATATCAGGAGAATGGGGTGGTCATGCTATCGGACCCCCACATCCAATCCAATGCCATGGAAAATGGTAATCTAAAGATCTGTATACATCCAAAGATCAGTATGGAGGTACTCCATCTTGCTGATAAATGATGTCTTGATCCTGGAGTTGTGGAATTGCTAATTTTTCTAACATGTCCAGGTACGTTATGCCAGTAACAGTTGGTTCCGCAAAGAAAAAGGGCCCTATCACTTTGTCTTCCACTAGGCAGCATTCGGGCTGTCTCTCAAATGTACTACAACCACATGAGGATTTTCCCTGCCCCAGATACGGCACTTTGTTTATTCACTCTGCCAGAAACATGGAATGTTGACTCACAGTGGCGGCTGGTGGTTTGCTAAGCAGGTAGGGCACATAACAAACCAGTACTTAATATGCATTGCAACACAATGAAATTAGGTATTACACACCACCACACTTAATGAAATAATATATTTAGGTATTAAAAAAAGAAAAACTTAAAAAAACCCCGGAAAGCAGCCTGCTTGAAAACAGCACAGTGTACAAACAGAAACACTCCTTTCTTATGAAACAAAAAAAATTACCTTCTCAAATTTATATGGAAAAAAAAAAAAAAAGGAAATTTCCCCAACAAAGTAACAAAGAGAAGTTTCTGTTTAAAAACATAAAAACAGAACAAACAGGCAGTTTTTTTTTTTGCAATATATATAAATATTTAATAATTTTGCTATACAAATGTGCAGCACAGAAGGACAGTTAAAATACACAAAAAGCAAAAAAGTATTGAAACAGAAGCTGCCCCTGATATCCTAAATACACATATTAGTAAGCTTTGTAGTTCATTCTTCGTTCTTTTTGCTGAGAAAATTCATCAATGACCTTATTGTTAAAGTCAGGAATATCCATAATAGTCTCTTTCTATAAATAATATGGCAAGAGCAGATAGTCTGTCTTGAAGTACTGTGTTGTGCAAGAAAGTTTTTATTGTTTTTAAAGTTGAAAAGCAACGTTCTGCTTCAAAAGTTGGCATGGGAATGGTAACAATAATTTTAAGCAGTAATACACTTTCAGAAAAATTAGTGACAAGATTTGTGTCAATCAAAAATGACAATAATGGAATGGCTCCCAATACTGTCCTAAAATTCATTTCTTCGATAAATTAACCGAGAGTTCTGTTTCCAATCTTTCACACATCAACCAGATGGCTTTCTCAAGGAAGCCATCTGGTTGATGTGTGAAAGCTTGGAAACCTTGATTTGTAACCTATACCAAGAAATTCGGATTACTAATATAGTTATACTATTTTAAGTGTGATTGGTGCACAGCTCTTCATTATTATTTAGGGAATTCTTTATCGTATTCGGGAAACTTGTCTGAAATAAACAAATTAGCAGCAGACAGATGACTTACGAAGTCAAATCGTTCTTTCATTTGCATAAGGATGACATCACATACTTCTTTGGCTTTTCGTATTCTGCTTTCATGATTAGTTTGATATTTTCTCTTCCGAGTTAGTTGAGTTTCTGATTCTGAGGTCACAGTCTCAATGCTTTATATGAGTTGCTCCATGTTCGACTGGAACCTGTTAATATGACATTTAATCTGAGCTGGATCTATTGCTCTTTTAATTTGACTGTATTGCATATCGACATGAGGTATTATTTGATGGAAAATAGTAAGCCAGAAGATGAAGTCCTTGTCCTTTAATATATGCTTTAAACCACTGGCTTGAGCAATAGTAGACTGCTGCTTTATATCATCTCTCATTTCTATTGTTTCCATGCATTCGACTAGTTCTTCATGATTATCATACACAATGTTAACTGCTCTGGTATGAAAATTCCACCTAGTGTCTGATGTTCTTGGCAAATGACAACCAACTATTCCATTAAGTATTTTGGTTCTTTGAGGTGATTTGGAGAAAAATGTTTGCACACTGCTCCCAGATTGGCAAAGAATATATGAATGTTGTGATTTGTGGATGCAGCATTTGACATTACCAAGTTCAACTGATGAGCGTGACAACGCACATAAGAAGCAAAAGGGTAGTGTTCCCTGACACAAGTCTGCACTCCTTTTTCTTTCCCACTCATGACCAATGCTCCATCGTAACTCTGAGTAATTAATTTGTTTGGAATATTCTCCAAATATTCAACTAGCTCTTTCAGAATACAAGAAGATAATGATGCTGCATCGTGTTTAGAAGGATTTACATAATGTGAAAACATTTCCACAACCTTGTCGTGAACTAGAATTATATAGCGGTAAACCAGTACCATTTGAAAAACATTGGAAATGTCTGTTGTTTCATCTGCAATGACAACCACAAAATTAGAAGCTATTATTTCTTTAGAAATCTGTTCATGGCAGATTTACAGCATACAGTCCAGCAGTTCTTTCTGAATTGTTTTTGAAATACCCTTGAATACTGTAGCTTTGTCTAAACAAGTTTTTAAAGCATCATTCAACTGTGTGCTAAAATCGCCCAGTCCACAAAATATTCCAGGATTGGAAGCAGAGTTCGATTCATCATGTCCTCGCAGAGCAAGTTCAAATGCACTGCAGAATCCGATACAATGTATGAAAAGTGATAGTACCTCTCTATTTTTTTTTTTTTACTTTTTCGTTTTGAAGTTGAAACTGTGGCCTTAGCAGAAATCTAGGAATCTAGTAGGGGCCTTATATTCCCTCTTCCTAGTACAGCCAAATTCATTACATTATTTTTGTGCACAGAAGACACTTTGTGCTTCTGAATTTTGTCCGCTAAATGGCGTAATTCTTTAATACCAGTTTTAGCCCATGAAGTTTCACCGGTGAACAATAAGCACAGGAAGCAAAATACAGCATCTTTTATCTCACAGCTGCATATCCATTCATTCATATTATATGTTTCCCAGTTAAACTTTCTGATCCATTCTGTAATTTTATCTTTACAAGTTTGTTGTAATTTAAGATCCGGCATGGGCCTACCCAGCCTTTTAATTTTGAGTTTCTGCTCCAATGAATGAGAGGCAAACAAATGTTTCAGTAAATAATCAACAGCATTTATGTTTAAAAAGAGAACATTGCAACACTTTATATTTCATTAACATGCATAAAGAAATACTTATCACTTGATCCTGTAAGTTATAAGCAAAATGAAACTGCAGACCACACCAAGAGAGCCACAAAAATCTTGACAGAAAAGAAATGCAAAATGGAGTGGAGGGATGCTTCCCTACTTGTTTGTTTAACAAAGGAGGTGATGACAGTCACGACACAAGAACGGGTGGGCCAGTTTTCCGTGTGCTCCAATGTTACTCTTTCTGCTTTGGGAAAGGGCTTCAGCAAACCTATAACGCACATGCACCTCTTTTGAGCTGTGTTGTCGATGAGCCAAGGAAAATTGTGCCCACAGAGCGAAAACGAGTGATGTTGATTTGGAACGTACAACTGGCATAAAGTTCACAACTAACTGAATTAAAATTAATTTTGGATCTATTTTTTGATTATAGATTTGCCATTTTTTAAATAAACCAATATTTCCCTTACATATTGTGGGTATTAATGAATCACTTATTCTGTGATATCTTATGGGTAGAGCACGTGCCCCTTAAGATGAGCTGCCACTGTTGACTCATCGCTGAAACAGATCCATGAAAAAAGTGCGAGGTCTTCTTCAATGCAATAAAGCATGTCTACCGCAAGTGCTTTTCGATGCGGTTGATCATTTGGTTAACCAAATGATCAATGACTAGCGACATGAACGGACTTCTTTTTGAATTCACGACTGGCGACATGAACGGACTTCTTCGGGCTCCTTCCACCTTTTCATCCGAAATGGAAGGTCTCTCAGTGCTTTTGCCTGTCAAGACACTTAATGTTGCTTTGAATTTATTTACCCATTGCTCAATGCTCCTTTGTGTCGGCAGCAGTCTCTTGTACCGTGTTCTGAACTTATGCTGAACTGTTGTTAAAGATTTTGACTCCGCAAACTAAAACACATACGCTGCTTTCTCCACTGGGAAAGCCGTGTCTGTTGTATTTCATGTTTCACGAGATTTTTCGTTACACGAGACACCTGGTGTCATCTATCATCTAGCTTAACAAACTTTAAACACTTGCTATGTTTCCTGACATTTAAAGTAAGTTTTCTATCGTATTTTTTTAATAGCATGCTGAAGTTGTACTTCATTTATAGACACCCTGTATACACATGTGGGTATGTGTATATCATCATCACCAAGGCTTTCTGTAACAGCGCTTGCCTACTTGCAGAAAGCCCCGGTTTACTCGGAATTCATTGAAATGTTTACATAGGAAAAATAAATCATTTAAAATATTTTTGCACTCACGAAATGCTTCTGATTAATTAAATTTTCTAAGATATAGGAACTGGTTTAACTCTAAGTTGAAACGTGCAAAGAAAATTTATTTTTTAAGTTAGTTTTCGAATACTGGCGACAGCAGTAAAGTTTGGCAATCAATTAATGAGTTGTTATCCAGGTTTCGGGTCCAAGGGGAACCCATACAGGTTGATCACATGGGCACTAGAGTTACTGACTTGGATTGGATTGTAAATTTGTTTAATACACATTTTATTGAATTACCTGCAAAGTTATTGGCTGATATCCCACATTCAAATAGGCATTATTCTAAATTCCTGTCACACCAGAGATTATCTTCTTCTTTTTATTTTCATCCTGTTTCAGATGATCTTATGTCGATTTTGACTAACCTGGATTCATCAAAGGAAGCGGGTCTGGATGAGGTTCATCCGAGAGTAATTAAGTATGCTTCTCAAAATTTGGTAATACCCTTGAGTCATATTTTCAATTGTATCTTTTTAACTGGAAAAATTCCTTCTTCCTTTACAATAAGTAGGGTTTTGGTTATCCATAAAAGGGTTTGAATAGCTTGTCAGGATTTTTGGACTTAAATAAAATTTTACATTGGAATCAACACGGTTTTCAGAAGGGTCACTCAACGGAGACAGCGTTATTGGATGCTACAAATTTTTTACAGTCAAATGTAGATTGTGGAAAGTGTGTTTTGGGTATATTTTGCAATTTGTCAAGAGCATTCGACTGTGTTTGCCATGATATTCTCTTGTCTTAATTACAACATATTGGGATTAGGGGAGTCGCACTTTCATTTTTCGAGAATTATTTGTCTAGCAGGACACAATATGTACAAATACAGGGTATTCGCTCTTCAGTTCAAAGAGTTCCTCAGGGCTTCGTCTTGGGCCCTATGCTTTTTTTAATTTATGTTAACGATATATTTAATGTTGTTTCTACTTCTGACCGAGTCTTATATGCTGACGACACCAGCTTATTTTTGGGGGGATTCGTTTTCTGAGATATTGCCCTGTACAAATCGTGACCTTCAGGAGATATTTTGCTGGTTTGTTTGTAACACTCTTACAATTAATACTAATAAAACAACTTGTGTCTTTTTTTGGGCCGTGGTCTTCGGCTGTCATCGCCTACAGGTATTTTCTTGAATGGGGATCCTGTTGCATTCGGGTCTTCGGTGAAATTTCTGGGTGTTATACTACACGAAACTTTGTGTTGGGATGTCCATATAAGTTATTTAGCAAATATTCTTAAGTCTCGTATTGGTGCTATTTCTAGGATTTCTATTTTCTGACAATCAGACTCAGATTAATACTATATAATTCCTTTATCTATTCCATGTTGTCTTATTGTATTTTGGCCCAGGGTCAGACAACGGATGGTAACGTTAACAGAATTCTTGTTCTTCAGAGAAAATACATTTGACTTCTAAATTCATCTTTAAATACTGGTAGTATTTATTGTCTTTATAACATATTTCCCTTCGATAAAATATTCATTTTCAGGTTATTATTACTTATGCATGACAGAGTCTATACGAATAAGGATCTTGAACTATTGCAATTACAGTGTTTCTCCAATTCACATGATACTCAAGGGCATGCAAGTTTTGTGGTTCTTAGGGCACGCACAAGATTGCTGCAAACAGTATTATTGCAGCTATACCCTATGAGTAGAACAGGCTGCCATTATACATCAGGGAAATAGTGGACTCTGGGCTTTTTAAAAAACTGCTATGAGAGTTTTTGTTCTTTGATTGAGTTCCTGTAATCTTTCTTTCACGGTATGCTCAACACCGGTCGTATTTCTAATGTTGCTATTTTTATCGTTTTGACTCGACACATCTATGTTTGGAGATCAGGGGCTCGTCAAGATTAAATTTAAGCCTTTTCCCCTGGCTCCATGCTACCGTTCCATAGTACATTATGCTATCTTTTTTTTTTTTGATGAATTACTTTGTATTGATTTTTTGGTCAATTGTAAACGAGTTTTAGTGCTTGTATGTTTATGATTATTATACTAGATATATCTGAGGTGGTTTGAGCTCTTGTTTACTCTTGGAATAAATAGTTAGTACTAAATGTTATTAATTTATATTGAACTTTGTGATATTACTGTGATTCCATGTTTTCATTCCATTGTGCTAACATTGTGTTAATATTTAATTTTAGTTTATAGTACATATGACAATTTTGATGTTTGTGTTTTGTTAAATTTGATGTACAGTGTAGTGTGACAGAATTTTCATTCAATTCAATTCAATTCAATCATGATCAACCATTATCAATCCACTGCTGGATGAAGGTCTCCCCAAATTTTTACCACAATTGTCGGTCTTGGACCTGTCTCCTCCATGTCACTCCAGCATACTTTCGAATTTCATCCATCCATCTTGCATGGGGTCTTCTGCTGGGTCTTTTCCTGTCACTGGGAATCCAGTCTAAAATTTCGGTTGTCCATCGGTGGTCCGTTCTTCTGGCAACATGTCCAGCCCATTGTCATTTCAGTGATTTCACTCTAGTCATGATGTCGTCCACCCCTGTCACTTTCCTTATCCACAAGTTCCTCTTCTTATCTTTCCTGGTTACACCAAGCAAGAATCTCTCCATGCTTCTTTGATGTCTCTGCTCCAAATGTAAGCACTGGCAGGATGCATTGATTAAACACTTTTCTTTTGAGACATAATGGCAAACGGCTCTTAAAAATTATCCTGCTTCTTCCAAAAGCTCTCCATCCAAGTTTCATATGCCGATTAATTTCTTCATCAATGTGAACCTCACTTGATATCTGCTGCCCAAGATAAATGTGTATATCATCATCATCATCATCATCATCATTGTCAACCATTATCAATCCACTGCTGGACGAAGGTCTTCCCAAGTTTCCTCCACAACGGTCTGTCTTGTGCCAGTCTCCTCCATGTCACTCCCGCATACTTTCAAATTTCATCCACCCATTTCCCATGTGGTCTTCTTCTGGGTCTTTTCCTGTCCCTTGGAATCCAATCTAAAATTTCGGCTGTCCATCGATGGTCTGTCCTTCTGGCAGTATGCCCAGCCCATTGCCATTTCAGGGATTTAACTCTGATCATGATGTCTTCCACTCTTGTCATTTTTCGGATCCACGAGTTCCTCTTCTTATCTCTCCTGGTTACACCAAGCATGCACCTCTCCATGCTGCTTTGAGTTGTCTGCAGCCTTTGTATGTCTCTTTTAGTTAAGGTCCACGTCTCTGCACCATACGTAAGAACTGGAAGGATGCATTGATCAAACACTTTTCTTTTAAGACATAATGGCATATTGCTCTTGAAAATTATGCTGTTTCTTCCAAAAGCTCTCCAGGCAAGTTTTGTACGCCGATTGATTTCTTCATCAATGTGACCCTCACTTGATATCTGCTGTCCAAGATAAACGTACGTGTCTGTTATCTCCAGTTTTTCTCCATCAATCGATAAATCTTCATTTCTTGTAAAAGCATTGAACATCACTTTTGTCTTCTGAAAGTTCATTTTTAATCCCACTTCTTTACTCTTTTCAGCAAGTTCCTGGATCATACTCTGCAGCTCTGATGGGGTAGTTGCAAAAAGACTACATCATCAGCAAAACGAAGGTGGGTTAGATAATCTCCATTAATCTTTATCCCTTTGTTTTCCCAGTTCAGTGATTGAAAGACATTTTCCAATGTGGCATTAAAGCGCTTCGGAGATATGGTGTCACCTTGTCTCACTCCCTTTCCAATTTTTATATGTGTTGTGTTTTCAAACAGCCGAATCTTTGCACTTGCATTTTCATAGATGTTATTAATAATATTAATGTATGCATCTTCAATACCGCAGGATTTCAGAGCCATTGTAACTGCTGATGGTTTCACCGAATCAAAGGCTTTTTCATAATCGATAAAAGCCATGCACAATGGAAGTTCATATTCCCTCGCTCTTTCAATTAGTTCTGTCAGTACGTGGATATGATCTATTGTGCTGTAGCCACTCCTGAATCCAGCTTGTTCTCTCGGTTGAGCCATGTCCAGTGTCACCTTCAAGCGGTGTGAAAGAACTTTAGTGAAGATTTTATAAACCACTGATAGGAGGCTGATAGGTCTGTAGTTCCTGAGATCCTCAATGTCACCTTTTTTATGTAGCAGGATCATTGTAGCATTGTTCCAATCCTCAGGAATTTTCCCTTCATTAAGGCATCGAGTGAAAATTTGGACGAGTACTGTTTCGATTTCTCCACTTGCTTCTTGTATGATGTCTACAGTAATTCCATCTTCTCCTGGAGCTTTTCCCCGTTTCTTGTTCTTGATTGCATGTGCAACTTCTGCTGGGAGGATTGGAAGAACTCTGGTACTGGTACCTTTCATGATGTCAGGAGTACATGTATCATCCCTTTCATATAATTTGGAGTAGAAATCTTTCACTCTTGTCAAAATTTCGCCTCTATTTCTTGTTACAGAACCATCTTCTTTTCCCAGTGCCATAATCTGTTTTCTTCCCTTACTGAGATGTCCCTTTGCTATCTTTAGGCTTTGGTTGTTTTCAATTGGTTTCCTTACTAGTTCACAGTTGAATTTCCTTACGTCTTCAGTGATACTTTTTTGTACTGTCTTGCATAGCTCTATATATTCCACTTTGGAAGTCACATCTTCTTTAGTTGTCCTCATCTCTCTTCTTTTTTGCATCAACATTTTGGGTTTTCCTGATAATTTGTTCACATGCAACTTGTTCTTAGACCCAGCTAATTGCTGTTTCCATAAGAGCTTTGGTTACTTTTCTGTTAACTTCAGAAATATCTACTTCTTTGTGTATATATGTATATATATATACACAGGGGCTGGACAGAATAACGTTAACACTGAGGAAAAGAAGGTTTTATGTACCTAATAGGGTGTGAGACCACCTTTGGCATTCAAAACCACCCAAATCCTCCTTGGAATGGATGCATGCAAATCCTGGATGGTGGTTAGTGGGATATTACACCATTCTTCATGCAGAAACTGCTCCAGGTCCTTGAGAGATGCAGCAGGAGGATAACGGGAGCTTACTCTGTTTTTCAACACAGACCACAGTGGCTCGATGATGTTTAAGTCTGGTGATTGGGGAGGCAAAGGAAGGTGGGAAAGTTTGTCCTCATGTTTCCCAAACCACGACTGAAGCAGCTACATTAAAAGTCCGAGCTCTGTAAATTGGGGCGTTATCATCTTGATAGATGGCATCCCCTGCAGGAAACAATGCCTGAGCTATTGGATGGACTTGGTCGGCCAAAATGGTTACACCCTGCCAGTCATCCATCTTTTCTCAAGGTGATCAGATGACCTGCTGAAAGCCATGATATGACCGCCCAGAGTATGACAGAACCACCATCATGCTGCACTGTTGGGAGCAGACATTCTGGGTTGTACGTTTCTGATGGTGTTCTCCGCGTAAACATGTTCTGCGGTGGAGAATAGTGTGAATGTGGATTCATCCGAAAACATTACATGCTTCCAGGCATCAGCGATCCACAATGAATGCTCTTGGCACCACTGACGTCGCTGCTGTACATTCACCCAGGTCACCAGAGGTTCTGCAGTAGCAGCTCAGCTGTGAATATCTTGTTTACGCACACTTTGTCATTGATACTGGGGTCTGGAGATGCAGTTGAGCTCCGAACTAATTTTTGGCACTGTGGTCTTATTACGGGTAATAATCCTCTTTAACACTCTCCTTCTCTATTAGTCAGGGTCATTTTCTGGCTGCTATTGTGTTTTGCAGATGAGATTTTGCCACAAACACGGTGTGTTTGTCATGACGCTAGAAACAGTAGCTCTCGATACCCCCACTACCCTGGTGACTATTGTCACAGAGGCACCAACTAGCCGACCACCAACAATTAGCCCTCCTTCGAGGTCCATTAGGTCGCTCATTTCGCCATCACCCTGACAGAAATTTTGCAACAAGACACTTTAAATGCACTTAAACAGGACCTTGAGGTTATAAATAAAGTTATTACAACCAAAAAGTGATGGATACCTTTGCGTATCGTGACGTACGCAGCTACATTAAAAGTCACGTCTCTGAGCATGGTGTTCACATTATTCTGTCCAACCCCTGTATATCATGATCATCATCAACCATTATCAATCCACTGCTGGATGAAAGTCTCCCCAAGTTTCTTCCACAACTGTCTGTTTTGCTTCAGTTTTCTCCATGTCACTCCCACGTGCTTTCGAATTTCATCCACCCATCTCCCATGTGGTCTTCTTCTTGGGTCTTTTCCTACCTCTTGGAATCCAGTCTAGAATTTCGGTTGTCCATCGGTGGTCCGTTCCCCTGGCAATATGTCCAGTCCATTGCCATTTCAGGGATTTTACTCTGATCATGATGGCTTCAACTCTTATCATTTTCCTTATTCATGTGTTCCTCTTCTTATTGCAGTGATGGAAAGTTTGAGCCAATTGCGGCGAACTGCGCCAATTTCATTATCTTGCGCCAAACTGCTACAAATTACGAAAAAATTAATATTTGCACCTAACTGCACCGAAACGGCAATCCACAGCAAAAATTGCCAAGCGGAAAAAAATGTTTTCACGGCAAAAAATGCCATTTTAAACGTCGAATCGAATGACGCTTTTGTAAGGTCCACGCGTAATTTGGTGAAAACAACGCTTAATCAACAAGTGCCGTACCGCCAATCCCAAAATTTCAGAATGTTTTTCACCTACCTTCTAATTCGTTGTTTTTTCAGCCAAAAGTGACGAAAAAACAACGATTTTCGCTATGTAGGAAATTAAATTGTTTTCGCTTATGGAGGAGGAGTTTTGTTGTAATAACGTATGTGGTATGTAGGAGAAACGATGCGCTGCACGTTATGAAATCCTGATGAAGATTGTTTACTAATAGTTTGGTGGTCTTTCGGAGTGCTGTGCAATTGAGATTGTTTATATGTCGTTCCCTGCTCTTTGGGATAGCGCAGTTATTTCATTTTGGGTGAGGTGCGTGATTACATAAATACAGCGCAAGGTCAGTCATTAGCTATTTCGTCAACGCGGAGGATGACTGAAAATGGCTCTCCCATGGCAGGATAAAATGGTTCTGTTTCTAAAGGATTTATAGGTATTCAGAGATGCCAACTTTTACGGATTTTCACTCCATCTTACGGTTTTACGGAAGTCACCCGAAAAACTACGGAAATAACTTTGCAAGATCCCTGCACGCAATTTCTATTTTTTTACTGTCTTTTGGTCGAAAAACGCACTTTACGGATAGTCCCTTATGTGCCTTCGATGTTCTGACTTCCCCCGCCAATGGAGCCGGAGTTTGTCACATGATTCCCCTACAGCCATTTGAGAGTACCGTGCGCAAAAGTCGAGAGAGAACTCAGCTGTTACCTTTGAGATTCTCGAAGGTAACGATTCAGCTCAGCCATCGGCGCCTTTTGCCAACTCTATACATTGATTGCATGTGGCTTTGTGGTTGTGAAAATTTCACTGCAAACGTTTTAACCCTTTCCACTTGACTGTCGGGTGACACCCAACATTACGAAATTGCCGAATAGCTCACCAGCCACTCTGATGACCCCTTTATAGCTCCCACGTCGGTGGTCGAGAGACATTCCATTTTCGTCGAATAGGTCGGGTGTCACTCGCCACGCCGATGATGCCACTATAGCTTGCATGTTGGGGCTCGCGAGACGTTTCTTTTTAACCGGTTAAAGAAAAAGAAACGTCATCTGCATGTCGGGTGTCACCCACCATGTAGATGACGCCTCTATGGCTCGCATGTCGGGGCTCATGAGGAATTTCGTTTCAACCGAATAGCTCGGGTGTTATCCGTGACACCTATGACGCCTCTATAGCTCGGATGTCGGCGCTCGCAGGAATTTCTTTTTCGCCGAAAAGGTCGGGTGTTATCCGCCACGTCTGTGACGCCTCTATAGTTCGCATGTTGGCGCTCGCGAGACATTTCTTTTTTGCCGAATAGTTTGCGTGTCGGATGTCAACCGGCGCGCTCATTACGCGTCTATAGCTCGTGGGTCGGGGCTTGCGAGAAACATTTTTTTCGCCGAATATCGCACATGTCGGGTGGCACCATCCATGCCGATGATGCCTCTATAGCTCGCATGTCGGTGCTTGCGAGACATTTCTTTTTCGTTGAATAGGTCGGGTGTCACTCGCCACGCCGATCACGCCCCCATAGCTTGCATATCGGCACTTGCGAGGATACCCAAAATTTCGAGTATTAAGAACGGTAAAAATTGATGTGTTTGGAATCCTAAGGCAAAGATCCAATGAGTATACCCAGCGAAAAGTGTGAGAAGTAAAGCCAGTCATCGCATACAATGGACTTTAGGACAATAACATCAACAAAGACCGGAAAACACGTGCGTGAAATGTTCCCATCGCTAGAAAGGAATGCCAAGGTAAGCATTATCTGCTAGAATTTTGTACAAGTTACTTTGAAATATCGCACGTAAAAGAGAATAGTAGAATGATTAGAGCTATATAATAGTCAGAATTAGAACTACTAATTGAAATATTTGAAGATATTATTTTCATAGATGTATAATAAATTGCTTTTAACTCTTGTAGTTGTGGGTTATTAAGAGATTGATCCTGTTGTATTTTTTTAATAATAATCTCAATTGCTTTTGGCACAGGGGTACTTGGAAACAGAGCTTTGACATCCATACTAGTCATTCTGTAATCTATTAGATCTTGGTTTACATTTTTCACTATTTTGATAAATTCATGTGTATTCTTTACAGTGTATTGTGTTTTCATAAACATTGGTGCCAAGAAACTGTAAATATTCTTTGCAAGATTAATCAATGGAGAGTTCTTTTTGGACACTATAAGTCTCATGGGGTTACCATCTTTGTGTGTTTTAATTTTTGCAAACATTCGTGGGACCTTTGTACCCATTGGTGGTTTTGCATTTTTGATCTCACTAGGCAAGGTGCTGTGGTTCCTGATGTTGGCCAAATATCTAACTTGATTATTAGTTGGGTCCTTTTTCACATCAGAACATTTCAATTCTTCTATTGCCAATTTCATTTTTAGGTTATATTCTACAGTATTCAAGATCAGAATTTGGCCTGTTTAATCAGCCTCACAAAATTTGATATTCTTGTCTTCTTTTAATTTCAACAGTTGATTTTTTTCATATTTTAACTTCTTTAAATAATAATTTCTATTATTTTTTTCATTATATTCTTTTAATATACTTTGGAATACAAACAAAATTACGGAGGCAGGCCCAATGGGCTCTTCTCTGTCAAATCTGTTTGCTGAAGTAATTATGAACAGCATAGAAGAACAAATTATCAGTACAATGGATGAACCACCGTTAGTTTACTGTAGATACGTACACGATATCTTCATCATGACCAGAATGGACACTGATGAGCTGGAATCTTTAACTCAACAACTTAGTAAGTATCCCACAATTAAACTGACAGTTGAACATGAAGAAGATAATATCTGACCCTACTTAGATGTGAAGATAATCAAGCAAAATAACCAACTGCAGTACAAGGTACATAGAAAACAGATATATGTCCTTGTTCTGTTACCATATAACTCAACACACCCTTACACACACAAATGTAATAGCATAAAAACATTAATCAAAAGAGCAATCACTCATTCCTCTAAAGAAGAAGTTCACACTGAAGAAATAAATTACATTAAAAAAATTTCATATAGCTATGGATACCCTCCACAGAAAATAAATAAATGGATTTATGAGGTACAAGAAAAGATGCAAGATACATCTCCCCCTAAAAGAAAAAACAATTACAATATGTTGGAGCAATACCTTACCTTCTAGGAATATCGACAGAGATCAATAAATTGTGCCATAAATATGGAATTCAGATGGGAAACAAAGTAATAACAATTAGAGATATGATAATTAATAACACTGAAAATTGTAGTATCTGGGTCATTCCACCCCAAATCGTCAGATGCTATCCACCACACCATCTCCGATTCTTACGTTTTTTTTTTCATGAATAGATCACCCCAAGGTATGAAAATCCTGAAAGTTTCATTTTTTTATATCCCGTAGATTAGAAGATATTAATTTTCGAATTCTGGTGCATGGCGGGCCTTAAGGGCGTAAAAACGCAAATATCTCCATTGTTTGGATAAAAAAAGAAGTACCAAAATCACCACTCCTTCGTAATTTCTCCCAAGGAATCGATTGGTGAATTGCACGAATTTCTATCTTCTTTAGTTTTTGAGTTACGTGCAACGGGAGAGCCTTTTTTCAAAACGTAAAAAAGCAATGTAGTACAGCACTTAGAAGATCGCAATTGTTTTTTGTTTTTAAAGAAAAGTTTAGTCTAACAAATGAGGAAAAAAAGCCTTGGGCTTTTGAGTGCGCGCTGAGAAAAGAATTTTTAAATATGGTGCACGGCTCGTATTTTGCCACTGTGAAACAGCGCGCGGAGAATAGCGTTGGCAGCCAGCCAACGGCAGCGGGAGTGGATGTTTGCTTTCGGACGGACTGGAGATCAAGATACTATTGCACGCGTTGGTCAGATCGCACGATAATTTGATATGATGCTTGAAGGGGAAGGATAGTGAATTAATGTTATGTTTAAAGGCATTTCAAATAATACAACTGTAAAATATTACTAAAGGGTCATTTCACGCCAAATCGTCAGATTCTTAGAAATTCGAGGACGAGGAAAACTAATAAAAACCATTTTCTCCGTACAGCTTACCAATATGAGCTATACTGTGAAAAAGGTTACACACAAATAACGCATAAAAATTATGCAACAGACGTCGGAAATATATCGGTGTCCTTACCAATCAAAGACAAGAAGAACTAATATACATTTTTTTCTCCCCATATAGCTTAACGATATACAGTACTGACGCTTATAAATTATGCAATTGACGTTGAAAATAGTTTTTGGAATATTGATTAATGATTTCTACAGCACACGCAATATCCGACAGAATTTTTAGACATGAAATAGTTCTATTTCAGGAATTAATAAATTGTCTAGTTGTCCACGCCTGCCGTAAGAGAAAATGATCAAGGAATGACAGCTTGAGAAATAAAGTAATCAGGGATATATAGCTCGGGCCTATTCTTGCGAGGTAGAAGAGATATATACTGCGTTTTAGTTAACGTCAGATACTTGACGATCACAGATGGCGATGTTAGCAAGGCTCAGCGTCGGGTTAGAAAAAATGTTATAGATTATTTTCTGGTAGATCTGGTATTTAAATGAACGAGTATATCTCGCAGTTGTCATCTTGCCTGTCTTTTATTTATTTATTTTTTATTTCAGTTGCTTATTTAAAGATTACGCATCAGGTGGGAGCTCACGAAACTCTCAAAAGCTCATATGAAACAAAATGCACCACAGCACCTTAAAATAAGAAAAATGCAGTTTAACTGTTCGTGGTGTAGCCCAAAAATAGGAAAATACAGTTTGACGGTTACACTGAACGAAAAATTTTATGCCTCCTATAATTACATCCCGGTGTCAGAGTGGATTTATTTCCGTTATTATTATATTACATCCCGGTGTCAATTGGATTTATTTCCGTTATTATTATTATTTTTTTTATTAATCATGCCAATAAATTTAGAAATAATGAGAAATATTAACAGACCTCGAACGTATGAGTACGTTTTCGTTAATGTATCGCAATTATTGATTACAAATTTTCCCAATGTATCGCAATTATTGATTACGAATTTATGAAAAACAAGTATGTAACTCCTGTTACTATTTAGCAATCGTAATTTGCCCACTCTGTTTTATGAGCTTCTGTTTCTCTTTATCAGTAGCAACGCAGTTATCGTCCTCATATTGACAAGTTACTTTAACTGTCTCTTGAATTAAGAATGAGTTTTTTTTTTTTGTTTTAGTTTAACGCATTACGCCACAATAACAATGCACAAAGATGCTGAAAAAATAGGCAGCAACTTTCAAATCGCAAGAGAATAAAAGAGATCTGAGAAAATACACTACGGAGCTTTTCCACTTGCGGTGCTCTCTTAGAAATTCGTTCTCTGTTTGCCAGAGGTCGTAAATTAGGATCTGAGGGATTCGAGGTCTGGCACTATCCTGTCTTTAAAAGAGAGAGAGAGAGAGAGAGAGAGAGAGAAATCAACTAGAAGCAAGCGTGTCGTCCATAGCACGGATAAAAAGAGTAATTCATCTCCAAGAAAAATAAACAGTTCTACATCTGTGGCGAACAGAAAATGTCATACCATAATGGCAAATAAGTTAACAAATGCAGGGCAGTGGCAACGCTAGCTGCTCATAACTGGGTGGGCCATTAAGGAAGGGGACTAAACATGATGGGAGAGGAGGCACACACTTTGAAGTGCTTGGCAGAAATATTGGCAAAAAATCCGTTCATGTGCACTTTACTCGACGCTTATAATGTTATCCCTAGTCAAAAAAGGTTTTCAAGTGTGGAACCATGGATACGAATCTCTATGGCAAGATACTATTCGCAATTTTAGCTTACTTAGCTCTCTCTCTCTTTCTCTCTCTCTCTCTCTCTCTCTCTCTCTCTCTCTCTCTCATAAGGCTATTTATGAAGTACAGTTTGTAACCTGACAAGGAATCTCTCTGATTGTTTTCAACTATAAACGCAAAACGCGTGTTTCTGCTGCTCTCTCAGAAATTCGTTCAGATGACTCCCCCCTCTTACCTCCCATAAGTACAAAAACTAACAGCCATGTGGAATGCCATTTTGCTTTTTTATTTAAAAGGCTACAATTCATAAACTTCAAAAAGCCGAAAGTTTAGAACTGATTCAGATTGGTTTACATCGGTGACACGAACATGAAATTTTCTCGCTGGTCATATTTAGTTTCCACACTACAGAAAAAGTATGTTACCTTCACAGAAAATAATTGGAGATTTTGCGTGCGCATATAAAATCTTCCTAACACTTTTTTTCCAACATCATTTTTCATCCTGCGGCGAACGGCAAAATTATACTTTTTTTTTTTTTTATTGGAGGTTTAACGACTACTGTGAGCAACTCAGTGGGCTATAAGCAGTTGCCCGTCCCTAATTTGGGGCCACTGGTTCCAGGGAACGGAGAGAGCCAGCGCCGTAAGACAAATACAACATCCATGCCTCACCGGGATTCGAATCCGGACCCAATTTGGACGAATGATCATATTCATAAGTCATCACTTAGACCACTGTGCCACCGGGGCGGCAAGTTTATACTTAAGGATATCTTTACGAGGAGCAATAAATTTGTGGGATGTTGATCAGACAAAGTGCCCAAAAGGTCTGGAGCATCAGATCATTAGCAGTAACCCTCTACAAACAACATCTAAAAAGGAGAGAGGCTTCATTTCATCGCAGGCATGATAAATCTGAAAACTAAGCACGACAGAACTTTTTATCCATGTATATGTTACCGCTAAAGCTCGAAAGCCGTTAATGTGCACATTACCTAGCTAACCTGCAGATTAACTGATTTGCTCCGTTAACATGCAGAATCAAGAGTTTTCCGCATTTTACCTAGGTGAAGTGCACATTAATGGCTTCCGTATCGTTAAAGTTCAAAAGTTTGTTTCTCTCATTTCCTTTCCCTACACCTTCTCCCTCTCCCTCCACTTTTAGTTTGGTTTCGTGTGATATGTTTGTTCACGTAATTTTTGGTGAAATAGATCCTAAAGAGAAAGGGTATGGTAAGAATGTATTGTGACACATCTGTAAAAAGAATATGGATCAGAAAATACAGCGTGATGAAGCCAAGAAAGGTTTAGAAAAGCAAGCAAAGAAAATGTTAGCAGTTTCTAATGCAAAGCACCCAAATGTCGATGAAAGTGTCACTGTGAGAATTAAAGTACCCGAAGTAGACAGGGCAAAAATTGATGCCCGCTCGAGTTTAGCTGTGGTTCTTAGTAAAACAGAGGATGGCTTTTATAAACTTGGTACTAAAACGGGTATTTTAAAACAATCGTATGCAAAATCTGAATTCAGTGTTTGCAAAAAAAAGATTTTTAACGAAAGAAAATGTCCCTGCTGTAGAAATATCTTTACGTCAAACAGCAATAAAACAATCCCTTGGAACTGGGCAGGGTTTCAGAAAATGTGACTGCAAATCTAAATGTACCACAAATAGGTGTGCTTGTCGCAAAAACCAATTGCTATGTAATTCAAAGTGTCGCCAATCTTTAGATTGCACTAATAAGTAAGCACAATTTTATCATATGTTTTGCAAATTCATTTCCTTAATTATAATATTTTAAACCGTTTGATTCTTTCTATTATAGTTTTTTAATTGATTGATGATTGATTCTATCAACTAATTTGTTGATTGTATTAACTTGATTCTTTATATACCGAAAAATAAATAAATAACATTGTGTTAATTTAAGCGTACAGAAACATTGCTGTTGTTCCAGCAAAGATCTTATTTTCACTTTAACGAGTGCCTAGTAGGTAATGTGCAGATTATCTAGGTAATTTGCAGATTACCTAGGTAATTTGAGCAATGAAACAATTTTCGGCACTTTAAGGATCACCCTAGTTAATCTGCACATTACCTAGATAATCTGTAGAATAACTGATTTCTGCACTTTAGCAGTAACATATACATACACTTCTTGCATGCGGGAGGAATGCCGTTCTTTTCCGGTAGAAGTATCCGCATACATACATACTCGCCAGAATTTGAAAAAAAAAGCCGATTAAAAAAAAAAAAATACCAGACGATTCCCAAAATTAGCCGAAGAAATTTCACCACGATCTCTCGTCTAGAGCGAAAGCATTGGCAGCAACGCCCCCCATAATTTTGGTTTTGCATCGATTTCAAGAAATGATTCATCAGATGATGACACAAAACGCGGGAAAATTTCGCGAACACTGTAAAACCTGTAGATGTTAAATTTTATGATAATTGCCAGATTCGTTATCATAAAAAAAAAAACATGCGCTCCACGGAAGCTCAACTTCCTCTTGTCTGATTTGATTAAATATAATCAAAAACTGACATGGGAGTTAATCACAGTGTTGTGAGACATCGAAATATAAACATCGTTCATGAACTAATCATGCTTTTTTAAAATAAAGAATTTCTTTCCTTCAAAACGTGAGTTCAACAATACATGCGTCCGCGCGATGGGGGTGATGGGTGGTGAAGAATGTTCACTCACTAAACACTCAACTCAAGAGGACTGTATTATCAAAATTAGCTCTATGAGCTACTTTAATGTCCCCATAATTAATGATCACTCACTCTATACATTTCCGTAAGAAATTCTCACTCGAACAACGAACAAAAAGAACCTCACAACCATTAACAACCGCTGCTACCAACATAATAATAATAAACAAACTCTCATCACAGCACAAGAGCAAAAACGAGACATAGCTCTGTGTTGCCATCTATTGGCTACAAATAACAATAAGAAATTAAATATCTTACATTACTCCCACCTTGGAAGCTCAAGCTTTCAACACATAAAGTAATACAATCACTTTCAACATTATAAATTAAACACAATATGCTGAAAATTACAATTATAAATATAATCTATACATACGGTGAACATGTGGCTACAGCAAATACAACCCATTACTAATATTGTGAAAAGTTTACAGTTGGCTCGAGAGAAAAGATCTTGGTACTTGTAACAAGGTTCTTTGTCTTCATTACTAACATGCTTCTTGAACATGTCTATCACTTACTTTAGTCTGAATTCTGATGGAATTTCGAGAATAACTTACAGTCAATCTAACGGTAATGGACACAGTTTAACTATGGGTCTTTTGAGAATTCCGGAATCAGTTCGAATAGTCACCACTCGCACCTTGCCATCACTGCCAGGATGTGTTTCTATAATTCTGGCAAGTCTCCAATGCAATGTAGGCATCAGTTCGTTTTTGATCAGCACAAGATCACCCACTGTAAGGTCTGGTCTAGAAGTGCACCATTTAGGCCTAAGTTGAAGTTGTGTAAGGTATTCTAACCTCCATCGTCTCCAAAACTGCTGAACTAAGCGTTGGATCAATTCCCATCTCTTAAGGCGAGAAATAGGAACTGCAGTGAGATCTAATTCAGGGAGAGCCGTCAAGGGAGCTCCCACCAAGAAGTGTTCAGGCGCCAAGGCATCCAGATCATTAGGGTCTTCAGAAATGGGACACAGAGGCCTAGAATTAAGGCAAGCCTCAATTTGCGCTGAAAGTGTGAGGAACTCTTCTAGAGAACAACAAGCATTGCCCACTGTCCGTTTAAGGTGGAACTTCATTGCCTTTATTCCAGCCTCCCAAAGACCACCAAAATGAGGCGCTGAAGGAGGGTTAAAATTCCACTTGATGCCTTCGGAAGAGGAAAAGGTAGCAACGCTGTTGTCATCGGTTGCATTGAACACTTGCTTAAGAACACGACGCAAATCACGATCTGCACCAACGAAATTCGTGGCGCAGTCACTAAATATCTCACTAGGCTTACCTCGACATGCAATAAATCTCTTAAGTGCTGCAATGAATGCGTCAGTAGTAAGGTCTCCAACAATTTCCAGATGAATTGCTCTCGTTGAGAAACACACGAAGACTGCAATGTGAATCTTGAAAAGCTTTTTTCCTCGTGCCACTCTTTCTCTGCATTGGAAGGGACCTGCAAAGTCTAGACCCGTCACATGAAATACTCTAGAGGGAGTTACTCTTTTTGAGGTTAAGTTACCCATAAGCTGAGTGGCTGGAGTAGCAGAATGACGAAAACATGTCACACAACGACGCACAAATCTTTGTGTGACATCTCTGCCGCAGAGAATCCAAAAATTTTGTCGGATGACAGCAAGTAGAAGTTGAGCGCTTGCGTGGAGGTGAGTGTGATGATAATACTTCACAACTAATTCTGTTATGTGATGCCTTCTAGGTAGAAGTATTGGGTGTTTCACGTTATCTGCAACTGAGGCATTTCTAAGTCTTCCACCAACTCGTAAAAGACCCTCAGAGTGAACAAAAGGGTTCAACGGTAGAAATTTACTTGATGACTTGATGGCTCTTCCAGCATGAAGGCATGCCAACTCATCAGAGAACTCAGATGATTGAACGAGCTTCACTATTACATAAGTGACCTTAAGAAGCTCATCTCTACTCAAATGGCCAAAGTTTCTTTTAGATAACGAATTAGCACAGTTTTTTGTGAACCGCAAACACCAGGCTGTGACGCGGCACAATCTGGTCCAAGACGAAAACTTGTATAGGACAGATCTGTACTTTGGCTGGCTGCTGTCACATAACTCTTCCTTTCTTCTCTCAAATGCAGTTCAGAAAACGAGAACTCCTGAAGCGCATCTCCATCTGAACGTTGAACACTAGTCTGCTGTAGCCAATCTGGACCTCTTAACCACATGTCACACTGAATCAACTCCAAAGCTAAAATACCTCTCGTGGCACAGTCAGCAGGGTTCTTTGTTACAGCAATGTGATTCCGCTCCACAAAGGGAATCGCTTCCTGAATTCTTGCCACTCGATTAGCTATAAAAGGGAGCCAGCGTTGTGGTTCCGACAAAACCCAAGCGAGCGTAACTCTTGAATCTGTCCATGCAAAAACCTTCTTGATCGGAATGTTGAGACATGGAAGAACAACTTCCAGCAGATTTGCTTACAACAGAGCAGAGCAAAGCTACAGCCTAGGAATCGATTGCTTCTTTAAAGGAGCAACTCTGGACTTCGCAGCTAGTGAAGATACGTGCACGGAGGAGTCCAAACCCACTGAACGAATGTAAATCACTGCTCAGTAAGCTTTTTCAGAAGCATCACAGAAGGCATGAATTTCAAAGTAATCAGAAGTTGTAGTCATCACACATCTTGGAATCTTGAGATCTCTGAAACAGGAGAGTTGTGACTGGAACTTGATCTAACGGTTCCTGTACTGTTGTGGTAGCTCATCGTCCCAACTCAGATTAGAACTCCATAGCTCTTGAAGAAGAATCTTTCCCTTAATCACCATTGGCGACAGCTAACCCAAGGGATCAAAAATCTTGGCAATTTCAGAAAGTATGGCTTGTTTGCTATACTTCAACTTCTCGTTGGTAGCAACAGAAAATTGGAAGGTATCCTTAGTTGGACACCACTCAATGCCAAGCACTTTGATTGATTTGTCAAAATCAATTCTCAGGGTTTCACTGCAATCCTTGAACTCATCAAGAATAGTGTCTAAAACAGATGCAGCACTCAATGTCCACTTACGCAACGTGAAACCACCCTTTTTCAACAATTATTGCAGCTCATGAGCAAGCTCAGAGGCTTCCTCCAGTGAATTGGCTCCTGAAAGGAGATCAACAACATAGAAATCTCGCAAAACCACCTTGGATGCTCGTGGGAAAGCAGCCTCTCCATCCAAAGCCAATTGCTTCAAAGATCTACTAGCCAAGAATGGGGCACATGCTGTGCCATAACTGACTGTTTTTAATCTAAAGGTCTGTACAGGATCTTCAGGTTTTTCTCTCCATAGGATTCTCTGACAGTCAGTGTTCTCTGGGTGCATAACTATTTGTCTAAACATCTTTTCCACGTCTGCACACAAAGCCACACGGAAAGTTCTAAATCTCAAGAGAATATGGAACAATTCTTGATGAACTCTCGGACCCACCATAAGGAGGTCATTTAAGGACAGTCCCGAGGTGCTCTTGGCCGAAGCATCAAACACCACTCGGACTCTTGTAGCACTATTTGAAGGCTTCACTACACAATGATGTGGAAGATAATAACTCACTTGTTTACAAATCTCATTTGCTGGCACTCTTTGCATATGGCCCAGGTCTTCGTATTCTCTCATAAAGGAGCAATACTGCCTGTATAATTCAGGGTTCTTTGAGAGTGAGTTCTCCAAAGACCTTAAGCGCTTCATGGCAAGTTGCTTGGAATCGCCCAGATGTGAGGGAGGTAAGAGAAAAGGAAGCATCACAATGTATCTGCCATTCTCGTCTCTTGAATGCGTATCATGAAAATGATCTTCACATTCTTGTTCAACCTTCATAAAAGGATTAGCCACAGGAACGGAATCCAGTTTCCAGAAATTAGATACACAATCGTTAAGATCTACTTGAACGTGATTTACATGAACTGTAGATAACTTCTCACGAGAAGTAGTCACTTCACCTGAAACGATCCAGCCCAGTTCTGAATGTACCGCAAAGGGTTTGCCATCTTTTGCCTTAATGGTATCTCCCTTCAACAAGGGCAGAGAGATATTTGCTCCTAGCAATATATCAATCGCTGAAGATTTGTAAAAGTTTGGATCAGCCAAAGTCACATCAGAAAACAGTTCTGCTAAAGAGGAATCAAGTGGAGAGCGTGGCAGTTCTCCAATGATTTTGCTCAGTACAAAGGCTGAAGTTGAAAACGTAGGCGTATTCTTGTAATGCGGCCTAAACTTAATCTGTGTTACTCCATTGGAATACGAGCTTGACGAACCTAAACATGTAATAGCCACTGGTGTTTTCTCTCTGCACAGGCCAAGTCTGTTTGCACAAGATTCTGAAATAAAATTTGCCTGAGAACCAGGATCTAGGAGTGCTCGACATAACTGATAATTCCCTGAGGCATCCTCAACACGAATGACTGCTGTGCATAGCAGAACTTGTTGCGACATATTAAAATCTGAAACACACGGCGCAATCGTCGATGATGTTGACTCGAGTCCCTTCTCCAAAGTGGAATGCTTGGGCTCTTTACTCTCAACAGTTGTAGTAGTTGGAGATATAACTTGTGTCCTGAACTCTGGTTCTTCATTACATTGCTTAACTTCATTATGAAAGCACAGTAAGGTATTATGATTTAGAGCACAAATTCTGCAAGAATATTTACTCTGGCAACGGCTCACTAGATGATTCGGTAATAAACAGTTGAAGCATAATTTTTGGTGTTTCACAAATTCTACTTTTTTCTGAACAGGCAGCTTTAAGAACTTATTACACTTGTTGAAATGGTGATTCAATTTACAAAATAAACACCTACTCTTTACTTCCGAAACAAACGATGAAACCTTAGGCTGAACAGGCCTTCTATAAGAGATCACCTTGTCACCTCTTAACGTACGCACATGCCTCTGTATAAACTCCAACAGCTGATTTAGTTGAGGAACACTGTCTGCTTCTAAGGTTCTCTCCCACCATCCACGAGTTGTCATATCCTAACTTATTCTGCACAATAAACAGCAGCAGAGTGTCGGCAACTCCTTCACACTTCAACTCAAGACCCTCTAAAGCACGAACACATTCATTAGTGCTGTCAACAATATTAAAAGCTGAGCAGTGGACTCACTGCTGACCGTTGGCAGCGAAACTAATTTCCTTATAATATTGAAGACCAACTCACGTTTATTAGAATATCGCTTTTTCAACAAATCCCACGCAACCTCGAAATTGGCATCACACAATAACAATGATTGGACGATACGAAGAGCATCTTCTCTCAGACACCCTTTCAAATACTGAAGTTTCTGTGAACCAGACAAATTATCATTCGATGACACAGACACTGTAAACAAATCTTGGAAAGAGAGCCACTGAGTGGCATCTCCACCACTAAAAATTGGAATTGACAATTCCGGCAGGCGAAGCGGCACTGATTTTTCACTCGCCGTGTTATTATTTGTCAGAAGCACGGCTCCAGACACTTTCCTCAGCAGTATCAGAGACAAATTATCAATAATTTCCTGTAGCTCTTCTGTTTCAGCTATAAATCCACTCACTTCTTCCGGAGCGCAGGACTCAAACATTCCTTCAAAAACCTCTGCTTTTTTTGACTCAATAGCTTCTAATTTCGATCTACATAATAACACTTCCGGACTAGCACTATGCAGTTGCTCAAAATCACTCGATTCAATCTTATCTCAAAGTTTTGTTAACGACACTTTAAATACACGTTTTTTTATCTTTAGTGCCTCCATAATTAGAATGTCAGCAAAAGCGCTCTAAACCTATAAGGTAAAATCAGTCTTGAACACTCACTTGTTTTTATCACGCACTTTCAATCTCATCACCGACTTGCCGATAATCAACACCGAACATAAAATCGAATCACAGCCATTATTTAAAACGTTCGAAAATGATTCCACCTTCCATAATTAAAATGTTAACAAAACACTCAAAAACTATAAGTTTAAATCGAATAACAATAAATTTAAAATCGCCGAACCCAATTTCGAAGTAGCAGCCACCATGTAAAAACGGTTGAAGGCAATTCCTGCTCGAACGGACCAAAAATGAAGAATATTCACTCACTAAACACTCAACTCAAGAGGACTGTATTATCAAAAATTAGCTCTATGAGCTACTTTAATGTCACCATAATGAATGATCACTCACTCTATACATTTCCGTAAGAAATTCTCACTCGAACAAAAAGAACCTCACAACCATTAACAACCACTGCTACCAACATAATAATAATAAACAAACTCGCATCACAGCACGAGAGCAAAAATGAGACATAGCTCTGTGTTGCCATCTATTGGCTACAAATAACAATAAGAAATTAAATATCTTACAGGTGGGATCGCTTCTTGCATGCGGGAGGAATGCCCTTCTTCTTCCGGTACCAAGTCTCCGCACAGCTGTGGCCACGACGCCGATTGCGCTGCACCGTGGCAATGTACTGGCCATGCACCATGTTTAAAAATTCTTTTCTCGGCGCTCAGGCAAAAGCCCAAGGTTGTTTTTTTTTCATTTAATAGATTAAATCTTATTTTGCAAAGAATAATAACTGCAGCTTTTTAAGTGTTGTACTACATTGCCTTTTTAAGCATTGAAGAAAGCTCTCTCATTGTCCATAACTCAAAAACTAAAGCAGATAGAAACGCGTGCATTGCCCCAATGGATTCCTTGGTAAAAATTAAGAAAGAATAATAATTTATGTATTTCTTTTTATTCTAAATAACGGAGATATTTACGTTTATATGCAAAATATGTCCGCCATGCACCAAAATTCAAAACATTATATCTTCTAACCTATTGGAAATAAAAAATTGAAACTTTCAGGGATTTTATAAGTTGGGAGTAGCTACCCATTAAAAAAAATCGTAAGAATCGATGATGTGTTGGTGGAAAATTAATTCAAAATCTGATGATTTTGCGTGGAATGACTCATCTTAGAAAAAGCGAGTGTATACGAAATACCTGTAAGTGGAATCCCACCAATATCATATATTGGAAGTACTAAAAATCAATTAAAACATCGCCTACAACAACATATTAAAAATTGGCAAAAAAAAAAAAAAGAAGCAAAAACAGCACTGATACAATGATACAATACTGCCTGGATAACCACACATACCAGAATTTTGAAGAGATTAAAATAATTAAATCATGTCGCAACGAGAGACACCTACGCACTGCAGTCTGTATCGATTGAAAAAAATAGAGATCGTATTTGTAATAATAATGACCCAAGTATCCTTAATGAAAAATGGAAAGAACTAATAAAAATTGAACAAAAAAACCAGAAACACAGAAGAAGAAAATGAAGAGTTTACTAAAGTTAATAAAAGATGGAGCCATGGTGGAAGTTTTATCGTAAGTGATGTTGGAGCGGGGGCGAGGAAGACGAACGTGTTGCTCACTCTCACTGCAGTAGCAGGAGAGAAAACATCTAGAACACCTCCTGAAGATAACCCCAGAGGGGGTAGAAAGTACCAGGGAAGTCTGCATGGGAATAGCTTTGGGTGTGGTGACTAAATGTTCTAGTTATCATGAGGTGTTGGGAAGGGGAGTTGAAGGAATAGGATGCATTGTGTGTAAATAGTTGTATAGACGTTTTTAATATTTTTGTTCGGCATTTTGTATGTACGTAAATAAGCAGTTTATGTTCGTTGGTTATATCAAAAGGTTTTGAGTTCAAGAATTTGGGTTTTAATAAATGTCAAGCAACCAACGAAGGTTGGGTTTTACACGCTGGTAGGAAGGGTAGGAAGGGAGGAAGATGCCGTTGGGACCTAGAATCATTAATGCAGTGCACTTCATGGATTTGAGCATTCGCAGGGCATTTGAATGAACCTGAAGACGAAAATGGAACACAGCACCAGAGGTTTGAACCAAGCAAGGCAACCAAAGGAATAAAACATACAGGGAAATGTGTAAAAAGGTAAGCAACCTATTATAATTATAATTGTATGCACATAAATTATGAACAGCTGTGGTTAGTGCTATAGATGTTCTAACACTGAAAATACTAGAGTGATGAACAAATTTTTGGTACCTTTTTCTTTATATATATATAAGTTTTAAATACAGCACAAGGCTTACTTTCTTTAACCAGCTTTACACAATCTGCAAAATCTCTGGCAAAAATGGGACACTTAGTACATCGTCAACCTAAATGGATGTCAAAATTCAAATTGTATATGGATGTCAAAATTCAATTGTATCTGTGCTAATAAATACACCGATTCACACAGCGATGAAAAGATAGAAAACTTGTAGCAGAACGTTGAAGTGTGTTTATGACTCCATGCTATTCCAAACGCAAACAAGTGTGACCAGTGGGCCTTTTTTAAGGGTGCACACCCTGGGAATTTAAACCTCTGCGTTGGATCCACGAAGAAATAAAAACATGACCTGTAGCACCATCTGGAAAGCTTTGAATTACAGTTGCTTTAACGACTTGGGGTGCCCGCTGTTAAAATAGCAACCCTGCAGCTGTAAGTATTATTTACTACGTTTTGTTTACTGCACGAAGCAACGAACTTCTCTTCACGAAAATATCGAACAAGGGAATTAAGTTTAGCGGACAAACTTCAGCGAGTCTTACTGGAAATACATATAAAGAAAAAAACAACAACAATACAACAGCAACTGGCTGCTCTGTGAGACTCAAGCGGTGCTGATTTTGGGTAGTACACCTTGAGATTTCCACTGGTATGTTTGAGACCACAGGGAAATAAGAATGTGACCTGAAGCGCCGCCGTCTGGGAGCGCTTGTACGACAGCTACTTTACGGTCGTCGGATGTGCGCACGCAAAACAGCACACCACAGGATTCTAGCATGAATGTGATAAGCTTACTGAATGACCCTTCTCTTATTAATGAAAACATTATGTGGGGACATTAATTTTAACCACCACTAAAAGCCTTAAGACAAACTCTGGAGAGTTTTATTAGAAACAAATCCAAAAAAATAATATTGATAATATAGGTTGAATTGCGATATCTGTGTGGGTGTGTGCCGCACACCTAGCACACCCAGAATATTCGCCTGTGATATATATATTGTAATGACCGCCAATAGCGGTATAACTATACCATCGGGATTAGAGGAAATGCTATCCCACACTCACCAACCTGCTTGGCCAGCGTGGTGAGTTATGGCCAAACCCCTCCAAAATGAATCCACAACTTAAATCTTGGCCCTCAGTCTCTGGCAGCTGGAATGTACCTGGCCAAGGCAGCGGCCAGTGCAACATGAAGGCAGAGGGTGTTAAGAATCACCGGAAGACCGGACTAGACTGCCATCTGATGCTGACCTTGGCTACGTATAATGTACGCTCCCTATCTTCTGATTCAGGGCTCCTTGAATTGGAAGAACTACAAAGGATCAAGTGGGACATCATCGGGCTAAGTGAGGTAAGAAGAAAAGGAGAAGATCTCATTGAACAGAAAAGTGGACATCTCTTCTACTATCGTGGGACAGATACTGGCAGAACTAGTGGTGTTGAATTTATAATAAACAAGAAACTGAAAGATAAAGTTGTAGAAATTAAAAGTTCCTCTGACAGAGCTGCATGACTTGTTATCCAACTCTCGAAAAGATACCAGGCTCAGATTATTCAAGCTTATGCACCCACCACAAGTCATCTTGAAGAAGAGATTGAAGAATTTTATGAAGAAATTTGTCATCTAAATAATAAAGGCAAGCAGCACTTGAAGATCATTTTGGGAGATTTCAATGCAAAAATAGGGCAACAGCAACAGAACGAAACTTCAGTAGGTAAATTCGGTCACAGCAACAGAAACCCAGCGTGGAAATACTCTCGTTGAGTTTGCAGAAGCAGAAGGGTTTTTCATTATGAACTCCTTTTTCAAGAAAAAGCCGCAGAAGAAATGGACATGGAGGCATCCCAATGGATTGAAAAGTGAAATTGATTTTATTATGTGTAACAAGAAATTTGTCATGGAAGACTGCATTGTGCTAAACAAGTTCAACACAGGTAGTGACCATAGAATGGTACGATGTAAGATGCACCTTAACGCTAAACTCGAACGTGGCAAGCTCATAAGACAAACAAAATATATTGACATAACCAACCTTAAAAAACACCATAATACCTTCAAGTTGGAACTGAAGAACAGATTCTCTGCTTTAGAAGGCCTAACATCGGAAGAAGTGGATATTTCTGAAGTTAACAGAAAAGTAACCAAAGCTCTTATGGAAACAGCAACAAAATTAGCTGGGTCTAAGAACAAGTTGCATGTGAACAAATTATCAGGAAAAACCAAAATGTTGATGCAAAAAAGAAGAGAGATGAGGACAACTAAAGGAGATGTGACTTCCAAAGTGGAATATATAGAGCTATGCAAGACAGTATGAAAAAGTATCACTGAAGATGTAAGGAAATTCAACTGTGAACTAGTTAAAAAAGAAATTGTAAACCAAAGCCTAAAGATATCAAAGGGACATCTCAGTAAGGGAAGAAAACAGATTATGGCACTGAGAAAAGAAGATGGTTGTGTAACAAGAAATAGAGGTGAAATTTTGACAAGAGTGAAAGATTCCTACTCAAAACTATATGAAAGGGATGATACATGTACTCCAGACATTATGAAAGGTACCAGTACTAGAGTTCTTCCAGTCCTCCCAGCAGAAGTTGCACATGCAATTAAGAACAAGAAACAGGGAAAAGCTCCAGGAGAAGATGAAATTACCGTAGACATCATACAAGAAGCAAATAGAGAAACTGAAACAGTACTCGCCCAAGTTTTCACTCGATGCCTTAATGAAGGGAAGATTCCTGAGGATTGGAACAATGCTACAATGATCCTGCTACATAAAAAAGGTGACATTGAGCATCTCAGGAACTACAGACCTATCAGCCTCCTATCAGTGGTTTATAAAATCTTCACTAAAGTTTCTTCACACTGCTTGAAGGTGACACTGGACATCACTCAACCAAGAGAACAAGCTGGATTTAGGAGTGGCTACAGCACTATAGATCATATCCACGTACTGAGAGAACTAATTGAAAGAGCAAGGGGATATGAAATTCCATTATGCATGGCTTTTATCGATTATGAAAAGGCCTTTGATTTGGTGAACCCATCTGCAGTTACAATGGCTTTGAAGTCCTGCAGTATTGAAGATGCATACATTAATATTATTAATAACATCAATGAAAATGCAAAGGTTCAGCTATTTGAGAATACAGCACCCATAAAAATTGGAAAGGGAGTGAAACAAGGTGACACTATATCTCCCTAACTCTTTAATGCAACATTGGAAAACATATTTCAATCACTGAACTGGGAAAACAAAGGGATAAAGATTAATGGAGATTATCTAACTCACCTTTGTTTTGCTGATGACGTAGTCGTTTTTGCAACTACCCTATCAGAGCTGCAGAGCATGACCCAGGAATTTGCTGACAAGAGTAAAGAAGTGGGATTAAAAATGAACTTTCAGAAGACAAAAGTGATGTACAATGCTTTTACAAAAAAATGAAGATTTATCGATTGATGGGGGAAAGCTGGAGATAACCAATACCTGCATTTATCTGGGACAGCAAATATCAAGTGAGGGTCACATTAATGAAGAAATTAATCGGTGTATAAAACTTGCCTGGAGAGCTTTTTGGAAGAAACAGTAGAATTTTCAAGAGCAATAAGCCATTATGTCTTAAAAGAAAAGTGTTTGATCAATGCATCCTTCCAGTGCTTACGTATGGTGCAGAGACATGGACCTTAACTAAAAGAGACACACAAAGACTACAGACAACTCAAAAAAGCATGGAGAGATTCATGCTTGGTGTAACCAGGAGAGATAAGAAGAGGAACTCGTGGATCATAAAAATGACAAGAGTGGAAGGCATCATGATCAGAGTAAAATCCCTGAAATGGCAATGGGCTGGACATATTGCCAGAAGGACAGACCATCGATGGACAGCCAAAATTCTGGACTGGATTCCAAGGGAAAGGAAAAGACCCAGAAGAAGGCCACATGTGAGATGGGTGGATGAAATTTGAAAGTATGCAGGAGTAACATGGAGGAGACTGGCACAAGACAGACCGTTGTGGAGAAAACTTGGGGAGACCTTCGTCCAGCAATGGACTGATAATGGATGATGATGATGATATTCTATATATATAAATACAATCCCATTGTTGTTTTTTAAATATTACGTTAATAAAATCTTGTTTTAGCTGATTCTTATCACAAAAATCAAATATTTTATCTGCACATTTTTGCAAAAAAATGTCAGGTCTATTTATTTTTAAGAAGGGGGAGGGGGAGGGGATTGGCTCATGCTGGATCGACTATGGGTTAGAAGCAGCTGATATGCAAATAAAGGAAATATTGGGGGAAAGTAAGCAGCTTCAGTGGCAGAAAAAATTAGTAATTTAGATATTAGAACTGGGTTGCATATTTCTTTGAAAGAAAAAGTCAATGAGAAAGTACTCAGGGTTTGGATAAGTGTGTCATATGAGGATATTAAACAGTTCTTACACAGATGCTACATTCTGTAACAACAGGCCACAGACTAAGGACAGAACTAGAACAAGATACAGTCGAATGTTCATTGTATCATACTAAACTGGTGGTAAATGAGGGTGGCGTTTAAAGAGGTTCAAACAAACAAACAAAAAAACCAAAAAAAAGAGTAAAATTAATTGAATAACGGTATACAGAAGAAATAAAACAATCATACATTCTTATGTATCGGATCTTTTAATTCTGAGAATGTAGGAACTGAAAACACAGTAATTAAGTAAAGTTCATGGCAAAAGTCCTTAAAACAATGTGATCTCTTACATTTTTCTATAACATCAATACTTTGTTTATCAATACCATCAGCATTTACACAGTGAAATGTTATTCAAATTAATAATTAGGAACTGTACACTAATTATGTAATAAATAATGAAACTATACTAGTAATCCGATTTATTGTTGCAGGAATATACAAATAAGCATTTCCAAGCTTTAGCACTTCAACCAGATGGCTTTTTCATGGAAGTTAGACAGAAACTGCTGAATGTTATTCTCTCTTTCAATTTTTTGCAGCCTTTCTCATTTTTGTTTAAAATCGATTTATTGAGTATCATCCTATAAAACAAAACAGATTCATCCATGTTATACACATCCTTTAATCCATAGCCAAATAAGACTTCTAACAATTTTATTTTTATTTATTTTTTCTCTTTATCTACTGAACTTTCAGAGGTCCTGGCTGTTTAAATACTGTGTACTGTAATCTCAATGATAATTGTGCCAATTTTTGAATATTTGAAGTCAAGCATTACTGTGTAGCTAAATTTTAAATTTGGTATTTCCCAAACAGTCCATTTTTTTTTTTTAAGAATAACAATTCCACACTTTTCATTTATCTGGCCAATTCGTGAACAAGAGCTTTCTCTACATTTCATGCTTGCCACTTTCAAATTTTTTAACTGTGTGCAGTTGTTTTTTAGACCTGATCCATTATAGCTTGATATGTTTCCTACAATTCTTCTTTTTTCCAACTTGTCAAAAAGGTGGGAAAAGTGATTAGCAAATGCCTGATGGCCCGATCCAAGATTACGATCTTTGAATTCACATATCAAAATTTTCTCATGAACATCCAACGTTTTACCTATTTCAGGATGCTTTAAAATGAACAAAAACTGATGAACGACAAAGCTCACACAACAAACAGTTCCTGTGAGAAAGAGTGACTACCGAAGGTGTTGGATAACTAGAGGTTTCAGAATCCAAAATGTGAAATATGAGACAAGAAATGTCATTTTCTGAGAGTATAGCCTCTTTAGAACTATAAGATGCAGCAGTTAAGCTATGGTCATTTGTCAAATTGAAAAGGGAACAATATGAGCAGAGTAGTTAGTTCCTATCTCTCTGTTTAGTAAACTTCAATATTTCACTGGACAGACACACACACACCAATCACCTCACTTTAGTCAGATGCAATAAATCCCAAAAGAGTCTGCCCTTGATTTTTGGTGGCTGACTGCATTTCACCAATGACATAACTTTTTTTTACAGGAAAGTAAGTGTGGCGGTGGCTATTATCGCACCAATGACATAGAACTTTTTTGAGGGGTACCATCTAACATGCTTTTGGGGCATACTCAAGAAAATAAAGTGGATGATTCAGAGTGTCTGTCGAAAGTGAAATTTTTAGAGGTGATTCAATGGGCTATCATCTCCAATGAAAAACACCAAAATGTCGCTACAGTGTCCTGGTGGATGGTGGTCAGCAAGGTGGTGGTTTAAAAGGGAAAATGGCCTTTTAGAAGAATAGGATTAGATTTGCAACCCGTGAGAAGTGGGTGGAAGGTGTGGGTGGTGGTTCAAAGGAAAGTGGTTTATCAAGGTTCAACTGCGTATGTTAAAAATTAGCCATTAGCGATTCAAAACAGCAATATGGTAAGAGGTAGAAAATATTACACACAAAAAGAGATGGAGAAAGTGTGTTTCAAACCAGATTTAAATACTCTTTTTTTGTGATCTATGTCAATAACATTCTTAAACACCATGCAGGCATATAAGTGTATGGTGATATAATATGATCACTCAATCTTTTTTTTTTTTTTTTTCATATAAGCAGAGCACACGACTTTTAGATAAAGAGGTGCAGTAAAATGTACAGAGGTTAACCTCCCCCCTTTCTGTTAACAATGGCATTCCCTGCTCACAGTAATAAAAGTTAACTCATATGTACAATACACAAATTAGACTCAGGAAAAATAGGGAAAACAAAGTTGTGTGAAGAATAGGATCGGGGAAATGATATGGGAGCCCAATGAGTTAATGAAAGATGCGGTGAATATTTCTGTGTGTTATTAGATCAAGAAAGTAAAGATGATTCTGAGGCAGAAGCAGATGATGTCACAGTGAAGGATGGAAGCACAGGAGGGATCTCAAGAGAAGAAGAAGTGTGTAAAGCTCTAAAATCTCTTCAGAGTGGCAAGGCTCCAGGAGTTGATGGCATAACTGCTGAGATGTTGAAATATGGTGGTGACTCTGTAAATGACTGGTTAACTGAAATTTGCCAGTTGTGCTGGGAGTTAGGAATGGTCCCTCGGGATTGGAAGGATGTTATTATTGTTCCCTTGTATAAGGGAAAAGGTGATCAGACTGAATGCAAGAACTATCGTGGTATTAGCCTACTGAGTGTGCCAGGGAAAGTGTTTGGTAAGGTTGTTATTGAAAAAGTACGGGGTCTTACATCATTGAAAGTGTGGGATGTTCAGAGTGGTTTTATGCCTGGTAAAGGCTGCACTAACCAAATTTTTGCATTACGCACGATGACTGAAAAGTATCCGACTGTTGGCAAAAAAGTGTTTGTAGCCTTCATAAATTTAGAGAAAGCTTGCTTATGACCGAGTAAATAGGACACTTCTGTGGAAGGTACTGAATGAATATGGTGTTACTAGGAATCTACTTAATAGTGTAAAAGCCTGTATGTGGCAGTAGAGCTGTACGAGTGAATGGCGTTTTATCAAAATGGTTTTCTATTGGTGCAGGAGTCAGGCATGGTTGTGTAATGTCACCATGGCTGTTTAATATATTTATGGATGTATGCATGCGTGAGGCCAAAATAGATAATACTGGTTTACGTCTTGGTGATATCCGTGTGTGCAGATTGCTGTATGCTGATGACACTGTCCTGTTGACAAGAGAGCAAAAGTGAGTTGCAGAGTATGTTGTTCCGGATGTACAAAGTCTGCATGAAATTCAAACTGAGTACAAATAAGGGAAAAACCAAGGTTATGGTTTTTGAGCGAAGAACTGGTAGTACTGAATTTAATATAAGTCTAAATGGCACAGTGATTGACCAGGTGAATGGGTTTGTGTATTTAGGAAGCATGTTTGACAGAGAGAACAAATTAGATTGTGAAATTAGTAGACGAGTGAATTCTTCACTGAAAGTTATAGCTACCTTGGGAGGTTTACACATGAATGATGGGTTTTCAAGAGAGTCCCACAGGGCTGTATATGAAAGTGTAATTGTTCCTACTCTGATGTATGGCAGTGAAATCTGGTTATTACAGAATAAACACAGAAGTTGTTTGTGTGCTGGAGAAATGTGTTACTTGGGGGGGGGCAAGACTCATTCTGTTCATGTGAGGAATGAAGATGTGTTGCAGTTGTGCAATTTGAAGCAAAATGTTGTTAGCAAGCTGGAGACTAATAAATATGCTTTGATGGTTGCGCCATGCTGAAAGAATGAGGGATGAGATGCTTACTAAGAAAAATTCTTTTAGCCCAAGTGGCAGGAAAGAAAGGCAGAGGAAGGCCAAGGAAGCCATGGGAAGATCAGATGCAGGAGTGTCTGCAAGAGAAAAAGATAATTAGTATGAAGTATAGAAGATTTTGTGTGCATCGTGTGATGGATGTCAGTGAAGCCCAAGTTGTATGTCAAGGTCGCTGTAAATGGAGAAGTTTGATACGGCAACAGTAAGTAAATAATCAGTTAAAAATTATCTGGTAGTTTGTTTTTTTCTTTGTGGAGCAAAATTCTGAATCCCAGAGAACAAGTTAGTGATATGTGTGTTGTGTGACAAATTAGCTGGCTCAGTGTTTATGCATTCTAGGGAGAAATCGGAAATGAAAGGATTTCACTCAGAATGGCATATTCCCTGTAACTGCTTTATTAATGCTATCAAGTTCTGTTCAAAATTGTTTTTGAATGCAGGGCATCTTTATCTATCCTTGATCAGTTCTCGAAAGAGTTTCAAAGAAGAGTTACCGACAGGTAAGGTACACCCAAGAGCCAAAACATTATGACCAGTGTGTCTTTATGCAAATTGAAGCAACTGCAGGTAAACAAATGTCCAGTGAAGGTGATGAAATGGCATAAATAACACACGATACTAAGCTCTCTGTTAATCATTGTTTTTCTTGTTCTTCATATGGGAAAGGCAGAGGACTTAAATGAATTTGGCAAAGGCCAAATTGTAATGCCCAGAAAACTGGATCACAGCATTACTGAGATGGCAAGGCTTGTGGAGTGTTCGTGGTCAGCCAGGGCTAATACCTTGAAAAAGTGGTATGAGGTGGTAAAAATCAGGAACTGCCAGTAAGGTGTGGGCTGACCATGTCACATCGATGCTAGAGATGAGCAAAGGCTATCTGGTATAGTACAAGCCAACGGAAGGGATACTGGGGCACAACTTGCTGGTAATTTGAATGCTGGTGACAGAAGTAATGTGTTGCAACACACAGTATGCCAAACCCTACAGAAAATGGGGGCTGTGTAGCTGCAGACAGCTTTGAGTACTCATGTTAACCTTGGTTCACCATCCAGAATAGCTACAATGGATACGGGGGCATCAAAACTGGACCTTGAATGATTTGAAGAGGATGTGTGGTCCAACGAATCTCTTTTCCTGTTGGACTATACAGATGACCAGGTACAAGTACATCATCTACCTGGGGAAGTGTTGGTACCCCGATGTACCATGGGACGAAAACAAACTGGTGGAGGAAGTGCAATGCTTTCAGCAATGTCTTGCTGGGAAATCCTGGGCCCAGTCATTTATATGCAAGGAATTATGATGTCTACCACCTTCCAAAGCATCATTGCATACCAGGCACAGCCTTTCATGGCAAAGGTACGTATCTCTAGTCATGCTTTCTTTCAGTTGGATAATGTGCCATGTCACACTGCCCAGATTGTTCAAGAATGGTTCATGGAACATGAGGGAGGAAGACTTCCAGGTATTGCCCTGGAGCCTCCAAATTTCCCAAACATCAATCCAATCGAGCATCTGCAGTTTGTGTTGGAACAGCAAATCTCATTTGTGGTGGCTCAATCAAGTAACCTACAAGAGTTAAAGGATCTGCTGGTAACGTGTTGGAACCTGATACCACATAACATCTATAGAAATTTTGTAGCATAAGGGCCTCACTGGGTTTTTGGCCTAAATAGCTGTTTTGGGCTGCCTTAGTTCAAACTTTTAACATGCATGATATACATCAGGCCTCACTGTTTCCGGCCTCAATAGCTGTTTTGGCAGGACGTGGAGAACCCAACCCAAGTAGCACATGACGTTTAAAGGACGTCGCATTTCGGTTGCAAAAGTTGATATTCGGTCTTCCTTACAAAGACTACGTTTGATAAACGTTTGTTAAATGTTACATCCGTTACTGTTGCTATTTTGTCACATTCATTACGTTTGCTAAACTTTGCATTTTCGTCTTGTTAGTAAGGTCACAGCTAATCTTTGGCGTGACGTTACATTCAGGCAAAAAATAACTAAATTATACAGTTGATAATACAGTAAGCTTGTGTATAATTGATGAAGATTACCGAATTCCTTCTTTTTTTGCTTATATGACTAGAAGCTTTTATTCCATTGATTTTAAAGCAGCTTCTCGTCTGCGGCTGCGTCGTGCCCTGACCTGTTGTGACGTCACTTGTACTACGGACGGTGAGTTATGGCGGCCAGCGCTGCATGGATACAAGTGTTGTCTCTACCTAATCAATGGATTTTATGATTCTTAAAAGGTAAGTTCTTTTCCTGTTTCAATTCATAGGCTTCGATTTCGAACACAATTCATGTATTCGTTTCGTAACTCGTGGAGATTCTCGTAACACGTGAAGATATTCATGTATTCGTTTTGTAACACGTGAACACGTTCATGTATTTTCTTAACAGGTATATATATCATCGACTGCATTTTAAACTAGTAGTAACGAATTTTTTAGATTTTCGGATCTAAACACAGCTGTTTCGTTTTTAATTTATTTGTATTTTCGTGAAAGAGTACCAAAAATATATTTCAAGGAAAAGATGGGGCTGGTTCATGTCAAAACAAAATTTTAAACCTTTTTCATTTTTATGAGCTACTGAATATTTGGTTAGATTTTAAAATAACAAATGCAACTAGTTGTAAAAGAAATTCAAATGTTTAGAGAGCGGTATTGAATTTGTACTTAATTACTCAAATGTGCTTCCATGTGCCTCTGTGTAGCAAACATTGTTACAAACGCAGCTTATTGGTATGTTAGTTATAAAGGATACTCTATATTGCTGTTATCATATATTAGATCAGCATTTCATAGGGCTCATTCAGCCAGTTTTTTTTTTTTTTTTTTTTTGCAAGAAATATATTGGGTGTAGAGCAATAGAAACGAAATAAGCTATTTTGGAGAGATACTCATTAAATCCAGAAAGCTTCAAGGTTGAAAAAAAATTCAAAACCCACCCTGTACAGAGTCCTGTGGCCAAGAAGTAAATTGTCAGTCACAATTCAAAGTCTACATAAGGCATGCAAAAATTTAACTTCTTTCTTTCTTTTTTTTTTTTTTTTTTTGAAAATGCACATTTTATACCAGATGTGAATTAAGCATACTGAAACCATAATGTATCTGTATCCAAATGGAATATATACAAATATCCAATGCAACATTTTGTTAGACTGTGGTAGTACACACATCCAAATGTGCCCATCTCCCCTTCCACATATCAGAGTTGTGCCTATCAAATAATGAAGCAGAGCAATGCTATTGAACCCGCCACAGGCAAGATGGCCAGTTGCTTTGCTTTTCCAGTTACAGTTTACTAAATTTTTATTCAAATTTCAGGAATGGAGGGGTGGGAGAAGTTGGAAGCAGAGTTGTATAAAAATAAAATGTATCTGTGTACACAACCATTGAAACAAAACTTGCTGCAAACCCGCATATCACGATGACAATAGAATAAGATAATTTAAAGGAACAATAAAAAATAATTATTAGGACATTACAAATTCCGATGACGGCAAAATACAATTGAATGTGTGTGTAAAATTGACCTTTATGGCAAAATATTAAAATATTGGACTATGAACCTCATAAAAACAAGAGAATTAAAGAAACATTTTATACCCAGAAAACAGTTCCATTAATGAACCTTTAAAAATTATAAATAGTATTTTAACAGCGCAGGCGGTCGTAGTGAGCGATGGGTTTGCCTCCTTGGGGCGCTCCATGGTAACAATGGCACACACAACAGCAACTAGACCCTCTGTGAATCTTGGAGAGGTGCAAGCTAGTTCTGTGTGACATTGGCGAAAAGACCCCAACTCACTGGGTTTTGTTCTGGAATCCTTAGGTTGAATGACCAACTGGAACCCTCAGCTGTGGGCTAATCCCCTCACACTGATGTACTTACCTGATTAAAAAGACAAAAAGAAATATTAAGAATGACTGAAGTGTGGGATATGGTGGACCTACCACACTTGAGAAGGACGGTCCACCACGGAATCGACCTGGACTTTCTAAACGGCGTATGAGAAAGCAATCTCGGCTAAGTGAATGTAAGATTGGTGTATGGAATACTAAAGGTATAAATGGAAAGATGAGTGAGGTGATTGAGGAGATGAATAAGTATAGACTGGATGTGCTGTGTGTAAGTGAACCCAAAAAGAAGGAAATTTGGGTAGAAGTGAATGGCACGGTGAGTGTGTGGTCTGGAGTATTGGATAATATGAGAGGACAGGCTGGTGTAGGTGTGATTTTAAGTGAAAAGATGAAGAACAACTTGATTCACTATAGTTGCATAAATGAGAGAATTCTCTGGATTTGTTTGAAAGTGAAACTTCACAGAATTGTAATTGTTGTAGTGTATGCTCCTTGTGACTCGGAACCTTCTGATAAGAAGGAAGATTTCTGGAATGAGATAAAAGCTGTTTTGAGCCAGTTTGGTGCTAAAGAAAAAGTTATAATAGCAGGGGATTTCAATGCTAGAGTAGGTGTGCAGAATGCAATTTCTGACAATGTTATGGGTAAGTTTAATGATCCTTGTGTGAATGATAATGGTGAAAGAGTAATTGAACTCTGCATTGAGAATGGTTTGTGTGTAACTAATACATTTTTCAACTACAAGTATAAACACACATATACTTCGGAAAATCGTACTCTTGGTCAAAAGAGTGCGATAGATTTTGTTGTTTACGATCAGCGTTTGAAACACTTAGTTGTTGACACCCGTGTGATGAGAGGTGCGGATGTTGGTTCTGATCATTACTTGGTAATGTCACGAGTGAAACTTAATGTTGGTTGGAGGAAAAGGAATAGGAAGAGACCCAGGATAGAAAGAATAAAGGTTGATAGGCTCCTTGAAGATCATCAGCGGTATTCTGACATAATCAGAGAACGACTGGAGGATCTGAAGTCTGGTGAGAGGGATGTAGAAAAGAAGTGGGAATGTTTTAAGAACTGTGTTGTTACTGCTGCTAAAGAGGTCTGTGGCACCACAATAGTGGGTAACAATAGAGGTGATGCTTGGTGGAATAGTGAGATTGAAGAGGCAGTAAAGAAAAAGAAGGAAGCCTATTTGGGGATGTTGCAAGGTAGAGTCTCTGTGGATGAATATCGCTGTAAGAAGCGTGAAGCTGCGAAGCTGGTTCGCCACAGTAAGGCAAAAGATAGGAAAGAGAAAGTGGAAAGGCATGAACTGGCTTTTTGGAAAGATAGAAAGTCCTTCTGGAAGTACATGAGACTCAGGAAAAATAGGGGAATCAAAGTTGTAAGTTGTGTGAAGAATGAGATTGGGGAAATGATATGGGAGCCCAATGAGTTAAGTGACAGATGGGGCAAATACTTCTGTGAGTTATTAGATCAGGAGAGCAAAAATGATTCTGAGACAGATGCAGATGATGTCACAATGAGGGATGAAAGCACAGGAGGGATCTCAAGAGAAGAAGAAGTGTGTAAAGCTCTAAAATCTCTTCAGAATGGTAAGGCTCCAGGAGTTGATGGCATAACTGCAGAGATGTTGAAGTATGGTGGTGACTCTATAATTGACTGGTTAACTGAAATTTGCCAGTTGTGCTGGGAGTTAGGAATGGTCCCTCGGGATTGGAAGGATGCTATTATTGTTCCTTTGTATAAGGGAAAAGGTGATCAGACTGAATGCAAGAACTATCGTGGTATTAGCCTACTGAGTGTGCCAGGGAAAGTGTTTGGTAAGGTTGTTATTGAAAAAGTACAGGGTCTTACATCATTGAAAGTGTGGGATGTTCAGAGTGGTTTTATGCCTGGTAAAGGCTGCACTAACCAGATTTTTGCATTACACATGATTGAAAAGTATCTGGCTGTTGGGAAGAAAGTTTTTACTGCCTTCATAGATTTAGAGAAAGCTTACAACCGAGTGAACAGGACACTTTTGTGGAAGGTATTGAATGAATATGGTGTTACTGGGAATCTACTTAATAGTGTAAAAGCCATGTATGCTGGTAGTAGAGCTTGTGTACGAGTGAATAGTGTTTTATCAAAATGGTTTTCCATTGGTGCAGGAGTTAGACAAGGTTGTGTAATGTCACCATGGCTGTTTAATATATTTATGGAAGCATGCATGCATGAGGCCAAAATAGATAATAGTGGTTTATGTCTTGGTGATATCTGTGTGTGCAGATTGCTGTATGCTGATGACACCACTGTCCTGTTGGCAGAGAGCAAAAGTGAGTTGCAGAGTATGTTGACTCGGATGCACGAAGTTTGCATGAAATTCAAACTGAGTATAAATAAGGGAAAAACCAAAGTTATGGTGTTTGAGAGAGAAATGGGTAGCACTGAATGTAATGTAAGTATAAATGGCACTGTGATTGACCAGGTGAGTGAGTTTGTGTATTTAGAAAGCATGTTTGACAGAGAGAACAAGTTGGATGGTGAAATCAGTAGGCGAGTAAATTCTTCTTTGAAAGTCATAGCTGCTCTGGGAGGTTTTCACAGGACTGATGGGTTCTCTAGAGAGTCCCGCATGGCTGTGTATGAAACAGTAATTGCTCCTACTCTGATGTATGGCAGTGAAACCTGGGTACTGCAGAAGAAACATAGGAGTCGTTTGTGTGCTGGAGAAATGCATTACGTATGTGGGGTTTGTGGCAAGACACGATCTGATTGTGTGAGGAATGAAGATGTATTGCAGTTGTGTGATGTAAAGCAAAATGTTGTTAGCAAGGAGGAGACCAATATGCTTCGGTGGTTTGGCCATGTTGAAAGAATGAGTGACGAAATGCTTACTAAGAAAATCTTTTCAGCCCAAGTGGCAGGAAGGAAAGGCAGAGGAAGGCCAAGGAAGACATGGGTGGATCAGATTGAGGAGTGTCTACATGAGAAAAAGATTATGAGTATGAAGTATAAAAGATCTTGTGTACGGCGTGCAATGGATATCAGTGAAGCACAAGTTGTATGTCAAGATTGCTGTAAATGGCGAAGTTTGATACAACAACAATAAGTAAAAATATCTGGAAGTTTGCATTTCTTTTTGGAGCTAATCTCTGAATCTCAGAGAACAGCTTAGTGATATGTATGTATGTATGTATGTATTTTAACATCTTAGTTCAAAAATTGCTGTCGACTTACAAAATACTTAAGGAAAAGATTTTAATTTAATAACTAGCTGCTGCAAGAGGAACCTGGAAATAAAATTTAAATTTTTTCTGTGTAAAGGAAACTTTTGATACAGTTCCTATGTATTGAGAACAGGCCTTGATAAAATCTAGAGGCCAGAAACGTCTGTAAAAACAAAAGAACTGAGGAGATGTGGAAAATACTTGAACATTCACTTCAAGTTAAATTAGAATTAAGTATATTAATCTGAGTAAAGCCTTGAGTAAGTGTTTTAATTTCTGTAAATAACATTTCGATTTTTTTAATCTACAAGCAAAAAAGTATTGGCAAAATCTGCTAATAATTTGAAAACTATCGGTGTACGCACATACTTTTACATTCTACTACTTTGGTTGGAAGTATAGTTTTATAAGGATTTTTTTCTAATTTGAATTAATTTTCTCTGAACAATATTATTTTTGAACACATATCATTGCTCCTTTGTTTCTGTAATGTTTCAAAACCATCTTGATAGCTGTTTACTTTTGGTACTACTGATTTTGAATTTAATGTTCACTCTGAATTTTGTAGCTGTTTGTTTCCAAATGGCAAAGTAATAGACCATTTTTTGTATTTGCTAGTTGATTCTGTATCTTCAGATTTCTCTGAATGAATAATCTTTTCATTTCTAAGCAATTAAATTAGAGAGCCACAAACCAATATTTCTATTCACTGTCGGATTAATACTTTTCCGATTATGCCAGTGCTTCTTAATTAGCCTTTCTCTGACTTATGGATCTCTTCTATTATCAGATTGTTAAGGGCAACAGATTAAAGGCTGGATCACATAGCTACGCTGTGTGGAAAAGCCATACAAACTGTCACAGTTTGATTGTACCTATCCAGTAGAGATAAGATTAGGGTGTGACATTTTTTTCTAGCAATGTATGTATATATATATATACTGGTCACAAAAAGTTAGGAATATTGCATGAAGTGAAGCTACGTAACATATGCGACAGAGTATGTTTACAAAAACAATTTAATGAACAATCTGCACACAACAAGTAGTGCCACAATATAGACAAAAGTGTATTTTCAGAGAATGTCCATACCTCTGGATTTCAGTATCCAGTAACACTACTTATGTGTTGAAGAACATCTTTACACCTACAAAGCATACTTGCAGTGACATTATTGATGAGTGTCTGGTGCAGTTAGTCCCATATTAGTGAACACATTAGAGAGGTCTGCCAGTATACTGGGGTATGGAACCTAGTTATCTAAATGTTGCTGTATAGATTCCCAAATTTTCTTAATAGGATTAAGGTCAGGAGACCTGAGATAGCTATAAAGATTTGATCTAGTGGCTTTCCAGCCAGGGCCGGTCCAAGGGATAGGCCGGGTGGTAAATGTGTAGTTAGCGTCCTAATTTATTTCGTCGAAAAAGTTTAAAAGTAAAAGTGCGATGTACAGATTTTAGTGTATGGAAATTAATGGCAAATGGTGCAGAAATTGCATATTTTAAATGTGTTTTAAAGATTTTTTTCCGTAATATTGACCTGTGAGTCTGACGCTGTGAAGAGAAGCTGCAGTAGGTCTAATGTATTGCTCCGGCAAAGAATGTGAAGCTTTGATCCTTTAAAAGGAAGGTTTACTGCTGTGCCAAAATGATGGGCGGAAGAGTACAAGAGAAAGAGGTTACGTTGTTGGCAGGGGAGCAATAAATGTAGTGATACGCTACAGAAAATAGGTCTACAGCATCCACCCTTTGTTTTGTTGTATCCTGTATGTTGTTGGCAGGAAAAACCAGATAAAACCTCTTCGATTTGCAAAAGATACGTATAAGTAAGATAGAAACTGACCTGCGAACAAGATATTAACAGGAGAACCAAAAGTGCAGTGACACAGCAAATCAGCTATGAATGGAAGCTGTTCAAACCAGAACCTTTTGAAAGTTATAGTTCCCCAGTTTCCTGTACAACATAGAAAAGCATGTTAGTACTTTCTATTTTGAATCAAGGAATTGTATGCAAATGAAACGAAAAATTTCTCAACATCTGCTTTAAAAACAATGACAAAACATGAACGAACTATATTGTGTAGCGTATGAGTATAACATGGCTCGCTCTCGTGGCAAGAAAATACGCGCTTGGACTGGTAGTCGTCCGCGTGTGAATTAAACGCCACAGCGAATCTTCTTTTCAACGGAGCAAAGCTTCACATTGTCGGCGTAGCGATGCGCAGAGTCGTAGAATATAGACGTACACGCGTACGCCATACACGGATAGTTTGCAGATTTTGCATATAGTTTTTGCTTGTAGATTAAAAAAATAAAAATGTTTTTACAACAATTGAAACACTTACTCAAGGCTTTACTAAGATTAATATATTTAATTCTATCTTAACATGAGAATGTTCAACTATTTTTCACATCTTCCGATAGAGAGTTCTTTTGTTTTTGCAGAAGTTTCTGGCCTCTTGATTTTATCAAGGCCTGTTCTCAATATATAGGAACTGTAACAAAAGTTTCGTTTACACAGAAATATTTTTTTTATTTTATTGCTAGGTTACTCTTGCAGTTGCCAGTTATTAATATAAAATCTTTTCCTTATGTATTTTATCAGTACTATTTTTTGAATTAAGTTGTTAAAAATGCTATATATAATTTTTGAAGGTTCATTAACGGAACTGCTTTTCTAGATATAAAAACTTTCTTTAAGTAGTCTCTTGTTTTTATGAGGTACATAGTCCAAAAATTTTTAAGTTTTGGCCTTAAGGTCCATTTTACACACATTTTTGCAGATTCAGTCATGATGTACTTTTGCCCTTTCTGGAATCTGTAATGTTCTAATAATTATTTACTGTTATATTAATTTTTCTTTAAATTATCTCATTCCATTGTTATCGTGATTTGCGGGTTTGCAGCAAGTTTTCTGTTTCAATGGTTGTGTATGCAGATACATTTTTTTTTATGCAACTCTGGCGATGTGTTACGCCTACCGCAGCGTCTCTTCACAGCATCACACTCACAGGTCAATATTACGATAGAAAATCTTTAAAACACATTTAAAATATGAAATTTCTGCACCATTTGCCATTAATTTCTGTACTCTAAAATCTTTACGTCACATTTTTTCCAGGTACTGACATTTTTCCGACAAAATAATTTAGGACGCTAATATACATATTTACCGGCCAAGTAGGCAGCCACCAAATGGAAGGGATGCCAAATTAGCCCATGGATTTGTAAATTTTCTTACATAGTAAAATTATCCGCAAACTTTTTTTTTTCTTTTATGATCTAGTCTGTATTTGCCACAAAAATGAAAGCTGAATACTCCTTTACTGTTTCTCTGGTACGTGCAAAGTTCCTATATATATACCACCAACAACAAGAAGAAGCATTTTCAATTCTTGTGTGTGTTTTTTCTGAGAATTCTTCTCTGCTGCTTTTTTACGCATTTGGGTTTTCAGGGGAAAAAAATTAACATTTTTTTTTTTGTTCGTTCCTGATGTTTGTTGACATTTTTATATACACTGAGTGGCCATTTTATTACGACCACCTGACAGTTTTAAGCAAATGAGCTATGACTGCACGCTGTTACCGCCATAGGGTGAGGCTAGTATAAAAAGGGAAAGCTTAGTGCGTGCGACAATAGTAGAAGCGATTTTGGGGAGACGAGATGGGTAAAATACGCGATTTGAGGGACTTTCAATTGGATGATTGTAGGAGCATGGAACCACGGAGCGAGTATCACCGAAACCGCCACATTCATGAAATGTTCCAGAGCAGCTGTTGTTAAAGTGTTTAAAGACGGGTGTGCCAGCCAAAAAATTGGGTCTCTACGTGCAACGTGTGGTTGTCATCGACTAGTGACTGCTCGGGCGGAACGGAGAGTGTCCAGACTGATAATAGACAACAGATGGGCAACAGTGCAGCAAATTACAGACCATCTTAATCAAGGATCCCTCAAATGATCTGTGCACGCACTGTTCGCCGTAAATTGCACGGATGGGATATGGCAGAAGAAGGCCTGTTCGAACACCTTTGCTGTCTGCAGTTAACAAGAGAAAATGTCACCAGTTCGCACAGGAGACATGGGACAGTCGATAATTGGAAACAAATTATGTGGTCCGATGAATCACATTTTCAGTTGCACCATGCCGATGGCTGAGTGAGAATTTGGCGGAAACAGCACGAAAGCATGGACCCCAAATGCATTGCTACAACCCTTCAAGCTGGTGGAGGCAACGTTATGGTTTGGGGAATGTTTTCTTGGCATGCTTTGGGCCCTTTAATTTTTGTTGATCAACGTCCGACTGGCACATCATATCTAAACATCGTTGCAGACCAAGTGCATCCTGTCATGTGGATGGTTTATCCCAATGGCGATGGCTACTTTCAACAAGATAATGCGTCTTGCCATAGTGCTCGTATTGTACAGGATTGGTTTCAGGAACATGCCGGTAAGTTTACTTTGCTTAGGTGGCCCCCACAATCTTCAGATCTCAACCCCATTGAGAATTTGTGGGATGAAGTTGAACGAGCCATCAGACAGCTGGATCCACAACCCTGCAATCTCACACTCCTGGAAAGTGCTATTCATCAAGCATGGTCTTAGATTCCACAAATCACCTATCAACATTTCGTGGAGTCCATGCCACGAAGAATCTACATCGATGCATTATTAAAGGCAAAAAGTGGCCCAACGAAGTACTGAGGGGGTGGTCATAATAAAGTGGCTACTCAGTGTATAACAATAAAGCTTGAGTGACAAGCCTTATTGTTATGTACATCTTGGAAATAAATCCCTAATTCCCACAGCCTAGGGTTAAGCAGAATAAAACACTTTTTACTATGAAAACTGCAACAAAGCTCCTACAGATTGCGAACCATATATAAATCAACGGTTTTCTATCCGCTCATTGATAGCGCATTGTTTGCCATTCAGGAAAGATTTACTCAGTTGCAAAAACTTTCCAACGCTTCGGGTTTCCTTTATAATTTGAAGAAATTGCCTGACAGGGGATTCTTTAAAAGAAAAGTGTATTCAGTTAGAAAAATTCCTTAAGGATACTGACAGTGAAGAAAAAGATATCAATGAGGAGCAACTGTTTGAAGAGCTGCAGCATTTGCAAGCACTTATGAGCAAATGCAGCTCAGCTACTACAATAGAAGCTCTAAACTTCATATTCCAGCATGATATGGTTCATTGTTTTCCCAACAGTAGGATTTGCTTTCGAATATTGCAATTCCTGTCTGTAGAAAGCGGGAAAAAAAGTTTTAATAAATTAAAGCTGATAAAGACTTATTTGAGATCTACAACGATGCAGGAACAGCTAATCAGCTTTATCCATCATTTGTACTGAAAACGATATTGCACAAACAAATTTTCTGAAGCAAAGAAGAGGTTTTTCCATAGTAAAGCCAGACATGAACATTTCATGTAAATAACGCAAACAACTATGTATGATTCCGTCATTTTGTGAGTAAAATTATCATTATTATATTTGACTATTTATTTGTAGCATAGCATATAATAGTGAGTTAGTGGCATATCTACTGAGCATACTAAGTTGAAAAGTTGAGATTAGAGCTATTTGCTGTGTTTGGGTGCTTACTGCAAAAAAATAAATAAATAAAAGGAGTCTTTCTGGCTGTCGGAACTCCCCCCCCCCCAAAAAAAAAACCCAGAAAAAGTTGAATGCCATGATGACAGCACCTTCAATAGGTTTCATCAGTGGTTTAGTAGCTTTTTCTTTTCTTTTTTTTTAATTTTCATTCCAGTTAATAGTAACTGCAGCTTGTGCTCATTTTGGCTTTTAACTTTACTAGTAACTTGTTTTTCAGTGTTTACTTCCCTTTTTGTTTCTTCTTGCTTGATTCTTAATATATATAAAGATAAATTAAAATTTGGGAGTATAACATAATATAATTTTATGAGCATAATTTAAAAAGTTTCCAGCACTAATTAGGGCAAACTTTTGAGTGTGATTTACATTAAGAAATAATTGGGCATTCAAAACAGTTGAATTATATAAAAAAATTGCATAAATGATTTTTTTTTATTTTACTCAGGTTTGGTTATTCATGGCTCTAGTTAGGAAAGTTAGGGATGTTATGCAAAACACAGGTAAGTGTAAATTAAGTGCAACTTCCTGTAGCTTTAAAACTTGAGCTTATATCATTCAGATCAGTATATCCCCTCGTCCCAGTAGATCTCTCTGTAGAGTACAACTGGATCACATTGTGAAAGTCAACCAACTTGGTGACTTCACCAAGCTGGTAAATATAATTAGGGACAGGCGACTGCTTATAGCCCATTGAGTTGCTCACCATGGTCAATAAACCCAACAACAACAACAACAACAAAAAAAAAAGCTCTATTTTTTTTTTGTTTTAAAGAAATTGCAGCACACACAGGATATAGATTGTCCTTTCGTTGTAGACAAAGCTGTCCAGAAATTTAGGAACTTTCAAAAGTTTAAATTTCAAAGTTATTTTGAAATCTATAAACAAGGCAAATTTTTATGGATCAAAAGACTACGTTGAAGACAAATTCCTGGGGAATTTATCAGATTGCTTGTGAATGTGGACTTTCATGTATAGAACAGATTCCATAAGGCTTTTAAGTTTTCATGTGAAAGAACACATGACATATGTGCAGAACTGAAGAAGTCATCTATAGCCCAACATTGTCATGAAAATAACCAGATTTTTTTTAAAATGCTACGCTTATTGATAAACCTGATTTGACTATCAAGCTTAATATATTAGAAGCTTTCCACATATAGTGCAACTGCTCATGGCTTGACATGACATCTACTAGATTTCTTTCAAACACGTGGAAACAACTTGCCAAAAACAGTGACTGTCAGAATGTTGATGATGTCGCGATGATTTGAACGTTTGCACTCCATTTGTCCTAATGAAGCCAAGCCAAATGCTCAGTGAAACTACAGTAGATTTAAAATCTTAAAATAAAATATTTAATTGTGAATAAACATTGCTTATTTATTCTATCTCAACAGCACGAGTATTGTAGTCATAAAATATATTTGGGAATTACTTGGAGCAGAAGCATACCATACAAGAGCATTAACCAGAAAAGAAATCATGTGTTTCTTTGAAAAAAAACAAAAACAAAAAAACCCTTTGCAGTGGGTTTTTTTGTTTTTTGTTTTTTAAAGTGAACCCCGCCCCACCTGTTTTTCAGGTAAGTAAGGATGGCAATATAAGTCCCTCAATGGTAGTTTTACAGAAAATTTTATTTTAAACCTGGGATTCATGCAGTCCATAAATTTTAATTTTAAGTTATGCGGAAGTTCAAAAAAGCTCAATTTTTGAATGACATTAACTCAAAAACCCCATTTTTTAAAAATCTGAAAATCTGTCCATTTGATGTCCTTTTAGTTGTTAATAAATTGCTCATTGCAGAATAGTGTATTTGAGCCTGGTTAATTTTATATATATTTTTAAAGACTGCACGTTTTCAGCGTTATTGCGTAATACAGCACAAAATGCAATAGATTGTCCATATTTCACTGTAAACATCGTTTAATCACGTTTCAAAGTTAAAACATAGATTACTGGTGTTTGATTAGAACAATTACATTATATTTTGAAGTTCAGCACAAAAATATACACTAAAAAATGTGCAGAACATAACATTATTATACTACAGCATCACTGTAATTCAATAACATAGAATTTTTTTTGACACTTGGTGTTATTGCAATTTTTTTATTAATTTTACTTTCATAAAAAAATAATTTTCACAAATAGCCTTTTAGATGATAAACAATTTCTTAGCAGTATATTAATAGTTACCTGTAAAAGGTTTATATAGAAGGATTAGGCACAGTAGGTGAGGTTTATTTTTCTCAGCTCCTGTTGGTCAAAAGTATGGAGTAGTGCAGATAGTCCAAGTGGAGTAGGATTCCTTACTTTAAGCAGCACATTTTCTAATGGCATTGGACATTCACCTTTCTTCTTTCCAGATTCCTCTGGCCACTTGGAACCCTTTAGCTGGACCATGGGGATGCATAAATGACACAGTAATGTCATTGAGCTCTCGAGATATACCTGTAATCTGCCCCATCCACCAATTATTGTCATAAACACACCCAACAAACTCGGCTACCTGGAAATCACTTACTGAGTAATGTTTTTTCACCTGGCTGGATGTTTCAACTTTTTCAACTTGATGTTTTAATGGTACATCCCATATAAGACTCGTTATTTTTAACCAACCAGTAATGTTTTGATTGTATTCCTACAACAGGCTTTACATTAGCCCCCCAATCTTCTTCCTTAATAGACCTGTAGGCTTGAACAGTTTTACCTTCAAGAATCAGTAGTGTTATATTTTGTAAAAGATGAGAAAGTTCAGCAACAAATGAAGCTGCATCTCTTACGGCTTGCACAGACCCTCTTTGGAGATTAAACTTTGTTGCATAATGCTTACATAGCCCACCTATAGCATCACATGAACTTTTGCCATGCCCAGTTGCTAAAAAAATCCACTATTTTTCCTCAATTTGATTAGTTTTAGAATGCTCATAAATTTGGTATATATTTTTGAAATGTCCAGCAGCCCCATCGGAAATGTAAACAAGTGATCTAATATTTTCTAATTGGCACAACTTAGAAATTTCTTTTTTTATAATCTCTATAGCACAGAGAGCATGAGCTGTGTCATCAGACACTACAACAAAACTTTTTATCTCTTTTTCAAGATATGCAACACATGTGAGTAGTGAAATCTGAACATTTTGCCAGTGGTAACTTTGTATTTCATCGGGCAGTATCATTGTCCAATTTTCAGCAAAATCAAAATGTAAAACTATAATGTCAGAACATTCTTTCACAGATATTTTTGCTTCAGCTATTCCTTCTCTTTGGATTTTCCTGATTTTGCTATGAGAAATTGCTTTCTTCACCCAATGCCTTACATCTTGTAGAAACTTTTGGACAGATACAGATTTTCTTATGAGGTCACCACCTTCCCAAATAGCAAATGTAACTTCTTTATTCAAGCAAAGCGTTTCAACTGTCAGTGCTTCTGTACCGGGGCAGTCATCACACTCTTGGAGCCAACAATCTTCATTGCTTATTCTGTCGCATAAACACTTCTGTAAAAGAACTTGTTCCTCAATTCGTGTGTTTGTTATATTTTGGAGAGCTGTACATATAAGTTTCAGATTACTGCAATAAAAACAAGTGCATACTGCTTGTATTGGCTGAATTTTGACCCACTTTAGATGTAGAGTGTAACACTTTGAAAGACCAATTTTTATATTTGGGTTGTCTTTTTTCATTAGTCTATATATGCCTCTTTGATTGATCTTGTCATAAATCTTCTTACCATTTTAATTTTCTCACCATTATCATCTCTAACACAAACATCATTTTTGTTTGGACTATCCCTAGTACAGTCTGTACTATCATCTAGGTAGTATGACAATGCCAGAGTTGCAGCTTCTGTAGACAATGGATGCCCACTGTAGGGGTCAGGTTGAGCATAGATTCCCTTTTCTCTTCTAACCTTGCATGATTTATCTATGAGTTACTTTGATAATGTAGGTAACTCTCCCTTCAAATTAGTTTTACTAACAGTCTATGGTAGCAATGTCAGTAATTGCACTTTTTTCAGTGTAGTTACAAGTATGAAGTGCTGTATTAATATTAGAAAACCACTGATTACAAGTAGAACAGTCAGGCTTCTCAAGAGACAACTGACTTGAAACACCAACTCCATACATGTCTTCTAATTTCTGCACAGCTGAAGTTGTTAGTGTTTTCTCTAATGTCAACTTTTTTCTCTTCACATAAGCTTCTCTCCTATCCTCCCTAACTTCTGAAGGGGCTTTAAATGGTGGCACATTAACATCAAGCATTGTAATACTGCTATTTAAAACATCCACAATCTCATGACTGGGAATGAAAGAGCACTCTCTCTCTCTGATGTGGGAATTTCTTCTTCAGTTTCATTTGCACATTCCAAAATTTTTCTTTTGTAAAAAGTCACACAATTGCAACACAAATAATCATTTCTATTTACAGAGACAGATGTGCCTACAATCCTTTGAATTTCATCACCTAAATCACCAACACCACAAAACCTAACAAGCTTAGTTTTGTACACAACTCTTTTGTGTCTTTTAATGTAGTCCACACATTTAACTCTCTCAGAACTATGATGATCAGACATTATAAATTATTCACTGAACAATACTGAACATCACTCATCAACAGACAAGAGCAAACTGGAGTGGGAGAAAGGTGGGGAATTAGTAAATGAAGGACATAACAGCTGCTGATTGGCTGTTCAGTGAGCAATCAATGGACATGTTTGTACTTGCAAAAGCTTGTCATAACCTGTTGTTTCAGCATTGTGGCTTGTGCAATTTCATTACAAAATGCTATAAATTTATGAGGAGTATCAGTAGAACAGTGGATGGTTACAAAATTAACAAGTTTAACAAAATAAATAATTCAAAGTATATATATATAGAGAGGGAGAGAGTATGAGGTTGCAAATAATTCCCCTAGAAAAGAAATAAAACCAGCAAGAACATACTACCATGTTCTGCAAATATTTTTAGTATATGTTTTTGTGCTGAACTTCAAAATATAATGTAATTGTACTAATCAAACACCAGTAACCTATGTTTTAACTTTGAAACGTGATGCAACAACGCAGAAAGGCTGAAAATGTGCAATCTTTAAAAAAATATATAAAATTAATCAAGCAAAAATACACTATTCTGCAATGAGCAATTTATTAACAACTAAGAGGACATCAAATGGCCAGATTTTTTAAAAAATGGGGTTTTTGAGTTAATGTCATTCAAAAATTGAGCTTTTTTGAACTTCCACATAACTTAAAAATTAAATGAAAAAACCATGAGGAATAATCACTCACCATAAATATCATGGTAACCTCCAATGGACCAAACACTTCCAACACGTCAATTCATCGTGATGTAACTGGGCTTCCACAGGTTTACAGACCTCTTGCTTACGCTTCTTATTTTCGGGTGTGAAACATCGTTTTTTTCCTTTGCCTTATAGTATGTTACTATAATGCTTGTCAATTCGATAAAAATCATACATACAACTCATTCATACAATTCAAGTAAAAACTATGTACATAAACCTTACATTCACAGGTGATTAAACCTTAGTCAATTCTAATTATGGAACTCCTCCTTCTGTTTCACAACCTCTGCTACTCCCACTGCAATTGTCACACCCATTCAGCCCCGCACATCCAATCCTCTAGTACTTTCGACAGATCCCTGTCATCTTCAGGAGGCAGGTGTGTCTCATCCGCCCACCGCAGCTCAAGTGAGCAGAGCCATCGAGGCCTGGGCCCCAGTCGCTATCTCCCTGGCCTCGATGGCTCTGCTCACTTGAGCTGCGGTGGGCCTGGATGAGATCTTCACCTGCCTCCCTGAGACAGGGATCTGTCGAAAGTACTAGAAAGATTGGATGTGTCAGCTGAAATGGGTGACTGAACAATTGCAGTGGGAAATAGCAGAGGTTGTGAAAGAGGAGAGTTCCATAATTAGAATTGACTAAGGTTTAATCACCTGTGAATGTAAGGTTTATGTACATAGTTTTTACTTAGTGTATGAATGAGTTGTATGTATGATTTTTATCGAATTGACAAGCATTATAGTAACATACTATAAGGCAAAGAAAAAAAAAAAAACGATGTTTCACACCCCGAAAATAGAAAGCGTAAGCAAGAGGTCTGCTAAACCTGTGGAAGCTGAGTTATCACGATGAGATGACGTGTTGGAGTGTTTGGTCCATTGGAGGTTACCATGATATTTATGGTGGTGATTATTCCTCATGGTTTTTCATTTATGAATTGCACGTAAACTATGCGCACTTTGCAAGAGGTTAATACCTTAAAAGTGCAAATATAATAATTAAAATTAAATGTTATGGACTGCATGCATCCCAGGTTTAAAATAAAATTTGCTGTAAAACTACCATTGAGGGACTTCATATTGCCATCCTTACTTACCTGAAAAATAATTATTTAGTGAGAAAAAAAAAATTCCGAAAATGCAAATAAATTTTTTTTTGTGCAGTGTTTCTTTTTCCTTATTAATAACGTCAGTCAGGCTTATTCAAACTATGCCAAGTTAAAATTTAACTCAATAGCTACAAAATAAAAAAAAATTGAAGTGAATAGATTAAATAGTTTTGAAGCAGCGCTCATTTTAAAATACAGCACTTTCCCCATTTTCCAAAGATCGCTAGATTTTAGCCAAACTTCAAAACGCTGTAGCTGGAGAAATTTTTTTTTAGGAAAATCCATGCATTTACAACTAGGATATTTTATGTCTCCAATAGTTGTAACTACTGTAATTTTTTGGAACAAATCTAAAATGGTCACCTGACACATTTTGGTACTGTCTGCCTGAATTGAGATGGAATGACTCACCTAAAAGAAAAATTAAAAACAAAGCTGTGAAAGTACTACTTGGATTCTCCCAGCATTATTTCACCTCACATTTCTAATAATCTATCAGCAAAATATCAGATGTGTCGGAAAAACTGCCATAAATGACAACACAACTGACTCAGTTTTATGTTGCAATAACTTAGATGTTAGTGGTATTAAAATGTCTACTTTATGTTAGAGGAGTTTTTAGTCGTACGAGTTAAATATGAGCAACTAAATTCCCAAGAAAATTGCAACGGCCACGGCGAAGCCAGTGAAATGAATTTGAGTCAAAGCATAGTTTACGAAGTCGTATACCTTGTGAACAATAAATATACAGGGTGTCCGAGAATTATTGGACGCATTACAAAATTATATAAAACAAAACATTAAACAGATAGAAAGAAACTGACTGTACTAACTTACAATGTAACTACACAAGTTAATAAATTTTGATGTGAGATCCCTTGGTTGCTCGTACTACGTCCAAGTGATACTCGATTTCATGCCATGTATTGGGAAGCGTCTGAGGAGTTATGGAATTAATAGCAGCTGTGATACGCTGCTTCAGTTCCTCTAAATCACGATCCTTCACATAACCCCACATGAAATAATCCAATGGAGTTAGATCTGGGGAGTGAGGAACCACAGAATGGGACCACCACACCCAATCTATCTGTTGGGGGAAATGCTCATTTAGGCATTTATGTACACACATTGACCAATGCGGATGCATGCCGTCTTGTTGGAAAATGATGTCACATCTTTTGATCTGGGGTATAGGGAAATTTTCTGGCATATCCAAGTAAATGTTAGCATTTATGGTTTTCTCACAGAAGAAAGGGCCAATCACTTCTCTTTTTTATAGGGCACACCACACATTAACTTTTGGAGAATCACGTTCCAGTTCAATAGCAGCATGAGGCAGTTCACTGCCCCATATCCAAACAAAACATAGTTTACAAAGTGAAACAATACCTGATACATGAAATGTGGATTCATCACTAAAAATTACAGTACTGAGAAAGTTTTCACCATTTTCCACTCGATTCAGCATATCCACAGCGAAATCGTATCACAGAGTGTGATTATTTACATGTGTCTTTTGCACTATTTGAATTTTATAAGCATGAAAATAATTTCTTGTGCAAGATATCGTGAACTGTCTAATTTGGAATGCACAGTTCTCTGCTTGCTTTACGAACGGATTTCCTGGGGCTTCGTCGGGAACTTTCATAACTTGGTCAACCATCTGACCTCCAACACTAGGCCAACCGGCTCCTTCACGATGTTCCACATTGCCAGTTTCTTTAAACTGTTTCATTCACCGCTTAGCTGAATTCGTTGACGGAGGATTACAACCATACTCTAAACGGTACTGTCTTTTAACTTTAACAGTTTAACGACAGACTTTAATTCCGCAAACCATAACACACACACACACATCGCCCTCTGCTGTACGGATGACATGACTACTGATTGCTCATTTCTCATACATTCCTCATCAGGCCACACCTAGCGCCATCTATCGAATTCTGGGAATAACAATTCTGCTAAACAGAAATATAGAAACCGTGTTAGTAATACGTGACATAGAAAAACAGACAATGCTCATAGTTTTTTTGTGTGCATAATTTTGTAATGCGTCCAATAATTCTCGGACACCCTGTATAATGGTGAGAGATTGTGTTGCACTAGTAACTGTGATAGAAATGCTTTTTTTATAACATTACTTTCCTAACAAAGTCATCCCTTATAATGCTTCATCAAAAATAAGTGATAGTAAAATAACTTTTAGGAACAGCAAAAGTTTTGTGAAGGGGCCTTCATATGATGAAAATGATTTTTTAGGTTAGCTAAAAACTTCATTTATTTACCCCCAAATTTTTGTAGACTAGGTAAACAAGACTGTATACAACAGATTATCATGGCAGCTTTAAGATAAGCATTGCCGTACGTCCCTCTTACGGAGCACAACCGTTGCTAAAACAGTTTTGCTACGTTATGGAAACGTTGTTTAAACGTTTATTTTCAACGTAATATGCAAAGCAAAAGATTTGAAGAACGAAAGATAAACGTCTAAAAAACGTTGATGAAACGTTGTTTTAACGTTTTACGCCGTCGTACGTAACGCCAAAAAAGTCTTATAACCGGAACAGAACCTTTGATAAAACGTTGTCGTAATGTTTTTTACGACGTTCAAATGACATAATACACAAAGGACAGCAACGTTTAATAGAGAAGATTTAGACATTGATTAACCGCTTCTGTAACGTTTACTAAACGTAATACAGAAAGGAAAAGTACGTTGTAAAATCGAAAGTTAAACGTTGCTAAACGGTTGTTAAAACCATTTCGCAACGTAATAAAGGAAGGAATATGACGGTTAAATAACGTTATTTAAACGTCTTAAAAACGGTGACACATCGTTAGAACAACGGTTGAAAAACCATTGAATCAACGAGACGTATTAGCGTTTTATAAATGTAATATTGTGACGTTTTTTAACGTCATTTCGAACTGGTTTTAAAACATTTTACAAACGTTTTTGTGCTACTTGGGAACATTATACACTGATGGAAAAAAAAATCCCAACACCAAGAAGGGGTTGTGTTAGATAAATGACAGTTGGTAGGCTGTGAGAGTACATCTGTAAGATGACGTCTATGCAAATTTCGTGCTCGGCGCATACGTGTGGCGTTGTAGCGCCCCTCGGAACATGCAAAGCAGTTTTGTTGTAAATACGCGCTGTAACGTTCGTGAGCGTTAGTTATCGTTGAGATTCGACGTAGGGTGTTGATGTTAGTTAAGAATGCCTTTAAGAAGACGAAGAAGCCATTATCAACAGCTCACGGAGTTTGAACGAGGTCGTGTAATAGGGCTACGAGAAGGTGGATTTTCTTTCCGCAATATTGCAGAACGACTTGGCAGGAATGTAGCCACTGTGCACGATTGTTGGCAGCGGTGGTCAAGGGAAGGTACTGCCTCAAGAAGACCGGGTTCCGGCCGGCCACGTGGCACTACTGAGAGGGAAGACCGCTGTGTACGGCGTATGGCCGTGGCGCATCGTACCGCGTCTGCGACAGCATTTCGAGCTGCAGTTTCCACCAAAGTGACACAACGAACTGTTACAAATCGGTTACTTGAAGGACAGTTCCGAGCCAGGCGCCCTGTAGCCTGCATTCCACTTACTCCAAACCACTGCCATTTGCGACGTCAGTGGTGTCAAGCTAGAGCTCACTGGAGGACGGAGTGGAGATCTGTTGTGTTTTCTGATGAAAGCCGGTTCTGCCTGGGTGCCAGTGATGGCTGTGTGTTGGTTAGAAGGAGGCCAGGTGAGCGCCTGCAACCAACCTGTCTGCGGTTGAGACACACTGGACCTACACCTGGAGTTATGGTCTGGGGAGCAATTTCCTATGACAGCAGGAGCACTCTCGTGGTTATCCCACGCACCCTGATGGCACAGTTGTACGTCGGTCTGGTGATTCAACCTGTTGTGCTGCCATTTAAGAACAGCATTCCAGGGGTGTTTTCCAACAGGATAACGCTCGCCCGCATACCGCTGTTGTAACCCAACACGCTCTACAGAGTGTCGACATGTTGCCGTGGCCTTCGAGATCACCAGATCTTTCACCAATCGAGCACGTATGGGACATCATTGGATGACAACTCCAGCGTCACCCCCAACCAGCATTAACCGTCCCTGTATTGACCGACCAAGTGCAACAGGCATGGAACTCCATCCCACAAACTGACATCCAGCACCTGTATGACACAATGCATGAACGTTTGAGTGCTTGCATTCAACATTCTGGCGGTTACACAGGTTATTAATGCACCAGCATTTCACATTTAAAATGGCTCTTCTCGCGCTTACAATAAGCTGTGATCTTGGAACCTTAATCGATTAAATATGTTAAATATACAAATGTATTACAGCCATTTCATTCCTCTACAACTATTTTTTTCGTGGTGTTGGGATTCCCCCCCCTCAGTTTATAAGGCAAGTGCTCATAATGTTTTGGCTCTTTGGTGTATGTCATGCATGTTAAAAGTTTGAACTAAGTACTAGAAAACTGCATTTTAATTTATTCACATTTTTGAACAAAACCATACATACATATCCTTAAGATGTTCTCTGAAATTCAGAGGTTAGCTCCACAAAGAAACACAGACCACCACATAAATTTTTAACTGATAATTTACTTACTGCTGCCGTATCAAACTTCTCCATTTACAGCTATCTTGACACAACTCAGGCTTCACTGACATTCATCACAGGCCGTACACAAGATTTATACTTCATACTTATAATTTTTTTCTCATGCAGACACTCCTTAATCTTATTATCTCATGACTTCCTTGGCTTTCCTCTGCCTTTCTTTCCTGCCACTTGGGCTGAAAAATTGTCTTAGTAATCATCTCATCACTCATTCTTTCAACATGGTCAAACCACCTAAGAATATCAGTCTCCACCTTATTAAAAAATTTTGCTTCACATTACACAACTGCAACAAATCTTCATTCCTCACACGATCAGAGAGTGTTTTGCCACAAATTCCCCATAAGTAACGCATCTCTCCAGCACACAAATGATTCCTATGTCTTCTGCAATACCCAGGTTTCATTGCCATACATCAGAGTAGGAACAATTACACTCTCATACACAGCCATTCGGGACTCTCTTGAGAACCCATCATTCCTGTGAAAACCTCCTAAAGCAGCTATGGACTTTCAATGTAGAATTCACTCGCCTACTAATTTCACCATCTAATTTGTTCTCTCTGTCAAACATGCTTCCTAAATACACAACTCACTCACCTGGTCAATCACTGTGCCATTTAGACTTCCCTTGCATTCAGTACTAACAAAAAAAACAACAACATAACTTTGGTTTTCCCCTGCCATTCAATATATCAACAGTACTACACGGAACAATACTGACACCATTCAACACATCAGTTTGAAGTGCACATGACACTTTTGTACATAAATGTTTGATGACTAGCCATAGATTTGGCATTTTCGCTCACTATGACAATGAAAACCACATTGTGATCATTATGAATCAGTTTGTTAGCTTGGGAACAACTACTGTATTTTTACTCATGTTTCAAATGGTATATGCTTTATCTTATTAAATATACATTGGTGTCCAATAATATAAACACAAAATTATGAATAATGCAAAATCCATACGACAGAGTTTAACGATAGTTTGTATGGACATAAATACATCGATAATGCAGCAATACACAACAGAAAAGGAATGCCATCACTGAACAAGGAGGATGCATGCACATGACAGTCCAAAAGTGATGAAGCAAGGTGTGTAGATTTTGAGGGGCTAATAGGGAGGTGATTACCCTGAACAGTGATACAGCTCATACAATGAGCTCTCATGCTGTTTACAAGGATCTGATTGAGAGTTTGGGACAAAAACTGCCACTCCTCCACAAAGGCGCATCAGAGTCCCAGGAAAGTTCTGGGAGGGAGCTTCCAAAGGCTTGCAATTGTTCTTTCCAGGACATTCCAGACATGATCTTTGGGTTCAGGTCTGGAGATTTCATGGGCCACTTCATCCTGTTAATATTTTTACTCTCCAGGTATCTGTCTACTAGCCGAGCTCCATGGGAGCAGGCATTATTGCCCATAAAAAGGTACTGGGGGGGGGGGCAACGGCTCTCCTGAAAAGCCAGATATAGGGTTCTGGGGTGTCATCCCTGTATGTGAAGCAGTCAGGATGCCGCCTGGAAACAAGTGCAGTGGTGTGTGTCCATCCAATATGATGCCACCCCAAACCAGGAGTCCTCCACAACTGTATCGGTAAATGTCCCTAATGTTTGGATGGAAGATTTAAGCTTCCAACCTCTCTCCAAATGTGCAGATGTTGAGAATCCGTGTTTAGGCTGAACCACCATCCACCATTGAAGAGAATACAGGACCATTGATCAGGGGACTTGTGGCGATGTTGTCAGGCCCAATTTAGATGGACACTTCTGTGCGATGTGGTGAGTCGAATACGGACCATTGGGCTTCTTGCATACAGACCTCTCTCGTAGAGTTTTCTGGAAACTGTTTGCATTGATACTGTGGCCAGTGCCCAACCATTAATTTATGGGCCCCGGGAAAAAGCAATTGAGTGGGCCCCCCTTCCCTCTTGAATGTCAATAAGCCCTTTCTATGAAAACAAAATTAGTTTGTGCAGTCGAAACAAATGAAAAAAGCACATAAACAATAGTAAAGCGGAAACCACCGTTACGGTGGTTTCCGCTTTACTATTGTTTATGAACAGCCTGAAAGATAAATAAAATCATTAAGATATATATTTTTTGCGCATTTATAATCACGCAGCAAAAAATCTAGAAAAACCATTTGATGATGAATACTTTTTTAAGTTTTACACATACTTCCCTCCTAAAATTTCTGTCCCAGATACAAAGTTTTATAATGTTACAGGCTTAGCCTCTGATCAGTATGCAGGTAGCTGAATTTAATCGATAAGAATGCATGGTGTTTACTTTTCCCGCTTAAGCTCCTGGTCTGAGCATCAGCACAAGGTTTGAAGGGGGCTACAAAACAAATAAATATAAAATTAATCTTGTGAATTAATGAAGACATGGCAAATCCTAGTGAGGAATTATTGTAGTTAATTGTGCATTACAGGGATTACTAGGATATAAGTTTTCACTTTGTTAAATTTTCTTGTTGTATCCCAACCCTTCTTCAGGACTGACTCCTGAAGAGTCCTGAAGAAGGGTTGGGGCACAACCCGAAAATTTGACAAAGTGAAAACTTATATCCTAGTAATCCCCGTAATGCACAATTAACTACAATAAAATTAATGCTTATCGGTAGAAGATCAGTTTAGAAAAAACCTTTCGTAGAAAAAAAAAAAAAAAAAAAAAAAAAAGAAGGAAAGAAAAAAATTTGAAAGTAATAGAAACACATATTTCTTGAGAAAAAGAAATCAGTTCTGCAATAAGCAATAACCATGCTTGCCCCTTTCTCTCTCCTGCACAAAGAAATTTCCACTTAGTTTGATTTTTGCACAAGAGAAATTTCAGTTGCTCACAACTCACAAGCTATAGAATTTAAAGAGAATATTGATAAGATTAAAAATGAATAGCTATTTACCTGCTCCTTGCAAAATTTTTTAAGAATCATTAAAAAATTTCTACAGAACAAACATCCACACAAAAATGACCTCAAAAAAAAATGCACAAATCTGGAAAATATGCAAAAATGCCCATTGCAATTCTACATAAATAATATTGCTTAGCTTTGATTCTCGTCCTAGTTTACTAGGTGAAATGGAACTTTAGTTTTGAGGATGCAAATCACTTAGTTTCTATTGATTCCTTTTGCATGCCTTCTGAATAACTGTACTTGCTAATAAAATATAGAAAAGAAAAAAGATTGATTTACGATGGACTATTCTCGCTGGAAAAACATGTACCCAGAGATGCCAACCTGTTTAAGATATTTTCAGTAGTACTCGTACAAATTTTCAGTAGTTTTGGCCATTTTTCAGTAGTCATACCAAAAAGAATAATTTTAACTGAGGAAAACAACTCATTTAATTTAATTAGCATTTTTTTACTTACTTATTCATTTATATACATGAAAATCTGTATCAAAATATTCCAAATTTTTCACATGGAAAATAATATACACCATGACTGATACATTTTTTTTTACACAACAAACAATTGATTAAACAGCTTTCTTTAGTGATTTCGCTGTACAGTGTTTTGCAGATTTGAGTTCCTCAGCAGAAAATCTTTTATCATAACACACTTGCCCAGAGGAGAACATATTCATTTTTGCAATAAGAAGTGCTTCTACAGTTTCTAAACCTAAATTAGGTTGGAAACAGGCTTGATTTTTTCACACTAAACTAAAATCTCTCTTACTCACAGCATTCGAGTGTGGAACTACAAGTATTGCAAACAATACTTTCGAGAGAATAGTATACTTAACCGCTCCATTACAGCCTCTTCATTTTGAGATTTCTGACCAAGTGACATCTATTCTATCCGTTACTGCTATGGTCTCTAATTTGTCAGCTTGATAACAAGGAATTCCGCTTCCAGTATATCAAGTTCATTTTCAGTTATCAAAAATGGAAGGCATTTGACTATGTGTAATACAGAAGCAAATGATGTTATGGCTCTAAGTGAAGGATCTACTACTTCTGCATGTTTTAAGAATTCATCATAGATTAGTATCTTTTCTTGAATATAAGAACATTCTTCAATGTGAAATTTTCCGACAGATGTATAGAACTTAGAACCTTCATTTTCGTTTAAAATTATTTTGCTTTAATACATTCTTGTTTTTACTCCAATTACCAGTTGTGTCCTTTCTGATTTTTCTTTTTGAAAAACTTATTTGAAAAATTAAGCCTAACGTCACCATCAGCTACGACAGTAGGCTTCACAAACCCCATGAATGCCATGACAATTTTATTCATGATGCTGAAAGAACTTTCAGTTTGAGGACCATGAATGCATGATAGCTCTCACTATTTTAGATAAAAGGTAGTGTAACTTGGAGAATATGAATGCTTTTGAATATCATGCATCAATTCTTACAAATTTTTCAGCTTCGTCACTTTCGTTTTCGGACTCTCCCCCTTTATCAAGCTGAAATGCAAACCTTTTTTGGGAGAATATGTAAGAACACAGGATACACGTTTGGAACATCGTTGGGGGGAAAAATTACAGTTACGGGAGAAACCTTTGCTACGTCCAATTTCTGTTTTCGGACATTTCCTTTCCATATTCAAGAAGAAATACAAATATTTACGAAATAAAATGAAATTTAACAACAATACTAGGCAGAGGAAACATCGCGTGAAAAATAAAATTATGATTATGGGAGAAATCTTCATTGTTTCCGAAAGTTTTGAAAGATGAAATTTCTGTTTTCGAAAGTTTCAGGTGGAAAGCATCCTTCACCACTACCAATTGCCCCAAAATTTTTGTTCAATTATGCATCAATCTCGAAAATAACCTAAATTACGACGAAAAAGCAGAAATTCCTCTAAGCCGAAGATTACACTGGAATTTTTGCACCGTCAAATTTCCTTTTGGAAATTTCCCCTCCATTTTCAAAGTGAAATACAAAGATTTATGGAATAAAATTATATATAACAACAATATTGGACAGAGGCAACATCGCAGGAAAACGAAATTACGATTACGGAAGAAATCTTTATTTCATTCACTTTCGTTTTTGAAAGGCGAAATGCTGTCTCGATGCGTAGTTTTACGCGTTTCTCGATGTGTATTTTACGCCTTCCTCAATGCGTATTTTTACATGTTGATGCGTACGTTACGCGCTTCACAACATGTATTTCTACATTCACGAAAAATTCCTGATGCATATTTTTCCGCTTTGGTAAAATTTCAATGTGTACTAGACACGTAATTACGCATTTTGGTGAACTCTGCAACAAAATCCAAGCATACTTTTCTGCAACGCAAGAAAAAAAACTTCAAAATATTAATTACTGACATGAATGGTCGACGCACGATTTAAAAAACAAACTCCGATGCCAGGCAATGACACTCACGTTCTGCACCAAATGATTTTCAACAGCTTGCCGCTGCACTGCGAAAGAGCTTCAGGCCAAACTCCGCCCATGTCCACCACCAAAGCAAGCTACGCTCAACGTCCCCAGAATGTTGCATGCTGGGGAGGGAGGATTTTCACTTAGAATGAATCAGCGCAAGGCCACACTCATCGAGTCGAGTGCCGGCCGCTTGAGCTAAGATCCGAGCAGCTTCAAGAGGCAGAACTGGAAGTGCAGACAGCATCGCAAACATGACGGATCGTCAAGTGGCCGCCGTCGCATAGGGGAACAAGCAAAATAAAAATTAATAACTTCTGTTAATTTTCCGTAGAACAAACACGGTTTTCCGTATTCCGTAGTACAAGAGCTTTTTCCATAGGAACTACGGAGATTCCATAGTTGTTGGCATCTCGGTGTACTACTCTCACACTCGCATAAAGATTTTCCTCTAGTACTATTTTCCAAAACCAAGGGGTATACATTTAGCAGAAACCTCCTCACGACACGTTTTTGAAAATAATTAACTACCAAAAAGTTTTCTAATAGGCGCTTAGCATTTCACGGTCCCTTACCTAGTAAGGAACAGTCCCTTACCTAGTGAGGAACAGTCCCTTACCTAGTGAGGATTACGACTCCACCTTTGCTTCTTTTTTTTAAATAATTTTCTTCCAAGTTTTGTTTTTCTTAAAAAATAAAGGCATTTCTCAGTTATCTAGCCCTTGATACCAAAAACCCTTTGTCCGTGTGGCAGAGAATTATTGGCACAGCTGTTCGTACTGATTCACATCGGGAAGTTGAATTATTTATCATTCTCCCTTCTGTGGCATCCCAATTTTGCTTTCTTTAAAAATAGAAGAGCAACAGGTGAATAAATAAAGTATTTATATAATGAAATACAAAGCTACGTGAATTGTGATCCACTGATGTTTGCCAAGGATTTACCATTTCTGCATTGTTTACACATTCTCACAGGTGGGAGGGACAAAAATCCCTAAGAAAACTGCACTTGGCTACTGGGTGTTTCCAATGTTCAATCTTCATGGATTTGTACAGTTGAAAATTTAGTTAAAAGTTTCTCACTTTTATCCACATTTTTTGTTCATTCTTTAAATTGTCACTTGACCTGCTTTGCTAACCCGCGGGTCCCGGGACTCTTTACCCCCCACCCTGGTTGGGGACTGATTGTGGTTACCATAGTAGAGGACAGCTCTTAGAGTTGCCTGGCAGTTGATTCTCTATGGTGGTGAGCTGTTAAGAAACAAATACCAGCCGTCTGGTATTTGTTGGTCTCGTGGGTATCCTTGACCAGGCCTTCTGGTTATTGTTCCAGTTTCCTGGAACTGTCTCTAGATAACACTTGCCTCAACACAGTCATCTTGCTACCTCAGTTTGTGATTGCTCTGCTTTAAATTGGCCAATCGCTCTCCACCGTAAAAACTAAAGTTTTCTAAGCGATGGTGTGGAGCCATTCTTCCATTAATAGTCCAACTCAAGCTTCCACTCAGAATGCATATGAAAGTCACATGCTTGCCACCTTGATGACACATTGTCATTGTTTGCATATTCCTATAGGAGTTAGCACAATGTTGCTTGGGTACATAGACTTAGTGTTTCCCCTTGCACATGTCTCTGAAAAATCTTTATAATCGGTCATCTCGTTTTGGACATATTTTCGAATTTGAATTTGTCACATTAATTTTGGACGCTAGTTTATATACAGTCGAGTCACAATATTGTGACCACCTCCTACTTTTGAAGTCAACAGCGCATAGCCAATGAAAGAAGGCATGTGTCGTGAGCTGGCTTGGAGGCTATATAAGGTGTGCTGTAGGCATTCTGAAAACATCCCTCATTGCTATCGTGGATAAAAGGAGCAATTTATCAGATTTGCAAAAAGGGATGATTATCGGCTTTTGGGCCAAGGGTGGCAGTATTTCTGAAATAGCGCAGTTTGTGAACTGTTTGCATGTTGCTGTGGTTAAAGTGTATCATGATTGGAGAAATAGCACCATTGCGAATAAGTGACATGGAAACTGCGGATCACCACGCCATTGATGCACTGATGTGAGAGGTGAACATCGGCTGCGAAGGTGCGTGAGGGCCGATTGACATGCTACAGTGGAGCAACTCACTGGCCGAATGAATCAGGGGGCAATCGGAAGTGTGTCTAAAACAACAGTTCACCGAACCTTGTTGTGTATGGGGCTCCGATGCAGACAGATGTCACTGCACCTATGCTAACAAAGGTGCATCAGCAGAAAAGGCTTACATTTGCACGGCAGTATCGGAATTGCACCTCCGCTGATTGGCAAAGGATTGCCTTCTTCGATGAGTCACATTTTCTGCTTCATCTAACGGATGAATGTTGGCATATAAGACAAGAAACACCAGAGAACAAACACTCTTCAACCATTGCTGGAAAAACACAAGCTGGTGGGGACAGCGGTATGGTCTGGGGAATGCTTTTGTGGCATTCTCTGGATCCACTCATACCTGTGGAAGGCACTATGGACGGAATTCGTTATGAATCCATCCTTGCGTACCACGTACACCCATACATGCTGATTGTCTTCCCTGGAGTGGATAGGGTCTTCCAGCACGACAATGTGACGTGTTACGCAGCTAGAAACGTTTGAGAGTGGTTTGAAGAGCACGATGAAGACTTCAAAGTACTTCCCTGGCCTCCTAATTCCCCAGACTTAAACCCAATTGAGCATCTGTGGGACCACCACGATCGCGTTGTTCGCTCTATGGATCCTCCACCAGGCACCTTCCAGCAGCTGTCAGATGCACTGCAGTCAGTATGGCTCCACATATCTGCGAACACCTTCCAGTACCTTATTGAGTCACTCCCAGCCCGTCTAGCTGCTGTCCGTGCTGCACACGGCGGTTACTCTGGATATTAGCTAATGGCCACAATAATGTAATTCGACTGTGTATATATATACAGAGAGAGGGAGACAGATGATATATAATAAAGGGATTATATGTTGGGATGCATTTTCTTGAACATCCTGACTCTCTCATCTTCCTTATTGGTTGGCATCAATATGTGGCAAACAAAAAAAACAGAATACTGAAAAATAGTTCTTTTTCTTGGTCAAATCTGTATTAAATCATCATCTGTTTATGTAATCTAAGTGATGTTATAAACCATTAAATCACAGAAAAATAATCAAAACAATGCAGTCTTATAGAAAATAATGAAATAAATAATGTACTTACTAGGAACCAATTGCAAAATAGCTTTAATATGCCCAAGATCCTATAAAAATATATAATTTAAGTAAATCCATTATCTAAAAACATGGACAGCACAAAGATTGCACAAGGTAAGCAATTAAATAACAGAATCAATTATATAGTTCAAGTAAAACAAAATTAAAAAAATTTAAATCCGAAATCTTTTGGATTTTTGTTTTGGTGAGAAAGAAATGTAACAAGAAAAATATAACATTTTAAAAAGATAAAATGTTCTCACAAATGACATGAAAACAATAATTATAGCATAGCATGTTTACATTCAAATTTTTAATAACACATCAATTTTTTCTAAAACTCAATAACTTTGTATTACCCCAAATTAACATGGACCCCTCCCATCATAACAAAGTGTTACACTTTTACACTAATCAAATAAAATTTGCAACATTATGCCAATCTGTAACAGGTAGTTGCTTGAGCTACAGCAAAACTTCAGTTTAAAAATCCTGCATTGCATGCTTCTTTTATTGAATCTTGGTATTTTATACATGAGATCAATGTTAAAATTTCCTGTACTTATGCCATTATCCTACAATTTCCTGGCATTCAACAACTAAAAATATCAGCCTCAGGTAATGATTCTACCTTTACTTTAATTTGACCTTTACTCTGCTTACATTTCTTGAAGTGTAGTTACCAATGAAATACAATTACCTTGACACTTGGGTGCACCAAAGAACACCAAACATCAATGTAGTTCTTGTCAAATATTAAGCCTTAATAAAATATAATGAACTTACTTTAAGTAATTATGAAGTTCCACCTAGAACATAAACTTTAATTTCATAACAATGATCCTCATTCACTTCTTATCAACACCACCATTACCATACAAACCTGGTTGCCACAACAACCCACGTTCCTAGTAATTCTTGATTATGTTACATCTCCTTTCCTTTCTAAACAATCAAGAATACTTACATATACAACTAGTTTAACACATAATTTCTTAAATAAGTTGGTGGTCTTGTTTGTCATTTTGGTCTGTGCATGCCAGTCTCTTTTAAGGACACAGGAAGACTTGGCCTGTCCACACCAGTATCTTCTAATGACACAGGAAGACTTGGCCTGTCCACACCAGTATCTTCTAATGACACAGGAAGACTTGGCCTGTCCACACCAGTATCTTCTAATGACACAGGAAGACTGTCACCCGTTGAACTTTTAGGTTGTACAGCTTCCGTCCCAGGCAACTCCTCTGTCTGACTCTCCTCTTGTCTTGGGTCTGTAGAGCTGTCATTTGTTTCACCACTGGGTTCTTCTGTCTCAAAGTCCCTTGATAGAAGATTCCGGTTTGGATTTTTAAAACTTTCTTAAGTGGATTCTGTTTTTGTGCACAACAGCACCATTGCCCTTCTTAACTGTATAAAACCTAGGACTAAAATCCACTCCAACAACTGTTGACGGCTCCAATGAAGCATTGTTTAAGTTCCTTATAAACACACTGTCTCATTCCTTTAATGGAGGAAGAGGCTTAGAGCACTTATCATAGTAATGCTTCTGTTTTTGTTGTCTTACATTGTTAGTCTTAATCTTTCTTCAATGTCTTCAGATAGTTGTGCATTTAATAGTTTTGCCTTTATTGGCAATTTAGTTCTGAGTCGATGACCAAAGACTAGCTGAGCAGGAGAGAGCATGATTCCTGCTATTGGTGTATTTCGGTACTCCACCAGACCAACATAATAGTCCCTGTTGTCCCCCTTGGCCTTTTTGAAAATTTGTTTCACAATATGCACTCCCTTCTCTGCCATGCCATTACTCCTAGGATATTTTGGACTTGAATATATGCACTCAATATCCCATGATTTAGCAAACGCCTTAAACTCCCAACTGTTAAAAGGGTTATTATCAGAAACAAAAATTTCTGGAACTCCAAACCTAGAAAAGACAGCTTTTAATTTGCTTATCACTTCTTGAGTTGTCTTTGTTTTCAGACTGCAGACCTCTATCCACTTTGAATAGTAATCTGTTAGGACCAAATAAGTGACATTTTGAAACTCCATAAGGTCAACAGCAACTTTCTGAAATGGTCTTTGAGGAACTGCATGAGGAATTAAAGGTTCTTAGGTATTGCTAGATTGGAATGTCTCACACACTTCACACTTAGATACAACTTGATCAATCTCGAAATTCATTCTGGGCCAGTACATAATTTCCCTAGCTCTTAGTTTGCACTTTTCCATTCCAAGGTGTGACTCATGTATTAGCAGTAACATCTTTCCTTAAATCCCTGGGTACCACCAATTTGTCACCAAAGAATATCAGACTATCCTCAAGGTATAAGTCATTTCATAATTTGTAATACTGCTTTAAATCCCTGTTATCAGCTTTAAAGTACTTAGGCCACCCTTTTGTACAATATTCCATGACTACTTTTAGTACTTTATCCTCTTTGGTGGCTCATCTAAATTGTGTCCTTCTTTAATCACTCATTGACAGGTACTTGGACACACTGTGTATCACATTCTGCAACTCTGGATTGCTCTGGGTCTTTTCACCACTTAGAAATGCCCTAGATAGTGTATCGGTTATGTACATCTTACAGCCTGGTACATATTGCACAACAAAAGTGTATTTCATCAGCTTTAGCATCATACGTTGCAGTCTTGATGTGACTTTAAGCAGCGGTTCTTTCACAATGGACTCCAACGGTTTATGATCTGCCTGCACTTTTACTTTCCTGCCATAAACAAAATAATGGAATTTTTTGAAGGCAAACACTATGGCTAATAACTCCTTTTCAATTTGTGCAAAGTTTTGCTCATTTTCAGTCAATGCCTTTGCAACAAACGAAACTGGATGTCCCTCTTGCATGAGACACGCACCCATTCCATCTCTAGAGCTATCACATTGCATTATAATGGTCTTTGAACTATCAAACACTTTTAAAACTGGTGTTGAGCTCAAATGATGTTTTAATTTTTTTAAGGACTTCTCATGTTTCCAGTCCCATTTGAATTCCTGGCTTTTCTTAGTCAAAGCTATCAATGGGAAAGTCATTCTGGACAAATTAGGTATAAACTTAGACACATAATTCACTATTCCTAGTAGTCTTCTGACATCTGTTTTATCCTTTGGAATTGGCATTTCTTCAATGGCCTTTACATGTTGTGGATCCATTTTGATACCATCTTTAGATATGATTTGTCCTACATATTTAACTTCATTTATTCTGTACTGAAAATTTGCACTATTTAACTTCACAATGTATTTTCTAGCCCTTTTTAGCACTTCAGTCAAAAGTTTATCATGTTCTACTTCATCAGTGCCTGAGACGATAATATCATCCATAAAAATTTCTACCCCTGGTATATCCCCAAAGATTTTTTAGATTTCTTTTCTGAAAGACCTCTGGTGCCAAATTGATTCCATATGGCATCCTGTTAAAACATAATCTACCAAAGGGAGAGTTAAAAGTACACAAATTTGCACTATCTTCATCTAAAGAAACTTGCCAAAACCCTTCCTTCAAATCTAATACTGAAAAAACTTTTTTTCCATTTAGACTGCTTATTATATCTTCTATCGATGATATGTCATAATGTTCTCTCTTTATTACCTGATTCAAATCTCTTGGTCCAGACACAACCTAAGATTTCCATCTGGCTTCTCTACTATAACCAAATTTTGTACCCAGTTAGTGGGTTTGTCTACTTTAGAGATAATGTTCTTTTCTTCCAACTGTTCGAGTAACTGTCTCAATTTATTATGTAGTACTTGGGGCACTCTTCTTGGAGGATTTATCACTGGCACAGTACCTAGGTTCACTTCTATGTGATATGGATCACCTGGCATCTTCCCTAGACCCTTAAAAACATCTGCAGAATTCTCAATAATAGCTTCATCTTTACTTAAAGTAGATTTAATGTGATCAACTCTCTTTATTAGATTAAGCTGTAAGCAAGCTTTTAATCCTAATATTGGCTTAGAATCTTGTTGCACCACGTTAAACAGTATTATCTGCTGTTTAACCTTCTCAGTGGAGCATTTAAGAACTACTTTCTCTTTTGGTTTTATCTTAAAATTTCCATACTTGGTTAACATTGTAGAAGTATGCTGGAGTTCTGGTCTTTGAGACTTAACCTGAGAACAAATTTCCTCAAACGTTTCTAGAGGCAGAATATTTGTTTCATCTCCTGTATCTATTCAAACTCTACTTCACAGTTTTTAATCCGTATGTTTTTATTCCACGACTTCTCACGAATTTTACTTTCAGCTTCAACTTTATCTACACATGGGTTCTGTATAGTATCCACATATAAAATAGGTTCTTCCTTAATTTCTTTCTGTACTTCATAAACCATTTTTTCAGATTTTACTTTAACTTTGCACCCTACAGCAAAATGATTGAACCCTTTGCATTTATTACAAATTTTTCCAAATGCAAAACACTCTCCTACCACTTGTGCTTTCTACCACACTTTTAATAAAGATATGGCTACTTTTAGAAACTAAATTTGGCTTAATACTTCTTTTCATGAACGTTTTCCCAGCTGTTTTATTTTTAATTATGTTCACAGCTTCATTTTGTTCTTTCATATTTTTAATCTGTTCTTTACTCACATCAGCAGCCCTTACCTGTTCTACCACTTTTTGAAGTGTAAGATCCGGTTCACGAAGAAGCCTTTCTTGAAGTGTTGTATCGATCAAACCCAAGACTACACGGGCACATATTAATCCTTCTCGTTGAGTTCCAAACTCACAAGTTTTAGCTAAGGTTTTGAGTTGCGTAAGGTATTGATCGAACGGTTGTCTTTCCTGTTGTATACACTTAAAGAATTTAAATCATTCAAAAACAAAATTTTTCTGTGGTAAACAATATGATTTGAACTTTTTGACGACTTTGGTAAAATAATCAGCCACCTCTGGGTCTAAGTCGAATGTATTAAATATTTCCACTCCATCATCACCGACGAGATTTAATAAAATGGTGACTTTTCCTTTATCAGGTTTGTTGATTTTCTCTGCAGCTAGGAGAAAATTTTCTAACTTGTCTCCACTTCTTCCAATTCTCGGCAACATTGCCCGAAAATCTTAATTCTTCTGGAGTATGAAACCTATCCATTATGATTCTGACACCATGTCAGATATTAAGCCTTAATAAAATATAATGAACTTACTTTAAGTAATTACGAAGTCCCATCTAGAACATAAACTTTAATTTCATAACAACGATCCTCGTTCACTTCTTATCAACACCGCCACTACCATACAAACCTGGTTGCCATGACAACCCACGTTCCTAGTAATTCTTGATTATGTTACAGTTCTAATGCTTTATATAAAACAAATTACAGTCTATCCTCGCTATTCATGCATTCTATGTTTGCAGATTCGCTCATTTGCAAAAGATAAAGTGTAATCCATTGTTTTTTCCACTTGCAGTCATGGGCAGCAGGCAAAAATTCAAGACATCTGTCCGGCAGCAGCATGGATCGGGTCCAGCAAACAGAGGCTGCCTCATTGTCCTTGCAGTTTTTGTTGTGTTTACATGTGTTTTTGTCGAGCATCTCTTCATTCGTGTTTTTGCAGTTTTACACTGTTTTTGTTTTGTGATTAATAATGGCATTCAAGCGTAGTGCAAATGTGTTGCCTAGTATGTCTAAGCTGGCTCCATTACACTGCTACATTACAGGCTGTGATGATCATCAATGATAAAAGTACATGTGTTAGATAAACTTTGTTCCGGGATGTCTGCAGCGTCTGTTGGCCACAAGTTCGGTGTGAATGATTCCATCATCTGTTCAATTTGCTATAAGGAAGAAGACATACATACAGCTGTGCGTCAATTGGCACCAGAGAGTGCAAAAAATAAATCTGTGATTTCTGATGAGGCAATGGAAAAAATGGGGGAAAAAAAAGTTTTTGTGGATTAATGAGACAGTAAGTGATAAAAAAGTGTTGTGGATACACTATTATCCACCTTAAAGCCAAGCAGATCTACAAACATATCGTGAAGGGCCAAAAAAGGTGAAGGCCTTCTCAGCTAGTACTGGATGGCTTGCTAGTTTCAAGAACAAATACGGCATGAAAAAGATTAAACTTTTGGGTATAGCAGGTTCAGTTGATGTGGAAGCTGCTGAAGAATTAAAAAAAAAAAACTGCTTCAGCTCATTGCAGAAAAAGGTTACCTCTCTGAGCATGTGTTTAATGCTAATGAAACAAGTTGTTCTACAAGCAGGCAGGAAAGCATACATGCAAATTACAAACTGTTGCCAAAGCACCTGGCTTATTTAAAGCATTCATAGATCATTCCACCCTGCTTTTCTGTGTGAATGCTGGAGATGACTTTTAAAATGCAAGCCTCACATACTGTACTATTACAAAGAAAACAGTGTGCAAAATACATTTATAAAATGCATAGTATAATAAATTAGCTGTTTTTTTACAAGAAGGGTACATGAAATAATGAGTTTATGGTGGACAGCATCCCACCAGAACCTAACCCCTACAAACAGTGAGGTTTGAGTGTATGTCATCATAAATTTGCAATAGAACACTAAATTTTAAATCATTGTGCCATTCACCTGTTCCCCCAAACTAGACAATACTATTTTTTCCCTCGCAAACTGCATGTTGTTTGCAGTCATTATATCACATCGTCAATGATCTTTTAAAATTCCTATCATGGATTCCTTATTCCTCAAAAAACTGCAGCAGCAATAGAATGCCCAGAAATTCCACATAAATTGAATTTTATCAAAACACTGAACTTGGAATAATTATAGTCATGTGTCTATTAAGATCTTCACTTTCTGATTAATAAATACATTATTACCAACCACATCTAATTAAAAAAAAAAATCTTTTTTTTTTTTCTCACAAAAACTTATGCCTGCCTGTAACAGCATTTTTAAGAATTGTGAGCTGAACATTAGCTTTTATGGAAATTAAAATAGAAAATCAAATTTCCAATGATCCAAAACAAAACTTCAGCGCATATAACAGATATATTGGCATCATCCTAATCATTTGGGAATTTCATGAATTTCCACAAAGTTTTTCCAATGAATGCCTAACAATCAAAGTGACATTGAAAAAGAAAAAGATAACAAATTACTGTACTTAGATCTCTCTCTAACAGATAATAAACAGAAACATGCCTGCCAATTACTACGGAATGTCCATAGTTCCTACGAATTTTGTTGTCTGACTAAGGAACTATGAAACTCACTGTAGAAACTACGGATATTACGAATTTTCATATTGTTTAAATTTTTTTTATTTTGCTATTAATTTATGATATACGAGATTCTTAAGTGGATTCTCAGAATTTCACTTTTTTTCGGTCATCATTTAGATCATTGTCAAGATCGATGCAAAACTGAAGAGAATTTTGGGGGTGTCATTTTCCGTCTGGGGGACGATGTTTCAAGTTTCAAAACTTTCGAAAACGGTTGTTAAATGAAGCAAAAAAAAAATTGCAATCATAATTTTTTTCTCCCGATGTTGCCTTTGTGTCTAGTATTCTTGTTAAATAACATTTTATTGCATATTGTTTGTATTTCAGCTTGAAACTGTAGGCAACAATTTGCAAAAATGGAAGTTAGACACCGCAAAAATTTCCCTGTAACCTTCAGGCATAAGATTGTTCCAAGAATTCGAGGAATTTTGCCACTTTCGTTACTATTTTATATTTTGGTCATTTACAAGATCAACACACAATTGAACAGAAAGTGGAGGGGGGGGGGGGGATGTTCACCAGAAGATAGAATTCCATTTTTATGAAACTTTCTAAAACAGATGGTCGACTGAGTTTAGATTTTTTTTTCTGTAATCGTAATTTTTGTTTCTCGTGATGCTGCCTCTGTTCAGTATTCTTGCTAAATAACATTTTGCTGCATAAATATTTTTATTTCAGCTTGAAAATAGGGGAAAAATTTCCAAAACTAGAAGTCGAGCGAAGCAAAGATTTCTCCCTTAATTGCACCCTCTCGATGTTCCCACTCTCCTGTGTTGTTAAATATCCCCCATCCCATAAGTTTTTGCATTTAAGCTTGGTAAGGGAGTGGGAAATTCCAGAAAATGGGAATAACAAAGTTGGAAAATTTGCAAAAATTGATGCATTTTTTACAAATTTTGGATTTCCTGTCTGTCAAGCATTGTGGAATTCTGAATGCATTTGACTGACTTTTACTGGTGGAAGTTTCAAACTTAAATCTTGCAATGTTACCTTATCGTGCCCTTGCGAGGGAAATCCACTTTGTGTTTCGCACGTGTTAAGTTTGTTTCATTAGTGTCCTTGTTTGTTGTAACATTTTGTTGTGGCACGTATTTCTTTTTCACAAAGAGATGGATCGTTTTGTAAGAAAGTGTATATGTGCGCTGCGCAACAATACTAGCAGACTTGCCATCCTTAAGAAGAGAAAAATCCTGCAATTTTCTATGAAAATCCTGCAAGCTTATTTTCGTATGTTTGAAATATCAATGGACATAATTTGAAGCACTAATGTTACGTTAAGGTATATAAAAAATATAAAACAAATTCTGTTAACAAATATTTAAAAAAATTATGTTAAGTTATGCATCGATCTAGAGGATAACTCAAATTAAGACGGAAAAGGAGAAATTCCTCGAAGCCGTCGGACTCTCATGCCTAAAGCAAAATTTTTTTGCCGTCGAATTTCCGATTTCGGAAATTTTTCCTCCATTTTTAAACTGAAACACAAATATTTATGGAATAAAATGATATATAACAACAATACTGGACAAAGGCAGCATCACAGGAAAAAAAAATTATTGATTTATTTCATTTACTTCCGTTTCTGTACCGTCCCGATTCGCATTTTTATGAATTGGTAAAATTATTCGATGCATAGTTTTACGCGCGAGAAAAAGTTCCTGACCCGTATTTTTACGTGTTGGTAAAATTTCGATGCATACCAAACGCGCAATTACGCATTTTGGCGAACTCTGGTCGGCACATCACTTGAGCACACTCCCGTGGAAAGAGAGAGCTACCGCACGATGTCACAAAGCCAGCGAGTCAAAGATGACATCATTGCGTGACACAGCGCTCGTAAGGTCTGTTAGAAAATCTAAGTGGATGGTTGCAGAGGGTTGAAATATTTCGATTGAGAAATCTAAATATAAAAAATCTGTTAAAAAAGACCTCTATCCGTAAATCAGTAAAATTAAGCAGAAATCCGTAAATTTTACGGGTAATCCGTAAAAGTTGGCAAGTATGCAAGTCTATTTTTGAAGATTTCCCCATTTCGGCAACAACGCACAATGTTTTTGTCCTGTCACACATGCATATGTTTTTGAAATGTTACTATCTGGGAACATTTTCTTAAAAAGCACACTTGCATGGTCAGCACAGCTTAAAAGTAAGTTATGTTACACGAGGAATGAAGTAACCAAGCACTCAGTATGGATAATCGCATCGGAAGAGGAACTATCTCGAGCAAAATTTAATGTTTTGTTATTTTCCACGCACTTAGAATCGGCCACGTGTTTTTGCATAAGAATGTGATTAACGATATCTCCTTTGCCCTTGTGGACAACGAAAAAATTACACCTACAAATAGAGCAAAAGGCAAATCGTTGGCAGTTTCTTGATTCGATTATACACGGATAATCTGTCGTATACTTCTTAAAAACAGACTGATATTTTGTACCAGCCATCACTTGATTAAACGCGTGCACACAAAATTCTCAGAAATTCCTGTTAAGACAGACGAAGTACATGAAACAAACCAAAACACTACCGCACGCTTACGATAGAAATCTGCGTCGGTACGTACGGTGCGCGCCAAGGCCAAGCCCACTCCTACTCCGTGTGTGCAGCGCCAGAGATCATTACCGGACAGAAGAGTAAACATTGCTGCCAATGGCAGAGCAAAACTGCTGGCTGCTGACTCAGAAGGGAAAGGTCGCTTCTCCGCTAATGAACCGATGCCTCGGAGAACTTCGAACTTTTCCCCTCGTTACTTTTTACGCTACGGTAATCAACAAAGTTCTTCGATGCCTTGGAGAACTTTGAGCTTTTCTCATTACTTTTTAATTTACGCTACGGAAATTAAGATGGAATCCGGCAATATTATTTTCTAATCCGGAATTCCGGGAAGTGTCATAAAATCCGGCATTACCGGCCTAAACCCGGAGAGTTGGCACGTCTGTACTAGTTATTACTGACAAGGTTCTTGCCAATGTTGGCAGGCATGCAGAAAGAGTGCATAGAATTTGAAATATACAGAAAAACTATGTATGATGTACCAAAATCACACTAACAAAGGTTCACCTCACCCAATGAAATATTAATTATCAGCATTCAGATCTTTCACACAAGAGAGGAACACTTACACACTCTTCAGATTAGAACTACCAAAAGAATGAAGGATGATTAAAAACCTTGCAACAAAAATAGATATAAAAGCATGCCATTTAGTAAACTTAATGGAGACCTAAAGAAAAAAAAAAGGAAACACAGAAATTAAGAATAACACTAGGCTCTACAGAGCTATAAACATTCGGAAAAACGTGATACAATTTCAATTCAAAATTCATACGTTAGCATTGAAAACTTACCTTATTCCCTGATAGAAGTATACTAACTTAAGAATTTTGAAAAGAAAAATTAATAAAAAATAAAAAATCCAACAACTATACTGATTGCATATGATTGTTGTTGAAGACTCACTTTTTATTGCAGTTTATGATCCAATGCAAGAATTCCCCCAACCTGTGCCTAGTAAGAAGAAATGCACACCTCCAGATATGACATACCTGATTAGATACAGTCAATTTGTGTGGCACCCAAATATCTAGCATTTTCACCTTCCCTAGGGTTGCAAGGCACTGGACAACCATCAAATGAAGCACATTAACCTTCACTGTGATCACACTGACATTTTGCCACAAGTTGGCTCCCATGATATTCTTCAGCTTCTCATTTGTTACAGCTGCTGATAAAACATCAGGTGCTTATTTCCACCCTAGGCTTTTAAAAAGTATGTTACAAAAATTTACAAATGGTGCAGAAAAAGTTTCTCATAGCAGAAGGAAGGTATCAGAGAGAGATTTTTAAATTGAACAGTTAAAAGAGATATAGAAGGAAACATGATATAATTCTATGCCTTTTAGCACAAGACTTTTGCATAATGGGAAAGTTGAGAATAGGCGAAAAGTATTCTTCATGGCAAAAGCTATGCTAAGGAAAATGAATTTTTCAAATATGTCTCCTGGAAGCAGAGATAGCAAGAAAAAGGTTTTAAACTTTATGCCCCTAGGGGGAAAGCTGTGCATTATTTAAAGAGCATCTTATTGTAGCAAAAATCTTATTTGCTCCCCATCTTTATTGTAGTGAACGGCATATAGTAAAAAATGAAATTTCTTAATAGGGGTTTTAGATCCAGAGATACAGCTGCAAGCAGAAGTACACAGAGACCACCTAGTGGCAGAACTGTGAAGCACAAACCTCCTCAAATGCAAACCTAAGATGTTTCATAAGGCAAATGGTATCCGGTGTTAAAAGAATTTTTTAAATCAGACATTTATGAAGTACAGATTTGAGAAAAAAAAATTAAATATTTGTGACCCTAAGCGGCGAAACTGTTCAATGCAGGGTGTTTAGAAAAGAATGACCCGATTTTAAAGTAGTATATTTAATAAGGCAAATGTGGGATAGTTACAAAACAAAGAGCCAAGTATGAAGGAAGGTCTAAAGTTTCACTCACCACAATTACAAATGCTCAATGTGCCCTCCACCTGCTGCATGGACATCATCAAACCGATAGCTGAATTCATCCCAAATGCATCGGAGAGTGTCTTCAGTCACAGAATTTAACTGTGGCCACGATTCTCGTTTGGAGCTCATCCAAGTCAGCGGGTAAAGGGAGAACATAAATATGGTCTTTTACGTATCCCCATTAAAAAAAAAAGTCATATGGTGTGGTGTCTGGAGATCTCTGAGGCCAAGCGTCTAGTGCCAAGTCATGGGGTCCCCTGCATCCAATCCAACGCTGAGGCAATGTTTCGTTTAGAAACCGAAGAACTTGGAGGTTCCAATGTGACGGTCCACCGTCCTGCTGCAAAATGTAATCTTCAGAGTCATCCTGCAGCAGTGAAAATAGCCAGTCCTTCAGCATTGCAATATAGGAGTTGCCCGTAACTGTGTTGTTCGCAAAAAAAAAAAAAAGGGCCATAAACCTTTCTAACAGAAAGAGTGCAAAAAACATTCAGTTTTGGTGAATCACGTTCATGTTGGAGAGTTTCATGTGGATTCTCCAGTCCTCATATGTGAACATTGTGACGCAAAACTTTCCCGCTTACATGAAACATTTCTTCAGCGCTAAATTCAACCTTTGTACGAGGGTGTCGTCCTCCATGTCCTCTAACAGAGTTGCACAAAAATCTTTTCGTTGTGTTTTGTCAATTCCATGAAGAGCTTGCACCAGTTGCAATCTGTACAGCTTCAGCAGCAAACGTAGTCGTAAAACACGCCAAACAGTCACATGAGGGATGGCAAGTTCGCGGCTCGCACTATGAGTAGACTTTCGTGGGCTTCGCTGAAACGCCTCATGAATTTGTTGCACATTCATCGCCGAGGTGGTTGGTCGTCCAGGACTCTTTCCCTTAAATAAACACCCTGTTTCTTCAAATTGTCGATACCAACAACGAATGTTTTTGCCCACTGGTGGAGCACTGCCATTTAAACGCAAGCTGCACCGTAATAACGGACTTGGTCTTGCTAAATTCGAGCACACAAAACGCCTTCTGTTGCTTCGACGCCATCTTCCCAATCACTAAGTGTAGTGGCTGTTTGGACGTTCAAGGCTTCTTGAATTGGAAGAGGAACTACAAAGGATCAAGTGGGACATCGTCGGGCTAAGTGAGGTAAGGAGAAAAGGAGAAGATCTCATTGAACTGAAAAGTGGACATCTCTTCTACTATCGTGGGACAGATACTGGCAGAACTAGTGGTGTTGGATTTATAATAAACAAGAAACTGAAGGATAAAGTTGTAGAAGTTGAAAGTTCCTCTGACAGAGCTGCACGACTCGTTATCCAACTCTCGAGAAGATACCAGGCTCAGATTATTCAAACTTATGCACCCACCACAAGTCATGCTGAAGAAGAAATTGAAGAATTTTATGAGGAAATTCGTGATCTAAATAATAAAGGTAAGCAGCACTTGAAGATAATTATGGGAGATTTCAATGCAGAAATAGGGCAACGGCAACAGAATGAAACTTCAGTAGGTAAATTCGGTCACGGCAACAGAAACCAACGTGGAAATACTCTCGTAGAGTTTGCAGAGGCAGAAGGGTTTTTCATCTTGAACTCATTTTTCAAGAAAAAGCCACACAGGAAATGGACATGGAGACATCCAAATGGAACGACAAGTGAAATTGATTTTATTATGTGTAACAAAAAATTCGTCATAGAAGACTGCAGTGTGCTAAACAAGTTCAACACAGGCAGTGACCATAGATTGGTGAGATGTAAGATGCACCTCAACACTAAACTCGAACGTAGCGAGCTCATAAGACAAACAAAATGTATTGACATAACCAACCTTAACAAACACCATAATACCTTCAAATTGGAACTGAAGAACAGATTCTCTGCTTTAGAAGGCCTAACATCGGAAGAAGTGGATATTTCTGAAGTTAACAGAAAAGTAACCAAAGCTCTTATGGAAACAGCAACAAAATTAGCTGGGTCTAAGAACAAATTGCATTGAACAAATTATCAGGAAAAACCAAAATGTTGATGCAAAAAAGAAGAGAGATGAGAACAACTAAAGAAGATGTGACTTCCAAAGTGGAATATATAGAGCTATGCAAGACGGTACGAAAAGTATCACTGAAGACGTAAGGAAATTCAACTGTGAACTAGTAAGGAAAGCAATTGAAAACAACCAAAGCCTAAAGATAGCAAAGGGACATCTCAGTAAGGGAAAAAAACAGATTATGGCACTGAGAAAAGAAGATGGTTCTGTAACAAGAAATAGAGGCGAAATTTTGACAAGAGTGAAAGATTTCTACTCCAAATTATATGAAAGGGATGATGCATGTACTCCAGGCATCATGAAAGGTACCAGAGTTCTTCCAGTCCTTCCAGCAGCAGTTGCACATGCAATCAAGAACATGAAGCGGGGAAAAGCTCCAGGAGAAGATGGAATTACTGTAGACATCATACAAGAAGCAAGTGGAGAAATCGAAACAGTACTCGTCCAAATTTTTACTCGATGCCTTAATGAAGGGAAAATTCCCGAGGATTGGAACAACGCTACAATGATCTTGCTACATAAAAAAGGTGACATTGAGGATCTCAGGAACTACAGACCTATCAGCCTCCTATCGGTGGTTTATAAAATCTTCACTAAAGTTCTTTCACATCGCTTGAAGGTAACACTGGACATGGCTCAACCGAGAGAACAAGCTGGATTCAGGAGTGGCTACAGCACAATAGATCATATCCACATACTGAGAGAACTAATTGAAAGAGCGAGGGAATATGAACTTCCATTGTGCATGGCTTTTATCAATTATGAAAAGCCTTTGATTCGGTGAAACCATCAACAGTTGCAATGGCTCTGAAATCCTGCGGTATTGAAGATGCATACATTAATATTATTAATAACATCTATGAAAATGCAAGTGCAAAGATTCTGCTATTTGAAAATACAACACACATAAAAATTGGAAAAGGAGTGAGACAAGGTGACACCATATCTCCGAAGCTCTTTAATGCCACATTGAAAAATGTCTTTCAATCACTGAACTGAGAAAACAAAGGCATAAAGATTAATGGAGATTATCTAACCCACCTTCATTTTGCTGATGACATAGTCATTTTTGCAACTACCCCATCAGAGCTACAGAGTATGATCCAGGAACTTGCTGACAAGAGTAAAGAAGTGGGATTAAAAATGAACTTTCAGAAGACAAAAGTGATGTTCAATGCTTTTACAAGAAATGAAGATTTATCGATTGATAGAGAAAAGCTGGAGATAACAGACACGTACGTTTATCTTGGACAGCAGATATCAAGTGAGGGTCACATTGGTGAAGAAATTAATTGGCGTACAAAACTTGCCTGGAGAGCTTTTGGAAGAAACAGCATAATTTTCAAGAGCAATATGCCATTATGTCTTAAAAGAAAAGTGTTTGATCAATGCATCCTTCCAGTGCTTATGTATGGTGCAGAGACGTGGACCTTAGCTAAAAGAGACAAACAAAGGCTGCAGACAACTCAAAGTAGCATGGAGAGGTGCATGCTTGGTGTAACTAGGAGAGATAAGAAGAGGAACACGTGGATCCGAAAAATGACAAGAGTGGAAGACATCATGATCAGAGTTAAATCCCTGAAATGGCAATGGGCTGGACATACTGCCAGAAGAACAGACCATCGATGGACAGCCGAAATTTTAGATTGGATTCCAAGGGACAGGAAAAGACCCAGAAGAAGACCACATGGAAGATGAGTAGATGAAATTCGAAAGTATGCGGGAGTGACATGGAGGAGACTGGCACAAGACAGACCGTTGTGGAGGAAACTTGGGGAGACCTTCGTCCAGCAGTGGATTGATAATGGTTGACAATGATGATGATGATGATATGAAATAAAATGTATTTTGAATTCAATAGATCTGCATTTAAGCCCTTTAGCAGCGAAGGTGTGCATCGGAAAAGAAAAATGGAATTAAAGAATCGTCATTCTCACATTTCAAGATTCCTAATATAAAAAGGATTTTATAAATGTAACTAATAGTTGCAGAGATATGGTGTCCCTGGCTGGACAGCAAAAGTGATATCATACACCCAATCTTTTTTTTTTTTTTTTACAAAAGGCATTCTAATAACAAAGCTTCAGTACTGTTAACAGACAAGAAAACCAACAGCACCCACATTTTGCAGAGGGTGGGGAGGGAAATTTGTCATACATAAGTTATATCAGTAGAAAAATCCTTAACCACAAAACATCGTGCAGGGACAAAAAGGGAGGAATGGATAAAATTCCAGGACATACAACAGAATTTTAGGACATTTCCAGAAATTCCAGGATGCATACGAATCATGAATTGAAGGCATTTACCAGACTCAGTCAAATGAAGTTCATTCCTTTCATCTGAAGTAATTTAATTGTTCAGAAAACATTTAAAGTTTTTTTTATCGTTCTTAATTTCTTAACAGAGGTTCTTATGCAAAATAAAAGCTACAGGTTTACTTGTCAGGAGGTTCTAGAGCCAAACAACTACTGAGATTTAGTATGAAGTTAAGCCTTAAGCCTTTTAGTAATAATTTTGGGCTACTTTTAGAGTTTAAGAAAATAACTAAAGCTAAGAAATTATGTTTTTTGGACTGTAGGAACAAATAACTTCATGAGATAGACATGCTTTGAAAATATGTTTTTGTAAAGCTCAGTAAGTTCTTAAAAGTTAGTCCATGTTGGAAAGTTTTACTAATTTTAGTATATATTTATGACTTAAGAAATTATGCACACAAACATAACACATTATGTGTAGGTAAGTAACAGTGATCCAAAAACAGGGGTCGCACTGCCGATTGCATTCTTTGCAATATGTGAAAAAAAAATTGTTTTGGGCGACAGATAAAAAGTTTTGAAGAAAATATTGGTGATACTTCAGATTACGGTACATTTGGCAAAAATAAAATAAAAAATAAAATAAAAAATTGAGTTTGGTGAATGGATTGGCAAAAACTTTAAAAAAGCCAGAGCAACAGTTGCAAAATTATTAAATGGGGAAAAAGAAGTGGTGAATGTTAACTACAATAGAAACACAACTAATATAGAAACATGAAAAGTTTTGACCTAAGTGAAGATTGAGTTAAAACTTTTCTTGCATTCCCACGAACTTTTAATGGCTTTTAACTGCTAAAGACAAGATGATGACATATAGTTTTAGAAAAATAATAGGAGTTGCATATAACCTTTGAAAAATAAATAACTAATTACCAATAATAATATCCAAAATATTTTCATCAAGCACCAGTAGTAATGAAAAAGAAAACAGAATAGAAAAAAATAAATAAATTAAGAGCTGTATTACTAAATACTTTTACCTTCCCCAAAATGAATATTTAATTCTCATACATGTTTGTTACAGCATTACTCATTGCTAATGAAAATGAACTGTTTCTGTAGAAATTACTTTAAATCGGAGTATAAACATTAAAAACTTTTATAAATACTGCATGAAATGATCAAACTGCACTCATTTTTAACTGCACTTCTTTTTTAGTCAATCAACTTCAAATCAGTTGATTTTCATTCAATTTTTCTTATGTGTATACAACTATTACAATATTTCAACAAATATTTTCTGTTTTTGACCCTGTGTCAGTTTTAATATAGAATATTTCAATAAATATTGTACAAACTCCAACTGAAATTATGTTGATTGCAACTGTGGTTATCAGGGTTTGTTGATTTAAATCACCTGGTTTAAATAACTTGATTTAAATCACGAATAAAATCATTGATTTAAATCAGAAATAGAAATCTTCAAATCTCCATTATGTTTTTATAAAGTCCATTAAAATTACAACTGTATGTGCTCAAATTAACAGGGCTAAATTTAGTACTGCTATTCATTAAACAAAATCAACTTCTTGCTGAAACTGCAATATTATTTTAGCCGTGAAAGTTAAAACACCTTTTGTTGTAAATGTGCTTTTTTTCACAAAGAATTTTTTTTTTGCCATTTCTTAATTGCAACCATAAAGGCATAAGGTAATTCTAAAACTTAGCAAAAATGAGATTTGTTCATTTCCCCATAGATTACAAAGTCCCAGGCTCCCAGGACCATTAATCTCCTTTCATGGAGTTTAGAAGTTGGGTATTGTCAATAGCAAAGGAATCTGACCTTTTGCATTCACCAGTGTTCCATTTCTTGTGCATGAATTCAGCAGGAGGATTATTTTAGGGGTACTAGTAAAGGGTGATTAACAGGGCTTGAAATATTGCATGCTGGTTTACCAGTCAGGCAAATAACACACTTCTCAGTTGAAAATCAACAGCCCTGCAGGGGTCATGAAAGAAACAATTCAGTACTAAAAATTAAAAGCTAACTGTTTACACATTACATACATAGATATCACTAAGCTGTTCTCTGAGATTCAGAGGTTAGCTCCAAAAAGAAATACAAACTACCAGATATTTTTACTTACTGTTGTCGTATCAAACTTCTCCATTTACAGTGATCTTGACATACAACTTGGGCTTCACTGATATCCATTACACGCCGTACACAAGATCTTTTATACTTCATACTCATAATCTTTTTCTCATGCAGACACTCCTGAATCTGATCCACCCATGTCTTCCTTGGCCTTCCTCTGCCTTTCCTTCCTGCCACTTGGGCTAAAACGATTTTCTTAGTAAGCATCTGATCACTCATTCTTTCAACATGGCCAAACCACCGAAGCATATTGGTCTCCACCTTGCTAACAACATTTTGCTTCACATCACACAACTGCAACACATCAGTCCGTGTCTTGCCACAAATGCTTTTCTCCACCACAAAAACTACTCCTATGTTTCTTCTGCAGTACCCAGGTTTCACTGCCATACATCAGAGTAGGAACAATTACACTTTCATACACAGCCATGCAGGACTCTAGAGAACCCATCATTCCTGTGAAAACCTCCCAGAGCAGCTATGACTTTCAAAGAAGAATTCACTCGCCTACTGATTTCACCATCCAACTTGTTCTCTCTGTCAAACATGCTTCCTAAATACACAAACTCACTCACCTGGTCAATAACAGCGCCATTTAGACTTACATTACATTCAGTGCTACCAGTTCCTCTCTCAAAAACCATAACTTAGGTTTTTCCCTTATTTATACTCAGTTTGAATTTCATGCAAGCTTTGTACTTCTGAGACAACATACTCTGCAAATCACTTTTGCTCTCTGCCAACGGTACAGTGTCATCAGCATACAGCAATCTGCACACACAGATATCGCCAAGACATGAACCACTATAATCTATTTTGGCATCATGCATGCACACGTCCATAAATATATTAAACAGCCATGGTGACATTACACAACCTTGTTTCACTCCTGCACCATTAGAAAACCATTTTGATAAAACACCATTCACTCGTACACAAGCTCTACTACCAGCATACATGGCTTTTACACTATTAAGTAGATTCCCAGTAACACAATATTCATACAAGACCTTCCACAAAAGTGTCCTATTTACTCGGTCGTAAACTTTCTCTAAAATTTTCTTACCAACAGCCAGATACTTTTCAATCATCGTGCGTAATGCAAAAATCTGGTTAGTGCAGCCTTTACAAACATAAAACCACTCTGAACACTGAACATCCCACACTTTCTCTGATGTAAGACCCCGTACTTTTTCAATAACAACCTTACCAAACACTTTCCCTGGCACACTTAATAGGCTAATATCACAATAGTTTTTGCATTGTCTGATCACATTTTCCCTTATGCAAGGGAACAATAATAGCATCCTTCCAATCCTGAGGGACCATTCCAAACTCACAGCACAACTGGCAAATTTCAGTTAACCAGTCAATTATAGAGTCACCACCCTATTTCAACATCTCGACAGTTATGCCATCAACTCCCGAAGCCTTACCATTCTCAAAAGATTTTAGAGCTTTTCACACTTCTTCTCTTGAGATCCCTCCTGTGCTTTCATCCCTCACTGTGACATCATCTTCATCTGTCTAAGAATCATCTTTGCTTTCCTGATCTAATAACTCACAGAAGTATTCACCCCATCTTTCACTTAACTCATTGGGCTCCCATATCATTTCCCCGATCTCATCCTTCACACAACTTACAACTTTGTTTCCCCTATTTTTTCTGAGTCTCATGTACTTCCAGAAAGACTTCCTATCTTTCCAAAAAGCCAGTTCATGCCTTTCCACCTTCTCCTTCCTATCTTTTGCCTTACTCTGGCAAACCAGCTTAGCAGCTTCATGCTTCTTTGAGCAATATTCATCCACAGAGACTCTACCTTGCAACATCCCCAAATAGGCTTCCTTTTTTCTTTACTGATTCTTCAATCTCACTATTCCACCAAGCATCACCTCTATTGTTACCCAATATTGTGGTGCCACAGACCTCTTTAGTAGCAGTGACAACACAGATCTTAAAACATTCCCACTTCTGTTCTACATCCCTCTCAATAGACTTCAGTTCCTTCAGTTGTTCATTGCTATTAGCAATGTTTTGAGGTTAATGGCCTTTAACAAGTGTGGATAATTTTCGTATCCAATCTTAAACTGCTTTCTTATTGATATAACGCTGCTTCAATGCAAATTTCCTTGAATGAAATGTTGTTTTTCCTTCGAAAACTCTCTAACTGTCTATTAGAAGCACGGAACTCTTTTTCATGTTCTGTGAATGGCACAGCGAGTGTGTGGTCTGGAGTATTGGATAATGTGAGAGGACAGGCTAGTGTAGGTGTGATTTTAAGTGAAAAGATGAAGAGCAATTCGATTCACTATAGTTGCGTAAGTGAGAGAATTCTCTGGATTCGTTTGAAAGTGAAACTTCAGAGAATCGTAATTGTTGTAGTGTATGCTCCTTGTGACTCTGTACCTTCTGATAAGAAGGAAGATTTCTCGAATGAGCTAAAAGCTGTTTTGAGCCAGTTTGGTGCTAAAGAAAAAGTTATAATAGTAGGGGATTTCAATGCTAGAGTAGGTGTGCAGAATGCAATTTCTGACAATGTTCTGGGTAAATTTAATGATCCTTATGTGAATGGTAATGGTGAAAGATTAATTGAACTCTGCATTGAGAATGGTTTGTGTGAATCTAATACGTTTTTCAACCACAAGTATATATACACATATACTTGGGAAAATCGTACTCTTGGTCAAAAGAGTGTGATATATTTTGTCGTCTACGATCAGCGTCTGAAACGCCTAGTTGTTGACACCCGTGTGATGAGAGGTGCGGATGCTGGTTCTGATCATTACTTGGTAGTGTCCCGAGTGAAACTTAATGTTGGTTGGAGGAAAAAATAGCAAGATACCCAGGATAGAAAGAATAACGGTTGATAAGCTCCTTGAAGACCATCAGCATTATTAATACCAAATACCATGTCTTGCCACAAAGACCCCGTAAGTAACACATTTCTCCAGCACACAAATGACTCATGTTTCTTCTGCAGTACCCCGGTTTCATACATCAGCGCAGGAACAATTACACTATCTTACACAGCCATACATCAGCGTAAGAACAATTACACTTTCATACACAGCCATGCGGGACTCTCTAGAGAACCCATTATTCCTGTAAAAACCTCCCAGAGCAGCTATGACTTTAAATGAAGAATTCACTCGCCTACTAATTTCACCATCCAATTTGTTCTATCTGTCAAACATGCTTCCTAAATACACAAACTCACTCACCTGGTCAATCACAGTGCCGTTTAGACTTACATTACATTCAGTGCTACCAGTTCCTCTCTCAAAAACCATAACTTAGGTTTTTCCCTTTTTTATACTCATTTTGAATTTCATGTGAACTTCGTGCATCCGAGTCAACATACTCTGCAACTCACTTTCGCTCTCTGCCAACAGGACAGTGTCATCAGCATACAACAATCTGCACACACGGATATCACCAAGACATAAACCACTATTATCTATTTTGGCCTCACGCATGCATGCGTCCATAAATATATTAAACAGCCATGGTGACATTACACAACCTTGTCTAACTCCTGCACCAATGCAAAACCATTTTGATAAAACACCATTCACTCGTACACAAGCTCTACTACCAGCATATATGGCTTTTACATTATAAAGCAGATTCCCAGTAACACCATATTCATTCAATACCTTCCACAAAAGTGTCCTATTTACTTGGTCGTAAGCTTTCTGTAAATCTATGAAGGCAGCAAAACCTTTCTTACCAACAGCCAGATACTTTTCAATCATTGAGCATAATGCAAAAATCTGGTTAGTGCAGCCTTTACTAGGCATACAACCACTTTGAACATCCCACACTTTCTCTGATGTAAGACCCCGTACTTTTTCAATAACAACCTTACCAAACAGTTTCCCTGGCACACTTAGTAGGCTAATACCATGATAGTTCTTGCATTCAGCTGATCACCCTTTCCCTTATGCAAGGGAACAATAATAGCATCCTTCCAATACCGAGGGACCATTCCGAACTCCCAGCACAACTGGCAAATTTCAGTTAACCAGTCAATTACAGAGTCACCACCAGATTTCAACATCTCAGCAGTTATGCCATCAACTACCGGAGCCTTAAACATTCTGAAGATATTTTAGAGCTTTACACACTTCTTCTCTTGAGATCCCTCATGTGCTTCCATCAATCACTGTGACATAATCTGCATCTGTATCAGAAACATTTTTGCTTTCCTGATCAAATAACTCACAGAAGTATTCACCCCATCTTTCACTTAACTCATTGGGCTCCCATATCATTTCCCCGATCTCATTCTTCACACAACTTACAACTTTGTTTCCCTTATTTTTCCTGAGTCTCATGTACTTCCAGAAAGATTTCCTAACTTTCCAAAAAGCCAGTTCATGCCTTTCCACCTTCTCCTTCCTATCTTTTGCCTTATTCTGGCAAACCAGCTTAGCAGCTTCACGCTTCTTTGAGAGATATTCATCCACAGAGACTCTACCTTGCAGCATCCCCAAATAGGCTTTCTTCTTTCTCTTTACTGCCTCTTCAATCTCACTATTCCACCAAGCATCACCTCTATTGTTACTCACTATTGTGGTGCCACAGACCTCTTTAGCAGCAGTGACACACAGTTCCTAAAACATTCCCACTTCTTTTCTACATCTCTCTCACCAGACTTCAGCTCCTTCAGTCGTTCTCCGAGTAAGTTAGAATAACGCTGATGGTCTTCAAGGAGCCTATCAACCTTTATTCTTTCTATCCTAGGTCTCTTCCTATTCCTTTTCCTCCAACCAACATTAAGTTTCACTCGTGACACTACCAAGAAATGATCAGAACTAACATCCACCCCTCATATCACATTGGTGTCAACAACTAAGTGTTTCAGACGTTGATCGCAGACAACAAAATCTATCACACTCTTCTGACCAAGAGTACGATTTTCCTAAGTGTATGTATGGATATACTTGTGGTTGAAAAACATATTAGATACACACAAACCATTCTCAATTAATCTTTTAATAAGTTCAATTAATCTTTCACCATTACCATTCACACAAGGATCATCAAACTTACCCAGAACATTGTCAGAAATTGTATTCTGCACACCTACTCTAACATTGAAATCCGCTGCTATTATAACTTTTTCTTTAGCATCAAACTAGCTCAAAACAGCTTTTAGCTCATTCCAGAAATCTTCCTTTTTATCAGAAGGTTCAGAGTCACAAGGAGCATACACTACAACAATTACGATTCTCTGAAGTTTCACTTTCAAACGAATCCAGAGAAGTCTCTCACTTACGCAACCATAGTGAATCAAGTTGTTCTTCATCTTTTCATTAAAAATCACACCTACACCAGCCTGTCCTCTTACATTATCCAATACTCCAGACCACACACTCACTGTGCCATTCACTTTTTCTACTCCAATTTTCTTCTTTTTGGTTTCACTGACACACAGCACATCCAGTCTATACTTATTCATCTCCTGAATCACCTCATTCATCTTTCCATTTATACCTCTAGTATTCCATACACCAATCTTACATTCACTCAGCCAAGATCTTTTTCTCATACGCTGTTTAGAAAGTCCAAGTCAATTCCGTGGTGGACCGTCCTTCTCAAGTGTGGTAGGTCCACCATATCCCACACTTGAGTCCGGATATTGATTTCTTTTTATCTTTTAATCAGGTAAGTACATTAGTGTGGGGGATAAGCCCACTGCTGAGGGTTCCAGTTGGTCATTCAACTTAAGGATTCTAGAAGAAAACCCAGTGAGTTGGGGTCTTTTCGCCAATGTCACACAGAACTAGCTGGCACCTCTCCAAGATTCACAGAGGACCTAGTTGCTGTTGTGTGTGCCATTGCTACAACAGAGCGCCCCGTGGAGGCAAACCCATTGCTCACTATGTTCAATAATATTTATGAAATTGTAAACATTTTCAATAATATTTTATCACTAACCTAATTTAAATTTTAATTACCATTTTATAATAACCAAACTCAGTTTTCTCCCTCTAGAGTAGGTTATGCGAGAATCCTTCAGTCTTTTCGAACTTTCCTAACAACTCTGTGGAAAGACAGGAATCCGTGTTAGCCCTTTGACCTACAACACCAATTGCTAAGCAAAAACTTGCGACGTGCATGTGACTGACTCTTGTACATAAAAATAACAGTGCTTTAATAAGGCTTATTTTAATTTACAGAACTGATTTGTGACTGTGGGCCAGTATGGGGAATCAGTTTCTCTGTGAAAGAAATTGGACAGTGAATACCGTGAGTCAAAACATCCATGCATAGTGTGCTTAACAAAGAATATGAGGGAAGAAGCCACAAGCCTGGAGAATGATTTCCCAAAATGCTGTAAGAACAGATAAGCAGTGTAAACACTGCTTATGGGAAACTGGCTTACATTGCTTATGGGAAAGATAAGCAGTGAATCTTTTCCACAACGTTTTGGGAATTCATTCTCTGAACTTGTGGCTTTTCCCCTCATGTTCTTTATTGAGTGCACTGTGTCCGAATGTTTTGGCACACGGTATTCACTGTCCAATTTCTTTTGCAGAGAAACCGATTCCCCATGCTGGCTCACAGTCACGAATCAGTTCTGTGAATTAAAAAAGGCTTATCAAAGAACTGATATTTTTATGAATCCAACAATAGGCATAGCAGCATTTAAATAATTGCCTATTGAATTTAAACTTCTGTACTAAATTTGTTACTTATCAACTGAAACTTTTCACTTGTCACAGATGACCACATTTTTTCAGGCACTGGTGATAAAGAACAGATAAAACAGGAATCAATGCCAGTTTAAAAGTATCATTCTCAGTTTCCTGTTGCACTGTACTGTATGGCTAAAGGTTTCAGTGCTTAGCTCATTTTTAGGACAAGTGTTGAAGTCAGCCTGGCTGGAAGGAAAAATGATATCATTTGGAACTATTTTGAAGAAATAAAAAATATGAGTGGCAAAGGTTCATGAGCTAAGTGCGAACTGTGTGAAAAAGAGATCCAGGGACTTATTGCACACACGAAAAACCATTACTCATTGTGGTCATTAAATACAAATGAATTAATAATCTAAAGTAACTTATGGGATTTTACTAGGAAATTTTTTCTTTAATAGCAAATTTTCGGAGAAAACTCTTCTCCTTCTTCAGGCTGACTTGTTGTTGTCACTTTTTCCTTGTCACTTTCACGGTTACGGTTTACCTTGACGGTTTAGGTTATTTTTCAACAAATCCTGCCAGATGTTAGGCAGGGAAAATCCTTTGCAGTCATTGATGATGGAATTTTGATTTTTCTCAATCTCTATTCCTTCTTTCAGTTTTCTTTTTGGAAATTGCTTTGGAAACTGATTACTTTAAGGGAATTCCAATCCATGCTGTGCCCAGTTTCTCTAACATGCCTATCTAATCCAGTCTTGTTGGAGCAATTTTTTATAGCTGCTTTATGCTCAGCTATACGAGTTTCTAGTCTGCGACCTGTTTCCCCTATGTAAGATAGTCCACAACTACAATTTACTTCATAAACTACTCCTTGCATTTTTAAAATATCTTCTTCTCTTTGAACTATTTTAGGAAAATTTTTTTAACTTTATTCTCTAAACTTGGAGCTAGCCTAATATTGTATTTCTTACTAATTCTCTTTAAAGACTCAAATAAACCTTTGTGATAAGAAATTTTTCTAGTGAATTTTACTTGTTGCTTTTGTGGGTTCTTCGTACCATTAAAATTCAGAAGCTTCTCAATTTCTTCTTTAGGATAGTTATTCTCTGCAAGTATGACTTTCAGCTCTTCTTTATGGGCTTCTTTTTTATCTGCTGTAGAAACTATTTTATTAATTTTTTCTGAAAACTGACTTGCTACATTTTTCTTAATAGAAACTGGATGATAGGAATTGAAATCCAGTAGTCTTTTAGTATTCATTGGTTTTATACCAACTAGTGAGGAATTTTTCATCTTCATAATAGATAGTAATATCTAAGAAGTTTATTCTTCTTTCTTTTGAAGTTCAATAGTGAACTTAAGGGAATCATCTAATTCATTGAATGAGTCTAGAATTCTTTCTGGAATAATTTCTGAATTCTAGACTCATTCAATGAATTAGATGATTCCCTTAAGTTCACTATTGAACTTCAAAAAGAAAGAAGAATAAACTTCTTAGATATTACTATCTATTATGAAGATGAAAATTTCCTCACTAGTTGGTATAAAAAACCAATGAATACTAAAAGACTACTGGATTTCAATTTGTATCACCCAGTTTCTATTAAGAAGAATGTAGCAAGTCAGTTTTTAGAAAAAATTAAAAAAAAAAATTAAAAAAAAAATTAAAAAAAAATTAATAAAATAGTTTCTACAGCAGATAAAAAAGAAGCCCAAAAAGAAGAGCTTAAAGTCATACTTGCAGAGAATAACTATCCTAAAGAAGAAATTGAGAAGCTTCTGAATTTTAATGGTACGAAGAACCCACAAAAGCAACAAGTAAAATTCACTAGAAAAATTTCTTATCACAAAGGTTTATTTGAGGCTTTAAAGAGAATTAGTAAAAAATACAATATTAGGCTAGCTCCAAGTTTAGAGAATAAAGTTAAAAATTTTTTCCCTAAAATAGTTCAAAGAGAAGAAGATATTTTAAAAATGCAAGGAGTAGTTTATGAAGTAAATTGTAGTTGTGGACTATCTTACATAGGGGAAACAGGTCGCAGACTAGAAACTCGTATAGCTGAGCATAAAGCAGCTATAAAAAATTGCTCCAACAAGACTGGATTAGATAGGCATGTTAGAGAAACTGGGCACAGCATGGATTGGAATTCCCTTAAAGTAATCAGTTTCCAAAGCAATTTCCAAAAAAGAAAACTGAAAGAAGGAATAGAGATTGAGAAAAATCAAAATTCCATCATCAATGACTGCAAAGGATTTCCCTGCCTAACATCTGGCAGGATTTGTTGAAAAATAACCTAAACCGTCAAGGTTAACCGTAACCGTCAAGGTAAACCGTAACCGTGAAAGTGACAAGGAAAAAGTGACAACAACAAGTCAGCCTGAAGAAGGAGAAGAGTTTTCTCCGAAAATTTGCGATAAAAGAAAAATTTCCTAGTAAAATCCCATAAGTTACTTTAGATTATTAATTCAATTAAACTAGGAAGCCATTTCTCAACATGAGCTTTATTCAAAGAAATACAAATGAAGTTGGTTGGTTGGTTAATATATTTTAATGGCGCAAGGGCCATGGTTGGCCAAAGAGCGCCAAAACAAAAGACATCAAAACAAAACTAAAGCAATAAAAACGTACACAAGGTTAAAAACAGGCTGATGTAGTAAAAATGAAATATGATAGTGAACAAGTTAAAAACTAGATAAGTTTAAAAAAGTCAATATCTTGTAAAAACGAAAACACCGCTTTCATGTCGCAGGCTTCGCCAATAATTGTCTGCAGTGTAGCTGCTCCTTCGTCCAACAGATGGGAGTGAAAATGACGAAAACGATGAGCACAAAACCGAACACAAGTACACAAAACATGAAGGACAGTGAGACGACAGTCGCACGCCTCACACACCGGGACACTCTCGCCACACAGCAAAAAGCGGTGAGTAAAGCACGACGGTGCCCAATGCGGAGACGTGCAAGAACAACTTCCTCACGACGGTTCTTCCGCAAACTAGACATCCAAAGTCCGATCTGTGGTTTGATGGCATAGAGTTTATTGCTGCCCTGCTGAGACCACAGGGACTGCCACTCATCCAGAACAAATTTCCGGATCAACGGCCGATAATCTCGGAAAGACAGTGGCAGCCGAGCTGGCGACATGGAGGAAACAGACCTGGCAGAGAGATCTGCCAGCTCGTTACCCCGGATCCCAACATGGCCAGGAACCCAACAGAATCGGACCAGGAAGCCATCACCCTCCAAAGTTCCAAGAAGACGACGGACATCACGGATGACAGGTGAGTCCGTGTCCTCTGGAGAAGATAAAACATGGATGACGGACTGGGAATCAGAGCAAACCATAGCGCGACGAAGTGATCGAGACTGTATGTGGCACAAAGCGAGGTGCACCGCACGCATCTCCGCCTCAAAGACGGTGGATTCAGGCGGAAGCCGCTCAGCATGTGAGGCTTCGCCACACACAAAGCGGATCCAACGACATCCCCCGGACTTCGAGCCATCGGTGAATACAGGCACGAAATCCGGGTAGACTGACAGTTTTTCAGCAAAGAGCTGCTGGTACACCAGAGCAGGAGTGGAAGACTTTGGCCACACACAAAGAGAAAGGTCAGCCGTTGCTTGAACCGGCTGCCAAGGCGGTTCATTGTAGAACCGGGTCAAACCAATCCTTGACAAGTCTAGACCAGCATCGCGCACTATGGCAGACATCCGAATCCCGAACGTCGGAACACAGGAGGGGCGGTTGGAAAACAAACGGACACAGTCCGGCTGGAAGATGGAACCATACAGTGGATGATCAGGAAAAGACTTCAGTTTTGTATAAAACTGAAGAGACAGCTGCTTACGACGGATGCATAACGGCGGCTCATGAGCCTCCGCATACAGGCTATGCACGGAGAGGTGCGGAAAGCACCAGTGCATAGCCGCAGAGCCTGGTGATGGACGGGGTCCAAAGGCTTTAAAACCGATGGACGCGCTGAATCGTACGTAATGCATCCGAAGTCTAACTTTGACCGAATCAGAGAATGGTAAATGCGAGCATTGAGCACCTGTCGGCCCCCCAAGATGTTCGAGAGAGGACCTTCAGGATACCCAATGACTTCGTGCACTTCACCTTCAAAGACTGGATGTGAGGCCGGAAGGTGAGCGCTCGGTCAAAAGTTAACCCAAGGAACTTGACTTCAGACACCACGGGGATGGTAGAGCACCCCAGACGGAGGCTGGGGTCTGGGTGAAGACCCCGTTTGCGGCAAAAATGCACGCAAACGGTCTTCTGCGGCGAGAAGCCAAATCCATTTTGGGAAGCCCAGTGAGAGATCTTGGTAATGGCAGACTGGAGCTGTCTCTCGATGGTACGCATGTAAACAGAGGCGCAAGAGATCTGCAGATCATCCACGTACATGGTTCCACGAACCGTGGGAGGAAGCAGTTGGAAAATATGGTTAACACGAAGGATGAACAACGTAACGGAAAGAATGGAGCCCTGAGGTACACCCTGTTCTTGCGGGTACACTGCAGAGAGGGTCGACCCGACGCGCACATCGGAAACTCCGGTCCTGGAGAAATCCGGCGATGAAAGATGGTAAGTTTCCCCGCAATCCGCACTCGTGCAGATCACGGAGAATGCCGTATCTCCAGGTACGATCATAGGCTTTCTCCATGTCGAAGAAGACGGAGACCATGTGCTGACGCCGGACAAACGCCTCCCTGACAGAAGCCTCAAGGCGAAGATGATGATCGGTGGTGGAACGAGATTTACGAAATCCACTCTGATGAGGCGAAAAATGTGATGAAATTCTAAATAAAAAATGAGACGAAGGTTAATGATGCGCTCGAGTACTTTGCAAAGGCAGCTCGTCATAGCAATTGGCCGGTAGTTCAACGGGTTGGTGGGATCTGTACCAGGTTTGGGAACAGGAACGACAATGGCCGTACGCCAAGACTCGGGAAAGGCATTCTCTAGCCAAATCCTGTTAAACAGGATTAGCAGACATTCAAGAGAGGACGGAGAAAGGTGCTTCAGCATGTCGTAATGGATGTTATCCGGTCCGACAGATGTCCGACCGGACCGATTCAGAGCGGTCTTCAGCTCCACGGCAGTCAGCGGGCTGTTATAATCTGCGGAAGAAAACGGTCCAAAAGAAATCTTGGACCGTTCAAGCCGCGGCTGTAACTGCCGGAACGAAGCAGGGGTAATTGCTGCTGCTGGACACTGAAGAAAAAGCGGCGCCCAGACAGTCAGCAATACCCTGAGCGTCAGCAACCGTTCCTCCATCACTCTCAAGAATGGAGATTTCCCCAGATGGGTACTGTCCTCGAATCTTACGGATCCTGTCCCAAACAATCTTAGGGCTAGTAGCGGAGTTAATCCCGGATACGCAACGTATCCAGGACTCCCGTTGACTACGCCTACGAACCAATCGCGCGTAGGACTTGGCCTTCTTGAAAGCAAGTAGGTTCGCGTCGGTGGGGTACCGACGAAACCTACCCCAAGCCCGATGTTGGGCCTGACGAGCTGCCATGCAAGTGGAATTCCACCAAGGTCTTGGGCAACGTGGAAGTTTAGTCGACATCCTGGGGATGGTAAGTTCTGCCGCATGCACAACACAATCCGTTACCGCCGCAACAGCGTCATTGACCGTTCCTGAGGTCACCATAGCTGGAGTAATAATCGCTGAAGCCGTGAATGTGTCCCACTTGGCACGATCAATATTCCATCTAGCAGGGCGAGTAGGGTAACGGTACCCGCCACCCGCTAGACGGAGAAAGATGGGAAAGTGATCGCTGCCAAGGGGATCACCAGACACGCTCCAGGACCAGTCAGGATATAAGGATGGTGAACTCAAAGACAGATCAATGGCTGAGGACGAACGGGTGGGTTCATGAAAATAAGTAGCAACTCCGGTGTTGTGGAGACAGAGGGACGTGCTGGAGAGAAGGGACTCAACAACACGGCCCCTGGAGTCTCGAGTTGTAGAACCCCACAACGGATTGTGAGCATTAAAATCTCCAAAGATGAAGAAAGGAGGCGGCAGCTGGTCAACTAAATCTTCCAGATCCGAAAGGCTTACAGCTTCAGTTGGTGGTATGTAGATGGAACACACCGTGAGCAGAGTGTTCACAGACAGTCTCACTGCCACTGCCTGCAAAGGCGTCCGAAGGGCAACCGCAGTGACAGGGACACCATGAGGAACAACGACGGCCACTCCTCCGCAGGCAATTACGCCGTCCTGGTGATCTTTGCGGAAAGGGAATGTCTCCGCAGTGAAGGAGTGTCCGTCATGCGAAGCTTTGTCTCCTGGAGACACACGCACACAGGTGTGTGCGAAGACAGTAAGCCTTTTAAATCGTCAATGCGTGAACGCAGACCTCGGCAATTCCACTGAATGAGCGTGGCCATAATGAAAAATGTAATGAAAGAATGAAAAAGACAGACGACTAGAACGTCTCACTGTCGTCCATCACCTCCAATCCATCCGCAGTGTCGGAGGTAACACAGGGCTGTGTTTACCCCCTGTGTTGAGAGATATTTTTTGCTTGCTCTGTTTCGGGGAGGATGAACCCGGTTTTACCTTTTCCGGCTTCTTCTTTCCAGTGCCCTGGACCTGGGTCCCTGTGATGGCCGTAGATGGTTTCGGCATAGAGGTAGGTTTAGGCGACGATGTTGATGTCGCCTTGGATGCAATACGGCGAGACTTCAGTGCTTCCATACCAGCAGTGACGATGTCCCCAAAATCATAAGGACACCCCGCTGGGATGGACACCTCAGTCTGGACCGCCACTGAAGCCTTCTGCACCACAACTGAAGCATAGGACCGCCGGCCTGGTTGTAAAGGGGCGATCCGCCGTCTAGCCTCGGGATATGAGAGATGCTCAGTTGTCTTCAGGCGTTGGATTGCCTGTTCCTCTATCCACTTTGGACACTGCTTAGAAGAAGCAGGATGAGTCCCTTCGCAGTTGACACAATGATCAGACTCTGCAGAGCAATCCGCCAAAGAGTGTTCTGTGGAACCACAGCGGCCACACTTTGCAACATTACGGCAAGACTGCTGGGAGTGACCGTAATGCTGGCACCTGAAACATCGCAAGGGGTTCGGGATGTACGGTCGAACATCAAGCCGTAAATAACCTGCCTTGATGGAAGTAGGCAGGTTTGGGGAGTCAAACGTTAGGATGATGTTACGGGAGGGAATAGATTTCCCATCCCGCCTAAAAAGAATCCTTCGAACTCCAATGACATGCTGTTCACCAAGTTCCTCCAGCAATTCCTCATCGCTGCATTCAAGCAGGTCGCGGGAGTTGACAACACCGCGAGAGGAATTGAGGTAACCGTGTGGAGAAACCTGGACAGGAATGCCAAGCAAAACGGTCGTTTCCAGCAAGGTGGCACTGTGGCGTGGATTAGAAGTTTCCACAAGAAGATCCCCTGAAGGGAGCTTCTTCACACTCTTTGGAGAGCCAGCAACTGCCTGCAGAGCCTTATTGATCCAGAAAGGACTCTTGCTACTGAGTGACTGTGAAGAGTCACCAGATTTGAGTAACAGAAACAGAGCATTGCAATTAGTAGAGACAAGTTTCTTTGTTGAGGAAGGTGGATCTTCCTCCACAGGGCGCTTTAAATTTGTAGCATGGGAAACACTTTTGTGTTCCATGAAGAAGTGAAAAGATTCGTCCGCCAACCTCCCCACCCACTACCGAGCCCAACGAGGGAGAGCCGGAGGTCCGCAAGCCCAAGAGGACGCAGGACACGGCTCTAGGGATAGTCAGCGGATATAGCAAGTTGGTAGGGCAGACACACGCTCAGCGCGCACCCAGACTTTCCCGTGCCCGGAGAACACCCCTTTGGCATGCCCACCCTACCCCCCAACTCACCCAGCCGAACAGAACGACAAGCCGCTAGAAGTCTGGACACCACTCGGCCACAGACTTCCTGACGAGGAGTGGGTTAGCTCCCAGCCTCCCGTTTAGGGTGAAGCAGAGGGCAAAGAGGAGTGTTGGCATCTGGAGACACTACAACCCGGCCCCCAAATACCTCAGCCTCCAGCATCCTCATTTCCACCGGTACGGGTCACCGCACACGGCAAACATGCAGGTAGGTCTAAGCTAACCAGCTCCGGAAAAACAGAAAAAGTAACATAAAAAAGAAAAGACAGGGAAGAGAACGAGGAACAAAACCCGGAGCTGGCGCCTCATCACAACCTCAGCAGCCTACAACTGAGGCGGGTACATGTCAAAATATGAACATAAGACGAAAAAAAGCAAAACAATAAGAGAAAATCGGCTCGGGCCGTGGGGACGCCATCCCCATCAGCTGGATGAACAGCTGTCCCTTCGGTGATGTAATCGTCAAAGCCGCAGAGGCAATAGAAACCGTCACAAGGTTAGCTCGGGCCGTGGGGGCGCCGTCTCCCCAAATAACTGGAAAACCAGTTATCCCCGTGCGGGGCGCACAACAAATGAAGTTAATGTTCATCTACTGAGCACTTCAACTAATTTAATATATGCTGAAATTCATGATGCTTCACCTGCCAAGGAATTCCAGCACTGAAGCAACCACTAAATATGTGACAGCACAGAAAATTAAAAAAAATTGAGAATGGATTCATTTGTGACATGAATCACAGCTGAACAGAAAAAAATGTTTGATCTGCAAACTGCTCAAATGATCTATACTTCAAACTCTCCATTTCATATAGTTGAAATAAGGAGTTCAAGAACCTTATTGAAATGCTACATCCTGGCAATAAACTGCCAACAGAACAGGGTATAGCAGGTTGTTTGTTAGATGAGGTTTTGATAATGAAATAGAGAAATGTTCTAGTCTTCAAAAGGTAAGATAGTCTGCATGAGTATAGATGGCTGGTCCAACGTCAATAATGAACCAGTTGTTTGTTCTTGTGTAACAACTTCAGATAGTGATGTCTATTTAGTGTACAGTTTTAACACTTCTGGTATCCCCATACAATTGATTATCATGAACAAATTTCTATGCAATTTGAAATCAGTAGAAAAAAAATTTCATTGTGAAGTTAGGAGTTTTGTAACAGACAATGCTTCAAATATGACAAAGATGATGAAGGAAATGGAGAAAAATGTTGATGTTATCACATATGGTTGCACAGTTCACATTTTAAACCTTCTTGCAAAATATCTAGCCAATGCTCTTGATACAGTCCAGAGGAACGATCGTAAAATTTCTGAAGCAGTTGTAGAGTAGAAAAAGTTGGAAATTGCATTAAATGACATCTTAGATGAAAAGCAATTGGAGTGCTTTCATAAGATATGGTCAAGCTTTTTCTTCAGCTCATTTTTTTGGCCTTTCTTGTTGATCTTCACTTTCAAGCAAAAAACATGGACGTGATTATTATATGCCTGAAGAAAAAAAAAAGTTGCTTTACAATTTGCAAGCGAAAAATATGGACACACATTCCTGACTATTATCATTGAGCTTCTGACAAAATCTGCACCATTCACTGGAATGATGATGGAAGAAGTGCAGCTTGCAGTAAATTCTCTAGACTGGTAGAATTCCTTTTCCATAGTGAAAGAATCAATAGAAAGAAAAAGAATTGCAAAGTATTTTGCAATTACTAACAACATCTGCTTCAACTGGAGGGTCATTTCCATGTCAAATCAACAAGGCTCACAACCCAACATTTTTTGATTTTTATGAAACTTGGTATAATTGTAGTATTCATCAATATAAACAAACATTATTTTTTTCAGAATTTTTAATGCATCCGTTTTTGAGTTATTGATTTTTGAAATTTCAAAAAAACCCTGAAATTTCATCATCTGAGCAAACTTTAACTGTAAATTACTCGGGTTCTAATAGAGCTAGGGTCATGAATTATGGCTCTTTTAAAGATCTTGAATTGGGCTTTCATTTGATATGCCACATGACACTATTAAAAAAATGTAATGTCAATTTTAAAATTGAAATATTAAAAAACATATGTTTTTTAAAAAATCTGAAAAAAATATATGTTTAACAAACATTATTTTTCTACATATCCTGAAAGTTTCATAATGGGATCGCTATGGGATCACTATAAAAAATAATAATAACGTAGAACAATGCAACTGAAATGTGCCAGATGTACTTACCGGTTCCACCCATGACTGGAAGGGTATTCTTTATGTGGTTTGTGCAAAATGTCATACTTGTTCTTTTAAACATTGTGAATGTTAAAGAATGAAAATAAACATCTAAGTAATTTGAAACTGTGTCCCAAAGTAATTCATTTCATAATTCAGTATAAGGTTCTGTGTGCATATTTACACTTACAAAATTATTTTATCTTCTATATGTATCCTGCTTTTTTTCTTTCTTTTAAATTTTGTCGCACTTGTATGCCAGTGCTTGATTTGCCTTCTTTGTCTCAGTCATTGTTAAATTACATACTCTTCCAGTAGCTGTGGTCGGGTCAACTTTTAACAAAACATCAGATTTATAAACCAACAGTATATCCGGTGATTGAGGATACTTGTATGATAGAGATGGACCATGCGGCTCCAGGCAGCTCACTTTTACTTCTTCTGTGTCCTCATTCACACCAAGTACACATACCAACCACCAGTGCTCTGAGTACTTACTAATCACAAAACCTACCATATTTTCAAAACTAATTTTCTCTTCCCCTTCATCTTTGCACATATCTCTTCTATAAAATGCTCAGAAAGTGAGTAAGTTTTGACTAGTAATTTGTTTGTGGAATAACTTTTTTACGGGTCTTATAGAGGTTATTTTTCATGAAAGTTGGTTGTCAAATTTTCGTTAAGGTCCGAATGAAAGAACACCAAGCAGCTATTAGGAACATTGGGAACAAAACAGGGCTAGACAGACATATACAAGCAAGTGGACACTCCATAAATTGGGACTCATTGAAAATAATCGCCCACCAGTCAAACTTAGTAAAGAGGAAACTAGAAGAAGGGATCGAAATAGCAAGAAGAAGAAGTACCACAATTAACTATAATTGCGGATGGACTCTTCCAATTGAGTGGCAGCAACTACTCCAGTGACATAGTCCTGATGACGAACTAGGCTTTAGTTCGAAAATTTGACAACCAACTTTCATGAAAAATAACATCTATAAGACCCGTAAAAAAGTTATTCCACAATCACTATGAAAAGAGGTGCCATAAATGCATTTACAACTAGTAATTTGTGTTTTCCTGCAGGAATGAAACAATGGAGTTTCTGAGTACCACTTATTGTCTTAGCAGAAGCTATTCTACTTTTAAGGATAATTTCCTCCTCTTTGTAATTTTCTGTTGTTGCAAACCAAAAGTGAATGGAGGCAATATTAGCAGTGGCCAATTCAAAGAGTTGGCGTGGGGTCATAATTTGATTATTATAAACAAGTTGTAAACTTGCCTTTGCAGCTAATCGCTTCACAGTACCCCCTTATCCCATCACATGCATTTTTGCCATGTGCTGTTGCAAAAAAATTCCATTCTGCTTTTATATTAAAGTCAGTCTCGTGGTAGCACAAGCTGAGGAAGTTTGACTTGTTTTTGTATTGTGAAGCTGCTCCATCCGAAAAATAAAATATCTTTTCAGGTTTTTGAGAAAAAGTGACCGCATGAAATTAATTAGGTAACGCTGAAACAGATGGACAGCTATACTGTCATGAATTAGACAGTCGGATATATTCACAAAACTTACATATCCTAGGTTCTGAGTTTTCTCATCTCGATAGTATATAACTATAGGATGCAGGGTTGCTTGGCCATTGTTCCAGTGAAAACCCTGAGCTGCATCTTGCAATACAAAAGAATAATTTTCAGCAAAGTCACAAATTACTATGTATTGATTTTCTGTTACTGTGTCTTTAAGATGTCTTAAGTAACTTGACTGTTGAGTTGCTATAAAAGAATGGTGAAGCAGGGCTGGAAGTTTTCCAAACAACAGGTCCAAAAACTCCTGTGTGGATTTTGATAATGTTTCAAGTACTGTCCTCTTCTCTAATTGAATCCATTGCTTGAATGTCACATTTTCTATACTATTTAGATCAAAACAATCTTCAAATCGTTGCTTGAGCTGTTCTAATCCTGGACAGTTGTTGCACTGACTGAAGTAACATGCAGGTGTAGGGTTTCCACAAATTATGTTTGCAAGGACATCTTTATAGGAGTTTATTGGCTGAACAGTGTCTCCTGTTAATTCAGGTAACTTGCATTGTGTCATCATCAGTGTAACATTCTGATGCATTGTACAAACACAGAATGTGTGCCACTTGCTCCTGCAAGAATGCAGTGCTTAGGGCAAAGTTCACAGAACTTGGAGAACCCCCACCTTTTTCTCTTGAAATCTCTTTAAAAAGAGTACACAATTCACGCAAATTACTCAGAAGCAATTTTTTTGTACCTGTTGACGCTTATTATCTATTTTAATGGAAACAAAGTTTTTTTCTCCTGGCATTTGGCAGCTTACATCGTCACTCTCATAAAATTCTTGTACACAATTTGCTGTGTCTTTGTCTAAAGTCTTCCCTGGCTTTGGATCAGGAGAAAACATGATATCTTTTTCTTTTACTAGCTTTTTAGCCTTTCTGGCCATAAAACTTGAAACTCTAAATTCTGTTTTGTTTCAGTGACCAAGATTTAGGCAGTGTACTCAATATCTGCATTCTTACACTTTTATTTTCTGTGGAATGAAATTTTTCTTTCAACTGTCTTATAATTTCTGGTTCAGGAGATGAAATATCCTTCGGTTCTGATGCAGGACTAAACTTTAATAATTTTGCTCGAAATGCTTCTTGGGCTTTTTTATATTTCTCTTCAGGGTATTTTTTTTTCTTGCAGGCATTTTTTCTTGATTGGTGTTTCATCCAGACATTGTAAACTTCTGTTAAATGCTTTTATAGCATGCTCTTTTTCAGGAGTTGATACTTCAATGTTTTCAGATGGAACAGCATGGCCTTCGGCTTCTTGTCCGTTATAGCTGTCAGAAGGTGAAGAGGAATGTTCAGCAGCTTCAGAGTGAAATTTCTGGATTGCTTTAAGACAACTGTCACAGATCTTGTCTCCAGTTTTGAGCAACTTGTTCTGTAGCAATAGATTGTTGGAAACTGGTCGCAGATTTTTTTGTTATATTTATGGTTTGGTTTCCCAAGGGGGTTGCAGCAGTAAACCACACTTGAAACTTTTGATGTGGATGGTCTGCTGGCATCCATCTTTTACTTTGCTTTTACTTTAAAACCTAGGAAAGAAACACAATTTGTTACCCTTATGGATATATATATTAACTTTTTAACTAATTATAATTAATTCATTAACATTTGCAGTGTTTGTAAGACCAGGGATAACATTTTAGACAGACAAAATAAACAATTCCTCAGTCACTGATGGTGCGTTTAGTAACGTCCTTCTATGTTATTTATTTTTTTATAGGGATCCCATAGTGATCCCATTATGAAACTTTCAGGATATGTAGAAAAATAAGGTTTGTTAAACATACATTTTTTTCAGATTTTTTTAAAAAACACGTTTTTTAATATTTCAATTTCAAAATTTTAAAATTTTAAAATTGACATTAAATTTTTTAATAGTGTCATGTGGCATATCAAATGAAAGCCCAATTCAAGATCTTTAACATGAGCCACAATTCATGACCCTAGCTTTAATAGAACCCAAGTAATTGGCAGTTAAAGTTTGCTCAGATGATGAAATTTCAGGGTTTTTTTTGAAATTTCTAAAACCAATAACTCAAAAACGCATGCATTAAAAATTCTGAAAAAATTCATATATGTTTATATTCTACAAATATACCAAGTTTCATAAAAATCAAAATTGGTCAGGTTGAAAATGCTATTTTTGCTGGTTGATTTCACATGGAATGACCCTGGAATTGAAAAAATTATCTCAACATTTAACATTGTGCATTCTAAGTTAAAAAATAGGCTAAGAATTCAAAAAGCAGCAACACTAGTATTTTTGTTCAAACTACTGAACAAATAGTTTTTTCATCACATGCTTTTTTTAATTCAATTAAAATTTACTCAGGAATTGATGTTTTTCAATCAATATATTATTTTGAAGCTTTTATGATTCAAATTTAATGGGTAAGTTGTAGATTTTTTTAAACTACACCAGTAATATAATGACTAACACTTTTTCTGTTTTATGCATGTTGTGCACATTCAGATTTATCAGAATTATTAACATAGCAATCAGACATCTCTAATTTGCCTGCATTCACTGTTCGTCACATAACATTAATCACATTAGAAAACTTACAAATTATATCGCCCAAAGACCTGTTTCCACATACAGACCTGCCAACTTCTCAGAAACAAAAAACTTAACACTCAGATGGAAAAATCGTAACACGACACATGCTGATAATTTTTGAAGCCTATTTCAGCTATATAAATTCTTGATAATGAGAATGTAAGGATTTTTTCCCTACATCAAAATTTTATTAAGAATCATGAAAGAAATACGGGATTACGCCATATAATACAAATTTTGAAGATGACAATCCGATTTTTGGTGTAAATGTGACAAGGATGGTAAGTCAGATAATATCCGAAAACTTGAAAATTTTCATCGTCCTGGAGCGGGACTCGAACCCGCGTCTCCCAGAAAACGCCCGGGTATGCTAACCACTACACCACCCAGAACGACCAAGTTTCAAGTTTCTGATCAATTTGAATTGTCACATTTACACCAAAAATCAATCAATTTGTCACATTTACACCAAAAATCGGATTGTCATCTTCAAAATTTGTATTATATGGCGTAATCCTGTATTTCTTTCATGATTTATCTGCTTCTCCGCGCAAACACGGGATAAGATTCTTAACCTCCAGACTCACTAAACATGAATGCCGGTTGCTTCGACTAGCGAATCCTATGATGGTTAAATTAAAATTGATCGGAAACTTGGTCGTTCTGGGTGGTGTAAAGGTTAGCATACCCAGGCGTTTTCTGGGAGACGCGGGTTCGAGTCCCGCTCCAGGACGATGAAAATTTTCAAGTTTTCGGATATTATCTGACTTACCATCCTTGTCACATTTATGCCAAAAATCGGATTGTTATCTTCAAAATTTGTTTAATTAAGAAACTAATTAAATCTAATCAGCAAACACTTTTATGTTTTTATTTATAAAAAAAAAAAAAAAAAAAAAAAAAAATATGATTACGGGAGAAATCCTAACTCCACCTAACTTCCGTTTTTGGAAATTTTGAGAGGCGGAAAACTTGCATCTTAGGGAGTCTACAAGATGTTTTAATCGGGTTCTGGGGATGTTGTTTTTGTCTGTAGGAATAAAATAAATCTGCGATGTGCATCAGCTGTTGCCACAATTGTGCTACGAGGATTAGTAGAAAATGAATTTGCAATGTAAGGCGGCCGTCGCCGCAATTCTTCTACGGGGTTGGGTACAAAATAAATCTGTGATGTACATTGGCCATTGCCGCGATTTTGCTACAGGGATGAGTACAAAATAAACCTGCGATGTACGTCACTGCGATTCTCCTACGGGGACGAGTACAAAATAAATCTGCGATGTACATCAGCCGTTGCTGCTATTCTGCTACAGGGATGAGTAGAAAATAAACCTGTGGTGTACGTCGCCCGTCACCGCAATTCTGCTATGGGGGATGAGTACAAAATAAACCTGCGATGTATGTCACCGCGATTCTTCTACGGGGATGAGTACAAAATAAATCTGCGATGTACGTCGGCCATCACCGGGATTCTTCTACGGGGATGAGTACAAAATAAATCTGCGATGTACGTCGGCCATCACCGGGATTCTTCTACGGGGACGAGTACAAAATAAATCTGAGATGTATGTCAGCCGTCGACGCGTTTCTGCAAACGGGGATGAGTACAAAATAATTCTGCGACGTACATCATCCATTGCGAGAAAAAAAAAATTATGATTACGGAAGAAATCCTCACCACGCCTAACTTCCGTTTTCAGAAATTTTGAAAGGCGGAAAACTTGCATCTATGACAGGGAGTCTGCAAGATGGTTTAATAGGGTTCTGGCGATGTCGTTTTTGTCTGCAGGACCAAAATAAATCTGCGACGTGCGTCACCCGTTGCCGTGAATCTGCTACAAGGCTTCTGCCTGAAAAGGGGAAAAATGGGGAAACATGACTATTTAAAAAGAATCGTATTTTCGGCTGCAAAACCATATTAGTGTACTGCAGCATGATTTATTGTACTAAATATGATAAAATCATAACAGTTGGCAGGTCTGTACATATGAGAATATTTCTTCCACACGACCTATTTCCATGTGTCATGAAAAGAATATTCCTTCCACAGAATTCACCTGAAAATCACACACACACACACACACACTCTCTGGTGATTCAGATTTAGTTTTAAATGTATGAAAAATAAATGTTTTTTGAATACAAAATACGATTTGCATATCGGTAATTATTAAGTAGTTTAGTAGACACAAATCAGTAAAGATAATGCATGGCATTAAGAAATACCAATCACTCCTTATTACATTCTCATTCATTAATTATCTGTTATGCATTGTCACTTAAATTTTAAAAATATATACCATCAAGTCAATCATGGAGAAGAATGAAGAGGTTGAACTGAAACACAACAGTAATTTAAATCAAATAAATCTGATTTAAATGAAACAAATCTAATTTAAATAAAACAAATCTGATTTAAATCAAATAAATCTGATTTAAATCAAATAAATCCGATTTTTTTCGATTTAAAAAAAATCATGATTTTTTAAAATTCTGGTGATCATTACTAAACGTTCAATGCTACTTGGATTTCATTTTCCAGTTAGTGGCCCACATTCAGAGGTTGTAGAAAGATAGAAAAATTAAAGAATGGACTTGTGTGTGGTACATTCTAAGAAAAGAAAATTTCCACATCAACCTGCACCTCTATGAGTAAGAAGTCATGAACACTAAAAATTTCAATATTTTATGTAAAGTATATGATATATATAGGGAAGATTCCTGAGGATTGGAACAATGCTACAATGATCTTGCTACATAAAAAAGGTGACTGAGGATCTCAGGAACTACAGACCTATCAGCCTCCTATCAGTGGTTTATAAAATCTTCACTAAAGTTCTTTCACACCGTTTGAAGGTAACACTGGATGGACATGGCTTAACCGAGAGAACAAGCTGGATTCAGGAGTGGCTACAGCACAATAGATCATATCCACGTACTGAGAGAACTAATTGAAAGAGCGAGGGAATATGAACTTCCATTGTGCATGGCTTTTATCGATTATGAAAAAGCCTTTGATTCGGTGAAACCATCAGCCGTTACAATGGCTTTGAAATCCTGCGGTATTGAAGATGCATACATTAATATTATTAATAACATCTATGAAAATGCAAGTGCAAAGATTCGGCTGTTTGAAAATACAACACACATAAAAATTGGAAAAGGAGTGAGACAAGGGGACACCATATCTCCAAAGCTCTTTAATGCCACATTGGAAAATGTCTTTCAATCACTGAACTGGGAAAACAAAGGGATAAAAATTAATGGAGATTATCTAACCCATCTTTATTTTGCTGATGACAGTCATTTTTGCAACTACCCCATCAGAGCTGCAGAGTATGATCCAGGAACTTGCTGACAAGAGTAAAGAAGTGGGATTAAAAATGAACTTTCAGAAGACAAAAGTGATGTTCAATGCTTTTACAAGAAATGAAGATTTATCGATTGATGGAGAAAAGCTGGAGATAACAGACACGTACGTTTATCTCAGACAGCAGACATCAAGTGAGGACCACATTGATGAAGAAATTAATCGGCGTACAAAACTTCCCTGGAGAGCTTTTGGAAGAAACAGCATAATTTTCAAGAGCAATATGCCATTATGTCTTAAAAGAAAAGTGTTTGATCAATGCATCCTTCCAGTGCTTACGTATGGTGCAGAGACGTGGACCTTAACTAAAAGAGACATACAAAGGCTGCAGACAACTCAAAGTAGCATGGAGAGGTGCATGCTTGGTGTAACCAGGAGAGATAAGAAGAGGAACTCGTGGATCCAAAAAATGACAAGAGTGGAAGACATCATGATAAGAGTTAAATCCCTGAAATGGCAATGGGCTGGACATACTGCCAGAAGGACAGACCATCGATGGACAGCCGAAATTTTAGATTGGATTCCAAGGGACAGGAAAAGACCCAGAAGAAGACCACATGGGAGATGGGTGGATGAAATTCGAAAGTATGCGGGAGTGACATGGAGGAGACTGGTACAAGACAGACCGTTGTGGAGGAAACTTGGGGAGACCTTCGTCCAGCAGTGGATTGATAATGGTTGATGATGATGATGATGATATAATGTGCAATATAAATTAATGGTGTTTCTAAAGACAAACAAAACACACTTACCTATATTCCTGTATACTCAAAGAAGTTCAGGCTGGTGAGGCACAGAACAAAGAGCACAGAAAAAAATTAAAAACAAAATCAATGCTGATTGCCTGCAAACTTTCTTTTATCCCTTTCTGTGTCCATTGCAAGGTTTCCTGCCTCTTACAAACTACTATCTCCATCACTAATGATTAGTGGCGTAGTCAGAAATTTCTTAAGGGGGGTGGGGGTCCATGGGTTTGGCTGATTAGTGGTGAAAGCCCTATATACTATATATACATATATATCGCTTTAAATTCATACTAAATCTCCCCTCGGGGGGAGGGGTGTTGACCCGAGGACCACCCCCTTGGCTACGCCTATGCTAATGACTCATTTTACACCGTCACTCAATCTGGTTCCAGATCTTCTCCTTTGCCTATGACCACTACTTGAAAATGTAACATCTGTCGTGTCCAACTCAGATCTGATGTCTGCATTACTAATTCTGTCATACCACTCAATCCATCAATTCTTCCCTCAAATTCTCTCTCAGACTACTCTCATATAAGCTTCTTCTAACTGACTAATACAATTTATTATGCACACAACTCTCACTGGCACAAAAGATAGTAAAACTGAATATGACATTGTGTACAGCAAGTTCAGTTCTTCTCCCAACTTCCTCCTTACTGAAAGCAGTCTCACACACTGCAAATGAAACCTGTGCTTTTGAAATTCTGTTACCTAATTCGTTTTCAAGCATTTTTACTTTATGTATTACTACACCCAAATAGTTAAAATCTGTTACCTGTTCAAGCAACTTGCCCTGAACAACATAATATCTTGAGCTGTTTAACTTAAAATCATAGGTACTGATTTCTCAACATATATGTATCCTCATTTAACTCATTTAAATTCTTCAGAAGTACTGTAATCAAGAGCGCTATGACCAAATAATCAGCATACAGCAAGCAAATGGCTGATTTTAGAACTACCAATTTCAACATTCATCACAAAGCAGTTACATTCAGGCAGTACATATATTAAAATAAATCAGAATTATGCACTGAAATTGCCTGTGGTTACAGGTCTTCCATGTAACAACTCCTCAGAAAACTTGAAAATTACATCGCCCTGAAGCAGGAATCGAACCCACATATCCCAATTTCTGTTTAAGTAAGCCAACCATTACACCACCCAGGTCAATGAAGTTCCAAGCAACTAAGGTCCCAGGAATCTGAAAACCTCAGATTTTTTGCTAGTCGAAGCATTCAGCGTCACCGTAGTGCTGTTTAACCATCTCCATCCAGGCATGGATGTATGTCATAATTTACCAGTATTTCAGATACAGAATTATTGAGGAAGAAATATTTTTTCAGAAATACATGGGTATATAGATGAAGCAATTATATTCAGGCAGCACATATATTCAAATGCATAAGAATTAAGCACTGAAATTGCCTGTGGTTACTGGCCTTTCATTTTCAAGTTTTCTGAGGAGTTGTTACATGGAAGACCAGTAACCACAGGCAATTTCAGTGAGCATAATTCTGATATATTTGAGTATATGTGCTGCCAGAACATAATTGCTTTGTACATGTACCCACATATTTCTGAGGAAATATTTGTTGTTCAATAATTTTTTATCCAGCACAAAGTACCTTTAACAATCTCATCCGTACAAATTTAAAAGAGAAATGGGGAAAAATTGCATATTTGCCATATTCTAGAGTTAATCTCAAAACATTTACGAGCATTTCCCTCCAGCCTCATTATTGAAAGACTTTTGGTGTAACTGCTTTTGGTACATTTCAGTAGTTTGCCTTGTTTGCACAACACTAAAACTTTTCAACACATTGAACAACTGTACTTAATGGACCCTATTAAAAACCTTTATGAAGTCAAAAACACCATATACAAATCTTGATTCACCCAAGAAAGCTATCTGAGTACAAATACATTATACTGACATCTTATACTACAGGTAAGGTAAATAAAATGGTGACGATGTACGAAAAAATGAATTTATCAAGTAAACCAAATAATACCACAAGAGTTATATCACCAGGTACCGACTTTAAAACTTTAAAATCTAAAATATATACACACATAAGTAGTTTCAGTCGACCGAGTGGACCATCTTCAGATGTACAAAGCATTAGCAGATGACATGACTATATATATGTACAGAAGCCGAGGTGGCACAAGGGCAAATATGCAAATGAATTAGCAATACGTGTCACAAGGTTCTAACATAATTGCAAGTGTTCAGGCCCTTAATTAGTATACTAAAGTTTGAATAATGTCCTCCCAGACTTTGGGTAGATCATAAGGTAAGTTGTCATTGCAGCATGCATCACCATACGTTCAAATAAGTATACTTTCCGTGATGTGAAGGGAAGACTTGTATTTTGGAGTAACCAAAAGATTAATCTGCAGTTCTCCTTTTGCGACAGTCCTAGCTAGAGCCGTGCATTGGCTCCCTGTCCTAATGTTATATTTATGTTCTTTTATTCTTTGAAAAAGATTGCGACCCGTAGCACCTATATAACATGCACGGTGAGCACCAACATTATCGATGAATGGTTGGTGTAGAGAGACTATCTTTTCTGACCAGTGAGATGAGGTTAGGCGATTTTGTCCCGAAATTCAAAGGTGATCTTGTCTTGAAATCCGAAGTCAGTACCTGGTGATATAACACTTGTGGTATTATTTGGTTTACTTGACAAATTCATTTTTTTGTACATCGTCAGTGTTTTATTTACCTTACACTATATTGTACGAGTGACTATGTTTTGTGCTTTGTTGGTCTTATACTACTCCTAAAGCCACAGGTCCTTTATTTGGTAAATTTTTAATCACCCTTTTAAGTTTCTTATTTAATATGCTTTTGTGCTTGCATAAGTTTTACAAAGTACACTACTTACAGGAATTCCATGGTAGTTATTACAGGTTACACATTGCTATCTTTCATCTAGATAGCCACAGTGATTTACATCTGTAAATCATCTGGAAGCAAGTCAGTCAACCATGCCAACCGAAATGATTGTGTGTAAATGAAGAACACATTATTCTACTATGTTTAATCAGTTGTGAAGTGGTTTCATCTAAACTTGCACTCTACTACTCTTTAAGATATAGAAGAGCTTCTGTTATGTGATAAGCACTAATGGTTGCACAGTTTTCCTCATGCTTATCATTTCATTTAAGTCATCTATCAACCAGTCTGATATTATTCCTGCATTTTCATTCAACTAAACTTCAAATGCATCCCATTTGTCCAGTGCAATACACTCTGACAAATGAATCTTGGAACTACAAATTTTTCCTACTTTTCCCTCAGATGTTTAATAAAAATCCCAACTTACTTCAACAGGGTCATTCTGAATAAATAAATCCATCGCATTTTCCACGTTAAGCAATGCACAGCAACTGAAAAATTGTTATACGGCTGCCGTCAGGGAAGTGAACCCCGAATCTCTCGATATCTAGCCGAGCGCGTTAGCCTTGCACCACAGCGGCTAACCATTCATGGCGTCATGTGTGTTTTTCTTTTTCAGTCAGCATCTCACATCATAAATCCGTAAGATGGGCTCATCTACTGAGACGTCTCCCCCTGGTGGGTATTAACGGCACTGGCTATAAATTAATTACAGCAATAAATCCAAGGGTGAGATCCAAAGTGAAAATCTTCTAAATACGTGGCGTCAGTTGAATAAATAAATCCATCGCTCTTTCCATGTTAAGAAGTGCACGCAACCAAAAAATTGTCATATTTTCACCGACGACGGCCGAAATAACAATTTTTCGGTTGCTGTGCGTTGCTTAACGTGGAAAGAGCGATGGATTTATTTATTCAACTGACGCCCGTATTTAGAAGATTTTCACTTAGGGTCATTCTGGAAATTTCCTTACATGTGATTCAGAAATTTTCTATGACTTAACTTCGGAACTCCAAACACACAGTCTTTCCTTTAGAAAAGCCTTTCACTAAGCCATTTAAACCTTCCACTAAATAACCTCCGGTTATTCCTTAACTTTTCTTTAATGGATTTAGTGGATTTTTGCAATTATTCATTACGGGGTTCAAAACCTTATCTTTATATACTATCACCTGAAATGCTCTTCTTGAAAACTCAACAACACAGTTTTTAAACCCATTCCATTTGCCCTCAATGTTTTTATAAGATAACATTTAATTTTACTATAACCCTCTATTATTGTCCTAAAAATCTGGTTTGTCTTTTACAGAAGCTGGAAATTTAGGGATATGTAATATAACAATATTTTGAAACATTTAGACTCCAAACTTAAAATGCAAAGAATGCTTTACTTACAATATTTGTTTCCTTTTGCTGAATGGGAAGTGATGACATGGCATTTGCAAGTCCAGAAGTTTCTGAAATATTTGTGGCAATCACTGTGGCATCACTTACATTCTCAAGATCACCAAGATGTGGTGGTAAATTCTTCTGATGAAATGATGAATCCTGTGCTGCCGGAAATGTCTCACTCATGTTGTCATCATTCAAATAACTATTCCACATATCATTCAGACATTCGTTATAACGTTTTTCAATATTGTCTGAGGAGCTGGGAATAGATTGATTCTGTAGTGGAGTAACATCAGCTGGATCAATGTTAATGGCTTCTTTTGATACCAAGTTCATATAATAATCTGTTGACAATAGAAATTCAAAATCTGCACCACCGCAAGAATTAAACGAAGGTTCACCTAAGGGTGTGCCATCGTCAGGTGAAGATAAGTTACAAGATGACTGTGGAGATGATGAATAACTCTCACCATCTGATCGGTATTCTTCACAGGAAAGTTTCTTTTTCTTCTGCTTTCCTTTCTTGTTAGCCATTTCTAGAAAGAGAATGAAATAATATTTCAGGCAAAGATTTCAAATTAACAGGAATGTAGAAAAACTGGTTAATACTAGAAATTATGTGCCAGCTATAACTTACAAGTCTTTCACAAATAGTATTAAGATGTAACTATTCTAAATATGGTAAGGCGACCAGCTGTATGGAAGGCAAGAACTACAAATCAAGCATTCATACTCTGGGTTAAAACCCACTGCACATGCTGTTTACTATTGGGGCAAATAAAATAGAAACTTTTTTTGCATTTTTGAACTTCACTTTTTAGTTGGTAAAGTTCGATGAACACTTACCGCACGTGGGGCTTGGCTTTCAATTCATATTTCAGTTATGTGGATGCGGCACAGGGGTTTTTCATTTGGCCACGGGTCAGCTTTTTTTTTTTTTTTCTCCGTTGGAATTTATTTTGTCTCATCACCAAATAAGTTTTTTCTTTGCTGCATCCTCATTTACTTCAATATTTATTCATACCCTAGTACTTTCAGTAAAACTCCTTTACCGTCTTCGAGGGGACGTTTTGCTCCGACTAGCACGGACCGTGTCAGCTGGGCATTTCGGTGGTTCTCGCGGGCTGCTTCTGTCATCGGCTATCGCTTCTTCTTGGGCGTTGTGGCGCCATCTCTTGTTGGTCAGTGATCTCATTTTCCGAACTTTTTCATTTTTTTGCTCAATTTTAATTAAATTTTTCCAGCTGTTTCTCAAATTATTAGGGTCATTATGGTTGCAAACTTTTGTCCTATTTTTTTCAATCATTACCGACTCTGCTATTCTGAGGTGTTTTTCGGATTTACAACTTTTAATGATTTTTATATTTTCGAATTTAGGATATTTTTGGTTATCCAGACAGTATTGGATAAGTGCTGTTTTTTCTTCTTTTTTCTGCCAGTTTTTTACGCGTTGTTTTAATCTGTGTTTAAGCTTATTTTTGGTACTTCCTATATAAGCCATTGGAGGATTTTCTGTAATAGGAATTGAGTAAATACCTGCTTTTTCTAACATTTTTATTTTTTCATTTTTTATTACTATATTTTTGATGGTATTTACTTTTCCTCCAATTTGAATGTTATGCTTTTTACAAATATTATTAATTTCATTGGTAGTACCTTTTATGTAAGGAAAACCATTTAAATATTTGACTTCTTTTTATTTACTACAGCATTATTTTTTATTTTCTTTATTACTTCTGTGTCCCATTTTTTTATTAAATGGTTAGGATAACCAAAGCTGCCTGCAATTTTTTTTATGAATTTGATTTCTTCATTGATGAATTGACTATTTTCAGAATGCGTATATGCTCTTTTAATTAAGGTTTTTATACTATTGCATTTTTGAGGATAAGGATGTGCTGAATTGTACGGGATTAGGACCGGAACGAATGAACTTTTCCGATAAACCTTGTAAAGTAACTTATCTGTGGATTTGATAACCTGTACATCCAAAAAGGATAATGCATTATTTTTTTCTATTTCAACAGTGAGTTCTATAGTTGGATATAAAGTGCTGTAACATTTTGTTAATTTTTTTAATTCTTCTTCGTTCAGTTTTGATAGAATGAAAATATCATCCACGTATCGACAGTACACTTCTGGTTTTTCTTCCATACGATGCAGGACATTTTCTTCAATTTCGTACATCACAACCTCAGCATATAGAGTTGATAATGGTGAGCCCATTGGGCCTCCTGAATTTTGCTTGAATATTTTGTTCTTGTATGTAAAAATATTATTTTCATATAAATAGACTAAAACTTTTTTGAATTCCTGAATTTGTGTGTTATTTAAAATTTTAAGATTTTGCAACTTCTTAATGATAATTTCAATAGCTTCTGGAACAGGAGTGCTTGGATATAATGTTTTAACGTCCATGCTTGCCATATTTAAGTCCTTTAGGTCAGTTTTTACATTTTTAATTTTCTCTATAAATTCATATGTGTTCTTGATGGTGAACTTGTTGTTCATGAAAAAGGGTGCTAGGAATTTGTAAATGTTTTTCTCTAAAGTTATCAATGGTGAGTTTTTTTGAAACTATCAGTCTCATTGGAGCATCATCTTTGTGCGTTTTTATCTTTGCAACGATACGTGGTATGCCTGCTCCCATTGGTGGAAAAGAGCGCTTGATTTCATCAGGTAAGGTGCTATGATTTCTTATACCCGCTAAGAATTTAATTTGATTATCAGTTGGGTCTTTCATAATTTCGGTACAATTTAATCCATTGATTGCAGCTGTCATTTTTTGTTCAAATTCATCAGTGTTGAGAATAATGATTTGGCCAGATTTATCTGCTTCACAGAATTTGATATATGGGTCATTTTTCAATTCCAATAGTTGTTTTTTTTCATATTTTAATTTTTTCTCTATATAGAAGTTTTTGTTGTTTTTGGCATTATATTCTTTTAGAATAACTCTATATAATTTGTTCTCTACTTCAGTTTTATTCTCTGCGCCTGGTATATTTTTGAGAATATCTTCGAGGCAAGGGATGATTTCTTCAGTTTTAGGGAGGCCTTGTGGAAAGGCAAATTTTTTCCCTTTTTGTAAAATTGCTTTTTGTGTAAAGCTTAAATTCTTATCAGACCGATTTTCATATACATTATATTCATTTATGGGTTCCTTATTTAATTTTTGTTCATCAAATAGTGCATTTAATTTTTTATCTACCGTAACGCTATTGGAGTTGGCTTCTTTGTTAGCAATTTCGTTAATTTCGATGAACGTAGTATCCAAAATGCGATCTTTCCAAGTGCCATCAAATTGTGCATATTTTGAGTTGCTTATCAGCTTCCATAATTCATAAACTTGAGCATTAAGTCTGAATATTTGTTTTCTTTTAGCTATAATTTCGTTACCAAGTCGTTTTTGTTGACATCGAAGCAGGATGTAATAATCCTTCTTACTTGTTGGCTTGTTCTTAAGTCTCAAAAATTTGGGGATAAATCCAAAATCTCTGCAAGTTACAAGAAAACGTTCTTGAACTTCAAATTTCATACATTTGATTTTAAGACGTTTGAATTTGGTGATTGTTGTTAATTCACGGTTCGAAAAGAGATTGCGATAGTGCATCGTGAGGCCTAATCTGCCTTTGATCTAACCAACTCCAATAGCGTTACGGTAGATAAAAAATTAAATGCACTATTTGATGAACAAAAATTAAATAAGGAACCCATAAATGAATATAATGTATATGAAAATCGGTCTGATAAGAATTTAAGCTTTACACAAAAAGCAATTTTACAAAAAGGGAAAAAATTTGCCTTTCCACAAGGCCTCCCTAAAACTGAAGAAATCATCCCTTGCCTCGAAGATATTCTCAAAAATATACCAGGCGCAGAGAATAAAACTGAAGTAGAGAACAAATTATATAGAGTTATTCTAAAAGAATATAATGCCAAAAACAACAAAAACTTCTATATAGAGAAAAATTAAAATATGAAAAAAAAAACTATTGGAATTGAAAAATGACCCATATATCAAATTCTGTGAAGCAGATAAATCTGGCCAAATCATTATTCTCAACACTGATGAATTTGAACAAAAAATGACAGCTGCAATCAATGGATTAAATTGTACCGAAATTATGAAAGACCCAACTGATAATCAAATTAAATTCTTAGCGGGTATAAGAAATCATAGCACCTTACCTGATGAAATCAAGCGCTCTTTTCCACCAATGGGAGCAGGCATACCACGTATCGTTGCAAAGATAAAAACGCACAAAGATGATGCTCCAATGAGACTGATAGTTTCAAAAAAACTCACCATTGATAACTTTAGAGAAAAACATTTACAAATTCCTAGCACCCTTTTTCATGAACAACAAGTTCACCATCAAGAACACATATGAATTTATAGAGAAAATTAAAAATGTAAAAACTGACCTAAAGGACTTAAATATGGCAAGCATGGACGTTAAAGCATTATATCCAAGCACTCCTGTTCCAGAAGCTATTGAAATTATCATTAAGAAGTTGCAAAATCTTAAAATTTTAAATAACACACAAATTCAGGAATTCAAAAAAGTTTTAGTCTATTTATATGAAAATAATATTTTTACATACAAGAACAAAATATTCAAGCAAAATTCAGGAGGCCCAATGGGCTCACCATTATCAACTCTATATGCTGGGGTTGTGATGAACGAAATTGAAGAAAATGTCCTGCATCGTATGGAAGAAAAACCAGAAGTGTACTGTCGATACGTGGATGATATTTTCATTCTATCAAAACTGAACGAAGAAGAATTAAAAAAATTAACAAAATGTTACAGCGCTTTATATCCAACTATAGAACTCACTGTTGAAATAGAAAAATAATGCATTAGCCTTTTTGGATGTACAGGTTATCAAATCCACAGATAAGTTACTTTACAAGGTTTATCGGAAAAGTTCATTCGTTCCGGTCCTAATCCCGTACAATTCAGCACATCCTTATCCTCAAAAATGCAATAGTATAAAAACCTTAATTAAAAGAGCATATACGCATTCTGAAAATAGTCAATTCATCAATGAAGAAATCAAATTCATAAAAAAAATTGCAGGCAGCTTTGTTATCCTAACCATTTAATAAAAAAATGGGACACAGAAGTAATAAAGAAAATAAAAAATAATGCTGTAGTAAATAAAAAAGAAGTCAAATATTTAAATGGTTTTCCTTACATAAAAGGTACTACCAATGAAATTAATAATATTTGTAAAAAGCATAACATTCAAATTGGAGGAAAAGTAAATACCATCAAAAATATAGTAATAAAAAATGAAAAAATAAAAATGTTAGAAAAAGCAGATATTTACTCAATTCCTATTACAGAAAATCCTCCAATGGCTTATATAGGAAGTACCAAAAATAAGCTTAAACACAGATTAAAACAACACGTAAAAAACTGGCAGAAAAAAGAAGAAAAACAGCACTTATCCAATACTGTCTGGATAACCAAAAATATCCTAAATTCGAAAATATAAAAATCATTAAAAGTTGTAAATCCGAAAAACACCTCAGAATAGCAGAGTCGGTAATGATTGAAAAAATAGGACAAAAGTTTGCAACCATAATGACCCTAATAATTTGAGAAACAGCTGGAAAAATTTAATTAAAATTGAGCAAAAAAATGAAAAAGTTCGGAAAATGAGATCACTGACCAACAAGAGATGGCGCCACAACGCCCAAGAAGAAGCGATAGCCGATGACAGAAGCAGCCCGCGAGAACCACCGAAATGCCCAGCTGACACGGTCCGTGCTAGTCGGAGCAAAACGTCCCCTCGAAGACGGTAAAGGAGTTTTACTGAAAGTACTAGGGTATGAATAAATATTGAAGTAAATGAGGATGCAGCAAAGAAAAACTTATTTGGTGATGAGACAAAATAAATTCCAACGGAGAAAAAAAAAAAAAAAAAAAAAAAAAAAAGAAGCGGACCCGTGGCCAAATGAAAAACCCCGTGCCGCATCCACATAACTGAAATATGAATTGAAAGCCAAGCCCCACGTGCGGTAAGTGTTCATCGAACTTTACCAACTAAAAAGTGAAGTTCAAAAATGCAAATGCATTAATGCACGTTAAATAATATAACCTCCAATATCGGAAGTTAATTGAAAAATAGAAAAAACTAAATACATTACAAATTAAAAGCTTACGGGGGAAAAAATTTGTTCACCAACCCAAGATAATATGACTGACACCTCTTTACAAAGTCTCATGGCTGAAATGTACAATTTGAAGCTTGCAATCAAAAGCTATTTATTCCTTAAAATTGCTTTACCACATTCCAGCTACCCCAATAGCTGAGTGGTAAAAAGGTACCAGCTTCTGGCTAACAATCTTAGTTGGCTCAAGTTTTGAGTCCTGGATGAGATGGCTGGTGTCTTTGCCCTATGGCACTAGTTCTCTCCCTTCCCTGAAGCCAGTGGCCCTAAATTAGAAATTTGCTAATAGCCTTAGATGCTCATCATGGTTGTTAAATCCTGAACATGCACACAAAGAAATTTTGAATCATTAGCTGTGAAGTAAATGACACGTGTATGTGCACAGACCAACATCTACGATAAATGCTGAAGTAATGTGAGTGCATACAAAACAATGAAGAGTTTTTCAAAGAATCCAAGCAGTTGAATCTTTCTGCCCATTCTGAAGTATATGTGTATGTTTCCTTACTTTTTAATTTTGATAAGAAGTACCATTAAGGAAATGTAGAAATTATTCAATAAAAAAAAAAGAAAAAAGGGTGGTGGCCCCTGATTGGTTGGGAAAATGTTTGCTGATCAAAATACGACTGCAATGAAAGAATTTTTAACATTATTGATAACATGGATGTCACTGAAATGTCTGGAAAAAAATACTTTCATTAAATGAAAATATTTAAATATTTGGCAATCAAAACTTTAATGGCCATGTATTATGAGAAGAAATATTCTTCTCATAATACATGGCCAATAAGTCATGATGTAACCAACACAGAAATCAGACATCACTGAATTGACTGTAATTACTATCTCTCACGTAATATCAATCACATCAGAAAACTTGAAAATTTCGTCCCCCTGGAAGGTATCATGACGTATTGGCCACGGCTCATGTTGGGTTGATTATATCATGACGTATTGGCCATGGCTCATGTTGGGTTGATTATATCATGACGTATTGGCCATGGCTCATGTTGGGTTGATTATATCATGACGTATTGGCCATGGCTCATGTTGGGTTGATTATATCATGACGTATTGGCCACATATTATGAGAATATTTCTTCCACATTATTTACCTGAACCACCGGAGATTTGCTTAACAATACTAGGTGACAATACATTTGCTTTGATTAAGATTGCAGTAGGAGAATATTTCAAAGCTCTTAACACTCAAATACTTGGGACTTTGCTGTTCTGGATAGTGTAATGGATAGCATGCTCAACCGGTAATTGGGAGATGCGAATTCGATTCTCGCACCAGGGCAACAGAATTTTAAAGTTTTCTGATATGATTGATATTACGTAACAAATAGTAATTAGTCAATTCAGCGATGTCTGATTGCTGTGTTGATTATATCATGACATATTGGACACATATTATGAGAAGAATATTTCTTCTACATTATTTAATTATTGTTCAATTAGTTTTACCTAAACACCTTTAAAACAATATATGTTTGCTTCACTGCAATATATAACCATAAATGAACTTCTCAGTGCAAGAGCACCTACACTGAATTATAGTTTAACAGTGACCAAGATCATTGACCTAACAGCCAAAGAATGTTTCAGGACTCCTGACAACTTCAACAGAAAATTAAAGTACTGTCATTAGGATAAGCACCAGCAAGTGTACTATTTTTCCTCATGAAGTGTCTAGATAACAGTGTGTGAAAGAGGCTTTTTATGGTACTAATCATCATATTTTCTAATTTACATAGCTTGTCCCAAAACAACTGAGAATGTTTTTATAAAAAATATGCAATAGCACATTCGACATTGGCACGAGACTCAAAAAAACAGTAGTCGTTGTAGTAACCATAGAAACTGGCCACACCTGTTTATTATCTATGCATCGTCGGTAGTGCACAGTTTAATAAGCATTGTTTTGTGAACCCTAACAAGTGTTTTTGCACTGCGATTTAAAAAAAAAAAAATATGGATGTGAAAGAGAGGAAAAAGATGCGCCATTAAATTTTGCTGTCAACTTAAGAAGTCTGTCAGAAAGACTTTTCTTTCGTCTTATGCAAGAGGCTTATAAAGATGAATATCTAGGAAAATCAACAATTAACAGATGGCATAAAGAATTTATGGATGGTAATGAATTGGCGGCTTTTATCGTGCATGGTGGAAGACTTTCAACAAGTATTACACAAGTAAACACCAATACAATACACTTTATTATACAGAAAGACAGACACCTATCGAACATATCGAAGATACGGTTCACATTTCAAAATCACCAATTCACAGAATTTCACCCGAGCATTTGGGCATGAAACCAGTTTGTTCAACTTAGGATCCCCATTTCTTTTCATGTGCAGGCCAACACACAGCCGTACATGGCCAGTTCTGTTGTTTCTTATTTGAAGAAAATGAGTATTAAGTTGATGCCCAAACCTGCATTTAGTCCAAACTTGTCAACATGTGACTTCTGGTTGTTCCTCATTAAAAAAAAAAAAAGCCATTAAGGGGACAGCAATTTCAGACTGATTAACAACCTATTACAGCTGGGTAGGAAGTGCTTCAACAGTATTCAAGAAGACATTCAAAAAGTGGGAGGAACATTGGGACACTTGTATTCAATGCAATAGACAGTATTTCAAAAAAGATGATCACTTTCTTGATAATTAGGATACACATATTTTTTTTTTTTTATAAAAACATTACAGTTGCTTTGGGACAACCCTTGTAAAAGCTTAGGGCTCAAAGATTTATTGTGTGAAGGACAGAATATAGAAAAAAGGAAAACACCTACCAATACTAACTAAATTTATTTAAATTGTACATTTGAAGTTTGATTGTATTTTTTTCAGAATATGGAAAAAAAATAAAGCTAACATTTAGAAAACCAGAAATGCTGTACATTGCTGAGACCTGGTCAATTAACAAGATGTTGGGAGAATAAACAAAATCTGTTGAGATAGAAATGTTCTGTTATAATCAAAACTACACCAGTATAAACATACACAGACGGAAAAAAAAAATCCCAACACCAAGAAGGGGTTGTGTTAGATAAACGACAGTTGGTAGGCGGTGAGAGTACATCTGTAAGATGACGTCTATGCAAATTTTGCGCTCGGCGCATACGTGTGGCGCTTGTAGCGCTCCTCGGAACATGCAAAGCAGGTTTGCTGTAAATATGCGCTGTAACGTTCGTGAGCGTTAGTTATCGCTGAGATTCGACGTAGTGTGTTGATGTTAGTCAAGAATGCCTTTAAGAAGACGAAGAAGCCATTATCAACAGCTCACGGAGTTTGAACGAGGTCGTGTAAGAGGGCTACGAGAAGGTGGATTTTCTTTCCGCAATATTGCAGAACGACGTGGCAGGAATGTAGCCACTGTGCATGATTGTTGGCAGCGGTGGTCAAAGGAAGGTACTGCTTCAAGAAGACCGAGTTCCGGCCGGCCACGTGGCACTACTGAGAGGAAAGACCGCCGTGTATGGCGTATGGCTGTGGCGCATCGTACCGCGTCGGCGGCAGCAATACGAGCTGCAGTTGCCACCACAGTGACACAACGAACTGTTACAAATCGGTTACTTGAAGGACAGCTCCGAGCCAGACGCCCTGTAGCGTGCATTCCACTTACTCCAAACCACTGCCGTTTGCGACGTCAGTGGTGTCAAGCTAGAGCTCATTGGAGGACGGAGTGGAGATCTGTTGTGTTTTCTGATGAAAGCCGGTTCTGCCTGGGTGCCAGTGATGGCCGTGTGTTGGTTAGAAGGAGGTCAGGTGAGCGCCTGCAACCAACCTGTCTGCGGCCGAGACACAATTGACCTACACCTGGAGTTATGGTCTGGGGAGCAATTTTCTATGACAGCAGGAGCACTCTCGTGGTTATCCCACGCACCCTGACGGCACAGTTGTACGTCGGTCTGGTGATTCAACCTGTTGTGCTGCCATTCATGAACAGCATTCCAGGGGATGTTTTCCATCAGGATAACGCTCGCCCGCATACCGCTGTTGTAACCCAACATGCTCTACAGAGTGTCGACATGTTGCCCTGGCCTGCTAGATCACCAGATCTTTCACCAATCGAGCACATATGGGACATCATTGGACGACAACTCCAGCGTCACCCCCAACCAGCATTAACCGTCCCTGTATTGACCGACCAAGTGCAACAGGCATGGAACTCCATCCCACAAACTGACATCCAGCACCTGTACGACACAATGCATGAACGTTTGCGTGCTTGCATTCAACATTCTGGCGGTTACACCGGTTATTAATGTACCAGCATTTCACATTTAAAAATGGCTCTTCTCGCGCTTACATTAAGCTGTGATCTTGAAACGTTAATCGATTAAATATGTTACCTATACAAATGTATTGCCGCCATTTCATTCCTCTACAACTATTTTTTCGTGGTGTTGGGATTTTTTTCCATCAGTGTATGTTGGAAAAAAAAAGCAATGAAATGTGGGACACACAGTTTAAGGTGTGAAGAATTTAAAAGTGAAGTGATTAAGAGAAAGAAGTGGAAAGAGAAGACTGAAAAGAGACCACATCTAACTATGGAACTAATAATAATGTTAAGAGAGGAAATTGCTGGATTTAACCCTGAAATCAAAAACTGATCTGTTTTGTAAGAAATAAAATCTCCTGTTTATTTTGGAAAATCTGCTGGCTAAAGATAATTCATTTTATTACCAGCAGTAGCAGCATTGAACTCAATATAATCAGATTTCCTGTTCTGTTTTTTGAAAGTCATCACTCACTGCCAACTATTCCTAGCTCTTCAACAGGTAACTTCTCACTGCTTATCACCAGTTTTTTCCAAGATATTTGGGCTGGTTTTGGGTTGCCAACTCTGAGGAGAATCAGCCAAAATAACATCCGAGCAGGTAGTTGCAGTTCCATGATCTAAGCTTTAATCAGCCGCCTAATATTCAGCACTTTATTACTGAGCCTGGCTATTGTGCTTTAAAATCCAAAGCCTCTTTTCTTTTAAAAAAATCAGCCCAGGTCGCATAAAAACAACAAAACAAAACAACAACAACAACCCTCCCCCCCCCAAAAAAAAACACACACACACACACCTTTTTAGGATATTAAAAATTAAAGATGCAAATGAATCTTTTCCAAGCTAATTATTTATGACATACAATATCCAATTTACAGTAAGATCTTTTGCCTGAACATCTGCTTTGATCATACCTATAAGGTTATAGTAGGAAGAGTCAGCAGAGATTTTAAAAAAATTGGAGTGTTCAAGGTTGCGTACGAATTGCAAGAGTAGATGTTCAGTAATATTTCAATACAGTCAGTGTGGTTCAAAACAATTTAAAAAAAAATACCGATAAATTAAACAATACATTTTATTTTATGTTTCTCGTTATTTGATGTGCCTGAAGTATTTTTAATGGTGAGTAGGGAAACCTTTCTTGGCATCACTTATGTTTCAAGTATTTTAGAGTGGAATGACCAAAACGTGCTACAAAGTAACTTTCATTCTTTAAGGAGGTAAAATCTGGGATACAATACACACTAGAGCAGTCTAACGGGCCCAGTGAATCTCTGCTCTGTTTTTAATTATTGATTGGATGGTAGCTCGAGAAAGTTTGATGCCAAACTTGTATACGTAATTATTGAATATTTTCAGTGGTTTGTACATGAAGGGTGGATCATAGGGTATGCAAACAGTGAATTTGAAAAGGAGTAAAGCAGGCCAAAAAAAGGTGTCTGGTACTTTATTTGGCTTCAAATTTTATGATAAGTTTGGTTACTATTTCAGGGAAATAAACGACGCTAAGCAGGTGTTTCTTGAATGACGAGGTCCCTGCAAACTGCAAATTACTTTCATACAACAGATGAACGATCGAGGTGGTCCCACAGATGCTCAATTGGGCTTAAGTTTGGGGAATTAGGGGGCCAGGGAAGTACTTTGAAGTCTTCATTGTGCTCTTCAAACCACTCGCAGACATGTCCAGCTGTGCGACATGTTGCATTGTACTGCTGGAAGATCCCATCCGCCCCAGGGAAGACAATCAGCATGTATGGGTGCACACGGTCTGCAAAGATGGATTCATAACGAATTCGGTCCATAGTGCCTTCCACAGGTATGAGTGGACTCGGGGAATGCCATGAAAACATTCCCCAGACCACAACGCTGCCTCCACCAGCTTGTGTTCTTCCAGCAATGGTTGAAGAGTGCTTGTTCTCCAACGTTTCTCGCTTTATATGCCAACATCTATTCTTTCAATGAAGCAGAAAACGTGACTCATTAGAGAAGGCAATCCTTTGCGAATCAGCGGAGGTCCAATTCCGATACTGCCGATGCACTTTCGTTAGCATAGGTGCAGTGGCCATCTGCTTGCATCGGAGCCCCATATGCCGCAGGATTCGCTGAAGTCATTTTAGACACACTTCCGTTAGCCCCCTGGTTCATTCGGCCAGTGAGTTGCTCCACTGTAGCATGTTGATTGGCCCTCACGCACTTCCGCAGCTGGCATTCATCTCTCACATCAATGGCACATGGTGCTCTGCAGTTTCCATGTCGCTTATTCATAATGGTGTCATTTCTCCAATCACAATATACTTTAACCACAGCAGCATGCACTGTTTCAGAAATACTGCCACCCTTGGACCGAAAGCCGATAATCACCCCCTTTTTTGCAAATCTGATAAATTGCTCCTTTTATCCATGACAGCAACAAGTGATATGTTTTCAGACTGCTTACAGCACACCTTATATACCCTCCAAGCCAGCTCACGACAAGTGTCTTCTTTCATTGGCTATGCTATGTTGATATTAAAAATAGGAAGTGGTCACAATAATGTGACTCAACTGTGTAGGTGTAATACATTAATGAATGAATAGTTAAATAATTATTAATAAATTACACAACTGGTTAGAACATGCAAGAGGGTACAAACCTTGAGCATAGCTAAATCTAAAATAATAGCTGTCTTTTTTACTAGTTATCAATGTCAAATATGTGGAGCACTTTAATGCAGATACAAATCTTTGCCTAGAATTGCTGTAAATAAATTTATGATTTTTCTTATGGTCCCAGTCCTGGAAAGAAAAAAACATACATCAATAAACACATATAAATATAACTGAGCTCCAACATTAATGAACATTACACACATGAAATGATACAATGAACAGCAAAAAAATATCCACATACAACAGCTTATACTTTTTTTTCTTTGATATGCATATGCAAGGTGTATATTCCACACATAATTTTTATCAAAGCAAACTTCAACGTAATGAATACATAGCTAGAATAGATAAGAATTTTCTTCTTGGCAGTATCATTCTACAATGGTGTGCAAAACTTAAGGAGAAAGTGAAAAAAGTAAAATGACCCAATAAATAACAGCAGCACTGTTAAACACAAATAACTCAGGACTGTGTCTGGGAACAGGAGTAACAGCACATAGAATAACGGAGCCTAGTGTGTGGTTTGCGTGATGTGAGAACAAAATGCACTCACACAGTCCAATAGCATCAGTTGGACGAAAGTCACTGGATGATGTGCATTAGTGTTACAGATGTTCGACTGTGTTTGCTGTGTACTAGAAATGACAAAATGGCTTGTCGAGAACATCTTGATGATTTTACTCATGGTCAAATAATTGGAAGGCTCAAGGAGGGAAGAACTGTGATAAGAGTGGCCCAAGAGTTCAGTATCGCCCATAGTATCGTATCGTGTGCGTGATGGGCCTTCAGGATTACAGGTACAGCTGTGTGAAAGATCAGTGGTGGTTGTCCAACAAAATCCACACACAGTGAGTACCACTATCTGCTCCTACAGGCCAAGAGGGATAACACCAGACAGCAAGTAACCATGTAAAAACAACTGAACATGAGCATAGGACATACAGCATCACAATTTATAGTGGCCAGGTGACTACACAAAGGTAGACTGTTTGCCCTACCAGTATGCTGTGTTCTATTAACAAATGTTCACAGGAGACATCATTTACAGTGGCTCAGAAAACATAAGGAGGGAACAGCAGAACAGTGGGGTATGGTACTTTTTACTGATGAGAGTACATTTAATTTCCCTAATGATTCTGGGTGTAAGCTAATGTGGCGTGAGGTAGGCATTCTGTATCGCCCCAAAAACATCAACAAAAGGGAGATATATGGAGGCCACAGTGTTCTTGTATGGGGAAGCATTCTAATCAATGGACATACAGGACTTTAGATACTGATAGAAGGTACTGTAACAGGTGCGCACTACTGCAATGAGGAATTCCTTCTACATGTTTATCCATTAGGAGGTGCCATTGGCCCACAGTTTATGTTAATGGACAATAATACCACACCCCATTGTATGGTGACTGTTGATGAGCAGTTGGAAAGTGAAGACATTCAGTGGATGGATTGGCCAGCATGTTCCCCTAACCTAAATCCCATAGAAAACATGTGCAATACTTTAGGGATATGTGTTGCAGCACATCAACACACATCGGAAACTGTCCAACAACTGAAGACAGCACTGATGGAAGAATAAGTGATATTACTGCAAGAGCTCATCAACAACCTAGTGTGAAGTATGGACAGACAATGAAAATAATGCATCAATGTTAGAGGTGATCATACCTCCTCTTCCTGTCTTACTATCTTTGGCTGTGATGCATCTGAATCATGGCACCCAGTGCTATATAGCCATTTCTGAATCAAGTTTCACTATATCCTTTAGTGCCTCTGCAGTTGTGTTGGTGTTGTTTCTGTCATAATTTCAGTAAAAAATGGAGCTATGGTTTGAATTTCACATATCCAGGCCACTCCTGTGAATCGTCACAGGTCAAAACCTGGCATAAACAAATATACACGGATTACTTGAAATATTTCATTTAATCATAGCAACCATTCCAGTCCTTGCCCCTCAACTTTTGGGACAAGTTTAAGCCCATACCAGAGTATCACAATACCTCTAAATATTAAATTCCATTCCAATAGTTGCAATAGTTTTTTAGTTATGGCAGCAACAACTATAGACACCGGTCTGAAATAATCATGTTCTGGGGAACCCAAAATGTGTATTTCTGTTGAAATGTTGAAGACTAATTTTTAGATGATGACAGTACTTACGTATGAGGAAGTAAACACCGGGATCATTTGTGGAAACATAAAATGGAGTTTCTCAGGTATGGCGGGCAAAGTGAGGAGGGGACCTAAACTGATGCTGTGTGAAGGGCCCCAGAAACTCGGAATCTGCTACTACATACAAGCTGCGCAACATCCATACTGGAAAACAGCTGTTTGCTCATTGAAACCCCTGGACATACACAGAGGAAGATAGAGTGTGCAGCAGAATGCCAGACACATGCATATGGGTGTAATTTATTTCATGGAAAATTAAATTCTGTTTATTTAGACAATACAAAATTACACTATATATGATCAAAAGTATCGGGACGCCGTTTTTGAGTAGTGGATTTGCCCATATATACTCACGGACAATGAAATTTGTGCACCTAGAAGAAAATATGCTACAACCATGAAACTTTGCAAATAGCTAGAGTGCATGCTGGTATGCAAATGATCCACATTTGGTGCGAGTACGCATCACCACACACCCTGTGGTGGTGCTGCAAGCACGAATCGGCAGCCTTATAAACCAATGTGTAGTCGATGCCCCATGAAAGCAAGAATACAGAGTGACAAGAATGCCGGATAGATGCCAGAGATGTTGCTTTACCCAACTTACGGACTTTGAGAGAGGCCTGATCATTGGGCTGAAAACCGCAGGGTGGTAGGCACGCAGCATAGCCCGCCACATGGATCATTCTGACCATACCGTCCGACTGTGTTGGGAGCAGTGGACACGTGATGGCACTGCCACCCAGCAGAGCGGCTCTGGACGGACTAGGAGGACCACCGGTAGAGAGGATGGATAGATTGTGCACCAAGCAAGAACAAATTCCACAGGGACCTGGTCCACTACACAGGCAGATGTAGTGGCTATTGTGTGGCCATGAACCATTTCCTGAAGCCTCGTGGAAGCGAATCTGCGATCCCAGCACCCCCTTAACGTGTGCTGCCATTAATGCTGGAACATCACCGGCTTCGTTTGCAGTGGTGCCAGGCCAGAGCAACGTGGAACGCCACAGACTGGTGACATGTGCTGTTTAACGATGAGTGCCACTTTGTCGTGGGGACAGATGATCATCGTATCCAGGTGTGGAGGTCCCCAGGTTAACAGCACAATCCCAACCTCACTATCGAGCGCCACACCTCCCCCACTGTAGGCATTATGGTCTGGGGAGCCATTGCCTACGATAACCGATCAGCTCTAGTTCTGGTACGTGGATCATTGACAGGACAGCGGTATGTGGACGAGATCCTACTGCCCCATGTGCTCCCATTCCTGGCCAGGATTCCAGGTGCACTATACCAGCAGGATAATGCCCGTTTGCACACAGCTCGGGTTGCCCAGGACTGCCTATGTCATGTCCACACACTTCCATGGCCTACCCGCTCCCGAGACATGTCCCCTACCGAGCATGTGTGGGACCAGTTGAAATGCCAGCTGCTGCCGTGCCGCACTATCCGGGATTTGAAGCACATCGTCTAACAAGTGTGAGCTAGTCTGCCACAGGACAACATCAGGTGTCTGTTCACCTCCATGCCGGATCGTATTGCAGCAGGCGCTGCAACACGCTATTGAAGATGACCGTAATGCGAGCCAAAGATCCCTCTGAAATTGTCCTGCAGCTCTGTTTTTGCCATCATGTGTATCATTCATCTGTATCATTATGTCCATAAAATTTCAGTTCAATCTGATGCTATGCTTCCTTCTTGGTGCACAAATTTCATTGTCCATGAGTGTATGTCACAACTATGGCCCATACAGGTATAAAAAGATGTGCATGGCCCTGCAAACATCATAGACAAGCATGAGCAGTAGAATGAGCTGTATGGCAGAGCTCAGTGACTTTCAACATGGAATGGTAATAGAATGCCATCTTAGCAACAACTCAGTTCAGAAAATTTCTATCTTGCTACAACTACCTAACTAACTGTAAGTGATGTTATTGTGATGTGAAAATGCCTATGAGCAATAACACTAATAATGACCTGGCAGAACATGTAAAATGACAGAGCAGAACCACCGAGTGCTGAGCAGATGGTGTAACAAAACAGCCTGTCCTTAGTTGCAACACTCATCACCAAGTTCCAAAATGTCTCTAGAAGCAACGCCAGCACCATAATAGTCCATCAAGTGCCGAAGAGAATGGGATTCTATGGCCAAACTGCCACAACACAAGCCTGACTTCAGCAAGATCAATGTCAAGCATAGGTTAGAGTGTGTAAAGCTTGGCACCAATGGACATTGGAGCAGTAAATACGCATTCTCTGGAGTCTGGAAAATACCAGGTGAACACTACCTGTCCAACAGTGTTGCACCAAGTGCAAAGTTTAGTGGAGGAGGCATCATGCTCTGGGACTCCTTTTTCATGATTTTGGCTGGATTCCTAGTTCCAGTCCACAGGAATATTAATGTTATGGTCTATAATGACATTCTCAACAATTCTGTGCAACCAACATTATGAAAACAGTTTGGTTAAATCCAACTTCATATTAATTTCCATTTATCAAAAGGGCAATGCCCCCATCCACAAAACAAGGTCCATGAAGTAATGGTTTGATGACATGGGTGTAGAAGAAGTTGACTGGCCTGCACAGAGCCCTAATCTCAACCCCATGAAACATATTTGGGGATGAACTGGAACACTGACTGCAAGCCAGGCTAAACTGCCCAACAAAATGGAAGGCAATTCGTGCAGCAGCAACATACCAAAATCTAGTGGCAAGCCGTGCAGCAACATACCAAAATCTAGTGGCAAGCCGTGCAGCAACATACCAAAATCTAGTGGCAAGCCGTGCAGCAGCATACCAAAATCTAGTGGCAAGCCGTGCAGCAGCATACCAAAATCTAGTGGCAAGCCGTGCAGCAACATACTAAAATCTAGTGGCAAGCCGTGCAACAACATATCAAAATCCAGCCCAGCAAAGGAGAGGCTTGATAGCAGCAAAGTGTGGACCAACTTGATATTAATTCCATTCTTATTACAGGGATTTTGTGGATAGGCAAATATTCACATAGTTTTAACCAGGTAGTTTACTTTCTCCATACTAAAGTAGTCTTGCTTCTCTGGGTTTCTTCTGAAACCTATGTAACTTTACTTCAATTATTGCTCTAACATTTTTATTTTTCTACTCTTACTCTTTTTTGGTAATGCAACACATCCATTCCAGCATCTTCATCTGTGCGAAGTTCAGCTTATTTCTTAATATATCCCATCACTAACAAAGTCTTACCATCGTACAGCATTGCTGGTATTCTACAGACTTGAAAAATTCACTTATCAGCTTCACCACACATGCTTTTAGTGTGTGTTACTGATGTTTCCTCCACACAATTCTATCCCATATGCACTTTACTAACACTTGGTTTTTTCATACTCTTCCCCCCACTACTAATCAGTGAGCTAAATATTTTCACTCTTCATTACTCTTTCTAAGGCTTCAATGGGGATACAACTGTTTGATTCTCTCTTTCTACATTAATTCACATTTCTGTCTTTTGATTCCTTGCCTTCAGCTTTCTATTACTGCTCCTTTACAGTCTTACTGGATTACCTACCTTATCTACAAAACAAATACCTAAAAAAAAGTGGCTTCCCTTCCTCCAGCTTTTATAGCATCTATGATGATTATTTGATAAATGAAGTCACATCAAATAAAAATGGCTTAAAGGTGAATCTCAGTGCTCAAGAATGGCCTCAATGCTGATACCTGATGTATATAAATGAACACAAGCTTGCACTGGCTGAAATTACATGCATTCATTTATAAAATTTCTTCTTAGGGACACACATTCCAAGATTTTTTATAAATGTTCGTGTGCTGAAGACAGTTTCACGCTTATTTCTTATTTTGTGTATTTTTTAAACATTTTATCAAAACCAAGAAGCAAAAACATAACATTATTTACAAAAGGGCAAAAATCTGTATAAAATATTCTTTTGTTCCAAATTTTAATAAAAAAAAATGACTGCACAAAAAATTGTCTTTTGGATATAATTTCATTTTACAGTCACCAGCTGTTACATAAAGATGCACATATTTATTTTTACACACATTCAGTTTTAGACTATTACCAATTATTAGCTGCAAATAAAGAACAAGAGCAAGTTTATTTCATTAATTTTGTAGTTTTGAAAAACAACAACAACTGCATAACCAAAATACACGCCCAAAGTTTTTCTTGAAGCTTTGTTAGTTTACTCACTAGTTGACCTCAATCAGCTTTATTCAAATTTTAACTTTTTTGTTTGCCACATGCATTTTACTAACTGATAAAATTTTTAATTTGAAATGCATTCAAGGCTAGTCTAGTCTTGATAATGTAGAACAGCCTCTGGCATTTATAGAAATGTTAAATTTTCTCCTACCATTATACCCCCCAAAAAAAAAAAAAGAATCATTTGCTGTTATGAAACATGTGAGAAACATTACTGTGTCAAATCCTTATGTCAACGAGTCAATAAAAATATTAGAAATGGAACCAAAAATGCAACAAAATATTCAAAATCAAGATTCCAAAGATGAGGTATTAAAAAATATTTAACTATAAAATAATAAATTTTAACACAATTTAACACAAGTTCCTACCATAAAAATCTGTATATTTTCAGCACAATATTCATTACTATCCTTTCTTGGACAACGAAGACAGAAAGTATCATGTGAATCATTCACATAAGACAAATTTTTATACTCATTATTACATAAGGAGTCAACAAGAAAAGTCTTCAAATCAGATCCCACACGAGGCATATTGCTGATATAATATCTGAAAAAGAAAAAAGGATATATATACACACACCGTAAGTTTGGGTAAATAAGCTGCACTGGCGTATACGCCGCAGCAATAAAAAAAAGGGGCGGAATGAAAAAAAAATTGTCAGAAACACAGCACCTCCGTATACGCTGCACCTTCGCTGTAAGGTGGGGTAATACCATGGCGGAATCTTGAAAACATTACGAAGATAAAAATTGAGTACATGATCTTTCAAATAATAAATAAAAATATCAATTAAACAAGATTCAATCTTAAGGATATCACTTACTCTACTACCTATTTTATAAAAATTTACTCGAAGAATTCATAAGGCGCTTAAATCGATTATATAAAGCATTTATACCTCAAGAATTTAAAAAATACACACCAACATTCTGAAAATATATGGTACGCATAGTTTTTCAATCAAATCCATCAAAATCGGAAACTTTACTGCCCGAATTAAAAATTTTAAAAGCTCATCATCTAAAAAAGCTTTGGGGTCATCCGCATCACTTTCGCTGTCTTTTGGCATTTCACCGCAGTTTTTAGAAATAATATTTGCTTCACTGAAGCCTGAAATAATAGTCGAAGTTTTGATGTTTTTCCAGGATTCGGAAAAACATATTTATTTACCATTAGCTTAAAACTAGAAGTATAACTTCTGTGTTTCGTCCTTTTACTTTCCATGATAACGTAGACTTACGTGTACTCGAGAAAATGCGATTTGGCAAACTGAATGCAACGAACACACACGTCACTGATGAAATTTGCATGTGCTGTCCAATGACAATCAATGTTGGATTGTAGTCGAATATCCTGTTTCAAGAGGGGACAGAGAGTGAAGCTGATGATGTCATGAGTTCAAAGAGAGTTGCTCGGAGCATGAAACAACTAACAAGGGCAATCCTTGCTAACAAGATCGATTCCCTACAAAGTTTTCCCCTGCCACGGATTTTTCCCCGAGTTTTATCGGAGTCGCCTCTCTTACTTGTCTCACCTCAATCCTATAACCTACACTGGCGCGCAAAAATTAAGGACGAGATGGTTTTTCAAATGTAACATCGTGCAGAAGTGCTCCACATCGACTCAAATCATACCATAAGATCCCCAAGATGCAAGAATATGGGACAAGTGAGCAAAACCATTCAAACAAGGAATCCAAAGGATACAAAGGCACTTTATTGAAAAGGTAGCTTCGAGCACAACTGGACAGAAGACAGAAACGTCCATGTGACAGGCGGCTACCAAGAAAAATCCAGTCTTTAATAGGGGACATGATCACATTTGACAGCATTGCAGGATTTACAATGTCTGTCCATGCTGGGGACAAGGTTGTCAAGGAGCTGTTGAGGCATCACGGCCCATTCCTCTCGTAGCGCCAATCGCAGCTGCGGAATCGTTGCTGGCAGCTGGTGACGTGTTGCCAAGCGTCTCCCGAGAAGGTCCCACACGTGTTCGATTGGATTTAGGTCCGAGGACATTGTGGGCTAATCCATGTGATGAATATCTTCACTCTCCAACAGCTCTGTGACAGCCACTGTATGATGAGGTGTAGTGTTGTCGTTCATGAATAGGAACTCAGGACCCACAGCACCTCTAAACAGATGCACGTGAGGCAGGAGAACCTCGGTACAATAGCGGACACCAGTGACTGAACCTCCTTGGAAGATGTGGAGGTCAGTACAGCTACCAAACATGATACCTCCCCAAACAAGAACTCCGCCACCTCTAAACCGGTCCCTTTCGATGATGTTGGAGGTGTGATTGCATGTTCCCTGCTCTCTCCAGATGTGTATACATCCAGAATCGCTAGTCAGACTAAATCGGCTCTCATCCGTAAAGAGAACTTGACCCCATTGCGGATGTGTCCAGTTCTTGTGTTCCTGGCACCACAGAAACTGCCGTCTCCGATGAGCAGGCGTTAATGGCACACACCATACTGGTCGTCGTGCAAATAGACTACCTTTGTGCAGCCTCCTGGCCACGGTAAAACGTGGTAACAGATGTCCATTTGTCTGTTGCATGTGCCTTGTGATTTTCCCCACTGTCTGCAGTCTGTCTCTTCTCGCCTGTAGGACAATATACCAGTCGTCCACCGCCGTGGTTGCTCGTGGATGACCACTGCTAAACTCTCGGACAGCTGTTTCTGTTGTTTGAAATGCTCTCCAAGCTTGTGAAACGATGCTGTGAGTGATCCCGAATTCCTCGGCCACACTAGTCACACTTCGACCTTCTTCTAACTTCCCAATGACGCGACTTCGTGTAAAGTCATCCAGATGTCATCTACTGGATTGCCTGTTAGCCATATCACAAGGTGGCAGCTACTTAACGTCGTTCAAACCGATGTATACCCTGCAACAGCTTTCACCGAATTGCTGAGCGTACACCGCACGTGTGCTTCATACCTTCATACCCTTCCGACACTCCCCCCCCATGTCATGCTGCATATATGTGCATGCCCTACCGTACCGGACCCTTGTCTATCTCCTGAGTAGTCTTTCGGTCCGTTCTGCCTGCTGGTTCCGCTGTTATGCTAATCTCTCCTCTTCGTCCAGAATTTTTGCACACCAGTGTATTGTTGTCGTGTCTTGTTTTAAGAGAGGGTGGGTGGAATTTATTGCATGTGGCTGCAACATCGTTATTCTATTCCCTCTCTATTGCGATATCTTCCCGTGGGAAAAAGAATGGAACAAGCCAAAACGTTTTTTGTTAAATAATTTCGCTCTGAAAAAAAAAAAAAAAAAAGCATTATATGTGCCATGCTGTATGAGCCGCACAAGCACGAAAATTTCATTTTGAACTTGTGTACGTCGTGGCTTATCTACCCGAAATTACGGTATATAACATTTGAAATAAATAATGGTACTTTGGGGATAGATATACAACCATGAAGAAGTCACAAAGATTGGAGGAAAAACATGTTTAGGTCATTTTTTTTAATGAAAAGGTGCAGGGAACTGTTAACAGTTGCAGAACCTATGTTAAATATTTAGAGCCACTAGCAACACTTCTACACACACAAAGAAACAAAAAATGTCTGTTGGTGGCCTTCCAATCAAATTTTCACTAATGTTGATACTGAAAATTCATATTTCCATTACTGCATACTATATGCAACTTCCCATTACTATCCATCAACAGCAGTTTAACAAAACAGTCAGACACTGATTAAATATCTATGCCATTAATAAACATTAAATCAGCTTAATAAATTTAGTGAAAAAGTCTTCATCAAAATAGTCTCTGTGACTAAATTTGCTGGGCTGAGTAACACTAATCCTTTTGAGAGTGCATTACACTTTTCTGACCTATCACAAGGAATCAAAGCCTGAAAATTTAGTTGAGTTGTAGGTGTCTCACAATGAAAACAAAATCACAAATTCAAAGCCAAACAGAACAGCATAACCTTGGCTATCAAAAAAGTTTATGCAAACTGAATCGGAAAAACAAATACCAGTAATCCATAGTCCTTCAAATCTTAAATTACTTCCCTTATTTGGATTTTTTTCAAATTAATTGCAATTTCTTATCAGCAAAAGCAAATAAGCAATTGAAAATTGCTGATCTCAAAATGCAACTCTCCCCTTTTCTTATTTATGTATTCACAGCAATTTCTCAAAATGTAAACCTCCGTTCAGAGCTCATTGTACAGAGTTTCTATATTTCAAGCAAACAGAAAATGAATTTGTGGATGATTGCCAGATTTACATCACCATATTTAGTCAGGTCTTATGAATGATTCTTTTTTCCTACACATTGATTATTTGATAGCCTATCAAAAACTAACATCTGCATACAATGTTATTGTTCTTTCAACTAACAACAAATCTATTCTGAATCTGGTTGAAAATAGTTGTTGATGCAGTTGGAAGGATCCCATGCTTTCACACTAAAAAAATTTCAAAACCTGAACTAGTTATCTTATTCTTCAAAATGATGATACCATTCTCTGACCTCAATGCCATCAAAACAGAAACTACAGTGAAAATTAACTTTACTAGCATTTTGCAGATTAAAGACTTTAGTTATATACACACTTATCACTAAACTGTTCAAAGTGATTGATGGTATATATTTTACTACTGATATATCAAATGTCCCCAATTACACTCATCTTGGTACACAACTGGAGCTTCACTGACACTCAATCATACACCTGACACAAGACCTTTGTATTTCACACTAATTACTTTTTTTCTCTTGCAGACATTCCTTGCAGAGAGTGAAAGTGAGTTGCAGAGTCTGTTATCCCGGATGTATGAAGTTTGTATGAAATTCAAACAATAATGGAAATCACAAAGTTATGGTTTTTGAGCAAGGAACTGTTAGTACTGAATGCAAGATAAGTCTAAACGGGACAGTGATTGACCAGGTGAGTGAGTTTGTGTATTTAAAAAGTATGCTTGACAGAGAGAACAAATTGGATGGTGAAATTAGTAGGCAAGCAAATTCTTCATTGAAAGTCATAGCTGCTTTAGGAGGTTTTCACAGGAATGATGGGTTCTCAAGAGAGCCCCAAATGGCTGTGTATGAAAGTTTAATTGTTCCTACTCTGATGTATGGCAGTGAAACCCAGGTATTGCAGAAGAGACATAGGAGTCATTTGTGTGTTGGAGAGATGCATTACTTATGGGGAGTTTGTGGCAAAACACTCTCTGATCGTGTGAGGAATGAAGATGTGCTGCAGTAGTGTAATGTGAGGCAAAATGTTGTCAACACGCGTAGGTGGTTTGGCTATGTTGAAAGAATGAGTGATGAGATGCTTACTAAGAAAAGTTTTCAGCCCAAGTGGTAGGAAAGAAAGGCAGAGGAAGGCCAAGGAAGTCGTGAGAGGATCAGATTCAGGAGTGTCTGCATGAGAAAAAGATTATGAGTATGAAGTATAGAAGGTCTTGAGTACGTTATGTGATGGATGCAAGTGAAGCCCGAGTTGTGTGTCAAGATCACTGTAAATGGAGAAGTCTGATTAAGCAACAATAAGTAAATAATCAGTTAATAATTTATCTGGTGGTTTGTATTACTTTGTGGATCTAACCTCTGAATCTCAGAGAACAGCTTAGTGATATGTAATTCACATACATTTTTTTTTATTGGAAATACGTTCATACAATGTTTTTGGTTTACTTTCTTAAAATATTGTTATCTGTTGCGTAAGAGTATCTTTATCATGGGCATAGGATAAAAAGTGTTCACTGCATTCCTCTGAACACTTTAAATACATGGAACTGAGCTCTATGGACAGCCTAGCTGGCTGCCTAATGACATTTTGCAGAGCTGCTGCTAAGTCTGATAGTAAAGAACTGCAGGTGATGATTCTGTGTAGTCTTATAAAAGATTCAATAAAAGACTTCTGCAATTAGGTGTAACTAATTATTTATTTATTTACTAGCCGAGCTTTCACATCACAACGGAGGGCTTTTTCAAGGCTTTATTAACAGTTGTATGAAGCATTAAAAAAGCCCTCTGTTGAGGTGCGAAAGCTCGGCTAGTAAATAAATAAATCATTAGTTACACCTAACTACAGAAGTCTATTATTGATAGATATGGGTGTATAATATTTTATTACACCATAAAATGATATTTTGTCAAATGTACGGCCAGAAAATTTCTCTCTCTTTTCCAATTTATTTCACTACTGAAATTTTGCAAATAACTAAAACAAACAAATAAGCAAACAAAACAAGAAATCAGTAAATGTGTAGATTAGCGTTTTAAATTATTTCGTCAGAAAAATATTAGAACCTGGAAAAAGTGCGACATACAGATTTTAGACTATGGAAATTAATGGCAAAAGGTGCAGAAATTTCATATTTGAAATGTGTTTTAAAATTTGTTATTGTAATATTAACCTGTAAGTACGATAATGTGAAGGGATGCTGCGGTAGGCCTAATACATCACTGCGGCGATGATGTGAAGCTTTGATCTGTTGAAAGGAAGATTCGCTGTGGCGTGTAATTCACACACGGATGACTACAAGTGCAATTGCATACATTCTTGCCAGGAGAGCAACCATGTTCTAATCATCATCATCATTGTCAACCATTATCAATCCACTGCTGGACGAAGGTCTCTCCAAGCCTCTTCCACAACGGTCTGTCTTGTGCCAGTCTCCTCCATGTTACTCCTGCATACTTTCGAATTTCATCCACCCATCTCCCATGTGGTCTTCTTCTGGGTCTTTTCCTGTCCCTTGGAATCCAATCTAAAATTTCGGCTGTCCATTGATGGTCTGTCCTTCTAGCAGTATGTCCAGCCCATTGCCATTTCAGGGATTTAACTCTGATCATGATCTCTTCCACTCGTCATTTCTCGGATCCACGAGTTCCTCTTCTTATCTCTCCTGGTTACACCAAGCATGCACCTCTCCATGCTACTTTGAGTTGTCTGCAGCCTTTGTATGTCTCTTTTAGTTAAGGTCCAAGTCTCTGCACCATATATAAGCACTGGAAGGATGCATTGATCAAACACTTTTCTTTTAAGACATAATGGCATATTGCTCTTGAAAATTATGCTGTTTCTTCCAAAAGCTCTCCAGGCAAGTTTTGTACGCCGATTAATTTCTTCATCAATGTGACCCTCACTTGATATCTGCTGTCCAAGATAAACGCACGTGTCTGTTATCTCCAGCTTTTCTCCATCAATCGATAAATCTTCATTTCTTGTAAAAGCATTGTATATCACTTTTGTCTTCTGAAAGTTCATTTTAATCCCACTTCTTTACTCTTGTCAGCAAGTTCCTGAGTCATGCTCTGCAGCTCTGATGGGGTAGTTGCAAAAACGACTACGTCATCAGCAAAACGAAGGTGAGTTAGATAATTTCTGTTAATCTTTATCCCTTTGTTTTCTCAGTTCAGTGATTGAAAGACATTTTCCAATGTGGCATTAAAGAGATTCGGAGATATGGTGTCACCTTGTCTCACTCCCTTTCCAATTTTTATGCGTGTTGTATTTTCAGACAGCCGAATCTTTGCACTTGCATTTTCAAAGATGTTATTAATAATACTAATGTATGCATCTTCAATACCGCAGTATTTCAAAGCCATAGTAAATGCTGATGGTTTCACTGAATCAAAGGCCTTTTCATAATCGATAAATGCCATGCACAATGGAAATTCATATTCCCTCACTCTTTGAATTAGTTCTCTCAGTACGTGGATATGATCTATAGTGCTGTAGCCACTCCTGAATCCAGCTTGTTCTCTCGGTTGAGCCATGTCCAGTGTTACTTTCAAGCGGTGTGAAAGAACTTTAATGAAGATTTTATAAACCACTGATAGGAGGCTGATAGGTTATAGTTCATTCATGTTTTGTCATTGTTTTTAAAGCAGATGTTGAGAAATTTTTCTTTCTTTCACATATGATTCCCCGATTTTAAATAGAAAGTATGAATATGCCTTTCTATGTTATACAGAACACTGAGGAAATATAACTTTTGGTTCTGCTTTGAATGGCTTCCATTCGTAGCTGATTTGCTGTGCCAGAGCACTTTTGGTTCTCCTGTTAATACCTTGTTCGTAGGTCACTTTCTATCTCACTGATATGTATCTTTTGCAAATCAAAGAAGTTTTATCTGGTTTTTGCTGCCAACAATGTACAGGATACAACAAAATAAAGGGTGGATAATGTGGACTTATTTTCTGTAGCGTATCACTACAACATTTATTGCTCTCCTGCGAACAACATAACCGCTTTCTCTTGTACTCTTCCGCTTGTCATTTCAGTACAGCAACAAACCTTCTTTTTAATACAGCAAAGCTTCACATCATCACGGAAGCGATGCATTAGGCATACCGCAGTGTCTCTTCACAGCATTGTACTTACAAGTTGACTTATATACATAAAAGACAAAGTTTGTATATTTGTATATATGTTTGCTTGTCCACTATACAAATCTACAGTTTTCAACTTAGAACCACCAAATTTGGTATACTGTTTCATGTACTCTAACTTAGACCGTAGCAGGGTTTTGGAAGGGATTGGAACTGGGGGGGGGTCAAGGGGTCCCCATACAAAATTTTCATTATTTTAGTTAACATTTCTAGTTTTCAATTTTGGACCACCAAATTTGGTATACTATTTCATGGTACTCTGACTTAGACCATTTTGGGAAGGGGTCGAAGCCCGGGGGTCAAAGGGCTGGGAGTCAAAGGGCCCCCATACAAAATTTTTGTAAGTTCTACAGTTTTCAATTTACAAACACCAAATTTGGTTTATTATCTCATGATACTCTGACTTAGACCGTAGACAGTTTTTAGACAGGGTTGGAGCCCGGGGGGGGGGGGGGTCAAGTACCCCCATACAAAATTTTTGTAAAAAGTTCAGTTTTCATTTTAGAACCACCAAATTTGGTATACTATGTCATGGTACTTTGACCGTAGACAGTTTTTGGAAGGGGTCGGAGCCCGGGGTCAAGGGGCCCCACACAAAATTTTCATAAAAACTTCCATTTAAATATTTTTACGCTAGCTTTCACCACCAGTAGGCTGCTCCATCAGGCAGAAATATAATGTTATGTATACAGAGAGTTCCAGATATTCAAAATGATAAACAAAAGGATGATCAATGCCAATGTCAAGTCGCATGCATGAGACATGACATAAATACATTGCATTTCAGTGATGCGGGATTCTCAGAAGTGCACGCCAGATGTACCACAGTTCTATAGATGTTTCCTCGAAGATAAGCATTTCCATTCCTGTTCCTTTCTTTTTTGTTTCGTTAAAATAAATTAACTAAATCAAAATATTTTTTCTTTATATTTAACATTTTTTCGCACATGTGTGTGGGGGGGCAGAAATATTACTGCATCATAAACATACTGCGTTGGCAGTGACGGTTAGTTTTTTTACATTCCATTTTGTTTTATTTCTTTTCAGAACAAAAATTATATTAACAGATTTATAAATGCTTTTTTTTTTTTTTTAATATTTCAGATTATGCCTCCCAATAAAAGAAGTTCAATTGGGAAAATTTCCACTGATGCGAAACGAAAAAGGACTGCGAGGGAAAATGAGACACCGGCATAAATGCAGGCAAGACTTGACCGAGTCAAAATAAGGGCCTCCACCTCCAGGGCTAATGAGATGCCTCAGCAAATCCAAGAAAGACTTGCCAATCTTTGCACAAGGGCTTTTATCTCCAGGGCTAATGAGACACCTGAGCAAAGCCAAGAAAGACATTCTAGTGTTCGAACAAGGGCCTCTACCTCCAGAGGTTTTGCTTGGCAATGAGATTTAAAATGCGCAGCATTTGCCTATAATCCAAATCAGAATTACCACGAACATCCAAAAGTGGTGATTGGCAAAATGGAGATTGTTTGTGCTCATTGTCAAGCATACAAATAAAAAGAGGAGACACCACGAATGTGTTACTCAAACGGCAAGGTCAAACTGCCATTGATTACTCCACCACTTAAGCCTCTAGAAGCATTAATGACTGGAACCATGTCAGTTTCAAAACACTTTCTGGCCAACATAAGAAAGTACAACTCTTGCTTTCAAATGGCTTCTTTTGGTGCAACTCGGAACACCAGAACACTAGGATTTATGCCCATTTTCAAAGTGCAAGTCCGAGTTTACCACTGCTCAGGTTAATTGCGCCCACCATCTAATGAAGAGACGAAGTTCCTACAGATTTTCTTCATGGGAGATGAAACCGCACAGGCCCAACAGAGATGCTCCAACATTTCAGATACTATACAAAATATTGTTCTGGACTTGCAACAATTACTCCACCACCACAATTCCTACATGAATATGTTCAAGACAGCTTTGGAACAAATGCCAACAGATGATTGCCAAATTGTGATCAAAGCTAACGAAACTCTAGGAGGTGAGCATCAAAGGAGATTCAATGCACCCACAATTGATGAAGTTGCAATTGTCATTGTGGGGTCATTTCCATGTCAAATCACCCAGCATTTTCACGAGATGTCACCCACCCATTACAGATTTTTGTGAAAATTGGTACAAAGTATTGCACTGGTAAGATATGAAACCAGTTAAAATATTAGGTCAGTCAGTCCAGTAGATCTTGAGTAATGCCACTATAAAAATTGGGTTTTTGAAGTTTTGAAGTTTTCGTGCTATGAGTTTTCACAACTACACTGTAGGAAAAAAAAAAAAAATCCTAACTTCACAACTAACTGTTGCAGCCACATAATTTTTTTTTCTTAAATGATCTACATGATCCATATATTTGGGAACAACTTATTTCTGCACATTTTCAGAATTAAAAGAACATTTTTCTTTTAATTTAATGACAAAAGACATGGAAAAATGAAGCCACATTTTTATTAAACAAAACAATTTTTTTTCAAAATGAGCCCCCTCTTCAAATTTGCTAAACATATTTTCATGCATGTATTATAATGTAACCTTTCATTAAGAGAAACAAATACTTTGGGTAATTCGTAATTTTGGCGAGGAATTTTTTTTTTTTCAAAATGGCGTGTTTTATATGAGGAACATTCCAACATGATATTACGCAATTTTTTAATTAAGTGGTTGCTTGACCATTTTATACACCTCCCCTCCCCTATAATTTAACCCTATCAGTGAGTATCTCAAAACAATTTTTATTTTATTTTTATTTGCCACCATCTTGGATTACGCTCATTTTTCTTTTCTGCACAGGCCAAAATAAGGCCTCACAATGGTTTTGAAAAAAAAAAAAAGCAATTGCTTTCCTCTTATAGTAGATCGAAAGTTTTGGTTTTCACTACCTTAAAGAGGACATTTTAGGCTTACAGAAAATGTGTAAAAATGATACCTTTCCTCTTATTGTAGATCAAAAGTTTTGGTTTTCACTACCTTAAAGAGGACATTTTAGGCTTACGGAAAATGTGTAAAAATGATAGAAAATATTTTTTAACCTTACTTAAAATAGCATTGAAATCTGCAATACTCGCAAGCATAAATCACCATTTTTGATGGACAGTTAAGGTGACTGTTAGTTGGAACCCCAAGTTGGGGAATTTTTGTGTAATAACTATAGCTAGTAGTTTTCAGTTATTCCATCCCAGTCTATTTGTTTTCTTATGGCCATTTCATCAACCATTAGGCAGCAAAACATGTGTTCTTTTTTCTAGCAGTGAGAGCTATTTGTGCCATTGGTATGGCAACACAAGCCCTTGTATTTATGGCCACTGCAATTAATGACAGGCTGGGAGAGTAAACACACACACACACACACACACACACACACACACACAAGCGTGCACGTGGGCTTCAGATCATCAGCAAATAAAATAATTTATTTTGGATCTTCAGATTTTTTTCGTAAGTACATAGTACATAAACTCAACAAGGAGAAATATTCTACTTTCATATTTAAAATGTGCAATCAAATAAGAGTAATTTGGGATGTTGAATGTAAAGCTGTAATAAGGCACAGGAATTTTCTTTAGTTAGTTTTTCATCCAAAGCATGTAAATACTTTTAAGAAAATGAAAAAAAAAAAAAAAAAAATGTCAACCTAAATTTTTTGTATCAATAATGAAATACCCATATTTTGTATCAATACTACAACAGAATATTGAGTCCCCCCCCAAATCATTCCTCCTTACAGGACTTCAAAATAAAGTTCTATCCTCACTTGCTATCTCTGTTTTTGCCTCCTACTAAAATTTCTAGTCATTGTGGATGTTTCTACTTGCTTGAGTTTAGAAAAAAGTTGTGCATTACCACAGACTATGAGAAATATTGAGTATTTCACTGATGGTTGTTCCGCACAATATAAAAACTGCAAGAATTTTCTGAACTTGTGAACTTGTGCATCATGAACAGGATTTTTTTAGACTGGTAGGGAAGTGGTAATTTTTTGCAGCAAGCCATGGCAAGTCACCATGTGAGTGCAGATTGTAAAAAGGCTAACAACAAAACCCAGTTTGCAGCGACCTTTAGCTCAACAAATAACTGCTGCAACAATGTACATATAACTTCTGCAAAGATAATATAAAAGAAATTACATTTTTCTTTGTGTATGCAGAAGAGATGAACAAAGTGGGTAATCAGCTTAGTCCACGTTTTGAGAAAGCAAAAGCTCTTCCTGGTACACACACACACACACTGCATCATTTTACACTACTTTTCAATTTCAGAATTGGTGCTAAGAGATTAAGTTCTGATAAATATTACAGTATTATTTTCGAAATCAGTGTAACTAATTTTCAAGATGAGTTACAGTTACATGTTTACTGCTGCGTAGCATGTGTACATGATTCCTGTTGGTATGTAAGATTTGTTGAAAAGATTAACTATGGTGAAGGTGATGCGACTGTTTTATTCATGCACCCACATGGGCTTTCTCCATCTTTTTATTATGCTAACAATGATTGTGAAGTACCTCTGACACATATATTATGCTTGGTTGAGGTAAACACTACAACAGGAAGAACAACAGGCTGAAGACCTGGCTCAGTCAAAGTTTCTTTTCATATGAAAATAAGTGACTGTGTTTAGTTTTAATTCAAACTGACAGAGAAAAGAATTCATTTATCTCTTATGTAACCAAGGAAAAGTTCATTTATAAATCATACATAAATGTATCATTCAATGTCAAAATAATTCACAAAATTACGAAATATTCAATTCATGAGGCAACCTTAAGGGTTGTCTTATGCTACAAACGTGCTTTTGATTAAAAATACATAATATCTAAGGTATTGTTTACCTGATATTTCAAAGTATTTTGCACATTGTTGCTCTGTGAGGCAAGTGCTCCCGGCCTGAGAGGTCTTCCATGTCACGGGCCTTTGGTTGGTTATAAATTTTTTTTATAAATAAAACAACCAGGTTATGTTTCTTCAGTTCCACATTCATTCACTCACACAATCAAATGCTCTAAATTTACTATTAATTAAATTATTTTAGTAGAAAGAGTTACACTCATCGGCTCAGGAGACGTCTCACAAGGGGTTCGTCGTCACCACGTTACGGCGAGTGTTTTCGGTAATTTCATACTACCATCGTCGTGCCTCTACTTCTAAACAAGGGTTACTCACGTTTGTGTAGCCCTGGAGTTGTATGTTGGGAATCGAAGGGAAGGTTTGCGGCCATGTATCTGTTAGGGGATTTGTTTCTCATGTGTCACCATCTATTGGATGAGTTGATAGGTATTAGTTGTAAGTATAATTCATTTTTGATTTTTGCGTAGATATTTTTGGGCTATTATTATTTGTTTGTAGAAACAGGTGTATTATTTTTAGTCCTTTTTTTAATGGTGTGATTTTTTGTAATATTCTTTTTTTTGTCTTCTTTTATGGATTTTTCTTTTTTTATATTGTGATTTCCAGGCTGTGTCTAGTGTGATTGGGTAATGTAAGTTGCATATTTTCTTTCTTTTGTTTGTTTTTATTTATAAAATATGCAACTTACAAGACCCCACCACACTAGACACAGCCTGGAAATCACTTATAAAAAAAGAAAAAAATGCATAAAAAAAGAGACCAAAAAAAAAAAAAAAAGAACATTACGAAAAATCACACTGTTAAATAAAGGACTAAAAATAATACACCTGTTTCTACAAACAAATAATAATAGCCCAAAAATATCTACACAAAAATGAATTATACTTACGACTAATACCTACCAACTCATCCAATAGATGGCGACACATGAGAAACAAATCACAAACACATACATGGCCGCAAACCTTCCCTTCAATTCCCAAAATGCAACTCCAGGACTACACAAACGCGAGGAACCCTTGTTTAGAAGTAGAGGCCTAACAATGGTAGTATGAAATTATTGAAAGCGCTCGCCCTAACATGGTGATGACAAACCCCTTGTGAGACATCTGAGCCGATGAGTGTAACTCTTTCTACTAAAATATTTTAATTAATAGTAAATTTAGAGCGTTTGATTGTGCGAGTGAATGAATGTGGAACTGAAGAAACATACCCTGGTTGTTTTATTCATAATTTTTTTTTTTTTTATATAACTAACCAAAGGCCCGTGACATGGAAGACCTCTCGGGCCGGGAGCACGTGCCTCACAGAGCAACAACGTGCAAAATACTTTGAAATATCAGGTAAACAATACCTTAGATATTATGTATTTTTAACTCTGAAAATGGTTTGTTTCATTAGTTTATATATTTTTAAAAATTAGTAAGAAATTTAGAGACACCTAATCTTTGCAGTTGCTTGTATTCTTAAAGACAAAAAAGAAAAGAAACAGCTTGGGATAGCATAGGTGGCACTGTTAGTCGCTTTTCTCGCAATTGGCAATTATTTTTAAGCACGGCAACTATAAAAAAGCTTTGGTGATTTGACTGGCGATTGTGAGAACAGCTTTGCAGGCTAGCATTTTGATCAGTTACAAATTGAAATTGGTCAACATATTAAATTCAACAGTAACAAACAGAGTGAGTTGCAGCGCACTCACAGAAGTAAGGCTATACATCTAGACAAGTGTTGCTGCTAAAGTTTGTGAATCGCTAACTGTACTGGTAAGTTTTTTTTGCTCTGGTAACTTTTTTTTAGTTTTTTATTTACCTAATGTATAAATTGTACATATAGTATTTGGTAGTTAAAGGCATTTAAAATATAGTTCTGTAAGATTTAAAAAATATTTTGAAAACAAAAATAAGCATAAATATTCACCAGTTTCTGTGCACTTCGGAGTGCTGAAATGTTCCCATTTATTCACAAATATTTCAGAGCCTGTAACCTCTAAACCAGTTTGAACCACAAAATGAAACTCACAGTTTTTGTTGGGTACCAGTAGGGATATTCTTGGTGGAAAAAAAAAATTATTTGGCCCCTCTTTTTAGATATGTAACCTTGAAATCTGCAAAAGTTGAAAATTTTGCAACTTTGAGGAGGGGGGAGTGGGAAGGGGGCCAAACCCAGACTTAAGTTCTCCATAGCTGAAAACTCTACTAGCCATAGTTATTACACAAAAATTCACAACTTGGGGTTATAACTACCAATCATCTTAACAGCCCATCAAAAATGGTGATTTAGGCTTGCAAGTATTGCAGATCTCAACGCCATTTTAAGCAAGGTTAAAAAATATTTTCTATGATTTCTATACCTTTTCTGTAAGCCTAAAAATGTCCTAAACTTTTGATCTACTCAATAAGAGGAAAGCAATTGCCTTTTTTCAAAACCATTGTGAAGCCCTACTTTGGCCTGCCACAGAAAAGAAAAATGAACGTATATCCAAGATGGTGGCACATACAAACAAAATAAAAACTGTTTTGAGCTACTCGCTGATAGGGTTAAATTATGGGGAGAGGGGGGTGTGTGTGTGTAAAATGGTCAAGCAACCACTTATTAAAATATTGCGAATATCATGTTGGAATGTTGCATATATAAAACACGCCATTTTGGATTTTTTTTTCTCGCCAAAATTAAAAATTGCCCAAAGTATTTTTTTCTCCTAACGAAAGGTTATTTTATAATACACACATGAAAATATTTTTAGCAAATTTGAAGAGGGGGCTCATTTTGAAAAAAATTGCTTTGTTTAATAAAAATGTGGCTTCAGTTTTCCATTTTTTTGTCATTAAATTAAAAAAAAAGTGTTCTTTTAATTCTGAAAATGTGCAGAAACAAGTTGTTCCCAAATGTATGGATCATGCAGATCATTTAACGAAAAAAATTATGTGGCTGCAAAAGTTTAGTTGTGAAGTTATGAATTTTTTTGTCATACAGTGTAGTTGTGAAAACTTCAAAGGCAGAGTTACCCAATTTTTAAAGTGGCCTTACTCAAGATCTACTGGACCGACTGACCTAAAATTTTAACTGGTTTCATATCTCACCAGTACAACACTTTGTGCCAATTTTCACAAAAACCTGAGGTGGGTGGGTGACATGCCCTGGGTGATCTGACATGGATGATCATGCCCTGGGTGATCTGACCCTGTGGGCAACGAGTTTGACTGTTGCAATATTGTCTTACAGAAGAGAAACAATAGACTCCAGAGAGTAGCAGAAACTCATAGATCCTATGATGCCCTCCAATACCCAATTATCTTCTGGCAAGGCAATGACTGATATTACTTTGGGATTCCTCAGATTGATCCAAACACAGGCAACCTGCTTCCTAGAAAGAAGGTTTCTGCCATGGACTTCCATGCCTGCCGAATCATGAGCAGAGTTGATAAAAATCATGTGTTACAATATCGTCAGCAGTTCCATCAGTTCATTGTGGACATGTACGCCAAGATTGAAAGTGAACGCTTGTTCTATATATGGATCAACCAAAATAAACTGCGTGTGAATGACTATGATCATCTCAGGGATGCCGTAGCCAATCCCAATGACTTGGGGAGAATGGTAATTCTACCAGCAACCTTCACTGGCAGCCCAAGACACATGCATGAGTACACACAGGATGCAATGACCTACCTCAGAAACTATGGACGCCCTGATCACTTCACCACCTTCACATGCAATCCTCTTTGGCCAGAAATCCCAGAGAAAGTGAAAAAACCATTAGAAAGTACCACGTACTCACCATAAAGATCATGGTAACCTCCAATGACAACACACTTCCAACACCTCATTCATCGTGATGTAACTAGGCTTCCAAGGTTTACAGACATCTTGCTTACGCTTCTTACTTCCGGGTGTGAAACATCGTTTTTTTTTTGTTTTTTTTTCTCCTTAGCCTTATGAGATGTTACTCTAAAGCTTGTCAATTCTATAAAAATCACACATACAACTCATTCATACAATTCAAGTAAAAACTATGTACAACCTTACATTCATAGGTGATTAAACCTTGGTCAACTGTAATTATCAAACTCCTCCTTCTGTTTCACAACCTCTGCTACTCCCACTGCAAGTGTCACACCCATTCAGCCCCTCACATCCAATCCTCTAGTACTTTCAACAGGCCTCTGTCATCTTCAGGAGGCAGGTGTGTCTCACCCGCCCACCACAGCTCAAGTGAGCAGAGCCATCGAGGCATGGGCCCCAGTCGCTATCTCTGAATCGTTGTGTCTCTGGCGCCATCTATTGTCCCTGCTGCTCTTTTTCCCTCTTTCTTTTTACGCTGCTGTTCAATTTTTATTAGGGCTTTCCATTGTTCGTTTAGGTTACTTGGCTCATTAATGTTGCATAATCTTGATCTGTTTTTTTCAATTAACACTTGATCTGTTTTTTTTTCAATTAACAGCGACTGGGGCCCATGCCTCGATGGCTCTGCTCACTTGAGCTGTGGTGGGCGGGTGAGACACACCTGCCTCCTGAAGATGACAGAGGCCTGTTGAAAGTACTACAGGATTGGATGTGAGGGGCTGAATGGGTGTGACACTTGCAGTGGGAGTAGCAGAGGTTGTGAAACAGAAGGAGGAGTTTGATAATTACAGTTGACCAAGGTTTAATCACCTATGAATGTAAGGTTGTACATAGTTTTTACTTGAATTGTATGAATGAGTTGTATGTGTGATTTTTATAGAATTGACAAGCTTTAGAGTAACATCTCATAAGGCTAAGGAAAAAAAAAAAATACGATGTTTCACACCCGGAAGTAAGAAGCGTAAGCAAGATGTCTGTAAACCTTGGAAGCCCAGTTACATCACGATGAATGACGTGTTGGAAGTGTGTTGTCATTGGAGGTTACCATGATCTTTATGGTGAGTACGTGGTACTTTCTAATGGTTTTTTCATTTATGAATTGCACGTAAACTATGCGCATTTTGCAAGAGGTTAATACCTTAAAAGTGCAAATATAATAATCCCAGAGAAAGGTTAAGAAAAATATCTTTTGGCTGGTCAGACAGCAGTTGATAGGCACGACCTGAATGTGAGAGTTTTCAACTTAAAACTACAAAAATTGATGGACATCATAACGAAAGGTGATATTTTTGGTGTAACATGATGCTGGATGTACTTAATCAAATGGCAAAAGAGAGGCCTTCCGCGTGCCCATATCCTCACCTGGCTGCGAGAAAAAATTCAACCAACTGAAACTGACATGGTAATATCAGCAGAACTGCCAGATCCCCAACAAGACCTTTTGCTGTTTGAAGTCATCATGAAAAACATGCTTCACGGCCCATGTGGTGCACTCAACATCAAAGCTCCTTGCACGATGGATTGCAAATGCTCCAACAAATATCCTCGGGAACTGCACCAGGAAACTCAAACAGGTCAAGAAGGGTATTCTTTGTACAGGAGAAGAAAGCCTGGAGATGGTGGATTCTCAACAAAAATCAAAATGCTCATTGGTCAAACCTACCAGGAGGTGGACACAGACAACAGTTGGGTGGTTCCACACTCTCCATTGTGGTTTCACACTCTCTCTACTGTTTTGCGCTACTACACTTGGAATTCATCCAGAAAAAATTTCCAGCGACGTAAACAAGGAGTTGATGTCGAAGGACATCCTGGAGTAAAATCCACGGATGCTCTTGGCCAAGTTCACACAGTTTATCCATCAACTGCAGAGTAAGTGCTTCTTTTTGAGAATGCTGCTCCACATTATCAAGGGATGAACATCTTTCGGTGACCTGAAAATTGTGAACAACCAAGTTTGTGAAACCTTCAGAGAGGCATGCCAAAAAAGAGGATTGTTGGAGAATGATAACCACTGGGACTTGGCAATGATTGAAGTAACTGCCACCCATTCACCAACATGCCTGAGACATCTCTTGCATTTTGCTGACCACATGCACTGTCTCAAATCCACTTCAATTATATATTATACATTTTGGTGTATTACGAATATTTTTTTAATATTCCCACCTGCTAAAATGCCTTAGAGCTATGACTGGCTAGCAGTAGCCTTATGCTATTTTTTGTTTTTACTTCAGAGTTTAATTACCATCATGAGCAACTCTATGGGCTACAAAGCAGTTGCCCATCTTTAATTCAGGGCCACTGGTTCCAAGGAAAGGGCAGAACCAGCGCAGTAAGACAAACCCACTACCTATGCCTTATCCAGAACTCAAACCTGCGACAACTCAAGTGAAAGGTCAAAAGCCAGTGCTTGGACCCACTGCACCACCAGGTCAGTTGATATACACTGAGTGCCCACTTTATTATGACCACCTGACAGTTTTAAGCAAATGAGTTATGGCTACACGCTGTTGCCGCTAGAGGGCGAGGCTATAAAAAGGGAAAGCTTAGTGCTTGTGACAGTAGTAGAAGTGATTTTTGGGTGACGAAATGGGTAAAAAATGCGATTTGATGGACTTTCAACGTGGGATGATTGTAGGTGCCATGGAGCGAGTATCACCAAAACCGCCACATTCGTGAAAATGTTCCAGAGCAGCTGTTGTTAAAGTGTTTAAAGACTGGTTGGTTGATTGGTTGATTTATTTTTATGGCACAAGGGCCATGTTTGGCCAAAGAGCGCCAGACACAAGACAAAGAAACAGTATTAAAAACGTGGTATAAAGCTTAAAATATGGCTGATCAAGTAAAACTGAAAAATGAGAATGATGGAAGGGCTAAAAAGACGATGAAACAAACAGTATTAAAAATATGGTACAATGATTAAAATCTAGCTGATTCAGTAAAACTGAAAAATGAGTGATGATAGGGCTAAAATCTAGATATGTTTAAAAAAGTCAATTTGTTTTAAAAATGAGAAAACAGTGACAGTATTGCAGTGGTCACCTAGGAGCCGAGAAATGAATGAAAGAAATGAAAATGTACATCATGAAAACGAACACAGCTACACAGAAGATGCGTGACGGTGAGTCGGCAATTGCACATCTCACACATCAGCGCAGTGTCGCCACACAGCAAAAAGCGGCGAGTGAAACGACAATGCCCAATGCGGAGATGCGCATGCACCACTTCCTCCCTATGGTTCCGACGATATGAGGATTTCCAGATTCCAAGATTAGGTTTAATACGATGCACCTTATTTTCCACCTCTTCGTCCCACAGACCCTGCCACGTTCGCTTGATATGGTCGTGAACAATAAAGCAGAAATCCCGGTGAAACAGTGGCAAGAGTGTGACGACCAAAGAGGAAGCAGATCTAGCAGCCGCATCAGCACACTCATTACCCGAGATTCCAACATGCCGAGGAATCCAGCAAAAGTGAACCCAAAAACCGGCTTCGAGCAAACGACGAAGCAACTGTCTCACATCCGAGAGAAAAGGATGGTCACTACAATCTGAAGATGACAAAGACTGCAAGACACTTAAGGAATCCATATAGACCATAGCATGATGATGAGAACTCGACTGAACATGGAGAAGGGCGAGATACATAGCATGCATCTCTGTCAAAAGCACTGTGGCCTCAGCTGGGATCCGCGCTACAGAAACGTCATCTTCACATACAGCCGCGGATCCAACGACTCCATGCATCTTGGAGCCATCAGTAAAAATAAAAGTGAAGTAAAGTTGAGATCAGTGAAAACCTCAAAAGGCTGCCACGGCGGGTCCCCAATGACCCTGGTCGCTCCAACACGAGACAAGTCGAGCCCTACATCATGAGCTATGGCCGCCATACGAAGACCAAAGGTTGAAATGCATAAGGGCCGGTTCTCAAATAAACAAGCATGCTGGGGATGAAAAACTGCATTGTATAAAGGATGGTCTGGAAGAGATCGAAGTTTCAAATAAAATTGAACAGACAGCTGCACACGGTGTAATTCGAGAGATGGTTTGTTTGCATCAGCATAAATGCTGGGAATCGGAGATGCTCAAAATGCTCCCGTACAAAGACGCAGCGCTTGATGGTGAATAGTATCCAAAGGGCGGAGAACGGAACGACGAGCAGAGCCATACACGATACAACCATAATCCAGTTTCGACCGTATTAAAGAATGGTAAATGCGAAACAAAGACACCCTGTCTGCACCCCACGAGGCTCTCGAAAGGATCTTAAGAATAGATAGAGCCCGCAGACAGGAAGTCTTTAGCCGCTGAACGTGCGCACAGAATGTAAGCGCACGGTCAATCCAGGGAACTTGGTCTCGGGCAAAACTGGAATGGCTGCATGGTCTAAATACAGCTCTGGGTCAAGATGGAGGCCGCGCCTCTGGCAGAAATGGACAGATGCTGTCTTGTCGGGAGAAAGAACGAAACCATTGCTATTCGCCACTTTAAAGATCTGGTTAATCGCAGACTGCAACTGCCTTTCAATAAAATTCATGCTTGATGACGAGCAGAAAATGTGCAAGTCATCAACATAAACAGTAGCTGAAACCGCAGGAGAAAGATTTGTGAAAAGACAATTAATGCGGAGGATGAACAATGTGACAGATAAAATGCAACCTTGAGGAACACCTTGTTCTTGATGAAACCGTGCCGAAAGCGTCGTACCCAGGCACCTGGAACACCCGATTGCGAAGAAAATTTACAATGAAAGTTGGAATATTTCCTCGCAACCCGCATGCGTGGAGGTCACAAATAACACCGTGCCGCTATGCTCGATCATAGGCTTTCTCAATATAAAAAAATACAGAAAGCAGGTGCTGCTTACGCACGAATGCCTCGCGCACAGATGTCTCAAGGTGCAGGAGATGATCGTGAGGTGAATGACGACGACGAAAGCCGCTTTGTGATGGTGAAAGTACTTGATGGTGTTCTAAAAAATGAACTAACCGGTAATTAATCATGCGCTCAAGAACTTTACACAGACAGCTGGTGAGAGCAATTGGACGGTAACTAGAGGGAGACTTGGGATTTTGCCAGGTTTGGGAAAAGGCAGAACAATAGCTTTTCACCAAGATTTCGTGAAGCTGTGCTCCGACCAAATACGATTGTACAAGATTAAGAGATTCTTGAGAGATGACTGCGAGAGATGACGGAGCATGTCATAGTGGATGCCATCGGGACCGACAGATGTAGCGCCGGACCGATGCAGAGCCACCCGTAGTTCAACCATGCTGAAAGGGGAGTTATAGTCGGTGTTACAAAAGCCGCAAAGGAGACTTTCTGGCATTCCGCAGTGGATTTAATCCTCAGAAAGGAGGAAGGATACGCCAGGTTACTTGACATGGAGGCAAATGCCTCCCCCAAACAGTCGGCAATCTCCCCGACTTCAGCATATGTGCAGCCATTACTCTCGAGAATGGAGATCTGGTGAGAGCTGTAGTTACCCCGGATCTTACGAATCTTGTCCCACACACTTTTCGAACTGGCACGTGAAGTGAGAGATGAAACATACTAGATCCAAGACTCCCTCTTGCTACGTCGACGCACTAACTGAGCATAGGATTTTGCTCGTTCGAATGTGATGAGATTGGCATCAGTTGGATAATGCCGAAACATAGACCAGGCCTTATGTTGAGCTCTCCTAGCCGCTGCGCATTCAGGGTTCCACCAAGGCTTCGGACTTCTGGGGAGCGTCGTAGATGTTTTTGGTATAGAAAGATCAGCTGCCTGAAGAATGCAATTTGTGACTTCAAGAACAGCTGCGTCGATTGACTCTTGGGTCACCATTGCAGAAGATATCACTGCTGACAAATGTGAAGACCTCCCATCTTGCACGCTCCATCCTCCATCGAGGAGGGCAGGAGGCAAAAGATGGCATGTTTGCATGATGCGAGAGCACAATTGGAAAATGGTCGCTCCCGTGGAGGTCGTTACACACCGTCCACGACCAATCAGCAATAATCGATGGTGGTCCCAAGGTCAAATCGATCGTACTGAAGGATCTTGTCGGCTCATGGAAGTATGTGTCAGCGCCGGTGTTAAAAAGGCACAAAGAGGCCGACGATACAAGAGACTATGCGACGACCTCTCGTGCTGATGCTGACACTACCCCACAAATGATGATGGGCATTGAAGTCACCCAGTAGAAGAAAGGGTGAAGGCAGCTGATCGACCAAGATCTCCAGAACAGAGAAGCTCACGTTCTCGTCCGGCGGCAGATAGACACTGCAGACAGTAAGAGGCACAGGTACAGATATGCGAACCGTCACGGCCTGCAAAGTTGTGGATATCGCAGCGGAAGACACCGGAACACTGTGAGGGACAAGAATAGCGACTCCCCCACACACGATGTCTCCCGATACTTTATCTGTCCGATACGCACAGTAGCCTCGAACAGAAAGCAGGTCTGATGGTTTAAGTTTTGTTTCCTGTAAAGAAAGGCACACCAGAGAGTACAACGAAAGCAGATGTTTCACGTCATCAAAACTCATCCGAAAACCTCGACAGTTCTACTGAATGATTGAAGCCATGGTTTTTTAAAAGTGAGATGAAAAAGGAAATGTTCAAATGAGGTCAGGCTCCATCTCCTCTGATGAGGGTTCTCCCAGATCTGGGGGTGTGTGACCAGGGGCCAAGATGGGAGCTTTGTCCCAAGTGTTTTAACGGGAGGCGCTTGGCGTTGAGTTGTTTGCTGAGATTTTGGAGAAGAAATGCTTTTCTTATCCTGGGCTTTGGTTTTCTTGCCAGAAGAAGTGGCCTGAGTTCCCTTGCTGGTGGTGGGGTGAGTATGCTTCGGCGAAGTGGTGGGTGCCGCTTTCAGACCCTAGCTCGAGACTGGAGTGCCTCCAGCCCATCTGCGATGATATCGTCCAGCTTGTAGAGACATTTAGGGGGATTTGAATGTCGGTTTGAATGGCAACCGTAGATTTGGCAACCACCACTGATGCATATGATCGCCGATTAGAAGTAACAGGAACTACTCTCCTTCTGGTCTCAGGGTAGGAAATATTCTCAACTGTTTTCAGCCTTTGGATTTCTTTCTCCTCCTTCCACTTGGGACAATCTTTGGCTGATGCTGCGTGTGAACCCTTGCAGTTCACACAAAACTCGGCCTCGGCCACACATTCCGGTAAAAGATGATCTGTGGCACCACAGCGTCCACACCTAGGATTGCTCCTGCACGACTGCTGAGAATGGCCATAAGACTGACACCTAAAACATCTCAAAGGGTTAGGGATGTACGGATGTACCTCAAGGTGAAGATACCCTGCCTTGATGGACGTAGGCAGGGAAGGGCTGTCAAATGTTAAAATGATGTTGCGGGATGGGACAGACTGCCCATTCCGCCTGAAGAGAATACGCCGCACACCCGTAACGTGTTGACTCCTCAGTCCTTTGAGTAGTTCATCATCAGTACACTCAATGAGGTCCTGAGAGGAGACAACACCTCAAGATGAATTTAGGTATGCATGAGGTGTTATTTTGACCGGAGTTTCAAGCAGCATGATAGTGTTAATAAGTGTGGAACTGTAGGCCACAGTGGACATTTCTACCAGAAGATCTCCAGACTGGAGCTTCTTTACGCTCTTAGGAGAGCTTGCTATAGATTGAAGTACTTTATTAATCCAAAATGGACTTTTGGCACTCAAAGGCTTTGAAGGGTCCAATGAGTGCACAAAAAAGAAACTAGCATTAGAAGAATCGGGCACATGCTTTTTGGCGGAAGGAGCTAGGCCTTCCTTATTACCTCTTTTGGTTGTTGTTTCATGGGAAACAGAATTGAGAGATATGAGAAATATTTAGAATTTGTCCGCCGACTTCCCCACCCACAATCGAGTCCAACAAGGGAGAGCCAGAGGTCCGCAAGCCAAAGTGGACACAGCTCTAGGGATAGGAAGCGGATATTGTAAGTTGATAGGGCAGACATGCGCTCGGCGCGCACCCAGACTTTCCCATGCCTGAGGAACACCCCTTTGGCATGCCCACCCTATCCCCAGACTCACCCTGTCATGCGAAACGACAAGCCGTTAGAGGTCTGGGCTCTACTCGGCCGCAGACCTCATTGACTAGGAGTGGGTTAGTTCCTAGCTGCCCATTTAGGGTGAAGCAGGGGGCAAAGAGGAATGTTGGCAACTGGTGACAACACCACCCTGGCCTCCAGAAACCTCAGCCTCCAGCATCCCCCTTTCCACCTTACGGGTCACTGCACACGGCAAACGTTTAGGTAGGTCTAGCTAACCACCTCGGTAAAACAAAGAAGGGAACATAAAATGGAGATGACAGGTAAGAAAAAAGAGAAACTAAAATTTTGAGCTGGCGCATAATCACAACCCCAGCAACCTACAACTGAGGTGGGTGCGTGTCAAGAGAACAACGAAAAACATAAAAAAAGGAAAACATCTTAGAGTACATGTCGGCTCGGGCCGTGGGGTCACCACTTCCCATCAGCTGGATGAACAGCTGTCCCTTCGGTAGTAACAACGTTTCAAAACGAAATGACAAAATGATCCGTCACAAGGTCAGCTTGGGACGTGGGGGCGCTCGCTTCCCAAATAACTGGAAAACCAGTTACCCCCGTGCGGGGGTTTAAAGACTGGACTGTCAGCCAAAAAACTGGGTCTCTATGTGCAACGTGTGGTTGTCATCGACTAGTGACTTCTCGGACAGAACGGAGAGTGTCCAGACTGGTAACACACAACAGAAGGGCAACAGTGCAGCAAATTACAGACCATCTTAATCAAGGATCCCCTCAAATGATCTCTGCACACACTGTTCGCCGTATACTGCATCGGATGGGATATGGCAGCCAAAGGCCTGTTTGAACACCTTTGCTGTCTGCAGTTAACAAGAGAAAACTTCTCCAGTTCGCACAGGAGCACAAGGATTGGACAGTCGATAATTGGAAACAAATTATGTGGTCCGATGAATCACGTTTTCAGTTGCCCCATGCCGATGGCCAAGTGAGAATTTGGCAAAAACAGCACGAAAGCATGGACCCCAAATGCATTGCTACAACCCTTCAAGCTGGTGGAGGCAACGTTATGGTTTGGGGAATGTTTTTCTGGCATGCTTTGGGCCCTTTAATTCGTGTTGATCAACGTTTGACTGGCACATGATATCTAAACATTGTTGCGGACCAAGTGCAGCCTGTCATGTGGATGGTTTATCCCAATGACAATGGCTACTTTCAACAAGATAATGCATCCTGCCAGAGTGCTCGTATTGTACAGGATTGGTTTCAGGAACATGCCGGTGAGTTTACTTTGCTTAGGTGGCCCCCACAATCTCCAGATCTCAACCCCATTGAGAATTTGTGGGATGAAGTTGAACGAGCCATCATACAGCTGGATCCACAACCCTGCAATCTCACACTCCTGGAAAGTGCTATTCATCAAGCATGGTCTCAGATCCCACAAACCACCTATCAACATCTCGTGGAGTCCATGCCATGAAGAATCAATGCAGTATTAAAGGCAAAAGGGCAGCCGCCCCGGTGGCGCAGTGGTCTAAGCGATGGCCTCTGATGATTCGTTCGAACGGGGTCCGGGTTCGAATCCCGGTGAGGCATGGATGTTGTGTTTGTCTTACGGCACTGGTTCTCTCCCTTCCCTGGAACCAGTGACCCTAAATTAGGGACGGACGACTGCTTATAGCCCATTGAGTTGCTCACAGTGGTCGTTAAATCTCCAATAAAAAAAAAAAAAAAAAAAAAAAAGGCAAAAGGTGAAGGTGGCCCAACGAAGTACTGAGGGGGTGGTCATAATAAAGTGGCCACTCAGTGTATATGTGCGTGTATATACCCTGAAGTAGCAAATGATTACAAACACTCAATAACAATCAGAAGTGTGCCATCCTCACTTATGTATGCAACTATGATGTTGAGATGGCTTTATAAATAGTTCACTGAAAAGGATCCAGATGTGTACAAAACATAGCAACTTTGAGAGGCATGAGAGTGAGCACTAAGCTGCCACATTAAAGCATCTCAGAGATAACAAACCTTCTTGGCTATGCAAGAGCCATTGTATCAAGGATGTACAAAGGGTGGTGTGCAAACAACAAAACAAGTAGTCAGTGGTCTTTTTGTGGGAAGAAATGAATGGTTGATGTTCCAGGGCATCTATGCCTGGAGAGGGATGTAAGAGATAACACATGATATTCATTGCATCAAGTAACCTGCAGTACAGAGATGGTATGAAGAGGAAAATTCCAGCACACGCAGCCAGCTGCACATTTGCGCAAATGGGCTACGGCAGAAGATATCTTGTTTGTCTACCACTGATCTCTGTAAAAAAAACAAATTCATCAGCAGTGGGCACAGAAGCTTCAAAACTTGGCCCTTGTAAAGGTTATCTGGTCTGAAAAATCATGTTTTCAGTTAATATATGCCAATGGACAGGCTAGAATATGACATCTACAGCACAAATCAGTACTGCCTAGTGTTTATTGGACAAGCTGGTGGAAGCAGTGTAAAGAAGTCTGTTTTCATTGGAGACATCAGTTTCTTTAATACCTCTGGAGCAGCATTTAGATACTAAGAGGCATCTTCACATCATTGCAGACCAAGCACACTCCCATATATTCTTGGTGTAGCTGTACTTCCAAAGTGCTACATGTCGGTGGTTCATTCATATTTCCCATCATGACTCTCTGTGGGCCACTAGCGATATAAATAATTCCACAACAAAATGCAGAACACATGCATGCAAGCAGAATAATAAGTATTTCAAAAAGTCAGTGTTCTCCATTTGTTTGGTCTTCAAATTGCAGTTGAACTGACTTTCTAAACTTGCTTGCATTTAGAAGAGTGTGATATCACACTTTTGCAATGCACTTTTGCAAAGCTAATACCCAATGGTGTTTGTTCTTCATTGGTTTGGATGGTCTTTAATATGTAGATTAATGAGTTGATAAATAAATATAATTAAAGTAACTGAATGGAAGCAATAAGGAGGTAATTGTTAAATCAGATATTTGTAGCATAAATTCAGTTGATTTTGATTGAGATATATTTCTTTACTTTTTAAAATAAGTCTTTTACTTATGCTATCTTGTCATATCCACAGCAGTGTCCTCCCTCCCTTGGCACATGGGACAACACAGCTGAGGATATAACTCATCTCAAAATGAATAACTTGTGGTTTATAATTGTAAGCAAACCCACCAGCAACCGCCATGGGAGAATTATTGCGGTAGTGCTTATGTCTAATACTGGTGCCTGCAAAGCCATGATCTCAAACGTAAACAAGCGCATTGGCAAATGCCATGGAGGGATAGTAGGGTGGTCCTTATAAACTAAGATTAAAAATGTTAATGTCTTACCTGTTAATATTGTTCACTGGATTGAGAAAGTGATGTACCTTGAATTTTCAGCTGATCAGGCAATTTTAAGAGGTGTCACACGGAGTTTGAACTTTACATATTTCTTTACTTAATGAAACAGTGAAACACGAGGCATTACATCAGTATCTTCCTCTTAATTATTTTATTGTGCAAGTAAATAAAGGAATGGCATTGTCCATTGTCTGTAAATAAATATTAAACACTCTTCAATTACTATTCAGTTTGCTGTTTACTGTCACTTAGTCATTTTTTGTGCATTTGGAAATTTCTTCCTGTGTTCCTCCACAATCTGCAGAAGGACTGTTTCTGGTCTTCGTTATTTGTGAGAATGCTATTGTAGCCATGCATCAGCACCATTCCTCGCTCGGCTGAGTCATTTACTACCTTCAGGGATTTAACAGTATTAATTGCTGATTGATAATCAAATGATCTGTCCCACTCGCTGGGGTCGACAGACAGAAACTGGGTGTCTATGTCCAGCATTTGGAAAAAATGATGGGACGAGCTGGTCACAAAGTCAGCCACTGTCTTTTCATGAATACATTGGGTCACCATCAGATTGATTCTCTTTGCAGGGTTATCTGTGCCATCCTTATTTAACGCACTGATCATGTCCCTCTTCACTGTCAAGGATACGTCAGAGTCAAAGAAAAACAGCGACACCAACAATTCGTTAAGATACCACAGATGTCCGGAAAAGGCTTTAATAGCTGCACTTGACACGACTTTGTCATTATAAGTTGCCAGTTGTTTCAAGAAAGCAAGGTCGTTGGCTGGTGCAGCAGCTGCAAGTGGTGCCACAAACCATGATCTGATGTACAGGCCGACTGCAAAAGCTGTGAATCTCTTTATGGCGGCTTGCTCAAGTTTTGTAATTTTAAATTGAGAAAGGAAAAGACGTATTTTTATTGCCTAAATGATGTGAGCCATCCATCTAGCTCGGGGGAGGGCTCCGGGCTGCATGAACCGAATTCTTTGGGAAGGACTGGCACCTAGGTAGATTATAGTCAGTTCCAGCAGTTCCCGGTAGTCGTCGCGTGGTTGGCTGTCAGTTAGCTACTGATCACAGAAGTTGATAATATTTTCCTGTTCCTTGACCTCTTCTTCGATGACTTCAAAATTCTTCAGGTTGATAAATTGCCAATGCTGTTGGAAGCACTTAAAAAGCAGGATGTCAGGACCAGTAGAGTGGATATTGAATGCTTTGGGGCCACAATCTCCATAATGTGGTGGCGACATGCGAGATTCAGTAGGTCTGTTCCCAAATTGAATTCAATAAGTTTGCAAGTCCCTGCCCTGTGACCGGTGTTACTAATTGTTGTGTTGAATGACATTGCTTCGACGTGATCCTTGGAACCCCCATTCTTCTAGGTATTCGACCACAGCTTTGGCAGTTTCCTCGCCTGTTCCGGAATGAAGTTTTAACACTCCTGCCCCAGAAACAAGAACTGGCAGTCGGTCCACTTTACTTGTCCCTGTGAACTCCAGAAGGATTTTCCCGTCCCTGTGAACTACAGAAGGATTTTCCGTCCCAGTAGACTGTGAGGGGAATTTGGGCATCGAAGGTTTCTTTCAGCAAGTATGCGATTTTGTGCCTTGCATCAAGTCGTGATCTACATATGGTGCTACGGTTGATTGAAAATTCTTCTACATTATGTCCCAGAGTGGCAGCAGTTGCTGAGAGCATGTGGACTGCATTTTGGTCGCTCACCTTAGTGCTATCAAGTGCTGAGGCAAGCGCTGGCGAAACAATGTTCTTCCTAGCTCGTTTCATTTTCTTCGGAGAACCTGCTGTTGCTGTGGTTGCTTTGTGATCTCCCTCTTCTGCTCTGCTGCTACTCAATGAGGCTAATTCAACTTTTGCACATAACTGATCCTTTTGTGCCGCGTGTTTTCGTTTCAGTCACTCAAAATTGTCTTCCTTCTCTCTCTTTTGTGCTTCCTGCCTTGCTAACTTTTTGTCTTCCCCACAAATGTATCCTTTCCTTGCCTTCTCTCTTCGGGTCAATAGGAACTCTTAGTCTTCAAAAATGGTAATCATGTCAAGGACGTTGGCATGGGTGATATTGAAAAGATTGGCCAATTCCTTGGTGAAGAGTTTTTCCTTATCTATCTGCAGTTCAGATTGCCGAGAACTTCCCTTCTAAAGAGCATGCCACTGGTTGTACTCTTTCTGAACCTTTGGGATGATGTTGTAGTCAGCCATAGTAGGCATTTGGGCTTCTCCCCAGATTGACGGAAGCTCTTGCATCATAATGCTTGAAACATTCTTAACTGTGTTCTTTTCCATTCTTATAAGGAAGAACAAAACGCAGCAAAACCTCTCCTTTCGATGGGAGCTTCTTATCCAGAATAATATCAATTGGTTGCCCCAGCCAGACTTTAGAGTTTTTGCGAGTTACAACTGAAGCGTGTGAAGCTGAAGCCATGTTCATTGTTCACACTTGTTTTGTTACGTTACACTAACTTACTGGCGACCAGCATGTTCAATTGCTACAGAGCACACAACCACATAAGGGGAATTCCCGTAGTACGTTCCAATGGCGCATGTGCAAATCTACGGAGGAGAAGGTCGTGCTTGCAAGGTTATGAAGCAGGAAAGGTGAATGTTTCCTGTGGACTTCTTTTTCGTCTTCCGTGTGCGCTTAAATTTCACGAGTGTTGTTGTATCCTTAAATTCCTTATGTTAACTGCCGATACAACCTACTTACGAAGTTTGGATTTGGTGAAAATCTCTAATCATCCCCAAATTCTTTATGTAACATTTTTTCCACAGACAACAATATTAAGGGGGTAAGACTATGAAAAATTAAAAAAAAATTACTATGCAAATAAGGACCACCCTAAAGGGATACACAAGCACTTTGGAAATACTTCCCATGGTATTTCCAGATGTACGTGGCTACTTCCAGCAAGGCAATGCGCCATACTGCATGATCATCACATTGTGGTTCCAGGAGCACCAAACAGTGACTGAAATGGCTCCCGCATTCTAATCCCAATTGAACACCTGTGGGATGAGACTGAGAGAGCCATTCATAATAGTGATCCTCCTCCACTGAATATTTGGCAAATGATGGGATTCTGCAGAAAGAAATAATTTTACATGCAGAAATAATTCAGCACCTTGTTAAATCCATGCCACATCAAATCAAGGTTGTTTTGAAGGCTAAGGGCAGTTCAATACATTACTAAATGGGTGTCCCCAATAATTTTCTACTTCAGTGTATTCGTACTTCACCATGCTGCCAAATCAACCAAAAAATTTTAATATTCAACCTGACCATCTCAGATTTCAATTAAACCTTCAGGGATCATTCTCCCTAATGATATAAATGAGAATATATTTTTTAATTTTTTTTTTTAATCTCATTGGGTTTTCATGTAATTAATATAATTTTTTTTTTTAAAATCGTCATTTTTTGGCTTGCATAAACTTTTTCAATCTTGAATTTCTCCAGTTTTATAAGGCCTAGAGAGTTGTTTGAACCTCATTTTAAAGAGAATTTCATAAGTTTTAATTTGATATGCAACTAGACTATGCTTGGTGAAAAATATTTTTTTATTTAAAAAAATTGTTAAAAATTTTTAAGATGGTGTTTTTTAAATTTTTTGAAAAAAATATGTTTTTTTGTAATATTATAACTTTAAATCCTGACACTTTTATAGTGGGATCTCAATGGGATCGGGAGCTATGGCAAAAAACTTAAAGTTTAATATATATCAAATACGTGGAGATAATGTAAATGGACGATGTAATCACTCTTTCCACGTTATTTTTTAAACAACGCATAGCGACTGAAAAATTGTATTTCGGCACTGCTGGGATCGAACCCCAGAACTCTCGATAACTAGTCGAGTGCGTTCAATTTACGCTACAGCGCCAACAATTCTCAGTGCAATGCGAGGTTTATCAGTCAGCATCTGACTATACGAATGCGTATTGATGGTCTCAGCAACTGAGATGTCGTCATCTGGTGGCATTTAACGCAACAGCTATTTTAATTGTAGCTGATAAATTCAAAGGGCGATAGAAATGTTTAATATATATCAAATACGTGGAGATAATGTAAATGGACGATGTAATCACTCTTTCCACGTTATTTTTTAAACAACGCATAGCGACTGAAAAATTGTATTTCGGCACTGCTGGGATCGAACCCCAGAACTCTCGATAACTAGTCGAGTGCGTTCGAATTTACGCTACAGCGCCAACAATTCTCAGCGCAATGCGAGGTTTATCAGTCAGCATCTGACTATACGAATGCGTATTGATGGTCTCAGCAACTGAGATGTCGTCATCTGGTGGCATTTAACGCAACAGCTATTTTAATTGTAGCTGATAAATTCAAAGGGCGATAGAAATGTTTAATATATATCAAATACGTGGAGATAATGTAAATGGACGATGTAATCACTCTTTCCACGTTATTTTTTAAACAACGCATAGCGACTGAAAAATTGTATTTCGGCACTGCTGGGATCGAACCCCAGAACTCTCGATAACTAGTCGAGTGCGTTCGAATTTACGCTACAGCGCCAACAATTCTCAGCGCAATGCGAGGTTTATCAGTCAGCATCTGACTATACGAATGCGTATTGATGGTCTCAGCAACTGAGATGTCGTCATCTGGTGGCATTTAACGCAACAGCTATTTTAATTGTAGCTGATAAATTCAAAGGGCGATAGAAATGTTTAATATATATCAAATACGTGGAGATAATGTAAATGGACGATGTAATCACTCTTTCCACGTTATTTTTTAAACAACGCATAGCGACTGAAAAATTGTATTTCGGCACTGCTGGGATCGAACCCCAGAACTCTCGATAACTAGTCGAGTGCGTTCGAATTTACGCTACAGCGCCAACAATTCTCAGCGCAATGCGAGGTTTATCAGTCAGCATCTGACTATACGAATGCGTATTGATGGTCTCAGCAACTGAGATGTCGTCATCTGGTGGCATTTAACGCAACAGCTATTTTAATTGTAGCTGATAAATTCAAAGAGGCGATAGAAATGTTTAATATATATCAAATACGTGGAGATAATGTAAATGGACAATGTAATCACTCTTTCCACGTTATTTTTAAACAACGCATAGCGACTGAAAAATTGTATTTCGGCACTGCTGGGATCGAACCCCAGAACTCTCGATAACTAGTCGAGTGCGTTCGAATTTACGCTACAGCGCCAACAATTCTCAGCGCAATGCGAGGTTTATCAGTCAGCATCTGACTATACGAATGCGTATTGATGGTCTCAGCAACTGAGATGTCGTCATCTGGTGGCATTTAACGCAACAGCTATTTTAATTGTAGCTGATAAATTCAAAGGGCGATAGAAATGTTTAATATATATCAAATACGTGGAGATAATGTAAATGGACGATGTAATCACTCTTTCCACGTTATTTTTTAAACAACGCATAGCGACTGAAAAATTGTATTTCGGCACTGCTGGGATCGAACCCCAGAACTCTCGATAACTAGTCGAGTGCGTTCGAATTTACGCTACAGCGCCAACAATTCTCAGCGCAATGCGAGGTTTATCAGTCAGCATCTGACTATACGAATGCGTATTGATGGTCTCAGCAACTGAGATGTCGTCATCTGGTGGCATTTAACGCAACAGCTATTTTAATTGTAGCTGATAAATTCAAAGGGCGATAGAAATGTTTAATATATATCAAATACGTGGAGATAATGTAAATGGACGATGTAATCACTCTTTCCACGTTATTTTTTAAACAACGCATAGCGACTGAAAAATTGTATTTCGGCACTGCTGGGATCGAACCCCAGAACTCTCGATAACTAGTCGAGTGCGTTCGAATTTACGCTACAGCGCCAACAATTCTCAGCGCAATGCGAGGTTTATCAGTCAGCATCTGACTATACGAATGCGTATTGATGGTCTCAGCAACTGAGATGTCGTCATCTGGTGGCATTTAACGCAACAGCTATTTTAATTGTAGCTGATAAATTCAAAGGGCGATAGAAATGTTTAATATATATCAAATACGTGGAGATAATGTAAATGGACGATGTAATCACTCTTTCCACGTTATTTTTTTAAACAACGCATAGCGACTGAAAAATTGTATTTCGGCACTGCTGGGATCGAACCCCAGAACTCTCGATAACTAGTCGAGTGCGTTCGAATTTACGCTACAGCGCCAACAATTCTCAGCGCAATGCGAGGTTTATCAGTCAGCATCTGACTATACGAATGCGTATTGATGGTCTCAGCAACTGAGATGTCGTCATCTGGTGGCATTTAACGCAACAGCTATTTTAATTGTAGCTGATAAATTCAAAGGGCGATAGAAATGTTTAATATATATCAAATACGTGGAGATAATGTAAATGGACGATGTAATCACTCTTTCCACGTTATTTTTTAAACAACGCATAGCGACTGAAAAATTGTATTTCGGCACTGCTGGGATCGAACCCATTTTCATTTAAACTTAAAGTTACTGTACAAGTAATAATGGATTATAATTCTCATTTTAGTGTGTTTACATGATAACAGACACTGAGTTTTAAAATCTACATAATACATCATACTAATACATAGTCAAACATAAAACAAGAGAAGGATAGTCCCAACAGGCTAAAAGTTTTACCTGGTAAAATTAATAAGTTTTTTTAGTTAGCACTCACAGTTGTAGTTACACCCAAATAGCGACCTCTTAGTTCTTTAATTTAATAAATAATTTCTTGTTTGCCTTTTTGGTTTCTGAGTCTGTAAGTCGATAAACCCTTCCTGTAGCTGTTGTAGGATCAACTTTTGTTAAAACCTCATTTTTTGCACAACTAGTATGTCAGTAAATTGTGGGTATTTGAAAGATGGAGAAGGGCCATGTGGTTCCAAAAAACTTATTTTTACTTTATCTCCTTCTATTCATAACACACAACCTAACCACCACTTGTCTGAGTATTTGAGTATTGGCATGTAACAAAGCCAACAACGTCATTAATGTCCAGATCATAATCAGTGTCATCAGCTGAAACTATTTGTACACTTGATTCCTCTGAAAATGAGTAGCTTTTCACTAAAACTGTAGTCTTATTCACAGAACTGTAACTGTGAAATTGTTGAGCACCCTTTATTGTTGTTGCTGCTTAAAACCTACTCTTCAAGGTCTTTTCCTCTGCCTCGTATTTGTCTGTAGTGAAATACAAAAAAAACTGATGTTAACAATGTTGTCTTTAGCCCAATCATAAAGTTGGCGAGGGGTTATAATTTGATCATTGTAGACCATTCGTAGACTGGCTAATGGCGCTAATCGTTTAACAGTTCCTCCAACACCATGACATGCATTTTTCCACGTGACGATGCAAAGAAGTTCTATTCCGCCTTGATGCCAAAATCTTTCTCATGATGGCAGAGATTGAGAAAGTTTGATTTGTTTTTGTACTGTGATGATGCTCCATCTGAAAAGTAATTTAGCTTTTCGGGTTTATGGGGTAGATTCTGTTTAAGAAAGTCAATCATGAGGCGTTGAAACAAATGAACAGCAACTGTATCATGCACCATACAATCAGAAAGAATAACTAAGCTCAGGTGTGCCAACATTTTGGTTTCTTCATGGTCTTGTGATTCTGAGCTGTCTGAATGCAAGCCTTCTTACTCAGTTAAAATCTGTGGAAGCTTAAGTAAAGCTTTACGACACCCATCACATATCTTGTCACCTTCATGTAAATTGGCATAATGTCTCAAAATATTTTTATTTACAGATCTCAATTGTTTCTTATAATAATTATGACCAGGTTTCTTAAATGGGTTACAAAAATACACCAAAAAATGCTTTGATGTACTGGGTTCACCCATATTGTCACAGAGTCCTAATAATAGAATAGAGTTAAAATGATAAATAATAGTACTAGTCAAATAAATAATAGTACAAGTCAAATTGTCTGAAATATAGTACAAGTCAAATAAATAATAGTACAAGTCAATTGTATTTTATTTTATTTTTTGCCTTACAAAAGTTAAAGGTAGCAATGTAGCCCTAACTGGTATTTAAAACAATAGCTTTGGTACCATAACTCTTGATCCCATTGAGATCCCACTCTAAAAGTTTCAGGAGTTAAAGCTTATAGTATTACAAAAAACAGATATTTTTTTTTAATTTTTTTAAAAAACAGTCTTAATTTTTTTTTAAATTAAAAAACAAATATTTTTCACCAAGCATAGTAAAGATTCATATCAAATTAACACTTATAAAATTCTCTTTAAAATGAGGGGTTAAACAACTCTCTAAGCTTTATAGAACTTGAGAAATTCAAGATTGAAAAAGTTTATGCAAGCCAAAAAACGACGATTTTTAAAAAATTTAAAATTAATTACATGAAAATCCATTGAGATAAAAAAATTTTTAAATATATTCTCATTTATATCACTAGGGAGAATGATCCCTGAAGATTTCATTGAAATCTGAAATCGCCAGGTTGAGTGACTGGTTGATTTGGCATGGAATCACCCAATAAAAGAAAATAAAGTTATATTGAAAAGGCAGTATGTTTACCACTTTGACAGCTTTGAAAACAAAAATCTTTGTGAAGAAAATGTTCTGTTAAGCCAAAAACTGTTTTTCACATACAATCCGCAGCCTCACTCTGTATAACAGCATAAATTTAATAAAAGCTCTAAAATTTCATTTTGTAATCCCACGAATGTACATATTACTTAAGTCTGGAATAGAAAAGCAAAATTTGCCACATAAGTTAAAGCATTGAGGTTCAGCTAGGGCCATAGATATAAAGATTTTGAGGGGTTCTGAATTTGAAAATTAATTTCCACTGTATGGTACGTACATATGTTTTTTTTGGTTTTTTTTCCCCCGTCACATTTAATTTGCACACAAAATTCTTCTATTTTAATTCTCCCCATTTTTCAAATACTGACTTATATGCTATGCTACTTACAAAAATTTATAAAACAGTTATTTTATTTTTACATTTTAAACAAGTTAAGTGATGGTAGTTGAAAGCACACTTAAGTTATGTATAATAGTTTTTAAGGCAAATATATTTTGGCCATTACTATGGCCTTCATCAGTGCGACTACAATTTGTTTTCTTAGATGTCAGCATCTCTAAAAATAATCTTCTATCCACTTCAGTCTACCGAAAACCAGTTTCTACCAATAGCATTATTCCTTTTAATTTTCATACTTTCCACCAGTACAAACTGTCAGCTCTAAAGTCTCTCATTCATCGAGCTCATTTGGTTTGTAACACTGAAGTTAATCTAAACAATGAATAAGCCAACATTCTCTTGATCACTGCTCAACATGGCTTTCCCCCACACCTGGTTTCTAAATTAATTCAAAATACTAAGAAAAAACCAGTTGTTGCTTTTCAACCTGTTTCACCACAAAAGGAACCAATGTTTGTTGGTTCTATCCCTTACCATAAACTTTCTGTCTAGAAGCTCATCAGTATCTTCAAAAGAGAAGAATATAGACTTGCCATTTGCTCTTCTCCTTCAATTTCTGTTATCCTTCGTAATGACAAAGACCCAAGACCTCCGTTTGCTTCTCCTGGAGTGTATAAAATTCTTTTCAAGACAAACGTTGGATTAACTGCATACATTGAAAGTTCATTCCAAAAATTCTCTCAAGACTTCAGGAACACAAATCTGATGTGAAATTTGGTAAACCTTTATCTTCCTTGTCTCAACTTACCATGGCTGACACTTCTGCTATTCCACTTTGGTCCGACACAAAAAAGTTGGGCCCTTTCCAAAATCGTTTTGTTCTGAGGTTTAGAGAAAGTTTAGAAATTTTATTTTCCAAAAATTGTAACTGAGCTCCCCATTTATTTTCCATACATCTGGAAATCTCTTATTGCATCCCGTCAGCCATAGTTACTGTTACAGAACTTACCTTTCCAATCTGGCATCAAAACAAATCGCAGTCACACTGATTAGGCCATAGTTAATGGCTAAAATATATTTGCCTTAAAAACTATTATTCGTAACTTAAGCGTGCTCTAATCAACCAACTTAACTTGTTTTTTAGTTACGTGCATTGCCTACCACTCATTTATGACATTTTAAACATTTCAGGGAAGGTTTAAATCTTCAAAATCTTTTTTTGATTATAGCCCTGGGTTCAGCTACTGTAAAAATTTTAGCCTGTTTTATGTATAATCATATGCATGTATGTATATGCTTATTTTTTAAAAACAGGATCTGTGACTGATTTACGACTTTTTTGGGCCGAATAGCTACATAAATTCTTGAAATGCCTGTTTCAGCTACAACAACAACAAAAAATATATTTTTCTATTTGAAAGTACTTACTAATACAATAAAGTCACATATCTGTAATTGGCCCAGCAGTAAAGATTATTTTAAATAGCCAAACTTTCACCTGCCAGTGGGATGCTTTGTCAACTTGCTTTGACAAAGCTTTCAGTTGTAAGGCAAAAGCTTGGCAAATTGAAATACTCTTTACTGCTACACCAGTTATGGATTTATGTGACTTTGTCTTTTCAGTTATTAGTACCTTTTGGACATATCCTTAAGATGTCTTTCATGAAAGTACTTAAATAAACATACAAATCAAGTAGTTCTCTTTACTAGGCAAAGAAACTAGCAATAATTATTACTTATTATTCAACATTTAATTTCTATAAAACAAATCGTATTTATCTTAACAAATTTGCTACTTATCAAAAAAATGTAAATTACTTGATACACTGATAATCGGAAGGCTATTCGTCAATTTCACATGCTTTAATTTTTCTCACTTTATAAACCTGCATTGGAATTCTTGCAATTCTCAGAATTTTAGAATTTCTTAGAGATTTTTCATAATTTTATTTTTAGTGATAGTCAAATCTTGAAGAAAGTTGGTTTGTCACATTTTGATTTTTTTTTTTTTTTTTTTGTATTAACCAGAAGAAACTATCACAGTTCTGAATTCTGTTAATACAATATCGAGTCACTGCCCCAGTGACGTAGTGGTCTAAGCGATATCTTCTGACCATTCATCCAATATGGGTTCAGGTTCGAATCCCAGTCAGGCATGGATGTTGTGTTTGTCTTACAGAACTGGCTCTCTCCCTTCCCGGGAGTCAGTGGCCCTAAATTAGGGAAGGGCGACTGCTTAGAGCCTGTTGAGTTGCTCACCATAGTTGTTAAACCTCCAATCCAATATCGAGTCTGTCACAAAATGTACCTTATTTATTAATCAGCACCATATAAGTAATGTTTTTTTGTCTTACATAGAATTTTACTACAGATATCTTACCCTGTAATCTAGAAAAATGGATAAAATGTTAATGACCTCAACACAAACACTGCAGTATTTAGATTTCTGCTGAAGTCATTTAAACAGGAAATTGTGATGCATAGAACTTAATTTTAGGTTTGAGGTAGCTTACTTTTTCAAAACAGTGGGCCGAAAAAATTCTGCTTCTAGGGTCATTAATGGATCACCAAAATTACGAAAAAATATCAAGACTAAAAAATGGCACTGAAAGTACACTAACTTCTGTTACTGATGCAATCAGATTTCTTGTAAGGGGTCAACTAAAATGACTGGTTACGATCTAAACAATTTTTGTAATTTTCAGGCAACGGAACACGATTACTCGTGTGGCGATCTGTAAAGTAGCAAACTGAATGGTTAAGTTCACCAGCAATAATATTAATACAATATACGTATAATAAACATAAATACACAATTCGCCAGTTCACGAATTTTTGTGTAAATTCTTAACCATATTTATACAATCCTATAAAGCAATGCTCTACTTTAAGACATTTAAAAAATGAAAGAAATCAAACCTTCGATTTCAAAAACAAACTTTTACTTTTACTGTTTAAAGCTCTAAACGGCACACGTTACCAAACAATATACACAGTCTCCTGCTCTGTGACAATATAAATTACGTAGCCCAAAATTTATGGCCCAAACTTTAAACACCGATCATAACATACCAGAAGCGGAGTAAAGTCAGCAGATTTTTTCAACCAATCCCACAAATCGCAATAAGAGCGCAATCGCAAACGCTCCGAGCCCGAGCAAATCGGTTAAAGGGAAATTCCCTATTTCTGGAACCTTGGGAAATTCCCTTCAAGGCGCATGAATACACCAATGTGACAACTCACGTAGCAACAAATTTAAAAAAAAAAAAAAAAAAAAATGTTACTAGTATCTTAATTTTAATTCCCATGTTACATCTTACAAAAGAGAGCCATGCCGCTGAAGGAAAGTACAGCACCGATAATGTAGGATTATGCGAATGGTAACGTTTACGAATAAAAACTACAAGAGTAAGAAACTGAATCAACTACGCCTTCTCGGGAGCAGTGCTGAAAAACGTAAGCAAAACTAAATGCAAAGGAAATAGTGCCAAACATTGTGTTTGAATCCTCTTCAGATTTTGAAGTTTGGAACTATTAATTGGTATTGTAATTTGATTTAACATCGCATTACCGTTTCTTTGGCCCTTTCTAGAATTTGAACAGAGTCAATTTTGAATTTGAGGTTTCGGTTTTAATACTCTGTGCTCTTCGGCTGTAATAAATTGTAATCATACGCGATACGCGAATGATAAGACGGAAGGAGAGGTACTCAAGAAACGCATATAGCGTATTAAATCCGTTTATTTCTTGTGGTGTAATAGTAATAACGGAAGAAGAGGATTGTATTGTAAAGAGTAAACATTTTTGTTTGGGCCAAGGCGAACAGAAAGTTTGATTTGGGCGTTGTGGATCTTGTTTGTTTAGTGGATGAAATTATTGCTTAAGTACCCTAACCAATATTTTACTACAAGTAAGTATTGCTTTTATTTTAAAGTTGTAAATGCGTTTGTTTATTGTGGGAGTTTGCAAGTTTCAAAAGTTCCGTCGTTAGTGCATGCTACCAGAAGGGTTTTGTGGAGCAATGAATCGTTTCTTTTCAAACGTATTTCCATATCGTACACTAAAATATTTAAAAAAGGATACAAAGCGAAATTTCCAAGAATTTGAAGGCTATATTTTTATTAATGTAACGATTGAAAGGCCGGAAGGGGTGGGTCCTTCCTTGTTTGGGGTGTCTGGTTCTTTAGAGAAGGCATATGAAACCAATAAGTACATGCAACACTCATAAAATTGTATCGCTGACTTTGGTGTTCGATTGTCAAGACTACCTAATGAGATCTGTTGATAAACATATTTATACAAGGGAGGAGGTGGTTACTTTGCCCTGAAAATCAGAACGTTGTCAGAATTTTTTTTTTTAATGTGTGGTGGATTAAAATGCTGTTTGATAGATGCCTTGTAGAAATCCGTGCTTATACAAACCAGTGGCGGCCCGTCAGATGAGGCAAGTGAGGCGCCGCCTCACCTGAAATTCCGCAGAATGAGAAGTGAAAGAAAAAAAAAACCTTCTGTCAGTAACAAAGATATAAGAACTTTGCAGGATAAATGAAACACTGAAATTCACATTGTGATTCATGAATGGTTAAAGAAAGGCTTTCGAGAAGAGGAATGAATCATTATTTTTGCAAAGCAGCTGCATGTTTTAAGCGCTTAGAGGCGACCGGCTGAATCGTCTCGATGAGAAGCCGGTTTTGGGAACTGGGGATCAGAGAAGAGCCCTACAGACTGAACCCCCCCCCCTCCACGGTCCGAGGTCTACCTAAAGAGGTGCCGGACTTCCAGTAAGAGAAAGGAAATTTCTGAGGCGACCCTCCATTTCGCTTAAACTGGAATCGCATCTCCGCTGTTATTGGAGAACCCAAGGATTGTGTATCCAATGGGCGCGGGAAAATGAGCAGATGACCCTTGTGAAAAGTGGTTTCACAGGCGATGACGCCGTTCGCCTCTATACGCTTTGGAGTACGAAGATTTCTACGTAGCTTTAACTATTCGTCAGAGTGTATTTGAATCTAACTTTTTGTAGTGTGTTTTCAATCCTCTCTTCTGCGGGTGTTTGCTAGTTCATAGTAATGTTGAGTTTTTCTTTTTTCATTTTGTTATTGTTACTAAACAGCATATTTTGATTTTGGTTGGAAAATATGAATGGCCCAACAAGCGACGTGATTTGTGTTCTGGAAGAAATTCCTTTTAAACACTGGAAAGATTATGATAACAAGGATGTTCTCATATCTGGAAGACCGACACCTATAATAAGTTCAATATCTAAAGATAAGAAGTGCGGCACATCGTTTTTTAGGTCTTTCAATAAATCATAGTACGAGATTTTTCCCTGGCTTTCTGATGCTATTACAAGCAAACTCTCTTTTGCTGGCCATGTTTACTTTTGAGCAATAAGAAAAATGTGTGGAATACAACGGGTTATTTTGATCTGAAAAACTTTTCTCGTAGGGCAAAATTGCACGAAAGCTCTAAAGAGCATAGAACTAACCACGTAGGTCTAAAACGAATGGAAAAAACAAACACTATTTCTGATATGCTCAAAGAAAATGCTGCTCTTCATAAAGTCAAGTTTAATGAAAAGGTCAGACTAAATAGGCTTTTTATGGAACATATAATTGATTTAGTTGTCGTTCTAAGCAAGCAAGAACTGCCTTTTCGAGGACATGATGAAACTATTTCCTCATTAAATAAAGGTAATTTCAAGGAAATGTTCCAAATGTTACTTCGTAGGAGCACCCCAGAATTAAAAGCACATTTTGAAGAAATACGAAGCTTATTTTCTGGACAATCTAAAACGATACAGAATGATTTAATTGAGTGTATTCATGAATATATAAAAGTCCAAATAAATACCAGATTTGAAGATATGGGAAAGCTCGAGTTTCTGCAGCTAGTTGACAGCTCAAAATACCATAGTTATTCAGAGTCATTTCCATCCAGTGCCCTTAACACTCTCAAAAAAAATTTATCCAAACATTTTTACAGACACACAACGACTAAAAAACGAATTAGATTTTTTATATAATGATCACAACTTCAGGGAACTCAGTTTTCAGAAAACCTTGAAAACAATGAAAGAAAACGAGCTGAAAGAGGTGTTACCAGAAGCCTACAAATTATTTTCTCTTGTATTGACACTGGCGTCAACAAGTTCTTCTGCTGAAAGGAATTTTTTCTTGTTTGAAGAGAATTAAGACTTACCTCCGTAATACAACGGCACAAGATCGTTTGTCTTCACTCGCTAAAATTTCAATCGAGAAAGAATTGCTGAACCATCTAATCTCCATTCAACCATTTTATGATCTGATCATAGACAAATTTGCAGCCAAAAAGGATCGCAGAATTGAACTTATTTATAAAAATAAACTGAAAGCATTCTGTTCGAGACCAAAGCAAATTAATATCGTATTCCCCTGTTTTTAATTCCAGGTTTAAATTATTTTATACTTTTTTTATATAGAAATGTGCTTCCTTAGCTTGTCTTCTCCTGTACATAGTTATCACGAGCCTGGACTTCAGTTTGTGACCCGTGCTAAATGCACCTTCACTAATATGCCAATCGAACTGTGACTTTTATTCAAGCTCAAGAAACACTTCGTGAGAAAAAAAATTATATTCAAATGATTTACTTTGAATTTTTTAAGAAGTGGATCTCCGATTGGCGTTGGGATGTGAGTGACGCATTGACTAGCTAAAGAAACCGCGCAAATTGCGTATTTTCGCTCAAGTGTATTACATAAAAGAATACTGGTGAAATATTTCTTTCTTTGTTGTAAAATTATCGAATAATTGTTTTCATAAAAATATTGTTGCAAAAGTAGCGTATATTACACACACACATATAGAGAGAGGTATATGTACATTTTTCCTCTAAAATTTTTGGATTTTTTCGTGAAGAAAGACTCCCCACGCCGTGTTTCATATATTTCTATAATTTTATTCCATTACTGTTTAATAATATTTGTATATAAGGGCTAAATGACATGGGATGGAGCCCTAAGGGATGGGGTTTACAGCTGTTAATAACAAGGCGCCGCTTACCCTGGACCAATGGCTTAACGAGACTTCCGAATCTCAGCGGATTTTAATGATTCAGCCGACTCGAACCCAGGACTTCAAAGATATCCAATGGGGGATACTGCCTTTGACATGAAACTTTTTGAAGGGGGGAGGGGTCTGCACTTCTGCTGTATAACTGTGTATAAGTACATATAACAATTTGGGGAGGGGGCGCTTCGACAAATATTTTCCTATTGGTACGTACGCACATCTTGAATATTAATACAAAATGAAGCTAATTTAATAAAATGAAGAAAATGCAATAAATTATAGTTGTTTTAATAAAAATTTAATAAAGCAACTTCTTTGGCCGCTTTAGCTTTACTTTCTCTTCTATTATCAAGAAATTACATTGCTTTCCGAGTTATATAAAAATCAAAGAATTTAAATAGGGAAATTATCTATAAAACGTACTTAGAAAAAGCTAACTGTCTCGCCTAATAAGGGGTGTGCAAACCACGACCCCCCCCCCTGCTACGCCACTAATAGATATATAGATATATATATTCGTATAACGTTATACGAATTTATATATATTTTTCAATAACATACGTTTTACTGTTTTACATTTACATCAAGACCGTTCGCCTCACCAGCATTTTACACCACGAGCCGCCACTGATACAAACATACACAGGGGAGGAGGTGGTTACCTTGCCCTGGAAATCTGAACTTAGAATTTTTTTTATGTGTGATGGAGTCTGTTAAAAATCTTATTTGATAGATATCTTGTTGAAATCCAAGCTTTGTATGTTAATAAATTGAATGCTTTGATTATGGAGTTTTAGCATGTTTAATTTCACAGGTAGTCCAGGTCTTTGGTGGAGAGTGGGGAGGGGATCTTCTCTCCCCCCACCCAAGAGATGAGGTCAATTTACAACAGTCATCTGCTTGACATTGTTTTCAGAAAGCTACTACTTCAAGATTATGCTTCAGGTGTAGTTTGAGAAGAAAACAATCAGCCATGTCCTGCTAACTGAAGGACGCAAAGCCAAAATTATGATGTTAAATTTGCAGGGTGTCCACATTCTGAAAAGTCGGGGAAATCAGGGAAATGAAAATTGGTCAGGAAAATGCCTGAAATGTTGGTAAAAGTCAGGGAAAATCAGTGTTATTTAAAAAAAGTCAGGGAAATTTCAATCACAGTTAGACTACAACTAGTTTTAACCCGGTGTCGGGGAGTGACACACTCGTCGCCCAACACACCTGTACTTGGTATTGCAGACAGTCACTAACTTCCCCTTCCTACTAATGTAACCTTGTATTTCCTACCTCTTATTGTAAGTTGTGTTACATTACTTGTTAACATTTCTCTTTTTGTTTTATGTCAAAGGAGTAGAAAACATTTTTTGATATAAGTTATACCTTGTTAAAAAGCAATTAAGACTGTAGCAATGTCAAAGCGTTGTGTGTTTAATGAACAATGGTTGGACGAACAATTAAATCCTGAGTTTTCTGGTTGGATAGCTGCTGTGAACGGCGACAATGAATCGGCATTTTGTAAAGTGTGTTCTAAAACTTTCAAGCTTAGCAACATGGGGCGTCGGCCAGTCTCCAGCCACGGAAATGGTCCTAATCATTTGAAAAACATCTGTACTAAAATGTCTCAGCCCAGTCTTGCTTCTTTCACATCCTCTGTGAAAAAGAACTCTCTTTGTAATAACAAACTCTTGCCATCAACAAGCGCAGGAAATGTGGAATCCGTACTTCTAGAAAATATTAAGTCTAATGACTCAAATACTTATGTTTTGAAAGATGATGTGAATCCCAGTGACCTTAATGCTTATGTAGTGAAAGATGATATAACAAAGTCAGAAATAATATGGGCCATGGAAGTGTTGTCCAAGCGAATGTCTCGGAACTCTTGTACACAGATTAACAAAACATTTCAGTTAACGTTTCCTGACAGTGCATTAGCTTCAAAATTTACTTTAGGCAAAAGCAAAGCATCTTATGTGATAAACCATGGATTGGCACCACATTTCAAAGAGTGTTGAATGGACGATCTGAAGCAGTGCACTGACTTTGTAATTTGTTTTGATGAATCACTAAACAAAATTGCTCAGCGTGGGCAAATGTATCAGTTTGTTCGTTATTGGGACGTCGATCTGCAAAAAGTTTCCACTAGATACTTCAGTAGTGTGTTTTTAGGACGGGCAACAGTTAATGACCTTTTAGAGAAATTCATTAAACGTGCACCTCTTCCCTTGGATAACATGCTACAAGTGTTAATGGATGGACCTAACGTTAATCTTAGCTTTCTTCAAAAGCTGAAAGATAAACTTAGAACTGAAAATCTAGATGGTAAATTATTAGTTGACATTGGAGTATGTGGTCTTCACATGGTCAAATGGAGCTATGAAAACTATACTTGAAGCAGTGAAATGGGATATACATCACTTTCTGCGTAACTTGTACTACCTTTTAAAAGATAGTCTTGCAGGCCGTGCAAATTATACTATGATTACTGGATGTAAAGATTTCCCTTTGAAATTTTGCACTGTAAGGTGGTTGGAAAATGTTAATTGTTTGACTAGGGCATTGCTTGTCTATGATCATATCAAGAAATATGTTCAAGAATCATCAGTTTCCAGCAAACAGCACATGTTTCTTGCAGAATTCATGGAAAGTCCACTGTTGAAATGCAAATTGGCAGCATTTAGGACTATAGCTTCAGAGTGTGAATCTTTTTGAGAAGGTTCCAGAGCCCAAAGCCTTTAATTCTTTTCTTACACACTGATTTGCTGGATCTGATGAAAAATTTGATGGCAAAGCTTGAAGCCTGACAAATTAAGTGAAGCTGATAGTGTCTCAAAACTGGTAACTTTAGATGTATCAAAAAGTGAAAATCTTCTCTCAATTGAGAAAGTTGATATTGGATTTAGTGCTAAAAGGCTATTAAAAGAAGTGAAGTGCTCAGAAAGGGAGAAATTAGAGTTTAAGCTTGAATTTAGGAAATTCGTGACCAGTATGGTTGAAAAACTTCATGAGAAAAGCCCACTAAAATTTAAGTGTGTCCGAGGGGTAACTTGTTTAGACTCAGATATTATAGTGCAGCAGCCGAGTCTAGGCAAGAAGAGAGTGGAAATTGTGCTCAAAGTTTTACTTAGTGCAAACAGGATTTCAGATGACTGTGTTGAAAAAGTTAATAAACAGTACGCTTCATTGTGTGTAGAAGCTCAATCTGCTTTAAAGTCTCAGTTTGATGAATATTTAGACAGTCATGATGATTCCATTGGATTAGACAAATTTTACAGTGCTCTACTTGACAACCAAAAAGAATTTGGTGAACTTTGGGATGTAATAAAAATTTGTCTCATTATCAATTCCAATTAGTAGTTCTAATTCTGACTATTTTATAGCTCTAATCATTCTACTATTCTCTTTTACGTGCGATATTTCAAAGTAATTTGTACAAAATTCTAGCAGATTAATTAATCAAGACCTAGAGCAAATAACTATGGCCTCCATGGACGTTAAGGCGTTATACCCAAACACTCCTGTCGAGCTAGCCAATCGAATTGATTATGCAACAACTAAGCATCAACAAAGAACTAAACTTGTCTCAACTGAAAGAGCTAAAGACTACCTTATATTTCATCAAGGAAAACAACATCTTCCATTTTGAAGGAAATATTTTTAAACAAACGCAAGGTGGCCCTATGGGATCCCTATTATCGGCATTATACGCAGAAGTGATTATGGCATACCTCGAAATTCAAAATCTACCTGAAAAACCAAAACTTTATGCTCGATATGTAGACGACATTATTATAATGTCTAAACTTAACAAAGCCGAGCTACAAGATCTAGCACAGCAGTTTAGCTAAATCTGTAACACCATAGAGCTAACTATTGAGTTTGAAGAGGATAATTGCCTATCCTTCCTGGACATCCAACTAAAGAAAAACAAAAATAGTTTTGAATACTCGGTGTTCAGAAAAGCAACTTACATACCTGTACTGATACCATACTTGTCGCACCATCCAGTGATACATAAAACAAAACAGCATAGTAAACTTGATACGACGAGCGTACACACACCCATCTAACAACAGGCTAAAAAATCAAGAGCTAGAGTTTATCTCGAAAATAGCACAAGAGTATGTGTACCCGAGCAAGCTAATTAATAAATGGATACATGAGAGTAAAAAGCATATGACTCAGAGTAAAGAAGGCCAAGAAGTGCACAACCAAAGGAAGATGAGAAAGAAAAAATTGAAATACATTGGAGCTTTCCCATACTTGGAAGGAGTGAGTAATGAAATCAATAGGCACTATGCTAAATATGACTTACAACTAGGAAGCTCAGTGCACATCGTGAAAAGTATGACTGTCAACAAAAAAACAGAGGGAAAAATGCTGGAAGAATCAGGAACCTACGAAATTCCAATTGCACACATACCCCCAATATCGTACATTGGAAGTAAGAAAAACAGATTAAAAAAAGACTTAAACAACACGTATCTAATTGGCAAAAAAAAGAAGCCAAAACTGCTTTAGTGCAATTCTGCATGGAAAACCGAACATTCTCGAAATTCGATGAAATTAAAATGCTAAAAAAGAATAAAAAATCGGAAAGGCAAATGAGGAGGGAAGAAGCAATATTAATCTGTAAAAATAAAGCAAGGGTATGTAACCAGAAGGACCCTAATACATTATCGGGCCTGTGGAAAGAACTAATAAGACAAGAAAAACAACAACAAAAGAAAAACTGGCAAAAAAGACAAGAAAACCAGGATAGGAGAAGAAATTAATAAAAAAAAAAAAAAAAAGTTGTTTTAATGAAACATAGATGGCGCCAGCCGGGCTTGATAACAAAATATATCCAGGAAAGTATATCCGACGAATGGCAACAAGGAATATCAGACTCCATTAGCACGAAGTTAACCACGAACATCGGTGGTAAAGTCACCACGCTCCTGAGGATGCCCAGAGGATAAGCGAAAATTTCGAGTATAAAGACGGTAAAAATTGATGTGTTTGGAATCCTAAGGCAAAGAATCAATGAGTATACCCAGTGAAAAGTGTGAGAAGTAAAGCCAGTCATCGCATACAACAGACTTTAGGACAATAACATCAACAAAGACCGGAAAACATGTGCGTGAAATGTTCCCATCGCTAGAAAGGAATGCCAAGGTAAGCATTATCTGCTAGAATTTTGTACAAGTTACTTTGTCTCATTATGTCTCATGGAAATGCTTCAGTGAAACATGGATCTGTCAATAAGTCTCTTCTTGTGGAAAATCTCTTGGAAGAATCCTTGATTTGTCGGAGAACAGTTTTTGATGCCATTAAAAATGTGGGAGAGGTAGAACACATTGCCATCAATAGAAGGCTTCTTCTTTCTGTAAGAGCCTCCAGACGAAGATATCAGGATTATCTTGAGAAAAAAGTGTTCTTCAAAACGAAGAAGAAAGAAAACTGAAGGAAAAAAAGAAAAATTGATCATGAAATAAAGGAATTGAAGGGAAAAAGACAAAGAGTACGGAAGGAACTAGAGTTTGAAGAAGCAGCATTGCAGGCGAAGATTTCAGATTGTGAAAAGAAGAAAAGTGGTGTGTAATATAAAAACAGTGACTGTGTTCCTACTGTAATATTTTTATAGTAACTGTTCTGAATATTGTGTATGAGTTTGAGTGTTTCTTCAATAAATGTAAAACCATGAAAAAAAGAGTAAACTTAAAATTAAAAAGGTGTGAGTTGGACGGCTATGGGGAAGGTGGAGGCCGATAAAATAAAAAAATAATAATTAAATGAATCAGTTATTTGGAAAACTTTATACGTCAAATGGAAACACTTTTAAATAATATAAGTTTCTCAATTATCCAATTCAATTTGATTTATTATCATGGCACATATATTGAAAAACTCAAATAAACCTATTTGTGTAAGGTCAGGGAAATCAGGTTTGATAATTCTGTGGACACCCTGAAATAGTTCAGATTTGAAAGTATTGAGCATTTTGAATCTATAATTAGCCTAATTGGGTGGTTAATCTTATGTAATTTTACTACTCCATATAGCTGAGGCAACCTGAATTGTAATTTTGAGAACTTTTAAAAGTTATCTGAGAGCTGGCCTTTTTTCTTTTGTACTGAAATAAGCTTTGTAACTTTTTTAATTAATTTTGGTCATGAATAGGCTTTTTTAACTCTTCTTCTATTTTCTTCCGATAATCTTCTTTATCTATAATTGTAATTTTTTTCATTTTCATTTTATTTGTTTTGCTGAGGCATAAAGAAATACAGATAATTAAAAAGCAAAACATAATCTTTCGCGTACAGCAAGTAAGCAAAGGGAAAAGGCCGACATGCCCTGACGGAGCTCCATGCCACCTCACAGTAACAAAACACAAATGAACAAAGTCAAGCAAGTAATCAGCACCGGTAAACAAAGCAAAATATAATAGTAAGGTAAACAAAAAAGATGTAAACAAAAAAAATTGTTATAGTAGTTCTTTTAGTTGTAAAAAAATCGATTATTATAATTCATGACATGAATCTTAAGGTTTTTTTTAAATAGAGAAAGTTATTAATAGTTGTTAATTCAACTGGTAAAGAGTTCCAGTAGTGAGGACCAGAAAAATTCAAACTTTGTTTCATGGCCTCCGTCCTTGCATAGATAGGAATTAGTTGTTTTAGAACGGATATCATACACACGCATGTATGTGACCTAAGAGTGATTTTTATGAGGTCAGAACAAAAATTATTTTTTATTCTTTTAAACAATTTTTCCAAGATTGAAGTAGTAAAGTTGGGTAATAGTAAATATTTTAAATTTATTTGCATTAACTTTGATGTGAGATTGAAAAGAAAGCTGAGAATGTGTATGATATTTAAGTTCAATTAATCTAATAAATTTATTTTGTAATATTTGAAGTTTTTTGAAGTTATATTTTGTGGTCTGTCCCCACGTTACAATCCCATAGTTTATATGCGACTGAAATAAAGTATAGTATAAAAGAATCAAAGTTTTTGGGGAGAGATTTGTTAGTACTCTGGAGACGATACCAATATTTTTGGAGATTTTATGTAAAATAATATTTACATGTGTATTCCATTTTAGGTCAGTGGTAATAGTTATACCCTAGTATAATAATGAGGTAACAGCCTCAATATTTTTATTATTCATAGTGAAAGTTAAATATGTATGAGGTAGAAGTTGATTTTTAGAAAAAATCATAAATTTTGTTTTTGAAGTATTAATGATTAACTCATTTGAGTTTAGCCAATCCAAAATATTTTGAGATTGAGCATTGTTTATTAGGAGATCTTCATCCGTGTTATTAAATCTAGTGAACATAGTGATGTCATCTGCATAGAATGAAAGATCAGTAATAGAACAAAAATATCATTGATGTAGATATTAAAAAGGAGAGGGCCAAGGATGAAGCCCTGAGGGACACCCATTTTTAGCACATCTTTTGTAAAAAAAGATCGTGCTTATGTTATCGGTTTGTCCGTCCGTCTGTACCCACGGTATCTCTGCAACTATTAATCCGATTTGAAAAATTATTTTTGCATTCGAAAGCTTGAAATATGCGAATGATGATCCTTTATTTAGTTTTTTTTTTTTTACGATGTACAATTTCGCTGCTAAAGGGCGTAATGCAGATATGTCGAATTCAAAAATACGTGTTTTATTCTACATATTTGCTTCTAAACATCCGATTGAAAAAATCTTTTATCTTTCGATTCCATTTATGTTAAAGAGTATTTTGGATATAGTTGCTTTTTCAAATTACGCATAGATTTTCCGCTAGGGGGCGTAAAAGTAAATTGCATTTTTTCCGATAACTCTTCTTCTAAAACTCTGGTTTGAAATATATTTTTTCAGCAGATACGTCTCCTGATGCACAATCTTTTGCATATAATTTTGAATTTTTGGTGAAGAATACTTTGGCCACCAGGGCGTAAGTGTTAATTTTCGCTTCTGATGTATTTGCCATAAAATCTGAGCTTCTAAAATATCTATTAAAAAAATTCTTTCGTAGACTGATGCCACTCACATCAATAAACCTTTTCGGAATATTTTCTTCCTAAAATATTCCACAGTTTCTCCGCCAGGGGACGTAGATGTATATCTTATTTTTGTCAATATCTCGACTTCTAGGAGTCCGATTTGAAAAATTCCTTCTTTGTTGGATAGTGTTTTCCGTGTGATATGTTTTTCATATAATTTCAAAATTTTCAAGTAATTCATAGAATTTCCGCTAGGGCGTAAAGGTAAATTGCCTTTTCCCCTATATCTCTGCTTCTAAATCTCCGATCTGAAAAATTCTTTCTGCACCGGATACAGCTGCTGATGGGTAATCCTTTGCACATAATTTCTAGTTTTTGTAAAAAAATGGTTTGGCCACCAGGGGCGTAAACCTTAATTTCCGCTTCTGGTGTATTTGCAGCAAAATATGAGCTTCTAAATTCTTGATTGAAAATAACATCGTTTGTAGAGCGATACTACTCATGTCGACAAACCTTTTAGAAACATTTTCTTCTTAAAATAGTGCACGGTTTCTACGCCTGGGGGCATAGATGTATATCCTATTTTTGTCAATATCTCTACTTCTAAGTAAAGATCCAGACTCACGGTTGCCAGGTCGCCACTGGCGATAAACTTCATCGTCGTGGCGACTAAAAATGTTTGATTAAATCGCCAATTCTGACGATCTCTACCGGAACAAAAAAAAAATAAAAAAATTTAATTTTATTTAACTTGTGCTGTACGGAAAAAAAAATTAACTTGTACGGAGCCCTCACGTTTTTGAAAAATTTTACTCCAAATGTGCGGAAATCTCACGTACAGAAGCTATTTTGCCTGAACAGCAGAAAAGAAAAGAAAAAAAAGTTATTAGAAACAGGCGAGGACGTCGCGTCTGTTTTTGATCACAAAGAATGCGCCAAGCAAGGATGATGGGTCATCATGGGAGAAAGAGCTCACAAAGTTGCGAGGGGATGAAAGCTTCTTCCCTTTGGGGAATTCCTACTGGGAGAATTTTTTATAAAACAAAAATTATCCAATTTTTTAAATAACCGAATGTAAATTTTACAGTAACCAAGACACGTTAAAATAAACTTCCATGTGAAATTTTGTTAAAATCCGATTTTACGAATTAATACGGACCAAGTTTCCATCCGCTTTCCGTGTTCGCTTAAAAAAAAAAAAAATTAATTGGTTAACTTCCCTTTTTGTCATTATTTTTACCAAATATAGTGTTTTATAGTGTATTTAGTTAATACTAAGTTTGAATTTTAACCAAACTCTATAATCCGGAAATTTCTAAATTCCGGAATCGGCAAAGTCTGGACGATTTCGGATTTTCGAGGTTGTACTGTTAGAGTATTATCATACCTGCCAACTACTACAGAATTTCCGTAGTTTCTACAGATTTAGTTGTCTTACTATGGAACTATGGACTTCACTGTCGAAACTACGGATTCTACGAATTTTCATTTTGCTTAATTTTTTTTCATTTTGCTATTGTTTTACATTCTTAAGAGGATTCACGAAATTCTGCGGGGTTTTTTTTGTCATCATATAGATCGTTCTCATGATCAGTGTAAAACTGAAGACAATTTGCAGGGGCGGGAGCAGGAGCGTTTTCCGTCTGGAGACGGTATTTCATGTTTCAAAACTTTCGAAGACGGTAATTTAATGGTGTAAAAACATTACCACAGTAGTAATTATTTTTCTCCCAATGTTGCCTTTGTGTCCAGTTTTCTTGTTAAATATTGTTTTATTGCATATATGTTTGTATGAAGCTTGAAACTGTAGGCAAAAATTTGCGAAAACGGAGGTTAGACGCAGCAGAAATTTCACCGTAATGTTCAGGCATCAGGTTCTTCCGCGAAATCGAGGAATCACACCTTTTTCGTTATTATTTTGGTCATTCGCGAGATCAATGCACAAGTGAACATAATTTTTTGTGGGGGAGGGAGGGGGTGTTCGTCGGAAGACGGAATTCTGTCTGTACGAAAATTTCAAAAACGGAAGTTCGACGGAGTTCAGATTTTTTCCACAATCGTAATTCCTTTTTTATCGCGATATTATCTCTGCGCAGTATTATTTTTAAATAACATTTTACTGCATAAATATGTGTCTTTCAGCTTGACAATAGCGGGAAAATTTCTAAATCCGGAAGTCGGACGTTGCAAAGATTTCTACTGTAATGCCCAATGCCCCCCCCCCCTCGATGTTCCCACTCTCCCGCGTTGTTACCCCCCCCACACACACACACCCCGTTCCGTCCCATAAGTTTTTGCATTTAAGCTTGATAAGGGAGGGAGAAATTCACGAAAATGGAAGTGACAAAGTTGAAAAATTTGTTAAAATTGATGCATGATATTCTCAAAGTTACACCATTTATCTGAAATAGTTAAAGCTTTGATATCACACACTCATGATCTCCAGGCTGAAAGTTCTTTCAGCATGATGGATGAAGTAATTGTTATCAGAGGGCATAAAAAAGAAAGGAAAGAAAAGTGTCAATAAAGAAATAGGAAGAGAAAGATAGCAGGAAGAAAAATTAAGCAATGGATGCTGTGCAGCTGCAGAGTCAACAAAAGACAAACTGACAGCAGTTCACATTCTTGCTGTGTGTTTTGATTTTTTACCCAGTTAAAACGTTCAGCGTTTTTTTTTTCCTTCTTTGGTCTCATCTTGACATAAACTATAATTTGAGAGACAGTATGATCGTACAGTAAGTGGAGGTTCATGCACTGCGGGTTCACTTGCTTGGATTTCCTGTCTGTCAAGCGTTGTGGGATTTAGAACACATCTGACTGATTTTTACTGGTGGAAGTTTTGAACTTATATCTCGCAATGTTACCTATCATGCCCTCGCTAGGGTAATCAACTTTGTGTTTCATACGTGTTAGTTTGATGAGTGTCCTTGTTTGTTGTAACGTTTTGTTGTGGTACTTATTTCTTTTTCACAAAGAGATGTATAGTTTTGTAAAAAAAAAGCGACTATGTATGCCGCACAATAATATTTGTTTACCACTGACAAGCCTCTTGTCAATGTTGGCAGGTATAGTATTCCTGTGCTAAGTACTTTTTTCTTTTTACGCCAGTTCTGATGTTTACAAGATCAGCAAAGATTTTTTTTTTTTTTCGTGTGTTAGACTGCTTTTTTTCACCTTACCGTCAGCAGATGATTTATTTCAAGTTTTGTCCGTTGTGTTGTTTCTGTAATATTGTTCATCCAATTCAAATACAGTCTGTGTGGCTTTTAAAAACACTACTGTCTGCAGATGGGAAACTCAGGGAATTTAATTTGGTAAAATGAGTGGTAACCCCAAATAACCGATAATCTGGATATCATTTCCTGATTTATATCTATGACTTATCACATTCGGCAAAAAGCAAAGACTTTTTTTTTTTTTCACATTATCTGCCTTCCCAAGCATTTTTTACTGTAATCAGTGTGCTTTTAATAGTACCTCAAGAAAAACATCCTACTTCCTAATTTCCGTGAAAGATGAAGTTTCTATGCTGTAACATAATATTCAGTTTTTTAACATTCTTTATGTTTTTCAAACTCCTTTTTGAAAAATGTGAAACAGATTCTGTGGTAAAAATAATTGAATCTGATAGGTTTCTTAGACATGGTTAAAAACTCCTAAATTGCAAAAACAGGCAGTGTCACAGTTAAAAAAAACATGAATAAAACCCTTGAAACTTCTTACATGATCATCTTTTGGAATTCCAATTTCTAGCTCAGTTTTCTTTAATCAGCTTTTGGTTATACAGTATATATCCATTCAGAGGATCAATGGATTTTTGACATAATCTCGTGTGTTGCTGAATGTTCTAGAAAGTTGGAAAAAACTGATGTGGACATCAGTAGTGTTTTACACTATGTTACTGAACTAGAGTTGGCTGTTTTAAAATCTGCAGATGAAGGGGCGAATTGGTCCTTTTTTAAGGAATCTTTGTCTCAAAATGATGACATGCCATCGACATTTCAAGGTCACCAAATCAGCACAGCATGTAATCAACGAAGATGTGTTGTAGATGATGAAGATATAGGACTAAGTTCTACAGAAAACAGCATTGATTTATTGAAAAAGAATTGCACAAAAACTTGAATTTTTTTTTTTTAATAATGTCCAAACATCTGTTTTCTGCAAATATATGTTCACTCTTTAGATAAGGTGCTATTTCCCAAATCTTCTGAAGGCCTAAACAATCATGGTGATGATGCAATAACTGATCGTGCTTTGGAAAAGTGGCTTTAAATCAAGAAGATTCTTGTTAGTTTGAATCCTAACAGAATTTCATGTATTTTAAATGCTTTGTTACACAAATTGGAGAATTCAGATAATCTAAAGCCTTTTAAAATCATGAGAGATCCAGTAACTGTGCTTTTAACAGCACTGCTGTTAAATGCTCATGTAGAATGTCTTTGGTTAGCAGTTAAAAACACAATCAGGTGAAAGAAGCCTTCTAATGAAAAAGAACAGACTTGAAAGTTGCATTAAGGTCAAAACATTAGGAATAAAAGTGAGGAATGTTTACCCTGAAAATGGGATAAAACTATGGTGGGAGGATAGCGTGAAATCTTGTTGACCAAACTACAAAGATTAATTTATGTATTTTATTACTTCAGTTTAAACTTTTAAGCATATTATAATTAAAATATGCAAAATAAAACATATTGATATTATAGTAAGCAATTTTATAAAATTAATAGTATGAAATATACAATTCGATTTTTTTTTCAAAGTTTGGCCACTGACTTTTTTTTATGGCCACTAACAATTTTGGTCTTGGTGGCCAATGTCTACTAGCAAAATTTCTAAGTCTGGATCTTTACTTCTAAGAGTCCGATTTTAAAAAATTCCTTCTTTGTTGGATAGTGTTTCTAGTGTGACATGTTTTTCCTATAAATTCAAAGTTTTCAAGTAATTCATAGACTTTTCGCTAGGCGTAAAATTAAATTGCGTTTTCCCCTATATCTCTGCTTCTAAATCTCCGATCTGAAAAATTCTTTCTGCACCGGATACAGCTCCTGATGGGAAATCGTTTGCACATAATTTCTAATTTTTGTAAAAAAATGCTCTGGCCACCAGGGGGCGTAAACATTAATTTCTGCTTCTGATGTATTTGCAGCAAAATATGAGCTTCTAAATTCTCGATTGAAAATAACATCGTTTGTAGACCGATACTACTCATGTTGACAAACCTTTTAGAAACATTTTCTTCTTAAAATAGTGCACGGTTTCTACGCCAGGGCGTAAATGTATATCTTATTTTTGTCAATATCTCGACTTCTAAGAGTCTGATTTAAAAAATTCCTTCTTTGTTGGATAGTGTTTCCGATGCCAAATGTTTTTCCTATAAATTCAAAATTTTCAAGTAAATCATAGACTTTTTGCTAGGGCGCACAATGGTAAATTGCGTTTTCTGCTCCTAAAACATTTTGATTTGAAAAATTCTTCCTGTATCGCATACAAGACCTGACAGAAAATATTTTTCACATAATTTCTAATGATTGGTAAAGAATGGTTTGGCCACAGGGGTCATAAGTGTTAATTTCTACTTCTGATGTATTTGTAGCAAAATCTGGGCTCCTGAAAACTCGACTAAAATTTTTTTCTTGGACCGATACCGCTCATATGGATAAACCTTTTGTATATACTTTCTTCCTAAAATAATGCATGGTTTTCCCACCAAGGGACGTAAAGTCACATCTTATTTTTGTCGATAACTCTGTTTCTAAGAGTTCGTAAGCTCACGATTCCGTTTTCAGCAATATCTGAGGGATTAAAAACCCGATTGAAAAACTTCTTTCTTCCGTCAGATACTATTGTTTTCCATAGCGGTTCCATTGACTTTGAATAGCTTTGATAAATTTAATTTGCGTCAGAACGGATTCAAAAGACACGTGCTTATTACACCCGAAAATTCGGTGTCATCTTTCTTGTTACATATTGAAATGAAGACTGATGCTGGCCACTTTGAGTGTGTTGTATGTAATCTGTCAGATAAGTAACTTTTAAATAGAGCATGTCTTTTACCCCCTGATCCCAATGTAGTTTGTCTAACAAAATTTTGTGGTTTAGGGTATCGAAAGCCTTTGATAAATCTAGGTATAGAACAAATGTGTTTGAGTGTTGTTCAAAGTTAGATTGGATTTTTGCTTGCAAATATAAGATAGCTGATTCAATTAATTTTTCAGACTGAAAGCCATGTTGGTTCAAATGAAAAATATTGAATATTTGTATATATGAAATTACTGTGGTATGAATCAATCTCTCTAAAATTTTGGCGAATTATCGACATGTTCGCAATAGGACGGTAATTGTTAACATCATTTTTTTATCCTGATTTATGCATTAGAGTAATTTTAGAGATTTTAAAGAGAGCAGGAAATTCATGTGTTTGAAATACAGTATTATATATAAATAAGAGAGATTCCACTCGCTGGATTACAAGTGGTTTCAAATCATCCTGTCCTGGACCCGTATTGGGATTAATGTAGGTAAATTCTTGTAATAATTCAGTTTTAGAAATTTCAGTGAAAAACATAGTATTTAAACAGTTTGATGATGTTAGGTAATTCATGTAAGATTTTTGTGCAGTAGGAAGTGTATTTTTTAGCACTTGAGGTATTGACATAAAATTATCATTTAAAGTATTAGCAATGTCTTCTATATTAGTAATTCAGGTGTTGTTACTACCTGTTAGGTATGTAGGAAACATTACACCCTTCTGCTTGCCGAGCATTAGATTTAAATGTTTCCATGTTAATTTAGGTGAATTTTGAGAAAATATACGCATATAATAGTTACGTTTGATAGCTCTAATATCCAAGTTAAGTTTATTTCAGTATTTTTTGAAATCTTTAAAATCTTGCTGCATCTTACTTTTTATAAATTTTGAATATAGTTTATTTTATTTTTTTTAATTCGATTTAATATAGTATTTGTAATCCAGGGTTTTCAAGGTTTTTTTAGTCTGATGTGTTATGTAATTTTTAGGGAAACATTGATCATAGTTTTTTAATTAAAGAGATAAATACTTCATAATTTTTATTAATTGACCTATCGGAAAGGACATTGACCCAGTTAATTTGGTCAAGGTTAATTCTGAAATTGTCAATGTTTTTAGTATTGAAACGCCAAAAGCAGTAAGGATTTACCAAGTCACCTATTTGTTGTGTTAGAGGATAAAGTGAAAATATAGGTAAGTGATCACTGAAGTCAAATTCTAGTATCCCTGAGATTACCGATTCAACTAATATATTTGTTATTGAAAGATCAAGTAAGGTACATGAGTCGTTAGTAATTCTGGTTGGGTAAGAGATGGTGTTTACAAATCCAGCAGCCATTAAAGTCGGAGCTAATTGAACCGAGGAGTAGGAGTCCTGCAATAAATCAATATTCAGGTCACCCAGAAGGAATGCTTTTTTTTTTACAGACATTACAAAAGTTGAGTAACTCAGTAAGTAAAGCAAAAAATTCATTGTAATTCGTAGGAGGAGGTCGATAGCATACAATAACTATATAATCTTGGTTTTGGATACTTAAGATTTCTGCAAATTGGTTGGAAATTAAGAAATTTGGTATTGCGGAGAAAAATTTAAATTTGTTATGCACGTAAATCACTACACCACCCCTTTTGAATTAGTTCTATTTAAATGATAGATTTGATAGCCATCAATTTGTAGTGAAAAGTGATCTGTAGGAAACCATGTTTCAGTAATGCAAATTATATCAATTTCAGTTTGCAATAACTGAAGAAATGATTCTAGTAAAGGTACTTTGTGAATGGAGGATCTTGCATTAATATGTATTATTATTATTAAGCAATCACTTGGGTGAGTTGTTAGTAACTGGTTGAAACTTTGTATAGTATAATAATCGTGTGTTATGAATTAAATATGTTAGACATAAAAAATAGACAAACAGCAATTTTTAAACTTCAAGATCAAAGTTTTTAAGGTCTTCCAGTGAGGAAATTTTCCTTTTTTGTCCATCCTCTTCCTTTTTAATGTATAAGCTGCCATTTGCAACCCAAGCATACTTTAACGACCCCTTCTTTAAGAGTTTTCTCATCTGCCAGTATAAATGTCTATTAAGTGGGGTTAAATGTTGATTGATATAATTTCTGGAAACTGGAAGAGAGGGATCAAGGTCAGAGTTCATTAAAGGTATTCTTTCCTTTTTTTTTTTTTTTTTTTTTCAACCGTTGATTTCTAAAAGTTCTGGACCTAAATTGTACAATTTATGTTGAATTATTAGTTGAAGGTCTGGCTGTTGGCAAAGAATGAACTATGTCAATCATATCTGGTTGAAAGTCATCAATTTGTAGTTTATCAGCAATTTTGGCAACCTTGTGTCTTAGCTCTGCCTCACTCCTCAGTCCCTCCAAATTAATACTCTGGAGTTCAATATTTTTGTTACGTTGATACTGATTTAAGTCATTAATTTCATTTTTTAGTAAAAAAATCTGCTGTGCCCTAATATTATCCAAATTCTCCAAATATGAGAGCTGCTTCTTAAGGTTAGTATTAGCTTGCTCCAGATCATTACATTTCTTCAAGATGTCATCCTATTTGGCACTAATAAATTCCATAGATTGTTTAATTTCCAATAATTCCAATTTGATCTCAGGAATTGAGTTAAGTTGTAACTTGATATCAGCCAGTGCTGTTTTAATAAAATCCATGTCCTGTTCTGAGGTTTCAGGAAGTTGTAGTGCAGTAGACTTAGGTTTACCAGTGTTAGCCATACTCCTGGCCTGTCTGGACATTAGTCACTATGATAATATTTTCAACTGCAAAACAAAATACCAAAAGCTTATGGAAATCAATCACAGAAAAAATTGAACTCACAAGTAAACAACAGGTGGCAGCACAAGTCATTCAAATAAAATTAAAAATAATAACATGATATTTCCAAGCTGATAAATCTCTGTTTAATATCCACACTATTGCCCCAAATAACCTGTGCTGTCTTAAAGCATGAAAATATTCAAGTCATTGGTACAAAACCAGCATAGGGGAACGAGAGGAAAGCAGTAATCATAATATCAAGTGCTCCCAGAGTGATAAATTTCTGGCCCACGTACAATGTGAATGAAATGAACTGTGCATTTGACAATAAGTAACAACTATATAGTACTTACACTAACTGGAGGTAAGCTGAGTTAGGTAATCCGACTTATATGACGTTATCAATGTAGCAGCCACAAGTTGACAGACATAAATCCCCACTACACAAAAAGCACTGAAATCATCTTCGCCAGGAAACCACCTGAGTCAAAACTATGTAGCTTTCGAAGAAAAACGAACTCTCACCGAATATAACAACACAGTTGTTAATACCACTATCCAAACCAGAATCGTATGCCAGCAACCTGGTTTTCAATATCTATGTATAACTAGTAATTCCTATATTATTTTTCTGAGAGCATTTCCACAATACATACGTTCATCTGCCGACCTTGACTTGCTTTTGTCGGTTTTCAAAGCCACTAAATTTTCTTCTTTTTTTTAACTGGTTTAAGGCTCTTAATTGGTTGATTTCAAAGTTCTTTTGGGGAATTTTTACTTGTTTAAGGAACTTTGTTAGGCTGTTGTTGGTAATGGTTCCTGAGGAAGTCTGCCATAATTTTGTCATCTTTTTCCAAAGTGCTGCATATACTTTCCAATTCAATAACTATTTTTTTCTGGATTCAATTTTTCCTTTGTCAGATTATAATTTAAACCTTTATTTAAAATATTTAATAAATCTTTGCTCACACCTGCAGAGGAATTATCTTTAACCTGTCTAAGTGCTTTATTTTCTCAGACCTTATTTGTGTTGACTTCCTTTAGAAATTTTTCTTCTTTTATCTTAAGGTTGGCTAAATTTTTTTTATTTTTGTCTCTTATTCCAAAATTCAACCATTCCTCTAATTCTAGCTTATCTGCTTCACTTAAGATACTTGAAAAGTTATCTTCATTCTCTTGATTAATTCTTTTATAATACACTGGGCTCCTACATTTTGCCACTTTGCTACGTTTTAATGTCTTATGCTCTATAGCATTTACAAAGCTGTTGGAAAATAATCTTTGAATGGTTTTCCAAGCCTAAATGAATTTGGAATAAAATCTGTTATCTTACAATTCTTGAGGAACTTGATTTGGGCTACTGATTTTTCCATCTTAACTCTTGTATGTTGCACTTTCTTGATCGCTTGCCATGTGTCCGACCCATATGCGGTTTTCAGTCTGTAAATCAAACTCATCTTTGTTATGTGGCTTCCTAGATTATTATATTCAAACTAGTTAACTTTTTTATGGGATTTATTTAGGTAAATTCTTAAAATGTGTGCAAATTTTTTCTTTGGCTGCCATTGGACATCAATCCAACTTCCTGAAGTGAAAATTGAAAGAGGGACTTGAAACTGGAAAATATCAGAACTTCATCATTAATGACTGTAAGGGATTTTCGCTGCCTAACATCTGGCAAGACATTCTGTAGAATCGCCGTAACCGTCAAAGTTAACCGTAACCGAAGACCATGACGGAGACTGAACAGAAGACTGTGTGACGAAGGAGAGGAGTTCTCTCCGAAAATTTGCAGAAATTTTAGAAATTTACGTAGATAAATCCCATAAAAAAAGTGAATTAGTTTGAATATTAATCATCATGATGTACTGATGTTATAGGATCCGAAAAATACAATATTTTGCGGGGATATACTCCAAATGGAAGGAATTTATTGCTTAGAAATCCATTTGTAAAGCAACATATTTTATTTTAGCTGACTAAGAGTTTCCAATGGGCAGCGTACAATGATTTAATAACCAAGTACTTCTAGGCTGATTACCATTATTATATAGAATACTCTAATATAGCTTAGACATCACTGTGAAATTAATCCTCCTGAAGAAATAATTCTTTGCAAATGCATGGAAGTCCATTACTAAGATCTCCTCTGAAGCACTGGATCTTGTGACCTGTATCCGTACCTGGATATGAGCAATGGTCGTGTTAATGCCACGAGGAAACATCAGATTGCTTGGACTAGAGCAAATCTGAACTGATTCAGATTTGTAAGCTACATTGGCTTAACTTCAATTGCTTGGAACTTCATTGTCTTGGGAGGTGTAACATTATGTTAGAATGAAAATTGTGAGATGCAGGTTCAAATTCCGCTTCAGGGCAATGTAATTTTAAAGTTTTCTGAAGAGGCAGATACTCTACATGAGAAACAGTAAAAACACAGCACTTAATGTTGATAGGGACGTTTTACTCTAATACAGTGTTTCCAAAGTATAGATTGTCAAAGTATCTGTTTACAGGCAAATAAATCTTCCTTTCTGGAAAAACATATACATGGTTGTATCAGAATAATATGACTACCCCTGGAATCACAGTGTACCCGTCCAGGCGCATCACAGAGCACATGTGATAAAGTTGACCATACAGAGATATAAGCGGCCAGCTGAGACAGATGAACCATAGTGCGTTATGTGAGCACAATGGGCAGAGGTAGTGATTTGACGGACATTAAAAAAGGAATGATCATCGGCTACTATGCCAAGGGTGGAAGCATCTCAGAAACAGCAGTCTTCGTGGGCTGTTTGCGAAGTGCAGTAGTAAGGGTTTACCGAGAATGGACTGCTGGCACACCGAGTGTCTTCCAAGGTCACAACTGTGAAGCCCCAAAGGTCATCGACCCCAGAGGAAAACATTGCCTCCGTTGACTGGTAAAGGGCAATTAACGTGCAACAGTGCAGCAATTGACCATGCAAATGAACACTGAGCTGCCCAGGTATGTGTACCCAATAACAGTAGAGCGAACCCTGTTACTCATGGGGTTCCAGAGTTGACACTGCATCAGGGCACCCATGTTAACCCAGCTCATCACTAGCAACTAGGTCCAAGGAACAACTGCTGTAAATCAGTACTTGTCCCGAGAAAGAAAAAGTAACTAGTAACGACTGAAATGTGAAGGTACTGATCTTCTGTACTCGTCACATTGTAACGAGTACGGAAGTACTGACCCCTCACTACTTTCTATCTTACGTTTTCCTTTGTTGTTTGGCTGCAGAATTTTTTATGTTTAAAATTTAGCCATTTTTTTTTTACTTATGGATAAAAAATATAAGATACCACAGCTGTATCGAAATAACTATACGAAGGAATGGCCTTACCTTAAGAAGTCCAAGGTTTCTGAGGGGCATGTGTTTTGTATGACTTGCTGTTGTGACTTTTCAATCATTCATGGCGGTCAAGATGACTGTCGTTGCTAAGCTATGTAAAAAAAAAACACAAAAAAATTGGCACATTAAAAGCTGTTAAAGAACCACTGACCAGCTTTTTCGAAAAAAAGTACAGAAAGTGCCGTAACAAAAGCAGAAATGCTTTTCACTTCTTTTGTTGTGGAGCACAACTTACCAATTGCTAGTACTGATCATGCAGGACCGTTGTTTCATGCCATGTTCCCAGTCTCAAACATTGCAAAAAAATATAGGTGTGTAAGAACCAAGACAAAGTGTTCTCATACAAAATATGGCTAACTCAACACAAAATGGCATTGTTTTTATAGAGAAAAATCCATTTTCTTTAGCTACAGATGGCAGTACAGATTCTGGTGATGTCAAGCTGTATCCTGTTGTTGTGTTGTGTGCTATTTCAGTAAAGATGAAGGTAAAATAGTTACATTATTGCTTTCCATGTTAAAGTGTTCTAACAACACAAGGGAGGGCATATTTAAAATTTTGAATGGTGGATTTCAGAGACGAAATATTCCTTGGAAAAACTTCTAGTTTATTTTCAGCTTCCACCCCCACCCCACCCCCTTGTTTTTACAACAGAAGTTTTTTTCACCATGCTTGGTATACTGTTATGAGGTGAGTGTGCTAGTTTTACATTATAATACAATCATTTTAGTTTGTAACTTTGAAAATTTTTTCGTAATTGCACATGTGCTTTTTTAGGTTTCGAATGATTACTAAAAGACACCTCTAAAGGTTGTCTGCTCTGTATATTTTTCTGAACAAAATGGAAAAGAAGAAGATAATCATTTATTTCTCTTCCTGCGAGTGATACAGTAAAGCATTAGCATACACCTATATTTTCTCATTCCGTTTATAGGTGGAAGAAAAATTTTTCTACACATTTAGTGAGAGTAAACATTTACCACCACCTTTCCACAAAGGTGTGTCTGGATACAGTTTCACCGCTTTCATTCTGCGATCATTTTAAGTACATGTTCATGGGCAAAAAGGTAAAAGGATAAACATGATTAACGATTTGGCTGTCTTTCATACTGTAAGTCTAATCAGGGGTATGTGATTATAGGGAAAGCACATCCAGTCCATGCTTCAGCCAATATTATTGGGTTGTCGGAAAAGTCATGACGTAGTTTGGCACTCGATGGCGGTTGGGCGGTTCTGGAAGTACTAGAGGCATGCACAGCTCTGTTATCACTATGGCATTCGACAGGTGCCAGTTCTAGCTGCAGTCTAAAAGGAATAGTGAGCGATTTGGTTGATTTGCAGAGATTTGACATCAAGTTGAAGATGAAAGACCAAACTGTGCATTTTCGCCATATTTTACTTCCATAAAGGAAAGAACGTGCATCAAGCTTGTGAAAAGTTGCGTAAAGTGTACGGTGATAATGCTCTACAAGAACCAGCAGTGGTTCGCAAAATTCCGTGCTGGTGATTTTGACCTCAACGATGTTCCTTGGTTCGGGAGGCCAACCGAGGTTGATGACTACCAAATCAAGGCATTGATCGAATCAAACCCACGTTACACGACACGAGAAATTACAGACACATTGCACATCCATCATTCAAGTGTTCACGACCACCTGAAGAAGCTGGGATACATAAGGAAGCTCAATGTGTGTGTTCCAAAGAAGCTCAATTGACAGCACGTATAAACATCTGCGATATGCTCATTAAACATGAGGAAAACGATCCTTTTTTGAAGCGACTGATAACTGGTGATGAAAAGTGGATTGTGTACAACAATGTGCTGCACAAACGGTCTTGGTCCCGACGTGCTGCTTTGCCTCAAACGACATCCAAAGCAGACATTCATCAGCGGAAGGTTCTGGTCTCAGTGTGGTGGGATTTTAAAGGTGTCTTGTTTTTCGAACTCCTACCACGGAACCAAACAATCAATTCGAATGTGTACTGTCGGCAATTGGACAGTATCATCCAGAAACGTTCAGAGCTTGTTCATCGTAAAGGTGTTGTGTTCCATCACGACAACGCGAGACCACACACAAGTTTGATCATCCGCCAAAAATTATTGGAACTTGGGTGGGATGTGTTGCCACACCCAGCATACTTGCCTGACCTTGCGCCTTCAGACTTCTACTTGTTTTGCTCTCTTCAACAGTCCTTGCGTGGTATAACGTTCAATTCAGATGAGGCTGTAAATCAGCACCTTGTACAGGTTTTCGCCATGAAAGACAGGTCCCTCTATGAACGAGGCATTCTGCAGCTCACTGAAAGATGGCAAAAGGTTATTGAACAAAACCGGCATTAAATCATTGATTGATCTTTGTTCTTTCTTTCAATAAATGACCTTTGCAAAATATGGCTAAAATACGTCGTGACTTTTCCGACAACCCAATGCATCAGGAAATCTGGAAATGTTACATGATTTCAAGATTTTTTTTTAAAGTAGTGCAATCACAGCATATTTTTTTTGCTACAAACTGCTTTATTTTATAACATTCTACAACTACATTTTTCTATTTGTATTGATGTGACACTACTGTAAAAGTAAGGTGCTACTTGTAACCCACTACTTCTGATCACTGTCTGTATGACATATTCAGTGTTGACTTAACCAATCCTAATATAGGATTTGATATAGGATGAAGATATGTTACATGGTTGATAGATACCTAAATTAGGCTTGTATTAAAAGAAGTAATGAAGTATGGTATGTAGTGTAGGGCAAATTCTATTTCAGTGGATTTTTCTGTAAATTTTTTTTAACTACTATGTGAGCAATGTCTGTAGAAAAACATCTTGCATCTAGACTGGAGGGTGTTAGCAAGTGAAGCTAGTAGGGATTGTAACATCTTACTATTATATTTTTTATCTTATGAGCACAGTAGAGGTTTTGGATTATGTCTTTATTACCTTGCTGTAATTGCAGTCATATACAGGGTGTCCCAGAACGTCGTGTACAAACTTGGAGGGAGGTAGAGAACAGCGTTAGGAACCAGAATTAAGTAGGAGAGCATGGGAGGAAACGTCACCCTCACTTGAGAAAGAGACACAAACACACAGTAAAGCCACAATACAGAAAGCAGTGATGAAGCAACCTTTTCACGTGACTGGGTGTTCAATACGCACAACGCGCACATGTGGGCCGACCACGAGCCGCACAACAACACTTCACTGTTAATGTGTGGGCGGGTATCGTGGCGGACAGTTTAGTCGGGCCATACATCTTACCACCTCGACTGGACGCTCGCGAGTATCTCGTCTTTCTTCAGGAGGTTCTTTCGGAAATGCTGCAGCACGATGTCCCCGCACATGTTTGACGTGGAATGTGGTTGCAACATGATGGGGCGCCATCTCATTATGCAAGGTGCGTACGTGACCATTTGGACCGGACATTTGGAACCAAGTGGATTGGGCGTGGCGGGTCCCTTCAATGACCCCCCAGATCACCTGATTTATCTCCTCTTGATTATTATATCTGGGGTGCCATGAAGAGCATTGTGTACGACACACCAGTAAATTCTGAAATGGACTTGGTGGCACGAATCTCCATCGCTGCTGCTACGATCCGCGAAACGCCAGGTATCTTCGACAATGTTCGCAAATCCATGTCGCGTAGGTGCCATGCGTGCATCCAGGCCAATGGGCGCAATTTCGAACACCTCCTGTGATGCTTGTAAGTCCTACATTGTACTCTTTTGTTGTGTAATAAAGCGTTTTACACTGCTTTCTGTATTGTGGCCTTACTGTGTCTTTGTGTCTCTTTCTCACGTGAGGGTGACGTTTCCGCCCACGCTTTCCTATTTAATTCTGGTTCCTAACGCTGTTCTCTACCTCCCCTCCAAGTTTGTACACGAAGTTCTGGGACACCCTATACATATGTTTATACTCATTAACACTGAAGTCATCAAAATATCTGATAAAATGTTTTCTCTCTCCAAGACATTCCTGTCATCATGCCTCGATTAGGATCTGAACTGAAAACATATATTATGAGTGCATTGTCTACTGGAAAGTACAAAAATTTGTTTTATGTGGACAGTCTAGAGGATACCTTCCATCTGTACTGCCCAAGGAAAGATAGCAAAGATTATAATTCTGAAAGTATACAAATTTTTATGGTGAGTAAAGTTCTATATTATTTAAAGTTGTATGTTAATGTTTGCATTCAATTCATTCAACATCTTTCTTATTACTGCAACTGTTGTTTTGATGCTTTATTTTTTTAGTTGCTTGTTGAAAAAAATTAGTTTCACTGGTTTATAAAATATATTGTACATATATAAATTAAGCTAATGGTCATTATATGTTGATGAGTAAAATTCTAATGGAGTTAAGTTTTGCGACCATAATAATTGTGATGAAAAAATACTGTTAAGGAATACCTGTATATATGTATAATCTTGAAAGAGTGGAAGTTACAATCACAGTTGAAAGTTACTTTGTGCTATATCATTGTGCATTGTTTCCTTCTCTGAAAGGCATTGAAATCTTTTTTAATTAACAGAAGAACTAGTAAAGCTTCCATGTGACATAAAAAATTTGGGCATCTGACTTGAAATTGATTCTGGACAGAATCTCTTGTTGCACTAAAACAATTAAGTACATAACAGTATTCAGAGTCAGAGTGGGATCCAGAGGTTTGGGTGCTGTGGGCCAGAATTGTGTTACAGGGACCCTGTTTCTGTTAAGTCTTTTTAGGAAAAACATATTTATAAGATATTATATTTGCACTTTTAAGGTATTAACCTCTTGCAAAGTGCGCATAGTTTACGTGCAATTCATAAATGAAAAAACCATGAGGAATAACCACTCACCATAAAGATCATGGTAACCTCCAATGGACCACACACTTCCAACACGTCATTCATCGTAATGTAACTGGGCTTCCACAGGTTTACAGACTTCTTGCTTACGCTTCTTATTTTCGGGTGTGAAACATCGTTTTTTTCTTTTTCCTTTGCCTTATAATATGTTACTATAATACTTGTCAATTCGATAAAATCACACATACATCTCATTCATACAATTCAAGTAAAAACTATGTACATAAACCTTACATTCACAGGTGATTAAACCTTAGTCAACTCTAATTATGGAACTCCTCCTTCTGTTTCACAACCTCTGCTACTCCCACTGCAATTGTCACACCCATTCAGCCCCGCACATCCAATCCTCTAGTACTTTCGACAGGTCCCTGTCATCTTCAGGAGGCAGGTGTGTCTCATCCGCCCACCACAGCTCAAGTGAGCAGAGCCATCGAGGCGTGGGCTCCAGTCGCTATCTCTGAATCGTTGTGTCTCTGGCGCCATCTATTGTCCCTGCTGCTCTTTTTTCCCTCTTTCTTTTTACGCTGCTGTTCAATTTTTATTAGGGCTTTCCATTGTTCGTTTAGGTTATTTGGCTCATTAATGTTGCATAATCTTGATCTGTTTTTTTCAATTAACACTGATTCTGCAATTCTTAACTGCTTTTCGTTTTTACAGCTCTTAATAATTTTAATATCTTCAAACCTTGGACATTTTTGATTTTCCATACAGTATTGGGTCAATGCTGTCTTAGCCTCTTTTTATTCCAATTATTAATATCAGTGTAGTAACTCAAGGCTACAGTACCTCAGGCAATAGAAATAATTGAAGTAACTCAAGGCTACAGTACCTCAGGCAATAGAAATAATTATTGAAAAATTATATGTGCTACAGACAATGAATGCAATACAAATAGAGGAGTTAAGAGAAATTTTATTGTACATATATGAAAATAACATTTTTATGTTTAACAACAAGATGTACAAACAAAATCATGGTGGACCTATGGGGTCACCACTGTCAACTTTATTTGCTGAAATTATAATGAGTGACATTGAGGAAAAAATAATAAGTAAACTCGAGGATCCACCACTGATATACTGCAGATATGTTGATGACATTTTTCTGTTATCCAGGCTAAAAAATGATGAACTTGAGGACTTGACAAAAAAGTATAGTGAAATTTATCCATCTATAGAACTGACAGTAGAACAAGAACATGACAATACTTTGGCATTTTTAGACATTTTGATTATTAAAACAGAGGAGAATTTACAATTCAGAGTGCATAGAAAATCTTCATATATCCCAGTACTTATACCATTTCAGTCATCACATCCATTAACACATAAAAGAAATAGTGTTAAAACACTAATTAAAAGAAGTTTAACACATTCATCAATTGAACAGTATAGAAAGGAAGAAATTGAATATATTGAAAAAATTGCATATGCTTTTGGATACCCTAAACAGGTATTAAAAAAATGGATTTATGAAGTAACTCAAGGCTACAATAAGGTCAAGACTGATAAAAAAACTTGTAAAATATGTGGGAGCAATACCATATATAAAAATGTTTCAGCAGAAATTAATAAAGTTTGTGGCAAGTATGGCATACAGGTAGGAAATCAGGTACTCACTGTAAAAAATTTAGTGATTAAAAATGAAAAAATTAGCCAATTAGATAGAGCAGGAATTTATGAAATCCCAATAAACCAGCAACCACCTGTGTCATATATAGGCAGCACCAAGAATAAATTAAAGTATAGATTGAACCAGCATATTAATAATTGGAATAAAAAGAGGCTAAGACAGCATTGACCCAATACTGAATGGAAAATCAAAAATGTCCAAGGTTTGAAGATATTAAAATTATTAAGAGCTGTAAAAACGAAAAGCAGTTAAGAATTGCAGAATCAGTGTTAATTGAAAAAAAACAGATCAAGATTATGCAACATTAATGAGCCAAATAACCTAAACGAACAATGGAAAGCCCTAATAAAAATTGAACAGCAGCGTAAAAAGAAAGAGGGAAAAAAGAGCAGCAGGGACAATAGATGGCGCCAGAGACACAACGATTCAGAGATAGCGACTGGAGCCCACGCCTCGATGGCTCTGCTCACTTGAGCTGTGGTGGGCGGATGAGACACACCTGCCTCCTGAAGATGACAGGGACCTGTCGAAAGTACTAGAGGATTGGATGTGCGGGGCTGAATGGGTGTGACAATTGCAGTGGGAGTAGCAGAGGTTGTGAAACAGAAGGAGGAGTTCCATAATTAGAGTTGACTAAGGTTTAATCACCTGTGAATGTAAGGTTTATGTACATAGTTTTTACTTGAATTGTATGAATGAGATGTATGTGTGATTTTATCGAATTGACAAGTATTATAGTAACATATTATAAGGCAAAGGAAAAAGAAAAACGATGTTTCACACCCGAAAATAAGAAGCGTAAGCAAGAAGTCAGTAAACCTGTGGAAGCCCAGTTACATTACGATGAATGACGTGTTGGAAGTGTGTGGTCCATTGGAGGTTACCATGATCTTTATGGTGAGTGGTTATTCCTCATGGTTTTTTCATATTTATAAGGTATGAAAATTAGAATGAACTGTAAAACCATGGAGAAGGGTGTCTTCACATTTTTGTGCCTTTTTAAGGAATATCTCCACCCCTCATATACCTCTGGGTGATGGTAATTAAAGTACCCCTATTCAACGCTGTCTAGAGAGACATTTAGGAGTCCAAATGCAACCAAATTTGGCATGCTTACACTTCAGGACATGTGAAAGATATTTCCATAAGAAAAAAAAAAAAAGTACGGAAACTCAACACAATGGCACTTATGGCTCTGCAAACAATGAAAAAAGTTTCATTTGCATAAGAATGTGCTACAGCCAAGTTCTGGGTATAAAAGTGGCCACAACAGCTGAATGTCATTCTTAACAGCTATGATGACCATCACCATACTGGAACACGCATTTCTTGTGAAGCTGTCTTATGAAAGCAGCAGCAATGCGGTGGCTGCACTTTGGGGTTTTTGCTGTCGTAAGAAATTAGGCTGAAGACTATCTACTCCAGAAGCTCTCAGGAAAATGATCGTTCGATGCGAGGAAACTGGACATCTAGGAGTTAAATATGGTCAAGGGTGCAAACCTATAAATTCACAAGTCATTTAAGATGTTGCCACATCTGTTGCTGAAACAGTCAATGAATAATGTGTTACAGGCTCCAGTAGTGCACATGCAAGGTCATGGCAGTTGAATTTATCCTGTGGCACAGTGTGGTAGGTTCTGATAAAGATAGTGTATTGTTGTACGTATAAGATCAACCACAATTATCAGTTGCTTGCCACCGACAGGTAAATCTGACTGGCCTCTGGATAGACCTTTCTCGCCAGAATAGAAGTGAATGCATCTGGGCTGTGGAAGATCTTGTGGCGCGACGAGACACGTTTTCACCTCAGTGGAACAGTTAACACCCATAAATGTCGCATTTAAAACACAGAAAACCATAATATTTTCCTTCAGATTCTGCTGCACACACCTAAAGTTAGAGTCTGGTGTGGATTCACTGCCACATTTTTCCTTAGACCATTCTTCGAAGAAGCTCATCCCAGTGGCCTCGTAACGTGCTCTGTGACGGCCCAAAGATACTGAGAGATGCTCAACACTTTTGTCGTACCCCAACTGCAACAGTGACAGGTTGAGTCAACCACTTTCATGCAAGATGGGCCACCTCCACATTTTGTTTTTAGAAATTTTTTGAAAGATGGGTCACCATGTTTTATACAGTAGTTTCTGTGACAACATTTCACCAAGAACAAAGTAATTAGGTTTTTGTTTCCTACCGCCTGGCCACTCGCTCTCCGGAACTTAATCCTTGTGATTTCTGGTTGTGAGGACACATAAAAGGTCTGGTTTATCAAGAACATGTTGCAAATTTGGCAGCCTTTAAGGACAGTATCACATTGCCAGAGGTGCCAACTATTACGGTTTCGACTGTCAGATTATGGAATTACGGACAGGTTGGAAAAATTACGGATTCCAGTGCATTTTGGAGAATCTCAATTTTGTATACTTTTTTGTTTACCCTTTTAGTGCGATGCGGCTGATTCGTCGGCGTTCGATTTTGATCCGAGTATTTTCCGAATCAGATATCAGTGTCGATGATCATATCATTTATCAATCATATCATTTTGAAATGGAATCTCCATGAATCATATCATCAAACAGTGATATTATCGAAAGAATCGTAATATGCCATAAGAGTCGTATCATGAAATAGTTTGCACTTTCTCCGTGTGACGGGAGAAAGGCTATTTTAGCCAAAACTTTTCCTACTGCAGTTGAGGCAGGGCTGTTTGTTCACTTGGCCTTGTTGGTGAATCATAAAACGTCGTTCTATCGGAAATCACTTTTTCGAGCCCCGTTCGAAGTGCAATAACGCGCAACTCGTCGCAACGCATAGTCCAGCGATGGCGGGTGTTTATTTATTCAGACTTTAGCCGCGCGGGAGAACGAAAGGCAGTGTTTTATTACTAGAAGCTCTTCACATTATTGATTTCTTTTTTCCCAAACAAACGGACACAATCGCAAAACTCTGTGAATTACGAATCCCCCTCTTTTTCTAAACTAGTGTTAGCAGAGGATGACGTTTTTGACAGCTTGTTCCTCAGACTAGCAGACGTGCTTTTTCCTACTGCGTGAAATGTTTTTGTAAGGTTATTTGAAATGGCTTGTTGTAGTGAGAGTGAAAGTTTGCCAAGTGATAGTGATGATTTTGAATCATCTGAGAGTGATATTGGCCAAGCAACATCAAGCCAGAAAACTAGCCACCGTGCCACGCACACAATATCTTATATCTTCCGATAGTGAAAATCTTGATAGTGAATCTTCAGGTCATGAAAGTGAATGGGAGGTGGTAATAGAGGGAAGTGATGAACAACTTCAGCATCCTTTTGATTATCATGAAATGCAGAGGCCCAAACATGCTCCTGCAACTGATGCTGCACCTATTACATATTTTTACTTGTTCTTTACTAATTTCATCCTTGGAATTATCATTTCTGAAACAAATAAATATGCAAAGAGGTTTCTCCAGGAACATCCAAATCTTGAGCTAGGAAATGGAAAAATGTTACAAATGCTGAAATAAAGGTTTCCTTGCGTGCCTTCTAATATGGGAGTAATCAGTAGCCCATGTAGGACGAGATGATTGCAGAAGGCATATCCAGTAAAAAAAAACACGATGATTATGTAAAATGAAAGACTCAATAAAAGCCTTTGGATAATTTTTTTTGCAAAAAGAATGAAAATAGCGTGATAAATTCTGAATTGCTGTTTACTACATTCCTTGTGGAGCAGAACCTACCTAGTATAGCAAGCTGTGATCATGCTGGTCCCTTGTTTCATACTATGTTCCCAGCCTGTGATATTGATGAAGCTGGATATCGTAGAGCAGATGTGGCATGGAATGAAATATCTAAGATGAAGGATTCATCTGGCCTTCCCAAGTATTCTGCATTGCCTAAACTAATGTTGGCAATATTGACTATCCCTCACAGCAATTCCTCTACAGAGAGAATATTTAGTATAGTAAGGAAAAACCTCACATACTTCTGCCCTACAATGAGCACCAAAACATTAAGTGCCCTTCTTATACAGAAAAGTAAAGCATTTTCCTCAGGTGAGCCGTGTTATAAAAAGAAGTTTTCTGAAAAAGAATATACCACTGCAAAACAAGCAACAAGGGAGTCTTTATGTCAGCAATGACATGAGGTAAGTACAATATTGATAATTTAATTTCATTATTTTTTATCAGGATAGTGTAAACTTATAAGGGTTATTACACATTTAATTTCTCATGAAATACCCTTTCCTCACGTTAACGATGAGGCTTCGTATGGTGATTACTGATAGGCTCCTCGGAAGGTCGTCACCTCATACAAGTATTACAGGTTACACAGTAATACTATAATATTCTCCTTAACTTTGAAAAAAAAATGGCATGTTACATTACTGAAAATATTACTGAAAGTTTGGGTTCCATTACTGAAACATTACTGAAAAATCCCCTTTTGATTACTGATATGTTCTGCTAGAGGTTGGCATCTCTGTATTGCATGTGAAAAGCATTGCAGAGGATCAATTATGGTTGGCCATTGAACACAGTGTTCATCACCTTCAGGTTTTACAAGTTCAGAATGAGACCCACATTGAGCAGTATCCCTTGCAATTGCTAAGGACAGTATCTCTGTATAGCATGAGTGACTTGTACAAATAAAATATTTGTTGCTTGCAGTGCCATAATGGTGAATTTTGGTACTTTTTTTATTTTTAAAGGAAGTGTCTTTCACATGTCATGAAATGTCACTGTACCAAATTTGGTTTCATTTGGACTGTTAAATATCTCTCCAGACAGCATTGAATAGGGGTACTTCAATTACAATCAGCCTGCATATTGCACTTGTGGTAGAGATACTGTTGAGAAATAATGGTGAGGTACCTGAAAATGTTATGCATATACACTGGCGGAAAGTGAAAAAGAACACCAAGAAGAAGACGTCTGATACCAACGAAATTTATACAGCATAATTATGGAATACAGAGGATAACGTGATCAAAACATTGTGGCAAAATACAGCTGTATTTGTTGGTAAACTGAAAAATAACATTTCCATGTAACATGGTTAGTACGAGGTTGAACCGTCATGAACTGCGTCACATTGTGCAATTCTGGTATGGAGTCTGTCGTACAGATGTTGGATGTAAGTTTGGGGTATTGAGTTCCAAGCATCCTCGCGTAAGCGCTCACCGGTTGGTCCCGAAATTAACATCACACCTACGTAAACTCGACCCCATTCACATATGTAAATTTCATGATCGTCCACCAATTCCTTCTTGGTGTTCTTTTTTCTCTTTGCGCCAGTGTATCATGAGCAGTATGTATCATATATACGAGGGGCATTCAGTAAGTTGTATTGCAATTAAAGAAAAAAAATGCCTGTAAGTCATTTGATTTCATTGACAGAGAAAGAAACTAGACACGTTTTTACCTTACCATAAAAATTTTGGTATGTTTATTCCTTTTAGGATAGCAGTCGTGTGCAGCACGTGCGAACTAAAAAATATATATGTATATTTTTTAAGGGTATCAGTAGAGGCACCTCAGAGGCTGCATCCTGGGGCTTCAACTCCTAAATTTGCTTCTCCCCCAATTCAGTTCTGAACACAAGCTAAAATTTCTGTGCTTATTTAAAACTGCACTTAAAAAGTGTATATCTAACTTACTTTCAGTCACTTGACCCATATCATCAGGAGTTAAAACATTGCGTACGTATAAGTATGAGAAAACTGTCAACTGAAGTTCAGAACTAAAAAGAACAAAATGAAATAAAAATGAAAAATGACAAGACTTGCCTGTAGCAGCTTTCAACCAGTCTTCTTATTTGCAAAACTATTTTCAATTTCCACTGTATCGAATGAGTCTGCTATATCCAGGGGTGGAAATTGTGTGCCAAAACAATCTTGCTACAAAACGTACATTTTTTACCATTGTGCTCCAAACGTGCTTTTGTCGTCATCAGAGCCTCAGCATTGTGTGCGCCATACCACTGGAAGTTGAGTCAAGTTAAAGTGGATTGGGAAAAGAAATTAGCTGTTATTTTCTCCCACTGGAGTGAGGACAAGGGAGATCACTTTATTGGTCGGTCAGTGACATGCTTTTTAACCTATGAACTGAAGAGTTGTTTCTACTGGTTGTCTACTATGGCTGGGCAATGTATCGATACATCACGAAAAACCTAAGTGAATTTCACATCGATATTACGGTTTTTTGACTGACGAAACTGCGATTCATTGCCATGACGATGCACCACGATGTAATCTTGCTGCCAGCACCAAGCACAGATGTTCAAATCTCTCTCGCCAGTGCGGTTAGACTTGCCCCTATTGGCAGTTGGTATGTAGAGATCTGTGAACATTGAATGTTGTTCATGACAGTAGGGCTGGGTGATGTATTTGGCTTTCATTATGTATTGGGAAGTAAAATGGCATTGCGGACATCAGAGCTTCGTGCGCAAGGAGAATGCATAGTGAAGCAGATACGATGTTCAAACTGGTTCTTATCGGGCCACTGCACATCGGCGATGCTAAAAAAAGGCTGCATGTTGCCTATGTCATGACTGCAATCTCCATGATCTCAGGAATTTACCACAGTTTAAGAAGTAGGTGGCAGGTTTTTTTTTTTTTTTTTTTTCGCATTTCTTGCAAAACAGTACAAACATTTCAGTTAAAGTTATGTATCTATATCTATGTATAAGTCTTTGAATGTTCGTCGGTGCACTTTCACTCTTTTGGAGAATTAACCATAGAATTTAGACATAAAAACTGGTATACATATAGTGCCAGTCAAGTCCAGACCTAAAGAAACAATTATTGATTTGCAGAAAGTGGAGGGGGTTAACATTTTTTCATGAATGGTTTCTGCAACTGACCATCAGTTTCTGCACTTCTTGAATGAATTCTGGCATGAAAACCAGGTACATAAAGTAGATAACCACAAAAATGTTCAATTCCCCAAAATATAAAACAGGCCTAGAATATGCACCAAAAAAAAAAAAAAAAAAAAAAAAACGGCTAACTCCATGCTTGAGTACTTCCCAATGGAATTTTACCCTGGAAATAGGTACAAATAATGTACTAAGCATGAAGTAGGTAGACACACACAATAACATAACATTCTCAAAAGTTATTATCAGGCCTAGACTTGGCACTAAATGGCTCTTGAGTACTTTATAAAGGAATTTTGCCACAAAATCTGTATAAATGCACTACAAATTAAGTAGAGAGACACAAAAAGATTAAATTTTCAATTCTTTTTAATCAGGCCTAAGCTACACACACACACACAAGCGTAATTTTGGGTACTTTCCCATGAAATTTCATCCTGAAAATCAGTACAAATACGTACTAATCGTGTAGTAGGTAGATACAGTGACGTTACATTCTCAAAAGTTTTAATCAGGCCCTGAAGGCCTTATAGCAGGGTTGGATGTTTCCTGATAGAATTTCACCATGAAAATTGGTACAAATATACTAAGTGTAAAATAGATGGATACAATAATGTTACATTGTCAAAAATTTATTCAGGCCTAGGCTATGCACCAAAAAAAAAAAAAGCCTAACCCTAACTGAAGGCTTGCGCACTTCCCCATGGAATTTCGCCCTGAAAATCAGTACATAATGTATTAAGCATGAAGTAGACTACACGATAATGTTATATTCTAAAAAAAAAATAATCAGGTGTAAGCTAAGCTTAAAGGCCTAACAGCTGGCTTGGATGCTTCCCAATGGAATTTTGCCATGAAAATTGCTACAATTACAATGTGCATGAAAAGAAAAAAATAATGGACACTGAAAGTGGCCAGATATGTTTTAAGGAATCAAAAGCAAAAATCTGATATCCTGGTATATTTTGAAAAAAAAAAAAAAAAAAAAGAAGCACAATGAAAACTAAAGAAAAATTCTGTGCAAGTATCCAAAGCAATAAAATTTTCATGCTGACATGTATAGATGAAGTCTTTAAAATATAGCATATTATACATAAAGTAATTTTTCTATTGACCTTTCCCTTGTTTTGTAGAAGTGTGTGTAAAACCTCTTGTGTAATTTTTTGTAACTATCACAAAAACAAGATAAAGAGTTTTCCATCAGTATGGGCAAAATGAATGCTGTACAGACTGAATACCAGATGAATTCATTTTTTATTTTTGTGCCATCTACTTGAACTACCTGTAACTGTGAAATACACATATTTATTATAATAATTCACTCTACAAAGATCAAAGATATCTTAAAATATCGTGTGCCCATGTTTTAATGTAATTAAAACTGCTCCAAAAGCTAGTTTCTCTGCTCAAAGGTTCAATTTTCTTGCTCCAAAAGCCAGTTCCTCTGCTCCAAAGTTACTGTTTTCCTGCTCCAAAAGCCTGTTTCTGTGCTCCAGAGTTTTAGTTGTCCTGCTCCAAAATGGGCCATACCCATCCTTGAATTTCCCATTCTATTGATAAAACAGCTAGATCTTTAAGCCTTTCTTGGTCCATGCTAGACCGTTATCACCTTTAATTTAGAAAAACTCTTTTCTCTGGTAGCTACTGTTAGAGGAAGTGTTAAAATAATTCTGGATAGAATGCACAGATTTGGGCAGATTTCATTAAAACCCTTTTCATATATATGGTCCAACATCTCCTTATAATTGAGTTTCCTGTTAACACTTGTAGTAAGTATTTGAATGATTGTAGCTCTTCTTTTAATTTTACAGCAGTCAGATCGCTTTTTCTGTGGGAAGTTTCTTGACTTTTCTGAAGATTCTGTCATTTAGTTTATAAATCCTCGTTTATAAGCTTGGCAAAGTTGGCAGAATCAAATACAAAGCTAAGTTTTTTGCCTATGTTGTTTACTTGGTTGAATCTTTCACCAAAACTTTTTATACAAGTATCTTCACCTAAACTTTGTATACAGGTATCTAGGCACTGATACCTGTATACAAGTTTAGGTGAAAGATTGAAGAAAAAAGTCAGTACCAAATCTGGCTTCTTCTAACAAAACCTTCATTTTTGTAACTAAATATTTGATTTGTTTTGCCTTGATGCTTTTCTGGAAAACTAGATACAATGCAGTTTTCTTTGGCCATGGATGTAGCTGATTCCGTGCACTTGTCATGTCAAATCTGGACACATAAAATGCCTCTAGTATGAAAGTTCAGTTGAGTCTCCATATATATAATATGTACATACTTGAATTATTTTATGTTCCATGTAATCAAATTTGTTAAAACCACATTAGCAGCCTACTTTTACACTACAAAATTGTTTATATGATGTAGTACTTAACCTTTGGTTTTATTTCAATACACCTATATGTAATGTAGTTCATGTTTTTTTACTCTGTGCTGTGGTCATACACATTTAGAAAGTTCAGTTGAGTCTCCATTTAACAAAGTCTCATCATTCCAGTTAAAAACTTCTTTATAAAGAAAATTCGTTAAATAGAAATGAACTTATATTGTAAAAACTTAATCAAGTAAAATGAAAAAGATAGTACATTGGTGTGCAAAAATTAAGGACGAAGAGGAGAAATTAGCATAACAGCTGAACGAGCAGGCAGAAGGGAACGGAAGACCACTCAGGAGATAGATTAGGGTCCGGTACGGTAGGGCATGCGCATATATGCAGCATGACGTGGGGGGGGGTCGGAAGGGTATATAAAGCACACGGGTGGTGTACGCTCAGCAATTCGGTGAAAGCTATTGCACGGTGTACATCGGTTTGAACGACGCCGAGTTGCTGCCACCGTGTGATATGGCCAACAGGCAATCCAGTAGATGACATCTGGATGACTTTACCCGAGGTCGCGTCATTGGGAAGTTGGAAGAAGGTCGAAGTGTGACTAGTGTGGCCGAGGAGTTCGGGATCGCTCACAGCATCGTTTCACGCGCTTGGAGGGCATTTCAAACGACAGGAACAGCTGTCCGAGAGTTTAGTAGTGGTCGTCCACGAGCAACCACGGCGGCGGACTACCGGTATATTGTCCTACAGCCGAGAAGAGACAGACAGCGGAAGAAATTGCAAGGCACCCGCAACAGACAACTGGATGTCCGTTATCGCATTTTACCGTGGCCAGGAGGCTGCACAAAGGTGGTCTATTTGCACGACGCCCAGTACGGTGTGTGCCATTAATGCCTGCTCATCGGAGACGGCGGTTTCTGTGGTGCCAGGAAGACTAGAACTGGACACATCAGCAATGGGGTCGAGTTCTCTTTACGGATGAGAGCCGATTTAGTCTGACGAGCGATTCTGGATGTATACACATCTGGAGAGAGCAGGGAACACGCAATCACACCTCCAACATCATCGAAAGGGACCGGTTTGGAGGTGGCGGAGTTCTTGTTTGGGACGGTATCATGCTTGGTAGCTGTACTGACCTCCACATCTTCCAAGGAGGTTCAGTCACTGGTGTCCGCTATTGTACTGAGGTTCTCCTGCCTCACGTGCATCTGTTTAGAGGTGCTGTCGGTCCTGAGTTCCTCTTCATGGACAATGCTTGACCTCATTGTACAGTGGCTGTCGCAGAGCTGTCGGAGAGTGAAGATATTCAACGCATGGATTGGCCCGTAAGGTCCCCGGACCTAAATCCAATCGAACGTGTGTGGCACCTTCTCGGGAGACGCTTGGCGCTACAAGAGGAATGGGCCGTGATGCCTCAATAGCTCCTTGATAACCTCGTCCTCAGCATGGACAGACTTGTAAATCCTGCAACGCAGTCAGGGGTGATCATATCCCCTACTAAAGACTGGATTTTTCTTGGCAGCCGCCTGTCACATGGACGTTTCTGTCTTCTGTCCAGTTGTGCTCGAAGCTACCTTTTCAATAAAGTGCCTTTGTATCCTTTGGATTCCTTGTTTGGACGGTTTTGCTCACTTGTCCCATATTCTTACATTTTGGGGATCTTATGGTATGATTTGATTCTATTTGGAGCACTTCTGCACGGCGTTACATTAGAAAAACTGTCTCGTCCTTAATTTTTGCACGCCAGTGTAAAATGTAATTGAATTTGAACAGTAAATTGAACTTTTGATAGGTATTAAATGACTTACTCAAGGCTTTACCCAGATATATCCATTTGGTTTTATTTCCAGTTGAAGAAATTTTGATTTAATCTTCCTTCCCTCTTGAATTCTTTTGGATTTTTACATATGTTTCTGGCCTCTTCATCTTAGTCAAGGCCTGTTCTCAATGTATAAAAGGATTAACAAAAGTTTTGTTTACTTCTCAACTTTTGAGTAGAAACTTTTTGTAAATGAGTTTAAATTTTGTTTTTTATACATATACAGTTGAACCCTCGTATAACGAACTCGGATATAAGGAAGGTTCATATATAACGATGTCTTTGCAGTTCCCTGAATTTTCAATGCCATCGTAATGTTATTTCAACTGGATATTGCGAACAGCAGTTTTGTCTCAAATCATATATAACGAAGTTTTTGCCTTTTTCCCATTCAACATTTTTCCTGCAGGAGAGTAGCCATTTTCTTTTTTCTTTTTCAGGATATCTTGAGACCTCTGACTCAATGAAATGCCCGAAGACTAGCCAGGCGGTGTCGGAATCCCCCACTTTTCCTTAATCCTCCTTCACTGGAGGGACCCCACTTCATCACCCCAAGAGCTTAGAGGGTAAATGATCTGTTTCCCAGCTTGAGAACAGAAGGAGGAATGTGACAAAGGATCAGGGGTGGGATGTTGGGGAATCATGCCAGGGGTGTCCAATGTCAGCGTCTTTGTTTTGGGGTCGTATGCTAAATTGTTCGGATGGGCCAGATAGGCAGATGTTTGTCTTAATCCCACTTCAGCAATTCTTAAGCGGGCGCATCTGATGGTTTAAAGCTTTGAAAGCAGCAATTTTTCTCACAATTTCGTTCGTTAGAAGGCATCAACACAAGCTGGCAAATCATGTCAGTTGTTAAACAAAAAACACTGAGTTTAAGTGAAAAAATTGAAGCAATCAATTTGGTGGAGAAAGGAAAAAAAGGGCGATGTAGCCAAAACATTTGTCATTCCGGCAAATTCACTATCCACAATTTTAAAAAATAAGGATTGTTTGAAGTGAAAGTTCTCGGAAGGTTCTTTTAGCCATGATAGAAAACGATTTCATGAAGGTCTTTATACAGACGTCGAAGCAGCGCTGTTAAAGTGGTTCCAAGAAGTGAGAAGCAAAAATGTTGCAGTCTCTGGCCCTTTGCTGAAGGAAAAAGCGTTAGATTTCACCCGACTTCTAGGAAAACCTGATTTTCAGCCAAGCAATGGTTGGCTTCAAAGATTTAAAGAGCGTCATGGAATCATATTTAAGTCCATTTGCAGAGAGAGTGCTTCCGTGGATGATGAAACAACCCAAAAGTGGCTGGAATCAAGTGAAACCTTAATTTTGCAGTATGAAGCTTGCGATGTTTACAATGCTGATGAATGGTGTTTTTATCAGTTTTTGCCAGAAAAAACCTTAGCTTTCAAAGGTGAAAAATGTTTTGGTGGGAAAAACTCAAAACTCCGTTTAACTGTATTGCTGTGCGCAAATATGGATGGATCCGATAAAATGGGATCCATAATTAAAGGTAAATGGAACTTTTTGTAATCGGGAAATCAAAAATCCCAGATGCTTCAAGAAAGGTGAAAAATTACAAGTAAGTTACAGAGCTAATAAGCGTGGATGACATCGGAACTCTTTACAGAATTTTTGAAACAATTTGACAACGAAATGACAAAGAGAAATAAGAAAGTTGTGCTGCTCATTGGTAATTGTGCAACACATTCGTCTAACATAGTGTTAATGTCTACAAATGTACATCGGTTTCCACCAAACACTACATCAAAACTTCAGCTCATGGATCAGGGTGTTATAAAAAACCTAAAACTTCATTACCGCAAAACTTTACTCAGAAAAATTCTTATTAACGTGGAAAAGAGGCAACCAACTGTCATCAATGTTCAAATGGCATGTGATATGCTATCTAATGCTTGGACTACCATAACTGATGTAACCATAAAAAATTGTTGGAAACATGCTGGTTTTGGTATTTCAGTATAGTAAATGAAGACACAGTGGTTACTACTAAAGACGAAACATGGAATCACCTGAGTGCAAAAGGGCTCATTTCATCAGATTTATCTTTTCCAGATTATCTGCTGGCTGATGATGACATCTCAATGGAATCTCAAAATACAGATCAGGACATTGTTGATGGCGTATTGAACTCTCAGTATGACGCGTCCACTGATGAGGAGGAAGAATACGCAGAAGTTAAAAAAATTACAAATGCGATGGCTTGATAATTTGCGTGCTTTTTTTGCGTCAAAAAATCTGTTTTGTTCAGCATTGTTGGATCAAATAGAAAAGCAGCTGTCTACAGCAATTGTTCAATCCCAAAAACAGGCAACGCTGGATAGTTACTTCCAGAAGTGTGAATGAAAAACTAAAGATAAATGTTTCAATTATTGTACTTCTGCTTTCTAATGCATACGTACTATAGTAGTATATTGTATGTGCTTTTTTACATAACTTTTGCTCGTTTGCTGATACATTTAAGGCAAAATCGGATAAAACGAAGGTTGCTAATAACGAACTTTTTCTTAACTCCCTTCAACTTCCTTATAAATGGTTTCGACTGTATTCGTTGAAGTAGAACCTGTCTGAATAAACAAATTAATGAAGAGAAGGAAACGAAGACTAAAGCTTACCTCTTCTTTTCATTATTCTAATAACTAACATGCATTTATTTTAAACTATAAAAAAATCCATAATTCTGCTCTGTACAGATTTCCTATAAAAAGTGTTATGTTCATAAAAAATTTTTTACATTTTTGGTTAACATCGGAACATTTTGTCTGGAGCACTTTCTTGAAACTGCAGTCCTCTTTGGAATTGTATGAATGCTTTTAGCATTTCTTCATGTTTTTGTTTTTTTTAATAGCCTTTTCATAATCTTTATCACTCACTGTAGTTTCTTCACTACATTTTATAACACTTTCCAAGATGTCATTCTCTGTAAGATATTCAGCAATCACAATGTTTTCATCAAAATCAGAGATCTCTGCATCTTCTTCAAAATTTTCTTTGTCTTTCAGCTGCTGCCATCCCCCCCCTTCAATTCCACCAGGCTCATATCAGATTCAGATTCAATTTCTACAGTATCAGTTTTGCATTTGGTTTTCAGAAAACAGTTGTACACAGTGGATGCAGTTGCATCACATTCCAAGCTTTTGTCATCTCATATGTCATATGTGGTGATTCTTAAATTTGAAAAATTATCTATGCATTGGCTGCTCTCTGTGGCTAGAATAACTTATGAGTGGTAGTCAATGCACGTAACTAAAAAACAAGTTTAGTTGATGGTAGTTAAGAGCACGCTTAAGTTACATATAATAGTTTTTAAGGCAAATATATTTCAGCCATTACTATGGCCTTTATCAATGCTACTACGATTTGTTTCGTTGCCAGATTGGAAAGGTAAGTTCTGTAACGGTAACTCCGGGTGAGGTGATGCAATGAGAGATTTCCAGAGTATGAAACGTAAATGGGGAGCTCAGAGTTACAATTTTTGGAAAATAAAATTTCCAAACTTTCTCTAAACCTTAGAGCAAAATGATTTTGGAAAGGACTCAACTTTTTTGTATCGGACCAAAGTGAAATAACAGAAATGTCGGCCATGGTAAATTGAGACAAGGAAGAGGAAGGTTTTTCAAATTTCACATCAGATTTGTGTTCCTAAAGCCTTGAGAGAATTTTTTGGAATGAACTTCCAATGTATGTGGTTAATCCAACGTTTGTCTTGATAGGAATTTTATTCACTCCAGGAGAAGAAAGTGGAGGTCTTAGGTCTCTGCCATTATGGAGGATAACAGAAATTGAAGGAGAAGAACAAATGGCAAGTTTACATCCTCTTTTGAAGACACTGATGAACTTGTAGACAAAAAGTGTATGGTAAGGGATAGAACCAGCAAACATTGGTTCCTTTTTTGGTGAAACAGGTTGAAGAGCAACAACTGGTTTTTTCTTAGCATTTTGAATTAATTTAGAAACCAGGTGTGGGGAAAAGCCATGTTGAGCAGCGATCAAGAGGATGTTGGCTAATTCATTTTTTAGATTAACTTCAGTGTTACAAACCAAATGAGCTCTATGAATGAGAGACTTGAGAGCTGACAGTTTATACTGGTGGAAAGTGTGGGAATTAAAAGGAATAATGCTATCGGTAGAAACTGGTGAGCTTGTAGGCATCTGGAAATCTCTCATTGCATCATGTCACCCAGAGTTACCGTTACAGAACTTACCTTTCCAATCTGGCAATGAGACAAATCATAGTCGCACTGATGAAGGCCATAGTAATGGCTGAACTATATTTGCCTTAAAAACTATTATACATAACTTAAGCATGTTCTCAACTACCATCAACTAAACTAGAATAACTATTTGCAAGATCCTTTTTTGATAATGCATTTGAAGATGTTTTATTATACCTTGGTCTAATGGCTGAAATTTTGCAGTTGTATGGCAGGAAGAAAAAAATTGTGATCTTCAATTTGCATTCGGAAGCACATTCTTGTGAATGTGCTGGGTAATTGTCTATAATCAGCACAAAGGTTGCGACGTTGGTTTATTAATTGGCTATCTCATTTTAATAACCACTTTTCAAAAATTTCTGAAGTCATCCATGGCTTTTTATTGATATAATAGTCTACCTTTAAAGAATCTCAGGTTTTTACTTTTCTCGATAGCTAGACGTCTTAATTTTTTCTCTCCATTCATATTCTCACATTAAACAGTTATTCTCTCTCTTTGCTATGCTTCCCTCTGAAGCACTTGTTGTCCTTAAATGTTTGTTTTATTCTGTAGACACTTAAAAAAAAGACCAGTATCTTTTTTTCATTTTTCACACACCTCTTCCAAACCCCAGGCAATCTTAGTGAGAGATGGGTCTGCCGCCTCGAGGCGCTCCGTGGGAACAATGGCACACAGAACAGCAACAAGGGCCTCTGTGAATCTTGGAGAGGTGCCAGCTAATTCTGTGTGACATTGACAAAAAGACCGCAACTCACTGGGTTTTGTTCCAGAATCCATAGGTTGAATGACCAACTGGAAACATCAGCTACGGGCTAATCCCCCACACTGATGTACTTACCTGATTAAAAAGACAAAAAGAAATATTAAGAATGACTCAAGTGTGGGATATGGTGGACCTACCACACTTGAGAAGAATAGTCCACCCTGCAATCGACCTGGAACTGGAAAAAGGAAAATCAGAATGAGATCTCAGCTGAGTGAGTGTAAGATTGGTTTATGAAATACTACAGGTATAAACAGCAAGATGAATGAGGTGTTTGAGGAGATGAATAAGTATAGATTGGATGTGCTGTGTGTGTGTGTGTAAATGGAGCCAAAAGGACGGAAATTGGGATAGAAGAAGTGAATGGAACTGTGAGTGTGTGGTCTGGAGTATTGGACAATGTGAGAGGACAGGCTGGTGTAGGTGTGATTTTATATGAAAAGATGAAGAACAACTTGATTCACTATAGCTGCATAAAAGAGAGAATTCTTTGGATTCGTTTGAAAGTGAAACTTCAGAGAATAGTAATTTTTGTAGTGTATGCCCCTTGTGACTTGGAACCTTCTCATAAGAAGGAAGTTTTCTGGAATGAGCTAAAAGCTGTTTTGAGCCAGTTTGGTGCTAAAGAGAAAGTCATAATAGCAGGGCATTTCAATGCTAGAGTAGGTGTGCAGAATGCAATTTCTGACAATGTTCTGGATAAATTTGATAATCCTTGTGTGAATGATAATGGTGAAAGATTAATTGAACTCTGCAGTGAGAATGGTTTCTGTGTATCTAATACATTTTTCAACCACAAGTATGTCCACACATATACTTAGAAAAATCGCACACTTCGTCAAAAGAATGTGATAGATTTGATTGTCTACGATCAGCATCTGAAACACTTAGTTGTTGACACTCGTGTGATGAGAGGTGCTGATGTTGGTTCTGATCATTACTTGGTAGTGTCACGAGTGAAACTGAATGTTGGTTATAGGAAAAGAAATAGGAAGAGGCCCAGGATGAAAAGAATAAAGGTTGATAGGCTCCTTGAAGATCATCAGCAGTATTCTGACTTACTCAGGGAACGTCTGAAGGATCTGAAATCTTGTGAGAGGGATGTAGAAAAGAAGTGGGAATATTTTAAGAACTGTGTTGTCACTGCTGCTGAAGAGGTCTGTGGCACCACAATAGTGGGCAACAACAGAGGTCATGCTTGGTGGAATAGTGAGATTGAAGAGGCAGTAAAGAGAAAGAAAGAAGCCTATTTGGGGATGTTACAAGGTAGAGTTTCTGTGGATGAATATTGCTGTAAAAAGCATGAAGCTGCTAACCTGGTTCACCAGCGTAAGGCAAAAGATAGGAAGGAGAAGGTAGAAAGGCATGAATTGACTTTTTAGAAAGATAGGAAGACTTTCTGGAAGTAACATGAGACTCAGGAAAAATAGGGGAGACAAAGTTGTAAGTTGTGTGAAGAATAGGGTTGAGGAAATGATATGGGAGCCCAATGAGTTAAGTGAAAGATGGGGTGAATACTTCTGTGAGTTATTAAAGAAAGCAAAGGTGATTCTTTGGCAGAAGCAGATGATGTCACATTTAAGGATGGAAGCACAGGAGGGATCTCAAGAGAAGAGGTGTGTAAAGCTCTAAAATCTCTTCAGAATGGTAAGGCTCCGGGAAATGATGGCATAACTGCCAAGATGTTGAAATATGGTGGTGACTCTGTAATTGACTGGCTAACTGAAATTTGCCAGTTGTGCTGGGAGTTGGGAATGGTCCCTCAGGATTGGCAGGATGATATCATTGTTCCCTTGTATAAGGGACAAGGTAATCAGACTGATTGCAAGAACTATCGTGGTATTAGCCCTCTGAGTGTGCCAGAGAAAGTGTTTGGTAAGGTCATTACTGAAAAAGTACAGGGTCTTACATCAAAGAAAGTGTGGAATGTTCAGAGTAGTTTTATGCCTGGTAAAGGCTGCATCAACCAAATTTTTGCATTACGCATGATAATTGAAAGGTATTTGACTGTTGGTAAGAAAGTTTTTGCTGCCTTCATAGATTTAGAGAAAGCTTACAACCAAGTAAATAGGACACTTTTGTGGAAGGTATTGAATGAATATGGTGTTAGTGGGAATCTACTTAATAGTGTAAAAACCATGTACGCTGGAAGTAGAACTTGTGTATGATTGAATGGTGTTTTATCAAAATGGTTTTCTATTGGTGCAGGAGTCAGACAAGGTTGCGTAATGTCACCATGACTCTTTAATATATTTATGGATGCGTGCATGTGTCATGCCAAATAGATAATACTAGTTTATGTCTTGGTGATATTTGTGTGTGCAGATTGCTGTATGCTGATGACACTGTCCTGTTGGCAGAGAGCAAAAGTGAGTTGCAGATGTACAAAGTTTCCATGAAATTCAAACTGAATATAAATATGGGAAAAACCAATGTTATGATTTTTGAGAGGAACTGGTAGTACTGAATGCAATATAAGTCTAAATGGCACAGTGATTGACCAGGTGAATGAGTTTGTTTATTTAGGAAGCATGTTTGACAGAGAGAACAAATTGGATGGTGAAATTAGTAGGCGAGTGAATTCTTCATTGAAAGTCATGGCTGCTTTGGGAGGTTTTCTCAAGAATGATGGGTTCTCAAGAGAGTCCCGCATGGCTGTGTATGAAAGTGTAAGTGTTCCTACTCTGGTGTATGGCAGTGAAACCTGGGTACTACAGAAGAAACATAGGAGGCGTTTGTGTGCTGGAGAAATGCATTACTTATGGGGGTTTGTGGCAAGATACGTTCTGATTTTTGAGGAATGAAGATGTGTTGCAGTTGTGTAATGTGAAGAAAAATGTTGTTAGTAAGGTGGAGACTAATATGCTTCAATGGTTTGGCCATGTTGAAAGAATGAGTGATGATATGCTTACTAAGAAAACCTTTTTAGCCCAAGTAGGAGGAAGGAAAGGCAGAGGAAGGCCAAGGAAGCCATGGGAGGATCAGATTCAGGAGTGTCTGCCTGAGAAAAAGATTAGGAGTATGAAGTATAGAAGAACTTGTGGACGGTGTGTGATGGATCTCAGTGAAGCCCGAGTTGTATGTCAAGATCGCTGTAAGTGGAGGAGTTTGATACGGCAACAGTAAGTAAATGTTATCTGGTAGTTTGTATTTCGTTGCGGAATCTCAGAGAACAGCTTAGTGATGATTAAATTAAATTATTAAATCTTCTGAACCATCTGCACTTTCTCCTGAAGCGGTTTTATATGAAATTTCATCTCTTTCAAAATTCATCTAGCCATCCATCCAACCCTGGCTAGAAATTTTGAGTGTCCTAAATCTTTAGCAAGTTCCAGGGCGTTTTGTTGGATCATCGGACTGGAGAGTGGCAGATTTTTATCTCGAACCATCCTCACCCATTTTAAAACAAGAGGCATCGTTCATATGAACACTTATAAAAAAATTTCTACTCGCATTCCTTCTGCTTTCGTGTTGAATGTTAATTGCAGATTGATTTTTTAAAATTGTTTGCTTGTGGCTGTACAGTATTTAATAGCCACACCTCTCTTCTTTATTCCTTGATCAACGTAATCTAAAAGTTACCCTTTATCTGCAAGAGGCGGGCTTTTGCTTTTCGACATTTTGAGCAAACAATACAGTTGAGGCAAGCGTACTGATTTAATGAGAATGAATACATAACTTCTACAAGGTCAAGGCCACACCAGTTACAGCCAGTTTTACCCTGTGGAATACAGTTTCTACACTGGATTTTCTATCCACATTTGAAAAAACAGCTGCTTAGTCCTGTTTCCATGGATTTGACTTACCGTGCGTCATCCCCCTTCCCACAAGACTCCCGGTGCATCACAAAACCAAAACAGTTTCAAGAAAAAGAATTGAGAACACGTTGCTCCTATATGTGTGCTAAAAAATTGTAAAGCCAAACTTTTGAAACACACAAAAACAAAACACAAAATGGTAATTTTTAGTCGAAAAAAACTTTGTTATATGCAATCGATCTTCGTAATGTGGAGATTAATTTGCATGTAAATGTCGTTCAAAGTCAGGATTTCGTGGAAAATTTCGTTAAATAGAAGATTTTGTTAAATGGAAGTTTGTAATATAGAGACTGTACTGTAGTTTTAAAATTTCTAAAACCATATTACTAACATACACCGGTGGAAATGGAAAGTGATACTGCCGGAAGGAATTGGTGGAATTGCATGAAACTTGGTAGATAGGTACAGAGTCCTAACCACAATAAATGAAACCAAAATTATGTGAATCAGCTCAAGTTTATTGCTGTTCGGCACATGTTTCAGTATGAAGTGTGCCCACCATGAGCAGCTCTACACTCTTGGATCCTTGCCTGCATGGAATTAATAAGTCTGAGGATGCAGTCTTGGGGTATGTCTCTGCAAGCTTGCATAACGTGTTCAGTCAATTCTTGTACAGTTTGCGCTGGGTGGCGACATGTCGTAATGCATCTACCCAATGCATCCCAGACATGCTCTATAGGGGACAAATCTGGGGAGTGCAGAGGCCAATCCCTGATCGTGACACCTTGCAAAGCTTGTCTTGTGATGGCTGCAGTGTGTGGACAGGCATTATCCTGTTGGAAGAGACCATTTGGGATGGTGGCCATGAAGGGTATGACAACAGGTTGTATCACCCTGTCCATGTATTGGCGGGCCAGTCATGGTGCCTTCAACAAACACCAGCGGAGTCCTGCTGTACTAACTGATGCCCCCCCAAACCATGACACCAGGGATTGGACCTCTGTTGTGCTCTGAAATCACAGCAGGATTGGCCATTTCTCCACAACGCCATCGAATATGTTGTCGATTATCACTTTGGCCCAGACAGAATCAGGACTCATCGCTGAACACAATTGTATGCCATTCACATGTACAGTTGCATCTAGCTTTACACCAGGTGAGTTGTTGTTGGCAGTGGAATCGACTTAATGGAATACACTGCATGGCGGTACAAGAATACAACCCAGCATCAAGCAATCGGCTGGCAATTGTCCATTGGGTCACACTGGCTATCACCACTGTTTGGATCTGTGCTGTGGTCATCCATCTATCTGCAACTGCCAGCCGGACAATATGACGGTCGTTACGTGGTGTCGTTCTGCTTCGTAGACCTGTGCCAGATCTGCGAGTACTCACGCCTTCCCACATTCACTATGTCACCACTCTCTGTACTGACATGGCACTACGGCCCGTTCGTCGGCCGATTTCACGATACGAAGCCCCCATTGCAGACATGCCAATGATGTGACCTCGCTCCAAGTTCGACATGTGGGTGTATGGAGTTCTCACTCTACGACATAGCATAGCTGGTTACCAGCAACCTGTGGACAAAAACGACCTTGTGACATCACACAGTTAACGACTTATGAACGAAACAACATAGCAATTTTGCATAACAAATCAACACGTAATTTACATATCACTACATCTACTGCTTCCACTTTTTAATCATTCAATGCCTGTCCTATGGAGATATGTTGGTCCAAGTTTCATGCAATTCCACCAATTCCTTCAGGGTGTGTCACTTTCCATTTCCACCAGTGTTTTTTAAAGGTTAAAAACATTAATGTTTAGGTAAAAATTGAATTTCAACCAGCAGTTTCCTGTGTAGTTTTTTAATTTACATGAGTTAGTCATGTCTTACAGGGTTTGACTTGCTCCTTACACTAGTGAGGGTAAAACATGGATGACTTTTTAGCCCTGCGTGTCGCACAGTTGATGAGCATACAACAGAAAAAAACACAAAAAGTAAGTGCTCCCACTATCGCATAAACCTCCTCATACATGAAATTAGAGTGGCGTGTCCCTCATTCTAAACAAATAAACCACTACAGGTGTCAACCACAGACTAAAACGCCATTTATCTCCTGTGTCATGGTGTTGATAACAAACTCCCCACTGTCAAACATTTAAGGTCTTTCACTTCCCTCCCTCTCCTGTAAATGGAGCGTCCATAATGGAATGTCTTTACCAAAAGGAAGAGTTACACAAGTAAAGCAATGAAGCAGTGGTGACGATTGCCATTTAGTGCAGAACTTCCTGTGCGTCTAGAGCACTTTCACCTCTGATGTTACTTGATGTTAGATTTAGATGCACAAGTGATTTGAAGCATATAAAAATTAAGTAAACAGTTTTTCTAACATTTCCTATCATCGTATCATTTGTCTTTGACAAAAGTCATATGATATGCTCTGCTTCCATTTCGGTGTGTGTGTGTGGGGGGGGGGGTCAGAATGGTCGTCAAATAAAATTTCCTTTGTGGTATGGTTATCTGTGACTTTAAATTGGGTGTGGTGTTATTCCTGGAAAATATGGTAATTTCCGTGGGCTTGGTAAAATAGTTGGATCATGTATAATTGCATAAATGGGTAATCTGGTGTCTCGGATGTTTGAAACTTACTCTTGAATGATCAGTGATTCGCACTTCATTAGGTATCTGAAAACTTGAAAGTTAGCTATGGGTGAGTAGTTTCTGATACTTTTCTGTGATTGCTTATTTTAATTTTATCTTTGTTAAAATGAAGAAAACTATTACTCATATCATTGTTGTCTGTGTTAAGTGCTGACAGTTATTACTTGTGCGAAATTTGTCTGCTTTTTTTTTCAGGACTGGGACCAAAAAAAGGATCATGATTTTGACTACACAAATTCAAGACAGCGGTTCTTAGCTGCTCTGAAGAGATCTGTGTACTTTACATTGATGTCAAGTAAAAAAGATGCGTGTGTTTTTAAAATCAATGATAACCAGGGTTTGTATTATCTTTCTCATAATTAAAATAATTTATTTACTTGAAAATTAGCTTTACAGGAGCACTAGTTGCCAAACTCCTTTTTATCTTCAGTGAAATTCATTGGTGTGCACATATGCAGGAAGGCATGAACTAGTACTCCACATGAAACATAGGTAGTTTTATTGGTCAGACTCATTTTGCTTCCATGAAGCAGTAACTACAATATAAGATTGAAAAAAAAAATGCTTTGTCTTTGGTATTTGTTCAGTTCAAAAACTAGAAATAATGATATTATTCTGGAATCTTGAGAATATTACTCTAGAAAGCACAGATCAAACATATGACATTGGTAGTAAATATATATAACAAACTTATCTGTATGTACCCTCCAGTGAACACTGATAACAAATAAGAATTATAATTTGGTATTTGTAAATATAGTTTATTTAAATTCATTTTAAAATTACTATGAATTAGATGAGCAAGTGTTTGTGCACACTTTTTTTATAATGTAAAGTAGATCATAATATTTTATTGATATTTCTTCCTTTTCAACATATTTTCTTAAATTCTCCTATGTAAGACTAAGCATCATTTACCTCAAAGTGTTATTTACTTGCTTCTTACAACAATTTGTACTGCCTTGCAGCTATTGGTTGTGATCATGGCTTCAGTGCAAGAAACTATTGCAGGTAACAAGGACTGAGGAGTGTTATTTATTATTGGCATATATGACAAAGTTTTTGATGACAACTTGAAATGATCTTAATTTTTACCAGTGTTGGCAAGTTTTTTTGGTAGAGATGAAAAATTCATATTCAATATCTGAAAGTTTACTTATCTTCATTATGAAAATATATTACATTATAAAATTAGTAATTTTTACAATACATGAACACTGTTAAAAATTGTGACTTCCAAGTGTTGACCATAAAATATTTCTGTGCAGAAAAAAATCAATGCACATACACTGATTTTTCTTCTAAAATAAATTGCACCATTCATTTTTCTTCATGATTCACTTGACGAGATTCTGTATCAAGAACAGATTTCATTTATGATGCAAAGCCAACTCTCTACATACAGAAGGATTCCTTTTAGAGGTGATCCACTTAACTTAATGAACATTAAATTTGCTACGTTTTTAGTCAGTAGACTATTACTTGTATATGATTAAATTATATTAATTTTTATACGATTAATTATATTAATTTGTATTAGATTAAATTTATGGCACTGAACCTCATGTCACGTTTAGCACTACTATAAGGTGTTGTTTTTTGCCCATTTAATTAATGGAGACGATGCTGCCTTTTCCTTGTGACCACCTTCATCCACAAAATATTCCATGAAAACAGTGTTCACTCAATGATTCGAAATTTGTCTCATAGCTTTGGAAATTGCATTTTGGCAAAATCCATTTCAGTTTCATTGGGCCGTATGTTGGGATCCAAGGAATATATTGGAAATCAAAGATGAATGTTCTTCCAAGTTTTTGGAATTTTCAAGTAAGAATCTCTTGGAAATTTTTGCCATGTAATTTATTGAAATTTATTTCAGGTATAGGAAACCTGTTAAAAACTTAAAAGTGACTAATTTTGATGTTACTGTTTATTGTTATTGTTTCAAATTGATTTTAGTGTATGGCTTTTAAATGCAGCTAAGCCATTCCTTCCAAATTGCATTTCATCTGAGACAAAACACTAGTAGTACAATTTGCAAGTGTATCAGCTATGAGGTTAAATGAATACCCAATCCTAGAGACTTAATAAATTTGCAAATTCATCTGTTGGGTTGATGCATAAGTTCATGCCGTTTTATTCCACGAGTGTTTCCCAGGTCAGTAGCGACGGTGCAAATAGCCAGTTGTATATCAAAATGTAGCCAGTAATATTGTGTATCTAAATCATATTGCGCCTTGTGATTGTGGCTAATGGTTTTTTGGTTTTTAGGTCCAGAAGTATGAGTGTCAAGTAGAGAGGAATGAACATTTCCGACATCTGTTCCTCTGCAAGTTTAACAAGGGATCCACAGCTACTAAGGCTACTCGACAAATTTGTGCTGTGTATGGGGAGGATGCTATTGCTCTGAGGACAGCCTGTAAATGGTTTGAGAGGTTCCGAGGTGGCAATTTTGATCTCATCCACTTGGATCCACATCAAACCACACGCGATCGGCCACTGAGATGAATTGTGATCATGCCACAGTGGTGCGATACCTGGAACATATGGGAAAGATCCAGAAATTGGGGTCTTGGGGTGCCTCACGCTCTCATCGAGGACAACAAAAATCAGCGTGTTGCCATATGTGCGTGGCGGCTCCTCTATTGGTGCACATGAGCACATGAACCCCCAAAACAGAAAAAGAGAAAATGAAAGAAAGAAATTAAAATATAACAAGTTAAATAAAATAAAACAGTAAACACATTTCCAGGTTTTGCCAATTTCGGAACGAGCTCCCCCTTCCCCTCTAGATACCCTGGCAAGATGCGACTGTAATGGCATACAATTAGAAAGTTAGCTGCACAGATTAGCCGGCCTTACCTCGATCGCATGTGTGATAGAAGAAACTACTTGAAAACCAGTTTATCCGGTGAGAAGACAGACCTCGGCGTGTCACTTTTCTCACTATTTGTCACCTTTTTTTAAATTTGTCACTTTTTTTTACCTTTTTAAAATTTTGTCACTATTCTCACCTTTTTCTTAAGTGTGCCAGTATTTTTTTTTTTTTTTTTCAATTTAGCTATAGTTTTGCATTGTTGTTTTTTATATCTAGGGGATGTTTTGTCAGACGAAAACAGAAATGCTGAAACAAAAATAAATTGTTTTGTAAACACCCATCCCTGTCGAACAGTAGGTAGGTGGGGTCACAAGTTGTGAACGCGACCTCACCATTCACCTCAGAAGCAGGAGCGAGCTTCGTAACAAAGCAAAGCAAGAGCATGCAAGAGGCAGTGACGCACTCACTGCACCTCTCCCCGTAACCCCGCCCACAGCAGCCAGCTGGTTCTCTCAAGGATTTTTTCAAGTGGAATAAAAATGACGAAAGTTTATCTCTGTGGATTTTTCATGAAAATCTCTGAAATTTTGATCAACGCCATAAATCGCTAATAGGAATAAGCCCTCCAAATTTCGCTTAAATCAATTAAAAACTTTTTAAATGGGCCATAATTTTTTTTATTTGCTCTTTATCATGTGGCTGGCATGCCCAGAATTTGTAATCGGCATTTTACGGCTAATTCAAAAAAATTTTGCCAATTCACTTGAAATATTTAAGGTCACCATCTCCTAGCCATTTATAGTATATGTATAAATTTCAGCCAGTTACGTGAAGAATTCGGAAAAATAGTTGATTTTTTAACACGTCTTTTGTAAAAAAAGATCGTGCTTATATTATCGGTTTGTCCGTCCGTCTGTAGACACGATATCTCTGCAACTATTAGTCCGATTTGGAAAATCTTTTTGCATTGGGAAGCTTGAAATATACGAATGATGATCCTTCATTTTTTTTTTTTTTTTTATGATGTACAATTTCACTGCTAGAGGGCGTAAATGCAGATGTCAAATTCAAAAATACATTTTATTCCACATATTTGCTTCTAAACACCCGATTGAAAAAATTATTTTATCTTTCGATTCCATTTATGTCGAAGAGTATTTTAGGAATAGTTTCTTTTTCAAATTATGCATAGATTTTCCGCTAGAAGCGTAAAAGTAAATTACGTTTTCCACGATATCTCTTCTTTTACAACTCCGATTTGAAAAACGTTTTCTTTAGTGGATACAGCTCCTGATGAAAAATCTTTTGCATATAATTTCTAATTTTTGGTAAAGAATACTTTGGCCACCAGGGGGCGTAAGTGTTAATTTTTGCTTCTGATGTATTTGCCATAAAATCTGAGCTTCTAAAATCTCGATTGAAAAAATTCTTTCGTGGACCGATGCCACTTACGTCCATAAACCTTTTTGGAGTATTTTCTTAAAATATTCCATGGTTTCTCCACCAGGGGCGTGACGTATTTCTTATTTTTGTCAATATTTCAGCTTCTAATAGTCCGATTTGAAAAATTCTTTCTTTATTAGATAGTTTCTGGTGTGACATGTTTTTAATATAATTTCAAAATTTTCAAGTAATTCATAGACTTTTCGCTAGGGCGTAAAGGTTAATTGTTTTTCCCCTATATCTCTGCTTCTAAATCTCAGATTTGAAAATTTCTTTCTGCAGCTGATACAGCTCCTGATAGGAAATCCTTTGCATATAATTTCTAATTTTTGCAAAAAATGGTTTGGCCACCAGGGGGCGAAAGTCTTAATTTCCGCTTCTGATGTATTTCCAGCAAAATATGAGCTTCTAAAATTTTGATTGAAAAAAAAAAAAAGTCAGTTTGTGGACCAATACTACAGTTGATAAACCTTTTAGGAATATTTTCTTCTTAAACTAATGCATGGTTTCTACGCCAGGGGGGGGCGTAGATGTATGTCTTATTTTTGTCTATATCTCTACTTCTAGGAGTCCGATTTGAAAAATTTCTTCTTCATTGGATAGTGCTTCCAATGCAAAATGTTTTTCATATGAATTCAAATTTTCAAGTAATTCATAGACTTTCCGCCAGGGCGCAAAGGTAAATTGTGTTTTTTGCGTTATTTCTGCTTCTAAAACTACAATTTGAAAAATTCTTTCTGTATCGCATACAACACCTGATGAAAAATATTTTTCATATAATTTTTAATGTTTGGTAAAGAATGGTTTTGCCACCAGGCCGCATAAGTGTTAAGTTCTGCTTCTGTTGTATTTGCAGCAAAATCTGGGCTCCTGGAAACTCGACTAAAAAAAAAAAATTTTTTTTTTCTTGGACTGATACCGCTCATATAAAAAAACCTTTTGTGAATTCTTTCTTCCTAAAATAATGCATGGTTTTCTCACCAGGGGCATAAAGTCACATCTTATTTTTATCAATATCTCTTTTTCTAAGAGTCCGATTTGAAAAATGCTTTCTGTGTTGAACGAGAGCGTTTCCGGTGCAAAATGTTTCTCATACAAATTCGTATTTTTCTTAACATACAAGTCTACAACCAGAAGGCGTAAGCTCATGATTCCGTTTACAGCAATATCTGAGGGATTAAAAACCCGATTGAAAAACTTCTTTCTTCCGTCAGATACCATTGTTTTCCATATCGGTTCCATTGACTTTTAATAGCTTTGATAAATTTAATTTGCGTTAGAATGGATTAAAAAGACGTGCTAATTACACCCGAAAATTTGGTGTCATCTTTCTTGTTTTATCTAGTCCTTTCATGGGGAAAACTAAAGCGAGAAGGTGCTGTTGCTGGGAGCCAAGGAAGGAAGAAAGCTGGCAGTCTTTTCATGCTCCAGTTTTGAGTTGTAGCTAGGCATTTTCTGTGTGCCTTTATTAGCACGTCTTTTGTAAAAAATATTGTGCTTATGTTATCGGTTTGTCCGTCCGTCTGTGGACACCATATATCTGCAACCAATTGCCCGATTTCAAAAATTATTTTTGCTTTGGGAAGCTTGAAATGCGCAAATGATGATCCTTTATTTCATTTTTTTCACCAATCACACACAGTTTTGCCTCCAGAGGGTGTAAATGCAGAAATGCCAAATTCAAAATACATTTTATTCCATATATTTGCTTCTAAACGGCCGATTGAAAAAAAATTCTTTTACCTTTTGATTCTATTTATGTCGAAACCTATTTTAGGTATGGTCACTTCTTTAAGTTACGCATAGATTCTCCGCTTGGGGGTGTAAAAGTAAATTGCGTTTCTCCCGATATCTCTGCTTCTAGAACTCCGATTTGAAAAATTCTTTCTGCAGCGGATGCAGCTCCTGATGCATGTAATTTCTAATTTTTGGTATAAAATGGTTTGGCCACCAGGGGACGTAAGTGTTAATTTCTGCTTCTGATATGTTCGCAGCCTAATCAGGGCTTCTAAAATCTCGATTGAAAAAATTCTTTCATGGACCGATACTACTCACGTCGATAAATCCCTTTTCAGAATATTTTCTTCTTAAAATAATACATGGTTTCTTCGCCAGGGGGCGTAAATGCATATCTTATTTTTGTCAATATCTCTACTTCTAATAGCAGGGGTGCTTATTTTCCGGAAATTTTTGATGTTGTACTCCGGAAATTTTCGGCGTTTTTTTTTTTTTTTTTTTTTTTTACGAAATTTTCGGTGGCGTTGTACTCCGGGAATTTGCGGCGTTTTTTTTTTTTTTTTTTTTTTTTTTGTCGTTTTTTTTCACGGAAATTTGCGGCGTTGTACTGGAATTTTCGGCGTTTTTGTTTTTTTGTTGTTGTTTTTTTTTTCAGAAATTTTATTTTATAGCCAGTGGCAAGGCCTGTCACTGTCCTTTCCCTGTTTTCCCTTGGTTGGTTGCCAAAGCAAAACTCAATTCCACTGGGAGTTGGGAAATCTGACTGCCAATCTACCCCCACAGAGGAGAAGAGAAACAGGTCCACTCCGTGTCTACCCAATTCAGCTGAGAGAGATCACCTACCACCCCCCCCACCCCACCCCCCTACCTAATGTTGTATTTGTCTTCTAAAAGTGTGTTAACTGTTTGCTTTCCTTTGTGGTTTGGTGCTGGGTTTGCCCAGAGCTACTCCAAACAGAAATTTCTCACCCCTTTCTTTTCCTGGCAGTGCCTCTTTGCTCCTGTCCCACCCCAGGGCTTAGTGGCCCACCCACTCTGTCTGCTGCTTTTGACCTTCAAGACTTCTCATCTCATCATCACAGATATCTAGGGAGGATCTCCCTGCTGACTTTTTGTTCACCCCTCCCCCTTCCCTTTGAGATGCCTGCTGGTTGCTGCTCAGGAAATCTTTGTCATTGGTTTCAATGCAATGACAAAGATTTCCTGAGCAGCTTTTTTATTTTTTTTTCTCAGTATTTTGCTTTTTATAAGTATTATTTATAGCTTTGAAGGGCCAAACACTGGAAATTTGCAATTAGTAAAATTTTATAAAGGCCACTGTTCTTTAAAAAAATATCAGAACTTGGAAAATAAATTACAAATGTGACACATATATTCTGATTTTTTTTTTTTTTTTTTTTGTAAGTACGTTAATTTCAGGAAATTTGGGTTTGGTTTCAGGAAATTTGATTTCACAGAATAAGCACCCCTGTAGTAGCCCGCTTTGAAAAATTTCTCTTTTGTTGGATAGTTCCCTGTGTGACATGATTTCCATATAATTTCAAAATTTTCAAGTAATTCATTGACTGTCCGCTAGGGGAAGTAAAGGTAAATCGGGCTTTCCCTGATATCTCTGCTACTAAAACTCTGATTTGAAAAATTCTTCCTGCACCAGATAGAGCTCCTGGTAAGAAATGTTTTGATTGTGATTTCTTATTTTTTTTTAATAAAATATGGTTTGTCCACCAGGGGCGTAAGAGTTAATTTCTACTTCATAGGCATTTGCAGAAAAATCTGAGCTTCTAAAAGCTCGATTGAAAAAATTCTGTCGTGGACCGATACCGTTCATGTTAATAAACATTTGAGAATATTTTCGTCATAAAATAATGCATGGTTTCTCCACCAGGGGCATAGATGTATATCTGATTTTTGTCGATATCTCTTCTTCTAAGAGTCGGATTTGAAAAAAATTATTCTTTGTTAGATAACGTTTCTGGTGTAAAATGTTTCTCATATAATTTCAAAATTTTTCAAGTAATGCATAGACTTTCCTCTAGGGGGTGTAAAGGTAAATTGTATTTCCCCCGATATCTCTGCTTCTAAAACTCCGATTTGAAAAATTGTTTCTACACTGAATACAGCTCCTGATGGGAAATCCTTTGCATATAATTTCTAATATTTGATAAAGAATGGTTTGGCCTCCAGGAGATGTAAGTGTTAATTTCTGCACCTGATGTATTTGCAGCAAAATCTGAGCTCCTGAAAACTCGATTGAAAAAATTCTTTCGTGGACCGACACCGCTCGCATCGAACAACCTTTTAAGAATACTTCTTAAAATAATGCATGGTTTTTCCGCCAGTATGAGTAAACGCATATGTTATTTTTTTCGATATTTCTGCTTCTAAGACTCCGATTAGAAAACTTCTTTCTTTGTTGGAGGGCGTTTCCACGCCGAAATGTTTCTCATATAATTTTAAATTTTTCTTAGTGCACAAGGCTGCCACCAGAGGGCATAAGCTCACATTTCCGTTTACAGCAATATCTGTGGGACTTAAAAACCTGATTAAAAAATTCTTTCTTCGGTCAGATACTACTAACTATCTATGTGTGTTCTCATTTCAAACTAATGCACAATTTTGCCACTAGGGGTGCAAATGCTTAATCTGTTTTTCTCAATATCACTGCTTTTACATGTCTGATTTAAAAAATTATTTCAACACCGGATGCTATTACCTTGTAGAACACTTTAGACTAGTATATGTGTAATTTTGTAGTTCACATTTCTGTCTGTAGGTGGTGTTTATGTACTTCAGTTTGCAGCTGTATTGCCACATCTAAAAATGCTATTGAGAAATTTCTTCTTTACTGTATAATACCATTCACTACAACAGAGATGTGGAGCATTATCCTCCTTAAATAACACAAAGATTTCCCGCTAGCTGCGTAAAGGTCGAAACCTTTTTTTTTTTTTTTTTCCACTATGTCTGCTCCTGGGAGACGTATTTGAAAAGTTATTTTCCCTTAGTATAACCTGTTCCATGAAGAATAATTTTAAACTTTTTTGTTATGCAAAATTTTTCTTCTAGCAGACATAGACTTATATAATGTTTCCTTCTATATTTCTCTTTTTACCTGTTTGATTTAAAAATATCTTCGTCTCTGGTACCTTCCTTGTGTTATGGGAAACTTTTTGTTCACCATTTGTTAATTTTCGTAACATATTTTTTAGCCACTGGTAGAATAGAACTAAGTAGATGTTTCTATTTCTGAAAGTTTTATCGATTGTTTTCCAAACTGGTTCCATCGATTTTGAATAGTTTTGATAAATTTAATTTGTATCAGAATGCATTCAAAAGACATGCTTATTACATCCGAAAATTCGGTGTCATCTTTCTTGTTATTCATTAAGAAGCATAAAAGTAATTTACCCTCTACACATTTGATTTTCGAAGTAAATTGCTAAAATTTATTTGAAAAACAAATGATGTTTGAAGAGTGAAATTATTTCATATACACCCTTTATTTTATATCGTCTTGTTTTGTTATTCTTCTTAGATTTCTGTTTAAAATAAATGATCTCTATATTACAAAAAAAAATATATATATATATATATTTTTAAAGCTTATGGCATAGTATACCATAGTAAACTTTAACACTGTACTATGGTTCACTTCAGTATACAGTAGTACACATCAAGAAATAACCTTTTTATATTTATTTTTCTCAAATTAAAAAAAAAATAATTTTCAAATTTTAGATTTTTTTAATCTTAAACTTTAAAAATTTCTTAATTTTAGGGAAAATTTTCTAAAATCTTCTGTATTTTGATCTTTGGAAGTTCGCAGGTATAGGCTGGTTGCAAACGGTAGTTTGTTTCCAGTGTCATTCTGCATTGGTATGACTTTCGTTTAGAAAATCATTCCGAAATTCCAAACGGTCAGTAGCCATTTTTTTTTCAAGATCGTTGATGATGTGTATGCGTGCGCGTTGTTTTTTGTGAGGTTCAGCATCGGCTTGAATTATAGAGGAAAGATGGACAGTCAAAAGCATATAACGATGCTACCAAAAAATGAAGATCTTGAAGAAGTCTTAATTTTTTCTCAGTGCCATCCATATTTTTACTTGCAGTTAACATTTTTAATTATGAGGGTTGTACCAAAAGTAATGCAAAAGTGGGCATAACTTTTTTATCAACTGACAGAGGTTGTTCAATTGCACATGTTGGTAGAGTAACTGTTCCTCTATAGTAACCCTTTTTTTTTCATTGCAGGTAAATAATGCATTCCAAGCAGAAGCAACATGCTGTCATTGAGTTCTTGACGAAGGAAGGAAGGGTGCACTCTGTCCGACATCCAAGAAGGCTACAGAATTGTTTACAGAGATGACATCATTGACAAGAGCAATGTGCACAGATGGATAAAGAAGTTTAAAAAAAGAGGAAACTAGCATTGACGACAAGCCACGCAGTGGGAGATAATCATCTGTGACTTGTGACACGAAAAGTCATTGAGTGGATGAATTGATTCATGCAGATAAATTAATCACAATCCATGAGCTTGTTGCACAACTGGACTGTGGTCACAATGTCATACAGAAGATGGTGGAAGACTTAGGGTATTGGAAAGTGTGTGCAAAGTGGGTACCTCAGCAGTTGACACCCGATTTGAAGGAGAGAAGGGTGGAAGTCTGCTATGATTTGCTGGAAGCGTTTGAAGCCAATGAAGACATGTTTTTTCCGATCTGGTGACAGGAAATGAAACATGGGTGTATCTTTACGATCCGGAATATTGGAATAAAGAAGCAATCCATGGAATGGTGTCACACCTCTTCACCTAGGCCTAAGAAGTTCAAGAGCCAGCGATCAGCTCAGAAAAGTCATGGTGACTGTTTTTTGGAATGACAGGGTGTCATTCTTGATTTTCTGGAATGTGGCTGTATTATGACCAGCAAGCGGTACATTGAGACACTCAAGAAGCTTAGAGAAGCCATAAGAAGGAAGAAAACAAACAAGAATCTGAAAAGGATCCACATTCGCCATGACAATGCGAGACCACATATATCTTTGGGAACAAATCAGGTGATCAGCAAATTAGGCTGGTTAGTGGTTCCCCATCCACTGTACAGCCACGCTGTGGCATCGTCCAACTTCCACCTGTTCGGTCCAATGAAGAACAGTCTCCGGGGACAACGATTTGATGGCACAGATGAGAGATGAAAGTGTCTGTGAAGAAGTGGGTACAACAGTCCACACCTGAATTTTTTCAAAGAGGATTCGAGAGTTCGGTTCAACGATGATGCAAATGCATCGCTTGTGATGGAGACTATGTTGAGTTACTCTACCAACATGTGCAATTTTAACGTTAATAAAAAAGTTATGTGCACTTTTGCATTACTTTCGGCACGACCCTCATATTATTTTAACTTTTATGCGAACTAGTGGAATTTCATTCGATTTTTTTTAGCACTATCTGTTTTATTTTTGGCGGAAATGCAGAAATTTTAATTGACCCCCCCCCCTAAAAATTTGGCGGACGCAATCTTATATAAAATATTTAATGAAAGTTCTGATGTTTGTGTTGAAACCCAACAGGGCACGGTTATTGCACATGGTAGTGTTGGGTGAGGAGGGTCTGGGTGTGTCCAGGGCTGATTTCAATGGAAACTATCCCCCCTATTCATGCAAGGATATTGAAGGAAAACACTGGAAACCCAGTGGACAAGGGTAGTCAGCAACGGGAATCAAACCCATCATCTCTTATTCCAAACTGGTCCTTCAAAAATAAACCACCAAAGCGTTGCTTACCACGTGACCTGGGGTGGTCAGCAAAGTTGTGGAATTGCTTTCTTCATGTGAATCGGCATCATTTTTAATATAAGCTCAAAAAACAAAATTTCTGTTGAAAAATGCAGGAATAGTGGGCAAATCTGATGGTCTTTTTTTCAGCATTTTTTTTGTTTGTTTGTTTTTGTTTTAATTTTCTTTTCTGATTCGAGATTCCCTTTAGGGGAGGGGGACTAAATCGTGAAGAGCTTACTATTTTTCTATTTTGTTTTTATCTAAATCTTTTCAAGGTTATTTAGCTTGCGAAACTGCAAATTTTGTTACGTTCATGTTTTCCTGTAATGTTTTTAATTTTAGCATCATCATCGCAGTGTTCAAAATATTGCATAAATAGCAGTAAAATCCCTTTTTTTATTAGGATTTTAAACTTCAAAAAATAAATGAGTAAAGAAATTGTGGATTCATGTTTGTATTTTCAGAATTGTAGGAGTTCAGGGTGTCTACTAGTCATGAAAATCATGAAAAAGGCACGACTTCAGAAAAGGGTAATAAAAGTCTAGAAAAAGTCACAAATTTTGCTTTGAGGTCATGAATTACTTTTTATGTTTAGTAATTGTTCATTTTCTGGTGACAGTCTGAGTAATTCTCCATGCACCACCCACATAAGACATAAATGTGGTTTCCATATAATGATACAAGAGCTTAAAAAAAGGGGTACTTGTGCTCTCCTCCGCAAAGAACTGTTACAGCAAAAAATGTTTTAGCATAAAAATATATGTGTAAATGTTGTTTGCAAAATTTTATGGTCAATTTAGCAACTTAAATTATACTGCTTATAGAGCCATTAACATTTTCAAATATAAATGTTGAAGAAAGGTGTCTAATGAAATTGTTTAGCACAATGTTGAGTATTTCAGCTTACTTCAGGCGTAGTCAAAGTTTGATGAGTCAGATTTTTGTTACTGGCAGAAGGGCAGGGGGTGTACTTTTTCCGTAGAGAAAATGGGGAGCAGAGTGTCTCCCATCTTTAATATATGTATGTACCCACACATGCATGCATACTTGGACGCACACACACACACACACGTACATGACTTTTAAAAATCGTCATGAAAATTGTTAATTGGTCATGAAATTGCATTTTCCAAATTGGGTAGACACCCTGGAGTTTTATGCTTTCGTAAATCTACATTTCTTGCTAACTGCAATTACAAAATCAAATTTCCTGTCGTAGACTCTGTTGACTCATTATGGATTTCACTTAAAAGCACCCTGTACATAAAGAGCCTTTATATAATGTAGGGAAGGAAATATGCTTCCTATTTTTACTCATTATACTTTTATGAGACAGCAAAGTTGAAAATGATTGAAACTTCATAATGTTGACATTAAAAAGCATGTCAATTTCTCTAACCCAACAACCAAATATAGAGAAACCGCCAGCACACCAGTCCCAGATTACTCGCAGATGTGGTAAGTGAGGATATTAAACTTATTGCCATTTAAATACATCATTAATTTAATATTAGCTTAAAAAATTACAGCAGATCTGTGTTAAACAGTATAGTTTGAATTTATTGGGTGCCATTTTGATTTATAACCAAAATCTGTGGAATTGCATTTTTTATTGTTATGTTGCTCTGTGCTTCCATTTTCGATTGCATTGATGTTTGAAATAATTATCTAACCAGTGTTAGACTGTAAAACACATGTGCTAACAAATTAAAGGTTTGATGAAATGTGTGTGTATGAGTAGTTTAGAAGTAAAAATTCATTTAAATCTAACTAAAACAGGCAAATTTGTCGAAACATCGTTGGAAATTGATTTTGTTAATATGATTGTAAGAAAATGCAGGCAGTGGAGAGTTAAATATGCAAAGGGTTACTGTACTTTTTTAAACATTACATTCATTCTTTATTATTAGTCTTCCATTATATAAACCTATTGTAGTTTGTATATGTAATCATTTCTAGAGCATACTTATTTTGCTAGTGCAGTATATAAATCGTCAAATGCCATCATGCTGATAAAATAAACTACTGTTTGTGAAAATTGCAACACCATGAAGGAATTATGGTAATCACATGAAACTTACAGGATATGCAGAGCAGGGTAGGTCATGCAAATGATTAGAAATGCAAAGCCATTGCGTATGTCTTAGCCCAGCAGCGCTGCCTGATCAGTCGAGTGAGGGACTGAGGGATATAAAGAGAGTGCTGTTTAGGTTACACACCAGTAGTGCATCGCGGACAGCGAGTTGTGAAAGCGTCTCCAGGATTTAATAATGCTTTGGCAACGACGAAGGGCGCAATATCATCATACAACAGTTTGAACCGGGACAAATGATTGGTCTGCATGAAGGTGCATTTTTGTACCATGGCATTGCGGCTCAGATAAGACATAACGCCATGATAGTGATGTGCATGTGGCAGCAGTGGACCGAGAAATTTGACAACACTGCGTATGGCCGACATCTCGTCCGCATGGTAGTGGCGAACCGTTCCGCATATTCGCAAGTGCTAGCACTACAGTGGAGCACTGAAACAGGTGCGGCATTGTCTGTTGCACGCATCCCTTTGCGGCAGATTCCTTTGACCCTGAACAATGGATGCCTCAGGCTGCAATGGGGTTTTCAGTGCAGACAATGGCGTGCTAAGTGACATGTCGTGTTTTCGGATGAGTCCCGATTCAACTTGTACTACCATGATGGCCTCATACGCATTAGACGGTATTGTGGTGAGCGCCTTCTTCAAGCATGCGTTGTTGAGCGTCATACAGGCCGAACGTCAAGTGTGATGGTGTGGGGTGCCATTAGGTAACATTCGCGATTTCGGCTGCTATGACTTTAGGGCAATATCACCAGCAACCACTACATCAGGGAAGTTGTACAGGCAGAAGTCATACCCTTCCTTCGTGGCACTCCAGGCACTATATTCCAGCAGGACAATGCCTGACCTCAAGTTTCCAGGAATGTTCAAGGCCTCTTCGCAGCACAGCAGATACCGCTTCTTCCCTGGCCTGCACGTTCACCAGACATGTCGCCTATTGAACATGTCTGGGATATGGCCACTTGCCTACTGGCCCATCAAAGTCCTCCAGCGGTCAGTACCAGTGATCTGTGGCTGCGTATACATGCTGCCTGGCAAGCAATTACCCAGGACATCATCCAATGCCTTTTCGATTCAATGCCAACCCGTCTCGAAGCTCTTATTGCAGCTCACAGAGGCTTCACAAGATACTGATTCTTGCAGGTAAAAATTGTTGTATTATTCCAAAAATTAAATCACTTATGTACAGTCATATCAGTAATGTTTGGTATAAAGTTCATTTGAATCGCATGGTTCCTCCTTCTTGGTGTTGCAATTTTCACAAACACTAGTGTATAAAAAAATATTGAAAGGAATCACCTGCCCATCCAATATATTGTTGTTGTTGTTTTTGCAACAGATAATCACATTGATTAACATATGTTCTATCTCAAAATATAAAGTGAATTGTTTACTGTTGAGCAAAGAATAAAGTAAATCTGTTCAAAGTTCAAATTATATGTTCTATCCATATACTGTATGTGTGTGTTCTATCATTTTAAACGGTTTAGTCTGGTTTTCAATTATTTCAGCAGTCACTATTTAGTCACTAAAAAAAATCGGTCACTTTTTTCTCAAAAAAGTCACTTTTCTCACTATTTTTTACAATGAAGTCTGTGCTGAGGTCTGAGAAGAGAGAGGAGGCATGTGTGTGAGGAATAAGCGCCGCTCATAAGCTTTCAATTCACACAGTCTTCAGTGTGCGTGAGCTCACACAGATGGATTGGGAGTTTGTTATTTGTCCGAATTCTCCCTTGGTTTGTGGCAACAAATAGTTAGTGTAGTTGTTTATCAGTTATTGATATGTTTATTAGCTTTTATAGGTTAGTTTTATTGTTGTGTGTAAGAACATGTGTAAACAGTTAAGATGGCACTTAATAAAACCAGTGTTTCTGAGCTAAAGCAATTACATTTTTCAACGTTGTCGCTGGAAAGAAAAATTGAAATTAAAATGCTCAGGCCAACACCTAGGCTTAAGCTGATCCAGGTGACAAAATGTAAAACTAGAGATTTCAAAAGGGAATTCAAACCCGACTTATATGAGAAATATCCATGGATCTGTGGATGTAAAGTAACTAACAGGCTCTTTTGTTTTCACTGTCTCCTGTGTGCAAAACAAAGTGGTGATTAAAGTTGTGTGAGTTACAGTGTTGCTGATTTATCACATCTAACTCAAAAAATAAATAAACATCACTGCTCCCAATCGCATTTAAACTCCACATTAGAGTTTAGTTTGCTGGGAAAGGTTGATATTCGCCAACAGCTTGACAGTGCATTTCGTTCAAATGTTAAAAAACACAATGAGCAAGTAACCAAAAATCGTTATGTTCTTTCCAAAATTATTGACTGTATTCTGTTTTGCGGCGCATTTGAGCTAGCACTTTGAGGACATGATGAGTGCGATGGTTCATTAAACCCAGGCGTTTTCAGAGGTCTTATAAACTTCTCAGCAGAACTTGATGCATCTCTAAATACCATCCCACTAATGCCACTGTTTTTAAAGAAATATCAAAAGAAATTCAAAACGATTTATTAGACTATGCTCACTGTTTGCCAGAACCACATAAAAAATGAAATGTCAAAAGCAAGTTTTGTAGCAGTGATAGCAGATGAAACTACTGTTGTTTCATCTGCTTCCCAAGTGGTTGTCGTTTTTCGATACCTTTTAGGTAATGGACAATCAGTTGAGAGACTCTGGGAATTCACTAATCCCCCTGGACATGATGCAGAATCTATCGCTGGATGTATTCAAGCTAGTTTGGAAAAAGTTGTAGACAAAGCCGAGAAATTGATATCCCAGAGCTACAACAGTACAAATGTAATGAGTGGTCACCACGCAGGTGTTCAGTCTTTCTACATAAATAGAGCTTTAATTTGATACCGAACATGATAGCACTACATAAATTATTGTAATATAACAGTAAAATGATGAATTTAGAAGGTGGCCATTTTGATGATGTCATAAAAGTAATTTTATCAAAATACATGCATGTATGGTTTCTACATAAACAGAGCTTTAATTTCATACCAAACACGATAGCACTACATGAATTATTGTAATATAACAATAAAATGATGAATTTAGAAGGTGGCCATTTTGATGACATCATAATTCAAAACGCTGAACAGATGCAGAGTGAAACCCATCAAATTCGGATTCAGAACACATTGTTCGTACAGAAACCGTCGAAAAACATCTTATATACCGAAATTTTAGGTATTCTTGCTTCAACACCAGACTAACTAAAATTCAAATTGCTTCCTCAAAATGTTCAGAGGTTGTGAGTTGCTCACATTCAGTAATGAAGGCATGGTTTTATTAGTCCATCCAACTGAAGAAAAACCACAACCCTCATCGAGAACACAGGTAGCCATAGTATTTCTTTAGTTGGATAGACTATGCTTACATTAAGGATGTCGTTCACATTATTGAAGATTATCTAGGTGCTATTCAAAATGTATTTAGCTGTGAACCATGACCGTCGGCTACATTTGTCCATTTGATGTAGTACCGAAGGTGTGAACTTTCCAAAGCAGTAAGGAAAAGCCGTTCAAACCATCACAGTTCAATTGCGCCTTTTGTGTAATAAAGATAACATCTAGTGTGACGTTAATTTTGTTTGGTCGAGCAATGTGTGCTTTTTGAAACAGCAAAAAGTAGATAAAATTTCAAAAACATAACAGTGCCACAAATACTTTCTAAAGAAACTAGGCATAAAATGAAAGCCTAGTAACTGGAGCTAATTTAGATGTGAACAAATTTCAAGAAAATTAAAAATGATTGAGATTGGTGATTTGTGACTTTTTCAAGGATCAGTACATCTATTTTTAGGCCTTGTTTTTAGAAAGTATTTGTGGCACTGTTACAATTGTATCTGCTTTGTGCTGTTTTTTATTTAAAATTATTTTTCTTGAAAATTCTTTTCTACAGCTTGTCCGTGTTTAAATTTTAAATGCTTTTGTTGTTTTTGTTTTTTTTAGGGTCTTACTTGTATCACTCTTGTGTGTGTGTGCATGTGTGTGGATGGACTATAACAAGTCTGTTCAAAATAAAGGGTGCAATATTTTGGGCTTTGTTCCAAGCATAGAAATGTGTAGTTTCACTTCTGCTTTTAACTTTGATCTTTCACTTCTGTTTTTATCTTCTGAAGCGTTTTTCAAAATACATTGCCCCAACTTTCCACAACACTTAAGCAGTTCTATATGAGCTCAAAACCTGTTTAACGTAGGAACCGCAACCAATTATATTTAGTTGCAACCCATTTCATAAGCAAGTTCCTGTGAATTATTTTGTGTGTGTGTATGATTGGCTGAATACAGAATATAAACACCTATGAAAGCTTTTAAATGGTTTAGTCTTGAAACTTTTCCATAGCTGTCATGTACTGCTAATTAAAGTCAATGGCTCATGTAGTGCCAGTAATAACTTAAGGGATTTTATCTTCTATTTGCAATGCTACAATAGACTTTCACCTGACATGATGCTTGTGCCATTACTTACAAATGTAGTCATGTGTTTCTTCAGATAGTCTTCCACTAGACCATATGATTCAATACATTTAAAATTGCCTTCATGATTGTTTCAACATTTTGGTTGTCTCAATTAAATCTGAAAGTAACATTTCTTCTTTGCTCTTGAAGTAAATTATGAGCATGGGATTTTTGGGCTCTTACTGTTGTTGACTTGTTAATAACAGGTATTTAAATTTTTTTCTTCAAGAAATTGTTTGATTACTTTTCTACTAAATTCATGGGCTATATTATATGATTTGTTATATTTCTGAAGACTAGGACATGAATGCACCATTGTAAAAAGTTTTGCTTTACTTTTTGTTTGTAGTTCAATCAATCCTACATGATCAGTGTATGGTTTGTCATTTTTGACAATGTAATGAAGATTTTTTTCCAATGTTTTTGTATAGATATTTATTTTGAGCAACTGCCAAAATTTCTTTTTTCTTCCTAAATAAACAATTTCTTCCGTTTTATAGGCAATGCTTAATTTATGCACCAAATTCTTTTTCCTGGGGGATTTAAGCTTTTGTTCTGTGGTTAATCCACTATATTTTATGTCTGCATTTCTCTATGCAGTAGTTAAATATATGCTCTGTATTTTGTAGGCATTGATAAGTTTGTTATTGAACCACCAGCTAAACAACAAGCTTACCTTTTTCATAAGAGAGCCAACCATTCTTCCTTTTGTGTTCGAGCCATTGTTCTTAGAAAAGTGTTATTAAGTTTTCGTTTTTCAAAGTTTTTAGTAAATTAGTAGCAGTTTCAATGCATTAACTGCAAGATGTGGTAGAATCTCTTTTTGCACTCTCTATGTTTCAGATGTTTTCTTCAAGGTCATTCTTATGATTATCAGCAAAGTGAAATGCAGTTCTACTCAGTTCTATGTTTTTCTGGTCTGGCTGTTTGCTACTCTCACTCTTGGCAACATATCTGTTACAGGTGTTTTTAAAAATTAAAGCAATTTCTCTTAAATAAGATTTCTTCTCAGGGTTGTTATGATCTGACACTCACAACCATCTGTATAGCTGACCTCTCATTCACACTTACTGCGGACTTGACAGAAGAAAACTTGAAATAACTAAGTGGTCAAGGAGCTGTAAGTTTTGGAGAACAGAATGCTCTTTTCTATAAACAAAATGAGTTTTCCAAGTGTTTCCTTATCACCACCCCATGCATTCCACAGTCACAGAAAAAACAAAAACTTTCAATTACAATAATTTTGGTTTCCTTCACACACACACACACACACACACACACACACACACCAGAGAGTTCTATGATACCCCCCCCTCCTCTTTTTTTTTTTTTTTTTACTAGTGTAGCAGTGATCTTCTATTTAATTGTCTACTTCTCACAATCAAACCCATGGCAAAAGGCAATGTCACACACAATGAAGCAGTTTTTGTTGCCATCAGGGAACACAAATGATATCACACAGAAAAGTATCAGATGGAATTCCCTGAAAAGTTGGACCACAAGTGCTTCTCTTCTCCTGAGAGACACTCACTTACCAGCCTCCTTCAATAGACTCCACTCAACTTCAGCCTTTATAATAACACAATTTCAATGTGAGATTCACAGACAAGCAATCTTGAGAAGACTGCCCACTTTTTCATTTCATTTAGAGGTATCTGAGGCCTTTTGAATCTTTGGATATGATATACCGTATATCATCATCATCATCATTGTCAACCATTATCAATCCACTGCTGGACGAAGGTCTCCCCAAGTTTCCTCCACAACGGTCTGTCTTGTGCCAGTCTCCTCCATGTCACCCCTGCATACTTTCGAACTTCATCCACCCATCTCCCATGTGGTCTTCTTCTGGGTCTTTTCCTGTCCCTTGGAATCCAATCTAAAATTTCGGCTGTCCATCGATGATCTGTCCTTCTGGCAGTATGTCCAGCCCATTGCCATTTCAGGGATTTAACTCTGATCATGATGTCTTCCACTCTTGTCATTTTTCGGATCCACGAGTTCCTCTTCTTATCTCTCCTGGTTACACCAAGCATGCACCTCTCCATGCTTCTTTGAGTTGTCTGCAGCCTTTGTATGTCTCTTTTAGTTAAGGTCCACGTCTCTGCACCATACGTAAGCACTGGAAGGATGCATTGATCAAACACTTTTCTTTTAAGACATAATGGCATATTGCTCTTGAAAATTATGCTGTTTCTTCCAAAAGCTCTCCAGGCAAGTTTTGTACGCCGATTAATTTCTTCATCAATGTGACCCTCACTTGATATCTGTTGTCCAAGATAAACGTATGTGTCTGTTATCTCCAGCTTTTCTCCATCAATCGATAAATCTTCATTTCTTGTAAAAGCATTGAACATCACTTTTGTCTTCTGAAAGTTCATTTTTAATCCCACTTCTTTACTCTTGTCAGCAAGTTCCTGGATCATACTCTGCAGCTCTGATGGGGTAGTTGCAAAAATGACTACGTCATCAGCAAAACGAAGGTGGGTTAGATAATCTCCATTAATCTTTATCCCCTTGTTTTCCCAGCTCAGCGACTGAAAAACACCCTCCAATGTGGCATTAAAGAGCTTCGGAGATATGGTGTCACCTTGTCTCACTCCCTTTCCAATTTTTACGTGTGTTGTATTTTCAAACAGCCTAATCTTTGCACTTGCATTTTCATAGATGTTATTAATAATATTAATGTATGCATCTTCAATACCGCAGGTTTTCAGAGCCATTGTAACTGCTGACGGTTTCACCGAATCAAAGGCTTTTTCATAATCGATAAAAGCCATGCACAATGGAAGTTCATATTCCCTCGCTCTTTCAATTAGTTCTCTCAGCACGTGGATATGATCTATTGTGCTGTAGCCACTCCTGAATCCAGCTTGTTCTCTCGGTTGAGCCATGTCTAGTGCTACCTTCAAGCGGTGTGAAAGAACTTTAGTGAAGATTTTATAAACTACTGATAGGAGGCTGATAGGTCTGTAGTTTCCGAGATCCTCAATGTCACCTTTCTTATGTAGCAGGATCATTGTAGCGGTGTTCCAATCCTCAGGAATCTTTCCTTCATTAAGGCATCGAGTGAAAATTTGGGCGAGTACTGTTTCGATTTCTCCACTTGCTTCTTGTATGATGTCTACAGTAATTCCATCTTCTCCTGGAGCTTTTCCTCGCTTCATGTTCTTGATTGCATGTGTAACTTCTGCTGGAAGGACTGGAGGAACTCTGGTACTGGTATCTTTCATGATGTCTGGAGTGCATATATCATCCCTTTCATATAATTTGGAGTAGAAATCTTTCACTCTTGTCAAGATTTCGCCTCTATTTCTTGTTACAGAACCATCTTCTTTTCTCAGGTCGAGAAATTTGGGACAAAATGAGAGCTTCAAAGTGATGGGGTCGACTTATACGCAGGGTCTAAAAAAATCGTAAGTCCAAAAGTTCTTCCCGTGAGGCAAAAGGCAATCCATCCCAAAAGAAATAAAAATGCTGATGCGGTATTAATTAAGAAATCGCAATCCTCCGAAAGAAAAAAAAAAAGAAAGAAAGAAAAAACACCGATGTGGTAGAATTACGAAATCGCGACCCTCCAAATTTCTCCGCGCTTTGAAAAGTCTCCTCTCTCCTGGCTTTGCGTATCCACAGCGCAGTCACAGCAGCGCATAGAAAGCTCCGCCCTTCCGACTACCAGTTGATTGCGCTGACCTTCGACGTAACGGAGCCATGCGACAGCCAGTGTTAGGTGTTGCTTGTTCTTAATCGCACTTGTTTTTCTTGTTCTTGATTGCACGTGTCTCGCTTCTCCTATTATGGGTGACACAGATTGTGTAAAAAAATGGATGTCCTACAACGTAGGATTCAAGTTGAAAGTGGTTTCTTTTGCAGAAAATACTAACAACTGTGCTGCTTCACGTCAATTTGGCATTAACGAAAAACTGATTCGAGATTGGCGTAAAAAAAAAATGGACTTGGTGAAAATCCCAAAATCGCAAAGGGCGCTGCGCCGTGGAACGACATCTTTCCCAGAGTTGGAAAGTGTCTTGAATGATTGGATTGTGGGCTGCAGACAAAATGGTTACATTGTAACGCGAACTGGTATGCATTTGCGAGCAATGAAGCTCGCAAAAGATGAAAAGTTTGCAGCCGCAAATAACACTTTTCGTGCCTCACCAGGTTGGTGCACAAGGTTCATGAACCGCTATGGGTTGTGACTACGCCAGCGCACCAAAATTGCACAAAAGTTACCTCGTGACCTCGAAGCAAAGATAATGGAATTTCAAAAGTATGTAATTCAAAAGAGAAAAGAGACTGCTTTTGAACTTTCCCAAATAGGGAACATGGATGAAACCGCCATGTGTTTCGACCTTCCTGGAAATAAGACGGTGAACCAAAAGGGTGAAAAAAATATCTTGATCAAAACGACTGGCCACGAAAAATCCAGTTTCACGGTTGTTCTTTCCTGTTTGGCCGAAGGCAGTAAGCTACCTCCGGTAATTATTTTCAAACACAAAACTCTGACGAAAAGCGTTGTCTTTCCATCTGGTGTGCTCGTTCATGCCCATGAAAAAGGATGGATGAACGAATCCGGAACAATTGACTGGTTACTTAATGTGTGGAACAAAAGGCCAGGTGCACTTTTGAGGAAACCTTCTCTTTTGGTGTGGGATATGTTTGTTGCACACCGTTGTGCAGAAGTGAAAAAAACTGCAGAAAATTCAAAAACAACTCTTGCTGTCATCCCAGATGGGTTGACATCTGTTCTTCAACCACTAGATGTCTGCCTTAATAAGCCCTTCAAGGACAGTGTGCGGAGGTATTGGGCAGATTGGATAAGTTCCGATTTGCTGACTGAAACTGCTGACTGAAACCAAGGGCGGAAATCTAAAGAAGCCGGATATCGTTTTGATTGCGCGATGGGTCAAGGATGCTTGGGATGCGATACCTGCGGAAATGGTCGTGAAATCATTCAAGAAATGTTGCATTAGTAACAAACTTGATGGCACAGAGGATGATAAGATTTTTATGAGTGATGATGACAGTGATTCTGATGACACAGGCATAGATGGGAATACTGATGTTTATGATGACGCGCCGATGACGGAGAAAGACTTTTTTGAACTGTTTGGCGAGTCTGACTCGGAATCGGATTTTGAAGGGTTCCGATGAAGTTTTTGGGTATGCAAATTAAATTTAGTATTATATATATAATCTTTTTCGTTTTCAAATGTTTTTGAATAAATTCATTGAAATTTTTTTTTCTCATTCCGGGATAGACTTATACGCGAGTTTCCGATTTCTTACGATTTTTTCCTCTGAAAGTGGGGGATCGACTTATACGCAAGTATATACGGTACTTTTTAGTTTTGTACTAAATGATCGGGCAGATTTATGCTGTAGGGGGCCCGTCTCATTGAACCTTTTGGGGGACCCTCGTTTTGAGATGCATCCGGGTTCCGAGTATATTTATTACAATTTTAAATGGACTGTAATCAATTTCATCATCATCAAATAGTTCTATTATTACAAATTTTGAAGATGTAAATCCATTTTTTGGTGTAAATATGACATGGATGATAAGTCAGATAAAATCCGAAAACTTGAAAATTTCGTCGCCCTCGAGCGGGAATCGAAACCGCGTCTCCCACCCGAGTACGCTAACCACTACACCACCCAGAATGACCAAGTTTCAACTTTCCGATTAATTTGAATATAACCATCACAGGATTCGCTAGACGAAGCAACTGACATTCGTGTCTAGCGAATCTCGAGGTTAAGAATTCTATCCCGTGATTGCCCGGGATAGAAATTCGTCGCTCCAGGAGGACAAAATTCTTAAGTTTTCGGATATTATCTTACCATCCATGTCATATTTACACCAAAAAACGGATTCACATCTTCAAAATTTGTATTTCATGGGGGCAATTTCGTATTCCATTCATAAGTCTATTATTATTCTACATATATGAAAAGGAAACAGAAACAGCAGCTGTAACAATGGCAATTTTAAGGGCATGGTTAGGTGTTAATAATCACAATATTAAGTAAGTAACGCTGTATAATACCACAACGTGGTGATCGAATGGCAACACAGAAATACAGATTACAGACGATAATTTAGGTTATGCTGCAACGTTACCAGTGGTCAGTGTCGCTACCACACACAAATGAAATTGCAGTTAACAAAATTTTACTCGCTTGACAAACAGGATAGTCAACTTTACATTTCTTGAGTAGAGAACAGACGATAAGCACTGTATAAAGTTTGAACCACGACTGCTTTTCTATGAACTCGCAAAATATTATATTCATTAACATAACTTTATCCCTCTGTTTTTTCCTTTTCTTTGTTTTCTCTTTGCTTTACTTCTCATTTCACAGTGAATCGGAGGCCCTCAGGGACGCGGGGCCCTTTGCGATTGCAACTTGCGCGACCCCATAAATCTGCCCCTGTAAATGATTGTGAAAGTACCGAGGTGGTGTCTCATCTTCAGAAAAAGTGCTGAAATGGCATCCCATCGTACCATACCGCAACAACAGTCCTGCTTCATGCCTAACCAGTCTAGAAACCATTGCATCATCAAAGACTGATGGCACACCAGCTTGTACTTGACCCCTTCTTTCCACCAGAATATATCATACAAAACCTACCACCATTCCTGTGATATGCTTCTTCTTCTCATTAATGCCCACCACATTTAGGTTGAATTTTTCTTACTCCATGGCTAATTCTAATTCTTTCTGACTTATTTATTCCATAGACATTCGTGCAACCAACTGCCTAAAATCTTCATTCTGATATGGATGGCAATTTTGTATTTCTTTGCAACTTGATGTAGTGTTTGACAATTATTTTTAGTAGGAAGTGTTTTGGGGAAACTCCTGACTGTGCATCTGTAAAAATTTGAAAGTTGCATGGCCATTTTTTCCTCCTCACGCTAGATGAAATTTTGTGTAGTTTTATTTACTTTAGTGGCATTGCATTGAACATTACATCATTTTAGACTTTTTGAAAGAAAGTTTATACCAAACCTGCTATCACTTTTTGCAACATGTTACATAATTTTTATCTTGACAAAGTTGAGCACTATTTAAGCTGTTTTTGTGTGTTGAATAATTAACTGAAAGTTACTCATTTTCTTACAGAAGTGGATGATAAAAAACTAAGTCAGAAGAAGAGAAATGGTGGCGAGCCCAGAATAGATAGTGCAAGCTCTCCGGTTTCTCAGTCGTCATGTAGTCCGCAACCAAATTTTGTTGATTCGCCTATGTCATCACCATATGCTGATTCACCTTCAAGTTCATCTTCTGGTTATGTGAGTGATGACCAATACATACCAACAGCCGAGTCTCCCACTGCACCATTTCATAATGATGTATTGGGCTCTGAGAAGATGATTGAGAACATTGACATAAATGATCTGAATCCATCATTAGTAAGTGGCCTTCTAGACAACATACAGGACATGCACAATTCATATTTAATATTTGATGATTCAATGGATACAGATTCAGATGCAAATGATAGCGATTTAATATATCAGGACTACTCAAAAACCTCTGCAGATAATGTTGCTATAAGATCACAAAATATTTTGTCTCACTATGTTGAGATGAATAATGCAGCCATAAAATTTGCACCAGCAAGCAGTTCAGATAATCATGTGGGTTGTAACTCTGTTCAGTCTAAGATGAGTTTGGCAAAGCAAGATGATCTTCAAAGTATGAATGATACTGCTGTTTTGGATTCTGTTGAAGTTCAAAATATTTCTGGGCATTATGTTGACACAGTATCACAGAACAAACATGTGGTAAGTAAAGTATTTTTTCTAATAATTTTATGCATGTTTAGATGTTTTCCTCCAGGTTTTAGAATAAGTTAAATTTGTCAAAAATCAATTCCAAAGCCAATTTTTTGAAAAACAAAGAGGTGAAAAAAATATTTAAAAGGCAGTTTCAATTTCATAATAAATGTAAAAGTTAAAGAACTGCAATTAATGACATCATGGCACCTCTAATTATTATCTACAGTGATCAAATTGATATTATGGATTTTATAGAGATAAGTTGTAGGTATTTGGTGGTCAAATTTTTGAACTAGAACTAGTTCATTGTCAAGATTACGATGAACTAGGTTCTAGTAGGAGAGATTTATGTAGAGAATTTTAGGAAGAAAGTGTTTAACCCCAGGTTCTAGTTTGAAAATTTGACCACCAAATATACAGGGTGCCCAGTAAAGTCCTTTCTCAGCCCTGTAATTTTCGAACGCTGACAGCTATAGCCATAAAAATGATGTCTAGGTATAGTAAAGTAGCTATGCGCTATTCGATGAAATCGCTTACCGCGCCTACTAGCAGCAAAGTCAGGACTTAGGGTGCCGATCTCGAAAACTATACGAGATATGAGAAAATAGTCAATTACAAAGTTGTAGAGGAGCATCGATTTAGTACGAAAAGACACCTTGTGCACATGAATGTTAAGAATAAAATGCGTACAACATTCGTTTGTTTGTTCGCGATGTTGAACACTTACGTCACGAAACGCATCAGAAAGGAGATTATATTGCCTCCCGCAAAGCACTAGCCCGACTCGTGGTCCAGTGGTAGTGCGCGCTCTTCGCATACGATAGGACCTGGGTTCGATCCTTGTCGGGTCCATGCTATAGTCACTGTCTGTAAGAAACGAGTGGACTCTGTGGCGATCATGACAATTCGACTCTCATCGACTAACCAACTCAACTCAACCCATGATTGGTATGCAAGTCGTATGCAATTTCTATGATATGCAAATAAGTATGGAATGTAATACCTTTTTGGCAGGTATAAAAGAGAGTTCCTGAGGTGTATGTCAAATCTCACGGTCATGGAGAAATATTCCAATGATGAGTATTGCGAGATGTTGCTCCTATACGGTGAATGTGGTCGCAATGCAAGAAAGGCAGAATGGCTATATCGTGACCGTTTTCCTGCAGGACTGCATCCGTCATGGAAGACCATCCTCAATGCTGTTAATAGGTTAAGGGAGACAGGCTGCGTGACCAACCGACCTCGATCCGGCAGACCAGCTGCTGTAGGCCGTCAAGTGCAACGAGAGGATGCCTTAGCATATGTCCTCAACAATCCTGAGAGCAGCACAAGAGAGGTTAGTGCCGAATGTGGCCTCTCAAAAAGCAGCGTATGGCAAATCCTGCGGCGATCAAGTGCTCATCCGTTCTGTCCAACACCGTTGCAGGCACTACAGCCAGGAGATGCTGAGCAACGTTACGACTGGTGTAACTTCGTCATGAACAAATTAGAGGTCCAGCCAAGGTTCCTTACCGACATTATTTGGACAGATGAGGTGTGTTTTAGGCGTAATGGCATCTACAATAGGCAGAACATCCATTACTGGGTGCTGGAAAATCCTGCACATGGTCTACCAGTTCGTCATCAGGTGTGGTGGTCCATTAATGTTTGGTATGCCATTTTCAAGGATAGCCTCATCGGACCATTGTTTTACGAGGGTACATTAACGGGAGCCTGATACTTGGAGCTTCTACAGTAGGTGTTACCCGATCTTTTGGACAACCTGCCGTTGCCTCAATTGTGGAATGTTTGGTTCCAACATGACGGCGCCCCTCCGCACCAGCTCCGTTCTTTGGTTGTGGTGCCCTCCAGCTTAACAGCTACCAGGTACAAAGACATTCTGAACAATTCAAAACTACACAACTAGAAAGACCCAACTTAGGTCTTGGCTTCTTTCCTTCAACACACTTCATGCACGTTATCCTTCAACACACTTCATGCACGTTAGCCAGAATGACTGTTCAGCAACAGGCCTTTTGGGTTTAAACATTCTTCATAGCTGCATGCAAGTTGCTGTTGTTATCCTTCAGGCCATGTATATTCTTGTTTTCATTCGTAGAACTCCACAAAGCATCGCCTTCATACATTTGTTTAACCTACGTGATACCTTATTTATATTAAACGCATACTCACTAGTATGTGAGTGCTGTCGCCGTCCCCCCTTCTTCCCCTCTGTTACCTTATGTTCAAACGCACACTGCTAAAAACTTCACTCCTTCTCAATAAATACACACATACACCTTAAATACCCAATTAAATCACACATATATTCTGTTCTGTACAAACACTTTACGTACTATTTACACACAACATTCAAACCACTCAATATAAAATCTCTATCTACATAATTATATTACACTATTTACACCTCATGCTAGTTGAACCTCCGTCAATTATGAATCATGTAGCGCTCCACCTGCATTATATCTCGCAATACTTTGCTGCAAATGCTAACCCTACTCGGCCAGTCACAACATTTCTCAAGTACTTTCAACAGATTCACTGCCATCGGCAAGAGGTTGATGTACACCTTCTGCTCCGCTGACCGCAGACGATGTGAGCGAATTTGTTGAGGTCCCAGCTTCAGTCGAGAACTCCGCATAGCTTCTTCTCTGGCGCCATCTGTTGTCAGTTCTGTTCCCCTTTTTTTTTTCTTTGATTGTTGTTCAAATTTAATCAAGGCTTTCCAATGGTCATTTAAGCTGTTAGGGTCTTAATATTAAATACTCTTGATCTATTTTTCGAAGTCATTACAGACTTGCACATAAACTGGTGCACTTAATTGGTGATGTGAAGTCATTACAGACTTGCACGTAAACTGGTGCATTTAATTGGTGATTTATTGCCATAGAGATGCAAATAATGTAATTCAAAACTAGCTATGCTGTGACAGTACTTTAGCATAGGTGGCACCAACATAATGACGATGACAAAGCTACAAGAATGCAACACCATTACAAGTGAGCAAGAAGACATGAAACTTTGTCTGGTGTGCCTACAATGCAATGTCCTACAAAACTGCAACAAACCACACAAGGAAACTGGATAAGTGTGTTTATACGTTCCATATATTTGTTGACAAAGTGTGTCAAGAATTAATGAAGACACATCTTCAAGAGCGCAGGTTTTAGTCATGTCTAAAGTTGGGTTACATAAGAAACTACTACTGAACGAATTGAATATTGCAATACACCTACCTGAGCCTTGCAAAGAGAGGAAATCCAGAAGCTAAGACCAAGGACTTGCCAAAAGTGTACTAAAACAGTGATAGGTGTAAATCATGTGAGGTATTCCTGTGCCTTGGATCTGGCTTTTGAAGCCCATCATTCCAAAGTTAAATTCTAGGAATAAATCACAGAACTTTGGCAGCAATGATGATATGCTCTAAGAAACATAGTGAATAAGTTAAGTTTCTTGTTTTATGTGATAGGCTGTAGTAAATATAGGTAAAATTTGCTGTTTTGTATAAATCATCCTGTAAGATTTTTTTATGCTTTGAAATTTTAAATGTTTTCCATAGTAGTTAAAAATTGTTGGAGTGGAATGTCATCGTACAGGGAGGTAAAAGGTTAAAAAATTGAGATGTCCAGGTACATTATCCTGAATAAATGTTACCGATTCCCATTTTTGCTGTAATGATCAGAACCATTAGATACTAAAGCCAATCTTCAAACATGGCATGAATCAGGTGAATGATGGATCATTATAATTTATTTGTTTTCTTTCTTATGTATCCTTAATTTTTTTTTTTTCAAAAGCAAAAAAAAAAAAAATTAAGGATGCATATTGCTATTTCAGTCAGGATATTTCATTGCATTATGTGTGATTAGTAGTGTCACAGGATTGAGTGATATATGTTAGTTTTCAACGTTGAAACTAAGTTGGCTTGACAAATTGATTCAAAATGCAATCAGTGACGTTTTGATGTAAACAAACTCAAAAATATGGTAATGTAATGATCTAAAGTTGTTAAATCATTACAAAATAACCTATTTTTTTGCATTTATGCAACTTGATATTTAAACTAACTTTGATGGCTTAAACACTCCAAAAGATTTGAAAAAGATTTTTCATGTAGGAGATATGAAGGCTTGTATACACTGACGGGGAAAAAAATCCCAACACCAAGAAGGGGTTGTGTTAGATAAACGACAGTTGGTAGGCGGTGAGAGTACATCTGTAAGATGACGTCTATGCAAATTTTGCGCTTGGCGCATACGTGTGGCGCTAGTAGCGCCTCGGAACATGCAAAACAGGTTTGCTGTAAATACGAGCTGTAACGTTCGTGAGCGTTAGTTATCGTCGAGATTCGACGTAGTATGTTGATGTTAGTCAAGAATGCCTTTAAGAAGACGAAGAAGCCATTATCAACAGCTCACGGAGTTTGAACGAGGTCGTGTAATAAGGCTACGAGAAGGTGGATTTTCGTTCTGCAATATTGCAGAATGACTTGGCAGGAATGTAGCCACTGTGCATGATTGTTGGCAGCGGTGGTCAAGGGAAGGTACTGCCTTAAGACCGGGTTCCGGCCGGGCACGTGGCACTACTGAGAGGGAAGACCGCCGTGTATGGCGTATGGCCGTGGCGCATCGTACCGCGTCTGCGACAGCAATTCGAGCTGCAGTTGCCAACACAGCGACACAATGAACTGTTACAAATCGGTTACTTGAAGGACAGCTCCGAGCCAGACACCCTGTAGCGTGCATTCCACTTACTCCAAACCACTGCCGTTTGCGACGTCAGTGGTGTCAAGCTAGAGCTCATTGGAGGATGGAGTGGAGATCTGTTGTGTTTTCTGATGAAAGCCGGTTCTGCCTGGGTGCCAGTGATGGCCGTGTGTTGGTTAGAAGGAGGCCAGGTGAGCGCCTGCAACCAACTTGTCTGCGGCCGAGACACACTGGACCTACACCTGGAGTTATGGTCTGGGGAGCAATTTCCTATGACAGCAGGAGCACTCTCGTGGTTAATCCCACGCACCCTGACGGCACAGTTGTACGTCGGTCTGGTGATTCAACCTGTTGTGCTGCCATTCATGAACAGCATTCCAGGGGTGTTTTCCAACAGGATAACGCTTGCCCGCATACCGCTGTTGTAACCCAACATGCTCTACAGAGTGTCGACATGTTGCCGTGGCCTGCTAGATCACCAGATCTTTCACCAATCGAGCATGTATGGGACATCATTGGACGACAACTCCAGCGTCACCCCAACCAGCATTAACCGTCCCTGTATTGACCGACCAAGTGCAACAGGCATGGAACTCCATCCCACAAACTGACATCCAGCACCTGTACGACACAATGCATGAATGTGTTTGCGTGCTTGCATTCAACATTCTGGCGGTTACACCGGTTATTAATGTACCAGCATTTCACATTTAAAAGGGCTCTTCTCGCGCTTACATTAAGCTGTGATCTTGAAACCTTAATCGATTAAATATGTTACCTATACCAATGTATTGCCGCCATTTCATTCCTCTACAACTATTTTTTCGTCGTGTTGGGATTTTTTTTTTCCCGTCAGTGTATATTAAAATTCTGCTCCTTTCAAGGTCTATAAAGATTCTCTATGATACTTCAGCTTGAAGTCCTGTGGTGTATTCCTTAAAACAAAAACATTAAATATACCTTTGCCACCCTAAAACCTAGCACTTTCTTCTCCTTTGCTGTGTGTGTGCACTGTGTGAAATTAATACAGCAATTTATTTTCAAAATAATTATTTACATCAAAATTTATAGCTTGTTCTAGAAAATGCTCTCCTTTAATAATTTTTACTTAGCCACTCTGGAAATCCTTCATCTGCTTTTTGTCTATGATTCTTGTTTTGTTTAGTTAACAAAGTTTTAAAAACATTGTATTTATTCTTATATTCTATGTATCTTCTTGTACGATTCATAGTGCATGTGCGGAGTCATTGTATCCAGCTACATAGTAGTCATGCTGTGGCTTGCTCATACATAGTTTATAGTTACATAGGTAAAAATTCACGTGGGTTTGCAAGTTTTCTTTTGTTTTCCTCTTGGGAAAAGTTAGATATCGATGGCTTATGTGTACGTTAAAGGGAGTTTAAGTGGCCATATTCTCTAGGGATTTTCTGCTAATTAATTTTTTGTTTAGATTTTTCTTGAAGAGAAAATGGGATGTAGCAGCCAAATCGTACTTCCTGTACAAGAAAATAAAGGCAGCAAGTGAGGTTGGAAGGGCACTTGGATAGAGGAAAGAAGATGGATCTCAGATTCTTAGCAAAGCAATGCATATGCTACAGACGTGTTTACATCCCTGGAGTTACTGAAGGTTATAATTACAAATATCAGTTATGGATAAATTTTTGCGTATTTTTGAATAGCAGTCATGCAAAGCTATGAGATGCGAACACACAGCTGGGTTGATCCAAATGCATAGAAGCTTATCCACGGTGCCGCGTGGCAACTTGGTAGATTTGCCATGGTTTCTTATCGGCACCATGTGATTGCTGTTAAAATAGCATAGCAGCAGTGAACGTGTTAAACAATCTGAATCAGATAGATTTATTTACAGTTTAGGACTGCATACCTAGAGGTAAAAAATTGGCTTCCCAAAAGTTTGTAGAGCTGCATCTAAAAAAGTGTATCATTATTGGAGAAAGTGGTACCTGTAGTAAATGTATGTCACAATTCATTAAAAGTTTGTCATGTTTTTTTAATGTCAGATGGCAAAATTAACTACTGAAGATAAACTTCTGATTCATTATCAGCTATAAAAACTGTATATTGCAAGAGTTATGTGCAATTCTTTACTTCTTGCATATTACTTCAGTAAATGTCAGTGTTGTCCAGAATCAAATTTACTGAAAAATTACATTATTGGTCCCTCCTGTGAAAAAGAATGGCACTGATCGCAGGGGCGGCTCCTGCTATGGGGCTGTGGGGCTGCAGCCCCCAACCAAAAGCAGTTTTTTTTTATGCCGTACCAAGAAAGAGAAGTTTTATGAACACCGCTGTAAGTTTTCCCAGCATAATGCCACAACTGCAGTTTTCTGAACTCAACTGGAAGTTTTACCTGCATAACACCAGTGGGAGCGGGAAGAATGTTACGGACTGCGCTCCTTGCAGCCCTGACGGCTATTGAAACCAACTCATGTGGGCAACTCTGCCTATTCCCACATCAGTTCGTTTCCTTTGAATAAAACTTCCCTGGGGACTGCATTCATGGCAGCTCTTGCTAGCAGGGTTGCTCGCGAATGCAGTCTTTCGTTGGGTGGGAATGCATTGCCGGGCCTGTGTGCTTTGTTGATTAATACGGTTCTTGTGCTTCCGAATAAGACATAAAATAGGGGAATGAATTAAAAATAATGACAAATATTGAAATAAAGTATTAAATAAAGTATGTTTGAATGTATTTCTCAACCTGGGTTTTTTTTTCTTCCAATTTTTGGTTTGTTCCTGCTGTTATTCAACGTAATAATTCTAACAACAATGTTGCTCCCATCTAATAACAAATACTCAGTTGCCGAGACTTTTGCAAAAAAAATTATACTTATATTTTCTCTTCTGGTCAAAATGGGCATGTGAACAAATTGCGATTAAACATATAGTTCAGTATTGGATAAATTGAAAAAAGAAAAGAAAAAAAAAAAAAGGGAGAGAGATACTAATTTCTGCAGCGAAATACTTGCACAAAATTGATTTCTTCACTTACCAAGCACAGCGAAATTTTAGCTTTAAACTCACGTAAATTTTTATTCACCAAAAATCATTGAAGTCACTCCACTGAATACATTTTATTTTTCTGCTGCATCCCCCTCCCTCCCAAAAATCAGCTGTGCAATTCAATTTAGGTGGTGTACTTAATTACTTTGAAAAGAACATTTAATCAGATATCATTGTTTAGAAAATTTACGAAGTTGGTAAATTTTGGAAAAAAAAATTTTCTACACTAAATTGTTATCATGATGGCTTCAGAATTAAAACTGGACTGAATATGTTTGCAATCCGTTTTTATTAAGGAGAATGCCGGTATGTGAGTATCGCAATAACAACTCATCGCGAAATTCTGGCAGACCCTTCAAAATTCCACAAAATGTTTTTCATCGCCGTCCAAGTTGCAGTGGTCGGTATCAAGTCGAAGTTTCAAAGGGAGTGTATCAGAAGAAAAAATATATATTGTCATATTTCTAGGAGTCACAATGAGACACTTGGGAACGCATACATGACCTTGAGTGTGTCTCCACTACCACTGGTACATGCATTAATTTTTTTGTCCTTATATATATAAGAACAAAAAAATTGGATGAAAGTCTCCAAGTTTCTTCTTCCACAACAGTCTGCCTTGAGTCATTTTCTTTCATGCTTTCGAATTTCATGTACCCATCTCCCTCTTGTCATCTTCTGGGTATTGTTTTTCCCTTGCTATCCAGTTCAATATTTCAACTCTCCGTCGGTGGTTCTTTCTTCTAGCAATATGTTCATCCCATTGCAATTTCAGGAATTTTGACCATGTCTTCCACTCTTGTCATTTTCCCGATCCACAAGTTCCTATTTGTATCTTTCCAGGTAACATCAAACATGCATCTCTACATGCTTCTTTCAGTTGTCTGTATGTCTATTTTAGTTGAGGTCCATATCTGTGCTTCATGCGTAAGAACTGGAAGGATGCACTGATTAATCAGTTTTTTTATAAGAAATAATGCATCCGACGAAGTTTTATAGGTCGATTATTTTCTTCATAAATGTGACAATGTGGCCATCGCTTAATATTTGTTGCCTAATTTAGGTATCGGTACCTTTACATTTTGCCTATCAATCGCTAAATATAAAATCTAAATATTAATTTCTTGTAAAAAAAAGGACTTTTGATCAGTATATATATATATATTATTGTTATTATTATTATTAAACGGACAGCATCAGCACAGGCGCAGTAACTTAGCTTTCGAAGTGTATCATGATATCTACAAAATTGAGATGCAGCCCCCCATCTCAGCTTACCACGAGCTACCACTGACTGATTGTGTAACACTTAAGCAGTGGATACCTGTCAACCAAACACCTCTTGAAACAATGATGTAAAAAAAAAAAAAAAATGTCAGAAGAGATTGATTTTTTATAAAGATTATATTATTTCTTTTTATATCATTTTTAGTTCAAAAAATGATAGTTATTAAAGTTTTACTACATTGCATAAGATAGAGATACCTTCTGCCTGATGAATCCTCCCAGTTTAAATTGGCTATTTACACCTAAAATAAAAATATCAACATTTACCACAGTCAAAGGTTTATTGTACATTGACTATAGTTTCGCAGAGCTTTTGGCTCTGCTTCATCAGGACGAAGGAGCGTAAACATTCAAATCATTGTGGCATCATCAGAGTTCTGTTGGTCATGGTTTTTGGTGAGTTGTTTCCACATGCTTGAAAGAAATGGAGTCGACGTCATGTCGTTGACAAGCCATGAAGAGTTCCAGTATATGTGACAAGCTTCTAATACATTAAGCTTGATAGTTGAATCAGGTTTATCAATGAGCATAGCATTTCCAAACAGAAATCTATGGTTGCTTTCGTGACAATGCTGGGCTATAGATGACTTATTCAGTTCCCAGTTCCGTACGTAGGTCTTGCGTTCCTTCACACACGGTCTGTCCTATATATGAAAGTCCACATTCACAAGGTATCTGATAAATTCCCCAGGAATTTATGTCTTCGACTTAGTTTTTTGTTTCGAAAAAAAAATTATCTTGTTTATGGGTTTAAAAATAACTTTAAAATTAAAACTCTTGAGAATTTTTTAAATTTGCTTTGGAATTTCAAAAATTTTGAAGAGTTTTAATTTCAAAGTTATTTTCAAACCCATAAACAAGATAATTTTTTTCAGATCAAAATATCAGGTCGAAGACATAAATTCCTGGGGAATTTAAGAGATACCTTGTGGATGTGGACTTTCATATATAGGACAGACCCGCAGGGCTTTAAATTTCTGTGTGAGAGAACACAAGACCTATGTACGGAACTGTGAACTGAATAAGTCGCCTATAGCCCAGCAATGTCACGAAAACAACCATAAATTTCTGTTTGGAAACGCTACGCCATTGTTCGTACGCTCCTTGAAAAGTACTTGAAAAAGTTTAAGGCTCTGTAAATGGTACTTGATTTTTTTTTTTAGAGTAATGATATGAAAGAGAATGTGTTAAACAATTGTTTGTGCTAAAAAGATGTATAGAAGATTTCTGTGTAGTTCCAATAAAACACCAAGCTGATCAAATAGCACAGAACTTGCTTTCACCCCAGTGAAGTGTGTGGAAAGCTAGTGCCTTGGTTATGATATCACTATAGAGTAAAGAGTCAGCCATATGAGTAAAATAAGTGGAATGATGTATTCGCAAATTTTGATGGCCTTCTGTTTACTGGGGCTAGGGATGCATGGAGGGTGGAACTTCCAGGAATTGCTTGTGCTTCACTCGTGGAACCTTCGTTTCTTGGCTGCATCAAAAAATGCATCAAAGTATCAGTCATGCATCAAAAATAAAAAGTTAAAGCAAACAATAAGTCTGATTCCAGCAGACGAATATAAAAATAATTTACAGTTTCAAAATATTCCACAAAATAAAATGATTTTGAAAAATACCAGAACAGAAGGGCAATTCAAAGTTAGTAAAATAAACCAACATGGGGCAGGTGGTAACAGGCAGGTCATTGAAGGTGTGCCCACCCAGCTGAGATTAATGGTCTGAACATACTAAAATACCTACCTACTGACCGACCGACAGCACACACATGATAATTCGGGTTTAAAAAGTCCTTGAAAAGTGCTTGAATTTATTTTGCTTTGAAGAGTACGAACCTTGTACGCTCATTGATAAACCTGATTTGACTATCAAGCTTAATGTATTAGAAGCTTTTCACATATACTGGAACTCTTCACGGCTTGTCAACGACATGATGTCGACTCCATTTCTTTCAAGCGCGTGGAAACAACTCGCCAAAAACCGTGACTGCTTGAACTCTGATAATGTCATGATTTTTTAAATGTTTACGCTCCATTCGTCCTGATGAAGCTGACCCAAGAGCTCTGCGAAACTATAGTCGATATATATAATAAACCTTTGATTGTGGTAAACATTGATATTTTTATTTTATCTCAACACCACAAGTTTGTAATCATAAATTATGTATTACTTACACCTAAGACAGTATCACCTCACACTACATCATTTTGAGGCCATTTATGGAGAGGTGTATTTCATTTTAATATTTTATTAATAATGATCACATTGCAGTCCCAACTGGAAAGTTGGCATACTAGGAAACAAAACACTAAGGATGCCATGTAATTTAAAAAAAAAAAAAGAAAGTTCTTTAAAATATTCAAGGTCAAATTTTTTTAATTTTCAGCACGATAGGAAAGCTCATCTGAAATGCTATAAAATGACACAAATTTCAACCTTCCAGCCCAGTTAGGTTACGAGATGCAACTATTATACTTGAACATTGAAACCTTTTAGGTGGACCAAGCTAATTTGGAATTTATGCATAAGTCTAAATGCGCCAAATTTCAGGAAAATCAAGAGGTCAAGTTGTGAGCCTTGTTGATTTGACATGGTGTTTTTTTAACATTGTGTTTTGTTCACAGGTACTATTTGGCATTCTTATTTCATCATAATAGGCACATTGGGTACTTGCATATGTGTATGCACATAACTTTTCAATCTTTTGCTGGTTTCCTTGCTTTCACTCATTCATAAAAAATTGATTATCTATGCTACTTGGAATTTATTTTTTATTAGGCCCAAACGTTTTCATAAATTTGTTTTCCTGTACAGGAAATTTAGACCAATACTGAAATTTAAGATATAGTAGAATTTCTTTATATATATTCTAAATTCCAGGAGCATTGTTTACTTTCTACTGGTGATTTACTAAATGGCATACATATTTTTTTTAAATAAATAAATGTGAAAGGTAACTCACAGAAAGTAAATATTGAGGTGGAAATTTGAGTAATAGTTACATTATGTAGGAACTGTTTACAAAAAAATATATTTTTATTCATAAAATATTTGAATGCATCTTTATCCGTTGTATGAAAAAATTGTGTGTACTCTTGTTTTGTACTGCATTTTTCATTGATTTTTTAATCACAAAAGAACCGCTTTAGCCCTTCTGTTTGCTCTGTTCAGTGTTGTATACATTGCTCTTAAATATTTCTGCTAAAGTCATAATTTTTGCAGGATTTAGAAGACATTGGCACAGTTCTGCAGTCACTCCTGTGTAAGTGTTTTATTTAACTTTATTTTTATTTTTTTTACTTTTTTCAAGTGCACTGTTCAATAATTTTTGAAGTTTAATGTGTTTTTTTATGAAGAAATATATATAAACTATTCTTTAGCTGTATTAAGTAGTTTACATCAGTGATGCTTAAAACATGGAATAAGTATTGCTTTTTTGTTTGAAACATTCACTGAGCATACACACTGTTTTTGGACTGGTCTTGCATTTAAAATGCTCATTGACACTTTCTATGAGTATGCAATGTGTGATGATCCTTTTTGTATGATCTGAGAACCAACCACATGTGACTTTCTCATTTGGGGGGGGGGTCTGAGGACCACTTCCAGAGCCTGAGGTAACTGTATGAGTTTGATTGACTATGATTCTAATGCAGAATTCTATGATGATTTTTTTATATATCATAAAAAAATTCCTGCAAATCTTTTGTTAACACAGTGTGAGTGAGAACTGCCTGGAAGATCATTATATGTAGGTCACTTGATAAGTTCTGAGATACATTAGAATTAAGGCAGATCACCTGGACATAGTGAAAAAAAAATATTTTGAGGGGTATCTTACAATTGGACTGAAGCTTAGAAAAACACACATGGAATGAAACTGTGAAATGCTTCAACCACTTGACAATGGCTTCTCCTTTCAAGTTTCTGATTGTTATGGAGGACAAGACATTGATTTACCAATTTAACCTAGAAGCAAACTGCTAGTTATGCATTTGTGTTTTCCTGGATTACAATCCACCTGTCACAGTGAACAGACCAAGAAACATTGGAAAGAAAATACTGTAATTACAACATTCTTTGGAACCAGTGGTCTCATGGCAGCAGTGTTGTTGGGAAATCAGTTTAGAGTGCTCAGTGGTACACCACTATATTTGCCTTCCAGGAATGTTTGAAAAAGTCAAAGAAAGGTAACCAAGAACTGACTTAAGGTGCATCCTCCTGCACAATAATACCTCTACCCACATGATCAGTTGAACCAACTCCTTTCTAGAGAGCACACCAGTCAAGTTGCTTACCCATCCAGCCTACATTCCAGATCTGGCACCTCGTTACTTCTTTTCATTCCTGTGGTGAAGGATTGACATAGAGAACACCAATTTTCTAGTCCAGATGAAGTTCTTGTAGCATATGAATAGCTGAAAATAGGGCCGAAAATTGAGTGGCATCAGTGCTTTCAGAAATGGCTTGAGAGAATAAGATATTTTATAGAACGTTGCATTCAGTATTTTTTTCTTTTTTAATGTAATGGCTGGAACAGCATTTATCGCCCATTGATCTGTGTCTCAAAACTTTTTTGGTAACCATACTCTTCTGTGCTGATAAATGCAAACATGCTAAATTCTCCGCTTTAAGTGGGGTTGCTCCGTTTTTGACAGCTAAATCCGCACGCCCTGCTCAAAGTTTTAAAACTCTGGTCGTTAGAAATTATTTTTTTTTAATATCCATATTATTTCAGTTTTTTTTAAAAGGTTAAATTACAAATTCTTCCAAGTGTATTAAAGTATGCATTTCCCTCCTTTTTTTTTCTTTTTTCAGTATGTGTGTTTGTAACTACGGAAGAATGGGATATTTCACTCTTCTTGGTGGTTTCCATGCTATCAAGGCCAATCTATTTCACTGTGTCTGCAAGTGTATTCAAGCTCATTGGTTTTAGGGTTGCAGTGCAGCAGGGAGCTGAACAGGTCTTGGGAGGGAGAGTTGAATGGGGGAGGGGGCATTACTCCAATATGACTTTGTGTGTGGCAGCGCTGCGCAAATTGCAGGGAAGATATATGAAGTGACAGCGAAGAAGCACGGTGCAGGGTGTGAAGTTTCAGCAATGGAGTGGACATAGACCTAGTTGTTTACAGTTTTCATTATTTTGAACAAGGTAAATTTCTTTTTGTGCATTATGCCAAAACAACCATATACGCAATACTTATACAGATGCTTACGAGAAGCAATGGCCCAATTTTGAAGCGTTCCAAGAAATCAGAAACACGCTTACTGTTCTGTTTGTTACATCAATTTCACTATCGCACATGGTGGTTTAAGTGACTGCAAACATGTTGCATGCTGCCGGCATGTAAATAATGCTAAAGTAAGGGCATCTAGCTGTACCCTTGCATCTTCATTTATTTCCATGTTAGAAGATGTCTGTGTAATAGCGTGGAAACATTGTTCGCAACTTTTTTAATAGAGCATAATCTGCCCATCTTTGTGGCACACCATGCCTGGCATTTGTTTATTAAGATGTTTCTGGATTCTGACATTGCCAGAAAATACAGATGTGCATGGATAATTTGTAGTAAAAGAAGTAGAACTGTTTGTAAACTTCAAAACAATATATACCCTGCATTTATAAAAAATATTAAGAAATTTATTATGTGTTTCTTGATATAATGTGCATTGCTTTGTTTTTAAATACATGGGCATTCATCCACATGAAGAAATACCTCCCCCAAATGTGTGTGCTGCTGCTTTGGACATCCCCTTCTGGAAGTTGGCAACTCTGTAAATGTAAAACTAGATGTGGATGTATTTAAAGAGAAAAACAAACAAACATACTATGTGATCCACATGCGGTTACAGTATGTACCTCTATAAGTAAAAATATTTTTTGGGACTTTGGAAACCAAGGAGGCAGATAAAATACTTCACAGTTCAGGGGAAATTGCCAGTGTTTCTATGCCAAAAGGGATAACCTCAGTGTTATCCCTTTTTGGCATAGAAACATCATTTTTAATTATGGCATACTTTTCAGAAAACTCAAAAATTGAGTCCTTTAAGAGTGGTAATCAAATCATCATCTCTTGATTTCTATCAAAGAACAAGTAACTATGATGGCACTCAGAAGAGTGCATGTCCAAGCAGTTGAAATTTCAAAGCTTAGTCAGTAGCTAATATGCAGTAGAAGCAAAGCATGTTTCTCACAGCAGTAAATCATTCATCTTTGTAAGAGGCAATGCTATTGACAAAAGATTTCCTGCACCCCCCCCCCCCCCCAAAAAAAAAAACTTGCAACTACAAAGTGCTTTGGAAATGAAATTTCCACGATACGTCTTATCAAAGCCAATTCACTTGATGCACATGTAATAGAAGTTACATACATACAAACAACGACACTACTTACAAAAGTAAGGCGGCCCATTGTTTTTCTTACTTACCATTTCAGGCACGTATAATATTCTTTCTTATCTTCTTGCCGAATGAGAGGATAGATGTCTTTTTATAATTCTTGTGCAGCGATATTAAGCTGAAGAAAACTTGCGGTCCCACATTTTACCATCGTAATTCTACCAAGCTCCAAGATGCGTTACCATGTGATGAATTCAACTTTAAAAAACGTATGCACAACAAGGGAATTCCTGATACCTTGTATCACCAACGACGTAAATTGCAAAACATAAGACACATTCGAAAAACAACTGAAAACCCAAAAACTCCATTGTGACTTTCAACTATAAAAACACGTTGAACCCCGCGAACCGAAAACCAACTAACACCCTTTAAAATAGTATAAAAACTGTATGCACAATTTAAAACCTAATAATGAAATCCCTGAGAAATCAAACACGCCACAAACTACGAAGACCTTAAAATTCACACTATTAAAAGCACATGAAAACCAATTAGAAACTGCATCTGCGAAAAATTAACACATTATGGCTATGTACAAAACAATGAAATAATATCAACCACATCAAACTTTTGCAATCCAAACAAAAAAAGAACATTAACTGCAATTGCACACACGCCTAGTATAACCTCGCCTTATCGTCACAACTCTTCATCCAAATACACTTGAAGTGCAAACTATGTGAGAAATGCAAACATCCACCCCTCCCAGCCAACAAGTTGACCTTGGAACGCTTTCATCCAATCACTATGGACATCTTCAGCTAGGCATTGTTACCTGCTGGTCAGCTACCAGCGTTATGTGTCAGCAGAAGTGAATCCATGATCCAGCCTCATATCAAACATCTGAAGCAAAACGGAGGTGGCGCCATCCATAAATAGAAGCCGTAACTATCTAAAAATTTGTAATTTTATTCTCCAGAAAAACTGCTTTTTTGTGCCTTTATACTATTCCTTTACCTACTAGCTAGTTTTTTTGTTTTTTCTTTCCCTTCCTTTTCCTTTTATTTTTTATAATTTTTCCCTTCTTTCTTCGCTGCCTTTCCTTTTTATCTTTTTCAAAATTACTCTCAAGCTGTATCATTTCTTGCCAATAATGTTCAAGCTGTCTTGGATCATTATTATTGCAAATGTGGTTATCATTTTTTAAACCAGTACGTACGCCTCTGCCGTTCTTAAATGCCTTTGCGATGTACACCTTTTTAATATTTTAATTTGATCGAATTCTGGGTATACCTTGTTATCAATACAATGTTGTATTAATGCAGTTGTAGCCTGTTTTTAGTGCCAATTTCTAATATGTTGTTTCAACCGTATTCTCAATCTATTCTTTGTACTGCCAATATAAGAGATGAGCGGATTGCATTCTATTGGAATTTCATAAACGCCAGCTGAATCAAGAATACCTTTTGACATACCATTTGTAATCATTAAGTTCTTGATAGAACAAACTGTACTAACCATTTGCAAACCAAATTTTGCAGCCAATTTATTAATTTCTCCTGAAAAACCTCTAACATATGGAAAAGCCCCAATGCATTAAAGTGGTTGATTTTGTAATTCTAACAGTCTGTTTTTTCTAAAATTTCTTTTAACCTCATTAGTCCATTTATTTATTAATCTCAGGGGATATCCATATTTTCATGTAATTTCTTCAAAATGCTGTAGTTCTTCAAATATGAAAGTTCTATTAGAAGTATGCGTAAACGCTCTTTTTATCAAATTTTTAATACTATTGCTTTTTTAAAACATAGAATAGGCTGAGTCATATGGAATTATTACTGGAATGTAGAAAGGTTTTCTGAAAACCTTAAAATTAAAATTAGTTGTATTTTTCGTCAATAAAACATAAAAAAAGGCATCCTGTTATTTTCTTCAAATTCAATAGTTAATTCTATAGATGGACAAATTGTAGTAAACCTGTTAGGCAAAATTTGTAATTGTACTTTGTTTAGTTTAGACAAAATGAAAATATTGTCAACGTATTGACAATATATTAACGGTTGCTCTTCCATGTTTTCAATAACATCATGCTCAATAAACTCCATTATTACCTCTGCATAAAGCGCGAACAAAGGTGATCCCATAGGTCCTCCTTGCTCCTGCTTATACATAATTCCATCAAAAATAAAAAAAAATTGATTGTTAATAAATAACATGATCCTTTTCAAATCTGCAATTTGTCTTTCATCTAAGTACTTTGCAAGTTCTAATTTTTTAATAATAATATCAATTGCCTTGGGAACAGGAATACTAGGAAACAATGCTTTGACATCAAGGCTTGCCATGTGATAATCTGTTAAATCTTGATAAATAGCTTTAATTTGATCAAGGAATGCTGTTGTATTTTTCAAATTAAATGCTGTTTTCATGCAGAGTGGTGCCAAAACTCTACAAATATTTTCGTTCTAATGGAATAAGTGGAGATCTCTGTTTTGAAACAATCAATCGCTTTGGAACCTCTTCTTTATGGGTGTTGATTTTGGCAAAGATCCTTGGTACACTTGCTCCTACTGGTGGATAAGCTTTTTGATTGCCTCAGGCAGCACACTGTTATTTCTAACACTTGCCAAAAACCGAATCTGCTTTCCCGTAGGATCTGTTTTAACTATATTGCATTTTAAATCATCAATGGCTCTTTTAACTTTTGCATATATGTTAGAAATAACAGCGTGCTGCCTGAGGCAATAAAAAAAGCCTATCCACCTGTAGGAGCAAGTGTACCAAGGATCTTTGCCAAAATCAAGACCCATAAAGAAGAGGCTCCAATGCGATTGATTGTTTCAAAACAGAGATCTCCACTTATTCCATTAGAACGAAATATTTATAGAGTTTTGGCACCACTCTGCATGAAAACAGCATTTAATTTGAAAAATACAACAGCATTCCTTGATCAAATTAAAGCTATTTATCAAGATTTAACAGATTATCACATGGCAAGCCTTGATGTCAAAGCCTTGTTTCCTAGTATTCCTGTTCCCAAGGCAATTGATATTATTATCGAAAAATTAGAACATGCAAAGTACTTAGATGAAAGACAAATTGCAGATTTGAAAAGGATCATGTTATTTACTAACAATAACAAAAATTTTATTTTTGATGGAATTATGTATAAGCAGGAGCAAGGAGGACCTGTGGGATCACCTTTGTCCACCCTTTACGCAGAGGTTAATAATGGAGTTTATTGAGAATGATGTTATCGTGAAAACATGGAAAAGCAACCGTTAATATATTGTTGATACGTTGACAATATTTTCATTTTGTCTAAACTAAACAACGTACAATTACAAATTTTGGCTAACAGGTTTACTACAATTTGTCCATCTATAGAATTAACTATTGAATTTGAAGAAATAACAGGATGCCTTTTTTGGATGTTTTATTGATGAAAATACAACTAATTTTGATTTTAAGGTTTTCAGAAAACCTTTCTACATTCCAGTAATAATTCCACAGGACTCAGCCCATCCTATGTTTCAAAAAAGCAATAGTATTAAAAATTTGATAAAAAGAGCATTTACGCATACTTCTAATAGAACTTTCACATTTGAAGAACTACAGCATTTTGAAGAAATTACACGAAAATATGGATATCCCCTGAGATTAATAAATAAATGGACTAATGAGGTTAAAAGAAATTTTAGAAAAAACAGACTGTTAGAATTACAAAATCAACCACTTTAATGGATTGGGGCTTTTCCATATGTTAGAGGTTTTTGAGGAGAAATTAATAAATTGGCTGCAAAATTTGGTTTACAAATGGTTAGTACAGTGTGTTCTATGAAGAACTTAATGATTACAAATGGTATGTCAAAAGGGATTCTTGATTCAGCTGGCGTTTATGAAATTCCAATAGAATGCAATTCGCCCATCTCTTATATTGGCAGTACAAAGAATAGATTGAGAGTACGGTTGGAACAACATATTAGAAATTGGCACAAAAAGAGGCTAAACTGCATTAATACATTGTATTGATAACAAGGTATACCCAAAATTTGATCAAATTAAAATATTAAAAAGGTGTACATCGCAAAGACATTTAAGAATGGCAGAGGCAGTACCGATTCAAAAAATGGTAACCACATTTGCAATAATAATGATCCAAGATAGCTTGAACATTATTGGCAAGAAATGATACAGCTTGAGAGTAATTTTGAGAAAGATAAAAAGGAAAGGCAGCGAAGAAAGAAGGGAAAAAATTATAAAAAATAAAAGGAAAAGGAAGGGAAAGAAAAACAAAAAAACTAGCTAGTAGGTAAAGGAATAGTATAAAGGCACAAAAAAAGCAGTTTTTCTGGAGAATAAAATTACAAATTTTTAGATAGTTACGGCTTCTATTTATGGATGGCGCCACCTCCGTTTTGCTTCAGATGTTTGATATGAGGCTGGATCATGGATTCACTTCTGCTGACACATAACGCTGGTAGCTGACCAGCAGGTAACAATGCCTAGCTGAAGATGTCCATAGTGATTGGATGAAAGCGTTCCAAGGTCAACTTGTTGGCTGGGAGGGGTGGATGTTTGCATTTCTCACATAGTTTGCACTTCAAGTGTATTTGGATGAAGAGTTGTGACGATAAGGCGAGGTTATACTAGGCGTGTGTGCAATTGCAGTTAATGTTCTTTTTTTGTTTGGATTGCAAAAGTTTGATGTGGTTGATATTATTTCATTGTTTTGTACATAGCCATAATGTGTTAATATTTCATAGATAGATGCAGTTTCTAATTGGTTTTCATGTGCTTTTAATAGTGTGAATTTTAAGGTCTTCATAGTTTGTGGCGTGTTTGATTTCTCAGGGATTTCATTAATAGGTTTTAAATTGGGCATACAGTTTTTATACTATTTTAAAGTGTGTTAGTTGGTTTTTGGTTCATGTGGTTTAACATGTTTTGATCATTGAAAGTCACAATGGAGTTTTTGTGTTTTCAGTTGTTTTTCGAATGTGTCTTACGTTTTGCAATTTACGCCGTTGGTGATACGAAGTATCAGGAATTCCCTTGTTGTGCATACTTTTTTTTCAAGTTGAATTCATCACATGGTAATGCATCTTGGAGCTTGGTAGAATTACGATGGTAAAATGTGGGACCGCAAGTTTTCTTCAGCTTAATATCGCTGCACAAGAATTATAAAAAGACATCTATCCTTTCGTCCGGCAAGAAGATAAGAAAGAATATTATACATGCCTGAAATGTTAGGTAAGAAAAACAATGGGCTGCCTTACTTTTGTAAGTAGTGTCGTCGTTTGTATGTATTTAACTATATTGAGCACATTGCTATCAAAGTATTTGAATGAGTTTTCAAGCTCAAGTGGTACATTGAACTGTGTAGAATGTAATAGAAATATTAACATTTGGAGAAGAGTGAACTGGTTTCTTCACATGATAGAAATGTGAGTGCACTGGGTACTTCATACATGTGAATTCATTGGCTGTCAAAGAGTTGTGTGTGCTGCTGAGAATGTTTGAGTAAAGATAAGTACCAGTTCATTTTAAACAAAAAGTCTGAATTTGCTGTTCATTTGCTCCAATCAAGTTGACTAACACAGTTCTTGTGAACCTCGTTGACTTTCTAGCAACTCATGAATAACTTCAAGGCTGTTTGAACTTAGCTTAGTAATTTACTAATAGGCAATTTTTTTCCAACTCTTGAATAAAAGAAAAACTATAAAGATAATTGAAACTCATTTATATGTTTGATATTCGGAATGAATTTAAATTAAGCTTTAAAAGTATCACTATCATTCTACAAGTCTGTCTACTGTAACACTAATACGGTGTTGAGGCATGCCAGCCATTCGACTATCGCCTGTTTCACTCCTTAGCCCATTTCCTACAAGGAGAGCATTTTGCTTCAGTAGTGGATGTGAAATCTGGCATCAGAGAGTTTTTGTCCTGGAAACCTGCCAAGTGATAATACTGTGGGATCACTGCCCCAGTTGATGGCTGGCAAAGGACTAGAAAACAACAGCCTGTACAGAATGAGATGAAAATGTATGGCTTTCTTGCATCATTAAATTTTTTAGCTGCAAATTGGACAAACTTTTGACTCACTCTGGTAATTAAATGTCATTCAGTTGAAATTTAAATTTTTTATTCAGTATTTACTTCCTAGTGGCACTTATACGCCCTCCCATGTATTTGTGATTTCATTTATTTGTAACTCTTCTTAGTGATATTTATGACTGAAAACACAGGTTTTGTGGCCCCTGGAATCCGATTTCCCCTTTTCTCACGGCCTGGATTTTTCATATTTTTGTGAAAAGACCTTGAATTGTTTCCTTGCAATGAAAAAAAAATATATATATATATATATATATAAAACATGGGCAAAGTATTTGGATTGATTGCATCACTGTGTTCTAACTCACTGTGGCATCTTCTAGCGATGATATCACTTCCTTCCATGGTGTGTGGAGATGTGGTGCTGGAATGTAAGGTAGTTGAGTGGTATATTTCCAGCCATTTTGGTGTTTGGAATAGCATTTGTGTGGTGCAGTTGAAGTCACAACAGTGTGTGAAAAGACCTTGAATTGTTTTCTTGCAATGAAAAAAAAAATATATAAATAAAAAACATTGGCAAAGTATTTGGATTGATTGCATCACTTTTTCTAACTCACTGTGGCATCTTCTTGCGATGACATCACTTCCTTCCATGGTGTGTGGAGATGTGGTGCTGGAATGTAAGGTAGTTGAGTGGTATATTTCCAGCCACTTTGGTTTTTGGAATAGTATTTGTGTGGTGCAGTTGAAGTCACAACAGTGTGTGAAAACCTTCCCGCTAGTCCAAAGTGGCCCTTCCTTCTAGCACGCGCTTTCCTCGCTGAAGGAGATTGATATTTGGCCTCTCTGCTGCCGATGTGAGAAGCAATAGGTGACTGTAGAGCAGAAAATTTTCATTGCCATGACAAAATTGTTTTGTATTATTATCAGCGTGCTATGTTTCAAATTGCTTCATATAAGTTTTATACAGAGATATAAGTTTTTTTTTTTTTTTTTTATGTTGCACTTGGTAGGGTAAAACATGGATTTCTTTTCACCTTGCACATAGTACAGTTAGTTGGTGAGCCCGAAACAGGGAAAAACACAAATTTCAAGGTGCTTCAACTGTCACACGTGAAATTAGATTGGTATTTCCCTCTTTCTAAACACATAACCACTATAGGGGGTTTATGTTTTAGAAAGAGGGATTAATTATTTATTGGTTTATTGTTAAACCACAAGCCAAATGGCATTCATCACCTGCTGTGTGGCACTGATAACAAATGCCCCACTGTGAAAGTCTCTTTCACACTTGTCCCTCTCCCATAAATGGAAAGTTTTTTACCCATTAGGAGGAAGAGTTAAACAAATACAGTAATGAAGCAGTGGTAACAACTTCCATTTAATGCATAAGTTTCTGCTTGTCTACAGTGTTTGTGCATAACTTTTCACACATCTAGAGTGATTTCACCCCCAATGTTATTCAATGTAAGTTGTGCAGATGATTCAAAATTTATTAAAAATAAAGTTTTCGTAACACCTTTCTTTTTGTTGCATCATTTATCTTTAACGAAAGTAATACAATGTAGTCCTGCTATCGTGTTGGTGGAATGATGGAGGGTTGACAAATAAAAATTCCTTTCTGGTATGTTTATATGCAGCTTTAAATGGTGTGACATTATTTCCGATAACAAACTAACAAAATAAAGGGAACTGCGGTGTTATTCTCAGAAAACACAGTATTAATTTTTTCTTCAATGTGGCTCTTGTTTAATTGCTGTTGTCCAAGATAGATGTAGGCATCAGTTACTTTAAAAATTTTCCTGTCAACGAATTTTTCAGTTCTTGTAAAAATCATTGTACATTAATTTCATTTTTTGCATTATCTTCATCCTCTTGTTTTTCCAGTTCAATTATTGAAAGATATACTGTGAATCATTGAAAAACTTAGGAGATATGGTATCATCTTATCTCACTCCCTTTGCAATTTTTATGTGTTGTGTCCAACAGTTGAACCTTTGTACTCGCTAAGGATAGCAGAATGAATGTCACGTGACTCACGTCTTGTTTTACATATTATGATTTAGAAAAACATGCTATGTATTAAAAGAGTATTCAACTAATAAAACTGAAAGGTAGTTAAAAGTAAAGTTAGGCATACCCTAGGTTCTTGAGTTCTGTTCCACATTCTGCCTTGTTATTGATAAGCCTAACATCAAATGTTGAATGACTTCCAATTAGCCATAGATTAAAAGAATGAATTTTATAAAACTACAGGTTAACAGATGAAAATTAAAATAAGTTAAAAATATCTTTAAGGGATACAATTCTCCCTCTCTCTCAATGCAGCTGCATGAAGAATATAAAACCAATGCAAACCATAACATCAAAAAAAAAAAAAGCCAAGGCATTGCATCACACAGATGGTGTTTTTTTCCTCTAACACTTCAGAAACATTTTGCCTAGCATTTAACTGGCATTTTCAACAACACATGGTGGAACACTTTATATTGCTGATGGTGGAACACTTTATATTGCTGCCCGGTGGCACAGTGGTGTAAGCGCTGGCTTATCACCATTCGTCCGAGAAGGGTCTGGGTTCGAATCCCTGTGAGGCATGGATGTTGTGTTTGTCTTATGGCACTAGTTGTCTCCCTTCCCTGGAACCCGTGACCCTAAATTAAAGATGTGCAACTGCTTATAGCCTATTGAGTTGTTCACAGTGTTTGTTAAACCTTCAATAAAAAAACAAACTATATCATGTGATAAGGAGTAGACCAGGGCTCCTCGATTGTCACGTCATCATCCATGTTTTGATGTTGCCCTATGTCTTCTACTTTGTGTTTTCTTCATTTTTCTTCTTCAATAATATGCTTCCATGCATAAGTTAAAGTAATGAGTATTGGTGATACAATTGGAATTGCTTTTCTTCTCAATGCAGACTTCCTCAGCCATTAATATTTGCCCCATTTATTGTGTTGCACATATATAGCTGGTTTTTTTTACAATCAGGTACAGCATGATTGTTGTCAATACTGTAGTCAGTCAGTGTGGTTTTATTTTGTTTCTCGTTTCAGTTCTTAAGGTGCTTTAATAATTGTACCCCTCCAGATTTCTTTTGGTATTTCCTGTGCATGATGACTTTGTTAATATAATTATCTCATTCCTTAATAGGTATTTTGTAAACTCTGTTTCCCTTTAATGTACTAGTATTTTTGGGATTCTGCAGGATGGTTCTGTTTAGGTCTTTTATGATAATTCCTATATCTTGGTCAGCTTTTTTCACAGAGGTTTTGTATAGTTTTCTGTAATGTTTTGGTATCATATATCCAGGATTTCTGTTGGGGGGGGGGGGGATAGAAAAATCGCATATATATGTGTGTGCAATATATTGTTTCTGTAATTCCATGGACAAATAGAAAAAAAAAGCAATTTCTTCGTGCCTTTTAAGAGTTGTTTAAAATTTTACAAAACTTCTTGTGTGATGGTCCCATGGACACTAAAATAGGTGTTTCATAAGACAGTCCCTCACCAAAAATGTCTTGCTTCCATATCTCCCCATACAGATTCCTATGAAGTTTCAGTCTTCCTTGGATGCCTTCTCATGTTACAAAATGTAGAACAAGTAACCAGAAATGCACATCTCTTAACTCATTTCCAATATTTCACAGATGGGGCTACTGAAAATATACTTAGACATTGAAAGAAAACAATATACGAGGTAGGATTCAAAAGTTCTGGGACTTGGCATATAGTTCCTTACCTTGAATACTTTAAAACACAGATGCACAACCACCTTCATAATAATCCCCTTGGGCGACGATACGCTTCTGGAAGCATTGCTGAAAGCCTTGTTTTGCAACCTCTCGCAATGCCTCCTGTGTTGCGGTTTTTACCTCATTTGTTGACACAAGATAACGTCCCTGCAGATTTTGTTTCATCAGTGGAAAGAGGTAAAAATCATGGGGGTGGGGGCTAAGTCGGGTGAATAAGCGCGATGTGGCAGCACATTAGTACGATTTCTGGCGAGAAACTCTGTGACCAGTAGGGACCGATGTGCAGGCGTGTTGTCATGGAGAAGGTACCATTGTCCACATCTCCGGGCGTTTATGACAAATTGACTCCCATACGCGACGTAAAATGTCCACATAGCATTCCTTGTTAACCGTTGTGCCCTCGGGAATAAATTTGGAATGGACAATGCCGTGAGAATCAAAAAACACCTTCAGCATGACTTTCTGTTTCCTGCGATTCTGCCTGAATTTCTTTCATTGCGGTGAAGACTGTGATTTCCACGTTGAAGAAGCATGCTTTGGCTGAATACCAAACAAGTAGCATTGCGTTTCATCACCTGTGATGATGTTATCCAAAAATGTAGAATCGCTATCGGCTTTGTCAATTAATTCGCCTGATATCTGCATCCGTTCATCATTTTGTTCGGAGGTCAAAGGGCAAGGGACAGCATGCTAACATATGCGATGCATGTTAAGATCCTCCGTCAAAATGCGCTGGCATGTTGTCTCTGATAAGTTAGTTGCATTAGCAATTTCCTCAATGGTTCGACGTGAACACATTGCGCCCACATCGTAATGTTTTCCTCACTCGGTGCAGTCACAGGTCCACCATAGCGCTCATTATCTGTGATGAATTCTCAGCCCTCTTTGAAATGCTGATACCACTTGTACACCTTTGATCTCGCCATCGTAGAGTGACCATACACCTTCGAAAGCATTTCTAAGGTCTCTGCAGCTGTTTTATTCAAACGCTGACAAAATTTAATGTTACAACATTGCTCTCCAAAAGCCATGTTTCTCACATCACAGATGACTAACTACAGCAGCAAATGTCTGCATGTGCATTCCAATCACTTTCCAGGGGCCAAACCATTCTGACTACAGAGGGGAGGGATGGCAAGATGTATTTCAGACGCCGTAACTTTAACTACATGCTTGCGTTGTCACAGGTAGGCACTGTCCTTGAACTTTTGGATCCTACTCTGTAGAACCACAGTGAGATTTTAAAAAATAACTGTCTCAAGCACAATTTTTTGCAGAACATAGTTAAAAAGCTGACTCGTGAAACTACTTTTCATCTTCGACTTTGGTTCATTATGCTTCACTTTCTCCGTGTTCAAACCCAGTCCGATCAGTGTATAGACCTCCACATCAAACCATAAATATTTACATCAGTTAAATGATTTACAAAAGCTCATGTTTAAATGCATTGGTTTTGCAATTATTCAAGAATAATGTTTGTGCTACTGCAAAAAACTATAAGATGCAATTTAAGTATCAAGGTGGGACCCCCATGTCTCTCCCCCGGGATACATGCCTGCATTCTTGTGTTTTTATAACCATGGTGTTCTGTTAAGGTTCAAACTATTTTTTAAATTTATGACTATTTTTTAAATTTATGACCAAGGTGTGTGCATATGTATTTGTGCAACCTGTCTACATGGTTCTGAAAGCTTTGTACTTGCATCTTCAGCTGCACTTTTTTTGCATTGTCTTCTGTAGTTATATATATTCCACTTGAAAATTAATTTTTTTTTCTGATATTTTATTCATGTGGTTGTTGTCCTTGGTACCCCTTATTTTTAGTGCTGCTTCTGTAAGGGCCAGTCAATGATTTCGTTTTGTTTTTTTTTAACAGTGGCAACATTTGCTAGTGGCCTTGTTTTTTACTAGCAAATTGCATTATCTACTAGTGAAAGTTTTTAACATTTTACAAAAGAAACTTTAACATGTCCCTCCATTAGAATGTTAAAATAAATTTAACATTTTTATTTCTACTGAAACAGTGAACAGCAGATACAATTCTGGTTGATGGTCGGAAACCGAGGAGAATTAATGCTTTTAGAGTTGAAATGTTTTTCTTCCAGAAAAAGGAAGTAAAACATTTGCCTTCTTTTAGATAAAGGAGGCAAATGCGAGCACAGTGCCTATTTGTTACGGTTTACCATGGGGTGGGGGGTTTCTAGAGTAAAAAAAATTTTAGTCTTGGAAATGCCTCCCAGCTTTCACCCAGGAATGAGTTACAGTTAGTCATTCAAGAAGTTTTGGGGAAGGAACGCACCGCCACCACATTTTTTCCCACGGTACAGACCTTTATTCCACATGCACAGTGCAGTTGGTGCTTTACATTTCACACTAAAACATTCAAAATTTTTCCACTAGCAATTTGCTACTAACTACCGGTCGAAATCATGCCCTGCTAAGGGCCTTTTCTTTTGTTACTTTAGAGATGTTTACTTCTTGTGTTGTTAGACAAATATACCTACTGAAGCTTCATTCTGTTGCCCTATTTTATATTGAAATGACCCTTGATGATCATGGTTATGTAAGATCATCATGGACCTTTGTCATGCAGGTATTTAATTTCTGTATAAAACTCATTGATTTCTTCACCAGGATGACTTGCTTTAATCACGTAGAGTAGGCTTGAATGATCTGAATTTTATGTTTTTGAAAGTTAGATAATGAGTTGTGCAGTTCTGTCTGAGGAACCTTTGATCTCTACAACATGTTCCTAGAGTTTTTGTTATAAAAGAAATGGTTACTTCTCAATTCAGCGAGATCTTTCTTCACTTAGACCAACAGCCATCCCACCTGATCCTCTGGCATTCTGCCACCAACTCAAGGAGCCACGAATCAAAGGGTAGTTATTTTGTTTATATGTAGCCAGTGTCAGCATCAAATTGTAGCATATGTTTACAGTGACCCCTTTTGCCTTCATGTCATATTGATCACTGCCCTGGTCAAGTATACTAGAGACTAAGAGCTGAGTTTTTGGTTGTAAAATCATGGGGGTGGTCAGTAACTAACCACACTGGTCATGCATGTGCTGGTGCGTATGAGATAGCATTTGGTCTAATCCCAGTGTGCATAGTTGTACGGCTGTTGATGAGTTGTCAAGGCTCCGTTCATTGTTGAGTAGTATGCATGATGAGCAGGTAGGGTTGCCATTCGTCTTAGAAAGGAAATATGTCATGCATCAAATAGACTTTGCATCATCTGTTGAAAACCAGTAGTAGAGTTAAAAATTTATGTTTTCAGTTTCATTCTAACATTTGAAAAAACAAAAGGTTAAACTTGGTAATAACTGATGTCATGGCTGTTCCTAGACTTGATACACTAAATTTCACTAAATTATGGGTTTTACTCAGGAATAAAAGGAAATTACTTAATCAAATTTTGGGTAGCACCCTTACCCTTCCTCAGGACTACAGTATATAGTCTAAAGTGGTCCTAAGGAAGGGTACGGGTGCTACCTGGAAATTTGACTGTAAGTAATTTCCTTTTCTTACTGGGTAAAACCCATAATTTAATGAAATTTATAGTGCAAAAAGTTAAGTTTTCTTAGGTGAGGTTAAATGGGATTTTCCCTTTGGGATCAAATTAGGTTGATAAATGAAAAATTTGTTCAAGTTTTGTGTCTGATAAAATTGGTGTTTTGAAATCCAGTGTTTGACCGTTGTGCCATGTGCTGTTCCTTGTGATAGATATTTTTCTTCATGTGGGAGAGTTGGATACTTTTTTTATCTCCTTCAGTTGTTAAAACAGAGTATGAGTCCTATTGGACTTCATTTAGAGTTCTTGAAGTAAATACTGTGCCATGTTTTAGAAATATTGTGTTCATCATTGTATCTTTATTAATAATAATGACCATGCTGAACAAACTTCTCTTGCAGGAGTTGTCTTTACTGGTTTAAAATTATTGCTTAAGTTTTTTACATAGCAGACTGCAAAACAGGCCAAAAACATCTGTGAGAAATCAAATATCCAGCCACAATTGTTATAAAACATTCTGTGTAGTAAAGGAAAAATAATTCCCACCTAACCCTCCCCCTTCAAAAAAAGTGAAGTAAAATATTACCTACAGCGCAGGTGTTATTTTAGTCACTCCAGAAAATTACTAAGTTCAACATAAAACTTGTAACAAACTGTTTACTTAGCAATCTGAGAAGGATGCTTAAACAATAAACAAGGAATTATTTACAAGATTGGTAATGGCTGTGGGCTTTCATATATACATAGATGCCAACGTCTGAAAGTTGCTTTCAGTAATAAACATTTTTTTTTTAGTAATCCAGCACAGAATGGCAAATCTGGGCACCTAGCATGGCAACAAATTCCAGTTTGTCAACAATTACACTGGCATGTAAATATTAAGGATGAGACGGTTTTTCCAATGTAATGTCGTGCAGAAGTGCTCCACATCGACTCAAATCACACCATAAGATCCCCAAGATGTAAGAATATGGGACAAGTGAGCAAAACCGTCCAAACAAGGAATCCAAAGGATACAAAGGCACTTTATTGAAAAGGTAGCTTCGAGCACAACTGGACAGAAGACACAAACGTCCATGCGACAGGCGGCTGCCAAGAAAAATCCAGTCTTTAGTAGGGGATGTGATCACCCCTGACTGCGTTGCAGGATTTACAACGTCTGTCCATGCTGAGGACGAGGTTGTCAAGGAGCTGTTGAGGCATCGCGGCCCATTCCTCTTGTAGCACCAATTGCAACTGCGGAATCGTTGCTGGCGGCTGGTGACGTGCTGCCAAGCGTTTCCCGAGAAGGTCCCACACGTGTTCGATTGGATTTAGGTCCGGGGACCTTGCAGGCCAATCCATGCGTTGAATATCTTCACTCTCCAACAGCTCTGCAACAGCCACTGTACGATGAGGTGTAGCGTTGTCATCCATGAAGAGGAACTCAGGACACACAGCACCTCTAAACAGACGCACGTGAGGCAGGAGAACCTCGGTACAATAGCGGACACCAGTGACTGAACCTCCTTGGAAGATGTGGAGGCCAGTACAGCTACCAAGCATGATACCGCCTCAAACGAGAACTCCTCCACCACCAAACCAGTCCCTTTCGATGATGTTGGAGGTGTGATTGCATGTTCCCTGCTCTCTCCAGATGTGTATATGACCAGAATCGCTCATCAGACTAAATCGGTTCTCATCTGTAAAGGGAACTCGACCCCATTGCTGATGTGTCCAGTTCTTGTGTTCCTGGCACCACAGGAACCGCCATCTCCGTTGAGCATGCGTTAATGGTACACACCCTACTGGTCGTCATGCAAATAGACCACCTTTCTACAGCCTCCTGGCTACAGTAAAACATGATAACGGATGCCCAGTTGTCTGTTGCATGTGCCTTGCGATTTCTCCTGCTGTCTGCCATCTCTCTCTTCTCGCCTGTAGGACAATATACCGGTCGTCCGCCACCGTGGTTGCTCGTGGACGACCACTGCTAAACTCTCGGACAGCTGTTCCTGTCGTTTGAAATGCTCTCCAAGCTCGTGAAACGATGCTGTGAGCGATCCTGAACTCCTCGGCCACACTAGTCACACTTCAAGCTTCTTCCAACTACCCAATGACGCAACCTCGGGTTAAGTCATCCAGATGCCGTCTACTGGCCTGTTGGCCATATCGCACGGTGGCAGCAACTCGACATCGTTCAAACCGATGTACCCCGTGCAATAGCTTTCACCGAATTGCTGAGCGTACACCGCCCGTGTGCTTTATAGCCTTCCAACACCCTCCCCACGTCATGCTGCATATATGCGCATGCCCTACCGTACCCTAGTCTATCTTCTGAGTGGTCTTTCTGTCCATTCTGCCTGATCGTTCCGCTGTTATGTTAATTTCTTCTCTTCGTCCTTTAGTTTTGCACACCAGTGTATTACAGAAAAATAGAAAATGCATTAAATAATACACGGTCGAGTCACCTTATTGTGACTACCAGCTAATATCCAGAGTAACCACCGTGTGCAATGCAGACAGCCGCTAGACAGGCTGGGAGTGACTCAATAAGGTGCTGGAAGGTGTTCACAGGTATGTGGAGCCATGCTCACTGCAGTGCATCTGACAGCTGCTGGAGGATGCATGGTGGAGGATCTATAGAGCGAACAACACGATCGAGGCAGTTCAACAGATGCTCAATGGGTTTAAGTCTGGGGAATTAGGGGGCCAGGAAAGTACTTTGAAGTGTTTGTCGTGCTTTTCCAACCAGTCTCGGACATTTCTAGCTGTGTGACATGTCGCATTGTCTTGCTGGAAGATCCCATTCGCCCCAAAGAAGACAATCAGCATGTATGGGTGTACGTGGTCTGCAAGGATGGATTCATAATGAATTCTGTCCATAGTGCCTTCCACGGGTATGAGTGGACCCAGAAAATGCCACGAAAACATTTGTCAGGCCATAATGCTGCCCCCACCAGCTTGTGTTCTTCCAGCAATGGTTGAAGAGTGTTTGTTCTCCAATGTTTCCCGCCCTATTTGCCAACGTTCATCCGTTCGCTGAAGCAAAAAACATGACTCAACTTAGGTCCAATTCCGATACTGCCGTGCAAATGTAAGCCTTTTTCTGACAATGCATTTTCGTTAGCATAGGTGCAGTGACCATTCCTCTGTATCGGAGCCCCATATGCAGCAGGGTTAGCTAAACTGTAGTTTTAGATACACTTTCGGTAGCCTCCTGGTTCATTCCGCTAGTGAGTTGCTCCAATGTAGCATGTCGATCGACCCTCGCGCACCTTCGAAGCCGATGTTCACCCCTCACATCAATGGCACACGATGCTCTGCAGTTTTCACATCGCTTATTCACAATAGTGCCATTTCTCCAGTCACAATGCACTTTAATCACAGCAGTATGCGAACAGGTCACAAACTGCACTGTTTCAGAAATACCGCCACCCTTGGCCAGAAAGCCAATAATCATCCCTTTTTGCAAATCTGATAAATTGCTCCTTTTATCCATGACAGCATTGAGTGGTATGTTTTCAGAATGCCTACAGCACACCTTATATATCCTCCAAGCCAGCTCAGTACATGTGCCTTCTTTCATTGGCTACATGCTGTTGATGTCAAAAGTAGGAGGTGGTCACAATAATGTGACTCTACTGTGTGGTTTGCTAATGGTAAAATTGAAAATGCTGTCTACAGAAAATATCTAAAAGATTACCTTCAGTAATCTTTTAGATTTTTCCTTTCCTCAGTCTCTTTTAATGCCCTCAGATTTTAGCAAAGTTGAAATCAACTGCTTCTTCTATACAGGGTGCCTCAAAAATACATGGCAAAACTGCAGGAATGAGTTCCTCATAGGTAGATAAGAAAAAAAGTTTATATCAACATAGGTCCGGAAAATGCTTTGTTTCCGAGTTATGAAGGTCTGTCTATGACACTTAATTGTTCACATTACCTGACTCAGGTCTTTCTTGGTTTCCCAGTTATTCACTGGAATGTTTTATCTCCCGCAGGTGAATTTCTTCATCACAAGGTACTGACAGAATCTAATGGTTTTCCTTTCCGACCTTGTACTCAAATCAGGAGCAAACGGATATGCACTTTATATACAGTTTTGTGGATGGCAGTGCTCTGGAGGCTAGTCGTTTGTACCACGAAAGGTTCCCAGGACAAAGATGTCCAGACAGGAAAATGTTTTAAAGTATCTATCGCAGCCTTTGTGAACATGGAACCTTTACATCTCGTGCTGCTAACAGAAGACAACCAAGATCTAAGACTCCTGAAGTAGAGGTGGAGATTTTGGATGTTGTGCATGTGACTCCTGGAATCAGCACACACAGATATTAGCAATGCAACTGCCCGTTCATCATTCGACTATTTGGAGAGTGTTGCGAGAACACCTGTATCTGTACCATCTGGAACGGGTACAGGCCTGGTCACCAGCAGATTACCCTGCGCAAGTAATGTTCTGCTAGTGGTTCTTACAGCAATGTGGTACAATTCCTAACTTTCCTGCCCTAGTGATTTTTACCGATGAAGCACAGTTCACACACACAACAGAATCCTAAACTTTCACAATCAGTATGTATAGGCCGAAGAAAGCCTACATGCAATTCTTCCATCATGTCACCAACAGCGGTTCAGCCTAAACATCTGGGCGGGTGTTTTTGGTGATAAGCTATTTGGGCCCTGTGTACTTCCCAACAAACTCACGGAGCAGGCATACCACAGCCTTCTGAAAAACAACATACCTGATTTCTTGAACGACATGCCACTGATCATTCGTCAACAAGCACACTTTATGCACTATTGCGCTCCCGCACATTTTAGCCACCTAGCTTGCAATTACTTTAATCGAAAGTTTCCTAGTCTGTGGATAGGTAGACCAACTGCCTGGCTGGCTCCACGCTCACCAGATTTAAACCCTCTAGATTTCTTCTTGTAAGGCCATTTAAAATCATTGGTGTATTCAACTCCAGTAGTAGTTTAATTGTGGCAGATTGTGAAACAATACGACATGCCAGGAATTTGGCAGCGTGTTCGTGAGTCCATGAGACATCAATGTGAGGCCTGTATTGAGGCAGAAGGTGGGCATTTTGAACAATTACTATAAGGTAATGTGAACAGTTGAGTGTCATAGACAGACCTAAAAAAAAAAAGTAACTCTGAAACCAAGGATTTCCAGTTCTATGTTGATATAAACTTGTTTTCTTATGTACCTATGAGGAACTCATTCCTGCAGTTTTGCAGTGTATTTTTTAGACACCCTGTATAATCCATTTTACTAAAGAACTGAACTGTAGACTTAACCTGTGTTTTAAGTTCATAGGTCACAGTTTGTATGACCAAATAGGTTTCAATGTTCATTCTTCCTAACTTTATGACTATAATTTCATCCATTATGCTGAAAAAACTTGCAGCATGAGGACCATGAATGCATAAATAAGAAGCTCTCACAATTTTACACAAATGATGTGACTTTGAGAATAATACTTATGAACACCATGAATCAATTCTTACAAATTTTCTAACTTCGTCACTTCTGTTTTCAGAAAACTTTCCCTCCCTTATCAAGTTGAAATTCAAACATTTATGGGGGAAATAATATTTAACAATACAGGACAGTGGACACATCATGAAAAGAAAAATTATGATCACAATAGAAAACTGCACGCTGTGCAACTTTTGGAAATTTTGCCTACCTTTCCATGCTGAAATACAAATACTTATGGAATAAAATTATATTTAACAACAATAGAGTGCAGAAGAAACATTTGCGAGGAACAATATTTCCAAATTACAGGAACATCTTTGCTCCATATAACTTCCATTCTGAGAAACGGAATTCCATCCCCTAATGGAAATGACTCTTCTACTAATTGTGGCCCCAAATTCTATTCAATATAGCATCGATCTCTAGAATGACCCAAACGATGACAAAAAAGTGGAATTCCTCAATTACGCAGAAGGATCTTGTGCTCGTTTCGAAAGCAGAAAAATCAAATGGCGATTTTCCATAAATTCATTGGCATGTCTGTACCTCCGTATTCCCAACCAAAAATTCATACTTGTTAGCAGCTCTGCATGTACAGGAGAGACTGGTTGTCAGCTAAATGCCTCTTTGGCAGAACAATATGTCAGAAGTTATAAACATGAGTCATACATACATACATATAACTAAGCTGTTCTCTGAGATTCAGAAGTTAGGTCTCTTAAGAAATCTAATCTGTCAGATTAAAGTTTAAAACTGATGAAACTATATTTTACTAATTACTGTTGACATATCAAACATTTCCATTTACATCGGTCTTTGCACACAACTTGAACTTCACTAACATCAATCACATCTTACACAAGACCTTTTGTACTTCATATTCATTACCTTTTTCACATGATTTCCATGGTCTTCCTGTACCTTTCTTTCATCACATGCATCTTCCTATTCTATTCCCCTTTCTCAAACCAACTTTGAGTTTCACTTATGACACTAACAGATAATCAGAGCCAACATTATACATTGATGGTGCACAACAAAATCTGATACTCTTTTACCCTAGAGTACAATTCTCCCAAGTATACACATGGATGTACTTGTGGTGGTTGGAAAACATATTAGATGTGCACAATCCATTCTCAATGCAGAGTTCAATTAGTCTTCACCATTATCATTCACACCAGGACCATTAAACTACCTCAAAACATTATCATAAATCTCATTCTGAACACCTGCTCTAGCATTGAAATCCTGATATAATAACTTCTGATGTTTTTAATATTACATGATGAATAGTAAATACAATTGATTAATTACAAGCAGTTCAGAGATGTCCGATTGCTATGCTCATAATTCTAACCTATTTTCCACATATTATGGGAAGAATATTTCTTCCACAGAAAATAATCTCTCTTTAGCACCAAACTGGCTCAAAACAGCTTTCTGCTCATTCCGAAAATCATCCTTTCTATCAGAAGGTTACACTACAACAATAACTATTCTCTGAAGTTTCAAATTAATCCAAAGAATTCTCTCACTTAACACAGCTATAGTGAATTAAGTTGTTTTTCATCTTTTCACTTAAAATCACACACTAGCATGTCCTCTTACTTTAATCCAACACTCCAGACCACACACTAGCATGTCCTCTTACTTTAATCCAACACTCCAGACCACACACTCGCCATTCCATTAATTTCTATTTCGTATGTTTTCTTTTTAGTCTCGCATCCATTTAATACTTATTCATTTCTTCAATCACCTCATTCATCTTTCCATTTATTCCTCTTGTATTCCATACACCGATCTTATACTCACTCAGACAAGATCCCTTCTCAAGTATGGTAGGGGTCCACTCTATCCCATGCTTGAATCTTTTTTTTTTTTGTCTGTACTGTATTAAATAGACATACACTGAAGAGCAATTGAATTAGAGACAGCTAGCGTTATGCAAATGTGGTGCTGTGGGCGGCTTTGTAAACGGAAACGACATGTCGTATGCAGCGATCCGACAATATAAGGAGTGATGCGATGGGAATCAGTAAGAGTCTGACACAGTATGGGTAAGGCTAAGGATCTAAGCGCATTTGATTGTGGGCAAATTGTCAGGGCTCGATGAATGGGTCACTCCATCTCGGAAGTCGTGCAGGCACTGGGATTTTCACGAGCCACTGTGTCACGGGTGCACCGTGAGTACATCGAATCCAGTAAAACCATCCCTGCAAGGGCCAACAGCGTGTGGATAAGCGGAGTCATCGTTGGTTAGCTTGCATTGTAACAGCTGATAGACGGGCCACAGTGCAAGAAATCACTCGGCAATTTAATGCTGGTGCACAAAAACGTGTAAGCAGCCATACCATCCAGAAGCATTTCCTCGCTATGGGGTACAGAAGCCATCGTCCTATGAGGGTACTGCTGCTGACCGCACATCACAGGGTGCAAAGTTTAGCATAGGCGCGGGAACATCACCACTGGACCCTAGACATTTGGAAAAATGTTGCCTGGACTGATGAGTCAAGATTCACGTTGGTACATGCGGATGGCAGGATACGAGTACGGCACAAACCACATGAAGCGATGGATCTTTCTTGCCAGCAGGGTACTCTTCAAGCTGGTGGGGGTGGCATTCTCGTCTAGGGACTGTTTACGTGGACTGAAATGGGATCCCTGGTACGTGTGACATCGTCCCTCACAGGTCAACGTTACTGGGATATCCTGGACGACCATTTGCTCCCGTTTGTGCGTCTTCAAAATCCCACTGGGGACCTCATCCTGTAGCAAGACAATGCACCATGCCATCGCTCCCGAATTGTATCCGAATGGTTGGATGAACACTCCACTGACGTGACCTTGCTTCCTTGGTCAGCTAGGTCACTTGACCTCGATCCCATCGAGAGAGATGTTCGAGGCTCTGACCCCCCTCCATCAAATCTTCGTGAACTGTGGGAGCTTGTTCAGGGGTCGTGGATCCGTATAGCTTCCCAACGCTTCCGGTGTCTTGTCGAGTCCATGCCGAGACGAATCGCTGTCGTCATCAGGGCGAAAGGTGGTGCTACACGTTACTAGACAGGTATCTCTAATTAAATTGCTCTTCAGTGTATAAAAGCAACTAGACACAAAGTGAGAACTGAGATTCATTTAAAATTATCAGTCAAATTGCTTAACAGCATAAAAAGACGAATGAAAGGACTTTAAATTGAGGAATAGAAGAGTCCATCATAATTGAGATTATAGATTTCTCACTATCACAAGAATATGTGGTTAACTGAAGCTTCTGCAGTGACAGTGTGTTGTAATGGTGAGGGTAGGTCACCTTTGAAAATTAACCCCAAACTACATACATAATAGTACTTTTATAGATTAAAAACCTATAGAAAATTTTAGTGCACATGCAAATCTAAAGTGGCACAAGACTGGACTCCTGTAAAATGCTGATCCAAACTCTTATCACCTTTCACATATGAAAACCAAACAGTTGTCAAGAAAACATGATTTATATTATGTCAAAGAATTTAAAAATTCCAATAAGAACTAAAATAATTATGAGAGAACATTAACCCACATCATTACTTAAAATATAAAAAAAATGGAAGGAAAAAGAAGGAAATTTATAGCAAATTGGAATGAATTCTTCATTATATATGTTGTAAACACAGCAGAATTTGCATTGAATACTGTTAAAAGTGAGTTTAGTTGTGACATTTGTAACTGATAAAACTTTTTTTTTATTATTATTATAGGTAATACTGACTCCCAGGTAGTTGTCATTAACCAAGTAAGTTTGGTTGACAACTGTGGATCATCAACTGCTGATTTCAAGTACTACCTGGTTGGTGTGAAAAATATCTGTCAGCTAACTTCTCTCTTTGAGGAGCCAAGCACTGACTGTCTTAACAAAGATATGTTCTTAAGGAAGAACCAAAGAAAAACTTAATTTTGTAGTAACAATGCTAAAGGTGTTGTCCTTGTGAGTTGAAGAAATATATGGAAGAATTTTTTTTAAATGTTTTTTTGTTCTTAGTGCCCTTTTTAGAGTGCATTGCACATTTGGTTAAGAGTTTATTTTTATGAAACTAATGCAGCATAGTATACCTGCATTGGCAATAATATAAACAAGATTATGCCCAGTTCCTGGGTACTAATTTTTGTACTACTACAAAATAGTTTAATTTTCTGAGAACTTCAAAACTTTAGTTTGATAAAACTAAAGTTTTGATAATTCTGAAATTTGAAAATAGCAAAACAATGTAAATGCAGTTGGAGTCTGTAGTCAACTACCATACTGTAGTCAACTTTACCCTGCAGTGACATTTTGTTAATGTTGAATACTCTGTACTCGAAGATTTCGGAATATCCAGAAGAAGGCACTCGCATACACTAATGAGCCATTCCATTATGAACACACCACTCCGGCCTAGAGACTGAACGGTGGCGCAGGTGAAGTTCACAAAGCAATGTATATATACAACACAAGGACTGGCTTTCAGTTACTAGTGTTTGGAGTCGGAATGGGAAAAGCTGCCGATTTATCAGAGTTTGTTAAAGGACGTTGTGATAGCACTGCACCTCGGAAACAGTGTGGCTTGTTCACGTGCCTCTGTAGTGAGTACGTATTAAAAGTGGTGCACAGATGGACAAACCATCTGCAGCTCATTGATGCCAGAGAGCAGAGACTGTCGCACATTGTTTACGGCGACCACAGGGTGACAAATCACTCGCAGCTACGACACCGGCGATCAGGGCAGTGTGTCGCAGCACACAGTTCATCACAGCGTTCTGTTCGTGGGCCGAAGACCCGGCCGGGTCCCCGTGCTCACTGCATGTCATCGCCAACAGTGCAGGAAACGGGCCCAAGATCGAGATTGGACCGTGGATGATTGGAAGAAAGTGACCTGGTCTGACAACTCAAGATTCCTGGTGCATCACATAGCTGGCTGAGTGCAGATATGCCGATTACCAACTGAGGCAATGGCTCCTGGATGCACTGTTGGGCAATGTTTTCTTGGGACACTTTAGGCCCCATTATCCCCAACAGCTGTCTGGTATCTGAACATTGTTGTGGTCCAAGTTGACCCATTCATGGCAACTGTGTTCCCTGCTGGTGATGCCCATTACCAACAGGATAATGCGCCATGCCACACTGCCAGAATTGTCAAGAAACGTGCTGGCGACTTTCTCCAAATTCACCCGACATGAACCTAATCGAACATTTGTGGTTCAACTTGGAAAAGCGCGTTTGCGCTAAATCGCCACCACCCAGAAATGTACAGGAACTGAAGAACCTGCTTTGGACATTATGGTATTAGATACCCCAGGATACGTGTTGCCACCTCATCAAATGGCCACTGTTTTGCAGGCTAAAGTGGGTCGTATAGGTAGGTGGTCATAACGTAACGGCTCATCGATGTATATGAGCCTGTAGCAAGGCAAATACTGTATTACTTTGTAGTACTGGATAATGGATGGGGTTTGTATTCCATTGCAGAGAACCTTGCCTTTCCTTTGTTATGCTTCCAATAAAATTATACCAGCTTATGATTGTTATGCTTTGTTCATAACCATCTGCAGTATCAATCACTCAAAATTGTAAAATGCCAAAACCTGATGAATATAAGTGTTTCACTTTTTTTGTCAAAAAATCTGCTTTTAAATGTCTGTATGATGCATTATGCTACAGATTTTCATCCAATTAAAATATTACCAGAGTAAATTTACAAATAGTACTTAAACATTCACTACCTTCCCATCTAGGTTAGTCAAAAGTATCTCACCTACTTAACATATTTGTAGTACAGTTCTTAGACATTTTTTTACAATTATTTCAAATCCACTTCTATCAGGGTGGCCACTCATTTTAGCTTAAAAAATTCCCTGAGTTTTCCAGAACAAAAAACATGCAAATAAATGTAAATGAAGCTAACCACACACATAAATATAATTAGTTTCTGACTTATTTCACACACAAATAAATACTGTCTTTTCTGTTCCACAATTTTTTTTAATCTCATTTCATATCCCTCCACAACTAAGTTGTTTGACTTTTTGATTTGATTTTCAAGGGCTTCTGAGATTTAAAGAAATAAAGCCCCCCCCCCCCCATAAAAACCTTTTTATTTAAAATGGTGAGGTAACATAACATCTCATATTACTGGGGAAAATGTGCTGAATGAAAACTATATCTGAATCCCTATTTCACAAACACCAACTATCTGAGTACACCAAAAAGAAATGGCTGCAATGTCTGTGCTCATAACATGATATAAAAGAATTATTCAATTATGAGTAAATAATGTAGGTACTTCTTAAGCACTTGAGGTAAAAACCAAGCCTTAGTGCATTATATTAACAAATATGTTAATTAGCAATATTTCAGAAATTTTCAAATGAACATATAATATAAGCCAGTCATCTAAGCACTGGTCCTCTCCCTTCTCTGGAACCAGTGGCCCTAAATTAGGGATAAGCAACTTCTTATAGCCCATTGAATTGCTCATGGTAGTCATTAACCAACCCCCACCCACCCACTCAAAGTTCAGGTATTCCAAATAAATTTTATAACACCTGCATATACAATTTGATAGCAGTGCAAAACCTGAAATCAACATATTGTTTTTCTTGCTCTCCTGACTACTATTCTGACATAACAATTGCATACATTTAACATATGCCTGAGGCTGTAAGTTAATATTCCCTACTGGTTTTGAAAAGTTTAATAATAAATGCCTCTGAATTGATTTGCACTTTTCTCTGAGAATTCAGTTCTCCCTGAATATACCTAAAAATAATGAATTTTGTGAAAAGTAGTTAGAGCAGTACTCGAATGCAGTTCACTTGGAATTAGTGTCTCTAAAAAAAAAAATTGTGAATTCCTCTGGTAGAAAAGTTATTGCATTAGGTGACATAATGCAATTACCATTGTTAAGCATAAGGTCATACACTTTCCAATTCACATTTGGACCATCCATCAAGAGCTGCAACAATTTGTCTGCTCCTATATAAAATTAATTTTTTTTTTTTTGTTTCAAACAATATGGCCACTATAGCTTGGCCTTTAAGTCAGAATCATAACAGTGAGACTTGATATCTGTCCCAGAAATGCACATGGCAATCCAGTCGTTTTGCACGATTAAAGTAATTCTGGCTTTCATCAAACGGAGCACATAACCTCCTTGATTTTACTTTAGACTTAAGAAGCGAGGAAAAACATGCAATGCCTCAAAACTGTTAAATATGCAAAAAAGGAAAAAAACGTGTTATTTTGCTGACGTGAATACTCTTTGTAGATTTAATTAGAATATCATACCTTCACTGACCACAAAATTTCTGCTTTCGTTTCCTCTTTAACTTTAGGTTGACTTGTCTGGTGGTGCCCATTGAGTAAAGATGCCCTCCCACCCAAAATAGTTCATGAAAATTTATTTTCTGTAGTATGCAAATCAATGTGCCTTTTTGAGGACATGGCTCTCTTAAACAGCGGTTTCACCCAAATTCATAAAACTGGTTTTATAGGTCTTGCAGTGTGCTTAAAATCTTGATTTGTTGTGGGCCTTTAATCATATTTTTTCTGTGTTAACCACTTCACATTAAATAATCATTTCTCACTGGGCAATCTATTTCGCTGATTATAATATTTCAAGGGAAAAACTGGAAATCAAAAAGTTGCTAGAAGGTTTGTGAAAGCATAAGCAAAGTCCTCAGTGCAGGCAATGTGCCAAGCACTATCATAATGGATTCATTGCATGTCTAGGAAGGTAAAGTATATCTGCTTGCTCCAAAAATGTCACACCTTTAGCTGCAAAGAGCAGTGCAAGTGATTCACAAGAGGGAAGCCCAGCCTAAGGGATGGAAGGATTCTCCAAAGCAATGTGGAGGCACATGCTGAAGTTTATCCAATCAACCCCGTTGTTCACCCTATCAGGAGAGGGCTGAGTGCATGTAAAAGTAAACTTAAAATAGCTTCCTGCAGACGAAAGGAAATAAAAAAAAAAAAAAAAAGTGGAAGAGTTTATACCTCCTGCCCACTAAATGTGCAATGGAAAACATTGAAATTATCCAAGGTACCATATTTTCTAGGATTCACAATTGCTATTTTCTCCCGATTTCCCCATAGACTCGCTCTTTGAGTTTTTAAATTCCAGGTGGTATGCGCCCCATGCATTTTTATAACAGGAGTAACAAATGTATTTTCCTACCTCTGGACATGGTGAATTATTCATCAATTTTTGTACTAAGAAATATGCTAAGCAAATAATTTCATGAATTATATGAATAGAAAATGCATGTTAAAAATGCTGTGTATTTTATGGCAATATTTTAAGCATTTTTCATGTTGATCAGTTTCATTCAAGAAATGCCATGCATAATAATTGATCTGTTGAAAATGTTTGCTGTAATGAAGAGTTTTCGTGCAAGTTTTATTTCATATGCTTTCTTTGCTGTTAGTCTTGTGCGAGTAAAAAGTTAGTGTATTAGTATACATTCAGTTACACATTTATCATGGTGATGCGTCTCAAAAGTATTGCACTTCGGTTAGCAAAACCATTTATTTGGAATATTTATACTCATTAATGTTACATGTATTAGTATATTTATTAAATACTTATGCTCATCAAATTTATTTGGATTTATTTACAAGTACCCATTTCACAAAACACACTGTAGAACAAAACTCAAGTTTTCTAGCGACTTAAATACTAAAAATTGTGCCTTTGTCATAAGATATGAAAACAGTTTTTTTGTTTTTGAAATTTTAGTATTTATTTTTGAAAAATCAGTTTTTCTTTGCATTATTTGTGTAAACATCTTTTGTCAAACAGTTGTGTGATAACTGTGGTGTTTGATACCAACTAGGCAGGATGTCGAAGGTATCAGTTGAATTTTTGTTTTCCAGAAGCGTATGTAAACTGTTATGATCACGCAGTCAACATTAGATTTATGCTTGGTGCTATATGATTAGTAATATAATTTCTTTCACCATACGAAATACTGAAATTACATCGACACGTAGAGCAAAATGCATATTTTTCATTTTTTGAAGATTTTGCAATACACAGGAAACTACGCACACTGGACAAAAAATTAATCACCCCTGCCAGAACTTACCTAATAACAGGTGACAGCACCTCTTGCCTTCATAACAGCATGAATCTGGTGTGGTAGAGACTCCAAAAGGTTGTGGATGTATTGAACATCGATTTGCCGCCACTCATGCATCAGTTGGTCCCGAAGAAGTTCCGCCAGAGTACATGGGTGTCTGTTCCGAAGTTTCACCTTCTGTTCCAAATGATCCCACAGATTTACAATAGGATTTAAATCTGGGGATTTGGAGGGCCGGTCTATACATCCAGTCTATACTTATTCATCTCCTCAATCAGCTCATTCATCTTGCCATTTATACCTCTAGTATTCCATACACCAATCTTACATTCACTCAGTCGAGATCTCTTTCTCATATGCCGTTTAGAACGTCCAGGTCGATTTTGTGGTGGACCGTCTTTCTCGAGTGTGGTAAGTCCACCATATCCCACACTTGTGTCCGGATATTGATTTCTTTTTGTCTTTTTAATCAGGTAAGTACATCAGTGCGAGAAATTAGCCCACACACACATTCATAAAATTAAAATATTTCCTGTTTTCTAAGCAAATGAAATAATAAACATACAGTAGTTGAAATGAGAATGTTCTTTACTTTTTTGTTCTCTTGTTCAAATGGAATTTACTTTGCATCACACAGAATATTCCTACTATTCATTTGGAACATATGATGAAAAGTCTTATGTGGAGATTCCAAAATATTGAAGTTCAACTATTTTGATTAATATTCAAACATTTCATATTTCTCTTTACACATTTTATCTTAAAGCTTTTTACACCTTGGACATTTTTCTTTATTTTCTTTGCTGGTGGTACATCAGATAATGTAAAAATTTCCGTTTTCTTGATTTCAATGTTTGATGCAGGCATAGATTTTTTTATTCATAGGCACATTCTGAGCCAGACTCGTGTTTTCTGCACAGTCTTTGAATTTGGACTTTAGAATGGGTATGTGGTAACTATCTAGGGATTTATGTTTATTTTCTTTTGCTCTGACATCTTACATTTGCTCTTTAAAAAAGCTAGCCAGTTGATCCCACTGATCTAATATAATATTTTCAGACATTTTCCCAGAGAAAGCCATCTTATGCATACATGTTTCAGTACTTTTTTCACTTCAACACCAAACAATAGTTGAAACTGTTTCAACTTTTCTTTTCTCTTACTACTTGACTGCAAGTAATAGAAAATGTCAACCAAAATTTCATCAACAGACACTGGGAAACTAGCAGCCCCCTTTTCAGCAGCCAAGTTGATTAAGTGGCAAGGACAGAATTACCACTAGACCCTTATGTGCATTTTTTAAAACTGCTGCAACACCATTTTTTAAGCCAACCATTAAAGGTGCATGATCTGCTTTTAGTTCCATGTCAATTTTTAACTGGTATATTTCTTGATTCCAAAGTATCCAAAAGAAGTTTGCCAATGTTCTTCCCTGTTGAATCACGTGACAAATCTGGCACAGCAAGCAGAGAGTAGTTAACTTTATATGCATTTGCATTATAAAAACGACTGGGTAAAGTTTCAAATCACCGACACTAGTTCCATCTGTTGCAATTGCAAATGGAGTGTTTCTTAATAAACTCAATAGCGATTCTGAATCTTTAGAAGACATTTCTGCAATTATAGAAGAGGTTTTTGTTCTTGCACTGCTATACCTTTTTGCAACTTCACACTTTGGGAACATTGCTCGGAACAAAGGACCTGCATGGTCAGCAACTGAAATAGGTAAATTATGTTCGATGATAAAGTAAAAATGCATTCAGCATTTATAACATCAAATTCGCTATTATCATTTGCAATAGCCCTATTGATAAACGCTCCAATATTTGAGTTCTTTTCGACACATGCTGCAAAATCACAATTTTTTTTTATTTAATTATGCACTTTAATGTCATTAATCCCTCCATGAGAAATGTTCAAACCACAATTACAGACCGAATAAAAAGCAAAATTCTCACCTTTCCATGACTTCACAATGAATGGGAATTTATTCGTGTACAAATCTAAAAATATTTATAAATTTGCTTGTTTGACATTTTACCAGCCATATCTCCAGTATCAATGTCAAGTCACTGCACATGCTTCGTCCAAAAAACATGAAACAAAACGAACTTCGCCACATTCTGGTGATGAATCACTGCGGTCACGGTTTTCTCCACTTGGTCATGTGATTTCATGACACAACTCAACTCGCTTTTGCATGGGGTGCATTCCATTTCTCAGTGCAGCGTTGTGATCCCGTTGGACGAGTAACATTTTTCATGCATGAAACTTTCATCCACTCACAGAAATTACATGTTATTTTTACTTTTTAGCATTTTCAGGAAAATTCGTACATTTATCAAGTCATCCGTACAATTGTACAATGAGGTCAAAATTCATACATTGTATACCGATGATTCGTACAACTTGGCAGCTATGCACAATCAACCAATTATTTCTGCAAGTATTTGGGAAATTTGCTCTAATAAACAAGTTCAAGCACAATATATATTCTATAAATTCTATATTCCTTGAAAATGGTATGCATAACAATACAATTAATTAGCAAAATATCTATCTATGGAACTTTTGAAATCAGATGTGAATTCTTGAAAATTCCATTACAAATCAATTTCTTTTACAGCCAAATACAAGGGAACTGGTTCTTACTTAATTCTCTGAACATACTTTCCCATAATAGCACCAGTTCAACTAATTATGACTGATAACTAGGGCTAGGATTTATATGTAATAAAAATTTTGAAATATGTACATAAAATATTTATTAAAAATGAAGAAATTTATAGGGGAAAAATCATCAAAATGTGATATTTCTTTTTTATATTTTTAATAACTTTCTATAATTTCTTTAGTTACACATTCATAATAAATAAAATTCACTTTACAAATTTTAAATTACTTTACTAAAAACCTGGGTTTTCAACTAACTGCTATTACAACTAGCAACAACAAAGCACTTCAGGTTATCGAAAACAAAGCTCCACCTGTTTTCACCTAAACTTCAACAATTGCCAGTTGAAGTTCCCCGGAGAATGTTTTTTATAGTTGTAATAGTTCTCTATGCCACGAATTTTTTTTTACAACACTTTTCATCCTGTGTTTCATAATTTTGCCAATGTGGCTGTCTTTCCTAATATCTCAATCGTCTCTTCAAATTTGTTCCAAATTATTTATCAAAGGAGCACTTGAAGTTTCAAGTTCTGTTGTGGCCCAATCCAATACAGTCAAATGTGTCTTTAGAAAAGTCAATTCCTCTAATAAAGTATCATTATCCAGCAGAACTTGTTCTTTTCCAATGGAAGCAGAATCATCCAAGTCAAATTGAGAGATTACTTCCTCAATTTTGCTGAAGTTTGTCTCCATAATATTCTGCAGTTTGTAACCAAACAAGTGCCCCAATGTGTAATCACAGGCTGAGGTTGGAGTGGTAAGTCTGGGAACATTTCTTTAAACTTTTCAGTTCTGCTGGAAACTTTAAGAAAAATCTTTTACTTGTAGCAATCAACGACCAATATGGAAAATTGCTGTGGATTGTTTCAGCAATTCTGTAAAGCCAATGGACAAGACAAATCAAATGAATCCTCTTTGGGAACAGCACACAAAGTGCTGTGGCTACTTTTATCATGTAGGGTGCTGCAGCAGTTACCAATAGGTGTACTTGACTCCCTCTGGCCATAAAATCTGCAATAATTCATTGGTCAATTTAGCGATCACATGGTGGTTACATTTTGCTAGTTCTTTACAAGAATTAAAGAATGAGATTGATGGTTCTGATTCATTCAGATGTCCTCCAATAATGTTTTCTATATATCTCCCATGTGCATCTGTTATTTTGTCAACTGAGATCCAAATAGGAAGCTCTTCAATTTTCTCCCTGACTTTTAGTACAGTTTCAGAAACTCTTTGTGACTTTATTCCCAAGGACTGAGAACTGACAGAAATAGTTTGTTTTAATACGTAGCGAAACTTGAAAATTCTGGTCACAAGAAAAACACACACACACACACACACACACACACACACACTACAAAACAAAATATTTCCATCAGTTTGCAGTCCTTCATTGGGAAACTCATTAATAAATGCCTTTAATTTGGATGATATAGTTGATTTAATGCTGGGAAAGTCAATTTACTTACTTGAACAGGAAAAACAAATTTCAAACAATGACACGAATGAAATAATTTAGAAAGAAACTGGACACAAAACTATGCATTAAATGACAGATTACTCAGTTTGCTTTTCTCAGCTCTCATCTGAGATGAGGAAGCAGACTAGTGCAAGTATGGTGCTCAGGCCTCAGCACAGACTTCATTGTAAGAAATAGTGAGAAAAGTGACTTTTTCGGAGAAAAAAGTGAGAAAAGTGACCAATTTTTTTTATTTATTTTTTTAGTGACTAAATAGTGACTGCTGAAATAATTGAAAACCAGACTAAACCATTTAAAACAATGGAACACACACACACATTTACAGTATATGGATAGAACATATAATTTGAACAGATTTACTTTATTCTTTGCTCAACAGTGCACAATTCACTTTATATTTTGTGACAGAACATATGTTAAATCAATGTGATTATCTGTTATAAAAAAAAACTATATTGTATGGGCAGGTGATTTCTTTCAATATTTTTTTATACACTACTGTTTGTAAAAATTGCAACACCAAGAAGGAGGAACCATGTGATTTGAATGAAATTTATACCAAACATTACTGATATGACTGTACATAAGTGATTTAATTTTCGGGACAATACAACAATTTTTACCTGCAAAAATCAGTATCTTGTGAAGCCTCTGTGAGCTGCAATAAGAGCTTCGAGATGGGTTGGCATTGAATCGAAAAGGCGTTGGATGATGTCCTGGGTAATTGCTTGCCAGGCAGCATGTATACGCAGCCACAGATCACTGGTACTGACCGCTGGAGGACTTTGATGGGCCAGTTGCCAAGCGACCATATCCCAGACATGTTCAATAGGCGGCATGTCTGGTGAATGTGCAGGCCAGGGAAGAAGCGGCATCTGCTGTGTTGCAAAGAGGGCTTGAACATTCCCGGCAACATGAGGTCAGGCATTGCCCTGCTGGAACATAGCACCTGGAGTGCTACGAAGGAAGGGTATGACTTCTGCCTGTACAACTTCCCTGATGTAGTGGTCACTGGTGATATTGCCCTCAAGTCATAGCAGCCGAGACCGCGAATGTTACCCAATGGCACCTCACACCATCACGCTTGGCGTTCGGCCTGTATGATGCTCACGAATGCATGCTGAAAGAAGGCGCTCACCACAATACCGTCTAATGTGTATGAGGTCATCATGGTAGTCCAAGTTGAATTGGGACTCATTTGAAAGCACGAAACGTTGTCAGTTAGCATGCCATTGTCTGTATTGAAAACCCCATTGCAGCCTGAGGCATCCATGGTTCAGGGTCAAAAAAATCTGACGCAAAGGGATGTGTGCAACCAGTCCTCTGTGCAACAGACGCATCAAACTGTGGAGGCAGACAATGCCACACCTGTTTCAGTGCTATACTGTTGTGGTAACACTTGCGAATATGCGGAACGGTTCGCCACTGCCATGCAGACGAGGTGTTGGCCATCCTGGCATTCATTACATTCCTTGGTCCACTGCCAGATTGTCGATGCACCAGGTTCTCCTCGGTCCACTGCTGCCACACACACATCATTATCATGGTGTTATGTCTTGTCCAAGCCGCAATGCCACGGTACGAAAATGCACTTTCACGCAGACCAATCATTCGCCCCTGTTCAAACTCTGTTGGATGGTGATAGTGCCCTTCGTCATCGCCAAAGCATTATTGAATCCTAGACACACTTTCACAACTCGCTGTCTGCGATGCACTACTGGTGTGTATCCTAAACAGCACTCTTTTTATATCCCTCACTAAACTGTTCAGGCGGCACTGCTGGGCCAAGACATGCACAATGATTCTGCATTTCCAATCATTTGCATGTCCTACCCTGCTCTGCATATCCTGTAAGTTTCATGAGATTACCATCATTCCTTCATGGTGTTGCAATTTTCACAAACAGTAGGTTATTTTATCAGCATGATGGCATTTGACGATTTATATATTGCACTAGCAAAATAAGTATGCTCTAGAAATGATTACATATACAAACTACAATAGGTTTATATAATGAAAGACTAATAATAAAGAATGAATGTAATGTTTAAAAAAAGTACAATAACCCTTTGCATTTTTAACTCTCCACTGCCTGCATTTTCTTACAATCATATTAACAAACTCAATTTTCCACGATGTTTCGACAAATTTGCCTGTTTTAGTTAGATTTAAATGAATTTTTACTTCTAAACTACTCATACACACACATTTCATCAAACCTTTAATTTGTTAGCACATGTGTTTTACAGTCTAACACTGGTTAGATACCTATTTCAAACATCAATGCAATCGAAAATGGAAGCACAGAGCAACATAACAATAAAAAATGCAATTCTGCAGACTTTTGGTTATAAATCAAAATGGTGCCAGATAAATTCAAACTATACTGTTTAACACAAATCTGCTGTATTTTTTTAAGCTAATATTAAATTAATGATGTATTTAAATGGCAAAAGTTTAATATCCTAACTTACCACATCTGCGAGTAATCTGGGACTGGTGTGCTGGCGGTTTCTCTATAGTTGGTTGTTGGGTTAGAGAAATTGACATGCTTTTTAATGTCAACATTATGAAGTTTCAATCATTTTCAACTTTGCTGTCTCATAAAAGTATAATGAGTAAAATTAGTAAGCAGATTTCCTTCCCTACATTATATAAAGGCTCTTTATGTATAGGGTACTTTTAAGTGAAATCCATAATGAGTCAAAAGAGTCTACGACAGGGAATTTGATTTTGTAATTGCAGTTAGCAAGAAATGCAGATTTAGGAAAGCATAAAACTCCAGGGTGTCTACCAAATTTGAAAAATGCAATTTCATGACCAATTAACAATTTTCATGACGATTTTTAAAAGTCATGTATGTGTGTGTCCAAGTATGCATGGATGTGTGGGTACGTACATATGTTAAAGATGGAAGACACTCTGCTCCCCATTTTTTCTACAGAAAAGTACACCCCTGCCCTTATGCTAGTAACAAAACTCTGACTCATCAAACTTTGACTATGCCAGAAGTAAACTGAAATACTCAACATTGTGCTAAACAATTTCATCACACACCTTTCTTCAACATTTATATTTGAAAATGTTAATGACTATAAGCAGTATAATTTAAATTGCTAAATTTACCATAAATTTTTGCAAATAACATTTACACATATATTTCTATGCTAAAACATTTTTTGCTATAATAGTTCTTTGTGGAGGAGAGCACAAGTAACCCCTTTTTTTAACTCTTGTATCATTATATGGAAACCACATTTATGTCTTATGTGGTTGGTGCATGGAGAATTAATTACTCAGACTGTCACCAGAAAATGAACAATTACTAAATATAAAAAGAAATTCATGACCCCAAAGCAAAATTTGTGACTTTTATTACCCTTTTCTGAATTTGTGCCTTTTTCATGATTTTCATGACTAGTAGACACCCTAAACTCCTATAATTCTGAAAATACAAACACGAATCCACAATTTCTTTACTGATTTATTTTTTGAAGTTTAAAATTCTAATTAAAAAAAGAGGGACTTTACTACTATTATGCAATATTTTGAACACTGATGATGATGCTAAAATTAAAAACATTACCGGAAAACATGAACATAACAAAATTTGCAGTTTCGAACTTAATAACGTTGAAAATATCTAGATAAAACAAAAAAAGAAAAATTGTGAGCTCTTCATGATTTAGTCCCCCCCCCCCCAAGGGAATCTCGAATCAGAAAAGAAAATTAAAACAAAGACAAGCAAAAATGCTGAAAAAAAAAACCCATCAGATTTGCCCACTATTCCTGAATTTTTCAACAGAAATTTTGCCTTTTGAGTTTATATTAAAAATCATGCCGATTCACATGAAGAAAGCAATTCCACAACTTTGCTGATCACTCCAGGTCACGTGGTAAGCAATGTTTTGGTGGTTTATTTTTCAAGGACCAGTTTGGAATAGGAGATGATGGGTTTGATTTCCCATTGCTGACTACCCTGTCCACTGATTTTCCAGTGTTTTCCTTTGACATTCTTACATGAATTGGGGGGGGGGGGATAGTTCCCATTGAAGTCAGCCCTGGACACACCCAGACCCTCCTCACCCAACACTACCATGTGCAATAACTGTGCCTGGTTAGGTTTCAATACAAAACATCAGAACTTTCACTAAATATTTTATATAAGATTGCGTCCGCCAAATTTTTATGGGGGGACGGGTCAATTCAAATTTCTGCACTTCCGCCAAAAATAAAACAGATAGTGAAAAAAATCGAATAAAATTCCACTAGTTCGCATAAAAGTTAAAATAATATGAGGGTTGTGCCGAAAGTAATGCAAAAGTGGACATAACTTTTTTATTAACGTTCAAATTGCACATGTTGGTAGAGTAACTCAACATAGTCTCCATCACAAGCGATGCATTTGCATCATCGTTGAACCCAACTCTCAAATCCTCTTTGAAAAAATTCAGGTGTGGACCGTTGTACCCACTTCTTCACAGCCACTTTCGTCTCATCTGTGCCATCAAATCGTTGTCCTCGGAGACTGTTCTTCATTGGACCGAACAGGTGGAAGTTGGACGATGCCACAGTGTGGCTGTACAGTGGATGGGGGACCACTAATTTGCTGATCACCTCATTTGTTCCCAAAGATGTATGTGGTCTCGCATTGTCATAGTGAATGTGGATCCTTTTCAGATTCTTGTTCATTCTCTTCCTTCTTATGGCTTCTCTAAGCTTCTTGAGTGTCTCAATGTACCGCTTGCTGGTCACGGTACGGCCACGTTCCAGAAAATCAAGAATGACACCCCTGTCATCCCAAAAAACAGTCACCATGACTTTCTGAGCTGATCACTGGCTCTTGAACTTCTTAGGTCTTGGTGAAGAGGTGCGACACCATTCCATGGATTGATTCTTTATTCCAATATTCTGGATCATAAAGATACAACCATGTTTCCTTCCCTGTCGCCAGATCAGAAAAAAACATGTCTTTATTGGCTTCAAACGCTTCCAGCAAATCAGAGCAGACTTCCATCCTTCTCTCCTTCAAATCGGGTGTCAACTGCTGAGCTACCCACTTTGCACACACTTTCCAATACCCTATGTCTTCCACCATCTCCTGTATGGCATTGTAACCACAGTCCAGTTGTGCAACAAGCTCACGGATTGCGATTCATTTCTCTGCACGAATCAATTCCACTCACTGACTATTCGTGTCACTGGTCACAGATGATGGTCTCACTGCGTGGCTTGTCAATGCTGGTTTCCTCTTTTTTTAAACTTTTTTATCCATCTGTGCACATTGCTCTTGTTAATAGTGTCATCTCTGTAAACATTTTGTAGCCTTCTGTGGATGTCGGACAGAGTGCACCCTTCCTTCCTTCCTTCGTCAAGAACTCAATGACAGCATGTTGCTTCTGCTTGGAATGCATTATTTACCTGCAATGAAGAAAAAGGGTTACTATAGAGGAACAGTTACTCTACCAACATGTGCAATTGAACAACCTCTGTCAGTTAATAAAAAAGTTATGTCCACTTTTGCATTACTTTCAGTACAACCCTCATAATTAAAAATGTTAACTGCAAGTAAAAATATGGATGGCACTGAGAAAAATTAAGACTTCTTCAAGATCTTCAGTTTTTGGCAGCATTGTTACATGCTTTTGACTGTCCATCTTTCCGCTGTAATTCAAGCCGATGCTTAAACTCACAAAAAACACTGCGCGCATACACAGACGTCATCCAACGATCTTGAAAAAAAAAATGACTACTGACCGTTTGGAATTTCGGAATGATTTTCTAAACGAAAATCATACCAATGCAGAATGACACTGGAAACAAACTACCGTTTGCAACCACCCTATACCTGCCAACTTCCAAAGATCAAAATACAGAAGTTTTCAGAAAATTTTCCCTAAAATTCAGAAATTTTATAAGTTTAAGATTAAAAAAAAAGATTCTAAAATTTGAAAATTAATTTTTTTTAATCTGGAAAAAAAAAAAAGGTTCTTTTTTGATGTGTACTACTGCATACTGCGATCAAGTGGGACATCGTCGGGCTAAGTGAGGTAAGGAGAAAAGGAGAAGATCTCATTGAACTGAAAAGTGGACATCTCTTCTACTATCGTGGGACAGATACTGGCAGAACTAGTGGTGTTGGATTTATAATAAACAAGAAACTAAAGGATAAAGTGGTAGAAGTTGAAAGTTCCTCTGACAGAGCTGCACGACTCGTTATCCAACTCTCGAGAAGATACCAGGCTCAGATTATTCAAACTTATGCACCCACCACAAGTCATCCTGAAGAAGAAATTGAAGAATTTTATGAGGAAATTTGTCATCTAAATAATAAAGGTAAGCAGCACTCAAGATAATTATGGGAGATTTCAATGCAAAAATAGGGCAACGGCAACAGAATGAAACTTCAGTAGGTAAATTCGGTCACGGCAACAGAAACCAGCGTGGAAATACTCTCGTAGAGTTTGCAGAGACAGAAGGGTTTTTCATCTTGAACTCTTTTTTCAAGAAAAGGCCACACAGGAAATGGACATGGAGACATCCAAATGGCACGACAAGTGAAATTGATTTTATTATGTGTAACAAAAAATTCGTCATAGAAGACTGCAGTGTGCTAAACAAGTTCAACACAGGCAGTGACCATAGATTGGTGAGATGCAAGATGCACCTCAACACTAAACTCGAACGTAGCAAGCTCATAAGACAAACAAAATGTATTGACATAACCAACCTTAAAAAACACCATAATACCTTCAAAATTGGAACTGAAGAACAGATTCTCTGCTTTAGAAGGCCTAACATTGGAAGAAGTGGATATTTCTGAAGTTAACAGAAAAGTAACCAAAGCTCTTATGGAAACAGCAAAAAAATTAGCTGGGTCTAAGAACAAATTGCATGTGAACAAATTATCAGGAAAAACCAAAATGTTGATGCAAAAAAGAAGAGTGATGAGGACAACTAAAGAAGATGTGACTTCCAAAGTGGAATATATAGAGCTATGCAAGACAGTACGAAAAAGTATCACTGAAGACGTAAGGAAATTCAACTGTGAACTAGTAAGGAAAGCAATTGAAAACAACCAAAACCTAAAGATAGCAAAGGGACATCTCAGTAAGGGGAAAAAACAGATTATGGCACTGAGAAAAGAAGATGGTTCTGTAACAAGAAATAGAGGCGAAATTTTGACAAGAGTGAAAGATTTCTACTCCAAATTATATGAAATGGATGATACATGTACTCCAGACATCATGAAAGGTACCAGTACCAGAGTTCTTCCAGTCCTTCCAGCAGAAGTTGCACATGCAATCAAGAACATGAAGCGGGGAAAAGCTCCAGGAGAAGATGGAATTACTGTAGACATCATACAAGAAGCAAGTGGAGAAATCGAAACAGTACTCGCCCAAATTTTCACTCGATGCCTTAATGAAGGGAAAATTCCTGAGGATTGGAACAACGCTACAATGATCTTGCTACATAAAAAAGGTGACATTGAGGATCTCAGGAACTACAGACCTATCAGCCTCCTATCAGTGGTTTATAAAATCTTCACTAAAGTTCTTTCACACCGCTTGAAGGTGACACTGGACATGGCTCAACCGAGAGAACAAGCTAGATTCAGGAGTGGCTACAGCACAATAGATCATATCCACGTACTGAGAGAACTAATTGAAAGAGCGAGGGAATATGAACTTCCATTGTGCATGGCTTTTATCGATTATGCAAAAGCCTTTGATTCGGTGAAACCATCAGCAGTTGCAATGGCTCTGAAATCCTGCGGTATTGAAGATGCATACATTAATATTATTAATAACGTCTATGAAAATGCAAGTGCAAAGATTCGGCTGTTTGAAAATACAACACACATAAAAATTGGAAAGGGAGTGAGACAAGGTGACACCATATCTCCGAAGCTCTTTAATGCCACATTGGAAAATGTCTTTCAATCACTGAACTGGGAAAACAAAGGGATAAAGATTAATGGAGATTATCTAACCCACCTTCGTTTTGCTGATGACATAGTCATTTTTGCAACTACCCCATCAGAGCTACAGAGTATGATCCAGGAACTTGCTGACAAGAGTAAAGAAGTGGGATTAAAAATGAACTTTCAGAAGACAAAAGTGATGTACAATGCTTTTACAAGAAATGAAGATTTATCGATTGATGGAGAAAAGCTGGAGATAACAGACACGTACGTTTATCTTGGACAGCAGATATCAAGCGAGGGTCACATTGATGAAGAAATTAATCGGTATATAAAACTTGCCTGGAGAGCTTTTGGAAGAAACAGCATGATTTTCAAGAGCAATATGCCCCATTATGTCTTAAAAGAAAAGTGTTTGATCAATGCATCCTTCCAGTGCTTACGTATGGTGCAGAGACGTGGACTTAGCTAAAAGAGACATACAAAGGCTGCAGACAACTCAAAGCAGCATGGAGAAGTGCATGCTTGGTGTAACCAGGAGAGATGAGAAGAGGAACACGTGGATCCGAAAAATGACACGAGTGGAAGACATCATGATCAGAGTTAAATCCCTGAAATGGCAATGGGCTGGACATACTGCCAGAAGGACAGACCATCGACGGACAGCCGAAATTTTAGATTGGATTCCAAGGGACAGGAAAAGACCCAGAAGAAGACGACATGGAAGATGGGTGGATGAAATTCGAAAGTATGCGGGAGTGACATGGAGGAGTCTGGCACAAGACAGACCGTTGTGGAGGAAACTTGGGGAGACCTTCGTCCAGCAGTGGATTGATAATGGTTGACAATGATGATGATGATGATATAGTACATAAATAAAAGAAAAAAATTACTTTATAAATAAATTATTCTAACACAAAAAAAATTAGACAAAAAAGGCTAATACCATGAGAAGCGCCGAAGGCAGCTAAACCTTATGTAGTAGCTTATATAGAACGAAAATATTACAGAACAAAATACAAAAATTTCAAAACAAGTGAAAACTGAAACAGGTTGCCGTCATCAGGAGAGTAACAACCTGTGGGAGTGGCCTTTCTAGTACCAACAAAACGACAAGGCAAGCCAAAATTGTCGGTTGGTCATGCTCCCTAGGCCACAAAACCAAATTCTAATAAGCACAAAAATTCCAAGAAACAAATTTATAAAACTAAAAAAAGAATTAAAAGCTTACCGGCAGAACAAAACCCGCCATGACAAAAAGTCACACAAGACTGAACAGAGCACCCACAAGAACCCAAATACACTGACGGAAAAAAAATCCCAACACCACGAAAAAATTGTTGTAGAGGAATGAAATGGCGGCAATACATTTGTATAGGTAACATATTTAATCGATTAAGGTTTCAAGATCACAGCTTAATGTAAGCGCGAGAAGAGCCATTTTAAATGTGAAATGCTGGTACATTAATAACCGGTGTAACCTACGCCAGAATGTTGAATGCAAGCACGCAAACGTTCATGCATTGTGTCGTACAGGTGCTGGATGTCAGTTTGTGGGATGGAGTTCCATGCCTGTTGCACTTGGTCGGTCAATACAGGGACGGTTAATGCTGGTTGTGAGTGACGCTGGAGTTGTTGTCCAATGATGTCCCATACGTGCTCGATTGGTGAAAGATCTGGTGATCTAGCAGGCCACGGCAACATGTCGACACTCTGTAGAGCATGTTGGGTTACAACAGCGGTATGCGGGCAAGCGTTATCCTGTTGGAAAACACCCCCTGGAATGCTGTTCATGAATGGCAGCACAACAGGTTGAATCACCACACCGACGTAGAACTGTGCCGTCAGGGTGCGTGGGATAACCACGAGAGTGCTCCTGCTGTCATAGGAAATTGCTCCCCAGACCATAACTCCAGGTGTAGGTCCAGTGTGTCTCGGCCGCAGACAGGTTAGGTGCAGGCGCTCACCTGGCCTCCTTCTAACCAACACACGGCCATCACTGGCACCCAGGCAGAACCGGCTTTCATCAGAAAACACAACAGATCTCCACTCCGTCCTCCAATGAGCTCTAGCTCGACACCACTGACATCGCAAACGGCAGTGGTTTGGAGTAAGTGGAATGCGCGCTACAGGGCGTCTGGCTCGGAGCTGTCCTTCAAGTAACCGATTTGTAACAGTTCGTTGTGTCTCTGTGGTGGCAACTGCAGCTCGAATCGCTGCCGCAGACGCAGTACGATGTGCCACGGCCATATGCCATACACGGCGGTCTTCCCTCTCGGTAGTGCCACGTGGCCGGCCGGAACCCGGTCTTCTTGGGGCAGTACCTTCCCTTGACCACCGCTGCCAACAATCATGCACAGTGGCTACATTCCTGCCAAGTCATTCTGCAATATTGCGGAAAGAAAATCTACCTTCTCGTAGACCTATTACACGACCTCGTTCAAACTCCGTGAGCTGTTGATAATGGCTTCTTCATCTTCTTAAAGGCATTCTTGACTAACATCAACGCACTACGTCGAATCTCAGCGATAACTAACGCTAACGAACATTACAGCGCGTATTTACAGCAAACCTGCTTTGTATGTTCCGAGGGGCACTACTAGCACCACACGTATGCACCGAGCGCGAAATCTGCATAGACGTCATCTTACAGATGTACTCTCACCGCCTACCAACTGTCGTTTATCTAACACAACCCCTTCTTGGTGTTGGAATTTCTTTTTCCGTCAGTGTATATACACTGATGAAAAAGGTGGTCACGGTTAATAAACTACCTGGTAAGCCAAAAAATGTGTGAATTGACAAGTTAAAGAGCTCTGGTGTTTGTACCTGGCAGCCACATAATTTTGCTTTGATTAATTCACAAATTCATGAACTTCAAAACTTATTCACTATTTCTCTAGTGGATAAGGCTGGTAATAACTTTGCCTTCTTTTGTAAACAGTTCTATCAGGATCTCCTAATACAGGAGATGAATACCACGGATACTTACACTCCAGTTTCTCAAAACCATAAAGACATTGTTAAAAAATAATCGCTCTGCATAAAAGGATAAGGCTTAATGTATCTAACTTAAACTTTCCTTTTATTTATGCTATCCCAAAGTTTCATAAGGAACCTGTTTCCTTCCGTTTCATTACTAGTGGACGCAACTGTTACAATAGTAAAGCGGGTGGGTTGCTTCAGAGATACTTGTTCGTGGTTCTTCGCAGGTTGGGTTCGACTTGGATTATTGGGAGCAATAACAGAGTCTTGGAGACACTTTACTCGGTGACTGTCACATCTGTGGATACTTACGATTTTAAAAACCTCTTCACCTCAATTTCATTGAAGGGTCTGTGGCAGGTAGCCCTAATTCGAAGTTCGAGCCCGGGACTACAGAACAGTATTGGCATTTCCTACTGGATTTCTGTATTAATAACAATTTTGTTACCGTGGGCGATGGGCTTTACCTCCAAACTCGTGGTATCCCGATGGGCAGTCGCTTTTCTAGCAGTTTGGCTAATCTCTATCTACATTTTTCGAAGATAGATATGTTGCTAATCATCCTTTACCAGGGATTGCTCTAAGATATGTTGATGACATCATTGTCATTAACATTCCGGACATTTTGCGTTGCGCCACTGACTTGTATCCTGACGACCTTACCCTAGAAAAAACCAACAGATCGTCTACTTATGTTTGTTACCTTGATTTAGAGGTTCAGGTGGACGAGGAGGGTAGAGGTGTGGTGAATTTATTTGATAAAAGAAACTCTTTTGAGTTTGATATCATTCACTACACTCACTGGTCATCCAATATTGCAAAAGTTATACATCGCAATCTACTCATCTCTCAGTTTCATAGAATAGCTAAAATTTGCTCTACACAGCTCTTACTTGTAAAAAATCTGAAAGCTCTTCTTTCTAAATTGCAATCTAACAATTTTCCTAGAAATTTCTTAAGACATCATTTTAACCATTTAATTTTGAACTATAATTTGGTGTCCAAGAGTTTCAAATTACACATTGACATGCTTTATTAACCTAGCACCTAACAATTTTAAATATATAGGTAACATAAAGTGCTATTTGGTGGGTCCCTAATAGCTGAAGATCTTATCTACATACACAGTTTTGCATCTTGTCAATTCACACATTTTTTGGCTTACCAGGTAGTTGATTAACCATGACCACCTTTTTTATCAGTGTATATAATTGGGTTCTTGTGGGTGCTCTGTTCAGTCTTGTTTGACTTTTTGTCATGGCGGGTTTTGTTCTGCTGGTAAGCTTTTAATTCTTTTTTTAGTTTTATAAATTTGATTCTTGGAATTTTTGTGCTTATTAGAATTTGGTTTTGTGGCCTAGGGAGCATGACCAGCCGACAATTTTGGCTTGCCTTGTCGTTTTGTTGGTACTAGAAAGGCCACTCCCACAGGTTGATGCTCTCCTGATGACGGCAACCTGTTTCAGTTTTCACTTGTTTTGAAATTTTTTTTTTTTTGTTCTGTAAAATTTTCATTCTATATATATATATATATATATATATATATATATATATATATATATATATATATAATGTGGGATGTAAGGTCAGGTGATGCGTAACATCACAGCCTCTCCTTGACAAATGTCAACCCCGCCTTCTCGTGGTGCATCCTGTTCCTACTAAAGGGGCTCTGACGACCGCCAATAGCGGTATAACTATACCATCGGGATTAGAGGAAATTCTATCCCACACTCACCAACCCGCTTGGCCAGCGTGGTGAGTTATGGCCAAACCCCTCCAAAATGACTCCACAACTTAAATCTTGGCCCTCAGTCTCCGGCAGCTGGAATGTACCTGGCCAAGGCAGCGGCCAGTGCGACATGAAGGCAGAGGGTGCTAAGAATCCCCGGAGGACCGGACTAGGCTGCCATCTGATGCTGACCTTGGCAACGTACAATGGACGCTCCCTATCTTCTGATTCAAGGCTTCTTGAATTCGAAGAGGAACTACAAAGGATCAAGTGGGACATCGTGGGGCTAAGTGAGGTAAAGAGAAAAGGAGAAGATCTCATCGAACTGAAAAGTGGACATCTCTTCTACTATCGTGGGACAGATACTGGCAGAACTAGTGGTGTTGGATTTATAATAAACAAGAAACTGAAGGATAAAGTTGTAGAAGTTGAAAGTTCCTCTGACAGAGCTGCACGGCTCGTTATCCAACTCTCGAAAAGATACCAGGCTCAGATTATTCAAACTTATGCACCCACCACAAGTCATCCTGAAGAAGAAATTGAAGAATTTTATGAGGAAATTTGTCATCTAAATAATAAAGGTAAGCAGCACTTGAAAATAATTATGGGAGATTTCAATGCAAAAATAGGGCAACGGCAACAGAATGAAACTTCAGTAGGTAAATTCGGTCACGGCAACAGAAACCAGCGTGGAAATACTCTCGTTGAGTTTGCAGAGGCAGAAGGGTTTTTCATGAACTCCTTCTTCAAGAAAAAGCCACACAGGAAATGGACATGGAGACATCCAAATGGGACGACAAGTGAAATTGATTTTATTATGTGTAACAAAAAATTCGTCATAGAAGACTGCAGTGTGCTACACAAGTTCAACACAGGTAGTGACCATAGATTGGTGAGATATAAGATACACCTCAACACTAAACTTGAACGTGGCAAGCTCATAAGACAAACAAAGTGTATTGACATAACCAACCTTAAAAAACACCATAATACCTTCAAGTTGGAACTGAAGAACAGGTTCTCTGCTTTAGAAGGCCTAACATCGGAAGAAGTGGACATCTCTGAAGTTAACAGAAAAGTAACCAAAGCTCTTATGGAAACAGCAACAAAATTAGCTGGGTCTAAGAACAAGTTGCATGTAAATAAATTTTCAGGAAAAACGAAAATGTTGATGCAAAAAAGAAGAGAGATGAGGACAACTAAAGAAGATGTGACTTCCAAAGTGGAATATATAGAGCTATGCAAGACAGTACGAAAAAGTATCACTGAAGACGTAAGAAAATTCAACTGTGAACTAGTGAGGAAAGCAATTGAAAACAACCAAAGCCTAAAGATAGCAAAGGGACATCTCAGTAAGGGAAGAAAACAGATTATGGCACTGAGAAAAGAAGATGGTTCTGTAACAAGAAATAGAGGCGAAATTTTGACAAGAGTGAAAGATTTCTACTCCAAATTATATGAAAGGGATGATACATGCACTCCAGACATCATGAAAGATACCAGTACCAGAGAACCTCCAGTTCTTCCAGCAGAAGTTGCACATGCAATCAAGAACATGAAGCAGGGAAAAGCTCCAGGAGAAGATGGAATTACTGTAGACATCATACAAGAAGCAAGTGGAGAAATCGAAACAGTACTCGCCCAAATTTTCACTCGATGCCTTAATGAAGGGAAAATTCCTGAGGATTGGAACAACGCTACAATGATCTTGCTACATAAAAAAGGTGACATTGAGGATCTCTGGAACTACAGACCTATCAGCCTCCTATCAGTGGTTTATAAAATCTTCACTAAAGTTCTTTCACACCGCTTGAAGGTGACACTGGACATGGCTCAACCGAGAGAACAAGCTGGATTCAGGAGTGGCTACAGCACAATAGATCATATCCATGTGCTGAGAGAACTAATTGAAAGAGCGAGGGAATATGAACTTCCATTGTGCATGGCTTTTATCGATTATGCAAAAGCCTTTGATTCGGTGAAACCATCAGCAGTTGCAATGGCTCTGAAAACCTGTGGTATTGAAGATGCATACATTAATATTATTAATAACATCTATGAAAATGCAAGTGCAAAGATTAGGCTGTTTGAAAATACAACACACATAAAAATTGGAAAGGGAGTGAGACAAGGTGACACCATATCTCCGAAGCTCTTTAATGCCACATTGGAGGGTGTTTTTCAGTCACTGAGCTGGGAAAACAAGGGGATAAAGATTAATGGAGATTATCTAACCCACCTTCGTTTTGCTGATGACGTAGTCATTTTTGCAACTAGCCCATCAGAGCTGCAGAGTATGATCCAGGAACTTGCTGACAAGAGTAAAGAAGTGGGATTAAAAATGAACTTTCAGAAGACAAAAGTGATGTTCAATGCTTTTACAAGAAATGAAGATTTATCGATTGATGGAGAAAAGCTGGAGATAACAGACACGTACGTTTATCTTGGACAGCAGATATCAAGTGAGGGTCACATTGATGAAGAAATTAATCGGCGTACAAAACTTGCCTGGAAAGCTTTTGGAAGATACAGCATAATTTTCAAGAGCAATATGCCATTATGTCTTAAAAGAAAAGTGTTTGATCAATGCATCCTTCCAGTGCTTACGTATGGTGCAGAGACGTGGACCTTAACTAAAAGAAACATACAAAGGCTGCAGACAACTCAAAGCAGCATGGAGAGGTGCATGCTTGGTGTAACCAGGAGAGATAAGAAGAGGAACTCGTGGATCAGAAAAATGACAAGAGTGGAAGACATCATGATCAGAGTTAAATCCCTGAAATGGCAATGGGCTGGACATACTGCCAGAAGGACAGATCATCGATGGACAGCCGAAATTTTAGATTGGATTCCAAGGGACAGGAAAAGACCCTGAAGAAGACCACATGGGAGATGGGTGGATGAAATTCGAAAGTATGCAGGGGTGACATGGAGGAGACTGGCACAAGACAGACTGTTGTAGAGGAAACTTGGGGAGACCTTCGTCCAGCAGTGGATTGATAATGGTTGACAATGATGATGATGATGATTTATAATGTAGAGATCATTTATTTTAAACAGAAATCTAAGAAGAATAACAAAACAAGGCGATATAAATAAATGGTGTATCTGAAATAATTTCACTCTTCAAATAAATTTAGGCAATTTACTTTGAAAATCAAATATGTAAGAGGGTAAATTACTTTTGTGCTTCTTAATGAATAACAAGCAAGATGACACGGAATTTTCGGATGTAATAAGCATGTCTTTTGAATACATTCTGATGCAAATTAAATTTATCAAAGCTATTCAAAATCGATGAAACCGGTTTGGAGAACAATCAACCGTTTCCAACAATCGATAAAACATCCAGAAATAGAAACATCTACTTAGTTCTACCAGCAGCTAAAAAATATGTTATGAAAATTAACAAATGGTGAACAAAAAGTTTCCCATAACACAAGGAAGGTACCAGAGACTAAGAGATTTTCAAATCAAACAGTTAAAAAGAGAAATATAGAAGGAAACATGATATGTCTACTATGTCTGCTAGTGGAAAAATTTTGCATAACGGAAAAGTTTAAAATTATTCTTCATGGAAAAAGTTATGCTAAGGAAGAAGGGAAAATAACTTTTCAAATACGTCTCTCCCAGAAGCACAAATAGTGAGAAAAAAAAAAGGTTTTGACCTTTACGCAGCTAGCGGGAAATCTTTGTATTATTTAAAGAGGATAATGCTCCACATCTCTGTTACAGTGGATGGTATACAGTAAAGAAGAAATTTCTCAATAGCATTTTTAGAAGTGGCAATACAGCTGCAAACTGAAGTACATAAACACCACCCACAGACAGAAATGTGAACTACAAAATTACACATATACTAGTCTAAAGTGTTCTACAAGGTAATAGCATCCGGTGTTGAAAGAATTTTTTAAATCGGACATGTAAAAGCAGTAATATTGAGAAAATGAGATTGAGCATTGCGCCCCTAGTGGCGAAATTGTGCTGTAGTTTGGAAAGAAAACACACACACAAATAGTTTGCACAGTTAGTAGTATCTGACTGAAGAAAGAATTTTTTTAATCGGGTTTTTAAGTCCCACAGATATTGCTGTAAACGGAAATGTGAGCTTGTGCCCTCTGGTGATAGCCTTGTGCACTAAGAAAAATTTTAAATTATATGAGAAACATTTCGGCGTGGAAACATCCTCCAACAAAGAAAGAATTTTTCTAATCGGAGTCTTAGAAGCAGAAATATCGAAAAAAATAACATATGCATTTACGCATACTGGTGGAAAAACCATGCATTATTTTAAGAAGTATTCTTAAAAGGTTGTTCGATGCGAGCGGTATCAGTCCACGAAAGAATTTTTTCAATCGAGTTTTCAGGAGCTCTGATTTTGTTGCAAACACATTAGGTGCAGAAATTAACACTTACGCCCCCTGGTGGCCAAACTATTCTTTATCAAATATTAGAAATTATATGCAAAGGATTTCCCATCAGGAGCTGTATTCAGTGTAGAAACAATTTTTTAAATCGGAGTTTTAGAAGCAGATATATCGGGGGAAATGCATTTTACCTTTACACTCCCTAGAGAAAAGTCTATGCATTACTTGAAAATGTTTAAATTATATGAGAAACATTTTACACCGGAAACGTTATCTAACAAAGAAGGATTTTTTTTCAAATCCGACTTTTAGAAGAAGAGATATCGACAAAAATCAGATATACATCTACGCCCCCTGATGAAGAAACCATGCATTATTTTAAGAAGAAAATATTCTCAAATCAACATGAGCAGTATCGGTCCACAAAAGAATTTTTTTCAATCGAGCTTTTAGAAGCTCAGATTTTTCTGCAAATACCTACGAAGCAGAAATTAACTCTTACGCCACCTGGTGGACAAACCATATTTACAAAAAAAAAAAAAAAAATTAGAAATTACAATCAAAACATTTTCCACCAGGAGCTCTATCTGGTGCAGGAAGAATTTTTCAAATCAGAGTTTTAAAAGCAGAGGTATCAGGAAAAGCACAATTTACCTTTACTCTCCCTAGCAGACAGTCAATGAATTAATTGAAAATTTTGAAATTGTATAGAAATCATGTCGCACAGGAAACTCTATCCAACAAAGAAGAAATTTTTCAAATCAGACTATTAGAAACAGATATTGACAAAAATAAGATATGCGTTTATGCCCCCTGGAGGAGAAACCATGTGATATTTTAAGAAGAAAATATTCTGAAAAAGGATTTATCGACTTGAGTAGTATCGGTCCATGAAAGAATTTTTTCAATTGAGATTTTAGAAGCCCTGATTAAGATGCAAACATATCAGAAGCAAAAATTAACTTACGCCCCCTGGTGGCCAAACCATTTTTTACAAAAATTAGAAATTATGTGCAAAGGATTTCCCATCAGGAGCTGTACCGCTGCAGAAAGAAATTTTCAAATCGGAGTTTTCGAAGCAGAGATATAGGGGAAACACAATTTACCTTTACGCCCCCTAGCAAAAAGTCTATGAATTACTTGAAAATTTTGAAATTACATGATAAACATGTCACACTGGAAACTATCTAATAAAGAAATAATTTTTAAAATTGGACCATTGGAAGCCGAGATATTGACAAAAATAAGATATACATCTACGCCCCCTGGAGGAGAAACCATGGAATATTTTAAGAAGAAAATACTCCGAAAAGGTTTATCGACGTACGTGGTATCGGTCCACGAAAGAATTTTTCCAATCGAGATTTTAGAAGCTCAGATTTTATGGCAAATACATCAGAAGCAAAAATTAACACTTATGCCCCCTGGTGGCCAAAGTATTATTTACCAAAAATTAGAAATTATATGCAAAAGATTTTTCATCAGGAGCTGAATCCGCTAAAGAAAACGTTTTTCAAATCGGAGTTGTAGAAGAAGAGATATCGGGGAAAACATAATTTACTTTTACGCCCCAGTGGAAAATCTATGCTTAATTTGAAGAAAGCAACTATTCCTAAAATACTCTTCGACATAAATGGAATCGTAAGATAAAAAAAAAATTTTCAATCGGATGTTTAGAAGCAAATGTGTGGAATAAAATGTATTTTTGAATTCGACATCATCTGCATTTACGCCCTCTAGCGGTGATATTGTACAACATAAAAAAAAATGAAGGATCATCATTCGTATATTTCAAGTTGCCCAATGCAAAAAGAATTTTCCATCGGAATAATAGTTGCAGATATATCGTGTCTACAGACGGACGGACAAACCGATAACATAAGCACGATCTTTTTTTACAGAAGACGTGCTAAAAAATTATTTTTCCTAATTCTTCACGTAACTGGCTGAAATTTGTACATATACTATAATTGGCTAGGAGATTATGACCTTTAAAATTTCAAATGAATTGGCAAAAATGTTTTTAAAATAGCTGTAAAATGCAGATTACGAATTCTGGGCATGCCAGCCACATGATAAAAAGCAAATAAAAAAATATGGCCCGTTTAAAAAGTTTTTAATTGATTTAGGCGAAATTTGGAGGGCTCATTCCTATTAGCGATTTATGGCGTTGATCAAAATTTCAGAGATTATCATGAAAAATCCACTGAGTAAACTTTTCTCATTTTTATTCCACTTGAAAAAATCCTTGAAAGAACCTGCTGGCTGCAGTGGGTGGAGCTAAGGGGAGTGGTGCAGTGTGTGCGTCACCGCCTCTTGCTTTGTTATGAAGCTAGCTTCTTGCTGCTGCCGTGAGTCGTGTTTACAACTTGTGACCCCATCCACGTGTTGGACAGGGATGGGTGTTTAACAAAACAATTTATTTTTGTTTCAGCATTTATTTTTTCATTTGACCAAAAATCCCCTAGATATGAAAAACAACAATGCAAAACTATAGCTAAATTGAAAAAAATGCAGGCACACTTAAGAAAAAGGTGAGAATAGTGACAAAATTTTAAAAAAGGTAAAAAAAGTGACAAATAGTGAGAAAAGTGACTTGCGCCGAGGTCTGGGTGCTGCGATCTGTCGTCTCACAGGTTGCTACAACAGTGGGCAGTTTTGCATAAAAACTGGTGATTTAGGTAAACGTATTTTTAAATAGTGTGAAAATATGTAAATATATGTAGTAAACAGTAAATATATGTAGTAAACAGTAAATATATATAATAACAGCAAAAACATCAAATCTGTAAAAATATTTAATTACATATTAATCCTAGCTGATAACCATCTAATATGTTTGCTGCTAATAATATTAGGGAGTAGCAACACACACACAAGAAAACTAGAATAGAACTGCACATTTACTTTGCATTATCTATGCATCAGCCCAAATTCCCAAATTTGCGATTTATGCCCTCGTAACCAGTACTACAAATTGCTGACAATTCAACCACTACACCCATGTGGAATTCTGACTGGTAGGGACATGCTATCTATGTTTGTTTGTTTTTTGTTTCTTCACCATAAAAACACACAATGCACTAAACTGTTTACTTATGGGCAAAGGTGGAAGTAAAAAAGTAGCAGTCAACTCTAAAATTTTATTTCTATTTATACATTATGTTGATTACAGTCATTACACAACTGTGTTGAAATTAACAAGCTGGTCCTTTTCAAAACATGACACAGTATTGTATGGCTCAGCTGGCTAAATTGTGATCAGAATCTTTGCAATTAATACTAACTTAAGGATCTAATGGCCTTCCTGGATCATCATACAATTTTATACTAAAGTCCAAATTGGGGTTATACATAGTATGGCTCCGGGGGGAAACTTCAGGAAAGGTATGTCATTACACTTCACGTACTTTAATACGCCTAGAATGACTGCAAGAACACCACCAACTCTACCACCTTTAACTGCACACCCATCTGGAAAGGGAAAAAATTCATATCAAATAGAATGAGAATGATGTCTGAAATCATTTAACATCTGGACATCTTTTTTCCTGAACATACAAAATGAAATAAAATACAAAATCTAATTTTTTTTTTTTACCTGATGCTTGGTAAACCACTTATAAACATGATAAAATTTATGATACATGAAGAGATTTTAAACTTAAGAAACCCTTTAAGAAGGAGGAGGAGAAAGGCTTACAATTTCTGAAATCATCTCAACTAATCAGATTTTCATTACACATGGCTTATGGACATTTTGATAGTAGACACTACTTTCTTTTTCTCATCTGTTTTATCCCAATGAGATTGTTTTGTTTTGCATTCATGGCAGTGTGAGAAAAACAGAATGGCTTTCTATATTCTTTTTCAGTTTCCACAACAGAAAAATCATATGCTGTATGAGCAAAACATAATGGTTACCTACTTAGTACCATGTAGGTCCTCCATGAGCTGCCAACACTGTAGCAATGCAATGAGGCATGGACACCACAAGCCCCAAGAAGGTATTCACTGGTATGCCATGTCTTGTCCAGGGCTCGACAAATATGTTCTAGGCTGCTGGCCACCCAAAATACAACATCAAGAAGGAAGCATCCGTTTGGCCTGAAATTCACAGCATGCGTCGCCCGCTGAGGATATGCAAACGATTAGCATTTCAGGGCATAGGCAAATCACGTGTCCCCAGCACGCCACCAAGAAGCACTATAAGAACGGTGCACAGAAGGCAGGGGGATGTAAGTAGTGGAAGTGTGTTGTGCTGCCGGACCTGTGCATGGAAAGCTTCCTGATTCCTCGTCGCAGAATACGGCAGTCATTCCAGCACGTTTCGGAGTTCAACAGAAGACGATTAGTGGCTTATCGCGACAGCGGTTTATCATACCGTGAGACATCAACGCCCGTGTGGGATGACATCCAGCCACAGTGAGGCGAGCATGGATTCGGTAGGTGCAGGAGGGACGGATGGACCGACGTGAGCAATTGCCGCAGCCGCGGCACAACACCACCGAACGAGAGGACTGGCATGTTGTGCAGCAGGCATTGATGGCACGCACCGCCACATCATGAACGTTAGCGCAGGAATCGGGGCGTGTTGCGCAACAACCTGTGACAGCACATACCGTTCGACGTCGTCTGCAGGAGTGGGGACTTGTCGCACAGCGCCCATTGCTCCGATTACCATTGATGTTACACCACCGGCGAGTACGGCAGCACTGGGCTGTTGAATGCCGCACCTGGACTATGGAATAGCACGACATTGTCTTCTCCCAGGAATCCCACTTCTGCCTGCAACACCACGATGGTCGTATCAGCATGTGGCTGCACCACGGCAAGAGACTGCATGACGCCTACATTATGCATCGCCATACTGGTCAGTCGCCTGGCGTTATGGTTTGGGGCGCAATTGGATATGACACCTGCATCCCTCTGGTACGCATCACCGGTACACTCAACAGCCACCGCTACATCTCTCCAACGTTTTAGAGCCTGCAGCTCCCTTACCTGCAGGACCTGCCAGCGGCCATGTTTCAACAGGACAATGCGCACCTGCACGTGGCACGCATCATGCAACAATTCTTCACGGCCCACCAGTTGTCATTGCTGCCGAGGACGCCTGTTCTCCCGATATGTCACCCATCGAACACGTCTGGTCGCTGATCGGCAACCGAGTGGCCCAGCAAGAACCACCCGCGGCTACGCCTGATAAACTGTGGCAACGTGTGGAAGCAGCCTGGACCGACATACCCCAAGCCCACATCCAAAGCCTCTTTCGTTCGATGCCGCGGCGTGTAGCGGCCGTTATTGTCAGCCATGGGGTCCACACGAACTATTGATGTCTGCGTGTTCCGCAAGTCGCACGGGCCTGTAAGCTCAATCGTTTCATCTTTGTATCTGTTGTTGTGTGTCCAGTAAATCTGGCTTTGCTATCTCGTGTCCTTCTTGGTGTTGCATTTTGGGTGGCCAAGCAGTGTAGATCGAGAAGCCAGCTCTAAAATTTAGGCGCTAGGTGAAATGAAGTCAATAACACATGTTTGGTTATGACGCTGGAACGAAAAGTGGTAAACCATATTTGTTGTCTATTTCTTTTTTCCTAAACCACTTATTGCAAAATAAAGTTCTAATTTGCTTCATAAATTTCTTTTTCCGTTCTTTCAGTAGATGATCTCAAAAAAATTTTAATTTCAGATTTCGATTTTATTAAAATACTATTTGCGGATGTCATGTTTTGTATTGGGTTGTCGGAAAAGTCACGACGTATTTTGGCACCCAATGGCGGTTGGGCAGTTTTGAAAATACTAGAGGCATGCTCAGCTCTGTTATCGCTATGGCATTTGACAGGTGCCAGTTCTAGCTGCAGTCTAAAAGAAATAGTGAGCGATTTGGTTGATTTGCGAAGATTTGACATCAAGTTGAAGATGAAAGACCAAACTGTGCGTTTTCGCTTTATTTTACTGTTTTACTTCCGTAAAGGGAAGAACGCGTGTCAAGCTTGTGAAAAGTTGCGTATATTGTACGGTGACAATGCACTACAAGAACGTCAGTGCCAACGGTGGTTTGCAAAATTCCGTGCTGGTGATTTTGACCTCAATGATGTTCCTCGGTCGGAGAGGTCCACCGAGGTTGATGACGACCAAATCAAGGCATTGATCGAGTCAAACCCACGTTACATGACACTAGAGATTACAGACACATTGCATATCCATCATTCAAGCGTTCACGGTCACCTGAAGAAGCTGGGATACGTAAGCAAGCTTGATGTCTCATGTACTCAAGAAGCTCAATTGACGGCGCGTATAAACATCTGTGATATGCTCATTAAACGTGAGGAAAAACTATCCTTTTTTTAAGCGAATGATAACTGGTGACGAAAAGTGGATTGTGTACAACAATGTGCTGCGCAAACCGCCTTGGTCCCGACGTGCTACTTTGCCTCAAATAACATCCAAAGCAGACATTCATCAGTGGAAGGTTCTGGTCTCAGTGTGGTGGGATTTTAAGGTGTCGTATTTTTCGAGCTCCTACCACGGAACTAAACAATCAACTCGAATGTGTACTGTCAGCAATTGGACAGTTTGAACGAATCCATCATCCAGAAACGCCCAGAGCTCGTTCATCGTAAAGGTGTTGTGTTCCATCATGACAACGCGAGACCACACACAAGTTTTGATCAACCGCCAAAAATTATTGGAGCTTGGGTGGGATGTATTGCCACACCCAGCATACTCGCTTGACCTTGCGCCGTCAGACTTCCACTTGTTTCGCTCTCTTTAACAGTCCTTGCGTGGTATAACGTTCAATTCAGATGAGGCTGTAAATCATCACCTTGTACAGTTTTTTTGCCACGAAAGACAGCTCCTTCTATGAACGAGGCATTTTTCAGCTCACTGAAAGATGGCAAAAGGTTATCGAACAAAACGGGCATTATATCATTGATTGAACTTTATTCTTTCTATCAATAAATGACCTTTGCAAAACATGGCTAAAATATGTCATGACTTTTCCGACAACCCAATACATATTAATTCAAAGTACCATATTTTTTTTCGTATTATCTGTAAACCATAAAATTCAGAAAAAAATTTCCTTCACGAGATCCGCAAGGGTGAATCCAAAGGCTGTGAAAAAAAAAAAAAATCCCACGTATAATCCGCGGCGGCAAATAATCCATAGATCGTGAAATTCTGAGAAAAACAATTTTTTCCTTCTCATAATACACAGCAGCATGTCTCAGACCCTGATATTTAAAAAACAACAACAGCAGTTGCAGTTCATACCTTCCAACATTGGCAACAGCCTTGTTACTAATAACTATTTTACAAAATGATCCATCTCTTTGCAAAAAACAAATATGCGCCCTAACAAAATGTAACAATGAACAAGGACTCTAATGAAACAAACTTAACACGTGCGAAACATAAAGTTGACTCACTGGCGAGGGCATGATTGCAAGATTTAAGTTCAAAACTTCCACCAATAAAAATCAGTGAGATGGTTTAGAATTCCACAATGCTTGACAAACAAGAAATCCAAGCAAGTGAATGCACAGTGCACAAACCTCCACTTACCATATGATCATACTGCTTCTAAAATTGCAGTTTAAGACAAGATGAGACCAAAGAAGGGGAAAAAATGCTGAGCATTTTAACTGGTGAAAAAGCAAAACGGACAGCAAGAATGTGGACTACTGTCAGTTTGTCTTTTGTTGACTCTGCAACTGCACAGCATCGATTGCTTAATTTTTCTTTCTGCTGATATCATTCTTTCCCTACTTCATTGTCACTTTTCTTTTTCTTGATTTTTGTGCCCTCTGATAACAGCCTGAGGACCATGAGCACATGATATGAAAGCTGCAAGTATTTCAGATAAATGGTGTAACTTTGGGAATATTAATACATTTGAACACCATGCATCAATTTTTACAAATTTCCCAACTTCGTCGCTTCCATTTTCCGGAATTTCCTTCTTCCCTTATCAAGATTAAATGCAAAAACTTATGGGGTGGGGGATATTTAACAGCTCTGGAGAGTGGGAACATCGCACACTGGTAGGGGGTGGGGGTAGCAATTGCGGGAAAATTTGCCCGACTTTCGATTTTGGTAATTTTCTCTTATTTTTAAGTTGAAATACAAAAATTTATGCAGTAAAATGATACTTAAAAGAAATTGGACAGAGGCAACATCACGAGAAAAAAGAAATTACGGTTACAGAAAAAATTGTAACTCCGTCGACTTTCTGTTTTCAAAAGTTTCGTAAAGATGGAATTCCCTCCTCCAACGAACATCCCCCCCCCCCCAATTCTGTTTACTTGTGCATCAATCTCCTGAGTTGCCAAAATAACAAAAATGGTGGAATTTTTCGAATTCGTGGAAGAATCTAATGCCTGAAGATTAGGAGGATATTTTCGCAGTGTCTAACTTCCGTTTCCGCAAATTCTTGCCGACAGTTTCAACAAATAAAGGTAACTTGATCATGCTAGTTACATTACAAGAAAAGAACTTTTACAAGAAAGTTCATAAGTTGGGAGCTTTCGACCTTATCTTAGGTCTTCATCACACCAATGGAGGACTAAGATTGTTTCCAGATTCTACATTTGAATTTTTTTTCTATTTTTGTTGCCAGATATTACAATTGATCTCCAGATCATCAGGATATAGAGAGGAGATTCGGAATTGCAAGTCATTGGGTTGAAAATAATTTCCAGGCTTTCACAGTAATGGAGGGCAAAACGATTGTCAAAAGAAGCAATTAATTTTGCTTCGTTCCAGCGGGGAATTGCAGATGTGTCTGTCATTGTCAAAATAGAAAATGCTGTATTAGGGTTGACTTTCAAAACATCTTTTTTATGTTCTAAAATTCTGTGGTTAATGCTCCTGTATGTGCTTCCAATGTATAAGTTATCACCTGTTGAAGAAGAGATAGGAATGCAGTAAACTCCTGGGAGGTCCAGATTTTCAACTTTGTCCCTATCCCTTTGTAGAAGTTTCAAGATGTTTGGGGGTGGGGGATTTAATGGCAAGATGGTAACCAAAACTTCTAAAAAGAATCTGTAACTTATAAGCATAGGAAGGATGGTAAGGAACTGAACCAGAGAATTTCAGGTTTTCTTTCTCTTGAGGATGGAGGCATTCAATTTTTGAATTGTTTTCATATTTCTTTAAGAGGGAGTTGACTGTACGAGCAGGGAAATCATGAGAAAGAGCTATTGTAGAAATGTTGGAGAATTCTTCTTGAAGAGAAAGTTGGTTGTTGCAAATGATATGAGCCCTGTGGATGTAAGACTTCAATGCTGCGAACTTGTAGAGATGCAGAGTGAAAGATTTGTAGGGAATGATGTTAGTGGCCACAGAAGGTTTACAATAGATGGAACGAGTGATGGAGAGATCAGAGTTTCTGCAGATAGAGACATCCAGGAAATCAATTTTGTTGTTTACTTCCTTAGATTTAGTGAGATTAATGGAAGGAAATTTTTCAGTAATGGAGTTGATCAGGGTCTGTAATTCAGACTCGGTATGTGGCCAGCTAATGAAAATGTCATCTACATATCTTAACCACAGGGAAGGTTGAAAAGGGTGGTGAGGAATGATGGAAACTTCAATATGTTGCATGTACATCTCTACAAGAAGAGCGGAAAGAAGTGAGCCCATGGGGAGACCAGATTGTTGTTTGTACACAGTTTTGTTGAAAACAAAACAACTGTGTTGATGAATAGTGTGGAAACAATCATAAAGATCTTTGATAAGAGTATCGGGTGGTTCGAAATGAAGAATCAATTTCTTCGAGAGGAGCATGTAGGACTCAAAATATGGTACAGAGGGGAACAAAGATTCCACATCAAGAGTATATAGATTTCCACTTAGAGAAAAGGAATTCAAGGTTCGTACTCTTCAAAGCAAAATAAATTCAAGCACTTTTCCAGGACTCGTGTGTAGTTGGTCGGTCAGTAGGTAGGTATTTTAGTAAGTTCAAACCGTTAAACCTAGCTGGGGCAGGCACACCTTCAGTGACCAACCTGCTACCCCATGCTCCCCTGTTGGTTTCTTTTATTAACTTTGAACTGCCCCTCTGTTTTGGTGTTTTTCAAAATCATTTTATTTTGTGGAATGTTTTGAAGGGTACATTATTTTTGTATTAATCCACTGGTATGATATTTATTGTTTGCTTTAAGCTTTTTATTTTTGATGAAGAATCCACGCATGAAGCACAAGCAATTCCTAGCAGTTCCACTCTCCCACAAGAACGCTTCTTAACCTGAGTCAACAGCAGTCCATCACAATTTGTGAATACATCATTCCACTTATTTTACTCCCACGACTGACGTTTTACTCTGTACTGATGTCACAGCCAAGGTACTTGCGTTCAACGCATTCTCCTGGGTCGAACGCAAGTTCAGCGTTATTTGATGAGCTTGGTTTTTATAAGAACTACACAGAAATATCCCATGCAACTTTTTAGCATAAACAATTACTTTGCATATACTCTTTTACACCAATATTTAAATATTTTTTTAAAGTACTATTTACAGTCTTAAACTTTTTCAAGTACTTTCAAGGACTTGAAAATGAACTTTTATTTTTCAAAGACTTTTCAAGGTTTTCAAGGAGCGTAAGAACCATGGAAATGTCGAAAGCTCCCAACTTACGAACTTTCTTGTAAAAGTTATTTTCTTGTAACGTAACTAGCGTGATCAAGTTATATTTATTTTTTAATATTGTTACATAGTTTGCCCATCATCGTCAAACAGTTTCAAGCTGAAATACGATCATATATGCTGTAAAATATTTAACAAGAATACTAGACACAAACGCAACATCGGGAGAAAAAAATTATTACTAAGATAAATTCTTTTTACTCCATTTAACTACTGTTTTCAAAAGCTTTGAAGCACGAAATTCTGTCCCAAGATGCCCCCCCCCCCCCCAATTCTCTTCAGTTTTGCACCAATCTCGAGAACGATCTAAATGATGGGGGGTGGGGGAACAAAAAAAACAACAGAATTCCCGAATCCGCTTAAGGATCTTATGTATGTATCTTAAAATAATTTTAAAAAATGTTTTTAAACAAAATGAAAATTTGTAGTTTCGAGAGACAGTTCTGTAATCTGACAACTAAATCCTTAGAAACTACGGACATTCCGCAGTAATTGGCATGTATGACAGTCGTATAATCCACACCCATTATATTAATCGTGAATCGTTATTTCCAACAGAAAACTGCGATTCATAGGACCGACTCAAAAATCCAAAGATGCAAGAAAGAAATGATCGTCCTATTGAAAAAGTAACTGTCATTTTGAAGTACTTTTGTGTTACTTTCCAGTAAATAAAGAACTAAAATCGCTAGCTGTTGCAGCATTACCGTAGTTCATTAGTTACACTATAAAATACATTGAAATTGCTGCAGTCCATAGCATTGTTGTACTTCTGAATACGTTTCAACTGAATACTGAAAAAAAATTCCTTAACTAATACAATTAGCGCACCAAAACTAGGCAATGCTATTCACAAAATGGTTACATGTTACGGAATAGCTCTGTGGGATTTCCGAGCGTCACGGATTCTCACATCACAAAGGCTTCCGCACACGCAAATAGTAACACCTTCCTTGCGTCATATTTTCTGACAAAATGCTTCTAAGTTAATAAATATATATATATATATATATATATATATATATATATATTCTTACCATCTCTTTGCAATCTTCTATCTTGCACTGTTTGCATTTTTTCTGTTACCGCATTTTTGGTACTTTCCCAATAACACCACCTCTCCTAACAATTAACTCTCTGACTTTTTAAAATGCTGCACCGTTTTTTTTTTTTTTTTTTTTTTTGTTATTGTTTTTCTTTATCGGTGACCGCAGTACCTAAATTTATCTATGGATTATACAACAGAAATTATGGTATTTACTGCAAATTACGAAATCTCAAGTAAGAAGAAAATTAGGCACCACAGCTCAAATTTCAGGCGCCTGGTTGGTTGGTTGATTGATTTTTATGGCACAAGGGTCAGGCGCCTGGGCGACCTGGCGCCCGGGATTTATCGAGCCCTGGTCATGTCTGTTTAAGCAATGCCAGTGGCTCATTCAGTGTCCATGGTGGAGGGTCCATATGCCAGTTACTAATCCACAGGACCCTAAATATGTTCAACTGGTTTCATGTCGGATAACATGGGCAGCCATCAGAAAACATGGAAATGATCCTTGTGACAGGCCTTACATATGACACAGCATGTTGTCTTGTTGGAACACCCATTTCAGTATGGAAACACTGTCAGCATGAATGGATGAACTTGGTCTACAATGATGGCCAGATACGTAGTTGACATTGGGAAGCAACATCCACAGAGAATGTCCCTCAAAAATATTCCCCAGCACCTGCCTGTACCTGTGGGGTCACAGCATCATGTAATATCTTCGGTGCAGCTGTTCACCCTTTGCGGACCATCCACTGGATGCAGTGGGAGACATAACTCAGCAGAGAAGGCAACTTTCTTCCACAGTTCACTTCCAATGTTTTCTGACAAACTCTGGGTGTTGTTGCCAATGATGTACTGTGGTCATGCTTTTACATGGTAGGTTCATACAGAAAAGGATTCATTACTCCGTAGCTGTGGATACACTGCTCTGTGTTCTAGCAGAAATTTCAAGTGAGCATTTTTCTTATGTTAGCTTGAATTGTAATTCTGGGTTACAGACTGAAATTCTTTTGTTACATTATAAGAATAAGTCAATGGACTGCAGAACAAATCTGAATCACTCATCTTTTGCACTGGGATTGAAATTATGTATATACAAGGATCAGTTTTCTGAAGGCAGGGCTCCTAGAAATGACATTTTCTTAAGATGAAATATGGTCAAGGTGTGCTTTTTTCTGAAACATGAAAACTACAAATTCAATTTTTAGCAGGACATTTTGGAATTAACATCTCAGAGGAACAATGTTAGGAATCTTAATTTTCTATGACAGCACTTCAGTAGAAAAAATTCAAAATATATTAAATAAATGGAACTAAATGTTTTACTAAACACTTCCCTTGAGTTTTACATCAATGGGGTTGGTTAGTAACCCTCACCAGGCACTACTTATGCAAAGAAAAACTGCATTTCTTCATGCATACATTACTTATGCAAAGAAACTGCATTTCTTTATGTATATATTAATGCAATAACAGCAAAGAAACTTAATGGGGAACTCACGTTTTGCACCATGAACTGCACCTGCAGCTAATGCTCCAAGAACATGATTAAAGAAATCATCTTTCTTACGAAGCTGACCAGAAATACATGATGTGGCAGCAAATGCAGCTCCCATTGCAGCTGAAAAAAGACAAAAAGGCAATAACATACTTATTTTGGTACAATCAGACATTAAAATCATCTACACACAGCCGTTTCATCAATACAACAATGTGCATGTTACAAAAGTTACAAATCAGGCTTGGTCACCAGACCTGTGGAAGTAGAAGGAAGCAAGAACTCCTGACGAAGATCTAGTGTTTAGATCGAAAATTTGAGAGGTAATGTACCTAATAAATTTATCCTCGATAATTCCCGTTAAATATTTATAATACGAAAAGTGACAGTAAATTTCTTACAAAGATTTTATGAAACCAAATTATATTAAAGTGTATGCCTTCATACATCTGTTTTTCAAACATTGTTAAACACAACATTCACCCATAAAAAATTTTCACACTACTTGCATCCATGTCATTAACCTTTGCATTTTAATACTAGACATCAGATGATGAAGTGGAAAGGCAATGAAGTAGAGGACAAACCTAAACAAATTATTTATTTTGAAAGTGCTAGTAAAAATCAGTACTTAAAGCTCTCATAGTGCATACAGAACTATTGTATGGGAAGGATTTATGGGAAACAGGTTCAACATGCCCTTCATAAAGCAAGTGAAATGTGCACTAAACATTCTATACACATCAGTTTGGGAGTCCAGTCAGATGTCTAACCCCATAACCCTTACTTCAAAAAGTCACAACTTGAATGTAAACACCAGATACAGTGCCCACTATGCATATATCTGTAAAAAAAACTATGAAATTCTCTTAAAGCGAAAAAAATCAGTACTGCACACAGTAAATTTTACTACACGAGTTTTTAAATACTGAAATAGCTAAATACACAGCAACCACTGAATGCCACCAGGACCCCCACAGCAGGAGTGCTTAGTTTGACCCATGGTACTGGGGCCAGACCAATAAGGAGGCTCATAAATTTTTCTATCATTTTTAGTTTTCATAGACCACCGTCATTTCATGTATAAAAAACATTTACAAGCCTGTACTTGCTGACATAAAATTCAATTATCAACAAATTCATTTGCTATATTATCTTACAGTGCTTTTTTTTTTTTTTTCTTTTTGGCCTTGTTACTGATGTCAACTATGCCAAATGTGCTATAACTTTCATTCATGTATTCGGATAAATGGTCAAAACTTGATAATTTTACACAAGCTATTCCTACAAAAAATTCAACGGCAAAAAGATGATTGATCACATATATATACAGGGTGTTCAGTTAATGCGGCAACAAACTCAGAGGGTTGTTAGTAGGCATCAAGAAGAACAAAAATTGAAATGGAACATGACGTCGCAAACCACGTTTAGTCGGTGAAAATCGTGAAAATAGGTATGCAGGTTCCGATGTCACGCGGGGACGACAAAAAGTACAATAATAACTACAAAAAGTTTATTTGACAGCAAGTTTACAACACAGCTTATGGTGCACAGTACAATGCTAGAAAGGGAATGATGAGAATGATGTGAACGAAATTATTACAGGTGTAGTTAAAATTATACTGAAATTATTATGTTGTTGTGCACAGTGCAATGCTGGAAAGGGAACGATGAGAATGATGTGAAAGAAATTATTACAGGTGTTATTCGAAGTGGCAGCCGCGGACATCATTGCACATTCTACAATGACGTAAAAACAATTCCCGGACGCGCTCGGAGATACAGGGTGTGCTATTGATGTCTGCCACAGCGACGACAATCCGTGCTATGAGATCCTCCGGTGTGTCCAAAAGCGTCTCATAAAGGAGTGATTTCAGGTGACCCCAGAGGAAGAAGTCCAATGGATTGAGATCCGGCAAACATGGAGGCCAAGCAATGGGTTCGGCACATCCAATCCACCTCCCTATGTATGTAGCATCGTGGTAGTTATGCACCTCGCGGGGGGAATGTGCTGGGGCACCATCCTGCATGAACCACATGCCTCGCTGCACTGCGACCGGCACACTCTGCAGCAATTCCGAGAGGACGTGTTGCAGGATAACAAGGTACATTGCGCCATTCAGGCGTTCGGGCAGAAGGTACGACCCCAAGAGATAATCACTGAGGGTTCCTGTCCACATGTTGACAATGAACCTCTGTTGAGGTTTCCATGTGACACTGGCATGGGGATGTTCCATCGACCACATGTGTGCATTGTGCATGTTGACAATGCCTTCTTGCATAACGCTGGCCTCATCAGAAAATAAAACAGTGGCAGGAAACTTGAGGATTAGTATGTGTGGTGACGTCAAGCATCCAGCGCATGAACTGTACATTACGGGGATGGTCGTCTTTGGTTAGGTGTTGTACCCTCTGGATGTGGAAGGGGTACATCTTTTCACTATGCAGAACATTCCACACCGGCGTGTGTGGAACACCAAGTTCAGCTGCAACCGCTCCTGTACTTGTTGACGAGGAATCGGCAAAGCGTTGCAGCACGATTTCTTCCATTCGAGGCGTGCATACAATGCGTGGTTTCCCTACATCACACCATGCTGGCTGGAAGGTCCCCATCTCCTGTAGTTGTCGATCGATCGTGGCGGAGGTGGTATGTTGCGGACGCCTCCTCCTCTGATATTGCTGTTGGTACATCCGCTGTGCTAAGCGTCCATTGCCATCTGCTCGACCGTAAATGAGATGCATACCAGCGTATTCCTCATTCGTGCAATCAGCCATCAGGATCCCCACTAAAACAGACAACTAACTGCTACACGTGCCTACCACCGCAATGGTGCTACCTTATGTCGCCCACAGCACATGCTCCTACCCCGGCGCATGCGTTTCGTGACGCAGCTTACATCAGACATTGGGCATTCAGCGATCAACTGACATCCCGCCTTCCCTCTCCTCTGGAGTCAGAGCCTGCATACGTATTTTCACGATTTTCACCGACTAAACATGGTTTGCAACACCATGTTCCATTTCAATTTTTATTCCTCTTGATGCCTACTAACAACCCTCTGAGGTTGTCAACGCATTAACTAAACACCCTGTATATAAGTGCTTGCCTTGCAGTTGTTTAGTTTTATATATATATATATATATATATCATCATCATCATCATTGTCAACCATTATCAATCCACTGCTGGACGAAGTTCTCCCCAAGTTTCTTCCACAACGGTCTGTCTTGTGCCAGTCTCCTCCATGTTACTCCCGCATACTTTCGAATTTCATTAACCCATCTCCCATGTGGTCTTTTTCTGGGTCTTTCCCAGTCCCTTGGAATCCAATCTAAAATTTCGGCTGTCCATCGATGGTCTGTCCTTCTGGCAGTATGTCCAGTCCAGCCCATTGCCATTTCAGGATTTACCTCTGATCATGATGTCTTCCACTCTTGTCATTTTTCGGATCCACGAGTTACTCTTCTTCTCTCTCCTGGTTATACCAAGCATGCACCTCTCCATGCTACTTTGAGTTGTCTGCAGCCTTTGTATGTCTCTTTTAGTTAAGGTCCGTGTCTCTGCACCATATGTAAGCACTGGAAGGATGCATTGATCAAACACTTTTCTTTTAAGACATAATGGCATATTGTTCTTGAAAATTATGCTGTTTCTTCCAAAAGCTCTCCAGGCAAGTTTTGTACGCCGATTAATTTCTTCATCAATGTGACCCTCACTTGATATCTGCTGTCCAAGATAAACGTATGTGTCTGTTATCTCTAGTTTTTCTCTATCAATCGATAAATCTTAATTTCTTGTAAAAGCATTGAACATCACTTTTGTCTTCTGAAAGTTCATTTTTAATCCCACTTCTTTACTCTTGTCAACAAGTTCCTGGATCATGCTCTGCAGCTCTGATGGGGTAGTTACAAATGTGACTACGTCATCAGCAAAATGAAGGTGGGTTAGATAATCTCCATTAATCTTTATCCCTTTGTTTTCTGAGTTCAGTGAATGAAAGACATTTTCCAATGTGGCATTAAACACCTTTGGAGATATGGTGTCACCTTGTCTCACTCCCTTTCCAATTTTTATGTGTGTTGTATTTTCAAACAGCCGAATCTTTGCACTTGCATTTTCATAGATGTTATTAATAATATTAATGTATGCATCTTCAATACCGCAGGATTTCAGAGCCATTGTAACTGCTGATGGTTTACAGAATCAAAGGCTTTTTCATAATCGATAAAAGCCATGCACAATGGAAATTCATATTCCCTCGCTCTTTCAATTAGTTCTCTCAATATGTGGATATGATCTATTGTGCTGTAGCCACTCCTGAATTCAGCTTGTTCTCTCGGTTGAGCCATGTCCAGTGTTACCTTCAAGCGGTGTGAAAGAACTCTAGTGAAGATTTTATAAACCACCAATAGGACGCTGATAGGTCTGTAGTTCCTGAGATCCTCAATGTCACCTTTTTTATGTAGCAGGATCATTGTAGCATTGTTCTAATCCTCAGGAATCTTCCCTTCATTAAGGCATAGAGTGAAAATTTGGGCGAGTACTGTTTCGATTTCTCCACTTGCTTCTTGTATGATATCTACAGTAATTCCATCTTCTCCTGGAGCTTTCCCCCACTTCATGTTCTTGATTGCATGTGCAACTTCTGCTGGGAGGACTGGAAGAACTCTGGTACTGGTACCTTTCATGATGTCTGGAGTACATGTATCACACCTTTCATATAATTTGAAGTAGAAATCTTTCACTCTTGTCAAAATTTCGCTTCTATTTCTTGCTACAGAACCATCTTCTTTTCTCAGTGCCATAATCTGTTTTCTTCCCTTACTGAGATGTCCCTTTGCTATCTTTAGGCTTTGGTTGTTTTCAATTGCTTTCCTCACTAGTTCACAGTTGAATTTCCTTACGTCTTCACTGATACTTTTCGTACTGTCTTGCATAGCTCTATATATTCCACTTTGGAAGTCACATCTTCTTTAGTTGTACTCATCTCTCTTCTTTTTTGCATCAACATTTTGGTTTTTCCTGATAATTTGTTCCCATGCAACTTGTTCTTAGACCCAGCTATATTTGTTGCTGTTTCCATAAGAGCTTTGGTTATTTTTCTGTTAACTTCAGAAATAAAGAAAGGTAACTTGATCACGCTAGTTACGTTAACTAAAAACTTTTACAAAAAGTTCGTAAGTTGGAAGCTTTCGACCTTATCTTAGGTCTTCATCACGCCAATGGAGGACTAAGATTGTTGCCAGATTCTACATTTGAATTTTTCCTATTTTTGTTGCCAAAACTTAGAATTGATCTCCAGATCAACGGAATGTAGAGAGGAGATTCGGAGTTGCAAGTCATTGAGTTGAAAATAATTTCTATGCTTTCACGGTAACGGAGGGCAAAACGATTGTAAAAAGAGCAATTCGTTTTGCTTCGTTCCAGTGGGGAACTGCAGATGTGTCTTCCATTGTCAAAATAGATAAGGCAGTGTTGGGATTGGCTTTCAAAACATCTTTCCTATGTTCTAAAATTCTATGGCTAATGCTCCTGTATCTGCTTCCAATGTATAAGTTATCCCCAGTAGAAGAAGAGATAGGAATGCAGTAAACTCCTGGGAGGTTCAGGCTTTCAACTTTGTCCCTATCCCTTTGTAGAAGTTTCAAGATGTTTGGGGTAGATTTAATGGCAAGATGGTAACCAAAACTTCTAAAAGAATCTGTAACTTATAAGCATAGGAAGGATGGTAAGGAACAGAACCACAGAATTTCAGGTCTTCTTTCTTGTGAGGAAGGAGGCATTCGATTTTCGAATGGTTTTCATATTTCTTTATGAGGAGTTGACTGTAACAGCGGGGAAACCATGAGAGAGGGCTATTGTAGAAATTTTGGAGAGTTCTTCTTGAAGAGAGAGTTGGTTGTTGCAAATGATATGAGCCCTGTGGATGTAGGACTTCAATGCTGCAAGCTTGTAGAGATGCAGGGTGCAAGATTTGTAGGGAATGATGTTAGTGGCTGCAGAAGGTTTTCGATAGACGGAACGAGTAATGGAGAGATCAGCGTTTCTGCAGATAGATACATCCAGGAAATCAATTTTGTGATTTACTTCCTTAGATATAGTGAGCTTAATGGAAGGAAATTTTTCTGTAATGATCAGTATCCGAGTCTGAACTACAGATACTGATCAACTCCATTACAGAAAAATTTCCTTCCATTAATCTCACTATATCTAAGGAAGTAAATCACAAAATTGATTTCCTGGATGTATCTATCTGCAGAAACGCTGATCTCTCCATTACTCGTTCCGTCTATCGTAAACCTTCTGCAGCCACTAACATCATTCCCTACAATTCTTTCACCCTGCATCTCTACAAGCTTGCAGCATTGAAGTCCTACATCCACAGGGCTCATATCATTTGCAACAACCAACTCTCTCTTCAAGAAGAACTCTCCAAAATTTCTACAATAGCCCTCTCTCATGGTTTCCCTGCTGTTACAGTCAACTCCCTCATAAAGAAATATGAAAACCATTCGAAAATCGAATGCCTCCTTCCTCACAAGAAAGAAGACCTGAAATTCTGTGGTTCTGTTCCTTACCATCCTTCCTATGCTTATAAGTTACAGATTCTTTTAGAAGTTTTGGTTACCATCTTGCCATTAAATCTACCCCAAACATCTTGAAACTTCTACAAAGGGATAGGGACAAAGTTGAAAGCCTGAACCTCCCAGGAGTTTACTGCATTCCTATCTCTTCTTCTACTGGGGATAACTTATACATTGGAAGCAGATACAGGAGCATTAGCCATAGAATTTTAGAACATAGGAAAGATGTTTCGAAAGCCAATCCCAACACTGCCTTGTCTATTTTGACAATGGAAGACACATCTGCAGTTCCCCACTGGAACGAAGCAAAACGAATTGCTTCTTTTGACAATCGTTTTGCCCTCCGTTACCGTGAAAGCATAGAAATTATTTTCAACTCAATGACTTGCAACTCCGAATCTCCTCTCTACATTCCGTTGATCAGGAGATCAATTCTAAGTTTTGGCAACAAAAATAGGAAAAATTCAAATGTAGAATCTGGCAACAATCTTAGTCCTCCATTGGCGTGATGAAGACCTAAGATAAGGTCGAAAGCTTCCAACTTACGAACTTTTTGTAAAAGTTTTTAGTTAACGTAACTAGCATGATCAAGTTACCTTTCTTTGTTAATATTGTTACGTGTTTTGCCCATAATCGTCAAACTTCAGAAATATCCACTTCTTCCGATGTTAGGCCTTCTAAAGCAGAGAATCTGTTCTTTAGTTCCAACTTGAAGGTATTATGGTGTTTTTTAAGGTTGGTTATGTCAATACATTTTGTTTGTCTTATGAGCTTGCCACATTCGAGTTTAGTGTTGAGGTGCATCTTACATCTTACCAATCTATGGTCACTACCTGTGTTGAACTTGTTTAGCACACTGCTGTCTTCTATGATGAATTTTTTGTTACACATAATAAAATCAATTTCACTTGTCGTCCCATTTGGATGTCTCCATGTCCATTTCCTGTGTGGCTTTTTCTTGAAGAAGGAGTTCAAGATGAAAAACCCTTCTGCCTCTGCAAACTCAACGAGAGTATTTCCACGCTGGTTTCTGTTGCCGTGACCGAATTTACCTACTTAAGTTTCATTCTGTTGCCGTTGCCCTATTTTTGCATTGAAATCTCCCATAATTATTTTCAAGTGCTGCTTACCTTTATTATTTAGATGACAAATTTCCTCATAAAATTCTTCAATTTCTTCTTCAGGATGATTTGTGGTGGGTGCATATGTTTGAATAATCTGAGCCTGGTATCTTCTCGAGAGTTGGATAACGAGTCGTGCAGCTCTGTCAGAGGAACTTTCAACTTCTACAACTTTATCCTTCAGTTTCTTGTTTATTATAAATCCAACACCACTAGTTCTGCCAGTATCTGTCCCACGATAGATACATTCACTTTGATCATTTTTCTGTTTTACTGTTAAATGAGCTTTCACCTTTTCTCCATTAAACAAAGATTGCATGACATTATGGTATCTGTGTGATTGACACCGCATTTTCTTGGTGTCTTTAATCTATATATATAGTTTATGGAAGTGGTAATGTGTTTCTATATCTGATGCTGCAATATATCTCCATAGCAACATACTGTTGCTACAGTGGTCTCAACAGTTTTGCTGAAGACCCGAAGTCCAGTATCCAATTTCTGCATGTGTCAGTTAATCTGTGATCTTCAATGGTCTCAATGTTTTTCAACTTCACCCCCTGATTTTGCCCTAATGAAGGGTTGATGAGAACTGGACCATTCCTTTGAATGGCTGCTTCAAGGAAAGAAATAGCATGAAGCCAATTCACTCTTGGTGCTGGAGAAAATTTTGGATCAATTAGACATGCAGGCACTCTTTAACAGAGGGAGCACTGACATTAAAGATTTACATAATAAGAACTTTTGGAAGTAGATGAATTAGCAGAACAAGAACAATAAGCATGCTGCAGGTTTGAAAGCAGAAAGTTAAGCTTCAAGTATTCAGATTCTTGAACATAAACAGCTGAAAGAATTTTGTTAATTTTAACCATGAAGATATCAAGTAAGAATCCTGAGTTACCTTGGCAAGCAGTTGGTACCTTGCATAGCATGACAGTAACTTTAGATGTTTTTTATTGTAATTCAATGTTTTGCAGAAACCTCAAAATATGAGTAAGCACTGTATTACAAAAGCGAACAAAAACTGCAGACAAAAAAAAAATGTATAATTTCCTCTCACACTAAAACATCTGGAAATATCACAAATAGACCATCAGATATATTCACTTTGAGCCTTTTTCTGTTTTACTGTTAAATGAGCTTCCACCCTTTTCTCCATTAAACAAAGATTGCATGACATTATGGTATCTGCGTGATTGACACCGCATTTTCTTGGTGTCTTTAATCTTCCAGCCACCTTCCTTTTTTTCACCACTTTCATTTGCAGGAACAAAAGACACCTTTCTTCCCTTTGTTTTGCTTGCAAGCCCATGCGGTACATCCTGACAATCAAAAACTAAAAAGTCCTATTTAAGATAAAAACACATGGATGGGATGGTAGCAAAAGGGAGACAAAGTATTCAGATATTTATTGTTTAGACATGGCCTTTAAGAAAGAGCATTATCTAGGAGAAATTAAAAGAAATCTTTCCTGCAGAGGTAGGTGCACATTTTTAACCTGAGGAATTATTACTCTTATTTTAAATGTTGCTATACTTATTAAAACAATTCAAATAACTGCATGTTCAAAGAACCGATTTTTTTATTGTAATGCATGTATTTTTAATAGAATTAAAAAAGCTGTTTTTAGAAATGCGGATTTTTATGGTAGTTGTTTGTAACTTGGAGGGGGAATGCTACTTCTAAAAATCACAAAATACTTGAAAATCATGTGAGAAGTATTTTTACTCCCCATCTAAAAATCTACCACAGCCAGTGTTGATAGTAATGTCAAGCAGGAATTTGGTTTTCCCTGGATAAACATTTATATGCTGGGCCAGATGTTTTGAAATGCTAAGAAATGTGCTACTGAGTTAACTAACAGGTGATACCATTAGAAGTAAAAATAGGGGTTTTGTATACTCCTGGAACACTAAATTTCTCAATTTTATCCATATCTGAGAGAATATGTTGCATGATATTGGAGTTAGATTTGATCTAACAAGGTGCCCATAAGACTTGAAAATTTGGCAGTTTGCAAACAGAATTATCAAAAAAAAAAAAAAAAAAAAAAAGTATATTCAGCAAACAGTAACTGATCTTTAATGAAGTAAAAAGTATGGTTTTCTTGACTTCAAAATTTTGAAAAAGTTTTTCCACCAAAAGCTTCGAAATTGTTGATGAGCTACAAAGGTTTTGATATCGTCATATCAAGGGTGAATTGTTGATGAGCTACAAAGGTTTTGATATCGTCATATCAAGGGTGAGAGAAGCTGCACTATTGTAAATGATGTTGATGCACAAGTAAGATGTTACCCAGAGAAAACCACATTTATCCTTGGCATTACTGACACTCAGGGATACACCAGCAGTTCCTTTTCTCTGGAAGCATACTATGAAAATTACTCCTTCTGTAGATAGAGATGTACTACTAGCAGAGCTGCCAACTTTTCAAAATAAAAAACCAGACATCAATGCGTGTTCAGCGGTGCGCACATCTACAATTTATAAATAATAGTTTAACACCCCCTTCCCAAAGAAAACAGCTTCTCTTCAATTTTGCATCGATCTCCTGAATGACCCAAATGATGACAGAAAACGCGGAATTCCACTAATTCAGAGAAGAATGTCATGTATATAAAACTATATGTAAAATGGATAAAAGTAAAATGTGGCTAAGAAATTGAAAATAAAAGAATTTTATGGAAAATTAAACGTGAAAAATCAATACACACTCTGCTGTGAAACAATTTTACAGGGCACAGAAACTGCATGGATTCCACGGTGGACAGATTAAATACTGACTAGAAATTTAATTCCCTCTAACAAAAGAGAAAGGAGTGATAATGATTGCTCTCTGTTAATTAATTTTGAAGAAGTATGTATTAGAAATAGGGAAGCATGCATGCATTTCATCAGAAAAAAATTCTTAAAAAATATGAATTCGCTCCTTTTTACTATTGCCGAAGATATTAAAAACGAGGAACATGATCACACACACGCACACACAGAGAAAACATCAACAAATAAAAATATACTCTGGCATAGAAAAAAAATGGAAAGTCAGAAAAATTTAATATGTGGAAACAGAAAACGACGTGACATTCTCATTGCTGCTACAGCAGTCAGTCATTTTCGGTGTGATTACAAACATTTGAGAGATTAGCCGACTTTTTTTCATTTTTTTTTTCAATCGTTCGTTACCCTACACTCATTTTTCGACCCTTTTCTTTAAAATTTTCCATTGCTGGAAAGAAAGTAGTACTACTCCACGACCTTTCATCAAAATGCGAAAAATCAAGGACTTTCCAAGACTTGAAGAAAAAGGGGTAATTACGTTTCAGAATTTTACCAGGATTCCAGGGGCAGTGCAAACTCTGTCACATGACCAGACACTTATAACAATTATATGACCCCAAAAAACAAAATAATCTTTATTCTAAAAAACAAAGCAACTGCCGCTGTTTTAGAAATTTTGCGTCACTCTTGCTTTCCTTAGCTCACAGCACAAAATGTATTGAACACAAAAATATGAAATTTACATCGTTTGTAGAGAATTGTTTGGAGAACACACTGAAATAACCCGTTTTTCGATTCTGGTGATACTTCAAGTGCTATTGCATTTCAAAGTTAAGGTCAGCAAAAAAAGTGCTATCAGGTCGCGTTTCAGACACACTAACAGCAACAGAACCACGAAACTTTGTAGGCATGTAGTGCCATGAGCAAAATTTTGTACCTCGTCGCCCTTTTTTTTAATTCCGATTTAGTTTACGAGAAATAATTTTTTTAAATTTCACAAAGTTCTCTATTTTGCGATGGGGTCCATTTAAAAAAACAGATATATGGCAAACTATAAATCATAATGCATTGCAATTTAAAGCATAAACTTACCACAAGTTTATGCTTTAAATTGCAATGCATTATGCGATACTGAAGCACAGCTGAACATGGAAAACAGGACATGCAAAGATTTTGGACTTGCAGAACCAGCTTTATTCAATGTCCCAGTTCATGACGTGGATGTCCAACATCACTTGGAAGCAGTCAAGAACATTGAAGAAAAATTAAATGATGAACAGCTCACTGTGTATGAAAGATTCATCGATTGCATTTCAGGTAATTCTGTGGACCCTGGTCAGTGTTTCTTTATTGACGGACCTGCTGGTACTGGAAAAACGTTTCTTTACAGCACCATCTATAACAAACCCCTCACCATGAAAAAGAAAATTGCATGTGTTGCTTGAACTGGAATTGCTTCAACCCTCCTTCCATGTGGAATGACGTCTCATCGTTTCTTTAACCTACCCATTCAACTCAATGAGGAAGGCATTTGTTTCTCGAAGCCTCGTGACAAGATGCGCCTGTAGGAAGGAGATGTCGTCATCTGGGATGAAGCGAGCAATATACCCAGAAAAGCCCTTGAGGTTATCGATCGCACTCTCCATGACATTGTTAACAACAATCTACCTTTTAGCGGCAAGTCACTTATCCTTGGAGGAGATTTCCAACAAGTGTTGCCAGTTGTGAAGAAAGCCGGTAGAAGTCAAATTGTGAATGAGTGCATCCAGTCGTCACATTTGTGACCACTCCAAGATTCATCATCTGAGGATCAACATGCGAGCGGCTAACAGAAAAGGACATTTCTCAAACTGACTGTTGCAGTTTGGCAGTGGAGACTTGGAAGAACTTCTCATTGAAAATTCTTCTGGTTTTCACTGTGAGGACTTGCCCGATTGGTTTTTCGAAGATGTTTCAGATGTATCAAGTGATATTCTGTCACAAATCATTTTATCACCAAACAATGTCGAAGTCAATCAAATGAATGAAATAATATTGTCCAGAATACCTGGAGAAGAAGTGATAAACTACAGCATGGGCAAGACAACGTTACATAGAATTGACAAGAGTGATGCAAGAGATGAAGAAGCAACTCTGAGATATGCTGATGAGTATCTGAATGCTCTCACCCCTTCCGGAATGCCACCTCACAAGCTTAAGTTGAAAGTCTGCTGCATTGTCATGCTTATTAGGAATCTGTCTACAGCTGATGGACTGTGCAATGGTACACGTCTCTTGGTTAAACGCAGTGGCGTAACTACCACCCCCGCAGCTGCAAGGGGGGGTGCAGGTAACCATGGGGCATACTGCAGCTTTCAGTAATATTTTTTTGAAAAAATTTGAACACGCACAAAGACAAACAAACAAATAATTAACCCAAAGGTTCATATTTTCTTTGAGGTACATTTTGCTTTGCCTAAATAAATGTCAAGTTTCACTTTTAAAGCACTATAGTCCTACAGATTGAAGCTATTCGGCCTTTTAGCTCCAGGTTGTCATATGATCGCTCTCCAATCGCCCTCTCCCTGCGCTGCTGAAGAAAAACCCAAGGCCACAATTGGATTTCCCATGGAGGATGTGGGGAAACAGTCAGTCAGTCACCTATACTCGGGGGCAAAGCTAACCTGATTACACTGTTAACGCTGTGAAATCGATTCGCCGACAAGTCCGTATCTTTTGTTTATCTATATTTCTCCACACACTAATGTGGTGACAAGTGTCACTGGATGGGAGGAAAGACAAAAGGAATCTTGCCGCTCATGCTTCCATCACGATGTTCCCCTCAACTGCCACCCACCAGACAAACGATTTCTTTCTTTTCAAAAATGCATCTGGGTATGGATAAGATAAACACCTTCGTTAAACATATTCCTTACTATTCCATTTCACCAGTTATACATAAACTTTTGGTGTTCCTAAAGTGTTCCAAAGATATTTTTTTTAGTTACATATTAAACGTACATGCAGCACGCAATTTTTTTTTTTTAGTTCGAAATGCATTGGACTGTGCATGTTTCCAGAAGTACTGAAAAACACCAAGTCCAGGACAAAACAAGTATTTTGAGATAGCAACCAGGAAGAAAGGGACAAGCTTAGGGACCGCCGCGACCCATTAAAAACACAAGTCCTGCTGATAAACACCAAGTCCTGCACTGTTTCCAGACGTACTGATAAACACCAAGTCCAAGACAAAACAAGTATTTTGAGATAGCAACCAGGAAGAAAGGGACAAGCTTAGGGACTGCCGCGACACATTATCTCCCTGTTACCCTCCGGCTCAATTCTCACCTCCCGCGCGCTCAGTAAATATTGTTACGCTTTTCCCCCTATACCAGGGTTATGTCCCTGAGCATGAATTCGTTCCAATACAGCGAGAATTAAAAGAGGCAATTCAGTATTCCGCTGATTGGCCGGAAACCAGGCAACACACACTCACAATAATTAGCAGAAGGACTTAGCAAGAACACAACATTTAATTATGCTCTTAACAGCTTGGATACGAATTCAACAGAAGAAATAACCTGAATCATTATTAACTAGATGTCTTAATCTGACCCTTCATCACTTCTGACCAGATGAACCATTCCGTGCAAGAGTTTACACATCATCTGTCCAGCGTTACTTTTTATTATCTCGGGTGACTCTCTGAGATCTGCTTATAGTTAGCAAAAAAAAAAAGAAATGTACTTACATGCCCTCAAGGTAATCCGTTGTTGGCATTTTTGCGCCAATTTAGCACTTTGGAGAAACAAACACACACACACACGCACCAATAATCATGGTAGGATCTCTTTGTATCACTTGTGTGAGCCAATCTGTCTGACGGCCTAGGAATCTTTCTCCCCAGGAGATAGCGTCAATTCCACTCCTACTTTTCTTCTTCTCACCGATTGCAAGGGGGAGAGGGTGGCGGAGCATAGGAACGGTCCCTTCTGGACCCGTGAAGGCTGCTGGTCTCCAGAGTGCTCCGTGCTGTCCACACATTTCAGCTTGACGAAGTACGCAGGTCCAATACGAGCCTTGGCACTAAAATCGGATGGCCGTGGTTTCACTTCTCTACAGTTACTGTTTCTCCACAAGCTTGCGGAATGTCGCAGCTCGTTTCTGCTGCTATTCTACTTTATCCCATTTGGCTAGTCATTTAGGACCTGTCGTCAACTATTAGTCTTCGCTCCTTCCGTTTTCTGGCCGCACAGCGATCCGAGCGAAAATAACAGCAGTTCTCTAGTCCAGCATGTGTACCCGGTCTCATGCTGCTAACAGCCCTTTTTTTTTTTTTTCGTCCATGGTTCAGACTTGTAAAGCTGTCTGTCTCTGCACAAAGCTGCAGAATGTCATCTGGTCTTTCTCATGATGTTTTTCTCCCCTGAAACAGTAGATTTTTGGCCAGCCCCTTAACAAGCGCACTGCCTTATCTGTACTCAGCAGCTTGGCACCCCAAAGAGCATTTTCCAAAGTTTCTACCCGGGAATTCGGTTAACGCCAAGAGAGCCAAGACAAGGCAATTTGTTTTGTTTTCGCCACTTTTGCGAAGTCGTCACTGAGAGGCCCGAATGGGGAAATCAGGCATCCAAAACTCATACTTGTCTTCTCAAAATTTGCTGCTTCTTCCAGCTCATTTTTGACCCCTCGTAACAATATCCTCCGTATGTATGGTATAGCCTGTCTGAAGCAAGACACAAGTGACAATGACGTCACAAAAATAAGAATATTTGTATTTTTTAGAAACGAGACCGAAACTGGGGTCTTAATTTATACTTAATGTATGGACGTACAACATTTACAACATTGATATATCCATGTGCTTTTTAGGTCTGGGTTAAAGTTCGAACATGAGCTTTTCAACTGGAACTATATTATGCAGTAGAAGTACACACTCCGTAATTTTAATTCCATAGTCAGATTAGCCTTGCCCCGAGTATAGGATTACGTACACGACTGGCACCAATGTTTGTTCACAGCAGTCGCAGATCTGCCATGTACATGAGGACGATTTCTTCAAAGTGTTTTATTTTAGTTTCGTATAAAACAATTATCTGTATTGTTAAATCTATTACTTAAAAATTTAAAACTACAGAGCTCTAGGTTTTCAATGACCTTTATTAGTCAAAGGAGGTACAGGCGACGAGCAGACTGGCATCGTCAAAGGAACAAACAACGAAGAAGAATATTTACAAATGATGGATGATGTATTTACAATGACAGAATAATTGATAAAAATAATAAAAACTGATATAATCAGTCGGTAAATACAAAGGCACAGAGTATGACAGGTGCAAAGCAAATTTCACCCCTCTGGGAAAGAAAGCAAAAGTAACAGTGAAGAATGTCATATCACTAGACGTAGATCAACTGTGGGTCCAGTGAACCACCGGGAGGTGGGAGCACAGAGTCTGAGGAAAGCATCAACGGTGCCATGTCCTGCGCCTTCTCCAGACGCAGGAGAGATGTTAGCCGCGCACGGTACAGACTGCACAGCGAGGCAGCAGCATCTTGAAGAGCTGGAACAGTTGGGGCTGTATGAAGATTTTGATGAAATCGGTGCACTACATGCTTAACCATGACGAACACGTATGCACTTGTGGGAGCGAGAGGCACAGGTGGATCAAAGGCATGGAGCAGAGTCGTGTAGGCTGTTAATGGCAGATCTGTGACACCAAGATGTCTCACGGTAGTGAAAGCGAGATGAAGTAGTGGGAGCAGTACTGGGCAGTAAACGCAGACCTGCTCCACATCTGCAGGATGATGACAGAAGAAGCAGAGATCGGAGGCAAGGAGCATCATCTGATGTAGTACACTGCCGGACAATTGCTAAGGACGGATGGCAATAGCAACGATAGCAACCATAAAATGGAAGGCAGGAAAATGTGGAAATTAGCATAAGTGCGGGATACAGTAAGACGTGTTGTGCGTATGCAAATTTTTGATTGCCGACCTTGTTCGTGACGTCATAGCGCTGATAAGAGATATAAAGGATTTGATGCGTAATGACCGTTGTTGTTCAAACGCAAAGTTGAAAGGGAAAGAATCAATTGACGAACTTGCAATTTTCAGTATGTCTTCCCGACATCACCTAGATGATTTTACGCGTGGCCGTATTATTGGCAAGATTGAAGAAGGGCGAAAAATAACAGATGTTGCCAGGGAATTCGACGTCAGCCACAGTGTTGTTTCAAGGCTTTGGAAATCATTTCAAACAAATGGAGAATGTAGCAAACGTCAAGGGGGAGGTCGTGTTCGCAGTACGACACCTGCAGAAGATCGGTACATAGTGCTATCAACAAAAAGACACCGGCGTAGCACAGCTAGTGAGGTAGCAAATCAGTTTATGGCTACTACTGGCAAGCGGATCTCCCGAAAAACTGTCGCCAGACGTTTGCATGAAGGAGGACTATACGCCCACCGTCCTGTTGTGTGCATCCCATTGTCCAGACGTCACCGTACCGCCCGTTTGCAATGGTGCCATCAACATCGCAATTGGACTGATAACGACTGGTCTGCTGTCCTCTTCTCAGATGAGAGTAGATACAGTCTATCGTCTGATTGTCGACGACAACTGATCTGGCGTGATAGTGGTACTGCATATTGTCCAGCAAACATACAGGAAAGGGACCGATATCCGAGATGTAGTGTAATGGTATGGGCTGGCATCATGATCAATGGCCCTACGTCCCTCTATGTGCTTCCAACTGGGACTATGACTGGCCAACGATACATTAATGATGTTCTGCTACCTCATGTTCGCATGTTCCGAGGTGCTGTCGGTGATAGATTCATTTTCATGGAAGACAACGCAACATGTCATCGAACAGTCGCTGTCCAGGAGTGTCTTGAGAGCGAGGATATTCAACGCCTCGTATGGCCAGCACGTTCTCCAGATCTGAATCCCATTGAAAATGTGTGGGATTCTTTGGGGAGGAGTCTTGCTTGTCGCCAATGCCCTCCAATAAACAAGGACACCGTCATCCGTGCACTGACAGAGGAATGGGATAAATTACCCCAACAGCTGCTTGATAATGTTGCGCAAAGCATGACACGACGTGTGGAATCTTGCATCGCCCTCCATGGTGGCCATATCCCGTATTGACATCTTACGCCGGAACGCCTGCGGACGGTAATTGCATTTTTCACGTTTACGTATTGTGCTCAAAATGGCCTGTTTGTCCTTTGAACACGTTCCAAAGCCTTCTGGATTTCAGAGCACGATAAATTGTCTTTCTTGTAATGTCCTGGCATTCTGACATTATTTTATTTTACTTGGCATCCAACCACACTTACTTTTTTATGCGCTATATAGCCGTTTATGATCCGTCCTTAGCAATTGTCCAGCAGTGTATGATAGGAACTGGAAGACGCCAGTGCAAAAACAGCCAATGTGTTTTGAGTTCAGGTGGTGATGAAATCAGAGAGCCTGCCGCTCGCCAGAGGGTCTAAAGAGCAGAGGACAGTACTCCCGGAATCTGTCGAAAAGGAGTAGGTGAGGAAAAACAGAGAAAGCGATAGAGAAGCCAGACAGACAGAGCAGATATAAGGAGAACGGAGCCGTCAAGTGAAAGAAAGAAAGAAAGGAAGAGGGAGTGATGCGGAGGAGACCTGAAGGAGGCCAGAAGTAGTGAGATCCAGAAAAAAGACACGATCGACTGACGGAGTGAGTCATACAGGGCAACAGAGGCGGGGGTGGAAAGAAGTAGGGGCGAGAGCGGTTTCCAGGAGAGGTCTAGGAGAAGGAGGTCTTGGACAGTGATGACCCCGGCAGGAAGCCAAGTGGGGTCATCAAAGCAGGGACAGTTAGGAGGATGGATGACAGAAGAAAAGAAGAGGGGCTCCGCAAGAAGCTCGGAAGTAGAGGCAGGTGGAGAGCGAAGGAGGGGAAGAGAAGTGAGATAAGAAAGAGCTTCAGAATAAGCAGGAGACAGACGAGAGTGTAAAAGAGAACTAATCCATGAGGAGGAGCGTTGTGAAATGAAATGACGGATTCTGAGGAGATGCCATCACATCCCACACGAGTGTAGCTGATGGTACCGGTGTGCAGAGAAGTTGGATGAAAGTGACCACTCGATGCGCTCGGTAATACATACGAACTTCGACAAGGTGAAGGCCGCCATGAGACAGGGGCAGGTGTAGCTGCGCAACGTTCACCCAATGGTGATGAGACCACACCAGAGAGATGAAATGGGTGACAACACAGAGACGAGCTACAGGCATGTGGTGAGCCGTCCAGCTATGAAAACACAGCGAGAGGAGGTATGTTCGTGCCAGTCGTGCACGGGTAGGATAAAAAATGCAGAACTAGGAGTGGCGCCAAAAGGCAGTTGACTTTGCCAGATGAGCTTGGAGCGCTGTCCAGGAAACAGCCTTGGCTTCGATTAGAGTTCCGAGGAAGACACCGAGGAACTTCTGAGAAGAGGCCGACCACACCGCGCACCAGGAGGCGTCTGTGTGCCGGGACCATGTGCCACACCAGAAGCATGTGCTTTTCACTGTATTTAGTGCTGCTGCAGTGCAATCAGAGTACTGTTGATAAAGCTGCAAAAACTGTGAGTTGTAATGTATACAGAAAGTGGCATCATCGGCGTAGGCTGAGTAGACGATGTCGTGATGTCTTGTATTCGCCGTGAGAAGAGGAAGATGCACCGTGAAAGCACGGTGGATGGAGCGTAGAAAGGGTTCAAAGGCAATCGCGAAGAGCTGCCCCAAAAGGGGCAACCCTGGCGAATGCAGTGGCAAAACGCAAGTTGACTCACATGGATAACGGCATCCCGATAGAGGGCGAGTTGAATGGATACGAAGGGGGGAGGAAAGCCAAAAGCAAGGAGAGTGTTAAAGAGATATGAATGTGAAATGTTGCCAAATGCTGCACGTTGGTCCAGGTTGAGAAAGGCTAAGGGTTTATTGTTAGTATGGGTGAGATGGATTAGATCACGAAGAAGAGCAATATTGTGAGAGAGAGATCAGCCGGGAATCGTGTAAGTCTGATTAGAGGAAATGATAAAAGGGAGGACGGTGTTAAGGCAGCATGAGAGGAGTTTAGCAAAAAGTTTATAGTCAAAATTGAGTAGGGATATCAGGCGCCAATTACCCAAGTCAAGCAAATCGCCCTTCTTGGGAAAGAGGACAGTGTGGGCGATTGTAAAACTCCGAGGAAGAGCAAAATAAGAGAAAGCAGCGAAGAACTCGGGAAGCAGAAATGGGAGAAGATCAGAGAGAAAAGTTTTATAAAAGGAAAAAGGCCATCAGGCCCAGGAACGGCCCGGGCGTTAAGAGAGGTAAAGGTGGCATGGAGCTCGGAGAGAGAGGGGCGTTGGAGTAAGGAAGAGGATAGATGTGAAGGGACATGTGGAAGAGAAGAAAGAAGAGTGGCAGAGGCCAAAGGAGAAGGGTTCGGAGTTTCACCAAATTTTGTAGTCAAAAACTGTCTCACCTGGGAGCACAAGAAATCAGGATCCGACGTCACGTCACCAGATTGGGAGGCGAAGAAGGTGGAGCGTACGGGAAGATTGATGGTGGTCTTCTAAGGAAGATAAAAAGTCGAACGATCCTTCTTCAGGTGAAAGGTGTAGTCGTAGACGTAAGAGTGCTTGACGAGCACACAGCTCAAGAAGGGCCGTCAAGTCGGCTAAATACGCTGGTAGGCAGGATGCTGTACTCTGAACTGGGTAAGGAGGTTTTGAATCTGCATGGAACGGAGAGAGGTAGCTGTCTGGGAGTAGGTCCGGATGAAATGCAAGAGCTGAGCTTCGACCTCTAGCCAATAGGCTAAGGCACGAGTGGCAGAGGAGAAGCCCTCACGGTGATGTTCAAGAAGGGCACGGACCCGCACACAGGATTCAGGGTCGTCCAGCAGGGTAGAATCCAGAGTCCAGGAGCGAGACCGGTAGGGAGAATGAGCACCAGTAGAAAGAGTAAGGGCCACTGCACTATGGTCTGACGCGACCGTCGATGAGTGGAGGAAGTGCGTGACCAGAGGTGAAAAGCGAAGCAGAAACGTAAATTCTGTCTAGGCGTGCAGTCGAAGTAGTGGTTGTAACCTGCGAACGCCATGTATGCAAGATCTATCCAGGATGCATCTGGCAATAGACATCAGAAAGGCTGTGGTCGGTGATGACGGACTGCAGCAAGGCAACAAGCGGATGCCAACGTTCCCGATGAAGAGGTGCACGGTCAAGCACGGGATCAAGCGTGCAGTTGAAATCTCCGCCGACCAACACACAGTTGGACGACAGGACGTCGGACAAAGCTGTGTGAAGCGTTGCAAACAGAGCATTGATATAAGTGTCAGCAAATGCGTCTCCAGCAAGAGAAAAATGTCTGCGTCCAGGCGCACCAGGGAGTTCACCGCAGCAGAGGCGAACCCCCTGCAGTTAAGTGTTACGATCTTGAACAGGCAGATCAACAGATGGTTGAAAGCGGCGTTGAGAGGCCTCGTTCAACAGATGGTTGAAGGCGGCGTTGAGAGGCCTCGTTCAACCGAGTGAGGCGTTTGGAGCTCAGACGAGCGCATTTTTGCACTGCAGGATCGTCAAATGTAAGTGAGGCGTACGCTGCCCGCAGTTACATGGCCTGCTCTAAAATAGCCGCCAGCGACAAGATTCGGGGCTGTAAAAAGCCATTGATGACATAGCGAGAACGTGGAAGTTGAAAAAGTTCACGGAGATCTTCCTCCGTGAGTGGTCTCGGAGGCAGAGGGCTGCAATTTAAGAGAGTGTGCAGTGCAGACGTCACGGAAGCCGATCGGATATCGACATCCGCACTGTCATCCTCCTTGGGAGACAGACTAGAACCAGCAGGAGACCGATCACATCGCCCGCAAGTCTGGAGAGAGACATCAGGAGGCTGTTTCCTAGAACGATCCCGGCGACGCCGACTGTGGCCCGGAGGATTCGAGGTGCTGGTCAGAATAGAATCGGAGCCGTCATCAGTAGCACTAGAGGTGGCACAAGTGTAAGAACTCCGGCCAATGAAAAACAAGCCGGCCAAGAGAGAAGCAGGCTTGGAAGCACTCACAGAAGCAAGTGGAGGGTAGTCAGTGGCCACAAGACTAGGAGCTGGTGTCAGTAAGGGAAGCATTGAAGACGAGGAGCTCTGCCCCACAATGCTCTGCAGAGATGCCAACCTGTTTCAGATATTTTCAGTAGTACTCGTACAAATTTTCAGTAGTTTTGGCCATTTTTCAGTAGTCATACCAAAAAGAATAATTTTAACCGAGGAAAACAACTCATTTAATTTAATTAGCATTTTTTTACTTACTTATTCATTTATATACATGAAAATCCGTATCAAAATATTCCAAATTTTTAACATGGAAAATAATATACACCATGACTGATACATTTTTTTTACACAACAAAAAATTGATTAAACAGCTTTCTTTAGTGATTTTGCTGTACAGTGTTTTGCAGATTTGAGTTCCTCAGCAGAAAATCTTTTTTCATAACACACTTGCCCAGAGGAGGACATATTCATTTTTGCAATAAGAAGTGCTTCTACAGTTTCTAAACCTAAATTAGGTTGGAAACGAGCTTGATTTTTTCGCACTAAACTAAAATCTCTCTTACTCACAGCATTTGAGTGTGGAACTACAAGTATTGCAAACATTACTTTCGAGAGAATAGTATACTTAACCGCTCCATTACAACCTCTTAATTTTGAGATTTCTGACCAAGTGACATCTATTCTATCTGTTACTGCTATGGTCTCTAATTTGTCAGCTTGATAACAAGGAATTCCACTTCCAGTATATCAAATTCTGTTATTACAAATGGAAGGCATTTGACTATGTGTAATACAGAAATAAATGATGCTATGGGTCTAAGTGAAGGATCTATTACTTCTGCATGTTTTAAGAATTCATCATAGATCAGTATCTTTTCTTGAATATAAGAACATTCTTCAATGCGAAATTTTCCGACAGATATATAGAACTTAGAAAGTTCATTTTCGTTTAAAATGATTTTGCTTTAATACATTCTTGTTTTTACTCCAATTACCACTTGTGTCCTTTCTGATTTTTCTTTTTTGAAAAACTTATTTGAAAAATTAAGCTCAACATCACCATCAGCTACGACAGTAGGCTTCATAAACCCCTTGGATGCCATGACAATTTTATCCATCATGCTGAAAGAACTTACAGTTCGAGGACCATGAATGCATGGATAGTTTTCACTATTTTAGATAAAAGGTAGTGTAACTTGGAGAATATGAATGCTTTTGAATATCATGCATCAACTCTTACAAATTTTTCAGCTTCGTCGTTTTCGGACTCTCTCCCCTTTATCAAGCTGAAATGCATACCTTTTTAGGGGAATATGCAAGAACACAGGATACACATTCGGAACATCGTTGGGGGAAAAGATTACAGTTACGGGAGAAACCTTTGCTATGTCCGATTTCCGTTTTCGGACTCTCTCCCCCTTTATCAAGCTGAAATGCAAACCTTTTTAGGGGAATATGCAAGAACACAGGATACACATTCGGAACATCGTTGGGGGAAAAAATTACAGTTACGGGAGAAACCTTTGCTATGTCCGATTTCCGTTTTCGGACTCTCTCCCCCTTTATCAAGCTGAAATGCAAACCTTTTTTAGGGGAATATGCAAGAACACAGGATACACATTCGGAACATCGTTGGGGGAAAAAATTACAGTTACGGGAGAAACCTTTGCTATGTCCGATTTCCGTTTTCGGACATTTCCCTTCCATATTCAAGATGAAATACAAATATTTACAAAATAAAATGAAATTTAACAACAATACTAGGCAGAGGAAACAACGCATAAAAAATAAAATTATGATTATGGGAGAAATCTTCACTGTTTCCGAAAGTTTTGAAAGACAAAATTTCCATTTTCAAAAGTCTCAGGTAGAAAGCATCCTTCACCACTACCAATTGCCCAAAATTTCTGTTCAGTTATGCATCGATCTCAAGGATAACCCAAATTACGACGAAAAAGCAGAAATTTTTTCGAAGCCGAAGATTACACAGGAATTTTTTCGCCGTCGAATTTCTGTTTTCAGAAATTTCCCCTCCATTTTCAAAGTGAAATACAAAGATTTATGGAATAAAATTATGTATAACAACAATACTGGATAGAGGCAATATCGCAGAAAAACAAAATTACGACTACGGAAGAAATCTTTATTTCGTTCACTTCCGTTTTTGAAAAGCGAAATGTTGTCCCAATGCGTATTTTTACACATTGGTAAAATTCTTCGATGCGCATTACGCATTTCTCGATGTGTGTTTTTGCACGTTGATGTGTATTTTACGAGTTTCTTGATGCATATTTTTACGTGTTGATGCATACTTTACGCACTTCATGACGTGTATTTCTACGTGACGCGAAAAATTCCTGATGCATATTTTTACGCTTTGGTAAAATTTCGATGCGTAATTACGAATTTTGGCAAACTATGCAACGAAATCCAAGCATACTTTTCTGCAACGCAAGGAAAAAACTTCAAAATATTAATTACTGACATAAATGGTCGAAGCACGATTTAAAAAAAAAATCTCTGATGCAAGGCAATGACACTCACGTTCTGCACCAAACGATTTTCAACAGCTTGCCGCTGCACTGCGAAACAGCTTCAGGCCGAACTCCGCCCATGTCCACCAAAGCGAGCTACGCTCAACGTCCCCAGAATGTTGCATGCTGGGGAGGGAGGGTTTTCACTTAGAATGACTCAGCGCAAGGCCACACTCTTCGAGTGCCGGCAGCTCACGCTAAGATCCAAGCAGCTTTAAGAGGCAGAACTGGAAGTGCAGGCAGCATCGCAAGCAAGATGAATGACGGATCGTCAAGTGGCCGCCGTTGCGTTGGGAAGGGAAACAAACAAAATAAAAATTAATAACTTCCGTTAATTTTCCGTATTCCGTAGTACAAGAGCTTTTTCCATAGGAACTATGGAGATTCCGTAGTTGTTGGCATCTCTGCGCTCTGTGACGTGGATCCTGCCGTTCTCGGAGGGCGTGCTGTCGGAATGTACAAAGATCGGGCGGAAAGCCCTGGGGAACCAGGAGCAGCAGAACGAAGATGAGGGCACGAAGCACGCATATGTCCGGAACCTTTATAATTCAAACATTGTGCAGCAGTGAACACGTCGATGCACCGAACATGCAGTCCAACTCTGACGGTAAGAAGAGTAGGGCAACGTGCAATGTCGTCTTCTGTAGGAAAAACCAGCCTAACTTGGCGATGAAAACCAAGATACACCCGATCAGTAGAGTCCCGAGGAAATGACAAAAAGTTAGAAACAGTACCTACCACTCGACTGAAAGTAGCGATGGCAGTAAGCAACATGTCGTCCGTCACCTCGGGAGGCACTGGGTGAAAAGTAATGAGAGTGGGTAAAAGACTCACTGGCTCACCATGTACGTGGTGATCCCCAATACAGAGACCGTGTGTAAGAACATGAGCGGCATACTTAGACGCAGGGCCCGACTTAGGTCAGTCGAGGCCCTGTGTACATCCTATGTCTAGGGCCCCCTCGATTAAAATTTTCAGTCAAACAGTTGAAAAGAATATTTACTTGTTAAGTATTTTTTTGCAAGCAGTTTTTCTAGCAGTAAAAACATTAAAACACGTCCCACATGCTAGTCAACTTTATAGCCAACGTAGCTTGTAATAGATGAGCATTCCCACCGCTTGTACTTCCCCACACCTGCAGAGCTTACACCTGTAACATTAATTACTCTGGAATTTTTTGTTTTTGTTTTACAGTATCATTTACGGAAACAAGTAACTATCCTCCCAGAGATGTAATTTAAAACACCTAGTTTACCATAAATTTAATGGAAATGATGAACCAATGGTAGTTTAAGCTGTAAGAAGTAATCCCCCACAAAATCTTACAGCTGACCACATACAGTGTGGGATAAATTATTGCAACACTCCATGTAAATTATTACAACAGTCTTTAAATAAAGTAGTGTCAATTGAACTTTTTTGTATTTTTATTTATGTAAAAATAGCCCCTACACATTTATGAATATTGATTCACAATCTTTTTCTCACAAGACTAATATTAATAATAAAAATATTTTTTAGTAAATTCTACATGTTTGCTGAAATGCTTTTCATGCATAATATACTGTATTGCTCCGAATATATAGACTGTTCCCATTGCATTTTGATTGCTACAAATGAGGGTGAGATCAAGATGTTACACTGGCCGATAACAGCTCAGCACAACGCTTGAGCTTTATTATACGAAATAATAATTTGATTTCCAAAATCTCATCCTAAATTTTGAAATCGAAACATCATAATTTCGTGCTATAACGGAACATATATTTTGGTTCTGAAAATTTATATTATTGTTAAGGTAGTTTGGAGGCCCTTCCAAATTCTGAGGCCCTGTGCACGTGCACATGCAGAAGTCAGGCCCTGCTTAGACGAAGTGAAGTACGCCTTATGAAGCGTCCTTGACAGGCCATATGAGTAATGGCGTGTGGCGGGACTATGGACTTCAGTGCTTGGCAGTACAACTGGAACCTAGTATTGGGGAGCAATTCAAAGCACACTCCATGTTCGAGTTTTTTCGTGAACTTCCTGCCGAACTGGGATGTGGGAACGTGAGTTGAATTTCAGTGGCATCATACTGCCACGGTCGGAACTTCAGACAGCGATGACGAGTTAGCCGAGGAAACGGATACTCTGGAAGTCACTTGCGAGTAGGTGAGGGCAACGGTAGTCGGCACAGATGACATGGTATCCATGAGCTCATTGCAAGTCACAAGTGAAGGTTGAGAGTCAGGGCCAAGCAGCCGAGTAGAAGCAGCCCCGTCGGCAGTCTGGATGACGTAGTGACGACATCTATTGTGGGTGCGATCTCGACAACCACGTCGGAAGAAGAGGAGGAGGATGTACCTGAAATGAGAGTGGGGGCTTCACTCTCACCGGAAGCTGCAATTTACAATGGCAACGGGAACTTAGAATCGCACCAACTTGGTCGAAAAAAAGAAAGACTTATAACTAATCGAAAAATGAACTCGCCCACTTGGGAGATACTGGAAATGAAAGCTCAAACCTTTATGAATGTCACACACCACAAATTAAACTGTAGAACTTACGAAAACCACAGCAATAGAAGCAGAATCACGGAGCAAAATCGCAACACAACAGTGCTCTAGGTACAAGCATTACTTTTCCAGACACACTCCCTGACGACCCCCCCCCATCCACCACACACACGCAGCAAAAAATGCATCCTCCCTCGTGCTTGAAATACTGGGAAAATTACTGCACTTAGGGGCGCTGAAGTAAATCGTGCGCGGGGGACGCACATTCTGCTAGTTATGCCACTGGTTAAACGGGTTGTCATCCGGGTTTTGACTGAAGATTATTACTGGAGTTCGAAAGAGCATTGTCATAGATATACCCAGAATTCAGATGAACACGTCAAGTGGCCATTCCGACTTGCCTTTCGTGTTATATCGTAGACCGTTTCCTGTTCGCCTTGCATATGCCTTAACAATCAAGTTAGTTAGTTAGTTAGTTAATTGATTTTAGTAGTCACAAGGTCAGACTTTTCAACAAGTAGGTATTTATATACAGCATCCTATATTTGCACATGGACAATTGTACATGGCTCTGTCGAGATATGTTTCTAGCGAAAATATTAAGGTTTTTATTAGGAAAGGGAAAAAAGTTCAAAATATAGTGTACAAGGAAATACTATCTTAAAATGTTATTACTTTAATTTCATGTGCATGTTTGAATTAAGTGTTCATGTTTCTATCAGTTTTTCCATACTTATTTGCTTAAACATGCAATCAAAATTTAAATTTATATGAATTTTCCAGTTTTTATTTCATGTGATGTACTTGAAAATCGGACTGCAGGGCTCAAGCGCTGCTCTGGAAACGAGCATAGCAAGCCTAGAGGCGCAGCCCCTCCTAGTTAAAGAAAAAAAAAACTGAAGAAATGTCACGATATTGAAAACACCTAAGAAACATTCCCAAAAATGTTTAACAAGTGTTAGAATCTTGAAAATATGAAAATAAACTTTATACAGATGTTTAATAACATTATTTCATTGAGATTTTCAATTTCCATAGCATACTCAATGCAGGGGCAGGAGTGATAAAAAAAAAAAAAAATTCAGGACACAATTTTTCTTGAATTTCAGGACATATTTTGGCAGACCTGGCAGGTAAATTAAATCAAATATTAATACAAATGCAGGAATATTCTTTTACTAAAAAGCTATCTAAACTATTGCCCAGTTGTTAGCAGAATTTTTTGCACTTTTAAGGCTAACACCCCACCTAAAGTTTCAGTGGCTAGGTTTGGCCTAAATTCTGTTTGAATCTTATGAACAGTGCTCAAAATTCTTTCTGCAGTTGCATTACTGTGTGGCACAACAAGAATAGCATGTATCAGGTGTGGTAAAAATTCATACTTTTTAGCACCAGTCATTTTCAAAATGTTTGATCATGCGGTATCAATTGTAGGACTATTCGAAACACCTTCTTCCAATTCCTCAATTTGATATAAGGCAAACTCCAATTCCAACTTGTCCAGATCACTTTCATTAACAACAACAGCTGGGAAAATATTTGCCAAGTGCATTACTGAACAAAAGGAAGCTGCTTCTATTTTAATTCCTATATCAGCAACTTATGCGTGCAGCAGAAATTCACTTTTCAGTCAGAATTTCTTCAAAATATAGTCATATGTAACACTTAACAACAACACAGGATAATCAGAACATCACGGGGGAAAAATATGATTACAAGAGAAATCGGTGCTTCGACCGCCTTCCGTTTTGAGAAACTCTTTTCTCAATTTTTAAGCTGAAATGTAAGTATTTATGGAATAAATGGATATTTAAAAAAAGGGGGGGGGGCAGAAGGAACATTGCGAGAAAATATTACGATTACGGGAGAAATCTTCATTCCAACTAACTTCCGTTTCCAGAAGAAAGAATTCCGTCCTCAAACTGACCCCCCACCCCAAGATTTCAACTCAGTTTGTGCATCTATCACAAGAAAGCTGCAAATGGTAACGGATGACGTAATCCCGCAAATGGTAACGGATGACGTAATCCCGGGCCCCGACACCGTGCATTCTTTCCACTTAGCTTTCAAACAAGCAAAGCAAATTCTTCCTCCTAAGAAAGAAAAAACAACAAAATAGAAAAGAAACAAAGAGTTGCGCCACAAACTTTGTTCAGAGGCTTCGGGCCAACGTTATCCTGGCCCGGCACCATGCTTTCCTTCCACTTAATTTTCGAACAAGCAAAACACATTCCTCTTCCTCAGAAAAGAAAAAAAAATGAAAAGAAACAAAGAGGTGCGTCATGAACGTGGTTCAAAGGCATCGGGCCAATGCAGTACCAGGCCACAGTGAAAGAAGCACGCCCGGGCAGACGCAATCCCATGCCACAGTGAAAGAAGCACATCCGGGACAACGTAATCCTGGGCCACGGCGAAAGAAGGGTGCCGGGCCAACGTAATCCTAGGTCACTGCGAAAGAAGCACGCTGGGCCTACTTAATCCCGGCCTGGCGCTGTGCTTTCTTTCCACTTAGCTTTCAAAAAAGGAAAACAAACTCTTTCTCTTTGGAAAAAAAAAAAAAAAAAGAAAAGAAACAAAGAGCTGCATCACAAATTTTATTCAGAGGCTTCGGGCCGATGTGATCCAGAGCCACGGCGAAAGAAGCACACCAGGCTGACGTAATCCCAAGTCACGCCAAAAGAAGTACGCCGGGCCTACGTAATCCCGACCCAGGGCCAGGCTTTTTTTTTTTTACTCCAAATTCCTCCTCCTAAGGAAAAGAAAAAAAGAAACAAAGAGCTGTGTTACGAACTTTGTTCAGAGGCATTTACATTGATTAATTACGAAACCAGTAAAACTTTCTTAATAACAGCTAAAATCTGAATATCCGAAATTTTTCGTTAGTCATCCGTAATTCTGTAATCCTAGGAGAAATCCATAATAATTACGGAGATTCCGTAATGGTTGGCATCTTTGTGCAGCTTTGATTTTAGAACGATTTCACAAACACACGCGTTTGCGTACATCGCCAATTTCAAGAGTGAGAGTTCTTGGCGATGACGTCGCAATGATAGAGTTCTCTCTTTCTCTCGTTCCATTTTTTATTTACACGGTACTTGTAAACGCTAGATGATGAATCACTATACATTGTTTACCACTTATTTTTAAAATTTCAGGATGCACTCAAATTTTCAGGATATAGATAAAAAATAAGGACATTTCAGAATAAAGAAATAAAAATCAGGAACTTCAGGAATTTACAGGCAACTCCGACTCCTATCAATGTCTTCCGTAGTCCATAGCGGACTGACAATTTTCATAGTAACTACGTAAAATATGTAGTATTTGAAGTCTCTTAATCTTTTCCTACTGCTTGGTCTTACTCAGCATCAAACAGAATGGTGTGCATAGAGAATTTGCTGCGCCGAAGTCCCAACAATGATGACGGGCACGGCGGTTCTGGTGCACATTGGCGAAAAATCTGCCTTTTGTAGCAACATGGTGCAAGATTTTTGTTTTGGAGCACATTGGCGCAGAATTTTCATCCCTGCATGTGGCTCCGCACAAGCGCGGTGGATGTGACATCATAAACCAGTACTTCAACTTTCCAAGCCACTGACAGACTTGCCACAATCATAGGGCTCACAACCTTGGCGCTTGAAGAAGTGCCTTGGATTAACAAAAAAACATTTGTCTCCATTCATTACCAACTCCCACAGCCAGCGATGATGCTGGAGAAAAATGATGGCTGATATCATTAATGAGGGAAGAAAATTCCATTCCAGGGTGAAAAATAAAAAAATTGGGGGGCAGCAATTTTGCTCCTCGAATTTAGCATTGCGGAGCAATTGATATGTGGAGTACTTTTGAGACTTATTTTTCTTTTGATTTAAGTGACTAATAATTTATTATCAAATAAAACTATTATTAGCACTTTTCAGTATCTATCGAAAATACTCTAATCAGTAATGAAAAGTAAAATAAAAAAATATTTTAGTAGATATGTAAAAAAGTACAAATTTTCTTTTTATGGATATTGGTGAAATGTTACCTGGCCACACCATTGCAGCAGCTACTTACTGTCATTTCCTGCTTCCATCACAGTCCTCAGGGTCATCACCAGTGATGGAGATGTCATGCCTCCTTACTTCTTCGAGAAGGGTTAAGGATCAACACAGATGAGTAAATTGAGGTGACGAGAGATGTAGTGAAGCCCTGGATGGATGCCATTGCTGACAGGAGGCCTTACATCTTCCTACAGGACTCCGCTCCAGCCCACAAAGCCAAAGCAATTTAGAAATGGCTTGAAGAGAACATGGCATACCACTGGTCTCCAGATGGTTGCCCCCCCCCCCCCCCAAGCTTCTACGAATTGAATCCCTTGGATTATTATATGAGTGGTGTAGTTGAAAGAGAGACCAACAAGCATCCCATAACACCCTGACTCTGTCCTGCATGCTATTGCCAATGTCATGACCCACATGAATAAGGCACAGGTCACCAACCAATGCCAGCGACCGATTCAGCTCAAGGATCGAGGGCATACCACCAAAGCCAGGTTCATTGAATAATTATGAAGTGTGTTTATGCATCAAATTGTTTATGTGTTCGCCTCTAACAAGGAAGGCAGTGACGCGGCCTTAGATCCCCACTGAAAGCTCACAGGAAGATTTTGCTTTGCAATAAAAATCTATATTCATGTTTCAATGAATTCTTTTATTATTTACATAAATTTTCCACATTTACCATAACCCTGTAGGTGTGATTGGGAAAAAACAACAAGCTATGCAAAAAAAAAAAAAAAAAAAAGTAAATAAAAGAGATAAAAAACAGGAAGGAATCTGAAATAGCCATCAAGTTTTTGAACATCAATGCACAGCATTTATACTATGTTAGCTATGACTTTTTTCAAGAAAAAAAAAAAAATAATTAAAAAACCAAAAGCTCTTGATATACATGTTAAGTGTCTGGAAACCTCAATGAAAATATGTGTGTAAGTTTCAAATACTTAGATGACACTTTCACACATCTATACAATATTTCTGCAAGAACTACAAACCAGGGGCCATGCTAAAAAATTAATGTTAGCCAAGGTTGCAGACAAATTAAAAATAATTTGCCAGATTTTTTAGATGTTACCTAAATTACTTTACCCAAAACAATTAAGATTTTGCAATGAATTCTTACAAGTTCATGAGCAACATTTACATTAAACCTTACAAAAGGCAAACACCAGTTTCTGATTAAATGAAAAAACCATGAGGAATAACCACTCACTCACCATAAAGGTCATGGTAACCTCCAATGACCACACACTTCCGACACGTCATTCATCGTGATGTAACTGGGCTTCCACAGGTTTACAGACTTCTTGCTTACGCTTCTTATTTTCGGGTGTGAAACATCGGTTTTTTTTTTTTTTCCTTTGCCTTATAAGATGTTACTATAATGCTTGTCAATTCGATAAAAATCACACATACAACTCATTCATACAATTCAAGTAAAATCTATGTACATAAACCTTACATTCACAGGTGATTAAACCTTGGTCAACTCTAATTATGGAGCTCCTCCTTCTGTTTCACAACCTCTGCTACTCCCACTGCAAGTGTCACACCCATTCAGATCCACACATCCAATCCTCTAGTACTTTCGACAGGTCCCTGTCATCTTCAGGAGGCAGGTGTGTCTCACCCGCCCACTACAGCTCAAGTGAGCAGAGCCATCGAGGCCTGGGCTCCAGTCGCTATCTCTGAATCGTTGTGTCTCTGGCGCCATCTATTGTCCCTGCTGCTCTTTTTTCCCTCTTTCTTTTTACGCTGCTGTTCAATTTTTATTAGGGCTTTCCATTGTTCGTTTAGGTTACTTGGCTCATTAATGTTGCATAATCTTGATCTGTTTTTTTCAATTAACACTGATTCTGCAATTCTTAACTGCTTTTCGTTTTTACAGCTCTTAATAATTTTAATATCTTCAAACCTTGGACATTTTTTATTTTCCATACAGTATTGGGTCAATGCTGTCTTAGCCTCTTTTTTATTCCAATTATTAATATGCTGGTTCAATCTATACTTTAATTTATTCTTGGTGCTGCCTATATATGACACAGGTGGTTGCTGGTTTATTGGGATTTCATAAATTCCTGCTCTATCTAATTGGCTAATTTTTTCATTTTTAATCACTAAATTTTTTACAGTAAGTACCTGATTTCCTACCTGTATGCCATACTTGCCACAAACTTTATTAATTTCTGCTGAAACATTTTCTATATATGGTATTGCTCCCACATATTTTACAAGTTTTTTATCAGTCTTGACCCTATTGTAACCTTGAGTTACTTCATAAATCCATTTTTTTAATACCTGTTTAGGGTATCCAAAAGCATATGCAATTTTTTCAATATATTCAATTTCTTCCTTTCTATACTGTTCAATTGATGAATGTGTTAAACTTCTTTTAATTAGTGTTTTAACACTATTTCTTTTATGTGTTAATGGATGTGATGACTGAAATGGTATAAGTACTGGGATATATGAAGATTTTCTATGCACTCTGAATTGTATATTCTCCTCTGTTTTAATAATCAAAACATCCAAAAATGCCAAAGTATTGTCATGTTCTTGTTCTACTGTCAGTTCAATAGATGGATAAATTTCACTATACTTTTTTGTCAAGTCCTCAAGTTCATCATTTTTTAGCCTGGATAACAGAAAAATGTCATCAACATATCTGCAGTATATCAGTGGTGGATCCTCGAGTTTACTTATTATTTTTTCCTCAATGTCACTCATTATAATTTCAGCAAATAAAGTTGACAGTGGTGACCCCATAGGTCCACCATGATTTTGTTGGTACATCTTGTTGTTAAACTTAAAAATGTTATTTTCATATATGTACAATAAAATTTCTCTTAACTCCTCTATTTGTATTGCATTCATTGTCTGTAGCACATACAATTTTTCAATAATTATTTCTATTGCCTGAGGTACTGGTGTGCTAGGAAAAAGAGCTCTCACATCCATACTAGCCATATGATATTCACTTAAATCTTGTTTAATTACTTTAATTTTCTCAATAAATTCGTATGTATTCTTCACAGTGAACCTTGTCTTCATGAACACAGGTGCCAAAAATTTGTAGATATTCTTTTCTAGTTTTATTAGTGGGGAATTCCTTTTTGATACAATCACTCTCATAGGTGTATCAGGCTTATGAGTTTTTATTTTTGCAAACATTTTTGGTATTCCAGTACCCATTGGTGGGTATGCTTTCTTTATTTCATCAGGCAAGGTGCTGTGATTTCTTATTCTAGCTAAGTACCTTACTTGAGATTCGGTTGGGTCTTTTGTTAGAATGCTGCAATTTAGTTCTTCTATAGCTCTATTCATTTTTAGATCATATTCAGTTGTGTTTAATATTACAATTTGCCCTGTTTTATCAGCTTCACAGAATTTAATTGTTGGGTCATCTCTTAATTTAATCAGTTGTTCTTTCTCATACTGAATTTTATCTATATGATATTTCTTTTTCTTACTTTTTTCATTAAATTCTTTCAAAACAATTCTATACAGTTTACTTCGAAGATTTTCACGTTCTTCTGCTGGTACACTGCGTGCCATTTCTTCTAAGTTGGGTATTAATTCCTCCGTCCTCGGCAGGCTCCGTGGAAACGCAAATTTTTTACCTCTCTGCAAAATAGCTCTTTGCGTGAAGCTCAAGGTCAAGTTGGAGTTATTCTGATATACCTCATACATATTCTCCCGTTGTTCTTGTACACGTTGTCTGTCAATCATCACGTGCAACTTTTTTTCCACGACTGCTCTTGAGCATTTTTTTTCGTATTCCACGATGTCAAAAATTTCTCTGAAGGTTACATCCAAAATCTCATCTTTCCAATTACCGTCGAACTTTCTATACTTTTTATAACATATCAAATCGATTAAATGTAAACATTTCATATTCAAGTTAAAAATCAGTTTCCTTTTATTGACAATTTCAGCTCTTAATCTCTTTTTTTGGCACTCCTGGATTATTCTATTATCCTTAGCAGTGACTGGGCAATTCCGTATTTTTAAATACTTTGGTGTTATTTCTAGGTCACGGCACGTCACCAAAAATTCTTCTTGATTTTCTGACTTTACTAATTTAATTTTAGCCTTCTTAAACGCCTTAATATCTCTCATCTCGAAGTTGTGAAATTGATTCCTATAGCGCGTAATCCCAGAGTATGATAGCGACTGCAAACCCCACACCTCAACTATCCCAGCTCAGAATTTTGCGTGTAATTCTCAATTATTATATTTGCACTTTTAAGGTATTAACCTCTTGCAAAGTGCGCATAGTTTACGTGCAATTCATAAATGAAAAAACCATGAGGAATAACCACTCACTCACCATAAAGATCATGGTAACCTCCAATTACCACACACTTCCAACACGTCATTCATCGTGATGTAACTGGGCTTCCACAGGTTTACAGACTTCTTGCTTACGCTTCTTATTTTCGGGTGTGAAACATCGTTTTTTTTTTTTTTCCCTTTGCCTTATAAGATGTTACTATAATGCTTGTCAATTCGATAAAAATCACACATACAACTCATTCATACAATTCTAGTAAAAACTATGTACATAAACCTTACATTCACAGGTGATTAAACCTTGGTCAACTCTAATTATGGAGCTCCTTCTGTTTCACAACCTCTGCTACTCCCACTGCAAGTGTCACACCCATTCAGCCCCACACATCCAATCCTCTAGTACTTTCGACAGGTCCCTGTCATCTTCAGGAGGCAGGTGTGTCTCACCCGCCCACTACAGCTCAAGTGAGCAGAGCCATCGAGGCCTGGGCTCCAGTCGCTATCTCTGAATCGTTGTGTCTCTGGTGCCATCTATTGTCCCTGCTGCTCTTTTTTCCCTCTTTCTTTTTACGCTGCTGTTCAATTTTTATTAGGGCTTTCCATTGTTCGTTTAGGTTACTTGGCTCATTAATGTTGCATAATCTTGATCTGTTTTTTTCAATTAACACTGATTCTACAATTCTTAACTGCTTTTCGTTTTTACAGCTCTTAATAATTTTAATATCTTCAAACCTTGGACATTTTTGATTTTCCATACAGTATTGGGTCAATGCTGTCTTAGCCTCTTTTTTATTCCAATTATTAATATGCTGGTTCAATCTATACTTTAATTTATTCTTTTAACACATTCATCAATTGAACAGTATAGAAAGGAAGAAATTGAATATATTGAAAAAATTGCATATGCTTTTGGATACCCTAAACAGGTATTAAAAAAATGGATTTATGAAGTAACTCAAGGTTACAATAGGGTCAAGACTGATAAAAAACTTGTAAAATATGTAGGAGCAATACCATATATAGAAAATGTTTCAGCAGAAATTAATAAAGTTTGTGGCAAGTATGGCATACAGGTAGGAAATCAGGTACTTACTGTAAAAAATTTAGTGATTGAAAATGAAAAAATTAGCCAATTAGATAGAGCAGGAATTTATGAAATCCCAATAAACCAGCAACCACCTGTGTCATATATAGGCAGCACCAAGAATAAATTAAAGTATAGATTGAACCAGCATATTAATAATTGGAATAAAAAAGAGGCTAAGACAGCATTGACCCAATACTGTATGGAAAATCAAAAATGTCCAAGGTTTGAAGATATTAAAATTATTAAGAGCTGTAAAAACGAAAAGCAGTTAAGAATTGCAGAATCAGTGTTAATTGAAAAAAACAGATCAAGATTATGCAACATTAATGAGCCAAGTAACCTAAACGAACAATGGAAAGCCCTAATAAAAATTGAACAGCAGCGTAAAAAGAAAGAGGGAAAAAAGAGCAGCAGGGACAATAGATGGCACCAGAGACACAACGATTCAGAGATAGCGACTGGAGCCCAGGCCTCGATGGCTCTGCTCACTTGAGCTGTAGTGGGCGGGTGAGACACACCTTCCTCCTGAAGATGACAGGGACCTGTCGAAAGTACTAGAGGATTGGATGTGTGGGGCTGAATGGGTGTGACACTTGCAGTGGGAGTAGCAGAGGTTGTGAAACAGAAGGAGGAGCTCCATAATTAGAGTTGACCAAGGTTTAATCACCTGTGAATGTAAGGTTTATGTACATAGTTTTTACTAGAATTGTATGAATGAGTTGTATGTGTGATTTTTATCGAATTGACAAGCATTATAGTAACATCTTATAAGGCAAAGGAAAAAAAAAAAAAAAACGATGTTTCACACCCGAAAATAAGAAGCGTAAGCAAGAAGTCTGTAAACCTGTGGAAGCCCAGTTACATCACGATGAATGACGTGTTGGAAGTGTGTGGTCATTGGAGGTTACCATGATCTTTATGGTGAGTGAGTGGTTATTCCTCATGGTTTTTTCATTTATGAATTGCACGTAAACTATGCGCACTTTGCAAGAGGTTAATACCTTAAAAGTGCAAATATAATAGTTTCTGATTAATTTTAACTCATTACTTTGAATTTTAGGGAAATAATGACTTATAAGAAAAAATCATCACTCAAAATACCCATTTTTTTTTTCCATAAGGACAAACTGTCAAAAAATGAGATGTACGAAACAACACATTTGCTCTTATTATTGAATCACTGTGTGTAGAGAAACAGTGGAAGTATTTGGGGGAAGAGAATGAACATAAAACATTTCATTTGCTTAACTATATAAAGGCACCAGCCACTTTAATGGAAGAAGTACACATTGAATTCATCTGTCAAAGACAAACTGCCATTCAGCCAGTGGCAGTACTCAAGGCTGGGATTGCTTACAAACATAAGATTTTAAGGAGCTTTGAGGAGCAAAATTCTTTTTTCTCTTCCCTCATATATCTTTAATCACATAAAGCTGAAAAGGGATTGAATAGAAATTTAGTCAATATTTTGCTTAAATTGTATTTGGCAAACCTTCACTTAGCATGGACTACATACAAGCACACACAACTGAAAACAAAATCACAGTTGTGGAAAATTTCCACCAATTTACAGCTAAAAATACCACATTCATTTGATTACCTTAGAGACATGATAATAAGCATCTACCAAATGGGCAATGTACATAATTTGATATTATACCATACAATATCGTAATTAGCACTTACCATATGGAAATGTGAAATTTGCTATTCTTGCAAGGCCATGTGGGATTGTTTGGGGAAATGTAACCATGCCAATATCCATCAGTGATATTGTTAAACCTATTCAAAACAAAGTTTACAGATCATATGTAAGTATACATAAGCATATCTCAATTCACAAAAAATACAATAAAAATGAATGTGCTAAAAACACCTGCATAAAACACTTTAGAAAGCAAAAATGCAGCAACTCTTCCTGTTTTCATATGATTTTGCTGATACTAGTTAATTTCAAATAACTATTAAAGCACAGACTTAGGCTGCAATTTTCTCTCACAAAAATTTTACAATTTTTGTTATTAAATGTTGCAGCAAACTGCCACAAGAATTATTTTCCTTCTCTCTCTCTTTTCCCTGTCCTATTTTCATTAAACATGAAAATGCAAGAATAATGAATTACTTAAATTTTGTACCTCAAATTAGAGAAAGTTTTTACTTTTGATTTAAATACAGAGACATAATTATTGATAGATGCAGCTACTAAATTAAGGTAAAATGGATCACGCTTTGTTACTTTAGGAGATTAGAACTTTTTTTAAAAAACTCATGATGTTGGAAGCTTGCAACCTTGTCATAGGTCTTCACACTAATCGAGGACTAAGATTGTTTCCAGATTCTGAGTTTAATTTGTGTTTTCATTTCTGTTGCCACAATCTAGAATGGATCTCCAGATCATTGGAATGTCAGAGTGGAGATTCTGAATTGCAAGTCTTTGGTGTAAAAGAATTTCCCGGCTTTCATGATAACAGAGGGCAAACTGGTTATCAAAAGGAGCAATATGCTTTGCTTCATTCCAACGGGGAATTGCAGAAGAATCTTCCGTGGCCAAACTATTTTTTCTTGCAGCGATTTATTTATATGTAACAAATTGAAAAAAACATAATTCCACACCACCCATTTCAACCTTCCCTGTGGTTGAGACACGTTGACAACATTTTCGTTACTTGGCTCCATCCCGAGTTCAAACTGCAGAACATGATAAACTCAACAGAAAAAATTCCACCTATAAAACTCACAAAATCTAATGAAGAAAACAAAGAAATAGATTTCCTGGATTTTTTCCTTTGCAGAAACTCTGATCTCTCCATCTAATGTTCTATTTATCATAAAACCCTTCTGTTGCCACCAACATCATTCCCTTCCAGTTGTTTACATTCATCTCTACAATTTTGCAGCATTCAAATCTTTTATCCATAGGGCTCCTCATCTCGTATGTAACAACCAATTTTCTCTACAAAAATAATTCTCAAAAATTTCTGCAACAGCATCTTCTCGTGGTTTCCTTTCTCTTACAGTCAACAACTTCATACAGAAATACAAAAATAATTTGAAAATTGAAAATTGAATGCCTCCATCCTCAAAAGAACAAAAGAAGGATAACCTAAAATTCTCCAAATCTATGCCATACCATCCTTCCTCTGCTTATAAGTTACAAAATCTGTTTAAAAGTTTTGGTTACCATTTTGCCATAAAATCACCCCCGCCCCCCCCACCCCCCGCCCCCAAACATCATGAAGCTATTACAAAGTGAAAAGGGCAAAGTTGAAAACCTTGAACTTCCAGGGGTTTACCTCATTGCTATCTCTTCATCCATAGGTGACAATTTTTACATCGTAAAGTATGTACATACAGAAACATTAACTGAATTTTGGAACATAAAAAAGATATTTTGAAAGGTAACCCAAATACTGCCTTGTCTATTTTGATCATGGAAGATACTTTAACAATTCCCCGCTGGAATGAAGCAAAGCATGCTGCTTCTTTTGATAAACAGTTTGCCCTCCCTTACCGTAAAAGCCTGGAAATTCTTTTTGCAATAAAGACTTGTGATTTGGAATTTATACCAGGGGTTAAAATTCAGGGCGGGAGGCGGAATTCCCACTGAAAACAGGGATCATAGCATACTTCTATAAAATTTTAGGTAGGAATTTTAGGAATTTTTAGAAAAATTTTAGGAAAATTTTAGGAGTGTATTTCAATAAAAACTAGATGTATATTTGTATACATCTAGTAAAACAACTTTGTATACATTGTAAAGAGTTTGCTTCACACCCTTCAACCATATATACTGATAGACTGCGCATGACATCAAAATTTCTGGCTCCAACATAAAATCACATGACATCAGTCAAAAAGATGGGTTACACCTGCTGTGCTTATGGTTGCTCTGAGCGATATAGTAAAGGAAGTTCTATGATTTTTTCATGGGTAGGAAACAAATTAAATACCTAAGTCAATAAAGTTCAATTACTTAACCAGAAACTTGCAGCTATTGATATAAAAATATAGTAACTTAAGAAAAAAATGGAATGCATGTTCCAAATTCTTCGCAAATGTTCACCACATTATAAATCACAAAATGTAAACAACCCGATCATGCATGTATATAGCTCATAAGTAAACTTACCTGAAGAGTTTTCATTATATATGAGGCGCATTCACATAATACACCGAAAACACTGAAGTTCTGCAGCGTAAATTAGTAATCATAACAGCATTTTTACACGAAATTTGGAGTCTGATGATGACGTGCCCAATGTTGGAGCTGGCGGCTTTGATGCAGCTATTGCCAATGCGCATGGTCGTAGTTCACACCCAAATTTTTGGCATAACGTCTAATGTCTAAAGTTTAAATATGATTTACTTCTAATGTTCAGTTCTTATCTTTTCACGTGTTATTATCATATTCAAGTATATTTACCACATTCAAGTTTCACTTTGAACATTAATATGCTGTTGAACCAGAAGCAATTCACGATTTTCACAGTAAAGTTTTCAGGTTTCACATTAAATTATAATATCCTAAAAAAGTAATTGAAAACCAAGAACTATGTACAATTGTTCACTGAATTACTTTTTTCATATTATTGTTTTAACCTTTTCCTGATAAGCCTATCTTTTTCTGCTTCCACCACAACTAATTTACTTTCAGTTTTCTTTATGTCAGCTGAACCTTGTATGATCAAGTTAGAGGCAACTGCTATTTCAACAGTATTTTGTTTTTCTACAGCTTTTCTCATTCTTTCTGTTCCCTCTTGAATTACTGCTAGGGAGGCTTCTTTATCTTTTTTAAGCCTATTTATTTCTGCATCATTTTCTTTTATTTTGTCATCAAACTCAGCTTTTCTTTTTCTTCTCTAGCTGCTTTTCCTTATTTTCCCTCTCTTTCTGCTTCCTTTCTTTTACCTTTTTTTATTCTTCTTCCTTCAGCTTATCAACATACTCTTTATAAAATTTATGTGAATCACGAACACTATTTAACAAATTTCTTGTTATGGGAACTTTACTTACACATCCATAGTGTTTAATGGCCCCTTTAACTATTCTTAATGATGTTATAGTTGAGTCTTTTAAGTTAGCCTTGTCCTTCCTTAACAGAGCAGTGTTAACCGAAAATCCCTTTTCTGCATCAGCATTACCATGAGGTAAAACTAAAATTGACTTTATGAGTTTAGCAAGATTTGAGTATTTTTCTTTTCCGCTAGAGTCTTTAATACTAAATATATTACGCCAGTAATGATCAATCCGCACTGGAATATGCCCTTCCTCTGAAAATTTCACTAGTTCATCTAGAGTTGGCTTATCGCAATTTAAAAGTTTCCACTCTTCTCTTACTCTATCAATTTGTTCCTCAGAAAGATGCAAAACACTTGAAATTCTGGTTATTTCCTAAAGTCCTTCAGTGACTGAAAGTTGAGTTGACTCTTTCTTTGGTTCTTTTACCTTTAAAACTTCTATGTCTCTTAGCTTTTGATTGCAGAATGGCAAATTTGACTTTAAATATTTTGTGGTTGCAATTAGTGATGATCTTACATCTAAGAGAAATAATTTCTGCCTGGTATCCTGAACATTCCTGAGGAGATTTTTTGTCTTCATACCAACTTCTAACTCCCCTAGTTTTTTCCATGAATTTTTGTTTTCAAAGTCTACACTCTTTAGGTCTTCTCCAAATTTCCCTGCAATAACATCATCTTGGATAAACTGAGCCATAACATTCCTCATTAAAGTATTTAAATCAGAATATAACTGGTGTATTTTTGGTTCTTCACTCTGATAACATAATGAAAACTTTTCAAAATTTTGGTGTGAAAATGAAATTAATGCTAAATAGCAAGGAGTTAGCTCATTTTTCAGGAAACAGTGAATTCTTTTATACCTTGCCGAATTGCGTAGTTGTTTTTCAAATATTTTTTGAGAAGGCAAGAAGTTTAAAAATATTCTGTAATATTTAGCCATTGATCCAAGAGCCTCTGGGCTACAGAACCAACGGTTAACCATCTGTTGCTGACATGACGCAAAAGAAATTTGGCTGTGACCAATGTTATATCCTCGACAGATTTATAATCCTCTCGTCTTGCGCACTACTCTTTAAAAAGTAATGCATATCAGTAGCAAATTTGTCAAAATCTAGATTTAAGCTTGTCAAAAAAATTTTAAATGCGTTACTAACAACATGCAGGTTGCAAAAACCTAGTTCCAAAGATTTCTGGCCTGTTTCTTGTTTTACAACTTCATTGAATTTGCGTAAAAGCACTTATTTACATTTGGGCTGTCCATGGATACACAAATAATTCTGTTCAACGAAATATTGAAGGATGATAACACATCAAGAATTTCTTTTAGCAAAATATTTGCTGTTGCATGACCCAGAAAAACGCTTGTCAGGTATCGGCAAGAAACTGAATTTATTTCTGAAGACCAGTACCTGAGATACACATCCACCTGCCGTTTCACTTGTGTATTTGTAGTTTCATCAAATGCTATAGTAACCTTTCCTGGGCTACTAGATGCAATGTCTTTTTTCAAATCTCTTCAAAATATTTTGACAATCCATGTGATATCACATAAGCAACTTTTTTTCTTTAAGTTGCATTTTGGCTGCAATAGCAGAATCAGGAAACATTTCTTTGAAAAGTTCAACTGTTTCAGTGCATGAAACAAAAGACATATTGTCCTTAGCAACTTTCATGGCCCATAATGCTTCGGCTTTAGCCAACTGTAAATCATGACTCAGTACTTCACTAATATTTGTTTTGGGCTGAAGATCCCGTCCTCCAAAGGCTTTCAGGATGGACTTATTTTGAAATTTACTTTGAAATTTCTGCAAATGTTTTTTTCCTTTATGAAGCGCTTTTACTTGTGAAAAGCCACTATTAGAAATATTGAAAATTTCTGAACACAATATACACTTAGCAGAAAATATTGTTTCAGTTGCAGAACACCATTCTTTCAACTTCACTCCGTCCAATTCTTTGGCAAGCCACGCATCTTGAAATTTCGTTTTGGATTTAGGCATCTTAAACACTTGTATTACTAACCAGAAAATGAAAGGGAAGTACAAAAACACGTTCCAATATTGCAAAACCAGACAACTTCCCGAAGTTTGGCTGCGAGGATGTCAGAAGATAGAAAAAAAAAAAAAGCAAGTCACCACTAGAGAACTGAACCTGCACACAGCACAGAGAACACCATAAAAGACGCAAAACCAGAAACTATCATACGCATCTCACGCAAGTTCAGTCAAAGCGAGTCGAAGCCGAGATATATTGCGCATCGAAGGTCGCTGTCGCCGACGCACGATCGAAGGTCAATGATCACGTTCTCTACTGCCTGCCACGATAACACTCAGCTACCATCCCATCGTCATTACCGGAGGTTACGGAAGGAGACCACATGTTTCCTCTTTGCTTCCACCCACCTGCAGTTTACAATAACAAAACATCAGCAGAAAGAGGAGGTTCCACAAGGCATGTCCAAAAATAAAGTACGATCTTTTGCAACCCACGGAGTTCGTCTGCAAAGCGCAAACCAGGGGTGAAAATGACCCCTCCCCTTTTCCCTTAGATCTCTTGTTACTCTCGAAAACTGTCCGAAGGCACAAAAGTGGCGCGTCCGCCCCGAAGCAAGTGCATCTCGATGGCGTCATTTTCCCTCCCTTCAGCAGCACAACATATAGGCTGTGTTTCTACAAAAACAGGTCTTTTTACCTTACCGTAATGGTAAATTTATTGGCGTTAATAACGGTTGTATTTTTAATAAATAAGTTTACGAAAATTTTAGGAAGATTAGCAAATTTTAGGTATAATTTTAGGAATTTAAGGAGGGTCACAAAATATTAGGAATTTTAGGAGGAATGCGATCCCTGTGAAAATTTTAAACTCCCACCAAAATAAAGTTGTTAGGCGGGAGCCTCCTGCCTTACGAAATTTTAAGAAAAAATATATATAAATATAAAATCTTGGGTCCGTTTTTGGACCACTCAAAAAATCCGTGCATTAAAAATGTATCCTTCGTAAAAATTTGTGTGTTAGAAACGGACCACTCAAAGTTCTGAAAATTGCAATCTAATAAATCGTTGATGTCGGGAACAAAATCAGTTTATGGACACGTGAATCTACTTTCATGTGTAGCCGCATGAGCAGTTAATTTTGTATATCACGGACTGTTACGAATCAGGCACGAAATTCTTCTTCGAATTTGCGGAATTCCGCTTTTTTCGGCACATTTTGGTTATACTCTAAATTGATGAAAAAATACAACCCAGGAAGATAATGCTTTATTTTCGGAAGATAACTGTATGTATCGGGAGGGGGGGGGCATTTTCTGTCTGAAGAACGGTATTCCGTTTTTCAGAACTTCCATAAACGAAAGTTAAACGGCATGAAAAATGTTCCCGCACCCGTAATTTCATTTTCTCGCTAAGTTCCCTTTGCCTAGTATTGTTATTAAATATCAATTTATTGCATAAATGTTTGTATTTCAACTTCCGATAACGGAAGTTCGACAGAGCAAAAATTATAGGCACGAGTTTCTTCCGCGGATTCGAGGAACTCTCACTTTGTTGTTACCATTTGCGTTATTCTCGAGAACAATGCAAAACTCAAGATAATTTTTGAGGGGAGGGGGTTTGGTGTGTGTGTGTGTGTGTGTGTGGCAGTGGAATGGGGGGTGGCTGGGAACGGAATGTCGTCTTTCGAAACTTTCAGAAACAGAAATTAGACGAACTGCAGATTTAATCTGTAATCGTAATTTTTTTTTCGCAATATTCCCACTGCTCAGTATTACTGTAAAATATAATTTTGCGCAATAACCGATTGTATTTCAGCTTGAAAATGGAAGGAAAATTTCCGAAAACGAAAGTCGGACAGAGCGAAGATTTTTCGTAATCGTAATTTTTTTCCCCGCGATGTTCCCACTTTTCTGATTTATTGGTAAATGTTATTTTTCCTCCATAAATAGTTCCAAAGGGAAAAACTGGACACTCATATCAGAAGAATGGTTGAATCAACCAAGTCTCAATTATGTGAACTGTTAACATCTCATACATAGTATTCGAGAAGATTTTTTTTTTTTCAGAGCTGAAGGGAAACTTGTTCAAAAATAATAAAATAGTTGACCCTTGTAATACTAAACTTGCACAGCACAATGTCCAGTGAAGGTTTATCTTGTGACTGAGATAGACTGCAGATTTCCTTCTGCCACAATGGAACTCTTTTTGAAGTTTGAGTGTGTAGAATCTGAGAAGCAACACACACACGTTTTGGTACAATCTTTCAAAAGCTTGGCAGATCAGCTTTTATTTCATTTTTCCTCAAAAAAATTAATGAAGATGCAGTTATGGAATATTCACTATTCAAGCATAGCTGTAAAAAATGAAGAGTATATGACGTATGTGCCAATGTCCAAAGTTTTCTAAGAGTTTTATAAGCAACCATCTGCACACATTTCCATTAGTGTAAAAGTTTCTTTTGCAGGTAAGTCTTGTGTTGCGTTTAACAAATGTACCATGTGAACCTGGCTTTAGCACACAAAACAGAATTCAGTCAAAATTCAGAAATTCACAGAGCAACAAAAAACTTTAACGCACATTTCTGAAATTGGGCCAGATAAACCTTCAGAAATAAAACAACAGCTGATCAAAGCTTGCTAACTGCAGCAAGGAATGAAAGACAGACATATATTACTTCAGGCACAATTTTATGATATCAATGTACTGCAAAGCGCACAACTCTAGTTTTGTAAAATGAATCATGGTAATTTTTATTAGACTGAATGTAGTAAATTTTTTTTATCTGATTCAGTGTTCTCCCCAGAGCTTTTTTACTGGCCGGCCCACCCAGTTAATTTTCTGTGCCACCCAGCTAAATTTTCTTTAATGAACGTTCACAATGCACATGATAATAAGAGTAGAAAACTTATTCCCACATACACTATAAATATCGATGAAAACTGGCCGAAATCTGTGTCGAATACGATTGATTACTTAAGAACTCATTATTTTGTCATTTATGTACAATTTTCTAATGTTGTTTACCATGTTATGTTACATTAATGCCTACCACACCACTAAAGATGTTTAAGTATAATAACGTTAAGCAAAACAACATAATTTTCTTTTCTTTTTTTCACGACTGGGGAAACGGTCATTAAAAGTACCATCCAGCTGAAATTTCTTGCCACCCAGCTGTAAAAAAATCTAGGAAAAACACTACACCTGTTTGTTTTAAGGATCAAGTATAGCTTATATTGTTTGAAAAATTACTACTGTTTTCTCATAGTCTTTTAGTATTATTAAGTCACATATCCAAAACTCCCCACCTGAAATTTTCAATCCCCTCCATTTACAAACACAAGTGGGGAGACTCCCTTCCGTTTCAAATTTGAATTTTAAGCCCTGCTCCATTGTCCATCCTAATGATCTGGAGATCTATTCTAGATTCTGGCAACAAAAATGACAACACAGGTTTAAACTTAGAATCTGGAAACAATCTTAGTCTTCCAATGGCATGCATGATGAAGACCTAAGACAAGGTTGAAAGCTCCCAACTTATGAGTTTTTCAAACAAAGTTCTATGACAAAACATGATCTACTTTACCTTAATTTATTTTTCTCATTACATGTTTTAGCCCACATCATCATCATCATGATGCAGCTACTGCAGACAAATGACAACTTTATTATTATTATTATTTTTTTTTTTTTTGAGGTTTAGGTTTGACAACTACTTTGAGCAGCTTAATGGGCTATAAGCAGTAGCGTAGCCCATCCATAATTTAGTGTGACTGGTTCCATGAAAGGGAGGGAGCCAGTGCCATAAGACAAACACATCCATGCCTCACTGGAATTCAAACCCATACCCATTTCAGATGAGTGGCCAGAAGAAAGAGCTTAGATCACTGTGCCACATGGGCAGCAATGACAAATTTCTTTCACATCCACCTTTAGCTACAGTACTGCAGATTTTACTATTGTCTAATACTAAAAGGCTTTTGGTCTTTTATTAGTCAAAAACTTGGCAGAATTGAACTCTTCCACAATTAGGGGTGATGGCAAGCATGAATCTGCCATTCTCCCATGAAACTCCCTTGAATGACATTGCAATGCAAGGCGTTATATTGCCTAAGAGTACTGCTCCCTTGGGATTACTGCAGTCAGTCCTCGGGCAAGGTGGGGTGGACAAAAGAATTCTTCCTGAGTTTCACAAAAGAACAATTCGAGACTAAGTACGCCTTTAATGCAATTGGTGCTGGAACAAACTAGAAAGGAATCGGATGGAGAGGGGGGCTTGTTAATCCTCACCCCTATTGATTACCAATGAGAGACTTAGTATATCTAGTTAGTTTTGTTTAGACAAAATACCAAATCCTTTGACAATCATAATTAACACAGCAATCAGACATCGCCGAATTGACTGTAATTATTGCTTCACACGTGAATCAAATCACATCAGAAAACTTGAAAATTTCATCGCTGTGGAGCAGGAATTGAACCTGCATCTCCTGATTACTGTTTGAGCATGCTATCCATTGCACCACCTACGACGGCGAATTCGCAAGTATCTGTGTGTTAAGAGCATAGGAATATTCTCCGACAGCGTTCTTAATTAATGCAGATTCTGCTGCCATCTAGTTGTTAGGTAAATCTCCAGTTGTTCAGAAAAAAAGAGTGGGCTCTTTATCCTTTGACAATAGTTTGCTAGATTAGAATATCACAATAATTTGAAAAGTATCTTACGTTGAATGACAAATGTTTGGTCAAAAATTGAGAATATTTCATATTAGTGTTAAACATGATAAACAGCGCCTAGAAGAATTGCAAGGCAACTTTCTTTAACGACTCACGGGATTTGTCCTTCGCCTCCATCCCACTCCATGACTGACTGCAGTAATCCTCAGATAGCAGTACCCTCATGCAACACTATGTCATTAAAGAAAGCTTAGTGGAAAGATGGTACATTCATGCCTGCTATGACCTCTCACTGCAGAAGAGTTAAATTACACAGACTGCCAAGTTCACATGGACGGATAATACATTTGAGTGTTTTGGGGGTCAAGAACTTTTACACCACTTGGATGAAAAACAGACACACAGATCATTATTACAACCCACTGAAGTTTTCAACTAAGCTCTGTAATAGTAGGGAGTGTCCAACACACTACAGGTCCTGAAATTTTCTTTATAACTTAAAAAATAATCAATATCTTTTAACATAATTTGAACATAACATACACCGATGAGCCATTACATTATGACCCCCTTTAGCCCGCAAAACAGTGCCCACTCGGCAAGGCATCGATTTGATGAAGGTGGCGATAGGTATCCTGGGGTATCTAGTACCATAATGTCAAGAGCAGGTCCTCCAGTTCCCGTGCATTTTGGGGTGGTGGTGATTTATCATGAACCTGCTTTTCTAAGTCGAACCACAAATGTTCAATTGGGTTCGTGTCAGGTGAATTTGGAGGCCAGGGCATTAACAGAAAGTCATCAGCATGCTCCTCGAACCACTCCTTGATGATTCTGGCAGTGTGGCATGGCTCATTATCCTGTTGGTAATGGCCATCACCAGCAGGAAACATAGTTGCCATGAATGAGTGAACTTGGTTCACAATGTTCAGATACCTGACAGCTGTCAAGGATTGTGCTATTGAGATAATGGGGTCTAAAGTGTTCCAAGAAAACATTTCCCATGGCATAACTCCACCGCCGCTGGCCTGCTTCCGCCCAGCAGTGCATCCAGGTGCCATAGCCTCCATTGATAATTGGCGTATCTGCGCTAGGCCGTCTACACGATGCACCAGGAATCTTGATTCGTCATACCAGGCCACTTGCTTCCAATCATCCACAGTCCAATCTTGATCACAGCAGGATGACAATTCATCTTTCGGCCATCTGTGCGCCAGTTTTGATATGTACTCACTACAGTGGCACATGAACAACCCACAAGCAGCACCATTTCCGAGGTAGTAGTTCTGAGGCGCAGTGACATCACAATTTGTCCTTTATCAAACTCCAATAAATCAGCAGCTTTTCCCATTCTGACACTGAACACTCTACTAACCAAAAGCAGGTTCTCGGGTTATGTATATATACCACTCTGTGAACTTCCCATGCGCCACCGTTTGGTCTCTAGGTGTGCTCATTTATTTCTCTAGCCTGGGGGTGGTCATAATGTAATGGCTCATCGGTATAGTTTATGTGAAGCATGACAATATGTGTGCTTGCTAAAAGTAGCCACCTCTTTGTGTCCGAGCATAATTGAACACGATGTGCCATGTTGTTGAAAGTTTGAACCAGCTTATCTTGAGTTAGTGTTTAAATTTCCTGCCCAATGTTTTCCCATAGTGCCTCAACTGTCTGTGGCTTTTGTCATAGTACACATTACCTTTCAGGAGTCCCCATAAAAAAAAAAAAATTGGGCAGTTTTAAATATGACAATCTTGAGGGCCAAAGCCCCATGAAAATAATTACTGGCAAAGAATGACTCAAAATTTCAGACATGCTGGCACTGGAGATTTAGCAAGTTGTGCTATCCTGTGTGAAGTATCCCATAGTGCACTTCTCATTGTCTAGCAGATTGATAAAAAAAAAAAAAAACAGAAAATTCCAAGGACATTGCAGTAGTAAATGTTTTGTCGAATAAGATTGGAGCAATTATGTGATGCTGTAACACTGCACACAAATTTTCTTAGCATGAAGTGGTTCTGTACTTAGACAACTGGAACCATGCTTAATCAGTGCACCACATGTAGTCCATTATTCCTGGATTTCCGGCAACAAATTTCTGGAACCAACTGTGGTACAAAAGTCTCTCTTGGTGATCTGGATGTTTCAATATGTAGACAAGAGTGATATGGAAGACATGAAGACTGGATATTTGCAGCTCGCTGCCACATGTGCTTTTGGAATTTCCTGCCTTCTGATCAAGTCTACGCTTAGGACTTATGTTGAGAAGCTAGTTTTGCTCAATGTTCAACACTGTTTCTCCAGACATGTTCACACAGTGTACTGCATGCATATTTAACAATGTTCCTGTACTTTTCTGGTTTTTTCAACAGTTTTTCAAGGTAGCATTTCACAACTGTGGTCAATTGTGTCAATTTTTTTCTATTCTTGCATTGTTAGGGAAAACTCACAAAGAGTGTAGGCTTTTCCTAACAGAAAATACAGGTTTTTATTGTGTCTTAGGCTATGACTGCCAAATAATGCCTTGAAAGAGTGTTCCAAAGAAAGATGGTAGTTTAGTCAAGAGAAATATTCAATAAAAAAAACAACAACAGTAAATTGTACCTCTAAGGTAAATCATAATCTCATTTTCCTTTTAAAAGATATTGTTGCTCCAAAACTGGGAGGGCTGTATGATTACTCCAAAAAAAGTATAAAATTAAACAAAAAAAATTCTGCTGTTTAACACATACAAAGAATGCAGTCTCGCATTCTAAAACAAAATAAGGGGTGAGAAAGCAATGAACAACCAAGTTACTAGGGCACAGGCTTCTGACAACTTGGCCTAGGTCCTGATCTTACACATTTATGATAATTAGTGTACCTGAAAATAAATATAATAGAACATTCTTACCAAATGAGTGCAAGCTGTACTATGATGATACATATAAGTATCCTCATTGTTGAAATCACGTACCTATACAAAGTTTTAATATCTCAGGTAATTGCATAAATATATGCCTTCTTTAACATGATCAATAGATGGTGCCACCACACTGAGAAAACTTCTGTCATCGGGGAAACACGTGGATTTTGGCTGACCACTCCCTGACACTCCCTTCGAGGGAAGTAAACACTCATGGTAAGTTCACTTCTGCATGTGCCGTCGCTTTGAGAAGTTGGCTGCCTGAAGTAGTAAGAGACTACTGAAAGCACTCGCAGAGCACAATTTCACAGGTTTGAATTCAACCATTCCCTTGCAGAAAATTGTTTTAATTTAACCTTTTTTAGCATTATCTTAATTGATGTTTTTTTTTTTAACTTGGAGTTTTTTTTAGTGTATGTTATATGTTGATTGAGGTATCGATTTTTAATTGCTGCAAGGGGTGATTGACTTGAACAAAAATGCACTAAAACTGTGTCAAGAAGGTAGGCCCCTATATATTTATGCAGTTACCTTGAAATATTAAAAATTCTTACCAAAGAGTAAAAAAAAATGTGTTTTACGGGGATATTTTCACAAATGCCTAGTGTTTTTTTTAACTTGGGTACAATAGAAAAATGTGCTTTCCTTTTTCAGGTTTCCCACTCAAAAGCAATAAAAAAATTTGACATTTTCAGGTGGTTTTGAAAGCTTTTCCTGAGCAATGATCCAAATCCTGTTGCGATGAATTGTTACACTCTCTTCCGTTCTTGCAAATTTTCTTACCAAAGCACAGATTTGTAAATTCTTTTAATAACTGATCTTCATATAATACAATTACCTGATTTTTTATTAATAATAATTAAATGCACAATATCCATTATTTTTGGTACCATAATTCCATATCTTTTTTTAATCTCAGTGGCATATGTAGAATTTGGTAATACATTCTCTTAGAAATAGTTCATATATAAATCTGTCAGCTGATTTGAGCAATGGCCTCCTGCTCAGAGAAACATGTTTTAAGGAAACTATCCAAAGACACAAAGACAAAGGGCTTTTTTTTTCTTTTTGATTGGAGGTTTAACGACCACCGTGAGCAACTCAATGGGCTATAAGCAGTCGCCCGTCCCTAATTTAGGGTCACTGGTTCCAGGGAAGGGAGAGAGCCAGTGCCGTAAGACAAACACAACATCCATGCCTGACCGGGATTCGAACCCGGACCCCTTACGGACGAATGATCAGAGGCCAACGCCTTAGACCACTGCGCCACCGGGGCGGCGACAGAGGGCTTTGATCTACTGTTTGGTTGGTTCTCTGGTGATGTGCATTAGTTTTTTTCTTTTGTTTTTTTTTTTTGGTTGGAGGTTAACGACCACCGTGAGCAACTCAATGGGCTATAAGCAGTCGCCAGTCCCTAATTTAGGGTCCCTGGTTCCAGGGAAGAGAGAGAGCCAGTGCCATAAGACAAACACAACATCCATGCCTCACCGGGATTCGAACCCGGACCCCTTTCGGACGAATGATCAGAGGCCATCACTTAGACCACTGCGCTACCGGGGCGGCTGTGTGTTAGTTACTCCAAACAAAAGTGTATCAGGCCATTGTGCCTAATTGCTGAGTTACAAGACAAAACAAACTGCCAGACAAACAAAAACATAACAGGCAATTTTTAGAATTCACTTTTTAAATTGTTTTAGAGAATAATGTAATACATTGAAAGTAAAATATAACAAATTCTGGACAGGCAGTAATTGCTTATCTGAAATTAGTAGTAATAAATAATGTTAAGAAAATCCTGGACATGTGTTTACCAATTCACAAAAAAAAAAAAAAAAAAAAAAAGTTAACATTTTTGCAGATTATATGCGATTTACTCATCATCTTCAATCAGGGGCACACTGATGACCCCACAACCCCTGTGCATTGAGGGGAGGCCTCGCGGCTAAATTTACAAAAAATTTTGCAAAAATTACATGTAAAGCTGGTTAGGAAATAGGATTACGGCAGCTTGGAATTAAGTATTGAAAAGAAAACAAATTCTGGGGTGTTTTGGTTTTTTTTATTTTAATAAATAAGACATTTGAAAATCAATTTTGTGGTTTTAGTTTATAAAAAATGCATAATGAGGCCAGCAGCAATTCCAGACAACTAGAGGCCCCCAATAGTTCCTATATATGTATATTAACAAGAGTGAAAAAAATATCAATTGAATGAATGGAATGTTATACCAGTGAGGATTAGGTGTTATGTATTAGTTGTTTGCACATAACACATCCTTCAGAGCATAATGAACTTAACAGTTCTCTGTGTTGTTGGTTTTTTTGTGTTTTTTATAACCGAGTCAAGAGAGAAAACTTAACATAATGCCACAATGTTACAAACATTGTGGTATTATGTTATGTGTGTTTTTATATATTTAAGAGTAAATAATTTAATGTATTTTTATATACACAGTCATATCAGAATATGACCACCCCCGGAATCACAGTGTACCCACCCAGGTGTGTCACAGAGTATACATGACAAGGTCGACTATACTGCAGATATAAACGGCCGGCCAGGACAGGCGAGACCCATAATGCGTAACGTGAGCACAATGGGCAGAGGTAGTGATTTGATGGACGTTCAAAAAGGAGTTATTTTCATCTAACGTGCCAAGGGTAGAAGCATCTCAGAAACAGCAGACTTCAAGGGCTGTTCATGTGGCGCTGTAGTAAGGAAGTACTAAGAATGGACTGCTGGCACACCGAGTACCTTCTGACATCATAACTGTGGAGCCCTAAAGGCTATCGAACCCAGAGGAGAACGTCACCTCCATCGACTGGTAAAGTGCAATCAACATGCAACAGTGCAGCAATTGACCCTACAAATGAATGCTAGGGCACCCAGGTACATGTCCCCAATAGCACTAAAGCGAACCCTGTTACGCATGGGCCTCCGGGGTCGATGCTGCATCAAGGTGCCCACATTAACCCAGGTCCATTGGCAATGACACCTGCAGTTCACATAGGACTACCATCACTGGACAGTGGAAGAGTGGGAAAAGGTTGCCTTCTCCAACGAATGGCGGTTTCTACTCCACAGAAGTGATGGGTGGTGGCGAATATGGCGTCTGACACACAAGAACCAACACCCAGACATGCTTGTTGGTCAAGTCCAGGCCAGCAGTGCAGTGTGCACGTCTGGGGGATGTTTTCCTGGTATGACTTGAGACCGCTGATAGCACTGGATCAGTTCCTGAACATCAAAGGCTACCTGTCCATTACAGGTGCAAATTAGCACTTGCCAGATGGCGATTAACTGGCAGATTTGGTGATTAAATTTATTTTAGTGGTCACCAGTTTGGCCATTTGTTATTTTTAGTGCCAATTTACAAAAGAATAATAATTCAGAAGTAAAGGTAAAAGGAAGTGAAAACAATCCTAACTATGGATGGCAATAAACCTTGATGTTTTTTAACATCAAAGTTTTTCCACCGATAATCAATGTTAAAACCACGATGTTGCAGAACCCTTTTAGTGCGACGCAGTCGATTCATTGGCCTGTGTGTGTTGTGCTTAATGTGTGGTGGGCTGAATGATCAGCCCTCGATTTTGACCCGAGTAATTCCTGAATCAGTCAGCAGATATCTGCGTGAATGATCATATTGTTTTGCAATGAAATCTCCACAAATCATACCGTCAAACAGCAATATTATTGAAAAAATCATGAGAATATACAAGGTGCGCCATATAAACGAGGCCCCGTGGCCAGACGTTGTTAGGTGGGTTAAAGTTTTTTGACAGGTTTCCAGTTAAAACTGCTTTGCTCTACTTCTAACCGGTTTCTGCGAGTACAGCTGCAAATGAATTCTTCAGAGTGGTTAGTCACAGCCTGAGCAGTGTAGGTACGAGGTCATAAGTTTAAGTGAAGAGAGAACAAAGGCAATGGAAAAGGTTTTAAGTACGGAACAGCAAATTTTTATTGTGGAACAGTTTTTCAGAAATAACTCGTACAAGGTTTTAAATGAGTTCTTTACAGAAAAATTTCCACATTGTGCAGCACCGGAGAACCCAACGGTACAGAAGTTAGTGCGGAAATTTCATGAAACCAGCACGGTGTGCAACAGGGAGGACAGAACTGTATCGAAGGGACTATGGCCATCCAGATCACCCGATCTCTCTACCTGTGACTTTTATCTGTGGGAAGCATTGAAAAGGGAAAGTGTACGTAATTAATCCGCACACCCTTGATGAATTAAAAGTGAACATTACGGATGCCATAGCCCAGATTACTGCCGAGGAGTTGTGGCACGTTATGAACAACATGTTCCGTTGTGTGCAGCTGTGTCTTGACATTGGAGGACAGTACTTTTAGCAATTGTTGCAAAAGCAGGTAAATTACTCCTGTTTTCTGTCATTTCAACTATTTTTTACCATGTATAGTAACATTGCCTGACTGTTGTCGTTCATCATACTCGGGCCCCTTTTATATGGCACACCCTGTGCAATAATAATCGCATCGTAAGTTCGCGCCTGCCCATGCACTTTCACCACGTGAAAGGAGGAACGCTAATTTTAGCCAAAACTTTTCCTACTGCAGTTGAGGCAGGGCTGTTCACAAGGGGTTGTGGGCGAATTATAGAGCATTACACTATCGGAAATCACTTTTTCGAGCCCCATTCAAAGTGCAATAACGCGCAACTCGCTGTCCAGGGACAACAGCGTGTTTATTTTTCTTCCGGACTTTGCCGTGCAGGATTTCAAATTTCACTTTATTGTAACAAAGGACAATGCGAGACGGACTAAATTGCAACATCTCAAGGAGAACTAAATGTGTTTTATTACCAAGAAACTCTTCACTTATTTCTTTTTTCCCAAACAAACCGACACAACCGCAAAACTCAGCGAATTACGAATCCCCAACATATTTTTCCAAATTCGTGTCTTAGCTGAAGATGAACTTTATTGACAGCTTGTTCCTCAGTATTTGCAGACATGCATTTTCAATCACCTTAGAATACCATCAGCTTGTAAGGAAATCTTGAAATGGCTAGTAGAGAGAGTGAAAGTTTGCCAAGTGATAGTGATGATTTTGAATCACTTTAGATTAGAATAACATCAATCTGTAAGGGTATATTCGAAATTAAGGGTGTTATCATTATAATTCCTCATTTTTTTTTGCAGAAAGAAGAACAGTCTTTGAAAATTCTTTTTGAATTTGCAATTTCTATTTCAAAAAATTTCATGTAAACTTATTTTTTAAACAAAATTCAGTTATCTGAAATGTAATATATTTAAATATATATATATATATATATATATATATATATATATGGGATGTAAGGTCAGGTGATGCGTAACATCACCGCCTCTCCTTGACAAATGTCAACCCCGCCTTCTCGTGGTGTATCCTGTTCCCACTAAAGGGGCTCTGACGACCGCCAATAGCGGTATAACTATACCATCGGGATTAGAGGAAATGCTATCCCACACTCACCAATCCGCTTGGCCAGCGTGGTGAGTTATGGCCAAACCCTCCAAAATGACTTCACAACTTAAATCTTGTCCCTCAGTCTCCGGCAGCTGGAATGTACCTGGCCAAGGCAGCGGCCAGTGCGACATGAAGGCAGAGGGTGCTAAGAATCCCCGGAGGACTGGACTAGGCTGCCATCTGATGCTGACCTTGGCTACGTAAAATGGACGCTCCCTATCTTCTGATTCAAGGCTTCTTGAATTGGAAGAGGAACTACAAAGGATCAAGTGGGACATCGTCGGGCTAAGTGAGGTAAAGAGAAAAGGAGAAGACCTCATTGAACTGAAAAGTGGACATCTCTTCTACTATCGTGGGACAGATACTGGCAGAACTAGTGGTGTTGGATTTATAATAAACAAGAAACTGAAGGATAAAGTTGTAGAAGTTGAAAGTTCCTCTGACAGAGCTGCACGACTCGTTATCCAACTCTCGAGAAGATACCAGGCTCAGATTATTCAAACTTATGCGCCAACCACAAGTCATCCTGAAGAAGAAATTGAAGGATTTTATGAGGAAATTCGTTATCTAAATAATCAAGGTAAGCAACACTTGAAGATAATTATGGGAGATTTCAATGCAAAAATAGGGCAACAGCAGCAGAATGAAACTTCAGTAGGTAAATTCGGTCATGGCAACAGAAACCAGCGTGGTAATACTCTCATTGAGTTTGCAGAGGCAGAAGGGTTTTTCATCTTGAACTCCTTTTTCAAGAAAAAGCCACACAGGAAATGGACATGGAGACATCCAAATGGGACAACAAGTGAAATTGATTTTATTATGTGTAACAAATAATTCATCATAGAAGACTGCAGTGTGCTAAACAAGTTCAACACAGGTAGTGACCATAGGTTGGTGAGATGCAAGATGCACCTCAACACTAAACTTGAACGTGGCAAGCTCATAAGACCAACAAAATGTATTGACATAACCAACCTCAAAAAACACCATAATACCTTCAAGTTGGAACTGAAGAACAGATTCTCTGCTTTAAAAGGCCTAACATCGAAAGAAGTGGATATTTCTGAAGTTAACAGAAAAGTAACCAAAGCTCTTATGGAAACAGCAACAAAATTAGCTGGGTCTAAGAACAAGTTGCATGTGAACAAATTATCAGGAAAACCCAAAATGTTGATGCAAAAAAGAAGAGAGATGAGGACAACTGAAGAAAATGTGACTTCCACAGTGGAATATATAGAACTATGCAAGACAGTACGAAAAAGTATCACTGAAGACGTAAGGAAATTCAACTGTGAACTAGTGAGGAATGCAACTGAAAACAACCAAAGCCTAAAGATAGCAAAGGGACATCTCAGTAAGGGAAGAAAACAGATTATGACACTAAAAAAGATGGTTCTGTAACACGAAATAAAGGCGAAATTTTGGCAAGAGTGAAAGATTTCTACTCCAAATTATATGAAAGGGATGATACATGTACTCCATACATCATGAAAGGTACCAGAGTTCTTCAAGTCCTCCCAGCAGAAGTTGCACATGCAATCAAGAACATGAAGCGGGGAAAAGCTCCAGGAGAAGATGGAATTACTGTAGACATCATACAAGAAGCAAGTGGAGAAATCGAAACAGTACTCGCCCAAATTTTCACTCGATGCCTTAATGAAGGGAAGATTCCTGAGGATTGGAACAATGCTACAATGATCCTCCTACATAAAAAAGGTGACATTGAGGATCTCAGGAACTACAGACCTATCAGTCTCCTATCAGTTGTTTATAAAATCTTCACTAAAGTTCTTTCACACAACTTGAAGGTAACACTGGACATGGCTCAACCGAGAGAACAAGCTGGATTCAGGAGTGGCTACAGCACAATAGATCATATCCACGTATTGAGAGAACTAATTGAAAGAGCGAGGGAATATGAACTTCCATTGTGCATGACTTTTATCGATTATGAAAGAGCCTTTGATTCGGTGAAACCATCAGCAGTTACAATGGCTCTGAAATCCTGTGGTATTGAAGATGCATACATTAATATTATTAATAACATCAATGAAAATGCAAGTGCAAAGATTCGGCTGTTTGAAAATACAACACACATAAAAATTGGAAAAGGAGTGAGACAAGGTGACACCATATCTCCGAAGCTCTTTAATGCCACATTGAAAAATGTCTTTCAATCACTGAACTGGGAAAGCAAAGGAATAAAGATTAATGGAGATTATGTAACCCACCTTCGTTTTGCTGATGACTAGTCATTTTTGCAACTACCCCATCAGAGCTACAGAGTATGATCCAGGAACTTGCTGACAAGAGTAAAGAAGTGGGATTAAAAATGAACTTTCAGAAGACAAAAGGGATGTTCAATGCTTTTACAAGAAATGAAGATTTATCGATTGATGGAGAAAAAGCTGGAGATAACAGATACGTATGTTTATCTTGGACAGCAGATATCAAGTGAGGGTCACATTGATGAAGAAATTAATCAGCGTACAAAACTTGCCTGGAGAGCTTTTGGAAGAAACAGCATAATTTTCAAGAGCAATATGCCATTATGTCTTAAAAGAAAAGTGTTTGATCAATGCATCCTTCCAGTGCTTACGTATGGTGCAGAGATGTGGACCTTAACTAAAAGAGACATACAAAGGCTGCAGACAACTCAAAAAAGCATGGAGAGGTGCATGCTTGGTGTAACCAGGAGAGATAAGAAGAGGAACTTGTGGAACAGAAAAATTACAAGAGTGGAAGACATCATGATCAGAGTTAAATCCCTGAAATGGCAGTGGGCTGGACATACTGCCAGAAGGACAGACCATCGATGGGACAGCCGAAATTTTAGATTGGATTCCAAGGGACAGGAAAAGACCCAGAAGAAGACCACATGGGAAGATTGGTGGATGAAATTCGAAAGTATGCGGGAGTGACATGGAGGAGACTGGCACAAGACAGAACATTGTGGAGGAAACTTGGGGAGACCTTCGTCCAGCAGTGGATTGATAATGGTTGACAATGATGATGATGATGATGATATATATATATATACACTGCGCAACAATTGCTAAGGACGGATAACAATAGCAACGATAGCAACCATAAAATGGAAGGCAGAAAAATGTGGAAATTAGCATAAGTGCGGGATACAGTAATACGTGTTGTGCGTATGCAAATTTTGGATTGCCGAACTTGTTCGTGACGTCATAGCGCTGATAAGAGATATAAAGGATTTGACGCGTACTGACCATTGTTGTTCAAACGCAAAGTTGAAAGGGAAAGAATCAATTGAACTTGCAAGTTTCAGTATGTCTTCCCGACATCACCTAGATGATTTTACGCGTGGCCGTATTGGCAAGATTGAAGAAGGGCGAAAAATAACAGATGTTGCCAGGGAGTTCGACGTCAGCCACAGTGTTGTTTCAAGGATTTGGAAATCATTTCAAACAAATGGAGAGTGTAGCAAACGTCACGGGGGAGGTCGTATTCGCAGTACGACACCTGCAGAAGATCAGTACATAGTGCTATCAACAAAAAGACACCGGCGCAGCACAGCTAGTGAGGTAGCAAATTAGTTTATGGCTGCTACTGGCAAGTGGATCTCCCGAAAAACTGTCGCCAGACGTTTACATGAAGGAGGACTATACGCCTGCCGTACTGTTGTGTGAATCCCATTGTCCAGACGTCACCGTACCGCCCATTTGCAATGGTGCCATCAACATCGCAATTGGACTGATAATGACTGGCCTGCTGTCCTCTTCTCAGATGAGAGTAGATACAGTCTATCGTCTGATTGTCGACGACAACTGATCTGGCGTGATAGTGGTACTGCATATTGTCGAGCAAACATACAGGAAAAAGACCGATATCCGACATGTAGTGTCATGGTATGGGCTGGCATCATGATCAATGGCCGTACGTCCCTCTATGTGCTTCCAACTGGGACTATGACTGGCCAACGATACATTAATGATGTTCTGCTACCTCATGTTCGCATGTTCCGTGGTGCTGTCGGTGATAGATTCATTTTCATGGACGACAACGCAACATGTCATCGAACAGTCGCTGTCCAGGAGTGTCTTGAGAGCGAGGATATTCAACGTCTCGTATGGCCAGCACTTTCTCCAGATCTGAATCCCATTGAAAATGTGTGGGATGCTTTGGGGAGGAGTCTTGCAGGTCGCCAATGCCCTCCAATAAACAAGGACACCCTCATCCGTGCACTGACAGAGGAATGGGATAAATTACCCCAACAGCTGCCTGATAATGTTGTGCAAAGCATGACACGACGTGTGGAATCTTGCATCGCCCTCCATGGTGGCCATATGCCGTATTGACATCTTACGCCGGAACGCCTGCGGACGGTTAATTGCATTTTTTTCACGTTTACGTATTCTGCACAAAATGGCCTGTTTGTCCCTTGAACACGTTCCAAAGCCTTCTGGATTTCAGAGCACAATAAATTGTCTTTCTTGTAATGTCCTGGCATTCTGACATTTTATTTCACTTGGCATCGAACCACACTTACTTTTTTATGCGCTATATAGCCGTTTATGATCCGTCCTTAGCAATTGTCCAGCAGTGTATATATATATATATATATATATTACATTTATAGAAATGTTAAGAAAAATCTTATAAAGTTCAGGGAAGAATTTCTGCCCAAAATATTAAAATTTATGGAAAGTACAGCATTTTTTCTTGAAGCTTGCAATTTCTAAGAAAATGGCTTAGCATTTCTGGCATATATACACACACATTACAAGTAGCACTAAAAGGGATTAAACTTTGATGTTTCAGAAGCTGATACATCGAAAAAACATTCAGGTTTCATCACCGATATTTGAAACTGGTAAAGCATATTTTCAGCATAAAGTAAATGAATTTCTTTTTGTTGCATTCTTGTAAAAAGGAAGAGAATGTCAGCATTTTATGTTGTGAATTGGCTGTTTTGGTTGATGCTTCATCGACAAAATCGAGTTCTTTTCCTCGATGCTACAGGAACCAATACATCGAGCGTTTTAACATATTATTGGTTACTCGATTTGAATTGGTGAGTAATCACCGTTATATTCAGCACCAATTTTACTCACCGATGTGCCGATTTACAGCTGCAGATGGAAAAGTATAAATTCATTGGCTTATTAGCAAAAACATCGAGGTTTTCACTGATACATGGTAAATTTCCACCGATACTGTCGATGTTTTGGGAATGAGTAAACCCAGAGGGAAAAAAAAGATTTACATTATGGTTTTTATTTTGCGCAGTGAATGGTTTCTTTTATGTTCAGATAAAGCTATCCATGTAAATAATAGCAGTTACATTAAAGTTCCCATTAAATCCCCCCCCTCTTTTTTAATGCTGGAGACTTTTTGGCCCCTAAGATTTGTTAACTTACCAGCCAGATTTTTTTTTTGCCACTCATTTTTTGGACTTACCGGCCACTTAGCTAAAATTCCAGTTTGCACCTATACTGTCCATTCTTGCTGACCACATGCTTTTCTTTAAGTAGGACATTTACCCTGGTGGTGATGGTGTCTACCAACAGAACAATGCTCCCTGCCACATTGATAAAGGGGGTGTATAACTGGTTTCAGGAACACAACAGCGTCCACTCTCCCTTGGCAGGCAAAATTGCCAGACCTCAATCTCATAGAGTACTTGTGGGACTACCTGGATTGACAGGTTCGGCATGCCGACCCACAACTATAGGTGAATACTGGAATTTTAACTACCGTATATACTTGCGTATAAGTCGAGAAATTTGGGACAAAATGAGAGCTTCAAAGTAATGGGGTCGACTTATACGCGGGGTCTAAAAGAATCGTAAGTCCAAAAGTTCTTCCCGTGAGGCAAAAAGCAATCCATCCCAAAAGAAATAAAAATGCCGATGCGGTATTAATTACGAAATCGCAACCCTCCGAAAGCAAAAAAAAAAAAAAAGAAAGAAAGAAAAAACACCGATGTGGTAGAATTACGAAATCGCGACCCTCCAAATTTCTCAGCGCTTTGAAAAGTCTCTCTCCTGGCTTTGCGTATCCACAGCGCAGTCACAGCCGTGCATAGAAAGCTCCGCCCTTCCGACTACCAGTTGATTGTGCTGACCTTCGACGTAACGGAGCCATGCGACAGCCAGTGTTAGGTGTTGCTTGTTCTTAATTGCACGTGTTTTTCTTGTTCTTAATCGCACGTGTCTCGCTTCTCCTATTATGGGTGACACGGATTGTGTAAAGAAACAGATGTCCTATAACGCAGGATTCAAGTTGAAAGTGGTTTCTTTTGCAGAAAACACTAACAACTGTGCTGCTTCACATCAATTTGGCATTAACGAAAAACTGATTCGAGATTGGCGTAAAAAACAGACTTGGTGAAAATCCCAAAATCGCAAAAGGCGCTTGCGCCGTGGAACGACATCTTTCCCAGAGCTGGAAAGTGTCTTGAATGATTGGATTGTGGGCTGCAGACAAAATGGTTACATTGTAACACGAACTGGTATATGTTTGCTAGCAATGAAGCTCGCAAAAGATGAAAAGTTTGCAGCCGCAAATAACACTTTTCGTGCGTCACCAGGTTGGTGCACAAGATTCATGAACCGCTATGGGTTGTGTCTACGCCAGCCCACCAAAATTGCACAAAAGTTACCTCGTGACCTCGAAGCAAAGATAATGGAATTTCAAAAGTATGTAATTCAAAAGAGAAAAGAGACTGCTTTTGAACTTTCCCAAATAGGGAACATGGATGAAACCGCCATGTGTTTCGACCTTCCTGGAAATAAGACTGTGAGCCAAAAGGGCGAAAAAAATATCTGGATCAAAACGACTGGCCACAAAAAATCCAGTTTCACAGTTGTTCTTTCCTGTTTGGCCGACGGCAGTAAGCTACACCTCCGGTAATTATTTTCAAACGCAAAACTCTGCCGAAAAGCGTTGTCTTTCCGTCTGGTGTGCTCGTTCGTGCCCATGAAAAAGGATGGATGAAGGAATCCGGAACAATTGACTGGTTAAAGAATGTGTGGAACAAAAGGCCAGGTGCACTTTTGAGGAAACCTTCTCTTTTGGTGTGGGATATGTTTGTTGCACACCATTGTGCAGAAGTGAAAAAAACTGCAGAAAATTCAAAAACAACTCTTGCTGTCATCCCAAGTGGGTTGACATCTGTTCTTCAACCACTAGATTTCTGCCTTAATAAGCCCTACAAGAACAATGTGCGGAGGTATTGGGCAGATTGGATAAGTTCCGATTTGCCGACTGAAACCAAGTGCGGAAATCTAAAGAAGCCAGATATCGTTTTGATTGCGCGATGGGTCAAGGATGCTTGGGATGCGATACCTGCAGAAATGGTCGTGAAATCATTCAAGAAATGTTGCATTAGTAACAAACTTGATGGCACAGAGGATGATAAGATTTTTATGAGGGATGATGACAGTGATTCTGATGACACAGGCATAGATGGGAATACTGATGTTTATGATGACACGCCGATGACGGAGAAAGACTTTTTTGAACTGTTTGGCAAGTCTGACTCGGAATCGGATTTTGAAGGGTTCCGATGAAGTTTTCGGGTATGCAAATTAAATTTAGTATTATGTATATAATTTTTTTCGTTTTCAAATGTTTTTGAACAAATTCATTGAATTTTTTTTTCTCATTCCGGGATCGACTTATACACGAGTTTCTGATTTCTTACGATTTTTTCCTCTGAAAGTGGGGGGGGGGGGTCGACTTATACGCGAGTATATACAGTAAGTGGCCAGTAAGTCCAAAAAAGTTAGTGGCAAAAAAAAAAGGCTGGTAGGTTAACTAATCTTAGTGGCCGAAAAGAAGTATCCAGCATAAAGAGGGGAGGGGGGGTAATAAGAAATTTAATGTAACTGCTATTATTTACATGGATGGCTTTATCTGAACATAAAAGAAGCCACTCACTGTGCAAAATAAAAACCATTCTGTATTTTTACTTTCCCCTATGGGTTTACTCATTCCCAAAACATCAATAGTATCAGTGGAAATTTACCATGTATCGATGATTTTGCTAATAAGCCGATGAATTCGTACTTTTCCATCTGCAGCAGTAAATGGGCACATCGGTGGGTAAAATCTGTTCAATATAATGATTACTCACCAATTCAAATCGAGTAACCAATAATATCTGTTAAAACACTCGATGTATCAGTAGAAACCTCGATGTTTTTTTATGTATTGGTTCCTGTAGCACTGAGGAAAAGAACTCGATTTTGTTGAACGAAACATAGACCAAAACAGCCAATTCAAGACATAAAAATATGATATTCTCTTCCTATTTACAAGAATACAACAGAAAGAAATTCATTTACTTTATGCAGAAAATATGCTTTACCAGTTTCAAACATGGGTAATGAAAGCTCAATGATTTTTTGATGTATTGGCTTCTGAAACATCGAAGTTTAAGCCCTTTTAGTGCTACATGTAATATGTGTGTGTATATGCCAGAAATTTTTCATCTTGAACTCCTTTTTCAAGAAAAAGCCACACAGGAAATGGACATGGAGACATCCAATTGGGACGACAGGTGAAATTGATTTTATAATGTGTAACAAAAAATTCGTCATCGAAGACTGCAGTGTGCTGAACAAGTTCAACACAGGTAGTGACCATAGATTGGTGAGATGTAAGATGCACCTCAACACTAAACTGGAACGTGGCAAGCTCATAAGACAAACAAAAATGTATTGACATAACCAACCTTAAAAAACACCATAATACTTTCAAGTTGGAACTGAAGAACAGATTCTCTGCTTTAGAAGGCCTAACATCGGAAGAAGTGGATATTTCGGAAGTTAACAGAAAAGTAACCAAAGCTCTAATGGAAACAGCAACAAAATTAGCTGGGTCTAAGAACAAGTTGCATGTGAACAAATTATCAGGAAAAACCAAAATGTTGATGCAAAAAGAAGAGAGATGAGGACAACTAAAGAAGATGTGACTTCCAAAGTGGAATATATAGAGCTATGCAAGACAACACGAAAAAGTATCACTGAAGACGTAAGGAAATTCAACTGTGAGCTAGTGAGGAAAGCAATTGAAAACAACCAAAGCCTTAAGATAGCAAAGGGACATCTCAGTAAGGGAAGAAAACAGATTATGGCTCTGAGAAAAGAAGATGGTTCTATAACAAGAAATAGAGGCGAAATTTTGACAAGAGTGAAAGATTTCTACTCCAAATTATATGAAAGGGATGATACATGTACTCCAGACATCATGAAAGGTACCAGAGTTCTTCCAGTCCTCCCAGCAGAAGTTGCTCATGCAATCAAGAACATGAAGCTGGGGAAAGCTCCAGGAGAAGATGGAATTACTATAGACATCATACAAGAAGCAAGTGGAGAAATTGAAACAGTACTCGCCCAAATTTTCACTCGATGCCTTAATGAAGGGAAGATTCCTGAGGATTGGAACAACGCTACAATGATCCTGCTGCATAAAAAAGGTGACATTGAGGATCTCAGGAACTACAGACCTATCAGCCTCCTATCAGTGGTTTATAAAATCTTCACTAAAGTTCTTTCACACCGCTTGAAGGTAACACTGGACATGGCTCAACCGAGAGAACAAGCTGGATTCAGGAGTGGCTACAGCACAATAGATCATATCCACGTACTGAGAGAACTAATTGAAAGAGCGAGGGAATTTGAACTTCCATTGTGCATGGCTTTTATCGATTATGAAAAAGCCTTTGATTCGGTGAAACCATCAGCAGTTACCATGGCTCTGAAATCCTGCGGTATTGAAGATGCATACATTAATATTATTAATAACATCTATGAAAATGCAAGTGCAAAGATTCGGCTGTTTGAAAATACAACACACATAAAAATTGGAAAGGGAGTGAGACAAGGTGACACCATATCTCCGAAGCTCTTTAATGCCACATTGGAAAATGTCTTTCAATCACTGAACTGGGAAAACAAAGGGATAAAGATTAATGGAGATTATCTAACCCACCTTCGTTTTGCTGATGACGTAGTCATTTTTGCAACTACCCCATCAGAGCTGCAGAGTATGATCCAGGAACTTGCTGACGAGAGTAAAGAAGTGGGATTAAAAATGAACTTTCAGAAGACAAAAGTGATGCTCAATGCTTTTACAAGAAATGAAGATTTATCGATTGATGGAGAAAAACTGGAGATAACAGATACATATGTTTATCTTGGACAGCAGATATCAAGTGAGGGTCACATTGATGAAGAAATTAATCGGCGTACAAAACTTGCCTGGAGAGCTTTTGGAAGAAACAGCATAATTTTCAAGAGCAATATGCCATTATGTCTTAAAAGAAAAGTGTTTGATCAATGCATCCTTCCAGTGCTTACGTATGGTGCAGAGACGTGGACCTTAACTAAAAGAGACATACAAAGGCTGCAGACAACTCAAAGTAGCATGGAGAGGTGCATGCTTGGTGTAACCAGGAGAGATAAGAAGAGGAACTCGTGGATCCGAAAAATGACGAGAGTGGAAGACATCATGATCAGAGTTAAATCCCTGAAATGGCAATGGGCTGGACATACTGCCAGAAGGACAGACCATAGATGGACAGCCGAAATTTTAGATTGGATTCCAAGGGACAGGAAAAGACCCAGAAAAAGACCACATGGGAGATGGGTGGATGAAATTCGTAAATATGCGGGAGTGACATGGAGGAGACTGGCACAAGACAGACCGTTGTGGAGGAAACTTGGGGAGACCTTCGTCCAGCAGTGGATTGATAATGGTTGACAATGATGATGATGATGATATGCCAGAAATACTACGTAATTTTCTTAGGAATTGCAAGCTTCGTGAAAAAATGCTGTACTTTCCAAAAATTTTAATATTTTGGGACAAAACTTTTCCCTGAACTTTATAAGATTTTTTTTTTAACATTTCTATAAATGTAATACACAGGGCTGGAAAATTACCAGGCGCCAGGGCGTCCACCAGGGTGCTTAGAAATTTGGTCCTGAAATTGTCTGCTTTGATCGCATTTATAAATTCTGTCGGCTTTTATCCTGATGCGTGTTTCAAGTAGAGAAACGCAATGAAACCCTCTGTGTCTCGTGACTAGCCTGTCAGATCACAGAAGCCCCAGGGGCAGAAACTGCGACATGTATCGCAAAACAGCCCCCCCCCCCCCCTCCAGAACAATTTCTTTTTAATCTCAGATTTCAATGCCTTGCGGAATATATATATATATATATATATTTTTTATCTTAGATTTCAGTTTCCTTGTAAAATATTTTTATTCACAGAACATATTTTGTTAAATCTTAAATTTCAATTCCTCGCAGAACATTTTTTGACATTGACCGAGCGTTGCGAGTGCTACGCTCGGTCACGTATATGCAGGGAACTCCTCTTTTCTACACTCCCCTTCCTTCTGCCCGGAGCACCGAATAACCCCCTGCCCTCCCCCACACATCCATCCACCCCTACAATTTTGGATGGTAGGAGATTGTTTCTCCCTGCACTTTTTGAAAGACCCTTTTTGCCTCCCTGCTAGCATGTTGTGAAAGTGGAAGGCGCCAAGCCGTGTTAAACCACATATTGCTGGGGAGTGTTTTGTCAGGTGTCCATCTTGGAAAAAATCACCTGAATTCAACAACAGCAGAACACGAGGGATGACTGGATTCTCGCCCAAAGTTTTAAACTCCTCGTGCCATAGGAAGTTTTTAGGAAAATATAATCTGGGTCCGTATTTTGACCACTCACAAAAGTAGAACTTTAAAAATGCATCCATCATAAAATTACATGCATTAAAAATAAATCCATCACAGAGCTTCGAAAATTGCAGTTGAATACATTGTTCATGTTGGAAATATAGTCAATTTATGGACACGTGAATCGGCTTCCATACGTAGCGGCCTGGACAATTCATTTTGCACATCGCCGACTGTTATAAATCAGGCACGAGATTGTTTCCCGGAATTCGGCGTTTTTATTATTTGGGATAAATACAAAACTGGAGAGAATTTGGGGGGATGGAATCAAAGTGTGTGGAGGGGGAGATTGTTTTCCATCTGGGAACAGTATTCCGCTTTTCAAAACTTAAAATAATTTTCGTAATCCGTAATCGTTATTTCTTCTTCCGCAATTGCCTCTGCCCAGTATTGTTGCTAAATTTAAGTCTATTGCATAAATGTTTGTATTTCAGCTTGAAACTGTAGGCAACAATTTCCGAAAACGTAAATTCGACAAAGTGAAAATTTCCTTGTAATCTTTAGCCATCAGTTTCTCCCACGGATTTAGGGAATCTTGCCTTTTATTTTTCCAATGAGAAGGGAAGGGGAGGCATTTTCCGGCTGAAAACGGAATTCCGTCTTTCAAAACATTCAAAAACGGAAGCTAGTACACGGAGTGACGATTTCTTCCGTAATCTTTTCTCTCTCTCTCTCACAATTCCCTCTGTTCAGTATTATAACGTAAAATATGATTTTATTCAATAAATGAGCAGAAGAAAGAATTTTAATGTAAATATGATTTTATTCAATAAATGAGCAGAAGAAAGAATTGGAAGATCTTTCCAATTTCATTGAATTTGTAAAGGTTTTACCATGTGTTCCACACTCTGAAGATGAGGGGGGGAGGATTTATTTTTTAAGGAAGGTATTTATTATTCTTATAATTCTAAGTCATCAGTTATGAAACTGTACGACAGATTGTTTGTTCCGTATTTTTTGTTAGTATTTTGGTTTTGTAAAACAGCTTTTGTTTTTTAGATAAAAAGAAAAATTCAGCTTAACTTGAGGTTCCATATATTTAAAATTCAGGAAATTTTTAAAGGTTACTTCCTTAAACTGCCGTTTTTATGATTTTCTAATTTGTGTTGTACAATAACAAAAACCTGTAATTAATTATCCTGGAATATCACATTCTTTTTTGTTTAGATTTTTATCAAAACTATAGAACCCTGCAATTTATAGACCAAATTCGAATTTCATTTATCAATAAGTTGTTTGGGTAACAGGCAGTACTTGATACTTATATTATTACTCTTTGTTCCGACATCATCACCATGCATTACATTCGTGCATAATTTTTTATATTTTTTTTTTTTTTGCAAATTAAAAACAAATTTTTAGACATATATATATGTATATATAAAAGTCTAAAAATTTGTTTTGAATTTGCAGTTTCTATTTCAAAAAAATTATTATATATATATATTGCATTTCAGTTAACTGCATTTTATTTCAAAAATAACTTTAGGTGAAATAATTTTTTTGAAATAGAAACGGCAAATTCAAAAACAAATTTTTAGACTTTTTTTTTTTTTGCAGAAGAAAGAACAAAGAGAAAATATATAATTACTTCCCCCTTAATTTTGAATATACCCTTACAGACTGATGTTATTCTAAAATTATTCAAAATCATCACTATCACTTAGCAAACTTTCACTGTCACTACAACTAGCCATTTCAAGATTTCCTTACAGGCTTATGTTATTCTAAGGTGATTCAAAACACACGTCTGCAAATACCGAGGAACAAGCTGTCAATAAAGTTCGTCCTCAGCTAACACACGAATTTGGAAAAAGATGCGGGGTATTCGTAATTTGCTGAGTTTTGTGATTGTGTCAGTATGTTTGGGAAAAAAGAAATGAATAATGTGAAGAGTTTCCAGTAAAACACATTTCATTCTCTTGCGTGGCAAAGTTCGCAAGAAAAATAAGCACACTGTTGTCACTGGACCACGAGTTTTACGTTATTGCACTTTGAACGGGGCTCGAAAAAGTAATTTTTGACAGCGTAACGTTCTATAATTCACCCACAATCCCTTCTGAACAGCTCTGTCTCAACTGTAGTAGGAAAAATTTTTGCTAAAATTAGCCTTCCTCCCGTACCGCTGCGAAAGTGTGTGGGCAGCCGTGAATGGAAACTTGCGATAAGGTTTTTATTGTACATTCTCACGATTTTTTTCAAAAATAATGCTGTTTGACAGTATGTTTAATGGAGAAATCAATTCAAAACAAAATGAATAAAAAATGAAATGAAATTTCGCACAAAAAAACTGTTGCCTGATTCGCGAAATACACGGGACAAAAACGAGAGCTGATCATTCAGCCCATCACGCTTTTAGCACAACATGCACAGACTGAATCGACCACATCGCACAAAAGGGGTTCTGCAATATCAAGGTTTAAACATGGATTAACGGTGGTAAAATTCCGATGTTTAAAAACATTGAAGTTTTGACCATCCCTAGTTAGGACTGGTTTCACTTTCTTTTATCTTTGCTTCTGAATTATTATACTTTTGTAAATTGGCACTAAAAATAGCAAATGGCCAAATTGGCAACCACTAAAATAAATTTAATTGCCAAAGTTGCCAGTTAATTGTTATCTGGCAAGTGCTAATTTGCACCTATACTCATAACCACATCATCTCTGGGACCTCCGTGCTCTGCTGCAGTCCGAATGGGCATGTGTGCCTCGGGCAACCTTCCAGCTACATTGCATCCATGCCATGCAGTCTTGCCGCTGTTATCTGGGCCAAGGGTGGTTATTGTCATTATTAGGTAAGTGGTCATATTACGACAGTGTATGAAAAAGTACATAAATCTCAAACGTCATTAGTTTGCTTTACTTATGTTCCATATTTTCGTATAAATCCTAAATGGTCATTAGACGCAGTCACACAGTAGATAGGTCTTTTGTGTGTGTGATCATGAGGCATTCCAAAGAAGCTGGCCTTAGTTCTCTAAAAGAAAAAAATTGCGTGGTATGAATAACTTTGGCATAACTTTTGTTTTGTAGTATTTTCTGTTGGCGTAAAACTTCAGAAGTCATTTTAATTATAACATGCATGTTTGTGTTTTATAAAATAAAGTGCAGTAATTTTGGTTTTACAAAAAATACCTGTAGGTTCGTTCCAAAGAATTTGAATTATTAAAACACCCATAAAAACCTAGTTAACAATATGGAATTTTAAACTTTCAGTAACTGTAAGCTAACAGATTTTCACAAAAGAGCCTTGAATTTTTTTTTTGGGGGGGGGACCCCAAGTTTTTCCGGTACACCGCCACCTTCAATGAAATATTTTTTGAAAATATATTAGATAGATGGTTTTGTCAACCTTTTTGCAAAACACTTGAAAGTACTTCGAAAGTGTTACGTGAAACCTTCTGCTGCAGTTGTCGGCAAGTTTGTTTATGATTGAGATGAGTTATATCCATCAATCTACAAAAATTTGGGAAAAGATGGGTTTGGGCAAATTTAAAACTCACATTTTTACAACAACAACAAAAAAATCAAAAAGTCATGTCATGAACATGGTACATGCTCAGATGTGACTGGTTATAAACGTGTGTAAACAAAAATTGTATTAAACTCATTTCATGAGTATTTTTAAACTCTGTACACGTTTTGGTTAGAGTCGTTTCAGAAATTCACGTGTTGATGTTGTACTGTACTTATATCTGTCGTAGTGCACACAGTATTAGCAGAAGGAAGGGATGTAATGGAATTAGGAACACACGGTGTCCAAATCACTCCAAGGCAGAAAATTGATGAGACGTTGAGATAGTCCTTTATTAAAGGTTACATGCACTTTTTTTTTTTTATTATTACAGATACTAAAAAGATGAGGTATTAACGCTAGAATACAAAAGTTCAAGTTAGGTATATAGGTGTGAAGTCGAATAGAAAGTGTCGACACTTAAGTGACGTTTAGCAGTAGGTAAGACTCGATAGTTGACAATTCTGAGATATAGGGGGAGGGGGCTGGTCCCTCTGAAGACTTCCTGCTTGAATCCACTCGAACACATGAACCCTCAGCCAAAAAATTGCGTGAAAAACGGAATCTGTCAAAATATGATGCTTGTATCGTAAGGTAAAAAGTCTACAATATACAGGGTGATCAGAATCGACCACACAATAAACCTACCAGACGTGACTGCATATAGCCCATTGAATTGCTCACAGTGATCGTTAAACCTTCAATAAATAAATAAAAAAAAAATACTACAAGTGATCTACATCCCCAAACTAAAGCTATAGCTACATAATTATTATAGCTTAGTTTTGATTCCAGTCCTGGTTTGGTTAAAGCTAAACCAGCACTGCTATCAAAAGTAAGCTATAATAATTATGTAGGGATGTTGCAGGCATCTTTACATATTCTCAGAATTTGGGCTCTTTCATGGCATTTTTCTGTGAAAGTTTTTCCAATAGGCATTTTTCAGTAATACCCAATATGTTTGGAAAAGAATCAGTAAATTTTTATTTGCTTTTAATCAACTCCCTCAAAATTTTACAGCTTGTGTGCACTTAAAATTTTTAAAAAATCAGGCTAAGTGGAATGCCTTGTATTAAGAGGGTGATTCACATTTATTGCAGAGGTTTTTAACTTTTGGAGGAGGGAAATAGATATTTTTAAACTGATCGAATATTAAGCTACAGTTTGTTAATTTGTTTTTTGATTGGAGGTTTAACGACCACTGTGAGCAACTCAATGGGCTATAAGCAGTTGCCCGTCCCTAATTTAGGGTCACTGGTTCCAGGGAAGAGAGACAGAGCCAGTGCTGTAAGACAAACAACATCCATGCCTCACCAGGATTCAAACCCGAACCCCTTTCGGACAAATGATCAGATGCCATCGCTTAGACCACTGTGCCACCGGGGCGGCATTGTTCATTTGTTTCACAACCCCTTTAAAACAGTGCATGGAAGAATTTCAACTTGAGCACTGCAGCTCATTTTTTTTTATTGGAGGTTTAACGACCACAGCGAGCAACTCAATGGGCTATAAGCAGTCGCCCGTCCCTAATTTAGGGTCACTGGTTCCAGGGAAGGGAGAGAGCCAGTGCCGTAAGACAAACACAACATTTATGCCTCACCGGGATTCGAACCCAGACCCCGTTCGGACGAATGATCAGAGGCCATCGCTTAGACCACTGCGCTACCGGGGCGGTGCACTGCAGCTTAAAAAAATTAAAATTACATATTTTGATCAATTAAATTTATTTTATTGCATTACTAGTAAAACTATCATGATCATAGATGAATCCATTAAAAATGCTAAAGTTAGTACTTGAGAAAAAATGTAGAAGAAAAGTATGTATGCTGCACAATTATAACTGTGCAAAAATTATTTGAATTCTTCCATCTCGTATGCTATGCATAAAACCATAGTGAAGCAAAAACCCTCATTATATAATTTTTTCATTCCTTTTAAGTGTACAAAATGCTTTTTTTCTTCCCATAGAAGGTTACAGACATTTCTGGATGGGGAACTTGCTCGTGTGCTCCTACTGAGGTTCATAAATTGATGGTTGGGAATGAATTTTCATCCAAAGAAATGCTTCTTATATATGCTGCCTAAGAGAACCGACAGTTTTCCTCTATGGATGAATTCACTTATGTAACTGGTCACTTCATTAGCATTTTGGACAACTTTATAATTTACAATGCAAAAATTTTGGTGGTGAAATCGGCTTTTCATGTGGTGCACCCAGAAATTCCTGGGGGCTGTATATGTGTGTGTGTACTGTATATACATATATATGCCCAGAGTGTGTGTGTGTGTGTGTGTATATATATATATATATATAGTATACACACAGTGTGTGTATATATATATAGTATATGCACATAGTATATGTCTAGATAGATGTACGTAGGGCGTCCTTGGGTCTTAGAGGAGGGCTTACGCCTCAGAGCCTCTGCCCCATGGGTGCGCCAATGTTCTCATGTTCCATCGAATATTTACGTTAAGAAATCAAAACATTTCCTTCAGTGAAACTGTTTCGATAAAAATTCCTTAGTAATTAATGGCCTCACAGCACATCCATTAATCTAGTCTAGTACTATACCTTAAGTACTCCTCGTTACATTTCATTCAGCGAAATTGACTGTTTCCATAAAAATTCCTTAGTAATTAAGGACATCATGGCACCTCCAATTATTAATCTACAGTAAAAATTATTTAATTACAGGTTTTATGGAGGTAATTGTCAATACATTTGGTGGTCAAATTTTCGAACTGCACCAGTGTAGTTACACCAGGAAGCATATATCAAAACTATAAAGTTTTGTTTTCCACGTTTCTCGTATGAGATAACGCGAAAAAATACACAATTCAAAAATTTGGAAGTCATTAAGGACACTCAGTACTCACAATTCCATGGGGGAAAAGAAAAACTACTTCCATTTACCTGTCATAGCACCATATTTTGTTGCATAGAGAAACTTTACAAGACAATCTTCACCATCGGGACTTTTATAAAAGTCATAAATATAGCTTTTATTTTCCATCTCTTTCAGAGCAGCAACAACAACTCACATTACCCGTGCGCTGCTCGTACTCGTAGCTCCCGTTAATAAAGGCCTTCCGTAATTGCGAAAAACCAGATACGTGCCAAGCAATACATTTTGCTTTTAATGCTCACCAGGGGTCAGTAGACATTCCCAAAGACCTTGGAGAGAATAGACGGGCACACCCAAAGAAGCCGCCCCGGTGGCGCAGTGGTCTAAGCGATGGCCTCTGATCATTCGTCCGAAAGGGGTCCGGGTTCAAATCCCGGTGAGGCATGGATGTTGTTTGTCTTACAGCACTGGCTCTGTCTCTCTTCCCTGGAACCAGTGACCCTAAGTTAGGGACGGGCAACTGCTTATAGCTAATTGAGTTGCTCGCGGTGGTCGTTAAACCTACAATCAAAAAAAAAAAAAAAACCACCCAAAGACCTTTCTTTAAGATTGGGCAAACCCAGGAGGGTCTAAGGGTCTCGCTTGAGCTGCGCAATATCCGACGCGGTTAATTTGAAACCCCGCAAGACGTAGCCGTGGACGCCCAGTCTTTCGGCTTCCCGCATCACTGTTTGTTTACAATTGGTGTGATGGAATTTTCGCTATGAACGTGGCTGCGGGGTCGCCGAGTGGGCAAAGTCCGTGACTGCCACGGGAAGGGCCTCGGGTTCAATCCCAGGCAGGTACGAACGTTCGATCCACTAAATACCCGCCGTGCGTCGGATGGGCACGTTAAGCCATCGGTCCCCGGGTACTGGCCCCCCGGTAATAAATAAGGGCGTCTTCCTCCCCTTTCTACTTCGCTTCCGTGTCACTTTCCTATCAGGCGCTCTAGCCCAAATCTCCTAGTTTCCTATTTCTAAGGGTTGTTTAAGACCTGGGGTCAGACACTCTCTTCCTAAAATCCTCTACGTATGATCGTTATGAACGTAAATGATTTGCAACTGTTTGAAGTTTGTATCTCTAGTTTGATGTTTATGTTGTGTTTATTTTTATACTTATTTACCACTGAGATTCATTGTTTGAGTATTTCGTAAGAAACGCAATAATGCCGGGTTGTGCCGTGGTCTGTTTTAGTACGTGTAATAGGAAAACCAAGAACACTGACATATATTGAGTTCGTCATAATCAAGATTAGGAACTAAGTTTTATGTTCCTGAAAAGTCTATATCGGTATTAAATAAGTCCAAAAACGGAAGCGAAGCAAGATGTTATAGTGCCGTCTACACTTACACACCAAATTGTAGTCTAAGGTCCAGTTGACACCTAAAATTATATATAATTTATGACTACAAAACTTGTGGTTTTGAGATAAAATAAAAATACCAACGTTTATCACAATCAAAGATTTATTATATATCGACTATAGTTTCGCACAGCTATTGGCTCGGCATCATCAGGACGAATGGAGCGTAAACATTCAAATCATTGTGTCATTTTATTTTATCAAGAATACTGACGTTATGCACAATGTATTTCCAAGGATTTATCACTTCAAAAATTGTGGATTCAAAAAATGCAAACATCAGAATTCCTTCAAAGTTTCTAATGAAAGAGCGTGTTCTTAACATTTCACACATGTTACTAGCGTGACTTAAAGGCAGAGTTTTTTTGTTGTTGTTTTTATTGGATGTTTAACGACCACCGTGAGCAACTCAGTGGGCTATAAGCAGTCGCCCGTCCCTAATTTAGGGTCACTGGTTCCAGGTAAGAGAGAGAGCCAGTGCCGTAAGACGAACACAACATCCATGCCTCACCGGGATTCGAACCCGGATCCCTTACGGACGAATGATCAGAGGCCATCGCTTAGACCACTGCGCCACCGGGGCAGCAAAGGCAGAGTTACTTGGGGTGACTAGCAGAAAAGTGTTGAAGCCTGATGCTGTACCTACACTAAACATTCCCACCAGCAATAATACTAGTATTAATAAGGTAAGTACTAGAACCAATATTGACATTACAAGATCTCACACTACAACTCCAACTGCACTTAGATGTCATGACCGTAGAATTCAGAAGCGTGTTTTTTTTTTTTTGATTAAAGGTTTAACGACCACCGTGAGCAACTCAATGGGCTATAAGCAGTCGCCCGTCCCTAACTCAGGGTCACTGGTTCCAGGGAAGGGAGATAGCCAGCGCCATAAGACAAACACAACATCCATGCCTCACCGGGATTCGAACCCCTTTCGGACAAATGTCAGAGGCCATCGCTTAGACCACTGCGCCACCGGGGCGGCTAGCGTGCATTGGAAACTTTTGTAGTTAATCTATCTCCAAAGAAGAGGAATATTGGGGGGGGGGGGATTTGAGTTATTACACTACAAGACTCTGCAGGTGTTCAGGGACCACCTGTTACTCCTTTTTTCTTTTTCTTTTTTTTTTTTTTTTTTGGTAGGAAAATTCATTAAAGTAATGATGCCATGGAATACTTTGCCATCAGAAAGCTAAGTTTTTATTTATTTCAATTTTTCATTGTTTGTACGAATGTATGCAAATATTTGCAATTTTTCTGATGGCTTTTATTAATGCTTATGTGAGAAAGAAAAGTTTTATTTAAATACATCTGTCATAGGCACATTGTTTTAAGGATCAAATCTGGTAACGGAAAAGTTGTTGAATTATATAAACACAGTATTAATGGTAAGGAACATACCAACTTATTTGCTAGTCATTAATATAAAAAAATTAAATACTCACACCACACATATCATTATCATCATTGTCAACCATCATCAATCCACTGCTGGACGAAATTCTCCCCAAGTTTCCTCCACAACAGTCTGTCTTGTGCCAGTCTCCTCCATGTCACTCCCGCACACTTTAGAATTTCATCCACCCATCTCCAATATGGTCTTCTTCTGGGTCTTTTCCTGTCCCTTGGAATCCAATCTAAAATTTCGGCTGTCCATCGATGGTCTGTCCTTCTGACAATATGTTCACCCCACTGCCATTTCAGGGATTTTACTCTGATCATGATGTCTTCCACTCTTGTCATTTTTCTGATCCACGAGTTCCTCTTCTTATCTCTCCTGGTTACACCAAGCATGCACCTCTCCATGCTGCTTTGAGTTGTCTGCAGCCTTTGTATGTCTCTTTTAGTTAAGGTTCACGTTTCTGCACCATACGTAAACACTGGAAGGATGCACTGATCAAACACTTTTCTTTTAAAACGTAATGGCATATTGCTCTTGAAAATTATGCTGTTTCTTCCAAAAGCTCTCCAGGCAAGTTTTGTACGCCGATTAATTTCTTCATCAATGTGACCCTCACTTGATATCTGCTGTCCAAGATAAACGTACATGTCTGTTATCTCCAGCTTTTCTCCATCAATCGATAAATCTTCATTTCTTGAAAAAGCATTGAACATCACTTTTGTCTTCTGAAAGTTCATTTTTAATCCCACTTCTTTACTCTTGTCAGCAAGTTCCTGGATCATACTCTGTAGCTCTGATGGGGTAGTTGCAAAAATGACTACGTCATCAGCAAAACGAAGGTGGGTTAGATAATCTCCATTAATCTTTATCCCTTCGTTTTCCCAGTTCAGTGATTGAAAGACATTTTCCAATGTGGCATTAAAGAGCTTCGGAGATATGGTGTCACCTTGTCTCACTCCCTTTCCAATTTTTATGTGTGTTGTATTTTCAAATAGCCGAATCTTTACACTTGCTATTTCATAGATGTTATTAATAATATTAATGTATGCATCTTCAATACCGCAGGATTTCAGAGCCATTGTAACTGCTGATGGTTTCACCGAATCAAAGGCTTTTTCATAATCGATAAAAGCCATGCCTTCTCGTGGTGTATCCTGTTCCCACTAAAGGGGCTCTGACGACCGCCAATAGCGGTATAACTATACCATCGGGAATTAGAGGAAATGCTATCCCACACTCACCAACCCGCTTGGCCAGCGTGGTGAGTTATGGCCAAACCCCTCCAAAATGACTCCACAACATAAATCTTGGCCCTCAGTCTCCGGCAGCTGGAATGTACCTGGCCAAGGCAGCGGCCAGTGAGACATGAAAGCAGAGGGTGCTAAGAATCCCCGGAGGACCGGACTACGCTTCCATCTGATGCTGACTTTGGCTACGTATAATGGACGCTCCCTATCTTCTGATTCAAGGCTTCTTGAATTATAAAAGGAACTCCAAAGGATCAAGTGGGACATCGTCGGGCTAAGTGAGGTAAAGAGAAATGGAGAAGATCTCATGGAACTGAAAAGAGGACATCCCTTCTACCATCGTGGGACAGAAACTGGCAGAACTAGTGGTGTTGGATTGATAATAAACAAGAAACTGAAGGATAAAGTTGTAGAAGTTGAAAGTTTCTCTGACAGAGCTGCACGACTCGTTATCCAACTCTCGAGAACATACAAGTCTCAGATTATTCAAACTTAAGCACCAACCACAAGTCATCCTGAAGAAGAAATTGAAGAATTTTATGACGAAATTCGTCATCTAAATAGTAAAGTTAAGCAGCACTTGAAGATAATTATGGGAGATTTCAATGCAAAAATAGGGCAACGGCAACAGAATGAAATTTCAGTAGGTAAATTCGGTCACGGCAACAGAAACCAGCGTGGAAATCCTCTCGTTGAAATTGGAGAGGCAGAAGGGTTTTTCATCTTGAACTCCTTTTTTAAGAAAAAGCCACAAAGGAAATGGACATGGAGACATTCAAATGGGACGACAAGTGAAATTGATTTTATTATGTGTAACAAAAAATTCATCATAGAAGACTGCAGTGTGCTAAACAAGTTCAACACAGGTAGTGACCATAGATTGGTGAGATGTTAGATGCACCTCAACACTAAACTCGAACGTGGCAAGCTCATAAGACAAACAAAATCTATTGACATAACCAACCTCAAAAAACCCCATAGTACCTTCAAGTTGGAACTGAAGAACAGATTCTCTGTGTTAGAAGGCCTAACATCGGAAGAAGTGGATATTTCGGAAGTTAACAGAAAAGTAACCATCCAAAGCTCTTACGCAGTGGCGGCTCGTGGTAAGCTGAGATGGGGGAGGGGGCTGCATCTCAATTTTGTAGATATCACGATACCACTTCGAAAGCTAAGTTACTGCGCCTGTGCTGACGCTGTCCGTTTAATAATAATAATAATAATAACAATAATATATATATATACTGATCGAAAGTGCTTTTTTTCACAAGAAATTAATATTTAGATTTTATATTTAGTGATTGATGGGGGAAATGATACCTAAATTAGGCAACAGATATTAAGCGATAGCTACATTGTCACATTTATGAAGAAAATAATCGACCTATAAAGCTTCGTTTTATACATTATTTCTTAAAAAGAAACTGATTAATCAGTGCATCCTTCCAGTTCTTACGCATGGAGCACAGACATGGACCTCAACTAAAATAGACAGACAGACGTTGCAGACAACTGAAAGAAGCCTGTAGAAATGCATGCTTGTTGTTACCTGGAATGATACAAATAGGAACTCGTGGATCGGGAAAATGACAAGAGTGGAAGACATGGTCAAAATTCCTGAAATTGCAATGGGATGGACATATTGCTAGAAGAAAGAACCACCGACGGAGAGTTGAAATATTGAACTAGATAGCAAGGGAAAAAAACATTACCCAGAAGATGACAAAAGGGGGATGGGTACATGAAATTCGAAAGCATGAAAAAAACTGACTCAAGGCAGACTGTTGCGGAAGATGAAACTTGGAGACTTTCATCCAGCAGTGGATTGATGGTGGTTGCAAATTATATACACATGCATATACTGTACGTATATATATATATATATATATATATAAGGACAAAAGAATTAATGCGTGTGCCAGTGGTAGCGGAGACACACTCAAGGTCATGTACGCGTTACGTGTACTCAAGTGTCTCATTTTGACCCCTAGAAATATGACAATATATATTTTTTCTTCTGATACACTCCCTTTGAAACTTCGACTTGATACCGACCACTGCAACTTGGACGGCGATGAAAAACATTTTGTAGAATTTTGAAGGGTCTTCCAGAATTTCGCGACGAGTTGTTATTGCGATACTCACACACCGGCATTCTCTTTAATAAAAACGGATTGCAAACTTAATTTCTAATTTTAGTCCAGTTTTAATTCTGAAGCCATCATGATAACAATTTAGTGTAGAAAAATTTGTTTTCCAAAATTTACCAACTTCGTAAATTTTCTTAACAATGATATCTGATTAAATGTTCTTTTCAAAGTAATTAAGTACACTACCTTAATTGAAATGCGCGGCTGATTCTGATTTTTGGGAGGAAGGGGGATGCAGCAGAAAAATAAAATGTATCCAGTGGAGTGACTTCAATGATTTTTGGTGAATAAAAATTTACGTGAGTTTAAACGCTAAAATGTCGCTGTGCTTGGTAAGTGAAGAAATCAATTTTGTGCAAGTATTTCGCTGCAGAAATTAATCTCTGTCTCTCTCTCTCTTTTTTTTTTTTTTTTTCAATTTATCCAATACTGAACTCTATTTTTAATCGCAATTTGTTCACATGCCCATTTTGACCAGAAGAGAAAATATAAGTAAAACTTTTTTTGCAAAAGTCCCGGCATTCCGGCAACTGAGTATTTGTTATTAGATGGGAGCAACATTGTTGTTAGAATTATTACGTTGAATGAAAGAAGGAACAAACCAAAAATTGGAAGAGAAAAAAAAACAGGTTGAGTAATACATTCAAACGTACTTTATTTAATACTTTATTTCAACATTCGTCATTATTTTTAATTCATTCCCCTATTTTATGTCTTATTCGGAAGCACAAGAACCGTATTAATCAACAAAGCACATAGGCCCGGCGATGCATTCCCACTCAACGAAAGACTGCATTCGCGAGCAACCCTGCTAGCCAGAGCTGCCATGAATGCAGTCCCCGGGGAAGTTTTATTCAAAGGAAACGAACTGACGTGGGAATAGGCAGAGTTTCCCACATGAGTTGGTTTTAATAGCCGTCAGGGCTGCAAGAAGAACAGTCCGTGACGTTCTTCCCGCTCCCAGTGGTGTTATGCAGGGAAAACTTCCAGTTGAGTTCAGAAAACTGCAGTCGTGGTATTATGCTGGGAAAACTTACAGCCGTGTTCACAAAACTTCTCTTTCTTGGTATGGCATAAAAAACTGCTTTGGGTAGGGAGGCTGCAGCCCCACAGCCCCACAGCTAGAGCCTCCCTGCTCTTATGGAAACAGCAACAAAATTAGCTGGGTCTAAGAACAAGTTGCATGTGAACAAATTATCAGGAAACCCCAAAATATTAATGCAAAAAAGAAGAGAGATGAGGACAGCTAAAGAAGATGTGACTTCCAAAGTGGAGTATATAGAGCTATGCAAGACAGTACGAAAAAGTATCACTGAAGTAAGGAAATTCAACTGTGAACTACTGAGAAAAGCAATTGAGAACAACCAAAGCCTAAAGATAGCAGAGGGACATCTCAGTAAGGGAAGAAAACAGATTATGGCACTGAGAAAAGAAGATGGTTCTGTAACAAGAAATAGAGGCGAAATTTTGACAAGAGTGAAAGATTTCTACTCCAAATTATATGAAAGGGATGATACATGTACTCCAGACATCATGAAAGGTACCAGTACCAGAGTTCTTCCAGTCCTTCCAGCAGAAGTTGCACATGCAATCAAGAACATGAAGCGGGGAAAAGCTCCAGGAGAAGATGGAATTACTGTAGACATCATACAAGAAGCAAGTGAAGAAATCGAAACAGTACTCGCCCAAATTTTCACTCGATGCCTTAATGACGGGAAGATTCCTGAGGATTGGAACAACGCTACAATGATCCTGCTACATAAAAAAGGTGACATTGAGGATCTCATGAACTACAGACCTATCAGCCTTCTTTCAGTCGTTTATAAAATCTTCACAAAAGTTCTTTCACAGCGTTTGAAGGTAACATTGGACATGGCTCACCCGAGAGAACAAGCTGGATTCAGGAGTGGCTACAGCACAATAGATCATATCCACACATATATACGAGTATATGTGACACCATATCTCCGAAGCTCTTTAATGCCACATGGGAAAATGTCTTTCAATCACTGAACTGGGAAAACAAAGGGATAAAGATTAATGGAGATTATCTAACCCACCTTCGTTTTGCTGATGACGTAGTCATTTTTGCAACTACCCCATCAGAGCTGCAGAGTATGATCCAGGAACTTGCTGACAAGAGTAAAGAAGTGGGATTAAAAATGAACTTTCAGAAGACAAAAGTGATGTTCAATGCTTTTACAAGAAATGAAGATTTATCGATTGATGGAGAAAAACTGGAGATAACAGATACGTATGTTTATCTTGGACAGCAGATATCAAGTGAGGGTCACATTGATGAAGAAATTAATCGGCGTACAAAACTTGCCTGGAGAGCTTTTGGAAGAAACAGCATAATTTTCAAGAGCAATATGCCATTATGTCTTAAAAGAAAAGTGTTTGATCAATGCATCCTTCCAGTGCTTACGTATGGTGCAGAGACGTGGACCTTAACTAAAAGAGACATACAAAGGCTGCAGACAACTCAAAGAAGCATGGAGAGGTGCATGCTTGGTATAACCAGGAGAGATAAGAAGAGGAACTCGTGGATCCGAAAAATGACGAGAGTGGAAGACATCATGATCAGAGTTAAATCCTGAAATGGCAATGGGCTGGACATACTGCCAGAAGGACAGACCATAGATGGACAGCCGAAATTTTAGATTGGATTCCAAGGGACAGGAAAAGACCCAGAAAAAGACCACATGGGAGATGGGTGGATGAAATTCGTAAATATGCGGGAGTGACATATATATCATCATCATCATCATTGTCAACCATTATCAATCCACTGCTGGACGAAGGTCTCCCCAAGTTTCCTCCACAACAGTCTGTCTTGTGCCAGTCTCCTCCATGTCACCCCTGCATACTTTCGAATTTCATCCACCCATCTCCCATGTGGTCTTCTTCTGGGTCTTTTCCTGTCCCTTGGAATCCAATCTAAAATTTCGGCTGTCCATCGATGATCTGTCCTTCTGGCAGTATGTCCAGCCCATTGCCATTTCAGGGATTTAACTCTGATCATGATGTCTTCCACTCTTGTCATTTTTCGGATCCACGAGTTCCTCTTCTTATCTCTCCTGGTTACACCAAGCATGCACCTCTCCATGCTGCTTTGAGTTGTCTGCAGCCTTTGTATGTCTCTTTTAGTTAAGGTCCACGTCTCTGCACCATACGTAAGCACTGGAAGGATGCATTGATCAAACACTTTTCTTTTAAGACATAATGGCATATTGCTCTTGAAAATTATGCTGTTTCTTCCAAAAGCTCTCCAGGCAAGTTTTGTACGCCGATCAATTTCTTCATCAATGTGACCCTCACTTGATATCTGCTGTCCAAGATAAACGTACGTGTCTGTTATCTCCAGCTTTTCTCCATCAATCAATAAATCTTCATTTCTTGTAAAAGCATTGAACATCACTTTTGTCTTCTGAAAGTTCATTTTTAATCCCACTTCTTTACTCTTGTCAGCAAGTTCCTGGATCATACTCTGCAGCTCTGATGGGCTAGTTGCAAAAATGACTACGTCATCAGCAAAACGAAGGTGGGTTAGATAATCTCCATTAATCTTTATCCCCTTGTTTTCCCAGCTCAGTGACTGAAAAACACCCTCCAATGTGGCATTAAAGAGCTTCGGAGATATGGTGTCACCTTGTCTCACTCCCTTTCCAATTTTTATGTGTGTTGTATTTTCAAACAGCTGAATCTTTGCACTTGCATTTTCATAGATGTTATTAATAATATTAATGTATGCATCTTCAATACCGCAGGTTTTCAGAGCCATTGTAACTGCTGATGGTTTCACCGAATCAAAGGCTTTTTCATAATCGATAAAAAGCCATGCACAATGGAAGTTCATATTCCCTCGCTCTTTCAATTAGTTCTCTCAGCACATGGATATGATCTATTGTGCTGTAGCCACTCCTGAATCCAGCTTGTTCTCTCGGTTGAGCCATGTCCAGTGTTACCTTCAAGCGGTGTGAAAGAACTTTAGTGAAGATTTTATAAACTACTGATAGGAGGCTGATAGGTCTGTAGTTTCCGAGATCCTCAATGTCACCTTTCTTATGTAGCAGGATCATTGTAGCGGTGTTCCAATCCTCAGGAATCTTTCCTTCATTAAGGCATCGAGTGAAAAGTTGGGCGAGTACTGTTTCGATTTCTCCACTTGCTTCTTGTATGATGTCTACAGTAATTCCATCTTCTCCTGGAGCTTTTCCCCGCTTCATGTTCTTGATTGCATGTGCAACTTCTGCTGGAAGGACTGGAGGAACTCTGGTACTGGTATCTTTCATGATGTCTGGAGTGCATGTATCATTCCTTTCATATAATTTGGAGTAGAAATCTTTCACTCTTGTCAAAATTTCACCTCTATTTCTTGTTACAGAACCATCTTCTTTTCTCAGTGCCATAATCTGTTTTCTTCCCTTACTGAGATGTCCCTTTGCTATCTTTAGGCTTTGGTTGTTTTCAATTGCTTTCTCACTAGTTCACAGTTGAATTTTCTTACGTCTTCAGTGATACTTTTTCGTACTGTCTTGCATAGCTCTATATATTCCACTTTGGAAGTCACATCTTCTTTAGTTGTCCTCATCTCTCTTCTTTTTTGCATCAACATTTTCGTTTTTCCTGATAATTTATTTACATGCAACTTGTTCTTAGACCCAGCTAATTTTGTTGCTGTTTCCATAAGAGCTTTGGTTACTTTTCTGTTAACTTCAGAAATATCCACTTCTTCCGATGTTAGGCCTTCTAAAGCAGAGAATCTGTTCTTGAGTTCCAACTTGAAGATATTATGGTGTTTTTTAAGGTTGGTTATGTCAATACATTTTGTTTGTCTTATGAGCTTGCCACGTTCAAGTTTAGTGTTGAGGTGCATCTTACATCTCACCAATCTATGGTCACTACCTGTGTTGAACTTGTTTAGCACACTGCAGTCTTCTATGACGAATTTTTTGTTACACATAATAAAATCAATTTCACTTGTCGTCCCATTTGGATGTCTCCATGTCCATTTCCTGTGTGGCTTTTTCTTGAAGAAGGAGTTCAAGATGAAAAACCCTTCTGCCTCTGCAAACTCAACGAGAGTATTTCCACGCTGGTTTCTGTTGCCGTGACCGAATTTACCTACTGAAGTTTCATTCTGTTGCCGTTGCCCTATTTTTGCATTGAAATCTCCCATAATTATTTTCAAGTGCTGCTTACCTTTATTATTTAGATGACAAATTTCCTCATAAAATTCTTCAATTTCTTCTTCAGGATGACTTGTGGTGGGTGCATAAGTTTGAATAATCTGAGCCTGGTATCTTTTCGAGAGTTGGATAACAAGCCGTGCAGCTCTGTCAGAGGAACTTTCAACTTCTACAACTTTATCCTTCAGTTTCTTGTTTATTATAAATCCAACACCACTAGTTCTGCCAGTATCTGTCCCACGATAGTAGAAGAGATGTCCACTTTTCAGTTCGATGAGATCTTCTCCTTTTCTCCTTACCTCACTTAGCCCCACGATGTCCCACTTGATCCTTTGTAGTTCCTCTTCCAATTCAAGAAGCCGTGAATCAGAAGATAGGGAGCGTCCATTGTACGTTGCCAAGGTCAGCATCAGATGGCAGCCTAGTCCGGTCCTCCGGGGATTCTTAGCACCCTCTGCCTTCATGTCGCACTGGCTGCTGCCTTGGCCAGGTACATTCCAGCTGCCGGAGACTGAGGGCCAAGATTTAAGTTGTATATATTTATATATATATATATATATATATCATCATTGTCAACCATTATCAATCCACTGCTGGACAAAGGTCTCTCCAAGTTTCTTCCAGAACGGTCTGTCTTGTGCCAGTCTCCTTCATGTTACTCCCGCATACTTTCGAATTTCACCCACCCATCTCCCATGTGGTCTTCTTTTGGTTCTTTTCCTGTCCCACGGTATCCAATCTAAAATGTCGGCTGTCCATCGATGGTCTGTCCTTCTGGCAATATGTCCAGCCCATTGCCATTTCAGGGATTTAACTCTGATCATGATGTATTCCACTCTCGTCATTTTTCGGATCCACGAGTTCCTCTTCTTATCTCTCCTGATTACACCAAGCATGCACCTCTCCATGCTACTTTGAGTTGTCTGCAGCCTTTGTATGTCTCTCTTAGTTAAGGTCCACGTCTCTGCACAATACGTAAGCACTGGAAGGATGCATTGATCAAACACTGTTCTTTTAAGACTTAATGGCATATTGCTCTTGAAAATTATGCTGTTTCTTCCAAAAGCTCTCCAGGCAAGTTTTATTCGCTCGTTTGATTAATTTCTTCATCAGTGTGGCCCTCACTTGATATCTGCTGTCCAAGGTGAACGTAGGTATCGGTTATCTCCAGATTATCTCCATCAACCGATAAATCTTCATTTCTTTTAAAAGCATTGTACATCACTTTTGTCTTCTGAAAGTTCATTTTTAATCCCACTTCTTTACTCTTGTCAGCAAGTTCCTGGATCATACTCTGCAGCTCTGATGGGGTAGTTGCAAAAATGACTACGTCATTAGCAAAACGAAGGTGAGTTATATATATATATAAGAAAAAAAAGATGTAAAATTTAATTAAAAAAATGGAAAATTGAAAAGATGAAAGATTTTAATTTTCACCATTCCTCATTTCTTCATGGTGCGTATATATATATATATACACTGACGAAAAAAAAATCCCAACAGCAAGAAGTGGTTGTGTTAGATAAACGATAGTTGGTAGGCGGTGAGAGTACATCTGTAAGATGACGTCTATGCAAATTTCGCGCTCGGCGCATACGTGTGGCGCTAGCAGCGCCCCTTGGATTAGGCAAAGCAGGTTTGCTGTAAATACGCGCTGTAACGTTCGTGAGCGTTAGGGATCGTTGAGATTCGAAGTAGGGTGTTGATGTTAGTCAAGAATGCCTTTAAGAAGACGAAGAAGCCATTATCAACAGCTCACGGAGTTTGAACGAGGTCGTGTAATAGGGCTACGAGAAGGTGGATTTTCTTTCCGCAATATTGCAGAAAGACATGGCAGCAATGTAGCCACTGTGCATGATTGTTGGCAGCGGTGGTCAAGGGAAGGTACTGCCTCAAGAAGACCGGGTTCCGGCCGGCCACGTGGCACTACTGAGAGGGAAGACCGCCGTGTACGGCGTATGGCCGTGGCGCATCGTACCGTGTCTGCGACAGCAATTCGAGCTGCAGTTGCCACCACAGTGACACAACGAACTGTTACAAATCGGTTACTTGAAGGACAGCTCCGAGCCTGACGCCCTGTAGCGCGCATTCCACTTACTCCAAACCACTGCCGTTTGCGACGTCAGTGATGTCAAGCTAGAGCTCATTCGATGACGGAGTGGAGATCTGTTGTGTTTTCTGATGAAAGCCGGTTCTGCCTGGGTGCCAGTGATGGCCGTGTGTTGGTTAGAAGGAGGCCAGGTGAGCGCCTGCACCTGACCTGTCTGCGGCCAAGACACACTGGACCTACACCTGGAGTTATGGTGTGGGGAGCAATTTCCTATGACAGCAGGAGCACTCTCGTGGTTATCCCACGCACCCTGACGGCACAGTTGTACGTCGGTCTGGTGATTCAACCTGTTGTGCTGCCATTCATGAACAGCATTCCAGGGGCTGTTTTCCAACAGGATAACGCTTGCCCGCATACCGCTGTTGTAACCCAACATGCTCTACAGAGTGTCGACATGTTGCCGTGGCCTGCTAGATCACCAGATCTTTCACCAATCGAGCACGTATGGGACATCATTGGACAACAACTCCAGCGTCACTCACAACCAGCATTAACCGTCCCTGTATTGACCGACCAAGTGCAACAGGCATGGAACTCCATCCCACAAACTGACATTCAGCACCTGTACGACACAATGCATGAACATTTGCGTGCTTGCATTCAACATTCTGGTGGTTACACCGGTTATTAATGTACCAGCATTTCACATTTAAAATGGCTCTTCTCGCGCTTACATTAAGCTGTGATCTTGAAACCTTAATTGATTAAATATGTTACCTATACAAATGTATTGCCACCATTTCATTCCTCTACAACTATTTTTTCGTGGTGTTGTTATTTTTTTTTCCGTCAGTTTAGATAGATAGATAGATAGATAGATAGATAGATAGATAGATAGATAGATAGATAGATAGGAATAATTTTCAAGATGTCATATTTTAAGTATTCCATACAGCTTCTATATCTTCAGTTTCAGGAAATTTTTCAACATTCCTTCATGGTGTGTGTGTGTGTGTGCAAATAATTTTAAAAAGAAGAAACCTAAAAAAAAAAAAAAAAAAAAAAGAATGTCAGAACCCAGTCACCTAGCTATATTCTCCCTTTGATGAGGGCAAAAACTAAAAATCAGTAACCCATAAAACTGTGAGATCGTAAAAGGAGACATGTACAAATTTGTAATGTAAAACATGTTGAGAATAATCACTTATAGCTTTTCAGGGTCTAACAGAAATGCTACCTCTCTCATTTCTACAAAGACCCGAAAGTGGGTTTCTGCTATATTATTATACATCTGCTTAAGTGCACCAAAAACAAATTTTGTAAGTTAATAAAATCTTTGAACATTAAATTCTTCTAAACCTGTTAACTACTAAAACAACCAGCTAGCACATATGCTTGTAGAAAAGGTTTAAAGTGAAAACCACATTCTTAAACTTTGAGCAAAAGAAGCTTATTAAACATTACAGGAAAAAAATAATTTTGAAAAAAAAAGGCCTATAATAACACTTAACTCTCTTTCTATCTTGGTTTTCTGGCGCTTAAATTTTTGTTTTGTTTATAGCCTGCTTATGTGTTATATACATACACAACATGAAAGAATGTTGAAAAATCTTTCAAGAGTGAATGTATGAAGACAGACAGAATAGTTTTCGTGTTGTTCCTAGTACGGAAGTGATTGATATAGCTGCGATACGTATCGCCGCCTTTGTTGGCATTTTTTGATGAAGTAAATTTCAGAACTAATTTAAGTATCAGTGTCTAACCTTAATTCTTGTAGTTGTTTTATTTGTAGTGGCTTGGCTACCAATTTCGTTATTCAGTAAGTATTAAAATGTGAGTTCACACATATGCAAATAAATTTGAAAATGTTGCGCTTCAAGGAAGATAAATGCTTTGATTTTATGAGATTTATTTATGTGTGAGCAGTTTTATTTAGTTATTATCATAATAAGTGTGATTATCACGATCGTTTCGTATGCCGTAACCCCACGCCACGAGACGCTCAAAGCTGCCATGCGTCCACGCCGACGTCATTTCAGCAGCCAATGAGAGGCTGACATCGTAGCGAGCCCAACCTTATACCATGAGATATATCTAAGGTGACCAGATATCGGGACAAAGATTTGAGGACAAAAGGGCGTGGCGTCCCCAAATCCGTAGTTCATTTAGGGACACATACGTACTCAAAATAAATACGCAAATCTTTTTTTTTTTTTTAATTGGAGGTTTAACGACCACCGTGAGCAGTTCAACATTTTATTGACAAAAGGCATGATACAGCTCGTCAAACTGGACAAGGAAAGAATACAGAGAAAAATATGAATGATACATGAAAATGATATATACATGAATAAGGGGCATAGCCACCCAAAAGTAGAAATACAAAATGCTAAAAACCCACAATGGGGACAGACCTGTGACACTGAACACACGCAAAAGACTTTAGGTCAATGACCTGTGATACAATATATAGAGCTTGAAAATACATTAAAAATACAGGATGCACAATAAATAAACAGTGAAGATAAAGTTTCGAACTCAGCACTACAGAGGAGCACAGTACATATAACATGAGTGGTGCACATTGACATATCAGAAGATCACAAAACAGCTCAGAAACCACTTAATATACAATGCTAAGAAAAACAAGAATAGTGAAGAGCAAGTAACATACTATACATATTTAGATGCAGAATCACAGCCTGCTGGAGCAGAACAAAAATAAGTAAAATAACTCAGTAAGCAAGGTACTAGCAAGGTGAAGAGAACAGCCAAACACCAAATCAAAGACAATCGAAAAGAGGACACAATCAAGTCACCAGTAGGATGGCAGAACCATGAATAGAAAACCACCCGGTGCGCTGGGCCCAGGTGTTCTGAAAGGTGTCGATTGTGTGTGCGGAAGTTGCAGCTGTGAGTTCCAACCGGAGTCGCGCCACAAGCCGGCCCCGAAAGCTAGCCCGCAGCCGTCCACCGGCGGACAGAAGGGATGGAAGTTCAGGAGAATTCCTGAGAGACTGGTGAATCACTTGCTTGGTAAGTACGAAAAGAAAGCAGCAGGCATCCGGAAGGCGGGTGGGCGGATGTTTTGTGAGCAACAGCCACGGATATGCGTGAAACGGCAAGTCCTTGGAGCAAATTATGCCAGCTAACGGTCGCCCGTCCCTAATTTAGGGTCACTGGTTCCAGGGAAGGGAGAGAGCCAGTTGCCGTAAAACAAACACAACATCCATGCCTCACCGGAATTCGAACCCGGACCCCTTTCGGGCGAATGATCAGAGGCCATTGCCTTAGACCACTGCGCCACCGGGGCGGCTCAAATCTTTTTGTCCCAAAACTGCATTGCTTCAATAAGTGTGATATTACATATGAAAATTTGTGTCTTAAAAGGATATATCTTATAGAATGTTGGTAATTTGTATTGCCAAAGTAGAATTACGATGACGAGAACACATTTGCAAAAGTGAAATGCTTTACATTAGGTACATGCGCTGAATTAAAATTAGGCTACACACCATAGTATTTGCATGGCGAATTTTTCATTTTGCCAAAGTTTTTGGAGAAACTCAGAACAAGTACAGACGAAATTTTACAGCGCCGGTGGTGCATTGACCTAGTGCTGGCTACTGACCATTCGTACAAGTGGGTACGGGTTCGAGTCCCGAATGAGGCATGGGCGGTGTGTTCGTTTTACAGCACTTGCTCTCTCTCTTTCTTCCCTAGAACGAATGTCTCCAAATTAGAGACAGGTGACTGCTTATAGTCCTTATAGTTGCTCGTAATGGTCGTTAAACCCGGAAAGAAGAAAAAAAGTCATAATTGTTTTCACAAGAAGCATGTTGGAAATTTAGTACAACAGAAACTACTTTTAAGAACATTTTTGATTGGAAATTTAAAAAGTTAATGAGGAAGTGTAAATTCGAGGACATTTGGGGACAAACATTAAAATTTGAGGACAATTTGCGTCCCCAAAGGCTTCAGACGTTTTTGGGGACGGTAAACTAAATTCGAGGACTGTCCTCAAGAATTGGGGACGTCTGGTCAGCTTAGATATATCTAAAGACCTTGGGACAAACCTAAAGCTGCGCTTCGGAGGCAACGAACAGCAATTGAGACATCAGCGTCATCTGTTACCGCGAGGAATTGGTGAGAAATTCACTTAGACCATGAATACAGGTAGACAGAGCTGCTCCCGTTCACGCAGTGTTGAGAGAACGGCACAAACATATCAAGCGGGTTAGTCACGTGATGTGTGTCAAGATTGCTCTGAGGGGGTCTACGACATAACATCGCAAGTCAAAACATCGCACGACATATGATCGCCGACATAACATCGCAGGTCAAAACATCGCGGTACCATAACATCGCAGTACTAAAACATCGCAGGTCAGAACATCGTGGCACTATAACATCGCAAGTCAAAACATCGCGGCACCATAACATCGCAGGGCAAAACATCGTGGCACCATAACATCGCAGGGCAAAACATCGGGGTACCATAACATCGCAGTAATCCCTAAATAAATTGCTTTCGATAGCTTTTGATGAATTGCAAAAAAAGTATATTTAAAGGGGAGGGGACTTCATAGAAATTGATGTCCTGATTAAATTTTGGTAGAAATTGGGGTTACCCGTACCGCTTTTAGAACAGTGCCCAGGCCCGGGTCCAGGCCCACTCAATCAAAATCATCGTAAAATCTACAGTTTTCGATTTAAAACCACCAGATGGTATTCTATCTCATGGTGATAGAATACCAAGTGGTCGGAGCCCGGGGTCGATGGGCCCCCATAGAATATTTTCGACAAATCTACAGTTTCCAATTTAGAACCACCAAATTTGGTGTACTTCCTCATGGTGCTCTAACTTAGACAGTAAACGGTTTTTGGAAAGGTAAGGGGCCCGGGGTCAAGGGGCCCCAATACGCAATATTCGTAAAATCTACAGTTTTCAATTTAGAAACACCAAATTTGGTATACTTCCTCATGGTGCTCTAACTTAGACAGTAGACGGGTTTTGCTTTGAAAGGTAGGGGGCCCTGGGTCAAGGGGCCCCAATACGCAATATTCGTCAAATCTACAGTTTTCAATTTAGAACCACCAAATTTTGTATAATATCTCATGGTCCTCTAACTTAGACCATAGACGGTTTTGGAAAGGTAGGGGGCCCGGGGTCAAGGGCCCCCATACGCAATATTCGTAAAATCTGCAGTTTTCAATTTAACCACCAAATTTGGTATACTTCCTCATGGTGCTCTAACTTAGACAGTAAACGGTTTTGGGAAAGGTAAAGGGCCCGGGGTCAAGGGGCCCCAATACGCAATATTCGTAAAATCTACAGTTTTTAATTTAGAAACACCAAATTTGGTATACTTCCTCATGGTGCTCTAACTTAGACCGCAGACGGGTTTTGCTTTGAAAGGCAGGGGGCCCTGGGTCAAGGGGCCCCAATACGCAATATTCATAAAATCTATAGTTTGCAATTTAGAACCACCAAATTTGTATACTACCTCATGGTGCTCTAACTTAGACCGTAGACGGTGTTTGGAACGGGTCGGGGTCAAGGGGGCCCTTACAAAATTTTCGTAAAATCTACAGTTTTCAATTTAGAACCACCAAATTTGGGATACTATTTCACGGTACTCTTAGACCGCAGATGGTTTTGGGAACGGGTCGGGGAAGGGGCCCCTTACAAAATTTTCGTTAAAAGTTCAATTTTTTACTCTTAAGATCTGCAACACAATTCAGCACTCCAATACCCAACCTACGGTCTAAGTGTAAGACCGTAGATAACAATAAAGTGCAAAAATTATCCGGTTAATGGTGTATTAAAATCAAAAATTAATAAACGTTAGCTTTCACCACCAATGGGCTGCTTATCAGGCAGAAATACAATGTAATGTAAATAGAGAGTTCCACGTATTCAAAATTTAAAACGGTAAGAAAAAGATTATCAATGTCAAGTCGCATGCACGCGACATCACACAGGTGCATTGCATTTCAGTGTCGCGGTTTCTCAGAAGCACACGCCAGATGTACGGCAGTTCTATATAGATGTCTCCTCGGAGATAAGTATTTCCATTCCTCTTCCTTTCTTTTTTGTTTCATAAAATTAAATTGACTAAATAAAAAAAATTAAAGATAAGTTTACTGGAAAATTACAGGAATATCTTTTTCATTCATTAATTTTCACCCGCTGAACTTGGTGATTCCACAGATAGTAATATTTACCCGGGAAATACCACCCTGCTAGTACAAATTACATTAATGATTTCTTTGCATCCAGTTCCGTTAGTATGTCCATAAGAGCGTTTGGGGCCGTATGAAAAATACATAGTTGATTTCAACGTGAGCCGCTACGGTGGCGCAGTGGTCTATGCGCTGGCTTCTGATCACGAGTCCGAGAAGGGTCCGGGTTCGAATCCCGTGAGTCATGGACGTTGCGTTTGACTTCTGGTACTGGCTTTCCCCTTCCCTGCATGGAACCAGTGACCCAAAATTAGGAACTGCTGACTGCTTACAGCCCACTGAATTGATCACGGTAGTCGTTAAACCTCCCAACTAAAAAAAAAAAAGATTGCGACGTGTCCATTGCTATCTGTCATGGAGCCGTGTGAAAAGTACGTTTTTGACATTGACGAGTCCTATTACATGTGGGCTGGCCACAAAATTTTAAGGGACCGTACAAAATCGCACTTTTGTTTCACCGTGTCCGCGCTTCGGTATATGGTTGAAGTACACGTATATATAGTTGGGCCATTTCAGCACGTAGTATGGTTTATATAGAAAATAAAGATAATGTTACACTTTTACTCTGCTACAACACATTAATCCCAAAGGTGATTTCTTGAAATTTTTAATCCGTTGTGCTCATATTCACAAAGTTAACATAACATGTCAAGTTATTAATGTTGCACCTTTACTCTGTCACAAAACCTTAATTGCAAGACCTTAGACCTAGCCTATTTTTAGGAATTTTAGTTCGACGTATTCATAAGGTTTCGATAACATGCCAAGGTTACGGTACTGCGTTTTTACACAGGCACAAAAATTAATAAACAGGCCTTAAGCCTTTTTATCAATTTTCAATGAACCCCAACCGTGCTCATATGCATAAAATTTTCACAGAAAGTCAAGTTTATTGTGTTGCGCTTTTACTCGAGTACAAAACTTTAAATAGCCCCTACTAGGGGCGGATCACCGCACAGGCGCAGGAAACGCGCCCTTTGGGGCTTCGGAATCGAAGGGGCCTCAAAATACCAAAAATAAAACTTAAATTTTATTTTTTTATTCCCGTTGTTTTGTTAATTGGTAAAAATATAGAAAAAAAATAACGATAATATAGGCACATTATCACGTATTCTGTGGCACTATTTTCATAGAGGGTACCAGTTTCATGCTGCGAAAGTAACCGCGTTCAGCGTCTTGTTATTCCTGGCCGCGGCTGTCGTTTCTAGGTCCCGTGTTTTGTAAGTGAAATATCCGTTAGTAGAATCTAAGAACATTCAAAACATCGGGAAGGCCAAAACTCGAATGTTCACTATTCCCAGAAGCAATGTTACAAGGTCACACAGGATGTTCCCGTGTCTAAACAATTGCGTCCCTCCGTTAGTTTTAGCTCTACGGAAAAGGAATGGGGCTTATCAACAACGACACGTCTGCTCTAATCAGTCATTCAGCAGAGCCCTAAATTTGATCCACAGTACAGAGCAAAGCCGGCTGGACCATAAGGGCAACTGGAGCTTTTGTCCCGGGCCCCATGCCTTCAAGGGGCTCCGCAGTTTAGGAAAAAAAAATCACTTTTGGTAGAATTTTTAACATTTATTTCCTTTGTGTGTAAGTTTTGGGGTGCGAAGCCCTTAAAAAGTTCTTTTTTCAAAAGGTTTTTTTTTTTTTTCGTTTACAATCCCTCCATTTTCGAATAGGTTATCGTCCTTCGCCGTACAAATACTTAAATTTGGGGATTTTAAGTGATTATTGAAACTACTTTTCTATTTTCCGCATTGATAAATAGCAAATTAAATTTCATCATTTTGTGGCCCTTACTTTTATGTATTTAACAATTTGCGTGCAAACCAGATACTTAAATTTAAAGAAATAAAAAGAACAACATCAAAGTTAATTTCGGGTTACATATAGAAGCCATTTATTCAGTGACTTCAAAAACATTCCTGTAAATTAAAAAAATCATATATGAGCGCGTATAAAAGTTTAAAAAGTCGCTAATTTGTCACTTGCTCCACTTTGCATTAAAAATCAATCACTAAAACCATGTATCAGGGGAAAACAACTATTTGTACGAATTTATTTTAGACGGATCCTTATTAATTCCTACACTAAAATATTCGCAATTAAAAAAATTTCGCTATGCAGGTATTTTTTTTTATCATTTTGTAAGGAAGTTTTTATAAGAGTCATAATACAATTTCAACCTCATCTCCCCAGAAAGAAAATCGTAGATATCAACACTTTTTACTCTCTCTCTCTCTCTCTCTCTCCCTCCCTCTTCTCTCTCTCTCCCTCCCTCTTCTCTCTCTCCCTCCCTCTGAACTTTCTTTATAATAGTTTTCTTTATGACATACTGCAGAGGTGAATCACATGTCAAGAAGTAGAAGTTGCAACAATAAATTCTTTCGGTGTAGCTTAATTGGTAAAACATTCGGCTCTGGAGTAGAGGGATGAGGATTCGTTGTCACCGTCAAAATTTGTGAATTTCACATCATGTGTGTTCTTTGAGGACATTTTTCACGTAATGACTTTATTAAAATATGAGATTTATTTCCTAGTGCCAACAAGGAATTATTGGTCCGGGCCCCGCAATAAAATTTCGCCCCAAGCCCTGTAAAAGCTCCCGCCATCCGGCTGTAGTTCAGAGGGAAGATGTCGTGTGCAGAATATTTTCTTTTAATATCGGATCAAATATTCGATGTATTGCAGCTAGAATCAAATATTGATTATACCTATTACCGGCAAAGTAAGTCTGTTATGCTTGAGTAGAATTTTACATGTTTTAACAAACTTGATATAAAATTTCCCTATCAATCACAACCCCACAACGGGCACGGAGAAGTGGCCACCTAAGAGAGTGTTTATCTCTTAGGGCACGGGCTCTCTTCCTTACCTGGAACCAGTGGCTCTATATTAGGGACGAGCGGCTGCTTACAATCCAATAAGTTGCTGATGATGGTCGTTAAACCTCCGAAAAAATGAATAAAAATAATTGCATGATTTCATTTGTCGTTGCTAAGGTACTTACGCCGCCCCGGTGGCACAGTGGTCTAAGCGATGGCCTCTGCTCATTCGTCCGAAGGGGGTCAGGGTTCGAATCCCGGTGAGGCATGGATGTTGTATTTGTCTTACGGCACTGGCTCTCTCCCTTCCTTGGAACCAGTGACCCTAAATTAGGGACGGACGACTGCTTATAGCCCATTGAGTTGCTCACGGTGGTCGTTAAACCTCCAATGAAAAAAAAAATAAGAAAAAATAATAATAAGGTAGTTACATCTTGTACATAACTCCTAAATTTAGGAGCTCCAAAATCCATTCTACCCTAAACTTACAATTTGTTGCGATTGCAATTCCATGTTTTTCCAGGAATTTTACGTACTTTACAAGTTCGAAATAGTCTCTTTCAGTTATTGTATATTATTATCTGCACGGAATTCCCAAAAATAAATAAATAAATGAAATAAAATAAAAAAGTTCCTACAGAAAAGTAATTATTTCAGGGGAACGGCAAATTGGTACCCGGCAAATTCGTACCCGGGATTTTGTACCCGGCAAACTGGTACCCGGGAGATTGGTACCCTTCTGTTGCTACGACGTTACGGTGGCATATACAAATTGCACGGTTAACAAATTACCGTCAATTTGTAGATCTTTTAAAGCTATGGTGAAGAAGACACCTGGTAATAGAAGATACTATGTCAGACACTATGTAATTTTTTGAACACGTAAAATAATATTTTTGAATAATTAATTTGTGACGAACGTCGCTCTTAATATCCTTGGTGGGGCTTAAGCCCCCTAGCTTCCTCCGTGGGTGCGTTAATGGGCCTAGGCCTAACGACTATGAATTAATATTTGGTGCCGAAGTAAAAGCGCAATACTATTAACTTGACTTGGTTTGTAAACATTTTGAATATGACATCGGTAGAATAAAAATTGTTAAAAGGGCCTAGTGGTAGGTAAGGCCTATGAATTCAATTTTAGGAAAATGCCGTGATTGCTTCAATTTGTGAAATAATTTACGAATTTGAAGAGGGGAAAATGTATCGGAATAGTTAGAAGGGTGAAGATGATGCCAAATCCTGAAAAGCAGGCATTAAAACTGAACAGGAGGGAACGAAACTGCGTGGGTACAAGTTTGCTGGGCACCAATCTTCCGGGATCCATTATTGGATTATTTAACATTGTGTTTAAATATATTTATATTGTCTAGCATAGGCGCAGACTTCGTGGGTTCGAGACAGTTTTTGAACCCCCAATGATTTTGTTGTGGGTTCCTAGAACTCCTAATATTTTTGCGCGTATTTCCTGGGAAAACTACATGTACGTGTATATGTATAAATTTTGTTTTTCATTATAAATTCTTCAAGTGTTGTTTTATTATTCATTCCCCGTTTACTATATATAGAAAGTGTGTATAGAAATTTACCCCTCAGACTGTTTATTGTGCCTCAAAAAGAATTAGTGTTTGTTCGTGTTTATAAAATTTGATGCGACAGACAATACCTCAAGTACCGTTGTTTAAGAGCATTTAAAACTGCCTTCTTTAGAAAATTCTTCGGTTTGTCTGGGTTCCCACAAAATACAAAAGTCTAGCTCTACAATCGGAGACGAGAACCTATTCGAGGTCATAGTGATAAAGGCGGAAATATGTTGTACAGTCAGTTGACCCGCCCTATCTTCAGGCAGTCAGGGAACAAGAAGGTTAGAAGAGAGAGAAGATGGCATCAGCAACCGCTGGTGAAGCCAAGTCTGATCATCTGGTTTCTTGGGCCCTCCGGGTGGGGAGGTTCAGTGGTGTGACGTCACTTACTGAAGACAAATTGCTGAAGAGCTGTGCTGGAGCACAGGTTGATAGCGGCCGTCTCTTACTCTCAGCAGCAGCCCCTGAAGGTCAACAAGGCTCCCACAGCTTTAGCAAGGCCGTGATTGGTTAACACGCAATATGATCCGCTCGACGAAGCATAATTTTGTTTAATTTTTTTAGAAAATATTAAACAGTATTTTTGTAACTTTTTGCAAATTTTTAGTTATGTGCATGTATATTTCGGTCTCATTTTTTCCTGACTGTACATGCTGTACAAGTGCCTCTGAAACCTCTTCAAAGTCAACGATTTCCCTATAGTATAAGTACAGAAGCAGCCCAAGTTGGGCATCCTGGGCATACACAGCTGATACGAAGTAGAGCCCACGGAAAACGCAGGGCGTGGAGCTGATGTCATGTCCTCTCCCTTCTAACCTCCTATTTTAACTCAGAAATCATTTGAAGAAAAAAAATTTGGAATTTTTAAAATTGTTAAAAAAACCCTTAAAATATATTTTACATGTTTTAGTTACTTTCATAAGACAATTGAGTTGAAAATTCACATAGTATCTGTGTATTGTATATAATAATGCCGCGCCTACAAAAGCAAAATAAATTATAATTATCTAGAAAAAAATAATTCTGTAATTAACTACGTATAATTTGCTCCATTTTAGCATTTCAGGCGTTTTATTGTGCCAGATAATCTCACTGAATAAAATTTAAATTAGACTTAAATACTCTGAAAAATGAATTGGTAATTCGATTAAAAATTTTCGGAACCCCCAATAATTTTTCAAGTCGGCGCCTGTGTTGTCTACTGTTATATAAGTGAAAAACATCCAGTAAGGATTCAATTAAAGTATCAAGTTTATGTGGTTGCAGTTCCTTTAAGTCATGACATACTGTTTTTAAGTTATTTTCAGCGAATGATAAGGACCTTTATTTTTCATTTATTAATTTCATTTTATTGACTGATCAATAGTTTGCTTCATGTATTGATTAATAAATGGTAAGATAATTGCAACAAAACATTTATTTTGTGGTAAATTGTTCTTCCGACTTTTGATTTAAAATTCGTTTTTCCACAAAACGGAAAAATGCGCCTCGTCACTGGGTGACATGTGATCTGTAAGAATAGCTCACAATTCCCAAAGCCATTTGGATTTGGGCGGTGGAACTAATGAAAAAGCATTGGTATAGTTAAGTTTTTCACCCCCCCTTGTTCATGAGGGAAGCAATCTTAGCATGTGCCCGTCGCATTGTGATTCCTTTCCCAGGAGACTACTTCCTTAAATGAGGACAATGGGTTTGGTCTTTAAAAGTAAACCGGAGCAAGTAAACATCTGGAGATGGAGTGGTTGTTTTGCTATTGTTCCACAGAACGGCGCAATTTGGAGGAGGTAAAAGAGCGTAAAAACTCAGGGCTATTGGTACAAAGGCTGTTTCTTTTAGCGAAACACACTTTGCTTCCCGAAGAGGGAGGCTGTGGCATAGTTGCGGTGCCATCTCTCTTCGCAAGAGTAATCTAATCCCCTCCGATATCTAAGCGCACGAAGCAAGTGTGGGAAGGAATTAAATCCATGTTTATACCCCAGTAAATCCAACGAACATCACTGAAACACATTAAAACAGAAGGAATATTTGTTTTAAAATCATTAAGCAGAATGTTTCATATTCGAAGATCTAAAAAGCTAAAAGTATCAGCAAATACCCATATTTTTGACCCCTGAAAAAAAGGATTATCGAAAAATGACCTGTCCATAGAAATTTCAAGTTCTCTCCACAACGTATTGCATTATCCCAAGTCAGAAATAACTTTTAGTTCAACCCCAGTAGTTTCCAAACCTTGATTTATTGAAAAAAAGCAATATTTTTTTCATTTGTAAGTTAAAGAATATTGGCTGCTTCCATTGCGATAATAATCCTCGGATTAAGAAAAATTGGGCTTTCTTGAAAGGGCAAAGAATTTTGTCCATTCTGGTGTCGTAGTATAGCCTAGAGTCAATATGAATTTCGTCAAAGCTTAAAACATAAAGCTTTACAGAGCGATTTAAACTTTCATAGCATTTTTCCTCCATCAAGAAAAAGACATCGTGTTGAATGCCTGGATTACGGGTAAATTTTGCGCACCATCTTTTCAAAGTAATAGAATAATGCTTTTCCCCCTCCAGAAGTCATATATGATTTTTCTAAAGAGAGCTCTTATTACGATGCATTTCGATGCATCTTGAGGTGCCCATTTTATCCATTGCTTCCTTTCGTAAGATCTCTTGGGCGTCGTAAATATATCATGGATACCTTTACCTAATCTTTCCAACGTACTATAGCTTCCCTTAATATCTTTTAATTGCTTCTTGAGTTGGATAATTTGTTTTGACCAGAACCTTGTAATGATGTATGCATTTCTGATTTGTGCAGAGATATTTAATAATCTCGCGTTTCTCATTCTTTAAAGCACCTAGTACACTTTCAAGATCAGATATTTTTTCCTGCAGTCTTTTACTCTCCTTTATCTTTTCACATTTCAAACATACATGAAGTTGCGGAATTACTATCTTGTTTCGTCCTAAATCGAATCTAACCCGCCGCTGATACTGGATTTTTTTTTAATTTAAAGTTTGAATTCGATCCAAAGAACTTTCTAAAATTCTTGGTCTCCGATAAACCGTCACACACGAAAACAGCCACACATCTTTCAGCAACTTGGAAAACTGCCACACATCTTTCAGCAACTTGGAAACCTGCCACATGCTTTTCATTAAGGGACCGAGCACAAATTGCTGTTCCTACGAGGAACAGTTTGAATGTGTGTCAGTGTTCCCAGTTTGCGCGAATTATGTGTGGCAGTTTTTCAAAGTGCCTAATGACGGGAAGGAGTTCTTTTGTTTATCGGAATTTTCATGCCGGTTCATACGAGTTTACGGCAACTGGCCACAAAAGTTCAACGAGGGGGTGGGGTATGAATAAAGATCGCCGTTTCTTGGTATATATATATAGATAAATTGAAAACTGTAGATTTGACGAATATTGCGTATGGGCACCCTTGATCCCCCCCCCACCCCCACCCGTTCCGAAAACCCTCTACCGTCTAAATTAGAGCACCGTGAGATATTATGCCAAATTTGGTGGTTCTAAATTGAAAACTGTAGATTTTACGAATATTGCGCATTGGGGCCCCCTACCTTTCCAAAAACCGTTTACGGTCTAAGTTAGAGCACCATGAGGAAGTTTACCAAATTTTTTGGTTCTAAATTGAAAACTGTAGATTTTACGAAAATTTTCTATGGGGGCCCATCGACCCTGGGCTCAGGCCACTTCCAAAAACTGTGTACGGTCTAAGTTAGAGCGCCATGACGTAGTATACCAAATTTGTTGGTTTTAAATTGAAAACTGCACATTTGACGAATATTGCGTATGGGCCCCTTGATCCCGGGCCACGCACCAGATTTTACGAAAATTTTCTATGGGGGCCCATCGACCACGGGCTCAGACCACTTCCTAAAACTGTCTACGGTCTAAGTTAGAGCACCATGAGGTAGAATACCAAATTTGGTGGTTTTAAATTGAAAACTGTAGATTTGACGAATATTGCGTATTGGGGCCCCTTTACCCAGGGCCCCCTACCTTTCAAAGCAAAACCCGTCTACGGTCTAAGTTAGAGCACCATGAGGAAGTATACCAAATTTGGTGTTTAGCCGCCCCGGTGGCGCAGTGGTCTAAGCGATGGCCTCTGATCATTCGTCCGAACGGGGTCCGGGTTCGAATCCCGGTGAGGCATGGATGTTGTGTTTGTCTTACGGCACTGGCTCTCTCCCTTCCCTGGAACCAGTGACCCTAAATTAGGGACGGGCGACTGCTTATAGCCCATTGAGTTGCTCATGGTGGTCGTTAAACCTCCAATCAAAAAAAAAAATTTGGTGTTTCTAAATTAAAAACTGTAGATTTTACGAATATTGCGTATTGGGACCCCTTGACCCCGGGCCCCTTACCTTTCCAAAAACCGTTTACTGTCTAAGTTAGAGCACCATGAGGAAGTATACCAAATTTGGTGGTTCTAAATTGAAAACTGTAGATTTTACGAATATTGCGTATGGGGCCCTTGACCCCGGGCCCCCTACCTTTCCGAAAACGTCTATGGTCTAAGTTAAAGCACCATGAGATATTATACCAAATTTGGTAATTCTAAATTGAAAACTGTAGATTTGACGAATATTGCGTATTGGGGCCCCTTGACCCAGGGCCCCCTACCTTTCAAAGCAAAACCCGTCTACGATCTAAGTTAGAGCACCATGAGGAAGTATACCAAATTTGGTGTTTCTAAATTAAAAACTGTAGATTTTACGAATATTGCGTATTGGGGCCCCTTGACCCCAGGCCCCTTACCTTTCCGAAAACCGTTTACTGTCTAAGTTAGAGCACCATGAGGAAGTACACCAAATTTGGTGGTTCTGAATTGAAAACTGTAGATTTTACGAATATTGCGTATGGGGGCCCTTGACCCCGGGCCCCTACCTTTCCAAAACCGTCTATGGTCTAAGTTAGAGCACCATGAGATATTATACCAAATTTGGTGCTTCTAAATTGAAAACTGTAGATTTTACGAATATTGCGTATTGGGGCCGCTTGACCCCTGGCGCCCTACCTTTCCAAAAACCGTTTACGGTCTAAGTTAGAGCACCATGAGGAAGTATATCAAATTTTGTGGTTCTAAATTGAAAACTGTAGATTTTACGAAAATTTTCTATGGGGGCCCCTCGACCCCGGGCTCAGACCACATGCAAAAACACTATGTGGTAGTATACCAAATTTGGTGGCTTTAAATTGAAAACTGTAGATTTTACGAAATTTTTGTATGAGCTGAAAGATTAATTAGTGCCCCCTCCTGAAATATTTTTATATGTGCCGCATACTAGTCTTCTGCAAATTAAATCAGTGTCTGAACAAATTTTTCCTACCAAAGATCAAATGTTTAGAAAAATACAAAAGAAAAAACAAATGAAAAGAAAAAAAGCCGTGTAATTAATGCCCCATCCTGATGTTTTGTCACCGCGATGTTTTGACCTGCGATGTTTTGTGCCCGCGATGTTATGACTTGCGATGTTTTGTCACCGCGATGTTTTGACCTGCGATGTTTTGTGTCCGCGGTGTTATGGCTTGCGATGTTTTGTGTCCGCGATGTTATGACTTGCGATGTTTTGTCACTGCGATGTTTTGACCTGCGATGTTATGTCCGCGATGTTATGTCGTGCGATGTTTTGACCTGCGATGTTTTGACGTGCTACGCTCTGAGGGAGCAGGTAATGGCGATGCTCAACAGTATTTACCGTAGACCGTGAAAAAGGCATTTGCACGGTGACCCGTTCAATATAATTTTACTGCGTTTATCTTCATAAAAAATCATAGCGATTTAAGTTTATCTTCATAAAAAATCAAGTGGTTTATTTTTCTGCCCACTAGTTCGTGTGGTACAAATTTTTAAAGTTCAGTCAGTCTGGTTGGTGCTCCCGCTGAAGTGTTTGTTTACATATTTTTACGCATTTTTGCTGCCTCCCCTACAATGCAGGATTTTTTAGCAAAATAACCATTAATCTTTGCACCTTTAGCTTTCATTGTGTATACTTTTTGTTGTTATAGAGCGCATATACAATCTATTATGGTTTTTTAAAGTTGTCCCATTACGTATATATTCTCTATTGGAGTATGAAAAGTGACCTTATTTCTCAACCTCCCCATTTAAATTGTGCGTAGTGTTCCACAACAAAAGTACTTTTCTCTCATTGAAGACAGTATAAGTGTTTTTCTGTGAAAAATTTGTGCTGATAAGTCAATTATTTTTGGGGTTACGAGTGTGTGAAAGATTTCCGAGGTCTGTAAATGGAGGAATTGTTTACTATCAACATAGCGAGATGTAGGAAATATTAGATACACATGTACATACATACTGATGTACACAAATTTTAATATATAGAAATACCCCAATTTTCAGACTAACAGCCACAGCCTACATGCTGTAAAAATGAGATATTTTGCTAAATAGTAGCCCTCATTGTTTTTTTTTTTTTTGGGGGGGGCAATGATGATGTGTACGTTTGTATTTTTTATTTCCGGCGATTTTTTTTTATTTTAATAATACACACCAGTTTTCTGTTTCCTTCCTAAAACAACAAATCGTTAGTTAGCAAGGGCTACACAAAGTCTTGCATAGCAGTTTTTACTGCTAATCAAAAAATAAATCAGAAGCTGCACATTCTTAAATTATAAATTTTGGACGATTCCTTTTTACAACTGAGGCCACTTGCCTCGTTTTTTGTCTACCCTGTGTAGATACTAAATCCATGAATATAACCGTTGGTCTTATGTTGGGCCGGTTCTTTATATAAATATAAATTTCTTTCCCTTGGAACAACTTCTGCCATTACTCCCTGTTTTCCCAATCCGTGGTGTTTGGCTACGTCTAAGGGTTACGCTTGTTTCATCCACTTTCTCCAACTGACCTAAAGGAAGACGTTTCACAGCAGTGGCGTGACAGCTACAGAAGAGCCCTCCACCTACGACAACTCGCTGCAGCCAAATGATGATTGCTATATTATGGGGTGAGCGACGGCGAAACCTACTTACTGAAAGGGTCAACAACCGACTTTATGGAGGTCAGCTAGTCTACAGAACTTCCAGAAAATTAGCTGCAAAATATTCAGATTTCTGCTGTTTACCCTCGGACTATTTTCAATGGTGGAGCAACTTTGTGTGGGGGGAGACTATCGTTTATCTTTCGTATCGCAAATGGCTTCGTGCAGCAGCGATCTCCCTCGACAACTTCACCTATTCTTGGTTAAAATGTCTCAAGATTTGGGTAATTCTTGCTCTGTCTTGATTTTGACTTTCGCCAATTCCATCCACTCCGACGCAATTCTTTTTGCTCAACGCCATGGCCTAAAACGTTTTTTGCTTGCTCCTCCTGCGGTTCAAGCCTGATCTGACATAACGCCGCCATGAATTTCACTTGTCAATCAATTCTCCTTTCCTGTTGCTTCAACTTATCGCCCACTATAGGAAAGTGGAATTTCTGGATTTTTTTTACCTGTATTCTATTAATCAATTCAATAGAAATAAGTGGAATTTCTGGATTTTTTTAGCTTCATTCTAATGATCTATTCTGTTGTTTACCCTTATTTCCAACATGGCACCCAGTCACTACCATTCCGAAACCACGACTGCTAAGCCATTCACTCCGAAAAACAAATGTTTCCCTCTCCTACCCTAAATTGTCCAACTTTTCAACCCCATTTTCCCATTCCCCTTTGCTTTCCGCGGCTCCTCAAAAAAACACTGTCGAAAACGGGGCGGTCTCAGTGCTCGTAACAAATTACCATTTTGGAGAATCCCTCACACACAGGCTTTAAACAATGATTATTTATGGGTTAAAGAGTCAGTGTTAGTTGTGCCTCAGCCTACATAAGAAAATATCAGCATACAATAATCTGTAATACATACAATAATTTGTGTTTGTGGTTGCATTTGTAACATTTCTAACTTTTTGCTAAGCCTTTTGCCTTGTATAGTCAGTCCTGTATTTATACAGAAACCCATGCATGCTCAGTAAGTGTCTGAATTACACATTACTTTTTATGTGTGACTTGCATTTCAACTTTTTATACAGCGGGAACTTATATGTTAAATTAAATCAGAATTTTCCTAATTTTTTTCACTTTGGAATAAAGTAATCCCGCTGCCAATCAAACAATACAAAACAGCACTATTATTCAAGGTCTATAAATTGTATATCTCATAGGCGCCGACTTGAAAAATTATTGGGGTTTCTGGAAATTTTGAATCGAATTACCCATGCATTTTTCAAAGTATTTAAGTCTAATTTGAATTTCATTCAGACAGATTATCTGGCACAATAAGACACCTGAAGTGCTAAAATGAAGCAAATTATAGTTACAGTAATTACAGAAAAATATTTTTTTTCTAGATAATTATTTATTTCATTTATTTTGCTTTTGTAGGCGCGCCATTATTATATACAATACACAGATACTGTGAATTTCCAACTCGGTTGTCTTTATAAAAGTAACAAAAACATGTAAAATTTATTTTTAGTTTTTTTTACCAATTTTAAAAATGTCAACAATTTTTTTTTTCCAAATGATTTCCGAGTTAAAATAAGAGGTTAGAACGGAGAGGACATGGCATCAGCCACACGCCCTGCTTTTTCTGTGGGCTCCACTTCGTATCAGCTGTGAATGCCCAGTATGCCCAACTTGGGCTGCTTCAGTACTTTCTACGGAGAAATCGTCGACTTTGAAGAGGTTTTAGAGGCACTTGTACAGCATGTACAGTCAGGAAAAAATGAGACTAAAATATACTTGCACAAAACTAAAAATTTGCAAAAAATTACAGAAATGCTGTTTAGTATTTTCTAAAAAAAATTAAACAAAATTATGCTTCGTAGAGCGGAAGTGCATATTGCACATTAGCAAATCACGGTCTTGCTAAAGCTGTGGGAGCCTTGTTGACCTTCAGGGACTGCTGCAGAGAGTAAGAGACGGCCGCTATCAACCTGTGCTGCAGCACAGGTCTTCAGGAAGTGACGTCATGTCACTCAACCCTCCCCACCCGGAGGGTGCAAGGAATCAGATTTGGCTTACCAGTGGCTGCTGATGCCATTTCCTCTCTCTTCTAACCTCCTTGGTCCCCAACTGTCCGAAGATAGGGTGGTTCAACTGACTGTACAACATATTTCCGCTTTGTCACTATGACCTCGAATAGGTTCTCGTCTCCGAATGTAAAACTAGATTTTTGTATTTTGTGGGAACCCAGACAAACCGAAGAATTTTCTTTTAAAAAGGATGCAGTTTTAAATGCTCTTAAACAACGGTACTTGAGGTATTGTCTGTCGCGTCAAATTTGATTAGCGCGAACAAACGCTAATTCTTTTTTTAGGCACAATAAACAGTCTGAGGGGTAAATTTCTATACACACTTTCTATATATAGTAAACGGGGAATGAATAATAAAACAACACTTGAAGAATTTATAATGGAAAACAAAATTTATACATATACACGTACATGTAGTTTTCCCATGAAATACGCGCAAAAATATTAGGGGTTCGAGGAACCCACAACAAAACCATTGCGGGTTCAAAAAGTGTCTCGAACCCACGAAGTCTCCACCTATGGTATATCTACTACATCTATATCTTTGGATGATATACATTACCACGTGTAAGGAGCATTTCATCATAAAATGTAAACGATCTTAACCTGTTATTTTTTACTTACCTCCAGACGCTCTAAAAAATTTGCTCAACCAAAAAACAGTTTCCAAATTTCGATTTTTAACACAATTTTTCCTGAATATACAGTGCGATGCAGATGTACAGAACAAATGATTTATAATATTTCCTGAATATACAACAAGTTGCACCATTTACTGGCCTTTGAATGTAGTTTCTTTAGCATTAAGGCTTCGAACTTTGTGGGTCTGCAACTTCTTGGTTATCAGCCTGCCATTATGGTGAAGTCTTATACAAAAATATTCATAGAAAACAGCTTTCATTAGATATGTCCTGTGGTCTTCAGTGGGACACTGATCCAGTATATGGTCGTGCAAAGAAACAAAGGTGGAAGGCCGAACTTCTGTCATAGACTTCAATATCAGAATGGACATTATGTTCTTATGGCGGAGCTTTCCCATAACTTGGAATGTACGGAAGTACCTCTCAGCAATTTTACAGAGGTGCACAATATCATTTGAAGGAAGAGTCAACCCACCTCTGTTCTTACGAGCAATTAGGGAGCTCTCGTCTGGTGATGTGGATGTAAGTGCTGCAAGGCACTCGCCGCACTTCAGTTTGGCTTTCAATTTTTTTTAACAAAACCTGAAATATATGACACAACATCTGATATGTAATAACTTATAAATTTTACAGGCAAAATATTAGATTCTTCACTACTTAAAGAAGTGTCATCAAGGCAAAACATCTTTCGTGCTACAGAGTGATTAATACTGTTAACATGAACATTTTCCTGATGCCCAGCACTTGATACATGAAGTATCACTGTTTCATCCAGCATCATACTATTGGAACTTTCTGATGACTTGATTTGATGATGCACAAGTAATCTCTTGTATGTCGCCTTAAACTGTTTTGCAGTTGGATTGTTGTTTTGACCTCCTTTACTTCGGATAGCACTAAAGAATGTCTCCAAGTGGTCCTGATTGAGTTTGTAGGTCAACAAAAATTGCAAAGGTGAACTGCTGGTCTCAATGAAGTCAAGGTAGATGCCCTGAATGCTGCGAATGGACACGTAAGAAAGCCCAAAAATCCAGTTCTGCGGTTGCTTGATAGTATAGATGGTCCACCTACTGATGTCCTTATGCCACATATATAACTTTCCGCTGCATTTAAAAAACTTTGCTAACTTGCAAAGGAGCTTTAAAACTCTTACTTAAAAGGTTGGGGCTGTTCAGCAGGTCGAACAAATCATTAAAAATTCTTAGAAATTCTACAGTAGCATCACTTCCTACAAATTGTGGAAGTTTCAGATCCATTTCGACATACTGTAATGCATCGGCAACGCTGCTGCTTAATGTCTGGGCAGCAATTTTGACTTTCATCTTTTCTCGTTCCCACTGAATATGGCGATTGCCCAATTTAGTGGCTGCTAAAAGCCCTTCACTTTTCTGGAAGGCTTCTAGTTGCACAATATGGTCCCACTTTTATTAATTCGTTGCATGAATTCACAAGGGACCCTTTGGCGGCTAAAGCATTTCAAACCAGCTTCAGCATATGGCATGCATCAACAAAATGTAAATTTTTTCTTTACTAACTGGATGTAGAAAGTATGTTCTCATATTCATTGCATCTAATGTGGCACCTAATTCAGCAGCTGTAGCTAAATTGGAACTTGCTCCATCAAATGTAAGTGAGATTACATGAAACATGTAAGTCATAAAAGCTGTCTACGTACGATAAAAAATTATCCCTGCTGATACTATAGACTAGTTTAAAAAACTTTATTCACAAGTAAAAGCAAGTTAAAAGCGAGATCTTTCGGGATCCCTAGATCCCATCTTCAGGTTTAAGGCCATAAAGAACAACAAGTGGTCCACTTATATACGATCAGGTTTGACCCATGATGCAACGCAGTGGGCGTTGACATCGGTCAACATAGCAAATCAAAAACAATCAAAAGTTCGAAGATATGAAAGGTTATACAATATTGTCCGTAGTGGTGCCGGGCATATCGATGGGGATTAGTTTTTTCCATATGTGAGGAATGAATGACGGAAGTTCTGAGTTACAGCATAAAGGCCCATATGAATGGATATATAGGCTCTCGGAGAGGAAAACATTTCCCCTTGTTACTTATAATGAATTAGCTTTATTCACTTTCCGCTAAGCTAATTATTATGAATGATTCTCTTCCTACCAGCTAGCTAATGATATACTTGTACTAAGCTTCAAAATAATGAATTCAAAAGGGTGTAGTTACTAGTTAATTACGAACGTAAACAAAGTCTCAACGCTGGTTATTTATAGTAAGCAATAAATGTTATAAACCTAACAGCCAGACAGAGGTCTGACAAAAACTATGAATTGAGAAAGACTGACTTACAGAAAACTTCTTTATTTCCACGACTCTTGGTCAACTAAGGCACACACAAAACTTGTAGTATAATAATGAATAATCTCTCCTCGTATTATACACGCTCTCTCTTAACGACCACAAGCTCTCCTCATAACAACACAAAAGCTCCCCTAAGTCTCGATGAACGCGCCTATATACTAGCTACCACCACGTCATGACTTACACTCATTGCCAGATCTCATTCAGCGGGTGAAATAATATTTCGTTCAGTAGGAAGATAATTTACATAGTAAAATAAAATAACCAGAGATAGTAAAATCAAAAGGAAAGTGAATATAGAGTATACGTTACATACTTTATAGTTCAAAACCACGGCGTTCTTCCAGTCAGGTATTTTCCCTCTTGGTCCACAGTTTCAGTTAGTGCTGTGTTGGTGAAGCCTGACCTCAAGTAATATTGGTGTTCCGATAATCGTACTTTTAAGGTCCTGAGTGTCGAACCTATATAATATTTCACATCCTCTGGATTATTAGGGTTGACTAAAGGTATGCGGTATACATCGGGTCTAGATAGATCGGGAATCACGTCACGATCAGTTCTTGATAATAGAAAAGATGTTACGAGTCGAGACTCCAAAAAAATAACATCTTTTCTATTATCAGAACTGATCGTGACGTGATTCCCGATCTATCTAGACCCGATGTATACCGCATACATTTAGTCAACCCTAATAATCCAGAGGATGTGAAATATTATATAGGTTCGACACTCAGGACCTTAAAAGTACGATTATCGGAACACCAATATTACTTGAGGTCAGGCTTCACCAACACAGCACTAACTGAAACTGTGGACCAAGAGGGAAAAATACCCGACTGGAAGAACGCCGTGGTTTTGAACTCTAAAGTAACAAGGGGAAATGTTTTCCTCTCCGAGAGCCTATATATCCATTCATATGGGCCTTTATGCTGTAACTCAGAACTTCCGTCATTCATTCCTCACATATGGAAAAAACTAATCCCCATCGATATGCCCGGCACCACTACGGACAATATTGTATAACCTTTCATATCTTCGAACTTTTGATTGTTTTTGATTTGCTATGTTGACCGATGTCAACGCCCACTGCGCTGCATCATGGGTCAAACCTGATCGTATATAAGTGGACCACTTGTTGTTCTTTATGGCCTTAAGCCTGAAGATCGGATCTAGGGATCCCGAAAGATCTCGCTTTTAACTTGCTTTTACAGGTGATTAAAGTTTTTAAAACTAGTCTATAGTATCAGCAGGGATAATTTTTTTAATCGTACGTAGACAGCTTTTATGACTTACATGTTCCTTTCGTGCGAAACACAGTTTTTACCGTGAGATTACATGAATTCCAGTGCCATAAATAAACTTTAGTGCTTCATTAATTAAGTTTGTACGTTCTGTAGCATTTAGCCCATTAATGAGGAAGTATCCAGTGGGGACTTTCCAGTTCCCGTTGACAGCATTTAACATGAATGTTAAAACTTCTTTGGCTACAGGCAGCTCATCTCCATCCAAATCTGTTCCAAAGTCTACATATCCACTAAACTTATTTGCATCCCATTCCACATGGCGTCATATTGCCATTTCATCAACAATTAAAGCACACACAACAACTTTATTTTTTGACAAAGCCTCTTCGACTTTTACTTTTAGTGCAAATACAGATGCTTCTGTAAACCCTGGAGAGCCATCAATGGAACGATACCACTTTTGAAGGGTTGTTGGATGGGGAAGACTAGTATTAAATATTAAACACCTTACGTACGTAATTGTATGCCTTACTGGAATAAAAGTGCAAGGTTAGTGCAAAGGCACGAAGCTCAGGCGGATATTTTTCGCTGGTGGCACCATGTTCAACTCTGTGAATTAGTTCCACTGCTAATGCAGGCAATGATGACTGAAAATAAAACAATAATGAGTTATACAGTGCAGAAAATTGAATTAATATGGCAAGAAATGAAAAATGCCCAAACTCATTAAGAGCAAGGAAAAAAGAAATATAAAACCTACATGCAGTATTCAACAGTGTTGGAACTAGATTATTTTATTTTGTCTTTGTGAATTTTCTGTTTCAATCCTCACAAAATATTACTGATTACCAGGCTGGGGTGGTTGTAAAAGGACTGACCTCGCTGGCTCTTGCTGTTGTCACACTTAATATTGTATAATATAAAAAAAACAAGAAAACATGACAATAAAAAAAGATTACATAAAAAAAATTATCTTTAGTTCTGGATTTTCTATGGAGAATATATTCAAACTGAATCAGAATATTCAGTTTGAATGAGAATTTGAACACCAATTTTTTTTTATTATTGAAAGTTTAACAACGACCGTGAGCAACTCAGTGGGCTATAAGCAGTTGCCCGTCCCTAATTTAGGACCACTGGTTTCAGGGAAGGGAAAGAGGCAGTGCCGTAGGACAAACACAACATCCATCCCTCACCGGGATTCGAAACCGGACCCATCTCTGGAAGAATGGTCATAAGCCATCTCTTAGAGCATTGCACCACCAGGGCGGCTTATTTTTATTTAGGTAGGGTAAAATATTTTTCTGCTAATGCTAGTCTGTGAAAAAAATCATATTTTTAAAATTTATTATATAGTTTACAGTGCATTTTCTAGGAGAGTTTTGGATGAGTGTCATACCTTTGTGTGGAACATTTCTAGGGTTCAAATTTACAGGTGGTCAAAGAAGTTAAAAATTTAATCTTATTTTTTAAAGTTTCAAGTATTACTACTTGATTTTTAAAAGTGTTGCTTTTACATTTTATTCACATAGGAAATATTTTAAAGCAATAAAGTATTATAATTCACAGAAAAATAGTTCCCCACACAAATTTAATAACATTACATTAGTGGACTAGCACAACAAATGCTGGAAACATGGGTGTGTATTCGGAGCCATATATTATACTTTTTATTAGCACCTGAAGGCCTTATATAGTGCAAAGACTACATACTTCAGTGATTGAATTTGATCAGGGTATGGGTAAAACAGTGACAGTAAGATCTTTATTTTAAAAGCAGTATAAATTGCCAAGATTAAATGGTTAATAACATACAGTGAGTCACAGAAGTCTTCATACACTATTCAAAATCCGGCTATTTTAGAGATTATGAAACATTGAGAAATCATACAATTTTAAAACATGGTATTATACACGTACAAATACAAGACTATCTGCCTAAAATATGTAAATGTTACCAAGATATATTCACAGGATATATTCCTAAAATCTATAAAATGTCAGTCGAAAAAATTTGCACAGGTGCCAATTTCTTGGGAAGAACATCAAACTCACTCTTTGTCCGCAGTCACCATCAACAGGCTTCATGTAATCTTAGCTTTGCTGTGTCTAAGTGCACATGAGCAAAGTTCATCTTGGCACATTAGTAACAATGGATCCGTGGAAGAAAATATCGCTAGACATGAGAAATGTGATTGTGAAGTTACAAAAAGGAAAGAAATGGTATGGTCAGATTTCAAATATTGTTGGGAAGAGCTGCTCAAGTGGAGAAATTAGTTTTTATTGAGGATACAATGGAAAGACTACAGAACTTGAAGATATTGCATGGGAATTATTTGCCATCCATCAAAATCTGGAGAGGGGGGGTTAGTAACCAATGGGTTTTTCAACAGGATAACGACCCAAAGCATGAAACCAAGATTGTTAAGGAATGGATCGTTTATAATATACCACAACTGTTTCATTCACCTACCAGTCTTCAGATTAAAATCCGCACCAAACACATTTAGGATGAACTTGAACAAAGAGGTTGTAAATACATCACAGGTCGGGGGTGGTCTGAAATTACAACATGTACAACAAAAACATCTTGTGTTTTCAATGCCAAGGAGACTGCAATTGATTCCATAGGAGACTACACACAATATAAATTTGATTTCCAGAGCTAGTAGTCATGTACATATAATTTACTTGCCTCTGTAGATAGACTTTTGCAGCATCAATCTGTTAAAAAAACATTTCTTACCAATGTTTTTTGAAGACAAAATTATATTACCTTCTGCTCGCTGTCTAGCACGATATAAATATTTATTCTATAGGAGGAAATGGAAAATAGTATAATTGGTAGGTGACACCGTGGGGTTCGGGTATACTAGATTCAAGTAAGAGATTAAGAGGATACAATATATATATATATATATATATATATATATATATATTTTTTTTTTTTTTAAGTTTAAAACAGGTTAAACTTTTTATATCGTGCTGAACAGCGAACAGAAGGTAATATAATTTTACCTTCAAAAAACACCATGGTGTTTCCTAAAAAATATGCTATTTCCCATTTCCTCCGAAAATAAATATTTATATTGTATTGAACAGCAAATAGAAGGTAATATAATTTTGCCTTCAAAAAACATTGGTTTCTTTACCACGATAAACTTACATTGTTCCCCTGAGACCTCTCAAGATAATAACCAAACTAAAATAATTTTTTTATATTTTAATGTGTTTTGTTTCCTTTTCCCCTTAACATATCTGCATATACTTAATGTATTCGTATAATACAAATATTTTTCGTACGTTGTTTACAGTTACTTGCATAATGCAACATTTTAGGGTGTACGTAGACTTGTGTCTCACTATATCAGTCAAATATGCTTACCTTTAATAGAGCACTTGCTGAATCACTAACTAAGGCCTTTTGTTTTAGTTCGGAAAGCATTTCATTCAGAGATGTAACACGTTGCTCCAATCGACGTTTCTTTTTGGTAATATTGCGAGCTTTGTGCTCATGTCTTGCTATCTGCTGCTTTGCAATATTTAGAAACTTTTGGGCTTTTGATGGGGAATACATATCTTCATCCGTGAAATCTCCAACATAAGTTAAACGCCTTTTAACAGAATTGGAAATTTCAGATGATTCCAGACTTTGTGTTGAAGTGCTTGGAAGTTCAATTTCTTTAGCTTCATCCAAAGGAAATACTCTCTCTTTTGGTGGCTTACGTTTCCTTTGTTTTGAAATCAGATGTTTAGGGAAATCAAAAATAGTGGGAATTGCATCAAATTTCAGCCATCTAACTCCCCCAAACCTTCCAGTGTCAAAAGAGTCTTCCGTGAAGTGCTTAGAACAAATTTTACTGAACTTTGAGGGGTTAAAATTTTCTCTGTGAAGTTTCACTGTCCATAATTTTTCCTTTCTACATCCGTTGGGAAACTATATAGAAAAAAATAACACAATGTTAGTTAAACTAATCCTGCTGGTAATATAAATATGAATCATACTGGAAAGTGGAAACTGACAGGTCAACAATTACACCATTATTACTATTATCTATATATACTATATAAAAGAGAAAGTTTGTACAGTAGCGGCCAAAATTGTGGAAACCTTTTGGAAATAGTGTATTTTTTAAGTTTAATGGCTGGTAACACCACTATTTTTTAGAATAATACCATAATATTACACTGCTGGACAATTGCTAAGGACGGATCATAAACGGCTATATAGCGCATAAAAAAGTAAGTGTGGTTGGATGCCAAGTGAAATAAAATAATGTCAGAATGCCAGGACATTGCAAGAAAGACAATTTATTGTGCTCTGAAATCCAGAAGGCTTTGGAACGTGTTCAAGGGGCAAACAGGCCATTTTGTGCAGAATACGTAAACGTGAAAAAAATGCAATTACCGTCCGCAGGCGTTCCGGCGTAAAATGTCAATACGGGATATGGCCACCATGGAGGGCGATGCAAGATTCCACACGTCGTGTCATGCTTTGCACAACATTATCAAGCAGCTGTTGGGGTAATTTATCCCATTCGTCTGTCAGTGAACGGATGAGGGTGTCCTTGTTTATTGGAGGGCATTGGCGACCAGCAAGACTCCTCCCCAAAGCATCCCACACATTTTCAATGGGATTCAGATCTGGAGAACGTGCTGACCATACGAGGCGTTGAATATCCTCGCTCTCAAGACACTCCTGGACAGCGACTGTTCGATGACATGTTGCGTTGTCGTCCATGAAAATGAGTCTATCACCGACAGCACCACGGAACATGAGAACATGAGGTAGCAGAACATCATTAATGTATCGTTGGCCAGTCATAGTCCCAGTTGGAAGCACATAGAGGGACGTACGGCCATTGATCATGATGCCAGCCCATACCATGACACTACATGTCGGATATCGGTCACTTTCCTGTATGTTTGCTGGACAATATGCAGTACCACTATGATGCCAGATCAGTTGTCGTCGACAATCAGACGATAGACTGTATCTACTCTCATCTGAGAAGAGGACAGCAGACCAGTCGTTATCAGCCCAATTGCAATGTTGATGGCACCATTGCAAACGGGCGGTACGGTGACGTCTGGAAATGGGATGCACACAACAGGATGGCGGGCGTATAGTCCTCCTTCATGCAAACGTCTGGCGACAGTTTTTCGGGAGATCCGCTTGCCAGTAGCAGCCATAAACTGATTTGCTACCTCACTAGCTGTGCTGCGCCGGTGTCTTTTTGTTGATAGCACTATATACCGATCTTCTGCAGGTGTCGTACTGCGAACACGACCTCCCCCGTGACGTTTGCTGCACTCTCCATTTGTTTGAAATGATTTCCAAAGCCTTGAAACAACACTGTGGCTGACGTCGAACTCCCTGGCAACATCTGTTATTTTTCGCCCTTCTTCAATCTTGCCAATAATACGGCCACGTGTAAAATCATCTAGGTGATGTCGGGAAGACATACTGAAAATTGCAAGTTCGTCAATTGGTTCTTTCCCTTTCAACTTTGCGTTTAAACAACAACGGTCAATACGCGTCAAATCCTTTATATCTCTTATCAGCGCTATGACGTCACGAACAAGTTCGGCAATCCAAAATTTGCATACGCACAACACGTCTTACTGTATCCTGCACTTATGCTAATTTCCACATTTTCCTGCCTTCCATTTTATGGTTGCTATCGTTGCTATTGTCATCCGTCCTTAGCAATTGTCCGGCAGTGTATATATCAATGGAAAGATAATTTCATCAAGAATGTAATGCAATAACTTTTATGAAGGATTTTGTATTAGAACAGCAGTTATAAAGAAGAAAAGTGAAACATAGAAGAAATGAGATATACAAAAATTCTCACCATGTCAGTTAATACTTAGTTGGGTAACATTTAGCGTTAATTACGGCCTTACAACGCCTTCCCATGTAGTGAACCAAGTTTTTCAATTCTGCAGCTGTTATAATGTGAAACCAAGATTGCCGCCCCGGTGGCGCAGTGGTCTAAGGCGCTGGCCTCTGATCATTCGTCCGTAAGGGGTCCGGGTTCGAATCCCGGTCAGGCATGGATGTTGTGTTTGTCTTACGGAACTGGCTCTCTCCCTTCCCTGGAACCAGTGACCCTAAATTAGGGACGGGCGACTGCTTATAGCCCATTGAGTTGCTCACGGTGGTCGTTAAACCTACAAAAAAAAAAAAAAAAAAAAAAAACCAAGATTGAATTATTGCTTCTATTAATTGGGTTTTATTGCTGGGTTGCTTCTGACTAACAAGTTTCTTTAGTCGGTTCAATAGATTTTCGATAGGGTTAAGGTCTGGGCTATTCCCAGGCCATTCCATTAGTGAAATATGATTATCTTGAAACCAGTGGCGGCTCGTGGTAAGCTGAGAGGGGGGCTGCATCTCAATTTTGTAGATATCACGATACCACTTCGAAAGTTAAGTTACTGCGCCTGTGCTGACGCTGTCCGTTTAATAATAATAATAACAATAACAATAATATATATATATATATACTGATCGAAAGTGCTTTTTTTACAAGAAATTAATATTAAATTTTATATTTAGCGATTGATGGGGAAAATGTAAAGGTACCGATGCCTAAATTAGGCAACAGATATTAAGAGATGGCCACATTGTCACATTTATGAAGAAAATAATCGACCTATAAAACTTCGTTGGATGCATTATTTCTTAAAAAGAAACTGATTAATCAGTGCATCCTTCCAGTTCTTATTCATGGAGCACAGACATGGACCTCAACTAAAATAGACAGACAGACGTTGCAGACAACTGAAAGAAGCCTGTAGAAATGCATGTTTGTTGTTACCTGGAATGATACAAATAGGAACTCGTGGATCGGGAAAATGACAAGAGTGGAAGACATGGTCAAAATTCCTGAAATTGCAAATGGGATGGACATATTGCTAGAAGAAAGAATCACCGACGGAGAGTTGAAATACTGAACTGGATAGCAAGGGGAAAAACAATATCCAGAAGATGACAAGAGGGAGATGGGTACATGAAATTCGAAAGCATGAAAAAACTGACTCAAGGCAGACTGTTGTGGAAGAAGAAACTTGGAGACTTTCATCCAGCAGTGGATTGATGGTGGTTGCAAATTATATATACATGCATATACTGTACGTATATATATATATATAAGGACAAAAAAATTAAAAAATTAATGCGTGTGCCAGTGGTAACGGAGACACACTCAAGGTCATGTACGCGTTACGCGTTCTCAAGTGTCTCATTGTGACCCCTAGAAATATAACAATATATATTTTTTCTTCTGATACACTCCCTTTGAAACTTCGACTTGATACCGACCACTGCAACTTGGACTGCGATGAAAAACATTTTGTGGAATTTTGAAGGGTCTTCCAGAATTTCGCGACGAGTTGTTATTGCGATACTCACACACCGGCATTCTCTTTAATAAAAACGGATTGCAAACTTAATTTCTAGTTTTAGTCCAGTTTTAATTTTGAAGCCATCATGATAACAATTTAGTGTAGAAAAATTTGTTTTCCAAAATTTACCAACTTTGTAAATTTTCTTAACAATGATATCTGATTAAATGTTCTTTTCAAAGTAATTAAGTACACTACCTTAATTGAAATGCGCAGCTGATTCTGATTTTTGGGAGGGAAGGGGGATGCAGCAGAAAAATAAAATGTATCCAGTGGAGTGACTTCAATGATTTTTGGTGAATAAAAATTTACGTGAGTTTAAAAGCGAAAATTTCGCTGTGCTTGGTAAGTGAAGAAATCAATTTTGTGCAAGCATTTCGCTGCAGAAATTAATCTCTCTTTCTCTCTCTCTTTTTTTTTTTTTTTTCAAATTATCCAATACTGAACTCTATTTTTAATCGCAATTTGTTCACATGCCCATTTTGACCAGAAGAGAAAATATAAGTAAAACTTTTTTTGCAAAAGTCCCGGCAACTGAGTATTTGTTATTAGATGGGAGCAACATTGTTGTTAGAATTATTACGTTGAATAAAAGAAGGAACAAACCAAAAATTGGAAGAGAAAAAAACAGGTTGAGTAATACATTCAAACGTACTTTATTTAATACTTTATTTCAACATTCGTCATTATTTTTAATTCATTCCCCTATTTTGTCTTATTCGGAAGCACAAGAACCGTATTAATCAACAAAGCACATAGACCCGGCGATGCATTCCCACTCAACGAAAGACTGCATTCGCGAGCAACCCTGCTAGCCAGAGCTGCCATGAATGCAGTCCCCGGGGAAGTTTTATTCAAAGGAAACGAACTGATGTGGGAATAGGCAGAGTTTCCCACATGAGTTGGTTTTAATAGCCGCCAGGGCTGCAAGAAGCACAGTCCGTGACGTTCTTCCCGCTCTCAGTGGTGTTATGCAGGAAAAACTTCCAGTTGAGTTCAGAACACTACAATCGTGGCATTATGCTGGGAAAACGTACAGCGGTGTTCACAAAACTTCTCTTTCTTGGTACGGCATGAAAAAAAACTGCTTTGGGTAGGGAGGCTGCAGCCCCACAGCCCCATAGTAGGAGCCGCCCCTGCTTGAAACCACTTTTTTCACACAGCAGCAACATGACATGGAGCTGAATCCTGTTGAAATATAAATGCTTCATTATCTTGGAGAAGATCACGTGTAGAAGGCTTCAGTTTGGCCTCAAGTATTTCATTAATGTATTTTTTGGCCATTTATATATTCCCATTAATCACGGAAATTCTGCCCACACCTTTTGATGTCATACAACCCCAGTTCATAACACTGACTGGGTGTTTCACGATATATGTAATGGAATCAGGATGCAAATCGGCGCTGGCTGCGTAATACTTACTGGAGTTCGGGATTGGAGAGAGGGGAAGAATTTTCTTCCTTTTTTCTTTTAATGTGATTTTATATAATTTAGCACACGAGGCTTTTTTACACTTTCTAGTTGCTAAAGAGAATTCTTCAGCAACTGGGTCTAAATGGGGAGTAGGAATTCTGCAGAGCTATCCATTCCGGGCTTGGATAAAAAAAATACCATAGGCCATGAATTACAGGATTTCTGCCAAGGATAAGTTTTAAGAAGTATAGATAGTAGATAGCAAGCTGACGGAATTTTGCTCCCTACCTCAAAGGGGCAGCTCCCTGCTAATTCTATTGAGCAACATACGACGTAGTTTGCTGTTCCTCCAGGTGTTTCCTGATACACCCCCTCCCCCAAAAAAACATTTCAGGAAGAAATGAATGGTTAAAGAAACTATAGAAATAGATAGACATCCCTTCCCCACTCCGCAGTTGAGAAAGACATCGGTTAATTGCATGCGTAGGAAAGAGTGGATGTCTGGAAGACTTTTTTTAATGCCTATACAGGTTAAATCATAGTTTTCGGGCTCGTTCAGGCTGACATACTTCAGGCTCGGGCTCTTAAAATTGAGCCCGAACTCAGCTCTGACACACACACAGTAACACTTCAGTTAACTTCTCACAGGTGTTTTTATCAAAAATTTTATGGCAATGAAGTCATAGTGGCAAGTATGAAAAATAAGAGAAATTTCCTGGAATTTTTTAGTACAGTATTGAAACGTAAACAAAAATGCTACAATATTACTGCTAACATTTATTAATCTGGAAATAAGTGACATGGAACTCGTACGGGTATGGTGTTGTTGAGGGACTAGCCAGACCCCATGACGCGAAGGAGTACAGCATCGTCTTCCACGGAAAGAAAATAGCCCATAGATTTTCAAATGGATTTGGACTGATGAAATCAAAACTGCTATTAAATGAGGACCTCTGGTCCATTTTGCTGTAAAACGTCTTGGCAAATTAAGATGCATATCTTGGGATAGGAGAATATAAAAAAGATATATCACAGGCACATTGTGTAAGACGGGCAACCACTGCACAAACAGTATTAGTTCCAATTTGAAAAAAAAAAAAAAAAAAGACGCCACCAAAAATTAAATAGAAATCTTCAGTACATAATGCCACCACCACTCAGCATCACTATGTAAATAATAGGTGATGAAGCAGAAAAAAGATCGGAAATGTTACGAGACGCTAACTGAAGCGCTGCTTCCTGGTATACAAGTTTCAAATAAAATGAAACCAAATATGACGGATCTTCTTTACTTTCCAGTTTCAAAAATAACTTTTCAGAAATGTTATCTTCATTTACTAGAGAAGAAAAATACATTTCAATGCTTTAACCAACCTGGCTACACACTTTACATGCATATAAAATATTTCATAAGTTTGAACTCTTTTTCCTATCTCAGGACTTTCTCTGTGCACACTATGCACTAATGAGAGGACACAAAACTAAGCGTTCAGACTTTCAACTTCTTAATTTTTCTTTCACGTGATTTCAAATCATTTCGGCTATCGTGTTTGGCTTTTACTAAGTTGTTCAAGAGTATTTTGCAGCTGAGGAGAGTTATGTTTTCCTATTTAGTTTTCAAGCTACTCACACACAAACATTCAACAGAATATGAACAAGGAAATCTAAAATCAGAACTTTGTCTGTTTAAATGTATGCAGCAGATTTTGTATAAGCCAAAGTTTGTCTTATACAAAATCTGCTGCATACATTACTTTGGTATGGCAAAAGTTGTAACAGTCTCCTTTTGACTTCTATAATTTCACTTGCAGCCACTAACACTGCAACACCGTAACATGGCAATTCCTGTAAAAATAATTATACCTTTTAATACAAGTGAAGAACTAGATATGAAATTTTTAATAGAAAGTAGTTCACTATGTTTCATACAGTTAGAATAAAGTTGATCATGCAGTTTTTCAACATTATCGGAATACACTGTTCAGACAGCTTTAGTATATTCAATCAGACAAATGCTATATCATAGTTGCATTAAGTTACGAAATTAAAAAAATGCCCTCTTTAATTCAGAGACACATTGCAATGCAACAGTTCAAGCATTAATTTCGTAAAGAAAGGGCTAACGATTGTTGGAGATGCAAATGCTGTACAAATTACGAAGGCTAATTTCCTCAAAAGTTGCCCTGATTTCTGGTAATATTCAAGCTCTATGTGAATCGGCATTGGCAAAATATATTAATTATTCTATTTGAAATAAGAATTCAACACCACAGAATAACTCATTTCTTTATACTTCACTATTCACGAGAGATGAACAAATTTCAACACGTGTGAAACTAAGCGTTTACTAAGAATTAACCTTATCTTAGAAATATAAAAATACCTACCTCACAAAATTATACGTGTATCCAAATGACAATAAACGGAACACTCACTCACTCACTCAATACAAATAACTGTGAACCAACGATGCAATGGCTGTTCAACCAATTGACTTGGCGACAGCACTAAGTTTTGCACGTGACTATTTCGCACAACAGCCTGTCTTTTTCGTCGGCCTCGGCTCTACTGTTGTGACGTCATGGATTCTACTCCTATGCTCGGCTCTTCTGTAACCGCACCGCTTGCTGACTGCGTCAATGTTGACATCCGATCGTCTACAGGTGCTGAGGATCAGGCGTCTTTCTCTTTTGCTTGATTATATCCTACTGCTTTGGATTCTATGTTTCATCGTGCAGGTACCAATTTTACCATTACTGTTCCTCCTCCCTCAGTTCTCGGTAGGTCAAAGCTTTCTGTTTTACATCTAGCTATTGTTTTTAATGCCCTACGTAACACTCAACTCACAGCATATTCATCAGCGCTGTATTCTTTTTTGCCATCCAATTCTATTACGCATATTGCTCGCAAACCCCGATCCGTCATTATTTATTTAGCTGCCTCAAAATATGTAACGCAGGTTTTATCCACTCCCATTCAGATTGGTGATGACTGTATTTATGCTGAACATCTCTCCCAGCGTCCAGTTGTAATCTCGTTCTTCCCGGTTCCAGCTGAAATTCCCGATTCTCTTTCGCAGCACTTTCTTTCGTATAGCGGTCGCACCGTTGGGTCGGTGCGTACCCTTCCTTCAAACGTTACTGATCCGTTTGGTAATCCTATCTCAAGGTGTCGCCGGAAGGCGCCTCTGATTTTTCCCTCAGATTCTGCAATTTCTTCCTTTCCCACCAAATTACTAATTAAACGTGGTCACGATTCCTACTCCATAAATGTTGTTACAGCTTTCCATTGTTACGCCTGTCTTAGTTTTGGCCCACCATCAAGCAAAATGCCCGTCAGTTTTTGTGCCTCCGTTCACTGTTCTTTCTACTGCAACGACATCGGAAGTGTCTGTGACTTCATCAGAGCCTATACTATCCCATGTTCCGACTCCGCCAGGTACTCCTGTGCCCACTTCTCATGATGCTGCTTGCTCGACTTCTGTCTCCTCTGCTGTTGAAGTATTGTCTGCGCCTTTGCCTGCTGGACTTCCTGCTGAATTGCCTTCAGCAGTACCGATATCTACTCCTCTACTTTCTCCACCGTGTACACCACCGCCTGTGTCTACTGGCTGGTTCACACCAGTTATTGCTCATCTCAATGACTCCCTGGATGTTTCACATTTAGAGCCTTTTGACATCCCAGAACTTGCGTCTTCTTCTTCTAGTGATGATGCCACACCATCGATTCAGCATATTGACTCTTCTGTGTCTTCTGTTGGAGAGGCAAGTGCCACTTTGACTACTACTGCTCCAGTGCTCGATTCGTCGAGTTCCATTGCCTTTTCGAGTGTTATTGTTTTGCCTAAGTAATTGCCATTGGCTCCAGGTTTAGTGGCAAGCTTTCCCTACCCGATAGATGTGCCCCTGGTTCCTGCTGATGCTTCGTCTGCACCTCTTTCTACAACAACATCTCTGGTTCCAACTGGAGTAGACGATTCGATGTTATCGGAGTAGTACTTTCAAGATGCTGTTCCCAAGAAGCGACGACGCCCTCCTCGTAAGAAAAATCGAAAGAAGCTCCTAGCTTCCTGTGAAATATCCGACTCGGCTGCTCTGGATTTTCCGGATCAATTTGAGGTTAATCCTGATTATAAACTTGATCTTAAACGTGCTGCTCTTCTTCCTCTTCCAGAGGTTTCCCTGGAACACATTTATACGCTCGCAAATGCTGATTCTCGTTATCTTGCTTTTGTGATCCCTTAATGGGCTATGATTTGTTTTTGCACGTGATCCGAAAGCGGCCTTTGCCCATTTTTGCTCATTTTATGATCCTATTGACTATGAGACTATTTGTGCTTCTTTACGAGCTCTTCAAAGTGCTTTTAGCACTGCAGTGTCTTCGTATCCAGCTCACGGACCGTGGCTTGTGTTTATAGACTATTATTGCACCAAATTTGAAAAGTTCTCCGGATGTTCTCTCCCATTTTGGTGAATTACGTGAATTTTTTTCTTAACTTTTTCTCCGCTTGTGTAAAATGTTAATTGCTTGACTCCTGCGATTGTGTCCTTGACGTTTGTGTACTTCATTCCCAGCTGTATACTTCATGTTATTTCCTGTTATACTCTCTGTTACTCTATGTTACTGCAATGTATTTTTCTGTACCTTTCAATGTTTAATAAACCGATTTTGAACTACAGCCAGTCACGTTTCTTTGTTGCTCCCGAGTTTTAGTCTAGTTTTGCGATTTCTGAGCCCTTTTTCCAGCTAAAAGTTCTCCGCTACGTGTATGAAGTTCGTCTTTATGCTTTTAATTCACTTGCCAGGTCGGTGAGTTGCTTATTTTTCATATTTCTTCGTTTTTTTACTTGCTCGTACATCGGTTTTGATTATTTTCTGCACGTCACCCTTTCCGTAGCGGACTTGCCTGGACTGGGTGCCGACGCGCTTGTATTTTGCGAGCAGCTACTGCTGCTTGCTTCGGTTTTCACTCGGCAGCTTTTTTGCGCTGCCTGCGCTGTTGCCTCGGTTGACCGCTCCTAGTGCTGTTTTTTTTTTATTTCAGGTATAACGACCACCGTGAGCAACTCAATGGCCTATAAACAGTCGCCCGTCCCTAATTTAGGGTCGCTGGTTCCAGGGAAGGAGAGAGCCAGTGCCGTAAGACAAACACAACATGCATGCCTCACCAGGATTCGAACCCGGACCCCTTTTTTTATTGGAGGTTTAACGACCACCGTGAGCAACTCAATGGGCTATAAGCAGTCGTCCGTCCCTAATTTACGGTCACTGGTTCCAGGGAAGGGAGAGAGCCAGTGCCATAAGACAAACACAACATCCATGCCTGACGGGATTCGAACCCGGACCCCTTACGGACGAATGATCAGAGGCCAACGCCTTAGACCACTGCGACACCGGGGCGGCCCCTAGTGCTTTGACTTGTGTTGGTCTGACTGCTGTACAGTTGTGACGTCATGGCTTCTACTCCTATGCTCGGCTCTTCTGTAACCGTCCCGCTTGCTGACTGTGTCAATGTTGACATCCGATCGTCTACAGGTGCTGTGGATCAGGCGTCTTCCTCTTTTGATGGATTATATCCTCCTGCTTTGGATTCTATGTTTCATCGTGCAGGTACCAATTTTACCATTACTGTTCCTCCCGCCTCCGTTCTAGGTAGGTCAATACTTTCTGTTTTACATCTTGGTATTGTTTTTGATGCCCTACGTAACACTCAACTCACAGCATATTCATCAGCGCTGTATTCCTTTTCGCCATCCGATTCTATTACGCATATTGCTCGCTAACTCCGATCCGTCATTATTTATTTAGCTGCCTCAAAATATGTAGCACAGGTTTTATCCACTCGCATTCAGGTTGGTAAGCAGTGTATTTATGCTGAACATCTCTCCCAGCGTCCAGTTGTAATCGCGTTCTTTCCGGTTCCAGCTGAAATTCCCGATTCTCTTTTGCACACTTTCTTTCGTATAGCGTTCGCACCGTTAGGTCGGTGCGTACCCTTCCTTCAAACATTACTGATCCGTTTGGTAATCCTATCTCAAAGTGTCGCCGGAAGGCGCCTCTGATTTTCCCCTCAGATTCTGCAATTTCTTCCTTTCCCACCAAATTACTGATTAAACGTGGTCACGATTCCTACTCCATAAATGTTGTTACACCTTCCCATTGTTACGCCTGTCTTGGTTTTGGCCACCATCAAGAAAAATGCCCGTCAGTTTTTGTGTCTCCGGTCACTGTTCCTTCTACTGCAACGACATCGGAAGTGCCTGTGACTTCATCAGAGCCTATACTATCCCATGCTCAGAGTCCGCCAGGAACTACTGTGCCCACTTCTCCTGATGCTGCTTGCTCGACTTCTGTCTCCTCTGCTGTTGAAGTATTGTCTGCGCCTTTGCCTGCTGGACTTCCTGCTGAATTGCCTTCAGCAGTACCGATATCTACTCCTCTACCTTCTCCACCGTGTACACCACCGCCTGTGTCTTCTGGCTGGTTCACACCAGTTATTGCTCATCTCCATGACTCCCTGGATGTTTCACATTTAGAGCCTTTTGACATCCCAGAACTTGCGTCTTCTTCTTCTAGTAATGATGCCACACCATCGATTCAGCATATTGACTCTTCTGTGTCTTCTTTTGGAGAGGCAAGTGCTACTTTGACTACTACTTCAAATTTTCTGGAACTCCATACAATATAATTACACAAAGTAATAAATAAAAAATACTCAAGATAAATACCGCTTTTGCACTGATGAAATCATAACCACTTATAATCCTGTGATGGTTAGCGTGAACGATCGGCCCAAAACTCCAGAATGCCCCCTTGCGAGCTGTGACATCAACAGTCCGTTTTTCAAACTGTTGACAGCACGGAGAGTCGTATCACCTGACTTATCATACACCGTGCGAAAAAGATAAGAAAGTTTGAGAATGGAATAATTAATTTAGATATATCAAATGGACGTGGAACTCATTGGGTTTGTTATTATAATGATCCTAAATATAATAATATAAAACTAAAGTTTTCGGCAAAATCAAACATCTGTTAAATGTGAGTTCTATTATATGAAATATATAACTGAAAGAAATAAAGAAAAATCTCTTGTTGAAGTATTATATTTTTTACTCAAGAACCAAGTGACATTAATGAAAAGTTTGTATTATATAAACGAAACTGTTAATTTTAGATTCAAAAGATGCTGAGATTTTACAGTTCAATATGAAGTACCCACTCCATTGAATGATTCAAGAATAACTTTAAAATCTACGTCCATGTGGATTTGGTGGAATAATATTGATGAAAATTATGAAAATAATACATTTCAGTATTTTGATAGCAGTTTATGGTATAAAGTACCTGCAGATGATAGGAATTATACATGAAGGGAATTAAATAACTTTTTAATAAAACTATTTGGAGATGATTCTCCACTTAAATTTAAAGCATACACAGCGCTGTACAGTTAAGAGATGAATATTAAGTTGAAGTAAGAGAGGGTAAATGCATGAAATTTTAGGGTTTGTACTAGAATTATATGATCAAAACTATCAAGGAGGAGAATATATGACACATATTTCTAGGGGAATTGATGACATCCATATCCATTGTGACATAATTACAGGATCTCAATAAAATAATCTCAGTTTAGATATTTTATATTCTTTTACACCATCTAATTTACCTGGTAGTTTAATAAAAATCGATGAAATTAATCCTATATTTTCCCCAATTAATAGAAGGGATTGTAGATTAATTTTATCATAAAAATGAATTATAATAAACATAGTTACATGCAAAAGCAAACCGATATTATGGGGGTAATATCTAGACTGAATGAATTAAAACCGTTGGTAAAACATTATTAAAAGTTTTGGGTAAATCAGCAAAATCTGCAACTGAAGATAAAGCGTAAAAAGGTTATCCAAAATAAACTTAAAAGTACACTATCTCAAAAACCTAAAATACCTCTAACAATTAAATAAAATTCAAGATCGATGTATAGAAAGCAAAATAAAAAAATAATAATGTCTTTGTAGGAATTTAAAATGTTACATTTGTAAATGGTGGAAATTTGTTTAGGCCAACTAGATTATCAAACGCTAGAATAGAAGTTGAATCAAATGCTGATATTGTGCTTCATTGATTCATCAAGATAATGGACTCATAAATTTTACAAATGATTATTCCCCTTCACAGGCTATAAATGTTTTATATTATATTGATACATCAGAATCGCCTGATAAAAATAAAATAATAAATAATCCTAATAAAGATGCAAAACAAGGATCAGATATCAAATTGAATGAAAATGCATGTACCCATGAAGGATTTAGAGAAAGATTCTAACAAAAAATAGTAACATAGGAAAATTCTGGAATCCGTTAAGACAGTTACTTGGATTTTTGAAAATTAATTTATGGTACACCTGTCACATTTGAGTTTAAAGAAACGGTCATAATGATATGTTGTATACAGATGTTGCAAATCCCAATTATAAAGTTATATCGGGTTTTACATTATGGCCAGTGTTTCTTTCAGGCATACATCCGGGGGGTAGGGTCCTCCCAGAAACGACCATTTGCCCCTCCACCTGAGACATTTTATGTTACTCAGCAAAATGTTAATAAATTCAGGCTACAATGAAAAAAAGTTTCGTTTCTTTTGATGCTGCAAATATTCCTCCAATTATAATTTTTTAAATATGTGTTCAAGTATTATAGTTTATTTTGCTAAAAACTGTATTAAGACGCATGCCATTCTTCAAAATATGATAAGCAGACTAATCCTACCACATAGTCAGGGAATCGCGATTCAGGATCAGGAGTGTGTTGAATGCATTTTATAGATAAAAATTTCAGGCCTGCCGAAACCAAGAAGCAACTCCAATAGAACAAAAATTAAATGAAGAAACTATAGATTTTCTTAGTGATTTCATTGATTGGAAAGAAGTTACAAGACATCAAGAATTAAATGAAGATTTCATTATTCAATATAAGGATACAATTAACAGGTGTGATATCGTTATATCGTTATCAATATAAAACTAGTTGAAATCGACGGTCAGTTGTTTTTTTTTTGTTTTTTTTTTTTGAGAAGAGTAAACTCATACCAAGCAACAAATGTAAACTTTTATTTGATTGACAAAAAAATGTTATAAATTCATTGAAACACTTCAGTAAAGACAATATCTTGAGTTCACCATTTGCGGCAGGTAATCCAGGTGCATCTTCATGAGTGATCTTTACAGCAACAGATGCGTTGATCTTGCTCGAGATAGGGCAACTTAGTGAGAAGATGTGAGACTGGTTCTAACAGGCATTGGCACTTTGGCAAGTCGCTGCTCTACTTTGACAAGGTTCTAAGTGACAAAATTTTCAAATTTGAGGTTGTCTTCAATATGTACTATTTGTCATTCTGTATCCAGGCACTGACTTTTAACAGCCTATGTTAGCATTTTATGGAATAAGCAAAAGTGACACAGTTGTAAATGCAGTGCTATTAAAAGAAATCATACAGTGACAATGTTGTAACTGTTAAAAAGCCATAATACGAGTTTTAACGAAAGCCAGTAGTTTGATATAACGTATGTTTTGTCAAACTACTGACGAACTTGTTTGGGCGGTATTAGCTTTTCAATAAAACGCTGAGTCTGACCGTTTTATACCGTCAGGGCGATATAATGTACACTTGCATGTCCACAACATCGGTGGCCAGTTGAATTTAAGCCCGCAAGTGAGTCACGGCGCAGTTGTACCTCGTTGATTCCTGGTGGCCAACGGCGCAGTTGCACCTCGTTGATTCCTGGTGGCACGGTAGAGGTTTTTAGTTTGACCTTCGTATTTGAGTAGTACTATAGCGTCTAGAACGGAAAGTGTGCCGTGTGAACTCAAAAACTGCGTTCGAAATATGCCCCACGCCGCATCGCGGCGCTGCAGACGGCGTCTGTGTCAGAGAATGTGTGTAGTGATGTGCAATGTAACCCAAACAACGGGGGTTGGATTAGGATGTAAGTGTGCGATTATGGAAACATCTTTTACGGTTCAGTAAAATGCCTTAAGTCTGCCGCAGAGTGCAGCGTCGTCAATTTAATTTAAAATAGATTTCTACGTGATTTAAATTGATATGCAACATCCTCGAAGAATGCCTACCAAAACGATAACAAATGGCGTGGATGTGCGAAGTAAAGACGTGCTGTTTGGAAAATTCAAATGTAGATCACTCAGTAGCTGCTAGTGGTAAGTTGAGATGGAGGGGCTGCATTCAAATTGTGTAGATATCACTTCGAAAGCTAAGTTACTAAACCTGCAGATGCTGTCCCTTTAATAATAATTTATATATATATACTCGTAGAAATGAATATTTAGTTTTTATATTTAGCAACTAATAGGGAAATTCTAGAGATAACCGATACCTCAATTAGGGAACATATCAGGGGGGGGCACATTTATGAAGAAAATAATCGGCGTATAAAACTTGGTTTGATGCGTTATTTCTGAAAAGAAAAGTGCTTAGCATATTTTGTAGTCACAAATCATTTTAATGTGAACTTCCGAATCGTAGTGCTATCCAGTATTTTTGTGTGTATTTCCTCATTGTTTACCTTGTGGAGACATACTCATGCATACACCGGTACTGGCCTCCCGGTAATAAATAAGGGCGTCCTCCTCCCCTTTCTACTTCGCTTCCGTGTCACTTCCTATTGGGCGCTCTAGCATAAATCTCCTAGTTTCCTATTTCTAAGGGTTGTTTAAGACCTGGGGTAAGACACTCCCTTCCTAAAATCCTCTACATATGATCATTTGATCATCGCCCACGCATACACCATTGCACAGCAAAGAAATTAGTTCCACATACATTCCATGCAGGACCCTTATTCTAACGATCTTAACATGATCCTAACGATCCTAACATGACGCTCATTAATCAGTGCATCCTTCCAGTTGTTACGCACAGAGCAGAGACATGGACCTCAACTAAAACAGATATACCGAGGTTGAAGACAACGGAAAAAAGCATTGAGAAATGCATATTTGATGTAACCAGGAACATGAAAGATACAATGAGGAACTTGTGGATCGGGAAAATTACAAGAATTGAAGACAGCAATGATCAGAATACCTGAAATTGCAATGGGATGGACATATTTCTAGAAGAAAGAGCCAGCGAGAAATATTAAACTGGATAGCAAGGGACAAAAAAAGACCCAGAACATGATGTGAGAGATGGGTGGATGAAATTCGGGAGCAAGAAGAAAACTGGCTCTAAACAGACTGTTGTGGAAGAAACTTGGAGACTTTCATCCAGCAGTGGATTGAGATAGTGATTGTAAATGATATATAAATGTAGATACTGTAAGAGCAACACACACTCAGTTAAGGGAACCAGTTTTAAAGGTAAAAAAAATAATGCGTGTGCCAGTGACAGCGGACACGCACCCAACGTCATATACGCATTTTCAGGTGTCAATTATGACCCCTAGAAATATAATAAATATTTTTCTTCTGATACGCTCCCTTTGGAATTTTGACTTACAGGCATTCTCTTTAATAAATACGAATTGCAAACATATTCCCAGTTTCAATTTTCAAGATATGATTACAATTTAGTGTAGAACAATTTGTTTTCAAAATTTACCAACTTCGTAAATTTTCTAAACAATTGTGTTTGATTAAATGTTGTGTTCAAAGTAATTAAGTATAAAGCACTACCTCAACTGAAATGTGCAGCTTATTTATTTGGGGGGGGGGGGGTATGCATATGCAGCAGAGAAGTAAAATATGGCCAATGGAGCAACTTCAATGTTTTTTGATGAATAGAAATTTACATGAGTTTAAAAGCAAAAATTTGGCTGTGCCTGGTAAGTGAAAATATTGATTTTGTGCAAGTATTTCGCTGCAGAAATTAGTCATTTTTTTCATTTTTCAATTTATCTATTACTGAACTTTATTCTTAATTGCAATTTGTTCACATGCCCATTTTGACCAGAAGTGAAACTTTTTGGCAAAAATCTCGGCAACTGAGAGCTGCAGCCCCCAGGGACGTTTTATTCAAAGGAAATGAACTGATGTGGGAATATGCAGAGTTTCCTTGAGTTTCCCACATGAGTTGGTTTCAATAGCAGTCAGAGCAGCGCGCAAGCGCTCTTTTCGGTCCCAGTGGCGTTGTGCAGGGAAAACTTCCAGCCGAGTTCAGTGAACTTCTCTCTTGATGTGGCATGAAAAAAAACTGCTTTGGATTATTGCAGGAGCCGCTCCTGCTGTATATACAGAAATTGCAAGGCTTTTTTGTATGGGACATTATATTGAATGTGCTTATTTTGAATTGAATGCTTAAGTGTCAGCATCGGCGATGTTGGCCAGTGACCATCACGCACAGTGGCGTAACTGTGTTTCAAAATCGAGGGGTGGGGGTGGGGGTTCTGATCACATAATGTATATACGCCAGCGATGTTGGTAACCATGTTTAATCGACATCGCTGTTTTATTAAATACACATTATACACGTGTTCGCATTCTGCGAAAAATTACAATCTTATATTATAAAATAATTTAGTTGGTTTGCATAAAAAGTTTATATCATTATATTCCCGAAACATTTGGAAGATCATTTACATTGGGAATCCCAGACTATGAAAATATGGGGGTCCTGACCCCCCCCTCCAGTGGTTAGGCTTATGATCAGGTATAAGTAATGCCGTGGTTCAACAAATTTAATGCTGCCAGTCAGAGACAGAGCTCTCCTTAAAAACAATTTAGGGACAGCGGGCAAAATTTACTGTTTGAAGTAAATACGTGGGGGCATGTAAATATAACGTTGTGCTTCCATGTATCTACTCTTCAAACGGTTATACAGAAACAGCTGATATATAGCATCTAAAAGGGGAAATGTGCCGAGCGCCCAGCGTATGTAGTGATTAGCGTGGATATAGCAGATATATGTAAACGTTGGGTAAGCTTTTCATATTATTAAGAGGCTTAACAAAAATAATTTTTGCCTGTTACTGACTAGTTTAAAAAACGGTGTGTACCACCTTATTTAAGCTGTGTCACACGCATTTATAATGACATTCCTCTCTGACTGAAGCATAATTTTGGTCATAATGCATGCATGAGAAAACATTTACCAGTAATTGTTAAAAAAAAACGGAAAAAAAAAAAAAAAAAAAAAAAAAAAGAAGGTCTGATTTGGAGGGATTTTTTATACCGTTAGATAAATTTTACTATGAAATGAAGAAATATTGTGGGGGAGCAAATAATTTGCCAAGACATTTTTATTTGTTCTTAATTTCTGAAATTGGAATTATTTCAGTCTCATACTGATATTCCCTCAGTAAATCCAGAAAGGTTTATCGTCCCAGTAAGGTGCGCGCAGTGACACATTGTGTACAATGTTAACATGTAACAACGTTGTTTAATGCCCCTAGTAGTTGGGAATAGGTAATACAGATATAATTTACTCCAACTGAAACAAATGTTGAAGCACATGTGAAAAAACTGACCTCTGGCGTGGACCGGTGTGGAATATTGAACTCTCATCAGCACGGGGACCAAAGGCTTGCTGATGAGAGTTCATTATAAATGGCTTTAAGAATTTCCATACAGAAGCCACGTGCAGTTTGTAATAAAGCAATGTTTTAATCTTACATTGCTTGTATGTACCAAGCATTATTTATTACAATATTACCACATCTCAGCACATTGGTTAAGCTTTATTCAATTTATACAGTGAGGCAAAAGTAAGCATCCCATTTTAAATGTTTTTTTTTCGTTTTTATTTTTTATAAAGTAGAAGCTTGATTAATTCATTACGGGCTGTTATATGTCAAAGGCTAGTGCAGCAGTTGTTGAAATTTTTTATCAAAAACCGTTTCTCAATTGTATAGCGACAGAGAAATTTATCAGCAACAGAACTTGGGAGGGGCATTTAAAAAGTAACATTACACAAAAAATAAGTAACACACAACTTGATTTTTAGGCATCTTAGGAAATGCAATTGAATCAAAGAGCAAAAATTTGTGAATGCAACTATTAGATGTTTTCACACATAATTAAATTTCCAGAAATAAATTTAATACCTGTTTATTTTATTTTTTATTACTTTTACACCACCTTGTAAAGAGTAAATTAGTCACACTTAATCACACATGGCATTTTGCAAGTTTTCTTCAAAATACTGAATTTTGTAGTATATAATTCCATCATGGAAGCCCTAGTTAGCAATGCTGAAAATGCCAAAGCTAAATGTTGATTGAAAAAAAAGTGTGTTTATATCAGATTACCACCAGTGGTTTTGGGATTTGAACATTAAAAATAAAAAAAGATGAAGGGGTGGGGCGGTTTGCTAAAGAATCCCACAGTTCTAAACATTTTTAATGAAAAATAGTAACTCTGCAATGTTATTACCACCACACATGTTCCTTAAAATCTTTTTGTATATTAATATCTTATCTGCTGAATTATTCAGTTACTTGGTGGGGGGGGGGGGGGCAAAAATTTTTTTTTTTAAATAAATACATTTAAAGAAATGAATTTTGAACCTCTAAATAACTTACCAGTTTTTGTAACTTTCTTTTCTAAGTTTGTTAACAACCTGGACATTTCTTGACCTCATTATAAGCTGGGAAAATTCTTAATGATTTGGGTTAAATTTCTAGGATCACTTATTTGCATATGCATTAGGCTTACTGTCTGCTATGTGCTTACATATCATATTTAATGAAGGAAAAGTTAACTAGCCACTGCTACATACTCCCAAAGTTATCCATTCTTTTTAATACGGTCATATGTTTACATATGGTAATATATAGTAGATCAGTAAACACAGTAGTGGCTGCTCTGCTTGCTCAGAGTTGAACATTGGTAATGTGACTAAGTTCAAACCCCTGGGTTTGAATGACGGAACCTGTTCTGTTGCAAAGTTCTTATTAACTGTTAAGGTAGTTTTGAGGAAGCGCGGTGAGGGTTTGAGCTGTAGCATTACTGTGGAGTCGGTATATATTTACTGACTCCACAGTAATTATAAGTGAGAGCTATTGACTGACTCCACAGATATTTACTCACTCCACAGTAATTAAAAACCTGTCTCTCACTTGCTTCCTCATAAAAAGAACCTCAACACCCAGATCCACGGACTTCATATTATTTGCAGCGTCTCAGCTTAAGGTACTTCATTTTTTCTCTATTATCATTGTGAATCTTATTAAGTCCCTTTATATAGAAATGCAACCGAGTCAGTAAATAAAATTTTGCAATCTTACATGTCACATCTTTACTGTGTTCGGCACAACCAATGAATATAATTTTCTATATCATCAAGAAAGCTAGAATATCAACGATACTATGTGTAGTTTTTCGGTGCTGAAATAATGTGTAACAATACCTTCCAGTTGACTGACAAGAACTAGGAGTTCCTTTGATGGATATAATAAGCCACCTTTATCAAATTCTCGTATCAGTGTTCCAGAAAATCTGGCTTTTTCTTCAATACTGCATGTTAAACACATTTTAGTACAATCTTTGCATTTAGTTATTGCAACACATTTCCTAGCTACATAACCTGCAACATAAACTAGCAACTGGTTATAGGAATTATGTGGAAAAAGGGAAGCACGATCAGAATATGCAGCACTATTCAAGGTATCTTTCACATTATCTAGCATTCCATCACTTAAAAGTTCATTTAAATTTAACAAAATATTAGGTTTGCAACTGATGGTGTCACTTGGCCCAATAAGGGAATTGATGGTTTCTGTTGTGCAGCTAGTACCTCACTTTACAGGCTTGGCCAGATTATAAAAACTTAAACACTGAATGGTCACTAAAAATTCTGCTGCAGTGGGGTGGTCATTGCAGCCTGACAGTTGCCGAATAATGTCAAAAATGTTTTCTATTGAGTCTTGACTCAAGCGCGATGTCATTACATACTTGTAGTTCAAGGTTTCTGTTAGATATTTTAGTAGAGAGATGTACTGCTTATAGTGACTCGTAATCCTGCAGCTGTGCTAGCACTTAAAAACCCAATCTTCTTATCTCCTGCAAAAGCTTTCCATTTATCTAAATATAACAGAAAATCATTAAGTACTTTGTATCCCTCAGAATCTACGCGGAGACTACTTGATGGACTCCTAGAGGTCATTACAGTTATTAACTGCATCATCAACTTTATGAAAAATGCAGTTGCATTAGTACTTCCAAACTGTATTTCAATATGATGCTTATAGAGAAAAAGGCCTTTTAATACTTCGTTGCTAAAAAGCTGCAAAGCATAGCTTGCGCTCATTTTCTCAAAGTTATTCGGGTGAATATAAATGCGTGTAATTTTTGGCATGGCTTTTAGAGTAGTTATGTCAGAGTCCTTCCTCCATGATGCTTCAACATGCTCTGGTCTTGCTTCTCCTTCGGGCAGAAGAAAACCTCTGGTAACAAATGCGTTCCGTACACATTTTATTAAGAGAGGAAAATCTGATATGAAATGTAAACTTATAGAACAATCTGTAGGATGCATAATGCTGTATTTAGTTCCAGAACAATCTGCTGATATACCAAATGTCTTCCACATATTCCTGTTCCAAGAAGCCCCATCACACGCAACGAAATCAACAAGCAGACCTGCATTTTCAGTGAGAATAACAGCTTCAATAATTAATTTTGCAAGCAAAGTTCCACTTATATCGTTACTTGTGGCAAAAACACCAATTATTTGGGTCCAATCTCCACTTAATGGCTGGAACACCATTACCAGTCCGTGATTACATGGGGTAGCTTAACAGTTTCTGAAGTGTATGGCCCAATATCAACAAACCCTATTATTTCACCAGATGATGCCACTACTCCCCCTAATTTTCTAGATACAGAACGCAAAATAGTATACGCAAATAAAAAATATCATTCAGGCTGAATATGGGTTGGTGTTACAAGAGGATTTGATGGAATAAAATTTTCACAATCTATAAATATATAAGGAAAAATTAAAGAAACATAAATTAAAATAAATAGTGCTACTCCTAATCCTAATAAATCTTTTACTGTAAATAACGGGTGAAAAGAAATCTTGTCTCTATCTCGCCAAATCCCCAACGGATTTCTCGACCCTGTCTCGTGCAAATAAACTAAATGAACTACTACTACTACCATTACAATAAATGGTAAAATGAAATGGAAAGCAAAAAACCGGATTAATGTTGGTCCCCCAACTGCGTATCCTCCTCATACTCATTCTACTATAACCTTACCTACATATGGAATCGCTGAAAGAAGGTTAGTAATTACTGTTGCTGCTCAAAAAGATATCTGGCCCCAAGGTAATACGTACCCTAAAAAAGCCGTGGCTATTCTTAATAAAAAAATAGTCACTCCTCTTATTCACACATTTTTTAAACGATATGAACCATAGTATAACCCTCGCCCCATATGAAGATATAAAAGAAAAAAGAACAATCTTGCCCCATTAGAATGTAACACCCGAATTAATCATCCACTATTTACATCACGTATAATATGAATTACAGCTGAAAAAGATAACCCCACATCTCCAGTAAAATGTAAAGCAAGAAACAATCCTGTCCCCAATTGAAATCCTAAAAATAATCCTAATAACGATCCAAAATTTCATAAATAAGATAGTCTCCCAGGAGTCGGAAGATCTACTAATATCCCTCTTACTGACTTTATAAATACATCTTTCCTCCGAATATTAATTATCAAATCTACACACGAGCGGGACCCGCCCATCAATCTCTTACTCACACAGCTATAACCATAATTCTTAACAAAATTACTAACATAGTTAAATTTATTAACAAAAAACAACCCTCCCACAGAGACAACGATCTAAAAGAAAAATTAATATAACCTCCTATAAATAAAAAAGACCATCTCCCTACAACGACTGTTATAACTACTACTCCTCATAATTCAAACTTCTCGTTAGGAGTTATTCTTGCTATATAAGAAAATACAACCATAATTCCTCTTAAAATCACCAACATCAATAAATACCCAAACCATATTCTCTTTAAATAAATATACATTAAAAATATAAACTCTAGAGTAATTATTACCATCAGTGCAACTATTCTTATAGGTTGAGAAACCCCTAAAATTCCTAAACAAAGAAAAACAATCATTATTATCAATATTATTAGTAGTTTAATAAACACCCGCTTTGGATGCAGGAATTTTCTAAATTTTTATTAAATTTATTATTATAACTAGACTCCTTAGAATTATGTGATGACGAACTAATATCATTATAATACTTATTAGACTAGAAATATTTCTTCTTTCTTACTTAATAGCATTTATTTTTTTATCTCCACCCTCCAACTCTATTTTAATTCTACTATTTCTTACAATCATAGTAAGAGGAAGATCAATAGGTTTAAGTTTTCTTGTATCTATTTCTCGATCCTTTCATTCCTCATCCTCTATTTATATCAATCTTCTTAACTTTGATAACCATTATTTCTCCAATCATAATCTGAGTCATTCTCCCCTCTCGTCTTAAACAAAATTTACCATTTTCTTCTATTTTAATTTCAATGTGAATTTTAGTTTATCCCTATTCATCCCATAGTTCTCTTTACAACTTCATATTTTTTTCAGATACCCTTTCCTTTACGGTTATAACACTCACTTTAATATCATTTCATCTAATTATTCTTTCATCCTTCAACTTACATAAAATTTCTCTCCTAATAAATATTATTATTTTACTTCTTGTTATTTCTTTTCTTGCAGGAAACAATTTACTTTTTTATATTTTCTTCGAAGCAGTTTTAGTACCTACGTTATTTTTAATTACTCTAGGAGGAAATTCTCCCGAACGACTACAAGCAGGAACTTATTTAATTTTATACACTATTTTTGGTTCTTTACCCCTCCTTCTATCATTTTTATTTTTTCATCTAATATATTCCTTCATTTATTCTAATTCTAGACCTTATATTATTAATTTACCCTTACTTTCTATATTAGCATTTTTAATTAAACTTCCCATTTTTTTCTCACATCTATGACTTCCTAAAGCTCATGTAGAAGCCCCCTAGAGGGAAGAATAATTTTAGCCGCTGTTCTTCTAAAGCTTGGGGGTTATGGTCTCATGCGGATTACTCATACTTTATATTCTCTGCCTCTTTTCCTTAAAAATAGAATCACCTCTATTAGAATTTCAGGGGCATTTTTCACAAGCCTTAATTGTACCCGACAAAAAGACATAAAATCTCTTATTGCCTATTCTTCAGTTACCCATATAGGGTTAGTTTTATCTGCTATTATAACTCTAAAACCTGCCGGATTTTATGCAGCCATTCTCATAATGTTTGCGCACGGTCTTGCTTCATCTGGACTTTTCTTCTTAGTCACAATTATGTACAACCAAATTCACTCCCGAAGCGTTATCTTATGTAAGGGTATTCTATCAACTCTTCCTAACTTAACCTTTTGATGGTTCATTTTTTCAGCCGCTAACATTTCTGCCCCCTTCTATTAATATAATAAGAGAAACAATTATCTTTTTAAGAATTCTTCAACTCAATTTAATTTTAATAGTTCCACTTTTTTTGGTATCTTTTACAACCGCAACTTTCGCAATCATTTTGTATTCTAACATTTCTCATAATAAAAGATCTTTATCCAAACCTCTTCACTCTCCCACCCCTAAGTCATTCCTCAGCCTCCTGATTCATTTACTCCCCTTATCTTAATCTCAATAAAAGCAGACATCTTAAGAATTTAATAAATTAGTTTAAGAAAAACATAAATTTGTGGAGTTTAAAAATTCCCATTCCCAATCTAGCTATATTTATATCCATCTCAGCATTTATTTTTTTAATCTCATCTCTCAATTTATTTTATTTTAATACAACAATTTCATTCTATATTCCTATTTTGTCCTACTCGTCTATAGAAATAAGAGTAAGTTTAATTATAGATTGAATATCTTTATTATTTTCATCGGTAGTTATATTCATTTCATCTGCGGTTATTTTGTATTCATCAGAATATTTACCATCAAAAGAACATCCGCGATTTTCTTGTATTCTTTTAATCTTCATCTTATCTATACTAATCTTAGTGTTAAGAAGAAATATCTTTTTCATTATACTAGGGTGAGATGGTTTGGGCCTTTCTTCTTATCTACTAGTTATATACTACCAAAACGCTAAATCTAGAGAATCAGGAGCCCTAACTATTTTATCAAATCGAATCGGAGATATTACTATTATTATAGCTATTGGAATATTAGCATCTCTAGGTTCATGAGATCTCCTCCTTTCTAACCTTTTTCCTACAATAATTTTTATTCTTCTTTCTATCGCAGCCTTTTCTAAAAGAGCCCAAATACCTTTCAGAGCTTGACTTCCTGCTGCCATAGCAGCCCCAACACCTATTTCAGCTTTAGTTCATTCTTCAACATTAGTAACAGCGGGGGTTTACCTAATAATCCGAACAATAAATAATCCCCATCCATTAACTCTTTTCATTTTAATAACCATTTCTTCTCTAACAATATTTTTTGCAGGGATTTCCGCAAACTGAGAACAAGACCTTAAAAAAATTATTGCCTTAAGAACCCTAAGCCAAATTGCTATAATATTTTTCGCTATTTCTATTTTTGCCATTAATACTGCTTATTTTCATCTTATTACTCATGCTCTATTTAAAAGAACTATATTTTTATGTGCTGGAATTATTATTCATAGTTCTAATTATCAAGATATACGGGCTCACGGTGCTTCTACGAATCACTCTCCAATTCTTATCTTCAGTCTAGGGCTCACAAGCATAGCATTAATAGGTCTCCCCTTTTTATCAGGATTTTATTCCAAAGATGCAATCATCGAACACCTTCTATCAAAATCTCTCAGAACAATTCTTGTTCTTTCAACATTATTCTCTATTGGGTTAACAGCGTCATATTCCTCCCGCATGACTTTTAATTCTTCAAGATTTGTAATTAAAAATCATCCAGATAAATCTTTTCATACTCCTAAAAATATAATATTAGCTATTACTCTTTTATCACCATTCTCAGTAATTTTAGGATCTTCTTTAATTTGAATTATCCTCCCATATCAATTAAGTACACTCCCTTTATTCTTAAAACTATCAATCATATTCCCTATTATTTTTGGATTATGTTCTGGTATCCTTTTATCCTTTAAATCAAAAAGATTCTCAAAATTAGGCGAACCCGCCATCTCTCTATGATTTCTTCATATAATTTCCTGCAATCCCACTCTCCACTCCACAAAAAAAGGATCTCTTTTTATAAAGCTAGATAACTCGTGATTAGAAATTGGAGGAGGTCAAGGTTCCTTTAACCTAATAAAAACCTCAAGAAAATCTCCGGATGTCATAAATTCTTTTTCCCTTATAGCTCTTTCACTCTTAATTTCTATTCCTCTTATTTTTTCTTTTTCCTTCCAAAGAAGCTCTTTAAGAGCAATTTATTGAAGATAAAAAAGACCAATCCTTTTTTTGTCCTGAAAAAACAACGTGGTCCACTTTTATTACCAAAATCTAAGTCGAAATCAGACCGCTATTAAAGCATCTTTAAAGTAGCTTTTAACTATCGAAGAGTTAGCAGCTCCTCATTACTAATCAGCATGTTTCCATACGGTGAAGATTGCAAATCAACCCCAAACCAATTTACCTTTTTTCATTAACATTGAAACTGCATATAGCTTCCTATTCTTGTGGCAGATTAGTGCACTAAGCTTAAGACTTAAAAATTCTACTCAGCTCAATCCAAAACACCATTATAATATTCATAAACCAAACCTAAATATAATATCGCTATAAATACCCCCATTCCTAAAAAGCCTCCTAACCCTGAAATCACAAAAGGAAGAGGAATTAATAGAGTAATTTCCACATCAAATACCAAAAATAAAATAGAGATCAGAAAAAATCGATAAGAAAATCACATTCGGGACTGAACTATTTGGTCAAACCCACATTCATAAGCTGAAACTGAATTTTCGCTAGTTTCCACTTTTAATGATATCATCAAAAATAATGCATAAATCAGCACAACTACAAAAATTCTAATTATCATAACAATTAAATATATACTTCTCCTTTCAATTGGAAATAGAATGTACCTAATACTGCTTTATTACCCCCCCCACCAATAAACTACCGAAAACAAAAATAATCAGATTACATCAACAAAATGTCAATATCAAGCTGCTGCTTCAAATCCAAAATGATGCTTCTCAGATAAATGTCGCATTATAACTCGAGCTCAAATAATTACTAAAAATAAAGACCCAATTACAACATGAAGACCATGAAATCCTGTCGCTACAAAAAATACTGAACCAAACACAGAGTCTCTAATTCTAAATGTCGCCATAATATATTCAAACCCTTGAAGAAAAAGAAAATACAATCCTAATCCTCAAGTAATCATTAATGATTTAGAAGCCCTATTTAAATCACCATACAAAAGACACTGATGAGCTCATGTGACTCTTACTCCCGATGATAATAAAATTACAGTGTTAAGTAAAGGGACTTGAAAAGGATTAAAAGCTTCCACTCCTGAAGGTGGTCACACAGCGCCTAACTCCACAGTAGGAACCAAACTAGAATGAAAGAAAGCTCAAAAAAAGAAACAAAGAAAAGCAATTCTGATAAAATAAATAACAATATTCCTACTACCAATCCTTTCACAACTACATTTATATGATATCCTTGAAAAGTTCTCTCTCGAACTACGTCTCGTCATCATACTACCACCACTATAAAAACAAAACAAGAAGATAATTCCAATAAATCAAACTTTATAAAAAATATTATCTTAGCTACACCTAAAACTACACCCCACACCCCTAAACCTATCATTAAAGGCCATGGGCTCACACTCACTATATGAAAAGGATGAAACACTATCATCAACTAGTAATTTTCTAAAGTATATAATATTACAAGAACACTAAAAACAAACGCTTGAATAAAAGCCACGGCACATTCCAAAACTAATATTAATCTTTGTAAAAGTACAGACACCAAAAAACTTCTCCATGAAATTAATCTAATTCTTGAAATAAGACCAATAATTAAATGACCTGCCATCATATTAGCAGCCAAACGAACAGAAAGTGTAATAGGTCGAATCATTATTCTGATTCTTTCAATTAACACTATAAATGGAGCCAATCCTAAAGGAGATCCCTCCGGCACAAGATGAGCTCTTCTTTCCTTAAATTTTATGACCCAACCCAAAATCAATCTCATTATCCACATTACTCAACCCAATCTTAAAGTAACCATCAAATGACTAGTTCCTGTAAAAACAAAAGAAAATAATCCTAAAATATTATTAATCCCAAGAAAAATAAACAATGCTGTACTTATATACACTAAACCTAAAAAATTAGGAAAAGAAATTTCCCTAAACATTTCTGAAACTTTATTAATAATAAATATACCCAATGAACCTCCACACCCTCATAAAATAAAATATCCGCTAGGAACTAATACTAAAAGAATCCTATAACTAATCAATTTAATGATAAACCAAAAACTGAAACTGGATCAAACACTGAAAACATTCTTATTATCATTGTTTCCTAACTACTAATAATACTTTCCCTTTCCTTCTCTTCTAATCCTTACACTGTCCCATCTCCCCATAATTATTCCAACAATCATTACTAATAATATTATTACAACCGGAAATACTACTCAATATATAGGTCTTATCTGAGGAATATCTACTTCTTCAATCTGACAAACTGATATCTTTTAACTTTATAGTTCATTATTAATTTAAGAGACTAACACCTTAATTCGGCCACTTTTCTAGCCTCATTGTTCCAAAAAATCACTTTTTCTCACAACTATTATTACAATTGGTATAAATCTATGATTTGAACCACAAATCTCTGAACACTGACCTACATAAACTCCCGGACGATTGACTATAAAAACCAATTGATTTAATCGCCCAGGAATACCATCAGCCTTTACTCCTAACACCGGAACGGTCCAAGAATGAATTACATCTCCTCTTGTCACAATAACTCGAGTTCCTCTAGCAACTGGAACTCTTAAAATATTATCTACTTCTAGCAATCGAGCAAACTCCTCTTCTCCTCTAGGTTTTATAAAAGATTCGTACATTTTACTCCCCAAATCTGCATATTCATAAACCCAATATCACTGTCGTCCCGTTGCTTTAACTGATAAATCAGGATCATCCAACTCTTCCATTAAATAAAGTAACCTTAATGAAGGTAAAGCAATAACTAATAAAAACAAAGCTGGTAATACCGTTCACACACTTTCCAATTCTTGACCCTCCATTACTCTTCGATGAAATCTAAAAGTCAATAAAGAACTTATTAAAATATAACCCACTAAAATAGTAATTAATACTAAAACAATTATCGTGTGATCATGAAAAAAAATTAATTGTTCTATCACAGGAGCCGCTGCATTCTGAAAATACAAAGAACCTCACACCGGCAACTACCGTCTTACTATAGTCAACTGATTAAAAGTATGATCTAACGGCGGGACGTCATGAATTCACTCCATAGAACCCGAAATACTATAACCCCCTCCTACTCTTAATTTTACCACAAGAGCCTCTCATACTAACAAAATTATTAACATCACCGCAAACAACGAAATAATTGATCCCAAAGAAGAAATCACATTTCAGGCTAAAAAACTATCTGGGTAATCTGAATAACGACGGGGCATCCCATTCAATCCCAAAAAATGTTGAGGGAAAAATGTTAAATTTACTCCAATAAATATTATAAAAAATTGCAGCTTCATTCACCTAGAACTTATCATTGTACCAAAAAATAAAGGAAATCAATACGACAATCCAGCTAAAATAGCAAACACAGCTCCTATACTAAGCACATAATGAAAATGAGCTACAACATAATAAGTATCATGAAGAACAATGTCCAAAGAAGAATTAGCTAATACTACCCCAGTTAATCCACCTAAAGTAAATAAAAAAACAAATCCCATACATCATATCAATGAAACATCTAATTTAAAATAAGAACCATACAAAGTCGCTATTCATCTAAAAACTTTAATACCAGTCGGTACAGCGATTACTATTGTCGCAGCAGTAAAATAGGCACGAGTATCTACATCTATCCCCACTGAAAATATATGATGAGCTCACACAACAAACCCTATTCCTCCAATTCCAGCTATTGCATAAATTATACCTAACGTTCCAAATGGTTCCCGCTTTCCTACCGACGAACTAATAATATGAGAGATTATACCAAACCCTGGTAAAATCAAAATATAGACCTCCGGATGACCAAAAAATCAAAATAAATGCTGAAACAAAATAGGATCTCCACCCCCAGCAGGGTCGAAAAAAGAAGTATTAAAATTTCGATCCGTTAAAAGTATAGTAATAGCCCCGGCTAACACTGGTAAAGAAAGCAACAATAAAATTGCAGTAATCAACACTGATCACACAAATAGAGGAACCCGTTCTATAACTATCCCCTTTCCCCGCATATTAATAATTGTAGAAATAAAATTTACAGCACCCATAATTGAAGATGCTCCCGCTAAATGCAAAGAAAAATAGCAAAATCCATTCCCCCGCTATGTCCAAGACCTGAAGAGAGAGGGGGTAAATAGTCCATCCAGCCCCAACTCCTCTATCAGTTATTGAAGATAGAACAAGCAAAAATAAAGAAGGAGGTAATAACCAAAATCTTAAATTATTTATACGAGGAAAAGCCATATCAGGAGCCCCTAATATTAAAGGAACTAACCAATTCCCAAATCCACCAATCAAAATAGGTATCACCATAAAAAAAATTATTACAAGAGCATGAGCTGTTACAATCACATTATAAAGATGGTCATCCCCTAACAATCTTCCTACTTGACCTAATTCAATCCGGATAATTACTCTTATAGCAGTTCCTACTATCGCGGATCACACTCCAAAAATCAAATATAAACTTCCAATATCTTTATGATTAGTTGAATAAACCCATCGCAGAAATTAGTTTAATTAAAACAATGAATTGCAAATTCCTTTATAAACAAAGAAATCTTTATAGATAGAAGACTGTAAATCTTCTTAAGTAACATTTTAAACCTTGAAAGTTTATAGATTTAATTATCCTACTATTCTTTACCCAAAAATTATCATCAGGAGGGGTAAAACAAATCTTCCTAACAACACAGGAACAATAAAAATCCCCCATCGATTTGTTTTACCCTCCTGATATTTCTCCATTTCCTCCTAGTATTCCAGAATATACAACTCGTAAGTATACATAGAACATAATTAAAGAACTCAAGATTATACCCCCACTCGCTATCAAATCTCTTATTACTATGCTACTTAAAACCATTCACCTCATTGCAAACCCTAAGAGTGGGGGTATCCCTCCCATTGAAAGTATACCAATAATTAAAACCTTTCCATAATCATTCATAAAATCCCCCACTAATCTTATTCCTCACATTTCAAATATAATTACAACCATTCCCACCACCAATACATACAAAAAAAATATAAAATTCACGCGAACCCCCCAACTCTCTGTCTCAACATTATTCATCCTGTGTGTTGAACAGAAGAATAAGCTATCAAACTTCGCAAATCTATTTGTCCAAAAGCTCCTATCACACCAACCCCTAGTCTTACTATTCCAACCCCTCACCCTACCACCCCCATACATTCACTATTAACATTAAAGGAACCAACTTTTGGAAAGTTATTAACAAAAAGCATACCATTCACATCAAACCCTTCATAACACCAGGAAACCAAAAATAAAATGGTCCTCCTCCAACTTTTAACGCTAATGCTACTATAACATTACCACCAGAATATAATATTCCTAAAAATAATCCTGAAGCGATACTCTGAATGAAAAAATATTTAAATAAACTTTCAGCTTCACATGAATTATCACGATGAAATCTTAATCTCAAGAATCTAAGCATATTAATTTCTATTCCTAACCAAATCATAAATCAATCTCTAAATCTGAATACTATTATAAATCTCAAACTATAGACCACCAAAAACAAGAGTAAAGAAGGGGCTATCACTTTCCATTTATGAGGTATGAACTCATCAGCTTCAAGTTAGCTTACTATATAATAAATTTATTATTAGCAATTCCCCGTATATTGAGATATAACATATAAATCGAATTGCTGTCACCATCCTCAAAAAGAACTTCATCTTTTCTAAGAATATCACTCTTACCTACCGATCCCCCCCCTACCCCTTCCGCGCCATGCGGGGAAGGGGGCTGGGATCGGTAAGAGTGATATTAATGTACTTGTATTCCGATATTCAGAGATCTATTTTAATTACTTCCTCACCTTTTTACCCCCTATGTAACCCCCCTCCCTTAAAACTTGAAAAAAAGAGACATTTTGAGAAAAAAAAAAACAGCTAAAAAGGCCCAAATCGTTAAATCAATAAAGTAGGCACGCAAGAATTTGGCTCTTGAATCGGCGGGAAACGCCTATCTAAGAAAAAAAAAACAAAAAGCCTGAGGAAAGGGTTAATTTGATAGATTAAATCACGTCATATGTGTTTAGGATAGCACAATATTAAATTTAAGTGAAAATCATTGATCCTTTTTAATTAGGACTTTGAAAAATTTGTTTTTTTTTAAAAAACAAGTTCCTTCTAACTCTAGTCAATTTTGTGCCAGCATCTGCGGTTATACAAAAGGACTTTTTAATTTCTATAGTATATATTTTAATTTTTTTTTCCTTTTGAGAATAAAATAGTGAAATCTTTATTATTAAAACAAACCATTACAATAATTTACTTCAATTTTGATAAAAAACCAGGATTAGACACCCTGTTATTCTTTATAATAGAAGGTAATATCTCTAAGAAAAACCTTTGTCCTTTGGCGGCCCTCCTCCTTTTCAGAGGAACTTGTTATTTAATCGATAATCCGCGTTTACTTTCACTTTTTTCAGTTTTTATACCGCCGTCTAAAGATAACAATTTAAGTTTTTTTCTTTAAAACTAAAGTATCCAAGTCAGGTCAAGGTGAAGCTAACAAAAAGAATTAAATGAGTTACTTATTTTTCATAATAATGAATTATGAGCAAAAGCTTAAATGAAATAGGATTTGATAGTAATATTATTTTAAAATAATAGTATGAATTAGCAAAGATGGTGCACATATCGCCCGTCGCCCTCTTCTAAAGATGAGGTAAGTCGTAACATAGTTGATCTACCGGAAGGTGGTTCAAGAGTAATTTTTAAAGCTTTATAGCAATTCACTTACACTGAATAGATATACTCGAGATTAAATCTCCAACTTAATATTAAAGTTAATTTTCTCTTTCTTATCTCTTTTTTGTTTATTTTTTAACTGGGAAGGATGAACCTTCTCTTTCAAAGATATACTTTGTACCTTTGGTATCAGGGTTAATCAAGTCACATTTTTTTAAAATTTCCCGAAAAGAAGCGAGCTACTTTTTAAATCTAGGATGTTTCAAAATTCTAAATAAATTCAAAGTAGATGTGAAATGCTTCTCGCGCTTCTTGATATCTGGTATAAACAGAATGTAAAATTACTTCAACCAATTAAGGAACAAGCCTTAATTTTTTTAAACTGAATCTTATCACTTCAACTTTAGGATTAATAGTGTCCTCTTAGTTCTTAAACACCTGACTTTCTTCTCCCTATAATATTTTATGTGTTTCTCCTTCTGCAACGCTTACAATGAATAAACTAGTAAAGTTTTAATCTAAAATTATTTATTCAACCAGTATAATATTTTTATACAAATATCTTTTCATGAACTAAAGAATTAACTGACTGTTTACCAAAAACATTTCTAATAGAAATTATTATTAGTAACGCCTGCTCAATGAATTTTTAATAGCCGCGGCCCTCCGTGCTAAGGTAGCATAATCATTCGCCTTTTAATTGAAGGATAGTATGAACGGCTTTACATGTTAACACCTTTATTTTCAGATTTTCTTTAAACTTTCTTGAGGGTAAGAAGACCTCTCATTATTTAGGGGGACGACAAGACCCTATCGAACTTTACTTCGAGTTGTGCTGGGGTGGCTATAAACAAATTCTTTTCATATCTTATCTCCCAACCCATTTTAGGATAAACTAAGTTACCGTAGGGATAACAGCATAATTTTTTCTTAGAGCCCATATCCAAGAAACAGATTGTGACCTCGATGTTGAATTAATAATCTTTTAGAAGCAGCCTTCTAAAAAGAAAGTCTGTTCGACTTTTAATCAATTACATGATTTGAGTTCAGACCGGCGTGAGCCAGGTCGGTTTCCATCTCCTTTAATAAGATTACAGTACGAAAGGACATAAACTTATTTTATTTCGTTATATAGCACATAATTGCAGTAAATTTAGAATTTAAAGATTCCTTATCGCAAGCCTTTCATTTCTTTTAATCACTGTTTCCTCATTAATTAGAGTAGCATTTTATACAATCCTAGAACGAAAAGTCTTAGGATATATCCAAATCCGAAAAGGTCCAAACAAAGTAGGACTCATAGGAATTCTTCAACCCTTCAGAGACGCCTTAAAACTTTTTTTCAAAATCTCTAATTTCAGTAGAAAATAGAAACTCAATCTTCTCTTTTTCATCCCCCGCGCTAGCGCTAACTTTTTCTATTCTCCTTTTACCTTTAATTCCATACTCAACTAATGGAATTCTCGACTTCAACTTTAGAATTTTAGGATTTTTTATTTTATCAAGTTTAAGTGTGTATGCCCTCCTTCTGATCGGATGATCTTCTAATTCTAAATATTGTTACTTAGGAGCTATCCGAGGGGTAGCACAAATAATTTCTTATGAAGTAGCTCTGTATCTTATTGTTATTTTAAATGCATTTCTTGCTAAATCCTTTTCTTTTTCCTCATTTCTTTCTTTCAATCTACATTCCCATTAATTTTTTTGGTTTCCCTAACTTTATGGATATGATTAGTTTCTTGTCTAGCAGAAACTAATCGATCACCATTCGATTTTACAGAAGGAGAATCTGAACTTGTCTCTGGATTTAATGTAGAATACATAGGAGGATGGTTTGCTCTAATCTTCTTAGCAGAATATTTAAGTATAACCGTATTAAGAATTCTTACAGTAGTTTTATACTGAGGCCCCTTAAATTTACCATCTTCTTGATTTTTAATATGTCTTCTTACATTCGCTTTTCTTTGAATTCGCGGCACGCTACCCCGATTTCGATTTGATCTTCTTATACATCTTAACTGAAAATTTTTTCTTCCCTTAACTATTGCGTTCTTCCTTTTTATCATTTCTTGTGCAATCTTATGATCTTAAACTTACAAAGTTTCTATTTTACTTAAACTAATTAACTTAGATCTATAAGGAATATCCTTATTCTTTGCTTTCAAAACAAAATAAATAGAACTACTTTAAAAACAAATCTTGAAGATATATGGCCCCTCAAAGTATAAGATACATAAAAAAGTATAAAAATCTAAATCATCCTCCCAAATCTCTAAAAGGAAGTTCCACCTCTCGAGCCCCGATTCACGTTAACAACATCCAATTTCCTACAATCATTCAAAACACCCCTCGACCTAAAAAATAAAATCCTACCCCTCCTCCATTCTGATTTATAAAAAATGGGATAGTGTATAAAATTACTACAGATGATTTACTATGAAATGAAGAAATATACTATGAAATGAAGAAATATTGTGGGGGAGCAAATAATTTGCCAAGACATTTTTATTTGTTCTTAATTTCTGAAATTGGAATTATTTCAGTCTCATACTGATATTCCCTCAGTAAATCCAGAAAGGTTTATCGTCCCAGTAAGGTGCGCGCAGTGACACATTGTGTACAATGTTAACATGTAACAACGTTGTTTAATGCCCCTAGTAGTTGGGAATAGGTAATACAGATATAATTTACTCCAACTGAAACAAATGTTGAAGCACATGTGAAAAAACTGACCTCTGGCGTGGACCGGTGTGGAATATTGAACTCTCATCAGCACGGGGACCAAAGGCTTGCTGATGAGAGTTCATTATAAATGGCTTTAAGAATTTCCATACAGAAGCCACGTGCAGTTTGTAATAAAGCAATGTTTTAATCTTACATTGCTTGTATGTACCAAGCATTATTTATTACAATATTACCACATCTCAGCACATTGGTTAAGCTTTATTCAATTTATACAGTGAGGCAAAAGTAAGCATCCCATTTTAAATGTTTTTTTTTCGTTTTTATTTTTTATAAAGTAGAAGCTTGATTAATTCATTACGGGCTGTTATATGTCAAAGGCTAGTGCAGCAGTTGTTGAAATTTTTTATCAATTTAATCCAAAACCACTGTTGTAATTTGAAATATACTTTCTAATAGTTGTTCTATTAGGTAGGATCATGATTTTGTGTTTCCGTATGTGCTCGTACAATTTTGGACTTTTTATGTGCATTAGTAAGTATTCAAGTAACCATTCCTTGGTATATGACATAGCGCTTGCAGATTTCCTTTTTGCTGCCTTATAACAATGAATAACCATTTGCTGCTGCTTAATGGGTAATTCTGCTATTTTTTCATTAATGGAAAGTTCTGTAAAATTCTTATTTTTGTTTTGGATTTTTTTTTTTGCGTAATCAGAGAGCGAAATAACCCGTTTCTTCAGCCTGTTGATTTTCCGAACTTTATTCTGATACTTATTTTTAAATGTAGCCTTTTTTCTATGATAAGCTATTTTGTGCAAAAGTAAGCGCCGCAGATACTTACATTTGAGGCAAGTCTCTGTTGTTTCTTTCCTTACACAATTTTTGCTGTACAAATGATTCTCAAAAATAACTCCACTTTCAAGGTACTTCCTGTTATTTTCAAATTCTGAAATGGAGCCTGCGCCATAACATACTGTTAGCCTATCAGTGTCTCGAATAATGGATTCTAATTCATCTTTAGAAGTAAATTAGAAACTGTGTTAGTTTTTAATCCACGTAAATACACTTCACAGGTAAACTCTGGTTCACTTTCGGTTACAACAACCAGTTTTTCAGTTGTCAATGAATTTGACAATTCACATTTGAATGAATGGACATGGAAAATTATGCACTTTGAATTATTAGCAGGAATTTGCTTAACCCAAAATTCTGAAGGAAGGTTGATATTCAGAAGGCAGTTCAGTGTAACTCTTTGGGAAGTAAATTCCAAGCTATTTAAATTACTATCAGGCTTATTATCGGTTTCCCTAACTTTCCTCTTTTTTGCCAGAGGTTTTAACAAATAATGGGGAAGGTTTGGAAATATTGTTGGAATTGCATCTGGTGTCAAGATGGGCCGATCTCCGGATATTAACACAGTCTCCTCGTTTATTTTGTGCACAAAATTTCGAACCACAAATCTCTCATCAAAGTGCAGTTCACATACAGCACTAAATTTGTCTAAGTTTTTATCTGCACGGGGAATAAATTTTTGCCATTGCTGTAAAAGTTTATCATTTTTGGGCATTCCAAAGAGCGACAGCTTACTGTTTCTGTACTGAGTATTGCAACCTGGCACAAAACAATGGTTATTTCTCTTCCGCATAATGAGCTAAGTATAACTTATATACAATATTTAGGAATCCGCAGTCCTTCTAAAACCTAAAACATAACACGTCTTCGTCTAAATTGCCGCTCTTTTCACAGTAAGCAACACGAATTTAGTTTCCCGCTCCCCTCACAGTAAAAAAGAGGGAAGGGAAGGCGATCGCAGCGCCATCTACGAAGGAGACAAATTTCGGTATCCACGCCAATTATTACGTATGCTAGGCGCTCGGCACACTTTACCTTCTAGACGCTATAGTATTACTGTTGTTACGTAATTAATTGCAATGGACAGAGAAAGTGAAATAGAAAATGTGAGTTGCGTTTCTTTCAGTACTCAGTCATCAACAAACTGCAGCGACTAAACTCCAGAATCCCCACGGAAGAGGGTTCGAGAAGGTATTGCTAAACCATGGAAATGGAAAAGCAATGTAAGACTGGCAGCACATCAGTCAGGAAAGGTATATATAAGTTGACGAGGAAAGACTGTCCGTGCGAAATAGGTAAAAACATTAAAAAATTGTCAAATTCATTGCAAATTCAAATGTAGTCAAAATATATCTGACGATGAACATTTTGAACTGCGCAAAACATACTATTCTTTGCCAAATGCAACAGAAAAGAGACATTTCATAATTAACACTACAGAACGTTCTCACACGGTTAGGCCAAAGAGAAAAAGAATTGATGATCCTAATGTGGCTGACGATGAAGACACTGATAATATTGATGAGTTACCAAGAAATAATCAAATGCAGTCGAGAAGGAATTACTCATTCAAGTATTTCTTTCATGTCAAGATGAGTAAACAATTTTATTTGGGAACTTATCCATATCACAGAAGCCAGTATATACTGCACACATGACTAAAAATACTCAGACCAACGCTGCTGATTCTGATCACAAAGGCAAAAGTGTTGGCAGTAGAAGAGTGCCAGAGGTATAACGAAGTGAATTTCTCCGTCATTTTTATCCGCGCCAGGATTCGAACCCGGGTCCACTCATTCCGGAATAAGTTGCTCTACCAATTGAGCTACGCGGACATTTTATTCTGATTCCTATTTGCCTTTATGACGTGTGCGTCCTTCTGGCAGGTACGTCACATCTCCTGGTACGTTACATCATCTTCCCCTTATTTTTATTTATTTTTCCTATCTCGCGGTGTGGAAATAACATTACACCATTGCGAGATTTTGAACGGTCGGGTCATCCGGATAGTTCGGGCGCCATTATAACGAAGTAAATTTCTCCGTCATTTTTATCCGCGCCAGGATTCGAACCCGGGTCCACTCATTCCGGAATAAGTTGCTCTACCAATTGAGCTACGCGGACATTTTATTCTGATTCCTATTTGCCTTTATGACGTGTGCGTCCTTCTGGCAGGTACGTCACATCTCCTGGTACGTTACAGAGGGTAATGCTGATTTTGCTCGGCAACATATTAAATCATTTCCTAAAATTGAATCACATTATTGTAGGGCTACTACAACGAGAAAATGCCCTGATTCGAATCTAAGCATTTCCAAAATGAATTTTTATATAAAGAGATATGTACAGAGCAAAACATTCATCCTGTTAAAGAATCTATGTATTACAAAATTTTCGTGACAGAATTTAATTTAGGGTTTCATGTTCCAAAAAGCGATCGTTGTGACTTGTGCGAAAAATTCAAAGTTGCTGAGAAGACAGGAACACTTACTGATGACTTAAAAAATAGTTACCAGCATCATGAAATTGTTAAAAATGCAATGAGAAGAGAAGAATAAAGACGAAACAGGAGCTAACCCAGTGCTTTTGTTTGACCTTGAAAATGTTCTTGCTCTTCCACGATCAGATGCAAGTTTCCTCTTCTATCTTCGTAAATTAAATGTTTGCAATTTAATTACGCACTATTCAGTGACTAAAAAGTTTATTGCGCTATCTGACCTGAAACATCAGAAGGGCGAGGTGGAAATGAACATTGCCAGTGCACTTAGAAAAATCCTTGATGTTTTGATTGAAGAAAATGACTTATCTGAACTAATTACATGGTCTGATTCATGTGTACCACAAAACAGGAACCCAATCATATCATATGCAATACAACAATTTATGAAAGAAAATCCAAGTCTTACTTCAGTACGCAGCAAAAACACAAGTGCTGGGAAACTGCTGGCCACCAGCTGGCAGTGATGGGTCACTGCTGGCTGAAATCTGCCGCTCACGGCCCGGTAGTGGTCCGTTGGTGGCAGCGCTATCAGTTGGCGAGCCATTGATGGCCCTGCAGCATCGCCGTGTATTGTGGGCCTCCAAGCAAGTGCCACTAGTGGCCCGTTGCTGGCAACCAATGCAACCCCCAACAGCAGGTGGAAGCATCGGGACTGCGCATGCGCAGAAGCAACACTTGCTGTGTCTCTCATGGTACCAGTTAGTTGAAGACGACGCTATCGCCATCGTGTTATTTTAGTGGATGTTAAGAAAAAAATCCATATGTGGAGAGGCGAATTAATTTCCTAATGAAATTTTACGTCGACGAAGATATCAGATTAAGCCGTGAAATACTAGATTACAGCCATGAAATACACCCACTCCATTCCCATGAATAACAAGAAAAAATTTGAAACCGCTTGAAACACATATCCTGGAAAACCATTAAAATAGCGTTTGTTGGAAAAAAAAAAATTATACGCGTACAAAATTTTTTAATTATTTGAAAGAAAAAAAAAGCAACGTATGTGGTGTACTCATCCATGGGTTGAATACACAAGACTGGGAGGAATTCGCTTCTAAAAATAACGAGAAGTAAAATAAAATATCTTTTACTCTTTAAAACAAATGTAGCTTCGGACAACGGAAAGGAAAGAAGGAAAGACACAACGTTAGAAATGTAACAGAATGTGACATGAACCCGGGTAAATATATATTTATTCAACAATCTCTTTTCAAGACGGCAAGGACAGTGCAAAACTTTGGAAAGCGACTCTAAGTATGTACACGCCTTGAAAATAAGTGAAGTTCCCTTAACGTAAAACAAAAAAAAAAAAAAAAAAACTATCGTTACGTTGAAAAAATTAATTTATCAATTATATGAAACTGACTTTTATGAGAAATACCTCGCAATATTATAAAATGAAAGAGGAAAGCATTCGATTACAAATTGCATACCAAACAGATAGCTTCCAGCACGTATCCGAGAGTCGTGAATTAGTCCGGTCGGTAGCGAGCGCGGCCTCCACATAAACGGCCCAGGATCGAATCTAGTCAGATGCAAACGGCGTTTTTCCGGTCTGTCGAGAAAATTTCCCCAGCGCAGTGCGTTAACTCACAAGCTTCGTAAGAGTAGAAAAAAAAATTGTCGCGTTAGGAAACTGCGGTCATCCTTGCTTTTTTTTTATTATTATTATGGCTAATACTGGGAAATTGGCAGACAAGATTCGGCAAGCCACCAGTTACGTCACGTGGTTGCTGGCTGCCACTAACGGCCCACTGGCGGACCACATTAGGCTAGCCATCATTTCTGGCACGTGCTTGCTGGGCCACTTGTGGCAGCTACTGCCTGTGATAGACCACTGATGGCCCTGTTGTGGCATATGACAACTGATGGGGTGCCAACTGTTGGCCAGCTGTTGGCCTGAACTGCTGGCCCTTCTGTTGGCCGCCCGGACATTTTATTGACGGTTCGGCAGCGGCAACATAGTGCTGGGCCAGCAAGACTGTTTTTGCTGGGTAACAATGAAGTATTCTGTTTCCGGCTACTTTTGCGTTCAAGAGGTAGACAGTGTTCACAGCTGCATTGAAAGAACACTGAAACACAATGACGTGTATTCTCCGATTGGACTCGTCAGAGTATTACTAAAAGTTAATCAAAGGAATTCGTATAGAATTATACAAATGAAACCGCAAGATTTCAAAGATTTTGCTACGCCTGCGAAGCTTTTGAACAATAGGGCCATTCCTTACACTCTAGTGACAAGCTTGAAGTTCACAAACATGATACATGAAGTGGGCTACAAAGTTAAACATAAACCAGATACTGATGAACAAGTTGTTAATATTAAGTTTCAAACATCAAACCAGTTGTTCGTCCAAATGAGTCTCTGGGAGCTCCCCAAGCCACACCTAAAGTGCAGAGAACAACAAATGAAATATCTGAATTAAAGAAAAAGATATTAAAGTTGGTTTTCCTTTCACGCCGCTACAAGACAAGCAATATTATTGTACAACACTAAATATAAAGTAGGGTTCTTTGCAGTGATATTGTAGACTTGGTTTTATGTTATTTCTCCTTTTGTTTGAAATACATTATTTTATTTATGTAATAACCTACTTATATTTGTTTTTCACCTTTTTTAATATTTGAAACTTAACATTTCAATCCGTAATATAGAAATTTTGTATTGATGTTATAAAGCTACAAATTGTACTGGAATTAACTAAATACCTTAGTTTGACAAAGTTGTATGTTCACTTACACCCTTGTCACTTTCCCGAATCGGCAATAAGGAAGTGACAAGGTTCTAACTACAAAACAGTTTTCTATATATAAACACATTGTTTTGTAGGAAAGTATGCTAAAAGTATTTATAATATGCTTCAATAAGTGTTCAGCATTTCACTTTGCCGAAACTCCATTACAAACAAACTTACAAAATGAAACTTCAAAATACTGCTTCGATCAGTTAGAACCTTGTCAAAGTAGGGCACCGAAGTGTCTGTCCTTGACTCTTATTAATTGTCATCGCAAAGGAAAATATGATCGGAAATTGAATCCGTTTAATCGTAAAAGGGAAAGTGCTGTCGCTTGGAGTCAGCGGAATGCGTGGCAAGGTGTAAAACGACCCCTTATGTTATACGCCCAAATTTCCACAAAAATTGTATTTTCGACGAGCGACTTTACGATCATACGTGTGCCATTGACTAAACCTTTCCTGGTGTCCAGGTTTCTGATGAGCATAACTGCACCGTTTTTCAGTCATATAGAATGTGAGGCGGAAGTCCACTCATCTCAAACGTGTGCAAAAATTCAACTGGATAGCGCACTCTTTCACTCTCATCTTCAGTCACATCTGTGTCGAAACTGTGGAAAATGCGCTCTTCGACTGTAATGTTGTTCAATGATCTTGTTGTTGATCTCATAACAGTGGGAAATCTTCGGGCAAAGGATTGCTCTATCTTTCAATTCGTTTTCAGACAGGGTTTGAACGTTAGTACCGTATATCGCTTCAATAATGTCACCCTTGCATAACATTTTATTTTGTATTTGAATGAAAGGCGAATCTGGAACATTGGCACGGCCAGAACCAACCGCAGATAGGAATTCGGTGAATGCGACTTCGTTAGAGTTTGTACGCATGTTCTGTGTCAGGAGATATTTTTCGAAGTGTGGCCATAATAGTCACGATATCAGGCAGTTCTCGATAATGGTTCCGCGTGCTGAGGGACTACGGGTAGACTTCTTGAAAATCTCCTCCAAGCAGTGGCGGCTTTTAGGAGGAGGCAAGGGAGGCATGCCTCCTCAGAATTTCAAGACTCTTAGTTAGAATTATTTGTTTTGTTCATTCAGTACTTTTGTTTATAGGAGAGCAAAAGTTTATGCTAGTTAACTCTTTTGAATTAAATGTCGTACATGCGGTCATTCAGTTTTTTAAATTGACGCTTTTGGAAAATAATCGGTAGCGCGTAGTTACGAAATGTCCTCAGCTTGCGATCTCTGTCCGTGAGACAAAAAGCGAAATGCCTCTCGTAGATTTTGCGCCCTTCCACTGAATCAGTAGATCCGAAGGGTAGGCGCGGTGGAACAGCGAACAAAAAGAGCGCACGCGCACCGTGTACTTCCTATAAGGCAGATGTTATCTTGCCTCACGGGAACAGCTGTTTCCCTGTAGAAAGCTCCACTCTGTTAACTACTCATTCTGACAGCTTCGATTGGCATTACATAGCGCCTTTTTCCTAGTTACTTTTTTTTCTACACTAATATTTGTGTAACTAATTTTATTTATGTTCTATGAAGAGTTGTTTGTCAGACCAAAGCCTACACTGTAAAAAATTGCTGTGAATTCTCGGTGTTTCAACTGTATTAAAACGGTTTACAGACCGTAAGCACGCCAACGGGCGATGAACCGTAAATTTTCGGTAGATAAACAACATGTTCACGGTGTTTAAACTGTTTTAACCATTGCGGTATAATACCTGTTTTTTTACGTGCTGTCGAATGGCAACGGGCTGGTCGCGGACGCCATGTTGGTACGAAGCGATGGAGGTCTCTCTACACACAAAATAAGGATTCTATGTTACTAAATAAGCACCGCAGCATTTATTTTCGGTAAGTATTTTTTTGTTTTGTGTAAGTCACAGTGCATTATGATGAGAATGTTAGTATTAAGTGGTTTTGGTAACAATTGAAACAAGTTTGATGTTTTATTTCATGTATGAGTTGCTCACGGTGGTCGTTAAACCTCCACTCAAAAAAAAAAAATATTTCATGTATTTCGTTCAAATTATTTGTTAGGCCGAACAAGTTCAGTAAACGAATGCAGTTGCTAACTAATTTTCCTCGCTTGTCCTGTGACTAGGTGACAACTAGTTTTGGAGAACGAGGTACAAATTGTATAATGGTCAATTTTACCCAGACCACGTGGGTGCCAGGAAATTTTTATTTAGCATTCGCAAGTGCTAAAAATTCTAACACTATGCTCCTGCTTCCTTCCTTTTTTTTTTTTTTTTTTTCAGTGCCAGACAGCGTTTTTGGAATCTGGGCTACTGAATATTTTGTGGCCCCTATTTCTGGTCACAAGTGCTTGTAAAATACGAATGTCCTATTGACTATATGATAGATATGTATGTCTTGTACATATGTTGGATACCTATTTCCTTTATATATGTAAAGGCTTTGTAAAATACATCTTATGTGTTTGCAGACATAAGGAAATGTATTATTTTTAATATTTATTCCTAAAGAAATGCAAACATTGAATCAAGTATAGATAACAAAAATTTGAAATGAATGCACAAAAACAGAAGTTCACACATAGTTCAGGAGTTTGTCTTTAAAATGTCTGTTTAAAGATGCTGAAACATTTTTTCTGCAAACTAACACATTGAAGAAATCTCATGTGAGCAGTGTGTATACCTCATCTGTGGTAAGATAGAAATTTATCAGAACCAATCAATTTCTTAAAAATTAGTTGAAATATATCAATACACAGGTATTTGTGTAGTAATAACTGCCAGTGTTTTCTGTAAAATTATAAAAAAATGACAGAAATATCACTCAACTCATGCCCAACGCACAACTCGAGGCGCGTCGCGTAAACTTAATAGCAGTACCAATATCTGTTTGTTTTATTTATAAAATGAGTACCCCAAAAGGTGTATTTCAATGCAAACACAATTGCACGTAGAAAGTTTTACAAACAGGTCACTTATGCTAGGCAGTAATTACATTAGAACTGCTTCGTGAGCTAAGAAAAACCCCTCAAAAAAATCACTTCAGGTGTACTGTGCAAGAAATAAACATTGCTAGTATACCCCAAAATCTTAAGTGTCCACATATCTTACAAAAAATTTTATACTAAAGAAAATTCAAACATTGAATCAAGTGTAGACAACATAAATGAAAAATGAATGCACAAAAACAAAAGTTTGCCGCCCCGGTTGTGCAGTGGTCTAAGCGATGACCTCTGATCATTCGTTCGAAAGAGGTCTATCGAATCCCGGTGAGGCATGGATGCTGTGTTTGTCTTACGGCACTGGCTCTCTCCCTTCCCTGGAACCAGTGACCCTAAATTAGGGACGGGCGACCGCTTATTGCCCATTGAGTTGCTCACGGTGGTCGTTAAACCTCCAATAAGGCCGCCCCGGTGGCGCAGTGGTCTAAGCAATGGCCTCTGATCATTCGTCCGGAAGGGGTCCGGGTTCGAATGACGGCGAGTCATGGATATTGTGTTTGTCTTACAGCACTGGCTCTTTCCCTTCCCTGGAACCAGTGACCCTAAATTAGCGACGGGCGACTGCTTATAGCCCATTGAGTTGCTCACGGTGGTCGTTAAACGTCCAATCAAAAAAAAACCTCCAATAAAAAAAAAAGTTCAGGCGTTCGTCTTTAAAATGTCTTTTTTTGCTTTGAGGTTTGTGAAGAAGTGCACAACATCATCAAACTAACTGCTGAGCAATATCATGCTCTAATGACATGATAGCAAGACTGTTAAGCCTTTGTTAAAGCATTGTCAATCACAAGTTATTTTTTACCAAGTGTAGTTTTAATACGGTGAATGTACATTTGGGAAAATATCATATATATATATATATATGTGTGTGTGTGTGTCTTTTGCAATGTCTTGACAAGAACATTTTTTTTTGTGTGCAGTAGCTACATTCACACTTGATAAAGTCATAGAACTGTGAAATTTTACTATGTAAAGATTCATCCAAATCCTCACTGTAAAAATCTAAACAGTTATTTAGAGAAATTTAGTTGACAGTTAACTAAGAACTGAAATGGAAATTGAATTTTTTATAAGCTAACAGACATTTGTTATCCAACTGATCAATAATCACATTAAATGTTTCTACTTCACATTTTTTCTGTCCTTGAAGAATAGTTTCATTACGGTTATTGCCATGTGCATATTTTTTAATTGTGATTAGACAAAACTTCCAGAAGATTTTTCACTTAATGTTTTATCTATTTCTTCATATTTTTCAAAATTATTTCTTTCATTGGCAATGAAATGGGATAATGACAGAAGGTTACGTCCAGTTAACAAATCTAGTGATGGCTTTTGTAATTTAGTATCAACTTTATCACATCTTTCTAAAATGCATCATAACTTGCGTAATTATGGTTCGATTTCAGTGAAATTTTAGTATGTGGTAGGGGACCACTGGGGACGAACCCTATTGGAAATGGGGTCAAAGGTCACAACATAGGAGCAGGATGCATTCCATTGCCATTATGCGTCATAACTTGCGTAAATATGGTTCGATTTCGATGAAATTTTAGTATGTCATAGGGCATCACCTGGGGACGAACCCTATTGAAAATGGGTGCCAAAGAGCACACATGAAAATAGATTCAAATTTATGAGAGAAACTTGAAGAAAAAACATCCAATCTCTGTAGGTAGAAGAAAAGATTTAGGATTTCTAGACAATGGAAGTCCTAAATTTAATATGAATAATGCAAATTATTTCTTCAATTTGCGCTTTTCGGAACTTTTTTACCCACACAAAGTTTTCAGTCCTCAGTAAAACAGGTGTGGGCTCTACTAGTTTTGTTGGGGACCAAAAAGTTCCAAATACTCCAACCTCCTTTAGCCCACCAAACACCCCTGCTCTGACAACTGGTTTTGGAGAACGAGGCACAAGTCGTGGAATGATCAATTTCACCTGCAGACCACATGGGCGCCAGAAAATTATTTAGCTAGCACTGTTACAATTGTAGGTGATTTAACAAGAATTCTGACACCATACTCCTGCCTCCTATATCTTTCCTGTCCCAGCTGCTAATCATTCATCAACTTAATCCATTAAGAATTTCATTTGCTGATTTTTGTGTTCAAATTTGTGCTTTCATCCTAATTTCTTTACATAGTCTGTGACGGGTTTAAAATTTATTACATGCCAGGATGCTAGGTAATATTTTTTAATCGTCGGGATGCGGCCCAACTTCGAACACTTTATTTCTATGGGTGGTCAAATTTTATTTCTGTAAAAACACATTTGTTACTCAGAGTTAAAGTTGATGCCATTGTTTTCCAGCCAATAGCTATCTCAAATAGCCTGGCAAATCCCTCTTTTTTTCCAGGTAGAGTTGCCATTATGTTCCAAGCTTAAATCTAAGAAATTCCTTAGTCAAACTCTGCATTAGCACCAATGCTAAACATCATTGTTACCCCCCCCCTCCCGTTAGCTTAAAATACACTGCTCAAAACTATTGGGAGATATCGTGGTTTAGATATGAACTACTGACATCAACTGTTTGTATGCTAAGAGAAATTGAAGGAAAGTTATTACAATGAAACTTTTGCATACTTCCAAACACCTCAGTATGCAAAATTGATTGTGGGACGTTAAAAAGGGTATGTTTCTGTCAACGAATGAAAAGTGAATTGTATCTTATGATCGTTTAGTCCAGGATAAAAATGACTCGTGCTTTGAATGTGATGTCCGAACAGGATTTACCCGAATCTGTAGCCTGAGGGCTATCGGTCACTTAGAAGCTGGTCAAACCCAATCGCAAGTAGCGGACGCCATTGGAGTGTCTCGAAGCATGATTTCCAGATTTTGGAATTGGTTTTCAGATACCAAAAATTTAAGGCAAAGACCAGGGCAAGGTCACAGGAAAGCAACGTCAAGAAATGAGGATCGTTTTTTATCACTGACTGCCAGGAGAAACCGGAGTATGAGCGCCCCTCTTCTGCAATGCAAACTTCATACGGCTACTGACACAAATGTTTCGACTCAAACTGTTCGCACCCTACTACACAGTGTTGGTCTGTATGCTCGACAACCTATGGTATGAGTTTCTTTAACCGCATGCCACCGTGCTGCCTGCAGATTTTGAGCACATGACCCTGCTGATTAGAGAAGAAATTAATGGAGCAACGTTCTCTTCTCAGACGTGTCTTGCTTTACTGTACATCCTGATTATTTTGAGGGAACAAGGTATTTGTAACAACCAGAGGTAGAAAAATATTCTGAAATCTGGTGGCCAGCTAAATTTTTTAGTGGCCAGACATTGAACCTGCAGGGAGGAGGGGGCTATATATAATGTCAAAGTCGTACACTTCTGTCCAAAAATGTTCTGCCCTCAGCCCTGGCAAAAAAAAAAAAAGGTACTCGTTTTTTGTTTTGTTTTTCATCTGGGGCTCGCAAATTCCTGAATTATCATAATTTTCATCGTTTATCCTCAGACCCTGGAAATCGCACCTTTTTTTTTTTTATTTTCGTATAATCTGTGCCGGCGTATAATTCACAGATTGTGACATTCAGAAGAAAAAGAAAAAAATAGCCATATGATCTTGTATATCACAAATGTTGATCCAGAAGCGGAATTTTCGACAGAAAAGTTAGGCACAGAAAGACCCCGGAGTCCGAAGAAATGAAACAAAGACTTTGTTCAAACTGGCAAAGGACAAACTAAAATACAAGGCACAGTGTACACGAGATTCAGAACATAGAACTTTGAAATGAAGCGTGCATGTTTAGGTTCCTGCAGCAAGCACTGTGCATACATTTTTATTGGCCAATTGATGAGGAGAGGGCACAAGCACAGTCAGCATTTTGTCTTTCCCGACAATACAAAGACAAAATAACTGCCGCCGCCCCTTCCTACAGCTTTCCCGGTCTTTCATTATGACATCCCTTTTCCGTCCTCTTCACTTCGTGCAAATCCTAGACTGAAATTTTTTTCCGAGAGAGTTCCTTTTCCAATTATATAGCCCCTCTCCAGCACAATTACCCTGCAGATTATTTTTCAAATTGAACGGCAGCAAAAACTTTTTTTTATTTTATTTTTTTTAAATCGTTTATTCGTGGCTTATACAATGCAAATTGCCGTACATGTTTTTCAGTGAGAAATTTACCTTTATTTTCATTTTTACGATATGATCATAAATATGCCTTTGTACATTTGTCTCCCCAAAAATTATTAAATTTAAATTTACTAATTGTTTTGGCCATATTTTTCTTTTTGCATAGCATACTAAGTGTATGTAGTTCCTATTCCAACCTCTAAAGTTTTCTGTCACTCAGTTTTAATACAAAACTATGATATTCCCTATTCCCTAATTGTTTTTAGATGTATATATATAGTAATAAAGTCAACCACAGATAAATTGTAATCCTAATACAGAACCCAAAATAACATCCTGAATTCCTGATAAGATAATTTTTTTCCAAAGACCAAACCTGCCCCCCCCCCCCCCGCCGCATTAAAAATGGCAAAATCCAATAAAAAAATTTGCAGCGTGTTAGTGAAAACACCAAATATAAATATAATCATCTGGTAATTTCTAAACCTTACTTTACCATGGACTTCAATCAAGATGGCTGATGCCATATTTGATATATCTCAAGGGGCCTCTCTGTCCCTCATTGTCAGTTTGTCACTATAAATGAATTGAAACAAATCTCCGAGAATGTACATCATGAAAGGGTGAATCCGTGAAAATTTTAATCACAATGTAACATTCAGGCCTCTTGTGTCGCCATTCTGATTGAATATCAGCAATGAAGTCACATCACCAGTGAAGCATTATCTCCATCAGTGCTATAAATAAATGAGGCTAGAGACAAGTTTCTAGAAATGAAAATCTTATTTTTTTGAAAAACTGGAAAAATAAGAGGTACATACAAGTACCGGATTTATTTAAAAATAGAAAGTAGTCATGACTACTCTTTTTTGTGCAAAGTACATCACAACTTGCATTTCCTTTGACATCTTGGAGTCGAATTTTTCATGATTACAATACTTTCTCATGCTAATGTATGAAAAAGAAAAAAGTCTTTTTCACATAAAAAAAAATAACTAGGAACTCTCATAAAATTGCAGGTCCTGTTAATGTGGTGCTCCACAGAGCTGCACACATAAAATCTTTACTGACACTACCGGTTTTCAAAATCTTTTGGATTCAAAAGTCTTAGTTTCTTATTTCCTTCTCAACAAATAAAATTCTTGTTTTTATTCTGTTGCATTTATTTGCTACAAAAATGTATATATACAGGGTGTCCGAGAATTATTGGACACATAACAAAATTATATAAAACAAAACATTAAACAGACAGAAATAAACTGACTGTATTAACTTACAATGTAACTGCACAAGTTAATAAATTTCGATGTGAGATCCCTTGGTTGCTCGTAGTACGTCTAAGCGATACTCAATTTCATGCCATGTATTGGCAAGCATCTGAGGAGTTATGGAATTAAATAGCAGCTGTGATACGCTACTTTAGTTCCTGCAAATCAGTACAAGGCGTCTTATAGACACGATCCTAATCCCACATGAAATAATCCAATGAAGTTAGATCTGGAGAGCGAGGAGGCCACAGAATGGGACCACCACGGCCAATCTATCTGTTGGGGAAAAGGCTCATTTAGGCACTTATGTATACATGTTGACCAATGCGCAGTCGTACCGTCTTGTTGGAAAATGACATCATATCTTTTGATCTGGGTATAGCGAAAGTTTCTATCGTATCCAAGTAAATGTCATCATTTGTTTTTTTTGCAGAAGGAAGGGCCAATCACTTGTCTTTTTGATAGGGTGCACCACACGTTAACTTTTGGCGAATCGCGTTCCAGTTCATTAGCAGCATGAGGCAGTTCACTACCCCATATCCTACAGTTGTGACAATTCACAATACATGAAATGTGGATTCATCACTGAAAATGACAGTACTGAGAAAGTTTTCGTTGTTTTTCACTCAATTTAGCATAACCACAGCGAAATCGTTTCGCTGAGTGTGATCATTTACATGCATCTTTTTCACTATTTGGATTTTATAAGCATAAAACTTTAATTTCTTGTGCAAGATATCGTGAACTGTCGATTTCGGAATGCACAGTTCTCTGCTTGCTTTACGAACGGATTTCCTGGAGCTTCGTCGGAAACTTCCATTAACTTGGTCAACCGTCTCACCGCTGATGCTAGGCCAACCGGCTCCTCCACGAGGTTCCACATTGCCAGAACTGTTTTATCCATTGCTTAATTGAATTCATTGATGGAGGATTATTATTGAGTATCCAATATTTCTGGGACACCCTGTATATTGCTTAAGACAACAGTGCTGACAATTACGGAGGATCATACTCTAAACGGTATCGTCTTTTAACTTTAATGACAGACTTTAATTTCGCAAGCCATAACACACACATCGCCTTGTGCTGTACGGATGACATTACTACCGATTGCGCATTTCTCATACATTCCTCATCAGGCCACACCTAGTGCCATCTATCGGATTCTGGGAATAACAATTCTGCAAAACAAAAATATAGAAACCGTGTTTGTAATACGTGACATAGAAAAACCGACAATGCTCAGTTGTTTTTTTTACATAATTTTGTAATGTATCCAATATTTCTGGGACACCCTGTATATTGCTTAAGACAACAGTGCTGACAATTACGGAGGATCTTTTTGCGGACATATTTTTTGTATTGTAAATAATTTTGGTAATGAATCTTTGTTCTGCATGCTAAATTGGTTGAATTTTTAAAAAATATGTAAAAGAATTTGGTTTCAGATGAATCAAAGCCTTTGGCAATAAGTGTCAGTTATTGTTTATTTTTGATACATGAAATTTTACATTCAATACATAAAGTGATTCCTTCTGTTTTTCTTAGGAATATCTCATATTATAAAACATTTTGCATAAAAGTGCATTCTTAATACTTAACATCATGTATGAGTGTGTCAATTGCAACTATGTTTCTTTATCTTTAAAGAAATATGTTCACCACATGAGCATTCATAGAAATGTAAATAATTTTAGATTTCAGTGTGGGGTGCGTGGTTGCTCCAAGGCATTTGGCTCTTACTATGGCTTTAATACTCATGTCTCGCGATACCACCGTGGATTGCGTGGTTTACAACTTTGCAATTCAGAAGTGGATTTAAAGTGCAACCAAAGATTGTGTCATAAGGCATTTAATAGAGTTTCTGATTTAATATCGCACATTAAGTCACATCTAACCTCCGGGGGCTTTATTAGATGCTGTTTTAAGGGGTGTGCCAAAACATTTAAAGTCAGATCTTCATTTTCATCCCATTTATCTAGATATCATCTGAATCACAGTACAAAATTCCTATCTCCACAGTTTCTTAATTCTGAGCCAGTTGCCCTGACCTTGAGAGTTGACAGTACTGTGGAACTAGTCACTTCTGACGTAAGTGAACAACTTAATCAGTCAGACAGCCATATCTCTGAAGAACTCACACTGAAAAATATTGCTCTTTTTTGCTTGCTTTTGGAATCAAAATGCCTAATCCCATGTAAAACAATACAGTTGATAACAGAAGAGATAAATTATTTACTGATTCAGGAGGATTCCTTTTTCACACAGAGTTTCACTGCTAAATTGAGTGAATTAGTAAATATATCTGAAGATGAAAAAAAAATTGTAAAATATGTCCATGACTCAAAGTTTTTAAAATCTGCATTCGATACTGAATCGGGACTTCTTAAATCTATCTATTTAAGACAACAATATTTTTAAAAAAGCATGAAATTTGTCAAACCCATTGAAATTTGCATGGGTCGTGATGAGGTAAATTGCTTGCGTTACTGCCACTACATTCCAATTAAAAAAAAACTTGTTAATCTGCTCCACGATAAGTCTGTAAAGGATCAAGTAGATCATCCACTGAAAAATGAAGTAGCAGATCGAATGAGTGATTTTACTGACGGTAGCGTGTTTCAGCAATGCCAAGCAGATGGATCAATAAAAATCCTTCAGCTTATCCTTTTTCAGGATGTGTTTGAGGTTGTTAACCCGTTAGGTTCTTCACGAAATAAACATAAAATTCTCGGATTTTATTTCACATTAGGAAACATATACCCTCAGTATAGGTCATCAGTTCACCAAATGCAGCTTCTTTTACTGTGCTGTGAAAAAGATTTAAAATTGTTTGGCCAAAAAGTAGTATTTAGGCAATTGATTGGTGACCTTAAAGAAATTGAGAATGGATTTAATGTGGATGGTGTATGTTATGTAGGGAGGGTTTTTGTATTACTGCTGACAATTTAGGAGCACATTTTATTGGTAGATTTAACCAGAATTTCTCAACTTCAGAATATATGTGCCGTTATTGTCTAATGCAAAGAGATACTTGGAAGAGTATCCATATTTGAGTGCTTCATCACGAACTGTTGAAAATTATGATGCATCTGCTTTGCAATTAGCCATGGGTAGCCAAGGAATCATTTCCCCCGTCTCTGTTCAATGAGTTGCAGTACTTTCATGTTTGTCTTCCTGGGCTCCCTCCTTGTGTTGGTCATGAATTGTTTGAAGGGGTTTGTGACTATGATTTGTCACTTTACCTAAATTATTTTGTTCAGAAAGGCTGGCTTACGTATACTTTATTAAATGATCTAATACGTGGCTTTTCATTTTTTGAGCATGATGCTTCTTGCAGGCCTGCTGTGTTTCACCCAAAAAGCAAAAGGTTAAATGGCAGTGCTTGTCAGAACTGGGCCTTACTTCACTTTTGCCAATCCTTCTGTACTCTAAGATAGATACTGATGATTCTGTATGGAATCTACGTAGTTGTTACACTCAGAGAAATTGTGGAATTTGCCTGTGCACCTAGCATAAGTCATTCACAAATTGCATATTTCAAAATCATAATTGAAGAGTACTTGGAGGGAAGGAAGGTTGCTTTTGCAGATGTGCCTCTTCGACCAAAGCACCACTTCCTTCTGCACTATCCTGAGTTAACGATGAAATTTGGACCACTTATTCGTCTTTGGACATTGCGCTTTGAGAGTAAACATTCATATTTCAAAAGAGTTGCCCGAAGATGTCAGAACTTCAAAAACCTCACTGATACACTGTCAAACAAACATAAGTTATTGCAAGCTTATCTTCTAAATGGCTCACTTTTTGCTGAAAGGGTTCGGTTTGAAGACAGTCAAACTTTCATTATCGAGTTGTACTCCATTCAAATACAAAGGGCAATAAAAGAATCAGAATATCAACCTCTGCACATTTCAAACAAAGTGAAAATTTTTGGTACTCCCTATACTGTAGGCCAGTTTTTGAACGTAAAGAACAAAGATAATGATTGTGTCTTTGGAGAAATACTGTTCATATTAGAAGATAAAAACAAGGAAATATTTTTTATTGTTAATGTGTGGGAGGGTCGTTGGTGCTCAGATAGTGGTTTGCACATTTGTAAAAGTACAGACAGAGTTTTGTGTGTGAATGACAAATAATTAGGTGATTTCTACCCTTTATCATGCTACAGTTGTGGTAATAAAAAAGTTATTGCTTTGAAACATAAGTTTTTTAATGATTTAGCAACAGCAATAGAGCACTAGATAATGCATATTTTATCAGCTATTTGTACACTGCCATTATTGCTACTGACACAGCTAGCTGAATATTGGTTCCAGGAGTGCAAAATGGTCAGTAGAAGTAAATTATTTTCATCTTGTTCAGTAATTTTTTTTTTAATTAGTCAGTAAAGTTCTCCCATGGGGCATTTAAATTCCTAAAAGACAGTGAGAAATGCTGCTGTGGATATGTATGGAAGAATCTTTATCTAAAAATTATGATTCAATTCACAAGTGAAAAATTGGAAGGTCTCTTGTAATGAAGAGGAAGGAAACACACCTGGTTCCCTTCCTAGCCCAAAGATAGATAGTTATGGATGCATCAACTGGGCACCTAACTGGCCTCACAATGAGACTACAGAGTCCCTTCAGTTTAAAAAACCCAGTCAGCCAGCTCACTGAGGGAGATGAAAAACTAATTGAGCTAATCAGTGACACCTTGTACTTACAGCGCCTTGACATAAATAGTGGAACAAGCCTGGTGAAATTAGTTGAAGACTGGCCACAGTTGTTTTCGGGTGTTGGCCTTTTGCAACACTTTCGATTACTAACAGGCATTGATATATACAGCCAATTCTGCAAGTCGGTTGAAGATCGAAAGGCCGAACTTTTGACTTATTTTCGTGCTCAGAAAAAGACAAATTTACTGCAGCTATTTGCAGAAGCCGATGTGTGAAATGGCAATCAAGTCATTTTGCTAATTGCAGCAGTTGCTGCATATTTTGATGAAGATGTAAAATTTCTTCTGGCAGTTTCTGAGGTAATTTTGAATTTATTCTATTGATTTCTTTAAACTTTATAAATCATAATGATCATTGCAATTACAACCAACATAATTGTATGAAATTTTAGCTTTTTTACAGAGAAACCAAATATTTGGAATATTTTCTTTAGTAGAGAAATGTAGTGTAAATTTTATAATTGATGATCAGTATATCTCTTAATATTGGCATTACCCTCATATCTACTTGAATATTGTGATTTCAATAATTTGGATATTGTCAGCTGGTATACTATCACTATGTTTTAACAACCATTTCATTGATAATCGGCTACACATCAAATGATACTGTTGTATAAGTATGAAGATCTACTAGCAGATTTTCAATAGTTTAATGTGCTATATCAGTAAGATGGGTCATTTGAGGGGGTGGGGGAGTGCGTCTCAAAAAAGTTTTGAAAGGGTGAAACAGTCTGTAGTACACTTATCTATTATTTTTCAAACATTGACCTACTTACACCAAATATATGAATTTCTGCTAACATCTATTTTTTTGAAGAGTGCCCCACATCTATTTGGATATTACTTTTACAGATGTCTGGTGTGGATTTTTTTATGGACCTACGGATAAAATATGTTGGTCCACAGTTGTTGTTTTTTAACTCTCTTGTAGACTTAAGTGGGTTTCCATTTACATGTGTGCACGTTATGGAGATTTCCAACAAATTTGTTGCCCACCCTTTCATCTACAGATATCTCCCACCTTTATTTTGGGAAATACTGACCCTTGGATGCAGGAGTAACAGAAGGTGCCTTTGCGGGTAAGAAGTGGATCTAAAATTAAAATCTGACCTTTTGTTATCTGTGATCACAGATCATAATTTTTTGCCTACAACCGTGTTCTCTTCATAAGAGTTACTGGAGGTGTTTTTGGCATAAATTAGCTTATTCAATGCAAATGGCCTTGAGCGTGGGTGGTGTAATTCAGGGAGCAGGATCATGGAAAGCCTTACCTGATTCGTTTGCAAATTCAGCCAACATAGAAGGCAACACGCAGCATTTTTTAATGTTAAATTATGCGTTTTCTTGGCCGTTACAGTTTTATCACTAGTAAAAGGAAGTTAAAAAAAATATCAGCTAGCTTAACTTTCTGATTGCTGGTATTCTGATCTAATGTTGGCAAAGGGATAAAGATATGGGAAGCTGTAGAGTGAAGGGCTGGGTACAACACAATATTCTTTGGCTGATAAGTCATATTAATGTTTTTAATTTACAAATAATTGACAAAAATATTAATTTCTCCCAAGTTTTGAAGGTTTATCATGGCAAACGCAAGGGTGAGGGTGCAGCCACCTATACTATATATATATAAACAGTCTAGATGGAATAATATGCGCAAAATGAGCCTGCTTACCCCCCCCAAGCTACATCAGTCCTCAACATGCTGTATGTTTTAATGTTGGTTCCTTTTCTTATTTGTAGAATTTTAGAGCATCACTAAAATGAAGTGCAACAGTATTTTATCAGTATCTTGATTTTGTGATTCAAAAGTAATTGATTTTTTTTTCAGGTGCTCAATCCTCACTGTCCTCCTAATGAAGCAGTAACATCTCCATTTCTAGCTGTAAAAGGTAACACTATGATTTCCCTCTTGAATATTTTGAATTTTATTCAAACTGCGTATGGTTTTATCATACCATAAAATTTTGTTTTCTTAGAATATGATGACACCACACGTCATATTCAGGGTATTGGCAAACATGCACTTCCAGTTTGTATGTTAAGGGAAATGCACAGTGGCCTAAAAAAGCCTCATCTGCAATAACCCACGTTTTCTATATCATAGTTTAGCAATTATTGTACATTTTCATACTGTTGTGTATTAGAAGAATAAACTGTCTTTTAATGGCATTAACTCATAAATTTTGAAGTAAATTACCTGCACTATTTTTAAATGTTTTGATTGCTGTGGTGAATAGCTATGTACCTTCCCCTTTGTAGAGAGGTGAGAACAATTATGTAGACATAAAGCTTGTTAAATGAGTTTTCTTTTCCCTGTGCATCAACCTTTAAGTCGTTGCTTTCGCAAGGGAAACCAGCTATGAAAGCTGGTGTTGACTTTACCACTGTGGTACATCCGAGTTTCAACTTCCAATCTTTGTTCCTCTTTTGGGCGGAGGATTAACTTGGAACAGACTATTGACTAAGATTAACTAGTCCAGTAGTTTGTTGCTAAGAAAAAGGGATTGCAAATAAAAGGTATTCATGATGAAAAAGTAAAGGAACTATAAAGTTGTTAAATACATGAATTTCCGTCAATATAGGCTAATACATTGTTATTCTCTAAAATTTTCTGGAAGAACTAGCAAATGTTCCTAATTTTCTATTGGAACTCCTTACATATGTAAAGAAATTAAGAAAATGTTTTGTGTAAGATCGTGATTTTTATTTCTAAGATTTTTTTTTTTTTTCATTTTCCGCCAACAATAAATTATTGATATGAAGATCTCCTTTGTGCTGATTCATAAAAGTGGAGTGTTTGGCAATCAGTGACATATTGAAAAAGTTCTGCACGATTTTAACCTTTATATCTTATTGTGGGTCTATATTTCAGTGTATTCTGTCCATTTGTTGCATGTGGGGAAAATCGGAAGGGCAACTCTCGATATTTGCTTCGGAGTGTGCTTCCGCATAGAGAAAACATGTGGAAGCACACTTCCAAACTATCTAATGTTTTGTCCTTTGAGTGTATGTACACACTGTGTGTGTGAGAGAGATGTGCTGTTAAAATAGATACCTTTCTAGTAACCATGCTGAGCCACCTGTCTTAATAATGCATACATTTTTTTCACCTTTTGGCTGAATTCAGCCTTTTTTAACATTGTTTTGGTTATTTTTTATATTGTTACAAAACTGAAGTTGTTCTTTTTTTTGGCGGGGGGGGTTAGTTACCCTGTTATAAAAGCAATTGAACTGTGTACGTACAACTTGAAACCAAAGAGAACTAATTTTTGTTTTCTTTAAAGAAAAAGTTTTTCTGAATCATCCTCTTTCCTACTATTGTATTACAGTATTAATTTATTGCACTTTTCTGAAAATCAGGCTCTTATAAGAATCACTTCAAAATTTTTAGTAATTTGGACTTCTTGATGCTGCTATATAGCTCTCTGAAAACATCAATAAACTTTTTTTTTATTCTGACAATGTGTGACTGCTCAACCTACTGAAAATGTGATTTTGATTTTTCTGCTACAGTCCTGTGGCAGTGTCATTGTTGGACTTATTATTATAAGGTTGTCTGATATAATAATTCCCCAAGAAGCATTTTCAGTGTGTCTTGCCAAATCTGATGTTGCACTGGTTATTTAATTGCTCTAACAAAGTTCCAACAGCCTGTGAGACACCACAGTGTGACTAGGTCAGGAAAAAAGTTAATTTTTTTGTAGTTGTAATTAATAAAATTATTTTATATTGGCTTATACAGGATGATTGCATATTCTGATGTGCTTAGTAATTATAATGTTCAATGCTTTTTTTTCCCTCGCATCGCTAAAAAATTCAGCCTTTATTTTTTCATTGGTCAGTCTCGTGTCTGTTTCATGCGGCAAAATGCCGAACATTTTCAAAGCTTGTGAAAATATTCTTCAAGTATTGCCAGCCATACCACCTCCAAAATTGTCCAAATTTTGCTCAGGTTCATGGCCAAATGGACCCGTGCATTTTCAAAGCTTGAAAATGCACGGATCTTTTAGAGAAATAAAAAGCTGCAGTTCTAAGAATGACATACTTCTTCACTTATCATTGTTTGCTGAATGTTTCTGCTTTGAAAGTTTGTGCCATGCTTTTGTTAAAATTCTGCCTAACCAATTGTTAGTATCATATTTGGTTTTCACACTCTTAACAGTACAATGTTTTGATTTTTTAAGTATTTGCTTTATTTCACTTGTATGTATATTGTCCTCTGCATTTTTTTTATAATACTGTATTTTTTTAATTATTGTATTCTTACATTTATGCAAGTAAAAATGTCATATCCAAACATGCCAACCTTCAAAATCTGAAAATCGGGAGATTATTACAGCTCGTAAAATCACATGAGCTCTATTTTTATCGATATTTTCCAGAAGTATTATTGGTCCACTAAAAGTTCTGGAGAACAAAACAAAAATAAAACTAAAAGCAATACCCATTTTATTGCATTGTTAGTTTTTGTATTGTAAATGTATACACCCCAGATATTTTTTTCCTAACTTAGATAAAGATCATGTAATCTCGGTGTCCATTACGTATAGTTATTGGGGGGTGGGGGTGCAGTTTAAAAACATTCAAGCTCTTCGTATTCCTAAGGGTTGTGGTCTGTTTTTGATTTTGGAAATTACACTCTTCATTACGCTCCTCCCTTCCACGGATCATCCAACTCCCTACTGAAATAGGTTTTTGGGGTACGTAGATTCTGCAAGATAATAAAAACGTAAAATGGCCCGCGTGCTATAGTCTTCTTTAGGTTGTGCGCGACGGCAAAAACAACAAAAAGCATCGTACTAACATCGCCTTTCGTTACAAGGCAAGGCCAAATTTTGTCGTTAAGTGAATTCGCCGGATTTCTTGAGGCGAAGGGTTGAAAGACTGAACTGCAAGAAGGCAGGGCAGCTGCCATCTGTCAATTAATTATGGACCCTCCCCGGCATTCCTACTGCCAGAGCAGGTCAGCTCTTTGCTGAAGGTGTCATATGACAATCGGGCTAGGGGAAAAATTTTTAAAGCAAATTTTTTGGTCGGAAGCTAGCGCTTAGACCGCTGCGCCACCTGGGAAGCTTTCTTTTTGCAGATAGGAGGAGAGGACAAATACAAAACTGATGACTGCAGTTGTCGCCTTGCTTTGACGCAGAAAGAGAAAATTATTTCACAGGCGATTCAAAATCATGGTGGTGGTTGATGGAATGCTGACCATCCTAATGGCTAATTCTCGGTGAAAATCAGGAGAATTTGACATTCATCCGGAGAGTTGACACATCTGCATACCCCATATGAACTGAATTCAACTTGATATGATTTTAAATTTCCATGCCTGAGCACTCTCAGGCAGTAATTTTGCAAAGGAATTGCTATTATCAGGGGTGAAAGAGTTCCGCCTTTTTGGAAGTCATTTGGGAGTTCCCAAGATCGGCAGTTAATAAATGGGTAGTGAATTAATTATTTTGCAGATGGTTGGTTGGGTTTGACTTAACCAGCCACTTCGGAGATTTATAAAAATGAAAAGTTTTTTTTTTTTTACATGTCCATGATTTGACCCTTTTTTCCCCCACTACTTAAGTCTATCTTATTTTGTTCTGAAGTTGTTGGAAGCGAGCCCTGCTTCTGCAGTGAGTGTTAGCATTATTAAAGTTACAAGCAAAAAATCTTAACTAAATTTGATGACAGTAATACAAAGATCCTGATGTCTAACAGGATAGGGGTATCTTGGTTACACCATTTTATAACTGCTGTTTGATGCAGTACAAAAGTTAAAACTGCATAATTACCATTGTTAAATTTGTTAATTTTACATAAAATTTTAGGAATTTAATATATATATATATTATTTTTTAGGTTCCTCTGTTCTAAACCCAGAGAACTTCATGTTAATAATTGACAGAATGTGTGTCAATAGTGTGCAAAATCCAATAAAAGCAGTGTGCATGCTGTTTTCTGCTTATTTTGTGTTTAATATTCACTACCCCTTTGAGGCAAAAGTGACATTGGAATTTTTGCAAAGGTTAGTATAGGAACTTTTGGATAAAACTTTGATTTTATTGAAGTTTTTTTCTCTCCAATGTTAACAAAGTGTATAAAATATATTTTTTACATCTATAATTGTGTATGTATTGCATGATATACAAAAATAGTGACATGTCCTTTATTGAGAATATAAACCTATTTTTTTTAAACAAAGTATAATACTAAAATAATTTTGGTCTTTTCATCTGTTCTAACCCTAAGCCTCCACTTTACCGAGGAAAATAAGTAGTCTCTCTCTTTCTTGAGGACTGGGTGTAAAAATAAATTGTGTCCACCTATTTACTAGAAGGGGTCTGCTGCTTTTCCTGGATTTTTGCAGTTGGTATCAGTCTCAGAATATAGACGTGCATGCGTATGCCATGCACGGATAGTTTCCAAATTATTAGCAGCTTTTGCAGATAGTTTTTGCTTGTAGATTTAAAAATGTTATTTACAGCAATTAAAACACTTAAGGCTTTACTCAGATTAATATATTTACTTCTATCTCAACGAGAAATTTTCACATCTTCCGATAGGGACTTCTTTTGGTTTTACAGACTTTTCTGGCCTCTTGATTTTATCAAAGCCTGTTCTCAATATATAGGAACTGTAACAAAAGTTTCATTTACACAGAAAGACTATAAATTATATTGCCAGGTCCCTCTTGCAGTTGCTAGTTATGAAATTAAAGTCTTTTCCTTATGTATTTTATAAGTCTACTATTTTTGAATTAAGTTGAAAATGCTATTTATAATTTTTGAAAGTTCATTAACGGAACTGCTTTTCTAGATATAAAAACTTTAATTAGTCTTGTTTTTATGAGGTTCATAGTGTTCTGGCCTTAAGGTCCATTTTACACACATTTCTGCGCATTCAGTCTTGATATACTTTTGTCCTCTCTAGAATCTGTAATGTTCTAATAATTATTTATTGTCATATTAATTTTTCTTTAAATTATCTTATTCTATTGTTATGATTCATGGGTTTTCAGCAAGTTTTCTGTTTCAATGGTTGTGTATGCAGATACATTTAATTTTTATACAACTCTGCTAGGTATTAGGAATCTGCTCAGTCCATGAAGGCATCAGTCTTTTATTTTTCCATGAAGGCATCAGTCTTTTATTTTCAGTTGCCCTCTAGTAATTCCACCTGCCTTGTTAATTTTCAGACCTGGCCATTGTGACAATTTCTTTTGGTGGTCTTCATTTTCTTGAGTTGACTGCAAATTTTTACCACTACACTTGCCAAATATTATGAACATTGTATTGTATAACCAGTATTCTTATTGTGGGATAAAAATAGTATTCAAATTGATCAAATCTTTTCCATTATTGGTGGTCTTCAGGATTTCTCACTACACAAATAATTTAGTTTTTGTAATAATTTAAAATCAAACTAGTAGTGTGCTGTAAAGATACATATTATTTTTGTATATATATTGTTACTTTTTTAGAAGCCAGAATTTTTATGATGTATTTCATTGTGTTAATTTCTCACTTTAATCACAGGTGCTTTGTGGGTATAAATCCTGTATGTGGATCAAAGGAAGAAAGGGAAGAAGCTTTATTCTGAAGTCAATCCAAAAATTGCAAAGTTATGGCACAAAGTAAAAGACCACAACAGTTGGCTAAAAGATATCAGACAATAGTGGCACATAATAAAAAAAACATTGTCTATGATATTAGTTGATCTGTATATATATTGTTACACCAATTAAGTTTGGTTTTTTTAATAAAAAAAAATGCAATCCAGTTGATTCGGTACTTTTCCTGTGTATCTAAGCTTCAATTATATATCAGTATTTTGGTAATGGTAGTCCTAAATCTATGAAACAATAAATTACTTTTTGCCTGAGCACATTGGAAAATATCTGTTGGTAATTTGTTTCTAGTTCTCTGCATATGCAACATTTATTTTTTTAATACTACTGATTCCCCGGTGTCTTCAAGCCAACTGCTATACACCATTATCTCTGTAGTTTTGACATCTGTTTGTTATACTTGCAAACAACGTGCACTTTGGCTTTCTGACTCCTTCCAATTTAAACACCTACAGTGAACTGCAATTGTCACACCAGAAGTTGTAGGGACAAAAATGAAAAATGTGTTACTTTGTGCTGTCATGTAGAAATTAACTGTTTTTAGTAGTCCTTTGGAAAAATCCGAGGAAGCTGTAACAATTTGCTCATCTAGATTTTCAATGGCATAAATATTTTGCACAGGACTTACAAGTTAAGTCATTCACCCCAGTGATCTACGTCAGTAAAACTGCATAATGCATATTGTTTCTTAGATGAAAATGATTCGACAGTACTCATTATAAGCAAGTTTGGTGGTATTTGTTTTTTGACCATTACGGTAGACTAAGAGTGGCATTCTAGGGTTGACCACATTTTTTGAAATCTTTACATAAATGTACACTGATCAGCCACAACATTAAAACTACCTTTTCGTGACTGTATTCCCTAGTGGAGATGGCACCTTTCAACAAGACTTGAAATAAAGGATGTAATCCATGTCACACTGCAAAGAAAGTTCAGCAATGGTTCCAAGAACATAACTGGAATTCCCTTTAATGCCATAGGCCCCAAATTCACTGGACATGAATCCTATTGAGCATTTGTGGTTTCAGTTGGAGGAAGGGGTATGAGCAGCATCACCCGCGTAATTTGCAGGAAGTGTGGGATCTGTTGCAGTCATGATACCAAGAGATGGCTACCAACATCTCATTGAATCTGTCTCATCAGGTGAAGACACATTGTATTAGGTAGGTGGTTTTAATGTTTTGGCTGATTGATGTATATATTATACGGTATTTTTGAGAGTTTTACGAATTATGAAAACAAAAGCTCAAACACATTATAGATCGTGAAAAACACATGCAATTTTGCAAACATTTTTGTAAAGAAAAACTGCACCATATTTATTTAATGGGCTTTGCCGTGTTTTTTCTTAAAACTGCGGTTCAAGTCCGCCCCAAAAATTGGCTGAAGCCCTAATTAGACCAAAAAAACATATTAAGAAAAGGTCATTAAACCAAATCTAAAAAACAGTGGCTAAACATTTTTGAAAAAAAAAACAAACTTTGCACCGTGTTTATTTAACAGGCTTTGCCATGTTTTTTCTTTCAAATATGGTTTATCTACTGTATGAAATTTACAGTTGCTCTACTGTGTTAGGCCACATTTTCTGGTAGTTTGACCGTTTTTTATTTCCCGGTCATTAGACCGTTAATGAACATTACAGTATGGTACTGTAAAATTACAGTACTGTAAAGAAAAAACGGTCTTTACACCGTATTTATTTAACAGGCTTTGCCATGTTTTTCTTTCAAATACGGTTTATCTACCGTATTAAATTTACGGTTGATCTACTGTGTTAGGCCACATTTTCTGGTAGTTTGACCGTTTTTTATTTCCCGGTCATTAGACCGTTAATGAACATATCGGTACGGTGCTGTACAATTACGGTTTATTGACCGGCCACTCAGCTGCCGGTGTATCTACCGTAATTTGACCATGAAATTTTTTACAGTGTATGTTTCAAACATATCTAATATGGTAGAGAGCTTACTGTAAAGCCTTTCAGTAGGAGAGATTTTGAAGAAAAGAATCAAATTAAAAATTATGGTAGGCCTACACCTGAAATGAAAAAGATGACTTCAAAAGGCAAAACTTCGAACAGATGTTTTAATATTGACTGGTACAGAAAACAACAATGGCTAACTGGTAGTGAATCAACGAACAAACTATATCGTTGGCCATGCTTGCTGTTTCCTGTGAGTGGCAATGAAGTCTGGCAAGAGAAATGCTTCAATGATTTGAAAAACTTACCACGTGCTTTGGACAGGCACAGAAAGTGTAAAGATCACATTCTGGCAGTTGTTAAATTACAGTTGCTAGGCAAAACAAGGATAGACTACTGTCTCAAAGAAGCGAAGAGAACAAGTGACTTACGTCATAATGAAAAATAATCGTGATGTAATGAAGAAGCTAATTGATATTACAACACTAGTGGCCCGGCAAGAGCTCCCATTTCGTGGACACGATGAGAACGAAGTAGTCTGAAAATAAGGGAAATTATCTCGATGATTGATTTACTCTCCAAGAGTGACGAAACATTCAGTGTTTATCAAAACATATCAGATCGTATGTAGTGGATTTTAGGAAGGGGTATCTGACCCCAGGTCTTAAACAACCCTTAGAAATAGGAAGCTACGAGATTTGGGCTAGATTGCCCGATAGGAAAGTGATACGGAAGTGAAGTAGAAAGGGCAGGGGGGGGGGAGACGCCCTTATTTATAATCGGGGGCCAGTACCCGGATTCAGTGTTTATGGAGAATAGCATAACATTTTCAGGAACTTCAAAAACAATACAGAATGATTTAATCGAATCAGTCGCTCATATAGTTAAGAATGAAATCAATGCAGATATTGAAAATGCCGTTTCTTTATTGGCCGATTGATGAAGTGACAGACATTAGCTCCCATGCACAAGTATCAATTATAGTTCGATTCGCGAAAGACGGAGTACCAGTAGAAAGATTCTTCGGATTTTTTGATGTAAGTTCTCACCGGTGTGCTACTCCGCTTAAAGAATTATTGGATCGTGAGCTGGACAGATTTAGCTACAAAGAAAAACTAGTTGCACAGACATATGATGGCGCAGCAGTGATGGCATCAGAGCTGAATGGATTGCAAGCAAAAGAGATCTGTGATGCCCTTCAAGCATTATTTGTTCATTGCTACGCACACAGGATGAACTTAGTTTTGAGCAGAGCGGCGTCAGTGTTGAAGGAATCACGCATTTTTTTTTTTTTTTTTTGCAAATTTAAATGAAATTTGTGCATTCTTTTCCAAATCGACAAAGCGTGTTCATTTACTAGAATCTGTTGGTGGACCCAGACCACCTCGTGTATCACAGACCAGGTGGAACTTCAAATCTCGTTCAGTGTCTACCATAGCTGACCACAGGTTGCTGCTAATTGAAGTATTTGAAAAAAATGAGGATGATTCCAACTATGATGTTGAGACAATTCACGAAGCAGCAGGACTAAAACGGTGGCTTCAAGATTTTAATTTTGTTTTTCTTCTCTTCTCATACAGAAAACTATTTGATTTAACTGAGGTTACTTTCTTTGTACTGCAATCAAATAGTTCCGATGTTACATTCTGTAACAAACAAATTACTGGCTTATGGGAAAAATTGTTGTACTTTCGAGATAAGCGACAGTTTGATGATCTCTCCAAATAAAAGATTTAAAGGAAGCAATGATGTTCCACCCACTCTGCAATACAGAAGACTGTATTATGAGGTAATAGACAATGTTACAACTCAGTTGAAATGCCGGTTTTCTGACATTGAGAAATTAAAATTTCTTCAGCTGGTTGATGTACACTGCTCTGAAGCTCATTCCAGAATTTTTCCTGAACATTGTTTTAAAGCTCTGCTTCAAACTTATGAAAAATACTTTGACAGCACCAAACTGCATAGTGAGCTGCAGGTTCTGTATTCAGACAGAGATCTGTGGAACAATGCCAAAAGTACAACAGAACTTCTATCTGCCATATACAATAATAATCTAGCACAGGCACTGCCAGAGTCGTTTAGACTTCTTTCCCTCGTAGTAACAATTCCTGCAACATCGGCCTCTGTGGAACGCAGTTTCTCGTGCCTGAAAAGGATAAAACAACTATAAGAGAAACTCCAGTGGGCAAGAAAGGTTGTCAAGTTTATCAGTTCTGTCCATCGAGAAGGCGCTTCTGAAGAGGATAGAAGTAGAACAGACATGGTATGACCATATAATAAATCACTTCGCTAAACAGAAAGAACGAAAGATAGACCTGATATACAAGACAATATAAGCTTAAGGTAAGCAAGACTTTTTTCTTTTGGCGTCAGTGAAGGTAGAGGTGCATATAGAATTTCATTTGAGATGAAAAAGATGTATAGTTCAGTCTTGCATTTTATCTTCAGTTGATCTCTTTAATAAAAAAAAACTATTCCGATGCAATATATTTCATATTCAGACTGGCTTAACAATTCCCAAATAATCCAAGAGGGCAATTCAAACCGAGAAAAATTATATTTAGGAGAAGGGCTGGAATCTTACAAAAACAGGTTTTGTGTTGGTCTCAAAATCATGTAAAACGTGCGTCTCCGATAAAATCTTTACACGGGTCAGGTTACTTATTTTATACTTCGCACATGAGAAAGTAAATTAAAAAAATGTGAAAAAAGTCATTGAATTGAATAAATTTATTTGAATCCAGGCTGAAAAGTAGTTTGCCTCTCCAGCAACTTTGGTCACGGGCCGCCACTGCCTCCAAGTATCAAGAACTTGCCACGAAATGGTTGTTCGTTATTTTCGATGTCGCGGAATAAACGACCAAGGCAGGTCAGGGCATTAGCAGGCATCATGGCAGCTTCATCAAAAATGTAGATCCTTGTCGATGTTATTTTCCAGCTTTCGAACTCCGTTTGAGAGAACTAACTGAATTCTCGAACAAAGGAATCGGAAATTTGAAGGCGCTGTGGCTTGTACGTCCTCCTGGGAGAAGCATTGCTACGATGCCTGTCCATGCTACAGCGGAACATTTCAGTCCTTTGCCACGAAAGAAATGTAACAATGCTTCACACAAAAAAGTATTTCCAGAGCCGCCAGCACCAGAAATTTTTTGAAAAAGGCATTCGTACTTGTTTCTTGGTTAGTGACGCACGCCACTATACGATCAAAGATCGCTTTTTGTTCTGAATTATGTTTGGAAATCATAGTGTCAAAAATCTCTTGTTCGGTTTTTGCTTCGAAGACAGTTTGTGGCATGGCTTCTAGTGACACTTGTGGCAGACCTAAATCTCCGAGGCTCAACGAATGTGACAAAAGTATTGTACCAATTTCAAAAAGCGCCTTGATGCAACTAATCTCTAGTGAGATAGTTCTACGGAAGTAATCAGTTAATGCTATCTCGAATTTCAAGAAAAGTGCCATAAGGTCTTTTAGTCCACAAACAGCACAAAGGTAAGTGTACATTGCTCTGAACTGTTTGGGCATCTGGTGAGAGGGAGCTTCTTCGAATGCAATTTCATATTGTGTGTCACATTCGAAAAGATTTCGTGCGATAGCAGCTTGCTTGAAAGTTTCGTGGACTCTTCCGTTAAAGGTCTTCAGGTCATCAAAAGATGTCAGCCCGGGGACACTAACCAATAGAAGACGAAGTGCAAAGGTTTTCTCATGTTTCTGGCTGACGGTGTAGACACGGCCGGTAGCTAAACGATTCCGTTGCCTTTTCTTCCAAAGTTTGATGTCGAATAAATACTCTTTCGGGATGTCCTGGCAGATGAATAGCTAACTTTTGGGCAGTAAGCGATTTTGCTTGCATTGGGAACTCAAGTAACCTACAACATGCCTCAGGTGCACTCACGAAGCGCAAGTTGACGTTTGATGTCGAATAAATACTCTTTCGGGATGTTCTGGCAGATGAATAGCTAACCTTTGGACAGTATGCGAATTTGCTTGCATTGGGAACTGAAGTAACCTCCAACATACCTCAGGTGCACTCATGAAGGGCATGTTGACAAATCACTCACGAAGGGCATGTTGACGTTTGATGTCGAATAAAAACTCTTTCGGGATGTCTTGGCAGATGAATAGCTAACTTTTGGGCAGTAGGCGATTTTGCTTGCATTGGGAACTCAAGTAACCTCCAACATGCCTCAGGTGTACTCACGAAGGACATGTTGCGTTTGATGTCGAATAAATACTCATTTGGGATATCCTGGCAGATGAATGGCTTACTTTTGGACAGTATGAGATTTTGCTTGCATTGGGAACTCAAGTAACCCCCAACATGCCTCAGGTGCACTCACGAAGGGCATGTTGACGTTTGATGTCGAATAAATACTCTTTCGGGATGTCCTGGCAGATGAATAGCTAACTTTTGGACAGTATGCGATCTTGCTTGAATTGGGAACTCAAGTAACCTACAACATGCCTCAGGTGCACACACGAAGTGCATGCTGACAAATCACTCACGAAGGGCATGTTGACGTTTGATGTCGAATAAATACTCTTTCGGGATGTCCTGGCAATGAATAGCTAACTTTTGGACAGTATACGATTTTGCTTACATTGGGAACTCAAGTAACCTCCAACATGCCTCAGGTGAATTCATGAAGGGCATGTTGACGTTTGATGTCGAATAAATACTCTTTCGGGATGTCCTGGCAATGAATAGCTAACTTTTGGGCAGTATACGATTTTGCTTGCATTGGAAACTCAAGAAACCTCCAACATGCCTCAGGTGCACTCACGAAGGGCATGTTGACGTTTGATGTCGAATAAATACTCTTTCGGGATGTCCTGGGAGATGAATAGCTAACTTTTGGACAGTATGCGATTTTGCTTGCATTGAGAACTCAAGTAACCTCCAACATGCCTCAGGTGCACTCACGAAGGGCATGTTGATGTTGTATGTCGAATAAATACTCTTTCGGGATGTCCTGGCAGATGAATAGCTAACTTCTGGACAGTATGCGATTTTGCTTGCATTGGGAACTCAAGTAACCTCCAACATGTCTCAGGTGCACTCACGAAGGGCATGTTGACAAATCGTGTAATCTCGTCATAATCAGCTTGTTCATCTGGGCCAACGTTTACCGTTTTTCATTCGTACAATCGTAGCCTTTGTAGATGTATTTGTGTAGGTACTTGACTGTTTTAACTGTCGTACTTCTAAGTTGATATGAGCCTGGAATTTCTCACTCAAGCACAGGTTATACGGCACCACCCATTCATTTGTGAGTTCAAGAAACTGACCATTAACTTTGGTTAGAAAGGTTCTGCCATCGTTTATTAGCTTGTAGATGGGACAACCGTTGCAGTTTTCCTTTGTCACAGCTGCGTAAGATTTCGCAAAATTCTTCAAACATTTGCCATTTTTCATACAAGGTGACAGTGGATTGAGCTCTCCGCAAGGACCGTGGATCATGCAAGACTTCACAACTTCGAAAACGAAAGTCCTGTCAAATGGCGAAAGTTCTACTGAGACGACTTTACCAATGTTGCAATCTCGCGTATCGCATCTTTTGTCAGGGTGAGAAGCATGTGGCAATGAGGCAGTTCTCGTTTTTGGAATTCGATGACGTACAGGTAATGGATCACCTTTCCAAATACTTCTTTCTTGGTCAAATTAGAGATGAGCTCATCAAGTTTTGCTTTGAACACTCGAACAATAAGTTCAGGTCTGAAGTTGGACTGCGTTGCGTGTCCAAGATTCTCAGCGATCTCTTTCCATTTTGGATTACATGTGAATGTGATGAACAGCGATGGTTGCCGAAGACTGACTAAAGCCGTACCATCTTGGTAATTTGGTAATGCATGTTCATGTTTCTCGGCGAACCTTGGAAGGAAGAAGGCAATATGACGATTTTCCCAGGTTGTACTCCACGTTCGGCTGCCTCGTTTAATAGGTAGTCTTGTAGGTCAGCGAATGTCTCATCTCCGAGTTTCCCCTACTCAAGCTGTGTCCTATTGTACACAAGACACTCACCATCAACTCGTGCACACTGGTTAACTAAGTACTGGAGTCACAACTTGCCGGAGTTGTGTAAAAGAGAAAATTCTTTCCGGATAGCCATTCTATAAGCCACATACTGCAATCGAGTCACTTTTCTGAACTTGCCATTGGTCTGTCTTTCGTATGGCCTATTCTTATGCCACCCACGTTCTCCGTAAGGAAACAATAAAGGATATAACATCGGGTCAGTGAGTTAATATTTTTGAGGTATTCAGTCCCAGATTAATTAGGGAAGACCTTCAAGTCGTAGTTTCCTGGAGGATTGCCGTGTTTGGTCGTAAAAATGGCAGCGATTTCATCTGCTGAAGGCAAATTGTTCTTGCTCTGGTCACGGATGTCAGGCTGTTCTGATAGTAAAAGTATTCGAACTTCGAATGGCTCCCTGCCTTCGATAAGTACCAGTTCTCTTCCTTCTCAACTTTTGCCATCATCTTGATTTTTTTATTGTAGGTTTAACGACCACCGTGAGCAACTCAATGGGCTATAAGCAGTCGCCCGTCCCTAATTTAGGGCCACTGGTTCCAGGGAAGGGAGAGAGCCAGTGCCGTAAGACAAACACAACATCTATGCCTGACCGGGATTCGAAGCCGGACCCCTTTCGGACGAATGATCAGAGGCCATCGCTTAGACCACTGCGCAACCGGGGCGGCACCATCATCTTGTACTAGTGGACTAAAGGATTGACTTCAAGCATCATTTCATGCAGTTTTGCCATCAGATTAGGATCGCAGGTTGAGTTCCGTCCAATCATCTTTTATGTTGCTTCAGCAGTGTCGATAATGTAAAGTTATGCATAAGATCTTTCAGAAGCGTTCTGGGGATGAAAAGGGCCAAATTTGTAATGGAACTGGTCATTGATCTTGAAAGTATATAGGCCACATCCTACAGGTAAGAAAGCTTCATTTGCACCAACAGAAGCTAATGACATCGCGCTGTTGTATTTCCTGATGTTGTCTAAGAAATTGCGCTTTTCAGAGTCGACATTTTTCTTCAAAAGATTTTTAAGTAACGGCTGAGAAACAGTCGGTGACAGGAGAACTTCCTTATCGTGGCAACAGCTACTAAAGTGAAACTTCGTCTTGGTGCCAACCTTTTCGCAATCGAAATGTAAAGCTCTGCAGAACTCACATTAGAAAGAGATAAGGCCTAGATCGTAATAACCCACAGAAAAATCAGGACTCAATGCGCAGCGAAGGTGTGATTTACATCTTTTTATAGCTGGCATTAAGAGAGGAATCACATCTGCTTCTTCATCTGAGGTATCAGGCAAAACGAAATCGACAAAATGCTCAGAGTGTTGAAATCCCAATTGATTCAATGTCTCACTGATGTTCGAGGTGGGGATGTCAAGGCCCTATTCAAATCGGGAATTTCAAGGTGTGACATCAATGCCTCCATTTCGCATGGCTGTCTAGAAGTTGATGGCTGAGAGCTGGATAGTCTGTGCCGCTTGGTTTGGTTGTAAATGTTGTTCGAATGAAATTCGCTTTGCGAATACTCTTCATTCTCTCTTGTCTGAGACATATAGTTCCGACCCATTGAACGCTCATGCCTTCCAATAAGACTCTTAGGTTTTCTTTTTTTTTCTGCGGGGAGACATTCCATTAAGGGTAAGTATGCAATTAAGTATTTACTTACTTGAGGACTGGTCATGAAACACCATGCACACACCAAATCTGACACTTAACTGAGCGCCTGTTGTAGATAAGGGCCGCACACTTCTCCCGTAGACCTTTGGGGGTTAATTAAAACGGGTCACCAATTACATATCTTTTAGAAACAGCATAATTCGACGAACACCATCTAACGCCAACAGCAACCATTCACTTCAGACCTAGATTAAATGGCGTAACTCAATATGCACGTTCTAAATCTCTTCACTAACAGCGGTCAACGGAATGTTTATTATTTACATCTTTACATAATGCAAAACGCCTTACCTACATGCAGTGCTATTTTTTTTTGGCGGTACGCAGTGCCGGCACCTTTTTCTTAAGTTTTCAAAAAAATGCGATTTATTGACAGCAAAATGTATTATAAATATTCCGGCAGATGCTACTATGTTCACGAATTGAGGCTAACGCAAGACAGGTTTGCTAGTGTTATTTTCTGGCATTGTGCTAGCCATCGCCTTGAATTGTCTGTTAGTGACACAGTGAACGATGTGGCAGGAGTGAATCGCTTTAAGAGTTTCATGGACAAACTTTATGTGACTGATCATGCTTCACCTAAGACTGCTAGGGAACTACAGGAAGTTCGTGAAAGAACTTTTGGCAGGTATAAAAAAGCGTAGAGAAACAGAAAGACAAATGGAATTTGAGCTTGAAAAACTCAAAATAGAAGCTAGACGTCAGCCGCTGGGAGGTAGTTTGGAGCAAAATGGAAATTCTCAAAAACCGAGATTAGAACTTCGTCATTTGATGAAAACATTTGACCCAAAAGACAGTGATATAAGTATTTACTTAGTTTTATTTGAAAGGCAAGCACAACAAGCAGAAATAAAAAGGGAAGATTGGGTCACGAATTTGATAGGACTTTTGCCCTACGAAATATCACAATTGATTGCCAGAGAAAATGTGGAAGATGCTAAAAACTATGAATATGTTAAAAGGTTACTTCTTAAAAGATATAAGTTAAGTCCAGAGAAATTTAGATTGAAATTTGTACAACACATGCGTACATCAGAGAAGACCTGGAGAGATTTCGCCTTCGAGTTAGAAAATTATTTTAATGAATGGATTTCAGGACTTAAAATAGGCGATTTTGAAGGGCTAAAAAAATTAATGATCACAGATCAATTGAAGCGGAGAGTGCCTATAGAAATAAGGGAGCATTTAATTGATAAATGGTCAAATATTGTCTCACCTTCAGATTTGGCTGATATGGTGGACAATTATGAAAGTGTAAGAGGAGGAATCAAGAAAAATTCGTCGAATGAATTTTGTGCTTCAAAGAAAATGCAAGGCAGTGAGAAAAAAATTAGAGATAACTATGATCGCAGAAATTTTATGAAAAATGGATTTTATAACAAAAATTATGTTAAGTCAGATGTAGGACAAGGGTGGTCAAAACGGAATGTATCTCAGAATGAAGAAAAGTATGATCGCAGACGGAAGATTCAATGTTACGAGTGTGCATCTTATGATCACATTCGACTTCAGTGTCCTAAGCTAAAATCACAGAACTCAGGAAGCGTAAATAGAATCAGAGAGGAAACTGAAGGGGATCTCTTGGCACCCTATACCTTTGAAGGAAAAATAAATGGAGTTACCATGCCTATTCTCCGGGATACAGGTTCATCAGTTGATATCATTTGTCAAGAGTATGTGTCGCCAGGTGAGTTTACTGGAGAACATGTGTGGGTACAGCATCTTCTGGATGAACAAAAGGTTTGTTTACCATTAGCAGAAGTTGAACTAGAATGTGAATTAGGTCATATTGTAACTAAAGCTGCAGTGATCAGAAAGTCGCTAGATCAAGGTAGATATTTACTTGGAAATAAGACTGCCGCTTTGTTAAAAAAAATTGATATGGAGTGGCCACTTAATTCAGAACAGGTAAATGTTGTGATTACTCGGTATCAAGAAAAACTGAAACGAAACAATGTAGAGAGAAATTCAGAAAAGAATGATTCAGGGAAGAAAGAAAAACAAGCCCTTGAAGGAGAGGCTGTGGGTTCCGAAGAATCAGATGAATTAGAAGAAGAAATTCTGCCATTGAGGCATGATGAAGATAAAGCCATGTTAGAGTTGGTAAAAATGGATTCAAAAAGTTTCATGGAAGATCAACGGAAAAGTTTGGAATTGAAAAAATTCTCAAAGAAATAGAGAAAACAGATTGTAATAAGGCAAATGGTTATGCTGTACTAAGAAATGGGATGTTGGTGAAGAAGATCAACAAGATTGGCGAAGAGGAAGATCTTATTGTTGTTCCAGAACAATATAGAGAACAAATAAAAAAACATGTGTCATGAGGGAACTTTGGGGCATTTAGGAGTGACAAAAACCAAAGACAGACTAGCGAAGTATTTTTATTGGCCTAACTGTTATAAAGACATTGAAGAATTTGTAAAACCTTGTGATTCATGCCAACGTGCTAGAAAAGCTGGGGACAAAAAGAAAGCACCTTTGAAAATAGTTCCAATTATTCTTGAAATTTTTACAAAGATCAACGTTGATGCCTGTGGGCATTTGCCCGAGACTTCAAGCGGAAATAGATACATAATTACAGCTATGTGTTTGTCGTCCAAATATCCAGATGCAGTACCAGTACCAGACATAGGATCCAAGTCGGTAGTTGACGCTTTGTTACACATTTTTAGCCGCATGGGATTTCCGAAAGAAATTCAAACTGATCAAGGAGCCAGTTTTGTAAGCCTTTTGACACTAGAATTTCTGGAGCGGTTTGGAATAAAAGTTACTCATAGTTCTGTATATCATCCCCAAAGTAATCCGGTAGAACGATTCCATCGAACTATTAAAAGGATGTTGAGAGTTTTATGTCTTGAGTCTGCTCCGCATTGGGAGAAACAGTTACCGGCGGCGCTGTTTGCTTTGAGAACTGTGACACATGAAAGCACAAGGTTTACGCCTGCTGAATTGGTGCATGGAAAAAATTTGAGGACGCCAATGACACTATTGTATGAAAAATGGATGGGTCATCCTGAAGAAGAAAATTATGTCACTGAATATGTATTTGAGTTAATAAATAGGATAAAAAGATGTCAAGAACTTGCCATTAAAAACATGGAAGTGGCTCAATTGAAAAGAAAATATTGGTATGACAGAAATGCGGTAAAACGTGAATTTCAAGAAGGAGATTTAGTATTGGTTTTTGTTACCTGCAGGCCAAATAAGTTAGCGGAACAGTGGAAAGGACCAGGGAAAATTGAGAAAAAAATTTCTGAGACTAATTATGTAGTAAGCTTTGAAGGAAAAAAATGTAAAGCATCAAGTATATCACATTAACATGCTGAAACCATACCATAAACGACCAGAATTTGTGAACTTATTGCCCGGTTGTGAAAATGGTGAAATGAATTTAGAGATTAAATTTCCGCAAGTTGAAAAAAATCCCAATATATTTAACTTCTCTGATATCGAGGAGAACAGTAAACTTCGAGAGCGCCTAAGTGGCCAACAAATTCAGGATCTGAAAAAACTATTATGTCATTACTTGAAAATGTTTTCTAATATTCCAGGAAAGACTCATTTGGTCATCTATGGCGTCGACGGGGAGCTCTCACAATAGGATTTCGAGGAAGGGGTTCGTGAACAGAACCCCGACCTCGAAAACGGGATTACAGCCCGTTTTCCCACTAAGGCTAAAGGATGCCGGGTCCACTGGGTGGTAGATATGGAGATCCGGGCTTTCAAGCTTTTAATGAAGCGGAGAAGACTGAACCTGGGTTGGTCAGTCCTCCGCCTTAGGGAGTTCCTGCGGGAAGTCAGGTGTTTCCGATGCAATGGCTTCGGTCATTTTCGGAGCAACGGTCACGAGTCTGAAGATAGGTGTGACAATTGCGGTGAAGTTGGGCACCAGCACCACAAGTGTGCAGCCACACCTAAGTGCAGCAATTGCTCGTCTGCGAATGCCAAGTTCCGTCTCAAGCTGGAAGTAGACCACTCCAGCTTCAGTAAGACCTGTCCCAGTCTACAAAGGGAACTTTAGCAGGTTAAAAACCGCGTCAACTATGGTTGACCGCATGAAGAACTATTCAGAGACATGTGGCTCTCGAATAAAGTGTTTGTTGGTCTATGACCGAGGTGTTTCTGATGACTCTGGCCCGAAGTCATCCCCGCAGCACAGGCCCTAGTACTGCGGACCATGTAAATAAATAAATTTTTCTGTGTATTGTGATTTTATTATTCTTGATTTGTTGTGAGAGGGGTTGATTGATACCCTCAATCTGAAAAATGTGCATGTACCTGTTTTATTAGATACCATTAAAGGACGTATGTCCCTAAAAAACTCGCGTTGGCGAACTGGTCTCCCAGCCAGTGATGTGAAAATTAATAATGCTTGCCCCCGCCCATTAGCACGTCGCACACACGGGCTATGGCCGAAGGGTGTAAAGTACCGGTCCCGTGGGGGACAGCAGACCCCCACAGGCCCCAAGACCGATCCTGTCCGAGTGAAAGATGGTGGTTCCCGGTTACTAACGGGTCTGCTCGCGCAGCTTCGTCAATTTCTAAACCTTGAGAGAGTTCAACGTATCCCTGCGGTCTGCATTTCTACGGTGCAGGTATTGTCATCAGATTAGCCTTGTGACGTCACACTTTGACGGTGTATTTTGGATAGGAACCACCTTCTCCGGCGGCCAGCTTGAAATATAAGTATATTAACAAATATCTCGGCTTCTAAAGCACTTAGGATCACAATCTTGGTACGTTAATATACATTTTCGGGGTCAAGGAATACAAATAGACAATTTTTAAATGCATCAGACGATTTATTTATTCACAATATGACATTTCACTTGTGTACCTGTGTACCATGGTACACAAGTAAAATGTCATATTGTCATAGACCAACACAACCTTCTGGATTAGGAGCGTGTTGTACTCTCTGCTCACTAGTGCACCATACTCTTGCCTGATATGCAACCCGCTCTGAGTGCTGCAGTGTTGCGTCCTTAGCTGCGGAAGTTTTTCCATTGTCTAACTCTTCTGGCAAAACAGCTCTTACTTGGTTTCATTCACATGATCTACGTCACTGGCCTTATCATACAAGATAAGGGTGAGGCGCTCTAGCAGCTTGAAATTTTCATCAACAATATCAAGTTTTGGGTAAGGATGAAGCGCCATGTACGTAAAGGCATGTGTCACATCAGGATAACAATTTATAAAGAAGTAAATTTCCCCGTCATTTTTGGCCCCGCCCGGCATCGAACGCGAGTCTTCTTATTCCGGAATATGTTGCTCTACCAACTGAGTTACGCAGACGTATGTTCTCGCTGCTATCTGCATTTATCTCATGAGCGTCTAGCGGGGAAGGTACGTCACATCTCCCCTTCCCCCGAAAAAGGGCCGGGGGCATGGCCCATGGGTCAGCCGGGACCATGTCTCGCTGTAGGCAGTCATCCTCTGAAGAACGTGCATTTGAGAAATCCCAGTCAATTTGGTGCGTGGAACGTAACATCACACACATTTAGTTTTCGAAGCGCCGAAGAACAGATTCTCTTATTTTTCCTGTCTCGCGGTGTGGAAAGAACATCACACCATTACGAGAACTTTACCGGCCAGGTCATTCTTGTAGTTCGGGCGCCAATATAACGAAGTAAATTTCTCCGTCATTTTTGTCCACGCCGGGCATCGAACCCGAGTCCCCTTATTCCGGAATAAGTCGCTCTACCAACTGAGCTACGCATACGTATGTTCTCGCTGCTATCTGCCTTTATCTCATGTGCGTGCTGCGGGGCAGGTACGTCACAAATTCCATGCCTCCCAGGCGGACTTCTTGCTTCGTCCAAAAAATGCAGATGTGGTATCACATCCTGTGAAACTCTGGAAGACAGGGAAGGGGCAGGGATTTCTCTCTAGCTAGCTTCTCGAGGATAGCATTAATGTAATGATAAGTGTAAGTTTTGCCTGTACCAAAAGCAACCCAAATCTTCACATCTCGACACAAGGTCATCAGATGATGGAATTTACCAAGGAGGATGAACCAAGGAAAAATTTGCCAAGTGGCCTGAACAAGCTAGGTTATTGAAGGAGTTTGAAGAGGACTACGTCCCTAAAGAAAGAAGTTTTAATCATCATGAAGAGGGATTTTCCACACAGAAAATTTTTAAGTAACAGGTATTGAGTCTATATAAAGTCATGAATGACCTTGGAAACCCTTTTATGGATGACAGTGACGAGTTACTTACTCTTGACACACGAATTGTTTTGGATGAAATTGTAATGAATACGGTGCGAACAATGCACAGTCTAGGGCAGGACCAATATGCTAATTACTGCAAATCAGTTATAACTTATTGTACTCGCTCCATTCAGGAAACAATTAAGACTTCACTTCCACTCTTCAGCACTCATATACAAAGGATAAAGACAAAGCAAAAGGAAAAGATATCCTTACTAAAGAGTGGTGTTTCTCTCACCTGTACATAGTGATGCAGCATAGGGCGAGCGACATGGCCACATTCTTTAGCAATGAGAACCATCCTTTCCTCCCTTCACTATCTGACGATGGAAAACTGCGTTTAGGAAAGAAGTCTGATCTCATGAACATTATGGACATTGATTCCCCAAACAATCCTCCTGATTCCGTTGATGTAAAGCTTCTCGATGGAGCCGCTGTTGTTCACCTCCTTCCAACTACCAACATTGTGGCATTTGATGATTATGCTGATCAGTATTCACTCCACACATCAATAAACAACTAGAAAACTGTAAAAGAGTAGATGTAGTATGGGTCAAATACATACCGACCAGTCTCAAAGAATCCACTAAAGAAAAGAGAGGAAAGGGTGTTCAGAGAAAGGTTGATGCAAACAACAAGCTCCCGCTTAAGTGGGCCGACTTCCAACGAGACCCCACCAACAAACAGGAAGTTTTTGCATTCCTTTCCGATAAGTTGGTATCTGTTGAATGCTTCAAAAACAAGGAAATTACCGTCACATGTAATGCCACGGTTATTGTCAGAGGAACTGATAGATCCATGCCACCATGTGATCACGAGGAAGCGGACACCAGGCTGCTCATCCATTTACAGGATGCACTTCGGAATGGCTGTACTAACTCTACGGCGCGTACTGTTGACACGGATGTAAAGGTGATCCTCTTTGGCAAATTCCATCACCTGAAGACCTTGTGTCAAGATGTGAATATTTAGGTTGCTTTTGGTAAGGCAAAACTTTCACTTATCATTAAATTAATGCTATCCACGAGAAGCTAGGTAGAGAGGAATCCCTGCCCCTCCCTGTCTTCCACAGTTTTACGGGATGCGATACCACATCTGCATTTTTCGGATGAAGCAAGAAGTTTTCCTGGATGGTATAGAACTGCTATCCTGATGGGACACATGCCTTCACTTCTACATGGCACTCACCCTTACACAAAACTTCAGATTGTTGATGAAAATTTCAAGCTACTAGAGCGCCTCACCCTTATCTTGTATGATTAAGGCCAGTGACATAGAACATGTGAATGAAGCCAGGAAAGAGCTAATTTGCCAGAAGAGTAAGACAATGGAGAAACTTACCCTAGCTAGGGACGCAGCACTACAGAACTCAAAGCGGATTGCATATCAGGCAGGAGTATGGTGCACTAGTAAGCACAGTGTACAGCATGCTCCTAATCCAGGTTGAGACTGGACTCTGAATGGAGACAGTGTATCGTGGGTTCCTGTATGGAACATGTTACCTGTTGCCTCAAAGTCTTATAGTGAATTGGGGAAATGTAACTGTAAGAGCCAAAGTGGATGTTGTGGTAGGTGTGCATGCAGAAAGGAAGGGAGGAATCGCACAGAACTCTGCAGATATCAATGTTTGAAAATGGCATAAGCAATGGCATCTTTAAAAATGGCATCACAATGGCCTCTATCATATAAGAATGTAAAAGTGCTTGTCTTTTAGTGTGTATTTAGTATGTATGTATTTAGTTCATGTTTAATTTTGAAAACAAAACATTGGTAAATATTTTCGAAATGGTACACAGTTACATCAGTAAAATGACATATTGTGAATAAATAGTCTGATGCATTTAAAATTTTTCCATTTGCATTCCCTAACCCCAAAAATGTCTATTTACACACCAAGATTGTGATCCTAAGTGCTTAAGAAGCCGAGATATTGATAATATACCTATATTTCAAGATGGCCGCCGGAGAGGAGGTGGTTCCTATCCAAAATTGAATGCTATAGCCCTAAGTAGCACGTGGGAAAATTTTGGTGCTTTTCTCTAGTGTGTCCACATTTTAATGCTAAGCTGCCTCACTAAAACAAAAAGCAGAGTTCCAGACGGGCCAGGTACCGGTTCGATTGGCGGGTTGGATTTTGTTTGGCAGCGGCTGTTTTCAGGCATTCTCGATAGTCGCTAATTCGTTGGGCTGCAGTCTTCTTACATTCCTCATCATTTGCTCTTGCCTCTCGTTTTGATTTTTTCCACTTTTGCTTGTGTTCATTCTGCGAATTCCGCAGCATTGTCGAAAATGTTAACCCACTCACACGAAAGCAATTTTTTTAAAAATTAGTTTAAATCACCACGACATGTTCTTTATATATTCGAATAGATCTCGTCGAGAGCTTTAAAACGATACCATGCACAATCGTTTTTCACTTACGGTTGTCCAGATAAGCCGCGATGTTGTCAAAAGTGTTCACCGGTTCACAAGAAAACGATTTTCAAAATGTTCAGTTCAACCACTGCAAAATGTTTTTCGCATATTTGAATAAATCTCGTGGAGAGCTTTAAAACGATACCACGCATAGTCGTGTTGCGCTCACGGTTGCAGAGATAGACTGGGTCAAACGCGGTCGAACAGCCAGAAATATTGCATCATCTCCCCCGCGCACAGGAAGCGAGGGGAGTGTTACGCGCACGATGCATTGCGCAGTCAGCGAATTGGACTCAAAGCTGTTTATGAATATGCTAACTCGATTAGTGTGCAGCACGGATTTTTTAACGCTATTAATGATTTCAATTGGGACCTATTTTTGTGACAGGCGCTCGGCCATAAGTCGCTCCATACTATCCGCGGAGTTAGACGTTGTCCTACGTCAAAAATGCGTTTTCGCATAGCACAGTTCCACGACATAAATGTGAATATCTTCTGCGGGACAGTTCTCCTGTGCTGCAGACGAAAGCGCCTACTATGGGTTATCAAACGTGGCGTGAAGAACCAGTCGCAACCCACGAGTTCAAGTTGTACCGCGGTCAATTGCAATGGCTACAAAGTTTGAAGTATTGGTTCTATTGCGACAGTATTGGAAACAGGAGTTTAAAGTAGCTTCAGCAGTCCAAAAAACTAACGAAGTTGAAGGTGACGGTTCCGCTTGAGCTTGAAAAGAAAGGAAGGTTTGAGCAGGCCTTTTGCTGTTGATTCGGACACCCTGCAAGCGACTGTGGAAGACAATCCACCAACAAGCACCCGATAACTGTCAGACTGGGAGTTTCTAAATCAACCATCGCTGAGCACCTGTACAAGATCGAAAAGGTTTATAGACGATGCGTGAAGTGCCTTATCAGCTCACTCCAACTCAACGTGCCAAACGAACTACTTAGAAATACACGCGATACTCGAATTATCAAACGAATAGTTACTGGGGATGAAATGTGAATATATCTGCGTAACCCAGATTTTTCATAACAGTGGTTGAATAGAAGTGAACGAGCTCTACCAATCTCCAAACTAAGACGTTTTGGGAAAAAATTATGCTACGTGTGTGGTGGAATTATAAAGGTGTAATCCACTTTGAGCTCATTCCGAATGGTCGTTCTATCAATGCCAAACTATTCTCAGCAACTGGACAGAAAGAATGGCAAAATTCAGCGAAACTATTCTTCCTTAGGCAACCGAAAGCGAGCACTGCTGCAACGCAATGCAAAACCTCGTACCGCTAATCGGACCCAAGTTAAACTTCAAGAATTGTATGAAATCGAGCTGCTGCCTCATCTAGTATACACTATCTACCAACAAGTAATTGGACACCCCTGCAATCAACGATATCTGCGGCCCTGATACACGTCACGGCCACCGCCGTTAAATATCATGTGGGAAACAACAACGCAACCAGTTCGGAGCTCTCTGATTTCGAGAAAGGTGTAATCGTCCGGTATCACAGAAATGGCCGATCCATACGTGACATAACCAGCGAGTTGAAATACCCAAAATCGACAGTGGTCTACGTGATTGGCAAGTGGAAGATGAGAGGCGACTGTCGGAATGTGCCCCGACCCGGCAGACCCACAAAACTGGGAGTTAAAGACCGACGGGTGCTGGCCAGAGAAATTCGGAAGAATCGCACCAAATCGATGGGACACATCCGCGAGGAGTTTCAACAGGCATCCGGGAGTGTTCTTTTGATGAATACCATCCGTAAGGAAGCCTATCTGCTCGGTTATCGTGGACGTGCTGCCGCCCACAAGCCTTTGATCACTAAGTCCAATACCGCTGCTCGGCTAACGTGGTGCAAAGAACGTCGACAGTGGACCGTTGAACAGTGGAAACAGGTTCTCTGGAGCGACGAATCAATGTTCACCCTCTACCGTTCGGATAGCAGGGTCTGGGTTTGGCGTCTGCCTGGAGAACGCCTCCTGCCGGAATGTATTGTGCCAACTGTGAAGTTCGGCGGCAGTGGAATTATGCTATGGGGGTGTTCTCCTGGTATGGCACGGGACCCTTGGTTGCAATTCCTGGTAGACTCAACGCCGAGACCTACTGCACCATTTTGGATGACAATGCGCTTCCTACGTTGTGGCCGTTTTACGGGGTGGACCCATGTTACTTTCAGGATGACAATGCCACCTATCATGTTACGAGGTCCTCTATGGCTTGGTATGGTGACAATGGGGTTAATCGAATGCACTGGCATGCGCAGAGCCCGGACCTTAACCCTATGGAGCACCTCTGGGACGAGTTGGAGCGGTGCCCCCACCGTCCGAAATCGGTGAAGGAACTGACCTGTCTTCTCCATGCCGAGTGGAAGAAAATGCCGCTAGCCGTCGTACAACGCCTGGTTGAGAGTATGCCCCGGAGGGTCGCAGCTGTAATCACAGCTCGTGGAGGCTCTACCAACTATTGAAGGTGAATAAACTTCGTTTTCCTTTGCTACCACAGGTGTCCAATTACTTGTTGGTAGATAGTGTATGGCTCCGGCCTTGGCCTTTCAGGCAACTACGTGTTTCGGGCAATAGGGCATTTTCTTCGTGTGAAGCAGTTGACTATTTTGGACGATGTCGAACGCGAATGCCAATAACTCTTTACCTCTAAACCGAAAGCCTGGTACTGTGCAGGAATTGAATTGGTAAGCAGATGGGTTCAACCTATTACACGTGACAGTACGTACTTTGAAATTTAGCTTGGATTTTTCCGAGGTTCTGGGTAAGTAAAAATTGTATAAAAAACGCCGCTTTTTCCCGGGCACCCCAATAAAAGAAAATTTCTGTGCAAATCCATACGATTTTGAGACATAATAGTTATAGTGTAAATCTCTCGTATCTTACAGCCGAAACATACCGAAGTTAAAAGAGACCATATATGGGAAAATCGTTTGCTTCGCGGTAAAAATATTCGTTTGGTACGTAACGGAAGTACAAACTGATAGATGGCAAGCTACTGTCTTTTTCTTTGAGCCGCAGCATACTGGAGTGTAAAGAGATGTTTTTGCGCAAATCAAGTGTCACTTACGAGACTACACGGAAGGACAGATGGAAAGTCCCTCGTTCCTCAGACTCGATGCAAACGAGATTGAAAAGAGACCAAATCGATGCAACCTGGGTACTTTACGACGAATACTTGGGGACATTGCAAAAGTATTTGGGGACATTGCGAAAGTACGTACTAAGATAACTCTATCGTATCTTAGATCTGAGGCATACCGAAGTGGAAAGACACCATTTCTATGCAAATCGTTTGCTTCATGGTGCCTTGAAGACTGTAGGGAAAGACAGACGGAAAGTAGCTCTTGTTTCTCAGAGACGAGGCATACCGGAGAGGAAACAATTTCTGTGAAAATCAAGTGCTTATCGGTGGAGACATGACGAAAGCGCAAACGGAAGGATGGAGAGTAATCCTCTGGTGACGTAGAGCTGAGAAATACTGGAGTAGAAATAGACAATTTTTGTACAAATGTGATAGTTGCTTTCGGGACACGACGGAAAGGCACACTGACGGACGGGACAAATTCTGTCGTGACTTAGAGCTGAGGCATATTGGAGTGGAAAGAGGACATTTCTGCGCAAATTGAGCTTCCAGCGTTGGAAGTAAACGCTTTCCATACTGCAGAAAAATCATGGAAATCAACCCCTCGCTTCTCAGAGTCAATGCATACTGAAGTGGAAGACCATTTCTGTGCAAATCGGGTGCTTTTCTCTGGTGACAGATGCTTTTGGGACATGATGGAAAGACCCATTGAAGGATGGAAATTCTCTCGTAACTCAGAGCTGAGGCATACTAGAGTGGAAAGACCATTTTACAGAAATCAAGTGCTTCGGAGTAGAGATTAACACTTTGGGGAGTGCGGAAAAGAATAGACAGAAAGCAACTATTTCGTTTCTCAGGGTCGGTACATAGCGGAGTGGAAAAGGACCAGGTATGTGAAAATTGGGTATTTTGCGATGCAGACAGATGCTTTTGGGACATGTCAGAAGAATAATCTGACGGACTGAGTAAGTGGAAAAACACAATTTCTGTGTCAGTCGTTTGTTTCGCTGTACAGATTGATGCTTTTGAAACTGCAAAGGACGGACGAAAAGTATCTTACTCGTTTCTAAGAACCGAAACAGACCGGAGCTGAAAAATACTATACAGCCAGAAAGTGAAAAAAGAACAGCAAGAAGGAATTGGCGGACTATCATGAAATTTACATGTTAATGGGGTCGAGTTTACATAGGTGTGATGCTCATTTCGGGACCAACCGGTGAGCGCTTACGCCACAGCGCGGCATAATATGCAAATTATCGTCGGTGGTATTTAAGGAGTACGGCGAAGTGAATGTAATTAGTCGTCGGCGTACGGACACGTACGAAGACCCTGAAGAAGCTGCAATGCCTGGACATGGAAGACGTGTACGATTTCAGCAGTTATCGTACTTTGAGCGAGGTCGTCTAGTCGGACTCCGCGAGGCCGGGTGGTCGTATCGTCGTATTGCGGAGCGAATTGGACGGGAAGTATCGGTGGTGGTACGATGGTGGCGTCGATGATCCGAGGAACATTCCCACACGAGAAGACTTGGAACCGGGAGTCACAGACGGACTGATGAGCGGACCGATCGATGCATAAGAGCGCCGTTGTCAAGCAGAACATCCACTGCGACGCAAATCCGAGCTGCCGTTGCACCTGTGACTGTGCGAACAATCCGCAACCGTCTACTGGATGCAGGACTACGTGCACGTGTGCCTCTGACTCCAGCCCACCGTCAGGAACGGCTGCAGTGGTGTAGCCAACGTCTGCACTGGAGAACGCAATGGCGATCTGTCGTGTTCAGCGATGAAAGCAGATTCTGCTTGGCAGCCTCCGATGGCCATATGCGTGTTCGCAGACGCACAGGGGAGCGTTTCCACCCTTCTTGCATCCGCCAGTGACACACAGGGCCTACACCTAGTCTCTTGGTGCGGGGAGCGATCAGCTACCACTCCAGTACACAACTAGTGTTTGTACCGGGTACGTTAAACAGCACCTCATACATGAACATCATTCAGCCCGTTGTTGTGCCATTTGTAAGGTCGGTCCATCGTGGTGTTTTCCAGCAACATAACGCACGCCCACACGCGGCACGTACAACGCAACATCCAATTCAGGGTATAAGACAACTTCCATGGCCTGCACGTTCACCGGATTTGTCCCCCATGAAGCACGTGTGGGATTTTATGGGACGACTTATCCGGTCTCCACGGCCAGCCACGACCATCCCCGATTTACGCGTCCAGGTTGAGGATGCTTGGAACTCAATACCCCAAACTTACATCCAACATTTGTGCGATAGACTCGCCAGAATTGCACAGTGTGACGCAGTTCATGGCGGTTCAACCTCGAACTAACCATGTTACATGGAAATGTTATTTTTCAGTTTACCAGCAAATACAGCTGTATTTTGCCATAATGTTTTGATCACGTTATCCTCTGTATTCCGTTATTATGCTGTATAAATTTCGTTGGTATCAGACGTCTCCTTCGTGGTGTTCTTTTTTCACTTTCCGCCAGTGTATATTTGTGCATATTAGGTACTTTGCAGTGGGGATCAATGGGTTTGAGGTAAGACAGGATAAGCGGACGGACGGAACATAACTGCCGTATCACAAAGGTGAGAAGTATGAGTTGAGATCATGTTTGTTCAAACCATGTGCTTTGCAGTGGGCATAGATGCTTTTAGGACGTGACGGAATTAAGAACTTATGGATGGCAACATTTCTGAGCAGAGTACTTCGCGGTTTTGATGGATGCCTTTGAGACTGCAGGTATGGAGAGAAGGAAAACAACTCCATCGTTTCTCAGAACCGGGCATATCAGACACGAAAGGGCAAATTCTGCGTAAGTAGGGATCATTGCGCTGGATGCATCGCGGCGTAGACAGGTGCTTTTGGGACACGACAGAACGACACACGGACGTATGGAGTAATTTTCCTGTAACTCAGAGCCGAGGCACACTGGAATTAAAATATTGTTACGAACCACCCCCGCTATTAATTGTGGAATTAAAGGGCGTGGTGGAAGTAGTAAATTAATTACGAATGAATTAATTTTGGATATTTTGCAGGGACTTGGTTAGGAGCTTACAAAAAAGTAGAAAGAATAGAAGCGATGAGAACGCAATTCACTTGTCATGAGAGAATCGAATGTATTTGCACCTGCGAATGTTTACCATTAAGTTAATGGCTTGGTTAGCAATTTAGTTAAGTGCATTTTGATCATAAAAGACGCGGATGCTTGGCGAAAACTAAACCATTTTAGAAGTTCCATTGTGAAGCAGATCGGTGCTAAAAAGGGTTTAGGAATAACTTATGAAGAGGTCGGTAAATAATCAGGAATTCGTCCATTGTGTTGGTGATTGTTTAAAAACACCATTGTGCTCTTTGTTTGTGATGCCGTGGTTCGCTTCGGCGTTTTACGACAAAGGAAAAAAGTTAGTTGCTATATTGAGCCTGACGAGAAGGGATTTATCCGGATGGAAGGGAAAAGATTCCATGATATTGTGATAAGGCAATTCAACTCGTGAAATAAGGGAATTAAGAAATCTGCTGTAAGAAGGATCCCTGAGAATGGTGGGAGCGAAACTCAAACGACCGCTGCACGGAATCATAAACAGAATAATGGAGGCGAGATCATTTACCGAAAAGCAACAGAGCGGAGTGCATCTATTGTATATGCAAAGAGCGCAGTTTTTTTATTGGAGGTTTAACGACCAACGTGAGCAATTCAGTGAACTATATGCAGTCGCCCGTCCCTAATTTAGGGTCACTGGTTCCAGGGACCCTAAATTAGGGACGGGCGACAAACACAACATCCATGCCTTACCGGAACCCTTTCGGACGAATGATCAGAGGCCATCGCTTAGACCACTGCGCCACCGGGGCGGCAAAAAGAGCGCATTTGTGAGTGCCCAAACGCTAACATCCTAAGGCTGATCTCTTGTCTGTGTGTTTGAGTTCGGGTGAGCGATTCCCCGACTAAAAACCTTCAGCGAGCGTCCCGCTGAGGAATATTACACGCTGGGACGTACCCACTTGAATTGGATTAATTCACCAAAGGGAGGAACTTGTAAGTACAAAATTTTTGTAGTATTTCGAGTACCATAGATAAATGATGAGGAACTGGTTCAAAAGAATACACAGAACTATTGCCTGCGGCATTTAAATAAATTATTAATGCCTATAGCTGAACTATGCATTATAAATTTGATGGTCAAAGGGACCACTGAAACTAACAATAGCCATCCATTGATAATCAAATATTCTGTGCCTTTTTTTCTTTACCGATTAAATTATTTATGCGTTGTGCAGTAATTATAATATGTGACCCTCTTTTTGGGAGTGTGTTGTTAGCTCATTTCGTTAAGTGTTTGCCGTAAAAATTCAATTTTCGCGCCAAGAACAACGTCGCATAACCGTGGATAAAAATTAATAATTGCTCGGCCACAGCCGTTACATTGGTGTCAGCTTATGGTATGGCGCATGGCAAAAAGATAACGGCAAGTTTAGCCAATAATTTTGATGCCGAAGACTGCGGACACTTATACGTTAAAATAAAAGAAAACGAAGAAAACACTCTTGACAGTGCATGTGAATGAGATCACACAGCAGAACTTTATCTCCGAGTACAAAAAACAGCAGAAATTGAGGAACTGAAAGTCCTGCTGGCGAGCATGATAGTGAAACAGAACACAGGACGATTATATCGGAAGAGAGCAGAGTTGACTGCACGAGTAGATGAAAAGGGCGCTGAACTGACACAATTAAAGGCACAAGGTGAAGATTTGGCACAGCAAAACTGCGATTTAGCGCAGCTGACGGATATGACACAAAGTAACAGCCCAAATGAATGAAATTTCAAGCGAGCTAAGAAATTTGAAGCCCAAGAAGATAAACTAGATTGGAGGTAGGGGGGGGGGGCAGATCTCCGAGATAGACAAGAAGCAGCAGGAGGAAGTTGAAGAAATTACATCCCGAATACAGGGAGCATTGAATTCAGAAATTAAAATAAAAGATCATGTCAGTGCTGAAGCGAAACGTACGCACACAAAAATTGAGCAAACTTGGGACGTGTTGAGTGAGGAGTTTGCAAAACAATGTTATGTTAATGGGGTCGAGTTTACGTAGGTGTGATGTTAATTTCGGGACCAACCGGTGAGCGCTTACGCCACAGCACGGCATAATATGCAAATTATCGTCTGCAGTATTTAAGGAGTACGGCGAAGTGAATGTATTCAGTCGTCGGCGTACGGACACGTGCGAAGACCCTGAAGAAGCTGCAATGCCTGGACATGGAAGACGTGTACGATTTCAGCAGTTATCGTAATTTGAGCGAGGTCGTCTAGTCGGACTCCGCGAGGCCGGGTGGTCGTATCGCGGAGCGAATTGGACGAGAAGTATCGGTGGTGGTACGATGGTGGCGTCGATGATCCGAGGAATATTCCCACACGAGAAGACGTGGAACCGGGAGTCACAGACGGACTGATGAGCGGACCGATCGATGCATAAGAGCAGCGTTGTCAAGCAGAACATCCACTGTGACGCAAATCCGAGCTGCCGTTGCACCTGTGACTGTGCGAACAATCTTCAACCGTCTACTGGATGCAGGACAACGTGCACGTGTGCCTCTGACTCCAGCCCACCGTCAGGAACGGCTGCAGTGGTGTCGCCAACGTGTGCACTGGAGAACGCAATGGCGATCTGTCGTGTTAAGTGATGAAAGCAGATTCTGCTTGGGAGCCTCCGATGGCCATATGCGTGTTCGCAGACGCACAGGGGAGCGTCTCCACCCTTCTTGCATCCGCCAGCGACACACAGGGCCTACACCTGGTCTCCTGGTGTGGGGAGCGATCAGCTACCACTCCCGTACACAACTAGTGTTTGTACCGGGTACGTTAAACAGCACCTCCTACATCAACATCATTCAGCCCGTTGTTGTGCCATTTGTAAGGTCGGTCCATCGTGGTGTTTTTTAGCAACATAACGCACGCCCACACGCGGTACGTGCAACGCAACATGCACTTCAGGGTATAAGACAACTTCCATGGCCTGCACGTTCACCGGATTTGTCCCCCATTAAGCACGTGTGGGATTTTATGGGACGACTTATCCGGTCTCCACGGCCAGCCACGACCATCCCCGATTTACGCGTCCAGGTTGAGGATGCTTGGAACTCAATACCTCAAACTTACATCCAACATTTGTACGATAGACTCCATGCCAGAATTGCACAGTGTGACGCAGTTCATGGCGGTTCAACCTCGAACTAACCATGTTACATGGAAATGTTATTTTTCAGTTTACCAGCAAATACAGCTGTATTTTGTCATAATGTTTTGATCACGTTATCCTCTGTATTCCGTTATTATGCTGTATAAATTTCGTTGGTATCAGACGTCTCCTTCGTGGTGTTCTTTTTTCACTTTCCGCCAGTGTATATTTGTGCATATTAGGTACTTTGCAGTGGGGATCAATGGGTTTGAGGGAAGACAGGATAAGCGGACGGACGGAACATGACTGCCGTATCACAAAGGTGAGAAGTATGAGTTGAGATCATGTTTGTTCAAACCATGTGCTTTGCAGAGGGCATAGATGCTTTTAGGACGTGACGGAATTAAGAACTTATGGATGGCAACATTTCTGAGCAGAGTACTTCGCGGTTTTGATGGATGCCTTTGAGACTGCAGGTATGGAGAGAAGGAAAACAACTCCATCGTTTCTCAGAACCGGGCATATCAGACACGAAAGGGCAAATTCTGCGTAAGTAGGGATCATTGCGCTGGATGCATCGCGGCGTAGACAGGTGCTTTTGGGACACGACAGAACGACACACGGACGTATGGAGTAATTTTCCTGTAACTCAGAGCCGAGGCACACTGGAATTAAAATATTGTTACGAACCACCCCCGCTATTAATTGTGGAATTAAAGGGCGTGGTGGAAGTAGTAAATTAATTACGAATGAATTAATTTTGGATATTTTGCAGGGACTTGGTTAGGAGCTTACAAAAAAAGTAGAAAGAATAGAAGCGATGAGAACGCAATTCACTTGTCATGAGAGAATCGAATGTATTTGCACCTGCGAATGTTTACCATTAAGTTAATGGCTTGGTTAGCAATTTAGTTAAGTGCATTTTGATCATAAAAGACGCGGATGCTTGGCGAAAACTAAACCATTTTAGAAGTTCCATTGTGAAGCAGATCGGTGCTAAAAAGGGTTTAGGAATAACTTATGAAGAGGTCGGTAAATAATCAGGAATTCGTCCATTGTGTTGGTGATTGTTTAAAAACACCATTGTGCTCTTTGTTTGTGATGCCGTGGTTCGCTTCGGCGTTTTACGACAAAGGAAAAAAGTTAGTTGCTATATTGAGCCTGACGAGAAGGGATTTATCCGGATGGAAGGGAAAAGATTCCATGATATTGTGATAAGGCAATTCAACTCGTGAAATAAGGGAATTAAGAAATCTGCTGTAAGAAGGATCCCTGAGAATGGTGGGAGCGAAACTCAAATGACCGCTGCACGGAATCATAAACAGAATAATGGAGGCGAGATCATTTACCGAAAAGCAACAGAGCGGAGTGCATCTATTGTATATGCAAAGAGCGCAGTTTTTTTATTGGAGGTTTAACGACCAACGTGAGCAATTCAGTGAACTATATGCAGTCGCCCGTCCCTAATTTAGGGTCACTGGTTCCAGGGACCCTAAATTAGGGACGGGCGACAAACACAACATCCATGCCTTACCGGAACCCTTTCGGACGAATGATCAGAGGCCATCGCTTAGACCACTGCGCCACCGGGGCGGCAAAAAGAGCGCAGTTGTGAGTGCCCAAACGCTAACATCCTAAGGCTGATCTCTTGTCTGTGTGTTTGAGTTCGGGTGAGCGATTCCCCGACTAAAAACCTTCAGCGAGCGTCCCGCTGAGGAATATTACACGCTGGGACGTACCCACTTGAATTGGATTAATTCACCAAAGGGAGGAACTTGTAAGTACAAAATTTTTGTAGTATTTCGAGTACCATAGATAAATGATGAGGAACTGGTTCAAAAGAATACACAGAACTATTGCCTGCGGCATTTAAATAAATTATTAATGCCTATAGCTGAACTATGCATTATAAATTTGATGGTCAAAGGGACCACTGAAACTAACAATAGCCATCCATAGATCGAGGTGTCGAGATATAATACTCGTTTAAAAACTTATTGGGCGATGTAAGATTCACTCATTTTAAGGATGGAATATTGTATCGGAAATTTGCAAAGGCAAATGGGAATGACAGCATTTTGCAATTGGTATTGCCTAGGGGTATATGAAGTGATGCACAAAATTCACGATAGCCCAGCTGGAGGTCATTTTGAGTGAAGAAAACGCTGGCTAAAATAAGGGAGATTATTTTGGCCTAAATGTTCGGATGTGGAGCGTTGGTGTTGTCATCGTGATTTATACAATTCTAGGAAGGGACCGGTGACTAGAAATAAGGGCCCAATGCATATTTACAATGTGGGCGCACCGTTCGAAAGGATAGCTGTTGACATAATGGAACCCCTGCCTAGGTCCCCGGAGGGGAACCGCTAAACTCTTGTGGTTGTTGAATATTTTACCAAGGGGCCTGAGGTGTTCTCCATCCCCACTCAGAAAGCTACAGTGGTGGCCCAAATTTTATTCTTGGGGGTCTTGGCGCGTCGCGGGGCCCACCTGAGATTTACTCAGATCAGGGTAGAAGTTTCGAATTTCAGGAGATGTGCAAATTAATGGGAATTAGGAAAACGCGGATCACTGCGCTCCGCCCACAATCTGATGGTCTTGCGGAAAGAATGGTAAGAACCGTGACCTACCACCTGTCATTATTTGTGGAAGAGAACCAAATTGATTGGGATCGCCTAATTCCTATGTACTTGATGGCTATAAGTTTGGCGGAAAATCAGACTACGCGAATGACCCCGTTCTTCTTACTATATGCTAGAGAGATGAGGTTGCCCTGTGATCTAGTATTCGGGCGTTCAGAACCCAGGAGAAATCACCGAACCAGCAGAAGAGTTGGAAAATCGGTCAGAACGAGTTTTTCAATTCGCTAGAGAGAACATCAAGATAGCGTCACAGAAAATGAAAATCAGGTACGACGTGCGTGCCTCCGGCGCGGGATACCAAGTGGAAGATTTGGTTTGTGTAAACAACCTCAAGAGACATAAAGGGAATTCTAAATTAGAGAGAAACTGGGAGGGACCGTATGTGGTGGAAAAGAGATTGAGTAATATTCTCTACAAACTCAAATTCGGTAAAAAGCCGAGTCGTGTAATACACCTGGATAGGCTGTAACCATTATTCAGGAACTACACAGCGCGATACAGGGAATGATTGAAGTGGTAAAAAAAATCCCATGTGTGGGCGTGAATTAAGGTAATTAGGTTTGATTTGACTTTTTGTATTGCTTACTGTGTTGTGGTGGTCGTGGTAGCGGAATTTGTGGCATGTAAATTTGCGTATGGATTAGTTAGTTTTTATTGGTAATTTGTGGCATGAAAATTAGCGTATTGATTAGTCTTTATTGATATTTGCATAGTGCAAAGCGTGGAGCAGTAATTATTACAGTGTTAGTATACTTCAGTCCTATACAGGGTGATACCTAAAGTCCTAAGTCACCTCAATAACTTGAGACCAAAGACAGCTAGAGCTATGGAAGTAAGGTATGGTATAGTAAAACAACCATGCGCTATCGGATGAGAGTGACTGCAGCGCCCCTAGTGGCAAAATGTGGAAGTTAACACTACTATCTCGGAAACCATGAGATACGGAAAAGAAATCAATTAGGAACTTGTAGAGCATCAACGAATTAGTAGGAAATGACATATGGTAAAACGGCTAGGGTAAGCAGAAGGCTGGAAACGTGAGGGAAACACAAGGTTTATTATACTCAGGCATGAATACAAATGGAGTACATTGGTCGTATTTAATGCAACAGCGGTACTTACATAACGTTGCGTTTAACGTAAATAGGGTTCAATATGGCCACCATCTGCCACAATACACATTTGAATGCGAGACAGAATTTCCCGTTGTACGTTCGCCGGCATAACAGGTGTCACGCTCTCACACACATCGACGATACGCAGTCGGAGACTCGTCGATTCTACCCTGTACACGTGATCCTTTAGGTAAACCGAGAAGAAATCCATGGGAGTTAGATCCGGGAATCGTGGAGGCCACACTACGGGACCACCATAACTGATCTGTTACCCAAAAGTGTCGGACAGGAAGTGCTGTACCGCTGTTGGTTGATGTGCCGGAGCGCCATCATGCTGAATCCATAATGAGCGTGCATCTTGCAGAGACATCATCTAACCACTCAGGTAATGTGCTTTGTAACAGCTGCAGGTATCTTCGTCCATTTCATACGCCCTCATAGAACACAGGACCAGCAAGTCTGTCCTTCCAAATGCCATACCAGACATTGATCGACCAGCGCACCTGATGCCTTATTTCCCGTGTAAATCTTGGATTCTGAACTGCCCAGTAATGGGTGTTTTGTTGTCCAGCACCCCTGCGCGTGTGAACTGCGCCTCGTCAGTCCAAACGATGTTTGATAGAGAGGCCGCATTTTCTTTTAAGGTGTTCATTGCAAAATTGCACCAATCTAGACGTCGTTGGTTATCCCCTGGCATCAGTACGTGCAGCGGTACTGTACGGTACGGGTGGGCACCATGCTGATGCAAAATGGTCCACACACGGGATTGTGCTATGCCACATGCCATACTGACTTCCCTCGTACTGGTGGGTGGATTGGCCAAAGCGTATGCCAGAACATCGACTGGTTGCACATCCCTACCCACTCCGGTGGGTCTGCCCGAACGGGGACGCGCTGCAATACTGCCTGTCTTTCGTAGCGGTCGAACCGGGCGACTGATGGTCCACGCTGTCGGCGATGGATGAGTCGGAAATAGTAAGCCATACTGGCGTGACGCTTCCTCGCGTTGCGTCCGAATTCTCCATATAGCAGTACCATCTCGCAATAGTGTTAATTCGAATAGCCTGCCATGCTCGTTCTTTACCCGATACTGACGTTAAGAATGACATAGCACCTGACCGACGATCCTTTATACATTGCCACGCCGCGCCTGATATTGCAGGTGAGGCGTTATGTCACACCAGAATTTGCATACGACACTCACAGGCGTGCGGTCGCATACGTCATACATTTCTCTCTGCTAGACTGTTACCGCGACAACGACACGAACTGGCTTCGCACAAGTTCGCGTTTCCATCCTTCTACTTACCCCAGCCGTTTCTATCATATGTTGTTTCCTATTAATTCGTTGATGCTCTAATAGTTTTTAATTGATCTCTTTCCTGTATCTCTCATGGTTTCCGAGATAGGGGTGGTGAATTCCACATTTTGGCACTAGGGGCGCTGCAGTCACTCTCATCCGATAGCGCATGGTTGTTTTACTATACCATACCTTACTTCCATAGCTCTAGCTGTCGTTGTTCCCAAGTTATTGAGGTGACTTAGAACTTTAGGAATCACCCTGTATAAGATAGGGTTTATTTCCATATTGTCGTTAAGGTGGGCCTTGAAAATAATTCAGGTGGGGATGTCCAAATTACGGAAGGTACTTGGGGAGGAGCTGTAGGTGCCCGAAAAGGAGTGAATTAGGTGTTAAGGTAGATTACAACTTAAAGGTTAGTGAGACTAATGGTACTTAAATTAGCTGGCTCCACATTTGGAAAAAGGTAGCACTCAATGATTGGATCGGAGATTGACAGGTGCAAAACGATAGGGCAAGAGGAATTCTGGATTTCTTGAGGGGCCGGTGTTACCACCCACCCCCACCATTAATTATGGAATCAATAGGCGTGGTGAAAGTAATAAATTAATTACGAATTAATTAATTTTGGATTTTTGCAGAGACTTAGGAGCTTTCAAAAAAAAAAAGATAAACTAAATAAATAGAAGCGATGAGCAGGCGATAGACGTGTCATGCGAGAATCGAATGTATTTGCATCTGAGAATGTTTACCATTAAGTTAATGGGTTGGTTGGCAATTTAGTTAAGTGCGTTTTGATCATAAAAAGACGCAGATGCTTGGCCAAAACTAAACCATTTTAGAAGTTCCATTGTGAAGCAGATCGGTGCTAAAAAGGGATTAGGCATAACTTATGAAGAGGTCGGTAAATAATCCGGAATTCGTCCATTGTGTTGGTGAATGTTTAAAAACACCATTGTGCTCTTTGTTTGTGATGTCACGGTTCGCTACGGCGTTTTACGACAAAGGAAGAAAAAGTTGCTGTATTGAGTCTGACGAGAACAGACTTACCCGGACGGAAGGGAAAAGATTCCATGACATCGTGATAAGGCAATGCAACTCGTGAAATGAAGGAATTAAGAAATCTGCTGTAAGGATTCCTGAGAATACGGAAAGCGAAACTCAGGCTCGGAACTTAAATGACCGCTGCACGGAACAGAATAATGGAGGCCAGATAATTCACCGAAGAGCAACAAAGCGCCAGCAACAGAGAGGAGTGCGTCTATTGTATGCAAAGAGCGCAGTTGTGAGTGCCCAAACGCTAACCTCCTAAGGCCGATCTTCTGTGTGTATGTTAGGTTCGGGAGTATGATTCTCCGACTAAAAAAACTTCAAAGAGCGTCCCGCTGAGGAATATTACGCGCTGGGACGTACCTACTTGAATTGGATTAATTCACCAAATGGAGGAATTTGTAAGTACAACATTTTTGTAGTATTTCGAGTACCATAGATAAATGATGAGGAACTGGTTCCAAAGAATACACAGAACTATTGCCAGCGGCAATTAAATAAACTATTAAGGCCTATAGCTGAACTATGCATTAGAAATTTGATGATGCTCAAAGGGACCACTGAAATTAACAGCCATAATTGATAATCAAAAATGTGTCTTTTTTTCTTTACCGATTAAATTATTTGTGTTGTGCAGTAATTGTAACATCTGGCCCTCTTTTTGGGAGTGTTGTCAGCTCATTTCGTTAAGTGTTTGCCGTAAAAATTCAGTCTTTGCGCCAAAGACAACGTCGCAGAACCGTGGATAAAAATAATTTCTCGGCCACGGTCGTTACAACATACTATTTCTGCGCAAATCAAGTTTTTCGCGGTGAAGATAGATGCTTTTGTGACACCAGAGGACATGCGGAAAACAAATCTCATTTTTTCAGAGTCGAGACAATACCGGATTGGAAAGAAAACATTTCTGTGCATATGAGCATTGCGGTGTAGCTTTTGAGGTAAGACGAGATAGTCCGTCCGAGAGCCAGGAAGGATTTATTTAACCAAGCGATCTTTGTAAATATATATTTTTTATATATGCCATAAGTGTCTCAGAAAAGTGAGTCTTGCAAAATTCCAGTGGTGGGTTGATGCGTGATGACGTCACCAATATGGCTGCCGGCTATTACGTAGTTGCCACATTTATATATGCATAATTTCTCACCCGTTTATGATACAGGAATTATTTTTTTCTGAAATGTTTCAAATTTAATGACAAGTATTTTTTGTAATTACACATTTTTGTTTACTCCATTAGCTTTTGAGATAATTGCATTTGAACGTGTAAAATCAGTGTTCACATTGGCTATGTGTGACATTTAACCATGATTTACTCAAAAACTATACGACTTTCGAAAAATACTCCGGAACAAAAAAAGTTGTATTTTTTTTTATGATGATTCCGAAAATGTATAAAAACATGGTTTTACCCCAACGCTTACAGAATTATGAGCGATAACGCGTTATAAGTCCACTTTCTCATCAATACGGCTACCGACATATTATGTAGTTGCTCCATTTAAATATGCAAATCTTCTCAAGCATTTATGCAACAGAGATATTTTTAAATGATATGTTTCAGATTTAATGACAAATACTTTTTGTAATTACACATTTTTTTCTGTTTTGTTTAAATTAGCGTATTCGTAGTTGAAATTCAAAGCGACTGCGGAGGAAAAGTCTTGTATCATCCACACAGGAAATATTCAAGGACCCATCTTCGGATTAACTGATCCGACATGGAAGAATATATTAGATGCATCTTCTGCAAGATTAAGAACTTATAAAGACTCCAAGTACAACAATATTTGAAAATTTCTCCCAAAAGAGTTCGATGTAAGCAAACATGGCATCGAGCTTAAAAAATTTCACTGAAGTCCAGAAGACAGGAGATACTGAAACTCCCCAAGCAAAAACTTCAGGATACCCTTTGCAATCAAACGATTCAGCTGACGTCTCTGTGAAAATAGCAACAAACACAGGTGTTGTTGAAAAAATTTGTATTTTTTGGGGAATTAAAAAGAAAAAAACTTAAGGGAAAGAAGCGCTGGGCAAATGTCAAACCAAGGACGCCTAGAAGGGTACCAAAGATGCAGCAAAATTTCTTCACGATCAGAATTTATTGTTGAAACTTCGTGACGAACATTTCATAGCAAAGGAGGCATGGATCACCACTTATGCCGCAAACAGTAGAATAATACTATATTCGAACCGTATTTCATCAATTGAAGCTGAAGCAATAGCCAATAATTATGCATCTTAAGACTTCGTCTCGAGAGACAAATAAAAGAGAAACAACCACTGAAACATCTAGAAAAATTTATCATGTAAAACAAGACAGAGCATTTATAGTAAAATAGACTATTTCAATGAATACATAATTATATGAAATTAGGTCCAAAAACTGACTTCAGTTCATTCTTGACATTGTATTCACCTTTCAGAGGAAGGACTTGAGGAACCTACGTATTCAACTCAAAAGTTAGTTGATAAACTGATGAGTCACTTTGGTCCAGCCTTAAAAACAACAAAATCGAGCAACAAACAGGGAATAATACTATATTCGAACCGTACTTAATCAATTGAAGCTGAAGCAATAGCCAATTATTACGCATCTCAAATTGAGGCACAGATTGAAGTGGCTTTATATTTGCACAGACAGATCTTTAAACATTCAGTGTCTGAAATTTGATCACTTTCTTAATGCTCACGATATTATTTCAGGAGAAAATAAAATCCCGAACCTTCTTGAAGTATTTTTTAGAACTTTATACAGTGGCACCGCTAAACCAACAAGTGAAAAACCGGAGCATCGAGTTTCTTCATCTTCACAAGGTTCAATATTTGTTGCAAACGGAAGATTGAAACCAAGAAAACATCTTGTGTTGAGTTTAGGCATGAAAAATATGACAGGAAGCAGAAATGTACTAGAAATTCTCGCCCGCTTGGGTCACTGTATTGGTTACCGCGCCACTGAGGAGCTCGAGACAGATTTAGCTGTCTCTAATGAAGCAGGAGTCACACTTGGTAACATATGTAGAAGACCTAGGCTTTTCACTGGAGTAGCCTGGGACAACTTCGACTCCAACTTGGAGACTGTCAGGAAAAGAGAAAAAGGGAGTTTACATAACACGCTCAGCATTTGCTACCAAAACTTGGAAACTGAACAGCCTGGAAATCAAACTATGGAAGCAGAGAGTGAGATAAAATTTGCCGATAGCTGAGAGGAATCCGGTATTCTAATAGATAATCCCACAGGATCTTGTAAGCCACTTAGGAAGATGAGATCATTTCAGATTGAATCAAAGGATCTTTTTTTTTTTTTTGATTGGAGGTTTAACGACCACCGTGAGCAACTCAATGGGCTATAAGCAGTCGCCCGTCTCTAATTTAGGGTCACTGGTTTCAGGTAAGGGAGAGAGCCAGTGCCGTAAGACAAACAACATCCATGCCTCACCGGGATTTGAACCCGGACCCCGTTCGGACGAATGATCAGAGGCCATCGCTTAGACCACTGCGCCACCGGGGCGGCCAAAGGATCTTGAGCCATATTCAAAGAAACCAAAATTACTCAAGCCATTGTGTTCTTTGGTGAGTAATTGTCCTGTTACAAAACATTTCGAAGATTCCATGCTGACAGATTTTACTTGGATGGTTTTTGTAAAATGGGCTGAAACAATCCCATTTGTAGAATTAAGTTGTAGAATATATCTGTGAAACAGAAAACTGGTTACATGAGAAATATCACTTTGCCCCCTACACAGAATGATGTGGTGCTGGAAACTATGAAGGTATCACAGTAAGTTGCTGCTGAGTGTGGAGTCTTCAATTTTGGTTCATTATCTTGCTCTGGCTAAACCTGAAATCATGATCCAAATCAAGAAAGCCCTCGCTTTAACAATCTCTTCATTTGCTTTGGATCATTCCACATAGTTAGCCTACTTTGAAGCTCTTGGATACTATCTCGATAGTTTAGGGATTGAGCATATTCTTTCAGAGAGCGAAGTTCTAGCATCTGCATACCTGCCAACATTGGGTAGAGCCTTGTCAGTAGTAACTAGTCTTATCGCGCGCCATACACAGACGAATTTTTACGAAACGATCCATCTCTTTATAAAAGAGAAATACACACCACAACAAAACATTACAACAATCAAGGACACTAATGAAGCAAACTTAACACATGCGAAACACAAAGTTGATTCCCCTGGTGAGGGCATGATAGGTAACATTGTGAGATTTAATTTCGAAACTTCCACCAGTATAAATCAGTCAGATGCGTTCAGAATTTCACGCTTGACAAACGGGAAATCCAAGCAAGTGAACATGCAGTGCGCAAACCTCCACTTACCATGTGATCTTACTACCTCTAACATTGCAGTTTATGACAAGATGAGACCAGAGGGGGAAAATGAATGCTTTAACTGGGTCAGGGTGAAAAATCAAAACATACAGCAAGAATGCAGTACTGTCAGTTTGTCCACTCTGTAGCTGCATAACATCCATTGCTTGATTTTTCTTTCTGCAAGCTTTCTCTCCCTATTTCTCCATTGTAACTTTTCTTTCTTTCCTTTTTTTTTTTTTTTGACCTCTGATAATAATAATTTCATTCATTATGCTGAAAAAACTTTCAGCCTGAGGGCCATGAATTGCATGGTATCAAAGCTTTAACTATTGAGTAAAGTAAATCATGGTTAAATGTCACACATAGCCAATGTGAACACTGATTTTACACGTTCAAATGCAATTATCTGAAAAACTAATGGAGTAAACAAAAATGTGTAATTACAAAAAACACTTGTCATTGAATTTGTAACATTTCAGAAAAAAAAATCATCCCTATATTAACGGATGAGAAGTTATGCATATTTAAATGTGGCAACTACGTAATAGCCGGCAGCCATATTGATGACGTCATCACGCATCAACCAACCACTGGAATTTTGCAAGACTCACTTTTCTGAGACACTTATGTCATATATAAACAAAAAAATATTTACAAAGCTTTTGCACTCTTCGGGTAAATAATTCCTAGTCTGGCTCTTGGACTAAGAGAAGAGGCGGACGATATCATAGAACTGAATAATATCAAATTTGAAAGCGAGCACACTTCTGTGAAAATAGTTTGCTTCACGGTGGTTAGATGCTTTCAGCACACGATATAATTATAAATTGATGGATAAAAAACTAATTTTTCAGACTCGAGACATCCAGTGAGGAATGGCACAGTTTTTGCGTAAATCTGTTGCTTTGCGGCGGATACAGATTCTTTTGGTACATGGCACGGGCATAGACGGACGGATTCTCTCCTAAATTATAGACCAGAAGGCTAAACAATTTTTGTGCAAATCGAGTGCATTCTTGAGATACATGCTTTTGGGACATGACGGAATGGCATACTGACGGATGTAGAGAAATTCTGGGTCGCAACTCAGAGCCGATGCCTATTGGAGTGGAGAAAGGCTATTTCTGCGCAAATCGAGCTCCCGCTTTGCAAGTGAATGCTTTTTGCAGAAAGTACAGATGGAAGTGAACCCTTTTGTTCCTGAGTCGACGCAAATCTGGTGATAAATGCTTATGAACACGAAATGACCCACTTACAGATGGAGAATTCTCTCCTTAGAGCTGAGGCGTATTGGGGACCATTTCCGCTCAAATCAAATTCTTGGAGTTGGGGATTAAAACTTTTGAGGCTGTAGGGAAGGGCAGATGGAAAGCAACTCCCTCGTTTTTCAAAATCGATGCATACCGGAATGGAATGAAACCACTTCTCTGTAAATGAGGTACATCGCGGTGAAGATTGATGTTTTTGGAACAGCAGGGATGGACTGGCGAAAGTATTTATGGTTTCAGCAGAGACGAGGAACAGTGGACACAAAAGGATTGTTTCTGTGCAAAGCAAGTGCTTTGCGGTGGAGTCAGATGCTTTAGAGACACGACGAAAGGATGTAACGTAGTTGTACGTTGGATTTGAAGCATACCAGAATTAAAAAAGAGCATTATATGCAAATGATTTGCTTCGCGGCACAGATGTCTTTAGGACATGACGGAATTATAAAGGGATAGATGGAAAGTAACTCCATCAGTTCTCAGAGCCGAGACATACCGGAATAGATACTATTTCTGCGCAAATCGAGGGCTTTGCGGTTTGGATAAACTCCTTCGAGACCGCAATGATATGATCAGAAAGCTATCCTTTCGTTTCTCAGACCAAGAAAAACCTGACAAGAATTTTTGTGCAAATCAAGTACATTGTGCTGAAGACAGATGCTTTTGATATGACGAAAGGATAGGCTGACGGACTGATATCATATCTCAAAGAGCTGAGGCATACTGGAGTGGAAGAACCATTTCTGAACAAATCAAGTGCTTCCAAGTGGGGATAAATGCTTTTAAGACACGATCGAGTAACAAACGGATAGATGAAAAGTGACTTTCTCAGAGCCGGGGCATACCGGAGTTAAGACCGTTTTATGCGTAAATCAGTGCTTTGCGTTGGAGGCAGATGATTTTTAGACTTTAGGAAAGGAACGACGGACGGATGGAACACAATTCTCTCGTAACTTGGAGCTAAGACATACAAGAATTTAAAGGTCATTTCTGTGTGAATCGTTTGCGTCGTGGAGGGGATTGATTTTTTTTCTGTGTGAATCGTTTGCGTCGTGGAGAGGATCGGGCCTTGGAGCCTGATGAGGATAGTTAACTCTCGCTTCGCAGCGCCGAGGAAAACCAGACACGAACCTAACAATTTCTGTCAAAATCAGATTATTTGCGGTAGATGCTTTTGAGACATGACAAACCGACGGATTAAGGAATTCTCTCGCACCTTACAGTTGAGGCACATCAAAGTGGAAAGAGGCCACTTCTGTGTAAAATCGGGTTTCGCGGTGGAGACGTTTTTAGTAAATACATTACGGAATTATAAACAGAGGGGTGGGAGGTACCTCTCGTAACTTAGAACTGACGCATACCGGAGTGGAAATAGACCATAAGTGTGATAATCAGGAGCTTTGCAGTGGAGATGGATGCTTTAGAGATACGGTAGGATGGAGCGTAATTCTGTCGTATCAGAGATAAAGAACACCAGAGTTGGAAGCGACTATATATGTGAAGTTCGCACTGAAGTGGAAACGTGGTTATCAAGTGATGGATGGAAAGCAATTCATTCTCAGAGCTGCGACATACTGAAAGGGAAAAACCGTTTCGGTGCAAAGCCAGTGCTTTGCGGTGAAGGCAGATGCTTTCGAGATTGCAAGGGACAGGCGGAAGAATGGAGCACGATTCTCTAGTATATTATGGCAGAGACATACTGGAGTGGAGACCATATCTGCAAAAACCAAGTGTTTCGCAGTGGGGTGTAACGCTTTTGAGACTGCTGGAGACGAAAGACGGAAACTCCCTGGCTTCTGAGTCGATGCATACAGGAGACTTGTGCAAATCATTTGTGTCGTGGTGGAAATAGAATCTTAGGACATGGCGGAAATAAAATATGGTGGATGGAAAGTAACTAGTTTCCGAGAGCTGTGGCATAACGGAGAATGTTGATTTCGAGATATGACGGAAGGGAAGAGTGAAGGTCGGAGGGTAATTTTTTTTCTTGGAGCTGAGGCATACCGAAGTTCAGGTAGATAATTTCTGTGCAAATAGCTTTCTTTGAGATGGGGATTAATGCACGTGCTGCCAAGAACAAATCAATAGAGAACAAGATGTACCAATGAAGCTTCTACAGCCGTTCTTTTAACTTTCAAGCCGTGATTCGTGTTCTGACGCAGAGATGATTCTCCATGGAGACACATTGTTCGACGTAGTTTCCTCGAAGTTTATAAGCTCATGCGAAATCCACTACGTAAATATTCTATAACCACTGGTAAGAAATGAACACCCGCTGTCAACTTTTCCATGAAATGAAAATTTCTTTAGCTTTTTTTACATATTAATATATACATTATTTACATACCAGTCCTGAAGACACTGTACACATGATTTCAACAAGTCAACAAAGGTACAAACACAAGAACAAATATTAACGATATTTCACAATGTATGAGACAGAGAACTATTACTGGGTTAAAATTTTGCACCCAAACTCTGACTCAAAAACATTCAATGTATAAAAGATGAAATTTACAAGACGTGTGATATTACAGTCCATGCTTTAAATGCTTGTGCAACCGTAGTGTTCAAAACACAAGTTATTTACGAACTACCACGTATATTGTTCAGTAATATGGAAATAAAGTTCCCGAACATAAAACATCAATTGTCTTCACTATGAACTTCACTTGACTTTCTTAAACAAACAGCGACTTGACTTTCTTAAACAAACAGCGAAGCAGGAATGTACCTGTTTATAAATGTGTGACCAGCACAGTAGGTGCACACTTATAGCTGCTCATGTTGCACTGAACTAGCAGTTTTTTTGTATTTAAAACACGTTGTCCACCAAAACAATCATGTAAATTGTCCACACGCAACAGATCATATGTCGAAGGACTTTTCTGAAGATCCAGTGCGTCGGGATATGTGGTTCTTGATGGTTGAAAACACTACAGATAAAGAGATGTCTACTGTAGTCAAAGAGAATCTGCAGATTACAAATCGCATTGCTTCACTGTAACTCAGCGACAGGTTAACAGTTCTGTTTCAATTCTCAGCATAGATCAGCATAGATCGTCCGTAACATAAATCTTCAAGAACGCACTTGCACTGTTGTTTCCATATCTCACACTAATATTTCAAATAAAGTGCACAAAAGTTTACAGTCACATTTTCGACTGGTCAGCAAGAACAGAAATACAAACCACTGATAGTTCAAAGCACGAAGGTAAGCTAAAAAGTAAAAGCTATATTTTGTGTACCAAGAACGTAAAACTTAACACGACTATAACATTTTCAGTAACCTCTCCGCATTCCACACTTTTTGTAATTGTCCACAAGCTTCTCAATCTCATTGGGGGCTTTCGGCTGTAGCTGAAACTATGTATACAGCGTTTCACTCACCAAACACTGGATTCTAATCACTGCGTCTGGGATGTTCGCGGCCCGAATCCCAGGTTAAAGATGGATGGTGGTTTGCCCAACGGTACTAGCCATATCTCCTTTGTATGGAACTAGGGGCCTCAATTTGGAGACGGGCGCCTGCATTTATAGCTCTTTCAGATACTCACGGTGATCGTAAAGCCCCTGAAAACCTTGCCCGACTACCCTGCCTTCTGGTGAATTGAAAAACGTTTCGAAATTTCCCTTTATTTTAAATCTTCAAGTAACTCATCACTGCCTATATTAGGCAGGCATCGGAGTGTGGCTCTTGGCTTTCTAGTCTCTGGGCTGACCCAAGTTCCCATCGTCTCCACGTAGGAAATTATGTAAGACTGTTGCTTAGATCAGGTTGTTTGCTAAGTAATTAACCTATAATTATACCCGTTAGGTTAAAAAGATAATTCAAGGCAATTACAGTACGCGCAATGCTACTCCCAGCACGATAGAAGTCTTCCAAATGAATGATTTTGTTTTTCAGACCTATTGTGTGGACAAACTGTTTCCGTTCCGACGTAGTGTGTGACGCCATGTAACGTTAATGGAATGCTGTTGCCTGCGGTACCAGTTAAATGCACAAATTGTCTTTACTTTTTAATTTACCATCGTAGACTGATATGAAATGAACTGAAGATAGGTAACTCAAAATAAATCAGAGATAAATACAAAATGTAGTTACATATATTCAACTGAAACTTATACTACGTAAGTCAAAGGTAAAGGAATAGTTTTTTTTTCATTCTGATACGGAGAAAAGTTCATGAATGCTATTGTTTATGACTTAACGTCTAATATGTAGTTTCGCTGGGAACAATGATCCAGCTTCCTCAATGATGTGGGTTTTCTTGTGACGACGATTGTTCGTTGCACGTCTTATTTATCATTCACCAGAGGTGGTCAGCTTTGAAAATTGTGAAATGCTTCTACAATAAAAATCCAAGGTCAGAAACAAATCTTGGTCTTTTTACAGAGCTGCCAAACTTTCGAGGTGTCTATCAATAGCCTACTCATTCGGAACTTAAAAAAGTACGCGTCGACGTCATGCTGTTTTTCAAACTCACAAACTAAAATTACTGTATTATAAAGTAAAACTAACACACTTACCTAATGACAGGATATCAACTTAAATCTGATATTTTCCCAGGTTTGTACTCAACCGGTACTGTATGTGTGCAGATTAAATTCCACCCAAAAGCACCGAAGCCTGCGGTTAGACCTTTACCTAGCATCTGTCTTAGGCTAACAGCAGAATTCAGAAAAATAAATAAAATTCCTTCATATAATTCGCAGGCCGTGAAATACCAGTGAAGCTGACCTCGAACAGAGAAGTCGGAATTCACGGGAGTTCGAAGAAATAAAAAAACGATCTTATTAAGAAAAGCCATTTTTTAAATTACTTTCAAGTGAACAATGAACAAAATTTGAGGTTTTTTTTTCCAGCAGCTCTGTAGTTAGACATGCGGCACCACGAGCGTGTGTGACGCTAAACTACCAGCAGCACGCGATCGTCCGCGAGAGCAAATGATATAGTCTTCGTTGCGTTCAATTTTCTGCCAAAATGCTCGTAGGTAAAAAAAAAAAAAAAAAACTTTCCAACTGTTTGCGGACCTTTCAACTGCGTTACATTTTACTGTAGTTTACTCATTTCTGATAATTTTCCAAATATACATCGCCTAACAATTCCAACGCCGAAATAATCGGAATTGTTGAAGTGCCACAAACACGCTTAAAATCTAAAAATGGAAGTGCCGCAAAAACGTATTTTTTACAGCGGCGAATTATCTGCATTGGTGTATTAATCAGCAGAACCTAAATTGTTAACTTTTTAAGCAGATAATCCGCGTTTTATAGGACAGAAAATACGGTATTTTGGGGAATATAACAAATACACACACTTAACGTGGACCAGAAATATCAAACAAAGATCTTCGCTCTTTCCACGTTTTTATAAGTGAGTCACGGAAAAATTCTCATTGGCCGCCACCGGAAATCGAACCCAGGGTCTTCCAGTTACGCGCCGGATATGCTTCCGCTACACCACAGCGGCCTCGAATTCCTTCAGACTCGCACACGCTAACATTTTGTGGCAGTCTACTTACATGTAGTTTATGCGAAACAATTTTCCCGCGTTAATTCAATCGGAAGTGCGGAAACTGACAACCATCCTTTCCTGGTGAATGATATGCCCTCATCGTCATATCAGTCGAATGCACTCATCAAAACTGAACTGCTACTTATACGGTTGGTTGGTTGTTGGATTTTATTGGCGCAAGGTCCAGGTTTGGCCAAAGAGCGCCAGACAAAGAACGATCAGCCACAGATTTTTAAAAACGTGGAAAATGATTAAGATCAGACAGGCTTGGTAAAAGTTGAAAAAGAGTATGAAGAAAGCAGTGAAGAAAAGGTAGTTAATGAAGTTTATTAAAAGTAATATATTTACTAATGGAAAAGGACGAACCGTCACTCTCCTCCCCCCACACTCCTCTGCAATGCTGGCAGAGGGCGGGGACGAACTGTCACTCTCCTCCCCCCCCATGTTCCTCTGCAATGCTGGTAGAGGCTGGGGACGAACTGTCACTCTCCTCCCCCCGTGTTCTTCTATAATGTTGGGTGAGGGTGGGGACCTCGCTGAGGCCGAGACAGTTTGATGGACACCGCACACCTTTGCGGATTGAGGGCCGGGTCTTCCGCACGTGCAGGCTGTCTGCTGGGAACCGGAAGAGGCGGGCGTCTTCAAAAGAGAAGGCGAAGACGCAGCTGGTCGAATAAGCTGGAGCTCGGTGAAATCCACCTGTGTCGCTTGTTCAGCTGTAGATCGCTTGGCAAGTGCGGCGAGAGCTACAGGGCGCGGAACAAAAGGCTGCACGGGTTGTGGCTGAGACTGAACAACTGCGGCAAAAGTACGCTGTCGGTTGTTGGGAATACCCAACTTGGCCTTGGCAGCAGGGTACGAGAGGCCCTCCAGGGTCTTGAGGCGCTGGATCGCCTTCTCGTCGTTCCACTTCGAACAGGACCTGGCATAAGCAGCGTGGGAGTCACCACAGTTTACACAGCAGGGCTCTGAAGTGCATCCAGTCCCTTCGTGGTCGCGGGAACCACAATTGGCGCACCTCGCAACACTGTTACAGGACCGCTGGGAATGTCCATACCTCTGGCACTTAAAACAGCGTAGAGGATTTGGTATATAAGGACGAACTGCACATAACAAGTAACCAGCCTTTATTTCAGTAGGTACCTTCGGGCTGTTAAAAGTCAAAATAACATTTCGTGATTTGATCAGCGCGCCATCGCGCCTGAAAGTCATGCGTCGGGCAGCTATGACACCCTGATCAGCAAGTTCACACACAAGTTCATCTTCATCGCAGACCAACAAGTCGGGCTCAGAAATGACTCCCTTGGAGGTGTTGAGATACGGATGTGCCGTCACTTGAACTGGAATATCCTGAAGTCTGGTCAACTGCAGAAGAGATTTGCTCTGAGAGAGAGTGCAAGTTTCCACAAGCAGGTCACCAGAGCGTAGCTTCTTCACTGACTTCAAAGAGCCAGCAACACCCGCAAGTGCCTTCGAGATGAAAAAGGAGACTTTGAGGAAAGTTTCAACATCTGGTCAGTAGAAGAAATGACGAGAAAAGTAGCTTGAGGTATCGAATCTGCAAGTGTAATGCGACGTTTCTGAGCTGACGGCTCAACACCTGGATCTAAAGATACGTCGCGGTGATGTCGTTTTTCAACGAAAGTTCTCTTCAGTGTGTTATGTGTGGGAGGTGGTTGAGGCAAATTTGGCCCCTGATCAATCACCATATCCTGTTGTTTTTTTAAATTTTGAGGAGGGTTTATGTTTCCCCATGGGAGTAAGAAAAAATTCATCAGCAACGTACTCCGCCCACAATCGAGCCCAACAGGGGAGAACTGGAGGTCCGCAAGCCAAACACATGACGCAAGACACAGTTCTAGAGCTTAGTTGCAAATATAGTCCGTTGGCTGTGATCACACGCACTCGGCGGACACTTCGGCCTCCGGGTACCGTCATGCCAACGCCTTTGGCATGATCCCACAGCCCCCGGGCTCACCCTGCCGTGCAATACGACAAAAAGCCGCTAAAGCCCTGCACACAACTTGGTACAAGACTTCTGACCAGAGGTGGGTTAGGCTCTAGCCTCCCGTTTACAGCGAAGCCGGGTCGAAGAGGAGTGTTGGTACACAGGAGGCACTTAACCGGTCTCCTGCGACCTCAGCCGCCAGACATCCCATTTCCGCCTCACGGGTCTCCGCACGCGGCAAACATGCAGGTAGGTCTAGCACCCAAACCAGCTAAAAAAAAAAAAAAAAAAAAAAAAAAAAAAAGAAATCCAAAGAAGACAAATCCTGGCAGGGAACCTAAACGGAATCTCAGCAACCTACGAACTGAGCGGTTAATATAAATCAGTTAGTGGTGGAGGGTAACAAAACCACAAGACCGGGGTGTTAGTACATAACGTGGTAGCGATTAGGTAGAGAATACAACACGGGCAACTAGCCAGTGGAGAAAATAAATAAAAACGAAAAAGCGAGACACAAGACCAGCTCGGGAACGTGGGGCCGCGACTCCCCAACAGCTGGATGAACAGCCGTCCCTGCAAACACCAACAGCACCAAAATAAGAAAAAAACAAGCTGTGGCATGACATCAGATGTTGACCAGTCACAAGGTCAGCTCGGGCCGTGGGGGCGCCGCTCCCCAAATAACTGGAAAACCAGTTATCCCCGTGTGAGGGCTACTTATACGACACGTGTAAACGAACAGTCGCTACAAGAAAACAACACGCCATAGTTCAGACGAAACTTGACCATTGTTCCAAGCCAGACTATTAGCAAACATCAAGTCGTAAATTGCATTTATACACAGTTCTACAGACCAAAATGAAAACTGATTATGCAATGACTGTAGTTCATTTATAATATAAGGGTTGAAAGTTGTAACACAATTTCATAAAGCCACAGCTTACATATTTATAAGCAAAATTCTTGTTACATAAGTACTTACCCGAAATGACATAACAGTTAAGATACGGACAAAATCACTTTTGCCATAGAAGGAACATGAATTTAAAAGTACAGCTATATGAGAGTTAATCATTCCTATTGGCCAACATACGCAATTACGCTTAAAGACAAGGTAATTTTGAACTAAAATTTAGGAAACAGTTTTCAAATACATTCAGTAGGAGCAGTGAAAACAGCAACTCGCACACGATGCAAGATATTCAAATTCATTCTAAATCTGACAATATCTATTCCCAAAAACAACAAAGGATAAAGTACAATTGTACGTTTTTTAAGGCTTAAGAGCCACACAATATTGGAGCATGGCTGGAAACAGAATAGTTGGCTTACAAACATGTTCACTTGTCTGTTTTACAGTACAGCTAATAAGTGTTTAATAGTCCTCTGTTGACTACTGTCCTGATAGTAAACAAACAGACTGCATCATAACAGGAGCGGATTCTTACAATCCCTAATTTGATGCTTGAATAGTTTCTGGCACGACAATGAACATATGTGAAAGTAGACCAAGGACGTATGCAGCACTGTGGCGTGCAATTTCGGTTAATGCTGAATAGTGGTTGTCACATAGTTCAGTGACTGCGGTGTGATAACGGTGACCGACAGTTTTCTCTTTAGAAGCTCTGTCTCATAGAGGGAACAAAGAATATATACAGTTAGATATTCTTTGGAGGGAGTTCGTTGTGTATATATGTGTTTTGGAGCTAATAGAACAGGGTGTATGTGATCCTGATTGTAAAATGCAATTTTAAAAATATTTAAAATAGTAAATCTTTATCTAGTATGTTTATCTCTTGACATATAGTGCTTGTAAACAATAGACCATAAATATGTAATGGTAGCAGCAGTAATATAGTTGGACTCCATTTTCTAAGATACTAATATTTTCGTTCGTTTTAGAAAGAAAATATTAGTATCCTACAAAAAAAATAGTAAGTACGCTATTTTGACTACTTCAGAATGGATCTCAAACCGCCTTTGCATATGAGATTAGATGGTTATTTAGCTGACAATTGGATGAAGTTTAAGCAATGGGTTTTCTTGTATTTAGAAACAGAAAAAATGGCAAAACTTGATAAGCTTAAAGTAGCACTGTTATTAGTCACTATGGGTGAAGAGTGTATTGATATATTTTACAGTTTCAAATTGAGCACTGAAGATACAAATAAATTTCATATTGTGCTCCAATCTTTTGATACTTATTTTGAGCCAAAAAAAATACTGTTATTGCAAGATATAAATTTTTTAATTGGGTACAGCAGGAAAATGAAACTATTGACTCGTTCGTTACGAACTTAAACATCTTGGCTAAAGACTGCCTTTGATAACCAAGACAGTTTAATTAGAGACCTTTTAATTATTGGTATTCGACATAAATCTGCAAAAGAAAAGTTATTGATAGTGATTTGAGCTTAGACAAAGCTGTGGAATACTGTAGAGCACAAGAATCTAGTGCACTGCAGGTTAAACTACTAACAAAAGGCAGTGAAGCCAAAACAGAAGTAGTGAAATGTGAGAAATTTAATAGAATACCACACAAAGTTCAAAAGTGTAGGGATACGTATGAAGGTTCTGATAATGAAACTAAAACTTACCCAAAAGTCAATATCAATAAAAGTAAACCTTGTTCGAAATGTAAAACTAATCATGAATATGGTCGATGTCCAGCATGGGCTAAAAAATATAAATGTAAGAAACTTAATTATTTTGCTACAGCCTGCAGGAATAAGAGTACATGAAGTAGGAGATAGTGATGAGGATTCAATGAAATCCTTTGAAGATGATTTGTTAAAAATAGAATCTGTTGTTTGTCAGATAGTCTGTTAAGTCTGAATGGAAAGAAACAATTCTTGTAAATGGAACTAAATTTACATTTAAAATAGATACAGGTGCAGAGGTAAATATTCTTTCCATAAAGAAATTACAAGCACTTGGTTTAAACCTAAATTTAAAGAAAACCAATAAATGCTTGGAATCCTATACTGGACACAATCTCAATGTTCTGGGAACATCTAGTCTGTCTTGCAGTTATAAATAACTGAATTACTCGAATTTTAGGTTGCAAATAAAGAATCAAATGCTTTGTTGGGAATGCAAGCACATGAATGTTTGGGTTTTGTTACTCGAGTAAATGCTGTCATTACAGATAATTTAATAAAAGAATATGATATCTTCACTGGAAAATTGGGTAAACTACCATATGTATATGATATTAAATTGAAGGAAAGACTAGAACCTAAAGTTGTTCCTCCTCGAGTCATACCTATCTCTTTAAGAGATCAAGTTAAAGCAGAGTTGAACAAAATGGTGCAGGAAGGTGTTTTGGAAAGTAACCTACAGATTGGGTTCATCCCATAGTGGTAGTACAAAAACCTAATAAACATGTTAGAATTTGTATGGATCCTAGACCATTAAATAAATATATAAAAAGAGAACACTGCCCTATTCCAACTCAACAGAATATATTTGCCCAGTTGGAAGGTGCCAAATTTTTTTCAGTTCTTGATGCTTCTGCACTTCTACAAAAAACTTAGAACTTTCCTCTCCCAAAGGTATGTACCATGACAACACCATTTGGAAGATATAAATTTTGTAGATTGCCTTATGGCTTTGCCAGCTCTACAGAAGCAGACATGCCAACCTTCAAAATCAGAAAATCGGGAGATTTTTACAGCTCATAAAATCACATGAACGCTATTCTTTGACATTTTCCCAGACGTAAGAAGAATTTTTCAGAAGTAGTATTATTGGTCTAATAAAAGTTCTGGAGACCCAAAAAAAAAACCAGGGTGAAAATCAACAACCCCTCCTCCCAACTGAAATTCGTTTTCAGGTACGTCGATTCCGCAAGATAATGAAAACGTAAAACAGCCCGCATGTTGCTTTTTATGAATAAAACAGAAGCCAACAATTTTTCATTTCTTCTTTAGGTTGTGCGTGAAGGCAAAGATGACAAAACGCATCACACTAACATCTCCTTTCGTTACAAGGTGAGGCCAACTTAACTGTTTATCATCACTTAGAATGCGCACGGCTGGCTGTATTGAGGAGAGGAGCTGAAAGACTGGACTGCAAGGAAAGAGAAGGGCATCTCCCATTTGTCAATCAAGTACAGACCCTCCCCGTCATTCTACTGCCAGAGCGGGTAAGCTCTTTGCTGAAGGCGTCCTATGACAATCGGACTGAGAAAGTTTTCTTAAAGAAAAAATTTCCAACCCATCTCGAACAATAGGTCAGAAGCCAGCGCTTAGACCACTGCGCCACCAGGGCAGCTTTCTTTTTGCAGATAGGAGAGGAAAAATACGAAACTGATGACTGTAATGCCGCTTTGCATCGACGCAGAAAGAAAACGATTTCACAGGTGGTTTGAAATCATGGTGGTTGATGGAATTTCAACCATCCTAACGGCTAATTCTTGGTGAAAATTAGGAGAATTTGACATTCATCCGGAGGGCAGGAGGAAGGACAAAATCCGGAGTCTCCCGCCTAAATCCGGATAGTTGGCACATCTGCAGAAGTATACCAGAAGACAATAGATAATATTTTCATGGATTTGGAAGGTACTCTTGTTTACATTGATATCCTTGTCTTTGGCCGTGCAGAGGAAGAGCATGATAAAAGATTAAAAGCAGTGTTAGACATAGCTAGGAAATATGGTTTGAAACTCTAAAGAAAAAAAGTCAAATGAAAAAAGTTTGGTTAAATATCTAGAGCATACCTTGTCTAAGGAAAGTTTGTTTGTGAATCAAGACAACATAAAAGCAGCGACTCAGTATAGGTCTCCAAAAATAAAATAAAATTGAACTACAGAGATTTATAGGTACAGTTACATATGTAGGCAAATTTATTCCCAATTTATCAAGTAAGACAGGAATCCTTCACAAGCTTCTTAGTAATAAATGTGAGTTTGTGTGGACAGCCAATGAACAAAAGGCTTTTGACAAACTCAAAGACTAATACTATCAATATTTTGACCCAGGCAAGAAATCAACTATTTCTGTTGATGCAAGCCAATATGGCTTAGGGGCAGTGTTACTGCAAGCTCATCATCCTGCAGCATATGCTTCAGTCTCTCTAACAGAAACTCAACAGAGACACAGCCAAATAGAAAAAGAATTTTTAGCAGTCCTAAATGGATGCAAGAAATCTCAGTATTATATGCATGAAACAAAATTCACAGTTGAAACTGACCACAAGCCTTTAATTGGCCTATTACAAAAGCCAATAGAGAAGTTGTTTCCCAGACTACAAAGAATGGCACTAGAACTTTACAAATATGATTTTAATATTACAAATGCGCCAGGAAAAAAAATCACATGTTGCCGATGCTATATCAAGGTGTCGAATCAACAGTGAAATTAATGCAAAATTCTTAGAAGCAGGAGCAGCCACCGTACACATTGTTTTAACAGTTAGTGAGGATAATACGACAGAACTCCAAGAAGCTTCTGGGAAAGACTGAAATTCAACAACTTAAGGAATATATACAACATGGATGGCCATCAAATATTAGCCAATTACCACCAGGTCTATGACCATATTGGGATAAAAAGGTCTGAGTTACATTGTTTTAATGAATTGGTATTCCTAGGAAACAAATTAGTAATTGCTTTGATAAAAAGGAAGGAGGTATTGTCAAGATTGCACTTGGCACATCAAGGGGTCCTCATGTCAAAGGAAAGCTAAACATACAGTGCATTGGCTAAATTCGATGAATGATATCAAGTTTTTTGTAAATAACTGAAATATGCTGAAAATACCAAAGGGCAAATTCAAAACACATACATACACATCGAACGTGCTCTACTAGACAGAGCTCCTAAGGAGAGAACTGTCGGTCACAGTTATCATACCACAGTCACTGAACTATGTGACACATGAAATATCAGTTAATGCTGAATGGTGCCTGCAATGGGTAAGGGATGAGATTTGACTCCCTTGGGAAAAGGCATTGGATACAGAGCACAGTGGCAGTATCCGGATAACAGCGAACTTCGCCGTCTATTCACGTGCTGTTGTACAGTGGACCTGTAAAGTGAGTGGAGGCTCAATGTATAATCACAGTTGTACCTATGCCAGCATTAGACACTAGTGCTTCATTCTACAATAGCGTGCCATCAGAACGTCATCTCACTGGATGAAGTACATTCCAATCCCTCCAATTAGTGTCGTCCTCTAGATAAGACACTATCTCTAATGTTATTGATCGAATCCCAAATCATTCATGCAGCACGTGTGTTTCTGGGTAATCATCGGAATTGTTCTAATCCTGTGTTTCTGGGTAATGATTGGAATCTTGTTCTAATCCCAGATAAAAGCGGTAAGCTCCAGTATTCACAAATATCTTGTTTAAGATAAAGTGGCAAGTCTTCAGTGTTCACAAATCTCATTTTAAATGGCTCTTGTGAACTACACATGCCCAAATTGTAACTAGACATTTGGGATGAAAAGAAATTTACATCAACATACAAGAAAATTTGATCCTGTGATAGGGTTTGTTCAACATGTTATTGAAATGAGATTTTTCGACAAGCTCCTGTGAAATGCAGCACAAAATTCATGTTTATCTCAAGCTTTTAGGAAATTTTTTTAAATTGTTTATGAGACTTTTTTTAATGCACTGCCCCCCCCCCCTTCTACTTTAATTCTGCTTCTTAAGGTGCTTTGCAAATTAATGTGTTTACAGGAAAAACTGTTCAGTGTCTAAACAAATTTTTTCACAGCATTGCATTTTCCACTAAAGTTTTTCTATGTAGATCTCAAGCATAATTTCTAGTGACTAAAGCTCTAAGGATGAACGTGTTAACATATAAATAGCAAAAAGTCAATACAAACGGTTTTGAACACATGTTAAAATATAAGTAGCAAGAAGTAAGTACGCTAGATTCCGTCGGCAACATTAGCGATTTGTATCGTATTCATATTCTAGAGGACGATGCCTATTGGAGGGATTAGGATATATTTCCTCCAGTGAGGTGACGTTTGGATGGCATACTATTGTCCGGAAAAATAGGAGTGCTACCATAACACTGCTGAAAGAAAACAGTGTATGGCATCATAAAACTCTGGGTGCTGCTATCTTGGAAAATAAGCCCTCAATAAAGAAAAACATTGAACATTTTTGCTAAAATATGTCGAACGAGTTAATCTGGGGGTTTTATGCGCAATTTTTTGACCAGCTTTCAGTGCCACATTGCAGGGTCTCAATAATTGAGCGAGGAAGCCAAGGTGATCAAGATTAATGGATTTAACCAATAACTTTCATTTTTCTGGTCAGAACATACTCAAGATTAATGGATTTAACCAATAACTTTCATTTTTCTGGTCAGAACATACTAATTTCCACAAGTACCCCCTCAGAGCTGAAGAATGATTCAGGAACTTGCCAACAAGAGTACAGTGAGATTAAATAAGAGTTTACCAAAAACAATGAATGCACAATGCTTTCACAAAAACTGATTTGATGGCAAATCCAGAGGTAAAAATTTCTTACATTTACTCTGGGTAACTGATATCAAGTGAGGGCCACATCAAAGAAATAGGCCTGTAAAACTTGTCTGAAAAGTATTTAAGAAACTAGTTTTCAGAGCAATTTACTATTGTTCTTAAAAGGATTTAAACAGTAAATCCTTTCAGTTCTTACAGAGCAAAGCCATAGACCTTAAGAAAGGAAGGCTGCAAACTATTAAAAGCATGCGAAGAGCTATGCTTTGTGTAACTAAGAACGGACGAGTAGCTCGTAGATCAGGAAAATGACAAGTAAAAAAAAAAACATCATGATCAAAGTAGAATGCCAGAAATGCAATGGGCTGGACACATTGCTAGAATGGGCCACCATTGGTTAACTAAATATTCGACTGGATACAGAGGAACAGAAGACCCATGTGGAAGATGGGTAGATAAAATTCAAAAGCACGCTGGAGTAGCAAGGAGATTGGTCAAGACAAAGTTGTGGAAGAAACTTTGGGATACCTACATCCAGTAGTCAATTGATAAAGGTTGATGACATTATGCAATTTATATAGAAATTTATAGTGATTCTTACATGCCTGAAATAATCTATGGCAGGAATTTCATGTGTGGGTTGGAGTGCACCAAAGATATTTGACACATAAACAGCACTTTAAGCCCCACCTGCAAATGATGTATAGCACATGTGAATTCTAAAACAAAGGCAGAAAAGTTAGCAAGTTGGAGAAAAGCATTAAAAAGATACGAGGGATAAAGTCTGTATACAGTGATGTCCTGAAACAAAAACCCCTGGGGGGGGGGGGGCACTGGTAACATCCAAGTAAAAAAATTTGACTATCTAAGTTCATTGGAGGAAGATACAGAAGGAACTGAAGAATGCAGATGACATGGAATAATGAAAGGGAAAGACACTCTGCTTACTCTCAAATTTCCAGGACCATAAGTTTCAAGATTGCTAAATAAATCATATTGGGTTGGGAAAAAGTAATGTCTGCAAATGCAAGGCAACAGACGAGCGCTGATTACCATATATACAAGAACAAATCAGTTCAAAATGTAGTTGCCCTCGTTTGCCATGACCTGCTCCCATTGGCTGGGCAGCAGTTGGATACCGTCCCTGTAGAATTATGGCAGCTTGGAAGCAAAGTAAGTGCGCATTAGACATCGTCCCGATTGGTGAACCCGCTGTCCGTCCAGGAAATGCTGTAACGACTGAAAAATGTGGCAGTTGCTTGGGGGCAATATCAGGAGAATAAGGCTAGGAGCAGCAGTAGCTCGCAGCCCATGGCCCTGATCTTGTGACAAGTCACCCATGCCGTGTGAGGTCTCGCTCCATTTTGCTGTAGGAGGACGTACTTGCTGTTCAGCAGTGCTGGTCGTTTCCACATGAGCGATGGGTGCAGATTGTAGAGTTGATGGCAATAGACATCAGCGGTGGTGTCTGGCAGCAGCTCAAAAAACAAGACACCTCGCATATCCCACCAAATAGACAGCAGAACCTTATGTGGGTGTAGGCCGGCTTTAAGGGTTAGCATGGGCTTCTACTTTGGGTCCAACCACTGTTTCCAGGCACTGACATTGTCATACAGGACCCATCACTTGTCACAATGCAGTCCAAGAACAGCTCAACTAGGTCACATGCAAGGAGGGAAATGTATGCATTCATGCAATTTGCTTTCTGCTCAACTGCGAGTTCATGGAGCACCTACTCTCCTCTTGTGCACCTTCCCCAAATAGAGGCAGGTATGCGATAATGCTTGTGTGGATAGTCCCCATCTGTTCAGCCAACTTGCGGATGGTGAAACGTGGGTCGGTCTTCACTAAGGTCACATCATGTCCATATCCACTGTTGCAGGCCTTCCAGCTTTGGAATGGTTTGACAGTCAAAATTTTTCTCACAATTGTTCGAACCAAAGACAGCACTGACGATGTGATATGACATTTGGGTCACACTAGTAATGTTCCTTACAGCACTTGTGGGGGTGCTACCGCGATGAAACTCATACAACCTGCAGTAGAGGATGTGCTCCCCGTCCACTTCGACGTCGGCTGGCACTTGCACTCCTTGCCTTCTGACTGCTAACTTCCACTGACTTAAGCCACCACCTGCTGATGCTATGCCGGTGTGCTGTGCAATCTCAGTGAGCAACGTGGGTGTGGCTTCGACTGCAGGTACCTCGTCACCAGACATTACTTTCTTTCCAATCCAATACTCTGTCAGTAACACATAAGAATAAACTAAATGTTACAGAAATAGATGCTCAGGCAGCTGTTGGTGACAAAAACAATAAGAGCAAGTGAAAAATCCCAAAGAAAACATGCAGAGAGGGAAAGGATACATGGGATATGGGATTAGACAATGAAGCTGCCAAAAAAGCAGATTATAGGAATAGCTAAAATAAAATGGAAGGGTGAGAAAACAATCTAAAGAGAGATATTACTTAAGTGGAAAAGAAAATCAGCAACCCCACTTAACTGTGGGACTAATGGCACTGCAGATGTTGAAACTGTATTCGTTTTGTTATGCTAAAAATTTATAGACTCAGAATGCGAGAAAGATTAGTAACAATTTTCTCATTCTATAAATCAGATTTTGCAAAAGAAATGGCAACATTAAGCAATTTCTTGTAAACACAAGAAATAGCAACATTGAGCAATTTCTTATAAACACTACTGCGATATGATTGCTCCAGGTTTACAATTACTTTGTGGCTAATGAATGGGAAACAGAGAATTAGAAAGTACATGAGAAATTAAGGGTTGGCTGTACTTTGAAAATACTGTTGTAGTGAAGGATAAGTGTGGCAAAGTGGAATGCAACCTGCATCTAAAAGTGAGTTAGGTCAGTGTCAAAAAAGACAGGGATGAAATGCCATGTTGCATAACATGGAGCGAGGAAGTGAGGGAGAGAGGCATGTCCAAGAAGCATCCTTCTTGCCTGGGTATGGGACGTCCTGAACGAGGCGACAGTTTCGGTGAGTTACGAGACTCTCTGAGTATGCATCCTGCAGAAAATGCACTGACAGGATTGGCTGAAGGCAAGGGAGCTGGGTGAAATCACATTTCAAGCGAGGAGCCTAGATATTTGGCAGGCATTCTCATTTTTGTTCCAAGCTGGAAGATGTGTAGGATTTTACACTATGGCTGTGATAATCAGGCTATAGAGAACTTTTAGAGTGGCTGAGGTCATTATTTTAATGTCTTCGTACATAGCAAAGGTCACTCTGTACTGTAGTACAGATAATTTAAGAGATAATTGGTTGTGTGGATTTATTTCAACACTGCACCTGTCACATTCATGCTCTGAAATCTTATGTGAGAGGAGCGGTACCTCATCCTATGAACTTGTTGCTGAACTGTGCATCCATTAGACTTGTGAATTCACTCAGTGGTGATAGTGAATGACATATGAATCTTAGAACTACTGAAGTGGATTGGATGTGTATAAATAGTCTGCACCCCTCTGCAAATAGGGGCAGATGTTGTAAATAACTTATGTACATAGAGCCAATGAGTCTGCTTTCGTGGATCAAACCTAAACAACTGAAAAGTAAGTTTATGCTATAACAGATAAGTGTTGTCAGAGCAAGAAAGGTCTGGCTGGTGGCAGCAACTACTAGTGAATGAAATCTGAAATTCCAGTAATTGCCTGATCGCAAAGCTACGCACCAAGGAGATACCAAAATAATAATAACCATACCACAACAAGTTGCTGTTTTCACATACACAATATTGACAAAAGTCACCTGACTCCTAGAAGAGAAACATAACATTTATGGACATATATTAATATAGTGTCGTTCCACCTTTGGCCTTAACGCATGCACTGACCATTCAACACATGCTTTTGACAAGGTTTTGGAACACAGCAATAGGTATGCACTGCCATTCAGTACATAATGCTGCCGCAAACTGTTGCTTAGTAGTAGGCCTCAGTCCAAACTTCTTATGCAACACTAATTCATCCCATAGGTGCTCTATGGGATTAAGATCAGGGCCCTGTGCTGGCCAGTCCACACACGATACGGAATTATCATCAAACCACGCCATAACAGTCCTTGCTTTATGGCTTGGTGCATTATCTTGCTGGAACCAACAAAGCTTGGTTCCATAGTATTGCCACAAAGTTGGTAGGGCATAATTGTCCAAAATATCAAGGTAGACATGCTGGTTAACAGGGTTGTCCACAATAACCAATGGGCCGGGACCATACCACGAAAAACACCCCCACACGAGTACACTGCCAGCTCCAAACTTGACCGTAGGAACAGTATACTGTAGTAAATAGTGTTTCCCCGGCTGCCACCATACCCACACATGGCCACCAGACTGATGGATCATGTATCTGGATGCATCAGTCCATAGGAACCGTTGCCACTGATCTACGGTCCACAATAAGAGTTCTTTATACCATGCTAAACAACAAGTAGCATTCCGAGTGGAGATTAAAGGCTTATGAGCAGCTGCACAACCACTGTGACCCATGGAATGAAGTTCTCTGCGAATGGTACGTGCACATACAGATGTTTCCAGCATTTTTACTCACCTGTACATTGAGGTCTTGTGCAGTACTCAGTCGATTAGCTGTAATGACTCTCCTGAGGCTTTGACGTCCTCTATCACAGATTTTCTTTGGTCTGCCGGTACGTTTTGCTACTTCAGGCATGCCATGTGTCTTCCACTTATTCAGTACATCCAAAACAGTTGAGTTGGGTATGTTTAAATGCCTCTCGGTATCTCTTATGGACAACCCACTAATATAACACCCAACAATCTTTCCTTTCTCAAAGTCAGTTGAACGGCATTTTCACACAACCTCACAGTGCGATATGATCGCGATTAGCTGCAGGCTTGTTTTTATACAGTTTGCAGCTGTACCACACATCTTAATGCAGCGGACCCGTCCATTTGCTTTTGATGGGGTGTCTGGTGACTTGTCAATATAGTGTATTTTTAAGTTATTCAACACTCGTCGTCAACAGTGTTTTAAGAAACAATAAGAAAACATTCTCAAAGTACGTAGCAGTTTTTCTTGCTTTACAATTTTATGCATGCTTGATTTGCGGATGTACAACAGAAATCTGGTTCATTTTAACAGTATAAACTTAGATGGCAAATTAAAACTCATTTCTAAACACATTTAAAGTCAAACGCATTTTCTTGATAAAATTACATAAGTAACAAACTGTACAGTATAAATAACGAAACACTTTTTTTTTTTGAAGTTATGTGAATAATGAAACTTATTCTTGTACTATACAACAGTAACTATGACAAGTTTTATTCTTCACCTCACCTGGACTGTACTAGATTTAAGATGATTTAGAAACAGCATCACAGCCTGAAACTTTCTATTTTCAGATTCCTGTTTTTTTTTTTTTATGAAGGTGTTCCTTTTTATTTTGTCTTGTCAATTATCAAACTGAACATTTACAGACATATACAATAAGCACGTTGTGTATCATTCATTACCATTCACAACAGAAAAAGCTCTATAAGTTAATCACAAGTAAAGCTTGTTGAATTAAAGAACCTCTGAATCACAAATTTAAATTATGTTCAGCAGTGTAAAATTTAGAGGAAGTAAAACCATTAGAAACATTTATGAACATGACTGCACTAGCCCTGGACTCACCTGGCCATGTGTAACAAAATGTTAAGGTCCTGGACTACAAACTTTGGTTACAAACTTTATTCACCAGGAATGACTTAGTTCTTTGCTATCCATTTGGGGTGAAGCAGGAGACACAGACAAGTGCTGGTACTAAGGGGCAATTATATCCTGGCCCCCATGAACCTCAACAGACTCTTTCCCACCTTACACAAGAAAGATGAACTAAACTCTGGTTCTGGAATACACGAGGGTAGGCTACTAAGTAATGCACACAGTAAAATATATAACAAACAATGCTTGAAGCCTGAGAAGTGTCAAAGCAAAGACACACTGAAGTCTTTACAAAGTCTCCTTCTGGAATTAAGTTCAAGAACCTACCCTGAAGGGCCAACACACTATGACCAGTGTATTTATGCAAATCAAACCAACTGCAGGTAAACTACGGCACATGTGAAAGTCATGAAATAGTATGACACCTAATACTGAGCTTTGTTAATCAGTGTCTTGTTCATCAAGACAGGAAAGGCAGCAGACTTCAGCTAGTTTGTTAAAAGCCAAATTGTAATGGCCAGAGTATTTCTGAGATGGCAAGGCTTATGTGGCACTCAATCAGCCATGGTCAGTACCTTCAAAAAGGTGGTCCAAGGAGAGGAAACCCACAAACTGCCAGCAAGGTGTGGGCCGACCACAGCTCATTGATGCTAGAGGTGAGTGAAGGCTACCACATACAGTATGAGCCAAGAAAGGGTACTGTAGCATGACTTGCTGATAATTTGAATGCTGGTGATGACAGTAATGTGACAACACACAGTTTTGGCTCTTTGGCATAGGTCATTTGGACTTGACTGAAATATAAAATGGGGCTGTGTAGCTACAGGCCACTCTGAGTGCCCATGATAACCTTGGGTCACTATTGAAAGTGCCTACAATGGACATAAAAGCATCAAAATTACAGACCTTGAATGATTGAAAGGAGGTAGTCAGCTCCAAGGAATCTCCTTTCCTGTTGCACCACATGGATGGCTGGTTATGTGTGCATCATTTACCTAAAGAAGTTTTGGCACCAGGATGCACAGTGGGACAAAAACAAGTGGGTGGAGAAAGTGCAATGCTTCGGGCAATGTTCTGCGGGGAAACCTGGGTCCAGTCATTTATGTGCACAGAACTACGATGTCCACCACCTTCCTAAAAAACATTGAACACCAGATGCATCCTTTAATGGTAACGGTATTCCATAACTAGTAGTACCTCCTTTCAGCAGCATAATGCGCCATGCCGGACAGCCTGAATTGTTCAAGAATGGTTCACAAAACAGAAGGAAAGCCTCCAGGTATTGTCCTGGCCTCAATATCCCAGACATAAATCCAATCGAACATTTATGGTTTGCGTTGGAACAGTAAATCTGATCTGCGGTGGCTCAAACACGTAACTTACAAGAGTTGGAGGATCTGTTGGTACCACATCCCACAAAACACCTTCAGAAATCTTGTAGCATCCATCGCTCGCCGGATAAGAGCTGTTTTGGCAGCACCTGGAGGATCAACATCACATTAGATAGGAGGTTATGATGTTTTGGCTCTTTGGCGTAGGTCATTTGGACTTGACTGAAATTCCTGTATCCTGCTTTAGAGTTTTAAATGAATGCCATTCCACAAGATTTAGTTTGTGCTTTCAATCAAACAAGTCAAACCCATTAAGCTGGTATGAATGATGTTAACACTTTATCATTGCAAAACCAAAACAAATTGAATGTAGACATTGTAATTGCTATAAACAATGGCATTTGATGACCACAACTTTTCATGTGAAATGAACACTAAACTCCATGGTAAAGACAGGAGTTTTATTGTTAGCACTCCCTTAACATGGAGTTTGAAATATATATCAGAAATACTGTTAAAAGAAAAACTCTTGATATATGCCACCACATTTAGTGGTTTCTTCTTGGTCTTTTTTTATTGGAGGTTTAACGACCACCGTGAGCAACTCAATGGGCTATAAGCGGTCGCCCGTCCCCAATTTAGGGTCACTGGTTCTAGGGAAGGGAGAGAGCCAGGGCCATAAGACAAACCCAACATCCATGCCTCACCGGGATTCGAACCCAGACCCCTTTCGGACGAATGATCACAGGCCATCGCTTAGACCACTGCGCCACAGGGGCGGCCCTCTTGGTCTTCATGTTACTCCAAAGTGGGCAGTAGATCACACACATAGACACTTTTCATTAGGGTTATCCAGACAATTTGTTAGGGTTACTTAATTTAGGCTAAAACATCAGTTAAATCAAATTAAGTAGGTGTAAAACTGAAACTCGCCAAATTAAAACATTGTCCAAAATGGTAGCTGTAATTGCTGCCGAGTGTTTTTTATTTTATTTGGACACATTAATTTTAAAAAATTATCAGGGCAAGTCTAAAGTTCATCCTGTTTTGATCTACACATAATGTTGGACTTTTGCTCCAGTGTGAAATGAGTGCCAGCATCAACTGGGTACTGCAGTGACAAGGAACACATGAGGCTGATGATGTGCATTTTGCATGGAGTCACATTATCAGATGAGCCAAGGATGAAGGCTGATAACCATACTGTTTGGGTGCTACTATGCCATTATTGGAAAAAAGAGAAATGCACTCAATGGACAAAACACTAGAAATACCTATCTAATAGCGTGTTGGTTCTCCTCTCGCACAAATAAACTGTTTCATGCTTAAAAATCTAAGCACTAGATCTGTTTCATGCTGTTGCAGCATTGTCTACAACTCTGCTTGAGACATTGGTACAGGATCCATGGATCTGGTGATCACCCCATGGCATCCCAGAGAGCTTCCACAGGGTTTAAATCTGGGGAGCATGGGGGCCACTGGATTATTCCAAACTCAGCCATGCCTGGGTGGTTTCTGCCCAGTGGGATGGTGCATTGTCCCGCTGGAACAGACCATCGGCTGCAGGATGCGTGAGGACCATGAAAGCATGCAGTTGATCTGCCAGCACATGCTGGTAGTACACAGCAGTTAAAGACATCACCAGACACTAAGGGACCTAATATGTCCCATGAGAATGCTCACCACACCACCAACTTGAACAGAGCTGACATGGCATGACAGGGGTAAGGCATCATGCTGTAATGCCACACTTGCACCCACCCATCAGCTTGGTACAGCTGAAAATGGGATTCATCTGACCACATGATGAGGCACCACTCTGCAGAGGTACAATTCTTATGCTCCTGGCACCAGGCCAGGTGTAATTTATGATGACGAGCAGTCAGTGGCACTTTCCGGTGTTTCAATGATAAGCTGAGGTCAGGACACCCAAAGTCCAAACACTGACACCCTGGTTGAATGTGTGACAATAAACTCCACTACAAGTACATGACAATTGGCAGCTGAGGTGGGATTTTCCCAATCCATCATTGTTCGTCACCTACACCAGCTTGATTTCTCCTTCAGGCACCAATAAACGGTTCCCTGTGAATAGACACTGCAGCAGGCAGAACACGCCACTCTCTGTCAAGGATTACTGTCAAATCCACAGCATAGGCTTTGGTGTCATATTGTCACAGGTTACGAAAAGTGGATATTCCAACTTATTTGACCACTGAGAACCAGTGGCTAAGGCCACATCAGGAAGAACAGACAGTGGTAAAAAGAGGGCAGTTTGAGAGGAAAGTCATGCATGCTATGCATTTGGTGGAATTGTGAGGGTCCTAAGCACTGAGAAGTCACACCAGATGGTCAGCTTCTGGATGGGATCTGGGATCTTCTATGTCAAACAAGTGCAGTGGGTCATGATGCTCTGCACCAATGCTACCCATCACACATCAATAGGAAGTGGGTGTTGATGCAAACATATAATGCCCCAAGTCACACCTCCAGAGTGGTCAGCCAAAAACTACAGTAATTGGAATGGCTTTATATTCTACCCTATCCTCCACACAGCCTAGACCTCATTCCATCTGACTACCACCTGTTTTGCTCCACAATCCATTTTCTACAAGGATGCCACTTTGCTTCAGATTCTACCTGTTGCCTCTCTTTTTTAGTTAAGGTCCATGGCTCTGATTTGGTTTCTTTCAAAACCTGCTGTGGGGTCATGGTTCTGGTAGAACTTTGGCAAAAGACTATAGAAAACAATAGTCCTTGCCAAAGTTCTTTCTGGCCTGTACTTTACAGAATAAGTTGAGCATGTATGGCTTTCTTGCATCAAACATTTTAGCTACAAAAGGGACAAACTTTTGATCTACCCTGGTATCACTGTTTAATGAAAAGTTTTTACTTTGAACCTTTTTTAGTGTACACTGAGAAAAGTATTACTTGGAGCAAAAACACATTCTAGTTCTACAGGTATGTACAGTGAATCACAACTGATTCATTATACATTCACCTATATAGTATAACTGATTCACTGTACATTCACTTATGAGGGTCATTTCAAAAGTTTTGCACACTGTGGGTTATCTCAAAAACAAATTAATTGCACAACATATCTTTACAGGCCTTCAAAGTAGTCATCATGTTTCTTTATAATAGTGGCCCAATGTTTGGGTCAAGTCTTGTATTCCAGTCAAGACACCTCCATTGTTGAGGTATTAAATTACTCGGGTCACCTCATTAGAAACATCCTGAATCATTTCCCACATAGTGGCTCCTTCAGTTTTTGGAACAAGTCATAGTCTGGTGGGCTCGTGTCAGGACTGTATGGCTAATGGGGAAGCAATTCCCATCCATACTTTTCCAGTCTCTTACTGTAGAGGCAATATGCATCCTTGCAAGTCATGCAAAATTATGACACCAGCTTCGGGCATGTCGGGACTTCGAAAATGAATCTTTGGGTACAAAACATTTTGCAGAAACCTTCTGTAGCATTCTGCTGTCACAGAGGTCCCCTCAGGCACTCTGTTGCTATCACTCCAACCTTGTCATAGGCCATAATCATCATCAGCTTTTTTTTTTTTTTTTTTTTTTTTTTTTTATTTATTGGAGGTTTAACGACCACCGTGAGCAACTCAATGGGCTATAAGCAGTCGCCCGTCCCTAATTTAGGGTCACTGGTTCCAGGGAAGGGAGAGAGAGAGCCAGTGCCGTAAGACAAACACAACATCCATGCCTGACCGGGATTCGAACCCGGACCCCTTACGGACGAATGAACAGAGGCCAACGCCTTAGACCACTGCGCCACCGGGGCGGCCATCATCAGCTTAACCTTCAACTGTTGGTGGCAGAATTTTTCTGGCAAGGTGATTTTGGATGTTTCCACTGAGCAGACAGATTTCAGTCCTGGTTCAAAATCCCTTATCCAAGTTTTGTCTATAGCAACAGCTCTATCCAAAAACTACTTGCCTTTGTCTTGTACCACTGAAGCAATTCTTCTGCAAACTGCTTGCTGCTCTTCTCTCAGATTATGCAGAATCCATTTGGCAGCCACTTTTCTCTTCAGTTTTCAAAATTCTAACTGAGAAATTCCAGAAGTGGTAGAAGTCTTTGCTTCATATGCAATCTCTTCACATGTCTTCTGTCGATCTTCTTCCAAAATGCTGATGACAATAACCACAGAAGTATCGTCCATTGCATCTGATGGCCAGCCACTTCTTGCGTCATCTTCGATTCTTTCCCAACCTGGGCAGAAGTGAGAAGTCCACCGTGACACTGCTATGATCCACTACACTAACCCCACAAACTTCACACAAAGCTTTATGAATTTCAGTAGGGGATTTTCCTCACAAAGTTTCAGTTTTAATGTAGGATTATTGGTCACTATATGAGATCTGACCTGCCTCATTTTCTTCCTCCATTTCTAGGCAGAATTTTTCTGAACAGGGATAAATTAGCCACCAAACATACACAATTTTGTATACCGAAGTCCGACTCACAACTGGTGCAACGACTGGAGTGACTGCATCATGCTATGGGCAGCGCCTGCAATGTGCAAAACTTTTGAAGTGATGTATATAGTAAAGCTCACTTATGATGAATTTGGCAAAGGTACAGATTTACCAAGGAAAAGATCTTTTCTTGCATATAATTGTTAAGCCAAAGCTACTTTGATCATTTTTGGTGAACAAAATGTAATGGAATACTCCAGATTAAACAGGAATTTTATAATCACGACACAAATAATTATGATCTGCAAATTTCCACTTAATTGTATGAGATGATAATTAACACAGCAATCTGACATCGCCGAATTGACTGTAATTACTGTTTCACACATGAATTTAATCACATCAGAAAACTTAATTTCATCGCCATGGATCTTTCAAGTTTTCTGATTTGATTTAATTCACGTGTGAAACAGTACTTAGTCAATTTGGCGATGTCCGATTGCTGTGTTAATTATCATGACGTATTTACCACATATTATGAGATTAATATTTCTTCAACTCTGAATAATTGTATGGGCCTGACAATTAATAACAAGACTGACCTAGATAGGACATCTATTGGTTCATTTATTAATTCTATCCTACAGCAGAATCTTCTTGAAAAACCTAGTGTGCTCAGCTGTGAAATGTTTTAGAATGCTGCTGATCATGAAAATGGAAGACAAATATTTTGACCAAAGGATTAATGATTTTTTACAAAACTTGGAGAAAAAAACAACATTGGAAGCATTCAAAATTTCAATAGTTTATGGAGAGGTTGTGTTACGAGCATGCACATTTGAATGGTATAAATAGTTTTTAGAAGAGGAATTGCAGTTTGAGAGCCATCCTGGATGCTCAAAGGCATTAAAAGCCAGACAAAAAAGTAGAAAAGATAAAAATCTTAGTAAAGAAAGATCCTCTTTCATTTAGTATGATTTCAGAATTAAACAGAGAAACTGTCCAACTGATTGTGATGCAAAACATCTGAACATGTAAAGGGTGCACAAAGATAGTTTCCAAGAACCACACAGATGAACAAATGCGACAGAGAAATTTGCACTAATCTTTTGCATCAAACAAATGAGAGTGAAGAGTGGCTAAACAGTCATCAATTGCTGAAGATTAAAATGGAGTTTGCAATCCAGAAACTTAAAAGACAAGAGCCTGCAGTGGAAATCATCAGATTCACTGCATCTGAAAAGGTCATGCATGCCAAAATCAAAGGTGAAGACCATACCAATTTTTCTTTTTACTGCAAAAGAGACAGTGGACTGAGAGTTTGTTCCACAAGAACAGACTTTTGAACAGATTTAACCAGATCTTTTACCTTAAAGTTTTAGAACATTTCAGACATAGAATTTGTTAAGTGAGACCAAATTTGTTCCTTGAGAAGTGAATTCTTTAACATGACAATTTGCTTTCACACATAGCACTGTATGTTAAAGTTTTTGTGTAAAAAAAGTTATTCTTTAATATACTCCTCTTATTCATCAGATCTCACCACAAGCAACTCTTCTCCCCAGGCTGAAGAAAATTTTTAAAAGTTCACATTACCACATGGTAAAAAAAGGTTCAGAAGCATGGGACGGAAGTTCCAAACAACTTATAGGAAAATGACTTCAAGTACTGTAAGCAGCTGAAAAGAGTGCTGTAGCTTGTATGAAGAGACTTTTAAAGTAAATCCTCTTAGTTCCCACAGAAATTCTTCAGAGTGGAAGTGAAAATAATCTCGTTATTTAATTGTCAGCTCTCGTAATATTAACACACTGAACTTTTTAATAGCAAAAACATTACCTTACCTTGACTCGAATCAGAACCTTCCCAAGAGTCATTAATAGGATTTCCCAAAAAAACGTCTTTAAAAATCTCTATCAGAGAAAATGATATGTAACAAATTGCTATTAGTTCCTTGAATGTCAGATATTAAAGGGTGCATTAATTCAAGTGGCACATCTGCATATGCTGCCACTTTAACAAGTGACACTTTCAAACTTAAATGTATGAATAAAATAACCATGTGCAAGTTAGTACACTCAGCAGACAAAACATTAGAGACACTAGTAATGGGCAGTTGTGACATGGGCATCCCCCGTGCAGAATGGAACAAACGTAAACTGAATGCAGGCAACAAATAGGTGGGCACAAGGGCTTCCCAACAATATAACGCAATCAACAAATATGAGTAAACATGGTGATCTGAGAGACTTCGATTGTGGACACATTGTTGGTGCAAGACATTTCATTCTCTTGCCCAAGTGGTAAGAACACTAGGGTTTTCCCAAGGGCAACTGTACAAAGGGTGTACTGCTAGTATACCATTGACAGACATACCAGCACCCGGAGAGCAAATGGTGGCAAACCAGATGATGCCATTGATGACTGGGGTCAACGGAAAACTATCCAGGTTCATTCAGACTGACCACTTGGCAATAGTGGCGCAAATCCCATCCAGGTTAAATGATGGAGGCCCAAGCAGCTGTAAACTGCATGCTGCGTACCTTGAGTTATGGGAGCTGGTGTCCTACTCGTGTGTCACTGTTGACTGCTCATCATTGGAAATTATGCCACACCTGGTGCTGGGAACATCAAAGTTGGACCTCTTCAGAGTGGCACTGCCTTGTGTGGTCAGATGAATTCCATTTTTAGCTGAGCTGTACCAGGCTGATGGGAGGGTGCAGGTGGGGTCCTGGCCCCATCATTCCAGGTTCATTATTCAAGGCAGTGGTGGCTACGATAGTTTGGGGAGCCTTCTCATGGGACACATTAGGACCCTTAGTGTGTCTGAAGAGACTGATCCCCCCTACAAGTTTTTGTGGCTTTCGCACATCCTGTTGGCAATGTTCTGTTTCAGAAGAACAATGAGCCATCCCACCAGGCTGCAACACCCAGGCATGGCTCAAGGCACACTCATCTGAGTTTGGACCCATCCAGTCTCCCAGATTTAAACCCTGTGGACACTCCATGGGATGCCGTCGAGCAGAACTTTAGATTCATGGATCTTTGACCAATGTCTCGGGTGGAGTTGTGGATAATGCTGCAACAGGCATGGCTGGCATTACCTCCAGACCCCCCCTGCATCTTGTGGAGTCGATGCCTTAGCATGTGGAGACTTATTCACACTAGAGGAAGACCAACACACTATTAGGTAGGTATCTCTAATGTTTTGTCCATTAAGTGTACATCAGAAGAATGGCTATAAAAGAAAATACATCATTCAAAGCAGTTCCATGCTAATTCAGAAAGAAATTAACAAAGCTGAATTCATACCTTTTTCATAAAAATGCTGTGTGCTTTTATATTTTATGAATATTGTTCAGAATTGCAATGGATTTTCAGGGCTTGAAAAATATCTGAAAAGTTACATGCCCAGGAAAATTTATCTTTTAAGATAACAGCCCACATTTTTTTAAGTTAATTTTGCATTTCCATTTTAAAAATGTTTAATGCACAAAAGCATGTATCTCAAGTTTTAAGATGATGATGCTGAAATTGGTATGAAATGGTACGATGATGAAATTGGCATTTGACAAATTTAGCGATTCTGCCACGTACCTTTCAAAGTTTTCACCCTTTGTCATTAAACACCAGAGGTTAGTTACATCAGTGACACTCATCCCGTCGCTGATTATAAACAACATTTGGAGCAAACATATGGTTCTAATTTCTGGAGCTAGAGCATAACATAAAAAAATATTCTGCCTTTGGCACTCCATAATAATAGTACAGCTTCTGGTGTTTAGCAGTGAAATTAAATACAACATGCCACGACTGTCTTTTCTTGTAGTAGGAAACTATTCTAAACTTTAATTTTAGTTGCCTGGTTGTTTTTTTACCTGTCCAAGCCATAAAAAATTTACATGCCCCAGGCATCTTGGCCAAGGTATTTTTTCAAGCCCTGGATCTTCATATGCAATTAAAAACATGTTTACAGCTTTAAATGGATCAGGATTTGTGAATTTAAACCTGAAGTCATCAGCATCCACTAATATGACTCATGTATTTCATAACAGAACATAGTTAAGTAAATAATGCTTATATAGTTGCAACACAATTGTTGTACTACACTTGCAGAAATATTTTATAGTACATGCATGCCTGCCCATACATACATACATAAGCCACAGTACACGAAAAAAAAAAGTAGATACTGAAAATAAAGTGATTAGGCTATTATTACCTTTAGTACATGGTACAGAAAAACACCTAATATGCCATAAGTTGTTTTCTCTCTGAATTTAATGTCCACTGTAAGCACGCAAGGCTATAAGCAATCACCCAGACCTGATTTAGGAATACTCACAGGACCATCATTTTTGTCCTTAAGAGAGTTGTGTTATCTCAAGGGTAAAATACTTAGAAACTAAACAAAAACAAATGTGCTAATCAAACTAAACAATCTGAAAGACAAATCAATGTATTTATATTTTTATAATGTTGTTAGGCATGTATTGTACAAGACTGTAGCACAAAATAACCTTTTAATATACACCCATGAGCCATTACATTATGACAACCCCCTGCCTAGAGAAATGAGTGTGCCTGGAGACTTAACGGCGGCACAAATGAAATTCACAGAGCAGTATACATACAACCTGAGGACCGGCTTTCAACTAGTAGAGTGCTTGGAGTCAGAATGGGAAAAGCTGCCAATTTATCGGAGTTTGATAAAGGACAAATTGTGATATCAGAAACGGCGCGGCATGTTCACATGTCGCTGCAGTGAGTAGGTGTCAGAAGTGGTGCACAGATGGCCAAATGACAAACCATCATCCACCCATGTGCAGTCTGCAGCTCATGGATGCCAGAGGGGAGCGAAGACTGTCGCACATTTACAGCGACAGCAGGGCCACAATACAATAAATCACCCGCAGCTACAACAGTGGTTATCAGGGCAATGTGTTGCAGCACACAGTTCGTCACAGCCTTCTGCACATGGGCCTGCGTAGCTGAAAACACAGCCAGGTCCCATGCTCACTACAAGTCATCGCCAACAACGAATGAAATGGGCCCAAGATAGAGATTGGAAGAAATTAGTCTGGTCTGACAAATCAAGATTCCTGGTGCATCATGTAGACAGCAGAGGGCAGATATCCCGATTAACAATGGAGGCTATGGCACCTGGATGCACTGTTGGGTGGAAACAGGTAGGTGGCAGTGGTGTTATGCTGTGTTTTCTGGGGACACTTAGGCCCCATTAACCTAATAGCACAATCCCTGACAGCTGTCAGGTATCTGAACATCCTTGTGGCCCAAGTTCACCTTCATGGCAACTGTGTTCCTCTGCTGGTGATGGCCATTACTGACAGTATAATATGCCATGCCACACTGCCAGAATTGTCAAGCAGTGTTTTGAGGAACATGCTGGTGATTTTCTGTTAACGCTCTGGCCCCCAAATTCACCTGACCAAACCCAATCAAACATTTGTGGTTTGACTAGGAAAAGTGGGTTCATGCTAACTCACCCCCCCTGAAATGTACGGGAACTGGAGGATCTGCTGCTGACATTATGGTACCACATACCCCAGGATACCTATTGCCACCTCATCGAATCGATGCCTCGCTAAGTGGTGGCTGTTTTGTGGGCTAAATGGCGTCCTGGCTGTTTTGTGGGCTAAAGGGAGTCTTATTTGAAATATTAAGCTCAGCATCATCAGCTATGACAGTAGGCTTCACAAAGCCCTTGGATGCCACAACAATTTTATCCATCATGCTGAAGAACTTTCAGTTTGAGGACCATGAATGCATGATATCTTTCACTATTTTAGATAAAAGGTAGTGTAACTTGGAGGATATGAATGCTTTTGAATATCATGCATCAATTCTTACAAATTTTTCAGCTTACTCACTTTCGTTTTCGGACTCTCTCCCCTTTATCAAGCTGAAATGCAAACCTTTTTTGGGGGAATATGTAAGAACACAGGATACACGTTCTGAACATTGTTGGGGGAAAAAAATTACAGTTACGGGAGAAAACTTTACTACGTCCGATTTCAGTTTTCTGACATTTCCCTTCCATATTCAAGGTGAAATACAAATATTTACGAAATAAAATTAAATTTAACAACAATACTAGGCAGAGGAAACATCGCCTGAAAAATAAAATTACGATTACGGGAGAAATCTTCACTGTTTCCGTAAGTTTTGAAAGATTAAATTTCTGTTTTCAAAAGTTTCAGGCAGAAAGCATCCTTCACCACTGCCAATTGCCCCAAAGTTTCTGTTCAATTATGCATCGATCTCGAGGATAACCCAAATTACGACGAAAAAGCAGAAATTCCTCGAAGCCGAAGATTATATGGGAATTTTTGCGCAGTTGAATTTCCGTTTTCGGAAATTTCCCCTCCATTTTCAAAGTGAAATACAAAGATTTATGGAATAAAATTATGTATAACAACAATACTGGACAGAGTCAACATCACAGGAAAACGAAATTACGAAAGACATCTTTATTTCGTTCACTTCCGTTTTTGAAAGGCGAAATGCTGTCCCGATGCGTATTTTTACGCGTTGGTAAAATTCTTCGATGCATAGTTTTATGCATTTCTCGATGTGTTTTTGAGTGTTGATGTGTATTTTACTCTTTTCTCGATGCATATTTTGACGCGCTTCACAACTTGTATTTTTACGTGTCGCGAAAAATTCCTGATGCATATTTTTACGAGTTGGTAAAATTTCGACGCATACTAGACGCGGAATTACACATTTTGGCGAACTCTGCAACGAAATCCAAGCATACTTTTCTGCAACGCAAGAAAAAAAAACTTCAAAATATTAATTGACATGAATGGTCGACGCACAATTAAAAAAAAAAACTGATGCCAGGCAATGACTCACGTTCTGCACCAAACGATTTTCAACAGCTTGCCGCTACACTGCAAAAGAGCTATGGGCCGAACTCCGCCCACGTCCACCACCAAAGTGAGCTACGCTCAACATTCCCAGAATGTTACAGGCTGGGGAGGGAGGGTTTTCACTTAGAATGACTCAGCGCTAGGCCACACTCATCGAGTAGAGTGCCGGCCGCTGGCGCTAAGATTCGAGCAGCTTCGAGAGGCAGAACTGGAAGTGCACGCAGCATCGCAAGCATGACGGATCGTCAAGTGGCCGCCGTTGCGTTGGGAAGGGGAACAAGCAAAATAAAAATGAATAGCTTCCGTTAATTTTCCGTAGAAAAACCACGGTTTTCCGCATTCCGTAGTTGTTGGCATCTCTGCTTACATGGGAGATGAAAAAATGGTGACATTTACTTTCATTCCCATGAAATTTTGGAGATATTCAAACAAATTTTTAGAAAGCATTTTGCAGATATCAAAATTGCCCAGCAGAGCTGAATTTCCCCCAAACAATGCCCTCTGTGGCATGTGCTAGTTGTGCCTCGCAGAGTAAAGGAATGCATATCAGGTGAGTATGTGGCATCTTGTAAACGGAAAGAAGCAGGTTAAGGAAAGTAAAGCTGAGTACCAGCCCAGATTAAACATATTTAGCCATCGGATGATTGCACCAGCCTGGAGTGCATCTAAAAGCCATTGAACAGCAGGAGGACTTTATCAACCATGTTCACAGCCGAATGTTAATTTGCAGCAACTTGTGCAACTACTGTTGAGCACTAAACAAGACTTCTGTACCTGGGGTGAAGATTGACTGAACTCAGTGACCTGACTAAGTGTTAGCTTGAGGAGCATGCATTCCTTTACACAAAAAGAGGGAGGGAGAAAAAAGAAACAGCACAGTATGACCAGAATCTTCAACCTAACTGGAAGTAGCTCTGCAAGGAGAGCTGTTGTATGTGCATGATCATGAGAAAAAAGACTAACTGAAGACAGACTTGGGGCTAAGTTCAGTAAGCAGAAACTTCTGCACATGTCAACAAGAATATTGTTGACACATGCAGGGGTTGCTGTTTACTTTGCAAGAATGTTTTTTTAATATATTGCAAGATTATTTCAAATATTCTTTACTTTGCAAGAATATTTTTTGACACAAGCAGCAAACCCCTAATAAATTAAGGTTTTTGAAAGAGCTCTGTGCTAGTCCTGCAAATTGCGCAAGTTCTACAGGCAAGAGGAAAGGAAATCAAGCAAGCATGCATGCATGCATGCATCTGATGTGTTGAGATGCATGCTTGCTTGATTTCCTTTCACTTGGTTGAGAGAATAATGAAGGAAGCTGATAGAAGCACACATCTCTAATTTTTGCTAAAGAGAGCCAATAGTTAAGACCCCTTTTACTGGTGCCACTGCTTTCTACTGACCTGTGTGTGTGTGTGTGTGTGACTGATGATGGTTGGCAGTCCAAATTTGCCAAAACTTCTTTACCAGAGAAGTGCTTACATTACAATGCCAGCTCTATGAAATGTGGGTAAAGTACATTTGTTCAAAGAAAAAACAGAGGGTGAGAACTAATTTTCCTGCAGATTAGTTCCTATTTTTTTGTAAAAATGGAGCTGCATGAAGACTAAGAGTTTTTTTGTTTTTTTTTTTAGTTTTCATGCTGTAGTGTAATCATGAACTGAAACAGGCATCAAAGTACAGTTGTGCACAAAGCAGGACAGTCTTGGACTATAACAGAGCACAAAACTTTCTCTGCAATGGGTGATAATATGTCACACATTGCTCCTCAAGATTTATAAATAGGTACATATTCTCTCCTGTAAATAAATCAAGTAGTAAAAAAAAAGTACCCTGTGTTGTTTTAAGTCTACAGCTTGACACTAATTGAATAAATCAGCATGCTTACCTGAGCCTACCCTGTACCTTGATCTCTACTATAATCCATAATTTGGAATGTACTAGGGCTCTATATAATGAACCAAAAGACTTGGATTCTCATAACTTACTAACATACTTTCTGGAATATAATAACACTAAGGATGAGTTATTACCACTCACCTAATTCATGAAGGAACATTTATAGTACGAGGGGTGTCCAATAAGTATCCGGATTTTTATTCCTATCAATCACAGGAGAAAAAAAATACAGGATGAACAAATATGATACTCACATCTGTAATACAGTGGTATGAACAGTCAGCCACTTTTCCACATATTCTCCGTTCAGCACAATGCATTTCCTTCATCAATCAACAAGTCAATTCATTGCGGTAGCAAAGAAATCAGCAGAGGTGTTGCAAATCCATTGACGGACAGCTGCTTGCAGATCATCCATGCTCTCATAGTGGTGGCCACGAAGACTATCCTTCAAGGGACCGAAAACATGAAGGTGCCAAGCCCGGACTGTATGCAGGGTGCGGAAGAACGGTCCATCTCTGTTTTGAGATTTCTGCTTGCACTGGTTTAGCAATATGCAGGTGAGCATTATTATGCTGAAGCAACATTTGGGTTTTTTCAATGTTGGCAGTTTGGTCCGGATATGCTGCGCAAGTTCTCAGTGTCTTCACATACCCCTTCACATTTATTGTTTCATATCTTGCCAAGTACTCAACCAGGAGGATACAGTTTTTGTCCAAGAAGACAGCCATGACCTTGGATGCTGAGGAACTAACTTTGAACTTCTTCGATGGGGGTGAATTCGGATGACACCATTGCATACTTTGCTGTTTTGTCTTCAGTTCAAACTGACGAATCCACGTTTCATCGCCTGTGATTATGCATCCCAGAAATGAGTCACCCTCCTCGTAGCGCTGTACCAGTTCATTTTAAATGTCTAGCCTTTGGCATTTATGCACCACTATAAGCATTTGGGGTACCCATCTGGCACAGATCTTCCTATAGTTGAGATATTCATGAATAATTTGTCCAACAGAATCTTTACTGATATCAAATTCCATGGCAACACATCCCGAACAAGACTACATCTGTCACCTTTAATTAAGCCATCAACCCGTTTTTATCAGTCACTGCTGTGTTAGGCTTACCTGACCATGCCTCATCTTTAAGACTCTTGTGGCCAGCTTTGAACTTCGTAACCCATTCATAAACACTGAAACGAGACATAGCCACATCCCGATACACTGTCCAAAGTCTTCGTAATGTCCACAGCCTTTTTAAGACTTCTTTCGTTAAAAATTTCACTAAAACTTAATTTCAAACTAAACACTTAATGTAGCTGCCATTGTTTTTGATCGACAGTGCCACCTATCATTACTATCAAGTCGTTCCACTTTTACGGTGCTTCACTAAAAGCAGTCATAAGTTTCACGCATACATATGATCATACACACGGTTTTGTATGAATAAGAATAAAAAACCGAACGCTTATCGGACACCCCTCGTACATCTTAATATGTAAATATCAATATTTTTTACCTTCCTAAGGGAGAGGCCAGCTCAAAGATAAAGATGCACTTACTATATATGGTCTTTCATGAATTCAGTGAGTGGTAATAACTCATCCTTAATGTTATTATACCTCACTAAGGATAATATTGAGTATGGCATCTACAGTTATAAGATGTCAACAGTCAAGGCAGAGCTCTTAACAATATGAACTCAAACAACTCCATTAACAGAAAAATCCCTCTTTAAACTACAAGGTAGTGAGCATGAGTGCACAAATGAATACAAAAATGTTAAGATTCAACCAACATGCAGTTAGGCATCAAGGAAATGTCATAAAATTACACAGTATAACTGGAGAATGTTCACAGCAGATCTATCATAATTTTTCTCTGGAGGTACAGAAGAGTAAAGCAAAGTTTGATGAGGTCTTAACCTTTAAGCATAATGACTTCCAGGTTGGATTTTGTTCATGAGTGAATTGTGTGGGTTGCTTTCAAACTGGATAGTATGAAATGAAAATAAAATAAAATGAAAACAGGAGAGAGAAAGTGTTACCAAGTTTACCTGTGAATGCTTTTCTACTAATATTATATCAGCTGATGTATAGAATAAATAAATATTCTGAATGGTCAAATGAAAATCCACGAGTTTTAAGATAGGTAAACAAATGCTGACAGACAAGTAGAAATACTTAACTGTCATAGGAGTTACTGAAATAAGAAATGCTGTTTTGTTCCATAAATATGATTAATCTAAGTGAAATTAACACAGAACTGAATAAATAATGGAAAGACATTTCGCACCTTCAGCTACACAGAATTATGAGTACCAAGATAGCATGGACAACATTTAATTTCTGAGGACTAGTTATCATCGTAAATATGCCAGTCTAAAAGAAACAGAACAAGAAAGGAGTTCAGTTGCATGTGTTGTAAAGTTTGCTCATACATAGGAGGTGTGATAAAAAGTATCCAGACTGGTTGCATAAGTTTGGAATCCTGCAACACAGCAGGAAGTAGTTTGACACAGGTTGACTTTGGAACCTAGTATGCATGCGCTTTGAGTCACGTCTCCTCTGCTCATAATTTTTTTTTACAGTAGTGCATTGTTATTAAGTGTGGGTGAAGCTGTGCATCATATTTGTCATATTGGAAAAAACTGAACAAATTTGCATCAGATTTTGTCAAAAACTTGGCATAACTTGCAAAGACATATACATACTTAAAAGTTACAGAAAGTATATGTGGAGGACTGTATGAGTCGTGCATAAGTTTATGAGTGGTGAACATTTTAAAGATGTATGGTTTGGGAGGCCCATAATCAGCAAAAGTGAAAACTATGCCGAATTTGTGGGCACAGCTGTGTGGGAAAATTTCAAATCATTATTTGTAAGTTAAGACTACTTCAACATTGGTTTCAGTTTGGATCAGTTTATTCTTACAGACAATTTGGGTATAAGATGCATCTTAGTAAAATTTGTGCCAAAATTGCTCAGCTCAGCAAAAACAGGCCCATCCAGGTGTCAGCTGCTAGTGACCTGCTTGAATGCATCAAAAATGACAATTATAGTTGATGAATTGTGGGTTTATAGATATGACCCCAAAACTAAGACCCAGTGTTCATAGTGGAAGATACAAAATTCTTCCAGACTTAAAAAAGCACAACAAAGTCAAGATGACGCTATTCTTTTCAATCATGAGGGAATTGTACATACATACATACATACATATCCCTAAGCTGTCTCTGAGATTCAGAGGTTAGCTCCAAAAAGAAATACAAACTACCAGATATTTTTACTTATTGCTTTCGTATCAAACTTCTCCATTAACAGCGATTTTGACATACAACTCGTGCTTCACTAATATCCATTACACGCCGTACACAAGATCTTTTATACTTCATACTCAATCTTTTTCTCATGCAGACACTCCTGAATCTGATCCACCCATGTCTTCCTTGGCCTTCCTCTGCCTTTCCTTCCTGCCACTTGGGCTGAAAAGATTTTCTTAGTAAGCATTTCATCACTCATTCTTTCAACATGGCCAAACCACCGAAGCATATTGGTCTCCACCTTGCTAACAACATTTTGCTTCACATCACACAACTGCAATACATCTTCCTTTCTCACACAATCATATCGTGTCTTGCCACAAACCCCACGTAAGTAACTCATTTCTCCAGCACACAAACGACTCCTATGTTTCTTCTGCAGTACCCAGGTTTCACTACCATACATCAGAGTAGGAACAATTACAGTTTCAAACACAGCCATGCGGGACTCTCTAGAGAACCCATCATTCCTGTGAAAACCTCCCAGAGCAGCTATGACTTTCAAAGAAGAATTCACTCACCTACTGATTTCACCATCCAACTTGTTCTCTCTGTCAAACATGCTTCCTAAATACAAAAACTCACTCACCTGGTCAATCACAGTGCCATTTATACTTACATTACATTCAGTGCTACCTGTTCCTCTCTCAAACACCATAACTTTGGTTTTTTCCTTATTTATACTCAGTTTGAATTTCATGCAAACTTCGTGCATCCGAGTCAACATACTCTGCAACTCACTTTTGCTCTCTGCCAACAGGACAGTGTCATCAGCATACAGCAATCTGCACACACGGATATCACCAAGACATAAACCACTATTATCTATTTTGGCATCACGCATGCATGCATCCATAAATATATTAAACAGCCATGGTGACATTACACAACCTCGTCTAACTCCTGCACCAATGGAAAACCATTTTGATAAAACACCATTCACTCGTACACAAGCTCTACTACCAGCATACATGGCTTTTACGCTATTAAGTAGATTCCCAGCAACACCATATTCATCATGAATATGCTCCATTAGGCCATATAATCAACAAATACTACTGTCAAGTTTTGTGGCATTTGAGAGATGCAGTTCAAAGCAAAAGGCTGACATTGCACGAAAGTAGCAACTCCCTAACAATGTGCCTGGCCATGCATCGCAACTTGTGCAGAAGTTTCTTGCTAAGCATTGCACAGGTCCAAGAGCCACCCCTATTCACCAGATCTTACTCCCTGCAAGTTTTTTCTCTTTCCAAAAATCAAATGCCACTTGAAAGGTGTTTTGAATTTCTATTTTGCTCATACAAAGCTCTGTTTTGTGTATACATCTAATTAGCAATTCTTTTTTTTTTTTTGAGGAGTCGCTCCAACAAAATAAGTGGCAATGAGAATTAGATTGCTCAGTGTTAACATTTATTACACTTTTATGCACAAATAAACTCATACGATACACAATGACACACTTACTCCAACATAACCTGAGTACAATAAATCCCATAATACTCATTGTTCAATTCTTACACTCTGCAATTGTGCATCTTTTCTTCGAACTTAATCTCCTTCTACCCACGTTGAGGCAAACCAGAAACAAAACCACCAGCGCACATTTACTCCACCCATCCACCCCACCCAGGCTCCATTACTTACTCCACCCATCCACCCCGCCTCGATTACTTACTCCACCCCACCCACAATCAATAAACAATCGCCAGCATGCTGGGCTGCCTCTAAGTCTAAGTTCCAACAAAAGGAAACAAATTTCAAAATATTCAGAAGATAGAATGCGATAAAACAGCTGCTTGACTTCAAAACATGTTTTGAGCAATTGAAACAGTGCTAGGCTAAGTGTGTGGCTTTGGAAGGGGACTACTTTGAAGGCAATTAAGTTTCAAATCTGTAAATCTTGTACTTTTTTCAATAAATCCAATCTAGTTACTTTTTGATCACACCTTGTATGCAGTAAGGAGCTAGTGAAGGACAGTGTTTCTGTAAGAAATAACTGGTTCATGTATTTGTACTCAGCTTCCTAAAAAGTTTTGTCAGGTGCAATGAAATTTATATATGATATAAGTTAAGGAGTGAAGGTCAGCCTACTGAAGAAAGTTACAAGTCTTTACATCTAAAGCTTCAAACATTCTGGATGGAAAGTAGTTTTAGATAACATGTTTCTTCAAGACAGTGATGTGAATTTTATCTCTTTACAGTTCAAATAAAAATTTATGAAAGAAAATAGCCTACATATCAGCAGAGATGTAGGACTTCTCAGAAAATATGTTGAAAAAGTTCCACACAAAACTTAAGACTTATTAGTATTAACAATCTTTCATATAGTTTCACAATCCAGAAAAATGTATTTAATAAAAATTATGACACTAAGTACAGCTGTAAAATTTCTGCAATATGTAGGAGAATCATGGACAACCCAAAATTTGTTTGGGAGAACGTAAGTCCTCTATTAAAAACATGCGTAACAGAACTGGTTTAGGCAATTTTGAGAGCAATTATTTGGTTAACTATGTTATAGGTTTGCTCTTGGCTAATTACTTTAATGTTTCAAAGGGTTTTTAATCAGAATGCAAAACAAATTTGCTTTATAACTTTTTGCACATACGGTGAGAAACTACCACAAACACTACATCTACAGTGATAAGCCAAAATTCTTATTACCAAAAAGGTATAGAAATTACTTCTGCAATTATGTAGCAATAATCATACCAATATTCTACCAGAGACCCAATTGTCCACAATATAAAACAGAATATGCTGCCAAAACACACCTAAAAAAGAGTGCCCAGTTTGAGGAATTTTTGCATAATGTACTGATATTCTCCTGAGATTTCAGGTGTTCAATATTTTCAACCACAATGTGACAAAATCCGGCTGCTTCACAAGCAGTTCAACTAGAAAGCAGAACAGATGTGTACCACTCCACTTCGCACAGGAAGCACCAATAATTAGAAGACACTTCTTGCTCTGATTTAAACACACAATGAGTCAGATCTTTACGACTATCAGTTTCCAATGCGGATGCATTCCACAGCATGTTGCAGTTATGTCCCTGACTGGTGTGGAACATATACAGACTGTACAGAAGGGTGTTAGGTATATCAGTTCACCAGCAAGAAGCTTGTTCACTAGAGAAAAGGAAGGACTTCCAACAGGGAATGATTTCAGTGAGGAAGATTAGGGCCAGCAACACAGCCATTGTTGACTACTTAAGAAACAACATAGTGAAGGCACAATGAGGATGGTTCAAAGAGAAACACATTACAGTGAAAGTGAAAGCCTGGAAATTATTTTCAACCCAATGACTTGCAATTCCCAATCTCCTCTACATCCCGATGATCTGGAGATCAATTTTAAGTTTTGGCAACAACAATAGAAAAAATTTAAATGTAGAATCTGGCAACAATCTTAGTCCTCCATTGGCATGATGAAGACCTAAGATAAGGTCGAAAGCTCCCAACTTACGAACTTTCTTGTAAAAGTTATTTTCTTGTAACGTAACTAGCGTGATCAAGTTACCTTTATTTGCACAACCACTTAACATGCCAGAAAGGAGAGACTAACCATTACTTGGCAGTCAAGGTGTAGCCTTGATTGGCAGTCTGTCCAGGACAGTAGAATGCTCATGATCCCTCAATATCAGACTACAAGCCAGACACAAAATCCAGCAGACAATCTTGAGGATGGGCCTAAGGATTTGGTAGCCTATTCATGTGCCCATGTTGACTGACCATGAATGACAGCTCTGCTTTCAGTGGGAATGAGAGCACAGTAACTGGACAATGGATGAACAAAAGTTGCCTTGCCTTGAGAACCCACTTTCTATCTTCAACATGCCAATGGAAGGGTACCCATTTGACACCACATGGGACAACAGCTACTATCAGACTGCATAGCTGGATGAAAACAGGCTGGTGGCAGAAATCTTACAGACATCATTGATTCTCTTCATACCAGGGCCAGATTTCCCAGTAAGCACTAGCTGGGAGTCTCAAACTGAAGTTCAAATGTGCGCTTCATAAGTTCCCTTCTCGGAATGTCAGTGATGGGCTCCCAGCTCGCGAAGAAAAGATTATTTCCAGATTATAGCATTCTATACTGTGCAGCTAGGTATGGGAGAAAATCTGCCATTTTGATTGGCTACCACACCACCTGCCTGCCTTCTTTCCCCATGCTGTCAAACCTTCCTTAATTGACTACTATGTGATCCTATCATCCCAGTTGTTTTTTCTTGTGTACGTAGTTTGTGTTGTGTCATCACTTGGTAATGTTGATGTTTTGTAACCAAAATATCAAAAGAAAATTTGAATCCAGGGAGTCAAAATATAAACATCAACAATAAGAAGTAAAAGCTCATCAAGCCCAAGCAAATTCTATCGAGTCATTTTTGCAACTACTTATACATCCGCATCAGAAAGAGAAGTGGAATCAACTGCAACAGAGGTGGACTTATTACAGTATAAGTTAATGAGGAACTACTTGTGGAAGGCAGTGAAGAAAACAAATTGGATTACCAAAGAGAAAATGTAGAAACAATCTATGCCTTGACTGCATCTGCAAATCCAAGGAAAATGGAAATCAAAGTACTAATTTAAGCATCGAATCGGATACTGCAAGTATGGGTGCATACACAAATGATATTGCATTGTGGCCAAATGATATAGAATCTAATAACAAAATGAGTTATTTGATTAATAAACCCCCAAATGTTGGTAATATATTGAATGTTTGAAAGTTGTGCATAAAGATTGTGACCAGGAATACTGAAGAAGCTTTAATGAATCACACTTCTATTGAATCAAAAGTAATGGAATCAATAATGAAAGGTTTGCAAGTTATAAAATAATACAGTGAAATCTCGTTAAAACGAAATCCAACATAACGAAATATCCGATAATGAAATTATTGCGAATCTCTTACAAAACATTTTCTTGAAGTAATGTATTTTTGATTTCATTATAACAAAATAAATTTTTACAACTTTTCCTTACAATGAACATATTTTTCCCATTTCAGAAGGGAGGTAGCAGCATCAAATAGAAGTCATCGCCCTTTCCAAGTTTATAAGTGAGTGGTAGAAAAATTTCTCATCGGCCGCCACCGGGAATCGAACCCAGGTCTTCCAGTTACGCGCCGGATATGCTTCCATTACACCACAGTGGCCTTGAAATTCTCCAGACTCACAAACAAATTGCCAAACCACATGGCAGAGGTTGCTTCTTTGGAGCCCTGCACAATGCTGGGGATTACCACAGATGAACAGCAGCAACTGAACAAATAACTAGAAGGCAAATGAATGAAATACATGGTTGACGTGGACCAGGGACATCAAATAGAAGTCACTCTTTCCACGTTTATGAGTCACGGAATAATTTCTCATCTGCCACCACCGGGAATCTAACCCAGGGTATTCCAGTTACGATGAGAAATTGTTCATTTCAGGGGTTTAATGACCACTGTGAGCAACTCAATGTGCTAATATCAGTTGCCCGTCCCTAATTTAGTCCACTTGTTCCAGGAAAGAGATAGCCAATGCCATAAAATAAACATCCATGCCTCACCAGGATTTGAACCCGGACCTGTATCAGACAAACGATCAAAAGCCAGTACTTAGACCAGTGTGCCAAAAAGATTTCCCCTTCCTGAAACATTGAGAGCACAGGTTTTTAACCTTTTCCAGTCTAAAGATCCTATTGAGTGATCAAAGACACACACCCCCTCCCAAACCCTGCTACTATAACTTTTAGATTTTTATTTTCAGAAGGAGCCTGAACCACATTGATACCCTGGAAGCCTGTATATGGACCCCAGTTTAAGAACTCCTGTTCTAGAAGACAGCTTTTGTTTTTATTTGAATAACATTATCTGCAGTACAATTAAGCTGAGATGTGACAACAAATGCATCTTGGCACTATTCTTTTGAAAAAATACCAATGTCTTAATTTCTTTTCATAAAAAACCTACAAAGTATTGATAAAAAAAGGATATACATAAAAAAATAATAAAATTATGATAAGCAAACTTACCACACGAAAACAGTTGCTCAAGCTCTATGTCTGAAGTTTCCAGCATTTCATCTAACGAAGTTTCACTTACAGGCCAGTTTTGGCTGACTTCTACAAATAGAATGAACATCAGTTAAAAAAAGCCAAAATTGTTTTACATGAAAGACCATGTACTCATACATTTTTAAAGAGAAAATTACAGTATCATCCAAAAATTAAGGAGGCAAATGTTTGTGTGTCATTTTTTGGGGGAAAACAAATGGATGAATGTGTCTAATATTCTACATCAGTGCTTCCCAAACTATTTACAACCACAACTCAACTTTTAGAATGACAAAATTTCAGCACCCACTTAGCTTTAATTGACATGGGGCAGAGGGTAATTTAATTATTTCTTACTACTGTTTTACTAATTTATTATTGTGTGTAATTTTACAAAAGCTGATCTAATTTTTTCAGTTTATTTTACTACTGTTTTTTTAGATTATTGAATATAATTTTACAAAAACTGATCAACTTTTTATATGAGACTTGTGCGAAGGCTGTGCTTGGCTTATCAACCACAAGATCTTTAGTTACATGGCATCTAATCACAAAAAGTGTTACAGTCAGTCTGGGTGTTTATGTACGTGGAGTATCTATGGCATTCCAGAACATATTTATCATAGATATCGACGATTTTATGTCCCGACATTTTTTTCTTTATCATCCCACATACTCTTGACATATTTAGACCTCCGAAAATTAGAGTTTTGCAAAAAACCTTTTCCTTATTAAAAGCAACATTCCAATTCATAAACCTAGCTGACGTAAATGCATTTTCTTTTGCCCCTAAAAGGCGAAATTGATGACAAGCTTAAGATCTGCATCCACCTTTTTCAAATATTCTGGTATCCATTGAAACCACTTTACATGTAAACCTCCTGTCATTGTTTTCTAGATATATTTGCATTTTTGTACTGTGTAATACTGTCACCCAGTTTTGATATACATGTATTAGTATGAATATTAACATTTTCAACTTCTTCAATCACTTTACAATTTTTATATATACTACTTGAATGAGAACTAACAGTAGAGCATGTGTGTGTGCTTCATGTTATCTCTGTAGATTCTGTTTTCATTGTTTTGTTGATTTTAATTAGAAATCTATCCATTACTGCAACAGCACATAGGAAATTACAGTTCTTGGGATAAATCAAAGTGACTTGACTTAGACTTCATTTGATCAATAAAGAGTCAGGGTTCCCGCTAAATTTCAGAAATTAAATCCCCTGACTTTTCCAGGTAGATTTCCACAAAATTCCAGACCATACTTTTACAATTCATGACACTTTTACAGTAGAAAAACTAGGATTTCTACTCAATATGCAGTAAAATCGACCTAAGCAAAGATTATCCTAAGAGTATTAACATAACAGATTAATAATGAAAATACTAGTAATTAGCAATCAAAATATTAAAAAATATAATTGAAGCCCAATTTTGTGACTCTGAACTGGCAGAAATAATCACTAAATTGGGGGTATCATTAAACCAGGAAACTTTAAACAGAATGCAGAGCTGTTGATTTGTCTGCTAACAGACAAAATCAACAGCCCCGCATTTTGCAGGGGATGAGGAGGGAAATTTGTCAGACATAAGTTATATCAGCAGAAAAATCCTCAACTACAAAACATCGTGCAGGGACAAAAAGGCAATAATGGATAAAATTCCATGACATGCATCAGAATTTTAGAACATTTCCAGGATGTGTGTATGAACAACGTGTATAATTTCCTTCCTATTGTTCCTAAAAACATGGCCAAATTCTTAGAACTTGCTTTATATGACAGTTTGTTCCCTACCTGTTCCCACACAGTCCCGCCACATGTTACACATGCTCTTAAGCAGTACAATCAGGGCCCAATTTAACTACTGCCGTGCCTATGTATGGGCCCAAGGAATTTTGTGCCCCTCCCATTCGCAAACTTGTTAAGCCTATGCGTAGTGCGATCAAAAAGTTCCAAGACTAGGTATGTAGTGCGCCAACAGATGGCAGCATGCAGCGGTCATGGGCAGTGACCTTGAGTTATTGTGCCAAGTGGTGTCCTGTGAACATCGGGAGCTGTGCTACACGATATTTGGTGACTACGTGCAGAACACAGCTGCAATTTCGGTATGGACTGCAAACTAGAGAAGCGAGTAAACATCAAATTCGGCGTCAAATTCGGCAAATCGGGAATGGAGATGCACGAAATGTTGCAGCAGGCTTATGACAATGAGTCCTGCGAGGTGTTTTGAGTGGCACTCTCACTTCAAGAGCAGCAGAACGGCACTGGAAGATGACTAGAGGTCAGGGTGACCATCCACGAGCAACCCCCGAAAATGTGGACAAAATTAGGGAACTGGTGCATGAAGATAGTCGGAGAACCATTCAACACATTGCTACTACCATCATCAATGTGTCATACAGAACAGTGCAAAAAATTTTGACGTCTGTTTTGAACATGCACCACATTGCTGCAAAGTTTGTGCCAAAGATTCTGAACCCGGAACAGAAGGCGCTCTGTGTTGAACTGTCAAGATCTTTGCCAGCAGATGGTGAATGATCCAATGTTCCTGTCATGGGTCATCACTGTGGATGAGACATGGGTCTGTGGTTATGACCCAAGAGACCATTGTCGTGGAGATGCCGGGCTCTTACATGGGGTCTGCGGTTACGACCCAGAGATTCGGTCGTGGAGATGCCGGGGTCTTCCATTGCAGTGGAAGAGCCCGGCATCTCCACGACCGAAAAAGACTCAACAGGTTTGGAGCGCAACCAAAAGCATGCTCATCGCATTCTTCGACATTTGTGGGGTTGTGTATCGTGAATTCGTCCCCCAGAGGCAAACAGTCAGGGCTTTTTTTTACTGCAATGTTTTGCAGCATCTTAGGGAGGACTTTCGCTGCAAACTACCTGAAATGTGGTGGAGGAGCGATTTCCTGCTCCATCATGACAATGCAGCAACTCAGAGTATTAGCAACATGCCAGTTTTACAGCCACAACAGCATGACTACCCTTCCTTACCCGCCGGATTTGGCCCCCCTACAACTTCTTTCTGTTCCTGAAGATTAAGTTGAAGCTTAAGGGTCGCCGTTTTGAAACTGGAAGAGATCCAGAGCGAATTGCAGACTGTGCTCGGCACCCAGGAAGACTCTAAACAATACTACATGAAATGACCAAGCATTCATTTGGAATCTGAGTCAACGAACATAAAAGGGACAAAATACGGTAAAGTAGGCATGGCACTATCCAGGGAAGTCAAATTCAAGTCCATTACTCCTATGTGGGATGATAAAGAAATTAGCTACCTACTTTACCCCTAAATGTACAGCCATTCAGGAAATCTTGGAGATCATTACCAACTGCAATACTTGCAATGATAGAATCTCACTCGAGCTGCCACAAATTTGGAACCAATTCTTCAAGTAAAGCCTTTTCCATACCAGGATACCACGCGTGCAACCAATGCGATACCTCATATCTTTAAATTATTATAATGTTGCATCTATTTATCGTCAAGTGAAGTTCGCGCGTTCATATTGTTAATGCGTTCTATTTTTCAGTTTGCCTAACTTCCTTGAAAAAGTCATCTGGTCGATGTGCGAAAGCTTGGAAATGCTTTTGACTTTTTCCTACGCTAATAAATCAGATCACTAGTATAGTGTTACTATTTAACACTAGAAAAGTTAGTCACTGAAAGAAAGAGAACATAGCTACTTACATATTCTATTATGAACACTAGTTTAATTTGAATTTTTCATTCAAAAAGTTTTGATTTAGCGAATTCCGCAATTTTGCGTGCAAGACTGTTGGTCCCTGAAGTTCGTTAAATCGAGATTTGACTATTCAGATTTTTAATTCTGTTAACAATTCATGCAATCTCCATATAACTGGTCTGTGGGACACAATTTACATCATTTTCATCGTATGGCTCAAATTCAGATTCTGACTCAAAGAACCTCTTCTGCTTTTTAATTCGTTTAGGCTTACTTTTCCTCTGATTCTACAGCTTGTTGAACATTTTGATTTTTTTTTCTAAGATACTTTTATAAACATCGAATGACAGCTTTATTTCATTCAGAAAGTTAATGATAAAGTTATACAGCTTGATAACAGTTCTGACATCCATTTCCTCAGACTATTTTTTCACTTGCAGCATTGATTCTTTCCAGGATAGCTCCCCAGAGTGCAGCCATGAAAGTAATTTCAGAAGAGTAAGTTTTTTTTCCCAAAATTCCTTTACCTCTAGTCTAGCGACAGACTCATTTTCATCCTCTTTTATGCATTCTAGGGGATCTAGTAATGGTTTCAAAATCTAGGTTTAGACTTTTACACATGCCTCTTCTCGTGCAGACCATCTTGTCCCAGAAAGTGTTTTGAGAGAAAGGTTTCCTGATGTGGAAAAGGATTAAAAGTTTCCAATGATGGGTTGATTCTAAGAAAAAATTGTGCAGATTTTGTAGCACCTCAAAAAAAGTTAGCCAGCCTGCAACCAGTTGCAGTGCCTTATCCCACTAAATTAAGAGAGTATGAAAAATACTAATGAATTGACCTCCGATTCTTGCTTACAGGCCAAAATATGTATTAGCAGCATTATCATAGGTTTGGCCCTGACAGTTACTTATGTCTAGCTCATAGGTTGAGAGGAAAGTAATCACAGGATTAGCCAGCTCTTTACCAGTATATCCCAAGAAGGTTAGAATAATACTTCTGAAGATGCCTTGAGAGGCTCTTAACCATGAAGCCACAAGGTACATGAATAGGATGTTGTTTACATGATTTCCATGTAGTTTCAACTATGTGCACTTTGGAATTGTTTTTGGTTACAGAAATTGTGTTAATATCAAATCTTATTGCATTATACTTCATACACGACTGAAGTTTTTCATTTTAACATTATGTTTTGATCCTAGTTGTAAATGCATTTATGGCACCTCTATTCATAGTGATTGTGGAATAGCTTTTTTACGGGTCTTATAGAGGTTATTTTTCATCAAAGTTGGTTGTCAAATTTTCGAACTAAAGCCTAGTTCGTCATCAGGACTATGTCACTGGAGTAGTTGCTGCCACTCAATTGGAAGAGTCCATCCGCAATTATCGTTAATTGTGGTACTTCTTCTTGCTATTTCGATCCCTTCTTCTAGTTTCCTCTTTACTTGCCCACCAGTCAAACTTAGTAAAGAGGACACTAGAAGAAGGGATCGAAATAGCAAGAAGAAGAAGTACCACAATTAACGATAATTGCGGATGGACTCTTCCAATTGAGTGGCAGCAACTACTCCAGTGACATAGTCCTGATGACGAACTAGGCTTTAGTTCGAAAATTTGACAACCAACTTTGATGAAAAATAACCTCTATAAGACCCGTAAAAAAGCTATTCCACAATCATTATGTTTTGTTTTGAATTAACATTAACATCCATGTAATCCTGGGAAGGAGCCTCAAAGTAAGACTTATAAATCCAGCATTTTCTCACCAGTCGACAGTAAGTTACAATGCAAAATTAGAAACATTTGTGATGAAAGACTGCGATTTGGCCAACACAAAATGTATTACAATATCCTTGAAAACCATCTTTCCTACACTTTAACGGCAGTTGCTCGTGGCTCTAGGCTTTACACCAAGTGATACTGTTCCATTGACAAGGGTATATCTACACTGCTGGCCACCCAAAATACAACGCCAAGAAGGAAGCATCCGATTGGCCTGAAATTCGCAGCATGCGTCACCCGCGAGAGGACATGCAAACGATTAGTATTGCAGGGCATATGCAAATCATGTGCGCCTGGCACCACACCAAGAAGCACTATAAGAAGGGTGCACAGAAGGCTGGTTGTAAGTAGTGGAAGTGTGTTGTGCTGCTGGACCTGTGTGTGGGAAGCTTCCCGATGCCTCGTCGCAGAATACAGCAGTCATTCCAGCATGTTTCGGAGTTTGACAGAGGACGAATAGTGGCTTATCGTGACAGCGGTTCATCGTACCGAGACATCGGCGCCCATGTGGGACAACAACCAGCCACAGTGAGGCGAGTATAGATTCGGTGGGTGCAGGAGGGACGGATGGACTGACGTGAGCGATTGCCGCAGCCGGGGCACACCACCGACCGAGAGGACCGGCATATTGTGCGGCGGGCATTGACAGCTCGCATCGCCACATCGCAAACTTTGAAAAGAATTAAGGTGCGTTGCGTAACAACCTGTGTCAGCATGTATCGTTCGATGTAGTCTGCAGGAACAGGAACTTGTCGCATGGCACCCATTGCTCCGATTACCATTGACGTTACACCACCGGTGAGTGCGGTGGCTCGTTGAACGCCACACCTGTACTAAGGAATGAAATGACATTGTCTTAGACGAACCCCACTTCTGCCTGCAACACCACGATGGTAGGTTCCTCCACGTGTGGCGGCACCGCGGCGAGAGACTGTATGACGCCTGCATTATGCATCACCATACAGGTCCGTTGCATGGCGTTATGGTTTGGGGCACAATTGGATATGACACCCGCACCCCTCTAGTATGCATCGCCAGTACACTCAACAGCCACCGCTATATCTCCAACGTTTTGGGGTTTGTAGTCCTCCCTTACCTGCAGGACCTGCCAGTGGCAACGTTTCAACAGAAAAATACATGCCCGCACATGGCACCCATCTTGCAACAATTCTTCACGGCCCACCAGGTGTCACTGCTGCCGTGGCCCGCCTGTTCTCCCGATATGTCGCCCAACGAACACGTCTGGCCACTGATCAGTAACCGCGGCTACGCCCGATGAACTGTGGCAACGTGTGGAAGCAGCCTGGACTGACATACCCCAAGCCCACATCCAAAGCCTCTTTCAGTCGATGCCGCGGCGTGTAGCGGCCATTATTGCCAGCCATGGGGGCCACACGAACTATCGATGTCTGCATGTTCTGCAAGTCGCACGGGCCTGTAAGCTCAATCGTTTCATCTTTGTATCTGTTGTTATGTGTCCAGTAAATCTGACTTTGCTATCTCGTGTCCTTCTTGGTGTTGCATTTTGGGTGGCCAGCAGTTTATTCTAACCTTGGTTTGTCCAGGATTTTTTAAGAATTCTTAAAAGCGTTCTAGTGCAACACCTTTGTTTACATATCTGACAATAAAGCTTACTTGGTTATTGTGTGTGATGTCATGTATGGAATTCACAATAACTGCAAAATATTAGGTCTCCACTTCCCTTACTATTGCATTGACGACTGTTTTTGTCATAATCTGTACGAGCTCCTGATAGGTACCAAATGATAAGGATGAAGTTTTACCTTTACCATTATCTCCATACTGGGCTATGCGGCCTTTCCAGAACATAACAGGTCAAATCCTGCAATAAGCTCCAAGCACATCATAAAATTTCCATTATTTACAGAACCAAACATTTCATCCTCACCCCAGAATGGTAACCCATAAAAGGACAGTTTTTTTTTTGTTTATTTTTTTACAACAGCCACTATTCTCTGGTGAACACATCTAAAATATTTAACTTCTAACTGAGACATAGTAGATGCCTGTCAACTCTGCACAGTTCATTACCCTGTCTTTTAAACATTAGCACAATCATGATGGGAGTGGGGATTCTCATGTTCTGTCACCTGCTGATCAGTATGCTTCCAATCATTAAAGTCACTTGCAGCAAACTGTGATGTCCCTCCAAAAAGTTTACATGGAGCACAAAAAACGGATCCTTTGCTGCAAGAATATAGTAGATAGGCATGTTTCACAATGTCTCCATTTAAAATATTTAGTTCAAATAGCACTTTTGTCTGGACTATGTTTAGACATATCTGCTTAGAATTGGAAAAATTGCTGTCCATAGTTTGTTTCATGCCATTTTGGGCAAAGTAGTCCCACGTGACATTTAATTACCCCAAAAAACAGATCATGCTTTGGTTTTAAAATTTCATTTTCTTCTGATACTAGATCATTTACACTATGAACACTAGGCAACACTACTAAAAGTAGGTGCACACTCAAGTTTGTATCATTTTTATTTTTGCGACTGAGGCAAAGATGCTTCAGTTCGAGTTGTGTTTCTGGGGAAAAGAGTAGCTTTGGTGTTTGAGACAACAGTTCACTTTCCTTCCTCTTCCGCTAATCTGCAGTATTTTGCACCACTTAATTGTTTCCAGCCATCCATTTTGTAAAAATGACATGAAATACTCATAATAAAACAACTCAATAAGAATCTCAAAAAGAAAAAAAAAGAACCATGAACAAAAATATAGTGGCAAAATAACCTCACAGTCACACAGCAAACTGTAAACAAACATTAGTGAACAGCATAATGTAATGTTTATGTTTCACACCTTCAGTACAAGTATATCAAACATCTTTTAAAACTAATAATGTTCTGTATTTTTATTATATGAAAGCTACAATAAACACACTAACATACAACAGATATATGCTTACCATTTACAGTCAACTCAGGTAAAAAAAAATGCTCTTTTCGCGGTTTTAGGTTACCAACCACTATGGGGTACATTTTCTGGGGTACATTTTCTTTCAATACCAGATCGAACACACCCCATAGGCCATGTTTCACTTTCTAACAGTAGTGGCTTAATACCATTATCACGCAAACAGTGTGCATAATTACTGCCCGCTGCCAGACCACAGTACAAAACATTTCTCATTCACATTGTGATAAATGAAGGTATATAGATTAGAGAGGTAGGCCCGTCCACAAGTCAGCTGGTATTGGCTGACTTCTGCGGTGCCCTCGAGCAGGACTGGTCCAACTAGTTGGGTCCGACTGACCCGAGAGAAGTTTGTGTAAAAACAAACGTATGCACAGCATACAACTACCAATGTTTGTCCCTAAAAATTTACATTTCTTCTGAGTGATTAAAGCAAATTGCATAAATGAAATAAAAAGGGGATGTAGTAAACAAAAATATGAAATAAATAGGGGATGTAGTAAACAAAAATATGAAATAAATAGGGGATGTAGTAAATAACGCCCAGAAGAAATCACTACTCGTTCGCAAAACAAAATAACCAGTTTCATTCTGTTGATAGCTAACCAAAGTTTTTGATTTGGTGCCTGTATTTAGTAAATAATCAAATGGCGGAACCAACTACTCATTGCTTTTTTTTTAGTTAATGCTTATTTTTACTTAACTTTTGGACACTAGTGTATTTGTAACTAATGTATTTGTAAGCAATATAAATGGAAACATACCTTAAATAAAGAATTCTTGTTTTTCCTCGTGCACTTTGCTTCTCATCCACTAAAGTTGCACTTTTCATCCACTGCTTGGATTTTTTCTGTTTTATTTGCCACTTGCATTTTTAAGGTCTGATTTAAGAACTTCACTTGGCTGAAAATTCGAAGCCTTTAATACAGCTTTGAAACTTTCTCTTCAACATGAGGATACAATTTTTTTTAATTCTTCGAATTAGCATTTAATGATTCCACTTTGTTTTTTTAATTTGACTCAGTGAATTCACGTAAAGTGCTCCTCAAAACATTTGATTAGTTCAAACCACTGATTAGATGGCTCTGCAAGTCTTCTGTTCACTGCTTGTAACCATGACAAAATATCTTTCTCTTCAGTTGCTTCTTTAGCCAGTAAAGGTAATTTAATGCGAAAGGATATGTATCCTGCTATGTATTTCAGAGCATCTTCCTCTTTTTCACAGTGCAACACCCTAAATGCATTAGTTACTTGTTTGACTATTCATATTTGCAAATCACACTTTTGGGAAATTCTGTGCCAACATTTTGTTTCAAGTCAGGTTGCAAACCTTTTAAACAAAGCATTGTCATGAAAATTTCATTATTCTTTTTCACGTTTCAGTAAGGAGAAGGCTTAACAAGTTTGACACTCAGTAGCAAAAGGCACAATTTATACTTAAATTTACTGGGCAAAGGGTGATCACATGCATGTCCCATACCTCTGATTTGTGAAAATAAATTCTCTAGGCAATATTGATTTAATCTAGTGGTGAGGAAATGAATGTCTACACTTTCAGTTATATGCTCATAAAGGCTGATTAAAGATGTTATGAAAACAAAAACCTTGCTGAAATGGCAAAAAATTTTCCCCAGCACACTCGCATTTGCGTTATCTAATCTTTCATGCTTTCCAAAATGATTTTCTGTTCCTGTATATTTGTACCATAAGGTCGCCTGAGACGAACGAGAATTTAGTATGTCAAATGAGTCATTCACAAGTTGAATGAAGTTTGCTACTTCTGTTTCATTGGGGAAAATGTACCTAATTGCTGAGGCAATGCGATGCAAAAAAAAGTTGGAAGCGAAATGTTCATTCGTTCAACATCTCTAATATTGACATGAGTAATACTGAATTTAGGGCACATTTTCAGTTTTCCCTTTTCTTTCTCAAGGAGAGTTTGGAAAATATTTTTATTGATGACAATTCCCATTTTAAGCTTTAGCTTATAAGCAATGCTTTGGATGGTAAAGATGAACTGATTTATGAAGACAGTAGCAGTGAAAGCAGCAGTGTTGAGTTTGGTTTTTGAAGACAGCTGTGAAGACTAAAAGTTTCACGATTTCCAAGACAGCGATTCTGATTAAAAATTTTGTAACAGGTCTAATATCTAACTATTTTTTTTCAAACAGATGCCTTTTCTTTCGTATTATTTTCCTTATAAGTGGTATAAATATTAATAAACATGTGTTGAGTTACCTAAAATAGTTCAGAGCTCCAAGTAATTAAATTTTTTTTTTTACTCTACTTCCTTCTTAAAATTAGGGTGCACGTTATATGCTGATAAATATGGTACATTGCATTGCAGATGGTTGATATCCAACTCAGCTGAAATCTCTTTCACATAAACCTCTCCAGTTCAGCTTGACAAAGTGATATTTCAGGTAACTCCTCCAAGCCTGGACAGATACCAATGGAAGACATTGTACTGGTGAAATTAATCACAAGATGGGAAATCTGCAGAAAAAACTAAAGACTGATATGAAAACTGCAGTTATCTCCAAAGCAAAAGCAAAAAACAGATGGCATGACTAAATTGGAGGAGTATGAACTTATTTACAATGATGTAGGAAGTGAGAGAAGAGCTGCTTCTGTAGAGTCCATCAAGATACAGTATGTATTTTTTTTTTTTTAAGGTATCACATAAATGGACTGCTGACAAAATAGTCACTGCAAGGCCAACTACTCTTAAATCATGGAATGAAAACCAGTGTATACACTAACTGAAAATGAAAAAGATGAATTCTATAACACAAGAAGAAACAAAGTTAATAAGCAAAGGAACCTCATTAATAGGGGCTTTCAATGCAACAACTTTGAATATAAAACAGATCAAATTGGTAATCGAAGATAACACATTAAACACGTTTCTTTAAATACAATGAGATGTTATCACAATATTTGGAAAGTGTGAGAAAGCTTAAGTATTATATAGACTAGGATTTCTTTCAAAGTGCAGTCATGTGGCTTTCCTGTTGGGCAATGAGATAATTTTGTCAGACAAAAAAAAAAATTTTAGTCTGTAAAATTTCATAATACATTTTAGATATGATATATTTTACCCTAATTGAAAAGACAATACATTTATGTAATTCATTTAACATGATATAATAAGGTTCGTAATATTTTATCATATGTCGTATATCTTAACAAGCGATTGTATAGTGGTATAAAATACCACTGTGGCACCACCATAGCAAAAAATGTGCTACTTTGTTATAAAGGTTATGTTCCTTCCTCCTTTCATCAGAGCAGCAAGAAGTGTGGTTTCAGATGTTTGTGTCTAATGTTTGACAGGAGTGAATGCTTACATGTGTATACACTCATGGTAAATATATTAACAGACATTTTGCCCGTTTTCATTGCTCAATCCTATAAACTGCAATAAAGGGCTAGTTAATTTAGGAAACAATATTCTGTTGGAGTAATATGGAATGCTGTATTAAAATTTACATTGAAGCTAATTAATTTAGTGAAAACATTAATACAGAAAAAGTGCAAAATAGTGAGGATACAAAGAATACAAGAAAAAATTGACAGTTGTGCTTTGTTAGGATGATTGTGCCTAACTGAAAGCAATTCTTGACATCTGTTGCAAAGAACAGTTATCAAAAAACACAAACAAAGAACAGTAAGTAAAAAGAAAATAACACTGTTTAAAACTGGGATTTTTCTGGACAAGAGGAAAGTTCCAAACCTACACTATCTTGTGTTATAAAACTCTCAAATGAAGCAATGAAATTCCCCAAATTAAAATGACATTTTGAAGCTTTGAAAACATTGCTGTCATGGATAAAAGGAGCGATTTATCAGGTTTGCAAAAAGGGATGATGATCGGCTTTCGGCGCAAGGGTGGCAGTATTTCTGAAACAGCGCAGTTTGTGAACTGTTCATGCTACTGTGGTTAAAGTGTATCGTGATTGGAGAAATGGCACCATTGCGAATAAGCAACGTGAAAACTACAGAGCAGCACATGCCATTAATGAGGTGAACATCGGCTTCAAAGGTGCGAGGACTGATCGATACGCTACAGTGGAGCAACTCACTGGCCGAATGAACCAGGAGGCTACCGGAAGTGTGTCTAAAATTAGTTCAGCAAACCAGTGTATGGGGTTCTGATGCAGACTGATGGTCACTAACTCAGTGGCGGACGGTGGGTTCAAACTGAGGCCAGAATGATAACTTTTTGGTAGCCACAGAAAAGGGAGTGTCCTTCACATATCTTTTACATACATACACATGACCATACGTCCATTCGTATATGTACAAATATATCGTGTTCACTGTTTCACTCAAGGTTTGTTCGACGATTTCTGCTTCGTAAAGCCCCAAAATATGGAATTTTATGCAGATCCACAGAATGTCTTAAATATTGTTTTAAAAAACAGTTTTTGTTTGTTGCAACCAAAATTCGTGCAACATTGTTTCGATTCTAATGGATATTTATACAGTAAATTAACCCGACGATCTTTCTTCCTCGCAAATCATTCTATAACTTCATCATGCCACATACATCATTTCTGAAGTTTGCTGAGGATTCCCTTTTCAATTGACACACAAGCTAATGCTGAGAGACTATCTTGAGTCGCAGAATTTCTTTAAAAGTTTTGATGCGCTTCATGCATGAAAATCTTTCTGCAGAAGCACTTGTAGGGATGGTTGCTATTAGACAGAATAACTTAAAGGTCTCTAAGAATTTCATTAGTCTCGTTTCAATCATTTTTATTAATTTATCTGAACACAAATCATGAAATGTTTCTTTGTGCAGTGAGGAGAAAACCGTTAAGTTCAGTGCATAATTTTTCTTTGTTGAACAATGCCCCATAATTTTCCATTAATGAAGCCAAGGCATCCACAGGAAAATGTTCATTATAGGTTGAGAACTGTCATGTCACTTAATTTAAAAAAAAAAAAAATTCTTAGTGTAAAAATCTTACTTCCAGTTGCATTAAAATGTTGTCCAAAATTTCGTAATACACCTGTTAGTACTTGGAAGTGGCAACATGTTCGCCTCTTCGTTCACAACGTTTCAGAGAAGTTGACATTGACCCAGTAGCACTTTCAGCAAAAACCATAAATTTGTTGTACTGTACTTCACTCCTCAGGTTTCTCATGTATGAAATACATTCTGAAACTTGCAGTGATGCAAAACCAAACATCAGTTTTTTTGAAAGATTTTTTGATAAACTGCGAGTAGAATTATAAAATTAAAGTCCGGAAGGCTGTTTTTGTAGCCTTTTGCCTCTGACAGTTGTAGCATTTGAATCTGGAGAATTCATAATTTCAGCCTGTTTGTATGCACTGTAGTGGTGATCTTTGGAGTTAGAATTCCACCTAGCCTTACTGTTTGCATGCATACGTTGCTCCAAAAATCTGTCAAGAACAGAGGTACGTTTTGAAGAGCAATGAAAAAAAGATTGCATACCCTGAAGTGTGGGAAAAAATTTTTACACGGACTTTATTCTAGAACTCTGTTGTGAAACTAAATTCAAACGGTGTACAAAACAATGAGCAAAAAGAGCTTGAGGGGCAAATTCATGAACTTTCGCTTTAAAGCCATTCAGTTCTGCCATAACACTAGCGCCACCATATGTTTTTGGATAAACCTTTAAAGTGCCCCCCCTCCCCCCAATGCTCTAATATAAGCTGGAATATAGTTTTGAGATTCCCAGGATTTAGTACTTCTCTGATTTGTCGTGGCCTCTGAATACAAGCTCCTGCTTGCATAAGACACATGCAACACCAATTAAAATTTTCAATATCTCCATTCTTTTTCACCTCTTCATTGTATTTCATTTTTAGCAATTTATTTTGTTCGTCTAATAATTCTGAGATATTGTATACTTGCTTGGATAGGCTCTTAAATGACATATGAATTCAAATGATCTTCACTAGATGTGTATCTAACCACTGCCTTAGATAAGTTTTTTAAGTCATATCCTTCAGAAGACCACACACTTATTTGAGATTAATAGCAAACAAGACCAGCAGAATAACTTTGCCTTCATTATGCTACTGCATAACCATTTATATTGATTGTACCATGAAGATTGGAATGTTCTGTTTTTGCCATTTTGCATAAGAGAAAACTTGGGAAGAGGGTTTACTTGTTTTATAATCACATGTCTTTCAATGTCATTTCTTCTTGAGAAAGGAACTCCTCTAACAAAGAAGTAATATGAGTATTACGTGTTGATACACTGCAACTACTTTCTTCATCCATTATATTGATTTTGTACAGCTAAATCCAAAAGTTTACGCACAAAATTTACTGTTGCGACAGTAAAAGTAACAAAAGTTACTCACACTGTCTAATGCAGTGCTCTCTGAAAACTTAGACAACTTGAGGACGTGCAGAGGCAAATTCACGACGTGCCTTCCATGCTCTATTAATAGAAGCGGCAAGCTTCTGTTGGATGCCTTGCACAGATTGGCTCCTACGCTGTAACCATAGTAATGCCAGCGGCTAGAGGAAAACTGGCCTCCCTCAGACAGCTTTAACATGTGTAGTTAGCTATAAAAGTCCAAGAGAGTGCTTGCATGAACAGGAGCTCTGCATAACTGAATAATGCTGTATTTTATAGCATTAAAAATTTTTTGGCTTAAATGTAATTTATTCTTCTGCTTTATACAAATACTTTACTGAGAGAATCATTGGGGAGGCCTGGCCTTCCCTTGCCTCCTCTGACTGGCCACCCCTGATGCACCTATACAAACGAAGGTGCATTGGCAAAAAAGGCTTACATTTGCCCAGAAGTATCTGAATTGGACCACCTTTGATTCGTAAAGGACTGCCTTCTCCGACGAGGCACATTTTCTGCTTCATTGAACGGATGGACATTGGCATATATGGCGAGAAACGTCTGAAGACAAACACTCTTCAACCATTACTGGAAGAACGCAAGCTGGTGGGGGCAGTGTTATGGTTTGGGGAATGTTTTCATGGCATTCCCTGGGTCCAATCATACCTGTGGACTGAATTCGTTATGAATCCATCCTTGCAGACCACGTACACTCATACATGCCTATTTGACTTCCCTGGGGCAGATGGGATTTTCCAGTATGACAATGCGACGTGTCACACAGCTAGAAATGTCCAAGAGTAGTTGGAAGAGCATGGTGAAGACTTCAAAGTACTTCCCTGGCCTCCTAATTCCCCATACTTAAACCCAATTGAGCATCTGTGGGACCACCTTGATAGTGTTGTTCGCTCTATGGATCTTCCAGCAGCTGTCAGATGCTCTGCAGTCAGCATGGCTCCACATACCTGTGAACACCTTCCAGCACATTGAGTCACTCCCAGCCTATCTAGCTGCTGTCCGCACTGCACACGGAGGCTACTCTGGCTATTAGCCGGTGGTCACAATAATGTGACTGGATTGTGTATTTCATAATGGTAAACTCAGCATCATAGAAAAAAAATGAGCTAAGAACAGTATTATAATGTGCAGTATGTGAAACTAGCTAGACATAGGATACACATGTCATCTGGAATTATCTTCAAGCATATTTATCCAAGCGATTATACTTGACAATTCTTTGAGAAAATATTATGAGCTCATTAACAAACTTCAAATTTATTTATTTTTTCTTTACAGGCATATATTCAAGCTAAGGAAACCTCATTAGCTAGAAAACATTTTAAAAACTTGATAGAGAACTGATAATTTTGTCACATGTGAACATGAACACTGCAATAAAATGTAAAAATTTGTGAAATTCTTCCATGGACTAGCATACTATTTGAGTACTGGCAACCTCTGCTTAGCCTCTTTATTTAAACAAAGCTACATTTATGGCAACCTGGAATTTTTTTTAATCCTTTCTTTAAACTTAGGTATATTAGAATTCCAAAATTCACAAATGTGACATCCTAAATTCATCAACTTTCTCAAATGTTGAGGAAAAATAAAAATGAATTATCAAACTTCAACTGGTTAGTATCTAAGCAGCTTTATGCACAGTACCATAAAGAATGACAATCACTAAAAAGAAAACAATGCAAACCTGGACTGCTTTGTTCTGATTCACTGTTCTGGATGCAAGGCATTGCCTTTAGTTTTCCTTTTTTCTCATCTTTTCTACTCTTTATTTCTGTAAAGGATAAATTTTTTAACATGTAAAAAGATGCAAAATTATTGCAGCATGATTTGAGTAATCATTCCATGAACAATATTTAGACATCAACACTTATTTCCAAGACTTCCTACAACTATTAGGAATGTAGAACTCTAATTTATGAATTTCATAAGAACTGTTATGAGCATTTATACACAACTGTGGAAACAGTTACTTTGACCACAACATAAATTCTATGGGAAATTCACTAATTGCAGGGATTTGACATTAGTTAAGGCCTTGAGCATTAGGTTGGAAATAAAGTAATGTCTGTAAATGCAACAGAAAAGTGCTAATTACCATATATACAAGAACAAATCAGTCCAAAATGTAGATTGCCATCATTTGCCATGACTTGCTCTCATCATCTGAGTAGCTGTTGGATACAGTCTCTGTAGAATTGTGGTGGCATAGATGCAAAGAAGTGAGTAAGTGCACATTCAACATTGTCCTGGTTGGTGAACTGCTGTCCATCCAGGAAATGCTGCAATGAACATAAAAGGTGGTAGATGCTTGGGGGCAATGTCCACAGTTTGGGTGGCTGCAGCAGCAGTTACCAAGCCCAGGTCTTGTGACAGGTCACCCATGCTGTGTGAGGTCTCACTCCATCCTGCTGTAAGAGGACACTCTTGCAGTTCAACAGTGCTGGTTGTTTCAGCATAAGCGATACGTTCAGATAGTCGAGCTGATGGCAGTACACATCAGCAGTGATAGTGGTGTCCAGCAGCAGTTCAAAATACACGACCCCCGCATATCCCACCAAGCAGACCGCAGGACCTTACATGGGTGTAAGTCAGCTTTAGGGGTCGGCATGGACATCTTTTGGGTCCAACCTTTGCTTCTGGATGCTGACATTGTCATACAGGACCCATTTTTCATCACTTGTCATAATGTGCTAAAACACTTCCTTTTAAATGGCGTAAAACTAATACACAATTTAAGCCAAGCTTTCGCACTCCACAGGGAGGCTTCATCTGGGTTAAGCTTTCAAAGCCTTATTAGAGATAGCAACTTACAATGTTGTTACAATTCAAAAATTTGATATTTTTTAATTGATCTATAATATCAAATTTTTGAATTGTAACAACATTGTAAGTTGCTATCTCTAAGAAGGCTTTGAAAGCTTAGCCTAGGCGAACCCTCCCGGTGGAGTGCGAAAGCTTGGCTTAAATTGTGCATTAGTTTTATGCCATTAAAAGGAAGTGTTTTAGTTTATAAATGGTGTAAACTATTCGAGAATTGTCACAATGTGGTCCAAGAACAATTCATCTTGGTCACGTGCAAGCAGGGAAACTCTTGCGCTCAAGCAACTTGCTTTTGCTCAACTGAGTTGTGGGGGTACCCACACTCCCCTCTTGCACACCTTCCCAAGTTGACGCAGGTGCATCATAATGCTAGTGTTGATAGTCCTCAGCTGTTCAGACAACTCCTGCATTGTCACACGTGGGTTGGTCTCCACTAAGGTCTTCACAGCATGTCCATCCATATCCACAGTTGTGGGTCTTCCAGCTTTGGGACAGTCCGACAGATCAAAATTCCCCTCTTGAAATAATTTGAACCAACGGTGACGATGCAATATGGCATTGGGTGCACACTGGTAGTGCTCTTTATAGCACTTGGGTGGTGCTACCGAGATGAAACTCTTACAGCACGCAATGGCAGATGTTCTCCTTGTTACACTGTCTTCAGATGGCTAACTACCACTGACTTAAGCCACCTACCTGCTGATGTCATGTCAGTGCACTGTGCAATCTCAGTGGCCAGTGTGCCATGGCTGGGGCTTCGACTTCAGGTACCTCGTCATCGGACTTTACTTTCTTTGTAACTCAATACATGACACGGATTTTTTCTGAGAAATGTCCATGTAAACAGATTTGTGACAGTAAATGTTTTTCTGAGAAATATGTATATTAACAGCATTTGGTGGATTCCAGGAAAAGTGGACATGACACTAATTTTAAAATTAGTTTGTTAATAGTGTTATATATCATTCTATTCAGAAAAATAAAATTTTTTTATATCCGTCAATAATTTTGACGAATAATACAATGACCTTGATAAAAGTAAGGTCAAAGTCGCTCATTCTTTTCATGCAGCTGCATCATTGAAAAACACTAATTTTGATCATAGCAGAAATTGGGTTAATTTCTTTTATCTGACTTACACTATTCTTTAATCAAGCATATATTTTAACTTAACATTTAATTTTGTAATTAAGCTATTAACTAATTTGTGCAGAAAACTTTTTTGAATATCAAAGGGACTGCTTAATAACATAATGAATGTTATGTTGCCAAAATACTACATATCGACTGTATCAACAATAAACCATTAATGCTACAACTTTTTTTTTTTTTTTTTTTTTTTTTTTACAAAGCAGGATTTTTGGTCCTTTTTAATAAACAATTACACTTTAATTCATCTTTGATTCAGATAGTTTTTTAGTGGTAACTGAAAGACATCAAACATGGTAACAGAAGGACACTAAATATGGTAACAGAAGGACAATTCAGAATCAACTCATTTTGACTTAAGATTACAGATGCACAAAGATTAGGTTCTATTTTAAACTAAAAAAATGATTAAGTTTAACAAATTTATATATATATATATATATCATCATCATTGTCAATCCACTGCTGGACAAAGGTCTCCAAGTTTCCTCCACAACAGTCTGTCTTGTGCCAGTCTCCTCCATGTCACTCCCGCATACTTTCGAATGTCATCCACCCATCTCCCATGTGGTCTTCTTCTGGGTCTTTTCCTGTCCCTTGGAATCCAATCTAAAATTTCGGCTGTCCATCGATGGTCTGTCCTTCTGGCAGTATGTCCAGCCCATTGCCATTTCAGGGATTTAACTCTGATCATGATGTCTTCCACTCTTGTCATTTTTCGGATCCACGAGTTCCTCTTCTTGTCTCTCCTGGTTACACCAAGCATGCACCTCTCCATGCTTTTTTGAGTTGTCTGCAGGTTTTGTATGTCTCTTTTAGTTAAGGTCCACGTCTCACTGGAAGGATGCATTGATCAAACACTTTTCTTTTAAGACATAATGGCATATTGCTCTTCAAAATTATGCTGTTTCTTCCAAAAGCTCTCCAGGCAAGTTTTATATGCCGATTAATTTCTTCATCAATGTGACCCTCACTTGATATCTGCTGTTCAAGATAAACGTACGTGTCTGTTATCTCCAGCTTTTCTTTATCAATCGATAAATCTTTATTTCACCTATGTAAGATAGTCTACAACTACAATTTACTTGCAGAGAATAACTATCCTAAAGAAGAAATTGAGAAGCTTCTGAATTTTAATGGTACGGAGAACCCCCAAAAGCAACAAGTAAAATTCACTAAAAAAAATTCTGATCACAAAGGTTTATTTGAGTCTTTAAAGAGAATTAGTAAGAAGTACAATATTAGGCTAGCTCCAAGTTTAGAGAACAAAGTTAAAAAAAATTTCCCTAAAATAGTTCAAAGAGAAGAAATTTCAAAAATGCAAGGAGTAGTCTATGAAGTAAATTGTAGTTGTGGACTATCTTACATAGGTGAAACAGGTCGCAGACTAGAATCTCGTATAGCTGAGCATAAAGCAGCTATAAAAAAATTGCTCCAACAAGACTGGATTAGATAGGCATGTTAGAGAAACTGGGCACAGCATGGATTGGAATTCCCTTAAAGTCATCAGTTTCCAAAGCAATTTTCAAAAAAGAAAGCTGACAGAAGGAATAGAGATTGAGAAAAATCAAAATCCCATCATCAATGACTGCAAAGGATTTTCCCTGCCTAACATCTGGCAGGATTTGTTGAAAAATAACCTAAACCGTCAAGGTTAACCGTAACCGTGATAGTGACAGGAATAAGTGACAACAAGACAGCCTGAAGGAGAAGACTTTTCTCCGAAAATTTGCTATTTAAAAGAAAAAATTTCCTAGTAAAATTCCTATAATAGTTGCTTTAGATTAGTAATTAAAAAAATTTATGGTTATTTTCGTAACAATGTTGGGCTATAGAAGACTTCTTCAGTTCATAGTTCCATATGTAGGTCATGCGTTCCTTCACACCAACTTAAAGCCCTGTGGGTCTGTTCTACATATGAAAGTCCACATTCACTAGGTATCTGATAAATTCCCCAGGAATTTATGTCTTCGATGTAGTCATTTGATCCATAAAAATTAATCTTGTTTATGGGTTTGAAAATAACTTTGAAATTAAAACTTTTCATAATTTTTGAAATTCCAAAGCAAATCTGAGGAGCAAATGGGACAACTCACCCAATTCGTTCGTACTGGGAGGTCTATAGGCATGAGCGTGCAGATAGGCTTCGGTTTCCTAAATTTTTGGAACAGCTTTGTCTATAACTGAAGGGCTGTTTCCTCTGTGTACTGCAACTCATTTAAGAAAATCAAGCTCTTCCTGTAAGGAATCCTCAGTTGAGCAGACGTGTATTGCACAATATACGTATGTGAAGGCAGAGATCTTGTTTCCACGGATGATCTAATTTTGCATGGGGGTAAGGAAACTGCAAATGGTTTTCGATAAACTATTGTACTAAAGGATCCTTCAGAGTGTGACACAAGGACATCAAGGAATGGTAAAGCAGCCGTTATTTTCAGTCTCATGTGAACTCTATATGAGGATCAACTGGATTGACAAGTTCCACTAAGTTAGGTATTTCCGAATTCATGCCATTCCAGAGAACAAAAGTGTCATCTACATATTGAATCCACAGGTCGAATGTAACAAGCTGAAAGACCGCACAAAATAGGTGACAGTGGGCTGGCTACCCATTGTAAGGCCTTCCAGTCTGTTGGAAAAATCTTCCACGAAAACTTGTCTTATACAAATTTCCACTAGTCTCAATTTCTTCTTCCGGTTGGCTGAAATGTTCTTTGAGACTTCCTTTCAATGATTCGAAGGCTCCATTTACTGGGATACTTGTGAACATGGCTTTCAAAAGGATAACATGAACTGATCGTTGAATGGATGTCGCTTTAGCCAATTGACAAACTCAATGGAATTTTTTTACGGATGTTTTGTTTGAAGTCATCAAGGTGGATAGTTTCAAAGATAGAAATGCGGCCAACTTATGTGTAGCTGATCCAATATTGCTAACTATGGGACAGAAGGGGACACCAATCTTGTGTATCTTTGGAAGTGCATAGAAACGTGGACAATGGGAATGAGGGCTTTTTTTAGCTTTGGTCAAGAGTTACACAACTTGTTACCACTTTCCGAACTTTTAATTGTTTCTCTGATGGATCATTTCCTTATAGGGTCCCTCGGAAATAAGTTTTTTGACCTCTGCCTCGTAATGTCTTATCCAGAATAACAACTTGTCCTCTTTTATCAGCTTTAGTGATATGATTTCATTGTAATTCTTTTAGAGCATTATATTCTTCCTTGTTGAGATTCAGTTTAAATGGTGGAAAGGAATTTGACATTGCTGTCTGTCTGATGCAATGTCCAATTGTTTCTTTTTGATCGGTGTTTGGATCGCTTTTTATCAGAGACTCCTCAACCGACGCAATGACATTGGTACCTGTTTTGAAATCGCAAAATTCGAATTTTAATATAAAATCCATTTTTGAATTTTGCTTGGGTTAAAACTAGAAAGATTAGATATTACTTCATTATCTGTAAAGATGTCCTCAATTTGTGAAGTAGAATTTTTTTTGTTGTTGCTGTTACTCTATAGTTTTTCAAATTTTCGTTCTAATGTCATTTTATGAGTAGACTACTATTGGAACTCCTAGACCACGTTTTGCTGTCCAGGTCAGAAAAATCTGGTAACATTTTAGCCAATAAACTTAAGTATTAGTATGGAGAAGATATACACAACAGGAAATGAATGAAGGTCCTACCTCTCAAGGAAAAATCTTTTTGAACTTAATCCACTGAAGAATGATTTGCAAAAACATTACTACCATACTTTAAGAGATGTTTGTGAGATTCAGTTACCTTGATTAATTTATTTGTCTGGTTTTGAAACAAGAAATGCTGGAACTGGCGTGAAAATAACCTCTAACAAGTCAAGAACAGCTTTTACTTCATATTGGAAGTTCATAATTTAAGATGGCTTACCACAGGCATAAGTCACGATGAACTTCACTCTAATTGCATTAATATCAGCTTCACGATCAGACTAAAATCCCAGAAATGGCAATGGGCTGGACATGTTGCCAGAATAACAGACCACTGATGGACAATCAAAATTCTAGAAGATTTCAAGGGACAGGAAAAGACCCAGAAGAAAACCACATGGTAGATGGGTTGATGAAATTCGAAAGCATGTGGGAGTAACATAGAAAAGACTGGTGCAAGATAGACCGTTGTGGAAGAAACTTGAAGATACCTTCATCCAGCAGTGAATTGATAATGGTTGACAATGATCACACACACACCTTTACCAGAAAAGACAGACTGCACCACCACTGGACAATTGAAATACTAGACTGGATAACAAGGGACAGGAAAAGACAGAAGCTATGTGGTAGATGAGTGGATAAAATTCAAAGGCATGCAGCAGCAGCAACATGGAAGAGAACTGCTGAAGACAGTTGTGGAAGAGACTTGGACCATCCAGCAGTGGACTGATAATTGCTAATATGTATTTATATATGTACAAATGCAGTTTTTTCTGAACTAGGCTTGCTACGCTCGTTTCCAGAGTAGCGCCTGGGCCCGGCAGCCCGATCTCCAAGTATATCCCATGAAAAAAACTGAAAAATTCATATAAATTTCAATTTTTATTGCATGTCTAAGCAAATAAGACTTGTTATTCCAAAGTTCAGTTTTTTTACTGTCATTAATTTTTGTAAGGTCAGACTTTTGTTGTTTGAACTTATAAGCACTTACTAAATTTACCACTAAGGAAAACAAAAGCGGTCCAAAAAGCATTTCCGTAAACCGTTATGCTAAACCATTAAGGTGGAAGTCAAGTAATTCTGTTTCCTATACTTCCAATGGAAAAACTTTTGTACATATTTCCTTCACAACTTTTGTGTTCCCAAAGATGAAAATTTGAACAGATTGAAATAACTTCATATTTTAACTTGAAATACTTAATATTTTCTAAAACAACCATAATTAAAAACCTAACTTTTCCTTTGGTGGTGTTGGAACAGAAAAAAGATGGTGCGACCTGTCCTTTGATGATGTCAGTAGACAAACAAATGTTGGATTACATAATATTTTCTTAAACATAACCATAATTAAGTATTCCAAGTTATAAAATGAAGCTATTTTAATCCATGTTTAAATTTTCATCCTTTTGAATGCATTGTCCAGAAAAAAGATGGCACAACCTGTACTTTGATGAAGTCAGTAGACAAACAAATGTTGGATTGCATAATTATGGTTATGTTTTAGAAAATATTAAGTATTCCAAGTTATAAAATTAAGCTATTTTAATCGATGTTTAAATTTTCATCCTTTTGAATGCATTGTCCAGAAAAAAGATTGCACAACCTGTACTTTGAAGTCAGTAGACAAACAAATGTTGGATTGCATAATTATGGTTATGTTTTAGAAAATATTAAGTATTCCAAGTTATAAAATTAAGCTATTTTAATCGATGTTCAAATTTTCATCCTTGGAAACACATCAATTGTGAAAAAAATGAGTACAGAAGTTTTTCCATTGGAAGTATAGGAAGCAAAATTACTTGGCGTGCACCTTAACAGATAGCTTTATAAACAAAACATATGCATAGCAAATTCTCTGTATCACCATGGCAGCAGGTCACAGGACCAGAATGTTCCTCTGTGGTTATTGTGAAGACAGACAAGCCATTAGTTTCTTTGAGTCTTTAAAAAATGCTTAAAAATCAGAAAATTACTTTTTTTTTTTTTTTTGTAAAAAAGGGACGATAGTTGTAAGTTTATGCTGTAAATATTGCAATGTGTTGTGATTTATAGTTTGCCATATATCAGTTTTTTTAAATGGATCCCATCGCGAAATAGAGAATTTTGTGAAATTTAGAAATTTAATTTCGCGTAAACTAAATTAAATTAAAAAAAAGGGGGTGACGAGGTGTAAAAATTCGGCCATGTCACTACATGCCTACAAAGTTATGGTTTTGTTGCTGTTAGTGTGTCTGGAACGCAACCTGATAGCACTTTTTTGCTTACCTTAACTTTGAAATACAATAGCTCTTGAAGTATCGTTAGAATTGAGAAACTGTTTATTCCAGCGTGTTCTCCAAACAATTCTCTACAAATGATGTAAATTTCATATTTTTGTGTTCAATACGTTTTGTGCTGCGAGCTAGGAAAGCAAGAGTGTTGCGAACTTTCTAAAATAGCGGCAGCAGCAACGGCAGTTACTTTTTTTTAGAATAGAGAGAAAAGCTTTATCAGTGCACTCATAACAAGTTGCTCCAGATTTATATCAAGAAAGTGATTGATGGCATTAGAGAAACTGCTAATACTGAAACAGGTTTGTAATAAAAGGGTTTTAATTTGTGCAGGATGGCAGCAAATAAAAATATATAAAAGCTGCCCCCCCCTACTTCAAGAGCTAAAAATTTGTCAAAAGCTTTGACCCATGTATAAGCTGACCTTAAATTTCAAGATTTTGAAAAACATTTATTGAAATGAATTATGCAAATTTCTGAGATTATCTTCTCGAAAAACCTTCAAAGTATGATTCACTGAGTTTCCAAATACTCCAATAACAACCACTGCATTACTTATGCAGCATTTTTTTTTAAATTATGAGAGAATATAACCATTGCTAGTGAAATTGCATCCCATAATTCTTTCACCCAAGAAGTAACAAGGCCACATGTGTCTGCCTTTTTCAAGTTACCAGTTTTTATGAAACACTTTTTGCTCTTCCATAGTGCTGATGGCTTTTGCCAGTGCGGAGCAAAAGACATGCCCATGCTTGCTGTGAAAACTCACAAGATAAGATATTCCTGATTGGCTATGGCCCACAACAACAGCTACATTTATTTCAATGAATACTCACCATGTGGCCAGTTCAAAAGATGGTGTATGCAGTTGCACACTAGAAATAATGAGGTATTCCACATTTGGAAGCAAGAAATTTCACGGTCTCAATTTTAAATAGGTTTTGCACTTATCGTATCAGTGCCACTATTCCCATAGGAATTTTACCCTGGGTGGAAAAATATTTGGGGGGGGGGGGAATTACTTCTGAAGTGTTACATTAATCCTCACACTGCAGTTGTGAGCAACTTGCTTACTTTGAGACAACAGCTTTCCATGTGCCACTACACAATACAGTGAAATATAAAATAGGGTTGTATTTTAAGAATACATATATGTATATACTCACAACAAGCAATGAGTTCAAGTAAAATACATAGAATGGAATGTGAAGGATCTCTAATCATAATTTTCTTCTTAGTTCAGAGTGAAATTACTATCTTTATGCATTATGTGTACACTATTGGCAGGTGAAAAGAGACTTCTCCAGGATGTTTTGAGAGCATAATAACACCACACCTCTACCAGTTTATCCACAGCTATCCCTCTAAAAGGGGGGGGAGCTGAGAATAGAACTAACATGTCAGAAAACTTGTGCAGTGACACATAAAAAGCAGTGGTTTAAAATGTAAACAAACTTGCTGGTAAATTCCACAGGAGAATTAATGTAAAACTTCAGAAGTTCAGCCCTGTTTTCTACTGACTCATAATCTGACCCCCTCCCCTTCAAAAGCAGGATTTCTTTCAAAAACTTTCAGCTTGTACACAAGTAAATAAATAAATACATTGCTCTTTCCACGTTCCAAAACATAGCAACCAAAAAATTGTTATTCCGTTCCCCGGCGGCGACGGAATAACAATTTTTCGGTTGCTATGTGTTTCTGGAACGTGGAAAGAGCAATGTATTTTTATTTACTGACTCCACGTATTTGGAGGATCTTCACTTATACACAAGTATATAAGGGGGCAGACTGGCCTGGAATGCTAGGGTGTGATCACACCCCAGGACTTGACATCCACAGGACCTAGATCCTCCCCCCTAAAAAAACGTACCTAAAATGCATATTTGGTAAGTTTATATACACAACCAAAAAAAAGTCTTTAAAATTGATAAAATGTAAGCAACTCAAATTGTTCAAAATAATTGGCTTATTTTTGTCTCCTGCCCTACTTTATGCATATGCACGAGTTGATTTCCCTTATGCCCGCCCATCTATCTTCCTTGCACTTCGTAATCTCACATCTCTTGTGCGAAATGTAACTCCTGTCACCCACAAATACACCCCTCTGTCTCCTTACTTCCCCCACCTTTACGCACAAAGAATACAGTCCAATCTGTTCAAAAAAGGGAGGGGGAGAAAGCCCGTTGAGAAAACATTTCTACCATAGCTTTAGAAGATCATTTAATCCCCAATGCACATCAGAGGAATTCATAAAAAAAAATTAAGTCTGAGTAAAATTAAATAACCAATATGTCAGGAACAGATGGAATGACTTTGCGATGGCGAAAACCACATAAGGCATTTGTACGCTTTTATGCACTTAGGTCTTCCTAGTTGCCACATAAGGCATAAAACAATAACACTGCTAGGCACCAGTCTCCAGCCTGTTAAAATTTATTTCTAGTTACATGAATGTTGAGGCTCCTGGTGAGTTGTCGCCTGTGTTCCGACATTCTTGTCCTGATTTGTGTTCGGGGGCTTAACGGTCATGTTATAAACTAATTTGCTGTTTGAGAAAGCTGTAAGGTGAGTAAATTGACTGAAGCAGTGTGTATTTTAAGCAAGTTTAGTTATCGATCACTATAAGATGGCTGACAAAGGAAAATTCAAATATAATCATAAATGTGAAGAAAAGCGTAAAATACAAAAAGACTGACAGTACGTAGTGGTCTTAAACAGAAAAAAATAGTTTTTTTCGAAAATTAGTTATCCTGCTGAAATTGATCCTGTCAAATTAAGAAGACTAGTGTAGAACACACTAAGTTACGTATAAAAGTTTTAAGGCAAATATATTTCAGCCATTACTACCACTCTTTTACTGATCCTGTCGATAATAAAACTCCAATTCTGATTGAAATTTATGGACCCTGTCCACCTTCCTTTGATGAAGATTTGGGAATATTAAGAACCAAGTTTAGAAATGGATTAACAAACTGGATGATGTGGTTTCCAATTTAAATCTTGAGACATTAACGCGGGAGAAGCAGTTAATTTGAGCTTACTACCCCACCCTACCTGTGTTCTTCCATAGGCATTAAGGTAGAATTTGTAAAGCACCATCTAATACAGATGTCTGAATTACAACCTGTTCCTTTTGATCCAGGTAAAACTTTTTTTGTGTATTACCTTTGGCAAACTTATTCAATGGAAGTGGTTATTATACTGTAAGTAATATCTGAATGTCTTCTGCAACCTATGTCTGGTGTTTTCAGAAGACAGAAGTTCATCAGTTTGCACATATTCAACTGTTAACATTAAACATTTTTATGAAAGACTCCGAAAACACGAGGTCTGAAATCGTGCGAATGCAACTTTCAGTTATTTACAAAATTCTTTTCTTGTTAACATTGAACATATCCTTAAGATAGAGCTTGTGAACGTTGTTAAAAATAACTGCAAAATATTATATCGTGTAATTCATACTTGTGAAACAATGTAGCTGCAAAGGTGGAAATTTTTTTGGAGGCTGTCAACTTTGTTTATACACAGTCGAGTCACATTATTGTGACCGCCTACTTCTGACATCAACAACATGTAGCGAATTAAAGAAGTGTTGTGAGCTGGCTTGGAGGGTATATAAGAGGTATGCTCTAGACATATCACTCGTTGCTGTCATGGAAAAAAGGAGTGATTTATCAGATTTGCAAAAAGGGATGATTATCGGCTTTTGGACCAAAGGTGGTAGTATTTCTGAAACAGTGCAGTTTGGGAACTGTTCATGGGTTGCTGTGGTTAAAGTGTATTGTGACTTGAGAAATGGCACCACTGCGAATAAGCAAATGGAAACTACGGAGCACCACATGCCATTGATGTGAGAGGTGAAGGTGAATGAGAGCCGATTGACACGCTACAGTGGAGCAACTCACTGGCCAAATGAACCAGGGGGCTACCGGAAATGCGTCTCAATGACAGTTCAGCGAATCCTGATGCATATGGGGGCTCCGATGCAGATTGATAGTCACTGTACCGATGCTAACGAAGGTGCATCGGAAGAAAAGGCTTACATTTGCATGGCACTATATGAATTGGACCTCCGCTGATTGACGAAGCAGAAAACGCGACTCATTTGCCAAACTGATGGACGTTGGCGTATAAGGCGAGAAACACCAGAGAACAAACACTCTTCAACCATTGTTGGAAAAACACCAGGTGGTGAGGGCAGCATTATGATTTGGGGAATGTTTTCGTAGCATTCCCTGGACCCTGGGTCCACTCATAACCTGTGGGAGGAACTACCACAGGTATGAGTGGATCCAGGTCAGGGGAATGCTTTTATTGACACCACCATCCAGAGTAACCCGCCATGCTGCACACGGCAGTTACTCTGGATGTTAGCTGGTGGTCATAATAATGTGACTCAACCATGTATGATCCTGTTATGAGGGTTCATGTCGAAAAATTCTAAAAAAGTGCTCTTGCCAAAAAGCAAAATATAGTGTGACCCAGAAACACGGACAAGGTACATTACTTCCTTATCAAAAATGACTGTTCATATCATTATTTTAATGCAAAATGTTACACAAAAATCTATTGCAGTGGATGTTCCTGCTGGGAGATTCCCATTAGAGGTAGACTCAACCCATGATATTGGTGTGAAAGATCAAATGTTCATTTGCGTGAAATTCATTAATGTAAACAGCGAAAAAGTAGTGGAAGAGCAACTTTTGAAAATAGTGGTTCTTGTGTCTGCAACCTGCGAAGCTCAGTATAAAAGTGATAAGCAAGAACTGAATGATTTGAACATATTCAAAAATGCTGGTCAGCAATTTGTTTGATGACACTTCTAATTTGAGCAACAAATATAAAGGTCTACAAAATTTTATTGAAAAGAGATCTGCCCAATTCTATTTTTACCCATTGTCATGCTCATGTATTAAACTTAAAACTAAGAAAAAAACTCATTTATCGCCTCTCCACAAAGTAAAAAGATAAGCGAATCTGATATTGATCTATCTGACGATTATGATGACAAATATATGTGTCCATTACCTAAAGCTAAACTACACGAGAAAAAAAAAAAATGAGTACTGCAACCAGAAGTTTTCAAATTTTTGCAGAAGTATAATTTACACTCTGGCCTACTCAAACTTGTACATACAATTTATAAATTTGTACTAACACCAGCGTTCACTCAAATAAACTGAAAGAACATTTTCAAAACCGAAAATTATTAAAAACAGACTACGATCAGTTATGGAGAGGTCTCCTGAAAGTCAAGATACAGAAACAATAATTGACACCTTCACCCCCGAAGTTCTACTCTTTTGTCTCAACTTCTGTAAAATATATTCCAAAGGGAATAGTGATTCCCCAAAATTATGCAAATAAAAATATGAATTGATGGCATGGCGCTATAAACTGTAGCCTAGTTGATATTCAGTATTTCAAGGCACTGCATTTATTTTTGAGCTGACTAGAATAATGAACAGTAATTTTAGTGGAGGACAACTGGTAAACATTTTGATATTTGACTGTTTAATATCCAGACCCTGAAGTGTGGTGGGAAGATTATATTTTGCTGAGAAGATCAACAGCAGAGGAAAGTTCCATATTTCTTTATGTACACCATAATATATTTGTCAGATTTTTTCACAGCATGTGGTGTTTATGTTGAAACCCAAATGGCCATGCTTGTGCCCAATTAAAGCTTAAGGCCAGGCTTTATCCTTAAGGGATTGGGGACAAGGATACCAGGGCTCCCACCTACTCAATTAAAAAAAAAGTAGGACAATTCTAATGGCAATAGTTAGTATAATATAGCCACAAGGAAACCCCCTTCACCCGCCATTCAGAATGTCGGCAACCAGTTGCCAAATAGCGGCCAGGTATTTTGTAGTGGCTAGTGATTTTTTTTTTAACATAGTAGCCAATGATAGCCAGTAGATCCCCAAGTGAGCAACTATGTCCCCCCCTCCCCTCCACACACACTTTTGAATGAATATCAAGTTTAGTTTTCTTGCAGACATTTCTGCAGCTGCTTCAAAAATGAATGGAAGTGAAGGTGGGCTTCGAAAAAAACAATCTGCTGGTGTATCCGCCTGGAGTGACCAAATGGTTAAGGTTACTTAAGCAACCTTTGCCATGTTATAACGTATCTCTGCCACGTTACATTTGATCTTTGCTATGCCAACCTTTGCAATGGTATATAACTTGCACAAAGTATACTGTCATCTACAGGTAAAAAATTATATTTGAATCTGTTTAGCCACATATATGCTGAACAAGAAACTTATGGCAATGCTTTTAAGATGGTGCAGCTGTTACATCTAATGTCATGTAATACTGTTCCTTGTGAACATGGCTTTTTAGCAATGAACCTTCATAGAATCAAGTAATTGGGCATATGTGAATAGTGACACTTTAAATAACTTAACACATTCAATTGAAGATTTTGATCCTCAAAATACTACTCCATTGTGGTGGCCAGATACCTTTGATGGGAAGATCAGACAGTGCATATCAGCAGCAAACTGTATCAACATTAGTACCACTTTATGTACATATATCCTAGCCTTTGTCCCTTTGTTTTAAAAGAAATTAGACTAACTTCAATGGCCTCTCGAAAATAAATTATGTAAGTGTATTAAGTAAGATAGTAAGAGTAATGATATTACAGCACTGAAAATAAATTGTCAAAAAATCTATCAGTTTGGAACAAAAGCATACGAAATATTTGCAGTCAATCTAATGATCCTATGCAGTAACTGCTAATGGGGGAGGGGTCTCTCATTGGAAAAAAAAAAGAACATTCACCCATTTAATTTCATAGAAATTAAGTAGAGAAGTTACTGAATTACTATTTTTTAACTTTGCAGGGCCAGTAGATTGTCATTTTGCTAGTAAAATTTTGATTCCACTAGCCACATTGGCTAGTAGAAATTTCAGCAGTTTTGCAAATTCTGACCCCCACCCACATGCAATGTTTACCAATATAATATACACTGCCGGACAATTGCTAAGGACAGATGACAATAGCAACCATAAAATGGAAGGCAGGAAAATGTGGAAATTAGCATAAGTGCAGGATACAGTAAGACGTGTTGTGCATATGAAAATTTTGGATTGCCGAACTTGTACGTAACGTCATAGTGCTGATAAGAGATAAAGGATTTGACGCGTATTGACCGTTGTTGTTCAAACGCAAAGTTGAAAGGGAAAGAATCAATTGACGAACTTGCAATTTTCAGTATGTCTTCCCGACATCACCTAGATGATTTTACGCGTGGCCGTATTATTGGCAAGATTGAAGAAGGGCGAAAAATAACAGATGTTGCCAGGGAGTTCGACGTCAGCCACAGTGTTGTTTCAAGGCTTTGGAAATCATTTCAAACAAATGGAGAGTGTAGCAAACGTCACAGGGGAGGTAGTGTTCGCAGTAAGACACCTGCAGAAGATTGGTACATAGTGCTATTAACAAAAAAGACACTGGCGCAGCACAGCTAGTGAGGTAGCAAATCAGTTTATGGCTGCTACTGGCAAGCGGATCTCCTGAAAAACTGCCGCCAGAAGTTTGCATGAAGGAGGACTATACGCCCGCCATCCTGTTGTGTGCATCCCATTGTCCAGAAGTCCCCGTACCGCCCGTTTGCAATGGTGCCATCAACATCGCAATTGGACTGATAACGACTGGTCTGCTGTCCTCTTCTCAGATGAGAGTAGATACAATCTATAGTCTGATTGTCGATGACAACTGATCTGGCGTGATAGTGGTACTGCATATTGTCCAGCAAACATACAGGAAAGGGACCGATATCAGACATGTAGTGTCATGGTATGGGCTGGCATGATCAATGGCCGTACGTCCCTCTATGTGCTTCCAACTGGGACTATGACTGGCCAACGATACATTAATGATGTTCTGCTACCTCATGTTCGCATGTTCCGTGGTGCTGTCAGTGATAGATTCATTTTCATGGACAACGCAACATGTCATCGAACAGTCGCTGTCCAGGAGTGTCTTGAGAGCGAGGATATTCAACGCCTCGTATGGCCAGCACGTTCTCCAGATCTGAATCCCATTGAAAATGTGTGGGATGCTTTGGGGAGGAGTCTTGCTGGTTGCCAATGCCCTCCAATAAACAAGGACACCCTCATCCGTGCACTGACAGAGGAATGGGATAAATTACCCCAACAGCTGCTTGATAATGTTGTGCAAAGCATGACACGACGTGTGGAATCTTGCATCGCCCTCCATGGTGGCCATATCCCGTATTGACATCTTACGCCGGAACGCCTGCGGATGGTTAATTGCATTTTTTTCACGTTTACGTATTCTGCACAAAATGGCCTGTTTGTCCCTTGAACGTTCCAAAGCCTTCTCGATTTCAGAGCACAATAAATTGTCTTTCTTGTAATGTCCTGGCATTCTGACATTTTATTTCACTTGGCATCCAACCACACTTACTTTTTTATGCGCTATATAGCCGTTTATGATTCGTCCTTAGCAATTGTCCAGCAGTGTATTTTAGAGATAGGTCTACTTGACTTACTAATATATAAGACAATAACATTTACTACAGAGAAAATAGTCTAAAAACTTAATGCCAATATATTTTAATAAATTATTTCTTTGTTACAGGAAATAAAGTGCATTCCTGAAAACTCCTTTTTTGATTTTTATACAGTTTAAAGAAAAGTATTAAAATAAATCAAATCCTGCACTATATAGAGGTTGACTGTCAAGTCAAAACAAAAGCTACTACCAGTATTTTACTGGTAACCATAGTCCATCCTATTCAGGTTTTTTTTTTTTCTGTGAGATGCAGATAAATTTTTTTCAGTCTTTTGGTACAGATGTCTATCATAGATGCTACAGATGCTTCACTAAAATCTTTTCTATTTAGTGCTTCATGCAACTTTTTCTTCCCTTCATCTAATAGTTTTTGGGCAGCAGTCTTTCCTTTGAATGTTTTTGTTATAAAGACTTCTTTTTCAGCTTGATATTTCTTTGAAACTTTTGATTTTTTTTTCTGATCATCAAGCCTTTGCTTTTCCAAGGCTGCTTTATATTTTCCATTAGAAACCCTTGCTGCCTCTAACATCTTTTTGGTGATAGGTATGTTTTCAATTTTTCTTTGAACTCTCAAATAATCTTTTACTGCTCTTACACCTTTGATGGAATTTTCTGCCAAAGCATTTCTTTCAGATGTCACCAATGCATTATTCAGAGAAAAACCTCTTTCCTACATCTGAATTACCATGTGCTAGCAACCAAAAGGGAAGGAATATATTTAACCAGAAGAGGGTACCTGCATTTATCCTCTAAAGATTTGATCTTGAATACTTGTGCCCAATAATAATAGATTCTGTGATACTTCATTTTTTTTATCCTTGATAAACCATTGTTCTTTAATTTCATCATCTACCTGGTATGATTTCCATTCACCTAAAACTGTCACTGTCATTCATAGCATGTGGTACCAGAGTTATTAGCTGCCTGAAAGAGTTGTAGCTCTTCCTTAGTTCACAACAAACCACAAAGACATTGTAGGCTTTTCAGAATCATATTTTTGAATGGCAGTGTTGTGTTTAAGAAAATAACTAAGCTCCTTACAAGACTGCTGAGTTCTACTCAAGTTTATCTCTGTCCGACATTTGAGAAGAGGTCAAAATATAGTCTGTAGTTATTAACGACTCAATGACGTTGGATTACGTGGTTATAACGTTTTAATATACTATCAGAGTATATATACTCGTGGTTTAATTTACTGTTTCACACGTTAATATTGGTTTTAATTGTCAAGAATCAAAGTTGTACTTCATTTCCTGAATTTTTTTTGATAAACATAAGTTTGATAATCGATTCTGTGATACTTTTGTTTTGACTGGACAGTAAATAATATCAAACTTATGTTTATCAAAAAATTCTGGAAATGAAGTACAACTTTGATTCTTGACTATTAAAACCAATATTAATGTGTGAAACAGTAAATTAAACCACGAGTATTTATACTCTGACAGTATATTAAAAGGTCAAAATATGTTTTGCTTCAGTTCCTACTTCCATTTGTGCAAAGGCAACAGGTTTTCACTCACGAAATTTATTGTGGAGCGATTACCCAAGAATTCCCTTCACAACACGTGGTTTCACAAATTTCCTTAACATCTTTAGAAGTTCACATAACTCATACAAAATATGAACAAGTGGCTGTTCATTCTCGAAAATGCAAAGGAACTGAGATAACTCAATAATGTGAACAAAAAAACTGCACCAAGGGAAGGAGCGATTCATTCTTCCGCACACTAACAATGCTGTTATATCGAGTGTTATTTCCACACACAGAATTGTTATGTTTTGGCATGAACTTTAAAAAGTAATGTAGCAAAGCTTCGTGTTGTTCTGCGAGTTGCTTCATTACTGTAGCAGAAGTAAGCCATCTGCAGCTTACAAACTGCAAAAAGTAGTTATCTGATACAGCTAACAATTCTTGAGACACTAAAATCTTGTCTCCTAGAAGCAGATTGCTTGAACCACTTATATACATTGTGAGCATAATCTTCAATCATATTAAAAGGTGTTTCTTTGAGACCACTTCCAAAAGCATTGTGCACAATGTTTAAGTTACAAGACCCAATGTCAATAAGTCCAGAGGAACCAGACAATTTTACTGCATTGTCCATCTCTTTCCAAAGGGATTTGTTTACATTTGGACTCTCCATTGCTTCACTTCTTGGTTACTCAGTCCAAGGCCTGGTTGTTCAGTAGATGTACTGTCTCTCCATCCCTCTCTGTTCTCCGCCATTCTCTTCAAGTCATAGTATGTCCTAGTATTAGGTCTTGGAGTAGCTATGCCACAAAACAATTCCTTGGCCGTCCTCTTCCTCTCTTGCCTTGAATTTTCCCCTTCCGGAACTTCTGGAATCTGGCCACCATGGTGCAATGTGTGTCCCATCCATAACCTAACATGTTGATCAGATTCCTGGGTTCTACTCTCCAGGGCCTCATTAGTCTTTCTACTGGGCCAACTTATTCTCTCCATTCTTCTATAACTCCACATCTCAAATGCCTCCAGCATTTTTACTTCCTTCTTGGTCAATGTCCATGTCTCAGAACTGCAGAGAGCTACTGGCCAAATACATGCCTTTAAAATTCTCTTCCTCAGTTTTATATTTTTGGCAGTCAGTCTGATTCTCTCAAAACCCCATTTTTTTTGCCATCATCCAGTTTCATTCTAATTTTCTTTTCACATCTTGCATCTTCAGTAATAATTTGATCCAAAGAGTGAAATGATTTAACTTGTTCGATGTATTGATCCTCAATTTTAAGGAAAGCCTGTTTTGGATCCTTCCCCATTACCATTGTCTTATTTTATTTATTTTCATTCCATAGATATCCACATTTGTGTATTTTTGACATGTACTGTATGATTTGGCTGATTCTGATGCTGTTGCCTGGTAGTCAGCAAACTTAATGGCCTTAATTCTCTCTCCATTAACCCAAACTCCTTCAGTGGTGCTCCCCAAGACCTGATCCATCACAACTTCAGCATAAGTACCAAAAAAGGCCAGGAGACAACAAGCATCCCTGCCTTACACCTTTATTGGGACTGGATCTGTCATTCCCTCTTGAATTAAAATCAATGCTTCCTGATTTCCATAGAGATTTTTGATAAGCTGGATACTGTTATCATCCACAGTCTTTCTAGGATTGGAAAAAGTTTTGTCCAAAGCACTGTGTCAAAGGTCTTCTCAATCAATGAAACATGTAGAGGAAGTGTCCATTGTTGACCATTCTTTCAGCCAAGAATCTCAGGGTGCCAATCACATCCCTAGTACCCTTTCCTCTAAATCCAAATTGGTACTCTTCCAATGCCTCTCACCTTAAAATCCAGTCTTTTTAATAACCTTCAGCAGAACCTTGGATGCATGTGAAATTAAACTTATGGTTCTGTACTGTTCACACTGTTGCATTAAGTTTCTTTGGTATAGGAATAATTATGGAGGTCGTATGGACAGCAGGCCAAATTCCTTTTTGATAGCAACAATTTACAAAGACTAACATTAAATAAAGCTTCTCCAGATGCTTTTAGTAGTTTGATAGGCATCTCATCTACCTCTGGAGCTTTGTTGTTCAGAATCTTAGAGCCTCTTCAAATTCATCTTTTAATTTCCAGATCCCTCTCCATTCCATCATTGACTAAGTCTAAATTTAACTGATGTGTTTCTTGTTCCTTCTCATAATATAGTTCTGATACATTCTTTCCACCTTTTTTTTTTCTCCTTTGGGTCAGTCAGGTACTTTCCCTATTTGTTTCGGATAGTACGGGATTGCATTCCTCTCTTCTGTGCCGTGCTTTTGATAGCCTTGTAAACAAGGTTTGACAGGCCCTAGTTTTTCATTTCCTCTATTTCTTCATAACTACTCATCCACCATTTTTCTCCCTTTTTTTACATTCTCTATCAACTTCATTTTTTAGCTTCTTATACATGAATACCCCTTGCTCTGTGTTTATATTTTTCCATTTAAGTCTTTCCTCCATTTTGACTATCACCTCTGGTGTCAGTCATTTCTTTCTAATTTCTAAGTTTTGTCTTCCAATTGTTTCCTCAGCAACATTTATTACTATATTTTTTTTTATCATCTTCCAATGCTGTTCAGGTTCTTGAATGTCCATTTGAACTGCTTCAATACCATTTAAAATCTTGGTCTGATAGTTAAGCCTTTTCTTAATGCCTCCAGATTAAATTTCATTCTCTTTGGTTTTTCTATCTTCTTCCATTTTAAATAAGTCATCGTAAGGAGGTTATGATTGGAATCAACATCTGCTCCCAGGTAGGCTATAGACTTTTTTACCTAATTTCTACAATGTCTCTTAACCAAAATGTAATCAATTTGGTACCTATTCCTATCCACCGGGCTTTTCCATGTGTATCTTCTACATTTATGAACTTGATTCCATGTACTTATTTACTAATTTTTCTTATTTACAGAAGTTGAACAACCTTTGACCTCATTTCTCAGTCCCAATCTGTATCTTCTAAGGATATCTCCTGGACCTTCCCCCACAATAGCATTCCAGTCTCCCATTATGATTACATTGTCAATTGATTTTGTCAAACTCAGTAATTCTTCTAAACATTCATACATATTTTCCACTTCCTGGTCACGTTTTGTAGTCCACGTGTAGACTTGGACTATCACTGTATCAACAGTTCTTATAAAAAAACCTGATCATAATCATTTTGTGGTTCAATACCCTAACATCCTTTAAGGCAGCTACAAGGCTGCTTATCCAACACCAGAGCAATTCCTCCTTGGCCATCATACTCACTTCCAGAATGAATCATGTGATAGTGGTCACTCTGAAATTCTCCTTCCTTCCATCTAGTCTCAGACAGCCCAAGAATATTAATCATGTGCTTCTCCATTTCTCTTAGTATTTTATAGTTTACACACTCATCATTGTCCGAACATTCCATGTTGCAATATTTGTGTAGGGATTTTGCATGCTGTCGACCTTGTTGAGACTTTTCCATTGATTACTTGGGAGTGTAATGTGGTAGTTTCCCCTTGCTTTCCCACCCTCCTTTGCTAGCATGATAATTTTAGACAAATAAAGCCCTTCCATTTCACGTTGTTTACAGATCTCTAAATATTGTTTGACTCTGCATGACCTAAAAATACTGAAGACAAATAGCAACATTGAACTGGCTGGGTAACATCAGGACCCCAAAACCAGACATACATATCCAACTTGCTTTTTCACATGGGCTGTTTCATCTACACATAAAGTACACACCAGAACGGCAAATGATTGACATCAATTCCTGAACAATGAATGGCCTGAGACCATAAGATTTTAAATATGAAACTTTTGTTCTATCCAGACTGAAGTTTTTAGCAACTTCTCTAAACATTGCTACAAAAAGAGCCTTTAAAACCCTTACATGAAGCAAAATAAAAATTAGAATCAACCACTTTAATTTAAGCCCATAGAATTTCAGCTTTAAAATTTTAACTTATTCAGGGCTGCAATATGGATGTGTATACATCAATGCCACAGCAAGCTAAATTTTTTAGCAACCTAGATTTTGCTATAAAAATAGCATTTAATTTTATAAAAAAATTGTGATCCAGGTATAAAATTTATAACTTTTTCGTGCTTTTCATGATCTTTTGTCAATTTAGTATTGGATTTTGTTAGTTAAAAACAAAAAGTAGGACAAAATTTGGAAAGTAGGACAAAAGTAGGACATTTTACCAAAAAGTATGAAAAGTAGGACAAGTGGGAGCCCTGGGATATGTACAGCGCCAACTTCAAAGGTAACCTTCGTATTCACATATATTCCTAACCTTTCACATTTCAGCAAACACACACAGTCTGGGCCCCTAGTAGTAAGCAGCACCCTGGGCCTTTTTGCCCCATTCTGTCACTGAGTATATATGGTATGTATATTTCACAGAACACTTCACATGTGTAATTCATGGCACCAGTATTACTTTCTTTGCACCAATCTCATTCTTTGTTCTTGATGGCAGTAGCAAGGTGACTACCCTACACATACGAGTTCACCTTACATAGTTCCTGGGATTAAATTGACACAAGGCAAATTGACAGTTTTTATGAACATTGAGGCAGTTGCAGTACTACTCAACAAAAATGCTCTTGCACGAGTCATGACAGTTCATCCCACTGAATCAGGGCTGTAGCTATAAGATGGCTAGAGGAGTCTCAGCCACTGCAAGGCAAGCAAGCCCCCATGGAAAATAGACATTGTAAATTCTCTTAACTTTTATTTTTGGTGATTCATAAAAATTATTTTTGTATTTCATTAAAAGCATGAATACTTTACCTTTATTATGTACTGCACATTTCCAAAAGAGCAAAAATTGAAATGATACAGCAAGAATGGTTGCTAACTCAAAAGGAATTTCTTGATGTAAATAAATAGGAACTGCACCAATGATTCTCAGCCACATGGGCACCAGACTTGTTGCTGTTAAGAATCACGGGGAAGAGAAATACTATTTCATTTTTTTTTGAGAAATGTGAAATATAAAAGAACTAGAGGGGGTAGAAGCATGGTTGCACATACCGATGAAACACTTCATCACTTGGTAAGTGACTATGAAATGCTCAGCTGCTGTTAAACTTCCAGGCGGTTAGTTGCCTACAAAGTGGCATAGGAATGTTTTCATCAAATTTATCCATCTAGGCCAATGGTTCCCCTACCTTTTCCACTTTTGTACTTCTTTTCCACTTGTGTACCCCTTTTAAACCCATTTCTATAAATTGTACCTGTTTTTTAATAGCAGTTTTTAAATACTGACACTTGTTCAGTGCCTATCTTAATGTAAAATAGTGGAAATGAGGCAATGAGTTGGGAAAGGATACCACAGATTTAATTTTAAATGAACTGTGCATAATGATTGGTAGAAGAGTGGTTTGGGGGACGGTTCATAGCTACACCCTCACCAATCACCATTCGTAAATGTCAGCTGGCTTTGAAGTGTGTTAGCGGTGATTCAAACTTAACATTTATTGTTCCATAACTAACGTTTTGTATTTTTTTTACTTTACTTGTTTTTCTGCCATTACTGATTATTTTTCATGTACCCCCGGGGTACGTGTACCACTGGTTCGGAACTGATGCTCTAGGCAATGTAAAACATGCTAAAGAGCATGGGCATGTTTAAAGTTACCAAGGCACTGTGCACATCAATTTTCGGGAACCCATCCCCCCCCCCAAAAAAAAAAAAATTACTTCGAGATTTCAACAGAAATATACGTTTTAGATTCCTCCAAACATGATTTATCTGTTTTCATAGAGGTGTTATGTGTGTATATGGTTTCGTGCTGCCATAACTATAAGTCCATATCAAGATGAAATTTTTAATTTAGGGATATTGTTATATCACGATGGGGAAGAAATAATGGAAATTGCACGTGGGAAGCTTTTGTTAAGGGAAACGAATCTGAACTTTTCTAAGGATGATCACTTAAAGCACAGTACTGGTGACTTGTATGCTACATGAAGTGTGGGATATCCTGTTGCATATTAAATTCCACCCCACTCAGTTTCCTAAAAGTGCCAGAACCTAGAAGGAATTTATTAGCGTGCTTCATAAAACCAGCTTTTTCAATGCCATTTTACTCATATCGTAACAGTATTGTAATGCCTCTTAACACTTTCATTGCAGCTTATGCAAAATGGAGTCAAAATAGTTAGACCAGGTGCCAACTCCAAATAGTGTCATGATCATGGCTTAATATTTCCCTTTCTAAAACCTTTGGCACTTGAAGGGAGTTACTTGTTTTGTTACTGGCACTGAGAACAAGTCTCCAACTGTCTAAAAATGACTGAAGTTTGGAGAAAGCGGATTTTTTTTCCACATAGTTTAGGGAAGGGAAAGTAAGTTGACTCCCCAAAGAGTCAACACTGCATTTGCTTTTTGCTGCAATGTCAGCTTTAATCACATCTTTGCATCTTGCTGGCATACTGTGAACAAGGTTTTGTATAAAATTTAGCTGAACAATGATTCAAAATTTGAATTACATCTTCAGTGAGTTGAATTTGCTAGCTGGCTTCATCTCCAATAATTCATATGACACTTTGAACCCCAAATTTTCAATTGCATTTAAGTCCGGTGACTGGTGGCCAACAGAGATGAATTTTTTTTTTTTCCTGAAACCACTTTTTTACTACTTTAGCACGATGACAGGGAGCATTGTCATCTTAAAAAATAAAATTGCAATCATAAAGTCTAGATTGTGGCAGCATCTCATTTTCTAATATCCAGATGTATTTCTGGGCATTTTCCATACCATTGAGAATATGGAGGTTCCAACACCATGTGCAAACATGCAGCTCCAAACCTTGACCTTTACCAGATACTTAACAGTAATCACCAAGCAACTTGGATGTAATTCATGCTTGAATCTCCTTACACAAGCACTGCTGATTCATCACTGAAAAGAACATTTTCCCATTACTTGGTATTCTATGAGATATGGTGTTTTGCCCACTGAAGTCTATGCTGTCTTTGATTTGCAGTTAACAGTGGTTTACTCCTGCCTTTGCAGCCATGTAAGTCATAGTGAAGCAGCCTCCTCCTAACAGTAGGATGTACTAACAATAACTTTACACCATCTTTGAAGCAATTCAGGTGAACTGAGCCTTCTGTCTGCCAAACTTAGCTTTCTGAGCACTTTGTCCTGCCTGGTTGTAGTGGATCTGGGCTTTCCACTGCAACACATGTTTAAATATCACCAGTGTTTTTTACTTTCTTCAGTAGCCTAATAACTGTAGGTTGATTACATCCCACTCTTTCAGCAATTTGCCTTGAAGAATACCCCTCTTCATGCAGAAGAACTATTTTTACTGTCTGCTGTGGACAATTCCACAGTTTTAACTATTGAGAATGTACACAAATTATACCCTAATAACAAAAAGCAACCACTACAATGCTCTAGTAGCTCTGAGTCAACCCTTATAAAGGCTGGAATAGGATTAGGCCAATCAGGTAAAAGAATGTCTATGGTTGGCCGTAACAACTCATACGCAGTTAACAGGAATTTCAGTGTGTTTGTCAAACCCCTTATTTTATGTCTTATCTTAAGAACAGAAGTAGCTACTGGAAAAACTAAGATATTTTTGAAATCTCCTTTAAAGTTTGCATCTAATGACATAAATGATGAAATAACCATCAAAATTAATTAAAAAAAAGAGAAACTTAAAAATGCACGGTTTTTGGAGTGGTGTGCAAAAGTATTGCATAGACTAAGTAATAACTGTCAAAAATGATTTTTAGTCAATCTGCATTTATGGTAGTAAATTAATACTTGTAGATGAAATTATTTGAGCTTGGGCCAAAACATACTCCCAAAACCCAGAACAGTGAACTTGTACCTCACTATGATCTTTTTTATTTAAGAAGCAAATGAAGAAAAAAATAGTCATTTCTGGCGCCCCCCCCCTCATCAGGCCTGCACCTGGGCTCCATAGGTTTCCTTGTAAATGCACTCTTACTAAAGAGAATTCTACAGGTGAGATAACTTTAACTTCCTGTCAATTGTCTTGCAATCAGGGTTTTTGCAATGTATGTGTCAGACACAAAATGCCTTTTGATGGGAATCAAAGTTATGGTTGTTTAGTGGAGCAGCAACATGTCTGTTGATCATGGTAAGAAGAGGCTATATCCCAATGCCAGTGAAGGGGAATGCAACATTAAAGATGAAGAGCTGAAATTCGGTGATAATGAATCCTTGATGACATTGCGTGGATCCACAGAAAAGAACCAGAATAGTAAATTAAAAAATAGTTCTTTCATGCTAGTTGAGTTATCTTTCTACATACATACATATATATATCACCAAGCTGTTCTGAGATTAGCTCCACAAAGAAATACAAACTACCAGATAATTTTTCCTTACTGTTGCTGTATCAAACTTCTCCATTTACAGCGACCTTGACATACAACTTGGGCTTCACTGACATCCATCACATGCCATACGCAAGACTTTCTATACTTCATACTCAATCTTTTTCGCATGCAGCATGTGATCCTCCTACGACTTCCTTGGCCTTCCTCTGACTTTCCTTCCTGCCACTTGGGCTAAAAGATTTTTTTAGTAAGCATCTCATCATTCTTCCAACATGGCCAAACCACCGAAGCATATTAGTCTCCACCTTGTTAACAACATTTTGCTTCAATCACACAACTGCAACACATCATTCCTCACATGATCAAAATGTGTCTTGCCACCCCCCCCCACCCCCCCGTAAGTAACTCATTTCTCCAGCACACAAACGATTCCTATGTTTCTTCTGCAGTACCCAGGTTTCACTGCCATACATCAGAGTAGGAACAATTACACTCACACAGCCATGTGGGACTCTTGAGAACCCATCATTCCTGTGAACACCTCCCAAAGCCACTGACTTTCAATGAAGAATTCACTTTCCTACTAATTTTACCATCCAATTTGTTCTCTGTCAAACCTGCTTCCTAAATACAAACTCATTCACCAGGTCAATCACTGTGCCATTTAGACATTATATATATATATATATTTTTTTTTTTTTTTTTTGAGAGGAACTGGTAGTACAGAATGTAATACAAGTCTAAATTTATCTTTCTGCCAGTAATAACCTTGCAACTCAGCCACTGAAGCAAATTCTGATAGTGCCAGTTATTTATTTTATATTTCAAGAGTTCAGTTTTCTTCCCCCTCCATTCATATTCTGATTTTTCCTACTTTTCAGCATGGAAAATTACAGATTGTTGATGAATAGAGCTCCTGCCCTACCAGAAGAATCTTCAGCACTCTTCTCTGTTTGAGACCTAGCCGTGACCCTGTACTAAATGCACACTCACTCGCCCAGATTGGAATGATGGTTGAAAGAAAAAAGGGGGTGGGGCCAACTAAGAACTGTCAAAACCATCTTATGATCAGCCTTGCTTCAACATGGAATTCAAATAAATATCATAATCTCTCCATCACTTTGGAGACTACCTTTTCCTTTTCTGTGAGTTGTGTTGTAAAAAGTGATGCCTTTGAATTTCAAATCACACATGGGTTTTGGGAAACACAAAGATCTTATTATAAGTGATTTGTATGACACTAAATTGCTTTTATTATATCACCTGGTGCACTTGTAAAGGCAATGCAGCTTGCTCAAGTTCCCTACCTACCAATCACTATTGATTTTACGTGGTTTTCGTGTACTGCCTGTAATATGAAGTTTAACATGTTTATGGGCTTACCAGCTGAATGGAAGTTGTGTGTGTGCCTTTAAAAGTTGGTAGGTGGATAACATCTTGCTTTGTGTAACAAAATAACTCAGAATAAAATCCCACCGATTGCTAATCCTTGTTGCAGAGCACGAAATACAGTCAACTCCCGATTACCTGTGATAGTGGGCGGCATGCACGAGTTTCATGGATAAAATTTGCAGATAATCCAAATTTTTACAGAACAAATAAATTAATCTACAAATTACACACATAACATAGTGCTATATTTTATTCAGACTAATTATTGCGAGTGTAATACATACTGAAAAGTTATGACATATCGTTGTTCAATTTTCGCTAAGTTGCGATTAACATACTTTTTACGTGGCTACGATATTTTAATTCAGTTGACATTAAATGTCTGTAAATACTGTTTCACACGTTATGCAAGTTCAGCTATCGGGAGATTGCAAAAGGACGTTAACGTAGTATTGGCAATTGAAGTCAAGTATATTAATAATAAGTATCTATATACTTACAATATTCATAGTGGTTGTCGGGGCTTCATATATGCGTCATCTAAGAATGTGAATTCTTTCAATTGTGAAGTTAAAATTCATGATATTGTAAAATCTGCACCAGATAAAATTAAACAAGATGAATTTTTTACAATGCAAAAAAATCCTTTAACATCGATGAAATAAGAAACTGAATTAAAACCTTGTTGAATTTTTTAAAAACGAACTACTATCCTGAAGAGGAGACAATCTTGACCGCGAAGCACCCTGACACATAATGAAAACCAAAGATGAATTATACTTTTGCCAAGACCTCAAAAATAAACAATCTTGAAAAAGAAAATACAAACATACAAATCTCCCGAATGCAAAACACCAAACTAGTTTCTGCTAACATTTATAGCCATCATCAGTGGTAGGTGCACGGACATTAGGATCACCGCACTCACTCGCTCAGGTATACATTTATAGCCATCATCAGTGGTAGGTGCACGGACATTAGGATCACCGCACTCACTCGCTCAGGTATGCATTGTAAAATAATCAGTTGCTTTTTTTTTATTTTTGCAGCAAAACATTTGCGTTTTCATCTGCTATTCCTTTAACTTCATTCATTATCTGTTAGTCAGTTAAACGTTCAAATATAGGGTCATGTATGTCGCAGTCCAGCCATTTTGCAATATTAGTTTCATCAACATTTCCCCTCCAGGAACAGATTTCAATAATTTGGTTAGTTCTATGATGGTTAGTTATTTCAATAATTTGATTAGTTCTACTTTTATTTTCTTCAATAGCAAAATTTCCATCAGAGGTTTCCTCCATGACATATTGATAGTGATGGCCTCAACTAAATCCCAGGTGCTTGCCACGTCATAGTAAAGAATTCAATAGCTTTGCCAAAAAGTCTAAGTCACATGCTTCTTCAATTCTTTTTTACACTTTCCAACTGTAGGTTGAAGCGTATATGCTCCAGCTTTGTCAGTCCATCTGTCCGCACGATAACTCACGTGAAAATGATTCAATTTCAACGACATTTTAGTATGTGGTAGAGGACCACCTGGGGACAAACCCTATTGAAAATGGGCGAAACAGGGTCAAAGGTCAGGACATAGGAGCGGGATTCATTCCATTGTTATTATGCGTCATAACTTGCGTAAACATTGTTCGATTTCGATGAAATTTTAGTATGTGGTAGGGAACTACCTGGGGATGATCCCTATTGAAAACAGGTGAAATAGTCAAAGGTGAGGACATGGGAGCTGGATCCATTCTATTGCGTTTATGCATCATAGCCTGCAGAAAAATGGTTCGATTTCGATGAAATTCTAGTATGTGGTAAGGAACCACCTGGGGACAAACCCTATTGAAAATGGGTGAAATAGGGTCAAAGGTCAGGACATAGGAGTTGGATCGGATCCATTCCATTGCCTTTATGCGTCATAACTTGCGTAAAAATAGTTCGATTTCGATGAAATTTTAGTATGTGGTAGGGAACCACCTGGGCACGAGCCCTATTGAAAATGGGCAGAATGGGGTCAAAGGTCAGGACATTAAAGCGGGATCCATTCCATTGCCTTTATGCGTCATAACATGCGTAAATATGGTTCGATTTCAATGAAATTTTAGTATGTGGTAGGGTTCGTGCTCAGGTGGTTCCCTATCAAAAATGGGCGAAATGGGGTCAAAGGTCAGGCAGGGCATAAGAGCGGGATTTATTCCATTGCCCTTATATGCGTCATAACTTATGTAAAAAATGGTTCAATTTCGATGAAATTTTAGTACGTGGTAGGGAGCCACTGGGGACGAACCCTATTGAAAATGGGCAAAATGGGGTCAAAGGTCAGGACACTGGAGTGGGATCTATTCCATTGCATATCATAACTTACCCCAAAATGCTTGGATGGAGACAAAACTTTATCATGTTGTTCCGGAGGTATAGTGAACCGGTTCAGTTGAATATCAATGAAATGGGGTCAAAGGTCACTGCACAAAAGCAAGATTTATTCCACAGCCATTTTTCTCATAACTTGCATAAAACTGCTTCTATTGCGACAAAACTTTAGTATGTTATTCCTGAGGTATACTGAACCGGTTCTGTTGAATATCATCGAAATGGGGTCAAAGGTCAGGACACAGGAGCGAGATTTATTCCACAGCCATTATCCACATAACTTGAGTAATAATTTCTGGTATGTTGGAAAGCATATCATAATCAATGAATTGCATGATTTTACTAACTTGTTTGTAATACACTTGACCTGTAATTCTGCTTCATTGCCTAGATTACACCCTGATCCATAGGTTGCATGAGCGCTGTAACATTCGATGGTGGAAACTTCATGACAATTGTACCATCTGTTCTCAGTAAATTTTCACATGGATGGGAGGTATTATCTAAAATTAGAACTGCTTTTCGGGGCAATTCTTTTGATCTCAAATAATCTCTTACTGAGGGAACAAAATTTTTCTCAAACCAATTTCGAAAAATTAATTTATCCATCCATCCCTTTCTTTGATTATAATAAATCCCTGGTAAATTGGTCACTTGCTCCCTTAAATGATCTGGGCTTTTTAGCTTTCCCAATCACAGTAAGTTTTAATTTGTGCTCTCCAGTAGCATTGCTACAACACATGACAGTTATTCGATCTTTATAACTCTTGTGGCCTGATGTATGACATTCAGACAGCAAGACTAGGGCACAAGACAGCAAACATTTCCCAGAAGAGTCCAGATTTGTCAGTTATGTATTTAATCAGGCAGCAGATGTTCAGAAGATACGAACTTTTTAAAATCCTCCCAAAATCGTGTTGCAGCTGCTTCATCTCCACTTAATTTGTCCTCTTGTATGCTTACTTCTAATGCCATAATATTGTTTGAAACATGTCAGCCATCCTGACGATGCATCAAATTCTCCTTCCAAACCAAGAGAGTCAAAGAAAAAAAAATTTTTTTGGTAATTATGGAGCCAGAAATAGGTGTTCCTTGAGCTCAATGTTCACAAAACCAGTCTAGTAAATTCTTATCTAGCTCTTCATACGCTGACAATTTCATAGTTTCTTTTTTTCATTGCGGAGGATGAACTGACTGAAGATTAAAATGACAAACTTGTAGTTTTGTTTTAGAATGTTCCAAACTGATGCTTCCCCTATTCCATATTCTAAACAAATTTGTTTTCTTGTAGTAGAACTGTTTAAGTTAACTAACAATTTGAAGTTTTTGATCAATCGTTAAAACTGTCCTTTTTTCTGCCATTGCCCTAAAAACCTGATGCACCAAAGGATACATGGCACCAACAGAAGGTAATCTAAGTTAACCTGGTTCTGCAAATTTACTTTCTGAACGTCATTCTCATTACGACAAGGGACTGGAGTGAGAATCATGACAAAGGAGCCCACTTTGAAGAACCAGCAGCCAATCAACATGTGAGTAGCCACCTGTACAAAGCACTCCCAATGTAATGTCTCAAAACATGTTTCACCTACTATCAACTTTGTATCATACAGGGCTACTTTTTCATAGCTCACTCAGTACTGCGTATTTCAGTAAGCAATGTATTATTACAGACCTATTTTAGCACCTTAAAAAAATCTTACATATCACAAAAATTTTTACCATGACTAAAACAAAAATACCTATATTTTAACGACTAAAAAAATATTACTGCAAAGTTGCGTCACAGATCGGGAGTTGACTATCACATTTGAACCACGGCACAGTGACAGGAACATCTGCCAAGCAATAAACAAAATGTCAGTGCTTGTTCTATTTATTAGCTTTACTCATGCATTTATCTTCAAGTGCCATTTATTTGAGAAATTTACTTACTTCTGAGTATTATTTTGCAAACATTTCTGGCCTTTATATGTCATAGAGGCCTGTTGTCAATGCTTCACTCCACAGGGTTTGTTGACATAGAATGGATTTTAAAAATTTTGAGGTCTCAGATTAATGTTAATGCACCTTTTAAATAAAATAAAAGTGTATTCTTGAAACATACTTGTCATTAAACAAAACACTGAATATTGGGCTTATTTTTGTAGATTCATTAACTGAGCCTCTATTCCTGACATAGTAGGTCTCTCTAATAAGTATTCAGCAGATTTGAATTTACAATCCCAAATTTGAATTTCATCTCAGTGGTTTGCATTTGCATGTTTCAACATGCTTTTCAGTTGCACCATTCTGGTCTGCTTTTCCAAATAGCTGTTCACTATTTTTGCAATCCATTATTTGACAACATAAGTCTTTTCCATTTTGTCTTAAGTGACGTTCGTCTCGTTATTTATTTTTATCTTTTTTGTGGCAGTGTGGTGTTCCTATCTTTGCTTCTGACTTAAGTACTTATACTATTGTTCAATTATCCATAATTAGCTATAGCCAAGTATTTTATTAACTCATTCTTTATTGTAACGAGACTTTCCTATTGGTGCGACTCCTTTTTGCTTGTGTAATACTGTGAAACTTATGAATAGCAGTCAGGGCTAAGATAATTAGCAGTAGTTATGTTTAATCACAGTGTGAAAAGTTTCCAGTTAATGAAAATAGATTGTCTCTTTCAAGTGCAAAATAGCATCTATTCTAAAATAAAAAACTGGGGAACATTAAAATTAAATTGCCTGAGGGCCTTATCCTAGTCTAATTCTCTGTTGTAGCAAACTAAATATATTTGTTACACATACTAGCGGACAATGTGATAAACTGATTTTGCAATAGAATTATTTCAGAGGTTAGGGCGTTAAATGAATGGATAGTACCAAAGCATAATCATTTCTGGATCCTACAGAGCTATCCCAGAATCAGTAATGTATATTAGAATCTGTTCCCATGCAAAAGTGGCAAAGCAGTGTGGCCACTAAGTGAAAAAGCAGAGCAAGTGGAGAGTGAAATATCTCATATAGGCCAATTGGTAAATCATGTCAGCAGCTAAGATGACTGTTTTAAGGGACATTCCAAGAAACATTTCTAATAGAATAGTAAAGAGGCTTCTCCCTGGGACCATCACAATCCAGTGGATTTGATGTCTTAACCTCACAATAAAAACTACAGCCACTATGAAGACTGGGAAAAACATTTGATTTTTAAAGTTGTTTTCAGCTGCATCAAGCAGATATGTATGAAATTTGATGCAAAATAGTAATTTCATTGTTTTCCGATTTTGAAATTCATATTTCAGTATCTAAATTGTTTGGATATTTGGATTTTCAGTATCTGATTTCCAGATACTTAAAAATTCAAATACAGATATCTGAATTTTAAACCTGAACTAATATTCAGATAAAAATCTAAAACAGAAGTTTTATTTCAATTACAAGTGCAAAAAGTAGAAAATATCTATCTGTAGTCTCACACAGTAAGCATAATCCATTATATATATGGAGTAAATGAAGAGTTTAAGCTTATCATGCCTGTCTGTCTGCAATCTATAAGAGGGACCAGCAAAAATAATTGTGAATTCTAAAATTGACAAAACCATATGTACCACGATCTTACACGTATAAGCTCTCATGCCTGTTGGCCTGCAATCTATGAGACACCAGCAAAAAAAGAAACATTCTAAAATTGACAAACCCATATGGGCCATTATCTTCTTTCTAAAGAATGTTAAGCTATGCTAGAGATTGAAAAAAGCATGGCTTCATTATGGACAACAGCATCAAATGAAAAAATATTACGAATGCATCAAGTATAGCAGAATGGTATGTAATGGGCATTCCATTTCAAGCTATCTGATGCACAGGGCTGCAGAAGCCCATCAACTGCAACAGACAACCTGGCATCTGTAGAAAGCATTGTTTAAAAAAGGTCAGGGAGCACACATTCCATTTGTTTCTGCACGATGCCCATTAAATGATCAAAGTGATCTTTTATCAGTTTTACTGTGGCCAATGAAGGAATAAAAAAAATAGAGCTGCACATGGTTTTATTCAGTGATAAAACCAATTCCATGAAATAAAAATTGACAAAATTGAGAAAATGGCCATGCTGAGTATAATTTAGCAACAACTTTTGCAAAAATCAATATATTTCTATTCCCCAGACAATTTTCCATCTCTAACAGGAGAAAATTTATTTCTCTGAACCCACATATCATTAAGCTGTTCTGAGATTCAGAAATTAACTCCTTAAAATAAAGGAAAATCTACAAAATCAAATTTAAAGAATGATCACCTGCCAAATTGCCAAAATTAATTTACTAATGACACTACATTTTAATTACAGGTCAATGTCAAGTGGTCTAAAAATAATGTTATTGGTTGCTTGACCGTTTTTAAATTTTTTTTATATTTTGCATGCTGTTGACCTTATGTTGACAGTTCAAAACCACTATTGTTTTAGTTTTATTCACATCGCTTTCGACATGGTAGCCATTTTTGTATCTTGGCATGTGACATTTTTGTCATATGTAAGTAAGGGCTAGCAATAACTTCATTATCTCAACTTTGCTAAGTCCTAGGACAAAATTTCAAATATTGTTATGTTAAGCAGACTGTAAGGTACTATTTTATCAATTATACTATGCTTCTAAAAATATTCATTCACCATAAATTTTTTAGTCAAAGTTTTGTATCAAAATCGCTAAAAATGTCATTTTTGGGGTAGGTATTAAAAGGAAAGGCAGTTTTTTTTAAGATTCGAATTTTTTTGGGTGGGGGGGGGGAGTGCATATATGCCAATAGTCTCAGTTAAAAATTATTTGAAGTTTGAGAGTTGCATACTTTTTTTTTCTACATGGCAGTAAAAATTACTTTTTCAGAAAATTGCCAATTTTAGAGTTTAATATCTGATGCAGTTATTTAAAATCTGAAATTTACTCTATTGTAAGTTACTCAGTAAAATTTTGAGTTTCAGATTCAAGTGGTTTAAGAGATACAGCCTTGCAAAATTTATTGAATAAATTAAATTACTGTGTTTATTACTTGTCTTCAGACATTTTTTGGTATTTATGGTGTAAATTAAGCTTTAGAATGTAAACAGGCATTATCACAATTGATAAAAAATATGATAGTGAATTTTAATTAATATGAAAAAAATAGTGAATTTTAATTGTTTAACAGATTTAAAAAAAGTGGGGCATAGGTGTTATATGCACTTAAAAAGTAAATGTTTCAAATAGTTCAAGTGGAATTGCAATACTTATATAGTTTGAAATTTAGAACAAGTGAAGCCATAAAAAATACACCTTATTTTATTTTGCATGCTTGTTTAAGGACAATGAAATTTCTTCAGAGAGATGGTGATATATGTATTATATGAATGTCCAGTTGCTGTGGATAGTTTTGATGGACAGCTTTCTTAGTACATTTGTCAGTGTTACCCATACCTTGTCCTCACATGATATTTCGAATGAAGTTCTAGGTCCAGCTGGGTGATAGAACTTCAAAAATATGTCTTTCTCTAAATTGATGTCCACAATTACTCCCAGCCACCTCTGTTCATCGTACACACAGGCAATGATGTCATTGTTCCTAAGAGTTGGTGGAACAGCTTTCATTATAGGAAGATTCTCATTCTTTTGAAATAGATGTTCAATAGCATATCATACTACTTTCCGAATTTGGAACAAGGTGATGAAATGCCCGTGTCCCAGGAAGTCACTGGCAGTTGTCAAATCTCTATATTAAATCTTCTTAAGTATTCCTCTTTAACATAAATGCATGTTATCCCTTTTATATTTTGCTTGCAGTAGTCATACATATGTTCAGGAGTAATGTAATTATTCAGAGGCCTTTGTAGACTTGCCTTAGTCACCTTTTGCTTTATTGTTCCACCAACACCATCACATGCATTCTTTCCATGTGATGATGCAAAGAAATTCCATTCAGCATCAAGACCAAGATCTTTCCTTGTGGTGGCATAGGTTAATAAAATCTTTGTTTCTATATTAGCCTGATGTTCCATGCAAAAGTAAATTACTTTGTCATCACTGGAGATAATTTGCTTAATATGTGTCAGCAAGTGTGTTAGGAACATGTGCACTGTAACCATGTTGTGGTCCAAGTTATTACTAATCACACAAATGCAGTGGCTGAGAAATTTGCCTTTTTGTTTGTAATACCACACAAATTAACAGTTGCTTGTTGGTTTACCCAGTGTGGTAGCTTTGGATCTCATCTTGAACTACAAAGTTGTCTGCAAGAATAACAAATTCAGTTTTATTTAGTTCTTTCTTTTCTTTCATGAACCGAGTTTGTGTTTTGCTATAAAATGGTGAGTCTAAAGTAAAACAAGCTTTTCAGATAGGGACTGAAATTTTTTTTTATTGGTTGAACAGTGATCATTTTAGCCTGATTATTTGTGGTCCACCGTTTAAAGACTATTGTCTGTCATGGCATCAGTATTTTCAAATTCTTGCATCAGATCTTTAAGGGCTTCCCTTCCTGTACATTTCACACATTTGTCCATCATACAGTTTGAACTATTCATGTCATAAACAAGCATGTCAAGCATGTCATTTTAATTAATACTAAGTGTCCCCCACACACACAATCAATCGTGAGCTTAACATTTTGCTGGTACAAACACAAACAGTACGAGTTCCTGAGGATCCAGCAATGACACCATTTAGGTCTGAGTTCTACAAATTTTGATCTTCCAATTTTACAATTTGGATTTTTTACTTTGAACTCTACAAACAGTTCATCTAAATTGCAAAGAATAAGTTGCCTCTGCTTATTATTTCCTTTTATGGAGACTGTCTTTGCCTGCACAGAGTCTGCTATACTAATCACTTTCATAAAATTCAAGGACAACAGCTAATTTCCTTCCTAGCTCCGGTAGAATACCTTGGTCTTAAACTAGATCTCTTGTCAGTTTTACTAGATGATCAAATACGCTGAACTCAGTTATTCTTTTTCGAGTCCAAGAACTAGGAAGTAAGCTAATTTTTTACCTTTCCTCCTTTGTCTGCTACAGCACACTTTAGTTTTGTTATTAATTCCTCCAACTCTTCTACTGCATCCACATTTTAGTCAGGCTCCTCTGTTACCGTATCAAAGGAAATCTCAAATTGCTTTGATGAATTTGAAACTATCTTTGCTTTTACGACTAGTGATCTTTCTGGTGGTTATTTTTCTTATTTTAGATTGTGGTGAAATCCCTAATGGAGCACAAGCAGAGTGTACATTTGGTAAGTGCTCAGTAGAAAACAATACGCTCCTTCATCCTCTTGACATTTCCTAATTGTAAAAATATTTTTTGTAACAGGTAGGACAGGATGATTTACCAGGAAAAAGCTCTAAGTTGCAGTTCATTTGGTTTGAAATATTCTTTTTGCATAATTTGCTTAAATTTTTTCAAAAATTTAAGCAAATTATGCAATTTTTTTTAAGACACTAAGAAAAACCAGGGGTGATTGTGAGGTGACACAAGAAACTCTGAAATTCTCAGCTCAGTGCCAATACACATATAATGTATAATATGCACATATAAACTAGCTACACAACAAATAGGCCCTAGTGCTTGTGCAGTTAAACTTTGCACCTTTTCTTGTACCCAATTTTCTTTCACTGTGCAAAATACTTCAGGCATTGCATCTTTAAAATCAAATTTTGCACTTCATATTATATGTTAATTGAGCAGTCTATGTAGATCAGTTTTACTTGAACTTGAAGCCTACAGTGGATTCCATTCAATTTCTAAAAGTAGTTATACACCGAATCTAAAATAATCAAATTATTTGAACTTTCAAAATATTGAAAAGAAGCCTTCCTTTCAGCAGGCTGTTATCTTGATAGCTTGTTTGATAACAAAAGAAACACACAAGGTGTCACAAATCGTCTACATTCACCATTCGCACAGACATGCAGTGTTTTTAATCAAACACTAATTCCCAAAGAAAATGGAACCTGAAGTTTATCTACCATTTTGTAACATTTTTAGAAATGAAATGTCAGATTCTTCTAAAACTTAAAAATCCGGATTTACGGGTTTGGAATGTGACAAAACCTGCAATTCTGGGCTACACACGGATTACAAACAGGTCTGTAAGAAAAACAGATTCCCCAAATTTTGCCAAAATCCATAGATCTTTTAAAGTTACACATTTTTTTTAATTAAGAAATCTGTATCCTACCTTAAGAAAAAAATTCAGACTTAATTTTAAAAGCTAACACATTTTGGCAAAATTTGGTGCATCTGCTTTTCTCAACAAATCACAATATCTCCAAAAAAAAAAAAAAATGTTGCATAAGTTGCTGAACTTTTCAGGAAAATAAGTTTTCACATTTTAATTCCCAAATAGAGGAGGTCCACCACAAGTTTCTGAACTAGGAGTTAGCAATTTCTCGGAATGCACAAGGGTTGGAATAAGGCAAAGATTGGGTGGTAGTGTGACACTGATGCTGATGTTGCCATGCACTAGTTGCAAACATTTTCTTTTAAACTGGAATATCTACAATTTTGATGCATCATCAGGAATTTCCACTACTAAGCAGATTTCCTCAACCATATAGTTCAGCCAGTCTTCCTCCACTTCTCTACCCAAGGCCATTACTTCATCCAGTCCATTATTTTTTAAACTTTATTTAATCCCCTCCATCTACTTTCTCCTTGATCTTCCTCTTTCATGAAGACTCCCACTCCATCAGAATTTTAGGAAATCTCTCTGATGACATTCTCCTTACATGGACGAACCATTGCAATTTCCGCATCTCAATAGTTTGAAGAATGTCTACTTTAACACTCATAATATCTCTAATTTTTGTATTACGCAGTTTTACATCTGGATTTTCTTGCAGAAAGTCTTCAAAAGTCCCTCTCTGTAGCCAATAATCTTTGTTGATGTCTTTTATTCAGTGCCCACGTCTCCGTACAAAACTTTTACCCATGCTGAAACTGCAATCAATACCACAGTACTCTCAAAACTTCCTGGAAATACTTTTTTCATTTTTATGCTGCTGTTTCCTGTCAAGCCATAGGAATAATTTAAAAATTAAAACCTATAATCATCATCATCATGCATGCTTTATGACTTTTTCAAGGCTGTATCGCTTAAATCACTTTAATCTCAAACTCAAAATTTTACTTAGTTACTTATAATAGGGTACCTTTAATGTGTGTGAATTTCAGGTTTTTGAATGAGTGCCCACCAGAGATATTAAACTCTAAAATTGGCAATTTTTGGAAAAAGTACATTTTTACTGCCATGTTGAAAAAAAGTATGCAACTCTCAAACTTCAAATAATTTTTAACTGACACTATTGTTATATATGCACTTCCAAAAAAAAATCTAATCTTAAACTGCCTTCCCTTTTAATAACCACCCCCAAAATGACATTTTTAGCAAATTTTATACAAAACTTTGACTAAAACATTTATGGTGAAGGAATATTTTTAGAATAGTATAATTGACAAAATAGTACCTTACCGTGTGTTTAACATATTTGAAATTTTGTCCTAGGACTTACCACAGCTGAAATAATGAAGTTACCACTAACCCTTACATATGCCAAAAATGCCACATGCCAAGATACAAAAATGGCCACCATATGCTGAAAGCAATGGGAATAAAAATAAAATAGTGGTTTTGAACTGTAACATATAAGGTCAACAGCATACAAAATATCAAATTAAAAAAAATGGTCTAACAGGCATTGGACCACTTCATATATGGATTGACCCTTACTGCTAATGTATCAAATGTTTCCACCCAGAGATTTTGGCACACAATTCTAGCTTCACTGACATTCATCACATATCAAGACCTTTTATACTTCATCCTAATTATTTTTTCTCTTGCAGGCATTTCCTGAATCTGGTAATCACATGATTTCTTGGCCTACCTCTACCTTTCTTGTAATTTCAGCTGAATAAGTTCATAGCTTCTCATCACTCATCCTTTAAATATGGATAAACCCCACCTAAGAATATTTGCCACTGGCCAACCAATAATATTTTGTTTCACATCATGCATCTTCCCTTGTATTACCAGAACATGTCTTTCCACACAAACACCCATAAGCAAAGTATTTAATACACAAACACCTGTGTCACTTCTGCAGTATTCAAATTTCACTACTATACATGAGTAGGAACAATTACTTGTTCAATGTATTTCTATCATGGAAAGAAGTTACGAGCCAACATTAGAATAAAACTAGTCTGAATTTATTGGATGAAGAAAGGCTCCATTTTTTATTTCTGTAAAATAATTGCTTTTAAAGCAATTAAATAATAAATTGAAATAGCTTTTAAAGCAGTTCTGACTTTTCATGGCAGCCAAGACCTGCACGATTCAGATTTGTTTTATTTTTCCACGGGAAGGGGCCAATATTTAGAAGGGCACTAATTGCCAGATTAAGAACATAGGGATATTTTATTTATCTGATATTTAATTATTTATATGAATATACAATTAAACCAATACGGCAGTGTTAGCATATAAATTAGTTTCTTGTACATCCACAGTAACTACATCAGGGATGTCCTAGAGTCAGATTGTGAAACCAGTACTTAAAATTTACAACAGTTTGACAAACTGGTTTTAGGTGAAAATTCAAAGGCAAAAATAACTTTGAAAGAAAAAACAAAACAAAGGAAAATGATTTATTGGCTATTATTATAAGCCTTAACTAGAACCTACTTATGCTCTATTCAAGATAAATGCCTCGGGTGAATGACCCACTGGATGTGGGAAGAGCAATGCTTGCATAGCTGACTTCTATACATACTGTACATACATATCACTAAGCTGTTCTCTGTAATTCACACATTAGCTCCACAAAGAAATACAAACTACCAGACAAATTTTTAACTGATTACTTACTGTTGCCTGTATCAAACTTCTCCATTTACAGCAATCTTGACCCAACTCTGGCTTCACTGAAACCCATCACATGATGTACACAAGACATAACTTCATGCTCATAATCTTTCTCATGAAGACACTCCTGAATCTGATCCTCCCATGACTTCCTTGGCCTTCCTCTGCCTTTCCTTCCTGCCACTTGGGCTAAAAAAAAATTCTTAGTGAGCATCTCACTCATTCTTTCAACATGGCCAAACCACCAAAGCATATAAGTCAACATTTTGCTTCACATTACACAACTGCAACACATCTTCATTCCTCACATGATCAGAACGTGTCTTGCCAAAAATCCCCTGCAAGACATTTCTCCAGCACACAAATTCCTCCTATGTTTCTTCTGTAGTACCCAGGTTTCACTGCCATACATCACAATAGGAACAATTACACTTTCATACACAGCCATGCAGGACTCTTGAGAACACATTTCTGTGAAAACCTCCCAAAGCAAGCTATGACTTTCAATGAAGAATACTCTACTAATTTCACGATACAATTTGTTCTGTCAAACATGCATCCTAAATACACAAACTCATTCACCTGGTCAATAACTGCCATTTAGACTTATTACATTCAGTGCTAACAGTTCCTCATTGAAAAACCATAACTTTGGTTTTTACCTTATTTATACTCAGTTTGAATTTCATGCAAACTTCGTACATCTGTGACAATATACCCTGCAACTCACTTGCTCTCAGCCAAACAGGACTGTCATAAGCATACAGCAATCTGCATACAGATATTACCAAGGCATAAACCACCATTGTCCATCTTGGCATCATTCATGCATGCATCCATAAATATATTAAATAGCCAGGGTGACATTACACAACCTTGTGACTCCTGCACCAATAGAAAAACATTTTGATAAAACACCATTCACTTGTTCACAAGCTCTACTGCCAACGTACATGGCTTTTACACTATTAAGTAGATTCCCAGTAATGCCATATTTATTAAATAACTTCCACAAGTGTTATTTACTCAGTCATAAACTAAATCTATAAAGGCGGCAAAAACTTTACTAAAAGCCAGATGCTTTTCAGTCGTGCATAATGCAAAAATTTGGTTAGTGCATCCTTTACCAGGCATAAAAAAACACTTTCTGATTTAAGACCAATTCCACTTAGTAGTTCTAATTCTGACTATTATATAGCTCTAATTATTGTACTATTCTCTTTTACGTGCGATATTTCAAAGTAACTTGTACAGAAAACTAGCAGATAATGCTTACCTTGGCATTCCTTTCTAGCGACGGGGACATTTCACGCACGTGTTTTCCGGTCTTTGTTGAGGTTATTGTCCTAAAGTCCGTTGTATGCGATGACTGGCTTTACTTCTCACACTTTTCGCTGGGTATACTCATTGGATCTTTGCTTTAGGATTCAAACATCAATTTTTACCGTTCTTTATACTCGAAATTTTCGCCCATACTCTGGGCATCTTCAGGAGCGTGGCGACTTTACCACCGATGTTCGTGGTTAACTTCGCGCTAATGGAGTCCGATACTCCTTGTTGCCATTCGTCAGAAAAACTTTCCTGGATATATTTCGTTATCAAGCCCGGCTGGCGCCATCTATGTTTCGTTAAGAACACTTTTTTCCCCCGTACTTTTTTTTTTTCCCATATTTTTTTTTTTTACTTTTTTTCCCCCGTTTATAGAAAAAATCAAATTAATTAATCAAGACCTAGAGCAAATAACTATGGCCTCCATGGATGTTAAGGCGTTATACCCAAACACTCCTGTCGAGCTAGCCATCGAATTGATTATGCAACAACTAAGCATCAACAAAGAACTAAACTTGTCACAATTGAAAAAGCTAAAGAATACCTTATATTTCATCAAGGAAAACAACATCTTCCATTTTGAAGGAAATATATATAAACAAACACAAGGTGGCCCTATGGGATCCCCATTATCGGCATTATACGCAGAAGTGATTATGGCATACCTCGAAAAAGAAATTATTCAAAATTTACCTGAAAAACCAATACTTTATGCTCGATATGTAGAAGACATTATTATAATGTCTAAACTTAACAAAGCCGAGCTACAAGATCTAGCACAGCAGTTTAGCAAAATCTGTAACACCATAGAGCTAACTATTGAGTTTGAAGAGGATAATTGCCTATCCTTCCTGGACATTCAACTAAAGAAAAACAAAAATAGTTTTGAATACTCTGTGTTCAGAAAAGCAACTTGCATACCTGTACTGATACCATACTCATCGCACCATCCAGTGATACATAAAAAAAAACAGCATAGTAAACTTGATACGGCGAGCGTACACACACACACATCTAACAGGCTAAAAAATCAAGAGCTAGAGTTTATCTCGAAAATATCACAAGAGTATGGGTACCCGAGCAAGCTAATTAATAAATGGATACATGAGAGTAAAAAGCATATGACTCAGAGTAAAGAAGGCCAAGAAGTGCACAACCAAAGGAAGATGAGAAATAAAAAATTGAAATACATTGGAGCTTTCCCATACCTGGAAGGAGTGAAGTAAAGAAATCAATAGGCACTGTGCTAGATATGACTTACAACTAGGAAGCTCAGTGCACACCGTGAAAAGTATGACTGTCAACAAAAAAACAGAGGAAAAAATGCTAGAAGAATCAGGAACCTACGAAATTCCAATAGCACACATACCCCCAATATCGTACATTGGAAGTACGAAAAACAGATTAAAAAAAAAAAGACTTAAACAACACATATCTAACTGGCAAAAAAAAGAAGCCAAAACTGCTTTAGTGCAATTCTGCTTGGAAAACCGGACATTCCCAAAGTTAGATGAAATTAAAATGCTAAAAAAGAATAAAAAATCGGAAAGGCAAATGAGGAGAGAAGAAGCAATATTAATCTACAAAAAATAAAGCAAGGGTATGTAACCAGAACAACCCTAGCACATTATCGGGCCTGTGGAAAGAACTAATAAGACAAGAAAAACAACAACAAAAGAAAAACAGGCAAAGAAAAAGACAAGAAAACCAGGATAGGAGAAGAAAATTAAAAAAAATAAAAAAAAAAATACGGGGAAAAAAGTGTTCTTAACGAAACATAGATGGCGCCAGCCGGGCTTGATAACGAAATATATCCAGGAAAGTTTTTCCGACGAATGGCAACAAGGAGTATTGGACTCCATTAGCGCGAAGTTAACCACGAACATCGGTGGTAAAGTCGCCACGCTCCTGAAGATGCCCAGAGTATGGGCGAAAATTTCGAGTATAAAGAACGGTAAAAATTGATGTTTGAATCCTAAAGCAAAGATCCAATGAGTATACCCAGCGAAAAGTGTGAGAAGTAAGCCAGTCATCGCATACAACGGACTTTAGGACAATAACCTCAACAAAGACCGGAAAACACGTGCGTGAAATGTCCCTGTCGCTAGAAAGGAATGCCAAGGTAAGCATTATCCGCTAGTTTTCTGTACAAGTTACTTTGATTTAAGACCTCTTACTTTTTCAATAATGACCATACCAAACACTTTCCCCACGATAGTTCTCGCAGTCAGTCTGATCACCTTTTCCCTTATACAAGGGAACAATGATAGCATCCCTCCAATCCCGAGGAAACATTTCTAACTCCCAGCACAACTGGAAAATTTCAGTTAACCAGTCAATTATGGAGTCACCACCATATTTCAACATCTCAGCAGTTATGCCATAAACTCCTGGAGCCTTACCATTCTGAAGTGATTTTAGAGCTTTACACACCTCTTCCCTTGAGATCCCTCCTGTGTGCTTTTACCTTTCACTAACATCTGCTTCTGCCTCAGAATCATCTTTGCTTTTTGATCTAATAACTCACAGAAGTATTCACCCCATCTTTCACTTTGAAACTCATTGGGCTTCCATATCATTTCCCCAATCTTATTCTTGACACAACTTACAGCTTTGTTGCCCCTATTTTCCCTGAGTCTCTTGTACTTCCAGAAAGTTTTCCTATTTTTCCAAAAAAAAAAAACAATTCCTGCCTTTCCACCTTCTCCTTCCTATATTGTCTCTTACTCTGGCAAACCAGCTTAGCCACTTCATCCTTCTTAGAGATATTCATCCACAGACACTATCTTGCAACATCCCCAAATAGGCTTCCTTCTTTCTCTCGACTGCCTCTTTAATAGCTATTCCACCAAGCATCACCTCCATACGTACCCACTATTGTGGTGCCACAGACCTCTTCAGCACCAGTGACAACCCAGTTTTTAAAACATTTCCACTTTTCTACATCCTTCTCACATGACTTCAGTTCTTTCAGTCATTCTCTAAGTTAGAGTAATGTTTACTATCTTCAGGGAGACTTTCAACCTTTATTCTTTCCATCATAGGACTCTTCCTATTCCTTTTCTTCCAGCCAACATTCAGTTTCACTCATAACCAAATAATGATCAAATCCAACCTCATCACACAAGTGTTAACTAAGTGAATTATACATAATATCTAAGGTATTGTTTACCCGATATTGTCAAAGTATTTTGCATGCTGTTGCTCTGAGGCACGTGCTCCCGGCCTGAGAGTTCTTAATGTTACGGGTTTTTGGTTAGTTATAAATTTTTTTAATAAAACAATTAGGTTATATATTTTCAGTTCTACATTCATTCATACAATCAAACATTTTAAACTTACTTTCAATTAAAAGATTTTAGTGGAAAGTTATACTTATCGGGTCAGGAGACTTCTCACAAGGGGTTTGTAGTCACGTTATGGCGAGCGCTTTCGACACAGTCTGTGTGTCATCGTCAGGCCTTCTACAAGAGGGTTACCGCGCATGCGTGTGTGGCCGCTGGAGTTGCTTGTCGGGAAAATGAAAGGAAAGTTTTGCGGTTCGAAAGCGCTCGCCGTAACGTAGTGACGACGAACCCCTTGTGAGAAGTCTCCTGACCCAATGAGTATAACTCTTTCTACTAAAATATTTTAATAGTAAATTTAAAACGTTTGATTGAACGAATGTAGAACTGAAAATATATAATCTAATTGTTTTATTTCAAATTTTTTATAACTAACCAAAAACCTGTAACATTAAGACCTCTTGGACCGGGAGCATGTGCCTCACAGAGCAACAACATGCAAAATACTTTGACAATACCAGGTAAACAATACCTTAGATATTATGTATAATTAACCAAAAGCATGTTTATAGCATAAGACAACCCTTAAGGTCGCCTCATGAATTACATATTTCGTAACAAAGTGTTTCAGATGATCGTAAACAAAATCTATAACACTTAACCAAGAGTACAATTTTCAAGTATGTGTGGATATAATTGGTTGAAAAACGCATTAGATACACACAAACCATTTTCAATGCAGAGTTAAATGAATCTTTCACCATTATTGTTCATACAAGGATCATTACACTTACTCAGAACATTATCAGAAATTGCATTCTGCACACCTACTCTAGCATTAAAATCCCCTGCTAATATTTCTCAAGAAATCTTCCTATCAGAAGGTTCCGAGTCACAAGGAGCATACACTACAACAATTACTATTCTCTGAAACCAAAGTTTTTCACTTTCAAATGAATCAAAGATGCAGCTTTTCACTTAAAATCACCAACACCAGCCTGTCCTCACATTATCCAATACTCCAGACCACACACTCACAGTTCTATTCACTTCTGTACCAATTTCCTTCTTTTTGGTTTTACTTACACACAACACATCCAATCTATACTTATTCATTTCTTCAATCACCTAATTCATCTTTCCATTTATACCTCTAGTATTCCATACACCAATCTTACACTCACTCAGCAGAGATCTTTCTTGCATGTCTTTTGGAAATTCCAGTTCAATTCCATGGTGGACAGTCCTCAAAAGTGTGCTTGGTCCACCATATCACACACTTGAGTCTGGAGCATTGTATCTGTGTTTTTAATCAGGTAAGTACACCAGTGTGGGGGATTAGCCCACAGCAGACAGTTCCAGTTGGTCATTCAACCTAAGGATTCTGGAATAAAACCCAGCGAGTTGGGGTGTTTTTGCAAATATCACACAGAACTAGTTGGTACCTCTCCAAGATTCACAGAGGCCCTTATTGCTGTTCTGTGTGCCATTGTTGCCTATGGGAGCACCCTGAGGAGGCAAACCCATCTCACTAAGACTGCCCATTAGCCAACTTCTATGTAGACATAAAATATTTCATTAGTAAAATAAAAGAAAACAAAAAGCAAGAAAAAGTAAATGTTACACATTACCCAAATATTCGATTAAAAATCTGAATGTCCAACCAAATATTCATGCTGCAACCCGGAGCTGTTTAGCATTTTGGGTTTTTTGCAAACCACATTAGGACAAGGAATCACTATACACCGTGAAGACACTTATACTGTCAGTATTTTACTGGGCATGCTGAATTTTTTAATTAATGAGAAATACTGAAGAACCCTTTTTTGAAAGTTGCATAACTGTTATAAAGGCACCAGCTGGCAAACAACTATTTTCCAAGTCTTCCAACTATGGTTCACCCATACACAAGTATGAATACTTCCAAGGTAACTCACATGGGAAGCTCATATTTGCCATTTACCACAAGGTTGTAACCTAAGTGCTGGGAAATATTCATTGAAATTATTCAGGGACCCATGTGGTCCAACATGGCACATTAGGCAGGTAGTCACAATTAAATGCCTACAGAGTAAAATTCTTTAATAGCAAAACTATTCATTTGTGTAAAAAGTCTTACAAAAGCCATGCATCATAATGCTTTATCTACACGATGTAATCTATTTAAAAATCTTATTAGTTATCACATCTATGTGATTAGAGTGGAAAAAAATTCCTATTATTACCACATTTGTTACAGTTGATACAGATTACCCAAAAGGAACTTAAGCTCTGAACAGAAAGTTGAAAAATAAATTAAGTCAACATAATAGATATTTTTAAGGGTGTAAATGATGCTAACATTTACATCAAAATCAACACATGGGGGCAAATTCACCAATGAGAGAGGTTCATGAGGCACAATTGCATGTTGCATTTCCGTTTGTTCTAGCACACCATGCATCATGTCTAACAGTGCATCTGGATCCTACATCATTTTATTAATATTGCCATTTCAGGTAGGTTCTGAAATTTCTAGTATTTTGATGGTTGGGCCAACGTTAGACTAACTGCTGTATTTTTTTACCCTGTTTCTAACCTTTCTGGAATGGAAACAACTGAAGAACAAAATTAATAGAAAACTTGAAAAATTCAGCATTTTGATGCTTAGGTAAGAATATTTTATACACTTATTGAATTGTAACCTGCCTCTTACACAGAAGATCATACACACTGTAATCTGGACTTCTCAAACTGTTCAACATTTAGTGAAATATGTGAACAGAATAGTCTTTTGAAAATACATTAATATTTTCAAGATATTTGTACCACAACTAATTGTACAATCTCAGATTATATTTTTCAGATTCACACCAAATGTAATAGCCTACAATTTTTTTTTCATGCTGGTTGAGAGTTATTTTGCCTTTTAAGTGACAATGAACTTGCACTTAAACCATCAACCAACTTCAGAGAATTTGATTTTTTAATTTGTTTTCTCCCCCCCAATCCTTTTCATATTTTTTTATTTTTTGGCATGGGGAAATTAAGTGTAGTTCGAAGTGTGCTTAAAGTTACGTATAATGTTTAAGGCAAATATATTTCAGCCATTGCTATGGCCTTGAAACTAATTTGTTGTGTTACCAAATTCGAAAGTTTTTTTTTTTTTAACGGTAACTCCAGGTGATATGAAACAATGAGAGATTTCCAGATAGGAATTTTATACACTTCCGGAGAAGAAAGCGGCAATATAGGGTCTGTCATTACGAAGGAGTACAGAGATTGCTCGCTCTTTTTCAATCTCTGAACTCCTTCATAATGACAGACCTTATATAGCACTGCTTTCTTTTCTGGAAGTGTGTAAAATTCCTATCAAGACCAAGGACAGATTTTTTTTTTTTTTTTTTTTTGGATTCGAAGTTTAACGACCACCGTGAGCAACTCAATGGGCTATAAGCAGTCGCCCGTCTCTAATTTAGGGTCACTGGTTCCAGGGAAGGGAGAGAGCCAGTGCCGTAAGACAAACATCCATGCCTCACCGGGATTCGAACCCGGACCCCTTTCGGACGAATGATCAGAGGCCATCGCCTTAGACTACTGCGCCACCGGGGCGGCCAATGACAGATTAACAGTACATGTAGGAAGTTTATTCCAGAAAATTCTTTAAAGACTTCAGGAACACAAATCAGATGTTAAATCTGGAAAACCTTCCTCTTCCCTGTCTCAACTTACTATGGCTACACTTCTGCTGTTCCACTTTGGTCAGATACAAAAAAGTTTGCTTCTTTCCAAAATAGTTTTGCTGAGGTTTAGAATTTGGAAATTTTTCTTTTCCAAAAATTTAAACTCCGATCTTCCCATTTATGTTCCATACATCTTAAAATCTTGCATTGCTTCATGTTACCCGGAGTTACCATTAAACTTACACCTTTCTAATCTGGCAATGCAGCAAATTGTAGTTGCACTGATGAAGGCCATAGCAATGGCTGAAATATACACTGCTGGCCACCCAAAATGCAACACCAAGAAGGACATAAGATAGCAAAGCCAGATTTACTGGACACATAACAGATACAAAGATGAAACAATTGAGCTTACAGGCCCATGTGACTTGCGGAACACGCAGACATCAATAGTTCGTGTGGCCTCATGGCTGACAATAATGGCCACTACATGCTGTAGCATTGAACAAAAGCTTTGGTGTGGGCTTGGGATATGTTGGTCCAAGCCGCAGGTGGTGCTTGCCGGGCCACTTGGTTGCCGATAAGTGACCAGACATGTGCGATAGGTGACATATCGGGATGACAGGCGGGCCACGGCAGCAGTGACACCTGTGGGACATGAAGAATTGTTGCACGATGCAGGCCACGTGCATGCGCTCTTTGTCCTGTTGAAACATGGCTGCTGGCAGGTCCTGCAGCTAAGGGAGGACTACAGGCTCCAAAACGTCGGAGATGTAGCGGTGGCTGTTGAGTGTACTGGTGATGCGTACCTAAGGGGTGCAGGTGTCATATCCAATTATGCCCCAAACCATAATGCCAGGTGACGGACCAGTATGGCGATGCATAATGCAGGCGTCATACAGTCTCTCGCCGCGTGGCTTTGACCATTGTGGTGTTGCAGGCAGAAGCGGGATTAGTCAGAGAAGACAATGTAGTGCCATTCCGTAGTCCTGGTGTGGACTTCAACGGCCCATTGCCGCCGCACTCGCCGGTGGTGTAACGTCAATGGTAATCGGAGCAATGGGCGCTGTGCGATAAGTCCCCACTCCTGCAGACGACGTCGAATGGTACGTGCTGACACAGGTCGTTGCACAACACACCTTAATTCCTGCGCTAACGTTCGTGATGTGGCGGTGCGAGCCGTCAATGCCAGTCTCGCAACATGCCGGTCCTATCATTCGGTGGTGTGCTGCAGTAATAGCTCACGTCAGTCCGTCCGTCCCTCCTGTACCCACCAAATCCATACTCGCCTCTTTGTTGCTAGATGTTGTCCCACACTGGTGCCGATGTCTCGGTACGATAAACCGCTGTCATGATAAGCTACTGTTAGTCCTCTGTTGAACTCCGGAAAGCTTCCCATGCACAGTTCCGGCAGCATAACACTTCCACCACTTACACCCCGCCTTCTGTGCACCCTTCTTATAGTGCTTCTCGGTGGCGTGCCGGGCGCACATGATTTGCATATGCCCTGCAATGCTAATCATTTGCATGTCCTCTCGTGGGAGACATTGCGAGAATTTCAGGCCAATCGGATGCTTCCTTCTTGGTGTTGCATTTTGGGTTGCCAGCAGTGTATATTTGCCTTAAACATACGTAACTGTAAGCATGCTTCCAACTACCATAAAAACCTACTTGTTTTTGGTTACATACTTTGTCTACCATTCATTTATGGGGAAATTACTTGCTAGTGAATTATATTAACAAAAAAAGGAGCAGGAAAATAAAGCAAAACTAGCATTATATTTGTGAAAAAATATTTTTCGTAGCAGAACACTGCCCCCTAGATTACTCTTCTCCCCCCCCATTCCTGGTTCTAGGACCTAATTAGTGCTGCTCAGGACTTTCTGCACAGTATACTATATAATATTGACTCAAGTCTGAATGTACTCACCTTCAGTAGACAAGAACCTATATATCACTGCACTGCTTGAAGTATTCATTTTCTTCAAATAAGATGAATTCCGCAGTGAGACTAAAAATCTATTCTTTGATTTTGAGGAATCATATTTATGTCCTCGTTCATGATCCCAGTCCTAAGAAAAAAATCAGCCTTCAGTTTTGCACAGCAGTAAATATGGAAGACATCTTTTAAAGTCATAAAAATATTTAAAACTACATGGAACAAAATTCTTACAGAGTACTGAACAAAGTCAACTTTATAGTAATAAAGTAGGTTGTTGGGAGGAGAAAATACTAAACTATTTTCTCCTCCCCCTTTTCATTGTCAGGATTAGCAGTAAATCACAAAACTAGTTCAGATATCCTTGAATATTCTTCCAAGCATGAAATAGATATAGCAGTGTCCTGGTTGCAGCAAAATTAAACTGGTATGGTTTTGCAAAACATTCAGAGCTTTAACTAGTCTGAGTGCTTTTATTGGGTTGGAAAGAAATTAATGTCTGAAAATGAAAGGTAACAAAAGTGCTAATTACCATACACACAAGTACAAATCAGTCCAAAATGCAGTCCCCATCATTTGCCATGACCTGCTTCCATTGCATGGACAGCTGTTTGATACCATCATAGCAGCTTGGATGCAAAAAAGTGAGTAAGCACATGTCTGAGATCGTTCATGTTGGTGAACCACTGTTCATCCAGGAAATGTTGCAATGACTGCAAAAGGTGGTTGTCACTTGGAGCATTGTCCAGGAAATAGGCTGGGTGTAACAGCAGCTACCAACCCAGGTCCCTGATCTTGTGACAGGTCACCAGTACATCAGTGTTGTGTGAAGTGTTGCTCCATCCTGCTGTAAAAGAATGCCCTAAAATTCAGCAGTGCTGGTTGTTTCCGATATGAGCGATGCACACAGATCATTATGCTGAAGACAGTACACATTGGTGGTGATAGTGGTGTCTGGCAGTAGCTCAAAAAACAAGACATCCCACCAAACAGACAAGACCTTACAATGGTGTAAGCCAGCTTAGTGGGTCAGCATGGGCTTCAGTTTTGGGTCCAGCCACTGTTTCTGAGCACTGATATCTTCATACAAGATGCATTTCTCATCTGTCACAATGCGGTCCAACAACAGTTCAACTTGGTCACTTGCAAGCTGAGAAATGCATGCAATCATGTAATTTGCTTTCTGCTCAACTATGAGTTGATGATGGGGTACCCATAGTCCCCTCTTGTGCCCCTTCCCAAGTTGATGCAGGTGCACAATAATGCTTGTGTGGGTAGTTCCAAGCTGTTCGACCAACTCTCACATGGTCACAAGCGGGTTGGTTCACCACTAAGCTTTTCAGCATGTCCACTGTTACGTGTCTTCTGGCTTTGGGACAGCCTGACAGGTCAAAATTTCCCTCTCAAAACCATTCAAACCAGTGACTATATGATGTGGCATTTGAGGTACATGATGGTAATGTTCCTTACAGCACTTGCAGGGATGCTATTGCGATGAAACTCTTACAGCATGCAATGGCGGATGTATTCCTTGTCCACTTCCATGCTGGCTGAGGCTTAACACTCACCTTCTGGCAGCTAACTGCCATTGACTTAAGCCACCTACCAGCTGATGTCATGCCAGTGTGTTGCAGTCTCAATGGCCAATGTGCACCGCAGCTGGGGCTTTGACTACCTCGTCATTGGGCATTACTTTCTTTCCAACCCAATACAAATCTTCTAGCTAAAAGCTTAAGTTCTCACAAAACTGGACAAGAATGTTCATTACTAAACAGTGTGCAGTTACAGCCTTCAAATTCACATTAAAACTTTTATCATATAAAGTTGCAAGAACAAAATATTAGTAATACTTTCAGCTCAACAGCTAACTGTCCTCACTATCAATGGAGAATTTCAGGGGGAATCTTAACTCATCCCTAGTCAATGTTACTGTATGAAATGAGTTTTTTTTTAAATCCTATTAGTAATTTTTTGCTAAGAAAGCGTTCTTTTATGTTGAACACCTAAAATGTATTCAGTTACTGTTACCATTTACTTCAAAATGTGCTCCTGTGCACCTAGGGTGTGATTTGATGTCCATGTTGCATTGTAAAGCACTACAAAATATTCTTACAGCCTATTCAAAGTCATTCTTACTATGCATATATGATACACATGTATAATACAGGTACAAAAGACAGTTTTCTGTACAGAAGGAACAGCTATACTGAAATACATGTAACACTAGAGTGCTTGACATACATAAAAGTTTATTCATGGTCAGAGCTTTCTTTTGATACTGCCACATCTGCAATTTGGAAAAGCAATGAAAAATGCATTTAAACAGTCTGCTTTCATAATAATTCACAGTGTCAATGTTTAATTCTATCTCTTACAGCATTGTTTACACTTGCTTGTAATTCCTACAATAGCAGTTTACACAAAATGTTTCAGAAAATACAAACTCACAAAATTAAAGATGCATAGATATACAGTCTAGTCACATTGTGACCACCTACTTTTGATGTCAACAGCACGTAGCCAATGAAAGAAGGCATGTGTCGTGAGCTGGCTTGGAGGTTATATAAGGTGTGCTGTAGGCATTCTGAAAACATCCCTCATTGCTATCGTGGATAAAAGGTGTGATTTATCAGATTTGCAAAAGGGTTGATAATCGGCTTTTTGGGCCAAGGGTGGCAGCATTTCTGAAACAGTGCAGTTTGTGAACTGTGTGTGCTGCTGTGGTTAAAGTATCATAATTGGAGAAATGGCACCATTACGAATAAGTGATGTGGAAACTGCGGAGCACCACGTGCCATTGATGCGAGAGGTGAAAGTTGGCTTTGAAGGTGCACGAGGGCCGATCGACATGCTACAGTGGAGCAACTCACTGGCCAAAGGAATCAGGGGACTACCGGAAGTGTGTCAAAAATGACAGTTCAGTGAACCCTCACGTTAAACAAAGGTTTCATCAGCGGAAAAGGCTTACATTTGCACGGCAGTATCTGAATTGGACCTCCGCTGATTGGCAAAGGATTGCCTTCTTCAATGAGTCGCATTTTCTGCTTCATCGAACAGATGGACGTTGGTGTATAAGGTGAGAAACATCAGGGAACAAACACTTCAACCATTGCTGGAAGAACACAAGCTGGTGGTGGTTTGGGGGGGGGGGGTGTTATGGTCTGGGGAATGTTTTCATGACATTCTCTGGGTCCACTCATACCTGTCGAAGGCACTATGGACCGAATTAGTTATGAATCCATCCTTGCAGACCACATACACCCATATGTGCTGCTTGTCTTCCCTGGGGCAGATAAAATCTTCCAGCATGACAATTCAGCGTGTCAAACAGCTAGAAATGTCCGAGAGTTGTTGGAAGAGCACGATGAAGACTTCAAAGTACTTCCTTGGCCCCCTAATTCCCCAGATTTAAACCTAATTGAGCATCTGTGGGACCACACCTCAATCTTGTTGTTCACTCTATGGATCTTCCACCACAAACCCTCTAGCAGCTGTCAGATGCACTGCACTCAGAATGGCTCCACATACCTGTGAACACCTTTCAGCACCTTGAGTCAATCACAGCCTGTCTAGCTGCTGTCTGCACTGCACACAGCAGTTATTCTGGATATTAGCTGGTGGTTACAATGTGACTACCGTGTATAAGAGAAAACAAGGTAAGAGGAATTTTTTTAATGGGTATGTACAGCAATGTGTGTTTATATGACTGAAGCAGAGTACCAAAATATACCATTAGATGAATAGATTTTGGTATGCTGGAGAAACTTAGGGAGACCATCTAGCAGTGGATTGATAATGGCAGTGGATATATTATATACGTACGCCGATGAGCCATTACATTATGATCACCTACCTAATAAGCTGTAGGACCCCTTTAGCCTGCAAAACAGTGACAACTCGACAAATCGGTGATAGGTATCCTGGGTTACCTGGTATAATGTCAACAGCAGGTCCTCCAGTTTCCGTACAATTTGGGGTGGTGGTGATTTAGCACGAACCAGCTTTTCCAAGTCAAACCACAAATGCTCGTTTGGGTTTATGTCAAGTGAATTTGGGGGCCAGACCATTAACAGAATATCAGCAGCATGTTCCTCAAAACACTCCTTGACAATTCTGGCAGTGAGGCATGGTGCATTATCCTGTTGGTAAAATCCATCACCAGCAGGGAACACTATTGCCATGAATGGGTGAACTTAGTTTGCAATGATGTTCAGATACCTGACAGCTGTCAGGGATTATGGTATTGGGATAATGGGGCCTAAAGTATCCCAAGAAAACATCGCCCACAGCGTAACACCACTGGCCTGTTTCCACCCAACAGTGCATCCAAGTGCCATAGCTTCTGTTGGTAATTGAGGTATCCGCGCTCTGCCATCTACGTGATGCACCAGGAATCTCTAGTTCAGACCAGGCCACTTTCTTCTAATCGTCCACGGTCCAATCTTGATCCATTTCATGTGTTGTTGACGACGACATGGAGTGAGCATGGGCACCAGGCTGGGTCTTCGGCTACGCAGGCCCATGCGCAGAAGGCTCTAGTGAATTGTGCTGCGACACATTGCCCTAATCACTGTTGTAGCTGTGGTTGATTTGTCACTGGCCAGTGCACGACAATTTCTGCTCCCCTCTGGCATAGAGCAGTTGCGGCGACACAGCTGAATGACTGTTCGTCATTTGACCATCTGTGCACCACTTTTGATAAGTACTCACTACAGTGGCACGTTAACAACCCACAAGCCATGCCATTTCCGAGATCAAAGTTCAGAGGCGCCGTGCCATCACAATTTGTCCTTTATCAAACTGATAAATTGGCAGCTTTTCTCATTCTGACTTTGAACACTAACCAAAAGCTGGTTTTTGGTTTGTATATATACTGCTCTGCAATCTTCACCTGCGCCATTGTTCGGTCTCCAGGCACACTCATTTCTCGAGGCTGGGGGTGGCCATAATGGAATGGCTCATTGGCGTATCTATACAAGCAGCATTGCATTCAAAAAGAAAGATAAAGGACATAGCTATTAGCATAGTTTTTGAGGAAGGTGTAGAGTGAAAAAAATTTCAGCCTTCGCAATGTCTTCTAGCTTTCACAGATAGTTATATCAAAAGTTGTTTCAAAATCCAAGAAAAATTCTAGATTCAGAAGTCAGAATTTGTTTTATATTAGTTATCATTGCAGCTGGCTGTAATACCTAGGCTAGGCTGTTTTAGGTAAAAGAAATACGAGGTGGCGATTTTTATTGTTCTTTGCACCCACGTTGTCTTGCCCAATGGAAGCCCTGCAGATTTTGTGGCACCACGATATCCATTGTAGACTTATCAGGAACTTTCTGCTACAGGGAAACATAGCAAGTGCTTATTCAAGTTGCTGATGATAGTATTTAAACCACAAAGGAATTAAAAAATACAAAACATGAAAAAATTTATTAATGCAGAAAAGTGATTTCATACTTTTTTTATATTGGCCTTATAAAATGCAGCTTTTCACAGTACTTCCAATACAAATCAATGGAGCGAGTATTTTTCTAAGACAAAATTCAAACTGAAAATAGTTACTTACCTTGTCTTCCTGGAAACTACCATTTTCATGATCTGCAGTTGCTTTCAGAACAGAGCCCGGAACAGCATTATCGCTTTTTAAACTTCAAATTTGCTGAAAATGCATGGTTTTCCATTACATCTTGTTATATCAAGAAACAAAATGAGCAAATATTTTTGTTTTGTTTAAAAACGAAGTTCAAAATCTGAACTTTAGTTAGTAGCCATCTTTCATTCCCCATAAAGTAGTTCTCAAGAGAGAAAGTGTTTTTGAACTTTACTTTTTTGTTAAATAGAAAAAATGCTTGCTCTTTCCCTTGAAGCTTCAAGATGTGACAACGAAATGGGAAAACATACATTCTGGGCAAGATTAAATGTGAAAATTTGGAACTGTTTCTCAGTGCCCTCAGAAATGAAACAATTTTATGGGTCACAGATATAATGCAGATTCCATCACGAACAGATTTCTTTCAAGTACCGATTTTGAAACTGAATTTGGTTTAAGGGGTGGGGGAGAAATTCTTGCTCTACACTGGTTAGTTTTGAAGATGCTATTAGAATTTGGGAAACAAGCATTTCATTAGGAAAACCTGAAAAATTACAAAGTTCTTAAAAACAAGTGTAGGGCAAGAATTTTTCCCTTTCCATATTAAAAACAAAGGAACATTATCCAAACAAAAAATAAGGGGGAGAAATAAAAAATAAATCCATAAAAACTGAATTTGGTCAGAAAATGCAGAAACAGAAAACTACAATAACATTCTCATCACTGTAAGAGCAGTCATTCAAGGCATAATTTCCAGTGGTCCCAAACTACATTTTGTTGTGTCCAGTGTTTAACTTGTTAGTACTTGTACACAATTTAGATAAAAAACAAAGGTAATGCCATAATACAAGCAACTTTGAAATCCACTGGGAGATGAAGTGAAGTCTGGCAGCATAGACCGGGATGTGCAAGCGGGGGTAGATTTCGGGGAGGCAGGACACCTCAATCAAATTTTAAGTTTGATAAATTAATATCAGTGACGTCGGAGAAGTTAAGAAAACGTTTTGCTGTGAGAAATCTTAATGCTACGTGGCACGGTTATATTTTCAGTGAAAATAATTTATTAGTTCAGTAAAACCTTTAATGGACACCTCCACAGAATGGCAAGTTTTGGTGAGACAACAGCTGCTATAGGATTAACATTAGCAATAACCTCCAAACAATGGGACCTCTTAACAATGGTCAATGGACACCCCAGTCTGTCCTGAAGGAGTTCTAATGGGACACTTTGCCCGTAAGATTTTATGCAGTTCCTTCAATACTTTAGCTGGAAGAATAAAAGGGGGATAAAGAATGTTGCTATACATGCATTCTGGCAGGTACAGTGGAATGCTTAAGCAAAAATAAACGTTACCTAAGGTGAGCTTCATATCCCATGTATATTTCAATCCCCCTAACCCCGCGTTAAGTGGGTGTGAGATAGTGTCTTGAAATGCTGCCCGTTGGCAGCGGTGTTGATTGGTTTTGTTCCTGCTTTCCACTTATGGCCAGCAAACTCTTCAGTTACACTTCTGTCTCTTAACATTTTTCTGCTAGAGTAACATAATGCTAATCTTTCAAATGGCTGTTCAAGACCAGGTGTTAGGCATTGCCTTCCTAAAATCCACTACAACATGATTGTAAAAGCTTTGCTGGGCAACCAGTTCTAGTGAGCAATATGGGAATATAACAAGAGAAGACTGCACATTTAAACTGCTAGTTATTCCTTTTTCTGCTTAAAAAAACTCAGCTCTAAACAACCAGTTTTGTTACTGCTCTGAATCTGAACAATGTTCAGTTTTTTTGTAGGCTAACACTTGTGTTTGCATTTTGGATTATTCACAGCAGCATCTGAATTAGTTTCAGTTTTTTTCTTCAGTTTCATGTGGAACAATTGTGTTTCATTAAATTTTCTTAATTTACGGGGAAACAGAAAATGCTGCTAAAGGTATTTAAGTTGAAAATACTCAAAATACGTGGCGACAGTAAATAAATAAATACATCGCTCTTAACCACATTCTAGAAACACACAGCAACCAAAAAATTGTTTTTCAGCTTCCGCTGTGGAATTGAACCAACAGAACTCTTGATATTACATATAAGTCATGGTGGCCAACAATCCACGGTGCTATATGTATTTTTAAGTCAGCTTCTGACATAAATCCGTAAGATCGGCTCAGCATCTGAGACGTCTCCATCTGGTGGGCATTAACAGCACTAGCTATATATATATTATAGCAATTAAATCAAAGGGCGAGATCCAAGTTGAAAATACTCCAAATACGTGGAGACAGTAAATAAATACATTGCTCTTAACCACGTTCTAGAAACACACAGCGACTGAAAAATTGTTTTTCAGCCGCCGCTGTGGAATAAAGGTATTTATTTCATGTAAAAATGAATAAAAATTTTCAAATATTCTGGTGCAAGGGGTGGCAAATCTGGGCTTTCACCCGGTCAGCAAATGCCCTTGGAGCGCTCCTGAACATAGATGTTAGGCAAAGCTGGAAGCATTCTCTGACTACAATCGACTCAGACTCCTAAAGGGCCCATCTATAAATGGAGTTTGTCTTGCAGCACAAATAGCAGGCAGCTTCATTCTCTGATGACCGTTGACTCAGGGATGTCCAAGGCACCGTTTATAAATTCTGTTTGCAACAGTAACCTGGGAAAAACTGACAGGATTGTAAAGCGGCAGCATACAAATTGAAATTTGACTTACCACATTGATAGAAAAACACCTGCACTCAGTTACAGTGTGACAACATGTTTTGTCCATACCCTTGTGCATGTGCTTTTTTCTCATATTAACATGTTGCCCTACTTACAACACATGATCTCCTTAGAATTGGTGGATCATCTTTTGCCATTTCCCCCTGGTGCTGTTTTGGTCTGTTGGGTTGGTGCCCAGCTACTATGGCTCAAACTACATGCAAAATATGTTGACTTACACTTACCAGTGGCAGCCGGTAACCACGTGCAGCACGCTAAAAAATTTTGAATTCAGATTCGTAGTGTTTATTGTAGCTGAAAACCTGAATGTGCATGCATATGATTTGCTGCTAGCCAAATATCTGATTTTTAGACTGGCCGTAATCAAGACTCCTCCTGTTCGTCATTCGGTCTGTAGTGTCAGTTAGCACACAGGAATAACAGTGTGGTTCTGCTGCCGGCAATGCATTTTCAGTCTTTCGTGCAGCAAACCAAATGGCACGGCTCCAACAGCGTGTCATTCCTGCCCCCTACACCACACACCACTTGGGGGTCCTCGTCAAACCGGCCACAAGGGTTTCCAGCGTGCTGTATTTCTCTCAGCACAATGAGATCAGCAGCAGCAAATGGCATTAAAACCAAAGACCCCCATTCCCCCATCAGAACTGGGAGCAGGTCAGTTGACCAATAGAATAGAGGGAAAACTTATCTGATTGTGCTCTCACGTTCGCTTGATCAAAATTAAAATCTATCTGCACTTCTAATTTTTGTTTTATTCTGTGGTTTTCATAATCTTAATTTCATGGATGGAGACAGAAATAATTCAGTAGATTCTTTATCAAAACTACCATTTTCTTCAAGAACTTTAGAGGGGAAAATTGGAGTCCTTAGGTCGACCAACACCAGATTTGATTATAGCTGAGACAGCGGACTAAGGGAGATACAGAAATTCAATACTACTTGCTTTAAAGATTAGGAGAAGTGCTATCTGGAATACATTGTCAGAATGGACCGTGGGCTACTACCAAAAAAGTTATGTTATTACCCTGACAGCAGGTAAAACAGTGAGGCAACTAGAGAAAATAAAGCTACATTTGAACTTAAGGTTTGCATAATGTGATAAATGGAAGCTCAGAACATAAAAGCACAGGAAAGTACTAGTTCAAGCACCAGCTATAATTTTAGTAATTATATAATACGCATTTTTCTAAATTTCATAAAGAAATGGATCTGTACACTTTAGGTTAAGAATTAGGGAACATATCACTTAGGGTTAGACTGGAAGTGGTGATAGACAAAGAAATTTAAGTGTATAAACATCAGCTCTTGTATATAGTGCTGGGTGCCAGTCCAAAACAATACCAGGGAGAATAAGGAAAGTAAAGGTGACCCATGCAATTCTAAGTAAGAACACCATGCATTGTAATGAGGACTACTCTGTAATATGAGAAAACAGACTTGCATGCACAATGGTATGGTAATATTAAAATACAGTCCAGATGCCTTTCTGTCAATCTGTTAAGTTTAAGTCAGATTTCAATTTGTACACTGCCCCTTGCTAGTCAGAGCTGTGCTCCCTAGGTTACTGTTACATATGCAATTTGCAGATGTGCCCTTTAGGGCTCCCAGATTAGACAGAGTGAAGGGGTACAGCCATCGTTAGTCTGTGTTCATCGCCAGAGACCTTGCAGCATCTCATGGATTTCAGTTGCTTGTACTAGGACATTACCAAGAAGAAATGCAGTGAAAATGCTGTTCTTGTGCGCAACTCAAATTATACAAAAAATTGTGACATATCAGTTTAAGTTTTCCTAAAACAGAACTCAAGCTTAAATGGATTAACACCTTACCTCAGAAGAATTTCAAGCTGAGAGAAACATAGTTGCAAATGAAATTTAATGGCAAGATTTCAAAAGCACTCTTGTACTGATATGAGAGTTTTCTTCAGAAATATGTCACTTTGCATGATGCATATCACATATCTGGGGGGGCTATTACATATAATTAAGGGTTGCATTTATTATTATTTTTTTTGTAGTTCTGTTTTCTCCATTAATGTGTTGATATTCCTGATATTATCTTTTACCCATGAAAAATGTGGGGGAAAATGGTGTAATTCCAGTAGAAAAAATGCACTGTTGTTGAATATATCCTTGGTAAAAATGTCTTTACAAAATTGAAAGAAAAAAAAAGATACGACATTCAGAATTCCCAGCATAAAATTTTCAATGTTGTGTGTAAATTTGAAGACATCCAGATTAGCACTTCCATGTTTACTGGATAAAGAAATTTTCCTAAGTGATTTTAATGTATAATTTTTTTCCCTTTCATAAATAGTGACAAGGTTTTCAATTTAGATAATTTCAGAGCAACTTATCTTTTTGAAGATTTACTCTCTAAATCAGGAATTTTGCTTTTGTTATGTAATTAGAAAGTTTTTTAATTACACAACAAATGTAAAAGTAATTTCAAAAATCTTAAAGTGAAATGTTTTTATAAAAAAACTCAGTAGGGAAAATGCTGGGCATCTTATGTGATGCATAAGGGCAGAAGAGACTTCAGATCTTTTCGGGCCCTAGGCACTAAATGATTCAGGGGCCCCCTTATCGCCTTAAAATGTTCATCCATCAGATTAACAAAAAAAAAAATCAAGAAAAAGGTTTTACACTTTTTAAAATGCTATTCTATCTTCCTATTATTTGAACGTTTTCTGAGAAACAGTGTTAGTGTAATCACTTTTTCTGTGCACATCAAACTTCTTGTGTTTAGAGATATTTAAAAAGTTATTTTTGCAGCTAATAGGAAATCAAAAGATATTAAGTTTGGCATTTTTAAATATCTCAATATACTTCATGAATTTATCCCTAAGGAAAATTCCTGTCAAAATTCAAAATATTAAAGTTCCATTGTGAAGAAACTATTCAACTTAGAGAAATTTTTGTGCCTCTCAGATTATATTATGCTTAACTGTTCCTTCTCAAATATCTAAATTTTCCAATTAGTTCATTAATTTCCTGCTAGAGACACTAGGTGCAAAGAATTTGGTTTTCACAGATTTTTCTAACATTTTTGCAAATGACAACACAAACATTGGTTACATCTTTCCCATTTTAAATTTCACTACTATTTCATAAATTTCCAGCTAGTTCACAAAATGGAAATTTAATAAATTTTTGCTTTAAGCTACGAAGAAACCATTTCAATTACAACAAAAGTTCTTTGAGTTTGATATGTTACACAAAATGAATTACTTTAGCACTTTTCAGTTGAAGTTACTTAATAAATGCTGCAACGCTAAGGGTGCTGAAAATTAAATTCCTCTAAATTTATCAATACACTGCATAAAAATGCCATAAAATTGGAATGTGTTTCAATTATAAAACGTGCTCTTTCCATTGCTTCAGCTTTGGAAAATATTCTTGTTTTTACATTATCTGCAAATCAGTAGGAAAGGAGTATAGTATCAAGCAAAAATGAAAACATGGTCAATTTATCACTTTCTGCAAATTATACACATCACTCCAAAAATATTTTCCCACCAAGACAAGGCATTACTCAATCGGCATTTAAGAGTGGCTGCTTGGACTGTTAGCTCTGACATCACACAGCAGTTCCAAGGCTTTCTATTAGATTGTTTTAGCTGCAGTGGGAAGAGGTGTGCTGTTAAGATTTCATTTTTCTTACTTCCTCCCACATGCATTCTTTAGACAGCTGTAAGCTTCAGAAGCTAAATTCTTTCTACTTTTCGTAACAGTGTTCCTACTTTCCCCAGGCATTTTAAGTCATGGATGCTAGTTTTCACTTTCTGCTCAAGATATTTACAGCAACTAAATGAGCATCTAATAATGCCTGATGCAAGTCATTCCATCCTGACTGTTCAGTTATAGAAGTGTAGAGATTATTGCCCCATTCCATTTAAATTTCCTGTAATACTGCTTTTGCAGTTTCAAAAGACTTGAAAAAAGTACATTTTAATTTTCTAATATCTCTACACAATCGAGTTTTCCATCAAATTGAATGTTTCATTAGAAAGTGATAGACATAAAAGTGTGGTTTTAAACCATTGGAGCACCCACAGGGGGACTTCAGCCCTTCCATGCACATCCTACATATATATCTATCTAATGTATACAATATGTGTGTACTAAGGGTAGCGCTGCTGATCGCATTCTTCACAATGTGCAAAAAAAAAAGTTTTGGTGAAAATATTGGCAATTACCTTATTATTACAACACTTTGGCAAAAAAAAAAAATGAATTTGACGAAAACTTAAAAGCCAGAGCAACCACTGGCACATATATATATCTATATATCTATATATATATATACACACACACACATTGTGTGTATACTATATACATACATATACACCCCCAGGAATTCCTGGGTGCACCGCTGGTTTAAACCAATACACATATTGCACCATTCAGTAACAAATTTCTAACACTGAAATCCACAAATATAAAATTATAAAAGAAACTAAATTAAAGATAGTTCACTTCATGTAAATAAAGCTTAAAACCAGCATGTTTATGAAAGCAATCTCATTGTGGTATATTGATTTCAAAACAAAATATAAGTTACCTTTGGACAGTAGTGCTTGGCTTTTTCAAGATACGTCAGCTGAAAACTTCGTGCAATATATTTTCTTGGAAAGATGCCCATTTGAGTGGCAATTTGAACTGGTAAGTACAATTACATTAACAAACATACATTAAATTTTGTCCTTATGAATTTCCCAGCAGTTTTTTCAAAAAGTAAATTACTCAGTAAAGACATCTTATTTTGTTGACTGAAACAAGGAATGCTGCTTTTTTTTTACCTATCATTTTCAGTTGTTAGAAATGTGTTGAAACACTGGTTAACCTTTTAAAAATTCCTAGATTCTGCATTGAAGCAAAGGATTTAATGAATAAGTCAGCAGAATTTCATTAGCTCAAAAAAGGTAGTTTGAAATAACTATTACATGAAATAGTCAATGCTATTTCTTCAAATGCATTATCTACCAAAAACCTATCATGAAGCTGTAACTTAGTTGAAAAAGCCACCAAGATTATTTTTTTCTGGGAAATTCCTTCTACCTGAACACACATTTTCATTAAATATTGAACATATGTAAAGATAAAGACTTGTATGTTCACTTTATATTGCTTCCCAATAATATCTTAATGATATCTCAAATGCACATGGTTTCTAGTGGTAATTTAGGTAACCTGTTACGTTAATTTTTACTAATGTAATATATTGTCACTGAGAAACGTGGTACTACATAACCACATGCAGTCAAGATGCTGTTAAAAGATATTATTGGGAAGTAAAGCTAACAATTAGGTCTATCATTAGATATATCCAATATTTGTTACTAAAATTCATTATACACATTTACTTATCAGTAAACCTAGGGAAACTGATGTTTTCCAGGTTCCAGTTATTTTATTTAAATAGCAAATTTTCATATTTCCTTCAAAGTTATATTAAAAAGTTTCTGATATAAGCTTTAACAACTACACCAAAGTTTAATAGATCACAAAAGATGTGCTAAGCAAAAGTGAACTAATTTTAGGAACAGCAGGTAAACGGTACCCAAGGAGTGAAAATAAATGAGCAATTTTTTGTTGTTAAAGCTATCATGTGCTTTAAAGGTTTGTTTTGCTTCCACAAGAAATGGCTGTCTTTCACATTTTTAGTAATCTATAAATCTTCCTGGGAAAAGTTGTTTGCCAACTTGTATGGTTTAATTACTGCACATTTGCAAAAAAATATATATTCAGCTACTTTTATTTTTTATCAGATGCTGGTTTTAAGAATAAAACATTACATTATGTACAGGGGCGGCGGAATGTAAAACTCGTTGATAGGGCCCGAAATTTCGAATCGTGGTGCACCCACTTCCTTCCTATTCTGATAATGTTTATCACACCCGCTTCTATTCTTTTCACCATGGCTGGAGTTCAGGGAGATTTGAATCTCGATTTTTTTTTATCGAAGTTCAGGAAGCATTAAATCTTGAGACAATTTCGTGCATTAAACAGTAGCTATGTTTAGCTATCATTCCTGCCCCCCCCCCCCCGGAAAAAAACTTCCAATAGTCTGGGCATCACGTATTCCCTACATTTTGTGCTAATTTTTATTTGCACTGGAACGTTTAAAGTGATTTTTGTAAATAAAAATGTTTTGTAAAAATGAAATGTTTAATAATTCATTTCTAGTTTCTTGGCCCCGTTAGCTGAACTACTTAAGCTGATAATTTCCTTACATATCCTGCGAATTTGTTTGAATTAGAACGTTAAAATTCTTAAAAGAACATTAAAATTTGTTTTGTAGAAATGAAATGTAGCAATAAATAATTCATTTCTAGTTTCTTCGCTCATTAACGGAATTACTCAATACGCTGATAATTTTCGTACCTAGCGTGCGAATGCGAATTTGTTTGAATCAGAACGCTATAAGGTAAAATTCTGAAAATATTAGGATTTGTTTTGTACAAATAAAATGTTAAAAAATTAATACCTATTTCTCGTTTCTTTAACCGAGTAAACTTAACTACTTGATAAGCTGATAATCAAAAGGCCAGCGCACTCCCCCCCCCCCCCAACGAAAAAAAAAAAAAAAGCTCGTTTGCCGCGAACTAGATCCACCAAATAAACGAGCGCCTCTAACCACTGGAATACCTTTAGTTGTTTTGGAAATAAAGAATATAATGTCGGTACTTCTAGTACTCACAAAATCCACTATCGTGCATTTAAACCGAGCAGTGCACTTTCATCCCATCATTAATTTAAACCGAGCAATTTGTGAAATAAACGAAGATTACAGGGTACAAAAATACACTTCTTTCACGCAGTAACGTTACGTGTACCTCAATGCCTGTACCTCTTCAATGCAGCGGTGTATATCCACGCCACGGGTGCATTCATAAAGTATCTAAATTTCCAAGGTCCCAAATGAGCTTTGCATGGCTACGGGGCGATTTCAGTTGCTACACGAGCAGCACGGGCGGTATCTATCAGTGCTGACGTGGCGGTATCTATCAGTGCTGTTCGCAAGTGGAAACAGTCAAACGCACTGAAGCGTATAGCTTAGCCCAAATTTTTACTTTGCAAATATCAGTAGAGCACAGCTTTCGAAATAAACATTAAGAGTCGGCAAACTCTGGTACACAATATGAACTACGGACAGCTTGGCCAGCAATTACATATTAATGGGACACCGTTGATGTCAGTAACTTAAAAATGCTTTCGAACTTAGCCGAATAAAATTCATACCTTCAGAGAATTTGCAGGCGTTATTATTTTTCACATATGTCGAAATTAGGAAGTCTAGCGAGACAATTTTAAACCAAGAAGTTCCAAATGAAATAAAACCAGCAAAGGTTTTACCGCTCCTACTAGATGTCGACACATGCAAAACATTCACAGATTTCTCAAACTAATAGATTCTGAAGTCCGTAGTTTAAGTTTCGATCCTACCGCCTTCAACTTAATAAACCTTTATACTTCTTCAGTTTCATAAATGAACTGTGATAAAACCGCGAATCAAATGTACTAGTCATATGAAAAATATATTTGGTAATAACACTTACCTTGAATATATCTTCATACCTGTCCAAATGGTCGGAGCTTAAACTGGTGCGTCCCCTACGCGGCTTTCTCCGCAACAGCAGCGTGAAAGTGTCAGCATTTTCTTCCTGGAGAAACTGTAAATTTGGATACTTCTTCTGTGACAACCCGTCTAGCAAAAAAAATTGTAGATCGGATGTTTTACGCGGCATGACGCTGAAACAACGCTGGGTGCCGCTCAGAAACCAAACCACCGGAAAATCACGACGTTTCTGCGGTTGGCGTCATTGCTACTGAATTTATAACTTCCGCCGTCTGCGACTGCAGCCAAGTGGCGCTAGTTGCTTCACTGAGATTGGACGGATTACACGCACGCGCATTGTTTGGTTTCTCTTTCACTTTTTGTTGCTGAGGCCTGGTGAATACTCGGACACAGTTAACGAGTCCACGTATTATCTCCCTCGAGGAAGCTTTGTATCAACTGTCGGTTCTGAGTGAAATGACGAAACTGCCTTTCCTCCTTCGTCCCCATAAATTTATATCGCGCAGCAATTATTTAAATTATTAGACCCGCGAGCACGTTAAAGGTCCTTTAATTAATCTGCCGTAAGTTCTGACTAATGACCGCGCAAGTTGTCAGTTTTATTCCTTTTCAAAATGTTTAACCCACTGGTAACAGTCGCTAAGAAAATACCCAAACTTTACCGAAATCAAAATATATATAAATATGGAAGCTATTTTGCAGAACTGTAACTAAACAGATCTTTCTCCAACGTTCGAAATATTGATTCGGTCTCAGTCGGTTTAAACAGTTAAGTCCCCTGGCTTCTTGGAACACAATATTTATACTGCGCCCTGATGAATAACGAAACAACGTGAAAAAGAGAGAGAGAGAGAGAGAGAGAGAGAAAGAAAGAAACTCAATGCTGAACTGGCAAGGTCTGCTATGGTATTTTACAACCGAACATCGAATCTGAGAAACGGTTCCACCGAACCACCTTCTTTTTTTAACAAACAAACAGGCTGCATAGAACCGCTGCTGTTATCAGACCCCTCACCCCTCTCTCTTGAAATGTCAATAACAACTACCATGAAAGTAAAAAAAAAAAAAAAACATTTTGTGTGATGAAAACAAAGAAAATATTATGTAACGATGGTTTTCGCTTTGCTGTGGTTTCATGCAAGCATAAAAGACAAATAGACGCATTGAAATATTTTTTGCACAGTTATAATCATGGAGAACAAATATCTGGAACATTGGCTGGTGACCAAATTTTATAGACCCCGATACTAAGTTTTACATTTTTACTAACTTAGCCCAGCTGATGATGTTTTTCATTTTTTCATTAGTATGCAGTAAATTAAACGTAAATAATAATAATCTTCATCATCATCATTGTCAACCATTATCAATCCACTGCTGGACGAAGTTCTCCCCAAGTTTCCTCCACAACGGTCTGTCTTCTGCCAGTCTCCATGTCACTCCCGCATACTTTCGAATTTCATCCACCCATCTCCCATGTGGTCTTCTTCTGGGTCTTTTACTGTCCCTTGGAATCCAATCTAAAATTTCGGCTGTCCATCGATGGTCTGTCCTTCTGGCAGTATGCCCAGCCCATTGCCATTTCAGGGATTTAACTCTGATCATGATGTCTTCCACTCTCGTCATTTTTCGGATCCACGAGTTCCTCTTCTTATCTCTCCTGGTTACACCAAGCATGCACCTCTCCATGCTGCTTTAAATTGTCTGCAGCTTTCGTATGTCTCTTTTAGTTAAGGTCCACGTCTCTGCACCATACGTAAGCACTGGAAGGATGCATTGATCAAACACTTTTCTTTTAAGACATAATGGCATATTGCTCTTGAAAATTATGCTGTTTCTTCCAAAAGCTCTCCAGGAAAGTTTTGTACGCCGATTAATTTCTTCATCAGTGTGACCCTCACTTGATATCTGCTGTCCAATATAAACGTACGTGTCTGTTATCTCCAGCTTTTCTCCATCAATCGATAAATCTTCATTTCTTGTAAAAGCATTGAACATCACTTTTGTCTTCTGAAAGTTCATTTTTAATCAGACTTCTTTACTCTTGTCAGCAAGTTCCTGGATCATACTCTGCAGCTGTAATGGGGTAGTTGCAAAAATGACTACGTCATCAGCAAAACGAAGGCGGATTAGATAATCTCCATTAATCTTTATCCCTTTGTTTTCCCAGTTCAGTGATGGAAAGACATTTTCCGATGTGGCATTAAAGAGCTTCGGAGATATGGTGTCTCCTTGTCTCACTCCCTTTCCAATTTTTATGTGTGTTGTATTTTCAAACAACCGAATCCTTGCACTTGCATTTTCATAGATGTTATTAATAATGTTAATGTATGCATCTTCAATACCGCAGGATTTCAGACCATTGTAACTGCTGATGGTTTCACCGAATCAAAGGCTTTTTCATAATCGATAAAACCATGCACAATGGAAGTTCATATTCCCTCGCTCTTTCAATTAGTTTTCTCAGTACGTGGATATGATCTATTGTGCTGTAGCCAGTCCTGAATCCAGCTGGTTTTCTCGGTTGAGCCATATGTCCAGTGTTACCTTCAAGCGGTGTGAAAGAACTTTAGTGAATATTTTATAAACCACTGATAGGAGGCTGATAGGTCTATAGTTCCTGAGATCCTCAATGTCACCTTTTTTATGTAGCAGGATCATTCTAGCGTTGTTCCAATCCTCAGGAATCTTCCCTTCATTAAGGCATCGAGTGAAAATTTGGGCGAGTACTGTTGCGATTTCTCCACATGCTTCTTGTATGATGTCTACAGTAATTCCATCTTCTCCTGGAGCTTTTCCCCGCTTCATGTTCTTGATTGCATGTGCAACTTCTGCTGGGAGGACTGGAATAACTCTGGTACTGGTACCTTTCACGATGTCTGGAGTACATGTATCATCCCTTTCAGATAATTTGGAGTAGAAATCTTTCACTCTTGTCAAAATTTCACCTGTATTTCTTCTTACAGAACCATCTTCTTTTCTCAGTGCCATAATCTGTTTTCTTCCCTTACTGAGATGTCCCTTTGCTATCTTTAGGCTTCGGTTGTTTTCAATTGCTTTCCTCACTAGTTCACAGTTGAATTTCCTTACGTCTTCAGTGATACTTTTTCGTACTGTCTTGCATAGCTATATATATTCCACTTTGGAAGTCACATCTTCTTCAGTTGTCCTCATCTCTCTTCTTTTTTGCATCAACATTTTGGGTTTTTCTGATAATTTGTTCACATGCAACTTGTTCTTAGACCCAGCTAATTTTTTGCTGTTTCCATAAGAGCTTTGGTTACTTTTCTGTTAACTTCAGAAATATCCACTTCTTCCGATGTTAGGCCTTCTAGAGCAGAGAATCTGTTCTTCAGTTCCAACTTGAAGGTATTATGATGCTTTTTAAGGTTGGTTATGTCAATACACTTTGTTTGTTTTATGAGTTTGCAACGCTCGAGTTTAGTGTTGAGATGCATCTTACATCTCACCAATCTATGGTCACTACCTGTGTCGAACTTGTTTAGCACACTGCAGTCTTCTATGACGAATTTTTTGTTACACATAATAAAATCAATTTCACTTGTCGTCCCATTTGGATGTCTCAATGTCCATTTCCTGTGTGGCTTTTTCTTGAAAAAGGAGTTCAAGATGAAAAACCCTTCTGCCTCTGCAAACTCAACGAGAATATTTCCATGCTGGTTTCTGTTGCCGTGACCGAATTTACCTACTGAAGTTTCATTCTGTTGCTGTTGCCCTATTTTTGCATTGAAATCTCCCATATTTATCTTCAAGTGCTGCTTACCTATATTATTTAGATGACGAATTTCCTCGTAAAATTCTTCAGTTTCTTCTTCAGGATGACTTGTGGTTGGTGCATAAGTTTGAATAATCTGAGCCTAGTATCTTCTCGAGAGTTGGATAACGAGTCGTGCAGCTCTGTCAGAGGATCTTTCAACTTCTACAACTTTGTCCTTCAGTTTCTTGTTTATTATAAATCCAACACCACTAGTTCTGCCAGTATCTGTCCCACGATAGTAGAAGAGATGTCCACTTTTCAGTTCAATGAGATCTCCTTTTCTCCTTACCTCACTTAGCCCGACGATGTCTCACTTGATCCGTTGTAGTTCCTTTTCCAATTCAAGAAGCCTTGAATCAGAAGATAGGGAGCGTCCATTATACGTAGCCAAGGTCAGTATCAGATGGCAGCCTAATCCGGTCCTCCGGGGATTCTTAGCACCCTCTGCCTTCATGTCGCACTGCCCGCTGCCTTGGCTAGGTACACTTCAGCTGCCAGAGACTGAGGGCCAAGATTTAAGTTGTGAAGTCATTTTAGAGGGGTTTGGCCATAACTCACCACGCTGGCCCAGCGGGTTGGTGAGTGTGAGATAGCATTTCCTCTAATCCCGATGGTATAGTTATACCGCTATTGGCGTGCATGCTGTTAATTACTCCGTCTAGCTGCTTGTGTGAGCGACCGCGTAGGTTCTAAATCCTTACGCGCACCGTGTAAAAGAGTTGCAAAAATTAAAATTTAACGGTAGATCAGTTTATAAAGATCTTCTGCAGTAAAAAAAATAGCATAGAAAAAGTTCAAAAGTAAAAAAAAATCTTTTTTCGAGGAAAAGAAACAAAAAAAAAACTCTGCTATAAACGCCAATCACTCTTTCCTGACCCCAACCCTACTACGGTAAAGCGATTTCCACTTACCTTGATATTTTCTCAAGAAAAATTTCAACTGCGCACAAGCTGTAAAATTCAAAGGAAATATTGATACTGGTTAAAAACGAATATCAATTTACCGGCTCCTTGCCAAACGTTTTGCGTATCACTCAAAAAATGTTGACGACAGAGACATCCCCAGAAAAATACCCAAATCTCAAAATTATGCAAAAACTCCCATCGCATTCCAACGGAAACAATATTTTTTACCTTCGATTCTCGTCATTGATTGGGGAATTTTTGTTTCGTTTTTAACAACAACCCTGAGCAACTCGATGGGATATACAAGCAATCCATCGTCCCTAAATTAGGGCCTTTGGCTCCAGGTAAGGGAGACAGCCAGCACCAGTAAGCTAACCATAACATCCATGCCTCACTGGGATTCGAACCCGGACCCATTTTGGGCGAGTGATCAAAGGCCAGCGCTCAGACCACTGCGTCACCAGGATGACAAATTCGGGAATGAAAAGCGTTTAGAGTGTCTTCTACTTTCTTCACAATACATGTGCTTATTACAAGTAATAAAATATATTAAAAAGAAGAAAAGATAGATATAGGATAAGTATTTTGAGAAATTGTAATTAATGGTAAGTGATCGAAAATTTCTGTGACAGAATCCCAGGTTCCTATGTATTAGGTGTGCAACTTAATTCTCGGCCACAAGCACGACATGTTGACAGCAAAATATAGCAAATCGAATTCGTACCTAATCAGGAAAATAATCCTCGTCGTGTTGGATACATTTGAGCCATCGGTCAGGGCGCTGCCGAATGCCACTGCGGAAAAAAGAGGGCTGTTTCGAGTTGATAAAGTCACCAATACTTGTATAGACCTCCTTGACAGAAGTGAAACCCTGGATCCAGGCATTCATGTGCAGGAAACCATGACGTCTACCACCTATCGAAACATCATTGCAGATCGGTTACATCCTTTAATGGCAAGGGTCTGGTCAAGGAAGTGTAATGCTTTGGGAAATGTTCTGTCGGGAAACCCTGGGTCCAGGCATTCATGCGCAGGAAACTATGACGTCTACCACCTACCTAAACATCATTGCAGACCAGGTAAATCCTTTCATGGCAAGGGTCTGAGGGAGGAAGTGTAATGCTTTGGGCAATGTTCTGTCGGGAAACCTTGGGTCCAGGCATTCATGTGCAGGAAACTATGACGTCTACCACCTACCTAAACATCCTTGTAGATCACGTAAGTCCTTTCATGGCAAGGGTCTGGTGGAGGAAGTGTAATGCTTTGGGCAATGTTCTGTCGGGAAACCCTGAGTCCAGACATTCATGTGCAGGAAACTATGACGTCTACCACCTGCCTAAACATCATTGCAGACCAGGTACATCCTTTCATGGCAAGGGTCTGGTGGAGGAAGTGTAATGCTTTGGGCAATGTTCTGTCGGGAAACCCTGGGTCCAGGGATTCGTGTGCAGGAAACTATGACGTCTACCACCTACCTAAACATCATTGCAGACCAGGTACATCCTTTCATGGCAAGGGTCTGGTGGAGGAAGTGTAATGCTTTGGGCAATGTTATGTCGGGAGACCCTGGGTCCAGGCATTCATGTGCAGGAAACTATGACGTCTACCACCTACCTAAACATCATTGCAGACCAGGTACATCCTTTCATGGCAAGGGTCTGGTGGAGGAAGTGTAATGCTTTGGGCAATGTTCTGTCGGGAAACCCTGGGTCCAGGGATTCGTGTGCAGGAAACTATGACGTCTACCACCTGCCTAAGCATAATTGCATACCGGATACATTCTTTCATGGCAACGGTAGTCCCTTTCAGTAATGCCTTTTTTTCAGAAGAATAATGCGTCATGCCACACCGCCCGAATTGTTCGAGAATGGTTCGCAGAACCTGAGGAAGACTTCCAGGTATTCCAAATTCCCCAGACATCAATCCAATCGTGCATCTGTGGTTTGTGTTGGAATAGCAAATCCGATCTGCAGCGACTCAACCACGCAACTTACAATGGTTAAAGGATCTGCCGATAAAGTGTTGGAACGAGATACCACAAGACACCTTTTTAAATCTTGTAGAGTTCCTGTCTCGCCGGGTAAGAGCTGTTTTGGTGGCACATGCAGAAACAACATCATGTTAGGCAGCCGACCATAATGTTTTGGCTCTTCGGTGTATGTCTCAAACGAAAATACTGTTTTTCTGTCCTACAAGGTCATCGCGTGCTGTACTTCACATATTTTCATAAAATGTGTTAAGTGTTTAAAATAATTATCAAAAATAAAATAAATAAAAGGGCACGTATTTATTTTTTATTGATTCCTTTTGTCTTTTTTTCTTTCTTTTTTTTTTTTTTTTTGTTCTTACACTTTCATTCCTTGTTTCAGCAAGCTCGATACTGTCTTATTTTTTAAACAGCTGGAAACAGTCTTTGGATATTTGAACTTTAGATTTTAAAAATATTAATATTTAGCAGGAATATTCGCTTTTTCTTGTTTATTTGCTTATAACCGATTATAACTACGATTTCAGTTATTAAAGCATATGTCGAATATCGTAGTTTACCTTTTCACATTGTTTCCTTTTATTTTCGTCCTGACAATGGGGCAGAAATTATAGCTCCTTTTCATGTCAAATATCTCTTGAAGTCCCCCTTCCCCTAGAAAAAAAATAGCGGCAATAAAAGGTTTCACTCTGTTGAAACCTTTTATTGCCGCTATTGAAACGTTGCAAAACGGCATACCAGAAATACACGAGAAAAACCGCTTCCTATGTACTAATTTTCTGATGTAAATGAGAAGACCAAATTTTGTTCCCCCCTGTCTTCTCTGTATCATTAATGAGATTATCAAATGTTGCACTGCTGCTTCTATGCTTTCAGTTTAACTGCTTCATATACTGGGCAGATTAAAGGGTATCGAATGATTTTTTAATGTCATTTAATTTCATGTGTTTTAAACTTCCCTTCTATTAGATAACGACCAAAAGAAACTGCATAACTGTCGAACAAAGCGAAAAAAATATTACGCATCAGAGCAGGAAAACATAGCACGAATGCCAGTCAGATTAAGGGAATTTTCTGTGTAAAGAACGAAAAGCGCAATTTGTTTACATCAAATATCGTTGCCTGTACTCCGGCGTACTTCCCAACCATATCGGACGCATTGTCATACGACTGTCCTGCACAATCTTCTATTGGAAAATTTTTTATCTTGAAAAATATTAAGGATCTCCTCCGATTAATATTCAAATTTGTGGCTTGAAACTGTGATAAATCCCAGAAGTCTTCCCTTACATAAATCACTGTACAAGTTAGTTGGTCAAAATGCTAAATACTTGGTGTTGAATGTATGATCAGAGGATAATAATATTTGGCTTGCCTGATTTCTTGCGCAATCCTTAAGAGCCGGCTAGATGGCACATTAGTGTAAGCGCTGGCTCCTGTCCATTCGTCCGAGATGGGTCCGGGCTCGAATCCCGGTGAGGCATGGATGTTGTGTTTGTCTTACGGCACTGGCTATCTCCCTTCCCTGGAACCAGTGGCCCTAAATTAGGGACGGACGACTGCTTATTGCCCAACTAGTTGTTCACTGGTGTAACGTACCAGGAGATGTGACGTACCTGCCAGAAGGACGCACACGAGGGAGATGATGTGACGTACCTGCCAGAAGGACGCACACGACATAAAGGCAGATAGGAATCAGAATAAAATGTCCGCGTAGCTCAACTGGTAGAGCAACTTATTCCGGAATGAGTGGACCCGGGTTCGAATCCTGGCGCGGATAAAAATGACGGAGAAATTCACTTCGTTATACTGGGTCTTTAAGTCTCAAGAAAACAAAAAAAATCCTGGAGAGCATTTTCTTTCCCATGATAGCAATAAATTATTCGCATGTGTTTGGTGATAAATAAGAACGAATTCCTTTACCCTTGTTCTCTGTGCTGAAAAGGAGTTCCTTCAGGAAAGGAGTAAAATTCACTTCGAAGTACCAAAATTCCTAAATAGCTGTCTGTCATTATTACAGTCGGACGCGCGTAGTAGTAGGAGCTGGAAACCGACGGAAATCGTTCCTAAATCTGGGCTCTCGTTAAATCCATTTTGGGGTGAAAAATCCCACCATGTAAAAATATGCATATATGTTTGCATTATATGTCAATAACAACCGGTCTTGAAAGATTTAATTAGTTAATTACAGTAGTACAAATTAGAATAAAATGAATACATGTAGTAACAGCGAATCCTGAAGCAAACATCAACTGGAAATATTTTTTAAAAAAGATACCCTAAGAGCGTAACTCACTTGTTCAGAATTTGATGTAATTTATGTACTACAGCTTCATTGCTTTTCTATCAACATTCTTCCACTAACATGCCAAGATTCCGCTGCGCTGTTGCAGTTTCGTTCTGTATGCCGCCATCTCTATTCCTCCATTGCAGGATAGTGCGCGGTAGATTTTTTTTTTGCTTGTTAAATATGGAATTTCCTTAAATTTTTGTTGCTTTGCTTGTTAAAAGAGATCATCTAGGTTTTCTCTATCTCGTTAAATCCGGGAACATTGAATTTTGTTCGTTAAATAAGATTAAATTTGCTCTAAATTAACTAACATTGCATCAAACCACAAAGTTTCTGTTTTGTTCGGTAAATCCGGGATCTCGCTGAATACAGGCTCGTTATACGCGTGATCTACTGCATTTGGTTTTCATCCCTGAATCTACTTGTTGAAAATTCTACTGCTGCCACAATTATTTTCAGCGTTTCTTCCCAATAATTACGTTTTCGATAAATTCTTTTGAGAAGGAAAAATCATATTCCTTTTCATTTTCTCAAATTCAGGCAGAGGAATTTCCAATCGATAAATCCATAAAACGAGAACGAACTTGGCCACTCCGTTTGGAGGGTGGTCTAAGGCTTTGGCTTCTGACCACTCCTCCGAAGTCTAAGGCTTTGGCTTCTGACCACTCGTCCAGGGTCTAAGGCTTTGGCTTCTGACCACTGGTCCGAGGTCTAAGGCTTTGGCTTCTGACCACTCGTCCGGGGTCTAAGGCTTTGGCTTCTGACCACTCGTCTGAGGTCTAAGGCTTTGGCTTCTGACCACTCGTCCGAGGTCTAAGGCTTTGGCTTCTGACCACTCGTCAGTGGTCTAAGGCTTTGGCTTCTGACCACTCGTCCGGGGTCTAAGGCTTTGGCTTCTGACCACTCGTCTGAGGTCTAAGGCTTTGGCTTCTGACCACTCGTCTGAGGTCTAAGGCTTTGGCTTCTGACCACTCGTCCGGGGTCTAAGGCTTTGGCTTCTGACCACTCGTCCGGGGTCTAAAGCTTTGGCTTCTGACCACTCGTCCGAAGTCTAAGGCTTTGGCTTCTGACCACTCGTCCGGGGTCTAAGGCTTTGGCTTCTGACCACTCGTCCGGGGTCTAAAGCTTTGGCTTCTGACCACTCGCCCGAAGTCTAAGGCTTTGGCTTCTGACCACTCGTCTGAGGTCTAAGGCTTTGGCGTCTGACCACTCGTCCGAGGTCTAAGGCTTTGGCTTCTGACCACTCGTCCGGGGTCTAAGGCTTTGGCTTCTGACCACTCGTCCGAGGTCTAAGGCTTTGGCTTCTGACCACTCGTCCGAGGTCTAAGGCTTTGGCTTCTGACCACTCGTCCGGGGTCTAAGGCTTTGGCTTATGACCACTCGTCCGGGGTCTAAGGCTTTGGCTTCTGACCACTCGTCCGAGGTCTAAGGCTTTGGCTTCTGACCACTCGTCCGAGGTCTAAGGCTTTGGCTTCTGACCACTCGTCCGAGGTTCGAATCCCGACAAAGCTTGGGTGGTGGCTCTGCAGGGATTAGGAATTCATCCACGCATCCCAAACATCCCTCCAACCCCACCCACCCCCAATTTCCTCTATATCCCCCATAAAAAAATCTAAACATCCCCTTATGTAGTTGAGTAGCACACACTCACTCACACGCACAGAAGAGTTGTAACGTATACTCTAGCTTCAGTTTCTTTTTGATTTTACTATCTCTCGTTATTTTATTTTCCTATGCAAATTATCTTCTCACTTAACGAGATGTTGTTTCTCCCGCTGAATTATATGTGGCAACGAGTGTAAGTCATGACGTGGTGGTATGCAGTATCATCATCATCATCATCGTCAAATATTATCAATCCACTGCTGGACGAAGGTCTCCCCAAGTTTCCTCCACAACGGTCTGTCTTGTGCCAGTCTCCTCCATGTCACTCCCTGCATATTTACGAATTTCATCCACCCATCTCCCATGTGGTCTTTTTCTGGGTCTTTTCCTGTCCCTTGGAATCCAATCTAAAATTTCGGCTGTCCATCTATGGTCTGTCCTTCTAGCAGTATGTCCAGCCCATTGCCATTTCAGGGATTTAACTCTGATCACGATGTCTTCCACTCTTGTCATTTTTCGGATCCACGAGTTCCTCTTCTTATCTCTCCTGGTTATACCAAGCATGCACCTCTCCATGCTTCTTTGAGTTGTCTGCAGCCTTTGTATGTCTCTTTTAGTTAAGGTCCACGTCTCTGCACCATACGTAAGCACTGGAAGGATGCATTGATCAAACACTTTTCTTTTAAGACATAATGGCATATTGCTCTTGAAAATTATGCTGTTTCTTCCAAAAGTTCTCCAGGCAAGTTTTGTACGCCGATTAATTTCTTCATCAATGTGACCCTCACTTGATATCTGCTGTCCAAGATAAACATACGTATCTGTTATCTCCAGTTTTTCTCCATCAATCGATAAATCTTCATTTCTTGTAAAAGCATTGAACATCACTTTTGTCTTCTGAAAGTTCATTTTTAATCCCACTTCTTTACTCTTGTCAGCAAGTTCCTGGATCATACTCTGCAGCTCTGATGGGGTAGTTGCAAAAATGACTACGTCATCAGCAAAACGAAGGTGGGTTAGATAATCTCCATTAATCTTTATCCCTTTGTTTTCCCAGTTCAGTGATTGAAAGACATTTTCCAATGTGGCATTAAAGAGCTTCGGAGATATGGTGTCACCTTGTCTCACTCCCTTTCCAATTTTTATGTGTGTTGTATTTTCAAACAGCCGAATCTTTGCACTTGCATTTTCATAGATGTTATTAATAATATTAATGTATGCATCTTCAATACCGCAGGATTTCAGAGCCGTGGTAACTGCTGATGGTTTCACCGAATCAAAGGCTTTTTCATAATCGATAAAAGCCATGCACAATGGAAGTTCATATTCCCTCGCTCTTTCAATTAGTTCTCTCAGTACGTGGATATGATCTATTGTGCTGTAGCCACTCCTGAATCCAGCTTGTTCTCTCGGTTGAGCCATGTCCAGTGTTACCTTCAAGCGGTGTGAAAGAACTTTAGTGAAGATTTTATAAACCACTGATAGGAGGCTGATAGGTCTGTAGTTTCCTGAGATCCTCAATGTCACCTTTTTTATGTAGCAGGATCATTGTAGCATTGTTCCAATCCTCAGGAATTTTCCCTTCATTAAGGCATCGAGTGAAAATTTGGGCGAGTACTGTTTCGATTTCTCCACTTGCTTCTTGTATGATGTCTACAGTAATTCCATCTTCTCCTGGAGCTTTTCCTCGCTTCATGTTCTTGATTGCATGTGCAACTTCTGCTGGAAGGACTGGAAGAACTCTGGTACTGGTACCTTTCATGGTGTCTGGAGTACATGTATCATCCCTTTCATATAATTTGGAGTAGAAATCTTTCACTCTTGTCAAAATTTCGCCTCTATTTCTTGTTATAGAACCATCTTCTTTTCTCAGAGCCATAATCTGTTTTCTTCCCTTACTGAGATGTCCCTTTGCTATCTTTAGGCTTTGGTTGTTTTCAATTGCTTTCCTCACTAGCTCACAGTTGAATTTCCTTACGTCTTCAGTGATACTTTTTCGTGCTGTCTTGCATAGCTCTATATATTCCACTTTGGAAGTCACATCTTCTTTAGTTGTTCTCATCTCTCTTCTTTTTTGCATCAACATTTTGGTTTTTTCTGATAATTTGTTCACATGCAACTTGTTCTTAGACCCAGCTAATTTTGTTGCTGTTTCCATAAGAGCTTTGGTTACTTTTCTGTTAACTTCCGAAATATCCACTTCTTCCGATGTTAGGATTTCTAAAGCAGAGAATCTGTTCTTCAGTTCCAACTTGAAAGTATTATGGTGTTTTTTAAGGTTGGTTATGTCAATACATTTTGTTTGTCTTATGAGCTTGCCACGTTCCAGTTTAGTGTTGAGGTGCATCTTACATCTCACCAATCTATGGTCACTACCTGTGTTGAACTTGTTCAGCACACTGCAGTCTTCGATGACGAATTTTTTGTTACACATAATAAAATCAATTTCACTTGTCGTCCCAATTGGATGTCTCCATGTCCATTTCCTGTGTGGCTTTTTCTTGAAAAAGGAATTCAAGATGAAAAATCCTTCTGCCTCTGCAAACTCAACGAGAGTATTTCCACGCTGGTTTCTGTTGCCGTGACCGAATTTACCTACTGAAGTTTCATTCTGTTGCCGTTGCCCTATTTTTGCATTGAAATCTCCCATAATTATCTTCAAGTGCTGCTTACCTTTATTATTTAGATGACGAATTTCCTCATAAAATTCTTCAATTTCTTCTTCAGGATGACTTGTGGTGGGTGCATAAGTTTGAATAATCTGAGCCTGGTATCTTTTCGAGAGTTGGATAACAAGTCGTGCAGCTCTGTCAGAGGAACTTTCAACTTCTACAACTTTATCCTTCAGTTTCTTGTTTATTATAAATCCAACACCACTAGTTCTGCCAGTATCTGTCCCACGATAGTAGAAGAGATGTCCACTTTTCAGTTCGATGAGATCTTCTCCTTTTCTCCTTACCTCACTTAGCCCCACGATGTCCCACTTGATCCTTTGTAGTTCCTCTTCCAATTCAAGAAGCCTTGAATCAGAAGATAGGGAGCGTCTATTGTAAGTAGCCAAGGTCAGCATCAGATGGCAGCCTAGTCCGGTCCTCCGGGGATTCTTAGCACCCTCTGCCTTCATGTCGCACTGGCCGCTGCCTTGGCCAGGTACATTCCAGCTGCCGGAGACTGAGGGCCAAGATTTAAGTTGTGGAATCATTTTGGAGGGGTTTGGCCATAACTCACCACGCTGGCCAAGCGGGTTGGTGAGTGTGGGATAGAATTTCCTCTTATCCCGATGGTATAGTTATACCGCTATGGGCGGTCGTCAGAGCCCCTTTAGTGGGAACAGGATGCACCACGAGAAGGCGGGGTTGACATTTGTCAAGGAGAGGCTGTGATGTTACGCATCACCTGACCTTACATCCCGTATGCAGTATATATATATATATATAGGCGCGCTCAAATATACGGAAGAGCTTCGTTTTATATGTGATAGGTTCTTCCTGATTATTGATATGCGATTTACCTACATTTCTACGATATTACGATAGTACGAAAGTTCGGGCTATCAGTAGTTGTGTTATTTTGTAGTGTGTATTTGAGTAATACCAGGAGCTCCCCAATAAAAGGTTAAAAGTGAGTACGTTTTCTTAGTTCATTTTATTGTCAGACCTCTGTCTGGCCGTGAAGTCTATTTCATTGAATGTTTACGTTAAGTTCAGGGTATATTGTGTTTACCGCTCTAATAAGGAGCCTTCAAGATACTAATGTACTAAAACCGAAGTTATATTACTGATATTCAAGATAATGAGGAACGCTGAGTAAAAATAAATTCCATATTCTTGGAATTTATTGCACGTGCGTGTCTTACCTAAACAAACTCTAGCACTTTGAAGATTAAGCACACTTTAGCTACGTCAAGTAACCTTTCAATAACCCTAACGTGACTTAACGTAAGCTTTCCTGCACTACACGTCCAGCCGGAGAATTTTATTCATTATAGAGTACATAATGTACACCTGCACTTTTAAATTTTTGTATTAGTCCCTTTTATTGTCATATAGCACAGTTGTCAATAGCAGTTAGTGTTTACATAGATTCATCAGCTTTTACTTGAAGTACCTTTTAGCGTACTGCAACAAATTTTCTTTTTCTTCTCTCCCTTTTTCTCTTTTTTTTTCTTTTTTTTAGTTTGTAGTCTATGTACACGGGTGTGCAAAAATTAAGGACAAAGAAGAGAAATTAGCATAGCAGCGGAACGAGCAGGCAGAACGGACCGAAAGACCACTCAGGAGATAGACTAGGGTCCGGTACGATAGGGCATGCGCACATATGCAGCATGACGTGGGGGGGGGGGGGGTGTCGGAAGGGTATAAAGCACACGGGCGGTGTACGCTCAGCAATTCGGTGAAAGCTGTTGCACGGTGTACATCGGTTTGAACGATGTCGAGTTGCTACCACCGTGTGATATGGCCAACAGGCAATACAGTAGACGACATCTGGATGACTTTACCCGAGGTCGCATTATTGGGAAGGTGGAAGAAGGTCGAAGTGTGACTAGTGCGGCCGAGAAGTTCGGGATCTCTCGCAGCATCATTTCACGAGCTTGGAGAGCATTTCAAACGACAGGAACAGCTGTCCGAGAGTTTAGCAGTGGTCGTCCACGAGCAACCACGGCGGCGCACGACTGGTATATTGTCCTACAGGCGAGAAGAGACAGACGGCAGACAGCGGGAGAAATCGCAAGGCACATGCAACAGACAACTGGACGTCCGTTATCGCGTTTTACCGTGGCCAGGAGGCTGCACAAAGGTGGTCTATTTGCACGACGACCAGTACTGTGTGTGTCATTAACGCCTGCTCTTCGGAGACGGCGGTTTCTGTGGTGCCAGGAACGCAAGAACTGGACACATCAGCAATGGGGTCGAGTTCTCTTTACGGATGAGGGCCGATTTAGTCTGACGGGTGATTCTGGACGTATACACATCTGGAGAGAGCAGGGAACACGCAATCACACCTCCAACATCATCGAAAGGGACCGGTTTGGAGGTGGCGGAGTTCTCGTTTGGGGCGGTATCATGCTTGGTAGCCGTACTGACCTCCACATCTTCCAAGGAGGTTCAGTCACTGGTGTCCGCTATTGTACCGAGGTTCTCCTGTCTCACATGCGTCTGTTTAGAGGTGCTGTGGGTCCTGAGTTCCTCTTCATGGACGACAACGCTACACCTTATCGTACAGTGGCTGTCGCAGAGCTGTTGGAGAGTGAAGATATTCAACGCATGGATTGGCCCGCAAGGTCCCCGGACGTAAATCCAATCGAACACGTGTGGGACCTTCTCCGCAGAAATATTGGAGAGGACATACACCCGCTCCCCGTTCCCCTTCCCCGCCAGCGACGCCCATAGTGTTGCACATCATGAAATGTAATCTCACGCACCCTCGACATATCTTTGTGTGTTCATCAGGTTAGAACTTCAGTTCTGGTTGACCGCCTTTCTCCGGAGTCTGACTCCTGTCGCCATTTTCTGGAGCTTTCATCTAGGGCTACGTGAGATGTGTTTTCCCGCCAGTTTTTGTGAGCTACAGGCCAATGAGACAGATGCTTTTGCACCAATTTTATGGTTCTCTAATTAAGGCCTGAGTATTTTCCCTATGAGTGGCTACAGCTCAATTGCTGATTGCTAATTTCTGAAGGCCGGTGCTCTCGCCACTGGCCCTGACACGGAGATATGTATTAGGGGGGCCAACATACCAGTGAGCATAACCATAGCCACACGGCTAATAAGTACAACTTGCTACCCTAGTATTCTTGAGGCCTGTCAGCGATAGCAACTTCAGCATTTTTAGATTAAAATGCGTTCTTTTTCTACAAATTTGGAGTCGTTTGGCTGAGCTCTAGCTATCGGGCAAAATGATCATATACCAGGAGCGTAAATTCGTGCTCTGAGGGGCGTAAAAAATAAAAATGCACAATAAATTTTACGATTTACAGTTGCAACTATAAAAAAGAAAGTTATACACTTCAGTAATTTTTTTTTTTTTTTTTTTTAGAATTTAGTTAGACGCATGTAATATTTTGCGCAGCATGGAGGCAGGTAAAACCAGTGATTGGAAGTAGCAAGTTACAAGTAGCGCTGCTTTTAGAGTAGCGTGGCATGTATCATCGCTACAAATAGGAAAAAGTAGTTGTAGTGGTAGCACGTTACAAAATAAAGTAGCTTGTAGCAGAAAATTACGCTACAAATCGTACTGCTTTAAAAAAATTGGTTAAAAATGGTATTCTTCAAATCACGTGACATTTCCGGACTCCTGAAGTGCAATGGGCTGTAATAGGGGGTCCGAGTGTGCTCTGCCAACAATACCGTTCCTGACTTAACTGACACTGTGAAATAGAGGCGTAACTAGGCATTTCTGCGCCCGAGGCAAACCGCAAAATATTGCGCCCCCATATAGCTATCTCTCTTTTCGCACATTATAACGAAGTAAATTTCTCCGTCATTTTTGCCCACGCCGGGCATCAAACTCGGATCCCCTCATTCCGGAATAAGTCGCTCTCCCAACTGAGCTACGCGTACGTATGCTTTCGCTGCTATCTGCCTTTATCTCATGTGCGCCCTACTGTTCAGGCACGTCACATCCTCCCACCCCCGAAAGAGGGTCGGGGACATGGTCCATGGGTCAGCCGGGACCATGTGTCGCTGTAGGCAGCCATCCGCTGAAGGAGAAATCCCAGTCAGTTTGGCGTGTGGAAAGAACATCACACCATTGCGAGAACTTTAACGGCCAGGCCATTCTTGAAGTTAGGGCGCCAATACAACGAAGTAAATTTCTCCGTCATTTTTGTCCTCTCCGGGCATCGAACCCGGGTCCCCTCATTCCGGAATAAGTCGCTCTCCCAACTGAGCTACGCGGACGTCCAATATAACGAAGTTTCTTTTCGTGCTGAAATATTGTCGTTCTTACGTTATGTTTAAAGCATTAGGTACGAATACGATGGAACACTTCCTTAATTAAACCTTTACGGCCAGACGAAACATATTACAAAGTCGACTTACGTTAATTGATTTATTCCACCACTATATCATCAGCACAACATCGCACTTCACATTTTACTTAACAAATCAATATCCACCACACATCCAACACCACCACACACGAGCAACTGTTATCTCGTTGTTTTTATGTATCGTTCTTGTCTCATACATTCATGCATCACGTTCACTCTGAACTCAAAATGTGTTGCCAACAGTATTCTCGTTTGAGGGAAAAGATGTCACATTAAGTTTGGAAGTATAAGCAGAACGAACTCAAAATTGACATAGGGAAAGAAACTAAAAATGAAAGTTAATTTAGAATATACGTCACAACATACATTAAATCTTGGCCCTCAGTCTCCGGCAGCTGGAATGTACCTGGCCAAGGCAGCGGCCAGTGCGACATGAAGGCAGAGGGTGCTAAGAATCCCCGGAGGACCGGACTAGGCTGCCATCTGATGCTGACCTTGGTTGCGTTAAATGGACGCTCCCTATCTTCTGATTCAAGGCTTCTTGAATTGGAAGAAGAACTACAAAGGATCAAGTGGGACATCGTCGGGCTAAGTGAGGTAAGGAGAAAAGGAGAAGATCTCATTGAACTGAAAAGTGGACATCTCTTCTACTATCGTGGGACAGATACTGGCAGAACTAGTGGTGTTGGATTTATAATAAACAAGAAACTGAAGGATAAAGTTGTAGAAGTTGAAAGTTCCTCTGACAGAGCTGCACGACTCGTTATCCAACTCTCGAGAAGATACAAGGCTCAGATTATTCAAACTTATGCACCAACCACAAGTCATCCCGAAGAAGAAATTGAAGAATTTTATGAGGAAATTCGTCATCTAAATAATAAAGGTAAGTAGCATTTGAAGATAAATATGGGAGATTTCAATGCAAAAATAGGGCAACAGCAACAGAATGAAACTTCAGTAGGTAAATTCGGTCACGGCAACAGAAACCAGCATGGAAATATTCTCGTTGAGTTTCCAGAGGCAGAAGGGTTTTTCATCTTGAATTCCTTTTCCAAGAAAAAGCCACACAGGAAATGGACATTGAGACATCCAAATGGGATGACAAGTGAAATTGATTTAACTACGTGTAGCAAAAAATTCGTCATAGAAGACTGCAGTGTGCTAAACAAGTTCAACACAGGTAGTGACCATAGATTGGTGAGATGTAAGATGCACCTCAACACTACACTTGAACGTGGCAAGCTCATAAGACAAACAAAATTTATTGACATAACCAACCTTAAAAAACACCATAATACCTTCAAGTTGGAACTGAAGAACAGATTCTCTGCTTTAGAAGGCCTAACATCGGAAAAAGTGGATATTTCTGAAGTTAACAGAAAAGTAACCAAAGCTCTTATGGAAACAGCAACAAAATTAGCTGGGTCTAAGAACAAGTTGCATGTGAACAAATTATCGGGAAAAACCAAAATGTTGATGCAAAAAAGAAGAGAGATGAGGACAACTAAAAAAGATGTGACTTCCAAAGTGGAATATATAGAGCTATGCAAGACAGTACGAAAAAGTATCACTGGAGACGTAAGGAAATTCAACTGTGAACTAGTGAGGAAAGCAATTGAAAACAACCAAAGCCTAAAGATAGCAAAAAGACATCTCAGTAAGGAAAGAAAACAGATTATGGCTCTGAGAAAAGAAGATGCTCCTGTAACAAGAAATAGAGGCGAAATTTTGACAAGAGTGAAAGATTTCTACTCCAAATTATATGAAAGGGATGATACATGTACTCCAGACATCATGAAAGGTACCAGTACCAGAGTTATTCCAGTCCTCTCAGCAGAAGTTGCACATGCAATCAAGAACATGAAGCGGGGAAAAGCTCCAGGAGAAGATGGAATTACTGTAGACATCATACAAGAAGCAAGTGGAGAAATCGAAAGAGTACTCGCCCTAATTTTCACTCGATGCCTTAATGAAGGGAAGATTCCTGAGGATTGGAACAACGCTACAATGATCCTGCTACATAAAAAAGGTGACATTGAGGATCTGAGAACTACAGACCTATCAGCCTCCTATCAGTGGTTTATAAAATCTTCACTAAAGTTCTTTCACACCGCTTGAAGGTGACACTGGGCGGCCTCGGTGGCGCAGTGGTCTAAGGCGTTGGCCTCTGATCATTCGTCCGTAAGGGGTCCGGGTTCGAATCCCGGTCAGGCATGGATGTTGTGTTTGTCTTACGGCACTGGCTCTCTCCCTTCCCTGGAACCAGTGACCCTAAATTAGGGACGGGCGACTGCTTATAGCCCAGTGAGTTGCTCACGGTGGTCGTTAAACCTCAAAAAAAAAAAAAGAAAAAAAAAAGGTGACACTGGACATGGCTCAACCGAGAGAACAAGCTGGATTCAGGAGTGGCTACAGCACAATAGATCATATCCACGTACTGAGAGAACTAATTGAAAGAGCGAGGGAATATGAACTTCCATTGTGCATGGCTTTTATCGATTATGAAAAAGCCTTTGATTCGGTGAAATCATCAGCAGTTACAATGGCTCAGAAATCCTGCGGTATTGAAGATGCATACATTAATATTATTAATAACATCTATGAAAATGCAAGTGCAAAGATTCGGCTGTTTGAAAATACAACACACATAAAAATTGGAAAGGGAGTGAGACAAGGTGACACCTTATGTCCGAAGCTCTTTAATGCCACATTGGAAAATGTCTTTCAATCACTGAACTGGGAAAACAAAGGGATAAAGATTAATGGAGATTATCTAACCCACCTTCGTTTTGCTGATGACTTAGTCATTTTTGCAACTATCCCATCAGAACTGCAGAGTATGATCCAGGAACTTGCTGACAAGAGTAAAGAAGTGGGATTAAAAATGAACTTTCAGAAGACAAAAGTGATGTTCAATGCTTTTACAAGAAATGAAGATTTATCGATTGATGGAGAAAAGCTGGAGATAACAGATACGTACGTTTATCTTGGACAGCAGATATCAAGTGAGGGTCACATTGATGAAGAAATTAATCGGCGTAAAACTTACCTGGAGAGCTTTTGGAAGAAACAGCATAATTTTCAAAAGCAATAAGCCATTATGTCTTAAAAAAAAAGTGTTTGATCAATACATCCTTCCAGTGCTTACGTATGGTGCAGAGACGTGGACCTTAACTGAAAGAGACATACAAAGGCTGCAGACAACTCAAAGCAGCATGGAGAGGTGCATGCTTGGTGTAACCAGGAGAGATAAGAAGAGGAACTCGTGGATCCGAAAAATGACAAGAGTGGAAGACATCATGATCAGAGTTAAATCCCTGAAATGGCAATGGGCTGGACATACTGCCAGAAGGACAGACCATCGATGGACAGCCGAAATTTTAGATTGGATTCCAAGGGACAGGAAAAGACCCAGAAGAAGACCGCATGGGAGATGGGTGGATGAAATTCGAAAGTATGCGGGAGTAACATGGAGGAGACTGGCACAAGACAGACCGTTGTGGAAGAAACTTGGGGAGACCTTCGTCCAGCAGTGGATTGATAATGGTTGACAATGATATATCAACCTCCGAATTTGCACTTTTCATTTAAATCTAAACGTAGTTCAAGCACTATTTATTCATGGAATGACAAAAAAACTTAAATATTTACAGATTAAAAACGAGCAACGAGTATTTACATATGGAAGTGGGTGCTAAATGGATATGAAAAATATTTACAAATGTTGATGAGTGTGAATTCGAAATATATACATTTTTTACAAATGGTATTGCGAATGTCTTTGAAACAAATGCGTATTTGCAAAAAGCGAAGTGTGTGAACTTGAAGATATGTTAATCTACAGATGGTGGAAGTGTAATCTCGAACAAACTGAGCTTGAGTTTCGGATATGCAGATCACCAGTTCTTTGATAACAGTTGGAGGGCCGAAAAGAAGCCAAAAATATAATGCAGCGCAAGTTCGCAAATAACGCGGAAAGTGAGATGAGTCATGTGACTTCCGGGTTAATGTCCAAGGTCAGAGTTCTCGTGATGTGAAGCCGGAAACGTAGAAAAACTAAAGAACTGATGTACAGTTGAAATACACATATTCGCAAAGGAATTGAGAGTTATATTATGAGTCGAGTTCTGTTTTGAACTGAGGAACCATCCTGTTTGCGTAGGCCATTTAACATGAAACTGAGGAACATATGAGATTTGAAGTGCATGATTGTATTCGAGTTGTAGTCGGCATTTTAAAAAATTACGGAAAGTGGTACATAGAAATCTGCTTGCTCTTCTTGCAGAAAGATGGTAGGTTGTATTAAGAAGTTTCATTTGTTCATGATAGATGATTGATTTGGTCAAAATAAAAATAAAAGGGAAGATGTCAGAACGGCAAGCTGTGCTGGGGTCATGGGCGAAAACAAACAAGTAGTCGAGGATGGAATGAGTTGCGTGGCATGCTGAATGGGTGATTCGGAATATATATGTATATATTGGAGCAAAGGAGTAACGATAGAGCATTGTTGATAAATATGGGTCAGATTGGCTGGAACTTGACAATAAGTGCAATCTGGGAAAAGAACGATGCCAAAGCGATGAAGGGTGATTAGGGGTGAGGAGTCTTTAATGGAGAAAAGTCGCTGAATATTTTTGTCTTTCGAGGCTGGGAGGGTGGAACTTCATGCACTCCAGGTACGTGTGACGGGAGAGTCCGGGAGATGGTGAATTGGGACTGCTGAAATATCACGGCGCAAAAGGCAGGAATACAATTGTTTTGCGGAAAGATGGGCAAGTAATACGTCCGAATTATGAAGCTTGAGTGAGAATGGTAAAATATTTGCAACAGAAGATCAGTTGTATGATCAGTTGTATAAGATCAGTTGTATGATCAGTTGTATAAGATCAGTTGTATGATCAGTTGTATAAGATCAGTTGTATCGGCGAGAACTGGGAAGGAGCGGATGATGGCATTTTTGAGCTGTTGAAATTTTCCTCTATTATGAATGATTTATGAATGGAGGATGAAAGTTCTGTCAGAGGTTTCCATTGGAGGCCACAATCAACGAGCTGTGCAACTGTGACAATGCCTGCATGAATAAAGGTGGGGAAGAAAAAGTGACTATGTTGACGGGGATCAGTGGTGCAGTTCTGAAAAAAGTGGTCTGGCGCTCCGAAGGACCGGGCCAGGCGTTATCGACTCCAGAAGGTATTGCGGGGATTAGTGTGTGTGGGGGGGGGCGCCAACGAACCTTTGAAATCGAATATACTGTACAACGTCCGTTCCCTAAAAACAGAGTAAAAATCACACAAAATGAAGAAATATAGGAACAGCAAAATATAAATCGATGAGCCATTCCATTATGACCACCCCCATCCTAGAGAAATGGGCGCGTCTGGAGACCGAACGGTGGCGCAGGTGAAGTTCACAGAGCAGTATATATGAAACCAGATGACCGGCTTTCGGTTAGTAGAGTGTTCGGAGTCAGAATGGGAAAAGCTGCCGATTTTTCGGAGTTTGATAAAGGACAAATTGTGATGGGACGGCGCCTCCGAACTACGATCTCGAAAACGGCCGGGCTTATGGGTTGTCCACGTGCCGCTGTGGTGAGTACGCACCAAAAGTGGTGCACAGATGGCCAACCGTCGTCCAGCCGTGTATCGTCCGCAGCTCATTGATGCCAGAAGGGAGCGGAGATTGTCGCTCATTGTTCACAGTGACCGCAGGGCCACAGTGCGACAAATCACCCGCAGCTACAACAGTGGCGATCAGGGCAATGTGCAATGTGTCACAGCACACAGTTCATCACAGCCGTCTGCGCATGGGCCTGCGTAGCCGAAGACCCAGCCGGGTCCCCATGCTCACTGCACGTCATCTCCAACAACACATGAAATGATGAAATGGGTCCAAGATAATCGAGATTGGACCGTGGATGATTGGAAGAGAGTGGCCTGGTATACCCCAGGATACCTACCTCTATACCTCATCGAATAGATGCCTCGCCGAGTGGCCGCAGCTTTGCGGGCTGAAGGGGGTCCTAGAGCTTATTAGGTAGGTGGTCATAATCTAATGGCTTATCGGTGTATGAGATAAACGTCATCTTAACGTCATCGGTGTATGAGATTGATTAAAAATCAGTCTTCAACACGATAATATAAAACTTGAAATGATGGTATTTACAAGTTAAAAACCTTTAATGAGTTAAAAAACACACATACACAAGATCTTTCGGACCCTGTCAAACAGGTCCATCATCAGGTGAAACTAATACAATGATCATATGTAGAGGATTTTAGGAAGGGAGTGTCTGACCCCAGGTCTTAAATAACCCTTAGAAATAGGAAACTAGGAGATTTGAGCTAGAGCGCCCGATAGGAAAGTGACACGGAAGCGAAGTAGAAAGGGGGAGGAAGACGCCCTTATTTATTACCGAGGGGGGGGTCAGTACCCGGGGTCCGATGGCTTAACGTGCCCGTCCGACGCACGGCGGGTATTTAGTGGATCAAGCGTTCGTACCTGCCTGGAATCGAACCTGAGGCCCTTCCCGTGGCAGTCACGAACGTTGCCCACTCGGCCACCCGCGGCCCTAATACAATGAGTAGTGTAGTGTCTTAAATAGGTGTTCAAAATGACGTATTGCTCATGCGCAGAAAGGTGAGAACTGAAAAGGTTCACCGAACGTAAAAATATATTTGGGGGGGGGGGGGGCATCAGGAGGTTCTTGTATTACACGGGGGATGCTTGTACACCATACTTGAGGAACATTAGATGGCACATACTCAGATTTCCATACCGTAAAATGAATAAACTTTCAGTAAGAAGTAAATGGGATGGCGTATCCAAAATAGTAGCACTTGACCATTAGGGGTAGTTTGTTCCTCCATGAACAAGGCATGCAAGAGCTGTATTGTTGGAGCCAACACGAATATTATTGGTGTTCCTTTAATGGTGTTTGCAGGGTACGTTTTGTAGAACCGATATAATAAAGGTCAGAATCTTCTTGGTTTACGGCCTTGAGGGTGACACTGTAAATACAAAATTTGTTGGAGACGGGTACTGGGTCCCTATCATTACGTATCGAAGACCAAATATTATTGGTCTTAATACCAAAGGCTAGTTTATGTTTTTTACAAACGTTTTTCAGAATATTACACAAAGTCAGATGGTAAAAAACAAAACCGATAAATTTAAAGTTTCTTACCTCCCTTTGCAAAGTAGAGTGACGTGGAGCACTTAATTTCCTGTATAAGGCATAAACAGTATTGTTATCATAACAATACTTGAAGACGGCTTTTTAATCAATCTCATTTTTAGCAAAAAAATTTCATTGTCTTCATGTCCTTGGCCGCTTTTAAGGAATTTACTAGTACTTGTGTTCTACATGTGCCTTTGTTTTAACATGGAATCATCTACTAAGAAGTTTTGTGCTTCGCGACGGAAGCTTGCTAGAGAAGAAGTCCACCTTTCTTTCCTCTTGAATTATGGAGATTATGTGTTACCCCGAACTTCCTTGCCATCCGTTGTATACCCATTTCTCTTCGAGCAGGGATGTAGTTCTAAGGAGAAAAAGTGCCTTAGCGGTGAACGAATAAGGTGAAACAAACCCACAGAAAGAAGGGCCTTAAAAATTTCAAAAGCAATTTAGAATTAGATTTATACACTTAGAAAGATGAAATCCGTTTATTCTGCGCAAGAGACGATAGAAACACTTAAACAAAGTGCGCTAGCTTTCGTCACCACGGCCCCACGGGTGACTTCTTCAGGATAATAAACAGAAGACTAAAGCTTAAATTCTAAGAAACCTCTAAGACGTGTTTCTATCGTCTGTTTCGCAGAATAAACGGATTTCATATTTCTAAGTGTATACTTACTTGGGTGAAAGCCCACCTTCTTATATTTATATAATTAGATTTGTTGTTTCCATCAGTTGGTATTTTTATTCAAGTTTTAGTACAAATTATTCTTATCAACTTTCATTAAAATTACTTAATCGGAGGAATTTAAAATAACAGATAAAAGTTACGTGGGAGTCAGGTGCTAAAAATGTTAAGTTTCCTTTTAGATGCTGTTTTGTCATTCCGTACGGTTCTAAATATCCAGTGTCAATATGTGTCAGTCACATTGAATATTTGTAACTTATATGCCGCTCTTGTTAAGATTATGGGATGGAAGTAGTCGATATCTTTTGTGTTGCTTTTTGTTTCTTTCGGGGTATAATGACCACCACGATCATCTAGGCCCTGATTTGGAACCATTGGTTCCGGGAATGGCCAGCGCCGTTGCGTGGGCGCACCACCCATGCCTCGCCCGGAGCTCGAGCCCACCTTGAGAAATAGGCCAGAAGCCAGTGCCTCTGACCACTCGGTCTCCCGGAGCGTCCTTTTGCGTTACTTATAAGGAATCACAGAATGGGCTTAGGTGATTACTTTTGTTGGAACTGATGGGGAGTTTAGCTGAAATGTCCTTCTCAACCGTAAAACACTTTTCACTTTCGGGAGAGGGTAACGACCACTATGAGGTGCTCTAAGGGATATAAGCAGCTGTTTATCCCTAACTTAGGGTCATTAGTTCCAGGAAAGGGAAAAAGACATGATGTAAGTCAAAAACACTTCCTATGCGTCGACTGAGACTCGAACCCAGGCCCACCAAGACGAACAATGAGTAGCCTACGCCACCGTAGTGTCTACTTGTTCTGTCTACATGCATGTTTAATTTCTATGTGTTGCTTATCTTCCTAGCACTGGGCCGCGGATGGCTTAGTGGTTAACGTTCGTAACTACCACGGAGGAATCTCAGGTTCGATCCCAGGCAGGTACGAACGCTTGAACCACTAAATATCCGCCGTGCATCGGATGGGCACGTAAAGCCGTCGGACCCCGGGTACTGGCCGCCCGGTAATAAAAACGGGCGTCTTCCTCCACATTTCTACTTCGCTTCCGTGTGTCTTTCCTATCGGTAATAAATAAGGGAGTCTTCCTCCCCATTTCTACTTCGCTTCCGTGTGTTTTTCCTGTTTAAGACCTGGGGTCAGACACTCCCTTCCTATAATCCTCTACATATGATCTGATCCTCCTAGCACTCATCCGATAGTTTACTCTCGTCCTTGCAATACGAACGTTCTGTTAATGTACGAGAATGTTTTCAAACAAATCAGTGTTCATTTCAAATGATCATCTAAAAAAAAAAAAAAAAAAAAAAAATTGCCGTCCCGGTGGCGCAGTGGTCTAAGCGATGACCTCTGATCATTCGTCTGAAAGGGGTCCGGGTTCGAATCGGGGTGAGGTATGGATGTTGTGTTTGTTTTACGGCACTGGATCTCTCCCTTCCCTGGAACCAGTGACCTTAAATTAGGGACGGGCGACTTCTTATAGCCAATTGAGTTGCTCACGGAGGTCGTTAAACCTCCAATAAAAAAAAAAAAAAAAAGACATTTTTTTTGCTCTGATTTTCTTCCCAAATAATCACGAAAAGTGCCTTAGCGTCCTAAGCCGCACTAAGGCTCTTCTACATCACTGCTTCCGACAGAAAGCACTTCATGGACTGTTCACCGGATCTGACGTCACTGAATGCTGCGTTCCTGTTTTTTACAGCTCCTGATACCTGCCAGGATGCCATTTCATTCTCCGTGCTAACTCTTGGGACCTCAGCGACTGTTACCCACCCTGGTGATGTCAAGCTTTCGTCAAGGTCAACTACTTATACTGCGGCTGCTTCCCCTGAGCAACCAACATTGTTTCGTCCTTGAACCACCCTACTCAACTAACAAACTGTGCGAGTGGACAATGTTCTCTGTTTCCTGTTCCACACGTCTTTCTGATGACAAGACTGCTACAACTGTGACCATTCCTCAAGACTCCTGGACGGGGTGTGATATTTCAGCGCGTTTAGGCTACAGCGTGGCGTGTGCTACCCGCCTCTTAAAGACACCCCAATCATAGACAGTGCTAAATTAGGTTTTGAACAGTTCCTTTCTTCAGGACGCCATTTCTTTCAGGACTCTGTGCTCTCGAGGTATTTATGTTCATTTTTCTTTCTTTGCATATGCTGAATGTTTTGTTGCTGATAGCGTAACCATAACGAAATAATTGTTCCCGCACTGTCATCAATTAACACTAATTACAATGTTCTAGAGATCACTGATGATGTTTTGATTTCTGTTCTCTGGCATTGTGGCTCCATTCAAGGCCCAATTCGAACGTTCTCTGCCACGCCTTAAGGAAGTAAGTTTGGTTACATACGTGGGTTTCATCGTCAAGCTCGTGTTATATTTGCTTCTGAAGACCCCTTGAAAACCTGCCCAATTTCCATGACTGTTGATTTTGGTGCAAGAAAATACTCCTTTAATTTCATTTTAGCGTATCGCTGTTTTCAGTGCGCTCTGTATCGCTATGTATCTGGTGATACAGCTGCTCTTTTTGGTTCACTGCATCCACGTGCGTCAGCTGTTCCCTCCCTCTCTCCATCCTTGCGTATTTCTTCAGATGCTACCTCTTTCAACCATTCCCCTGTTGTTTCTGCTGAACTAGCAGCCGACATTTCCACTGTTCTGACCTCCAATTCGTCTAAGTCCCTTATGAAACCTGCCATTCCTTTTCATCCACCAGGTTTTCCACTGTCATTATGACCTGATAATTCCGTGTGTACTTGTCTGTGTTGAGGCAATGGACTCTGCCGATGCAGACCCTGGTTTTTTCGGCAAGCGTCCTGCTTCTCCCACTTCTGATGATTCATACTCTGATAATTGTGTTCTTGCTTTTTTCTGCTCATTCTACTCCTTCGGTTTCTCCTCCAGGGCTTCGCCCTTCCTCTTCTCAAACTGCTGGCGACATTTCGGACGCTGGGCTCTTTACCTCCATTCTTCCTGATCATTTACTGGATTCTTCTGCTTCTCTCGAGGGTGAATAAGTTTCTGCTTCATCCCGTTTCGTTCTCTGGTGGTACCGACCCTCGTGATCGCCTAATTTCGTGCTTCGAGGACTCTCGCTCGTGCTGCTGGTTCTGCCATTTTAGCTGGTCTTTAATTTGTCGCAACTGGTCAGACTGAACCTCCCCCTTATATATATTTTTTGCCTCCTGCGACCAAAACGTTTTCTTCCGACACATTTCTCGAATTCATGAGTTCTGTCTTTCAACTCTATGAGACACAGATTTTGTTTGTAACTACATTAAATATATTTATCCCGTGATGACGTTTGGATCTATTTCTACACTTATCGTATTCCACAGGGTTATTTACATCCCACTTCTTCTATCCCAGCTTTTTCTGTTGCTTTTCGTTTCGTAGATGCTCGAGATTTCTTGAACTACACTGTCTCTGTTGTCTTCAGTCTTGATGATCATGATTAGACCTCCTTTGAACGCTATGGTGATGACTCTCTTCGCTTTCGACAACGTTTCTGTCTCATTTCGTGCAAATTCCGGTAACTTTATAGTCACAACGATCTTCCTAATCTTTTGTGTTTGGGTTTGCAAGTCTCTATGGATGGAGTTTTTTCTTTGTCGAATCCAGTGATGCCGACTTTTTTAAAGGTTTGCGTTCTGTTATTTGTATCGCGCGTTGTGCCGTTTTGTTTTCTTATTTTCACCTTGTTGAGAGTTGCAATTTCCGTTGGCATTGCTATTGATCTGTAGTGTTGGAGCTTCCTGGTGTTTCCCATTTCCTTCTGTCTGCTATGCCCCGCATTTTGTTCCTTGTATATTGCCGTTTTATGACGATTGCGTATGCATCCATGTAAATCTGCTTACATGCGATTATTAATCACTGAATCTGGATTGGCTAAATGTGTGCCCTCGAAATCATTTGTATGTATATATGTAGTTCACCCATTTCATGTTCAGCGCATTGCATATACCACTTGTTAGGTGATGAGCTAACACTGATATAGATGACTCTAAAGCCTTTCAGATAGTCGGCAAGAGGGCACAGTATAGACCAAAACTTCAAAACTTATAAACGAAAAAATATTACATACTGTCCTTTAGAAAAAAAGATAATTTTTTTTAAAGTGCTGTGTATGTGGGAGGGGGGGGGGTATTTTTCTTTGCTTAGAACAGTTGTTTCGGCACAAAATAAAAACCTGTATAAAAATAGACTGCGTTTGCGTCTGAAAAATAAATTTGTCAAAATCCGTCCACCCTGAAAAAAATTTTTAGATCCTGCACTGGATGCTCGTAAATTCCAGTCTTCAGTAGTCTTGCCAAATCTGATTCCGCATTGCCTTAAATGAAAACTTTGTAGGTTTCTCCTTGTTCTGATTACGTGCTACATTTGTTGGAAGTAAACCATGAATGTGGAAGATTTCTTCCAACCAGACTGATGAGCCTTCGCACAGCCCTTGATTAATGAGAAATTGCGTCATAAGTGGCAGCAGGACTCACTACAGATTGTCCAGCGACATAAGATAGAAGGAAAGTTATATTTTGAGCCCTTTAAAAAACATCAACGCAAGGGATTTTATTTCTGAGTTATAACAAATTCCCTATGCACAAAAATTCCTAACGAATTGCCTGTTACTATCTGAAAGTCATTGGTTCCGGAGAAGGTCAGAGTTAGTGCAGTAAAGACAAACACAAAATCCATGTGTCACTTGGATTTCGAACTTAGGCGCGGCAGTGCGAGTAGTCAGAAGCTCACACCCTGCAATCGTTCACTTCATTTCTGTTTGAAAAGTTATTTTCTTAAAAAAAATAATAACGTTTTCTTCTATCTATACGATGGGCGTTTGTTCTGAAATGACATAACAGAACTCTTTGTACTTGTGTGAGAAAAGGGTTGCCCGACCAAGCTCTCTGCTATAAATTAAGATAAAGCTAACTACAGTTAAACGTAGGTTGCTGGTCTTGCAGCACCCAATTTCATTGGTAGGCTCTACTGTCCTTTTGTAATATTGAAAGACACACTGGTATCCATTGTGATTGCTCATCATATCCATTGTGATTGCTCATCATCCCCACACTCTTATCCACATACTGACATGAACAAAGCGATTCTCACCCAGTGACATTTTGTTTGAAATCCGTGTCCTACCCTCTATTTATCTTAAAAGAAGCTACAACTTACCAGCATTGGCCCATGGTCCAAAATAATGGACAGACTTAAAAGAAGGGTCTACCCAAGTAGAAGGTACAAAAAACCAGAGACGTAGCTTGGCATTTCTGCGCCCGGGACAAAACATAAAATACTCCTCATATCTGTCTTATAGGTAAGAATAGAGAAACTGACTGGGACCGAATGTAGCTGGCAGTCGTAGCTAGCAGCCATAGTAATGATCGAATAGCCGCAGAGAATCTTCAGCAACGTGAACGACATCCTTATCGTGCATTGTACCTACAGTCATCCAAGTAAAGAAAAAAAAAAAAAAAAAAAAAAACGGCGGGCCACATTGTCGACGAAGGCTGTGGTTCTTTAGTTGGACCAACTATACAACCTTGCCTCTATTTTCTAATGTCAGCAACTAACATCTCTTCTTGAAGATTTTGAGGACGGAATGCAAATTCAAGAGCTGATGCAAATGTTTCAGGTACTAATTTTGAAGATGTGAATCGTTTTTTTCATGTAAATATGATATGGACGGTAAGTCAGATAATATCCGAAAACTTGGAAATTTCGTCGTCCTGGAGTGGGAATTGAACTCGCGTCTCCCGGATAGCACCCGAGTATGCTATCCACTACACCACCCAGAGCGACCAAGTTTCCCATTGATTTGAATATAACCATCACAGCGAATGTGTATTATGGTTTCCATTCATGGTTTCAATTACTATTTTACTGAACTGAAATCGCCAGCAGTGTTTGAACTGTGCCAGGGGTAGAACTCCCACCCCCGTCTGCCTCGCCGTAGTTACGCCTCTGCCAATACCATTGCACAGTAGGCGATCAGTGAGCAAATAAATATAAAAATTAATTGCTTCGTGGCCTTCGCACATCTCAACTTTCAGAATGATCTTCAAGGTGATTTAATTGAAAATGGAGTCTTCAAGAGACTCGTGATTTTTTTTTTTTTTTTTTGCCAGAACGAAAATTTTCAAATAAAAATACGTATAAACCTGTTTTGAGCGTGGTTTGATTCTACATCCGATCCTGAGTGGCATTTTAAGTCTTTCACGGTTAAATTATTAAAATTTCTTCATGGCCGAATTCGTTTTAAAATGAATATTTCAATAGCTCTTTCATCCAGGATGTAACCGAACTTTGTTCAAAAGGGAATTTATGAGGTGTTCCCCTGTGTAGGTGCGTGTGTTTTTACAGTGGGCTGCAAGACATTTCGTAACCTGGTTAGTCGTCTCAATCCGCCCCTGTTCGTATGTGTGCCAGTGTTGGAAGAATTATTTTAAGCAGAAAGCTAACGCAGGGAAAACAAATAAAAGGTAGTACAGTATTTTGGGCGCAGATACGTTCACTATTCTTGTGCATGTTTTATGGTACTGCAAGATAGCCAGTATGGCGGATTTATAACCTGCGGATTGCGGTTCGATTCATCGCGAGTAGCATTTCCGCTGTGTTATCACGAAAATAATTCTATGGCTTCAGATAACATCAAACTTAGTGATATTTCCATACCCGCCCCTGAATGATCAGCGCGTGAGATCGTTTGGTATAATATCAACTTCCAATATCAGAATTTTTTTGCACCAAAGCAATGACCAATACATTCAAGCGCTTTGTTCTCGGCGCTTGACATTCCATTCACGAGCAGCAAGGTACGATTTTTTGAAATATTTGAACAAAAAGTTCATTACGCACTGGCAGACACCGACAGTTTGTCATTTATGCCCTGATTTCGATGCCGCCAATTTCGCTGGACCGACTCGCTTCATCAGTAGCGCATAACTTTAATTTTTTGTGTGAAGGTATATATGCTTACCGTGTGTGTGTGATCATTGTCAATCATTATCAATTCACTGCTGGATGAAGGTCTCCCCAAGTTTTTTCCACAACTGCCTGTCTTGAGCCAGTCTCCTCCGTATGTCACTCCCGCATGCTTTCGAATTTCATCTACCCATCTCCCATGTGATCTTTTTCGGGATCTTTTTCTGTCCTTTGGAATCCAGTCTAAATTTTCAGTTGTCCGTCGGTGGTCTGTCCTTCTGGCAATAGGTCCAGCACATTGCCGTTTCAGGGATTCATTTTAATATCTTCCACTTTTGTCATTTTCCTTATTTACAAGTTCCTCTTCTTATCTTTCCTGGTTACACCAAGCATGCATCTTTCCAGGCTTGTTTCAGTTGTCTGCAGTCTTTGTATGTCTTTTTTAGTTAAGGTCCACGTCTCTGCTCCGTACGTTAGCTCTGGCAGGATGCATTGATTAAACACTTCTAAGACATAATGGCATATTGCTCTTAAAAATTGTACTGTTCCATCCCAAAGCTCTGTAGCCAAGTTTTATACGCCGATTAATTTCTTCATCAATGTGACCCTCGCTTGATATCTGCTGTCCAAGGAAATTGTAGGCATCGGTTATCTCCAGCTTCTTCCCATCAATCAATAAATCTTCATTCCTTGCAAAAGCACTGTACATCAGTTTTGTCTTCTGAAAGTTTATTTTTAATCACACTTCTATACTCTTGTCAGCAAGTTCTTGGATCATACTCAGCAGTTCTCACTGAGCAGTTACGAAAATGACTACGTCATCAGCAAAACGAAGGCGAGCTAAATAATTTCCATTAATCTTTATCCCTTTTGTTTTGCCAGTCCAATGATTGAAAGACATTTTGCAATGTGGCATTAAAGAGTTTGGGAGATATGGTGTCATCTTGTCTCACTCCCTTTCCAATTCTTATTTTCGCTGCATTTTCAAATAGTCGAACCTTTTGCACTTGCGTTTTCATAGATGTTATTCATAATGCTAATGTATGCATCTTCGATACCAAAGGCTTTCAAAGCCATTGTAACTGCAGATGGTTTCAAGGAATCGAAGGCCTTTTCATAATTGATAAAACCCATGCATAATGGGAGCTCATATTCCTTCAATTAGTTCTCTAAGTACATGAATATGATCTATAGTGCTGCAGCCACTCCTGAATCCAGCTTGTTCTCTGGGTTGAGCCATGTCTAGTGTTAGCTTCAAGCGATGTGAAATAACCTTAGTGAATATTTTATAAAACCACTGATAGTTGGCTAATGTGCCTGCAGTTCCTGAAATCCTCAGTGTCACCTTTTTTATGTAGCAGGATCCTTGTAGCATTGTTCCAATCCTCAGGAATCTTCCCTTCATTGAGACATCTAGTGAAAACTTCGGGGAATCTAGTTTCAATTTCTCCACTCGCTTCTTGTGTAGTGTGCATGGCAATTCCATCTTCTCTTGGAGCTCTTTCCCGTTTCATGATCTTAGTTGCGTACGTAACTTTTGTCGAGAGGGCTGGAGGGACTTTGGAACTGGTACTTTTTGCGCATCACCTGACCTTGCATCCCATATATATACGTGTGTGTGTATATAAAACTATAAATATATATGATAAATTGGCGGGCATGTGTATATACATATGTTTTTAATTACAATTTCTGTTGATCGAAAATTATGCTGTTTTCTCAAGTAAAGATTAAAGTGTTTTAATTCGTGTGCTTTTTACCTATACGAAAAGGTGCTTTTCATGTTCTGTTAACAGCAGCTTGTAGGTGCACAAGATTTCTGTTCGGTCTTGGCAGGTTAAAAGAAAGATTTTAGATTTGCTACGTGTGACATAAGGAACCTATGAAATAAGCAAAGTGCTTACTGTATAGTTACAAGTACACCAGACTATGTACAATGAAAAACGCTTATAGCTTAGTAAAAATAGTTTGTTCACTAGCTTAAAAAGTATATAAAAGCTTTCGCGCTTTTCTAAGGCAGAAGACAGACATAAAAAGCAAAGAACTAGAACGCGTAAGAAACAAAGATAATTAAAAAAAAAAAATGCGTGGAAGACATCATGAGCGATATTACGTGTATTTATCAAGCAATTATAGGGTGTGCTGCGATGTGTTTCCATTCTTTAATAATGAATGTCAAACCATTAGCAGTTCCATAGAGACAGTAGCACTGCATGCTGCTTTGCTGGAGAGGATTTCAACCACAGGCGTAGCCAAGGGAAGGGTGTCCTCGGTCCGGACCCCCTTGATGGGAGGATTGAGTACTAATTTAAAGCGATATATATATTTGAAGCTTTCACCAATGAACTAAATCCACGGATCCTCGCTTAACAAATTTCTGGCTACGCCACTGATTTCAACTGTCTCCCTAGTGGCAGTCTCTTTAAAGTTCATGTAAGGGGCAATTTTTCTTATGTTGTTCCATGTAGGAGCTGTCGCACAATGCATGATTTCTCTTGCAATCATTGTATTACGCATGTCCTGGTTGACACTGCTCATGTGTTCTTAACAAGGATCGCTTTTTCATTCCGCTATCTTTTTTGCCTGCTTTTTTGCATTGTTAAGGTCTACCAGGGCCGAATCCAGAAGTATTCTCTAGGGGTCGCGGTTTTTCGGATATAAAAACGGACAGAAGCCATTATGAAAGAGTTTTTTAGATATAACTGTAGTATATATCATTGTCAACCATTATCAGTCCACTGCTGGACGAAGGTCTCCAAGTTTCATCCACAACGGTCTGTCTTGTGCCAGTCTCCTGTTACTCCCGCAAACTTTCGAAATATATATATATATATTCCAGTGCTTACGTATGGTGCAGAGACATGGGCCTTAACTAAAAGAGACATACAAAGGCTGCAGACAACTCAAAGCAGCATGGAGAGGTGCATGCTTGGTGTAACCAGGAGAGATAAGAAGAGGAACTCGTGGATCCGAAAAATGACTAGAGTGGAAGACATCTTGATCAGAGTTAAATAATCCCTGAAATGACAATGGGCTGGACATACTGCCAGAAGGACAGATCATCGATGGACAGCCGAAATTTTAGATTGGATTCCAAGGGACAGGAAAAGACTCAGAAGGAGACCACATGGGAGATGTGTGGATGAAATTCGAAGTATGTGGGAGTAACCAGTGGATTGATAATGATTGACAATGATGATATATATATATATATATACACACACACATGCATAACTTTAGTAGCAGGAGATTCCGAAAATTAGAAAATTTCCCTGTATTAGTCAAACTGCCTCCCTCCCAGCCGACTCCCACCCAAGCGAGAATTGACTTCGGAGTGGGTGGAACAACGGAAAGCGCCCGTGAGGCGTGAGGGAGCAGGAAAAATTAAAAAGAAGTCCTGAAAGGACCATCTGGGAGGAAGCGGTGGGGACATTTTTACGAATTTTCTTTATGAGCCAATTAAGATACATACGTAGATCAGATTGCTATTCAGTTTCTCTCACCTACTCAGATTTCAGGACCAAGCTCTGCCTTACCCTGTTTTGAGAAGGTTACAGATGCTAGACAATATGACAATAGCAAAGAACTAACAAAGAATATCCCCAGTTTTTTTCCCGCTGTCCCTGTTTTCTCTTTCTCTCTCTCTTTATTTTACTGAACCTAAATCAATGTAATAAGTATTTTAAATCCTCAATACTAAGTTTAATTGCTAATATTTTTTAGAAAAACTGAAAAATAAAATATGCAAAGTTAATCATTTACGATATTTGATACTTTAAACGTAAAAACTTCGTTAGGGTTGGGGGGGTGTTCGCCCCTGTGGCCCCCGCTGGATCCGCCGCTGGGGTCTATGAACCGTATAGCGAACACACCCTCTTTCTCACATTGTCACTCTTTGCAACTGGATGTTATTTATGTGTGATAACAGAGTGATTTTATTGCTATTGTGATATTAGTAGCAAACTCTTTAACCAGTATGTAAAGCCTGTGGAACATATGTGATGCATCCTGCGCATCTCATTGCCATGCTACGTAGTTGATTTTGTTATCGCAGACATTAAACCATTCTGTACATTTTTATGTATTCTGTCTGTCATATTTCTCATATCCAGTGTTTATATCTTTACTATTAATTTTCTCGGATTTCCTTCTTTATTTAGGTTGTCGGGTTTACATAAAAAAAACCTGCTCTAAACGTAGCGACTTTGTACTCTTTTGGGCAGGAAAAAAAAAAAAAAAAAACCCACGAAAAAAGGCATTCTGTTTTCTGCGGCGTGTGCTAAACGGCCTGTGCTAAACAAAACCCTCACTCGTCCCCCCTACCCCCTCCACACACACACACGGGCGTACGGATAGCACCCGCAACCCCCACCGTGGCCCTGTTAGCCTTCTAGCCTCTGTAAAAGTGTTTTGCAAAATTTTTGGCGGAAACTCCGTATGAAACTTGTTAAAGAACTAGCCAGAAATTTTTGGTGGTAGCTTTGAATGAAGTTAAGAAAAAAAATTTTTTTTTTTTCAGCAAATAAGTAAAATCTTCAAGAAATCATTTTCACTTCAGTTTGTAAAAACTGGGTGACGCGAAAACAGCAATTCCGGAGGAATTTGAGGCTCCTTTTCACAGCCATAGAGGTAGTTAGTTCCTCTACTTGTATAATAACCAGTGATGTAGAAGGGGCTTAGCGGCGCTACGACACTATTGTTCTAGGCTTAGCACCGCTAAGGCACTTTTCGTGGATACATGGCAGGAGAATCTGGGCAAAGGAATTTCTTTAAATGATCATGTATGCAAAAATAGGGAAACTGTTCTGTATGCGAACGTTTCCGTACCTTAACCAAATGTTCACACTACAGAAGTGGCCGTCCCGGAGGTACAATGGTCTGAGGCGCAGGCTTTTGACCGTTCTTCCGAGTCTCAGTCCCTCATGAGGCATGGGTGCGGCGTGCATGGCCAAAGGTGCTGGATCTGTCTCTTCCCTGGAAAGAGTGACCCGAAATTAGGGACGAGCGACTGCTTACAGCCGTACGAGTTACCCATGGTAATTGTTGGACCCAGAAACAAAAAAACAAAAACAAAAAACTGTATAGATTGATCTACACAGGTGGATCACGCAGTAGGGTGTCTCACAAATCATAATATTCTATTACAAAGAGAATGTGAACCAGGCTCGTAGCCAGACAAGCAAGTTGGGAGGGGCGGCTGATGATTGAGATCGGGCGAAGAATATAAAGTGGTCGGGCAAAAGATGTAAAAAAGGTAGGGCACTATAATGTTGTGTGAGTCGCTGGGACGGGCAAAATGAAAAACAGGTCTGGCTCGGCCCGGCCAGGCCCTCCCCTGGCTACGGCCCTGATGTGAACTCCTTTGTTTAGACGGCAATCAAAATTAATTTGCGAGAGACGGCTTCTCTACGGGGTTAAGATTTCAATGCTTAGAGAGAAAGCGGTAGGGCTGGATATTTGTCTTAAGCAACTGGTCACTGGTATCGGCTCCAACAAAAGTAATTCTCTGAACTCACTTTCAGACTCCTTACGGGCAACACAAAAATCTTCTACACCTACAGCATAATCTTAGGGAAAATGGCGCATTAGTCATATTGAATTGATGTTACTGTGTTAGTTCGCAAATATTCCCAATGCATTTTGAAAATCGTATAGAACGACAAGGAGCTACACTGCTGGCCACCCAAAATGCAACACCAAGAAGGAAGCATCCGATTGGCCTGAAATTCGCAGCATGCGTCGCCCGCGAGAGGACATGTAAACGATTAGCATTGCAGGGCATATGAAAATCATGTGCTCCCGGCACGCCACCGAAAAGCATTATAAGAAGGGTGAACAGAAGCGGGGGTGTAAGTAGTGGAAGTGTATTGTGCTGCCGGACCTGTGCACGGAAAGCTTCCTGATGCCTCGTCGCAGAATACGGCAGCCATTCCAGCATGTTTCGGAGTTCGACAGAGGACGAATAGTGGCTTATCGCGACAGCGGTTTATCGTACCGAGACATCGGCTCCCGTGTGGGACAACATCCAGCAACAAATAGGCGAGTATGGATTTGGTGGGTGCAGGAGGGACGGACTGACGTGAGCTATTGCTGCGGCACACCACCGAACGAGAGGACCGGCATGTTGTGCGACTGGCATTGACGGCTCGCACCGCCACATCACGAACGTTAGCGCACGAATTAGGGTGTGTTGCGCAACAACCTGTGTCAGCACGTACCGTTCGACGTCATCTGCAGGAGCGGGGACTTGTCGCACGGCGTTCGGTGCTCCGATTACCACTGATGTTACACCACCGGCGAGTGCGGCGGCAGTGGGCCGTTGAACGCCGCACCTGGACTGCGGAATGGCACGACATTGTCTTCTCCGACGAATCCCGCTTCTGCCTGCAACACCACGATGGTCAGATCCGCGTGTGGCGGCACCGCGGCGAGAGACTGTATGGCGCCTGCATTATGCATCGCCATACCGGTCCGTCGCCTGGCTTTATGGTTTGGGGCGCAATTGGATATGACACCCGCACCCCTCTGGTACGCATCGCCGGTACACTCAACAGCCACCGCACCGTCTCCGACGTTTTGGAGCCTGTAGTCCTCCCTTACCTGCAGGACCTGCCAGCGGCAACGTTTCAACAGGACAATGCGCGCCTGCACGTGGCACGCATCGTGCAACAATTTTTCACGGCCCACCAGGGTGTCACTGCTGTTGTGGCCCGCCTGTTCTCCCGATATGTCGCCCATCAAACACGTCTGGTCGCTGATCGGCAACCTACTGGCCCGGTAAGCACCACCCGCGGCTACGCCTGATGAACTGTGGCAACGTGTGGAAGCAGCCTGGACCGACATACCCCAAGCACACATCCAGAGCCTCTTTCGTTCGATGTCGCGGCGTGCAGCGGCCGTTATTGCCAGTCATGTGGGCCACACGAACTATCGAGGTCTGCGTGTTTCGCACGGGCATGACGTAAGCTCAATCGTTTCATCTTTGTATCTGTTATGTGTCCAGTAAATCTGGCTTTGCTATCTCGTGTCCTTCTTGGTGTTGCATTTTGGGTGGCCAGCAGCGTATATTTAAATTTAAAAAAAAGAAATTATGACCTGAAGTTACATTCTTTTTTTTTCAAATTGCTCAGATTACTCAGCCTTAACATAAATTGATATTGGTAATTAGTAATGAAAATTAAAAAAATAATAGGAACAACGAATCGAATGTTTAAATTTTTGAGGGTATTTTTTCCTAGTTCGTTCACCGGTAAGGCACTTTTTTGTTTGTTTTTGTGGAGTGTTGTGTTATCGGCGTTCACACAACGTTTACGCTTTACTTTGTATTTGCAACCAGTAGTTTTTGCGTATTTACTTAGTTTTTACATTTTTAATAAAATTATGTCAAAAACCTGAAATGCGATTTTTGAACGATCATAATACTGTACTTTCCTATAACGGCGTTGTGAAAAAGTAAAAACCACGTGTTGAGTGGAATTCGAAGGGGCGTAATTTTGAACTAGAAGGGGCGTAATTTCAAGTCTCTCCCGTCTAGATAAGGAAAGCTTGCTACGACCCTGAATTGAACTGATATTTTCTTCACATTCTCTGGTTTAATATACATGTAGCCTATAACAAACCACACACACATCCACCACCATGAAAATAGTCAAATCCTGTTTGGAGGAGCCCAAAATAGGTATTTCTGTTGAAATCTGGAAGTCAATTTGTTTTTGCGACAATACTTTTTATTGATCAGTTGGAGAGAGTAAAATTGCACGCGGGGACGGCAGAGGGAGTTTCGGAACGCCAAAGTGCAGGATGCCCGAAACCGATGCTGTGCTCAGGGCCCTGGGAACTCTAAACCCGTCTTGTTTGAACTTTGATCTTTCAAGCTTCACTTCTAGAAATTTTTATTTCCGGAAACTTTTTAAAAATGCTTTGTCAACGACTTACCTTTCCATAACGTTTTAACAACTCTGAATGAGCTTACAAGACTATCTAACCGAGAAAATACAACCAATTTTATTTAACTACATGCCCATTTTATGAGCAACATTATTAAATTCCCCTGCATTTTTTTTTCGTGATTAACACTGAATATAAAGCTTCTACGAAATTTTTTTTAAACGATTTAGTCCTGAAACCTTTTCGCAACAGTCATGTACAGCTAGTTCAAGTCGATGGTTTATGTAGTGCCAATAATAGCTTCAGGGATTTTCTTTTATTTGGCCCCCTATACCAAATTTTTGCCTAACACCTAAACCGCACCATTACTCAAATGTGATTTTGTGTTTCTTCAGATAGTTATTAGCAAGACCGTACGAATTGAGACATTCCTGGCATTTATGCCTTTGTGATTGTTTCAGCATTTTGCAGTTGCTGGCTCAACCAAATCTGAAAACATCTCTTATTCGTTTTTGAGTTCTGCTTTAAAATTTTGAGCAAAGCATGACATTTTTATTTAGACTGTGGTTGTTGACTTGTCAGTCGAAACAAATATTTTAATTTCTTCAAGAAAATGTTTAATTCCTTCTTTTTTTTTTTTACAAAATTTACGGGTTATGGGATTTATTATATTGTTAGCACTAAAACGTTAATGCAACGTTGTACCAGAATTTACGTTATTTTTATCAGTATTTCAAACAGTCCTACATGATCAGAGTACGGCCTGTCATTTGTGGTAATGCAATAGCCCCTATTCAAAATGTTTACTGTCCTCTTGCAGATCTTTATTTAGAGCAACTCCCAAATTTTCTTTTTTTCCCCCTCTTTTCTTTCTAATAAAATTGTTTCTACCTTTCTATGGTCAATGCTTAATTTATGAGCCGAGGTTTTTCCAAGGTACTTAGAAAGCCTCCTTCTAAGTACCTTGTTTTTTCCTCGCGGATTTACGCTTTTGTTCCTTGGTTAATACACTCTATTATACTTCCGTATTTCTCCACGCAGTGCTTGAAGATATTCTCTGTAAGTTATGTGCAATCAAGTTAATGTGCGCCAAATACAGGCATGCTCAGTTTTACCCCCTCCCTCCAATCTGATAGCCCGATTCCGCATGAGTTTTTTTTTTCGTACCTCCGGCCCGCGGAATAGACTTTTCCAATGTCCGGTTGGAGGAAAGTTCTCACATGTACAATAACAACACAGACAACATATACAGTAACAGTACACAAGAAATACTTTCTCATTGACACAACATACACAGTACTCACAGTACACACTTCCACAGATACGAATGTACGAGAAAATTCAACGATTCCAACTTCGACAACAATGGTCCGAGAATTTTTGTAAAACTATATTCTCAAGATTTGCATTTGCTTTTGCAAATCCTTGCTCACTGACTGAACATACACAGTACGCACTTCCACAGAAACTTCTGGCTATAAAACCCATGCGGAATCGGTCTATAAAAACCATGGAGAATTGCTCCCTAAAACTGATGCGGAATCGGGCCATCAATTTTTTTGTGGGGGAGGGGGTAAAATCTGTATTCTCACGGAAATGGAAAACTTGGGCTCAGCCAGGTTCGGTGCTTCGCGTCCTACGCAAGCCATCAGCCATTGCGCCCCAAAAAATTTTTGTTCATTTGTGTGGCTAAACATATTGCGTTTATTGAATGATTTCAAGATGCAAAAACGCACAATGTAAACTAAATTGAAATTAAAAAAAAAAAAAAAAAAAAAAAAAAAAAAGGAAAGTAAACCAATTTAAATACTGGTCCAATGTAAATTAAAATTTCATTTTGCTTCATCGTTAACAAAATTACGAACAAGTGTCTCCACAACTGTATCAGCTGAACCGTCCAAGCGCTGGTTTCTGACCATTCGTCCAAGATGGGTCCGGGTTCGAATCCCCATGAAGCATGGATGTTGTGCGTGTCTTACGGCACTGGATCTCTCTTCCCTGCAATCAGCGGCCCTAAATTAGGGGCGGGCGAATGTTTATAGCCCATAGAGTTGCTCACGGTGGTCTTTAAACCCCAAATAAAATAAAAATAAAAACCTATGTCAGTCAAGGGGTTATCTTGTTCAACCGATAACCCAGTAAGGTTCTTTCCTGGTCCCTACGACAGAAAAGAATGAAAAAGAAAGAATTCCTCCACCGTGAATAAGGTGGTATATAGAATTTTACTCTTACCTCCTGGTCTAGAAAATACTTTGAGTATGACAGTTCCTAACCTTTTAGGTGTTGTGCATTATCTCTATTTGTGATAGAAGTGGACAGTCTTGATATTTTCATCGAAAGTCTAACAGCACAGATTCCTTTATCTTAAAAATTTTATGCAGCCCTAAGGCGTCGCCTGAGCCTGGTTTATGGCAGTTTTTCGACAGATGATGTGCGCCCTTTCACATCGGCGCCGGATTTTCTGCAAGCTCATTTACCCAGTTTATAAGCGCAGGTCTCCATTCTCGTTTACTCAAGGAACAAGAATTCGCAAATTCTATTGAATATCGAAAAGAAAACTGAAAATAAAATTGTCTTCGTTTTTATCATTTTATTATTATTTTATTAACCCATTGGATTTTGTGAACTCTAAATCCTGGTGCCCTAGACAGCCGTGTAGTACAGAATAAAACTTCAGTAGGTAAATTCGGTCACGGCAACAGAAACCAGCGTGGAAATACTCTCGTAGAGTTTGCAGAGGCAGAAGGGTTTTTCATCTTGAACTCCTTTTTCAAGAAAAAGCCACACAGGAAATGGACATGGAGACATCCAAATGGGACGACAAGTGAAATTGATTTTATTATGTGTAACAAAAAATTCGTCATAGAAGACTGCAGTGTGCTAAACAAGTTCAACACAGGCAGTGACCATAGATTGGTGAGATGTAAGATGCACCTCAACACTAAACTCGAACGTAGCAAGCTCATAAGACAAACAAAATGTATTGACATAACCAACCTTAAAAAACACCATAATACCTTCAAATTGGAACTGAAGAACAGATTCTCTGCTTTAGAAGGCCTAACATCGGAAGAAGTGGATATTTCTGAAGTTAACAGAAAAGTAACCAAAGCTCTTATGGAAACAGCAACAAAATTAGCTGGGTCTAAGAACAAATTGCATGTGAACAAATTATCAGGAAAAACCAAAATGTTGATGCAAAAAAGAAGAGAGATGAGGACAACTAAAGAAGATGTGACTTCCAAAGTGGAATATATAGAGCTATGCAAGACAGTACGAAAAAGTATCACTGAAGACCTAAGGAAATTCAACTGTGAACTAGTAAGGAAAGCAATTTAAAACAACCAAAGCCTAAAGATAGCAAAGGGACATCTCAGTAAGGGGAAAAAACAGATTATGGCACTGAGAAAAGAAGATGGTTCTGTAACAAGAAATAGAGGCGAAATTTTGACAAGAGTGAAAGATTTCTACGCCAAATTATATGAAAGGGATGATACATGTACTCCAGACATCATGAAAGGTACCAGTGTTCTTCCAGTCCTTCCAGCAGAAGTTGCACATGCAATCAAGAACATGAAGCGGGGAAAAGCTCCAGGAGAAGATGGAATTACTGTAGACATCATACAAGAAGCAAGTGGAGAAATCGAAACAGTACTCGCCCAAATTTTCACTCGATGCCTTAATGAAGGGAAAATTCCTGAGGATTGGAACAACGCTACAATGATCTTGCTACATAAAAAAGGTGACATTGAGGATCTCAGGAACTACAGACCTATCAGCCTCCTATCAGTGGTTTATAAAATCTTCACTAAAGTTCTTTCACACCGCTTGAAGGTGACACTGGACATGGCTCAACCGAGAGAACAAGCTGGATTCAGGAGTGGCTACAGCACAATAGATCATATCCACGTACTGAGAGAACTAATTGAAAGAGCGAGGGAATATGAACTTCCATTGTGCATGGCTTTTATCGATTATGAAAAAGCCTTTGATTCGGTGAAACCATCAGCAGTTGCAATGGCTCTGAAATCCTGCGGTATTGAAGATGCATACATTAATATTATTAATAACATCTATGAAAATGCAAGTGCAAAGATTCGGCTGTTTGAAAATACAACACACATAAAAATTGGAAAAGGAGTGAGACAAGGTGACACCTTATGTCCGAAGCTCTTTAATGCCACATTGGAAAATGTCTTTCAATCACTGAACTGGGAAAACAAAGGGATAAAGATTAATGGAGATTATCTAACCCACCTTCGTTTTGCTGATGACATAGTCATTTTTGCAACTACCCCATCAGAGCTACAGAGTATGATCCAGGAACTTCCTGACAAGAGTAAAGAAGTGGGATTAAAAATGAACTTTCAGAAGACAAAAGTGATGTACAATGCTTTTACAAGAAATGAAGATTTATCGATTGATGGAGAAAAGCTGGAGATAACAGACACGTACGTTTATCTTGGACAGCAGATATCAAGTGATGGTCACATTGGTGAAGAAATTAATCGGCGTACAAAACTTGCCTGGAGAGCTTTTGGAAGAAACAGCATAATTTTCAAGAGCAATATGCCATTATGTCTTAAAAGAAAAGTGTTTGATCAATGCATCCTTCCAGTGCTTACGTATGGTGCAGAGACGTGGACCTTAGCTAAAAGAGACATACAAAGGCTGCAGACAACTCAAAGCAGCATGGAGAGGTGCATGCTTGGTGTAACCAGGAGAGATAAGAAGAGGAACTCGTGGATCCGAAAAATGACGAGAGTGGAAGACATCATGATCAGAGTTAAATCCCTGAAATGGCAATGGGCTGGGCATACTGCCAGAAGGACAGACCATCGATGGACAGCCGAAATTTTAGATTGGATTCCAAGGGACAGGAAAAGACCCAGAAGACCACATGGAAGATGGGTGGATGAAATTCGAAAGTATGCGGGAGTGACATGGAGGAGACTGGCACAAGACAGACCGTTGTGGAGGAAACTTGGGGAGACCTTCGTCCAGCAGTGGATTGATAATGGTTGAGAATGATGATGATGATGATGATGCATGACCTCTGATATCTTTTGCCGGGCGTCAGGAGCGTATTTAGAGGAGGGAAGGGAAGCAAGGGACATTGGCTGTTTCTTTTTTTTTTTTTTTTTTTTTTTTGGTTAAAATGCGACTTACATAAAAAAAAAATGCTTTAATTTAATAAAAACGCATCAACTTACGTTAAAAAGAAATGGTTAAATTTTTTATTCTATTTTTCATTCACTTTCATTTTGTTCTGGTGGACTTAAAAAGCTTCCATTTTACCTCCCCCCTTTAAAAAACAAGAAAATTCTTATTCTTTATACACCCCTGCCCGACGTCATGGGAAATTCACAAACTTGTCGGTGACAGGGATCGAACACGCGCCTCCTCCCTCAGGAGCCATTTGTTCGAACCGATTAAACTGCACTGACGGAATGTATCGCTACAGATATGTCGTCTGGACACATCTTTCACCTCTGTATGTCATCATTTAAATCTGAATTATCTTTCTTATTTGTATATTGTAATTAGAACTTATGGAATATAAAAGATGTTTTGTATCAGTTATCAGCGAAAAATTATTAAAAATCAAAATGAATATATTCAGCACTTTTGAAATGGCGTGTGTTGAGTATTATTATTTTAGTATAAATACATTCTGTAGTATATTATATGTTAAAATTATATGCTGAATTCAATTTGACACACTTTTTCCGAATCTAGGAAACAATCTTTAAGAAAAATGTGAAGGAAAATAAGAATTTTCTGCTGGTAATATATTAAATTTTCTCACAAGCATCAGATTCGAGGTTTTTCAAAAACTGAAATAATTTCTCTTAAATAAGATTTTTCATGATCATTATGAATTGACGCTCACGACTATGCTTTCGGCTGACTTTTAATTCACCCACTCTTGCTGAGGACTAAACTGAAGAAAACTTTGCCACCCCACAACTAAGTGGCAAAAAGCTGTACGTTTCAGATAACAGAATGCCCAAGCCCCACATATTCCGCTTCACAGAAAGCAAAAACTAATAACACAATTTCCCCCCCCCCTAAACACACAGAAGAGAGTGTGATTGTGATACCTTTTGCCTTGTTTCAGTAGACTCCCGTCAACGGCAGAAAATTGAAAAACAAATTTCTCTGTAAAATGCGCAGGAAAGCAATCCAAAGAAGACTGACAGCTGTGACATTTTATTTATGACTATTTTCAGAGGTCGTCTGCGTCTTCGGGTATGACATGGAGTTTTGTACAAAAAGATTGCGAAAGAAAGGAGAACGCAGACGAAATGCGACGCATCTCACATTCAAGATAGTACCAGGATGGCGTCTCAGAAAAAGGACTGGGTGGGTGAACTGCTCCCCCCTCTTCCTGACGGCAGTACCAAAATATAGAAATAATAAACGAAAATCGTCGAGGGCAAAAGGGTAGTCTTTCAAGAGCCTGGCTATCAATGTACAATAATGTATTTTTATGATTAGCTTAATATTCAGTGTAACATCCGTGTGCAATCGTGTGTTTGTTAAATTCGAATTTCCGGCTTTGAATTTAATGTTGGTCATATATTATTTACCTTTACACTGACGGAAGACGGATCCCTCGTTAAGTTTCATACGGGGATGTATTTTTCAGAACAAGTCTTCATTTGAAATATATTGATTCTAAGAATAGAACACCGCTGACATTGTGTTTTTCCAGTTCGCAACACATTTAAATTCCAACTTATGCTTAAACAAAATATGCACGGCGCCTTTTGAAATACCAAAGCTGATCATCAACAGGGCCCGACTTACACGGAATTGGGCCCTAGGCACAACCCAAAACGAGGAACCCTCCACTCGACTTTTACTTTACGGAGTCGAGTAGGTAGTGTGACCATTTTGGGCGACTGTATTACAATCCACTGTAATAATTTAATAAACACAATACATTTATAAGACTAACATTTAATTACGGTAGTACCTGGTAAAAATGTTTTCTCCTAGATTTTTATGCTGTCTTACTGATTTGCATCTGAAAAGACTTGAACCTTCATCGATGAAACAGTTGTGTGTGACAAAGCCATATGACGGGTAAAATTCAATTGGACATTGGATTTTTTTGCCAGGTGTGTCTAAACTATACTATTACCATATTAACCAGGGGTGTATTTAAGAGAGAGGTTTGGGGGGATTCAAACCCTGCCCGAATTAAGTCCAAAGATTTTTCAAATATAACTTTTGGGAGCTAAAATGTCAAAATGTTTAAAAATTGCTTCAGAACCATGCAGTATTTGAAATTGAAGTATATAGTTGATCTTAGTAAGCCATAATTACAAACATACACATACTGCTAGTTTTTATTACACAACACGACAATTTTTTGTTTAATCTCACACAAAAACCCTCCCCAAATTATCTGGAAAATGTTACTGATATTAACTAGAAATATCACATATTATATTGCCAGTACTTGCTTGTGTTTTGCCAGCGATTTATATATAGTTACTCCACATCACATCTACCCACGTATAAATATTTTAAAAAAGGGAAAGTTTTTTTTTTTTTAACCAAGATTTTGGGGCCCTAGACATGTGCCTTGCGTGCCTAGGCGTAAATCAGGCCCTGATCATCAATATTGTTTGTATATATACCCAGCAAAAACACAAGTGCTGGGAAACTGCTGGCCACCTGCTGGCATGATGGGTCACTGCTGGCTGAAATCTGCCGCTCACGGCCCGGTAGCGGTCCGTTGGTGGCAGCGCTATCAGTTGGCGAGCCATTGATGGCCCTGCAGCATCGCAGTGAATTGTGGGCCTCCAAGCAAGTGTAATTAGTGGCCCGTTGCTGGCAACCAATGCAACCCCAACAGCAGGTGGAAGCAACGGGACTGTGCATGCACAGAAGCAACACTTGCTGTGTCTCTCATGGTACTAGTTAGTTGGAGATAACGCTATTGTCATCGTGTTATTTTAGTGGATGCTAAGAAAAAAAAAGCCATATGTAGAGAGGCGAATTAATTTCCTAATGAAATTTCACGTCGACGAAGATATAAGATTAAGCCATGAAACACTAGATTACAGCCATGAAATACACCCACTCCATTTCCCATGAATAACAACTCATGGAATGGAGTGGGTGAATAACAAGAAATAATTTGAAACCACTTGAAACAAATGTCCTGGAAAAACATTAAAAAAACGTTTGTTGGGGGGGGGGGGAATGAAAAAAAGAATTATACGCATACAAAATTTATTAATTATTTGGAAAAAAAAAGCAACGCTATGTGGATATAATTTCTCCATGGGTTGAATACACAAGACTGGGAGGAATTCGCTTCTAAAAATAACGAGAAGTAAAATAAAATATCTTTCCTCTTTAAAACAAATGTGGCTTCGGACAACGGAAAGGAAAGATACAACGTTAAAAATCTAACAGAATGTGACATGAACCCGGGTAAATATATATTAATTCAACAATCGCCTTTCAAGACAAGGACAGTACAAAACTTTTGAAAACGTCTTTAATTTGGTACACTCCTTAAAAATAAGTGAAGTTCCCTTAAGGTAAAAAAAAAAAAAAAATCGTTGCGTTGAAAAAATAAATTTATGGATTATATGGAACTGACTTTTATGAAAAATACCTCTCAGTATTGTAAAATGAAAGAGAGAACCATTCGATTACACATTCCGCACGAAACAGATTTCTTCAAGCACAAGCTCGTGCGTGTGCTTGAAACTGTCTGTTTCGACAATAAATTTTTTAATAATAAAATTTGATTTTTTTTATGGCTACTACTGGGAAATTGGCGGACAAGATTCGGCAAGCCATCAGTTACGTCACGTGGTTGCCGGCTGCCACTAGCGGCAAACTAGCGGACCACATTAGGCTAGCCATCATTTATGGCACGTGTTTGCAGTGCCGCTGAAGGGCCATTTGTGGCAGCTGCTGCCTGTGATGGATAACTGATGGCCCTGTTGTGGCATATGACAACTGATGGGGGTGCCAACTGTTGGCCTGAACTGCTGGCCCTTCTGTTGGCCGCCTGGACATTTTATTGACGGTTCGGCAGCGGCAACATAGTGCTGGGCCATTGCTGGCAGTGCTGACCCAGAAAGACTGTTTTTGCTGGAAGATTGCGGGGCGCTAACACCAGAAAACTAATTATAAATACGTATAATGATCCGATTTATTGGTGTCAAGTAAGAAAATACGAATTTCACTCCGCAAGCTTTCCTCGTCAACGGACGGCTTCATCAGGCAGCAAGCCATCCATTGACGGGAAAGCTTGCGGAGTGAAATTCGTGTGTTTCCTTACTTGACACCATTAAATCGGATCATTATATTTATAATTAATATTGTTTGTCTTTCTCAGTCGTATTAATATATATATAGCTACATTGTTCACACATTTATACATACATTGTTTTCTGTTCAGTATTAATTTGTTTTTCATATATCGGCCTACATTGTTTATACAGCTACATTGTTCCACCTGTTCACCTTCTAAGCAGCTGCAAAGCATTCGTTTATTTAGGACACAGACCAAGCTCCATAACCAACACTGCAAAAGGAATTGGCCTTGGAAAAGCGCCGTCGTGTCTGGTTTCGTGTAACACAAACTAATGACTCATTTTCCTATACCAGCAGCTTTCCTCTGTTTCTCGGCAGAAAAGAGAAATATTATCAATAATTCTGTTTATTTATCCATTTATTTTAAACAGGGAAAGAGACAGAAGTTCCAATCGGTTTCTGCTGGGCAAAAAACTAAATCAGGAATTTTCATTGGCGGTCCATGGTTTGTAAAACACGCATAGCACAGAAATTCGGACAGATGTCGATGATTCAAAGAATTCACGAAACTGTATTTAATAAATTCACGTTTTATTGGCCTATATGTCAATGTATGACAGCCAAGATATCACATTTTTTTTTTAATTTAGTTTTGACAAGCATTCTACTTACTTTAAAAATTTACGACCTTTGTATACAGGGCCAGTCACAAGCGGGGTGCAGCTCAATATAAACTGAAGTCAAGGGAAGTTTTGCTGTGGAAAATTGAATTTTCCAGCCACTTCATGAGATTTAAGTTTGGAAGCACTTCATGATACGTAAATGATTAATTAACAACTAATTATTAAACAAGGCTGGTTTGAAAAGATAATTTTTTTTCCAGAAATAAACGCCATAAAGTAAAACAATTTTATTTCTCTTTGAAGCCATCGCGTAAAGCTTCCCGTTCACGTGTCATTGGAAATTGTTTTTGATTTTCCTTAAAAATAGATAGATTTTAGGTACAGAGTTTTAGTAAAAATTTAACAGCATTAAAAAAAATGCTCGACGAATTCCAGAACGTAAAGCCAAATGAAGTTTATCGGATTCCCTTCTAGCAAGTGCATCTGTCTCTAAAGTGGGGTCAGTTTACTTCGCCTTTTTCGGGGTGACAGTGCAAGTGGAATCTAGGGGGGATCCAAGAAAAAAGGATCCACGGGAAAAAAATCCAAGAAAAAAAAAAACCACGGAAATAAACGAAAAATCCAGGGAAAGCCAACTCAAACACGAATCAGTTATTCATTTACATGATCGATACAGGGCTGGATTAAGGGGGGGACGGTGGGAAAGCTATAGGGGCTATAATAGCATTGGGGCCCACCATGATAAAGGGGTCCAAAATGCATGCCTGAACAAATAATAGAGAAAGAGATTTATAAAATAGTTTTGCTTTTGTCTGGTATGATTTCAGCTTGGTCAGAAACAGAGGCTAGGAGACTAACAGACTTGGCAGTGACTCGCCAAGGGTAAAGGTTTCGCGTTGCTGTGTGCAACGAGAGTTGGCGAGACAGCTTCAAACTTTTTCACTACCATCCACCTACACCTCCCAATCTGCACTTGGAACAATTAAATGGTCGAAGTCTCCTGGGGCATACTGAAAAAAAAAAAAAAAAAGATGCACCAAAGAAGGTATACTAGATTTTGTCTTCGATTTTCTAATTATTTAGCATTGTAATCTTAAGCATTTAACACATGCTCTTATTCAGAACGACGAAAAATACAGCGACTTATATTATGAAAGCTCTGCAGATAATTTATTAGTTTGAAGAATACACTACGTATTAATTATCACAGCATATTGCTACAGCATCCTGTTTTAACGGACTTCACCACCGAACGAGAGGACCGGCATGTTGTGAGGCTTTGACGGCTCACACCGGCACATCACGAACGTTAGCGCACGAATTAGGGTGTGTTGCGCAACAACCTGTGTCAGCACGTACCGTTAAACGTCGTCTGCAGGAGCGGGGACTTGTCGCACGGCACCCATTGCTCCAATTACCATTCACGTTTAATCACCGGCGAGTGCGGCGGCAGTGGCCCGTTGAACGCCGCACCTATACTACGGAATGGCACGACATTGTCTTCTCCGACGAATCCCGCTTCTGCCTGAAACACCACGATGGTCGGATCCGCGTGTGGCGGCACCGCGGCGAGAGACTGTATGACGCCTGCATTATGCATCGCCATACCGGCCCGTCGCCTGGCGTTATGGTTTAGGGCGCAATTGGATACGACACCCGCACTCCTCTGGTACGCATTGCCTGTACACTCAACAGCCATCCACATCTCCGACGTTTTGGAGCCTGTAGTCCTCCCTTACCTGCAGGACCTGCCAGCGGCAACGTTTCAACAGGACAATGCGCACCCGCACGTGGCACGCATCGTGCAACAATTCTTCACGGCCCACCAGGTGTCACTGCTGCCGTGGCCCACCCGTTCTCCCGATATGTCGCCTATCGAACGTGTCTGGTCGCTGATCGGCAACCGAGTGGCCCGACAAGCACCACCCGCGGCTACGCCTCATGAACTGTGGCAACGTGTGGAAGCAGTCTGGACCGACATACCCCAAGCTCACATCCAAAGCCTCTTTCGTTGGATGCCGTGGCGTGTAGCGGCCGTTATTGCCAGCCATGGGGGCCACACGGAGTATTGATGTCTGCGTGTTCTGCAAGTCGCACTGGCCTGTAAACTCAATAGTTTCATCTTTGTATCTGTTGTTATGTGTCCAGTAAATCTGGCTTTGTTATCTCGTGTCCTTCTTGGTGTTGCATTTTGGATGGCCAGCAGTGTAAGTTCTTTGGGGGCCCACTCCAATGGCTTAACCTAGAGGCCCACTAAGGCCTTAATCTGGCTCTGGCTTGACATGTTTCATTCCTGTTCTTACATATTTAATACATGTTACTATGAATATTTACTGCATTTCTTCGTGCATGCCACGTCTTTTTTTTTTTCCTATTAAGGTACACACAATATGATTTTATCGGTAGCTACTTCTGAGAGCCGCCTGTGCTTGAAGTGTTTACATCTGTGAGAATTCATATTTTGCAAGGCTTGCTTAATTTTTAGTGCAAGTATTTTAATTACGTCTTATGAAATCAACACGCTCATGTGCTAACTTCATGGCGTCGTTGAACGCAAGATCTTCAATCAAACAAATACACTTGTTTCCATAAACTAAACAACAAATGGAGAAAATCGTGATAACTCAAAAAGTATGCAATCGATTCGGATGAAATTTGGTGGTAAGCTTTATCAGACCAAATGCAACAAAATGTAAGAACATGTGACACAAAGCATTTATATTTTGTATGAGTGATGCAAATATGAAAATACAAAAATATAGGTATCAAGATGAAATAGGAAAAGGTACTTCAATACGGAGTGTGGTTACCCCGAAGAGCAATACTGGCCGGAGAGCGATGTTCCATTCTGTTAATTAAGGTGTCTAGCAGTTCAGTGGGTTGCTGTGTCAATTGCTCGAACAAAGCAGTGAGGAGCACCTGCAGGGTTCGAGGAGGGTACTGAAGGAAGGCTAGCAACACGCCTATCGAGAGCATCGCACACATGCTCAATGGGATTCAGATCGGGAGAGCGTGGTGGCCACTCCATACAGACTATAGTTTTGTGATCCAGGTACTGGTGCAGGAGGCGAGATGTGTGAGTGCGGGCGTTATCCGCCTGTAGTACAAATGTATCGCCAATTGGGGCCGCATACGGACGAATAATGGGGTCCAGGATGTAGTCTCTATACCGTTGAGCATTCAGGTTTTCATGTGGCAACACAGAGGTCGGCACGGCCGCCTAACCATATGCCTGCCCACACCAGAATACTACCAGCACTATAGGTGTCCCTTGCCTGGATATTAGAGGGAAGATAGCGAGTACCGGCCTCTCTTTTGATGTAAACTTGGCGAGAATCACTCTAAACAGTATCGCGACTGATCAGTGAACAGAACGGACCTCCACTGATTTTGAGTCCAGTTCACATGCATTCGTGCCGAATTGAAACGTTTCCTCCGGTGGGGGAAGCTCGCATAATACCGATCTCCGGGCATACAGTCCTCCTGCATGTAACCTTCTGCGTACCGTCGAAGCTGATACCTTCCGTCCAGTGGCTGCCGTAAGCACAGATCTGAGATGAGTCGGTGTAGCCGTTAGAGCTGAGTTCGGGCTCAATTTTCGGAGCCCGAGCCCGTGGTATATCAGCCAGAGCACACCCGAGCCAGAATTTTATATTGCAAGATAGAGCCAGGTCCCGAACGAGCCCGTAAACTGGTTAACCTGTTCAACCATTAATAAAAAATATCTCCTTTTCCACACTTCCACTCTCTCCTTCTCGTGCAATAAACCAATGTATTTCTCCAATGGGGAGTGTGGAAGAGACCTGTCTATTTTTATAGTGTAACTGTACGATTTTTTTTTACCGTTCGTTTCCACTTGAAGTGTTTCGGGCGGTGCTGCAATTGTATGTTGCTCAAATAATGCTAATATTATCGCTCCATAATGCGCTGCATTATGTACTTTGTTAAATAGAATTAGCAGGGAGCTACTGCGTGGAGATAGCATATCGACGATAATTTACCCCTATCAACTATCCAATATCTATAGTTATTGAAAAAGCTTTTTCTTCTCTGCAGAAACACACAGATGTGCGGTCTATGGCATTTTCTACCCAAGCCCGGAATAAACAGCCATCTTGAATGCCCGCTCCCCAACCAGAGCCAGTCTTCTCTGTCCCTCCCGCATGCTTTCGAATTTCATCTACCCATCTCCCACGCAGTCTTCTTTTGGGTCTTTTCCTGTTCCTTTGTATCCAGTCTAAAATTTCGGTTGTACATCGGTGGTCCGTTCTTCCTGCAAATTTTCACAACTCACCAACCCGCTTGGCCAGCTTGGTGAGTTATGGCCAACCCCCTCCCCCATAAAATGATTCCGCAGTTCGTAATGTAAGGGTAGGTAAAGTATGGTTATAAAAAAAATCATGAACTTTACATAAAGTTATAAAATAAACTAATTTTGACATGTGAATTAACATGATTAAAAATTCACGAAAAAAGCCAGGAAATTTTTATGACCTAAGTTTCAGACTGGTTAACCTACATGAAAGTAACCGCTGGATTCTATTTCTATGGAGTTTTCTTCCTTGGCTTTTTTTTTACCTTTGGTTTTTTTCCCCCCTGGATTATTTTTCTGTGGAATCCCCCCCCCCTGGCTTTGTCTTCCGTGGATCTTTTTCTCTTGGATTTTTTTTTTTTCCGGCAACCGTCCAAGTTATTACCTTCGAAATTAGGTCTGCGCTTTGACAGAAAGCCGAAATCAATCTCAGGATGAGCAGCATTTCTGCGTCGAAGACACAGACAACGGTATTGCCACTGTTACGGAATTAATAAATATTTTGGTCGCGGATACATTTTCAGGACATGCGGCACACGCACTCATAGAAGACTGCTTCCTTTCTCATTTTTTTTTTTTTTTTACTACGACTGAAATTTCATGCTTGCTCAGGTTGCACGTCATGAACGTCGTGTTTTATGTGCATCAGATTATGACTTCAGTTCGGGTTGCGTGCCTTTCTCTGGAGACTTGCCGTTACTTTCGGGGCAGCTTTACGTTCTAGCTGCATATCTCCTCTGCACGTCTTCTGTATGGTCTACAAGTCGATAAGATTGATATGTTCCTTCCAATTTTATTGTTCTCTAATTAGCTCGTCTGTGTCTTTTCCCTATCAGTGGGTCTTCATTTAAAATGCCGACAAAAAAATAAAATAAAAAGGCAGCCTTATTATTGACCCAGTGAAAAAGAAATAAATGGGAATATTAAGAATGAGACAAGGCAGCCAGAGATAGCGTGACAAAGCCAGTGAAATGGTCACCCTGTTGTCTTTACCGATAATATTCCATTACGAGAACAGAAAAGGTGGGGGGGGAGTTTTTTTTTTATTATTTTATTTTATTGTGCGCCTGTGTGTGCGTTATACTGCGTAAGAACTGTGAGACTTGAAATTAAGGCAGTGAGAGACATCTTGGGGCTGTATCCAGCAGAAGGGTGAGCAAGGTATACGGTATACATTAAGGGCAATCTGTTCGCTGTGTCAAAGTTCGGTATGTTAAAATTATGAGACACACCTGCACCTTATTATCTTGTTTCACAGTTAGAAAGTCGAAAAGTTTTATATATTCTTATCAGCGGATTATTCAACAATTTCAGCCTTTTCTTTTGCTATTCGCTAAATAAGAACGATAGGGAAGAACGATGATAGTTTACTTACTGAATCAACAATTTTCCTCATCGTAAAAGCTTGACGTCTAGGTACATGTGCACGAAGTATAAGTGAGACATGTGTCTAGGAAAGGACTGATAAAAACGGTGTGCCCCCTTCTCCTCCTTCTCCATTTTTTCTTTCTGGACGAGAGGGCTGGGAAACTCTCAGATTGCAGAATGGTCATAGGAGTAGACTTCGGATTTGCCCAAGCCCCAGTACCGGATGAATCACGGGGGGTGGATTTGTCTTACGGCGCTGGCTCTCTCCTATCCCTGGAACCAGTGACCCCAAATTAAGATTGGACGACTACTTATAACCTTTACAGTTGCTTAAAGTTGCCGGTAAACTCAGAAACGCCTCCCCGGTGGCGCAGTGGTCTAAGCGATGGCCTCTGATCATTCGTCCGAACGGGGTCCGGGTTCGAATCCCGATGAGGCATGGATGTTGTGTTTGTCTTACGGCACTGGCTCTCTCCCTTCCCTGGAACCAGTGACCCTAAATTAGGGACGGACGACTGCTTATAGCCCATTGAGTTGCTCACGGTGGTCGTTAAACCTCCAATCAAAAAAAAAACAAAAAAACTCTGAAACAATAAAAGCAAAATAAACAAAAATCGTTACGATTTTGAATGTCCTTACCACCAAAATAAGAATTTTTGTAAATCTCTAAATATTAAAAAAATCTCGGACAGACAAGGCTCTTATACATCAGCAATTAACTTTTTTTCTAAAAAGTGGTAATCACAATTAAAGATCTACAAAATTAAAGCAAATTTCCCGGCGATTTTTTTCAATGCAAGAAACTGGAGAAAGAAAACATCACGGAACAGCTGCTGTCATCTGATCGATGCCTAGGGGCAGGGAGACTATGTGAGGTACCTGCCAGCAGGACGCACACGACATAAAGGCCAGATAGAAGTCAGAATGAACGTCCGCGTAGCTCAATTGGTAGTGACTTATTCCGGAATGAGGGGATCCGGGTTCGAATCCTGGCGTGGACAGAAATGACGGAGAAATTTACTTCGTTATAATGGCGCCCGAACTATCCGGATGACCCGACCGTTCAAAAATCTCGCATTGGTGATGTTCTTTCCACACCGCGAGATAGGAAAAATCAGAGAATCCCTTCTCCAGCGCTTCGAAAAATAAACGTGTGTGACGTTGCATTCCACACACCAGATTGACTGGGAGTTCTCAAGTGCACGTTCTACAGTGGATGGCTGCCTGCAACAATTCATGGTCACGGCTGACCCATGGGCCAGGTCCCCGGCCCTCTTTCGTGGGTGGGGGAGATGTGACGTGCCTGCCAACAGGACGCACACGACATAAAGGCAGATAGTAGTCAGAACAAACGTCTGCGTAGCTCAGTTGGTAGAGCGACTTGTTCCGGAATAAGCGGACTCGGGTTCGAATCCCGGCGTAGACCAAAAATGACGGAGAAATTTACTTCGATATAACTAATTTTTCCTGCTCTGTACTTGTTCAGCTGATCAACTCATACGTTCCTTTCCTGTAGCCAGTGGCGGCCGGTGACTATAAATGCTGCAGCACGCTAAAAAATTCTGAATTCAGATTCGTATTGTTTATTGTAGCTGAAAGCCTGAAGGTGCATGCATATGATTTGCTGCCAGCGCAAAACCTGATTTTTAGACTGGCCATAATCAAGGCTCCTGTTTGTCATTCGGTCTGTGGTGTCGGTTAGCACACGGGAATAACAATGTGGTTCTGCTTCTGCTGCGTCCTAAGCGATCGGTCTTTCGTGCTGCAAACCAACACTGCACCAATAGCATGCCATTCCTGCCTCCTACGCCACACACCTCTTGAGGGTCATCTTGTCAAACCGGCCACAAGGGTTTCTGCGTGCCGTGTTTCTCTCAGCACCGCGTAGCCTTACTTCCCCTAATCCGTTTGCCCTAATCGCGTTTCCCCGAAATTCCTTTTACCTGAATTCCCATTTCCCCTAATTTCGTTTCCCCTAAATATCGTTTCCCCTAATTGACATTTGCCCAAAACACGTTTACCTCCAATCGCGTTTACCCGAAATCGCTTTTACCCGAATTCCCATTTCCCCTAAACTCGTTTCCCCTAAATCTCGTTTCCCCTAATTCATGTTTGCCTAAACACGTTTACCCCAATAACTTTTACCCGAATTCCCATTTCCCCTAATTTCGTTTGACCTAATTTGGTTTCCCCTAAATTTCGTTTCCCCTAATTCATGTTTGCCACAATCGCTTTTACCCGAATTCCCATTTCCCCTAAATCTCGTTTCCCCTAAATCTCGTTTCCCCTAAATCTCATTTTCCTAAATCTCATTTTCCCTAAATCTCATTTTCCCTAAATCTCATTTTCCTAAATCTCATTTTCCCCTAAATCTCATTTTCCCTAAATCTCATTTTCCCTAATCACGTTTGCCCTAAATACGTTTGACCGTATCAAGTTTTCCCTAATTAGCGTTTGCCTAATTTTTTTTTAACCGAAATAAGTCGGTGGGTCTTGATATCTCAAGAGAATTATTCTTTCCCTTCCTATTGATGATGTCGACCACCATGCCAGCAAAAGTGTAAAGAAGTGCACGTGGTTATCTATATATTCATTCTATAAGGTAAGACCAGTTGTGAGAGAACGACTGAACGTAAAGATATGGTTGAGGTATCAAAATAAAGGTCTTACCATGTAGATGTGTCAGTCGAAGAGAAAAATAAGATTGGGACAACAGTTCGTTCGTTGTAAGGCTGCAAAGTTCACATGTAAAGTCTATGGGAGAAGCCTGCTGTTGATATCCGATCGCCTGCAGTTGACTCGCACTCTGTTGAAGGCGGAGTGTATGGAGGGACTCAGATAGCCCGAAGTCTCTCTTCTCAGCGAACCGTAGCAGGAATTTGAAAGTTCTTATCGGAACAGCAAACACTCGAAGACCTGATTGCGTTGTGCCATTGGACTGTGTGATGTATACATAAAATTTAACATTCATTCGATCCAGTTTATTCACGTAGGTAAGACGTTTCGCATTATGTAAAGATGTAAATAAACTTTTTATATAAGTTTATTATTTTCAAAATTAAAAGAAAAATGTTCGATTCCGACGGGTTTCGTCTACCGCGTTCGAATACCGGTGAGGCATGGATATTGTTTGTCTTACGGCAATGGCTCTCTTCCTTCCCTGAAACCAGTGACCCTAAATTAGGGACGGGTGACTGTTTATAGTCCATTGAGTTGCTCACGGTGGTCGTTAAATCTTCAGTCACAAAAGAAAAAAAAGTCACGATCTGGACTATTTATTGTCTTTACTGAAGTGGTTGAATGAATTTGTCAATCAAATAAAGTTTACATTTGTTGTTTCATATGAGTTTATTATTTTCAAAAGAAAAACAAACTTACCATCGATTTCGACGGGTTTCGTCTAGTTACCATTATTCGGATAGTCCATAACGCAGCCATTGTATTCGTCACCCCCACCCCCTAACAGATAAAGTGCTACATCGCGCTAAACTTTTATTAGAGCAAGAAATAGTATTGTAATGCATTCGCTTGGATTGTGAACGTAGAAGGCCCACTTTTTAAGAGTTCTTAGCGTACCAGACCCCCCTCCCCTCCGTACGAGACTAAACATGAGCCGTGGAAATGCCTTTTGCTAATTCAGTTCCACCTTAATAGTAGAGGTCAATCTGTCCCTCTTGAATGTTTTCCTACTTATCATCACTGATTGGATGTAGGAGAACTGGCCACAAAAATTTTCAGGGGCCGTATAAAAACTGCGTTTTCGACCGATTCTTGGCCACGTCCCCAGAGGTTGGTTATCTGAATCACATGGTTTCCGAAATGTCGTATCTTCTTAACTGCGATATTTAATGTAGTTCTTTATAAAAAATGTTTATAATCTGCAACTCAGCATAATAATTTCACGGTTTAAAAACTGCAGCTCAATATATTCTCTGCAAACGCAGGAAGTATGTCCGGAGGGGGGGGGTTATACCAATAATATAAAATATAAAACATTTCTGGTCGGATCTGAAGATTTTCAACGTTTGCAAATTACAACTCTACAAATTATCTGAGGACACGTGCAAACGCAGGAGACCTGTCGGTCGAGGGGGAGGGGGGGGAGAAGCTTAATACCGAAAAATTGAAATGTGAAGAGTTTGTAGCCCAATCGGGAGATTTCCGGCCTTTACACACTACAAGTCAACAAATTATCTGCGGGCATGTGCTAACGCAAGAAACCTAGGGGGTGGGGGGGCTTAATACCAAAAATATAAAATATAAAGAATTTGCAGCTCAATTGGGAGATTTTCGGCGTTTACACAGTACAGCTCAACAAATTCTCTCCGAGCATGTGACAACGGAAGAAACCTGTCAAGGGGGCGCAGCCCCCGAAAGGTTTCCTGCCTTTGCACGTGCCCTCAGATAATTTGTTGAACTGAAATTTGCAAACGCTGAAAATCTCACGATCGGAACAGAAATTCTTTATATTTTATGTTTTCGCTATTACCCCCCCTCTCCGACAGACAGATTTCCTGCGGTAGCAGAAGCCCGCAGAATGTTTCCCGCACGGACAGTTGTACGTCGGTTTATCGAGAACTGGCAGTTCAGACAATCAATTTAGTTTGATAACTACTGGAAACGGGACAACGAATGTTATACGCATTATGAATTTTTTCAAAAAATAAAAGAAGTTTTATGTACTTAAATGTATGTAAAAATTAATTATAATTTTACTTTACGTGAAAAACTAACTGCCGATCATTTAATCTTTCGGCCAATTTCCTCCATCGGTTGCTATGAAATTCAACTACAGTTCTTATGGATAGATCGGATTACAAGTGTTATCATAGCCCTGTTTTTCAGTGACATCTTCACCACGAGTGAAGCCGTGGGCACAGCTAGCATGTATATGTAACAGTTGCCCCATCCAAGAAAGAAGCTGTAATATGTCTATAATCGTACGTACATGACAAAACCTTTTTTTACCGGTAAAGCGGACTTGCGTAAATTGACAGAGAGGAAGCTGACTTCTTGGATTATTCAAAACGTCAACTGAACTAGTGCTTTACAGATTTGTTTTTCTTTTAGTTTTATACGAGACTTGCGTTTTATGAAAACTTTGATTTATGGGAAAGAGAAAATGATGCTGCTAAAGGTATTTATTTCATGTAAAAATGAATAAAAATTGAAAAATATTTTCATACAATGGGCGACAAATGCCTTGGCGCGCCCCTGTTTGGATGGAGAACTTTTGGAAAAAACAATACAATTTTCAAGAGCAATATGCCATTATGTCTCAAAAAGAAAAGGGATTAATCAATTCATTCTTCCAGTGATTACGTACGGAGCAGAGACATGGACCTTAACTAAAAAATACATACAAAGACTGCAGATAACTGAAGGAAGTATGGAGAGATGCATGCTTGGTGTAACCAGGAGAGGTGAGAAGAGAAACTCATGAATAAAGAAAATGACAAGACTAGAAGATATCATGATCAGAGTGAAATCTCTAAAAAGGCAATCGGATGGACATGTTGCCAGAGGAACTGACCACCAATGGACAACCGAAATTTTAGACTGGATTCCAAGGGACTGAAGAAGAAGAAAACAAGGGAGATGGGTGGATGAAATTCGAAAGCATGCGGGACTGATATGGAAGAGACTGGGTCATGACACACCGTTGTGGAAGAAACTTGGTGAGATCTTCATCCAGCAGTGGACTGATAATGGTTGGTGATGATGATTAAATATACATGTATTTTCCTGAATTTGACTATAAAAGAAACGTTTTACTTCGTTTAACGAGAATCAGGATAAACATGAATTAGGGAAAACATAAATTTAGGAAAACGCGAATCGAGGCAAAGGAGAATTAGAGCAAACCTGATATAGGAACCGTTTCTAGGGGAAACTTTGATACGGACAAACATGTTTAGGAGAAACGAGATTTGGGGCAAACGAAATTAGGGGAAATGGGAATTCGGGTAAAAGCGATTTCGGGGAAATGCGATTCGGGTAAACGGGTTTAGGGCAAACGTAAATTAGAGGAAAGGAGATTAAGGAAAATGAAATTATGGGAAATGGGAATTCGGGTAAAAGCGATTTCGGGGAAACGCGATTGGGGTAAACGTGTTTACGGCAAACGGGAATTAGGGAAAATGAGATTAGGGCAAACGAGATTAAGGGAAATGGGAATTCTGGTAAAAGCGATTTCGAGGAAACTCAATCGGGGTAAGCGTGTTTAGGGCAAACGAGATTTAGAGAAAACGAGATTATGGGAAACGAGATTAGGGCAAACGAAATTAGGGGAAATGGGAATTCGGGGAAACGCAATTGGGGTAAACGTGTTTAGGGCAAACGGAAATTAGGGGAAACGGATTAGGGAAACGGGTGTTCACCCTAAGCACGATATAAGATCACCGGCAGCAAACGGCGTTGAAACCAAAGTTGAAACCGCCTCTTTCTCCCATCGGAACTGGGAGAAGGGGCAGTTGACCAATAGAATAGAGGGAAAACTTGTCTGATTGTTTGTTTCTGTGCTCTCATAACGTTTGCTTGATCAGTCAGTTAAAATCTATCTGTGCTTCTAATTTTTTGTTCTTTATTCTGTGGTTTTCGTAATCTTTTAATTTCATAAATGGAGACTGCGATTCATTCAGTAGATTCTTTGTTGAAACTACAATTTTCTTCAGGAACTTTAGAGGGAAAAATTGAAGTAAAGTCCTTAGGTCGGCCAACACCAAATTTGATTATAGCTCAGACGGAGAAATACGGGAAAGGTCGTTTATATAAGAGGCAATTCAGTAGGTAGGTATATGATGGCAATTCGTGCATATGTGACTGTGAAGTGAGGAATGTTCTTTTTTGCTTTCTTTGTTTACTGTTCGGAAGCAATGATTCTTGATCCAAAGGAGGAATAAAAGATCTTGGACACTTAATAGAGTACATAACAAAACATTCAGAAAGCAAAAAGCATATTAACAGTGTACTAGACAGTGCATTTGGAAGAGTGAATATAGCAACACAGTTAAATCGGGCATATCAGGACTCAATACAAAAGCACAATGAATTAGTGGAAAGAAATCGCTATATTCTATCTAAAATAATAGACTGCATTAAGTTTTGTGGTGCATTCGAGTTGGCGCTACGAGCTCACGATAAAACTGAGACATCCGATAGTCGTGGAATATTCCGAGGCTTGTGGATCTTGTTGCACTTTGGATAGTGTTCCTAAGTTAACACATTCAAAGCAGCTCGGTGTGTAAAGGAACTTCGAAAACAATTAAAAATGAATTGTTGGACTGCATGCTGGAAGTCTGCCACGAATTCATTAAACAGGAAATAGATGAAACTAAATTTGTAGCATTCATGGCTGACGAGACAACGGACATTTCAGAGCATTTACAAATGTCACTTGTTTATAGGTACGAAAAATGTGGATCTGTGCACGAGAGGTTTTGGGGATTTTTCAGTTCCAATGGGCAGAATGCAAATTCAATTTCGCAGTGCATTTTGGCAGAATTAAGAAAGATTTTCTGCAAGGGATCTGAAAGTAAAATTATTGCTCAAACTTACGATGGAGCTTCCGTGATGACGTGGTGCACAAAATGGGTTCAAGTAAAAATTAAGGAACATTTACCTCTTGCACACTACATCCACTCTTATGCTCACCAGCTGAATTTAATTGCACAACGAGCTGCCCCACAAAATCAATCCGCTAGGGTGTTTTTTTTGCAGTCTGTCAGCATTCCCAGCTTTCTTTGCCCGATCACCTCAGCACTGGAAACCGTTGTTGCACGACTAATTCCTAGTGGACCGACAACAAGATGGAATTTTAAATCGCGAGCTGTAAATGCCGTTTATGAAAATAAAGGAGCACTTTTGGAATGCTTTGCTGAGTTAGAAAAATCTGTTTCTTCTAAAACCGTTCGGGAAGCCAGAGGACTCGGTCACAATTTAGAGGACAAAGAATTTGTTTTTTTGGCTAACTTTTTTCCACAGAATAATGCCACGCGTCGATTTGCTGTACAGCCAACTTCAAACCAGATAGACAGAAACAGTGAAAGTAAAAAATTGCATTGGTGCTTTTGTGAGGGCTATAAACAGAATTCGTAGCGAAGTAGAAAGTGTTCCAACAGAAATGGAAGCGGCCTTTCTCGTTCAGCAGGAGAATAAGAGACGACCCAACGAATCACACACAATTTCGAATGCTAAAGAAGTATGTGATCGTATTATCACAGAAGCTCTCAATCGATTTGAGTCTTCCGATCACCTCGATGCTGCCAAACTCCTAGATTCCGCAGATTTTCCTGCATATGCAAAAATATTTCCAGAAAAAGAACTTGAACTGGCTGTTGAAAACTATCCAATGCTGAACAGAAACAGACTTCGAATGGAATTGGCTGTTTTGTACGAAAGGCAAGACTTCCGCCAAATTGATGGAGCAATTTCTCTTCTGCTTTGAAGAACAACTTAGAGGACACATTTTGCGGAACTTCAACTCTACCCAGGATAATTATAACAATACCAATGACAACTGCAGAGCCTGAGAGGTGCTTTTTATCACTCAAACGAATTAAGATGTTTCTCTGGAACAGGATGACCCAGGATCGGTTAAACGCTTTGGCTATGCTTTCCATCGAAAAGAGATTGGTGACAACCATCAAGGACTTCAATGCAAGGGTAATAGAGAAATTTGTAAATAAGAAAAACAGGAGAATGGAATTCATTTTTCAGCATTAGGTAAGCTGATTCCATATTACTCCAGTGTAAGTTTTGCATGTCAACTTTATCCCCACATCTCTCCGTCACGTGGGGATACGGGGAAAAAATGCTGTGTGGGGAGATGAAGCAGAGTCATGGCGATTAGTGATTTTTTTGGGAGGGGCTGAAACTGAAGCTTGATCCATGTGCAATTATTATCTACCTTCTTTTTTCTTTTTTTTTTTTTCATTTCATAAGCTCTTTACTTGTGCAATACGTTGAGTACTTTCGTTAATTCATATATAATTAATTCATATTTAAGCTCTTCAAAGTGCATTAAAAATCGCAAATAATAAAGTTGCAAGAGTGATTGACTGAATTGTACATTGAAGCATACTGTAAAAAAGTTTCGTATTAAAAATATAAAACTGAATGCAAACCTATTTTCAATAAATAAATAAATAAATAAATAAATAAAAATAAATGAGTAAATAAATAAACTTTCGTTCTTTTTACAGAACTTTGATTTTGTTCTCGGCTATTTTCCACGATGATCAAGATCTGATAATGTTTTTTAGGCAACTGAAGTCGGGACAGATTAATCAAGCCGTATATTCCGCAAAATATTAGGCTTAATACTCTGCCGAATATACGATTACAAATTTAACCATTAACGCCAAAGAGGTGAACAAAATGAATAATCATATGTAATTACGAAAATCTGCTCTCGGGTATTTTCCGCGATGATCCCAATTGCCTAATTCCATAAAGCCATTAGTGGAAGTGGTAGTGGCGGGGGAGGGGGGGGGGGGGCAGCACGTACACTCTCAGGAGCACGAGCAGCCACTGCCTGTGGCTATTGTTTACAGTGAAGTATGTGTGCTACTTCACTTGCCAAACAGCACAGCTTGCTCATTTTCATTCGAAATCTCTCTAAGCGTTTCTTCCGCGTGTGTCTGTAGACCAATAAATAGCCCATAAAATGGCAGAGAAATGGAAATTTGACGATAAACGCACCCATCGCTTCTTAACCAGTAGTCTTGAATCTGAATTCAATATTCCTTTAATGTACACCACGTTGCTGTAATAAATCAAGGTGTTTTATCCCTCTTCAAAATTCTATTTTTTCAGAAAAGGATCTCCTTAGAGTGAAAGCACGACCATCAGCTGCTCACAAAATGTCTGAAAATGTGCCTATAACCAAGAAATGTCAAACAAAATTGCTCTACTCTGAAAATCTGGCTGCAATTTTCGGTGCAACAGGAAAACATTTTTTTTGCTTAACTAAGGGTCCACATAACTCTTCTATTTGCTTCCACGCAGAACTGATTGCAGCATATGCTGATCATCTCATAGCATTGGAGCGTAAAGATTCGTGAGGAAGGAGAGTACGAATTGAGGAATTTAATTGTTTTTCGGGCTCACCTTGCTTGCAATTTTTCAATCAGAAATAGGAAAACTGTTTTTTCATGGAAATGTTGGTAGGACAATGCCACAAACTTTTTTCAAGGGACGTGCAATTTCATGCATCCGCATCTGGCCTTCCTGTACCGAAACACGGCCCCCAATAGCGCCGAAAGCCAGGTAGTAATCCTTGAATCATACCTGGATTCTATTCACTCTGTTTTCAGAAAGCTATTAACTCTGCATTTAGAAGTTACGTGAATCTGAATCTACAGTCCGTTCCAATTATATATGGAAATATAATTTTGAAAACTGAAACAGTTGCATGCAGAAAATAAGACTTCTAGTGGAACATTATGTATTATGACCATCAACATAATATACACACGTCAAACGCTGTTGACAACATATCCTAAACATAATATTCTAGCTTTAGGAAATCAAACTATGTAACATTGTCCCAGAATTATATGGATAAAAAACAACAACAGAAGAATATTTAAATGGCAAACACAATTAATGAACTTTCCTCCACGCGCAATAAGCTGAAATATGCGTTCTGGCATACTGTATATTAAATTATGCATAATTGTACCGTCAATATTATACCAACAGTTCAGGATTTCGGTTTTCAGATCTTTAACGCATGAAAATTGCCGGTGATTGGCATAAACGCTTCGAACCAAAATTCCCCAAAGATTTTCAATTGGGTTGAGATCTGGGCTGCGAGCTGGCCACGGCAGTAATTTGACATTGTTCGATATCATCTAGGCCATCGTAGAGAATGCTCTGCGAATCCTCGTGTTGTCCTGCTGGAAAACCTAATCAGGACCATCTATTTCAACAGCAGCTAGGAGCAAACTGTGTTTTAAAAGTTCCAGGTATGTTACGGCATTTTGACGTCCTGACAAAACTCAGATATTACCTTGCTCATTAAATCCAAAAAGACCCATACCATCACGGAACCTCCTCCGTGTTGTCAGCTGAATATTTGGAGTTTTTCCGTTCTCATATCATGTCAGTAATACTTCGCACCATCTGGACCATCTGAATTAAATTTCTTTTCATCAGTAAGCAACACTTGGAGCTATTCGTCCTTCCATGACATATGGTCTTTGGCTCAATTTAATTGAACTTGTGTAAGCTGTGCAGTTTAAGGCGGTTTCTTTAACAGTCGCATGTTTCACGAGGGGTGTTTGCTGCAATACTCTGTGAACCGTACTTTTCGACGTTTCCATGTTGACTTATATTCCGTACAGACAGATTATCATGCACAGCGATCTTTCGGATATGTAGTTTCATTCGAGGTGAAATATTACAATGCCGTCCAGTTCGTTTTTGATCTGGATATTTTTTTGCTACCATTTAAAACGTTATAAATAGAAGATTTGGATCGTTTTAATTTGTTTGAAATCGCACTTACATTCATTCCTTGATCGTGCAACTCCCGAACGTGAATTACCTCCTACGCTGACAGCTCTTTCTCACGTGGCATTGTTAAAACTGAATCAGTCTCATCACGTTACCGACTATTTATCCTGCTCTGACGCCAGGTTAATTTGCATAGCAAATTAGCAGCACACTAAACTACATGTTTAATACATATCCGAAATTATTTTCTCATCCGCAAAAAATGTCTACGAAGACTATGTGGTTTATTTTCACCATGTGTTAATGGGTTGCGTACATTTTCACTAATTGTACATTTACTGTGGTTTTACACCTTTCCATGTAATTGTGTAACGGACTGTAATATCTCATCTGATATTGATGCTTACCTCAATAATTCAAAGTTGCAGTTTTCTCGCATTGTTTGAAGTTTCAATGAGTTGCTCACGGTAGTCGTTAAACCCCCAGTCAAAAAAAAAAGCATACGAACAAATAGCTTCCATATATACAGCGAGTGATCATTGAATTATAACCATCCAGATCAAAAGTGGATGCGGCACCTTTGACCACGTGATTTCCGTGAGGGCGCTATTAGTCGACCAACGTAGCATATATATTGGATTGGAAAGAAAGTAATGTCCAATAGCGGTGACAAATGGAGTGTGTGCGTTTGGAAGTTTAACGGCCATCATGATCAAAATAATCATATGTAGAGGATTTTAGGAAGGGAGTGTCTGACCCCAGGTCTTAAACAACCCTTAGAAATAGGAAGCTAGGAGATTTGGGCTAGATTGCCCGATAGGAAAGTGACACGGAAGCGAAGTAGAAAGGGGGAGGAAGACGCCCTTATTTATTATCGGGGGACAGTACCCGGGGTCCGACGGCTTAATGTGCCCATCCGACGCACGGCTGATATTTAGTGGATCAAGCGTTCGTACCTGCCTGGGATCGAACTTGTGGTCCTTTTCGTGGCAGTCATGAACGTTGTCCACTAGGCTAACCGCGGCCCAACGGCCGAATGGCCTTCATGAGCAACTCACTGGGATATATAAGCAGCCGCCCGTTCCTAATTTTTTGACGTCACTCGTTCCAGAGAAGGGACAGAGCCAGTGCATCAAGACAAGGGACCATCCATATACCTCACCTGGGATTAGAACCTGGATCCATCTCGGGCGTACGACTGGTAGTCAGCACTCCGTACCACTCTCCCACCAGGCAACTTCTTGTTTGCCTTCAAACTTGCCTTAACAGCTGTTACATTTCTTCATAGATCTGGCAAATGTTTGCTGCGTTGAATTCAGCATAAAATTATTACTAATACACTCAGTCGACAAAATAGTGATGAAGGTGGTGAGCAGTTGACACGGGATTCCCCCGACCCCCCTCCCACCCGCAGAGTGGAACAGACCGAAACCGAATGCAGGCGATAAATAGGCGGACAGCAGCTATTGGCTTCCCGACACTGTATTCGCAATCGACGAACATTATGGGTAAAAGTGGTGATCTGAGCGACTTTGATCCTGGACGCATTGCCGGCTCAAGACAGATAGGTCATTCTACCGACCAAGTGGTAAGAATCCAAAGGTTCCCGAGGTCAACCGTATCAAGGGTGTACTGCGAGTATACCATCGACGGACGTACCAGCGACCAGAGAGCAAGCGGTGTCCCACACGCCATTGATGACTGGGGCCGACGAAGACTATGCAGATTCGTACAGACAGACCGACCCCTTGGCGCAACGGTGGCGCATATATAACATTCAGGTTAAATGTCGGAAGCCCAAGCAACGTCAGCGAACGAACGGTATTGCGCATGTTGCATACCCTGAGCTATGGGAGCCGATGCCCTACTTGTGGGCCACTGATGATTGCTCGTCATCGGAAATTACGCCCCGCCTGGTCCCGTGAACATCAACACTGGACCTTTTGAAGAGTGGTGCCGCATCGTGTGATTAGATTTATCCCGTTTTCAGCTGTACGGAGCTGACTGGCGGGTGTGGCGTTGATAGCATGAAGCCATGGCTCCGTTTTATCAGGTTGGCTCTGTTCAAGGCGGTTGTGACGGCTTGAGGAACGTTCTCATCCGACACATTAGGTTCGTTAGAGTGTCTGGAGAGGTCCTTAACCGCTGCGCACTACCAGCATGAGCTGGATGATCACCTATACGCTTTCATGGCATTCACGCATTCTGCGTCTGATGGTCTGTTCCCGCAGGACAATGCGCCGCCCCACCGGGCCGCAGACCCCCAGGCACGGCTCGAGAAACACTCATTACAGTTTGGAATCATCCAATGACCCCCCCCCCCCAAGGTCTCCAGATTTAAACCCTGTGGAAGGTCTCTGGGGTGCCGTGGAGCGAAACATCAGACCCATGGATCCTGGACCGACATCTGGGGCGCAGTTGTGGATAATGCTGCAACAGGCATGATTGGGAGGCATTATCTATATAGTGAAGTCGATACGTCGGTATGTACTGGCTGTTACTCGGGCTAGAAGAGAACCAACACGCTATTAGGAAGGTATCTAATACTTTGTCCATTGAGTGTACTTCGAGTTCGAACCAGAACAGCAAATTTATCTCTCACTTGTTTTTTTCTGAAGGAAAATGAAAAACAGTCTATATTTGTGGGTTGGCCTCGAGCATCGCGGGCAGGGTTACCAAATGTCCGGCTTTTGGAGGACATATTCTCGTTTTCTTACCATGTCCTCCTGTCCTCCAGGCATTAAGGGAAATATCCCAAATGTCCGACTTTTTCAATACGGAATAATTCAAACACATTTTTATCAAATTATTCTGTTGTAATCATATATCCTATCAAGCCACCGCTAAAATGTATTCATTCAAATTTTGAAGTTGTGAATCCGTTTATTGGTGTAAACATGACATAAATGGTAAGTCAGATAATATCCGAAAACTTGAAAATTTCGTCGTCTTGGAGCGGGAATCGAACCCGCGTCTCCCGGATAGCGCCCGAGTATGCTACCACTAAACCACCCAGAATGACTAAATCTCAAGTTTAACTTGACGCTAGCCGGGAGACGCAAGTTAAACTCTAGGACTAGCCAGGAGATGCGGGTTAGATTTCCGCTTACCATTTATGTCATGTTTACACCAAAAAAATGGATTCACAACTTCAAAATTTGTATTGTTCAATCGTGTAATTCTGTATTTCATTCATCGATGTATTCATTCATTCATTTCTGTATTCTCGCACACGCACTCCCTTCTTCCCCGGTCAGTTTATTCCTGCAGCTGCCTGCTGCAGTGTGTCACTTGTCAGCCAACAGCGCAGAGTAAACCCGCCAGTGCGCATTAGTCTGTCTGTCGTTCATCGCACGTGGATGGTGCTGTGTGGTGTAGTTGTGTAACCAGACAGCTTAAACTGTTTGTTTTGTGTGTTGTGAGTTGTAGCTGTGAGTTTTTTCTATTTATAATTTAAATTCTTTAATCCATCAGTGAAGGGTATACTGCTAGTTAAATACAATTTGAAAGGCATGGCATGCGCTGAATTTCATGAATATTTGTTAGAGAAACCCGATATACTGAAGAAAATATCTTCCAGTTAAAAAGTGCAAGTAAAAATGTCCAGCAGACTAAAATCTTTCTTTCTTTTTTTAAAGTTTTACCCGTATAAACGCTCAAACTGTAAAATTTAAATAGAGCATGTGCATTCATATTTATTTTTTTACAAATTCATGTGTCCCCCTTTTTTAATGAAAATGATCTCCCATTCCAAAATGTCAGCTGTCACCGGGGCCCCTGTGCCTGGGGTTTCCGGTGCTGTAAATACACTGCAATGTGTAGCTATCTTCCGTGTATCAGTTGGCCGGGTTTTTTCTGGGTACCAATCACCCTGGATCGTCTTTGCCGTCGTATCTTTGCTCTATTTCCAGATATTTGATTTTTTCTTCTCACTGTTCCAAATCGTGCAGTTTAATTTTTTTTTTTTTAACTTTTTCACTTGAAAGCACCAGGAGATCATTTTCTAAACTGAAATTGGTCAGAAATGCTCTTTTCAGTTATGCACAATATAGACTATCAGCGAGGAGCCTTATTAGCATTGGTTATTGGTTACATAAGGATATAATTATATTGAAAGAGGTCGGGAAACTCTTATTGACAACATAGTTGGAGAATTTGCATTGAAGATTGAAGACTTGCGACAAGAATTATATCATCATGACTGTGACGTTAAAACTATTTTATAAACTTATTTCCTGATTTATTTTTCCAGCTCAGAGTTTATATGTGCATTTAACATACAAGACAGTCGTGATGCATTTTCCCCGTTATTAATGACAAGGCGGCAGATATAAAGCAGCTAAATCTGTACTTTGTTTTGTGCATTTTTTGGGTAAGAATTCAATGTCATTGGTCGAATGAACTATTAATTATCAGCCATTTTTCATAAAATAATACTCGCAATAGCATTTCAAACTTTATCAAAAAATACTGTTCACAGTAAATTTAATTTTGCTTGAAATCGGCCAATGGGAAGAGGCTTGTTTCGCCAGCCCATTTGTCCGCTTAAATCAAGAAACGCGGAAAAAATTTTATTCGGTCAAAAATGAATTTAATATTTAAAAGTTTGACAAACATGGAAAAAGCAATGCTCACAATTAATGACAGTTGAAACTGGCCAAATATTAACTTGACTTGGTACTTAAACGTATGGATATGAAGTTGGCGGAGTAAAAATTGTTAAAAAGGCCAAGGCCTGTAAAATAATATTTAGTGCCTTAAGTAAAAGCGCAATGCCATTGACTTATTTGATACTTGAACGTTATGAATATGAAGTCGGCGGATTAAAAGCTGTTTAAAAGGCCAAGGTGTAGGGCCTATAAATAAAGTAAAAGAAAAACATTACAAACTTGACATGTTATGTAAATATTTAATGCCTAAGTAAAAGTGCAGTGTTATTAAAAAAATCTCACCTTATATTCCTTTCCTGAACACAGCATGAGTCATGCTGTAATTCCGCTGTTTCGTCGAACACTGTAGTTTTAAGAAATGTACTAAGTTAGGACAATTTATTTCTTCAAATTAAAGTACAGTTCTCGCTTGGCTTCCATAGAACGCTTTCTCGAAATTTGTTTGGAGTTTTCAATTCTAAATATAGGGCAAAAAACGACCATCTTTATACCACCCCCTCCCCCTCTGAGCTTTTGTGGCCAGTTGCCCTAAACTCCTCTGAACCGGCATGAAAATTCAGACAAACAAAAGAGCTCCTTCCTGTCGTAAGCACCTTGGAAAACTGCCACACAAAAATAAGAAACTTGGAAAACTGCCACACAAAATTAAGAAACTTGGAAAACTGCTACACAAAAATTAGGAAACTTGGAAAACTGCCACACAAAAATTAGGAAACTTGGAAAACTGCCACACAAAAATTAGGAAACTTGGAAAACTGCCACACAAAAATAAGAAACTTGGAAAACTGCCACACAAAAATTAGGAAACTTGGAAAACTGCCACACAAAAATTAGGAAACTTGGAAAACTGCCACACAAAAATAAGAAACTTGGAAAACTGCCACACAAAATTAAGAAACTTGGAAAACTGCCACACAAAAATTAGGAAACTTGGAAAACTGCCACACAAAAATTTGGAAACTTGGAAAACTGCCACGCATTCAGTGTTCCTCGAAAGAACAGCCATTTGTGCCCGGCCCCTTAATGGAAAAACATGTGGCAGTTTTCCAAGTTGCCGAAAGATTTGCGGCAGTTTTCCTGTGTGGCGGTTTACAGTGAACCAATCTAAAGACATTTCTTCTTCGCTTTTGAGTTCTGTTGGTAAATTTTGAGCGTTAAATTTTTATTTAAATAGACTATGGTTGACACATCAATAAGAACAAATATTTTAATTTCTTAAGAAATTGTATAATTTCTGTTTTTCTTTTTTTTTATTAAATTCGCCGGCTATGTGATTTATTATATTGGTAGCACTAAAGCATTGATGCAACCCTGTGCCAGGAATTACGGGGTTTTTTTTTTAATTATCTGTATTTCAGTCTTACATGATCAGAGTACGGCCTGTCATTTGTGGTAACGAACCGTTATACGCCGTATTAAAGATTTTTACAGAGTCCTCGTGCAAATGTTTACTTTGAGCAGCTCTCAAATTTTCTTTTTTCTCCTCTTTTCTTTCTAATGAAATTATTTCTACCTCTCTATGGGCAATGCTTAATTTATGAGCCGAATTTTTTCCCCTCAGTGATTTAAGCTTTTGTTCTTTGGTTAATACACTGTATTATATTTCCGTTTTGCGCAGTGTTTAAGGATATTCCCTGTAAATTACATGAACTTACGTTAATAGGCATCGACTACAGGCATGCTCGGTTGCTTAAGCATGCCCCTGAGAAATTCAGGGCATGCTCAGCCAGGGCCGGTGCTAGGGTGCCTTGCGCCCCAAAAACTTTTTATTCATTTGTGTGACTGAAGATGTTGCATTTATTCAATGATTTCAAGATGAAAAAGCACAATGTAAACTAAATAGAAACAAATAAATGGAAAGTAAGCCTATTTAAATATTGGTCCAATGTAAATTAAAACTTGATTTTGATTCATTGTTAGCAAAATTACCAGCAAGTGTCTTCACATCTATGTCAGAATACCTGGTGGCGCAGTGGTCCAAGCGCTGGCTTCTGACTATTTGTTCGAGATGGGTCCGGGTTCTAATCCTGCTGAGGCATGGATGTTGTTCTGTGTTACGGCACTAGTTCTCATCCTTTCTTGGAACCAGGGACCTTAAATTAGAGACGGGAGGCAGCTTATAGCCCATCAAGTTGCTCACGGTGGTCGTTAAACCCCATATTAAAAAAAAAAAAAAAAATACCCCCCCCCCCAACCCCCACCCTATGTCAGACGGTATTTCTTGTTCAATCGATAACCCGATAAGGTTCTTTTCCTGACTCCTCTGATAGAAAGGAAAAAGAATTCCTGCGCAGTGAATATAGTGGTATAGACCAGGATGTAATCTCACTCTTACATCCTGGTCTCATTAGAAAATAGTTTGAGTGTGACAGTTGCTAACATTTAGGTGGTGTGTATTACCACTATTTGTGACAGAAGAGGACAGTCTTGATATTTTCATTGAAAGTCGAACAGTACAGAATCCCTTATCGTAAAAATTTTATGCCGCCCCCAGGCGTCGTCTGACTCGTCTGTTGCATGATGACGACCCTGATTTATGGTTTTCGACAGATGCGCGCTTTCGCATCAGCGTCTAATTTTCTGCACGCTGATTTATCGGTTTATAAGCGCAGGTCTCCATTTTCGTTTACTCAAGGAACAAGAATTCGTAATTTCTATTGAATACCGAAAGCAAAACTGAAAATAAAATTGTCTTTGTTTTTATCATTTTTTTTTATTTATTAACTCATTGGATTTTATGAAGTTCGCCTAGTGGTTGAATCAGCCCTGTGCTCAGCAGTGCTGAAACGGGCCGAGCCCGAGCCCAAAGTAGAGTCCGGGTCTGAACCGGTCTCTGGCTCAGAGAGGGAGAGAATTTTTCTTCCTTTGTCTTTTAATATGATTTTGTAGGATTTAGAACACGAGACGTTTTTATACTTTCTAGTTGTTAAATAGAATTCTTTGGCAGATGAGAAATAGGAATTCGGCAGGACTATTCATTCCGGGCTTGGGTAACAAATTCCATAGGCCATGAATAACTGGATTTCTGAGAAGGAAAATTTTCTTTAGGAACTATAGATAGTAGATAGCAAGCTGACGAAATTTTGCTTCCTATACCTCAAAAGGGGGGCCCCTGCTAATTCTATTGAGCAACGTACGACATATATTGTTGTGCCATCCGATATGTTTTGTTGCCCAGTTTCCCGAAACATTTCAGGAAGAAATGAATGGTCAACGAAACTATAGAATAGACATCTATTCTCCACTCCGCAGTTGAGAAAGACATCGGTTAATTGCACGGGAAGGAAACAGTGGAAGTCTGGAAGATGAGATTTTTTAAATTCCTAAACAGGTTAACATAGCTTTCGGGCCCGGGCTCTATCTTGCAATATAACATTCAGGCTCGGGCCGACGTACTTTGGGCTCGGGCCGACGTACTTTGGGCTCGGGCCGACGTACTTTGGGCTCGGGCCGACGTACTTTGGGCTCGGGCCGACGTACTTTGGGCTCGGGCTGACGTACTTCGGACTCGGACTCTTAAAATTGAGCCCGAACTCAGTCCTGGTGCTCAGCATGTCCATATTCGGCGAGGTACAGGCCCTAGCCAGTCCTGCGCGTTCTTTTTTGCCCGTCCTAGCTTCTCATGCTCCTCTTATCATTTGCCCAGCGTTAGGAGCATATTTAAAGGAGGAGGGGGGTGCGCAAAGGGCATTGGCCTTCGCCGAATATGTTTCATTTTTTATGCCTTTGGTTAAAATGCGACTTACATGGAGAAAAAAATGCTTTAATTTAATAAAAATGCATCAACTTACATTAGAAAGGAGTAGTTTAATTTTTTATTCTACTTTTATTAACTTTCATTTTGTTCTGGTGGACTTCAAAAGATTCCACTTTACCGCTCCCTTCCGCCACACCTCCTCCCCCCAAAATTCTGTATACTCCCCTGCCCAACGTCATAAGAAATTCGCAAATTTGTCGGGGACACGGATCGAAACCACGCCTCCTCTCTCTGGAGCCAGTTGTTTTAACCGATTAAACTACACATACGGATGTGTCACTGCATATATGTCGTCTTGACTTGTGCTTGACCTCTGTAATAGGTCACATAGTCTCCCTTTTAGTTCGTTTTTTTGTTAAGGAAGCAGGAATTTTCATTAATTCCACACATTTTTCGAAGAACCCAAGTCCGGTACATCCATTTTCCACAATCGGGCGCCAATGTAAAATTCACAAATTTGTTGGTGACTGAGATCGAAATCTCACCTCTTAGCTTCAAGCCCCAATCTTTCCACCTTCACAGAAAAAGAGAAAACTAATGACATTCTTTTGTCCTAAACACACTCAAACAAAAAATAGTGATTGTGATGCCTTTTGTCGGCGACTGAGAGAAAGGGGCAGCAAAGTAATTTCCCAATTAATTACCCACTCCTCATAATCGAACCCCCACGGCGAAAGGTAACCTGATACAGTACAGAATTTTTGTTTCTCCCTGCCAGGGAGTATAAGTAAAAGAAAAGCCGAGTGGAACGGAGGGGACAGCTTCGGCTAAATGACATCGTACAAAAATTGGCAAATGGAACATTCTAAAAAGTTGGGCGGCAGGTGCTTCTCTTTGTCTGAGAGACATCCACCCATCAGCTTGTTTCAATCGACTTCAGTCAACGGCAGAAAATTGAAGAACAGAATTTCTCTGGAAAATGCGCAGGAAAGCAATCCAAAGAAGACTGACAGCTCTATCATTTTATTTATTGCTATTTTCAGAGGCCGTCTGTGTCTTCGGGTATGACATGGAGTTTTGTACAAAAAGATTGAGAAAGGGCAGGGGCGGATTTCCGACTAGGCGCGCGCCCAGGGCCCCAGAGTTTGAGGGGCCCCGAAAACGTATAATTAGATTGCCAGTTTTGTTTTGGTTTTCACGGACCAAAACAAATAAGTCCTTAAAGCAACCACTTTGTTTGTATTGTTAATTGATATTTCAATTTCTGATATTAGTAACATATTTTTCTTGCTTTGTTGATACTCCAAATTTTGGAGTTCTTATCGATTCACATGCTTTGAAAGGAACGGTTAAAATAATTTAGCCTTCCGTTTAGTAGTAGGTGAAGGAAGGATTCATGCTTCTCACACCTTTCATTGTTTAAGACGAATACTTAAACGATCTACTGTTATATAAATTACTTTCATGCTACTTCCTGCCAAAGGAAAACATCTGCGTTCAAGAAAATTTCGTTCATTTTGACAGAATAAAAAAAAAATGAACTTTCTCAATTTTCCAATGAAGATAATACGAAATTTTTTTTTCAAGAAACACATTCTGGCGTACTTGCCCTGACTGATGAAATTGTTACTGTCAGACTTTCTTGGTTCATGGCATGCCTCTCTGCTTTGGACGGCTATCTTCGATTTAAGGAATTGTTCGCCACAGAAAAACTGCTCCACGAAAAGTCATCCAACTTTTTCAAGAGAAGTACTGAGCACAAATTGCATTTTACCCGAATTTTTTAGTGTAGAGGACTTTTCCGATTGCCAATGTCTTCAAGTATTTTACTTTTACTTTATTCCATGCTAGTTGCTTACTAATTTGCTCAAAACGTAAAAGCAAGATAATTTTCCAAAGCTGAAGCAGTGGAACCCAACAAAAAACACAAGTGTTGGGAAACTGCTGGCCGCCAGCTGGCAGTGATGGGTCACTGCTATGGGTGAAATCTGCCGCTCACGTAATGGTAGCGGCTCGTTGGTGGCAGCGCCATCAGTTGGCAGCCATTGATGGCCCTGCAGCATTGCCGTAAATTGCGGGCCTCCAAGCAAGTGCCACTAGTGGCGCGTAGCTGGCGACCGATGCAACTCCAACACGAGGTGGAAGCAACGGGACTGCGCATGCACAGATGCAACACATGCTGTGTCTCTCGTGGTGCCAGTTAGTTGAAGACGACGCTATTGCCATTGTGTTATTTTAGTGGATGTTAAAAAAAAAGCCATATATACAGAGGCGAATTAATTTCCTATAATGAAATACTACGCCGACGAAGATATCAGATTAAGCCATGAAATACTAGATCACAGCCATGAATAACAAAAAATAATTTCTGTGTAATCTTTTGTTTTAACATACACCAAACCGCTTGAAACAACAGCCCTGGAAAAACATTAAAAAAACGTTTGTTGGAAAAAAAATAATAATAAAGCGTACAAAATTTATCAATTATTCGAAAAAAAAAAAAAAAAAGCGACGCTATGTGGATATAATGCACTTATCCATGGGTTGAATACACAAGACTGGAGGAATTCGCTTCTAAAAATAACGAGAAGTAAAATAAAATATCTGTCCTCTGTAGAACAAATGTAGCTTCGGACAGCGGAAAGGAAAGATACAACGTTAAAAATGTAACATAATGTGACATGAACGGGTAAATGTACTAATTCAACATTCTACTTTCAAGACGACAACGACAGCACGAAACTTTGGAAAGCGTCTTTAAGTTGGTACACTCGTTCAAAATGAGTGAAGTTCCCTTAAGGTAAAAAAAAACAACAAAAAAACAATCGTTACGTTGAAAAAATAAATTTATGAATTATGTGAAACAGACATTTATGAAAAATACCTCGCAATATTGTAAAATTAAAAAAGAGAACCTTCGTTTCACATCGCACAGGAAGCAGATGCACCTTCAAGCAAGTTCACGTGCATGGCAAATCAGTCAAGTTGCTAGAACGCTCGCTTCCCACGCAGACAGTCCTTGGTTCGTTTCCAGCCAGATCCAAACAGGTGTTTTTCAGGACCTGTTGAGAAAATTCCCGCAGCGCAGTGCTATAATGCAGAAGTTCTGTAAGGCGAAAAAAAAAGTTGTTGTAGCTTTAGGAAACTGCGGTTATCCTTTACTATTATTTTTTTATGGCTACTACTGGGAAATTGGCGGACAACATTCGGCAAGCCATCAGTTACGTCACGTGATTGCCGGCTGCCACTGCCGGGAAACTAGCGGACCACATTAGGCTAGCCAACATTTATGGCACGGGCTTACAGGGCCGCTGAAGGGCCACTTGTGGCAGCTACTGCCTGCGATGGATAACTAATGGCTCTGTTCTGGGATATGACAACTGATGGGGTGCCACTGCTGGCCCGCTGCTGGCCCATGTGGTGGCCACCGGGACATTTTATTGACGGTTGGGCGGCGGCAACATTGTGCTGGGCCAACAAGACTGTTTTTGCTGGGAAGGAGCACGTTTTGAAATTGAAGCGCATTCTCATTTTATGACAATTTATACGCAATGTACTGATAAATTTAGAGAAATTCAATTTTCAGCGCCCTTAGCGTAACATTTGCCAAGTAATTTGCAACTGAAAAGGTGCTAAAACAATCAGTTTTGCCTAATGTATCAAACTCAAAGAGAACTTTTGCTGTAACTTAAATGGTCTCTTCGCAGCGTAAAACTCCACTAGGAGTTCTGAAATTTCCAGTTTCCGAACTCCTAGAGAGAAATTTATGAACCAATAGAGAAATTTAATATTGGCAGAATTAAATGAATGTTTATGCTCTATCATTAGCAAAACTAATTTTTGAAAAATGTGTGAAAACTAAATTCTTGGACTAGCGCCGCTAGGAAATTAACGAGCAAACTGGAAAATTTAAATATTTAAGAAGGAGCAGTTAAGCATAATCTGAGAGGCACAAAAATAATTTTCCCTTTAAGTTGAATAATTTCTTCACAATAGAACTTTTTTTTTTTTTTAACTTTCGACTTTGACAGCCCGTAGCGGTAAATTCACGAAGTATATGGGATATTTGAAGTGCCAAACTTAATATTAGCCGCAAAAACAATTTTTGAAATACACTCATAGTCAAAAAAATCGTTGCACCCAGAAGGAAGCAACCGACAGGAATGAAACTTGGTGGGTAGGTTTGACATCGTGAGACATGCAAATGATTCAAGTATCACGCTCGGCCGCGAATGTGACTCCAGCAAGGAGGGGTCGTACTGCTGTGCCTGACCGGCGATATAAGGTCGTTCCGCTGCGTGTGCTTGCCATTCCGACTCGTGTGCTGTTGCGTTAGTTGCATCCTTTGCAAGTGATGTATGCCTCGGAGAAAAGTTCGGAAGCAATTCGAGCAGTTGGAGGGTTCGGGAGAAGCCGCATCGTCGGGCTCATGGGAAATGGGATGGTCTTTTCGCCGTATTGCGCGCCATACTGGTCGTGCGGATATCACCATAGTACGCTGTTGGCGGCAGTGGATAAAACAAGGCACGCAGGAGCGACAGGAAGGGTCTGGGAAACCTAACGAACCACGGAGGAAGAGGACCGATGGGTTGTCCGACATGAGCGGATTGATCCAACAGCCACGATTGCGGATATTCAATGAACAGTGGTGTCCTCCATGTATCGTCCGATTAGTGCCAGTAGACCATTGGCAGACGGCTACACGCCGTAGGACTACACGCAAGCAGACCGTTACGCCGACTGCCCTTAACACATTGCATCGTCGCCAAAGACTGCAATGGTGTCGTGCCAGACTGTCAAGGACCGACTCAGAATGGCAGCGGGTGATCTTCAGTGACAAGTCCGGCTTTTTTCTTGGAGGAGACTACCAACGAATCGGTGTGTAGAGGAACTGTGGTCAGCGCCAAGATGAACGGTTTGTTGTCGAGCGTCACACGTCCAGAAGGCATGGTGTCATAGTGTGGGGTGCAATTGCCTACAATGCCAGATCACCTTTGGTGTTCATTACAAGTACTTTGACAGCCCAACGTTACGTTGATGAGGTCCTGCAATCAGTGGCCCTATCTTTTCTGAACGCTCACTCCGGTATGATTTTCCACCAGGACAACGCTGGTCGGCATACTGCTGCAGTCTCGAGAACTTGCCTTCAAGGCACTGACACTCACTCTGTCATGGCCAGCCGTATAGCCAGACCTATCGCGCCGATTAGAAATGTGTGGGAAGCTATTGGACGCACTATTCACACTCCACCCTTACCGCAAAAGCTGCAGGAACTGCGTTAGAAGATTCAAGCTGTATCTAATGTTTATCGCAATACACCATTACGAACCTTTACAGCTCCATGCCGAGATGTCTGGCATGCTGTGTGAGCAAACATGGCGGTCTGACGCCATACTGAGAGCCACTAGTTATTGGCGTGTAGCTCAGTAAATATTGCCAATATGAGTCTCAATGTTTTTTCATTTATTGTTCCTGGTAACGTTTACCTTCCTTCGGAATAACATTGCAATCCAATACGTCCTTCTGGGTGCAACTATTTTTTTGACGATGAGTGTATTTCTCTAAAAACAAAAAGTTCGATGTGCAAGGACAGACAAAGGGACTACACTAGCACTGTTTCTTACAAAACGTTGTAATAAAAGGAAGTACGTAGAATGACATTTTAAAAAACGTAAAAATATTTTTCTTCAATTTACTTTTCTTTTTTTGTTAATTTGACGGATAAAAATTTCTGAGGCGATAAAATGGGGGGAGAGGGGCCCTTGAATCTTTTGGCGCCTAGGGTCCAAACAGATCTAAAGTCGCCTCTGCGAAAAGAAAAGAGAACGCAGCGGAAATGAGACTGACGAGAAAACACTTTCAGAAAAACGACCGGGGTGACGTTCCACCGCGTCCTTCCCGAGCAGCACTGGACAGTACCAAAATAGAGGAATAGTAAACCAAAATCGTCGAGAGCAAAGGTTTAGTCTTTCAAGAGTCAGGTAATCAAAGTACAATACTGTATTTCTATTATAAGCTTAATATTCCGTGTAAAACATATGTGTGCAATCGTGTGTGTGTGTTTGTTAAATTCGAATTTCCAGCGTTGAATTTAATATTGGTCATTTACTATTTGCCTTTTCCCTGACGGAAGACTGATCCCTCGTTAATTTGCATACGGGGATGTATTTTTCAGAACGCGTCTTCATTCGAAATATATTTATTCTAAGAATAGAGCACCGCTGATAATGTGTTTCTCAGTTTCCAACACATTTAAATTCCATCTTATGCTTTTAAACTAAATATGCACGGGCCTTTTGAAATACGAAAGCTAATTATCAATATTGTAAGACAAAACTGTCTTGTTCATCTTTCTACAGCTACATTGTTCCATCTGATATATACAGCTACATTGTTCCGTCTGATATATACAGCTACATTTTTTCCATCGGTTCCACTTGAGCAGCTGCAAAGCATTCGTTGACTAGGACACCGACAAGTTTTGTAATCAGTCTAGTCCGGGAAATGCGCCCCCTCGTGTGTGATTTCGTATAACTCAAACTCAAACTAATGGTCGATTTCCAGAGCAGCAGCTTTCCTCTGTTCTCAGGCAGGCAAAAATTAATAATTGTTTTATATTAATCCATTTATTTTAAAAAGGGTAAGAAACACAGAATTTCCGATCGGTTTCTCCTAGGCAAATAAAAACTAAATTAGAAATTTTCAGTGGTAGTCCATGGTTTCTCAAACACGTATAGCACAAATCTTCGGACAGAAGCCGATGATTCGAAGAATTCACGAAACTGTATTTGATAAATTCCCATTTTATTGGCCAATAGGTCAATCAATATGTTACAGGCCAGGTATCATCACACTTACAAAAAACAAAAAGTTTTAAAAAGTGTTCTACGTACTTAAAGATTTACCATTTTTATACACACACTTCACATTATTTTAAGGAATCACGGGTGCTTTTAATCTCCGCCAGCAATGATTATTGTAATCTCTTTCTAAAAATTATGAAACACTGGTTTTAATGAAGTAAAGCTCAGCTCAATATAAACTGAACTCAAGGGAAGTTCTACTGCGAAAAATTGAATTTTACAGATACTTCAGGAGAATTAGGAAACACATTATGATACGTAAATGATTAATTAACAATAATAATTATATATGATCAGAAAATACGCTTAAAGATAATACTACTATTGAGTCAAAGTATTTCAACTACTTTGTTGTTCACGTAACTATAAACAAGGCTGGTTTGAAAACAATTTGAAAGCATCCCCCCCCGGTCCAAGAAATGACCTCCATAAAGTAAGACCATTTTATTTCTCTTTAAAGCCATTTCGTAAAAGTTTTTCGGTTTCCGTACAGTCGTACAAGGATAATTGGAAATTGTTTTAAACTTCCCTTAAAAATGATAGATTTTGGCTACATTGTTTTAATACACATTTAAGAACATTGAAAAAGAAATGCTAGACAAATTCCAGAACTTAAAGCCGCTTCAAGTTTATCTGTCTCTAAACTGGGGGTCTGGTTACTCCCCAAAATTTCCGGGCGACAATCCAAGTGGAATTTAATACCTTTGAGATTAGGTCTGCGCTCTGAGAGAAAGCCGAAAACAACCACTGGATGAGCAGCATCTCTACGTAATAATAATATAGCAGCATCTCTGCGTAATAATAATATAGCAGCATCTGTGCGTAATAATATTATAGCAGCATCTGTACGTAATAATAATATAGCAGCATCTCTACGTAATAATAATATAGCAGCATCTCTACGTAATAATAATATAGCAGCATCTCTACGTAATAATAAATTAGCAGCATCTGTGCGTAATAATATTATAGCAGCATCTGTACGTAATAATAATATAGCAGCATCTCTACGTAATAATAATATAGCAGCATCTCTGTGCAATAATAATATGGCAGCATCTCTGCGTAATAATAATATAACAGCATCTCTGCGTAACGGAAATAATGTTCTCATCACGAAAACATTTTCAGGCCACGCGGTACACGCACTAATAGACAACTGCTTTCTTTTTCACTTTTTTTTTTCACCACGACTGAAATCTCATGCTTGCTCAGGTTGCACGTCATGAACGTAGTGTTCTGTGTGCATCAGATTATGACTTCAGTTCCGGTTGCGGCCTTTCTCTGGAGACCTGTCGTTACTTTCGGGGCAGCTTTACGCTAGAGCTGTGTAATATCTGCTCGCACGTTTTCTGTATGGACTGCAAGCGAATGAGATTCATATGTTCGTGCCAATTTTTATTGTTCTCTAACTATACTTCTGTATGGGCTACAAGCCAATGAGAAAAAAATGTTTGTGCCAATTTTATTGTTCCCTAATTACACTTCTGTATGGGCTGCAAGCCAATGAGATTGAAATGTTCGTGCCAATTTTATTGTTCTCTAATTAGCTTTGCGTTTGGGTCTTCATTTAAAATGCCGACATAGAAAAGGTAGTCATTTAATGACCTAGTGAAGAAATAAATGGGAATATTAAGCATGAGAAAGGCAGCCAGAGGGTTCATAAAAGCCAGCCAGCGGTGGATGGATAAAAATTTCTGAGTCGATAAAATGGGGGAGGGGGTCCCCTGAATCTTTTAGCGCCTAGGACTCAAACGATCTAAAGTCGCCTCTGCGAAAAGAAAAGAGAACGCAGCGGAAATGAGACTGACGAGAAAACACTTTCAGAAAAACGACCGGGGTGACGTTCCACCGCGTCCTTCCAGAGCAGCCCTGGACAGTACCAAAATAGAGGAATAGTAAACCAAAATCGTCGAGAGCAAAGGTTTAGTCTTTCAAGAGTCGGGTAATCAAAGTACAATACTGTATTTCTATTATAAGCTTAATATTCCGTGTAAAACATATGTGTGCAATCGTGTGTGTGTGTTTGTTAAATTCGAATTTCCAGCGTTGAATTTAATATTGGTCATTTACTATTTGCCTTTTCCCTGACGGAAGACTGATCCCTCGTTAATTTGCATACGGGGATGTATTTTTCAGAACGCGTCTTCATTCGAAATATATTTATTCTAAGAATAGAGCACCGCTGATAATGTGTTTCTCAGTTTCCAACACATTTAAATTCCATCTTATGCTTTTAAACTAAATATGCACGGGCCTTTTGAAATACGAAAGCTAATTATCAATATTGTAAGACAAAACTGTCTTGTTCATCTTTCTACAGCTACATTGTTCCATCTGATATATACAGCTACATTGTTCCGTCTGATATATACAGCTACATTTTTTCCATCGGTTCCACTTGAGCAGCTGCAAAGCATTCGTTGACTAGGACACCGACAAGTTTTGTAATCAGTCTAGTCCGGGAAATGCGCCCCCTCGTGTGTGATTTCGTATAACTCAAACTCAAACTAATGGCCGATTTCCAGAGCAGCAGCTTTCCTCTGTTTCTCAGGCAGGCAAAAATTAATAATTCTGTTTTATATTAATCCATTTATTTTAAAAAGGGTAAGAAACACAGAATTTCCGATCGGTTTCTCCTAGGCAAATAAAAACTAAATTAGAAATTTTCAGTGGTAGTCCATGGTTTCTCAAACACGTATAGCACAAATCTTCGGACAGAAGCCGATGATTCGAAGAATTCACGAAACTGTATTTGATAAATTCCCATTTTATTGGCCAATAGGTCAATCAATATGTTACAGGCCAGGTATCATCACACTTACAAAAAACAAAAAGTTTTAAAAAGTGTTCTACGTACTTAAAGAATTACCATTTTTATACACACACTTCACATTATTTTAAGGAATCACGGGTGCTTTTAATCTCCGCCAGCAATGATTATTGTAATCTCTTTCTAAAAATTATGAAACACTGGTTTTAATGAAGTAAAGCTCAGCTCAATATAAACTGAAGTCAAGGGAAGTTCTACTGCGAAAAATTGAATTTTACAGATACTTCAGGAGAATTAGGAAACACATTATGATACGTAAATGATTAATTAACAATAATAATTATATATGATCAGAAAATACGCTTAAAGATAATACTACTATTGAGTCAAAGTATTTCAACTACTTTGTTGTTCACGTAACTATAAACAAGGCTGGTTTGAAAACAATTTGAAAGCATCCCCCCCGGTCCAAGAAATGACCTCCATAAAGTAAGACCATTTTATTTCTCTTTAAAGCCATTTCGTAAAAGTTTTTCGGTTTCCGTACAGTCGTACAAGGATAATTGGAAATTGTTTTAAACTTCCCTTAAAAATGATAGATTTTGGCTACATTGTTTTAATACACATTTAAGAACATTGAAAAAGAAATGCTAGACAAATTCCAGAACTTAAAGCCGCTTCAAGTTTATCTGTCTCTAAACTGGGGGTCTGGTTACTCCCCAAAATTTCCGGGCGACAATCCAAGTGGAATTTAATACCTTTGAGATTAGGTCTGCGCTCTGAGAGAAAGCCGAAAACAACCACTGGATGAGCAGCATCTCTACGTAATAATAATATAGCAGCATCTCTGCGTAATAATAATATAGCAGCATCTGTGCGTAATAATATTATAGCAGCATCTGTACGTAATAATAATATAGCAGCATCTCTACGTAATAATAATATAGCAGCATCTCTACGTAATAATAATATAGCAGCATCTCTACGTAATAATAAATTAGCAGCATCTGTGCGTAATAATATTATAGCAGCATCTGTACGTAATAATAATATAGCAGCATCTCTACGTAATAATAATATAGCAGCATCTCTGTGCAATAATAATATGGCAGCATCTCTGCGTAATAATAATATAACAGCATCTCTGCGTAACGGAAATAATGTTCTCATCACGAAAACATTTTCAGGCCACGCGGTACACGCACTAATAGACAACTGCTTTCTTTTTCACTTTTTTTTCACCACGACTGAAATCTCATGCTTGCTCAGGTTGCACGTCATGAACGTAGTGTTCTGTGTGCATCAGATTATGACTTCAGTTCCGGTTGCGGCCTTTCTCTGGAGACCTGTCGTTACTTTCGGGGCAGCTTTACGCTAGAGCTGTGTAATATCTGCTCGCACGTTTTCTGTATGGACTGCAAGCGAATGAGATTCATATGTTCGTGCCAATTTTTATTGTTCTCTAACTATACTTCTGTATGGGCTACAAGCCAATGAGAAAAAAATGTTTGTGCCAATTTTATTGTTCCCTAATTACACTTCTGTATGGGCTGCAAGCCAATGAGATTGAAATGTTCGTGCCAATTTTATTGTTCTCTAATTAGCTTTGCGTTTGGGTCTTCATTTAAAATGCCGACATAGAAAAGGTAGTCATTTAATGACCTAGTGAAGAAATAAATGGGAATATTAAGCATGAGAAAGGCAGCCAGAGGGTTCATAAAAGCCAGCCAGCGGTGGATGGATAAAAATTTCTGAGTCGATAAAATGGGGGAGGGGGTCCCCTGAATCTTTTAGCGCCTAGGACTCAAACGATCTAAAGTCGCCTCTGCGAAAAGAAAAGAGAACGCAGCGGAAATGAGACTGACGAGAAAGCACTTTCAGAAAAACGACCGGGGTGACGTTCCACAGCGTCCTTCCAGAGCAGCCCTGGACAGTACCAAAATAGAGGAATAGTAAACCAAAATCGTCGAGAGCAAAGGTTTAGTCTTTCAAGAGTCGGGTAATCAAAGTACAATACTGTATTTCTATTATAAGCTTAATATTCCGTGTAAAACATATGTGTGCAATCGTGTGTGTGTTTGTTAAATTCGAATTTCCAGCGTTGAATTTAATATTGGTCATTTACTATTTGCCTTTTCCCTGACGGAAGACTGATCCCTCGTTAATTTGCATACGGGGATGTATTTTTCAGAACGCGTCTTCATTCGAAATATATTTATTCTAAGAATAGAGCACCGCTGATAATGTGTTTCTCAGTTTCCAACACATTTAAATTCCATCTTATGCTTTTAAACTAAATATGCACGGGCCTTTTGAAATACGAAAGCTAATTATCAATATTGTAAGACAAAACTGTCTTGTTCATCTTTCTACAGCTACATTGTTCCATCTGATATATACAGCTACATTTTTTCCATCGGTTCCACTTGAGCAGCTGCAAAGCATTCGTTGACTAGGACACCGACAAGTTTTGTAATCAGTCTAGTCCGGGAAATGCGCCCCCTCGTGTGTGATTTCGTATAACTCAAACTCAAACTAATGGCCGATTTCCAGAGCAGCAGCTTTCCTCTGTTTCTCAGGCAGGCAAAAATTAATAATTCTGTTTTATATTAATCCATTTATTTTAAAAAGGGTAAGAAACACAGAATTTCCGATCGGTTTCTCCTAGGCAAATAAAAACTAAATTAGAAATTTTCAGTGGTAGTCCATGGTTTCTCAAACACGTATAGCACAAATCTTCGGACAGAAGCCGATGATTCGAAGAATTCACGAAACTGTATTTGATAAATTCCCATTTTATTGGCCAATAGGTCAATCAATATGTTACAGGCCAGGTATCATCACACTTACAAAAAACAAAAAGTTTTAAAAAGTGTTCTACGTACTTAAAGAATTACCATTTTTATACACACACTTCACATTATTTTAAGGAATCACGGGTGCTTTTAATCTCCGCCAGCAATGATTATTGTAATCTCTTTCTAAAAATTATGAAACACTGGTTTTAATGAAGTAAAGCTCAGCTCAATATAAACTGAAGTCAAGGGAAGTTCTACTGCGAAAAATTGAATTTTACAGATACTTCAGGAGAATTAGGAAACACATTATGATACGTAAATGATTAATTAACAATAATAATTATATATGATCAGAAAATACGCTTAAAGATACTATTGAGTCAAAGTATTTCAACTACTTTGTTGTTCACGTAACTATAAACAAGGCTGGTTTGAAAACAATTTGAAAGCATCCCCCCCCCCCCGGTCCAAGAAATGACCTCCATAAAGTAAGACCATTTTATTTCTCTTTAAAGCCATTTCGTAAAAGTTTTTCGGTTTCCGTACAGTCGTACAAGGATAATTGGAAATTGTTTTAAACTTCCCTTAAAAATGATAGATTTTGGCTACATTGTTTTAATACACATTTAAGAACATTGAAAAAGAAATGCTAGACAAATTCCAGAACTTAAAGCCGCTTCAAGTTTATCTGTCTCTAAACTGGGGTCTGGTTACTCCCCAAAATTTCCGGGCGACAATCCAAGTGGAATTTAATACCTTTGAGATTAGGTCTGCGCTCTGAGAGAAAGCCGAAAACAACCACTGGATGAGCAGCATCTCTACGTAATAATAATATAGCAGCATCTCTGCGTAATAATAATATAGCAGCATCTGTGCGTAATAATAATATAGCAGCATCTCTACGTAATAATAATATAGCAGCATCTCTACGTAATAATAATATAGCAGCATCTCTACGTAATAATAATATAGCAGCATCTCTACGTAATAATAAATTAGCAGCATCTGTGCGTAATAATATTATAGCAGCATCTGTACGTAATAATAATATAGCAGCATCTCTACGTAATAATAATATAGCAGCATCTCTGTGCAATAATAATATGGCAGCATCTCTGCGTAATAATAATATATCAGCATCTCTGCGTAACGGAAATAATGTTCTCATCACGAAAACATTTTCAGGCCACGCGGTACACGCACTAATAGACAACTGCTTTCTTTTTCACTTTTTTTTTCACCACGACTGAAATCTCATGCTTGCTCAGGTTGCACGTCATGAACGTAGTGTTCTGTGTGCATCAGATTATGACTTCAGTTCCGGTTGCGGCCTTTCTCTGGAGACCTGTCGTTACTTTCGGGGCAGCTTTACGCTAGAGCTGTGTAATATCTGCTCGCACGTTTTCTGTATGGACTGCAAGCGAATGAGATTCATATGTTCGTGCCAATTTTTATTGTTCTCTAACTATACTTCTGTATGGGCTACAAGCCAATGAGAAAAAAATGTTTGTGCCAATTTTATTGTTCCCTAATTACACTTCTGTATGGGCTGCAAGCCAATGAGATTGAAATGTTCGTGCCAATTTTATTGTTCTCTAATTAGCTTTGCGTTTGGGTCTTCATTTAAAATGCCGACATAGAAAAGGTAGTCATTTAATGACCTAGTGAAGAAATAAATGGGAATATTAAGCATGAGAAAGGCAGCCAGAGGGTTCATAAAAGCCAGCCAGCGGTGGATGGATAAAAATTTCTGAGTCGATAAAATGGGGGAGGGGTCCCCTGAATCTTTTAGCGCCTAGGACTCAAACGATCTAAAGTCGCCTCTGCGAAAAGAAAAGAGAACGCAGCGGAAATGAGACTGACGAGAAAACACTTTCAGAAAAACGACCGGGGTGACGTTCCACAGCGTCCTTCCAGAGCAGCCCTGGACAGTACCAAAATAGAGGAATAGTAAACCAAAATCGTCGAGAGCAAAGGTTTAGTCTTTCAAGAGTCGGGTAATCAAAGTACAATACTGTATTTCTATTATAAGCTTAATATTCCGTGTAAAACATATGTGTGCAATCGTGTGTGTGTTTGTTAAATTCGAATTTCCAGCGTTGAATTTAATATTGGTCATTTACTATTTGCCTTTTCCCTGACGGAAGACTGATCCCTCGTTAATTTGCATACGGGGATGTATTTTTCAGAACGCGTCTTCATTCGAAATATATTTATTCTAAGAATAGAGCACCGCTGATAATGTGTTTCTCAGTTTCCAACACATTTAAATTCCATCTTATGCTTTTAAACTAAATATGCACGGGCCTTTTGAAATACGAAAGCTAATTATCAATATTGTAAGACAAAACTGTCTTGTTCATCTTTCTACAGCTACATTGTTCCATCTGATATATACAGCTACATTTTTTCCATCGGTTCCACTTGAGCAGCTGCAAAGCATTCGTTGACTAGGACACCGACAAGTTTTGTAATCAGTCTAGTCCGGGAAATGCGCCCCCTCGTGTGTGATTTCGTATAACTCAAACTCAAACTAATGGCCGATTTCCAGAGCAGCAGCTTTCCTCTGTTTCTCAGGCAGGCAAAAATTAATAATTCTGTTTTATATTAATCCATTTATTTTAAAAAGGGTAAGAAACACAGAATTTCCGATCGGTTTCTCCTAGGCAAATAAAAACTAAATTAGAAATTTTCAGTGGTAGTCCATGGTTTCTCAAACACGTATAGCACAAATCTTCGGACAGAAGCCGATGATTCGAAGAATTCACGAAACTGTATTTGATAAATTCCCATTTTATTGGCCAATAGGTCAATCAATATGTTACAGGCCAGGTATCATCACACTTACAAAAAACAAAAAGTTTTAAAAAGTGTTCTACGTACTTAAAGAATTACCATTTTTATACACACACTTCACATTATTTTAAGGAATCACGGGTGCTTTTAATCTCCGCCAGCAATGATTATTGTAATCTCTTTCTAAAAATTATGAAACACTGGTTTTAATGAAGTAAAGCTCAGCTCAATATAAACTGAAGTCAAGGGAAGTTCTACTGCGAAAAATTGAATTTTACAGATACTTCAGGAGAATTAGGAAACACATTATGATACGTAAATGATTAATTAACAATAATAATTATATATGATCAGAAAATACGCTTAAAGATACTATTGAGTCAAAGTATTTCAACTACTTTGTTGTTCACGTAACTATAAACAAGGCTGGTTTGAAAACAATTTGAAAGCATCCCCCCCCCGGTCCAAGAAATGACCTCCATAAAGTAAGACCATTTTATTTCTCTTTAAAGCCATTTCGTAAAAGTTTTTCGGTTTCCGTACAGTCGTACAAGGATAATTGGAAATTGTTTTAAACTTCCCTTAAAAATGATAGATTTTGGCTACATTGTTTTAATACACATTTAAGAACATTGAAAAAGAAATGCTAGACAAATTCCAGAACTTAAAGCCGCTTCAAGTTTATCTGTCTCTAAACTGGGGGTCTGGTTACTCCCCAAAATTTCCGGGCGACAATCCAAGTGGAATTTAATACCTTTGAGATTAGGTCTGCGCTCTGAGAGAAAGCCGAAAACAACCACTGGATGAGCAGCATCTCTACGTAATAATAATATAGCAGCATCTGTGCGTAATAATAATATAGCAGCATCTGTGCGTAATAATAATATAGCAGCATCTCTGCGTAATAATAATATAGCAGCATCTCTACGTAATAATAATATAGCAGCATCTCTACGTAATAATAATATAGCAGCATCTGTGCGTAATAATATTATAGCAGCATCTGTACGTAATAATAATATAGCAGCTTCTCTACGTAATAATAATATAGCAGCATCTGTGCGTAATAATATTATAGCAGCATCTGTGCGTAATAATATTATAGCAGCATCTGTACGTAATAATAATATAGCAGCATCTCTACGTAATAATAATATAGCAGCATCTCTACGTAATAATAATATAGCAGCTTCTCTGTGCAATAATAATATAGCAGCATCTCTGCGTAATAATAATACAGCAGCATCTCTACGTAATAATAAATTAGCAGCATCTCTACGTAATAATAATATAGCAGCATCTCTACGTAATAATAATATAGCAGCATCTCTACGTAATAATAATATAGCAGCTTCTCTGTGCAATAATAATATAGCAGCATCTCTGCGTACTAATAATATAGAAGCATCTCTGTGCAATAATAATATAGCAGCATCTCTGTGCAATAATAATATAGCAGCATCTCTGCGTAATAATAATACAGCAGCATCTCTACGTAATAATAAATTAGCAGCATCTCTGCGTAATAATAATATAGCAGCTTCTCTACGTAACAATAAATTAGCAGCATCTCTACGTAATAATAAAATAGCAGCATCTCTGCGTAATAATAATATAGCAGCATCTCTGCGTAATAATAATATAGCAGCATCTCTGCGTAACGGAAATAATGTTCTCATCACGAAAACATTTTCAGGCCACGCGGTACACGCACTAATAGACAACTGCTTTCTTTTTCACTTTTGTTTTCACCACGACTGAAATCTCATGCTTGCTCAGGTTGCACGTCATGAACGTAGTGTTCTGTGTGCATCAGATTATGACTTCAGTTCCGGTTGCGGCCTTTCTTTGGAGACCTGTCGTTACTTTCGGGGCAGCTTTACGTTAGAGCTGTGTAATATCTGCTCGCACGTTTTCTGTATGGGCTGCAAGCGAATGAGATTCATATGTTCGTGCCAATTTTTATTGTTCTCTAACTAGACTTCTGTATGGGCTACAAGCCAATGAGATTGAAATGTTCGTGCCAATTTTATCGTTCTTTAATTAGCTTTGCGTTTGGGTCTTCATTTAAAATGCCGACATAGAAAAGGTAGTCATTTAATGACCTAGTGAAGAAATAAATGGGAATATTAAGCATGAGAAAGGCAGCCAGAGGGTTCATCCCCCCGCCCTCCGCCCGACGCCTTTTCCCATTATGCCTTATATTGGAGTCATTAGCTGTCGTAAAATGGGCAGACGAAATTTCAGGCCGAGAGGAGATGTCTCTTTGCCATTTCCCGCTGTGCCTTATATTGTGGCCTTAAAACGGGGGAAGCTTTACCTGCTAGAAAAGAGAACTATACCTATTAAGGGAATTCAGCTGGTTTCCTTCATAGTAGTTAGTGGCGTGCAAATCTTTAGAAGAATTTATCCCGCTTATGCGCACTGCGTATTAGTCCGATTTCAGCCATTTTCAACACATTCCTTCGCTATGCACCATTTTTTCCCCATCGAGTTTTTAAGTAAAAGTTGGCCTTCTCGGGGTCTCTAAAAACAAATTAAAATTTTGACGGAATTGAAGGTTTTTGTATGCGTATTATCATGCGTAAGTTTGGAAGTACATATCTGAAAGCAGATGAAAATTTCCGGAACAAAATGGCAAATTTCCTGGAAAAGCACGTAACCAAAAAAACATATTTTTAAGAACTCCAAGTATCTCAGTTTTCCAAATAGTTACACTTATACAAAGTGGGTTCAAAATCAATGTGACCCATGCTTGATATCTGTTGTCCAAGGTAAATATAGGTATCGGTTAACCTCGAGCATTTCCTCATCAATCGCAAAATGTTCATTTTTTTACACACACACACACACACACACACACTCTCTCTCTCTCTCTCTATATATATATATATATTTTGCACCCTTCGTTTTAAATTCTAAAATTTTTTCCTTAGTCTTCAGTTTTGCTCTTAAGTATATATATATATATATATATATATATATATATGATCCAGGAACTTGCTGACAAGAGTAAAGAAGTGGGATTAAAAATGAACTTTCAGAAGACAAAAGTGATGTTCAATGCTTTTTCAAGAAATGAGGATTTATCGATTGATGGAGAAAAGCTGGAGATAACAGACACGTACGTTTATCTTGGACAGCAGATATCAAGTGAGGGTCACATTGATGAAGAAATTAATCGGCGTACAAAACTTGCCTGGAGAGCTTTTGGAAGAAACAGCATAATTTTCAAGAGCAATATGCCATTATGTCTTAAAAGAAAAGTGTTTGATCAATGCATCCTTCCAGTGCTTACGTATGGTGCAGAGACGTGGACCTTAACTAAAAGAGACATACAAAAGCTGCAGACAACTCAAAGAAGCATGGAGAGGTGCATACTTGGTGTAACCAGGAGAGATAAGAAGAGGAACTCGTGGATCCGAAAAATGACAAGAGTGGAAGACATCATGATCAGAGTTAAATCCCTGAAATGGCAATGGGCTGGACATACTGCCAGAAGGACAGATCATCGATGGACAGCCGAAATTTTAGATTGGATTCCAAGGGACAGGAAAAGACCCAGAAGAAGACCACATGGGAGATGGGTGGATGAAATTCGAAAGTATGCAGGGGTGACATGGAGGAGACTGGCACAAGGCAGACCGTTGTGGAGGAAACTTTGGGGAGACCTTCGTCCAGCAGTGGATTGATAATGGTTGACAATGATGATGATGATATATATGATAGAAACAGATTATGGCACTGAGAAAAGAAGACGGTTCTGTAACAAGAAATAGAGGCGAAATTTTGACAAGAGTGAAAGATTTCTACTCCAAATTATATGAAAGGGATGATACATGTACTCCAGGCATCATGAAAGGTACCAGAGTTCTTCCAGTCCTTCCAGCAGAAGTTGCACATGCAATCAAGAACATGAAGCGGGGAAAAGCTCCAAGAGAAGATGGAATTACTGTAGACATCTTACAAGAAGCAAGTGGAGAAATCGAAAAAGTACTCGCCCAAATTTTCACTCGATTCCTTAATGAAGGGAAAATTCCTGAGGATTGGAACAACGCTATAATGATCTTGCTACATAAAAAAGGTGACATTGAGGATCTCAGGAACTACAGACCTATCAGCCTCCTATCAGTGGTTTATAAAATCTTCACTAAAGTTCTTTCACACTGCTTGAAGGTAACACTGGACATGGCTCAACCGAGAGAACAAGCTGGATTCAGGAGTGGCTACAGCACAATAGATCATATCCACGTACTGAGAGAACTAATTGAAAGAGCGAGGGAATATGAACTTCCATTGTGCATGGCTTTTATCGATTATGAAAAAGTCTTTGATTCGGTGAAACCATCAGCAGTTGCAATGGCTCTGAAATCCTGTGGTTTTGAAGATGCATACATTAATATTATTAATAACATCTATGAAAATGCAAGTGCAAAGATTCGGCTGTTTGAAAATACAACACACATAAAAATTGGAAAAGGAGTGAGACAAGGTGACACCATATCTCCGAAGCTCTTTAATGCCACATTGGAAAATGTCTTTCAATCACTGAACTGGGAAAACAATGGGATAAAGATTAATGGAGATTATACCTTCGTTTTGCTGATGACATAGTCATTTTTGCAACTACCCCATCAGAGCTACAGAGTATGATCCAGGAACTTGCTGACAAGAGTAAAGAAGTGGGATTAAAAATGAACTTTCAGAAGACAAAAGTGATGTACAATGCTTTTACGAGAAATGAAGATTTATCGATTGATGGAGAAAAGCTGGAGATAACAGACACGTACGTTTATCTTGGACAGCAGATATCAAGTGAGGGTCACATTGGTGAAGAAATTAATCGGCGTACAAAACTTGCCTGGAGAGCTTTTGGAAGAAACAGCATAATTTTCAAGAGCAATATGCCATTATGTCTTAAAAGAAAAGTGTTTGATCAATGCATCCTTCCAGTGCTTACGTATGGTGCAGAGACGTGGACCTTAGCTAAAAGAGACATACAAAGGCTGCAGACAACTCAAAGTAGCATGGAGAGGTGCATGCTTGGTGTAACCAGGAGAGATAAGAAGAGGAACTCGTGGATCCGAAAAATGACAAGAGTGGAAGACATCATGATCAGAGTTAAATCCCTGAAATGGCAATGGGCTGGACATACTGCCAGAAGGACAGACCATCGATGGACAGCCGAAATTTTAGATTGGATTCCAAGGGACAGGAAAAGACCCAGAAGAAGACCACATGGAAGATGGATGGATGAAATTCGAAAGTATGCGGGAGTGACATGGAGGAGACTGGCACAAGACAGACCGTTGTGGAGGAAACTTGGGGAGACCTTCGTCCAGCAGTGGATTGATAATGGTTGACAATGATGATGATGATGATGATATATATATGAAGAAATTAATCGATGTATGAAACTTGGTTGGAGAGCTTTTACGAGAAACAGTCAAATTTTTAAGAGCAATATGCCATTATGTCTTAAGTGAAGTGTTTAATCAATGCATCCTTCCAGTGCTTACGTACGGAACAGAGACATGGACCTTAACTAAAAAAAAAAACACCCAAAGACTGCATACAACTGAAAGAAGCATGGAGAGATGCAGATGTGTAACCAGGATAGAAAGAACACGTGGATAAGGAAAATGACAAGAGTGGAAGACATCATAATCTGAGTAAAATACCTGAAATGACAATGGGATGGATATATTGCCTGGAGAACGGATCACCGACGGACAACTGAAATTTTAGACTGGATTACAAGAGACAGGAAAAAGACTCAGAAGAAGACCACGTGAGAGATGGGTAGATGAAATTCGTAAGCATGTGTGAGTGACGTGGAGGCGATTGGCGCAAGACAGACTGTTGTGGAAGAAACTTGGAGACCTTCATCCAGCGTTGGATTGAATAATGGTTTAGAATGATGATGATTCAAATATACAGTATATACACGGTCGGGTCACATTCTTGTTACCACCAGGTAATATTCAGAGTAACCGCCGTGTGCAGCGCGCACACCGGCTAGACGCGCTGGGAGTGACTTATTAAGGTGTTGGAAGGTGTTCACAGGTATGTGGAGCCATGCTGACTGCAGTGCATCTGACAGGTGCTGGAAGGTGTTCACAGGTATGTGGAGCCATGCTGACTGCAGTGCATCTGACAGGTGCTGGAAGGTGTTCACAGGTATGTGGAGCCATGCTGACTGCAGTGCATCTGACAGGTGCTGGAGAGTGCGTGGCGAAGGTTCCATACAGCGAACAACACGATCGATGTAGTTCCACAGATGCTCAATTAGGTTAAGCCTGGGGAATTAGGGGGCCAGTGGTTGGAAGAGCACGATGAAGCCTTCAAAGTCTTCATCGTGCTCTTCCAACCACTCTCTGACATTTCCAGCAGTGTTACACGTCGCATTGTCTTGTTGGAAGATCCCATCCGCTCCAGGGAAGACAATCATCATGTATGGGTGTACGTGGTCTGCAAGGATGGATTCATAACTAATTCGGTCCATAGTGTCTTCCACAGGTATGAGTGGACCCAGGAATGCCACGAAAACATTACCCCCACCATAACGCTGCCCCCCACCAGCTTGTGTTCTTCCAGCAATATCTGAAGAGTGTTTGTTCTCCGATGTTTCTCACCTTATACGCCAACGTCCATCCGTTCGATGAAACAGAAAACGTGAATCATCGGAGAAGGCAATCCTTTGCCAATCAGCGGAGGTCCAATTCCGATAGTGCCGTGTAACTATTTGCTTTCCTGCCGATGCACCTTCGTTAGCATAAGTGCAGTGACTATCCGTCTGCATCGGAGCCCCATAGGCAGTAGAGTTCGCTGAACTGTCGTTTTAGACACACTTCCGGTAGCACCCTGGTTCCGTTGGCCAGTGAGTTGTTTCAGTGTAGCGTGTCGATCGGCGCTTGCGCACCTTCAAAGCCGACGTTCACCTCTCACATCAATGGCACGTGGTGCTCCCCAGTTTCCACATTGCTTATTCGTAATGGTGCCATTTCTCCAATCACGATACACTTTAACCACAGCAGCACGCAAACAGTTCACAAACTGCGCTGTTTCAGAAATAATGCCACCCTTGGCCCGATAGCCGATAATCACCCCTTTTTGCAAATCTGATAAATCGCTCCTTTTATCCATGACAGCAACGAGTGATATGTTTTCAGAATGCCTACAGCACACCTTACATACCCTCCAAGTCAGATGTGCCTTGTTTCATTGGCTACGCGCTGTTGACGTCAAAAGTAGGAGGTAGTCACAATAATGTGACTTGACTGTGTACATGTACACTGCTGGCCACCCAAAATGCAACACCAAGAAGGAAGCATCTGATTGGCCTGAAATTCGCAGCATGCGTCACCCGCGAGAGGACATGCAAACGATTAGCATTGCAGGGCATATGCAAATCATGTGCGCCCGGCACGCCACCGAGAAGCATTATAAGAAGAATGCACAGAAGGACCCGATGCGTGGGAAGCTTTCTGATGCCTCGTCGCAGAATACGGCAATCATTCCAGCACGTTCCGGAGTTCGACAGAGGACGAATAGTGGCTTATCGCGACAGCGGTTTATCGTACCGAGACATCGGCGCCCGTTTGGGACGAGTATGTATTCGGTGGGTGCAGGGGGACGGACGGACGGACGGACGGACCGACGTGAGTGATTGCCGCGACACACCGCCGAACGAGAGGACCGGCATGTTGTGCGGCGGGCATTGACGGCTCGCACCGCCCCATCACGAACATTAGCGCAAGAATTAAGGCGTCTTGCGCAACAACCTGTGTCAGCAGGTACCGTACGATGTCGTCTGCAGGGGCGGGGACTTGTCGCACGGCGCCCATTGCTCCGATTACTATTGACGTTACACCACCGGCGAGTGCGGCGGCAGTGGGCCGTTGAACGCCGCACCTGGATTACGGAATGGCACGACATTGTCTTCTCCGACGAATCCCGCTTCTGCATGCAACACCACGATGGTCAGATCAGCATGTGGCGGCACCGCGGCGAGAGGCTGTATGACGCCTGCATTATGCATCGCCATAATGGTCCGTCGCCTGGCGTTATGGTTTGGAGCGCAATTGAATATGACACCCGCACCCCTCTGGTATGCATCGCCGGTACACTCAACAGCCACCGCTACATCTCCGACGTTTTGGAGCCTGTAGTCTTCCCTTACCTGCAGGACCTACCAGCGGCCACGTTTCAACAGGACAATGCGCGCCCGCACGTGGCACGCATCGTTAAACAATTCTTCACGGCCCACCAGGTGTCACTGCTGCCGTGGCCCGCCTGTTCTCCTGATATGTAACCCATCGAACACGTCTCGTCGCTGATCGGCAACCGAGTGGTATGGCAAGCACCACCCGCTGCTACGCCTGATGAACTGTGGCAACGTGTGGAAGCAGCCTGGACCGACATATCCCAAGCCCACATCCAAAGCCTCTTTCGTTCGATGCCGCGGCGTGTAGCGGCCGTTATTGCCAGCCATGGGGGCCACACGAACTATTGATGTCTGCGTGTTCCGCAAGTCGCACGGGCCTGTAAGCTCAATCGTTTCATCTTTGTATCTGTTGTTATGTGTCCAGTAAATCTGGCTTTGCTATCTCGTGTCCTTCTTGGTGTTGCATTTTGGGTGGTCAGCAGTGTATTAGAAAATTGATAATTTTTACAAGACATGTGTGAAACATGTTTAAAAATTGATTGTCTTCCAAGTGTCGATCGTAAAATATTTGCGTAAGCAGAAAGAAAAAGATCGCAGGAACAGTGATTTCTTTTTCTCCTTGACTGACTGCAGCCTGACTAGCTTGTGTGTCGAGAGCAGACCTGTGATGTAAAGCCAATTTTATATCGGGAAGGGTTATTTTAAAGGCATTAATTTCCATTCAATAATAAGGAGGTTCCATTTAACCTAATGAACATAAAATGTGTAACGTCTTGAAGCAGTAGGCTATTTATTATTTATTACGAAGTGTTGTACAGATTAAATTCATAGCACTGAATCCCCTTCCGCATGCAGCACGCAGCTACATGGGGGGGGGGGCGCATTTAATTAATGGAGATGATTCTGCCTTATCCTCACGACTACTAAATTTCTGAACGGGTTCTTTACTGAACGCTCTGTTCTATGATTCGAAACTGGGTACAGCGTATTTGAATTTGCATTTTAGTGAAATCCACGTCAATTTCACCATGTGTTGGGATCTAGAGATGAGCACGGGCCTGGAGCTATGACAAAAACCACGGAAACTGATCCGGGTCCACTCAGGTACCGGGAGGGCTCTTATATCAAATCTTAGACTAAAACGCGGTCCCGTACGGACCCTGGCTGAAGTTAATTTCCCTTTTCACTTTTTTAAATAATTTCATTTAACACTGACTGAATTAACTAAGGCGATAGAAAAAACGCACAACTGAATGGTTAAGCCATAGTCTCTCCTTTGTTCTTTCCTTAAATTCTTAATTATTGTTTGTTGCGTATTTCGCGTACATTTCGTACCTCAAAAACGTTTTAGTGTTTTAAGTAACAACTATTTAATTTTCCCTACATACGATGAAAACTGATAGTATGAATCTTTTTGGCGACTGAAATTCAAAAGTTGTGCTATGCTACAATAGGAAAAAATGAGAGTTTCCGGTCATTCGGTGAAAACATGGTGAGCCGAGGAAAACGAATTAATTTGATGCCCTTGGGAAACAAACTGAAGGACATTTTGTTATCTGAATATATCATGCACATAATAATTCTTTTTTCGGGGGGGGGGGTAATCGACATGAACGGGAAGCTTCAACATTCTTATCTGATGATGAAAATATAACTAGGAGTAAAGCAATATGCTTCATTTTTTTTTATTCACATAGAGAAGATTTGCACAGATTTGGTCTAGAGTGCCCGATAGGAAAGTCACACAGAAGCGAGGTAGAAAGGGGGAGGAAGACGCCCTTATTTATTACCGAGGGGCCAGTACCCGGGGTCCGACGCATGGCGGATATTAAGTGGTTCGAGCGATCGTACCTGCCTGGGATCGAATACGATTACGACTATACTAGAATGTTTTAGAGAAATTACTTTATGAAAATATTTAATCTTGTGCTATGGGAATCATACGTATAGAATGTATGTTTCAAGTAACAAGGCTAAACGTGTTTCAAATCTGTATTTTATTTATCCTTTTTGAGCTCAAATACAATTATTAACATATAATTTACAACACTTAGGCGATTCGAAGCAACATGAACCATTGTCGGTTCTCCTTGTTCGAAACCCAACCTCTTTTTCGGAGTTCTCAAGCGAAGTCTAAAAAAAAAAAATCTCCTATTTTCACACGTGGTGCTTCTTTTTGTGTATCCTCTTGCAGCGTTGTGAGAAATACTTGCAATACCCCTTGCAATCGCACTCCTGGGCAAGATAGCAGCCAGGCAGTCTGACGGGGGTAGAACATTCCAATCCCGTTGCCGGGATTTCTTTTATTTTTTTATTGGAGGTTTAACGACCACCGTGAGCAACTCAATGGGCTATAAGCAGTCGCCCGTCCCTAATTTAGGGTCACTGGTTCCAGGGAAGGGAGAGAACCTGTGCTGTAAGACAAACACAACATCCATACCTCACGGGATTCGAACCCGGACTCCGTTCGAACGAATGATCAGAGGCCATCGCTTAGACCACTGCGCCACCAGGGCGGCGATGCCGGGATTCACACGTGGGAGTTGAAGAGAACCAAGAGTCATTTGGAAACACTGAGTCCTGGTGAGTGCAAAATGCGGACAGTTTGCGGCTCGTTGGTTGTGATGATTTGAATTTTCCAGGAGTATAATTTCCGTATATTCACACGGAAAGAATCGGTTGAAGTCTATTTGTGTTTGCGCTAATATTGCATTGTTGTAGTGTGGTTTTCTTAATGTGATTGTCAATCATGTTAAGATTTTAAGTTATAAGATTGAACATGGATAAATTTGTAATCAAGCGGCCCCGGCTGGACAATACAGCCCAGAGTTCCAATACTATAGATTTAATTTCGGCTCTGAAACCGGCTATTACTAATTTATCAAGTTCATCTACAAATAATTCCGCAGTTTGATATTCTATAATATCAAGTGAATACAAGAGTGCTGGTAGAACTTTTCAAAATTCATGGCAAGGCAAACACATCCGTGGATTTTTTACGATGAGAACAAAAAAAGTGATATTATGCAAAGTATGCCAGGAAGCTCATGATAAAAATCTATTAAGTTTTTCACCAAATCGGATCCTTGCCTCATTTTTTGAGCTTTTCCAATTGGAAACATGCTTTAAGAAAATTCTGTTCTCACGAAACCACCCAGTGTCACAAAGAATCGTGTTCCAAAGTTCCGGCAGTGCAGAGTGGAGTGAATGTTTTATCTAATTTGAAATTTTCAAAGTTGCAAGATATGGGCTGATTGAGACGCCTAGCCTTTTGCAGTCCAGTACAAAAGCACACTATCTTTCAGCGGAAAACCTGATAATTCCCTTGCGACGTACCACTGAGGTGATGCATGAGTCAAACCGGCAAGTTGCAGATATAAGACTTGCCGGCGTAGTTCAGTCGGGAGAACATCCCACTCCGGAGTAGAAAGACGTGGTTTCGAACCGCACCACCAGCAGAAGGTTATGCACTATAGCATTCTATACCCTCATGACAAAAGTGTCAGATTCTGGATGAAAGAGAACTGTTGAAAATGCATTGTAAGACGAATATAGTTGCGGACAAATTTTAACAACAATTATCTAAAATCGACACACGCTCAAAACGGGGTGTTTTACCAGATAATTATGTTCCTTTAAAAAATGTGTTTTAGACGAAAGAAAAAATAATGTCTCTTGAAGACCCCATTTCCAAATAAATCATTCTGAAAGTGGAAATGTGGACATGCCACATAGCAATTTTCCTACGCAAATAATTTTAATACTTATTTGGCCATTGATCGCAAGCTTCGTAATGGTACTGGTACTTCGTCCTTGAGTAGATTCTTAAGTCTACCCATTATTTTGATCCATGATTCACCAGTTTGATCGATGAACCAGAACTGGTAAATCGTTGTTTCTTTCAAGATAAATGTGGATGAGACACGGATCTCGAAATACTTCTGCCGAAGATCGCTTTGTGCTCTATGCTACTCTGTGGATATGGATGTGGAGGATGATGGGCTATCACAATGGATACTCGTGCCTCCTTCAACATTAAAACAGGAGAATAGGCCCTATCAATGACCCTGCGCTCAAAGTCCAACGACTTGCGTGTAACTGTAGTTAGTTAGCTGTAGCTAAATTAATTTATAATGGCTTGTTTGTTCCGGCGCTGCACCCCCCCCTCTCTAAGGAGCTAACGTTTTGTAACAGGTATAAAGCTCAAATGAGGTTAACGATTATTATCCATAAGTACCAAAATCATTTCTCCTTCGTTCAAAAATTCCAGATCAAAAGAATACGAGAAAACGGGCCACTTCTCTAGTGGTCCACCGGGAAATGTCCCGGTATCCCAGTGGGCCAATCCGCCCCTGTTGCAAGACCTTCAAAATTCCCGTATCGCTTTATATAAATCATTTTCTTCTTGTTATACTTATCAAAGCAGGGACTGGCAATCCGAGGACATAAGGATAAAACAAGTAATTTTCACCAGCTTCTGAAACTCCGATATGGAGATTCTCCAGAACTTAATCGATATATTGAAAGAGAATCGTATAAGTGGGTGTCACACGAGGCGGAAAACGAAATGCTTGAAATCATGGCAATGAAACTTCTTCGTTCGTTGGCTAATGAAATCCAAGAAAGGGGTTATTTTGGCTTTCGTATGGATGAAACTATTGATGTGGCAAAGAAAGAACAAGTGCCAATATGTTTGCGTGTCATCTCTAAAGAACTTGGGACGCAAGAGCACTTCATCGGGTTCTACGAAACATCAGCAACAGATGCAATCAGTCTCTTCAATATTGTGAGTGACGTTTTATTAAGGCTCAAGTTCTTTCAGAATTGTCGCGGACAGTGCTATGACGGAGCTTCGAATTTAAGCAGGAAATGCAAGGGGGTACAGGCAAGTCAATGAAAAAGCAAGGTATTTGCATTGTTTTATGCACTCATTAAATTTAATGCCGCAAGACAGCGTGAGGCACATTACAACTTGCAGAAATGTGTTAAATATAACTAAAGATTTTATCAACATGAGAGAGTCCCCGAAAAAGTTGAACTACTTTAATGCTATAAGAAACAACACACACACACACACACACACACACACACACATGATTCAGAACAAAATTTAACACCCTTTTGTCCAACACAATTCGCTGTCAGGGCCCTTAGTTTAAAATCCCTGATAGACAACTATCAAGATGTCCTTTCGTTTCTTTCAGATTTTTCTGAAAACGATAAAAGTGATGCTGCTACTAAAGCCCCCGGTTACTTATCACTACTACAGTCATTTGAACATTTTGCTTATTTAAATATGCTGTCATATATTTTAACCACCCTAGATGCAACCAATGTAAAACTACAAAGTGTAAACCTTGACTTTCACAAAGCAAATTGTCTCATTCAGGATTTGATACAAACATTCCAAGCCATTTGTGTTAATTTTGAAATGTTGTGGGAGAAAACTACCTGTATATACAAGAGCGTGTGAGCTTGAACTGTCAGAACCAAGGATTACCAAACAAAGGAAGTTGTCTCGCCGCCTAGACGATCGTAAGCACACACGGCATGAATTTACTGATGTAAAAAAGTATTTTGAATGCAAATTCTACGAATTTATGGATTGTGTTAATGCGTCCCTTAAGAAAGTTTCCCGGAAAGTGGGTGTGTTTCCAACCATGACATTCACTACTATGATATATCTTAGGGTCGCAGAGGAATATGGTGTGTAACAGTGCTGCAATGTTGTGTATAGAATTAAAAACCTTTGGTGATGTAAAATTCCTGAAGTTGAATGTTATTCGCAACATTGTGGCTGAATTCATGAAACGTCTAACTCTGACAATGCCTGTTGCCACAGCCAAATGATCTTTTTCCACTTTGAAAAGACGAAAGACATTTTTGCGTTCCGCAATGTTCCAGAAAAGACTTAATCACAGTGCTGTTTTTTTTTTTTTTTTTTTTTTTATTGAAGGTTTAACGACCACCGTGAGCAACTCAATGGGCTATAAGCAGTCGCCCGTCCCTAATTTAGGGCCACTGGTTCCAGGGAAGGAGAACCAGTGCCGTAAGACAAACACAACATCCATGCCTGACCGGGATTCGAACCCGGACCCCGTTCGGACGAATGATCAGAGGCCATCGCTTAGACCACTGCGCCACCGGGGCGGCGTGCTGTTTTAAGCGTACATCAGAACAGCGCTGAAAAGTTGGATTTAGATGTTTGCGATGAATTGTTTAGGGGTAAGTTGTCACGTTACGGGTAACCGATAGTAGCATTAATGAAATCTAAAGGCCTCGCAACATTTCCTTAGTGCTTCTTCTTCGTGTGCATCTACATATCATGAGAAAGCGTGTTCTTGAGCTCTTTGTTGTGAAGTAGGATAAAAGAATACGTACGATAGATTCGATGCTGCTTCTTGGCTCAAGGCTGCTTCTTTTTTGTTGCTTGTGGTGTTGCTCATGGGTGGCCTGCTCGGCTGGAAATTTGTAGGGGCCATGCATCTGTAAAGTAGATGTCGATCCAGTGATGCTGAAGTGGATTTTGGTTCTGAGCTGTCCATGCAGTGCCGAATTGCTGCCGGAATTGATACTTGCCTTGTGTCGGACTGACTTTCGTCGACGGCCCCCTGCCTGTGTTGTCTGCTTCGTGTAACACTCGGTTTGCGGTTGTCTGCCGGTGAGTGTCCATGCAGAGGGGTCGGATGCGTGCAGAAATTTTGCATGGGCTCAAAATTATTTCCTTCTTTTGTTCCGTGCTATATACTGTTCGGTCAAGAATTGTTTGTGCCTCCTTTGCGGGTTGGAACATCGCAAGGTAAATGTGATATTTTATTTGGAAGCTAATATATTTTTTGTGAAATTAAACAGTTTGAGTAATTGAAATTTTTTGTAAAGTTTTTGAGCACTGTCGATATTTGTTTTAATCTAGCATTTCAACTTAATAAAGGTCCTTTCTGCGAGGGTTTAAGTCTAAACGGGTTGGTTGTAAGAATTGGTGCAGGTGGGACCGTCGCAAAGTGCAGTCAGGAGAAACATACCTGCAACACGCCGTCCTAAATAATGGTGATTAGTGAGTCCACGCTCTATTTTATTTTAGAAAGACATGAAGTCCCCGAGTTAAAAAATGTTTACATAATTATAGGCTTTCAAGAATTTATTTAAAAAAAACTTATTTTCAAAGTATTATTTGGTATTTATATTCTTGTATTTTTTAATTATTATAAATATATTTTTTATACAAATAAGTATTTTTTTTTCTTTACATGAAAAATAATTGTAGGGTTACTTACTAACTGTATATATTTTAGGTGACTGTTATTACCAACATTTCAAAATCTTTCTGTTAGATCTCCAATTTATTTTTTAGCTTTCCATATTATACACTATCCGCAGTCATATCGATGTTATGAAAGTAAATATCAGGATATATGTAAAGGAGGGTTTGAGATTTTCTTTTATAAAATCATAAGTCAAGTCTTTGAGCTAATCCAATATTTTTCAAGAGTTGGCGCCTCTGATTGGGAAAGGAAGAGAACGCAGCTGAAATGGGACACATCTCACATTCAAGATAACACTGAGGCGGCGTCCCGCTTTCAGAAAAAGGACTGGGGGAGGGGCCCTTCCCTTCCTGACTGCAGTCTTGTCCTGGACAGAACCAAAACAGATAAACCAAAATCGTCGAGAGCAAAAGGTTAGTCTTTCAAGAGTCGGGCTATCAATGTACAATACTGTATTTTTATGATGTAAAACATCTGTGAGCAGTCGTGTGTGTGTGTGTGTGCGTGCGTTTTTGTTAAATTCGAATTTCCAGCGTTGAATATAATATTGGTCATTATTTGCCTTTACAGTGACGGAAGACTGATCCTTCGTTAAGTTTCATAAGGGGAAGTATTTTTCACAACGTCTTCATTTGAAATATATTTAGTCTAAGAATCAGCACCGCTGATATTGTGTGTCTCAGTTCCCAATTTCATCTTATATTTGAAACAAAAAATACACGGTGCCTTTTCTATTTTTTTTAAAATTGGGGATTTAACGACCACCGTGAGAAACTTAGTGGTCAATAAGCAGTCGCCCGTCCCTAATTTAGGGCCACTGGTTCCAGGGAAGGAAGAAAATCAGCGTCGTAAGGCAAACACAACATCCATGACTCACCGGGATTCCAACCCGGACCCATTTCGGACGAATGATCAAAAGCCATCTCTTAGAAGACTTAGCTCACTGCGCCACCGGGGTAGCACAGTGCCTTTTGAAATATCAAAGCTGATTATCAATATTGTAAGACCAGACTGTCTTGTTCATCTTTCTCTTTCGTATTAATATATCCCTTAACTGCCCAGGTCTTGTTTGTCACAAGTTTAGGACATTTGGGTACACGGACAACTGGGCACATTCACTTTTAGAGCCATGAAATTGCGCTGCGTACAAATTATAGTGTTCCTATATTTCTCTTTACTTGAGCAAGTGGTGCGCACAAAAATCTTTTTCCGCATTTCTCATAATCATTAAGAAATATTTGCGATTTTCTGTCTGAAAGCCGGGGCGGACAACTGGGCATCCGGACATTTGGGCACAAATGTTTAAGGGGCCGTATAAAAATTGCCGTTTCTTGGCCCTATAATGAGAATTTGATCGAGAAGATGTTCACCGTAAGACAAACTACAACTGGAAACAAATGTACCTTCGTAAATACAAAAAAAAAAAAAAAAAAAAAGCACATTTCTTAAACCGACGGGTTTCAACGAAACAAAGTATGTAATTACAGCAGAACTCGTACTATGTTCGGAAAAGGACAAGGTGGGGATTTTTAATAACGCTGCACTTTTACTTAGGCACTAAATATTTCCATAACATGTCAAGTTATTAATACTTACTTCTCTTTGACTTAAGCACTAAAAAATAATTACTATGCCTCATCCGTACGCCATTTTGACACTTTTTTTTCAAACTATGTTCTAATGTTCTAACCTATGAACTTAAGGCAATCATGTTGTGCTGTTTTTCTGATTCACGAAATATAAATTCACAATGCCTAGGCCTTTTCAAATTTTTATTGTAACCATGTCATATTCATAAAACGTTTACCTATCAAGTCAAAGTAATAATTTGGCGCTTTTACTTAAGCACTAAATATTACTTCAAAGGCCCTAGGCCTTTTTAATAGTTTTACCTCAACGAATGTCATATTCACAACCTTTACGTATCAACTCAAGTTAGTAATATTGCGCGCTTACTTAAGCACTAAATATAATTTTATAGGGCCTAGGCCATTTTAAGTTTTTATTCTATCGATGTCATGTTCATAACCTTTACGTATCAACTCAAGTTAATGACATCCCGCTTTTACTTAAGCACTAAGAACGCAATATTACTAACTTGAGTTAATACGTAAATGTTGTGAATATGACATTGGTTGAGTAAAAGCTATTAAAAAGGCCTAGGGCCTGTGAAATAATATTTAGTGCATATGTAAAAGCGTAATATTATTGAGTTGATACGTAATCGTTATATGAAATGGGCAGCATAAAAACTGTTAAAAAGGCCTACGTTCTATGAAATATTTACTGCTTAAGTAAAACCACAATATTACCTTGACTTGATAGGTAAACGTTATGAATATGACATGGTTTTAATAAAAACTGTTAAAGGCCTAAGGATTGTGAATTAATATTTCGTGCCTCAGAAAAATGCACAATATGACTGCTTTAAGTTGATAGGTAAACGTTAGGACATCTATTGGAAAAACGTTCCCAGTAAGACAAAATTCTTGTAAGAGTGCCAAGAAACGGCAATTTTTATACTGCCCCTAAACTTCTGTGCCCAAATGTCCGATGTGGTCCGTGAGACCAGATCTGAGTTATTAATGGACACAGGTGCATTGTTCCACCTGTTCCTCTTCAGCAACCGCATAAGCATTCGTTTATTTAGGTCTAGGACACCGTCAAGGTTTTTCTAATCAGCATTGCGAACGAAACTGACCTGGGAAATGCGCCCTCTCGTGTGTGATTTCGTATAACTCAAACTCAAACTAATGGCTGGTTTTCAGAGCAGCAGCTTTCCTCTGTTTCACAGGCAGGCAAAAATCAATAATTCTGATTTAGCCATTTATTTTAAAAAGGGAAAGACAGAACTTCCGATCGGTTTCTCCGGAGGGGGGGGGGGGGGTAAAATTTTCATTTGTGGTCTATGGTTTGTCTAACACGTTGAGTACAGAAATTCGGACAGATGCCGATGAGCCGTTTCCGGTAGTGCAGTGCGATGGCTTATGACCATTCGTCCGAGTTGGATCCGAGTTAGAATCCCGGTGAAGCATGGATGCTGTTTGTTTTACGACCCAGGCTATCTCCCTTCCTTGGAACCAGTGGCCTTAAATTAGGGACGGGCGACTGCTTGTAGCCCATTGAGTTGCTCATGGTAGTCGCTAAACCTCCAATTAAAAAACAAAATGCCAATGAATCAAAGAATTAACGTGTAACTGTATTTGATAAATTCGCATTTTATTGTCTTATAGGCCAACAATATATGACAGCCAAGATATCAAGCATTCTACGTACTTAAATATTTACGACTTTTATACACACTCGATGACTTAAAAAAGAAATCATGGGTGCCTGTAATCTCCGCGAGCAATGATTATGGTAATCTCTTTCTAAAATTATGAAACACACTGGTTTTAATGAAATAAATCTCAGCTCAATACAACTGAAGTCGAGCAAAGTTTTGCTACGAAAAGCTGAATTTCACAGCTATTCATGAAATTCAGGAAATACTTCATAATATGCAAATGATTAATTAACAAAGGTAGTAAAACATGAACAGAAAATACGCTTACTTAAACAAAACACTAGTAACGAGCCAAAGTATTTCAACTATTTTGTTAATGTATCTATAAACAAAGCTGGTTTGAAAACAATTGAAAGCATTATTTTCTTTTTTATTCAGAAATGACCGCCATAAAGTCAAAGGATTTTGTTTTTTCTTTTTAAAGGATTTTCAGCTGCCGTTCATGTGCCATTGGAAATTATTTTCAAATTTCCCTCTAAAAATGGTAAATTTTGGCTACAGAGTTTTAGTACACGGTTAACAGCATTAAAGTGCACAAAAAATTCCAGAACTTAAAGCCGAATCAAGTTTATCGCATTTCTTCTAGCGAGTTCATCTGTCCTTAAAGTGGGATCTGGATACTGTCCCTTTTTCAGGGTGACAGTCCATGTGGAATTTAATAGCTTTGAGATTAGATGACAGAGAGCCGAAAACAATTCCACGATGAGGAACAGTAGCTCTGCATCGAATACACTGACAACATTACTGACATTGTCACGGAATTAACATTCTTATGACTGATACATTTTCAGGCCACGCAGCAGATGCTCTCGTGTACAACTTTCTTTCTCATTTCATTTTTTTCTTTTCAGCATGACTAAAATCTCATGCTTGCTCAGGTTGCACGTCATGAACGTCGTGTTCTGTGTGCATCAGATTATGACTTCAGTTCGGGTTGCGTGCCTTTCTCTGGAGACTTGCCGTTACTTTCGGTTTCGGGGCAGATATCTGCTTCGCATTTTTCTGTATGGGCTACAAGCCAATGAGATTGATATGTTCGTACTAATTTTATTCTCAAATTAGTCTTCTGTATGGGCTACATATCAATCTCTTCGGCTTGTAAGCCAATGAGATTGATATGTTCGTGCCAATTTTATTGTTCTCAAATTAACATTCTGTATGGGCTACAATTCAATGAGATTGACATGCTCGTGTAAATTTTATTGTTCTCTAATGACCTCTCTGTATTTTCTGTATGAGTGGGTCTTCATTTAAAATGCCGACACAGAAAATCAGCCATTTCATTGACCCAGTAAAAAGCAATAAATGGGTATCATAAGCTCAGGAAAGCAGCCAGAGATGGGGTGACAAGGCCAGTGAAACGGTCACCCTGCTGTTTATCGTCACCGATAATATTCAGTTACGAGTACAGAAAAGGTGGCGGAGGCCTTATATTTTCTTTGTGTGTGTGTGTGAGATGCTTGCATGGAAACTGTGAGACTTGAAATTAAGGTAATAAGAGATATCTTGGGGCTGTATCCAGCAGAAGGGCTAGCACTAGCAAGGTACGGTAGGGTAGATTTAGGGCAATCTGTTCATTGTGTCAGGCGGCGAACTGGTGGGAAGTTCGGTATGCTAAAATTAAAACTATGAGAAACCCCTGCATCTTAGTATTTTGTCTGACAATTAGGAAGTCAAAAAAAAAAAAAAAAAATTCATTCCTATCAGCCCATTATGAGACAATCTCAGCTCTGTTTTCTTTTCCTATTCGGTAAATAAGACTGATACGGAATAAGTATATGTTTTACTTACTGAATCTAATACTTCCCATCGCACAAGTTTGACGTCTGGGTACATGTAAACACCAGGGGCGAAGCGTCGGGGTAGACTTTGAGACTAAGTCTACCCAAGAGTGCCGCCCCTGTGGCGCAGTGGTCTAAGGCGCTGGCCTATGATCATTCGTCCGTAAGGGGTCCGGGTTCGAATCCCGGTCAGGCATGGATGTTGTGTTTGTCTTACGGCACTGGCACTCTCCCTTCCCTGGAACCAGTGACCCTAAATTAGGGACGGGTGACTGCTTATAGCCCATTGAGTTGCTCACGGTGGTCGTTAAACCTCCAAACAAACAAACAAACTACCCAAGAGTAAAATGCCAAAACTGAGTTTGTTATTACTTATTATTATATCTATTTAATTTTTCACAAATACAATGGAAAGAAATCTCTAATACAATGCTGGACAATTAATTTGCAAAATTACGTTATGTCCAATATTTCCTTTCAATCGTATTATCTTGGAATGAAAAGTTCGACTCGAAATCATGAGTCTCGCAGATCAACAAACAAGTACAGCTGCTTCTGCGGGAAAGTTATTTTTAGCGCTCTGTGACTGTCTGTGGAGGGTTTCAAACTAAGGCGGATGCTGCTGATTGATTGGTTGCTCGGTGCATTGTGGTCGGGAATATCCGCTCTTGGCCACAGAGCAGAGAAAGCCAGTAATCACTGCTCAAGGGTTTGTTTTTATTATAAAGTGGAACTTATGACTGACTAATGAGCGTGTTGTGCGTTTAATTTTTATTTTTTAAGCGAGCAGTGTGCTAACAAGAAGTTCACGATTCTTCTCATTTAGTTAAGTATCTGCTGGAAAATCCGCCGGTGTGTGTGTGTGTTTAAACACATGTTTAGGCAACAGTTTATTTTGCCAAAAGTCTTATCTGGGATTAAGTTTCGCAAGTTGTGAAAAAAATTGCATTTATGTAGCAGTTTTTTAAAGATACAGTACAGCAAGAAATGACAATGCAAACAATATGTTGGTGCTAAAATATTCACATGAATATAATATGCATCTTTGATAGCATGCTATCTATACACTGAAGAGCAATTGGATTAGAGACAGCTGGCGTTATGTAAATGTGGCGCTGTGGACGGCCCTGTAAACGGAAACGATCCGACAACATAAGGAGTGATGTGACGGGAATCAGTAAGATTCGGATGCAGTATGGGTAAGGCGAAGGATCTAAGCGCATTTGATCGTGGGCAAATTGTCGGGGCCCGACGAATGGGTCACTCCATCTCGGAGTTAGTGCAGGCACTGGGATTTTCACGAGCCACTGTGTCACGGGTGCACCGTGAGTACATCAAATCCGGTAAAACCATCCCTGCAAGGGCCAACTGCCGTGGGCAACAGCGTGTGGATGAGCGGGGTCATCGTCGGCTAGCTCGCATTATAACAGCGGATAGACGGGCCACAGTGCAAGAAATCACTCGGCAATTTAACGCTGGTGCACAAAAACGTGTAAGCAGCCACACCATCCAGAACCATCTCCTCGCTATGGGGTACAGAAGCCATCGTCCCACGAGGGGTACCGCTGCTGACCGCACATCACAGGATACAAAGATAAGCATGGGCGCTGGAACATCACCACTGGACCTTAGACATGTGGGAAAATGTTGCCTGGACTGATGAGTCGAGATTCACGTTGGTACATGCGGATGGCAGGATAAGAGTACGGCGCAAACCACATGAAACGATGGATCCTTCTTGCCAGCAGGGTACTCTTCAAGCTGGTGGGGGTGGCATTCTCTTCTGGGGACTGTTTACGTGGACTGAAATTGGACCCCTGGTACGTGTGATATCGTGCCTCACAGGTCAACGTTACCGGGATATCCTGGACGACCATTTGCTCCCGTTTGTGAGTCTTCAACATCCCACTGGGGACCTCATCCTGCAACAAGACAATGCACCGTGTCATCGCTCCCGAATTGAACCCGAATGGTTGAATGAACACTCCACCGACGTGACCTCGCTTTCTTGGCCAGCTAGGTCACCTGACCTCAATCTCATCGAGCACATCTGGGATGCCATCGAGAGAGATGTTCGAGGCTCTGACCCCCCTCCATCAAATCTTCGTGAACTGTGGGAGCTTGTTCAGGGGTCGTGGATCCGTATGGCTTCCCAACGCTTCCGGTGTCTTGTCGAGTCATCAGGGCGAAAGGTGGTGCTACACGTTACTAGACAGGTAACTCTAATTCCATTGCTCTTCAGTGTATATGCATTAGTTTAACTGCAAAAAATATAAACAACATTTTTTAATCTCCCCAACACAGAGCACCACGCTTTGCCACTGGTAAACAGATGTACGAATTATAAGTGAGACATTGTGTCTGCGAAAAGCTAATAAAATGTGTCTGTGAAAGGCTTCTTTTTTCGTGGACGAGAGTGCTGGGGCACTCTTAGTAGATGGCCGAATTGTCAAATGAGTAGACTTCGGACTTGCCCGGGCACCAGTACCGGATGAGGCACAGGTGGTGGGCTTGTCTTACGGCACTGGCTCTCTTATCCCTGGAACCAGTGACCTGAAAAATTAAGAACGGACGACTACTTAATCCTCAGTTGCTTAAGGTTACCGTTGTTTTTATTGTTTCTGAGTTTACCGGTAAACTCAGAAACAATAAAAACAAAAATCGTTACTATTTTCAATGTCCTATCTGCCAAAAAATAAGAATTTTTGAAAACCTCTGAAAATATATATATAGTATATTAAGAAGAGATAGAAGCAAACACAATTTTTCAACTCATACTAAAAAACAACATAGAAAAATTCATATACTGACAGGTGTATCCTCTTTTAGCTCGCACCTGTCAGTATGTGAATTTTTCTATGTTGTTTTGTAGTATGAGTTGAAAAATTGTTTTTGCTTCTGTCTCTTCTTAATAGACTGTGAATTCTGAATTTTCATAACTGCTGCGTTGCGCGTCATGATCTTCAGGTACTTTAGAAAATTTAGTTTCAAAATTTTTAGGTAATGTCTTTTTGTTTTTTTCTTTGCTCTTATATATATATCATCATCATCATCATCATTGTCAACCATTATCAATCCACTGCTGGACGAAGGTCTCCCCAAGTTTCCTCCACAACGGTCTGTCTTGTGCCAGTCTCCTCCATGTCACTCCCGCATACTTTCGAATTTCATCCACCCATCTTCCATGTGGTCTTCTTCTGGGTCTTTTCCTGTCCCTTGGAATCCAATCTAAAATTTCGGCTGTCCATCGATGGTCTGTTCTTCTGGCGGTATGTCCAGCCCATTGCCATTTCAGGGATTTAACTCTGATCATGATGTCTTCCACTCTTGTCATTTTTCGGATCCACGTGTTCCATATATATATATATATATAAAGCTGACAGACAAAGGTACTTACATTAGCGATTACTTTTCTAAAAAGTGGTGATCATGACAAAAGAGCTGCAAAATCAAAGGAAATTGCCTGGCTCTTCAATGCCCGAAACTTGAATGAAAACATCACGGAACAGGTGTCTGTATCCAGGTCTAATCGCCTTTGTTTCCGTGCCGCCGGCAAGCTGTCACCCTACGAGCTGGAGTGTGACGTCACAGTGGCCATAAACGATCTCTTGAGCATTCGGAGCTTGTGCTGTGGTGTCGATTACTCGCTGCATTTCTTTGTCAGTTTTAGACCTGCTTTGTAGTTTCATGCATTTTTTTTCTTCATTTTTTTTCTGTGTACAACTATCTTGAAAATACCTGGATACGCTGTTGCACTTTGTCGTAATAACAGTTCAAAGGAAAGGAAGTTAGATGTTACATACCATGTTTTCCCATCGGGTAGAGATTTCTTGAAGCAATGGGTAGCGAAATGCTGTCAAAAGGAGTTATGCGATGCAAAGAAAGCTAGAATGTGTTCAGAACACTTGGTGTCGTAAAGTAAGAGCGAGATCTTAGAAATTAATTGCTGAATTTGCCTCCCAGAAAAAAATTGAGAAAAGATGCCGTGACTACAAAAAATATGCCTTAGCAGATGGAGGAGCAAACTTCTGTTCGAAGTGAACGGTTTAAGATCGGAGAGGTCAGAAAAAAAAATCATTAAATCGAATTGAAATCTCCAATTAAACGTCAAATCACAGGTCGCAATGAAAGTGACATCATTCCTGACCAACATTTATTATACCGTCGACGTTATGTGAGAAGTGCGAATGTTTGAACAAAAATATAATGCAACTGAAGAGTGAAAATAATTCACTTCGGGAAGAATTATCAAACGTAAGAAAACAGTTGGTAATGGTAAAACAATGCTTTTGCCTCAAGAAAAGAAGCCTGAAAACGAAATTAATGTTATGAAACGCAAATGCAAGAATAGAAATTTGCTGAGCAACAGTGAAAGGTGGCCAGCTATCATAAATTTGCGTGGTCAATGTTTCACTGAAGTGCAAATTCAAACTCTTGTGTCAAAAAAGAGACCAGCAAAATGGAATGAAGAAGATATAAGTCAAGTACATGTTTTGCATGCTATTTCTCGAAAAGCATATCTTTTCATCAAAAATGGAATGAAGATACAAGTCAAGCACTTTTTTTGCATGCTATTTCTCGAAAAGCATATCTTTTCATCAAAAATAAAATGCACATATTGCTTCCAAGCATTTCCTCTCTGAAACGGTGATGTGGTAAATTTGTGTTACCGGTGGTTTAATTGAGCCCGTTTTAAAGGTGATAAAAATCAATGCTATACACCTAACCGAATTCCACAAAGTTTCAGTTTTATCTTTTGGTGAAATGAGCGTTGATTGCCGATATTGTTATGATGCTGTGCAGATAAAATTTTAGGACCGCATAGGTAACGTTTTAGTAGTTATACTGAGAGGCTTCTGGAAAGCTTGGAAACAACCATATACTGTATTATTCCTTTGATAAGCAAATGGATCAAAAGCTGTTAACTGACATAATTCGAGCCGTTGAGCAATCGGGTTATTTAGTGCTGATGGGGGGGGAGGATCAAGGTTTGGAGGCAGCTTGGAATAACCCCAATATTGTCTCCTTTTCCAAATCCAGTAAAGGAATATCGAAAAATATGGATGTTTGCCGATGTGCCCCATCTAAGTAAACTTCTCCGAAATTATATATTTGATCGCGGAACACGCTGTAGTGTGGAACCATCACTCGCCAGATATTTGACCTTTTGCTGAAACGTAATAACTCAGAATTAAAGGTTTCATAAAATAAAATGGATCCACTCAAATGCAAGAGGCCCCATGAGACAGAGAATTAGTTTTAGAGCCCCAGATGCAATCTAACAACGTAAGCAAAGCTGTAGAGTATTTTTTTCTTGAAAGAAAAAAAAAATTGCTAATTTTATAAAATTGGTAAATGATTGATTCGACGTAATGAAATGTAGATTTCCCAGCTCCAAAGAGCCATTGCAGTGTGCTTTTGGGAAAAAAAAAAGATATTCAGCAAAAAAGCATCGAACAGTATTCATGTCATATTCCCGTTTTTTCCCAGTATATATAAAATGTTGATGCAAAAAAGAAGAGAGATGAGAAAAAAGAAGACTAAAATGTTGATGCAAAAAAGAAGAGAGACGAGGACAACTAAAGAAGATGTGACTTCCAAAGTGGAATATATAGAGCTATGCAAGACAGTACGAAAAAGTATCACTGAAGACGTAAGAAAATTCAGCTGTGAACTAGTGAGGAAAGCAATTGAAAACAACCAAAGCCTAAAGATAGCAAAGGGACATCTCAGTAAGGGAAGAAAACAGATTATGGCACTGAGAAAAGAAGATGGTTCTGTAACAAGAAATAGAGGCGAAATTTTGACAAGAGTGAAAGATTTCTACTCCAAATTATATGAAAGGGATGATACATGCACTCCAGACATCATGAAAGGTACCAGTACCAGAGTTCGTCCAGTCCTTCCAGCAGAAGTTGCACATGCAATCAAGAACATGAAGCGGGGAAAAGCTCCAGGAGAAGATGGAATTACTGTAGACATCATACAAGAAGCATGTGGAGAAATCGAAACAGTACTCGCCCAAATTTTCACTCGATGCCTTAATGAAGGGAAGATTCCTGAGGATTGGAACACCGCTACAATGATCCTGCTACATAAGAAAGGTGACATTGAGGATCTCGGAAACTACAGACCTATCAGCCTCCTATCAGTAGTTTATAAAATCTTCACTAAAGTTCTTTCACACCGCTTGAAGGTAACACTGGACATGGCTCAACCGAGAGAACAAGCTGGATTCAGGAGAGGCTACAGCACAATAGATCATATCCACGTGCTGAGAGAACTAATTGAAAGAGCGAGGGAATATGAACTTCCATTGTGCATGGCTTTTATCGATTATGAAAAAGCCTTTGATTCGGTGAAACCATCAGCAGTTACAATGGCTGTGAAAACCTGCGGTATTGAAGATGCATACATTAATATTATTAATAACATCTATGAAAATGCAAGTGCAAAGATTAGGCTGTTTGAAAATACAACACACATAAAAATTGGAAAGGGAGTGAGACAAGGTGACACCATATCTCCGAAGCTCTTTAATGCCACAGTTTAGGGTGTTTTTCAGTCACTGAGCTGGGAAAACAAGGGGATAAAGATTAATGGAGATTATCTAACCCACCTTCGTTTTGCTGATGACGTAGTCATTTTTGCAACTAGCCCATCAGAGCTGCAGAGTATGATCCAGGAACTTGCTGACAAGAGTAAAGAAGTGGGATTAAAAATGAACTTTCAGAAGACAAAAGTGATGTTCAATGCTTTTACAAGAAATGAAGATTTATCGATTGATGGAGAAAAGCTGGAGATAACAGACACGTACGTTTATCTTGGACAGCAGATATCAAGTGAGGGTCACATTGATGAAGAAATTAATCGGCGTACAAAACTTGCCTGGAGAGCTTTTGGAAGAAACAGCATAATTTTCAAGAGCAATATGCCATTATGTCTTAAAAGAATATGTCTTAAAAGTGCTTACATATGGTGCAGAGACGTGGACCTTAACTAAAAGAGACATACAAAGGCTGCAGACAACTCAAAGTAGCATGGAGAGGTGCATGCTTGGTGTAACCAGGAGAGATAAGAAGAGGAACTAGTGGATCCGAAAAATGACAAGAGTGGAAGACATCATGATCAGAGTTAAATCCCTGAAATGGCAATGGGCTGGACATACTGCCAGAAGGACAGATCATCGATGGACAGCCGAAATTTTAGATTGGATTCCAAGGGACAGGAAAAGACCCAGAAGAAGACCACATGGGAGATGGGTGGATGAAATTCGAAAGTATGCAGGGGTGACATGGAGGAGACCGGCACAAGACAGACCGTTGTGGAGGAAACTTGGGGAGACCTTCATCCAGCAGTGGATTGATAATGGTTGACAATGATGATGATGATGATGATATATATTTATTTTTTTACTCTATTTTTGAAAAATAGTTGGATGTTTGTACAATTTTTACTTAAAAATTATTTACTCAAAACTAGCTCTGTTATTTCGATTGAAAATTCACAGAGCACACGACACTTTCTCGGTTGTCCCTCGGCAGAAGAATCTCGAAGGTAACGCCTGGGATGGGTGGGGAGTGACTTTCTCCTGCCGCAGTTGTTCAGCTGATCAGCTCATGCGTTCCTTTCCAGTGGCTATTGTTTCCTCTTTTACAGTTTGAGGTACTGCGGTTGGTAAAGCGCGTAGCTGGCTCGTTTTCCTTTCGAAAGCTTTGTAAGCAATTCTTCCGCGCGAGTCTGTAGATTAATAAATAGCCCATAAAACGGCAAAGAAATGGAAATAAATTTGACGATAGCGGCACAAAGAAACACACCTATCTCTTCTTAACCAGCAGCTTTGAATCTGAAGTCTGAACTCCAGTATTCCTTTACTGTGCACTGTTGCTGTAATGAATCAAGATGCTTTATCCCTCTTTTAAATTCTATTTTTTCAGACAAATAAGCTCCTTAAAATGAAAGCATGTCCATCAGCTGCTCTTTTGGCTTCACACTTCTCACAAAATGTCCGAAAATGTGCCTATAACCTATAAATCAAACAGAATTGCTGTAGTCTGACACTGAAAATCTGGCTGCAATTATCAGTGCAACAGGAAAACATTTTTTCGGTTAACTAAGGGTCCATACACCTCTTCTATTTGTTTCCACACACAAGTGATTACAGCATTACTATTTACTCACACAGCAGTGAATGTAAAAATTCTTGGAGGGAGAGCACGAACAGAGGGATTTAAAAAGTTTTTCGAGCTCCCCTTGCAATTTTTCAAGCAGAAATGAAGAAAATCGTTTCTTTCGTGGAAATGTTGGTAAAGAAAGTTTTTTTCAGGAGACATACAGCTTTCAGCCTCCGCTTCCGGCATTCCGGTATGTACCAAAACACGGCCTTTTCACTCTGTGTTTTAGAAGTTACGTGAATCTGAATGTAATTTCTCGTCCTGTATTGATATATACCTCAATAATTCAGAGCGGCAGTTTTCCCGCACTGCTTCAAGTCATACATACAAATAGTTTGCACATATACACCCAGTGATCACTGACGTCGCCTAGGGAATGCCTGAAAAAAAAATTTTCCCACCCACTTCAAAATGTGCCATTTTTCAGTATATTTAACTTTAAAATATAATGTTTACTTTGCCAAGTAATAAGTCTTGTGTTTTATTTCATGTAGCCCTACGTATTTCCCCCTAGGATTGTGTTGTTTAAGTCTCCCAAGAAGGTTATTAAAATAGCATCAGCAGGGCCATGAAAATTCAGTTGTTCTCCCCACTTCCAATTCCTTAGTTTAAGTGACTTTCATGTTTGTATGGCCAAGGAACTAATGAGAAGGGTGGATAGGAATTCACTGAGATTGATTAAGTCTACTAATTGCTCTGTGTTCTTTACAAAATAGTATATTCCAACACGGAAAGTGGAGTCTAACAGCTACACTAGCGCTCTTAAGACTGCCCCGGACTGTAAAAGTACACAAAATGGCTGACGACTTCTTTGTAGAACAGGAGTGCAAGGCAAAGTCGATGGCTTGAAGGAAGGGAGTTAAGGAGGGGGAGTACGAGCCTGGAAATTCCCCCTCCCCCTGTTAATTCGCACTTAAGTCCAGATGGAAGTGGTGGGGATTGCACGAATTCTCCTTTGTAGCCGGTAGTGAAAAGCATTAAGGCCGCCCCGGTGGCGCATTGGTCTAAGCGCTGGCGTATGACCGTTCGTCCGAGAAGGGTCCAGGTTCAAATCCCGTGAGGCATGGATATTGCGTTTGTCTTACGACACGTCTCTCTTCCCTGGAACCAGTGACCTTAAATTAGGGACGGGCGACTGCTTATAGTCCATTGAGTTGCTCACGGTGGTCATTAAACCTTCAATCAATAAAAAAAAAAAAAGCTTTAAGAATCCGTTCTTTCAGTGTTTCGCAAGAAAAAAAAAATGATGTCCAGCTTGCCCCACCAAAAATAATGCTCGCCCACTCGTAGCACATCTTGATTTCGAAGTCTAGCGACGTTCCTGCACTGCATTGAGTTATAACCACCCCCTATCAAGTGCCATTCGGTCCCTTTGACCGCGTGATTTCCGAGAGGGCGCAATTAGGCGACCGACGTAGCATATATAAGGTGTGAGTGGAGCAACAGGCAGGGCCGGTTCAACCACTAGGTGAACTAGGCGGCTGCCTAGGGCACAAAAATGGGGGGGGGGGGCGCCAACATGTGGAATTGATAAAATCAAATGTTAATAAATGAGAGAGAACCCCCCCCCCCCTATTTTCTGTTCTTTTATATATTCGACATAACTTGCGAATTCTCATGCATTGAGAAACGGAAACTTGCGCTCATACGCTAGGTAAGTCAGCTTGCAGTAAGTCCTCCTCCCCAGGGTAGGGATGCAGAAGCTTACCTAAGGTGGGCGGGAGGGGGAGAGAGTCTGCAAAAAAAAAAAATAATTCATAAAGAGACTTTGCAAAGGGGGACACACAGGCATATCTGCCCCTCCCTGGCATTGCATAGCTTTTTTAATACTTTTTCCATAAAGTATTAAATTGTGCTAAATCTTTAAATCCCAAATTGGGAAAAGCAACTGAAAACTCTAAGCACTGTGTTTTCCTGGCGTTCAATCGCATGCTTTGTGAGGAAACGAGCTCCGTGCTTTTTTACGCTCTCCTACCGTAGGTTGAAGAAGCGTATGTGCTCCAGCTTTGTCCGTCCGTCCGCACGATAACACACGTAAAAATGGTTCGATTTCGATGAAATTTTAGTATGTGGTGGGGGACCACCTGGGGACGAACCCTATTGGAAATGGGGTCAAAGGTGAGGGCATAGGAGCGGGGTCTATTCCATTGCACTTATGCGTCGTAACTTACGTAAAAATGCTTTGATTGTGACAAAACTTTAGTATGTTGTTCGGGAGATATAACAAAAACAGCTCTGTTGAATATCATCGAAATGGTGTCGAAGGTCAGGGCACAGGAGAGAGCACTTGAGTAATTATTTCTGGTATGTTGGAAAGCGTATCATAATCAGTGCATTGCATGATTTTACTAACTTGTTAAATATAAAGTTTGGATAGAATCTTTCAAAATAAATTTGAGCCCTTCTCTTCGGGACAGCTCAATTTAATGGGAAAATTTCCAGCTTGAATCATCGAATCATTCCTAAGCAATAGGACCAGTTATTTCTCTGTAAAATATTAGTTTATTTCTTTTGCAATACACGCTTAGAACCCCTTTTGAAAGGAACTCCCATTTCTTTCACTCCATAACGTCATTTTTGCTCCATTCATTGTCTTACTGGCGATTTTATCTTTGAAGTTTGTGGAAATATTACATCAAACAAAACACACCCTTTGCTTTTCATGATCGGTGAAAATCTTTTTTCCCCTTCTGCTCTCAACTTCCTCGGTTTCAGAAATTCTAGTCTCTTTTCGTTCTTTTTTCTTTATGTTCTCTCTTCCTTTCTTTTTGAAGCTGGGACAGAACATTTAATCTACAAATTCACAGCAAATTTTAATTGTTATAGAAACTTTTGCAAAAATCTGATTTATTTGTTGCTGTGATTGAGAAAAACAAATACATTAATTGCAACAGCCGTTCCATAAAAACAGAGTAAAACCACAAAATGAAGAAATAGAGGTACAGCAAAATGTTGTTCATTCTCAAAGTTTCTTACCTCAGATGATATGCAACGGTCCCATCGTTCAGTCCACTTTTCAAAGCATGTGGCGAAAGCATTTTGTGGAAGCTGCTTTAGCGATTCCTGTACAGCTGGAATAACGTCAGCATCTGTGTTGAACGTTGCGCCACGGAACTTCTCCTTCATTGTTGGAAACAACCAGAAATCGCACGGGGCGATTTCTGGTTGTTTCCAACATTGTAGGCAGGCTGTGACATGATTTCAATACTGCATTTCCTAAGAAACTGTTGAACACAAGCAGCCACAGGTGGCGGGGCGTAATCATGGTGTAGGTCCCACTTTCCCACCAGTTCCGGTCGCTTAATCGACATGTGTCTTCACAGACGCCTCAAGACTGAAATGTAATAATCAGCATTGACAGTATATAATTTCTGGAGGAATCGCATGCTGGTAGACTGCACCTTTTTGATCAAAGAAAATTATCTTCCCAGCTGATTTGGTTTGGCGGATTTTTTCGGACGAGGCGAGTCTGTGTGTTTCCAGACACCCGTTGCGCGCTTTGTGAGGGGGTCGGAATAGTGGACCCATGTTTCATCGGCAGTTATTACTGTGTTTAGAAAGTTTGAATCCTTTGTAATCATTTGTTTCCACTCGTGACAGAACCTGAACTCTGGCTAACAATTGTTCTCTCGTTAGCTGATGAGGTACCCATCTGGAAAACACACACACGATGCAGCAGTAATTTGTCGCGTAGAATGTGGTATGCCGACGTTTTTGAAATATTATTTGACGCCGCTATAGCTTCACACGCCATTCATCGATCTTTCAGGATTGCCCAAACAGTGTTAACAATACGCTCCGTAACAACACTTTCAGGTCAACCATGCAGGCCTAGGAGGGAGTTCTGCCGACAAACGCCTTTTTGAAATCACGTTGCCATCTAAAAATCGTTGACTCACCCAAACATTTATCTTTGTAAGCTTTTTCATTAAGTCAACAGTTTCTGGAGTTGTTTTACCCAAACATAGCAAAATTTTATCGCACAACGGACTTCACTTAACTGAATCACTCGCTTCCAAAGCTGTATCGCGAAATGCAGACGTACCTTAAACAACTGCTCAATAACAAAACCAGAATCGTCTGCCACGGCTAATAACTGTTGCCATCGATACTTCCTTAATTCAGTTAGTCGTCTGCATGGTTAATTTTTCCCCTTCGCACTGTTGCCAACTCAAAAATATTACTCAGTTTTTATGGAACTGCCTTACCTTTTTTTAATGCCCAAGTCTCTGTTTTATGGGGTATCCTTCCCCTACCCGAAAGCACGCATGTGCCAAAAAAACTGCCATAAACCGGGCACCGTCTCTGTAAAATCAACAAGTCAGGCGACGCTTGAGGGTAGCACAATTTTTTTAAACGATAATAGATTCTGTATTATCCGGCTTTCAATGGAATATCAACAAGACTGTTCACTTCTTTTATTACAAATAGTAGCAATGATTAATGTCTAGTTTTTTATTCGGGGGGGGGGGAAAGACTACCGTGAGCAACTCTATGGGCAATAAGCTGTCGCCTGCCCCTAATTTAGGATCACTGACTCCAGAGAAGTGAAAGATCCAATACTGTGAGCTAAACACAACATTGCCGCCCCGGTGGCGCAGTGGTCTAAGCGATGGCCTCTGATCATTCGTCCGAACGGGGTCCGGGTTCGAATCCCGGTGAGGCATGGATGTTGTGTTTGTCTTACGGCACTGGCTCTCTCCCTTCCCTGGAACCAGTGACCCTAAATTAGGGACGGGCGACTGCTTATAGCCCATTGAGTTGCTCACGGTGGTCGTTAAACCTCCAATCAATCAATCAAAAAACACAACATTCATGACTCACCGGAATTAGTACCGGGGCCAATCTGGGACGAATTTTCAGAAGCCATCGCTTAGCCCACTGCGCCACGGGAAGGGGCTGCTTAAAGGTTAGGAACTTTCACACTCAGACGATTTTCTAATGAGAACAGGAGCAAGAGTAAGAGAGGCCCGGCTATACTGCATTCATTCCGCTGGATCCCCCCCCCTATCGGGGCATACAGGAAAGATTCTTGTTGGTTTATCTTCATTATCGATCGAACAAGAAATTGCCCGTGGCATAGATTTGAAGACACTTGTTGGTAATTTTGCAAGAAACAAAGTACGCAAAATAAAATTTTAATTTAATTTTAATTTACGTTGTACCAGTAGGTAAACTGGTGTAGTTTCCATTAGTTATTATTATTATTATTATTATTATTTTTTTTGCATCTTGAAATAATTATTGAATAAATGCAATGTGTCTCGCCACACGAAGAATAACATGCATTTTGGGGATGGCGCCAAATACCCTAGCACCGGACCTGGAAGCAAGTAGTAAAATTAGGAGCATGATGGTTTAAATGTAAGGATTTACCAGACCAAGGACAGATTGTGGCAGCTAGGAAAGTTTTGCCTCGATTTCCCAAACGGCTGATCTGGTGGGTGGGTTCATGAGCCACCATAGTTAGTTTATCAGGACTGGCTTGAAAATGGTCAAACAATGACCAGGAGGTAAAACTGCGCAGGACAGTGAAAGGCTGAGGTGAGTGCCGGGTCAACAGACTCAGCACTGTTCTACCCAATACAACAGAGCTCAACCCGGAACAGTATCTGTCATGACAATGCATCGCACGCTCGTAAGTAAATGGGCTGTAGCAGCAGACGACCCCGACAACATCGTCTCCTATAACCACGGCTCATCGGCGCAAGAGACTCGTACAGCCAACAGACTCAGCACTGTTCTACCCAATACAACAGAGCTCAACCCGGAACAGTATCTGTCATGACAATGCATCGCACGCTCGTAAGTATATGGGCTGTAGCAGCAGACGACTCCGACAACATCATCTCCTAACCACGGTTCATCGGCGCAAATGACTCTCCTGCTGCAAAGATCATTCAAGTTGGACGTCGGATGATTGGAAAAAAGTTTGCTGGTGTGACGAGTCGCGATTTTTACTCCACTCCATGGGTGGTCGTTTTCGTATTTGACTCAAACAGCATGAGGCAATCGATCCATCCTACATAGTCACCACATTGCAAGCCGTTGGAGGCGGTTGTATGATGTGGGGCATGTTGACCTGGCAGGAACTTAGACACCTGGTGCATGTGGAACAACGTATGAATGGTGCCCACTATAGTGAATTGCTAGCTGACTCTGTACACCCACCAATATTGCACTTTTTCCCGAATGGAGACTGTGTCTTCCAAAATGACAATGCGCCGAGCCACAGGTCCAGCATTGTGCAGGAATGGTTTAGGAACGAAGTTCAGACTTCCAGCATATCGATTAGCCTCTGAACTCCCCCGATATCAATCCATATACACGGTCGAGTCACATTATTGTGACCACCAGCTAATATCCAGAGTAACCACCGTGTGCAGCGCGGACAGCTAGACGGGTTGAGAATGACTCAGTAAGGTGCTGGAAGGAGTTCACAGGTATCTGGAGCCATGCTGACTGCAGTACATCTGCTGGTGGGTGCGTGGTGGAGGATCCGTAGAGCGAACAACACGACCGAGGTGGTCCCACAGATGCTCATTTGGGTTTAAGTTTGGCGAATTAGGGGGCCAGAGAGGTACTTTGAAGTCTTCATCGTGCTCTCCCAACCACTCTCGGACATTTCTAGCTGTGGGACACGTTGCATTGTCATTCTGGAAGATCCTATCCGCTCCAGGGAAGACAATTAGCATGTATATGTGTACGTGATCTGCAAGGATGAATTCATAACTAATTCGGTCTATAGTGCCTTCCACAGGTATGAGTGGACCCAGGGAATCCCACGAAAACATTCCCCAGACCACAACGCTGCCCCCACCAACTTGTGTTCTTCCAGCAAATGTAGAAGAGTTTGTTCTCCGATGTTTCTCGCCTTATATGCCAACGTCCATCCGTTCGATGAAGCAGAAAACGTGACTCGTCGGAGAAGGTAATCCTTTGCCAATCAGCGGAGGTCCGATACTGCCTTGCAAATATGTAAGCCTTTTCTGCCAATGCATCTTTGTTAGCATAGGTGCAGTGACCATCCGTCTGCACTAGAGCTCCATAGGCAGCCGGGTTCGTTGAACTGTCGTTTTAGACATACTTCCGGTAGCCCGCTGGTTCATTCGGTCCGCGAGTTGTTCCACTGTAGCGTATAGATTGGCCGTCACGCACCTTCGAAGCTGACGTTCACCTCTCACATCAATGGCACGTGGTGCTTTGCAGTTTCCACATCGCTTATTCACAATGGTGCCGTTTCTCCAATCACCATACATTTTAACCATAGCAGCACGCGAACAGTTCACAAACTGCGCTGTTTCAGAGGCACTGCCACCCTTGGCACGAAAGCCGATATTCATCCCTTTTTGCAAATGTGATAAATCGCTCCTTTTATCCATGACAGCAGCGAGTGGTAATGAGACTCTACTGAGTATGTACATCATCATCAATCTACTGCTGGATGAAGGCCTCCCCAAGTTTTTTCCACAACGGTCTGTCTTGTGCCAATGTCCTCCTGTCACTGCCTCATGCTTTGGAATTTCATCCACCCATGTGGTCTTCTTGGTCTTTTCCTGTTACTTGGAATCCAGTCTAGAAGTTCGGCTGTCCATTGGTGGTGCGTTCATCTGGCAACATGTCCAGCCCGTTGCCATTTCAGGGATTTTACTCTGATCATGAAGTCTTCTACCCTTGTCATTTTTCTTATTCACGAGTTCCTCTTATCTTTCTTGGTTACATTTAGCATGCTTCTCTCCATGCTTTTTTCAGTTGTCTGCAGTCTTTGCATGTCTTTTTTAGTTAAGATACGTCTCTGCTCCACACGTAAGAACTGGAAGGATGCATTTATTAAACACTTCTTTTAAGACAATGAAATATTGCTCTTAAAAATTGTACTGTTTCTTCCAAAAGCTCTCCAACCAAGTTTTACACGTCGATTAATTTTTTTATCACTGTGACTTTTGCTTGATATCTGCTGTCCAAGGTAAATGTAGGTTTCGGTTACCTCGAGATTTCCCCCATCAATCGACAGATGTTCATTTCCAGTAAAAGCATTGTAGTTTTGTCTTCTGGAAGTTCATTTTCAATCCCACTTCTTTACTCTTGTCAGCAAGTTCCTGGATCATACTCTGCAGTTCTGAAGGGGAAGTAGGCTATATACACTGTATATGTCTTCGTCCGTAACATATAAACATTACGTGTAATTTCAACTATATTTTGCCCAACTATCGCGATTTTTCGGTTTGTTGCTTAATTTATGGAAACCAGTGTAGCTGGTGCACAAAATGGGGGAGGGGAGAAAAATAAGCTGCGCCACAATAACCAAAATTCATGCGATATGCTATCCACAATATCCGATCTCACCAGAACTTCAAAATCACATTCTTCGATAGACGACCGAAATTTAACAGTTAATCAAACCTCAAGTATTCTCGCGAATCGCTCCTCATCAACTTTGGCTCAACAGCCTAGTGTGGTCCCTGGACTTCAGAAACCTCTGCCAGCCTTCCTTATTCAATGACTAAGTCAATTTTTCTCAAATTTTGACTCTTAAAGCCTTAATATCTTGCATCACTCAATCTTCCCATCTTAATTTAGGTCTTCCAATTTTTCTTTTTCGTACCGCCTTAGCATTAAACATCTTAATTATTCTATTACTATCCATGCATATATGTCCAGCCCAATCCAATCTATTCAATGTTATGTACTTAGTAATATCTAGCTCATTAAATAATCTGTATAGTTCATGGTTGTATCTTTCCTCCAAACACCATTCTTTTTTACTGCTCCAAAAATATGTAAGAACTCGTCTTTCAAACAGACCCAGCAACCTTTCATCTGTAATTGTTAATACCCAGTTTTCAGAGGCATAAGTTAACACTGGTCTTACAAGTACTCTGTGTTTCTTCCGATCAAATGTGACTGTTTTTTAAGTCCACTTATTCGCGGGGGGGATGGGGTATGTGAATCTCAGTACTAATATCATTTTTACAATTAACTTCCGAAACATAGTATGTAAACCTATGAGCAACTTCAAATTTATAGGAACCAATTTCAATTTGAGAAGGACTATCACAAATCCTTCTAGTTGCTGGCATATACTTTTTTTTTCTTGCTTAATCTGCAAATTCATCTTCTTTGCTGCCCTTTCTAAACTGAAGTTTCTTCCCAGCCCTTCAAAATTATGCCCACCCAATTCTGAGCGGCTGGAGTCGCCACTGATAATTAGTGCGAGTAAATTTGCTTATATATTATATGAATTTACTTCACACAATCAGAAACTTCTGCTTATATTTTCAATAATGTTTCATCATTCAAACATTTTTCTTCCCCACAATCTATTTTACTATAATATATCATCATCATCATCATCACTGTCAACCATTATCAATCCACTGCTGGACGAAGGTCTCCCCAAGTTTCCTCCACAACGGTCTGTCTTGTGCCAGTCTCCTCCATGTCACCCCTGCATACTTTCGAATTTCATATATATATATATATATATATATATATATATATATATATATATATATATATATATGAAAATTGGACATCTCTTCTACTATCGTGGGACAGATACTGGCAGAACTAGTGGTGTTGGATTTATAATAAACAAGAAACTGAAGGACAAAGTTGTAGAAGTTGAAAGTTCCTCTGACAGAGCTGCACGACTTGTTATCCAACTCTCGAAAAGATACCAGGCTCAGATTATTCAAACTTATGCACCCACCACAAGTCATCCTGAAGAAGAAATTGAAGAATTTTATGAGGAAATTTGTCATCTAAATAATAAAGGTAAGCAGCATTTGAAGATAATTATGGGAGATTTCAATGCAAAAATAGGGCAACGGCAACAGAATGAAACTTCAGTAGGTAAATTCGGTCATGGCAACAGAAACCAGCGTGGAAATACTCTCGTTGAGTTTGCAGAGGCAGAAGGGTTTCTCTATCTTGAACTCCTTTTTCAAGAAAAAAAGCCACACAGGAAATGGACATGGAGACATCCAAATGGGACGACAAGTGAAATTGATTTTATTATGTGTAACAAAAAATTCGTCATAGAAGACTGCAGTGTGCTAAACAAGTTCAACACAGGTAGTGACCATAGATTGGTGAGATGTAAGATGCACCTCAACACTAAACTTGAACGTGGCAAGCTCATAGGACAAACAAAATCTATTGACATAACCAACCTTAAAAAACACCATAATACCTTCAAGTTAGAACTGAAGAACAGGTTCTCTGCTTTAGAAGGCCTAACATCGGAAGAAGTGGACATCTCTGAAGTTAACAGAAAAAGTAACCAAAGCTCTTATGGAAACAGCAACAAAATTAGCTGGGTCTAAAGAACAAGTTGCATGTGAACAAATTATCAGGAAAACCAAAATGTTGATGCAAAAAAGAAGAGAGATGAGGACAACTAAAGAAGATGTGACTTCCAAAGTGGAATATATAGAGCTATGCAAGACAGTAAGAAAAAGTATCACTGAAGACGTAAGGAAATTCAACTGTGAACTAGTGAGGAAAGCAATTGAAAACAACCAAAGCCTAAAGATAGCAAAGGGACATCTCAGTAAGGGAAGAAAACAGATTATGGCACTGAGAAAAGAAGATGGTTCTGTAACAAGAAATAGAGGCGAAATTTTGACAAGAGGAAAGATTTCTACTCCAAATTATATGAAAGGGATGATATATGCACTCCAGACATCATGAAAGATACCAGTACCAGAGTTTCCTCCAGTCCTTCCAGCAGAAGTTGCACATGCAATCAAGAACATGAAGCGAGGAAAAGCTCCAGGAGAAGATGGAATTACTGTAGACATCATACAAGAAGCAAGTGGAGAAATCGAAACAGTACTAGCCCAAATTTTCACTCGATGCCTTAATGAAGGAAAGATTCCTGAGGATTGGAACACCGCTACAATGATCCTGCTACATAAGAAAGGTGACATTGAGGATCTCAGGAAACTACAGACCTATCAGCCTCCTATCAGTAGTTTATAAAATCTTCACTAAAGTTCTTTCCACACCGCTTGAAGGTAACACTGGACATGGCTCAACCGAGAGAACAAGCTGGATTCAGGAGTGGCTACAGCACAATAGATCATATCCACGTGCTGAGAGAACCAATTGAAAGAGCGAGGAATATGAACTTCCATTGTGCATGGCTTTTATCGATTATGAAAAAAGCCTTTGATTCGGTGAAACCATCAGCAGTTACAATGGCTCTGAAAACCTGCGGTATTGAAGATGCATACATTAATATTATTAATAACATCTATGAAAATGCAAGTGCAAAGATTAGGCTGTTTGAAAATACAACACACGTAAAAATTGGGAAGGGAGTGAGACAAGGTGACACCATATCTCCGAAGCTCTTTAATGCCACATTGGAGGGTGTTTTTCAGTCACTGAGCTGGGAAAACAAGGGGATAAAGATTAATGGAGATTATCTAACCCACCTTCGTTTTGCTGATGACGTAGTCATTTTTGCAACTACCCCATCAGAGCTGCAGAGTATGATCCAGGAACTTGCTGACAAGAGTAAAGAAGTGGGATTAAAAATGAACTTTCAGAAGACAAAAGTGATGTTCAATGCTTTTACAAGAAATGAAGATTTATCGATTGATGGAGAAAAGCTGGAGATAACAGACACGTACGTTTATCTTGGACAGCAGATATCAAGTGAGGGTCGCATTGATGAAGAAATTAATCGGCGTACAAAACTTGCCTGGAGAGCTTTTGGAAGAAACAGCATAATTTTCAAGAGCAATATGCCATTATGTCTTAAAAGAAAAGTGTTTGATCAATGCATCCTTCCAGTGCTTACGTATGGTGCGGAGACGTGGACCTTAACTAAAAGAGACATACAAAGGCTGCAGACAACTCAAAGAAGCATGGAGAGGTGCATGCTTGGTGTAACCAGGAGAGATAAGAAGAGGAACTCGTGGATCCGAAAAATGACAAGAGTGGAAGACATCATGATCAGAGTTAAATCCCTGAAATGGCAATGGGCTGGACATACTGCCAGAAGGACAGATCATCGATGGACAGCCGAAATTTTAGATTGGATTCCAAGGGACAGGAAAAGACCCAGAAGAAGACCACATGGGAGATGGGTGGATGAAATTCGAAAGTATGCAGGGGTGACATGGAGGAGACTGGCACAAGACAGACCGTTGTGGAGGAAACTTGGGGAGACCTTCGTCCAGCAGTGGATTGATAATGGTTGACAATGATGATGATGATGATATCCAGAAACCAGCGTGGAAATACTCTCGTTGAGTTTGCAGAGGCAGAAGGGTTTTTCATCTTGAACTCCTTCTTCAAGAAAAAGCCACACAGGAAATGGACATGGAGACATCCAAATGGGACGACAAGTGAAATTGATTTTATTATGTGTAACAAAAAATTCGGTCATAGAAGACTGCAGTGTGCTAAACAAGTTCAACACAGGTAGTGACCATAGATTGGTGAGATGTAAGATGCACCTCAACACTAAAGTTGAACGTGGCAAGCTCATAAGACAAACAAAATCTATTGACATAACCAACCTTAAAAAACACCATAATACCTTCAAGTTAGAACTGAAGAACCGGTTCTCTTGCTTTAGAAGGCCTAACATCGGAAGAAGTGGACATCTCTACAGAGTTAACAGAAAAGTAACCAAAGCTCTTATGGAAACAGCAACAAAATTAGCTGGGTCTAAGAACAAGTTGCATGTGAACAAATTATCAGGAAAAAACCAAAAATGTTGATGCAAAAAAAGAAGAGAGATGAGGACAACTAAAGAAGATGTGACTTCCAAAGTGGAATATATAGAGCTATGCAAGACAGTAAGAAAAAGTATCACTGAAGACGTAAGGAAATTCAACTGTGAACTAGTGAGGAAAGCAATTGAAAACAACCAAAGCCTAAAGATAGCAAAGGGACATCTCAGTAAGGGAAGAAAACAGATTATGGCACTGAGAAAAGAAGATGGTTCTGTAACAAGAAATAGAGGCGAAATTTTGACAAGAGTGAAAGATTTCTACTCCAAATTATATGAAAGGGATGATATATGCACTCCAGACATCATGAAAGATACCAGTACCAGAGTTCCTCCAGTCCTTCCAGCAGAAGTTGCACATGCAATCAAGAACATGAAGCGAGGAAAAGCTCCAGGAGAAGATGGAATTACTGTAGACATCATACAAGAAGCAAGGAGAAATCGAAACAGTACTCGCCCAAATTTTCACTCGATGCCTTAATGAAGGAAAGATTCCTGAGGATTGGAACACCGCTACAATGATCCTGCTACATAAGAAAGGTGACATTGAGGATCTCGGAAACTACAGACCTATCAGCCTCCTATCAGTAGTTTATAAAATCTTCACTAAAGTTCTTTCACACCGCTTGAAGGTAACACTGGACATGGCTCAACCGAGAGAACAAGCTGGATTCAGGAGTGGCTACAGCACAATAGATCATATCCACGTGCTGAGAGAACTAATTGAAAGAGCGAGGGAATATGAACTTCCATTGTGCATGGCTTTTATCGATTATGAAAAAGCCTTTGATTCGGTGAAACCATCAGCAGTTACAATGGCTCTGAAACCTGCGGTATTGAAGATGCATACATTAATATTATTAATAACATCTATGAAAATGCAAGTGCAAAGATTAGGCTGTTTGAAAATACAACACACGTAAAAATTGGGAAGGAGTGAGACAAGGTGACACCATATCTCCGAAGCTCTTTAATGCCACATTGGAGGGTGTTTTTCAGTCACTGAGCTGGGAAAACAAGGGGATAAAGATTAATGGAGATTATCTAACCCACCTTCGTTTTGCTGATGACGTAGTCATTTTTGCAGTAACTACCCCATCAGAGCTGCAGAGAGTATGATCCAGGAACTTGCTGACAAGAGTAAAGAAGTGGGATTAAAAATGAACTTTCAGAAGACAAAAGTGATGTTCAATGCTTTTACAAGAAATGAAGATTTATCGATTGATGGAGAAAAGCTGGAGATAACAGACACGTAATACGTTTATCTTGGACAGCAGATATCAAGTGAGGGTCGCATTGATGAAGAAATTAATCGGCGTACAAAACTTGCCTGGAGAGCTTTTGGAAGAAACAGCATAATTTTCAAGAGCAATATGCCATTATGTCTTAAAAGAAAAGTGTTTGATCAATGCATCCTTCCAGTGCTTACGTATGGTGCGGAGACGTGGACCTTAACTAAAAGAGACATACAAAGGCTGCAGACAACTCAAAAGAAGCATGGAGAGGTGCATGCTTGGTGTAACCAGAGAGATAAGAAGAGGAACTCGTGGATCCGAAAATGACAAGAGTGGAAGACATCATGATCAGAGTTAAATCCCTGAAATGGCAATGGGCTGGACATACTGCCAGAAGGACAGATCATCGATGGACAGCCGAAATTTTAGATTGGATTCCAAGGGACAGGAAAAGACCCAGAAGAAGACCACATGGGAGATGGGTGGATGAAATTCGAAAGTATGCAGGGGTGACATGGAGGAGACTGGCACAAGACAGACCGTTGTGGAGGAAACTTGGGGAGACCTTCGTCCAGCAGTGGATTGATAATGGTTGACAATGATGATGATGATGATATCCAGAAACCAGCGTGGAAATACTCTCGTTGAGTTTGCAGAGGCAGAAGGGTTTTTCATCTTGAACTCCTTCTTCAAGAAAAAGCCACACAGGAAATGGACATGGAGACATCCAAATGGGACGACAAGTGAAATTGATTTTATTATGTGTAACAAAAAATTCGTCATAGAAGACTGCAGTGTGCTAAACAAGTTCAACACAGGTAGTGACCATAGATTGGTGAGATGTAAGATGCACCTCAACACTAAAGTTGAACGTGGCAAGCTCATAAGACAAACAAAATCTATTGACATAACCAACCTTAAAAAACACCATAATACCTTCAAGTTAGAACTGAAGAACCGGTTCTCTGCTTTAGAAGGCCTAACATCGGAAGAAGTGGACATCTCTGAAGTTAACAGAAAAGTAACCAAAGCTCTTATGGAAACAGCAACAAAATTAGCTGGGTCTAAGAACAAGTTGCATGTGAACAAATTATCAGGAAAAACCAAAATGTTGATGCAAAAAAGAAGAGAGATGAGGACAACTAAAGAAGATGTGACTTCCAAAGTGGAATATATAGAGCTATGCAAGACAGTAAGAAAAAGTATCACTGAAGACGTAAGGAAATTCAACTGTGAACTAGTGAGGAAAGCAATTGAAAACAACCAAAGCCTAAAGATAGCAAAGGGACATCTCAGTAAGGGAAGAAAACAGATTATGGCACTGAGAAAAGAAGATGGTTCTGTAACAAGAAATAGAGGCGAAATTTTGACAAGAGTGAAAGATTTCTACTCCAAATTATATGAAAGGGATGATATATGCACTCCAGACATCATGAAAGATACCAGTACCAGAGTTCCTCCAGTCCTTCCAGCAGAAGTTGCACATGCAATCAAGAACATGAAGCGAGGAAAAGCTCCAGGAGAAGATGGAATTACTGTAGACATCATACAAGAAGCAAGTGGAGAAATCGAAACAGTACTCGCCCAAATTTTCACTCGATGCCTTAATGAAGGAAAGATTCCTGAGGACTGGAACACCGCTACAATGATCCTGCTACATAAGAAAGGTGACATTGAGGATCTCGGAAACTACAGACCTATCAGCCTCCTATCAGTAGTTTATAAAATCTTCACTAAAGTTCTTTCACACCGCTTGAAGGTAACACTGGACATGGCTCAACCGAGAGAACAAGCTGGATTCAGGAGTGGCTACAGCACAATAGATCATATCCACGTGCTGAGAGAACTAATTGAAAGAGCGAGGGAATATGAACTTCCATTGTGCATGGCTTTTATCGATTATGAAAAAGCCTTTGATTCGGTGAAACCATCAGCAGTTACAATGGCTCTGAAAACCTGCGGTATTGAAGATGCATACATTAATATTATTAATGACATCTATGAAAATGCAAGTGCAAAGATTAGGCTGTTTGAAAATACAACACACGTAAAAATTGGAAAGGGAGTGAGACAAGGTGACACCATATCTCCGAAGCTCTTTAATGCCACATTGGAGGGTGTTTTTCAGTCGCTGAGCTGGGAAAACAAGGGGATAAAGATTAATGGAGATTATCTAACCCACCTTCGTTTTGCTGATGACGTAGTCATTTTTGCAACTACCCCATCAGAGCTGCAGAGTATGATCCAGGAACTGGCGCGACAAGAGTAAAGAAGTGGGATTAAAAATGAACTTTCAGAAGACAAAAGTGATGTTCAATGCTTTTACAAGAAATGAAGATTTATCGATTGATGGAGAAAAGCTGGAGATAACAGACACGTACGTTTATCTTGGACAGCAGATATCAAGTGAGGGTCACATTGATGAAGAAATTAATCGGCGTACAAAACTTGCCTGGAGAGCTTTTGGAAAAAACAGCATAGTTTTCAAGAGCAAAATGCCATTATGTCTTAAAAGAAAAGTGTTTGATCAATGCATCCTTCCAGTGCTTACGTATGGTGCAGAGACGTGGACCTTAACTAAAAGAGACATACAAAGGCTGCAGACAACTCAAAGTAGCATGGAGAGGTGCATGCTTGGTGTCACCAGGAGAGATAAGAAGAGGAACTCGTGGATCCGAAAAATGACAAGAGTGGAAGACATCATGATCAGAGTTAAATCCCTGAAATGGCAATGGGCTGGACATACTGCCAGAAGGACAGATCATCGATGGACAGCCGAAATTTTAGATTGGATTCCAAGGGACAGGAAAAGACCCAGAAGAAGACCACATGGGAGATGGGGTGGATGAAATTCGAAAGTATGCAGGGGTGACATGGAGGAGACTGGCACAAGACAGACCGTTGTGGAGGAAACTTGGGGAGACCTTCGTCCAGCAGTGGATTGATAATGGTTGACAATGATGATGATGATATATATATATATATGTACACACACAAAAAAAAAAAAACCTCCCGAATGGCACGAGCCAACAGAAGGGATACCCCGGGGAACAACTCGCTGGTAAATTGAATACTGGTGACGAGCGAGTGTGTCACAACACACAGTACGTCGAACCCTGCTGAAAATGGGGCGACGCAGTGGTCTAAGCTATGGCTTCTGATCATTCGTCCGAGATACGTCTGGGTTCGAATCCCGTAAAACATGGTGGTTTGTGTTTGTCTTTCGGAAGTTTATTCACTGAGTTCCTTGTTCACCTAAGTACATTGCTGACGTTGAAACACTACATGTCTACTGTCTAAATTTGTGAACCAAGTCCAATATGTTCAATCTATGCCAATGTATCTCTCAACAAAGTGCAATAATGTTCAATATACACTATATTGACAAGTCGCCGGACATTCCTTCAAAAGCAAATGAACGGATCCGCTGCGTTGTTAAAATGCGTGGTACAGCTGCAAACGGTAAAAAAAAAAACAAGCCTGCAGGTGACAGCGACCATATCGCACTGTGAGGTTAAGTGAAAATGTCGCGGCGGGAAAGAACTGACTTTGAGAAAGGAAAGATTGTTGGGTGTTATATTAGTGGGTTGTCCATAAGAGAAACCGAGAGGCGTTTAAACATACCAAAGTCACCTGGTTTGGATGTACTGAATAAGTGGAAGACACATGGCGTGCCTGAAGCAGCAAAATGTACCAGCAGACCAAAGAAAATCTGTGATAGAGGACGTCGAAGCCTCAGGAGAGACGTTACAGCTATTCGACGGAGTACTGCACAAGACCTCAGTGCACAGTGAGTAAAAATGCTGGAACCTCGGTATATACACGTACCATTTGCAGAGAACTTCATTCCATGGGTTACTGTGGTCGTGCAGCTGTTCATAAGCCGTTCATCTCCACTCGGAATGCTACTCGTCGCTCAGCATGGTGTAAAGAATATTTATCGTGGACCATAGATCAATGGAAACTGATCCTATGGACTGATGAATCCAGATAAACGATTCATCAGTCTGATGGTCGTTGGTGGGTATGGCGACAGCCGTGGGAACGCTATTTACCACAGTGTACTGTTCCTACGATCAAGTTTGGAGCTGGCAGTGTACTCGTGTGGGTGTGTTTTTCGTAGTATGGTCCCGGCTCATTGGTTATCGTGGACAAACCTGTTAATCAGCACGTCTACCTCGATATTCTGGACAATTATGCCCTACCAACTCTGTGGCAATACTATGGGACCGAGCCTTGTTAGTACCAACTGGATAATGCACCGAGCCATAAAGCAAGGACTGTTACGGCATGACTGGTCAGCACAGAGCCCTGATCTTAATCCCATAGAGCACCCACGAGATGAATTAAAGCGTCGCATAAGAAGTTTGGAACCAAGGCCTACTACTAAGCAACAGTTAGCGGCAGCATTATGTACTGAATGGAAGCGTATACCTATTGCTGTATTCCAAAACCATGTCTCGAAGGTTCAGTGCATGCATTAAGGCCAAAGGTGGACCGACACCGTACTAATGTATGTCAATAAATGCTCTGTGTTTCTCTTCTAGGTGTCCGGTCACCTTTATCAATATAGTGTATATGTCAATGTATCAGTCAACCAAATCCAATAAGTCATTTTTAAACCTCCAATCAAGAGGGGGGATTGCTCAGAGTGCCCACGCTAACCTCGGTTCACCGGAGAAAGCGCTCACAATGGACACGTGAACATAAAAACTGGACCTTGAATGATTGGAAGATGGTCCAATGAATCTAGTTTTCTGTCGCATCTTGCGGACGGACGGGTGCAAGCGAGTAGTTTATCTGGGGAAGTGTTTTTTTTGGAGGTTTAACGACCACCGTGAGCAACTAAATGGGCTATAAGCAGTCGCCCGTCCCTAATTTAGGATCACTGGTTCCAGGGAAGGGAGAGAGCCAGTGCCGTAAGACAAACACAACATCCATGCCTCACCGGGATTCGAACCCAGACCCCGTTCGGACGAATGACCACTGCGCCACCGGGGCGGCGGGGAAATGTTTGCACCAGGATGAACCGTGGGACGAAAAATAAAAGCCGGTGGAGGAAGTGTAGTGCTTTGGGCAATGCTCTGCTGGGAAACCCTGGGTCCGCCGCCCCGGTGGCGCAGTGGTCTAAGCGATGGCCTCTGATCATTCGTCCGAACGGGGTCCGGGTTCGAATCCCGGTGAGGCATGGATGTTGTGTTTGTCTTACGGCACTGGTTCTCTCCCTTCCCTGGAACCAGTGACCCTAAATTAGGGACGGGCGACTGCTTATAGCCCATTGAGTTGCTCACGGTGGTCGTTAAACCTTCAATCAAAAAAAAAAAAAAAAAACCCTGGGTCCATTCATTCACGTACAGGAAATTATGACGTCTACCGCCTACCTTAACATGATTGCAGACCAGGTATAACATTTCATGACAAAGGTATTCCCCTACAGCAGTACCTTCTTTTAGGATAATGTGCCATGCCACGCTGCTCAGATGGTTCGCGGAACACGAGACTTCCAGGTATTGCTCTGATCTCCAAATTTCCCAGATATCAATCTAATCCAGCAAATATGGCCTGCGGCGGCTTAACCACATCACTTACAAAAGTTCTAAGATCTGCTAGTAACAAGTTGGTGCCAAATACCACAAGATACCTTTAGAAATCTTGTAGCATCCTTGCCTCTCCAGATAAGAGCTGTTTTGGCAGAAGGCGGAGGACCGACATCGTATTAGGAACGGGGTAGTGGCGTACCAACGCAACGGCAAGGATCGACATCATATTAGGAACGGGGTAGTGGCGTACCAACGCAACGGCAAGGACTGATGGGCTGACAGACTAAAATTACGTCGAAGTTTGAAACAATATAACGATACGCGATCTACATATACTTCTTAATCATGTACCGTATATTTATAACGGCCGCCCCGGTGGCGTAGTGGTCTAAGCGATGGCTACTGATCATTCGTCCGAAAGGGGTGCGGGTTCGAATCCCGGTGAGGCATGGATGTTGTGTTTGTCTTACGCCACTGGCTCTCTCCCTTCTCTGGAACCAGTGGCCCTAAATTAGGGACGGGCGACTGCTTATAGTCCATTGAGTTGCTCACGGTGGCCGTTAAACCTTCAATAAAAAAAAAATGTTTATAACGGAGTAGTTCTGTGAAATAAATTTAGAAATATCTAACCAGAAAAAGAATTTCATCTACTGCTTCTAATCATTTAACTTTCTTGTACCGAGCATTACTAGATAGATACCAATTAATACACCTAATACAATTATGTACCATTTTATTCCGTTTCGTATACTTATAGGCGTAAATACTTAGACAGCTTTCTCAAGGTGCGTTACAAACAGAATGCATAGAGCTAAACAACATTCACGTGTTTATCACACGCGATATTTATACCTTGTGCGACGTTTTAAACAGCATTCACGCTCCATCTCGTATAGTATCATATGAAATTTCGCCATATATGGGGGATATCATATGAAACATTCTCGTTACATGCGTTTTATCTTCCCATTATCTCATTTGACTCCCGTGTTGATTCTTTGTGCGTAGTATACCTAGCTATACATTTAGCACCAGACTATTCTGGTATAGCTGCATTATATAGTACTGCTTTGCCGCCCCGGTGGCGCAGTGGTCTAAGCGATGGCCTCAGATTATTCGTCCAAAAGGGGTCCGGGTTCGAATCCCGGTGAGGCATAGATGTTGTTTGTCTTACGACACTGGCTCTCTCTCTTCCCTGGAACCAGTGACCCTAAATTAGGGACGGGCGACTGCTTATAGCCCATTGAGTTGCTCACGGTGGTCGTTAAACTTCCAATCAAAAAAAAAAAAAAAAAATAGCACTTCTTTAGCAAGAGCTGTGGAAGGTACAGCGTCTTTTGCATTTCTACTATTTTCCTTAACTCTAGCCTTAAGAGACCTTTTTGTCAGTCCAACGTACACCGTAGTGGGATGGTGTATACTCCTGCTTTGCTCATCTCATCAGATATCTTATAATCTTTTACTAATTCATTTTGCAGTTTGTAATCCCACATCATATCCTTTACTGCGTAGCAGGTTTTTGAAATGATAAGAAAAATTTAGGATGTAAGGTATCTTACCTACAAATTTTATGTTGCTCTTGTATTTTTGCTGTTACATTTCCTCTCATTTTTCGCTCTATACTTTTTACTATGATCTTTATCCTTTTGAAGCTGTATCCGGCATCAAGTCCTTGCCTTGTAATCCTAAATATCTCATTTCCCCTTTATGTCTGAGCAAACAACGTAAGCTCTGTGCAAACATGACCGAAATCCATTTGTTTTATATGATTCTGGTGCATGGGACCTTGGGGTTACATGATTATTTACTGCTGTAGGTTTACAATACACTGTTGTACTTACTTTTCCGTTATCTGCCCGTTTGATTAACACATCTAAAAATGGTAAAGCACCTTCTTCTAGTTTCATTTCAAATTTTATACAATTATTCAATGCGTTTATTTTTGTAAAAAAACTCATGCGGCCATATAAAATAAACATCATCCACATATCGTAACCAAAACATTAGGGTTTTGGGCAAATTCATTAATCTTTTCTTCCATAGGTCTTAATATAGCCTTAGTTAAGGGCGATCCCATTGGTGCCCCATTGTTTTGCTTGTAGACATTCTTGTTAAATTGGAAGTAATTATTGTTAGTAACCACATCTAAAGCGCTTTCAAAGCTTTTTAACGCTGTCCTAGAAAACTGGTTTGTTTCCTGTAACCAGATCATTAAGTTGTTTTGGGCTTCATTCACTGGTGTAGATGGGTATAATGAGACAACGTCCATACTTTCCATAATATCCCCATCACTAAACAACCAGCTTCTGCTTTTTCGCACGAATTCTTTTGAAGATCCAACAACTTTAGTTGAGCTTGGAAGGAAGTTCTTTAAGAAATCTGACATTGCTGTCTCTAAAAAATACGTAGGGCAGTTTCTTTTTGATACTATAGGTCTAAGTGTTTGGCCAGGTTTATGGTGCTTGAGTCTACCAAGTAGAACAGGAATCTCAGCTCCGAGTGGTACCCTAGCTTCTTTGGACAATAATCTCCGGTAATTCTTGTAGCATTTTGGTTCACATAACTTTTGCTATCAGTGAGTTGAGTGGGTTATTAATGACAAGAGTTGATTCTGATTTCATAATGATATTGTTTATTTTGTTGTCATACTCTGTTTTGTCCATTACTGCTAATTGTCCTGTTTTATCCGTAATAGTAAACTTTAGCGATTCATTCTTTTTAATATTCTTTAGGATGCTCCAATCTGTTTTATACTTTGGCGTGGTATTTTGTTTAGTCAAAACTTTCTTTAGTTTTGCCGCCGCTAATAACCGGATTTCATCTCTGCTTTCCAGAGGTAATTGCGATAAGGCGCTTTCCATAAGGGGGATAATATCATTCAGTGTTAACATCTTCTGTAAACAAAACTTAGGATCTCTTTTCAGAATGCTCCTTTCTTTAACACTTAAGTTTACTTGGGATATATTAATGAACGGTACGTGATCGATACTCTGCAGGTTTTTGTCCTTGCGACGTATTAGTTTGCTGAGTTTAGTTTTATGTTTTGTTGTCTATCAACTATCATGCTGATTCGAACCATCGCTATATTCATCATGATTGGTGTCAATTTTACGGAAAGATTATTGTACATTCTGTAGCATTTAGCTTTCCAGAGCCATAACTCTTCTGGTGCGTATGACTTGCACTAGCGTTCTTCTGATAAACTCTGTTAAACAATGTACAATAATCTTTCCGAAAAATTGACACCAATCATGATGAATATAGTGATGGTTCGAATCACCATGGTAGTTGATAGACAACGAAACATTCTAACTACCAAGCATAAAACAAAACTCTGCAAACTAATACAATCGTAAGGACAAAAACCTGCACAGTATCAAGTACCTTTCATTAATATATCCCAAGTAAACTTTGGTGTTAAAGAAAGGAGCATTCTGGAAAGAAGTCATAAGTTTTGGGTACAGATGTTAACACCGAATGACATTTTCCCCCTTATGGAAAGCGCCTTATCGCAATTACCTCTGGAAAGCAGATATGAAATCCGGTTACTAGCGGCGGCAAAACTAAAGAAAGCTATGACTAAACAAAATACCACGCGAAAGCAGAAAACAGATTGGAGCATCTTAAAGAATATTAAAAAGAATGAATCGCTTAAGTTTACTATTACGGATAAAACAGGACAATTAGCAGTAATGGACAGAACAGAGTATGACAACAAAATAAACAATATCATTATGAAATCAGAATCAACCCTTGTCATTAAAAAACCCACTCAACTCACTGACAACAAAAGTTACGTGAACCAAAAAGCTACAAGAATTGCCGGAGAAATTGTCCAAAGGAGCTAGGGTACCACCCGGAGCTGAGATTCCTGTTATACTTGATAGACTCAAGCACCATAAACCTGGCCAAACACTTTGACCTATATATAGTATTAAAAAAACTGCCCTACATATTTTTTAGAGAAAGCAATGTCAGCTTTCCTAAAGAACTTCCTTCCAAGCTCAACTAAAGTTGTTGGATCTACAACAGAATTCGTGCGAAAAAGCAAAAGCTGGTTGTTTAGTGATGGGGATATTATGGGAAGCATGGACGTTGTCTCATTATACCCATCTATACCAGTGAATGAGGCCAAAAACAACTTGATGATCTGGATACAGAAAACAAACCCGTTTTCTAGGACAGCGTTAAAAAGCTTTGAAAGCGCTTTAGATGTGGTTACTAACAATAATTACTTCCAATTTAACAAGAATGTCTACAAGCAAAACAATGGGGCACCAATGGGATCGCCCTTGTCAGGGGTCTTAGCTGAGGCTATATTAAGACCGATGGAAGAAAAGGTAAATGAATTTGCCCAAAAACCTAACATTTGGTTACGATATGTGGATGTTTATTTTATATGGCCCCATGGAAAGAGGATACTGAATGAGATTTTTGCAAAAAATAAACGCATTGAATAACAGTATAAAATTTGTAATGAAACTAGAAGGTACTTTACCATTTTTAGATATGATCATCAAACGGGCAGATAACGGAAAAGTGAATACAACAGTGTATTATAAACCTACAGCAGGTAAGTAATCATGTAAGCCCAAGGTCCCATGCACCAGAACCATATAAAACAGATGGATTTCAATCATGTTTGCACAGAGCTTACGTTGTTTGCTGGGACATAAGAGAAAGGGAAAATGAAATATTTAGGATTACAAACCAAGGACTTGATGCCTGATACAGCCCATAGTAAAAAGTCGAGAAGGAAAAATGAGAGGGAATGTAACAGCAAAATACAAGAGCAACATAAAATTTGTAGGTAAGACACCTTACATCCCAAAATTCCTCTTACTTCAAAAACCTGCTACACAGTAGAGGATATGATGTGGGATTACAAACTACAAAATCAATTAGTAAAACGTTATCAGATTATAAGATATCTGACGAGATGAACAAAGCAAGTGTATACACCATGCCACTATGGTATCCTGAAGGTGTACGTTGGACTGAAAATAAGGTCTCTTAAGGCTAGAGTTAAGGAACATAGTAGGAATGTAAAAGATGCTGTACCTTCCACAGCACTTGCTAAAGAGGTACTATATAATGCAGCTGTACCAGAATGGTCTGGTGCTAAATGTATAGCTAGGTAAACTATGCACGAAGAATCCTCAACACGGGAGTCAGTGGAGATAATGGGAAGAGAAGATGCATGTAACTAGAATGTTTCATATGATATCCCCCCATATATGGCGAACTTTCATATGATACTATACGAGATGGAATGTGAATGCTGTTTAAAACATCACACAAGGTATAATATATCGCTTGGATAAGAAAAAATGCACAAAACTCAACCTCCTTAATTCTTATGGCATCTGACTATTTCCCCCGTACATTTAGAGGGGGGGGGTCTCCCTCACCTTGGAGAAATTCTGTGTGCACTACTGGAAGGTGGTACATAATGTTTTGGCTCTTTGAGGCCAGTTCTTTTTCTTCATATACACCACCAATGTGTAGCTTATATTTGGTAAATCTTAAGTAGTTAGTTTTCATGAATAACTGCATTTGCACTTATTAAGTGATTGTTTATAAACATATATTTATTGCAATTTGGAGACAACAAGATAAAGTTAATGAAGGGCCACAGACTAGTCCACTAATAATAATAATCACTGTTTCATATTCCAGAATTCATTGACAAAAGATTAACATTAAAAAGTTGGTTTGGTGCATTCAAATAGCACATGATACAATAAATCTTAACATTTTTGAGAAACACAAAACAAATTTTTGAGTTGAAAAATTTATTGACATCACCATCATGGAATGAATTGCACTTACAGAATATCCTACATCACTAAAGCAACAATTTAGTGTACAAAATATGACCAGTCACATGTAGCCCAATAAAAAATAATAACAAAGAGGCACTGTGATCATTTAATTTTTCTTGGCTGAAATGTGTTAATGATTACTAATAGTATGGAATATTTCTTTACGTACTCGTCTATGCCATGGTTTCTGTAATAAATAGCTGCAGCTAGAAAATGAAAACTCAGAAGACATCATTCTGGCTCATTACAAATATCCCCTTCTGTTGCATTCATGTTCACTTTTTGTGTGTGAATAAATGCATTACTGGTTTCTTCTACAGAAATTAAAAATCCTTTTATAACAAAATCACATCAAAAGGGCAAGAGAGATGCCACCTTTTTTTATTTTTTATTTGAGACTATAGTGCCAGAAGAAATGTGTAGGTTTTAAAAGAAATTAGCAAAAAAGATAGATCCTATTAAGAATTTTTTATCCTGAATTAGTCTATCTTTTCAAATTTATGATTTACAACTTCCTAAACAAACAATGGCTGACTTTAAAAATACAGATCATCTAATTAAAGGAAATCAAGACAGTATAGATTTGGTTAAGCATCTTTGAACTTCTGATTTAGAATTAAAAAAAAAAATTAGTAGTCTGTAAAAACGGACTATCAAAGCACCTTGCTAATCTTAACAAAACTATTTCAATGTTCCAAGATACATATTTTAGCAGATATAGGTTGGATTTAGACGCACTCCTGCAGCGCATTACAAGTGTGAGATGACTGTAAAACCAAATAGTAAAAATTTGGTCAGTTTTGAAAAGAACTATTTAAACTGGAAATAAACTTATTATGAAATATCTAATTCATTAGACAACCTTCAGGGTTGTCTTATGTTATAAACGTTCTTGAGATTAAATATACATAATATCTAAGGTATTATTTACCTGATATTGGCAAAGTATTTTGCACGTTGTTGCTCTGTGAGGCACGTGCTCCCAGCCAGAGAGACTTCTCCCGACCCGATGAGTACAATCTTTTAATTAATAGTAAATTTAAAACGAATGAATGTGAACTGATAATAATATAACCTAATTGTTTTTTATTAAAATTTGTTAACTAACCGAAAAAACTCGTAATAATAGACCTCTCTCGGGCTGGGAGCACATGCCTCATGGAGCAACAACGTGTGAAATACTATGCCAATATCAGGTAAATAATACCTTAGATATTGTGTATATTTAAACTTAACATGCTTTGTGCTGCATAACTATGCATTCCAAAACAGATGAATCACTAAGAGTTTCGGGATACTTCAACAGAAAAATGTTTTTTTAAGTTATTCTCTTTTACATTATCACTTTGGGGTTTTCCTTCCAAAATAAACTGAGGCAATTCTAAGATACAGTAATGTTCTCCTCTGACAGACTATATCAATAGGCAGAACAATTGCTTTCTTTTCAGTTATCTCTAAACATAGTCTGCTTTTACTCTTACAAAGGACAAAAAAAACAAGCACACTGATTGTGCATGCAAGAGAGATTCCACACAAAAGTTCTATTCAAAATAAAACCAATCGTGCATTTCTGTTTTTTTTTTTTTTTACATATGACGGCTGGCAGAAGAATCTGCCCACTTAGAAAATCAATATATTATTTGTATTACTGGTTTGTTCTCAAGCAATAAACTTGAACAATGCTATAACTCGTTCCTTAAAGACACCCAGATTAACTGTGTTTGCAATATGCATTAACATGTCTTGTTTGAACACTGCACAAATAAATATTACTCATTCTGCTAGTCGATTCCAAGCAGACATACGGAGATCTGCCTGGAGCATGGTTTCCCATCACAGTCCTCACGGTTGTGTAAGCAACAGTTGGGCAGCATTAAGTGACCACACAGAATACAATTTTGAAGGAGGGAGAGGCACTAGCACACTGTCCAAAAAAAAAAAAAAATGATTTATAGGAGGCTGACAAAAGCCCCTCCTAACATAAGATTGCCTTATTAAAAAATACATAATGCATATTACTGAGGCACCACACACAATGGCATGTTTAATTATTTGGATATGAGAGAAAAATACTTCCAGTCAAGTGACAATAAGAGTACATTAAAGTAGATCTGTTCCCAAATTCAGCATTTTTACAGCCATTTAACTTCATGCAATGGCATAAGCCATGTGTCAATGATATGTAGCATTGCATACACTGCCCAACTCGGTTCATTTTCTTTTGAGATTTTACTTATTGTGCAATTGGCACTGTAAATAACTAAGCTGAACACATTCTGAAATGTACTATGTAGAGATCTGGGTTGTTAAGGGAAATTCCCTCCCTTCCTGCCCATGAATGTGGGATGAGAAACTGTTTTTATTCACCAACTAAGCAAATAATCCTTTTGCTTTTCTGATGCTAATTTTTAATTATTCCCCTTGTGCAAACATTGAAAAGAACTGCAAAATATAAAACTGCTTTTTTTTTTTTTGTGATATAATAAATACCATACAACCTTGATTTTAATGGATGCACAAACACAATTTAATTTAATAAAAATTCTCTGAAAGGAGTTTCTAGAATCCTCTTTACGTATTCAGTCCAGGTCAAAGTGAGTTGATGGAGCTTTCTACATAATGTCCCATGATATTTAACAATATTTAATGCTGAAAAAATAAACAAACAGCATCATCTCCAAGGAAAAGTTTGTGCATAAATGTCTAATATGTTAACTAAAAATATGCTTGATACTGTCATTATATTGTTATTTCATAGATTATCATGACTATCATTCTGAAAGTGAGAGCATGTAGATCATGCTAGTTAAATTAAAAATTAGAACTTTAACAACTTAAGTTCGTAAGTTGGGAGCTTTCAATCTCGTCTTAGGTCTTCAGCATGCCAATGGAGGACTAAGATTGTTTCCGGATTCTACATTTGAATCTTTGCCAGATTTTAGAACTGATCTCCAGATATTCTGAATTGCAAGTCTTTAGGCTAACTTCTCCATATTATCGGAATGTAGAGTGTGCAATTCACAATCCCCATTCTACATCCTGATGATTTGGAGATTGATTCTAAAATCTGGAAACAATCTTAGTCCTCCATTGGCGTGATGAAGAATTAAGATGAGGTCAAAAGCTCACAACTTACGAATTTTCTTTGTAAAAGTTCTAATTTCTTAATGTAACTATCGTGATCTACTTACCTTTTATTTGTTATTTCTTGCCCATCATCGTCATAAATAAGGACATTCCTACCTAGGTATAGCTCTTGTGGCTCAGAATTAGTTTGTTTTATTAAAACAGCCACATTTATTGAACCAGTCATTATAATGCAACATAATATAAAGCCTCCACACTGTGAGATTCACAATTTTTTTTTTAAATGCATATCTACTCCGACTTCATAAACCCTTACATTAAGGACTTGAGAGTTTGGTTATACATGCCAGCATATACGCCCCCAACTTTCAAGTGAGCAATGTAAATGTTCTATACAATATTGATTTTGTCTTTACACATGCTTAAGTTAAAATGGCAACACTTTTCAAATCTACAACAGTGTAAGGCAAGCACATACTAAAGTGAGGAATTAGATGTGCTAAACAAACTGGCTTCAGATGTCAGTGTAAGAGGTATTGGCTGTAATGTCTCTAAAAGAAATATAAAAGAGTGTTGTATGGAGAACTCCAATAAGTGCAAGAATGGCATATATGCAAAGGAGTCAAACAGAAGTGAGGAATAAGATGTAAGTGAATCAGTAATTGAATGCCATTTACAGTAATGTCACTGAAGGAAGATACAACAAACTGTTTAAGCTTATTTACAAGAGGGCATATGTGTTGTGACAGTTTTTGATACTGATGAAACAATATTATATTGGGAGAAGAGAAAAAGCCCTAAAGAATGTTCAATTTTAAGGAAGCAGACCATCTTTTAAAAATCTGTTCCAAAGCTTCAAGGAACTGCAGAGTTAAGCATGTATGTATTAACACACTACTTGAATCGTATCGTCAAAGCTGGTTGAGGTTCAAGATAATGTTAGCCAAAAGTGATGTTTGAGTCACATACTAGGGCACCGAGTTAACTTTTTTCTGCACTTTAATATAATGAGGACAGTAAAGCTAAAACAATTACTCAACTTCAAATTTTTGTAGGAGCTCATACATAAAATGGAGAAGCTTCACATTTAAGAGAAACTTATTTAAACAATGGCAAATTACTGAATTGGTCTCTTCTGTACCATTTACAATATGTTCTATGAAAGGATGAGTCAAGCACGAAATAATGAAGTCTTAACTTCAGGTATTTCATAATTACCAATTTAAATGAGTTTTTCCTAAAGATTCCAATATACATGAAGCAACACAAAACAAAAGAAGTAAATCATTATAAACTCAAAGAATGAAGATTATTTGTTTACATGATCTTTTAATAGTCACTAGCAAAATCTGTGTGCAAACCAAACAATGTTAAAATAATCTATTTGGGAAAAAAAAAAAAATTCTGTTACAAAATTATATCAATTGAAATTACCATATTTAAACAAATTGTCCTGAAACTGAAGAACTCTATAATTCTATGGCTGCATAGCTAGCTGGCAATCCTAAATCTAAAAATTTCGCAGATCAGATTCTCACATTTCCTTTCTGAATTTGTGAAAAATTCAGAAACAGCAAGTGTGATACCCCCCCCCCCCCAGGTTTCAGGAAACATGAGTTTTTTCAAATGTGAACAGAAGAACAGTGTAAATGAAACATTAACAACTATGTAATTAAATGATCAAAGTGCCAACTAACACTTTTTATTCAGTAATTAAAATTTGAGCACATCTGAAACCCACTTTGGTAAACTGGTTTTAACATATCAAATCTTTGTCATGGAACATCTGGTTTCCTGAATGAACAAACATATTTACAATGACATCAAAAGTACAGGTGAAGTGAATAACACACAGATAATACAAAAAAAGGTTTTGTACTGCCAACATAAAACACAATACAGCATTTTTCTTAAACAAGTAGGGAACTATATGGTACATACAAACAGGGGGAAGAATGATGGACCCAAGATAAATTATAACAGGTCGCTAAACAGGAAGTTAATAATTCAGACACCCCGACAAAAAAATGAGGTCAAAAATTTACATACTTCAGTTTTTTTAAGTATCCTTTACTGTAAACAGTCTGGTTATGCAGTTAATGAAACTATGTATTTTTAAAATCTGCATTTCATAGCCATAAACAGCAACACACACTGGTCAAAAAATAATTGTTGGAATATAAGTTTTACTAAATTATGGTTGCTTCTGTTTTCAAAAATGAGTCATGAAAATTTGTGTACTGAAGGAAGTATATCAAGAACCCTTCTAAAAATTATTAGAAATTTATGTGGAGGAGCAATTTACTGAATGATGAATATAATGAAGACCAAAGATATTACACACTCCTTCAAAAGTGCTAGAACTACAATTAACACTATGGCAGAAAATGTATATTTACCCAGACATGTGTGCTTAGAACATTTGAGATTCTCACACAGGCAGCTCTAACAATTAATTTTGGTGAAGAGGCTGAAGTGATACACTTTACAGATGTTCACCCAATTTAAAGCAATAAAACACTTCTAACATGCCAACTATTTATTCACTGAGAAAAAAAATGTCTTTATACATTACATATTTAACAACTTAAAAGAAAGGAGTTTTCACCAACCTACCTAAATTTATGAAATATGCATGATATTGCAAGTTTTACTTCTGTAAAATCGAAAAAGTTATTCCCACCCACCATGCATGTGTCCTATGAAATCTTCAAATGCAGTTTACTAGGAGCACATTGTAAAAAAATCAGAATAATCAGCAACTGCCCAAGCATAATAAGCAAAGAAGAGTTTTTAACGTAAAAAAACAATATCAGTTGAGTTACGTATATTCATACGATCTCTTCATTATTAACACATCCTATTTACTAAAAGAAAGTTATTCTTAAGCTAAAATGAAACTCCACTAATATCATGCATGTTAACTGCTAGAGGTAGTTCTGAAACCTGACAAGTGCTGCTACCACTGAGTGAAATGTTATTGCACATACAGTTTCAGTTACCCAGTTTTAACTTTTTCAGAAAAGCTTCTCCCATCCATTTTTTGCATTCAAAAATCTTTTAAGTCTAACATTAATATGATTCATCTTCAAGTAAATCAAATCTCTCTTCAAGAATAAGTATTCTTTTCCTGTAACTATCCAGCAGTCTCTGCACAATACATGCCCACAGGACTAACTCTGCAGTCTTCTTTCTCTCCAGATTTGCTTGTGAAAGCAATACAATACACACTAAATTATGGGAAAATTCCACCAAAACAATGGCTGACCACAGCCTACCACTCTAGTGAGGTTAAATACAGCATAACGTGACAATGCTGGCAGTTAATTTACAATTAAAAACATGGTTTTTAAAGCTTCATAAAAGTACAATCTTCACTCCTAATTTCGGATGCTATATTTAAAACATGTCATTCATGGTGCAAAAGAAAAAAACAACCATGGAATAAATTTTCTTTCAAGTGTATTTACAATATTTAATGATGAATAGCTGCATGAAAATTATTAACATTTCAACCACACATGCCGAATTCCGCTTAATGAATTCTTGTAAGATCAAAGTACAGACAAATGAATTTTAACTGGAATGTAAATCTGTAACCATTTTAAAAAAAGGGAAAAATATGGAATGCTGCCACTCAATCTCAATAGAAAGAACTAATCAATGTCCCAACAAGTTGCAATACAAATAAGCAAAAACTCACTGAAGGGTTACAGTTATCAAATTATTTTTCCATTTGTGTTAGCTGCACAAACTCCTCTTCTTGAGATGGAAATCATAAATGAAATAACAAGCCTATAATTCGCCATTATTGATTGGCAAATTCTGAGAAAAACTTTTTGAAAATACTAGTGCTAAACAGAGAAAATTACAGCAGCACAAAGAACTGATTTAAATGTAGATATTAGAATATTTGTAACTAATCTCGGCTTTAAACCACAACGTATTTCCTAATTTGTTTTTCACATTCAGTCTATGAATATATTATAATGAATCTGCAATAGTAATAACAAGAGTTAAAAATGGAGAGTAGTCTTAAAATAAGATAAATATACTTTCCCCATCATTCTAGCAAATCTGTAAACAATGTAGACATAAAATCATAGTTTGTTTCATGGTTTAAAGACAACCATGCACAACTCTCAGTGATATAAGCAGTTGCCTGTCCCTAATTTAGTCACTGGCACCAGGAAAGTGACAAGCACACCTTCCATACTTCATCCGGGGCTGGAACCCAGGCCCATCAGACCACTCAGCCACCAGGACAGCTAACCATGTTTTAGAACATTGTGATATATCATGAATGTATATTAAAAATGCCATACTTTTCAGAATGATCTCAGTAAGTAGAAGCAATATTATATTTCCAATGCACACCATGAAATCATCCAGATGTAAGAGGGTTTCCATGTGTGACTGTGGTGGGATGGACCCTGAAATTTAAGTCACTTCAAACAAGAATTACCAGCAACAGTCATATAAACAATTCACTGTAACATGATTAACTAAATAAAAGTGAGTATACCTTCCGATTACCTTTTCAATATGTAACACACAACTGCAGAACATTTACGGCCCTCCTTCCACAAAAACTGGTTTTACATGTTTTCAATTATTTTGAAAAGATCATGATGACTTTTAATCGCATACAGGAATGCATGTTAGAGTAATAAAGATATGATTTAAATTTAAATAATTTTATATAAATTACATAAAAATCTAGGAGTGTGGGCATGCTGACAAAATGCTCACACAAGTAATGGTTACTTAGGAGAGATTGATTACTAAAGGGGAATTCTGGTATACTTAGCAGCTTAGCTGACATCTCAGTTTTGCAAACCAACAGAAGTCAGACAATGGAGTGGCATCTCAGTTCACCAGAAGTAAGAGGATCAGACAACTGGAAAAGCAGTAAAAATAATAAGAGTAGGTGTAGTGATATCATTCTCCATCAGGGGTTTAAGGAGAAACAAATAAATCCTATTCAGTTGGTCCTGTGCAGTGAACATAAACAGGTTCCATAACTTTTTTAAGTAGCTGTTATTGTTCCCTGAAATATAACTTTAAGTGTTATGCAATGATCACTTCTTTAAAACTGCAATACATGTTAAAGAAAATATTTCATACTTGGATATGGAGGCCCCTGCCCTTTGAAAGCCCCTTGCCTTGCTAGGACTCCAGGGACCTACGCTACACTACTACTTTTTTGCAAATGAAGCTATGCTGAAGCACAAGTAATCCTACCAATTTGTAAGACAGTGGGAAAAAGTATTATGACCTGTTTCATGTTGCAGATCGAATACATAAAAAGAAAACTGACTCAGTATGAAAACAATCGAACTTGTTAAAAGCTTGTCAGGTAAAATGAACAGCATCAAAGGGGTGATACTTCCAACTATACACTCATACACCTTTGAAATCTGATAGCATCACCCCCAAACCTTTACCTGAGAAATAAACACAACACTGGTCAAAGCATTTTATTGGTCTAGTGACCAGTGTATTATATAAAGTTCTAGTCACAACATTTTACAGTAGGAAACCAGATGCTGTACACATACAATATACAGAGCAGGAAAACAGCAGGCCAGTAGATCTAACACACACAGAGACACAATTACATTCATTAAGCAAGCAAGAGAGGGAGGAAGCTATGGTATTATTAACAGTAATCAAGTCCAATTACACGCATTCAATATGAATTAAAGATCAAATATACAAAAGTCCATTATAAAAACAGATTGTACAAATATTTTCAGTTATTCCTTTGAACTTCCAACAGCACTGTTTAACAAAAACTAACTATCAGCATGAAAGGCATAGGAAAGCACACAATATGGAATGTCACAAGGAAAGGCAAGATGTGATAGGTCCAAAATTTCCCTCATACACAGCATGAAGACACTTTCTTGTTCATTGGAACATGGAATCTACTAATTATCCTAAACCTACAAAATATTAATATCATCAAATGCACAATAAATACATGCAGTGGAATTATTTTTACCTACAGGTCATTTTGTTAACCCCTTTTTTTGGCAAACACTTATTTTATTTTGGATCAGAAAATTATTTTAATTACATTACTGGATACATGTCTGTGTCAAAAAAATTGACTATTTCATCATGAACTAGGCATCAACGTTTACACGGTAATGAAGTAGGTGTCAACAGTTGTAAAATAAATAATAAAAAAAATGAGAGTCCAGTACTCAAAATAATGACACCATTGCAACCATGGTACTGAGGTTTGAATAGCGATTCCTTTCCTGATAGTTACAGAGCAGCAGTGTTGTGCAAGAACTGATAGGAAGTTTTTGCTGTACATACCATGAATGTAACAGTTCAGAGAATCAGCTACTGATGAGAATTCAAGAGTGGTCACATAAGCATTATGTGTGCTTCACAGTTGTAGAAGTTCAACAATATGGAACATACGTACAGATGCACTGTGTGGGATACGATCGTTCACATGGTCACTGTTAAAAGATGAGATTGTAAGAATTGCCCACAAAAATAGATACAAGCAGTGTCACTCATAGTCTATTTCATTCTTCAGAATGAGTTTCAGTAATGTAGGTGCACAAATGAATGAGTGACCAAAGTGCAGTCATGTCATTGTTACATTAGTAGCATGGTATTCCTAAAAATGGCTGTTATTGGAAAAGAATTGTAACTTTAATTCTATGCTGGACATTAAAATGAAATGGAGGAAGGGAGGCAGAGCCATTTGCATGCATGATCCTGCACACAAAAAGCATCTAATTTTTTTTTTTTTTTTTTTTTTTTTTAAGTGTGTCATTAACTCAGATTCCTACTGCACAGTCCTTGTCAAGCAGTAATCACAAATAAAATGAGTGCATTCACATGCAAAGTCATAAAAACAAAGACTAAGAATATATATTTCCCAACATGCCCTAAAATGAATGAACTGGTGGAAAAGGTTTCATTATACCATGGTTATTATGTAGAAAAGTTGTTTAAAATGTGAGCCAGAATCCTACATATGCCATCTGCAGGTCTGATACACATTTCTGTGTAAAATATTAACCTCAGTCAACTTTTTAATCCTCCCTTACATTTAAGCATTCATTCTTTATTTTTTTGTGATTAACTAACTTCACAGAGATATGTTACAAAAATTGCCTATTTTTTAGCATTCAATTATTTCACTTTTAACAGCAAATGCATCACAAAAAATTAAGTTGTATATTTATCAAATAAAAGATTAAGGCAACAAAAGCAAATTGCCTTTTATTTCTACTGCAAAACAAAAATAAGCATATGTCATACATTTTGATAATCTCACTAAGATGTTGAATGTACTTATATTAATTTGACACATTCTTTCTCAAATCACTTATTCACGTTATTCAATCCTAAATCCGGATTGCTGGCATCACAGCGTTAAGTGACGCACTCGGCTAATTATCGAGAGATCTGGGATTCGATCCTAGTGGTGGTGAAAAACAATTTTTCGTCTGATGTGCGTTTGTTAAAGAAAAACATGGAAAGAGCGACGACTTAGTCTATTTACATTGTCTCCAGGTATTTGGAAGATTTTCACCTTAAAAATTTTGTTTCGATTATTTCTGAACTTTTTTTCACTAAAATTGACTTTAACCTCATGATTTTTTTTTTGTTAAAACCATTCTTTTGCTATGAACAAGAGTTCTGGGTATACTCATTTGACCAAAAGATATTTGATCTAAAAGCTCATTTCACTGAAGTTTCACTTGCCCAAAAAGGTTAAATTTCACCAAACAGTCATTTATCAAAAGGCTGTTTCACCAGGAAGCCAAAGATCAATGGAAGTAGAAGGAAGCAAGAACTTCTGATGAAGATATAGTGTTTAGATCGAAAATTTGAGAGGTAATGTACCTTAATAAATTTATCCTCGATAATTCCCATTAAATATTTATGATACTGAAGGTAATAAGAGGAAGCCATGAAGTAATTAATTACTAGTATAAAAGTCATTTTAGTGAATAGCTTGTTTCAATAAAAAATATTCCCTGTACCACTGTGTTCATCTTATCAAATCACCATTTGTTGATAACATTACTTCGATGTTCTAAAAGTTCATAGATTCATTGTTACTAAGCTTAAAGTTCAAAACAAAAAACATGCTTTGTAATAGAATCTATCAGTTTGGTTTCACCTCTATAATATATAGCACAATGATAAACTTTTGGTAAACACATAGTAACAAATTTCAAACTGGGGGGGGGATTTAGTAAAAACTTTTTTCTTAAAGACTGGAGATAACTTGCCTTGTGGAGAATTATGTTTATATACAATGACGGTGAAACAAATTAGTGAATCAATCACTGCTATATGTTAGTACGTGCTAAATGGTGCAGGTAATGGGTTAATTTTTACTTTCCACAAATCTACAGAAAAGCAGAGAAAGTATGAACTTGTTTATGTGTGTGCTAAGTGCAATAATGGAACACTTTAAGGGTTTTTCCAACTATTAATGTCAGCAAACAAATCATTTCTCCAGGAGCTCATGTTAGTTAAAAGCCTTATGACCCCAAGATCTGAGTTCAATGCAACAAAAGCTGGGTGCATATTTTCTCTTCTAACACCTGCACTCAGAAAAATAGCTACAAAGCAGATTATATTTAAATCATCCCTGAGGTTGTGTTTTTTTTATAACTGCATACATCTGATCTTTTAGGAGTGTCATTTAGTTGTGCCTTGGGTGCAGAAGCTGACTGGCACTCAAAACATCAACATCTGTTATTTTTCACCCTTCTCTGCAAAGTGGAGATACTAACAAATATTTGTGCTGGAACAAAATAAAAGGGGGGTATAAACATATCATTGGATATCTTCATTTTCTTTTGCACATCATATATCAAGATACTATTTCTTTTCTATTATTCACTGTCTTTAATCATTTGTGGTCTAGGATAAATTTAATAGAAGTATTATCTAAGGAAAAGCTTAGTTTCACAAATTATTTTATGAAGATTGTGAATTTTATTCAGCAATGTTTTAACCAAGGCAAGTAATTTTTTTTTTATGAAGACTGGATCTTATTAAGCACTGTTTTAATCAAGGTAGGTGTCCTGTTCTTTCACTTCATTTACCATGTTAGGTGATTAATTTTCATTCACAACACTGTATTTGATCAGATGGACACAGTGTCAATGCTTCATATGATTGAGTTTTTACACAATATATTTACAAACACTGGTCTAAATAGTTTGTTAAAAAAAACCCAGTCCTGCAGATCATTTGTAATAAATTTGGCATAACTGATTAATCTTGTAGTAGCTAAATGTAAATAATTTAAAAATACAAATAAGTACTAATAATAATATAATTCTTTTTAAATAGAACTTTTAAATTAAAAACACTATCTTGCTTGAGATTCCCATCTTAAGATATCTACAAATCTTATCTGTTACAGACAAATTGCACACAAAATGATGATCTCCATCCACAAAAATATTTGAAGAGAAGAACCAGAACTATATACTAGGTTTTCAAACAATATGAGAAAGCACTGCACTTCATTGCATCCTTCAACAAAATACATTTTTTTTTATAAACAGACCTTTCAGTGAAATGGTGTTCTGGATTGTGAATTATTTCTTACATCTGCTAACACAAAGCTGTTTCTTTTAGGTAGGCAGGAGTTTGTGAAATACAGGTGCAAAAACCAATGCGTTCCTAAAATAGGGAAATGTGTTGGGGAGGAACACTCATTGCAACTTGAAGTGCCACACTCCAACACCTTGAAACAATAAGTGGTGGCCAAGGTAATATACCACAAACACCATGAAATCTATGTAATGTTCATTCATGTTTCTTTTCTTCTAAAATAATGACAATTATTGCACCTTCATCTATTAAATTTATGGCTTTCCAAGATGTGTTTTTATTTTTTCTTGCTTAGGTAGATAATTGAACAATGAAAGTCAATTTTCCAGAGAAATTCTCATTAAATTTACTTCCTCTTCTAAACATCATAATGCAATCTAAAGAAATTTGCCCATTTAAATCAAGCGATGCTCACAACTGAGGTAAAGTTAAAACCTAGCTAATATGAAGTGGGCATTGTGAGCACTGCCCTATTTAATCTGAACAAAGTTTGCATTGGCACTTGCTTTGCAAGCTTTTCCCATCACAGCCTTGCAAGATGGTGTTTGCCTGGAGAATGTGCACAATGCTGTGTTGGTGAACGCTACCTGAAACATACTACACAGTTTTTTTTTTTTACTGACATCAAAAACAAAATACCATTAGCTACAATAACTTTAGTACTGCAACCACATAGAAATTTTTTAATCAGAACTTTTGCACACAGCAAAACAGCTGGTTTTTAATACATGAATGGTTTTTTTTTTCTCCAGTGAAAAATACACATTCCAAATGAAAATTGCTTTTCTTGCGAGTCAGTGAGTTCATTTAATTTGTTAAAATACCTTGAGGCATGTCAAAGTCTACGTATCAACTTAAATAAAATTTTTGAAGGATAAATTGCCCTGGTAAACAAACAAAGAAAATAATCTGTCAAATTAGTATAAGGTATTGAATGGCAACTATGTCAAGAGCACAAAGATTATTTTAAAATTTTACTTTGCACCTTTTTTTTTTTTTATATATAACCTGAGAGAGAGAATACAGTTAATTCCTATGATCATAATTAAGTTCAGTGCTTTATTTTTTCTAAAGTTCAAAGGGAAAAGAGAAGGGTAGTGAATATATTTGTAGTCTTGGGTCCACTACAAATATATACACCACCCATCTTAGTAATGCACACTGATGTCCAAAATTAAAGCCCGGAAAGCAATGGGGAGCAAATAAACCACAGCATTCAATAAAATGTTACACTGTTCACAGGACATATGCAAAATGACAAAAGAAACAAATGCCTGCAGTGAAATTTGCATAGCATAGCAAAATGCTGCCCAACATGTAATTGAGTTACATACTTAAAATCAACAGGGGAACAGCAGTGGCATTTGCTGTTGACAGCACATGTAAGAAACATTCCAGTGGCTGCAAATGCTTTCCTTATGCCTCATACACATGCATCTAATGCAGTACAGGGGCAAGTAACAATATGAATAGAAGAAGGCCTAGGTTGGAAGGGACTTGAGTATCCATACCAGAGTGGTTTCACGGTTGTGTCAGCAATTCAACAACACTGGTGGGGTGTCAAAGGTCGTCCAAGTCTTACAACTCCTCCTGAGAACTGTAATGTTGCTTTAACCAAATGATGCCATAGATCCTATACAGCCTGTCAGTTGTCTTCAGAGCTCTCTGCTGAGACTAAGGTATCAAGACAAACCATATATCAAAGGCTTAATATGCCATTGGCCTTTCTACCAGGAGACCCATGGTTTGTATCCCACAGGAGAGCACACTTGAACTGGTGCATGCAATATTGTTTTTGGAGCCCAGTTGAGTGTGCAGTTGTTCTCTTTAAAGACCGGTTGAGATTCAGTCTACAAAGTGATTTTCATTGGCATTTCACCAGAACAGGGAACTCATAATGATCCTGCAAATGCCCATGAATGAGACTCTTTCAGAAGTGATGGTCTGCTCGTGTGGAATGGCATTATGTTCAATGGCAGTACATCACTCCACATGTTTGCAGGAGGCAACTTGAATGCACAGCACTATGGGAATGAGATCCTAAAGACCTATGTAGACTTTTTACCGGGAACCTGTTAGCTTTCATCTCCTTTTAATGGATAATGATGCTTGCAAGTGCAGGTTTCAGCTTGACGATTCCTTGCAGAGCAAGGATATTTGACGTATGGACTGGACCCTACAGAGCATGCCTGGGATGACATGAAGCAGTTTGTCAGCCCCCTCCCCGAACACTTCCGTAGCTACGCACAACCCTCTTTAAGGAATGGAATTCATCAACAACCTGGTGATGAGTATGTACTGCCATTGTGAGAGTTGTCTGTACAAGGTGATCACATTCCTTACTAAGACATTTTTAGGTTACATTAAAGTATCACACCTTGATGTCAGTAGTGGGTGTGACCCTGTATACACAAAATGTGCACATATTTTTCTGCTGTTATAAAATGTCTATCACTCTCTACATACTAAAACATGATTTTTCTTTTTATACCAATGAATGCTTCCAGACTCTAATTTTGGACATCAGTATAAATGAATGACAACATCTAAGTCCACATACAGTTTGTAAAACAGCACTGCTTTAAATCTTCTAGATGAAGACAGGAAGCTATGTGAACAACTTTGTGATTCATTGATAATCACAGAAGCTTTAAATAACTTCTCTTTGAAAAAAAAAAACTGGCAAGGATAATGAATAAATACAAAACAATGTCAATACCCATTCTGAGAAAATGCCCAATGAAAAACTGAACAGTTTCTACAAATTCAATAATTCACAAATCTCTGGCAGGACATTTATTCTTTTTTTTTCACATGGTCTTTGTTTCATTTTAGCGATGTAAGAACAGAACTACTTGAATCTAATCTTTTATCATTTATTTAAGGATTAATATGTATTTACATAATTTTACAAATCTGTGATTATGAACCTTACTGTACAGAATTCAGATACTTTACAACAGTTTTGTAGTATAGTTTGGATAAAGAAACACTGTTTTAGTGAACCAGTCACTCTACAGATTTTTTTACATAGATACAAATAGCTCTATGCAAATCTAAAGAAATGTTTGTGGAAAAGAAAATCTCTCTTCAGTCATTTCTATTTAGAAATTTATACACTTTTTAAAGAAGAGTAATGCTACTTGTTTAACAAACAAGACTACAGAGGATCACATTTCAAGATGGACTGGACCCTACAGAGTACACTTGCAAAAAAAATACATGATGTAAAAATGATCAAAAGAAAATGTAGGGCTCTGAGTATTAAGAATTTTACACACTATTATAACAATTCATATTAATTTTCTCTATCTTTAGTATATCAAAAAAATAAATTCTTGTGATTAAGAAATGTATGTTAATGAAATCTGAAATTAATTTTTTTAGACTTTGCATTGATATAGCAATAGCAGACTACAAGAGCAAAGTGTCAATTATGGAAAAGCAGGGTAAACAATTTCAAAGTTACAATTTAAGTCTCCTCATGAACTTCAGATTTTGAATGTAAAAGTAACCTTACTTTGCATTTTGGAACTGGAACTCTATTGCATTCTAGAATTTCTACAAAATAAGTATGAATTTTTTAGCCTAAGAGCCACAGTTCCAACATTATTAGAACTTTGGATTTGCTGACATGCTGCTCTTAAACCAAAGAACCACTGTACATATTTTACTCTTATGAACTGCCTTATCCTTTTCTACTTTGAACAAATTATGATATTCTGATGTGACTTCTGCCCATAGATGTCAACTTTGCATGCTTTGTACATATTTTTAAAAAAAACATTAATTTGGCATAATTAGAGCCCATGCCACAGATCATGACTTTTTCCAAGCAAATTTGCTCTCAGAAATTGCTTTAGAATATGTTACTGTTTCAATAATTCAGTCTACAAGAACTTGGTTTTTGCAGTTCTTGTACTGAGTGTTAGTCTAGCTTATGTTATTAAAGAATCAGTTGTAGCAAACACAAGTGTCTCTTTATTTCAGAGATCCCTCTCCAAAAAATAGGCAACAAGAAAATAAAAACTCTTTATCACTTAAGTCCTATTTCTTATGATATCACCAATTAGTAATTCAAGTTAAGCTTTGCTAACATCACATAACATTAATAGTTTTTGCTAAAATGCTAATACCAAGTTTGTAAAGAAAAAAAAAAACCAACACTGCAAAATGTCATGATTTAATAAGTGCACACAATTATTGAAGAAAAAAACAACAACACTACAGCGATTTAATAATTGTGCACTAGAGGTGCGCTTAACAGTAATTTTCTGATGACAGTTCTGTGGAACTAACAGTCACTTTAAACAGTGACAAAATTGCTGTTTACAACAGGGGTGATTGAAAAGTCATCTTACTTGTAACAGTGATAAAATCGCTGCTTGTGATGGATATGCTGTGAAACAGGAAGAGAGTGGAGAATCACAGTGACACATAATGCTCTTGTTTGCTGTATATACTCTTTCTCAGCATTTCAAGTTACTCAAAGGGGAAGATTTTGTTTCTTGCTCTCGCACTTTCCCCCCTCACGCCCTCGCAGTTTCCTCAAACAGGATTAGGGTGATAACAGTTTCACTCTGCTCATCTTCAGCAGTCAACAGTCCTGAGAGTAAAACTCCCCAACAGAGGGGAGATTTATCTTAGAACATGTTGAAGCCATGATGGCCAATTGGCCCAAAACTGTGTCCTGGTAACAGTGATTTTGGACCTGTTTGTTCCCCAAGCATTGCCCTGATCATGATATGGCTAACGGTGACTACTCAACAGTGATTTGATTTCCGACTCATCTTTATGGTGCACTACAGTGAAAGCATTTTTAGGTGGTGGGGTTTGGACTGCAACAACACATCCTGTGTAACATCCAATTGCATTTTGCCTTTTTCTTCAAAGGGTAGAAAGATCTGGCCAAAATAACACATACAGTTCTTGCTTTACAGTGGCATATCTTAATATTTGCAATAAACAGGACTACAAGGTCCCTATATAAAGCGCCTTCATTAAACAAAGGCTCGGGTACTTCAAGAAAACACCAAAATCTTGGTTTTTATTAGATCTTCCACTACTAATTCATTTACTGGTAACACAACAGAGGTGATGAAATTGTGATGTTCTCAGTGTGGTGCCAAAGTAAGAACTACACACCAGAGAAATGATAAGATGTATAATGGTCAAATATCTATCCACCAAATCTGAGAAAAGGTGGCCCATTGACATGACACTTTCCAGGTGACTGGAAAACCAGCTGCACTAATGCAGAGATTTGATTCCCACTTTTAGCTACAAAACTTACTCACTGTCATAAAATATATCCAAAAGATTTTAACCCTCTAATACTCGTGCCTTTTTTTTTATTATTATACGAGTAGAATCTGCCAGCTATGAACCAGCACATTTCAGATGTGACTGGCATCCTAACCATCTTTTGAGTCGGCCGTACTACTATATCATTGCCTGCACTAGTGACAACCTGATTTGTACATTTCATGAACACAGTACTTCAAATCAACCAATAGTAATGTGCCTTTTGAGATGGAAATGATACTCACTGAAAAAGATTCAAAAAGAAAAGTGTATGATTGAAAAATTGTTCAAGAATGTTGAATCTATTAACTCAAGTCGAAGCTGCTGACAAGAAAGTCTCTAAAAAATAATATGAGACAGTAATATTGAATGTTTAAGAAACCATGTTAAAACACAAAGCTCACAGAACAAAAGCTCTTATGTTAAATGGTACATTGCTAACTGCTAGTAAGCTCATGCTTAAAACAGAAAAGAATTATTCATACCATCTTCACCAACAGAGGTGAAGAATGATGGGGGAAAAAAGGAAATGAATCTCCATCCAATATAATTAAGTAAAAATCACACTTTTTCCTTTTCATGAATGTTGCCAGGAAGAGATATTTCTGAGCAATCAGTTTTCTCAACAGATGGCAAATTATACAATACTCCAAAGTACTCAACAAAATCATTTAGGAGTTTTATACGTGCTTATTGTTGAAATTACAATGAACACAGGCATTCTGTACTCAGCATGATGAACTCTACTGTACAAAAACTAAAAAGACTTCTTACCATGTACACTATTCAGATTATTAGTAGGGACATAGTATGTCGCTTGTTCAGATAAGTAAGATCTCTTGCCTGAAAGAATTTAGACAAAATTTACAGCAAACAGTTGCTTATTAAAATTCAGGTAAGTTGCTCAAAGCAGAAACATTTACACAAAGTGCAGCAAATAAAAATGTCATTTAGAGACCTGAAAAGAACAAAGATTAAGGGGGAATAAAAAAAAAAACTTACAATAATGATAAAAAAACATCACAAGCTAAAACTGCAATAAAAATAATCTCCATAAAATTTTTTTATACTTACATACATTCATTTCTAAACACATGTTTACAGGAATACATGAACAACTCCAACATATTTTGAAGTGCAAAACTGAATGCAGCTTCAATGAACAATAAGAGGAAATATGAAATGCCTGCAGAATTCTCACACATTAAATACCTCACATTTTCAGTATGACAACACCACAGTTACAACATACACTTGCAATAAACAAGTCTTTTGAACAACCTTATGTTTTTGCAAATATGAACTGCCAGCGACTACAAAATATGTGCTTTACATGCTAGTAAGATATCATCCATACCTGAAAATATACACCTAATTTTCTTCACTCAAAATTAAAATAAAAGTTCACTGTACACTATGTTTTGACTAGCTTACATTATTTAGCTAAATATAACATATAGTATTTAACAGTTTAAACATAACTATACAAAATAAATATTCTAATATATAAAACTCACCGGAAAAAATAATTTTGAGCAAATTGATACAGTGGGATAGGAATTAAGTAGAGGATAACACAAATATATGGCAGGGGCATGAGTCTACATCCTTAAGGTGAAGGCAGAAATCATAGAGGTAAAAACAAAAAGGAACTTATGCTGTTTTTATTATGTAACAATAAAGCCACTGACAACGTTGCATGAAAATGTTTTTTCAACAAGTCTGACGAATTCTTATAACACATCTTAGGTACATGAAAACCAACGTAAACTCAGTGAATACACTTAACTCTCACATGCTAATGAATTTCTTAAACAGCCTGATAAATGAGCAATCAAATCTGAAACTGAAAAACAAAAATGAACATGGTTGTGATATGCATCCCATGAATACTTTGATGGTTGGGAGCCACATTATCAGTGTTGTTATGAAATGACACCAAAATACTTATTGTATGTCTCACAAATAAATTCCTTTTACTTTGATTTTATAAGAGTTTGTGTTGAAATTCTTTACTGCAAACAGATTAACGAATCTCTAAAGTACACCATAGGCATGTAAGCTCATTCCTTTTTATACAGAAAAGCTACAATTAATTATCATTCATTTACACATGGGTAATAATGAATCGCACTTTTCTATGCCAAAAGTGATAAACTTTTCTCACCACAAACAATGATCAAGAAACTGTTCACTTCACTTGTATATATACAACTTGTACATCTTATTAAATATTAAGGAGTTGCGATTGCCAGTTTTTCCCATGCTTATGGTGTAAAATTACTTTTTAGCTTTTGTAAGTAATGCCAACAAAGCAAACTTGAAAATACTCCAACATTCTAAAAAAAAAAAAAAAAATGCATATGTTTGCCTACATTGCAATGGTAAAAAAAAAGAGGCTGTAGATCTTTCAATGGATAAATCTGATTCCTACAATGATTTTCTCAAAATAATTGGCAATTGAATAACTTCTGTCATGGAAAACATATGAAAATTCATAATGCTGAAATTAAGGTTAAGTAGAAGAACCACTATACTGAGTTACTTCAAAACTGTAAAAGACACTAAGCCACCATAATGCAAGTTTTTGTTTCACTGCAAAACAAAATTCCTAATCATTCATCAATTCATAATTGAACAGCAAAATTATCAAAATCAATCATTTAAAAATATTTTAATGAACTGATTATTGTCAGTACTCAGATCTTTACGGCACTTCTTTCCACAGTACACCTTATGTTAAAACTTATCCTGTGTCCATAAAATGGATGTTAGTTCAAAACACATACTAAAAACGCCATTACATCTTTGCCATACATTTTCAAAATATCAGATCGTTTGTTCTGCTTACTAATCATAAATGGAAATATCTACAACCATGTGCCTGATTCATAACATCATACAAAGTTCCTTTCATAGTTATGATACATATAACAAGGAAAAAAAAAATCTTGTTTGCCAGGAGTATTAAAGTTTGTCATATGTAAAGAGTGATAGCAACAACAGAAACATAGACATTAATAAGAGAGAGGATGAGGCTTTTGAATGACAACTACAAAACATTTCAATATAGAAGAAATTCACAGTGTTGCATATAAACATTTATGAAAAGCTGTCTTACAGCTTTGCCTGAGGCAGCAACATACATTACACATCAGCAAAATGATCAAAACATTAAAAGATGGAACACGTAGTAGTGATTTATGGCCTGTTCATTTATAACAAATACTTTATTAAAATAGAATGCCAGCTCACTCTTGGAAGAATATGTCAAAATCAGTGATTGTTTTGTGAATAACAAGGAAACAAAAAATTATAATTCATAAATTATTATAGATAACCTGGTAATTTGTGAGACATTTTTTTTATGAAATTCCTGATTTCTTCATAACTCAAAGTTTGCTAACTAGATAAAATGTCTCAAAAACTTCTTCAGAATTTTTTTTTTTTATACTTTCTAGTTTAATAAATGCATAACTGTCGTTACAGCTATACTGATGGAAATCTTATGGACCTAAATTTAAAAATAACTATGGCTAATAATTAATGCCCAATTAATTATGCATAATATCAATTTGCATGCCAAACATGTATATGATTTTTATTCTGCAGATGAATAATACGCATTGCATAATTTTAATGGCAAGGCTGGGTGTTATTACACATTTACATTTTATGCATTGTTCTAATGTATAGCATGACGGATGAATGTAAAAGCACATAGTAAAAATAGTTGTGCGACCGAAAGTTATTTCTTTGGCTATCAATTCTTTCTAACTGACCCTGTGTATGAAATTTATGTGAATGATTTATTTTTCTATTGTTTTGGAGATTTTTTACTAGGCCATAAAAGGAAAAAGAAAATGCTTACTCCAGAAGTAGAACTTCACAAGCCAGCTGAAATAACAATGCTATTGTTTCTCAGATATTTATGGAACCATTTATCTGCCTGTGAATGAAACTGCAGGTACAAGGGCAAATATCGAACAGCTGTGAAACATGGAAAAGACCACCATGCACGGGTGAATGATTTTTCTTTTCTTTTTCTGTTTTTTCGGGATGCTGGCCACATGTGGATCTTATTTCAGGCTATATTCACAAAGGTACGTAATGGCCATGGACTTTACACACATATTTGTGTTAGCATTCACAGGAAACCTTTCAAATACCAATAAGCCAGATGGATGGCAACTGGCCATGGTATTCAAACTTATTCTCTAAACTGCTGATGGTCCACATGCAAAAGTCAACTCAATTGATACTTCAAATCGATAAGTCTATGCATGGCATTCCATGAGAAAGTGGTATATGCAACTAGGACTAGGAATTTTTTTTTTTAGTTATTTCTAGAACAGTACCATTTATATTTTGTAATAAGATTTATTTGGTGATACACTAAGTGGCCAAAATGTCTCAACACTGAAGAAAAAAATATTTCTCTATTAATACAACACACTAACTCACAGGTGTACAAATTAGTCTGAAATAGTAGACAAGTAACCATTTATACGAAGTTAACCGCATCAACGACTGTGCACACATGCATGTTCTAGAATACACAGCCATATATATTTGTGCAATTCTTTAACCTAAATACATAAGTGTTAAAATATACACACATTGGTTTGCTGTCTTTTGCTACTTCTATTATATCTGGGAACATTGGACTATAGGAAATTGCTAATATTATGCAATGCTTTTCTGGGTAGTTATTTTCCCAATAAAAATGCCGAAGAATACACACATTGATTGCATTAGTAAATAGTTGTGTGAACAAACTTCTTGAAATAGCAGAACATCAGATCACCTTTTCCAATGTTAACAGTGAATCATCTTTGGAGCCCAATAAATAAATAAAAAATAATAAACTGCCTTAAATGGGCCAATCGCAAACTTCCCAGTGGTGTACATACTTTCCACTACACAGTAAACAGTTACTGTATAGTTAAATTGCGATCTTTAAATAACACTTTCTGATGAATGTTTTTAAAAAGAACATGTTTTTCTCTATACCTCTGCATATTTCATTACAGGTTTCCTTCATATGCAGATACAGCTGTATATTGATTTCGGAAATCACTGCCACAGCCTGCCAATAATTCTTCAACAAAAAACCAATCCCAAGTCTGAAAAGTTTGAATACAGTTGCACTAACCAATGCACAGAAATATAAAAATTAAGATGTGCACTGAAACTAAAATGTAATATGATTAACCAACTGTGGGTGGGGTGAGATATTAATAAAAGCAGTTTTTATGTTCTTTAGAACACTTTATACTAAATCTGTGCAGATAATATATTTCTATTCTGTGAATTAAGATCTTCAAATAGCCTGTTGAATATGAAAACCCACAGAGTAAGGAAATACTGAACTTTAGTTTTTCTGTTATTGAATTACCTTGTTTAATAACAAATATGATTTTTTTGTCTTTCCAATTCATCACTGCCTCACATAAGAAAGGTAGTAATAACTCACCCATAACCATTTCCACTTTTCTGTTTTAAGATTAGTATGCAATAAGTTTTGAATGTGTAACCTCACTTTCCATTACACTAACATAATACATAATCAGCATATAAGTTTACAAAACTGGCAACACTTACAACTGCTCATTAGTTACCATGATGAATTAATCAACTTCTTTCATAAAATGATATTAATATGAAAATACAAGGGTTGTACCAAAAGTAATGCAAAAGTGGGCATAACTTTTTATCAACTGACAGAGGTCATTCAAATTGCACATGTTGGTAGAGTAACTCTTTCTCTATAGCAACCCTTCTTCTTTGTGGCCGGTAAATAATGGATTCCAAGCAGAAGCAATGTGCCATCACTGAGTTCTTGACGAAGGAAGGGTGCGAGATGACACCATTGACAAAAGCAATGTGCACAGATGGATGAAGAAGTTTAAAGAAGGGGAACCCAGCATTGAAGACAAACCACGCAGTGGGAGACCCATCATCTACGACCACTGACACGAATCGTCAGTGAGTGGATGAACTGATTCGCGAGAAGATATGAGTCACAATCTGTGAGCTTGTTGCACAACTGGACTGTCGTCACAAAGCCATACAGAAAATGGTGAAAGACTTAGTGTATCGAAAAGTGTGTGCAAAGTGGGTACCTTGGCAGTTAACACCCGACTTGAAAGAGAGAAGGGTAGAAGTCTGGTCTGATCTGCTGGAAGCATTTGAAGCCAATCAAGACACATTTTTTCGATCTGGTGAAAGGGGATGAAACATGGACATATCTTTACGATCCGGAAATGAAGAATCAATCCATTGAATGGTGTCACACCTCTTCATCAAGGCCTAAGAATTTCAAGAGCCAGCGATAAGTTGACGTTTTTTAGGATAACAGGGCTGTCATTCTCCTTGATTTTCTGGAACATGACCGTACCTTGACCAGTGAGCGGTACATTGAGACACTCAAGAAGCTTAGAGAAGCCATAAGGAGGAAGAGATTAAACAAGAATCTGAAAAGATTCACATTCACCATGACAATGTGAGACCACACACATCTTTGGCAACAAATCAGGTGATCAGCAAATTAGGCTGGTTGGTGTTCTTCCAGATCTGGCACCCCCAGACTTCCACCTGTTCATTCTAAAGAAGGACAGTCTCCAGGGACAACAATTTGATGAAACAGACGAGGTGAAAGCGGCTGTGAAGAAATGAGTAGAACAGTTGACACCTAAATTTTTTCAAACAGGATTCGAGAGCTGCGTTCAACGATGGAGCAAATGCCTCGCTTGTGATGGAGACTATGTTGAGTAGTACCTTTGTATAGAGAAAGAGTTACTCTACCAACATGTGCAATTTGAACGACCTCTGTCAGTTAATAAAAAAGTTATGCCTGCCCACTTTTGCATTATTTTTGGTACAATCCTCGTACAGATAAAATAAAAAAACTGGCACCCAGCTTCTTTAGCTGCCACAGACACAGTCATGGATCTTATGAATTATTTAATGCAAACACATGTGAATCTCTTAAACTATATGCACTGATACATGGCAACACAAACTTCCTTTGTTTTTTAAAGAAGAAACAGAACAGCCAAACAACTTACAATAATTCAGCTACTTCAGCTGCAAGCAAAACCAAATAAAACTGTAATGCATTTCATCATACCAAACAATAACTTCAGATGATTAGGAAAAATGTTACACACACTTCATCAAAATCTGGTATAAACTCTGTTTTGATGGACATTAGTTATTTTTATCACAATATCTACTTGATAAGAACAGTACCACAACATCAGCATTAGAAGCAAAGTAGTATGTTACTTTTCTTTCCAATGATCCAAGTGAGTATTGTGTTAGTGTCTCCAAACAAGACAATTTTTAAGTCCTAACTAGAACATCAGATATGCAAAAGGTAGCATTTTCCGATATACAAAATTTTATTACCTAAGGAAAAATAAAAGCACCTTCTGAAATGCATTAGTCACTTGTAAACACAGTAAATCTCACAAACACACACGCATGCACACACACAAGAAAAGAAAAGGCCTCAGATTAATGAATGGATGAAGAAAAGAAAAAGCAGTAGACATTTTTAAGAATGCATGTTAAGCATGAAATGCTTTGGGCGGCTTGGCACCTACTGCTCTAGTTCTTTTACGGCTTTCTGGATGAACAGAATTCGAGCATGGTAATACTATGTGGTTAGGTACTGTGAAATGGCTATATTTGCGTCTTCCTCCTGGTGTAATTCCCGGAATTTGGAAGGAATCCTCGTTTTCGTCAACGCGAAATACTGCAGTGGCGGATATTCCAGATGGTTTAGATGTGCGATCCTTAGATGACTTGGAATGCTGGCTACTTTCTTCTTGAAGCATCCACAGGTCTTTTTCTTCAGACATGCGGCGTTGGAGCCTCACGATTCTTGGCGTGGATTTCAACTCGTCCTCCGAACGACATCGAGTCAAACGGTCGTGCAGCATGTTGTTGATGCACTCGTCTTGCATGCTACAGCTGCGACGGAATGATATTACACTTTCTGGAATGCCGGTGGTGCCATTGCATGGAGCATATGCCCACAGCTCCCCATTTATAAATGGATCCTTACAATCAACATTCTTTGATTTTTCATCAAGAAGTCCATTGTCTCTTAATTTGTAACCCTGTAGAGAAACTTGAGGAATGATGTGGACTTCATGAACTCTATCATCTCCATTCAGGTAACTGTCCTCAGGAATGTTATTATTATCTTCAGAAGTAGTTTCTTCAGTCAGATCCTTAGTGGAGACAAAAAGGTTACTCAGGCTGCCACTGTCTTCTTTGCTTCCCAAGCCACTGCTCTCTGAGTTTTCAATGGTCACAGAACAACTTGCAACATTCTGAGGTTCATCCTCCTCTTCATCTTCAGTGAATGTGTTCAGGGACTGCTCTGACACTGAGCGATGTTTCCAACTCACTATTGCAGATCCTGTGGCCACTTCTGCCTCCAAAATAGGCGATAGCAGGGGAGCAGGGGAAGGACTTCTAAGATGCCTCCGTGGCACACCTGTGAAGACCACAAATAGCAGATCATGTATCACATTAGCAGCTACAAATAACTTAAATCATTATGTTAAAAAGAGTAAAAATATTTGTTAAACAATGTTTCACTGAAATACTTTGCCAAAATTATTATCAACTGTTTCGAAAATTAATGACAGTTTTTTAGCAATTGCCAAGGTAGAATCTATTATCAACTAAATAATAATGAGGAACCGTACACCAGTCCCACTTAAAATAGTATAACTGTATTAGTAATCCGAATTTCTTGGCATAGATTATAAATTATAAATCAAAGTTTCCAAGCTTTCGCACATCAACCAGATGGGTTTTTCAAGGAAAAAGCTTCCTTGAAAAAAACCCCATCTGGTTGATGTGCGAAAGCTTGAAAACTTTGATTTATAATCTACGCCAAGACATTCGGATTACTAATACAATTATACTATTTTAACTATTATCAATTGTTATAAAATTCAGTGGTTTTTTTTTTTTTTGTTGGAGAAAAAGTGCAGGAACATTCAATAATAAGTTGCTGACGGGGGCGGGGAGAGGTTGACCTCATAAAAATCAAATCAGTCTCTTGAACATTGTTTTCAAGTCTTATTACTGTTGTACGGCACAAACTGCAAAACCTTAATTTATATATTTACATTATACTGTTATATTAAAAAACCAGCATTCTGTAACAGTTTTATAATACAAACAAAATAATGAAATTAAATTCTATGTCAAGCTTATCCACAAATGAGAGTTAAATTTGTGCTAAGGATTGCATTACAATGAGGAACACACAGAAGGAACTGCATTTTGATACTAGAATACAGAGTTCAAATTTTGTTCCAACTCTTGAGATATTTGGGAAAATATAAAAATACTAACTACACATAAAAAACATAATCAAATTCTTTGGTCAGAGGCTATTACAATCGAAAAAACCCACAAAGAGAATTGTAATACATCTACACCAATGGAAATCCCATACCCACGGAAATATCTGATTGAGCAGGAAAAGAAGAAAATAAATAATAAAAATGAATCACAGACAGGTATAGACCTGAATAACTAGAAGAATAACATAACAACTATTTTTTACAACCAACCCGATAGATGGCGCAACACAGCATGGTCACATAGGTGCACGCTGATACGAACATAGACGAGATTTGTAGACGTGTAACAACCTGTTCAAGTCAGCATTTAGTGCATACCAGCTTCACACGGCATCAATTTTCGATTCTAGTACCACCAATGAAGACCGTGATATAAACGGATTGAAACTAGTATGGTTATTTTTGAGTGCTATGTGCCTATGCAAAAATTGTCTGCCTTCCATTCAATGGTAAAACTTTATTCAAACCTCTTAATCTCTTTTTCAACTTAGAATACTCGTTTTAGTTAGTTTACGCTTTCAACTCATGACGTCTCTAAAGGCTAATGATTTTATACATACTGTAAATAATCTTTTTATCTCTAGAATACTTTTAAACTTCACCTTCATTTTCCCATACTTCAGACTTGGGTTGTATATTCTCAAACATACTGGTGAATGTCTTTAGTTTTTTAAACCAACTCCTCAAGGACTCGTAAACCCGAATTTCAGCGATATGTACCAGAAGAATAAATCTGCCAACAATAGCCTTCCAAAATATGCAGCAATATTGGGTAGATGCACCTTTTTCAGGACAGTTAGTAACTATGGAATTGCTTATATTTTAACTGATCGCAAACTTATAAAATAGCAGAATTAACGAAGCATAGCACACTTGGCTTGAAGATACTTTATAACATGTGAAACAGTAATAGTTGTTCAGCTATTGATTTATAATACAGCCACGTAAACCAATGGTTAAATTTCGCTAACCAAATCACATTCTTGAGATATTTCTATTGCTCTCCTTTGCTCCTTGTATCCACTGCTTGAATGTCCTCAAAGAAGTGATGATAGGACGATCTTTGTATGATTAAACTGGGTTATCAGAATCGGTCAATCCCAACAATTCTAATGAGCTTATTGCTGTGATTGTAAGAGAAGACCAACCTGGGTTGATTATCAAATTCATCTGAGGAACTCCCCTTTCACATTAGCTAGATACCTCATGGTCTGAAAAGTTCACTTCAGCTGTAAAAGTTGCTTTGGTTTTTCTTTTTGTATCATCAAAACCCACAAACTATGTTTCTTTCATTATGTTGAAATCTCCTAGGTAACTTCCTGATTTCTCATTCACAATATAGTGTATTTCCCTTCACATACAAAGGTTCTACGTAGTCTTACCATAAATACTGTTACAAAGTATTCAATGAAATAACAAAAGAAATTTAATGATATTTTAATATACCTGTGATATGACATAAGTAGTATACTTGTGAATACGTGGCACCAATCACTTTTCAAAATGGCATCCTTTTGCCTTCACACAGTCCTTCAGTCTCTGTGGACACTTATCAATAGCTTTATGCAGGGTCTCCACAGGGAAAGCTGCTACTGCCTGCACCAAAGAGCATTTGAGACTGTCAATGCTGGGGTGTCTCTTTCTGCAGGCCATGTCCTCTACTGTGGCCCACAACTTGTAGTCCAATGGATTGAGGTCTGGGCTGCTTGAAGGCCTATCAAATTCGCCTGAAGCCACTCCTGGATTAAATTGGCCTTGTGGGCAGGTGTGGAATCCTGCTGAAAGCTCCACTGTCAGTTTTGGAAGAGGGTGTGACTCACATTTTTTACCATTGGCTCCAAAACCCTGTCCTGGTAGACTTTGGCAGATGTTTTCACTCCTTTCTCACAGAAATGGAGCTCTGTGGTACCCTCGTAGGAGACTCCCCACTAAACCATAGCAGAAGCAGGATGATGGCCCCTCATGATCCTTGGTGCTTTCTCCTGAGCTTCTTGTGAGGTTGATGCATAACACCATGTCACTTAGGCAGTTGAAAGATTCTTCAATAGTGAATTTTTTTTCATTAGAGAAAAGGAAATGTCTGTGGTGATTGTCTGCATAATTCTACAGCAAATGTTTTGCTTTTAGCACCCTCTGCTGCTTCATTTGTGGGGTGAGGAAGTGCCCTGTACGCTGCCGGTAACCTCTCACCCTTAGCTCACTCCGCAGCACACGTGACGTCGACATTCTTGAAATGTTCAGCTCACGAGCTATCACTGATTGTTTTCTGACAGGATTTCACTAAATATGGGCTGCCACTGCTTTCACCAGGTGAGCAGTCCTCACGGTACATGGCAGACCCTTTCTGGGGCAGTCACAATGGTCCTAGTCTCGAAGAACCTTTTTATGGTCTCGTAGACAAAAATCCGGCTGATTTTCAGCTTTTTCAGCATGTTGAAAATCTCGGAAGCTGATTTTCCAACTTTGTGAAGTGCTATTTACAGCAACACGATTCTCATAATTGCCCCACTCCATAACAAGTACTTCCCGAAACACGTTATCTCCTCTGTGACTGAGTGCACAATGATTCACTAGCTGCTTCACGACTTCTGGCTGGTCGGTGACGTTGCACACTGGTTGCGCTCCATCTGGCAAACATTTGTAACAGTATTAATGCTAAGACTGAGTACAGTAATACATTATGTACAAAAAGAAATTTTTCTGTATGCAACTTGGAAAAAAAAATCAAAAGCAAGGGGTTAACTACTCTGCCATCTCTCTCTCTCTCTCTCTCTCTCTCTCTCTCACACACACACACACACACACACACCTATGTTAAGGTAATTGCATGTTAGGGTTATGTTATTTTAATTAAATATAATAATTCAAAAACTCAAAACTAAAGGTTTTGTGTCAAAAAATGTGATGGAATGCCATTCCTGTGCATTCTGCCAGAAAAAAAAACAAAAAAAAAACTGGTAAAACTTTAAGTTTTGCAGCAATTGCAAAAGTCTGACCAGTCACTTGTAATAAAAGATGCAAAAGTACAGTTTTTGTAGCATCCCAAAGCTTAAAGGCATCTCAACTGAGTTGCAGGAATATTAACTTACATGAATAGGGAATACCTAACCTGGATTTTAATCTCTAAAGTTCTGAAGGAAATAAAATATGAAATCATGAGAGTATAGATGTCATACACAATGCCCAACCATCAATTTACATGCCTCAGTATAATCATATAATCATATGAGTGTGCCTCCCTCCTTCCTCTGGAAATGTGAATAACTCTCATTTTCTAAGGAAAAAAAAAAAAAAAAAAAAGGTATTTTGCACAATCAAATGATAAAATTATATAATGTTTGTTTCTGCCTCACTGTGGTTTTATGCATAGTATAAAAGATAAATAAAAGAATTCAGATTTTTTTTTTCCACAGTTATAATCATGGAGCAAAAAATCTGGATACTATATAGCAGTGGTGGTCAACACCATTAGCTGGGAAATATTTCCTTGAGTTTCATGTATGTTTCATCTCTACTAGTTTTTGTTCTGGATAGTAAGTTTAGCATTTTACTTATGATAATGATAATTTTATTAGTAGGCAAAAATTAAATTTAATTGATCAGAATCTGTAATGTTAACTGTTGGGTGTGAGCTGCAGCGGAAAATTTGAAATCCTACCGCATACAGTTTAAAAGAATTGCAGAACACATAAAAAAGAAATTAAAGCTTAACAATAGATCAGTTTAAAGAAATCTTCCACAGCAGAGAAGCAAAGAAATGTCTATCACCCACGAAAAAAAAAAAAAAAATTATGAAAACACCTCCAATAAATTCACCCCCCTCCTCCCCCTTGTGCGAAATTATCACCACTTAGTTTGATATTTGTACAAGAGCTGCACACAGGTTAGGCAGGAGTTGTCATGGGGAAGAACTCTGCTGAAGAGCAGGCCTGTACGACAGTTCCAAATAGTGCATTACAGCCTTCAAAGAGTGTTGCAATAAGCATCAGCATTCATGAATGTTCACTGAGTCATAAATTCCACCAGTAAGATGCCTTTACGGACCCAAAAGACTTTGACCAGACATTTTGGGCACACAAAGTCAGTTTGAATTTCTTCAGCTGTTTTGGTGAGTTAGCACCATGCCATTCCAGAGATTGGTGTTTGCTCTCTGGGGTATAGTGTAAGACCCAGGTTCCACCTCTGGTAACAATGTGATCCCCATACTCCATCACCATCACACTGATAATGCACCAAACTGTTAATACAGCACCTCATTTGCTGTTTCTTGTGATCATCTTGTCAGGCCTCATGAGACCTATCATGCACAAATTTTGTGGTAAATTGAGATTTTTCCTCACAATTTCATGAATTAAGGGTTAAGAAACTTCAAGACATTTTTTATGCAATTCCACAATTGTCAAGTGTCTGTTCTGTCTAATGTGTGTGTCAATCTTTTCCGTCAGCTCATCAGTGATGAGAGAGAGGTAACAAGATGACTCTTAATCACAAACAGCAGTTCTCCCATTGTTGAACATTAGACACTGCTTCATCACACTTGCCTCGTTCGTTACTCCCTCACCATGTACCACAACAAGTTTATGAAAAATTTCAATTGGTCAAACATGTTCTGTATTTGAGAAGTGAATAACTGACTGCACTTCACACAGTCAGTGGGATTTTCTATCTTCTTGTTCATCACAAATAAACTCCCTAATCAGTAGAACTAGCACATGAAACACTCCGGTTGACAGCTAACACACAACTATGCTCAGCTGACCTTAATACAGCAACAGCAGATCATACACATGGACGCTATATGCAAATGTTCAATACTTTCTGGATCACCTTCGTACACACACTCTGTACCGCTGATCCAAAGAGTAGTTGAATTGGAATGGTGAAGATGTGTGATTCAAAATGCAATATTTTTTTTGTATGGCTTTTAAAACCATGGGTTGACCAAAACATGTTATATTTCATAGTCTAATAATCTTTACCACAAGAAAAATGGCTAACCTTTAATGTTACTCTCTTGGTTAACTTTGCTTTTACATTTAATTATGAGGGCATGGTAATAGCAACATACAAGATAATGGAATTTAATATTTCCTGACAACAGTACCACTAAAGACAGGCAGCCATGCAAAAAGATAATAAAGAGAGCACATATTCTTGTTACATTAAATACTGCACTGTGAAATATATTTTTAAACCATGCAAAATAAATATGCATTGAGAGGTTTCCACATATGGAATTGATGTGCCCTAAGGCATATATTTCAAAAGCATGTCACATACTTTTAATCAAGAGGTGATACAACTTGGATGTCATATGTACACTTCATAGCCAAATAAGTGGTCATCCAATCAAAATAGTGCATTACTTCAGAACCAATAGCTGGGAAGAAAATCATGCAGCACATAATAAGAGTAGTCACAGAAAAAAAAAATAACCCTCTACATTTAGCAAAATTCCAGATAACTCCTCAGATCATCAACTTATTAGTTCCAATAAAACAATTTCTCCTGAATCATAATACTACAGCCAAAACAGGAACTGAGAGGTAAGCAAAGGCTCAATACTAGTAAACGAGAAAGAGTAATTTTTTGCTATGCCAATGCAAGACAGTAAGCACTGATAAAGCATCTAAAAAAATTACAGGATTTATTCATTCATGTGCCTAATTTTTTCAACATCTCTGACTCAAATAATACCATAATTCTGAAGCTATGAGTTACTATTCTTATGCTCTAAAAATATTCAAATTTCAAAACTTGTCAATGTACTAATGCAGACCACAAGCTGCTGTCAATTTATGTGCTATTTGTGTATGTGCTAATGCAGCTTGTCAATTTCATAACTTGTCAATGTGCTTATAACCCTTATTTTCTTAGAGATGCATGATTTTTTTTAAAATAGTCTTTAAACAATGTATGAATTCCTCTGAATAATTTTTCAGGTATTAAACATAAGGCTTACAAGCTTCTCACGCTACAAAATGATAAAAAAGAAGATAATATGACCATTTGATGTGGCAATGAGTTTTCAAGAGTTTGGGTGTTTTAAAAGTTAATTATTTTGGCAATTTTTTATGAACTGTGTAGCAAACTTTCCTAATCTCTACAGGCCATACAACATAGGTTGCATATGGTCATTATCTGGAATGCAGAATTTTTACACAAAAAAATGTTTTTTACCAGATATTTTTTTCCGCTTTAGTAGTAAAAAAATATTTATTCTTAAAACTGCACATTCAAATTATACAGAATGAACATCACAGATAGTCGACAAAACTATGGATAAGTTGATCACAGGGAGGCAACCTAAACCATGATTGCAGCAATACATTTTTTATTGTGACTTTAAAAGTTTTTTTGTTTTTTTTACCAAAGCTTAATTTTGTGTACGCTTCTAGGATTCAAAGAGGCTCTTTGTTGCTCAGCAGGGCACACCATGGGCAAACTCATCTCTCATTATGATTGCAAAAAGCATATACACTAATCAGCCAGAACATTAAAACCACCTCTGGTTTATGCAAATAAGCATGCATGCCACCAATAAGCGTCATGTGCCAAGGTCGCGAACAATATATATAATACCTGGGTCGGAGTTTTCTCAGTCAGTATTTCGTTTTGTCTCAGCATGGGAAAAGCAAAGGATTTATCTGATTTCGACACAGGCCAGATTGTTATGGCAAGATGTCTTGGTAAGAGCATCTCTGAAACAGCTATGCTGGCAGGCTGCTCACACTATGCAGTAGTTAAGTACCTATCAGAGATAATCATAAACAGGTAATACTTCAATCTGTTGACACGGCATGGCCTGCACATGCCTCATTGATGCCAGAGGTCAGTGAAGGCTATTTCATCTTGTCCACTGCAACAGAAAGGGTACTGTGGCTGGCATTACCCATAACTTAAGTTGTAGTGAAAGGCCCAATGTGTCCGAACACATAGTTCAGCGTACGCTCTTGGACATGGATCTTTGCAGCGGCAGGAGCATTTGGGTGACTAGGCTCACAGCCGTTAACTATCGTCAAAGCTCGCAGTGAGCATGTAATCATCGACATTGGACCATAGAAGACTGGAAGAGGATCTTGTGGTCAGATGAATCCTGTTTTCTGTTACACCATGTCTATGGATGAGCTCGTGTGTAAAGTTTACCCAAGGAAGCCTTCTCAGCTAGATGCACTGTGGGATGGATCCAGGCAGCTGGAGGGAGTGTGATGGTCTGGGCAATATTTTTGGGAGGAACACTTGAATCCACTATTTCTGTAGAATGAACTCACACAGCTGTCATGTACTTGAACATCATGGCTGACCAAGTACACCCCTTAATGGCAATTGTATTCCCTGGCAGATATGGCGTCTTTCAACAAAATAATGCTCCATGCCACACTGTGAAGAAGGTTCAGGAATGGTTCCAAGAACATGAAGAAGAATTCCATTTATTACCATGGCCCCCAAATTCGCCAGACACACTGTGAAGAAGGTTCAGGAATGGCTGCAAAAACATGAAGAGGAATTCCATTTATTGTTATGGCCTCCAAATTCGCCAGACACACTGTGAAGAAGGTTCAGGAATGGTTTCAAGAACATGAAGAGGAATTCCATTTGTTGCTATGGCCCCCAAATTTGCCAGACACACTGTGAAGAAGGTTCAGGAATGGTTCCAAGAACATGAAGAGGAATTAAATTTATTGCCATGGCCCCCAAATTTGTTGGACATGAATCCTATTGAGCATTTGTGCTTTGAGTTGGAGAAAAGGATACCAATAATGAAGAAACAATTGTCACACATTATTTATTACATATTAAACATTAGGAAATATGTAATAAATCATGAGACAATATTTTCTTCATTATTGGTTTCTTCTTATAACGTGAAATGGCCTTTCTATTGAAAAAGGTACTAGCGGCATAACCCCAACCATGTAATTTACAGGAACTGCGGGATCTTCTGTTGCAGTCGTGGTACCAAATATCAAGAGACACCTACCAACATCTCGTGGAATCTAAGCCTCATTGGATGAGAGCTCTTTTGGCAGCAAGAGCAGGACCTACATCATATTAGGTAGATGGTTTTAATGATTTGGTGAGCTGATTGGCATATAACATGGTGCAAGGCACATCCTTTCAAGGTTGTGCATTACCATGTGATAGTCATTAACAAGGGCTGATTTGGAACCAAATTTTAATCCACCAGCAGAATCTTTAATACCAGGAACCTTAGACCAATAGTTACAGAAACAGGATGAGCATCCCTTTATTTGGAATGCTTATGGCTGGAAGTGTGTTGGATTACAGATTTTTTTGGTTTTGGGGGTATTTGCCTATGGTATACCTATATAAAGATATACTTAGGGGTTGGGATGAAGTCTAAACACAAAATCCATTTATATGTCAAAAAATCAAAAGGATTTCAATTTGTCAAAAAAATTGAAGTTCAGGAACAAGTTGTTTAAGAACAAATCAGCAACTTGAGTCATTTGCAAATGTTTCCTGAAAAGAATGGATTTCACAAAAAAGCCGTTTCCCTCATATAATCAGTCAGAATTACTTTTCACTAGACACCAAATGTTCATCAGGGTGTCAGTGATGAGATTTATGTTCTGATCAGAAGATGAACTTTATTTAAAAGTGTAAAAATGCAATAAATTTCATGAAAGTCTCAATAAAAAATAATCATCCACCAATCACACTTAGCAAACAGAAAAAGGGATAGAAATAGCGAGAAGAAGAAGTACCATACTTGATAATAATTGTGGTTGGGCACTCCTGAACGAATGGCAACAACTACTCCAGTGACATAGTCCTGATGCAAAACTAGGCTCTAGTTTGAAAATTTGATCACCAAATATATTAAAATTACCTCTATAAAATTCAAAAATTTTCCCTGTAGATTAATCATTTAGAGGTGCCATGATGTCATCAATTACTAAGAAAAATAGTTTTTCCATAACGTTTAAAAACAAATTTAATCTAAATTGTTTACTAAACCTGAAGAGTCAATGAGCGACAAAAACATGTGACTCTGAAGCAATTTATGAACTGTCATTCCCTAGAAGTGCCAATGAATGAATCACTGTAAAAGAATTGTTTTAGTAAGTCAAATCCAGAGAACCGATTTGCCCATCACTACAACAGAACAAGGCATTAGAGCCCCGCCTAGGGTATCTGAGGTCACATGTAACCATCAGTGGACAGAGACACCTGGAAGACTTCTGGAATTTTCCATTTGTGATGCCATGTTGGCACTTGAAAAACGTTTCAAATATGTTTTTGATTTTTCGTGGAAGATGACAATCAGCCTTTGGCCCACTAGAAACGCTGAAACTTTTAGTGGTGGGAGCTATTTATTGTTGCCTGGTATCACTTGTGACAGAGGGAGCAGGAAAGGTTGCATACAGTAGTCATAACATTCTAACTCAGGAAGCAATCATTATTTTCACTATTGCCAATTGCAGCTGCTTTCAATTAAAAAAAAAAAGAGTCGAATTTCAACAGTGAATTATTATTCTTTCAAAATTTTTGAATTTCAGGTGAAAGTAAAAAATAAGGATTTTCCCAACAAAGAAAAATCAGAAATTTCTGGACAACTCTTACCCCTACATTCATCCAGAATAAAAAATTTCTACAGCACTCATTTCTCCATCAAAAAACCACAAACAATGCTCAGAACATTGGAAATCTAAATTATGGGTTTTATTATGAAACATACGAAGTGTACAAGATGCTGGAAATTATGTTTGTCACAACTTTGGCTTTAGAAGTGTGCAATGTTAGTGGAATCATAATTTTGATTTCTTCATGTTTTCACAAAATTATAAAAAAGTTTCGATTTGTGTCTAAAAAGAAACGCACACATGCAGCAATTGATATTTCAATAAAAGTACACTCTTTAGACTTGCTAAGGTATATTTTTGCTTCACCATCTCCAACAGTAGCTCATGAAATTTAACATGATAATAAGATGGCAGCTGCTTTAGCTGAGAACCATCCTTCCACATTAAAGCGGAAAACATTCCTTAAGAAAACAACTACCATTTTCTATAACCATTAACCTCTCAGTAAAGTAAAAAGTTCATGTTTTTCTAATATAGTTATTGCAGCTTCTATTTGGAGTAGCTTCAGGGAGGTAAAGAATATGAGAAGAAAAAACAATTTTCCCATTGAAATGTAAAAATTCTAAAAAATATCAAAATCTTTGAAGGGTGCATTATACAATTTGAAGAAGTACAAACAGCGCACGCACGCACACACACACACACACACACACAAATGTTTCAAAGGAAGCTAATGAATGTTTTGATAATATAACTGAAACACATGAGGTAATTCAACTAGGAAACATGATTAACATAAAGATAGATGCATTAAAAAAACTATGTTTTCCAATAAATATATCGATAATTGCAACATTTGTCACAGAATAAGCATACATTATCTGCACTGTGTATTCATCCATAGAAGTAGTGAAAAAGGGGAGTTATTTCACCATTATTATCTCTGTTACTCATGTTAAAAAAAAATGTGAGTAACAGAGATAATAATATGGGGAAATAAACCCCTTTTTTCACTACTTCTATGGATGCTTCTAATAATTTACATTGAATTCTAGTTCTACTTGAAGAACCTACATTTAATCTTCCTTTCCTCTGAGTTCCTTTTTTTTTTTTTTTACAGATGTTTCTGCCCTCTGGATTTTATTCAAGGCCTGTCCTCAATGTATAGAAAGATTATCAAAAGCTTTGTTTACATCTCAAGAATTTCAATTTTGTTGCCTGGTTTCTCATACTGTTGTTGCCAGGTACTAAACTGAAATGTTTTAAGTGTGTATTTTGTAATTCTGTTGTTGTAATTAAATTATTGAAGACACCACTTATTAGTTTTGAAGGCTCATAGATGGCACTGTTTTATTGGATATAATAACTTTCTTTAATTATTCTCTTGTTTAGCTAATACAGCTAATAAGAACAATATAGCTAATAAAGAACATTACAGAAATACACAAGACAAGGTGGAAAGGAAAAATGTTGTTCCACTTAATCATAACAATAATTATATTGAACAAACGTCTTGAAAATTGGAAATCAAAATTAAGGAACATCAAATGGCTATTACTAACAAAGATCAAAACAGTGTATTAGCAAATCACATGCAGTTATGCAAATGTGAACCTTGATGGAAAAAATTAAAGTATTGGACTATGAATCTCATAAAAACAAGAAATTAATATTAAAGAAAGTTATTACATAAAAAAAAACATTACCATAAAAGGTTGGAAACGCTGTCAAACCACGGTAATATTTTGGAGCCAAAGCACACACACCATATCCCCAAATTATCTTTTAAAAACGTAGGATTTGAAAAACGTCATTTACAATAAAAAAAAAAAACATGGTAGATAAAAGCTCTGGCAAGCACTTGTGCGACCACTATGGCCGCATCTTCAGGCCGATGAGTGAAACCAGAATTAGAACGGCACAAGGTTAAATAGTGACAGATAGGAGCACAAATAATACACATTAGACATTGCCCTTTACTACAAATTATTACAAGTCTTTGTAATTACTTAGTTTCTTTCTCCCGTGAATACTGTAAAACCAGGTTTCTCCAGGCGGTGGGAATGTATACAGGCACATTCTCATTACAGCATTTTGGTCCAAGTTTTATGATATATAGACTCTCAGTAAAGAGCATAGAACATTTATTAGAAGCTGTCGATATTAAGTTCGCATTGTCCCAGTCAGGTCTCAAGCCTTTTTCAATAACAGTTTTTGACAATGTCGAAGTGGCAGATTTCTTACGGATGGCATATCTGCGTTCAGCCAAACGAATACCCAGGCTTCGAAATGTCAAGCCCACATAACAAAGATATGCCGATTGTCCATTTTTATCCATTAGAGGGATATTATACACTCCAAAGTGGGAAATACGTGGAACTATGTCTCTGTCACGTCTAATTACTGAAAAAAGGTTTTGGGTTTTTACACCGAATCCAATACAGTATTTTTTACAGGTATTTTTTAATAAAGTGACCACAGATTTTTGGTAGTCCATGCTCCCCACATATTTAATCGTGTGGTAAAGGTTTTTCGTTCATGCTGTTGAACAAGTCTTTGAACACAACCCATGGGGTATCCATGCACATCAGCAATCTCCGTTATTTTTCTCAGTTCCAAATTTCGACTATCAGAAGTTGAAGAGTGTGAAAATGCCCTGTGTACAAGAAATCTGAGTGCTGAAAATTTGTAGGGGGTTGGAGTACAGGAATTGAAGGGAATAATAACTGGAGTTGAAGTTGGTTTTCGGTAAACTGAAAAGTTGAAATGTGAGTGGTTCAAGGTGTGAAAAACCATAAAATCAAGATAAGGAAGTGACCTAGACTCCTCAATCTCAACAGTAAACTTAATACCGGGTATGATGGAGGATAGGTTCGAAGCCAAATCAAATATTTCGGTTACAGAATGAAGCCAAACAAAGAAGACATCATCAACATATCTCAGGTATAATGTTGGTTGAACGGAGCAAGATTTTACGTAGTTGTCCTCCAAATCTTGAAAGCAGTATTTCGACAAGAACAGGTGACAACAAGGAACCTACAGATGCCCCCTCATTCTGTTTGAAAGTAGTCTGTTTAAATCTGAAGAAACACCGGTCTCCAACAAGTTTCAAAGCCTGTAGGGTTGAATCAATTTCTGCAGCAGTATAGGAATTTTGAGTGTACAAGATCTTTTCAATCACGTTATAAACAACTGAGCAAGATACATTGGGAAATAGATTTACAACATTTAGTGAAGCTAGAATGAACTGAGTTTTGGGGAATTGACATGTTTTTATTTTTGTAATAGTTTCAGATGTACTACAAACAGACTAGGTTGAGTTTTTAAGTAAGGGGTTTTAAAAAGGCTGCTTAAGATTTTCTAGGTTTCTTGTTGGTTTGGCATACCCAGAAATCAGGAGTTGAACTGGGTCGCCTAGTTTATGAGTTTTTACTTTGCCAAAGGCCTCCGGAACTGTAGATCCTGGGGGAGCTGTAACATGTTGCATGAAATACAATTAGGTAAATAATTTAGACAATTTTGAAATAGTATAAGCTGTTGGATCAGTATTAATTATGGAATGGGGGATATTTTGGATGGTGCCAAGCATTTTTGCAACATATTCAGATTGAACAAGAATTTTCAATCTGAATATGTTACAAAAATTCATTCAGATTGAACAAGAATTTTCAATCTGAATATGTTGCAAAAATTCATTCAGATTGAACAAGAATTTTCAATCTGAATATGTTGCAAAAATGCTTGCCACCATCCAAGATATCCCCATTCTATAATTAATACTGATCCAACAGCTTATACTATTTCAAAATTGTCTAAATTACATAACTCTGTTTTTTTTTACCTAATTGTATTTCACACAACATATTACCTCCCCCAGGATCTAGAGTTCCGGAGGCCTTTGGCAAAGTAAAAACTCATAAACTAGGCCACCCAGTTCAACTCCTGATTTCTGGGTATGCCAAACCAACAAGAAACCTAGAAAATCTTAAGCAGCCTTTTTAAAACCCCTTACTTAAAAACTCAACCTAGTCTGTTTGTAGTACATCTGAAACTATTACAAAAATAAAAACATGTCAATTCCCCAAAACTCAGTTCATTCTAGCTTCAATAAATGTTGTAAATCTATTTCCCAATGTATCTCGCTCAGTTGTTTATAACGTAATTGAAAAGATCTTGTACACTCAAAATTCCTATACTGCTGCAGAAATTGATTCAACCCTACAGGCTTTGAAACTTGTTGGAGACCGGCGCTTCTTCAGATTTTAACAGACTATTTTCAAACAGAATGAAGGGGCACCTATAGGTTCCCCTTTGTCACCTGTTCTTGCCGAAATACTGCTTCAAGATTTGGAGGACAACTACCTAAAATCTTGCTCTGTTCAACCAACATTATACCTGAGATATGTTGATGATGTCTTCCTTCTTTGGCCTCATTCTGAAACCGAATAATTTGAGTTGGCTTCAAATCTATCCTCCATCATACCCGGTATTAAGTTTACTGTTGAGATTGAGGAGTGTAGGTCACTTCCTTATCTTGATTTTATGATTTCCTACATTTCAACTTCTCAGTTTACCGAAAACCAACCTCAACTCCAGTTACTATTCCCTTCAATTCCTGTACTCCAAACCCCCTACAAATTTTCAGCACTCAGATTTCTTGTACACAGGGCATTTTCACACTCTTCAACTTCTGACAGTCCAAATTTGGAACTGAGAAAAATAACGGAGATTGCTGATGTGCATGGATACCCCACGGGTTGTGTTCAAAGACTTGTCCAACAGCATGAACGAAAACTTCTACAACCCTGACTAAAAATGTACCCATGATTAAATATGTGGGGAGCATGGACTACCAGAACTATGTGGTCACTTTATTAAAAAACACCTGTAAAAAATACTCTATTGGATTCGATGTAAAAACCCAAAACCTTTTTTCAGTAATTAGACGTGACAGAGACATAGTTCCACGTATTTCCCACTTTGGACTGTATAATATCCCTCTAATGGATAATCGGCATATCTTTGTTATGTGGGCTTGACATTTCGAAGCCTGGGTATTCGTTGGGCTGAACACAGATATGCCATCCGTAAGAAATCTGCCACTTGGACATTGTCAAAAACTGTTATTGAAAAAGCCTTGAGACCTGACTGGGACAATGCGAACTTAATATCGACAGCTTCTAATAAATGTTCTATGCTCTTTACTGAGAGTCTATATATCATAAAACTTGGACCAAAATGCTGTAATGAGAATGTGCCTGTATACATTCCCACTGCCTGGAGAAACCTGGTTTTACTCTATTCACGGGAGGAAGAAACTAAGTAATTACAAAGACTTGTAATAATTTGTAGTGAATGGCAATGTCTAATGTGTTTCATTTACATAATGTGTATTACTTGTGCTCCTATCTGTCACTATTTAACCTTGTGCCGTTCTAATTCTGGTTTCACTCATCGGCCTGAAGATGCGGCCATAGTGGTCGCGAAAGTGCTTGCCAGAGCTTTTATCTAGCATGTTTTTTTAAATTGTAAATAAAGACGTTTTTTAAATCCTACGTTTTTAAGAGATAATTTGTGGATATGGTGTGTGTGCTTTAGCTCCAAAATATTACCGTGCTTTTGACAGCGTTTCCAACCTTTTACCTACACAATTAGCACGAAATAACTTTGATTATTACGTAAAACATTACCATCAATGAGCCTTCAAAACTAGTAAGTGGTATTTTCAACAACTTAATTGCAACAACAACAGAATCACAAAATACACAATGAAAATATTTTAGTTTAATAACTGGAAACAGTATGAGGAACCTGGCAACAAAATTTAAATTCTTCAGATGTAAACAAAACTTTTGATAATCTTTCCATACATTGATACAGGCCTTGACAAAAATCTAGAAGTTAGAAATGTTTGTAAAAAAAACCAAAGGAACTCAGAGGAAACAAAAATTAAATGAAGATTCTTCAAGTGAAACTAGAATTAAATAAATATATCTGGGTAAAGCCTTTAGTAAGTGATTTAAACAATTTACATTGTATTATGTTAGAAAAAGTAGAGATTCAAGTGGACCACATGAACTGGGCACAAAAACAAATAATATCCATCATAGAAATTATACTCATTACTGAGAGACAAATCTTCATGAAGAAAGGATTCTTCATTTCTCCAGTACACAGTAGACACAAATAAATGCCATTGTTGGAGCAGAGGAATCATAACCCCAATGTTTCCAAGTAGACATCTCTGCAGAACACTTGAAAATTGGAGCATCCTGGAGTGGGAATTGAGCCTGCATCTCCCAATTTCCATTTGAGCACGCTACCCATTACACCACCAAGGACAATGAATCTCCAAGCAACTAAAGCTTAGGAAACTGAATAATTTCAGATTTGCCTTAGTCAAAGCATCTGAAACTACAAGAAAAAGCATTGGTTGCTTCAACTGGTGCACAGCTCAAGTTGCTTAGAGTTCGAAGCTACAGCTGCTTAGCTTTAGTTGATTGGATATTCACTGTCCTGGATAGTGTAACAATAGCATGTTCAAACAAAAATTGGGAAATGCAGGTTCAATTCTCACTCCATGGTGATGCAATTTTCATGTTTTCTGAAGAGATGATTACGTGGAAAACAGTGAAATTATGGTGCTTCAGTGCCAAAAATGACATTCACAAATAATAAGTTAGAACAACTAATTTATGTATTGGAATTTATAGCAGTGATAAACAAAAAAGGGAATAATATAAGAATATGCAACACCACACAAGAATTACAAGCAATGGGACTAAAGTTCAAATTAAGGCATACATGGGCTGATTATTGGCAGAGCATTTGAGGCACCTGCTCAGCCCCCCCCCCATTTTTGGAGTGGTCCCTAAAATGGTTTACATTGCATAGATATACAGTGTTGCAAAAGGATTGATACTGCAATGTTTATCATAAAATAATGGGAAAGTTTTTTGAATCTCAGAAAAATGAAGGATGACATATTCTGTATATCTGAACCACACCAATAAATGAACCAATTACTGAACATTTTCCATTACTTGACTATTCATGGCAGTGGCTTGTACCAATGTTTCAGCAATTTTAGAATGCATACGGTTATGCAAGTAAATAAATAAAATGAAAAAAAAAACAGTGCTAAGCAATTAGCCAAAGTGACACTTTTTATTTCCTAATTAGTGAGCTCTTTCTTCAGACCACCTTTAATCATACATGCACATAACACAACATGGAGGAGGGAAAGTCAGCCCCTGAAGGCATGGCATCAACAAAAAGCAAAAATAATAATACCAAGAATTTGATAGACAATGTAAAACGAGGAAAATTAAATACAGAATATGAAATAGATGAGGTAATAAAACAGGACAGAATCCCCAAGAAAATAACCACAGCTACAACACATAAAAAAAAGAACTTATCAGTAAATAGCTGTTGACAACAAGACGTGACAAATCAAATGAAATGGTTATTATTTCTAGATATCAATGTAATCCCAAAATGAAAAATGTGACAGAAGAAGTTTTCAACATGAAGTAACATACAGCACATATGAAGTAATAGAAAAAATTAAAAAGGTGGCAGAAGCAATGAACATCAAAAGTACAGTTCCAAGAGACTCTTATTTCAGAGTTATTTGGATTAATAAAAAATCATAGGCATGATCTACCAATAAGATCAGTTGTCACTACGAAGGAGGTCCAGTTCATAAATTAGAGTCATGTTTACTTATTATAATGGAACAAGAATTGGTATTATAGATCATATTCCATAAACAGTTCATTTGAAATGTTGAAAAATAAAAGTGCATTGGTTTTAAATGAACACACAAGAATGATTAGTTTAGACATAATTAACATATGCATCACTGTCAGCACATTAATACTGTATATTTTACTGTTTTCCATGTAGCCATCATTCAGAAAATTACATCACCAGAATGGAAATTTAACCCGCATCTTCTGATTTGCATTTCAGCATGCTCCCATTACACCACCCAAGCCAATGAAGCTCCAAGCAACTAAAGCTAAGCAGATCTGAAGAGTTGTTCAGATTCCTAAGCAACATCTGCTTAGCTTCAAATTGCTTAGAATTTTGCTGTCCTAGCTGGTGTAATGGCAATTCATGAACATAAATAGGAAGATTTCGGTTCACTTCCTGCTCCAGGGCGATGCAATTTCCAAAGTTTTCTGCGGAGATGTTACATGATGAACAGTAATCTTGAGCAATTCAAAGTCATATTCTGATTGCTTGAATAATTATACCAATATTCCATGTATTTATGAGGAATATTTCTTCCTTGATTTCTGTATCAGTGACTTATGTCTAGACATGAACACCTAATCACTAAACACTATTTTTAAATGAACTAAACAGCCATGAAAATATAAAGTTCAAAAATGTTTCAGTCGAGTCAATAACTGTACCTATAATTATGTCATAATAACTCCTCTCCTTTCTCAAAATCTGATATGCTGTATTTGGAACTTACTACCTGATAATCTTTATGCAATGTTGTACTGTTTATTTCTTAGTATTTTTTACTTTCACTATAAATTCCTATCAAATTTTCTCTCTCATTATTTTGAGTTTTTTTTTTCAGTAGCAAAAATGAATGCCCCCTCTTCTCAAATGAAAGAAAAAAGCAATGATGCTTCAGCTGAAAATATCATATTCAGAAGCAAAGTCTGAACTCCATCAATAATTTTTGGCAGCAAAAGTATGATATTTCCAGTTGGTCATCAATTCTGTTACAGAAAACAAAAGACTAAAAAGAAGGATCAGTGCTTTTGTACTGTATGCTAATTCTAAAAATGTCATAAAAAAAATAATATTTTTAGCGCATTTTCATTTAACTCGTATCATGAACTTTATAAACAGGGCACAAGATGTATAATTAATAAACTACAAGATGTAGCATAACATACCATTGACATGAATACAGAAAAAAATATGATATACACAATATACTCTCAAGTACAAAGAATGCATATTCTAAAAAATAAATAAAAGCATTGTCAATGTAAAAAACATTACGATAACAGAGACCAATTCTATAGCACAGTTTTAAAAGAAATACCTCTGAAAGTTATAAGTTGAGGAATATGACAACTACAATAGAACTTCAAAATGTTTGTACTGTATAAGATCTTCACAAATGACTGATTGCACTGGAAGCTTGATTATTGTGCATAAATAGACATTCACTTTCTCAATTTTATGTGTAAATTAAAAATTCTAAGGCAATTTGATAAAGATTTTAAAAGAGAGAACACTGTTCACGAACGAATCCTGGAACTGAAATTTTTTCTTTTCTTTTAGTAATATATATATATATATATATATATATATATATATACTGATGGCTTTTTCTTGAAGAAGGAGTTCAAGATGAAAAACCCTTCTGCCTCTGCAAACTCAACGAGAGTATTTCCACGTTGACATAACCAACCTTAAAAAACACCATAATACCTTCAAGTTGGAACTGAAGAACAGGTTCTCTGCTTTAGAAGGCCTAACATCGGAAGAAGTGGACATCTCTGAAGTTAACAGAAAAGTAACCAAAGCTCTTATGGAAACAGCAACAAAATTAGCTGGGTCTAAGAACAAGTTGCATGTAAATAAATTATCAGGAAAAACGAAAATGTTGATGCAAAAAAGAAGAGAGATGAGGACAACTAAAGGAGATGTGACTTCCAAAGTGGAATATATAGAGCTATGCAAGACAGTACGAAAAAGTATCACTGAAGACGTAAGGAAATTCAACTGTGAACTAGTAAGGAAAGCAATTGAAAACAACCAAAGCCTAAAGATAGCAAAGGGACATCTCAGTAAGGGAAGAAAACAGATTATGGCACTGATAAAAGAAGATGGTTCTGTAACAAGAAATAGAGGCGAAATTTTGACAAGAGTGAAAGATTTCTACTCCAAATTATATGAAAGGGATGATACATGCACTCCAGACATCATGAAAGATAACAGTACCAGAGTTCCTCCAGTCCTTCCAGCAGAAGTTGCACATGCAATCAAGAACATGAAGCGGGGAAAAGCTCCAGGAGAAGATGGAATTACTGTAGACATCATACAAGAAGCAAGTGGAGAAATCGAAACAGTACTCGCCCAAATTTTCACTCGATGCCTTAATGAAGGAAAGATTCCTGAGGATTGGAACACTGCTACAATGATCCTGCTACATAAGAAAGGTGACATTGAGGATCTCGGAAACTACAGACCTATCAGCCTCCTATCAGTAGTTTATAAAATCTTCACTAAAGTTCTTTCACACCGCTTGAAGGTAACACTGGACATGGCTCAACCGAGAGAACAAGCTGGATTCAGGAGTGGCTACAGCACAATAGATCATATCCACGTACTGAGAGAACTAATTGAAAGAGCGAGGGAATATGAACTTCCATTGTGCATGGCTTTTATTGATTATGAAAAAGCCTTTGATTCGGTGAAACCATCAGCAGTTACAATGGCTCTGAAAACCTGCGGTATTGAAGATGCATACATTAATATTATTAATAACATCTATGAAAATGCAAGTGCAAAGATTAGGCTGTTTGAAAATACAACACACATAAAAATTGGAAAGGGAGTGAGACAAGGTGACACCATATCTCCGAAGCTCTTTAATGCCACATTGGAGGGTGTTTTTCAGTCACTGAGCTGGGAAAACAAGGGGATAAAGATTAATGGAGATTATCTAACCCACCTTCGTTTTGCTGATGACGTAGTCATTTTTGCAACTACTCCATCAGAGCTGCAGAGTATGATCCAGGAACTTGCTGACAAGAGTAAAGAAGTGGGATTAAAAATGAACTTTCAGAAGACAAAAGTGATGTTCAATGCTTTTACAAGAAATGAAGATTTATCGATTGATGGAGAAAAGCTGGAGATAACAGACACATACGTTTATCTTAGACAGCAGATATCCAGTGAGGGTCACATTGATGAAGAAATTAATCGGCGTACAAAACTTGCCTGGAGAGCTTTTGGAAGAAACAGCATAATTTTCAAGAGCAATATGCCATTATGTCTTAAAAGAAAAGTGTTTGATCAATGCATCCTTCCAGTGCTTACGTATGGTGCAGAGACGTGGACCTTAACTAAAAGAGACATACAAAGGCTGCAGACAACTCAAAGAGCATGGAGAGGTGCATACTTGGTGTAACCAGGAGAGATAAGAAGAGGAACTCGTGGATCCGAAAAATGACAAGAGTGGAAGACATCATGATCAGAGTTAAATCCCTGAAATGGCAATGGGCTGGACATACTGCCAGAAGGACAGATCATCGATGGACAGCCGAAATTTTAGATTGGATTCCAAGGGACAGGAAAAGACCCAGAAGAAGACCATATGGGAGATGGGTGGATGAAATTCGAAAGTATGTAGGGGTGACATGGAGGAGACTGGCACAAGACAGACCGTTGTGGAGGAAACTTGGGGAGACCTTCGTCCAGCAGTGGATTGATAATGAATGATGATGATGATGATGATATACTGATGGATTTAACTGCATAGTCTTGTTTGCGTTTATAAACTACCCTGGGATGTAAGGTCAGGTGATGCGTAACATCACAGCCTCTCCTTGACAAATGTCAACCCCGCCTTCTCGTGGTGCATCCTGTTCCCACTAAAGGGGCTCTGACGACCGCCAATAGCGGTATAACTATACCATCGGGATTAGAGGAAATTCTATCCCACACTCACCAACCCCGCTTGGCCAGCGTGGTGAGTTATGGCCAAACCCCTCCAAAATGACTCCACAACTTAAATCTTGGCCCTCAGTCTCCGGCAGCTGGAATGTACCTGGCCAAGGCAGCGGCCAGTGCGACATGAAGGCAGAGGGTGCTAAGAATCCCCGGAGGACCGGACTAGGCTGCCATCTGATGCTGACCTTGGCTACGTATAATGGACGCTCCCTATTTTCTGATTCAAGGCTTCTTGAATTGGAAGAGGAACTACAAAGGATCAAGTGGGACATCGTGGGGCTAAGTGAGGTAAGGAGAAAAGGAGAAGATCTCATCGAACTGAAAAGTGGACATCTCTTCTACTATCGTGGCACAGATACTGGCAGAACTAGTGGTGTTGGATTTATAATAAACAAGAAACTGAAGGATAAAGTGGTAGAAGTTGAAAGTTCCTCTGACAGAGCTGCACGACTCGTTATCCAACTATCGAGAAGATACCAGGCTCAGATTATTCAAACTTATGCACCCACCACAAGTCATCCTGAAGAAGAAATTGAAGAATTTTATGAGGAAATTTGTCATCTAAATAATAAAGGTAAGCAGCACTTGAAAATAATTATGGGAGATTTCAATGCAAAAATAGGGCAACGGCAACAGAATGAAACTTCAGTAGGTAAATTCGGTCACGGCAACAGAAACCAACGTAAAAATACTCTCGTTGAGTTTGCAGAGGCAGAAGGGTTTTTCATCTTGGAACTCCTTCTTCAAGAAAAAGCCACACAGGAAATGGACATGGAGACATCCAAATGGGACGACAAGTGAAATTGATTTTATTATGTGTAACAAAAAAATTCGTCATAGAAGACTGCAGTGTGCTAAACAAGTTCAACACAGGTAGTGACCATAGATTGGTAAGATGTAAGATGCACCTCAACACTAAACTTGAACGTGGCAAGCTCATAAGACAAACAAAATGTATTGACATAACCAACCTTAAAAAACACCATAATACCTTCAAGTTGGAACTGAAGAACAGGTTCTCTGCTTTAGAAGGCCTAACATCGGAAGAAGTGGACATCTCTGAAGTTAACAGAAAAATAACCAAAGCTCTTATGGAAACAGCAACAAAATTAGCTGGGTCTAAGAACAAGTTGCATGTAAATAAATTATCAGGAAAAACGAAAATGTTGATGCAAAAAAGAAGAGAGATGAGGACAACTAAAGAAGATGTGACTTCCAAAGTGGAATATATAGAGCTATGCAAGACAGTACGAAAAAGTATCACTGAAGACGTAAGAAAATTCAACTGTGAACTAGTGAGGAAAGCAATTGAAAACAACCAAAGCCTAAAGATAGCAAAGGGACATCTCAGTAAGGGAAGAAAACAGATTATGGCACTGAGAAAAGAAGATGGTTCTGTAACAAGAAATAGAGGCAGAAATTTTGACAAGAGTGAAAGATTTCTACTTCAAATTATATGAAAGGGATGATACATGCACTCCAGACATCATGAGAGATACTAGTACCAGAGTTCCTCCAGTCCTTCCAGCAGAAGTTGCACATGCAATCAAGAACATGAAGCGGGGAAAAGCTCCAGGAGAAGATGGAATTACTGTAGACATCATACAAGAAGCAAGTGGAGAAATCGAAACAGTACTCGCCCAAATTTTCACTCGATGCCTTAATGAAGGAAAGATTCCTGAGGATTGGAACACCGCTACAATGATCCTGCTACATAAGAAAGGTGACATTGAGGATCTCGGAAACTACAGACCTATCAGCCTCCTATCAGTAGTTTATAAAATCTTCACTAAAGTTCTTTCACACCGCTTGAAGGCAACACTGGACATGGCTCAACCGAGAGAACAAGCTGGATTCAGGAGTGGCTACAGCACAATAGATCATATCCATGTGCTGAGAGAACTAATTGAAAGAGCGAGGGAATATGAACTTCCATTGTGCATGGCTTTTATCGATTATGAAAAAGCCTTTGATTCGGTGAAACCATCAGCAGTTACAATGGCTCTGAAAACCTGCGGTATTGAAGATGCATACATTAATATTATTAATAACATCTATGAAAATGCAAGTGCAAAGATTAGGCTGTTTGAAAATACAACACACATAAAAATTGGAAAGGGAGTGAGACAAGGTGACACCATATCTCCAAAGCTCTTTAATGCCACATTGGAGGGTGTTTTTCAGTCACTGAGCTGGGAAAACAAGGGGATAAAGATTAATGGAGATTATCTAACCCACTTTCGTTTTGCTGATGACGTAGTCATTTTTGCAACTAGCCCATCAGAGCTGCAGAGTATGATCCAGGAACTTGCTGACAAGAGTAAAGAAGTGGGATTAAAAATGAACTTTCAGAAGACAAAAGTGATGTTCAATGCTTTTACAAGAAATGAAGATTTATCGATTGATGGAGAAAAGCTGGAGATAACAGATACGTACGTTTATCTTGGACAGCAGATATCAAGTGAGGGTCACATTGATGAAGAAATTAATCGGCGTACAAAACTTGCCTGGAGAGCTTTTGGAAGAAACAGCATAATTTTCAAGAGCAATATGCCATTATGTCTTAAAAGAAAAGTGTTTGATCAATGCATCCTTCCAGTGCTTACGTATGGTGCAGAGACGTGGACCTTAGCTAAAAGAGACATACAAAGGCTGCAGACAACTCAAAGAGCATGGAGAGGTGCATACTTGGTGTAACCAGGAGAGATAAGAAGAGGAACTCGTGGATCCGAAAAATGACAAGAGTGGAAGACATCATGATCAGAGTTAAAACCCTGAAATGGCAATGGGCTGGACATACTGCCAGAAGGACAGATCATCGATGGACAGCCGAAATTTTAGATTGGATTCCAAGGGACAGGAAAAGACCCAGAAGAAGACCACATGGGAGATGGGTGGATGAAATTCGAAAGTATGCAGGGGTGACATGGAGGAGACTGGCACAAGACAGACCGTTGTGGAGGAAACTTGGGGAGACCTTCGTCCAGCAGTGGATTGATAATGGTTGACAATGATGATGATGATGATATAAGACATCGTCATCGTCACACTATATTGACAAAAGTCACTGTACATCTAGAAGATAAAAACAACATAGCATTTATTGACATACATTAGTACGGTGTCAGTCCACCTTTGGCCTTAATGCATCCACTGACCCTTCGAGACATGCTTTCGACATGGTTTTGGAATACAGCAATAGGTATACGCTTCCATTCAGTACATAATGCTGCTGCTAACTGTTGCTTAGTGGTAGGTCTTGGTTCCAAACTTCTTATGCGATGCTCTGATTCATCCCATAGGTGCTCTATGGGATTAAGATCAGGGCTCTGTGCTGGCCAGTACACACACCATATGGAATTATTGTCAAGCCATGGCATAACAGTCCTTGCTTTATGGCTCTCAGCATTATCCTGCTGGTACGAACAAGGTTCGGTTCCATAGTATTGCCACAGAGTTGGTAGGACATAATTGTCCAGAATATCGAGATAGACATGCTGGTTAACAGATTTGTCCATGATAACCAATGGGCCGGGGCCATACCGTGAAAAACATCCCTACACGAGGACACTGCCAGCTCCAAACTTGACCGTAGGAACAGCACACTGTGGTAAATAGCGTTCCCCCAGCTGCCGCCATACCCACACATGGCCATCAGACTGATGAATCATGTATCTGGATTCATCAGTGCATAGGATCCATTTCCATTGATCTATGGTCCACGATAAATGTTTTTTACACCATGCTAAATGACGAGTAGCATTCCGAGTGGATATGAAAGGCTTATGAGCAGCCGCACAACCATGGTAATCCATGGAATGAAGTTCTCTGCGAATGGTACATGTACATACCAAGGTTCCAGCATTTTTACTCATCTGTACACTGAGATCTTGCGCAGTACTCCATTGATTAGCTGTAACGCTTCGACGTCCTCTATCACTGATTTTCTTTGGTCTGCCGGTACATTTTGCTGCTTCAGGCATGCTATGTGTCTTCCATTTATTCAGTACATCCAAAACAGTTGACGGGTATGTTTAAATGCCTCTCGGTTTCTCTTATGGACAACCCACTAATATAAAACCCAACAATCTTTCCTTTCTCAAAGTCAGTTCTATGCCGCCGCCACATTTTCACTCAACCTCACAGTACGATATATGATCGCGGTCAGCTGCAGGCTTGTTTTTATACTGTTTGCAGCTGTACCACGCATCTTAACAATGCAGCGGATCCGTTCATTTGCTTTTGAAGGGGTGTCAGGTGACTTTTGTCAAAACTGTGTGTGTGTGTGTGTGTGTGTGTGTGTGTGTGTGTGTGTGTGTGTGTGTGTGTGTGTGTGTGTGTGTGTGTGTGTGTGTGTGTGAATCAAGAACATGAAAAGGGGGGAAAGCTCCAGGAGAAGATGGAATTACTGTAGACATCATACAAGAAGCAAGTGGAGAAATCAAAACAGTACTCGCCCAAATTATCACTCGATGCCTTAATGAAGGGAAGATTCCTGAGGATTGGAACAACGCTACAATGATCCTGCTACATAAAAAAGGTGACATTGAGGATCTCAGGAACTACAGACCTATTAGCCTCCTATCAGCGGTTTATAAAATCTTCACTTAAGTTCTTTCACACCGCTTGAAGGTGACACTGGATATGGCTCAACCGAGAGAACAAGCTGGATTCAGGAGTGGCTACAGCACAATAGATCATATCCACGTATTGAGAGAACTAATTGAAAGAGCGAGGGAATATGAACTTCCATTAGGCATGGCTTTTATCGATTATGAAAAGGCCTTTGATTTGGTGAAACTATCACCTGTTACAATGGCTTTGAAGTCCTGCAGTATTGAAGATGCATACATTAATATTATTAATAACATCTATGAAAATGCAAGTGCAAAGATTCCGCTGTTTGAGAATACAGCACCCATAAAAATTGGAAAGAGAGTGAGACAAGGTGACACTATATCTCCCAAACTCTTTAATGCCACATTGGGAAATGTCTTTCAATCACTGAACTGGGAAAACAAAGGGATAAAGATTAATGGAGATTATCTAACTCACCTTCTTTTTGCTGATGACATAGTCATTTTTGCAACTACCTCATCAGAACTGCAGAGTATGACACAGGAACTTGCTGACAAGAGTAAAGAAGTGGGATTAAAAATGAACTTTCAGAAGACAAAAGTGATATACAATGCTTTTACAAAATATGAAGATTTATCGATTGATGGTGAAAAGCTGGATAACCAATACCTACGTTTATCTTGGACAGCAGATATCAAGTAAGGGCCACATTGATGAAGAAATCAATCGGCGTATAAAACTTGCCGAGAGAGAGAGAGAGAGAGAGAGAGAGAGAGAGAGAGAGAGAGAGAGAGAGAGAGAGAGAGAGAGTGTGAGTGAGAGAGAGAGAGAGAGAGAGAGTGTGAGAGAGAGAGAGAGAGAGAGTGTGAGAGAGAGAGAGAGTGTGTGTGTGTGTGTGTGTGTGTGTGTGTGTGTATGTATATATATATATATATATACTAGAAAGCAACAAAACCCCACAACAATAGCAAAAAACATGAAAATGTGCAAAAGCAGTAGAAAAGGCTATTAAAGAGTAACAGCTAAGAAAAGTAAAGTATTATTTTAAACAAGAACTATTATTAAAATCCACCAAAAGAATAAACAAGCAAAAAAAGAAAGTAGGAGAAAGGAGTTGTAAGAAAAAAGAGACCATCATACATGGCTTTTTCAAGCACCAGAATGGACAACGTTCTATCCTTTTTGAAAAAGACCTTGGAAAAACTGGGTTTCTGTTACGATATGGTCAGGTGATGCACAGCATCACAGCCTCTCCTTGACAAATGTCAACCCCGCCTTCTCATGGTGCATCCTGTTCCCACTAAAGGGGCTCTGACGACCGCCAACAGCGGTATAACTATACCATTGGGATTAGAGGAAATGCTATCCCACACTCACCAACCTGCTTGGCCAGCGTGGTGAGTTATGGCCAAACCCCTCCAAAATGACTCCACAAATTAAATCTTGGCCATCAGTCTCTGGCAGCTGGAATGTACCTGGCCAAGGCAGCGGCCAGTGCGACATGAAGGCAGAGGGTGCTAAGAATCCCCGGAGGACCGGACTAGGCTGCCATCTGATGCTGACCTTGGCTACGTATAATGGACGCTCCCTATTTTCTGATTCAAGGCTTCTTGAATTGGAAGAGGAACTACAAAGGATCAAGTGGGACATTGTCAGGCTACGTGAGGTAAGGAGAAGATCTCATTGAACTGAAAAGTGGACATCTCTTCTACTATTGTGGGACAAATACTGGCAGAACTAGTGGTGTTGGATTTACAATAAACAAGAAACTGAAGGATAAAGTTGTAGAAGTTGAAAGTTCCTCTGACAGAGCTGCACGACTCGTTATCCAACTCTCGAGAAGATACAAGGCTCACATTATTCGAACTTATGCACCCACCACAAGTCATCCTGAAGAAGAAATTGAAGAATTTTATGAGGAAATTCGTCATCTAAATAATAAGGTAAGCAGCACTTGAAGATAATTATGGGAGATTTCAATGCAAAAATAGGGCAATGGCAACAGAATGAAACTTCAGTAGGTAAATTCGGTCACAGCAACAGAAACCAGTGTGGAAATACTCTCGTAGAGTTTGCAGAGGTAGAAGGGTTTTTCATCTTGGAACTCCTTTTACAAGAAAAAGCCACACAGGAAATGGACATGGAGACATCCAAATGGGACGACAAGTGAAATTGATTTTATTATGTGTAACAAAAAATTCGTCATAGAAGACTGCAGTGTGCTAAACAAGTTCAACACAGGTGGTGACCATAGATTGGCGAGATGTAAAATGCACCTCAACACTAAACTCGAACGTGGCAAGCTCATAAGACAAACAAAATGTATTGACATAACCAACCTTAAAAAACACCATAATACCTTCAAGTTGGAACTGAAGAACAGATTCTCTGCTTTAGAAGGCCTAACATCGGAAGAAGTGGATATTTCTGAAGTTAACAGAAAAGTAACCAAAGCTCTTATGGAAACAGCAAAAAATTAGCTGGGTCTAAGAACAAGTTGCATGTGAACAAATTATCAGGAAAAACCAAAATGTTGATGCAAAAAAGAAGAGAGATGAGGACAACTAAAGAAGATGTGACTTCCAAAGTGGAATATATAAAGCTATGCAAGACAGTACGAAAAAGTATCACTGAAGACGTAAGGAAATTCAACTGCGAACTAGTGAGGAAAGCAATTGAAAACATAACCAAAGCTTAAAGATAGCAAAGGGACATCTCAGTAAGGAAAAAAACAGATTATGGCACAGAGAAAAGAATATGGTTCTGTAACAAGAAATAGGGGCGGAATTTTGACAAGAGTGAAAGATTTCTACTCCAAATTATATGAAAGGGATGATACATGTACTCCAGGCATCATGAAAGGTACCAGAGTTCTTCCAGTCCTCCCAGCAGAAGTTGCACATGCAATCAAGAACATGAAGTGGGGAAAAGCTCCAGGAGAAGATGGAATTACAGTAGACATCATACAAGAAGCAAGTGAAGAAATTGAAATGGTACTCGCCGAAATTTTCACTCGATGCCTTAATGAAGGGAAGATTCCTGAGGATTGGAACAACGCTACAATGATCCTGCTACAAAAAAAAAGGTGACATTAAGGGTCTCAGGAACTACGGACCTATCAGCCTCCTATCAGTGGTTTATAAAATCTTCACTGAAGTTCTTTCACACCGCTTGAAGGTAACACTGGACATGGCTCAACCGAGAGAACAAGCTGGATTCAGGAGTGGCTACAGCACAATAGATCATATCCACGTACTGAGAGAACTAATTGAAAGAGCAAGGGAATATGAACTTCCATTGTGCATGGCTTTTATTGATTATGAAAAGGCCTTTGATTCAGTGAAACCATCAGCAGTTACAATGGCTTTGAAATCCTGCGGTATTGAAGAAGCATACATTTTTATTATTAATAACATCTATGAAAATGCAAATGCAAAGATTCGCCTGTTTAAAAATACAACACACATACAAATTGGAAAGGGAGTGAGACAAGGTGACACCATATCTCCGAAGCTCTTTAATGCCACATTGGAAAATGTCTTTCAATCACTGAACTAGGAAAACAAAGGGATAAAGATTAATGGAAATCATCTAACTCACCTTCATTTTGCTGATGACGTAGTCATTTTTACAATTACCCCATCAGAGTTGCAGAGTAGGATACAGGAACTTGCTGACAAGAGTAAAGAAGTGGGATTAAAATTGAACTTTCAGAAGACAAAAGTGATGTTTAATGCTTTTACAAGAAATGAAGATTTATCGATTGATGGAGAAAAGCTGGAGATAACCAATAACTACATTTATCTTGGACAGCAGATATCAAGTGAAGGGCACATTGATGAAGAAATTAATTGGCGTACAAAACTTTGGAGAGCTTTTGGAAGAAACAGCATAATTTTCAAGAGCAATATGCCATTATGTCTTAAAAGAAAAGTGTTTGATCAATGCATCCTTCCAGTGCTTACGTATGATGCAGAGACGTGGACCTTAACTAAAAGAGGCATACAAAGGCTGCAGACAACTCAAAGTAGCATGGAGAGGTGCATGCTTGGTGTCACCAGGAGAGATAAGAAGAGGAACTCATGGATCCGAAAAATGACAAGAGTGGAAGACATCATGATCACAGTTAAATCCCTGAAATGGCAATGGGCTGGACATACTGCCAGAATGACAGACCATCGATGGACAGCCGAAATTTTAGATTGGATTCCAAGGGACAGGAAAAGACCCAGAAGAAGACCACATCGGAGATGGGTGGATGAAATTCGAAAGTATGCGGGAGTGACATGCAGGAGACTGGCATATGACAGACCATTGTAGAAGAAACTTGGGGAGACTTTCGTCCAGCAGTGGATTGATAATGGTTGACAATGATGATGATGAAGCTTGCTAAGCAAAATTTTCAAACATATAGATCCAATTTTCAAGAAACAATTAAAACGTTAAGCCACCCACAAAAAGATGTTTTTATCACACTGCAACTATAAAGTTAGGTAGTAAAAAAAAATGATGTTTTATCACACTACCTAACTAAATAGTTAGGTAGTATGGTAAAAACATCTTTTGGGGGTGGCTTAATGTTTTAATTGTTTCTTGAAAATTGGACCTATCTGTTTGAAAATTTCACTTAGCAAGCTTATCGTAGCAGAAACCCTGTTTTTCAAGGACTTTTGCAGAAAGGATGTATATATATATATACAGGGTGTCTCAGCATCAGGTTTATAAACTTCGAGGATGGGTAGGGTACACCTAGACAACTCGGAATAACATAGCAATGCTGGGTCGCAAATGGCAATAGGCACTGTCCGATGAGGTGATCGCCCACAATGCCGGTCCAAACATTTACCATAAAACGCCTCTGTGCTGCATGACTTCATGTCGCATGGGGGTTCACCACCGACCACACATGGGCGTTATGAGGATTGAAGTTTCCTCTCCCTTGTGAACAACGCCTCATCTGTGAACAACACAGAGGCTGGGAAAAGGGGATCTGTAGCGCGCTTTTGCAGATACCATTGTGCAAAACCTATCCGAGGTGCATATTCAGCTTCTTCAAGTGCCTGAATGCACTGTATGTGATAAGGATGCATGTCGTTTTCACGAATAATCCTCCAGACGCTACAGTGGGAAATCCCGACACACATACAAAAACTTGGACTGTCCTGTACCAGACCTAGTACAGTCTCCTCCATGTCTGGAGTCCGTACCGTTCGTTCACGACTCATGACGGCTGTCTGTAAAGAACCGCTGTCAGATAACCGCTGGTGCAGGCATCCAAAGAAGTTATGGCTGGGAGTACGCCTCATCGGATATCGTTGCACGTACAAGCGCTGTGCGGCTCGCCCATTGCACTCCGCAGCCCCATATGCCAGATGCATATCCGCTAGCTCCGCGTTCGTATGATCAGCCATCCTACTACCGCTGCAGTCAGTGTGTGAAATGAAGTCTCTGCAAGAATGCTCGGTAATCCCGCCCACGTGCAACGCCATCTACCGCGTCTGGAAAGCATTTTCGACCCAGCATTGCTATGTGATTCCGAGTCGTCTAGGTGTACCCTACCCCTCCTTGAAGTTTGTAAACCTGGTGCTAAGACACCCTGTATATGAGTGATCTTAGTGAGAGATGGGTGTCCTCCTCGTAGCAATTCATGGGCACATGGCACACAGAACAGCAACAAGGGCCTCTGAGTCTTGCAGAGGTACCAACTAGTTCTGTCTGACATTATTGGCAAAAAGACCCCAACTCATTGGGTTGTGTTCCAGGATTCTTAGGTGGAATGACCAACTGGAACCATCAGCTGTGGGCTGATCACCCGCACTAATGTAACTTTATGATTTTTATGACTCTCAGAAATAATAAAAATGACTCAAGTGTGGGATATGGCGGACCTACCACACTTGAGAAGGACAGTCCACCATTGAATCAATCTGGACCTTCTAAACGGCATATGAGAAAGAGATCTCGGCCGAGAGAGTGTAAGATTGGTGTATGGAATACTAGAGGTATAAATGGAAAGGTAAATGAGGTGATTCAAGAAATGAATAAGTATAGATTGGATGTGCTGTGTGTAAATGAAACTAAAAGAAAAAAAAAAAAGAGAAAGAAATGGGGATAGAAGAAATGAATGGGATGGTGTGTGGTCTGTAGTACTGTATTGGATAATGTGAGAGGACAGGCTGGTATAAGTGTGATTTTAAGTGAAATGGGGAACAACTTGATTCATTACAAGTGCATAAGTGAAAGAATTATCTCGATTTGTTTGAAAGGGAAACTTCAGAGAATAGTAATTGTTGTAGTGTAAGCTCCTTGTGATTCAGATCTCTCTGATAAGAAGGAAGATTTTTGGAATGAGCTAGAAGCTGTTTTGAGCCAGTTTGGTGCTAAAGAGAAATTTATAACAGCTGTGGATTTCAATGCTAGAATAGGTGTTCAGAATGAGATTTCTGGTAATGTTCTGGGTAAGTTTAATGATCCTGGTATGAATGATAATGGTGAAAGATTAATTGAACTCTGCATTGAGAATAGATTGTGGGTATCTAATATGTTTTTCAACCACAAATATATCCACACATACACTTGGGAAAATCATACTCTCGGATTAAAGAGTGTAATAGATTTTGTTGTTTATGATCAATGTATGAAACACTTAGTTGTTGATACCCGTGTGATGAGAGGTACAGATGTTGGCTCTGATCACCACTTGTTAGTGTCATGGGTGAAACAATGTTGGCTGGAGGAGGTATAAGAAGATGCCTGTGGTGAAAAGAATAAAAGGCTGAAAGGCTGTCTGAAGAACATCAGCATTATTTATTTACTCAGTGAATGTCTAAATGAGTTGAAGGCATGTGAGGGATGTAGAAAAGAAGTGGACATGTTTTAAGAACTGTATTGTCACTGCCGCTGAAGATGCCTGTGGTACTGCAACAGTGGTTAACTTTAAAGGTGATGCTTGGTGGAACAGTGATGTTAAAGGAGCAGTAAACAGAAAGAAGGAAGCATACTTGGGAATGTTCCAAGGTATGGTTTCTGAGGATTAATATTGCTGTAAGAAGCATGAGGCAGCAAAGCTGGTTCATCAGAGTAAGGCAAAAGATAGGAAGGAAAAGGAGGAAAAGCACAATTTGGCTTCTTGGAAAGATATGTACTTCCAGAATGTTTTCCTAAGACATAGGAAAAAGAGGGGAAATAAAATTCTAAGTTGTGTAAAGAATAGGGTCAGAGACATGATATGGGAGACCAATGAGCTATGTGAAAGATGGGGTGAGTACTTCCGTGAGTTATTAGGTCATGAAAGCAAAGATGATTCTGAGGCAGAAGCAGATGATGCCATAGTGAGAGATGGAAGCACGGTGGGATCTCAAGAGAAGAGGTGTGGAAAGCTCTAAAATCTCTTCAGAATGGTAAGGCGTTGGGAGAAGATGGCATATCTGCTGAGATGCTAAAATATGATGGTGACTCTGTGATTGATTGCTGAACTGAAATTTGCCAGTTATGTTGGGAGTTAGAAATGGTCCCTCAGTATTGGAGGGATATTATAGTTGTTCCCTTGTACAAGGGAAAATGTGATCAGACTGAATGCAAGAACTATCGTGGTATCAGTTTGCTGAGTGTGCCAGGAAAAGTGTTTGGAAAGGTCATTATTGATAAGACATGAGATCTTACATCAGAGAAAGTGTGGGATGTACAGAGTGGTTTTATGCCTGGTAGGGGCTGCACTAATAAAATTTTTGCTTTATGCATGATGATTGAAAAGTATCTGTCTGTTGGTAAAAAAAGTATTTGTGGCCTTTATAGATTTAGAGAAAGCTTATGACAAAGTAAATAGGACTCTTCTGTGGAAAGTACTGAATAAATGTGGTATTACTTGGAATCTACTTAATAGTGTAAAAGCCATGTATGCTGGCAGTAGAGCTTGGGTACGAGTGAATGGTATTTTATCGAAACGGTTTTCTATTGGTGCAGGAGTCAGACAGGGTTGTGTAATGTCACCCTGGCTGTTTAATATATTTACGGATGCATGCATGCAGGATGCCAAAATGGATAACACTGGTTTATGTCTTGTTATATGCATGTGTGCAGATTGCTCTATGCTGATGACACAGTCCTGTTGGCAGAGAGCAAAAGTGAGTTGCAGAGTATGTTGTCTCGTATGTACGAAGTTTGCATAAAATTCAAACTGAGTATGAATAAGAGAAAACCCAAAGTTATGGTTTTTGAGCAAAGGAACTATTCACACTGAATGCAAGATAAGTCTTAATGACACAGAGATTGGCCAGGTGAATGAGTTTGTATATTTAGGAAGTCTGTTTGACAGAGAGAACAAATTAGATGGCAAAATTAATAGGTGAGTGAATTCTTCATTGAAAGTCATAGCTGCCTTAGGAGGATTTCACAGGAATGATGGGTTCTTAAGGAAGTCCTGAATGGCTGAGTATGAAAGTGTAATTGTTCCTACTCTGATGTACAGCAGTGAAACCTGGGTACTGCAGAAAAGACATTTGAGTTGTTTTTTGTGCTTTGGACATGCGTTACTTACGGGGAAGTGAGACATGTGCTGATCATGTGAGGAATAAAGATGTGTTGTAGATGTGTAATGTGAGGCAAAATGTTGTTAGTAAGGTGGAGACTAATATTCTTAGGTGTTTTGGCCATGTTGAAAGAATGAGTGATGAGGTGCTGACTAAGAGAATTTTTTCAGCCCAAGTGGCAGGAAAGATGAAGGGAGGCCAAGGAAATCACGGGGGACCAGATTTAGGAATGTCTTCTTGGGAAAAAGATAATGAGTATGAAGTACAAAAGGTCTTGCATGCGGGGTGTGATGGATGTTAATGAAGATCGAGCTGAGTGCCGAGATCGTTGTAAATGAAGACATTTGATACACCCATCGTAAGTAAATTCTAGTTGTATCATTTAAATGTGTACTTGGCACATGGTCTTTCTTTGAAGAGCTAACATCTGAATTTCAGAGAACAGCTTAATGATATGTATGTATATAAATCATCGTTAGCCATTATCAATCCATTGCCGGATGAAGGTCTCCCAAAGTTTTTTCTACAACTATCTGTCTTGAGCCAGTATCTGCCATGTTACTCTGGCATGCTTTTGAATTTCATCTATAAACCTCCAATGTGGTCTTCTTCTGTCCTTTGGTATCCAGTCTAAAATTTCAGTTGTCCATCGGTGGTCCGTTCTTCTAGCAACATATCCAGCCCACTGCCATTTCAGGGATTCTACTCTGATCATGATGCCTTTCACACTTGTCATTTTCCTTATCAACGAGTTCCTCTTTATATCTTTCCTGGTTACACCAAACAAGCATCGATGCTTCTTTCTGTTGTCCGCAGCATTTGTATGTCTATTTAAGTTAAGGTCCATGTCTTTGCTCCACATGTAAGAACTGGAAGGAGGCATTGATTAAACACTTTTCTTTTAAGACATAATGGCATATTGCTCTTGAAAATCGTACTGTTTCAACCAAAAACTCTCCAGCCAAGTTTTATACGCCAATTCATTTCTTCATCAATGTGACCCTTGCCTGATATTATATAACAATTGATGCCCTCTATTCCTGCTAAGCATTGACAGAATCGGGTCTTCAACTGCGGCACAGCACCTAAGAATTCAAAAACCATGCTGCAGGAGCTTATTCAAGGTTACACACAAATCATTTAACACACAGAACTTCCGAATAAATGACAGGAGTAAAGTTAATTCTATTCATTGATGCTGGACACAGTAAACTCAGAGAACAACATACAAATATGAACACCAACCAGGCTCAGGATCTCCCAGAAGCACTGATGAAAGAAAAGGGTCTGTATATGCAATAGCTGGGTCAGGCCAAATGTCAGCTATTTTTTCTCATAAGGTTAGGAGTATTTTTGTGCCTCACATGAACCATCACACAACTTGTGATCATTTGCTGATAGCAAGGCTGAAATCTCAGTCCACAATGAACTGTTCCCTTAATGATTTTATGCAATGTCATGGGCATAAGTTGGTGCATCATGCAAAGCCACTAGGAATGGCTCTCGTTAGCGGTTCCTGCCTCAGTACAAGTGACAGACAAATGAGGCATCAAAGATGCCTAGATAAAAGGGAAAGAGCAATAATTGCTGACATGGCTATTCCTAGACTTAATGCATTACAAATATTCCTAGATTATGTTTTTTTTTCTAAGGAATAAAAGGAAATAATATGTCGAATTTTCGGGTATCACTCTTACGCTTTCCTCAAGACTACAGTTATAGTAGGTGTTGCCATTCGTGTGATAAATTCCAACATTTCAAATCATTTAATGTTGTACCTCTTCTTCTTCTTTCTATTTCTAGTTCTTCTGATAATTCTATGTAACATCTATATATAGGATTATCAGAAGGACTGGAAATAGAGAGAATATATATGATTATGAGTCCTTCTGATAATTCTATATAATATCAGAAGGACGAAGTACAGAGAATACATATAATTATCAGTCCTGATAATTCTACATAAATATTTTATATAGAATTATCAGGACTGGAAATAGAGAGAAGAAGAGATACAACATTAGATGATTTGAAAGGTTGGAATTTATTTCACGAATGGCAACACCTACTATAACTATAGTCCTGGCGAAGGGTAGGGAAGCTACCCGAAAATTCGACACATTTCCTTTTATTCCTTAGAAAAACCCATAATCTGGAGATATTTGTAATATGGGAAAGTGCAGTCAGCACAAATGAGACACATACATTGAAAACAACCAGTGTAATGGTTTGGAAATCTACTGAATACCATAAGAACACAACTCTTGAACTTGTGATGGGCAGTATGATGACTCATAATTGGACTGAAAATGTCATAAACCTAGTGCCATTCCAGTTTCGGAAAACACAGATAATGTATTGTTCCAACAGGAAAATGCCCATCCTGTTGCCACTAACTTCATTAGACCAACACTTCAAGACATGAATATCTTCCCATGGCTTGCAAGATCACCATATCTGTCTTAAATAAAAAAATGTCTGGAAAATTGATTGGAGGGTTTCTGGCCTCAAATTTGATATCTTCACTTTCTATATCCTCTCTTGATAACTCATATGGAATGATACTGGAATGACATATTGCAAGATGCCATTCAAATCCTCCTTGATAAAATGGACCCCTGAGATAGTGTATGTATTCAAGCATGGGGGATCACACTCCATATTAATTTTTAAACATGTAAAAAAATTATTTCTGATATATCAAATAAACTTACTGTAATCATTTTAAAATTTAATCATTCATTCTTTTAACCACTTTTTACATTACCACCAACTTTGGTCAAAATGGAAATACACTTTTATGCAAATTGTAATATTCCAGATACGTATTTGCTTACCTATGAGGTCCACTTCTGGAACAATGAACATTTCATACACGTTGTTTGGTCCTCCTCGATGTTTTGTCCTTCCGTCCATTGTAGGAACGCAAAAACACTCACTACACACACACACACTAAAACTTAGGTAGAACCTGAAGATCTTAAAACTTTGGACATCAAAGCACGAACTAAAACCATTAATTATGCTCGAAATTTTTCGGCCAACGCTTTGGTCATCCTCGGTAGCTTGGCGATGTTCCCACCGTTGTCCGTGGGTCACCTATCACCATTGGAGTGCGATACTCCGATACCGCCTTTCATCAGAGACACTGTCAGAGATATGACGCTAAAAACCTTTCTGGTGCCATCTATGTGTTCAACCTTTACTTAATTGTTAAAGATCGCCGATACTTTCTTATCTTCGTATTTTCTTTTTAATGTGTTATTACTTCTTCTTTTATGTCTATTTTTCTGGTTTAGTTCAGTTTCTTGCCTAATTAACTCTTTCCAGTGACTGGATAACATATTGGGGTCATTATGATTACATACCCTCTTCTTATTTTTATAGATTAAAATAGACTCCTTCATTCTCATATGTCTCTCTGATCTATTATTTCTTTTTAACATTTTAATTTCTTCGAATTTTGGGTATGTTTGGTTATCCAAACAGAATTCTTCTAAGGCAGTTTTGGCTTCTTTTTACCAGTTCGAAATATGTTGTTTATGCCTTTTTTTTTTAAATTGTTCTTAGTGCTTCCTATGTAGGAGATTGGTGGTATGTGAGCAATAGGAATTTCATAAATGTTCCTGATGCTTCTAGGATCTTGTTTCCTGCCTTGTTGTTAATTGTCAGACTCTTCACCGAGTTCACTGACCATCCTGATTGCAAGCCATATTTTGCACATTGTTTATTGATTTCTTTAGTGATACTTTCTAAGTATGGGAAAGCTCCTACATATTTTAAATTTTTTAGTTCCTTTCCTTTGACCTCGATGTTTGTTATTCTCATGACCTTTATTTTCCCTAGCCATATAGCTTTTACTCTCGTAAATCCATTTATTTACCAGCTTATCAGGGTAACTGTAATCATGGGCTATTTTGCTTATATATGCTAGTTCTTGATTTTTTAATTTGTTATTTGAAGTATGAGTATATGCTCTTCTAATCAAGTTCACTATACTATTTTTTTTATGTACCATAATTTTCGGACTAAGAGCCACAGGTTAAAAATTTTGCAATCTTGGAAGCAAAAGTTGCCATAAGGGCCACACCGGCATAAAGGCCGCACCTGTGAAGTCGTGGTGCTGCTCAGAAAACTAAGTTATCTTCCTTATTTTCATGAATTAACTCACACCAAACGTGATTATATGTATACTTCAAAGGCTAATCTGCAATTCAGTGTCGATCTGCTTTATGCACTTATTTTTTCATACTGGCAAAATTTTTTATTAATCATGTTAATGATGTTATTTGTTTGCATTTATTAAATACTCAAAACCATTTATGTAATCAATATAAATCACAGTTAATCTTAAGACTGCCGTTAGAATATCGCATTGCTCGTAAAACCGCACAATTGTCTAAATTCCATTCAATGTGGATGTCTGCTACAGGATGGTTCTCTGTTCACCGCAATAGAATCTGTCTTAGAAGTAATTAACTTATAAATTATCGCTTGTAATGCTTTCGATTAATGTTTTCTTTAATATGTTCCTTCTATGTTATGCTTTTTTTCTTTACCAGCTGCCTCGCACATGTTCACGGATCTGGTCGCCAACACTTCCATAACAGCGGTGCCGCTCTCTTTCAAGTGGTTTGACCTACTTTCATTTACTGCGCACTAAGCCTTCGCGTTGAGCTCCGCTTTTATATGAATCCCTTCTTTTTTTCTTTTCCAGCCGAAGCCTTCAACTTTCCCTATCGTCAGTCAATAAAAAAAAAAATTAAAAAAAATTAAAATCGAAGCAAAACTCAGGAGCACAGAGCCAAGAAACACCTGTATCACATGCCAGATTAACCAAGAAGAGTGAACAGAATGTCTTACCATCCCACCAGTATTGTTTGGAATAGGTCACTGCTAATGGAATCATCCTGGGGCAGGCTTTTGCATTGTTCATGTTCTTAAGCTTTTGTTCAGGGAAGTGCCCATCAAACCAGTCTCCCCACCCCACTGAAAATCATCGCACCTTCCTGCATGATGTATGCTGCAGCCAACGAAAGAGATACGCTAGGCGCAATATCCACAGAAGCCTCGGACATCATGCTACTCGTCTGAGTGCTTATGTCCCCTTCCATCCCCCATTCCTCCATGCAAAGGGGCAAGGGCATTTGAGTCCGGCATTCCTGTCCTCCCCACTTTCCCTCCTAAACCAACATCAGGACAGCGGAGTTATCGTGTCTAACGTATGAGTAGAAAGGGAGGGAAACTTGATCATAGTCGAGTTTGTGAAAAAAAAAGATGTGGTTTGAAAAAATTTACTAAGCATCTGCATGAAAAAAAAAAAAAGGGAGGGAGGGAAGAAACAGTCTTATCGAAAACAAATTCGGTATAAGGGCAGCACACCTGAAAAATTTCACTTTTAGTAACGTAAGAGCCGCGGCTCTTAGCCCAAAAATTACAGTACTAGGGGCTGCGCCTCTAGGCTCACTACGCTCATTTCCAGAGTAGTGCTTGGGCCCTGCAGCTCGATCTCCAAATATATCACATGAAATAAAAACTGGAAAATTCATATAAATTTCAATTTTTATTGCATGTCTAAGCAAATAAGGCTTGTTATTCTGAAGTTTCAGACTTTTTTACTGTCGTTAATTTTTGGAAGGGCGGACTTTTGTCGTTTGAACTTACTAAATTTACCACTAAGGAAAACAAAAGCTGCCCAAAAAGTATTTCCGTAAACCGTTATGCTAAACCGTTAAGGTGGATGTCAAGTAATTTTGCTTCCTATACTTCCAATGGAAAAACTTTTGTACACATTTCCTTCACAATTAGTGTGTTCCCAAGGATGAAAATTTGAACATCGATTAAAATAACTTCATATTACAACTTGGAATACCTAATATTTTCTAAGACATAACCATAATTATATTAAAAATCAATAACGTTTCCTTTGGTGGTGTTGGAACCAGAAAAAAGGTGGCGCGACCTGTACTTTGATGACGTCAGTAGACAAACAAATGTTGGATTGCATAATTATGGTTATGTTTTAGAAAATATTAAGTACTCCAAGTTATAAAATGAGGCTATTTTAATCGATGTTCAAATTTTCATCCTTGGGAACACATTAAGTCCAGAAAAAAGATGGCGCGACCTATACTTTGATGACGTCAGTAGACAAACAAATGTTGGATTCCTTAATTATGGCTGTTTTAGAAAATATTAAGTATTCCAAATTACAAAATGAAGCTATTTTAATCGATGTTCAAATTTTCATCCTTGGGAACACATTAATTGTGAAGAAAATGTGTACAGAAGTTTTCCCATTGGAAGTATAGGAAGCAAAATTACTTGACGTCCATCTTAAACAACTGAGATAGCTTTACCAACAAAATATATGCATAACAAATTCTCAGCGTCACTATGGCAGCAGGTCACGGGACCAGAATGTTCCTCTGTGGTTAAACGTGAAGACAGACAAACCGTTCCTTTCTTTCCTTTGAGACTTCAAAAAAATTTAAAATTTAAGAAAATGACTTTTTCTTAATTTTTTTTTTTTGTAAAAAAGGGATGATAGTTGTAAGTTTATGCTGTAAATATTGCAATGCGTTGTGATCTATAGTTTGCCATATATCAGTTTTTTTAAATGAATCCCATCGCGAAATAGAGAATTTTGTGAAATTTAAAATTTTTATTTTTCGTAAAATAAATCGAAATTAAAAAAAGAGCGATGAGGTGCAAAAATTCGGTCATGGCACTACATGCCTACAAAGTTTCGTGGTTCTGTTGTTGTTAGTGTGTCCAGAACGTGACCCGATAAGCACTTTTTTGCTTACCTTAAGTTTGAAACACAATAGCTCTTGAAGTATCGCCAGAATCGAAAAACCGGTTTTTTCAGCGTGTTCTCCAAACAATTATCTACAAACGATTGCAAATTTCATATTTTTGTGTTCAATATGTTTTGGGCTGCGAGCTAGGAAAGCAAGAGTGTCGCGAAATTTCTGAAACAGCGGCGGCAGTTACTTTTTTAGAATAGAGATGATAGGATGGTGTGACGCATATAGGATAAGTACTGCAATTACAGTTACCCTGATAAGCTGGTAAATAAATGGATATACGAGAGTAAAAGCTATATGGCTAGGGAAAATAAAGGTCATGAGAATAACAAACATCGAGGTCAAAGGAAAGGAACTAAAAAATTAAAATATATAGGAGCTTTCCCATACTTAGAAAGTATCACTAAATAAATCAATAAACAATGTGCAAAATATGGCTTGCAATTAGGATGCTCGGTGAACTTGGTAAAGAGTCTGACAATTAACAACAAGACAGGAAACAAGATCCTAGAAGCATCAGGAACTTATGAAATTCCTATTGCTCACATACCACCAATCTCCTACATAGGAAGCACTAAGAACAAATTAAAAAAAAAAGGCGTAAACAACATATTTCGAACTGGTAAAAAAAAGAAGCCAAAACTGCCTTAGTAGAATTCTGTTTGGATAACCAAACATACCCAAAATTCGAAGAAATTAAAAAGGTAAAAAAGGAATAATAGATCAGACAGACATATGAGAATGAAGGAGTTTATTTTAATCTATAAAAATAAGAAGAGGGTATGTAATCATAATGACCCCAATATGTTATCCAGTTAATTAGGCAAGAAACTGAACTAAACCAGAAAAATAGGCATAAAAGAAGAGGTAATAACACATAAAAAAGAAAATACGAAGATAAGAAAGTATCGGCGATCTTTAACAATTAAGTAAAGGTTGAACACATAGATGGCACCAGAAAGGTTTTTAGCGTCATATCTCTGACAGTGTCTCTGATGAAAGGCAGTATCGGAGTATCGCACTCTGATGGTGATAGGTGACCCACGGACAACGGTGGGAACATCGCCAAGCTATCGAGGATGCCCAAAGCGTTGGCCGAAAAATTTCGAGCATAATTAATGGTTTTAGTTCAGGCTTTGATGTCCACAGTTTTAAGATCTTCAGGTTCTACCTAAGTTTTAGCGTGTGTGTGTGTGTGGAGTGAGTGTTTTTGCATTCTCTACAATTGACAGAAGGACAAAACATCGAGGAGGACCAAACAACGTGTATGAAATGTTCATTGTTCCAGAAGTGGACCTCATAGGTAAGCAATACGTATCTGGAATATTACAATTTGTATTGAAATAATGCACATAAAATTAAACAGCAGCAATATCTGGCCTATTGTGTTAAGTCTAGATATGAACTGCAATTGTGAATTTACGCTTTTATGGTTTTCCAATTTCATTTCATATAACACAGTTGTTTCAGAGATTTGCAAATATCCCTATTTATTTAAATTCAGGTTAAAACATCTATAGCAAAAGCCACAGTTCTTAAATTTATGTGCATACAAATATAAGTATTACAAGGTTGCTTACCTCTTAACATTTTACTGCACCTTTCATTCTTTCTGCCGTCATGCTTGGTTTAGGCTTCCAGTGCGGTGTTCTATTTTTGGGTCTTTAGGTTCTTTCAAATGCTATACCAACGCTCAAGTCCCTGAAGTGCCTTGTTGTCCAGGTTGCAAAATTGTATCTCCCACCCCTCCTCCCACCCTTCCCATCAGCTTGTATAAACCTAACTTTCGTTGCTAAAAACCAATTATTGAACACAAAATCTTTTGATATTATGGACAAACACAAACTGCCTATTTACAATTGATTTTGGTTAATAAAATAACCAAAAATAAAATACGTGGTATTATATAATAGAATAATATAACTTTGAACATTGATCCAGGATGCATACCGTTGATAATGGCCGAAAGTTAGTCGAGCCGAAACATGTCCGGTGATTTACGTGGAGTTGTGTGCGTGTTACAGAGATTATCTGGCATTGTTCAATAATGAACGAGAGTTTTATTTGAAGACTGTTTGTAATGTCATTGATTTTATCCATTCATCCTTTTAAAGATTGACAATACTTGTTGATGGTATAGGTTTTTTAATTACATTGTATATAATTCTTTCACACTCTCTTTGTATGATATCCATAGTCGTGTTTTATTTGAATTTAAACCCAGGTAGCAAATTTCAATTGGACCCAATGGCAATATGGTGTTTCTGCAAGGCTAATGACACGCTGGACACACTTGTTTCTTAATTGCATTGTATATAGTCCTTTCACAATCTCTTTGTATGATATCCATAGTCGTGTTTTATTTGAATTTAGACCCTGGTCGCGAATTTCAATTAGGCCTATTTTTAATACGATGATTCGACGTGGATAATGACACGCTAGATAAACATATTGTACATAATACAAGAGGAAGCTTGCTAAGCTGGAATACCGATACAAGGTGAGTCCTTGATAATATAATAATTAAAACTTATAATATTATTCCTATTCATATGATATATAAATGCCAGGATGATTTTGCTGCAAATGTGCACACAACGCACAGAACGTATATAACGTGTGAAACAGTAGTAAATATAGTATATAGCTATTATTCTATTGCCTATTTACAAACATACATACAAATATTTACACACGACTCATTCCTTGGACTCCTCAACACCTCACGAACAACCAACCACACCTTAAGCCATTCCAACACAGATTGCCTCAAGTACTTTCTACCCTCTGCAGGGTCATCTTCAGGAGGTGTTCTAGATGTTTTCTCTTCTGCCACTGCAGCAAGAGTGAGTGATACGCCCGGCTTCCTCGCCCGGCCCCATCGTCATCCACAAAACATTTCCACACCGTGGCTCCATCTGTTATTGACTTCAGTGAACTCTTCATTTTCTTTTTCCCTTCTGTGTTTTTGGTCAATGTTTATTAGTTCCTTCCATTTCTCATTAAGGATATTTGGATCGTTATTATTACAAACTCGGTATCTATTTTTTCAATTAATACAGATTCTGCAGTACGTAGGTGTCTTTCATTGCGACATGTTTTTATTATTTTAATATCTTCAAAATTCGGATATGTCTGGTTATCTAGGCAGTACTGTATCAGTGCTGTTTTAGCATATTAAAAATTGGCAAAAAAAGAAGCAAAAACAGCACTGATACAGTACTGCCTAGATAACCAGACATATCCGAATTTTGAAGATATTAAAATAATAAAAACATGTCGCAATGAAAGACATCTACGAATTGCAGAATCTGTATTAATTGAAAAAAATAGATACCGAGTTTGTAATAATAACGATCCAAATATCCTTAATGAGAAATGGAAGGAACTAATAAACATTGACCAAAAACACAGAAGGGAAAAAAGAAAATGAAGAGTTCACTGAAGTCAATAACAGATGGAGCCACGGTGGAAATGTTTCGTGGATGACGATGGGGCCGGGCGAGGAAGCTGGGCGTATCACTCACTCTTGCTGCAGTGGCAGAAGAGAAAACATCTAGAACACTTCCTGAAGATGACCCTGCAGAGGGTAGAAAGTACTTGAGGCAATCTGTGTTGGAATGGCTTAAGGTGTGGTTGGTTGTTCGTGAGGTGTTGAGGAGTCCAAGGAATGAGTCGTGTGTAAATATTTGTATGTATGTTTGTAAATAGGCAGTTTGTGTTTGTCCGTAATATCAAAAGTTTTTTGTGTTCAATAATTGGTTTTTAGCAACGAAAGTTAGGTTTTACAAGCTGGTGGGAAGGGAGGAGGATACAATTTTGCAACCTGGACAACAAGGCACTTCAAGGACTTGAGCGTTGGTAGAGCATTTGAAAGAACCTGAAGACCAAAAATAGAACACCGCACCGGAAGCCTAAACCAAGCATGACGGCAGAAAGAATGAAACGTGCAGTAAAATGTTAAAAGAAGTAAGCAACCTTGTAATACCTATTTATTCATTACAGAAAATGTAACAATTTCATGAAAATGAATTGGGAAGTATTAACTACTTAAGCATAAGAGACTGTCAGAAATTTATTGACAGTAGTGATGACAGATTCAACAACAGCTCTATACTTGAAACTCATGGCAATAAAAAAAAAATAATCGTTAGCAGTGGTATACTGAACGTCACATTGCTTAAATGCCCATCCCACTGTCTGTAAGTAAACCCTAAGTCCAAGAAATGGATATTTATTTAGACACTGTTGTCACCTAGACTTATATCAGGGATGAGAAATAGAAATTTGTCTGGCATGATCATGAACCACAGATTTTGTCCAACAGGTGCATGTCATTGAAACACGAAAATGATTAAATTTCTTCCTCTACTCTAACCAAGTTGTTTAGGGGTTTTGTATGCTTGAAATCTCATCCCTTTTAAAAGAGACATTCATGTTCCTCGAAAACGGCATTCATTCTTTTCAATCTTTGACAGTCTGCACCAGGCATCTGCATAAGCTGCTGCACTTCACACAAGGGTAAAACTTATTTTCTCAGTTAAGGAATGCAACTGGCTTTCTGGGATGTTGGACATGAATTTAAAAGAAAAGGTAAGGCTAGAAATAATTGTCAACCCTGTTTTCAAGGATTTAAATGATCTCCAAAGGAAGGTGATGACCATTTTCCTATGAATATAATTTATGGTACCAATGGTGCTTAATACATCTGTTATGAATTTGTGAAACGCAATGGATGCCCAAACAAAACCCAAAACGCTTTTAGATACATGTAGAAATGAGAACTTGTTCACGCTAATGTCAGTCTCATGTATCAGTAAGAATGCTGAAGATAGACTCTTCATAGAAGTTTTCAAAATTGAACATTACACAACGATCATAATTTCAGTGTTAAGAGGGACTCCAATGCTCATAGGGAAATTAAAGAGATCTGCTTTCAGTACTGAATAAGTACAACAGTACTGCATACTTGGTGTGCATTATTCCACCAAGGATGCAAACTGACAGAGAATGATCACCAATCAAATCCTGTGTACTTCTTCAAACTGGTTTTGTGAAGTACTGAAGACAGACCATGGTAAACATTGGGAGGCCAAAAACTGCCTGTTTTTAAATAAAACAACACAGAGTAAAAGGGAAAATCATAGTTTTCCTCATAATTCTCTTTTAGGAACAAAATGTTTTATGTACAATATGGATGCAAGTGTTAAATTGCAATCAATGTCACTGTGTGATCTGTAACAAATGTATAATAATTAAGTTTCTCATGTAACTTTGTACAAGCTTGTGTGTATTAATCAGACTAGTGCTTCAGGTTTCTTTGTGTGCTGTTCAATTGTTTTGGGAACAGCACAAGAAGAAACTTGAAGAAACTGGGTGCATAATATACATGGTAGCTGATGATGCACAATGTACATGTGATTGTGCAAGAGCAATCTCACTCAAATTTGAACAATAATGCATAAAAGAGTCAACAGCCATTTTGAGTAATGCATATCATCATCATCATTGTCAACCATTATCAATCCACTGCTGGACGAAGGTCTCCCCAAGTTTCCTCCACAACGGTCTGTCTTGTGCCAGTCTCCTCCATGTCACTCCCGCATACTTTCGAATTTCATCCACCCATCTTCCATGTGGTCTTCTTCTGGGTCTTTTCCTGTCCCTTGGAATCCAGTCTAAAATTTCGGCTGTCCATTGATGGTCTGTTCTTCTGGCAGTATGTCCAGCCCATTGCCATTTCAGGGATTTAACTCTGATCATGATGTCTTCCACTCTTGTCATTTTTCGGATCCACGTGTTCCTCTTCTTATCTCTCCTGGTTACACCAAGCATGCACCTCTCCATGCTACTTTGAGTTGTCTGCAGCCTTTGTATGTCTCTTTTAGCTAAGGTCCACGTCTCTGCACCATACGTAAGCACTGGAAGGATGCATTGATCAAACACTTTTCTTTTAAGACATAATGGCATATTGCTCTTGAAAATTATGCTGTTTCTTCCAAAAGCTCTCCAGGCAAGTTTTGTACGCCAATTAATTTTTTCACCAATGTGACCCTCACTTGATATCTGCTGTCCAAGATAAACGTATGTGTCTGTTATCTCCAGCTTTTCTCCATCAATCGATAAATCTTCATTTCTTGTAAAAGCATTGTACATCACTTTTGTCTTCTGAAAGTTCATTTTTAATCCCACTTCTTTACTCTTGTCAGCAAGTTCCTGGATCATACTCTGTAGCTCTGATGGGGTAGTTGCAAAAATGACTATGTCATCAGCAAAACGAAGGTGGGTTAGATAATCTCCATTAATCTTTATCCCTTTGTTTTCCCAGTTCAGTGATTGAAAGACATTTTCCAATGTGGCATTAAAGAGCTTCGGAGATATGGTGTCATTTTGTCTCACTCCTTTTCCAATTTTTATGTGTGTTGTATTTTCAAACAGCCAAATCTTTGCACTTGCATTTTCATAGATGTTATTAATAATATTAATGTATGCATCTTCAATACCGCAGGATTTCAGAGCCATTGCAACTGCTGATTGTTTCACCGAATCAAAGGCTTTTTCATAATCGATAAAAGCCATGCACAATGGAAGTTCATATTCCCTCGCTCTTTCAATTAGTTCTCTCAGTACGTGGATATGATCTATTGTGCTGTAGCCACTCCTGAATCCAGCTTGTTCTCTCGGTTCAGCCGTGTCCAGTGTCACCTTCAAGCGGTGTGAAAGAACTTTAGTGAAGATTTTATAAACCACTGATAGGAGGGCTGATAGGTCTGTAGTTCCTGAGATCCTCAATGTCACCTTTTTTATGTAGCAAGATCATTGTAGCGTTGTTCCAATCCTCAGGAATTTTCCCTTCATTAAGGCATCGAGTGAAAATTTGGGCGAGTACTGTTTCGATTTCTCCACTTGCTTCTTGTATGATGTCTACAGTAATTCCATCTTCTCCTGGAGCTTTTCCCCGCTTCATGTTCTTGATTGCATGTGCAACTTCTGCTGGAAGGACTGGAAGAACTCTGGTACTGGTACCTTTCATGATGTCTGGAGTACATGTATCATCCCTTTCATATAATTTGGAGTAGAAATCTTTCACTCTTGTCAAAATTTCGCCTCTATTTCTTGTTACAGAACCATCTTCTTTTCTCAGTGCCATAATCTGTTTTTTCCCCTTACTGAGATGTCCCTTTACTATCTTTAGGCTTTGGTTGTTTTCAATTGCTTTCCTTACTAGTTCACAGTTGAATTTCCTTACGTCTTCAGTGATACTTTTCCATACTGTCTTGCATAGCTCTATATATTCCACTTTGGAAGTCACATCTTCTTTAGTTGTCCTCATCACTCGTCTTTTTTGCATCAACATTTTGGTTTTCCTGATAATTTGTTCACATGCAATTTGTTCTTAGACCCAGCTAATTTTGTTGCTGTTTCCATAAGAGCTTTGGTTACTTTTCTGTTAACTTCAGAAATATCCACTTCTTCCGATGTTAGGCCTTCTAAAGCAGAGAATCTGTTCTTCAGTTCCAATTTGAAGGTATTATGGTGTTTTTTAAGGTTGGTTATGTCAATACATTTTGTTTGTCTTATGAGCTTGCTACGTTCGAGTTTAGTGTTGAGGTGCATCTTACATCTCACCAATCTATGGTTACTGCCTGTGTTGAACTTGTTTAGCACACTGCAGTCTTCTATGACGAATTTTTTGTTACACATAATAAAATCAATTTCACTTGTTGTCCCATTTGGATGTCTCCATGTCCATTTCCTGTGTGGCTTTTTCTTGAAAAAGGAGTTCAAGATGAAAAACCCTTCTGCCTCTGCAAACTCTACGAGAGTATTTCCACGCTGGTTTCTGTTGCCGTGACTGAATTTACCTACTGAAGTTTCATTCTGTTGCCGTTGCCCTATTTTTGCATTGAAATCTCCCATAATTATCTTCAAGTGCTGCTTACCTTTATTATTTAGATCACGAATTTCCTCGTAAAATTCTTCAATTTCTTCTTCAGCATGACTTGTGGTGGGTGCATAAGTTTGAATAATCTGAGCCTGGTATCTTCTCGAGAGTTGGATAATGAGTCGTGCAGCTCTGTCAGAGGAACTTTCAACTTCTACAACTTTATCCTTCAGTTTCTTGTTTATTATAAATCCAACACCACTAGTTCTGCCAGTATCTGTCCCACGATAGTAGAAGAGATGTCCACTTTTCAGTTCAATGAGATCTTCTCCTTTTCTCCTTACCTCACTTAGCCCCACGATGTCCCACTTGATCCTTTGTAGTTCCTCTTCCAATTCAAGAAGCCTTGAATCAGAAGATAGGGAGCGTCCGTTATACATAGCCAAGGTCAGCATCAGATGGCAGCCTAGTCCGGTCCTCCGGGGATTCTTAGCACCCTCTGCCTTCATGTCGCACTGGCCGCTGCCTTGGCCAGGTACATTCCAGCTGCCGGAGACTGAGGGCCAAGATTTAAGTTGTGGAGTCATTTTGGAGGGGTTTGGCCATAACTCACCACGCTGGCCAAGCGGGTTGGTGAGTGTGGGATAGCATTTCCTCTAATCCCGATGGTATAGTTATACCGCTATTGGCGGTCGTCAGAGCCCCTTTAGTGGGAACAGGATGTACCACAAGAAGGCGGGGTTGACATTTGTCAAGAAGAGGCTGTGATGTTACGCATCACCTGACCTTACATCCCTGCATGTACTGTGACATATACCAGCACTAAGAAATATATGCTCAGAAACTGTCTAAAAGCACAAAGCAGGTAAGACCTTTAGGAAGGAATTTCTAGGTAAAACCTTTAGGTAGGAGCTCACCATATACCTTCTCTTCATATGCTTTCAAACTATAAAACTATGGATGATAATATTTCTTCTGTTAGCAAAAAAACAAATTACTATGTGTTTATCAGCTCTTGGTGCTTTTCCAAAGGAATTTACTGGAATTCACAGATCAATTAAATTCACGATGATGTTTCCATCTAATATTGGTGTTGTGAAGCCATTTCTAAATACAATGTCATGACTATAGGAACAAGGAAATCAAGCACATGCTTAAGGGTAGCAACTATACTTTCTTTTATTGATTGCTTGTTTGTTTAAAAGCCAACTGGGGGAAAGCAAGAAGTGTTTTGCTTGGGGAAAACTTTTGAGGAGAATGATTAATATTAGAGTGATGGCTGCAAGTTTCTTCCAGTATCCTTTTAGGACTGGTAAAAGTTTTGTGATTTCTGCATCCTAAATTTATATTTCAACCAGAATCACAGCATTCTGAATTTCTGATTTTATTAATTTAATTGAAAGTTATCAGAATTAATAGCTGATTAATTTCTTATAAATATTTGTTGAAATGAAAGATTTTATTTTCAGCAAATACTGGTTCTCAATAATTAAACTAATAGTAACTAAAACATCAGACTACTATTGCTTTCAAAATATTTATTAAATTAATACATGCATATCACTAAGCTGTTCTCTGAGATTCCTAGCTTAGCTCCTCAAAGAAAGGCTGTCTGCCAAGTAAACGTTTAATCAATGGAACTAGGATTTACTTACCATAGATGAATCAAACGTCTCCATTTAAAATTATTTTTGCACACAAGAACTTTTATACTTCATGCTCAAACTTTTTCTCAAGCACATTCCTGAATCTGGTGCATCCACAATTTTTCCTCGTCATTCCACTACCTTCCTTTCCTGCCACATGAGCTGAAACAATTCTCTTAGTTGACACTTAATTACTCATTCTTTTGACATAGCCAAACCACCTAAGAATATTAGTCTCCATCTTACTAACAACATTTTACCTCACATTACACATCTGCATTCCTCACATGATCAGAATGTGTCTTGCTACAACCCTCCTGTAAGTAATGCATCTCCCCAGCACACAAACAACTCGTATGTTTTTTCTGCAGTACCCAAGTTTCACTGGTGTACATCAGAGTAGGAACAATGACACTTTCATATACAGCCATTCGGGACTGTCTTGAGAAGCCATCATTCCTGTGAAATCCTCCTAACGCTGCTATGACTTTTAAAGAAGAATTCACTCGCCTACTAATTTTACCATCTAATTTGTTCTCTCTGTTAAACATACTTCCCAAATATACAAACTCATTCACCTGGCCAATCTCTGTGCCATTACGACTTATCTTGCATTCCATACAAACAGTTCCTTGCTCAAAAACCATAACTTTGGTTTTCCCTTACTCACATACATACATATCACTAAGCTGTTCTCTGAGATTAAGAGGTTAGCTCCACAAATAAATACAAACTACTAGATAATTTTTACTTACTGTTGCCATATCAAACTTCTCCATTTCCAGTGATCTTGACATACAACTCCGGCTTCACTGACATCCATCACAAGCCGTAAAGAAGATCTCCTATACTTCATACTCAATCTTTTTCTCATGCAGACACTCCTGAATCTGATCCTCCCATGTCTTCTTTGGCCTTCCTCTGCCTCTCCCTCCTGCCACTTGGGCTAAGGAGATTTTCTTAGTAAGTAACTCATTCTTTCAACATGGCCAAACCACTGAAGCATATTAGACTCCAAATTGCTAACAACATTTTGCTTTACATTACACTATTGCAAAACACATCTTCATTCCTCACACAATCAGAACGTGTCTTGCCACAAACCCCCCATAGGTAACTCATTTCTCCAGCACACAAACTACTCCTATGTTTCTTCTGTAGTACCCAGGTTTCACTACCATACATCAGAGTAGGAACAAATACACTTTCATACACAGCCATGCGGGCCTGTCTTGAGAACCCATCATTCCTGTGAAAACCTCCCAAAGTGGCTATGACTTTCAATGAAGAATTCACTCGCCTACTAATTTCACCATCCAATTTGTTCTCCCAGTCAAACATGCTCACCTGGTCAATCACAGCGCCATTTAAACTTATATTACATTCAGCACTACCAGTTCCCCACTCAAAAACCATAACTTTGGTCTTTCCCTTATTTATACTAAATGTGAATTTCATGCAAACTTCATACATTCTGGACAACATACTCTGCAACTCACTTTTGCTCTCTGCCAACAGGACAGCATCATCAGGGTATAGCAATCTGCACACAGGAATATCACCAAGACATAAACCACCATTATCTATTTTGGCATCACGCATGCATGCATCCATAAATATATTAAACAGCCATGGTGACATTACACAATCTTGTCTAACTCCTGCACCAATAGAAAACCATTTTGATAAAACACCATTCACACGTACACAAGCTCTACTACCAGCATACATGGCTTTCACACTATTAAGTAGATTCCCAGTAACACCACATTCATTCAATACCTTCCACAGAAGAGTCCTATTTACTTTGTCATAAGCTTTCTCTAAATCTATGAAGGCAGCAAAAGCTTTCTTACCAACAGCCAGATATTTTTCAATCATTATGCATAATGCAAAAATTTGGTTGGTGCAGCCTTTACCAGGGACGAAACCACTCTGAACATCCCACACTTTCTCTGATGTAAGACCCCATAATTTTTCAGTAACAACCTTATCAAACACTTTACCTGGCACACTCAGTAGGCTAATACCACAATAGTTCTTGCAGTCAGTCTGATCACCTTTTCCCTTATACAAGGGAACAATGATAGCATCCTTCCAATTTCGAGGGATCATTCCTAACTGCCAGTACAACTGGCAAATTTCAGTTAACCAGTCAATTACAGAGTCACCACCAGATTTCAACATCTCAGCAGTTATGCCATCAACTCCTGGAGCCTTAGAATTCTGAAGAGATTTTAGAGCCCTATACACCTCTTCTCTTGAGATCCCTCCTATGCTTCCATTCATTGTGACATCATCTGCTTTTGCCTCAGAATCACCTTTGCTTTCCTGATCTAATAACTCACAGAAGTATTCACCCCATCTGTCACTTAACTCATTGGGCTCCCATATCATTTCCCTGATCCTATTCTTCACACAACTTACAACTTTGTTTCCTCTATTTTTTCTGAGTCTCATGTACTTCCAGAAAGTCTTCCGATCTTTCCTAACAGCCAATTCATGCCTTTCCATTTTCTCTTTCCTATCTTCTGCCTTACTCTGGTGAACCAGCTTAGCTGCTACACGCTTCTTACCATGACATTCATCCACAAAGAATCTGCCTTGCAACATCCCCAAGTAGGCTTCCTTCTTTCTCTTTACTGCCTCTTTAATCTTGCTATTCCACCAAGCATCACCTCTATTGTTATCCACTATTGTGGTGTCACAGACCTCTTTAGCAGCAGGGACAACACAGTTCTTGAAACATTCCCACTTCTTTTCTACATCCAAGACTTCAGCTGCTTCAGTCATTCTCTGAGTAAGTCAGAATAATGCTGATGATCTTCAGAGAACCTTGCAACATTTATTCTTCCCATTCTGAGCCTCTTCCTATTTTTTTCCTCCAACCAACATTCAGTTTCACTCGTGACACTAACAAGTAATGATCAGAACCAACATCCGCACATCTCATCACATGAGTGTCAACAACTAAGTGTTTGAGATGCTGATCGTAGACAACAAAATCTATCACACTCTTTTGACCAAGAGTACGATTTTCCCAAGTATATGTGTGGATATACTTGTGGTTGAAAAATGTATTAGATACACACAAACCATTCTCAATGCAGAGTTCAATTAATCTTTCACCATTATCATTCACACAAGGATCAGTAAACTTACCCTGAACATTGTCAGAAATTGCATTCTGCACACCTACTCTAGCATTGAAATACCCTGCTATTATAACTTTTTCTTTAGCACCAAACTGGCTCAAAACAGCTTTCAGCTCATTCCAGAAATCTTCCTTCCTATCAGAAGGTTCCGAATCACAAGGAACATACACTACAACAATTACTATTCTCTGAAGTTTCACTTTCAAATGAACCCAAAGAATTCTCTCACTTATGCAACTATAGTGAATCAAGTTGTTCTTCATCTTTTCACTTAAAATTACACCTACACCAGCCTGTCCTCTCACATTATCCAATATTCCAGACACACACACTCACTGTTCCATTCACTTCTTCTGTCCCAATTTCCTCCTTTTTGGTTTCACTTACACACAGCACATCCAAAGTATACTTATTCATCTCTTCAATCACCTTGTTCATTTTGTCATTTATACCTCTAGTATTCCATACACTAATTTTACACTCACTCAGCCAAGATGTCTTTCTGATTCACCTTTCTCCAGTTCCAGGTTGATACCATGGTGGACCATGCTTCTCAAGTGCGGTAGGCTCAAAATATCCCACACTTGAGTCAGTTTTTGTATTTCTTTTTGTCTTTTTAATCAGGTAAGTACGTCAGTGTGGGGGATTAGCCCACAGCTGATGGTTCCAGTTGGTCATTCAAGCTAAGGATTCTGGAACAAAACCTAATGAGCTGGGGTCTTTTTGCCAATGTCACACAGAACTGGCTGCCACTTCTCCAAGATTTACAGAGGACCTAGTTGCTGTTCTGTGTGCCACTGTTTCCATGGAGCGCCCCAAGGATGCAAACCCATCTCTCACTAAGATCCCCCGCTCCCTTATTCACACTCAGTTTGAATTTCATACAACCTTCGTACATCCAAAACAAAATATTCTGCAACTCACTTTTGCTCTCTACCAACAGGACTGTGTCACCAGCACACAGCAACCTGCATACATGGATATTATCAAGACATAAACCAGTATTATCCATTTTGGCATGGAACATGCATGCATCCATAAATTAAATTAATACTATGCAAATATTCATAAATACTTTATCATATACATTAAGTATACACAAATTTGTAGCAAGAATATTTTTCTTTTCCTTTTAGACACTGCCAAAGTGTCTTCTGTAAGTTTAGATTTTATTAGAAAGAGAAATTATTTTTGATCACCAGGTGCATCAGTTGTCCTCATGTGTTGCTTTGTGTCGCTATGTTTTCTCTTCATCTGTCTCAATAATTATACATTTTTGTAACTATTTGACCTTCTGAACAAAATGCTGAAAGGTCAAAGTGGAGAGGGAATGGGGGGCTAAATCGCTGTTGCCTGGTGGACTTTAGAGGGTTTTTTTCATTTTGTAATAATATTGTAAAGTGGATACAGGCCATAACCTTTTAAACAGGAAATCAGTAATGAAATTTTTCCTGGGTTTGAGCTCAGCTGTCACCACCCCAGGCCAACAAACAAAAATTATGATGCATAATAAAAAAAAATCACTGCTGTTGGACGAATCCAATTACTCTCTCTGGGCAGATCATACATTTGGATGAACAATTAGGTGAATAAATAAGTATTGGAGGAATCAGAATCGGGCCAATTGCCTGAAACTTCATATACAGTAAAAACTCGAAAATCCGGCACCCAGAAAACCGGCAACTTCAGAAATCCGGCACTTTTTGGATTTCGTTTTCGTGAGAACATCCAATGTTTCACCAATAACCATGGAAAACTCCTGATGTGCCATCTCAACCACACATCGCGAGATCATCCGATCTCAGCGTGCAAGTTGCCAATAGCCACCTACTTGTAACATCAGGAGGTTTCTCAAATTCGTCATTTCATTGGGCCGCGCTAAAGTGCCACGGATCAATGAGGCGACGAATCAGCGCGCACGTTTGAAATGCATGTTGAACATGTAATAATGATCTGTGCTTGGTGGTGGCAGTATGTGGATTCGATCGTGTAGTGATATCTTCATCGGCCTTCACGATGCATTGCAGTAATCGTCTTTGTGATGTATCATAGTTTTGTCTGTCGAAAAACCGTAACACTGATGAAAACTTCACATCGGGTTTTCGTGATTTGTCGATACATCGCCCAGCCCTATCAGTTGCTCTGGCTTTTTTTCAAGTTTTTGCCTGACCAAAACAATTTTTTTTCTGGCAAATTGCGAAGAATGTGATCGGCAGCGCTACGCCAGCATATTTATAAGGCGCAGACGTACAAATTTCCGTTAAAGTTACCTGTTATGCTTAAGTACATGCTTTACGTAACGGCCGTTACACAATTTTTGGATAGCTTCAGAAATCTGGAATTTTCATAAGTTCGGCACTCGTCCGGTCCCGTCGATGCCAGATTTTCGAGGTTTTACTGTACATACTTTTGTGTGAGAGAACTCAGTAACATCTCAGTCAATGGTAGCTGTCCTTTCCATTCGAAACATTTTTTATATGTAAAAAGAGAGGATGAACAGAAAGAGATTGTTCACAATCAAGAGATTCCACGTTATCTTCCTCATTACACAAGGAATCAGATGACACATTCATGTACATACATATCATTAAGCTGTTCTTTGAGATTCAGAGCTTAGATCTCCAAAGAAATAAAATACCAAATACAAGTTTAAAACTGATATATGGTGTAAGATTTTTCTTGCTGTGTTTGGATGCATCAAATGTTTGCTTTTATTGCGATCTTGACATACAACTTGAGCTTCACCGACATCCATCACTTGTCCCACACAGGAGCTTTTGTGCCTCATACTCATTGTCTTTTCCTGTTGCAGGCATTCCTAAATCTGGTCCCCCCACAATTTCCTTGGCCTTCCTCTACCTTTTTCTCCTGCCACTTGGGCTGAATATATATATTTTTTTTAATTGGAGGTTTAATGACCACTATGAGCAATTCAATAGGCTATAAGCAGTCGCCCGTCCCTTATTTAGGGCCACTGGTTTCAGGGAATGGAGAAAGCCAGGGCCATAAGAAAAACACAAAATCCATGTCTCACCGGGATTCGAACCTAGACACCTTTCGGACAAATGATCAGAGGCCATCGCGTAGACCACTGCACCACCTGGGCAGCCGAATAAATTGGAAGGAAAGAAAGGTAGAGAAAGATCAAGGAAATCATAAAAGAACCAGATTCATGAATGTCTGCACGAGAAAAAAATAATAATAATAAGTATGAAATACAAAAGGTCTTGTGTGAAAAAAAGCCAGTGAAGATAAGAGTTGTGTGCAGAGATTACTGAAAATGGAGATGTTCGACCTCAACAGAAAGTAAAACCTACTTTCATCAGTAATATATATTAAATGCATTATATTGCTGCATTGCAACATCATTAAACAATATACAGGGTGTCCAAGAATTATTGGATACATTACAAAATTATATAAAACAAAACATTAAACAGATAGAAAGAAACAGACAGTACTAACTTACAATGTAACTACACAAGTTAATAAATTTCGATGTGATCCCTTGGTTGCTCGTAGTACGTCCAAGCGATACTAGATTTCATGCCATGTATTGGCAAGCATCTGAGGAGTTATGGAATTAATAGCAGCTGTGATATGCTGCTTCAGTTCCTGCAAATCAGTACAAGGCGTCTGATTGACACGATCCTTCACATAACCCCACATGAAATAATCCAATGGAGTTAGATCTGAAGAGTGAGGAGGCCACGGAATGGGACCACCACGCCCAATCCATCTGTTGGGGAAATGCTCATTTAGGTACTTACGTACACACGTTGACCAATGCAGAGGCGCGTGTCTCGTTGGAAAACAACATTGTCATATCTTTTGATCTGAGGTATAGCGAAATTTTCTAGCATATCCAAGTAAATGTCACCATTTATGGTTTTTTCGCAGAAGAAGAAAGGGCCAATTACTTGGCTTTTTGATAGGGCACTTTTGGAGAATCACTCTCTTTTTGATAGGGCACACATTAACTTTTGGAGAATCAAGTTCCAGTTCAATAGCAGCATGAGGTGATTCACTGCCCCATATCCAACAGTTGTGACGATTCACAATACCTGATACATGAAATGTGGATTCATCACTAAAAATTACAGTACTGAGAAAATTTTTGTCGTTTTTAACTTGATTCAGCATATCCACAGCGAAATCGTATCACAGAGTGTGATCATTTACATGCATCTTTTGCACTATTTGAATTTTATAAGCATGAAACTTTAATTTCTTGTGCAAGATATCGTGAACTGTCGATTTCGGAATGCACAGTTCTCTGCTTGGTTTATGAACGGATTTCCTGGGGCTTCGTCGGAAACTTTAATTAACTTGGTCAACTGTCTCACCGCTGATGCTAAGCCTACCAGCTCCTCCACGATGTTCCACATTGCCAGTTTTTTTAAACTGTTTCATCCACCGTTTAATTGAATTCTTTGACGGAGGATTACAACTATACTCTAATCGATACTGTCTTTTAACTTTAATGACGCTTTAATTCCGCAAGCCATAACACACACACATCGCCTTCTGCTGTACGGATGACATGACTACTGATTGCGCATTTCTCATACATTCTTCATCAGGCCACACCTAGCGCCATCTATCAGATTCTGGGAATAACAATTCTGCAAAACAAAAATATAGAAACTGTGTTAGTAATATGTGACATAGAAAAACAGACAATGCTCATAGGTTTTTTGTACATAATTTTGTAATGTGTCCAATAATTCTCGGACACCCTGTATTTACGCAATATAATTTCATCAGTATTGCATTTGGAGTTGGGGGGTCCAGTTATGAATTTCGAGGAGGCTAATACTTGATTGATTATATACATATAATCACAATTTTGTTATTTATATATAAAGGGTGGAAAGAAAACTACCGCATAAACACCCCAGGGGGTGATTCCTTGGGTCAATTCAATCATAAAGTGCCCCATGACATTTTTGGATTTAGGGCTTAGTTTTCCAGTTATAAGCCCCCAAAGGTGCGTGAATATCAGGTCCGGAATCACCTGTTTTTGAGGCTTCAAGCACAACCCGAGTGTCATGCAGGAAAGCTCATGGCGGATGCCTGATTCTGCAAGCTCAGTACCTTGGCAGTCATCACGACTGATTTACACATCGCAGTGCTCTCCGAGGCCATATGTCATGCAACAGTTTCTTTCTGCTGAAATGGAATATTACGGCCCTCTGCAAAATTAGCGTGCATTTGTCACGAATGCAACTACCTGTACTGGGCTTGATGTCATTGAAACAAATGCATGTTTGTTAACTGATATAACATGCAAATAAGGCAAAGCGGGGACTGTGGGGCACTGAAGCTCGCAGTACTAGCAACGTTAGACGAACAACGTTGGTAAGAGATGTGCATTCGTGCTGAGTGTGTCGTGTGGAAGCTGTAAATGTCAGTATAATTTTGGCTATTTGTACGTTACGTCGCAAGTAACCGTTACTCCATGGAACATTTGCAACATTAACCAAACTGAATGGCATACAAGCTAGGTGAGTACTGGGACATGTACATGATTCTGGAAGAATGTAGAGGTAATGTGCTTGCCGCAGCACACACATACTCCGAACGGTACCCTGCAAGACGCCATCCCGACACTAATGTGATTCGTCGGCTGGACCAGGGAATGAGGGAAATGGGCAATGTAGCACCCACATCATCCAGTGACAGTGGATGCATACGGTCAAGAGGAACGGTTGCTACAGAAGACACAGTCATGGCCATGATTCATGCGGAAGCCACAATTAGCACGCGAGGGATTGCATGACAGTAGGAGTCACACACACCACAGTGCTCGATATTCTCCATGACGAGGACCACCACCCATACCATTACGCACAGGTCCAAAGTCTGCAACATGCGGATTACCCTCGCTGCATACAATTTTGTACATGGCTGCTGCAGTGCTACGAAGCAGACCCGGGATTCTTCGAACATGTCCCCTGGAGAGATGAAACTTGTTTCTCCCATGACGGGATATTCAACCACCACAATAGCCATGTATGGCCACCAGTAAATTCGCACAGCACCACACGACGAGGTCATCACTATCGATGGGGCATTAACATATGGGCTGGCCTGGTTGGTAACATCCGGGTCGGTCCGTACCTACTGCCAGATGTGCTAAATGCATCTCGGTATGAGGTTTTCCTGCGATCAGTGTTACCGGATCTCCTGGAAGATGTCCCCTTAAACATGCGTTGAGAGCTCTGCTTTCAGCAAAATGGAGCACCTACACATTTCGGAGCGGAGGTCCGACAGCACCTGGACAATATGTTCCCTGGATGATGGATTGGTTGTCGTGGGCTTGTAATGTGGCTTCCACGTTCCCCAGACCTCATTCCCATTGACTTTTGTCTATGGGGCCTCATCAAGGAACTGGTGTATCGGACGCTTTGTAGTTCGGAAGCTTTGTTGGCACACGTGCATGCGGTGATTGCCTCTGTCGAGAGGGACCACCTTGCATTTGGCAGTGCCTGCGATTGTTGCCAAATGCAAGGTGGACATTTCAAACACCTACTGTAGCAGAGCCATGGCAGTCTCCTCCATGAATGGAATGTGTCCTGAGCAGGTATGTGTAATTATTTTGTGACATTCAATTTTTTCATCTGCTGTTGACATATCGTCTACACACGTTTATGTTGTATGAATGGAACCTACTGTACCATGGCATCTCACCACACTGCTTACTGGTTGCTGTTATGTATGTCTTGCTATTAATTCTAGTGTAATGTGTTGTAAAATACATTTCATGTACTAATGTGTTTGTTGGATCTGCCTCGTTATGGTCTCTTCTGTCTCTTATACTAGCCTTTTTAGCATATTGCATGTGACATGTTCTATTGTTGTATGTGCACATACCTATTAGACAATAATACTGTAAGGTGCATAGTAATACGCAATCCGCAGGAAAGGCCTGTGGCATCTAGCCCATAACAATGGCACAGCCATACCTGCGTTGCGTTTGACCTGAACCAATCTCCCCGGGTATGAAGGTGCCGGTACCCGGTTCACAGGTACGAATTTGCTGGATACCAATTACCTGTGTCCATCGGGTTCAAAGGACCTCCAAACATGTCTGTCTGTCTGTCGTAATCTCGACGTCGATTTTATCGCTATTGCAATACTTTTGTATACTCATTGATGTATGTTCAAATACACATAATAGTGAACAGAATATTTCATCCAAGTTCTTTCTTTATTGGTTTTGACAAATGAATCGTTCCATGCACTGCTGTTCGATGCATTTGTCAGTCGAAAAAAGTGCTTGTTGCAGAACTTGTCATTCGACCAAGTTGTCTTTCGCGGAATGTACTGTTCGATGAATTAGCTGTTGAAGACTGGATTTGCGGGAAAGTCACCTGGAGCAGTTTGACAGACTTGTGTGTGTTAGGACGTGCCACTGCGAGTGAACACATCCATCCATTTCTAACTGCCGTTGGGCGACCAATTCCATTCGTCTCAACAATTACGGACGTAACACGACTCCGGAAACAGGCTGGATGACTGTTGTTGTACTGCGATTGCAGCATAAGGCATCCGCCACGTGCTTCCCTGCATGACACTCGGGTTGTGCTTGAAGCCTCAAAAACAGGAGATTCCGAACGTGACGTCACACACCTTTGGGGGCTTTTATCTAGAAAACTAAGCCCTAAATTCCAAAATGTCATAGGACATTTTATGCTTGAATTGACTCAAGGAATCACCCCTGGGATATTTATGTGGTTGTTTCTTTCCACCCTGTATATTAATACATATAATATTTTTAAATAAAGTATAAAATTTTTCTTATGCTCCTATATCGCAAATGCACATTCCAAGAAATTTACACATACAAGTGATTAAAAATGTTATACCTTTGCTTTGTTTTATTTCAGTAATGGACTATGGATTTCACCATGGTGTGGTGTAAAATATTGAGGATGCTAGTAAAGGTAAGGCTGTGCTGGAGAAAATCCCCACAAGACATTAGGAGTGGTAAAAATGTCCTCGCCTTACTACAATCGTGTTTCTGATTATTAAGGAACCATTACAGTGTTACTTGAAAACATATGGTGTAAGCCATTCCCCTGCCATTTGGTTTTAGCCCCATTAGATTATTTAGATTAGCAAATAGTAGTAAAGAAAACAAAAACTAACTAACCGTTTTGATGCCAGTTTGAGGTGCCTCGATTTTTATTTTTTTTGTCAGAGTGTAAACCACCACCGCTAGAAAAACAACCTTATTATGGGAACCATCTCTAATAATTTGCTATTGTTAAAAATTAGGTAGCAAATATTTTGTTGTATTGGAAGCACTAATGTCACGTTATCTACACTGAGGCTTAACCACATACATTGAAAGTCGGCATCCAGAAGACTGAAATAAAACTGAATGCCAGCTTCCAAAATATGATGATGTGTGTGGAATTAGGTTTTTATTGTGGAAGTAGTCCGAGTTGTCAGTGTTTGAAAAATTGCCCCTTCAGCGAGAACTGTTTAAAGTTTTGTTGAAGGATGATAGAAATTTCAGATTGAAGTTCATGTGGATGTTTTTATTTTTATTATTATAATATTTTTCCTCATTTTCTTAATTTTTTAAAATTAATTTCTCTAACTACAAATACAGGGGCATTCATAGATTTTCGGGGAGCTAAGCACCCCCGAGAAGATGCCAGAATACATCACTGAATTACGCTACTCCCATCAGTTTTAAAACTTCAATCTGGCACAACAGCTTTCTTTTAGGAACTAATCTCTGAATCTCAGAGAACAGCTTATTGATATGTGTGTATCATCTGATTCCTTGTGTAATGAGGAAAAGATTTTGGAATCTTGATTGTGAGCGATCTGTTCCCTTCTATTCCCTCTCTTTACAAGAGACGTTTCAAATGAAAAAGACAGCTGCTATCGACCGAGATGTTACCGAGTTCTCTCGTACAAGGAATCAGATGATGCTGGAAGTAAATAAGAATGGACTAATGGAATTCTTGTGCAACAACTGCTTCTACTTATAACAGTTTTTATAGTGATGTCATCTATGTATATAATGGAAAAACATATCATGGTATGAATCAAACTTACATGGCCTGGTATTTAAACACTTATATCTAGAACCAAAGGACAGTATCACCAACATTAAGTTTGAATGACACTATGTCATTTCATTAAATGTTGCATCAAAATGTTTTTTGGAATATAGGAATACATCTGCAGTGAATTCCTTTTTTTAGAGCTACAAACAGAAAAGGTGATACAAACAACTTTAGAATAAACATTCATTAATTTCTATCATCAAGGCATTAATGCATTACATGGTACATGACTATAGTGTTATAAAGCGTGAATAATAAAAAAAGAAATACCAAAAGAATGCATGATGCTCTGATATGTTTAAAATAATATGAAAAGTGAAAGGCATAATAAGCATACAAGTGCAAAAATACATACTAAGGCATGCAGGTGCCAAAAATCAGGCAAAGATAAAAGACAACATCAGTCTCATGCCACCAGCAGGGTTATTGTCTCACCATGGTTTAACACAGGATTCTGAGAACCCTCTCTGTTGGATTCAACTTGATCTGTTTCACTATCATTTGACTTGGCCTCATCCTCCTTAGCACTGGGGCTACTTTTCCCCACAGATTTTGGAGTTTTCTGTGAAATGAACACAGTATGTACATACATATCTTTTCTAACCACATATGAAATAATCAAACTCCTATATACAGTGCAAACAAAGAAAGGAAAGACAAACTAGGAATGAAGAATTTCATTTTCAGTTGTATATTTGGTATACATGTATAACATATTATCCTGTTCATAACACTGAGTTAAGATTTCGACAATAAAATGAGCTTCCTAAAATACAAAATGAACTTTCATAAATAAATTTTCATGTACTTAAGTCACAAATGGTTTACACTATTGCAGTATAATATTCCTTGGTCCGTAAATTTGTCCTTGCCATTGCTACAGGAATCTTAACATATTAGTGGTGTAGCATTCTAAGCTTAACTTTTAATTCTGCATGAAAATTTCCTTTGTTCATATGATTTTACGTGCAATGATGTTGCCTTGTAATATTGTGCAATGCCATAAGTGAGATTAACTTGCATTTAATTATTAGTTACAGGCAGGATATTGAACAGAAATATCAAATATGCAAGCTTTCAGCTAGATGACAACATACAAAAGACAGACCTCAGATAATAAACAAACATAGAAACCTGAGTACTACATTTACAGAAATACAGTGAGGGAAAAAAGAAAAGTAAAAGTAGTTAAAATATAATATTGTGAATTAAAATCACAGGAAAATTAAATACACCTAAAATTGAAATAAAAATGAAAAAACCTGTTAATGCTGGTAGCTCGACACAGCATCAAACTGAACATCAAATTGTCAACCTGACACATTTTGCCAGGCTATGTTGCTGGCATTTAGAGTTCAGCTGCCAGTATTAATGGCTTTTTAAATTTTTATCTCAATTTTAGATGCTCATTTTCCTGTGACCTTAATTCACAATATTATATTTTAACCACTTTTTCTTTTACCACACCATATTTCTATAAACGAGGTACTGGGATTTCTACATTTGCTTGCATACTTTTCAAACTTAATTCTTTGACAAAATGAAAATACTTGCACATTTAGTTACAAGAATCATAGTAAATTATATGAAGAAACAACAGTGAATACAAACAAAACAATATACCCAGAGCCGTTGCCAGAATTTTTTTTTCGGGGAGGGTTCTGAATTTGAAAATTAATTTTCACTGTATGTTTAAACATATCTTTATTTTTTTCTCTTTGCACATGAAATTCTTCTATTTAATACTCCCCATTTTTTAAATACTAATTTACATGCAATACTACTTACTCAAGTATTTGGAGGGTTTAAATCCTCAAAACCCCTCCTTGGCTACGGCCCTGAATATACCCAGTGTTTGACACTTTATACATCCTCTTAGAATATGTGCAAATTTCAGCCTCCATATATAACCACATAAGAGATATCATGGCTTCAAACACATATTCTCTTTTATACATGAAAACTAACATTAAAATTCCAAGCATTGTCAGACTTGATAAAAAATAAAATAAAATTTATACAACTTTTGAGAATCCCATGCTTGACACTTTTGGGTTACAATTTATTACTGAAAATACAAAACTGCTTATGTGTATGTACAGCACGAACATTCTGAAAGCAAAAACGCTAATTTGTTGGCTTGATAAATAGAATAAAACCTGTTTGAGATGGAACTTGTATAAAATAGAAACCTGCTCAAAATGGAACTTTTTTTTTGACCCAAAATGAAAAAAAAATTACGTACTATTTAACCTGTCTGAAACCGAATCTGCCAAAAGCAGAAACAAGAATGGCAAGAGAGTAAATGAACCTTGTAACAATGAAAAGTTCCCAGTTGTTCCTGTGCTGTCAAGTATTTTAAATGAATACAAAACATTACACATTCAAGTGCAATAATGAATTCACATGGAACAAATCTGCTTGATGTTGAAGGCAATGTAATTAAACAGAGAGATTGCTTTGATGTTGTTTACACAAATGCACACCACAGCATATCCACTGTTCAGTTTCTCATTAAGCAAGTAGTGTGACTCAGGTTTGGGTCATGTGACCAGCACTGCTCTCTTTGAACAGCTAGCGGTTTTGCATGGATTTCAATGAGTTACTCTAATTTAGTTCTCTAACATTTATGCGTTGAGATAATTATTCACAGCCTTTGTGTGTTGTGAGTTACAATCATTCATTTGCCTCTTGCCATGGCGTCAAAGAAGGACATTCTCGATTTGGATACAAAAGTTAAAAATTAAGGAAGAAATGTTCCTCAGAAATGCATGCGAAATTCACTAGATTTTTCAAAGCAATTAGAATTGTGTACTGAATTGTCTGTAGTTTACTAAACTGATCACCAAGTAACATCTCCTCAGGTGCAATGCATAGCATGCTCGAATGGAAATTGGGAGATGCGGGTTCAATTCCTGCTCCAGGGTGATGCAATTAAAATTTTTTGAGGAGATGTTACACAGTGACCAGTAAACTACAGGCTATTTAGTGCACAATTCTAATTGCTTATCTACAAAAGTTAAAGTTATTGAAATGCACAAAAAATAAAGTGTGAGTGTCAAGCACCTGGCAGAGAAGTTCAATGGCAGAAAAAAAAATTACAACATTTTAAAGCAAAAAGACAAGATAACAGAGCAGTGGCATAAAGGTAACACCTCAAGAAAGAGAAAAATGTGAAAAACCAGAAATGAAGAGATTAATAAAATAGTCTGAGTGGTTTGTTAGTGCAAGAGCAAGAAATTTGCCAGTTTCAGGCCCTATGCCACAAACACGAGCAAGAGATGTAGCCAAAAAACTTGGAACAGAGTTTCACAATTGTGACAAATAGACTGTTTTTGAAGAAGGCAAAACATTTTGTTCACAGAAATTTGAGGTGAAGTGGCAGACATCAAAGAGAAAACAGTTTCAGATTGGACACGGAAATTAGAAACACTCACTGAAGGCTATGAACCACAAAACATTGTTAAAGGTAATGAAACAAGGTCTTGGGTGGGGGGGGGCACTACTGAATAAAACTTTGTTTGAAAGGTGAAACCTGCACTACAGAACGGAATTCTAATGAACGCTTTACAGTTGTTTTTTCTTCTTGTTTCTTTTTTTTTTTTTTTGTATCTTTATGTCTGGTGAGATGGAAAAAAGCATTATGATTGGCAAAGCCACCAAATCATGATGCTTCAATAATTTCAGATTTAAAAAAACTTTTTGTTCAGTGTAAATTGAATAAAAAGCCTGGATGACAGCTCAAATTATAGCCAAGTGGCTAACAAGTTTTATTGCAAAGATAAAAAAGCAAAACAGACATGTTCTTTTGATTTTGGATAATGCAACATTCCATTCTCACTTGATCTATCAAATCAGTGTCATGGCTCTTCTTGCTCTATGTCGAAACAAGGCTAATTTGTGTGTAGCTGAAGAACATTTTTCTGGAGCTCTCCATACCCAAGTGTACTATAAACCAACATACATATAACCCACAAGTCATCCCTACTTCTTCTGCAAGCCCAGCTATGCATAAATTAGCCTTATTTCAACATAGAGCAAGAAGAGCTATGGCACTGAGCTCAGATCAACACACACAGCATCTTGAAATTGTATCTTTGAAATCTTTGGCATCTGCAGCAGGATTTGACACTAATATTATTGAGCGTATTATCAAGCAAGCAAAAGTTTCATTTAATAAGGCAACTGCTCAAACAATTACCCCTAAATTCAATTTCATAGGTGCATGCCCTTATGTCCCACACTACCCTTTCCCTAAAAAATGCCTTTAAAAAAATTTGGATTTGGCATAGGAATAAAAGCGCCTAAACTGATTTCCTCCTGGCTAACAACAAATAAGCAATCTGGCACAAACCTAACAGATGCAGGAATTTATGCTATTCCCTTGCAATACCCAGATGGCTCCAGGAAAAGGTATATAGGAATGACTAAGCACTACCTTAAATTGAGACTGTCAGAACATAAATATGATTGTGGAATAACTTTTTTTACGGGTCTTTTAGAGGTTATTTTTAATGAAAGTTGGTTGTCAAATTTTCGAACTAAAGCCTAGTTCGTCATCAGGACTATGTCACTGGAGTAGTTGCTGCCACTCAATTGGAAGAGACCATCCGCAATTATCGTTAATTGTGGTACTTCTTCTTCTTGCTATTTCGATCCCTTCTTCTAGTTTTCTCTTTACTAAGTTTGACTGGTGGGCGATTATTTTCACTGAGTCCCAATTTATGGAGTGTCCACTTGCTTGTACATGTCTGTCTAGCCCTGTTTTGTTCCCAATGTTCCTAATAGCTGCTTGGTGTTCTTTCATTCGGACCTTAATACTTCTCCCTGTTTCTCCTATATACCTGAGTCCGCAGTTACAGTCGATGCAGTAAATTACTCCTTCCTGCAATTGGATGTCCAATTCTTTCTGCTTTAAAGCTGGCAGGAATTTCTTTATTTTGTTATTAAGATCTGGAGCTAGCCTGATATTATATTTTGCTCCGATCCTTTTCAGTTTCTCGAAAAGTCCCTTGTGGTACATAATTTTGCTGGTGAATTTGAAGTTGGTTTTTTCCTGCTTCTTTTTTGGCACTTGTTTAAATATTTTCTCAACATATGGGGAGGGGTAATTGTTTTCTGCCAACATTTCCTTTAATTCTTCTTTGTGAAGATCTTTTGAGAAGCTGAAGAGACCAGGATTTCAATTTTTTCCAAAAACTGTCTCGCTGTATTCGATTTAATATAATCAGGGTGGAATGAGCAGAAGTCTAACATCTTCCCTGTGTTGGTGGGTTTTCTAAAAAGCTGAGTGAATATTTTCCCTTCTCTTGAGGTCAAGGTTAAATCCAGGTAATTGATGCTATGGTCTTTTTCCTGTTCCAGGGTGTACTTCAAGGTATTCTCTAGTAAGTTAAATTCTTCCAGAATCTGAGAGGGTAGAGATTGGTCCACAGTATCTACTATAATTAGAACATCATCCATGTACCTTACATAGAGAGCAAACAAGGAGGGTTGTATAAGGATTTTTGCCTCTAGTTTACTTATATAATAATTTGCTAGCAGAGGTGCTAGTGGAGAACCCATTGCAAGTCCTGAAGTTTGCCTGTAATATTTCTTTCCAAACTGGAAGAAATTATTCTTGAAGGAAAATAGGAGCAGTTCATATATGCCAAGTAGTATTTCTCTATTGTGATTATGGAATACTATTTTTTCCGCAAGGTCATCTGCAATGAATTCCAGTAGGAGGTCCAGGTTAATGTTGGTATACATAGAGACTATATCCAGGCTTGCCATTACTGGATGAATTAATTCTGGCAAGTTGTCCAGTTTTCTTTTTAGCTGCATGGAATTTTTTAGTAGGTAGGGAGGAGAAGGGAAAATATCTCTGAGGTGACCAAGCAAATAATAATTAATGTTGGAGAGTGGCGAATTTCTAGTGTCTATTATAGGTCTTATTGGATGGCCTTCTTTGTGAACTTTTATCGTACCATAGATCTGTGGAATTCTTGACTGGATTTTGGAGAAGTTTTTGAAGAGCTCATTAAGCTGTTTTTTATTTCTTAAAGAGCTGATTAATTTCTTAAGATTTTTTACAGTTTGATCTATAGGATTACCATTGAAGGTAGAAAGAGAAGATGAAAATACAGCAGTTACTTTAAGGAAAGAATTCTCAGACTGCATTTCAAAATTTGTAAAAAAGCCAGTAAAAGTTGATTACAATTTTAATAGAAGTGCCATTACTGACCTTAAAAAATTCAAAGCCAATGATAAAGTAGTAGCACTGAGAGCAGATAAGAGCAAAGTTTTGGTATTGGTAGAAAAAGAGAAGTATTACAATAAAATGGAAGCTGAATTGAGCAAGCCTTATTATGAAGAACTCAATGGTAATCCTATAGATCAAATATGTGCATGCTAATAAAAGATCCACGTCATCACCCATGCTTGCTTATGGGTTCTGCATGACACATATCTACCATGTTTGATGATTTCACGAAACATGGCATAAGTGTTAACAACTTGATTATATATTTAAGTTTAAGTTTGAAATATTCAGAATTTCTTTACTTTCTGTTTGTTGATTACAGTGTTTATCTCAGTTATGCCTGATGAAGCCACCCGTGAGTGGTGAAAGCTTGCTGTCTGTTTACTCTATTATTTTACACCATTAAAACAGATTTGGAATTCATTTTCGTTATCAGAAACTTGTTATGTAGTTACTCCTTGTAGATATGGAATCTGTATACTCTTCTAGTGAACTAACAAAATCCATAACTGTTCTTGAAGCTACTGGATGGCTCGAAAGGACATCATGCAAGATGTCACCTGAAATGATTAAGTTGTGTCTCAAGAAAGCAAAATTTACTTTGGAGGATCTACCAGATGTGTGTGGTGAAAGCACCATAAATCTGCAGGCATCACTAAACAGAGACCCGAGCATGCTAGGTTCGGTTCCCGCTCCTGGATGACGAAATTTTCAAGTTTTTGGATATTATCTGACTTGCCATTCATGTCATACTTACACCAATGAATGGATTCACAACTTCAAAATTTGTATTGTACAATGGTGTAATTTTGTATTTCATTCATCAGCAGCCTTGTTGTGATAGAATTTTGTAATGAAAATCTTTGTGAAATTATTGATCAAAATCAAATTGAAGCAAATATAGAAATCACACCTAGGATAAAAAAATACATCATTGCTCATTACAAAATATTCAGGATATTTCAGATTTTGCACTTTTTTGGGGTGACTGAATTATTTCAGTTAATGAGAAGGTCATGTATTCTCACTGGGTATCACATTGTATAAATGTAATTGTGCAAAAATCAATGTTGGATTATTTACAAAAGATAGAAGTTTGGGATTTTTAGTTGATTAAGGTACGTATGAACAATAAATTATTTTAAGAAATCAGAAACTACATGGAATCTGTTATTAGCATGACAAAAATTCAAATGTTTACATTTCAATGACTTTCATGGATGGACCTGTTAGGGTCTCAAAGGGCCTGGCCTGGAAAGCCTAAAAGCCCAGCCAACATTTTCTTTCATTATTTAAACGAAAAATTCTGGGCTTGGGCCACGCCTGCTACTTGAAAGGTTTAGCATTTCCCATGCATTAAAAGAAAAAAAAATTCATCTCACAAAATGAAGACTGAGTTGTTAAATAATCAAATAGCGAAGTTCACGGTATGAAACAAAGTCCCCATTCGGCAGTGGATGCATTGAGTAATTACAGATGAAACTGACAAGCTGGGCTGTAAGATGGTACTATCTCTTTATCTCTTTAAAGGTAAAAATCAGATCGTACGTGATATAATCAACACAACAACCAGACATCGCTGAATTGACTGTAATTACTGTTTCTCATGTAATATCAATCACATCAGAAAACTTGAAAATTTTGTTGCCCTGGAACAGCAATCGAACCCACATCTCCCAATTTTATCCATTACACCATCCAGGAGAGCCAAGTCCAAAGTATCTGAGTGTTAAGAGCTTCGGAATACTTTCCGACCGCATTCTTAATCAAAGAAAATGTCCTGATCAAATATGGCTTTCACTTCATAGGCTTTCGTGACAAACACATGGCTTTTTTTTATTTTCCAAGAAATGTTTACATGAACAGAGTTTTCAGCTTGAAATTAAATCGATCTTTTGGTGCTCTTTGTTGCTATAATGGAGATACTAGTAGTAAACAGTACTAGTTTAAGATTATTTGCATGTTTCTTAATAGTAACTGTCTTCTGTGCTTCACTCGGGAAGATCCAGGGGGCGAACGTCAGTGTTAATACGTGTTTTATACACGTAGTCATAGGAAATCATAAGCTGAGGTGTTTGTTTTAAAATTGTACCTCATGCTTGACTTTAAGAGATATGGAGATGAGAAAGTTTGAAGTATTTGTTTACATCTTTGGGGAATTAGGGCTACCTTGTTTGTACTTAAGTGCAGAAAAGGAAAAGTGTTTACATAGACTGACGGAAAAAAATCCCAACACCACGAAAATATAGTTGTAGAGGAATGAAATGGCGGCAATACATTGGTATAGGTAACATATTTAATCGATTAAGGTTTGAAGATCACAGCTTAATGTAAGCGCGAGAAGAGCCATTTTAAATGTGAAATGCTGGTACATTAGTAACCGTTGTAACCGACAGAATGTTGAATGCAAGCACGCAAACGTTCGTGCATTGTGTCGTACAGGTGCTGGATGGCAGTTTGTGGGATGGAGTTCCATGCCTGTTGCACTTGGTCGGTCAATACAGGGACGGTTAATGCTGGTTGGGGGTGACGCTGGAGTTGTCGTCCAATGATGTCCCATACGTGCTCGATTGGTGAAAGATCTGGTGATCTAGCAGGCCACGGCAACATGTCGACACTCTGTAGAGCATGTTGGGTTACAACAGCGGTATGCGGGCGAGCGTTATCCTGTTGGAAAACACCCCTTGGAATGCTGTTCATGAATGGCAGCACAACAGGTTGAATCACCAGACCGACGTACAACTGTGCCGTCAGGGTGCGTGGGATAACCACGAGAGTGCTCCTGCTGTCATAGGAAATTTCTCCCCAGACCATAACTCCAGGTGTAGGTCCAGTGTGTCTCGGCTGCAGACAGGTTCGTTGCAGGCGCTCACCTGGCCTCCTCCTAACCAACACACGGCCATCACTGGCACCCAGGCAGAATCGGCTTTCATCAGAAAACACAACAGATCTCCACTCCGTCCTCCAATGAGCTCTAGCTTGACACCACTGACGTCGCAAATGGCAGTGGTTTGGAGTAAGTGGAATGCACGCTACAGGGCATCTGGCTCGGAGCTGTCCTTCAAGTAACCGATTTGTAATAGTTCGTTGTGTCACTGTGGTGGCAACTGCAGCTCGAATTGCTGCCACAGACGCGGTACGATGTGCAACGGCCATATGCTGTACACGGCGGTCTTCCCTCTCAGTAGTGCCACGTGGCCGGCCGGAACCCGGTCTTTTTGAGGCAGTACCTTCCCTTGACCACCGCTGCCAACAATCATGCACAGTGGCTACATTCCTGCCAAGTTGTTTTGCAATATTGCGGAAAGAAAATCCACCTTCTCATAGCCCTATTACACGACCTCGTTCAAACTCCGTGAGCTGTTGATAATGGCTTCTTCGTCTTCTTAAAGGCATTCTTGACTAACATCAACACCCCACATCGAATCTCAACGATAACTAACGCTCCCGAACGTTACAGTGCGTATTTACAGCAAACATGCTTTGCATGTTCCGAAGGGTGCTACTAGCACCACACGTATGCACCGAGTGCGAAATTTGCATAGACATCATCTTACAGATGTACTCTCACCGCCTACCAACTGTCGTTTATCTAACACAACCCCTTCTTGGTGTTGGGATTTTTTTCCGTCAGTGTATGCAACGGGACTATGTAGTCACATTTAAACCTCATCTGTGGTAAGAATTCCAATGACAAATGGCATGTGTTGCATTCCTTTGCTACTAAGATAAGTCAGTTCAGTAGAGCAGCTATATTTCTCTAGAGCAGGGGGGCTCTTCAGTCTTTCTTGAATCACACACAACATGGCAAAATGGAATAAGAATCCTGGACAACATGAAAAGATGAGTAAAAAGGCATGAGTTTATTAGGAATATTGATTATTTCAGAGATGTTCTGAATCTTAAAACTTTACTTTCAGAAAAAGAAATGATACAGTTAACATGATATCTATGTTACAAAAAAAAAAAAAAGTCCAAAGTAGTAGGTACCTACTATGCCTACATTTTTTATTACTTTTTCAAAATTTCAGTTATATAATTTATTGCAGCACAGCTCATAGAAGATTTAAGAATTCACAGTCCGTGTACTTACAATACCTGGATATTAATTTCTCCATTTCGAAAATGTATTTTTTTGGATTTCAAAAATTAATTTTTTTTCTTTTTTCCATTTTAGAATTTCCTTTGTGGACATCTCTCAGGCAATTAAAAAAGTACTCTCTGGGCCATGGATTGAAGAACCCTGCTCTATAGGAAGCCTTGTATTATTTGCAATAAGTGGCAGGGAATGCTTGATGAAAGTTTGAAACGGGTCGGTAAAACTGCACATTCTGAGCTGAACTGAATCAGGTCGGGCTCCCTAGTTTGGGCACGAGCTGGGCTGGACTTTCCGAATTAACAACTCTGCAGACCTCTAGTACCTGTACAAAATGGAAAATAGTTCCAGTCCCTTGGGTTCCATCTTCAATGGATTTCACTGTATAACCATTACATTCTAAACAAAATAGAAGCCAGAACACCCTGAAAGAATGATTCAATTCTGACAACAGTTAGTGATAATGTTGAAAGTAATTCTATAAAATAAGTAAATGGCAAAAGTTACAAATGATTATAATGAGTTTTATTTGAGATATCAATGAAACATGTTTGCATTTTTGAAAAATAATGAGGCATGTGAATTCCATGTACCTGAATGCAAGTGCTTACTGTGGCATAGAAACGTGTTAGATGTGATTCATAATTTCAGGTTGGTATCACCAGGTGCCTTCTCGTCATATCTCATGTTTCACTAGAAGCAGCCATGGATGGTGACCTTGAAGGCCACATTAAGAAACTTACAACTTGAGGAGCCGATCTAGTAATATTCAAAGTACGAGGATGGGTATCATCAACCTCAACATCACATAGTCATATTTGCGAAAAATAAGACTGACACTGAGTTTATGACATCTTCTTTGCAATAATGGCCAACTATATTACCTCCCTCAAATACAATTCCTTGTTGCAACCAATGACTTTTCAAATCATTGCTGCCAGAATTTGCAATAAAATTTTCTCTCTCTTCAGAATCTTCTGAACCACATTTGTCCATCTCTTACACTGAGTGAAGTAACAATAGGTATACTATCGTTTGCAATACTATTTCACACATTAATCAGTATAATGTAAACTATGTGGGCTATGCTTATCAAATAAAAAACATATTAACATTAAAATTAGGTAAACATTGGTACTGTTGAAGTATGAATGAACTTACCACAGAAAATGCAGTTTGAAGAGATTTTTCTATTATTGGTATATGCACATCATGTCTGCTTGCAATTTTAAAAGTAGTTCTGGACATAAGGTGTACATTATGGCTAGAGTTAATTGCTTTGCAATTCCACTTTATTCTTCATCTGATTTACAGTCTTCATGATAGTCATGAGTAGAATTAACTTCCAACGAATGTATAATATAGAGTTCAAATCATCCTCTGTCGGCATGCAGTTCAACGAGTCCATGACAATTAGGCACTATCTTGCACGATAATTTCAAGGTTGCAGTTGATGGAAGGTAATATGAATTGAACAAATTTGCAATCATGAAAAGAGTATTAAAACCTAACTTAAAACCATTAAAATGTTAAAAACGTATATAGCCAATTTCCAAAATCCATGGCTTGTGAATACGAAGCCTGACATGAAATGAACAAAAGACCAATTACAAGGGAAACTATGCATGCAACATTGAAATGGAATTTAAAATTTTTAAAAACAATTAAAAACCTTAAAAAAAAGCAGAGCTCACATCTCACATATCTATCAAACTAGTTTCGAACAGCTTCCATCACTGTCATCCCAGTGGTACATTTACTGATGTTCGGCCCATTGAGATTAACACATTAACTTCCAAATACACCGCAAAAACAAGTTTCACGTGGCAAAATCTCATCTACAAAAACAACTACTAATTTCATGTAAGAATGCCACATGTCGCCATCTGTTGAGCAAGCAATCAAGTATCATTAGCTTCCGTATTTTGTTGATGTTCAAGTTCATTTTTCTTTCTACATTAAAAATTCTTCCTTTAATTTCTTTCCTTTTTAGGTCCTGATCGATTAGGTATCTCCAAGGATATTAACGTTCATATGGAGATGAACTATTGCAATTTGCTTGTTGTGTTTTTTCTATGACAAAAGCTTCTGACATCAAAATTTGACTATGTTTTCTATGTGCTATGATTTTTGCCTTTTCCCAAGTGGAGACAGCTTGATTTGCATTGCAATGTTGTGTAAGTGATCAGTTTGTAAATCCAGTTTGTATATTGTTCATTCAATCCTGTTTTGAATCTTCTTTTGATGTTACCCACGTAAAATTTATCTGATTTGCCATTCACAGGGTTTAGTACTGGTATTGTATAAACCCCAGCTTTTTATAGGATGGACATTGCTATTAGATGCTAATAAACATGAGAAATGAGTTGGATCAAAAACACAGCAATCCAATTCGGTTATACTAATAGTTTAATCAAATCTCTGTATTCGAAAATAAAACAGCAACTAAATTCCAAAAGCAATCCTACTAAAAAGAATCTACAGTTTTGTTGTAGCTTGCCTTATATCCCCAACTATAACTGATATATTGAAAAATTAATGGAAAAACTACAATCTAGATCTTGCTATATAAGTTACCGACAACTCACATTTATCAGCATATGCCACTTCAGCTTTCAAGTGAGCCATCTGAGCCATTCATAATACCATTAACCACTTAAGATCCCAAGGAAAATTAAAAAAACTGGTAAAAAAAAAACGCAATTGTTTTTTGCAAGGTATAAGTAGCTCAATTACAGATAATGAACGTACGTGAAATGTAATATTACAAGCATCGTTCTGGTAGTTATAAAACAAAAGACAAAAGTCCCAGTACACATCGTGTGGAATGAAATGAAATAACAATTATTTCAAAAGTCAACATTTGTGTGATATATGCGAAAACATGGTGCCCTACCTCACATCAGTGGGCCCGTAATATTACGGATCTCGATTTTCTTGCACTATCATTTGTTAATGTAATATTACGTACCTGGATGCTAAGTAATGGTAAAAGATACTAATATGAAGACTATGAGTAGGAGTGAGAGGCCAACACCACTACTGAAGATATTGATGATTATGATGAGCAGGGGTGAGTTCACTGTGACTTGTGATCTCAGCTCTATTCCCAGGAAATGACAGTGAACTGTGCGAGTGTTTCTGTGTGGCAAAACATTCCTTACGTGGGCATATTTGGGTGACTTATTTGCCAAAGTCATCTGTTGCACATGCTTGGTATGTCTGGGAGATTCTATGACAGATCTTCAAACATGCGACTTTTTCTTCCAATTGTATCCAACATCAATGAACTATAGACACCTTTCTGGGCAACAGATCTAGTAATACTGGAAAATATATTTTTCCTTCTTGTAGTCTTCTCCACCTTTCTTTTTAAGTCAGTGAGTTGGATTTGGATGTAAACTTAATAAATGTTCTCCTCTACATAAAATTGCATATTCAATAAATTTTATTTTAAAAAATTACAAAAAAATTTAGTGAAAAACAATTTTGACTTTATAATTTCAATGATCTATTTATTACTGCATCAAATTCCTTAAAATTCAATAATTTGTTTCTACAAGCCCTCTTAACATTAACATCAAGTTTTTTTAAAACTGAACCATTCCTTAATGGTGCTTTCATTTTTATTTCAGTTAGTGTATATGCAGCTTTCAGATAAAGGAAAAAAGGAACTAAAATTTCACATAACTGCAGAAAACACAGTAAAATGTTACTTATTAGCCTGCAAGTTAAAAATATCAGCTTTCTACAAAATTACCTTTTTTCATGATTTTATATGTGAAAAAAGTATTGTTCATAGTTGCTAAATAAACCAGTCTGAAAATACAAAATTATGCTATACCTCAAAACAAAATCAAAGCACTGATTGCAATGTTAAATATTTTCCAGCTGACAAGTGATTATCCCAAAAATTTGGGTAAGTTACAAACATTCAAATCAACTGACAAACAGGTTTATGTTTTCTGGTTTGTAATTGCCCAAATACACAATTCTGACCAGGCAGTAACTAGAAACACAGAATTTCATATAACAATTTCACTCACTTCTTCCTCAGATTTTGAGGGATCTGATTTGGAATACTTTGTACGGATATATAATGGTTCAAGGTAATGTCTTCTACGGTGGGGACTCCCAATGTAAACATTTCCCACAAAGCGCTCCAACTGACGTTCATCCTCCTCATTGGAAGGATTACTTTCATTTTCTGTGGCAACAGGTAATGCAAGATTGTTTGCTTCAGGTGTCCTGATAAAAAAAATCAAGTTCACAAAGCAATCAGTGCAACCAAATCAAGACACAAAAACTGTAATGAAGGGAATGCCAACAATACACAGCACAAATGGGTTTACTGAATAATTAATGTTTATAAATTTTGAAACAATAATTCAGAAAAATGTTTTCTGTGCTTGAGTTACACAAAAGGTAACACGATTAACACTTTTTCCAATACACAAAAATGTTTCTAAATCATGAATTCTGTAATGTAAAATAATTAAAATGATTCAAAGTTCAGACATTGAAATTTTGCTGGTAACATAGCATGGGTACATAAAAAGTCAATAAATAATTAGATGTACAATTAAATAGAAAAAATATATACATAAACAACTATACACATACATCTTACACAGTCACATACAATCTTTCTCTTGAAGCAGACTATGGACATAACAAATTTCAGGTTTTACAAATTCACACCCCACACAACAGGAAAATCAATGTTTACGAGATTTTAATTCTATTATTAAACTTGGGGGGGTTGTTGGTCTAACTTGAATGTTTTTTCCCCAACACAAAATTATTTTTGCAAAAATAACCCTTGCATATATAAAACTTCTCAATGACTTCTTATTACCTATGAATTTACAAATAATCTACCTTTACACTCTCACAACAGCACATGTTACAACAGATACAATGGATTATAAAAAGAACACAAAAATTACTGAAACGAAAATATTAATCAAAAGCATATATGGAATAAAATATCAAAAGCAAAACAAAGAACTTAATCAAATTCTGTAGTTCATAAACATATATTAAAAACTTTTTAAAAATGCACAAATTGTAACTTTGATATGCATCAAATTAACAGCAAGAACAACCTAATTTTTGAAAATAAAACTGGAGTCTTAAACAAATCCAAGACTATAGCAGATTCTAACAAAAAATGTAAAAGATTGGACTCAAAATAAGTTTGTTTACTTATTGACATGTCACAAATTGGAACAAGAAACAAGACTGTAATTTTTTTATAGAATGCTGCAAGAAAAATGACTTATCTTGATTTTGAAAAAGTAAAGATATTAAGTCAACACAAGAAAGGAAATGAACTACAAATGAAAAAGCCAATTTAAATGAAAAAAACAAAACAGCAGCAAACATACATGCATATCACTAAGTTGTTCTCTGCATTTCAGAAGTTCACTCTTCAAAGCAAGATCATCTGTCATATCACAGTTACTGATGGAGTTTGATTTCTTGGCATAAAACCTGAGCTTCACTGACATCCTTCAAGTGCCCCCCTCCCCCAATAATAAAATAAATAAATACAATGTAATATAATATATAGTAATGTAAGAAAGAAGTCCTTTTTTACTAACAAATAATGTAAAAAAATGAACTCAAAATATAAATTTTGTCACTTATATTTATTTTTTGCTCACCTATCATATTTCTTTTGTACTTCATACTAATTATGTTTCAGTTATTCTTGAAACTGCCTCCCATGATTTCGTTGGCATTTTATTTACTTTCTTTCCTGTCATCTGGGTTGAATTAGTTCACCTAGCACCTCACTACTCATTCTTTCCACATGGCCAAGTCACCTCAAAAGATTTGTCTCTACACCAACATCGTCGAAATAGGGAATATTGTTCACATGGAATGGTATATGTACAAAATAAGCTGTCTATACATGCGATAAAAGCAGCAAAATAAGCTTATTTTGTACATATACAAACATGATCATTTTGCTTCACATTACACATCTGCAACCCATCTTCATTCCTCACATGATCATAATGCATCTTATTACAAGTCCCCTTGCCAGTAACACATCTCTCCAGCACACAAACAACTCCTGTTTCTCCTGCAGTACCCAGATTCATAGGTATATATCATAGTTGGAACAGCCCACACTTTCATATACAGCTAGCTGGGACCTTTTTGAGGATCCATCTGTCCTGTAAAATTCATCTAAATCAGCTATCACTTTCAAAGCTGAATTTACTTACCTACTATTTTGCTCATTATTCGTTTGCTCTTTCTGATATACAAACTCATTCAACTGACCTATAACTTCCTACCATTTCAACTGTTCTTGCATTCAATACTAACCATTCCTTGCTCAAATATGATGACTTTGGTTTTATCTTTATATACTGTTTGAATTTCATGCAAATTTTAATAATCTTAAACATATTCCACAACTCACTTTTGTTCTTGGATAACAGGCATGTGTCATCAGCATACAGCAGCCTGCACGCACAGAAATTCTGAAGACCTATACAGGTACTGCTTATTTTGGTATCAGCATGCATCTATAAATATACCGAACAGCTACAGTGACATTACACAACTGTGACTGACTTCTGTGCCAATGGAAAACTAATTTCCTATTTAATATAACACCATTTACACATACACATGTTTTCCTGCCAACATGCTTTCACACACAAGTAAATTCTCAATTACACCATAACTTTTTAAGACCTACCACACAGAAAGCACCCTGTTTAACTGTCATAACCTTTTCCTTAACATTCAGCAAAAACTTCCTAACCAACAGACAAATACTTTTCAACCAACATATGTAATGCAAAAATTGGGTTATTAGTTTTTACCAGGCATAAAAAACCTCTGCACAAACCAGAACTTCTCTGATGTCAGACCCTGTACTTTATCAACAAAAACCTTTGCAAACACTTTCTGTGGCATGCTCAGAAGATGATCTTAAAAAAAAAAAAACATAGGAAACTTATGCTGAAGAAACAGACAGAATAGATAAATAAATAAATAAATAAACAATAATCAATATATTCATACAACAACACAAGGATCAGTAAATTACATTGCATACAAGGTGCTGAAAGATATGTTTAAGGAGCAAAGTTCCACTTTGAAACCAGTAACAATAGATATCTGTGAAAACAGCTACAATTGCGTGCCAAAACATGATTGTGTAGAACATTTTATTCTTGTATACCAAGAAAAAATCTTGGTAGTACATGGCAGAACAAATTAAGGTAGATATAAGATTTTTTAAATATTTATATGGCATTTTAATTGTTTCAAATCTTTGAATTTTAAAGTGGTTTGGAAGAATTTTTAAGTATTATTTCCATAAAAGACATATCAGATCGAATGAACGTTTTTTACTGGAACATTCAGTGAAACTCAACAATAAGAACTAGTAAATCTCTTAGGTTCCCTTGGCTATATAAAAAGAAAGAAAACTTAGCAAAAAAATTTTCAACGTAAAAAGTATTAAGAAAAGACACAAATGGAATGGTTAACCAAAGATACAAGTTATTTTATGAAGCATGTTGAAAAGATTTCTTAACTCTTAAGAATGCAAATAGACGATGACATCGCTCTGTATACGTTATTATAAACAACGCATAGCAACTAAAAAATTGTTCTTCTGACACCGCTGGGATCGAACCCCAGAACTCTCGATAACTAGCAGAGTGTGTTCACTTTACGCTTTATCGAGAGTTGATGCGTTAGAGATACATTGCTTAAAATAATGTGGACAGGGCGATGTCATTATCTATTTGCACTTTCTCCATGTCTTTCTAATTTATTCACCAACTCTTGAGAATATTATTAATTCTTAAGAAAAAACTAGAATTTTAAATAAATTAAAGAAAAATCTTCCACTAATGCAATGAAATTTTCTTTTACATCTCAAATTCACTAACCTTCTCATGTGAGTTTCTTTTAGACTCACCCTTGCACACATCAGTAGCATCCACACCAAAAACACCTGAATCTAAAATTTCCTAAATTTTGTCTTCAAAGGGAGATTTGAATTCTTTCATAAATTAGCCAAATCAGCTACAAGGAGTTTTAGGAATAACTTGCCTTTTTATAACGCCAATCCGGCAAACACAATACATTTCATGGAAAATAGTGAAATTCTTCAACTTTTCTAATATTTTGTGTGCAAACCTGGCTTAATCTTTAGAAAAATGTAACTAACATGTCTCAATAACCATAAGCAGTTTTACTTACATTTAGAAACTACTTTCCTCTTCCTTTATTTTACAACTATTGAATAGCTTATGCACTACTTTCAGAAAGGAAAATAAAAGTAGCATTATCAGTATGTATACCAAAGATTATTTAACATCTTTTTGCTTGCTTAGACATTACTGCCAGCATCTTCCCAAACCATATCACAAATTGCTTTACATACAATTATTACAACCAGCACAATGCTGTGTTATGCAAATGAGACAAGATTAGCATTACCAGAGAAACCATTGCGCATAAAAACAACATCTGTGTGCAACCTATTCTACTCCCAATGTATCTAAGCTACACTATTGTACATCATAATTGGCCACATCTGTTTTACAAAATAAAAAGGATAAGAACTGTAATCTAACATTTTACTGGTGCTTGTGATTTTTTAAAAGTAATTTCAACCAAAAACATCTCCACTTGTAAGAATAGATAAATCAAGATGGTATCGTTAATTTTCATGCAGAGTGTGATTGCAGACTTCCAGATACTGCAGAAATAGAAAGGCAGTTGAAAACCAGTTGCTGAGAACAGTTCTGTGACTTGCTAACATAACAGAACTTAACAGATAGACAGATGCAAAAAGCAGCAAACATGATGAAGTAAAATTATCTAGAAATCCTCAGCAATAAAATGCAGTGTTTTAAGAGAAAAAAACTGTAAATCCTGTGGAACTACATACAATCAAGAACAGCAGCAGAAAAATATTCATGTCTTATGCCGGACTTCCACCTATGCACCCAGCATGAAAGTTTTGAACTTTAAACAGTAAGAAATCCAGGTGGCCCTCCATTATCAGTATGCATGTTATTAATTACTTACTACTACACTTCTTGAGCTAAGGAACAGATAGCACATGAACACAACAGCAAGAGAAAAAAAACTGCTACCAAAATTTCGGGTAGATAAGCCACGGAGTATAAGAATTCAAAATTTAATTTTCAACCCAGGCGCCTTATACAACTGTTTTATGGCGGAACAAAATTATGTAAATAAAAATGTTTTTGGCTTGTTCCATTCTTTTTTCCCCGCAGGATGATATCTTAATAGAGAGGAAATATATTAACAATGTTACTGCCACGTGCAATAAATTCCACCCACACCCTCTTAAAACAAGACATGACAATAATAGGTTATGTGATTGGGGTGGGATAGGTAAGAGAGAGGTGACGTCCGATAAAACTCTGAAAGGATCACCCTTGTTTCATGCTCTGAGCAACTAACTCTCTTTGAACTCATGACAACATCAGCTTCATTCTCTCTCCTCTTGAAATGGGATATTCGACTGCCAGTCAAGATTGATTGTCATTGGTCCATGACTCAAGCACATGCAAATTTTGTCTGGACATGTGCTCATTGCATTCAGTTCACCAAATCACATTTTCTCAAGTAGGAGTAGTTCTACGGTTATCATGGAAAGTAAAATGACGGAACGCAGAAGTTATACTTCTAGTTTTAAGCTAATGGTATGTGAAAGGGCAGAAAAAATAAATAATAGATCTGCAATGAGTAAATTGTGGGTCATCAACACCAAAGTGATAAAAAAATCAATATAATATAATATAATATAATATAATACATATTTATTGGTGTTCAGTAGGAAAATATAATTTTCCTCACAAGCTTATTTATTATTATTTTAATTAATTTATTTATTTATGTGTATTCATTTATCAGTTTGATTTTGTTTTCCTTTGTAACCGCTTGAAGAAGCCATCCGTTGACGGGGAATGCTTGCGGGGAAGATTACATTTTCTTACTGAACACCAATATATACGGATTATATTATATTGGTTTTGTTAATAGATCAGCAGCCCGAGAGAATGACACTGATGAGCGCTGTTCGCAGGTGGAGATCAGAAAAAGAGACTTTGGAGAAAATGCCAAGACTGAAAAGAGTGCAAAGGAGAGGAGCTGTAGCTTGGCCAGTGTTAGAGACGAATTTAGAAATGTGGATAAAGGAACAGAGAGACAAAGGTCTGCCAGTCTCTACAGTTTGAATTTGTCTACAAGAGAAATTAATCGCTGAACAGTTGGGTTTCAATAACTTCAAAGGTGGCCCTAGCCGGTGCTACAGATTTATGAGGAGAAATAAGCTCTCCATTCGAATGAAGACTACCGTAGGACAGACGCTACCAATGGACTGGAAAGAGAAACAAGCTTTTCTAGATTATGTGCACAAATTTATTAAAGAGCAGAAATTTATGGAAGGCAACATCATTAACATGGATGAAGTACCCCTAACTTTTTATTGTCCCCAATGGAACCGTGGATAATAAAAGGTACAAAACAATCACAGTGGTAACGACATGAAATGAGAAGATATCTTTTACATGTTTTTCCAGTTTTATGAAATCAAGTGAAAATGATTTGACCTGTAAATTATTTTGATTCACTGTACATAATAATGAGAGCGAAAATATGATACATATCCTATATGCCTATATTTCACCATATAAAAATGGCACTTTTCATCTCTGAGCATAAAGTTAAAAATTCTTTCCTACTGATGCACAGATTGTTTGAAGACCTCAAGACAATAAAAAGAAAGTGGCGGCTCGTGGTAAGCTGAGATGGGGCGGGGGGGATGCTGCATCTCAATTTTGTAGATATCACGATATCACTTTGAAAGCTAAGTTACTGAGCCTGTGCTGATGCTGTCCCGTTTAATAATAATAATATATCTATATATACTGTGCATATGTATATATTGATCGAAAGTGCTTTTTTTTTTTTACAAGAAATGAATATTAAGATTTTATATTTAGCGATTGATAGGGAAAATGTAGAGGTACCAATACCTAAATTAGGCAACAGATATTAAGAGATGGCCACATTGCCACATTTATGAAGAAAATAATCGACCTATAAAACTTGGTCGGATGCATTATTTCTTAAAAAGAAACTGATTAATCAGTGCATCCTTAAAGTTCTTACGCATGGAGCACAGACATGGACCCCAACTACAATAGGCGTTGCAGTTGCAGACAACTGAAAAAAGCCTGTAGAGATGCATGTTTGATGTTACCAGGAAATATACAAATAGGAGCTTGTGGATCGGGAAAATGACAAGAGAGGAAGACATTATATTCAGAATTCCTGAAATTGCAACGGGATGGACATATTGTTAGAAAAAAGAGCCACTGACTGAGAGTTGAAATATTGAACTGGATAGCAAGGGAAAAACAATACCCAGAAAACGACAGAAAGGAGATGGGTGCATGAAATTCGAAAGCATGAAAGAAACTGGCTCAAGGCAGACTGTTGTGGAAGAAGAAACTTGGAGACACTCATCCAGCAGTGGATTGATAGTGGTTGCAAATTATATATGCATGCATATACGTGTATATACACTATCTACCAACAAGTAATTGGACACCTGTGATAGCAAAGGAAAACGAAGCTTATTCACCTTCAATAGTTGGTGGAGCCTCCACGAGCGGCGATTACAGCTGCGACCCTCTGGGGCATACTCTCAACCAGGCGTTGTATGAGGGCTAGTGGAATTTTCTTCCACTTGGCTTGGAGAAGACAGGTCAGTTCCTTCAATGATTTCGGACGGTGGGGGCACCCCTTAAGTCGACGCTCCAACTCGTCCCAGAGGTGCTCGATAGAGTTAAGGTCCGGGCTCTGCGCAGGCCAGTCCATTCGATTAACCCCATTGTCACCATACCAAGCCATGGTGGACCTCGCAACATGACAGGTGGCATTGTCATCCTGAAAGTAACATCGGTCCATCCCGTAAAACTGCCACAACGTAGGAAGCGCATGGTCATCCAAAATGGTGCAGTAGGTCTCAGCGTTGAGTCTACCAGGAATTGCGACCAAGGGTCCCGTGCCATACCAGGAGAAACACCCCCATAGCATAATTCCACCGCTGCCGAACTTCACAGTTGGCACAATACATTCTAGCAGGAGGCGTTCTCCAGGCAGACGCCAAACCCAGACCCTACCAACCAAACGGTAGAGGGTGAACCTTGATTTGTCACTCCAGAGAACCTGTTTCTACTGTTCAACGGTCCACTGTCGACGTTCTTTGCACCACGTTAGCCTAGCAGCGCTATTGGACTTGATGATCAAAGGCTTGTGGGCGGCAGCACGTCCATGATAACCGAGCAGATGGGCTTCCTTACGGATGGTATTCATCGAAAGAACACTCCCGGTTGCCTGTTGAAACTTTTCACGGATGTGGCCCATCGATTTGGTGTGGTTCTTCCGAATTTCTCTGGCCAGCACCCGTCAGTCTCTAACTCCCAGTTTTGTGGGTCTGCCGGATTGGGGCACATTCCGACAGTCACCTCTCATCTTCCACTTGCCAATCACGTAGGCCACTGTCGAGTTTGGGTACTTCAACTCGCTGGATATGTCACGTATGGATCGGCTATTTCTGTGATGCCCGACGATTACACCTTTCTCGAAATCAGAGAGCTCCGAACTGCGTGGCATCTTGCATGCGACTGGTTGCATTGTTGTTTCCCACACGATATTTAACGGCAGTGACCATGATGTGTATCAGGACCGCAGATATCGTCGATTGCAGGGGTGTCCAATTACTTGTTGGTAGATAGTGCATATAAGGACAAAAAATTTAATGCATGTGCTAGTGGCAGCAGAGACACTCGAGGTCATGTACGCATTTTCAAGTGTCTCATTGTGACCCCTAGAAATATGACAATAAATATTTTTTCTTCTGATACACTCCCTTTGAAACTTCAACTTGATACCAACCAGTGCAACTTGGACGGCGATGAAAAACATTTTGTGGAATTTTGAAAAGTCTGTCAGAATTCCGCGATGAGTTGTTATTGCGATACTCACACACAGGTATTCTCTTTAATAAAAACGGATTGCAAACATATTCAGTCCAGTTTTAACTTTGAAGCCATGATAACAATTTTATGTAGAAAAATTTGTTTTCCAAAATTTACCAACTTTGTATATTTTCTAAACAATGATATCTGATTAAATGTTCTTTTCAAAGTAATTAAGTATAATGCACTACCTCAATTGAAATGTGCAGCTTATTTTTTTTTTTTGGGGGGGGGGATGCAGAAGAAAAATAAAATGTACCCAGTGGAGTGACTTCAATGATTTTTGGTGAATAAAAATTTATGTGAGTTTAAAAGCGAAAATTTCGCTGTGCTTGGTAAGTGAAGAAATCAATTTTGTGCAAGTATTTTGCTGCAGAAATTAGTATCTCTCTCTTTCTCTTTCTTGCTATCCAGAGAAGAAGATATTTTAAAAATGCAAGGAGTAGTTTATGAAGTAAATTGTAGTTGTGGACTATCTTACATAGGTGAAACAGGTCGCAGACTAGAAACTCGTATAGCTGAGCATAAAGCAGCTATAAAAAATTGCTCCAACAAGACTGGATTAGATAGGCATGTTAGAGAAACTGGGCACAGCATGGATTGGAATTCCCTTAAAGTAATCAGTTTCCAAAGCAATTTGCAAAAAAGAAAACTGAAAGAAGGAATAGAGATTGAGAAAAATCAAAATTCCATCATCAATGACTGCAAAGGATTTTCCCTGCCTAACATCTGGCAGGATTTGTTGAAAAATAACCTAAACCGTCAAGGTTAACCGTGACCATCAAGGTTAACTATAACCGTGATAGTGACAAGTAAAAAGTGACAACAACAAGACAGCCTGAAGGAGGAGAAGAGTTTTCTCCGAAAATTTGCTATTAATGAAAACATTTTTTAGTAAAATTCCCATAAAAGTTGCTTTAGATTATTAAAAGTTATTCATGTAGATATACCAAGCAGCTCACTTACATTTATTACATTTATATAAAAAAGTGCTCTACCTTCGATGTCGATGAGTATGTCCCAAAATACATCCATGGCCAATGCTCAATGTAGGCCTAGTCAAATATTCCTATTTCTTTCAACATCCAGGAACGCTGGTGGTGATAACGTACATGCTTTTAATTCATTTAAATCTTGGTTCCATTTTATATTCTTAGGTCTTTATTTGTCTTGTGGTCGTTTGTAGTGTCTTGTTTTAATTCTGGCTTCGTCCAGTGGGACCGCATATTTTATCACCCATAAGATTTCACCACCAGCGTTCCTGAATGTTGAAAGAAAGAGGAATATTTGACTAGGCCTACATTATTGAGCATTGGCAGTGGATGTTTTTGGGACATACTCATTGACATCGAAGGCAGAGCACTCTTTTATATATATGTAATTCGGAGTGAGCTGCTTGGTATGTCAACATGAATAACTTTTACGTTCATACAATGTTCAGTGTATGTCGATATGAATAACTTTTACGGCACATTATATGTCGAATGTCATGTTGGAGAGCTATATTTACACCAACAATAATGTGATGAACAGTAAGCGTTTAACGTGTATACATTAATTAATATAGTAATAGGAAGCAAGATTTCTGGAAAGAGCTGAAAGCTGTTTTGAGCCAGTTTGGTACCAAAGAGAAAATCATAATAGCAGGGGATTTCAATGCCAAGTAGGTGTGCAGAATGCAATTTCTAACAATGTTCTGGGTAAGTTTAATTAATGATCCTTGTGTGAATGGTAATGGTGAAAGATTAATTGAACTCTGCATTGCATTGAAAATGGTTTGTGTGTATCCAATACGTTTTCAACCACCAGTATATCCACACATATACCGTAATTTTTGTCGTATTATCCGCACCAGCGTATAATCCACAGACTGTGACATTCAGGAAAAAAAATTGCTGTATAATCCGCACATCATAGATGTTGAACTGGAAGTGGAATTTTCGACAGAAAAGTCGGTCACATAATGACCCATGAGTCCGAAGAAGTAAGAGAAAAAAAAATGATTTTATTAAATGAAGAAATTAATTTTTAAAGGTTGGTTTTTCGTATTTTTATCTCCGGACAGATAAAGGGTATGACATCCATAGATCACATCGATGCAGCTTCAGAGTATTGCATTACACCTTACCAATGACGAATGGCTGATACAGAACAAGTCATAGAAATATGGTATGTACTCGCGTAAAAGTCAAAAGTTTTTGGAGGAAATCCTGCATTCAGAATCGGGGGATCGACTTATATGTGGGGCAATAAAAAAACTTCCATGAATTCTCCGGAGGAATTTACCTATGGATTTGTTTATGTTTTAAACCGTGGCACAAGGCTTTCCGCCTGTTACCATGCGATTGTTTTCTGACCTCAAAACTATCACGCAGTGACATGATCATTTCACGTCACTACGCAATAGTTCACAATTGTGTCCACCACTTAAAAATAGCAGCAACAACGATGGTCAAAACGGCAAAAGACAAACTAAACAAAAGGCAGGGCACATGAGATCCGAAAGGAGGAATGCATAGGTTCGTGTAGCAAGAGCTGTGAATACCTCTTTGGCTTTTTGGCAAAAAAAACAGACGACACAATCTTCTCAACGATACAAATTGACCTTGCCGTCCCTCCCCACAACTTTCCCGATCTTTCGTTACGACATTACTCGCCGACCTCCCCGCTCCGTACAAACTCCTGAACTGAGGAAAATTCCTTCGAGGAAGTTCCTTTTCCAATTATACCCCTGCACAATTACGCTGCAGATATTTTTTAAAAATCGAAGGGTCGTAAATTATTATTATTATTATTATTATTATTTTTAAATCAGCGTATTATTCGCATCGGTGTATGATACGCAGAACATATATTTTAAACTTTTTAGCAGATAATCTGCGGATTATACGACAAAAATTACGGTACTTGGGAAAATTGTACTCTTTGGTCATAAAAGTGTGATAGATTTTATTTTCTACCATCAGCATCTGAAACACTTAGTTGTTGACATTCGTGTGATGAGAGGTGCGGATGTTGGTTCCAATCATTACTTGTTAGTGTAACGAGTGAAACTGACTGTTGGTTGGAGGAAAAGGAATAAGAAGGGGCTCAGGATGGAAAGAATAAAGGTTGAAAGGCTCCCTAAAGATCATCAGTGTTATTCTGACATACTCAGAGAACGACTGAAGGAGCTGAAGTCTTGTGAGAAGGATGTAGAAAAGAAGTGGGAATGTTTCAAGAACTGTGTTGTCACTGCTGCTGTAGAGGTCTAGGGCACCACAATAGTCGGCAACAATAGAAGTGATGCTTGGTGGAATAGTGAGATTGAAGAGGCAGTAAAGAGAAAAAAGGAACCCTATTTGGGGATGTTGCAAGGTAGAGTTTCTGTAGATGAATATCGCTGTAAGAAGCGTGAAGCCGCTAAGCTGCTGATGCCAAAATAGACAATACTGGTTTATGTCTTGGTGATATCCATGTGTGCAGATTGCTGCATGCAGATGACACTGTCCTGTTGGTAGAGAGCAAAAGTGAGTTGTAGAGTATGTTGTCCATGCTGTACGAAGTTTGCATGAAATTCAAACTGAGAGTAAATAAGGGAAAAATCAGAGTTATGATTTTTGAGAGAGGAACTGGTAGTATTGAATGTAAGTCTAAATGGCACAGTGATTGACCAGGTGAGTGAGTTTGTGTATTTGGGAAGCATGTTTGACAGAGAGAACAAATTGGATGGTGATTGAAAGTCATGGCAGCTCTGGGAGGTTTTCACAGGAATGATGGGTTCTCAAGAGAGTCCCGTATAAGCCGCTAAGCTGCTTCACCAGAGTAAAGCAAAAGATAGGAAAAAGAAGGTGGAAAGGCATGAATTGTGTTTTTGGAAAGATAGGAAGACTTTCTGGAAATACATGAGACTCAGGAAAAATAGGGGAATCAAAGTTGTAAGCTGAGTAAGAAATAGCATCGGGGAAATGTTATGGGAGCCCAATGAGTTAAGTGAAAGATGGGGTGAATACTTTTGTGAGTTATTAGATCAGGAAAGCAAAGGTGATTGTGAGGCAGACACAGATGACGTCACAGTAAAGGATGGAAGCACAGGAGGGATCTCAAGAGAAGAGGTGTGTAAAGCTCTAAAATCTCTTCAGAATGGTAAGGCTCCAGGAGTTGATGGCATAACTGCTGAGATGTTGAAATATGGTGGTGACTTTGCAATTGACTGGTTAACTGACATTTGCCAGTTGTGCTGGGAGTTAGGAATGGTCCCTCAGGATTGGAAGGATGCTATCACTGTTCTCTTGTATAAGGGAAAAGGTGATCCGACTGACTGCAATAACTACCGTGGTATTAGCCTACTAAGTGTGCCAGGGAAAGTGTTCAGTAAGGTTGTTATTGTAAAAGCACAGGGTCTTACATCAGAGAAAGTGTGGGATGTTCAGTGTGGTTTTATGCCTGGTAAAAGCTGCACTAACCAAATTTTTGCATTACGTATGATGATTGAAAAGTATATGGCTGTTGGTAAGAAAGTTTTCGCTGCCTTCATAGATTTAGAGAAAGCTTACGACCAAGTAAATAGGACGTTTTCGTCGATGATATTGAATCAATATGGTGTTACTAGGAATCTACTTAATAGTGTAAAAGCCATGTATGCTGGCAGTACAGCTTATGTACCAGTGAATGGTATTTTATCAAAATGGTTCTCTATTGGTGCAGGAGTCAAACAAGGTTGTGTAATGTCACCATGGCTGTTTAATATATTTATAAAACAAAATATATATTTTTTGATGCCAAAATAGACAATACTGGTTTATGTCTTGGTGATATCCATGTGTGCAGATTGCTGCATGCAGATGACACTGTCCTGTTGGTAGAGAGCAAAAGTGAGTTGTAGAGTATGTTGTCCATGCTGTACGAAGTTTGCATGAAATTCAAACTGAGAGTAAATAAGGGAAAAATCAGAGTTATGATTTTTGAGAGAGGAACTGGTAGTATTGAATGTAAGTCTAAATGGCACAGTGATTGACCAGGTGAGTGAGTTTGTGTATTTGGGAAGCATGTTTGACAGAGAGAACAAATTGGATGGTGATTGAAAGTCATGGCAGCTCTGGGAGGTTTTCACAGGAATGATGGGTTCTCAAGAGAGTCCCGTATGGCTGTGTATGAAAGTGCAACTATTTCTACTCTGATGTATGGCAGTGAAACCTGGATACTACAGAAGAAACATAGGAGTCATTTGTGTGGTGCTGGAGAAATGCGTTACTTATGGGGGTTTGTGGCAAGACACATTCTGATTGTGTGAGGAAGGAAAATGTGTTGCAGTTGTGTAATGTAAAGCAAAATGTTGTTAGCAAGATGGTGACTAATATTCTTCAGTGGTTTGGCCATGTTGAAAGAATGAGTGATGAGATTGTTACTAAGAAAATCTTTTTAGCCCAAGTGGCAGGAAGGAAGGGCAGAGGAAGGCCAAGGAAGTCATGGGAGGATCAGATTCAAGAGTGCCTGCATGAGAAAAAGATTATGAGTATGAAGTATAGAAGATCTTGTGTACTGCGTGTGATGGATGTCAGGCCAAGTTCTATGTCAAGATCGCTGTAAATGGAGAAGTTTGATATGGCAATAAAGTAAGTGAAAATTATCTGGTAGTTTGTATTTCTTTTTTGGAGCTGACCTCTGAATCTCAGAGAACAACTTAATGATATGTGTGCATGCAAAAGTTAAACAGCATATAACATTAACAGCAAGTGAAAACTACAGTTTTTACTTACGGTCAGTGCTATTTACCATATAGCATTAACTACATAAAAACCACAGTTTTTGTTTTACCTTTTAATGCTATATGATAAAGTAAAAACTGTGTTCAAGGTTGCTGCAAATCATTCTGAAATATCACGAACTACTGTACAGATTTCTTTCTCATTAAAAACACATAAATATTGCACTCTGGATGCTGTGTACAGAGAATTGAAGTAATTAAACTAGTTGGCTTCTAAAATTGTGTGAACATATTTTTTTATGAGCATCAAATGCTTTAAATGTTGCTTTCCTAAACAAAACATTTTCCATACAGGTAAAAAATAAAAAAAGGGAAACTTTTGAATTATATCCACATTCTACACTGAAGAGCAATTGAATTAGAGACAGCTGGTGACATGCAAATGTGGCGCTGTGGGCAGCCCTGTAAACGGAAACAACATGATGCATGCAGCGATCCGACAATATAAGGAGTGATGTGACAGGAATCAGTAAGAGTCGGACGCAGTATGGGTAAGATGAAGGATCTAAGAGCATTTTATCGTGAGCAAATTGTCAGGGCCCGACGAATGGGTCACCCCATCTCGGAAGTCGTGCAGGCACTGGGATTTTCACGAACCACTGTGTCACGGGTGCACCGTGAGTATATCGAATCCGGTAAAACCATCCCTGCAAGGGCCAACTGCCGTGAATAACAGCGTGTGGATGAGCGGGGTCATCGTCGGCTAGCTCGCATTGTAACAGTGGATAGATGGGCCACAGTGCAAGAAATCACTCTGCAATCTAACGCTGGTGCACAAAAACGTGTAAGCAGTCACACCATCCAGAACCATCTCCTCGCTATGGGGTACAGAAGCCATCGTCCCACAAGGGTACCGCTGCTGACCGCACATCACAGGGTGCAAAGATGGGTGCGGGAACATCGCCACTGGACCCTAGACATGTGGGAAAATGTTGCCTGGACTGATGAGTCGAGATTCACGTTGGTAGTACATACAGATGGCAGGATACGAGTACGGCGCAAACCACATGAAGCGATGGATCCTTCTTGCCAGCAGGGTACTCTTTAAGCTGGTGGGGGTGGCATTCTCGTCTGGGGACTGTTTATGTGGACTGAAATGGGACCCCTGGTACGTGTGACATCGTCCCTCACAGGTCAACGTTACCGGGATATCCTGGAAGACCATTTGCTCCCGTTTGTGCGTCTTCAACATCCTACTGGGGACCTCATCCTGCAATAAGACAATGCACTGTGCCATCGCTCCCGAATTGTATCCGAATGGTTGGATGAACACTCCAGACGTGACCTGGCTTCCTTGGCCAGCTAAGTCACCTGACCTCAATCCCATCGAGCACATCTGGGATGCCATCAAGAGAGATGTTCGAGGCTCTAACCCCCTCCATCAAATCTCTGAACTGTGGGAGCTTGTTCAGGGGTCGTGGATCCGCATGGCTTCCCAATGCTTCCAGTGTCTTGTCGAGTCCATGCCGAGACGAATCACTACCGTCATCAGGGCGAAAGGTGGTGCTACACGTTACTAGACAGGTATCTCTAATTCAATTGCTCTTCAGTGTATATAAAACCATGGCAAAAGCAATACAAAAAATCATATGCATGGTCTAAAATATCAAATAGATCTACCCACAATGTCAGCCTATAGGATACCTAACTTAGAACAGAAAGTCTGATAACTCCACACTGTACAGGAAATGTGGCCCTCAGCCTAACAATTATGTCTCTTTTCTGATTTCCACAAAAACAAAAAATCAAATGTGTAAAGAAAACACGTATCAAGTTGAGTAAAAAATTTATCTCATTTTGAGCTACATATGATGTTGGGTCTCAATTCCTGTGTGAAATGCATGCCGACATCGAAGAGGCGGATGATGTGCATTTGGCATGGAGTCACATTGCATTATCAGGTGAGCAAAAGATGCAGGTTGGTAAACAGGCTGTTGGGTGCTCCTATGCTGTTATTGAAAAAAAAAGAGGTTAAACATGGCAGTAGTAGCGAGAGAAATTTGAACAGTTGAAGCCACAGAAACAGTGTGTGGACAGCAGTACTACATGAAAATAGTTTTGGTGTTTCAATGCTGGGGACACCAGTCTCAAAGACAAGCCGAGGTCAGGACATCCTACAGCATTGCTATCTTGGCCAAAGCTGCGACAGTAAACCCTGGTACCAGTCAACAACGACTGGCAGATATGAGGTGGGGGTCTTTTCCAAGCTACCATCATTTATCACCTGTGCCAGCTTCATTACTCCTCCAGGTGCCATCGAATGATTCCCCATGCATTGACACCCCAGCAGAAGGAACAACGTGTCACTCTCTGTCGGAGATTGCTGTCAAATCCACAAGACAATAGGTTTTCGATTTCCTAGCAGGAAGGGCATTTCTCTTCAACGGCGGATGTGGAATCTGGCAGGGAGTTTGTGTTCTCAAAACCTGTCGAGGGGTACCACAGTGGGATTGTGGCCCTGGTGCAGCATTCACAGGACTATAAAAAACAATGGCCTGTACTTTGTAGAATGAGATGATCATTCATGGCTTTCTTGCATCATTAATCTTTTTAGTTGCAAATGGGACAAACTTTTGGCCCACCCTGGTATATACGTACTATAGAAGGAAGATGTATTTAAAAAAAAAAACAATACATGCCCTTTGCTTAACCTAGTTTTGTCTAGCAAATGGGTTGTAGACATACAACACAGCTTATTAAATGAAAAACTCACCACACACATTTCAGTTATAACAGATGACCACTTATTGAGATGCTGCTGAAATCACCGCTCTTTGAAATAATACTAAATAGTGGGAATACATATAATGGAATTACCTGTGATGTACATTATTTTGAAGCTCCACCTCATCACCATCCTCAGTCTTAGCTGCACTGTCCTTTGGAGATACCTGATTGGCCTATAAGCAACAAATACTTCTCTTAAACATAATCTTATAAAACATATATTTCACTAATTATCAGTGTCAAGCTTGACAAATAAAAGCACAGCACTGAAATTGCTTTGAATACAACCAACATTATCTAATTTTTTTAATTATACAAAAGACATACGCAGCTTCTGAGATTTTGCAGAATGGCACAAGTAACAAATTATTTTGTTTGTTTGTTTGTTTGTTTGTTTGTGTGTGTGTGTGTGTGTGTGTGTGTGCGTGCGTGTGTGTGCGCATGTGCTTGCGTGCGTGCGTCCTGTATAATTAAACAAATGAAATACAATGCATCATGTGGTAATGCATGCTTGGTGATTAGGAAAATATATGAAAAGTTATATATAGCACATTTAAATCATGCTTTGTCACAAATTATATAGCTTTTAACACAGCATGATTTTTTATCAATACTTGGTTGCACACTGCACACAATTTGCTTTATGTTATCCCACTGTCCTACATTTTGTAAGTCCCAGAAGCTTATATTGCTGTCTTTGGTTTCAGATATCAAATGTGTTCACACTGATATGAGTTTTAAAATGCCTTTTGTTAATCCAACATAGTGTTAAATGCTACCAGAATATACTAAGGAAAAAAGTATATCTTATAAGGCATTTGATTCCTTTTTTTACCCCTAAAACTTTTGATTTCTTTTTTTCATTGGTGAATTTGGATTTCTACCATGTCAATACAATTTATTCATCATATTCATGTTCAGAGCTTACTTTTTGGACATGTGTGGAACAGAACATTCCATGCATACTCCAAAAAAAAAAAAAAAGTCTGGATAACACGCAGAGTATTATAAAAACAACTAAACATACAAACAAAGAGATTAAAATGGGGTGGGGGCAACTTCCTCTAGGACGATGGTAGGCAGGGCCCAGCAGCAGCATAAAACAGTGAGGCATCTGCCATATGTTTTTAAATTTTGGGGAGGCATTTCAACACTTTTAGTGTACAACAAAAAAGGATTGCATTCATGCAATTCACCTACCTTTCTTAAGAGCCACCGCTGGGCCCTCATGGTAGGTAACCAAGAGAAAGAACTGCAAAGAATATAGGATTGGTTAGCAGAACACTAACCTAGTAAATGTGTGAGGGCCATTTCTGGCATTCAGAAACTGCGACTATCCATCGTAAGAAATGGATTTGATGAGATGCCAGAACACAACCAGAAAAATAATGTCTAGTCACACAAAATGCAGCATTGGTTTATAGTAGGAGATTGCAACAATCAGAAGAACTTCTTCCAAAGACAGGAAAATTAATTCACCAGAATACCTTTCCAACCACTCCCCTGAAAACACTGAGCATAGTGGCAGCATGCATTTTACTGCTGGAGTCCCCTGCTCCTAACTGAAAACTTGATGCACAGAAGGAGTGCAAAGATCTCACGGAAATGGGTTCATATGACTTGTAGTCAAGTTGATACGAACCTCATTTAAAACTTTTGATATGGACCTGAAGCCATTAAAAGTACCAGAAGACTTTCCACCCACCATAATGTGACTGCAATAGCATATCTAGAAGCTCATTTTAGGAAGGGTAACAGGTTGCCTGTCTAATGAAAAGTCTTTGTCGAGGATGCACATACAAGCACACTATGAACTTACAGTGCTGCCCCTTCCTGGCATTGTAAGGCTTTTCAAAATTTTGTTCTTGGCTTCTTAAAAAAATGTTCTAAATCTTTTAAATCACAAATTGTACGTGAGTTAAAAAAATAAGCACAGTTTTCATGGCATTTAATTGACTGATTTTTGAGGAAACTAACTTGATGCTTTTTAAATCTTACAAATGGATAAAATCTGTCAAAATAAAGTTTGGTCCCTTCTATTCAGGTGGGTTAATTTAATAAAAAAGTTTCCAAGCTTGGAAATTTGTTACTAATCTTTGTTTATAGCCCAATCAAGGTACATATTTCACTCTCACACCAACATTATCTCACACACACTTTGAAGTCTACCCCACAGTTACTTCCCTGCTCCCAATTACTAATACCAGACCATAAAAACACAGAACAAAGCTGACTTATTGCTTTTAATGATCACCCATGCTCTTTTCACTTCTGCTTTCATCCTTCTTTGTATCTGAACCTCCAGTTTTCTTGTTTGTTTGTTTGTTTTTCAGCTGAAGCTAGAACAGAACACTTTATCTCCAAATTTACATCAAATTTTAGTTATGAAAGCCTGTGGATTTATTACTATAATTTTACAAAAATAAATGCATTATTTAGATATTGGCCATTTGAAAAGAAGAAACCTACTTTGGAGGGAAGAGGCATTGCCCCCCCCCCCACCCACCCCCCACTGTATCTGCTACTACATGGCTGTTACCTGCTTGAAAAGTCTACCTACACTAGGCATGCTAGGTTCATAGTCTCATTTGTTTTATCCAAGTGCAGGGTAGCTACTGACACGATGGAAAATATATCTGTACTCATCAGACCAACAAATCATGTTGTGTGTGTGTGTTTTGACCATTGTAGAACACTGTGTCCAAGCAGAGGCCAGTCTGCTGGGTCTCACATTGTACCAGGCTGTCATTGCATTTCTGCTAGTCTTCCTGCTGGCATACAATAGCTGTTACAATTATGTCTCTTTTCACTTGTGTCTGTGGAGTGTTGTGCTGCTGATTTACTTTCATGTTTCCAGTCCACAAATGCTTTCAACATAGTTCAGCATGGACATCCAACTAGGCCTGCTATGTCTGAAGCCAATGCACCAAAACTGCAGCTACCAACAACCATTATGCTTAAAAATTCTACCATTTTACACTTCTTCCCATACTTCATTCTACACAAATGCAACATCACCACTATCTGTTGTCACTACTTTCTAATGCTGAATGCAAGCCAGATGCATCATTTTATTTTCTTCACACAGTTAATTTTATGTTATTTTCAGCAATCAGGGCTGAATTGTCTTACTGAATAATTCACTGTTCTCCACATAATATCCCAGAAAACTGCAATGCCCTGGAGTAGGAATTGAAGCCATGTCTCTTGATTTCCATTCAATCACAGACAAGTAACTTTCAAGTAACAGAAGCTAAGAAATTGGAGTCTAAGAATATGAATTTCATATAAGTCATAAATCACCAGCACATTACATATCATTATAAATATTGGTGAAGAAATAATCTTCACAAGTACTTCCTGTTGTGCTTCTCAAGTGTACTCAAGCATGCAAGATATCCAGCAAGTTTCCAATATGGGGTCATCAATATGACACAGCACCAGAAAAATGCACAGCATACACAAGAATGCAACACACAAACTTGGAATCAGCTGTTTATATGAAAAATGAAACTTGTGATAAATGCAATGTAAAACATTCTGTTCCACATATTTCTAGTTTTTCCTGAATATCAGAAACCAGATAAGGCTAAATGTCCATACAGACATAAAACCAAACTACCATATGAAAGGTCTGAAATAACAGCCTATGCACTGAACGGAAATTACATTGAACATATTATTTAAGATAATTTGAAAGGATTCAACTACCTAAATAAATGCTTATGAACATGCCTAATATAATTTTAATCAAAAATTTAGTTTTAAAAACTATACTTACCCAACTAAGAGAAAATGCACAAAATTTTAACACATGAAAAACCTCAATAGTGTTCCAGTTCTGTATCTTCAATTTTCATTATTTATTCCATAAATTTTAAATATACAATTTCAAACTAGAAATTCTTTTTAAAAATAACATTCACTATTTACAAACTGTAGATATTCATGAACCAACTGAAATAGTTCCATAGTTTGCTCAAATATATATATTTTTATTTAATATTTTAATTACCTCTTTATTTAATACTTCAAATTATTTCAGGTGGTTTAGTGATCACATGGTTTTTAGTATCTGAAGTCTATAAATAGTTAATGTTATTTTTTAGTTCTATGAATAAAGCTCATGTTGAAAACTGGCTTCCTAGTTTATTAAATTAAGCACTTAAACTAATATGTTTTTTTTTCTGGTATTTATTTATTTTAAATTGCAAATTATAAGGGTTTTTTTTACATTGCTGGGTAGGCATAATTTTTAAAAATGGAGTTGATGCCATGCTGTTAACAAGCCATGAAAAGTTGTGAAAAAAGTGGAAAGCTTCCGAAGTATCAAGATCGATGGTTGAATCGGGTTTATCAAGAACTTGAGTGTTTTCAAATCAAAATTTATGGTTATTTTTGTAACAATGTTGAGCTATTTTTTTTTTATTTTTTTTTTTTTATTGGAGGTTTAACGACCACCGTGAGCAACTCAATGGGCTATAAGCAGTCGCCCGTCCCTAATTTAGGGTCACTGGTTCCAGGGAAGGGAGATAGCCAGTGCCGTAAGACAAACACAACAGCCATGCCTCACCGGGATTCGAACCCGGACCCCTTACGGACGAATGATCAGAGGCCAACGCCTTAGACCACTGCGCCACCGGGGCGGCAATGTTGAGCTATAGATGACTTCTTCAGTTCACAGTTCCTTGTGTAAGTCTTGTATTCAATTCCTTCACATGGAAATGTAAGGTACTGAGGGTCTGTCCTATACATAAAAGTCCATTCATAAGAAATCTGATAAAATTCCCCAGGAATATATATCTTCAACATAGTCTTTTGATTCATAAAAATTTATTATTAAAACTTAAGAATTTTAGAAAATTTGAAGCAAATCTGAGGAGCAAATGGGATGACAGCTCAATTCTCCCAGGCTGGGTGGTTTTATGGTGTGAGCATGCGCTTAGGTTTCTAGAACTTCTTTTTCTTTCTTTGAATAAAGCTCATGTTGAGAAATGGCTTCCTAGTTTAATTGAATTAATAATCTAAAGTAACTTATGGGATTTTACTAGGAAATTTTTTCTTTAATAGCAAATTTTCGGAGAAAACTCTTCTCCTTCTTCAGGCTGTCTTGTTGTCACTTTTTCCTTGTCACTATCACGGTTACGGTTTACCTTGATGGTTACGGTTAACCTTGACGGTTTAGGTTATTTTTCAACAAATCCTGCCAGATGTTAGGCAGGGAAAATCCTTTGCAGTCATTGATGATGGAATTTTGATTTTTCTCAATCTCTATTCCTTCTTTCAGTTTTCTTTTTTGGAAATTGCTTTGGAAACTGATTACTTTAAGGGAATTCCAATCCAAGCTGTGCCCAGTTTCTCTAACATGCCCATCTAATCCAGTCTTGTTGGAGCAATTTTTTATTTTTTGGCCACTTTGTCATATATAATGGAAGAGCTGTATCCCGTATGTACTTGCAATACCTTTAAGAAATACAAACTCATTCTGCAAGGAATCTTCAGTTGAGCAGATGTGTACTGCATGATATACGTAGATGTAGAAAATGATGATTATGTATTTCCATGGATGATTTTGATTTTGCAGGTGGGGGTGAGGAAACAGCAAACATATGTACAGAACTGCAAACTGAAAAAATTGTCTATAGCTCAACATTATAATAAAAATAATCACAAATTTTGGTTTGAAAACATTAAACGTCCTGAAAAACCTGATTCAACCATCAAGCTTGAAATTTTGGAAGATTTCCATGTATATTGTGACTATTCACAATTTGTCAATGGCATGACATTGCTTCCATTTCTTTCAAGCATGTGGAAACAACTCACAAAATCTGTGATTGTCAGAATACTGATGATGTTCCAATGATTTAAATATTATGCTTCATTTGTCCTGATGAAACTGGGCCAAACACTCAATGAAACTATAGTAGACCTTAAAATAAAATATGTGGTGAATAAACATTGTTCAATAACCACTAAAGAATTAAGTGAAAACACACAGAGTTATGTACAGTAATAAAATTCTTTTAAGTAGAAGCTTTTCACCATTCCATGGTCTTGATCACCCGTGATCAACTGAATCAGAGGACTGGAGTTGCGATACCTGTGGAAAGCTTCCAATGTATCAAATATCAATTCTTTGATTCAGTTGATCATGGGTGATCAAGACCATTGAATGGTCGAACGCATCTGCTTAAAAGAGTTTTATTACTATTGATAACTCTGTGTGTTCTCAGTTAATTCTATGGTAGTTATTGATGTATTGTGGCATGAAGCCTGCTGCTCTCAACCATAAAAGTTGCTAATTTGTTCTATCTGAACTTCACAAGGGTTGTAGTCAAAGACTTGCTAATACTAAATATGTACCACTAATTTATACTGGCATTACCAAAAGTATTATATTACCATTGAAGAAGGCTCCTTTGGCATCTCACTAGTAGTGTATGTCTGCAACATAATAACCATAACAGAGCTGAAAAAGGTCTGTCTTCCTGAAAATGCCAAACTAAATTCAAACAACCGACACTATATTCTTTAAAAAGAGCCACTGATGTTAACAGACCACAAGTGTAACTCGGCATTACTGCACCCGAAGCAAACCATAAGATATTGCGCCCCATCTGTCTTTCAATATATGCATAATTAATTTAATAGTTACACACAAACAAGTACATATGCTGCTCAACAAAACGAAATGTCATACAAAACTGTGACTGTACAGCTTTTATCAACTTCGTCAGGGTTGGGACCGTCGATGCCATATCACACGGCCTGAATTTAGCTGGAAGTTGTGTCTCACAGCTACAGTAATGATTGTAAAGCTTCCAGAGAATCTTCAACAAGGTGAACAACATCCTTATCTTTTATCATCATCATGACTTTTGTCTGAATGTCATGATTATGACTTAAATTTAAATATGTGAAACAGAACTTTATAATAAATATTGCAAATTATTTATATTGATAATATCCTTATCTTGCAATGAACTATAGTATAGTCCATCCAACTAAATAAAACTCCTATTGCTGTCGACATAATCTGTGGTCCTTCTTTAGTTAGACAACCCCTCCTTTATTTCAAAACGTGAGAAACTAACACCCCAAGAACATTTTGATGAAGAAATGCAAATTTTAAGCTGCCGAGGCTACAGAAACTGGCAAAACATATTATAAACAAATTCTGTAAAGCTATGGTGTTAAAAAACTACAAGAGAAACTGGTGCAAAAGTTTCAATTCCAGTTTTAATAAAATTGCAAACAGTGATTTTGTACCCTCTCTTGCACCCCAGGGCAGTTGCCCCACCTGCCCTGCCCTAGTTATGCCTCTGTAGCAGACACTATAATGGTACTTTCAACAACAGATCCTGTAATGGAAAAGTGTTACCAGAGCATCCAAAAGTAAGTTGTAGAATACCATACTGAAAGAAGTAAATCGTTTTCATATAATCTCAGGTATGTTTGTAACCAGTTATAAACAAATATAAATTTAATTTCCTACAATTCACAACAAGAGGTTGGGTGACAACAAGATGAGATGCACTTCAAGCTTTCTTGGCTCTGGAAATTTAAACATGTGACCATAGTGGTTGTAAGGCGAAAAGCTTACGAATGTTCGCATATATGTTTCTCTACACTGATAAGAAGTTCTTTGGGTGTATTAAAACATTATTGCTTTGACATAACAAGTTACAAAAGCTAATACATTATTCGGAAGAAATATTATGTTCAATAATAACAACAGCCATTATATACTCTGCAGATTGGAAAATTAATTAAACAAAATATAAAAAGCATAGGACTTACTTTTTTGGGTTTGATCTGTTGAAATAAACGTAACTGACAATCAAATGTGTTTTTATGGGATGCTGACTTTTCTGCATTATTGTTCAAATGGTTCAAACCTGCTGCAGATTCTCTCTTCTTCACAATATAGTCATATGTAGAAAAATCTTGGCACACTATAAATGTTCAAAGAAATGACAGAATTCTTTAAGTTCCACTTATGTGCCCATAAAAAGACAAAACACTTCTAAAATGCTTAAGAGAATTTTTACATAATGGCTTCATAGTTTTGTAAAATTAAACTCACTTCTGAAAAGTTTTGTTTTTTTTGATGAAATTTCTACATAAAAAAACAGAATGCCTGAAAGGAGCTCAGCTATGGTTTAATTTTTACAGGATATGTTTTAATAATCTAAAGCAACTTATGGGAATTTACTAGGAAATTTTTTATCATTTATAGCAAATTTTCGGAGAAAACTCTTCTCCTTCTTCAGGCTCTCTTGTTGTTGTCACTTTTTGCTTGTCACTATCATGGTTACGGTTTACCTTGACGGTTACGGTTAACCTTGACGGTTTAGGTTATTTTTCAACAAATCCTGCCAGATGTTAGGCAGGGAAAATCCTTTGCAGTCATTGATGATGGAATTTTGATTTTTCTCAATCTCTATTCCTTCTTTCAGTTTTCTTTTTTGGAAATTGCTTTGGAAACTGATTACTTTAAGGGAATTCCAATCCATGCTGTGCCCAGTTTCTCTAACATGCCTATCTAATCCAGTCTTGTTGGAGCAATTTTTTATAGCTGCTTTATGCTCAGCTATACGAGTTTCTAGTCTGCGACCTGTTTCACCTATGTAAGATAGTCCACAACTACAATTTACTTCATAAACTACTCCTTGCATTTTTAAAATATCTTCTTCTCTTTGAACTATTTTAGGGAAAAATTTTTTAACTTTGTTCTCTAAACTTGGAGCTAGCCTAATATTGTATTTTTTACTAATTCTCTTTAAAGCCTCAAATAAACCTTTGTGATAAGAAATTTTTCTAGTGAATTTTACTTCTTGCTTTTGTGGGTTCTTCGTACCATTAAAATTCAGAAGCTTCTCAATTTCTTCTTTAGGATAGTTATTTTCTGCAAGTATGACTTTAAGCTCTTCTTTATGGGCTTCTTTTTTATCTGCAGTAGAAACTATTTTATTAATTTTTTCTAAAAACTGACTTGCTACATTTTTCTTAATAGAAACTGGATGATACGAATTGAAATCCAGTAGTCTTTTAGTATTCATTGGTTTTTTATACCAACTAGTGAGGAATTTTTCATCTTCATAATAGATAGTAATATCTAAGAAGTTTATTCTTCTTTCTTTTTGAAGTTCAATAGTGAACTTAAGGGAATCATCTAATTCATTGAATGAGTCTAGAATTCTTTCTGGAACAATTTCTGAGCTATCTATTATAAATAAGATGTCATCCATGTATCTGCTATATAAGCAGAAGTATGTGGGTTGTACTAGTATCTTTTCTTCTAGTTTTCCCACATAATAGTTAGCTAAGAGTGGGGAGAGTGGGGAGCCCATAGCTAGCCCCGATTTTTGAATGAAAAAAGTTTTCCCAAATTGAAAGTAGTTGTTCTGCAAAGAGAAAGTAAGCATTTCAAAAATTCCTACTAATATGTTTTTTTCCTTGTTGTGAAAAACTATTAGGTCTGCCAAGTCTTCCGCTATAAAGTCTATAAGTTGATCTATATTAATGTGAGTATACATAGACACTATATCTAAACTACCCATAATAGGAGAATCTAATTTAGGAAGAAGTTCTAGTTTTTCTTTTAGCTGCATTGAGTTTTTAATCAAGTTAGGTGGCTCTTTTAAAAGATTCTGAAGGTGTGACTTTAAAAAATAGTTTAGATTTGAAAGAATAGAGTTTTTTGAGTCTATTATTGGTCTAATTGGTTGGTGTTCTTTATGCAGTTTGACTATTCCATATATTTGAGGTAATCTGAACTGTAATTTTGAGAATTGTTTATAGTTTTCTGGAAGCTGGTTTTTCTTTTTTTGAAGTGAAATAAGCTTAGAGACTTTTTTAATCAAATCTGGTAGTGGGTTTTCTTTTACTTCTTCATACATAGGTTTTTTAGTTCTTCTTCCATCTTTTCTAGATAATCTTTCTTATCCATAATAGTAATCAACTTACTTTTGTCTGTTTTCACAGCAACTATACTTTCATTTTTTCTGAAATCTTTAAGAGCTTTTAATTGACTATTATCAAAATTTTTTTGAGGTTTCCTTACTTGCTTCTGGAATTTTGTAAGGCTATTGTAGTAATCTTTTCTGAGGAGGTCTGCTTTAATTTGGTCCTCTTTTTCTAAAGTGCTGCAGATGCTTTCCAATTCAATTACTAATTTTTCTGGATTTATTTTTTTCTTTGGATAGATTGAAATTACTTCCTTTATTTATCACTTGTAATAATTCTTGGCTAACTCCAGTAGCAGTGTTGTCCTTCACATGACTTAAGGGATACAGTAAAAGCAGAATTGGATGACTGGCTAAAAATTGGAGTAAGAAACAAAAATAAGAAATTTGTTAAAAAGCTGAACCTTAAAGAAGAAAAATTTTTGAAGAAAAACTATTCAAGTAAAAACAAAAAAACTGCAGTTCTTAGTCATGTGAAGGACAACACTGCTACTGGAGTTAGCCAAGAATTATTACAAGTGATAAATAAAGGAAGTAATTTCAATCTATCCAAAGAAAAAATAAATCCAGAAAAATTAGTAATTGAATTGGAAAGCATCTGCAGCACTTTAGAAAAAGAGGACCAAATTAAAGCAGACCTCCTCAGAAAAGATTACTACAATAGCCTTACAAAATTCCAGAAGCAAGTAAGGAAACCTCAAAAAAATTTTGATAATAGTCAATTAAAAGCTCTTAAAGATTTCAGAAAAAATGAAAGTATAGTTGCTGTGAAAACAGACAAAAGTAAGTTGATTACTATTATGGATAAGAAAGATTATCTAGAAAAGATGGAAGAAGAACTAAAAAACCTATGTATGAAGAAGTAAAAGAAAGCCCACTACCAGATTTGATTAAAAAAGTCTCTAAGCTTATTTCACTTCAAAAAAAGAAAAACCAGCTTCCAGAAAACTATAAACAATTCTCAAAATTACAGTTCAGATTACCTCAAATATATGGAATAGTCAAACTGCATAAAGAACACCAACCAATTAGACCAATAATAGACTCAAAAAACTCTATTCTTTCAAATCTAAACTATTTTTTAAAGTCACACCTTCAGAATCTTTTAAAAGAGCCACCTAACTTGATTAAAAACTCAATGCAGCTAAAAGAAAAACTAGAACTTCTTCCTAAATTAGATTCTCCTATTATGGGTAGTTTAGATATAGTGTCTATGTATACTCACATTAATATAGATCAACTTATAGACTTTATAGCGGAAGACTTGGCAGACCTAATAGTTTTTCACAACAAGGAAAAAAACATATTAGTAGGAATTTTTGAAATGCTTACTTTCTCTTTGCAGAACAACTACTTTCAATTTGGGAAAACTTTTTTTCATTCAAAAATCGGGGCTAGCTATGGGCTCCCCACTCTCCCCACTCTTAGCTAACTATTATGTGGGAAAACTAGAAGAAAAGATACTAGTACAACCCACATACTTCTGCTTATATAGCAGATACATGGATGACATCTTATTTATAATAGATAGCTCAGAAATTGTTCCAGAAAGAATTCTAGACTCATTCAATGAATTAGATGATTCCCTTAAGTTCACTATTGAACTTCAAAAAGAAAGAAGAATAAACTTCTTAGATATTACTATCTATTATGAAGATGAAAAATTCCTCACTAGTTGGTATAAAAAACCAATGAATACTAAAAGACTACTGAATTTCAATTCGTATCATCCAGTTTCTATTAAGAAAAATGTAGCAAGTCAGTTTTTAGAAAAAATTAATACAATAGTTTCTACTGCAGATAAAAAAGAAGCCCATAAAGAAGAGCTTAAAGTCATACTTGCAGAAAATAACTATCCTAAAGAAGAAATTGAGAAGCTTCTGAATTTTAATGGTACGAAGAACCCACAAAAGCAAGAAGTAAAATTCACTAGAAAAATTTCTTATCACAAAGGTTTATTTGAGGCTTTAAGAGAATTAGTAAAAAATACAATATTAGGCTAGCTCCAAGTTTAGAGAACAAAGTTAAAAAATTTTTTCCCTAAAATAGTTCAAAGAGAAGAAGATATTTTAAAAATGCAAGGAGTAGTTTATGAAGTAAATTGTAGTTGTGGACTATCTTACATAGGTGAAACAGGTCGCAGACTAGAAACTCGTATAGCTGAGCATAAAGCAGCTATAAAAAATTGCTCCAACAAGACTGGATTAGATAGGCATGTTAGAGAAACTGGGCACAGCATGGATTGGAATTCCCTTAAAGTAATCAGTTTCCAAAGCAATTTCCAAAAAAGAAAACTGAAAGAAGGAATAGAGATTGAGAAAAATCAAAATTCCATCATCAATGACTGCAAAGGATTTTCCCTGCCTAACATCTGGCAGGATTTGTTGAAAAATAACCTAAACCGTCAAGGTTAACCGTAACCGTCAAGGTAAACCGTAACCATGATAGTGACAAGCAAAAAGTGACAACAACAAGAGAGCCTGAAGAAGGAGAAGAGTTTTCTCCGAAAATTTGCTATAAATGATAAAAAATTTCCTAGTAAATTCCCATAAGTTGCTTTAGATTATTAATTCAATTAAACTAGGAAGCCATTTCTCAATATGAGCTTTATTCAAAGAAGAAAGGATATGTTTGTTACGAAATACGGAGGAAACGATTACCATCTTGGTATCATACATACCAGGCACGTGTCAATATAGCAAATAGTTGGTGTGGCTGCCTCTGGTTTGTATCACCTGTTGTACACACTGAGAGATCTAATCAAATAATGTATGAATGGTATTCTGTGGAATAGTCATCCAGGCTGTACTGATCCATGCCCTAAGTTCATCAAAAGTTACTGACGGACAATCGTACCACTGCCCATATCATTTGAGCATGTCCCAGATATTTTCTATGGGTAATAAATCCAGCAATCTAGCCAGCCATGGCACAAGGTGAACATTATTATCCCTGAAGAATGCATGTTTTGTCGCTGCAACATGTGGTGGTGTGGCATTGTCCTTCTGAAATATGGCCCCAGGGACCTGCAGGTACGGTAACGCAACCGGCCACAGAATGTCATTGATGTAATGGGCAATAATTCATACAGACACTTAATGTAGACCAGGAACATCAAGCAAAGATCTTCACTCTTTCCATGTCCATAAGTGAGTCACAGAAAAATTCTCATTGGCCGCCACCGGGAGTCGAACCCAGGGTCTTCCAGTTATGCGCCGGATATGCTTCCGCTACACCACAGCGGCCTCGAATTCCTCCAGACTCCCACACGCTAACTGCCAAGCCAATTTGGCAGGTTCGAGGCCGCTGTGGTGTAGCGGAAGCATATCCGGCGCGTAACTGGAAGACCCTGGGTTCGACTACCGGTGGCGGCAAATGAGAATTTTTCCGTGACTCACTTATGGACGTGGAAAGAGCGAAGATCTTTGTTTGATGTTCCTGGTCCACGTTAAGTGTCTGTATGAATTATTCATTTCGCCTTCTAATTATTTCTTCAGTTGCTGCTTACCATCTTTGGTGAATCCCCAGCATTGTGCGGGGGCTCCACAGCGACCTGCCAAATTGGCTTGGCAGTTAGTGTGTGTGAGTCTGGAGGAATTCCGAGGCCGCTGTGGTGTAGCGGAAGCATATCCAGCGCGTAACTGGAAGACCCTGGGTTCGATTCCCGGTGGCGGCCAATGAGAATTTTTCTGTGACTCACTTATGGACGTGGAAAGAGCAAAGATCTTTGTTTGATGTAATGGGCACTTGTTATGATTGTATGGACTCTCAAGAGAGGATCTGTTTTCATACCTGATAGCACCTCAGGCCATAATGACTTGTGTTGCTGCGGTATGCCTGGTGCAAGTACACTCTTCCCGATGTCTCTGCCCCTGTCATTGGTAGACACAGATGCAGCCATCATTTTTGCCTAAACAGAAGTGTGTTTCATCTGAGAACAGGATATTGTCCCATTTGTCCCACCATTCCCTTTGTTCAATTCACCATTGCAGCCTGGCAGTCCGTTGCTGTGGTGTCAAAGGTATCCTGAGGAGGAGCAGACAAGCCTGCAGTCCAAACTGTAATAACAGGCTATGTACTGTTATGGCTGACATGGGAGGTTGCGTTACAGTTCACTACTGCTTTACCAATGCCATCGATGTTACAGAATGATCACTTAAAGACATCCTCACGAGATGATGGTTGTCCCTCGGCGTTTTCTGTGAAAGACGTCAGGAACCTTCACTTTGTGTCCTATGCCCTTCTTCATACCATTTCCTGCACACTCTTACCATGATGGGCACACTGCACCTCACACGACCGGCAATTTCCCAAAGGGAAGCATTGCAGTCTCTCATGCCAATAATGCGACCTCTGTCAAACTAGCTGATGTGACTGTATGACTGTCTTACATGACAAAGAGGCATCTTTTCCCACTGCTGACCAAGCACTGACATGCTAACTGGGCCACATGGTGCTTATAACAGAAAAATAGCCGGTTTCTGGTCTGTGATGTTGTGTGATCTGATTTGCCTAGACGTGGTATGCATGCACCTACGACACTGAAATGCTAATAATTTCTGTGATATTGCCTGATCAGCATATTCTGTAAAAATCAAAGTTGTAGCTCAACCCTTTCAGGTGTTCTGTTTTTTATAAGCATGAATGTACAAGCATAAAAAGCTCTACATATTTATTCCATGTACAAAGGTCGGTCCATAAGTAACGCACAATCACCTGTAACTCCCCAGTTTTCAAAGGTTGAATCACTCAACGTAGGATCCATTGGCTTCACTAGATTGCAGCCAACATTGTTTCCATGACAAGAACGCATGGTGGTAAAACTTTGGAGGTTGGTCATCACACCACTTCCTGACACACACAATGAGTTCTGCGTCACTCTGAAATGCTTTCCATGTAGATGTGCCTTCAGATGACCAAACAGATAAAAATTTGATGGTGCCAAGTCTGGGCTGTATGGTGGTTGTGGTAACAGCGTCCAGCCCAGTCGAGTCACTTTCTGCACTGTCATCCGTGCAGTGTGTGGTCTCGCATTATCATGATGCAGTTTGATATCCTTGGCTTGCAAGTGTGATCTCTCAGTTCTGATGGCACACCTCAGCTTCTCCAAGGATGAACAATAACACTGTTTGGTAATGGTGGTCCTACTTTCCAGAAAGTGGATGAAGACAACGCCCCGACGATCCCAAAAAAATGTGGCCAGTGATTTGTTTGATGACCTTGAAAGTCATGGCTTCTTCCGCGGTGATCTCACATGCTTCCACTCCATTCACTGATGTTTGCCCTGTGGGTCATAATGAAACAGCCATGTTTCATCACCTGTTATCACACCATGCAAAACATTGTGGAAAGTTACCAGCGAAATGTTCAAGCTCATCATCACACACCTCTTTCCGAATTATCTTCATTTCTTTTGTGAGGAGCCGTGGTACCCAATGAGCACAGATTTTCCGGTATCCTAAGTATTCTACCACTGTTAAAACACTTCCCTTTGACATTCCAAGGCAGTCTATAAGTTGGGAAGTGGTGATGCATCGGTTACCCTGAATCAGCTTCTCAATGGCTTCCTCAGTTGCAGTGGTTGTCATAGTGGTCGATCTGCCACATCGTGGTTCATCCTGAATGCTAAAATCACCTCTCTGGTAATCTGGAACCTCTGCAATCATCATTGGACATTACTGTGATCCACTGTTTTCTCACCATACACTGGCAACAATTGTCTACGGATCGATGTGGCTGAGCTACCCCCAGATTTGTAGAGAAACTCAATTACTGACTGTTGACTAAGGAGGGTGTCCATTTCACCATCCATTACACTTCACCTGCAAAGAGAAGAAACAACTATTAATGATCATTTGGAAGCTAACAGAATGAAGGTTCTACCAACCAACTTTCATGATTCAATCTTTGAAAACTGGGGAGTTACAGGCGATTGTACGTTACTTATTGACCAACCTTTGTATTTATGCCAAAGTTGACATGAGCAAAAAAGAACAAAATCATTGTCACGAAAGGATATTTTTGAGTTTTGATTCAGGGATAAGTCACTGTAGATGATTTAAAAAGAGATTTGTTACAGCAAAATGCAACCACAGAGCAAAAATGCCCCAAATGGCACTTCTCTGTCTGGCAGTGTAAAAATAATCCCTTGCTAGATAGGAATGCGAAAAGGGGTCTGGTAAAAAGTTTGAGACTTCCAATACAATACCAGATGATCACACAAAATCAGCAGAAAAGGCCATATCGGAAGGGAACTTCAATGGTGCTATTCTTCTGGGTAATAAAATTTAAACAAGCATTGCAGATAACCTCAAAAGATGCTTTACTACACAATCTTCCCAGAAGTATGAATAATATTGCTAAAGACTCACAGCTGATGGAAGACTTTGATGTTCTAATTCCTGATTATTGGCCATGTGATATTGACATTTCGTACGGAAAAGATACCATCAGCAGGTTTTGTAAAATATTTAGTCTGGAAAACAAAAGAAACGTGCTGAATGGGTCTGGGACTTTTGTATTGAGGACTTTAAAGTTCCCCACACTTTAAAGTCCTCAATACAATGCATAAAGATCCTTCCATGTAGCTCTGATGAGTGCACACATGGCTTTAGTTGCATGAAACTGATTTTCACATCAATATGAACTCATCTCTTAATGAAGCATCTGACATCACTTATGTTCATCCACTTGAACAGATCATCTTTGAGAAAATTGGATGCACTTCCATACGTTAAACTTTGGCTAAAGGAACACCACTCAGCAAAGAGACAAAATTGAGAAAGTGATATCTGATGAAGAGGAAAAAATCTGAAGGTAAAAGGAGGCACTATGTAAAAAAATTTAGGAGAGTGGATTGTATATATATTTGTTAAATGAAATTTAAATGCTGGTATTGGTTTTTAATCATTTCATTTGTACAAATTAAATGAATTACAGTGATCAGTAAAAATCTTGACATTACAGTGCTATATAAGACATAAGGAAGATGCACACTGAAGGTGTGCATCTTCCATAGTCCTGTTGTGTGTCCTGTTTGTGTGTAGTAATGAAATTAAGATGAAGGTTTTTCATCACTAATCAAAATGCCTGTTGACAGCAAGTTGTTGTTCTGTGCAGGAAAATACAGAAGTATTGATTGCACAGTTCATCAATTTAATTAATTAAACAGTACTTGGAAAAGAAGATAACTCACTTAACTTTTATGCAACTTATTTTTGGATTTTTTTTACTCTTTAAGTGTGTGGATTTTTCAGCACAGTCATAATTTTTGCTGCTCATGAGAAAATAAATTTAAAATACTTTTCAAAGCCTGTCTTCATTTGGACCGAATTCCATTTGTTTTTCTCAGCTTTTTTTTTTTCAGTCCATTTCATCTGTTTAATTTTTAAATTTATCCATTTATTTAAAATGTTTAAAATATCATTTGGACATATTTTTGTGGGTCATATAAATATCATGTGGTATACAGAGATCAACTGTAAATATTATGTGGTCTGAAATCAACTGTAGTTAATAATAAGCACAGAAATGCATTAAGAATCTGCTAACCAAATTTCAGAAATATTTACTAATGCTCAAACACTTTAACAACTATATACAACTGGTAATTTCATGCTAACCATTACTTAAAAATATACATACTTAAGAAGATGTGGAATCCCAGCAGATGTCCTAGAAGACCAATAGCCAATAATGATAATAAGGCAGTTATTATCACGACAGATAACCATGTTGCACCGCTAACAGGGATGAATGCAATAAAAATGCAATCTGAAATTGCAAGGACATAGACCATTAAGCAGTTTATTATGGCAAATTAATTCAGTGTACACAGCACTTCAGAATATGAAATAGCATATAAAACATAACACTGAATTATGTTTTCTTAAAAAAAATGCAACTGGTTCAGCCCCAAAACACCAATCACTTATCTTTTTGTTTGTCATTTTCATCATCTGCAGCAAGTGATGATCCATTCACCCACCTCAGTACAGTATCCTAACACCACTGTATTTATGTTGCTGTAAAAATTTCCCTGAACAAAATGGCACTTCATAGAGATATATCAGGCATGCATAATTAGAGAAGCATGACTTCTTAATGCACCACAAATCGCAGTTGCTGTTCCACATTATCAAAAGCAGGATGATAAAAACAGTGTTAACTTCTGGATAGTCCATTGAGTAGAGGCGGTCTTGCTTTGGTTTCCACTTTCATGGCAATTGAGAGAGGTTTGTTAGCTAATGTAGAACCTACTCTGCACTGCCTCCGGCAGAAACCCTATGTTTGGTTCTCTGATTTCTGCAAACTCACCTGATTCACTTTTGATATTTGGTATTCAAACATGTTGTACATGGGAGCCAGAAGTGACCACTAGTAAAAAGATGCAGTCCAAATCAGATTACAGTAACACATATTCTTTAATTGTTAAATTCAATGAAGATGATTCATTAAGATTGCTCCTGTCCCTTTACTGGTATTATGCATAAGGAGCAACAACCAAGAGTGCAGTCTAGGAGCTAGCATCTTCATTATCTCAACTTCATAATGCTTGTTCTAAGCCCTCAAAAATCTGACTGAAGTCTTATCTTAATAGCTATATAACTAAGTGAGATTGGCTGACTGAAGTCATTTTACCAAAATTACTATTTCAGCACATGAACATGAAACCTGCTTCTTGTTGGAATTGCCACACTGAGTCTTCACAAATGCAGATGTGAAAAACCCCTCCTATTCCCTGTCATCCACTTTTATCTGTGCCTGAGCCTTTATCATTATTAAAGCAATCAAGGTCTAACATCACATGAAACACTCACAGATGCATCTGATGCTAACTGTCAAAAAGGTAAGACTTTTACATATAAAGATCTTATGGTGATGATGTCATTGATAGTTACCTTTTATCATAGTTTATTTAAGGGATTATCCCCTGTAACATCATTTTGTTGGCACCAACTATCTAACAGATTTCAACTTTCCTGCAGTGATCAACACAAGTACTTGATTTTGAGAAACAGCGAAAATATGAATTGTCCAAATAAAATATTAACACTCGAATATAAATATCTAGATGCTGGTTCTGATCATTACTTGGTAGTGTCACGAGTGAAACTGAATGTTGGTTGAAGGAAGAGGAATAGGCCCAGGATGGAAAGGCTCCCTCAATATCATCAGTGTTATTCTGACTTACTCAGAGAACGACTGAAGTCTTGTGAGAGGGATGGTACACTGAAGAGCAATTGAATTAGAGATACCTGTCTAGTAACGTGTAGCACCACCTTTTGCCCTGAAGACAGCGGTGATTCGTCTCGGCATGGACTCGACAAGACACCGGAAGCGTTGGGAAGCCATACGGATCCATGACTCCTGAACAAGCTCCCACAGTTCATGAAGATTTGATGGAGGGGGGTCAGCGCCTCGAACATCTCTCTCGGTGGCATCCCAGATGTGCTCAATGGGATTGAGGTCAGGTGACCTAGCTGGCCAAGGAAGCGAGGTCACATTGGTGGAGTGTTCATCCAACCAACAATTCGGGAGTGATGGCACAGTGCATTGTCTTGTTGCAGGATGAGGTCCCCAGTGGGACGTTGAAGACGCACAAATGGGAGCAAATGGTCGTCCAGGATAACCGGGTAACATTGACCTGTTAGGGACGATGTCACACGTACCAGGGGTCCCATTTCAGTCCACGTAAACAGTCCCTAGACGAGAATGCCACCCCCACCAGCTTGAAGAGTACCCTGCTGGCAAGAAGGATCCATCGCTTCATGTGGTTTGTGCTGTACTCGTATCCTGCCATCTGCATGTACCAATGTAAATCTCGACTCATCAGTCCAGGCAACATTTTTCCACATGTCTAGGGTCCAGTGCGATGTTCCCACACCCATGCTAATCTTTGCACCCTATGATGTGTGGTCAGCAGCGGTACCCTCGTGGGATGATAGGCTTTTGTACCCCATAGCGAAGAGATGGTTCTGGATGGTGTGGCTGCTTATACGTTTTTGTGCACCAGCGTTAAATTGCCGAGTGATTTCTTGCACTGTGGCCCGTCTATCCGCTGTTACAATGCGAGCTAGTCGACGATGACCTCGCTCATCCACACGCTGTTGTCCATGGTAGTTGGCCTTTTCAGGGATAGTTTTACCAGATTCGATGTACTCACGGTGCACCTGTGACACAGTGGCTCATGAAAATTCTAGTGCCTGCACGACTTCCGAGATGGGGCAACTCATTCGTCGGGCCCTGACAATTTGCCCATGATCAAATGCGCTTAGATTCTTCGTCTTACCCATACTGCGTCCAACTCTTACCGATTCCCGTCGCATCACTCCTTATATTGTCAGATCGCTGCATATATCATGTCGTTTCCGTTTACAGGGTCCCACAGTGCCACATTTGCATAATGCCAGCTGTCTCTAATTCAATTTCTCTTCAGTGTGGAAAAGAAGTGGAAATGTTTAAAGAACTGTTTTGTCAATGCTGCTGAAGAGGTCTGTGGCACCACAATAGTGGGTTACAATAGAGGTGATGCTTGGTGGAATAGTGAGATTGAAGAGGCAGTAAAGAGAAAGAAGGAAGCCTATTTGGGAATGTTGCAAGGTAGAGTCTCTGTGGATGAATATTGCTGTATAAAGCGTGAAGCCGCTAAGCTGGTTCGCCAGAGTAAGGCAAAAGATAGGAAAAAGAAGGTGGAAAGGCGTGAATTGGCTTTTTGGAAAGACAGGAAGACTTTCTGGAAGTACATGAGAATCAAGAAAAATAGGGGAAACAAAGTTGTAAGCTGCGTAAGAAATAGCATCGGGGAAATTATATGGGAGCCCAATGAGTTAAGTGAAAGATGGGGTGAATACTTCTGTGAGTTATTAGATCAGGAAGCAAAGGTGATCCAGAGGCAGAAGCGGATGAAGTCACAGTGAAGGATGGAAGCACAGGAGGGATCTCAAGAGAAGAAGTGTGCAAAGCTCTGAATTCTCTTCAGAATGGTACGGCTCCAGGAGTTGATGGCATAACTGCCAAGATGTTGAAATATGGTGGTGACCCTTTAATTGACTGGTTAACTGAAATTTGCCAGTTGTGCTGGGAGTTAGGAATGGTCCCTCGGGATTGGAAGGATGCTATCATTGTTCCCTTGTATAAGGGAAAAGGTGATCAGACTGACTGCAAGAACTATCGTGGTATTAGCCTACTGAGTGTGCCAGGGAAAGTGTTTGACTGAGTAAATAGGACACTTTTGTGGAAGGTATTGAATGAATATGGTCTTACTGGGAATCTACTTAACAGTGTAAAAGCCATGTATGCTGGCAATAGAGCTTGTGTACGAGTAAATGGTGCTTTATCGGTTCCAGGACAAAGGTAGGAGTTGGAGCAGGGGAGTATTGCCTATCCAGAGGTTATGGTTCATGCCAAACCCTTGAAAGGCATGCTACTGTGTTCCAAGCTGAGGTGTATGCTATTTTGGCATGTGCCTCAGAATGTCTGATCAAAGGGTATCACAATGTGCGTATCCAGATTTGTTCAGACAGCCAGGCGGCCTTACTGGCACTTCGTCAGTGCCGCATTTCATCCAAAATTGTTTGGAACTGCCTCCAGACCCAACTGAACTGGCAAACTGGAACAAAGTGCAAATGTTTTGGGTGCCACGACATAGGGGTTTTGTAGGTAATGAGAAAGCCGACCTTCTTGCTAAAGAGGGGGCAGAGCAGGCTTTTTATGGTCCAGAGCCTGCATTAGGGCTCACCTCTGGTGTGGCTAGAGGACTAATTAAAAGGCTGCTGAGGACTAAGCAGCTTGACCTCTGGCATACTACTAAGGGACAGCGGCAGGCAAAGGAACTTAATGAAGGACCCTTGCCTCATAGAGCTAAGAAACTCCTTAAACTGCCAAAAAAGGATATTGGACTGATTGTTGGTATACTTACAGGATGCTGTCATCTTAATAGGCACCTTAATTTGATTGGGGTGAAAAAGGATCCACTTTGTAGAGGATGCCATCTAGAAGAGGAGACTTCCTTGCATTTTCTTTGCGACTGACTTTTTTGCAGCACTCAGACTTGAACACTCTGGTATTCATAACTTGAGAACAAGTGATCTCTCTTTAGTACCAGTCAAGAGCATTCTTGCTTTTGCTCGTGCATCTGATCTCTTTTGAGATTAGGGCTGGGGATGCACAATAGACCTTAGGTTACGATGCTTGGTCATTATACCCCCCTTCCCCCTGTTACAATTACAGACAAGGTTGTGCAATGTCACTATGGCTGTTTAATATATTTATGGATGCATGCATGCGTGATGCCAAAATAGATAATACTGGCTTGTCTTATTTATATCCGTGTGTGCAGATTGCTGTATGCTGATGACACTGTCCTGTTGGCAGAGAGCAAAAGTGAGTTGCAGAGTATGCTGTCCCGGATGTACGAAGTTTGCATAAAATTCAAACTGAGTATAAATAAGGGAAAAACCAAAGTTATGGTTTTTGAGAGAGCAACTGGTAGTACTGAATGTAATATATGTCTAAATGGCACAGTGATTGACCAGGTGAAAGAGTTTGTGTATTTAGGAAGCACGTTTGACAGAGAGAACAAATTGGATGGTGAAATTAGTAGGCGAGTGAATTTTTCATTGAAAGTCATGGCTGCTTTGGGAGGGTTTCGCAGGAATGATGGATTCTCAAGAGTCCTGTGTATGAAAGTGCAATTGTTCTGACTCTAATGCATGACAGTGAAACCTGCGTACTACAGAAGAAACATAGAAGTCGTTTGTGTGCTGGAGAAATGCGTTACTTACAGGGGGTTTGTGGCAAGAAACGGTCTGATTGTGTGAGGAATGAAGATGTGTTACAGTTGTGTAATGTGAAGCAAAATGTTGTTAGCAAGGTGGCGACTAACATTCTTCGGTGGTTTGGCCATGTTGAAAGAATGAGTGATGAGATGCTTACTAAGAAAATCTTTTTAGCCCAAGTGGCAGGAAGGAAAGGCAGAGGAAGGCCAAGGAAGGCATGGGAGTATCAGATTCAGGAGTGTCTTCATGATAAAAAGATTACAAGTATGAAGTATAGAAGATCTTGTGTACGGTGTGTGATAGATGTCAGTGAAGCCTGAGTTGTACGTCAAGATCGCTGTAAATGGAGAAGTTTGATACAGTAACAGTAAGTACAAATTATCTGGTAGTTTGTATTTCTTTGTGGAGCTAACCTCTGAATACCAAAGAACAGCTTAGTGATATGTATGTATGTATGTATTATGTATGTATATATGTATGTATGTATGTGTATGCACAATACATGCACAAGATGAGTGGGGTACCCATAAGTCTTAGAGCTGATTTGTTAAAACATTTCTAAGTATTTTAAGGGCGTACACGGAGAAGTGCCAGGTAAAGGGGTGAGTGATGTGCATTTTGAAATTACCTTTGCATCAGGCATGGAACTGTATTACTTCTTCACAGAAGTTTCTTCATATTATTGCACTATCAAGAAAACTCCATTTTATTCAACAAAAAATGAAGAAAATGCTTTCATATAATCAAATCTGAACCCGTATGAGTGGGCAACTGAGATAGAACAAAAATGAAGTACATTCAGGTTTTTACCATGTATGCTCTCTCTAACAGTTTCCACTTTGTTCATTCAGAAAGTATGCTTCTGAAATGTCATTGCAGAACTGCAGGGTATTTATCAGAGGTCATGTGCGAAGAGTACGATTAATGTTGTAATACTGGAATCCATTCATAATATTCAACGATTCAAAACTCATTTCCAATTTTTTACCATTTTTTTATCACAATAATTGTAATATTTGGTCATTTAACAGGGAAAGGTGATAAAACTGGTCAACTGCAGCATTGTGCAACTATATTAGAATATACATTTCAATGTTTTGGGATAAATAATCCTTGTTTATCAACAACAATCATAACAAACAAGAATACAAAAACAGACCACCTGTCCTGATGAAGATGGACTGCAGACACAACAAAACTATAGTTATTAATGAATAAAGATTGTTCTACTTAAAACGCCGAAAATGTCTACCCATATAGAATGGATGTGAACAGCAGAAAAACCAGTTTCTATAACACAGTTTATTTATGGTACAGCTTGTTCAGGTCTAATTGATCCTGTGACAATAGATCCTACCTTTTCTCCCGATTTACTTTGAAAATTTCAACATATTCACCTTTTCTCACCTTCTGATAAAGGCTTCTTATTAGGAAGAGATAGTCATATATTGTATTTTCTTAATTTTAATAAAAAAAATTCTAGTGTGATGTTAAATTATGGCCTTGACCATAACATTGGTAAAAATCATAAGAGCACAAAATCTGATACACAGCACTAAACCTTCAGAGCAGCTTCAAGAAGAAGTAATAAAAAAAAATGTACCCAAGCAGTAATAGTTAATGGTTACTTGAAAGAAAAAAATGTTTTACAAGATGTAAAAGGAAGACATATTATATTGACAGTATAAAATTTATATGAAGAAATTAATAAAATATATATTTATTGAGAAAATTATGAAAAATTAAACTAAAGCATAGGAAAACATTTCAGCAATTCACAAATAAAAATAGCAATAGATTAGAAAAACTTGCTAATAAGGACTAGAAACAAGTAGCACAAAACAAGATGGAAAAAAAGAGAACTTTGTGTTTAAATTTATATTTGCTCATTGCCATGACATCAAATGGACTGCAGTCAGCAAACACTACATTGCACAAACAACAGAGTAAGTTACACGAGACCTACAGCTATTATACAAAAAAAGATCAAACAAAAACCGAAAAGATGAAAAAAAAAAAAAAAAGGAAAAAAAAAAAAGGAAATTCTAACAGTGAAACACTTGGAAATGCTCCAATGTAAGCCCTGGTGAGACTAAGTTTATGGGCAACACTTTGTATCACTCAACGGAAAAAGTAATAAAATAGTCATGTAACAAAAAGGAAAAATGGACAACTATTTTGTTTCTAGGGCATAAAAAGCAGTGCTATATGTAATTTGGCTAATTCTTATAACCTTCCTTGGAGATAATAGTTCGTAAGATTGAACTCTATGAGTACTTATGCTGATCTGCACCATGTTTGATGTTAACACATTTTATACAGATCTATTGCCTCTATTGGAAAATGCCCCCTCCATGTTTTTCCTTCATCAGCACCATCAATTTGGACACTGATTACAGCCAGTTAAAGAGAGGTGAAGACAAATTCCGAAGAATAGTGTAAAGAGATGTGAAAGAGCAAATTCTGAAGAATATGTGTGGAGCTACTGCACATAGCTGAAGACAACTATGAGATAATGACAAAATTGCACTGCAGAGCATAGAAAGACTAAACTGATAGAATAAAAAGATGCCTCCCAAGTTTTAGGTGTGCTAAGAAAATCTTCAGAGTAAAAAAAATTCCTGCACAACAAAAAGAGTGCCTACAGACAGAGACATTTCCTAATTATACTACAGTTTTTACTGTTGCATACTGAAACCCTGATAAAAAATCCTAGCTATAACTTTTACTTCTACAAAATTCAAAAAGAGTTTTTCTATTCTCATAAAAAATGCAGTTCGAATTTCTCATTTCATGATTTTTGAGAAAATACTGAAAAAAAAAAATCTTTGAATTAAATAGAAGTAAGCATGACTAGGATTTGTCACCTTTGCCTCAAACTATTGGAAATATTAAAGGGAAAGTTGAAGATATTGTAAATGTTGGTCAGACATGACTACTTAATAATAATAAAGGATTTCTTCAATTTACTCAACAAACAGATATACTGCAACAAATGCAATTGCATAGTCTAGTGCAACAGTTCCCAACCTTTTCTACAGTATTCCTCCCTAGTCGGGGCTAGCTTGCAATGGTGCCTACCCCCTCCCCAGCATACGCACAGGTGTTCATGGCTCTATAATCATAATTCATTTTCTTTCATAACAAATTCAATGATACTGGTAATGCTTGATTGAAATGCTAAGCAAAAATACAACTGCATTACTAAAAATACAAATATACCTACCTAGAGCACTTTGCACAAATAAAGTGGGTAATATCTGTACATACACTATCTACCAACAAGTAATTGGACACCTGTGATAGCAAAGGAAAACAAAGTTTATTCACCTTCAATAGTTGGTGGAGCCTCCACGAGCGGCGATTACAGCTGCGACCCTCCGGGGCATACTCTCAACCAGACGTTGTACGACGGCTAGCGGTATTTTCTTCCACTCTGCTTGGACAAGACAGGTCAGTTCCTTCACCGATTTTGGACGGTGGGGGCACCCCTTAAGTCGACGCTCCAACTCGTCCCAGAGTTGCTCGATAGGGTTAAGGTCCGGGCTGTGAGCAGACCAATCTATTCGATTAACCCCATTGTCACCATACCAAGCCATGGTGGACCTCGCAACATGACAGGTGGCATTGTCATCCTGAAAGTAACATGGGTCCACCCCGTAAAACTGCCACAACGTAGGAAGTGCATGGTCATCCAAAATGGTGCAGTAGGTCTTGGCGTTGAGTCTACCAGGAATTGCGACCAAGGGTCCCGTGCCATACCAGGAGAAACACCCCCATAGCATAATTCCATCGCCGCCGAACTTCACAGTTGGCACAATACATTCTAGCAGGAGGCGTTCTCCAGGCAGACGCCAAACCCAGACCTTGCCATCCGAACGGTAGAGGGTGAACCTTGATTCTTCGCTCCAGAGAACCTGTTTCCAGTGTTCAACGGTCCACTGTCGACGTTCTTTGCACCACGTTAGCCGAGCAGCGCTATTGGACTTGGTGATCAAAGGCTTGTGGGCGGCAGCACGTCCATGATAACCGAGCAGATGGGCTTCCTTACGGATGGTATTCATCGAAAGAACACTCCCGGATACCTGTTGAAACTCCTCGCGGATGTGGCCCATCGATTTGGTGCGATTCTTCCAAATTTCTCTGGCCAGCACCCGTCAGTCTCTAACTCCCAGTTTTGTGGGTCTGCCGGGTAGGAGAACATTCCGACAGTCACCTCTCATCTTTCACTTGCCAATCACGTAGGCCACTGTCGAGTTTGGGTACTTCAACTCGCTGGATATGTCACGTATGGATCGGCTATTTCTGTGATGCCCGACGATTACACCTTTCTCGAAATCAGAGAGCTCGGAACTGCGTGGCATCTTGCATGCGCCTGGTTGCGTTGTTGTTTCCCACAAGATATTTAATGGCGGCGGCCGTGACGTGTATCAGGACCGCAAATATCGTCGATTGCAGGGGTGTCCAATTGCTTGTTGGTAGGTAGTGTAGTATACAACCAGAAGTTTATTCCTCCTAAATAAAGTTATAATAATGTAAATTAAAGGAATGTTTTCCATATTTTTGCAAAATGTACACATCAATATGAAACTTGGGCTTGTTTTGCATTTCACAAACGATCCATGTTTGGTTCTAACTGTGTCAGTCCCACATGCAGGTCATTCTCCACATTAAGACGATTTCTGTACTTCGTTTTAGCTGCAGCCATTGCCGAAAATCCAGCTTCGTACAGGCAGCTTGTTAGAAATTGAAGAACATCCAGATCCCTTTTTGAAAGTTCTTTATATTCGCTGCAAACTGAAAGCCAAAATTTTGGAAGTGGGATTTTATGAAATGCTATTTTTAGTGTCTTGTCACTCGAAAGTTCAAGTAATTGCTCTTGACCAACCATGCTTAATTCTGGCATATCACTCACTGTTATGGAGAATGGATCTCGAATCCAATCGTGGGTGTGCCTGTCAATCTGAGGAAAGTAGTCTTCAAACTGGTTTTTCAGTGCTGATAGGTGCACCGCTACTCTTTTCACAACAGAATTTATAGTAGTGCTATCACCAGCTTCCTCTGCTATGAATTTCATAAACAATGGAAATATTTCAGTAACCCCACAGTTGATACGACCTTTCCAAAAATCTAATTTCTTCATGAAGCCTTCCATTTTGTCCTGCATATCCAGAATATTGAGTTCTTTCCTTGCAGTGGCATATTCAAACTGTTTAGTTTTTCAAAAATGTCTGCCAAATAGGCCAGTTTTGCTAAGAACTTGACATTACACAAATGTTCTGCTAATTCCATTTTCCCAAACATAAAATTTCTAATTTCATCACACAACTGGAAAAGACTCTGCAGAAGTTTTCCATGAGACAGCCACCTGACTTCACTATATAAAAAAGCAGATTCTTATGTTCAGATCTCATTTCTTCACAAAGTTCAGTAAAGCAACGAGCCTACACTGGCCAAGATTTGATGTAATTAACAATCTTAACAGCATCCGTAAGAACACTATGCATATTTGGTTGCATTTTTTTTGGCAGCCAAAGTTTCACGACGTATCATACAATGAGTCCATTTTACTGCGGAGCTACAGCTTTCACTCGAGTTACAAGGCCACTATTTTTCCCTGTCATAGCTGCAGAGCGGTCCTTTGGTGCATAAACCCATACAATTAGTCCAAGTCAAACCTTCAGCACAGCCAAATTCATTAAGTACAGCGAATATGTCTTCACCTGTAGTTGTTGTTGGGATCGTTTTACAAAACAGTAACTCTTCTCTTATATTTTCTTCACTGGCATATCTCATGTAACAAATAAGCTGAGCCTGTGATGAAATATCGGTTGATTCGTCGAGTTGCATCGCAAATATTTGACTTTCTTTTACTTGTTGAATTAACTGTGTTTTCAAATCAAACTGCTTAGTTTGATAGCCAAGCCATCAATTCACTGTGAAACTACATTATTTGACAGTGGAATAGTTTGTAATGACTTCGCACCTGCCTCTCCACTTATAATGTGAAACATTTCTACAGCTGCCGGAAACAAATTCTCAGCAATGTTGTGCAATTTCTTAGCCACTACATAAGAAGCTTTCAATGCTTTCTGTGATAACGCAGCTTCTTTTGACATAACAGTCTTCTGTTGTTTCAATTCCATCTCTTTTTGAACAAAAAACTCACGATCCTTGTACATATAATCTTCATGCATAGTTTACAAATTCTTTTAAGTTTCGTAGGTCTAAGGCTGTCGTTGGCGAGAACTTGAAAATAAATGACACTGCGGCAGTTCGGCAGTTGAATGCCAGATTTGCTACTAAAACAAGAAAATCCGAACTTGATATAACTTGCTCATATTGCCTGCACTTTTTCTTTCCTTTACCCGGTGCTGTACTTCTGTCATCAGTAGTAATCCTGCTACTATCACAAGGTTCACTTTGGTCTGCAGATTCTGCACTACTCATAGTTCTCTTCAAATAGACGTCCATTTTCAATGTCAAGTAGATTAGTTTAGTTCTAGATTAAGTAGAATATATGGCGACAGTCACAACGAAAGTTATTTGTGCGATGACAAAAACAAATGAGAGAATAGATGGAAAAACACCATGTGCATGTGGAAGACTGTCACACTGTGTTTGGAGGGGTGTCCGTTTTCATCCATGTAAAATGAATAACATGACGCACATCGGATCGCGCCTCCCCCATGAGTGCTCCGGAGGAGCACCTTACCGGTTGGGAACCTAGGGTCTAGTGGGTACTGCATAGATGGCAATGTGGTCAGAAAGCATTCACACTAACTAACCAGATGAGACATGGGTGATGTATGGTCCTGTCCCTTCCTTGGAACCAGTACTACTAAATTGGGGCATACCACTTCTTATAGTCTTAAATACTTATTGGGCTGTGACACTCCAAAACAATAAAAAGAAACCTACCTGGAAAAATGAACATAAAAAAAATTGAAAAACATGTAAAAAAAAATCTTTTAAGTTTACTATTACTGGATACAAAAGGAATTTTCCTAACGCAACTTTCAGAGGAGAAGATATATACATTCAAAAGACCAACAAACACAGCAACCACGTAATGCCCTGTATTTCCGATGCACATACACAGTGATAAAAAGAACTGTTCACATTTTAATTTGTAGTACCTCCAAATTCTACAGACTGAAAACATTTTTGATGTTGATAAAACTGTTTAGATGGAGGTGTATTAAATGCTGTGGATGGATTTAACATTAACAATAAACACCAAGCATGTCTGGTACAGAATCCTATTTTGTACATGGTAAATTCATAAGGATTAACCTCAATTGTGGAGTTATTGACCACTATATACATTCCCATTTACAATATTCAATGCATGTCATGCCATATGGCAAGCATCAACACAGAAATAAATATTTTGTATCAACTAATACAAATATTAGATTATATAGCAACTCTCATTCAGGAAAAACAACATAAACAAAAACACTACCACCACTTTGTTCAATGAACTCTGTCTTACACACTATTCCCCATAAGTATTACGAATAATTAAACATATCATCATCATCATCATCGTCGTCAACCATTATCAATCCACTGCTGGACGAAGGTCTCCCCAAGTTTCCTCCACAACGGTCTGTCTTGTGCCAGTCTCCTACATGTCACTCCCGCATACTTTCGAATTTCATCCACCCATCTCTTATGTGGTCTTCTTCTGGGTCTTTTCCTGTCCCTTGGAATCCAATCCAAAATTTCGGCTGTCCATCGATGGTCTATTCTTCTGGCAGTATGTCCAGCCCATTGCCATTTCAGGGATTTAACTCTGATCATGATGTCTTCCACTCTTGTCATTTTTCGGATCCACGAGTTCCTCTTCTTATCTCTCCTGGTTACACCAAGCCTGCACTTCTCCAGGCTGCTTTGAGTTGTCTGCAGCCTTTGTATGTCTCTTTTAGTTAAGGTCCACGTCTCTGCACCATACGTAAGCTCTGGAAGGATGCATTGATCAAACACTTTTCTTTTAAGACATAATGGCATATTGCTCTTGAAAATTATGCTGTTTCTTCCAAAAGCTCTCCAGGTAAGTTTTGTACGCCAATTAATTTTTTCATCAATGTGACCCTCACTTGATATCTGCTGTCCAAGATAAACGTACGTGTCTGTTATCTCCAGCTTTTCTCCATCAATCGATAAATCTTCATTTCTGGTAAAAGCATTGAACATCACTTTTGTCTTCTGAAAGTTCATTTTTAATCCCACTTCTTTACTCTTGTCAGCATGTTCCTGGATCATACTCTGCAGCTCTGATGGGGTAGTTGCAAAAATGACTATGTCATCAGCAAAACGAAGGTGGGTTAGATAATCTCCATTAATCTTTATCCCTTTGTTTTCCCAGTTCAGTGATTGAAAGACATTTTCCAATGTGGCATGGAAAAATTAAACATATACACTTGCAAAATAAACTTGTTACCTAGTGAAGTAATGTTACTAGAGGAGGTAGGTGTAGACATTGAACTGGAAGAAGGTAAAGATGTGGGGAACTGTGTAGTGCTGTTACTTCTTTCATCAATGGTGGCATCCTGTACACCTGTTAGGTAAAAGGGAAATAAAACAATTAGAAAGGAAACATCTCAATTGTTACACTACAGAAAGGAAGATATCAGCAATATATAGAAAATATATACACAAATAAAAAAAGCAAGCATGTAGGTTTCATTGAACTTAAATGTGGTTTTTATTACATAACCACAAAGTACAGTTAGAATTAAAAGAATACTTGGGAAACATATTACAAAATTTGCAGTCTTATTCATTAACATTTTGTTTTGTTTTTTGTCTAGCGGAATATGAAATGAAAAAGGGAAGCTATATATAACCACTCTCAAATAAGGTTACAAACTCTACACAGCTGAGTTTAGAACACCATCAAATCATCACAGTCTCACACTTTATTACTTTTGCTCAATTATGTGGAACTGTTACACAAGACACACACACACAATATGTATGTTAATGCTAGAACACCAAAAGCATAATACAGTCACATAATCACTTCTGACAAACATAGGCATCATACAACTATTTTCGATTTCCTTTGGTACCCAGACTTTTTTCTACTTGTAACTCATGCTAGATAGCAAACTGCATTTTGTTACTGTAGCTGGCAACTGAGAACAGATGTAATTCTTACCTGGCTGTTTTTACTTGCAATCTCAATGCCACCAATTGCTCATATGTTATGTGTATTCAGTATTACAACTTTTCAATGAAACTAAAACATCATAATTTTTGGGATTATCCCAATGTGGTGCTTACCCCAAATTTGTAGTATAAACAACTGCTCAGCGAATAGCAACTGAAAGTTTGTGTATGATATCACTCTCACAGTACATAGCCCTTAATTTACCCTTGGTTTTTGAACCATACGTTTCTTCCTGCAGAGTGATTGAGAATGACAGGAAGATCCCATGACAGCTACTTTTCCCCAGTGACTTGTCTTTTCCACTTTTCTTACAAAACCGCACTGAGTAGAACACAGAGAAATCTTTTCAAAAGTGCCCATGTTCAGCATTATTATATGACTAATTTTAAAATTAATGAGAAACATACTGATCATTAGACTTTGAACTCATGAACACTTTTTCATTAATACAACTTTAACTGTTTACAAAAGTATTTATTTAAAAATATATATGTATTACTATTTAATGATAGCAGCTCACAGATATTTAGACTCTCTAATGTCTGCTCCTGGATGCACAAACATTGTAGCATCATATTTGTAAGCCACAGATTTTTTTGGGGGGAGGGGACTTTGCTTTGTCTCTTGCCCACTTTCCCTCCTCTATGAATGGTAGCCTAAATTTGGCTTTACTGTTTTTATGGGTACTTTCTTACTGTCCACTAATACATGATATTGGGGGAAAAGTCTACTAACACATGATGTCGCTTTGGTGATTCTCTCTTTTGTCCCTTCCCTAGCTGGGAGCTTAAATCCAAAGAAAGACAACAACTACCATTCACGATGGAGTTGGGGAACAAACAAACAAACAAACACTCACACAATTTCCCTCATACATGTCACATTTGCGAATTTAGTGTTGTTCCAGAAAACAGGTTTAAAATTTATCAAACATAGCATTCGTCATTTTCACGCATGCAGTAAGAGCACCTGAAATTATAAACAATAGATTTTTATTTCCACTTTCCAGCATGTTTCCGCTTCATTCATCCATTTATTTGTAATTTTTCTATGATTATTTTTCTACAAGAAATGGCTATTTAATATTTCTCCCTTTATTTTCATTCAGATATTTTTTGATAGCACAAACCAGTTTTTTCAACTAAAAGTAACTCGGATAATTTACATTATGCTATGAAAACTGTATTTACAAGCTGGGATTCAAATTCATAATCAGCATTACCCTCTAAGAATGACTACTTACCACAAATAAATAAATATGACAGGAAAGAATATTTGGGATTTTCAATGCCATTATCCATTTCATTTTTATATTATCTCATTAAATTACTGAAAGTGACTTAAAATATTATGGAATTATAGAAAAATGACTTTAAAAATATCCAGGTACATCAGATAGTGAACCAAATATGCTACAATGTTATGAACCAAATATGCTACAATGTTATGAACCAACTATGCAACAATGTTATTTATCAAAGCTATTAAGATTAATTTGCTAATTGATTACAAAATTTTGAAGTGTGGCATTTATGCCGTTGTGGCTCTTATAACGAATTTGTTTCCCAAAATATCATCTTTGTCAGCTCTAGCTCTTATGATGATGCAGCACTTAGTCCAAAAATTATGGTAGTTTGTCTCTATATATCCACATCTGATATGATTTTCTTTGTTTAAAAAATCTGCACAGTGTGCATCATCAGATCATGAGCAGCAAATTTTAAGACACCAGAATCCCCGGCTTGGGACATGGGATAAAACTTTGAATTTCAGGATAATCTCACAATCCTCAGATCAAAGCCAATAACATGGACTACATAATTCTGTTGAAATTTAGATGAGTGACAAGATTTTATGATATTGCAGTGCTATTGTACTAGTTTCAAACATGGAAAACTTTATTTATTCAACTCTACAGGTTTTGCTAAACAAACAAAAAAGTTACGAAAAAAAAAAAAGAAAAAAGAAACCTAAAATGTGTCGCTTTTACACTGCCCTTCATCTTTCAGTTGCCAGCATGAAAAACGCAGAGCAATGAACAAACCATGCTTTTGGTTTGTGGTTCAGTAAGAATGAAATAAACTTTTACAGATCCTGTACACTATTGCACTGTATCTATCTGTTGATGCAAGTGATGTAAATGGCACACTATTCTATAGCAACAACTTTATTCTATTCTGCACTTTTACTGACAAACTGTGACAGGACAAATGAGCCTTCCCTCTCCTATTCAACCAAAAATTCTACACAAAGGCTGTACAAATTTCCCTTTTTTCTTTCCATTTTTTTCCTGTTGCAAAAATTTCAGAACTTATCAAGTTTGCAAGCATCTTAAATAAAAGCAAAAAGGTCATGAGGAGTATCTCTCCCCTATGAGGCTAATATTCAGTCTCCTATAAGCACATTCTTCCTTTCCCCTTAAGAAAACAAAACTGCATTATTACCTGCATTTTGTCTTCCTATTAACTTGTGCAAATGAGTTCTTACAAATTCCAAAAGAAATGCCTATTGAGAATTTTTCACATACTGCTTGCTGTATATGTACTTTCTTCACATCAAAAACTTACTACTTTTCACCAAAAAATACTCATGGTTTCCACTTTAAACCTATCTTTAGAAGTATGAATTGATTACAGTTATCACCTTTTCATGGAAAAGTTAGAGGATTTTGGTTGGATATCTTTAATTCTAATTTTTATATTTGCTGATCACATTAGCAAAGTACAAAGTTAAACAGCATGGATAAATTTTAAAAATTCCAATGGTGATTTAAATGTTTTTGTGCTATCATGTGCAGCACCATTTACACAGATTAATACGTTATGGTTTATGCCTAAAAAGTTACCATAAAATTATTCCATACAACACGTCCACTATATTCAAATGCTACTTCTTCAGCTTCAACTGCAATGATTAAAAGTTCATCAACTACATGATCTATCCGATATCCTGGCATTAGCTTAAATATAAAATAGTAAAAATTATAGTTTAAAAATATCATACCTTATTTCAATTGAGTTAACTTGCATGTAATCATGTAGTTGTCCAGCAAATGAATTGAAGGTTGTTGACCTCGAGATCGGTCTTAAAATCTCTTTCCATGAAGGTGACTTCTATTTAAACTAATTGTTGAATGGTAAAAATAACAGCTACGCAATCCATATGTAATTCATTAGTTGTTATATGGTACACAATAAGTACAATGCCCAGTAATCATTCAACACATAAGTTGAAGGTTGTCCAATTTGCATTTTGGTCAAAAATCATGCTATAATGGTGACCCTGTTTACAATGATTATTGAATGGTAAAAACGATAGATTATAAGAATGAATTAGAAAAAATCCAAAAGCAATGAAGCAAAAGCCAAGTAGAAAAACGAAAAAACCTTTAAGAAGACTTTGGTCATGAACGCCGACAAACCTCCCAGCAGTGCATGAGCCACATGCCTGTTGTGACGCGTTTCACCAGTACCCACTGGTATCCTCAAGCGTAAGGAATCTTAGACCATGGATTGCCTTGGATCGTACTAACTGCAGTGAAAAAAATTACGTTAAGTCACTGTGTCATGTTTTTCTGTCATCATGTCATGCACGCATCAGCGGGGCCATTTGTTGTCAGTTCCCGCAATTTATTTTTGCGTTTGTCTTGTCATTCTTATAATCTATCATTTCTACCATTCAATAATCATTGTAAATAGGGTTGCCATTATAGCATGATTTTATGACCAATATGCAAATTGGACAACCTTCAACTTATGTGTTGAATGACTACTGGACGCCGTACTTATTATCTACCATATAACAACTATTAGATTACATATGGATTGCATAGCTGTTATTTTACCATTCAACAATCATTTTAAATAGAAGTCACCTTCATGGCAGGATTTTAAGATTGATCTCAAGGTCGACAACCTTCAATTCATGTGCCGGATGACTACAGGATTTCATGCAAGTTAACTCGAATTTAAATAAGCTATGATATTTTTAAACTATAATTTTTACTATTTTATATAAGCTAATGCCAAGATATCGGACAAGTCATGTAGTTGATGAACTTTTAGTCATTGCAGTTGAGCTAAAGAAGTAGCGTTTGAATACAGTGGACATGTTGTACAGAATAATTTTACGGTAACCTTTTTAAGCATAAACCATAACATATTAGCTTAGTCATCATCATCATCATTGTCAACCATTATCAATCCACTGCTGGACGAAGGTCTCCCCAAGTTTCCTCCACAACGGTCTGTCTTGTGCCAGTCTCCTCCATGTCACTCCCGCATATTTACGAATTTCATCCACCAATCTCCCATGTGGTCTTTTTCTGGGTCTTTTCCTGTCCCTTGGAATCCAATCTAAAATTTCGGCTGTCCATCTATGGTCTGTCCTTCTGGCAGTATGTCCAGCCCATTGCCATTTCAGGGATTTAACTCTGATCATGATGTCTTCCACTCTCGTCATTTTTCGGATCCACGAGTTCCTCTTCTTATCTCTCCTGGTTATACCAAGCATGCACCTCTCCATGCTTCTTTGAGTTGTCTGCAGCCTTTGTATGTCTCTTTTAGTTAAGGTCCACGTCTCTGCACCATACGTAAGCACTGGAAGGATGCATTGATCAAACACTTTTCTTTTAAGACATAATGGCATATTGCTCTTGAAAATTATGCTGTTTCTTCCAAAAGCTCTCCAGGCAAGTTTTGTACGCCGATTAATTTCTTCATCAATGTGACCCTCACTTGATATCTGCTGTCCAAGATAAACATACGTATCTGTTATCTCCAGTTTTTCTCCATCAATCGATAAATCTTCATTTCTTGTAAAAGCATTGAACATCACTTTTGTCTTCTGAAAGTTCATTTTTAATCCCACTTCTTTACTCTTGTCAGCAAGTTCCTGGATCATACTCTGCAGCTCTGATGGGGTAGTTGCAAAAATGACTACGTCATCAGCAAAACGAAGGTGGGTTAGATAATCTCCATTAATCTTTATCCCTTTGTTTTCCCAGTTCAGTGATTGAAAGACATTTTCCAATGTGGCATTAAAGAGCTTCGGAGATATGGTGTCACCTTGTCTCACTCCCTTTCCAATTTTTATGTGTGTTGTATTTTCAAACAGCCGAATCCTTGCACTTGCATTTTCATAGATGTTATTAATAATATTAATGTATGCATCTTCAATACCGCAGGATTTCAGAGCCGTGGTAACTGCTGATGGTTTCACCGAATCAAAGGCTTTTTCATAATCGATAAAAGCCATGCACAATGGAAGTTCATATTCCCTCGCTCTTTCAATTAGTTCTCTCAGTACGTGGATATGATCTATTGTGCTGTAGCCACTCCTGAATCCAGCTTGTTCTCTCGGTTGAGCCATGTCCAGTGTTACCTTCAAGCGGTGTGAAAGAACTTTAGTGAAGATTTTATAAACCACTGATAGGAGGCTGATAGGTCTGTAGTTCCTGAGATCTTCAATGTCACCTTTTTTATGTAGCAGGATCATTGTAGCGTTGTTCCAATCCTCAGGAATCTTCCCTTCATTAAGGCATAGAGTGAAAATTTGGGCGAGTACTGTTTCAATTTCTCCACTTGCTTCTTGTATGATGTCTATAGTAATTCCATCTTCTCCTGGAGCTTTCCCCCGCTTCATGTTCTTGATTGCATGAGCAACTTCTGCTGGGAGGACTGGAAGAACTCTGGTACCTTTCATGATGTCTGGAGTACATGTATCATCCCTTTCATATAATTTGGAGTAGAAATCTTTCACTCTTGTCAAAATTTCGCCTCTATTTCTTGTTATAGAACCATCTTCTTTTCTCAGAGCCATAATCTGTTTTCTTCCCTTACTGAGATGTCCCTTTGCTATCTTAAGGCTTTGGTTGTTTTCAATTGCTTTCCTCACTAGCTCACAGTTGAATTTCCTTACGTCTTCAGTGATACTTTTTCGTGTTGTCTTGCATAGCTCTATATATTCCACTTTGGAAGTCACATCTTCTTTAGTTGTCCTCATCTCTCTTCTTTTTTGCATCAACATTTTGGTTTTTCCTGATAATTTGTTCGTATGCAACTTGTTCTTAGACCCAGCTAATTTTGTTGCTGTTTCCATTAGAGCTTTGGTTACTTTTCTGTTAACTTCCGAAATATCCACTTCTTCCGATGTTAGGCCTTCTAAAGCAGCTTAGTTTTATACGTTATTACTATTAGCTTAGTAATAACGTATAAAATATAATACAATATATATAGCATATATTGATTATTCATCTATGATTTACACAGATGCTTAAAAGACATGCATTTTAAGCTAGTGCAAGATTTACATTCTACAGTATAACTTCTGAGACATGAAATTCAATAAAAAAATATGATAACAGGCATTCAAAATGGCACCTTGATTTTCACATGTATGCAATTTAAAAGCTGTTCATAATTATGCTGCATTTTTCCATTTTAATTTACATCATGTGAAACATGTACTACTCAACTACTTAATTCTTTCATGGGAGACCTTCCATTACAAGCATTTAACATTTCTGCTAAAAGAAAGTGTGGGGTGATAACGCATAAAATACAACAGGAAATGCAGTGAAATTACTCTTAGTAAGACATGATTAAAATAGATGTAGCTTGATTATTTATTACCATGATGATATCTATCAAACATAAACAAATAAAAATAGAATACAGCGACGACACTCGAACACAAGCTTTTGCTGTGAAGATAACAGCAGCTCTCTTAATACTTAAGCCATTACAGCACGCACATTTAAAAGTGCTTGTCACAAGAACAATGAGTGACAGTATACATATTCTCACTTGACTTGAATTACATTATACAAGAACAAATGAATGAATTACATCATTACATGAGAATAATAAATAACAAATAAGGATTGATTTCCAACAGAAACATTTGACAATCTCACTTTTGAAAATCATAAACCATGTTCATAAGTTAAAACAGGTTAGAATTATTGTACTAAAGAAACAACTTTTCTTGTGGGAAAAAAATGAGATTTCTAGACTTCATTCCTGCAATGCTTTTTATTTTTAACAAATAAATTATAAAATGTAGTGAAATTACATAATGCTTAAAAAAGCAGCAATTTACTCCCTCCTGCTGAACTTTTCTTTTATGTTTAGCTCCTAAGCTAATGCAGCATCTGACCTGCAAATTGCTGTAACTATTATAATAGGACTCCTCACAAAGATAGCAAAAAAGCATGCAATAGAAAAAGAAAATCTATAATTTTATGTTTTAAAAAAATAAAAAAATAATAAGAGCCTTTTAAAAGATCATGCTCAGAAAATTTTTCTCATAACCCACTACAGAAAATACAAAAATTGCCCTGAAAAAATTCTATCAGAGAAGAAAAACAAATATGATTTTTTTAAATATTTTTAAATTTAATTAAACAGTATTTCAGAAAATAAAAAATAACATCTGTGATTCCCATTTTGCAATCTGTGTTGACACAGGATGCAAACACTTCCAACTGAAAAATAGGAACTCAATGGAAAATGCTCCTAAAAAAAAATCCCATCAGGATTTTTTTTCAAGCTTTTTCTTTAATGTTTACTGACAGACAAGATAAAACAAACACTTACCTTCAAAAAATGTACACAACCAGCTACTTGAAACAAAATATGCAACTATAAGGGCTAGAGATGTAATGAAAATGATGGAACATCCCACCAATGCGGAACTTACACACAAAATAAATAACCTGAAAGAAAAAATGAAGAAACGACATAAATAAATGGCAGACTGCACATAATTTCTAGTTCACAAATGATAAACAGCTGATAGCAAAATCCACTAAATAAAAATGTTAACATTGCATGTACATTTCACATATTGAACTAATGTGAAAAAGAAAATCAGATAAGCTTTTGTTCCAACACATTAAACTGAGCACTAATTATTTGGAAGAAGTCATATGAAATGTGACCATTCGAAAACCAAGGCAAAGTGGGTAACAGCATAAATAGTTCTTCTCCCCCAGTTGTGTTGGTCTTGTATTGTGACCTTCATGACTTTACATCTTTTGGCATTTCAGATGTTACACATGATCATTATCACAGAAAACCAGCTTAAGAATCGGAATAAATTGCCCAGTGGAGAAAAGCAAAGTGTTTGCAAAATTGTGAATATCTCTGTCACAACAAGTTGAATGATCACCACATAGCCATGAAGATGGTATTCTTACGGTTTGGGTGGATGGAGTGTCCCTTATTGTTAGAATAGTGAACAATTAGGAAAATTCTTTGATTAGCAACTGTTGGGAGGAGGGTACAAATTAGGGGTGACTGCCATTGCAGTTTTTATGCCAAATCTTTTTTCTTTTTTTCTTTTATCATTATTACCTCTGGAAATCTGATTTTTTTATTTCTTTGTGTTGGGATATGATTAAGCTATTTTAATACACCAGTAAAATTCAGCAGCATCAGTCCACGTAGCTGATGAAGCGCGGTTAGATTATGCAGCTCTGATACAGAAACATTTCTCAGGATTCTCAGTCTGCTTAGATCTTAGGGCCATCATTATCAGAAAAACTGTTCAGGTCTTTAAAAATACCTGAAAAGTTACATGCCCAGCTGCGCATGTGCAGAAATTATTTACCTGCCCAGGTAGTAAAAGTTGGATCCCAGGAAATTTTATCATTTAAGATAACAAATCAGAACCCTCATTTTTTTTTTTTTTTTTTTTTTTACATTAAAAACTTTGTACTTTTTTTTTTTTTTTACATGTTTTGCATTTCCATTTCAAGGGTCTGATTAACAACTATGGATTTTAGTTGTAAATTAATTTATGGCACCTCTATTTATAATGCACTGTGGAATTAACTTTTTTATGGGTCTTATGGAGGTTACTATTCAAAAAAGTTGGTGGTCAAATTTTTGAACTAAAGCCTAGTTCGGCATCAGGACTACGTCACTGGAGTAGTTGCGGCCACTCAGTTGGAAGAGTCCAACCGCAATTATTGTTAACTGTGGTACTTCTTCTTCTTGCTATTTCAATCCCTTCTTCTAGTTTCCTCTTTACTAAGTTGGACTGGTAGGCGATTATTCTTACTGAGTCCCAATTTATGGAGTGTCCACTTGTTTATATATGTCTGTCTAGCCCAGTTTTGTTACTAATGTTCCTAATAGCTGCTTGATGTTCTTTCATTCGGACTTTAATAAAATGATCAAATGATCCTATGTCGAGGATTTTAGGATGGGAATGTCTGACCCCAGATCTTAAACAACCCTTAGAAATAGGAAGCTAGGAGATTTGGGCTAGAGTACCCGATAGGAAAGTGACACGAAAGCTAAGTAGAAAGGGGTGGAAGACGCCCTTATTTGTTACCGGGGGCCAGTACCCTGAGTCCGACGGCTTAACGTGCCCATCCGATGCACGGCAGATATTTAGTGGATCGAGCGTTCGTACCTGCTGGGATCGAACCTGAGGCCCGTTCCGTGGCTGTCATGAACGTTGCCCACTAGGCCACCCACGGCCCCCTGACTTTAATACTTCTCCCTGTTTCTCCTATGTAGCCGAGTCCGCAGTTACAGTCGATGCAATATATTACTCCTTCTTGCAATTGGATGTCTACTTCTTTCTGCTTTAAAGCTGGCAGGAATTTCTTTAATTTGTTATTTAGATCTGGAGCAAGCCTGATATTATATTTTGCTCTGATCCTCTTCAGTTTTTCAAAAAGTCCCTTGTGGTACATAATTTTGCTGGTGAATTTGAAGTTTTAATAACAAATTAAAGAAATTCCTGCCAGCTTTAAAGCAGAAAGAAGTAGACATCCAATTGCAAGGAGTAATATATAGCATCGACTGTAACTGCAGACTCAGCTATATAGGAGAAACAGGGAGAAGTATTAAAGTCCGAATGAAAAAACACCAAGCAGCTATTAGGAACATTAGTAACAAAACAGGGCTAGACAGAAATATACAAGCAAGTGGACACTCCATAAATTGGGACTCAGTAAGAATAATCACCCACCAGTCAAGCTTAGTAAAGAGGAAACTAGAAGAAGGAATCGAAATAGCAAGAAGAAGAAGTACCACAATTAACGATAATTACAGTTAGAGTCTTCCAACTGAGTGGCAGCAACTACTCCAGTGACGTAGTCATGATGATGAACTAGGCTTTAATTCGAAAATTTGACCACCAACTTTTTTGAATAATAACCTCTATAAGACCCGTAAAAAAGTTAATTCCACAGTAAACTATGGATTTTTAGATATTGAGAATTATGGCAATACAGATATTAAGATTTATGAATAAAATAATAAAGGAAAATAGGTATCAACATTTAATTCAGATGAACGCTGTGGACCATGACTATCAAACTAGAAACAGAAATGAATTTTTGTTCCCAATACCTAACACTTTAACCCAACAAAGATTTATTGATTACCAGCGATTGGTGTTTTGGAATAATCAACCTTGTCAACTAACACATATCAATAATTATTTTCAAAAGCAACCAAAAATATTTGCTAACAAACTAAAATAAAATTTAACAGTAGAAAATTATTAATCAGACCATATATATTGCCAGAAGGACAGACCATTGATGGACAGCCGAAATTTTTGATTGGATTCCAAGGGTCAGGAAAAGACCCAGAAGAAGACCACATGGGAGATGGATGGATGATATTCGAAAGTACGCGGGAGTAACATGGAGGAGACTGGCACAAGACAGACCGTTGTGGACGAAACTTGGGGAGACCTTCGTCCAGCAGTGGATTGATAATGTTTGACAATGATGATATGCATACATTTTACATGTGCAGGACATTTGGCTTTATATATATATATTTTCAATTTATTATTTAGCAGCTCATGCGCAAATTCTAGTTGAAATGTTTTATTATTTTTTATTTTTTATTATTATTATTATTTTTTTTTATTACTATTTTTTTACTTGAGGTTTTTTTCATTTTCTAATTTTTCTTTTTAGTATGTTTTGGATGCAGCTTTTTGGAGTGTAGTTTATACTCGAGTTTGGTCTTTTCTTGGACTGCTTATTTCTAAAAAGTTTTTCCTAGTTGGTTTGCTCAGAATTTGTATGTTTTGGCCCAAGTGGAGTTCTAAGGACGATGAAAGGATTGGAGGTCAGCTCAGATATTTTAAGTCCTCCCGCTCGGTTAGGCTAGCACCCTTTCCCATAGTGTATGAACTCGCTGGCAAAGGTAATCTAAAGTTATGAAATGACAAACGTTGTTTGACATGTAAATCTGCAGATCCTAACCTGTATTCTTCTGTTGAGGATAATTGCTCCAACAAGTTTTGCAAAGCCTACAATACCATCTATAAGCTCACCTGTACTGTCTGCAACCTTAGCTATATTGGCCAAAGTAAAAATCCTCTTCATCTTAGGATTAATGGTCACAGGTCTCTAGTAAACAAGTTCTCTAATTCAGGAGTGAACCCCTCCACAAACGCCAACCAGTACTCTACCTTTGAATTAGAGCATTTCCATACTCATGGTTTTGACAAAGTGAAAATAGAGGTACTACATATTATCCCTGACCTCTATGCTCGGCTAGAAACTGAATCCCTTGAAATTTTGCAGCATCAGTCTCTTTATCCCTATGGCCTTAATTCCACTCTATCTGACAATAAGCATAATCAGCATAAATTTTCAATTCGTGAACTCTTCTTTCTTGTTAATAATAAGAGCTGCTCTAGAGGTAATAGAGGACAGAGGTTATTTCGCACATCAAGCAAAGTTGATTTTGCTAACTTGCTAAAAACTCTGGAAAGCTTTAAAACTGGCACTAATTTTGTTAAAAATACTTACAAAATTCTCAAGTCCTTCAAGCACTCTGTCCTTAAATGTTTTTTCAAATTCTGGAATGAAACTGCTGACCATGTTGATAAGCATGTTTTTGCTTTGGTTCTGGACATTCTTAAACATATTCTTAAAGATAAAATTTCTCTTAAAGAATTTTCCAGTAATTTTGTTACCATCAGGTTCCTAAATAAAGCCTACGATAATCTCAATGTAAGGAAGCTGTTCTACAATAATGCAATTTTTTTTCCCATCCACAGGCACCAGTCTATTGTAAGTTTTAAATATGTTAAGACCTTAGGGTCAGTAGTTAAAAACTACAAACTTAACTCTTCGAGCTACATTCCTGTAATTACTACTTGTTCTTGTGATGAACATAAAGAAACAGTTCACTATGATAAGAATTACAACCATATTATCACCGGAAACTTGAGTTTTGTTGAAAATGAAAAGCTTAGGAATTTATTAGAGTATGGCTCTAAATTCAGACCTTCCTTCACAATTTCCAAAGAAAGGATTCTTGAGAGCTTCACTCAAGATGTAAATAAGTACATCGTAAAAACCAGTTTAACGTACAATCAGCCTATTGAGGCCTTCGCAGAATGGAAATATAATATAATCAATAGCTTCACCGGTGAGTTGGCAGGTCTGGACTTTTGCTTCGACAGAAATCTCTTTTTCTCTGGAGAAGCTAAAAGGTCACTCTCCAAACTACAAGACCAATTTATTTTTACCACTACGGATAAAGCTAGCAATAATTTTGCAATTATCTGTAAGAAGTTCTATTTTGAATTGTTAACTATGGAACTCAATAATATAGTAACATACGAGCCCGTAAGTTATTCTACCAAGCAGTTAGAAAATCGGTTTAAGGCATTCTTCAAGAAACTTAAAATTCCGCAAACTAGAAGATATGGGCCTGAATTTCCATTTCTTTTTGCAACGGTTAAGTTTCATAAGGATCCTGTGAAGTTCAGGTTCATAGCTAGTGGAGTAAGGAGTCATAAAAAGAAAATAGATCTTGCTTTTGAAGATGTCTTAAAGAAGGTTTTGAAACACATTAGAAACTGTTCTAACTTGATGTACAGAGATTTTTGGATAATTAATAATAATGCAGAAGTAATTTCTACTATACTCAAAATTTGTCCCCTAGATATTAATAGTTATGATTTTGAAAACCTATATACTAATCTGCCTCTATCAGATATAATCACTACCTTTAAAGAGCTGTATGCAGAATTTAAACTTAACCAATTTGTTGATGTAGGAACTTGGAACTCTTATCTCAATTGCTGCATAAAAAATAACCATATCTTATATAATAATACTCTCTATAAGCAAGTGAACGGTATTCCAATGGGAACATCAACGTCCACGAATATCGCTAATCTATTCCTGTTCTTTAAGGAATATAAATTCATTAAAAATCACCCCACCTGCTCAGATAACTACCTTTACACTTTTAGATATATTGATGATCTGCTGTGTATCAATAATTCCGAAGTTATAGAGAGTGATTTTGATAATATCTATCCTAGCTCTCTTAACTTATGTAAAACCAACCACAGTAATCAGGAACTTGAGTTCCTAGACTTAAGCATTAAGCTCAACAGAGGTAACCCATCTATTAGCCTCTTTGATAAAAGAGCTAATTTTCCTTTCAAAGTAATTAAATATCTACACTGGAATAATAACATTTCAACCAAAGTAATTGAGAATGTACTAATTTCTCAGGTCCTAAGAATTTCAAGAATTTGCAGCAACAATTTGGACTTCAATTACCACATTAATATACTATTAGAAAGTTTTCTAGAGAACGAAATTCCTTCTTCTTTCATCAAAAGAACTTTAAGAAAAATTATTCTGAATAATAGAGTAAGGTTGGCAGATCTGCTTTAATTTTCTACACAGTTAATAATATGATTCTGACCAATCAAAGCCGTAAGGAAGTTGGCTAGAGGATGCCTATTAACTACCTAAAGGAACCTTAGTGCTATGGATATGACGGTCCTATTAAAACAAAAAAATTAAATAATATAAACAAAATCACAAAAAAAGCTTAAAAATCTGTTTATAAAAGAAAATAAAAACAAATAAAAAAGAAAACTAGTTATTCATCACTAGGATAGCTATACTAAAAATAGTAAAACCAACATTAAAATTAATAAGATTCTGATTAATCTATAGAAGCTCACTAAGGTGATTTAATACATGCAAAGATTATTAAATAAACTGCTCGTGTATTTTATAATATTTCTCATGTATTCTGGAGAGTTAATTCTGCACATTCTGATCATACAGATCCACAGTCTTAAGTTTATATTTTTTTCTCTGGTTAAAATCTCCGCGCGTTGGTTTCTTGCTGTATGAGGAGGCCATCAGCCCCACCCTCACTGCCCCCCAGCGTCTAGGGAGTGGCGGAAGAGGTCAGCCATGTTCTCCTCTTGTGAGGAGAAAAGTTTTTGTAACACAAGAGGTAAGCTCTCTTCCTTGTTTTTGGGCTCTAGGTTTTATAAGTTCAATGTTAGTACTTCATGTACCTTTTCTCTGTATTTTTTAGCTTTTCAGCTTTTAAGCATTGGTTTGTCTGTTAACATTTATGCGGGTTTTAACTTTTACTTTTCTTTGTAACTTTGAGCGTCTTTTGTGGTACCTAGGAACAGAAGATGGCTAAGCTTGTTCCTTTTCTATGCGCTGTCTATGCGCTGTTTTTTCAAAGTAGTTTAGTTCTTAATAACTAATTAATTATGCACTTAAAGCACTGCTGAAATACTTTGTACATATTGCAACTAACTGTTTAAGGTATATAACTTTCACAAAGTTTTCTTTAGTTAATTATTATCTTTAACTTATTCTCGTTTTCGTGCTGTCATAAGTTGTAGAGTAGGGGGTTTTAGACTCAAGTTTTCTTTCAAAAATCTGTTCGTTATAAATTAACATTTCCTTTTTTAATTGCAATGTAAAATTTGTTTTTCAGGTTTAAATTCTCTCTCAAACGAACTTGGAATTTCGTTATAGCTGAAAATCATTTCTATTTATTATGTCACTCTCACAGCTTGAGTTCTCTTTAATCTTCTTCTCTCTGTTTAATAGTAACAGATGAAGAGCATGGGTCGGGCCATGAAGGTTAATGGATGCAAGCGAAATTGTTAACTAGTGCTAGGTCATGCTACTCTACGGAGGACATGACTTATATATATATATTTTAAACTATTTTAGGTGGGAATGTTACTTGCATCTATGGCCTTGCAGAAACCCATTTCCAACTAGGTCTTTGTGGAAGTGAGAAAATGCAGAGTTTTTGCTGGTCCTTGATAAAGCCAAGGCTCAGTATTCTCGACACCTTCTACATTCAGTTGTTTTATTTTATTTTTTTTTCTTTTCTCCTTTTACTCACACAGGTAGATACATAACCTTTTCTATGTTGTACTAGGTGTGAGTCAAAATTATATTTGTATATTTTTTTTTGCTTAGGTATCTTTATAGAATGTGAATTCTGAATTTTCAAAACTGCTGCGTTGCGCGTTTTGATTTTCAGGTTATTTTGCACCCTTCGTTCTAAATTCTAAAATTTTTTCCTTAGTCTTCAGTTTTGCTCTTAAGTATATATATATATATATATATATATATCGGAAGAAGTGGATATTTCTGAAGTTAACAGAAAAGTAACCAAAGCTCTTATGGAAACAGCAACAAAATTAGCTGGGTCTAAGAACAAATTGCATGTGAACAAATTATCAGGAAAAACCAAAATGTTGATGCAAAAAAGAAGAGTGATGAGGACAACTAAAGAAGATGTGACTTCCAAAGTGGAATATGTAGAGCTATGCAAGACAGTACGAAAAAGTATCACTGAAGACGTAAGGAAATTCAACTGTGAACTAGTAAGGAAAGCAATTGAAAACAACCAAAGCCTAAAGATAGCAAAGGGACATCTCAGTAAAGGAAGAAAACAGATTATGGCACTGAGGAAAGAAGATGGTTCTGTAACAAGAAGTAGAGGCGAAATTTTGACAAGAGTGAAAGATTTCTACTCCAAATTATATGAAAGGGATGATACATGTACTCCAGACATCATGAAAGGTACCAGTACCAGAGTTCTTCCAGTCCTTCCAGCAGAAGTTGCACATGCAATCAAGAACATGAAGCAGGGAAAAGCTCCAGGAGAAAATGGAATTACTGTAGACATCATACAAGAAGCAAGTGGAGAAATCGAAACAGCACTCGCCCAAATTTTCACTCGATGCCTTAATGAAGGGAAAATTCCTGAGGATTGGAACAACGCTACAATGATCTTGCTACATAAAAAAGGTGACATTGAGGATCTCAGGAACTACAGACCTATCAGCCTCCTATCAGTGGTTTATAAAATCTTCACTAAAGTTCTTTCACACCGCTTTAAGGTGACACTGGACATGGCTCAACCGAGAGAACAAGCTGGATTCAGGAGTGGCTACAGCACAATAGATCATATCCACGTACTGAGAGAACTAATTGAAAGAGCGAGGGAATATGAACTTCCATTGTGCATGGCTTTTATCGATTATGAAAAAGCCTTTGATTCGGTGAAACCATCAGCAGTTGCAATGGCTCTGAAATCCTGCGGTATTGAAGATGCATACATTAATATTATTAATAACATCTATGAAAATGCAAGTGCAAAAATTCGGCTGTTTGAAAATACAACACACATAAAAATTGGAAAAGGCGTGAGACAAGGTGACACCATATCTCCGAAGCTCTTTAATGCCACATTGGAAAATGTCTTTCAATCACTGAACTGGGAAAACAAAGGGATAAAGATTAATGGAGATTATCTAACCCACCTTCGTTTTGCTGATGACATAGTCATTTTTGCAACTACCCCATCAGAGCTACGGAGTATGATCCAGGAACTTGCTGACAAGAGTAAAGAAGTGGGATTAAAAATGAACTTTCAGAAGACAAAAGTGATGTACAATGCTTTTACAAGAAATGAAGATTTATCGATTGATGGAGAAAAGCTGGAGATAACAGACACGTACGTTTATCTTGGACAGCAGATATCGAGTGAGGGTCACATTGGTGAAGAAATTAATCGGCGTACAAAACTTGCCTGGAGACCTTTTGGAAGAAACAGCATAATTTTCAAGAGCAATATGCCATTATGTCTTAAAAGAAAAGTGTTTGATCAATGCATCCTTCCAGTGCTTACGTATGGTGCAGAGACGTGGACCTTAGCTAAAAGAGACATACAAAGGCTGCAAACAACTCAAGGAAGCATGGAGAGGTGCATGCTTGGTGTAACCAGGAGAGATAAGAAGAGGAACACGTGGATCCGAAAAATGACAAGAGTGGAAGACATCATGATCAGAGTTAAATCCCTGAAATGGCAATGGGCTGGACATACCTTAAAGAATAGCTACAAATTTATCGAAAAGATCAAGAAGATAAATCAAGACCTTACGAACGTCACGGTGGCTTCTATGGACATTAAAGCGTTATACCCTAATACTCCTGTCGAGCTAGCCATCGAGTTTATCATGCAACAATTAAATATAAATAAAGAGCTAAATATGACACAACTGAAAGAATTAAAGGATACATTATACTTCATTAAAGAAAACAATATCTTCCAATTTGAGGGAAGTATTTTTAAACAAACTCAAGGCGGTCCCTATGGGATCCCCATTATCGGCATTATACGCAGAAGTGATAATGGCGTACATCGAAAGAAAAATTATTCAAACTCTACCTGAAAAACCACTACTATATGCTTGGTATGTCGATGATATCATCATTATTTCAAAATTCAACAATACCGAGCTACAAGATCTAGCTCATCGATTCAACGTAATCTGCAACACCATTGAACTGATGCTTGAATTTGAAGTGAATAATGGTCTGTCATTTTTAGACATTCTACTTAAAAAATAAAAATAAGTTTGAATACAGTGTTTTCAGGAAAGCAATGTACATTCCGGTACTCATTCCATACTCCTCGCACCATCCTGTTATCCATAAAAAAAAGAGCATAGTAAACTTGATTCGAAGAGCGTATACACACACTTCTAATAATAGGCTAAAGAATCGAAAGCTTGATTTTATCTTGAAAAAATCACAAGATTATGGTTGCCCTAATAAGCTTATTAAAAAATGGATATACGAGAATAAAAAACATATGGCTAAGAGAAATGAAGACCAAGAAGTTTACAATCAAAGAAAGATGAGAAAAAATTAATGAAAATATATAGGTGCATTCCCTTACTTGGAAGGTGTCAGCAAAGAAATTAATAGGCAATGTGCTAAATTTGACTTACAACTAGGAAGTTCAGTAAACACCTTGAAAAATCTGACTATTAACAAAAAAAAAAACTGAGAGTAAAATATTAGAGGAATCAGGGTCTTACAAAATTCCCATTGCACACATACCCCCAATATCGTACACAGGGAGTACAAAAACAGGTTAAAAAAAAGACTAAAACAACACATATCTAACTGGCAAAAAAAAGAAAGAAGCAAAAACTGCATTAGTGCAATTCTGTATTGACCACCGAACATTCCCAAAATTCGAAGAAATTAAAATGATAAAAAGGAATAAAAAATCAGAGACAAATGAGAATGGGGGAATCGATCCTAATTTATAAAAATAAAACAAGGGTGTGTAACCAGAATGACCCTAATATATTATCTAGCCTTTGGAAAGAGCTAATAAGACAAGAAAAAGAACAACAAAAGAAAAAACGACAAAAAAAACAAGGGAACAGGGATAGGAAATGAAAAGAAGAATACGGAAAGACGACATCAACGACCATTTGAAGAGAGAGAGAGAAAAAAAAAAAGGTAGAATTAGTGAAACATAGATGGCACCAGCTAGGTTTAATCAAGAAAAGTATCTAATACAGCGTATCCGACGAATGGCAACGGCGGGTATCGGACTCCATTGACGAGAAATAAACCATGAACATCGGTGGAAAAGTCGTCACCCTCCTGAGGATGCCCAAAGACTGGGCAAAAAATTTAGAGCATTATTAACGGTAAAAAATTGATGTTGTTGAATCCTAAAGTGAAGATCTACTGAATCTACCCAAAGTAAGCAGTGTGTTTGATGTGAATGGTTGCTGCACATACAACGGACAATAGGACAATAGCTTCAACAAAGACCCGAAAATGTGCGAGAAAAGTGAATCATCGCTAGAAATGGAATGCCTAAATAAGCATTATCCAACTAGAATATTTCCAAGTTTTTGAAATAATGCATGTAAAAATGAATAGTAGCCTTCTCCGATTGATTTCTAAGTCGGAATATGAACTGCCAATATGAATTGATTAGTTTGTGGACTGTTTGCATGCTGCTGCTGTGGTTAAAGTGTATTGTGATTGGAGAAATGGCACCATTACGAATAAGCGATGTGGAAACTGCGGAGCACCACATGCCATTGATGTGAGAGATGAACGTCAGCTGTAAAGGTGCATGAGGGCCGAGTGACATGCTACAGTGGAGCAACTCACTGGCTGAATGAACCAGAGAGCTACCGGAAGTGTGTCTAAAACGCCAGTTCAGCGAACCCTGCTGCATATGGGGCTCCGATGCAAACAAATGGTCACTGCACCTATGCCAACCAAGGTGCATCGGCAGGAAAGGCAAATAGTTGCACGGCAGTATCGGAATTGGACCTCCGCTGACTGGCAAAGGATTGCCTTCTCCAATGATTCACATTTTCTGCTTCATCGAACGGATTGACGTTGGTGTATAAGGTGAGAAACATCGGAGTACAAACACTCTTCAACCATTGCTGGAAGAACATAAGCTTGTGGAGGCAGCATTATGGTCTGGGGAATGTTTTCATGGCATTCCCTGGGTCCACTCATAACTGTGGAAGGCACTATGGACTGAATTCATTAAGAATCCATCCTTGCAGACCATGTACACCCATACATGCTGATTGTCTTCCCTGGAGAGGATGTGATCTTCCAGCATGACAATGCGACGTGTCACACAGCAGGGAATGTCTGAGAGTGGTTGGATGAACACGATGAAGACTTCAAAGTACTTTCCTGGCCTCCTAATTCCCCAGACTTGAACCCAACTGAGCATCTGTGGGACCACCTCGATCATATTGTTCGCTCTATGGATCCTCCACTATGCACCCTCCAGCAGTTGTCGGATGCACTGCAGTCAGCATTGCTCCACATACCTGTGAACACCTTCCAGCACCTTATTGAGTCACTCCCAGCCCGTCTAGCTGCTGTATGAGCTGCACACGGCGGATACTCTGGATATTAGCTGGTGGTCACATTAATGTGACTCGAACATGTATATTATATATGTTTTCTTCTTAACATTCAAGGTTATAAATTAATACTGAAATGTAATATGGTCAAATGCAACCCCATAATGAAAAATAAATGAAATGAAAATAAATGAAATGAAAATAAATAAAATTCAAATCGTTCAATGCACAAAAGTGTGTATCTCAAGTTTTAAAATGATGATGCTGAAATTGCTATGAAATGGTATGCTGAAGAAATTGGTATTTGAGAAATTTAGGGATTCTGCCATGTTCCTTTTATGTATATGTTTTTGCCCTTTGTCACTAAACACTGGAGGCTAGTTCCATCAGAGGCATGTATCCCATCGCTGTCTATAAACATTTGGAGCAAAACTACAAGTAGTTCCAATTTTTGGACCTAAAACATAATATCATTAAAGAAATGATAAACCTATTCTTCTGTTCTTGGCCCTCCGTAACATATAAAACAATGTTTCAATTTACTTCCGATATTGGAGGTTATATTTTTAACGTGCATTAATGCATTTGCATTTTTGAACTTCACTTTTAGTTGGTTAAGTTTGATGAACACTTACCGCACGTGGGGCTTGGATTTCAATTCTTATTTCCGTTATGTGGATGCGGCATGTGGGTTTTTCATTTGGTCACGGGTCCACTTCTTTTTTTTTTTCCGTTGGTATTTATTTGGCCTCGTCACTAAATGAGTTTTTTTCCTTTGCTGCATCCTCATTTACTTTAATAATTTTTCATAACCCTAGTACTTTCGGTAATACTCCATTACCGTCATCAAGGGGACGTTTTGCTCCGACTAGCACGGACCGTGTCAGTTGGGCATTTCGGTGGTTCTCGCGGGCTGCTTCTGTCATCGGCTATCGCTTCTTCTTGGGCGTTGTGGCGCCATCTCTTGTTGGTCACTGATCTCATGAAATTAATAATATTTGTAAAAAGCATAACATTCAAATTGGAGGAAAAGTAAATACCATCAAAAATATGGTAATAAAAAATAATGAAAAAACAAAAATGTTAGAAAAAGCAGGTATTTACTCTATTCCTATTACTGAAAATCCTCCAATGGCTTATATAGGAAGTACCAAAAATAAGCTTAAACACAGATTAAAACAACACGTAAAAAATTGGCAGAAAAAGAAGAAAAAACAGCACTTATTCAATACTGTCTGGATAACCAAAAGTATCCTAAATTCGAAAATATAAAAATCATTAAAAGCTGTAAATCCGAAAAACACCTCAGAATAGCAGAGTCGGTAATGATTGAAAAAAATAGGGCAAAAGTTTGCAACCATAATGACCCTAATATTTTGAGAAACAGCTGGAGAATTTTAATTAAAATTGAGCAAAAAAATGAAAAAGTTCGAAAAATGAGATCAGTGACCAACAAGAGGTGGCGCCACAATGCCCAAGAAGAAGCGATAGCCGATGACAGAAGCAGCCCGCGAGAACCACCGAAATGCCCAGCTGACACGGTCCGTGCTAGTCGGAGCAAAACGTCCCTCGATGACGGTAATGGAGTATTACCGAAAGTACTAGGGTTATGAAAAATTATTAAAGTAAATGAGGATGCAGCAAAGGAAAAAACTCATTTATTGACGAGGCCAAATAAATACCAGCGGGAAAAAAAAGAAGTGGACCCGTGACCAAATGAAAAATCCCCATGCCGCATCCACATAACGGAAATAAGAATTGAAAGCCAAGCCCCACGTGCGGTAAGTGTTCATCGAACTTTACCAACTAAAAGTGAAGTTCAAAAATGCAAATATAAAACAACTTTCGGGAATTAGCAGTGAAATGAAACACGACATACAAAGACTTTATTTTTTCTTGTGGTAGGAAATTCTATTCCAAACTTCTTTGTTTTTAAATCTAGTTGCCTATTCCGGGCAACCAGATTTTTTGTTATTTTACCCAAGCCAGTAATTTACATGCTCTGGGCATGGTATTTTTCAAGCCCTGACTGTTCATGTATATTATTGTTCACTTTTGTTTCACAAACTCTTAGTAAATATTGACTCAATTCCCTATTCTGTGCCTGTCATTTGCTTTGTCCACTTCCCTAGAAATTGACTGCAACGATTTTAAACACACTTGTAGGATCATGAAAATGACAGCACAATGGTCATAAGAACAAAGGAATGATCAAAAGAAATACTGCTTTACATATCATCTTTTACAACCACAGAATTCTTGAGATGCTTAAAAATGGAGTGTTTGATGAGAACAGCATAATAACATGACTACCTAATGATCCTATTGTCACTAACTAAATTTTTTCTTGGTGTTACCACTACATTCTGGAAGTGGTACCCCATTGCTGGGTAGTGGTAGAGTGACAGATCTTCACAACCATCAGTCAACTGTGATCAATGTCACCTTAAGGGTTGGGGTTAACAGAAATCTTTCTGATTGTGGAAGATATCTGAAGTATAAAGGACCTTTTTGTATCACGCTTTTAGAAGCAAAAATATCGAAGAAAATAACTGATGCATCCTAGTGGGAAAACTGTGCCTTATTTGAAAAATAAGATGAGTGCAAAATGTTCTTAACAATCATAGCCACCCAACTGTGAAAGGTGTTTTTAATAGGATTTTTAGAAGAGGAGATACCCTTGCAAATAAAAACATACAGTGATGACACTCGTAGCAGAACTGAGCATTGCAGAAAGGAGGACATATATGAAAAATATTCCTAATAGTGTGATACAAAAGAATTTTTTCAATAAGCCTTTTAGAAGCACAGATACCTAGAAAAAAAGTTTATACATGCATCCTAGCAGGAAAACCATGTATTATTTAAAGTGAATAATGTTCACTACCTTTGATATAGCAAATGGCATACAGAACAAAAAGAATGTTTTCAGTTGGATTTTAAAATGTGATGATACAGCATAGCAAATAGAAATGTTCACAGTTCTAGCATCTCAATGCAAAACAAAGAATTTTTCGATTATTACTTTGAGATGCAGCGATGCTGAGAAAAGAGGATATACATATATATAAAAAACTGCAGACAACTGAAAGACGCATGGAGGAGAGATGCATACTTGGTGTAACCAGGAGAGACAAGAGGAACTCATGGATAAGGAAAATAACAAGAGTGCAAGATATCACGATCACAGTAAAATCCCTCAGAATTAGAGTAAATCCATCCTTTGAAAAGAAAGTTTTCACGTGGATTTTCAGAAGTGAAGATGTAGTTGCAAATAGAAATTATCACAGTTCAAGCTTCTTAATGTAAAAATAATTTTTGAGATAAGACTAATGAGTGCAGAGAGATGGTGGTCACAGACATATTGACATAATGAACACATTCCATATATACTTGTGTATAAGCCGATTTCAAGTACAAGCCAGCCCCTTATTTCAACAGCTAAAATTTTGTGAAAAACCTAGACCGCAAATAAGTTGACCTTAAATTTCAAGAATTCGGAAAACATATTAGTTGAAATGAATTATGCAAACTTCTAAAATAATGTAAAAACCTTCAAAGTACAATTCACTATCGGAATTCCCAAATAACTCACTGTAATATGCATGGTATTACTTATGCAGCATTTTTCTAAAAACTTTATTAACCATTTCTGGTGAAATTGTATTCAACAATTCTTTCACCCAGGAAGTAACAAGGACAATGTTGGCTTTTTTCAAGTTACCGCCTTTTCTAAAACACTTTGTCTTTTCTCTTCCATTGTACTAACTGCACTGACACAGCAGGTGGGAACTAAATCCGAAGATGCATGCCCACACTTATTGTGAAAACCCAGGAGAGGGGAGATTTGCCTTTCCAAAAATCTAAGTGATTTATCGGGTGCCTGATTCACTGCATGTCCTGTTCCACAGATGGGGTCACACACAGATATAATGAGGTATTCCTTCATGTTTTGAAGCAAGAAATTCCATGGTCTCAATTTGAAACAGTATTAGTTTTTCACTTATCATATCAGCAGCACCTATTTCCATAAGAATCCTACCCTAGATGAAAAAAAAATTTCTTTTTTTTTTTTTTTTAATTATTTCTGGTGAAGTGTAACATGTATCCTGCAGGCAATTGTTTACTTTGAGACTGCAGCTCTCTGTGCGGCACTAAGTGATATAAATAATGAAATGCAATATAGGGCCAGACTTTTTTTAAGAATACATGCATATATATATTTTTTAAGGAATACAGATAAAATATGTAGATTGGAATGTGAAAAACTGCTGTAATCGTAATTTCCTTCATACTTTGACATACAATCAATGTCTCCTTTTGCATCACAAGTATGCCATTGGCTGTTGGAAGGAGTGCAATTTCTTCAAAATGTCTTCAGAGTAGAATAATCATATCTGCCAGTTATCCATAGCTATAAAACAGCTGAGGATAAAACTGACAGAAGGTCAGGAAACAATAGCATAATGACACACTGAGAGCTGGAGTCTAAAATGTAAACAAACCTGCCAGTAAATGCTGCTGGAGAATTCATGTAACACTTAGGAAGTCTAGCCCTATTATTTACTGGACAGTTTTCACTTATATGTTATATGCAACTACATAAGTTACATTTTCTTTATTTTTTCTACAAAAGATGTGCTAGAAAGAAACACCCATTTCAACAAAAGCAGTGTGTGATTTAGACTAACTAGAAAAATGATAGCGGCCACAGCAGAATGCCCATGGTCAATGTGTGTGAGAGAGAAGACTAAGGATAACTAGAAATCCAAACCTAAATTTCAAGTTTTGAAACCAGAATTTCAACAAAAATTAATATGTAATTTTTCACAATTTATATACTATCAAGCACTGTTCACAAACCTTCCTTCCTAGCTAAATTAGGATTTTCCATCTCATTACTCTTTACAACCTTTCATTGTTAGATGAGCTTGTGAAATATTTGGAGATTTCTGTAAGTGCATTGAATATTACCTTTGTGATAACAGAATGAAATTTGACGAGTCTTTTGCTTTTTGATCTAACCAGCCTTGTTTAGCTTATTTGAACATTGTAATTTATTTCATTCTCCATTTATTTGTTTATCATGTCTTGCTTTCTTTGGTGTTTACTTTGTTTAACAGATTTCTACTCTACTATTACTCTTTTACATTTTTTAAGGCTGCAAAAAATTAATGCACCTTTATTGTGCTTTTTGTATGACTGTGGAAAGTTGTTTTTATCTAAGATCAGGAGGATTTTCTTACACTCTGTTCAAAAATATTTCTTGCTTTGAGCTGTTATCACTCATACGTTTAAATCATTCTCTTTAAAGCTTGATTTTGTGAGTTCTGAACATTTAGATTTTCCCTGTTATTCCTTTGAATTCTTTTCTTAATTTTACTGCATTTTTGATGAAAGATTTTCATAATTATAATATTCATCTAAGGAGTTTTGTGTTTTCAGCCAATTTTTTATCAATATGAAATCAATGGCATTCTGAGATGCCAACTGGTGATGTTCATGAATATTTTATTTATGCTTCAGGTTTACAGTATGATGGGGCATCTGCATTCAGTATTGACCCAGCAGTAACTGGTCAATAAATTCAGATCTGTTTCATCAAAGATTACTATATATTTATAAGGGTGATATTTTTCTTTTATATGATTTCAACACTTTCATGAAGAATTTTCTGCATCTTCTTTTTTGTGTCTTTAGTTGCTTACTTTTTTTTTTTTTTTTTTTGGTCTGGAATTTTGAACACAATTTCTTGGAAATTATGGCTCTAAAATTTATAGGGAAGCAGGAAATTCTCAGCATTTGATTGAATAGTTTTACTTAAAATACCTGCTCCTGAAAAGTTAATGCAAGTGGAGCATCTGAACAGTCTGAAAATGTTCTTCTGAGGAGTTACAGCAGTGACTGACAGTACAGATGAAAAGAATAACATGCTCCCACTGCAATTTTCAGAAAAAGTAAGACATTCCTCCATTAATTTTTTAATGTTATCAATTATTACAAAATAAGAGATTCTTCAATGCTTATAAAAGCTAAACATGTGAAGATCAAAAACTACAAGAAAGGAAAATGCTAAAATTATTAAAAACAGGAGACATCATATTTACAAATATACAATGCAGAGTATTGTAATATAATGTAATGTAATGTCTACAGAAATGTGCTTAAGATCACTGCTACCAAAACAGCCAACTTTACTCTTTATGTCTTATCCAATTCAACTTATATGGGATCACAATAAAGTTCAACTTCATTAGAGTGAAAGATGTGAATTTGTTTAGTCAGATAATATCTGAAAACTTGAAAATTTCGTCGTCCTGGAATGGGAATCAAACCTGCGCTATCCAGGAGATGCAGGTTTGATTTCCGCTCCAGGATGATGAAATTTTCAAGTTCTCGGATATTACCTGACTTATCACCTTTGTCATATTTACACCAATAAACGGATTCACATCTTCCAAATTTGTATTGTACAATGGTGTAATCCCGTATTTCATTCATTCATTAGAGTAATTTGAATCTGGGGTATATACTTACATTATCTTCATGGGGATTCAATTCTCTTTGTCTCTCAGTCTAATTGGATATGATTCATAAAAAATTTCATACTAACAGAATTTTCTGTGTAAAGAGAGCCACTGTTTCTCTATGAATTGTCACTTTTTTCATAGTATTTTTTTCTTTTGGAAGGCTCACTTCTTTCATCAGAGTAGTGGGCTTTCAAAATTCCAGTTACTTCCCCATTTGATTTTTTCATCTTTCTGAAGAACCTTAATTTCCCAGGCTTGTATACAATAGCCTAATATTTACCATCATCATATACATAAAATTTACTTTCTTGAGCATATTTTTAACTTCACACAAACTCAGTGCTGTTCACAGGCAGACACTAGCTTTTTCCATATACAATACATTTTTTTGGTTTTGATCTCATGCACTTTAATTGTATTAGTTATGGGGAGTTTGAGACAAGACTCACTCATGTTGATTAAGTGGAACAAAGATATGCTGCAGGTGTGTAACATGATGCAAAATGTTGTCAGCAGAGCTCAGACAAATATTTTGCGGTGTTTTGTCCATGCTGAAAGAAGGAAGTGATGATATTTTATTCAACTCAGGTGGCAGGAAAGAAAGATGTAAAAAGGGTGCAGAAATCATGGGACTACCAGATTTAGGAATGTCTAAAAAACAAGAACTTAGCTAATATTAAGTTCAGAAGGTGTGCAAGATGTACAATGGATATCAGTGAAGCCTGCGTTGTGTGACAAGATGGCAGTATACAGAAACGTTTGATCAGTGACGCCGTTAAGGGTGTGCGGCGCGTCCGACCACACAGGGCCTCGCGCTTTGAGATGCCTTGCACTGGTGGATAAATAAGATAAAATAAAACAAAAAAGAGGAAGAAAGAAAAATATAACATTAAGTACACAAACAAAAAGAAAAATCACACAGTTCAAAACATATGAATTACCATCCCAGTTCTCCACTAGTCTGCATACATAAACATCACAGTGATGTCATACATACGCTCCCTCTTCCTGATTCAAAGTGCAGCGCCGAGAGCAATATATTTTCTTCTTGCCGCTGGAAACTCTGTGATTGACGAGTGTGAGTGGACATCACGTCGCAACATTCTTTGAGATTTACCGCCAATCTTGGGATCCACTTTTTGTGGATTTTCCCAAAGCAAAAACAGTGCGTGCGTGTGTGTGTGTGTGTGTAAGTCAGCTGGCCGCTGTGTTTGGTGATCTATTAACTTTCTTTGGTTGTTCATTTACACTTGTTTTAACGTTTTAACCAGGTTCACTTCTCTACTTAGAATGTTACTAATAAACTTTTTAAGACTAGAGTTTGTGCTAAGGGAGTTGAGTTAAGATGTCTAGAAAACAGGATAAGTCCTGTAAGTTCGAATCAGGTTATCAAAAAGCAAAGAAAGGGGAAAGAAGAAGAATGTTTTTACAAAGTCAGGAAGGTGCCTTCGATAAATTTTTACTACCTTCAGCTTCAGTTTCTGTGGCCAGCAGTTAATCATTTGCTTCAAATTGCATTGAAGATAAAGAATCCAGTGATAGTAATGTGGATGGGGTTCAAGTCAGAGCAAATGATAACAATGTGGCAAGTGCCTCTGGCCACCTTACACGAATGTCTGATGTGAAGGAATGTGATTCATCATTTCAAATAAGTGAAGAATTTGTTCTACTGTCAGATCCAGGTGAGTGGCCATCTGTTTTAAACAACACACAGTTGATGTAATCTTGCAAAAGGGCTCGATTTGTGTGATAAACTATGATTACCCAAGTGATGATGAGAAGCAGCACTTTTAGCCAGAACACTATATGCGTATTTTACACAACTGAGAAACAAAAGACAGGAGGTGGTTGATTTACTCAAAGAAAAAAGATAAAGTTTTCTGTTTTTGCTGTAAATTATTCAGAAGCACAAATGGGGGCATGTTAGCAGATGAAGGGTTTTGTGCCTGGACACGTTTAAATCATAGGTTGAAGAGTCATGAAATTTCCCCAAATCACATAGAATGTATCAAAAGGTGGACTGAGTGAGAGCTTAGACTTGCGAAAAACCTCACCATTGACGACAAACAAAGGTCACTCAATTTTCAAGAAAAGCAGCATTGGCGTGAAGTCTTGAAACACATTTTATATGTTATTCAGTATTTGGCTGAACATAACCTTGCATTTAGGGGTGTTAGCAACACTCTGTACTCACCCAACAATGGCAATTTTCTTGGGTTGATACAAATGATTGCAAAATTTGACCCTGTTTTACAAGTGCATTTAAGACGCATCAAAAATAACGAAATTCACGACCATTATTTGGGTAGCCAAATCCCTTCTATTACTATTAAGAAGTCCTCTAACACTAGATGAGAAAGCCATGTAGAAAGTGTTAAACCCATCAGATACCAAGCAAAAAAAGTAAGGGACGCACTTCTTGAAGTTGCGGACACAGTAAATGATCCTAAAATCAAATGTGAAGCTCGCTCATTGGCAGTGCATGAACTTCAGAGTTATGAATTCGTATTGGGTATTGTTATATGGTATGACATACTCTTTTCTGTAAACAGTGTGAGCAAACCACTTCAATCAGAGAGCACGCAGCTTGACATGGCAGAAAATATACTTCAGATGATTATTAAATTTTTGAACCAATTTCGATTATTAAATTTTTTGAACCAATTTCGAAATGAAGACTTCAATTCAGCATTCTGGCCGCTCGTGAAATTTGTGAACAGTTAGGTGTTGAACCAAAATTTTCTGAGAGTGGCTAAGAAAAAAAGAATCTTTGATTATGAAGTAGACGATGAGCCCTTGAGAAATACAAAATCTGCAGAGGAAGTCTTCAAAATAGAGTATTTTTATCCTACTATAGACACTGCTTTACAGTCTCTGAAATCTTGTTTTGAACAATATAAGGAGTTCAATGACAAGTTTAGATTTTTGTACTCTCTACTGAAAGTGAAACAAATGAATGACTAAGATTTAATGAAATATTGCAAAAACCTGGATTTGACCCTTCTTCAGGAAATTCCGGCGATATATGCGGAGAGGAGCTATTCACGAAATTGAAAATAGTCCGAGAACTAGTTCCAGACGACATCAATACTGCCATCCAAGTATTGCATTTTTTAAATGGAATGCAAAATTCCTTCCCTAACGTAGCTATCACGTACAGAATCATGTTAACTGAGCCGATAACAGTCGCGAGTGCGGAAAGAAGTTTCTCAAGTTTTAAATTAATCAAATCGTATCTGAGGACAAGAATGTCTCGAAAGGTTAACTGCACTCACTACATTGTCAATAGAATGCGATGTGGCATCAAAACTAAATTACTATGATATTAATGAAGATTTTGCTGGACAAAGGGCGAGAAAGTCTCCTTTGCATGACAGGTAAAACATTAAGTTTTCCTTTTACATAGCAGTATATTCATGAAATACGATGACTGTTTCTCTAACTTTTAAAGGATATTTTCTTAATGTGTTACAATTCACTAGGAAATTGATGTACATATTTAAAACATTTTTCTTTTTGTTCCGCATAGGTTTCATTTTTAAAATACACAGCTATAGTAAAACAGATTTAAAAATCCGTTCTGCATAGAGCATAGTATTACTAACATTTACCTTTTTTTTTTATTTTGCAAAGAAGAACGACAGTTCAGCTTAATAATAATAGCAGTTACAGTTACAAGTTTAAGAAAAATATCAGTTCCTTCTATAACAAATAAATGAGTGAAAAGCTTATCATCACCTTATCAGAAAATAAAAATATTCTACTGTGTACGTGCGCAAAATACTGTTAGCCAGGTTGATTTAGCAAAATATTTTTAGTTAGCCAGAGGGCATCGCAGGGAGAATTCGCACAGGGCCTCGCATATGCTTGCGGCGTCACTGCGTTTGATACATTAACAGTAAGTAAAATATAACACCATCAGTAACTTTGATTTCTCAGAAGATCTTAACCCTTTAAGCATCCGAACATCCAAACAGTGCCAAAAATTTTCTGTGCTCCCGAAACTGAAATGTTCACATAGAGGCTGAGTTTTGTGAAAGCTGCAACAACACAATGGCTTCACCCTCTCATCTCAGCAGTACCAACCATAAACCTGTCAAGAGTGGGAAACATGGACTTCTGTAGTCCTTTATGCTTTGCTCCATGACCTAAGGCATGATGGGAAAGACTATCCCCCTGATGCGGACATCATGTCATTATGCACAAACAAGTGACTCAGACAGCTTCTCCCTCCTTTCTTAGGCTTGTCGCCATTGTAATAGTACTTTTAGCAGGGAAACAGTAAGAAAAAATTAGTGTTAGTCACCCTCCTATATGAAGACTTTGAATAAAAAAGTTAAGGAAAAAAACAATGCTTTCTGATGCACAGGCTTACTCGTTCCAGCCGCATTCAGCCCACTTCTTAAACAACGCATATACAGCTGATTTCATCCCATTTTGCTAACCCCGAGTTAACCCGTTCCAGCTGGTTAAAGGGTTAATTTGAGGAGCTAATCTCCGAATCTCAAGAACTGTGTGTGTGTGTGTGTGTGTGTGTGTGTGTGTGTGTGTGTGTGTGTGTGTGTGTGTGTGTGTGTGTGTGTGTGTGTGTGTGTGTGTGTGTGTGTGTGTGTGTGCGTGCGTGCGTGCGTGCGTGCGTGCGTGCGTGCGTGCGTGCGTGTGTGTGTGTGTGTGTGTGTGTGTGTGTGTGTGTGTGTGTGCGCGCGTCTTCTCATGCCTTGTCCATAGAGATTATTGTTCAGGAAGAATGGCTATCTTACTAACACAGCTATTTCATATGATCCACAGCTCCTAATTATTCTGAGCAACTTGTTAGGGCATCTCTATCTGATACTGAGGGACATGCTCAGCAGAAGTGATACAAGATTACTGTAGACTGTGAAACAATTGTACAAAACTGCTCTTCTCTGGAACAGATTGTACAAGACTACTTTCAGAAAAAAATGTGGAGAGCATTTTAAACACACAGCAAGATATTTAAATATGCCTTTTATATAATATTTTATATACTTTTGCATAATACGCTGGTGTACAAAACTTGAGGACAAGCCAGGTTTTGACCTGCAGTGTCACACAGGAGTGGCCTGTATATGTGAAAATCAAACCATAGGAACTCCATTATATATCAAAATGATGATGGAAACAATACCGACACAATGATACATGATTTGAACCCTCTGTCCATACTTTACATTAGGTTGTTGATGAGTTCTTGTGGTAACATTGCCCATTCTTTCATCAGCACCATCTTCAGTTGTTCGACAGTTTTCATTTTGTGTTGACAGGCTGCAACACATCTCCCTATAGCATCCTACATGTGTTCCACGAGATTTAGGTCAGGGGAACGTGCTAGCCAATCTATCTACTGAATGTCTTCACTTTCTAATATCTCATCAACAGCCACCGTATGATGGGGTGTGGCATTATCATCCATTAACATAAACTCTGGGCCAATGGCACCTCGAAACAGATGAACTTGGTGAAGGATTACCTCATTACAGTAGCGTGCACCAGTTACAGTACCTCCTTGCAGTATCTGGAGCTCCATACATCCATTGATCAGAATGCCTCTCCATATGAGAACACCACACCCACCATATCTCTCCCTTTCATTTGATATTTTCGGGGTGATACCGAGTGCCTACCTCATACCAGATTAGCTGACATCCAGAATCGCTAAGAAGACTACATCTACTCTCATTAGTAAAGAGTTCCATACCCCACTGTTCTGCTGTCCAGAGTCCTTATGTTCTCTAGACCACTGTAAACTATGTCTCCAGTGAGCAGTTTTTAATGGAACACAGCATGCTGTTTGTCAGGCAAACAGTTCACCTTTGTGTAGTCGCCTGACCACTGTAAACTGTGATATTGTGCATTCTGTGCTCATGTTCAGTTGTTTTGAAAGGTTACTTGCTGTGTGGCATGGATCCCTCATGGCCTGTAGCAGCAGGTAACGGTTCTCACTTGAGGTGGTTGTGGTGAACAACCACCCAACCATCACCAGTCTTTCACACAGCTGTACCTCTAATCCCGAAGGCCTACCACACAAGCGATACCAAACACTTGGGCCACACTCATAACAGTCCCTCCCCCCCCTGCCCAGCCTCCTGACCATGATTAAAATCATCAAGATATTCTCGACGAGCTATTTTGTCATCTCCAGCCCACAAAAAAATACAATCAAACATCTGTAACACTTATGCACACCATCCAGTGAATACTGTTCAACTGATGCTATTGGACTGCATGAGTGCATTTTGTTCTCATGTTATGCTCCATAATTATGCATGTGCTGTTGCTCCTGTTCCCTGTGGTCCTGAGTTAATTTGTGTTTGGATGATTCTGCTATTTATGGTGTAATTTTAATTTTCCACTTCATCCTTAAGTTTTGCACACCAGTGTACATTAGCATAAATAACACAATATTTCGATCTACCTTTTTCATAGTGTACTCATAGCTATGACTACAAGAGTATGACTACAATGCTCTAAGTGACTGGCACAATAGTCACGAAATATCTGGGACAAATAGAAGGATTCACTGGCAAAACAGGTTTGGATGCACTTTTTTTTTTTAATTTTGTCTTGCATGCACACACATACACACAAAAAACAAAACTGATAAAAACACTGAAATCACTCCAATTACATGAGTCATTTGCAATGCGCTATGGCAGCAGGCTTTTGAAAACCAAAACAGCAACTTAAAATAAGTTATTAGTGAATGACAGAGTAGAAAGTCTTTAAAGGCATAAAAATCTTGCAATGAGAACACATGAAGTTGAATGTTTGTGGCTAATTAGTATTAGTTTTTTAACTTTTTGGTTTCACCCTTAATGTATATATTACTTAAACAATCAAGTCAATATTTGTACAATAGAATGAATTCCAGAATCAGTCTTTATAAAGATAATCTTCTTGTGTAACATTCTAAGAATTTGTTTACTCAGCAGAAGAAAAAAGAGAAAAAGAAGAAAGAATCCCATGCCAAGCACTGTTACTATTAGACAGCACTACTTCTTATTAAGCCAACATCTAACCTTTGATGAAGTTTGTTATCTTTGCAATATATCAATGCTAAAAACTTGAATTGATGAACACAAATATTTAACTACTACTAGTCTGATTTAGAATTGTAGCAGATAAAAATAATTTAATAGCATTTCAATCAGATCTGACCTCTGATTTTCTGTGGGTTTATCATACATTTTCAGTCACTATGAGGTGGAAAATTTCAGGTTCCTTTCTAAGAACATTGAGGGAAACTAAAAAAATTGACTCTTGAACAGAAAAAAATCATATGAGAGGATTAAAAATCACTTACCAATAAACCTTTACAGAATGGCTGTAAGGTGATACTAAGGAGCTGGTCTTTCAGCCCATTATGGATACAAATATTGTTAATGCCACATCTAAGCAACTGAATGACCAAAAAAAAAATGGGGAGGAAAACAAGAGATCAACTCAAAGGACACATAAACAAGCGAACAATATTTTTGCACCTCAGTGTTCTGGACACAGAATTTAAAAAGGCAGTATAGGAAACAGCAACAAAATGAGGGAGGTGGGAATCTGAATTTACTTCAACAGAATCCTAATTAAATCACGGAAACAAAACTGAAAGATATCACACAAAATAAAAGTGAACTCAGTGATATTTGAGACTAGTTGATTAGTATGTTAGGAAATAATATGAATGTATGCATATGTAAATGTGACATATAGCAAAAAAAGAAAAAAAGAGGAAAAGGAAAGAAAATCTGGATTATCAGTATCTTATCTTTTCATTAGTCACTCAAAAGTTTAATGCATGTCATTAACATTAAAATGTGCACATATAAATAATTGGTACAGACTACACAGAATAACTTCAAATGATTTTGTTTTTTAGTAATGCTTTTGATCGTACAAAATGCATTTCATACCAGTTAATGAAGAACGAATTTTCACAAATTACGGGACAGTCATACAAGCATTTTATTTTTCGGCAACAGTAAAAGGGGCTGAATTTATCAGTCCAGCATATTCTCAGAAAACTTGAAAACTGCATTGCCCTGGAATGAAAATTTTTTAATGCAGATTTCCATTCGGACATGCAGCCATAACTCCACCCACGACAACAAATTTTCAAGCAACTGTAGTACAGAGATTTTTCAATGTAGGAGAGGTACATTTAACTGTATCCATGTTGGCATCTCTTGAGAAATCAGGAGACGAAGGTCTGATACCCATTCCAGGGCGATGCAATTCTGCAATTTTCTGAAGAGATGTCTATATATGAATACAGTTACGTGCGAACCACTTCTGCTCCAGGAAATGCATGTTTTTCCTGAGGAATTAAAAAAAGTTAGGGTAGAATACTTACCTATAGTTTCTACCACCTACACAATTATTCAGCCACTTGCAATGATGGTCAAATTCTGACACACACTTGTTACACGCACTACAATGTTTGGACTTGCCACCTCTGAAATCAAAAATATATGATGTACAGCAACATCTGCTAATAATACTCAATAAGTATTAAGACACTGCTACACATACAAAAATAAATCTTATGAAACATTAAAAAATATTCAGTTTATTATTTAAAACAATCAGAAATCCAATAATATAAAAAGTATTATGACATCTCGAAGCCAAACTTTACCCAGTAAATTCCCATTTTACAAACAACTACTGTAGAATGGCAGATATTTGGTTAAATGAATTGAATTTACCTGTATCATGAAAAATAATTTTACACAAGCAAAATAAACAGTGTAGTAAGCAAAAATAACAGGTGGCAATATGGAGTACAAGCTTTTTCCTTTTTAAATTATAAAATACAGCTGAAAACCAATTAACATAACATGAACTGTCCTTAATAAAAATGTGAATATCAAAAAATAAAAGTATAGTTGTACCAGACACAATTGGTGGCAACAAAGTTAGTTGAATATGATGCTGAGCCACAATAGACATTATCAGTACATGTTAATTATATTAAGTGATTTCTTTTTGCTAAACATGGAAAGAAAAAAAGGATGACTAGAAACATTCTTGCACTTATCAATGATTTTAAGTGACTGCTCTAACATTATTTTTATAGTCATTTATAAAATTTTCATGGGCTTTTATTAACACCAGAGGAGGTGAGCAAAACTAATAGTAGTAGATCCATTTAATGGTACACAGAACGTTTTTAAATAAGGAATAGCAAGCTTTCGCCACAATCGTGCGGCTCCATCAGGCTAAGTAACAGATAGCTGTAAGCTGAGGTCTTCCAATTTTAGAGTGTTGTGAACTGTGTGTTTTATCTCAGCTTACTGTTATCTGTTACTTAGCCTGACGAAGCTGCACAATTGCGGCGAAAGTTTGCTATTCCTTATTTAACATTCTGTGTACCATTAAATGGATCTACTACTATTAGTTTTGCCATTGGTGCACCATACCCATACTTATTTCTACTAGAGGAGACACCCAGTGTTGCCCTGGTTGAACAAAAAATACATATATTCATAAAGCTGAAATTATGAATATGATATGTTGCATGGAAACATTTACATGAAATGTGTTCCATAAATGAAAAGAAAAGGATTAAAAAAAGAAGAAGAAAAACTACACTTGTGCTGTCACATTTCGGCATAAACCAGCAGTTCTTTATGGACTGCGAATTTAGGAAATTTGAAGTATCTGAAGCATCTACATTTGCGTGTCATGTTGTGATCAGTGTATTGCACCATTAATTCCAAGAACAAGTAAACTTATCCTTCAAGAGCCTCTGTGTCAACGACATTGTGAGTGTTCCTTTATTTGGAACCAAAATGAAAACGTTTTCATTTTTACTAACTCAAGAATAACCAACATAGAGCTGGCCATATGAAAAGCATGAATTTTACAGGTTGAGTTCAACAACTTTTAACAACTGAACCTGTCTTGTTGATGCTCATGGAAAAATTGAGAACAAGAAACTACAGGCATTTAAAATTAAAACAAAAGGTCAGATCGAACAATTGGAATGCATAGAATAAAATCATGGTCTCCTGCAGAATGGCCAGTCATAATAGTAGCTCTTCGATGACATTTGATGAGTTTCTTGATAGTCAGTTATGTTCCATTGTAGCATGCTGGAGATCCACATTTCATCAAAATGAAATAAATAAAACCTTAAGACGATGTGAGAGAATGCATGAATGGAGGAATAGCAATATTAAGCTTGGAAAAAATGAAATGTGATACGAAGAGTTCCACTATTTAAAAAAATAATCAACACATTTTCCTCTTATTTCACACATTTCATTAATTCAATTTACATTTCATTAAAATATATATTTCGTCTTTAAAATGTCACGGAACTGCTATTTTTTAAATAGTGGAACTCTTCATATCACGTCATAACAGAAAGAGCAGCAGTGTGAAATGTATGCAAACCTACCAGCCACTGTGGGGAATGATAAACATGACATTTTGGAAGTCTAACACAGTAATTACCAAATTAAATTCGAAATGATTGAAGAAATCTAGTCAAAATCTTCTCGCTGAAATAACTAGGAACTACTTATAGTTTTTCAGCCATGGTCTGAAATGCAAACAAACTTGCAGGTAACTGGAGTAGAAGGATACACATAATACTTTGGAAGTCTAAAGCAGTAAACAGAAAGATTAAATTTCTAATTGTAAATAGCATGCCTCACGTCAAATCTGAAACAATGATTGAAGAAACCTAGTCAGAATCTTCTCATAGAAATAGCTTGGAACTGCATATACACTGAGTGGCCACTTTATTATGACCACCTCCTCAGTACTTCGTTGGGCCACCTTTTGCCTTTAATACTGCATCGATTATTCGTGGCATGGACTCCACGAGATGTTGATAGGTGGTTTGTGGAATCTGAGACCATGCTTGATGAATAGCACTTTCCAGGAGTGTGAGATTGCAGGGTTGTGGATTCAGCTGTCTGAGGGCTCGTTCAACTTCATCCCACAAATTCTCAATGGGGTTGAGATCTGGAGATTGTGGGGGCCACCTAAGCAAAGTAAACTCACCGGCATGTTCCTGAAACCAATCCTGTACAATACGAGCATTATGGCAGGACGCATTACCTTGTTGAAAGTAGCCATCGCCATTGGGATAAACCATCCACATGACAGGATGCACTTGGTCCGCAACGATGTTTAGATATGATGTGCCAGTCAGACGTTAATCAACACAAATTAAAGGGCCCAAAGCATGCCAGGAAAACATTCCCCAAACCATAATGTTGCCTCCACCAGCTTGAAGGGTTGTAGCAATGCATTTGGAGTCCATGCTTTCGTGCTGTTTCCGCCAAGTTCTCACTAGGCCATCGGCATGGTGCAACTGAAAACGTGATTCATCGGACCACATAATTTGTTTCCAATTATCGACTGTCCAATCCTTGTGCTCCTGTGTGAACTGGAGACGTTTTCTCTTGTTAACTGCAGACAGCAAAGGTGTTCGAACAGGCCTTCGGCTGCCATATCCCATCCGATGCAGTGTACGGCGAACAGTGCGTGCAGAGATCATTTGAGGGGATCCTTGATTAAAATGGTCTGTAATTTGCTGCACTGTTGCCCTTCTGTTGTCTGTTACCAGTCTGGACATTCCGTTCCGCTTGAGCAGTCACTAGTCGATGACGACCACACGTTGCGCGTAGAGACCCAGTTTTTTGGCTGACAGTTCAGTCTTTAAACACTTTAACAACAGCTGCTCCGGAACATCTCATGAATGCGGCGGTTTCGGTGATACTCGCTTTATGGCTCCGAGCTCCTACAATCATCCCACAGTGAAAGTTGGTCAAATCGCATTTTTTACCCATCTCGTCACCAAAAATCACTTCTACTACTGTCACAAGCACTAAGCTTTCCCTTTTTAAACTAGCCTCGCCCTCTGGCGGCAACAGCGTGCAGCCATAGCTCATTTGCTTAAAACTGTCAGGTGGTCATCATAAAGTGGTTACTTAGTGTATAACGCAAAGTTACACAATGGGAGCAGCTGTCCAAAACATGAACAAACCCGCTAACCACTTCAGCGTAAGGATACGCTTTGGAAGCCTAGCACAATAAACAGCAAGATCAAATTTCAAATTGTAAATTATGCATGTTATGTCAGATTCAAAACAATGATTAAAGAAACCTTATCAAAATCTTCCTGTAGAAATAACGGAATTATTTGTAGTGCATGGTAACACATGGAGAGTAGTCACTATCTAAACTGTTAACAAACCTGCCTGCAATTGCGAACAAATGCTACACGTCGAACTTTGGAAGTGCACCCAAAAAAATTTAAATGCAACCTATTAATACTGTTGCTCCTATTTTCCATAGGTGTTCTTCCACATAGATTTGTAGTATTGGTGTGCCTTGATAAAGCCACCCGGAAATGTGTGTACATTTGGCACATATAAGTTGCTATGGCAATAAAAAAAATAGATTTTTGTAAAGTCTTCTATCACATTTAGCATATAGTTCTCACAATTTATGCAAGATTGCAATGACACATTGTTACATTTATGTAAAATATGATGAAATACTGTTGGGCAATAGCTTAATTAAAATATATTATTGTGTAATAATGAAATGAACTATTGTTGTGAAAGCTCACTGGACAACATACAGCGCAACCAGATTTCAACAATTAGTTAAGATGCTTTAAAAACCAGAAATTAATAAAAAATTAGCAAACTGGAATATCAAAAAAAAAGGGGGGGGGGCGAGGCTATCATGTGCACTATGCCTCCTTGCCTGATATGTGCATTTCAAGTCTATATGTTCAGTAGTCTGCACTGTAAGTGACTGACAAGCAGACACACACAGTAATTTTACTAATATAGATTTACATAGAAAATGAGCAAGAAAAAAACTATAATAAAAAAACACAAAATTTAAAAATTGCCATTTAATTGATGTTTTTCATCTCCTAGACTGATTACAGTCTGTACTTAGTTTGTAAAAGAAATCTACAGCAATCTGTTTCATAAAATAAACCCACTTAACACATTTTCACAAGAGCACAACTTATTTTTTATCAAACTTTCTGGAAAATATGACTGTCTCTGAAATAACACACACACTCAAAATGGCAAATTGCCTCACGCATACTGTAATGTATTCTAAGAGTTAAAAGTTGATCCTCTTCAGTTTTGATGGCTAGAGAGAAAAAAAAAACCCCGACAAAACAGCATTCTTTAAATACGAAAATTAATTTTTTTGAAAAAGTAAGTTCTACATTTTCTTTCAGTGTAAGGAATTTGATGGTGGTCACTGTGTGAGTGGAAAAGCTGACATTATTATTTGCATTTGTGAATAGTAAGGGCCTCTGTGAATCTTGGAGAGGTGCAAGCTAGTTCTGTGTGACATTGGCAAAAAGACCCCAACTCACTGGGTTTTGTTCCAGAATCCTTAGCAGGATGTCCACAGAATTATCAAACCTGATTTCCCTGACTTTCCCTGACCAAATATATAAGAAATCCCTGACCTTACACAAATAGGTTTATTTGAGTTTTTCAATATATGTGCCATGATAATAAATAAAATTGAATTGGATAATGGAGAAACTTATATCATTTAAAAGTGTTTCCGTTTGACATATAAAGTTTCCCAAACAACTGATTCATTCCCCATAGCCGTCCAACTCACACCTTTTTAATTTTAAGTTTACTCTTTTTTTCATGCTTTTACATTTTATTGAAGAAACACTCAAACAAACCCATACACAATATTCAGAACAGTTACTATAAAAATATTACAGTAGGAACACAGTCACTGTTTTTATATTACACACCACTCTTCTTCTTTTCCCAATCTGAAATCTTTGCCTGCAATGCTGCTTCTTCCAACTCTAGTTCCTTCTGTACTCTGTCTTTTCCCCTTCAATTCCTTTATTTAATGATCAATTTTTCTTTTTTCCTTCAGTTTTATTTCTTCTTCGTTTTGAATAACACTTTTTTCTCAAGATAATCCTGATATCTTCGTCTGGAGGTTCTTACAGAAAGAAGAAGCCTTCTATTGATGGCAATGTGTTCTACTCCACCCACATTTTTAATGGCATCAAAAACTGTTCTCTGACAAATCAGGGATTCTTCCAGGAGATTTTCCACAAGAAGAGACTTATTGACAGAAAATCCACCTTCCACTGAAGCATTTCCATGAGACATGAGACAAATTTTTATTACATCCCAAAGTTCACCGAATTGTTTTTGGTTGTCAAGTAGAGCACTGTAAAATTTGTCTAATCCAATGGAATCATCATGATTGTCTAAAAATTCATCAAACTGAGACTTCAAAGCAGATTGAGCTTCTACACACAACTTCAAAGCATACTGTTTATTAACTTTTCCAGCACAGTCATCTGAAATTCTGTTTTTTGAAGCATACTGTTTATTAACTTTTCCAGCACAGTCATCTGAAATTCTGTTTGCACAAAGTAAAACTTTGAGCACAATTTCCACTCTCTTCTTGCCTAAACTCGGCTGCTGCACTATAATATTTGGGTCCAAACAAGTTACCCCACGGACAAACTTAAATTTTAGTGGGCTTTTCTCACGAAGTTTTTTAATCATACTGGTCACAAGTTTCCTAAATTCAAGCTTAAACTCTTAATTTCTCCCTTTCTGAGCACTTCACTTCTTTTAATAGCTTTTTAGCACTAAATCCAATATCAACTTTCTCAATTGAGAGAAGATTTTCACTTTTTGATACATCTAAAGTTAACAGTTTTGAGACACTATCAGCTTCAATTAAATTTGTCAGGCTTCAAAGCTTCGTGCCATCAAATTTTTCATCAGACCCAGCAAATCAGTGTGTAAGAAAGGAATTAAAGGCTTTGGGCTCTGGAACCTTCTCAAAAAAGATTCACACTCTGAAGCTGTAGTCCTAAATGCAGCCAATTTGAATTTCAACAGTGGACTTTCCATGAATTCTGCACAAAACATGTGCTGTTTGCTGGAAACTGATGATTCTTGAACACATTTCTTGATATAATCATAGACAAGCAATGCCCTAGTCAAACAATTAATGTTTTCCAACCACCTTACAGTGCAAAATTTCAAAGTGAAATCTTTACATCCAGTAATCATAGTATAATTTGCACGGCGAGCAGGACTATCTTTTAAAAGGTAGTACAAGTTACGCAGAAAGTGATGTATATCCCATTTCACTGCTTCAAGTTGTTTTCATAGCTCCATTGACCACGTGAAGACCACATACTCTAATGTCAACTAATAATTTACCATCTGGATTTTCAGTTCTAAGTTTATCTTTCAGCTTTCTTCGAAAGCTGAGATTAACTTTAGGTCCATTCATTAACACTTGTAGCATGTTATCCAAGGGAAGAGGTGCACCTTTAATGAATTTCTCTAAAAGGTCATTAGCTGTTGCCCATCCTAAAAACACACTACTTAAGTATCTAGTGGAAACTTTTTGCAGATTGACGTCCAAATAACGAACAAACTGATTCATTTGCCCACACTGAACAATTTTGTTTAGTGATTCATCAAAACAAATTACAAAGTCAGTGGACTGCTTCAGATCGTCCATTAAACACTCTTTGAAATGTGGTTCCAATCCATGGTTTATCACATAAGATGCTTTGCTTTTGCCTAAAGTAAATTTTGAAGCTATCGCACTGTCAGGAAACATTAACTGAAACGTTTTGTTAATCTGTGTACAAAAGCTCAGAGACATTCGCTTGGACAACACTTCCATGGCCCATATTATTTCCGACTTTGTTACATCATCTTTCACTACATATGCATTAAGGTCACTGGGCTTCACATCATCTTTCACAACATAAGTGTTTGCGTCATTAGACTTAATATTTTCTAGAAGTACTGATTCCACATTTCCTGAGCTTGTTGATGGCAAGAGTTTGTTATTACAAAGAGAGATCTTTTTCACAGAGGAAGTGAAAGAAGCAAGACTGGGCTGCGACGTTTTAGCACGGATGTTTTTCAAATGATTAGGACCATTTCCGTGGCTGGAGACTGCCCGACGCCCCATGTTGCTAAGCTTGAAAGTTTTAGAGCACACTTTACAAAATGCTGATTCATTGTTGCTGTTCACAGCAGCTATCCAACCAGAAAACTTAGGAATTAATTGTTCATCCAACCATTGTTCATTAAACACACAATGCTTTGACATTGCTGCAGTCTTAATTGCCTTTTAACAAGGTATAACTTATATCACAAATTTTCTTCTACTCCTTTGAACTAAAACAAAAAGAGAAATGTTAACAAGTAATGTAACACAACTTACAATAATAGGTAGGAAATAAAAGGTTACATTAGTAGGAAGGGGAAGTTAGTGACTGTCTGCAACACCAAGTGCAAGTGTGTTGGCCGATGAGGGCGTCACTCCACGACGCCGGGTTAAAACTAGTTGTAGTCTAACTGTGATTGAAATTTCCCCTACTTTTTTTAAATATCACTGATTTTCCATGACTTTTACCAACATTTCAGGCATTTCCCTGACTTTTCCTGACCAATCTTCATTTCTCTGACTTTCCCTGATTTCCCCTGACTTTCCAGAATGTGGACACCCTGCTTAGGCTGAATGACCAACTGGAACCCTCAGCTGTGGGCTAATCCCCCACACTGATGTACTTACCTGATTAAAAAGACAAAAATAAATCAATATCTGGGCTCAAGTGTGGGATATGGTGGACCTACCACACTTGAAAAGACTGGTCCACCACGGAATAGAACTGGACTTTCAAAATGGCATATGAGGAAGAGATCTCGGCTGAGTGAGTAAGATTTGTGTATGGAATACTAGAGGTATAAATGGCAAGATGAACGAGGTGATTGAAGAGATGAATAAGTATAGACTGGATATGCTGTGTTTCCGTGAAACCCAAAAGAAGGAAATTGGGGTAGAAGTGAATGGCAATGTGAGTTTGTGGTTGGTCTGGTGTATTGGATAATGTGAGAGGACAGGCTTGTGTCGGTGTGATTTTAAGTGAAAAAATGAACAACTTGATTCACTATAGTTGCATACATGAGAGAATTCTCTGGATTCGTTTGAAAGTAAAACTTCAGAGAATTGTACTTGTTGTGGTGTATGCTCCTTGTGGCTCAGAACCTTGGTCTGATTGTGTGAGGAATGAAGATGTATTGCAGTTGTGTGATGTGAAGCAAAATGTTGTTAGCAAGGTGGAGACCAATATGCTTTGGTGGTTTGGCCATGTTGAAAGAATGAGTGATGAGGTGCTTACTAAGAAATTCTTTTTAGCCCAAGTGGCAGGAAGGAAAGGCAGAGGAAGGCCAAGGAAGACATGGGTGGATCAGATTCAAGAATGTCTGCATGAGAAAAAGATTATGAGTATGAAGTATAAAAGATCTTGTGTACGGCGTGTAATGGATATCAGTGAAGCCCAAGTTGTATGTCAAGATCGCTGTAAATGGAGAAGTTTGATACGACAACAGTAAGTAAAAATATCTGGTAGTTTGTATTTCTTTTTGGAGCTAACCTCTGAATCTCAGAGAACAGCTTAGTGATATGTATGTATGTATTTGTGAATAGGAAAGTACAGAAAATCACCATCTGCCAACATTAACAGTTTGTAATGATACACATTGTTATTAAATATATAACATCTTTCTGTTAGACTGTGTTTGAATTAAAGATTATACTTATAAAAATGCCAGTAAAGGAAACTATAATGGGACCATGGTTTCAGTCACTAGGGCTCTCATCAGCCATCAAATCCCATACATTGCTCAGTTCTTGATCAGCTTTTGAATGTAAGCTGATCAAGAAAGTGAGCATTTAGCACTATCCCTTATCATGGGTGGAAAGGGTAAGGATTTTTTTTTTTTTTTTCAAACAGGATGTGGAGAAGGTCATTTACACCAGAACAGAAACTTGAACTAATTAATTAAAGAATAGTGCAACTGCATTTATCCTTGTTCTGTAAATATGAACTTACAGCAGAACCTTAGAATTACTAATCAAAAACAACTATTATGGGAATTTTACTAGGAATTTTTTTTTATTTAACTTTTGTTGTCACTTATTTCTGTCACTATGACGGTTACCCTTGAAGGTTACGGTTATTTTTCAACAAATCCTACCAGATGTTAGGCAGGGAAAATCCTTTGCAGTAATTGATGATGACATTTTGATTTTTCTCAATCTCTATTCCTTCTTTTAGCTTTCTTTTTGAAAATTGCTTTGGAAACTGATGACTTTAAGGGAATTCCAATCCATGCTGTGACTAGTTTCTCTAACATGCCTATCTAAACCAGTCTTGTTGGAGCAATTTTTTATAGCAGCTTTATGCTCTGCTATACGAGTTTCTAGTCTGCGACCTTTTTCACCTATGTAAGATAGTCCACAACTGCATTTTACTTCCTAGACCACACCTTGCATTTTTAAAATATCTTCTTCTCTTTGAACTATTTTAGGGAAAACCTTTTTAACTTTGTTCCCTAAACTTGGAGCTAGCCTAATTTTGTACTTTTTACTAATTCTCTTTAAAGACTCAAATAAACCTTTGTGATAAGAAATCTTTTTTGTGAATTTTACTTCTTGATTTTGCGGGTTCTTCGTACCATTAAAATTCAGAAGCTTCTCAATTTCTTCTTTAGGATAGTTATTTTCTGCAAGTATGACTTTAAGTTCTTCTTTATGGGCTTCTTTCTTTTCTGCTGTGGAAACTATTTTATTATTTTTGACTTGCTACATTTTTCTTAATAGAAACTGGATGATAGAAATTGAAATCCAATAATCTATTAGTAGTCATTGGTTTTTATACCAACTAGTGAGGAATTTTTCATCTTCATAATAGATAGTAATATCTAAGAAGCTAATTCTTCTTTCTTTTTGAAGTTCAATAGTGAACTTAAGGGAATCATCTAATTCATTGAATGAGTCTAGAATTCTTTCTGGAACAATTTCTGAGCTATCTATTATAAATAAGCTGTCATCCATGTATCTGCTATATAGGCAGAAGTATGTGGGTTGTAGTTGAGTCTTTAAAGAGAATTAGTAAGAAGTAATATATAGGCAGAAGTATGAGGATTTATTTGAGTCTTTAAAGAGAATTATTAAGAAGTACAATATTAGGCTAGCTCCAAGTTTAGAGAACAAAGTTAAAAAAAATTTCCCTAAAGTAGTTCAAAGAGAAGAAAATATTTTAAAAATGCAAGGTGTAGCCTATGAAGTAAAATGTAGTTGTGGACTATCTTACATAGGTGAAACAGGTTGCAGACTAGAAACTCGTATAGCTGAGCATAAAGCTGCTATAAATAATTGCTCCAACAAGACTGGTTTAGATAGGCATGTTAGAGAAACTAGTCACAGCATGGATTGGAATTCCCTTAAAGACATCAGTTTCCAAAGCAATTTTCAAAAAGAAAGCTGAAAGAAGGAATAGAGATTGAGAAAAATCAAAATTCCATCATCAATGACTGCAAAGGATTTTCCCTGCCTTACATATGGCAGGATTTGTTGAAAAATAACCGTAACCTTCAAGGTTAACCCTAACCGTCAAGGTTAACCGTAACCGCGATAGTGACAGGAATAAGTGACAACAAAAGACAGCCTGAAGAAGGAGAAGAGTTTTCTCCAAAAATTAGCAATTTAAATAAAAAAAATTCCTAGTAAAATTCCCATAACAGTTGTTTTTGATTAGTAATTGAATTAAGAAACTAGGAAGCCATTTCTCAACATGAGTTTTATTCAAAGAACCTTAGAAGTTTTGTCAAGATATTAACAGGCGTTCATATTTGACCTGGACTTTTGTTTCTAATACAGTAGTTTGAAAAATTGTGCATATTATTATTGTGTATTTGGCAACATGGTATCTCACGCTATAAGAACATCACTTGTTTTGTTAATTTTAATTGCCATGACAACTTCTGCACTGCAGAAAGAGAAATGGCCAAGTGAAGGTGTTTGACTTTGGTGCAGAAGAGAATAATTATCAAATTTCTTTGCAATGAAGGTGTAAGTGGCAGTGAAATTCACCAGAGACTTTAAACACAGTTTGGTGATTCGTCTCTGTCAAGTTCATCCATCTTTGAATGGTGTAAAGCATTCAAGGAAGGCAGACAAAGCATCGGCAATGAACCGCACAAGGCACGACTGGCAACTGCTGTTAACGACGTCATGACTGTGTGCATAAATGAGCTCATACAGAACAACAAGAGGATTACTGTAAGTAATCTGAGCTCTGCACTGAACATCAGCGCCGGCAGCGTACATACCATCATCCACGATAAACTGCACTTTAGCAAAGTGTGTGCCAGATGAGTACCGAAGCAGCTGTCCGACGAGCAGAAAACCAGCAGGTTGCAAATTGCGAACATGTTGTTCCGAAGACATCAGAGAGAGGGAGACAACTTTCTCAGATGTGTGGTGACAATGGATGAGACATGGATTCATCACCATACGCCGGAAAGCAAACGTGCAAGCATGGAATGGAGACACAGTGATTCACCCCCACCCAAAAAATTCAAGATCAGGGCATCAGCCACAAAGGTAATGGCTACGGTGTTTTGGGACATTAACAGTATTATTCTTATGGATTTCCGGGAAGATCATCAAACAATCAATGCCACCTATTACAGCGATCTTTTCAAGAACTCCCTTAAGGCAGCACTGAGAAAGAAGAGACCAGGACTCCTGAACAGTGGAGTATGCCTTCTCCAAGACAATGCCAGGCCCCACATCACTAAAGTGACTATGAAAACATTGGAGGAATTAGGATCGGACATTGTACCACACCCTCCGTACAGCCTGGATATGACTATGGAAACATTGGAGGAATTAGGATGGGACATTGTACCACACCCTCCGTACAGCCTGGATATGTCACTATGTGACTACCACCTGTTCAGCCCATTAGAGGAATTTTTGGGAGGGCAGAAGTTCAGATCAAATGAAAAGGTCAAAAGTGTCATCCTAAGATGGTTTAAACAACAGAGTAAATAATTCTAGGAAACTGGAATCCAGAAGCTTCCAAAAAGCTGGAAAAAATGTATGGACCACAACGGAGATTACTTTAAAAAGTAAGTGATGTGACATCAGCTGTATGGTAAATAAATAACTGATGAAAAAAAAAAAGTCCAGGTCAATTTTGAATCCCTCCTGTAATCTAACACAATTTGATATTATATAAAGCCTGAATATTTTCACAAGTTCATTGGATATATTGAAAGGTATCCTTGCTTAAAAGTTGATTGATCCCCATTGGAAAAAGCTCTCTACTAATGATCTAATGCAAGGGAAATGACTGAAAAATTAAAAGCCTTCATCATGTTGATTCAGTTACTCCAAGCTACAGCAGAATTTCGGTTCATAAATGATGGAATAAACATTTTTAATGAAAATAATCTTTTTCATGAATAGAGTTTAAAAGCAGCAAAAGGCACAAAACGTATATTGTGCTAATCAACTTTACAATGAAAAACAAAATAATTAGCAAAGCAGCTACAACAAAGTTTTTCTTTTGGGGTTAAACAAACAAAAAAAAAATCTGCTGATGAACAAGACAGCCCTGTTTTACTTTAAACTGCCTTATATGAATTATTCTGACTCAATAACAACAAAAATTGGCCACTACCTTGTCTCATCACTACAAGCTGGTATAGTTTGACCTTGAGAGATTATTAAAAATCAATATGTCAGCATATACTAGTACATTCACATATTTATATATATTTTTATATACAGATGTACAAGGACATTTCAATAACTGAAAATACAATAGCAGGCAAAATGAAAGCTAGAAAAACACACATCTCTTTTCTCACTATTTTAAACAGAACTGTCCGTGCCAAATGTGTTTTTACTTGGAACAAATGTTTTCACAAACACAACAATCATTTTAAAAAAAGTTATTCCTGGATTCTAAAATTATGCTGTTTTACACCATGAAGCAAATTCATTAAGATTTCATTAAATTGTACTTCTTTTCTATGAAGTAAAACTACTTAACTTACATCAAAATGAGGCAGACATAATTGATAACTAAAGCTAATTGCTCTCAGTGTAGTAATAAGATGTACTCAGAGAGAACCATCAATTTCATTGGGAAAAATAGGACAGCTATTTTAAATAGGACATCAATTTCATTGGGAAAAATAGGACAGCTATTACTTTGTTTTGGCCACAACTGAAGAATGTTAATATAAAATAGCAATGATGATAATAATAATAATAATAATAATAATAATAATAATAATGATACCATGCTCTGCTCACAGAAATGTCCCTGTACACTTATTTTCACAAGTAGTGCTGCCATTTTCCTAAATATGTTTTAAGAAGTATTTAAAGAAATAAACACTGCAATTAAATCAGTATTTATTCTTTTTTTTAATTGTAGCTTTAATGACCACTGTGAGCAACTCAGTGGGCTATAAAAGCAGTTGCCTGTCCCTAATTTAGGGCCACTGGTTCTAGGGAAGGGAGAGAGCCAGTGCCGTAAGACACATACAACATCCATGTCTCACCGGGTTTTGAACCCGGACCCATCTCGGACAAATAATCAGAAGCCATCACTTAGACCACTGCACCACTGGGGCAGCAATATTTATTCTGTTATGTATCTACAAAGACAACTGTAAAATCTAAGAACTGGAAACCTTTCAAACCCCCTCCCCCAAAAAAATCAATAGTAATAAAAAAACACAACAATAGCTTAACCCAAATAAATAAATAAGCACTGCCATTTTCCAGGGTGCCAAAACTGCCCCCTCCTTAATACAAACACAAATAATAATTAAAGCAAAAAATTCTTGTTTTCATCCAAGCTTAACAAAATTGTGGTACTAAAAATTAGAGAATGACAAATAATAAAACAGTATTAGGACCAGTGCTCATACTTACACTTTCACCTCACAAATGTAGCAGTACTGGTTTTCTATGACATGATTATGCTTGCTACGATCAAATGATGGCAGAGGACCTGAATTTGTTTTGGCACGAACACTGGCATCAGCTGGATTTAAAGACACACTAATCACATGAATCACAATATGGACAAGAAACACTACACAATTTATCTGAAGTTCTGTTAAGGAGGCATCTCTTTAAACAATTTGACACATTTTTTTGTACCCTACAGCAAGAAGCACATATACAGACACAGCTCATGAACATACTGAAATCATCTCGTTGGTACAGAGAAAAGCATTTTAAATAATATTCATATTAAGTAAATATTAATAGCATTACTGTCATAAAAATTTTGATGATAAAAAAGATACATAACAGATGTGTAAAAATAAATATTAGGAAATACTTTTTAGAACCTTAAATACTGTGAGCACAAAGTAAAATAATAAATCCTATTTCCCACTAACTTAGCACTGTCTGTGTACGCAATGAAAAATAAACACATTTTCCTTAACTTTTACACATTCATATTTCCATTCCAGTACCAGAAGAAAGCATCATCTCTTTGCAACCACCATGCAAAGAATTACATCAATTTAATGTGAAGCTTCTGACTGAGTGATATTATTTGTTAAATGTCTGTTATTAGTCACCACTGCCAATTATTACAACAGTAACACCACACATGCCTATGATAAAGTCATTCAATGTATGTATGGATGTGTGTATAGAAAATCAAAATAACCAAGCCTGTGGCTACATATCATGTCAAAGGCCATATAACAAAGGAACATGGGTTTCTTGGTAATGTTCCAATAGAAAATCATGTCATCAGTGGCATACTTAAGGAGGAGGTATCTAAGGCAGCCATAAGCTGCAGACATGTGGGCCTGATGCTTAATGTTTTTCTTTTTTATCATTTTACAAAAAATGCACAATTCTCAATATTTTACTTATGATTCTGCTGTTTAACTGATTACACAGTGATGATGCTTTTTTTCATTTTATTTTTTTTAATGGCTGTTGTCAAATCTTAAATGGGCCTCTCACAGTCATACTGTAGATATTATATAGCCTTGAATGTTATGAAATCTTAAAGAACCTCTTACACACTCCCACTAAGGATACAGCCTTCAGTGTTATGAAATTTAAAACGGATCCTCTCGCACCCTCACTATTGATACAGCAATGAACATTATAATCATGAAGAAAGCTATTTACACACAGGGCCCAACAAATCACATTTGAATAGGTCAGTTAAAGAAATAATGACAAGTTACCAGAATCACTCTACGTGTGCTAGAGAGTTATACTCAAAGATCAAGTCTTTGAGTTCTCACACCACACCATATTTCAGAATTTGAAGCTTACAGCAACATTTTTGCAAGGTCCAAGGAAAATTAAATTTCTCAAAGTACTGTAAAATCTAAAATCGAAACCTGAATACCACAAATCAGCCTTCCATATTTTTGCAAATTATCTACACATTTTTTTATGCATTTCTCTGTGGGAAATTTATAATAATTGTTGATGCTTTCATTTTAGAATGTCCACAAAATATTTAACCTGTTTTCCTATTCATACTGTCACCCAGTGGCAGCTCAAATGTGTTTTAGCAGGTGGGGATATAAAAAAAATTATCTGTAGTACACTGAAGTGCATATATGTATATGTGTGCAGTGCATATGACATAACTACTATTTAACATGACAATGCTGTGCATAACAAACATATTACAGGATTTATATATTATTTTAATAGCAGTTACAGGTCCAAAGCAATCATGTTCAAGCAGCACATAAATTCAAATCAATCAGAATTATACACTGAATAGCCAATTGATTCTAATTTATTCTAATTTATGTGCTGCTTGAACATGATTGTCTTGAATATGTACCCATCTATTTCTGAGAGAATATTTCTTCCTCAAATTATAATTACAGGTCCTATAAAGTGCTTTTAATAATATCAACTTGCCTATAAGTTTGTCCAATTTGCTTTTACTACTGACAAGAACAAAATCATCAGGTTCATGTGGTCCTAAATGCTTTACTTCTAACTTTTTGGGGTTGAAATTTTTTTTTAATTAAAACTTTTGAAAAACTCTTTGTTCACTGTAAAAATTAAGGTTTAATATAACGATTGTGTACATGCTTCACTAAACACAACAGAGGAAAAACATGGTTATGTTCACAATTCAAACTTTGCACAGCCACAAACAAAAGATAGAATAGATAATTCTACCACATTTGTTTTTCAGCTGAAGTGGTCACATCATATGAAAAAATAAACGGCACTTCATCCACGTGCATCTCCAAACCTTTCAAAGTCGAGCAACTATGAAGGGATACTTCTGATTATCCCAACCGAGGCATTCTATGCATACTTCTCGAGCACTGATGATCCTTCATTGGTGCATTGCAAACTACATCATACAATTCTGGTGATCACTGGCAGTTGTCCCTCTTAGTTAATTCCGACAGGAAAGGGATGCTCACTTTGACAAAGAAGGCATGACAGTGCAAAACAGGAGTGAGAGAGAAAGCTAAACAAAGTCAGACTCATAGAAGTTATATCTATGGAGACTTTCTATATATTACTATTAAAAAGAAGAAAGGTTTTGGCTTTTAAACTTTGGGTGGGGATGGATCCCACTACCCCCTTAGTAAGTGCCACTCCTGCTGTCACCATTCATAGATATTGGTAATTCTGCAGTGTATCAGACTGGTGTTCTGAAGATCAAGAAATCAACACTGAAAATGTAGATACACATTCAATGCCAAGATAAAGTTGCCAACAGATCATCATGACTGGCTAAGTCTAACATAAATAGAAAAGACATCACCACTATCATGTAACAGCACAAAGTTTGTTGATCCACTATAATAGAAGATTATTTGTAACTATGAATTCACAAGTAGATAAACACGTTAAATATGATTTACCAGCTAAGAAGTGAAAAAGATGTAAATCAAGCTCATCTTTTGCTATGTGGCTTCCTAGATTATTATATTAAAATTAGTTAACTTTTTTATAGGATTTATCAAGGTAAAATCTTAAAATTTCTGCAAATTTTTGAGAGAACTCTTCTCCTTCGTCAGGCAGTCTTTCATTCAATCTCCGTCACGGTCTTCTTTTACATTTAACCTTGATGGTTACGGAGATCTTGCAAAATGTCTTGCCAGATGTTAGGCAGTGAAAACCCCTTACAGTCATTAATGATGAAGTTCTGGTATTTTCCAATTTCAAGTCCCTCTTTCAATTTTTGCTTCAGGAAGTTGGATTGATGTCCAATGACAGTCAAAGAGTCCCAGTCCATGCGGTGTCCGGTTTCTCTAATGTGTCTGTCTAAACCTGTCTTGTTTGAACAATTTTTTATTGCTGCCTTGTGCTCTGCGATGCGAGTTTCCAGCCTACGACCTGTTTCTCCTATGTAGTATTTTCCACAGCTGCAGGTTACTTTATAAATGACTCCTTGCATTTTTAACAAGTTTTCTTCTTTTTGAATCAAGCTAGGGCAAACATTTTTAAGCTTGTTATCTAAACTGGGAGCTAATCTAATATCATATTTACTGCTTATTCTCTTTAAAGATTCAAACAAACCTTTTTGATACGTAATTTTTCTTGTGAACCTGAACTCCTGCTTGCTTGTACTTTTTTTTTATTTTTTTGTTTATCTTGCTTGAGTAATTTATCTATTTCCTTTTTTGGGTAGTTATTTTCTGTTAGCATTACTTCCGCTTCATCAATGTGGGCTTTTTTCATATCTTCCATGGACACCAAATTATTTATTTTTTCAAAAAATTGGTTTGCAACATTTTTCTTCATTGAATATGGATGAGAGGAGTTAATATCTAGTATTTTGTTTGTATGCAAAGGTTTTTTGTACATTTTTGTGAGGAACTTATCTTCCTGGACATAGATGGTCAGATCCAAGAAGTTTAATTTTCCTTCTGTTTGAACGTGTGAAGTGAACTTAAGGGAATCATCTAATTCATTAAAGCACCTTAGAATTTTTTCTGGAAGATTTTCATCCTTGCTATCTATAATGAATAAGACAGCATCCATATATCTGTGGTAAAGACAAGAGTATGAGGGCTGAACCAGTACCTTTTCTTCCAGCTTTCCTACATAGTAATTTGCCAACAGTGGGGAGAGTGGGAAGCCCATTGCTAGCCCAGACTTTTGGAGGAAAATTCTTTTCTCAAATTGAAAAAAGTTGTTTTTTAATCAACACAAATGGATATGGAATAGATAACTGCTAGCATGCAGTACAATGAGTACCTGCTTCACAAGATTACCTGGAACTATTACAAGTCCACTGAATAAAGAAATAGGTTAAATGTTATTTGCATTAAACAAAAAGAAAACATCTGTAATCATCATATAGGGAGTTCTGATGTTTCAGGAAGAAACTATAATTTGTTTCTTCCTCAAATTATAGTTACAGGTCCTATCTTCAGGCATGAGAGTGCCATGGCTTTGAAGAATTTCTCCTTTTCCATCATAATTTGGGTTATCCTCGAGATCGATACATAAATGAACAGAAATTTTGGGGCTGGTGAAGGATGCTTTCCGCCTGAAACTTTCAAAAATGGAAATTTCGTCTTTCAGAACTTTCGAGAACGGAAGTTAGATGCAGTGAAGATTTCTCCCGTAATAGTAATTTTACTTTTCATGCAATGTTTCCTCTGCCTAGTATTGCTGTTAAATATCATTCTATTTCACAAATATTTGTATTTCACTTTGAAAATGGAGGGGAAAATGTCCGAAAACGGAAATCGGACTAGCAAAGGTTTCTCCCATAACTAATTTTTTTCCCCCCAATGATATTCCGAACATGTGCTTTGTGTTCTTAGATATTCCCCCAAAAAAGTTTGCATTTTAGCTTGATAAGGGAGAAGGGGGGGGGGTCCGAAAACGAAAGTGACGAAGCTGAAAAATTTGTAAGAATTGATGCATGGTGTTCGGATATTCTCAAAGTTACACTATTTATCTTTTACCAAAACTAGTGAAAGCTATCATGCATTCATGGTCCTCACAGACTGAAAGCTCTTTCAGCATGATGGATAAAATTGTCATCGAAGGGCATCAAAAAAAAAAAAAAAAAAAAAGAAAGAGGAAAAGAGAAAAAAGCAGCAATATAGTCTGCAAAATTTAAATTTAAGCACTGGATGCTGTGCAGCTGCAGAATCAACAAAAGACAAATGTGGTTGTGGAACTTGCTGAGAAGTTTATTAGATACTTTTAGATGTCTATAAAAATCTCATAAGTGTAATGTATTCACTTCTTGAATACATTGCTGTCGCATGTGGTCATTACAAAACATGATAAATTTAATGCTATTGTTTTGAAATACGAATATTATATTTATTACTAAAACAAAGAGCAAAATGGATCCAAATTCTAAATACAAGTACATTGAGTGGTAGTGAAATATTTTTATAAGAAAAAAATCTGTATTGAGTTTTCATAATCGCCCAGCATTTTTGTAAGTTTTTTTTATTTCATCTGTTAATTTTTCTAAAATACTCACCACTTTTAAAAATTACTCCCTACATTTTTTCAAAAGAGTAAAAAAACACTCCTTTAAATTTTTTTTTTTTTTTTTGCGAACTCTGTTTTGAACATGTCTGTCAAGCCTTGTTTGCTGGCAACACCATGGGTGCCACTAAAGTGCTTACGCCAAGACTGAAAATCGAGACACAATGTAAGGAGTTGGGTTATGTCGATCAATGTGACAAGGAAAATAAATATATATAATTAACTACCTCCCTCAACTTTATAAGTTAATAACACAAAAAAAATGAATACTGCCATTTCGGTGACTCATACATCTCTTTTCACAGCAGAGTTAGAACCGGCAACATCGCGTTTTAAACTTAAATTTCAAAATGAATACTTTTCCCATTTCTTTAATCACCATTTGCTACATCAAGAAATAAAAGTGGCGAGCATTTTTCCTTTTGTTTAACCAAAAATTAAAGTTAAAAATTGGAACTTCAACTGTCCGTCACCATATATTGCAACTGGTTTTTTTTTCTTTTATACACGCAACTGTTTTCTCTGTACAATGAGTAAGTAGTGGCGTTTTTGAACTTTAATTTCGTTAAAAAAATGGCAAAATGCCTGCTCTGTGTAGCAAGAGATGACTAAGGAATGGCAAAACATGCATTTTAAGTTAAATTAATTCCAAAAATCAGTACTGCGGTAGCTCACTCTGCCGTGAATACAATTTTACGGGTCACGGAGATAACACCAATTCTTTCATGGACACATCATGAACAGAGTTTTAAATTTAGTTTTGCTTACAAAAATTGGAGTGTAAAAATGCGAGCCCCACTGATTTATTTTGAAGCACAGACTACAAAGTAGGAAAGCAAGCATTTCATTCAGAACAATTCTTTAAAAAATGCATTGTTGTTATTTTGCATGGTTACAGAAAAATAAATGAACATTGAAAACAATAAAAAATGAGGAATACATTCAGGAAGAGAAATAGTAATAATAAAAAATATCCTTCAGAAAAATTCAAGACATGGAAAATCATGAAACATTCTCATGTTTCCTAGACTGGGTATTTACGTCAAACTTCCAGCAAATGTGATGAATCCCAAAAAACCACATTTCGACCTGAAGAGATTAGCCAAAATCTGGAAAATTTGGCAGGTCTGCAATTGCATTGAACTTTTTAGAACATTTTGATCACTTTTAAAACATTTGCTGCAACTCCATAATTTCAATGATTACAGAAATACACAACTTTCGGAGAGTAAACGAAAACAGAATTTCAAAATATTCTAACGTCCTGAAGAAGGGAAGGGTTACTACCTGAAAATTTGACACTAAGAATTAACATCTTTATTCCTAAGTAATTCCCATAATCTGTCTAATGTAACTATCATATGAACATCTAGGAAAGCCATGACTTCATTTATTACTAAATCACACAACAGGTTTCTAAAATCTTCAGAGGATGGAAATCCATCCTCAGAATGGAAGAATGGCAGCCATGCTGGCAACATTTTTTACTGTGGCTTTATGTGTATTTTTTATTGCAACTTATGGGCTGGTAACACTTTTTATTGCACATTTTTATTACAACAGACATGTTCAATTCCCAAGATATTTAATTACCCCGGACATCCATTAAATTTTTCTTTCCCCAGCAACACTTTGTGAAAAGGAAGTTTGAAGGTGGTATAAGAATTGAAAGAAGAGCAATTAATGACTAAAAGGGTTAGACATTACCACATAAGTGGTAATACAGACTCCCATCAGTCAGTTCCAATGATGGGTTGGAGTACAACCTGAAAATATGACAGTGTAATACAAAAAAATCTACAGTATAAACCCCCATAACTTAACTCCATTAACTAATAATAATTATCAATATAGCTGCCATGATTTAATTAATTCAGGGCACAAATTCACTATGTGCACTTTTTGCCCCTCAATTGAGAATATGAGCAGAACAGGTCTAGAACAATGAATTGTGAAATGACATCTGATAGCATTATGAACACTTCTAAAAATTATTATGCATAAATAACATTTGGTCAAGTTCTAATCTGAAAGTATAATGATCTTACTTTTGAAGAACAGTAAAACCTGCAAAATGTGACCACCTTTTAAAATGAACTGTGTTAGTCACTACACACAATATACTTTGGTATAGGCATGATTAAGATCCTCCCAATTTGCATTTTTTGAACATAATACAGTTTGAAGGTATGTGTTAAAATTTCAATGAAATTTAAAAAGTATATCAGTATCTAACCTTTAAAAGTTTATTTAAAAAAAGCCCCTTTTCAATAGGCAGTTTTCCTAAAGCTTTTTAATGTATTATATATAAAATTACTTTCTTAAGAGAGAAAAGCTTCTGCCTAGCCTAGCATTTAAAAAAAAAAAAAAAAAAAAGATCAAACAATACAAATAGTAAAATTTTAACCTTGGATTAACAAAATCTGTGTTAAGCACATTTTTGCAGTATAGTAACTTTTTACAGCTGAACAAACCAAGTAGAACAGTATGTTCACTTTGTTTTTCTTTAGAAAAAACAAACATCACATTGTTTTAATTTCGCTACCTTCTTCACGATTTCCTTTTTCAGCAAGTTTTTCAATTTGCATTAAGTGATCTAATATAGTAGGACAGTTGGCTAATGTGTACACCCTCACTTTTTTTTACACATTGTTAAAATATCCTTTTGAACAAAGGAGCACTAGTTCTAACTGAAAACTATTACTCAAACTCTCCTGTCTCAGCAGGAATGATTTTTTCCCCTTTAAAGTATAGAACTGGTCACTTTAACTCTGGTGGCACTGAAGACTCATCTGCAGGGGAGGGGGGGGGGGGGTCTGTGTTCAATGGCAAACTAGGTATATTAAATCCATAAATACAGATGCAAGTTTTGCTTTATATTCTCATTCCTCTTGTCAATTTGATTCACTAGCAAACAATTTCTCTATGCTGAGAAGTTAAAAAAAAAGTTCAAACTATGAGGGGGCGGGGAAGAAAACAACTTCCTTGAAATATACAAAAAAAAAAATTGCAATATCCAAATGTGTGTGACAATGGCTGAGTTGCAGGGTCATTATCACTGGAGGAAAAATAACTCCCAACTAGCATGAAAAAACTATTAACCTTTTTAATTTACCATTCTGGTTCCTTTGCGTGGAACCACGCAATGGTATCGAGGAGTCACTGATGCCGAATTTTTAATCTTTCTTCTACAACTTTAATTGTGCATTCTCCTTTGGCAGCAGTGCTTGGAGGTAACCTCTTCTTACTATGGCCAACAGCCAAACCTCCCGTTCCCACTCAGAAACCATCAATCTCACCATTAAACACTTCTCTCCCAAACATGCATTGTAAAACCACTCCTACTAACAGCAAAACAATGAACAGGAAGAAACTGAAAGCTCCCCCCTTCCTTAAAGATTTCTCTTTATGCTGTTTTACATCATTTAACTAAAATGTTCCCACAACAACATTTCTTTGTACGGAACTGACCACCTGGAAGTTTTTTAACAGCAGCTAGTGTGAACAGTGTTTTATTTGTATAAACAAATCAGTTTCTGCCTCTGCCTTTTTGATCATTTGTTTTTTCTAATTTTGGGTAATGCTCTTTTATATTTTACATTTTCTCTTTTTCTTGACCCTTAGCAACAAGTCCATGTGGCAGAGAATCACTGGTACAGCTGTTCCTACCGATTCACTTCCACAAGTAATTTCTTAATTGTATTATTCGTTGTTCAAGCTGTACAATTTCAATTTTTTCAAAAAACATGTATTACGCAAATAAAGTGAAGTATTTACGCTAATAATGACATATGAAAGTATTTCATAAACCACCAAAAAAAAAAAAAGTGTTCAGAGAATTTACATCTATTTTCCATGAGGGTGGGAGGCTTGCTTACCTTTCGGGAGGTCTGAGTCCCCTCTAACCCTGTATTAACTATGGCTCTGCCTTACAAAATAGACAAGTGGTCACTTTAGGGGAAATACTTTGCTATTAGCAAGTTATGGAACTCAATGGTCTAGTAGGAAGTGGTCATTTGATTCAGGTGGACACTTAATCAGGTTTTACTTTATACTAATGCTATGTGACAATGCTGGAAATATTCAATATGATTTTTTACAGCTATGCAGTATATTCTTCCTTCCTTAACTATCAGCACTTATAAAAGGTAGTCACTTGGTCTGCTTAAATTTTATACACTTAACACTTCAAACAGCCACATGCTGTTTTGAAGAGTGGTGAGCTCGACACAACAGTTCACAATTAGCTGAAATTTTATGCTTTCTACAACAAACATTAATATCAACATAAAAATTGCAAAAAATAACATCAGTTTCTTGACCACATGAAAGGATACAACATAAGCTGCAATTTGCCAAGCTCCTTTTGGCAAACTTGGTACAATAATGCCAAAATATAATATAGCAAACATGACTAGGAAAAACCATGCTAGAACTTGCAAAGGATGAAGAGGAAGAGACCACCCATTCCTTCGACTCCACTGTTTACGTTCCCTTGGTATCTTGAAACATAGCGTCATCTAAAGGTAAAAAACATTACTGTAAAGCTTTACAATACAATATAAAACATATATTCGATTGGCTCAAAAAATTAAAATAGTCTTCATGGTGCTCCTGTCTGCCATTTTATTGATAAAAAAATCTTGGATCATGCAATTTGTGTTACAACGTACTTTCGTTGATCTGGAATTAATGTAGTGATCTCCTTTCCTTTCTTTTAGGGCAGAAGGTAGGTATTAATATTACTTCTGTTTGATGGTTTGATAAAACATACTTCAGATTATTAATGCCTATGATCTTGAGTTTATCAAAGTCATTTGGGATCAATGACATAAAAGTCATTGCAACAAAAGCGCTTAGAAATTAAATTTTTTTTTTTTTTGATTGGAGGTTTAACGGCCACAGTGAGCAACTCAGTGGGCTCACGGTGGTCGCCCGCCCCTAATTTAGGGCCACTGGTTCCAAGGAAGGGAGAGAGGCAGTGCTGTAAGACAAACACAACATCCATGCCTCACCAGGATCCGAACTGGGGCCCATCCCGGACGAATGGTCAGAAACCATTGCTTAGACCACTGCGCCACCATGGTAGCGAAAATGGTTTAAATTGGAAGTCAGATTTATAATTTCGAAGAATTCTTTAAAGTTATGAAAATTTCTATTATATCCAGCACATTCCAAAGCAAGCAAATTGATTTAGTTGAATCACTTTATACCAATAGCAAAGTTATGTTTCAGGCTGCAGGCACATTATTGTCATTTTCATAGACAATTACAATAAGCAGGAAATATCTTTAAGTTTCTTGCTGCTTTAGAATGAGCTCAAAGATGATTTAAGAGAATGGAGAATTGTCATGTACTGAAAAATGATGTCCTTGAGTTATAAATAGATTGTGGATCACCCTTGCACTTCCATACCATTATTTCTCTTTCATCAGGTACTAACCCAGAAGACTATGGAAAGGACCGATTTGTTTTTACCTCTGTATTTAACATTTTCATGAATATTAATGAGTTTGGTTGTAACCGATGTTTCAATTATATTGAAGGTAACAATGTGCACCAAAATCAGAGGCTGTGACACGCTCTCTGTGCAATACCCTTTCTCACAGTTCTGTGATGATCACAGACATATTCACTAACGTCATCCAAGTTACTGCCCCTTTCACAACCTTCCCACTTATATGTTATGCCAGGATTCACTGAACTTTGTCACAACTTGTACATATTAGGTGTGCAACTTAATTCACAGGCATGACACGTTGACAGCAAATTACAGCAAATCGAATACGTACCTAATCAGGGAAATAATCCCCGTCATGTTAGATACATTTGAGCCATCAGTCAGGGAGCTGCTGAATACCACTGCGGAAAAAGAGGGCTGTTTCGAGTTGATAAAGTCATCAATACTTGTGTGGACCTCCTCGACAGAAGTGAAGTGCGTAGCACTCAGGTGATGTTGCAGGGAGCGAAAGAGGTGATAATCTGACGGGCCAAAGTCTGGAGAATATGCCGGGTGGGACAAAATCTTCCATCCCCGGTCGGTGATCATGTTTAAAGTCATTTTCGTGGTGTGAGGACATGCATTATCCTGAAGCAACAGGACTGACCTTCTGCCCTTGCCAGTGTATGGCCTTTTCGCCTCCATTGCATCACTCACACGAATGAGTTGCTGACAATAAAGCACAGCATTGAATGTTTCACCAGGTTTGAGCAACTCATAGTGTGCGACACCACGCTGATCCTACCATATGCACAGCAACAACTTCCTGGCATGGATATTCAGTTTTGGCGGTACTGGTGGTAGGGTGACCTGGATAAACCCACGATTTGTGCCACTTAGGATTACCATAGAGAATCCACTTCTCATCACAGGTCAAAATCTTGTGGAGGAAATCCTTTTTCAATATGAAGAGCAAGGACACAGCAACATCGTAGCGCCTAGACTTGTTCGCAGCTGTGAGTTGGTGGGGCACCCAACGGCCCTCCTTGTGAATCCGTCCAAGCTTGTGCAGGAGCTTAGCAATGGCTTGCTGTGTTACTCTGAGTTCCTGGGCGAGCTCTGACTGTGTGCGACAGGGATCTGCGTCCAACAGTTGTTACAGTTTCTCGTCAACTTTCTGTGGCTGTACTGGACGTTTTGCATCACGGAGATCAAAATTTCCCTGCTTAAACCACTTCTTACACATACTGTAGGACACAGCAGCCTCTCCCAAAGCAGCACAGATCATTTGCTGGGCTTCCGTGGCACCTTTTTTCAGCTGAAACGCGAACAGGAGGCAGATCCTCAAACGTTACTTCTCAAACGATATTGCATTCACCGTCAACTTTTATCCCTTCTGTCACTACAGCTGTGAGTGGTTACAGTTACCTGGAAAGCTGTTGGATGGCGCTGCAATCAGCCATTATTGCACACAGCTATTTGCATTTGCTGACATTCTATGATCGCTCGCAGTTAGGGGCCGAGAATTAAGTTGCACACCTAATATGTTTATCCTCTAAATACAGATTCAGCTGTTAGGTTTTCCTTTTTGGCATAGTGGCTACAAATATGTCTAATGCTAAGTCTGACTTTTTAATCATTAGTTCTGCAATACTGGCTGTATCAGTATGGCTGTTTCCTTTCTTTTTTTCTATGTCTTTAGTAGCAATGTCAAGTATATCTCACTGCCTGGCAAATATTTTCAGAACTGCACAAAGCAGTTACAGTAACAACAGGACTTGTCACAAAACTATAGCTTTGAGGTAGGCACCAAGTGCGTCTGCAACAGTCAATGCCAAGCTCAAGGAGGGGAGCATAAAGAAGACAAAAGGGCAGTGTAAGTGTGCATGCTCATAGAAGAATCAGAACATTCTGACACTGAAAAGTGTTAATACAAAATAAATCTGCTTTCCAATTACTACAAAAAACGAAACAAAAATTCAGCTACACCTATACATGAAAAACTGCCAAAAGAGAAACACATTGGGAAATTTCTTTAAAACTAGTTGCATCCAACTATGGTGATTTATCCCAAGAGCTTTTTTGAATTATCAAATCTAACTTGAAGCAGTCAAGTTGAGCCTGCTTAGTTTCATAACACTTGAACAGTTGCTTTTATCTTTAATTTCTACTCCATATTTGGGTAATAAGTTACTCAAATGAAATGTTAGAAGAGGATTAACATGTTCGCTGCTACTGTGCTATTTTAACAGCAAGCATGCATGCAGTACTGGTAAGAAACCCAGGCAAATCTTCCGGGATGCCACAAGGCACGATGCGGCACCACGTATGAGCTTTTATGCACTTGGATCAACCTAGCCGTGTTTGGATCTCGTAGCTTTGCATGACTCTACTATTCTAAAATACGAGAATATTTATCCATAATTGATATTTGTAAATATAACCTTCAGTAATTCCAGGGATATAAACACGTCTACAGCATATGCATTGCTTTGCAATGCATATGCTATAGACATGTGTATCCTGTAGCGGTAATTAATGAATTGTAAAATTCTTCAGTCGCAAAAAGATTGAAAAAATCGATTGGCTCAATACCTGTCATATTAATTTTTAGTCCTAGAACACTAGTTAACAGAATTATTCTCGTTATGTCGGGAACATCATACTAAAGTATAACTAAAATCTGCTGAGGCAGAGTATGAGAGATGCTTTAGTTTTAACTTGTCAAACTGGTAAACAAATTTGGCAATCCCTACATACACGTTAGGAAGGCGATTTAAAACGAAGGATGGTAGAGGCGAGAAATGACGTTTCTAGAATTGCAATGGGAGCGAATGAAAATTGGCAGCATTATTTATTAAGACCTGAAAAACTGCTCGAAACGGCACGCATATTAGGGGCAGATATTGATGACCAAGAATTTATTGATGTACTAATTAGGGGTTTACCGAGTAAATATAACCTCATAGCAATGCAATTTGATCATTTTTAAGGTGCTATGATGGCTGATGTACGTAGAATTTTTAAAGTTCACCATGAAAGAAATTAGCATACCCTAAATGCACATGATTCCTCAGCATATAAAGTAAATTATAGAGAAAGGCTTTCATACTATCTCAGGCAAAATGCAAATTTAAAGATAATCATATGCCATATTTGCTCTAAGCTTAATCACAAAGCTGTTGACTGTTAGCACAATCCAGCTAACAAATGGAAGGGAAGTGAAAAAAGGAAAGCTAATGTTCAGCATTCTCACAGGATGAAATTTTACCCAAAACATCAAAAAGCGAATGTTACAGATGATGTAGCAAATAAGGGTCACACAGTTCTGACAGTCAAGACAGAAAAACCAGAAAGATATTCAGAAAATTAATGGATTCTCCAATTCATAAAAAGTCAATTGGAGATGCAAGTTATATATTAACTATTCTAGATGATTATTCCAGAAAAGTTTTTACACATTTTTTGATGAACAAAAATTAAACACTAGAGAAATTGTCTACTTTTATTCAGCAAATTGAAAACACCATTATTGCTAAAGTAAGAAGAATAAGATCTGACAATGGTTCAGAATTTCTTTCTAAACAAGCTGTAGAATATTTTAAGGCAAAGGGTATTGAACATCAGTTGACTAGTCTATACACCACTACTAAATGGTATTTGTGAAAGAGCCAACAGATCATTAATTAAAGGCACCAGAGCATTACTGATAGGCTCAAAACTTCCAATGAAATTTTGGGCAGAGGCAACTAACACCTTCACCTATATAAAAAACAGAACTCCCAAAAGAAAAATAGCACAGTAACTCCAGAAGAAAAAATTTCAGGAAAAAAACCCCTACTGTGGGTCATATGCAAATCTTTGGATATACAGCTTACTACTGGATTCCAAAGCATGAAAGAAGAAAACTCCAACCTAAAACAGCAGACAGAATTTTTATGGGATACTCAAGTAATAGGAAAGCCTACTGTATCTATGATCCAATAAAAAATACTATTGTAGAATCTAGAGATGTAAAATTCTTGGAAGACAAGAAAGGAAGCAAAACGGAAACAGCAAAATTTAAAATCCAAGATTATGAAATGTTAGACTTCAGTGGAAATGAAGAAAATTTTTAAGATGTGCCTGATGATGAAGAAATAGAATTAAATGAGCAAGATGAGCATATCATTTATGAACCACAACTGGAAATCATTGAAGAAAGTGAAAATGATCCTCAAAGAATTGCTGTAAAACAGGCGACCATATCTAAGACCCCAAGCAAGGCTTAAAAACTATTATGAATCATCAGACGAAGATGATGCAGCAAAAGATCTGGATTAAAATCCTCATGATGAAATTCTTAAAGTTGAAAGTCAGCGCTGCATACCAAAATAATTTGAAGAGGCTATGCAAATGCCTGATGCAAACAAGTGGAAAGAAACAATGGAGGGAGAAATAAATTCTCTCAAGGCTCATGAAGTATGGGACATAGTAAATTTACCTGAAGGTGTAAAGTGCCTATAAGATGTAAATGGGTATTCAGTAAAACGAGAAAAAAATCAGGAAACAAAATGTACAACGCAAAGCTTGTTGCACTAGGATGCTCTCAAAGGTTTGGGCAAGACTACAATGAAACATTTTCACCAGTAATGAAAGTAGACAATTTTTGATGCTTAATTGATTTTGCAGTTATGAAAAAATGGCAAATACACCATTATGATGTAGAAACTGCTATATACACTATCTACCAACAAGTATTTGGACACCTGTGATAGCAAAGGAAACCAAAGTTTATTCACCTTCAATAGTTGGTGGAGCCTCCATGAGCGGCGATTACAGTTGCGACCCTCCGGGGCATACTCTCAACCAGGCGTTGTACGACGGCTAGAAGTATTTTCTTCCACTCGGCTTGGAGAAGACAGGTCAGTTCCTTCACCGATTTCGGACGGTGGGGGCACCCCTTAAGTCGACGCTCCAACTCGTCCCAGAGGTGCTCGATAAGGTTAAAGTCCGGGCTCTGCACAGGCCAGTCCATTCAATTAACCCCACTGTCACCATACCAAGCCATGGTGGACCTCACAACATGACAGGTGGCATTGTCATCCTGAAAGTAACATGGGTCCACCCCGTAGTAAAACTGCCACAATGTAGGAAGTGCATGGTCATCCAAAATGGTGCAGTAGGTCTCGGCATAGAGTCTACCAGGAATTGTGACCAAGGGCCCCATGCCATACCAGGAGAAACACCCCCATAGCATAATTCCACCACCGCCGAACTTCACAGTTGGCACAATACATTCTGGCAGGAGGCGTTCTCCAGGCAGACGCCAAACCCAGACCCTGCCATCCGAACGGTAGAGGGTGAACCTTGATTCGTCGCTCCAGAGAACCTGTTTCCAGTGTTCAACGGTCCACTGTCGACGTTCTTGCACCACGTTAGCCGAGCAGAGCTATTGGAATTGGTGATCAAAGGCTTGTGGGCAGCAGCACGTCCATGATAACTGAGCAGATGGGCTTCCTTATGGAGGGTATTCATCGAAAGAACACTCCCGGATGCCTGTTGAAACTCATCGCGGATGTGTCCCATCGATTTGGTGCGGTTCTTCCGAAATTCTCTGGCCAGCACCCGTCAGTCTCTAATTCCCAGTTTTGTGGGTCTGCTGGGTCGGGGCACATTCTGACAGTCACCTCTCATCTTCCACTCGCCAATCACTGTCGATTTTGGGTACTTCAACTCGCTGGATATATCGTGTATGGATCGGCCATTTTTGTGATACCCGACGATTACACATTTCTCGAAATCAGAGAGCTCCAAACTGCGTGGCATCTTGCATGACGCACTGGTTGCTTTGTTGCTTCCCACACAACATTTAACGATGGCGGCCGTGACGTGTATCAGGACCGCAGATATCGTTGATTGCAGGGGTGTCCAATTACCTGTTGGTAGATAGTGTATATATATATATATGGAAAAACCTCCTGGCTTTTAAAATACACAGGTAAACAAAAGGCTAGTGTGCAAGTTAAACAAGGCACTGTATGAGCTAAGACAAAGTGGAAGAATATGGTTCCAGACTATCAGAAACTATCTAGTAAAATGTGGATTTAAAAATTTCAAATCTGACCAGTGTACTTTTAGCTATGATAAAGGTAACTCAAAATTATTTTTAGGTTTACATGTAGATGACATGATTATTATTATTAGTTCAGATAATGAAATACTGAAAGAAGTAACTGAAAAAATCAGCAGAAGATTCAAGCTAAAAGAAAGATGATACTAGCAATGTTCTAGGGATAGAAATCACTCAGAAGGAAGGACAGATCATTATTAAACAACAAATCTTTATCGAAGAAATTCTGAAAAGATACAGTATGGAAAATTACAATCCTGTAACTACACCACTTGACTTAAATCAAGACCTGGAGAAATATGAAGAATCAAAAGGATGTGATGTTAAAAAATATCAAGAACTTTTACTTTTAGGTTCACTTATATATCTTGCTACAAAAATAAGACCAGATTTAGCTTATCCAATAACAGCTCTATCAAAATTTACTAAGGACCCAAGAGAAATACACATGCAAGCACTCAAGTGTGTTCTAAGATACTTAAAAGGAACAAAACATTACTGTTTGGTGTTTCACCAAGGTAATCTAAAACTGGAATGCTATAGTGATGTGTCATGGAGATGTGGAAAACAAAATGGGCAGAGATCAGTAAGTGTATACCTGTACCTACTGGGACCAAATCTCATCAGCTGGACTTCAAGAACTCAAACCACAGTTTCACTTTCGACATGTGATGCAGAAATTACAGCTGTCGTCAAGGCAATGAAGACTGGGATATGTTTGCAATTTTTTGTGAAAGAACTCATTGGAAAAGGATTCCAAAGTTTAATTATACATTATGACAACCAGTCAGCAATTTTTCTAGGAAACAGTAGATGTATGTCACGTAAATCAAATAATATGGTAAGACAAGTAAGTTTCATTAATGAGAAACTCAGAGATAAGACATTTTATATTCAGTATGTGACTACAGATAAAAATGTTTCAGACTTTCTTACTAAGCCTTTAAGTAAATCAAAGCTTAACAATTACCTAAGACTCTTGAATGTTGTGTAAGTTTTATGAACTCTTAGAACTTTTGCAAGTGACTACAGATTGAGAATTAGGGAGGAATCTGTAGTACATTTTTGTAATTCTCAATCTTTTACATACAATTTTGATTAATAGATGACACCAGGTGCACATCGCATTGCAGAGACTCTGTGTATGACATAAGAGTGTCACTTCCAGATTCGCCTACGCAGAGAGAGGTTGTCGTGAGTTTTGTAGCGAAGAGCTCATCGTATCTATGTGTTATTTTTTTATGTAATAAATTGTTGTGTTTTAAAATGTTAATGTGATAAGTAATTTAAAGTGGAGTAGTGCTTTGGATATATCGTAGCAATCAGGATAAAAACAGGAAATCAAAAATAATACAATTTAATCAACCAAACCATCCCTACAACCTACCACTCCCAACCAACAGTAATGCTTCTGAACTACATCATCAAGCATGAAGCTATATTGAAGAAAGATTATTTCCAGTAACTGACAATCTTACTGTTCCCTTGTCAAAAATTTTAAACCCTTCTCACTTTCCAGACAACAACACTGAAATCAATGAATAGGGGAACGAAGAACTCTTGCAGGTATGTTGTTTACTGTACAAGTCTGTTTTACATAATGGGAATGAAAGTTAGTGATGACGGAATATTGTAGGCTAAAAAGCTATGCAACAAGTATAATGACATCTACTGGGAAAAAAACATTTGAGGCTTTGTTTAGTTGGCTCTATGCTGAAGAAGATGCAACACATTTTTACAGCAACATTTTCAAGTTAATGGAGTTAATGCAGTTAGTGCCATGCAGTACCACTGCTTGTGAACGAGGATTTTCTGCTATGAACAGAATAAAATCATGTTTCAGGGCAAACATGAATCACCACACTTTGAATAATTTTATGATGATTAGGTGCAATGGACTACCCATTGAACAATACGAACCATGCATGTGGTGCAAACTATGGTGGACAGATACGTCTGATGGGAAAGTCCGGTATAGTGCCTACAAATGTTAAATGAAAATCCCCAGTCCCTACCCTACCTAAACAATTTTTTATGCTTTCTGTTTTATACATAAACTCCTATGCATGTTTTTTAAAGATCATACTGTGTAAAAAAAAACTATATATATATATATATATCCTAAACTAGCAAAAAAAAAAAAAAATCCAAACTAGCATTGTGTTAATACAATATAGATCAATTTTAATTATTTGCAAAAAAAATTATGAAAAAAATTGTCCAAGCTAATGCTTCAGTTTCTAATGTACAGATCTTGCAGATTAGCTTGGGCTTGTATCTAATATGCAGCTTTGTTTTTAAAATGTCATAAATACGCTTGCATCGATCAGAAAATTTTTTGAATATGCATTAGATATATTTTCATAAAAATTAGTACTTTTAGAACTTAATTAGTTTATATTTTGGCTGGTAAGATTTTTTAAGTGGCTGGTAAAAATTTGGGCACATTCGGGAAGGTTGATCCTCTCCATACATTTGACAGATGTGGCAAGCCATGGCTGCAGTACTTCCTTTATTGAACTCATATAGTAAACAATGTCTAATGTGCTCCTTATTGCATGCCATGTTACACCGCCCGTGATTTCCGTTATGAATGACTTACTCGGCCAAACCTAGTGCCTCTATATGCTCGACTGCTCCGTGCTTTATTGGCCGAAAATTGGGTATTGCAGCGTGATCTGTGATGTAACTACTCCGATCACAATTTACATCTATTACAAAAATGGGTAGAACTTTTGCACACACCCAATAGATAACTCTCTTCAAGTGCCGAAGGTTTTAGAAAGGGAAATATTAAGACATGATCATGATGACGTTTGGCAGAGTCTGCACCTGGGCTAAGTATTATATGACGCTGTTTGGCATCATGTGGCAGTGAAAATATTAACCTAACAGTTCATGAATATAAATTTCCTGTGTATTTCTCATCTAAAGTTATGAAAAACAATGGAACATCTAATTCGTTTTGGTGTGGAGCTCTACAGAAGTACAGTTGAACCCCTATTTAACGAACTGTGATTTAATGAATTCCGCAGTTTTACATACATTTTTTATGATCCAGATAGAACCACATTGAAATTAATGCTTGGCATTTCCCGATATAACGAACAAATTTCCTCAGTTTAGCAAATTTTTTTATTTTTTCTAAACCACCAAACTATGCTAAACAGCATTTTTACCTTAAAAGTTAGTTAGTTAGAAAGAGAGCCTCGTGTAACAGGAAAATTTTATGCATGAAGTTAACCAGCATTTCAAAAAACACTCTCTATGACACAGCTTGACAGAATCATAAATCAGTTCGCCTTTCGTCTGACTATCAAGTGTGAGCTTCTTACAGGGGGAAGCAAATGATCAGCAAGTTCCAAAGGAGTGCAAAATTTTCTTGCATAGGTTGGGAAGCAGGAAAAAGAAAGGAGGTGTGGGGGAGGAAATCTAGAGTACCCTGGGGATTCTTGTATTCAGCTACAGACAGAACAATAGCTTTCTGTCAGGTCAGGGGATACACATTGTGTGTACCCATTCCTGAACCTCTGGAATTCTTTCCCAAATTGTGCTTCTCCTTTCCTTCACAGTGTTAAATTTACAGGTCAAATTAAACAACACGGATCTTTTACGAAAAAAGTTTTGATGGACATACTGTAGATAGCACTAGAAAAGTTAGAAGTGAAACTGACTGCATTTTGTGAGAGCATTTAAAAAAAAGAAAAAGAATGACTGCAGCAGAAAAAAAGCAGAAAAGATTTTCAGTCAGTGAAAAAATTGACATTCTGTCACAGATTGATGCGGATCCAGGATCACAGACTGTTGCAGCACAGAAACTCGAAATTTTCAAGTCAACGTTGTGTACCATAGCGAAAAATAAGAAAGAAATTGAAAGATGTGCAATCAAAGGGTGAGCAGTTTTTGAGTAAGAGGAAATCTATGAAATCATCGCCCGAGTGAGTTGGCAAATGTTCTTGTCATTTGGTTCCAACAAACAGGAGCTACTAATTTGCATATTAGAGGATCACTTCTGAAGGAAAAGCAGTTCATCTTGTCCCACGACTTCAAATAAAGAATTCACCACATCAAATGGATGGATTAATCATTTTAAGCAAAGAAATAACATAGTATATGGAGCTCTATCTGGTGAAAGCAAATGTGTTGATACCATGATAGCACAAACCTGGAAAACTGAACAGCTGCCACAAATTCCTGAAAGGTACATTATGTGTGACACATTTAATGGTAATGAAAATAACCCACAGCCAGATAAAACACTGTTTTCAAAATGACATCTGCCATGGAGGAAAGAAATCAAAAGACAGAATAACTGTTCTTCTAGCTACCAATGCAGAAGAGTCAGAAAAATTGCAGCCATTAATTATAGGCAAATCTGCTAAACCACCTTGCTTCAAAAATGCGAAATCTTTGCCCACCAAATATGAAGCAAATAAAAAGTTATGGGGTTACCACAGCTGTATTCAAAAATTATGTAATAGCTTGGATACTCAGATGCAGACAAAAAAGAGAAAAATCCTCTTATCATTTATCAGTGTGTTGCGCATCCTCAGGTAAACAATCTGAAAAATTCGAGCCATTTTTTCCCCCAACAAATTGTACTAGTGAATTGCAATCGCTGGATCTGGGTCACATTACGTCTTTTAAAGCCCATTATCGAAAGCTTCTTATCCAAAAAATACCTTGTTATCAATGCAAAGGATAATGCATCTAGAGTTAAAGTTAACATTCTTGACGAAATGCATTTTGTGCGGCAGTGGTTGACTGCAATTACGACAGATAACATTAAAAACTACTTGTGGAATAACTTTTTTACGGGTCTTATAGAGGTTATTTTTCATGATAGTTGGTTGTCAAATTTTTGAACTAAAGCCTAGTTCGTCATCAGGACTATGTCACTGGAGTAGTTGCTGCCACTCAATTGGAAGAGTCCATCCGCAATTATCGTTAATTGTGGTACTTCTTCTTGCTATTTCGATCCCTTCTTCTAGTTTCCTCTTTACTAAGTTTGACTGGTGGGCGATTATTTTCACTGAGTCCCAATTTATGGAGTGTCCACTTGCTTGTATATGTCTGTCTAGCCCTGTTTTGTTCCCAATGTTCCTAATAGCTGCTTGGTGTTCTTTCATTCGGACCTTAATACTTCTCCCTGTTTCTCCTATATAGCTGAGTCCGCAGTTACAGTCGATGCAGTAAATTACTCCTTCCTCCAATTGGATGTCCAATTCTTTCTGCTTTAAAGCTGGCAGGAATTTCTTTATTTTTCCTCCGCAACACTTGATAAAAAACGTATACTGATTGATTTAGAAAGCATCTGTAGTAAGGTAGAAAGAGAAGATGAAAATACAGCAGTTACTTTAAGGAAAGAATTCTCAGACTGCATCTCAAAATTTGTAAAAAAGCCAGTAAAAGTTGATTACAATTTTAATAGAAATGCCATTGCTGACCTTAAAAAATTCAAAGCCAATGATAAAGTTGTAGCACTGAGAGCAGATAAGAGCAAAGTTTTGGTATTGGTAGAAAAAGAGAAGTATTACAATAAAATGGAAGCTGAATTGAGCAAGCCTTATTATGAAGAACTCAATGGTAACCCTATAGATCAAACTGTCAAAAATCTTAAGAAATTAATCAGCTCTTTAAGAAATAAAAAACAGCTTAATGAGCTCTTCAAAAACTTCTCCAAAATCCAGTCAAGAATTCCACGGATCTATGGTACGATAAAAGTTCACAAAGAAGGCCATCCAGTAAGACCTATAATAGACACTAGAAATTCGCCACTCTCTAACATTAATTATTATTTACTTGGTCACCTCAGAGATATTTTCCCTTCTCCTCCCTACCTACTAAAAAATTCCATGCAGCTAAAAGGAAAACTGGACAACTTGCCAGAATTAATTCATCCAGTAATGGCAAGCCTGGATATAGTCTCTATGTATACCAACATTAACCTGGACCTTCTACTGGAATTCATTGCAGATGACCAAGCGGAAAAAATAGTCTTCCATAATCACAATAGAGAAATACTACTTGGCATATATGAACTGCTCCTATTTTCCTTCAAGAATAATTTCTTCCAGTTTGGAAAGAAATATTACAGGCAAACTTCAGGACTTGCAATGGGTTCTCCACTAGCACCTCTGCTAGCAAATTATTATATAAGTAAACTAGAGGCAAAAATCCTTATACAACCCTCCTTGTTTGCTCTCTATGTAAGGTACATGGATGATGTCCTAATTATAGTAGATACTGTGGACCAATCTCTACCCTCTCAGATTCTGGAAGAATTTAACTTACTAGAGAATACCTTGCAGTACACTCTGGAACAGGAAAAAGACCATAGCATCAATTACCTAGATTTAACCTTGACCTCAAGAGAGGGGAAAATATTCACTCAGCTTTTTAGAAAACCCACCAACACAGGGAAGATGTTAGACTTTTGCACATTCCACCCTGATTATATTAAATCGAATACGGCGAGACAATTTTTTGAAAAAATTGAAATCCTGGTCTCTTCAGCTACTCAAAAAGATCTTCACAAAGAAGAATTAAAGGAAATATTGGCAGAAAACAATTACCCCTCCCCATATGTTGAGAAAATATTTAAACAAGTGCCAAAAAAGAAGCAGGAAAAAACCAACTTCAAATTCACCAGCAAAATTACGTACCACAAGGGACTTTTCGAGAAACTGAAAAGGATCGGAGCAAAATATAATATCAGGCTAGCTCCAGATCTTAATAACAAAATAAAGAAATTCCTGCCAACTTTAAAGCAGAAAGAATTGGACATCCAATTGGAGGAAGGAGTAATTTACTGCATCGACTGTAACTGCGGACTCAGCTATATAGGAGAAACAGGGAGAAGTATTAAGGTCCGAATGAAAGAACACCAAGCAGCTATTAGGAACATTGGGAACAAAACAGGGCTAGACAGACATATACAAGCAAGTGGACACTCCATAAATTGGGACTCAGTGAAAATAATCGCCCACCAGTCAAACTTAGTAAAGAGGAAACTAGAAGAAGGGATCGAAATAGCAAGAAGAAGAAGTACCACAATTAACGATAATTGCAGATGGACTCTTCCAATTGAGTGGCAGCAACTACTCCAGTGACATAGTCCTGATGACGAACTAGGCTTTAGTTCGAAAATTTGACAACCAACTATCATGAAAAATAACCTCTATAAGACCCGTAAAAAAGTTATTCCACAATCACTATGAATAGAGGTGCCATAAATGCATTTACAACTAGGATTAAAAACTACTTTAACAAAGCACGCTTCTCAGGTTGTGAACAACAAGAAAGTGGGTCCAATACTGAAAATCCTGCTGATGATTTTGCAGATGACGATCTTGCAGAATGGAGTGAAATTGCCTCATCAGGTATTGTGTTTTCTGATTATGTTGATTGTGACGCAAATATGCATACTCGTAGAGTCTGCCAAATGCAATCTGATGATGTTTAGGATCAACAGATCCGAACAAGTGCATCAGATTCTGATGAAGCAGAACCAAAAGTTAGCTGCTTTACTGGTGCTGCTAATGGTATAGAATATGTTAAAAACTATTTGATGTGCTTCGATATTAATTATGACATTTTTCATGCACTTCATAAAATTGAAGCGGCAATTTATAATGACAAACGTTCAGAAAAAAATCTCTAAAGCATTTCTTTTCTACAGTGTAATACTAAGGTAATCAATGCCTATTCTGTTTATACAAGTTAATTAGTACTGATTGATGTTATGTTTCATGCAGTTTATAATACTGAAATCGTTATTTAAAAAGCTAAATGCTCGGGAAAAAGTAAACTAATGTAGTTCTTTAACAATTTTAAAGTATGCCTAAATTTTGATGCTACATATTGAAGTCTAATATCTATAAATTATGTACTTAATATGTAAAGTAAATGTGTATGTACTACATAACATGTTTGATAATAAATATCATAATTAAAAGTACTATACATAACTTGGGATTTAAGGTCAGGTGATGTGCAACATCACAGTCTCTCCTTGACAAATGTCAACCCCGCCTTCTCATGGTGCATTCTGTTCCCACTAAAGGGGCTCTGACGACCGCCAATAGCGGTATAACTATACCATCGGGATTAGAGGAAATGCTATCCCACACTCACCAACCCGCTTGGCCAGCGTGGTGAGTTATGGCCAAACCCCTCCAAAATGACTTCACAACTTAAATCTTGGCCCTGTCTCCGGCAGCTGGAATGTACCTGGCCAAAGCAGCGGCCAGTGCGACATGAAGGCAGAGGGTGCTAAGAATCCCTGGAGGACTGGACTAGGCTGCCATCTGATGCTGTCCTTGGCTACGTATAATGTACGCTCCGTATCTTCTGATTCAAGGCTTCTCGAGTTGGAAGAGGAACTACAAAGGATCAAGTGGGACATCGTCGGGCTAAGTGAGGTAAGGAGAAAAGGAGAAGATTTCATTGAACTGAAAAGTGGACATCTCTTCTACTATCGTGGGACAGATACTGACAGAACTAGTGGTGTTGGATTTATAATAAACAAGAAACTGAAGGATAAAGTTGTAGAAATTGAAAGTTCCTCTGACAGAGCTGCACGACTCGTTATTCAACTCTCGAGAAGATACAAGGCTCAGATTATTCAAACTTATGCACCCACCACAAGTCATCCTGAAGAAAAAATTGAAGAATTTTATGAGGAAATTCGTCATCTAAATAATAAAGGTAAGCAGCACTTGAAGATAATTATGGGAGATTTCAATGCAAAAATAGGGCAACGGCAACAGAATGAAACTTCAGTAGGTAAATTCGGTCACGGCAACAGAAACCAGCGTGGAAATACTCTCGTATAGTTTGCAGAGGCAGAAGGGTTTTTTGTCTCGAACTCCTTTTTCACGAAAAAGCCACACAGGAAATGGAAAATCCAAATGGGACAAGTAAAACTGATTTTATTATGTGTAACAAAAAATTTGTCATAGAAGACTGCAGTGTGCTAAACAAGTTCAACACAGGTAGTGACCATAGATTGGCGAGATGTAAGATGCACCTCAACACTAAACTCAAACGTGGCAAGCTCATAAGACAAACAAAATGTATTGATATAACCAACCTTAAAAACACCATAATACCTTTAAGTTGGAACTGAAGAACAGATTATCTGCTTTAGAAGGCCTAACATCGGAAGAAGTGGATATTTCTGAAGTTAACAGAAAAGTAACCAAAGCTCTTATGGAAACAGCAACAAAATTAGCTGGGTATAAGAACAAGTTGCATGTGAACAAATTTGCAGAAAAAACCAAAATGTTGATGCAAAAAGGAAGAGAGATGAGGACAACTAAAGAAGATGTGACTTCCAAAGTGGAATATATAGAGCTATGCAAGACAGTATGAAAAAGTGTCACTGAAGACGTAAGGAAATTCAACTGTGAACTAGTGAGGAAAGTAGTTGAAAACAACCAAAGCCTAAAGATAGCAAAGGGACATCTCAGTAAAGGAAGAAAACAGATTATGGCACTGAGGAAAGGAGATGGTTCTGTAACAAGAAGTAGAGGCGAAATTTTGACAAGAGTGAAAGATTTCTACTCCAAATTATATGAAAGGGATGATACATGTACTCCAGACATCATGAAAGGTACCAGTACCAGAGTTCTTCCAGTCCTTCCAGCAGGAGTTGCACATGCAATCAAGAACATGAAGTGGGGAAAAAAAGCTCCAGGAGAAGATGGAATTACTGTAGACATCATACAAGAAGCAAGTGGAGAAATCAAAACAGTACTCGCCCAAATTTTCACTCGATGCCTTAATGAAGGGAAGATTCCTGAGGATTGGAACAATGCTACAATGATTGTGCTACATAAAAAAGGTGACATTGAGGATCTCAGGAACTACAGGCCTATCAGCCTCCTGTCAGTGGTTTATAAAATCTTCACTAAAGTTCTTTCACACAACTTGAAGGTAACACTGGACATGGCTCAACCGAGAGAACAAGCTGGATTCAGGAGTGGCTACAGCACAATAGATCATATCCACGTGCTGAGAGAACTAATTGAAAGAGCGAGGGAATATGAACTTCCATTGTGCATGGCTTTTATCGATTATGAAAAAGCCTTTGATTCGGTGAAACCATCAGCAGTTATAATGGCTCTGAAATCCTGCAGTATTGAAGATGCATACATTAATATTATTAATAACATCTATGAAAATGCAAGTGCAAAGATTCGGCTGTTTGAAAATTACACACACATAAAAATTGGAAAGTGAGTGAGACAAGGTGACACCATATCTCCGAAGCTCTTTAATGCCACATTGGAAAATGTCTTTCAATCACTGAACTGGGAAAACAAAGGGATAAAGATTAATGGAGATTATCTAACTCACCTTCGTTTTGCTGATGACATAGTCATTTTTGCAACTACCTCATCAGAACTGCAGAGTATGACACAGGAACTTGCTGACAAGAGTAAAGAAGTGGGATTAAAAATTAACTTTCAAAAGACAAAAGTGATATACAATGCTTTTACAAAAAATGAAGATTTATCGATTGATGGGGAAAAGCTGGAGATAACCAATACCTACGTTTATCTTGGACAGCAGATATCAAGTGAGGGTCACATTGATGAAGAAATTAATCGGCGTATAAAAGTTGCCTGGAGAGTTTCTGGAAGAAACAGCATAATTTTCAAGAGCAATATGCCATTATGTCTTAAAAGAAAAGTGTTTGATCAATGCATCCTTCCAGTGCTTACGTATGGTGCAGAGACATACAAAGACTACAGACAACTCAAAGTAGCATGAAGAGATGCATGCTTGGTGTAACCAGGAGAGATAAGAAGAGGAACTTGTGGATCAGAAAAATTACAAGAGTGGAAGACATCATGATCAGAGTTAAATTCCTGAAATGGCAATGGGCTGGACATACTGCCAGAAGTATAGACCAACGATGGACAGCCGAAATTTTAGATTGGATTCCAAGGGACAGGAAAAGACCCAGAAGAAGACCACATGGGAGATGGGTGGATAAAATTCGAAAGTATGCGGGAGTAACATGAAGGAGACTGGCATAAACAGATCGTTGTGGAAGAAACTTGGGGAGACCTTCGTCCAGCAGTGGATTGATAATGGTTGGCAATGATGATGATGATGACATAACTTAAATTTCACTGAATGAAAGAAAACTTAGCTGCTTATGTATTCTGTTATGAACTATAGCTTAATTAATTTGAATGTTTCATTTGGAAGGCGCTTCCTTGATTTAGCGAATTCTGCAATTTTACGTACAAGACTGTTGGATCCCTTGAAGTTCGTTAATTTGACTGTATAATCAATTTAAACTATGAATTTGTAGAAAAAAATATTCGTTTTAGAAACTGGGGAAATATTTCTAACTTTGTGTATCACAATTACCACTGTGAAGAACCGACAGATTATTTTATCATACTGCTGCATCACACTGATCAGGAAATTCTGTTATCAAGTAACCAAGGCCGATGTTTAGATAAAAAACATTATCATAAATTTAGATATTTTATACTAAAAATAATTAGCATGAAAATATCTTTTTCAATCCCCAACTCTTGTTTATTATCATCACTTCATGAATTGTCCTTATTCGATAATTCTGCAATTCCACTGTACAGTATAAAAAAGTTTCTTAATCTTAATCATTTTTTTTTACTTTAAATTACTAAATAACTACTTTTGTAACATGATTTAAACTTTTTAAAGTCCAGCCAATCGAAAACATGACCAAGTGAAAAAGTAGAAGAAACAAAACAAGAGAAGGTAATTTCAAACTGATCACACTTCCTGTTTTCCAGATGGTACTAATCATTATGCATCGCATACTGGATCAGAAAATGTTTTGAAATTGTATCAAAAGGCTTTAGTTTCTTTCCATTGCCATCTAAATAATATTTTGTCTCAATGCACCAAAACTCTTTAATAACCAACATCTACATACACAATATCATCATACTTAAGAGACCTGCAAGTTAACCAGATCATTCATCCACAAAACAGAGGTTACACATCATATGGATACAATTCTTTATTAACATCCCCAAGAAACCATTATATTGCTCTGGTAGTTTGGAGCAATGCCTCTTTGGAGAGTTTGCTACAAGACAACCATAGGCTACAGTATGGGGAGGGAGGGGGATTTCTGAAGCGCTAAAAATTACAAAGGAAATTGTAAAGAATTTTTTAAGCAAAAATATGTACTTCCTTTACAAAAATGTCTGCAAAGCAGGAGGCAGGTGAGTTAAAATAAATTTAAAATAGGTGTAAAAAATGCATTTATCTTTATTTTGCACGTTAACATTGCAGACTTTTATGACAATTACTTTAAGCATAAGTACACCTTCCCTGTTGTAATCCTTGTAAAGATCTCATAATAAAAGTCTAAATTTTCTATGATCACCTACACATAGACAACAGTAGCTGAAAACATTTTTTTCTTATACTAATCTTCTTCTTGGTTACTCAGTCCAAGGACTGGTTGTTCAGTAGATGTACTCTGTCTCTCCAATCCTCTCTATTCTCTTCAAATGATAGTATGTCCTAGTATTAGTGTCTTGGAGTAACTGTGCCACAAAACTATTCCTTGGCCATCCTCTTCCTCTAGTCTTGAATTTTCTCTTCCAAAACTTTCAGAATCGGTCCTCCATGAAGCAATGTGTGTCCCATCTATAACATTCTTTTTTTCTTTAACATGCTGATCAGATTGCTGGGTTCTCCCACTCTCTCCAGGACCTCCTCATTAATCTTCCTATCAAGCCAACTTATTCCCTCCATTCATCTATATCTCCACATCTCAAATGCCTCCAGCCTTTTCACTTCCCACTTGGCCAATGTCTATGTCTCAGAACCGTAGATAGCCACTGGCCAAACATATTGCATATGCCTTTAAAATTCTCTTCCTCAGTTTTAGATCTATATTTTTGTGGCTGTCAGTAGTCTTTGTCTCCCTCTAAAAGCCGTTTTTGCCATCCCCAATCTCATTCTAATTTCCTTTTCACATCTCGCATCTTCAGTAATAATGTGACCCAAATGATTTAACTTGCTCGATGTATTGTCCTTTAATTTTAAGGAAAGCCTATTTTAGAACTTTCCCTCTTACCATTAGTTTTGTCTTATTTTTATTTATCTTCATTCCATAGATGTCTGCATTTTTGTGTGTTTTTGACATCATGCGCTGTAACGATTTGGCTGATCCCAAAACTATTGCCTCGTCCTCAGCAAACTTAATGGCCTTAATTCTCTTTCCATTAACCCAAACTCCTTCACTGGTGCTCTCAAAGGCCTGATCCATCATAACTTCGGCATAAATACCAAACAAGCCAGGTCACAACAAGCATCCCTTATTTATTAAGACTGGAGCAGTTACTCCCTCTTGAATTGAAATCAATGTTTCCTGATTTATGTACAGATTTTTGAAATATACTAATATTCTAGTATTTAATGAATAATCACTAAAAAATTATTCAGTTTTATTTCCTTGATATTGTAATACCAAACAAGAATCATGTGGCTTTATTTAATTCATGAGACATTTCTATATGAATTAACAAAAACATTCTCTATCTTATAAAAATGCACTACATGCATGAAAAATTAAATAATTTCGAAGAAATCTTTTTATGACAGTACTTCACATTAATTGCAGCTATGCACTAAGATTTTATTTCCTACTAAGTGATATACATCACACCACACCTGATTTGTTAATTTTCAAGCTTTAAAAAAGCAATAAAGGAACTTCATATTCTTGTTTTGTCCCAGATCAAAGAAGGTACTTATGCACTATATTTCATACAAGAACATAACTTCTACTTTCATTCTTACAACCTGCTCTAACAAAAATGGATTTTGACCACAATAATCCCATGTAACAGAAAATGTTCTTCTTGGACATAACTAAAGCTATATGGAAATTTACGAAATTCAACAATGCTTTTAGCTTTAAACTTAAAATGTATTTATACTATGTGGGCCAAATATAAATGAGATTTTTGAGAAACCCATAGCATGTGGAGCTTGTAACCAAAATACAGGGTAAATGCATCATTGCCGCCCCGGTGGCGCAGTGGTCTAAGGCGCTGACCTCTGATCATTCGTCCGTAAGGGGTCCGGGTTCGAATCCCGGTCAGGCATGGATGTTGTGTTTGTCTTACGGCACTGGCTCTCTCCCTTCCCTGGAACCAGTTACCCTAAATTAGGGACGGGCGACTGCTTATAGCCCATTGAGTTGCTCACGGTGGTCGTTAAACCTCCAAACAAAAAAAAAAAAAAAAAAATGCATCATTTGCTGATTGTCAGTGCCTAGGATGTGCAGTTATCTCAGCAGCACTATGCACTGATGATGATCTGGAAAACTAACAACATTGCAAGACAGAACTACATCTACATGCTTTTTTACTCTTAAAAGTAGGCTTCCCCTTAAGCCATATTTAATGAAGTAGATTTTGCAATGAAGAGGTGGAAGTAAAAAATTTTAACGAGACTCAATATGTGGGCAGTTCACATTAATACCTGTACTACTTTCAAATTTTACATTAAGGCAAACCTACATTAACGGTATACACATAGGATAGTACGCACTTCGTTCTAAGCGAAGTACAGTGAATGATTTCATTGCGTGCCCAACAAGTACGTTTCAAATAAGGGTAGGAATTTTAAAAAAATGCTCACTTTGGATGATGAAAAGTTTTCACCATGAAGGATTTTCTTACGGGGGGAGGCACAAAATTGCTATTTCATTCAAGTTTTAACAGTTCCACGAACAAGAAACCTTAGTACTAGAATGTTTCTTTACATATTAGACCTAGTTACAGAAACAGATGGTAAAAGTAATATGTATTCCTTGAATAAAAACTGTATTCAGCCATTTTGAGGTCACTGCTCTCATTAAGCCGAGAGATCCACCGGCTAGCATTACGGAAGTTAATTTTTGTATGCAAACCATATTTTCGCAGAAATTGTTCAGTTTTGTTTAAAGAATACCAAACAGTGTTTTCTTCCTTGCCGGTTCAAATTAATTTACATAACATCACAAGTTGCACCTGCTGAGTTTCCCATCCCTTTAACATGTTGTAAACAAATGCGCAGGGCATTAATCGCTGCCATTTCAACTTTTGCCTCAAAGTAAAGCAGAATGGCAAAAAGGCCCGTACTTTTAGGGATGTTTATGAATCACACGTACATTTTTTTTTTTATTGGAGGTTTAACGACCACCGTGAGCAGCTCAATGGCTATAAGCAGTCGCTCGTCCCTAATTTAGAGTCCCTGGTTCCAGGGAAGGGAGAGAGCCAGTGCCGTAAGACAAACACAACATCTATGCCTCACTGGGATTCGAACCCGGGCCCCGTTCGGACGAATGATCAGAGGCCATCGCTTAGACCACTGCGCCACCGGGGCGGCAAACACACGGGATTCGCGAAAGTATGTGTACCATAGCATATAACCTCATTTCTTTCCTTGGCGAAATATTCTTGCTGAAATATTTTGGTGAAATATTCTTGTTACTAATGGAGAAAAATAAATATATAATTTCAAAGCTTTTGTTTTCAGTAAAATTAAATAAAATTATCTATTAACATTGGTGAGATGTTCTCTGTCTAAGAATAGCAAAGTAATCACTCATGTCTCAAGTTGTCTGAGCTTTCAGAACAACTTATTAGTATATGAGCTATTTGCTTACGTCATAATCTCTTTTTCTAGCGATTAACAACTCCCTGTTAATCGCTAGAAAAAGTATCTGAGGCTAAAAGCATGTCCATGCTAAAAAGGAGCAATTATTTACGAATTTGGGGCAGCTAATTTCAGGGAAGGGAGAGAACCGGCGCCGTAGGACAAATGTAACTACAGTGCCTCATATAGACATTGAAATCGGGCCCATCCACGGCAATTTAATCATCCACCAAGTCTGACGTTATCTTCGTGATGTTAGAGTGAGTAGCTGAAATTTCTCAGTTTATTAGTTGGTTCTATGCATAGTAACAGAATTAACAAATAGTATTACAGATCTTAGACAACCTCATGACGTCATGAAGTAATCGCTTAAAAAGGCCTTTAGTGGCCAAGCTTCAAGAGTAAGGGAGGAGCTACTGTAACATCGCTATGAACCAGGGGAGCCGACTTCACCAAATTATTGAGGGGGTAGGTGTTAAGAGATCAGACGTGGGAAGAGCAGTCTGCTCCTTTGTCAGAAGGAAATTAAAAGGGGGAGGAATAAGCTACGAGATATATTTTATTCCTTTGCTGAATATTAATGTTTTAAAAAATGAAATTCAGCCTGCGATTTCACAAAAAACTTGAGATATATTTTGTTTCCAAACGTTTATCAAAAATATAAAAAATTAGCGCTGTAACTCAAACAAAGAACGATAAGCACAAAAAAATAAATATATACATAAAGGCTCTAGAGATTATACGTTTCTGTATTTTTATTTATTTTATTTTTCATAATTGTTTTAAACATCACAAGAACATGTTGAACAAAATACGGGGCTGATAATCAAGTTTCTTTTCAAATAAACAATGTTTTGTACAAGAAAAAAGTTTATTTGTTTTGTTATTTATAAATTGTTCAGAAATAAATCGTTTTTTTTTTGTTGTTTTTTTTGGAGGTTTAACGACCACCGTGAGCAACTCAATGGGCTATAAGCAGTCGCCCGTCCCTAATTTAGGGCCACTGGTTCCAGGGAAGGGAAAGAGCCAGTGCCGTAAGACAAACACAACATCCATGCCTCACCGGGATTCGAACCCGGACCCCTTTCGGACGAATGATCAGAGGCCATCGCTTAGACCACTGCGCCACCGGGGCGGCATAAATCGCTTTGGCCTCACAAGGTGGAACTTGGTTGACTTTATGAGGCCAAAGAGATTATTCAATTAAACTGGACGAAAAATAGTGGCCGCCCCGGTGGCGCAGTGGTCTAAGCGATGGCCTCTAATCATTCGTCCAAAAGGGTTCTGGGTTCGAATCCCGGTGAGGCATGGATGTTGTGTTTGTCTTACGGCACTGGCTCTCTCCCTTCCCTGGAACCAGTGACCCTAAATTAGGGACGGGCGACTGCTTATAGCCCATTGAGTTGCTCACGGTGGTCGTTAAACCTCCAATCAAAAAAATATATATTGGCCGCCCTGGTGGCGCAGTGGTTTAAACGATGGCTTATGACCATTCGCCCGAGAAGGGACCGGGTACCGCCCCCGGTGGCGCAGTGGTCTGAGCGATGGCTTCTGATCATTCGTCCGAAATGGGTCCGTGTTCGAATCACCGTGAGGCATGGATGTTGTGTTAGTCTTACGGCCCTGGCTATCTCCCTCTCCTGGAAACAGTGGCCCTAAATTAGGGACGGGCGACTGCTTATAGCCCATTGAGTTGCTCACGGTGGCTGTTAAACCTCCAATAAAATATATATATATATATATATATATATATATATATTGGGTAGGCACTGCCCCCTAGTGAAATTATTAGGGGGAGAAGATTCACCTTGCCCCCCCCCCTATAGTCGGCGCCTATGCTATGAATGGACCATTGTGATCCTAGCCTTTGGTGTTGGTTCTTTTCAACTTGGTTTTGTTTCCTGTTTCCGAATTTAACGACCACCATGAGTAACTGGTAGTATATTTCGATAAGCAGTATTTGTCCCTAATTTAGGGCCAATGGTTCCAGGAAGAAACTAGAAAACAGAGCCACTGCCGTCGGCTGAACAGACCCCATACTGGCAGAAATGGAACAATTCCTGTATCCAACGGTGGGTGCTGAACAGTTATTTGCAAAGCACTCCGTTTTGAAATCGCGGATTCGATAAACCATGTGAGAACTTTTAAATGCATGGGCTTAGCGTCGCGCCCCCTCAAACTTCAAGAGTCGAAATAGTAATAACTAGTCGTTCGCCTTTTAAATGTTATAAAGTGTGACATACAGCCAATGGAACAACGGTACGCAATAGCGAGCATTTTTTTTTATTGGAGGTTTAACGACCACCGTGAGCAACTCAATGGGCTATAAGCAGTCGCCCGTCCCTAATTTAGGGTCACTGGTTCCAGGGACTGGAAAGAGCCAGTGCCGTAAGACAAACACAACATTCATGTGTGTGTGATTGTGATTGGAGGTTTAACGACCACCGTGAGCAACTCAATGGGCTATAAGCAGTCGCCCGTCCCTAATTTAGGGTCACTGGTTCCAGGGACTGGAAAGAGCCAGTGCCGTAAGACAAACACAACATTCATGTGTGTGTGATTGTGATTGGAGGTTTAACGACCACCGTGAGCAACTCAATGGGCTATAAGCAGTCGCCCGTCCCTAATTTAGGGTCACTGGTTCCAGGGAAGGGAGCGAACCAGTGCCGTAAGACAAACACAACATCCATGCCTCACCGGGATTCGAACCCGGACCCGTTCGGACGAATGATCAGAGGCCATCGCTTAGACCACTGCGCCACCGGGGCGGCAATAGCGAGCATTGCTTTCCAGCAATCAGTCCATGTAAAATAGCATGCAATCATTTGATGATGGTTTTCATCATCAGATAACTGCGTGAAGAGCTTTGAAAGGCATATTTTTTTAATCTTCATTAGGGTGAATGAATGCAAGCCTCGTACACATCGTAGTTTTGGATAAATTATGGCACTTGAACAGGAGCATTTTTAGAGAAAATATTTTCGAGAATCCCCCCCCCCCATATTGCTCACGCTGCGCCTATGTTTAAATGCATTAACTTTAATGGCTGTTGAAAGTAATGTCACTGGCTTCCAACTAATTGTTCGAGATGGGTCCGGGTTCGAATTCCGGTAACACATTGATGTCGTGTTTGTCTTACGGCATTGGCTCTTTCCCTTCCTTGAAACCAGAGGCCCTAAATTAGGGATGGGCGAGTGCTTGTAGCCTTTTGAGTAGCTCATGGCAATGGTCATAAGCCAGCGCTTAGACCACTGCGCCACCGAAGTGGATGATCCATTTAATGTCGACCATCTCAGTCCACTTTACAACCACCAGCTGTTGATCCGAAATCGAAAGTTGTTTGGGCTACGTTAAAGGTAGTATATCACTTGAGGGAGCAACACTTAATGCCGTTCTTCTCTATCTCACACTGTTCTTTCTACGATGTTATGTCGCAACTGTTAATGTCTCTCAGTCAATTCATAGTGATGCGCTATCAGAAAATAGATTTAAAAAAACAACAACCTAATGTCAATTCATTGGGACGTATCATTAACCGCAACAGATGTGCTGGACAAAATGTCAAGAAGATCGAGACGGTTTAACATTACAGGGTGTGTACGGTATTTGAGGACATGTGATTGAGCGCCTGCAGTTATGTGTAAAATAATTTCTGGACCTTTATCTTTACAGAGCATAAATGGCAGACTCTCAGCTAACGCAAGAAATGAAAAGACACGCCGTGATCGTTGCGCTACACGCACAACACAGCAATGTTGAGATTGCAAGATTTTTGAAAGTCGCCAGATCGTTTGTGAACAAGGTTCGGAAGGAGTTGGAAGCCTCTGACGGACATGTGTCGCCTGTAGCGAAGCGCAAAAAGCACTCACAACTTTCAAACTGTATGAGAACACCACAATTCGTACAACAGGTCCAAGACATTATCGATGCGAACCTCGGTACGTTCATCAGAGCCATTGGCCGAGATATACAGGTTTCCGAGGGCACAATCCGCACTGTGGTGCATGAGGACAGTCGTTATCAGTCGTACGTGCGTAGGAAAGGGCAGTTCATGTCGGCGAAGACACAAGAACAACGACTGCTTCGAGCAAAGCGATTACTGAACAAGGTGAAACATCCAGAGGAACCTGGATTGCTCTGGTTTTTCTCGGATGAAAAAAACTTCGACCAGGACCAAAAGGTGAACCGGAGAAATGACAGATGGTTATGTGCGGATCCTTCCGATGTCCCACGTGTTATGCACACCAAGTTTCCCGTAACTGTGATGGTTTTAGGGGTGGTGAGCAGCGAAGGCCACGTCACGCCACCTCACTTCTTCCCACAGGGTCTTCGAGTGATTGCTGCTGACTACATTGAGGTGCTGGAAACAGTTGTGAATCCCTGGATAGACAGCTTACGCAATGCAAGGCCGTGTGTCTTTCAGCAGGACTCTGCACCTGCACATAAAGCTCTGACAACACAAGACTGGATGGCAACCATCTGCATGATCACATCACACCCAACTTATGGTCACCTAACTCGCCAGATCTCAATCCCCTGGACTATTACACGTGGGGCGTTGTTGAACGGGAAGCTAATCGACATCCCCACACAACCATTGGTTCAGTAAAGGCCACCATTAGCCGAGTAATGTCCGACATCCTGAAGGACCATGTAATTCAGGCATGTCAACGCTTTCGGTCTCGCATTGAAGCCGTCATTGCGGCTAACGGCGGTTACGTCGAATAAACCTGTTCTCCAATCATTACTGCATCTGTGTACCGCATTTTGTATGAATAAAATACGTTATTTCCTACTATCTGCAGAGTGTCCTCAAATACCGTACGCACCCTGTATTTTGTGAGGGGTTGACTATGTTGGATTATCTTTTTATTTATCTATGCTCTAAATTTATGTGCTAAGCAAAACATATTTTTTAAATTTCATGTGTGTGATCTCTGTTTTCATATAAAATACAGGGTGTCCCATAAAGGCGTAACCAATTTCAAATAATCATAACAGTTTTGATATACAGATGATTTCAATACACAACTTGTATTAATTGACAGAACAGATTAGGAAGTTTTATAGACATTCAACATGTGCACCATTTGTTACCCGAATAACGTTTAAACGGTATTCCAGTTCCAACCATGTTCGTTCGAGAATGTCCATAATAACTTTCTGCAGTGCACGTGTAATCAAACCTCACTCTTGATGAATCCTATAAAAAAAGCCAAGTCTGGCGAGCGTGGGGCCCATGCAATGGGTGGGACCAATGGCTCCCATAGGGGATTGAGGGGGGCTGAACCCCTCCAGCCGTTGGTATAGCCAAATTTTTGATAAATTTAAAACACAAGAAACCTTTTTTAAAGCATATTTTAAAAATAATAAGATATTAATGATTGATTGTATTATTTGTGTTGTATTTTAGAATCTTGTACATTTACTAAAATGTTCGACAGCCTTGAGGAGGTAAAGGGCCGCAGGCCTCTGATCATTCGTCCGTAAGGGATCCGGGTTCGAATCCCGGTGAGGCATGGATGTTGTGTTTGTCTTACGGCACTGGCTCTCTCCCTTCCCTGGAACCAGTGACCCTAAATTAGGGACGGGCGACTGCTTATAGCCCATTGAGTTGCTCACGGTGGACGTTAAACCTCCAATCCCAAAAAAAAAAAAAAAAAAAAAAAAAAAAGGAGGTAAGGATTTGTCTTAGCCCTCCCCCTCCCTTCTCTAAAGGCTGGTTTACACTGGGCGAGTTGGCTTGGACAAGTAGTTTTCAAGTCAGTTTGAAAGGGGAAACTTGAAAGCGGAGTCCGTTTACACTGTTCAAGTGTTTGCTTCAAGAATCAAGCGTGGTGCGGAATTTTAACGTAAACATGGCGGATCAAGCGTTGGTCCCTCATGCTAGTCAACTTTATAGCCAATATGGCTTGTTATAGACGAGCATTCACACCGCTTGTACTTCCCCGCACCCACAGAGCTTACAGCTGTAACCATCATTACTCTCGAATTCTTTTTTTGTTTTATAGTATCATTTACGAAACAATATAATTTAAAACTTCTAGTTTACCATAAATTATAATGGAAATGATGAACCAATGGTAGTTTAAATTGTAAGAAGTAATCCCTCACAAAATGTTACAGCTGACTACATACATTGTGGGATAAATTATTACAACAGTCTTTAAATAAAGTAGAGTCAACTGACCTGTTTTCGTATTTTTATTTATGTGAAAATATACCCTACATAATTATGAATATTGATTCACAAATCTTGCTCTCACAAAACTAACATTAATAATAAAAATATTTTTAGTAAATTCTACATTTTGCTGAAATGCTTTTCATGTATAACATACCACATTGCTCAGAATATAGACTTCACCCGTGATATGATATCTCAAGAAAAAGCAAACCATACCTACACGTTATTATAGGAGCGTGGTTATAAGTCACACCCCGTTTTTGCACAAACCATTAGAAATGTATGAATAAAAATGTCTAAAAAAATACCTGATAATTTTAAACTGTTGAAGTCCCCCTTTTCATTCATTTAGGATGAAGGGCCTTAAAAATATATTTCATTTTCGGAGGTAATTTGGCTGCCCCTCAAATTCTGAGGCCCTGTGCACGTGCAGAAATCAGCCCCTGCTTCTTACATGAACGAAGTTTACAATTTTAACGTTATGTTTTGCTTAGAATTCGCCACAATGCTCGTGTATTTGAACTTAAAATAAAAATCTGAAGGAGCCTCAAAATAATTAAGAATTTTATAAATTCAGCATTTTCCTACACATTGGCAACAAGTTACGATGCGAAATTGGAAATATTTGCGATGAAAGAAGGCAATTCGGCCAACAAAAAACGCATTGCAATAGCATTGAAAACAACGAGATAGAAGTACGTAGAGTTCTTACGTCGGCGAACGGGTGAAGCCACCAGAAACAAGTGGCAGCCATGTTTGATGAGGTCCGTTCCGTGTTTCGAAAGGGAGTTTTCGTAATATATGGTTTGATCAACGAGATAGAAGTACGTAGAGCGCTTACGTCGGGGAACGGGTGAAGCCACCGGAAACAAGTGGCAGCCATGTTTGATGAGGTACAGAACGATTTCCGTTCCGTGTTAAGAAAGGGAGTTTTCGTAATATATGGTTTGATGGTAAATAAGGAAATAACTCAGAAATGTTGTTATAAACACCTAGGGGCGAGACTAAAACTTTAACGTATCAAATAACGCTTTTCATTGTTAGTTGGCGGCAATAGTGTTTTAAAAGAAAATTATATTTTAATGGATGCAGCTTGCTCTCGTTGAATAAAATCTCATGCCGTAATTTTTTGACATTTCACAAATTTTTTGGAACCAATTTTCAGTGGAATATAAGTCAGCGGTAATAGAGTAAATGAAAAAAAAAAAGAAATAAAAAATACAGTTGCAGTCAATCCGCAATTTCGGTAAAAATCTTAGATATTCGTGGGTCATCACCATGAGAATGCTGAATCATCCCACAGCTTATCACTCCAAATACATAGACGCCAAATATTTGATGAGAGTTTTAAATGAAAAAAAAATAGTTCGAAGAAAAACGGAAAACAAACAATGAGTTTACACAGCCAAGAGGTACCAATATTAAAATACCTTTACCAACTGCCCCTATCTTATATAATCAGAAGAAAACTACTGCTTAACTGGTTCTTATTTAATAAAAATTAAAAGTCCTTAGCACTGGGCATGTTTCTAATCTGTTTGTTAGCCTTAACATTCGACAACACAGATCTGTAAGCCTTATTCGTGGGTAGGCAAGGCAATTGTGGTAACTTGACCATAATAAAGGTATCTCACAGTACATACACTAAATACTTCACACAATATAATTCTCTCTCTATGTATATATATATAAGACCCAGAAGATGACCCCATGGGAGATGAATGGATGAAATTCGAAATCATGCAGGAGTGACACGGAGGAGACAGGCTCAAGACAGACAACTGTGGAAGAAACTTGGGGAGGCCTTCATCCAGCAGTGGATTGATAATGGTTTATGTTATACATATATCAGTAGAAAGAAGTAAAGCACACTCGTGTAGTAATTAGACCACATCAACACTGCACCTTGCTGCAGGAATTAGACGTAGTAGAAATAAACATAGAATTAACCAGAAGCAACCCACTTTCATGGTTCTAGACAAAAATGACATAGAATAAAACAACTCAGGAACTCCAAATCACTCTTTAGGGAAAGACATCTGGAGCCCCAAAGTTATATCATAGCTTAAGTGTTACCGAAAAAACCCCAGAAGACCCCATGGGAGATGGGTGGATGAAATTCGAAAGCATGTCGGAGAAACATGGAGGAGATAGGCTCAAGACATACAATTGCGGAAGAAACTTGTGGAGACCCTCATCCAGTAGTGGATTGATAATGGTTGACAATGATGATAATGATATATATATATATATATTTTGATTATATACAGTATACATATATTGCAATGATAATAGTTGTCAATGATGATGATATATATATATCATCATTGTGAACCATATATATATAGCATAATCATTGTCAACCATATATATATATATGGTTTAATGATGATATATATGGTTGACAATGATGATATATATATATACCATTATCAATCCACTGCTGAATGAAGGTCTCCCCAAGTCTCTTCCACAATTGTGTGTCTTGAGCCTGTCTCCTCCATATTACTCCGGCATGGTTTCGAATTCCATCCACCCATATCCCATGGGGTCTTCTGTCCTTCGAAATCCAGTTCAAAATTTCAGTCGTCCATCGGTGGTCTGTTCTTCTGGCAACATGTCCAGCCCATTGCCATTTCAGTGGTTTCACTCTCTCTCTCTGTATATATATATTCTTTTAGTTGTCTGCATTCTTTGCATGTCTTTTTGGTATCAAAAGAAAAATCTTTCTACACATCCTGCTTTTCTTTTTTAGTTAAGGTCATACATACAGTATATATATATACACCTGAACGTGGTTATGATGTCGCCCACCCTCTCTTTCTCTCTCTCTCTCTCTCTATATATATAAAACATTAGGTATAAACATTACTTACCTTTTTCCTGTATTTTTTATTCTGTCAGTTTACTTTTTGATGTATTTTAACAGCAGGAATAGGCTAACCCTTTTTTGATGAAAATTATTTATGTATCTACATATGTTTATTTGCTATGTATTATTTAACAATCTTCCAAGGTTTATCCGTAAGAAAAAGAATTGAAAATACTTATTCTTAAGTGCAGTTTAAATAAACTTGGTGACCTAATATATGTTGTAGTTACAGATATGTATATATATCACTTCTGTAACTCCCCTGTGACCTAGGTACAGACAGACATTGGGGCAATATGATGCTCCAAATGCTATTTACAGTTAGCAACACCAGTACCAAGTAGCTAAAAATAGTTTTATGTACTTTTTCAACCTAAAAAGACTTATAATTTTTGGTATAAAAAAAAAATCTTTCTACACATCCTGCTTTTAATATCTGGGCAGGTAAATTTTCTCTGGGCATGTATTATTTTAGATATTTTTCAAGCTCTGGGCTGAGTGACCAAAAAATTCAGATTATGGACTTTAATTTTTTTATGGGACAAGAAATTGTATTTTTTTTTTTGTTTCAGTATTAAGTATTTAATATTTTTTATTCACACTTTCATATTTTACTTTTTTTTAAGAAGCCTAGTTTTTTGTTGTCCCAAAGCTGAAATTTTGTAGTTTTCACCTGATATTTGTACACATTTTGGCAATTGTTAAGATGAACTGCACATAGTTTTTTTTTTTTTTTTGTTTCAATTTTAAGGGCACAGCCTCTTATTAATATGAAGTGAGAAATTAACAACCACTGATTTGCATTCATGATGTGCAAAAAGTTTGGCGAGCAAATGTTTATGTTTTGTGTTGTTATTTTGTGGGTTCCTTCAACAGTCTTGCTTAAAAATACAAGTGCGTCTGATTTGTATTTTAGAGAAATACAGGCACAACTTGTTCAATTCAAAGAAAGATTGATTTACGTGAGTGATATTTGTTCAATACTAACCTCTCATATATATGGTTGATGCAAAAAGAATAACTGGCAATTTATACATGGACATACTGACTGTACATTCATCATGAATCAGAGGTCACATTCTTCAAAAAAAAAAAAAAAAAAACACCACCCATCACGCAAAAATCAAATGCAAGTAGTTATTACAAAATGCTGCTAGTCCCTTTCTTTTGTATTATTCCATAATTTTTTTTTCCATTGTCATTTCATAATCGTTTGTGCCAGTTTTCATAAATATTTTGTTATTTGCATTTTTGAGGTACCATTGTACTCCCTGTTTCCTATTTTCAGTTTTAAATCAATATTGGCTGTATTTTTGCTACCCAAAAACCACACACATTGTACTAACACATTCACAAATAAAGAGTATTATGTCAAGAAATTTTCAAGCTCCCCACTCTCACTTTGTTGCAGTAATACTACAGATTAATCACTAATCAGAGACAAATGCCTAGAACACAAGCTGGGTGACCCTGTGCTTTCAGATAAAATACTAGATTGTTTCCTGACAGGTGTCAGCAAGCAATAATTTAAATTACCAATCACAATTATTACTTCTGCAATTTAAGTAACCATAAATTGATTGCTTTACCAGTATTTGCTTATCTAATGGGCATTAGCCATGGGTACATGATCTTTATCACATAAAAAGAAATTGCTGCTTCCTAAGATTTTGAAATATTTGTTGTCTTGTCAGACAAGTTGCAAGTACACTGTACAGATTCTAGAATATATATACAAATGCCATTTGCAAAACATCCTCATGTAAAAAAAACAAAAAAAAAAAACAACACTAGCATAAGTAAAAATTGTTCCCAAAAAGCCTCAAAGTTGGTAACACACAATTAACCTCATCTTCCCATAAACATGATTCAGTGTTCACATTGAGTACGACTGTTTACAAAATATAAGGAATAAAAAGTCTTAAGATAACACAGATATTGAAATGGTTCATCTGCTGGTTTAATCACCAGCTACACGGATTAGATGTCCTATTTTCTGCGTTTGATTAACTGAGCATTTACAGCTCAACCTTATTTAAAAATGCTTACTTGTGAAATGTAGGGCTAACCTTCCAAAAGTGGAGTAAATGGCATTTCATTGTTGAAATAATTATCCAAAATGTGCTGATAATTGTGAATATTCACAAATCATAACACGATCTCCGAGCAACTGAAAGAACCGAGGTGACTCCTTGACACACGCAGAATTTGTACCTCATCAAAGATGGCGGGCTCTCCCCACGTTGGCTTCAGCTGCCACAAGCAGAGAACCAATCACAGAAGCACTCTATGTATTTCTATCTCGTTGGGTTTGATGTTCAATGAGGATATAGCTCAGAAATTTTGTTATAAACACCTAGGGGGTGAGGCTAAAACTTTAATGTATCAAATAACGCTTTTTATTGTTAGTTGGCGGCAATAGTGTTTTAAAAAGAAAATGATATTTTAATGGATGCAACTTTCTCTCATTGAATAAAATCTCATGCCATAATTTTTTGACATTTCAAAAAATTTTTGGAACAGATTTTCAATGAAATATAAGTCACCGGTAATAGAGTAAATGAATAAAAAAGAAAGAAAAAAAAAGAAAAACTACAGTTGCAGTCAATCCGCAATTTTGGTAAAAATCTTAGATATTCGTCGGTCATCACCATGAGAATGCTGAATCATCCCACAGCTTATCACTCCAAATACATAGACGCCAAATATTTTATGAGAGCTTTAAATGAAAAAAAAAAAAGTTCGAAGAAAAACGGAACAAACAAACAATGAATTTACACAGCCAAGAGGCACTAATATTAAAATACTTTTACCAACTGCCCTTCTCTTATATAATCAAAAGAAAACTACCACTTAACTGGTTTTTATTTAATGAAAATTAAAAGTCCTTAGCACAGGGCATGTACCTAATCTGTTTGTTAGCCTTAATATTCGACAACATAGATCTGTAAGCCTTATTCGTGGGTAGGCAAGGCAATTGTGGTAACTTGCCCATAATAAAGGTATCTTCCAGCACATACACTAAATACTTCTCACACAATATAATTCTCTCTCTATGTATATACACTATCTACCAACAAGTAATTGGACACCCCTGCAATCGACGATATCTGCGGTTCTGATACACTTCACGGCCGCTGCCGTTAAATATCGTGTGGGAAACAACAATGCAACCAGTCGTATGCAACATGCCACGCAGTTCGGAGCTCTCTGATTTCGACAAAGGTGTAATCGTCGAGTATCACAGAAATGGCCAATCCATATGTGACACATCCAGCGAGTTGAAGTACCCAAAATCGACAGTGGTCTACGTGATTGGCAAGTGGAAGATGAAAGGTGACTGTCGGAATCTGCCTCGACCCGGCAGACCCACAAAACTGGGAGTTAGAGCCAGACGGGTGCTGGCCAGAGAAATTCGGAAGAACCGCACCAAATCGATGGGACACATCCGTGATGAGTTTCAACAGGCATCCGGGAGTGTTCTTTCGAGAAATACCATCCATAAGGAAGCCCATCTGCTCGGTTATCATGGACGTGCTGCCGCCCACAAACCTTTGATCACCAAGTCCAATAGCGCTGCTCGGCTAACGTGGTGCAAAGAACGTCGACAGTGGACCGTTGAACAATGGAAACAGATTCTGGAGTGACGAATCAAGGTTCACCATTTACCATTTGGATGGCAGGGTCTGGGTTTGGCGTCTGCCTGGAGAACGCCTCCTGCCGGAATGTATTGTGCCAACTGTGAAGTTCGGCGGGGCCCCCCGGTGGCGCAGTGGTCTAAGCGATGGCCTCTGATCATTCGTCCGAACGGGGTTCGGGTTCGAATCCCGGTGAGGCATGGATGTTGTGTTTGTCTTACGGCACTGGCTCTCTCCCTTCCCTAGAACCAGTGACCCTAAATTAGGGATGGGCGACTGCTTATAGCCCATTGAGTTGCTCACGGTGGTCGTTAAACCTCCAATAAAAAAAAGTTCGGCGGCGGTGGAATTATGCTATGGGGGTGTTTCTCCTGGTATGGCACGGGACCCGTGGTCGCAATTCCTGGTAGACTCAACGCCGAGACCTACTGCACCATTTTGGATGACCATGCACTTCCTACGTTGTGGCAGTTTTACGAGGTGGACCCATGTTACTTTCAGGATGACAATGCCCCCTGTCGTGTTGCGAGGTCCACCATGGCTTGGTATGGTGACAATGGGATTAATCGAATGGACTGGCCTGCGCAGAGCCCGAACCTTAAGCCTATCGAGCACCTCGGGACAAGTTGGAGCGTCGACTTAAGGGGTGCCCTCACCGTCCGAAATCGGTGAAGGAACTGACCTGTCTTCTCCAAGCCGAATGGAAGAAAATACTTCTAGCCGCCGTACAACGCCTGGTTGAGAGTATGCCCCGAAGGGTAGCAGCTGTAATCGCCACTCGTGGAGGCTCCACCAACTATTGAAGGTGAATAAACTTCGCTTTCCTTTGCTATCACAAGTGTCCAATTACTTGTTGGTAGATAGTGTTCATATACTGCTGGCCACCCAAAATGCAACACCAAGGACACGAGATAGGAAAACCAGATTTACTGGACATCTAACAACAGATACAAAGATGAAACGATTGAGCTTACAGGCCCGTGCGACTTACGGGAACACGCAGACATCAATACTTCGTGTGGCCCCCATGGCTGGCAATAACGGCCGCTACATCGAAAGAAAGAGGCTTTGGATATGGGCTTGGGGTATGTCGGTCCAGGCTGCTTCCACACGTTGCCACAGTTAATCAGCCGTAGCCGCGGGTGGTGCTCGCTGGGCCACTCGGTTGCCGATCAGTGACCAGACGTGTTCGATGGGCAACATATCGGGAGAACAGGCAGGCCGCGGCAGCAGCGACACCCGGTGGTCCGTGAAGAATTGTTGCACAATGCGTGCCACGTGCGGGAGCGCATTGTCCTGTTGAAACGTGGCAGCTGGTAGGTCATGCAGGTAAGGGAGGAATACAGGCTTCAAAATGTCGGAGATGTAGCTGTGGCTGTTGAGTGTACCGGCGATGCGCACCAGAGGGTGCGGGTGTCATATCCAATTGCGCCCCAAACCACAATGCCAGGCGGCCGATCGGTATGGCGATGTATAATGCAGGCGTCATACAGTCTCTCGCCGCGGTGCCGCCACACGCATATCCGACCATCATGTTGCAGGCAGAAGTGGGATTCGTCGAAGACAATGTCGTGCCATTCCATAGACCAGGGGCGTCGTTCAACGGCCCACTGCCGCCGCACTTGCCGGTGGTGTAATGTCAATGGTAATCGGAGCAATGGGCGCCGTGCAACAAGTCCCCGCTCCTGCAGACGATGTCGAACGGTACGTGCTGACACAGGTTGTTGCGCAACACACCCTAATTCCTGCGCTAACGTTCGTGATGTGGCGATGCGAGCCATCAATGCCCGCCGCACAATATGCCGGTCCTCTCGTTCGATGGTGTGCAGCGGCTGCGGCAATCGCTCACGGTCCGTCCCTCCTGCACCCACCGAATCCATACTCGCATCACTGTGGCTGGATGTCGCCACACATGGGTGCCGATGTCTCGGTACGATAAACCGCTGTCGCAATAAGCCACTATTCGTCCTCTGTCGAACTCTGAAACGTGCTGGAATGACTGCCGTATTCTGCGACGAGGCATTTTTTTTTTATTGGAGGTTTAACGACCACCGTGAGCAACTCAATGGGCTATAAGCAGTCGCCCTTCCCTAATATAGGGTCACTGGTTCCAGAGAAGGGAGAGAGCCAGTGCCGTAGGACAAATAACATCCATGCCTCACCAGGATTCGTACCCGTACCAGTTTCGGACGAATGATCAGAGGCCATCGCTTAGACCACTGCGCCACGACGAGGCATCAGGAAGCTTCCCACGCACAGGTCCGGCAGCACAACACACTTCCACTACTTACACCCCGCCTTCTGTGCACCCTTATTATAGTGCTTCTCGGTGGCATGCCGAGCGCACATGATTTGCATATGTCCTGCAATGCTAATCGTTTGCATGTCCTCTTGCGGGCGACGCATGCTGCAAATTTCAGGCCAATCGGATCTTCCTTCTTGGTGTTGCATTTTGGGTGGCCAGCCATGTATATATAAGACCCAGAAGAAGACCCCATGGGAGATGAATGGATGAAATTCGAAATCGTGCAGGAGTGACACGGAGACAGACAATTGTGGAAGAAACTTGGGGAGTCCTTCGTCCAGCAGTGGATTGATAATGGTTGATGTTATACATATATCAGTAAGAAGCAAAGCACACTCACATAGTAATTACACCACACCAACACTGCGCCCTGCTGCAGGAATTAGACGTAGTAGAAATAAACATAGAATTAACCACAAGCAACCCACTTTCGTGGTTTTAAACACAAATGACATAGAATAAAACAACTCAGAAACCCCAAACCACTCTTCAGGAAAAGACATCTGGAGCCCCGGAGTTAAATCATAGCTTAGGTGTTACCGAAAAAACCCAGAAGACCCTATGGGGGATGGGTGGATGAAATTCGAAAGCATGTCGGAGTAACATGGAGGAGATAGGCTCAAGACATACAATTGCGGAAGAAACTTGGGGAGACCTTCATCCAGTAGTGGATTGATAATGGTTGACAATGATGATAATGATATATATATATATATATATATATTGATTATATACAGTATACATATATTGTAATGATAATAGTTGTCAATGATGATATATATATCATATTGTCAACCATATATATAATAGCATCATCATTGTTAACCATATATATATATATGGTTTACAATGATGATGATATACATATATGGTTGACGATGATATATATAACATTATCAATCCACTGCTGAATGAAGGTCTCCCAAGTTTCTTCCACAATTGTCTGTCTTGAGCTTGTCTCCTCCATATTACTACGGCATGCTTTCGAATTCCATCCACCTATCCCCCATGGGTCTTCTTCTGTCCCTCAGAATCCAGTTCAAATTTCAGTTGTCCATCGGTGGTCTGTTCTTCTGGCAACATGTCCAGCCCATTGCCATTTCAGTGCTTTCACTCTCTCTTTCTCTGTATGTATATATATATATATATATATATATATATATATATATATCATCATCATCATTGTCATTGTCAACCATTATCAATCCACTGCTGGACGAAGGTCTCCCCAAGTTTCCTCCACAACGGTCTGTCTTGTGCCAGTCTCCTCCATGTCACTCTCGCATACTTTCGAATTTCATCCACCCATCTTCCATGTGGTCTTCTTCTGGGTTTTTTCCTGTCCCTTGGAATCCAATCTAAAATTTCGGCTGTCCATCAATGGTCTGTTCTTCTGGCAGTATGTCCAGCCCATTGCCATTTCAGGGATTTAACTCTGATCATGATGTCTTCCACTCTTGTCATTTTTCGGATCCACGTGTTCCTCTTCTTATCTCTCCTGGTTACACCAAGCATGCACCTCTCCATGCTGCTTTGAGTTGTCTGCAGCCTTTGTATGTCTCTTTTAGCTAAGGTCCACGTCTCTGCACCATACGTAAGCACTGGAAGGATGCATTGATCAAACACTTTTCTTTTAAGACATAATGGCATATTGCTCTTGAAAATTATGCTGTTTCTTCCAAAAGCTCTCCAGGCAAGTTTTGTACGCCGATTAATTTCTTCACCAATGTGACCCTCACTTGATATCTGCTGTCCAAGATAAACGTACGTGTCTGTTATCTCCAGCTTTTCTCCATCAATCGATAAATCTTCATTTTTTGTAAAAGCATTGCACATCACTTTTGTCTTCTGAAAGTTCATTTTTAATCCCATTTCTTTACTCTTGTCAGTAAGTTCCTGGATCATACTCTGTAGCTCTGATGGGGTAGTTGCAAAAATGACTATGTCATCAGCAAAACGAAGGTGGGTTAGATAATCTCCATTAATCTTTATCCCTTTGTTTTCCCAGTTCAGTGATTGAAAGACATTTTCCAATGTGGCATTAAAGAGCTTCGGAGATATGGTGTCACCTTGTCTCACTCCTTTTCCAATTTTTATGTGTGTTGTATTTTCAAACAGCCGAATCTTTGCACTTGCATTTTCATAGATGTTATTAATAATATTAATGTATGCATCTTCAATACCGCAGGATTTCAGAGCCATTGCAACTGCTGATGGTTTCACCGAATCAAAGGCTTTTTCATAATCGATAAAAGCCATGCACAATGGAAGTTCATATTCCCTCGCTCTTTCAATTAGTTCTCTCAGTACGTGGATATGATCTATTGTGCTGTAGCCACTCCTGAATCCAGCTTGTTCTCTCGGTTGAGCCATGTCCAGTGTCACCTTCAAGCGGTGTGGAAGAACTTTAGTGAAGATTTTATAAACCACTGATAGGAGGCTGATAGGTCTGTAGTTCCTGAGATCCTCAATGTCACCTTTTTTATGTAGCAAGATCATTGTAGCGTTGTTCCAATCCTCAGGAATTTTCCCTTCATTAAGGCATCGAGTGAAAATTTGGGCGAGTACTGTTTCGATTTCTCCACTTGCTTCTTGTATGATGTCTACAGTAATTCCATCTTCTCCTGGAGCTTTTCCCCGCTTCATGTTCTTGATTGCATGTGCAACTTCTGCTGGAAGGACTGGAAGAACTCTGGTACCTTTCATGATGCCTGGAGTACATGTATCATCCCTTTCATATAATTTGGAGTAGAAATCTTTCACTCTTGTCAAAATTTCGCCTCTATTTCTTGTTACAGAACCATCTTCTTTTCTCAGTGCCATAATCTGTTTTTTCCCCTTACTGAGATGTCCCTTTGCTATCTTTAGGATTTGTTTGTTTTCAATTGCTTTCCTCACTAGTTCACAGTTGAATTTCCTTACGTCTTCAGTGATACTTTTTCGTACTGTCTTGCATAGCTCTATATATTCCACTTTGGAAGTCACATCTTCTTTAGTTGTCCTCATCTCTCTTCTTTTTTGCATCAACATTTTGGTTTTTGCTGATAATTTGTTCACATGCAATTTGTTCTTAGACCCAGCTAATTTTGTTGCTGTTTCCATAAGAGCTTTGGTTACTTTTCTGTTAACTTCAGAAATATCCACTTCTTCCGATGTTAGGCCTTCTAAAGCAGAGAATATATATATATATTCTTTGAGTTGTCTGCATTCTTTGCATGTCTTTTTTAGTTAAGGTCATACATACAGTATATATATATATATATACCTGGTTATGATGTCACCCACCCTGTCTCTCTCTCTCTCTCTATATATATATATAAAACATTATGTATAAACATTACTTACCTTTTCCTGTATTTTTAATTCTGTCAGTTTACTTTTTGATGTATTTTAACAGCAGGAATAGGTTAACCCTTTTTTTGATGAAAATTATTTTATTTATGTATCTACATCATCATTATTTGCTATGTTTTATTTAACTATCTTCCAAGGTTTATTCGTAAGAAAAATAATTGAAAATAATTATTTTTAAGTGCAGTTTAAATAAACTTGGTCACCTAATATCTGTTGTGGTCAGAGATATATATGTATATATCACTTCTGTAACTCCCCAGTGACCTAGGTATAGACAGACATTGGGGCAATATGATGCTCCAAACGATATTTGTCTCCAAATGCTATTTACAGTTAGCAACACCAGTACTGAGCAGCTAAAAATAGTTTTGTGTACTTTTTCAACCTAAAAAGACTTTTAATTTTTGTTTTGGTATCAAAAGAAAAATCTTTCTACACATCCTGCTTTTAATACCTGGGCAGGTAAATTTTCTCTGTGCACGTATTATTTTAGATATTTTTCAAGTCCTGGGCTCAGTGACCAAAAAATTCAGATTATGGACTTAAATTTTTTTATGGGACAAAAAATTGTCTTTTTTTTGTTTAAATATTAAGTATTTAATATTTTTTATTTGCACTTTCATATTTTACTTTTTTTTTAAGAAGCCTAGTTTTTTGTTGTCCCAAAGGTGAAATTTGGTAGTTTTCACCTGATATTTGTACACATTTTGGCAATTGCTAAGATGTTCTGCACATAGGTTTTTTTTTTTTCAATTTAAAGGGAACAGCCTTTTATTAATATGAAGTGAAAAATTAACCACTGATTTGCATTCATGCTGTGCAAAAAGTTTGGTGAGCAAATGTTTGTTTTGTGTTATTATTTTGTGGGTTCCTTCAGCAGTCTTGATGGAAATACAACAAATGTGTATGATTTGTATTTTAGAGAAATACAGGCACAACTTGTTCAATTCAAAGAAAGATTGATTTACATGAGTGATATTTGTTCAATACTAACCTCTCATATGGTTGATGCAAAAGGAATAACTGGCAATTTATGCATGGACATACTGACTGTTCATTCATCATGAATCAGAGATAACATTCTTCAAGAAAAAAACACACACACACACACACACACACAAAAAGACCACCACCTATCACACAAAAATCAAATGCAAGTAGTTTTTACAAAATGTTGCTAGTCCCTTTCTTTTGTATTATTCCATACTTTTTTTTTCAATTGTCATTTCATAATCTTTTGTGCCAGTTTTCATAAATACACTGGCGGGCAAAAATTAAGGACGAGATGGTTTTTCGAATGTAACGTCGTGCAGAAGTGCTCCACATCGACTCAAATCATACCATAAGATTCCCAAGGTGTAAGAATATGGGACAAGTGAGCAAAACCGTCCAAACAAGGAATCCAAAGCATACAAATGCACTTTATTGAAAAGGTAGCTTTGAACACAACTGGGCAGAAGACAGAAACGTCCACCTGACAGGCGGCTACCAAGAAAAATCCAGTCTTTAGTAGGGGATATGATCACCTCTGACTGCGTTGCAGGATTTAAGTCTGTCCATGCTGAGGACGAGGTTGTCAAGGAGCTGTTGAGGCATCGCGGCCCATTCCTCTTGCAGCGCCAATCGCAGCTGCGGAATCGTTGCTGGCGGCTGGTGACGTGCTGCCAAGCGTCTCCCGAGAAGGTCCCACACATGTCCGATTGGATTTAGGTCCGGGAACCTTGCGGGCCAATCCATGCGTTGAATATCTTCTCTCCAACAGCCACTGTACGATGAGGTGTAGCGTTGTCGTCCATGAAGAGAAACTCAGGACCCACAGCACCTCTGAACAGACGCACGTGAGACAGGAGAACCTCGATACAATAGCGGACACCAGTGACTGAACCTCCTTGGAAGATGTGGAGGTCAGTACGGCAACCAAGCACGATACCACCCCAAACGAGAACTCCGCCACCTCCAAACCGGTCCCTTTCGATCAAGTTGGAGGTGATTGCGTGTTTTCTGCTCTCTCCAGTTGTGTATACGTCCAGAATCGCTCGTCAGACTAAATCGGCTCTCATCGACAAAGAGAACTTGACCCTATTACTGATGTGTCCAGTTCTTGTGCTCCTGGCACCACAGAAACCGCCATCTCCGATGAGCAGGCGTTAATGGCACACACCGTACTGGTCGTCGTGCAAATAGACCACCTTTGTGCAGCTTCCTGGCCACGGTAAAACGTGATAATGGACGTCCAGCTGTGCCTTGCGATTTCTCCCGCTGTTTGCCGTCTGTCTCTTCTCGCCTGTAGGACAATATACCAGTCGTCCGCCGCCGTGGTTGCTGGTGGATGACCATTGCTAAACTCTTGGACAGCTGTTTACGTCGTTTGAAATGCTCTCCAAGCTCGTAAAACGATGCTGTGAGCGATCCCGAACTCCTAGGCCATACTAGTCCCACCTCCAACTTCCCGATGACGCGACCTCGGGTAAAGTCATCCAGATGTCGTCTACTGGATTGCCTGTTGGCCATATCACACGGTGGCAGCAACTCGACGTCGTTCAAACCGATGTACACCGTGCAATAGTTTTCACCGAATTGCTGAGCGTATTTGTCATTTTCTTGTAGGACTTCCATCCGCAGTGAGTAGAGTTTAGGTCCCAGCCACCTACAGCGAGATCGCTTTTTGGGCAGGACACAGAAACGGAAGGAATGAGAGCAAGTCTAGCGACGTTGACAGAACAGTTTTGTAGTGAGATTAGAGTACAGTAGATGGCACCACCGTACAAGTATGATGTTGCACATAGAGGGGTGAGAGAATTTCAGGGGGGGGTGCATAGGAAAGGATACCCATTTAACCAGTGGGTCCAGCCTACATGCACAATAAATTACTTCAGGGCACACATGAATCTGGTATCCATAAATCAACATGAACTTTTATTTAACAGTTACATTAAAAAAAATATGTATTAGCATCACACTATGAGATGATTCATGATGTAACTGGATGAAAACATTCCAACTTATGTGCTGCAGTTCTTTCACTGATCAGATGTGGTTACATATTATCCACACTTGAAGAATCCTTTGCAATGACAATCTCTTAGAAGTGCTCTGCTGCAGTGTTACCTAATGCATCAATTTGCATCAAGTTATCTAATGCATCAAATTCATCTTCTCTAGAGATCTGACACATTTCCTGTGTAATTTATCTATTACAGTTTCAATATGTGATGTTGAACTTCTTTTCCTTTTAGTTATTTTGTTCCAAGAAGGCTTTGGGGGTGATGTTACTTCTGCTACTTCTTCAGAGGCCTCTGACACAAAAGCACTGGCACAAACTTGAGAAGGCACACTATCTTCATTATTGTATATGTTTGTATTTAATAGCTAAATATGGTAAAACAAATTTGAAATGATACAATCACAATGATTAAATCAAAATGTCATAACTTCATTTCAGCCAAGTGGTTAAATTAAAGAAAGTAATCAAAACTGAAATGAGACAAAAGTACAGTAGTTTGCTTATTTAGGAATAAAAATGGTAAACTGATATATGGCACATTTTATGGACAGGGTCTGTTAATGAGACATGCAGTTCTGATAATTTAATACACAAAATTCTTTATCGCAACACACAATTTGTGCATGCCTCTCCCTCCCATAACACCCTACCTCATTTTTGTAATGAAAATCAGTATTAACATGTGAAATACTAATAGCTCTAAAATAATAATCGTATCCTAACAGATTATGAGAAGTTCAATAATATGAAAAGAAACTGAAGGAAATTAATTCCCTTCACCCTTAGAATATTTTGTGTTATTCAGCACTATTGTTTGTAACCAGCTGCTAGTATCACATTCACATATGTTGAAACCAAGGCATAGGTGGTATTTGAAGCCATAATGAATGATGTAAGCATGTATTTTCTTTGACATTTAAAAATCTCAAGTCCACATGAAGTCTGAAGTTTTCAATTTCTTCTCCATAGACCACTGGAGTTATACAATATTTTCACATGTGTATGTAATACATCAAGCAATTACACAATAAATATTCAGAACATCTTTTTCTTTTCAGAAATACTGCAAAATTTATGCATTGTTAAATGCATATATCAGACAATATTTCATTTTGGCAGAATTTTAAAAGCAGAAACCACATATGAAAATGACATTCTAAGAAGAAAATGGGGAAAACAACATTAACATTAGCAAAATATGATAAACATATTACTGATATGTTTTTCTAGTCAGATACAGTTATACTGACACATGTTTCACTAGCTTCTCTGAAAATTTCCAAATCTTTTTCTTCCATAGTAAAAAAATATTTGAAACACCCAATCTTTGAATGAAAATTTAGAAACAAAAAGTAGCATGCACATCTTCCCAAGCAGAATATTTTACCCTATGAAATTTGTTGTAATATTTGGCATAAAATGCACAAATTTGCTTGCTTGGTGGGATCTTGATAAAATAGTGTAGGTTCGGTTGACCTGTGTGACCTTGTATAGTTCTTGAAGTATTTTAAACTCTAAATTTATTACCGTATTGCAAAATTAGAAAGACTTAGCTCCCAAGTCCCAGTCAGACTTAGCTTATGTCAGAAATTCTACATGAGCAATGGATTCAAATATTTACTTTTGGTTCTACAGATATATAACTATTCAAAAAAGAATGTAGAAAAACATTCAAAATGAAAGTATAAAAAGTACTAGCTAGCTATTGACTATCACAGAATGGAATGCACTATGTGATGTACCACAAATGACAATGGAAAATTTCACTGTGCCACCTTGGAGAACCATTATTTACTTGGTAAGCAACAACTGTTCCATGTAAGTAAAACTATTATACACTCTTTGTATTAATATCATTAACCAGTAATATAGGCATGGAAAAAAACAACAACAACAACCTTAAGATATATTTATACTTGCTGGGCATTTATTAATTTGTATTAGTCTTTAATACCTACATTCCAAATAAATTTCATAAATTCAGAAAGTGCAATAACCACAATATTTGTTGAATTACCACAATTCTCTTTAAGTGTGAGAAAACAGCAACAGTGGTGAGTTGCTTTCATAGCAACAAAAGTTCATACCATCAGTAAGGTAATCAATGGAGTCAGAAGGTAATAACTGCCATTAATGAATAAATAGTTGTCTTGGTGGGCAGCAAAATATCTCTTGCACATAATGGATCAAATGGGAATTATACAATGAAGTATCTTAATTTCCTTTTGTGCACTGCCCACCAATGAGGAAAAAAGATCACATTTTGACTTAGCTCAATATTCTATCTCATCATGCCAACCTTGCACTCCTTGTGGTTGTACTGAAACGGCATGCATATGGTGTCAATATTAAATCTGTTAGGCCTAATGCAGTTCAAAATAGTTTAGAGAAATCAGTGGAAATTGGAGATGAGGCATGTGGGGGAGGAGGGGGACTACTATAAGGTTTACTGCCTGTAGAAGTAACTTTAGGAAGCTATTCATATTTCATCAACAGAAACCCTAGAAAACCAAAGACTGAATAGCCAGCCAACAGGGTTTCAAACCCTCAGAGGAAAGTTGACAACCCACACTCACATGTGGTGATACTAATTTGCCAATTGTACCAAAATGGTGGTTATGTACATAAAAAAATTATTAGAGACCACTCTGACGTAGCAATATGTAAATGGCGTGTCATTAGCAATACAAAACTTTCAGGAAGTATTTATTTTTTTTAAATTGGGGGTTTAACAATGACTGTGAGCAACTCAGTGGGCTATAAGCAGTTGTTCACCCCTAATTTAGGGGCACTGGTTGCAGGGATTAAGAGAGAGAGCCAGCACCATAAGACAAATGCAACATCCATGCCTCGTTGGGATTCAAACTCTGACCGATCTCGGACGAATGATCAGAAGCCATTGCTTAGACCACCGCACCACCAGGGAGGCATTGGGAAGTATTACTACCAAATAAAATGCATGCACATGGCAGATTTAGTTCTCTTGTCTTAGACATTACTCACATTATGAAGACATTATATGGGAATTATCTGCTTCATGGTTGACATATGCTCATAATTCACAGCAGTTTACAAAATGATTTGTTCGACTTATGTTCCATACAGTTGACATTATATTTTCTTTTTACTTCAAACCTAAGCATTTGCCACTAATACCATCGCTTACATCATGTACCTATTATGAGCAATTAGATTCTTCGTGTGTAGATTGATTTCATCATGCATTATATACGTAGAACAAATTGCAGCCTTTATATATACAGTTGACTCTTAATAACTCAAACTTTGATAGTTCGAGAAAAGTAAAATTTCCTGCACATGTTCTATTCACATAATGTTTTTTTTGATAACTCAAATTTTTCCCATGCTCCCTTTGGATTCGACCATATGTATTGCACATATGAACACATAATTCTGATCGAAAAAAAGTTACAAAATATAACATTTCCACATATCAGAAGAGAATGTGTGTCAGAAATTCTTTAGAAAGAATGTATCATGCTGAATCAATTTTTTCTTCACATGGTCTCTTGAGAATGCTTGAAAATTAAGCAAGGCTGCTGCAGCATTTCTTTTTGTACACCATTATCAGAATGCTGGAACATGTTCTTCAGAAACGTTAAGATTTCTGATACAGCAACCACTCAATTCACATGCTTTTCGAAAGAACAATTAAAACCTGTTTAAGGGAAAAAATACCAGCAACAGCTATTTTCTACTACAAACCACATTTATATTTCTGTTAAAGTACAAATGTGATTCATAGTAAAATGAACCACATTTCTTCAATTCAGATATGTTATAGGTCTGCTATCACTTAGCTGCCTTCGAAAATTGAAAACAAAATGGTTGTTAATTAATACTTTTTCTATTGGGTATACATATAAACAAATGTCTGTTAATACTTTTTCTTTTGGATTAATACTTTTTGTATTGGGTAAAATAGAAATATTTTTATGTCAAATTAATCTACTGCCCTGATTAATCAAAGGTAAAATAAATGAAAGCACAGGCATCTCTGACTTTAACCATTAATTTTCTGGCTTTCTTGAAATCTTCTGACCATGTCTATCCTACCTAATGTTTGAGTGCCTTGCAATGATAATGATGACAGCTAAAAAAATAACAATCTACTAATAATTTTGTTGTTGTTTTGGGGTTTAACAACTGTCACAAGCACCTATAAGTTTTAGATGCAGTTGTCTACCTCTAATTTAGGACAACTGGTTGAAGGGAAGGGAAAGAGCCAAATTCACAAGACAAACACATCACTCATACCCAGAACCAGGGATTTGCTCAGACAATAAATTAGAAAACATCTCAGAATGCTCAGCCACCAAAGTGGCACTGTTAATTCATTTGGATTAATTCATTGCTTTTCACATAGTTTTCAAGTTTTGTCTCATGATATTGTAACACTTATTTTCTGAAAAAAAAACAACAACCCAAAAACAAATTGTTATGCAGTCTTTTATGAAAGAGGTGTGTTATCTACAAAGGTGTAATTCAAATTCATCAAAATAATTTTGAAAGCCTTCAAGTTAAAACTCTAAAAAAAAAAAAAAAAAATGTCAATACTTTCAGCAATATGAATTGTACAAGAAAACTATTTATGCATAATAACTTAACTTAAAGAACACTTTGATGTCCTTAACGTCTGAAAGTTTGATCATTTTGGAATGGCTAAAAGAATTTTTTTTTGTTTTTTTCTGCCAGTTTTTTTAAAAGCCAATATTGGGGCCATTTTAACATCACAGCCTCTCCTTGACAAATGTCAACCTCGCCTTCTCGTGGTGCATCCTGTTCCTACTAAAGGGGCTCTGACGACCGCCAATAGCGGTATAACTATACCATCGGGATTAGAGGAAATTCTATCCCACACTCACCAACCCGCTTGGCCAGCGTGGTGAGTTATGGCCAAACCCCTCCAAAATGACTCCACAACTTAAATCTTGGCCCTCAGTCTCCGGCAGCTGGAATGTACCTGGCCAAGGCAGCGGCCAGAGTGACATGAAGGCAGAGGGTGCTAAGAATCCCCGGAGGACCGGACTAGGCTGCCATCTGATGCTGACCTTGGCAACGTACAATGGACGCTCCCTATCTTCTGATTCAAGGGTTCTTGAATTGGAAGAGGAACTACAAAGGATCAAGTGGGACATCGTGGGGCTAAGTGAGGTAAGGAGAAAAGGAGAAGATGTCATCGAACTGAAAAGTGGACATCTCTTCTACTATCATGGGACAGATACTGGCAGAACTAGTGGTGTTGGATTTATAATAAACAAGAAACTGAAGGATAAAGTTGTAGAAGTTGAAAGTTCCTCTGACAGAGCTGCACGGCTTGTTATCCAACTCTCGAAAAGATACCAGGCTCAGATTATTCAAACTTATGCACCCACCACAAGTCATCCTGAAGAAGAAATTGAAGAATTTTATGAGGAAATTTGTCATCTAAATAATAAAGGTAAGCAGCACTTGAAAATAATTATGGGAGATTTCAATGCAAAAATAGGGCAACGGCAACAGAATGAAACTTCAGTAGGTAAATTCGGTCACGGCAACAGAAACAAGCGTGGAAATACTCTCGTAGAGTTTGCAGAGGCAGAAGGGTTTTTCATCTTGAACTCCTTCATCAAGAAAAAGCCACACAGAAATGGACATGGAGACATCCAAATGGGACGACAAGTGAAATTGATTTTATTATGTGTAACAAAAAATTCATCATAGAAGACTGCAGTGTGCTAAACAAGTTCAACACAGGTAGTGACCATAGATTGGTGAGATGTAAGATGCACCTCAACACTAAACTTGAACGTGGCAAGCTCATAAGACAAACAAAATCTATTGACATAACCAACCTTAAAAAACACCATAATACCTTCAAGTTGGAACTGAAGAACAGGTTCTCTGCTTTAGAAGGCCTAACATCGGAAGAAGTGGACATCTCTGAAGTTAACAGAAAAGTAACCAAAGCTCTTATGGAAACAGCAACAAAATTAGCTGGGTCTAAGAACAAGTTGCATGTAAAGAAATTATCAGGAAAAACAAAAATGTTGATGCAAAAAAGAAGAGAGATGAGGACAACTAAAGAAGATGTGACTTCCAAAGTGGAATATATAGAGCTATGCAAGACAGTACGAAAAAGTATCACTGAAGACGTAAGAAAATTCAACTGTGAACTAGTGAGGAAAGCAATTGAAAACAACCAAAGCCTAAAGATAGCAAAGGGACATCTCAGTAAGGGAAGAAAACAGATTATGGCACTGAGAAAAGAAGATGGTTCTGTAACAAGAAATAGAGGCGAAATTTTGACAAGAGTGAAAGATTTCTACTCCAAATTATATGAAAGGGATGATACATGCACTCCAGACATCATGAAAGATACCAGTATCAGAGTTCCTCCAGTCCTTCCAGCAGAAGTTGCACATGCAATCAAGAACATGAAGCGGGGAAAAGCTCCAGGAGAAGATGGAATTACTGTAGACATCATACAAGAAGCAAGTGGAGAAATCGAAACAGTACTCGCCCAAATTTTCACTCGATGCCTTAATGAAGGAAAGATTCCTGAAGATTGGAACACCGCTACAATGATCCTGCTACATAAGAAAGGTGACATTGAGGATCTCGGAAACTACAGACCTATCAGCCTCCTATCAGTAGTTTATAAAATCTTCACTAAAGTTCTTTCACACCGCTTGAAGGTAACACTGGACATGGCTCAACCGAGAGAACAAGCTGGATTCAGGAGTGGCTACAGCACAATAGATCATATCCATGTGCTGAGAGAACTAATTGAAAGAGCGAGGGAATATGAACTTCCATTGTGCATGGCTTTTATCGATTATGAAAAATCCTTTGATTTGGTGAAACCATCAGCAGTTACAATGGCTCTGAAAACCTGCGGTATTGAAGATGCATACATTAATATTATTAATGACATCTATGAAAATGCAAGTGCAAAGATTAGGCTGTTTGAAAATACAACACACATAAAAATTGGAAAGGGAGTGAGACAAGGTGACACCATATCTCCGAAGCTCTTTAATGCCACATTGGAGGGTGTTTTTCAGTCACTGAGCTGGGAAAACAAGGGGATAAAGATTAATGGAGATTATCTAACCCACCTTTGTTTTGCTGATGACGTAGTCATTTTTGCAACTAGCCCATCAGAGCAGCAGAGTATGATCCAGGAACTTGCTGACAAGAGTAAAGAAGTGGGATTAAAAATGAACTTTCAGAAGACAAAAGTGATGTTCAATGCTTTTACAACAAATGAAGATTTATCGATTGATGGAGAAAAGCTGGAGATAACAGACACGTACGTTTATCTTGGACAGCAGATATCAAGTGAGGGTCACATTGATGAAGAAATTAATCGGCGTACAAAACTTGCCTGGAGAGCTTTTGGAAGAAACAGCATAATTTTCAAGAGCAATATGCCATTATGTCTTAAAAGAAAAGTGTTTGATCAATGCATCCTTCCAGTGCTTACGTATGGTGCAGAGACGTGGACCTTAACTAAAAGAGACATACAAAGGCTGCAGACAACTCAAAGTAACATGGAGAGGTGCATACTTGGTGTAACCAGGAGAGATAAGAAGAGGAACTCGTGGATCCGAAAAATGACAAGAGTGGAAGACATCATGATCAGAGTTAAATCCCTGAAATGGCAATGGGCTGGACATACTGCCAGAAGGACAGATCATCGATGGACAGCCGAAATTTTGGATTGGATTCCAAGGGACAGGAAAAGACCCAGAAGAAGACCACATGGGAGATGGGTGGATGAAATTCGAAAGTATGCAGGGGTGACATGGAGGAGACTGGCACAAGACAGACCATTGTGGAGGAAACTTGGGGAGACCTTCGTCCAGCAGTGGATTGATAATGGTTGACAATGATGATGATGATGAACTACGCAAAAATTACTACGTTATTGATATGTACAGTGTCTTTTGCTAGTTCCTTTTTCAAGGAACGGAATTCTAAATAAACAAACAATAATAAAACAAATTACCAGATTTGTGACACTTCATCACATGGTTGTGGCAGACTGTAGAAAAAATGATAAGGAAATTCAGACCCTAAAATGAAGCTCCATTTTAATTCATCACAGCTAGTTTTTTTGCATCTTCTGTAGCTCTTAGCTAAATGATGTCCTAATACACTTTATCTCATTTTTCAATCTTCAAGAATAAAATCCCGAAAATCTAACTTTTTAATTTTTTTTAGTGCAACGTCAGGCAACTGCCTACTCCTGTTCACTTCGCCTTTAATAGTACATAAACATTCATATTACTTGTATACCTCATGAAATTTCAAAGTTTTCAAATCACTGCATCCGGCAATTATAAGAAAACAAAAACAGTCGATTAATAGTGAAAAGCTACCGGAACAAACAAAAAGCTACGGATTAAGGCTATAATAAAAAAAATAGTATGATTAATAAGCATAAAACCCTCAAACAAACAAAAACATGCTACCGATCAAGGTTATAATAATAATTAGTACGACTAATAGCCCAAAACACTCCAACAAATTAACAAAAAACTACCGATTAAAGCTAATATGCACAATTTCTGTTCGTATTGCAGACAGTTTTGGATCATAACGAAGCAGACGACGGTCATTTCTGTCTTCCAACTTGCTTCAAAATTTGGAAGTGATCCAAACTACTTGAATTGAAAGACAACTTGATCAATTCACTTGAAAGGAGCATTGCCATGGTCAAGTTCGAAGGAAAGTAGCCTTCAAGTGCTACTTGTTCAAGTCAACTTTCCCAGTGTAAACAGCGCTTAAAAGTATTCATATAGGCGCCACTGACAGGACCACCACGTCCAATCCATCGAATGGGAAATTGGGTATTCAGAGACCTCCTCACAATCAAAGCCCAATGAGGTGGAGCCCTATCTTGCTGAAAAATGACCGGAGTTGAAATTTCATCCAACTGGAATACACAAACTGCTCAGTCATGTCCAGGCAATTAGCAGCTCTCACGGTCGCTTCCTGAAAGAAAAAGAGTCCAACAACAGGGTTGAGCATTACGCCACACCAAACTTTCACTTTTGGGTTAGCATGTTCATGTTACATTGTGCAATGTGGGCGTTCAGTTCCCCAAATTCTCGCATTCTGTATAATAACCTTTCCAGAAACATGGGAAGTGCACTCATCCGAGAAACAGATTCATCTGAGGAAAGATCCAGTACTTGCAATTTACTCTCCTACACCTCTTCAGCAAACTGTTTACATTTCACATAGTCATATGGGGGTTATCTGCAGTTTATGCGGATGCATTTATAATCTCTGACATAAAACTCTGTGCACTGACGACTTGTGGATGGCCAGCTGTTGTACTGCTTGTCTTTCGAGAGCTACGAGTGAATGTTTGTCTCACAACCTTCTCCCTTTCTGAAACCAGTGAAGGCCGTCCAGGGCTTTTCTTTGTAAGGACGCCACCAGTTTCCTTGAATGACTATCACTTTCTGATGCTGTTCTGAAATTCCGCTGAGCCTGCGTTTTGGATCGGGTTTCAATAAACCACTCCCAAATTTGTACTTTTGTCACAGGATCCATTGTGCACACTTTTGTTTATTTTTTTTTATTGGAGGTTTAACGACCACCGTGAGCAACTCAATGGGCTATAAGCAGTCGCCCGTCCCTAATTTAGGGTCACTGATTCCAGGGAAGGGAAAGAGCCAGTGCCGCAAGACAAGCACAACATCCATGCCGCACACGGGATTCAAACCCGAATACCTTTCGGATGAATGATCAGAGGCCATCGCTTAGACCGCTGCGCCTGTACACTTTTAGAAAAACTTGAGGCTATTCCTTACCACCTGCAACAAACAGAATGCTGATATTAGTTTTGTATCAAAAGTTATCATTTGAAATTGGTTACACCTTTTTGGGACGCCCTGTAGTCTTGTACAAAATTATTAACATTAATTGAATTACGTGTAAATAGTGAAAATCTTCCAAATACGTGGAGACAATGTGAATAGACAAAGCCATTGGTCTTTCCAAGTTTTCTTTAACACACAGCACCAAAAATTTTTATCTGGACACCGCCGAGATCGTATCCCAGATATCTCGATAACTAGCCGAGTGCGTTCGTTTTACACTACAGTGAACAACAATCTACGGCGTTGTGTGTGTTTATCTGTCAGCATCTGATTTCACAAATCCGTAGAGATGGGCTATTAACTGAGTCATCTTGGTCTAGTGAGCGCAGTATTTTTTACAAAAGACGTGCTAAAAAATGGATGTTCCCGAGTATATTGTTATGTGTGATCTTTCTAGCATTTTCTCTGTGGTACATTTCTTTCAAATTGTTTTAATGAAAATTGAGGTTTTCTTTTTTTAAACTTTTAAAAATATAGCACTGTATGCTGTATATACTGAAAAATTAGCTGAAGCATAATTTGATGCAATGCTTCACAGAGAATGAAAAATAATCCAGTGCATCACAAAAAACACCAGCTGGTCTTCTTACATTACCCTCACTTCATTCATCTTTTCTGCTTGTTCCTCTAGTGTTCCATACACCAGTCTTACACTCACTTAGCCAAGTTTTTTTTTCTTTTTTTTTTTTAAATAAGCTGTTCATTAGTTTCAAGTTGTAATTCTGGGGTGGACCAGCCTTTTCAAGTATGGCAAGTCCACCATCCTACATTAGAGTCCCTCAAATATTTTTTTAAATCTTAAAACTCACAAAAAGTACATCAGTGTAGGGCATCAGCCCAGCTGTCGACTCCAGTTGGCCATTCCACTCTGGAACAAAAACCTGGAACAAAGCTGGAACAAAAACCAGTCAGATGGAGTCATGACCAACATTGCACAGAACTCTCTGGTACCTCAACAATATTTATATTGAAGCTTAATTTTGCATCAGCTTCTTAGATTAATAGAGGACCTTGGTGCTGTGTGTGTGCCCAATGGAGCACCCCCTGGAGGCAAACACATCTCTCACTAATATTGTCCTCCAGCGTAGATAATGCACCACCTGATGGAATCTCTTCATTTTCTTTTAGTGTATACATACTTCTTATGATCCATTTATCTAAAATGTTCTTGTTCTTCTTAGCAATGTTTTTTACAGAAACAATGAATTTGATCCAGATCTGCTTTTGGTAAAAACGATTCTGTTAGCTGACATTACCCTACATAAACAAATGTAACACTCACCATTTGTCTACTGACTTGCTCCAGCAAGCTCAAGAGAAATAACATCAAAGAACATCAGTGCAAGTCTCAACTCTGGTTTCTTAAAAAGTACAAAGAAGCAAAGCTCACTCCACCATCTTTTAAATTAAAAATATGACAAAATTACTGTTAAAAACTTTTGTAAAAAAAATAGAAGAAAAAGCTATAAATGAAGCTATACAAGAACAATACAAAAATCTAGCAAATAGCAAAAATGTTGAAGATCTTATCTGGAACTCTGATCTGAAAGTTTTAAATGAAACTACTAAAGTTGAAATTAATAACTGGTTGCCTAAAGCCGTTTTTGATAATAAAAAAATTCCATGAAAAAATTTTGAAAAAAGAAAAAAAATTACATGGCTAAATGAACATATGCAAGAAGAAAATCCTCAAAATGACCTCTCCAATAAACATATTATTATCGATCTTATGGGAGAAGGAATTGATGAGAAATTAAAAACCATCCTGAATAATGGTAGTTAATTTTATTAAAATAATTCTTGAAATCGTCATCACACGCGTAAGTTACGTTGAAAAATTATGAGCGGGACGTTTCGGTAGCGACTTCTAGATTCATCAGCCTTGGAATGAGACATGTGGTAAAAGCATCAGTTGTTGCCAGATTTCAAAATCGCTTTCCAAATAATAGGGATGTTAAAAGGTGCGTCAGTATTGCAGGTGTTAGGGGTAAGGTAGATTTCAATGCTTTTGCAGTATCTGAGGGCATGCAGATTGCTGAACGAGGCGATTCGCTTAACATTGTGCCAATCGGGAGCCGCGGACGTATCGCTGATGGTTAAAATTCAAAGGGAGGTGGAAGGGCTACCTTTCTTAACATCAGCGATATGCTCCATCAAACGCCGGTTTATGCTGCGGTAAGTACTACCAATATAGTGGGTAACGCCTGTGGAAGTGTTGATAGGGATAGAGTAGACACCTTGTAAATCTATAGGTTTATTGAGATCTCTGTCCTTAAGGATGAGTTTGAGAAGATGTGGAGGTGGTTTGACTGCAATCCTGTAGCCCCAAAGACTTGAAAATAGAGCAAACTTTATGAGTGAAGGACAGGCTAAAGGGCAAAGTGCCAACAAACTGATGGGTGGTGGAAGTTTCAGGCAGTAAACTAGATCTATTCTGTGATTCAAACCTCTTGATTAGTCTATGTAATAAGAGGGGTGGAAAGCCATGCAATTTGCCAATATTGATGATGTTCTGATATTCTAGTTGAAGAGCAGAATGGCTGTTGCAAATAAGGTTGGCCCGGTGAATGTATGACTTTAGAGCAGACAGTTTGTATTTTCCAAAAGTGTGAGAATGGTAAGGGATGATGATATGGGTGGCAGAAGGTTTCCTGTAAACAGAGAGGCCAAGTGAGAAGTCTGGGTTAATGTTGATGTTAGCATCCAGAAAACAAATATTATTGTCGATCTGTTCTTGAGAGGAAAATTTTATATGCAGGAATTTTGAAGTTATAGAGGACATGAGTTCAAACAGAGTGTTTTTGGTGCGGCCAAATAATGAAGATGTTGTCCACATACCTTAACCAAATAGTGGGTTTTAAGAGGGATGGGGCAACTATTAATGTTTCAATATTCTGCAAATAAATTTCAGCAAGTAAGGGGGAAAGAGGAGAGCCCATAGGCACACCTTGTTTTTGTTAGTAATAGATACCATTGTATACAAAACAAAAATACTTTTCTAATGAATCAAAAGTCATAAAGATCTTTGATCAGTTCTCCAGGAAGTTCTTGGTGCTCCATCAGTTTTTTGACCATGAGCATGTAGGCATCAAAGAAAGGTACAGAAGGAAACAGTGAATCCACGTCAAAGGTGTACAGGAAATTTTGACGATGATGGAAGAAGGGAGTTTCTGGATAAAGACCTTGGTTGATACAACAGAATAAGGATGATTTCTGGTCAGAACTTTGCAACATTTGACCAATTGCCTTTTAAGATTGACTGCAGGAGAAAAGGTGTTTTCAATGAATGGCCTAATGGGATGTCCAACTTTATGTAGCTTGACCTGTAAGAACAACCTGGGAGTACGAAAATAAGCTTGGGGGGGGGGGGTCTCCTTAGAAAGATTTCAGAGAAGATTTTTTAGAAAGCTTACTAACAGCTTTACATAGTTTTTCAGTGTTGTCAGCCTTGAGTCTTATGCATTTCTTCTCAGTAGTAACTTTAATTTATGTTAAAGAAATATAAACAAAAAGCAAATAATTATAGAATTTGAAAGCATTTGTAGCAGCTTTGTAGAAAAACTGGATCCTATGCAGGTGAAAAGAGAGCAGAATACTCCCAATGTGCATCACCAAATTTCTGAAAAAAAATAAAAGAACAAGATAAAAGAAGTACTTACTAGAAACCAAGTCAGTCTTCCAAAAATATTCAAAAATAATGAAAAAAATGTTGCCTTGAAAGCAGATAAAAGCAGAGCCATAGTTTTATTAGAAAAATAATATTATAATAAGAGGGAAGATGAACTTAAAAAAAAAAAAAAAGAAAAAAATCTATGAAGAAATAAAAAACCTAGGAGACTAAACTATCAAAAACTTCTCAAAATTAATTTTCACCAAGGAAAAAATAACCAGTTCTTTGAAAATTAAATTTTTTTTTTCAAAATTACATTTCAGAATCTCAACTAATGGTACAATAAAAAAAAAAAAAAAAAAAAAAAAAAAAAAAAAAACAAGCGCTCCCTTATGCGCTATAGTTGACACCAAACATTTTCACTTTCAAATCTTTCATACTAACTCCTTGTTCACTTGCAAAAGCTTTTCCCCACTCCTCTCGCAATCCTACCAATGGGTTCACCTTTATCCCCCCCTCCCTTCTTGCTGAAATATATTTACAACATATCAAACAAACCATTCTTGTACAGACCCATACCCAACCAACTACTTGGCTTACATATATGTTGATGATACTTTCGTGACTTGGCCTCATCCCAAAGAGTTGTTACCACAGTTAACAAATTCAATCACCAAAGTTTCCTACAATTAAATTTGCTATGAATAGTGAAAAAAACCAACAACAAAAAAAAAAAAAAAAAAAAAAAAAAAACAACCAGTGCATTGATTTTTTGGACATTTCCCTCCAAAGGAAGAATAACTGTACAATCTCAAGATCTGTCTATCACAAACCCACTGCAAACACCAATACTATTCCTTTCAACTCATCTACCTTTGAAAAATACAAATTGGCTGCCATAAAAGCTTTTATTCATAGAGCTAATATCATCTGCAATAATCCTTCATCTCTTGAAAAAGGAATATGAGAAAATTTTGGAAACTGCGATTTCACTTGGATACCCTTCTTCCATAGTTAAAAACCTAATCACTTGTTATGAATTAAGATCAAAAACTAGTAGCCTCCAGCAAAACCCATGTGAAAATCTGCACTTCTGTGGATCTATCCCTTACCATCCTTCTCTTATCTACAAGCTCAAGAAAATTTTCAAGAAGTTTCCATATCATTTGGCCATCAGTTTCAACCCTTCTGTTATCAAATTAATTTTGGATGATAGAGACAAAGTTACCCCTCTCCCTAAATCTTCCTGGGGTTTACCTCATCTTGATCTCAACATCTTCTGGTGAAAATTACTACATTGGAAGCACTTTCTGCAGCATCAATAGCTGTAATTATTGGAGTACAAAAATGATGCCCACAAAAGAAATTCTAAAATTTCACTGGCTTCTCCAACTTTGGAGGACACTTCTGCTGAACCTCTTTGGAATGACACCAAATGAATTGCCCCAGTCGTTGATCGTTTCTTGTTATGCTATCGAGAAAATTTGGAAATTTTTCTCAGTTCGACGAACTGCAATTCGGATACTCCTTTCATTATACCACTCATACGGAAGTCAAATTTAAAAAGAAATAACGTATGACTTTAGAGATCTGGCAACCACTACCATCATCATCCATCTGTCACAAGGCTGACGAAGAGTGAAGTTATCAGTTGAAAGCTACCTTCATTTAAACTTTCTTATGCAACCTTAACATGTTTTAAACTTTTTATATTTACAATAAATAACAAAAACTCAAAAGAACCAGACAGAAAATTAGAAGTTCTTCCTGCTATGGAGCATCCTACACTTTCAAGTCTAAATGTAATATCCATGTACACAAATATCAACCTAGACCCCCGTATAGAATAGTTTTCCTTGGACAAAGTAAAGAAAAACTCACTGGATTTATATGAATAGCTTCTTTCAATTTAGGAATAAATTTTACAAGCAGACTTTGAGATTAGCAATTGGTTCTCTTTTGGTTCGTTTTCTGGCAAACTATGTATGATTCAGAAAAACTTGAAGATAAAGCATTTCTACCCCAACTTTCATTATCCTGCCTATACATGAGATATATGGATATCTTCATAATAGCTGATATTAGTGATGAAACTCTCCTGGTAAATATTGTCACAATCTATGTAATAACCTAGATAATACCCTGAAATTCACATAAGAACTTCAGCAAGGCAATATAGCCTGAACTTCCTGGATGTGACCTTAACAGCCTCAAAAAGAAAAATTACCACACAATTATATAATGACCAACCAATACTAACAAAGTTCTGAACTACCACTCTTACAAAAAACAATGTCCTGTTACAAGAAGTAGTAGTGTACAGTATATTAAATTCAATCTGGTTACACAATTCCTGGAAGAAAAAAAAGAAGCTCTGGATACTTCAGAATAATATAAGAATTTCCATAAAAAAAGAATTAAAAAGTATGCTTTTAGAAAATAATTTTCCTTTCACAATTATAGAAAATTTTTTAACAGAAAAAAGTTAAAAAATAAGTTAAATAGCAAGCAATAACATTAAACTTACCAGAAATGTAACCTATCATAAAGGATTATTTGAAAAATTTCACAAAATTAGCAAAAAATTCTATGTTCGACTTACTCTGTACCTAAACAATAAAATTCACATTTTTTTTTCTCCCAGAGAAAGAAACAACATCCTGTCACAAGGAGTGGTCTACAGTGTAAACTGCAAATGTGGGCTCACCTATGTAGGAGAAACTAGGAGACAACTTCAAACCCATGCAGCACAACATAAAGCTGCAATAAGAAATATTACCAACAAAACAGGACCATAATTCTTTCACATCAACACCACTTTGTGAAAAGGAAGTTGAAACTGAAAGAAGAACAGGAGCTACAAGTAACACAGGGAAGGCTAGGTATTACCGCAGGTATGGCAACACCTACTTTCTTAGTAGGTCCCGACGACAGATTAGCGTGCAACCCAAGAATTTGGCAATGGTAAATAAGTTACATCCTAGTAATCCCTGAAATACTTAAGTTACATTTTTAACATTATTCCTTGTTATTACCATCTTGTGTACACAGAAACACCTTATTCATTTCAAGTTCTGTTGCTCCTTAATCAGTGAATGAATTGGTCTCTGAGCCCCTTTTTCTTCTGTAGGTACAAACACATGTCCATCAACAAAGTAAAAAAGAACAAAGGCTGTGGTAGTTCAAAGTGCTAGAGAAAAAAGTCAGCCAATCAGATACTGAATTGAACTTGGGAAGAAAGTGTGGGTGCAATAAACCAGGGTTTGCCATACTGATTCTTGAAAGCCCATTTGAGTTTTCCAGGAGTAAACAACATCAGAACTTTTTAAATTTAATTTTCTATTGTTTAAATAAAAATTAAAGTATAAAATTGAAACTTCAACTCTCTGGGGCTGTCTTCTGTTCCCTGTAAAGACATTCTCAGCCCAGTATGCACGCAGTAACATTTTCAAACATTAATTTCGCTTTACACAAAAGCAAAAATGCTTGGCCTGCCCCTTGATACAGCAAGTGACTAAGAAATGAGAAAACATGTTTTAAGCGAAATTAAATTTCAAATAACGATACCAAATTGTTCACTATGCCATTAATACAATTTCACAGGTCATGGAAATGGCCCAGATTCCATCATGGACAGAGGAAGTACCGATTTTAAAATTTAACTTGGCTCTATAAAGGAAATGGAGGCTTCCTCTACTGATTGATTTTGAAGAAGAGACTGTTAGAAACAGGAAAACAAGCATTTCACTAGAATTTTTTTTTTAAATACCAAGTCAGTCAATATTTTTCACTATTACCAAAGATATTAAAAACAAGGAACTTGATCAAAAATACCAAAAATAAGAATATCATCAGGAAGAGAAATGGAAAAACAAACAAGAAAAAACTGCCACTTGAGAGGAAAAATTTGAAATTTTGAAAATCCCTGCTAAAAATAATAACTTTCAGTAGTTCCAAACATTTTTAGCAAGCAGATGGCATGAAGATATCCAAATAATATTGAAAACTCATTTAAGAAATGTCAGAATATTAAAAACAGTTAATAAACAATACCATAATGTTTAGTAAAAGTTAGAATCTCGAAAACAAGAAATTTTTTTTACACAGAAATTAAATAACATAATTCAATTGAGATTTTTGATTAATTATCTTAGTGGTTGGTTGGTTGGTTGTTTGATTTTTATGGCGCAAGGGCCAGGGTTGGCCAAAGAGCGCCAGAAACAAGACAAACAAATAGTATAATTATCTTAGTGACTACAGAGAATCTGTAGCACTTGGAGTGTCTGGTCTTTTCTGAAGCAATGCAGAGGCATGTGAGAAAGGTGAACTCGAAATAGCTTCTAGCTGGCGAAAAAAAAAAAAAAAAATAGCAAATTTCGAGGGGGGACTTTACCTCCCACCTCCATAATGAGCAGGGAAAAACAGAAAAAGTCCAAAGTGCATTCATTTCCAGGAGTCAAATTTAAATTTAAGGACTTTTCCAGGGGTTTGTGGGGGAAAAAAATAAGAAAAAGGACCATTTAAGTTTTTAAATTTCAGGAGGTGCATTGAAATTAAATGCAATTAACTCAGCGTTACAACTACAGACTGGTGGTACAGGAGGTGAAAGTATTACAAATTCCTGAAGACAGGAAGACCAATAGGTAAGTGCACCTCATGTGCTGCACTTAAAAAGCATTGTTGAAAGTACTCATCAATCCTTTTCCACCATATAATCCTTCCTACGTAACAGTCCATCATAGATTGTCCTTTCTCTGTAGGCTTTTATGATTGCGGACCAAAGAATTTGATGTCTTCAATAACCAAATCTTGATATAATTAAGAATACTATGCAATACTTTGCCCTAAAGGAAAACCTTATATTTAGGTGCTATAAAAACAAAAAGACACAGTAATGATAAATACACAGTTGACGTGGTAGTATGACACAGTAATGATAAACACACAGTTGACGATTAGAAATTTTCTGTGACTCACTTGTGAACATGGAAAGAGCGATGACTTCTATTTGGTGACACAGTAAGAAAGGCAATTCCAATTATTATTTACTTTTACTAAGATTATCTAAACTTAATGAATCAATTTAAGATATGAATTGCAGCAAAGCTGATGTATTTTGAAACTTAACTATCAAAATGAGATAATTATTTTTTGTTGTTTTTGTTTAATGACACCACTGGAAGCAACTTGCAGGGCTTTACACAGTCTCCCATTCCTAATTTTGGAGCCACTGGTTCCAGGGAAGGGTAAAAGTCAGTGTCGCAGGACAAGTGCTTCACCCAAGATTCAAACCCAGACCCATCTCAGATTCACTTGGCCACCAGGGCAGCTGAGGTAATCTTAGAGTAAATTCTTACCTAGAATACAGAGAGAAAAGAAATACGAATTTCACGAGTTTACATTAAATCTGAAAACTACCTTTCTTGGTGTCAATATCTACTTCCAAAGTTTAGCTTTAAATTTTGATTTAGCTCTTCTCTCTCTCTCTTTTACTGTGGAATGTTCAGTGGCATCACTATTATTAATACAAGTGTGAGCAATAGAACTCTAAGTTTGTGAAGTAAATTTTTTTCTCTCTATGAATTCTTGCCAGAGCACTTGTAATGTCCTTTAGTTTAGGATTAAAATTCTTTAGGTTAGATTTTTAACAGTCTGGGAGAGGAAAGACAGGTGTGGGTCCTTCTTGACAGCTGCCTGTTCTGTTTTGTGAGTTCTCAGTCTTTTCCGAAGTCAATGGGGATGATCCAGCGGTGCATTTGCATATTGATGATTTGTCTCTTTAGAACTGACCTGCAAAAAAACACAAAAAAAAAAAAAACAAGTAATGTGAAGGCTTGATATCTCGCTCTGAGAGAGCAAGCTTGAAGCTGTGCTACTTGTTGGTAATTGGCAGTGGTAATGCTTGCCCATTCTTTAGCTGTGTGCTCTGCCATCATCTTGAATTGTCCATCTAGTCCTTCTGATAGATCATACTATAGTAGCTAGTTGGGGTGGTACCATGTAATAGTTTGGGGATGCCTTAGCCAGGGGGGGATTGTCGCACACTTCATCTACCTTCCTCTTGGTTAGACTTAAAATTTTGTAAAGCTGAAAACATCGTGGAGCAGTCACAGACAGTACATAATGAACATAAGAAATATCAACTTGTATATTTTACAGGCATAACACAATGGTCTTCCACAATTATGAGTACAATTTCATTTATTGCTTTGCTGACAAATACATGGACCAGAGGAGTAAATGACAACTCATTTTTTAAACTCTGCTTCATCAAAACAAACTTTCCATTAATTTGGAAGGGGTGAGAAGAGGGTTGTGCTGGAAAATAATGTTTTAGAGTCTAAAATGGTAAAGAACATAGTCGTGAAAGTTGAAAAATCTAACTGACTAAGAAATAATGTCCTCCAGAATATCATTCAACAGTCTGTACATCACATCAGATGGTTCCCAACTGCTCCACTTTCTTTCAGATTGGTTGCTTTTGTTTTCTTCACTGGAAACTGTCTCTCTGAAGCCTGATGGAAAGTTTTGCTTTATTTTTTTTTTAAAGCAGTATGCTGTGCCTATGTTCTTTTTCTGAGGTATGTTTATTAAAAGGAATATCAAATTTCTCAAAAGGTGACGTATTTTCAGAATCCATAATGCATTATGAGGAAATCATATGATTGATTCTGTATTTATGGACAGTCTTTAAAAATTTGAAAGTAATATTCCACTGTCTCAATGCTGCTTCAGGCAGTTTCTAGTGAACAAATGAATTAGTCCAGCCAAAATAGGGTTTTCAGATGAAATAAATATGAAAGTTTTTAAACTTGGCACACTTGTTTATAGGTATCTAGTGAAGATTATATCAAAAGTCCTGACGAATCAGAGGTGAGCTCTAGCCGACATCTTGAAAAATAAGTACGTTTTTTCGGGTTTTCGTGAATATCTCAAAAATGGTTGGTCGTAGCCCAAAAATAATAGTTACAAAATTGAAGCTTACAAAAAGGTTATATTCACTTTTTTGTATCTCTAATAGTTTCTGAGATAATTGGGTGTCAATGTTGTACTGTTTTGCTGATCGCTACGTTATCACTAGCTTATTTTGTATGAAAAACCGTACTGATAACGTAGCGATCAGCGAAACAGAACAACATTGACACCCAATTATCTCAGAAACTATTAGAGATACAAAAAAAGTAAATAGAACCTTTTTGTAGGAAATTTTGTAAGCCTCAATTTTGTAAATAGTATTTTTGGGCTATGAACAACCGTTTTTATAGATATTCCCGAAACCCCCAAAAGTACCTATTTTTCAAGATGGCGGCTATAGGTCACCTGATTTGTCAGGACTTTTGATATAATTCTTCACTAGATACCTATAAAACAAGTGTGCCAAGTTTCAAAACTTTCATATTTATTTCTTATATTTGCCCATTTTCAGCCTTCGTTGACTGGACTAAATGCAGACATTCTGTCCTCTCAGCAGATTGAGAAAAATCTGGCCACACACCTAATACAGCCCCCCCCCCCCCAAAGAACATGCATTCATTTATACAAGCTGAAGATTAACACAAAAACATGTCTACTACACAATGCATAAAAGTTCTTGTGAAAACTTCTTCCTCATTTTAGTTTGCAGTGGTGGATTTAAGATTGACAGAAATCCTAACTGAAAGCACTATGTGAGGCCCTGTATCTGAAATAATTGTTTGTGAGGACCTATAGCTGAAATAATTCTTGCTACCACGAAAACACCTCTTCTCTAGAATGCTGCACTCATAACTAATAATAAAAAAAGGTGCCTTGAATGAGATGACAGTTGAATGTCAATTCAACTGTCATATCATTCAAGACACACTTTTGATTATGTTTTCAGCTAGAAAAAGAATTTCCATTCTTAAAATTCAAACAGTGACAGGTTTTTGGTTTAATCTTGCACCAAACTCTAGCTCGTATAAATGAATGCAAGTCCTTTGAAAAAAAAATATATTCTTCATGCAAAAAATTTGAACACTTCTTCAAATGAATTTCAGACCGATTTCTACAAAATCTTTTATTATACTATTATGATCTAGAATAGAAAAGAACAAGAATAGCAGTAATATTTTATAACAAATAAAAGCATGACTATTTTTAATTTAGAAATATTGGTGGGTGTTGCTTCTTTATCCTTAAAAAATGAGTGGAACATCACTATGGACAATATTCCTGAATCATGTAAAAAAAATTGGTTTTGAAGTTACCTGAGGTGTTTGGCATTTTAAAACGCCTAATTACTGGTAAGTTCAGCCTTCCAACTAAAGTTACTAAAAACTAAAAGAGTAGAAGGGTGACTATATTGACAGACTACATTTATTGGAAATAGAATTAATATCTTAGAAATAAAGTTATGTGCATTACTTTAGAGACACATCAACCAGAAAAGTATCACAGAAAGTTTTTACCATTCTATCAAATTGGCTTAGGCTGTAAAACAATCTTGATCCATAACAGTTAAATCAACTGGAAAATTCACGATATCTTCTGGATTATGGAAGCGGAGCTTCTAGACTTTTTCAAGATAACTTCCTTCCTTCAGAAACATTTTTGCATTGCGCCTTGACTCAAATGGATATGTCAAGTTGTTTCTGAATACAAAGGAAATAAAAATAGTCCTGACCTGAATTAGTAGTCACCCTGAATTTATTTCTTACAGGTTCCAGCTATTAAGAATTTATAAATGGCAAAATTTAACATTTATTTAAATATCACTACTACTAAGCTGTTCTCTGAGATTCAGAGGTTAGTTCCAAAAAGAAATACAAACTTCCAGATATTTTTACTAATTTTTACAATAAGTAAAAATTTATTTAAATCTTCTGTATAAATATACTGTGCAGCTTTATGCCTCTACCAGTAATTTAGTTACTTTATTAACATTGTCCAATTTCTAAGGAAGGCATGTTATGTGAAGAGATTTGACAAAAGAAATCCATACATTATTTGAACGCATTTGCTATTTTGTTTTTACACTTAAATGCTACATAAAATGAATTATGTACAATGAAAAGCAACACAACTTTCTAAACAGACATTTCCATTTTTATCACTGGATGTGGGTTGTATTCAGTTAGTTCAAAGTCACTGAATGAAAAGTCTTCAATATTATTCACTTGGCGCTTAATTTTTATCTTTGGAAAAGGACGAGGCTCCCTTTTCAGCTATAATGGGGAATAATAATGAAATGAATCAGTGTCTACATAAACAAGTGTGGATGTTGCACAAAATTCAAAATAGTAATGAGCATAAAGAGAAAAGGGAAAATTAAAATTAAAGCAACAAAACAAATATTACCTGTAGCTCTTATTAAACCAATGTAATTCTCAATAAAGCAAGTGTAGATAATGCAGTAAACATAGGAATTTCACTTGTTCAAAACATTAATCTGTTGTGCAATCAAAATGCACCTTAAAGGTGTTTTAATTATGCAGTAATCCAATCCATTTGGATCATCAAAACTTGATTTTTATTTAAGATGTATTTTATATCATTCACAGGACTAACAACAGGTCGTGACCTTAAAAATAGTTGAAATAGTGGCCAAAAACTCAAAAAAAGTGACCAATAGTGACTTTTTCACTTAGGATTCCTACAAATTCGTAGCTTTTACATACAATTCATTTCTTTTATGCAGTCGAACTGTGATACATACACTATATTGACAAAAGTCACCGGACACCTAGAAGAAAAACACAACATAGCATTTATTGACATACATTAGTACAGTGTCGGTCCACCTTTGGCCTTAATGCATACACCAGGGTTCGTACTCTTTTTGGGGGAAAAAATTCAAGGACTTTCCAGGCCTTTTCCAGGCCATATACAAAAAATTCCAGGATGATTATTACGCTTTACAGTATCATGCTCAAATTATTTTTTAAAAGCAATTTCAGTTTTAAGTAATAAAAATGATGAAAGATGCAAATGGATGAGTGTGCTTTTTTACCCATTACATTTCTTTTTAATGTTTTTAATTGGCAAATTACCCAATAATGCTAAATTGAATCATGATGCAATTACCACAAGGCTATTCAGAAAATCCTTTCCCTCAACAGAAAATGATTAATTCAATCAGTCATTTTAGCTGCATCACTATTTTGCACTATCTTCCATGTAATCAGACTATTATTGATAACAACTGAAATTATTATAAAATAAAGTGAGGGCAGATTCAGAATTTAAGAATGGGGAGGGCGCACGTCTAACAGAGGACTGTTAAAAAAATCTCTGAGATTTATTTCCTCCAAAAAACACGGTGGTAAAACATGGAGGACCCATAAAGGGGAGATGGGGTGCTTGCCTGTCAGAGTACATCACAAACAGCAGTTCTGAAGTACTGCTGTGTGGATCACTGAAAAGTTCGGGCAAATGTAAGACAAAACGTGGAGTTGCAAATCCATAAGTGAAAAAGTGTGATGTCTGAAAACCAGAAACGTGAGACAAAAGCAAAGCACTTATCTACTTACTCAACCCCCCCCCCCCCTTTTTTTTTTTCAAAATGGGGCATGTGCCTGTTTATGCCCACAGGTGGATTCTAGCTCTGATAAAAAGTGTTTCCATACATGGGAATGATTTTTTTTTTTTTTTTTTTTAACATTCCCAATTGACTGCCACTGGTGGCTGCATATTGGGATGTGACTTTTGAAGGCAATGAAAATCTTAATTACTAGACAGAATATGTTCCAGACTTGAGGAAAATTTCCCCCAATTGTAGTACAGTTATGTTAAATCAAAAAGCATAAGCCACGGAATCACTATGCACCTCAAGAAATGATTCGGGAGTGGACGATCATAGAAGGGTGAACCAATAGAGTTTAAAACAGAAAGTGTAATTTTAGGAACATGGCAACAAATTTCAAATAAGTTTCATCATAGAAGTCAGAAAGTCCTGGCCCACCACCCAACCCAAAAGAATCTAACCACCTTTATGTCTACCAGTACACTTGCCTCATATTACTTTCCAAAAATTATTTTTCATATCAAACAAGATTGTCTCAATTTACTTTTATTTTTTTAAATCAAAATCACTGCTAAACTAAATTTATGAAGTGCTACCCCAAAATGTGGAACTAGCTAAACTATTTATAAAAACCTTAAACATAAAACAATTTCAGTTTTTTATTGGTATAAATTAGGATATTCTTAAGTATTTTACATAAATGAAAAATGATGAGCATAAGGAATCTCTACCTCCAGTTAAGCTTCAATCATAACCAGAATCAGAATAACCACTTTTGGTTCAACTCCCAAAACATAAGACATCTTAATTATATGAATTAAGTTTTTAAAAGCTTTTTTAAAAAAAAATTGAAGTTTGTCAGTTATATAAACCAAAATCTGATCAATGCATTAAGGACAATTGATTGAATTGTTTTGGCCACAAATTCATAGTAAAATGTACAGCAAAAATATGTTTTAGGAGCCCATGAGTATTTACTGTACAAGTATATATGTGGTTTTATATTACTTACCAAAGTTTTAGTCCAATAAGAAGCCCAATTGTGGAAGTTAGTTGCAGAAAGTTATAAGTGTTTGGAACAGAAGAGTTCATTAGTCTATTTACATGAACTTCATATGAAAAACACTAAATAATTATGAAGATATAAGATCAAAACTGGTTTGAAGTTCAACATGCTTCAAAGAAAAAAAAAAAGTTCATTTCTATTGTAAATTGTACAAATATAAAAATTTTATGTTTTAGTATTAATTCTCTATATGCTTGGAAGATACCACAAATATGGAGTATCAATGGATAGTTATACAGATTTAAGATTGCTGACTTTGGTTTCAAGTTCCATATCCATTTTTTTAAGTACTGCTCTTTTCTCATGAGCAGTTTTTCTAAAGCTATTAGATTTTACAATGTATGTAATGTTATTTGTAGTTTCAGCTTTTAAAGCTAAATCATCAGCAGAGTTAAGTAATTCTTTGACTTCTCCTTCAATGAGTTTCCTTTTCTTTTTTATGCTATCAATTTCATCTAAAATAGCTTTCCTTTTTCCACATATGGCTGCTTTTTCCTTTTCTTTGGACTTATCATCCAAATAATCTATGTATTTTTGCCTTGCAGCTCCAACTGATAACAGAAGTAATTTTGAGATATTTACCTTATCAATACCACCTACATAGGATATATGATCATAAATAATTCTCTGTGCTACAATTGAATCCTCTCTCATGTTTTCTACAATGAGCTCCTTATTGACTGAGAAACCCCTCTCAACAGAAGCTTGCCCATGTGACAACAGTAAAAGAAGTTTCACAACTTTCCACAGTTCACTAAAAGCTTTAGTAGAAGACATGTACTCATACAATAATGTGTCTACTCTTTGTTGTTTATCTTCTGGATCAAAGTTTATGAATGCAGATTTTACTGCTGCAACACTGGTCACAAATTCCTTAAACTGCCATATTACACCATCACATAATTCTGATTGTATTCTATGAGCATCAACAAGAAGTGTGAGAATGGATGTTAGATTCTTAATACAAGTCTCACTATTTTTTGACATCAACCGAGGATCAAAACACTTCATGTGGCGAACAAGGGAGTACTTAAGTGGATTTTTTTCCAATAGCTTCACAACTAGCTTTTGCAAAAATATTCGGCATTCCATTCTAAACTCCATAAGTTTGCGTTCACTAATGTTCTTAGCACTTAATTCTTTCAATACCTTCTCTGTTTGAAACCCAACATCAATTTCTTTATAGTGACAACACTGAGATGCATCTGTAAGGTCTACTTGTAACAGCTTTAAGGCAGAGTTAGCTTCTGCCATTACGGTTCTTTTAACAAAGCGATTCATCATATTTCTTAGCATCTTTTCAAGATCTGTGGCCATAAAAGGCATCATTGGCTTATCTGACTGATATGCCTTGAGAAATGGTACCAGCTGTTTTGAAACTGAATTGAAGAAATGCAGTTTAGCCAAAACAAAAGGATCTTTAGTGAAAGTTTTGATAGCATCAAATGATACAGTGTGGGGATTCTTGATGCACTTCTTTTCAACTTGGTTAACATAATTTTCAATGTCTGCCCAAATTTCTAATGCTCGCTCGCAGGCAGGAGTATTTTCTAGCCACCTGTGTGGGCAGAATTTTAATGGCATCTTACTGGCTAAAATTATTTTAGAAAAATCTTCCATCCTTGCAGGTGAATCTTTAAAAAGCCTAAATAATGATGAAAGCAACTTTTGAATTTCCCACCCTGTTGCTGAGGCTCCATGTCGAAAGGCATTGTTTACAATGTGAAGTCCACAGCTCCCTGTGTTTAGGAGTTGGACATTTGAGTCAGCACTAAGTGTTGATTGCAGCATATCAAAAAACTTCCAATTAACATTGGGTCCATCCATTGATAACTGCACAATGTTACACAGTGGGAGGCACGCCATGCATTCAAGAAATTTTTCCATCATTATGTCTGCACTAGCATGACCCAAAAAAACTGATGACAAATATCTGGTTGAAACTGTTCCTTTTCCCCATAAACGAACATGTATATCCATTTGTTTTGACTGACTAAACTTGTTTAAACTTTCGTCAAACAAAATCACAAAATTTTTATTTTCAGTTTTGACTTCCTGAACCAACACTGATTTAAAGTGAGGTGCCAAACCAAAGCAACAAATGTAGGAACATTTTTTTTCGCCACAGCTGAAGTTTCCAGCAATTCTGCTGTCAGAAAACATTAGGCGGAATAAAACATCATTACCTGCACAAGACCTGTAAGAGTAATGGGATTTAACCACTTTCAAACACCACAATGCTTCTGCTTTAATGGTTGCATTTTTTTCAAGAGGAATATGCAGAGGATTAGATGTGGATGCAATAGGCTGTACTTGTTTATCACTTGATACACATAGCAATTTATCAACAATTAGTGGAACATTTTTACAGCTTTCTGTCAACATACTATGTTTTTTTCCTTTCATGTGGCTTCTTAAAGCGGATTCCCCCATATTCGAAACATCTATTATTTTAATGAATAAAATGCATTTTGCAACATGGCAATTGCTTTCATCTTTTTTAATCCATCCAGCATATTTAGGATTTATTAGCCAAAGATCACTAAAAGTACACTTACCCATATTTAATGGGGAGGGGGGATGAAAAAAATGGGTAAATCAACTGAAACAGTAAATGAAAACCAGAAAAATATCTAAGATCAGGAACCGCACTGAATTTGAATGACTGCCTGACACAAAGGAAAGCACACAACTAAAAATTGAGAATTTCCCCTGAGTAAGGGGCTACACATGTGACCAATTACTATAGACCAGATTTTAAGTAATTAAAGAAAAAGGGGTCTTACTGCTATGTTCTTTCCTGCTCCCCCAGCTTTGTCCTTTAGGCAGCCTGGGTTGCAAATGCTTTGGCATTGATTTAGTCTTCATTCAAAACAAGGAAACAACACTTAGTGAAGTTACTGTTTTATGACCTGTCTGCCAATCGGTAGACAGAGTGTTGTGCTAAAAGACTGTTTGTTACAAAGCATCACCTCTTACAGCTGGGCTCCAAACCAGAGGAAAGGAAATGTTAACAAACACTTAGTGCCTGAGAGAAGCAAAACTTTGTACTGGGTCTCCTCCTCCAAGTCTCAAATCTTTCAAACTTACCCAGCTGGAGAGTGGACGTAGGGCTTCAAGCTTGGAGAATGAATACTGCTCTTATATCTATGCCTTTGAATTTAATTTCGACCATTTTCAACAGGGTAGGTTCCTAGGTTGTACCCAACAGTATACTAAAATTTCGCCAAAATCCAACCCCTTTTACGTGAATTATTGTACGGACAAATGGAAAAAACCAAAGCATAAACGTTTCTGCAACCTACAGTTCGAAAGGGTTAGTAATTTCTAAAATAAAAACATAACGAACAGCGTGAAAACTAGCTCATACACAGAATATTTGAAACTACAGTATGCGCTCTCAATTATTAGGGATGATAGGGGGAAGGGAATAGAACTGTCCATAATTAGCATGTTCTCGTTGCGCTAGGCGCTTAAGCACTGCTGAATTCCGTCAGACCCCCAATGGTCAAATGATTGAAATGTGCTGATGTTCATGGAATGAAATGGTTGATCAGCTATGATAACCGCATAAAAGTTCGAAGGGGGAGGAGGGGGGCGATTTTTTTTTACTTTATGCAACATTCTACATTACTCCAGTATTTATCTTGTCATCATCAACAATAGCAATGTAACTACCACTTACGATCGCGGATATCGGCCAACTGAAAATCTGCCATACAACTAAGGGATACAACACACAGGTATCCTGTTACAATGTATTGTAATTGGAAAAAAAAAAAAAAAAAAAAAAGGTTTCAGAAATTAAAATCGAAAAAAAAAAAAAACTTTCAGAAATTAATATCATCAAGTCATGGTGTTTCAAAAATCCGCTTTCCTTTATTTTTCTTTTTTACCTGTCGTGTATAATAAAAGTGGGTTGATTTTTTTATGGAATCAGACGTCCATATGTCTGATTGTCTTCGTCTGAGTTCACACGTTAGCTACTGTGTACAAGTAGACCTATTTTTTCAGCTCAAAAATATGTAGTTTTGTATGTATTCACAGTATAACTCATTCCGTATTCCCACAGAACAAAATTCAGCAGATACAAATGAAGAACATCAAGACCCACCCAACACCATGTTTCCGATTGTCTGCTGTTTATATTCAAGAAATGCGAATATGGATCAATGGTGAATGCAGCAACTATGGTTTTTATTTATTACCAAGAAAAAAAAAAGGAGCCTGAAAGCTGTAAAGCTGAAACGGATATTTCTCCCCCTCCCGAAAACATTCCGATTAAGTTCAAACAGCAGGAGCACGCGTCCACGCACACTCAACCTCTGGAATGTCCTGATGGAACGGCTTCTTTTCATTTGGCACATCGCCATAAATCACCACCTGCAGCTCACTGAAGTGTCTTCCTCCTTCACCCTAACTATAGGAGAAAACATAAAAAAAAAATGCTGCCCAATTTTCGACAAAATGACCAAATTTACGTCATAACGTTGCAATTTACTAAAATACGTTTATCTGCTGAATTTCGTCTAAATCCATTGAAAACTTTTTAATTATAGATTTTTTTATTAAAACAGTAACTCAGACATCTGAATAAAAATGTATGTTTGTAATTAAAATAGAGTCCATATCATCACAGAAACAAAATTTAAGGATCACTCTGTTTAAATAAACCATGGCATCTAAAAAAAATAATTTGCTTGCTTTTCCCGTAATTTATAATTGCCGTTTCTTTTTTTTCAATCCGATTTTGCAACGGAAGATTTTTTTTTTTTTTTTGCATCTGCTAAAGTTTCAAACGGAATTTGGCGAAATTTGCACTAGAACTTTATTGTGATGTATTTTAACCACTGTAAAAATTTTACTGCGTTATTTTCAAAATTCCGGAAAATGGATTTCTGAAAATATCTTAGTCCTTTTGAGCCGTGGAAGTGATAAACAGGTGTTTGCTTTCTTCCCAACCAAGGGCTTCGGATCAGCGCTCCCAGCTGTCAATCAACCGTTGCTATGGTAACACACTTTCTGCTCAAGGCTCACTATCTAAAGAGGCACACATAATAAAAATTTCCAATGCTAACTTTTTAAGTTTTAAACCGATTCAAATGGAATTTTGGGAGTGAGCTTCTGTAATCCAATTATAGTAAATGTAAAAATTTCAGCCACTTTTGTGAAAAATTCGCAAAGATAGTTTTCTTATTTTTTATCATAAGTAGCCGAAGTCTCTTGAGGGGTGGGCCGGAAGCAAGCGTCTTAATGCAATAAACAAGGAGCAGATGAATGTGTTGTTCAGGCATACTCTTCACTGGTGGATGCCAGCTGACTTGGTAAACACGCGACCCCCTTGCAAATGCTAAATGTCTCTTCTTTCCCCTTCTGTTGTTCTCAGTAGTTGTCGGACGGACATCAAACTCAGGGCTAGAGAATGCATCAAGCTCCCCTTCCCTAACAGACCTGCTAGTAATCATCCAATTTTATTGCACTGGAAGTAGTGCTCCCCCCCCCCAGCCAAATTAGGATTTGGGCACATCCGAAACACCACTGTTGCCGGCGGTTTCTTTGAGAACAGAGGAGAGGAACTTAAAAAATGAAGGGGTAACAGTCAGTAACACGATTTCCTAAAAGGGCATTTTTTTTAAGCACTAATTTCAAATTTCAAGGCTTTTCAAGACAGCATTAAAAAAATACCGTTTTTCCAGGATATTCCAGGCCTTGAAAACGTAATCATGATTTTCCAGGACTTTCCAGGTTTTCAAGCACGCATGCGCACCCTGATACACTGACCCTTCGAGACATGCTTTCGACAAGGTTTTGGAACACAGTGATAGGTATGCGCTTCTATTCAGTACATAATGCTGCCGCTAACTGTTGCTTAGTAGTAGGTCTTGGTTCCAAACTTTTTATGCGGCACTCTAATTCATCCCATACGTGCTCTATGGGATTAAGATCAGGGCTCTGCGCTGGCCAGTCCACACACTATACGGAATTATACTCAAACCACGCTGTAACAGTCCTTGCTTTATGGCTCAGTGCATTACCCTGCTGGTATCAACAAGGCTCGGTTCCATAGTACTGCCACAGAGTTGGTAGGGCATAATTGTCCAGAATATCGAGGTAGACGTGCTGGTTAACAGGTTTGTCCACGATAGCCAATGGGCCGGGACCATACCACGAAAAACACCCCCACACGAGTACACTGCCAGCTCCAAACTTGATAGTAGGAACAGTACACTGCGGTAAATAGCGTTCCCCCAGGTGCCGCCATACCCACCAGACTGATGGATCGTGTATCTGGATTCATCAGTCTATCGGATCCGCTTCCATTGATCTATGGTCCACGATAAATGTTCTTTACATCATGCTAAATGATGAGTAGCATTCTGAGTGGGATGAAAGGCTTATGAGCAGCCGTACGACCATGGTAACCCATGGAATGAAGTTCTCTGCGAATGGTACGTGTACATACTGAGGTTATAGCATTTTTACTCACCTGTACACTGAGGTCTTGTGCAGTACTCTGTTGTTCAGCTGTAACGACTCTCCCGAGGCTTAGACATCCTCTATCACCGATTTTTTTTGGTCTGCCGGTACGCTTTGCTGCTTCAGGCATGCCATGTGTCTTCCACTTATTCAGTACATCTAAAACAGTTGACTTGGGTATGTTTAAATGCCTCTGGGTTTCTCTAACGGACAACCCACTAATATTACACCCAAAGTCTTTCCTTTCTCAAAGTCAGCTCTCTCCCGCTGTGACATTTTAACTTACCTCACAGTGTGATATGATCGCGGTCAGCTGCAGGCTTGTTTTTATACCGTTTGCAGCTGTGCCGCGCATGTTAACAATGCAGCAGATCCGTTCATTTGCTTTTGAAGGGGTGTCTGGTGACTTTTGTCAATATAGTGTGTGTGTATATATATATATATTACACACACACACACACACACACACACAAAGGTTGTTTAAAATACGTGTAACCCCACCCATCCTGCCACCCAACCATCCATCCATAGTAAAGACAATATTTGCAACAATATGAACACTTTTTTTTTTTTTTTTTTTTTTTTGGATTTTCCCCAGACAAATCATGGCCAGATGAATCAAAGCTAAAGCATTAACTGTAACTGTCTATAATTCACTATCAAAATGACATTCTATATTAATATCCATTTAATCATTTTATCTTTTACTGTAAACACTTAAGAAACAACAAAACAGATCAAGAACAAACACTTAAACTATATATAGACTTTTGGCCTAACAAATGCTGTCATAGCCTAGGTGGTTGGCTGATGAGACTTGAAAAAGATCTATCTCACTTCCATGCTTAAACTTTGATCTGGATGGGATCTGGCTTTTTTTTTTTTTTTTTTTTCATAGGATGTTAACAGCTGTTACAAAAAATTATTAATTACCAATGCAAAAGTTATTCATACAAAGGCTTTTGATAAAAAGCAAAAAAAAAAACAGTCCTCAATTTAAATTTTAACATTTCACAAACTGATCAAGTTTGTTTCTTCTATTTGTCTTTCTTCATAAGAAACTGGATGGTGAGACTTGTTTTCTTTTTGTCAATCTCAGTCTCTTTCTTCTCTCAAATCTTTCTGCACTTTTCTCATCCCTTCAAAGCATCATTGTGTCTAATGGCAATTTTAATATGTTTAGCTGCTTCTGACAAAAGGTCTTCTGCTTTCCTTTTCACAGCCGCCTCCTATCTCTTTTTCGTCTGAAGATCCTTTTCCATTTCCTGAATCCCAGTTTTCTCCTGCTCTTCCAGTTTTTCTTTTTCAGCTTTTTCTTTTCCAAGTACGCTTTATAATTATGACCAGCACATCTTGCTTGCTTGAGGAGCTCAATGGTTGAGGGTACCAGCGCTGGTTTGTTACCGTATTTATTCATACATGACAAGATGGTCAACTTGGCATCAAGCATTCTTGATTTCATTGCAGCACGATCTTCTGAAAGCAAATGAAGAGATAAAGAACACCCTCATTCAACATTTGTGATGCCATGACTTAAAGACAAATATGCCAGCACTGCTGTACAGTTTACGCTTTGATACTTTGAGAAAAACTGTCTCCAGTAGTGGTCGATATGTTGATCTTTCAATGTTGAGATTTTTTCTTCTACCTGCAAAAATTTTCATTCATCAAGCAGTATCTCAGGATCATCATTAATTTGTAAGAGGTTTCCCAAATTGCTGATGTACATGCTACTATCACTTGACTTAATATTGTCAAGTGAAAAACTTCCAGGAAGTTTTTCTTTCTTTCCAAAAAGCCAATTCATGCTTTTCCACCTTCTCCTTCCTATCTTTTTTTTTTTTTTTTTTTTTTGCCTTACTCTGGCGAACCAGCTTAGCTGCTTCACTCTTCTTACAGCGATATGCATCCACAGAAACTCTACCTTGCAACATTCCCAAATAGGCTTCCTTCTTTCTCTTTACTGCCTCTTCAGTCTCACTATTCCACCAAACACCACCTCTATTGTTACCCACTATTGTGGTGCCACAGATCTCTTTGGCAGCAGTGACAACACAGTTCTTAAAACATTCCCACTTCTTTTCTACATCCCTCTTACCAGACTTCAGCTTTTTCAGTCGTTCTCTGAGTAAGTCAGAATAACACTGATGATCTTCAAGGAGCCTATCAACTTTTATTCTTTCTATCCTGGGCCTCTTCCTATTGCTTTTCCTCTGACTAACATTAAGTTTCACTCGTGACGCTACCAAGTAATGATCAGAACCAACATCCGCACCTGTCATCACACTGGTGTCAACAAGTAGGTGTTTCAGTCGCTGATCATAGATAACAAAATCTATCACACTCTTTTGATCAAGAGTACGATTTTCCCAAGTATATGTGTGGATATACTTGTGGTTGAAAAACGTATTAGATATACACAAACTATTCTCAATGCAGAGTTCAATTAATCTTTCACCATTATCATTCACACGAGGATCATTAAACTGATGGCAAAGGTAAAACACCTAATGTGAAGTAGCATGATCAATCTCTACAGCATTTACAAAATTTTAAGCAAATACTTTCCAGTTTCTGAATAAACATTGTACATTTTTCAATCAATTTACAAGATGTTCACAAAAATCAGTAGTGCTAATATCTTCATGCAGTAGCACGCAGAAATAGGGGATAGTGAGATGAATCTTTACTACCTTTATGAAACGCGGATCTGTTCGAATGGAACATGAAGAGGAAAATGAATGCAGTGCTGTAGCAAGCAACACTTCTTTTTAAGCCACCTTTCTGAAACATGCTGTAACTTCTTATTGTAAACATGCCATTAGCTCTTAGTTCAGACACACACGCTAATGAAGGAGGTGTAAAAAAGATTCAAAACTTTATTGAATCTGAGATGGAAACCATGATAGTTCCACTGGATAATGGAAACTCTCACGGAACATTATAACTAACGAACGAGAGTTCCAATTCAACAGCATAACGTTGGTATCTCAAAGGTGTCACACACGAAGTCCTCAGGAAGTGATCAGCTGAGGGCTCAGTGAAATAGGACATACATGAAATATATCAAAGGTATTTTTTCACTTCTTTCTTATTAAAAGATACAGTTACAATGGACTTCTGGGACACAGATGCCCTTATTGCAGCAGGCACCTTAATGCAGATTGTATGATGTACAAGTTGTGCAGAAGTGTATAAGTGATGTAGAAGCAGACTAAGGAGACCGTGTTCCAGCACTATTCAAACTTGATAGAACATAAACAATACATTTCTTCACAAAAAATTAAGCATCCAGTATTATGAAATGTTTGTTGTGCATGAAAATGTCAATCTTGGCTCTTACTACAAAGTACTGCTAAACTTTGACTCTCTGCAGCACTCTTCTCTTCTGTTTACATTGGGCAGTCATGTGAAAAGCTCCAAGGCCTTCCTTGCAGATTACACAGTAGCTTAATGCAGAGCATTGCCATCTCATTATCCAAAATTCAGCAGCACAATGTTAGAACTGCAGTGAATGTGCAAACCTGGCATCAGAGATATATTCAGAGTAGCAGAATGTAGACATATGCAGATAGTTTCCAAATTATTAGCAGGTTTTGCATAGTTTCTGCTTGTGGTTTAAAAAATAAAATAAAAATGTTATGTACAGCAATTAAAACACTTGCCCAAGGCTTTACTCATATTAATATACTTAATTATGTTTTAACTTGAAGAACTTTCAATTATTTTCACATCTTCTGAGTTCTTTAGTTTTTACAGGCCTACAGATTTTATCAAGGCCTGTTCTCAATGTGTAGGAACTGTATCAATAGTTTCGTGTACACAGAAAGAGTTTAAATTTTATTACCAGGTTCCTTTTGCAGTTTCCAGTTTTAAATTATTTCCTTATGTATGTTGTAAAATCTAGTATTTCTGAATTAACTTGTTAATGCTATTTATAATTTTTGAAGATTCAATGATGGAACTGTTTTTCTGGACATAAAAACTTTAGTCTTTTTTTTTTTTTTTTATGAGGTTCATAGTTCAGTATTTTAATATTTTGCCATAAAAGTCCATTTCACACACACACACATTACTGCACATTCAGTTGTGATGTACTTATTTTGTCCACATTGGAATCTGTAATGTTCTACTAATTATTTATTGCTGTATTAATTTTTCTTTAAATTATCTTATTCTATTGTTATCATGGTTTCCTCATTGCAGGTTTGCAGCAAGTTTTCTGTTTCAATGATTGTGTATGCAGATACATTTTATTTTTATACAACTCTGGATACATGGCATTCTGTATGTACAGCAGCATCTTACTTTGATTACAGTGGGTAATGTAGGTGAGTTAAAGGTTAACACCAGAGTTCTTCAGGATATCAACTTGCTGATATTTGTAAATCTGGTTAGGCACATGTCAATAATACCTTGGCTTCAGAATTCATTTTTTAAAGTTCAGAGTTTTTGGTACATTAAATAGAGAAGAGAGTTACTATAACTGGGACATCGTATAAAGAAATCTTTAATATCAATTCTCTGAACACAAGATATCAACTATCTATGTCCCTAAATGGAAGCTGTTTTACATCACTTGGCCTTCCTGACACATCACGAAGTACTTAGTGAATACAGAAGGCAGGCAAACTCAGTTGATTCACGAGTCACATACCTTTAAGATGTTCTCTGAAATTCAGAGATTAACTTTGCAAAGAAAGATCTGCCAAATCAAAAGCACTGATATTGACAGATCTTACTTTCTGTCGAAGAATCAATCACCTGTGTATTAATGAAGTCATGGCAAAATCTTAGTGATGAAATATCTTAAAAGTACAATTAAGTAATACCAGGATTACTAGGATGACACAAAAATGACTTTTTTGTCAAATTTTCGGGTTGCACACCAACCCATCGTTGGGACTGACAAACACATACAGAGTAACGGACATTCCAGCAACTGGGACTCTTTGAAAATTCTTGTACATCAACAGCACTGTGTAAAACGGAAATTGGAAGAAAGTCTACAAATTGTAAGAAGACGTGCTGCGATTAACGAACATAATGGCTTGGTACGAGGTCTGATCAAAAAGTTCTGAGACTAGACTGATATACAACAAAGTACTTTTGTTACTTAAGTCTGGCTATGATCTAATTCAAAGTAGTCTCCTTGGGCAGCGATACATTGCTGCCAGAGTTTTCGCCACTGTTGGAACACTCCCTGGAAGTCCTGTTCGCGAATCGTGTCAAGCACCATCTGCAATTCGCGCTGGATCTCGTCCACGGTTTCAAAACGGCGACCCTTGAGCTTCATCTTCAGGAACAGAAAGAAGTCACAGGGGGGCCAAATCCGGCAAGTAAGGTGGGCGAGGAAGGGTAGTCATGCTGTTGCAGCTGCAAAACTGGCGTGTTGCCAACGCTCTGTGAGCTGCTGCATTGTCGTGATGGAGCAGGAAATCGCCCCTGCGCCACATTTCAGGTCGTTTGTAGTGAATGTCCTCCCTAAGATGCTGCAGAACATCGCAGTAGAAAAGGGCAGCGACAGTCTGGCCTTCTTCGGTCGAGGAGATGCCTGGCTCTTCCACTGCGACGACTGTTGTTTGGTCTCCAGGTCATAACGGTAGATCCAAGTCTCACCCCCAGTGATGACCCACGACAGGAATGTTGGTTCATTGACCACCTGCTGACGAAGATCTTGACAGAGTTAGACACAGAGCGTCTTCTGTTCGGGGTTCAAAATCTTTGGCACAAACTTTGTAGCAATGCGGTGCATGTTCAAAACCGAAGTCAGAATTTCTTGCACTGTTTCGTATGACACATTGACGGTGGTAGCAATGTCCTGAATGGTTCTCCGACGATCCTCATGCACCAGTTCCCTAATGTTGTCCACATTTTCGGGGATTTTGCTCGTAGACGGTTGTCCTGACCTCTTGTCGTCTTCCAGTGCCATTCTGCCGCTCAAAACACCTTGCACGACTCATATTCTACATTTCATGCGTCTCCGGTCCCGAATTGCTGAGTTTCACGCAGAATTTGATACCGAAATTTGACAAAAAAGTAATTTTTGTGTCATCCTAGTAATCCCCGCATCACATAATTGTACTTTTAAGGTATCAATCACCTCCATTTACAGGGATCTCAGCATACAACTCTACCTTCACCGACATTAATCACACATTTCCCACATGACCTTTTGTACTTTTTTTTTAATGGAGGTTTAACGACCACCGTGAGTAACTCAATGGGCTATAAGCAGTCGCCCGTCCCTAATTTAGGGTCACTGGTTCCAGGGAAGGGAGAGAGCCAGTGCCGTAAGACACAACATCCGTGCCTCACCGGGATTCGATTCGGCCTTTTGTACTTCATACTCATTATCTTTTTCTCTAATGGGCATTTCGGCATCTGGTCCTTCTATGATTTTCTCGGCCTTCCTTACCTTTCTTTCAAGCCACTTGGGCTAAATAAATTCTCTTAGTTGGCACCCCATCACTCATGCTTTCAACATGGCCAAACTACCTCATAATATTTGTCTCCACCCTAACAACATTTTGTTCTCATTATACATCTGCAACACATCTTCGTCCCTCACATGGTCAGAATACTTCTTGTCACAAACTCTCTGTATGTAAGGCATCTCTCCACCACACAAACAACTCCTGCGTTTCTTCTGCAGTACCCAGCCTCAAAGACAGATGTACAAGTTTCATCAAGTAAATGGATAACGAAGAAGCATGGAACAAGATTAAACATTCTGTTCAAAGTAAAACATTTACTGTCTGAGAAGACAGGCCCTGCATACATCACTTTCTTTGGGCTGACAAAGTCATGGAAATTGCTGTGAGTGTGATAACTCTAAGAGAGAAAAAATTTTCCACTAATATCGCCAACACTGGAGATTTTTTTTTTTTGTGTTGGGACTTATAACAACTACCATGGCCAACTCTTGGGGCTATGGGCAGTTAGTTGTCTGTCCCTAATTTAGGGTTACTGGTCCCAGGGAACTTCCAGGGCTATCAGACAAGCACACCACCCATGCCTCACCCAGAACTCAAACAGACGACCATGAAACCACTAGGGTGATGTGGATATTTACAAGATTTACAGGCAGGCTCCAAAGGACACAAGATTCAATTCTATGGTTAGCCAGTAGATATATACAGTATAGTCTGTTAGCAGTTCTTGCAAGTTCTTGGTATGAATATCTAAATCTCACTTTCAGGTATAACCTTGCAATGCAATACAAGCTACTGGTTAGTTAGTTAGTTAGTTAATTGATTTTAGTGGCGCAAGGGCCAGGTTTGGCCAAAGAGCACCAGACACAGAACTATCAGTTAAAGATTTTTTTTTTTTTTTTTTTTTTTTATAGGCGGGGTGAAATGATTAGGAGCAGACAGGCTTGGTAAAAGTCAGAAAAGAGAATGATAAAAGCTGTGAAGACTAGTTAGTTAATTAGGTTTATAAATAAATTTATTAATTCACTGTTATAATCATTATAAATTATTATTATTATTATTATTATTATTATTATTTTTTTTTAAATAAGTTTTAAAAAGTCAATCTGTTTTAAGAACGAAAATACTGCGAAAGTGTCGCAGTGGTTGCCCAAAAGCTTCTGCAGTGTAGCTGCGCCGTCATCCAGTAGATGAGACTGAAAATAGTGAAACCGATGATTACGAAAACGGACACAACTACATAAAACATGAGAGATGGTGAGTAAACAGTCGCACGCCTCACACATTGGGGCAGCGTCGCCACACAGCAAATAGCTATGCGTGAAGCGACAATGCCCAATGCGGAGACGCGCAAGAACAACTTCTTCCCTACGGTTCCGGCGACACGATGATTTCCAGATTCCAAGGTTAGGTTTTATACGGTGCAGTTTATTCTCCACCTGTTGGTCTCACAGACTCCGCCACGTTCGTCTAATATGATCGTGAACAAGAAAGCGAAAATCACGGTGAAACAGTGGCAAGGGTGTGACGACCAAAGAGGAGGCAGATCTAGCAGCAGCATCGGCAGACTCGTTCCCTGGGATCCCAACATGCCCAGGAATCCAGCAGAACCGAATCTGGACATCAGCCTCGAGCAAAGAACGAAGAAGTCTCCGTACGGTAAAAAGAAGTGGGTGGCCAGTGAAATCCAAAGATGACAATGATTGCACAACACTCAACGAATCAGTGTACACAATAGCACGCTGATGAGAGCTCGACTGCACGTGAACAAGTGCAAGATACACAGCATGCATCTCCGCCGAAAACACCGTGGCCTCAGGAGGAATGCGGGCAACAGAAACTTCGTCAACGCAGACGGCGGCGGATCCAACAACACCAGCCGCCTTAGATCCATCGGTGAAAACAGGAATAAAGTCTGCATTGACGTAACGGTGTTCAGCGAAGAGCTGCTGGTACACTGACGCAGGGGTTGAGGACTTGTCAAAAGATGTAAAGCTGGTATCAACCATGACACCAAGAGGATGCCATGGGGGATCCTCAAAGCCCCTGGTCTCTCCAACGAGTGACAAGTCGAGCCCTGCATCACGAGCTACAGTCGCCATACAAAGACTAAAGGTTCGAATGCACGAGGGACGGATCTCGAACAAACGAGCATGCTGGGGATGAAAAACTGCATCGTATAAAGGATGGTCTGAGAGTGATTTAAGTTTCAGGTAAAATTGAAGAGACAGCTGCAGACGGCGTAAATGAAGCGACGGTTCGTTCGCGTCGGCATAAAGGCTGGGAATGGGTGACGTGCGAAATGCTCCCGCAAAGACGCAGCGCTTGATGGTGGATGGTATCCAACGGCCGGAGAACGGTAGGACACGCAGAGCCATACACCATACAGCCATAATCCAGCTTAGACCGAATGAGAGAATGGTAAATACGGAACAAAGAAGTCCTGTCTGCACCCCAGGAGACTGAGGCAAGGATCTTAAGGATTGACAAGGCTTTCAGACAGGAAGTCCTTAGCCGTCGAACGTGCGAGCGAAAGGTGAGAGCACGGTCAACGGTCAAACCAAGGAACTTGGTTTCCGGCAAAACTGGAATGGCTGCACGGTCCAAATAGAGCTCTGGATCAGGATGGAGGCCACGCCTCCGCACAAGCTACTGGAACAATGTGCTGAACTTGGTACAGCTTCCAGGGTTAGTCTATAGTTGCCCAGTTCACAGTGAAACAAGAGAAAAAGAAGAGTGTTAGTCGTGAATGGCAAATTCCAACCGGTTAGAAGAAATTCCAGCCTCCCTTTTTCCACCATACTGCTAACATCAAATGGCAAATGTGAATGTGAATGTAGATCTAGCTAACCAAGCCTGCAAAAGAATACAAAAAGAAAAATAAGGAAAAAATCTAAACCAGAAATGGAACCAAACTCCAGATTTAGCATATAAACATCTTTGGCAGCCTATAATGACATGAAAAAACATTATTTAGTGGGAAACAAAACCAACTGCCAATAAAAGCTGGCTGGGCAAAGCAGTTGAAGCACAGAACAAATTCTTCCTGAAACTATTTGGTCATGCTGTCAACTCAGGCTGTGAAGTAATTGTTTCTCAGCAGCAAGAACAAGTTACTGCACAGTAATGACCTAATGATTAAAAGAGGCAGTCAGTCAAATGGTCAAATTGCCTCATGAGGACAGCAGTTTCTTAGATAACACAGAAACAATCATTCCTGTGTGGGGTTCAAATTGTACAGCATGGCGATATACACTGGCGTGCAAAAATTAAGGACACGACTGTTTTTCGAATGTAATGTCGTGCAGAAGTGCTCCACATCGACTCAAATCATACCATAAGATCCCCAAGATGTAAGAATATGGGACAAGTGAGCAAAACCGTCCAAACAAGGAATCCAAAGGATACAAAGGCACTTTATTGAAAAGGTAGCTTCGAGCACAACTGGACAAAAGACAGAAACGTCCATGTGAAAGGCGGCTGCCAAGAAAAATCCAGTCATTAGTAGGAAATATGATCACCCCTGACTGCATTGCAGGATTTACAATGTCTGTCCATGCTGAGGACGAGGTTGTCAAGAAGCTGTTGAGGCATCGCAGCCCATTCCTCTTGTAGCACCAATCACAGCTGCGGAATCATTGCTGGCAGCTGGTGACGTGCTGCCAAGCGTCTCCCGAGAAGGTCCCACACATGTTCGATTGGATTTAGGTCCAGGGACCTTGCGGGCCAATCCATGCGTTGAATATCTTCACTCTCCAACAGCTCTGCGACAGCCACTGTACGATGAGGTGTAGCGTTGTCGTCCATGAAGAGGAACTCAGGACCCACAGCACCTCTAAACAGAAGCACGTGAGGCAGGAGAACTTCGGTACAATAGCGGACACCAATGACTGAACTTCCTTGGAAGATGTGGAGGTCAGTATGGCTACCAAGCATGATACCACCCCAAACGAGAACTCTGCCACCTCCAAACCGGTCTCTTTCGATGATGTTGGAGGTGTGATTGCGTGTTCCCTGCTCTCTCCAGATGTGTATACGTCCAGAATCGCTCATCAGACTAAATCGTCTCTCATCCGTAAAGAGAACTCAACCCCATTGCTGATGTGTCTAGTTCTTGTGTTCCTGACACCACAGAAACCGCCGTGTCAGATGAGCAGGCGTTAATGGCACACACCATACTGGTTGTCTTGCAAATAGACCACCTTTGTGCAGCCTCCTGGTCACAATAAAATGCGATAATGGAAGTCTAGTTGTCTGTTGCATGTGCCTTGCGATTTCTCCCACTGTCTGCCGCCGTGGTTGCTCGTGGACGACCACTGCTAAACTCTCGGACAGCTGTTCCTGTCGTTTGAAATGCTCTCCAAGCTCGTGAAACGATGCTGTGAGCGATCCCGAACTCCTCGGCCACACTAGTCCCACTTCGACCTTCTTCTAACTTCCCAATGACGCGACCTCGGGTAAAGTCATCCAGATGTCGTCTACTGGATTGCCTGTTGGCAATCCAACACGATGTCATTCAAACCGATGTACACCGTGCAATAGCTTTCACCGAATTGCTGAGCGTAAACCGCCTGTGTGCTTTATACCCTTCTGACACCTCCCCCTCCCTACGTCATGCTGCATATATGCGCATGCCCTACCGTACCGGACCCTAGTCTATCTCCTGAGTGGTCTTTCGGTCCGTTCTGCCTGCTCATTCCACTGTTATGCTAATTTCTCCTCTTCGTCCTTAATTTTTGCACACCAGTGTACATAAAGCCACCTTTAACAACTCAGATGACAAGCATTAATATAAGCATAACGTTATTACAAGTACAGGGTTCCCACTCAAAAGTAGAAAAAAAAATTCCCTGACTTTTCCAGGTTTTCCAGGTGGTCCTGAGAGTTTTTCCAGAGCGGCAAATCAAATCACATTGCGACAAATTGTTGCATTTCCTTACATTCTTGCGTTCCTTACGAAAGCATACATTTGTTAATTCTTTAAATAACTGTCCTTTATACAATTACCTGCTTTTTTTAAAAACAATTAAATGCATGAGGCATATTATTGTTGGTACCATTATTTATTTTTGGTACCGTTGGTTCAAATATCCTTTAAAACATGTAAACCATGTATTTACATGTTTTAAAGAATATTTGAACAAAGACTTAATTTAAATTCTACATATAATGAAATATTTCAATCGATTAGGTGAAATTATACAACTGATTTATCTGTATTTTAAGTACACACAAGTATATAAATAACATTTTAAACGACTCATAACATTTAGAGTTCCAGTTAGGTTTAAAAATGCAAGCTGGGAGAATTGTGACTGAAGAGAATAAATTGCCCTTAAATGATACAATGCTGAAGCTTTAAATCCTTTAAGTGCTTATTTTACATAAATATTAAACAACACAGAAACGTTTGCTGAAATTGAAGTCTAATGGGAATGATAAAATAGTGAGTGTCTGACAGAGTCTCTTAACATTTTGTTAGAGCGGTTCTATCAAATCGATCTACCAATTTGTATTTTCTATTGGAATTTACTTAGAATCTTTAAAAACAAAGCAAAGTAAAACAGTTATTAAAAAAATAAAAAAAAAAAGAAGAAAGAGAGAACAGAAATCGTGACAGCATTTCTGTGTCTGAGGAAAAACGTGTGCCAGTACCATCCCAACAATTTCTAGCAATCAGGGAAAATACTGCTGACATTTAAAAATCAAAATTGTAATTATTTTAGCTAACGTTAGTTCTTGCACTTGGCAATGAGAACATCGAATCTATGCTATTTCAGAGGGGCCAACCTCTAGCAGAACGCATCAGTAATCAATAGGGGATTTTACAGTAATGTTTCAGTAATCGACCACAAACTTTCAGTAATGTAACACGCCATTTTTTTTTTCAAAGTTAAGGACAATATTATAGTATTACTGTGTAACCTGTAATACTTGTATGAGGTGCCTATCGGTAATCACCATACGAAGCCTCATCGCTAATGCGTGGAATGGGTATTTCATGAGAAATTAATGCGTGAAGTGTGTAATAACTTTATATGTTTACACTATCCTCACAAAAAAATATGAAATTAAATTATCAATATTGTACTTACCTCATGTCATTGCTGACATAAAAACTCCCTTGTTGCTTGTTTTGCAGTGGTATATTTTTTTTCAGAAAACTTTTTATAACACAGCTCACCTGAGGAAAATGCTTTACTTTTCTGTATAAGAAGGGCACTTAATGTTTTGGTGCTCATTGTTGGGCAGAAGTATGCGAGGTTTTTCCTTACTATACTAAATATTCTCTACGTAGAGGAATTGCTGTGAGGGATAGTCAATATTGCCAACATTAGTTTAGACAATGCAGAATACTTGGGAAGGCCAGATGAGTCCTTCATCTTAGATATTTCATTCCATGCCACATCTGCTCAAGGATATCCAGCTTCATCAATATCAGAGTTTGGGAACATAGCATGAAAGAAGCGACCAGCATGATCACAGATTGCTATAGGTAGGTTATGCTCCACAACGATTGCAGTAAACAGCAATTCAGCATTTATCACGCTATTTTCATTCTTTTTTGCAAAAAAATTATCCAAAGGCTTTGATCGAGTCTTTAATTTTACACAATCCTGGTGTTTGTTTTGGCTGGATATGCCTTCCGCAATCATCTCATCTCATCTCATCTCATCTCGTCCTACATGGGCTACTGATTACTCTCATATTAGAAGGCACGCAAGGAAACCTTTATTTCAGCATTTTCCATTTCCTTGCTCAAGATTTGGGAGAAAGATTTGGATGTTCCTGGAGAAACCTCTTTGCATATTTATTTGTTTCAGAAACTTGATAATTCCAAGGATGAAATTGGTAAAAAACAAGTAAAAATATGCAATAGGTGCCACATCAGTTGCAGGAGCATGTTTGGGCCCCTGCATTTCATGACAATCAAAAGGATGCTGAGGTTGTTCATCACTTCCCTCTATTACATCCTCCCATTCACTTTCAGAACTTTCATGATCTGAAGATTCACTATGAAGATCTTCACCTTCTGAAGAAGATATGGTGTGCGTGGCACTGTGGCTAGTTTTCTGGCTTGATGTTGCTTGGCCAATATCACTCTCAGATGATTCAAAATCATCACCATCACTTGGCAAACTTTCACTCTCACTACAAGCCATTTCAAATAACCTTAGAAAAAAATTTCACACAGTAGGAAAAAGCACTTCTGCTAGTCTGAGGAACAAGCTGTCAATAAAGTCATCCTCTGCTAACACGAGTTTGGAAAAAGAGGGGGATTCGTAATTCATGGAGTTTTGCGATTGTGTCTGTTTAGGAAAAAGAAATGAATAATGTGAAGAGCTTCTAGTAATAAAACACCGCACTTCGTTCTCCACGCCGCGGCGAAAGTCCTCAAGAAATATAAACATCCGTCATCGCGGGACCACGCGTTGCGACGAGTTGATCGTTATTGCACTTCGAACGGGGCTCGAAAAAGTGATTTCCGACAGTACGACGTCTTATAATACACCAACAATTCCAAGTGAACAACCCTGCTTCAACAGCAGTAGGAAACGTTTTGGCTAAAGTAACCTTTTCTCCTGTCACACGGAGAAATTGCGTGGGGAACCGATAGCAAGCGCAAACTCTTTTACGATGACACTTACGGCATATTACCCGCAGTTTTCGTCGTATTATCCGCAGACCGCAAAATTCACATAAAAAAAATTCTTCGTATAATCCGCAGACTGACATTTAGGGAAAAAAAAATCGCCGTATAATCCGCACATCATAGATGTTGAATCAGAAGTGGAATTTCCGACAGAAAAGTCGGTCACAAACACATCGCTCTTTCCACGTTCCAGAAACACATAGCAACCGAAAAATTGTTTTCAGCCGCCGCCGAGGGAATTGAGTCACGGATCTCTCGATATCTAACCGAGCGCGTTAGCTTTACACCACGTTGGCCAACAGTCCACGGTGCTATGTGTATTTTTAAGTCAGCTTCTGACATCATAAATCCGTAAGATGGGCTCAGCTACTGAGACGTCTCCATCTGGTGGGTATTAACGGCACTGGCTATATATATTATAGCAGTTAATTCCAAAGGACGAGATCCAAGGTGAAAATCCTCCAAATACGTGGCGTCAGTAAATAAATAAATACGTCGCTCTTTCCACGTTCCAGAAACACACGAGTCCGAAGAAGTAAGAGAGAAAAAAATATATTTTAATAAATGAAGAAATTCATTTTTAAAGGTTACTGTTTTATATTTTTATCTCCGAACAGATAAAGGGTGTGGCATCCATAGATCACGCCGATGTAGCTCCAGAGTATTGCATTACACTGCCAATGACGAAAGGCTGATACAGAACAAGTCGTAGAAATACCGTATGTACTCGCGTATAAGTCGAAAATTTTTGGAGGAATTCCTGCTTACAGAGTTGAGAGATCGTCTTATACGTGGGCCAATAAAAAACTTCCGTGAATTCTCCCGTGGAATTTACCAACGGATTTGTTTACGTTTTAGATCGCGACACAGAGGCTTTCCGTATGTTGCTGCACGATTGTGTTCTGACCTCAAAACTATCGCGCAGTGACATGATCATATCCTCAATTCTGTCCACCACTTCAAGTTTAAATTTCGGCAGTGTAACTGAAACGTTTCCTTTTCAGAGACATCATGATTAGCAATGAAGGAAAACAGCAGCAGCGACGTTCGCCAAAACAACGAAAGCAAACTAGATACAAGGTCGCGCACATGAAATCCGAAAGGAGAAACGCATAGGTTCGTGCAGCAAGCGCTGTGCGTACTTCTTTGGCTTTTTGCCAAAAAACAGAGCCGGCACGACAGTCAGAGCTCTCCTCAACGATAAAATGACCCCTGCCGGCACGACAGTCAGAGCTCTCCTCAACGATAAAATGACCCCTGCCGTCCCTCTCCACAACTATTCCGATCTTTCATTACGACATTCCTCCCCGCTCCGTACAAACTCCTGAACTGAGGAAAATTCTTCCGAGGGAGTTCCTTTTCCAATTATTACACCTTTTCCTGCACAATCACGCTGCAGATTTTTTTTAAATCGGAAGGTCTTTTATTTATTTATTTTTTAAATCGGCGTGTTAACCGCATCGGTGTATAATCCGCAAAACCTATAATTTTAACTTTTTAGCAGATAATCCGCGGATTATACGACGAAAATTACGGTACCATTCTTCCGATAATATCGCTGTTTGACGATATGATTCATGGACATTCCATTTCAAAACGATATGATTGATAAATGATATGATCATTGAGACACCGAAATCCGCAGTCTGATTCGGAAAATATGCGGATCAAAATCGAAGGCCGAGAAATCAGCAGCGTCGCACTAAAAGGGTTTAACAAAAAAGGATACAAAATTGAGATTCTCCAAAACACACTGAATTCCGTAATTCTTCCAACCTGTCCGTAATTCCGTAATCTGACAGTCGAAACCGTAATAATTACGGACAATTCGTAATAGTTGGCACCTCTGCTATTTGCTTCTAAATAACGCAGCATAGGATATTTAGACATTGTGCTGTTAAATTTCATAACCAATAAGCTGGCACACAGAGACCCTAATGCCATAACGGCAAAAAAAATTAAAACCAGGGATAAAGAAAAAATAATGGAAGCAACAAGTGGGGAAAACTAACAGTTAATACGGAATACCATTTTGCCTGAGAGGCTACAATTCATATTAGTACTTCCAAAATCCGGAAGTTTTAAAATTGATTGGCTACGTTTGTGACGCAAACATTAGTACTGAACTTTTCTCGCAGGTCACAGTTCATTTCCACGCTACGTCAAATTACTTGTACGGGAAACAATTAGAGGAAGTTTTGTGTGCATGTGTGCTCATAAAATCCTCCTAACACTTTTTTGTCAACATAATTTATCATCCTGCGGCGAGTGGCATGTTTATACTTAACAATATCTTTACGAAGGGCAATACATTTGTGCGATGTTGATCAGGCAAAGTGCGAGAAAAAGTCTGGAGCCCACTCAGGTCATTTGCAGTAACTCCCCACAAATAACGTCATCCAAAACGGAGACAGAGGCTTTAGCGCCTGCACTGACAAACCTGAAACGCACGGCAAAGATTTTCATCAGTAGTAACTAGGTAGATTTTTTTTTTTTTTCGGCAATGCGAGGGTAAAGATGTGAAATGAATAATTTATGCAACTCTTGTGAGGTGCAGCAACGCATAAGAAGAATAATTTACGATTACAAGAAAATTTCTACCCCGTCTAACTTTTGTTCTCGCAATTTTTTTTTTTTTTTCCTTATGTATAAGCTGAAACCTTGGGAAAAATTACGACAGAATGATGAATTTTATATTTCTTATTCTAAATAACGGAGATATTTGCGTTTTTACGGAAAACGGTTCTACTATACACAAAAATTCAAAAAAATAATATCTTCTAATCTATCAGAAACAAAAAAATTGAAACTTTCAGGGTTTTTTTTTATAACTTGGAGGCAGCTAACCGTAAAAAAATAAATAAAAAAAAATCGCACGAATCGGAGATGTGTTGGCGGAAAATTATTTCAATATCTGACGATTTTGCGTGGAATGACCCAGATGTTAAAATCTATGGTTCCGGGCGTCGGACTACCCTATTTTCGCAACCAGCCAGCTCTTGCAGTAATTGGAATATCGTCTTAAAATAGCTATAAATAAATTTCTTCATGCATTATGAAATAGAAATATGACAGAATAAAAAAAAAATCTCTTTCCGGCCGTAAAACCGGAAGACAACGAATCTAGAAAACGGCCGTGAAATCTGGGGAATATGGTAGGTATGCAATAGTACCAGCTTCATTGCATGGCATTTTTTCATATATTTTTTGTCAAAATATTCGTAAGTACTATGAAAAAAATAAATCTTTCCCCCTCTTTGAAGAATCTTCCTATTTCATAATATTTTCCCTGTTCTAACATTTGAAGGTACATACTTTTCCAACTATACCAATTCTGCTACAGAATTACGAAAGCGGCTTTAGTTCGTAAGTGATACGAACCTTTTTCAAAATAAATTAGGTGCCCTCAATTTGCAACATTCATCCACACTGCTGTTGAAGGGGAAGGGGGGGGATTTATTTGGATGACCAATATCCGGCAAAATAAAATGTTTTTGTACGGTTTGATAAAAGACACGTAGAACATGCAAAAGGGGAAAAAAAAAAAAAAAAAAACTCAACTTCTAAAGTTTCCAATGAATTTCGGCGAAATTTGAAATGGAACGTTATTTTCATATATCTTGCCCACTGTAAAAATTTCAGTCGGTTATTTAAAAAATTGAGGAAATAGCTTCTTCATAACTTTTTTCCCAGTCTACGCAGAGAACCGGGGCACCTACTCAGGAACAAATGACTGCCTCTCTTCGCGAACGCCAGCAGATAAGAGCCTGCGAAATGGGTGTGCGATTAATGGCTTTCTTTCACGCTTTGACGTGTATGTTTGTTCGGTTGTAATTTAGATCATCTGGAGACGGGGAAACCGCAAAGAGACGCACTCCCCTGCACAGCTGCACTTTAAGCGGTGGGTGGGTTACGGAGTTGCCTCGAAGGATAAAACAACTCGGACTTATTTTAAAACTTAGCAATACAGAAATATATTTTACAAAAGTCAGAAACAAAATATTTTTCTGGCAAAATAAAAATTCCCTGCCTTTATAGTTCCCTGATAAAAAATTCCCTGATTTTTTACGGAAAATCACAATTTTCCCTGAGTTTTCCCTGATTTTTTGGAACAATTTTAAAATTCCCTGAGAATTCCCGGTTTTCCCGGTTTTCCAGGTTGCGTGGGAACCCTGAAGTAATAGAAACAATTATGTTATTTACCTTTAGCTTATCTTCCTCGAATTGCATTTTTTTCTTTTGTTTATTGGGAACAACAATTTTTTTTTCGATAACTGCAAACAAATTTGTTGGGCACTGAATGAAAGGAAAATTAAAGTGCTCTGGCACTAAATGTAAATGACTTCAAGACAAACATGGGAAATATGACTAATGCTTGCAGTTACATACAGCTTCTTTGTTACTAATTTGTTTTTTTCCCAACCCCACTTCATTTACTACTTATATTACTTCAGTGATAAATCTGGAAAAGTAACTGATTATGTAAAATTAAGTGCATGCTTAAGCAAGGACATCAGCTAAAAAGCCCAGGAACATGTAATATAAGCAGATGAAAGCATTTCTGGTGTCTTAATTTTTGATCATTCCCTTCAGAAAATCAATCTGTTTTCTTGCTGAATATAAATTGCCAACTTGTTTTGGGTAGTTAAATGTAGGGAATTCATTGTACTTATACAAATGAGTTCCCCACTATTGTATAGCTTTTAATAAGGGAACAGCCACAGACTGGAAACAGTCCCTTGGGTAGGAAGAAAATAGAAAAACTGACTGTTTTACCAGCACACATCTACTTCAATTTCCAGCTCTAATGCTTGAGTTCATCTTGTTTGTGTATCTTCATTCACCTCCCTTCTTCCTTTGCTCTTCTATTTTAAACTTTTTCATATCAATGCTAGAAATGCCTCCATATATATCACAAAGAAAAAGGCTAATTTCTCAAAAACTCCAATGCATTTTAACACGTGGGACAGCAGATGCTCAAGAACTCTCATACTGTGCCTTCTGCTTGTACTCCTGTTACCCAGATTTCTTTTGCATTCAGTGATATTGTATCTCCACTCATGCCTATACTAACAGCTAGCTAATGACCACTATGGATTATTGGAAAAAAGAATTTGTCATATAAATTGAAATATGTTCACTAAATTTAGAGTGTTCTTGAGAATCTACATAATTCATGGTCAAATTACAAACAGTGAAGAACAGGGACATGCACGTAAGCACAAGTGGCATAACAAAAACAAGTTCACAGTAAAAGCTTTGCTCATAGGTTTTGTTATACCACAGCTTAGAAAACGATAAAAAAATTTCTTTAAACAGTCAGCATTTGAGTATTTATAAAATTGCTTCATTTAATGTGAAAATAAAATGAAAACTAAATGAGGCATTAAGGTCATAAAATTTATGTACATAGTGTCATGACATTTTGATACCAACTTTAAATGAGGTAAACAACTTTTGAAGAAATTGAAATATGCACAAATCTTTAACATATAATGCAACAGATTATAATAAGGTTATGATTACGCAAACAAAGGCATATTAAAAACTGCTGATATAACTGTTGTATAATACTTGCAATAGTATTTTGCTGGTGATTAGTATGGCCACCCTTTGACCTCACATAGGCACAAATGTTGTACTTCACTAGAGATAGAATTTTTACCAAGCGATTATTACCTACTTTTACCTCTATAGGAACTTACAAAGGCTAAATAGAAAAAACAGATTTCCACTTTTATTACTTCTTTGAGAAAAGCTGCACAAAAATTAATCAATTATTTAAAGCTGTACTGGAAGATTATAAACAGTTGTTTGCCGTATGCCCCACTTGAGCTCTGGGATGAAATGAAACTAATTATGGAGGCATTTGTGTGCAAGAATTTCATAACTGATTTTTAATAAGGCAATTTGTTTTCTGAATTATACTATTTCTTCAAAGTCACTCTCAAAAAGAAAATGCCAAAATACATTTTGAAAAATGTCTCATAAAAAAGCAACTTGACAAAAACTAGATTGATTCTGTTTTACACAGCTCCTTGGTTGAATATCTTCAGAGACTACACCCGGCAATTTCAATTTATTGCATTGAAAATGATCTAAATTCAACAGCTATGACAAAACTTTTATTAAATAAATATGCATGAAAGTAAATTAAAAACATATAGAATGTTTACCTTTCATGCCTGTTCAGTCATGTCTTATAGTTCGGTGTGTTGTTGTTGTGTTTAAACCACCTAACTTGAGAGGGGTATTAGCCCCACTTGAGCTCTGGGATGAAATGAAACTAATTATGGAAGCATTTGTCCCATTTGAGCTCTGGTCAAAAAGCCTGCTTTACATAGTGTACCATATTATTTCTCCATTTTTCTACACTTGTTCAACAGAAAATATAATATAACAAAGTGTGAACAATTATTATATTTGCACTTTTAAGGTATTAACCTCTTGCAAAGTGCGCATAGTTTACGTGCAATTCATAAATGAAAAAACCATGAGGAATAACCACTCACCATAAAGATCATGGTAACCTCCAATGGACCAAACACTTCCAACACGTCAATTCAGAATTGACGTGTTGGAAGTGTTTGGTCCATTGGAGGTTACCATGATCTTTATGGTGAGTGGTTATTCCTCATGGTTTTTTCAAAGTGTGAACATTTCAAATATTTCATGCTTTCACCAGATAAACATGAAAAGAAAAAAAATTATTTGCGTAAGGTACTCTAGTACATTTCTGCATGTATTCAGTCAGAAGTACTACAGTTTTTGAAGACTGGGTACCACCATAACTGCCCAATTACAGCATTTCGAACCCTCCTCCAGTTTATTATGGGATATTCTAAGGTACATCTAATTTTGAACAGCCTTAATACAGACTACAAATTAAAGGGGAAAATGCATATAAATTATGTTTTGGAAAAATACTGTAGCACATCAGATAAAATCCCTTGAAATAAAAATGTACTAAAAAATTGCTGGATGTTCAAGTTTCAATATGTGACAATATTAGTGACAAATACCTGTTCCTTAAGAGCATCAACATGATTCAGGTACACATGGGCATCGCCAAGAGTATGGACAAAATCACCAGGCTTGAGATTCGTGACATGAGCGATCATGTGTGTCAAAAGGGAATAGCTTGCTATGTTAAATGGGACACCAAGCCCCTGAAAAATAAAGTAATAAAATACACATAATTACATTGTGAAATTAATACATCTTTGCTGCCATGCATGTGAACATACAAAGGTTAAAAAGTGTGGTGTGATATACAAGCTGCATGTTTGTGAGACAACAGTAAGCATTACACAGGACAGGGAACCAAGATTTTCCCTCAGAAAGTCAAAAATTTTGTAAGTGCACAAGACTTTCAGACAAAATTCCGAAACAGAAAATATTTGATATCCTTTGGAAGCTTGTTTAACATTCAGTTTCCGTTTCCAAACATTCCCACCTGTACTTGTAGGATTGTTATTTATAAAACATGCTCTCCAAGAATTCCCATATGTTCTGCCCTAACTGCCTATTCAAAAATCCACCATACTACAAATACCATTGTCAGCTGTCCTTAAAAGGCTATATATATATAAAAAAAACAACAACCTACTTTTCAAAAATTTCACAGTGATTAACCACTTCATGCTGCTTTTAAATACTTAAAAGCAACTAGTACCATAATTAGGTGTGTGGTTTAGACTGAAAAAAAAAATGAAACTACTTCTGAAGTGTTGTGTTTTCTTCCACAGCAGTTGCCAGCAGGTTTGTTTATGTTTGACATCAGGCCGCATGTGCCAATACGTGATATAAATAGTTCCACAATGAAATGCAAAACACTGTCAGATTATTTTAAGAAAAGATATTTACATTTCAATGAAACAACTAAAACACGTCAAATGGAATGTGAAAAATATCTGAAATCATAATTTTCTTTTTACTACTTCAGTGTGAAATCAATTTCTTTTTCTGTGATGCACACACTCCATTGGCCTGATTGAAGGAGTGGAACTTTGCTATGGTGTGTTAAGAGCAGAATAATCATACTTGCCAGTTATTATCCACACTCAGACCTGCCAACTTTCAATGACCCCAATGTGTAGTCACAACGTGTAGTCAATGACCACAATGTATAGTTGCGCAGCATTGCCAAATTATTGCATGTTCAACCCCCTCCCTATCCCCCGTAATAAAAATGTTATAGATTATTGTTTTGTATTTTAAGTAAATTAACATCATATGGCTTACACATGACCACACTTCTTTCAGATTTGTAACAATTAACCTACATAAAATTATTGACAGCAAAGAACTTTCTCTGACATTAGCAGTTAGTTATGTACCAGGACTTCCTCTTAGAACATAAAGTTCTGTTTGTTTGTAATTCAATGTGGATCATTGCAATACAAAGGTTACAAAAGTCAAAGCTTAAATGTGAGGAAGCATTAAACACAGGGATTTCAATTGACTATGCAAAAAAAAAAAAAAAAAAATAAAATAAAAAAGTAAAAAAAAAAATGAATTACTTACTACATGAAGAAAGTTCCATGGTACTGGAGCCAAAAAATTCAGTTCTACAGTGCTGGAGTCAGGAAAATGCTCCATATTTGATTGAACTTAACAGTATTTTTAATAGTGGAATTAACACACAAACCTTGCTACATGAAAAGTGTATGGCACAATCACATGATGGTATGCCACTGATTTAATAAAGTTAGATCAGTCTCCTGCCTGCTATAAAGTCTTATTTTATCCACAATATCACAAAACTTAAAAAAATGACCATAGTTTTATCATACATACCCCTACTAGCATTCGTCATGACTTGCATGAGCTTTTGACAGGTTAACAGTTGCATGTTTTGCTGCTTCAAACTGTTCTCGGTCGAATTCTCTCTGATAACAATGTTCACTGTATGCAGACATCCTGAATTTTTCAACCAACAATGCATTTAACGTTTAATACTGAGACGCACAAAATTCTGTAAGATTCTTTCTAACGATACTGAATATCCTCTCTGTTGCTGCGTTATCGTGAGGAACCAACAGTATTGCTAACATGACCTTAGCAAGGCAAGAGTATTTTTTTGTTTCATTCCCATCTGTTAATTTGGAAATATCACATACAATGTCCAGCCTTGGAGAGTTCAAAATTTCTTGCTCAAGATTCTCTACCTGGTATCTCAAAAACACCATTTCAAGGTTATCCATATCGCTGTTACTAACAATTCCTGGAAAACTTGTTACTATGAACTGAACTGATGCATAGGAGGATTTCTGCCTCACTGATATATTTGCCACCTCAGCATGCTTAAAAAAAAATCATCAGCCAATGGAAATTTCTGAATTATATATTCACATCCATTTTCGTAGAAACATCTGAAAGAATAATAAAAAAAGTTTCAGTTGTGATTCTGGAAGTTCTTTTTTTATTTGTCAAATAGGATCTGTCAAATAGGATCTTGTTTTTACACCAATAACAAGATCTTTGTCCACTTTCTGGTATTTAACCTTTGTGAACTTGGCTTGGGTGACATCAGTTGTGTTGTTTAATGCAGATGGTTTAACAAATCTGATCAGCAAGTCTGTGAATAGACTATAAAGTTTTCTTCTTACAGTGAGAACTACTGGAGCTTCAAGCTGCAATTTTACATTCAGATCTACAAAAAGGGGCAATGTGCTGCTGAGAAACAAACAATAAAATAAAGTTTGGTATCTAAGGATCTTAGAGCGATTCTAGAATTTCTGAAGCGAACATTTCTTTCCAATACTGTAGAATCATCTTCATTTACACAAAACAACTCTGCGATTGCATCCCACTGTGTCAGAAGCCTATTGATTGCCTCTAGTGAGGACAGCCAGCGTGTAGCTGCATATTTCAAAATCTTGTGTGGCTTCACACCACAAAACTTTCGGCACTCAAGTAGTTTTTCTTTCTTTTTGAGCTCTTGTCTAGGAAAAAGTAAATATCTATAAGAAAAGCTTCTATATCAGTACCCAATTGCTTCGTAGCTTTTTGGGCACATATGTGGAAGTAAATGGCAAATGCACCCTTGTACTACAATTGCAGGATTCACCTTTCTTAAATTTGCTGCAACACCACTTAGGTTCCCCAACATTGTATTGGCACAGCCAAATGAGACACAGTTACCCCATGGAATGCTTTTCTTTTCATTATCCAGAATTGTAAAAATACCATGCCTTGTATTGCTATCTGATTGAAGTATACTTAACAAAACAGACACTATTTCACCATTAGCCGAGTCAAAATTTCTGACCACAACTGGATACAGCTTTACAAAATTCTGATCGGTGCTTCCATCAGTTGCCATCGAAAATAACGAATTGCGAAATGCAGAAACTACAGTGGACTGTGTAAAGCTAGCCATGGATTTCACAAGTGAGGTGGTTTTTGTTCGTGCACAGCTGTATTTCTTGGCAATGGTGGAATCCGGAAACATTTTCCTGAACAAATTCCCAGCATAATCAGCTGCCGCGATAGGTAAATTATGTTCTGCCAGGAAAGAGATGAACATGACTTCTGCATGTAATATTCGTAAATCCTCTGTTTTAGCAAAATATTCACCCAACAGCCTCACTTCTGACCTTTCTGTGCAGTATCTTTTGTGTTTCACTGATGTTATGTGACGAGAACAGTCTAACTTTCCGCCGTATTTAATTGAGAAATCGGAATTACACATCATCGCACAAAACGAGTGATGCTCTGAAAGTTGGGAGGCACGCAAGCATGGCCACTTTTTAGAATACTCTGCTCTGAAGTGCTGGGAAGCTGTTTTCTTCTTCGGCCGCGGTCTATATAATTTTTCAGGTGGAGAAATCCTGACTAATAAAAAAGTTATACACGAAAAATTATATGCCACCAATATAAGCAGTACGCACGTTACAAACTCCACACACAGTCCACGCTGTCAAAAAGACAAGGAAAACCTCGACTGGAGAACTGAGCATGCATAAAGCATCTGAAATACTTTGAAAGGCACCAAAATAAGCTAAACGGAAGCTAAAGGCACTGTGCTGGCGGCTGCAGTAATATCATCTATGTGGCAATGATCGTAATGTGAGCCCACCTTTCATTGGTCACCCCCTTTTGTCATTTCGATTGGACTTCACCAACGCCAATGACTTGTTGGTTTCAAAGGAGATAGCAGGTCCCCTCCTCCCTCTGGAATGAGAGTGAGAGGCAGGTGGGTTTCAATTGCAGCCCCACTTCCACCTACCTGCCATTTACAGAAAGAGAAAAAAAAAAAAAAAAAAAGAAACCCACCTGCCATTTGAAATAGCAAAGAGCAACAGGAGAGAGTAAGGTTTGTAATGTGCATGCCTAAAAAGAAAATCGAGATCTTTTGTGTGTCACATGGTACCCCAGGCTCAGATCCCGACCCCAGCTGTTAGTGTGAAAAGTGCAAACCAGTGATAATAACGCCCTCCCCCCCTTCCTAAAGCAGATGAAGTGTGCTGAAAATAAGAGTACCTTAATTTTCGGCCTATGAGCCGCACTAAAGAATTATATATTTTTTTAAAAATCAGCATTTGGGCAGCACTGGAGACAATAGCGCGACCCCCCTCCCCCACTGAAATTTGTTTCTGTTACATCGATTCTGCAAGATAATTAAAATGGCCCGCATGTTGTTTTCTACGAATAAAACTGCCACCAACTGTTTTTTATTTCTTTTCTAGGATACGTGATAGAACAAGAAAAATAATTCGCATTATTTCCAAAGACTGAAAACTATTCGCTGACATATCCAGTTGAACGGGGATGAAAATATCTCCGGAGTGTTCCACCTAAATGCTCTGTCCAGAGTTCAGACGAAGCAGGCAATTTAATTTGCGTTCTTCAATGCCGTCAAACTGCACTGACAAATGAATAACTATCCAACCCACTGATACGACCTTGTCCTTGAATTTATCTTTCAAACTAACTCGCTCCCCCTTTCTCCCTCCCCATCCTCACCATCCTGCTCACGGCACTCCACAGAGCTCCCGCAACATGATGAACAAATCTCCTGCTTGAAGGTCATTTCTCTTCCACAGAGTAGGAACAGGCGTAAAGCGTTGAGCATTAATCGTGTTTCTGCTAGAATATTTTCACAAAATACAGCAACTTTTCACAGTGAAAAAAAAAAGTAAGAAAAGAACTTCACAGATTGAAGATTAAAAAAACAGGAGCACCATATTTTTATTTTTTAGATAAAACAATAGGCATACCAAAGGGAAAACAAACAAACAACTGTTTCAATAAAAAAAAAGAAGTCTCAAATGTACACAAGGCATAGATTTTCAGACATAAGAGCGTAATGTGTATCGATTTTTGCTAAAGCGGAGAAACTATGCTAAAAGCGTAGTGCTTGGCAGGTCTGAATGCTGCATTTCATAAGAAACTTGAACACAAGCAGCCACACGTGGGCGGGCATTATGATGGTGCTAACCAGTTCCAGTCACTTAATCAACATGTGTCGTCGCAGACGCTTCAAGATTGAAATGCAATTCTCAGCATTGACAGTAATTTGTGGAGGAACGGCATGCTGGTAGAATACACCTTTATGATCAAAGAAAATTATCATTATCAACTTCCAAGCCAATTCGGTTTGGCGGACTTTTTCGGAGGAGGCGATGAAGCGCGCAAGGTGTGTTTTCAGACACACTTTGCGCGCTTCGTGAGGGGGGGGAAACAGTGTACCCATATGCTTCATCGGCAGTTATTACTGTGTTTAGAAAGTTTGGATCCTTTGCAATCATTTGTTTCCACTCATGACACACCTGAACTCTGGCTAACAATTGTTCTCTCATTAGGTGATGAGGTACCCATCTGGAACATACACGATGCAGCAGTTATTTGTCGCATAGAATGCTGATGTTTTTGAAATATTAGTTTACGCCACTATGTCTTCACAAGTTATTCGTCGATTTTCTTGCAGGATTGTCCAAACAGTGTAAACAATATGCTACGTAACAACACTTTCAGGTCGACCAGGCCTAGGAGCAAGTTCTGCCAACAAACGCCCATTTTTGAAATCATGGTGCCATCTAAAAATCATTGACTCACCCAAACCTTTATCTTTGTAAGCTTTTTTCATTAAATGAACTGTTTCTGGAGCCGTTTTACCCAAACGATAGCAAAATCTTATTGCACAACACATTTCACTTCTTAGCTCTGAATCACTTGCCACTATAGCTGTATGGTGAAATGCAGATTTACATTAAACAACTGCACAATAACAAAACCAGAATCTTCTGCCACAGCTACTTCCTTAATTCAGGTAGCCATCTGTGTGGTTATTTTCCCCCTTCCCACTGCTGCCAACTCAGAAAAAATTACTCTGTTTTTATGAAACGGCCTTTGTATATCTAGTTAAACATTTTGCAGTTATCCTATAAAGGATAGTATCACATGCAGTTTCTAAGACAAAGCATAATATAATTTTATATAATATTCCTGGACCCCAGTTCATAATTTTACTCCCACTATGCAATATATATTTGCAAGTCATTTCCCTTTCAAAAGCAGTGCAAATAATGTTTACATTAGTACATAAACATGAAACATTTCTTGACTATTTGTTTTTCTAGTAAACAGATATTTACCATGTCAGCAGATCTTTGGTACAATTGACAAGAAAGCTCACCATTGCAGACATAAAACTGGGCCAGGCAATGACAAGGTGGTAAAGCCATTTTGGGGAGATCTACATAAAAAATATATAACATTTACACCAAAAAAAAACAAAAAAACATAACATAATAAAGAACAAAAACTATACAGTGAGGGGAAAAAGCTACATTTTTAAACTATCAGATTTTGAGGTTATACTTAGATTATAATCACAATTGTAACATAAAAAGCATTACACACACAAACTCAAACATATCATACTGCTATAGGTGCAGACTGGAATTTTAGCTAAATGGCCAGTAAGTCCAAAAAAGTCAGTGGCAAAAAAAAAATACCCCCCCCCCCCAAAAAAAAAACTGGCTGGTAAGTTATCAAATCTTAGAGTCCAAAAAGAAGTCTCCAGCATAAAAAAAGAGGGGGTGGGGGGATTAATAGAAACTTTAATGTAACTACATGGACAGCTTTATCTGAGCATTAAAGAAAACACTCACTGTGCAAAAATAAAAACCAATTTGTAAATCTCCCCCCCCCCCCATGGGGAAAAAAAAAAAGATTCATAGTATCAGTGGAAATGTTCCACGTATCAGTGGAAACCTTGATGTTTCAATATTTTTGCTAATAAGCCGAAGAATTAGTACTTTTCTATCTGCAGCAGTAAATGGGCACATCGGTGGGGAAATTATCTGCTCAATATAACGGTGATTACTTGCCAATCTAAATCGAGTAACCAATAATATTTGTTAAAAAGCTCAATAGATCGGTGGAAACTTCTATGTTTTTTCGATGTATCAGTTCCTGTAGTACTGAGGAAAATAACTCTATTTTGCCGATGAAACATCGATCAAACATCCAATTCATGACATAAAAAGATTATATTCCCTTCCTTCATACAAGAATGCAACAAAAATAAATTAATTTACTGTACATAAAAAATATTCTTTACCAGTTTCAAACATCGGTCATGAAACCTCGATGTATCGGCTTCTGCAACAACGAGGTTTAAACCCTTTTAGTGTGACATGTAATGTGTGTATATATACCAGAAATGCTAAGCCATTTTCCTAGAAATCATATGTTTCAAGAAAAGATGCTGTACTTCCCATAAATTTTGGGAGCTGAGATCTTTTTCCTGAACTTAAGATTTTTCTTAACATTTCTATAAATGTAATTACTTCTCAGATAACTGAATTAAAAATAATAACTTTACATGAAATACATTTTTTTTAAATAGAAATTGCAAATGCAAAATGAATGTTCAAAGACTATTCTTTTTTTCTGCAAGAAAAAATGAGGAAATATAAGCCCTAATGGATAACTCCTTTAATTTTGAATATACCCTCAGAGACCGTTGTTATTCTAAGGTGATTCAAAATCATAACTAAACTTTCACTCACAATTAGCCATTTCAAATAAATCTTACGAAAATTTTCAGCGCCATAACAAAAAACATCTGTAAATACTGAGGAACAAGTTGTCAATGAAGTTCATCCTCAGCTAACACACGAGTTTGGAAAAAGATGTGGGAGATAATAATTAGCGGAGTTTTGCGATCGTATCTATTTGTTTGGGCAAAAAGAAATGAATGTTAAGAGTTTCTAGTAATAAAACACAACATTTCGTTCTGCTACAGGACGAAAGTCTGTTAGAAAAATAAACACGCCATTGTCACCGGGCTGCGAGTTGTTTGTTGTTGCACTTTGAACAGGGCTGGAAAAAGTTATTTCTGTCAGAGAGTGTCACTTTATATAAATTCATCTACTGTCCCATGTGAAAAGCCCAACCTCAACTGTAGTAGAAAAAGTTTCAGCAAAACTTAGCCTTCCTCCCATTACGCGGCATAAGTACGTGGACAGCTTATAGTGAACGAGAACTTGCTTTCAATTCTTACTGTATATTCTTATTTTTTCTATAGTACCTCTCTTTGATGATATGATTCGTGGAGATTTCATTTGAAAATGATATCATTGATACATGATATGATCATTCACGTCGATATCTGCTGTCTGATTCGTGAACTACTCGGGTCAAAATCGTGGGACGATCATCTGGCCCACAGCACTCTTTCATAACAGGCTGAGGCTGATGAATTGGCTGCATCGCACTAAAAGAGTCTGCAACATTGAGGTTTAAACACCGATTATTATCGGTGGCAAACTTCGATGTTCAAAAACATAGAGGTTTTTTTGCTCATCCTTACTTAGGACTGATTTCATGTCTTTTTACTTCTGAATTATTATAATTTGTAAATTGGCACTAAAAATGACAAATGGCAAAACTGGCAACCACTAAAATAAATTGAATTGCCAAAGTTGTCAATTAATCACCATCTGGCAAGTGCTAATTTGCACCTATACATACTGCATAATACTGAACTGTAAATTTTCCTAAAATTTGTCTCCTATACTTGATTTTATTTAAAACCGAGTATCCAATATGTTCATATATGGGACATATCTCTCTTGTACTAAAATTTAGACATGGCAGATAACAAAGGGAAATCTATAATGACAAGCAATTAACTGTGATGTCTAAAATCACTGAAAACCTGTTCAAATTACAGAAAATCATCCAAAGACCTACTGGATATTTTTTCTTGGTATCTACCTTTCCCAGAACTTAGAAAAACCACAAATTCTTGAGTCATATGTTATTTTAAATACAAGGTCTGTCCGGAAAGTAATGAGACTCATTCAATAACAGATGTTTAATTAAAGTTACACTATCATAACATTAAAATTCCTCGAAATAACATCTTTGAACATCAATACACCGCTGCCAGCGGTTCTGCCACGCCGCATAGCTTGCCTGGAAGTCGGGAACAGGATTCGCTTTCAAAGCACTCATCGCAGCAGTTGGCACGTTTGTAACAGCCCCAAAACGGTGTCTTTTAAGGCTGGATTTGAGCCGGGGAAACAAAAAGAAGCCAGCCGGGGCCAAGTCCGGGCTGTAGAGAGGTTGAGGCAGCGTTGCCATGTTGCATTTTGCCAGAAACTCTCTCACTCTCAGCGATGCATGGCTTACCGCATTATCATGGTGAAAAACCCAAGTGGTGGTGATCTCCAACTCTGTTCTTCAGCTGTTGAAGCACTTCCACGTAAAATGCAGCGTTGACTGTTTGTCCGGGTGGTACGAACTCCTTATGGACAACACCTTTACAGTCAAAGAAGACAATGAGCATCGATTTCATCTTTGATTTGCACATTCGAGTCTTCTTTGGTTGAGGAGATTCGGAGTGTGCCACTTTGAGCTCTGTCTTTTCGTCTCCGGATTGTACTCAAAGACCCACGTTTCATCACCTGTTATCACTTTCTCCAAAGAAACAAGTTCACTCCTCACACGGTCCACAAGCTCACGAGAAATCGACACCCGGTTGTTTCTCTGTTCATCGGTCAAAAACTTAGGAACCAATTTGGCGCAAACTTTCCGCATCTGCAATTCTTGCGTGATGATTTCGTGCACAATGGATTTCGCGAGTCCCACGTGCTCTGCTACCAATCTAACACTCAGACGTCAGTCAGAGTCCAAAACTGCTTTCACCTTTTCCACATTGTCCAAAGTGTGAGACGTTGAAGGGCGCCCTGGGCGTGGCTCATCCTCGACAGTCTCTCTTCCCACTGTGAACGTTTTGTGCCACCGAAACACTTGTGCTTTCAATAAAGCATCCTTCCCGTAGGCTTTCTGTATCATAACAAGTCTCGTTCATGGATTTTTCAAGTTTAACACAAAACTTAACTGCATCTCGCTGTTCGACATTCTTCTGCATTTTTGACCATTATGCGACGCTTACACCGCTGTCCACTTCGCAAGCGATCCTCACTCTGTAAAAGCTCAGAGCCAACTGATGAGACATCGATCATTTACCTAACATACCCCGCCACCCGTCACGCCTGGAGACTCCGCCCTCCGGCCCTTCTGATTGGTCCAGTAAAAGTGATCTCATTACTTTCCGGACAAACCTTGTACACCAGATCATGAATGCTCAAGGAACACTTATAGCATAGTAAATCCATTCATTTTCGTGATGTAATATGCATAAAGATTTGTCAAGCTTTCACATTCCACTGGGAGGCTTTCTCAAGGCAAGGTAGACATTTTGTCATGTATTTTATGTCTACATTACATAAATGTAATGCATTTTATGACTTTGGAGTCTTTTTCAATGCAATGAAGACATAAATTGTCTGCACTGGCATAAATGTCATGTAAAAATTTTTTGCCATTTATGTCTACTTTGTAGATATAAATGTCTTGCATTTTATGTCTATATTACCTTGGAAAAGCCTTCCAGTGGAGTGTAACAGCCTGGCGGATCTTTATGCATATTACACCATGAAAATAAATGGATTTACTATGCTATAAGCATTCCTTGAGTCATAGTAGTACACCATTACGAACAAGAAATCCTTTTTTTTTCCTTCTTCTGTTTTATATTAAACCACCATAGCAATTCGCCCTAAGACTGTAGTTCCTATTTATGTGGGCATTTCAATGCAGACATTGCATATTTACTTTCATTTTCTCGTAGTGTTGTTTTTTTCTCTTGAAATAATTAAGTCCTGAAACTAAAGGGAATTTTTATTCACCATGAAAGAGGCAAAAGTGTATTACACAAAACATGTCATATATGTGAAGCACTAAACAAATTTTACAAAACACGGAGGGTTTAATACTGAGAGTTTCACAAAATACTTAAAATCAAATACTGTCAAATACATTCAAACTTACCAACAGGGTTCCAAGCACAGAGTATCATCCTTCTATCATTGGGGTTTTCTTTTATGGTTTTGATCAGGTTCGCAAGTTGATCAACACCTTTGCCCGTGTAGTCTGTGCTCATATCAACATATTCAGCTCCAAAGTGCCGCCACTGAAACCCATAGACTGGACCCAGATCACCTTAGGAGAGAAAGAGCAGGGTATGGAGAGATGTCTAACTATACATACGAAAGAGCACATACACAAGTGAAATTTCCCAAATCTGTTGTCTTTTGTGGGATCAAATAATTAATACAGAACTAAAACAGCTAAATTAAAACACTGAAACATAATTTGTAGGTGTTGCTACATAACTCTAAAGGTACAAATATAATGCTGGCATTCAACATTTAAAATAATATGATACAGACAATTCTTAATCTAAACTATACTGGTCGTAAATCTAAAGTGAAAATCTGGAATTTCTGCAGTGAAATCTGAAATAGCGAAAGTAGATGAAACAGCATTTTCAAATGCAGAACACTACTCTCTGGTTCTTTTTCTATCTTTGCCTGGTTCCTTTCATATATTTGGGGTCTTCTTAATCAGATATTCCTGTGTCATATAGTGTTATGATCTCTTGTTCATAAAAAATATTTTGTTGCTCTTGACTTCTGTTAGATTAGAAAATAACTAAATTCATCCATCAACAGATGTAATTTTCTCCAGTACCTTTCTCATCTACAGTTCATTACCTTTCTCTTGTCCCTGCTGTACCATCTGCATAATTTCTACATCAGTCATTTGATGAACAGCTGGTGCATCTTAGGTAACTTTAAATTGAAATGCACCAACGTTCTAGACTAGTCTATGCACAGTTTGAATGGTGCCATGCTTCATTAACTTCCACATTCACAATGTTTCCACAAGGCTTTATCCCCTACCTGCAGTTCTTTTCCTACAGTGCGCAACAGTTATACTCACTTCCGCTGTCCACGAAGAAACTGCAAATTTCCTGTCTTTGTATACTGCCACACCACACATCTTGCTTTTAGCTGCACTAAGCAATTTTTATGTGAACGTTCCATGCAACTTCAATGTTTCATTATCCTCAATTTAAAAATAAACTTCGATGATTCTCTTTTGCCCTACCTAAATATTTTTCAGTTAAGGAATTCTGATGTGTTACAGCACTTTTGATCACATTTTTGAACTATGTACAATTAATTGGCTTAGAATACATGAAACTAAAATGTTATTCCTGTTTATTTCAAAACATTTGTAAACTCCTAATCATATTTTTAAAGAGTTTTCAATTATGATACGGCAAATTATACTCATTCTGTAGTGAGTTTCTTTTCACAAAGCAAATTTATCGATACTTTTGTGAAAAAAAAAATCTAATAAGTTTGTTACCAAATATAGATCACTCAGACATTTTTCTAAATTCAGAAATCATAGATTTTCTACATTGTTACGAGGGACAATTTTGCAAAAGAATTAATCTTTGCATTTACTTAATTATTTATGAAAAATCCTGAAAAAATGATTGAATATCCAACATAGCACGAGATTAAACCAGACTTGAAACATCTGTTGTTTGTTGGGAGCCAATTCGGCTAAAGCAATCACTGAAAAATAAGCATGGGTCATAGGAGGTTATTATGGAAATAAACACCAGATTTACAATGACAGACCACATAAGTTTTACATTAAGAACTTGTAGGCAAAATTTCAAAAGTAAGAAATTTCAGAGATACATAAAGACACAACTACAACAAAATGACATACATATTTCAAGAAAAGGATGTACAATCGTGGCCAAAAGTCCTGCACCAGTAGACTGAAAGTCAATTTTTGATATTTGAAGTCAACTTATATAAGTGTAATGGTAAAGTGAACTTATATAGTGTAATGGTAATTTCCTTTAAAATGATGCATATATAATTATACATCATTTTAAAGGACATTTTATGCTGAATTCAAATATTTTTACAGAATGTTATTACCAGTAATAGAAGTGAAGTTACAAGCAAAAGTATAGCATCCAGTCATAAAAAGCAAAAAAATAGTGGAATTTGTGAAATTAGTGTACAACACATTTAACGTAAAATTACTGTACAGTACATTATTGAAACTTGCAGGACACTTGAAATAACTTATCAAAAGCAAAATACGCTTCAATATTCAGTATACCCATGGTTTCTTAATAACAAAGTGCACCTTCTTGGCATGGAACTAATAAGCTTTTCTAGTTGTCCATTGGTGATAACACGGTGCCATACGGCCCTTACACACTCAATGCTATTTTAGATGTGGGTCCTTGTTAGTGGATCTTTTGTTTTAATCTCACCCACAGATTCTCTATGGGATTAAAATCTGGTGACTGTGCCAGCCACTGAAGTTTTCTTATAACTTTTTGATTAAACCACTCGTCAACCAACTTTGACCAATAACATGGCGCGTTATCATCCTGAAAGATAAAATTCTGCAAACCCATGTTTTGTGCAGATGAAACTTGGTTTTGCAAAATTTTATCCTACAAAATATCCACACATTTCGATACATTCAATGTGCCATAAACAATATGCAGACGGCCAACATCATTGGCTGAAATACAAGACCATAGCAGCACCAAATGTGGGCGATTGATTGTTGGCTGGGTGCAGCATGCCTTATATCTTTCCCAAGCTCGACGACGTGCATAATTATTTCCATTATTAGTGGAAATAGTAACAGTTGTTTCATCACTGAAAATAACAGTTTCCCATTTATCAACAATCCAATTCTTGTGTGACTTGGCCAAACCAATTCTTTTGAGCCATTGTTGTTCAGTAAGCAAAGGTTTTCGTGCAGATTTTTGTGCAGTCAGTCCATTTTCTTGTAGCCTACGGCGAACTGTAAGTGCAGATGCAATAATGCTTACTTCATTTTCCCACTCAATTCTTAAATCAGTGGCTGTTTTAAACCTTGATTTTAAAGAACAACGAATCAACATGCGGTCATCACATTCAGTACACACAGCCTTGGTCGACCTGTTCTTTTTCAGTTTCCCACACATCCAGTTTCTGCAACTCTTTTAATGGTGCTCAAGACACTGGAATGATCACAGCCACATTTAACAGCAATTTTACAACTACTGAATCCAAGTTCATGCAAAGTAATATTTTTTGCCCTGGTTTGAAGAGACAGGACCAATTTTTGGGTCTTTAACATTCTGAAATTCAAATATCACCAGGAATTCCACATAAATTTCCATCAACTGACTGACTACAAGCAGCTGCATTCTAAGTCGGCAGACGATTCTACATCCTTTTATATCTCACTAGCGGACGTCATAGAAAGCTATAGTGGATAGAGGTGCGCTAACGCTTTTTCAGAACTGGATTTGATTCCTCACTTGCACATTTTTGCTTGTAACTTCACTTCTATTACTGGTAATAACATTCTGTAAAACATTTGAATTCAGCATAAAATTTCCTTCAAAATGATGTATAATATGTAGTCCTGACTTTACCATTACGCTGTATAAGTTGACTTCAAACATCAAAATTTGACTTTCGGTCTACTGGTGCAGGACTTTTGGCCAAGACTGTATAAGCTAGCAAAAAGTATAACTACAATAAAATTTAACTGTGATTATAATTAATTATTTTACAAAAAAATAAGCTAAACAGAAATATTTACATAGCTGTAAATTATATCTTGCAAAACTGAAGAAAAAAACTTCCACTTGGGACTTGTAGAATACACATTTTCATTAAATAGTATCTACTTAATAAACAAAATAAATAAATAAATAAGTTGTTTTACTTCTCAAAAAAAAATGGCATAACTTTTTTCAAGTGTGAGTGATTAAAACAAAAACTAATTAAGTAGAAAGAAAACATCTGCCATTAATATAAATACTACCCAAAATGCACTGATGACAGGGAGGCAAATGGTTCCTGTATACAGATGGATAACTCAGATTGAAATTCTTACTATCAGTGCCTCTTCTTTCTGAGAACTTAACATGGGTCACAAGCTTGGTTACTGGTAGGTAAAGGAAGGAGAAGTAAAAATAACTTATGCTGATATAAGCAATATAAAACAGATCTGTAATGGCATCAGTTAAGAATTTAGTTTATGTAGCAAATTATTTAAAGTTAAGTAATGTATTTTCAATATAGTAGTTAGTTGGTTGTTATTTCCAACTGAACACATTTACAGATGAGACCATGGGCACTCATATAGGAAGGGCACCATGCCTTTTCTCTTCTTGGGAGGCACTACACAGATTTTTGCAATAACACCAATTCTGATTGCTAATGATATGTTGATGCTTTCTCCATGTGAATTTTTGGAAAACTCCGGGCCCTATGCATTCTTGTTCCAAGAATGGATTTTTTTACTCTTACTTACTTGATATAACAAAAAGAAACATATGCATGAATGAACACCCATTGTTGAAAAAAAAAAAAAGAAAAAAAAAAGAAAAGAAATAACTGAAAAGGGAAGAGTCAAGTATGAGTCAAGTAAATTATGATGCATATTCTTCATTTATTTTTTATTATAATTCAAGTCTTGTGATTACCTTCATTTTTCTTCCTTTCTTTTCGTTCCTTGTGAATTCTCGTGAAAAGTATTAGCGTGCAGCATGTCGTCATGGAATTAATTTTCCTCTGTGATATTTGATGAGCAAATTTTGTCGATAGTATAAATGCTTATTGTTTAGAGTAATGATGACCGTAGTGATATTTAATGATAATGCTTGGATAGTTGTTAGAATAATGTTTTTTTTAGGTTTGTACTACTGCCTTAATGTATTTTATTCATTTCTTGTAGATTATTAGTGATTATTTGAATTTCTTTATTTTTAACAAGTACAGTAATTAATATTACTGTAAAGTTTCCATAACTTGTTTAATTCTTATAGGTATCCTGTAGTATCAGAGTGTCTGGGATATCTGTGGGTTGCAAGTGCAAATATTGATTCGTCTGCATTTTATTTTCTTGTTTCTTGTGTATGTTATAATAATAAGAAAAAAAAAAAAAGGGGGAGTTCGTTTTGCAGTCTCGCTCTCATTCTCAACATTTCCCTACTAGGAAATCAAAGTTATGATTTTGTATGTGTATTATGTGACGCTGTGTATAACTATATAACTAGTGATTTCCGGGTGTATTTTTTTTTTTGTGAGTGCCAGTTAACACTAAGCAAAGCCATTAATTTTGCCCGCCATTTTACTTTTCTGTTTCTTTGAGTCTTCAAACGTTTGTGAGAATCATCACCTAACCTTGCATAACCTTGTGTCCTCTGGTTCCCCTTCAGGATTCCCAGAATTTAGAAAAAATTAAGGTCAGCAGCGTAACCTTGAACGTTCACAGCGTCCGCTGTCAGGAAAAAAGGTGAAGCATTTGGATCCTTTTTTCTATCTTGTTGCTAAGGCGAACATATTTATGTAAGGTTACATTCATTGACCAGAAGAAAGTTTGCTCTCACTGTTCTCTCCCCCCCACACTTTCGCCTCTTCTTAGGTGAGGGAACTTTTTGGCCAGTCAGATGGCCACAGCGCGAAGTGTTGCACTTAGTTAATGTTACGTGAGGGAGTTTGAACGACAGGATTGTGTTGCTCTTAGTTAATGTTACGTGTGGAGTTTGGGTATGACAGGTATTCCATCATAAAGTTTTGTTGAGGTCAGACATTCTTTTTTTCCTTTTGGGTCTGCGCACCCTAGTAAAAGAGCAATGTCTTTATTTTAAGCCTGATGAAGGACCAGCCTCATGACATTTTTCCTCAAGGAGAGGAACAGGCAGGCCTCTTTGCTCAACTAAAGTTGTAGGTTTCCACGAAAGATGACAAACTCCCGGGGTTATTGATTTTGACCGAGTGATTTTTTGGCTTGCTACTCCGTGCTCCCAAAATCCAGTGCACCCCCTCCCCACAAGATGGCGACAAATCCAAGGAGGATCTGTCCAAAGGGTACAGAACTACTGCATGGCAAGCCCATGTGCTACATGCAATAGAGCAGGACGGGAAAAGGCCCAGCCAGTTATTCAAAAACAGCGACTCTTCAAGGAGGAGCTTGTGCAGCCTAGATTTCTTTCCATGGAACCAGTTGGGAATAAGCCTCATTCTTCTCCAGAGGGAAACTAACTTCACCTCCGTGACTAGAAGGATCATAGTCTTTGACTCGTGCGAGTAAGCCGTCGTCGTCACAAATGTAAAAACCTCCTGGACTTTTGTTTTCTTCATTCGGAGCGGTTCCAAGAGGGTCAGAACGCAGGTGAATAAGCGACCTGTGACTTCTCTTCCTCCTCACTTTTGGACCCTTGACACAAGGTAATGGAATCATTTCTCTAATTTTATTTTCCGCCAGTCTACCATCATTTGGCTCGGGTAGACAGAGGACTGTTTAGGACAATCTTTAGGCTTCTAAAAATGTTGTTTAAAAGTTTCGTGAGGTTGTGCTGATACAATTTTGATTTGTGTCTCAAAATTTATATATATATATATATATATATATATATATCATCATCATCATCATTGTCAACCATTATCAATCCACTGCTGGACGAAGGTCTCCCCAAGTTTCCTCCACAACGGTCTGTCTTGTGCCAGTCTCCTCCATGTCACTCCCTCATATTTACGAATTTCATCCACCCATCTCCCATGTGGTCTTTTTCTGGGTCTTTTCCTGTCCCTTGGAATCCAATCTAAAATTTCGGCTGTCCATCTATGGTCTGTCCTTCTGGCAGTATGTCCAGCCCATTGCCATTTCAGGGATTTAACTCTGATCATGATGTCTTCCACTCTCGTCATTTTTTGGATCCACGAGTTCCTCTTCTTATCTCTCCTGGTTATACCAAGCATGCACCTCTCCATGCTTCTTTGAGTTGTCTGCAGCCTTTGTATGTCTCTTTTAGTTAAGGTCCACGTCTCTGCACCATACGTAAGCACTGGAAGGATGCATTGATCAAACACTTTTCTTTTAAGACATAATGGCATATTGCTCTTGAAAATTATGCTGTTTCTTCCAAAAGCTCTCCAGGCAAGTTTTGTACGCCGATTAATTTCTTCACCAATGTGACCCTCACTTGATATCTGCTGTCCAAGATAAACATATGTATCTGTTATCTCCAGTTTTTCTCCATCAATCGATAAATCTTCATTTCTTGTAAAAGCATTGAACATCACTTTTGTCTTCTGAAAGTTCATTTTTAATCCCACTTCTTTACTCTTGTCAGCAAGTTCCTGGATCATACTCTGCAGCTCTGATGGGGTAGTTGCAAAAATGACTATGTCATCAGCAAAACGAAGGTGGGTTAGATAATCTCCATTAATCTTTATCCCTTTGTTTTCCCAGTTCAGTGATTGAAAGACATTTTCCAATGTGGCATTAAAGAGCTTCGGAGATATGGTGTCACCTTGTCTCACTCCCTTTCCAATTTTTATGTGTGTTGTATTTTCAAACAGCCGAATCTTTGCACTTGCATTTTCATAGATGTTATTAATAATATTAATGTATGCATCTTCAATACCGCAGGACTTCAGAGCCGTGGCAACCGCCGACGGCTTCACCGAATCAAAGGCCTTTTCATAATCGACAAAAGCCATGCACAATGGAAGTTCATATTCCCTCGCTCTTTCAATTAGTTCTCTCAGTACGTGGATATGATCTATTGTGCTGTAGCCACTCCTGAATCCAGCTTGTTCTCTCGGTTGAGCCATGTCCAGTGTTACCTCCAAGCGGTGTGAAAGAACTTTAGTGAAGATTTTATAAACCACTGATAGGAGGCTGATAGGTCTGTAGTTCCTGAGATCCTCAATGTCACCTTTTTTATGTAGCAGGATCATTGTAGCGTTGTTCCAATCCTCAGGAATCTTCCCTTCATTAAGGCATCGAGTGAAAATTTGGGCGAGTACTGTTTCAATTTCTCCACTTGCTTCTTGTATAATGTCTATAGTAATTCCATCTTCTCCTGGAGCTTTCCCCCGCTTCATGTTCTTGATTGCATGAGCAACTTCTGCTGGGAGGACTGGAAGAACTCTGGTACCTTTCATGATGTCTGGAGTACATGTATCATCCCTTTCATATAATTTGGAGTAGAAATCTTTTACTCTTGTCAAAATTTCGCCTCTATTTCTTGTTATAGAACCATCTTTTTTTCTCAGAGCCATAATCTGTTTTCTTCCCTTACTGAGATGTCCCTTTGCTATCTTAAGGCTTTGGTTGTTTTCAATTGCTTTCCTCACTAGCTCACAGTTGAATTTCCTTACGTCTTCAGTGATACTTTTTCGTGTTGTCTTGCATAGCTCTATATATTCCACTTTGGAAGTCATATCTTCTTTAGTTGTCCTCATCTCTCTTCTTTTTTGCATCAACATTTTGGTTTTTCCCGATAATTTGTTCACATGCAACTTGTTCTTAGACCCAGCTAATTTTGTTGCTGTTTCCATAAGAGCTTTGGTTACTTTTCTGTTAACTTCCGAAATATCCACTTCTTCCGATGTTAGGCCTTCTAAAGCAGAGAATCTGTTCTTCAGTTCCAACTTGAAAGTATTATGGTGTTTTTTAAGGTTGGTTATGTCAATACATTTTGTTTGTCTTATGAGCTTGCCACGTTCCAGTTTAGTGTTGAGGTGCATCTTACATCTCACCAATCTATGGTCACTACCTGTGTTGAACTTGTTCAGCACACTGCAGTCTTCGATGACGAATTTTTTGTTACACATAATAAAATCAATTTCACTTGTCGTCCCAATTGAATGTCTCCATGTCCATTTCCTGTGTGGCTTTTTCTTGAAAAAGGAGTTCAAGATGAGTCTTCAAACGTTTGTGAGAATATATATATATATATATATATATATATATATATATATGGGATGTAAGGTCAGGTGATGCGTAACATCACAGCCTCTCCTTGACAAATGTCAACCCCGCCTTCTCGTGGTGCATCCTGTTCCCACTAAAGGGGCTCTGACGACCGCCCATAGCGGTATAACTATACCATCGGGATTAGAGGAAATTCTATCCCACACTCACCAACCCGCTTGGCCAGCGTGGTGAGTTATGGCCAAACCCCTCCAAAATGACTCCACAACTTAAATCTTGGCCCTCAGTCTCCGGCAGCTGGAATGTACCTGGCCAAGGCAGCGGCCAGTGCGACATGAAGGCAGAGGGTGCTAAGAATCCCCGGAGGACCGGACTAGGCTGCCATCTGATGCTGACCTTGGCAACGTACAATGGACGCTCCCTATCTTCTGATTCAAGGCTTCTTGAATTGGAAGAGGAACTACAAAGGATCAAGTGGGACATCGTGGGGCTAAGTGAGGTAAGGAGAAAAGGAGAAGATCTCATTGAACTGAAAAGTGGACATCTCTTCTACTATCGTGGGACAGATACTGGCAGAACTAGTGGTGTTGGATTTATAATAAACAAGAAACTGAAGGATAAAGTGGTAGAAGTTGAAAGTTCCTCTGACAGAGCTGCACGACTCGTTATCCAACTATCGAGAAGATACCAGGCTCAGATTATTCAAACTTATGCACCCACCACAAGTCATCCTGAAGAAGAAATTGAAGAATTTTATGAGGAAATTTGTCATCTAAATAATAAAGGTAAGCAGCACTTGAAAATAATTATGGGAGATTTCAATGCAAAAATAGGGCAGCGGCAACAGAATGAAACTTCAGTAGGTAAATTCGGTCACGGCAACAGAAACCAGCGTGGAAATACTCTCGTTGAGTTTGCAGAGGCAGAAGGGTTTTTCATCTTGAACTCCTTTTTCAAGAAAACGCCACACAGGAAATGGACATGGAGACATCCAAATGGGACGACAAGTGAAATTGATTTTATTATGTGTAACAAAAAATTCGTCATAGAAGACTGCAGTGTGCTAAACAAGTTCAACACAGGTAGTGACCATAGATTGGTGAGATGTAAGATGCACCTCAACACTAAACTTGAACGTGGCAAGCTCATAAGACAAACAAAATCTATTGACATAACCAACCTTAAAAAACACCATAATACCTTCAAGTTGGAACTGAAGAACAGGTTCTCTGCTTTAGAAGGCCTAACATCGGAAGAAGTGGACATCTCTGAAGTTAACAGAAAAGTAACCAAAGCTCTTATGGAAACAGCAACAAAATTAGCTGGGTCTAAGAACAAGTTGCATGTAAATAAATTATCAGGAAAAACGAAAATGTTGATGCAAAAAAGAAGAGAGATGAGGACAACTAAAGAAGATGTGACTTCCAAAGTGGAATATATAGAGCTATGCAAGACAGTACGAAAAAGTATCACTGAAGACGTAAGAAAATTCAACTGTGAACTAGTGAGGAAAGCAATTGAAAACAACCAAAGCCTAAAGATAGCAAAGGGACATCTCAGTAAGGGAAGAAAACAGATTATGGCACTGAGAAAAGAAGATGGTTCTGTAACAAGAAATAGAGGCGAAATTTTGACAAGAGTGAAAGATTTCTACTCCAAATTATATGAAAGGGATGATACATGCACTCCAGACATCATGAAAGATACCAGTACCAGAGTTCCTCCAGTCCTTCCAGCAGAAGTTGCACATGCAATCAAGAACATGAAGCGGGGAAAAGCTCCAGGAGAAGATGGAATTACTGTAGACATCATACAAGAAGCAAGTGGAGAAATCGAAACAGTACTCGCCCAAATTTTCACTCGATGCCTTAATGAAGGAAAGATTCCTGAGGATTGGAACACCGCTACAATGATCCTGCTACATAAGAAAGGTGACATTGAGGATCTCGGAAACTACAGACCTATCAGCCTCCTATCAGTAGTTTATAAAATCTTCACTAAAGTTCTTTCACACCGCTTGAAGGTAACACTGGACATGGCTCAACCGAGAGAACAAGCTGGATTCAGGAGTGGCTACAGCACAATAGATCATATCCATGTGCTGAGAGAACTAATTGAAAGAGCGAGGGAATATGAACTTCCATTGTGCATGGCTTTTATCGATTATGAAAAAGCCTTTGATTCGGTGAAACCATCAGCAGTTACAATGGCTCTGAAAACCTGCGGTATTGAAGATGCATACATTAATATTATTAATAACATCTATGAAAATGCAAGTGCAAAGATTAGGCTGTTTGAAAATACAACACACATAAAAATTGGAAAGGGAGTGAGACAAGGTGACACCATATCTCCGAAGCTCTTTAATGCCACATTGGAGGGTGTTTTTCAGTCACTGAGCTGGGAAAACAAGGGGATAAAGATTAATGGAGATTATCTAACCCACCTTCGTTTTGCTGATGACGTAGTCATTTTTGCAACTACCCCATCAGAGCTGCAGAGTATGATCCAGGAACTTGCTGACAAGAGTAAAGAAGTGGGATTAAAAATGAACTTTCAGAAGACAAAAGTGATGTTCAATGCTTTTACAAGAAATGAAGATTTATCGATTGATGGAGAAAAGCTGGAGATAACAGACACGTACATTTATCTTGGACAGCAGATATCAAGTGAGGGTCACATTGATGAAGAAATTAATCGGCGCACAAAACTTGCCTGGAGAGCTTTTGGAAGAAACAGCATAATTTTCAAGAGCAATATGCCATTATGTCTTAAAAGAAAAGTGTTTGATCAATGCATCCTTCCAGTGCTTACGTATGGTGCAGAGACGTGGACCTTAACTAAAAGAGACATACAAAGGCTGCAGACAACTCAAAGAAGCATGGAGAGGTGCATACTTGGTGTAACCAGGAGAGATAAGAAGAGGAACTCGTGGATCCGAAAAATGACAAGAGTGGAAGACATCATGATCAGAGTCAAATCCCTGAAATGGCAATGGGCTGGACATACTGTCAGAAGGACAGATCATCGATGGACAGCCGAAATTTTAGATTGGATTCCAAGGGACAGGAAAAGACCCAGAAGAAGACCACATGGGAGATGGGTGGATGAAATTCGAAAGTATGCAGGGGTGACATGGAGGAGACTGGCACAAGACAGACCGTTGTGGAGGAAACTTGGGGAGACCTTCGTCCAGCAGTGGATTGATAATGGTTGACAATGATGATGATGATGATATATATATATAAAAAAGAGTTGAAGTATAAAAAAAATGATAAAGAAATATGTTATTCTCTTGAAATTCAGAGTGCAGTGAGTTCCAGAAGCAGCAGAATTTTTCTCTTTGTTTAAATTTAAAAGTTATTAGGTCATGGCTGAGGCCAATTTAAAAATTTTAATTAGTAAATTATTTTGTGAAAAGAAAAAGCAAAACAAAACTGAAAGGTCATATTGTTTTAGAGTCTGAAGATGTGTTTGGTCAAGCAAATGTGGTTAAAATCTTTCAATAGCAGTAATCATGTGAAAATAAAAATTAATTGCTAAATTCTGAGATAGGGGTAAGAAAAGGCCTGCAGTGCACTGTAGTTTCTTGAGCCTGAAACATGTTTATCCGGAGTGTATTTTTTGTGCATTTATATAAATATATATATATATGTGTGTGTGTGTGTGTGCTTGTAGTAAACAGAAAGAAGTATTTTCATGTTTGAAAACAAAGTAGGGGTTTGCTCACAGGCTAACTAATGCTCGAAATTGAGTAGCGCACGCACGCACGCACGCACGCACGCACACACACACACACACACACACACACACACACACACACACACACACACACACACACACACACACACACACACACACACACACACACACACACACAAATGCATTTATCTTTCTTTTTTTTTTTTCCTGAAATTAGTATTTGAAGAGTTACTTGGCATCATAATCCATTTTTTTTTATTTTGAAAAGCAAATCATATCGGTGAAATCGCTCAGTCATGTATTTTTGAGGCCTAAATCCTAGAGCCTGCGACACTTATGCAAAGTCAAAATTCACTTCAGGACTTTAAATTCATCTTTTTTGGAAATTTTGGGTATGTTGTAAGGAAGAAAATTAAGGCTAATCAAAGCCAAGGTCGTTGAGCTAAATGTGAGCTCAGTTTATGATTTTTACCATCAAATAAATGCAGCCGAAGCCAGCTTTTCAAACTTGATTTATGAGTCAGTACTAAAAGAGACATACAAAGGCTGCAGACAACTCAAAGAAGCATGGAGAGGTGCATGCTTGGTGTAACCAGGAGGGATAAGAAGAGGAACTCGTGGATCCGAAAAATGACAAGAGTGGAAGACATCATGATCAGAGTTAAATCCCTGAAATGGCAATGGGCTGGACATACTGCCAGAAGGACAGATCATCGATGGACAGCCGAAATTTTAGATTGGATTCCAAGGGACAGGAAAAGACCCAGAAGAAGACCACATGGGAGATGGGTGGATGAAATTCGAAAGTATGCAGGGGTGACATGGAGGAGACTGGCACAAGACAGACTGTTGTGGAGGAAACTTGGGGAGACCTTCGTCCAGCAGTGGATTGATAATGGTTGACAATGATGATGATGATGACATATTTTATGTGTCTTGTATTGCATAATTCTTTGGTAGTGCCAAGTGAACAAAATCACTCCTGCAACTGGCAGGGTTTTTCATAGGAAACGTTCGGTGGGTATATTGTTGGTCATTTCGTCAGTGTTCTACTAGCTTAATCACGTGTCAATTTCAGACCTGCCAACCTCTCAGAACCAAAAAGTGTAACACTCAGATAGAAAAATCGTAACACGAATGCATGCTGATGATTTTTGAAGCCTATTTCAGCTATATAAATTCTTGATGATGAGAATGTAGGGATTTTTTCCCTACACCAAAATTTTATTGAGAAACTAATTAAATCTAATCAACAAACACTTTTATGTTGTTAATTATTAAATTCAATATTTAACATTTCAAACATTTCTTAAATTTAAACAAAAATCTTAATTGTTCAGGAAAAAATGTATTAATATGAAACCTTTAGAAAAGTATAATGTAGCTCATGGATTTTTGCTTTCCATTAAAAGCAAGGAAACATTAAATTTCACACATGACAACCATTAAGAAATATAACTTTTATTTAAACCAACATGTGTGGCTGACTTTGTTTTTTTTTAAATTGAACAGAATATTTTTGCTGGATGCAAGGTCCAGACATACTGGTTTTTGCAATTAAAAGTGATTCAAGTGTTGAAGTACTCAAAGAGTCTCTTACATCAATCTTGTTTCTCCTTACTAAACTAAAAACTCTTTCACATGAGACATTACTATGAGGCAAGATTAAAATCCCTAACACGACTTTACAAAGTCTATTATAAAGAAATTTGCCACAAGAGTTTTCTTTTGCTAATAAATGCCATTGTTCACTAATACTTTTGCTATTTAAAATGTTATCTGGTAATGATGCTGTTTGAAATGTCAAAAATTCACTTTCTATGGCATCAACAGCTTTAGAAATTGCTCATTCTCACACCTTAAAAGGAGACATGGGAACAATCTATTACATACTGTATTGATGAAAAATTACTGTTTTCTTCTAAAAATATCAGCAACTTGGACATGATTTAACATTTCCAAATTCCATAGAAACTTAGAAATTATATAGTCACAGCCCTTAAAAAAAATTTCTAACTTTAGAAAAAAATTCTCTCTGCTCCTCAGTGCTAACTGTTTTAATAAATTCTTTGGTTTCAAACCCGACTGATAACTCTGCATCGTCTTTTTAGTTCTCTATTTCCTTATATTTAATATTAAATGTTGATTTTGCTTGCTTAATAACACTTACTTTTACAAATCTAATTAGTTCATTAAATAGACTTTCAATATCGGATTTAAGAGCATGCACACGAGGTTCCTCCTGCTGAAACATTATATCGTATTTTTCAAAAACTTTTGTAATATGGCAAAGAAACAGTGCAGAAACTTGATTCACAGTTGAACTCAGGGTAAAAAAAAAAAAAATCCTCTCTTGCTTATTTAATGCATTTTTTACAAGATTTTTTTCATGCAGTTCTTGTTGCTTTTTAATTACACGTGTTTGAGATGTTTTACCATGTTCAGTGTCAACTGCAGTCATTTTAAATTTCTTATTAATAGAAGTCAAATTCACATTTTCCCCTCTTTAATGTTTCATTGGGTTTACAAATTTCTAATTTTGAATGATCCAATTTTGGAATGGCGTACGGACCAATTCTTGGAGGGAAACCAATCTTTTTTTCATTTTCATTAGAACACTCTTCTTTAAAAAACAAAGTTAAGCATCGAGAAATCAGAAACCTCTCTGAGAAAAAACTCTTTTGAAGGGGGGGGGGGGGGCAGATTACACTTAACCCCCCTACTTCTGTCCCCCATAGCAGAAAGTTCCTGGCCAGTCTGCGACAGATATCACGGTGCCACAAAATAATCTGCTGGTGGTCACTAGGGAAAATAACTACTAGATGCGAAAAACAATAAAACTTGAAGAGACATTTTTTTCTACCTAAAAAAATGTCTAACCTAGGTACTACAGCAATTGCAATGTTAACTAGGATCAAAAACGTTCTGGCCTTCTGTATCTGGAATTTTGCCAACATTTTCAAGCTGAAACACAAAGATTTATGGAATAAAATGATATTTAACAAAAATAAAGTGCAGAGGCGTCACTAGGAAAAAATTGTCATAAGAGGAGAAATCTTCGCTCCGTTCATTCTACTACCGTTTTCGGAACATTTTCCTCCATTTCCCATCTCAAATGCAAACATTTATGTAATTAAATGATGATTAAACAATAATACAGGAGCACAGCAGGTGAAGGGTTTATTAAAGGGAGAAATTTTCACTCTGTACAATTTTCATTTTCAGAAAGTTTTCCTCCATTTTCAATCTTAAGTACAAACATTTATCTAATAAAATGATATTTAATGACCATAACAGAGCTGAGGGAATATCGCAAGAAAAAGAATTCAAGAATACTGGGTTCTGTCAAACTTTCGTTTTCGAAAACTGTTGGCCCCATTTTTAAACCAAAACACAAATATTTATGCAATAAAATTATATTTAAAAACAATATCAGATAATCCTCCTTTTAAGCATTGAGGGAACGCCGTGAGAGAAAAAAATTACGATTACGAGAGAAATCCTCACTCCGCCTAACTTCCGTTTTCGAAAATTTTGAAAGGCGGAAATATTGCATCTTAGGGAGTCTGCAAGATTGTTTAATCGGGTTCTGGGGACGTCGTTTTTGTCTGCAGGATCAAAATAAATCTGCGGTGTGCATCGGCTATCACCGAGATTCTGCTACGAGGATTAGTAGAAAATGAATCTGCGATGTACGTCGGCCGTTGCCGCGATTCTTCTACGGGGTGGGTACAAAATAAATCTGTGATGTACGGCGGCCATCGGCGCGCTTCTGCTATGGGAATGAGTACAAAATAAACCTGCGGTGTACGTCGCCCGTCGCCGCGATTCTTCTACAGGAATTAGTACAAAGTAGATCTGCGATGTACGTCGGCATAGCCACAATTCTGCTACGGGATGAGTACAAAATTAATTTGTGATGTGCGTTAGTCGGCTCCGCAATTCTGCTACGGGGACAAGTACAAAATAGTTCTGCAACATACATCGTCCTTCGCGAAAAAAAAAAAAAATTACGATTATGGAAGAAATCCTCACAATGCCTACCTTCCATTTTCGGAAATTTTGAAAGGCGGAAAACTTGCAACTATGACAGGGAGTCTGCAAGATCGTTTAATAGGGTTCTGGGGATGTTGTTTTTGTCTGCAGGACCAAAATAAATGTGCGACGTACGTCGCCCTTTGCCACGATTCTGTTACAAGGCTTCTGTCTAAAAAGGAAAAAAATGGGAGAAAACCTGACTTAAAAAAAAATTGTATTTTTGGCTGCAAAATCGTATTAGCGTACTGCAGCATGATTTATCGTACTAAATACGATAAAATCGTAACAGTTGGCAGGTCTGCAATTTATTTAACTGTGTGGTGTTGTTTGAATGTTTTCCTAAAGATTTTTTGATGCCAACAACTTATCAATTTTGATCCTTCAGTATTCATATTTTTTTTATTATTATTGGGTTGTCGGAAAAGTCATGAAGTATTTTGGCACTTGATGGTGGTTGGGCGGTTTTGGAAGTACTAGAGGCATGCACAGCTCTGTTATTGCTATGGCATTCGACAGGTGCCAGTTCTAGCTGCAGTCTAAAAGGAATAGTGAGCAATTTGGTTGATTTGCGGAGATTTGACATCAAGTTGAAGATGGAAAACCAAACTGTGCATTTTTGCCATATTTTACTGTTTTACTTCCGTAAAGGGAAGAACGCGCGTCAAGCTTGTGAAAAGTTGCGTAAAGTGTACGGTGATAATGCTCTACAAGAACGTCAGTGCCAGCGGTGGTTCGCAAAATTCCATACTGGTGATTTTGACCTCAACGATGCTCCTCGGTCGAGGAGGCCCACCAAGGTTGATGACTACCAAATCAAGGCATCGATCGAGTCAAACCCATGTTACACGACACGAGAGATTTCAGACACACTGCACATCCATCATTCAAGCGTTCACGACCACCTGAAGAAGCTGGGATACATAAGCAAGCTCGATGTGTGGGTTCCGCATGAACTCAAAGAAGCTCAATTGACGGTGCGTATAAACATCTGCAATATGCTCATTAAACGTGAGGAAAACGATCCTTTTTTGAAGCGACTGATAACTGGTGATGGAAAATGGATTGTGTACAACAATGTACTGCACAAACGGTCTTGGTCCCGACGTGCTACTTTGCTTCAAACTACATCCAAAGCAGACATTCGTCAGTGGAAGGTTCTGGTCTCAGTATGGTGGGATTTTAAAGGTGTCATGTTTTTCGAGCTCCTACCACGGAACCAAACAATCAATTTGAATGCGTACTGTCGGCAATTGGACAGTTTGAACAAATCCATCATCCAGAAACATCCAGAACTTGTTCATCGTAAAGGTGTTGTGTTCCATCACAACAACGCGAGACCACACACAAGTTTGATCACCCGCCAAAAATTACTGGAGCTTGGGTGGCATGTGTTACCACACCCAGCATACTCGCCTGACCTTGTGTCGTCAGACTTCCACTTGTTTCGCTCTCTTTAACAGTCCTTGCGTGGTATAACGTTCAATTCAGATGAGGCTGTAAATCAGCACCTTGTACAGTTTTTCGCCATGAAAGACAGGTCCTTCTATGAACAAGGCATTCCTCAGCTCACTGAAAGATGGCAAAAGGTTATTGAACAAAAAGAGTATTATATCATTGATTGATCTTTGTTCTTTCTATCAATAAATGACCTTTGCAAAACATGGCTAAAATATGTCATGACTTTTCCGACAACCCAATATATCAAATGGATTTCCGTGACTACAACACAAGATAACACACACAAACACCAACAATTTTTTTTCATTTATAACTAGAAAGTAATAATGAAATTCCCCACTGAATATGAAGAAATTAACTCTTGCACCAAAAGCTATTAAATCGAAAACAAATGCCGTCTCCTGCATGATACACTTTAATGATAAAAACTATGTACAATTAAAATAAATATGTTTAAGAACTTTCAACACCACAACAGCGTCATCCTCAGAAACAGTGCAGCAGTGAGCACAGAAGGGAGTAGCCTATATACTTTACAAGACACATAGCAGTTAATGCACATGTGCAATAATAACGTGTACTCTTCCATTTATTTCGAAGAGATCTTATTTTTGTTTTAATGGTTCTATTTATCGACAGTTGGCAGGTGCCCCTATGGGGTCGCCCCTGTCTCCATTGCCTGCTGATGTTTTGCTGCAGGACTTAGAGGATACCCTCATTCCTGTTTCCCCCATAGAACCACTTCTTTACATCAGGTACGTCGACGACGTATTGGTTGTTTGGCCTTCAGATTTTGATGAGCTTCTTTTTGCCACTTTACTTTCTTCACAACATCATTCTATCAAGTTCGAGGTAGAGTTCGAGAATTTAGGCATTTTGCCTTTTTCGTAATCTTTCCGATAACTCCTTATCTGTTTACCGTAAACCAACTTTCTCTGCCACGTTCATACCTTTTACTTCTTCTCATCCAATGTTGCAAAAATTATCTTTTTTTCATTTTCTTATTAATCGTGCATTCACACACTCATTCACACAGGATCTCTGAGACCAAGAGTTAGCTAGGATTAAACAGTTTGCCTCAACTTTCGGTTACCCTCGTCACATGATTGATCACTTGATTGTTAAGAAATCAATTGATCGACCGCAGACAGCTTTGCTAGCAGATAAATTTGACTACCAATTTGTAGGATCCATTCCATATATACCACCTGTATGTAACATCTTAAAGAACATATGTCATAAGTACAAACTCAAGTTTGGTGTAAGGTCTCGTACTTTATTTAACACTGTTAAAAAGGACAGACTGTGTTGAATGTGTGAACCGTCACGGTGTATATTTGGTTCCACTTAAATCTACTAACCCTGCAGAGCTCGATTTATGTTATGTGGGCTCTACTACTGGTAATTTGGGGCGCCGCATTTACGAACATCAGTATAATCTCAGGACGCATTCTGGTGCTACATCTTTGTCGAGACTGTTTAAACGGTTCTTACCTACCATGTTGGAATGACACCATTATTCTGGATTCCCCCAGGAATCCTCGATCAACACTTTTCTGTGAAAGTATTCACATTCGTCAATGGTGAAAGATGCTGTAAGGATGAACCACCCCGTGTTTATCCCCCTTCCTTGGAGAACACTTTTGGGCCAGGTCACGCCCACCAACTATGTTTGTACCCACTGAACTTGATTTGGACTTTGCCGATTATTGCATATGCACATTAACTGCTATGTGTCTTGTAAAGTATATAGGCTACTCACTTCTGTGCTCACTGCTGCACTGTTTCTGAGGATGACGCTGTTGTGGCGTTGAAAGTTTTTAAACATATTTATTTTAATTGTACATAGTTTTTTATCATTAAAGTGTATCGTGCAGGAGATGGCATTTGTTTTCAATTTAATCTCCATTGAATGTTGGAGAACAGCTTACATATGTACAATATGAAAATATGTGAAAGGCCAAAAAAAAAAAAAAAAAAAAAAAATGTCATATCTGCACCAGCTATTCACTGCTGGACAAGATCCCTTGAAATTTTCCCCCAGAAATTTGTCTTCAAGGCATTTTTTCATTCTGATGACCAGTTGAGTGATCTCGGGTTTGTGGCACGAGACAAGAGATCAAAAGAATGGCAAAGAAATTTCCTTATTGTCCTAATATGCAGTCTAGTTTAATTTATATCTATATTTTTCATGTAGTTTTTGGGTCTTCTGATTTGCATTAAATTTACGCATCATATTTGTGGAAAAATGCATATGGTGTTGTATATGTTATTCGTAGTTACAATTTCCAATTGCTCCCTCCTGAAAACTAAGCTATGGGACACCCATGTGGAAGAGATATTTATTTGCAACATTTTTGGGCACAATAAAGTTAATTACTAAAATTTTGTTGAGCAACAGCCAAGCTTCATTAAGACTTGCTTGATGACAGTGCAAAATTGTCTTAATGAAGCTAAACCATTGCTTAGAGAAACTGCATTTGACAATCAATAGACTCAACAGTGATTTAAATTAATAGTGTTACATGTTCTCACTTAAAATGCACAATATTGTATACAACCAATTTCATCATGCTCTGAAACAGCGTGAAAACAAGAAAGTTGAGTTTCCCAGAAAGGAAACCGTATTTGAAAATTTATCAGTAAAATAAACAGATACGGTCCAGAAGTCTGGGAAAAGTGCATTTATTTGTTTATTTATTGTAAAATTTACATTCAGTTTTACTGGGATTAATAGGATAAAAACTAAACTTAAATTTTATGATATTTATTCAATAGGTTTTCTATGACTTCATTAATATATTATTTATTTGTGTGTGTGTGTGTGAGAGAGAGAGACAGGGTGGGGCCCTAACATCAAGATATAATACATAGCCATATTATTTTCAGCAGATGACACTTGGAGGTTGAAACTTACAGAGATACCCATAAAAGCCCCTCAAAGAATGGGACAATTTGAAATTTTCAAGTGGAAAGCAGGTCATCTGATACATCACTGGGATATCTCTCATTTTGAAGCAACTTCTATTGAAAAGACTTTGTTTAATTTTGTATCTGCAGCTGGCAAAAGATAAAAGACCGGAATGTTGTAGTTAGTGTATTCAACATTTCCCCCCAAAATCAGGTAAATTAATGGTTGCTGACACTTTAAGAAAATTCAGTAACTATCTGCAAATGTTTCAGAATATGCAGCTATGGAGAACAATAACAAAGAAACAAAAGACCACTGGCAGTATAGGCATTAATATTTGCCTGCCATAACTGTTTGTGAGCAAGAAAAGTATTAATTTTTGGCAGAGTTCAGCAATATTATAACTTAGTTCATGTGGTTATTCTTCATTGGAGTTTTTAGTGTACATTAATCACATTATGCCATATATAGAAAGTGTGCAGCCCACTGCACATAACCACATTTTTCAATTCACTAATTCATATATATAGAGAGAAAGCTAAATCATGGATTGCATACAAAAAAAAAAAGTTTTGTACAATAGTTTCCATTCACTTTGGAATATTATTTGTGCTTGCAATAGTAAAAATAGCAGCAGAATGTTTTTGTGTTCGTTTTTTTTTTTTTTTTTTTTTACTCTAAGCAACTCATGATTTAGCTTTATTTTTAGGTTTGATTTTGATTGGCAGCTTGTGCATGTCTTATCTCTCTTTGCTTACTGGTTAATTTTGTGTATAGGTAGGCTCAAATCATCGCTTAACACTTTCACTGTCATGTGACACCGAACAGTGTCATACTTAGCCCAGGTGACAACAACGCAGAACAGCGTCATACTTAGCCCAGGTGACATCAACGCAGAACAGCGTCATACTTAGCCCAGGTGACAACAACGCAGATCAGCATCATAATTGTGGCTTCATATTTCCCTTCCTAAAACCTTCACCACTTGAAGGGAAGTATCTATTTTTTACAGGCACTGAGAATGAGTATCCAACTGTTTAAAAATGTCCGCGGTTTTGGGATAGCGGATTTTTTTCCACATGGTTTAGGGAAGGGAAAGTAAGTTGACTCCCCATAGAGTTACATGGCATGTGCTTTTCACTGCAATGTTTATTTTCCTTTGAACGTCACTGGTTTTGCGGTGAAGAGAACTATCAATAAAAAATGCTTGAGTGGCAAAAAAAAAAAAAAGCATTTGCTGCTTAGAGTTCATACGTAAGAGGGCAGCCTATTGAGGGCACTAAAGGGATTTCAAGGGAACCTATATTGACTTCAATATTTAGTTTTGTGGAAACAACAGATATATTCAGACAGGCTATATCCAGTCCCTTTCAACCAAAAGCGCATCGATGGGCACATCCAACCGTGGAAATAGGTGATCCCGATAATTTGTCATCATATGCAGAAACATTCTTTTAGTAGCTGTAGTACAATCAGCAGTGAAAGTGAAAATGAAGAATGCAATGTTCTCTCTCACACTCCACCTCACCAGATTTTAGCTACACATTGGAAGGATGTTCCTGACATCATGAGAATAATTATGTTCACTAGTGTACTAGGACTGAAAATTAATATGACAGGTATTGAACCAATTGAATTTTTCAATCTTTTTGCAACTGAAGAATTTTACAATTTATTAGTTACTGTCTACAGGATATGCACATCTATAGCATATACATGGCAAGGCAATGCATATGCTGTAGATGTGTTTATATCCCTGGAGTTACTGAATATTATAATTACGAATATAAATTATGGATACATTTTTCATCCGTATTTTAGAATAGCAGAGTCATGCAAAGCTAAGAGATCCGAACGTGGTTAGGTTGATCCAAATGCTTAGAAGCTCATCTGTAGTGTGGCACGACGCCTTGTGGCGTCTTGGGAGATTTGCTTGTTTTTCTTGCCTGCAACACGTGCTTACCGTTGAAACAGTACAGCGGCAGCAAATGTGTTCATTTAGAATGCCTTTCTCATTCACGTAAATATGTATACATATTAGTTTATTAAGGACATGTTTCAAGCCTCCTCATGTTTATCAAGGCCTGAAATTTCTGACCTTAATAAATCAACTCACAGTGAAGAAAAATACTTGACTTCCATTATTTGGAACATCAAGTTTCATCCACTGTGTTACTAGAAATGAAGAATGGTGTAGTGCTCTATCCTGCATGAAATAGGGATGCAGGTCTGTGCTAGATCTATGGACAGACTTGGTTGGGGGCCATATTTAATTTCAATTTCTTTCAACAAAAAGTAGTCCTATAATTACATCAGTGAATGCCAAATTTTGCATAGATTGCAGTTGGTTGTGTGCAGTTTAACAGCAGTTCTTGGCTGCCCAGTGTTAAGTCTAGCATTGACGTATATGTCCATGTCTGATGAAAGTTGTTCACACAAAATACTTCTTGGAAAATGTGTGGATTGTTCTCAATTTGTTTACAAGTTACAAATGTGCAACTGCATATTGCAGTTACTTGCTAGCAGCTGGAATCTAGATTTCATACTGCAGGGATGGATAGTGTTTTCCTTCACTATTATGAGAACTTCATTAGTGAAATTTAGTCTTTTTACTCAAACCCATAATGGCAATCTGGGTTCATTTCAACATACCAACATGTCAATCAACTCTTTTACAAAAGGAGTTGATACTTTGTACTTCTGGCATACAATGTTTTAGGTTTTCGTAAGACAAAAAAAGCAAATAAATAACGAATTCTACTAATGTAGAATTTCATAGCTACTCTAGCGTTTCAAACAATCATTACACAAAGCTTTAATATGGGTTTTTAGTAGTTTTATAAAATTTAATTTCTTAAGATTTTTAAAGTGGGTATCACTTAAAATCAAAATAAAAACTGATATATGACAGCAACAAGGATCCAGAAATTACATCCTACAGAGGGTGCCAACAAACATTTTCAAAAGGATTTTTCACTGAATGGCCATGTTAACACAGCACAGCAACAATAAGAGAAACAACTGACTTGTGAATGACCACAGTTGTAAGTCAAAGCATCTTATACTGGATGTTTTAGTCCAATGTTGAATGAAAAAGCTCAACTGTGACACAGATACAAAATTTTCAACCATTTCTTATTAATTTTATTATTTTAAAGTGATACAAAAAACATTTTAGGGTCACTTTTGCCATGACACAAAGAATAAATTGGATCTAGGAAGGCTAGACATTTATTTGATGATAATCACTTTGTCTAAATGGTCACACTGATTATACAACCACTAAACAATGCTATTACAGAGAAATATATTCTTTATCATGTTCATAGACTTTCATGCATTAGAAATGATTTTTTATGTTGTTAACAAGGATGTTGGTCCCAATTATCACGAAAAAATCAACAGTACACACACACATACATAACTAGTAGTGTGCTTACCTTCTTCTGGATAAGATAAACCTAAGGATTCCATATATTCTTTACTGCTATTGCCATCCCAGATGTGAACATTTTTGGCTTTTAAGATGTTTGCATTGGTGCTACCAGAAATGAACCACAGCAGTTCTTCACAAATTCCACGCCAAAAACTTTCTTAGTGGTCAGCAAGGGAAAAGTCCCTAACAAAAAATATAACGAAAATAGTTTAATAAATTGATAAAAGAAAACAAAAATAGTTTAATAAATGGATATAAGAAAACAAAAACACTTTAATAATAAAAAAAAATAAAAAAAGGCAAATTCTAGTGAATATAATAACTTTTATTGAGCACTTCACACAATGCATGACACTGTATTTGTTACTGCACATTGTCAACAGAAGGGGGAAAAAAATAAAATTTGACAAATAGAAATCCAGTGTCTCTGATATTTACATTACGAAAGCAATACGGGATTACGCCATATAATACAAATTTTGAAGATGACAATCCAATTTTTGGCGTAAATGTGACAAGGATGGGAAGTCAGATAATATCCGAAAACTTGAAAATTTTCATCGTCCTGGAGCGGGACTCGAACCCACGTCTCCCAGAAAACGCCCGGGTATGCTGGTGTAGTGGTTAGCATACCCGGGCGTTTTCTGGGAGACGTGGGTTCGAGTCCCGCTCCAGGACGATGAAAATTTTCAAGTTTTCGGATATTATCTGACTTCCCATCCTTGTCACATTTACACCAAAAATCGGATTGTCATCTTCAAAATACCATGGGTAACAGAGTAAATAAATGAATGTACAGTTTTTTTATTTCAACTAAAAATTAAAAGACATTTCAGCTTAAGTTCTGTCTGCCTAATTCTTTAACAGATGAGGTTCAATACTTCAGACTTGGTACTTAAGATCTGTTACCACTGTATAAAATACACCAGCATTACTTTTAGTATTTTAAACCTGCTGATGAGGTATAAAAATCATACTAACTTATACAGTCAAACTGTTATGATACTGAAGGGACCAAAAATTTATGTCATAACAAATAAGTGTCATACTAGTCAATGAAGAAAACTGCTAATTAATGCAACAATCAATATTTGACACCACAGCTGAGGTTGCTATAACTGAGTTTCACTATGTCTAATTGTTCAGATCTGATGTGAATGCATATATGCCATAAATGGTTAAATCACTGTTTCTGCAAAAATAATTTCCATATAAATTAAATTACAAATCAATTTTTGCTATTCAGAACTTTGATTTTTAACTTACTTTTTTAATATCAAAGTCTTTGATATCCAAAACCTCAGTTCTTATCACATTAACTTGAACTATATTTCAGTAAGCAGGTGTAAAAAAGATATGTAACACCAGTCACATCTGGTGTAACATATATTAGCTGTGCATTTGAAGGTCATCACACCAGGAAAAGGTCATATTATAAAAACCATTAACTCACTAGACACTAAGGGTTATTATGGAATAGATGGCTTAAAGGCAACATCACAACCAATACTTCCCTTACAAGATGTAATTGTACTCTTTTACAATACTGTAACAGGTGTTTCAGTGTAAAAACACTAATCCAATGAAATCTTGAAAAAGTGGTGTGAGGAACATGCGCAAGGGGTATCAATCTTTGTTTGCTAAGCTGTATAAAATGTAATAGAGGGAAATGCTTTGTATAGTTTTACTATTTTCTAATATAAATTAGATTGTGTAATAATAATAGTAAGAATGAAATAAGAATGCAGGATGTGGTTCATAATATACATTGTTCATGTAAAAGTTGGCAAATCCAATGCACCTAAATGTGCAAAATAGTAATTAAACAAGCATGACTATATGTGCTTTTCTTGAAAAAAGTTACCTCTACATTGTAAGGCCTTTACATTGGTAATGCAAATATCTTTAGTACTTGCAAAAACTGTTTTCCTTACAGATCTTCTTTTCTCTTAAAAAAAACAAACCCAGAAAACAAACCACAACAAGTATTTATACATTACTACCCCAACCTTAAACATGGAGTTTAGCTATAATTCTGCAACTCAGTGTTGATCTGCTTTATGCATTAATTTTTTCATACTGGAAAAAGCTTTTACTTATACATTTTTTATTAATCATGCTAATGATGTTATTTGTTTGCCTTTATTTAATGCTCAAAACCATTTATGTAATCAATATAAATCACAGTTAATCTTAAGACTCCCATTAGAATATCGCATTGCTCGTAAAACTGCACAATTGTCTAAATTCCATTCAATGTGGATGTCTGCTACAGGATGGTTCTCTGTTCACCGCAATATAATCCATCTTAGAAGTAATTAACTTATAAATTATCGCTTGTAATGCTTTCGATTAATGTTTTCTTTAATATGTTTCTTCTATGTTTGTTATGCTTTTTTTTTCTCATCTACAGATGTTTTTGTTAGAATGAAGTTGCTTTACACTTCCTTTTACCAGCTGCCTTGCACGTGTTCGCGGATCTCGCCGCCAACACTTTGAAACAGCGGTGTCTCCGCTTTTCTCTTTCAAGTGATTTGACCTACTTTCATTTACTGCACACTAAGCCTTCGCGTTGAGCTCCGCTTTTATATGAATGGGAAAGCCTCCCTTCTTTTTTTCTTTTGCGTTTGTGAAGATTTTATCTTCAGCCAAGTATTAAATTAATTACCCTTTGTTAACATCAGATGATAATGCTACAGCGCTTATTAGTGAGAAAGCATTTCCAGCCAAAGCCTTTAACTTCCACTATCGTTAGTCAATAAAAAAAAAAAAAATTGAAGCAAAACTCAGGAGCACAGAGCCAAGAAACACCTGTATCGCATGCCAGATTAACCAAGAAGAGTGAACAGAATTTGTCTTTCTGTCTCGCCAGTATTGTTTGGAATAGGTCACTGCTAATGGAATCATCCTGGAGCAGGCTTTTGCATTGCTCATGTTCTTAAGCTCTTGTTTAGAGAAGTGCCCATCAAACCGGTCTCCCCACCCAAGTGAAAATAAACATTCCTTCCCTTGGTTGCATGGCACCTTCCTGCATGATGTATGCTGCAGCCAACGAAAGAGATACCCTGGGCACGCTCTCCACAGAAGTCTCGGACGTCGTCACACTACTGGTCTGTGTGCTTATGCCCCCATTCCAGCCCCCATTCCCCCATGCAAAGGGCATTTGAGTCAGGCATTCCTTTCACAAACAAACCTCCAAACCCCGTCCTCCCTCACTTTCCCTCCTAAACCAACATCAGGACAGCGGAGTTATCGTTTAAATAGACGTGTCTAACGTATGAGTAGAAAGAGGGGGAAAAACAATCACAGTCGAGTTTGTGAAAAAAAAAAGATGTTTGAAAAAAATTTACTAAGCATCTGCATGAAAAAAAACAAAAATAAAAAAAACAAAGAGGGAAGAAACTGTCTTATCGAAAACAAATTCGGCATAAGGGCCACACACCCGAAAAATTTCACTTTTAGTAACGTAAGAGCCGCTGCTCTTAGCCCAAAAATTACGATACTTCCACCAGTGGCTAAAAATAAAGAGTATGTTATGAAAATTAAAAAATGGTGCAAGAAACGTTTCCCCATAGCAGAAGGAAGGTATACAAAAAGATTTTTAAATCGGACAGTTAAAAAGAAGAGATATAGATTGAAACACAATATAACTCTATGCCTTTTAGCGAAAGAATTTTGCATAACGGAAAAGTTGGAAACAGGCGAAAAGTATTCTTCATAGCAAAAGCTATGCTAAGGAAAAAACTTTTCAATTATGTCTCCCAGAAGCAGAGATAGCAAGAAAAATGTTTTGACCTTTACAATCCCTAGGGGAAAGTTGTACATTATTTGAAGAGGATCTTCTTATTGTAGCAAAAATCTTATTCACTCTCCATCTTTATTATAGCAAATGAATGGCATACAGTAAAAAAAAAGAAATTTCTCAGTCAGGGGTTTTAGAGGCAGAGATAGGCTGCAAACGGAAGTACACAAACACCACCCAGCAGCAGAATTGTGAACCACAAACCTCCTCAAATACAAATCTAATGTTCAATAAGGTAAATGGCATCTAGTGTCAAATTATTTTTTTTAAATCAGACGTTTAGAAGTACAGATATTGAAAATAATAGATTAAACATTTGCGCCCCCTAGCGGCGAAATTGTGCATTACTTTGGAAAGAAAATACAAATAAGGAGTTTTCATAGTTAGTAGTATCTGATCGAAAGAGAATATTTTTCACTCCGGTTTTTAGCCCTGCAGATATCGGTGTAAACGGAAACGTTTATTTTTATTTTAAATTATATGGAAATATTTCGCACCAAAAATGTCCAACAAAGAAAGAATTTTTCAAATTAGACTCTTAGAAACAGAGATATGGACAAAAATAAGATATACGTGTATGCCCCATGGTAGAAAAATTATGCACTATTTTAAGCAGGAGGTATTCTTAAAAACGTTTTTCGAGGTGAGCTGTATCGGTTCGTGAAATAATTTTTTCAATCGAGTTTCCAGCTCAGATTTTGTTGCAAATACATCAGAAGCAAAAGTAAATAATTACACACCCTGTCGGCCAAACCATTCTTTATAAAAAATTAGAATTTATATGCAAAAGATTTCCCCTCAAGAGCTGTATCCTGACGCAGGAAGAATTTTTCAAATCGGACTTTTAGAAATGGAGATATTGAGAAAATCACGATTTACCTTCACGCCCCTAGCGGAAAATGTATGCATTATTTGAAAAAGGGACTGTAACTAAAATAGTCTTCAATATAAATGTCATCAAAAGGAAAAAGAATTTTTTCAGTTGGATATTTAGAAGCAAATATATGAAATAAAATATTTTAAATTCGATACGATCTCCATTTGCGCCAACTAGTGGCGAAGTTGTGCATTGGAAAAAAAACAGAACGAATGGATCATCATTTTCACGTTTTAAGCTTCCCAATACAAAAATAATTTTACAAATCAAACTAATAATTGCAGAGATATGGTCTTCCCAGCCAGACATACAAAGTGATAACATAAGCATGACACAAAAGATGCTAATAATGCAGCTTCAGTCCTCCAAGCAGACAAGAAAACCAACAGCCCCCCCGACATTTTGCATGGGAGGAGGGAAAATTTTCAGAAATAAGTTATGTCAGTAGAAAAATCCTCAACTACAAAACATCGCGCAGGAGCAAAAAGGTAGGAACGGATAAAATTCCAGGACTTTTCCAGGATGTATACGAACCATGTAATAATGAAGAACTATAAACCAATCATGTAGAAAATAGTAAAACTATACTAGTAATCCCATTTATTGATGTAGGAATATATAAATAAGCGTTTTCAAGCTTTTACACATAAACCAGATGGCTTTTACAAGGAAAATCGACAATTTCTGTCTACCTTCCTTGAAAAAGCCATCTGGCTAATGTGTGAAAGCTTGGAAATGCTTATTTATATATTCCTATGCCAATAAATCAGATTACTAGTATAATTTTACTATTTTCTAATATAAATTAGATTGTGTAATAATAACAGTAAGAATGAAATAAGAATGCAGGATGTGGTTCATAATATACATTGTTCATGTAAAAGTTGGCAAATCTAATACACCTAAATGTGCAAAACAGTAATTAAACAAGCGAGACTATATATATGTGCTTTTCTTGAAAAAAGTTACCTCTACATTGTAAGGCCTTTACATAAGGTAATGCAAATATCTTTAGTACTTGCAAAAACTGTTTTCCTTAAAGATCTTTTCTCTTTAAAAAAAATAAAAAATAAAAACACGACAAGTATTTGTACATTACTACCCCAACCTTAAACATGGAGTTTGGTTCCTACAAAATGGAAATTTTATTTTATTCCAGTTTCCTCCCTCCTGGCATGAAAGCAACTTCTGATTGCACCTGTTTTTAAAAAAATAAACTTTTTATTTCTGTGTTTAATGACCTAACAAATATCTAAAACTATATAGGGTTGCTCATCTCAAATTTAGAGATACTGGGTCCAGAGAAAGAACAGAACCAGTGCCACAAGACAAGCACCACTCATGCCTCATCTGGAACCAACTTGGGCAATTAGGCAGAAGCATATGCCTCTGACCACCCCCCCCATTTTCTCAAGACTTTATTTACAATACATGTATTGCTGTATTGCATCGTATCACCTAAGTAAAAAAATGCTCTGTTTTACAAGTAACCACTTTGTTTATCTGTAGTTTCACTACACAAGCATTCTAGAGTGGTGTCCTAATACAAGCAACTTTGAAATCCACCAGTAGTTGCAGCGATGTCTCCCAGCATAGATCATGGGTTGAGCCTGCATCTTTCTTCGCTGATGACCTTCAATGCTAGGAGCCCTCCCTAAGGGGACTGTCAGCAAATTGCGTTTGTAATAGTAACCTAGGAAACACAGCCAGGATTGCCAACAGGCGGCATAAAAATTCAAATCTGATTTACTAAATACTGCAGACAGACAGCATCTGCAATCTGTTGTAGAGGGATTACATGATTTGTCCATACCCTTGTCCATGTACTTCTCTTTTCTTATATTAAGATGTTACCCTTTTAACAATATATGGTGTTTTTACTTAGAACTGGGAGGATTGTGTTTATTGATTCCCCTACCTTTCCCTTCCTGGTATAGCTTTGATCTGGTGCTCTGCTACTCTGCCCTACATTATATACAAAAGCTAATGTCCTTCATACACTTGTATTTCTTTGTCAACCCTCCCACTGGAGTCCTAAGTAACATGATTCCATAATTCTTAGCCAAGTGTTCTGATTTATTTATTTATTTATTTATTTAAATCAGGAAAACAGATGTCATGCAAATTATTACAATGGGGTGCAAAAATTAAGGACGAGACAGTTTTTCGAATGTAACGTTGTGCAGAAGTGCTCCACATCGACTCAAATCATACCATAAGATCCCCAAGATGTAAGAATATGGGACAAGTGAGCAAAACCGTCCAAACAAAGAATCCAAAGGATACAAAGGCACTTTATTGAAAAGGTAGCTTCGAGCACAACTGGACAGAAGACAGAAACGTCCATGTGACAGGTGGCTGCCACGAAAAACCCAGTCATTAGTAGGGGATATGATCACCCCTGACTGCGTTGCAGGATTCACAACGTCTGTCCATGCTGAGGATGAGTTGTCAAGGAGCTGTTGAGGCATCGCGGCCCATTCCTCTTGTAGTGCCAATCACAGCTGCAGAAGCACTGCTGGCGGCTGGTGACGTGCTGCCAAGCGTCTCCCGAGAAGGTCCCACACGTGTTCAATTGGATTTAGGTCCTGGGACCTTGCGGGCCAATCCATGCGTTGAATATCTTCACTCTCCAACAGCTCTGCGACAGCCACTGTACGATGAGGTGTAGCGTTGTCGTCCATGAAGAGGAACTCCAGGACCCACAGCACCTCTAAACAGAAATCAAAGAAAGGTGACTTGATCACGCTAGTTACGTTAACTAAAACTTTTACAAAAAGTTCGTAAGTTGGAAGCTTTCGACCTTATCTTAGGTCTTCATCACGCCAATGGAGGACTAAGATTGTTGCCAGATTCTACATTTGAATTTTTCCTATTTTTGTTGCCAAAACTTAGAATTGATCTCCAGATCAACGGAATGTAGAGAGGAGATTCGGAGTTGCAAGTCATTGAGTTGAAAATAATTTCTATGCTTTCACGGTAACGGAGGGCAAAACGATTGTCAAACGAAGCAATTCGTTTTGCTTCGTTCCAGTGGGGAACTGCAGATGTGTCTTCCATTGTCAAAATAGACAAGGCAGTGTTGAATCTGGCAACAATCTTAGTCCTCCATTGGCGTGATGAAGACCTAAGATAAGGTCGAAAGCTTCCAACTTACGAACTTTTTGTAAAAGTTTTAGTTAACGTAACTAGCGTGATCAAGTCACCTTTCTTTGATAATATTGTTACGTGTTTTGCCCATAATCGTCATCTCTAAACAGAAGCACGTGAGGCAGGAGAACTTCGGTACAATAGCGGACACCAGTAAATGAACCTCCTTGGATGATGTGGAGGTCAGTACGGCTACCAAGCATGATGCCGCCCCAAACGAGAACTCCCCCACCTCCAAACTGGTCTCTTTCAATGATGTTGGAGGTGTGATTGCGTGTTCCCCGCTCTCTTCAGATGTGTATACGTCCAGAATTGCTCGTCAGACTAAATCGGCTCTCATCCGTAAAGAGAACTCAACCCCTTGCTGATGTGTCTAGTTCTTGTGTTCCTGGCACCACAGAAACCGCCCTCTCCTATGAGCAGGCATTAATGGCACACACCGTACTGGTCGTCGTGCAAATAGACCACCTTTGTGCAGCCTCCTGGCCACGGTAAAACGCGATAATGGACGTCTAGTTGTCTGTTGCATGTGCCTTGCGATTTTTCCCGCTGTCTGCCGCCTGTCTCTTCTCGCCTGCAGGACAATATACCGGTCATCCACCACCGTGGTTGCTCGTGAACGACCACTGCTAAACTCTCGAGCAGCTGTTCCTGTCGTTTGAAATGCTCTCCAAGCTCGTGAAACGATGCTGTGAGTGATCCCGAACTCCTCGGCCACACTAGTCACACTTCAACCTTCTTCCAACTTCCCAATCACACGACCTCAGGTAAAGTCATCGAGATGTGTTCTACAGGATTGCCTGTTGGCCATATCACATGGTGGCAGCAACTTGACGTCATTCAAACAGATGTACACCATGTAATAATAGCTTTCACCGAATTGCTGAGTGTACACCGCCCGTGTGCTTTATACCCCCCCCTCCCTCGTCATGCTGCATATATGCACATGCCCTACCGTACCGGACCCTAGTCTATCTCCTGAGTGGTCTTTCGGTCCGTTCTGCCTGCTCGTTTTGCTAATTTCTCCTCTTAGTCCTTAATTTTCGCACACCGGTGTAAAATAGTCACTGGTGGTTCCAACTAGGCTTACCTGATGTGTTCTCAGCTGTTATACCTAAATAAGTGCTGTTGTTACATTGTAAAAACTTATGTTTAGAAGTAGCTGTATTTTCCCTAATTGCCTCACTGTTTTACCTGCTGTCAGGCTAATACCATTTAATAACTTTTTTTTTGGTATTAGTCCAGGGTCCATTCTGACAATGTATTACAGATAGAGCTTGTTTCAAGCTCCAAAATGAGTGGTATTACATTTCTGTATCCTTAGTTCGTAGACTGTTTTTCTATTTTCTTACCATTGATTGCTTTTAAGATTTCTTTAAATTTTAAAACAAAGGACGGGAAATTTTCACACATTTTCGACATTGGCTCCCGTTTTAGACATAAAGCTATATTCGGCAGATCACGCAGGCAACTGTTTCCCTCTCCCCATTTTATTTTAGATTTCATTTTCACATATTTTTCAAGCAGATAACTTGATGAGATATAATTGCTTTTTCTTCAGCTTTGAATCTAGAAAGCTATATTTTTGTGCACTTTTAACAAACACACCATGCAAGCTTGGTGGGGCATTTTGGAAGCTAATGGTCGCAAGTTTTCCTTTTTATTTTATTTTGTATGTAGGCTTAAACTTTAATCTAACTGAAAGCTAGATTAAGGGGATTTGTTTTTACAAGAGCCATATTTTTAAAACATTTCCTCCATTTCTGCAGTCATTGCCATTTTGTAAGTTGATGTTGCAACTTTTTTTTTCTTTTTACTTCCAGATAACTTTACTTCAGTTAGATTGATAAGGTGTTTTTTGTCCCTTCCTTCCCTCCCTTTTTAAACCATATATTACACCTTTTTATTGTCCGTTTTCAACAGTCGCACTTTGCAGCATTTCGGAAGCTGATGTTCACAATTTTGCTTTTTTTTTTTTTTTTGGCTTTCAGATAGCTTCATTTCAGTTAGATTAATTGCTGGTTTTTTTTTTTTTGGTTTTTTACAAAATCCATATTTGTTAAGCCTTTGCAACATTTCCTTCCGTTCCTGCGGCCATGTGACATTTCGGAAATATGGATGCATTTTATTTTATTTACAGAAGGATTTATCTTAGTTTTCTTTTTACTAAAGCCATATTTTTATGCATATTTTAATATCACATTCTTTGTTCCCAAGACTGTATTATGCGATATTATGGCAGATGACTGTCGCAATGTTTTTTTAATTATTGTTTTCTTCCATTATTAATTAACCTCCAATATCGGAAGTAATTGAAAATTCTTCCAGATAGTTTCATCTCAGATTGATGAGGTAAACAGTTATTTGCTTTACAAGAACCATTGTCGTTTTTCTCACTTGAAGTTTATGGGGTTTAATTATATCAATGAAACCGCTCCCATCATATTTTTACAAATCTACTAAATTTTTCTTAAAACTGCGGTCAATTCACAAATTGGTTTTCAAACAAAAACTGTATATGAATCAATGTTTTACAAATCAAGTTAAATGTGACAAAATTACTGTTTCCAAAGATGACATAATCCGTACCTCCCTAACACAGTCACCTAAATATTCTCCTGGTGAGGCCCCTAGTACAACATAACTGTTGCAGGAAATAACAGATTGTCTATCAGACAAAACATCCTTCAAAGGAGGGAGTTAAAATTTAATCAATTAACTAAATGCAAAATAAAAAAAATATGGATTTCAAATTATTTATTATTCCTCATATACTTTGGCCATTATTTTTAAAAATCAAAAAATTATTTAGAAAATGTTTAAATTCTGAATGAAATAAATTAGTTCTAGTTTTTTCTGCATTTCTCATAAGGAAAAGCTAGTTTGACTCATTTTTAAAATTTCGCTTTGTTGCAGTGCAGAAAAATAAATTTTTTAGCAAAATCAACATTTAGACATTCCTTTACCTTCCAGACAATTTTTAGGTTTTCCCTTCTGCGTAGCAAACTTCTGAAAAAGATTCTGCGGCTGGGTACAAGGGTATCTAGACGAAATAAGTCATTGTACAATAATAAAGTGCAGATGCTTTTCTGTCAGTGTGCTTCAGTAAGTCAGATTTGAATTTCTATGCCTCCCATTGGCAATCCTGGCTGTGTTTCCCAGATTACTGTTACAAACACAATTAGCATATGGGCCCTTTAGGGGTGACAGAGACAACATTCATCAATGAAGAAAGATGTTGGCTCTGAACATGATGTACGTCGCCACACTTTGCTGCATCTTCTAGCGAATTTCTAAGTTGCTTGAATTTTTTTTTTTTTTAGTACATTACCCATTTTAGAACTGAAAGCAGCTCTACTATGATTACACTGCTAAAAAAAATTAGGGGATATTGTAGTAGCGACCAAGCAAAGACAGACACACGATGCATTGATATTAAAAACATGAAGTGAGACAGCCGGAGCATGAAACATCATAAAGCAGACAACACACAAATCATTTGAGCAAATTGATGGCAATATTATGGCAACACACAATGTGGTAATGAAGTTACACACGAACAATTGGAGGAAAGTGGTGCATATCAACATCAAGTAGGGTGTACAGTTACCAGCAATTGCTAAAACACCAGCACATTGGTGAGGCATCGAAAGGAAGAGATCATCCAGCAGCTCTTGGGTCACTCTCTGCCACTCCTTGCTGAGGGCACACTCTAGCTGCAGAAGCATCATGGGAGGAGATGGTCAAGCAGGAAATAATAACATATTGTCTATCTTTCCAGTGCATTCCAAGCACACATCTTCCCAGTGCATTCCAAGCATGCTCAATGGGGTTGAGGTTCAGAAAGTGCGAAGGCCAGTCCACATGCTCAAACCTATTTTCCTGAAGAATGTTTTCCACCAGCTGGCCTTCATGCAGGCAGGCATTATCATCTATGAAGAGGAATGTTTCCACAACTGCTGTGGCATGGGGCACAATTATAGCTTGAAGTATATCATCCTGATATCTGACTACTCCCAGGGGTACATTTTGGATGATGTAGAGGTCTGAACTACCACGAATGCTAAATACCCACCCACACTAGAAATCCAAGCCATCAAACACATTGCTTTTCTGCATGAAGTCTAGATTACTCTGTTCCTCATTCATGCCAGGGAAGGACACTGATTATTAGATTACAGGCTGAACCACAATTCATTCATGAAAACAGTGGAATGCCACTATTTGTGGTCTGAAACACAATATCAGTTAGCCCACTTTGTGTGGGCTTTCCAGTGATATGTAGAGAGAAGCATGAACAACATGGGTGGTAGGCACACAATAGGCTTTGGTGGATTGCGTAGGGTCTGTGTGGATAAGCAATGACCTGTAGCTACAATAAACAGACATTGCAGTTCGGCTAAATTTTACTGGTGGTTCGTATGAACCATTTATCTTGTGCTGATAATGTTGTTGGTCAACCCTGTTTTGGTCTTCTTTGTGCTATTTTGGTCACTAAAAACATCTCCATGGTCTATTGATGTTTTGACATTCTCTAACTGATTCTGCCACTGTCTCCCCTTTCTGACCAACTCCTAGCCTTCTCACTTCACTCTGAGCTGTCAATTATGGTAAATAGCATTACTGAGACACCATTCAACTGAAACACACCTGCAACTTCTTATAGAATGAGAATGACACTTGTAGCTGGTTTGCATTTCGCTTCGGTAAGTGCACCAATGTGTCAGTGTTGCTCATTTGCATGTTCTGATCTTCTCCTTGTTACTGACATGCACATCTGAGAGGCTGACCTGTCAACACAAACTAGCAGCTTGTTGATTTTTCTGTCACTTCAGACTGATATTGCAAAACAGCCCCTAATTTTTTTGTGCAGTGTAGGTAAAAAAGCTTCACAAAGACAGACATATAGTTCAACAGTTTCTTTTTTCTAAGGGCAGCGTTTTATTTTAATACTATCAGATAAATTAACAGGTACAAAAGATATCACATTATTCAGTATATTATTATTTCATATTAATTAAAGCTGGTTGTATGAAACCCATCCTAACCTTGTTAATGGCCCTAAGAATACTGCTGTTCATTCAGGACATTCATCACATACCCCTGACAAAGACATGCAAGCCCTTTCATCACAATTTGTCACAATGAAGAGGATAAAGGCGAAACATATTTCACAGACATACCGTTACGAAGGCTGTATCGAGCTTGCGTGCCAAAGTACGATATAGTACCAGTCCCAGTTCGGTCTGATTTTACATACCCATTCTTTAAAATCAGAGAAACTTGATCAAGATATTGGTACTCATTATGCCTGGAAATAAAAAAAGAGAAATTTGAGCTATATTTAATTATGCATCACAACTAAATTCTACAAATTAATGCAATACAAATATACAGGCAAATATGGAGTAAAGGGAAGGTAGGGAGGGGGGGTAATAAAAAAGACATTCAGCATATCTCAGGGTAAGTCAAAAGTTTGCCCTGTTTGCAGCTAAAAAGTTTAATGATGCAAAAAAGCCATACACGCTCACCTCATTCTGCAAAGTACAGGCCATTGCTTTTGCTAGTTCCTTGCCAATGTTCTAGCAGAGCCACAATCCCACAGTGGTACGGACTGGCAGGTTTTGAGGACAGAAACTACCTGATTCCAGATTCTACATCCACCACTGAAGCAAAATGCTCTTTTTGTTGGAAATGGGCCATGGAGTGAAACATGTGGCAGTTTGATGGGGTAAGGTCTGGATTGTATGGAGGATGAGATAAAATCTCAACACCTTCCAATTCCTGCAATTTCTGACAGACCACTTTGGAGGCGTGACTTGGGGCATTATCCAGTTGCAGCAATGCCCAATTCTTATGAATGAGTGCTGGGTAGCATTGACACAGAGCATCCTTGTTTGGTATAGAGGTTCCCCTCAACAGCCTGACTACCTAGCATGAATTCCCAGTGCACAGGACCCCTCACTATTCCACCAAATGCACTCATTGCACCACTGGCTGTGCTTCATGGTGTGGCTTCAGCTACTGGTTCCCAGTGTGAGGATAATGCAGTAATATATCCACCTTTAACCACTGATAATATTACACCAAAACTTATTGCACTGTAGATTTTACTGCAATCTGCAACAAAGAGGGACATAGTTCTGCCTGCTGGGATGTCAGTTTGTAGGGAACCATTCAATGGTGCCTGGAGGAGAAACCAAGCTTATGCAGGTGATGAATAATGATGGATTACAAAGACCCCAACCTCACCTGCCTTGCCATGTATTGGTACCGAGGTTTGGCTTGCTTTCAAGACTGGTGCCCCCCCCCCCGCATTTAAAAACACAAGTACCATTTATGTGCAGAGCTGTTCAATCCTTCCTCCCCTTCAACAGCACAATTTTTTTTCACTGCTGCCACATTTAACTCCCCCCTCCAGTAATGGCATAGGTGCAGCCAAACAGCACATTTATCAACTTGCATCCTCTGTTCACCTGATAAAGCAATGTGGCTCCATGTTAAATGTATGTCATCAGCCTCGTATGCATTCCACATCATCATGGCATTCGATCAATGCTGGTGTGTATTTCATAAAGGAATGGTAACCAAATTTTATATGTAACTCAGAATGGGGTGAACTTTTGGCTCACCCTGGTACAATTAAACACACATACACTGCAATTTATTAACAATAATCAAATATTTATTTCCTCATTTTCACATTATCAGCAAATGGTTTTTAAATACAAGATGTTGCATCTTCCTCCATGAATATCTACCACATTCAAATGTCTTGACAATATTTTATATTTCTACACTAATGTTAGCTTAACGGAATTATATTTCTTTTGCACTCATGTTGCACATTTCAAATTCAGGAAAAACAATTTCTTTCACCATATCAGAGAACATCTGCATTGCTCTTGTTAATGGTTTGTTCCTTTTCACCTGCAGATTAACAACCAACAATATCAGAAAATTGAGAATAAAAAATTATCTCTAATCTCCAGCCAGTTATTCCTGGATTGCCTATACTGAATAAGCTTCTTCCATAGAAACACAGGTAACAACTGTCAAAACTTTGAAGAAATAATCAGCATGATACACAACAGTTGCATCTATATTCGCTATCTCATAATGAAAGTGAAGTGGTATGGGAAGATCAGGTCACAGCCTTGTATTCTTTGATCAGTGTGCTATATCGATAAAGAAATGAATTTCTACAAACATTTTATGTATGAACAGCATGGGTCAAATATGCAAATTCAATCATTTAAAGAAAAAAACACTTTAAAGGTCACTACACACAAAGTTGGAATGGAGCAAAAACAAATTTTGTCCACACACTAGGTCGGAACTACATAGACATAATTGGAATGATTCACTTGGTAGACGTCCAAAATGCTGGAAGTAGTGTTGCATATACTGTAATTACAAGTGTTAAATTAGCTTCTTAACTAACAATATTATAGGTTGCTTCTTTAGCAAACAGCCCGCTTGCATTATTTCCCATGAGATGATGAAAACTTTTGGCAGCCTGAAGACCTAAAATGCTAACAGCCACTTTACTTGTAATTACAGTAAGCACTGCCTAAGCTAGGTGGTAATAGAGCACTTGAAGTCTTCAACATCAGGGAAAGTTCCAAAGAGTATTCGATTCACCAGAAGGCAGATCTGATGAGATCAAGAAAAGAAGGCAAAACACAGAATAAAGAGAAAAATTGTGGACAGATAATCAAGAAACATTTGTTTGTCTTTATTGGCAGAAAAAAACCATATACTTAAAATAATAGCACTATACCTGAATAGACATAAAAATAAAAAGACAACTAAATTCTGAGAACCCCCCCCCCATAGAATTTAAGATAATCCAATAGCAGTAATACACAATAATCTACAGATGTTACTTTTCTTGTGTATATGTAATTTTTTTAAACTAAACATTTTTATTAAATGCGAAAATAATAAAAAAGTCATATTTCACTTACCAGATTCAGTGCAGTTTTCTGATATCTCTTCTCACACATTGTCTTTCATCACACTACCATAGTAATGTTTGTGACTAATGTACAAAATTGGATTTGTTTGCACAGCATTGATTAACTTTTCCTCTAAACAGACATTTTCAAAACAATAAAATTAGCAACTTCACAGCAGAAACAAAGAAAGCATGAAAATCAGGTCACATCAAGTGCTTGCTGCTGGACAATGCAACAAAGCAAACAATTGAGTCAGGTGACCTTGACTTAACACATGCTCAAAGCTTTGAAACTTTTTGAATCTCTCAAAAATATCCTCAGCAAGCAATACCCAGAACTTTCATTCCATCTGATCTAGCAGGTCAGCTTTCACTGAAAATTATGGTTACTAATTTCTTTAATTTCTATTTCGACTTAGTGTTGGTTGAACTTAAGGATTAGTAGTTCCTTTCTTCATATGAAGAGCTGAATCAGTTAAGAAAAGTACACTTTTGCGATTTATTCCACTGAGCTAAAGCAAAGAAAAAGCAGCAATAAAAAGTGGAGTATCTGCCATGCTGTTTAAATTTTGAAACAGTTCCAATATAAGTTCAGCTCTTCAAAGGTTGATTAAGTTACGCAGTACTTTTCCTAATATCTCCCCACATCATCTCTGGTCTCACCAATACTAAGTTTTCTTCTTTTTGTAACTGCTTTTCATAATTTGAAATCAAATATGCTTTCCAGATCACCTTTTTTTTTTTTTTTTTTTTTTTACTTTGTTTCAAAGTTTAATGACCCCTGTGATCATCTACGATAAGTCACAAACACTAATTTAGGGCTACTTATTCCAGAAAAGGGAGAGAATCAGTGTTGTCATACAATCATACTACCCATACCTCATCTTGGACTTGAACCTGAGCCCAGTTTGGATAATTAGCCAGAAGCCTGCACTTCTGACCACTTAGCCACCAGGGTAGAGGACAGTTTCCCTTGGAATATGCACACTAACCAAAAGGGAGAAGGAAATCATTTAAAGAGTGGCCTGATTTTGATTAAACTTGGCAATAATGCTTAGAGGGATTACACATAAATAAATTATACATTCAGAGAATATAATTCAGATTAAAAGGAATACAATGTTTGTGAACAAATCCTTGAGTTGTCACCAGGGAGATTCATGAACAAGTATTCCTAATACAACATTCGAAATGAACTCTCCTTGTCATATGGTTCCTAGAGTTGGATTTTTTTTTCATCAAAACTGAGATCCTTCAAAATTGCTTAAAATTATAACTTATGGAACTTACAGTCAAGTGTGAAGAAGCTAAATTGCTTCTTATGTTTACCTTGCGGATTTTGAGAAGATAGGCAGCCAGTCTACAAGAGGACAGAATGTCATTTCACAATGATTAATGACAAGTTGGCTGAGAGGTATCTATAGTTCATCAGCACCACACACAGCAAGAAGATAAAGGCAGCTCTTTTCAAAGACTAGATGTGATGCACTTTACCAAGAAGTATAGTGTACTCGAAATTATGTTGGAGTATAATTAAATAGGGCAAATAATGGTCATTAATAATAACATTATTTAGTAGATTCTGTTCAATACATTTTATAATAATTTTATGCAGGAGGAGGAGTTCCATACCTTCTTGGAATAATCTTCGATGAAGAATCTTGGTGAGGATGATCAAGTTAAAATTCATGAACAAATTAAAACATATGAAGAGGTTAAAAGAACAAAGTCAATTACATCAGAAACCTGATAAAGCTAAAAAACATAGAATGAAGAAGATAGTTAAAATCTAAAGAGGTTAAAAAATGCAGAAACCACATCCAAATTCTCCATTTGGTAAAGCAGTGAATTAATGATGATACAGTTGAAAAAAGGAAGAATTTATGAGAATAAAAACAGGTGACTCCCCATTCTGCACAACACACACAACAGGTACATATTCAGAAGTCCTGCGATGTGATGCATTTCACCTGCCCTACGCAGGCATTTTCAAGCATGAAATGATCAGGATCTTAGGCTAAGGTGAATTCAAGGTCGAAAGAAGTATACGTCACAAAAGCACATTGCGTCAAAGAACACGTCATCACAACATGTTGCGTCTCGGCAAGTGTGTCATACACCATCTATTGGTTGATTCAGCAATAAAAACCTTGCATTTTCTTCACTTCGTTTTTTTTTTTTTTTTTTCAATCATTTTTTTATTATCTATAAGGTTTTTCAGAAAATTGAAAAATCAAAAATACAAAATCAGAAAATTTGTTTATGCATATAGAATTGGCCAATAAATTTTCAATCCAAGTTTTACGTTGAACTAAAATTGTTACATCAGTCCGATTAGAGTTAGCATTGTATGTAACAGTAAAGTTGTCACATCAGTCCAATTGTATGCAGTCACCCCGGTGGTGCAGTGGTCTAAGCGATGGCTTCTGATCATTCATCCGAAAGGGGTCCGGGTTCGAATCCCGGTGAGGCATGGATGTTGTGTTTGTCTTGTGTTTCCCTTCCCTGGAACCAGTGGCCCTAAATTAGGGACGGGCAACTGCTTATAACCCATTAAGTTGCTCACAGTGGTCGTTAAACCTCCAATAAAAAAAAAAAAATTAAAAAAAAAATGTATGTGCAATGCTAACCATAACTGGACTGATGTAACATACAGTACAGTTAGATTGATGTAACAAATTTACTGTTACATACAGTGATTAAAGGAGTGAATTAACGATGATACAGTTGAAAAAAGGAAGAATATTAAAAAATATTTTGTAAAATTGTTACATATTTAAAAATCATCATCATCATCATCATTGTCAACCATTATCAATCCACTGCTGGACGAAGGTCTCCCCAAGTTTCCTCCACAACGGTCTGTCTTGTGCCAGTCTCCTCCATGTCACCCCTGCATACTTTCGAATTTCATCCACCCATCTCCCATGTGGTCTTCTTCTGGGTCTTTTCCTGTCCCTTGGAATCCAATCTAAAATTTCGGCTGTCCATCGATGATCTGTTCTTCTGGCAGTATGTCCAGCCCATTGCCATTTCAGGGATTTAACTCTGATCATGATGTCTTAAACTCTTGTCATTTTTCGGATCCACGAGTTCCTCTTCTTATCTCTCCTGGTTACACCAAGCATGCACCTCTCCATGCTTTCTTTGAGTTGTCTGCAGCCTTTGTATGTCTCTTTTAGTTAAGGTCCACGTCTCTGCACCATACGTAAGCACTGGAAGGATGCATTAATCAAACACTTTTCTTTTAAGACATAATGGCATATTGCTCTTGAAAATTATGCTGTTTCTTCCAAAAGCTCTCCAGGCAAGTTTTATATGGTGATTAATTTCTTCATCAATGTGACCCTAACTTGATATCTGCTGTCCAAGATAAACGTACGTGTCTGTTATCTCCAGCTTTTCTCCATCAATGAATAAATCTTCATTTCTTGTAAAAGCATTGAACATCACTTTTGTCTTCTGAAAGTTCATTTTTAATCCCACTTCTTTACTCTTGTCAGCAAGTTCCTGGATCATACTCTGCAGCTCTGATGGGGTAGTTGCAAAAATGACTATGTCATCAGCAAAACGAAGGTGGGTTAGATAATCTCCATTAATCTTTATCCCCTTGTTTTCCCAGCTCAGCGACTGAAAAACACCCTCCAATGTGGCATTAAAGAGCTTCAGAGATATGGTGTCACCTTGTCTCACTCCCTTTCCAATTTTTACGTGTGTTGTATTTTCAAACAGCCTAATCTTTGCACTTGCATTTTCATAGATGTTATTAATAATATTAATGTATGCATCTTCAATACCGCAGGTTTTCAGAGCCATTGTAACTGCTGATGGTTTCACCGAATCAAAGGCTTTTTCATAATCGATAAAAGCCATGCACAATGGAAGTTCATATTCCCTCGCTCTTTCAATTAGTTCTCTCAGCACGTGGATATGATCTATTGTGCTGTAGCCACTAATGAATCCAGCTTGTTCTCTCGGTTGAGCCATGTCCAGTGTTACCTTCAAGCGGTGTGAAAGAACTTTAGTGAAGATTTTATAAACTACTGATAGGAGGCTGATAGGTCTGTAGTTTCCGAGATCCTCAATGTCACCTTTCTTATGTAGCAGGATCATTGTAGAGGTGTTCCAATCCTCAGGAATCTTTCCTTCATTAAGGCATCGAGTGAAAATTTGGGCGAGTACTGTTTCGATTTCTCCACTTGCTTCTTGTATGATGTCTACAGTAATTCCATCTTCTCCTGGAGCTTTTCCCCGCTTCATGTTCTTGATTGCATGTGCAACTTCTGCTGGAAGGACTGGAGGAACTCTGGTACTGGTATCTTTCATGATGTCTGGAGTGCATATATCATCCCTTTCATATAATTTGGAGTAGAAATCTTTCACTCTTGTCAAAATTTTGCCTCTATTTCTTGTTACAGAACCATCTTCTTTTCTCAGTGCCATAATCTGTTTTCTTCCCTTACTGAGATGTCCCTTTGCTATCTTTAGGCTTTGGTTGTTTTCAATTGCTTTCCTCACTAGTTCACAGTTGAATTTCCTTACGTCTTCGGTGACACTTTTTCTTACTGTCTTGCATAGCTCTATATATTCCACTTTGGAAGTCACATCTTCTTTAGTTGTCCTCATCTCTCTTCTTTTTTGCATCAACATTTTGGTTTTTCCTGATAATTTGTTCACATGCAACTTGTTCTTAGACCCAGCTAATTTTGTTGCTGTTTCCATAAGAGCTTTGGTTACTTTTCTGTTAACTTCAGAGATGTCCATTTCTTCCGATGTTAGGCCTTCTAAAGCAGAGAACCTGTTCTTCAGTTCTAACTTGAAGGTATTATGGTGTTTTTTAAGGTTAGTTATGTCAATAGATTTTGTTTGTCTTATGAGCTTGCCACGTTCAAGTTTAGTGTTGAGGTGCATCTTATATCTCACCAATCTATGGTCACTACCTGTGTTGAACTTGTTTAGCACACTGCAGTCTTCCATGACAAATTTTTTGTTACACATAATAAAATCAATTTCACTTGTCGTCCCATTTGGATGTCTCCATGTCCATTTCCTGTGTGGCTTTTTCTTGAAGAAGGAGTTCAAGATGAAAAACCCTTCTGCCTCTGCAAACTCAACGAGAGTATTTCCACGCTGGTTTCTGTTGCCGTGACCGAATTTACCTACTGAAGTTTCATTCTGTTGCCAATGCCCTATTTTTGCATTGAAATCTCCCATAATTATTTTCAAGTGCTGCTTACCTTTATTATTTAGATGACAAATTTCCTCATAAAATTCTTCAATTTCTTCTTCAGGATGACTTGTGGTGGGTGCATAAGTTTGAATAATCTGAGCCTGGTATCTTTTCGAGAGTTGGATAACAAGTCGTGCAGCTCTGTCAGAGGAACTTTCAACTTCTACAACTTTATCCTTCAGTTTCTTGTTTATTATAAATCCAACACCACTAGTTCTGCCAGTATCTGTCCCACGATAGTAGAAGAGATGTCCACTTTTCAGTTCGATGAGATCTTCTCCTTTTCTCCTTACCTCACTTAGCCCCACGATATCAATATATAAAATTTAATATATTTACAAATTTTAATATTAAAAATATTTTGTAAATTTGTTACATCAGTGCAATTATTAGGGTTAGCACTGTACTGTTAGTTCAACATAGGACTTGGATTGAAAATTTACTGGCTGAATCTATATGTATAAACAAATTTTCTGTTTTTGTTTGTAATAACAGCCCTATAAATCTTCATCATGCTTGGAAACACCTAATAGATAATGAAAAAATGATAAAAAAAAATAAACGAAGAAATGCATGGTTTTCATTGCTGAATCAACCAATAGATGGTGTATGACACACTTGCCAGGACGCAACATGTTGTGATGATGTGTGATTTGACACGATGTGCTTTTGTGACATATCCTTCTTTCGACCTTGAATTCACCTTGGCCTAAGATCCTGATCATTTCTGCCCTACGCACGCGAAACGCGTCACATTGCAGGATTTTTTTAGCATGGACCTGTTGTATGTGCTGTGCAGAACAGGGAGTCGCCTGTTTTTATTCTTATCAATTCTTCCTGTTTTTCAACTGTATCATCATTAATTCACTGCTTTACCAAATGGTGAACTTGGATGTGGCTTACTGCATTTTTTAACCTCTTTAGAATTTAACTATCTTCTTCTTTCTGTTTTTTAGCTTCGTCGGATTTCTGATGTAATTGACTATGTTCTTTTAACCTCTTCATATGTTTTAATTTGTTCATGAATTTTAACTTGATCATCCTCACCAAGATTCTTCATCAAAAATTATTCCAAGAAGGTATGTAACTCCTCCTGCATAAAATTATTATAAAATGTGTTGAACAGAATCTACTAAATAAGCGTTATTAATGGCCATTATTTACCCTATTAAAATTTTCAAAGACCAGGCACAGGACCTTCTACAAGAATTGGATGGAGTTCGCAAAGAGTCAATTCTTTCTGTTAGATAAAAAATGTTAATTTCAGACCGCAGATCAAAGAATGACTTTACCAATGGCAAAGCATTACAGGGCTTGATAATTTGATATTCTGAACGAATAGAGGGATGACAGTACCGAAAGATTCACAGTCGAAAGCAAAGCCAAAAACCTTCGTTTCACATTGGAGAAAACGTCTTCCACATTTAGATGTCTTGGCTTTGAATGAATACACTGAAGTAATTGGTGCATTAAAAATTAAAAAAAAAAATTGAAAATGTCAATAAAATAATCTTGAGTTGCAGCAAAGTAATTCATGTATGCCAGGCTTTCAACATATAAATAATGAAGATACAGTAACTATAACAGCAGCAAAAAACATGCAGGTAAAGAGTATGCATGAATCATGACACTGTGTGCTGGTACTTTGTTACAGTACATGAGTCACTGGAACTTTGAGTTTAATGATATAATAGTGGTGAGAAAAACTCAAACTGAAGTGAAAAGATAGATCTTAAGGATTCTCAAAAACAAATCAAAATTACATACATAATTTTGCAATGTATACATGAGTTTTTTTCTCATCCTCATATGAACACAACAAAGTGCACATTTTGGGTTAACCATATTTTATTACTCATCCATTTCCTTCCCACCCATTCATTCATTTGCAGATATAATTTACAGTACACCATATTTATCCCTGAACTTAACCCCCTTCTGTCTTTTTTTAAAAGAGAACAATTTGATATATTGACAAAACATCAATCTTGTATTTCTCAGCTTAAACTAATAACTGTTTTCAACATTCATTGTGCTTTAAAGGTTCAGTTACATACCGAAAACTGCATCCATTCTAAAATTTTGATCAGCTCAATGTATTAGCATACACAGTGCGTCAAAGAAGTTTTAAGACTGGCGCTAGATTTCAGCCTACGGTGGCGCCACCAGTGTAATCGCGAATGCATTATAAACCGTGACCATCTGCTTGCTTTCTGCCAAAAGTACTGCGCAATTGTTAAAGTAACTCAAACTAAATGGGCGTTCATTAGAGAAGTAAAATTTTTTTCATGTGGAATTATTAAGACGGAACAAAGGGCTGTTATTAAATTTAACGCAAAACTTGGTAAAAATGCCTCGGAAACGTACCAAATGATGAAACAAGTTTACAGTGAGTTTTGCTTAAGTAGATAAAATGTTTTCCTGTGGCACAAACGTTTTTTGGATGGAAGAGACACGCTAGAAGATAAGCATACCAGAAGACCAAGTTCATCTAGGACACCTGAGATTATTGAAAAAGTGCGAGATTTTGTGGCAAACAATCGATGTGCGTCACTAAGAATGATGTAAGAGTCTTTAAACATCAACAAAGAAACGATTCGAACCATCCTGCATAAAGATTTGGGCAAAACAAAAGTATGTGCTAAATTTGTTCCACACACGTTAACCAATGAACAAAAATCAAGGAGAAGTGCACATTGCAGAGAAATAATTTCAGCCGCTGAAAATGATCCAAACTTCTTAAAATCGATTGTTACAGGTGATGAAACATGGTGTTTTCAATATGATCCTAAAACAAAGCGACAAAGTGCGGAATGGAAGTCAAAACACTCACCACAAGCCAAAAAAAAAAAAACAAGAAAAGTTCCATCAAAAATCAAAACAATGCTCATTACATTCTTCGATAGTAAGGGTATTATTATCCACACAGAATTTATTCCAAGTGGACAAACAATTACTGGTGAGTTTTTTTAAATGTTTTTGAGGCGTTTGATGAGCAGAATTCGTTGCATTCCTCCAGAATATCGAGATGAAAGCAGTTGGTGTTTGTTGCACGATAATGCATCCAGTCACACCTCACTTCTTGTTCGTAGATTTTTGGCAAAAAATAACATCTGTGTGTTGAATCATCCACTGTATTCGCCTGATTTAGCACCCTGTGACTTTTCTTTGTTCCCAAAACTTAAAATGACGTTAAAAGGGTGTTATTTTGATGATATTTCGACCATACAAACAGCTTTGACACGTGCTTTGGAGGCAATTCCGCAAAGTGAACTGGAACAGGCTTTCGAATCATTATTAAATCGCTGTAACAAGTGTATTGAAGCCGGAGGGACTTATTTTGAATAACAAACCAAAACAAATTATAATTTCTTGTTTCTATTTCATTTTACAGACCCAGTCTTAAAAATTCTTTGACGCACTGTGTATGTACAGTATATATGCATGCAAAAGCACTTTTTGTGCACTGATGCAAAGGCAGAGCTACTGGATCTAGATTTTTTTTAAATTCAGGTGCCTGAGAAATTGTTTGTAAAATTTCTACACAGTAATGCAACATGAAAATTCAGAATTTTACAAGTATCTTCTTTTTATTTAACTCCTTTTTTATGCTTTCCAACCGTAGGTTGAAGAAGTGTATATATGCTCCAGCTTTGTCCGTCCGCATGATAACTGGCGTAAAAATGGTTCGATTTCGATGAAATTTTAGTATGTGGTAGGGGACCACCTGGGGACAAACCCTATTGAAAATGGGACAAATGGGGTCAAAGATCACGACGTAGGAGCGGGATCCATTCCATTGCACTTATACGTCATAACTTGCGTAAATATGGTTTGATTTCAATGAAATTTTACAATGTGGTAGGGGACCACCTGGAGACGAACCCTATTCAAAATGGGTGAATTGGGGTCAAAGGTCAGGACATAGGATTGCGATCCCATTCCATCGCCTTTATCCGATATTATTAAGGTGGACGTCAAGTAATTTTGCTTCCTATACTTCGAATGGAAAAACTTTTGTACACATTTCCTTCACAATTAATGTGTTCCCAAGGATGAAAATTTGAACATCGATTAAAATAACTTCTTAATATAACTTGGAATACTTAATATTTTCTAAAACATAACCATAATTATATTAAAAATCAATAACTTTTCCTTTGGTGGTGTTGAAACCAGAAAAAAGAATGGCGCGACCTGTACTTTGACGACGTCTGTAGACAAACAAATGTTGGACTGCATAATTATGGTTATGTTTTAGAAAATATTAGGTATTCCAAGTTATAAAATGAAGCTATTTTATAATTGATGTTCAAATTTTCATCCTTGGGAACGCATTAATTGGGAAGAAAAAAATGGCGCGACCTGTATTTCCATGACGTCAGCAGTCAAACAAATGTGCGGATCCTATTAAAGTTTTATGACGTCACACTTTTGCTAGCAGATGGCCGCGATTAACACCTGCCTCATTACGTCACGCGTTGTGTGCATATGTTCGTCTGCACGATAACTCGCATAAAAATCGTTCGATTTCGATGAAATTTTACTATGTGGAAGGGAATCACCTGGGAAGGAAACCTATTGAAAGTGAACGGAATGGGGTCAAAGGTGAGGACATAGGAGCGGGATCCATTCCACTGTTCTTATGCGTCATAACTAACGTAAAAAAGGTTCGATTTTGATTAAATATTAGTATGTGGTAGGGGATCACCTGGGGACAAACCCTATTGCAAATTGGCGAAATGAGGGTCAAAGGTCAGGACATAGGAGCGGAATCACTTCCATCGCCATTATGCGTCATAACTTACGTAAAAATGTTTCGATTTGGATGAAATGTTAGTATGTTGTAGGGGCCTGCCTGGGGACGAATCCTATTGAAAATGGGCGAAATGGGTCAAAGGTTAGGACACAGAAGCGGGGTCTATTCCATAGCCCTTATACATCATAACTTACGTAAAATTGCTTCGATTGCGACAAAACTTTATCATGTTATTTCGGAGGTATACTGAACCAGTTCTGTTGAATATCATCGAAATGGGATCAAAGGTCAGGGCGTAGGAGTGAGATTTATTCCACAGCCATTTTATGATTTCTAGTATGTTGGAAAGCGTATCATAATCAATGCATTGCATGATTTTACTAACTTGTTAAGATTTGGCAGGACTGAACTCTATCAGTGAATGGCACCATGGTCAGGAAAGAGCTAGACAGTGATGTTTCAAGTAATCAGTTTCAAAGAGCAATTTCAGGATTCAGTTTTGAATAATAATCAGCTTACTATTACTGGTTTCAAGAATGTGCATGATGAGGAAACAACATTAGGAGGGGTGAATATTACATTATCAGGGTTAAATGGCTATTTGTTTTACTAGGAATAATTATTTAGACTTAGCTTTTGGGCTTTCATCATAATAAAGAATTTCATGGCAACTGAGTGAATTCATACATAATTACAAGTGATATTTTAAACTGTTCACCTACAAATGAAAATCGCATATACAGCAATTCTGGTTGGGATGATGCAGTATGGCATGCAGTGTTCAGAATTGCTCTATATTCATGCCCAAGGATCAAACTGAAACATTCTGAAATGTGATTCACTGCTTTCCAGAATGTTTGGCTCCTCTTCAATATCCATGGAATGATAAATTGTACTCTACAATAAGCAATGGCTTCCATTTTGTGGCAAGATGTGTGGCCCATGTGCAGAAACTGCTGAAAAATTTCCTTTCTTGAATTGAACTTGCATGAAGTGCAAAATACATCTTAACAAAAATTTGATACTTTTATAATTCATAAAAACAAACCAACTCTAGTTTCTCCAGATGAACTTTCTGTGATACTTAAATATGTGTTACTGGCAGATGGATGCCATATTAATCATACATGAAGACATACCTCAGAAAACTTGAAAATTATGCAGTCCTGGCAAGGGAATGTAACGGTAACATACTTAAACGTAAATTGGGTGATGCAGGTTCATTTCCCATTTGGGTCATTCCGTGTCAAATCATCCAATAAAAAAACATTTTTGAACCTCTAGGATTCAGATTTTTAAGATATTTTGCTTATTCATTGTACCTATTAAGAACACAAAAAAATGCAAAATTTCAGATTTTTTGGGCTCTTAGTTTTTGAGCTATTGACTTTAAAAAAAAGCAAAAATTGCTCAAATTTGACAATGTTTAGAAATCTTTAAAACACTGTAGATCAAAAACTATTTGACCTGGGGAGCTCAAATTGGCACCATTCTCTTCTGTTTTTAATGAGCTTTAATTTGATATGCAACATTTCTATGGCATTTTAATTTTGTAATTTTTAAAAATCTCAAAAACACCCCTTTAAATTTTTGTGGATGATATCTCCTGAGAAAGAGTAGATCTTGTCAGGAATAAGGTTGTAAAACGAAGAAAAGCAAACTCATCAACATTGAAAACATCTTTTGCTTCGTATGCTGATAACAGTTCTGGTAAAAAACATTAGATTTCCAATCATCCACTTTTTCGACGTTAACACTTTTTGATTCTCCACACACAGTTTTATAAGTCAGTCCTGCTCTTTTCCTAAAATGGTCCACCCATACATTGGAAGGATTAAATTCAACATTTAATTTCTTGGAAATCTCTTCTGCTTTCTCCCATTGATCGGAATGTTAGCGTTTCTTGCTTGTTTAAACCACACAAGAAGTTTTTAGCTTCGACATCCTCATATTTACCCTTCTTAATCTTGTTTTATTTTTAATGAATGGGACGCATTTGCAAGCACAGTGTTCCGTTTTGCCACTATACCGTTGAGGGTTGTAACAGGTAAATTTAGTTTTTTTGCTATCTGCACCCTAGTTAAATGCGGGTTTTCATCAACTTTCGTACTAATGTTTCGTTTCTCAACCGCAGATAAAGCTTTTCCTTTAATGCCTTTAGACGCCATATTTCTACCTACACATTTCAACAATAAAACTAAACGTTTAACTCCATGTATGCGAGGTGCAACATTTGAGCCTAACTCTGACAGAATGACTAACTATCAACAGGTGTTTCCTTTCCCAGCCTTTCCCCAGCCCCAAAGATAAGGCGATTGTGATACACAAAGGGCAGACGCAGAAGAAGTGGGGGGAGTAAACATGACTCCCTGCGTTGACCGTGGGAAGCTGGCAGGGGCTTCGCTTGCTACATGTACGGGGAGAACAAAGAAACGTTTCCTCAACTTCTTTGACATGTACTTATCTGCTGGACGAGTTCCAAAATCGTATGTTTTTACTTAGAAACTTGTGACACTTACAACTTCTTAAGCAGGAAAACTTGAAACAGCGTTACTTCTTAAGTGGGAAAAATTAACATTAGCACCGTGGAAAAAAATTGGGACTCTAAAAATAAAAACTTCTTAAGTGGGATCCACTTTATATAAATTGACCCTTTCCATCTCAATTCAGGCAGGGAGTATCAGTTGACCACCTCCAATTTGTTTGAAAAAATTATGGTAGCTACTCCTAATAGAGGTATAAAGTACTGCAAAAGAATTTTTCATAAAAAAAATTTTTGGTCAAGCTACAGCATTTTGAAAATAGGCAAAAAATACACTCGTGACAAAAATAATGTGAAACACCAAATTTTTAAATGTACACTGCTACTGTACTATAACAGGTAGAGAATTAAATTTTTTTTAATTTTAAAGCGATTGAATTGGCCTTTCTTTATGTTCACAGAAATCGATTAAAGGAATGATGCTAGATGGCAAAAAAAAAAAAAAGTATATTTATTACAAAAATTTTAATTTTCCACAAATTTAGGATTTTCTTTTTTTTTTTTTTAAAGAAAAAGACCTATCAGGTGGGTAAGTGAGCCAACCTGCACTCCTACTAGGGTTGTCTTAACAGTAATTTTATTTTTATCCTGTGATCAAATGCAACACGTACAATTAATTTTTAAAATATACAAAATTTCACAAAAATCAACATTTTTGAATTGCAATATCTCAAAAACCCCATTTTTGAAAATTGAAATTTTGTCCAAATACTGTCCTAATGGTAGATAGTTAACTGAGGGAATCAGGTTACTGGATTTTTGCCTTGAAATTTTCCTACAAATTTTTGAAAACGCACTTCTCTCCTGCTCAAACCTCACGGTTGGGTTATGTAAAAAAAAAAAAAACTTCCAAAGATGTTTCTGAAAAGTTTACACCTGAGTATATATTCCAAATTGCAGTGTCAATATATATTTTAAAGTCATTTTTATGACTTTTAATAATTGTCACCTATGTACATGTTTAATTTTTTTTTTAAATCCATAGTCTATACGACATACAATACATTATCTCGGTTGCAGTTAAGATTAAATTTCTATTTACATAAGAAAAAAAGGCCTCAAAAAAAAAAAAAAAAAATTATGAGCTTACTATCATAACTACAAATTATTCAAACTGAGAAAAGCTGCTGGATTTTATTGATTTCCTTCTCATCAAAGGTATGAAGTCATGCAGAATGTCCAACAGGAGTTGGGGCATTCACCTTTAGAAGTACATTTTTTAAGGGCACTGGACACTTGTCTGTTTTCTTGCCACATTCTTCTGACCACCAAAAACCTCTGGCTAGTCCATGAGGGTGCATGAAAGATACTGTCAGGTCCTCGGATTCTTTAGAGATGTTTGTAATCTGTCCCATCCATCCACCAGTTATCGTCATAAATGCATCCTATAAATTCTCTTATTTGAAAATAATTCACAGAAAATAAGTTCTTTCTTTGTTGGCTTGAAAATTGCGCTGCTTTATGTGGGTGCCGGACTGTTCTGGCCATTGATGGTTTATTTCCTTGTACTAACCAGGAATGCTGTGACTATTTCAACAACAGATTTTACTGTATCCCACTCTTCTACTTTGCTGGTTCGATAGGATTGAACTTCACAAGTTGTGAGGAGTAGAAGTTTAGTCTTTGGGATCAAGGGAGAGACAGTTTCACCAAATGAAGGTGCATCTCTTATAGCTTGTGAAGCTTCTTTCTGTAAGTTGAATTTAGTAGCAAAATGTTTGCACGGACCATCCACAACATCACATGCACTCTAGCATTGGCCTGTGGCTGAGAAGATCCACTTCCTTGTTACATTTGGGTCCTCCTTCATAAGTTCATAGAACTGATATTTGTTTTTGAGTGCCCGGCTGCTCCATCTGAGATGTAAACAGTTGTTTTAAATTCTTCAAATGACAAGTCTTAGCAATTTCACTTTTTATTAGCAGAATGGCACACAGAGCATGTGCTGTGTCATGGCTTTATATCATTGCATGCTACCACAAAAGACTTACTTTTGGGTTATGTTCTTGCATATCCCCGAAGCAGTACGATGACAGTGAGCCGCGAGTGTGGATTATCGATCGGCATCACAGGTGTGGCAAATCTTGAACGAACATGGTGTGCGTCCCTACCATGATGCTGTCGTGCAAAACCTGATGCCCGGAGACCTTGTAAGGCGGTATGACTTCTGTAACTTCGTCTTGAACACCTTACAGGAAAAGCAGTGGTTTGTGGACAACATCCTATGGACTGACGAGTCAACATTTACAAGGGGCGGGATCATTAATCACCAGAACTTCCACTACTGGGATGTGAGAAATCCACACATGACGATACAGGCACAACATGAAGTATGCTGGTCACTTAATGTGTGGTGTGGAATGTGGCAAACATCCGTAATTGGACCTGTGTTCATTGAGGAAAATTTAACAGGTCAGCGTTACTTGCAGCTGTTATGTGGTCCAGTAAGCGATTGGTTGGATGATGTTCCATTGAATACGTTACCACGTATATGGTTTCAACATGACAGCTGTCCTTCCCACAAAACCTTTCCAGTTCGCTCGTCCAGCAACAATATTATTGGGTACAGTGGTTGTACGGAATGGCCGCCACGGTCACCCGACCTAACACTGATGGACTTCTTCTTTTGGGGATACCTGAAAGATCAAGTATACTCTACAGAACCATCTAGCATGGCAGATTTAAAGGAACGCATTGTCAGGGCCTGTAATTCGGTAATCCCTGCGATGCTGCATGCTGTTTGAGATGCACTTCTGTCCCGAGTCCAGATGTGCATCGTCGCTGATGGTGCACACTTCGAACAATGTGTATGGTAAACTACTCCCCAGGTTAGTTGTACTTGTACTACACAAACTGTGTGTTGCATCTGTGTTGTTTTGTGTGTAATTTAAAGTTTGCTACTTTAACATGTCTTGTCTTTTCTGTAAGTGTTTCTGTTGAACCAAGTGTTGTTTTGTACATATCAAACACCACTCTTTCATTTTGTAATTAGACTTTTTTGCATCTCTCTCTTGGTTTCTGAGTTAGTTTTGCTAAGTTCCGTATTTCGCCACTAGGGGCGCTACAAGCACGACCAATCGATTGTGCATGGTCACTTTCCTATAGGCACATGTTACTTCAGTGGTGGTGCGATACATGGTTTAAAAGTTAGCGAGGGGGGGACTTTCCTGAGAACCCTGTATAGCTCTGATAATTCAGTGTTGTGAAAATTCTCATACATAATTTTCACCACAATTCTGTACATAAATATTGGTTTTTCACAGCTTCTGCTGGGGTAAAACAAACACCTGAATGAAATCGTGCTACAACATCAAATTCAAAGCATTTGGACACAATGTCAAAGCTGTGTTACATTATACAATAAAAGTCGCTTCAACAACTGCTTAAAAACATAAAAACGAAAACACTGTTACAAATATTTGTTCTATTTTGTAGCTCACAGAGGACCCTTCAGAAACAAATACATGAATTTATAAATAATTAAATGATGCATTTCTCTTTACTTCTCTTATAGCTAAAAACATGGGGAGGGTGGAGTCATTAAATGCCCTGAATTACGGTCCACACATTTTTAACAAGGTTATTTTGGAACTACAACTTACTTGCTGCCGAACTGAATATTTAAAAGCATTTTGATACATTTTGATGAGAGTAATGAGAAACTTACCTTTACTAGAAGGTCTGTTCTCTTTGAAAAAGATACATTTCATTACACGTTTTTCCCCCATTTTAATTTCTACGGTTGGTTTGGGCTTCTGGTGTGGCGGTTTTATGTTGTCTTCAACTTGTTCATTTATTTGACTGAGTGAGTAATTTATTAATCCTTACTACTGCAATGATGCTTGATCCAAGAAACCTCTTTTTTACTTAAAAACCTTTAATTTCACTGATATTAAATAACCCTAACCGGTAGTTTAATTGGCTTATAAAACTAACTATTCGTTGAACCTACTTGCGTGAACATTCACAAACCATAAACTAACTTATTATTTACAAACACCAAAACCACCTAACAAAAAAATTTTTAAAACCTAAAACACAATTATTTACAACAAACAAACTTATCTCATTGCCCTCTATTTACAAACTCATCTCACTCTCTCATTCATGCACCACACCTCTGCCGTTCCCAACGTTGATTGCCTCTAGCAGCTTTCTACCCGGCCAGGGTTGTCTTCAGGAGGCCAGTTGGTATCAGCCCTGCTATCACAGTGCGAGTGAGTGAGAAAAGCCATTTCCTGCGTCAGCCAATCTCCCACGTCATATTGAAAACCTTGCCACCGTGGCTCCATCTGTTAGGAACTGTAGCTAATATTTTATTTTTTTCTGCAGTATTTTTTTTTTCTATTTTTATTAGTTCTTTCCATTTTTCGTTAAGTATATTTGGGTCATTGTGATTACATACTCGATCCCTATTTTTTTTCAATCAGCACAGATTTTGTAATACGCAAATGTCTTTCATTGTTACATGATTTAATTATTTTGATGTCTTCAAATTTCGGGTACCTTTGATTATCTAAACAATACTGTATCAGTGCTGTTTTTGCTTCTTTTTTTTTTTTTTGCCAATTTTTTATGTGTTGTTGCAGGCGATGTTTTAATTGGTTTTTGGTACTCCCTATGTACGATATTGGTGGGATGCCTGTTATAGGTATTTCATAAACACCAGGTTTTTCCAAGATACTGCTTTTTTCTGTATTATTAATCATCATATCTTTGACTGTCAGTACTTTGTTTCCCATCTGAATTCCATATTTGTAGCATAACTTATTTATCTCTGTTGATATTCCTGGATAATTACAATATGTTAGTGCTTTACCTTACCTTCCAGGAATATCAACAGAGATAAATAAGTTATGCCACATATAAATATGGAATTCAGAGGGGAAACAAAGTACTGACAGTCAAAGATATGATGATTAATAATACAGAAAAACGCAGTATCTTGGAAAACACTGGTGTTTATGAAATACCTATAACAGGCATCCCACCAATATCGTACATAGGGAGTACCAAAAACCAATTAAAACATCGCCTGCAACAACACATAAAAAATTGGCAAAAAAAAAAGAAGCAAAAACAGCACTGATACAGTATTGCTTAGATAATCAAAGGTACCCGAAATTTGAAGACATCAAAATAATTAAATCATGTAACAATGAAAGACATTTGCGTATTACAGGATCTGTGCTGATTGAAAAAATAGGGATCGAGTACGTAATCATTATGACCCAAAACCCAAATATACTTAACAAAAAATGGAAAGAACTAATAAAAATAGAATAAAAAAATACTGCAGAAGAAAATAAAATATTAACTAAAGTTTCTAACAGATGGAGCCACGGTGGCAAGGTTTTCACTATGACGTGGGAGATGGGCTGACGCAGGAAATCGTTTCTCTCACTCACTCGCACTGTGATAGCAGGGCTGATACCACCTAGCCTCCTGAAGACAACCCTGGTCGGGTAGAAAGATTGCAGCAGTAAGGATTAATAAATTACTCAGTCAAATAAATGAACAAGTTGAAGACAAAATAAAACCACCGCACCATAAGCCCAAACCAACCGCAGAAATTAAAATGGGAAAAAACGTGCAATGAAATGTATCTTTTTCAAAGATAACAGACCTTCTAGTAAAGGTAAGTTTCTCATTACTCTCATTAAAGTAATTGTAGACACATAAACTTTTGAATGGTTATAGTAATACTGTGACTTTTCAAACAACGAATTACATTTTGATACATGGTTAAGCAATGGTGCAATCTGCACACACGCATATTACCAGGGCACAAACATGTATTATCCATTTTGGCACCACGCATGCATGCATCCATAAATATATTAAACAGCCAGGGTGACATTACACAACTTTGCCTGACTCTTGCACCAACAGAAAACCATTTCGATAAAACACCATTCACTCATACACAAGCTCTACTGTCAGCATACATGACTTGCACACTATTAAGTAGATTACCAGTAATACCATACTTATTCAGTACCTTCCACAGAAGAGTCCTATTTACTTTGTCATAAGCTTTCTCTAAATCTATAAAGGCAGCAAACACTTTTTTACCAAAAGACACAGACTTTTCAATCATCATGCGTAAAGTATCTGTCTGTTGGTAAAAAGGTGTTTGCGGCCTTCATAGATTTGGAGAAAGCTTATGACAAAGTAAATAAGGACTCTTCTGTGGAAGGTACTGAATAAATATGGTAATCTACTCAATAGTGTAAAAGCCATGTACGCTGACAATAGAGCTTGTGTACGAGTGAATGGTGTTTTATCGAAATGGTTTTCTATTGGTGCAGGAGTCAGGCAAGGTTGTGTAATGTCACCCTGGCTGTTTAATATATTTATGGATGCATGCATGCGTGATGCCGAAATGGATAATACTGGTTTCGAGGAGCTAACCTCTGAATCTCAGAACAGCTTAATCTTCCAGGTGGCAAGCATGCATATATGCGTTCGGAGATTTCTTTGCCTACAGTGGCAATGACGCAATAACATGTTCTTTGAAAACCTGTTCAAAAGCAGCAAGAACTCAATATTGTGTCGGAAAAATCTTCAGGCTCACAGTGGCAAGAATACATGTAGCCTATACACATCTTAAAGACAAGGAATACGACAAAAAGACGACACTTTTAGGGGAGTCTCCTGTTATACATGTTACAAAAGTTCTCATTGCCTCTTCCAAACCTCCTGCCACCTGGAGGGTTAATGATACATATGTATGTTAAGCAATGGTTTCCTGAATGAAATATGGGATTACACCTTCGTACAATACAAATTTTGAAGTTGTGAATCCGTTTATTGGTGTAAATATGACATGAATAGTAAGCCAGATAATATCCGAAAACTTCAAGTTTTCGGATATCATCTGACTTGCCATTCACGTCATACTTACGCTAATAAACGAATTCACAACTTCAAAATTTGCAATGGTTTCCTGTTTTGCTTTATTTATGTGTGTTAGTTTATTGTGGATGCATTGAGACTTAAGAGTACATAATTTTTTTTTTAATTGAATCATAACATCGTAAAATCAAACATGCTAACCCATGCTTTCTTGTTTTTTTTTTATTTATGTGTGTAATAATTCATTGTATATACACTGACTTAATTGTACATAAAAATTTAAGCAAAACCACTGATAATAGGTGAAACAAAACATATTTGCTAACCTACATTATTCACCTGTTACATCACATGTTGAGATAAGTTCATCCATGAAGCAATTTCCAGACAATGAACACCTGCCCCAAAACACTAAAAGCTAAGCATGAATCACAAATATTTATCTCTCAGCTATCATTAATGATGGTGAAAGTTATGCAGCAGGAACAGTGAACATACATCAGAAATGGAGTTAAGCAGTTCTTGAACTAATTTAATTCATGCTGTTTTAAACCCATCATTTTTGACAGGTTGTGGCTAGTATATAAGACTAACAATATTCAGCACATGCAAATCACTATATCCAGTGGTGTAGATGAGCCTTAGGGTACCTTACCATTGCTGAGGTACTTTTCATGGTTAGTTCTTTTGAGGAGCTGGGTAACAGATTTTTTTTTTTTTTTATTATAGTACATGAGAATATTGTGTGTCATATGCAAGCATACTCATATCTTAAATGAATGTTTGCACTGCAGTGGTGAAACTAAACAGCCAAATCACTTAGTAGGACTTCTTATGAATGATAAGGGTTCAAGTGCAACAGAGAAAAATTAGACAGGTATGAAGAAGGCTGAGTGCCTAGAATTTTGTGACTCTGAAGAGCATTTCTACTAAACAACCAGTGGCATATATTCAAGACTAGACGTGAAGCCCAGAGAATGCACAAATAAAAGTCAATTAGATATACACAAATAAGTCAATTATCAATGGTATTAAGCTATGTCGATGCTTTTGCTGTGAAAAAAAACATGCGCAGATTCACCTCTTTTGACTAAGAGAATCAGTCTGGCGAGCAAAGGCCAATGGGTGTCTTAATGGAGAGCAGAGTTGCATAAAAATATAATGTATCTGCGTACACAACAACCATTGAAACAGAAAACTTGCTGAAAACCCGCAAATCACGATAACAATGGAACGAGATACACTGACGGAAAAAAATCTCAACACCCCGAAAAAATAGTTATAGAGGAATGAAATGGCGGCAATACATTCGTATAGGTAACATATTTAATCGATTAAGGTTTCACGATCACAGCTTATTGTAAGCGCGAGAAGAGCCATTTTAAATGTGAAATGCTGGTACATTAATAACCGGTGTAACCGCCAGAATGTTGAATGCAAGCACGCAAACGTTCATGCATTGTGTCGTACTGGTGCTGGATGTCAGTTTGTGGGTTGGAGTTCCATGCCTGTTGCACTTGGTCGGTCAATACAGGGACGGTTAATGCTGGTTGGGGGTGACGCTGGAGTTGTTGTCCAATGATGTCCCATACGTGCTCGATTGGTGAAAGATCTGGTGATCTAGCAGGCCACAGCAACATGTCGACACTCTGTAGAGCATGTTGGGTTACAACAGCAGTATGCGGGCGAGCGTTATCCTGTTGGAAAACACCCCCTGGAATGCTGTTCATGAATGACAGCACAACAGGTTGAATCACCAGACCGACGTACAACTGTGCCATCAGGGTGCGTGGGATAACCACGAGAGTGCTCTTGCTGTCATAGGAAATTGCTCCCCAGACCATAACTCCAGGTGTAGGTCCAGTGTGTCTTGGCCACAGACAGGTTGGTTGCAGGCGCTCACCTGGCCTCCTTCTAACCAACACACGGCCATCACTGGCACCCAGGCAGAACCGGCTTTCATCAGAAAACACAACAGATCTCCACTCCGTCCTCCAATGAGCTCTAGCTTGACACCACTGACGTCGCAAACTGCAGTGGTTTGGAGTAATTGAAATGCACGCTAAAAGGCGTTTGGCTCGGAGCTGTCCTTCAAGTAACCGATTTGTAACAGTTCGTTGTGTCACTGCGGTGGCAACTGCAGCTCGAATTGCTGTCGCAGACGCGGTACAATGCGCCACGGCCATACGCCGTACACGGTGGTCTTCCCTCTGAGTAGTGCCACGTGGCCGGCCGGAACCCGGTCTTCTTGAGGCAGTACCTTCCCTTGACCACCGCTGCCAACAATCATGCACAGTGGCTACATTCCTGCCAAATCGTTCTGCAATATTGCGGAAAGAAAATCCACCTACTCGTAGCCCTATTACACGACCTCGTTCAAACTCTGTGAGCTGTTGATAATGGCTTCTTTGTCTTCTTAAAGGCATTCTTGACTAACATCAACACCCTACGTCGAATCTCAACGATAACTAACGCTCACGAACGTTACAGCGCATTTTTACAGCAAACCTGCTTTGCTTGTTCCGAGGGTCGCTACTAGCGCCACACGTATGCGCCGAGCGCGAAATTTTCATAGACGTCATCTTACAGATGTACTCTCACCGCCTACCAACTGTCGTTTATCTAACACAACCCCTTCTTGTTGGGATTTTTTTTTTTCCGTCAGTATATTTTAAAGAAAAATTAATATAAAAGTAAATATTTATTAGAACATTACAGATTCCAGAGAGGACAAAAGTGCTTACGACTGAATCCGTAAAAATGAGTGTAAAATGGATCTTAAGGCCAAAATTTTAAAATTTTGAACTATGAACCTCATAAAAACAAGAGACTAATTAAAGAAAGTTTTTATATCTAGAAAAGCAGTTCTGTTAATGAACCTTCAAAAATTATATATAACATTTTCAACAACTTAATTCAAATATAGTACTTATAAAATACATAAGGAAAATATTTTAATAACTGGCAACTGCAAGAGTAACCTGGCAATAAAATTTAAAAAATCTTTCTGTGTAGACGAAACTTTTGTTACAGTTCCTATATATTGAGAACAGGCCTTGATAAAATAGAGGCCAGAAACGTCTGCAAAAACAAAAGAACTCTCTATCGGAAGATGTGAAAACGAGTTGAACATTCTCATGTTAAGATAGAATTAAATATATTAATCTTAGTAAAGCCTTGATGAAGTGTTTTAATTGCTGTAATGACATTTTTATTTTTTTAATCTACAAGCAAAAACTATCTGCAAAATCTGCTAATAATTTGCGGTGTACGCGTGTACGTCTATATTCTGCGACTCTGGTGGAGAGATGGTGTCATCATGACACAAATAGCTCTAGCAGTCTTTGCTGTGTGATTTGAAGACTTTGGATATGATCGCTGGTTAGGGTTTCCATGACAACATGAAGGCGCATGGTGAAGGGTGAGCCATTGCTTTGGACAAGGATTTGGTCAAAAAAAGAGAAGACAGACTTTCTTAGTCACTCACATGCTTCCGCCCACAAGAGCAGGTGTTTCGCGAGAGTTGTTTCAGTTATGTGAAGTGTCAATGAATTAAAATCAATGATCTTAAAATTCATGGCTTTGTTGGATTTGAACTGTTTTGATAAATTTTGTGAGAACTTTCTTGAACATTTATTGTCCGAATTTAAAGAATCCTATACTTCAAATTTTGATACAGTTTGACTCAAAAATGAAATGAAGGTGTTTTATTCCCTTCATGAATGTCAAAAGAAATTAGTAAGAGACATTACTTGTTACACAAAATTGAATATTTGGACATTGTATTTATCAAGGTGTACAAATTACCAGACCTAATATTAAAGTTTGCATTATTTTAATTAGAAAAGCCTTTTCAGCATGATAATGTACTTATTAATACTATCTGTACTTAAAATAGACATTTTTATGGTACAGCAACATTACAAAAGGAAAAGTATCACAAAAGGGAAAGAATGTAATGTTGCTGTACCGTAAAAATGTCTATTTTAAGTACAGACAGTATTAATAAGTACATTATCATGCTGAGAAGGCTTTTCTAATTAAAATAATGTTTAGTGCACGAAGAATCCTTATTTAAAATTAAAGTTTGCATCAACAACTGCAATTGCTGAAATTTTTCTGCATTAAAAAGAATCAGGACATACCTCAGGGCCACACAAGGACATGTACACTTGAGCAGCTTGGCTGTTTTGTCAATAGAGAAAAAACATTCTTTTTAAATATGAAAAAGTACTCGGAAGAAACTTTTTATAAAAATGTAACACAAAAGGAAAAAAGAATGGAGTGCATGTACAAATAAAATATTCAGAAGAAAAATGGAGTTCATGTACAAATAAGTGCTCTAATCCTCATAATTACTTGGTATTATGGTAGCAATAGCATGTACCTACAATTTAGAAAAAGTTACTTCTACTACTTAACTCAAAATAAATTTTGCAATTTATAAAAAAACAGTACGGGGGCATGACGGAATGGGTGAGATAGCCCAGGTCTGAGACCCAAGATGCGCCACTGTTAACAACTCACTACAGACTACCAGCTCCAGTTAAAGTAATCGTGCACCTTGCCATTGCAAAGTTCTTTCTCTGCTTCCTTATGAGTAACACAAAACAAATCTACATCCATCTTACAAGAAACCGCATACTAGTCAAATGGAATTAATGTGACTGTATTAGTTATATCTGTTCAGTGTAACTAATGTACATTATTCACACAAAATATTTACAATTGTATGAAATGACAGAGCAGTATTTAAACAAAAATTTAATATTCTTCGCATGAGACTCCTACATATAACATTCTCTTACTTAAATTTGCTCAAATCAAGCAATTTCAATAAAAATTTATAAAAGTAGTTAGTAATAAAAATTTAAGAAAAATGCTACTTAATCATCATCATTGTCAACCATTATCAATCCACTGCTGGACGAAAGTCTCTCCAAGCCTCTTCCACAACCGTCTGTCTTGTGCCAGTCTCCTCCATGTTACTCCTGCATACTTTCGAATTCCATCCACTCATCTACCATGTGGTCTTCTTCTGGGTCTTTTCCCGTCCCTTGGAATCCAACCTAAAATTTCGACTGTCCATCGATGGTCTTCTTCTGGCAGTATGTCCAGCCCATTGCCATTTCAGGGATTTTACTCTGATCATGATGTCTTCTACTCTTGTCATTTTTCTGATCCACAAGTTCCTTTTCTTATCTCTCCTGGTTACACCAAGCATGCACCTCTCCATGCTTTTTTGAGTTGTCTGCCTCTTTTAGTTAAGGTCCACGTCTCTGCACCATACGTAAGCACTGGAAGGATGCATTAATCAAACACTTTTCTTTTAAGACATAATGGCATATTGCTCTTGAAAATTATGCTGTTTCTTCCAAAAGCTCTCCAGGCAAGTTTTATATGGTGATTAATTTCTTCATCAATGTGACCCTAACTTGATATCTGCTGTCCAAGATAAACGTACGTGTCTGTTATCTCCAGCTTTTCTCCATCAATGAATAAATCTTCATTTCTTGTAAAAGCATTGAACATCACTTTTGTCTTCTGAAAGTTCATTTTTAATCCCACTTCTTTACTCTTGTCAGCAAGTTCCTGGATCATACTCTGCAGCTCTGATGGGGTAGTTGCAAAAATGACTATGTCATCAGCAAAACGAAGGTGAGTTAGATAATCTCCATTAATCTTTATTCCTTTGTTTTCCCAGTTCAGTGATTGAAAGACATTTTCCAATGTGGCGTTAAAGAGCTTCGGAGATATGGTGTCTCCTTGTCTCACTTCCTTTTCAATTTTTATGTGTGCTGTATTCTTAAACAGCCGAATCTTTGCACTTGCATTTTCATAGATGTTATTCATAATATTAATGTATGCATCTTCAATACCGCAGGATTTCAAAGCCATTGTAAATCCTGATGGTTTCACTGAATCAAAGGCCTTTTCATAATCAATAAAAGCCACGCATAATGGAAGTTCATATTCCCTCGTTCTTTCAATTAGTTCTCTCAGTACATGGATATGATCTACAGTGCTGTAGCCACTCCTGAATCCAGCTTGTTGTAAATGCTAATTAATAAGAACATCAAATTAGAAAATTATTGCTTTTGAAAATGATCACAGTCCTTTTTTGTGTTTTTTTCTTTCTAATACATCCACTGCTGAGACACTTTTTTTTAGAACTACATCATTATCAGTTTTTTCTTTTCAAATTTGTAATGCACAAAGTCTTTTACACAATTTGTTTACCATAATCTTAACAAAATAATATCCAGTAAAGTAATTAAACTTTCAGTTATGCTCCTAGTATGGACAATTATCAATTTCACATACTTCCTAGGCTGGGTGAGGGAGTGAAAGAAAAAGAAAGAGTTTCAATCAGACTTGTAAAATAAACTTTTTCTGTTCTCCAAGTGTAGAATGATTTTGACACAAATCCAAAAACTGAACATAGGCAAGTGTAATGTCAGTCATATATAAAAATCAGTAAAGTAGTAGTACAACCTCAGAGCATAATTAAATGTAATTTAAAAATTAAGCACTATATTTAATTGAACAATAAATACCTCATAAATGTTTCCGCTATTCCAGAAGAATCTGCTACCTCCACACACTTCAAGTCCCTTGAAGAACTATTTCCATTAAAAGACTTTGCTTTCTTCATCAGTGGCTCATGAAATTTTTCCGGAGAGCAATGTTCAGCATGTGATGAACTTCCTGCATCACCATTCAGCTCTATCTTTACTGGTATTGCCTCACTGTCATTACTGTAAGCATTATTTCCATGAGTCTGATTACTGAACTTGACATTTTGAAGGTTCACACCATTGGTTGACACAGCTGAAGACTCCATAACACCTGAGAAAATTAAAATACAGGTAACAATAAGGATTCAAAAAATGGCAACTGCAACAAATTATAGAGCATGTGATAATTTGCAGTCTTCACCTTATATCACTGAAATTCACACAGAAAATCATTATAGCTCATTCTCTCTCTTAAACACAAATCAATTTAGTGACTTTTACTCTACATCAGAATCTTTGCACTAATTATGGTCCAATACAAAGTTCCTCTCCATCTTATATTATGTAGTCTATCCCAAAACTGAACAAGAATCATCTCATTAAGATGATCACTTAATCAATAGTCTTGGAAGCATATGAGTATAAACTCACCTCTTTGATGATCCAATTTGATTATCATCACATTTTTGCATGTTATTAAGTATAAGGGTTATTAGATTTTAATTGTAGGTAGTATTTTAATGATTAAATTCTTTTACTGTATGTGTACACTGAGTCTAGCATATGGATTACCATGCAGAGACTGTTTGCGTGTATAAGGGTTGTTCAATAAGTAGCAACTCTTTGGCTGGAGTGCGTTTGTTCTTCCTAATTTTGTCAATAAGTGGCACTAGTGTACAGGTGATGCAACTGCAATGTAGCTTGTTTGTTACAGAAGCTGTGTAATGTGCTGGACTAATTTTATTGTTCTCTCGTAGGAGATGGATATGTCCAAAGTTGCTCAACTTGCTGCAATTCAATTTTTGGAAGTGGAGAAAATGCCACCACGCAAAATTCGCAGACGAGTGAAGCCAGTGTGTGGGGCTGCTTATCTTTCATGCAGTGATGCCAGCTCTTTAGTGGTGGACAAACAAGCACTGCAAATCAGCCAAGATCAGCAGCACCATGTCATGCTGTTTCAGTAATGACAATTGCATGTACGTGGATGCTGCAGTGAAGGCCAACCGAAGAATCATGCTCCGAGATCTGGAATATCGTAAAGTCTGCACCACGTGGGTACCGAAACATCTGTCCGATGAACAAACAAGTCAATGAATGGGACTATCGTTACAGCATCTGTTCCACTACCATGAAGAAGGTGAAGATTTTCTGCTATGCATTATTGCTGAGGATGAAAGCTGGTGTCATCATTTTGAGCCAGAGTCGAAACACCAGAGTATGCAGTGGAAACATGCATCATCGCCACTGCTGAGGAAATCACAATCCACTATTTCCGCAGGCAAGGTGATGTTAACTCTGTTCTTTGACCATCGAGGACCATTGCTTCTAGAGTAGCTACCAAAAGGATCAACCATTAATGTCAAACATTAATAAAGCTTCGACAAGCCATAAAAAAACAAGACCTGGCAACACCACACAGGGCATTGCATTTCTGTATGATAATGTCCGGCCACATATGGCAGTTACCATGCGAAGGACACTGCAGCACTTTCGCTGGGAAGTCCTTCAACATCTGATGTGCAGTCCTGACCAATAGCCCTGCGATTTTCACATCTTTGGACCTATTAAAAAAATATTTCTCAAAGGCAAACAGTTCACTTTGGATGACCAAGTGCATGAAGCTGTAGATAACTGATTGCAGCAGCAGCCTGCCTCATCCTATGTAGCAGGAATACAAAGACTTGTGCAACAATGGGACTGCTGTCTAAATGCCAGCATTTATTATTTTTAGGTATGTCATGTTTTGACTATTGTGCTACCATCGAATGGCAATCAGGAGATGAGGGTTCGATTCGCACTAAAGGGTGATGAAAATTTTCAAGTTTTCTGACTTGATTAATATTACATGTGAAACAGTAGTTAAAGTCAACTCAGCAATGTAACTCAGCAATGTCTGATTGCTGTGTTAATTATCATGATGTATTGGCCATGTATTATGAGAAGAATATTTCTTCTACACTATATCTCTACAGTGACATGCACACAGATGTGTGCATGTCACTCCAAAAATAGATTAAATATGGACTACATAATATATTTCTAATGTTATTCAAGTTTTATTATAGCACTTTTGTGCCCACAATTTAAGGGCAAGAAATCAAAAACTCGTACTAAATGTGGGAGAATCATTTGCATTAGGTACGTATGCGCAAAAGTTTTACCCATTCTTCACGATGCAAATTCCAAGCAAAACACTTAAACGTAAAATTCTAAGTAAATGTTTAAATAAGTAACAATTGTGCAATAACAGATGGTACATGTGATGCTCAAAATGCTTCCAGCAGTAGGCTATAAAATGGCACCAAGTGTGCGGGTGCATTTCATTTGTAGACAAAAGGATCACATTACGCATTGTTTGCTTTATGAATTCGACAAAGGCAACAATGCAACTGATGTCTGCTGCAACATTTGTAAGGTCTATGGCCAGGACGCTGTAGATGAAAGCACATGTCACCATTGGTTCTGGAAACTTTGTGAAGGAAACGAAGCTGCAGAGATTGACCACGTTCTGGTTGTGTTTTTCTTTTGTTTTATTTGGATTTTAACGACCACCATGAGCAACTCATTGGGCTATAAGCAGTCGCCTGTCCCTAATCTAGGGTCACTGGTTCCAGGGAAGGGAGAGTGCAAATGCCATTAAAACAAACACAATATCTATGCCTCACTGGGATTCGAACCCATACTAATCTTGGACGAATGATCAGAAGCCATCGCTTAGAACACTGCGCCGGCCATTCTGGATGTCCATCAAAGGTTTCTAGCGAGGATCTCAACCAAGCAATGTCAAATGACCAAAGAATTATCAAAACGGTTTTCTGTACAAAGAACAACAGCAGAAAGGAAGATGCAAGCACTTGGGTTTATCACAATGTTCAACCAGTGGGTACCACATGACCTAACCAGAAATTGATCAGACAGAATAACCACCTCTCTTTATTTGTGTGGCACAGAAATGTAAGTTTTTTGGAACAATTAGTTATGGGTGATGAAACAAAGGACGTTCACAAAAATATAAACCATCAAAGGGTTGCATAACGAGTTGGAGAGCCTGCTCTGACATTGACTTCAAGGGGAGGACTGCATCCAAGAAAGGTCTTGTTAATTGTATGGTGGAATGTCAATGGGATAATTCCCTAGAAGTTGCTTGCACCTAACCAAATGTCAAATGCTGACCTGTAGTGCCAACAGTCCGAAAGGCTGAATGAAAAATTAAAATTTAAGAGTCGAGCACTGGATAATCACAAAGGCATCATCTTGTAACATAACAATGAAGACCCTATACAGCTTTAGCCACTACAACTTCCTATCCAATGTCCAGAAAATTACTGGACATTGGATAGAAAGTGTTACCTCACCCCCATACTCACCAGACCTTGCACCTATGGACTATCACCTTTTTCGATCTCTTCAGAACAACTTCGCTGGAAAAACTTGATGAAGTTGAAGATGTCTAGTGTTCTCCCTAGTTTTTTTTTTTTTTTTTTTTTACAACCAGGCGGAAAGACATTTTAGCTGGGTGGTACTTTTAACGACCCCATTCTCAATTGAAAAAAAAAAATGTTTTGCTTAACATTGTTATACTTATCAGGGCTTGAAGAACACTATGACTGAGATGCCCATGGCATGTAAATTATTGGCCTGGGCAGCTAAATAAAAAATCTACTTGCCCGGTCTGGGCAACTAAATTTAAAATTAAAAAGTTTGGAATAGAATTTCCTACTACAAGAAAAAAAGAGTCATTGCATCTCATGCTTCATTTCACTACTAAACACCAGAAATTGTATTACTGTTACAGAGTGCCAGAGGACAGAAGAATATCGCTTTTTTAATTATATTGTGCCGTAGGTCAAGAAATTGGAAACATATGTAGTTTTGCTCCAAATATTGTTTATAGTCAGTGACAGGATGCATGCCTCTGGTGGAACTAGCCACTGGTGTTTAGTGACAAAGGGAACAAACTTTGACCAAAGGAACATGGCAGAATCACTAAATTTCTCTAATACCAATTTCATCATCATGCCATTTCATACCAATTTTAACATCATCTTAGAACTTGAGATACACACTTTTGTGCACTGAACATTTTCAATACAGACCCTTAAAACCGAAATGCAAAACACGTAAAAAAAAAAAAAAAAAAAGCTCATATTTTTTACTATAAAGAAATGAGGGTTCTGATTTATTACCTTAAAAGAAAAATTTTCCTGGGCATCTAGCTTTTACTGCCTGGGCAGGTAAAATAATTTTTGCACATCCCCGGCTGGGCATGTAACTTTTCAGATATTTTTCAAGCCCTGCTTATTAAAACATCTTTAGCAGTGTGGTAGGCATTAATGTAACACAACATGATAAACAAAGTTAGAAAATTGTACAGAAATGATAAAAAAAAAATGAGTATTTACTAACAAATCATATTTGATTTGTTAGTAAATAGTTGCTGTGAAAACAGACAAAAGTAAGTTGATTACTATTATGGATAAGAAAGATTATCTAGAAAAGATGGAAGAACTAAAAAACCTATGTATGAAGAAGTAAAAGAAAACCCACTACCAGATTTGATTAAAAAAGTCTCTAAGCTTATTTCACTTCAAAAAAAGAAAAACCAGCTTCCAGAAAACTATAAACAATTCTCAAAATTACAGTTCAGATTACCTCAAATATATGGAATAGTCAAACTGCATAAAGAACACCAACCAATTAGACCAATAATAGACTCAAAAAACTCTATTCTTTCAAATCTAAACTATTTTTTAAAGTCACACCTTCAGAATCTTTTAAAAGAGCCACCTAACTTGATTAAAAACTCAATGCAGCTAAAAGAAAAACTAGAACTTCTTCCTAAATTAGATTCTCCTATTATGGGTAGTTTAGATATAGTGTCTATGTATACTCACATTAATATAGATCAACTTATAGACTTTATAGCGGAAGACTTGGCAGACCTAATAGTTTTTCACAACAAGGAAAAAAACATAGTAGTAGGAATTTTTGAAATGCTTACTTTCTCTTTGCAGAACAACTACTTTCAATTTGGGAAAACTTTTTTCATTCAAAAATCGGGGCTAGCTATGGGCTCCCCACTCTCCCCACTCTTAGCTAACTATTATGTGGGAAAACTTGAAGAAAAGATACTAGTACAACCCACATACTTCTGCTTATATAGCAGATACATGGATGACATCTTATTTATAATAGATAGCTCAGAAATTGTTCCAGAAAGAATTCTAGACTCATTCAATGAATTAGATGATTCCCTTAAGTTCACTATTGAACTTCAAAAAGAAAGAAGAATAAACTTCTTAGATATTACTATCTATTATGAAGATGAAAAATTCCTCACTAGTTGGTATAAAAAACCAATGAATACTAAAAGACTACTGGATTTCAATTCCTATCATCCAGTTTCTATTAAGAAAAATGTAGCAAGTCAGTTTTTAGAAAAAATTAATAAAATAGTTTCTACTGCAGATAAAAAAGAAGCCCATAAAGAAGAGCTTAAAGTCATACTTGCAGAAAATAACTATCCTAAAGAAGAAATTGAGAAGCTTCTGAATTTTAATGGTAAGAAGAACCCACAAAAGCAAGAAGTAAAATTCACTAGAAAAATTTCTTATCACAAAGGTTTATTTGAGGCTTTAAAGAGAATTAGTAAAAAATACAATATTAGGCTAGCTCCAAGTTTAGAGAACAAAGTTAAAAAATTTTTCCCTAAAATAGTTCAAAGAGAAGAAGATATTTTAAAAATGCAAGGAGTAGTTTATGAAGTAAATTGTAGTTGTGGACTATCTTACATAGGTGAAACAGGTCGCAGACTAGAAACTCGTATAGCTGAGCATAAAGCAGCTATAAAAAATTGCTCCAACAAGACTGGATTAGATAGGCATGTTAGAGAAACTGGGCACAGCATGGATTGGAATTCCCTTAAAGTAATCAGTTTCCAAAACAATTTCCAAAAAAGAAAACTGAAAGAAGGAATAGAGATTGAGAAAAATCAAAATTCCATCATCAATGACTGCAAAGGATTTTCCCTGCCTAACATCTGGCAGGATTTGTTGAAAAATAACCTAAACCGTCAAGGTTAACCGTAACCGTCAAGGTAAACCGTAACCATGATAGTGACAAGCAAAAAGTGACAACAACAAGAGAGCCTGAAGAAGGAGAAGAGTTTTCTCCGAAAATTTGCTATAATTGAAAAAATTTCCTAGTAAATTCCCATAAGTTGCTTTAGATTATTAATTCAATTAAACTAGGAAGCCATTTCTCAATATGAGCTTTATTCAAAGAAAGATTTCTTTTTTGATATAGATTGAAGGTTAACGACCACCGTGAGAAACTCAATAGGCTATAAGCTGTTGCTCACCCCTACTTTAGGGCCACTGGTTCCAGGGAAGGGAAAGAACTAGTGCCGTTAAGACACACAACATCTATGCCTCACAGGGATTCGAACCTGGACTCTGCTCAGACGAATAGTCACAAGTCAGTGCTCAGACCATTGAGTTACCTGGGTGGTGACACAGATTTCTTTTCTTTTTTTTTTTTTTAATTGGAGGTTTAACGATCACCGTGAGCAACTCAGTGGGCTATAAGCAGTCGCCCGTCCCTAATTTAGGGCAGCTGGTTCCAGGGAAGGGAGAGGGCCAGTGACGTAAGACAAACACAACATTCATGCCTCATCAGGATTCGAACCCGGACCCATCTCGGATAAATGATCAGAAGCCATCACTTAGACCACTGAAGCAGCCACAGATTTCAGCCAATTTTCATCAACACTGATGGTGTATGTGTGAATAAGTTTTCCATTCTTAGTATTATGTGCATTGTGAAAACATTCATTAAAGGAAATATAGTCGGGTGGCAGACAATATTAACAGGGCGAGCCGCCCAGAAAAAAGGCTCTGAGGGAACACTAATGTCAAAACTGCATTACATGAATCTTTTGACTCCAAAATGGAGTTCTACTCAAGGAGGATTCAATTACCACCAGAAAGATGGCAAGAGGTCATAGATAATAGTAAAAATTCAATACTCTGTTTTAAAAGTATTGATATTTCATCAGTACGAACATCCCAATATTTTAAATATCTGAGCATCACTTCTTATTACACCCTTGCAAAAAAATTTTTTTGTTCTTTTTTGGTTGGAGGTTTAACGACCGCTGTGAGCAACTCAATGGGCTATAAGCAGTCGCCCGTCCCCAGTTTAAGGCCACTGGTTCCAGGGAAGGGAGAGAGCCAGTGCTGTAAAACAAACACAACATCCATGCCTCACGGGGATAAATTTGAAATAAGAGATAAAAAATGAATTCTGTCAAAATGCCTTAAACTAGATGATAGATATAACTCTTAGTTGCAAAACATGAATAATGTCATACTTAGGAGAGGGGGATTTACATAATGGTGTATATAACACTCAGAGTCATAATGTGACTATTAGGGACCTAAGTACTAAAGAGGTTGACAAACAGGAATTCAGCTCTGGTACATACATTACAAGCTCCAATTTATAATCATTTTAAAAAATAAACCTAGGGAAAAAAAGTGACGTTTGTTTTAATCTTAAAATAAAATATCCACGGACCTGTTTTAAAAATTCATGCTTCCTAACTCCAAATAAAAATGTCTGATGAACAAAAGGGAACTCCTCCATATTATAGAATTTTTTTTGATTTAGCAGACCTTTATAAACAATTAAAGCGGCAGTACTTGAGATCATTTGTTCTCACGGTTTGTTGGCACCACCGCCAAATCTAGTTTTCTAAATGAAACGGAACTCTTCTGTATATAACAAGTCAAATAATTAAACAGTCAGTACTTTAAATCCAGTGCCCCACCTACCTCCAAATTAATACTCTTCTACAAATAACAAAGCAGTATTTCACACAGAAAACATTTGTTTCTTCCCTCTCCAAATAATATCCTAAACAGAAATTCTTAGACAAATAACAAATTAAATTATTAACAAACTACTTCTTCAAAACATTTGACCTTCCTAACTCCAAATATAAAAGAGAAAATTTCTACAAATAACAAACCTAATACAGTTAAAGAGCAAAACCGGCAAACATCCGTTCCCGCTATTTGTTTTGTTTGTCAGAGAAGCGGAAATAAGACACAAGAATTCAGTGTTGCCAACAAAAGACTTCTTTGTAGGGATGGGCGATAGTATTCGCACTATCGATACTATCGATAGTTGCAGCACTATCGACAGCCCAGTTTCGAATAGTTTAGTCTTCTGATAGTATCGCGATAGTTTTTGCAAACTATCGACTGTTCATGTTATTCGCTTGGTTATTCGTTACAAAACCGTTGCCTAAAACGCTGCGCGATAGGTTTTGGAAACTATCGACCATCTAATTATCGACAGTTCATGTTATTCGTTGTAAAATCGTTGCCTAAAACGTTGAACATTTTAAAATGTATGGATAGTTCGACAATTATCTAACGAATGGTTCTACATTTCGAAAACACTGGTAGTTTTACACACTGTGAGATCAACTGTCGAATAGTTCGTAATTTTGGAAATGCTGATAATTTGTCCTGAGTGACAATGAAATCTTTTCCTTTCAAGTAATTTATTAAATGTGACAGAGCGATCGTCGAGTGTCCAAGACTACGCAATTCAAGAACATTGATGGTTTTACGATGAGATCTATTGTGGAATAGTTGCGCATTCAGAAAATAATAACGATAAATAAATAAACGATAGTTTCACACACAATGAGCCCAACTATCGAAAAAAGAATTTCCCATTTCTAAAACACGACATTTAGTATGCAGTGAAATTAGCTATCGAATGGTTCTGAATTTTGAAAACACCGATATAGTTTGCCATAAATGACCGGCAGAAATCCCTGAAACAATGCCTGCAGAAAAAAAATACTCACTGAAAATGACACTTCTTGGTATCTGGAAAAATGCCCAAAATATCAAGCTGTAGACGTGTGTGTATGGGGGAATGATCACTGTGAGTAACTTTATGTGCTGTAAGCAGTTGCCAGTCCCGAATTTAGGCTCATATTGGTTCCAGATAATGTAGAGACAAAGCAGTAAGACAAGCACAACGTCCGGTGCCGCCCTGGCCCCTGGTAATGCAGTGGTCTAAGCACTGGCTTGTGGCCATTCGTCCGGCCTCGAATCCCGGTAAGACACGAGTGTGTTTTTTTAATCTTGCAGCACTAGCTCTCTGCCTTCCCTGGTGTCAGTGGCTTAAGACAAGTCCATAAGTATGGCTACAGCCTATACTACTTAACTCCAAGTAGTATAGCAATACTTTTTAGTATCTATACTACCTAAATCCAAGTAGTATAGCCATACTTTTTTAGTATTCATACTTGAAGAAGTAATAATATATATGTATATATATGTGTGTGACATGGAGAAGATAGGCTCAAGACAGACAATTGTGGAAGAAACTTGAGGAGACCTTCATCCAGCAATGGATTGATAATGCTTGATGATTATATATATATGAAGAAATTAATCGGCGTGTACCTCAACTAAAAGGGACCTACAAAGGCTGCAGACAAGTCAAAGAGGCATGGAGAGGTGCATGCTTGGTGTAACCAGGAGAGATAAGAAGAGGAACTTGTGGATCAGAAAAATGACAAGAGTGGAAGACATCATGATCAGAGTAAAATCCCTGGAATGACAATGGGCTGGATATATTGCCAGAAGGACAGACCATCGATGGGCAACCGAAATTTTAGACTGGATTTCAAGGGACAGGAAAAGACCCGACCTCATGGGAGATGGGTGGATGAAATTCGAAAGTATGCGGGAGTAACATGGAAGAGACTGGCAGAAGACAGACCGTTGTGGAAGAAACTTGCGAAGACCTTCGTCAAGCCGTGGATTGATAATGGTTGATGATGATATAGATCCTGATCCTGTTTGTGAGGTGGGAGTTTTGATTTCGCATGTATTTAAGATTCATTCACTTCGGGAGCTTCGTTAAAGCCGCCTCCCTTTTAATACGCCAGTTCCTAATTCCCGGCGAGAATGTTGGAAGCACGTTTTGCCTTAAACATAGTTACGTTTCTTGGAAGAACTGAGAACGTGTGACTTTGAACAATGTGCCTGTTTTGTCATTTAGGAATAAAACACGATGCCCTTTGCCCAATATTATTGGTGCCACAAAAGTGCCGTAATTTCACCGTGTCCATGTAGTTTAGAAAACTTGAAGATTACATTGCACTGGAGCAAGAATCAAACCCACGGTTCCTGTATTGGTTTCCATGCATTTGTGAAGAATTCTATCTTCAGGGAGGTTCGTTTCTCAATTATATGCAAGATAATCAATACCTAGTTTAGATTCATTCATACAGTCTCTTGTTACAGCATCTTCTTCATATGCACAGAGATTCCTTGTAACAAAACCTTCAATTAGTGCTGAATGACCATTTTAAACCTGTTCACTCGGATGAGTTCAGAAATATTCTTCTGAGCCTTTTGTGGTCTTACATTTCTTTACAAACCAATGGTGTGTTATTGATGTCTCATTTGCTGGAATTCAGGCTTACATTTTTTTTATTGGAGGTTTAACGACCACCGTGAGGAACTCAATGGGCTATAAGCAGTCGCCCGTCCCTAATTTAGAGTCACTGGTTCCAGGGAAGGGAGAGAGCCAGTGCCGTAAGACAAACACAACATCCATGCCTGCCGGGATTCGAACCCGGACCCCTTACGGACGAATGATCAGAGGCCAGCGCCTTAGACCACTGCGCCACCGGGGCGGCAGGCTTACATTTGCATCCTTTTACTTTGCAACTTAGAAAAAGGAAGACGTATATGTTGATTTATTTTAGGCTTACATGCTATTGCCATATTAACTTGTTTGCAAATAACATTTGTGGCTGATCATATACATGCTGAACAAATATACAGTATATACATATGATTATACAATTTCAATTGCTTAATTTTTATACATGAAGATAATAATTCTTTATAAGATTTCTTTTGCCTTCAGAGGATAATGTTTGCTGGCATTGAATAGATGCCAGTGTAGTGATTAAATCCTTTTTGCTACTTTGAATGAAAGGTTTGATATTTAATGCATGGGTTCAATTAAATCATTTAATTTGCTGTCATTTTCATGGTTTTTCAGAAAATGGTTAGTTTTATCATCTGTATAGTACACTTTAGATACTAATTATGATTTTTTTAGTCTGTCACCAACAGGGCAGTCATGTTTTCAGTAATTTGGTATAAGTTCATTGAAAGATGAACACAACATCCATGTCTCACTGGGATTCAAACCCAAACCTATCTTCAATGAATGATCACAAGCCATGAATTCCATACTGACAGTTTCTTTAGAAAATTCAACCCAAAAATGTACATCACTCTGGATCAGTCCACTTGTATCAGGCAACATTGTTTTCAATATGGATCACAAGTACAAGAAGCTGCTCTGTAAAATAAAAAATGCTTTTCAGGTGGAAATAAAAATATCTCATATTTGTAAGTTTACCATTTGTGTGTGTGTGTGTGTTGTGTGACAATCACCACGAGCATATCCATTGGTTATAAGCAGTTGTCTGTCCCTAATTTAAGGCACTTGGTTCCATGGAAGGCAGACCTAATCACTTTAATACATAAGATTAATATTACTGACATACATTAAAAATAGAGCAAACTGAAGTTTTTTTTTTGATTGGAGGTTTAACGACCACTAAGTCAATCTTTTTACTTTCTGTGAACACTTATGAAGTATTCAAGATGCCATTTCAGTTTTTTAAATGAATAAAACACTTGAAAAATCTTATCTGCTGCAGAAATGTTTTTTTACAGTGCCATGTTGATTTCACCAACTTCCACTTTTCAAGCTATTTTTCATTGATTATGGCATTAATGGAATCAAGCATGTTGGGAAAAAAATATTTTTGGTGAGAAACAACTGTGGCTACAGTCCATCAACCAGTGGCAGATATATCAAGGAAGGTAGCTGTTATTGTTGAGGAAATGCAAATGAGTGCTAGCGCAACATGGTATTTGCATTTCTACAATTTTTCAACCAGAACTATAAAAATTAAAAAAAAAAAAAAGCAGAAATTTGAAAAAACTTCCTTAACAGTTGGGAAACATATATATACACACATAGACATTGGAGTAGGTTAATTTTATTTTAATTTTTATTTGCATTTTCTGTTTATCATTTGCTGTTTTTGTAGCAGACTGGATGATGCAAAATCCACACTTGTTGGTCTTTACAGAGGTATGAGGTGTTATCTGTGCCTAGCTCTTGATGAAACCATAGATAGCATCTTGCCATAGTTCTACATTCCTCTTTCTTTTCTCCCAGTTGGTTGTTAGATCTGTTCTTTTGATTTCTCCAAATCAGTTGCTACTGCTTTCAATTTTGTATGTTTTTGATTTTTCTTTTATGTAGCCTCAGGTGCTTTGGAATTTCAAAAGCTGTTTTGAAAATTTACATGTAACCTTTATTATGCTTATATATATATTCTGTATATAGTTATTTGCTTTTTTGTCATCAGCTTACTTTATATTAATACGACCATTCTTTGAGAACCTGCTTTCCCTCTTTCTGTGACGTTCAACTACTGATCAAGGTCAAATAGTGAGTACACTTGTGCAAAGAAAATTTTCTCATTGTTTACATGATTTTATTACAAAGCAAAGCCAATGCGCACCCGCAGCAACTGTACTCATCATTATAATCAAGTAAAATGTCAATACTAGGAAGTTTTCATGTTTACTACCCTTACTTATAATTAAAAGCTAAAATGTGACAGTTCATATTTTTATTTAACAGATGAGCAGTATAATCAAAATGGATAACATACCGAATTTACAAATTTTACCTATACTGTGAAGTATAAATTTTTGCTTTCTTTTCCATTACAACACAAAATGCAGCCCGCGAGAACCACCGAAATGCCCAGCTGACACGGTCCGTGCTAGTCGGAGCAAAACGTCCCCTCGAAGACGGTAAAGGAGTATTACCGAAAGTACTCGGGTATGAATAAATATTGAAGTAAATGAGGACGCCGCAAAGGAAAAAAAACTCATTTGGTGATGAGGCAAAATAAATTCCAACGGAAAAAAAAAAAAAGCGGACCCGTGGCCAAATGAAAACCCCCGTGCCGCATCCACATAACGGAAATATGAATTGAAAGCCAAGCCCCACGTGCGATAAGTGTTCATCGAACTTTACCAACTAAAAGTGAAGTTCAAAAATTCAAATGCATTAATGCACGTTAAATAATATAACCTCCAATATCGGAAGTAAATTGAAAAATATTAAAATTTTGTTTACAATCTGTACCAAACAACACTAACACTTAAAATAAACTTTAAATGTTCTCCTCAGCAGAAAGTGACCACCAATAGATAACTGAAACATCAGACTGAATACCAAAAGACAGAAGACCACATCTAAATGTTCTCCTCAGCAGAAAGGTAGCAATATGAAAACACATTTTGGAGAAATTCAAATACTGTTTGCTTTAATAAAAAGGAATGAATTCTAGTTGTCACTGTACATTACATTCTGTGACCAAATATCATGTCTTCTAAAACTATGAGCAATACTATTTTAAATGTGAGTAACAGATGCAACAGTAATAAAATTTTTTTCACTCCCATAAATCATAACATTGCACTAAAAACATATACAATTTGTGACTGTAGTTACAAATTTTGATATAATATATAAGGAATGAAGGATCAAACTTTAGAACATGATAACAAGAGATTCAAAGCACACATTTCATCACAACATGGACTTTTTTTTTTATATTTTAGTTACTGTACAAAAGGCATACATTGCAAATGATATGAAAAATAAGGACATTATATTTAAAAAGTTTAAAACTTTGATATCAGGAAATCAAATTTTAGAATTCAATAGTGAGATTAAATACCGCAGATTTCAACACACTTCTTCAATGAATTGACAGCCTTGTGTGGGCCCTGGCTTTTTCAATGAGCATTTTTGTGAGATTTCGTAACATTAACTACACGTCCAACATCCCCCCCCCTCACACACACCTGGAGGACCAAGGGACAACTTCACAGGGAACCATCCACACATTCAGGTCCCCAAACACAGGGAGTCTGTGGAAAACAAAGACCAGAAAGCCGGCAGGACCGGGATTTGAACACCCGTCAGAAAGTGCCTCCCAGACAGTGCATAGTGACTTAAGCAACTGCACTATGCTGGTGGTTCATCACAACACTGTGACAATTTATAAGATTTTTTCAATTACAACACTAAAGGCATACAGTGTAAATTACATGAAAAGTAAGAAAATCATATTCAATTACAAACAATTTATTTACGGTTTGGATGATTGTACCAAACAAAATATATCTTTAAATAAACAACTAATTACTTATTCTCAGCAGAAAATGTAGCAATATAAAAATGCAAAATGTGGGAGAAATCAAATGCTTTGTTCATTTTAATACATAAGAAATGAAACTTATATCAAGAAATCATATTTCAAAATGTGATAATGATATGAAACCCACATTACATCACAACACTGCAAAGTGTGACAATTTGTACAATATTTTTTATTACAATGCATAAGACATACATTTGCAAATGACATGAAAAAATGTATTGAATTGCTAGAATTTTACTTACAATCCAACTGATCATATTCAAATAATTTGTTCTTAGCAGAAAATAGTTAGTATAAAAAATATAAAGCACTGTGAAAAATCAGAATTTTTTTTTGATGCTTATGAAACAGGAGATATGGTCTAGACACCAAATTTCAAAATATGATGTGATGCCAAATCAGATTTACATAATTCACGGAATGAAGGGTAACTTCTACAGGGCCATACATTCACTGTAGAGCTTATTGTAATCAAATGTTCTGAGATCTGTCATTGACTTGAAACTGACATTACTTTATTTCTTTTTAACCAATAATCAATATAAAACTAACATCATCATCACTGTTAACCATTATCAATCAACTGCTGAATGAAAGATTCCCCAAGTCTCTTCTGAAGCTGTGTTGAGCCACTCTGCTCCATATTACTTTGGTATGCTTTTGAATTTCAACCACCCATCTTCCCTGTGCTCTTCTTCTTCTGTCCTTCGGTATCCAGTCTAATATTTCATCCAGTTATTTATCGGTGGCAGTTCTATAGATATTGTCCATAATACACACACATATATATTATAGAACTGACCACCAATAGATAACTGAAACATCAGGCTGAATACCAAAGACAGAAGACCACACGGAAGATGGGTGGGTGAAAAATGGAGGCAACTGGCTCAAGATAGACAGTTGTGGAAGACTTTAGTCAAGGCCGTATAGAAAACACAAGGCCATGACATTTGAGAGATGAGTTCCTTCCGTTTATGATGTCACTCTCATATTACACGGACTGATGCGTTGGTGTCGTGTTTGACGCCACACATGACAGCGTTGGAAACCAATTGGTAGCCATGGTTTCTGTGCAACATCAAAAGGAGAGAGAACTTATCTCTCTAATGTTATGGGCTTATGTTTTCTAGATGGCCTTGCTTTCATTTAGCAGTGGACTGATAATGATTGCATTTACCTTGGGCAACAGGTATTATGCAAGGGTCACATTGATGAAGAAATTAATCGGTTTATATAACTTGGTTGGACAGCTTTTGGAAGAAACACATTTCTCAAGAGCAATATGCTAATTACTATTATTCTTAAAAGAGAAGTGTTTAATCAATGCATCCTTTCAGTTCTTATATATGGAGTAGAGACTTGGACTTGACTAAAACACACATACAAAGGCTGCAGCAACTAAAAGTAGCATAGAAAGATGCATGTGTGATGTAACCAGGCAAGATAAGAGGAACTTTTGGATCAGGAAAGTGACAAGAATGGGTGGCACTATGATCTGAGTAAAATTCCTGAAATACTAATGGGCTGGACATATTGCCAAAGGAATAGACCACTGAAGGACAACCGAAATTCTAGACTAGATTCCAAGGGATAGGAAAAGACCACACAGGAGATAGGCGGATGAATTTCAAATGCATGCGGGCATGACATGGAGGAGATTGGAACAAAATAGACCATTGTGGAAGAAACTTGGGGAGACCATCAAACAGTGGATTGATAATGAGATATGCAATATATGCAGAGTTATTATAAATCAAACAGACAATTTCAACACCAAATACGTACATATATATATACAATATATGTGAAACAAGCAATCTAACAGATAACCACCATTTGTAGGGGAAAAAAATGATGAAATGATAAATTATGCTTTGCAGCTTTCCTGCATAGCAATTAGTACAAGTTAAGCCAGAGGAATATTTTTTTCTGATATTTCTGCTTTATCCTGACACATTTTTCAAGGCAATATTTTTAAAAATGGAAACTAATTCATGGTAGTTGGAAGTTTTCATCTCCTATCACTCTGTGCAACTTATATGGGTACTTATAATATTTATCTAGATTTTTCAACTAATATTGTTTCACATTACAGACCTGGGTAACAGGGCCATAGCCAGACAGAGGAATTAGAGGAGGCAGTTGATGACTGAGGTCGGGCAGAGGATATAAAACAGCTGTGGAAGTGGACTGTAGTGAGAGTCACAGAAGCGTATCTAGGGATTTCTGCGCCCGGGGTAAACCGCAAAATATTGCGCCCCAATCTGTCTTTCTATTTTCTACAAATGCATATCTATATATGTATATACAGTACTTGATCCGAACTCCAAAACATTATATATATCACTTAACTTAAAAAACTGTAACCTGTAACTTGCAAACAAATGTAATATGATTTCTGCAAAACCACACCATGCTGCAGGTTTCAAACATAATCAGCATATTAATGAGTTCAACCATAGATAAATTACAATCGTAATACAGAATCCAATAGCAACATCCCTAAACTCCTAACAACTTCACCACCAAAAGAAACCAAACATTTTTTAATAATAATATGAAACTGTAGTGAAGACAGAGTGCATAAGGTAGGGAAGACAGAGTGCATGAAAGAGATATTTTTAAGAAATTAATTAAGATATCTAACTATTGGCTTCAAAATTTAGCACTCTCATGAATGAACCTGAACCTCTACCCCAGAGTACCAAATGTCTTTCCCTGATGAGTGATCTGGTGTACAGTTATATATTATTAAAAAATGTTTTTTTTGTGGTGATGAAGTGGGGGGGGTTATTTGATTTTTGAAGGATATTCCCTCTTGTTAGGAGTTTAGGGATGTTGTTATTGGGTTCTGTATTAGGATTGTAATTTATCTGTGGTTGGACTGAACTCATTAATATATATATATATATATATATATATATATCATCATCATCATCATTGTCAACCATTATCAATCCACTGCTGGACGAAGGTCTCCCCAAGTTTCCTCCACAACGGTCTGTCTTGTGCCAGTCTCCTCCATGTCACCCCTGCATACTTTCGAATTTCATCCACCCATCTCCTATGTGGTCTTCTTCTGGGTCTTTTCCTGTCCCTTGGAATCCAATCTAAAATTTCGGCTGTCCATCGATGATCTGTCCTTCTGGCAGTATGTCCAGCCCATTGCCATTTCAGGGATTTAACTCTGATCATGATGTCTTGCACTCTTGTCATTTTTCGGATCCACGTGTTCCTCTTCTTATCTCTCCTGGTTACACCAAGCATGCACCTCTCCATGCTGCTTTGAGTTGTCTGCAGCCTTTGTATGTCTCTTTTAGTTAAGGTCCACGTCTCTGCACCATACGTAAGCACTGGAAGGATGCATTGATCAAACACTTTTCTTTTAAGACATAATGGCATATTGCTCTTGAAAATTATGCTGATTAATTTCTTCATCAATGTGACCCTCACTTGATATCTGCTGTCCAAGATAAACGTACGTGTCTGTTATCTCCAGCTTTTCTCCATCAATCGATAAATCTTCATTTCTTGTAAAAGCATTGAACATCACTTTTGTCTTCTGAGAGTTCATTTTTAATCCCACTTCTTTACTCTTGTCAGCAAGTTCCTGGATCATACTCTGCAGCTTTGATGGGGTAGTTGCAAAAATGACTACGTCATCAGCAAAACGAAGGTGGGTTAGATAATCTCCATTAATCTTTATCCCCTTGTTTTCCCAGCTCAGCGACTGAAAAACACCCTCCAATGTGGCATTAAAGAGCTTCGGAGATATGGTGTCCTCCCTTTCCAATTTTTACGTGCGTTGTATTTTCAAACAGCCTAATCTTTGCACTTGCATTTTCATAGATGTTATTAATAATATTAATGTATGCATCTTCAATTATATATATATATATATATATATATATATATATATATACAAGAGTGGAAGACATTGTGATCAGGGTAGAATCCGTGAAATGGCAATGGGCTGGACATGCTGCAAGAAAAACAGACTACCGATGGACAACTGAAATTTTAGACTGGTTTCCAAGGGACAGAAAAGGATCCAGAAGACCACACAGGAAATGGATGGATGAAATTCAAAAGCATGCCAGAGTAACATGGAGAAGATAGGCTCAAGGCAGACAGTTGTGGAATAAACTCTGGGGAACCTTCATCCAGCAATGGGTTGATAATGGTGATGATATATATATATATATATATGTTTCGGAGTTCGGGTTTTCAATTTCACATCAAATGGGCCGAAATTATCAGGCAGTCATGGCTCGTAGCCACAATAATGATCGAATATCCCCGAGAGAATCTTCAATGTGAATGACATCCTTATCTTATCCATCCAACTAAAGAAAAACAGCGGGCACCATTCTTATGAACAAAAGCTGTGGTTCTACTTTAGTTAGACGAACTGTACAACTACGTCTTCATTTACAAATGAAGGTAACTTGATCACACTAGTTACGTTAAATGAAAACTTTTACAAAAAGTTCGTAAGTTGGAAGCTTTCGACCTTATTGGGCAAAAGGAAACCCAGCTCAGGCTTTGCTCATTTTGGCCCTTTCCTGGCTACAGCCTTGCTGGGTAAGACCATATTAGACCTAAGATAAGGTTGAAAGCTTCCAACTTACGAACCTAAGTTTTCATTTAACGTAACTAGCGTGATCAAGTTACCTTTATTTGTTAATATTGTTACGTGTTTTGCCAATCATCGTCATACGTCTTCATTTCTGAATGTAAGCAAATAGCATCCTCTTAACATTTTGAGAAAGAAAATTTAACTGTAAGTGTACCCGAAACTGGTGAAGTTTCAATTATAAATTAAAGCAGATTGCAAGCAGTAATTTTTGCACCTTCTCTTGATCTGTGGCCAGGTCAATTTTTCCCACCCTTACGCCTCTAGTGAGTCACTAGGTTGGGCAAAAGGAAACCCAGCTCAGGCTTTGCTCATCTTGGCCCTTTCCTGGCTACAGCCTTGCTGGGTAAGACCATATTATACCAGACGAACAAGTTTCACTGTAGTATAGAAGAGCTGTGAGCATGTTAGGTTATTTAGTCATGATGATGTGTTGTCGGCTTTACCACAAAACTTAATGCATGTTGTGTTGTTATTTTTTTGTCTTCTAAATAGCTAAAATGCTTACTGTGGGTTACAGTGAACTACTTTGAATAAATATTACATCAAAGCATACTGGATCCTGATCTCCTTTGTGTAGGTTAGTGATGTTTGATAAACTGTATAAGTTTCTTTTACCTATAATGAGTTCACATGAACAGAAAACGAAGTTACATATTTACTGAGTTTGTATTCTCTATGTACCAGCATGGACTTTCATACGCATTGTGTTTCAGAGACTTCCACCGCATCTTCTTCCTACATGTTTTGAACTGTTCCTGCAGTGTCGTGTTTCACTGGTCTACTCCCTTAAGCTACTGCTGGTTCTACAGCATTCACTGTAATTATTATCATCAACCTTTGTACATACACTTCATTGTATTTACCATTTCATGTTTTATTTTCTGCCTTCCATCACACTGCCTGTGTTGCTGGCGTGACTGTGTTTCATGTATTTTTGTAACGAATAAAGCGAATTTTGAGAGTGCTCTGAAATGAAAACATTGACCATTATTATAAAAAAAGGTTATGATGTGAACAATTTATCTGAGAAATATTTTTGGGTTTTATAACACTTTTTTCTTTTTATCAAATATTAACCCTATGGTAGGTAGCAAGTTGAGAAAACTTAAAAATGCATAATCAAGAATTTTGCAAATTCAGTCTAAGAAACTTACACTGCCCACATAAGTAAAGAAATCCACAGTAGATAGTACATCTGGGAGTGAAATTATAGAAATTTACTCAAAAAGGCTTTCTTTTAGGCACACTGCCAGCAGGTAACCTTTTGAATTCAAACTTTGGAGAAAGCTGGCAAAATAGAAATAATATCAGTTAGCCATATATAATGAAAACATTTTGCTTCCCTTTCCCAAGAAAACATCATGGAGCCAGGACTTGGTCAGGGATTTAATGAAAATGGAGCTGTGGAAAGTGTGTGCCAGGATTCGTACTGACAGACAAAAATTCTGAATTTATAACTCTGATTTAGAACAACCAATTCCATAAAGTTATCGTTTCATGTGATTAAGATATGATCTCATCAAAATAACTATTCTCACTACATACATTTCCAGGGATTGTATTAACAATGAGTTTTCAATTTTTATGTAATCCTTTTAACAATTACTCTATTTACTGCAGTGGTTTAAACTATGATTAAATTTTGCATATTTCCTGAGAATTAAGAAAATACACTGAGTTTATGTCTAGTAATTCATATAAACAGCAGTTTTTGACCATGCTATGTATGGTCTTGATCACCCTCAACAGAATCAGAGGACTGGTTGCCAGATTTTAGGAGACATCCAAATAAGTGGGATTTGGTGAGGGATATCTGAATTGCAGTTTTTGGCTAGCAATATTTCAATTCAATACTTTCTTGAAAATGTAGAAATACTTTGTTCATAAAGGAGGTAATTTTTTCCCCAAGGGGACTGCAGAAATGTCTTCAGTTAGTAATGATAATGCTGTTTTTGGAAGATCATCTGGGCACATACTGTTTATGTTCACACAGTCTTGTGTTGATGCTTCAGTACGAGTCACCAAGGTATACTGAGTCCTGAGGGGGATGAAATAGGTATGGCATAAACTTTAGGGGTGTCTAGGGATAGAACAGGATCTCTGTTTTTTAGCAGACACTTTATAATAACAGGTTAAGAAGATGGGCCCTGGAGAGTTTACAGATCTTATAAGAAAATGAACAATGCTAAGGGACTGAACCAATAAATAGGGTTCTATTTTAGTGTTAGTGTAAGAGTTGGAAGTTTTTCATGTGGAAATCATAGAGAATTTTGTTTATTATAGATGGTGGGTATTGATGGGCTTCAGAAATTTTCTTAATTGTAGCAACTTCTTGTTTGAAGGATGATTCACTGTTGCAGACAATCCTGGCACAATTAGTATTTTAAAACAATAAATTTGTGAGTAGTGGTGGAATGCACTGGGAATATACCAAAACATCAACACAAGCCTGTGTGAGAACAAACAGGATGTGTTAAATGGTCTTTCAAAAATAGGGTTATCAGCACCAAACCTTGAAGGCATTTCTGCAGTCCCCCTCCCCCTTTGGAAAGAAAAAATAAAATAAAAAAACTCGACACCTTTATAAAGAAAGCAACTCTATGTTTTCAAGAAAGTATTGAAATATTGGTGACTACGAACTGCAATTCATGTATCGCTCACCAAATTCCATTTATGTAGATCTATCTACTAAAATCTGATAATTGTTTCTGCATCGCCAATTCAAGTAGTACTTCTGGCAACCAGTGCTTTGATTCAGTTGATCGCAGGTGATCAAAACTATAGCTCAGTCAAGAGCTTCTGCTTATATGAATTTAATTACTATACAAAACTTTGTGTATTTTTACTTACTTTTCACATAGTTAATGTTGCATGATGCCTGTTGTTTCAAACTATTCTGCTTATTTGATATCATAAGAGGTTTGGCATGTTTGTATCTTTTTTAAAACAACTTTGAAATTTTAGGTATTTTACATATGTACTATTTCCCAAATTTATATGTAATATCTGTTATGTTTACTTTTCTTGCCATTCCTGATGACTACAATTTGCCATGATAACCAGCTTCTCTAGCCGTTTGGGATGAAGTCTGTTACGTTTTGCTGTCATCACATTACCAGACTTTGAGAAGAGCCTTTCAGATGGAACTGAAGTTCCAACAATGCACAAATATTTTTGTGCAAGATCATAGAGCCCAGGATATACATATTTATTCCTTTCCCAGAACAACAATGGGTTTTCATTGCGATCTATAACTGGAAGTTGCAGATATTGCCTCAAGGAAACACTTATGCCACCCATAGTGTCACTGCTTGAACAATTTGTGCTGACAAGATTGTCATGAAAAGCCCATATGCTGTCTGTGCTTTGTACAGGTGACACAGGTGTTTCAGTAGCCTTCTCATGTTCATGCAACAAAGAATTAAGGCCAGTAATTGCACGTGAGCAGAACAAAACATTCTCAAAATGCAATCGCTTAAATCTTGGATCCAAGATTGTTGCTATGGCAATGCATTTTACATTTTCAACTGCCCCAAAACGTCTAGTGAAATTTTCGAGCAATGTTTTCTTTAACAATTCTGCACCATGTGCAACTGGTACATTTTGAATTGCCTTTTTGCAACAGCGCAACAAGGGAATTAAAGCACTCACAATTACATGATTTTGTGAAGATATTTCCCTTGTCACTTCTTCCACAGGCTTTAAAACTAACATGATGCTCTTTAATTCATCAATCTGGCTCTTGTGCAAGATCGGTGGTCCATCCACAACAGTTAAAACAGTTGCTATGTAGCCATATAATTGTATAAATCTCTCTAACATATAGAAAGTACTATTCCAACGGGTGCCTACTTCTTGAGTAAGTTTTAGTGTTTGCCCTTCAGCGACACCATCCTTCATTTGCTCAGCATGGAGCTTTTCTGTTGCACTTGCACTATGCTTGAAAAAAGTAACTGTCCTTTTTACTTCTCCTAATAAGTTTTTTATAATTTCTATAGCATTCAGAGAGTCTACTGCAACTAGATTTAGCAAATGTGCCACACAGTGTAAATGCCTGTGTTGTGAAAACATCTGCTGAGCTGCTTTCACAATGTTTGCACCACCATCAGTGACACAGCAAACAACTTTCTCATTAGTGATGTGCCATTCATTCATAACCTCCCGAAGAGCACTTTCAATGTTCTCTGAGGTATGTGGTGCTTTAAGAGGCTTTACAGCCAAATCCATACTTTGAGCATTACATTTGGTAATGAAATGTGCAGTAACACCAATATAACTCTTGCTATTTATATCAGTCCATATGTCTGTTGTGAGACACAACCACTTGGATTCCTCCAGTCTCTTAGATAAACCAATTTTTATCAGCTCATATTTCTTATCCAATAATGTGATGGTTTTGCGAGAGGGCACCTTGTACCTGGGATTCAGTTCCTTAACAAATGTTTTAAAACCTTCCCCAGATACTACATCCAGGGGTAAGGCATCTTTTGCTATAAAAAACAGCAAAGTATCAGTTATTCGTTGAGACCCTGCTCCAGTAGGTGTCATTGCTTGCTGCTGGGTCAAAGTTTCAAAGATTGTGGGTTGCCTTGCTCTGGAATGAGTTTCGTTAAATTGCCCAGAAACTGATGGCACTTCACTGTTTAATTGAAGATCATTCAGTACCTGAACATCGGGTGCAATACTACTGGTGTACATGCTTCTGTGCTTACGTTTAATGTGGTCCCACAAGTTTGAGGTATTTCGCGAATATGAAATTTGCTTTTCGCAAATCTTACATTTTACCTGTGTTAAACTAACCTGCTCGAAAAATTCCCACACATTACTTTTTTCTTCTTTTTAGAAAACGTCGCCATCTCCGTTAATCGACAATTTAAAAAATCGAACAGGAAAAAAGCAGAAAAAGTAAAGTAAACGTGAAGAACTGTGACACAAAAACGGTAAATTTGAACTAGCGCTTTGAAAAACTGAAGGAGAAAATTATTCGTGAAAACTATTCGTGAAAACTATCGATAGTTTCGATGTGTTACAAAAACTGTCGATTGTTTGTCGAGAGTTTTTACAAACCAGTCGATAGTTTATCGATAGTTTTATTTGGTCTATCGCACATCCCTACTTCTTTGCCAACTATCATAGCAGAGAATCTTCAAATTAAAAAATCAATTAAAATTCAACCAAAAGTGGAAGACAGATTTCAGGAGAAGCAAACGTTTGTCATTTTTCTTTCTTTTTTTAAGAAATGAACCTATTACAAGTAAGGTTTTTTTAGTATTCTGTCTTTTTTTTTCTCCACTATGTATAATAGATCCTGAACTAACAGAAATATCCCATCAGTTAGAACCTCCTTGGTTAGAGTCGTTCGGTGGCGTGATTGCTAGTTCTCTCCCTTCAATGGAAACAGTTGTTCTACATTAGGGTCTGGCGACAGTTAGGAGCCTCCAATTTAGGACAGCTGGTTCCATGCTCGCGGTAGTCATTGAACCGCAAACAAGCAAAATAAAAATATCAGTTAGTGGTATTCCATTTTTTTTTCTTACTTTCCTTCCTCCTTATCTTCGTAGGCTAATGATTATTGCACCTTTTCTAGAGCCAGGTAGGTTCCCAAGGTCCTGGTGATAAAAGAAGTGAGACATAAAAAATGCAACACTTCAGGGGCGGCGGAAAGTGAAGTTCGTTGCTCGGGCCCGAAATTTCGAATCATGGTGCACCCCCTTCCTTCCCGCTTGCCGAAACAAACAGAAAAAAAACAATGCCTAAGGAGCTTTGTTAGGGATTAGAACCACCCGACCACTTACCTAGAGTAACTTTCGAAGGCACATCACAACAAAAAATCGCACATATGCCAAAACATTTTGTTGGCTAAAATTATTAACCGGGCCCGGGCGGTTCCTCCGCCACTGCAACACTTGCGTTCTTCTAATATTTGAATTTAATTCCTCGAACTGGTAAGTTACCATCGTAAAACTCACACGCACTTAAATTTATCACGAAGGACCACATCAGCAGTATGCATCTAATCGCATGATGAAACAAGCGTGCCGCCTCAGTGGTCTAAGCGATGGCTTCTGACCATTCGTCCGAGATGGGTCCTGGTTCGAATCTCGGGGAGGCATGGATGTTGTGTTTGCGTACGGCACTGACTCTCTCCCTTCCCTGGAACCAGTGCCCCTAAATTTTAGGGACAGACGGCTGCTTATAGCCCACTGAGTTGCTCACAGTGGTCGTTAAACCTCCAATAATAATATTAATTTGCACATATCACTGGGATGAAGATCCGAATTTTTCAATACTTTCCGTTTGTTTGATCATGGCTTTGCGATTAATCGTAAAGCCATGGTTTGATTAACAGGTTTTTGTGTTTGTGTGGATGATGATCTAAAGTTAAGATCCTGAGAATTTTCCTTAACTAGTACCGAATGTACATGATAAAATACCAGAATATAATATTAGATTTGGACGAGTTTGCCTTAGATCATAGATAAAATGCCCAAGATACTAGATAGCCGCAATCCATGAGATGTGACAGCTTAAGTGCGATGTTGAGCAGGTTTAAGATTCTCCCTTATAAGTCAATGGATAGGAGTTTGGTACGGGAATTCGCTATTTACTCTTAGATTGTAAATAGCTAGTATACATTTAGCAGAGAAAATCGTAAAATTTAAATAAATAATAATTATGAAAAGCAAACAAATGCGGATACAAGCTGCAACGTCAAGGCGTATGACGGTAATTCAGTTTGATCTGAGCTTAAATTATACGAAAACGGCGCCTTAACACCAATACTACTAGGTCCTAATAGCTAGGTCCCAGGGCCCCGGAGGGAGGGTGGGGGTAAAGTCATCTGGGGGCTGAAGGGCTCTGTGTTCAACTACAAACCGCATTTTCCCACGAACACAGGCACAAGTTTAGCTTAGTTTTTAATATCCTGTTGTTAATTCGTTAATTTACTTCATCCTGTTGTTAATTCGTTAATTTACTTCATTAAGGAATAATTATGCCAAAAAAAAACAATTTCATAGAATGCAAAATATGAAATAAAAAGAAGTAGAAAGAAAACGGAACTATCTTTAAATATAAAAAATAAAGCACATTCTTTGAATTTGCTTGATGGTGGTTAAGCATCGCTTCCTTATTGCTGGACTCAAAATAACTAGCATGATTTTTTAACCAACTAGTGTGAATTTTTTTTTAGGTTACTATTCTGGTCTCTTTTCCGTGGATCCTAAGGAGGTTAGAACAAGATTTCTGGGCCGCCCGGGTGGCGCAGTGGTCTGAGCGATGGCCTCTGATCATTCGTCCGTAAGGAGTCCGGGTTCGAATCCCGTCAGGCATGGATGTTGTGTTTGTCTTACGACACTGGCTCGCTCTCTCCCTTCCCTGGAACCAGTGACCCTAAATTAGGGACGGGCGACTGCTTATAGCCCATTGAGTTGCTCACGGTGGTCGTTAAACCTCCAATAAAAAAAAAAGATTTCTGCAGATATCTTGGGTCTCTTAACTGTGAAGCTACAGAGTGAGAATTTGATGTTGTTTACATGATACCCTAAGGAGTTTCAGGTGTGTGTATTTTTGAATTTCGTGGTTTTGGGTTGCAGAAATCATGTTAATATCAAACCGGAATGAATAATGCTTCGCAGACGAGTAAAGTTTTAAATTTTAACGTTAAGTTTTGCTTTGAATTCGCGCTAACGTTTCATATATTTCAATTCAAAATAAAAATGGGAAGGAGCCTTAAAACAATTAAGAATTTTGTAAATCCAGCAACTTCTCACATATGGACGTTGCGTATCAAATGGTAAATCTAATTAGCTCCCTGATGCTTTGTTAAGGTTGTTGTTGATTGGAGGTTTAACGACCACCGTGAGCAACTCAATGGGCTATAAGCAGTCGCCCGTCCCTAATTTAGGGTCACTGGTTCCAGGGAAGGGCGAGAACCAGTGCCGTAAGACAAACACAACATCCATGCCTGATCGGGATTCGAACCCAGACCCCTTTCGGACGAACGATCAGAGGCCATCGCTTAGGCCACTGCGCCACCGGGGCGGCGCTTTGTTAAGGTTTCCGTGCTCAATGGTTGAGGAAAACTTTTATGATGACCAGTATCCTTTATATCTTATTGTCGAAATTTCTTCACGGCAACAAAGTACTAAAGAATTACCTAATTAGATTGGTTTTTAGTGATATTTGCAATTATTTATTAAATGGAGCTCTGGATGATACTGAAGGCCCCTAATTACTGGGTCGGGCAACAAATTCTGCACTACACTAAAGGTTCGACATTTCTGGATGAATGCAGTCCAGCAATTCCTCGTTCTACCAGGATTGCTTTATTATCTGAATTTCATAGTAAACCAGTAGTCGGTCATCTAGTCTAGGCATAGGTAAAACAAGATAAAAATTACGTGACGTTGCCAACTGGCCTCAATTATATAAAAGTATACTCGCATGCGTCCCCGCTTCAGTCATTTGTCAGTAAATTTGTATTATAATAATAGACCTGTCAGTCGCCTTATCTCTAATGCTACCAACTATGTATTCGAAGTGTTTTCTGTAGATTTATTGGGACCATATCCAGGGCCGGTGTAAGGCATGTGTGAAGTGTGCCACCTCACAGGGAGGCGTCAAAATTACCTTTAATTTTTTTAGCAGCGGAGAAGCGTAAAAAGGAGAAAGCAACCTATCCTATTTGCAAAGGACTTCCTTCATCCAATATTAAAAATATGCAGAAAGAATTGGGCTGTTTATCCTTTTAGTGTTGCTTAAATGAAAAGAAGCAATAGGATCATGAGCGCTTGTCCACAGCAGACGCAGTTGCATTCGCGTCTTTGCGGGCGTGATGAAAGGGGTAGCAAAGGTCACTTATGAAGGATGATGAGCCTATTGAAGATCTAACGATTGTAACGTATATTCTACTTTAACTTTCCTTTTGAGTTTCTTTATTCTATACGGCCGCGGATGGCCTAGTAGTCAACGTTCGTGACTGCCACGGAGGAACCTCAGGTTTGATCACAGAAGGTACGAACGACCGAACCACTAAATATCCGCCGTGCGTCGGATGGGCACGTTAAGTCGTCAGACCCCGGGTACTGTCCCGCGATAACAAATAAAGGAATCTTCCTCCCCTTTCTACCGCGCTTCCGTGTCACTTTCCTATCGGGCACTCTAGCCCAAATCTCCTAGCTTCCTATTTCTAAAAGTTGTTTAAGACCTGGGGTCAGACACTACCTTCCTAAAATCCTCTATACATATGATCTAATCTGCTCTGGGGGATTGATGTTATTGATGATGGAAATAATAGACGTGTTGTTGATTGCTGTTACACTGTGATTGGATGTTAAATCGCTGCTATTGTATTAAGTACTCTAAGGAACTGGATATGAGTGTGGAGTAAACAACATGTAAGCAGAATACACGTATTTGTAAGTACAACTATTCACTTTTTCCTTGAAATGCCTTAGGGTATCTTCTAACATTATATTGACTTTATTGACTTTAGTGCACATAACGTAATCACTGATGTCAGTGGCGTAGCCAGAAATTTCTTAAGGAGGGAGGAGTCCATGGGTTTGGTTCATTGGTGAAAGCCTCGTATACACATATACACTGAACAGCAATTGAATTAGAGACAACTGGCGTTATGTAAATGTGGCGCTGTGAACGGAAACGACATGACGTATGCAGCGATCCGACAATATAAGGAGTGATGTGACGGGAATAAGTAAAAGTCGGACGCAGTATGGGTAAGACGAAGGATCTAAGCGCATTTGATCGTGGGCAAATTGTCGGGGCCCGACGAATGGGTCACTCCATCTCGGAAGTCGTGCAGGCACTGGGATTTTCACGAGTCACTGTGTCATGGGTGCACCGTGAGTACATTGAATCCGGTAAAACCATCCCTGCAAGGGCCAACTGCCGTGGACAACAGCGTGTGGATGAGCGGGGTCATCGTCGGCTAGCTCGCATTGTAACAGCGGATAGACGAGCCACAGTGCAGGAAATCACTCGGAAATTTAACGTTGGTGCACAAAAACGTATAACCAGCCACACCATCCAGAACCATCTCCTTGCTATAGGGTACAGAAGCCATCGTCCCACAAGGGTACAGCTGCTGACCGCACATCACAGGGTGCAAAGATTAACATGGTGCGGGAACATCGCCACTGGACCCTAGACATGTGAAACATGTTGCCTGGACTGATGAGTCGAGATTCACGTTGGTACATGCGGATGGCAGGATACGAGTACGGCGCAAACCACATGAAGCGATGGATGCTTCTTGCCAGCAGGGTACTCTTTAAGCTGGATGGGGTGGCATTTTCGTCTGGGGACTATTCACGTGGACTGAAATGGGACCCCTGGTACGTGTGACATCGTCCCTCACAGGTCAACGTTACCGGGATATCCTGGACGACCATTTGCTCCCGTTTGTGCGTCTTCAACATCCAACTGCAGACCTCATCCTGCAACAAGACACTGCACCGTGCCATCGGTCCCGAATTGTGTCCGAATGGTTAGATGAACATTCCACCGACGTGACCTCGCTTCCTTGGCCAGCTAGGTCACCTGACCTCAACCCCATCGAGCACATCTGGGATGCCATCGAGAGAGATGTTCGAGGTTCTGACATCCCCCATTCCCCCTTCATCAAATCTTCGTGAACTGTGGGAGCTTGTTCAGGGGTCGTGGATCCGTATGGCTTCCTAACGTTTGCCGCCGTCATCAGGACGAAAGGTGGTGCTACACGTTACTAGACAGGCACCTCTAATTCAATTGCTCTTCAGTGTATATTGCTTTAAATTCGCGCTGTCTCCCCTCAATGGAAGGGGGGGTCAAATCCCGACCCCCGACCCTCCTCTTCTGGCTACGCCACTGACTGACGTTAAGGACTAAGTTCTACAGTTACAGCGGAGAAACAATTACGCTATGCGATGCATTATAAATTTGAATTTTACTTCCATCTTTTAGACATTATAATTACATCTTTGGAAGAAAGATTCATACATTTGAAATCTCACTGTGATACCTTCGCTTTTCTTTATAATGTAAACAAGCTCCAAGAAATGGCCATTGATCTGCTCAGTGAAAAATTTTCTAACCTTTCCAATGTTTTACAGTGCAAAGATTCAAAAGACATAAATTCTGATGAGTTAAAAGATGAATTGAAAGTGCTTTCGACTTTAGTGGAGCCTGGTATTGGTCCGATAGAAACTTTAAAATTCATTAACCGACACAATTTTGCCCTTAATGTAAGGCATTCCTTATCCGACTGACTGCCTGTAACTGTAGCTAGTGGGGAGAGAATTTTCTACAAACTTAAGCTTATCAAAACATACTTGCGGTCAACTACAGTATGTCACAGAGCCGTTTGAGTGGACTAGCAGTGATTTCAATTGAACATCAATTAGCTAAAAAATTAGGCTGCACAGAAGCAGTCAAAGAATTTGCAAGATCTAAAGTCAGAAAAGTCCCTTGTATTTGAACTATCTTTATATTATTTTCTTCTTTTCCTGTTTAAACAAAATTATCAATTATTTTGGGGTAATTTATTGATTACGAAATTCTGTGATGTAATGAAAATGTAGTTTTTTTTCATTATATCACAGAATTTTATTGGTACATTTAATTTGTAATGTATTAAAAGCTCAATAAATCGGTTCATTAACAAGTGGGCTCATAAATTTCTATTTCATTCCAATTTTTATCAAGTACTAAGCTTGCTGTCGAGTACTAAGTTTCTCATTTAGAATGCTTAGTACTCGACAGTAAGCAGGCTTTCTGCATCTAAAGGAATAAATATGGAAATAAAAAAGTTTAATTGGCTTCCTTATTAATGCAATAGTATATTTACACCGACGAGCCCTTACATTATGACCAACCCTAGCCTAGAGAAATGAGAGCACCTGGAGATCGAACGGTGGCGCAGTGAAGTTCACACAGTGGATATAAATGTTATACAACCCGAGGACCGGCTTTCGGTTAGTACAGTGTTCCGAGTCAGATTGATAAAAGGTGCCGATTTGTCGGAGTTTGAAAAAAGAGAAATTGTGATGGCACGGCGCTTCCGAACTACGATCTCGGAAACGGCGTGGCTTGTGGGTTGTTCACGTGCAGCTGTAGTGAGTACGTATCAAAAGTGGTACACAGATGTCCAAGGGATGAACCGTAGTGCAGTCGGGTGTCGCTCGCATCTCATTGATGCCACAGAGGAGCGGAGAGTGTCGCGCATTGTTCACAGCAACCGCAGGGCCACAGTGCGACAAATCACCTGCAGCTACAACAGTGATGATCAGGGCAATGTGTCACAGTACACAGTTCATCGCAGCCTTCTGCGCATGGGCCTGCGTAGCCGAAGATCCAGCCGGGTCCCTATGCTAACTGCACGTTATCGCCAACAACGTATGAAGTGGGCCCAAGATAATCGAGATTGGACCGTGGATGATTGGAAGAAAGTTGCCTGGTCTGACGAATCAAGAATCCTGGTGCATCACGTAGACGGCCGAGCGCGGATACGCAGATTACCAACGGAGGCTATGGCACCTGGATGCACTGTTGAGTGCAAACAGGCAGGCGGGGGCGGTGTTATGCTGTGGGCGATGCTTTCTTGCGACACTTTAGGCTCCATTATTCCAATAACACAATCCCTGACAGCTGTCAGGTATCTGAACATCGTTGCGGACCAAGTTCACCCATTCATGGCAACTGTGTTCCCTGCTGGGGATGATCATTACCAAGAGAAAAATGCGCCATGCCACACTGCCAGAATCGTCAAGGAGTGGTTCGAGGAACATGCTGGTGAGTTTCTATTAAAGCCCTGGCCTCCAAATTCACCTGGCATGAACCCAATCGAACAATTATGGTTCTACTTTGAAAAGCGGGTTTTCGTTAAATCACCACCACCCCGAAACGTACGGGAACTGAAGGGTCCGCTGATGACATTATTGTACCACATACACCACGATGCCTATCACCACCTCATCGAATAGATGCCTCGCCGAGTGGCCGCTGTTTTGCGGTCTAAAGGGGAACATACAGTTTATTAGGTAGGTGGTCATAATGTAATGACTCAACGGTGTATATACAATATCGTTTTAGGTTGTGACAATGTTTTTCTACAATATTTGAACTTCGTGTACTTGGTGTAATAATTATAAAATTTTGGAGAAATGTAAACTTTATTTTTATGAAGGAAAAATATTTAACACATTTTGTATTGAAATGTGAAGTAGAGAGGGAAGGAAAAAGAGTGAAACCCATGGTTGATTATGAGCTGAAAAATATTTGCTATAAGGAAGAATAAGAACAACGAATTCGTAACAATGTTGCGGCAATTAAAGAGGAGAAGGGGCGGCAAAGGGAAAGGCGCGCAGAGCGGAACTTTGGCTAGCACCGGCCCTGACCATATCCTTCATTGAGAAAAATAAATCTATATCCTTTATTAAGAAATACAAAGCTATAGTTGAGAAGAATAAAGCTTTATTGAGAAAAATTAAGTATTAGTTGTAACTAAAGACATTGGAAGATAATAGACTGGCAAAGAGCATGCTTCTCCCTGCATACATAGAAAGCCGCCATTGTAGAAAGTAACTAAGGTATTTCAGTTTTTAATCTTTGAGATTTTGATACATCTTTAAGATTTAAGTTATGTGACGCGAAATTTTCCTGTTTAGTAGTTTTATTTTTATTTTTATTTTTTTCTGCTCTGTGCACCCAGTTGTATCAGAATATTATGACCACCTACCTAATAATGGAAATAACCACCCTTAGCCCAGATGACAACGGCGAAACGGCGTGGCATGGAGGCAATGAGGCCCTAGAAGGTTGCCCGAGGCACACGTGCCCATTCGGACAGCAGCAGAGCACTGAGGTGCAGGAGATGACTTGGTTGTGGGTCGACACGTCGGACCTGTCAATCCAAATAGTCCCACAAGTGATCTGTGAGATTGAAGTTGGGCTATTTGGTCTGCCAAGGGAGAACGGAGACATCGCTGTCGTGTTCCTGGAACCAGTCACTCCCCCTAAGCGACCTGGCAGGGCGCATTGTCCTGTTGGTAGACACCATCACCACCAGGGTAAACGTCCAGCATGAAGGGACACATATGGTCAACGAGGATGGACAGGGAGTCATTGGCGTTCAGGGACCCATTCAGTGGTACCAGCTGTCCCAGCTCATACCAGGAAAATATCCCTCAGACATGCACAGCGTCACCGCCGCCCTGTACTTGACCAACAAGTGTGTCCGGGTGTTGGTTCTCGTGTGTCTGACGTCATATCCGCCACCGTCCGTCACTTCTGTGGAGTAGAAACATCGATTCGTCTGAGAAAGCAAACTTTTCCCACTCTTCCGCTGTCCAATGACGGTAGTCCCATGAGAACTGTAGGCGTCGTTGCCGATGGACCTGGATTCACATGAATGCTTTCGCGCAGCGTCGACTCAGGAGACTCATGCGTAACAGGGTTCGCTCTACTGTTATCGGGACACGTACCTGGGTGCCCCAGCATTCATTTGGTTGTCAATTGCTGCACTCTTGCGTGTCGATTGCCCTTTACCAGTCGACAGAGGCGATATTGTCCTCTGGGATCGATGGCCTTTGGGGCTCCACAGTTATGACGTGGCAGGTACTTGGGGTACCAGCGGTGTATTATTGTACCAGCGGTGTATTCTTGGTACACCCTTACTACAGCACCTCGCGAACATAGCATGGAATCTACTGTTTCTGAGATGCTTCCAACCTTGGCGCTGTAGCCGATGATCATTCCTTTTTGAACGTCCGTCAAATCACTACCTCTGCCCATTGTACTTACGTTAACCAGTATGGCTCATCTGTCCTGGCCGGCCGCTTATATCTCCGTGTGGTCGACCTTATCACCTGCACTCTGTGACGCACCTGGGCGGGTACACTGTGATTCCGGGGGGGGGGGTTAAATTATTCTGATACGACCGTGTATATGGCCGGCCGTGATATAGCCTCGTATTTTTCTGCTTATTTGTTTTTCTCGGATAGGTGCACTTGTTGGTGGTACGACAAACTTTGTTTCTTTTCTTTTCTTCCCGAAATGCAAAATGACTCAACAGATGCAAATTTTCTAAGCAAACCTTCTTAAGCGCATCTCTGTTTTGTCCGCGTTTTAAAATTTTTTTATTTTTCGAAATGAAACTGCCATAACAGAGTGGAAGCTAGATAAAACCAATCGTGCATCCATAACTCTCCCAGATCCTAAAACCTGCATGTCCAACATAATTGCGCACGATTGCAGCTCTCTTTCATTTTATGGTAATACATACAGCTTGTCTAGAATTTTTTTGAACTTGTTAGTTCCCGCTATGTCTTTTACGGTATCCTTTATTGCGAACTTCATTCTGTGGATGGCACAGTGCCACTCAATAATACATGTTATCTTTGAATAATTTTGAGACACATCCACGATACCCAATCATCACAGCTGCTCCATCACAAATTAGTGATATTACATTCTTTATGAGAAATTCTTCCGTCATACCAAGAGATTCATGATGTGAAATAAGAGCTGTGAATATTCCATTGGCTGTGACATCATAAAGTCTATTAATCCAATGCATACATAAGTTTATGGGACTTGTTAGGCTGAATATTTGAAGAAACGTTAAAATAAACACTATTTGTTCAGATATTTTTATGGGTTTACTGGGTTCTTTTTTTTTTTTTTTTTGATTGAAGGTTTAACGACCACCGTGAGCAACTCAACGGGATATAAGCAGTCGCCCGTCCCTAATGTAGGGTCACTGGTTCCAGGGAAGGGAAAGAGCCAGTGCCGTAAGACAAACACAAAATTCATGCCTCACCGGGATTCGAACCCGGACCCCGTTCGGACGAATGATCAGAGGCCATCGCTTAGACCACTGCGCCACCGGGGCGGCTTTACTGGGTTCATAAGTTATTAGTGATATTTAACATTTCGAGTCAAGAATGTTCTTCATCAGTAAATTTCTCATTTCACGTCCTGTGTGGTTAATACACTGCTTGACATTGAAATTGCTTCACCCAGAAAGAATGAGTCGAAGAACACCAGAGGCATAGAATATGAGGTGAATAATACATAATTACATTTTCTAGGCAGTACATCAGTTTGACAAGATACAGGACAGGATCATGTGACAGCAGTCAATACCTAGTGTGACCGCCATGTTGCAATGCAATCAGACACACGGAGCGACGTAGAGTGATAACTCTCTGATATTATCCTTGGGTAACTGGGACCACGCAACGTTTATCTGGTTCCACAATTCAGCGGCATCCCGGGCCGACCGAGGAGAGGCATGCAAGCGTAGTCTACTACATGGTTGATGGATGATAGATCTATAGAGATCTAGTTGGCCATTGAAGCATACGAACCTCTTGTCCACACACTCGGCAGATGTTAGCGGTGTGTGGCCGAGCGTTATCTTTCAGGAAAATGGCTTTCGAGATACCACTCAGAAACGGCAAAAACACATGCTGCAAAACATCATTCACCTAGTGCCAGGATGTCACCGTGCCCGTTATGCGTATCAGAGGGGATTGTCTACCGTAACTAACGGTACCCCGTTTGAGGATTCCTGGTTGGCGAGACATTTTCTCTTCGCGGATATCAGCTAGGCCCTGTGGCCAAGTTGTTGCCAGGCGCGGATTCGTCGATCTTCAGTACCCAAGGCAGAACCGGGATGCATCGCTGGCCACGACACAATGCCATCCCTGCCACCACGGAGCTCCACCACGACACCAGCTGACACAATGGCTGCGGAGAGCGTAGACCTGCTTTGCCAGTCTTCGGTTCACCGCTCAAGTCGTGACGGGTTTGTTCATGGCCGCTGCTGCAGTCCGTTGAATGTTTTCTGTATTGGCTTATGGCTCCGCAATTGCCCTGTGACGAATATGCCGATAGATCCTTGCTAACGTCCACTTTATTTTACCGGCCCCCCTACGGTGAATGGAGGTGCCTTCTTGTAATCACTGTTACCAACATTCAGATGATAACCCGGTGGCATTCACATGCTAACTAGGTGAATGATTCGACGAATCGACCAACCAGCTTCACAGAGGCCTACGCTTCTGTCGCTTTCCAACGCGTGCAGCTGATCATATGGTTGGCGATGAAGTCAACGAGGCACCTTCGGTACTTGGGCATGCTGTAGCAGTTCCATACACTCTGTTACTTTGTTCAGAACGACCTGGAGCACGAGACATAAATGGCTTCAGCGGCTCATGTTTACCCTTTTATTTCTCGCACATCTTACGCAATTGATTGCTTACTCTAATGGTTCACACATATCCTGCCTGTTTGCACACACTTACCAATTAGCATAGCAATACTCCGGCTCCTTCTGGGTAGGGAAATTTCAATATCGTGCGATGCATATTGATTCGAGCATTTGTTGAATGCGACCCATATAAACACCTAACTATAAAAAAATTTCACCCTCAAATTATTAAATGATTAATTATTTCTTGTTATTTTTCAAGTTGTGCAAAGTATTTCCGCAGTTATGTCTTTTTGATGAAACAGTGATTTCAGACAGTTTCTATTTTCTCCTTATCCACATTAACTAATTTTACTGCAGCTTAATGGCATGAACTTTCTTTGTGGTCAAGGACTTTTTTCTTCATGAGGTTAGCTGCTGTTTCTGATTTTCACCATAAAATATTAAAGCACAATTTACCCATTCTTTTTCAATTTTTATTCCCATAATTTTCTTGACACCTAAGCTTACAATTTTCTTGCAGGTCGACCAGCCAAGGTTTCATTCTTTGATGAAAAGCCAGCCGTTATTCTTAAGAAATTCGTTGTCTGGGTTAAAGACGAAAAAATACTCAAACACCCTTTAGCTCCAATACCCCCAAATTTCCTCAGACACTCCCCATAAAAAACAACACCGCTCCCTTTGGAGGACTGTACTCCCCCACACAGAGGTGCATGTTTATACATATACTTTTTAATTTTTGCTTTAGTCTTTTTTATTATCACATACACGGTCGAGTCACATTATTGTGACCACCAGCTAATATCCAGAGTAACCGCCGTGTGCAGCACGGACAGCAGCTAGACGGGCTGGGAGTGACTCAGTAAGGTGCTTGAAAGTGTTCACAGGTATGTGGAGCCATGCTGACGGCACGGCATCTGACAGTTGCTAGGGGTGGGTGGTGGAGGATCCATAGTGCGAAAAACACGATCGAGGTGGTCCCACAGATGCTCAATTGGGTTTAAGTCTGGGGAATTAGGTGGCCAGGGAAGTACTTTGAAGTCTTCATTGTGCTCTTCCAACCACTCTTGGACATTTCTAGCTGTGTGACACGTCGCATTGTCATTCTGGAAGATCCCATCCGCCCCAAGGAAGACAATCGGCATGTATGTGCGTACGTGGTCTGCAAGGATGGATTCATAAGGAATTCGGTACATAGTACCTTCCACAGGTATGAGTGGACCTAAGGAATGTCACGAAAACATTCCCCAGACCATAACGCTGCCCCCACCAGCTTGTGCTTTTCCAGAAATGGTTGAAGGTGTTTGTTCTTCGATGTTTCTTGCTTTATACGCCAACGTCCATCCGTCCGATGAAGCAGAAAACTGACTCATCAGAAAAGGCTATAACGAAGTGAATTTCTCCGTCATTTTTATCCGCGCCAGGATTCGAACCCGGGTCCCTACATTCCGGAATAAGTTGCTCTACCAATTGAGCTACGTGGACGTTTATTCTGACTGCAATCTGCCTTTATGTCGTGTGCGTCCTGCTGGAAGGTACGTCACATCTCCCCCCGAAAGAGGGCCGGGGGCATGGCCCACGGGTCAGCCGTGACCATGAATCGTTGCAGGCAGCCGTCCACTGTAGAACGTGCACTTGAGAACTCCCAGTCAATCTGGTGTGTGGAATGCAACGTCACACACATTTATTTTTCGAAGCGCTGGAGAAGGGATTCTCTGATTTTTCCTATCTCGCGGTGTGGAAAGAACATCACACCATTGCAAGATTTTGAACGGTCGGGTCATCCGGATAGTTTGGGCGCCATTAGAACGAAGTAAATTTCTCCGTCATTTTTATCAGCGCCAGGATTCGAACCCGGGTCCCTTCATTCCGGAATAAGTTGCTCTACCAATTGAGCTACGCGGACGTTTATTCTGACTGCAATCTGCCTTTATGTCGTGTGCGTCCTGCTGGCAGGTACGTCACAAGGCAATCCTTTGACAATCAGCGGAGGTCCAATTCCGATACTGCCATGCAAATGTAAGCCTTTTCTGCCGATGCACCTTCGTCAAAATAGGTGCAGTGACTATCCGTCTGCATTGGAGCCCCATACGCAGCAGGGTTCGCTGAACTTAATCAACCTGGTCTAGTGGCCACCTAAATTGGCAACAGTGCAAAATAATGGTGAGAGAAATGTCCTCAACTAATGGCCATTTAGGATTTCCGTATGGGGAGGCCCAAAATATTGAAGATGCAATTAAAAACACCCCAGAGAAAGATCTCTTGAAATATTGGGAAGCAATAAAAGTATCTCTGCCATATTAAAATGCTTTCCCAACGATTCGTTAAATGTATATTTTAAAACATATACATATAAATATATTTAAAAATAAGCATCCAATAACAATAACGAAGGACCAAGTGTACCTCATGGGGAGAGCCACCCCCACTAGGTGTGCAGCTATCCTCAACCAACTGTAAAGTATATTCTATTTTAACTTTCCTTTCGAGTTTCTTTTTCTTTGTAGATTTGAGTTTGTTCTCTTAGACATTTTCAAACCTTAACGGTATGTATTTTCCCTCAAACGAGAATAATGTTGGCAACACCCTGAGGTCGGAACAAGTGTGACGTGTAGTGTGACTGGATAAGAACGATAGATAAAAAGGCAATGCAGCGGTTGTTTAAGGGGATTGATGTTATTGATGATAGACGTGCTGTTATGCTGTGGTTGGATGTTAAATCCCTGATACTGTATCGAGTAAGCAAATAAACCATATATGAGTGTGGAGTACACAACCCATGCAAGCACAATAAAAGTATTTGTAAGTACTACTTGACCTCTTTCTTGTAAGGTGTATGGGTATCTCCTAATATTGCATTAACTTAGCACACATAACCTAATTACTGACGTAAGGACTAAGTTACAGCGGAAAGAAAATTACATTATACAACAGCCAAGGATCAGCTGTCACAAACAAAAAATGACCAATAATTAATCGGAAGTAGCTATGCTATGGAAACGAAGATAATTGTTGGGACGGGCAGGAAATATAAATGAGGCAATTCGCCTGTTTTGAAATAATATACTGTATTTAAAGTAATGTATTCAGTGAAAAGCGCGGACTTTGTTAATGCACATTTCCAACATTTTGTCTTTTTTGAGCTTCTGGTTGCACTCCATGTTCGCAAAAAAGACGTTTGGTTCACATCATTTGTTTACTTGATTTCGATACTGTGACGTGTCTGCACCGCAGGACGCACATGAAATACTTGTACGTCATGACAAACTTGTACGTTATGTTGGCCCCCGAACTTCCAATATGACCCGGCTGTTAAGTTTCTCGCAATGATGTGACGTTCTTTCCACACGGCGAGACAGGAAAAATGAGAATCCCTTCTTCAACGCTTCGAAAAAATAAATCAGTGTGATGTTACGTTCCACACGCCAAATTGTCTGGGATTTCTCAAATGCAAGTTCTTCATGGGATGACTGCCTACAGCGACACACGGTCCTGGCTGACCCGTGGACCATGCCCCGGCCCTATGTCGAGGGGGGGGGGGGTTACTGGCCAGCACGGCAAGACGCACATGAGATAAAGGCAGATAGCAGTGAGAGGACATGTCCGCGTAGCTAAGTTGGGAGAGCGACTTACTCCGGAGTGAGGGGGGACCCGGATTCGATGGCTGCCGCGGACAAACTTGTACGTTATAACACTTAATAATGCACTCCTCCTCTTTTATAATTTAATCACCTCCACGAGCGAGAAATAAAAGAGTGATCACGGTAGTTGAGAGCTTCATGGTTATGATGAGCAAATCTTTAAACCAATGACATTGTTTATGGTAAGATAAGATGGCGAATCTGGTGATGTAAACGACGAAATGAATAACGGCTGGATTGAAAACGTGTGACCAACTATAAGAAAAGATTTCTGTGAAAGGGGCATTTTTAAAATATTGATGAAGCAGTGTATTTCACTGCCTCCTCCCGCTCCACATGACCTACAAGATTAAGGGTGAAATGTGCAAAAATGGAAAATTATCCGAAGATCAACAGGTTGTCCTGATTTGTTCAATTATGAGTGGGACTGAAAAAAAAAAGACAATCTTAGTAGCAGGCAAATCGAAAAATTCAAGATGTTTTAAAAGCACTTAAAATCTTCCAGCAATGTTCCGAGTTAGTAAAAAAAGCCTGGATAATACCGCCCATTTTTGAAAAGAAGTGCGCAACTGTCATGTTTTTACATTTAGTGGAAAATAAACCATAAAGTAATTTAACATTAAAAAAATAATAATAATTATGCGGTGGGGGCCGACTTCGTACTTGACCCATGCTTTCGCATCTCACACTATGAGAGTTCAAGGGAACCCCGGAAAACCATGAACTGGGTCGAATACAAAAATAATTAATGATAGAATGAATTATACGAAAATCTTGAACACAGCAAATAGTTACCTAGTAAATAATAAAATGTAAACAAATCAATTTTGAACAACGTGAGTTGAACATATAGATTAATTTTTCATTCAAGTATAGAGTCCAAACAACGTGGAGTCCTAATACGCTTGATGTCCGTAATTAAAGTTCATATTTCCAAGGTGATACCACAGGTGGAACTACCCAGTCTTCGCATAAATACTGTTAAAAGCGTTCGACAGATGGCGCGCAACAGGTGTGCAACGTCACCGACCAGCCACGAGGCATGAAACAGCTAGTGAATCATTGTGCGTTCAGTCACAGAGGAGATAATGTGTTTCGTGAAGTACTTGCCATGGAGTGGAGCTATTATGAGAAGCGTGTTGCCGTAATAGCGCTGTTCAGAGTTGGAAAATCATCTTTCGAGATTTTCAACATGCTGAAGAAGCTGAAAATCAGCCGAATTTTTGTCTATCGGACCATAAAAAGGTTCCTTGAGACTGGGACCGTCGCTGACCACCCCAGAAAGGGTTGGCCACGTACCATGAAGACTACTCTCCTGGAGAAAGCAGTGGCTGCTCGAATTCGATGAAACCCTGTCAGAAAACAATCAGTGATGGCTCGTGAGCCGAACATTTCAAGAATGTCGATGTCACGCGTGTTGCGGAGTGACCTAAGCGTGAGAATTTACCGGCGGCGTACAGGGCACTTCCTCACTCCACAACTGAAGCAGCAGAGGGTGCTATAAGCGAAACGTTTGCTGCAGCGTTACGCAGACAATCGCCACAGTCAGATCCTTTTCTCTGATGAAAAAATTTTCACTATTGAAAAGGCTTTCAACTGCCAAAATAATAGGGTATACGCGTCAACCTCACGAGAAGCTCAGGAGAAAGTTCCAATGATCACGAGGAGCCATCATACTGCTTCTGTCATGGTTTGGTGGAGAGTCTTGTACAGGAGTGAAAATATCCGCCAAAGTCTACTAGGACAGGGTTTTGGAGCCAGTGGTAAAAACATGTGTGTCACACCCTCTTCCAAAACCGACAGAGGAGCTTCCAGCAGGATTCCGCACGTGCTCACAAGACCAAGTCAACACAAGAATGGCTTCAGGCGAATTTGCCAGACTTAATTTCTCCAGCTGATTGGCCTTCAAGCAACCAAGACCTCAACCCATTGGACTATAAGTTGTGGGCCACACTGGAGGACGCGGCCTGCAGAAAGAGACACTCCAGTGTTTACAGTCTCCAACGCTCTTTGGTGCGGGCAGTAGCAGATTTCCCTGTGGAGACCCTGCGTAAAGCTATTGATGAGTTGCCACAGAGACTGAAGGACTGTGTGAAGGCAAAAGGATGCAATTTTGAAAAGTGATTGATGCCATGTATTCACAAGTGTACTACTTACATCATATCACAGGTATATTAAAAATCTTTAAATTTCTTTTGTTATGTCATTGAATACTTTGTAACAGTATTTATGGTAAGACTAGGTATTGCTCAGAATGACTTCAAATTTGATATGAGAACTCCTGAGACGATGCTATTTTGTTTGACGGGAAAACAAAAATTAGTTCCAAAACTAATTTCCAGGGGATAAGTGGCATTTTATCACAGTAGGGGAAAAAAGAAAACTTTCAGTACAGTAGGCACATTTTGTGGTTACACAACATATTCGATAGGCCGCCCTCCGTTTTCTGCAACATGCAAAATTAGCAAAACAGCATGCTGAACCACAGATCGCAGTGTTCCACTGGAAATTTGTGGTTATGACGCATGTTGCTTGCCTTGAGGAGCACCAAGTTTGCTATGTGACTACGATAGACGATATTCTTTAGGCACATTTGCGGTTAAAGCCTCAAAGCCAAAGTTACCCGAGTACAAATCCGATGAGTGCGCTGACCAAGTTGTAAGAAACTGGCGGGTGATTATTTATCGGAAAAAAAGTGTTCAGTGATGAATTCCGCTGTGAAACTACACCAACCTGTGACTTTTGAAGAAGGAAGTGAAACCTTACGCATGTTGTGTGGATTTTTTGTTGCCCAAATTCTGCAGCTGTGCGTATTAACATACCCATGCACATGAAAACGAACTTCGTCTGTCCACAAAATGTTTCATGGCCATTCGCTGTCTAATCAGCCCGAGCAAGATACCGCAATGTGAATGCTTCTCGTGCACGCCGGGCTCTGGGAATCAGGTGCTGAGCACGGTAAATCTAAGGATAACAGCGCAGTATTCCTACTTTGCGACCCGTGCTTGAGGCTTGTCTAAAGACTGAGGGATACACCGTGCGCTACTGCTTCCCACAACATTTGATATCTTGTCTTCCTCTAACGCTGTCGCTACATTCTCCACGGTCTGCTGGTCGGCTGGCTTCGGTCATTTGCCAGCAGGGACGGCCTGGGACACCGGGATATTTCGCGGTGGTCCACTCGAGAAATGGCCCACTATTTCTCGTATCCTCTTTGTCTGGATTTTTTGGAAAGTACGAATAATATTTTTGGTACTTATGAATAAGAATCCTTAACTTCATTTGAGCTTTATATTATTTCTAAAACGCAATTGTCTTAAAAAATTGGCGTTTCATTCTCTTTATATATATGTTGGCCGTTTTATCTAAAATAGGAAAGAACATTCTCTCTACTTCACTAAAAAATTTGCCGCAGGACCAAGCACCCTGTTTTAAATAAATTAAGCTAACTAAATTAAGCCAACTAAATTAAACTAACTATGATTAAGTGTAGGTCGTTGGACGTGGAGTCAAAAGGAAGCTGGTAGGCCTTACTGTCCTTTGTAATATTGAAGAAGACACTATTAACAATTTTGATGATCCATCATCCGCAAACCCTTATTCATGTATACACACATAGAATAGAAAGCGATTTTCTGGCAGAGATATTCCAAACGCAGTGTCCCACTCACATTTATCTTAAAGGAAACAACGATTTATATACCGGTTCTGGTTCATGGATCAAAATGGCAATTCAGGAGTTAAAATAATGGGTAGACTTTAAAAGGGCGTCTATTCAAAGAGGTGGTACGAATACCGCTGCGCAGTACACGATCAGTGACCAAATAAAAATAATTATCTGATACACGCGCCCCCCCCCCCCCTTTAGAGCATGGCTTGATATGCTGCATTTATGAGTTGATTTTTAAAGTTCTTTCACCCTTAAATTGCTGCTAAAATTTGTTCACGACTGAATTAGTTTTACAATGCATATTTCAACAATTCTTTTTCATCCAGGAGTTAACCGAACTTTTTTCATGAGGTAATTTACGAGGTGTTCCCCTGTGGGTACGAACAGTGTTTCTGTATTGATGGACCACAAGACTAAATTTCCCGGCCTGCTTCGTCGACCCAATCCGCTCCTGTTTGCCAGGTTTGACTCCAAAGAATCTGTCTTTTCAAATTTCTGGTTCATTTTACATAAACCATTTGCAGCCATTGGCCTAGTTTTTAAGCCCTTTAGCATTCTTAATCTGCGCAGTGCTGTTAAGGCACAGCTATTTTTCTGGTACGAGAAGTGCACGATCTTTTGGTGACTGTGCCATTGCGATTTAAAACACGTTGACTACTCACGTACAGTTAAATGTCTCATTTCTCAGATGCCTGCTTTTACAGCAGCTTCTTTCCAAGCATGCCGCAGGCACTTGTAATTTGTATATTTGGACAGTGGCGAGAAAACATCTCCCCAAAACTTTGGGAAGCGATGAAAATATCTCCGCCATATTAAAGTGCGTAAAATATATACTTAAAACATTTTCAAATATATTTAAAAATAAGATGCCAATAACAAAAAAACGAAGGACAAAGCGATACCTCTTGGAAAGGGCCCGGGCCCTTGGGCTACCCCCACTGAGTACACCACTATAGTAGTGTGTATAGCTGCAGCTACTTATTGTTACACTGTTAAAAAATTTATGGTAGGTTGCACCAAAAAGCGGTGCAACAGCAGCTGCACCACTTTCTGAGAAAAGATACACCATGGTGTGGTGCTAACAAAACCCAACAACATGATGCAACTTTGCACCACATTATGGTGCTAGGTTTCATCATGTTGTCGGGTTTTGTTCACACCACACAATGGCGTATCTTTTCTCAGAAAGTGGTGCAGTTGGTGTAGCACCACTTTTTGGTGTGACCTACCATCAAATTTCCAACAGTGTGCACGTGATTACAGGCCGCGCATGGCCTAGTGGCCAACGTTCGTGACTACCATGGAAAAGTATCGGGATCGATCTCAGGCAGTTTCGGAAGTAAGGATACTATATAATCAAAATACACACGTACATGTGGATCTAAGATGAGTCGCTGCATTGTATCTATAAGCCGCTGAAAAGTAGATCGCGCAGCAGCGAGTCCAAAAAGTACGAAGAATTGGATATGTCCCAAAAGGCGTTGCGAATTCGGTTTTGTCTTCCGAAACTGGATGTAAACTACACTGCTGGTCACCCAAAATGCAACACCAAGAAGGAAGCATCATCAGATTTGCCTGAAATTCGCAGCATGCGTCGCCCGCGAGAAGACATGCTAACGATTAGCACTCAAGGACATATGCAAATCATATGCGCCCGGCACGCCACCGAGAAGCACTATAATAAGGGTGCACAGAAGGCGGGTGTAAGTAGTGGAAGTGTGTTGTGCTGCCAGACCGGTGCGTGGGAAGCTTTCTGATGCCTCGTCGCAGAATACGGCAGTCATTCCAGCACGTTTCGGAGTTCGACAGAGGACGAATAGTGGCTTATCGCGACGGCGGTTTATCGTACCGAGACATCGGCGCCCGTGTGGGACGACATCGAGCCACAGTGAGGCGAGTATGGATTCGGTGGGTGCAGGAGGGACGGACGGACTGACGTGAGCGATTGCCGTAGCCGTGGCACACAGCCAAACGAGAGGACCGGCATGTTGTGCGGCGGGCATTGACGGCTCGCACCGCCACATCACGAACATTAGCGCAGGAATTAGGGTGTTTTGCGCAACAACCTGTGTCAGCACGTACAGTTCGACGACGTCTGCAGGAGCGGGGACTTGTCGCACGACGCCCATTGCTCCGATTACCATTGACGTTACACCACCGGCGAGTAGGGCGGCAGTGGGCCGTTGAACGCCACACCTGGACTACGGAATGGCACGACATTGTCTTCTCCGACGTATCCCACTTCTGCCTGCAACACCACGATGGTCGGACCCGCGTGTGGCGGCACCGCGGCGAGAGACTGTATGACACCTGCATTATGCATCGCCATACCGGTCCGTCGCCTGTCGTTATGGTTCGGGGCGCAATTGGATATGACACCCGCACCCCTCTGGTACGCATCGCCGGTACACCTAACAGCCACAGCTACATCTCCGACGTTTTGGAGCCTGTAGTCCTTCCTTACCTGCAGGACCTAAAAGCGGCCACGTTTCAACAGGACAATGCGCACCCGCACGTGGCACGCATCGTGCAACAATTCTTTACGGCCCACCAGGTGTCAATGCTGCCGTGGCCCGCCTGTTCTCCCAATATGTCGCCCATCGAATATGTCTGGTCGCTGATCGGCAACCGAGTGGCCCAGCAAGCACCACCCGCGGCTACACCTGATGAACTGTGGCAACGTGTGGAAGCATCCTGGACCGACATACCCCAAGCCCACATCCAAAGCCTCTTTCGTTCGATGCCGCGGCGTGTAGCGGCCGTTATTGCCAGCCATGGGGGCCACACGAACTATTGATGTCGGCGTGCTCCGCAAGTCGCACGGGCCTTTAAGCTCATTCGTTTCATTTTTGCATCTGTTGTTATGCGTCCAGTAAATCTGGCTTTGCTATCTCGTGTCCTTCTTGGTGCTGCATTTTGGGTGGCCAGCAGTGTATTACAAACTACTGACCCCTATCCTTCTTAGGTACGAGGAGGACTGGTGCTGCCGAAGCGCTTGTACATTCTTTAACAATGCCTTTTTGGATGGCATTTCTCCTATCTGTGGACGCATTTAATTTTTCTCATGCGGGACACAATGAATAGACGCAATAGACTTAACTCCTATAGTGTCAATGGAACGATAGACAGACTGGGTGAACCCTGGTTTACTGGAAAATAATACAGAACGCTTCTTCAACAAGCGAGAAAATTTGCTTTTTTGAGAGTTTGACATTCGGTCACTGCGAAACGTGAGGTCGAACTTGTCTACTAAATTAGAAATTACACGTTTCGACAAAATTATAAGACCATCCTCAAAATTTAGTGTTACAGAAGGCTTCTAATGAAATTCAATCCCAAGAGACAATTCATCGGCCAATCATGGATTAGGAGAAATGTATGCGTTAACTTGACAGGTAGTGTAATAGAACCTGATACTGCAAAAGTATCATTGTCAGTACCTCGCATATCTTGCGTTGCTGTCTCAGTGGGTATGTTAAAGAAAGATTCATGGTTGAAAGTATCACTAAATTCTTATATGTCTGAACCGGAATCAAATTTAGAAGAGTCAATTAAGACTTCCTGAAGTAAGAACAACACCATGCAATTCCGGTGCTTTTACTGTAATAAGAAATGCCTTAAGGTCTAGAAGAGTAGTAGAGGATTCGTGCCTGTAGTTTATTTTTTTTTTTTGATTGGAGGTTTAACGACCACCGTGAGCAACTCAATGGGCTATAAGCAGTCGCCCGTCCCTAATTTTAGGGTCACTGGTTCCAGGGAAGGGAGAGAGCCAGTGCCGTAAGACAAACACAACATCCATGCCTCACCGGGATTCGAACCCGGACCTCTTACGGACGAATGATCAGAAGCCATCGCTTAGACCACTGCGCCACCGAGGCGGCTGCCTGTAGTTTAAAGTTTGATTATTTCTTTGATTGGAATAGTATGTATTATTATTGCCCGTATTTCTAAGCTTGTATTCTTGATCTTGATATTTGGAACTGTAGCTTTGCACGACCGTCGGCATGAAGCAGTTGGTAACGCGCTGTGTGCAGTGTGGGAGACGGACTGTTCTGTCGGGTGTTCGAATCTCGTTCCTGCCGGACATTTAGTCAGCGGTTTTTCCGGGGTTTTCTGCAGACTCCCTGGACTCAGGGGCGCGAATGCGTAGATGGTTCCCTGTGAAGTCGGCCCCGGACAAACTTTGTCCCTTACCCATATACATGCAGCAGACGAATGTAAAGCCGGCTGCATTAATTTGCCAGTAACCCGCAGAGGCGCATAATTGTCTTTGCGGGACTCAACCCATCCTGCACGGACAAGATTAAGAGAGAGCTTCGCACGATCATTATTCTGACTATGAAACTCTGAGTAATCAGGATTAGGGTTACGCTGTTGTTGGACTCCTGTTCCCCTAGAAACTGTAAATGCCTCGTTGTTGCCATGCTGTCTGGAATTATCAGCTGCATTAAAACTCATTGCGATATGGGGTCTCGGGTCCCCACCATCCGTGGGACGAGAAGAATCTGGCCCTTCATTGGAACTATCACTGTATACTTTGGGAAGGTGGTCGCTCTTCTGAGCAGTTGAAGATACTCATGCACGATATCTGGGTCTCGCAGTTCAAGGAAATCCTAAGAAGCGGGTCTAATATCTGTAGCAACGTGTCCAGGATATCTTTATTAGAAGCCAGGCGATCCCTTAATTTCAACTGTCTGGCTGTTGAAATTAAGGGATAATTTCAACTGTCTACTGCGATATTGTTTTGGAGTGCCGGATGGAGCTTTTGCGGGGCCGGGTCGAAATTTTATTGCCGGCCTTAGAAAATAAAGCTCATATCTTAACGAAGTCGTTACGTTAAAAATGACGTCCGTAAAGAACACACACGAAAACTGTCATAAAGAGAAAATGATCATCTCAAAGAAGTATTTGCTTTAAGCTTAAGAAAAATATCATAATATGGATTGAAAATTCAGAGAGAGTTACAAGTGTTAAAATCTACGATTTTCATTCCGGGATAGAGGGTTGAGGTTGTATTGTGACTCTTACAAAAACTTCCTCCCAAAATGACAAAAAGATAACTTCAACTAATCTGCGTTGCAAATATATAAACTTCCTCATAAAATTATAAATTCAACTAATCTGCGTAGGGAATATACACAGTCGAGTCACATTATTGTGACTACTCCTACTTTTGACGTCAACAGCCAATGAAAGAAGGCACGTGTCGTGAGCTGGCTTGGAGGGTATAAAAGGTGCTAGGCATTCTGAAAACATATCACTCGTTGCTGTCATGGATAAAAGGAGCGATTTAACAGATTTGCAAAAAAAAAGATGATTATCGGTTTTCGGGCCCAGGGTGGCAGTATTTCTGAAACAGCGCAGTTTGTGAACTGTTCTAGTGTTGCTGTGATTAAAGTGTATCGTGATTGGAGAAATGGCACCATTGCGAATAAGCGACGAGGAAACTGCGGAGTATCACGTGCCATTGATGTGACAGATGAACGTCGGCTTCGAAGGTGCGTGAGGGCCAATCGACACGCTACACTGGAGCAACTCACTGGCTGGATGAACCAGGGGGCAGCCGGAAGTGGGTCTGAAAAGACAGTTCAGTGAACCCTGCTGCGAACGGTGTTCCGATGCAGACGGATGGTCATTGCACCTATGCTAATAAAGGTGCATCGGCAGAAAAGGCTTACACTTGCACGGCAATATCAGAATTGGACCTCCGCTGATTAGTAAAGGATTGCCTTCTCCAATGAGTCACGTTTTCTGCTTAACCGAGCGGATGGACGTTGGCGTATAAGGCGAGAAACATCGGAGAACAAACACTGTTCAATCATTGCTGGAAGAACACAAATGTTTTAGTGGCATTCTCTGGGTCCCCTCATACCTGTGAAAGGCACTATGGACCGAATTCAATATGATACCATCCTTGCAGATTACGTACACCCATACATGCTGATTGTCTTCTCTGGGGCGAATGGGATCTTCCAGCACGACAGTGCGACGTGTTACACAGCTAGAAATATCAGAGAGTGGTTGGAAGAGCACGATAAAGACTTCAAAGTACTTCCCTGGCCCCCTAATTCCCCAGACTTAAACCCAATTGAGCATCTGTGGAACCACCTCGATCGTGTTGTTCGCTCTATGTATCCTCCATCACGCACCTTCCAGCAACTGTCAGATGCACTGCAGTCAGCATGGCTCCACATACCCGTGAACACCTTCAAGCACCTTTACTGAGTTACTCCCAGCCCGTCTAGCTGCTGTCCGCGCTGCACACGGCGGTTACCCTGGATATTAGCTGGTAGTTACAATTATGTGACTCGATTGTGTACATACTTCCGCACAAAATGAGAAAAAGATAACTTCAACTAATTTGCGTAGCCAATATTTTAACCCTGAGGATATTTTTTGTATAGTAAATATAAGGATCCCTCTAAAATAAAGTCGTATAAATAATTCTTTCCCCGGATATATATTTTAGAGATTGATTTTTAATGCAAAGTGAAGTGACTGGCAAATTAATCCCTTTTTCAAATTTTATACACGCTCATGTATGAAAATCGCTTTTTTTTTTTTTTTCAAATTTCTAGTAATGTTTTTAAAGTCACAGAATAATTGGCCTTCGTGTGTAGCCCAAAAACAAATTAAATATTCACTTTTTATTTATTTAAATTTAAACATCTGGTTTATTCACAAATTGTTGAATATCATCATCATCATCATTGTCAACCATTATCAATCCACTGCTGGACGAAGGTCTCCCCAAGTTTCCTCCACAACGGTATGTCTTGTGCCAGTCTCCTCCATGTCACTCCTGCATACTTTCGAATTTCATCCACCTATCTCCCATGTGATCTTCTTCTGGGTCTTTTCCTGTCCCTTGGAATCCAATCTAAAATTTCGGCTGTCCATCGATGGTCTGTCCTTCTGGCAGTATGTCCAGCCCATTGCCATTTCAGGGATTTAACTCTGATCATGATGTCTTCCACTCTTGTCATTTTTCGGATCCACGAGTTCCTCTTCTTATCTCTCCTGGTTACACCAAGCAAGCACCTCTCCATGCTTCTTTGAGTTGTCTGCAGCCTTTGTATGTCTCTTTTAGTTAAGGTCCACGTCTCTGCACCATACGTAAGCACTGGAAGGATGCATTGATCAAACACTTTTCTTTTAAGACATGAAAATTATGCTGTTTCTTCCAAAAGCTCTCCAAGCAAGTTTTGTACGCCGATTAATTTCTTCATCAATGTGACCCTCACTTGTTATCTGCTGTCCAAGATAAACGTACGTGTCTGTTATCTCCAGCTTTTCTCCATCAATCGATAAATCCTCATTTCTTGAAAAAGCATTGAACATCACTTTTGTCTTCTGAAAGTTCATTTTTAATCCCACTTCTTTACTCTTGTCAGCAAGTGAATAATAGGCTACTCTGCAGCTCTGATGGGGTAGTTGCAAAAATGACTACGTCATCAGCCAAACGAAGGTGAGTTAGATTATCTCCATTAATCTTTATTCCCCTTGTTTTCCCAGCTCAGCGACTGAAAGACACCCTCCAATGTAGCATTAAAGAGCTTTGGAGATATAATGTCACCTTGTCTCACTCCCTTTCCTACTTTTATGTGTGCTGTATTCTCAAACAGCCAAATCTTTACACTTGCATTTTCATAGATGTTATTAATAATATTAATGTATGCATCTTCAATACCGCAAGATTTCAGAGCCATTGTAACTGCTGATGGTTTCACCGAATCAAAGCTTTTTCATAATCGATAAAAGCCATGCACAAAGGAAGTTCATATTCCCTCGCTCTTTCAATTAGTTCTCTCAGTACGTGGATATGATCTATTGTGCTGTAGCCACTCCTGAATCCAGCTTGTTCTCTCGGTTGAGCCATGTCCATTGTTACCTTCAAGCAGTGTGAAAGAACTTTAGTGAAGATTTTATAAACCACTGATAGGAGGCTGATAGGTCTGTAGTTCCTGAGATCCTCAATGTCACCTTTTTTATGTAGCAGGATCATTGTAGCGTTGTTCCAATCCTCAGGAATCTTCCCTTCATTAAGGCATCGAGTGAAAATTTGGGCGAGTACTGTTCCAATTTCTCCACTTGCTTCTTGTATGATGTCTACAGTAATTCCATCTTCTCCTGGAGCTTTTCCCCGTTTCATGTTCTTGATTGCATGTGCAACTTCTGCTGGAAGGACTGGAGGAACTCTGGTACTGGTATCTTTCATGATGTCTGGAGTGCATGTATCATCCCTTTCATATAATTTGGAGTAGAAATCTTTCACTCTTGTCAAAATTTCGCCTCTACTTCTTGTTACAGAACCATCTTCTTTTCTCAGTGCCATAATCTGTTTTCTTCCCTTACTGAGATATCCCTTTGCTATCTTTAGGCTTTGGTTGTTTTCAATTGCTTTCCTCATTAGTTCACAGTTGAATTTCCTTACGTCTTCAGTGATACTTTTTCGTACTGTCTTGCACAGCTCTATATATTCCACTTTGGAAGTCACATCTTCTTTAGTTGTCCTCATCTCTCTTCTTTTTGCATCAACATTTTGGTTTTTCCTGATAATTTGCTCACATGCAACTTGTTCTTAGACCCAGCTAATTTTGTTGCTGTTTCCATAAGAGCTTTGGTTACTTTTCTGTTAACTTCAGAAATATCCACTTCTTCCGATGTTAGGCCTTCTAAAGCAGAGAACCTGTTCTTCAGTTAAAACTTGAAGGTATTATGGTGTTTTTTAAGGTTGGTTATGTCAATACATTTTGTTTGTTTTATGAGCTTGCCACGTTCAAGTTTAGTGTTGAGATGCGTCTTACATCTCACCAATCTATGGTCACTACCTGTGTTGAACTTGTTTAGCACACTGCAGTCTTCTATGACAAATTTTTTGTTACACATAATAAAATCAGTTTCACTTGTCGTTCCATTTGGATGTCTCCATGTCCATTTCCTGTGTGGCTTTTTCTTGAAAAAGGAGTTCAAGATAAAAAACCCTTCTGCCTCTGCAAACTCAACGAGAGTATTTCCACGCTGGTTTCTGTTGCCGTGACCGAATTTACCTACTGAAGTTTCATACTGTTGCCGTTGCCCTATTTTTGCATTGAAATATCCCATAATTATCTTCAAATGCTGCTTACCTTTATTATTTAGATCACGAATTTCCTCATAAAATTCTTCAATTTCTTCTTCAGGATGACTTGTGGTGGGTGCATAAGTTTGAATAATCTGAGCCTGGTATCTCCTCGAGAATTGGATAACGAGTCGTGCAGCTCTGTCAGAGGAACTTTCAACTTCTACAACTTTATCCTTCAGTTTCTTGTTTATTATAAATCCAACACCACTAGTTCTGCCAGTATCTGTCCCTCGATAGTAGAAGAGATGTCCACTTTTCAGTTCAATGGGTTCTTCTCCTTTTCTCCTTACCTCACTTAGCCTGACGATGTCCCACTTGATCCTTTGTAGTTCCTCTTCCAATTCAAGAAGCCTTGAATCAGAAGATAGGGAGCATCCATTATACGTAGCCAAGGTCATCATCAGATGGCAGCCTAGTCCGGTCCTCCGGGGATTCTTAGCACCCTCTGCCTTCATGTCGCACTGGCCGCTGCCTTGGCCAGGTACATTCCAGCTGCCGGAGACTGAGGGCCAAGATTTAAGTTGTGGAGTCATTTTGGAGGGGTTTGGCCATAACTCACCACGCTGGCCAAGCGGGTTGGTGAGTGTGGGATAGCATTTCCTCTAATCCCGATGGTATAGTTATACCGCTATTGGCGGTCGTCAGAGCCCCTTTAGTGGGAACAGGATGCACCACGAGAAGGCGGGGTTGACATTTGTCAAGGAGAGGCTGGGATGTTACGTATCACCTGACCTTACATTTATATGTTGAATATACTTGTATAAAAATAGGGGCCACAAAATGACGAAGTTTCATTTGCTATTTCATGAATGCGGAAAATGTTAAGGTGCTTGGAATAATCACTTGAAATCTACAAATCTCAGTATCTGTAAGGCGAAAGGCGATAACCAGGGCCGTAGACAGAAACAAATTTCGGGGAGGGTTTTTGAGTTCAAAAATTAATTTTCACCGCACGTTATACTAAGACTAATAGACAGTAAGGTTTGCTCATCCTGCCAACGAATAATCGTGACGTCACTGTGTGACATCATCGTCTTAACATGTGAATCGTAGATCCGAACTGTAGCTATGGAGGCAGATGTCTTGTCAACAATTTTTATAACTCAACCACAGAACGAATTCTTAAGCAGATTTGCAGTGAATACAGAAGAAACGCAGTCATCGGAATGTTTTAGTAACTGCGATTTAAAAATACCTCCCGCACATTTTTGTTACGTAAATGGCTGGAAAATGGTTATGCTTTGAAATGTTAGTTTAGTTACAAAGGGAATTTTTGCTGTTTTTATATAAATTTAGAAGAAAGACGCACAGCAGGACGTATTATTGTCATATAATAAAGAATTTCTTTATGAGGAATAGGAAAAGCATCTCGGCAACATCCCCCAAATTTTTTATATTGAAACTTGAAAGCATCACGAATTAAAAAATCTGGTAGAATTTGTGAAGATTATTCTAGCTGGTTTACGAATAACGATTCCGACACGCTGCTATGGTGCAGATAGAAAGAAACGTGGCGATTAGGTAGTTTTACGATGGCGATTTGGACAATGACATCACAAAGCAATATCCGGAAGTGCAGGATAAGCATAACCTTGTCATCTACTAACATTGCGTTATACATATTTTTAATTTTGCCGTAGACCTACGTCTTTCTCCGCTCTGGGTAGAGGGTAACATCGGGAGCACGGACGCAACGAAAACATGTCACACTTTGAACGCTTTCATCATCCATACTAATAATCATATAGTCATAAATAATGCATTAGATAGTTTATAGAGTCCCATTTATAACAAAACAACTTTCAACCCTCCACCCCTTAACCCTTCGATACAGTAGCGTTAGAAAGTTAAGCTAAATTTCGCGTGATTTTATTTCGCCGTACGCCGTTTTAAGGTTGATAACTAGTGAATACATGTAGATAATGATAGCGATGACCTCAGCTCCGCATTCCGTAACTGATGGTCAGAACTAACGGACGTATGTGATAAACCGAAATAAAGTGGATTTAAAATTTATTTATTTTTTAGATGAAAAATATTTGGTGACGAAAATTTAGAAATGCCGCGAAAATCACTATAAGAACAGACGAAAGTTGAAGAAACTGCTAAAGGAGAACGAGAGGAATCCGAAAAGACCCGCTAAGTCATCAACCGAAAGGTCACGGGAATGTAGGGAGTCTCAAAAGTCAGCGAGTGAGGATGCGTTTCCCTCGAGTTCGACTCTAGAGCCACAACCTTCTACTTCAACTGCACTAATTACTATAAGAACCGACGAAAGTTGAAGAAACAGCTAAAGGAGAACAAGGGGAATAAAAAGACCCGCAAAGTCATCAACCGAAAGGTCACGGGAATGTAGGGAGTCTCAAAAGTCAGCGAGTGAGGATGCGTTTCCCTCGAGTTCGACTCTGGAGCCACAACCTTCTACTTCAACTGCACTAATTACTATAAGAACCGACAAAAGTTGAAGAAACAGCTAAAGGAGAACAAGGGGAATAAAAAAAGACCCGCTAAGTCATCAACCGAAAGGTCACGGGAATGTAGGGAGTCTCAAAAGTCAGCGAGTGAGGATGCGTTTCCCTCGAGTTCGACTCTAGAGCCACAACCTTCTACTTCAACTGCACTAATTACTATAAGAACCGACGAAAGTTGAAGAAACAGCTAAAGGAGAACAAGGGGAATAAAAAAAGACCCGCAAAGTCATCAACCGAAAGGTCACGGGAATGTAGGGAGTCTCAAAAGTCAGCGAGTGAGGATGCGTTTCCCTCGAGTTCGACTCTGGAGCCACAACCTTCTACTTCAACTGCACTAATTACTGTAAGAACCGACGAAAGTTGAAGAAACTGCTAAAGGAGAAAAAGGGGAATAAAAAAAGACCCGCTAAGTCATCAACCGAAAGGTCACGGGAATGTAGGGAGTCTTAAAAGTCAGCGAGTGAGGATGCGTTTCACTCGAGTTCGACTCTAGAGCCACAACCTTCCACTTCAACTGCACTAATTACTATAAGAACCGACGAAAGTTGAAGAAACTGCTAAAGGAGAACAAGGGGAATAAAAAAAGACCCGCTAAGTCATCAACCGAAAGGTCACGGGAATGTAGGGTCTCAAAAGTCAGCGAGTGAGGATGCGTTTCACTCGAGTTCGACTCTAGAGCCACAACCTTCCACTTTAACTGCACTAATTACTATAAGAACCGACTAAAGGAGAACGAGAGGAATCCGAAAAGACCCGCTAAGTCATCAACCGAAAGGTCACGGGAATGTAGGGAGTCTCAAAAGTCCGCGAGCGAGGATGCGTTTCACCCGAGTTCGACTCTAGAGCCACAACCTTCCACTTCAACTGCGCAAATTGAGCCTGAACAGCAAGAACAGATGGAGATTGATATCATCGATCCAAATTTTCACACCGAGCATGGAATACCAACGTACATTGCCAGTCTTCACAATTTCGCTAGATAATGAATGTATTACGTCTCAAACCTTTACACCGCCGTTGCATTATAATCTGAGCAAGAACAAGACCAACAACAAGAACAGCGCATTAGGCGAAAGTCGAAACGTATCAGTGCATTAGACGAAACGTTTCGCCAAATTTATAAAAAGGCAACTAAGGAGTTAGAAAAATTCTTTTCGAAGAACGATTTCTTCAGAAACAATTTTAGCAATAATTACTGACAACGATGATACCACGCCTTCTACTACTAACATTACTTTAAAATCAGCATAAGTTGCTATGAATTGTATATAGTATAAGTTGCTTTAAAGTAAATAAAGTAAAACATTTCTTTCGTTTTATTCTTAAATATTTTATATCTGAAAAAAAAAACAAAGGTGCAGAGTAGCAACTGTGCTGCAACCTACAAAGTAGGACTACGTCAACTGTCCTTCGCTGAATACTTAAAGGACGTAGAACTAGTGAAATAGTGCCAAGAAATAGTTGTAGACAGTTGGCATATACTACGTTGTGCCCTTTTATTTTATTTTTTTCTGTCACATTTTACTTGCACATGAAATCCTTCTATTTAATACTTCCCATTTTTCAAATACTGACTTACATGCTATACTATTTACAGAACACGTATATGGATTTATCCATCCTCTCTTTAAGTACGGCATTTCGGGGAGGGTTTAAATCCCCAAACCCCTCCCTGGGTACGGCCTACGATAACATATTTAAAAAGAGGGGAGGGATTAGAAATTAAAAAAAAACATTTCAAAACTTATCTTTTTAAGGAACTCGGGTCCCAAAATTTACAAATAATAATAACCATTCCTTATAATGAAAGATCAAGAAAAAGGCAATGAACCTACTATCACCCAATTACATGCCTCCCAACAACATTCAAACTTTTCACAAGAGTACTAGCAAGATCAATATATGACTACTTATGGAAAAACAATTTGTACCAAATAGAACAGAAGGGGAACTTCAAAAGGTCAAGAGGCACAAAAGATCAGCTGCTAATTACTAAAGAACTCCAAAAGACGAAAAACGAATTTGAATATGGCATGGATATATTATAAAAAAAGCCTTTGACTCACTGCCACACAGCTAGATTAACACTTTTCTGGAACTATTTGGAATTAGCAAGAACAATCTGTCGATTCCTCGAAGAAAATATGAAAAACTGGAAAACAATGTTATGTGCATATCTTGAATAACTCGGAGAAGTTAATATCAAGAGAGGCATACTTCAAGAGTATTCTTTGTCGCCTTTATTGTTTAATATCTTTTTCATCAAATTGTCAATGATTTTGAACAAAACAAAAATGATGACATACAAATGGAAATTTGGACTGGAAACATGTGCAGTACTATCCATGCACCGGGAAAATGTCCAAAATATAGATGGAATAGAAAGAAAATGATAATATTATGAAATCATTGCCAGAAAATGAAAATTACAAATATCTTGAAATTCTTGAATCATATGACATCTTGCATACAAAAGTCAAAGGTCTGACTCTGGGGGAGTGCATCAAGACAGTACGAAAAATATTGAAATCAAAATTAAATGGTGGAAATACAACCAAAGCCATAAATGCATGGCCCATTCCAGTAATCAGATACCCAGCTGGAATTATTGATTGGACCCAAAGTTAATTAAGAAATACTGGATCGGAAAACTTGAAAGTTATTGAACATGCATCATGCACTCCATCCCAAAAGTGATGTTGACAGATTATATTTACCTCGGAAAATTGGAGGCAGAGGGCTACTAACAAGTACAACAGGTACTGTAGTAGAAGAAGAAAAAAGAAGCCTGAATGATTACGTCAACAGAAGCAGAGAAAAGCTACTTCAGTCAGTGAATAATGAAAATACTGCGTATTAAAACAACAGAAAGCAAGGCTGAATACAAGAGAAAGCAGTTTGAAAGCAGATTAGATGGCCGGAAGAACAAGCCACTGCATGGATAATTTCTAAAGAATATTGATGGGAAAAGTGACAAAAACTTGACTTGTGCATGGCTGAAATTGGATTCCGTCAAGAAAGAAACAGAAGGTCTGATTTTTGCAGCATAAGAACAGGCATTGCAAACAAATGTTATGAAGGCTAAAACCAGAAAATCAGTGGACAGAGCTGCAAAATTGATTCACTGGTCATTATGCAGAAAGCATAATCTGCCAGCATCGAAAAACTAATGGGAACATCAGGCTGAGAAAGTCGTAGAAAATGATCAAGTCAAGATCTTGTGGAATTTTTGAATTCAAACCGATCGGCACGTAAAACATAATACACCAGACATAACAGTCATAGAAAATCGGAAAGTCTGGATAATTGATATAGAGATTCCTGGAGATGCCAAAGTCGATGAAAAATAACTAAAAAAAAATGACTAAATATAGAGACCTAGCCGTAGAAGTTTCCCGATTATGGACTAAACACACAACGGTAGACCCCATTGTCATCGGGGCACTTAGAACAATGTCAAAAAATTTTATGAATCGTTTCGAAAAATTGCAACTTTCTGATATACCACCTAGAGAACTGCAGAAGACAGCTTTACTTGGGACATCATATACTTTACGTCGTTTCTAGACTGATACAAAGTCTGCTGTGGAAACTCCTATCAGCTCAACACCAGTCAACGATAATTTTGTTGTTTATGTTTGATTGTCATAGACTGTTTCGTATATTTCGAATAAATATAATAATAATAAATATAAAAAATTCTACGGAAAATTATTTGTTTTTATTTTCTAAACTGTGGCGCCCGGTTGCCCCTATGTGCGCAGCCGGCCTTGTCTTTCGGTTTCCGTTTTCTGGAAAATAATTGCTGACGATACCCGTCCGGTTGAGTCCGTACAGAAATAATTCCAGAATATCAGACTTGAATGCCTCATACATATCCCAGCGGTGGATACTTCGTTATTGGAGATACCACGTCTACGCAGAGTGATTTAAGCGAATGCTCGTAATCTGGATCTTGCATTCTTCATGAATGTTGTATAGGTCAGAATGATGTACACATTCTAGAAATTTTAATGATCTGTGACGTACGACAGACGTGAAGCATGTGTCAAGACGGCAAGTCTGCAGCGATACATTCCGTCGGTGTAGCTTAGTCGGTTAGAGCAACTCACTCCGGAGTGAGGAGCCCGAACGTAAGAATGGATTTACTGGCCGTTGGGTTCTTCAAAAAATGTGTGATGTTCGTTCCACATATCGTCTGGAATTAATGAAAGGTTCATTTTTCGCTTCAAAAAATAAAATGAAATAAATAAATAAAAAATAAAGATAGAGATGATGTGACGTACTACAGAGGTGAAGCACGTGTCAAGACGGCAAGTTTGCAGGGATATATTCCGCCGTTGTTGATTACAGTAACTCACTGCGGAGCAAGGAGACGCAGGTTCGATCTGCGTCACCGACAAATTCCTGTTTTCACAGATCCTCCTGCACCATTAAAGATATGGTGAGGACATGAGTCACATAATGGCTGAGAATCCAAATCCGCGCCGTCGTCGTAGACAGAGTAAATATTCGTCTACTTTTTAAAGTATGGGGACTGACCCCAAACTCTGAACCCTCGTCAGGCAAGGATGTTTTCCACGCTTCCCTGAACGAATATGCGGATCGATTGCCATGCTCAATCTTTCAAAGGTTCAGGAGCCACTTGTAATGTTTTTAGTACTTGAAAGTTTAATTAATTGATGAATAAATTAACTAATTTTCTTAGCTAATTTTGGTGAACATAGAACACCCTAGGTAACTATTAATAAGAAATAAACGGCCAGGATGAAAACAAAAAAAAAAATCAGCACTTATGTAAACTTTATTTTCCACGAAGTGGTAATGCACTGGAAGTTTCTTCCGCAAATACACTTTAATAATCGTCAAATCCTAATTTATGAGCTGAAACTTAACAACATATTCTTAAACACTCAGTAGGCAAAACATTAGAGATAAGGGTGATGGGCAGTTGACATGGGCATCCCCCTCGTAAAGTGGATCAGACTCAAACCGAACGCAGAAGGTAAATAGGCGGACAGCAGGGCTTCGCAACTGTGTATTGCAATCGTCGAACATGGGTAAACGTGGTGATCTGAGAGACTTTGGCCGTGGACGTACTGCTGGCGCAAGACACATTCTATCGCCCAAGTGATAAGAACTCTAGGATTCCCGAGCGTATCAAGGGTGTACCGCGAGTATACCATCGACGGACGTACCAGCGCCCAGAGAGCAAGCGGTGTGGACAGCCACACGACACTGATGTCCGAGGTCGACGTAAACTATCCTGGCTCACAAACTGAGAGAGGATGCGGGTGTGGCGTCGAAAGCACGATGTCATGCTCCCATCATCCCAGGTCGGCTATTTTTAGGGCAGTGGTGGGTCCGTGACGGTTTGGAGAGCCTTTCCATGGGACACATCAGATCTCTTATGGTGCCTGGAGAGGTCCTTAACTGCTGCGTGCTAGCAGCATGTGCTGGCTGATCACCTACACGCTTTCACAGCCTTCGCGCATCCTGCAGTCGGTGGTCTGTTCCACGAGAACAATGCGGCACCCCACCGAGCCGCAATCACCCAGCCATGGCTCAAGGAACACTCATTTGAGTTTTGAACCATGCAGTGGCCCCCAAGGTTAACGGATTAAAACTCTGTGGAAGTTCTCTGGGTGCCCTGGAGTGGGACATAAAATCCATGGATCCTGGACCAATGTCTCGGGCAGAGTTGTGGACAATGCAGCAACAGGCAAGGCTGGCATTACATCCGCAAACCCTCCGGCATGTGGTGGAGTCGATACCTCGGCATGTACAGCCTGCTATTCGCGCTAGAGGAAGACCAACACGCTATTAAGTAGATATCTCTGATGTTTTTTCTATTGAGTGTATATTACAGAACTTGTCCATTGAGTGTATAAACATAGAAATCTTTACCATATAATTCAACACGTTTTGCATTTATTGACACAAATCCGCAGCAAGCTTTTCATGTCTCTATTGTTGCACTAATCCACTGCGCTTTTGCATCTCGCATAGACTTTTTATTTACTACAGACTCGTTCGGAGAAGTAGGGCGCTGTTCAGGAAGAAAACCTGTAGCAGAGAAATAACGAAATTTATATGAGAAAAAAAAATTAAAAGGAAGGTTAAATTAAAGGTATAAGTCACACACCATATGCATAAAATTGGCTAATCACAGTAATGAAGCATCCGTTGAGCATTTGGAAAAAAAAGTGAAGTCTGGTCTGTTATGAAGTTTATATTATCCAAGGAATTGAGCTTTTCATCAACGTCAAAGTTTAGAATCATCTTCTTAAAATGGTAGTTTTGAAAATCAGCAGTACGTACTGATTCGTTACAAGAGATTTGCAGCGACAGTTTATCTGAGATACCATAGCGTTTTTCTTTTTATTGAGGGTTTAATGACCACCGTGAGCAACTCAATGGGCTATAAGCAGTCGCCCGTCCCTAATTTAGGGTCACTGGTTCCAGTGAAGGGAAAGAACTAGTGCCATAAGACAAACACAACACCACAACATCCATGCCTTACCGGGATTCGAACCCGGACCCTTCACGGATGAATGATCATACTCCAGCGCTTAGCCCACTGCGCCAGCGGCGCCATAGCGTTTCCTATCGAATGTCTTCAATTGATCACAATCCACGACAACTAATTCTATCTGAATATTTTCATCGAACCCCGGAACCGCACAGCAGACTTTTTCAAACTCTTAACTAGGCTAAAGTTTTATGGAACAAGGGTAGCCTGAATTATTTTCGAAGGTCTATGTGGCATACTGCAAAGTTTACTAACTTTGGCCTTCTGCCGAGTTCTGTCTTCACTATTGTTTGTTTCTTCACTCTTCAATTTGCTCTATATTTTTACTCGTTAATAGCTGCAAATAGATAAGAAAGCTTTCCTACAGCAATAAAGACCTAATCCATTTTTTCATGCATGCGGGACTTTCTTGAGAACCATGTCATCATCATCATCATCATCCATTCTTAATCTACTGCTGGATGAAGGCCTTCCTAAGTCTCTTCCACAACTGCCTGTCTTGAGCAATTCTCTTTCATGTCACGCCGGCATACTTTCGAATTTTATCCACTCACCCTCCCACATGACTTTTTCTGGTCCTTCGGTATCCAGTCTATTATTTCAAAGAAAATAGCCAATCAAAAAAGAAATAATAGATAAAATGCAAAACAGAAAGAAGAATGGAAAGATGTGTGCTAAATATAAGATTCAAAGGCAAAAATAAAAAATGAGTAAATAAGAGCTAAAACAAAATTTTTAGATATTGAAAAAAACATACTTCGAATGAAATAGAAATGTGTGAAGGACACATTCCAAGGCTGAGAGATAGTAGATAGACAAAAGTTATACTGGAGTGGAGGCCATATGAAGGTAAAAGATCAGCTGGAACACCTGAAAGAAGACGGTTAGATGATATAAGGAAAACAATTCGAATTCTTTGGCACCAACAAGCTCATAATAGAAATTGATGGAAATAATTGGGAGATACCTATAAGCCAGAAGTGGCTATAAAAACGGTTGAAAGAAAGAAAGAAATTTCGAAGAAGTACTTGCACAAATTGTTCTATTGTGATCGCAGCTCCATGGCAACTCAAATTACTGACTTTTTTCTTTTTTCTTTCTTTTCCTTTTTAGTTTTGGGAAAATTAAAAAAATCATAGCAAAAAAAACATTTTTTTGTATAGAACAACATGGAAAATGAAAGAACCCCACGAAAATGAGATTTAATGGAAATGATAAGTAATACAGTTTTTCCATTAAAATTATTTGATATGAACTAAATAGAAGGCTAAGCGGAAATCTGAATTTGAATAAGGTAGAAGTTTATTTTCAGCATCTCTTGTTTCTGTATAGCTAAGTTCAAGTATGAAGGAACGCGTACTACTTCAGTGATTCTTTTCCAGCAGTCGCCCGTCCCTAATTTAGGGTCACTGGTTCCAGTGAAGGGAAAGAACTAGTGCCATAAGACAAACACAACACCACAACATCCATGCCTTACCGGGATTCGAACCCGGACCCTTCACGGATGAATGATCATACTCCAGCGCTTAGCCCACTGCGCCAGCGGCGCCATAGCGTTTCCTATCGAATGTCTTCAATTGATCACAATCCACGACAACTAATTCTATCTGAATATTTTCATCGAACCCCGGAACCGCACAGCAGACTTTTTCAAACTCTTAACTAGGCTAAAGTTTTATGGAACAAGGGTAGCCTGAATTATTTTTCGAAGGTCTATGTGGCATACTGCAAAGTTTACTAACTTTGGCCTTCTGCCGAGTTCTGTCTTCACTATTGTTTGTTTCTTCACTCTTCAATTTGCTCTATATTTTTACTCGTTAATAGCTGCAAATAGATAAGAAAGCTTTCCTACAGCAATAAAGACCTAATCCATTTTTTCATGCATGCGGGACTTTCTTGAGAACCATGTCATCATCATCATCATCATCCATTCTTAATCTACTGCTGGATGAAGGCCTTCCTAAGTCTCTTCCACAACTGCCTGTCTTGAGCAATTCTCTTTCATGTCACGCCGGCATACTTTCGAATTTTATCCACTCACCTCCCACATGACTTTTTCTGGTCCTTCGGTATCCAGTCTATTATTTCAAAGAAAATAGCCAATCAAAAAAGAAATAATAGATAAAATGCAAAAAACAGAAAGAAGAATGGAAAGATGTGTGCTAAATATAAGATTCAAAGGCAAAATAAAAAATGAGTAAATAAGAGCTAAAACAAAATTTTTAGATATTGAAAAAAACATACTTCGAATGAAATAGAAATGTGTGAAGGACACATTCCAAGGCTGAGAGATAGTAGATAGACAAAAGTTATACTGGAGTGGAGGCCATATGAAGGTAAAAGATCAGCTGGAACACCTGAAAAGAAGACGGTTAGATGATATAAGGAAAACAATTCGAATTCTTTGGCACCAACAAGCTATAATAGAAATTGATGGAAATAATTGGGAGATACCTATAAGCCAGAAGTGGCTATAAAAACGGTTGAAAGAAAGAAAGAAATTTCGAAGAAGTACTTGCACAAAATTGTTCTATGGTGTGATCGCAGCTCCATGGCAACTCAAATTACTGACTTTTTTCTTTTTTCTTTCTTTTCCTTTTTAGTTTTGGGAAAATTAAAAATCATAGCAAAAAAAACATTTTTTTGTATAGAACAACATGGAAAATGAAAGAACCCCACGAAAATGAGATTTAATGGAAATGATAAGTAATACAGTTTTTCCATTAAAATTATTTGATATGAACTAAATAGAAGGCTAAGCGGAAATCTGAATTTGAATAAGGTAGAAGTTTATTTTCAGCATCTCTTGTTTCTGTATAGCTAAGTTCAAGTATGAAGGAACGCGTACTACTTCAGTGATTCTTTCCGTTAGATCCAAAGTGCAATATTAATGAAAATTACAATTCAATCCTTTACGAAGTTTCCTGAAAAACTGTTTTGTTTTAAGCCCGGAGAACTAAACACTAAAGATTATCTCAAATATCCTACCCATCCATCACTTCGGATAGCTGGTCAAATGGGTTCTCAAGTCATCTTAAAAAATAAACAAATAATCAGTATGCCTCTATCAAGTCCCGCGTGGACATTACCAATAATTGGGTTTCGCAGAGTCATGCCTAGCAGAATAAGTTTTTCAATCATAGTAACTCAAGCTGACCTAATTCGCAAAAGGTCTAAAGGTCTCTGCAGTTCTAGGGCGGCTCTCAGTAAATGTCTCTTAGATCGGTCAACCCTGAAATGATTGATGGGGAGATTGGAGGTTCGTCTGTAGACCTTGTGATGGGCGCTCATTTCCCGATTCATTTTAACGCCTGCTGAGTCGCCGCTACTACTTCCACCTCCACTCACATTATGGTGGACAGAGTAATTCAAGCAGACCACCTTGTTTCTGTATTCATATTTATTATCAAAATTCGTCAGAGCTGTAAAATTATTCCCCATATTTCAATGACGGTCGTATATCTTTAAAAAGGAATGAATGACGTAAAAAAAAAAGGTAGAGAGAGAGACAGAGAGAGCTATTTTTTTTTTGACAGTTCTTCTGATCAGCATCAGCTTAAGGCCTACATTTGTTGTTTCACCCACCCCTCTTCCATGTTCAGCAGTGGTTTGAAGAAGTCGTTCGTCTCTAAATTTAGAGTCAGTTGTTTCAGGAAAGCAGGACAGGAAAATATGCTCAAACCTCGTCTTTCACTTGGAAGCCATTCTTTCCAAACATTACGCGAGTGTTTCAATACTGATTTAGGAATAGATGTAGAAGTGAAACTGCGGAACACAAGTATCCGAACTGGAAGTAAAAGATTTTGAAAAAAGAATCGCCAGTTGGGGAAAACCGTACACTACCTATCTCAGTGAATCGACAATTGAACCCAGACCTTGCACGACATGTTTGTACCTTCTAACCAATCTATTGAATTTCAAATTTGAATGTATAATTATTTCACATAAATATCGAGCAATTTGGAGGAAAGTAATTATTCCATTTCCAGGATGAATTATCGGTAAGGTACGTTCCAGCGGAGCGCTTTAATTATAGTTATTTGAAGCGCAATAATGTATTAATAGTACTACTCATGGAACAGTATGATGATGCAATGTATTTACCATATAAAGTACTGAAACGTTCTTTTGAAATCGCTTACGAAAAAAAGTGCTTTTAGAAGTAAACAAAAAACTTCCTGCAAAATCTGCGAGCTGCGAGATCCGATAAGTAGATTTTAATTTATAGCGGTCATAAATACTTCCAAAAACACACTAGGTATTTTTTTTTTTCAACCACAGGAGCTCACCTGAGACGTGAAATTTGCCCTTTAGGGGCCAGGTATCAAATCAACTTTGAGAGAAGGAAAAATAAGTCTTCTTTTTTCGCCATTATTTTCTGTTTTTGTTTCCGTGTTGGCGATATAAGGTCAATGTTTCCATACATCACAGCGAGGTGTTTGTAGGTCATTAAGATTCTGGTCATCCGAGAAAGCACGAGACCGATCGGAGTAATGAGCGGTTACGGTTACGCCCATCAACGGAGTGCTTCGAAAAAGAGGAAATGCCGCTGCAGGCGCGGGCAACGCGAGCGCGCAGCAAGAATGGTTAAAAAAAGAGTTAATATTCGACGGATTAGAACCGCTTCGTTCTTTTTAAGAGGTCATAAAGCGGTTCCACGCCCAGAATATTTAACGTCACTCCCTGCTGGCCAGAGTGTGTTCCGAGATGTGATTAATTCCGAACAAGGGAAGTTAATTTGTAAATACACGTTAAAACCGTGATTTAAAACAATCGTGGCTGGTGGCTTAGGGACTGGTAATGACAACTATATTAACTTTGACCACATTGCTTCTTATTTACAATGCAGAGGCAGGAAGTTCTTCTTGGCAGAAGAGATAATTTGATCCCTTAAAGCCCCAGGAGGTAATTTCGGTGGAGGCTTTAAACTTTAATGGGCAAATTATTTATTTGAACCACATTGTCCAGTGCGTCACGGAACTGACGATGAAGTACAAATGAGATGGCTTCATCTAGAAAAAATTTATATGGATATTGCAGCACGGGAGGTAAACTGTTATCATTTTTTTTTCGGCATCCTCGTAGGCTGCGCAGAATTTCTTTTTTCAATTTGTTCATCATTTTAGCGCCTTCCAATAGCAAGCTGTAAAAAATATCTTCGTTGGCACCAAACCAGTGATATTTATCTTTCATAGTCGACAGGACAGTAAGGACACTGAATTTAAATAAAAAGAAGAGTGGCCAAGGACAACGTTTATGACTAGTATCCGACAAATCACTCGACGATAAACCGAATACTAATAAGCCAGATCATTATGACCAACCCATTTTCATGAGCATCCACAACACGTAGCAATGACGTCACCGACCTGCGCGTGTCATATATTACAAGGCACTGGCAAAGCGTGTCAGTTCATCAGTATAAAGCCCGTGCGAAGGGGAAAGGGAATGAGTTGTCGTATTTTGAGCTGGGAAGATTGTTGACGCTAGGAAGGCCGGTTCCAGCCTTCCAGAAAAGCACGCATCATCGGCTGCTTGTGAGTGGCCATACTGAGGATGCAGCCGAGACGGTTTGAAGAGTGACACACATCCATCCACCATGTCGGAAAGGGGAAGTCACTACTACTTGATGGTCTAGGATAACGTCAGCTGGAAAGCGCTGTCCATAGCGAGTGAAGGTCCACTATCACTCGATTAACTTCAGTCTACAATCAGGGAGCACAGAAAACGTTTACAAGCACACAATCTAACGGATGCTCCTGCGGATAAACCTAAAAATTCTATTGTCCGTTCGTGTGCCCATGTTGACAGATTGTCATCGGCAGCTCCGTCTGCTTTAGGCACTGGAGCACCGTGACTAGACATTCGGCGACTGGGAAAAAGTCGCCTCTTCCGATGTATCTAGGTTCCATCTTCAACTTGCTGAAGGACGAATCCCTATTCAACAATACATAGGTGAGAAGCTGAAAGCAGAATACACGGCTGGAAGGAAACAGACTTGCGGTATCCTAGCAGTATGGGGATCGTTCTTTTTCTTTCTTTATTTTTTTTATTGGTGGTTTAATAACCACCGTGAGCAACTCGACGGGCTATAAGCAGTCGTCCGTCCCTAATTTAAGGCCACTGGTTCCACAACATCCATGCCTGACCGGGATTGGAACCCAGACCCATCTCAGACGAATGGGCAGAAGTGCGCCATCGGGACGGCGGTAATGGGAATTGTTCTACTGGATCCCATCGAACTTGAACACATCCTCACCCCCAGACCCAACCTAGGCATTGTTTCGGACTAAGTATTTTCCAACATCGCCACCGTGTATCTGAATGACCGTGCAACCTTTCAGCAAGACAGCATCCCTGGCAGAAGGCTAGCATTGGGAAGGAATGTCTCCAAGATCATGTCTAAGTATTTTGTGTACTCTTCTGTTTGCTAAATTTTCTAGATTTGAATCCGATTAAACAGTTGTGAGATGAAGTGGAACGTAGCTTTAGCTTGATCACCCTGTGGCTCGCTCCACCGCCGAACTCCAGGACATCATTTTATCCACGTGGTACAGTATACCATAGGATACTTTCCGCGTTCTGACATAGCTGATGCCTCGCCTGGTGAAAGCGGTTCTCGCAGCGAAGGCTGCTGAACATACTCTCAAGAGAGAAACAGAGAAAGCGGAAGGAAGGGGGAAAATTCTGAGCACACAATCTTTTATTTTTGTTTCATTCTATTTTGTTTTGTCCACAGATGTATTTACGTTATGTTCTACAGCGAGTGCGTACTGAATAACGATCACCCCAATGCAAAGTGAGTTACACCCGATACTGTCATAACGAGGGGGGATGACCTAACCTATAGCCTAACGGGGTCTTGGTTATTCAGCTAAGAGCGAAGTTACGGACGAGATGAACAAAAACCATGGATATGTAGGAGTTGTTTTTTATTTGTTTGGAGGAGTAACGACCACCGATTGCAACTCGATGGGCCATAAGCAGTCGCCTACCCCTAATTTAGGATCACTGGTTCCAGGGAAGGGAGAGACCCAGTGCCGTAAGACAAACACAACATACATGCCTCACCGGGATTCTAACCCGGACTCATCTCGGACGAATGGTCAGCAGCCGGCGCTTAAGCCACCGCGCCACCGGAGCGGTTATATCGGAGTTGACGAAATCTCAAACTGTTGGCGCATGAATAAATAATTGGTACGTCCATTTTGGAAGCAGTGACACTGAGTTGTTCAAGGGCCTTCATGGTTCAAGTGTACCAGGAGTGGTGCCGAAATATCGAAACAACCAACCGGCAACACAACTGCAAAGAGCGGCCAAAGTGGAGTAAAGAGGCGAACGGCCGGTGCGTCGCCTTGTATAGGGCAATCGGCGCAGTACAGTTTTGCAATTGATGGCCCAATGAAATATGGGTCAACTAGAAACAATATCTCGCGCGACTATGCGTCGCTGGAAATATTGATGGGCTGCAAGAACAGACGCTCTACATGACACCCTCTCTTAACAGTCCATCGAAATGAAATAATGTTCTGGTGCCAATAGCATGCAGATTGGACGATATAAGATTGGAAGTTCAAGCTTATAGCTCCGAATCTGGATCTACGGTAGCACTTAACAGAAAATATAGAAAAAACAACAACAACTGCAGAAACAAAAGCTAATTGGTGAAGCAGTCGGTCAGTCAGACCACCTTTCTGAACGAGCCTGCGATGATGTACCTAAAAAGGTTGCAGTAATTTTCATAGGGAATAAAACACCAATATTTGTACGTGTACGTGGTGTGTAATTAACGACTTTTGTGAGCATATACGACCAGGAAAGCAATTGAAGCAGCAATTGAAAACAACCAAAGCCTAAAGATAGCAAAAGGACATTTCAGTAAGGGAAGAAAACAGATTATGGCACTGAGAAAAGAAGATGGTTCTGTAACAAGAAATAGAGGCGAAATTTTGACAAGAGTGAAAGATTTCTACTCCAAATTATATGAAAGGGATGATACATGTACTCCAGACATCATGAAAGGTACCAGTACAAGAGTTCTTCCAGTCCTCCCAGCAGAAGTTGCACATGCAATCAAGAACATGAAGCAGGGAAAAGCTCCAGGAGAAGATGGAATTACTGTAGACATCATACAAGAAGCAAATGGAGAAATCGAAACAGTACTCGCCCTAATTTTCACTCGATGCCTTAATGAAGGGAAGATTCCTGAGGATTGATTGGAACAACGCTACAATGATCCTGCTACATAAAAAGGTGACATTGAAGATCTCAGGAACTACAGACCTATCAGCCTCCTATCAGTGGTTTATAAAATCTTCACTAAAGTTCTTTCACACCGCTTGAAGGTGACACTGGACATGGCTCAACCGAGAGAACAAGCTGGATTCAGGAGTGGCTACAGCACAATAGATCATATCCACGTACTGAGAGAACTAATTGAAAGAGCGAGGGAATATGAACTTCCATTGTGCTTGGCTTTTATCGATTATGAAAAAGCTTTGATTCGGTGAAACCATCAGCAGTTACAATGGCTCTGAAATCTTGCGGTATTGAAGATGCATACATTAATATTATTAATAACATCTATGAAAATGCAAGTGCAAAGATTCGGCTGTTTGAGAATACAGCACACATAAAAGTAGGAAAGGGAGTGAGACAAGGCGACACTATATCTCCAAAGCTCTTTAATGCTACATTGGAAAATGTCTTTCAATCACTGAACTGGGAAAACAAAGGGATAAAGATTAATAGAGATTATCTAACCCACCTTCGTTTTGCTGATGACGTAGTCATTTTTGCAACTACTCCATCAGAGCTCCAGAGTATGATCCAGGAACTTGCTGACAAGAGTAAAGAAGTGGGATTAAAAATGAACTTTCAGAAGACAAAAGTGATGTTCAATGCTTTTACAAGAAATGAAGATTTATCGATTGATGGAGAAAAGCTGGAGATAGCAGACACGTACGATTATCTTGGACAGCAGATATCAAGTGAAGGTCACATTGATGAAGAAATTAATCTGTGTACAAAACTTGTCTGGAGAGCTTTTGGAAGAAACATCATAATTTTCATGAGCAATATGCCATTATGTCTTAAAAGAAAAATGTTTGATCAATGCATCCTTCCAGTGCTTACGTATGGTGCAGAGACGTGGACCTTAACTAAAAGAGACATACAAAAGCTGCAGACAACTCAAAGCGGCATGGAGAGGTGCATGCTTGGTGTAACCAGGAAAGATAAGAAGAGGAACTCGTGGATCAGAAAAATGACAAGAGTGGAAGACATCATGATCAGAGTTAAATCCCTGAAATGGCGATGGGCTGGACATACTGCCAGAAGAACAGACCATCGATGGACAGCCGAAATTTTAGATTGGATTCCAAAGGACAGGAAAAGACCCAGAAGAAGACCACAAGAGAGATGGGTGGATGAAATTTGAAAGTATGCGGGAGTGACATGGAGGAGTCTGACACAAGGCAAACTGTTGTGGAAGAAACTTGGGGAGACCTTCGTCCAGCAGTGGATTGATAATGGTTGACAATGATGATGATACGACCAGGAGGAATCGAACGTCTCAATTTAGGTAGGGCCGGTGGATTCTGTGAAGCGAGACAGTGGTTATTGCGACAACAATGGTCTCCATATTCATGGCCTACCCGCCTTCGAAACCGAATCCAGAAGTATGGAAATATAAGGTAGTTATTTGGGTAAGCTAAGCATGGAAACTCCATTTTTACGCAAGGAAATTGTTCTAAATAAATGTTAAGTTTCGACAATGTATTGCAATTTCCTTCAGAACGGTCTTCTTCACTTATGATGTTTTGGTGCTTTAAGATTGTGTTTTGTAGATTGTAAGTTTATAACCCAGTCAATTAAACCTTAATAAACAAAGAACGATCAGTGTTCGTAGGAATAAGAACTTACGTTAAAATCTAAGTGTTTTATTCCTCAAAAATGTCGGAGTCACAAGATTGTAGAAACTTTGAAATAATAGAGAATTGCAGATGATTATTTAGAATGAATGAGAATTGCGCGGATGATTATTTACCCTATGTATGACGTCATTCCGTGGAAGAACACTGTCGCACTCTGTCATGGAGCAGAGATCAAATATCCGGTTCTGTTTGAAAACCGTTAAAACTACATCTGAGACATTTGAATTGTTGCATGATGTTTATGAAGCTAGTTGCCGATCTCGTGCACAAATATTCTGAGGGAACGCACGTTTCAAGGATGGGCCGGAAGATTTGGAAAATAACGAAAGGCCCGGGCGACCGATTACAGTGCGCATGACTGAACTCATTGAGAAAGTTCGCGAAAGGATAAAAAGTGATCGTTGTACGACCTTCAGGATGCTAGAATATGAGCTCGGTTTCAATTAGGAGATTTGTCAAATTTTAGTGCAGGGTTGTGGGGGGGGGGGGGTTGTGCTCGTTTTGTGTCTCATGCTTTGTCAGGCGACCAGAAGCATGCACGAGTGAAGTACGTAAAACACATCCTGGAGACTTCAGAAACAAAGCAAAATTTTCTCCAAAGCACTGTGGCAGGTGACGAGATATGGTGTTTTCGTTATGATCCTGAAACGAAGCGTCAGAGTGCTCAGTGGAAGTTGCCATACACCTAAAGGAAAGAAGATCAGGATACTGAAGTCTGAAATCAACACAATGCTTGTATGCTTTTACGACAGCGAGGCAATGCTTACGCATCCATTTATTTTGGAACGATTGCAGAAGAGGATTGTTTGTGTCAGGCCTGAGAACAAAAACGGCTAATGGTTCATTCTTCACGATAACGCGCCCGCACACAGAGCAGTCAGTGTACAGCCATTTCTGGCACGAGAACAAGTGTGTGTACTCAATCATTCTCCCTATTCTCCAGATTTGACACCGTGTGACTACTTTCTATTTCCTAAATTAAAGCTGCCTTTAACGGTAAAAAAATTTCAAAACATTGAAGACCTACAAAGAACTGTGATATCCCCTCTTCTATCCATACCAAAAGATGAGCTCTGAAGGTTCTTTCTTTCGTTGGCTGATTGAGCTACATCTTGTATTAATGCAGGGGAGGAATTTACCTAGAATAAAATATATTTACGTAAGTTTTCCTGCTTTTGCAATTTTTTAAAATTCAGTTGCATTACTTAATTACTGCACTGTGTAGGGGAGAGGGGGGGGCACATCGGAACACGATGTTGGTTTAATGTTGTATAGCTGTGCGAGGACTTGTGTCAAGAACTGTAGCAGCATACACGACGACAAAAGTATAGTTTATTGTACAAGAATAACGTTTGTGTACGGAAAAGGTATAAATAGTTCAGACAGTACATGCAATAAATTAAACGTGTGCATCTTGTCCGAATCTTCCACTTCCCCGGGGTACATTTGGACAATCATAGGCACTTCGGAACAGCCTTTATTTCAAGTACAAAACTCTACAAGATCTGAAAATTCGGCATATTATGAAGTTGAATGCGTTACAGTATCCGTTCTTTGAAAAGAGTAAAGTCAAAATCAAAATATTTAACCGCTGCAGTTCGGGCTATCCCACCTGCACTATTAGGCTGCTGTAGTTTCAAGATAATGTCAGATGCTTCAACTTCGTTCATTTCGGTTGGCTCTGGGAATAAAAATTTTCAACGTTCCTGCACCCGGCGCATCATCATCATCATCATCATTGTCAACCATTATCAATCCACTGCTGGACGAAGGACTCCCAAAGTTTCTTCCACAACGATCTGTCTTGTGCCAGTCTCCTTCATGTTACTCCTGCATACTTTCGAATTTCATCCACCCATCTTCCATGTGGTCTTCTTCTGGGTCTTTTCCTGTCCCTTGGAATCCAATCTAAAATTTCGGCTGTCCATCGATGGTCTGTCCTTCTGGCAGTATGTCCAGCCCATTGCCATTTCAGGGATTTAACTCTGATCATGATGTCTTCCACTCTTGTCATTTTTCGGATCCACGAGTTCCTCTTCTTATCTCTCCTGGTTATACCAAGCATGCACCTCTCCATGCTTCTTTGAGTTGTCTGCAGCCTTTGTATGTCTCTTTTAGTTAAGGTCCACGTCTCTGCACCATACGTAAGCACTGGAAGGATGCATTGATCAAACACTTTTCTTTTAAGACATAATGGCATATTGCTCTTGAAAATTATGCTGTTTCTTCCAAAAGCTCTCCAGGCAAGTTTTGTACGCCGATTAATTTCTTCACCAATGTGACCCTCACTTGATATCTGCTGTCCAAGATAAACGTACGTGTCTGTTATCTCCAGCTTTTCTCCATCAATCGATAAATCTTCATTTCTTGTAAAAGCATTGAACATCACTTTTGTCTTCTGAAAGTTCATTTTTAATCCCACTTCTTTACTCTTGTCAGCAAGATCCTGGATCATACTCTGGAGCTCTGATGGGGTAGTTGCAAAAATGACTACGTCATCAGCAAAACGAAGGTGGGTTAGATAATCTCCATTAATCTTTATCCCTTTGTTTTCCCAGCTCAGCGACTGAAAGACACCCTCCAATGTGACATTAAAGAGCTTCGGAGATATGGTGTCACCTTGTCTCACTCCCTTTCCAACTTTTATGTGTGTTGTATTCTCAAACAGCCGAATCTTTGCACTTGGATTTTCATACATGTTATTAAGAATATTAATGTATGCATCTTTAATACCGCAGGATTTCAGAGCCATTGTAACTGCTGATGGTTTCACCGAATCAAAGGCTTTTTTATAATCGATAAAAGCCATGCACAATGGAAGTTCATATTCCTTCGCTCTTTCAATTAGTTCTCTCAGTACGTAGATATGATTTGTTGTGCTGTAGCCACTCCTGAATCCACGTTGTTCTCTGGGTTGAGCCATGTCCAGTGTTACCTTCAAGCGGTGTAAAAGAACTTTAGTGAAGATTTTATAAACCACTGATAGGAAGCTGATAGGTCTGTAGTTCCTGAGATCTTCAATGTCACCTTTTTTATGTAGCAGGATCATTGTAGCTTTGTTCCAACCCTGCGCATACTACGTACTAATTGCAAACGTAAGGACATCTACTTTTTCTACGCGGCCTGCACAGAGACAAATGTGTTTTTTGCCCCTGATATTAAACACCACGAAATCGCCGATAACGAGGCCTACCCCTCCCACATCGGTTGTCCCCTCCGACGGTAGCCGTGCGGCAGAAAAGTCGGCCGACTCGTCGTTAATGGAACATCGATCCTCTTCCTCACTTGCAGAGAAGAAACCTTTCGTAGCTTGAGGCGTTTTGGTGACGGTTTTGCGTTGTTTTTTGGCCGGATTGTCCAGTCGTCGGTTTTTAGACCTCCGTTGTTCGGTGTCCTTTGTAATCTGGTTTCGGATAAGTGAGTCTGTTAAGATGCACGATTTTATCTTCTTCCTGGGACTGCGACTTTCCGTCGGAGCATCTTTTGGTAAAAGCTGCGCAGATTCTGGCAAAGGGACGTCGGAACGTGCTCTGGGGCCGGGCGAATCGCAATTCCAATCCAGCTCTTATGCTGAAGTCACGGACAGGTCAGGCGGGTCAACAGGTGGACACATAGTTTCGTTGGGAACAACAGCTGTAGAGTGTTGAAAATCGTCATCAGTGAACTGCAGTCTGGAAAATGGCCATTTCCCTGACTTGGCGAATGCTGATACGATATTCTTCGCTGTAAATGAGGATGAATAGGCAATATTTATTAAAGATGTAAGGTTTTGAATGTTGATGCGCTTACCAGGGTTTGTAATTAGCCAATCGTTTTGTTCCACTTTCAGTTGTCCTTTAAAAGGACCCATTAAACCCACATCTAGCGGATGCAGTCGTTGCGTGCAGTGGGGTGAGAATGTTACGAGCACTATCCCATGTTCTCTAGCAAACGGAATAACGTCAAGAGTGCAGTGACTTCCATGGTTATCCATGAGAGCAAAGATTTTGTCTTCTGTGCTACATCTTGTATGTTTCTGGATATGTTCCAGAACCTTTAAAAACAAAGGGCCTGTCATCCATGAACTTTTTGGACTGTTAGGCAAACCCAGGCTTCCGGAAGGTGCACCAAACATCAAGCATTCATTCGTTCTCACTCTAGGACACACGAAGACGGGTGGTATGGAATTACCAATCGCATTCACAATCATGCAGGATGTTATCATCGTCCCTCTTTCATCAGACACTGCCTGTCCAACTTGACGTGCACAAAGTTCAGCGACGACCTTTGGGGACTGCACAACTGTCGCGACACCGGTCTCGTCAACGTTGTAAATCCTATCCGGGCTGAAGTTTCCAGATTTCAGAGCTTTCTCATAATTATAAAAAAAATCCTGCACATTTGTTTTGCTGAAAGCAGTAGCTCTCGCCAACCTCGTATTCTCGGGTTTCATAATGTGAAATTTTTATGTCGCTTCATAAAACCTTTTAACCACTCGCATCCAGATATTTTGTTTACATCCCATGATTCGGGGTACTCGCACTCTACTTTCCTTGCATAATCGTGTGCTAATTTTTGTATTTGGGATTATGTCAAACCGGATTTCAATTTGGAGCATTTTATCACGTAGTCAGCTAACATTGACTCTTGTTGTTTACTAAAAACTTGCCGACTGGTGTATCTATCGTGAGTCGTACTTAGAAGTTATATCGGCACCGTGTTTAAACTTCTGCAGATGGTAATGTAGAATTGTGTGCTGCAATTTGAATGTCGCAGATACAAATCGTATTGGTAGTTTTTTGTCTATGACAGCTGCTATTGCCTCCAGAGAGAACGGCGTTCGACACGGGTGGCTTGTTATTTTTCTTGACGTAAGTTCGAACCATCGTTTCAACATGAAAAACAAATACATCGTGGTCATTAGTGTAGTTGTTTGTAAGGACATTGCAGACATTGTTATGATATTCAAGCAGTAACATACATTTCAACTTGTTCCAATGTGCCCCGTGTCGGCCTGTCCAAATGTGCCCCATGTAGTGCTGTTCAAATGTGCCCCATGTAGTGCTGTCCAAATGTGTACCATGTAGTGCTGTTCAAATGTGCCCCATGTAGTGCTGTCCAAATGTGCCCCATGTAGTGCTGTCCAAATGTGCCCCATGTAGTGCTGTTCAATTGTGCCCCATGTGATTGCATGGGACATATAGGCGCTTTTTCCGAAAACGGACAGAGTTATTCACTTTTCAGCGTAGGAGCTTCCTACATCGCTACGTACGTAATGACAGTGCATCAATAAACTTACCTCCGGATCTTCGGCGTACGTCTAGTTGTTTACAACTTCCAGACACTAAAGTTGGATACCGTACATCCTCACACAATCTATCTCACGGAATGCCAACACGCGAGTCATTGCAATGCTCACTGCGGACGATGCTTCTATAGTACTGCCGCCTATTCCCACTGTATCCACCTCCTCGAGATCTCGTGGTTTTTGCGAGAACAACGCGACGTTCAAATGTGCCCCATGTTCCAATGTGCCCCCTCTCCCCAACAGCTTATTTTTTTTTATTTTTTCGGAATTCTTGTACCTCAGTTTTTTTGGTTTACAACTTTTTCGAAATTTTCCATGTTTATTGTGGGAAGCTCCATAAAATCACATTATTTCCGACTTCTTAAAAGATGTGTGGAATATTTGTTGTAATTTCTTGTATGACGTTTTGAAAAATATTGATGCAGCTAAGCTGCCCCTTTCTTTGTGTATAACTTACTACAGATATTTTTGTGGTGTTACAACATGAGTATAAGTTGCAACAGCTGATCATATATAATAATCTTTTGAGCATTTAAAAGCTACCACAACAAAAATATACTATATTTCAAGCATTTTAAGGTAAATGCACCCGTAAAGAAAAATCCGCGCGTTTTATATACCAATTAGGAATTTGTTTCGAATGGATAACGAATTTTAAGGGCACAAAAATAAATTGTGGATACTGATTCAGCTCCTAGCAACGTCAAATTGTGGATACTGATTCAGCTCCTAGCAACGTCAAAGATGCAGAAATCAAATAAGTTAGCGGAGCTGCTCAACTAATATTCAGACATTTCTTAAAAAATAAGGTGCTCTTGTAAAACACTAACGAAATAGCATATTTAAATTTTTTTACTTAAGCTTTTTCTTTCCTGTGGTGATAGCTCGAGGAATTTTTTAAGTTCGGACAATTCTGATTAATATTTTCTTTGGCTTTCTGAGATGTGCATTGTAGAAGTCTTGCTCTTTTTGCCCGCAGTTTGAAGAAATGAGGACAAATCGTAAAAATACGAGGGAAGACAACAAACTAAAGGAGTGAAAACATTTTTCTTTCTCTCTCTCTCTCTTTCAGAACTTTCTCTGCAGAATAGCACTTGAGGCGCTCAGAATGTTCCCTAGATACTCTATTTAAACGTATAGGAGATACGCCATGAACGAATTATGTAAACTTTCAAAATATAAGATTTGTGCCCCCAACCTTTCTTCATCTAGAAAGTATTGACGGCCGTAGTTGGATTTCTTTGGTTCCAGGGAAGAGAGAGAGAGAGCCAGGGCCGTAAGACAAACAAAACATCCATGCCCCACCAGGATTCGAATCCACAACCATCTTGGACGAATGGTCAGAAGCCAGCGCTTAGACCACTGCAGCACCAGTGCCGCTACTTGGATTTCACGTTGCGAGCTCAACACCCATTGGATTTTTGGAAAATCGGAGCATATGTGCCAGTCTATATAACAATAACTAATCTATCACGATTGTATCACAATTCTCTCTCTCTACTCTCGATGTGGTTTCTATTTAGCTTAGACCCATTGTCAGTGTTGCCAAAATGTACAACGGCCGTTCCATAAAAACTGAGAATAAAATTACACAAAGTGAAGAAATATAGGTACAGTAAATATGTTTTTTTTTTTAAAAGTATCTTCCCTCGGATGATATGGGGGTTCCATCGTTCAGTTCACTTTTCAAAGCATGCGGCGACGGCCTTTTGTGGAAGCTGCTTTAGCAACTCCTGTACACAGCTTGAATAACGTCGGCATCTATATTGAATGTTGCGACACGAAACTTCTCTTTCAATGTTGGAAACAACCAGAAATCGTGCTGGGCTAGGTCAGGACTGTAGGCAAGCTGTGGCATGATTTCAATACTGCATCTCGTAAGAAACTGTTGAACACAAGCAGCCACCTGTGGGCGGGCGTTATCATGGTGTAGGATCCACTTGCCCACCACTACCGGTCGCTTAATCGATATATGTTGTCGCAGACGCTTCAAAACTGAAATGTAATACTTATCATTGACAGTAATATGTGGAGGAACGGCATGCTGGTAAACTACATCTTTATGATCAAAGAAAATAATCATCATCACCTTCCCAGCTGATGTAGTTTGGCGGACTTTTTTCGGAGGACGGTAAGCCTGTGTGTTTTCAGAAACCTCGTTGCGAGCTTCGTGAGGGGGTCGAAAGAGTGGACCCATGTTTCATCGGCAGTTATTACTGTGTTTAGAAAGTTTGGATCCTTTGCAATCATTTGTTTCCTCTCATGACACACCTGAACTCTGGCTAACAATTGTTCTCTCGTCACATGATAAGGTACCTATCTGGACACACACGATGCAACAGTAATTTGTCGCGTAGAATGCGGAATGCCGACGTTTTTGAAATAATAGTTGACGTCGCTGTGTCTTCACACGTCATTCGTCGATCTTCTTGCAGGATTGCCCGAACAGTATTAACAATACGCTTCCGTAACAACACTTTCAGGACGACCAGGCCTAGGAGCGAATTCTGCCGACAAACGCACTTTCTTGAAATCATGCTAAAAATCGTTGACTCGCCCAAACATTTATCTTTGTAGGCTTTTTTTCATTAAATCAACTGTTTCTGGAACCAGTTTACCCAAACGATGGCAAAATTTTATCGCACAACGCATTTCACTTCTGAACTCTGAATCGCTCACCTGTATGGTGAAATGCAGACGTACCTTAAACAACTGTGCAATAACAAAACCAGAGTCGTCTGCCACGGCTAATAACCGTTGCCATAGATACTTCCTTAATTCCGTTAGTAGTCTGCGTGGTTATTTTCCCCCTTCGCATTGTTGCCAACTCAAAAAAATACTCGCAGTTTTTATGGAAAGTCCTTTGCATAAGGAAATTCGGGAAGTGATGAGGCGTTCAGAAGGAAAAATCTAACTGAGAAGTAACAAAACACGATTTTTTTTTACAGTTTTCACGATTTTCTTTTACAGTTTTATTGGCCTGCATTGACGGAAGCACATGCTACTAAGTACCTGAGGATTATTCTTGAGGCTTTGTGCCTTCTTTCTTCTTTCGGAATTAAAACTTTTGCATGCCATACAAAATGGCGTACCGGGAAAACGTTGGGTCCTCCCACAAAAAATATTTTCGAGGCCTTTTTACGAAAATCTATTAGCACATATGTGCACGTTGTAATTCAAATGATTGCCCTAGGTTTATACCATTACAAAGTACTACAAAACACTTACGTCACGTCAAAATTAATCATAGCATGCAAATTTTATTCTTTTAGAGAACTAAGGCCAATCTGTTTGAAATACTTGATGAACACAAAACATGTAACTGAGGTGTGAAAGTTGTGACGTACCTGCCAGCAGGACGCACACGACATAAAGGCAGATAGGAACCAGAATAATCGTCTGCGTAGCTCAGTTGGTAGAGCGACTTGTTCCGGAATAAGCGGCCTCGGGTTCGAATCCCGGCGTAGAACAAAAAATGACGGAGAAATTTACTTCGTTATAATGGCGCCCGAACTATCCGGATGACCCGGCCGTTCAAAATCTCGCATTGGTGTGATGTTATTTCCACACCGCGAGACAGGAAAAATCAGAGAATTCCTTCTCCAGCGCTTCGAAAAATAAAAATGTGTGATGTTGCATTCCACACAGCCGATTGACTGGGAGTTCTCAAGTGCGCGTTCTACAGTGGATGGCTGCCTGCAACGATTCATGGTCACGGCTGACCCGTGGGCCATGCCCCCGGCCCTCTTTCGGGGGGAGATGTGACGTACCTGCCAGCAGGACGCACACGACATAAAGGCAGATAGGAACCAGAATAATCGTCTGCGTAGCTCAGTTGGTAGAGCGACTTGTTCCGGAATAAGCGGCCTCGGGTTCGAATCCCGGCGTAGAACAAAAATGACCGAGAAATTTACTTCGTTATAAAGTGTGTAATGACATTTTCCGGTTTCTACGAACATAAAACAGTAGGCAAATAAATAAGTAACAAATAAGAACTGTGGCACAAAAAAATTAAAACTACCTAGATTATTTACTCTTTATATATATATCTAATACGTGGAGATAATGAAAATGGACGATGTCATCGCTCTGTCCACGTTATTTTATAAACAACGCATAGCGACTGAAAAATTGTGTTCCGACACCGCTGGGATCGAACCCCAGATCTCTCGATAACTAGCGATGACATCGTACATTTTCATTATCTCCACGTATTTGATATATATTTACCATTTCTATCGCCCTTTGAATTTATCAGCTAGAATTAAATAGCTGTTCCGTTAAATGCCACTAGATGACGACATCTCAGTTGCTGAGACCATCAATACGGATTCGTGTAGTCAGATGCTGACTGATAAACCACGCACAGCGCTGAGAATTGTTGACGCCGTAGCGTAAATGCAAATGCACTCGACTACTTATCGAGAGATCTGGGGTTCGATCCCAACGGTGTCAGAACACAATTTTTCAGTCGCTATGCGTTGTTTACTCTTTATATATAAAACACATAGAACATAGTGCCACAATATTTTACACATCGTAATTTTTTTTCTCTTGACTCTGTTATAAAAATAAATAAATGACACAGGTCTCTGTTACTTCGCCGTCGCGAAGAACACCTTTCAGTTCATTATATTCTGAAGGATACGTAGTTAGGTGAGGATAACTGCGATACACAAAGTCTTATCCTCATTGGCATAAAAATTTAATTTATTGAGCTGGCATTTCTTTCACATTCTGTTATTAATATTCTGTATATGTATATTGCTGTGGCTGTGAAAAGAGGCCTCAAGTCGTGTGGAATAGCTGCTTTACCGTCATTCAATTTTTATAACTAAAGCTGCAAAAGTAATTTCCAAATATCTTACTTATTTACTAAAAAAAAAATACCAAAAATTGCTTTTATTTTTAATAGTTCATTCAAAGCTACCATAAAAGAGTTCTTGGGTATTTTTTTAACCATCTTCATAAGGAGTTTCAGCAAAAAATTTTGCAAACATTATTTTTCCTGAGGTTCGAGGCCCTCTTAGACGTGAGGTCCCCCGCAGTTCTGGGGTTGCAGGAGCAATCAGTACGCCCCTGGCCATACATATCTTTCAGTGCACTATCCACTGCTCAGACACTGACAGTAGGGCAGCTCGAGACGTTTTGTTCAAGACAATGAAGTTGGCTTGCTCTCTTTCAGTGTTAATGGTGAATTTCCGCTTCATCCTTAGAATATTTACACCCTCAAATACTGAAATCATTGCATCTTACGCACTTTGCAACATCTATTGACCATTTTTTTCGCACTTCGCACATTACTCAGTGTACGCCCCCGTCTTCAAAGGTAAAATGCCATTTTAGTCGTTAACGTTAAACACGTCTTCCACAAGAGCTTACACAATATTTTAGAAAACTACAGCCTTTGTGCTGGAAGCTAAAGAAACCCAAGGAAATAACACAGCGGAAGAGCCGTTTTAATTGAGACCACTGAAGATGTGAACAGTGCTGGCGATCTTATTACTTTTCAAGTTTTCTTTATGTATGCACTGTATAAATCCTGTTTCACTGATGTTAGCCGATAGACGCAATAGCTACGTGATTTTTTGTAGCGTTTCTGATATTAAAACTTTTTTCGTAATATTTTTTTTACTCACTGTACATTCATCAATAAAATTGTGGCTGAATATTTGAATCAGCCGCAATCAGTCACAGTGAAGCAACTGATTGTTGTATATAACGCACGTTTTTGTTTAAGCATCGTTAAAATAGTAAAGGAAGTGAACACACTTCATTTTTTTCACCTATTTGCCAGGAATAATCATCCACAAGATTGATTATTATTAATGAAATTAACTTCTTTTAATTAAATGACGTACATATCTTTTTGAGTACATTAACCCCTTTTTTACTATGATTAATTTTTGTTATGAAAACAGTGCAGAAGATGTGCGAATTATTTTTTTTTCAAAGCAGAATACGAAAACTTGGTTTATTTCGGATCACAACGAAGTTTTTGGAAGATGCCGGAATGCTTATCTTTATTTACTTTCAGGTCTGCTTTCAGAAAACATGCAAGGTGCATTATGAGAGGCACTCCTACCGATACTTCAGTTCTAGATTGAGGGGATATGATTACATCTCCATCCTTACAGCAGCAGTGCATTTTAAAAAAAAAATTTTTCTTTACAACCCTCTAGCTAGAGGTCCCGTCGGTTCGCTATTTAGGACTACTGGTTCCGGGGAAAGGTGATGAGACTCAGTCCCGTAAAAACGAACACAGCATCCAAGTCTGACCAGATACTCAAACTCTGGCTTCGCAGCATGTGGTCTAGACCTTCCTGTGATTACTTTCTTTTGAAATTTCGATCACTGTAATTCAGCAACAAAGGTTAGGTCTGTACACTGATATCCAAAATTAAAGTCCGTAAGGCATTCGCTGGGACAAAAAGGAAAACAAGCAACATCATGTAAAAACGTTTGGCTTGAAAAGAAACACAATCATAACGGTAACAAACATTTTATAACAATAGACAAATATGTACACATTTTTCGTATACAGGGTCACATCCGCAAATGTCACCAACATTCTTATGAATGTAACCAAAATCTGTCTTAATAAGGAATGTCATCATCTGGTACGGAAAGGCAACTCTCACAATGACGACACATGCTCATCACCAGGTTGTTGATGAACTCTGGAGCCAAAGAAATTCATTCCTCGATGAGGGTGGTGCTTAGCTCAGAAAGGGTTCAAGGAGGGGACTGATGAGCTGCTACATGTCATCCCAGAGCATCCTAGGCATGCTGTATAGGGCTCAGGTCCGGAGACCTGGTTGGCATGTTCATATACCGAATATCCTCGCTCTGCAGAAAATCATCGACAAGCTGAGACCTGTGCGGGTGAGCGTTATCATCCATTAAAAGGAGCTCAGGGTCAAGAGCTCCCCGAAAAGCCTGACACTGGGCTCTAGAATCTCGACCCTACAGCGCTCAGCATTCGAATTACTTCCTGCGAATACGTGGAGTGGTGTGCGGCCGTCGAACATAACGCAACCCCACACGAGCACACCTCCGCCACCGAAAGAGTCTCGTTTGTGGACTGCTGTAGACCATAGAGTTGCCCATAGTAGTCTTTAAACTCCTACCTCCCCCCAAAAGGTCTACCATTGTTTTGAAATTTTGACTTTTGTAATACATCAACAAAGATTTGAGTCCCTTTTTTTTTAATTTTACCACCTTTAATTGATAAAATGCATTGATTTGTAGTTTTTCCGTTCGTCATTAATTTTCCTCAGGCGTTCATCAGCTCAGCATCATCATTGCCCATTGAGTCGCAAATGACTGCAGGAGAAAGAGGACACTCCGAAAATATCGTAAGTTCTGTGAGAGGAACGAGTCCACTATTTCTAAATTACAAAATCAAACGTAATAGTAGTCGCCTTCCATCTTTATTTACTGAATATTAAGAGCACGCCAGATAGAGGGAAGGCATTGCTTGAAAGACCGTACAACTACTGGACAATTAATCTCCAGCTCAAGCAATACAACGGGATCACTAGCTCAAGACGAACAACGGATCACTAGTTCAAGTCAAACAGCGGATCAGTAGCTCAGGTAATACAAAGGATTACTAGTTCAAATTATACAAGGGATCTCTAGCTCAGGTAATACGACGGATCTCTAGCTCAGGTAATACAACGGATCTCTAGCTCAAGTCATACAACGGATCACTAGTTCAAGTCATACAACGAATCTCTAGCTCAAGCAACACAACGGGATCACTAGCTAAAGTCATACGGAACACTAGCTCGAGTCATACAACGGATCATTAGTTCAAGTCATACAAAGGTTCTATAGCTCAAGCAATGCAATCGATCTCTATCTCAAGCAATACAACAAGATTACAAGCTCAAGTCATACAACGGATCACTAGTTTAAGTCATACAATGAATCACTAGCTCAAGTCATACAATGAATCACTAGCTCAAGTCATGCAACAGATCACTAGCTCAAATCGAGTGTCCTTCATCTGCAACAGAAGTTAATGCCCTCGTTTATATAACCTGGATTTCAATACAACGTAATCCTTGCAACTTTAGGTACGATTGCAGTTTTAGGAAATTGACTGAAAGTTACTGCAATCTTAAAAAAATCTTTAAATTCAACTTCAAAAATCGATTAGGAACTGAATTTTAAATATCCTATCGAACTCCTCTTATGCTGCGCATTGTATTGGCCTGGTTTAAAGTAAAGAATTCTCTGTAGTAAATCGACAAAATGCAAGTTATCTAATTCAGGTTGGTTCTAGCAGGCACCTGTTAACTTCTTACATCAAAGAAAAGCAGCCATCCCATCGTAAGTAAGAAGGGAGCTCAAAAAGGAAAAGGTGTGCAATTATTACAGGTATTTGACGACGCACACATTTTTTATATTCCTTCTTCAGCCGTTGTCTTCATGAAGCTTTCATGGGCTGGCGTGAAATTAGAACCACGATATAAAAAAAGATTTAGGAAAAAAAAAAGAAAAGAAATTTAATGTAAAGAAAAATGGAATGTGATAATTAGCTCTTTGTTGATTCAAGTCACAGCGAAGCAGATCCACCTCTTCTAGCGGCAGAATGGATGATGACAGCACACGATGACCTTTTGATCTTGATGACTTCATAACACATGTTGAACCTCTCACCTTCCACCACTCTCTCCTACACCCACAAAGGGCAGTACGAGGGAGGGCGACACGCAAGAAAAAAAGAGATAGAGTCTGAAGGATAGAGAGATGTAAAGAGGTCTTTCTCTCCTTTAAGATACATACAGTATTGAGAGCAAAATCTTACTTTCAGTCATTATGCACGTACGTGACGAAGGAGCAATTTACCTTATCAGCTTTCCTAGATTTCAATCCCACCTTGCACTCCGATTAAGACGAAATGTTGCCTTTTCTGAGAATCATGTGAAGATTCCTCCTCTTGTGAGAACTGAGCTTTTAAAACCAGTCCCAAGCTCGGGAAGTGTCGCAGTCTTCAGTTATCCAACAGCACAGGGCAATTTAAAAATCGTTTTCCTAAATAAAGATTAACAGCGAAAATGTTTAATGTTATATTATGCGGGACTTCTTTATGCAGTCCTGATGCGTTTTCAAACTCTGAGAGCTCTTCAGGTTTAAATGATGGAAATATCTACCTTATAAAAGGTACGAAAAATACTGATACAGCATTTGGTTTGTTTAAACTTTTAAGATCCTGAAATGCATCCAGCAAATGAAAAGTTAACTCTGCACTGTAACTGAAGATTATAAAAGCAGTGAGAATAATTCCAGGCTTGTTATCGAATGTTGCACCCGGATTCAGATGAAGCTTAAAGACGCCAGGTCAGCGAATGACCAACAATGACCCAGTAGGTCAAATCAACGAGGAGTCTGTGTCATGAAAGAAACGTTCTAAAAGAGTCGACCACCAAAGCCATTTAAAAAGTGCACCTGCTGAACTTTACATACCAAGCACACACGCACATTGCATTGAGGAAAGATCTTTACAAATGTATTTGGTGAGGGGATGACCCTAAAGCTAGGGAGAACATTTTCAAGCGAACTGGGAAGTCGAACTCGGAGAGCGATGCTTCGAATATTGTGATTCTTGTGATAAAGTGCAGGATCGCTGCGTTCTTCTGCCGTGTTCAACAGTCATCATTATTTTGTCATTCACAAATTGTATCACGAAATTTACAAAATTTCAAGAGTGCCTGAAGACTTATGAAAACATAAACATTTCAACAGTTTTTGGGTATCTGATACTAAAAAACGCTCTCTGAAATAAAGATATTCCTTCTTTAGAAGATTTAAATTCGTGCATAGATAGTCAAAAGTAATCAAGGTAGTTGCCTTAGATGCACGATCTTGATAAGAAGAATCACATCACAATACAAATTCAAATTCATGGGCTGAATATAAAAATTTTATTGTATCTACATGTATTAGAACTTTCAGGTTTCCCTAGAACCCATTGTCAGATACATAAACAGAAGGTTACTTTTGATCCTTCTGTAAACAATGTGTCTGCATGTTAATCATGAAAGAAAAACTATTTCTCCGTTTTAGCGGGTTTTTCTAGTATTTAATTGTGTCTCCAAAGTCTCGGAAAAATACTCGTCTGAAAATACTCGTCTAACATACGCTTTCATTAGATTATAAAACTCTGGTAAGCGAAGCGGCAATGAGGATTTTTGAAATGAATTGTGATAAGACCATTTCACTCACGACAAGTGCTTTTCACGAAACCTTGGACTCTTTAAGAGCACAACCTAAATATCTAATCAAGGCGTTTAAAATAATACAAAATTTTAACTGGAGTCATGAAAACCCATTTCCCCTTTTCTTTTCTCACCTGACAGTGTTTGGATGCATCACTTTATACCTCTGACCTAGGCAATGAACTTTTTTCTTTTTTTTTCTCCCTGTGAGTAACACGAAGTAATTCGTGCATGAGTCAATTAAATTAAACAAATGCCACCTGTACACGATACTCAACAATTACATGAGATCTTTCGGTTCAGCGCGATCCTTCCTCAGATATGAGTGACACAGGAGACTTTGTGAACGTCAACTATATACAACGATTTTTCATGTTTCCCAATAAACGTCATAATAAATAAGAGAGTACAATCGATATACTTATCTATTAAATTACAACGTGATGAATAAATAAATTTAATAAATTTAAATCTGAAATATAAGTTAAAGTCCCAACTGATCTTCGTTATGTAGAAAACGTACTCTTCACGACTGATTTCCATGGAGCAAGTAAGTCAAATGGAAGTTCTTCATTGCAGCATCTGTCTGCTGCTTTCCAAATCTAAAGGCTCTCAATAAATAAAATGTTAAACCTTGATCGAGGCACGGGCAGGACTGATACCTCTGACCACTCAGGGTAATGTGTTCCTCTATTTGTGATTCTGGATGGGGCCGTGTTATTAGTCCCACATTTTACATCGTATCGATGATCCTTGAGTCGAATTCCAATCGATGTGGTTGTGGATCCTATATAAACACTGTTTTTCATTGAGTCGTCCAGAGGTTTCAATGGGATGGAATAAATTCCATGTTTTTGTTCAACGCCTACATCGTCGCGTGAGCGCCGAGTCCGATGACTCATACAGGCCAACAGACGCAACACTGTTCAACAGTTGACTACCCAATACAACCGAAGTCAACCCGGAACAGTATCTGTCATGAGCATGCGTCACACGCTCGCACGTATGGGCTATCACAGCGGACGACACCGAAGACATCCTCACCTAACCACATTCATCAGCTCAAAAGACTCGTCTGGTTCAAAGATCATGCAACTTGGACGTCGGGTGACTGGAAAAAAGTGTGCTGGTTTGACGAGTCGCGTTTCTTACCCCACTCCATGGATGGTGTGCACGTATTTGGCGCAAACAACACGAGGCAGTCGATCCATCCTGCAGGGTTTTCACAGTGCAAGTCGGTGAAGGCGGTTGTATGGTGTAGGGTATGTTTCCTTGGCTGAAACTTGGACCCCTGGTACATGTTGAACCACGTATGACTGGTGCCCCACTATCGTCTCTGTACACGCAGCACTGTTGTACTTTTTCCCGAATGGCGACTGTCTTCTAAGATGACAATACGCCGAGCCACAGGTCCAATGTTGTGCAGGAATGGTTTGACGAACACAGTTCGGACAAAGACATCGCTCTTTCCGCGTTAAAGCAATACATAGCAACCGAAAAATTGTTATTCGGTCACCGCTGGGGATCCGAATCTCAGATCTCTCGGTAGCTAGCCGAGCGCGTTAGCCTTACACTACAGTGGCCACCGATCCACGGCGCTATGCGTGTTTTTCTATCAGCTTCTGACATCATAAATCAGTAAGATGGGCTCAGCTACTGAGACGTCTCCATCTGGTGGGCACTAACGGCACTGGCTGTACAGTATATTAATTATAGCAGTTAAATCTAAAGGGCGGGATCCAAAGTGAAAATCCTTGATCTCGCCACGTGTCTTTGTTTATTCACTGACGCCACGTATTTGGAGGATTTTCACTGTTCAGACTTCCAGCATATTGATTGGCCTCCGAACTCCACGGATATCAATCCCATAAAGCACTTGTGGAACACTATGGAACGGCATGTCAAGCGTATGGTTCAAAATCTTTTTCAAAGTTTCAACGCTCACGTTACAAAGGAACTCGACAATCCCACAAGACGTGCTTTGCTTCCTGTATTCTCTATAAAGAACGTCAGAAAATTAGCCGAAACCACCACAGAAATTGAACTCTAAAATACGACAAAATACAAAATTGGTTCGAATTCCATAAACTATTTAAAGAAAATAAAAAATTATTCATAAACACATTCGTGTTGTACTTTCAACTGATAATTCAATCATTCGTGGTTTGCTCGTTTCTAATGTACGCTATAATACGTTATCGACTCGTGAGAAGGGTTAAAGGCCATTCCCTTGAGGATATACACAGTGTGTCAAAGAATTTACACTGGTGGCGCTAGATTTCAGCCTACGGTTGCGCCACCAGTGTAATCGCGAATGCGTTATAAACCGTGACAATCTGCTTGCTTTCTGCCAAAAGTACTGCGCAGTTGTTAAAGTAACTCAAACGAAACGGGCGTTCATTAGAGAAGTAAAATTTTTTTCATGTTGAATTATTAAGATGGAACAAAGGGCTGTTATTAAATTTAACGCAAGACTTGGTAAAAGGGCCTCGGAAACGTACCAAATGATGAAACAAGCTTACGGTGAGTTTTGTTTAAGTAGATCAAATGTTTTCCTGTGGCACAAACGTTTTTTAGACGGAAGAGAGACGCTAGAAGATTATAAGCATACCGGAAGACCAAGTTCATCTAGGACACCTAAGATTATTGAAAAAGTGCGTGATTTCGAGGCAAACAATCGATGTGCGTCACTAAGAATGATGTAAGAGTCTTTAAACATCAACAAAGAAACGATTCCAACCATCCTGCATGAAGATTTGGGCAAAACAAAAGTCTGTGCTACATTTGTTCCACACACGTTAACCAATGAAGAAAAATCAAGGAGAAGTGCACATTGCAGAGACATCATTTCAGCCGCTGAAAATGATCCAAACTTCTTGAAATCAATTGTTACTGGTGATATAACATGGTGTTTTCAATATGATCCTAAAACAAAAATGGAAGTCAAAAAACCCACCACAAGCTAAAAAAAAGAGAAAAGTTATATCGAAAATCAAAACAATGCTCATTATATTCTTCGATAGTAAGGGTATTATCCACAAAAAATTTGTTCCAATGGACAAACAATTACTGACGAGTTTTTTTAAATGATTTGAGGCGTTTGATGGGCAGAATGCGTCGCATTCGTCCAAAATATCGAGATGAAAGCAGTTGGTGTTGGTTGCACGATAATGCACCCAGTCACACCTCACTTCCTGTTCGTAGATTTTTGGCGAAAAATAACGTCTGCGTGTTGAATCATCCACCGTATTCGCCTGATTTAGCACCCTGCGACTTTTCTTTTTTCACAAAACTTAAAATGACGTCAAAAGGGCATTATTTTGACGATATTTCGACCATACAAACAGCTTCGACGCGTACTTTGGAGGCATTTCCGCAAAGTGAACTGGAACAGGCATTCCAATCATTATTAAATCGCTGTAACAAGTGTATTGAAGCCGGAGGGACTTAATTTAAATAACAAACCAAAACAAATTATAATTTCTTGTTTCTATTTCATTTTACAGACCCAGTCTTAAAAATTCTTTGACGCACTGTGTATAAAAGCAAGAAACAAATGAACAAACAAAAAAAGAGTAAAATGCGTGTGTCTTTCCGTTTCGGAAATGGAAGATTTCTCTTCGTACCTGCATATGCCTCTTCTAAATTTTTGTAGCATTTTCTTCTCTGTATATTCAATCTTTTCCAGCGTTTGAGAATATAACGAATAGTGGATCAACTGTGGAGACCATTTTTGTTGAAACAATGAAGTTGAGACTGCTATGAAATCTAAATATCGCGCTTAAGTGTTTTCTGGGCACGACCTTTAATTTCTGCATTTATCATCGTCTATCATCGGCAGTGTGATTGATTGACATGAAGTTGTTGGTGTTATCTGATAAGAAAGGATTGCGAATCCTTCCTTCACTGCAGGTGGTGTTTTAGAAGACGAATGGGCGTCTTAATTGCCACCTCAGAATGTAAGGATGCAATTGGCATGAAAACCAAACCGGAGTACGGAACGAAATACTCTCAAACAGGAATCTAACACAGTAACATATTTAAATAGTGACCCCCCCCCCTCACCCGGTGTATCTGGGAGTAAAAATTGTGATGTCTGACTTCCATCATCATATCTGTTCTACGAGAAAAACCAACAAAGCGAGAGCAGCTCCTCGTTTTTTCTTTTGTTTGTTTGTTAATTTTTACTGTGTTTTCGCAGAAGACGAGTGCATCTATTCATTACCCGATGACCGACGCCATTTCCTTCTTGAATCGCGCATGCGCTTTTAAATTTCCGTTGTGTCATAAGTGGAAGATTCATTCCGTAAAAGCACCGGAAACACTTCTCAATGCTTCGTGGTTTGTTTTTCTTTAGTTAAGTTTAAAATCACGAAGTATTCGAAGTGTCAGTCAGTAACTTTGTTTTAAAGTACCTGAGGCGATTTCTAATCATGTTTGATAAATTTTTTTGAAAAATTATGGAATAGCAGTGTCCCAGGCCATGTACGAGGGTTGTACCGAAAGTAATGCAAAAGTGGGCATAACTTTTTATTAACTGACAGAGGTCATTCAAATTGCACATGTTGGTAGAGTAACTTTTTCTCTATACAAAGGTACAACTCAACATAGTCTCCATCACAAACGATGCATTTGCGCCATCGTTGAACCAAACTCTCGATTCCTCTTTGAAAAAAATCAGGTGTAGACTGTTGTACCCACTTCTTCACAGCCACCTTCAACTCGTCTGTGTCATCAAATCGTTGTTCCCGGAGAGACTATCCTTCATTGGACCGAACATGTGGAAGTCGGGTTCCAGGGAAGGGGCATCTGGAAGTCTGTCCCTTTCCTGGAACCAGTGTACTGAAATAAAACACGAGAGATTGCTATGGCTATACTAAGTGTTCATGTTGGTCATTAAGCCTAGAAACAAACAAACAAACAAACAAACAAACAAACAAAAAATAATGTACGTAGTAGGGCACATCACGAGTCATAAGGGTTCTAGTGCAAAGAACTTGAACTCCTTTGTCTTAACGGTAGTCAAAATAAAGTTATATAAGGTCGGTATTCTATGGGGTCATGATTGCACTGCTCGGAGAAAAAACCAGACAGAAAAATAAACAACTGAGAAGGCTAAGTGACTGGTGTTTTACTGTAGTGAACGATATTTCTACTAAAATGCTTGAAACCGGCTATTTTGGCTCTAATAAAAATAATCCCCTGAGCTCGCTCTCCGAGTCGATATGTGCGCAATAGAAAAGAAATCAACATCCACCTCATAATATTAGAAAAACCAGTGTGTGATGTGTTTTGTAAGTTGCATCTCTTCAGTGTAACTAATATGTATTTTCGTGTAGAACGACAGAGCAATATTTAAATAAAAATAATTTGTTATTCTCAGCATATGACTCCCACGTAATATCCTTTTCTTTATTTAAAATTGCTTAAATTAGGCAATTTAAAAAAAATATTCTTCAGGGCAAAAGCTATGGCTAAGGAAAAAGAACTTTTCAAATACATCTCCCGTAGAACGAAAGAGCAATATTTAAATAAAAATAATTTGTTATTCTCAGCATATGACTCCCACGTAACATCCTTTTCTTTATTTAAAATTGCTTAAATTAAGCAATTTAGAAAAAAATATTCTTCAGGGCAAAAGCTATGGCTAAGGAAAAAGAACTTTTCAAATACGTCTCCCGTAGAACGAAAGAGCAATATTTAAATAAAAATAATTTGTTATTCTCAGCATATGACTCCTACGTAACATCCTTTTCTTTATTTAAAATTGCTTAAATTAGGCAATTTAAAATAAAAATATTCTTCAGGGCAAAAGCTATGGCTAAGGAAAAAGAACTTTTCAAATACGTCTCCCGTAGAACGAATGAAAAATGCACAGCTTTCCGGCCTAGCGGGAAACCTGCGCATTATTTAAAGAGGAAAATGCTTCCCATTTTTACTGTAGAAATGGCATTGTGACGTACTACAGTGCTGAAATCATGTGTCAAGACGACAAATCTGCAGTGAGATATTCTGTCCACGTAGCTCAGTTGGGAGAACGACTTACTCCGGAGTGAGAGGACACGGGCAAACTTGTGTTTTCGTAGCATATAGTAAAAAAATAAAATTTTCAGTAGGGTTTTCAAAAGCGGCAATACAGCTGCAAACAGAAGTATAAAAACACCACCTAGTGACAGAGCTGTAAAGTAAAACACTTCTCAAATACAAGTCTACAGTGTTCCACAACGTTAATGGTATCCGGTATTGAAATAATTTTTTTAATCGCACATTTAGAAGCAGATATAGGTGTAACCAGGAGAGATAAGAAGAGGAACACGTGGATCCGAAAAATGACAAGAGTGGAAGACATCATGATCAGAGTTAAATCCCTGAAATGGCAATGGGCTGGACATACTGCCAGAAGGACAGATCATCGATGGACAGCCGAAATTTTAGATTGGATTCCAAGGGACAGGAAAAGACCCAGAAGAAGACCACATGGAAGATGGGTGGATGAAATTCGAAAGTATGCGGGAGTGACATGGACGAGACTGGCACAAGACAGACCGTTGTGGAGGAAACTTGGGGAGACCTTCGTCCAGCAGTGGATTGATAATGGTTGCCAATGATGATGATGATGATGATATTGAGAAAAACTAATTAAATATTTGCGCCCCCGGGCGGCGAAATTGTGTAATGTTCTGGGAAGAAAATATACCCCAGAAGTTTTCACAGTTAGTAGGACTAGGGTCTGACCGGGAAAAAATTTCAATAGGATTTTTAGCCCAGCAGACATTGCTGTAAATTAAAATGCGAACTTACGCCCTCTAGTGGCACACTTGTGGGTTAAGAAAATGTTGAAATTATATGAGAAACGTTTCCCACCAGAAGCGCTCTCCAACAAAGAAACAATTTTTTAAATCGGACTCTTAGAAGCACAGATATCGACAAAAAATAAGATGTACATCTATGCCCCTGGCGGAAAAAATATGCCCTATTTTAAGCAGGAGCTGTTACCAAAAGGTTTTTCGAGGTGAGCGGTATTGGTCTACAGAAGAATTTTTTTAATCCGTTTTCAAAAGCTCAGATTTTGCTGCAAATACATCAGAAGCAGAAATAAACACTTACGCCCCCTGGTGGACAAACCATTTTTTTACCAAAAATGAGAATTTAATGCAACACATTTCCCATAAGAAGGTGTATCCGATGCAAGAAGATTATTTCAAATCGGACTTTCAGAAGCAGAGATATCGTTGGAAACATAATTTATCTTTGCGCCCCCTAGCGGAAAATCCATGCATTACTTGAAAAAGAGACTGTACCTAAAATAGTCTTCGATATAAATGGCATCTAAAGGAAAAAATATTTTTTCAATCGGATGTTTAGAAGCAAATATATGAAATAAAATGTACTGTATTTTGAATTCTATTGGATCTGCATTTACACCCTCCAGCGGCGAAGTTGTGAATACAATAAAACCATAAAGTAAGGATCGTCATTTTCACATTTCAAGCTTCCCAATGCAAGAAGAATTTTTCAAATCGAACTAATAGTTGCAGAGATATGGTCACCATAGACAGACGGACGGACAAAGTGATCACATAAGCACGATCTTTTTTACAAAAGACGTGCTAAAAATAAAACGCAATTGCCATTATTCATTCAGGCAAAAGATACCCCAGACAGAATTGCATTATTTTTATCAGATTATTCTAATATAATAAAATTTATTATTTCATTTTTTTATTACTGCATAAATTACTTTGTTAATATCGTACTTTAATTCGCTCAATAATGATATTGATTTTGAGGATCCCAATTAAACATCTAGTGATACTAATTAGTACAAATATTTCTTTTTCCAAAAGATATCAACTATATATCGATGTTGCATGCACATTATTAGCCTACTGTTCATACATCGTTCATCGATATCACAACCACCTGCAGAAAAAATTTCTAAACGCGAGCCTGAGTGGGTTCATTTGTTTTAGAAAAAGTTAGCATTAATAACCTTCCTTTAATATCATTTCATAAGTTAAAATCACTTACCTGAGTCTTTAGTTTTTTTGAGAGGCATTGAGATATTCGCTTGACTAGTTTACAGCCAGTCGTTAATGGGGTAGGGAGATGACCAGTCCTGTTTTATGAGAACAGGATGTTCATCAAGTTCAGTTTGAAAATGGCTATTTCCTGAAAATGGTTTTATAGCATCAGCGTCCGCTTAAGAAGAGATGCGAATACTTGGCCCGTTTGGAGTTCTCAGAATTAATCTCCTTCTTCAGAATGATGCTGAAGGAACAATGGCTCACACGTAGAATGAAGGCGCAGTGATGGTAATGCGCACGTGCAGAGGAAGTTGTTAATAAAGGGATGATAGGGAGGGGGGACACACCGAGTCGGCAAACGCATTCAGCACCTACCCAGATAATCTCAGAGAGGAGTTAAGGCAAACAAAAGTAGCCTGCTCTTGTCTTAGAGACGGGAGAGAAACGGGAAAAGCTTGACCTCGCATTCGAAGAAAGTAGATTTGATGTTTCTCTATGCGACGGAGAAAGTCTTCGGCTCCCCGAGAAAAGAAGGAAAATATTTTTGATGTTCGCGATGGGTATGGAGGTACAAATGAGGTTAGAAAACCGGAACGAAGGAACTTCACAGCGAGGCATCTGAGATAAACGCCTGATACTGTACGCAGGAACAGATCACTGGGTATACAATAAAAAGATTAATGTAAATGTAATGTAGAAATCGGGACATGCAAATCCGTGACTTCCTTCATTCACTGCATTGAATAAAGAGCACTATTGCAGAATAGCGAGCTCTCATTTAGCTAGGATTTCATTCATTTCATCATCGGGTAAAAATAGCTAAAACCAAGCGCAGCTTAATTTCATTAAAAGCGAAGATCTGACGAATCGAAGCGACAGGGCTGCCCGGTGGCGCAGTGTTCTAAGCGATGGCCTCTGATCATTCGTCCGGAAGGGGTCAGGGTTCGAATCCCGGTGAGGCATGGATGTTGTGTTTGTCTTACGGCACTGGTTCTCTCCCTTCCCTGGAACCAGTGACCCTAAATTAGGGACGGGCGACTGCTTATAGCCCATTGAGTTGCTCACGGTGGTCGTTAAACCTGCAATAAAAAAAATCAAGCGACAGGACACTGAAAGAAATACAGGGAACAGTTCTGTAACAAAATCCTTCCTTGCAACATTTTTAAATACCTCCGGGTTCTTTGATTTGATGATCGATACCAAGGGCAATTTATGAGTACTGTACACATTGGAACAGGCCAGCGCGGTTATCCTTTCTTCGCCTTCCTTATAGACGGATTCCGACTTTTCAGATCGCGATGCTAAAATTTTATTCAAGAGCATTTTAAAGTTGAGACCCGTTTAATCACAAGTAAAGTTGGCCACCTGTAAGATTTTCGCTTTTTATTAAATTTAGTGTGAAATCGGAAATTCGCTTTTTATAATTTTTTTGAATTTAATGTAAATGTAATGTAGAAATCGGGTTCTTAGTTTCTTTCCACAAATGTTCAGCTGTCTACTCGGAATCTTTTTTTCTACTTGTCCAACCATCCAATGCTGGCAGTGAAACTGTCGTTTAAAAGCTCTTTACAAAACACCGTACACCGCTTGTTCCTGCAACATTGGACATCAGATCGGATTGTGTTTCAGGCGTTGTTGCAAAAACAATACAAACAGTGCTTCGCAAGTCATTTCATAATCAGTTTTTCTCATACGTTCCCTTACATGGGCTATCCTCCTCTGGAAAGTTTCCGACGTTCCATTTCTGCTTCTTTTCCAGTCACTTGCTGAGATGTCACCAACATCTGATTCGTTCCCAGCCTTTTCATTACTTTCGTCAGTATCTTTTGTTGTTCAAGCTTGGATTTTATTATTCAAAGAAACGAAAGTCTGTTTCTTGAAACTTCTCATTTCAGCTTAAACAGTTTAACCCGTTTGCTACAAGCATCATTTACATTTCATAAAATTTACCTCACAATAAGGTTAACATATGGAAGTACATATATACGTGGTGACTTATTCAAAGCTTCAACGGCGTATGCCGTGCAATAACACTGTTACGTTGATTCATGCCTGTGTCATTAATGGCCAGCCGACTAAGTATTATATTCTTGATCTCAAGGACTACAGCCTTGTGACGACAATATAGATAATACAACGTAGTATGCCACAAATATTTATTTTTGCAAGCTGACCATGGTTTCGCTGAGTATTGACCTAACTAGGTCAATATCAATATCAGTGGCGACTCGTGGGTTCAAAAATAGGGTGTTGCACATAGTATATCGTTTTCCTTAGAAACACTACTCGCGAGCACTGGTTTTTGTTGTTGTTGTTGTTGGTGGTGGTGGTGGTGTCCTTGGAGGGGAGGATGTTGCGCAGGAAGAGTTTAACATTACTAAAAGCAACGTAATGTAGCAACAAGATACTTTCTACATAATAACCATATACCAAAATTTCAAATTACGTAATAACAATTAATGGATAAAAACATGAAATCAGTTCTTACCATAAGTTATTTGAAGAGAAAGTCTAGCCTTCTCTCTTTCTGCGTAGCGAATTTGTCAATAACTTTCTGGTTGAAGTCGTTAATATCTATGGTAAGATCCTTTTCAATAGAAAGCATGGCCAAGGCTGACAAATTTTCCTGTGTCATTGAGTTCCTCAAAAATGTTTTTATTCGTTTTAAAATGGAAAAACACCGTTCTGCTTCAACTGATGTCATAGGAATTGTTAGGATAAGTTTCAGTAATGTGTAACATTCACTAAATTGTTCTTCATGAGGAACTCGCATAAGCTAACACCCACTGAGAGTGATATGAACTCTTCTGTACAGTAGATGAACAAAAGTTCATGGCGGAGTTTCATTTTATCTATAAATAGATACACAGCACACACTGTTTTCAATGTCTCCGCTGGGAATTTAGTGGCATAATGAGGGAATTAACATTTGTGGTAAAAATAATAAAGCTGCAACTAGATGCCCTGTGAAAGTAAACCTTTCCTTAGCCTGAGAAATAATGACGTCACATACTTCTTTTTCTTCTCTCATACACTCAAAGTGGTCAGTTTTCAGGTTTTTAAAAGAAGCAGATGTACCCTGTGTCGTTGCACTTTCATCAACATCAATTTATTCCCTAATTGTCACTGCATTTGTCTCAAACACAGTAATAGCTTTCTTTGCTGTAGAGGGATCAAGGTCACTTTTTTGAAGTTGACCGAACAAAATTTCTACAGGAGGTATGATTTTAGCGAAAAATGAAAGCCAAAAGTTGAAGCTGTAACTTGTAGGAACCTTTAAATGACCTGGCAAATAGTACTTTCACTTTTAATGTCATTAGACTTAAGAATGGTCTTCAGGGATTTGATAATATCTCTCTTTTTTTATCAAAAACCGTATTGACACTGCGTGAGAGAACATTCCATCTTGTAGGGGAAGCTCGGGGTAAACGTTTTTTCAAAACCTGATCAAGTACTGCAGTTCGTTGTGGGCTATTTGAAAAAAACGTACAGATGCCTTGCAAACTAGAGAAAAAATTCGTACATTTCTATTTATAGAAGCAGCTTTCATCATAACTAAATTTGTTTGATGAGCGTAGCAATGTATGTATTCAGCAGCTGGATAAGATTCCTTCACAACTGCTTGCACGCCGTGGGAAGAACCGGCCACAACAGATGCTCCGTCGTACGTTTGTGCAATTAATTTTTCGGAATTTTCATTAATTTTATGTTTCTTCAGCTCTTCTAGTAAACAAGAAGCCAAGGCTTGTGCGTCATGTTGTGAAGGAGAAATAAAATCCCAAAACCTTTCAACTGGTTTTCCTTTTACCACGTACCGGTAAACAATGGCCATTTGAAATATATTTGAAATGTCACTTGTTTCATGCGCAATGATGGCTAAAAACTGTGCTTTTTTTATTTCTTTTGTTATTTCATCATGACACACTTCTAACATTATTTGCAAAATTTCATTTTGAATTGTTTTCGATGTTCCTTTAAAGACAGTTGCCTTTTCTAAATGAGTTTTTAATGCAGCATCTAGTTACGAACTAAAATTAACCAAACCTTTACATATTCCAGGGTTAGATGATGTTTCAGTTTCACCATAGTCTTCTCAATGCTAACTCGAAAACCTCGCAAAACCTAACAGTTTATTAAAATATTTAAAACATATCTGTTATGCCTAACCTTTTCATTGTCCTCTAAAACTTTTCGTCTATATGCTGTGTCTTAACTGTTCAGCTATATTGACAGCACCAAAAAGTGATTTTAAAACATTTTTAATGTGCGTCTCTGAAGCCTCACGTTTTTTAATGCGAGTGGTCAAATGATTAATATCTCTCACGCCTGATTTTGTCCACGAATCCTCGCCTCCAAACAACAAACATGGGAAACAAAATAGTGCATTTTTTACATCACACCCACACAACCACTCATTGTTTACGTAGAATTCTCTTTTAAAAAATCTTTTAAATCGTTGCTTACCAGTTGTTATGTGCTGGACAATATTCAAGTCAGGTAATGGCCGTCCAAGTTTTCGTATATTTTGCTTTTCTTCATAGGAAAGTGATTTGATAAAAGATTTTCAACACTATTCGTTAAATTTGCAAAAACAAACAAACATTAATTTATTAATAACAACAAAGCTAATAACGTATGTTTCATTGGCACAATAAAAGAATAACGAATTAGAAAATTAGGTTTGCGCATGGTGACAAGACAAGAACGCGGAGCTCATCCGTAGGTTTCAGATTATATGCTATCGCGAGAGCAATGGGTTACTGCGCATGCTCTAGCGGGAGAAAAGCGAAACGAGGTAATTGGTAGTGGGGGTTGCCAAGCGTTTGCAACAACCACATATCTACTGGTCGGGAGTTGCCAAGCGTTTGCAACAACCACATATCTACTGGTCGGGAATGCAACGACTGGGCCTAGCATTTCGAGTCATACCTAGGACATTACGGCGTCGAGGTTGCAGCTCGACTGCAACAGCCAGTCAAGCAACGGCTAGCTCATACACTACTCCCAACATCGCATCGGTGTTTGGATAGTTTGAGTTGACTGCACTATTTATTTTTGACTGATTTCAAGCTAAATAAACCAATTTCTCATAAAAAATTAATGTTTTATTAACAAAATATTATTTTTTTTGTAATGAAACTGGTTGTTGCGCAACACTACAACCTGATCACCGGCCGCCACTGATCAATATCCAGCAAAACCATGGCCAGCTTGAAAAAATTAATATTTGACATACCACGTTGTATTATCTTAATATACATGTATATAAGTATCATATTATTTCATTATTTATTCTTGGTATTCCAATGTATAATATTATTTATATCGATTCTATTTACTATATAATGAAAATGCTGTATTGGAAGTCCCTATAATCTATTACCCTAGTTATGCATTGATATTAAAAATTGTCAGCAGCAAACATAGTATATGACAACACTAAGACCCAATATCTTTAAAGACGGTCACACTGTTACATCAAAGTCTGACTAAGGCAATGTTTCAGAGTTATTATGCTGCATATGTAGTCAGACTCTTAGTTTATACAGATTTTTTATACTGGGGTACAACTGTGTTTATAAGCTGCAAGTCACAAATCCACTAAGCAGCTTTAACGATTTTTTGTTCAGCACTTTCCTTGAGCACCTAAAGTTGCAAAGTGTCTCTTTCCTGCAACGGCCGTTCTATAAAAACTAAGAGTAAAATCACACAAAATGAAAAAATATAGGTACCCCAAAATATATGTTATTCATTCTTAAATAATCTTCCCTCGGATGATATGCAACGGCTTTATCGTTCAGACCACTTTTCAAAAAATGTGGCGACGGCATTTTGTGGATGCTGCTTTAGCGACCCCTGTACAGCTGGAATAACGTCAGCATGTGTGTTGAATGTGGCGCCACGTTCTCCCTCATTGTTGGAAACAACCAGAAATCGCACGGGGCGAGACCAGGACAGTAGGCAGGCTGTGGCATGATTTCAATACCGCATTTCGTATGAAATTGTTGAACACAAGCAGCCACATGTGGGCGGGCGTTATCATGGTGTATGATCAAAGAAAATTATCATCATCACCTTCCCAGCTGATTTGGTTTGGCGGACTTTTTTCGGAGGAGGCGAGCCTGTGCGTTTCCAGACACTCGTTGCACGCTTCGTGAAGGAGTCGAAATAGTGGACTCATGTTTGAGCGGCAGTTATTACTCTGTTTAGAAAGTTTGGATCCTTTTCAATCCTTTGTTTCCACTTATGACACACTTGAACTCTGGCTAACAATTGTTCTCTCATCAGGTGATGAGGTACCCATCTGGAACATACACGATGCAGCAGTAATCTGTCGCGTAGAATGCGGAATGCCGACGTTTTTGAAATATTAGTTGACGCTACTATGTCTTCACCCGTCATGCGTCGATGTTCTTGCAGGACTGCCCGAACAGTGTTAACAATACGCTCCATAACAACACTTTCAGGTCGACCAGGCCTAGGGGCGAGTTCTGTCGACAAATGCTTTTTTTCGAAATCATGGTGCCATCTAAAAATCGTTGACTCACCCAAACATTTATCTTTGTAAGCTTTTTCATTAAATCAACTGTTTCTGGAGCCGTTTCACCCAAACGATAACAAAATTTTATCGCACAACGCATTTCACTTCTTAACTCTGAATCACTCACATCCATAGCTGTATGGCAAAATGCAGACGTACCTTAAACAACTGCGCAATAACAAAACCAGAATCGTCTGTCACGGCTAAACATTGTTCCCACAGAAACTTCCTTTATTCAGGTAGTCGTCTGCGTGGTGATTTTTCCCCTTCGCACTGTTGCCAACTCAAAAAAATTACTCTCAGTTTTTATCGAACGGCCTTTGTACTAAGTTAAAGCTGTGCATGTATATCTCAGAGTTGAAACAAAGACCTTATGCAGCAAAAGTTTGCAACCCAAGCCCCAGTCACCCAGAAAACCCTTGCTAAGATAAGATTGTCTTTGGAGTGAGGTTGCTGCTAGTTCAAATGCCAGAGAACTGCTAAGACGACACAGCTTCGTCAACACAGAGTCATAGCTGTCCCCCTAATGCTGAAACCAGATAAGGAGAAACGAGTTCTGCACTACCGATAGTTTCAGGACTCTGTCCGCAGTTCTCAGATATTGCTTAACATCTCGTGGTTTACGAATAGTATCTGGTTTTATTTTTCAGGTTTAGATGAACCTAAAGTAATGGCTGCGAAGAATAATCACATGATTCACGAAGAACTATTGCATTTGGAGAAAGTGTGAGTTTGGTGCACTGTTCTGTTCAATGGATCATCGATTTCATTTTTATTTGAAGAAACTGTCTTTTTTTTTTTTTTTTTTTTTTTTTGTAATTGGAAGTTTAACGACTACCGTGAGCAACTCAATGGGCTATAAGCAGTCGTACAAACACAACATCCATTCCTCACCGGAATTCAAACCCGGACGGCGCTGGCTCTTTCCGTTTCCGTTCCCTGGAACCAGTGGCCCTAAATTAGGGACGGACGACTGCTCATAGCCCATTGAGTTGCTCACGGTGGTCGTTAAACCTCCAATAAAAAAAAACAACAACACTTATTTCTGCGAATTTACATTCTCCTACCTAACCAAATCAAGACGTCCTTAAGGTCACAAATGACTGATACCCCTTTAGAGGATCAGCTAAAAGTGCGGACCTCCATGTTGCAACCAAAAATTCAAATGCTTTTAAACAAAAAGCATTCACAACAAAGTCATTAAAAGGTTACCCAGCAAAAACACAAGTGCTGGGAAACTGCTGGCCAACAGCTGGCAGTGATGGGTCACTTCTGGCTGAAATCTGCCACTCACGGCCCGGTGGCGGTCCGTTGGTGGCAGCGCTGTCAGTTGGCGAGCCATTGATGGCCCTGCAGCATCGCCGTGAGTTGTGGGCCTCCAAGCAAGTGCCACTAGTGGCCCGTTGGTGACAACCAATGCAACCCCAACAGCAGGTGGAAGTAACGGGACTGCCCATGCGCAGAAGCAACACTTGCTGTGTCTCTCATGGTACCAGTTAGTTGAAGACAACGCTATCGCCATCGTGTTATTTTAGTGGATGTTAAGAAAAAAATCCATATGTAGAGAGGCGAATTAATTTCCTAATGAAATTCCACGTCGACGAAGATATCAGATTAAGCCATGAAATATTAGATTAGAGCCATGACATTCCCATGAATAACAATTCATTGAATGGAGTGGGCGAATAACAAGAAAAAATTTGAAACTGCTTGAAACAAACGTCCTGGAAAAACATTAAAAAAACGTTTGTTGAAAAAAAAAAAAAGAATTATACGCATAAAAAATTTATTAATTATTTGAAAAAAAAAAAAAAAAGCAACGCTATATGGATATAATGTACTCATCCATGGGTTGAATACACAAGACTGGGAGGAATTCGCTTCTAAAACTAACGAGAAGTAAAACCGGATTAGAATCACAGGTTCCGGATCAGTTATGCCATTCTCAAGTTCATGGTTACAGAAAACGTTTTTAATAAAATCCACACACAGTAAACATCGAAGTGGCAAATTATTAATAGGCAGAAATGTACGGGTTAACTCAACTATTCCCAATTTTGCTAGTAGCGTAACAGCACAAGACACTGCAAAGGTAACATTATTACAACTACACAAATTTTGTATTGGCGATTCGATTTGCATCGTAGGAAAGGATTCATGTCCAAAAGCATCACTCAGAGCTGAAATATCTGAACCTGAATCAAAGTTCATAGACACAATGCAGTTCCTAAACTAAGCAGAACATCAAGTAATTCAAGTGCTTTCGCTATAATCAGCAGTGTTTTAAGGTCATATTAGGGAGAGTGAAGTTGTCCTTTCACTTATATCGGCCTGTAGTTTAAAGGCTGATTATTTCGTTGATTCCAGTCAACTCTAGTGTTGTTGGCCCTATTTCTGGGCCTTATATCCTTTACCTTGGTGCTTGGAATCATGATTTTCAGTAAGGCCAGTATTTTGATATCTAGTTGTAGATGTGATAGAGCTAGGTGGCTGGAACCGTGTTCCAGCTCGAGAGACAAGTCATCGTTATTTCCATGTCGTCTCAAATAGTTGTAGTTACTACAATATGTTTGAGGTCCGGGTCTACCTCATTAGAATTATCATAAAAATGCTGGAGAGGTGCATGCTGAACTTGTGTTCGCCAATATGGGGGAACATTTTGGCTGCTCCCTAGACTGGGAGCGAGGTCTATGACAACCATGGCGTTCCTCATACATTATCATGAGTCTAAGGCACTTCAAACTGTATCTGGGTATCTTACTTCCGAAAAATCCTGTAATAACGGATATATTTGTTGCAGCAATGTATCGAGAATGTATTTATTTTAGCCAGGGATCCCATAATGTGTATAGCCTGGCTGTGTCTCCAGAGTGCAAAAGTTACCAGGCTATCACCAGGTTTTTGCTTTCTGGAAAACAACTTTCATTGATACCCGCCCTATTTACTCTGTAAGGAAAATCTTCCAGGAAATCTGATTTGAACGCATCATATACGCAGTACCCCGCTGTTAATATTTCGTCACTGGCGATACCATGTCTTAGCTGATTCCTTTAGACAAGTACCGGCAATTTGTGACTTGAACTCTTAGGGTACGTTATACAGGTCAAATGATCTTCAAAAATTTGTAAAGAGCCGCTTACTCTAGTAAATGTTAATCACTTTTATCTGCATGAAACACATAATGGCTTAGGATTGGATTCTGCGCCGTCGACGTAGGAGTAAATCTTTTTTGCTTCTCGAAATCTGGGTCAACGTTTTAAATATTGTTAAGAGTCTGTTACCACCATCCTCAAACTTGAGCGTCACCATTTGAGGGGGCCTGGAATATCATACACTTCATCATAGAGAAAATTATTAGGACTTAGTTGAGTCATTTCTGCCTTGCTAAAAGTTCGGGCGCAACTAATAGTGCTTTAATATTTTAAAATTGGTGTTTTTTGGCATATTGCATGTTGAAAAGCACAATTATTTAACATTAACAAATAAAGTACGACCAGAGTTCTTATAAATGAGCAATTAACATAAAGTTCCAGTAATCTTTATTTTCATTCACTTGTCGAAGTCATACTTGAGAAGCTTTACGTAAGCAAGAATCTGGTTGTGAGGAGTATTTAGAGGAAGCCAAGGGGCCTTGCCCCAATCCCAAAGGTTTCATTTTGTTACGTTTTTGGTTAAAGTGCGACTTATAAAAAAAAATGCTTTAATTTATTAAAAATGCGTAAATTTACATTAGAAAAAGTGCTTTCATTTTTTTATTCTATTTTTCACGAACTTCTATTTTGTTCTGGTGGATTTCAAAAGCTTCCATTTTTTTGTCGCCCTTCCTCCAAAGTTCTACTACGTCCTTGTCTACAGCAGTTCATTATACTCTAAATTCTCGTATCAAATTAACATGACAATCTACACCGATCAGCGATTACATTATAACCACTTACCAAATAATCTGTAAGACCCCCTTTAGCACAAAACAGCGGCCACAGGCGAGCCATCGATTCCATGAGGTGGTGATATGTATCCTGAGGTATCTAATACCATAATGTCAACAGCAGGTCCTCCAGTTCCCGTACATTTTGGGGTGGTGGTGATTTAGCGCGAACCCGCTTTTCCAAGTCGAACCACAAATGTTTGATTGGGTTCATGTCTTGTGAATTTCGATGCCAGGGCATTAACAGAAAGTCACCAGCTATGTTCCTTGAACCACTCCTTGACGATTCTGGCAGTGTAGTACGGCGCATTATCCTTTTGGTAATGGTCATCACCAGCAGGGAACAAAATTGCCATGAATGGGTGAACTTCGTCCGCAACGATATTCAGATACCTGATAGCTGTCAGGGATTGAGCTATTTGGATGATGGGGCCTAAAGTGTCCCAAATAAACATCACCACCGGCCTGTTTCTGCCCAGCAGTGCATCCAGGTGCCACAGCCTACGTTGGTAATCGGTATATCCGCGCTAGGCAGTCTACGTGATGCACCAGGAATCTTGATTCGTCAGACCAGGCCACTTTCTTCCAATCATCCACGGTCCAATCTCGATGATCTTGGGCCTATTTCATGCGTTGTTGGCGATGACGTGCAGTGAGCATGGGGACCCGACTGGGTCTTCGGCTACGCAGGCTCATGCGCAAAAGGATGCGATGAAGTGTGTTCTGTGGCACATTACCCTGATCACCATTGTTGTAGCTGCGGGTGCCAAGCGGTCGCTGTGAACAATGCGCGACAGTCTCCGCTCCCCTCTGGCATTATTACCACGCCCCCGGTGGTGGTCCCAGAATACTTAATCATCGTCTAATTGGATAAATAGTGAGGTTGCGTCCCCATAAATGAAAGGAACCCACTTTCAAAGTTTACGGACGTCGCGTTGTGTTTCATATAGGTTCGTTACGAGATATTCGTAAAAAACCCATACGCTGCAAATTGTGAATTAGAGAATTATACACAGCCTAGAAAAGTTATCTACACCAGGTTAAGTAATTAACAATGTTTATTATAAGAAAAGTATATTAAGCAATTACAGCCTTCAGGTGGAGTCCAAATAAAAGTTACATTAAATTAAAAAAATAAAATTAGCCATGTTGACTGGTCCACTGCTACGTAAGCCTGTTACACCCCTGAGCTTAATTTTAAAATAAATCCCTCAATCTATCTCGAGGAGGCATAGTTACCATGCATATGTATATATACCGATAACATTGGAACTGGAATTGGGGAAAACAACGTCATCTTACCTTCCATCGGTTGGGTTGTCGCTCGTTGAAACCCCTCCGGTGACCGCGTGGGTACTTCTATGGACCTGGCTATCTACTTGGCTGCCACGGCTGGGACCGCGTACTGGGATTTCCGTTTCCTAACTATGCCTACGTCAGTATTCTATCTCTATATCTCTACATAACTCTATCTATCTACGAGTCTTAGACTCTGAATGCTCAAGTATCTAAGTGCTCATAACTCCGTGCTCAAGGGTTCTAGCCCCTGAATATTTTCTCTCTCAAATCCTCGCTGAATAATCTCTCTGAATACCTATCCTCGGAATATGTTCCGAAATTATCCTCGAATATGTCTTTTTTTCTGTATATATATTTCCGTCCCTTTAATTTTCCACGTGGTAGGGGCGTGCCTACCACCCTCTAGGAACTTTTCGCTTGGAGTCTGGATTGGTCAGCTGAGCTAACCAGTGCACGAGCTTAGTGGCTATTGGTTGGCCAGCTGGTTCACTCAGGTTGGGCAGGCGACGCTACCGCGAATTCAATGGGACATACTCCTGAACTCGGATGAATAGCGAAGAATTTGCTAGGGCTTCCTTCTGACAGAGTTACGACTTTCTAGTGACACCGCGATGTACTTTACGACTTTCGCCGGTGCCTCCTTCATCGAGTAGATGATCGTAAACCGTAACTCGCCTATTCATCTGACCGCGCGGTTGGGACTCTTGCATGTGCACTTCGGAATTACTGGGATGTTTTGTCCCACCAGCAACTGGGGCCATTTCGAAAATTTCGTGAATGCCGTGCTTCTTCTCACAAGAGTGAGAAGAAGAGAAATTCCTCGGTCATTCTCCACAAGCGGTAAACCGCCTTGTCCACCTGGGCTTTCTGCTCCAACGGGAAAAAGGGGGTTTATGAGGCTGAAAGGGAGCAAAGGAAAAATAATTTGAATTAAGGAAAAAATAATGAAAAGTAAATTACTCCTGGTCTTTGTATTTAATTAAGCCGAAAACAATGTGTATACAATGAAGTAGTTCCGCGGCAACAGCATCAATAGTTGCGGACGACATACGGCTGAACGACGGTTCGTCGTTTGGACATCTGTGCACCACTTTTAATACGTACTCACTACAACGGCACATGAAGAACTCACAAGCAACGCCATTTCCGAGATCGTAGTTCCGAGGGGTCGTGCCAACACAATTTGTCCTTTACCAAACTCTGATAAATCGTTAACTTTTCGCATTCTATTACCGTACACTTCTAATCGACAGCCGGTCCTCGGGTTGTATATATACTGCTCTGTGAACTTCACCTGAGCCACCGTTCGGTCTCCAGGTGCGCTGATTTCTCTAGGCTGGGGGTGGTCATAATATAATGGCTCATCAATGTATATTTATAAATCCTTTCGAGATCGTGACATCACACTCAACACACCCTTCTTGCTGTCTACGTAGTTTTTATTCACTCTTTAACCACTGTCAGTGTTGCCGAAATGCATAAGAAAACTCGGGGAAGTGACGTACCATTCAGAATGAAACTCAGATACATAACTGGATTTATACGTATAATAGAAACTCAAAAATAAGGTTAAATTAGAGATATATGCCACAACGTTTTGCATCCTTAGTTGTTCATGGAAGTAATTATACCTCGAATATTTTAGTTTTTCACAACTTTCTTTAATACGCCAGGTAAGATTTTATCTATACCTCGCTGCTTTATGTTTTTCATGCTCTGCATTGTATAGTCGGTATCTATCCTCCAGATGGAATAGAATATCTTTTGTTGAAAGCGAATAAAAGTAATCCAGTCAATATAATATATGGAAAAAGTGCTTCCTGTGTCGTTCTATTCTGTATCCCAGACAAAAATATACGGAAAAAAAATTGAGTCTTTTTTATTGTTCTATAGTCAAAATGAAATGAGAAAAAATGCGACCTGTCTTGTTATGTTCCCCAGTTGATAGTACGTATGTGGAGAAAATGTATCCTTTCTATTCGGTTCTCTATTCGAGTCAATAATATATGAAACAAATGTGTTCTTATTACGTTCTGTATCTCAGTAATAAATGAAAAAAAAAACGTATCCTGTCTTTTAAGTGCTGCGTAGCATGAATCAACTCTCTTTAATCTCATTTTTTTAGTGTTAGTGCCAGCTTATCTTGACGGATAAAGATAAGTTTAACCCAGGCACTTCAGCGATATTTCACTTTTTAATTCTTTTCCCCTTTTGTTCCTTCTGCGTCTGGTTTCTCCTCAACGGCTTTTATACCAATTTTCAGCCCTTGTTCTCTATAACGTACTTTTGCACTGACTTATCTAGTCCTTTGTGCTCAGTTGCGGAAGCAAAGTTCTTTTGTTTTTTATTTGTTCTCATTTCACTTTTGATATCTAAAGTTCTTTTTTACTTTCCACCTGATTTCTACTAACTAAATTTTCTAAAGCTTATTCACGTGATCTCCGCTCAACTTCCATCAAGTTTCTTACGAACAGAAAAAGCAGGTGTAATTGTGGGTATCTCCTCAAACTCAGGTGCGCCGCCGCTTTACTGGCTGAGCAGTCAAAGGTGCACTCCCGCTAATCGTCGGAGTTGTACCCGGGTCCGAATCTCAGATGAGATGTGGGTGATGCGTTTGTCCTATGGCACTGACTCTGTCCCTTTCCCGGAATTCTGGGCAGGAATTCGAAACAGACAATTCCTTATAACCCTTACGTGCTCAAGGACGTCGTTAAATACAGGAACAAACAAACAAAATAAACTCTCAGTTTTTCTTAAACTCCTAATTTGTTCAATACTTTACATCATCCCAAATTTGATATGAAGTGCATCTGACATTTGATTATTAAGCTGATGCTGCTTGTGTCGAATAACACCGTAGTCCTTGACCTTTGTTAGAAATAACCATTCTCAGTCGATACGCCGATTGTTTTTTTTTTTTTTTCCTGAGAAAACGAACTTGTCGCTGTAAGGCTTATGTAGTTAATCTTTCGGAATTTCACGGGATTCTTTAGAAATTTATCTTCGAAGGGAACGAAAGCATTTATTCGCCCCTTAAGAAGGTAAAAACCCTTAATGGTCGTTGGTTTTGCCCTATCGGCTGCAAAGCTAATCTGCGGTAATTTAACAGTAACCCATTCCCTCAAGTCCACGCCCTCCTTTTCAGTGGGACTTGTACAATGCAAGGGGTGGAATAGTGAAGGGTCCATTTCCATTCATGTAGTATCAAAAACAAGAACGTGTTAGCAAATCATCATCCAGAGCGCATGTGAAAAAAAATTGGTTATGAAGAGCTAAGCTGGGTACGGTTACGGGCAGAAGAGCTGGACCAGTTTTCTCGTTGACCTCTGACCTCGCCGTCATTCTCTAAACTGAGCCGCCTGTGAGTTGTCGACCAGACCGTAAAAGCATCACTTACATTTCCCTTTATATTCTGTTCTTCGCTCCCCCCGCGTTCCTACCCTTTTTGGTCGTCTGCTTGTGTTGATAAACGGAGACTGGCGTCGGTGTCAGAGGAGGAGTTAACGCCGTGGGTGGTTCCCAGTCTTTTGCCGGAGAAGTCCGCGGAATCGGCCGCCGAAGTTTGCGAAGGAAGCCACCGACCGACTGGGAAAACGTGGAAGGAAAGAAGGAAGGAAGGATCCTTCCTGCCCCGATCAAACAGCGGCAGGTTCGGAGACGGCCGGAGAATCTTTACGGAAGGTGTTCCTGCTCGCCGGCTTGCTCCAGGTGGTGATTACATAACTCACAATGAAAACTCTGCCAAAGCATATTCATCTTGCATCTGTTCTCTTCATGATTCTGATGGCGAATGTCGGAGTTTTAAGTGGAAATCAGACAGGAAGACATGTAAGTGCCATTCCTTCATTTTTATGTGTTTGCATACATCAAATTATTTTGATTATTTTCGATGGCTCTTCGTTTGTGCCTATATAGAACGTACAGATAAATATGATTGAATACTGCTAAACTGAAATTGTTGGAAAAAGAAAAGAAATGAAGTTCATCAGGCGTACTAATACGAAACTTATGCGCACAGCGTCACTTTAAACGCTGAAAAATATCTCAGCATAGCACAAAAAAAAAAAAAAAATTAGCGAAATTGCAGAGTCGAAATCAGTTGTACATTGTCCATTTTTTTTTTTTTTGATTGGAGGTTTAACGACCACCGTGAGCAACTCAATCGGCTATAAGCAGTCGCCCGTTAATAATTTAGGGTCATTGGTTCCAGGGACGGGAGAGAGCCAGTGCCGTAAGACAAACACAACATCCATGCCTCACCGGGATTCGAACCCGGAGCCCTTTCGGACGAATGATCAGAGGCCATCGCTTAGACCACTGCGCCACCGGGGCCGTATATAGAATTTGAAGGGGGGGGGGGCAACGAAAAATGGAAGTTTTTGAAATCCACCAGAACAAAATTAAATGTTAATAAAAAATAGAAGAAAATATGAAATCAATCTGAGCGGCAGTGTCCATTTAGCACCGCATATAGTTTTTATTACCTAACTTATTTGTGGTTTGGGTATTGGTGCTATCCTTTTTCCCGCGTCTTGTGTTGGCAGGGAGAATGGGTGGGGGGGGGATATTGCGACTGCACTCAAGCCATGAAAAGTTACTTTTCTTTATTGAAGGGTTAATGACCACCGTGAGCAACTCAATGGGCTATAAGCAGTCGCTCATTCCTAATTTAGGGCAGCTGGTTCCAGGGAAGGGAGAGATCCAGTGCCGTAAGACAAACATAACATCCATGGCTCACAGGTATCCGAACCCAGAACCCTCACGGACGAATGGTCATAAGCCAGCGCTTAGACAACTGCGCCACCGGGGGGGGCAGCCATGAGGTTGCAGTAGTGCTGTCACTGATGATTTTAGCAACTTGATAACTGTGCAACGTACTTAGCTATGTCATAAACTAGCACTCGGGGGAACGTCCTCGTTTTATACATTACTATCAGCAAACTGTTGTCTAAAACATTTGCAATAATTAAACTCAAAGCTTTAACTTCAGTAATCCGTTTGTGATAGTTATTCAAACATTAAAGGCTAATTACTGAATTTCTACAGTGATATTTCAAATAACGAAGACCATGATAACCACGAATATACAGGGATCACAGATATTGCCAAAGGTTAAAGTACCGCCCCGGTAGTGCAGTGGTCTAAGCGCTGGCTTCTGACCGTTCATCCGAGATGGGACAGGGTTCGATGACAGCATAGATGGACAGCATCCGAGATGGGACAGGGTTCCCGTGAGGCATGTATGTTGTGTTCGTCTTACGGCACTGGCTCTCTCACTGCCCTGGAACCAGCGGCCCTAAATTAGGGACGGGCAACTGCTTATAGCTCATCGTCGAGTCGCTCACGGCGGTCGCTACCCCCTTCCCTTTTCCTAGTTTAAGTCGAAAGCCAGTAAAGAAAAATACAGCAAATGACAGGAGATCTAAAGGTTGAACAGAACAATCTGAGGTATCGGTAACAAGGGCTACAGTTGGAAAAGTAATGTCTCGTTTCTCAGGCAATGGTTGAAGTTTGTCAACACTGACACCGCTCCTGATGATATTGAAATTAATACTTGTGAACCAGTCAGTGTGACATAGTAGGGCACCACATTCTTCCTAGGCACCACACCCCTCTAGGAAAAGCTTTGAGATACGGTAATACCTTCAGTAACTATTATCTATTTGGAGAACTTAAAAATTTCAAAATTGTAACGCAGCATGATTATTTTACAATTCTATATTATTTTTTTGCGGCTGGGGGTGGGGATGAAATACCACAGTAAGCATCGAAGACCAGTAGAAGTGACCCTTCCCAAACTTTTGAACGCTGGTTTCGGGTATGGGGAAGAGCCAGCACCCTAGCACAACTGCACCATTCATGCTTCCTCCGGGACCTTAATGGCCTAGCGCAGACGATTTGCCGGATCCTCGCGCATCTGAGCACTCGATTTCCTGCGCGGGCTTTCTTTTCATGGGCCTCCTTCATACTAGGAGGAGTATAGTGCTCGAAGAGACAGTTTTGGAGATACGATTTTAATTTACCGAGACGGACGACGGTACAATTTCAAGTTTTCTCAATACAGGCTACATCTGCAGGAGGCATGAGCTCAGTGTCAAGAACTTTGGAAGCTAAATGACGTATAAGTTCCATGATATTTTTCTGACATACTAACTGTACCGAAAGATTTTTTTTACTCAGATGCTAACTATACCGAGAGATTTTTTTTTTTTTTTGGCTTTTTTTGTGCTAACTATACCGAGAGATTTTTTTTTTTTTTTGCTTTTTCATGCTAACTATACAGAAAGATTTTTTTCTTTTCTGAGACGCTAACTATACCGAAAGTTTATTCTTTACTGAGATGCTAACTGTACCGAATGCCGAAATATTTTTTTCTTTTGTGAGATGCTAAGTATTCCGAAAGTTGTTTTCTTTTCTTTCCTGAGATGCCAACTATACCGAAATATGTTTTTTTTTTCTGAGATGCTAACTGTACCGAAAGATTTTTTTTTCTAGAATAGTTGCAATCAGTTCATTTTGAAATTAAAAACGTGCAAGTGGGTTCTTCGCTGAATAAGTTTTGCCCAATTTGATGCCATATTAAAATACTACAAACTCATAATTGATGGACACTTCATCTCTATGATGTAAACACAAGTAGAGGATTGTTTGCATCGTTAGTTCGTACACAAGTGTATGACTGCGATAAAATAATGTCATCAAAGCGTGGTGAAAAGTTTTTAAGATCTACTTCTGTCTGGAAGAACCACCCTAAAATGTCCCAGTACGTTAAAAAGAATTGTTCTTGAGCAGAAAAAGTGGCCACTAGATGATAAATACGTAGTTCTCCACTAGATGATAAATACGTAGTTCAACGCTGTCATTCTCTAAATCTCACAGCAGGAGCCATAATTTCTTCCCTGAGGTCGGAAATATTCTTAAGTAAAAGTTAATATACTGACGGATTCTCCTTGATGAAATGCAGCTTTGATTTTCGTGACTGTAGTGATATTAGGGTGCTAATCTTTAGAAACGTTATTAGAAGAGTTAGTGGTTGGATTTTGAAAAAATTAGATGTGTCCACTAAAGCAAGGGTTCGGAAAACAGAAGAAACGTGGGATCCGAAGTCAACTCGGACAACATCATACCCACAGATAAAGCAGCTGAGAACAGGTTGTTATGTTCATACCAGGGGAGTAAATTCATGCTCCTCGGGGGCATAAAACATAGAAATAAACAATGTGTGAATAAATTTATTAAAAATTGTAACTGGAAAAAAAGCCATGCACTTCAGTATTTTCTTTTTAAAAACTAGTTAGCCGCATAATGGCACATATCAGGACACAGGGTAACTTACTTTGTGCGGTGTGAACCTCTCATATGCATGAAAGGAATTTTCTGAAACAGCGGAAAGAGGCATACAAAACAGTATGCTGATATGCCTACACTCCGGAACCTTTCCTGAATACGCCGTAGAGATGAAGAGCTGATTAGTCCCCAGTGCCCAGTCACAGAAATGTAATTCGAGAGTTTAACCTTGAACGGAATTTTTCCAAGCCCTATTCCGAACTCGTCTTCCTGTTGTAACGTTCAGTATCTGGCACTCCCTTTGTTCTGTGCTGTTTCATTTTTCGTTCTGCATTTCTGCTGAGTACTGTGTTGTCTGCGTTTGTTTAACTTTTGGTTTTATTTGATTACCACTGTTGGCTCTTGGGTATTTACTTCGTTTTCTAGGGGTGCAGTCGAGGCCTAGCAGCGTAAGGCTTCTTTTTCTCAGAGAATTGGACTTTTTAAAATTTATTAATTCAATCGTCGCCCATCGATATTGGATAACAAGAAGGCACAGTGGAAATCTGCTTGCCGTGGTCTAAGGCGCTGGCCTCTGATCATTCGTCCGTAAGGGGTCCGGGTTCGAATCCCGGTCAGGCATGGATGTTGTGTTTGTCTTACGGCACTGGCCCCTTCCCTGGAACCAGTGACCCTAAATTAGGGACGGGCGACTGCTTATAGCCCATTGAGTTGCTCACGGTGGTCGTTAAACCTCCAATCAAAAAAAAAAAAAAAAATTGCTTTTGGTGTTTGTACACAGGGGTGAAATCGAGATATATACACAGATATGTTAAAAGGTTTGTTGGCAGCCCCCCCCCCCCCCACACACACACATACCTTCTGGAGTCGATAACGCCTCTTCCGGTCTTCGAAGAACGAGACCACTTCTTTTTCCAGGACTTCACCACTGCAGTTTTCACATTTTTAGTAAACTTATGACAAAACATGGAAGGGCCGATTTTTGAACGATTTCCTATAATGAAAACGTAACAAAGTAAAAACTGCACACTGTTTGAATGGAAATTGAGGATTTTTGAACTCTAAAGGGCGTAATTTCAGCCCCCCCCCCTAAACAAGAGAATCTTACTCCGGCCGCGCTTCAAACCCTGTTTTGCGGAAGAAGACAGAACAAAAGTTGCAAACACATGCATAGTTTTAACGTCAACTGTCAAAGAGAAAATATGAAGCACACAATGCAGCATTAATTTTGCATGTGCCAATGCAAATGAATTTGTTTAGATGGTGAAGCAAAATGAATGTAATTTGAATGCAACTTATTGAACTTAAGTAAATTCACGAATGGACACCCGTGCTATTGCAGAAATATTCATGTTAGATTTCCTTTTCCTCATGTTTTTGATGAATTTCTAACACTGTATGCATCTAGGTGGAGTTCGCGATTATTTTTTTTACCTGCTCCAAAAACTGGGAAGAACCAGAATCGTATAACAAACATAACATTAACATCTTGTCTGCCGCTAGACAAAACTGTCTTTGCAATTTTGTAGAATAATCGACGTCGGTATCTGGAAAATCAGCAACTTTTCTTCGTCAGTATGTTTTAATACAACTACTGTTTGCAAAATCGTTAGGCTTTACATATGCCATCGCATAGACGAAATACTTTGATCTATACACTTTTGGAACTGTAGCTCAATTACTGATCCATATTTCACTTCTTCGAAGGATATGCTGCGAAAGAACTAACAGTTTCCGAGATGTTATATAATATTTGAGGAAAAAATAGTTTATGGAAATAAACGTCCCCCCATAGTGCATTTTCATAACCTCTTAATGGTACAGGATACAAGGCAAAGTAAATTGTCGTCAGGTACGAAAGTTCAGTTAGTCTCAGAGATGAATTATCCCTCACGATTTGTGTATCTGCCTAGTTTTATCTAATCCTAATCTAAGCAGTTTCTTTAAAACTAATTGATGAGACACCGACGAAGATTTTTTCAATCTTCGTCGAAAAGGGAATGTCATATAAATAAAAAAACATATTTTTTTTTGCATGTAGGAGTCGAAGTTTTTCATTCTTTACCGATATGACCGAATAGTTCAGTATTCAAAAATGTTCAGGCTAGATAATTTCGAATGTTTGTTTTCGGTGATAAAGTCAATTCCGAAAAAACAAGAGGTAAAAAAAAGTTTGATGCATGGCATCAAATGTGCGATTCTTCACTGTTTGAGATTAATTATGGATGAAACAGCACTATTTTCAACGGAACCATTATGCATACCATGAATTGCAATTTGCAGTATCATGAGCAGTTATATTTTTCTAGATTAAAGCACAGAACTACTCAGAACCATTTTACTTGCCTCAAATATTCTCAGTAACTGAATGTTAAACTGTTCAGAATAAATGTTGCCAGGTCAGGAATCCTAAAGCTTTGATGTTCTAATAATCAAAGCAAGTTGGCAGAGCTATTGGTGTGGCATTTGCGCAGAATGGGTATACTGGGCGATTCTGTTTCACATAGTTCGGCGGCGAACTGCTGGAGGTAGAACATTGCTCTTAAGAGCAATGTTCAGAATGGTATCTGCAGAAGATACATAGAACTGTCATCTCATGCCATGCCGGAATGCAGCACTTTTTAAAATCATTTGCCACATCAAGGCAATTTTTGAAAAGCCATGTGGAATTTTTTTCTCATTTGTTGGTCACAGTTTCTTTTAAATTATCGCACGCTCCCTTATTATAATGTAAGAAACCAGTAATTTTTCGAGATCTTAATTTTACGAGAACTCAATGCACAGGTTGGCATTTTTTTCGAGACCATCATCGATGTCACAAATCTATGACTTTAAAAGAAAATCGGGGTTTTACGACCACCGTGAGCAACTCTAAGGGCTTTAAACAGTCTGTCCGTCCCTAATTTGTGGTCACTAGTTCAGGGAAAGGGGGAGAGCCACTGCAGTAAGAAAAACGCACCGCCCATGCCTTATCTGAGACACGCGAACTGATACCCGCTCCAACGAACGAACGGTCAAAGGCCAGAGCTTAAACCAATGCACCACTGGGACGAGAATTTCCATGATATCAGGGCAGGTTAGTCTCCCGATTTCAGGGATATACATCGATGAGTCATTAAATTTTGAACGCCTATCTAATAAGCTGTAGGACCCCTTCAGCCAGTAAAACAGCGGCTACCCAGCGAGGCATCGATACGATGAGGTGACGATAGGTATTCTGGGGTATCTGGTACCATAATGTCAACAGCAGGTCCTCCCGTTCCCAAATACATTTCCGGGTGGTAGTGATTTAGTGCGAACCCACTTTTCCAAGTTGATCCACAAATGTTCGATTGGGCTCATGTCAGGTGAATTTGGAGGCCAGGGCATTAACAGAAAGTCACAAGCATGCTCCTCGAACCACTCCTTGACGATTCTGGCAGTGTGGCATGGCGCATTATCCTTTTAGTAACGGCCATCACCAGCAGGGAACACACTTGTCATGAATGGGCGAACTTGGTCCGCAAGGATGCTCAGATACCTGACAGCTGTCAGGGATTGTGTTATATTGTGTTACATCGCCCACAACATAACACCGCCGCCGCCTGCCTGCGTCCACTCAACAGTGTGTCCAGGTGCCACAGCTCCCGTTGGTAATCATCGTATCCGCGCTTGGCCGTCTACGTGATGCACCAGGAATCTTGATTCATCAAACCGGGACACTTTCTTCCAATCATCCACGGTCTAATCTCTATGATGTTGGGCCCATTTCACGTGTTGTTGGCGATGACGTGCATGAGCATGGGGACCCAGCTGGGTCTTCGGCTACGCAAGCCCATGCGCTGAATGCTGCGATTGTGTGCTGTGACGCATTGACCACTGTTGTAGTTGCGGGTGATTTGTCGCATTGAGGCCCTGCGGTCGCTGTGAAAATTGCGCGGCAGCCCCTTACCCCTCTGGCATCAATGAGCTGCAGACGATACACGGTTGAACGGACGACAGTTCGTCGTTTGGCCATCTGTGCACTACGTTTGATACGTACTCACTACAGCGGCACGTAAACAACCAAAAAGCCGCGCCGTTTCTGAGATCGTAGTTCCGAGGCGCTCTGCCATCACAATTTGTCCTTTATCAAACTCCGATAAATCGGCAGCTTTTTCCCATTCTGACTCAGAACACTCTACCAACTGAAAGCCGGTCGTCGGGTTGTATACATACATACTGCTCTGTGAACTTTACTTGCGCCACCGTTCGGTTTCCAGGCGCGCTCGTTTCTCTAGGCTGGGGGTTGTCATACTGTAATGGTTTATCGGTGTTCATACCTGATTATTCTCAAATGTTTGTACAGTGGAATCTTATCAGATTTTCTCTTACTAGAACCACAAGAGAAATGTTACAACAGTGTCTCGTCCAGGAACCGGACTAGTGATAGGCCATTCGTGAACAATTCTTTCACAGCGCATGATTCTTCGTCGTCTTCCTCATTCATGAGTTCGTAAACGAATTCCCAATACGAAAATTAATGTCAAGAATTAATAAATGTCAACCATCATGTGAGCAGTCAGCTGGGGACTTAAGAATGGGAACGATACGTGAATGCAATTCATTTGAATGGTGTGCCTGAATTGTTCGCCACAAGATGACTCACGGTAAATTATTCATCGCGGAAGGTGAGTGGTTGAAGAGCTTGCGTTCTTTTGGGCAGCTGGCCCAAAACAGCTGTGGCCTTGAAAGCGCAACATGGGATCCTTGCAGCGAATGATTTACTCAGTAAGCATAATGACTACCTGGAAATTGTATCATTCGTTTGAATGACTCTTTTGATTGAATGATAAACTCCCAAGATGGTATGACCAACACTGATCCGAACACAGACCCTACGCCGAGAGTGACATTAGTAATCGTCGTCATCGGACGACGAGGGAGAGCTCTAGTTGTGTTCACTCCGTGAACAGAGTAGATCGGGGACAATTCGTCCTTGTGAAAGCATTCCTTCGCATGCAGAAAAAAAACAAAAAAACATTCTGCATGCAACGGAATATTTTTGAAATCACTTTTACAAATGACTGAGTCTTTGCGTAGTCAAGTGGTCTGGACTGGGCCTGGACTCTAATCCATGAGGAGACATGTACACCGATAAGTCATTCCATTATGACCACCCCCAGCCTAGAGAGATGAGCGCGCCTGCAGACTGAACGGTGGCGCAGGTGAAGTTCACAGAGCAGTATACATACAACACGAGGACCGGCTTTCGGTTAGTAGAGTGTTCGGAGTCGAAATGGGAAAAAGCTACCAATTTATCGGAGTTTGATAAAGGACAAATTGTGATGGCACGACGCCTAAGAACTACGATCTCGAAAATGGCGCGGCTTTTTGGTTGTTTACGTGCCGCTGCAGTGAGTACGTATCAAAAGTGGTGCACAGATGGCTAAACAACGAACCGTCTTCCGTTCAGCCGTGTGTCGTCCGCAGCGCATTGATGCTAGAGGGGAGCGGAGACTGTCGCTCATTGTTCACAGCGGCCGCAGGGCCACAGTGCGACAAATCACTCGCAGCTACAACAGTGGTGATCAGGGCAATGTGTCACAGCACAAAGTTCATCACAGCCGTCTGCGCATGAGCCTGCGTAGCCGAAGACCCAGCTGGGTTCCCATGCTCACTGCACGTATTCGCCAACAACGCATGAAATGGGTCCAAGATAATCGCGATTGGACCGTGGATGATTGGAAGAAAGTGGCCTGGTCTGACGAATCAAGATTCTTGGTGCATCACGTAGTCGGCTGAGAACGGATACGCAAATTACCAACGGAGGCTGTGGCACTTCGATGCACTGTTGAGCGGAAACAGGCCGGCTGCGGTGTTATGCTGTGGGCGATGTTTTCTTGAAGGCTCTACTATCCCAATAGCACAATCCCTGACAGCTGTCAGGGATTGTCTGCCATGAATGGGTTCATGTCAGGTGGATTTGTAATGGCCTGCTGGTGATGGCCATTACCATCCGGATAATGAGCCATGCCACACTTCCAGAATCGTCAAAGCTCGAGGAACATGCTTGTGAATTTCTGTTGATGCCCTGGCCTCCAAATTCACCTGACATGAGCCCAATCGAACATTTGTGGTTCGACTTGGAAAAGCGGGTTCGCGCTGAATCACCACCACCCCTAAATGTGCGAGACCTGGAGGACCTGATGTTGACATTATGGTACTAGATACTCCAGGATACCTGTCGTCACCTCATCGAATCGATGCCTCGTCGAGTGGCCGCTGTTTTGCGGGTAAAAAGGGTCTTACAGCTTGTTAGGTAGGTGGTCATAATGTGGAGACTTGGAGCTGAAAATACTTCCGTGAAACTTTCTGTAGGCGAGACGTTGAAATAAGTATTTCTGGGGTACGTACCTTCCTTGAACACCTGAGGCTGAAAACATGATGACCTGTGTGGGCACGAAGTTAAAAATATTCTGTGAACGCCGCTTCTCCACCCATACCAAGCCATGGGATGCCGCAGAACTACTTCGTTAGGTAGCTTTGCCAAGGATGCACGCTCTTGAGGTACCTGATTTCCTGGTGCGATGCGGGGCCATGTTTAAACCGAAGTTGTTTTCCTATCCAATCTGAGACCGGACAGAGATCTGAAGCCCGCATCTCAGACCACTATGCTACCGAGGCAGTCTGTGAAAACTTGGAAATGAAAATTATTTTCTGTAAAACGTTCTATAGGCATAGTGTTAAAAGTAATGTTTCCGTGAAGCTTTCGTGGAACATTTACGATTGAAAACAGCTTTCTGTAGACTCGGGGTTAAACACAGCGTTTCCGTGATGATTTCTACAACTTCTACAAACACTTAGGGATGAAAACAATGTTTCTGGGATCTTTTCTGCGGATATATGGAGTTGAAAGTAGTGTTTCCATATTTTTTGAGTCTCGCGCAATTGGTAAAGCAGATATTTGACGTAACTTCATCATTCATTATAAAAAGAATTTATACTTTCTGCTATTTGATAGGAAAGGAGGTGATTAATGGATGCATTAAGTGTGCATTCTAGAGCCAGAAAAAGAAAGTAAGCAATAAATCTATTAACACACGAGCAGTTATGACCTAAACTGATAGCGGGAGATATGGCGCATGCAAAGATCATAAAAGTCGGTATTTGTTTAAGACATCTGGAGCGATAACATAATTGGTTTTGGAGTTTAACTATGAAGAAATGCTGTCTCACTTGACGTTGGAAATGACTAAAGTCTAATACAATCTAACAAATTTGAATTCAAAGTTTACACGCTTCTTGAGGAGAGTCTATAAAATTCTTGGTAATTTAAATCGGTCGAAGCTAGGATGGGGAAGAGGGGTTTGCACGACGTGTGTGTGTTCGCAAACATTCGCTTAGGTAGTTGTAAGTTAGTTTTAAAATGCTCGCAATGCAGCCCCAAATTTATGAGAAAATGATATACAGGAATTAACTAGCCCATTACCAAATGTTATCCTTAAAGTACCGGTGGACTTTTCGAAAAGACTGCGAGTTTCCAGATGTTCTTTCTTTTGTCTGAAAGTTTATATTCCATCGCCTCCTAACGCTTTGAATTCTGTTTCAAGATAATTCCCTTTACTTTCGAGAAAATTTCACAGCCGATTCGAAAACTGGGGTCACATAGGAGAAACTGAGCTAAATAAAACAAAATTGTAGTTTGATTTGCAGAGAATTGGAGAAATTCCTAATTGAATTCTCTTTCAAAAGTTTCTAATTGGTGAGTGAGAAATGAGCAAAATCACCTTTTGGCTATTGCATACGAAAAAGGAAGGGCATCTTTCTTTACGAACCAGATTTCTAGACTACATTTGAAAGTCTTAACTCCTCGTGTCATCTATTCTCTTGCCTTCTGAGAGTTCTATATTCAAGTCGTTCAACTTTTCGGTCACATCGGCCGGAAATAGTATGGCGTTCACAGCGGAGGTGGCCCAGGGGCCCAGGCCTTCCCCATGAAGTACGTATCACTTGGTCCTTCGTTCTTTGTCATTGGCCTCTTATTTTCAAATGCGGTTGTATAAGTTTTTAAGTACATGCTTTACGAATCATTAGAAACGCACTTCAACATGGCCGATATATTTTTATCGCTTCTCAGTATTTTGAGTGAGGTTTACTCTGAGGTATTTTTATTTCCATCTTTGTTTTGAGCTACCCCTATGAACAAATTCTGGGGTAGCCATTGGTATGCATAATATCAAGTTTTCATTATAAAGATCCCTTATGTTTTTGTTTTGAAAAATTCTGTGAAAATTCTTTTCTGCAGCTTTTGCGCGTTGAGAATTTCAGTGACTTCAATATTTGATTTTCTTGTAAAAACATTTTTCGGGGCCTTTCTGGCAGTTTTCTTTATATACATATAAAAGGATGTGTCAAAACTTCGTCCCGTTTGCAGCTAAAAAGTTTAATGAAGCAAGAAAGCCACATACGCTCAACTCATTCCACAAAATACAGGCCGTTGCTTTCTAGTTCTTTGCCAACGTTCCGCCAGAGCCAAGATCCCACGGCTATAATATTTGGTAGAAACGCTGATGCCAGATTCCACATCCATCACTGAAGCGAAGTGCCATCCTTGTTGGAAATGGGCTATGAAGTGAAACAGGGGTAATCGGATGCGGCCAAGGTATGGAAGATAAAATAGGATCTCAATGCCTTCCAGTTCCTGTAGGTTTCGGCAGACTAATCTGGAAGTGCGACTTTTGGGGAATTATCCACTTGCAACAACACCCGCTTCCTATTGAGCGCAGCACAGCATCATTGGACCACTGCAGTTGTTCTTCATAGAGATTCCCGTTCACATCCTGACCATCTGGTACGAGTTCACCGTGCACAGCACTCACAATTTCACTAAATACACAGCATGACTTTCCTCTCGAACCGGCCTCTTTGCACCACTGACTGTACTTCCTGGCTTGGACTCAGCCATTGGAGGATATGGTAAGAATATCAACTTTTCATCGCCTGTGAATATACGATGCCAAAACCTATCGTCCTGTGGATTTGACAGCAATCTGTGTCAGAGAGCGGCGCGTTGTTCGGCTTGCTGAAGTGTCAGTGCATGGGTTTGGAGGAAAAACCAAGTTGGTTCACATGATGAACAATGGTGCATTGGGAAGACCCCACCTCAGCTGCCGATTGTCGTGTACTGGTACTGGGGTTCGCTGTTAAAGCTTCGACCAGTATCAGTGTTGGTGGTCATTGGACGTCCTGACGTCGATTTGTTTTCAAGCCTGGAGTCCCTAGCATTGAAACATCAGGACCATTTTAGTGCTATGCTGCTGTCAACTGTTTTCTCTCCTTCAGCCGTACAAATTTCTCTCGCTGCCGCGTTTAACCCTTTCTTTTCAATACGGGCGCTGGAGTATTCTAACAACACGTTTTTAGACCTCTATCCTCTGCTCACCTGATAATGGAATGCGGCTTCGTTCCAAATGCACGTTATCAGCCTCGTGTGTTTCACGTCATCAGGGTTGTAATGGTTTTAGAGCTATTGGGTAAAGATATGGGTTAATTATTTATGTTACGCCAAACATTACTTCCATTGTAAAGCACTTCCTGACTTAAGCCTAATGCTACTGCACAACTTTTGACTTCACTGTAAAGCTTACCTTCGTGCTCCGGATAGCTTAAGTAAAACACGTTAAACACTTAACTAGGCACTAAATAGTACTAACGGACAGGTAAATAAATAGTCTTGTACTTAAAATAATTAACTTGTTTATTTGGGATCTACTCTAATCTCTTTTAATGGTCAGTACAACATCATGGAATCATCTAGTACTTCGACGTCTGAATACAGCAGACTGCATAACAAGAAGGCTCTTCAAGTCTTACAACGCCACAATAGTTTTTCAGGGATCAAACAAACTTAATATTCAATGTGAAGGAATTAATCAAATTACGTAAGATCAAACGCTAATCACGTAACATCAAAGTTGTCTTGAGCTCTTTTAACAATCTCTGTCCAAAGCAATCACAACGAGGCGTGACTTCCAATGAAAGCCCTGGTACAATTGTAAGCATCACTTTTATCAGTCTCTTTATCATACGTCATTTAGCCGTTGGCCTCGAGTCAGGTTACCAAACCAATATTCAGTGAGAGAGAAAATGTAGTGTTAAGATTAGGAGCTGCTTAAGGAGTAAACCAAAATTTACACAAGAGAACAGAGAACCAAGCAGGAAAGGTAAATTACAGTAAAGGCTACATAGCACCCAGTTAACGTTGACGCGTTTCTCACAAGAATGGAAGCCGAACATTATGTGGCCTTCCTTGAGGCGCATTGGTCTAAGCGCTGGCTTCTGACCATTCGTCAGAAATGGGTCCGGGTTCGAATCTCAGTGAGGCATGGATGTTGTGTTTGTCTTACGGCACTGGCTCTCTTCCTGCCCTGGAAGTAGTGGCCAAAAATTAGGAACGGGCAACTTCTTATAGTCCACTGAGTTTCTCACGGTGGTCGTTAAACTCCCAGTAGCAAAAAAAAATCTGCAATCATTGAACTGATACATGAAGATAGTTTAACACACATTCTTTTTGCTGACTACATTGTCATTTTTGTAGGTACCACTTAAAGCTTCAGAGTTATTATCCAGGAACTTCCTGACAAGAGTAAAAAAATGGGATTGCAGATGAACTTATAGAAAAACCCAACTGAGATATACAATTTTTTTACAAGAACTGAAGATTTAGTGGTTAATAGAAGTAACTGATGCCTACACCTACCTTGAACAACAGACATTAAGCAAAGGTCACATCGAAGGAATTAATATACGTATAAAACTTGGTTGGGGCGCATTTGAAAGAAACGGTGCAATTTGCAAGAGCAATTTACCATGGTGTCTTAAAAGTAAACTGTTTAAGTAATGCATTCTTCCAGTTGATGATATGTACAAGGGTGGGTCGAAAAGTAAGGCACACTACTTTTTTTTTTTTTTGGCAACAGTTTAATAGATAGGCAAAACAAAACATATACACAGTGAAACTACATTTCTTAGCTATTTTTTAACATAACTGAGACGCTCGAGACATTTATCCCAGCGTGGTACCAGTTTTAGTAAACCTTGTTCATAAAAGTAAGTTTTTTGGGCGTATAACCACCTGCGGACAACCGATTTGACTTCGTCAGCCGAATCGAAGCGTTGGCCGCCAGGACTCATCATCCGTCACTACACCTTCCAGAAATTCATGCTCTTCTGCGTAACGCATCAAGCGGTCTGAGGATGACATCATTCTGTCCGTTCTGGTCGTTTGTCAAGTTCTTCGGCACCCATCGCGCACTGACCTTTGCGAAATTGCAATTTGCCATACATAATATCGTACGTTATACCGTATGAAATTTTGAACTTCTGTGCCAATGTGCGCAGATAGATCCGCCGATCGCTCAGAATTGCCCCAGTTCAATGGCTCTTACAGTGGCAGGTGATGATGCGGTTACAGGTCGACCGGAACGTGGCGAATGGGTAAGGTTGCCACGGCCCTCTGCAAAGAAGCTGTACCATCTGAAGATGTTGATGCGGCCCAGGCAATAACTACCATACACTTCGACCATTTCTTTGAAAATCTCCGTCGCAGTTTTCCGTTTAGCGCACAAAAATCAGACTACACCGCGCTGCTCTTTGTTCGAAGACGACGCTAATAAACGCGACATCTTTGTGCAGTCTTCACACTGTCTTCCACCACGGAGACACTTTGATCCAGCCAAACCTGTCTGTAGCGTGATATCCAAACTCGTTGTCTATCAAACTGCAACCTTCTACCTGCAACCTGCAAAGAGAAAAAAAAATTTGCTGTGCGCTACTTTTCGATCCTCCCTAGTATATGATATAATTATGTCGTCATCATCTTGAACCATTCGTTATTGAGTAAAGGCATCCGAAAATTTCTTTCAGAACTCCGTCTTGAGAAATTCTGTCTTTCCTTATTCTTTAGTGTTCAGTTTAGTACTTCAGTTGTCCAACGGCGGTGAGTTCTAACAGCATCTCTAGCCCATTACCATTTGAGAAACATTATTTCGATTATCATCAACTTTTGTCATTCTCATAATCCACGAGTTCCTTTTCCTATAACTGGTTACAACAAGCATGCATCTTTCTAAGCTTCTTTGAGTTGCGGTCTCGTTCATTTCGTCGACGCCACTTCGTCGACAACTCATTTCGTCGACACTCACTTTGTTGACGCTATATACGCAAGCAGTGTCCTCAGCCTGTAGGACTTTCTTAGTCTACCTTTCGTAAGTAAGAACTGGAAGGATGCACTATCAAAACACCTTTCTCTTAAGTTATAATTGTAAATTACTCTTGAAAATTGTACCGTTTCTTTCAAATACAGCGCAGCAAAGTTCTATACGCTTACTACTTTCTTCTTCTGTGTGGTACTTGCTTGCTATCTGTTGTGCAAGATAGATGTAGGCATCAGTTAGAACAAACTCTACATAATCGTTTCTGTAAAAGAATTGAACACCAGTTTTTTTCCCTCTAAGTTCATCTTTAAACCCACTTAATTCTTGTCAGCAAGTTTCATGATCATGCTTTGCAGCTCCGGAAGGGTGCGTAAAAAATGAATGTCGTTTGCAAAAAGAATGCGGATTAAATTATCTCCACTAATCGTTATCCTTTTGCCGGTGAAGTCATTTATGGGAGGGTGGGGTGTATGTACACTATCTGATCAAACATACCCGGCCACTTGACTATCCACAAACTCCCTGTAATAGGAAAGGAATTAATATCGAGCTGGCCCACCCTTTGCTGCTGTCACAGCCTCCACTCTGCTGCGAAGACTTTCCATTAGATTTTTGTTTGTTGCTGGAGAAATTGTCTTCCATACTGCCACAAGAGTATTAGACTTTCCATTAGATTTTGTACGTTATTGGGGAAATTGTCTTCCATACTACCACAAGAGTATTAGACTTTCCATTAGAAATTTGTTCGTTATTGGGGAAATTGTCTTCCATACTGCCACAAGAGTATTAGACTTTCCATTAGATTTTTGTACGTTGCTGGGGAAATTGTCTTCCATACTGCCACAAGAGTATTAGACTTTCCATTAGATTTTGTACGTTATTGGGGAAATTGTCTTCCATACTACCACAAGAGTATTAGACTTTCCATTAGAAATTTGTTCGTTATTGGGGAAATTGTCTTCCATACTGCCACAAGAGTATTAGACTTTCCATTAGATTTTTGTACGTTGCTGGGGAAATTGTCTTCCATACTGCCACAAGAGTCTTAGACTTTCCATTAGATTTTTGTACTTTGCTAGGGAAATTGTCTTCCATACTACCACAAGAGTATTAGACTTTCCATTAGAAATTTGTTCGTTATTGGGGAAATTGTCTTCCATACTGCCACAAGAGTATTAGACTTTCCATTAGATTTTGTACGTTGCTGGGGAAATTGTCTTCCATACTACCACAAGAGTATTAGACTTTCCATTAGAAATTTGTTCGTTATTGGGGAAATTGTCTTCCATACTGCCACAAGAGTATTAGACTTTCCATTAGATTTTTGTACGTTGCTGGGGAAATTGTCTTCCATACTGCCACAAGAGTATTAGACTTTCCATTAGATTTTTGCACGTTGCTGGGGAAATTGTCTTCCATACTGCCACAAGAGTATTAGACTTTCCATTAGATTTTTGCACGTTGCTGGGGAAATTGTCTTCCATACTGCCACAAGCGTCTTAGACTTTCCATTAGATTTTTGTACTTTGCTAGGGAAATTGTCTTCCATACTGCCACAAGAGTATTAGACTTTCCATTAGATTTTTGTACGTTGCTGGGGAAATTGTCTTCCATACTGCCACAAGAGTATTAGACTTTCCATTAGATTTTGTACGTTATTGGGGAAATTGTCTTCCATACTGCCACAAGAGTATTAGACTTTCCATTAGATTTTTGTACGTTGCTGGGGAAATTGTCTTCCATACTGCCACAAGAGTATTAGACTTTCCATTAGATTTTTGCACGTTGCTGGGGAAATTGTCTTCCATACTGCCACAAGAGTATTAGACTTTCCATTAGATTTTTGTACGTTGCTGGGGAAATTGTCTTCCATACTGCCACAAGAGTATTAGACTTTCCATTAGATTTTTGCACGTTGCTGGGGAAATTGTCTTCCATACTGCCACAAGCGTCTTAGACTTTCCATTAGATTTTTGTACTTTGCTAGTGAAATTGTCTTCCATACTGCTACAAGAGTATTAGACTTTCCATTAGATTTTTGTTCGTTGCTGGAGAAATTGTCTTCCATACTGCCACAAGAGTATTAGACTTTCCATTAGATTTTGTACGTTATTGGGGAAATTGTCTTCCATACTACCACAAGAGTATTAGACTTCCCATTAGAAATTTGTTCGTTATTGGGGAAATTGTCTTCCATACTGCCACAAGAGTATTAGACTTTCCATTAGAAATTTGTTCGTTATTGGGGAAATTGTCTTCCATACTACCACAAGAGTATTAGACTTTCCATTAGAAATTTGTTCGTTATTGGGGAAATTGTCTTCCATACTGCCACAAGAGTATTAGACTTTCCATTAGATTTTTGTACGTTGCTGGGGAAATTGTCTTCCATACTGCCACAAGAGTATTAGACTTTCCATTAGATTTTTGCACGTTGCTGGGGAAATTGTCTTCCATACTGCCACAAGAGTATTAGACTTTCCATTAGATTTTTGCACGTTGCTGGGGAAAGTTGTCTTCCATACTGCCACAAGAGTCTTAGACTTTCCATTAGATTTTTGTACTTTGCTAGGGAAATTGTCTTCCATACTGCCACAAGAGTATTAGACTTTCCATTAGAAATTTGTTCGTTATTGGGGAAATTGTCTTCCATACTGCCACAAGAGTATTAGACTTTCCATTAGATTTTTGTACGTTGCTGGGGAAATTGTCTTCCATACTGCCACAAGAGTATTAGACTTTCCATTAGATTTTGTACGTTATTGGGGAAATTGTCTTCCATACTGCCACAAGAGTATTAGACTTTCCATTAGATTTTTGTACGTTGCTGGGGAAATTGTCTTCCATACTGCCACAAGAGTATTAGACTTTCCATTAGATTTTTGCACGTTGCTGGGGAAATTGTCTTCCATACTGCCACAAGCGTCTTAGACTTTCCATTAGATTTTTGTACTTTGCTAGGGAAATTGTCTTCCATACTGCTACAAGAGTATTAGACTTTAAATTAGATTTTTGTTCGTTGCTGGAGAAATTGTCTTCCATACTGCCACAAGAGTATTAGACTTTCCATTAGATTTTGTACGTTATTGGGGAAATTGTCTTCCATACTACCACAAGAGTATTAGACTTCCCATTAGAAATTTGTTCGTTATTGGGGAAATTGTCTTCCATACTGCCACAAGAGTATTAGACTTTCCATTAGATTTTTGTACGTTGCTGGGGAAATTTTCTTCCATACTGCCACAAGAGTATTAGACTTTCCATTAGATTTTTGTACGTTGCTGGGGAAATTGTCTTCCATACTGCCACAAGAGTATTAGACTTTCCATTAGATTTTTGTACGTTGCTGGGGAAATTTTCTTCCATACTGCCACAAGAGTATTAGACTTTCCATCAGATTTTTGTACGTTGCTGGGGAAATTGTCTTCTATACTGCCACAAGAGTATTAGTCAGGTCAGTCGCCGATGTCGGGCGGTTCGTTTTGGCTACTATCCCAAATGTGATCCATGGGGTTGAGATCGGGAAATAATCCAAAAGAAGTTGCTGTCGATGCTTGATTTGAATTGCTTGAAGAAGCAATTAAAATCAAGTCTTGGCCAAGCATGGTGTGGGACCAGTGTTCTATATACGTTTCATAGATGATATTTTGTTATTCTGAACCTACTCACAAGAAGATATGTTGAATTTTTCAGAAGTTATGTCTTCACAGTTTTCGACTATAAACTTCACTGTCAAACACGAGCAGAATTGCACCCTCTCCTTCCTCGATATTTTGCTGCAACGAGGTGAGGGAGGCCAAAACATTACGCACTCTGTTTATCGTAAACTATCTTGTATCCCTGTTATTATTCTTATGTACTCCGCGCACCCTTTGCAGTACAAGATGTCGGCATTGTATTCAATGGTGCATCGAGCCTTCCCTCACTCCTCCACTCTACGACTTCGCAGACTTGATCTTATGAAGGTACAAGCTATTGCAAGTGCGCATGGCTATCCTCCCGATTGTGTTTCTCGCCTGACAAAAAAAAAAAAAAAAAAAAAAATACGGCGCAGGGCTGTCACCACTTTAAGGAGCGAGGACCCCAACTTAAATTTCTGGGTTACATGAATTATCTTCCATTTATTACGCCTATTTTGCGGAATGCGTGTGGCCGACATAATCTGGATTTTGGGGTGAAGACATATAATCTTCACTCTGTTGTGCAGAAAGATCGCGACCTGGTCAAGATGACACACAAACACGGGGTTCACTGTATTCCTGTGAAAGCTAATGAACCTAATATTAAAGATCAGATTTATTTGGGCTCTACTCAACGCACCTTGGGAATTTTGTTGGCGGAGCATCAGTACGATGTTCGGATCAAGGCTGACTCCACTTCCCTTCCTCGACTTGCAGAAAAGGGGACCTCACACCCCTGATATAGAAACACGCCTATATATTAACGAAACCAACATCGAAAAGTTCTGCTCTGTTTACCGAAAGTTTGTTCATACACAGTCATGGCAGTGTATGCTGCAATGAAGACATTCCTCATGCGATCCTGCAACCTTGGAGATTGTTGGTTGAAGGCATCATGGATGATACATCTGCAGACTGCACTTTACCAGCACCCCCGAACGGGCAAATCACCTCTACCAACCCCGTCACGTCTGTGAACTGAGCATGCGTCATTTGCTTTCCATTTATCACGAACTTATCACCTGTCAGTGATAAACACTATATTGACAAAAGTCATCGGATACCCCTTAAAAAGCAAATGAACGTATCCGCTGCGTTGTTAAGGTGCACGGTATAGTTGCCAACGGTATAAAAACAAGCCTGCAGCTGACCGTGATCATATCGCACTGTGAGGATGAATGAAAAAATGTCGCGGCGGGAGAGAACTGACTTTGAGAAAGGAAAAATTGTTGGGTGTTATATTAGTGGATTGTCCATAAGAGAAACCGAGAGGCGCTTAAACATACCTAAGTCAACTGTTTCGGATGTATTGAATAAGTGGAAGACACGTGGCGTGCCTGAAGCAGCAAAACGTATCGGCAGACCAAAGAAAATCAGTAATAGTGGACGTCGAAGCCTCAGGAGAGTCGTTGCAGCTAATCGATGGAGTACTACTACACAAGACCTCAGTATAAAGGTGAGTAAAAATGCTGGAACCTCAGTATGTACATGTACCATTCGCAGAGAATTCCATTCCATGGGTTACCGCGGTCGTGCGGCTGCTCATAAGCCTTTCATCTCCATTCGGAATGTTACTCGTCGTTTATCATGGTGTAAAGAACATTTATCGTGGACCGTAGATCAATGGAAATGGGTCCTATGGACTGATGAATCCAGACACATGATCCATCAGTCTCATGGCTGTGCGTGATATGGCGGCACCCAGGGTAATGCTATTTACCACAGTATACTGTTCCTACGGTCAAGTTTGGAGCTGGCAGTGTACTCGTGTGGGGGTGTTTTTCGTGGTATGGTCCCGGCCTATTGGTTATCGTGGACAAACCTGTTAACCAGCACGTCTACCTCGATATTCTGGACAATTATGCCCTACCAACTCTGTGGCAATACTATAGAACCGAGCCTTGTTGGTACCAGAAGGATAATGAGCCGAGCCATAAAGCAAGGACTGTTATGGAGTGATTTGAAGATAATTCCGTATCGTGTGTGGACTGGCCAGTACAGAGCCCTGATCTTAATCCCATAAAGCACTTATGGGATGAATTAGAAGCGCCTCATAAGAAGTTTGGAACCAAGACCTACTACTAAGCAAAAGTTAGCGGCAGCATTATGTACTGAATTGAAACGCATACCTATCGCTGTGTTCCAAAACCTTGTCGAAAGCATGTCTCGATGGGTCAGTGCATGCAATTAAGGCCAAAGGTGGTTTCAGAATCGCTTTAATGTAACAAAACAGAGGAAACAAGCAACATGGAATCGTCTCAAAGAAAAAAATGAACAGGAGTGATACAAACTGATAAAAGCGATGATATGTACATTGAATGAGTAATGACAAATTTGCAACGTGATGCAAACAGAGTAATGCTTGAGGAAGAACAAAATGATCACAGGCGGGGCACCGCAGTGCGAAAAAATATCAAAAAGTTAATGCAGTCTTAACTCACCGTGAGATGTAACGAACTTGATGTAACAGCGAACCACGGTGTCACTGACGACCATGTAGCATAGAAGGAGCTTTCACGGCAAGCGGAGATGGCACACTGATACTTCTGCTGTACCACCGTGCACAGAGTAACGAAAAGCATGGTGAAAGGTGAAGTCCCAAGTGTGTCATCTATGAAAAAGTGTCGACGAGTGGCAGTTCGTCTCTTGCAGAAGGAGTAAGTCGGCCCCAAGAGGCGAGAGATCTTCCAGAACGAGAGCGTTAGCGAGGGGGTTAGTCCACTCCCTACAATTCAGAGTGGTGATCTTGAATGGGTAAGCCCGACGTCGGATAAAGGGCAGCTATGGCAGCTTTCTGGAATATGTCGAGGCGATTGATGATACCACGACACCACAAGACGTAGTCGGGTTGCTTGGCATTGTGCCGGAGGCGTTTGAAAATGGAGGTTGCTTGGTCGAAGACCTCAGGAAGAACTGCTTCAAACTGCTGTAAAAAGATGAGAGAAGTCTCCGGATTTGTTTTATGAGTGAGAAACTCATATAGATCTTCAAAGGAGACAGGTTCTGAAGGAAGAGAGGCATTGGTAAGCAGAGTCGAGAAATCTTCAAACGTCGGCAGAGGACCCTTGGACTTTGAAAAGGAAGAGCTGGAACGTGACAGGGGAGACTTGGAGCCTGCTAGATGAGTGAAACGATGTGGGCGGCCAGTCGGAGAAGGTTAATTATTCTTTTCCTCCGGGCCTCGGTACTGGTGGTAGAGCGACGTTTGCCGTGGATCGATGACACACGAGATGTGGAATCAGAGGAAAGGTCCACCTCATCGTCGGGAGCAAAAGTGCCGACGGTGAATGAAGCTTGAGTGATCATTTTTTTCATCCTCTGATGGAGAGAGAACACGGGAAGGCAAAGGAGGAGTCAAGCGGAGGAAAATCCGACAGAGTGGAAAAAGCAACATCGGAAGAAGCGTGTTGATCGAAGGCTTTAATCAGATTTTCGGCAGAACTGGGTCCAGGAGGTGCAGACGCAGGAGGAGGCATGGCAGCAGAAACGGAGGAAGAGGTAGAATGTTGCTTTGGAGCTGCAGGAGTCAGTAGCTCTGCATGGGGGCATTGAGCCTGCTGATGGCCGTAAGCCTTGCAGCGTGAGCAATGAGCAGAGGTGAGGAGTTCAATCCGGCGGCGCTCGTTACCGCAACGAACATCGAGGAACCGTGAAAACTTTACGAGATGCTCTTCCGACGGGAAGATGATGCGAGCAGTTCTACGGAAGCCAAGATATGTTTATCATCGGGGTCAGAGAAGGAAGAGGAGAGAGTCTTCACTGGGCCGACTACTCTGCCGCATCGACTAAGTGCAGCCCACAGCATGTCATCAGAGATCGCCGGGGGGCCGGATGTAGAGAGACCAGAACAGGACGCTGGGCGATGGATTCAGCTAAAAGGTGACGATCGCCAATTGGTAGGCCCCGAGAGAAGACAAGCTGGGCATATTCTTTCTTCGGAAAATAAACAATCACAGTTCGTGGTTTTCGGGTGAGGTGGGTGATGGCACCAGAAGGAAGAATCTTCTTGAAAGCGGAGCTGTACTGTTTCAAAAGAATGTTGGGTAGCGCATCAAAACAAACCCCCAACTCGAGGGTCAAATGAAGACGTTGACCAGCTGGAGAGTTCTCGGGAATGTCTAATAAGATGGTGTCACCGTTGAGAGTAGCGTAAGAATCCATAGGGGGCAGACGAGACGAGGAGAAAGCAGGTGGAATACCAGAGGCAGCCGCAGAATACGTGCGTGCAGAAGCGCCTCCTCTGGAAGGCATTGACGCAGCATAAGACAATGTACTGGAAGCAGAGGCAGTAGAAACTGTAGAGGGAAGATTCGCGACTCCAACAGAGACGTCCATGAATTCATCATCGTCAGCAGAGGCCAGGGACGTCAGATGCACGTTCTCAATGGTAGAGTCGGAGACCTAAGCAGGAGAAGACGTGAAAATGACAGGAGGAAAATTAAGAGGCTCTCCCTTAGCAAGCGAAGATGATTGATCGGCTGCGTCTGTCGTTGAAGAAGCGACGCGAGGAGTTACAGCGATGCGGGCGGGAACAACGCCCTCATCGGCAGATGCCATAATCAATGGCAAGGGTTAACGAAGAAAAGGACAAGCTCAGTGTGGAAATTGAAACATGATAATGAAAAAAAATAAGCACTCACCAACTCGTGAGGGATCTTAAACGAAAGCACAGACCTTTAACTTCGGCACACACACAGAAGTGATGGGACACACAAAACACGTACGTGAAGCACTCAAACACGGAGCTCGTGAAGACACGTGTAGGCCAAAGGTGGACCGTCACTGTACTAATGTATGTCAATAAATGCTATGTTGTGTTTCTCTTCTAGGTGTCCGATGACTTTTGTCAATATAGTGTAGATTTGGTTGACACTGTATTGACAAAATGCCTGTGCTCATCTGTCTGTTGTACACCTGAGGTTGGACTGGTTGCCAGTCCGAAAGGTCTTGTGTTTTAGTTAATATAACTTTGTAGTATTAAATCTTTTAACTTGATTTTAATTGCTTCTTCAAGTTTTATCGTGCATCGACAGCAACGTTTTTGAATTATTTTTTGATTAGCACGACTTCAACCTACCTTGTTGAGATCGGGAGTCTGTGCAGGCCAGTCAAGTTCTTCCACCCAATCCTACACGGACCACGCTTTGCTGACGTGGACATTGTTCTGTTGATAAACGGTTTTCACCCCGAACCGTTGCCATAATGTTGATATCACAGAATTGTCGAGAATGTCGTAATAAGCCGCAGAATTAACATTCTGGGGCACTGGAACAAGGGGACCCAAAAGAAACTATGAAAAACAGCCCCAGAGCAGGATGCCTTCTCCACAAAACTTCACATTTGGCACAGAGACAGGTGTAACTCTCACTTGGCGAAAATTCTCTAAATGCGTGGCGTCAGTTGAATAAATAAATCCATCGCTCTTTCCACGTTAAGCAACGCACAGCAACGGAAAAATTGTTATTCGGCAGCCGTCGGGGAATTGAATCCCGGAACTCTTGATATCTAGCCGAGCGCGTTAGCTACCCCTAAATCATCTGTATTTTCATACTCTAATGACTCACAGAAATATTCACCCCATCGTCCTCTTAACTCATTAAACTTCTAAACAGTATATCAATTATCCGATCCTATTCTTCACACAACTTAGAACTCCCTTTCCTCTGTGATTTCCACGGCGTGTGCACTACTAGAATGTTTTCATATTTTTTCGAAAGACTAATTCATTCCAGTCCAGCTTACTTTCCCTTTATTGTACCTGACTCCGACGAACCAGCTGTTTGGTGCTTAGTACCTTGTACAGCGATATTCGTCCTCAGTGCCCATACCTCGTCCGGGACTCTTATCCTGCCCCATCTCTGAAACTGAAGTTAGTAAAATCATGCAATGCATCGATTATCATACGCTTTCCAACATACAAGAAATCATTACTCAACTTATGAGGATAATGGCTGTGGAGTAAATCTCGCTCCTGTGCCCTGACCTTTGACTCCATTTCGTCCGTTTTCAATAGGGTTCGTCCCCAGGTTGTCCCCTACCACAAACTAAAATTTCATCGAAATCGAACCATTTTTACGCGAGTTATCGTGCGGACAGACAGACGGACAAAGCTGGAGCTACAGTTGGAAAGGGTAAACAAGGTCAGAAGCCGGCGCCTCAATTCCACTCTACCACCGGGGCAACTATGAAGAACTTTTCACACACAAAGAAAAGTGGAGACCCAGAAATGTTTCGAGGGGGAGGAGACCTCGTTGCCCTCTGGATCAGATCCTATTCAGTTTCTTTCGAAGAGACCTCCAAGTCTCGAAGTGCTCTTTGGAGCCTTAGAAAATTGGACGACGCAGGTGAGAGAATGGAGTTGAAAATTATGGCAACACAATTATTTCCATCTTAAAATTCAGGCTAACGGCGAAACGCTATAAGACCATTTCCTATTTGGACGAGTTTGTAAAAGGTTTCACTAACACATAAGTGCATTTGAAGCAAAGCCTAGAATTTCCGACGTCCATCGCAGAAACTGTCAAACAAGAACAATAAAAAAAAAAAATTAATTTTATGACAGCTACATGTTGATTTCGCGAAAGCTTTTCAACTTATTTCGGGTGGTCACTATGCCACATTTGACGTCGTATAAATAACAGTTAGTATAAACCCCGAGAATGAAGTTCCTATCACGCAAGCAACAGAGTAGCCATTTTTCTTTTTCGCTTTGATCGTTGTTTGTTTGCCAGGCGCCAGGCAAGAAAAAAATGGACTGAAAAGAAGAAGGAAAGATTACAACTCTTTTGAGAGTTTCACTTCCTGTTGCCATTCCATTTCCTCGAAAATGTGTAGAGGAAACACTATTTTGCGGGAAAAGGACCATTCAACACTCAGTGGGGGGTTGACTGTCAATAAATCATCACGATGTTCCTTGTCAGGTGGAGGGCCTTGTTTGATATCAGTTAAAGGAATGATTTGGGAACCTGAAACCATCAATTACAGCTTACATTATGTCACCACTAATGTTAACCTGAAAGATGCGAGGTCTTACTTGAGAAAAGAAAGGAAAGCCTAGCTTTCCAGTGAACAAATCATCCAATACAGAAATATACCTGAATCCTCCAAAAAATAAAGAACAAGAAGAGAGAGAGAGAGAGAAGGAAAGAAAAGAAACGGGAAATATTAAGTGGTACACCATTTATACGTTTTCATTTCCCCCATTTTTATCAGTAATATACAATTTTCGTATGCTCCTAAGATCTGCTTAATATGTTATCAAATTTTTGTCTATGCGTAAATTACTTATTATATATAAATTGGTTTCTCACGTCACATTACTTTAAAAGGTCTGGAAATGCGTTTCATTACAAGTATATATGCTCTCCGTGCCTCTTTTAAATGCCGTGTGAACCTAAAGAAACGGACTTTAAGTTGTTAACTGTTGTTTTGGTTCGTCGAGTAGCTTTGGCAGTGGTTCTCAAACTACCATATTGCCTAAGTCATAAGTGCTCTTCGTTAACTTTCATTTATTTATTTGCAATTTAATGACCGTTAATGAGCTCTAAGTGTCCATTTATAGATTCCCTCCCAACTGATTTTGGGTTACTTGCTACCTGAAGGAAGGGAGCCAGAACTGAATATTTTCGTGCACCAAGTCGTTCGTTTCAATAACGCGACCGAACGAAAAAAAAAAAACTGTCTACAAAAGCATTCCGATAATCACCCTAATGATGACACTAATTAAATTGGCGAAAGAATCAGAATTCCAAACTTCAGTCTCTTCAAAATTTCGCTGTATTTTGCCCAAGGGTTTATCCAATAATTTCAAATTGGAGAGGTGCTGAAAAAGTTTGAGGCGGGGGAGGGGAGTTGGATGAAAGAAAATTTTTCGAAGGCAGAAAATCTTTATTTTTTTGCAAAGATTTCGGATTTAAACCCAGGTTACAGAATCAGAAATGGAGAACGGTTGAATTTTTTTATAGTTAAAAATGGTTAAAACGGAGGATCCTTTTTTTCAAAAATATACACCGTAATTTTGTTTTTTGTGCTGCTTTTTGTATCGCTCATGTCTGAATGCTTCCCTAAAACAAAATAAAAGCAACTAGGTAGTAACATGGGTTGCTGAAACAGTAGATATTGATATTTTCCCAAATCTTGTGCATGCTGAAATTTTTTAGAAGTACATCTGCAAAATGTGTATATCTGCAAAATTTGTAGCAGACAAAATAAAATGAAGAGATACGTACATGCGTTTTGTGGTTGCAGTGATCGACTCTAAACCTATGCTTTTAACAAGAAAAACTAAAAAAAGAAACAGATTGCCAAATACATATACACTATCTACCAACAAGTAATTGGACACCCCTGCAATCGACGATATCTGCGGTCCTGACACACGTCACGGCCGCCGCCGTTAAATATCGTGTGGGAAACAACAACGCAACCAGTCGCATGCAAGATGCCACGCAGTTCGGAGCTCTCTGATTTCGAGAAAGGTGTAATCGTCGGGTATCACAGAAATGGCCGATCCATACGTGACATATCCAGCGAGTTGAAGTACCCAAAATCGACAGTGGACTACGTGATTGGCAAGTGGAAGATGAGAGGTGACTGTCGGAATGTGCCCCGACCCGGCAGGCCCACAAAACTGGGAGTTAGAGACCGACGGGTGCTGGCCAGAGAAATTCGGAAGAACCGCACCAAATCGATGGGCCACATCCGCAAGGATTTTCAACAGGCATCCGGGAGTATTCTTTTGATGAATACCATCCGTAAGGAAGCCCATCTGCTCGGTTATCATGGACGTGCTACCGCCCACAAGCCTTTGATCACCAAGTCCATTGGCGCTGCTCGGCTAACGTGGTGCAAAGAACGTCGACAGTGGACCGTTGAACATTGGAAACAGGTTCTGTGGAGCGAGGAATCAAGGTTCACCCTCTACCGTTCGGATGGCAGGGTCTGGGTTTGGCGTCTGCCTGAAGAACGCCTCCTGCCGGAAATGTATTGTGCCAACTGTGAAGTTCGGCGGCGGTGGAATTATGCTATGGGGGTGTTTCTCCTGCTATGGCACGGGACCCATGGTCACAATTCTTGATAGACTCAACGCCGAGACCTACTGCACTATTTTGGATGACCATGCGCTTCCTACGTTGTGGCAGTTTTACAGGGTGGACCCATGTTACTTTCAGGATGACAATGCCACCTGTCATGTTGCGAAGTCCACCATGGCTTGGTATCGTGACAATGGAGTTAATCGAATGGACTGGCCTGCGCAGAGCCCGGACCTTAACCATATCGAGCACCTCTGGGACGAGTTGGAGCATCGACTTAAGGGGTGCCCCCACCGTCCGAAATCGGCGAAGAAACTGACCTGTCTTCTCCAAGCCGAGTGGAAGAAAATACCGCTAGCCGTCGTACAACGCTTGGTTGAGAGTATGCCCCGGAGGGTCACAGCTCGTGGAGGCTCCACCAACTGATGAAGGTGAATAAACTTCGTTTTCCTTTGCTATCACAGGTGTCCAGTTACTTGTTGGTAGATAGTGTACTTCAAATGTGAAACAAATATTTCATTACAGTAAAAGATATTCAGGATAAATCTGAGGTATTCATGTAAATGCAAACTGGCATTGAGAACTTTGCTATGCCTTCAAATGAAGAAGTGTTGAGATTTTTTATGGGAAGTGCTGGAGAGATTTTAGGGGGGGGTATAAATCCCTAATTTGATTATAGTTGCGACACTGATAATAGTCAAATAAACTACTGTTTGTGAAAATTGCAACACCATGAAGCAAAATGATGGTAATCACTTGAAACTTACAGGAAATGCAGAGCATTGTAGGGCATGCAAATGATTAGAAGTGCAGGGTTATTGCGCATGTCCGAGCCCGGCAGCACTCTCTGAACTGTCAAGTGAGGGGGTACAAAGAGAAGGCTTATTAAGGATACACATCAGTAGCGCATCGCGGACAGCGAGTTGTAAAAGGTTCTCCAGGATTCAATAATACCTCAGGACGACGAAGGTCGCAATATCACCATACGACAGAGTTTGAACGGGGACGAATGATTGGTGTGCGTGAAGGTGCATTTTCGTACCGCGACACTGTGGCTCGGACAGAACATAACGCCACAACAGTGATGGGCGTGTGGCGGCAGCGGACCGATGAGAACCAGGTGCATCAACAATCCAGCAGTGGATCGAGAAATGTGACTACGCCATGGGATGAATGACACCTCGTCCGCATGGCAGTGACGAACCGTTCCGCATCTTCACAAGTGTTAACACAACAGTGGAGCACCGCAACAGGCGTGGCGTTGTCTGCTTCCACAGCTCGACGCCGTCTGCTGCACAAAGGACTGGTTGCACGCATCCCTTTGCGGCGGATACATTTGACCCTGAACCATGGGCGCCTCAGGCTGGAATGGGGTTTTCAGTACAGACAATGGCGTACTGATTGCAACATGTCGTGTTATCACACGGGCCGAACGCGAAGTGTGATCGTGTGAGGCGCCATTGGGTACGATTCGCGATCTTGGCTGCTACGACTTGAGGGCAATCGCAACAGCGACCGGTACATCAGGGAAGTTGTACATGCAGAAGTCATACCCTTCCTTCAGAGCACTCCTGGCGCTATAATCCAGCAGGACAATGCCCGACCACATGTTGCCAGGAATGTTGAAGCCCTCTTTGCAGCACAGCAGATACCGTTTCTCTCCTGACCTGCGCTTTCGCCAGACATGTCGCCTATTGAACATGTCTGGGATAGGGTCACTCGGCAACTGGCCCATCAAAGTCTTCCAGCGGTCAGTAACAATGATCTGTGGACTCGCATACATGCCGCCTGGGAAGCAATTACTCAGGACACCGTCCAACGCCTTTTCGATTCAATGCGACGCAGTCTAGAAGCTCTCATTGCAGCTCGCGGAGGCTTCACAAGATACTGATCTTTGCAGGTAAATATTGTTGTATTGTTCTGAAAATTAAATCACTTATGTATAGTCATATCAGTAATGCATGGTATAAATTTTATTCGAATCGCATGGTTCCTTCTTGGTGTTGCAATTTTCATAAACCGTAGTGTATTTCACCAGAATGCAGCATTCATGACGCATTGTCTTCGTCGAATGCAGAAATTGGAAGACAGATCCCAAAGCAATTTAACTTGTTGGGAAATAAGATATTTTTTTATTTTTATTGGTAGCCTCTCATGATAAGTACAGGAGTGAAGCATTGAATTTTAACTGAAAGCAATTCAATCCTTTTTTTAACCATTTTTCTGTAAAAACGAACGGTAAGCCTCAAGTGTTTTCCCTTGAGCTGAAGTTCCATGAATCATCATTTTGATACGCATTTTCAGGGTTTTCTAATGCCAAAAAAGAAACCTACAAGTTGCTTGCTGAGTTCAGTCACTTGTGGGACTGAACTCGGCAAGCATCCAGTTTGCAAACTGTCATAAAAAATGCACGCAGTTACATGAATGTATATTTTTCCTCTGCTTTTTCTTGTTCGTAGAGATTTTGTTGAATAAGGTTGAAAGAAGTCGGAATTATTTTGAAAATCAGTGCTAAGAAATAATTCAGAAACAAATATTTCACAAAAATATCGATACTTACCAAACGAAGCGAACCACATTTCTGTGAAATGTTTTCAGTAATTAGGGGAATTTCAAAAATGGAGTACATTTTTCATGATGAAAAAATAGTATATTGATGAAAACGGTGCCTTGGGGTACGTCTCTGCTGTCAATAAAGAACAGTATTTCCATCTTTATGAGAAAAAAGCAATTTTCGTTCTCCTCGTGGGGAATCCGATAGCTTTTCCGGACGAGTTTTTACAGTTTGCAAACGATAGGCAAAGACAAAAAAGATGCTCACTACATGGAAATGCAGTTTCAGTACAGCCCTTTACCTACCTACGTGGGTAAGTCTTCCTATGACCAATTTTCCCGTAAAGTTTTCTCTAGATCAATTTAATTGTAGAAAGTGTGAATTTTTCGGGAAAATGTAGCTCAATTTGTCCTGAATATATTTACGATAGATAATTTTTTTGATGAATTACAGAATGATCTATCTATTCATTAGTTTTCCTAGTGGAAGAGGTAAATTTTCTGAAAAATTTGAATTAACCTTCCATAGTAAATTTTTCCTAGAATTGAGTGCTTTAATTCACGGTTTTGTGTTCCTTTATTCTCAAAGGAGCCAAAAAAGTTTGTATGTCAAAAGAAATTTAGATTAGCCGCAGAAATTTAACAAAACATGTTCATTAACCCTTCCTGTCTTGTTTGAAATGGTGGCTAAAAAAGTTAATGTCACAAAAACATGAATGCACAAAAACAAAGTTAAAGAAACCGCATAAAAAAATGTGCCAGTCTGAAAGAGTTGATGCAAAAACTTTTGCGGTGTAGGATATGTCGTGACAGTTACAAGCAAACCGCAGAACACGGCTGATAACTGCGCCATTTTGATGTCTACGGAGTCCTTCACCCCAACAACCTTTAATAATAGGAAACGACGCACAGAGCAGCGAGAAACAGAGCCGGGAATTGAGCAACAGAATGCGTCGGATATTGTGACACACCGATGAAAAAACTACATCGTTTCGTTTATTCTTCCATATTCGTCTACACATAGCTTGTATCTAGAAGAGTCAGCTTTATTTTACATATACATTCCTCGACATAATGCAAGGGGCACACACACCTTCAAATGGTAATCAAGTGGATGTCAGTGCGGATATTTCTTCGAAACTGGTAAAGATAAGCAGGAATTTCTCTAGTTCGAAAGACTCAAAAGATATATGCATCCTCCAGCTCTCTCTCTCTCTCTCTCTCTCTCTCGAAAAAGAACTTCAATCCCAGCGACAGGAGTAAAATGGATTTAAAAGGTATTAAGACTCATTTCCATAAAGTTATTTAAATGTGGAAGAGAGAAAAAAGGGAGAAGGAAAAGAGATACTTCTCTGTCTCTCTCTCACGCACGCATGCGCGAGCGCACACACACGATGCTACTGAACTTTCAGGAGTAATAAGTATGCCTCAAGCGAATGTATGATTCTAAAAATAATCATCGAACATCCTAATATATAATCTGCTAGAGCCCTCCTTCTCCTCCGTGTCACTTTTTAAGTCGTTACAGCACCAACCGAGAAACAAATGTTTGTTACATCACACTTAGCTTTTCGTGTTTTCGTGTAGGTGACGTCATCACCTACACGCGCACAGTCCAAGCGTATACCACTTTGTTTTGTTGCCATAGGAACAAAGAACACAGCTGCTGGTGTGACGTCATGTAATCCAAATCATTTCCACATGACGTCAGACGCGTTGTGTCACACGGTCAATTCTAGAGATACAAAACTTTTTTTTTTTTTTTTTTTTTTTGGTTGGAGGTTTAACGACCACCGTGACCAACTCAGTGGGCTTTAAGCAGTCGCCCGCTCCTAATTTAGGGTCACTGGTTCCAGGAAAGGGATAGAGCCAGTGCCGTAAGACAAACGCAACATCCATGCCTCAGCGGGATTCAAACCCGGACCCCTTTCGGACGAATGATCAGAGGCCATCGCTTAGACCACTGCAACACCGGCTACGAAAAACTTTACATTAGGAATTTTGGTTCACTACCTGAACCAGTGTTTAGCCATCTGTATGTGGGAACGTCAAGAGTACGACGATCTGACGACGTCAAGATAAAAATAGTTCACGGTAAAGAACAGCGGAAATTGAAACAGGGTTCACAGTCAGTGTATGCGAAAAATGTTGTGTACAAGGAAGTGTTGACGAAATAGGGACTAAAGGTTTTACAAAACACATATCAAACAGACAGCCCGTCGTATCAAATTCTATAACCGACTGCTTGGAAAATTTTCAGAAAGCTCTAAGCCAACGTCGACATCTATTGACGTGGAACTCAAAAACTGCCACCCCGGTGGCGCAGTGGTCTAAGCGATGGCTTCTGATCATTCGTCCGAAAGGGGTCCGGGTTCGAATCCCGGTGAGGCATGGATGTTATGTTTGTCTTACGCACTGGCTCTCTCCCTTCCCTGGAACCAGTGACCCTAAATTAGGGACGGGCGACTGCTTATAGCCCATTGAGTTGCTCACGGTGGTCGTTAAACCTCCAATCAAAAAAAAAAAAAAAAAGAAAGAAAGAACTCAAAAACTCAATAAATAAATGTCAATAGTTTCTCCATCATAAATTTTATTTTCCCCCGTCATTATTGACAGGCATTCATCTAGTTTATTATAATATGAAACTACATAACTAAGGGTTTATACTAGCAAAATGTTCGTTATAGATATTGCAAGCAGAGGCAAAAACAACTTTTTAAATCGGTCTTTTAGAAGCAGAAGTACTATTGTAAATAGAAATGTCCATTTGCGCCCGAACGGAACGAATGTATTACAGTAGTACAAAATGCATGAAAAGTGTTTCTCACAAAGAAGTCTATTCAAACACCTCTAATTTTGTTATTTTAAATACAGCGGACCGTGAAAACTCAAGAAATTATGGCGTAGTAAAGCCGTTTATTTTTGTGGTTTAATACGCATAAGATTCGTCAAGCTTTCCCTGCATTTTATGTCTACTATTGCCTTGAAAAAGCATCCCAGTGGAGAGCGAAAGCTTGGCAAATCTTTATGCGTATTACAACACAAAAACGAACGCATTTACTACGCTATAGGCGTTTCTTGAGTACTCTAATTCTGATTAATATTCAATTGGGAAGAGCTGCCATAAATATTATATATTTTTAAATATAATATACACTGCGCTGACAGTAATATTGGGACACCCTTTTACTGCTAGTGTATTAGGTCAGAGACCCACCTAGAAATATGGCTGCGTCGATAGCACGACTGTGAATGCAAAATGCCTGGATCGCCAGAGTTAACTGACTGCCAGCGCTGATTGGCAAGATGCCTGGATCGCCAGAGTTAACTGACTGCTAGCGCTGATTGGCAAGAGGGTTCCAACTAAGCAATCATTCCATGCGTGATATTTCAGTGGTACTAAGAACATTTGGTCAACTGTTAGTGATCTGATACGCAAATAGCAGCGGGCTGGAGCTGAATCTGTTAAGATATGACCCGCTAAATCTGCGAAACTTTTTTGTTTTTGTTTTGATTGGAGGTTTAACGACCACCGTGAGCCCCTCAATGGGCTATAAGCAGTCGCCCGTTCCTAATTTAGGGACACTGGTTCCAGGGAAGGGAGAGAGCCAGTGCCGTAAGACAAACACAACGTCCATGCCTAACCGGGATTCGAACCCGGACCCCGTTCGGACGAATGTTCAGAAGCCATCGCTTAGACCACTGCGCCACCGGGGCGGCCCTCCGAAGCCAATAGAACGTGAGAGAAAACCTCTTCAAAGGACTCATCGCTCAGAACACAAATCAACATTGTCTCAAATCACGCAAACCCTATGGGAGATTAACGTCAGACATTTTTTTTTTTTTTTTGACACTTATTATTTTTATAGCCTTTTAAATTTGTTTACTATTAGGAATTGCAAAAACGTTAAAAAAGCTAAAGCCTACGGTTCCTGCTGCACTCACAACGATTTTCAAAACTCTGTACCGGAAGATGAAAAAGAGTGAATAGAAATAGCGGTCGCTATTCAGAATTTGAATCTATCATTATCTCATATGATACCATATTTGAGATAGGGAAGAAACTGACAGAGGAGGAAAATGAATGTTTTGACAAGGGCAGAGGATGGATGCAATGCTGAGGTGTAAGGCTTACGTCGATGAGCCATTGCATTATGATTACCTTCCTAATAAGCTTTAGGACTCCCTTTAGCCCTCAAAAGAGCGGCCACTCGGCGAGGCATCGATTCGATAGGTGGCGATAGTTATCCTGAGGTATCTGATACCATAATGTCAACAGCAGGTCCTCCAGTTCCAGTACATTTCGGGGTGGTGGTGATTTAGCGCGAACCTGCTTTTCCAAGTCGAACCACAAATGTTCGATTGGGTTCACGTCAGGGAAATTTGGTGGCCACGGCATTAACGGAAAGCCACCAGCATGTTCCTCAAACTACTGCTGGACGATTCTAGCAGTATGGCATGGCGCATTATGCTGTTGGCAATGGTCATCACCAGCAGGGACACACAGTTGCCATGAATGGGTGAACTTTGTCCGCAACGATGTTCAGGTACCTGACAGCTGTCAAGGATTGTACTGCTGGGATAATGGGGCCTAAACTGTTTCAAGAAAACATCGCCCACAGCATAACACCGCCGCCTCCGACCTATTTCCGCCCAACAGTGCGTCCAGGTGCCATAGTCTCCGTTGGCAATCTGCGTATTCGCGCTCGGCCGTCTACGTGATGCACCAGGAATCTTGATTCGTCAGACCAGGCTACTTTTTTCCAGTCATCCACGATCCAATCGCGATGATCTTGGGCCTATTTCACGAGTTGTTGGCAATGACGTGCAGTGAGCATGGAGACACGGCTGGGTCTTCGGCTTCGCAGGCCCATGCGCAGAAGGCTGCGACGAAGTGTGTGCTGTGGCACATTGGCCTGATGACCACTGTTGTAGCTGTGGGTGATTCGTTGCATTGTGGCCCTGCGGTCGCTGTGAAAAATGCGCGACACTCTCCGCTCCTCTGTGGCATCAATGAGATGCGAGCGACACCCGACTGCACTACGGTTCATCCCTTGGACATCTGTGCACCACTTTTGATACGTACTCACTACAGCGGCACGTGAACAACCCACAAGCCGCGCCGTTTTCGAGATCGTATTTCCGAGGCTCCGTGCCGTCCCATTTTGTCTTTTATCAAACTCCGACAGATCTGCAGCTTTTCCCATTCTGACTCCGAACACTCTACTAACTGAAAGCCGGTCATCGGGTTGCATATATGCTGCTCTGTGAGAATTTCACCTGCGCCACCGTTCAGTCTCCAGGCGCGCTCATATTTCTAGGCTAGGGGTGGTCATAATGTAATGGTTCATCAGTGTATTTTCTATTATTGTGATTTTTGTATTGGATTTTAACGTCCATTATGAACAACTCAAAGATACAAGCAATCGCTCTTCCCTAATTTAGGGCCACTAGTTCCAGGAAAGGGAGGAGAGCTATGTGCTAAGGTCGACGAGCCAATGACTTAGACTGCAGTGGTAGGGCGAAAGTTTGTTTGATAGAATTTTTGAAACATACGTTGTAAAGATTTGAGAGTAGGGTTTCAGAACAGTCTTTACTCACACGCACATACGGTGTATGTACATCTTAGCAAGAGTCAGTGTTGTCTCAGACTTAAGAAATAAAGGTTATCCCGCTAGTGTCGCTATCGTCACTGTGACATCCGTGTTTTTTCTCCCTCTCAATTTATTCCTGAATTAATTTATTCACCTGATAACGCGCGAGAGCTTTTTGACTGCAAAGCACATTATTTCAATTTGATCAATTTCTTTGTCATTTGGATGAGTTTTTGTCTTTTTTCATTTATCCAGTTCTCAGTTTTGCAAAAAATTGGGGGCCCTTTCGGTGTGTAATTTCATGCACTTTTCTTCCCTACCGATAAGTCGAAGGTCCTAATAATGCTTTAATCAGACTCTACTTGTCTGTTTCCTACTAATTTTAATTCTAACTTCCGATGTTGTATTGATCATTGATAACGTGTGTCCAAGTTCTAGTGCTTAAGAGTCCTCTTTCATGGCGTTTCTCAAATGGTATCTTTTAATCAAGGAAGATGTTCCATTTCTAGTTTCACTTCGTCAAGAACTAATGAGAGAAAAATACAACACACGCTCAATTTTGATTTATTTTTTTAAAAACAAAGAATTCCTCAAAAAGTAATTTGTTCATCTTGGAACTAAACAGCTGTATACCTTAATTTACTTTAAAATTTCCAATTTAGCAGGAGTAAATGAGATCTCTCCGAACGATTAGTGATGAAATAAAACCGCTGGGTTCAGAATGTAGTCTTGGTGATCGTTCTTTTTGCAACGCAATAGAAAACTGCAGAAGATGGAACAAGGCATGTTAGATGTTCAGATGAATATTCATGGTAATACGGATGATAGGTACATAGAGCTTTCACTACACTATGTAGAAAAAAAAATGTGCTTATATACAGTACTGCACTTGTGGCAAAATCAACAAGGAGTTGGCCCACTTTTGGCCACAGATACATTGTGTATTCTCCGTGGCACACTTTCAATGAGATTGTGCTAAGTAGTAGTAAGTGTATTGTTCCATTCCTCCCGCACATAGTCGTCAGTTCAGACACAAGTTGGACGTGTCGTTCTAGCCCGAATCCGACGTTCAAGCTCATTCCTAAGGGCCTCTACAGCATTGAAGTCGGGGTTTTGAGCTGGCCATTCCAAATTAATTACACTCATATCCTCAAGCTATGATTAAACGGCACGCTGTCTTTCTGAAACAAGAACGGCCCTTATCCGTAAAACTGATAAAATGTAGGGAGTTCGGCGTTGTCTAGAATGTCCCGGTACTTCGTGGGGTTTATGTTCTCATCCACAATTTAAACCGATGAACAATTACATTATGACCACTCCCAACCCAGAGAAATGAGCACGCCTGGAGACCGAATAATGGCGCAGGTGAAGTTTACAGAGCAGTGTATATGCAACACAAGGACCGGCTTTCGGTTAGTAGAGTGTACGGAGACACAATGGGAAAAGCTGCCGATTAATCGGAGTTTGATAAAGGACAAATGGTGATAGCACGGCGCCTCGGAACTACGATTTCGGAAACGGCGCTGCTTGTGGGTTGTTCACGTGGCGCTGTAGTGAGAACGTATCAAAAGTGGTGCACATATGGCCAAACGACGAACCGTCGTCCATTCAGCCGTGTACCGTCCGCAGCTCATTGATGCCAGTAGGAAGCGGAGACTGTCGCTCATTGTTCACAGCGATCGCAGCGCCACAGTGCGACAAATCACCCGCAGCTACAACAGTGATGATCAAGGCAATATGTCACAGCACACAGATCATCGCAGCTTTCTGCGCATGGGCCTGCGTCCCGAAGACCCAGTCGGGTTCCCATGCCCACTGCACGTCATCCCTAACAACGCGTGAAATGGCCCAATATCATCGAAATTGGACCGTGGATGATTGGAGGAAAGTGGTCTGGTCTGAAGAAATCAAGATTCGCGGTGCATCACGTAGACTACCGAACGCGGATACGCCGATCACCAACGCATGCTATGGCACCTGGATGCACTGTTGGGCGAAAACAGGCCGGCGGCGATGTTTTTGAGACACTTTAGCCCCCATTTTCCCAATAGATCAATCCCTGACAGCTGTCAGGTATCTGAACATCGTTGCGGACGAAGTTCACCCATTCATGGCAACTGTGTTCCTTTCTGATGATGGCCATAACCAACAGGACAATGCTCCATGCCACACTGCCAGAATCGTCAAGGAGTGGTTTGAGGAACATGCTGGTGATTTTCTGTCTCCAAATTCACCTGACATGAACCCAATCGAACATTTGTGGTTCGATTTATTCGACCTGGTTCGCGCTAAATCACCACCACCCCGAAATGGTCAGGAACTGGAGGGCCTGCTGTTGACATTGTGGTATCATATACCCAGGAATACTTATGGCCGCCTCATCGAATCGATGCCTCGCCAAATGGCTGCTCTTTAGCTGCCTAAAGGGGGTCCTACAGCTTGTAGGTAGGTGGTCATAATGTAATGACTCATCGGTATACTGTATATGCTTTGCACATAGACCAGGACGATATGCTTTGCACCAAGTAAGGCGCTTACTCTCATTGGTACGAGTTATTAACGGCTTGAATGTTGCAGCAGCTCGCGCATGGGAATTTAACTTGTGCAATTCCTTAAGAACTGTCTTAGACCATTTACTCACCCGGAATTCAAAGAATCCTGGAAGTCTTTGGTGATGATTTATACAGAGGAATGACGGTACCTGCTGGGTTGGACCAACTTGCGATTTTTACAGTGCCAAAAGTTGTTCACAGAAATGGTATCGCTCAGTCAATATATATATATATATATATATAATCTGATGCGGTTTTAACTATGGAAGAAATATGGCCATGTCAATATAAGTTACACGTAATAATAATATTCCGAACTAAAACGCACAAAGAAGTATTCTTTGTCAAAGAGTTCCCTGACACAGAAAAAGGAAGATATTTTTTATTTTCCTTGCTGTTTACAAAGAGAACCTTGACGTACTACAGAGATAAAGTAATAAAGTACGTGCCTAGACGACAAATCTGCATTGATACATTCGTCCGTGTAGCTTAGTTGGGAGAGCAACTTATTCCAGAGTGAGGCGCAGGTTCAATCTTCGTCACGGACAAATTTATGTTTTCACAATGGCGCCCGAACGTAAAAGTGGACTTACTGGTGGTTGGGTTCTTATGTGTGATGTTTGTTCCACACATCGTCTAGCTCTAGAATTAATGAAAGTTCCTTCTTCGCTTACAAAAAAAAAAAAAAAAAAAAAAACATAAAGAGGGAGATGATGTGGCGTACTACAGAGGTAAAGCACGTATCAAGACTACAAATCTGCAGCGATGCATTCCGTCCGTGTAGCTTAGTTGGGAGAGCAACTTACTCCGGAATGAGCGGGAGTGGGTTCGATCCCCGTCACGGACAAATTTGTATTTTCACAAAAACTGGATTTTGTATGAGTTAAACTTCACGAGGTTGTCCTCAGCCGAACGACAGATGGCTGTAACATCGCAGTTTGAGAAAGAGGCAACACTGAAACACTAGCTCATGTTAGTTCGCACCATGTCAACCAAAGACATATGAAGCAGGAAGACATTTTCAGTGATACTGCGAATTGGATGAGCTGGCTGTAATTGAAAGGAGGTAAGAAAAAAGTATAGTTGGCATAGCTGATACATAATGTGTCAAATTAAGTACATAATAAAGCTTCAAATTAAGTACATAATAAAGCTTCAAATTAAGTACATAATAAAGCTTCAAATTAAGTACATAATAAAGCTTCAAATTAAGTACATAATAAAGCTTCAAATTAAGTACATAATAAAGCTTCAAATTAAGTACATAATAAAGCTTCAAATTAAGTACATAATAAAGCTTCAAATTAAGTACATAATAAAGCTTCAAATTAAGTACTTAATAAAGCTTCAAATTAAGTACATAATAAAGCTTCTTATAAAGTACATAATAAAGCTTCAAATTAAGTACATAATAAAGCTTCTTATAAAGTACATAATAAAGCTTCAAATTAAGTACATAATAAAGCTTCAAATTAAGTACATAATAAAGCTTCAAATTAAGTACATAATAAAGCTTCTTATAAAGTACATAATAAAGCTTCAAATTAAGTACATAATAAAGCTTCAAATTAAGTACATAATAAAGCTTCTTATAAAGAATTCTGCTGCAACAAACTTCATCAAACCGGTGCTAGTTGTTGAGAAGCACAACATTTCAGAAAATTATGGGGTATTCAATTTCTGTTGGATTTTTTCCATTTGTTTTTTAATCATTAACAGGGAAAATCCGTAATCGAATACATCATCAGTCGTATCCTCTCCTGCATAAAAAATTGAACTTAAAAGAGAGTTAAGGGGGAAATTACATCGCATCGATTATCATTTTTTTGCTATCATGTCTGATGAAGATAATAACCTCTAAGTTTCAGTAAGTACATTAATCATGCATGATATGTACGTGAAAGTAATGATTAATTGTTAATAAAACAAGTGTTGTTAATGCTTGAACTTGCTGAAAAGTTGCTGAGATAAAAAGTAAAAATATACATCGCAATTGGTTATTTATTCATTTATTGGAAAACAGGCATTAATCATTTTCATCACTGTCAAGCTTTTCCACAAAAAATTAATTGAATGTGTGTCGGCTTGACGCATTTGTGCCATGCCTAAAGTTAACGCACTTCATTTCAGATATATATTGTTGTCTCGTCTTTAAAAAATCTCGGGGATTTGTATTTTTCTTAATAACGCCTTCTGTCTATTTTGATTATCACATTTTGCTCTTTCTTTGGGGTGATAAACTGTAAAACTGATTATTTAGTATAACAGAAGGTAAGATTGTAGAAGATATGAGACATCGATTTTAATGAGATTATGAGATTATACCACAGATTACAAATTAATTTTCCTAATCTCCTTCATCTGATGGCTCTCTTCAACTGAATCTCTGTGTGCTTTTAATGACAAGGTCAAGGGCTACCAAAAGTTCGACGCAGTTAAATGAAAACCGGCTTTAAAATTAAACCGGATGCGAAGCAATAAACTTATTTTGGGTTGGCACCCTGTAGGACTCCATTTAAGAGGAAAGATGCCTGCTTGCGTTTCATGGTGTCTTTTACGACCTCTGTGCTCAGGGTTTTTTAATAGTGTTGACCCTAAAGGTGTTTTTATACCTATTTTTCAGGAAGAAATGACTTTCTTTAATGAATATTTGGGATTTATCCGCCGTTACGTTGAGACTTCAGTGTATCTTTTTGCTTAAAAGGATCATAAACGTCAAATGATCTTTTTTCTTGGTTGCTTTTTATTTCTGGTAGCTCTTTTTCTGCCGTTTGGGCAGTGGTCGAATTGCTCTGTGGGCGCCATTTCCTACAAAGCAAATCAACTGGGTCCAGACCTCTGTCTCGTACACCAAAGTTCTTTTTTTTTTTAAATGGTGAGAAAAAAAAAGTTATTGTATTTTTCGTGCTGTTGTTCTTCCAGACTCCCAAGGCGTAAAAGATAAAGGAATCCTCTCCATGCAACCGTCTGTTTAACATAGAGTGATTCATCGCACAACGAGCAGCATGGGTGAGTGGGAGACAGACTTGAGATTCACTTTGCATGTCAAATATTTTGCGAGTACTTCTCCCAAGGCTTTCGTCGCTCCAAACCACACGTCTCTTAGATTAAAGTTAGTTCGTATTGGCAGTGATTAATGAATACATAATCCACGATGATTGACAAATGGGAATGAGAAATTCAGAATGGCTCATTGTGATGATGGTGGTGTGTGGTACAGGACGAAGAGAGCTGATATCCTTTTCAGCGTTAGTGTTCTAATATTTTTTCTTTCTTACATTTTTCTTATTTTGCCCTTATAGCGTAGTTATTCCGAAGGGTATTGACCGATAAGATTTTAGCGCTGAAATGTCAATCTTTTTCCTTAAAACATTTTTTTTAAATAATAACACAAGGAATTTTACACCAACTACACATAAGATAGTATCACTATACTAGTGATCCGAATTTATTGGTGTAGATAAAAATCAAAGTTTTCAAGCCTTCACACATCAACCAGATGGCTTTTCAAGGAAGGTAGACTGCAAACTGGATAGTAGAACGCTTCAACTGAAGCGTGAAGCAGCAAACTGGATAATAGACCGCTTCAGTTGAAGCTTTCTATTATCCAGTTACTGTCTACCTTCCTTGAAACAGCCATCTGGTTGATGTGCGAAAGCTTGGAAACTTTTATTTTTACCTACGACAATAAGTTCGGATCTAGTATAGTTGTTCTATCTTATCTATTTTTATTGACTTTAACAACCCCATTTACATCTAAGGGTAGAGGTCACCCTCCCCTACCTAAACTTTGGGACACTGGGCCCATTGGAGAGAGGAGAACCTCTCGCGAAAACAAGAACAAAATTCATGCACTAGCAGTGTGAACCCAGGACTAGTAGAAGCAGACGTCAGAAGCCCTAACCTTAAACTCAGTGGATTTCAGGGTGGCCCAATCGAGGGATTACCCAGGTTTTGTTAGATTCTGACTACAGTTGTTTCCAGCACCCTTGTTCCAGAAGCACTACACGAGGACCAAAGATTTTTACATTTCGCTCCTACAATTGTCGTTCCAGAACTTCCTGTACGTAGACCAAAATGTGAATACGTACGAATGTACTCAAGAATGCACATGTGTTTGTGTCTGTGAAATAGGGTACTTTTTCTTTAAGGTTAAAAATGTTTGGGGAACTGTTTGAAGCGATTAAAATCTACTTTTGATATTGAGGATGTAAGTTTCAGCTTTAAAAACTTCATTAGCATTTACAACATGGACGATACCGAATTCTTGGAGGATTTTTTTTCTTCAGCTTAACGATCGCTATTTGCGTCTAATGAAAGAAAGAACGCCCATCTCTAGTTTAGGGAAGCTGGATCTAGGGAAGTGAGAGAGCCAGTCAGTCGATAAGAGAGAAAACAAAATTTGTGTCATGGAAGCGATTCAAATTTAGGCCCAGAAGCGAAACAGTTTCCTTTGGCTGTCTTTTGTCATGCGGACGGACATCATTTTATAGGTGTAACAAGATCAAAATACACTAACTAAACGTGTTTTACTAACATCACCAAAAACCAATCGTGCTGATATTACCAAACTATGAACATGCCGTTTTATACACGATAGAAAATGACGAAAATGGTATTTTTTAATATAACAAGCACATTGGCAATGTGCTTGTTATATTAACCTGTGTGATCTCTAGGTCGTGTTCATTTCATCTGAGGATGGTCCTAAAGTAGGATTGAAAGTACTCATGAAATTGGTTTTAACTTATCATTAAAGGTTTTTAAATGCCATTTTCGTCATTTTTTATCGTGTATAAAACGGCATGTTCATAGTTTGGTGTTTTACTAAGATGGATAATCAATAGTTGTTGAAGATTTCCTAGATTTTTTTATATAATGTCCTTTTAAGCACTATTTTTGTTAGGATAATCTCAACAGATTCATATTTGTACCTAATATTTAACCAATAAATTTACTAATTAGTCAACTAGATTTCCTAGCCATGGATTCCGGGTAGATCAATAGAACTATAATACATTATTTGAGACCAAATTTCTCACCGTGATTTTTGCTCAAAACAGAACAGAATTCTCTTTGTTTCCCAGAAATAAAGGGAAATTTATGCCTCATTTCAGAAAAGGGGTCTAAGAATGGTGGAGAGAGGACACACAGAAAGTAACAGTTCAGTAAGTACGCATTGCCCATTAGAAAAATATTAAAAAACAACCCTTACTCATATCGGATAAAGAGACGGTAGACACTATAATTCGTGCATGAATACTAGTATTAAAAGAAATCCGTCTTGTTGCACGATGATATTTATTCAGCTAAAAAATGAAATCTATATACAGTTTAAAAACACATGAGCACTTTCGGTGTCACATTGACACCTTCATCAGATGTAATTTCACCATGTGGCTACATGCTGGTCTTAAGTACGTGGAGTAGATGCATCATGGGAAAGGTAATGTCAATGTCACATGATATACCAGATAACAAGACAATAAAAAAAAGGCATAGTTAGCCAATGATCACTTAACAGAAGCAATTGCTATTGTGCTGTCCTTCCCAACAAGATTGCTCCAAGGTTCAGGTAAAACATGAGGATAATAGTCATTACAGCAACGTGTATTATAAGCCGAAATATAGAGGCTTTCTGCAAATAACAAGGAATAAACAGAGTTAGGTGTGTTTATGATCTTAGCGTTGTCCCAGTCTGGGATGGAATTTCCAGCGCTTATGGTTCTTGCAAAAGAGGTGCTTTGGTGATTCATTTTTAGATCATATCTATGTTCATTTAATCTCAAATCCAAATTTCTTTTGGTAGAACCCACATAATGATTATTTAGTTCACCAGAGATAGTGTCGAGCATAGGAATAACATACACACCCCATTTTTTTCCCTTTTGTTAATTTTATCACGATCGTTGCGGATAATGATATATAGACTGCATGATCGTATTCCAAATTGTATTTTATGACGAGAACATATGTTGGTAAGAAGGTTTACAATATGTGGATTAAAATCAACAGATCCAACATACTTTTTGGGCACTTGCTCACTAATTAAAGCAGTTGACATAGAAAACCGTACTTTATTGTGCACTCCCTTAACAACGTTGTCCGGGTAACCATGGTTTTTAGCGAGGGATGATATCCATTGTAGTTCTTGAGCTCTGGCGAAATGGCTAGAAGAATGTGAATATGCTCTTCTAAATAGGAAGTGCAGAGCAGAAATTTTATGCTGAAAAATGTGAGCAGAATTGAACGCAATTGGAGTGGGTGTGGAAGTAGGTTTTCGATAAACGGCAAAAGACAGGGAATTGTCAGAAGGGTTACGAGTAATTTGAAAGTCAAGATAAGGTAAGACGAAATTATTTTCAAGTTCTATCGTGAGTTTGATGGAGGGTATTGAGCAGACATAGCGTTGACAAACTCATGTAACTGATTTATGGTATATGGCCAAATTACCAAGATGTCATCAACGTAACGGATATAGAGACTAGGTTTTTGTGGGAATTCTTGTATGACTTTATTTCCAATATGCTGTAGAAGAATTTCTGCTAAGACTGCGGATAAAGGTGAACCCATGGCTGTCTGAACCCATGGCTGTCCCGTCGGTTTGTTGGTAAAAAATGTTCTGAAATTTGAAAAATGAACGCTTTTTAATGAGATGAAGAGCATTCATTATGAAAGCAATATCATTGGCAGGAATGTCAGAATCAATGAGCAAAGCCTGAATCAACTGAAATGTAGCTTCCATAGGTACATTCGTGTATAACGAAACTACATCTAGGGACGCCAATAACTTTAACCTATCAATAGCTTGTGTGGTGCTCTTTATTGAGTAGGAAGAATTCACAGTAAATTTGGCGAGATAACTTGCCAAAGCTTTTTCCAAAGGTCGGGTGGGGGCAATGTAACCTGATACAAGAGGGCGAATAGGGTACCCTTCCTTGTGTAATTTTAATCTACCAAATAAATCAGGCACATGGCAGCGGGGGGGGGGTGGATTGAAGGCTTTTGAAAAGGAGTCCGGATGAGCTGAAGAGTTCTTAAGGCGGCTTAAAGCACTAACAGTAGCCCTGGTGGAGTCTCGTTCCACTATTACATGAGGAACACTAGAAATGGCATTGAGCATTTTTTGAATATAATCACTTTGATTTAAAAGCACAACTTGACTAGTTTTATCAGCTAAAAGAATGGCAATATCTGGGTCCTTTTTCAGTTCAATCAGCTGCTGCATTTCCTCATGAAGCTGGCATTCTTCGGTGGTTTTACACCGTCTTGGATTGTGTTTGTGAAGAGACCTTGCGATTTTTATTCTTGCGAAGTTCCTATCTTCTATTGGAAGTGAATATAGAATTTTCTCAATTTGTGGAACTGTTTTGAATAAGTCCACTTTACGTTGGTTAGGGTAAGCGAACTTGTAACCTCGTTGCAAGGCTCTTAGTTGAATGGGATTCAGAACTTTATCACTTAGGTTTCTGACTCCATTATGTGAATCAGAGTTATAGCTGTCATGGTCCAGTTCATGCAAATCCAATCCATTACCCACATTAGGTGATCCATGTAATGATCCTTGTTCAGAAAGGCCGATAGGATGTCTTGTTTGAAATCCGAACAGCTTACGCGTTCTACTACGAACTTCAGAATCCACCAACAACCTTAGTTTTTTCACATGGGTGTTAAATAAAACCTTCATTTCATTTTCGATTATTGTTGTAATTATGAATAATGTACGGTCCAAAATAATTGGGTGTGAGGAATCAGCTAGGAATGAGTAACAGGTACATTTCTTATTAAAGAAGTCAATACTAAAGAGACGCTAGTCACAGTTCGAGGTGGAGCAGATTTACAAATCCCTTGTTTTCGCCCTCAAAGTACTGGTGAAAAGAACTCTAGGGCACAAACCAAATGGCTGTTTTTTTTTTTACCTATTTGCGAACCTACTTTTAAAGATAGCTGTTTGATCAAATGGGTAAAAAAGACAGCCGCTTGTGGAATACAGAGCATTTATTGTAATCTCTTGCCGTTTTTCAACACCTTGGGAAGCAAAAAATAGTCAGACGGGCATCTGACTCAGTGAAATGACATGGACTTAATAGTTTTCTGGCACAAGTGTTTCAGTTCTACGAGGATTGGGTAACAAGAGTTGTGTGACTGTTCATCCCGCGAGCACACGTGTAGGAAGTGCAACAACTGTGAGTAAAGATGGTATTGCACCCAAATGGCAACACTGAAGGCGCATGCGTGCACAACAGCTGTGTCGCGGCAGTTCAAATAGCGGTGATATTGGAAACTTGGTCTTCCTAGGAAGTCCGAGATGCAACTCAGTTTTTGTGAGTCAAACAGGATTTCACCGGCTGATATTTACTGACAACTTACTGAAGTGTATGGAGAACGTATACTGTCGGGTCAACAGCTTATTGAATGGCGTCGAAAGTTTGCGGTTGGTAGGATACAGTAACCGACTGTAATCGAAGTGGGCGTACAAAAGTAACTCCTCGGGGGAAATCAGCATCACACGAATCGAAAAAAGATTTCAAAAACACAAGCTTGTAAATTTGCGACGCATTACACACTTTGTCATATCATGAAATGAAAATTGCTATTAAAACATTGCTCCAGCCCCAAAGACAAGAATCTTACGCGGTAGTAAAAAACAAACGCGCAACATGTAGTGGCAATTGAGTGTTTTGGTAACTATGTTAAAAAATAGTGGATGAATGGATATCTTTTTGTGTGTGCATCTTATTGAAAGTATTAAATATCTTGGTACAAAATACAGGCTTTGTAACCTTACTTTTGGATGGAACTATGTAAAGCCGTTCATTCTATGAGAGAAATTATTTTGCTCCTTTCATATTTGATGTAAGATGCGCAACATTCAGTGACTCAGATTAATAACAAAAATAAAACACAAAAAATAACTTTATGAGAACACGAATGAGTTGTTACAAATATTATTTTGTCGCCCTCTAGTTTCAATTTCTGATTCACCTACTGTTGAGTGTGGGTTCAAATTAGAGCTGAATTCGGGCTCAATTTTCGGAGCCCGAGCCCGTTGGTATATCAGCCCGAGCCCATCCGAGACCGAATTTTGTATTGAAAGATAGAACCCGGGCCCAAACGAGCCCGAAAACTTTCTAACCTGTTCAACTATCAATAAAAAACATCTCCTTTTCCACATTTCCACTCTCTTCTCCTCCTGCAATTAGCCAATGTATTTCACAAATAGGGAATGGTTGGAAGGGACTTCTATCTATTTTTACAGTGTAACTGGACGATTTTCTTTGACCGTTCGTTTCCACCTGAAGTGCTTCGGGCGGCCGGACATCCAAAATGATCGGGCGGTGCTGCAATTCTATGTTGCTCAAATAATGCTAATATTATCGCGCCATAATGCGCTACAATATGTACGTTGCTAAATAGAATTAGCAGGGAGATACTGTGTGGAGATAGGGGGTAAATGATCGTCGGCATGCTATCAACTATCCAATATCTATAGTTCTTAAGAAAGCTTTTTCTTCTCTGCAGAAACACACAAATGCGCGGCCTATGACATTTTTTACCCAAGCCTGGAATTAATAGCCATCTGGAATGCCCGTTCCTTAACCAGAACCAGTTGCCGAAGAATTCCATTTACCGATTATAAAGTGCCCCATTTACCGATTATAAAGTGCCTCATCATATAAAATCATATTTATATATAAAAAAAATTCTCCCGTTCTCCTCTCTAAGAGCCCGAGCCGTAGTAAATATTCTACAGCCCAAGAGCCTGATTCGAGCCCGGGCTCTGCTTCGGACTTTCGGGCTCGGGCTCTGCCCGTCTCAGCTCTAGTTCAAATGTCGAGGACAGACATGGATGTCATGTTTTTCTTTCCTATGATGGTGCTCTCCCTTTCCTGTAGCGGGGTGCTCTAAATTAGGGACAGGCGTGTTCTTATCGCCTTAGATGTCAATGGAAAGTGATAAGGCCCTGATACAAGAAAATGTTTCGTTGTCGTTCTGGTGCTCAGTGGAGCACCGACGTGGAGAGCCAATGCCTCCTCCCCCAGCTTGACCGAGCGTAAAATTATTACGTCGAAGTTTGAAACAAAAAGTCACGATTTGCGATATACATATACTTCTAAATTCTAAATCATGTACCGTATAATTTTAACATGCATTAATTACAAGGGAGTAGTTCTGTTAAATAAATTTATAAAAACCTAACAAGAGAAGTAATTTCATCTACTGCTTCTAATCATTTAACTTTCTTGTACTGCAACAATACTAGTAACTGGATAAGAATAATTGTACAAAAGTCAACCTCCTTCTTAATTGTTATGGCATCTATTTTTCCCGGTAAATTTATGGAGGGTCACCCTCACCTTGGAAAAATTCTGTGCGCCCCCCCCCACAGAAATTTCTGGGGGCGCTGCTGCTAGCTGTAGAGTGGGCCCAATATTTGAGCGTATATAATTTGTGACTACTAAGCTTGCGGTGTTAAGATAGAATAATAATAACAACGTTTCGCACAATAAAATGTTTATTGTGCGAAACGTTGTTATTATTATTCTGTTTGAGCGTAATGCACACAATCTCTCGTGAAAAGTTCAAACATCACAAAAATCAGGAGATATATCTATAATTGAAGTATCTTATTACTTCCTTCAAAGCGACAGTGAGTGGCTCTCTCAAAACTTCCAGAAGTAAAATGAACTGTGATTTCATAATCCGCCTAAAAGAGCAGAAGATCGTACTGAGCCATGCGAATTACTACTTTTTTTCTCTCTTTCGTACATGCACTCGCGTAGACTGCAATCACCTTCAAAATTGGCAAGAAACACAGAAGGTTTTTACATAATTTTCCATTTTTCTTCTCGAAGTTTTAAGTATTGCATCGGCACCAAAAGCCCATATTACTTCTCGGCCCTGACGCTGGACGGGACATTTCTTCAGTCTCAATTTAAATTGCAGTAAAACTCATGTTCCGTTTCAAAAAAATTCATTTAATTTTTTTTATGAGCTAAGAAACGCCTTTACGAATAGTTTTTATGAGCTCTTACTTTACCTGCTTTCCTTACTTCCTTCTCCCATTCTCTCTCTTTTTTTCTACGCGAGTTTGATGATCTCGAAGACTGTGCCAACAGCTGGGGATTCTAGTCAGTGTAAACTTTCACTTTACTGATATCGCGTGAAGTTGCCTTCTGCGTTTCCACTCTTGTCACATCTGTCGTTGTCCATGATGCATGACTACGTTTCAGCTGTTCTTACATTTTCTGTTCGGCGATCCCAGCATCTCAGCATGCTAGTGGTTTTTAGCGTCTTTCTGCTCGGACCCAAAATGTTTCTCACTCAGTCTAGCGACCTATAGTGTAATTTCTGAATTGAAAGGTAGATAGATGTGAATCGCTACACGAAGTAAAAAGTAATATTCAGTGAAAGTATTAATTTATAGTACCTGAATAGTAAAAAATTATACAAAAATAAAGTTATTAGAGAAACTACTTTAAATATGTTTTGAAAGTTGCTCAAACCTGGTATCTGAGAGGACGTTCAGTTCTGGAAGCAATCGGTTCCAAAGCTTGGTTGTTTAAAAAAGCAAATGGGAAAAAGCTTGCACTCACACTTATGTTGCAGCAAAGGAGTACGACTTTCGCAACAGTACTTCCTAAATTTTCTTTTTCTCTTCTCATTGCTTTGATAGAGAAAGCGCTGAGTGATTATATTTTTTTCTTTTCAAAATTATATTGCAGCATTCTATGAATTTCAGTTCCAGAAGGGTGTTTGTGAAATCCTTCAATGTTCGACAGTGTTAGTTCAATACCATCCTATCTTTAAGTATTCCAAGCCACCCCTGGTGGCGCAGTGGTCTAAGCAATGGCCTCTGATCATTCGTCCGAACGGGGTCCGGGTTCGAATCCCGGTGAGGCATGGATGTTGTGTTTGTCTTACGGCACTGGTTCTTTCCCTTCCCTGGAACCAGTGACCCTAAATTAGGGACGGGCGACTGCTTATAGCCCATTGAGTTGCTCACGGTGGTCGTTAAACCTCCAATCAAAAAAAAAAAAAAAAAGTATTCCAAGCAGAAATTCATAAAAACCGAATACATTACATCATCTTTATAAATAGCACTACGCATGCTAGTCTAAATCTCCATCTAATGGCGAAAACAAAACACTCGCTCAATAATTGTCGAGCTTTCGCGCTCCACCGGGAGGCTTCGTCTGGACTCGATAATCTAGTCCCTGATAATCTAGCCCAGCGAAACCTTCCGGTGGAGCGCGAAGGCTCGGTTCACTTACACCATTTCATGGAGATCTAGACTGATATAAGTCATGTGAAGTTCGTAATTGCCAGTGACTAAATACAATATTCGACAAATCCACGACTTTGTCGAGAGTCCTCCCTTGAGATTTGTTGACGTTCATGGAGTAGCTAATGCTGCATGGAAATTGTATTTTAATTTGAAAAAAAAGACTCAGCTAATACAACTCATATCATCTTCACATCGTGAAATCGTGTACTATTATCAAAGCCAAACACAAAGTCTATAGTTGCCTTTCTAAAAACCGAGTTACTCTCTCAGACATCCAAAAAATTAAACTGCGATTTTCTTTCGCCGGTTTCTTTCAGATATCGTCAAAAATATTTTTGAACTTTTGCAACTCCTTTGCAAACAGAAATATGTTGCTAAGATTTGTTCGCGTGAAACGACAAAAATAAATTAATTGCACGTTGTTCAGTGACCAAATGAAGAAAGCACATTTATACGAGCTGTGGTGTTTTAGTTAAATAATTCTCATTAAACACTTTAAATCTAAGGTCCAAGAACTCAAATACTAAAAAATAAAAACGAAATTACCGTTAATTGTAGACAAACACTTTTCATTCCACACGTTGCAGGAAGTACATTCTTGTAACTAATGGTGGCAAGACGACTTACGATGTTTAAACTTTCATAACACACAAAATATCAGGCTGAATACTTCATAAAACGTATATTAATTCCGTAATACCAAACTGACTTTAATGACACATTAATGCATGTTACTAATTATGAACTTGTAACAAGCAGAATATCATCGAAATAATCAAAATTCAAGTGAGACTAACGCTGATAACATCTCGCCAACTACCACACAAAACACACAGCGATGATCGATTTTATCAGTTCCTTCACATCTGACTTGCTGCCAGTACTGCCACACCAACAGATGCTTTCGGGAATTCAGCTTGGATATTAAGTAGCAGCACTGATAGTCTTATTCACTTTGATGGAATAAATTTTTTGGGTTAAAAAATCTTATATCGGATAAAGCTGTGAATTTTGGGGCAACTGGTTTGTATCGGAGAAAGTTCGGCTGATTAATACAGAAATCCTATCGAAATAGCCGTAAGAAATTAATTGATAAATAAGTGTTTCTCGCGTTGTGAAAATAATATGGAAACTACTTTGGTTTCTGCTCTTGAGAGCATCGTAGGCTTCTCTTTCATTAATTTGGAGCTTCTGATTCGGTGGGGAAATTGGGGCCGGCGCCGTAGGGTAGGTGCACCAACCATGACTCATCGGGGATCAAGCCCTAACTCATCTTGACAGATTAGACAGAGGATCTTGCCTCTGACCTCTCGGCCACCGAGAAAGCCTGGCAGCTTCACTGAGCATGTCTGTGCAGTGCATCGGAAGGAAATCTCCCTTAACCAGGAGACATCCTTTTTTTGTTTAAATTAAAACCTCCAGATTTGCTATATATGAATGCCGGTTGCTTCCACGAGCGAATCCTGTAATGGTTATATTCAAATTAATCGGAAAACTTGGAACTTGGTCGTTCTAGGTGGTATCGTTGTTAGCATATTCGGGCGCTATCCGGGAGACGCGGGTTCGATTCCCACTCCAGGACGACAAAATTTTCAAGTTTCGGATATCATTTGACTTAACATTCATGTCATATTTACACCAATAAATGGATTCACATTTTCCAAATTTGTATTGTACAATGGTGTAATCCCGTATTTCATCCATTGATATTTCATTCATTAATTTGATATTTAGTTTAATAAGCATTATTTAGGAAGAACACTTTTCTTTTTTAAGTAGTATAGCGAGCATGGCGTTGGGAGCTACTTCAAGAAAAAAGCACGGAGGGATGTGTCAGAATTAGAGGCTCCGTGTCTTGTAAATTGTCAGCATCTGCAACTCCTTGTTCGCATCCTGAAACTCTGATACATCCCGTGGTGACAGCCGATGTATTTCTACGGTAACTGTTGATAATGTCAGCCTACCAACATGACATGTTTGCACATCTTTTTCCCTACTTCGTAGAATGCCATTTTTAAAATTCTTGTGCCCCTTGTATTGGGAAGTGAAGATCCTATTTTTTTCTGACAGCATATGCTAGGATAGTTGCAGCAATCTTCAATTCATCCCGGACGTCTGCCACCCCTGGGTTTCACTCCGTGCTAAGTACTTTTAGTTTATTTGCTCAAAAATTTAGATACTTATCTCTCTAAATTTCGTATGAGTCTTAGGTGTCTTTTAAATGTCTCTGTAAATTCAGGCTTAATTTATGTCTAATATCACGGTGAAACTTCATTCAAAGTCTTGGTGCGTACCTTCTTCTTTTAAGTGGTACTCGCGTTTAAAATAGCTGAATTTTTAGTTGCTGCCAATCATACAAGTTTAAGGTCGCAGTCCTAAAAGTACGATAATTAAAACAGTACGCAAGCTTCAGATGAAGGGAACAACTTATTTAATGTATAAGTTAAAAGGTTGAAAATAAAGCCATAAGAACTTTCGGTCTTCTTATAGACCATCAGATGGAAGTACTAAGAGTGTTTTGGGTGGGGAGACATATAAGTAACCTACAGACAGAACGTGACGTATTGAACAGGTGATCATGTCATCAAATTCAAATATGATGGTTTTAAATCGATATATGAATACAAACAATCAAGTGGTCAAATTATCGAATAAATAACATACAAGACACATAATACAGAAAAAAAGAAAAAGAATAAACGAGTAAAATAAGGCAAATACATAGAATAAAGAGGTAACCTACGTAACTTACTTATAGCCAGATGATATACATAATGAAGTCCAACCACAATATGACAATTTTTTTTAAATATTCAATATTTTCATTCTCTTCAAATGGAGGGGAAAGTCTTAATAGTTGTCCAAGGTGTCGCTATGTAAACAGGAGTATTGTCATTACAACACGAAGTTCCTTGTTCAGCAATAATCAAACACTCCGTGAATAATAAGGAGGAGATAGTGCATGGGGTTGTAATGGTTTTAACCTCTTTCCAATTAGGATATTGGAAATAATTAACATATACCTCCATTGTGGAGAATGATCAAACTATGATAATCAAACTTTCTGTGAATAATAAGGAGCAGATAGTGCGTGGTATTGCAATGATTTGAGCCTCTTTCCAATTAGGATATTATCCTAATTGGAAATAATTAGGATGCACCTCCATTGTGTTAATTAGATTGTACTTCTATTTGTGGAGAATGAAAATATTTAATATTTAAAAATTTTTTGTTGTCATATTCTAGTTGGACTCCATTATGTATATCATTCGGTTATTATAAGTAAGTTACGTAGGCTACCTCTTTATTGTATGTATTTGCCTTACTTCACTCATTTATTCTTTTTTACTCTGTATTACTTGTCTTGTATGTTATTTATTCTATAATTTGACCACTTGATTGTATTCGTATATCGATTTAAAACCATCATATTTGAATTTGACGACATGAACACCTGTTCAATACGTCACGTTCTTATGTCTCCGCACCCAAAAAACTTTTTGTACTTCCATCTGATGATGGTCTTTAGGAAGACCGAAAGTTCTTATGGCTTTATTTTTAACCTTTTAACTTATACATTAAATAAGGTGTTTACTTCATCTGAAACTTACGTTCTGTTTTAATTATCGTGCTTTTAAGACTATTACCATAAACTTTTATGATTGGCTCATTTCGCAGGAGAACCTTATGCCTTTTAGTTGCTGGCTTAACCTACTTAGACTCTACCGTTAGTAAATTTTCTTTTACCAATCTTAAATAAATTGCGTTCATTTTGATTCATTTTTATCGGAGTTTCAACTTGCTTTTTTATTCTTTTCAGAACTGAAACCTTTCTAGTTCTTCTTTACTTTCCCCGTTGCCGTCAACTGTAGACATCTGTTTGAAATTATTCTCTCGAGTATTAGGCAGCAGCAGATGCCTAAAGGACCAAAAGCATTAGATTCGTGAAGACTGTGCCTGATAATTTAAAATCGAATTTCATGCATTGTTAGCACTTCTTTTGTAAAAAAAGATCGTGCTTATGTTACCGGTTTGTCTGTCCGTCCGTCCGTCTGTACCCACGATATCTCTGCAAATATTAATCCGATTTGAAAAATTCTTTTTTCATTGGGAAGCTTGAAATATGCGAATGATGACCCTTCATTTCCTTTTTTTTTTTACGATGTACAATTTTGCCGCTAGAGGGCGTAAATGCAGTTGATGTCGAATTCAAAAATACGTTTTATTCCACATATTTGCTTCTAAACATCCGATTGAAAAAATTATTTTATCTTTCGATTCCATTTATGTCGAACAGTATTTTAGATATAGTTACTTCTTTCAAATTAAGCATAGATTGTCCGCTAGGGGGCATAAAAGTAAATTACATTTTTCCTGATAACTCTTCTTTTAAAACTCCGATTTGAATTTTTTTTTTTCTTCAGCGGATACACCTTCTGATGGAAAATCTTTTGAATATAATTTAAAAATTTTGGTAACGAATACTTTGGCCACCTGGGGGCGTAAGTGTTAATTTTTTCTTCTGATGTATTTGCCATAAAATCTGAGCTTCTAAAATATCGATTGAAAAAATTCTTTTGTGAACTGATGCTACTCACATCGATAAATTTTTTCGGAATATTTTCTTCTTAAAATATTCCACAGTTTCTCCACCAGGGAGCGTAGACGTATATCTTATTTTTGTCAAAATCTCTACTTCTAGGAGTCAGATTTGAAAAATTCCTTCTTTGATTGATAGTGTTTTCAGTGTGACATACTTTTCATATAATTTCAAAATTTTCAAGTAATTCATAGACCTTCCGCTAGGGGGCGTAGAGGTAAATTGCGTTTCCCCCTATATCCCTGCTTCTAAATCTCCGATTTCAAAAATTCTTTCTGCACCGGATACAGCTCCTGATGGGAAATCGTTTGCACATAATTTCTAATTTTTGTAAAAAAAATTGTTTGGCCACCAGGGGGCGTAAATCTTAATTTCCGCTTATGATGTATTTGCAGCAAAATATGAGCTTCTAAATTCTCGATTGAAAAAAACGTCGTTTGTAGACCGATTCTACTCATGTCGACAAACCTTTTAGAAATATTTTCTTCTTAAAATAATGCATGTTTTCTACGCCAGGAGGCGTAGAAGTATATCTTATTTTTTTCCATATCTCTACTTCTAGGAGTCCGATTTGAAAAATTCCTTCTTTGTTGGATAGTGTTTCTAGTGTGACATGTTTTTCATATAATTTCAAAATTTTCAAGTAATTCATAGACTTTCCACTAGGGGGCGTAAAGGTAAATTGCTTTCCCCCTATATCTCTGCTTCTAAATCTCCGATTTGAAAAATTCTTTCTTCACCGGATTCAGTTCCTGGTGGGAAATCTTTGGCACACAATTTCTAATTTTTGTAAAAAATGGTTTGGCCACCAGGTGGCGTAAGTCTTAATTTCCGCTTCTGATGTATTTGCAGCAAAATATGAGCTTCTAAAATCTCGACTGAAAAAAAGTTCGTCGACCGATACTACTCATGCCGACAAACCTTTTAGGGACATTTTCTTCTTGAAATAATGCATGGTTTCTACGCCAGGGGTGTAGATGTATATCTTATTTTTGTCAATATCTCTACTTCTAGGAGTCCGATTTAAAAAATTCCTTCTTTGTTGGATAGTGTTTCCGATGCGAAATGTTTTTCCTATAAATTCAAAATTTTCAAGTAAATCATACTTTCAGCTAAGGGGCACAAAGGTAAATTGCATTTTCTACGTTATTTCTGCTCCTAAAACTACGATTTGAAAAATTCTTCGTGTATCGCATACCAGACCTGATGGAAAATATTTTTACATGATTTCTAATGTTTGGTAAAGAATGGTTTGGCCACCAGGGGGCATAAATGTTAATTTTTGCTTCTGATGTATTTGTAGCAAAATCTGGGCTCCAGAAAATTCGACAATTTTTTTTCTTGCACTGATACCGCTCATATGGAAAATCTTTTGAGAATACTTTCTTCCTAAAATAATGCATGGATTTCCCACCAGGGGATGTAAAGTCACATCTTATTTTTGTCGATATTCCTGTTTCTAAGAGTCTGATTTGAAAAATTATTTTTGTGTTGGAGAGCGTTTCCGGTAGGAAATGTTTTTCATATAAATTCATGTTTTTCTCAACACACAAGTCTGCAACCAGAGGGCGTAAGCTCGCGATTCCGTTTACAACAATATCTGAGGGATACTTCTTTCTTCAGTCAGGTACTATTGTTTTCCATACCGGTTCCATTAACTTTGAATAGCTTTGATAAATTTAATTTGCGCCAGAACGGATTCAAACGACGTGCTTATTACCCCCGAAAATTCGGTGTCATCTTTCTTGTTTGAAAATTCAAGCACTTTTCATTTGTGGTGTAGTAGGCGATCACTCCGAGTTTGCCACGAGTTGACACTTCCGATTTCAGCACCGAATATATACACTGAGTTACCTTTGCATTTGGAACACCCCTTTTACATATTCGGAGCAATAACGAAGTACCACGTGATATCAATGTCACGTGCTGCTGATGTAAACTATGCACACCTATCCTCTGTACTTAATCAGTAAACGTTTACCAGTAATAGGCAAACGTGACGACTTAAGCCTATTTGACCGCGGTCAAGTAGTTGGGGTCCGGAGGACAAGTGTCACTATTCGGAAACAACTGCACTTGTTGGCGGCTCCCGTACTACTGTATCAAAAAACTGGATTAACCAATCAGAGACATCCAGCAGAAGGGCTCACATTGGTCAGCCAAGTGCTATTGATCCTAGAGGTGAGCGTTGGATGTCACGACTGGTATCTTAGCAACAGTCACCCACCAGTACAACAGCGGTTGCAGTTGAACCTATTTCCACATGCACCGTATCTTGCTTCGCCTTTGGCTCCACAGCCGGAGACTAGCGAGGATATCCATGATGACGCCCAGAGATTGCAAACAACGGCTCGCATAGTTCACAGAACGTCGGCAATGGACACCTTGTGAGGCACTACCGAGGTGAATCACGTGTCAAGACAACAAACCTGCAGCGGTACATTTCGTCCGAGTAGGTTAGTTGGGAGAGCAACTTACTCCGGAGTGAGGGATCCCCGTCACAGACAAATTTGTATTTTTACACCCTCGACAGATGGAAAAAGATCGTCTGGAGTAATGAGTCCCGTTTCCTGCTGCACCACGCTGATGGCCGGTTCGCATGTGGCGTGAACACCATGAAGCTCTATCCTCTGGTTACACAGGCCGGTGGAGGTGGTGTTCTGGTCTGGGGAGCTTTTTTCTGGCGAGCTCTAGGGGTTCGTTGGTTATCATCTCACAAACACTGAATGGTGGTCCTGTTAGCCGACCTTCTCCATCCATATCTGCAGGAGTTTTACCCAAACCATAATGTCATGTTTCAACAGAAAAACTAAGGGGGGGGGAGGGTACTGATAGCCACAGTAATGCGGGGGACTTCACGTCACAGGGTATCTAGCCTCAGCAAAAAGATTTTACAAAATGTTTTGTGGAAACTTCGTGTGACACTGCTTAAAGAAATAGCAAATAGCCATTAATTATTGACGGTAGTTTTGAATAAAGTATTAAAAAGAAAAGCAATCTTGATATATTTTTTTCGATAAATAAGTACAATATTAAGAAATTTTCGCGGATTTAGTTTATAAAAATTATAATGGAAAAGCAGCTACTCTCTTCAGAGGACTGAGGCCTCTTTTTGCAGCCATGTGCACGCATATGTAAAGAGAACGTGAAAGAAATATTAGTTCAATCTTATTCCAGTGAGGATGAGGTGTTAATGTATTAGTGTTTGAACATAACTACGCATCCTTTAGAATGCAATGAATTAAAAGGTGTTCTTTATGAGGACGAAGAAACAGAGACCTGCGTCGTTTTTTTCATAACGGACACAAGAGAAAAACAAATATTATATGTAAAACATTGTGGCATTATATTAAGTGCGTTTTTTTATATTCAAGAATAAATAATTAAAGTACATATCCTTTTTTCGTGCCAAAATTCTTAATTGTTTTTATTACTTGTGTAATTTCGAATAAATCGAAAAAGGCCTTGGACATTATCACACGGAAGTTGCGTGTTTTGCTTGTGTGATCGCGAGGGATTTGAATGAAGGCTGGCCTTAGTTCTCTAAAAGAATAAAATTTGCATGATGTGATTAACTTTGCCATAAGTGTTTTGCAGTTTTGTAATGGTGTAAAACAGGGACATTCATTTTAGTTACAGCGTGCGCATTTGTGTTACACACAATAAAGTCCAATAATGGTTTGCATTTTAAAATTTCAGTAGTTGAAGGTTAATAGATTTTCGGAAAAGGTCCTTCAAGTTATTTTTTAGGGAGTACCTCGAGTTTTTCCGGTACGGCGCTGAGAACAACGCACTTTGTCCTCGGGCTCGTATACCTGAGTGGTTGGAGGAACACGACAACGAATTCGCCACATTGCCTTGGCCTCCAAACTCCCCTGATTGTAATCCAATTGAACATTTGTGGGATATGCTAGAACAAGGTGTTAAAACTGCTGATCCTCTTCCACAGAATGAGTGTGAACTGACGGAGCTGCAGCAGTGGACATGGGCCAAGTTACGCATGGAGGATGTTCGACACTTCGTAGCATCTGTTCCTATAGACGTCTGCGATCCGTGATCGCACAGAAAGTTCAACTAACGCGTTATTAGGTAGATGTTCCTAACGCCAAGCTTACTCAGTGTATCAGTACTAGGCATAGGATAAAATTTGCGAACGAGGAAGTGAGGTGTGCACTTCATACAGATTGAGTGTAGATTCCAAAATCAGGGTGTACCCATCTGGCGAGAAAATGCATATTGCAAAAATAATGTATTCTTTTTCGGAAAATTTTGTAATCTGCTTCGGTGACCGAGTGGTCAAAGCCGCAGGTCTCTGGATAATCGTAAGAACAGGGTTAGAGTCCCGTGAAATGCATGGTTGGTGTCAGAGGCATAACGAGGTATTTCTGCCCCCGGGACCAACCACAAAATATTTTGCTTCCCCACCCCACCGAAGTCATTAGGACAAAAAGCCTTACCGCCTGAAATAATACAGTATAATTAATACAGTATAATTCTGCTTGTTGCATGAGCTTTTAAGATAGTAAAACTCACAAGACCACGATTCGAATTTTCCCCAGAGAGTTTTTTTGTCATGTTCTTTTGTACCATAGTTAACTGATAACTAATAATCACAAACGGTTGTGCAATAGATTTTAAAAAATGGTTAGTTTTTCGGCGGATCAGAAGACCTTTTCGAAGTTATTGCCAATTAAATTCCAGTTTAACAACCGAACTTTTAAATATTTTAATTAGGGTATTAGGGAACTAGGTGTCATTTCTTATACCAAACGGGAACCGCATTTTACCTTCATTAATTGCGTCAAAAAAATCAGGAAATACGGTAAAACACTGAAAGCGGAAGGGTTTCGTGCATTTCTCTTACTCTTACTTACATCAAGGATGTTCTGGGTAGTGAAGCTGAACTGGACGCGGAAAGCCATTTAGGGCTGTAAAATACAAAATCTGAAGAGAGCGGTGAGATTCCCACCTGCTCCGGAGTTCCGACCTTTGGTTCCACATTAAACGGAGCTGAGGCATCTTGCAGTGGTGGCAGTAATGATTGAAGTAATGATTGAACTGCCCCCACAGAATCTTCAAAAAATACAAACATCCTTAACGTACAAACAACCGCGCCGTCATTTCTGATTGTGAGCAACTTACATCCCCTGCACATTTTGAGGAAGAAATGCAAATTTTTAGCCGCCAAGCTGCCACAACTGGCGAAAGAAATTACAGGCAAATTCTGTACCAGGAACTGATGCAAAAGTTTCAATTCTGATTTACATCAGATTGTACGCAATGACTTTTGCGCCCTCTCTTGAGCTGCGCCCTGAGCAGCCCCCCGCCTGCCCCGCAGTAGTTACGCCTCTGGTTGGTGTGTTTGTCTCACGACGCTGGCACTGTTTTCTTCCAGGAACAAGTGAGCCTGAATCATGGACGGCGACTCTTTATAGCCTTAGATACTCATGGGGTCGTTAAACATGAAACAGCAGCAACAACACAAATGATCATATTGCAAATCAAAGTTTAGGCGCTGTACTCTGGGGAGAGTTTGATATTACCCCCTTCCCAGGAAAGTGTCGGAGGCCAAACATTTTCATGAAAAAAATAGATTTATTTCTCCCCGAAAAAACAGCAAGGTGAAGGTCAAAGTGTTACCGATCTATATGCCCCTGGACTGGGAGTACCTGATTCTCTTTTAATCTGTGAGGTAGATTTCAAAAAGAGTAGACTTTTTTGTAGACAGATTATATGTGCCGTTGGCAGAAGTAGAGCACAACTACTAAGGTAAAAATTATAGTTTAAATAGAGATTTATTGCATTACACGGGAAGATTTCATTAGCTGCAACCGGCTCAGATGACCAGCCAAAATTTTCTAACGTGCTCGATGTGGGATCCTGATGCTATACTGTTGCCAAACATAGCAGTTTCTACTGGGAAACAGTCTTTATGGAGAACGTGGCTTTCCAAGCACCGTCATTCCTCTTTGCAGGCTTGCTATAAGTTTAGAGCGCAAAGTATTTTCAGTCGCAGTTTAATCCGATGAGCAAAGAACAAAGATTCCCGGAATGTACGCAGTCCTTCGTAGAAGCACGCAAGTCCAAAAGGAGGCATTTCTCCGTGCCGTAAAACCATAGAGGAAAAGATGTGCGCGAGGTTCTACTCCCTGTGAAAAAGTCCATCTTCCCAGTGGCGTAAAACATAAGAAATGACCACATACACCGTTGGAGTGGCACAGTCAAAGGTTAAAGCCATCATTCATCACGATCAGATACTGACAAAATTCCATTAGGGGTGGGTGTACCAGTTACTCCCTCGCTGTATGAAAGACGAACTGTAGAATCCTGGGCAAACAAATGATATCTTGCAGGTGACAAATGGCCCGTCGTTGTCACTCTAAACGGAGACTGAGTGTTTTTTATTTGGGGTTTAAATTTAAATTATTTATTGGACTTGGCTGACACATACATTGACATATACAGTATAGACATTTTGTGTTTCGACGTCAGCAACCTACATATCTAGTAAACATTTAATACTATAATAAATGCCGGGTGAACAAAGAATACAGCGAATAAACCTCCGAAAGACAAACACAAACAACCATGCCTTATCAGGGATTCGAACCCAGACTCCTCCGTAGGGAGAATGATCAGAAGCCATCTCTTAGACCACTGCGCCACCGGGGCTGCGAAGACTGAAAGTGCTCGATAATTGCAGAAAGTCCCGAACAATTTTTTTTTACATCCAAGCAAACAGCCGCATCAAGGGTAACACAAAGGAATGTTAATGAAAGGTGTTTTCTGCATGTTTATCATCTGAAAGTTTGCAATCTTGGCAAGTTGCAGATTCGAAAGTTCCAGAAATACTTCAAGTCATGAAGTCCAATTTGGTCTATTCTCAGACTAACGTTCTGACCCCCTTTATCGAAAATACAGAAGTATATAGAGAAGGTATTGAGCGTATTAGGATATGACCTCCCAAATCATATTTCGTTGACAACGCAAGCCTATCTCCACGTGACCACAGTGAACAAAGACTGTATTCTCGTGAAAAACCCTGATGTATCACAAGTGAATTACTGCACATTTCGAGTAGTTAAACGAACTCTTTAATGGTCTGTAACCGAAAACCCTTGCTGGGTTATGGAAGGCTTACGACACTCCACGCTGTATGTAAATGTCGCCTACAGAGGCAGCTACTACGTGGGCAGTAGTTCAACATCAGGGTCATCAATTCGACTACTACAGGAACTGGCATCACGGATGGAAAATGGCCCTATCTAATGCGATAAACCTCTCTAAAACTGAGTTTTTACTTCTTTAAATGTATTTCCATTTAAGGTCAGCTATGAGAAGCGCATGATTCTTTTCTAAATTGGTCTTCATTGAAAATCCAAGTCGGATGAGGAACTGCAAGTGTACATAAGTGTGACTGCAGTTTCTTGACTCCAATAAATAGTCCACCACACAAAAACTGAAAGATCTGAATTCCTTAATCTCATTATTGGCGCATCCATCTTTAATTCAAGTTCATGGGGAAGCATGTAATGATTCTATACGGTATTTCATAACATTATGGATGCTCCCGCCATCATCTGAAGTTCATAGGAAACATGGGAAAGAAGGAACAAATGCTCCAAAGGTAGATGATGACTTCAAATGCGCTTGTAATTCACCAGCTTTGATCGTGAGCAAAGATATTTAGAAAATGTCAGGCAAAATTCACCCATCATTCTACTAGTCAAGCGAATATCTTATATGGTGATATCACATGCACTGAAAACTTGTTTTATATATTGCTATTTCTTAATTCTGTCTCACGAAATTAAGTGACAGGTCTGTAACATCATCTGGAAATATTGAAGTTCGTGCTTCGAAAGCGACTTCAATGTATTTAGAATGGACTCTCCAGCTTTTGCCCATTTAACCAAGATAAATGGTGACTCTGTTACAAATATAATTGTACAACTCTGCCAAATTTCATTTAGCAAAAACTAAATGATTTTTCTGATTGTATCTGGTACATCTGGAACAGAGAAACCACATCTTTTACCGTTTACGATCCGTCTGTGTATTCTTTGACGGATTTTAATGAGGCCCAACTTTGAAAATTTTGTGACTGGTATTTCTAGGTACCTCATAAACTTCCCATGTGGATTTTCTAAAGAAGAAAAGTGACCACAGCTGAGGTGCTCTGATGATTTCCTGCCTTCTTCATCTGAAACAGCAGTCGTCTAACACGGTGTCGCTTCTCCTGAAATAAATGTCATGATTTTTGTAATTAATGTCTGGATTTTTGTCTTGATTCGAAAACTATGGACCGAAAGCCTTTATTTCGTGGTTGCGATATAAAGATATGTTGCTTATTTGTGTGATGAATTCGAATAGCCCAGTGCAACAATTCATTCATGAGAAATCAAGGTTCTGGGCCCTTTGTGCAGATTCTAAAGACCTTTTTAATATATGAATCTAGTGTTAATCTTCCATGTTTCTTCGCTTCCGTGAAACAACGCGCAAACGTGCGCAGCGCATGTGAATACGTTTTATTGCTTAAATTTTGTTTAAAATCAGCACACGGATGATTTCATTCGAAATAAACAAGAAATCAGAACCTTTAAACTTTGTTGCAAATTTTGGCCACTAACTTTAGAGTTCTAAAATTAAGTCGTTCAGAGAATGTCTCAGTTAAATTGGTGCACACAATTTCCAGTTAAACTTTCTTTACAATTCAGTGTGCATTTCGAATTTGCAGGAGAGACAAGAGCTTGGCTGTGACTCATTCGGCAAAGAATGTCGTCCATTTTGAAGAAGGTATGGGCAGTTGACAGCTGAGGATGAAGCCCTTTCTCCTAACACGTTTCTTTGCACAGCAAAGGACGCGTTAGAAATCATGTTTTCAGATGTGCTGCATTCGGAATTTGGTCACTGAGAGTTGTGATATTCAAAGCAACATTGACCTTTGTGCAAAGAAACGTGTTAGGAGGAGCTGTGCTGAGAGTTGTGATATTCAAAGCAACATTGACCTGTGCCAAGAAATTTGAACTTCCCTATCAGGACGGCAGTAACTCCATTATTTTGAAAAACAGGAGCCTCGTGGTCTATTCATCTTAGCTCTTCATTCGTGAGGAGTGTGTTAGAAGATTTCTCAAAAGATTTTATTTTAAGTAGAGTTCTGTTTGAACGATCTTATGAGTTCTTCACTAATATGATCTGTTGAACGATTTATTTTTAAATCGCATCTTATTTGGCTGAGATCATGCATGCTAACTAAGTTTCATTTTTTTGGTAGCAAGTTTCAGATCTTAATCTAGTACTCCAGCACTCAAAGTGTACCCGTACGTATTTGCAGTTGACATAATCAAAAGAACCCTTAGAATTCGCTCAACATAATTAGGACTTCAACATCAACAGAAAGACCCTTACTTAGTGGTAAAGTCCAATTCGTCATGATCATATTCTTTCAACATCAACAGAAAGGGTTTTAGAATTCTTTCAACATCACCAGAAGGGCCCTTACTTAGCGGTAAAGTCCGATTCTCCATGAATTTATTCGTTCAACATCATCAGAAACTCTTACTTAGCGGTGAGAGCTCCAAGCCACCATGGATTTAAGATTTTTATTCAAATAATTCAGTTGATTTTGCGTAGTTTGCACCCTTCTGAACGATTTTCATTTGAATGAGAAACCATCTACCTGTAGTCTTTCAAAATCAACAAAAACGTTATTGCGTAGTAGTGTACAGCGTTTGGAGCTCTCAGTGCAGAAACTAAATACTTTTCCTTGTATATGTACGACATCTTGTCCGGACATATGTTGACTGGTACTCAAATTTCATGGGCAGATCCAATAGAAAGTTTGCTTCGTTGAAGCTTTCCTTTTTTTTTTTTTTATCTCTATATAGAAAATGGTGAGGATCTTTGGTTAGAGATGATGAAATGTCCAGGAAAACCCGTGAACCCCAAATTTATGATACTGAGCTTGGAAACATTTCTGAAGTTTTGAAGAGAGGGAAAACGCAGATTTTCTTAGACGGGTTTTTCCACTGATCATGTTTGCATCATTGTTAATCAGTTGAACTGTAAATCGAAAAAGTTCAGATCGCCCCAAAGGCACAGCAGGCGACGATAGAAAAAAGAAAGGAAGACAGACAAGAACACTCCATTTGCGCCAGGGGAAAATAATCTGCGAGAGGATAACAACATTATTTGTCTAAGCGATATCACGGTGAACACTTCCATTAAAAACGCCTCCTCCCTAGCCGCAAGCGCTTTATATTTATAGCCCGCAAGAAAGAATAATTTTCTGCCAAAAGTAATTCGATGCGCTTCACTCCGAAGTTTATAACACAGGCAAGCCCTTGTGGTCAGCAGTGTGTTTGCGTCACATCCGCAATTATAAAGCGTTCAAATCTGGCAACACGGTGACGAACTCTGTCGCAATTTATTCCGAAGTCGACAAAGAAAACATAATTGGATATGCGTAAGGGAACAGCGGAAAATCCCGGAACTTATTTTGGTTTTGTGCTTCAAAAAATTTTTAGTAGACGGAATTACCCACGACATGATGCGATTTTGGCGCTCTCGTATTTTTTTCTCTCCTTTCGATTCCTAATGGAATCGGGGCAAAGTTCACTCTTGTCTTAGATATCGTGTTTCAAGAAAGTATGAATAAGAAGTTTGCATTTCTGCTAGGCGCATGATGGCAGTTTAATAACACTTGACCTTGTAACGGTGGCGGTTTAATTCCAGACCTTCCTTCGTTCACGAACTACGTACGTCTTCTCAGCTTCGTGTCTGCGGGTCATTTATATCTGAGTCATTTCCTTGGCAATGAACTGATGGGAAATTTTTTCTTTGTTCAGGAGATGCGTAACAACAATTCCAGCTACACACGCGCCATAATCTTCACGCGAAACAAGCACTCTCTATAGTAAACCAAATGATCAGGTGGTTTAAAAAGTATCGCGTTGTTTTAAGTCAATGCGAAAAATCAGGTAAGAGTTTAACAAGAATTACAAAGACAAAATTCAAAATCTACCAAGAAATAGAGAAATTTTTTCTCCGGATGGGAAGCATAGGCGGATTTAGGGAGTCTGATTTGGGGTTGCCGGATGAATTATGGGAAGGATTGCAGAGGTGAAATTTAAACCCTCGTAAGAAAGTGCAATATTTTGATTGTATTAAGAAAAAAGCACAAACAAAAGTCATGCTTTCGGAGCTAATTCTGGCTAATTTAAATAAGGTTACTGGACACTCTTTAAATAAGTTTAGATTTCATAACATTTATTTAGGCCTAATAATGAATTAGGACAACTACAGTACATGAAACACTTAAGTCCACACTTTTTGTAGTGTTTATGTTTACAAAGTTATATGGTTTCTTTTTTCCCACAGAAATCCTTTGGGGTGACGGGCACCCCCATAAATCCGCCTATGATGGGAAGACGTAGCTATGAAGGTAATTAGTAATGATTTGAATCACCAGTAACGTCGGGATCTTCCTTAAATTTTCGATTTCACAATGTTATTGAAAACTTAAGTAAAATATTTTTTATTATATTCATGTCAAAACATTAATGTTGAAAAACCAAAATCCGCTTTATTAACAAAGGAGACAAGAAAGATGACACCGAAATCTCGGATGCTTATTTATTCAAGGGTTTAAAAACCACCATGAGCAACCCAGTCGCCCTTCTCTAATTTAGGGCAGCTGATCGCACGGAAGGGAAGAGATGATCGCTGTAAGTGTAAGACAAACACGCCACCAATTCCTCATTCGGGATCTCTCGGACGAAAGTTCAGAAAACAGCGCTTAGAACACTGCAACACCGGGACGGCTGAATTCTCGGTTGTAATGAGAGTCTGAAATCCGTTCCGACACGAAAAACATATTTCAAAGCATATTTTTAGAAAAAAAAAACCCTCAAAAAACAAAACAAAAACGGGTAGGCTCAGTTCTGATTGAGCCGTCAGTTTGGAACGTAGGACTACGACTTGCAGATCGGAGAGTTGTAATGAGCTAGTAGAGTATGGTTTCACAGCGTTTTTTAAATTTGTTATAGCCAACATAGGTCTATGATATGAAAAGTAGCTTACATAATTTTTACTAATAATGCTGGATACGTTGCGAACACAAAGCAGATATATACACGAATTACCCAACGTGGTGCTCTGTCTTCTTGGGCTTCTTATATTCCTCATCACTTGCTTTTGCCTCTCGTTTTGATTTTCTCCACTTTTGCTTGCGTTCATTTTGCGAATCCCGCGGCATTGTCGAAAATGTTAACCCGTTCACACGAAAATAAATTTTACAATTTTTAGTTTCAACCACTGCGATAAGTTATTTATATATTTGCATAAATCTCGTCGAGAGCTTTTAAAACGATACCACGCACAGTCGCTTTGCGCTCACGGTTGTCCAGGTAAACAGCGATATTGTCAAAAGTGTTCATCGGTTCATAAGAAAACAATTTTTAAAATGTTCAGTTCAAACCACTGAGAAATGTTCTTCGTATATTTGAATAGATCTCGTCGAGAGCTTTCAAACGATATCACGCACAGCCGTGTTGCGCTCACAGTTGCTGAGATAGACTGAGTCAAACGCGGCGGTACATTCAGAAATAATGTATCATCTCCCCCGCACACGGGCAGCGAGGAGAGCGTCGCATGCGCGATGTATAGCGCAGTACACGATTTGGAATCCATGCTGTTTAGGAATATGCTAACACGATTAATGTGCGCCACTTATTTTTAACGCTATAATGATTTCAATTGAGATCTATTTTTGTCACAGGCGGTCGGCCGTAAGTCGCCCCATTATGCCATCAGTAGCAAAAAGATTAGGATCGGAGATCATTAGATAGATTTACACCGATCAGCCAAAACTTTAAAACCACCTATGCGGTATGCAAATAAGCGCGCGTTCAGTCAATCAACTTCACGTGCTAAGATCGAAAGTGATATATATATACATTTCTTATGTCGGATTTATCTGTCAGTATTTTCGTTTCGTCTCAACATTGGAAAAGCAAAGGATTTATCTGATTTCGACAAAGACCACGTCGTTATGTCAAGACGCTTTGGTTAGAGCTTCTCCGAAACAGCGACGCTGGTAGGCTGCTCACGCTATGCAGTAGTTAGTATCTGTCAAAGATGTTCCGAAACAGGTGGCACTTCGACCCGTTGACAAGGCATGGGCAGACCACGCCTCATTGATGTTAGAGGTAAAAGCAGGCTATTTCGTCTAGTCCGCAGCAATAGGAGGGCTACTGTGGCTGACGTCACACATAATTTCAACTGTGGTAAAGGGTCTAATGTGTCCGAACACATGCAGTTGTTCATCGTAGCTCTTGGATATGGGTCTCTGTAGCCTCATACCCATTCGTGTGCCTATGCTCACAGCCGTTCACCGTCGTCAACGCTTGCAGTGGTCTGGTAATAATCGACATTGCACCACAGAACACTGGAAGAGGGTCTCATGGTCCAACGAATTCCGTTTTCTGTTGCACCATGTCGACGGACAAGCTCGTGAGCGACGTTTACCCAAGAAAGCCTTCTCACCTGGATGTACTGTGGGACGGATTCAGGCGGCTGGAGGAAGTTTCATGGTCTGGGCAATATTTTCTTGGAGAACACTGTAGGACGAACTTTGACAGCTGTCACGTACATGAGCATCGTGGCTGACCAAGTACACCTCTTTATGGAGACTGTATTCCCAGGCGGAAATGCCCCCTAGACCTAGAATTCTGGTCAGAATAAAGCACCACAAATCGGGTAACCCAATGCGTCCAATTGTTTCAAGAAAGTGCGCTCCATCATACTTTCTGGAAAAGGAGTTGTCCAAGTTCCTTGCCCCTTTCTTGCCACCATCCGACTAAGTCCTCCACTCTTCAGAAGATTCCATCTCAAAGATAAAGGACTTCTCGGTTGCGCCTTCACATGTATTAGGCAGTTTCGACGTGGAAGTGCTCTACCCATTGATCCCAATAGATGAGGCAACAGATGAACTCAAGAGAGCCTTACAGGATTCAGGCTTGTTCACACAGTCTTCCCTCTTGGAAAATAGCCTCAGTGCTCGACCTGGTGACGGAAGCGAACTTCCTCATCCACCGGAACAGAACCTATAAGCAATCAATGGGGGTTCCAATGGGATCGGCTCTCTCGGCAGTGTTCGCGGAGGCAGTATTACGCCCCCTGAAAAAGAAGATCCTCGCCGCACAGTCACCAATCCCCAAATTATGGCTACGCTTTGCGAACGATATTTTCTTTGTGTGGGATTCAAGTGAAGCGGCAATCGCCCAATTTTACTCATTCATCAACTCTCAGCATCCAAGCATAAAGTTCACTTTGGAGCTAGAGAAAGAATCCGCATTACCTTTCCTGGATGTCCTAGAGAGTAAAACAAGTTCAGGAAGTCTGGCCACACATACCTTCTATAAACCGACATATATGCCCTATGTAATCTTACCGGAGTCGGCATGCCCAACTACGAGGAAGATGGTCTTAATACGACATAGAGCCAGGCGAGCGACCACCCACTCATCGAATGAGATGGCTAGAAAGAAGGAGCTCAACGACCTGAGAAAGTTGGCTTCTAACGTTGGATACGACGCCCTCCAAGTGAACTTATCCTACGAGTACAGACCAATGCAACCAAACCCGGCACGCAAAGCCGTAATAATAACCTCAAATTTATTGGATCATGCCCACACGTTCCAGGCTTTTCATACTTCCTGAAAAACTCCCTGCGTAAAATTGGATTCGACATCGGTATCAAAGCCCTAGAACAATCTCCTCATACCTTTCACTGAAGAAACGAGATCCTGCTAAGCTCCACACAGCTGGAGTCTACACCATCCCTATCACCTGCCCCGACGGGGCGTCCAAAATGTATGTTGGCATGACAAAGCGCTTGCTGAAGATTAGACTCCAGGAGCATAAGCGAGACGTATTGAACAAAAGGAATACTACGGCGCTTGCAAGGGCGGCCAAGACTCAAGATGCAGTTCCCAAATGCCAGGACATTCGATTAATTGCCCCGTACACGACGCCGACTGCCACAGTATACAGATAAACTATTGAGATACTCATGGCTCCTAACGCCTGCAATATAGGTATTTATGGAGTTACCTAGCGTCTGGCGGTCGATTCTGAACATTCCTCGCAGCTAGCTCGTTATGCATACGCGCGTGACAGGCTGTTACCATTGTAACAACTGTTTTACCTTTAAATTTGAATTGTTCCCTATCGTTAAGTTTCCACTACTTTGTTTATATTATACACTGCTGGCCACCCAAAATGCAACACCAAGAAGGACACGAGATAGCAAAGCCAGATTTACTGGGTACATAACAACAGATACAAAGATGAAACGATTGAGCTTACAGGCCTGTGTGACTTGCGGAACACGCAGACATCAATAGTTCGTGTGGTCCCCATGGCTGGTAATAACGGCCGCTACAAGCCGCGGCATCGAACGAAAGAGGCTTTGGATGTGGACTTGGGGTATGTCGGTCTAGGCTGCTTCCACACGTTGCCGCAGTTCATCAGGCGTAGCCGCGGGTGGTGCTTGCCGGGCCACTCGGTTGCCGATCAGCGACCAGACATGTTCGATGGGCGACATATCAAGAGAACGGGCGGGCCACGGCCGCAGTGACACCTGGTAGGCCGTGAAGAATTGTTGCACGATGCGTGCTACGTGCGGGCGCGCATTGTCCTGTTGAAACGTGGCCGCTGGCAGGTCCTGCAGGTAAGGGAGGACTACAGGCTCCAAAACGTCGGAGATGTAGCGGTGGCTGTTGAGTGTACCGGCGATGCGTGCCAGAGGGGTGCGGGTGTCATATCCAATTGCGCCCCAAACCATAATGCTAGGCGACGGACCGGTATGGTGATGCATAATGCAGGCGTCATACAGTCTCTCGCCGCGGTGCCGCCACACGCGGATCCGATCATCGTGGTGTTGCAGGCAGAAGCGGGACTCGTCGGAGAAGACAATGTCGTGCCATTCCGTAGTCCAAGTGCGGCGTTCAACGGCCCACTGCCGCCGCACTCGCCGGCAGTGTAACGTCAATGGTAATCGGAGTGATGGGCGCCGTGCGTCACGTCCCCGCTCCTGCAGACGACGTCGAACGGTACGTGCTGACACAGGTTGTTGCGCAACACACCCTAATTCCTGCGCTAACGTTCGTGACTTGGCGGTGCAAGCTGTCAATGCCCGCCGCACAACATGCCGGTCCTCTCGTTCGGTGGTGTGCCGTGGCTGCGGCAATCGCTCACGTCGTTCCGTCTGTCCCTCCTGCACTCACCGAATCCATGCTCGGCTCACTGTGGCTGAATGTCGTCCCACACGTGCGCCGATATCTCGGTACGATAAATCGCTGTCGCGATAAGCCACTATTCGTCCTCTGTCGAACTCCGAAACGTGCTGGAATGACTGCCATATTCTGCGACGAGGCATCAGGAAGCTTCCCCGCACAGGTCCGACAGCTAAACACACTTCCCCTACTTACACCCCGCCTTCTGTGCACCCTTCTTATAGTGCTTCTAGGTGGCGTGCCGGGCGCACATGATTTGCATATGCCCTGCAATGCTAATCGTTTGCATGTCCTCTCGCGGGCGACGCATGCTGCGAATTTCAGGCCAATCGGATGCTTCCTTCTTGGTGTTGCATTTTGGGTGGCCAGCAGTGTATATGTATCCTGAAGAAGCCACCCGTGAGTGGAGAAAGCTCGATTATTCATACTGTATTAGTCTATACGCCATTAAACGGATTCTGTACTATCTTGGATATATTTTGAGTATTTTACATGTAGACTGATTTGCCATTTTATGTGGTCCATCTTCGTGCTATGTCTATGAAAAGTGACACCAAGCTGTAATGCAGTTATTGAGAAAACAGCTTGCTTAAGGAGAAATGGAAAAGTTCTGGGAAGAATACTCAAATTTTTATAGTTTATTTATCACATTTCAAAAATACGTAAACCCAAACACACTTGATAAGTCCTGTTCTTGAATTTGATTTAAAAACGTAAAATGAAGGGAAATCGTTGTCCGAATGAGTTCGACACATATTAAAGTGCTGGTGGACAACATATTTCTTAAGTTTTAGACGGAATCTAAAAGGTAATTCTTGTACTGGAGAAACTGGTTTCTAAAATTTGAGCCCCCACAGTCTATGAATAAAATAAACACTTGATGCCATATTTCGTTGCTTTAGGCAGGTTCTGTCAAACTGAGCTTGCCATTAGCATATTACTTTCGTGAAGGTGTTATTTAAAATGTTACACTGTGCATGCTTGACTAGTATTTGATACTTACATAAGTGCCGCAGTTTGGTATTTTGTTTGCGATGTATTCATTCAAGCGTTTAAACACGCCTAAAAGCAGTGTTATCATTAAATCTAATCCGATGTGCTCACATTCAGGTGTTTCGCAAACTTATTTTCCTAATCTTTAGTTGCTTTGGCTTAAATCTCATATATTATTAATAAAGCAACAAAGAATTTGGATGCCCAGCTTTCCGCATAGACTCAAAACCAGTCTAAGCTTGTGCCAATAAGTGTACATTACGAGCAGGATTAAATAACTGCTTTTAATTGGCGAAGAAAAGAGGTGCTTTTATTTCCGACAAATTAACGATGGAGAAGTCCACTTGTTCGTTTAAGTGCCACTTAGTTTTCTCAGCAGATTTGTTAAAATAATGGGCATATGCACCATGATTGGGTGTTGCGCTGCTCGTAACCTCCCAAACAAATGGAGTGAATGATATAGTAAGCTAGCAGAATCATGTAGAATGAAATCCCTACGAGGTCTCGGGACATCTTGCATTTCTTTTATCACGGAGTTAAAACAAACCATTATTGTCAACGTTCCACTCATGAAACAAGGGTACTTCTTTCAGAGTCCCAAAAAATGAAAGCCGAAAAACGTGTTTTATGGGCAAATGTCACCATGTGGGTCTCCTGGGTGCCTTAGTGACTTCCCGATTCCCTTAGGATCGTAACTTAGGCAGACTCCGAGCTTTCCTTTCCCTTCTCAATGCCAGGGTCGTGACAGAGAGAGAGATATTCCATTATATCAAGAGTCACCCAAAGTGGGGGCCCGTTACTAACAGCTGATAAAATTATGGGGAAAATAGATTGACCCCATTTGACCTCGACCGTCTGCCGTGGTGACCCAGGTTGAGGGCTGTCACCGATCCCGTAAATCGCGCTTAAGTATCGAGGGGATAATGGAGAGCACAAGAAAAAAAGAAAAAAAACGAGTGCATAACTTCGTAAAAGTTCTGATTCCAGAGAATCAAGCTGCTCCCTTTCTTTGACATTGCTCATATTCGTTTCATAAATGGATTCAGTAGTTGGTATAGTGCGTTCTAAAGCTGTATTATAGTTACTGTTTTATGGTCCCCCTACTGGGAGAGCATTTATGTAGTGGCGGCATGCTAAATAAGTGCTACCTCGAATATCGCTCGACGTGAACTGGTATATTTATTTCAGAACACAATCCATTCGCATTACATTTGTTGTACTATCGGTCAAAATGAAAATGACAGTTTAAAAATTTGAAAAGATGATACCATGTCCATAAAAAAAAATAGTCTTTGCACTTCAAAAGAGCCCCCCCCAGTGGCTTAGTGGTTTTCTCACTGTGTCGAACTCATATCGTGCTGCTTCTGACCATTTGTCCGTGATGAGGTACCGGTTCGAATCCCGGTCAGGCATGGATGTTGTGTTTGTCTTACAGCACTGGCTTCCTCTCTTCCCTGGAACCAGTAACTCTAAATTATGGACGGGCGACTGCTTATAGCCCATTGTGTTGCTCACGGCGATCGTTAAACCCCCAATCTAAAAAAAAAAAATTCAAAACAATTGTTAAGGAGTTTAGGCTTTCTTTAACAAGAAAGAGCTTAACTCTACTTGAAGAAACTCCTCGTGTGCAAGACGGGCGTGTACCTCTTTGTGTTCTTGTTCCTGTAAGTGTTGAGATTATTTTGGTTAATGCCTACATCCCACAATAATGATCAGTAGTAAATGGTTTGTTTACAGAGACATGTTGATTCACGTAGTACATGTATGATGTTAACAGAGGGACTTACGAAGACGATAATTAGGGCAGGCTTTAGCGCTAAGCTCGGGGAAAGGGGTTCAGAGTTGCACTTTTCTTTTTGCCAAGTGGGAGAGTATGTACATAAGAAAACATACCCTGCGACAGATTATTTATGAATCATCTTCACATTTGGTACTTTGCATAAATTAATGATGTGAAAATTTTTGTGCCAGTCTGCTTGAAATGTTTTTCAAATAATAATAGACTCAATCCACAAAACATTAGAGATAGCGTGTTGGTCCTCCTCTAGCGCGAGTAACACCCTGTACACGCCGAGGCATCAATTCCACCAGATGCCTCAGGGTTTCCGGAGGTAATGGCAGCCATGCCTCTTTCAGCATTATCCACAACTCCGCCCAAAATGTCGGACCATGATACATGGATCTCATGTTCTGCTCCACCGCATTCCAGAGAGCTTCCACAGGGTTTAAATCCGGTGACCTTGGGGATCACTGGATGGTTCGAAACTCAGATACGTGTTCCCCGAGTCATGCCTAGGTGGTTGCGGCCTGGTGGGGCGGCTCGTTGTCCTTCTGAAGCACACCATTCGCCGAAGGATGCACGAAGGCTATGAAAGCGCATAGGTGATCAGCCAGTACATGCTGGTAGCTCGCAGTAGTTAAGGACCTTTCCAGACACAGTAAGGGACCTAATGTGTCTTATGAGAAGGCTCCTCAAACCATGACAGAGCCACCACCGCCTTTAACTGAGTTGACCTGACACCACGGGGCCATCGCCTCATGCTATCGACGCCCCTTCTCCCACCACACTCTCCTGTCAGCTCGGTACAGCTGAAAACGGGATTTATCTGACCACACGACGCGGTGCCACAGGTCCAGTTTTGATGTTCCCGGCACCAGGCGAGACGTAGTGTCCGATGACGAAGAGTCAAGAGTGGCACAAGAGTAGGGCGTCGGCTTCCGTAGTCCATGGTACGCAGAGTGCGTCGTGCCGTTCGCTCGCTGACGCAGCTTGGCCTTCCGACATTTGACCTGGATGTGATTTGCGCCGCCGTTGCCAATCAGTCGGTCTGTACCACCCTGGATAGTCTACGTCGACTCCAGTCATCAATCGCGTGTAGTCAGCCACCGCTTGCTGTCTGGGATGTGGTACGTCCGTCGATGGTATTCTCGACTCGCGGTACACCCTTGATACGGTTGCCTTCGGGAACCCTAGGGTTCTTACCAGTTGGGCGAGAGAATGACCCACCTGTCTTACGCCGACAATGCATCCACAATCAAAGTCTCTCAGATCACAACGTTTACCCATGTTTGTCGATTGCGATACACTGTTGGGAAGCCCTGATGTCCGCCTATTGATCGCATGTGGTTGGATTGGGTCTGTTCAACTCGGCGAGGGGGATGCCCAAGTCATCACCCCTATCTACAATGTTTTGCCTACTGAGTGTGTTTCTAATATTTGCCTAAGCCAGAAACCTTGCAAATTTTTAAGGATAATACCTGGAACCAAGAAGGAGCCCATAAAATAGAAGACAAAACGGAAAGAGAAATACAGGAACAGAAAGCTGCGTAAAAGCCTTGAGTTCAAACTTCGACACGTCTTCTCTTTCTTCTTTGATCCATCGTGAAATCTGCCTCCATTAAACTGAAGCTGTGATAATTTCTTAATACCTCCCTACAAAGATCATTGTCCACTTTCCCCCTCGCAAAGTAATAAAGTCATAGAATGGAACTCCGCGTTTTCCCGCCTTGGTGGCGCAATGGTCTAAACGCTGCTTCTGACAGTTTTTCCGAGATGGGACCGGGTTCGAATCCCGATGAGGCATGGTTGTTACATTTCTCTTACGGCACTGGCTCTCTCCTTTCTCTGGAACTAGTAGCCCTAAATTAGGGACGTATGACTGCTTATAGCCCATTAAGTTGCTCACGGTGATCATTAAACCCCCAATAAAAAAAAATCCGCTATTTCCTCGTATCGGATCAGACAGTGATAACATTAAGAAAGTGTCCTTCCTCCTTAACCGCAACTGGCAGATATCTAGTGAAAAAAAGGGGCCATCTCCAAATAAGCACTTGTAAAAAAAGGGAGATGATTTTGTCTCACAATATTCAAAATGGTTATTAAAGTTCACCGTTGTTAAACATATGATCCCCTGGTTACAGAAAAACGTAGTGCTAGGACCGCACCAATGATACTTGGGAAATCCCAATCCTCACTCGCTCTCTCTCATAGCTGCGTACACAGAATATTGCTGAGCAGTCGCAATCAAGCTCTAACGCAGTTACTCATTATCATATCAAGTTTATTAAATTCCCCCAGTTGCACTTTACTCAAGAGAAGTTGGAAAATATATTTGGTTCATAAGTCGAATATCTGCAAGTCATACACATATGTGTATTTTTCCACGTTAACTTTGCTCAGTGACTGAGGCACCCGAACAAATTTTACGGTGATTTTTGTCGGTCATAAAAAAAGTTTTTAAATAAAATTACCAACTGATGTGTCAGTTTCCTCTGAAAACGGTAGTTTCTTCATGGAGCAGTGTGTAAAGCTTACACACCTGGTTTCTGACAGAAGTGTGTATCTTTTACCACGTGATTTTTCTGTGCAATCGAGAGCACTCCGTGGTGCACCATTTGTTGGTCACATGGCGTATTTGTGGGAATCATCTTGCTTTAAGGAACTTTTTTTGAAATTATATCTGTATGGGTTTTATTTTTTTATTTTGTAGTAAAAACAAATATGTCCTAGGAATACTTACTCTCGAAACAGATTTTTGAAGCGGTCCATGGAACTTAGGTTTTCATTAAGTATATTTATATTTCAAAAAGGATTTTCTGTGACCAAAAGGATTAAAGAAAAACAAGAAGAAAGACTGCATTCGTAAATTGCTTTATAGCATTACTGGAAACTGGTTTGGTGGGATTTGATTAATATTTTAATATTAAAAGTCGAGGATTTGTTTCATAAAGCTTCTTTGCTTGATAGGGAGCCAGCCTGTAGTTTTTTTTAAGACTTTGCCATTTGTTTTAAGGTTTAATGACCACCGTGAGCAACTTAATGGACTATAAGTAGTTGCCAGTCCCTAATTTAGTGACACTGGTTCCAGGGAAGGGAGAAAGCCAGTGCCGTAAAATAAACACAACATCAATGTCTCAGCGGGATTCGGACCCGGACCTTCTCGGTCATAAACCAACGTTTAGACCACTGAGCCACCGGGGTGGCCTTTGCGGTTTAACGAATGTTTTTTTTTTTTTTTGTTCTTTTTTTTTTTAGTGTGGGCTTGTAGGAGCTAGGTTCCGATTTTTATGGCTGGTTCTCTTTAGGTCATTCTGCGTCCAAACAGCCAGGTTCTTCGACGGAACAGTGGGTATTCAGGTTAGTCATGATAATGACTAAGAGGGAACGGCATTTTTCGGATAGGGGGACCATGCTGCAGTGCATTTTCATCGGGGAGTTTAGTTTCTCGACGGGAATGAGAGATGCTGATCATTAAGAAACAGCGGGGAAAGAAGTTTTGAGAAGAAAATGGTGGATACCGAAGAGGGTTTCGAATATGGAGCGCGGGAAGTTAGCTTTTGCAGGGAGACATTTCGAAATAAAAGCAGAAGGTTAGCAAAACTGTTGGCAAAAACAATGTGGAGGAGAAAAATGGGCGCTGATCAACAGAGCTCGAGCCATTTGCAATCCAATACCAAGATTTACTAATATAAGTGCTTTGTGAAAAACATCGATTAAACTGTGCTCTCTGCTAAAGAAGTTTTTGTTTAATATTGTAGCACTGTGTTGAACCTACAATTCAATAATCGGACCTGCAAAAATAATTTCACATAAGGGCTTAAAGACAGGGCTGTGATAGATTGCGGATTGCTTTTAAGACTATGTTGCATAGGACGTAGAAAGACAAGGACTATTGCTTTGTATTTTCGTTGAACAAAGAAAACAACACCTCGTGAGGGCATCGTTAATCCTCAGTTGTTTCATTAAGGCAGTCAATTTTATAAATTTGTTTAAAATTCAGTTTTCCTTAATATGTTCACTTAATGTCGTTATTGGAAGTTGATAATGATAACTCAGAAGTTGATAATGAATTCGAAAACGTTGTTTATACGCTTCATATGCAATCTGCAGATTCGATCACTTCACTTTAGAGAACTTTATGCTACAAATACAAATGCTAACAGCAAATTGTGCTATTTGTCCTACGGAAGTGTAATAAACTCCATTTCTAGATGAGCATATGCTTTTGGTAACTTCTGTTTCGTGAATGGAAAAACGCGCAATAAAGTTTGTCGATAAACGGTGAACAAAACAAAAAAGTATCTCATGTCACACAAAGAGGTACTGTGCAAAAGTGTTTTTGCATAGTGTGATGGGTGGAAAGGCAAAGATAAATTGTCGTTCACATTTTCTTAAAATATCCAAGTATTCTGCACGAGAATGGGTGGGCGCCATTTATTTTCGGAGACAGAGAGAGAGGGGAAAGAAGAAAAACGATTTGATTCCAAATTATGCCAAACACATATCATTAAGAATAGAGACACGCCGAAATGCCCCGAGTGATAGTGAGAGTGAAGAAATTAATTTTACCATCCAGATGGCTCTAATGCATTTGAGGGAGGGCCACGCGACGCCATGATTATCCAGCACTGAAGAAAATATTTAAGGCTTTGATATCTGGCAACGGGTTTCATGTGCGGCACGTGCAGCCAGAGATTGCTTCCAGACATGTTTAATGCAGAAATCGTTCTGATGACTCCATTTCGGATATGTACTGCTCCTTTTTTCTTAAACAGATTTTTTCTTTATTTTCGTCGTGTTTTTAGGAAGAAGAGCTCGCCTTGAGGGAGCTGTGTTTTGTTTTTATGCTACATAGTTTACTAATGGCATCAGAATAGGGCAATTTATATGACTGGCGTCTGGATCTCCAGTTAAGACGACAAGCATTTACGTAACTCACTGGGGCTAACTGGCATCTGTCATCTTGAGGAATGGAAGAGTTGAGATTCCTGTCTTCTGTTTCACTGACTTTGTTCCCTTCTGCTCTTTTTCTTATTCTAAAAAGGAACCATCTTCAGGTATGAAAAGTACAATCTGATGCTTGAAGGTGCGAGAGTGTGAATGGAAAGTCGCACGAATTACAAAATGCTTTCTGGCATAGCAATAAGCGATGATTTGTTACTTTTATGCGTTCTTTCTCTTTTTTCCTCTCTCAAATTCGAAGCGATTTCTTTTGGATATGCAAGTTAAATATTAGTGTTTATATCAGAACTCGAAATGAAAAAGCTCCTCAAATCTGATTTATGTTGAGCCCGATTTGACTCACTAATGAAAACGCGGAATCTTCTGCGTGATTATGCCCGAACCATTTGATATCATAAGTTATGACCCGACTGAGATAAATCCCATCCTTTTACAGCAAAGAGTACTGAGAGTAGCAGCGGAATCTTTAATATTTCTCCTTTCCTACAAGCATAACTTAGTTTCGTTTCAGAAAACTAGATATAGCGTATAACTTTCTCAAAACTAGCGTCGCGGTATGCAAAGATATACTCACATTACATACCATTTGTTCATCTTAAAATATTCTTGAAGTTATCAAGAATAAAGGACAGCATTTATTCTCACAGTTTACTTGATACCGAACTGCAACCTTATACATGTATTATCCACCCTGTATCAGTTAGTAAAAGTTCCAGACTTTCCCAAGAATAGCATATGGTTTTTATTCGGTGCTTACACTTTATTATGCACAGACATTCTTACATTATTTCCCTCTCATCCTTAAAATGTTCTTGACGTTACCAGGAGTAAAACATAGCATTAAATTTCAAAGCTTTCTGATAATGCAAGGAATGCTCACATTATTTTTCCTTTCATTACTTTGATAACTAACTGTAGATTACCAGCTGATGTGGAACCCTGCAAATAGCTTTTTATTTTATACTGCTGTTTCCATCTGAGATATTATGCTGAATGTTCCTTGGGGAATGTTCTATCCCTTGAGAGACCACCTAAATCAGTGAAATCTTTGGGGCGAAGATCGCTGTGTGTTTGCGCAGACGCTGGAGCACAATAGGCATTACAGCTCCTGAAGTTCTACAACTCTGAGGAACGGCGGGCCGCCGAGGTGGCGCAATACTAGCGCTGGCTGATAACCATTCGTCAGAAGGGTCCAGGTTCGAATCCCGATGAGGCATGGATCTTGTGTTCGTCTTACGGCACTGGTTCTCTCCCTTCCCTAGAACCAGTGGCCCTAAATTAGAGACGGGCGACTGCTTATACCCCATCGAGTTTCTCACAGTGGTCATTAAAGCCCCAAGCAAAAAATAAAATCTAAGAGCACAATTTCGCTGTTAAATGCACAGTAAAGCAATCGAAAGAAGACTGACAGCTCTGTCATTTTATTTATAACTACATTTTTTCAGAGGCCTTCTGCGTCTTCAGATATGAAAAGGAGTTTTGTATAAAACCACTGCGAAAGGAAAAAAGAACGCAGCTGAAACGGGGCACATCTCACATTCGAGATAGTACCGGGGCGGCGGTGCTCGTTAGACCTTCAATTAAAAAAAAAAAGAAAAAAGAAAAAGGGAAAAAAAGAATGGAAGAACGATGCGGTAGCAGTTCCTTAAGGCAAGCCAACTCAAAAGTGACCTTAATGATATTGTGGTTCCTCACCGAAAGGTTCGAAAATGTTCCACGACAACACCCAACACTAATACAACGGCGTTTGGGCAGTTGTATTGACTATAACGTTTAAGATTTTAATTTAATTTAGAGATCTGCACGCGTGTCATATGACTTGTACAGATACCGAGTTTGTGGAGAAACAGTTGGAGATCGGTGGTCTTCACATACTGTAACACCACGTGCTATCTTTAATGATTTTTTTGGAAACGCATGCCTACGAATGGGAACAGAAAAGGCTTGCCAAAGTGTTTATCGTCCAATAGCAAATCAGGGCAGTTCTCGATTAGTCTGGTTGGATGGCATCGAGTGTAATTGTCTTAGAGCGCTAGCAAACATTTTGTGCACTGAAACAACTCGTCCGTAGGTAGAACTTCTTGTGGAATCCACACTCGGAAGAATTTTCCGGGTGGCTGACATTCATCGTTGCTTGAGTGTTCCACGAAAAGTGAAGTTGTCTTTCCTGAAGTAAAACTGGAGATCCTTTTAACTTTGGAGAAGCACTCGTTTCTTGCAAGATCTTTAATCGTAGATCGATACTGCATCCCTGGGGAGTGGGAGACTCGACCACAGACCCTGTTTTCTAAATAGCACATGCGTGAACGCTGTTATCCAAATGACATGCAGCTTTTGTCGCGTAATGTGTTGCTTCTCTTATGCATACACATGTACTCTATTTCATGGTACTCCCTGACAGACCTCGCAATGACGCCATGCCCACACTTTGTTTTGTAACGTCAAAGTTCGCCTTGTGAATTAATAGAGCTTACGCGATTACAGGACAGCGATATTTTTCTTAATGAATGTTATACTTAGTGGTAAGATAAGTTCCAATATCACAGAGTACGAAAAATTGCATTTTACCACGAGCTGCGGTAAAGTTAGTTTTTCTTTTAATGATCAGCTGCTGATTACATGAAAAATTATTCTTAGGATCATGAACCAGAAGGATCTCACCGAAATCTCAAAGGTACTGAGTACGCATTTTGGGAAAGAGCACGTACCAACGAAACTGTGTACAATAAAAGATATAAAATATGTAGATAATATTGATCACTGTGTCAGCTACTCGACGTTAAGAGAACTTTTCCAATCCCCTAAGTGAAATATCATACGAAGTAAAAATTCAAATTTACACCACCTAGCGTTGAAAGTGTTTATTGTGAAAGCTAGGACACGTACGGAGAAGTTTGGTGATGGTTAAAGCTACCCGATGCGTAGGAAATTTTCAAACCAGATTTTTAACCTCGGAGACATGGGGACATGCGCATAAGACGCTGGCACCAATCTTACTCGAGCAGTAATCATCATGATTACCTGCCCTGTATCGCCTTTCGCTGGGATGACCCTTTGCACACGGAGTGACATCGACTCCATCAGACAGCGAAGGATATTCTGTACCACCTGGACAGAAGTTCAACGATAGAAGGAGGGGCTGACTTGCGCCAGCGAATGCTGCGTCCCTCTGCATCCCATAAATGCCCGATAGGGTTTAGGTCGGGGTTATTTGGTGGCAAGAAGAACATACAAAATGCTTGAACGCGATTCTCGAACCATTTCTGCATAATACGGGCTATGTGTCATAGGGCGTAGTCTTTCTGAAGGAGTCTGTTGCCATCCAAATGCTATCACAATGTAGAGCAATAGATTTTTTGAAACACTGCCTAGGTAGGATCTGACGGTGAGGGTGTGTTTAACTGGGATAAGGACACCCTTGATATACCTAAATACAGCCTCCATACACGATACTTCACCACCCTGTTTTTTCCCAGCCATGCAGTCTGATTGCAGCTGTTTATCCGTGCGGTGTCGAATACAGATCCGGCATGTTGGAGCTGAAACCTGGACTCGTCGGACAAAGCAACTCTTTTCCAATCGTCCAGTGCTCAGCCGCGATGATCCCGTACACGATGCAAACAGAGTTGTCGATGATGATCGGTCAACATGGGCACAGGAACGGGTAGCAGACTCCTTAGGCCAATCCGCAAGAGCTTCCGCTAGTCTGTATGCTCGGAAGCTTTTTGAGCCCTGGTTGTGGTCTGTGGTCCACCTTTCCCTAAGGGATCGTGAGCCGTCTGTTGTTCTAGAGAGTTGTGTTCCTCTTTCGACATTTCAGCCCCACCTTCACTCCGGTGACCTCGAACAGCCAAAAATACCTGCGCTTGCTAAGACGCTGGCACCAATCTTACTCGAGCAATAATCATTTTCTGTTCAAACTCCGACAGGTCCTTCCTTCTCTTTCTTCATTGCACGGGCTTTGTATTGGTGAACTAACACGACCTGTCTGTGCCTTATATTATATGTATCCCATGCAGGTGGTGACGTCACTGGTACGTGATGTGGAATACGTCCCCTCGTGGAGAAGGGGGTGTCCGTAATGATCTGACCCACAAGTGAATATCTATGCCACCCAGCAGAAAAGCGTTTTATTGTGCAGAAAGTGCATGGCACGTTTATCGCGTTGATCCACTTAACCAGTTTGGAATAAATTTTCCCAATTCTACTTTTAGGAGAGGAGATGTCATGGTTGACGCATAATTTCCCCGTAAAGTGCGAATCAGGAAAGTTTGAAAATGCATGTGTCGCCCTTCTCATAGTGTTGTCCAACGACAAAGCACCTGAATCACGTTTATACTTAACACTGAGATATCGCCGTCGCAAGTAGATGATAAGGCGATACTGCACGCGTGTCAGTTTTTGATATACACTGAAGTGCCAGAAAAACTGGTACACCAGTCTAATACTTGGTAGTCCCCCACGGGAGCGCAGGACTGCATAAATACGACGGGGCATGGACTCCACTAGCTTCTGGAAATACGCTGTAGGCAATGCACACCACACTTCCTGCAGATTCCTGTGTTCGATAGCGCGTTGCATGGCATCCCAAATGTGTTCTATCACGTTCAGATCTGGGGACTTGGGTGGGAATGGCAACACCTCGAACTCAGATGAATGCTCCTCTAACCATGATGTGGCGTCCCGACACTTGTGTGGAGGTGCATTGTCCTGTTGGAACAGGCTCAACCCATAGCATGAATGCAGGACATGAACGTCTGTACCTCGTCAGAAAGGATGCGCACATAGCATTGGCCGGTCACATACGTTTGTAGACGTACCAGGGGTCCCAGCGAAGTCCAGCTAAACACACCCCATACCATTACGGACCCCCCACCAGCCGGTACAGTTCCCTGTTGACAGGCGGGATCCATGGCTTCATGGGGTTTGCGCCACACACGAATCCTTCCATCTGCATGCCCGATACAGTTGGAAACGCGACTCGTCAGATCAGGCTACTTGTTTCCAGTCATCAAGTGTCCAGTGGCGGTGTTGCCGTGTCCAAGGGAGGCGCATAGCTCTGTGTCGTGCACCCATCAAGGGGACTGGAGTTGGGTGTCGGCTCCCAAAGTCCATGTCGTGCAGGGTACGTTGCACAGTCCGGAGGCCGATGCTTGTTGAGGCTCCAGTATTGAATTCCGATGATACCTGCAAGAGTGTTTCACGCCTAACGCGTGAAACGATTCTTGACAGCCGACGATGGTCACGTTCACCCAATGTCTTTTTACGGCCACACTGGTATCGTAGGTTGGAGGTTTTGCCGGAATTCTTGTAGTCACGGTACACCCTTGCAATGGTCGTCAGTGAAAATCTGAACTTCGTTTCTACCTCCGAAATACTATGGCCCATCTCACGAGCGCCAACTATGACACCGCGTTGAAAATCGCTTAAATCGTTATTACTTGTCATTCTCATGCCGAAAACAGCTCTGACAGCTGGCAAGGATGTCTATCGCTTTATATACGCACTGGCGGACGCAACCGAGTACGCGCATAGGTGACGTTGCTGTGTATTTTGCATAAGCTTGTCTGTGCCAGTTTTTCTGGCACTTCAGTGTATATTCGCGTTTCGAAAGACTTGTTAAAACTAAATCTGCAGCGTCGCAATCAATAAAATGAAGTTTTCTGTTCCAGAGCTGATGTAGTGCAACAGCAGAACTTTAACTGTTTTACTTTTAAACACGGGAAGATAAAAAAAAAAAAAAAAAACATAGTGCTATTTTATCGAAATCGTGTCGTATTTTAGTCGAATTTTCAGATCTCAACCAGTTCATGCGCTTCGTATCCTATGAGTTATTACAGTGTGTGCCATATAAAAGATGCCCGAGTAAAATGAATGACAACAGTCAGGCAATGTTACTATATATGATAAAGAATGGTTGAAATGACAGAAAACAGGAGTAATTTACCTGTAATTTACTAACAGGAGTATTTACCTCCGAGTTGATGATGTCAGTGAAAAAGAATGGGCCGACTATCCTTTTCGCAGACACCGCACACCAAACGCCTATCTTTTGGTCGTACAGAGGAGTCTCCGTTGTCCGTCTGGGATTCGTGTCGGTCCAAATTCTGCTGTTTTGTGCATTGGCATACCCGGCCAGATGAAACTATGCTTCATCTGTCAAATACACTGAAGAGCAATTGAATTAGAGATACTTGTCTAGTAACGTGTAGCACCACCTTTCGCCCTGATGACGGCGGCGATTCGTCTCGGCATGGACTCGACAAGACACCGGAAGCGTTGGGAAGCCATACGGATTAACGACCCCTGAACCAGCTCCCACAGTTCACGAACATTCAATGGAGGGGAGTCAGAGCCTCGAACAACTCTCTCGATGGCATCCCTGATGTGATCGATGGGATTGAGGTCAGGTGACCTAGCTGGCCAAGGAAGCGAGGTCACGTCGGTGGAGTGTTCAATGTTTATCCAACCATTCGGATACAATTCGAGAGCGATGGCACGGTGCATTGTCTTGTTGCAGGATGAGGTCCTCAGTGGGATGTTGAAGACGCACAAACGGGAGCAAATGGTCGTCCAGGATATCCCGGTAACGTTGACCTGTGAGTGACGATGTCACACGTACCAGGGATTCCATTTCAGTCCACGTAAACAGTCCCCAGACGAAAATGCCACCCCCACCAGCTTGAAGAGTACCCTGCTGGCAAGAAGGATCCATCGCTTCATGTGGTTTGCGCCGTACTCGTATCCTGCCATCCGCATGTACCAACGTGAATCTCGACTCATCAGTCCAGCAACATTTTTCCACATGTCTAGGGTCCAGTGGCGATGTTCCCGCGCCCATGCTAATTTTGCACCCTGTGATGTGTGGTCAGTAGCGGTACCCTCGTGGGACGATGGCTTCTGTACCCCATAGAGAGGAGATGGTTCTGGATCGTGTGGCTGCGTACACGTTTTCGTGCACCAGCGTAAAATTACCGAGTGATTTCTTGCACTGTGGCCCGTCTATCCGCTGTTACAATGCGAGCTAGCCGACGGTGACCCCGCTCATCCACACGCTGTTGTCCACGGCAGTTGGCCCTTGCAGGGATGGTTTTACCGGATTCGATGTACTCACCGTGCACCCGTGACACAGTTGCTCGTGAAAATCCCAGAGCTTGCACGACTTCCAAGATGGAGTGACCCATTCGTCGTGCACCGACAATTTGCCCACGATCAAATGCGTTCAGATCCTTCGTCTTACCCATACTGCTTCCGACTTTTACTGATTCCCGTCGCATCACTACTTATATTGTCGGATCGCTGCATACGTCATGTCGTTTCCGTTTACAGGGCCGCCCACAGCGCCACATTTGCATAACGGCAGCTGTCTCTAATTCAATTGCTCTTAAGTGTAGTAAAGTGTTGGATCCATTTCACCGCTGACAATGGCCTCCTGAAACCACTTACAATATTGCATCCGTTTTGCATAATCAGGAATTTTAAGTTCTTGGAGCTCCATAACTTTGTACGGCCGAAAAGATATTCCCGTGGCAGACAATAATCGGCGAATGTCGACTTCCGAGGGCTTTGTAACATCACTGTGCACACATCCTTTATGCATCCTTCATGTTGTCTTCAGTACCAATTGTCTTGGGTTTGTTTATTTTCCTGTTGCACACCGTGGCGGTTTCACGAAATTGCTGCACTAACTTCTGTACCACTGATTTCGCCGGTGCTGCACAAGGTGGAAATTTTTCTGTAAAGAACTCATTTAAAACCTTGTATGAGTTATTTCTGAAATACTATTCCACAATAAAAATCCACTGTTCCGTACTTAAAACCATTTCAGTTGCCTTTGTTATCTCTTCACTTACACTTATGACCGCCTACCTACACTGCTCTGGCTGTGACTAACCACTCCGGAGAATTCCTTTGCAGCTGTGCACGCAGAAACCGGTTAGAAGTGGAACAAAGCGGTTTTAACTGGAAACCCGCCAAACAACTTTAACCAGCCTAACAGCGTCTGGCAACGGAGCCTCTTTTATATGGCGCATCCTGTAGAACAGAATACTTTAATTTCAGAGGTCAGGAGTATCACATGCAAAAACACACTGTTTGTGTAAACTGTAACACCAAGAAAGAATAACCCCATTCGAATGAAATGTTTATCACACATTCCTCATGTTACAGGAGATAAATGATTACATTTGTAGAGCAATAAAAGATATTTTCGTTCCAAAACTCATTACCACGTGAAGCCACTTCGAGCAACAATAACAACCTCTACACGGCATGGCATTGAATGTAAGAGGTTTTCAATATCGTCCTGAGGAATAGCCTGCCAGGCTGCGTCGATGCGAGACCAGAGTTCATTTGTGGTGATTAGTGGAAGCATTTGATGGGCCAATCGCGTAGCTGCCATACCCACACATGTTCGATCGGGGACATATGCGGGAAACGTGCAGGCCAGAGAAGAAACGCTATCAGCCGTGCATGGAAGAGGTCTTGGATATTCCGAACCACATGTGGCTGAGAAGTGTCATGCTAGCGGATATTTAGTGGTTCGAGCGTTCGTACCTGCCTGGGATCGAACCTGAGGCTTCTCCGTGGCAGTCACAAACGCTGACCACTAAGTTATCCGCGGCCCCCGTCTCGATTTATGTATTCCTCTCCCCTAATAAAGATTAACTTCCGAAGCTGAAGGTTGATATCCTATACGTGACGTAATTCCTGATACATAAAGATGAAGATTTAACTTGTTACGTCGAAGGAACATTTTAACGATTCGCAATCGTCGATAAAATGTATTGCTTGGTAGGCCACTCCGCATTTCATCGTACATTAGAATCATACATATCTTTTACAACTACTAGGCGCATATTATTCACTAAAAACAATCACGGTGCAATTAGTGCTGAAACACAGTCATTGGTTAGCACAAAACAAACAGTTCTTCATTACTGCGCTACTTCCCCGTGACGTGATTCTATTTCAGCCTTCCGTTTTAGTTCCTTTCTGTTATGTAAATTATTTTACCTCTTAGTTTAATTATCATTCTGAACGCCACGCCTGAACCTACTAGCTCCTCTGTAAGTTTTGGCAACAACTGGCAGCTAGTCAGATTCTAAATAAAAGGTGTTAATCTCAGTGTGAAGAGAAAACAGCAATATACACCGAAGTGCCAAAAGTCATGGGATACGTACCTAGTATCGTGTAGGACCTCCTCTAGCCCGGCGAAGTGCAGCAACTCGACGTGTCATCGATTCCACAGGTGACCGGAAGATATCTGGAGAGATGTTGAGCCATGCCGTCCGAACAGCCGCCTACAGTTCCCTAGTATTTTTAGGTGCTAGATCTTGGGTGCGAATGAACCTTTCCACCACGTCCCAAAAGTGCTCTATTGGGTTCATGTCGGGAGAACGTGGTGGCCACACTATCGGTCGGAACTTTCCAGAATGCTCCTCGAACCAATTTTAGAGAACTTGGGTCCAGTGACATGGTGCATTGTCTGCCTGGAAAATCCCATAGCTGTTGGGGTACATGAAGTCTATGAAGGGCTGCAAATGGTCACCCAGCAGAGCAACAAAGTGATTACCGGTTAACGGCGTGTTTACGAGCACCAGAGGACCCAAAACGTGCCACGTAAAGACACCCCACACATGTATGGAACCATCATCAGCTTACACAGTGTTTTGTTGACAGCTTGGGTCCATGGCTCATGGGGTCTGCACCACACCCGAACCCTACCATCAGCTCGTAACAACTGGTAACCTGACTCATCGGACCATGCCACATGTTGCAAGTTTTCCAGGGTCCAATTACCGCGTTCACGAGCCCAAGTGAGACTTTGTGTCCGACGTCATGGTGTTAACAAAGGCACTCTGGTGTGTCTTCTGCTCTCATACCCCATGGACACTAAATTACGCTGCACTGACCTAATGGATATGTCTCTGGTACCTCCTGCATGGAATGTGGGTGTTATTTGAGCCAGTGTCGCTCATCTCTTAGAATGGACAATCCTGGTCAGACGTCGCTGGTTACGGTCATTCAACACTCGTGGTCGGCTACTGCGCTGTCCACGGTGGGTGGTAATGCCTTCCATGAGGAATGTATTCTCGGTAGACACGTGACACCGTGGATCGAGGAATGTTGAATGTTCGCGCAGCTTCGGACATTGAATGCCCCATCCGTCTGGCTCCCACTACCATGCCTCGTTCAAACTCCGATAATTCACGTCGGCTTGCCATAATCCTACTGGCGGTTGTTCAACCTCACTCATGAGATTACACCTCGCAACTGATAACAATCGTGACGTACGTTGAAGCCTTTATACGACGGCAACGCCAGTTAAGAATTTGCATACTGCTATCCCATGACTTTTGGCACTTCAGTGAACCTGTAAAAGATTTTTCAATAATGATGTATTTTGTAAAAAGAAGATGTCCATTATTATTTGACAAGCTGTTATATTATGCTGTTATAAGGATACGTCCGTGATTAGTTTACTTAATACAGTTCAAGTTGTTTCTGCCCGACATATTTCAAATTGTGCTTGATGAGTAGACTTGTAAGCTTCAGAGAAAGGCAGAATAAAAGTGTAAGTCATTTACTTTGCCTTTTTATGTATACTGGCTATTAACGTTCTCCTCTAAGAATCGGTATAAAGAGTTGAGTGGCTGTTTAACGACAAAAATGATTTTAAAATTATATTCCCGAGAAGGCATAAGTTGCTGTCCGCGGGTTTAATGTAGACAGTGATCAAGTTCACGCCACGCGATGTGGATGGCAGGCTCGTGCACGTATACAAGTAAAGCCTCGTCGTGGTGACAGCTGCAAAATAAAATAAAAGAAAGAAATGGAGAATAACAGAAATGAAAAAAAGAATCACTTGGTCCTGGAAATAAAAATCAATTTATGAAATTTTTTCAACACTTTTAAATGTGCGGATACTCATTCAAAAGATTATAGCAATTTTTTTTTTTTTTTGCAAAAGTGAAAAAACATTGAATAGACCAAATTAGAGCTAATTCTAGCATACATTTGGTGATAGTTCGTAAAAGAGCACTATTTCTATTACTTCCCGGTAAGCCAGGTGTGTGGGAAACACCAGAACGCAACTGATCTGATGTCATCTCGTCTTTTGTTTATTCCTCAGGCGAGAACAACTAAATGTTCTGCCAATTTCCTCCTCTTGCTCCGTGTTTTTGAAGAAGGAAACACAAGTAGTATGTCTAAAATGAATCAGGACCATTTCAGTTTCTGGTCTTTTTTGCATTTAGTAAGTGCGAAAAGAAGAGGAGTCTCTGTTGTACATTTTGGTGTGAAGTTCGTAAAACGCGGTAGACGAACACGTCGTTGATCTTGAGTCACCTATCTAACGCCAATGCCCCTCGTATAATTAGAAATTCTGCTAAATCTCTCTCATTATGAAATTTCGCTTCAGAATTATCAGAAATTCGCTTTAAATACTGAAACAAACATCTGATGAGATTCGTTTTATATAAAAAACACTAAACTCTAGCGGTATAAATTTGAAAAGAAAGAAAAATGTTTCAGGATCAAAGGAGCTCTATTAAAATTGTTTCTTGGGGGTCTTATTTTGACCTTTCCATGAGAGTGAGTTAAATCCTGTTATGCATCACTTCACTTGAGTACTTTGGACCCTCACTCAATCTATCTTAACCAGCTTCCTTCACATTATCACGAAGCACGCCGCTCTGTACGCGTGTTCCCAAATGAGCTGGAATTGGAGAAATATAAAAGTCGGCGGAACTTCGTGCGATCTCACCCACTTATAGATAACCCGGTGCCACCCTCGGGATCTTAGGGTCAACCCCTTTTGTTTCGTAGTCACTGGTTGCAACGGAAGTTCGTGGAAACACTTTCAGTTCAAGCAACATGTTTTTAACTTGAGCGTTGGAAACACGTTTTGTTGTGAACGTAGAAAAGACTAAACACGAACGCTTATTTTATTTCCTTCCTCCGTTCGAATTAGTTTGTAATCTATTCTCTGCATGCATGATTGTGCTTTACTTGTTTTTTTAATGCACCGCAGATGATTGCTTCGTTTTTCTTAATGTGTTTTCTGGAAAGAGACACTTATAACCCTCATGTTTATAAAGCAATATGTTACAAGACTACTATACTAACACACAACTTCTTCGAAATACACTTAAAACGGAAATACTTTCAAGCTGGAACTCCTTCGCCGGCCAAACCCTCATAACTTCTCAGTCATGCTTTCTGTGCGCAGTAATACCTTTGGTTTTTACCTCAGTAATTTGATCCCAATAGTATGATCATGGTTTGTAATAGGCCGGGAGCGAGCTTTTCTTTTCTGGGAGGGAGATTTTAAATTACGCCCTTAGAGTTCAACAATTCCCCACTTCCACTCAAATAGTACGCAGTTTTTACTTTCGCATACCTCCGTGCAGTGGAGTGCCCAGCAATTTTCGAATAAATATTTATTCAAATAAATATTACTGGAAATTATTATTAACATTCTGATTACTTATATCCCCATCACGACATCATGGTTGACCACTTATATTTTGCTATTTATCTGTGCAGAAAACAAGACTACTACACTAGTTACTGTTAAATGGTTAAAAGATACAAGTAATTCTAGAACGAAATAAAAACTTACCTTCTAATGAAACAATCTTCATTTGTATAATGGCGCTTTTTTTCATTGAACATTAAGGCAATCCCTGACGCTGATTTCGACAAATATTTTTTGATGTGATTCAACTCTTATGTTACTATTACTTGAGTCGTATTTCAGCCTGTTACGTGCTTTTCTTAGTTCCTCTAAAACTTCTTCAGCTTTCTGTGCGTATTCTCAATGAATATGAAGTAATGCTAACTCATTGAGTCTCAGTTCTGATGTGATATTGTGGAGATTATGATTTTATGAGACGCAGTGTTGAAACCGAAAGCTCACTTTCTGAAGTTGTCAGTGGGAAGGTAGTACCTAGTATGTGAAACAATGTTTTTATATTAGGACTCCCCCGCTGCAGCAAAGTTTTAAAGCACTTAATGCATAATTTCGCCAGTGCGCCTTTTCTTTGGGGACGATCCTAAGGTACCACAGTTTCAATTGTGCGATTAGTTCTTCTTGCGAGACATTCAAGTAATCTGTATAAAATTCAGTTAAAGTTTTAAAACCATCAATATCTTGAGAAGATGGTGGCACATTGGAATTTGTTGGAAAAAGTGACCTAAATCCCGATAAGGCCGATTCGTGTGCGAGAAATCTATTTTTCCAAAGCACTAATAAACATGTCTAAAAATGGAACATAAATTGAAATCCTGTAATAGTTTTCTGCGTTTTGTGTGTTTATGTCACAGCGTTGGTTTTACTTTGATATGATTCTTGGTATTCTAATCAAAACTCCTTTCTTTTCAGCGTGCTATAGTAATCTGAAATTTTTGTTTGTGTGATAATTATGTGTGTTATATAAAACAATATGTTTATTCATCTACACTTTATCTTTGATGCCTTTCGGAAGCTAGCAGCGCAACGCTCTAACGGCAGACTTAAAACTTCGGAAAAGAAGAATTATAGCATACATGAACGAACTCACCTTGAATAATGGTATCCTTTGATAAGAAAAAACTATTTAATAAAATAACGCAACAGGAGCACTATACACAGAACACATTGAAGATTCATTTTATAGCCTTCATTAAAACATTAAAGATGTTGAAGAGCACCTTCTCTGTTCGGTAGCCACTTAGCATATGAGAGTTCACGTGATTTGTCACGCACTCAACGCAACAAAAATTTCTAAACAATTCTTTCTCTTCCTCGCTTGTGCGGACTTTTACCTTTCGACTGCTCCGAAGCGCGCCGTATGTTTTCTTGTGTTTCCAACAGAAATATGTCATGGAACTCAAATTTGGCATTGCCTCGTCTCCACAGAAACTTTCAGTATACCCAAGTATTGGCTGTTCATTACAATGGGACATCCTGGTCCTTGGTGCCGTGCCTCTTCTTCGTCTTCATGGAGAAAACACGTTCAATTGTTGCCATTAGACATAGAAACACTTTCAAATACTATCTAAACTTTGCCTTTTAAAATCGAATTTTTGAGAAATCGAAATGTCACAATTTTGGGGGTGGGTGGGGTGGGGGGTGGGGTGTTAACATCTTCATTCAACCCCACACCACCGCCACCCCCGAGCACGCCACTGCCTCCATGATAGGAAAATGTTATGAACTTTCGAAAATCTCACTTACAAGAGCAAACGGTTGTTCATATAAAGCAAAAGTTACGAGAACGCCGACAACACTCCGAAGAAATGCGGAATTAAAAACGAACCATCACAGAACTAGAGTATTAGGTAGTGAACATAACAATAGCCCGATGGCGCATTGGTCTAAACGTTGGCTTATGATCATTCGCTCGTGAAGGGTCCGGGTTCGAGTCGCGTGAATCATGGATGTTGTATTTGTCTTACGGCAACACTGGCTCTTCCACTTCCCTAGAACCAGTGACCCTAAATTAAGGACGGGCGACTGCTCATAGTCCACTGAGTTGCTCACGGTGGTCGTAAAACCTTCAATCAAAAAAAAAAAAAAAAAAAAAGAACATAACAATAGTAAGATGCTTTCTGTGTTTTCTGTGTAGAGCTTGGAAAATTTACGTTCAAGTTTAAACGCTTCATGGGAGTTTCTGTGTCAGAACATAAATGACCAATTAGCTCCCTACGGCGTGTTCGGTGCAGTCATGGAGGTTAAGCATATGCGCATATTGTTTTATATGCCTCCATCCACTGCTTCTGACAATTACTTTCATGTATATGAATGGGATTCACAGTGCAGGTTATTCTGTACTCTGAATAGATGCGCGGAATACTGTATGCTGCTAACTAAAGTCTTTAAAAAATACTGGAATGCAAAACTTTCTTTTTCAAGCACAATTTTTAGTCAATTTATTCACACGTTTTGCTTTTTTATTTTTTACGAGCCTCCGAGCACAAATTAACGACCCTTAAATTACCATTCTGGGAGGGCAACCGTCCTCCCTGCCCTTCCCGTAGCTGCGGCCCTGGTTTGTATCGCACTTCAATGACTGATTACTAGTTTTTCTTTCACCTATAGAGTCATAAATAATTGTCGTCTCCATATAATTTAGTTTTTTTTATAAATTTCTTTCACAAATTCGCTTGAATTCAAATTAATCTAAATTTTGAAATATAATTAAACGTTTGCAAGTTTTTATTATGAAGAATATTGCATAATATAATAAAACATTGTATAAAATTGATAAATATAATAAAACATTGTGTAAAAATGCCACGATTACAAAATTGCTGCAATCATGATTTAATTTGCAAATCATCTGCCCAGGCATTGGAGATAATGCGTCACTTCCTCATTTAGTAAAAGTTTGAAAACTGCATGCACTTGATCTGTGCAGACATGGATGTTACTACTATTTGTTGTGCGAATGTTTATCATCTCACACAAAAGCGCATAACATCCAAACTGGTATGCGCTTTCGTGTGAGATGGAACAAACTACCATGGAACAAACTGTATACACCCAAGTTCCCAAGAATAAAATTTGTATTATCGACTTTTGCAGGGAATATGGCGACTTCGATGAATATACTGAACAATGAGGAAATGAACTTGTCTTGAATAGCAATAAAACATATGAAAAAAAGAGGTACTAATCTATATTATGAATCAAATGAAAGGAAAATTCATGTAGATTTCAAATCGCACCTGACATTTATGCGCTTTATAACATTAAAAATATTATGAAACAGAAATGCAGGGTATGTGTCATATATCCATTTAATGTTTCTTAAGGAAGAGGTTAACGTGTCAGTTGTTTACTGATGCATTTGAAATTATATTAGGTGTACAAATAAGTTCTAAAGCATTTTTTTGTGTGACGTATACCGCTAATTTACATATCCGACATTCCCCTGCGTTGTTGTCATGTGACCCTAACTGGTCCAGAGTATAAAACGTGACACAGAAGTTTGCTCAACAGTCAAACGAACTTGCACATCGGTAGGTGAAAGATGGCAAGCGATATGAAATTTACTCGACACTGCATTCGTTACAAATTTCATCAAGAAAAAAGTGCTGCAAAAGCATGTGCATCGGTATGTTCTGTTCTGGGGAGAATATTGTATCAAAAAGCACGCGTGAGCTTGTTTTTAAAGCAGGTGATTTTGATGTCAGCGATCGAGAACGTAATGGCGCCCCGCAGAAGATTGCACATGAAGCATTGCTGGATGAAGATTCGTCTCAAACGCAAAAAGAACTAGCTGAACAACCGAGAGTAACTCAACAAACCATTTCCAATCGTTTACGTGCAATGGGAAAGATTCAGAAGGAAGGAAAATGAGTGCCACATGACCTGAGCCAGAGTAACAAGGATGAGCGTGTTATGAAGTGTTTGAATTTCTCGAATGAACAACAAAGAAAGTTTTTGCTGTGGGAAATCGTTACAGGTGATGAAAGCGGATATGGTACGACAATCCCAAACGCAAAAAACACTGGGTAGACAGTGAAGCAACGACTTTGACTCCGAAACGCAATATTCACTCCAAGAAAGTTCTGCTATGTATTTAGTGGGATATGAAGGGTGTGCTCTATTATGAACTATTGGAACAGGGTCAAACTGTTACTGCTGATCGCTACAAGCAAGAATTGCGGCGATTGAACCAGGAAATCTGTCGGAAACGTCCATTCACATGCAAAGGATTGCGTACCGTGAAATTACTGCATAACAACGCTAGGCCGCATGTCGCGAAATCGGTCAAGGAAACGTTATTGACGCTTAGCTGGGAAGTTTTGGAGCTTCCGGCGTATAGTCCCTTCAGACTATCACATGTTTCGATCGATGCAACATGGTTTGTTTGCTGTACGGTTCCGGGCATGTGACGAAGTGCAAAAATGGGTTGACGACTTCATCGCGTCATACGAAGTATTGTTCATGGCTGGAATCCGTCAGCTGCCCGACCGATGGCGGAAGGTGATAGATAATGACGGCGCATATTTTGATTCGTAAAGGTGTTGTTTTTTTCTTTCAAATTACATGTTGCGTTGTCTTAAAACGCCTTAAAACTTATTTGTACACCTAATACAAAAAAGCAACTGAAAATCAATACAATGGACTTTTGCACACACTTACTGTAGAACAAGACATGTCAGTATTTGATGGGATAGTCCTTTTTCATGAGCACTAGAGCATACCTCTGGGCATCGTATGGATAGGTTTTTGCTCTAAATCAACAGAAGTTACACAACGTCATCCGTGATTTACGCTTTCAATTAACTCTTGCTTATATTTCTTGTCTGCTTCTTCTATATTTCCACACTTATTTTTCTCCACAAGTTCTCGATTGGGTTTAAACCAGGAGATTGCGCAGGCCAGTCAAAACGACGCACACTTCTGGTTGTGTACCAATTTTGCACAGTCTTCGTTCGATGCCAAGGGGCTTTGTCGTCCTGGAACTCGAAATCACCATGTAGAAATAAGTCAGCAGCACTAGGAAGCATTTCATCGGTTAGGATACCAATGTATTTGCTTGCATTCATCATTCCGTCAACAATGCATAGTCTCCTAACTCCAGATGCAGTGATACAAGACAAAATCATGACAGATGTTGGGTACTTAACGGTTCGCTCAGTGAACTCTGACTTGAATTCTTCGCCAGGATACCTCCTTACATACGAGGTGCCCTTATTTGCGGCAATGAAAAATGTCGACTAAACACTAAACAGCAGTTTTTTCCAGTCAGCCGTCGACCAGTGTCGATGTTGCTTAGCCCAGACAGCCAACTTTTTGCTGGCCATCGGACAGCAGCGGATTCTTCCTTGCTTTACGGCCTCTGAGTCTCAAGGATAGTAGTCGAAGACGACGGACTGTCAAACCAGAACAGGTCACCGAAGTACTCTCGGACCATTCTTTTGCCAGCTCCTGTGATGTCAGCATCCGATTTGCGTGGCGAAGTCTCTTAATCACTTTATTGTCTCTTTCCGATGGTGGTCGTCCACTACGTTTACGATGAACGACAGATCCCATTTCTTTATGACTCTCGATTATCCTGGACACGATAGAATGCTGGAAATTGACTTTTAATGCAATTTGTCGGAAAGAAAGACCTTACCGATGCAACGTTATGATAGCGTAACGGCCAGCAACACACCAAGTCTTGCATGCCATTGTAACTGGGGTGTGAATCAGGTTTCTGCCTTTGTATAGCCACACAGAGGATTAGAAAGTAACCAATAACAGTTCGGAACTACTCAGCTGTGATTGCCTATAAAGTTTCGGCCTCTGATTGGTTAATACAACTGAGTTCTCGATTTGGTCTTTATTTCAACCAGACATGGTGTGTTTGTTCCACACAAATCGTTGCGGAATTCTAACTGAACATAACACTGTCTGTAGTTCCAGGACACGAGTATAAGGTGCTGCATAGATGGCGTGCCTGTACGGCGCCCCCTTCATCAAGGGAATGTGCCGCCTTGTCTGCATGCATGTATCCATGGCTCAGGTATCTCGTAGGGTTCGAACCATTTGCCGACCAAGGGTCAATGTGAACTCGTTTTCGCAAGAGGGTTGTCACTTTTGAACAAGGCCATGACATTAGAAAGAAAAGTTCCATCCGTCTGTGACGTCACTCTCATGTTACACGCTCTGATACGTTGTTGTCGTGTATGAGGTCATACACGACAGCTTGGAAACCAGTCGGAAGCCTTGGTTTCCGTGTGACGTCACTAAAGGTGGGAACTCATCTCTCTAATGTCACAGACTTGGTTTGACCCATGGGTAAAAAAAAATGAAGGTTATCGAAGTTTACGGAGAAATTTAGTTTCGGAAGACTTTAGGTTTCGAATAAAACCAAAGCTTGAAGCCAAGAGAATTCATATTAACAGCAATACAAAATATCGTAGTATAACATGTGACTTGTACCTCTATTTTAACCTTCCTTTTGATTTTGTGTTTTCTCATGTAAATTTAATTACATCTTGTTTAAACGTTTTCTAAATAAACAGTACGTTATTTCCCCGAAAAGCTTTTACATTTTTGCTGCACTGACAGTAAGCCAGAACAACATGAACTGAAGACACTGAAAGGATATAGTGGTAAAGATTTGTGGAGATGCACAGAGACTGCGCGCAGATTGTGAAACACTGATATTGCTAAAGAGATTAGTCTGTTTGATATATGTGATCGACGAATAAGTATTGTCATGTGACTGAGAGCTGTGTTGATACTAGTGATATCATATTGTGTCAGCGGATTATATTGATTCCTTTGAACTTCTCGTGAGTGGAACATTAAAGGAAGAAGTTATCATTACACGTAAGTCTCTCTTTGCTGATTCATTCTACCTGGCCTTAGTATTTGCTTAGTGAATTTATGTTCACCGAAGTTTTTTACAAACAGTAGTTAGCTGCATGGTTAATCACTTAAATACAGCTTAAAAAACCTTGACTCTACAGACCGTTGTATTCCGTTCCCCTTCAAAACAAAGGTCTTGTTTTTCGGCAGGTTCAATCCCAGACAGTCATAGGATCTACCGCTCGAATAAGACTTGTCTGTTTTGTCCTGTTCCAAGAATTTCCCATTTCCCTTCTACTTCATGTTTCCGCTATTTTTTCCACCATATTTTTCGTGATCTTCCTAGTTACTTCCTGAGATGAAGAAAATTAGAATTTCTTCCTTTCTTCTCCACATGTGTCCGACCCGTCTTAGATGCTCTTTTAATTTTTTGCATTTGAAGCACTTTTCATATGTCATCATTCCTTCTAGGGTTTACCTTAATATTCCATTCATCCGTCTAAGCATTCTCGTTCCAGTTCCTTCCAGTTGTTGATGTTCTTTTTCCTGACCGTTCGAGTTTTTGATCTATCTAAAAGAGTATGTCCCGCATATTTTTAGATTTAATTTTTAACGGGCCTTTCTTATCACAGATTAGCCTCGATATCTCTTTCTACTGGTTTTATTTTGCTACGGCGCTCTTTGGCCAAGCGTGGTCCTTGCGCCATAAAAATCCACCAGCCAACCATTTTGCTATCGCTCTTCCCTAGTTGCCTTCTTGCAGCTGCAATCTTTTTGCAAGGTTGAACCTGTTCTAACTTCGAAACAAAACTGTCATCTATAAATGAAGTACAGGTCTTTCTATGGTAACTGATAATTTTGAAATTTTATAAATGTTTTGCGCACAGTTTGCGAGCTTTACGAAGTTTTTATTGTGACTTTTCTTCTAGCCAATTTTTTCTCGCAAATTAAAGTTACTGCTATCGTGCTTTAACATAAACATGACTTGAGGACGCTTTCTTTACCACTTTGTCAGCTTTTGGCGCGCTAAATGTGTGCCTAATTGACGTACGAACTTTATTTCTTAAGTTGCATATCTTTGTGGTGTATAAATCCGCTGTGCGGTGATGAGGGAGAAAAAGAAACAGCAGAAAAACGCAGAATGCGTCTACAGTAAGTCCCATATGTTGCATCGAGAATTTAAGACTTTCACAGAAAGTCCCGGTCATTTTAAACTTTTTAGTAACATCCAGACCGATATTTACGTCTTTCTGTCTAGGAACTGAAGTCACATTCAACGGGAAGTTGTTTAGGAATTTTATGGGAATGAACAGGCCTTCGAAGATGTATCTGCAGCTTCTTTTACAAATGTCAGATTTGTTGTGTCGAAGCTTTAATTATAACCTGCCCGAACTCCACAGATGCTGCAGAGAAGATGGGTGGTCACTTCCAATAATTTTGCGGAACATTTTAAAATTCTGACAGGGTGGTCTTGACAGTATAATTACTTACAACCGCGCAATAACACAGAACGTACCGACCACCTGTGATATTTCCAAAACGCTTCTATTTCCTTCAGTTGTTTATTAAATATTCTTTTGCACGCGGAATGGTACTGACAAGTAAAATGCATTTTAATGAGTTCTTCACAAAAAAGAAACTTTGCATGCTTCATCGTTGTGACTTAGCAAAATATTTTAAAATAGGTCAACGCTGTCAATCATTTGACTTTTGTTGTTGTTGAGTAAGGAATTCTGTGCTCGTGCGTATCATGAAAACTTTGCAGTCATGTCTTGGTAAAATTATACGATATAGTTACGCTGTTACAGAACTATTACGATGGGGTTTCTTTAGTTCCTTGTCGTTTGGGCTCGTCAAGTCTTCGCTTGTAAGGAAATCTATTATTTCCCGATGAAGAAATGAATGAATCATCAGCTAAAGAAGGACTTGTTCTTTTGCAGTGGAACTCTTTATCCAGTGCTGTATATGAGGAAGTCACGTATTCACTTATCCTGATTTATTTATCGTTCCTTATATAATGAACACTTTGACCTGTTTCTGCTTCCAAACCTTATCCCTTCCTTCTAATTCTATCTTGGCATCAAAGAAATCTTCCCCAGTCCTACGGGGAATTGGGAAATCCAAACCCTGATTCTTACAGCCTTCAAATCTGAATTAAATCTCACTCTGTGTTTTCTCCCTTCCTTCCAAATGAAGCGCGGTCGACAACCTTCCTAGTCCACTTTAACCCCTCTCTCATCCCTTCGTTAGCAATTTACTTTGCATGTGTGCGTTTTATCTTACGAATGTCTGGCAAGTTGCAGAACACCCGTTATTGCCACTTTGACTCATCGTGGGAAATCCCTCATTAAAACCTAAAGTTATAAGAAAAAGCCATGTGCTTGAATACTACCTCTACGAGAAATATGACGCTATAAAGCGATAAGATAATTAACTATTCACTCGCAGAGCAATAAATTAATATAAACTGAAACTTAGTGAACCGCTCGGATAGCTATAGTTTTCTGGACACCAGAAAGTGCCGAAGGAGTGGCTGGTTATCTCCTCTCTCATTAACACTGCTGACAGAAAACTAGTGAAAAGGGACCGTCTCAGTATTTGCTCAAAACCACTAACAAAAATGGAAATGATTTTAACTGTGAAATATTAAAAAAGTAAGAACTGTAGGTGAAATTAATGAGCCCAGGATTAGAACGAATACGTTTAAAAATGTATTCGTTGTAAATAATTTATTTGTGTAGAAAGATCAACAAGTAGACATTTTCTCCAGCATGATTTTCCGAAGGGTGGAGGGCTGCATGGTGTTACATAAGTTGTAACGTATTCGAATTTACCCTGCGAGCAACGAATAGCCAGGAAAGTTAAGTCCAGACTAGCCAGGAAAGAGTTTCAACTAGCCAGAAAAGTTAAGTCCAGGAAATAAATTTAAATGAGAGTAGGCGAATTCTGGGATAGTGCTGTGTTTAATGGTTAGGTGAGTTCCTCGAGGATGTGTTTATATAGACATCAATGTATAGTATGTGTTCGTGAGTATTTATGTATGTAGTGTTATACGTATGAAAATGGACAAATTTGCACCTGAACTGAAACGACAGTTTCACAGATCCCTGTATTCAGAGCAGAAACATTCTTTCTTAAACGTATATGGAATTCTTCTGAGTGTTTTCCTACCTAATATCTAATTACAATAACACCTTGTTTTGGGATTTCCATTCTAAAGCTAAACAGCAACGCTACTAAGAGTTGAAGACTTCCCACTGTAGGTCGATGTACTGGATAATATGATGGGAAACGATCGAAGTAAACACCCCTGTAGCTTCCAGGGTAAAGAACAAAATGTCTCAGCGCAAAAGCTCTTAAAACTGTAAAATCAGAGAGACAAGAACTAATTTCCTTGGGCAGCATAGAAATTATTTTCTGTTTCTTAATACCTACCCACATTATTACAACTACTTCATTTAAGGGAAAGCTCTTGCTGATTTCTTAAGGGAAAGCCTTCCTTCCTGCTTTTGCCACTGGCTAAAGTGAAGATTTCCTCAGAAGTGGCAACTCTGGATGGAAACTAGTTAGAAGGTTGTGCCCATGCCTTCTTCTTTTTTTCCATGAGCATGCGTGAAAACACAAATTTGGACTAAAAACACGGAGTCCGCGCCTCCTCACTCCGGAGTAAGTTGCTCTCCCAATTAAGCTACACGGACGGAGTGTATCGCTGCAAATTTGTCTTCTTGACGCATGCTTTATCTCTGTAGCACGTCACACATGGTAGATGACAACGGATTTCCAAAGCCCTCCTCATTCACATCCTAAAGTTAGTAACAACGATACCTTTTTTTTGCGCACTGATTGGCTGAAAAAAAAGGAGATCATTTTGATATGAATACGATCTTGAAATGCTTTCCCAATTAAGCTACACCAACGGAATTTATCGCTGCAGCTTTGCCGTTCTGACGTGTACTTCATCTCTCTAGTACGACACATTAACTCCTTCTTGAGAAAGGCGGGGCACGAAATCGCAGGTTTCGGGACCGCTGCAAACCATGTTTGCCGCCCCGGTGGCGCAGTGGTCTAAGGCGCTGGCCTCTGATCATTCGTCCGTAAGGGGTCCGGGTTCGAATCCCGGTCAGTCATAGATGTTGTGTTTGTCTTACGGCACTGGCTCTCTCCCTTCCCTGGAACCAGTGACCCTAAATTAGGGACGGGCGACTGCTTATAGCCCATTGAGTTGCTCACGGTGGTCGTTAAACCTCCAATCAAAAAAAAAAAAATCAAACCATGTTTGAAGCAACTCTCTGTAGAAGACTTCTCACAAATTCCAGACGATGAGTGGGAAAAGCATCACAATTATTATTATTATTATTATTATTTGAAGCAAAGAATGAATTCTCATTAATTCCAGATGATGTGTGGAAAAAACAACACACATTTTTCGAAGAACTTAACGGCCAGTAGATCCATTTTTACGTTCGGGCGCCAATGTGAAAACACAAATTTGCCGGTGGTGAGGCTCGAACGCGCATCCTTTCGCTCCGGAGCCGAATGTTTTTCCAATTAAGCTACACCGACTGAATTTATCGCTGCAACTTTGCTGTCTTGACATGTTCTCCACCTCTGTAGCACGTCACAGGTAGAAACAAATATTCTAAGGTGGGTTGGTAATGTTGAAAGAATTAGCGATGAGGTGTTAAGAGAATTTATTGAACCCAAGTGGTAGGAAAGAAAGGTAGAGGAAGGCGAACGAAAACGTGAGAGCGCCAGATTTAGTAATATCTCCATGAGAAAAAGATAATGAGTATGAAGTACAAAAGGTCTTGTGTGATACGTGTGATGGATGTCAGTGAAGCCCGAGTGTTGCGCCAAAATCGCCGTCAATGGAGACGGTTGATACATCAACAGAAATAAAATTCTTGGACCGTATGTTAGTTTTAAAATTATATTTTGCAGATGAGCTTTCTTTGGGAATTTAACCTCAGAACCTCAGAGAACAGCTTAGTGATATGTATAATATGTACTCCAGAAAAAACATTCATAGTCAGTACAGCATTTCATTTTAAATAAAACCTTCGCGCGAAGAAACGCACTTAAGACAAGGATGAGCTTGCTTTAACTTTCCTAAAGCAGCGAAAAATGGCATCAGCTATTCATTAAACTTTTAAAATGTTGGAGAATGAATTTCCAGCATTTATTACTTATAAATGATAAATTAATATTGCTTTTTGCTGTTGACCAAGGCAGAATTAATTCAGACTCGTAACCTCACTTTTTATGAAGAAACGTGACGTGTTGTGGACTCTTTTGCTGGCAAGCCACACAGAAAGGAAACATAGCAAACCTTAAAATAATCTTTGTGTTGACATTAACGCGAGAGTGATCGAGTACTTTTACAAATAAAGTGTAGTTGTGTTGCCAAAGATAGGGATATAATGCCATACTTCCTGCATGGGTGGTTGTGCAAAAAATTTTAAGCATTTCTGCTGTCAAAAATAAATAATGTTCTGCGCTTTTCTAACAGTTGAACGTTATTGAACTTAAAATGAGACGATGCGTTCTTGTATGCTGAATGAAGTCTCTTGGCAGTATCATCTCCTTTTATGGCCTTGACTGTGACTCACAGTTTCAATTCATCCGCCGTTGTCTCGAAAGAGCATTACTTACTTCACTTGAAATTTCGTCAAGAATGAGATGTCAGACGTTGCAAGAAAAAAACAATGAAAAAGAAAAATGAAGAAAGATGAGGTTCTTAGTAAGACATTTCAATGGAAAAATGTTGGAATCAAGAAGTTAGCATTCTTTTGACGGAAGTACTTAAGATAGCGTGTGACTCTGTTCCATCTTGAGCATGCAAATTGGCCACGCGCCTTAACATCGCGACAGCCCTTACTTGTATCGCTTCATCTATGGTTGTTTTGTGGTGCACTGTGAAACTGAAAAACAAAATGGGATATCTTTGCGAAGAATTATGATTCAAAACTGCAGGTATTTTTTTAAATTCCAGTTTTGCGGCCGTTGCTATTCCATATTCGGGAGTGCCTCATTGAAGTGAAATCGTTTTTTCAATCGCGTATAGCGCAGACCTTTTGTCTTTTTTAGAGACCGAGAAGAGAACACTCTATTAACACAAGGGACTTTCCAAGCAATATTTTCAGCAGAAAACTGCAGTGAAGAAAATTCGACGAAATATGGCTTACATGCAGGAAGGTACCCACCGTTTATGAAATTAAAGTTAATCTGTGCAGTTAATCTTCGAGTGAAATCAGACAATGTTCATAAATTGGGTGTGACGTGCCTGCCTCGCAGGACGCACATGAGATAAAGGCAGGTAGCAGTGAGCGCACATGTCTGTGTAGCTCAGTTGGAAGAGCGACTTACTCAGGAGTGAGAGGGACCCGGATTCGATGCTCGGCGCGGACAAACTGGTTCGTTATATGGGTTGTATTTGAGGTACAAGATCATTGTACAAATTATTGAAAATGCTGCTACGAGGTGATGACAATAGAACGAATTAATTTCCGGGGTTTTTTTTTTTTTTTTTTGTGGAAAAAAGTATTTTAATACATCAATTACTTAACAACGTTTTAATGTATACAGCGAAGAGCCAAAGCATTATGACCACCTGCCTAATAAGATATAGGCCCTCCACACACGTCGCCGAAACAGCTCTTACCCGGCGAGGATGGACGCTACAAGATTTCTAAAGGTGTCTTTTTGGAATCAGCACGTAACCAACAGATTCTTTAACTCATGTGAGTTACGTGGTTGAGCCTCCCCCAGATCAGATTTGCTGTCCCAACACAAACCATGCTCGATTTGATTGATGTTTGGGGAATTTGAAGGCCAGGGCAATACTTGGAAATCTTCCTCATATTCCGCTAACCATTCTCGAACAATCTGGGCAGCGTGGCATGGCGCATAATCCGGGCAGTGTGGTATGGCGCATTATCCTTCTCAATGAAGGCACTACTAGAGAGAAATACTGTTGTCATAAAAGGAGGTACCTGGTCTGCAATGAAGGCCATTGTTTCCTGGACATCAATGACTGGATCCAAAGTTTCCCAGCACAGCGTTGCCCAAAACATTACACTTCCTCCACCGGCTTGGTTTCGTCTCACCCTGGTGCCAACATTTCTCCAGGCAAACAGCGCACACGTACCCGGCCTATTCCACACGGTGCAATAGGACACGAAATTCATCACACCAGACGACCTTCTTCCAATAGTTCAAGGTTCAGTTTTGATGCTCGTGTGTCTACTGTAGGCGCTTTCAAAGGTGAACTGAGGTTAGCATGCGCACTCGAAGCAGCTTCATTTTCACCAGGGTTTGGTGCACGGTGAGTTATTACACATTACTCTCGTTGCCAGCATTCAAATCACCTGCGAGTTGCGCCACAGTATATACACTGGCGGAAAGTGAAAAAAGAGCACCAAGAAGGAGACGTCTGATACCAACGAAATTTATACAGCATAATAACGGAATACAGAGGATAACGTGATCAAAACATTATGTCAAAATACAGCTGTATTTGCTGGTAAACTGAAAAATAACATTTCCATGTAACATGGTTAGTACGAGGTTGAACCGACATGAACTACGTCACACGGTGCAATTCTGGTATGGAGTCTGTCGTACAGATGTTGGATGTAAGTTTGGGGTATTGAGTTCCAAGCATCCTCAACCTGGACGCGTAAATCGAGGATGGTCGTGGCTAGCCGTGGAGACCGGATAAGTCGTTGTCCCATAAAATCCCACACGTGCTCAATGGGGGACAAATCCGGTGAATGTGCAGGCAATGGAAGTTGTCTCACACCCTGAAGGGCATGTTGCGTTGCACGTGCCGTGTGTGGGCGTGCGTTATCTTGCTAGAAAACACCACGATGGACCTACCTTACAAATGGCACAACAACGGGCTGAATGATGTTGTTGATGTAGGAGGTGCTGTTTAACGTACCCGGTACAAACACTAGTTGTGTACGGGAGTGATAGCTAATCGCTTCCCACACCAGGAGACTGGGTGGAAACGCTCCCCTGTGCGTCTGCAAACACGCATACGGCCATCGGAGGCTCCCAAGCAGAATCTACTTTCATCGCTGAACACGACAGATCGCCATTGCGTTCTCCAGTGCAGAAGTTGGCGACACCAATGCAGCCATTCCTGACGGTGGACTGGAGTCAGAGGTGCACATGCCAGAGGCACACGTGTACGTAGTCCTGCATCCAGTAGACGGTTGCGGATTGTTTGCACAGTCACCTCAGGCGCAACGGCAGCTCGGATTTGCGTCGCAGTGGATGTTCTGATTGACAACGCCGCTCTTCTTATGCGTCGATCTGTCCGCTCATCAGTCCGTCTGTGACTCCCGGTTCCACGTCTTCTCGTGTGGGAATGTTCCTCGAACCATCTACGCCACCATCGTACCACCACCGATACTTCCCGTCCAATTCGCTCCGCGATACGACGATACGATCACCCGGCCTCGCGGAGTCCGACTAGACGACCTCGCTCAAAGTCCGATAACTGTTGAAATCGTACATGTCTTCCATGTCCAGGCATTGCAGCTTCTTCAGGGTCTTCGCACGTGTCCGTACGCCGACGGCTGACTACATTCGCTGCGCCGTACTCCGTAAATACCATCGACAATAATTTGCATATTATGCCGTGCTGTGGCGTAAGCGTTCATCGGTTGGTCCCGAAATTAACATCACACCTACGTAAACTCGACCCCATTAACATATGTAAATTACATGATCGTCCGCCAATTCCTTCTTGGGGTTCTTTTTCACTTTCCGCCAGTGTATAAAACATATAACACATTACTCTCGTTGCCAGCATTCAAATCACCCGCGAGTTGCGCCACAGTATTCCTTCTGTTGGCTCGAACCGAACGGGATAGCCTTCTCTCACCTATAGCATCCATAAGCCGTGGTTGGCCCACACCTTGCAGGTGGTTTGTGGTTTTTCACTCCGCGAACCACTTCTTGTACGTATTAAGCACTGCTGACCGTGAGCACCCCACAAGGCTTATCATCTCGGAAACATCCTGATCAAGTCGTCTGGCCATTACAGTCCGCTGCTTTTCTCATCTGAAGAACAATAACCCTGATTAACAGAGCTCAGTATCAGGTGTTATTTACACCGTTTCATGGCCTTCAAACGCGCCATCATTTATCTGCAATTGCTTTGATTTGCATAAAAATGCACTGGTCGTAATGTTTTGGCTCTTCGGTGTATATCGAATACATTTTTTGAAGAAATGAATGCCCTCATCCCCTCAACTGAAGTTTATTGAACATTCCTTCCATGATCCTCTCCCGTAAGGATCGCGAAATAACAGAAGTCTTTCCGAGGCCGACGGACGTGAAAACCATTGTAACGAGTGATCTTTTTGACATCAGTGAACCATGACTGTTTGACAGGATCTCCAACATGTTTTCAGCACGCCATTGGGTACGTCCTTTCAGAGAAATAACTAAAGATTGAACAACATTTTGACCTCACCTCACATGAGAAATTAAGCTTTTGTTTCATTTATTATTACTTTTAAGTGATGAATCCATAATTCAAACATATGCTGTCCAATTCGATAGAACCTTTAATATTGTCTGTGACTATGTCTTTGATAACCATTTCATTTTTGTGTCTTTTGAACTTTAACTACAGCAGTCTTTGCGTAACGTAATTTCCCTATTCGACTCGAACATGTTTTAACTAGCTTGTTCTCTCAACTTTCTGCTTGATAGTTTTTGTTATGGTGTCCCAAAGGCCCGAACTGTTTGCCGGAATGAAGGAAACAATATTTTCTAGATCGCTGTATATTGGTTTTGTTTCAGTCTCCATTTAGGCAGTGGGTTGCCTAGAGGTGTTATCCCTTACGGCATGGATTCCGAGGGTCTTTGTTTTTGTCCCGCTGCCGTTAAACACACACCATGGTTTGGAAGCCACGTAAAGCTACTGGTTTTGGGGTATATACCTCTCGTGTTAAATAAGCCTACACCATCCTTAGGACCTTGGCCTAAACCATTCATCCCATTCGGCCGGGACATGTGTTGCCAACCATTTCTTTCACTTGTCACACTTAGTACAACCTCAACAGCCATTTCTTTCATTTGTCACATTTAGTACAACCTCAACAGCCATTTCTTTCATTTGTCACATTTAGTACAACCTCAACAGCCATTTCTTTCATTTGTCACATTTAGTACAACCTCAACAGCCATTTCTTTCATTTGTCACATTTAGTACAACCTCAACAGCCATTTCTTTCATTTGTCACATTTAGTACAACCTCAACAGCCATTTCTTTCATTTGTCACATTTAGTACAACCTCAATAGCCATTTCTTTCATTTGTCACATTTAGTACAACCTCAACAGCCATTTCTTTCATTTGTCACATTTAGTACAACCTCAACAGCCATTTCTTTCATTTGTCACATTTAGTACAACCTCAACAGCCATTTCTTTCATTTGTCACATTTAGTACAACCTCAACAGCCATTTCTTTCATTTGTCACACTTAGTACAACCTCAACAGCCATTTCTTTCATTTGTCACATTTAGTACAACCTCAATAGCCATTTCTTTCATTTGTCACATTTAGTACAACCTCAACAGCCATTTCTTTCATTTGTCATATTTAGTACAACCTCAACAGCCATTTCTTTCATTTGTCACATTTAGTACAACCTCAACAGCCATTTCTTTCATTTGTCACACTTAGTACAACCTCAATAGCCATTTCTTTCATTTGTCACATTTAGTACAACCTCAACAGCCATTTCTTTCATTTGTCACATTTAGTACAACCTCAACAACTATTTCTTTCATTTGTCACATTTAGTACAACCTCAACAGCCATTTCTTTCATTTGTCACACTTAGTACAACCTCAACAGCCATTTCTTTCATTTGTCACATTTAGTACAACCTCAACAACTATTTCTTTCATTTGTCACATTTAGTACAACCTCAACAGCCTTTTCTTTCATTTGTCACACTTAGTACAACCTCAACAGCCATTTCTTTCATTTGTCACATTTAGTACAACCTCAACAGCCATTTCTTTCATTTGTCACATTTAGTACAACCTCAACAGCCATTTCTTTCATTTGTCACATTTAGTACAACCTTAACAGCCATTTCTTTCATTTGTCATATTTAGTACAACCTCAACAGCCATTTTTTTCATTTGTCACATTTAGTACAACCTCAACAACCATTTCTTTCATTTGTCACATTTAGTACAACCTCAACAGCCATTTCTTTCATTTGTCACATTTAGTACAACCTCAATAGCCATTTCTTTCATTTGTCACATTTAGTACAACCTCAACAGCCATTTCTTTCATTTGTCACACTTAGTACAACCTCAACAGCCATTTCTTTCATTTGTCACATTTAGTACAACCTCAATAGCCATTTCTTTCATTTGTCACATTTAGTACAACCTCAACAGCCATTTCTTTCATTTGTCACACTTAGTACAACCTCAACAGCCATTTCTTTCATTTGTCACATTTAGTACAACCTCAACAGCCATTTCTTTCATTTGTCACATTTAGTACAACCTCAACAGCCATTTCTTTCATTTGTCACACTTAGTACAACCTCAACAGCCATTTCTTTCATTTGTCACATTTAGTACAACCTCAACAGCCATTTCTTTCATTTGTCACATTTAGTACAACCTCAACAGCCATTTCTTTCATTTGTCACACTTAGTACAACCTCAACAGCCATTTCTTTCATTTGTCACACTTAGTACAACCTCAACAGCCATTTCTTTCATTTGTCACACTTAGTACAACCTCAACAGCCATTTCTTTCATTTGTCACACTTAGTACAACCTCAACAGCCATTTCTTTCATTTGTCACATTTAGTACAACCTCAACAGCCATTTCTTTCATTTGTCACATTTAGTACAACCTCAACAGCTATTTCTTTCATTTGTCGCATTTAGTACAACCTCAACAGCCATTTCTTTCATTTGTCACATTTAGTACAACCTCAATAGCCATTTCTTTCATTTGTCACATTTAGTACAACCTCAACAGCCATTTCTTTCATTTGTCACATTTAGGAGAACCTCAACAGCCATTTCTTTCATTTGTCACATTTAGTACAACCTCAACAACTATTTCTTTCATTTGTCACATTTAGTACAACCTCAACAGCCATTTCTTTCATTTGTCACACTTAGTACAACCTCAACAGCCATTTCTTTCATTTGTCACACTTAGTACAACCTCAATAGCCATTTCTTTCATTTGTCACATTTCGTACAACCTCAATAGCCATTTCTTTCATTTGTCACATTTAGTACAACCTCAACAGCCATTTCTTTCATTTGTCACATTTAGTACAACCTCAACAGCCATTTCTTTCATTTGTCACATTTAGTACAACCTCAACAGCCATTTCTTTCATTTGTCACATTTAGTACAACCTCAACAGCCATTTCTTTCATTTGTCACACTTAGTACAACCTCAATAGCCATTTCTTTCATTTGTCACACTTAGTACAACCTCAACAGCAATTTCTTTCATTTGTCACACTTAGTACAACCTCAACAGCAATTTCTTTCATTTGTCACATTTAGTACAACCTCAACAGCCATTTCTTTTATTTGTCGCACTTAGTACAACCTCAACAGCCATTTCTTTCATTTGTCGCACTTAGTACAACCTCAACAGCCATTTCTTTCATTTGTCACATTTAGTACAACCTCAATAGCCATTTCTTTCATTTGTCACATTTAGTACAACCTCAACAGCCATTTCTTTCATTTGTCACATTTAGTACAACCTCAACAACCATTTCTTTAATTTGTCACATTTAGTACAACCTCAACAGCCATTTCTTTAATTTGTCACATTTAGTACAACCTCAACAGCCATTTCTTTCATTTGTCACATTTAGTACAACCTCAATAGTCATTTCTTTCATTTGTCACATTTAGTACAACCTCAATAGCCATTTCTTTCATTTGTCACATTTAGTACAACCTCAACAGCCATTTCTTTCATTTGTCACATTTAGTACAACCTTAACAGCCATTTCTTTCATTTGTTACATTTAGTACAACCTCAACAACTATTTCTTTCATTTGTCACACTTAGTACAACCTCAACAACTATTTCTTTCATTTGTCACATTTAGTACAACCTCAACAACTATTTCTTTCATTTGTCACATTTAGTACAACCTCAACAGCCATTTCTTTCATTTGTCACATTTAGTACAACCTCAACAGCCATTTCTTTCATTTGTCACACTTAGTACAACCTCAACAGCCATTTCTTTCATTTGTCACGTTTAGTACAACCTCAACAACTGTTTCTTTCATTTGTCACATTTAGTACAACCTCAACAACCATTTCTTTCATTTGTCACACTTGGCGTTGCTATTCGTATAACAGTTTTCGTGACAAAATCGGTGTCCACATTCTCAGGCGCTTCTTGCACTCATGGTCCGTTCTATAAAATTTTACATAGCAGTAATCTCCATGGCAAGTGTAATGTTCGTGAATATACAGTACAGCTGACTGAACAGTACATAAATAAATTCTTAATAACTTAACTTTTAAGCGAATCAGGAGTCACTCTGATAACTTCAGAAAAGGTTACTTACTATTAGTCTTTATTCAGCAAAAAATTCTTTAGCACGAATCAGTCTTCAACAGCATAAGTGAAAAAATCTAATTTCTTGTTAGAGGACGTTTAACGACAAACAAAAACACCAACTCTAAATACTAAATACGCAGACGTCATGAAATCACAACTTTAACTACTTCAACTTCTGCAACTACTATTATATCATCATACTACCATCATCTCCACACCTTTGCTGCTGCTCACACATTATGCATCGTTCTGTTCTCATCTGAAACATCCATACGTCATACATTCTGACCTCAAGGTATTGCCAACCATACACTTGCGAGAGAGAAGATATCACGTTAAGTCTGAAAAACGCTAAAGAGAAGGAACGAAAATTTACGTAGAGAAAGAAACTAAAAAGGTAAGTTAAATTAGAGTATATATCAAACAATATCATATTGGGTCAAGGTCATGGATGTTGGCCAGTGGGGCAGGGAGGGGCCGTTGCTCCCTCCCATAGAATTTGGTGAAGTTTAATTTTTGCCAAAAATAAAAATTATCAAAGAAGCTTATTACATTTACAACGTTAAAGAAGCGAATCCGTTGTTCAGACTGCGGAAAGAAGGAAACTAAGTAAGTTTAGAGCTAGAGGATTTATTCATTTGTGATTTGCTTCATCACTGCATTTTCCCCCTGCGATTTTAGAGACTATAATCATATTCCTTTCATTACCTCTCTTGTACAGTTAAAAGACCTTTCTGCTCTTTAGGTGAGAGAAAGGCATGAGTACGCTTTGCAATACCAAATGATCGTCTTGCTGGTCTTTGCATGCTAAGAATTCATAGAAACAGAGCGAGTAACATAAAAGATCAGTTTGTTGAAAAGGTCATCAATGAGTTCGGGAAAGGAGAAAGACGATTGAAATTTTTATTTTCAAGAAAGAATAACTGAAAATAAGCAAATTTCATTCATTTTTAATCTGTTTATTTTCTTTCACGTATGAAGTGGTTTCTTTTAAACTAAAAAAAATTGTTGGGATGAGGGTAAGTATTCTTGTCTAAAATTTAAAAAGATATTATTTAATAACTAGCATCCCCTACCCTTAAAACAAATTCCGGATGGCGTTCATGGTGAAGGATCTTTCCCAAACTACCCTCATCGTTGTCCTGACGTCACTCACACGTGTTTTGTTAGCCTTTTCGCCAGGCAGGCAAGCAATGTTTCTCCGAGTACAATAAGACCGACAGCTCTAACGTTTCAGATAGGACTTTCTATGCTCCAACAACCGAAGTTGAACAGCGCCTTCCGTCAGGAGGGCAGCTAAGGATGACTGGAAAGCAGCAAACATTCCAGCCAACAAGTCCCCCATTTGTAGTTCGTATGCCGCACTTTGTGCAATAATGTAAGAACATCCATAGTCACGACACCGACGTCCACTGACCGAGAGATTAGTTGAGTCGGAGTTTTACGAGGAGGCTGCTTCACTATGACTTACGAGGCGGAAAAGGAAGGTGTAAACCACTGTTAACTGCAAATCAAAAACAGCGTAGACTTTAGTGGGCAAAACGGCATCTCTCGTGAACTACCAAGCAGTGGGTAAATGTTCTTTTCAGTGATGCATCAGAATTTCGCCTTAATGGGCATGAGAGTAGTGCCTATGTAAGGAGGTTCAAGCCCGAAGAATTCCATTTTGCCTTAATGGGAATGAGAGGTGTGCCTATGTAAGGAGGTTCAAGCATGAAGAATTCCATTTTGCCTTAATGGGAATGAGAGGTGTGCCTATGTAAGGAGGTTCAAGCATGAAGAATTCCATTTTGCCTTAATGGGAATGAGAGGTGTGCCTATGTAAGGAGGTTCAAGCCTGAAGAATTCCATTTTGCCTTAACGGGAATGAGAGGTGTGCCTATGTAAGGAGGTTCAAGCATGAAGAATTCCATTTTGCCTTAATGGGAATGAGAGGGGTGCCTATGTAAGGAGGTTCAAGCATGAAGAATTCCATTTTGCCTTAATGGGAATGAGAGGTGTGCCTATGTAAGGAGGTTCAAGCATGAAGAATTCCATTGTGCCTTAATGGGAATGAGAGGGGTGCCTATGTAAGGAGGTTCAAGCATGAAGAATTCCATTTTGCCTTAATGGGAATGAGAGGTAGTGCCTATGTAAGGAGGTTCAAGCATGAAGAATTCCATTTTGCCTTAATGGGAATGAGAGTAGTGTCTATGTAAGGAGGTTCAAGCATGAAGAATTCCATTTTGCCTTAATGAGAATGAGAGTAGTGCCTATGTAAGGAGGTTCAAGCATGAAGAATTCCATTTCGTTTTAATGGGAATGAGAGTAGTGCCTATGTAAGGAGGTTCAAGCATGAAGAATTCCATCCAAGTTGCTTAGTGACTACTGTTAAGCATTCGGTGAAAGCACGGTTTGTAGCTGTATGTGTGCACATGGTGTTGGAAACCTCCATATTGTCGATGGTAAGGTAAATGCCCAGAAATACATCTGGATATTAGAAAAGAAGATCCTGCCATCATCTAGAAGACCTTATGACGGCAGTTTTATTTTTCCAGATGACAATGCTCCCTGCCATCGGGCTAAAGTAGTGAGAAAAGTGGTTTCAAGAAAAAATGTTCCGCACCTTGATTGGCCACCATAGTCACCAGACTTAAACCCAATAAAAAATTTATGATTCAAAGTGTCGTATGAACTATAAAAAAGCAGCCATCACCCAAAATTCAACTCATTGAAGATGTAATTCAAATTTGGAATCGTATTGTTCAACCCAATCTTTTTCAAAATCTTGTTCACAGTATGCTATCAAGATGCAAAGCTGTGGTTAAAGCTAAGGCTGGGCAACAAAATGTTGGATACATTTTATAATTTTGCTTTATTATATTTCTGTATTTAAATGTTATTTCATTCCTTATGAATTATGAAAACGATTTGTTGCTGTAAACCTAAGTATTAGATAAATGATCCTTTTCCTAATAATTTCAACTTGGTCGTGATTTTTGTAATGTATCGTAAGAACAAAAAATAGCTTCAGGAAAAACTAAGACATTTTTGAAATTTCGCATCTAATTACATAGAAATGGTGAAATAAGTATAAAAATTAGTTAAACAAACATTTAAACTTAAAAGTTGATGGTTTTTGTAGGTGATGTAATACTTTTGCACACCACTGTATTTAGAGCATGCACTGCATGCGTTGCATACAACGACCGTCCACACGCTACTGCTACTTACTTAAGCGTTAAAGCGTAAATCTTCTTAAGTAACTGGCTTCACTGTAAAGCTTACTGAAATGTTCCCGATAGCTTAACGTCCTGTTCCGGAAACTTAACTACGCATGAAAGAGCTGGTTATGGACAGAATAATAAATAAGAGCCAGGTGAATTGAAAAAGATTACTTAATATGCCCACTATTTCTTTATTGGTCCTTTGCAAGCATATACACGGTCGCGTCACATTATTGTGACCAACAGCTAATACCCAAAGTAATCGCAGTGTGCAGCATGGACAACATCTAGACGGACTGGAAGTGACTTAATAAGGTGCTGGAAGGTGTTCACAGGTATGTGAAGCTATGCTGACTGCAGTGCACCTGACAGCTGCTGGAGGGTGCGTGGTGGAGGATCCATAGAGAGAACATCACGATCGAGGTGGTCTCACAGATGCTCAACTGGGTTTAAATCTGGGGAATCAGGGAAGTACTTTGAAGTCTTTATAGTGCCCTTCCAACCACTCTCGGACATTTCTAGCTGTGTGACACGTCGCATTGTCATGCTGGAAGATCCTATCCGCTCCAGGGAAGACAATCAACATGTATGGGTGTACGTGGTCTGCAACGATGGATTCATAATGAATTCGGTCCATAGTGCCTTCCACAGGTATGAGTGGACCCAGAGAACGCCACGAAAACATTCCCCACACCATAACGCTTCCCCCACCAGCTTGTGTTGTTCCAGCAATGATTGAAGAGTGTTTGTTCTCCGATGGTTTTCGCCTTATACGCCAACGTCCATCCGTTCGATGAAGCAGGAAACGTGACTCATCGGAGAAGACAATCCTTTACCAATCAGTGGAGGTCCAATTCCAATACTGCCGTGCAAATGTAAGCCTTTTCTGCCGATGCACCTTCTTTAGCATAGGTGCAGTGACCATCCGTCTGCATCGGATCCGCATAAGTCAGGGTTGTATGAACCACAGGCGGCGGAACCGCCCGGGCCACCAGGGCCCGGGTTCGGTCAGTAATTTTAGCCAAGAAATATTTTTGACATATGTGCGATTTTTTTGTTGGGATGTGCCTTAGAAAGTTGCCCTAGGTAAGTGGTCAGGTGGTCCTCATTCCTAACAAAGCTCCTTAGGCATTGTTTTTCTTATGTTTGTTCCGGCAAGCGGGAAGGGAGGGGTGCACCACGATTCGAAATTTCAGGCCCGGTCTACAAACTTCACTTTCCGCCGCCCCTGGTATGAACTGTCGTTTTATACACACTTCTGGTAGCCCCCTGGTTCATTCGGCCAGTGAGTTGCTTCACTGTAGCGTGTCGATCGGCCCTCACGCACCTTAGAAGCCGACGTTCACCTCTCACATCAATGGCACGTGGTGCTCCGCAGTTTTCACGTCGCCTATTCGCAATGGTGCCATTTCTCCAATCACGATACGCTTTAACCTCAACAGCACGCGAACAGTTCACAAACTGCGCTGTTTTAGAAATACTGCCACCCTTGGCCCGAAAACCGATAATCATCTCTTTTCCCAAATCTGATAAATCGCTCCTTTTATCCATAACAGCAACGAGTGATATGTTTTCAGAATGCGTACAGCACACCTTATATACCCTCCAAGCCAGTTCACGTGCCTTCTTTCATTGGCTACGCGCTGTTGACGTTAAAAGTAGGAGGTGGTCACAATAATGTGACTGAACTGTGTATATCTTTCGTTAACACACAGATTCAGTTGCTAATCTTGACCACCGCAAACATCGGCTGCAGAATATAACTCCAATTCACAATCAATCAACTATCGTTTCAATATCGAAATAGGTCAGGTGCTCGTGATACAGTATATTAGTGAAGTCTCGCCAACGCTCGATTAAAAATTTAGGCTGTAGAACGCGGAAGCATAAACATTCGGCGTGAGTAACTTAAATGAACCCTTCCGTACAAATCAACTTCTCCCGTATAAATCAACTCACCGTACTACAATACAAAACAGCAATCATATCCGTTTTAGCATATGCCATTCTCTTGACTTGTCGTCAGGTTGACACATCACAAATTTGCCGAGAGAGAAAATGTAACGTTTAGACTAGAATATGCTTAACGAGAATAAACCAAAGTTTACAGAAGTAGACTGGAACTTAAAAGGAAGGTTAAATGTACACATGAAAGTGCTAATTAGGTGCAGAATAATAAGTATACTTCACATGTGTTTATGCTTAAGGAGAGATACCAGCTACCTTACGAAGGAAGATGTCAGTAAGTGTTCAGGACCTGTACTTTCTGCATACGGATTACAATTGTCTAAGACACTGCGATGCAGTAGAGTGATTTAATAAACAATTCCTATACATAATTTATGACTACAAAACTTGTGGTTTTGAGATAAAATAAAAATACCAACGTTTACCACAATCAAAGGTGTATTATATATCGACTATAGTTTCGCAGAGCTATTGGCCAATAGCTCTGCGAAACTATAGTCGATATATAATAAACCTTTGATTGATTGTGATAAACGTTGGTATTTTTATTTTATTTATTTCCTATACAGTTAAACATTTCTTCTCGAATGTTTCTTTTTATCTGTTTACGTCCCTCTCTTTACGTAGCTATTTCATGTCAGTGTACCAGACCGTCATTTTTATCCATATTCTCCGAGGACGGGCGGAAAGAAGTTATTTTGTATTATGCACTGGTATCTTCATTAACAAGAAAAATTGATTGGATACAGTATTGGAAATCTGACAGAGTAATTTAAGGTAAAGTAGCCACTCCCGACATTTGATGAGCTGCAAAGAAATGCATTGCTCAAGAGAGAAGCGGATAAAATAAAAATTCCTTTCCTCCAGTGGCGCCTGGTAGCCCCACATCTCGTCAGAGTTATGGAATGGTTGCTCTCTGGAGACAACATTAGGGCCAAATAGAGCATTTTCTTGGAGGTCCGGACATTTAGGAGGAAATCTCCAGCCTGTGAGGGCATGAACGTATCAGCCATGATGTCTTGTCCTCAGATATTTATTTCTGAGTTTATCTTTCGCGCAGTTCACACGGTACACCTCCCTCCTCCCTCCCAAGTGCCAGGTGCTTAGCGGGGAACACCACCCTAAGGTACCGGCATTTCGAGATCGTTAAGATGACGGAATTATTAAGACCACCTTCTCGCCGGCCACCAGTTACAAAGGCAGCACAAATTCTACTCAGCGAAAACGGTCGCCGCTTAGAGGTTAACTCGCCCATAGAGATAGCGTTAGCACCGTTCTTTCTGCCCCCCCCCCTTTTTTTTCGCTTCCTTCTTTTCGCGGCGGCTCTTCGAATATTTGAGATCTGATTTAGATAATCACCGTGAGACTGAGATTAAACTGCAGTAGTCAGTTCTCGTCCCTTTTTTTATATTTTGGTTTCTTTCCTTGTTTGCCAAAACCACGCTTTGACTACAGTTTGTGAAGTTGCGCAAACGCTTCCTTAAAAGGCCACGGAGCATTGTCACGTGATCGACTGATCCGTCCTCTCGACGAAACTCGTTTCTTCTGGGGAAAGTCATGAATGTTTAGTTGCCTGACGTAAAAAAAGATAAATAAATAAGGCGCCAGTTGTGTGAGTTATATTGTATAAGGGAGAATGCCCGCAATCAATCAGTAACAGAGATTGATTGCACTGATATATAATATTTGAAATGTGGAGTCAATATTTTCAAACATTTTTCTAGACTTAGTGCGAAGAAAAGTTCACACGACGATTATGCGCACCCATAGAGGGAAGAAGAATCTGCCCTCCTCTGGAAATCGGACTGTGTCCATTTTTTTCTTGGAAGGTACGTGAAAACACAAATTTGTAGGTGACGGGGATCGAATCCGTTCCACCTTGTTCCGGACCCAGTTGTTTTAACTGACGGAATGTATCGCTGCAGGTTTGTCGTCTTGACCCGTGCTTACCTTTCTATAGTTCGTCACATCATCTCCCTCTTATTTTTTTATTATTTTATTTTTCGAAACGAAGAAGGAATTTATCAATTCCACACGATGTGAAATTAGTTCCAGGCGATGTGTGGAGCAAACATGACACATTTTTGCGAAGTACCCAACGGCAAGTAGATCCATTTTTCACAATCGGGTGCCAATGTGAAAACACAAATTTGTCGATGGCAGAGATTCGCCTCGTCGCTCCGGAGCCAGTTGTTCTAACCGACTAAACTACACCGACGGAATGTATCGCTGCAGATTTGTCATCTTGACAAGTGCTTCACCTCTGTAGTACGCCACAGGTACTACAAAGATTTTACGATAACACTAATTCTCATTGCTAATTTTTCTGTACCACTTCTGAATGCGTGTGTATTGAGTTAAAAGGAAAAACTTTGGGAATGTCCAGTAGAAAAAGCGAAAATTTATGGTAGATACTGTAGTAGCGATGAAGTTTCTCATTGTATGTTGGAGAACAACATTCATATCCGTACAGTTGGCAAGGCATGAAAGGCGAAGTGGAAAATATATAATCCCAAGCCCAGCTATGCCGTCCCATTGACGCAGATAGCTTCTGATCATTGGTCCGAGATGGCTTCGGGTTCGAATCCCGGTGAGGTATGGATGTTGTGTTTCCCTTACGGCACTGGCTCTCTCCCTTCCCTGGAACCAGTTACCCTAAATTGGGGACGGCGACTGCTTATAGCTCACTGAGTTGCTCACGGCGGTCGTCAAACCTCCACTCAAAAAAATAATAATAAGCACAGCTATCCATTGATGGGAAAATATCCCTCGAAATTTTCTTCAGAAATTTGTTTTGATGGTATTTTTTTTATTTTTATTATTCTTGATGGCCAAAAGGATCAAACGAAGGACAAAGAAATTTTCTTATTGTCCCAACATTCTGTCTAATTTCATTTATCCATCTTTTTAATGTAGTTTTTGGGTCTTTTGGTTTACAATTAATTTTATGCATTGAGAGTGTGTTAAAAACTGTTAGATAACAAAAAGGCTCATGGAAATTTGCGCATGGTGTTTGTGTATGTTTTTCGTAGTTAGAATTTCTGTTTGCCCTCCTCCTGAAGACTAAGCTATGGTCGCCTATGACGACGATAACTCGTAAACAAGAAAGTTGACACCGAATTTTCGGGTGTAATAAGCAAGTCTTTTGAATCCGTTCTGAGGCAAATAAAATTTATCAAAGCTATTCAAAGTCAATCGAACCGGTATGGAAAACAATAGATCTGACCAAAGAAAGAAGATTTTCAATCGGGTTTTTAATCTCTCAGATATTGCTCTAAACGGAATCGTGAGCTTACAAACTCTTAGAAACAGAGATATCGACAAAAATAAGATGTGACTTTACGTCCCCTGGTGGGAAAACCATGCATTATTTTAGGAAGAAAGTATTCTCAAAAGGTTTATCCGTATAAGCGGTATCGGTGGTTGAAAAAAAATTAGTCGAGTTTTCAGGAGCCCAGATTTTGCTACAAATACATCAGAAGCAAAAATTAACACTTATTCCCCCTGGTGGCCAAACCATTCTTTACCAAACATTAGAAATTATGTGAAAAATATTTTCCATCAGGTCTTGTATGCGATACAGGAAGAATTTTTCAAATCAGAGCTTTAGGAGCAGAAATAACGCAGAAAACGCAGTTTACCTTTGTGCCCCCTAGCGGAAAGTGTATGATTTACTTGAAATTTTTGAATTTATAGGAAACACTATCCAAAAAAGAAGGAATTTTTCAAATCGGACTCCTAGAAGTAGAGATATTGACAAAAATAAGATGTACATCTACGCCCCCTGGCGGAGAAACTGTGGAATATTTTAAGAAGAAAATATTCCGAAAAAGTTTATCGATGTGAGTGACATCAGTCCACGAAAGAATTTTTTAATCGATATTTTAGAAGCTACGATTTTATAGCAAATACATCAGAAGCAAAAATTAACACTTACGCCCCCTGGTGGCCAAAGTATTCTTTACCAAAAATTTGAAATTATATGCAAAAGATTTTCCATCAGGAGATGTATGCGCTGAAAAAAAAAAATTCAAATCGGAGTTTTAAAAGAAGAGTTATCGGGGAAAATGTAATTTACTTTTACGCCCTCTAGCGGAAAATCTATGCGTAATTTGAAAAAGTAACTATATCTAAAATACTCTTCGACATAAATGGAATCGAAAGATATACATTTTTTTTCAATCGGATGTTTAGAAGCAAATATGTGGAATAAAACGTATTTTTGAATTCGACATCATCTGCATTTACGCCCTCTACCGGCGAAATTATACATCGTAAAAAAAAGGAAATAAAGGATCATCATTTGCATATTTCAAGCTTCCCAATGCAAAAATAATTTTTCAAATCGGACTAATAGTTGCTGAGATATCGTGGGTACAGACGGACAAACCGATAACAGAAGCACGATCTTTTTTTACAAAAGACGTGCTAAAAAGGACATACCTCGTTTCTAACTTGCTTGTTGAGATGCTCTAGCACATGAAACCTACTGAAAAATATTTGAATCAGATGGCTAGTTCGTGTATAAAACGGATGACATTGTAACATGTTTTTTTATTACGTAACGTCTTGTTTGTTTCCTAGTAACCTCCGTGACGCCAGTGCGACAGAGATAATGCTAATTAGCAGGCTGTTACGACATTACACTGTCAGAGAAACCGAATGCCTTGTACTTCTTTAACGTCACAGCTTTCATTTCTTCGGCGTTAAATATGGTCGAGAACTCGATCTAATTACATCTGAGCTGATGATATGGCATGTTGCAAGAAAAAAATATGTCCCCAAAAGATTTTTAAAAATATTCCACTGTTTTTAAAATTGCCCTTTCAAATAATTCTTGCATTCGAAAAATTGTCATTTTTTAATAAAAAAAAAGTGGCCTTTTCAAAAATCAACTGATGAAAAACTGCTCTTTTGGAAACTTGCAAAACTATTATGCAATCTACAAGAATTTCAATTTTCTGGGATTTTGATATTTTCAAGCGCTAACTTTGAAAATTTTCAGCTGTTTCAGAAATTTTAAAATTTAGATCGATGGCATCAACCGTCTCTTCTTGCTGTTCAGGCTCAATTTGCGCAGTTAAAGTGGAATTTTGTGGCTCTAGAGTCGAACTCGGGTAAAACGCATCCTCGCTCAAGCAGCCTGGACCGACATACCTCAAGCCCACATCCAAAGCCTCTTTCGTTCGATGCCGCGGCGTGTAGCGGCCGTTATTGCCAGCCATGGGGGCCACACAAACTATTGATGTCTGCGTGTTCCGGAAGTCGCACGGGCCTGTAAGCTCAATCGTTTCATCTTTGTATCTGTTGTTATGTGTCCAGTAATTCTGGCTTTGCTATCTCGTGTCCTTCTTGGTGTTGCATTTTGGGTGGCCAGCAGTGTAGATGATCATGTCTGCAAAAATAGAGAAAACTCTATTCTGTATAAAAACATACTAATGTCTTAACCGAATGTTCATACTGCAGATATGGCCGTCCCGGTGGAGAGTGGTCTGAGGCACTGTCCTTTGATCCTTTGGTCCGAGCTGGTCCCGGATCGAGGTATGAGTGTTGTGTTTGTCTGATGGCGCAGGATTTGACCATTCTCTGGAAGCAGTGTTTTTAAATAAGGGTCACACTAGATTATTATTTTTTTGAAAAAAATCAGGTGTGGACTGTTTTACTCACTTCTTCACAGCCATTTTCACCTCATCTGTGTCATCAAATTGTTGTCCCTGGAGACTGTCCTTCATTGGATCGAGCAAGTGGAAGTCGGAAGGCGCCAGATCTGGGCTGTACGGTAGATGAGGACCACCAATAAGATTTGTTGCGAAAGATGTGTGTGGTCTCGCATTGTCATGGTGAATCCTTCTCAGGTTCTTGTTCGGTCTCTTCCTCCTTATGGCTTCTGTAAGCTTCTTGAGTATCTCAATGTACCGCTCGCTGGTCACGGTGCGCCCACGTTCCAGAAAATCAAGGCGAATATCCCAAAAAACAATCACCCTGACTTTCTTTGCTGATTCCGGGTTCTTGAACTTCTTAGGCCTTGGTGAAGAGGTGTGACGCCATTCCATGGATTGATTCTTCGTTTCCGGATTGTAAAGATACGCCCACGTTTCATCCCCTGTCATCTGATCGAGAAAAAGAACGTGTCTTTATTGGCTTCAAGCGCTTCCAGCAGATCAAACTTCAACTCTTCTCTCCTCTAAATCTGCAATGAAGATGGGTTACTATAGAGGAAGAGTTACTCTATCAACATGGGCAATTTGAACGACGTCTTTCAGTTAATAAAAAAATTATGCCCACTTTTGCATTACTTTCGTTATAAGCCTTGTATGATCACTCAGCAGAGCTTCTCACACGAATCATATTAGTTCTAATGCAAAGATCATGTGAACTTTGTCTGGACGCCAGTCAAAATAAAGTTATTGGTGGTGGATATTCCGTGGTTTTAAGAGAAAAAAAAAACGAGAAAAATTAAGAAGTCCTAAGGCTGAGTGATGAACGCTTAGGGGGTGGAGCACATTCCTACTAAACTGCTCGCCATCTATTACTGGCTCTAGTAAAAGTAATACCCTGAGCTCACACTGATTCGTTCTGGGAATAACACAAAATCTCCTAAATCCACCTCATAATTTTAGGAAAAACTGCGTAGAAGTCACTAAATTGCTGTGACCTTGCTAGTTGCGTCAGTTCAGTTCTTGCTAGAGGAATCGTGCAGAACGACAGAGCGTTGTTAAAATAAAAATATCATACAGTGTTTGACTCTCACCTAACATTCTTGCCTTTGTTTAAAATTGAACTAATTCAACAATTTTAATATAAATTGATAAAAGTAGTAATGAAAATTTAATAAAAATGGTAAACAAAAAAAAAACAACAGACAACGTTTTAACTGCAGGGCCTTTGAAAAAATTGAGAGAATTCTTCCCGTGCTGTATTTTCCTAATTCGTTCACCGCTAAGGCGCTTTTTCTATTTAAAACTACATCACTGATCATTGTGACTCGTGTGCGTCCTTGTCCCAGGTTTCTTATTATTAAATTGTTCCTGTTTCTTGGACCCGTCTGTAGAGATTGGAGGCCACTTGCTTCGACACATACAGCCATCTTGCTCCCTTAGCTTGCGATTGCCCTGCTTCCAATCTCCCGATCGCTCTTCACCGTACAGAGTCTTTTAAATGATGGCACGGAGCCATTCTCCCACTAACAGTCCAACTCAAGCTTCAATTCTAACAGTCAAACTCAAACTTCAATTCTAACAGTCCAACTCAAGCTTCAATTGCCGCACTCCCCTCAGAACAACGTTTATCGAGGTCACGTGTCTGCCAGCTGGATGACGTACGGTCGTCATTTGAATATTTCCACAAGACTCAGCACAATGTTGCTTTGATACATCAACTTAGTGTTTACTCTTGTACATATCTCTGAAAAATCTTTACAATTGGTCTTCTCGGTTTGGCATATTCTCGAATTTGTATTTGTCGTGTAAATTTTGGATGCCACTTTATGTTGTATTTAAGTCATATCTTTGATTTTCCTCAAGTCTTTTTTATATATACATGCAACAGCAAGTTAGGACACAGTCGTGTTATATGTCTGTGCTGCAAGGCGATTAAACGCAAATAAAAATCATCGATCATTTGGGAGAGAAAATGTTTTTCTTCCCGAGACTTGAATTCTCTGAGACGTTCTACCAGTAAATGTTCGTGAAATTTCTGTTTCAATTGGAAAGATACGATTACGAGGTTTTTCCTAAAAGTAATACCGCTTTGCAAATAACTCCTGTCAGTTGAGGTATTTTAATGAAATTAGATATAAAAAATGCATTGTAATATGGTGAATGATATAGTGCTACTAAAAACAGTCGCTTGCTGAAATTGAGCGTTTACACCATCGTACAACACAACATGTGAAACCATTTTCATTCGGTCCAGGATCTCACAGCCTGCTTGACTTCATCTGTATCCCCGAAACGTTGACCATGGAAACTTTGCTTCATAGGATCAAACAGGTGAAAGTCAGGTGAAAAATCAGGGCTGTATGGAAGATGTGGGGTTACTGTCCAGTCTACTCTGTCAGTGGTCCAAGATGTTTCAAGTGAGGTGTAAGGTCGGGCATTGTCGTGGTGTAGTAAGGTAGAACGATATCGGATATCTTCTTGCGGATAGTTTCCATGAGCTTCAAAGTGCCTCAATAGAGCGAGAACTGTTGGCATTGCCAGCTTGTTCAAGAAATTCAACAAGAATGATGCCTCTGAGATCTCAGAAAATTTTCAACTTTACTTCTTTTCGGTTGAAAACTGTGTTTTGAACTTCCTATGCCTAGGTGAGCTCTTGTGCCATTACTTCACGTACTACACTTTTGTGGTTGAGTCATAAAGGAATGCCAAGGTTACATCTCCAGTAACCAGATTGGAGAGCCAAACAGAAGTCATCGCTCTTTCCACGTTAATAAGTGAGTCACGCAAAAATTATCATCGGCCGCCACCGGGAATCGAACCCAGGGTCTTCCAGTTACGCCCCGGACATGCTGCAACTGCACCACAACGGCTTTGAATTCTCCAGACACACACAAGTGATTAACTGCCAAACCACATGGCAGGTTGTTTCATGGAGCTCCGCACAGTGCTGGGGATTCACCAAAAGTTCCCGACAGGTCTCTTTAGACTTTGACCTTTTGCTTCCGATGATCATGGGTCAATGGCGTGGAACCCACGTTTCGATATCCCAGGTCATGAATCATTATTTCCACAGCACAATGACCAATCACAGTGCGGAGCATCACATATCTCCCGAATGGTCACACGTCAATCACCCCGAATGAGTTCATTAACTTGCCGTTGTTTGCCATCGATGACTGCGGTTAAAGATCTTCTGCTGTGTTGTTTATTGGCAACTAAAGTTTCTTCTACTTGAAAATTCTTCATCCATTTTGTAACATAGCTAACGTCGATTGCCATATTTCCATAAACCCTTTTTACCCTCACACGGATCGTCGTTGCCTTAAAACGTTCCATTTCCCAAAACTCAATAGCACATCTTTGCTTTCTTCGAATATTCATCTTTTACCTTGACCAATTTAAACATAAGAAGGTGCACAGTTACTCAAGAGGTCAATCTAGAATATCTTCAAACTTTCGTATCTGCAAAATGACTGGATTTATTAGCTAAAAGACATTACTTTTAGGACGGCACTTGTATTTAATAATGTTTCAAATTTATTTTTAATTGGAAAATATCACATTTATGAACATTTGTGCATGTAACTGGAGAAAAACCGGTGTCATAAGCAAACTGTAAGTTGCAATACCAAAGAAAGAATTTTCCAATGTCCGTGTTGTTCAATTTCTAAATGTTCGTGCCTTTGTAGAAAACAGTATGTTAAACTTTTGTGCTCTGAAATTAAAGCAATATTTAGAATTTATTCACATTGTAAGGACAAAACCATTAACATGTTATTTACTGAAGATGACAATCCGATGATGGTTATATTCAAATTAATCGGAAACTTGAGACTTGGTTGTTCCGGGTGGTGCAGTGGTTAGCATACCCGGGCGCTATCTGAGAGACGCAGGTTCGAGTCCCGCTACAGGACGATGAAATTTTCAAGTTTTCGGATATTATCTGACTTACCATCCTTGCCACATTTACACAAAAAATCGGATTATCATCTTCAGGGTTTGTAATATATGGTGTAATCCCGTATTTCTTTCATGATGTTATTTATTGCTTAAAAGAAGCTTTTCAATACAGTTTTCTTGTTACACGGAATCGTTGAATCAAGTAATGTTTTTAGATGTTTGTGTCATGATGTAAGGGATTTCGAAATATACAGATACAATTTCAGTTTTTGAATTTTAAATAGTGATAATTCTAAACTGTTCTTATCTGTACTTTCAGACATACGTCGTTCGGTATAAACACGGTGCTAGTCTGATTCCAGTGACTGTGGTACTGGACTATAAACGACAGGTGCAGTACAATTTCTTTTTTTCTCCTAATATTTTTTTCTGCGTACATTTGGTAATTATATTTGATAATATGGTGTTCTACTCTCCCATTTCCTCCCTTTATTTCATACAGGGTGATCCGTTTGGGTAGGGATAATTAAAAAATGCTGTGGTATGGCTTGTAACAGATATTATGTCAATATTTGGGCAGAAATTACCTTTATGGATGAGAGTTTGTCTAGGCCTCCACATACCCCCCCCCACCCCTTTTGCGGACTTAGCAGAGTTTATACCAGGATCAATTCTTGCCAGGTGTTTCTAACATCTGCGAAATGATGTGTGCGAACACTGCAGTACGGAGGTCAGAGAACACTGTACGATCAGGACCCTACCTGGACATGCCGCAGATCTTCTTGATACCATAACTGGATAACGATGTTCTTTTGCAGCAAGAAGGGGCCCCACCCCACTGGTCACTAGAAGTCAGGAACTTCCTTAACATCACATTCAGTGACAACTGGTGTGGCCACGATGCATCGTGGTCCGAATCGCTAAAAGCCTGGACAAAGATCATTTTTCGAACTTCATATTTTAAACACACAATTCGCTTAATAATAATCCTCAGTAGTCATTCTGATAGGACTAAGTGTTTTTGAAAGTATACTCCAATGGTTCTGGTCAATACTTAAGTTCACAAGTGCTGTAACTCTTTCTTGATTAATTTTACAATTCTGTAGGTGATTTTGTTTACATTGTTTCTGACTGAACAATGCAAAATAAAATACTAAGTGTATTTTTTGTGAATGTGTTATGGTCTTATATATAGGGCACAATTACAATTTTTAGTGTTTTTTGTTTCTAAGTACTGATAAAAAATACAAATTTGAATGCCCGTATTTTGCGAAAAAACAAAAATGTTTTTAGAGTTTTAAAAAATGGCCAAACATGTCCACCGCGAAACTTACAAATGTATATTGGTAGATAATTATAAGTCTATCACTGAAGGTTTCATCTGCAACACCTTGCAATGCTGTGAACTATGACCTTTTGTTTGTGAAGCTTCCTTGTTATTTATGAGCAGCCAGCTGCTGACATCGGGAAGGTGTTCTCCCGCTATACGACTCGCGGGCGCTGAGCACTTCCTGAAATTTATGTTTGTTTACTCAAAGGGTGGCTTGTCGGTGGTATACCACAGACCCTTGATTTCTTCAGTTTCCAGAGGGCTGTTGTTTGTATCAGGTCAGTGAATAGTGTGTGACAATATAGTGTTTGAAAAATGAATTTACATGTTAGTCGCAGAGAACTTTACGAGAAAATGAAAGAAAAGAATAATGAGACCAGTGTGCTACAAGAAGAACATGTTGTGCAATATGTGAAGAACAAATTTGAATTAAATTTGGACAGTCAGAGCACAAAATCTCTACACAGCGTAATAAGGAATGAGCTTTTTTCTTAAATACTATCAGCTTTGGAAGAAATGTCACCGAACTGAAAGCATGTTTCTTCGTAAATATTCAGACTGGTTACAGCAAGAAATTGAATTGCCATTTACAGACTTTCCTTCCACTTCTCCGGAAAAGCGTGGACGTCCTTCGAAAGTATTTCAGCAATTAAGAGAAAGAAGTAAGAGGTGGAAAATTCAAAATCTGAGGGAGAATGTGGGTGCTGCGGAGCTTTCATATGCCACAGTGATGAATTTGAGGGCTGCAGGTGACGAAAATGCAGCAAAATTATTAAAACAAGTGACCACAACAACACCTACCAGAGGTAAACAAATTCGTGACTTATAGTTGAAGAAAAGAAAACAAGCCACGAAGCTCTCAGAAGAAGAAGCGTTATCTATGATAGTAAGTACACATTTATCAAAACATCAATACATGTCTATTAGAAAAATGGCAATTAATCACAATGACTTATATCCAAGTTATTATGCAATTCTGAAAGCAAAAGACGCAACTTATCAGCACAAATATAAGTGTTAGTGAGAGTGCATGTGAAGTGAAAGTTCAGAATTTATTGGACCATACTGCTACCCGAATTTTGTCATTTCTACCTGAAAGTGAGCCGTCTAACAACGAAAAAACTTATATTTTACATTGTAAATCGGGTTTCGACGGTAGCGCTGTATAACGTAGTAAATTTCTCCGTCATTTTTGGTCTACGCCGGGATTCGAACCCGAGTCCGCTTATTCCAGAACAAGTCGCTCTACCAACTGAGCTACGCAGACGTTCATTCTGATTGCTATTTGCCTTTATGTCGTGTGCGTCCTGCTGGCAGGTACGTCACAACTGGTCATTCCCAATACAAGCAGAAATTGGTTCAAAGCTGCAGTAGTGATGAATATTTATTTATGACATCTATCGTTCCCTTACGAATGGTTGACAGTGAAACGGAAGATTACGTATGGAAAAAATGAACGACCTTCATCAACCCGTTTTTGTAGGCCTATTCGTCTCCAGTGGCTTCATGAAACCCCTGCAGTTGCCCAAGCAGAAAGAGAATACATGAACGAACAAATTAAAAATTTACAGCCATTAAGAAGGGACAACGTTACAGTACAGTATTCTCTCATATTGTCAATGATTGATGGGAAAATATGTGATGCTCTGACCCAGTCATCAAGCATGAAATGTTACATATGTGGCGCGAAATTGTCGGACCTGAACAAGTTAGATTACGCTACACAAGTGCCAGAGGATACCTCTTCCGTTGTGTTTGGACTGTCTATTCTTCATGCCCATATACGCTTTTTTGAGTGTATTCTGCATATCTCTTACCGCTTAGATTTTAAGAAACGGAAAGCGAGTAAGAAAGATGGAACCCGTGAGCTTCTGGAAAAAGGGAAAAGAATTGTCCAAGATTCCTTCAGGAATAGACTAGGACTTATTGTAGATGTCCCAAAACCAGGCTATGGAAACACGAATGACGGCAATACCGCCAGAAGATTCTTTACAAATCCCGAAATAAGTTCCGAAGTGATTGGAGTAGACCAAAATTTGATTTCTCGTTTTGGAAATATTTTGACAGCAATTTCATGCGGCCACGAAATAAATACAATGAAATTCAATATGTACTGCATGGAAACAGCACAGTTATTCGTGAGATTGTGTCCCTGGTACTATATGCCACCCACGGTACATACAATTCTTGTTCATGGATCCGTAATTATGCAGGCAGCGATTTTACCGATTGGAGAGCTTTCAGAAGAAGCCATTGAGTGTAGAAACAAAGATGTGAGAAAATTTGGAGAAAGCTTTACCCGAAAAATTTCACGACAAGACAGCAATTTGGACCTCTTTCGCAGGTTAATGTTGACTTCTGACCCATTAATTTCCAGCTTGGGAGGACTACCAAAGAAAGAACAATTAAAACTACCTTCGGAAGTGCTAGGTCTATTGGTAATATCCGATGAAGAGGAGGAGGGGGAAGAATACGACGAATGTGAAACATCTGCTTCAGAAGGCGAATGACCGACTGGATATCTGGACCCTTCTTACAGTACTGTGAGTAATTATAATTCATTAAAACACTTAAATAAGCGAATATGTAGTTATACCACTACAGTTTCTTTCGTTTAAGACGTACAAATATTTTTGTCCGCCTTTTTTCCTATCCGGACCACTGTGCGATGGCCCTATTCCTTGGCGTGCAAACTCCCTGGAGCTCACTGGGGGTTTGTGAAGAACATCGTCTATATGCACAACAACCTCAAAACCTGGATGATTTAAAGGTGAAAATTTCTGCAGCGTTCGCACAAATAACTCTGCACATGTTAGAAAACACGTGGCAAGAATTGAGCACCCGCTTTTAACTCTGCCGAGTCAGCAGAGGTTGCTATGTAGAGGCCTAGACAAACTCCCATCCATAAAGGTAATTTCTGCCAAATTTTGACTTATTATACAGTATATTATATCCGTTATAAGCCATACCACAGCATTTTTTAATTGCCCTACCCTACACAAACGGATCACCCTGTTTTATTATTTTTTGCCACCCTTAAAAAGAGCTGCAACGTGTAATAAACTATAAAAGCATCCTTTCAGCATCTAACAATGTATATTATTTGATAAATGCAAATGTTCGGACTAATACATTTTTAGTCAACACAACTCAAATGACAACCGTCTGTGCACGATTAAAAAATAAGGTAAAAAACCTATAATACCTTTAATGGATCTAAATAAAACCTTACATATAAGACCTTTCGGATCGTAAAATACGATCCATTATCAGATGTTACAAATGCTGGTAATACACAATATAAATATATACAGGGTGATTCAGCTAAGCGCGTACAAACTTCTGGGAGGGGTAGGTTACACAAAGACAAATCGGAATCACATAGGAATGCAGGGTTGGAAACGCCATCTTAATGCGGTAGATGGCGTTGTACGGCCGCGCGACTGCTTATACGTTCTTTCAGGATACCGTCATTTGTAAACCGCCCGCAGAGGTAGAAGGATGACAGAGTTCACGAACGCGAAAATGGCTGATATGCACCTCACAAACGGAGCAGTGGACTGCAACGGACGAGCCACTGTGCGACTGTACCAAACGGTACCCGATGAGACGAGTGCCAAACCACCAAGTGTTTTCACGGTTGCATAAGAGGTTATGCGACTTGCAGGGCTATTGAACGAACAACGGGTCTCTCAGTCGTTGCGCCGTGCAATGTGGTTCCAGCACGATGGAGCCCCCGCCCATTTCAGCAATGACGTTCGTCATCACTTAAACATGACATTTGGATATCAGTGGATCGGGCGTGGTGATCCCGTTCATTGGCCTGCAAGATCGCCGGATTTAACATGTCTTGATTACTTGTTCTGGGGTTACATCAAAGAACAGGTATACACATGTGTATAACACCCCCGTTGAAAGTGATGAGGACCTTGTAGCACGCAGCTCTGTAGCTGCTTCGGAAGTTCGAGACACGTCAGGAATATTTATCGACTGTTGAACGGACAAATTAATACACAAACAAAAATTTTTTACATGCATAACATTCGTATGCAAAACGCGTGCTAAAATTTTTGTATATTAACTCTTTGTTTTTCGTCTTGTCAAATTTCCTGCACGTTTTCTTGTATATGATAATTTGGTTTTAGTTTCCACTCTACAAATCTGTAGCTTTTTTCCTTTTGCTCAATTTTTGAAGTCTACATTGTTTCGTTTGCTGTTTTCTTTCTTTCCGGTGTTAGATTTGCTTGCTCAAATCTTTTGGGGTTGCTCAAATTAATCTTTTTCAGTTTCTGCAATAATTGATACTTTGGCACTGCTTTCTTTTAAAGCCATCTATCTACTTCCGTTGCTGTTATTTTCTTCGTTTATTGATATTGTCCTACTCTTGAATGATCTGTTTTTATGTATTGCTCCGATGGATTTCCTTGAGAACAACATTAGAAGTAGATTCTCCAGGAAAAGAATCTACTTTCCTTGGCAAAACATCAGTGGTTTCATCATCGTCTTGAACTAACTATCGGTAGGATCACAGAGAAGTATGAAATCGATTCTTTCTTTTGTGAATTTCGTTTTGCCTTTATTATTGGGGTATCCGAAAAAACGGCGTTTTTTACACACTTTCACTTACCCAGAACCTCAGAATAATCCAAGCTAAATTTCGAGCTATATGCTATCATGTTAAATAGATTGAATGCATGTTTTCCAGTTGTTCAATTCTTGCACGGTACCAAGCTTTTGGTTTAGATGCAAAGAACTCTACGAAGTCGCGTTTGACATTCTCCAAAGTGGTCAACTGCATGGCACGGAGAAAATGCGTCATCGCCCGATACAATTGGTAGTCTGAAGGTAGAAAGGTCGGGGCAGCAGCCCGATTCCATGCAGTTCTTGAAGTTCAACTTGTGTCCGATTAGCGGTATGAGGTTTTGCATTGTCTTGCTGCGGCAGTGCTCGCTTTCGGTTGCCTTCGTCAACCGAAAACGAGTACAAGGCACTTCCGCTTAATTTGTCATACATCCTGTCCAGCTGCTGAAAAAAATATAGTCCAGTATTAATAGACTGACCATTAGTTCAAAGTGAATAACAACTTCATAATTCCACCAGACACACATGAACTTTTTCTCAAAACGTCAGCGTTTTGGGTAAGGTAAAGCTAGTTCACCTCTATTCAACCACTGTTGTGAAGAATCTGGGTTACATAGATATATATCCACTTTTTATTCCCAGTAATTATTCGTTTGATAAATCGAGTATCGTATGGGTTTCTGAGCAGTTCCTTGCATACCGTGTGACGTACTACAGAGGTGAAAACATGTGTCAAGACGACAAATCTGCCCCGAGACATTCTGTCCGCATTTGGGAGAGCGACTAACTTCGGAGTGAGGGGACACGAGTTCGATGGCCGTTGCTAACAAACTTGTGTTTTCACAACCTCGACACGTCGTTGAGTTTGAGCTGAGGTTAGTTCATGAGTCACCCGGCATTTTGTGTAAACGTCTCCGATTTTGCGCAAGTGTTCAGCGATGGTAGATTTAGAAACTCCCAGTTCTTCTGACAATTTTCGAGTGCTTGTTCGTGGATTGTCTACCACAGCTTCTTGTAGCGCCGAATTCAACCTTCCTTTCTTTTCAAGCTCAAGTTACCAGCTGCAAATTTCTTGAACCACGTTTGCAGGGTCTGAGTAACTCCCAGGCCTTCACCTTCAACTTCGTTAATTTCTCGGACTGCTTCAATAGCTTTAAACCCCTGTTTCCAGTAATGTCGGAATAGAACCAATATTTAAAACTTTGTAGCCATTGCGATTGGCCGCGGTACAAGTTCAAATCATGAGTCATGCCATGTGCTTCATACCTCGTTTGGTTCGTCACAGCACGCGCTTTCAGTCACCTGCAGCACAGGAGAACTGTCCCTCAGAAGATATGCACATTTACGTCCTGGAACTGTCCTATCCAAAAGCACCGTTTTTTCCTGACACCCCAATAAATGAATAAATAAATATTGTGCAATTACATTTATAAAAATAAAAATGGGAAGTTCACTGGATTACTTTCAATGACCTATCGCATGCGTTCCTCAGGCTTATCATACGGAAATTAAACATTTCCGTACTTTTAACTCTAAAAAAAAACTAGCTCTTCTCGTAGTGGTTTCCTTTATTGTCTAATGCTGTGTATGGGAGTGGTCATGTATGAGCTTTGTCCTGATTTCTTCATTGTTCTTTTCATTATATTTACATATTGGTCTGTTCTCGTTTATTCCCTCAGGCATCTTTCCGCGGTTTCCTTGCTGCTAAACTTTTCCTTTCCAAACCTAATTTCGGCTTCGATCTCTCATCTCGGCATTGAGCATTCTCCAAACCTCTGTTTTTCTTCATCTTACCTTTCTTCTCCTCCTGAGGGAAGTAGAGTCCGCTTTCACGGACTCTCGGGTCACTCCCTCATAAAGAAAGAAGTTGCAAGCGGACTTAGATAGTATCAGCAAGGCTTGTTTCAATCAAGCAAATCGGACAGCTTTTCTTGAAGGCAGGCTGTCCGTTCGCCAGGAGTCGCGCTGCGTGAGCGCCTCCAATGTGGCTTCCTACGCCGAAGTGGCTAGGAAAGGGGCTAGTACGGCGAAAGGGTCTTCGTCAGCCCCGACGGGGAATAAACCTAAGAAGAAGTCGGGAGACAGGAGACATGTGCTCCTGGTCTATCCCACTGTTGAGAGTGCTTCCTCAGAGGATGTAAAGAGGACCCTGAAGACCGCAGTCAACCCAACTAAATTGCGGTTAGGGGTCAAGAGCATTAGGAGCATTAGGAAAGGTGGGGTCGCGGTGGAGTCTTCCCATCCCGGGGAGCTCGACCGCCTTGCCCAGGAGTTGAGCAGCAATCCGTTGACCAAAGATTGCACACTACCCATGACCCCACGAAAGAGACACCCCCGGTTGATAGTCTATGGGGTCGACGGGGATCTCTCAGGGAAAGAGTTCGAGGAGGCGGTTCGCGGGCAGAACCCAGAACTCGAGAACGGGTTTAAAGCCTGTTTCCCCATCAAGGGCAAAGGAGGTAGAGTCCACTGAGTGGCAGACGTGGAGCCCAAGGCCTTCAAACTCTTGGTGAGGCGGAAGACACTGAACGTGGGTTGGTCAGTGCTCCGCCTAAAGGAATTTTTACGGGAGGTCAGGTGCTTTCGGTGCAATGGCTTCGGCCATTTCCGAGGCAAGTGCCCCGAGTCAGAAGCAAGGTGTGGCAATTGCGGTGAAGTTGGGCACCAGCAAGTCCAGTGTGCAGCCACACCGAAGTGCAGCAACTGCAATGCTGCGAATGCTAAGTTTAGCCTGAAGTTGGACGTCTCTCACTCCAGCTTCAGTAAGACATGCCCTAGTCTTATTAGGGAACTTGAGCAAAGGAAAAGCCGGATCAACTGTGGTTGATAGATGGTAGTACCCTCGGAGGTACGTAGCTCTCAACACTGAGCTTTTTGGTCAATTGACCAAGGTGTTTCTGATGACCCTGGCCCGGTGTCACCACCACAGCACTGGCCCTAGCGCTGTGGACCATGTAAATATTTTCAATGTGTGAATAATGTGTTTCAGTGTGAATATTGTGAGAGAGGTGCATGAGACCCTCACAGTCTAATGTGGTTGTAATATTTTTTTATAAGATACCGAATAAAGGACTTTTGTCCCAAAACCTCGCGTTGGTGGGCGATCTCCGGGCCACGATATGGGATAGTTATTGAAAAGTTGCTTGCCCCAACTGCCCATAGCGTCACACACACGGGTTATGTCAGAAGGGTGTAAGGTACCGGTCCCGTGGTGGAGGCAGATCCCCACAGGTCTCTAGACCGAACCTGTCCGAGTGGAAGACTGTGGTTTCCGGTGACTGACGGGCTAGCGGTCACAACGCCGTCAGGGATCCTATTAATCCCAAACTATTCGAGAGAGTTCGGCATTACCCTGCGAAGTCTACACTAAGACGGTGCAGGTAAAGCCATCAGCCTAGGTTACCTTTCTTCCTCAAACCACCTTCCCTCGGTTGGAAAATCCTCGAAAAACTCTCTGTAAGAGCTAGATCAAGATTCCTCTCTTTTCTCCCTACCTTCTTTGAGAAAAGCGCCGGATACTATCTCCATAGTCCATTTTGTGTGTTTTCTCGACAACCTGGCCAGCTGCCGAGTGCTCACTATCGCCAATCTTAGCCTTCGTGGAAAATACCTTATTGAAACATAAAGTTGTAAGGAAAATCCATGTACTTGAATACTCTCCCTACGACAAATCTGATGCTACAAAACGATAAACCCGTTATACCACTCACTCACAGAGCAATAAAGTAATATAAACTGAACCTCATGAACCCTCGGACAGCATTAGTTTTCTCTGTGAACATCAGAAGCGTAGAGGAAGTGGCTCTCTCCTTCACCTCATTAACACCAGAAGAAAACTAGTGAAAGAAAACTAGTGAAACTCAATATCTCCTCAAGAGCTGACGAAAAACAAAATGATTTTAACTTATAAGATGACTTTAGAAAATGTTATTAATGTTAACTTTCGCGGAAATTAATGAGCCCAGGGTTAAAATGCGCCGGAAAAATGAAAGCATACTGAAACGAAAAGTGCGAAAAGCTACTTTTAGCCGCGCGTAAACTAACACAAATCGCGTACATGCTCATCTAATATTAGCTGGTTTATCCATAGGGCTTGCAGCCCATCCGACCACAGGCACCTAGTCCAGCGAAAAAAAAGGGGAAGAGTTGTAGAGTGTGTGTCTTAATTAGCTATCCTACCCACAAATAGGATAGCTAAGGAAAAGAATACATACACCATGTGTATGTATTCTTTTCCTGGAAACGAACTTTTCATAGGAGGAATTTGCCTCTATGCCCATTATTATATGTATAACCGCCATTGTGCACGCCTTAGATCCCTTGGTCCTGGGAGAAGGACTCTACAAAGCCTATGGGTTAGTTTTAAAATTTGATTTTCTTAGCAGGTTTAATCAATTGCCGCCGCTATTAATTGTTTGAAGACCCAACCAGACGTAGATACTTTATAACGAAGTAAATTTCTTCGTCATTTTTGGCCTACGCCGGGATTCGAACCCGAGTCCGCTTATTCCGGAACAAGTCGCTCTACCAACTGAGCTACGCAGACGTTTATTCTGATTGCTATGTGCCTTTATGTCGTGTGCGCCCTGCTGGCAGGTACGTCACATCTCCCCCCCCGAAAGAGGGCCGGGGGCATGGCCCACGGGTCAGCCGTGACCATGAATCGTTGCAGGCAGCCATCCACTGTAGAACGTGCACTTGAGAACTCCCAGTCAATCTGGTGTGTGGAATGCAACGTCACACACATTTATTTTTCGAAGCGCTGGAGAAGGAATTCTCTGATTTTTCCTATCTCGCGGTGTGGAAAGAACATCACACCATTGCGAGATTTTGAACGGTCGGGTCATCCGGATAGTTCAGGCGCCATTATAACGAAGTAAATTTCTTCGTCATTTTTGGCCTACGCCGGGATTCGAACCCGAGTCCGCTTATTCCGGAACAAGTCGCTCTACCAACTGAGCTACGCAGACGTTTATTCTGATTCCTATGTGCCTTTATGTCGTGTGCGTCCTTCTGGCAGGTACGTCACAACTTTTCACAAATACGCAAGGATTTTATGTCTACATTGCCTTGAAAAAGCCTCCCAGTGGAGTGTGAAAGCTTGACGAATCTTTATACAAATTTACAACACGAAAATAAATGGATTTACAACGCTATAAAGCATTCCTTGCGTATTCACAACCTGGTGTATTTAAAATAAGAGTACTTTTCACAATATTCAGAATAATATTTTTGTAGGATTCGAACTACTTTTATTTTTTCATTTTTTCGACTTAAAGTGAATCACAGGATATGAGTAATTCCAGCCGGCGTTACATTTCAATTCCAGCTAGCTAAACCGTAAGTCCCATCTTTTTTTTTTCATCCCTCTTGCCTTGACTTCTATTACATAATCTATCCTGCGGTCATGACGTCACTAACTGCCCTCCTCACACGAGAACCATCTATTTTCCTACTCTAAAGAACAACGTCCTAATTCCAATGCGAAAATATAAAGCTTCTTCCCTCTGAAAAAAAAACAATTTCTCCTAAGACTCCTAGTTTCTTGGAAACTGAAGACTTCTAGTTCCTTGGAAACTAAAGACTTCTAGTTCCTTGGAAACAAAAGAATTCTAGTTCCTTGGAAACTAGACTTCTAGTTCCTTGTAAACTAGACTTCTAGTTCCTTGGAAACTAAAGACTTCTAGTTCCTTGGAAACTAAAGACTTCTAGTTCCTTGGAAACTAAAGACTTCTAGTTCCTTGGAAACTAAAGACTTCTAGTTCCTTGGAAACTAAAGACTTCTAGTTCCTTGAAGTCTTTAGTTCCTTGGAAACTAAAGACTTCTAGTTCCTTGGAAACTAAAGACTTCTAGTTCCTTGGAAACTAAAGACTCCTAGTTCCATGTAACAACTCTTGCTGACATCCTACGCATATTACCCGCTATAAAAAATTAGATTTGTAAACAAAAATAAATGCCTACACAAACTATTCCCCCAGACAACCAGGATGTAAACCTAATACATTGGGGCTCTACGAAACAAAGAAATTTCCTGCAAAACTTATTCTCTAAATGCACGATTCCAAACATTTTCACGGTTTTAAAACTTATTAAAATTAAACATTGCTGTCAAATAACACTATTGCAACAGTAGCTTCTAGAAGGCTCCATAAAACATGTTTATTGTGCGTTGGACTATTTAAAAACACATGATGGTTGCATTATATTTTACAAAGCAGTCTTACCTTGAACGAAAGCCTATCTTTCGGTTAACGTACGAAATAATTATACTTTTGCAAAACCTTGTTGTTCTTCATAGTACAGTTATTCTCACATATTAAGTTGAGAAATTCCAACCTACAAAGGTCGAAACTGAAATATTTACCTCAATTAAAAATTTTCGTTTACGTAAAATGGAAGTTGGTTCGAAAATGTTTCTTCCCGTCTTTTAGTGAATGCAAGTTTTCTTATCGGTGCAAAAAGATGAAGTGACGGTTGCATTTATCAATCAAACGTAAGCATATTATCAGATCTCAAGATTGATTCAGCTTTGCGTACAGTCTACTTCCAACAAGGGGCATATTTCGTGACTGTCAGTACCTTATCAGTATGGAGCTAGTCTGTTAGCCAGAATGAGTTAAGCTAGTAAGCTGGATGCTGCATCATTTTCTTTCTTCGATGTCGCTTTTTGCTGATTCATCAGAATAATTCTCCTGTGTTGTTCCATACCACTCTTTCCTACACCTTATGACGTAGAAGTCTTTTCATACTTCTACGTTAATTTAAAACATCAACATACTAAGAAATAGTTCCTAAATGAAAGAAACCTTAACGGCCAGACGAAACATGTAAACAACAGAAGTCAAACTTACGGAAAAGATGCTTTATTCAAGGTTGTAGCACGTCCATAACAGAACGATATCAATATTTAAACACACCAAACAGCTTCACAGCTGTTAACACAACGCTCTCTTTCAACGCTCGCTTTACACGCTCTCAAGCAAAAGTTTAGTCGTCGTTTTTATCTCTCGTTCTTATCTTATCTCAGGCATACGTCACGTGCATTCAACCTCAATTGTGTTGCCAAACGTATTCGTTTGAGAGAAAAGATATTACGTTAAGAGTGAAATATAACTGAGAATAACTCAAGATTTACATAGGGAAAGAAACTAAAAAGGAAAGTTAATTTAGAATATACGTCACAACCTCTAATCTCCACAGAAACGTTTTCATGACTTTCTCTGGGCAGAAAGATTAGAATTAGGTGGAGTCGCACCTCTGGGGGAGATTGATGTGTGTGTTAAGATTGATTGACATTCTGTTCGTTTCCTTAAAAGTAATAAATGCCGACGGGGATGTCTACACATTCAGCACAAGAGCTTTTTCGTTGTGAAAACTGCAAGACATTCAAAACCAACATGTCGATTTAGATATATTCATTGAATGTAGTCCTGGTTAACTTCACGTGTCGTTTGCCTTTATAACCTTTTTCTCGTGCAGTTTTTCACGGTAATTCAACAGCTTATGAACGCATATACTTATCAGTGTTGTAAATCCTTGAGTTGTGTTTCTTTTGCGAACTTTAATGTGGTTTTGTGTTTCTGCTTTCAGACTGAATATGTGCTGAACATGAATTCCAGGACTCCAGCTAAATCAGTCACTCTGTACGATTTCAAAGAGGTTAGTGTTTTTTAACGAATTTTATAAATTTATTCATTTGAGTGAGATTATAACCTCTCCCAAACTTTGTACATTATGTAGTTGTTTCAGGGTGTTAAGTCACCTTCATCGTGGAATTTTGAAATTCGAAACCGTACAAGTTTTCGTTCGTCAAGCATGTCCAAATGCACAAAAGTACAAAAACACCTAAAGTAAACTTCTTGATTACATGTTTAACTCCTATTCTTTGCGAAATGTTATGAATGGGAGTTGGACGAGGTGCAGTATGGTGTCTTAAACTCAGGATGACCCTCGAGACCGTATTCAAATATCATCCACTGTAATGTTAAAATAAATGTAATTATGTAAACTTCGTAATTTCTCTTGTATCAGTTGTTTAAACAGGTGCTTCTCAAAGTAGTGGTCCGCGGGCCATCTGTCATTGTCCGCAACGAGCTGCCTGGCGAGAAAGGAATAAACCTTCAGAAGCATACCTACAACCTTACACCTGTTTCTAGCGCTCCTTCAAAAATAATTGCTGTGCTTTCACATCGGTCATGAGAAGCGGTGGTTTGGATTGTATTGAGTACTAAATTTCCTCACGTTTCCAGAAAAATGTTATTGAAGAGAAGAACAAGCACGGGAATTTATTCGGTGCATATGCAGATAATGTTATGTTTTAGAATTCAGAATGAAATAAAAAATAAAAAGGGGGAAGAGTAATGTTCTTATTTCGCTCTTTTTTTATCTTTCTCTTTTTTCATGCATTAGATTTTTGTTTTACAAAGACTGTCGAACAATGTTCCTCAGTGAACTAAACATAACGCTGCTTATAGCTTTACTGCGTAGTCTGTCTACCCGATTTGATGGCCGAAAAATTCATGCTTTAAGTTTGTGATAGTGAAATTAAAGGATTACTCTGTCGGCTAGGTGGCGCAGTGGTCTAAGCGCTGGCTTCTGACCATTTGTCCGAGAGGGTTCTGGGTTCAAATCCCGGTGAGGCGTGGATGTTGTGTTTGTCGCGTACGTCACTGACTCTCTCCCTTTCTTAGAACCAACGGCCCTAAATTAGAGACGGGTGACTGCTTTTAAGCAGTCAAAGTGTTCACGGTAGTCGTAAAACCTCAAAAAAAAAAAAAAAAAAAGAATTAAAGAATTACTCGTATTCCGCACTGGTATAGAACCTTCTAGCTGCATATCTGATACAAAACAAAATGCGCACGTGTTCTAACAAGCGAAGAGAGGAAACTGCGCATGTAGTTTTCGTTGAAAAGACAGCACCAAACTATTGCAATGAACGTGATAGATACTTTATCACCTTACTTTTTTATTTTTAAAAGTTATTTGTACCTTATAACTAGCCATTCAATCTAATACACAATGTCAAGAATTACACTCATGAGCCAGGTCATTACGACCACCCCTGTCTCTACGAGTGGGCGCATTCCACAGCACATAGCAGTGACGTCACCGACAGGCAGGGATAGGTATAAGCGGTACGGGTTAAATTTACTGTTGTTTCGCCAGTATAAAGCTGCCAATATAAAGCCCTTTTGAGCGACCGTAGGGGTGGGGGTGGGGGGAGCGGGGCTAGCACCTCAGCAACCGCAGGAATTGTTGACTTTTCGAGGGGTGCCATACTGAGGGTGTGGTGGGAGTTGTCTGAAGAGAAACCACAGAATGAGCCGAAAAAGGAAAACCATCACTGGTCGACAGTTCAGTTGAATGTCATTTGGCACTTGCTGTCCAGGGTAACTGACGGTCAGTGAGCCCTCGGTTAACTTCCGACAGCAACCAAGGCACACAGCGGAACGTTTCCGAGCACGCAATATAGCGAATGCTTCTGTCGATGAGCTAAGGAATTGATGGTCAGTTCATGTTCTCATGTTGAAGGACCATCATTGACAGCACTGTCTACTGTGGGCACGGAAGCAGGGCTAGAACTTGGACTCCGTTGAGTCCAAGTTCTAGCTTCAACATGTCGATGGGCTGGTCCGTAAGCACAAGCACAGACGAGCAGCTTCAACCAAACTGTACTGTTGGACGAAAAGAGGACGTCGGTATTGGGATATTTCTTATGGGTAGCACTGGGCTCCTTCATCCTCGTTGAACAGACCCCCGTGGTGCTCTTGAGTCAATAAAATCCAACTAACATACCAACACACCCTCATAGCAAGATCCTACATAGGCATTGTTTCGGACCACTGCTGCCCTACATAGTGACTGTGTATCCGAATGGCACTGGACTCTTTCAGAAACACAACGGCCCGTCTTACAAAGCCGCCAGGGCGCTCTTTGGCCAACCATGGCCCTTGCGCCATTAAAATCTACCAACCAACCAAAGCCGCCATTGCGAAGGAATGGCTGGAGGATCATGTCCAAGCATGCCATGGGTTTCCTTTGCCCGCCGAATCCCCCAGGCTTGAATCCCACGGAACACTTGTGGGATACAGTGAAACATTGCCATTCCGCGTCAGTGGTGGTCCAATTCCGGGACTTCTTTCTGTTTGACTGGAACGGAATGCTCGAGGATACCTTCCGCTGCCTATTGCAGTCGGTGCCATGAGGAGTGTAAGCGGTTATAGTGTTGCTCTATTTGCAGAGGAGGTCATAATGCAATGGATCATAAGTGTTCATCATCAACAACTAAGAGAAGATTCTCGTAGGTGTCTGGTGCCATCAGGCAACAGATTACAATCGTCTTACATTGCTTTACTACCAACGCATCGACACTCATCTGGTAAACCCAGGCAGCCTAGGGAAGGAGGTCCAAGAACAAATGCGTCAGGGGAAGATTTCAGACGGAACCATTCACACACTCTTGTCCCCAAACACGGGGAGTATGCTGAAAACCTTGAAAAAAAAACGCAGACTAGATGGCAGCAGGACTGGGATTTGAACACCCGTCAGAAACGTCCACCTCCCACACAGTTCACAGCGACTTAACCACCTGCGCTATGTCGGTGGTATCATAAGTGTTAGTAAACCAGATTTTTCATCATAAACTGATGCGTAAATTTCTCTTGGAGTTGTTCCCTCTGAACAGTGGGTCCGGATTTATTTTATTTTTAGGACAGCAAAGTTCTGCATGCAAAACTGCAGATTTATAAAAACTTTATTGATGCTAAAGATATGACGGACTCTCATTTTTATTCCCTGCCTACCGTCGATACCGAAGAAGGTGTATCGGGACTCGTCGGACCACATGACATTTTTTCTAGTCTTCCACTGTCCAATCACGGTTTTGCTGACACCAGCGTAGACAAACTCTCCGGTTCTTCGCTGCCTTATGACCATTCGTCCGTGAAAGGGTCCGGGTTCGAATCCCGGTGAGGCATGGATGTTGTGTTTGTCTTACGGCACTGGCTCTCTCTCCCTTTCCTGGAAGCAGTTACCCTAAATTAGGGAAGGGCGACTGCTTATAGCCCATTGACTTGCTCACTGTGGTCGTTAAACCTTCAATCAAAAAAAAAAAAGAATAGTTTGATGAGATATGGGTCAGGAACAGCCTTCATTGGATGCTTTGGTCAACTTCTGCACACAGGAAGTCCTGTTTCTCCGTACAAGCCTTCTCAGATGACGACGTTTTCGTTCCTGACAGATTGTCATCGTGCCATAGTTACGCCTCTTAGACAAGCAATATGGGCTATTTTCCTACTGATTAAAGACCCGAGATATCTCACCAGTTCTGCCGTTTCCAAAATCGTGGTTCCAGCCAGACGGGCACCCACAATAAGTCTTTTATCACACTCCGATGGTTCCTTTGTTTTTCCCATCGTGAACAACAATTTCCTAAATGGTCTTCAATCAACAAGTCTTCAATAGTTGCTGCCTAGATCACGTGGTGACCTACGTGACCACATATTTTCTATATACGCTGTGTGAGTGACGTTTACGTAGATCTGTATACAGGTTTTTCATTCAGAGGCCGGTGTGTGTACTAGAAAGTGACGGCTCATTAACACTGAGAATGCTAATGAGAGAGTTCAATGTTAATAAGGAACCAAAAAATGGTCACAACGTGGAGAAAAGGAAAAAATGACACGTAGCGTGCTGCATACTATTTACGTGATGAGGGCAAACTCGGACGATTGGATGCTTACAATGATTTTGCGTTCTAATTGATGGAGAACAATTTCCTAAATGACATTTTGCCGCCCCAGTGGCGCAGTGATCTAAGCGCTGGCTTGTGACCATTCGTCCCCGAAGGGTCCGGGCCGCCCCGGTGGCGCAGTGGTCTAAGCGATGGCCTCTGATCATTCGTCCGAACGGGGTCCGGGTTCGAATCCCGGTAAGGCATGGATGTTGTGTTTGTCTTACGGCACTGGCTCTTTCCCTTCCCTGGAACCAGTGACCCTAAATTAGGGACGGGCGACTACTTATAGCCCATTGAGTTGCTCACGGTGGTCGTTAAACCTCCAATCAAAAAAAAAAAAAAAAAAGATGGGTCCGGGTTTGAATCCCAGTGAGGCATGGATGTTGTGTTTGTCTTACGGCACTGGTTCTCTTCCTTACCTGGAACTGGTGGCCCTAAATTAGGGGTCTGGTACGATTGGTCGAAAGACGATTGATCCAATACCGATTAGTCCAATGCCAATGGACAATTGGTCCAAAGGTATGATTGGTCTAATGTCGATTCGTCCAATGGGACAACTGGTCCAATGATTGGATTAGTCCAATTCCGTCTGATCTGTCCGAAGTGCCGCTCGTGCGAAACAAATCTCGTTCGTTCTGATTGTGTCTTTGGTGTTGTATGTAAGTACCAGTAATGTGTGTGTGTGTGTGATTGGAGGTTTAACGACCACCGTGAGCAACTCAATGGGCTATAAGCAGTCGTCCGTCCCTAATTTAGGGTCACTGGTTCCAGGGAAGGGAGAGAGCCAGTGCCGTAAGACAAACACAACATCCATGCCTGACCGGGATTCGAACCCGGACCCCTTACGGACGAATGATCAGAGGCCAGCGCCTTAGACCACTGCGCCACCGGGGCGGCCGTACCAGTAGTTCAAAGAATGTGAAATAATGTTACATTTCCTACGTAATATTGTGGCTATAGATTTTTTTTCTTTCGGAATCGCTGTTTTCTTGTTATTCTGCCCTCGCTGCTGTATGAAATTACTGATGTGCGAGCCATTCAATCAAATTCATATCAAATCAAGTTAATAACATTGCGCTTTCACTTAGGCACTAATTTTTAAATCATAGGCCCTAGGACTAGGTCTTTTTAACAGTTTTTATTCTAAAGATGTCATGTTCCCAAAGTTTACACTTCAAGTCAAGTTAATAATGTTGCGCTTTTACTTAGGCACTAAATATTATTAAGAGGGCCACCTCGGTGGCGCTGTGGTCTAAGCGATGGCTTCTGATCATTCGTCCGAGATGGGTCTGGGTTTGAATCCCGGTGAGGCACGGATGTTGTGTTTGTCTTACGGCGCTGGCTCCCTCCCTTCCCTGGAACCAGTAGCCATAAATTAGGGACGGGCGATTGCTTGTAGCCCACTGAGTAGCTCACGGTGGTTGTTAAACCTCCAATCCAAAAAAATATATATAAATTCATAGTTCCTAGGCCTTTTTAACAGTTTCCATTTTACCGATGTCATGTTCACAACATTTACACATCAAGTCAATTTAATAATATTGCATTTTTACTTAGACACTAAATATTAATTCATAGACCCACGGCCTAGGTTTCTTGCAAAGACGTGAGAAATGATCCCTTGCGTGCCCTTTTTTAAGTTTTATAAAATGTTTACAAATATCAAATATCTAAGTTGTAACGTAAATCTCTTAAAAAGGCCCACGGCCTAGGTGCCTTGTAAAGAGCTGAGAAATGTTCCGTTGAGTGGCTTTTACCAGGTTTATAAAACGTTTACGGATACCAAATATATGAGAATCATTTTTTAAAGGAATATAAAGAGGAGAATAACTTAATTTCTTATTCCTTCCTTAAAAAAAAAAAAAAAAAATGGCCGTTGGTAGGATGATGCCATCGGACGAATTAGCACTGGACTAAACAGCATTGGACCAATCGTCCCTTTAGTCGAAATGTCCGGGGCCGTTAAATTATGAAGGAACGACTGCTTATAGCCCGGTGAGTTGCTCACGGTGGTCGTTAAACCTTTAATCAAAATAAATAAATAAATAAATAAACGGCATTTCTCCTGGGAACGAGAGCTAGTGTTCCCAGTACGATCTTCACACCAAAAGAAAAGGTGCCGAATGACAATAACCAGGCTCTCTAGCACAAACTGGAGGTTCATTTCAAGAAACTGCGTATGAAAGCCATGCTCATCGCATTCTTTGATTACAAAGGAATAACGCATAAGAATTTCATTACCGGAGAAACAATGGTCAGAGCGATTATTACTCAGATTTAAAAAAAAATTTGCGCGAATCAAGCGAGTGCGGTCAGATTTGGAACAGTCTGGCTGACGACTGTTTCATGACAATGCGCCTGTACGCACAGCGATCGACTTACAGATGTTTCTGGTCCAAAAGCACATTACAGTGTTCAACTACAATACTTACTGTCTTGACTTGGCTCCAGCAGACTTCTGTTTTAACTAGCTGAAATTGAGATTGAAAAAACGCCCTGTCTGATAGTGTTTATGATACTCAAAAGAATGAGGCAGAAAAACTAAATACTACCCCAGAAGAGGGGCTCTCCTAGTTTTTCTAAAGTTTGTATGGGTACCAGTCAGGGACTATTTTCTTCTTCCATATGTTGCCTTACTTGACTTTAATGTCATTAATTCTTTTTGCCCTACTGAGTATCTTGCTGGTAAGAAATTCGAAGTCATGGCTATTCTCACATAGGAGAGTGTAAACAATCCTGTATAACTCAGTAGACAGACTAAGAAGAGGGCTTTCGCTTGTAATATTCACGTACACTTAAACTGTATGAGTTAGCAATTTTCAAGGGCCTGTGTTCATTTCCCTAATAATATGAGGTTATTGTGTTTTATTTCTGGCTCTGCCCCTGAGAAGGGGTAACCAGAGATGGAAGCGTGTCACAGGTCAACAATTTCTTGCGAGCCAAACGGATCGGGTCAAGGTGTTCCTGACCCGATTACGACCCGGTTTTATTTCCGTTTTATTTTTGAAAAGAAGAATGCGTACTCTGGAATTTTGTTCTCGATACTGTTGCCAGCGGAATGAAAAGTGATTAGTCATATTGCCATCTCTTTCTAAAAGCAACTAAGATTTCCACCGACCTACGATGCTACACTCACCGATAGCATATCGTCTTTGCGTTTGTTTTCAGTGCGATTGTCCTGACCAAGATACAGACAAACGCCTGTCGCCTGTTTCTCTGGTGATTCTCTATCTTACACCCTGCGCGTCACATTGTAAGACTGAGAGTTACTTTTCACATCACATCTTTTGCATTGAGCATTCGGAGGTTTTCATTTGACGTGCTAACATCCCATTCTATTGCATGTCGTGTCGGAATTAATGCCTTACTTTCTAACATGCATGACTTTAATATTAAGGAGATTAAAAAAGGCATCGAGGCAAGCAAATACATTCCTGTTGAAAACAAAAATGGGAAGAGTAAATGCTGGAAGCTGTTTTGCCTCATTAAGTAACCAGAATATGTTTCGCAGCAACACTAATTTTCACAAGCTTGTGATGAGTTGAAAGTTTCCAAAATGTGAATGTTGATTTCGTGAGTGTTCCTTCTTTCTGAGGGGCAATGATGAAATCAACATCCACATTTTCGAAAATTTCAACTCATTAGAATCTGGTGAAAATTGGTTTTTCTGTGAAACATATTCTGAAGTTTGATATGTTACCAAGAAAACAGCAAAAACTGAAATTAAACATACAAGTTACTTAATTCGAAAAATTTAAATTTGACTGTAGCACCATCAAAATTAAGTGGAACAGCCTCAACATCACTGCGGAGGGACTTTTTGACTCTCGCAGATGTGCTCGAAAACGTGTGTGAAACAGTTAGATTATGTGAAGAACGGGATTTTCAACGCTTTCTGTAAATTTACGTTCCCCTAATATATCTGTATTATCTTTATCAAACCTAAGATATCCACCGCGAAGAAACTTTTTGAACGCCCTATATGTGTATATACGGATAGGTCTATCTATCTATCGTTCGTCCGTCCGTCCGTCAGGGTTCAAAATGTTTGACTCGTTTCCAGCTCTGCCTGTAACGTCAAGCCAGTGATGTACTGCACTGTGCTCAGTGCTCGTTGTAGCCAAGGAATAAAAGAATGAAACAAAGGAAGAAAACTAATCCGAATACAACAGTTGATGCTGCGCAGTGCGAGCACTCCATAACAGAGCTAGATTAAGTTCTAAATTGAAATAAGTAGCAGGGTGCACAAAGCCACTGTCTTAGTCAGAACTCAGATCCATGCCATTTAAACGAGGGTTGCTTTTCTTAACCTCTCTGTCATCGGGCGACGTGCTGTGGGTTTTTTATTTCCCTCAAATATTTGGTTCAGTGATTGTGAGTGGGACGGATACATTAACATGACATGTGTCCAGTAAGCCGAAGAAATAAAAGCAAGAGTGGCAGTTTTGAATATAAGGATTTCTTTTCCTGCACAGAATTAAACTGAAAAAGAAATCCAACGAATTACTCCTCACAGGAAGAGCAAAATCTTTTGAGTGTTGAAAGAATAAGCAGTTTTGGAGAGTAAAACAAACTGCAAACTTGGAAGAATTGCAGTGCTGCAGTCGAATTACAAAGTTCCGGCACCAGAGGCTCATTGGTTGCTTCAATTAACATGGAAAAAATACACATAGAGAAGTGAACAAAAAAATGAGATGAAAATTCAAGAGCAACCATGAGTAACAGATGCCACATATGATATACAGTCCTCATTTCATTCATTCGTGCCTCTCTCTTTTTCTGCTTGTCTTTTTTTTTCCTTACTATTTTTTTCTTTGTTGTCACCGAGGGTGTGTTACATTCGCTGACATATGTTGTGAGTCATAGTGAAAACTTCCTGACGGGGTCAACAAGATCTGATACACAACACGGAAGCTATCCGCTGGGAAGAGAAAAAAACTGCGAAATAAAACATAGTAGTCGCTAATTCCCATAATTTGGGGAATTACCAAGAATATCGTGTAAGGCTGCTTGTAATTCGTCTGGAATAATTTCATTATGAACGATGTCTCGCAGCATTAATAACTCGACTTGATAGCACATTCATTAAATGCATTTCCACTGAGCCATCACAAGACCTTCAGTTACGGTCTTTGCGCGTTTATTATTTTTTAACTTTTTGACGAGATTAAAGCAGCAAAATGGGAATCAATGCCTATCCAGTACATTTAGTTGCACCGTCGTTTTAATCTTTGAACTGTGACATGAGCACTTGGATATCGAAGAGACATGAAAATAAATTTAATTTCTAAAGCCGGTTCTTCTTATTTATTTTTTGTTTTAGTTATTCAGAGATATTTTGACATGGAATGTGACGTCGTTTGAAATGTTAAACAGCTATCATACTGGAAAGTGTCTCTGATGTTCCTGATTTTTAATTTCTTTTTTAAAATCAGAAGCCTGTCAGCGCGACTTCCTTGGGATAATGGTAGACAAACGTATTTCCGGTTCAGTTCTATCTTATTGAGATCGTAAAAAAATATTTTAAAAGTTATGCAGTTCTAAATGTGCCATACCATAAAGTAGTGTAAGAAAATAATAATAAAATGGGCAAATAATGTAAACTTTGTAAATTAGTCATGGTGTATGTAACGTACCAGGAGATGTGACGTACCTGCCCGAAGGACGCACACGACATCAAGACAGATAGGAATCAGAATAAAACGTCCGCGTAGCTCAATTGGTAGAGCAACTTATTCCGGAATGAGGGGACCCGGGTTCTAATCCTGGCGTGGACAGAAATGACGGAGAAATTTACTTCGTTATATGTACTATTAGGATTCGAAAAGCACTCTAAAGTAAAACAGAGTCAGTGAAGTAATTGTAATCGGATCTTAGGAGCAACAGAGTTTTACTCGCGAAACGGCACACTTAAAGACTTAATACCACTGCAACTAGTCTTATAAGCTCAGCCGTAACAGCCTGTAATAACAAATCCGCTATTAAATGTTGTGACCAGAGATAGAAACGGGTCACGGGTCAACGGATCAACAATTTATTGCGGGTCAAACGGGTAGGGTCAAGGTGTGCCTGACACGATTTGGACCCAATTTAACTTCCGTTTTATTATTGAAAAGAAGAAAAAATATTTCAAAAAAATAAAAAAATTAAAAATAAAATGCGTACTGTGGTGCCAGCGGAGTTAAAAATGATTTGTCATACAAAAATATCGCCGTCTCTTCCTTAAAGCAAAGAAGATTTCCACCGACCGACAATACCAATCATAAAACGATACTTTCTTTGCTTTCAGTGCGATTGTCCGGTGTAAAATACAGGCAGACCCGTGTCGCCTCTTCTCTGGTGATTCATTCTCTCACACCCCGCGTGTCACATTGTAAGACTGAGAGTTGCTGTTCAGATTGCATCTTTTGCATTCAGAGGTTTGACGTGCTAACATCCCGTTCCATTGCGTGTCGTGTCGGAATTAATGCTTTAAGGCTGCCTTTGAATGAGTGTAACAGAAATTCTGTCCTTTATCTGTAATGCAAATTCTTTTGTACACATTTTCTCGAAAACTATTACTTTGTAGAGTTTGAAATTTTGACCACAAAAAAAAAAAAAAAAAGAAAAAGAAACACGACCCATATCTAATACGTGTCGCAGTTATTTTTCCGAAACATTTGTTAGAATTTTTTTTTAATTCAATTTATCTGACTCGAAAGTATTCCAATTTAGCTCTAGATGGCGTCAGAAGTCAGCTTGGCAGTGTTTCTGTGTGGAAGAAACGAAATTTCTGATTTCTGTCTGATTTTTTTAATTATCTAGGCCAAATAGAAATCAAAGAATGGGCACTGAAGTGAGATTGGAATCTTGTCTTCTATAGATCATCTTAAATTATATTGTACGTTCATTTTTTGAAGAGAAAATGTGTACATTACCAGAAAACACTTGAATTTGAGACAGAAACTACGCCTGCCTACTAAGCTCCACCCCAAACAATGTCATTGGTTAAAACGTAACAGCGCGTATTTTGTCTTTTCATTGTGGAGCAAACGAGAGACCGCTTCCATTGTGAATATGGTAAGGTCTTCAGTCATTCGCTGACTCCAACTTCTGGGACAATCCCTCAAGACGTAAAAGCCACGCCCAAACAGTGATATTTTGCGCCATCTATCTCAGAAGATGAAGCCTAACACTCATTCAAAGACAGCCTTAATTGATAATATGAATTAATTTACCATTAAGGAGATTCCAAAAGGCGTCGAGACCAACAAATACGTTATTGTTGAAAACGAAAAAGGGGAAGAGTGGATGGTGGAAGTTGTTTCGTCTCATTAAAAAAACAGAATATGTTTCACAGTAACACCGATTTTCACAAGCTTGTGATGAGTTGAAAATTTCCCAAATGTGAATGTTGATTTCATGAGTATTCCTTCCTTCTGAGGAGTAATGATGAAATCAACACTCACATTTCGTAAACTTTCAACTCATCAGAAGCTAGTGAAAATTGGTGTTGTTGGGAAACATATTCTGAATCTTAATATGTTACCAATTGAGAAAACAGCAAAAACTGAAATGAAACATACCGGTTACGTAAGTTTGAATGTAGTGCCAGCAAAATTAAGTGGAACAGCCTTACCATTACTGCGGAGGGTTTTTTACTCTCGTTGATGTGTGTAAATACATATGCAAAACAGTTAGGTTATGTGAAGAACGACAGTTTCAACACTTTCTGTAAGTGAGTAAATTATACGTTTCCGTAATACACTTATATGATTTCTATATAATATACGATACACACCGCGAAGAGATTTTTTGAACGCCCCGTGTGTGTGTGTAATACATGATTATGTACAATTATAAATAGAGTTTCTAATTTATAGTTCAAAACAGATTTGTCCGGGTCGGGCCCAGGTTCAAAATTTTTGACCCGTTACCGACTGTGGTTGTGATACATGAGTCTAATTGAGAATGGAGCAGTGATCTGCCTGCCGGCGTAGTTCAATTGGGAGGACATCCGCTCTGGAGTAGAAATATGTGAATTCGAGTCCACTGTCAGCAAAAGAAGAAGGTTTGATATGCGCGACATAACATTTGCACACGTAGTAAACATTGGCGTTAGCAAAGAATCTAGTGAGGCAGAACTTTTAGTTTATCCTAGCATTTTTTTCTTGAAGGGCTTGCACCCACTGCGAATGTTCAGACGCAACAACCTGTGCCTCATGAGACTATATATGCTATGTAGTTGCATTTTATTTTGTTTAACTCCAGTTTAAAGCAAACTGTAGTAATTAAGACAAATCTTTGAGATGCGCTTCCAGGGCTTTGATAGGGAAGAAACCCTAAATGGTATATTTTTATGTTAATGGGTTATATCATACGTATAGCCAGCACCCAACAATTTCTCGTAATGTTTACACCCACGGGTAAGATTTAGGCGAAAGAACCTATGTTCCATGGGACTTTTGTGCTGCGTATCAAAACGGAATGGCGTTAGATTAAACCTAGAGGGTCGATACGTCAGAGAAGTCGGAGTGACAGATTCAAAATGAGATCCGAGCCAATGACTTCACAACAAGCACTTCCAGGGAGAGATATCAAGTGTGAGGAAAGTTACATATACCTTATTTGTATCAGGAGGTTCAATACCCTGGCCCATTTGAGTATTCAGTAGTTCAGAGCAGTTCAACTTATCTGGGATGGATTTCGCGCCTATTTAGTCGGAAGGCGGTTGCTCTAACTACTCGGGTCACTCGTGGCATTCAGAACGTTTAGTTGCATGGTCACTCTATTTCCATCAGTATACATGGCTTGACTGAATGCAGAATGCCAGTTATGAACCAAAAGAAGAAATCAGTATGAAAATCACAGAATGAGCAGCCAAAATTTATAAAACAAAAACGAAAAATTAGAAAGGCGGTATCTGTCACAAAGTATTGGGCTTCTAATGTTTTTTTCTGTAGCCAGCTCATGCAGAATCCCAAAATCTCCTAAAGGCAAAGACCAGATTGAACTTGAAGAAATTTGTTTTTATGAAACAAAAAGGTATTACAACTGAATGGCGCCCAACATGTCTTTCAGATGGAGACGATAAATTTTTCTTCAGTTCACAGATTAGTAGTGGACACGGAATCAGCAAAACGATGAAGTGAAAACTCTGAAGGATGAAGCAAGTCCCCACATGTACTTAGTTGTCCACGATGAAACAAGCATCTACTGTTCAGATTATGACATGCCGCCCGAGTGACACGAAGAGATGGCTTCTAATTATTCGTCTGAGATGACTCCGGGTTCGAATCGCGGGTGAAGCATGGGTGGTGAGTTTGTCCTACGGCACTGACGCTCTCCCTTCCCTGGAACTTGTTGCCCCAAATTAGGGACAGGCTACTGCTTATAGCCCATTGAGTTAGCCAAGGGGGTAGGTAAACCTCAAAAAAGGAAAAAATAATAACTACTCACAGGTTGTGCGATGATTAAGACAGTGATTCGAAAGATATTTATTATCATTTCTTGACTTCTGTTCGTGACAAACGACTCAGCGATTACCTTTGAAAAAAACTGCGGAATCAAGCTCTGAAAGAAAAAAGAAAAAAGATTGTCCCTGATGCATTCGTTTTTAGTGAATAAATGATGTTTTCCATGAAAACCTTTTCGAGAAATGCTTGATCAAAAAGAACTTGAGATGTCTTTGGTTCTCGTGGGATAGCTCATAAGGACGAAAACATTCTGAAGAGGGATCTTTTCCCAACCAGAAACTGGTAATACAATTTCTCTATCTCGGAACGAACATTTTTTTTTTTTTGGTCTTCTCCCCGGAAATGGCTATGTATTTTCGTTGAGAATACGAGAATACTCGTAACATCAGCTTTGAACATTATCCCCAGCGACTTTGCGCGTGTGAAGGCGTGTTAGCCTCCAGGTTTTAAATAAAAAATCTGAACTTATTTTTTGTGATAAGAGAAAACCGACACATTCGTGACAGCTGCTAAGTGAAGAATAGTAAGAATTGCTCAATTTTTCGTTGACGCTCACATAGGATAAACCATTACTGATTCTATTAAATCTGCAAGCTGGATAAATAATTCAGAGAAACGGCGATACGGTTCTACTGCGTTGGCACAAAGGTGTCCACCCTTCTCACAACCACATTCCACGTAGCTACACGGCTCAACTGTAAGGTGTGTCACATGACTGTAGGACGTGACATGATTTGATTGGAGAGGTCACCACAACATGATTAAGAATGTCCAGACTACGGCTGCGAGACAAATGCAGCTGATAGACGATTTTAATCCTATCTGTAATAATATACATAAAAAAAACTGGTTCAAGAAATCTACATAAAATCAAGCCCTGAAGAAAATGAACCCCCATACCGGTAACCGAGTGGTCAGAAGCCAGTATTCCGACTCAAGTGATGTATGTGATGAGGGGAGGTGCACATATTTAACTGGTATCTCAGAGTATATATTTATGTATTATATATGAACAAAATCAAAATGCTTATAACGAAGTAAATTTCTCCGTCATTTCTGTCCACGCCAGGATTCGAACCCGGATCCCCTCATCCCCTCATTCCGGAATAAGTCACTCTATCAATTGAGCTACGCGGACGTTTTTTATTCTGATTCCTATCTGCCTTTATGTCGTGTGCGTCATTCGGGCAGGTACGTCACATCTCCTGGTACGTTATATCATCTCCCCCTTATTTATTATTTTTTTTTTTTTCGAAGTGCTGGAGAAAGGATTCTCTTATTTTTCCTATCTCGCGGTGTGGAAATAACATCACACCAATGCGAGATTTTGAACGGTCGGGTCATCCGGATAGTTCGGGCGCCATTATAACGAAGTAAATTTCTCCGTCATTTCTGTCCACGCCAGGATTCGAACCCGGATCCCCTCATTCCGGAATAAGTCACTCTACCAATTGAGCTACGCTGACCTTTTTTTTATTCTGATTCCTATCTGCCTTTATGTCGTGTGCGTCCTTCGGGCAGGTACGTCACATCTCCTGGTACGTTACATGCTATAGAAATAGCAGTGGGCCAATTTTTTCCGTCTGTATCCGTGCCTAGATCAAATGTATATCTTTCTTAAATGGCCTTGTGTCTGGCGCTCTTTGGCCAAACATGCCCCTGCGGCATTAAAATCAACCAACCAACCAGATCAAATGTTCTGGTCTGAGCGAAGGAAACGCGTGACTGATTCGCACATTCCGTTTGCTCGAAGACATACTTAGAGGCAATATTTGAATGAACCCAATGGAAGCGAGTCCTTGGTATCTGGGAGTAGGGGCGGATTGAGATAGACTTTTCCCGGTGGACCATTTGAGAAATGGCCCGCTTTCTCTCTTTTTTTCTGCATATTTTTTAACGAATGAGTAATTATGCAATTATTTTATGAGTGATAATCACTAACTTTATTTGAGCTTTATTTCTGTCTGAAAAGTTATTTCCTTTAAAAAAAAAGTTCCTGTACTTCTGTGAGAAAAGTGAGCTGGGCCAAACATGTTTTCACAAATTTATTAAGCTAAAGCTAATTACAGTTAGACGTAGGTTGTTAGATTTGGAGCCCCAAGGTCATTGGTAGGCCCTACCCTGCTTTTGTAATCTTGAAGCAACACTATACCCATTGTGATTGCCCATTATCGTCAACTCTCTTTTCCACTGACTGACAAAGAGTTGTCCTACCTAGAAACTACGATTGGTTCATTGGTCTTTAAAAAGGCGTCTACTCAAGAAGGGGGTATAAATATCATTGTGCAGTGGACGATCAGTGACCAAATAAATAAAAAAAGTAATTGTGTAGGGAAATTGCTAATTTATGGCATGTGCACTTTTTAACTTTCAGAATAACCTTGATCGCGCGAATTCGGTGAAATTGGGATATTAAAAAATGAGTGATTTTTTTTTATCTTTTTTTCTTTTTCTTTTTTATTTTCCAAAACCAACATTTTAAAGGGAAAATAATCATCCGGAATTTTATAAATCCGTTCATGATTGAATGTAGCGTGTGTTATGGGGATTTTTTTGAGGTCTCGGCATTAAATGTTATAAAGAGGATATGGGGTATTAACAAAAGAGAAGTTTTATGCTAATATTGAAATTTATAAGTAAATTACAGAAATTTGGGAGATGGGTGGATGCATTTCGAAACAAAATTGAAATTTTGAATAAGGCCATGAAACAAAATAGTAAAATAAAATGCACCACTGAATTAGGTAACTCCCAAAAGTTACTATTGTATTGTTTGCGTTGTTTGCGTTTGATGAGTAGATACACCTGAAAGTAGAAGAACGGTAACTATTGTTTACAAATTTGGTACACGTGATTGACGATAATTCAATCATGAGCGAATTTTTAAAATTCTTTCACTGTTAAATTGTTAAAATTTCTTTACGACTGAATTAGTTTTACAATACACTTACAGGGGTCCCCGGTATTTCCCGGATAAATATTACTATTCGTGGAATAGCCAAGTTCAGCGGGTGAAATTTAATGAATGACAAAGATATTCCTTCCTGTAATTTTCCAGTAAACTTATTTTAATTCATTTAGGTTATTGCTTTTTGGTAAACAATATTTTGTTTTTTCCATTGGGAACAAAAATGTGGAGATTTTTAGGATTGCCAAAAAATGTGGAGATTTTTAGGATTGCCAACCCTTGAGCAGGCGACGTAGAGTTGTCCACCAGCCACTGCCAATGACTGATGCAGTAATATTTCTGCCAAAAAAAAAAAAAGAAAGAAAAAAGGAGCTGGAATGGCTGCAAATGTGAAAATCCCGTCCCGGTGGCGCAGTGGTCTAAGCGATAGCTTCTGATTACTCGTCCGAGATGGGTCCGGGTTCGAATCCCAGCTTGACATGTATGTTGTGTTTGTCTTACGGCACTGGCTCCCTCCCTTCCCTGAAACCAGTGGTCCTATATTAGGGACAAGCGACTGCTTATAGCCCAATGAGTTGCTCACGGTGGTCGTTAGACCCCAAACCAAAAAACAAAATGTTAAAAATAAAAAAAAAAGATTGATTTAGTTAATTTACTTTTACAAAACAAAAAAGAAAAGAAGATGAATGGAAATACTTACCTTCAACGAGACATTTATAGAACTGCCGTACATCAGGCGTACGCTTCTGACAATCCTGCGACACTGAAATGCAATGTACCAATGTCATGTCGCGTGCATGCGACTTGACATTGGCATTCATCATCCTTTTGTTTGCCATTTCGAATTTTGAATATCTGGAACTCTCTATTTACATTCAATTGTATTTCTTCCTTATGAAGCCGCCGGTTGGTGGTGAAATGAAACATTCATTCACTTCTGTTTTTCATTCACCATTAAACGAATATTTTGGCACTTTATTGTTATCTACGGTATCTAACTCAGATCGTAGATTGGTTATTGGAGTGCTGAATTGTGTTGCAGTTCTTAAAAGTAAAATATGGAACTTTTTATGAAAATTTTGCATGCCCCCCCTCCCCTTGACCCCGGGCTCCGACCCATCCGAAAACCGTCTACGATCTAAATTAGAGTACCATCAGGTAGCATACCAAATTTGGTGGTTCTAAATTAAAAACTGTAGACTTGTATAGCGGACATACAAACAAACAAACATTAAATTTTATATATATAGATATTTAAACAGTCCCCTTTCATCTAAGTTCTAACAATATTTTTTCATGAGGGTATTTATGAGGTGTTCTCATGTAGGTACGTGTTTTCTCATGACGGATGGCAATACTAAAGCTCTCATCGCCATACTAAAATTCTCGTCTTGGTTTATTCATTCACCACTCTCTGGGAGCAATGGTGTCCGTGGTCTGAAATTCAGGTCACCAAAAACTCATCCACTGCACTCTTATTTAAGTAGTAGAATTCTCGTATCACGTTCTACATTCCCAGATTGCAGGTTATCACTCTCCATTTTCTATTCAAGTCACAGTGTATTAAAAATCCCCCACATCCTGTGCTCTCATTCGCCGCATTTCGTGTGCAAAACCCTTTCTTAAATTAGTAGTTTTAAGTAATGTGTAAACAGAAATGGAGTAAGTGAAAGTGTGAAGATGAGCAAAGTTTGTTGTTCTGTTTAATACTAAGTGTGTTTCCGCTTTAAAAAATATATTAACCCAAAACGGTGGCTAATTGACTGGAAAACCTTGTGCGTATTTGAAGATTTATTCTACTGTTCATTACGAAGAATTCACAACGAGCCATTTTTTTCTTGAAGGATGTGTCCTTAGTTCTACACGCCTTAGAAAGGCTCGCTCAAATTGCAGATGACACTGGGGATAAGATGTCCGCGTCTATACCAAAGAGATAGGCTGCGTATCAAGATGTATCATCTGCAATAAAAATGCCTGAGCACGGCTATAAACAAACGTAAAGTCAAATTACGTCAGGATTCTGTTTCCTCTTCGAATGGAACGTGAACAGAAGCTGCAGTACAAGTTAATCGAGGAGAAAAACTGACGAGATCACCGTATTAAAAAAAATAATAATAAGTGAAAAAATACGACGACATCGTCGAGACTGCTTATTTTAACGTTGTTCCTCAACCCCATCAGACATTTTTATTTTGAAAAAAAAAATGTCCCGTTTGATAGCTGGAAAAAGATTTTGACATATTTATGGCTTCAATGTGAGGAAGGACACTTAACTCTGTTCTTTCTTTTTCCCTTTTTTCCCCCTTCGTTACTTCTTTGATATTCGTTTGGCAGCATGGTTTTAAATCACTGCTTAAGGGTTCCCTTTTCTAAAAGAATGTTAAGAACGTCAAAACCTTGATATGCTTGTATAATTCCATTAGAGAAAAATCACGAGTAGATGCGTTGTTATGCGCATCCTGAATACTCGAGTGTTTATAAACTGTTTAGAAGCCGTTATGAAAAAGAAAATGAAGAAAAAAAGGTGTACACTTCCATTAAACGCGTGTATGCATGTATGCCATGACTGTGGAAATGTTTTTAAAGGAATTTCCTGAAAGTTAAGTCCTTTCAGCACATCGCTCAAAATGTCTTCGGTTTATTAAAAATGAGATATATGCTAACAGTTTTTTTTCAGTTTTAGGATAGAGCGTTCACCTTGGATGTTCGAATCTTGTTTTTTTTTTTTTAGCCTAAATTTTTCTGTTCCGGAAGAATTTTGTGGAATGCCAGGCTACCATGATTTTTCTACACAACGTTAAAACAAACTTTCATCACGTTCAAATACCAGGTCGTTCGGAAAATAATGGCCGATTTGGACGGTAAAAATGAAAGAAACGTGCCTCCTAACACACAACCTTGTTTTACTCGACATAGACGCCTTCAGTAGCTACACGCCACCCCGGTGGCGTAGTCGTCTAAGCGATGACTACTGATCATTCGTCCGAGGTGGATCCGGGTTCGAATCCCGGAGACGCATGGATGTTTTGTTTGTCTTAAGGCGTTGGCTCTTTCGCTTCCCTGGAATAAGTGGCCCTAAATTAGAGACGGGCAACTGCTTATAGCCCACTGAGTTGTTCACAGTGGTCATTAAACTTCCAATTACAATCACACAGAGCAGCTACACATCTATGCCAACGAGTGACAACTGACGAGTGATTCAATGCCAGTCCGGAAGAAATCTGACTCCCTAGATGCAAGAAAGTCCCGGTCCCTGAATGCAAGTTCAGCCTCCTCTCGGTTTCTGAAGGTCCTGCTGTCCTTGAGGTAAATTGCTAAAATGCTTGAACAGTTGGAAATCGGTAGGTACCAATTCAGGCGAGTAAGCTGGAAGTGGGAGGGGTTACAACCTCAGTTCGTGTAGTTTCCGTTTCGCCATTTGTAACGCATATGGTCTCGCGTTATCATAGAGGAGGATAGGATCCTTCCTATACAAATTTTGAAGATGACAATCCGATTTTTGGCGTAAATGTGACAAGGATGGTAAGTCAGATAATATGCGAAAACTTGAAAATTTTCATCGTCCTGGAGCGGGACTCGAACCCGCGTCTCCCAGAAAACGCCTAGGCATGCTAACCACTACACCACCCAGAACGACCAAGTTTCAAGTTTCCGATCAATTTGAATTTTCTGGGAGACGCGGGTTCGAGTCCCGCTCCAGGACGATGAAAATTTTCAAGTTTTCGCATATTATCTGACTTACCATCCTTGTCACATTTACGCCAAAAATCGGATTGTCATCTTCAAAATTTGTATTATATGGCGTAATCCCGTATTTCTTTCATGATTTCTTTCAGGATCCTTCCTGTTCACCAAAGATGGCTGTTTGTAACACAACTTCTGGTGCATTCGGTCCATTTTTTCACAGTATATGACTGAGGTAATGCTTTCACCAACATTCAAGAACCTGTAGCGTAAGTGTATGACACCTTGAACCGTCCACCATACTGTCAACAAAACCTTCTTTGGTGTCGAGCTAGGTATAGGAAGTTGTTTTGGTGGTTCATGGTTCAGCCACTGTCCAGATCGCTTACGATTGTCGTATAGCACTCACTTTTCATCACAGGTTAAAATGCCATCAAGTAGGGACTTCTTTTCGTTGCGAAGCAGAAGGTTACTGCACATCTCAAAACTGTTTTCTTTCTGATGTTTCGTCAGTTCATGTGGCACCTACGAGTTTCTTGACCTTACCAATTTGGTGGAGATGTTTGAAAATGATTGACACCGAAACACTGTACCATTTAGCGAGTTCTCTGACTGTGACGAGAGGATTTGCCTTCACATTTGACCTCAGAGCGTCGTTAACAATGATCGAATTTTGTAATTAGCCCTCGTCTTCTTGTAGGTTCGTGTCACCGGAACGAAACTTTTCAAACCACTAACGAGCAGTACGTTCAGATGCTGCCTCTTCGCCACATGCCTGGACCACATTACGGCAAGTTTGTGACGCATTACGACCAATTTGAACTCATGAAGAAGAATCACCCGCAACTCACGCCTTCCCAACATGTTGTACAGACCACTCTCACACGAGTAGCAATGACTTCAGCTCAACCGATTATGGCGTGCATGTGACGTCTGAGTCATCCTTCAACTCGTACGAAAGGTGCTGCGAGCAAGTTGATCCGCAAGCACTGTGGACGAGTTGAATGTGGTACCTCGGAAAATAGGCCATTATTATCCGAACTACCTGATATTCGCATAAAAATAAAAGAAATGTCTTCTTTATTGACGTTTAGTGTATCTTGTAACTTCAGAATTTTTCTTCCACAATCATATGTCGTCGTTTGTTTTCCTTTTTTTCGCCTATAAATGGTTACTGGATATTTCACCCATTTCTTTTTCTCTACCAAGTTGTCGCAGCGTTTTGTAAAATGTTTCTGCATGATTTTTATGTTTAGACGAGTTTTTGAACATAGAGCTGTTACTGTAAAACAAAATGGATACAAACTACTGCATCGCACATAAAACAAAGCATAAGCAGTTACCTAAGCTCATCGGCTTTGCTTGTATCGCGCAAAAGACGTCTGATTCAGAGATGCAATCGGATCAAGATTTTGTGACGTGGGCCTGTATGCACTTCAGTCAGGCCCGACCTAGAGCCGACCCGAAATCGATCAGACCCAAAATTGATTTGACCTGACCCTGATCAGGCTGCTTTAACCTATAAATACAATAACTAAAGAGGTATTTATGCAGACTCTCCGTATTAATAAGTTAGTTTAGTATACTGATTCAAATAGACTTATAATTTTAGTTCCTGTTATTGTATATGATGCAATGTATAATATATTTTGCACAATCATTTCTGGATGTGGGACAACCTGTCTCTAAAATAGTGAATTATTCTAGATCATGTAATCAAATAGATTATGGAATGATTAATGGACCTATTTCAGTTATATAGTTCCATGATTAATGGACCTATTTCAGTTATATAGTTCCATGATTAATGGACCTATTTCAGTTATAATTCATGTAAACGTTATGTTAAATATTAAAATGCGGAAACATAATGTAGTTTAGTCATATGTGCATGAAACAGTGTTGTTCGGATTTATCAACATAAACACATCGATACAGTTAGCACAAGCTTACAAACAGAAGCAAATTAATCAGACGACTAAACGAAAATCATACAGAGTGAACCAAAATTAGCTACTGATTTAAAATAATCATAACTTAGGAATGAAGAGAGCAACTATCATAAAGCAGTACAAACCTAATTTTTTCTTACAAGTTACAATTTTACAGATGTTCTATGTAACTACCAATTGTTACAAAGACATACGTCCAACCTATAACAAATTTCATCCCATACCCTGGGAAGCAAATTTTCATTTACAGTACAGCATCCTTTGAGTATTTTAATGGTAGTTGGTGGGGGTAGATATATATTTTTCTTAATGTAGCCCCATAAGGAAAAATCAGGCGGTATCAAATCTAGGGATCTCGGAGGCCACCCAATTGGTTGTCCTCGATCCATCCAAGCATCGGAGAACCTCAAGCTGACCGATCTTAACCCAATTCACGATGCGTTATGCATTTTGCTGTTATGAAGCGTGAATTCCATTCACGATCGCTCCGCATCTTGCTGATATGAAACGTGTCTCTATGAAATGACTAATTATGTCACCAAAACTAAACAAATTTGAATTAACATCATAAAGCTGAGAGCGCATTCGATTCTCTGTTTATTGACAATTTCATAATTTCGGGAGTAATTTGCCGGTGCGGTAGAATAACGAGAAGAATAACTGCGGCGGCAGTGGACTTGTGTCAGGCAGTGCCTATGATTTTGCATTGCACCGGCGCTAAATTACAGGAATATCTGAGTCTGCATTATGCCAGAGCTGAATTGTGGGAATATCTGATTCTGCATTACACCGGAGCCGAATTACAGGAATATTTTATTCTGCGTTTCACCGGAGCTGGAACAGGAATGTCTTATTCTGCATTACACCGGAGCTAGATTGCGGGAACATTTAAAAGGGCCATCAATCATCGTGAATATAAAAGATCTCCCTCCTCCCCGGGAAAATAGTTTGATGCTTTGTCTTGATTTTTCTTTTGTGTGTGTGTGTGTGTGTGTGTGTGTGTGTGTGTGTGTGTGGCAGCTTCTGGAATTCTGGCCGTTACAGACAAAGGTGCACATCGGAATTTTGGCTTTTTTAGGTATAGTATTCTGTTTCAGAGGCCTCCATTAACGAGCATCCCTTATCAAACAAAAAGGAATATTTTTCAACAAACAAACAGTGGTATCTGCAGTTGAACTGTATGCACTGGAACCAAAGTTCTTAATCGTAGCAAGGCAGAAAAAGTTGGTTAGCCAAAGCCATGACAAACCCGGAAAAGTTAGTTCTTGTTGTAACCTGGACATACTGATGAACCTTTCATGAGCACAGAAATTTTTATTTGTGCCAAACTTAATGAATGAATCAAAATTTAAATCCTCCAACTACAATGCGTAGGTAAACAAAGTAAGATCATAATCAAAATAACGGCTAATTCAGAAACGCAACTCTATTCCAGATATTCCTATTTCAGGACTTCAGTAGATCACATTTCATTATTAAGGTTCCCCAAGCTTTTCGTTCACGATCCTGATCGAGACAAGCACGAAGCCATTCGAAAATGTTTGATCTAGTGGCAAATCACAAACTATGGTCCTATAGTGTTTTGCTTCCTTTTGTGCTTGTTAATTACGAACACAACGATGAACTTTATGGAAATATTTAACAATGTTATGTATACTCAACATTTGCGTTACAGTTTTTCAAGGTATCCCGATTCATATCTTAAACAAATATTTTTTTTTTTTTTTTACATTTTCCAATTTTAGCTCTGTCTTTTGGTATCATAAAAATTTCCCACGTCAGAGGCGTAATTAGGAAAGGGCAGGCGAACTGCCCCGGGCGCAGCTCAAGGGAGGGCGCAAAACTAACTGTTTATAATTTGATTAAAACTGGAATTTAAACTTTTGCTCTAATTTCTGGTACAGTTTATTTTGCGCCATATAGTATAATCTAACTCTGTCCATTTACAGAATTAGCTTATAATATGCTTCGCCAGTTTCCGCAAATTTGGCAAAACAAAATTAGTATTCCTTCCTCAAAATTTTCAGGAAATATCAGTTGTTCATATTCAAACATGAAGGCACGGTTGTACATATTTTTAACAAGAGAAGAAAGTTGTTCACATCGTTTAAGATTCTATAGGGCTATTTGCTCATTACTGCAATTTGGAGCCACGATTTCTAGCTGCATTCGTGACGTTTTTTGTGGTATATATACACTGCTGGCCACCCAAAATGCAACACCAAGAAAGACATGAGATAGCAAAGCCAGATTTACTGCACACATAACAACAGATACAAAGATGAAACCATTGAGCTTGCACGCCCGTGCGACTTGCGGAACACGCAGACATCAATAGTTCGTGCGGCCCCCATGGCTGGCAATAACGGCCGCTACACGCCGCGGCATCGAACGAAAGAAGCTTTGGGTGTGATCTTGGGGTATGTCGGTCCAGGCTGCTTACACACGTTGCCACAGTTCATCAGGCGTAGCCGCGGGTGGTGCTTGTCGGGCCACTCGGTTGCCGATCAGCGGCCAGACGTGTTCGATGGGCGACATATCGGGAGAACCGGCGGGCCATGGCAGCAGTGACACCTGGTGGGCCGTGAAGAACTGTTGCATGATGCGTGCCACGTGCGGGCGCGCATTGTCCTGTTGAAACGTGACCGCTGGCAGGTCCTGCAGGTAAGGGAGGACTACAGGTTCCAAAACGTCGGAGATGTAGTGGTGGCTGTTGAGTGTACCGGCGATGCGGACCAGAGGGTGCGGGTATATCCAATTGCGCCCCAAACCATAACGCCAGGCGACGGACCGGTATGGTGATGCATAATGCAGGCGTCATACAGTCTCTCGCCGCGGTGCCGCCACACGCGGATCCGACCATCGTGGTGTTGCAGGCTGAAGCGGAATTTATCGGAGAAAACAATACCGTGTCATTCCGTAGTCCAGGTGCGGCGTTCAAGGGCCCACTGCCGCCGCACTTGCCGATGGTGTAACGTCAATGGTAATCGCAGCAATGGGCGCCGTGCTACAAGTCCCCTCTCCTCCAGACGACGTCGAACGGTTCGTGCTGACACAGGTTGTTACGCAACACACCCTAATTCTTGCGCTAACGTTCGTGATGTGGCGGTGCGAGCCGTCAATGCCCGCCGCACAACATGCCGGTCCTCTTGTTCGGTGGTGTGCCGCGGCTGCGGCAATCACTCACGTCGGTCCGTCCGTCCCTCCTGCACCCATTGAATCCATACTCGCTTCACTGTGGCTGGATGTCGTCCCACACGGACGCCGATGTCTCGGTACGATAAACCGCTGTCGCGGTAAGCCACTATTCGTCGTCTGTCTAACTCCGAAACGTGCTGGAATGACTGCCGTATTCTGCGACGAGGCATCAGGAAGATTCCCACACACAGGTCCGGCAGCACAACACACTTCCACTACTTACACCCCGCCTTCTGTGCATCCTTCTTATAGTGCTTCTCGGTGGCGTGCCGGGCGCACATGATTTGTATATGCCCTGCAATGCTAATCGTTTGCATGTCATCTCGCGGGCGACGCATGCATCGAATTTCAGGCCAATCGGATGCTTCCGTCTTTGTGTTGCATTTTGGGTGGGCAGCAGTGTATATATATATATATATATATATATTCTATAAAGAAGATACCTAAGCAAAAAAATACATATATAATTTTGACTCACACCTAGTACAACATAGAAAAGGTTATGTATCTACCTGTGTGAGTAAAAGGAGAAAACCTATATACTAATCTGCCTCTATCAGATATAATCACTACCTTTAAAGAGCTGTATGCAGAATTTAAACTTAACCAATTTGTTGATGTAGGAACTTGGAACTCTTATCTCAATTGCTGCATAAAAAATAACCATATCTTATATAATAATACTCTCTATAAGCAAGTGAACGGTATTTCAATGGGAACATCAACGTCCACGAATATCGCTAATCTATTCCTGTTCTTTAAGGAATATAAATTCATTAAAAATCACCCCACCTGCTCAGATAACTACCTTTACACTTTTAGATATATTGATGATCTGCTGTGTATCAATAATTCAGAAGTTATAGAGAGTGATTTTGATAATATCTATCCTAGCTCTCTTAACTTATGTAAAACCAACCACAGTAATCAGAAACTTGAGTTCCTAGACTTAAGCATTAAGCTCAACAGAGGTAACCCATCTATTAACCTCTTTGATAAAAGAGTTAATTTTCCTTTCAAAGTAATTAAATATCTACACTGGAATAATAACATTTCAACCAAAGTAATTGAGAATGTACTAATTTCTCAGGTCCTAAGAATTTCAAGAATTTGCAGCAACAATTTGGACTTCAATTACCACATTAATATACTATTAGAAAGTTTTCTAGAGAACGAAATTCCTTCTTCTTTCATCAAAAGAACTTTAAGAAAAATTATTCTGAATAATAGAGTAAGGTTGGCAGATCTGCTTTAATTTTCTACACAGTTAATAATATGATTCTGACCAATCAAAGCCGTAAGGAAGTTGGCTAGAGGATGCCTATTAACTACCTAAAGGAACCTTAGTGCTATGGATATGACGGTCCTATTAAAACAAAAAATTAAATAATATAAACAAAATCACAAAAAAAGCTTAAAAATCTGTTTATAAAAGAAAATAAAAACAAATAAAAAAGAAAACTAGTTATTCATCACTAGGATAGCTATACTAAAAATAGTAAAACCAACATTAAAATTAATAAGATTCTGATTAATCTATAGAAGCTCACTAAGGTGATTTAATACATGCAAAGATTATTAAATAAACTGCTCGTGTATTTTATAATATTTCTCATGTATTCTGGAGAGTTAATTCTGCTCTTTCTGATCATACAGATCCACAGTCTTAAGTTTATATATTTTTTTCTCTGGTTAAAATCTCCGCGCGTTGGTTTCTTGCTGTATGAGGAGGCCATCAGCCCCACCCTCACTGCCCCCAGCGTCTAGGGAGTGGCGGAAGAGGTCAGCCATGTTCTTCTCTTGTGAGGAGAAAAGTTTTTGTCACACAAGAGGTAAGCTCTCTTCCTTGTTTTTGGGTGCTAGGTTTTATAAGTTCAATGTTTGTACTTCATGTACCTTTTCTCTGTCGTTTTTTAGCTTTTCAGCTTTTAAGCATTGGTTTGTCTGTTAACATTTTTGCGGGTTTTAACTCTTACTTTTCTTTGTAACTTTGAGCGTCTTTTGGGGTACCTAGGAACAGAAGATGGCTAAGCTTGTTCCTTTTCTATGCGCTGTCTATGCGCTGTTTTTTCAATGTAGTTAAGTTCTTAATAACTAATTAATTATGCACTTAAAGCACTGCTGAAATACTTTGTACATATTGCAACTAACTGTTTAAGGTATATAACTTTCACAAAGTTTTCTTTAGTTAATTATTATCTTTAACTTATTCTCGTTTTTATGCTGTCATAAGTTGTAGAGTAGGGGGTTTTAGACTCAAGTTTTCTTTCAAAAATCTGTTCGTTATAAATTAACATTTCCTTTTTTAATTGCAATGTAAAATTTGGATTTCTTTTGCATTGTTTTTCAGGTTTAAATTCTCTCTCAAACGAACTTGGAATTTCGTTATAGCTGAAAATCATTTCTAATTATTATGTCACTCTCACAGCTTGAGTTCTCTTTAATCTTCTTCTCTCTGTTTAATAGTAACAGATGAAGAGCATGGGTCGGGCCAGGAAGGTTTATGGATGCAAGCGAAATTGTTAACTAGTGCTAGGTCATGCTACTCTACGGAGGACATGACTTATATATATATTTTTTAAACTATTTTAGGTGGGAATGTTACTTGCATCTATGGCCTTGCAGAAACCCATTTCCAACTAGGTCTTTGTGGAAGTGAGAAAATGCAGAGTTTTTGCTGGTCCTTGATAAAGCCAAGGCTGAGTATTCTCGACACCTTCTACATTCAGTTGTTTTATTTTATTTTTTTGTCTTTTCTCCTTTTACTCACACAGGTAGATACATAACCTTTTCTATGTTGTACTAGGTGTGAGTCAAAATTATATATGTATTTTTTTGCTTAGGTATCTTCTTTATAGAATGTGAATTCTGAATTTTCAAAACTGCTGCGTTGCGCGTTTTGATTTTCAGGTTATTTTGCACCCTTCGTTTTAAATTCTAAAATTTTTTCCTTAGTCTTCAGTTTTGCTCTTAAGTATATATATATATATATATATATATATTATATATATATATATATATATATCATCATCATCATCATTGTCAACCATTATCAATCCACTGCTGGACGAAGGTCTCCCCAAGTTTCCTCCACAACGGTCTGTCTTGTGCCAGTCTCCTCCATGTCACCCCTGCATACTTTCGAATTTCATCCACCCATCTCCCATGTGGTCTTCTTCTGGGTCTTTTCCTGTCCCTTGGAATCCAATCTAAAATTTCGGCTGTCCATCGATGATCTGTCCTTCTGGCAGTATGTCCAGCCCATTGCCATTTCAGGGATTTAACTCTGATCATGATGTCTTCCACTCTTGTCATTTTTCGGATCCACGAGTTCCTCTTCTTATCTCTCCTGGTTACACCAAGCATGCACCTCTCCATGCTTCTTTGAGTTGTCTGCAGCCTTTGTATGTCTCTTTTAGTTAAGGTCCACGTCTCTGCACCATACGTAAGCACTGGAAGGATGCATTGATCAAACACTTTTCTTTTAAGACATAATGGCATATTGCTCTTGAAAATTATGCTGTTTCTTCCAAAAGCTCTCCAGGCAAGTTTTGTACGCCGATTAATTTCTTCATCAATGTGACCCTCACTTGATATCTGCTGTCCAAGATAAACGTACGTGTCTGTTATCTCCAGCTTTTCTCCATCAATCGATAAATCTTCATTTCTTGTAAAAGCATTGAACATCACTTTTGTCTTTTGAAAGTTCATTTTTAATCCCACTTCTTTACTCTTGTCAGCAAGTTCCTGGATCATACTCTGCAGCTCTGATGGGCTAGTTGCAAAAATGACTACGTCATCAGCAAAACGAAGGTGGGTTAGATAATCTCCATTAATCTTTATTCCCTTGTTTTCCCAGCTCAGCGACTGAAAAACACCCTCCAATGTGGCATTAAAGAGCTTCGGAGATATGGTGTCACCTTGTCTCACTCCCTTTCCAATTTTTATGTGTGTTGTATTTTCAAACAGCCGAATCTTTGCACTTGCATTTTCATAGATGTTATTAATAATATTAATGTATGCATCTTCAATACCGCAGGTTTTCAGAGCCATTGTAACTGCTGATGGTTTCACCGAATCAAAGGCTTTTTCATAATCGATAAAAGCCATGCACAATGGAAGTTCATATTCCTCGCTCTTTCAATTAGTTCTCTCAGTACGTGGATATGATCTATTGTGCTGTAGCCACTCCTGAATCCAGCTTGTTCTCTCGGTTGAGCCATGTCCAGTGTTACCTTCAAGCGGTGTGAAAGAACTTTAGTGAAGATTTTATAAACTACTGATAGAAGGCTGATAGGTCTGTAGTTTCCGAGATCCTCAATGTCACCTTTCTTATGTAGCAGGATCATTGTAGCGGTGTTCCAATCCTCAGGAATCTTTCCTTCATTAAGGCATCGAGTGAAAATTTGGGCGAGTACTGTTTCGATTTCTCCACTTGCTTCTTGTATGATGTCTACAGTAATTCCATCTTCTCCTGGAGCTTTTCCCCGCTTCATGTTCTTGATTGCATGTGCAACTTCTGCTGGAAGGACTGGAGGAACTCTGGGTACTGGTATCTTTCATGATGTCTGGAGTGCATGTATCATCCCTTTCATATAATTTGGAGTAGAAATCTTTCACTCTTGTCAAAATTTCGCCTCTATTTCTTGTTACAGAACCATCTTCTTTTCTCAGTGCCATAATATGTTTTCTTCCCTTACTGAGATGTCCCTTTGCTATCTTTAAGCTTTGGTTGTTTTCAATTGCTTTCCTCACTAGTTCACAGTTGAATTTTCTTACGTCTTCAGTGATACTTTTTCTTACTGTCTTGCATAGCTCTATATATTCCACTTTGGAAGTCACATCTTCTTTAGTTGTCCTCATCTCTCTTCTTTTTTGCATCAACATTTTCGTTTTTCCTGATAATTTGTTTACATGCAACTTGTTCTTAGACCCAGCTAATTTTGTTGCTGTTTCCATAAGAGCTTTGGTTACTTTTCTGTTAACTTCAGAGATGTCCACTTCTTCCGATGTTAGGCCTTCCAAAGCAGAGAACCTGTTCTTCAGTTCCAACTTGAAGGTATTATGGTGTTTTTTAAGGTTGGTTATGTCAATAGGTTTTGTTTGTCTTATGAGCTTGCCACGTTCAAGTTTAGTGTTGAGGTGCATCTTACATCTCACCAATCTATGGTCACTACCTGTGTTGAACTTGTTTAGCACACTGCAGTCTTCTATATAAATGCTAATGTACACTATTAAGTTAGTAATATGTATAAGACCGAAAGACAGATGGGGACACAATAATTTGTGTTTTGCCCAGGGAGTAGAAATGCCTAGTTACGCCTCTCCCGACATACATGCGTTACTTGAAATTTGAGTGTCCTCTTAAATCCTCCAAAATCTAACTTCTTTTTTCGGCTGTTTTCCAGTGTGGCACGAAATAATATCTATATAATTTAGAGTTCCTGATTTTGAAGGAAGAAGATAAAAATCGTGGAAAACACATAGTACTTCAACTTAACCTAAAGCGCAAAAATTTAGCATTATAGATCAGAGGCAGAATAGAGTCTTGGCCACCGGGGAATCACTTGAAATCGCGAAACTCCCTAACATGCTCGGTTGTGAGTATGCAATATGTGCAAACGGCTGCTGTGCTGCAGGACTTAAATTGTCACTTTTCATTGCATCTGAAAGTGACAATTTAAGTCCGCTTTTCATATGCAATTATTGAATTAATCTTCAACATGCAGCTCAATACGACGAGGAATTGTCACTGCGGTCCCCTTGGCCGAGTGGTCGGAGGCACGGATTCCTGTCTAATCATCCTAGTTGGGCCCGGCCCCAGATGAGAACTGGGTGATCCCATGGTGCTGGCTCTGGCCTCTGCCTGGAACCACTTACTCCAAATTTGGTACAGGGCTCTTTAAAACCTTAAGTGTTTCTGGTGATCATGAGACCTCCGTAGAAAAAGATTTCCCACTCTTTCCCTATTACATGCTGAGCCAATTGCTGAACCATTTTTTTTTCTTTTTTCTTTTTCTTTCTCTCTCTCTCTCTCTTTTTTTTTTTTTTTTTTTTTGTAGCAGCGAACTTTTCCGAAAAGAAAATTTCAAATGCAAAAGAGTACAAGAAATTACAAAACCATTAAGCTCAAAATCACAGCTTACTATTTTTAATAAATATTTCCTTTTTTTAATTAAATTAGAATTTTTCCTTAATTAGATTGATTTTATTTTTTCTAAAGGTAATTTTATTTTATTTCCGAAAGTTAATTTTTTTTTGAAGATGTGACTGGTAACACTATGAAAATATGCCTTCCTTTCGTAAAATAAATTACTCGTATAAATCCTAAGTAGTAGATCAAATTTGAAACAGTAGGTTTCATCTAAAGAAAATTTATTTTGGTTTCAGATCTGATGCATATTGTTCTGTTTGTCAATGACTTCAAGTTGTTAGTGCATGCCATTCCTCATTTATCTACTCAGGGACAATGTTTATAAACTGTTAGGAAGATGTCATCGGTGATGTATAACTGCAGTCAAGCGAAAGGCTTACCTCTATCTTAAGAAATTCTATTGTAAATATATTCTTTAAAATCTTTTCGTATTTTATTGAATTTTGGATTTTTCCAGACGCACATATACATATATGAGAGAAAACTATCAGCATTCCCCAGTACTCAGTGATTTTTCTGGAGTATCTTTAGTTGGTTCAGCAAGTTCGAAGCTTCATGCATATATAATAAGACAGTTTTGCAATATTCTGGTAGTGAAGCACATGCGTTTTGTGACGTGCCTGCACCGCAGGACGCACTTGAGATAAAGGCAGATAGCAGCGAGAGCATACGTCTGCGTAGCTCAGTTGGGAGAGCGACTTACTCCGGAGTGAGGGGACCCGTATTCGATGACCGGCGTGGACAAAGATGATGGAGAAATTTAGTTCGTCATAGTTCCTTTATTGATTCAGAAATTTATCACTCTCATCTTAAGACTGGATCATAATTATGATTCACATTGACGATGGATCTTCATTGTCAAAAAATACATTCGATTATTCACTTCCATTCGTCAGAGCTCGTGTGCAAACGGCGTCCGTCTCCACTCTTGTTTTAAATATAATAAAACACTCTCGTGTCATGTTTAGGGACAGACACGCTTACATAGATATACTTGGAAACTTATACATAGTAAAACATCAATTATACGCTTACCTCAAGGATGACCTTTAAAAGCGTGTAAAAGAAACTTCGAAATGTTAAATACTGCGTTTTAGATTTTTGAATGCCTCCAACAAAAAAACAGGAACTGTTCTAACCTGAGATTCCAGTAATTTATCGTTATCATCAACGATTATTAATATGCTGCTGGATGAAGGCTTCCCCAAAGCTCTTCCACAACTATCTGTCCAGAACCATTTTCTTCCATATGACTCCTGCATTCTTTCGAATTTCATCCATTCTTTCCCTACGTGGTCTTCTGGGTTATTTTATGTTCCTTGACATCCAGTCTGGTATTTCAGTTGTCAGTTCTTCTAGCAATATATTAAGCCCATTGCCACTTGAGGGTCTTTACTTTTATCACGATGTCATCAACGCTACAGTAGTTTATAATGTATAACATGAATTTGCTGGAGCTGCGTAATCACTATTTTAGAGTGAAGTTGAATCTGTTAATTTAACACGAATATGAACGGAAATGCTAAACGAGAATTACAAATGTAGTAATTTTAATATACAGTATTTCCGAAACCAAAACATTTATTATCCTGTTAGCTTTATAATTAAAATCGCACATCCAGAAACAGATGCTTGCAAGTCTTTTGAAATGAAATAAATATTTCAAAGTCTTTTTCTCCCCTTCCCACCAAAAAAATAAAGTCTTGGAAAGGAAATTACGTAAGTGATGACATAACTCTGTCAAAGCAAATCGTGTGGAGCAAGATTTTCTCAGGAAAAGCGCTTTTCATTCAAGTAGGACTTAACAATTTGGTTCGTGTTTCGTGAAATAATTAAAACTGTTCTTCGGGGACTTTGGTGTGAGATTCCAAATTCCTGACATGAAATTACTGCCAAAGTTTCGATGTATTTTTAAAGGCGCCATGTTTCCTACGCTCTGTCGCCGGCACTCTTCACCGTCCGGCTTTCAATGTAATAATTTTCGTGCTGATTCTACCGTGTGACCCAAATAATTCTACCCCTGGCTGGCCGCATTTGTTAACTTGCTAGGAACGAAATAGATACTTGAGCAATTTTTCTTCAAAGAGAAAAAAAATAGGAAAAGAACGTGGAAGTGTAACTGCATGAGTGATGACCAAACGGTAAGAAGAATTCTCGGCGAAAATACTGGATTTATTCCTAAGAAAATATTTTGTCCGTCCAGTTGCGGGTATGATTAATTGGAGACAGGAGCCTCCAGAAATGTGTCGGATCTGTTATTCCATCTCAACAGGCGGCCATTTTTTTCGTTACCAACCGCAGGCGCATTCATTACATACTGCGATGTTTCAATTCTTTGAGGTTTCAAATCACGTGCAAAGGGGAGCCAATTGTCTGTTCCCTGGGTGATGGCATCGCCGCCATACGTCAAGAGATGGCGGCTTCAGTAAAAAAGCAACTCATAAAAGGGCGTGTGCACTAAGTTTCGATGACGTGCCCCTTAAAGGGAGAGTGAGTGCCTACAGCCGAGGACGCAGAGAAATAGGCAAAGATAACGTTTTTATCAAAATTCTTCTTATATTAAGAACTGTTTTCATAATTACTCTGAGAAGCATTTGATACTGCTGGAAATGCTTTGAAACTACTTAAGGTTACTTACGAAGTAGAGTATTAAGAGCATTCTTTTTTAAAATAATGCGAAAAGAAATAACTTATGAAGAAGTGTCTGTCTGCCCGTATGATTTTTTTTGTTTTAATAAAACTAGTGTAAGACATAAAGGAGCACACATTCAAAATGTTCTTCTCCAATCAAATAAAAGGATATAATTCGCAAATCACGATAGTTCGGCACACGTAGGTAACAAAAAGTACGTAAATTGCGAATACTGTATACGTGCGATATAGATAAGTTCGTAGATGATGAATACTTTACAGATAATACAAAGGAAAGTTTTCTGAAGCGCTCTGCAGATGTAAGGTAAATTTTTGCTCGCCTTGAGATTCCGTATGGGAAACCCGTATTTATTTACGTATTTGCGCTGTTATGCAGGATAGTTAGTTGTCCAATAAAGGAAATGGAGGTGATTTGAACAATATGAAAAATTAAAAATGAAGGATAAAAAAAATAACAGGGAGACAGTATATAGCATATGATCAAAATGCAAAGTGTGCAGCAGATAGCTACAAATCGAATTTTCTAAAATCGGAAGCTTTGAAAGCTTTTTATTCAGCGCCTGTGCCTTTCAGGGAATAGAATGGGTTACAACATGTAACAAGAAAGATGACACCTAATTCCCTGGTGCAACGAACGCGTCGTTTTAATTTTTCCCGGCCCCGAAAGAATTTTCAAAGCAGCAAATATGAAAATGCATTTGCAGCCCCTAGAGGAAAAACTGCGAAGTGTTTAAAACACACAATATGTGCAATATTCTTCATAGTGAATGGAGAACATTAATTTTGTGCATCTGTTATGAGACTGTTTCACCAAGAGCAGAAAGCTCTTGGTGAAACATGTAATGAACTTTTGAACAAATAATGTAATGAACTTTTGAACAAATAATGTAATGAACTTTTGAACAAATAATGTAATGAACTTTTGAACAAATGGTGCAATAGTGGTGTAATATCTAATGAAGTGTGGCGTTCTTTTCCAAATAAATTTTCTGATTTTAGTATTTCTATTCCCATTGATGCGAGGGAGCGTGTTTATCTTACAAAACATGCTTTCAATTGATTAGGCGCTTTCCATTGGTCAAAGCAGGGCGCTTTTGGTTCATAAATGTAAGTCACTGTTGACTGATAGAGCTCAGCCGATGAAGTTTCTGACTGTAAACGTCAGCTTTAATTTTATTTCATGTGAATTTCTCACCACGAAACAGAGTCCGCTTTTCGCATTCTATCAAATGCAACCGAAAAATCTTCGTGAGAAGTAATCCTATAGGCCATTTTAATTTTATGCTTGAATTTTCGGAACTGTCGGTGCCGTTTAACATTCCAACGGATCATTTATTTCTTGCTCGATTTCAGTGGATTCAACAGCAATACTTGAGGTTGATGAGAATGCGAATGTCTAGTAGTCATAGAGAATCATCTGGTGGTAATTTTATTTAAGACCTATTTTCCAAGTTTTGAAACTCTTCCTTTTTGCTCTATGTGACCCTGGATAGCGGAGTTCGTAGAAACTATTTATTGAACAGAATCTCTATTATGCTAAGGTTGATTTTCACTGTGATTTTCAGGAGTAGGTGTTCAACGCGGTACATTTTTCTAGAACAAACGGCGGCACTTTGTCGCTTTGAGAACTTTCCCACCATACATATATACATATCATTAAGCTGTTCCCTGAGATTCAGAGGTCAGCTCCTCAAAGGAAGACCATCTGCTAAGTAAACATTTAACTGAAAGAACTAAAATTTATTTACTGTTGGTGTATCAAATGTGTCCATTTACAACGATCTCGGTAGGCAGCATGAACTTCATTAACATCCATCACACGCCGAACACAAGACCTTTTGTACTTCATACTCATTATCTTTTCCTCAAGCAGACATTCCCGAATCTGGTATTGCCATGATTTCCTTGGTCTTCCTCTACCTCTTTCCTGTCACTTGGGCTGAAAAAATTCTCTTAGTCAGCACCTGATCACTCATTCTTTCAAAATGGCCAAACCACCTAAGAATATTAGTCTCCACCTTACTAACAAAATTTTGCCTCGCATCACACATCTGCAACACATCTTCATTCTTCACATGATCAGCGCCTGTCTTACCACAAAACCCCGTAAGTAACGCATCTCCTCAGCACACAAACGACTCCTATGTCTTTTCTGCAGTACCCAAGTTTCACTGCCGTACATCAGAGTAGGAATAAACAAAGGCATCGCTCTTTCCATGTTTTACCAACACACACAGCAACCGAAAAAAAATTGTTATTCGGCCACTGCTGGGGAATCGAATCCCAGATCTCTCGTTATATAGCCAAGCGCGTTAGCTTTACATCACGTTTGCCAACAATCCACGGCGCTATGTGTGCTTTTCTGTCAGCTTCTGACTTCATAAATCCGTAAGATGGGCTCAGCTACTGAAACGTCTTCATCTGGTGGGCATTAACGGCACTGGCTATATATTAATTATAGCAGTTAAATTCAAAGGGCGAGATCCAAAGTTAAAATCCTCCAATTTTTCCACGTTTTACCAACACACAGCAACCGAATTTTTTTTTTTTTTTTTTTTTTTTTTTGTTATTCGGCCACTGCTGGGGAACGAATTGAAGGATTTTCACTTTGGATGTAACTGCTATAATTAATATATAGTCAGTGCCGCTAATGGCCACCAGATGGGGACGTCTCAGTAGCTGAGCCCATCTTACGGATTTATGATGTCAGAAGCTGACAGAAAAACACACATAGCGCCGTGGATTGTTGGCCACCGTGGTGTAAGGCTAACCCGCTCGGCTATATATCGATAGATCTGGGATTAAATTCTCCAGCAGTGGCCGAATAACAATTTTTCGGTTGCTGTGTGTAGCTAAAACGTGGAAAAAGCGATGTCTTTGTTTATATACTAACGCCACGTATTTGGAGGATTTTCATCAGGGTAGGAACAAATACACTTTCATACACAGACATGCGGGACTCTTGAGAACCCATCATTCCTGTGAAATCCTCCTAAGGCTGCTATGACTTTCAATGAAGAATTCACTCTCCTACCAATTTCACCATCTAATTCGTTCTCTCTGTCAAACATACTTCCTAAATATACAAACTCATTCACCTGGTCAATCACTGTGCCATTAAGACTTATTTTGCATTCTGTACGAACAGTTCCTTGCTGAAAGACCATAACTTTGGTTTTCCCCTTTTTTATTATATACTCAGTTTGAATTTCATACAAATTTCTTTCTCCCGGGATAGCATACTTTGCAACTTTTACTCTCACTTTTACTCTCTTCCAGCAGGACTGTGTCATCAGCATAGAGCAATCTGCATAAACGCATGTTACCAAGATATAAACCAGTATTATCCACTTTCGCATCATGCATGCAGGCATCCATAAATATATTAAACAGCCAGGGTGACATTGCACAACCTTGTCTGACTCCTGCGCCAATAGAAAACCATTTCAATAAAACACCATTCACTCGTAAACATGCTCTGCTGCCAGCGTACATGGCTTTCACACTATTAAGTAGATTACCATACTTATTCATACCTTCCATAGAAGAGTCCTATTTATTTTGTTATAAGCTTTCTCTAAATCTATGAAGGCCGTATCTATCCCTCCATACACATCATTGAATTTCTTTTTCGTCCCTACGTTTGGGGTATCCCCTTTCTTGAAATAATGATAAATAATATTCTTAACGTGTTCTTTAAAACCTCTGTGTTGCTAAGTGCAGCAAAATCTTTCAGTGGTGTTTATGTACTTATTGTTTTTCGTAATAGTGAATCAACCAGAATTGCATGCAACTCCTAGAAAGTTGCATGCAATTCTGGTTGATTCACTATTACGAAAAACAATAAGTACATAAACATCACTCTTGTTTCTACGCGTGCGCCAGGAAATGAGAATTTGCATGTCGAGATCTTGTCAGTTCCAGAAACGGAAATTACCCGTGCGGCAACCTGGCAACTCGATAGTTTGAGAAACTATGGCTTTCGAGGAATGAAAAAAGTCCCAGGAGCAATCAAAAATGTTCGTATTTCGGAGAAAAGCAAGTCAGCAAAATGCAGCAGCAGTACGAGATGTTTGAGAAACTTCGGAGGCTTTTTTTTTTTTTTTTTTTTGCTTTCCAACCGTAGGTTGAAGAAGCGTATATGCTCCAGCTTTGTCCGTCTGTCTGTCTATCTGTCCGTCCATCCGTCTGCACGATAACTCGAGGAAAAAGGGTTCGATTTCGATGAAATTTTAGTATGTGGTAGGGGACCACCTGGGGACGAACCCTATTGAAAACGGGTGAAATGGGGTCAAAGGTTAGGACATACGAGCGGGATCCATTCCACTGCCCTTATGTGTTATAACTTGCGTAAAAATTCTTCGATTTCGATGAAATTTTAATATATGGTAAGGGACCACCTGGGAACGAACCCTATTGAAAATGGGCGAAAAGGGGTCAAATGTCAGGGCATAGGAGCGAGATTTATTCCACAGCCATTATTCTCATAACTTGACTGAAAATGCTTCTATTGCGACATAACTTTAGTATGTTGTTCCGGAGGTATACTGAACCAATTCTGTTGAATATCATCGAAATGGGGTCAGAGGTCAAGGCTCAGGAGCGAGATTTTTTCCACAGCCATTATCCTCATAACTTGAGTAATGATTTCTGGTATGTTGAAAAGCGTATCATAATCAATGCATTGCATGATTTTACTAACTTGTTCGGGGTTTAACAACCACCATGAATGAGCAACTCATAAGTTACAAGCAGTCGCCCGTCCCCAGTTTGAGGCCCACTAGCTCCAGGGAAGGGAGAGAGAGTCAGCGCCGTGTAACAAGAGACTCATGCCTCATCAGGGATTCGAACCCAGATCCAAATCGAACGACTAGCCAGAAACCACCGGTATGAACACTCGGCCAAACCACCAGGTGACCTTCGGATGTTCACAGTAAAAATCAGCTAGATACACTAACTTTGGATATAGAAAATACATTGATACCTGTCAGTGAAAAAGAAAAATAGATTGTTTAAACATTTTAATGTAATGACCTAATAGCGTTAAATATTTTGCATTAAAATCTTAAAAAATATAAAAAAATATTTAAATAATAGCTTATGAAACTCCTGAAAAAACTGTTTTATTTTGCATCTAAAAAAAGCGGTGAAAAGAAATAGAGAGTAAATTGAATCTTAGTAAAGGTTGATAAAATTCCCTTTTTTTTTCTTTTTTTTTTTCAAGTACTATTTTTCCCTAAGAAAGTCAAGTATTAATGGATATAAAAAAAAGTGCTGAGATAAGATCAAATTCCAGATGGTGCCAGTCAGCTCACTTGTAAATATTTTTTCAGTTCAAATATCTTGAACCGAGTTTTGTAAGAGAAAGGCAGACAAAAATACCAGGTACCTGCTATAGGATTTAGGATTGCTCGGGTAGTGAATATATTGCGTGTGGGATGGGAGTTAGCAGTCTTTTTACTGAAGTTTCGTAGGTGTACGTTCACAAAACAATGGTTTCGATGGGCGACGAAGTGGCAGGGCGTACTGTAAGTGCTCATGCATGCATTTACCAAATAAAAACACCAGCGCCCGTGTATAAAGAATGAAGTATCTCAGTGGTGGTAGGGAAAGGGTGAGAACTATCCCAATGTCTGGCATCCTGTGGGGCACTTCCCACAAATAGAGGCGTCCACGAGGTCCATTGACTGCTGCCCGCAGGAGAACCTCCAAGAGGTGGATGCTAAATATTTTTTTCTTTTCTTGAGGGGGGACGGAAGATAATTTGGTTGTAGGAGCTTTAGGTATTTAAAAGCAACACTTTTTCTGGTATTAACTTTCTTCATTGATGTTTCCAAAGTATTTTGGCGCATTTGTTTTCTAGGGTGTGTGTTTATTTGAATCTTATAATTATATTTCTAAAGTTTTGAACATAGCAATAGTATTTCCCCCTGTATTCTATAGTGACGACATGCCTTTAATTTCGCATATAAAAATTAAGTTATGTGTTCTGGATGTAGATTTTTTAATGCTTTTTTACTCTACCTTTTTTTATTCTTATGAGAAAAATTGCGTTTTGTATTCCTTGAGTTCAACTAGTTTCTTATGTGGTTTCGAAATCAAAAATCTTTTCAAACTTTTAAGGAATGGTCATAGCTTTTCTGATCAGAGTTTTCGTAGCTTAATATCCAAAAATAATTTACACCTCTGGGGAAAATACCATACAATCATTTACTTTCACTGCATAACATTGAGACTGTTTATCCAAGATGTGTTTTGATATTATATATCTCAGCGAGTGTGCAACTTTTGGCTGTTTCTGTTTAATGGGTGGTCAGAGAAGTGACATTAATTGTGTTAATAGCTGCCTAAGTTGTTTAATAAGCCCGACAATGTCTGCTAAAATTTTCGTGTTTCTTTAATATACGATTCAGGGCGTCCGGGTACTTCAGCTTTTCCCGTATACTGTTCGGGCAAATTTTACCAGAAATTAAGGAATTAAGCGGTATGCATGGAAACACTTTAAATCCTGCTTAACTTCTTCACAATTTGCATACAACTGCCAGGGAGTATTTCTAGCTCTCTCTCATTTTTACGTATTTTTTCCCTAGAAGGAGTTTAACGACCACTGTGAGCAACTCAATTTGCTGTAAGAAGTCCCCTGTCCCTAATTTGGGACAATTAGTTCCAGGAAAGGGTGAGAGTCAGAGCACTAAGACAAAGAACTATCCATGCCTCATCCAGGATTCGAATCTGGACCCCGACCCCTCTCGGACTAATGAATAGAAACATAAGTTTTACCGGAAGCGATTGCTCTCTCGATTTTCTTCCTACCAAAATTTGATTTTGTGTTTTATTTCCTTATATTATTTTCCCACATTGCATAGTGCTCGACTACTGCGAGGATCTTCAAGTCATTGGAAAACTTTTTTGAGCACGTGAAAGTCAGCTGAACTCACTAGCGAAAGAAATACTTCTTTAGTTGAAAATCATGTAGAGATTAACTTCCTCAAAACTATATTTATCTCTGTATAAATATCTTTGTCGAAGTGGGCTTATTTTCTTCAGAAACTTAAATTTCGGCATAAAATTCTCAGCTTGTGAAAATAAAATGTTCAAAAACTGGACTGGCATTTCCATAATTTATTTGGAATGAATAATTTTGACTTTTATGTGTGGGTTATTCCTTCCAGTTGCCGATTATTTATTCACAGCTTAGTGCTCTTTCTTTTTGTCAGAGAAATGTATAGAAAAACTACAGAAATATTTTTTCGTTAGAAAGAATAGGATATTTATTAAGCCACATTATTTTTGCCACATTATTATATCAAGTGTTTGTTCACGGATCAAAGTACAAAATTATTTCTCGAACGGAGCTACTCATTTTAAAACTGACATTATTTGGTATTTAAATGAAGTAAAATTTAATGCGACTGAAGTCTGGAATCCTCTATAATTGTATTAAGCTATGAATATTTCAAGGTAGTCATTTTGGCAAAAGAACTACGCGAACCTAAATTTGTGTTGAAAAGGTAATTAAAACTACTGTGGTTGTATTCTTGGACAAAGGCTCCCATTTGCGGCACTTATAAAACCTCTTTGTTACAAAGCTTTTCTCGCAGCTGTTGTAATTGTTTCGATGTGATGTATATTGTAGTTACTAACTTTACATTGCCTTTAGAAGTGAAAATATCAAGCAAAAGGGGTATAACGATTATCATTTTCTAAACATGGAAATGAAATTAATTGACGTTGCAATGGCTCTCAGTCTTTGGATTTTTGTGTCGTGGTTCCCACCATCTTAATGCGTCACTTAATTGAATCTCACGCAAAACACGGGTGGAATGCTTCCTTAGACGGCTGACTGGCAAGAGCATAGGATGCCAACTTGTCGCATAGGAGGAAGGCGTGTATCAAATCCTCAGTGAGACATAGGAATTCTATTTGCTGTTATACTCTGGTTCTCTGAATTTACCAACTGTAAATTTGGAAAGAGCTATTTCACCCAGATTTCATTCAATGCGCGCTATAACCACCCTAAAAATAAAGAAGAAATACTTTGTTTACAAAACATTTCTGGTTTATTTTTAGTTTACTATTAACTTTATAACTTTTTTCAACACTTTTTTTCTTTTTTGTTTACTATTGACTTTTTGCCATTCAAACCTACGGGATCATTCTTCATCTGCTTTGTATTTAAAGATGAACGTGTTTTATTTCCGTTCCGATTAGATCATGGGAGCTGTGATGTTACTTTACTTGCTGATGCTGCGAAATCAGCTATTTCTAAAACTGAAACTTCTTTAAATTAACGTGGTTGTTTTTCGCGATTACGGATTTCCAAATCTTTTGACAAAGAAGAGGGCTCCATTCACACCTTTTTAGCATATTTCCTCATTTTATGCCGATCATTTAGTCTTTAACAAATTGGTTTAAATTATTTCTGCCTTGAATTTTGTGATGGGCTTTCTTTTGTTTGAGTTTCAACCGAGGTAAACTTCTGCTGATTCTGAGAAGTGAAATATAAATTTTAATTTACTATTTCATAAACACATGTTGCAAGACAGTGGTCCTAAGAAAATTAAAACTCCTCCCATTTTCATTCTCCAAGTAAATTGAAATCATAATCAAATGCCATTAAAGTTTGTTTTCTTTTTGAGTCATTCACACGTTCTTTAAAAAGAAGTTAAAGTAGACTCTTATTACTAAGGGAAGAAACCTTGATTTTGTAGCTGACATCGCAAAACTTTCTAATTGCCACTGACCCAGTTATCGCACCGCGAGCAAATGCTAATGTACTAATCTTTATGATAATGCACAGCTGGTGGGAATACTTCTCCACAGGAGTGTTGAATCTTTGATAAGGATAAAAAAAAAAAAAAGACTGGTTTTCCATGCCTCCATCCAAAAGAAGAAAAAAAGAATTAAATTTTTGTTTCGTAGTGGTTCCGAGAAAGAGCAGCAGCGCAGCTTTTACGCACTATTGCCTCTAACAACGAGACCATAATTATTAATTTGCTGGATGAGTCCATACAACATAAGTTAATGTCACTTAAACCAAAGTAGACCTCTGACAGAGTCCAGTTGTACAACCTCTCGATTTTCTGCGTCCTTGCGAGTAACAAGTAATTCACAAATAACTGATTGGTTCATGATCACGTGTCACGAAGTTGCAAGAAATAACTCCATGAATATTATATAAAACAGATGAGAGTCTAACTAATGTAAAGCAGCATTATTGCAAATGTTTAGTGAGCAGCCAATAAAAGCTAGCGAGCGTCGTTCATATACAATTGTAGTGGCACTTCGTTCTAGTAAAGCAGCTGTGTTGCTTTAAATGTTTAATCCGGCATTTTTACGGATAATACTTAAAGCCCTTCATTAGAGAAAAGTGCAGTTTTTTTTATTTACACGAATAACTAAAAGATTTTTAAGTATTATATCTAACAGTTTTTTAAAAACAATCTTTTAGTTATACGTACTAAAAGTATGTATAACTAAAAGATTTTTTCTTGAAGTACATAAAAAAATTCCGCAAAATTTTGTATTTCACCGATCTTAACGTGTAAAACAAAAATAATTGTTGGTGTAAGGTTAGTGAAATTTTCACTAAGATAACTGCTTCTTACATACTTGTAAAGAAATCACAAAATGAAAATATCGTTTTCTAGTTACCATTTATTTATTATTTTGATGACTGTTCCAGAAGAGCTGAATAAATGAGTGCTACTGAGCCATAGATAAACTACTGAGTAATACCTATGTTTAAATGATTAGACATAATACCGAACAGTTCCCCTTTTTTTTAAGTTCTCACCTTAGTGTGTGCTAAGTTATAATCGTATATTTTACCCTCCACTTCCAGTTTCAGAAAATGAACAGCATTTACTTTCGCAAATAATACGGCGTAGTTTATATCCTGATTTCATGAACACCGTATGAGAAGAAAGCAAGTTCAAATCACTTAAACGTGCACAACCGTCTGCCGTTATATTTGCAAGCACGCGCAGTTCGATGCGTAATCTGCTTCACAAAGCTATCTCCCGTGTGTGCGCTGTGTTGTGTGTTAAACTCTTTCCAGTAGCCGTAGCCATTCGATTAACTACTCACGATGAATCGAAAAAGTAACTCAAAGCAGAAGTTGTTTCTTTCGCGTCAAAAAGGAGCTACTGTAGATATGATCGACAGTTTAACAAACATTCAAAATACCGAAAAAGCAGAGATGTCTCGCATGGGTTCAGCCTGCCATCCAACACAGGTACGATAAACTCTATTAAAACAATGGCGGTATTCATATAAATGTCGGAGTTTTGTTTATTTGTGTTTCTGTGCATCTGTATTCGAGCTTATTTTTACCTGCATTGCCGTAACCTCTGTTTTATGTTTATATTTTCGTTACAGTACTTCTACTTTCTGATTTCTTATACGTTTCCTAACAAAAAGGTGCAAATCCATGCACTTTTCATTTAATAACAGTTTGAGAAAAGGGGTTCAAACAGAAATGCTTGAGAACCAATACTCAATAATTGTACAGTAGTAATCTTAATTTCATGTACTCTAAGCGGCCATTTAATAAAATATGCCCTCATTATATTTATGGAGTTTTTGGTAAAAATGCGACTGACATTAGAAAAAAATTCCTTAATTTAATAAAAATGCACCAATTTACACTAGAAAAAATTCTTTAATTTTTTCTTCTGTTTTTCATCAACTTTAATTTTGTTTTGGTGGACTTCAAAAACTTCCATTATTTGTCGGCCTCTCCCAAAAAAGAATTCTATATACGCCCCTGGGAACACTCATTGTTGTTGTAACGTTTTAAATAGCACTTTCCCGAAAAGGAATGTACTGTGAAAAATCAAAATTGGCATAACTTATCGAGATTATCAAAATATGAGGACATTAGTTACTTATAACAAAAATACGGAATGGAAATATTTCCTTTGATTTTTTTCATGAAATAAAAAAAATTAGTGATCGGCCAACATTTTTTCCCATGTAGGCTACTGATTTCATATATAGAATGACTTCACTGACTTCCCTCAGTTTAATCAAATTTAAAAGAAGAACCAGTGCGCCAAAGATCTCATTTCATACATTTAAGCGTTCACCAGGAACGTATTTATGGAATTCCACACTTCCGTGGCAAAATTTCTCAAACATTTCATTAAAAAACAGCTATACATGAGAACATATTGACATGGGACAAAACGTTGTTTCTAATTGGCAAAACCCACCAGTTTCTATTCCTATTTATTTATTTCTGTTACAGTATCCAAATGAATATAAACAGGAACAATGGTAAGAAAAAGGTCTGAATGATAAGTCATTCCTTTCTATGACTTCAGGTGTATGAGAAAAATGAGTTACAGGTGTTTTCAAGAGAATTTAGCAACAAAATGGACTGGAATTTTACCTGCTATCACAACTGCAGTTAAAATAGAATTATCATTGCTTCTCAGCGTTAGCATCCTTTCCTTAAGGGTTCTGATGTCCCTAAGGCATTTAAGCGTTGGAGAGGAATTTGTAAATTAAAAAAGGCTCAAAAATTAAGAACATTTTATGAACTATCACGTTGCAAAAAAAAAAAAAAGTGTTTTTCGCGCTGGCCTCTTTACATTGTCATTTAAAAGTATCACAATTCTCCTATTGCAGCGCCAATACCCCGGAAAATTCGCAGTTGAATTTATAAATCTTAGGTTTTCGGGGAGAAGAGAGATTTAATAACTTCCGTAATCATGCAGAGCCATAGAGAATCTCCTGTCATTCATACAGAGCTATAGAGAATCATTTGTCTGTAAATAGAGCCACAGGGAATCACCTTTCTCTAATATAGAGCTATAGGAAATCTCCTGCCATTCATTCATACAGAGCTATAGAAAATCACCGGTTTCTAATACAGAGTTATAGAAAATCACCTTCTCTAATTTGGTGCCACTGGTTTCGGGGAGGGAGTGGCCATGCCGCCGACGCTTCTTCTTGGGGCTTGAGCCCTGAGCGGTCACCTCTGACCACTTCACTATCAGGGCAGGGCTTTGTATTTTCTAAAACTTTGTTTTTTAGTTACGTTGCAAGTGTTGTTTGATGCAAAAGATTTCAATAGTCCTTATAACAATTCACAGTCGAAAAATGCGCATGACTTTAAACTGCCCTAGCAAAAAAATTTAAAAGTAAATAAAAAAAAGTGGTTCACGTGATCATACGGTTGCAGCTTAACTGAAATAGCGTCTTCACAACAGCACTTCAGAAATTTCAGAATTTCTACTTTCAGAACCCCTACGGGAGAATTTACGAATTACATAAAAAAAAATTAATGGGTCAATTTTTTTACGCATTTAAATTATGACTTTTTTAATATCCTAGCAGTCACAAAAGGAGAATTTTTGAAAATATCAAGTATAAAAAAAAAAAGTTTAATGTGTAGGAACAGACTGACTGACGGACAGTATGTAAGCACTCTCTCTCTCACACTCTCTCTCTCTCTCTCTCTCTCTCTCTCTCTCTCTCTCTCTGACAAATTAAAAAAATACTTCAGAAACGTTAGCTGGGGTTTTCTCACCTGCTTTGGGTTCAGTTTGATTGCATAACTCAACTCGACTAAGAATTATGATGCAATGAAACGATGGAGATGGTTATATTTTTCTACTACGTTTATTTTCAGTGTTAAGGTTTATTGTTAGGTTCAGTGTTTGACTCTAGAGAAATTAATTATTATGCAGCTGGCATAGGAGTTCAAACACTGCTGTATTAACCAAGAAACAATACATGCACAAAACAAATGAAAAAATAACATAATACTATATAACAGCAATAAACAAATAACAAAATATGTACAACTAACGCCTATTGGCGTGCAGAAATCGAAAAGTTTTAAATTTGATATTATACGAGAGTTCAAGCAGTTTATAAATGAAGCATGAGTTCATGAAGTTCTAAAGATTCGGGAGTCCATTGAATAAAAGAAATTACAGCAGTAAAGTAAAAGATGATTTTTACAAACAATCTTTTGGTGAGAAAAAAGGTAGAAAACAATCCTGTTTAGAATTATTTGAAACCAATGTTCATAAGGTGTCCATTTCTTGTAGAAATCGGAGCTTTTGCCTGATGTAAGTGCTTGATTGAGTTCTGTTTGAAGCACTGAATACATAGATAGTTTATACATTTTACAGAGTCTGCGTCTTGCGTTAATGTAGGATGCTGGAGGGTTAGCGGTGATATTTATTCTTTAACTGAAATAGAAATATTGAATACTTTGCATGAATGAAGAAAAAAGCACGCACTTTATTGTGGCTGGCTGTAGTTGGAGGCTGGCTATGGAGAAAGAAGTAGTCGTGCATAGTGTGAGACGAATGGCAGACTTTGCTGGAGATACTGAACATGAGAGAGAAGAGAGTCTGTAATATCAGGCAAGTTGAGTAAATGTGACGGATGTCGGCTGGCGTTGAGCAGTAGAAGCAGTCTGGACTTGCAAGATTCCCAAAACGATGTAATGTGATGGGCATCGGAAGGCGACTATGCAAGTGTAGCCAGTGAACATCTATTGCTTTAGGGGAGGGGATAGAATTGTGAGCTTTCATCCAGGTGACAACAAGATCTGAGGTTGGGATCTGGGAAATTGGAATCGGAGAATTATAATTCGTGACGAGGTGACGGTAGAGTAATTTCGAGGTTATGGCACGTGGTAGCATTTGACGATCATTTAAGGAGATAACAAATGGAAGGAGAAGCTGAGCAGAAGGTCGATGTATAAGTCCAGTTCTTTCCACCATGGTCCGAAAGAGTCTACGCATGGAGCATTGCATGAACATAAGGTTAGCTCGATTTTTGGGTGTTTATTGAAGTGGAGGGGCAATTTCGGGAAGGGATTTCCATGTTGGATTGGGATGAAGGAGTTGAGACACTTTCACCACTGCGCTGACAAGCCGGGAAGGGTAGTAAAAGGGGATATGAGAACGGGGATGAAGCACGGAGGAGAAAAAAAGAGGTTCGTCGAGAAGATCGTTTACTGAAGTGGGCGGGAGACGGAATGGGACAAGAGCTTCGCAGAGGGTCAGAGCTTCGCGGTATAGATCGGGAAGATTGAAAGGAATGAGTGGGTACTGGTCCATTTTCATGAAGAGATCAAACATGAGAAATGAGTTCCGGGGTGAGATGAGGGAGTTGAGAATGTCGCCACCAGGAGCGGGAAGTCTGGAAAGCTCTTGAAGAAAGAAAGCATGTCGATAAGTGCGATATTTCAGAAGAACATTGGGACGGTTGAGGCCGCCGTAGGCTTGAGGTAGAGAGAGATTGGAGGCATTTATCCAGTGCACCTTATACCAAATAAAGTTGACAAACGCCTTGGTGACTTGGTCGAAGAAATACTTTGGCGGAATAGTGGTGATCCATGAGTGAAATAAAATCGGTAGAAGCAGAGTGTTGACTGGCTGTGAACGGCTAAAAAGGAGGTATGAAGTTTTAATTAGAGCAGAGGTGACATGGAGTTCTGAATACGCTGAAGAAGAGGCCGCCAAGTTGAATATGCCATTGAGATTGGTTTGCCGATGTTGATTCGAAGCATCTTCTGGTGCGTGTTCGATTAGCGAGCTGATCAAGGAGGTGGCATAGAAGATACATTTACAAGACGATAACGCGCATCCACACTGAGTGAGGTGGTAAAACAATATCTTCAAGAGAAGACTACTGTCCTTATGGATTGGCCAGCCAGGTCTCCCGACCTTAATCCAGTCAAGCGTGTCTGGGATGCTCACGAAAATGATGGACAAAAGCTTGATGACATTCCCCACAAGATCGGAATAAAGTTTTCCTCTCTGCAGAATTTAGCGTCAGTCTACTCACTTTTCTATGCTTTGTATTGTATTTATCTGCTCCAGTTGGGAGAATTACGGATTATACTACCGATACCGAACTTACTGCTGAGCAAAATCAAACGAACCCTCCACACAGGGTGAGAGAGATACGAGCTGAGTTCTGTAATAGAACTCAGCTCCAAGCCCTGTAACACTTCAATGGCGCCCGAACAGGGACTCGAAACCTGGACCGTTAGGTGTTACAGGGCTTGGAGCTGAGTTCTATTACAGCACCCTGTGTGGAGGGTTCGTTTCATTTTGCTCAGCAGTAAGTTCGGTATCGGTGGTATAATCCGTAATTTTCCCAACTGGAACAGATAAATACAATACAAAGCATAGAAAAATGATTCGACTCAGGCTAAATTTTGCAGAGAGGAAAACTTTTATTCCGATCTTGTGGGGAATGTCATCAAGCTTTTGTCCATTATTTTCGTGCTTTCTTTATTTTAGTTGTCCCTCAGTGTCCTACTCGCCGCTATTCTCCTTATCTCTTCTCGGCTATCCAAACCTCTTTCTTCATCCGTTCCGACCAACCCCCGAGGTTTTTAGAGCTTCCTAAAAATGTTCACCTCCTCTCCCGACTTTTCGCCACCGAGTCCCCCTCATCCCCGGAGAGAGAAAAAACCCTTGGTCCGTCTAATTCCAAGAAAGCGCAGCCACGCCTTCACTCTCAAAAATGTTCTTAATTGCTTTGCCGTCCCCTCTGCTGTGACCCGTGGGAAAGGAAATACTTTCTTTACCTTTTGCTGACCTTCCATCCAAATGGCGGGAAATGAAATAAAATGATTCCAACTCACTATCTCTAAAAATGGCTACAGAATCTCGCTTCTGATAAATATGGAAGTCCCGGTTGCACAAGTGTGTGTGGGATGCTCTAAGGAGATGTGTTGCTTCCCTCCGTCAAATTTCCGCTCATCTCTCTATCCGTTCTAAAATCTCTCTCCCTGTTTTCTCTCGCTCTCGTAACTTTGTGCCTTACTCAATAAGGCCATTGTTCTGACATCTTCTCTCGCGTGTCCCTTGCTCTGCAGAAACAGCTACTGAAGCCGTTAAGATTGTAAAACCATTAACTACTGTCTGGTTCACTCTAGCTTTCCTTTGCTACAGGCCTGAAGTACTGTTGAAGATTACTCGTGTAATAACTTCTTTGCTGTAAAAACTCCTTTAACGAACTTTTTTTTCCGTGCTCTGAGAACTGCTGCTGAACGGTCTGTAATGTGTATTATACATAGATACTAATCGGCTCTTAATGCCTGTTGTACAATTCTCCTTTAATATGGTGACGAAGAAAAACTTTTTTTTGTATTCTGTTACCGGTAACAAAAAATGGAGTCGATAAAGAACATTTCCCTCTGGCGTCTACAGTTTACAAATCTGATCAGTATGAGATTGTAGGTGTGAGCGCTTTACAGTGTTCAGTTCAACATTCTAATGTTCACAGCTCTTGCAAGCAATCGTTACTTCAATATAATTATTGGGTGTGTGCATAAGTTCTACCCGTTCTTGTAGGCTCCAAAGAAAGGGGGAGAACACAACAAATAACGTTCCTTGGATTTCATACAGCTGCCATCATCCTGTATGACCTCTTGCCATCTGTCTATGAGTAGGTGAATCCCACGCCGGAAAAACTCCTGTGTTTTAGAGTCAAACAAGTCATGTAATGCCGTTTTCCCATCGTCCACATTATCGAAGGTTTGGAGAACGAAGGCGTTCTGTAATGATCGAAAAAGGTGGTAGTCCGTAGGTGCCAGGTCAGGGGAATACGTCGGATGAGGTAACACTTCCCAACCAAAGTCCAGTAATTTTTGCCATGTTGATAAAGCAGCATGAGGTCTGGCGTTATCGTGATGAAAGACCACGCCTTTGCGATTGACGAGTGCTGGCCGCTTCATTGTCAGTTGTTCTTGTAACCTGTCCAACTGTTGGCAGTAGAGGTCAGCATTTATCGTTCGGTTAAGTGCCAACACCTCCTAGTGGATTATTCCCTGGACATCCCACGAAACACTCAACAAAAACTTTTTGGGATGCAGTCCTCCCTTTGAGGTCGATGGAGCATCTTGGCACACAGTCCGTCGACGCTTTGCATTACGGTACAGTACTCATTTCTCATCACTCGTTACAATTCATCCCCAAAACGGTTCATTTCTGTGACGAGAAAGCAAAGAAACGCAGGTACTGATTCTCCCCTCTAGTTGCTTTGCAGAAAGCTGGTGCGGAACCCAGTTATCGACTTTGGTGATGAACCCAAGCGTATGCATCCGTCATTCGACTGTTGTTCTGTATACCGACAACGTTTCCGCTAATTCCTGAACGGTTGGATGTGGGTCATTTGTTATGGCTTGGTCCACATCCTCGTCAGAAACCACGGATGGATGTCCAGGATGTTGTTGATCGTTACAGCTTCTGTATCCGTCCCGGAATTTCCGAAACCAACGGCGACATGTGCTATCATCAACTGCATCCTCCCCATACACTTGACAGATGTTGCGGCAAGCCGCGGCTGCAGTACTGCCTTTATCGAATTTGTACAGTAAACAATGTCTAATGTGCTCCTTATCGCATGCCATGTTACACCGCCCGTGATTTCAGTTGCGAATGACTTACTCGGACAAACCTAGTGCCTCTGTATGCTCTACTTCTCCACGCTTTATTGGCCGGAAATTCGGCATCGCGGCGTCATCTGTAACGTAACTACTCCGATCGCAATTTGCATCTATTACAAAAACGGGTAGAACTTTTGCACACACCCGATGCAACATTCGTGAATGATCCTTTCAGTAGGCATGACATAAGAGAGTACCCAAAGTGGTAGCTCAGTGCCCTTTAAAATTATTGTAAAAAGGAAATAAAACATGAAAGAAATTTTATTATGGATTTAGTTGTGTAAATCTGGTGAGTTTTAAATGATGTATATAAAGAAGTTTCGTCAACTTCTGCAGCGACTGAGAAGTTATCCCGATTCGAAGGTGGCTTCTGATGATTTCTTAACACCGTGTTCGAATGATGGCGGCTCATGGGTGTTGCTTTTGTTTTGTCAGATCGAATTCTGTCCATTTTCTGGAGTCAGTGGTTGTCTAAGCAGATAAGACAGCATTTTTCTCACGTCTATGCGTTGCATTATATTGGTTTTTCCTGAATTCCATAACAGTAAGGTTGTGTTAGCTCCTTGGCATTAATTACGATTTCTTTCTTTTTATCATTTTCATATTTCAATATTTTTCAAATTAAAATAGTTGCTTGGTAAATGATCAAAGAGATAAACTAATTATTTTCAATTTTTCAGAGGGTCATCGCTTACAAGGATTTAAAGAATGGCGAGTGCTTCATTGGAAGACTAACCCACGAAACGATCCAGGAGGAGGATGCAGTTTTAAAAAGGTTAAAGGTCAGAGTTCTGATATTTAGTACGGCGTTGAATCCACGCTTAGTGCGGATTCGGTCATACATTCAGTTGTTACCAAAGAATACCAGAAAAAAGTGAATACGCGAATGTTGGGATTTTATGACGCAGGGCCAGATAGGGGTAATTAGCGCCATTCCCCGTGCGAGGCGGGATAGTGAGGATTTAAAAAAAGTTCAATCACGCGTTGGGCCCATTCCTTGGTATGCCAACATTTAAACAAACCATCTGTTTTCATGTAGGCTTACAAGACACAAGTCGCCCCGAAAAGTGAATCAAAAGTCCATTTAAATTATCATGACAGATTTTTGAAATGTTCTAGCAAACGCTTAATTTGTTGTTTTTATTCTATGCTTTATCACTATGCCACAGGGACATTTTGCTCTCATTGTAAAATGATTTCACCGTGCAGCACATAAATCGAGATCCAACGAAGACTGTATCTGATGGGATTTATTATCGTACATGTATTATTAGTAAACAGCCTGTGATGAAAACACCGAAGTATTACTAAAGAACAAGATTTGGTAATCGAAGTATTTAAAAGCCATAGAAGAAACCTGGACGTAAATTTGCTTATTTGTTGGTTATAACCGTTTACAATCCGCTAGCAAATTGTTGACCATCCAGACATTTCGACTTTCCGATAATGTGACTTCGAATACGATGGGCCAACGTACACTTCTCGGCATAGAAAATATTCCACCAGTTATTTGTCGAAGCACCATGCAAATTGATGGGTATGCGTCGACAAATGGGTTATGTAAATGATTGCAGTTGTGACAAATTGGTGGGTATGCGTCGACAAATGGGTTATGTAAATGATTGCAGTTGTGACAAATTGGTGGGTATGCGTCGACAAATGGGTTATGTAAATGATTGCAGTTGTGACAGGTGAGGGAAATAAAAGGAAAAACGGCTGGGCGTAGCTAAATTTTGTCGTCCTCACATGAACCTGTGGAAAACTGCATCAGAGTGATCCCGGTAGCGAAGGCACGTGTAAATAGTGAAAGTGCCTGGACATCATCTAGCATCCCACCATCATGCTGGCATCTTTCCAAGAAGCTTCATTATAGGGCTATATACGGCTAGTGCGTTCCTGCGTCGCATTGTGACAGAAACGCATTTGCTGTCGGCAGAATGAAGCGACGGTGATTGGAGCGAGGAAGTGTGCAACGCCGTAGTTGTTCTGATGCACACTGGCAACATCTGAACGTCTCGATCGCCTCATTCGACGGCAAGCCGTATACCAGCCCCACAATCTATGGCGGACGACAATCGACGAGGCGTGCCGGCAGCTATGCTATAGGCATTCCCGTATTACCACGAACTGTGAATCGCAGATTGGCTGATGCAAGTTTGCGTTCTGGTCAGCCACTGCAACGACTACCACTCATCGCAGCACACCGTCGCGCAAGGTTGCGGTGGTATAGTACCAGCTGTAGTGGCGGGACGAATAGAACCATGTCATATTCAGCGACGAGTCTCGCTTCTGTCTTAAGGCCGACGATCGCTGATTGAGAATCTAGAGACGACGTGGTTACCGGACTGATCTTGCTGTCATCTGTGAGCGTCATACGGCTCCTTAGCCTGGTGTCATCATTTAGGGAGTTATCAGTTTGAACAGTCCTTTATCGCTCGTACGCGTAGTGGTACGACGATACGTCGATGAAGTGCTGCAGCCCGTTTTGTTGCCGTATCTCCACGGTGTTCCTGATGCCTAGTTTCAAGCGTCCGTACCCTGCAAACATCAGCAGACAGTGATAGCGTCCGTCCGCACCCTGCTAACATCAGCAGACAGTGTCTACAAGGCATACAAGGTGTCCATCCCCAGACTTCTTCCCAGCATAGAGCGTGTGTGACGTCATTAGCAGACGACTTAACGCTTCTGCACCAGCCTCTCGCAATGTCGATGAATTGAGGAAACAGGCCAACGACACCTCAGGACACCATCCGGGGATTTTTCCTCACAATTCCACGCCCTGCTGCTGAATATATAGCCCAGAATTGCGGTCATACGACCTGCTGTCTCATCACCCTTCGGTTTCATTTATTTCCTCAGAAATTGCATCACGTCTTTCCCACTTACTTGTCTACGTGTGTGGTACGTTCCGTCTCATGTCATTTATTCCTTCATAGTGTGGCATTTTCTATGTCGAGCAGTGTATGTATGCTGCAGTATGCCCATCTGAAAACTGATTACTGAGACAAAAAGAAAGTACAAAATTTAAAATATTTCGGAGAAACGCGAAATTTCAGAGAAGTGCTGATGTTTTCGTTAACCGAAAGATAACAGTGTAGCGTAGCATCAATGAAAAAAACGTGCAACTTGGCTGCAGCGCCTTTTAAATAAACAAAATATTTTTAAGAGCTAATTATCATTGTGTGTTAAAATGAAATTATTTAATCGTGGTATTCTACCAGCTATAACTTAGGGATGAGACATGTGGATTAAAAAAAATATCAGAAACTACAACAGCATGGAGAGCTCAAAACTGAAATAGGTCCTATAATCATGGATTATGTATGTATCTAAATATTCTTACAATGGAAGAAATAAAGAAGTTTTTGTACCATGTGAGATTATACGCAGTGCGATGAAAAGTTCCGAGACTAGGTACCTAGCGCGCCAACAGATGGCAGTACGCGGATACGCGAGCAGCGGTCGAGGGCAGTGACCTTCATTAGTCATTGTGCCGAGTGGCGTCGTTCTGTGAACATCGGGAACTGTATTATACGATATTTGGTGACCACCAGCAGAACACAGCTGCGATTTCAGTATGAACTGCAAACTAGAGCAGCGAGCGAACATCAAATTCTGCGTCAAACTCGGGAACGGAAACGCATGAAATGTTGCGGCAGGCTTATGGCAATAAAACAATGAGCCGTGCTAGGTGTTTTGAGTGTCACTCGCACTTCAAGAGCGGCAGAACGGCACTGGAAGACGACGAGAGGTCAGAGTGACCGTCCACGAGCAAAAACCCCGAACATGTGGTCAAATTTAGGGAACTGGTGCATGAGGATCGTCAGAAAACCATTCAAGACATTGCTACCATCGTCAATGTGTCATACGGAACAGTGCCAGAAATTCTGACGTCGGTTTTGAACATGCACTGCATTGCTGCAAAGTTTGTATCAAAGATTCTGAACCCCGAACAGAAGGCGCTCCGTTTCGAACTCTGTCAAGATCTTCGTCAGTAGGTGGTGAATGAACCAACGTTCCTGTCGCGGGTCATCACTGGGGAAGAGACTTTGGTCTACGGTTACGACTCGGAGATCAAACAGCAGTCGTCACAGTTGAAGAGCCCAGCATCTCCACGACCGAAGAAGGCCCGACAGGTCCGGAACACAACCAAAAGCATGCATGCTCATCGTGTTCTTCGACATTCGTGGGGTTGTGCACCTTGAATTCGTCCCCTAGGACCAGACCGTCACCGCCCTTTTTTACGGCGATGTTCTGCGGCATCTTAGGGAGGACATTCGCCGCAAATGACCTGAAATGTGGCGCAGGGGCGATTTCCTGCTCCATCACGACAATGCAGCAGCTCACAGTACGTTAGCAACACGCCAGTTTTGCAGCCGCAACTGATAACTACCCTTCCTCACCCGCCTTACTCGCCGGATTTAGCCCCCTGCGACTACTTTCTGTTCCCGAAGATGAAGCTGAAGCTCAAAGGTCACCGTTTTGAAACCGCTGACGAGATCCAGCGCGAATCGCAGACGGTGCTTGCCACGATTCGCGAAAAAGACTTCCAGGGAGTTTTCCAACAGTGGCACAATCGCTGGCAGCTGTGTATCGCTGCCCAAGGAGACTACTTTGAGGGAGATCATAGCCAGACTTAAGTAACGTAAGTACTTTGTTGTATATCGGCATAGACTCGGAACTTTTTGACCAGACTTGTAACTACACACTCTCTGATTCTGAGCTAGATAGATACCAATGAAGATAGCAAAAAAAGCACGACTTACAATAAATGTCCAACGTAGTCCTTTATTGACGTCCAGATGGTTTGTACACCAGTAAGACGAAAGTGGCATTCACCCACAAACACGAAAAACGGAAAACTTGATTAATTAAATAAAAACTTGAAGCAAGTTTACAGACGATGAAACTTTTAACAAACACAGCAACGTTGACTACGTTAAGCTCTTGTGAAATAACAAATATATTGCATTGAAATTAATAAAGTTTAACAGCTCCAACTCCAAGCAATGTGCTTCACGACCTAATTGCTTTGATTTTCAAGCCACTCCACACGTCTGGTATTATGCTGATGCTCTTAAATGTGTGATCCGTAGAAGGGTTTCCATAAGAGGACGTGAAACTCCTTTTGAAGGACGCTGTATTAACCCGTGAGGTATTTGAGAGAACAGGAATCCTCTGGCTCGCGACAGTTCATTTAACAAGTGTTTAACGTCAGATCTGAGGGGAGAAGACGTAAATCAGAAGAGCCTTGGCGCGACTGCTAGTCCAGAGTAACTGAAGTGTCATATGATGTGTCTCCATGATCAGAGTTGGAAACGGGTCAAAAGTTTTGGACCCGGACCCGACCCAGATCTCGACGTCACCTAATTGGATCCGACACGGATCTGACCTGGGTAAATCTGCTTTGAACTATAAATTCGAAACTGAAGTTATAATTATACATAATCATATATACACAGTCGTATTAGAATAATATGACCATCCCCCGGAATCACAGTGTACCCTCCCAAGCGCGTCACAGAGTGCACGTGGCAAAGTCGACCACACGGAGATATAAGCTGCCGGTAGGGACAGATGAGTCATAGTGCATTACGGGAATGATCAGGAGTAGTGATCTGATGGACGTTCAAAAAGGAATGACCATCGGCTACAGCGCCAAGGGTGGAAGCATCTCAGAAACAGCAGACGTCGTGGGCTGTTCGCTAGGTGCTGTAGTAAGGGTGCATCAAGAATGGACTGCTGGCAAACCGAGTACCTCCCGACGTCATAACTGTACAGCCCCAAACGCCATCGACCCCCGAGGAGAATGTCGCCTCTGTCGACTGGTAAAGGGCAATCGACGCGCAACAGTGCAGCAATTGACTACGCAAATGAATGCTGGGGAACCCAGGTACGTATCCCCGATAACAGTAGAGCGAATCCTGTTACGTATAGGCTTCCGGAGTCGAGGCTGCGTCAAGGCGCCCATGTTAACCCAGGTCCATAGGCAACGGCGCCTGCAGTTCGCATGGGACTACCGTCATTGGACAGTGGAAGAATGGAAAAAGGTTGGTCAGGAACACCTTGACCCGACCCGTTAGATCCGCAAGAAATTGTCAACCCGCCGATCCACTGGGCAGTGACCCGTTTCTGCCTTTGTTCATGATGCAGTTCACCGAAACAGATCACAGAGTTGGAAATCCAGTGTGAGGCTCATGCTCGACATTCAGCCACCTTGTGCAAATTGTTTTTAGCTAAGCTCACTGTATTCCCCAAGTCCTACATCCTCTCTGTTTGGCAGATCCCTAAGATTTTCTTCTAAGTTCCCTGAGGTTAAAGGTACTTCGAAACCAAAAGATTTTAATTCATAAAAATGAAAGAAATGCGACCGATCAGGTACTGATTGTACTGAAAACTTGAAACAAAATGCTACAGCTTAAACCAAAAACTTCAGTTTGCTTGGTGGTTTATTTGAAATTTTCAGTGAAAATGCACTGCAGTAAGAGAGAACGCATTGTGTTGTGGCTGTAATGGTGGGAAATTGCCTTGAAGAACATTAATCTCCGATCTTCGGGAGTAACCCTGGGTTTTTGCAGTCTCATTCTCGAGAGGTTTCAATTAGCCGTCGTATTTCCTCTTTATTTACGCTTTCCAACCGTAGGTTGAAGAAGCGTACATGCTCCAGCTTTGTCCGTCCGTCCGCACGATAACTCGCGTAAAAATCATTCGATTTCTACGAAATTTTAGTATGTGGTAGGGAAACACCTGGGGACGAACCCTATTGAAAATGGGGTTAATGGGGTCAAAGGTCACGACATAGGAACGGGATTCATTCCATTGCCCTTATGCGTCATTACATGCGTAAATATGGTTCAATTTCAGTGAAATTTCAGTATATGATAGGGGATCGCATGGGAACGAACCCTGTTGAAAATGGATGAAACGGGGTCAAAGGTAAGGACATCGGAGCGGGATCCATTCCGTTGCCCTTATGCGCCATAACTTGTAAAAATGGTTCGATTTCGATGAAATTTCAGTATATGATAGGGGATCACCTGGGAACGAACCCTATTGAAAATGAGTGAAATAGGGTCAAAGGTCAGGACATCGGAGCGGGATCCATTCCGTTGCCCTTATGCGCCATAACTTGTAAAAATGGTTCGATTTCGATGAAATTTCAGTTTATGATAGGGGATCACTTGGGGACGAACCCTTTTGAAAATAGGTGAAATAGGGTCAAAGGTCGTTCAGGACAGCGGAGCGGGATCCATTCCATTGCCCTGCGCCATAACTTGAGAAAAAATGCTTCGATTTCGATTAAATGTCAGTATATGATACGGGATCAACTGGGGACGAACCCAATTGAAAATGGGTGAAATGGGGTCAAAGGTCAGGACATCGGAGCTGGATCCCTTCCAATGCCCTTATGCGCCATAACTCGAGTAAAAATGTTTCGATTTCGATGAAATGTCGGTATATGATAGGGGATCAACTGGGGACGAACCCTATTGAAAATGAGTGAAATGGGGTAAAAGGTCAGGACATTGGAGAGGGATCCATTCCGTTGCCCTTATGCGTAATAACTTTAATAAAAAAGGGTTCGATTGCGATGAAATTTTAGTATGTGCTAGGGGACCTCCCGGGGACGAGCCCGACTGAAAATGGGTGAACTGGGGTCAAAGGTCTGGACATAGGAGCGGGATTCATTCCATTGTCCTTGTGCGTCATAACTTACGTAAAGATGCTTCGATTACGACGAAACGTTTTCGTGTTGTTCCGGAGGTATACTGAACCAATTCTGTTTAATATCATCGAAATGGGGTCAAAGGTCAGGGCACAGGAGCGATATTTATTCCACAGCCATTATCCTCATAACTTGAGCAATGATTTCTGGTATGTTGGAAAGCGTATCATAATCAATGCATTGCATGATTTTACTAACTTGTTTTATGTTACACGGCGCAATCGGCTGCCCATGTCATTTCTTAAAGCAGTGCTGAGCAACCTGCTGGATTCAGCTCAGCGATGTGGCCGCGATCAAATTTTAGGAACAAGGAGATAAAAATTTCAAAATCGATGAATAATACTCCCGTAAAATTATTATTAAACTCGTAAAACGAGTTTAATAATATGTTGAATATTAAACTGCTGATATCCAAAAATATCTCCTATGTGTTAAGCCACTTAGAATAAAATTAATGCTACAAAAAAGAAAGTAAATGTAATTTAAACTAAAGTTATGACTCTCGTAAAAACTGATTTCCCAATGTTTGGTTTGGGAGGCTACAAAAACATAAAAAAAAAATAAAGGAAAGGGAAGCAACATATGAAATTTGCAACACAGCACACACAGGCTCGATGTTTTTACTGCGAAGACACAGCCTTCGACGTTGGAGGCTTCGCCTTCTTCAATCCATTTAGTCCCTCAAAGTTAGACTTTGTCTGCTCTCCATGTTTCTCGCTCTAAATGCTTTGCGTTTGACAGAATATTTAGAGCGAAATTTTAGGTCAGATACTGGACATGCATGCTAGCTGAAAGTTCAGTGTGTTTTTCTTGTTAGTACCGAATGCATTCGTATTAAATTTACATCTTTCTGCCAAATTTCCTAAACGAAGTTTAAACTCTTGTTATAACCAATGTCAACAAATGAAAAAAGTGTTTCAGAAAGCTGGCTGAAATGTGCCCATTTGTACGAAAGGGTGACTCCTTTGAAGTGAGAAAATTTCTTGTTTTAAGCAACGCAATTTCGAGAGGCACTACAAGCCGAACTACACTGCGCAATTAAAAGGCATACCAGAACGAACAAACAACTTCAATGGCGTCTTGATCAACAACAAAGTTTATTCAGAAGTACAGCAATGTAATCAGGTACTAGTAGGAGCCAGTCATGCAACTTCAACCAAAATTCTTGAACTGTTCAATGATTAAGAAATAATGAAAAAATTCCTTAGTAGTATATTTTGCACTTATTACAAAAAATATTGAGTTGGCTGATGAGTTCATAACATTTTGATTTTGCTGTCAAAACTATGTATTTTCACAAACTCAGATAGATCAATCAGGGATGTAATCTTCTTTGTTTTCTAGAACCTTTCCCCATCTTTCTGACAAAATTTTTATTTTTCGGCTAAATAAATGGCTGATGTTGAGTCAAAGAATCCAGCTCATTCTTGAGTCCTCCTTATCGTTGAAGCCTTCTCCGTCCAAATGACTCTGAAGTGAAAGGAACAAGTTGTAATCGAAAGGAGCTAGATCAGGAATGTAGATCATCAGATGAGTAATTTAGATGTGGAAGAACTTCCCAGCAGCGCAAGTTATGGACATGCCTCAGAAAACTTAAAAATTACATCGTCCTGTAACGGGAATCGAACCCGCATCTCCCAATTTAAGCTGGAGTATTTTACTGTTACACCACCGAGAACAAGGAACCTCCAAGCAACTGAGGATGTGTTTTGGGACTGGGTGGTGTAACGGTAACATACTCGAACGTAAATCGGGAGATACAGGTTCAATTCCCATTCCAGGACAATGTAACCACTTGCATAAATGATTTGGAATCCATCTGCCTGTGACATCTATTTGACTTCCCGGCCGTGTTCTAAAGTATTATTCAGGACCATCTCTTCAACACTGTGTCTGGCATAATTCCACTGCAGAGTTGCATTTTTCAATCTCTGAAATTCTTGGTACAGAGCTTCGTGTGGCCGTTGCTCTTGTTTAGGGCAGAGCTCACAACTGACGGTTTGTTTCCCAACAGTTTGGTATTATTACCGGATGGACGAGCTATTTAAGCACCCGGAACCATCAGAAATTCTGACACCGTTTGTCATCGGATGTAAATCCGGGCGGAGAACGAATATCCGGATTACAACATCCCTCCTTAATTCAGGCAATCCCTCAGCCAACTCTAAACATGCAGAAAAGAGATCCAAATTCTATTTACAACGTTTATTTACAAAGCTAGTAGGAAGCGATTTCTGTACGCGGCTATTTACATAGATGGAAGGCCTTATACGCACCCAAAGCTTTTCCTGCGCAGAAATTGGAATAAGTGAGTCTTACTTACATCAATAATCCTGGGTGAAAAGGGGGTATTATCCAAGAGTAGTAAAACTGAATTAAACAAACAAAATCCAAAAAATTAGCACAGAAAAATAATTCACAGCGTCCGCAGAAGCTCTTTTGGAAGCACACAGGTTTTTCTCTTTCTCGGAGGAAATGCCACGTACGTACGCTGTCCCACACAGCGATAGCACATGGACGGCGCACAGGTAGCCGTTTCCAAAACAAGAAGAGGTCCGAATACTTTGGGGGATTTTCGTCAACTGCTTGTTTCTTTACAGAGTTCTCAACGCTCTTTTTTCCATCATAAATCTCTGCTGGTGCAGTCTGTCTTTCTCACCCGTGGTCGTGGTCGGGGTTCAACAGACAGAAAGTATTGCATTTTTTTCGCATGTTTCCTTTTAGTCTGCAGTACCGGTGTGTTTACTAACCTCGCAAACATCGGTCCCGTTCGTGGCCACTCAAACTGAAGGAATGCGCCCCTTTAAGAGGGCCTCCTGTCTGCATTCCACAAAAAGCGTTCTGCTTCACTTTTAACACTCAAAAGTCAACAACAACAATATGCACGATTCCGTTCCAATTACACGAAATGCACATGGTTTCTTAGGTTGGAGACCCTGTTCTGCTTGAGGAATGGCTGGTTTTTATGGACTCATCTATTCTTCTTCTAAGCTTCGCGTAAAAAGGGAAAAAAGAAGAAACGCTTCTTGTCTCTTGTGATGATGTCCTTCCTGGATGGTATAGTGTAAAGCCATTTGCTGGTGGCGCCAATCGAAACTCCGTCATTCTGCTCCGAAGCCGAATGCTTTCCCAATTAAGATGCACTGACGAAGTTTTTCGCTTCAACTTTGCCGTCTTGACTGAGGCAGGTACGCCTCAAAAGGACAGGTGAACAAATAGTAGAAGGCTAGATTTTGTTCTTTCTAGGCAATTCGTGTGGAATTTAAATTCCCAATTTTTGAACTTTTCCGTTGGAGTGAATGTGATTTTCAATAGTTCTGGGAGTACCATTGAGTTTTTTCTTTTTAGCTAATTCAAAGTTGTTTTGGGTGAATTCTTATGGAATATAGCGCTTCCAACATATCCTTATCTAGGGACTTATCAAAGAAATTAATAGGCGTGTACAACTGGGCTGGAGTGCATTTGAAGAAAAAAAACAAAACAGGACAAGTCTCAAGAGCAATTTCCCTATATTTCTAAAAAGAAAAGTGTTTATTCAATTCATATTCCCGGTTCTTACTTATGAAGACATGGACCTTAACTACGAAAGGCATACAGAGGCTGTGAACAACTCAGAGAAGCAGAGAGAGGAACATGCTTGGTGTAACCAAGAAAAATAGAAAAAGAAATTCGTGAATGAGGAACATGACAAGAGAGGTTCACATCATGATAAAAGTATAAAGACCCTCAAGTAGCAATGGGTTGGGCATATTTCTAGAAAAACTTACAACTGTTGGATAACTGAAATACTATACTGGATAACAAAGGACAGGAAAAGACTCAGAAAAAGAGCTCGTGTGAGATGGGGGAATGAAATTCGAAAGCATGTCGGGGTGACATGGAAGAGACTTGTTCAAGAAAGAGAGTTGTGGAAAAGACCGGAGGAGAGCTTCATCGAGAAGTTGATTGAGAATAATTGGCGATGATGAAGGGGTACGTTTTCCATGGATTAGTAGAAATAATTAGATGCTCGATGTTGCACTGCGCGTTGATATCACGCAGTATTTAAAGGAACTATTTTCTGCACAGCAAAGGAACGAACAAAATAACAGCAAAAAGTTTGCCAAACTGAATGTATTCGAAAATACGCGTTAGATACAGGAACCTTAGTTGTTATTAAACACTAATATGCACCCCACCCCACACACACACACCATTGGATTCATTTAAGTAATAAAGGAAGTTTAACTGCTCTCATTTAAAATTCGGAGCCTAAATATTATTCTTTCTGAATTCACCCTCATACTAAAAAACTTGATCTCCGCTGTATCTAAAAGAAAAGGCGGCAAACGGTTTATCTATGCATTTGCTGAAAAAGGTTCGTTATTCGATGGTGTGTTTGATATGACCCGCAGTGTCAGGTATAGTCAAAGTAACTAAAAGTGAACCTAAAAGAACTGATGTCTCAGTAAGCACATGCCTTTTATCTCCACCACGTTGTCACTTCGACTTTCAAGTTGCAGTTTCCGGGCGGGCGAATTCTCCACTGAGAAATCCAACAGTAAGCAGATGTTTACCGAGATACGAACGAAGACATTTCACATCATTCCTGTAATAGCTTCGGATGGAGTGCGCGATAATCGGATGTTTCTCGGAACATCAAGGATAAAAATGCCCCTGTAATAAAAACGACTGTCCATGCTCAGTGGTTAATACCACAGCTTTGGCACGGCTCAAGTATGCTGGTTTTCCGTTTCGGGTGCGGTTCGTCTTCTCAGCCACGCTCCACTACACCCACAGCTGCGAAAACACAACAACATTGATTACATCCGGTTGGCATGTCGCCTTCTCTATCTCCCCTTGCCTTCACTTACAACTTCAGTGTTATCATGTTCCCGAAAAAATTCACGAAGAGAAATAAATATTAATATTCCGCAGTATGCAGCTAAGATCGGTTCTGTAATGGAATGGACAATGTCACCTTTATTACAAATACTCTTCTTTGACGACGACTCCAGCGCTCAGGGGTTAGAATCTTGCGAACTTCGGTTCCAGCCCTAAATGAATGCGTATATTGTGCCCGTTCCTCGCCCTGCAGCAAGTAATTTATCCACCATCTAGTGATACAAACTTACAGATCATATGAATGGCACTTGATCTTTTTGAAAAGATGTAAGTCATGTTTCGCGTAATATGAAAGTAATAAGTGTTATAAAAAATGGTCGGGAGGCTCCGTTGGAATGTTGCCCTGTTCCCAGCGGAGGCATTGCTGTTGAGTTCTAGCGCTTTTTTCAGTTCACTGGAAATTTTAAAGCATCCTTAACATGATAATGTGTTATAAAATTATAATACGCATGCATTTATGTTTCGAAGAAATCTAAATGTCCGTAAAATCATACGTCCTGAAGAACTTACAAAAAACTTAAAAATGTGTATTTCATGATGTATAATATTCGCCACAAACGAAAAAGATGGTTTATTTGAAAAAAAAGGGAAAAAATTGAAATGTGTGGTTCTTATATTATATGATACCTTACTGAAGGTAACATGTGCAGAGAAAATGTTTTCTGCGGCATGTTATATTTTTAACCTATATCTTCCCCTATATTTTTCGGTTTCAAATCAGAAACGAGGCTTTGAAGTTCCCTTTCATTTTATCCAACTGCCTGTAATTATAGTAGTGTAACGTACCAGGAGATGTGACGTACCTGCCAGAAGGACGCACACGACATAAAGGCAGATAAGAACCAGAATAAAATGTCCGCGTAGCTCAACTGGTAGAGTGACTTATTCCGGAATGAGGGGATCCGGGTTCGAATTTTGGCGCGGATAAAAATGACGGAGAAATTTACTTCGTTATAGTAGTACCAAGTAATTTCTGCGATTCATTCCGGCGAATTTTGAGAACTGTAGTATGTTTTTTGTGGCCATTCGTAAACTATAATATACTTCATTTTGACATTCACTCCGGAGCTTAATTCACAATACATGCATCCACTGTCAGCCCAATTCAATACATACATTCTTTGTCATGAATTCAGCTCCAACGCTTTTAAAGCCTGAAACACTGATACCAAACTAAGGAAATCCTTCATTTATTGCAGTTTCAAATTTCACTTGATCCAGTTTTTGGGGCTCAAGTTTTTTCGGATAGGAATTGTTTTCGATCTTACGGCTTTATTGTTTAGATGAAAATCTCAGGAACCTTCCATTCCCAATCTTTGGGGTTACAGGTTCCCGTAGATTGTGAGATAACCAGAAATAAAAAACAAGCATTTCCCGTAGATTGTGAGATAACCAGAAATAAAAAACAAGCATAGTGAACTCATGTATAAACCTACACCGAAACCGAGCGTCTCGGCAGTCAGCATGTATTTACTTTTGCTCCAAATGTGCAATATGTTCACAACTTAGGACACGGTTACAAATTTCTAAGTTATAATTTTTGCTTTTGTGCAGGTAGAATCTCATATTCGAACTGTGTAACCGTATCTCCACAGAATGAGCTAGAAAGTTCAACATGGGCATTTTCCCCTCATCTCTCCGTGGTGATACAAAACTTGTGAAAAACAATCAGCTCCATAAGCATGACTTGGGGAGGCAAGGGAAACAACTGTCCTCCTCTTGTTCATTTTCCCAAATAATTATATTTTCATTACACTCACGGACAGTGAAATTTGCGCACCAAGAAGGAAGCATCGGATTGAACTGATATTTTTTGGACGTAATGATACGTATGAATGATACACATGATGGCAAAAACAGAGTTGCAGGATAATTACAGAGGGATCTGTGGCACGCAGTCCGGTCATCTTCAATAACGCGTCGCACCGCTCCGTGCGGCGATACAGGCTGCAATACGGCCCGGCATGGTGGCGAACAGAAGCCTGATGTTGTCCTGCGGCAGACTGGCCCACACGTATTGGACGGTATGTTCCAAATCCCGGATAGTGAGGCACGACGGTAGCTGACGTTTCAACTGGTCCCACACATGCTCTATAGGGGTCATGTCCGGGGAGCGGGCAGGCCGTGGAAATGTCTGGACATGACGTAGGCACTCTTTGGTAACCCGAGCCGTGTGCAGGCGGCCATTATCCTGCTGGTATAGGGCACTTGGAATTCCGGCCAGGAATGGGAGCACATGGGGCCGTAGGATTTCATCCACATACCGCTGGCCCGTCAATGATCCATGTACCACTACTAGAGCTGATCGGTTATCGTAGGCAATGGCTCCCCAGACCATAATGCCTGCAGTGGGGGAGGTGTGGTGCTCGATAGCGAGGTTGATTTTGTGCCATTGACCCGGCGACCTCCACGCCCGGACACAATGATCATCTGTCCCCAAACCGAAGCGTCATTTATCCCTAAACACCACACTTCGCCAGTCTGTGGTGTTCCACGTCGCTCTGGACTGGCATCACTGCACACTGAGCCGGCAATGTTTCGGTGTTAATGGCAACACACGAAAGGGGCGCTGGGGTCGCTGATTCGCTTCCGCGAGGCGTCGGGAAATGGTTCGTGGGCACACAGCAGCCACTACACCTGCCTGTATAGTGGACTGGGTCCCAGTGGGATCAGTTGGTGCCTTGCGCACGATCCGTCGATCTTCTCTACTGGTGGTCCTTCTGGTCTGTCCGGAGCCGCTCCGCCATGTGGCAGTGACGTCTCGTATCTACTGCTCCCAACACAGTCGGACGGTATCGTCAGAACGATCCACGTGGCGGACTATACAGCGCGCCGACCACCCTGCAGTTTTCAGCCCGATGATCAGACCTCTCGCAAAGTCCGTAAGTTGCGTAAATCGACGTCTCTGGCATCTACTCGGCATTCTTGTCACTCTGTACTCTTGCTTGCGTCGGCCGGTGCTTTTCACTTTCATGGGGCATCAACTACACGCCGGTTTGTAAGGCTGCCGGCCACCACAGGGTGTGTGGTCATGCGCACTCGCACCAAACGTGAATCATTTGCATACCAGCACGCAAAATTTTCTTCTAGGTGCGCGAATTTCATTGTCGGTGAATGTACTTCGTCACGTGCTAGGATTTAGTAGTTTGCTTCCCAAAAGAGTACCCCAAGTTGCGTTGCTCTTATGGTTAGTTCACTAAAAAAAAAGTAAAACAAGGAAGATTAATTACACTGAATTGAGTGAAACGAGTCTCTTTGATCATTCAATCAAAAGAGTGCATGATAATATAAAATGTAATAATCATTGAACATTTTTGGCAGTTGAAATGCTGTAACTAGGATTTTGTCATAGGGAACAAAGCGGTAATCATATAAACAACAATTCGATATAAAAATAAATTTCTAGTAAATAGGTCTTTTGAAAGAATGGATAGTATTGTTAATAAACATATACATAGAAATACATAGCAATATACATAGAAATTAGCCACCCAATCGTAAAACTGTATTACGGGAGTAACAAATCAGCGCAAAATGTTACATAGAAAGAAATCCATTAGCAGAAAGGAACTCTTCCTCCGGCGGACATTCAGAAAGGAAGGTATATTAGCAAGCGAAATAAATACTTGGACCCCTAGTAGAAAAACTGCGTATCGTTAGAAGTAGGAATTCTTGGTAAATCTATGTCATAGTGACCTGCACCACATGCAGAAGAAATTCTTTTAATCCATATTTCAGAAGCCAAACAACCACTTCAGATGCAAATATGCATTTCCGCGCCAAAAATGGAAGAAACATGTATTGCGGAAAAGTAAGAAGTGTGTATAAAAGATTTCTCAATGACGCTTTCCTACACAAAAAGTATTTCTCAGTGAGGCTTCAAGAAAAATAGAAAAGATATGCATTTCTGCTTCCAAGCGTAGAACTGAGCATTATTTAAAATTCATAAAATGCACAATCTTTATTTCTAGCGCAAAAAGATTTTTCTTTTCAAGAGGATTTGTAGAAGAGGAAATACGTGTACGAGTAAAAACACGCACAAACGCTCTCTAACGACAGAAATGTAGGTGAAAAATTGAAAAATATACACCCACGAGCCATTGCATTATGACCACCCCCAGCCTAGAGAAATGAGTGAGCCTGGAGACCAAACGGTGGCGCAAGTGAAGTTCACAGAGCAGTATATATACAACCTGAGGACCGGCTTTCGATTAGTAGAGTGTTCGGAGTCAGAATGGGAAAAGCTACCGATTTATCGGAGTTTGATAAAGGACAAATTGCGATGGCCCGGCCCCTCGGAACTACGATCTCGAAAACGGCCGGGCTTATGGGTTGTTCACGTGCCGCTGTAGTGAGTACGTAGCAAAAGTGGTGCACAGATGGCCAAACGACGAACCATCGTCCAGCCGTGTGTCGTCCGCAGCTCAATGATACCAGAAGGGAGCGGAGATTGTTTCTCATTGTTCACAGTGACCGCAGGACCACAGTGCGACAAATCACCCGCAGCTACAACAGTGGCGATCAGGGCAATGTGTCACAGCACACAGTTCATCGCAGCCTTCTGCGCATGGGCCTGCGTAGCCGAAGACCCAGCCGGGTCCCCATGCTCACTTCACGTCATCGCCAACAACGCATGAAATGGCCCCAAGATAACCGAGATTAGACCGTGGATGATTGGAAGAAAGTGGCCTGGTCTGACGAATCAAGATTCCTGATGCATCACATACAGGCCTGACGAGAGGGAGGGACAGCCGCCTTTATGATTAGAAAAATTACTTCAGAAACGGGCTCTGGGCCCGTTTCTGAAGTAATTTTTTTCTAATTGTTATTTTATGGTGTCCGAATATTTTTCAAGCTATACCAGATTGAGAAGTTACGCGTAAAATAATATTTTCTACGTGACGCGTAAAATACGCGTAAAAATGCGTAATTTGTGTCATAAATGTAAAAAAATTAATAAATTCAAAACTTCCTACAAATATAATAAAAAAAAAACGAAGTGTTAAAATGTTACTCGAGTTAATCAAACGAGCTCTCCATATTACGTTTTTCATTTCTTCTTTCCTTTCCAACGACACGCCGACACCACACATTGGGTTCTCTGTGTTGCTTTGCTACTCGCCGACACAGACCATTGTGTATGATATACAACGTTATTGCTAGTCATCAAAGGCTGCAGACAATTTTCATCGTGTGGATTTTGTCACTTTGTGTTTCCCTCCAGAAGCCGGCATCTTTTGCCTTTTTGTTTTATGCTCAACTCATTATTTTCGCATTGCGGCAATTTTTATAAATGAATATAGTGTCTTTGTGCGTAATTCCGACTTCGTTTATTTTCAATTATTCCGATGACCGATGAAGTCGTCCTGTTCACAGCAGCAACTTAAAAGAGCAAACACAAAATTTAATGTTTACTTATGAGAACTCTTTGTGGATAGATGGCGTTCAAGAGTTTTCTGAGAAAACTTTTTCTCGAAAGGGTCTTTTCTCGAGGGGTTTTTTTTTAAATAAGAATGTCTGTCGGTAAAAAAGAGAATATTTTTTTAAATAAGAATGTCTGTCGGTAGATGGCAATTAAAAATAAGAATGTCGGTCGGTAAAAATAAGAATATTTTTTTAAAATAAGAATGTCTGTCGGTAGATGGCAATTAAAAATAAGAATGTCGGCCGGTAAAAATAAGAATATTTTTTAAATAAGAATGTCTGTCGGTAGATGGCAATTAAAAATAAGAATGTCTGTCGGTAAAAATAAGAATGTCTGTCGGTAAAAATAAGAATATTTTTTTTTAAATAAGAATGTCAGTCGGTAGATGGCGTTCAAGAGTTTTCTGAGGAAACTCTTTTCTCGAGGGTTTTTCTTAGTTAAAATGATTGTACCAGGTTTAACTTAAACTTTGGTTTACAAACACGCAATTTATACACGCTGATTAAGCGCGACAGGGACCCCGTCGAGACAAATCATCGGTACTGCGTCTATCTTATCCCTTTGAGGGCCTTAAACCGTAATGAAACCGATCAAGTGTACTTAGGTTCAACTTTACGCAATTTAAAAATCCGACTGCTTGAACACTTGCGTGATGTGAGAACAGGCTCACAATCGACAGCACTAGCTCGATTGGCAGCTAGTGGTACATATAGACCTATATGGGATGAAGCTAAAATTCTCATTACACACAGTAATAAAAGCATGACCCTTTTTGCCGAAAGCTTATACATTCACCATTACAGAGGAATTTGCTGTAATGATGATATGTCCTCTCTTCTCCCCCGTGCATGGACTAATCTAATGGAACATTGTGTAAATAACAACTATAGTGGAATCGTTAATACTCGTGCGATTTCAAATTGATTTCATGTTACTCAAATGTATTTACTTAACTTGTCTCTCTGTGATCACAACCACCACTGTGAGCATGCGCTCTAGCTACTCTCTCATGGCATCGAATCTTATATATGTTGCGTGCTGTTAAATGCTGATGCCATTGGGTGCGCGACCTGATGAAAATCACTAGTGTGATCGAAAGATCTCGTGCTTTTATCTGTCATATGCTTTTAAACTTGTAAATACCGTTTTTAAACTCGATTAAGTGTGTAACCTTTACGTTCTTCATTTGGTCAAAAAGTGGTTATTGTACAAGTTGTCCGTCATGTTTTGTATGACAGAGACTTCATTGAGAGTATAAATAACCTGCAACACGAAAAACTCATCTATTGATATGCGAAACGTTCCTTACAGCAAGGATAAGCAACTCAAAAGGGATTTGGAAATCGGGAATTTTTAAGTGAGAAAAACATAATATGAACTTACGCCCTGTAGCGGGAAAAGTGTATGTCATTTGAAGAAAGAAATGAGCACGAAATATTCGTCATAGTAAAGGGTGACCGACGACAAAAAAAATGTTTTTCAATTGGATTTTAAGAAGCAAATAATACTATTGCAAACAGGAAATACAGTTACGCCCCTTAGCAACAGAACTGTACTTTGTTAAAGAGGAGGAAACGTGCGCAAAATATTCCTCATTGTGAAAGTTGTGCGCTGGGAAAAACGCTTTTTAAATGCAACTTTTGGAAGCAGAGATAGCTAGGAAAATTAAATATGATGTATTTACGTCACCTAACTGGAAAAACTGGGTATTATTTGAAACAGAAAGGTCATGTTTAAAAATCTGCATTCACGCCCCTAAGGTGCATTTCAGAAAAAGGTCAAAAGGTATGGAACTTCTTTTTCCACAGTTCACGCAAAAAGCATTTTTCAAAGGTGCATAATAAGTACAGACATATGGTGCCAGTAAACAGATGGACGGACAGACAATGCGATGCCCCCCCAAGCGTTCATGCCCCCCCCGCCCCGCCCCGAAAGACGTGCTAAAAAGCGATGCCAACTGGGCGCGGAGTTTTAAATTGAGGTGTTGCATTAACAATGTTTTACGAGTGTTGTGGAAGGTTAAATTGAGAATTCTGTAAGTTAAATGGTCGTATTAACTGATTCATCTCTACTGAAAATTCCTTTATTTTTTTTTTTTTTTATGGGAACCGCTCATGAAAGGCAAATCCTCTCTGTCACCATAATCAGTTTCGTTTTCCTGTTCGGAAATGTGGAATTGCTCAAACGTAGTTCATTAGACACTTTTTTCAAGTAGCGGATTGTTGCGAAATTGAGGTGGAGGGGAAGAAGCCTGGTATGAAATTGCACATTTTAGCATAGCAGGAATAAAATAGAAAGCGTGTAATGTGGCTCTTAATCAATTGCATGCAAAATAGATGTTAAATGATTTTATAGCCCGACCTAAAGAAGGAATCACATGAAACCGGTAACTGTTGATAGTACATAGTATTGACGTACTACAGCCGCTACGTGCATTTCAAGACGGAAAAGTTGCAGCGACAAATTCCGTCGGTGTAGCTTAATTGGGAAAGCATTCGGCTCCATAGCAGGAGGACGCGGCTTCGATCTCCGTCATCGGCAAAATGTTGTGTCGCTATATGTATCCGTGGTACCACCTGCATGGGGCCATTGACCGCCTGCGAGAAATGTGTTGAACAAAACAAGTGAATGCTTTGCTGTTTATCAGACGAACTTCTCACCTTTGCGCAGGATCTAGAAGTTTTAGGTCTCTAGCCGAGAGTTGCTTCTTTTCTTTCCCCATTTGAAGGTATTTCTGGCGAATCAAAGAGCAAAGCTAATTGTTTGGAACCTTTTTTTAATTCCTAAAGGGATCGGAGATCATATTTCCTGAGCTGAAATAGCATAGCTATAAGAAAAGCTTGCAAGAGCAGATCAAAAACTTCAGTTGAGATAAAAGAACAGCGAGATTGGAAAGGAAACTCCGTGTCACTTCTTTCACCGATCAACAAAGTGTTTCGTGGAAGGAGGCCACATCACAGACAGCTTCATGACGTGAGGAAACGCGAAACTGAAAATACGTAGGAGTCAGAATGGTGACAAATATTGTTTTTTTATGATTTAATAAAGACAAAGTGTGCCACAAATGCTACGCATCACGTAAGGTATGAAAAATAATATTTTTGATTAGGGTTTCTTTTTTCTCGGCGTTTGAACAACGCCTCTTGTTACTTTTTTACTTCTTTCGGTCGTTCTATCACGCCAAAAGACTTCGAGATACAAAAAATCGGTCGATTAATCTAGATTAAACGGGTGTCACTTTCTACGTAGGGCACCCGCAAATGGCAGCTGTCTAGCATTTTATGGATGAAAATGTCTGACATCAATAGACCAGCGTACGAGAAGAAAAAAAAAAAAAAAAAAAGTAAAAAAAAATGATGTAGGTACTGGAGTTAGTTGAGTAAATGACATTGGAAAAGAAGCATGTTATAAGCTGAGGGAAAACTGGCGAATCATGTTACAGTACGTTAGACATCAGGCGCAACAAAGGAAAAGAGAAACAGCGCACGAAATATTTTGCATGTGTTAGTGGTGGTAACTTTTATTTTTCAGAAAAATTGCTGAAAGTATTATGAGCATTATTTCCGATGAAAACCGAAGTTATCAATATTATCAGACAGTGCTTTTCTGGTCAAAAAAAAAAAAAAAAAAAAAAAAAGAAGGGAAAGAAAAAGAAACTAATTAAACCCGTCGGTAGACAAAACTGCGATGTTTCAAACTGCCGCTTTAAGTGCAAATTTCAGGGATGGGATTATTTTAAGCAGTGGTGAAAGCAGATCTATTTTGGTAGAACGCAGTGTTCAGCGTTTCAAGTCTGGGCGAATTTACACAAACAACATTTCATACGTCTGTGTTCTTATGTACATAGCTTGTCCCAAAACAACTGAGAATGTTTTGATAAAAAAATGTGCAACACTGCGTTCGACCTTGGCACGAGTCTCTAAAACACGGTAGTCGTTGTAGTAACCATAGCAACCGGACACACCTGCTTATCACGCATGCTTCGTAGATAGCGCGCAGTTTATTAAGTGTTGTTTCGTGAACCCCTAACAAGTGTTTTCGCGCTAAGATTTTTCGAAAAAATGGATGTGAAAGTGGAACAAGGATGCGCCATTAAATTTTGCAGTCGACTTAAGAAGTCTGCCGGAGAGACTTTCCGTCTTTATGCAAGAGGCTTAAAAAAATTAATGTCTATAGGAAAATCAACAATTTACAGATGGCATGAAGAATCTATGGATGATCGTGAGTCAGCGGCTTTAATCGCGTATATGATGGAAGACCTTCAACGAGTGTTACAGAGATAAGCACCAATACAGTAAATGTTATTATACAGGAAGACAGACAGACACCAATCAATTAGAGATATCGAAGATATGGTTCACATTTCAACATCATCAATTCAAAGAACTTTAGCCGAGCATTTGGGCATCAAACAAGTTTGTTCAACTTGGATTCCCCATTTCTTTTCATGTGCGGCCCAATGCAAGGCTGACAAGTTCTGTTCTTTTTTATTTGGAGAAAATGAATATTAAGTTGATGCCCCCAACCTGCGTATAGTCCAGACATGTCACCATGTGACTTCTGGTTGTTCCCCATTTTAAAAAAGACGTTACGGGGACAACAGTTTGAGATTGATCAACTTATAACTAACAGCTGTGCAGGGGTGCTTCAACAGCGTTTCAGAAGAATTCCAGAAGATATTCAAAACGTAGGAGGAACGTTTTGACCCCTGCATTCGATGCATTGGACAGTATTTCGAGAAGGATCACCACTTCCTTGATAATTAAAGTAGGCATTTTATTTAATAAAAATATTCTCAGTTGTTTTGAGACAACCCTTGTAATACACATAAATGGGAAAATAAAAATTATTTTAAAAATGAATAAAAAATAAACCGCAATAAATTTGAAATTCATCTAAAAATATTTATATCACAAAGCGCAGGTTATGCTTCAGCTGAAGGAATTTCGTTCTTCTTAATTGCATAGCTGAAAAACAGTTGGAATTCACTAACATGGTTTCCTATCTAAATGTGCATAGTAATTTTTCAGTTCATCGACATAATGCAGCATCAAATAGATAAGAGCTACTCACCCCGGTAACTTAAAACCAAGGAACACCTCAGAGGGTGTTCCTTTCAAAGCTTAAGTTATACCAAAGAAATAGCTGCTGTTAGACACCACTTTAAACAATTGGAGGACGCCGTCTTCTCGAGAAGTCAGTGTGGCATTGTTCAGCTACTATGTACCGAATTGTCACTGTGAATGAATTTGACTTCAGTATTCTAAAACTAGCCTTCAGCACTGTTACTATAGTTCAAGTTTCCGCCCCGCGGCAGAACGTACGAAAGGGCACGATATCAAAACAGTCGAATGCCGGCATCCTCTCTAAGTGTTTAGCTGAGAGTCCGAGGGAAAAAAATTATTGTCTCCGGTTAAAAGTTCTGAAAATTGTAAAATCTCGGAGAGCAAATTTTCAAACATTAAAATCTTGCGCAAATTATGAATAGAATTCATAGATATAAATAAACAGCGACCCAAAATTTGCTTTGTATAGTTCAGCAACTCTGTTGTTTTTTACGCTTTGCAACCGTAGGTTGAAGAAGCGTATATGATCCAGCTTTGTTCGTCTGTCTGTCCGCACGATAACTCGCGTAAAAATGGTTCGATTTCGATGAAATTTTAATATGTGGTAGAGGACAACCTGGGGACGAACCCTATTGAAAATGGGTGAAATGGGGTCAAAGGTCTGGACATAGGAGCGGATTCCATTCCATCGCCCTTATGCGCCATAACTTACGTAAAAATGCTTCGATTGCGATAAATCTTTATCATGTTGTTCCGCAGGTATACTGAACCGGTTATGTTGAATATCATCGAAATGGAGTCAAAGGTCAGGGCACACGAGCGAGATTTATTCCACAGCCACGATCCTCATAACTTGACTAAAAATGCCTATTGCGACAAAACTTGAGTATGTTGTTCCGGAGATATTCTGAACCAATTCTGTTTAATATCATCGAAATGGGGTCAAAAGTCAGGGCGCAGGAGCGAGATTTATTCCACAGACATTATCCTCATAACTTGAGTAATAACTTGAGTAAGATTTCTGGTATGTTGGAAAGCGTATCATAATCAATGCATTGCATGATTTTACTAGCTTGTTAACTTTTTTCTTCAAATTTCTATGTACTTTTGTTCACAATTATTTTATTTAGGGGACCGTCGTTCCCCTTACCAATTTCCTAAGGGAATGCCGTTCCCCACCGTTTCCGCCCACTTTCACCACTGATGTTAAGTTAGTGTTTATATGATTCAGACGAACAAGGTGACTAATCTATTTTATTTTATTTATTTATTTATTTTGCAGTTAGGTTGTATTTAATCAAATGGCAACATAAAGCTCTAAAACTGAGTCCGCTGACTGGGATCGAGATCTGTGCACAGAACAAACACAACACCTACACACGACCTAAGTGTAGGGTATTTTTCGGATTATAAGTCGATGTAAAGTATTAGTGGGCTAAATTTCTCAATTTCCTTATCTTCATTCATAGATAAGTCGATCCTCAATATAATACGAGGCTACAGTAAATGCAATTAATGTTCCAAAATTCTGTATCTTTTTTAGTAAATATTAAAAGGAAGAGAAAGTGGAGAAACTTCCGCATTTTCTCCAGAAAAAAGTGTTAAACTTCGTAAGTTTAATTTTTTCTTACGTCCTGACGTTACCGTATCCCATCCTCCCGACCGAACAGTGGGGAAGCCGCCGCGGAGAGGTGAAAAAAACAAAACAAAAAAGCAAGGTCACACAAGTGTGCCGAATCAAAGTGATGCTTGTGTTATGGTTCGCTGCTTTCTTAGAGTCCGATTGCAATCAGATACCACAAGAACTTCTGATTTCAGTTGGAAACATGAAATAAATTAAGATAAGTATAATAAATGAAAGCAATAGCTGATTTTAATTCAGCTGAGAGATACAATTGAGAGATTGGCAGAGTGATAAACGACTGCCTTCAGTAGAAGCTGGTCATTGCTATTCTTAAAGCGCATGCGCCACTGGCTGACAAAACAACTGTCACCATCCAATCAATTGCGTGGAAGCGACGTGTTTCAGAGGTTAATCATTGCGAGATAAGTAAGAGGCTTCCATTGTACCAAGGAAGGAGTTTTTCATGGGATTTTTAGAAACGGAGATACTCGTGCAAGTAGAAATTCCCTGGTTGCCGAATAGTGGATTATGAAACCGTACAAAATATACGCAACATATTCGTTAAAGTGAAATCCATGCGCAAGAAATTGAGTTTTCAAATGCAATTTTTATAAACACAGAAAGAAAGAAAAGTGTTTCACTATATACGCCCCTCTAGTGGGAAACCTGCCCGATTTAAAGTAAATATTGTTCTCAATCTTTACCATAGTCAATGACATTCAATATAAAAATAATTTTTTCAATGGGATTTTTAGAAACGAAGATGCAGTTGCAAAAGGGAAATATACACTAACGCTTCGTAGCGTCAGAACTCTGATCTTGAAAAATCTATTAGTATGCAAAATGATCCGCGAAGTGAGTGGTATTGGATGTTAGAAGCGAAGACATTGAGAAAAATAGAATATACATTTTCTGCACCTAAAGGATAAATTGTGTATCATTTTGGAAAGGAAATGCTATGTGACCGAAAGGAATTTTTCAATCGGAGTTTTAGACATGCAAGTACGGCTGCAAATACGTTGTAAGCGGAAATAACGATAAAAGTGTTCTTTATGAGAAATTACAAATTATATGAGAAATATTCTTCACCATGAAACCGCAGTCCGGGAACTTTTGAATTATACTCCGTAAATATACATACCTATACAAGCATAAACCGCTCGACAAACCAAATTAACGTCATGGCCCAATGCTACTCGTATTTCTATATTGGAGGCACAGTCAAACTGTGAATGTTTGTGCAGTTTTTCGCAACTTCTTCGGAGTTCGAGTATCACATCAAACGGGCCAAATGTAGCTGGAAGTCGTATCTCGCATTCACAGTAATGATAGATGGCCCCCAGAGAATCTTCAACAATGTGAACGACGTCCGTATCTTATCCGTGCCTCCCGGTGGCACAGTGCCCTAAACGCTGGCTAATAACCATTCGTCCGAGATGGGTTCGGGTTCGAATCCCGTAGAGACATGGAGGGTGTGTATGCCTTACGGCATTCTCTCTCTCTCTCTCTCTCTCTCTCTCTCTCTCTCTCTCTCTCTCTCTCTCTCTCTCTCTCTCTCTCTCTCTCCCTGGAACCAGGTGCCCTGAATTAGGGACGGGCAGCTGCTTATAGCCTATAATGTTGCTCGCGGTGGTAGTTAAACTCCTAGAAAAAAAAAGTGTAAAAAGCTTTCCATCCAACTCAAGAAGAACTGCAGACCCATTGTTGTCGACAAAAGCCGTAGTCCCTCTTTACTTGGACGGACCATATAACAGTGTCTTCATTTCTGAATGTGAGCATCTAGCATCCGCTCAACATTTGAAGAAATTCGACTTTTAATTATACCAGAAACTGGTATAAGAGTTTGAATTCTAATTTTAAGCAGATTGCAAGCAGTGATTTTTGCGCTCTCTCTTAAGTTGCGCCTGAGGCAGCAGCTCAGTCTGTCCCGCCTTAGTTACGCCTCTAGCGAAAAGTGAGCAACAGTTGATAAACAGCAAATCTCAAGATCGCCCCGTTGGAGTGCTCTTAACCCGGACACTGAACTTTTCTCGGACTAGTCATGAGAATTCGACTGAAGTGAGAGACAGGGATCATGTGTTCTTTTTGTAGTCTAATTTGTACCTAACGTATTGAGTGTTAGTTCTTACTTTCTCCTTTTGGCAAGTAGAGAAGAGAAAGTGTAGCTACTGTAATTCGACAGAATGTACGCAATTGTTCCAGAAAGGGTTACTCCTGAAAGTGTGCAAACTGCAAAGAAAGAACTTGAGTTCATATAAACACAGGTTACTCTCCCATCCTTTTTTTTTTTTTTTTTTGCGTTTTTGGCGAAGGGACGAAGGTGGAGAGGTGTGTCACTAGTGTGACGCAGTCAGTGGTCATGCGCTTTGAGCGTCTCAAGATGATTTGTCCCTTCAGGGAAGTTCGATAACCGACCGGCTGTCTTGCCGACGTTCTCCGCAGGAAGTTAAATCAACATTGACTCTTAAAATCGGCCTTTGATGAACTTCAGTGTACTCTTGTCTCTACTTAGAAAGTTGTTTGCTCGCCTCTCCTGTATGCAGTATCCCTAAATTATAGGGTCAAACATTGAAGAGCTGTTGAACGGTAACTCATCTCGACTAAATCTCGTTATTAAAGCCACTTGGCAAGGCTCTGTAGTTAGAATCACATTTCAGAATTATATTTAGTATGTGAAATGAGAACTGCATTTGCGAGGAAAGAATTAAATTTAGAGCGGGCAGATTTTCAACCTGACTTACCAGTTATATTTATTTCGCGGAAAAGGACGTGATGAAGCAGAAAGTAGACTACACTAAAATGAATCGATGTACTCGTATTTCTTATTAACCAGTGTCCGATAAAGGGACGAGCATTCCGGGGGCTCGGTATTTGAAGGGCCTCCGAGCATTGATTGATTTTTTAATGCAGGAGTGACTTTTCTTTTCCATGTGTACTTGTTCCACGATTTTGACGTAGGACTATGTCTAACTCCGCGGATAGTATGGGGCGTTTTACGGCCGACTGCCTGTGACAAAAATAGATCCCAATTGAAATCATTATAGCGTTAAAAATACGTGCCACACACTAATCGTGTTGGCATATTCCTAAACAGCACGGAGTCCGAATCGTGTACTGCGCAACACATCGTGCGCGTGACGCTCCCTCGCTCCCCTCGCTCCCTGTACGCGGGAGAGGTGATGCAATATTTCTGGGTGTGTCGTCGCGTTTGACTCAGTCTATCTCGGCAACCGGGAGCACAACACGACTGTGTGTGGTTTCGTTTTAAAGCTCTCGACGAGATCTATTCAAATATACGAAGAACATTTCGCAGTGGTTTGAACTGAATATTTAAAAAATTGTTTTCTTGTGAACCGGTGAACACTTTTGAAAATATCGCGGTTTATCTGGTTCTTGTGAACCGGTGAACACTTTTGAAAATATCGCGGTTTATCTGGTTAACCGTGAGTGCAAAACAACTGTGCGTGGTATCGTTTTAAAGTTCTCGACGAGATCTATTCAAATATTAAAGAACATATTGCAGTGGTTTAAACTAAAAAAAATTTTAATTGTTTTTGTGTGAACGGGTTAGCATTTTCGACAACCCCGCGAAATTCGCAGAATGAAAGCAAGCGAAAGTGGAGAAAATCAAAACGAGAGACAAGAGCAAGTGATGTTGAATGTAAGAAGCCCAAGAAGACAGAGCACGACGTTGGGTAATTTGTGTATCGATCTTCTTTGTGTTCGCAATGTATCCAGCATTATTTTTAAAAATTATATAAGATACTTTTCATATCATAGACCTGTGTTGTCTCTAACAAATTAAAAAAACGCTTTGCAACCATATTCGACCAGCTCATTTCAACTCTCCGATATGCAAGTCGTAGACCTACGTTCCACACTGACGGCTCAATCAGAACTGAGCCTACCTGTATTGTTTTTTCTTTGTTTTTACAAATCAGATTTTGTCCAAAATAAGAATTAAAGGAAGCAACCTGAGAAACCGCATTTCCACTGACTTAGAGTTGGCAATGTCTATAAAGATATCGCTGAAATATTCGGGCTTGAGCAGCGGAGAAGTAAATTCGTTGAGTTTGCGATTGGTTTCCTTTAATTAACTTCCCGAACTTAATGGGTCGACGGACGTGTAAAACGACTTCCCTTACTACCTACCCCTTGTTTTCGGTGTCTTGAAACTGTCACAATGATCATCTCCGATTTCTTTCTGAATACACCAAACCGCAAGGTCTCCCACGTGTCATTCTAACTGAAACCTGCCATCCTAAAGATTGCAGGTAATTATTTTACACTTTGTTTTTAATGGAGAACTATTGAATTCAGTTGTTGACATTTGTAGTCTGTGAGCACTGTTTTCTTTCTTTCTTTCTTTCTTTCTTTCCCTTCATGAAACTTTAAAATCTTTCTTTATCCCTTCATGAAACTTGAAACTTGCATTGGCCCTGAGCGGGAACCGAACCTGAATCTCCCAATTTCCTCTGGAGTATTCAAAGCTACAGTTATTTGGAAATTAGATGTCCTGGGAAAATTCTCTGTTGAACGGAAGTCGTGAGATATGGGCTTTCTTCTCCCTTCAGGCAGATGAAGCTTCAGGAAGAGACGGCTGCATAGAAAACAGTAAAATACGGCCCTTCTGTGCCAGAAATACAATGAAAAGGGCTACTTATCTGGCAGACAAAAAAAAAGGGGGAGTGAGCTGTTTAAAGAAATTGCATACCCAGTAAGTAATGACTTTACATAATGTAGTGCCCCTGTTTTGAAGGGAGTCCTCAATGCACTGGTAATACAGCACTGCATCATATTGATTGCGACGTACTATAGTGGTGAAGCACGTGTCAAGAAGAATAATCTGCAGCGAAACATTCCGTCGGTGTAGTTTAGTCGGTTAGAACAACTCACTCTGGAGCGAGTTGGACAAAAGTGTGCTTTCACATTGGCTTCCAGGTGTAAAAATGGATCTTCTGGCTGTTCGGTTCTTCGCAAAATGTGTCATGTTCGTTCTGCACATCGTCTGAAATAAATGAAAAAATTTCTTCTTTGCTTCGAAAAAAAAAAAAAAAAAAATTAATGGGTAAGTGATGTGAAGTAGTACAGAGGTGAAGCACGTGTATGACGACAAATCTTCAGCGATACAGTCCGTCGGTGTAGTTTAGTCGGTTGGAACAACTGGCTCCGTAGCGAGGAAGCGATCTTTGTCACCGACAAAAGTTTGGTTTTCACATGATATATAATTTAAACTACATTAAATAATTCCTGCGACATAAGCGAATATTTATCATTTGTTGATGCGCTACTTTTGTGTCGCTGTTGCAAGGGTTGTAAAAGAAGGAGGCACTTCACAAAAAAAAAAAAAAAAAAAATCCCAAAATACAAACGCACCAGTTCCGCTTTTCTATATAACTCCAACTATAAATCTTTTTCTGGAACTTCTCAATAGGAGGAGCAAACTATGCCTCGCGTTGTTGGGGAGGGGGGGGGGTACCAAATTTTCTGATAACACTGGTACAGTGACCCTTCTTATAAGGTTCACTAAGTATAAGACTCAGACGTTTATAAGAGTTAAAACTGGAAATACCACAAAAGTTCAGCTTTTACATGTAAAAATCGTTTCTAATAGAAATCATTTCAGCTGCCGTATAGCCTCATGGTTGCTTGATTGTGTAACCTGGGCTTCTATGTTTTCCTCAGCACCCTTTTTCGCCATTTTCAATGCAGCTAGTCAAAGTAACTTAGACTGGCTCTCACTTCTCAGCTTCCCATCAGAAGGAAAGTTAGATTTATGGGTTTCGTCGTTGTGCGGAGGAGTAAGTATATAATGATATAGAGAGATTCATTGAGGAAGAAAAAGAAGGAGCATCTGCGCCTTCTAAGAAGGGGACGCTCTTGAGGTGTTTCTCAGCAGTCGGCTGGACTTCTCTTCTGGAGGGGTCTGTTGGAAGTGAGCGGAGAGCTAGGTGACAGAAATCTCACGAGTCTGTGCGAAACCGAGAGAAGGGGAAAAGAAATAAAGACGGATTACGGAAGGCAAATACATGGTCGCGATAGAATGAGATCAATGTGTTAATACTAATATGGAGACAATGCTCGCGACCTTCCTCTTATCAACTGAATAAACATTTCCCTCGCTCTTGCAGCGAGGAAAATGTTTAGTCGATATTTTATTTATATTTATTTATCTGCTCCGGTCGGGTAAAATACGGGTTAAACTTCCGATACAAAAACTCTCTGCAAGCGAAGCATCAACAAACCCTCCTCACAGGACACTGAAATATAACTCAGCACCAAGCCCTGTAACAATTCTAAGATATGACTTTTCTAACTGTATTTCTTACGCATTTGGAATTTTTAACGAACAAAACTGTTTCAGCACATTCATTAAATTTCCCAGAACGACCACTGTTTTTCATTCTGCTTTGGAAGGCAAATATATCCGATTTAAAAACCTGTTTTCCTAAAGGACACGTGCGCATAGAGCCTTGATTCATATTGTTTCTTTCTTATCTTTAGGGAGAGGATCTGTTACCAAACCATATTTAGAAGGGAAGAAAAGAGAGGTGTCAACAAAGGGCGAAGAGGAGTGTTTGGGAATGAGGGGTACGGAGTCCGATGTTCGCGCAGCAAACTGTTCTTCCACTGCTTAGTCTCTCGTGATTTCCTGGGAGGAGAATAATACATTTAAGACCCTACGGGTCTAAGAGCGTAAGGGTACCTTTTTATTCATGGGAGAGACTGTGCGGTATGCTCAGAACGCATCGCACCGCAAGCAGACGGTTTAACATAGCAAAGCCTGAAATTTGTCTGAGAAGCAGCTAATCTGCCATTTGCCTCGAAAACGCAGTCAGAGGAACCCTGCATTTTGAAATTGAATGCTCCACTGGCCTTATTAGACAAAAACTTAAAATAAAATATAAAATTCGTAATTCCATTTTTTTTTTCCAAAAGCAAAAAGGAATGTGTTGGTGTTGAAGATGCTGTTTTACAACGGTTCAAGAGAGCAGGACTTATGAATTCCCCAATTAGCAGTTGAGGGTGTTTCTAAAAAGAAAAAAAAACTCTAAAAGATATCAGAACAGTTAATGGCTCGATGAAAGCAAAGAAACAGAATCGTACATAAATAATCATACCGTGAGAAGAGAGATTCCGACAACGGAACCGAAGAGAAATAGACATCTGAATGTTAAGCTGGAATTCTTGGAAATTACGAACGGCACAGCAGAATTTATAGTGCACTACCTAAAAGCCTTACAAAGTTTAGGTATCTATTGTAAAAAGAAAATAAATGAAAGAGCGCGTGACAGTTCTTTTAATCAGTAACGTAACAAGATATGCTGAAATGACACCACTAGTCACTGGAAAAAATTCTGAGATGTTCTAAACAAAATTAAGAGTTCCCTGCAGTGTATAAATCATTAAACAATGAATGGGTGAACAAATTTTCACTGAATATCGTTTAAAATGAAATAAGGGATTAAGAAAAGAAAATGTCTTGATGTTACGTAATTCTTCAGCTAATCTCAAAGTGCAGAAACTTGAAATGGGTCTTCTTGCCTCCAAACACAACTTCGATTATCCAGACTCTCAAGGAAGAAATAACCAAGATCTTTAAAACGCATTATCGAAAGGTCAGCAGATCAAGGTGAGTGTAATTGACATAACCGACTGATCAAAAGGATCGGACATCGAAAGATCTGTATGTTAGGTGCGATTCACACGGTTTCCAATGCCTGAAAAAATATGACAAATATTGGGATTTCTGACTTCTTCCATAAAAAGCGATTTTTCAAAAGAAATGACTCTAATGTAAGAGAGACGAAGGAGACTGGTTTGATCAGTGGTTTGAATTTTGTGTTAATGTGGACAGTAACACAAAACTACTTGTGAAAAAAGAGATGGTGAAATCGTCGAAGAAATTCAGGAATCAGTAAAAGAAACACAAGTTGCATAGGAGGGAACTACAAATGTCGATTAAAAACCAACTGCAGAATAGGAATGTCAAGCTCTTCAAATTCTCAGAAAAACGCTGCAACAAAAAAGAGGCTCCCGAAAAACATATGAGAAGTTTTACGAACTCGAAAGGGAAGCGCGAAATCTTATTAGCTGCTGTTGCCAACAAAACAATGCGGGAATGTTTCGGATAACATGCACGTTGATTTATTTCGTATTTATAGCTCTTCTATTGAAAGTATATATGAAAGTTTGTAAAGTTCATAAAAACAATAAATATACTTTATATCACATGTTAGCATCAGTTAGTATCTGCCTTATTGATACATACACTATATGATCAAAAGTATCAGAACACACCCCTTTTAGGCATAACGGATTTGCCTATATACATCGAAGCCGTTGCCTATACAGGTATAAAAAGACTCTCGCGGCCTGGCAAATACACGGACAAGTGTGAACGGTAGAATGGGCCGTACGGCAGAGCTCAGTGACTTCCGGCGTGTATCGGTCATAGGATGCTGCCATCATAGCAACAAGTCAGTTCAAGAAACTTGTGACCTGCTGCAGCTGCACCGATCAGCTGTAAGTGATGTTATTGTGGAGTAGGAACTCCTAGGAGCAGCAACAGTGCAATCGCAAGCTAGTATAGGCTAAGCGAAATGACACATAGCCGGACCACCGGGTACTGAAGGGGGTGGTATAACCCGTCTTTGGTTGCAACACTCACTACCGAATTCCAAAATGCCTCCGGAAGCAACGCAAGCATCATAAAGGTTCGTCGAGAGGTGAAGGAAATGGGTTTACATGGCCGAGCAGCCGGAAATGGGTTTTCATAGCCGAGCAGCTCGAAATGGGTTTTCATGGCCGAGCAGCCTGAAATGGGTTTTCATGGCCGAGCAGACGGAAATGAGTTTTCATGGCCGAGCAGCCTGAAATGGGATCTCATGGCCGAGCAGCCTGAAATGGGTTTTCATGGCCGAGCAGCCTGAAATGGGTTTACCTGGCCGAGCAGCCTGAAATGGGTTTTCATAACCGAGCAGCTAGAAATGGGTTTTCATAGCCGAGCAGCTCGAAATGGGTTTTCATGACCGAGCAGCCTGAAATGGATTTTCATGGCCTAGCAGACGGAAATGGGTTTTCATGGCCGAGCAGACGGAAACGGGTTTTCATGGCCGAGCAGCCCGAAATGGGTTTTCATGGCCGAGCAGCCCGAAATGGGTTTTCATGGCCGAGCAGCCCGAAATGGGTTTTCATGGCCGAGCAGCCTGAAATGGGTTTTCACGGCCGAGCAGCCTGAAATGGGTTTTCATGGCCGAGCAGCCTGAAATGGGTTTTCATAACCGAGCAGCCGGAAATGGGTTTTCATGGCCAAGTAGCCGGGAATGGGCTTTCATGACCAAGCAGCCGGAAATTAGTTTTCATGACCAAGCAGCCGGGAATGGGCTTTCATGACCAAGCAGCCGGAAATTAGTTTTCATGACCAAGCAGCCGGAAATTAGTTTTCATGGCCAAGCAGCCGAAAATGGGTTTTCATGGCTGAGCAGCCCGACATGGGTTTTCATGGCCGAGCAGCCGCACACAAGCCTAACGTTATCAAAGTCAAAGCCACTTTCGGTTGGAGTGGTGTAAAGCTCAGCACCAGTGGACTGTGGAAACGCGTTCGCTGGAGTGATGAATCATGCTTCACCATCCAGCAGTCCGATGAATAAGTCTGGTTGGTTGTGGAGGATGCTACTCTATACTAGGTAAACGTTACCGTCCTTACTGTGCTCTGCTGACTGTAAAGTATGGTGGAGGAGGCATCATTCTCTGGGGCTATTTTTCGTGGCTAAGCTACCTAGCTCCAGTATCTGATAATATTAACGCTGCGGCATATAATGATATTCTTGACAATTCTGTGCTCTCAACGTTGTGGTAACACTTCCGTAAAGGCCCTCTCCTTTACCAATAAGACAATGCCCCCGTCCACAAAGAGATGTGCGTGCAAGAATGGTTTGATGAGATAAGTGTGGAAGAACTTGGCATTCCTGCACAAGCCTTGGTATCAACCCCATGGAATACCTTTGGGATGAATTGGAATGCCGACTGCGAGCCAAGTCGAACTTCCCGACATCGATGACCGATCTGAACAACGCACTTCTGGGAGAATGGAAGGCGATTTCCGGAACAACGAACCAAAATCTAGGTAAAGCCTTCCCAGCACTTCTGGGAGAATGGAAGGCGATTTCCGCAATAACGAACCAAAATCTAGGGAAAGCCTTCCCAGCACTTCTGGGAGAATGGAAGGCGATTTCCGCAACAACGAACCAAAATCTAGGTAAAGCCTTCCCAGCACTTCTGGGAGAATGGAAGGCGATTTCCGCAACAACGAACCAAAATCTAGGTAAAGCCTTCCCAGCACTTCTGGGAGAATGGAAGGCGATTTCCGCAACAACGAACCAAAATCTAGGGAAAGCCTTCCCAGCACTTCTGGGAGAATGGAAGGCGATTTCCGCAATAACGAACCAAAATCTAGGGAAAGCCTTCCCAGCACTTCTGGGAGAATGGAAGGCGATTTCCGCAATAACGAACCAAAATCTAGGGAAAGCCTTCCCAGCACTTCTGGGAGAATGGAAGGCGATTTCCGCAATAACGAACCAAAATCTAGGTAAAGCCTTCCCAGCACTTCTGGGAGAATGGAAGGCGATTTCCGCAACAACGAACCAAAATCTAGGGAAAGCCTTCCCAGCACTTCTGGGAGAATGGAAGGCGATTTCCGCAACAGCGAACCAAAATCTAGGTAAAGCCTTCCCAGCACTTCTGGGAGAATGGAAGGCGATTTCCGCAACAGCGAACCAAAATCTAGGTAAAGCCTTCCCAGCACTTCTGGGAGAATGGAAGGCGATTTCCGCAACAACGAACCAAAATCTAGGGAAAGCCTTCCCAGCACTTCTGGGAGAGTGGAAGGCGATTTCCGCAACAACGAACCAAAATCTAGGGAAAGCCTTCCCAGCACTTCTGGGAGAATGGAAGGCGATTTCCGCAACAACGAACCAAAATCTAGGGAAAGCCTTCCCAGCACTTCTGGGAGAATGGAAGGCGATTTCCGCAACAACGAACCAAAATCTAGGGAAAGCCTTCCCAGCACTTCTGGGAGAATGGAAGGCGATTTCCGCAACAACGAACCAAAATCTAGGGAAAGCCTTCCCAGCACTTCTGGGAGAATGGAAGGCGATTTCCGCAACAACGAACCAAAATCTAGGTAAAGCCTTCCCAGCACTTCTGGGAGAATGGAAGGCGATTTCCGCAACAACGAACCAAAATCTAGGTAAAGCCTTCCCAGCACTTCTGGGAGAATGGAAGGCGATTTCCGCAACAACGAACCAAAGTCTAGGTAAAGCCTTCCCAGCACTTCTGGGAGAATGGAAGGCGATTTCCGCAACAGCGAACCAAAATCTAGGTAAAGCCTTCCCAGCACTTCTGGGAGAATGGAAGGCGATTTCCGCAACAACGAACCAAAATCTAGGTAAAGCCTTCCCAGCACTTCTGGGAGAATGGAAGGCGATTTCCGCAACAACGAACCAAAATCTAAGGAAAGCCTTCCCAGCACTTCTGGGAGAATGGAAGGCGATTTCCGCAACAACGAACCAAAATCTAGGGAAAGCCTTCCCAGCACTTCTGGGAGAATGGAAGGCGATTTCCGCAACAACGAACCAAAATCTAGGGAAAGCCTTCCCAGCACTTCTGGGAGAATGGAAGGCGATTTCCGCAACAACGAACCAAAATCTAGGGAAAGCCTTCCCAGCACTTCTGGGAGAATGGAAGGCGATTTCCGCAACAACGAACCAAAATCTAGGGAAAGCCTTCCCAGCACTTCTGGGAGAATGGAAGGCGATTTCCGCAACAACGAACCAAAATCTAGGGAAACCCTTTCCCAGCAGAGTGGATGCCGTGATAGCAGCAAAGGGTGGACCAATTCCATATAAATTCCTTTCTTATTACAGGGAGTTTGTGGATAAGCACGTATCCGGATACTTTTGGTCAGATAGTGTATGTTAATGTAAATGCGTATTTTATTAAATGAATTTCTGTATTAGTGTTTTTCAAAATGTTAGTGATTTTCTTAAGAAAGAATATGAAAAACCATTACAGAGTATGTGGAATAGAACACTAAATATACACATTTGAAGATTGAGAAAAAATCAGCAGCTTATAAGCCTCAAAACGGGCAATCACAAACTTGAGTCTTATAAGAGGCGAGCACTGTATTAGTATAATATTAGTGAGACTCCTAATAAGGTACTTCTCACTCATATCTCTGATACGGCTCTGCCCTTATCTAAGTCACACCAAACGTAATTTGTTTTGTGTTCACTGCGTCTGCAATGATGTACATGTATTTTGAACTTCAACAATGCGATACGTGTGCTGAAAGACCACGGTGATCTAGTAGTTAGAGCAACCTCTTACCGACCATATGGTTGTGGCATCGATCCTAGGTAGTTTGAACTATTTTGAACCACTGAATGCTCGCCGTGTGTCTGATGGGCACATTAAGCCGTCAGCCCCATGATGTTAGACTCTACGTTACGAATAATGTCATCTCTTCCTTCCTTTCGCCTTTGTCATCTTTCACCTGAAGTGCTCGTTGTGACGTCATAGTCTGGCACTTCCAACTATGTCTACTCGCGTTTTCAATATGTCCTTTCAACTTCTCTGACAAGTATCTGAGACCCTAAGGTTCAATCTAACGTAATTTCTGATACGTATCACAAAAGTCCAATGGTAGATAGACAGTTGCGTCAAACCTTTCTCTTGTGGGTCTAAACCTTATGCGAAATTGCTGTATGCTGATTATATGTGTGCTGAGGTTACGTAATACAACTCACTAACATGGTTTCTCCCTTGTCAAGGACCTGGAAGTGCATCTCGAAGATGCTGTATGCTGGTTATATGTGTGCTGAGGTTACGTAATACAACTCACTAACATGGTTTCTCTTTTGGCAAGGACCTGGAAGTGCATCTCGAAGATACACTGCTCGCCATAGAAATTGCCCCATTTAGAAGGTGTGCTACAAACATGCAAATCGCAGGGCGAGTGTACCCACTCGAGATATGCAAATGATGTTAAACCAGAGCCTATGACGTCACACGTTCGTAAGATAAAGGTGCCAGCAGAAACAGGAATGACAATGCGGTGGCAGCGGGTGGAAGTGTCGCGGACTTTTCAGATTTGTTGTTTGCGCTGAGGAACTATTCAGCGAAGGCTCAAAATGCCGGGTACACGCCGTCGGCAGGTTGATCGCTATTTGAATGCGTTTCAGAGAGGAAGAATTGTAAGCCTGTGTGAAGCGGGCTGGTCTACACGTCGTATCGCTGCACATGTGCAATGGGATGCACGAACTGTTGGACGCTTTTGGCACCAGGGGCTATAGGAAGGTTTATGTTCGTCGGAGCCGCAGTGATGCAGTTCGACAGACGTCAGCAGGCCTGAACCGGCGGATTGTTCGATGCGCACGTTCTTCACCAGAAAACAATGCAGCCGATATTCGACGTGCTGTGTCATCGGCCATGGGCGTCACCATAGCGACCCGAACTACGTATGAACCGAAGGTTACATGTGGCAAACCTGCGCAATAGGCAATGGTGACGTCGACTGCCATTGACGGCCAGCCATCGCAGCCCTCGCCTGGCTTGGTGCCGAAGTCATGAGAACTGGGGTCACGAATGGACCACTGTGGTCTACAGTGATTAATCCCGTTTCTGTCTGGGTGCCGACGATTGACGGATTCGTGTCTGCCATCACACTGGTGAGCGGACGGCTCCCAGTTTCGTTTGCGACCGCCACACAGCCCAGCATGCAGGCATCATGGTATAGGGTGCTATTGCGCATGACAGCAGGGTCACTTCTTGTCCGCATCACGGGCCCACTGATAGCTGCACGATACGTGGGCGAGGTTCTGCAACCCATTTTGATGCCGTTCCTGAATGGCCTACAACAACCCATTTTCCAGTAAGATAACGCCCGTGTACACACCGCTCTGGTGGTCTCCACACAGTGTTAGCAACATGTTCAAACACCGCAATGGCCAGCAAGATCGCACGATTTATCCCCAATCGAAAACCTGTGGAACCACATTGGGCGTCGTCTGCAATCGAATTGGCCTACGTACGATCTCGATGAGTTATGGGAGCAAGTCAACCGTGCTTGGTGTTCCATTTCTCAGGACGATATCTGTCGGATGTATGACTCATTGCCACGCCATATTGCTGCCTGTATTGCCGTTCGAAGCGGTGCAACCACTTACTGAGTGAGGCATACCCATTGTGCTGCATTATCACATCTGATAAACACTGTACGTCACTGAAAATAACATCAAGGTAAACCCTTGTGTATTCCTATATGCATACTCAATTTCACCCCTCCATCCTCACTCTTTCTGGGTGGGACAATTTCTATGTAGAGTAGTGTATTTCTTAATTGCTAAAGTTTGTTCTAAACTGGAGTTAAGTGTAAAACACAACTACTTACATATCATTGTTTTACGCAGTGTGGAATCAGATAAACCCAAACAGTAATTCTAAATCACCCAAGACCAATATCAAATCATTACTCGTTTAATTTAACAAACAAAACATTAACCGTTCTGGCCGTCCACTACACTTAGCACAAAATAACATTACGATTTGTTAGATTGCAACTTTCAAACTTAGAGAGAATCCGCACACCTTTAACTTTCTTTCTTTTTTTCCTTTTCTACTAGAGGGTTATATCCTGCTTCGGGTTCACCTTGTTTCCTTGACAAAAGAAAGGCTTTGAGATGAAGGAAGTTTGTTCAAAATATTTCCACGGAGCCGTCGTTTTCGTTTGAAGCACAAATTGTAATCATATTAATACAAGAGAGGAAAAAAACTGGTTTTAAAAAGTTTTACTTTTGTCAAAAAAGTAGATACATTAAGCGCAAATTAACAATTTTTGCAGTACTTTGTCTTTACTGAAATCAGCGGGGTAGAAGCACTTGCCAGCAACGTGCCGTTCAGACTAGTATGGAAGGGATGATTGATGCAGGCATACTATAGAGGCTCCATTGGTCTAGATGTCGTAATATGAATTTCTTTCGGGATGGCTTTGAAGAAAAAGAAGGAAAAGAAGTTGGGTGTCTTCCTTTGCATCCTGATCCTTTTCAAAGGTTTCAGCAACGTAGTCGCATTGGGTGTTGCTCGAAACGGAGTGTCTTTTAATCTAACGCCGGTTGTCTTCTATACTCACTGTTATAAAAAAAATAGTTTTTGTAATCTTATACTTATTAGAAGAACAAGGTGCTCTTTTATTGTTCTACACAGCAGGCAAAAATAATGGAATATATAACCATATCATTGTCAGGTTAACAACGGAACACACGGAAATTCCATAAAATATTTGAAACTGCAATCTTTATGGATCATTCAGTAACAATAAAACTTTTTGTACACGATTAGCAACAACAGTGAGAAATTCTTGTTACTCTACATAATGAAATCTGTTAAATTTCATGTAGATTCTTAAAAATGAAGTTAATTGAAACTGACGTTGTTTCGGAAAATATCGGAACTAGTCTTGGTTTATATGTCATTTAAAGAATAGAAGAAAGAGAAAAACTTGCACTGGGAATTTTGAAATATCATCGTACCTTTTCCATAAATTTATTTTAGTGTATAGGCTACTCTGTTATTCCCCCCCCCCCCCTAAGTCTCCATTTTTTATTTAAAATTAAACACAAAAACGAAAAAAATATATTTAAAAACTCATGAAATTAATGCTCAAATCGTTTTTTGTAAGTACAGAAAATCAAGTAAATTAAATGACTGAATTTTGAAATTTGCCAGTTTCTCACAAATAAATGGAAAGCAATAAACACAAAGAAAATAGCATTTGCAGTTTTTGTAAAACAAACACTGCCCAGAATTTTATTCATCCTGCTAAATTTTTGCATATCTTGTGGGACAAAAAAAAAATATATATATAAAAATTTACTACAATGGTATTTTTTTTTATTTTGGAAAAATAGGTATTATTATAGCATCTTTTATTTTTTAAAAAAAGTGTGCATTTAGAGTACCACTTTTTTCATCCGTTCGTTCGTTTGTGATTTTGTCAGTGGGCATCACATCTGTGTACCTATTACTCCGATTTGAAATCGTGTGTGTGTGTTTTGCGCTGGAATGCTTGAACTGTGAGAACAAAGAATTATAGCTTTTGATCTTTTTCCGAAATCTAAGTTCGCTGCCAGGATGCGTAAATGCAGATCCTATTGACATCGATGCTTATTTTATTCCATATCATTGCTCATAAAAGTCCTATTGAAAACATTCTTTCTCACCGTCCGATGCCTTTTATCGACAGGCCATTTTGCGTAGACTTCCTACTTATTAAATAAAGCACATTTTTTCGTCTAGGGTGTAAAGGTTATTTGTCTCCCTCTCTGTGCTCCTAAAAGTCCTATTGGACAAATTGGTTTTGCGTTGCATACCTTTCGTACTAGAAATACATGTAGTTTACATACGGTTTCTAATTCTTCATAACGAAAAGTTTTGTTACTAGGAGGCGTAAGTGTACATTTATATTTGCAACGGTATTTTCGCTTTTAAAAGTCAAACTTAAAAAAATCGTCAGATACTATACTCACTATGAAAAGCATTTTGCGTTTATTTTGTGCTAAAAAAAATGCTCACTTTAGGCATGTAATTCTGTACTGTTTTCCTCTTCTGTACTTCTGAAGATTCGATCTGAATTTTCTTTTTTTTTTTTGTTGATTGTTTCTGTCAGTTATTATGATTTGTTATTCTGAGATCGACGAGCTGCGTGGTACTTTGCTGCAGGAATGGCTATCTTTGGACCAAAACGAACTTGAGCTCTTCATATAATCCATGTCATGTCGCATACTTGCCGTCCTTCACAACAAAGATGCCCCTACTGGATACTAAATAAAGAATCACTTTTTCTGACCAGCGAGGGTGGTAAAACAATAAAAACTTTAAAAGCTGTTAAAATCGAACCTACGAGGCATTCTTGCATAAAAAAAAAATTCGGAAGATGTATAAAGGAATTGCAATAACTGATAATGATTTTTCCATTCTGTAAAGGTTGTGACTTAATTTTCGACACTAACTGTGTAGAAGAAAGAGAGAGCCCTTCAAGGTTTTCGAACAAATTCAGGTTGTAGAACTTTTGAAGCTGCAACTATTCAGTGGCAGTAAGAAAATTTTCCCAGTAGTAATGAATTAATTTTCTTACCAACAATTATATCATTCTTCAAACCGGAGGCGATTAGAAAGTGACCACCAGAATATTTGTTGTGAGCTACGAAAGCTCGCAAAAGTATCTTGCCTCTACAACTTTGTTCCAATTCTTATGAATAGTAATTTTGATATACTGTTTATACTATCACTTAGTTTTACATTTAAAGACAATAAAGACCTGGTTTGGAAATTGTACAGAAAATGAAGGACTAAGCTCCCTTGATTTCAAAATCATCATCAAAAAAGATATTTATAAAAAAATATGAATGAATTTTTTAAAGAAAAACTTAATTATTTTGTAAACAAGAAAAATCATTAATCTCATTTTCAAAAAAAAAATTAAAAAAAAAGTAAATAAAAAAAAAAAATATATATATATATCTATATGAATATAGGAGTGCTCTCTATCACTGTGTCCCTCCATCTGTAGATATCAAATCTCTCTGAATCTATTATCCCGGTTTGAAAAATTCCTTTGCATTGTAAAGCCTAAACTTTGGTAACGACGATCCATGACTTTTGTCTTTTTTTTCGATGAATAATTTAGCCATTAGGGCAGTAAATGCAGACATTATCGAATTCAAAATATATTTTGCTCCATGCCTTTGCTTCTAAAAATTCGATTGAACTAATTATTTATTTCCTTCCATACCGTTTGCAATGAAGACTATCTGCTTACGCCGCTCAGGTGGCCGAGTGGTAAGAAGTGCTGGCCTCTAACCATCCGTTCGAGATGGATCCGCATTCGAATCGGCGGTGAGGTTAATCTTATGTGCTATTGACTCGCTTCCTTCCCTGGAACCAGTTGCTCTAAATTAGGGACGGGCGACTGCTTATAGCCTATTGAATTGCTCACGGTTGTGGTTACCCCATGAAAAATGCAAAAACATGAATGATTTCATTTTTCATGATATTTGTTCTTCTAAAAGTACGTTTTGAAAAATTAATTGTCCATCGGATAGAATTCGCGGTGTGTAACATTTTGCATAGAATATCCAAATTTTTCGTGATTCACAATATGGCAACAAAGCACCGTAAGTGAATATTTATTCTTTCGATGTGCTTACAGAGGTAACTAACTGTGCTCTTAAAAATTCAACTGAAAACTTTTTTTTTTTTTTTTTTTTTTTTGAGAAATACCACTTACGATTGAAACCTTTTGCACATATTTTCTGTTCAAAATCGTTCGCAGTGCTTCCTCAACAAGGCATAAACGCATATGTTATATTTCTTGTTATTTCAGTTTCTAAGTCTAATTTGAAAAATTCTTGTCTTATCTGATGGAGTCCATAGTGAAGAATATTCTGCAGATAATTTCTAATTTTTCTTAACACACAATTTCGCCATTACACCCGTAACAGTATATTTCTGTTTACAACATATTTGCAGCCTTATCTCCGTGGCGTGAAGCCTGAGCCTAATTGAAAAAATTTCCTTTCGGTCGAGATACCCCTCACCACAAAAACATTTCCTGCCCAAAATAATACGCCGCCCCGGTGGCGCAGTGGTCTAAGCGATGGCCTCTGATCATTCGTCCGAACGGGGTCCGGGTTCGAATCCCGGTGAGGCATGGATGTGGTGTTTGTCTTACGGCACTGGCTCTCTTCCTTCCCTGGAACCAGTGACCCTAAATTAGGGACGGGCGACTGATTATAGCCCATTGAGTTGCTCACGGTGGTCGTTAAACCTCCAATCAAAAAAAAAAAAATAATAATAATACACAATAAGACATGCAAAGGCTCAGGACAACTCGAATACATGAGCTAGCTGCATGCTTCAATTTTTTAGGGGGAGGGGTTAACGACCACCGTGCGTGAGTAACTGGATTGGCTAGAAGCAGTCTCCCGTTCCTAATGTAGGGCCACTGGTTCCAAGGAAGGGAGGGAGCCAGTGCCAAAAAACGAACACAATATCCATGCCACACCGGGATTCGCGAACCCGGACCCATCTCACATGCTTGATGTAACCAAGAAAGATAGGAAAAGAAACTCGTGAATCAAGAAAATGACAATAGTAAATGGCGCCATGATAAAAATAAAGACCCTCAAATGGACTGGACATATTGCTAGAAAAACTGACCACCGTTGGACAACTGAAATGCTAGACTAGATACCAAGGGACATGAAAAGACCCAGACCACGTGGGAAATGTGTAGATAAAATTTTAAAACATGCTGGAGAATGTGTAGATAAAATTTGAAAGCATGAGGAGAGACATGTCAGAGAATTGCTCAAGACTGAGCTGTAGAGAAGATTTAGGGAGTCCTTCATCCAGCAATGGATTGAGAATTGTTGTTGATGATCCTAGCTAGGAGGAACAAATGTATATTCTATTTACAGCACTATCTCAGCTTCTAAAAGTCGGATTTGAAGAATTCTTATAACATCAGATACCTTTTCACTTCGTGAAACAGTTTACATATGCTTTCGGATTTTGCATGACGCACACTTCTGACGCTAGGTGGCATTATTGTGCATTTCTGCTTGCAACTGCCGACGGCTTCTACAAATCCGAATGAAAAAATTCTTTCTATACTGCACGCCACTAGCTATGATAAAGACTACGAACTTTTAATATTTTAGCAATGCAGTCTCACCGCTTGGGGTCGTATACGTTTGTAACCCCCCCCCTTCTTCCTGCTGTCTCTACTTCAAGAAGTTGCATTTGAAAAATTCCCTTTCCCTCGCATACAACCGGTATTAATTAAGAATATTTTGCTCATATTATCTAGATTTTATAATTCACAGTTCTGCGGCCCAGGGGTGTCAGTGCATGTTTCCTATTTGAAAGAGAATTTCCGATTCTAAAAAATCTGCAAAATTCCTTTCTTTTTTAAGATACCCTTCACTGTGATTAATGTTTTGTGCGCACTTTCTTCTTTATGTAATGTATAGCTTGTCCACCAGAGGCGTAAAGTTATGTCACATTTTCCTCCATATCTTTTCTTCTAATTGTTTGATTTGTAAAATTCCTTTTGCATCGGATATCTTACCTTATAAGAATTTTTTGACAGCTTGTGTTTTTGTAACGCACATTTCTGCCGTAAGCGGACGTAAGTATCTATGTATTACTCCTTGCAGTTGTTTTGTCGATTCCAGAAATACGGCTGGTTTGTTTTTTTTAACTGGTTCCATTCACTCCGAAAAATACTACGCAAATTATGTATTTTTAATAATGCGTAATTTTTTCACTATGGGTGCAAATACATTCCCTTTTTCGCGAATCTTTTTCTATCTCTAGATATTTGCTCTGAAAAATTGTTTTCAAGTAAAAATGGATTAAAAGAATTTGCCTCTGACATCAGATACTTCTGTGTCACTTTTTTTTTTTTCGTTCTTCTGGTATTTGATTTTTCCCATGCGAATTTTTTAGTGTCCCACATTTTCAGTTGACTAGCTTCACCACCACACCGAATGCCAGTGATGCAGAATGTAGAGAATATTAAATAACGCAAAACTTCTTTAGAAACTACGCAGCTTATGTAAAACGATATCAATTAAACTGCTTCTTAATTTTTGGAGTCACGAAAAAGTCACATATAACGTGGCGGCCTATAGAACTTTATTTTCGTGCTGTGGTCTTCTTCCAACTGTCTTTGGCACTCCTAATTAATTTAGCAGACGAATTAAAAAAAATCTCCTGTATTTACAACCACCGCGTATTTTGTGTTGCAGCAAAATATGAGATGCTATTGCAGAACTTAAAAATGAAGCTTAATTAACCAAGCAGCCATTGCGAATTACAAACTTGTGTAGTGTGCTGCCATCTGTTAATTCCCGGCTGCATTCTGAAACAAGAAAGTTGACACCGAATTTCCGGGTGTAATAAGCACGTCTTTTGAATCCGTTCTGACGCAAATTAAATTTATCAAAGCTATTCAAAGTCAATGCAATTGGTATGGAAAACAATAGATCTGACGAAAGAAAGAAGATTTTCAATCGGGTTTTTAATCCCTCAGATATTGCTCTAAACGGAATCGTGAGCTTACGAACTCTTAGAAACATAGATATCGACAAAAATAAGATGTAACTTTACGTCCCTGGTGGGAAAACCATGCATTATTTTAGGAAGAAAGTATTCTCAAAAGGTTTATCCGTATAAGCGATATCGGTCGAAGAAAGAAAAAATTAGTCGAGTTTTCAGGAGCCCAGATTTTGCAACAAATACTTCAGAAGCAGAAATTAACACATATGACCCTTGGTGGCTAAACCATTCTTTACCAAACATTAGAAATTATGTGAAAAATATTTTCCATCAGGTCTTGTATGCGATACAGGAATTATTTTTCAAATCAGAGCTTTAGGAGCAGAAATAACGCAGAAAACGCAATTTACCTTTGTGCCCCCTACCAGAAAGTGAATGATTTACTTGAAAATTTTGAATTATTAGGAAAAACATTTCGCATCGGAAACACTATCCAACAAAGAAGGATTTTTTCAAATCGTACTCTTAGAAGTAGAGATATTGAAAAAAATAAGATATACATCTACGCCCCCTGGCGTAGAAACCATGCATTTTTTCAAGAAGAAAATTTTCCTAAAAGGTTTGTCGACATGAGTAGTATCGGTCAACAAACGACGTTTTTTTCAATCGAGAATTTAGAAGCTCATATTTTGCTGCAAATACAACAGAAGCGGAAATTAAGATTTACGCCCCCTGGTGGCCAAACTATTTTTTTTTTCAAAAAATTAGAAATTATGTGCAAACGATTTCCCATCAGGAGCTGTATCCGGTGCAGAAAGAATTTTTCAAATCGGTGATTTAGAAGCAGAGATATAGGGGGAAACGCAATTTACCCCTACGCCCCTAGCGGAAAGTCTATGAATTACTTGAAAATTTTGAAATTATATGAAAAACATGTCACACGGAAAACACTATCCAACAAAGAAGGAATTTTTCAAATCAGACTCCTAGAAGTAGAGATATTGACAAAAATAAGATGTACATCTACGCCCCCTGGTGGAGAAACTGTGGAATATTTTAAGAAGAAAATATTCCGAAAAGGTTTATCGATGTGAGTGGCATCAGTCCACGAAAGAATTTTTTAATCGATATTTTAGAAGCTACGATTTTATTGCAAATACGTCAGAAGCAAAAATTAACACTTACGCCCCCTGGTGGCCAAAGTATTCTTTACCAAATATTTGAAATTATATGCAAAAGATTTTCCATCAGGAGGTGTATCCGCTGAAGAAAAAAAAAATTCAAATCGGAGTTTTAGAAGAAGAGTTATCGGGAAAAATGTAATTTACTTTTACGCCCTCTAGCGGAAAATCTATGCGTAATTTGAAAAAGTAACTATATCTAAAATACTCTTCGACATAAATGGAATCGAAAGATATAATTTTTTTTTCAATCGGATCTTTAGAAGCAAATATGTGGAATAAAACGTATTTTTGAATTCGACATCATCTGCGTTTACGCCCTCTACCGGCAAAATTGTGCATCGTAAAAAAAAAACGAAGTAAAGGATCATCATTTGCATATTTCAAGCTTCCCAATGCAAAAAAAATTTTTCAAATAGGACAAATAGTTGCTGAGATATCGTAGGTACAGACGAACGGACGGACAAACCGATAACAGAAGCAGTATCTTTTTTACAAAAGACGTGCTAAAAAACGTATGCAAAGTCGTTTTCGCAAGATGCGAGCTAAGTTGGCAAAAAAGATAAATGCTCTTTTAAAGGCATAATAATGAAAACTGGTTGTTTTTTTCGTGGATTTCTTTTCGGTGTGCTTTTTTTTTCTTTTCAGTCTCCCCCTAGCTCCTCTAGGTAAGTATGTAGAGCAGCTTACAAATTCTTTTTATACTCCTAAAATTCTAATTTTTCCAAATATTTTTCTTTAGATCTTTCCTATTAGGGTTCTCTGTTCCCGCTTCTAATTCCCTATATGCTATGTCCCTCAGACTGCGTGGACATTGCTTTCCAATATGATACGATGAATTTGAAAGCAATGGATTTAGACAGAACCAACTGACACTGAGGCGGCAGAAAAGAGGGTGATCAGCACCCTTCTTTTAACCCGGGAACAACTACTTGACGAAAATTCCCAATCTCCTATCAAGTCTCCTTTCCAGAAGTAGCAAAATTTCTTATTCGTATTTCCTCTAATTAAATCCCAATCCTCCTTACTCGCAGAAACCAAGAATCTGCGACTCACTGCAAGGCTCTCGATTATGCAGTGTCGAAGGTCGGCACCACATCGAAGGGACTGAATGCAGTACAAAAGCTGTACAAACACTCCGAGTTCGATTGTGTCTCCCATATAGAGATAACATTACAATGTGACGTTAATTTTGTTTTGTCGAGCAGTGTATATTTATGTGTATCATCATCATCGCCATCAACTATTATCCATCCACTACTGGATGAATGTCTCCCCAAGCATCTTACGCAACTTTCTGTCTTAAACCAGTCTGCTCCATGACAACGGCATACTTTCGATTTTCATCCACCCATCTCCCACGTGATCTTCTTCTGAGTATTTTCCTGTAACCCTTGGAAACCAGTCTAGCAGTTCGTTTAGCAGTGTTTTCCTAGTCTATTGCTATTTCAGGCTTTTTGCCTTAATCATCAGCTCATTTCATTTTCCTATTCTATGAGTTCCTCTTCCTATCTGAAAAAAGACAAGTGTTGATGACATTCACATGCATACACTACGTATAAACTAAGACAGAGAGAGAGAGAGACTAGATTCCAAGGGACACAGGAAAAGACCCAAAAGAAGATCATGCGGGAGATGATTCGATGAAATTCGAAAGCAATGTCGGAGTAACGTGATGGAGGAGACTGGCTCAAGACAGAAAGTTGTGGAAGGAATTTGGGGCGGCCGTCATCCAGCAGTGGATTGATAGAGGTTGATAATTATGATGATGATACATACATAGATACATAAAAAAGATCGGACGGATGGGGGGGGGCGTAGTATTTTGTGGTTTGCCCTGGGCCCAGGAATACTTAGTTATCCCTCTAATAATCACCATCTACAACAAACACTATCAATCCACTGCTGGGTGATAGTGTCTTCCCAAATCTCTTGTACAACTGTCTGTCTTGAGCTACTGTCCTCCATGTCACTCCCACATGCTTTCGAATTTCATCCACTCATCTCCCACGTGGTTTTGTGGGTATCTTCTTGTTGTACGGTATACAGTGTATAGTATTTCAGTTATCGAACTCATGGTCATACTCCTAAAAGTATGTCCAGTCCATTGTCGGTTGAAGGTGTGTTCTTTGATCATGATGACATCCATTCTTGCCATAAATTCCACATCCTTTTTTTTAAATACTTTTAATAATACATATCCCCTAACCCCTCCCGCCAAAGAGAAATTCTCTATTCTTACTCTACGATGCCCTTATCCCTCTACCCTCGCGTCCGGCCCTTCGTCCTTTTTTTCGTCCTAGCGATAATGTAATTCAGTGCCCAGAATGGGCATCTAAATTACAATTTTCATAATTTCTTCCCCTTCAGCTGTAAATGTTTCTAATCCGGGTGCTGTATTCCGCACCTCAATATTTCGATTTTCCTGACTAATCAGTTGAATGTGAATTAGTCTCTAAACCTACCGGATGATTGGATGACTGAAAGAATAGGAGCTTTCTTGTCAAGTAGCAGGCAAGCAAACACGAAAATAACAGGGGAAAACATTTCACAGGTTTAAAAATTATTTTCTTGGTTAAGCATAAGTATGCTGTGTCTGACATTTTGCCGGAAGCACAAGATGCGGCTTTTCAGTCTTGACATAAATTAACGTATTCATGGAATAGCATTCACTCGTTTAGTTATTAAAGCATTGAAATGATAGAATTTCTCGTTTGCGACCGCAATCAACCGCTGTATTACACAGCTTTTCCCCCATATATCTAAGATAATTTTCAGCATTTTTGATCCTAAACTATTTCAACACCAACAGCATTTCAATTTTAAAATTGTTTGAAATGTGGTTTTTCACTCATTTTCAAACGAGATACGTTTTTCTAAAAAAAATTCGGGGTAGATAATGTCGGGGTCACTACCGCTGAGGTTTTTGGCGGAAAACGTCTTAGCCAGGCGGTGTTGTCGGGGCGGGGTGTTTGTAGGGTTGGTAAGAAAGAAATGAGCGCAAAGAACTTGCATGTCTTTTATTTTATTTTATTTATTTCTCACAATGCTGACTAATTTGTAAAATTTTGTTGAAGACAGGATAGTGGTACGAGTAGTACGATATGTAAGACTTACATGCTACACTTATATCTCTAGAGAACGTTAAGTCTATCGTGGTATTCTTAAAAGTTGTGAAATCAGTTGGATCCGTGGCCAACACCAATCTGAAGTTGTCGTTCAGAAACTGTTTCAGACGATCGTTCGACGCCTCAATGTTAAAATTCCCCGGTGAGCAGAAGCGGTATGTTGGGATCGCAGGGCCAGTCGCTAACTATTGTTCTTACATGCTCTGTGTAGTAAAGCATTAGTTGAAAGAGAAACATATCGATGTAGTTGAGCGGTGTCTGTAGATGAATATAGACTGACACTAGAACGAATTTGAATTGGTTGGGTATCTCAACTTCCACTAGTACGCCTTCGCCGACATGAATATCCCGTAGACAATTGAATACAGAATGTTTGGGTATTGGCCACCGTGAAACGGGTCTAGCGACATGAAACCTGCACGTTTTCTGATTCTTGAAGACTACCGTGCCACCTTAGAGTCCACTACGCTTCTTCTTGCCAGTGCCACGACTCGTACTGGGCTGTTGGTCGTCGTCATCGCCGTGTCTGCTGCACTCTTTGGACTCAATGTGTTTGAAGCCGGGTATATCGACGGTTTTGTCTTTATCCATTCAAGTCTCCATGAGTGCCAAGTAGTCGGAGCGTGATACGTGAAGCCGTTGCTCTTACTCAACGTTGGCACCTTTCCTTGCTTTACTGGTGTCTAGTAGTTTGAGCACAACATAAACTGTTGAACGTCTTCATCTGTGAATTCCTGTTGTAAGAATTGCAACATAGCTGCATTGGGCCGTTTTAAATCATTTTGGAACCATATGCGATTACAAACTCCACTAACAAAACAACTTATTACCATAGAACGACTTTTCAAAGTGCTTCGTCGCCAGACGCCAATGGATTATAAACGCTAAATCTCGATCCTTAAACTTCTCATCTGCTTGTTTTTTTTTTTTTTTATTGGAGGTTTAACGACCACCGTGAGCAACTCAATGGGCTATAAGCAGTCGCCCGTCCCTAATTTAGGGTCACTGGTTCCAGGGAAGGGAGAGAACCAGTGCCGTAAGACAAACACAACATCCATGCCTCACCGGGATTCGAACCCGGACCCCGTTCGGACGAATGATCAGAAGCCAAAGCTTAGACCACTGCGCCACCGGAGCGGCCTGCTTGTATTTCGTCGCATTTCATCGATTCTATCTCACTGTCGACATCCATTGCCTGTGAACTGGCGTTAGGCGTTGCGGCGTCTGCGCGACTGTTGCTCGCCTCAACTTGTCGACGCTGCCTCATTCTCCGCATTCGTTCTGCTGCTTTCATAGGGGCCTTTTTGGATTCCTCATTTATTCTTCTTTCACTTTGCAAGTGTTTACGATAAGCATTTACCTTCTTGTTTTGAAGATATTTCGACATTTTTGAAATTTTAACGAAAATTTGTCCAAGTTCAACACTTTGTCACTGTATATTTTTTCAAGTTCTTTCACTATTGTCACTATGAGTGTTTTATTTTATAGTACTCGTCCAGCTCTGTTAAATGATACATCTTGTTCAGGGAGAAAGCATGAATGCTCGCTTTTTGTCAGTGAACGTCTTCTCTCTTCTTTTAGTAAGTTTTGTCTATTTGATTGTTCACTTTTGTTTCAACTTCGTTTTCTTTTTTACCAGTAAAATGCAATCAGGTGCTAACATCAAAAAATTAAGAATGCACTTTTACATTCCAGAAGCGATACAGCGAAGAGACACAAGGAGAGTGTGAATAGTTTCAACCGTCAGATATTATGTTTGTTATGTCCTCACTGAATAACGGTGTAATGTCGTCTGTCATACATTTTTTGATGCAAACTGGTTAAAGTTAAGGTAGTATGGAACATATTTTCTAGTAGTTCCCAGTAAAAAAGCACTTAAATTGAGAAATTTTCGGGGATTGTTTTTTTTTTTCTAGCTTTGATTCTAAGTACCATCACTAATACTTTGAAACACTTAATAGATTTAAAAGCTTCAGTTCTTTCGCACTGGGAAGGAATGTACAGGGCTTGTCCAAAATAATGGAAACACCTTGGAACGATAGGTGTTACGCACCTAATATAGCGTGGGAGCACCCTTGGCATTTAAAACTGCTTGAATCCTCCTTGGAATGGACACATACAAGTCCTGGATGGTAGTAAGTGGTATGTTGTGCCATTCTTCTTGCAGAAACTGCTCCAATTCCTTGAGAGACGCGGGAGGAGGATAACGGGATCTCACTCTGTTTTCCAACACAGACCACAGGGGCTCAATGATGTTTAAGTCCGGTGATTGTGCAGGCCAAGGAAGGTGTGCCACTTCATTCTCATGTTCCTCAAACCATGACTGAACAGTTCGACTTCTGTGAATCGGGGCATTATCATCTTGAAAGGTGCAATCCCCTGACGGAAACAATGTCTGCGCCATTGAATGCACATGGTCGGCCAAAAGAGTGGCATAGTCACAGCTAGTAACCCGTCCGTGTAAGGTGCTAATAGGACCTGCTGCAAACCACGAGATCATGGCCCAAACCATTACGGAAATGCCCCCATGCTTCACTGTAGGAAGGAGGCAGTCTGTGTTGTAGGCTTCTGCGGGGTTCTCCACATGTAAACCCGTCCTGTGGTGGGGAATAGTGATAAACTTAATTCATTCGAAAACAAGACATGCTTCCGTTGATCCGCAGACCACGTTTTATGTTCCTGGCACCATTGTAGTCTCCGTTTTATATTCACCTGTGACACCAGGGGTTTTGCAATCGCAGCTCTGCCGTAAATATTGTGCTTATGCAATTCCCTTCGCACGGTATGGGTCGACAGTGGGTTTTCGAGATGTGCATTAAGCCCAGCAGTCACTTTTGTCGCCGTGGTCTTCCTCCTTGCGGCCACAATCCTCTTTAATGTCTTCCTGTCTCTCGCAGTGAGTTTGGTTTTCCTTCCACAGTTGTGTCTCGCAGATGATGTTGTGCCGTGAACATTGTATGCTGTCATGACCTTCGACACGGTACCTCTCGATACCCCCAATACCTGTACCACTGTGGTTACCGACGCACCAACCAGACGGGTTCCCATAATCTGCCCTCTTTGGAACTCCGACAGGTCACTCACTCATTGTACCTTCACCTGGAACGAAATTATGCAAACACAGATTAACAATGCAATGACACAGACCCTTGAGACTATAAGCAACACTTTTTTACAAAAAGAAAATGTAGCTATTCAAAAAGCAGCACATACCAAAGTCACTGTTTTCAGCGAAGTGTTTCCATTATTTTGGACAACCCCTGTATGTTGCTGTGCTTAACGTGTGCAATTTAAAGCGGATGCTTAGATCTCCTACAAACGTGTTTCTTTTAACAGAATTTAATAAACAAAGAAGCTTGAAAAATAAACTTCTATATATGATTTTTGTGTTAGACGTGTTTGCTAATCTGTATCTTTCACTATTGTGTGTTTTACAGAGTCCCGTGGAAAGCCAGCCACTGATTCTGACTCTAGAACCTAATCGCGCCAGTTTAACTCCTACCGAGGTTCGAAATATGGCAGGACACAAAGCAGCGGTATTTTGTAGGCGCATGAACACCTGGACACTCATGCCAGAGAAAAACAGTAAGTAACAATTATTGAAATGCAACAATTGCATGGAGAGAATGGGAGAATGCAGCAATTCTCCCTTGATCTCGAAATGTTAACTGAGTTATTTAACACTAGCGTATAGCCAGTCCTAGGACGGTTGTTTTTAACCTTTAAATAAATATTAATATATATAAAGAAGCATGGAGAGGTGCATGCTTGGTGTAACCAGGAGAGATAAGAAGAGGAACTCGTGGATCCGAAAAATGACAAGAGTGGAAGACATCATGATCAGAGTTAAATCCCTGAAATGGCAATGGGCTGGACATACTGCCAGAAGGACAGACCATCGATGGACAGCCGAAATTTTAGATTGGATTCCAAGGGACAGGAAAAGACCCGGAAGAAGACCACATGGGAGATGGGGGGATGAAATTCGAAAGTATGCGGGAGTGACATGGAGGAGACTGGCACAAGACAGACCGTTGTGGAGGAAACTTGGGGAGACCTTCGTCCAGCAGTGGATTGATAATGGTTGACAATGATGATGATGATTAGGATGATATAGGGGATGCTGCCCGTCCTGTGACGAAGTGAAATTTTTAATTGAAGCAGATTGAAAACAAATCAAATAGACGCCGAATTTCTGTAAGGAAATATAGTTAAAACTTATATAGTAAGAACTCATTCATGTTAGAACTAAAAATCATATGCTATTTATAACATTCTGTGTAAAATATTTGTTGTTCAATAATTGTAGGTTGGAGCGTTTAGAAAGGTCGATATTTTGCGAAATGCGTAATATAATCAGCACTAAACTCGAAAAGTTGTTTTCGTGTGAACTTACCTTAATAACTTTTACTTTGATTTTTCGCATTAAATTATTTTTTCTCCGGCACACTTTTAGACTTGCCCTATTCGACTGTAAGTTTGAAACTTCATTCCGAAGCTTTTTCTACAAAATAACGCGACATCTGGTATTACAAATCGGAACTATCTAAATTCTCGACAATGTGCTATTGGGGCGACTTCTGCTTTTAGATGCAATCTTGCTCACTTTGACATCTCAAGATTTCAGTTTTTATTGTAAGTTAGAGCGTTTAAACACATGGATATTTTGCGAAATGTTTAATACAGTATAATCAGCACTAAACTCGGAAAGTTAGTTAAATTAAAAAAGTAAAAAATAATTAAGGCGTATAAATTAATATTCCATTTGCGCTAAATTAAATTAATATACAAACGCAACTTGCCGTGATATTAAGATTTTAATTCGAATTTTGTAGATCGAATAAAGAGAACCCGAGTAATTGATAATCTGATGATTTTAAATTAGCACTCGATCACCTTGACATCTCAGTGTGATCGCGTGAAAACTCAGCTTGCTGTGATATTAAGAATTCAATTCGAATTTCGCAGATCGGAAAAAGAGAACTCGAGTCCTTAATAGTCCAGTGTTTTTAAATTAGCACGCGATCACCTTGACATCTAAAGCCGATCTCGTGCTATTATGTAGCAGGCAATCGTTTTAACATCGCGAGAGCACACACGAATTGATCGATAAGTGATGGCGCAACAATGCAGACATTGCTGTGACGTCAAGCGCTCCAGAGAGACAGACAGATAGATCTGGGTGCTTATATTATTAATAGTGCTTCCACATTCTGAGGTCGTCATCGCGCGATCATCTTTTAAATTTATTAAACAGTCCCTGCATCTTTCTGCGTTGCAATGCATAAACTATGAGGTATGAGAATCTGACAGGCGCCTCCTTTTTCTTTATTCAGTAAGAAATCATACAAGTGTCAAAAGTCATATTTTATGCTTACAGCTGCGAATATGTGTGTGTGTGCATACACGTAAACAGAGACTCATCTCAGTGTAAATATAAGTGAAATCTCCAAGGAGCAAGAATTTTATGCTGCTCGGTTGCCGAGTAGTCAGAACCGTAAGTTTGTGGTTTGTCGTCCGACTCCGGCCAGGGTTCAAGTCTCGGATAATCCGTGGGTGGAGCGTTTCTCTTACGGCGCTGGGCTCTCTCCTTTCCCTGGAACCAGTGTGCCCAAATTAGGAACAGACGACTGTTTATGGCCCTTAGAGTTGCTCGTAGTAGTCGAAAAACTTCAAAAAGAAAAAAGAATTTTGCATTCTTTTGTTTAATATTCTCACCTTGTTACTTCTTGATAACTCCTTGTCTTGTTAAAAGAAATACTTTTTTATTCAACATGGTCATGCTCATGTGAAAGACCAGATACGATATCAAGGGTCAGCACACAAACAGTTAGGGAAGTCGCTTCTGTGGAGTTTTATTTCTGAGGACTTGAAATTTTATGTTCAAGGCTGTCCAATAAACGTCATTAATTATCTTAATTAACTTTTCTTTCTTCTTGCTGGTCCTTTCGAAATAGTGCTTTTTCACTTCTTCGTTCTTTTTTGGGGGAAGGGGGTTAATGACCAACGTGAGCAACTCTACAGGGCTATAAGAGGTTTTCCGTCCCTAATTTAGAGCCATTTGCTCCAGGAAAGGGAGAAAGCAAGTGTCGTAAGACAACCACATCATCCATGCTAGGACTTGATTGAACCCTTGCCTACTCTGACGAACGGTCAGAGGCCAGAGCTTAGACTACTGCGCCACCGGGCGGCTCGCTTATTATTTGTTTGCCACAGCGTTGAGAGACTTCTTCATATATATATATATAGAGAGAGAGAGGTTGGGCAGAATAATGTGAACGCTTGGGAAAAGAAGGTTTTACGTACCTAATAGGGTGTGGAACCACCTTTGGCATTCAAAACCGCCTGAATCCTTCTTGGAATGGACGCATACAAATCCTGCATGGTGGTTTGTGAGATGTTACACCATTCTTCATGCAGAAAGTACTTCAGGTCCTTAAGAGATGTAGGAGGGGATAACGAGATCTTACTCTGTTTTCCAACACAGACTATCGTGGCTCGATGATGTTTAAGTCTGGTGATTGAGGAGGCCAATGAAAGTGTGAAAGTTCGTCCTCATGTCCTCAAACCATGACTGAATATTCTGAGCTATGTGAATTGGGGCGTTATCATCTTGATAGATGGCATCCTCTGCAGGAAACAATGCCTGAACCATTGGATGGACTTGGTCGGCCAAAATACACTGACGGGGAAAAAAATCCCAACACCACGAAAAAATAGTTGTAGAGGAATGAAATGGCGGCAATACATTTGTATAGGTAACATATTTAATCGATTAAGGTTTCAAGATCACAGCTTAATGTAAGCGCGAGAAGAGCCATTTTAAATGTGAAATGCTGGTACATTAATAACCGGTGTAACCGCCAGAATGTTGAATGCAAGCAAGCAAACGTTCATGCATTGTGTCGTACAGGTGCTGGATGTCAGTTTGTGGGATGGAGTTCCATGCCTGTTGCACTTGGTCGGTCAATACAGGGACGGTTGTTGCTGGTTGGGGGGTGACGCTGGAGTTGTCGTCCAATGATGTCCCATACGTGCTCGATTGCTGAAAGATCTGGTGATCTAGCAGGCCACGGCAACATGTCGACACTCTGTAGAGCCTGTTGGGTTACAACAGCGGTATGCGGGCGAGCGTTATCCTGTTGGAACCCCCCTGGAATGCTGTTCATGAATGGCAGCACAACAGGTTGAATCACCAGACCGACGTACAACTGTGCCGTCAGGGTGCGTGGGATAACCACGAGAGTGCTCCTGCTGTCATAGGAAATTGCTCCCCAGACCATAATCCAGGTGTAGGTCTAGTGTGTCTCGGCCGCAGACAGGTTGGTTGCAGGCGCTCACCTGGCCTCCTTCTAACCAACACACGGCCATCGCTGGCACCCAAGCAGAACCGGCTTTCATCAGAAAACACAACAGATCTCCACTCCGTCCTCCAATTATTTCTAGCTTGACACCACTGACGTCGCAAACGGCAGTGGTTTGGAGGAAGTGGAATGCACGCTACAGGGCGTCTGGCTCGGAGCTGTCCTTCAAGTAACCGATTTCTAACAGTTCGTTGTGTCACTGTGGTGGCAACGGCAGCTCGAATTGCTGCCGCAGACGCGGTACGATGCGCCACGGCCATACGCCGTACACGGCGGTCTTCCCTCTCAGTAGTGCCACGTGGCCGGCCGGAACCCGGTCTTCTTGAGGCAGTACCTTCCCTTGACCACCGCTGCCAACAATCATGCACAGTGGCTACATTCCTGCCAAGTCGTTCTGCAATATTGCGGAACAAAAATCCACCTTCTCGTAGCCCTATTACACGACCTTATTCAAACTCCGTGAGCTGTTGATAATGGCTTCTTCGTCTTCTTAAAGGCATTCTTGACTAACATCAACACACTACGCAGAATCTCAACGATAACTAGCGCTCACGAACGTTACAGCGCGTATTTACAGCAAACCTGCTTTGCATGTTCCGAGGGGCGCTACTAGCGCCACACGTATGCGCAGAGCGCGAAATTTGCATAGACGTCATCTTACAGATGTACTCTCACCGCCTACCAACTGTCGTTTATCTAACACAACCCCTTCTTGGTGTTGGGATTTTTTTCCCGTCAGTGTAGTTTCATACACTCTGTCGAAGACCGTCCTTTCAAGTTGATCAGGGGACCTGCTGAGAACCACGATATGACCGCTCAGAGCATTATAGAACCACCATCACGCTGCACTGTTGGGAGCAGACAGTCTTCTGACGGTGTTCTCTACAGGTAAATACGTTCTGCTGTGAGGAATATCATAAATGTGGATTCATACGACCATATTATATGCTTCCGTGCATCGGCGGTCCACGTTGTATGCTCCTGGCACCACTGCCGTCGCCGTTGTGCATTCACCCGGCTCACCAGAGATTTTGCAATAGCAGCTCTGCCATGAATATCTTGTTTATGCAGTTCTCTGCGCATTATTTTCGTTGATACTGGGGTCTGGAGATGCTGGTTGAACTCCGCACTAATTTTCGGCCGCGTGGTCTTCTTATTACGGTTAATAATCCGCCTTAATGCTCTCCTGTCTCAATCAGTCAGGGTCGTTTTCCAGCCGCTCTTGTGATTCGCAGACGAGGTTGTGTTACGGACACGGTATGCTGTCGTGACTCTAGACACAGTAGCTCTCGATACCCTCACTACCCTGGCGACTGTTGTCACGGAGGCACAAACTATCCGGACATCAACAATTAGCCTTCTTTCGAAGTCAGTTAGGTAGCTCATTTCGTCGTCACCCTGAAAGAAATTTTGCAATAAGACTGTAAATGCGCTTAAACAGGACCTTGAGGTTCTAAACAAAGCTATTACAACTAAACCGTGGTGGATACCTTTGCGTATTGTGACGTACACAGCTGCACTAAAAGTCACGTCTCTGAGCGGGGTGTTCACATTATTCTGTCCAACTCCTGTATATATACATATACTCTGACTCGCTAAAGTTGGAAAATATATAACCCTTCAAGGTTTCAAACCAAATCACATAAACCACACAAAATGCAGAATACAAGCAACAGATACACACACTCAGCCACCACACTATATACTGTATACATACATGTACATATATACAGAATCTTCTTGTAGACTCCCTGTCATGGATGCAAAATTTTCGTCTTTCAACATTTCCGAAAACGGAAGTTACGCGGAGTGAAGATTTCTCCCGTAATCGTAAGTTTTATTTCTCGCGATGTTCCCTCGATGTTCCAGGAGAGTATTGTCCTGCATTGTAGTTAAATATCATTGTATTGCATAAATGTCTGTGTTTTAGTTTAAAAATGAAGGCAACAATTTCCGAAAACGGGAGTTAAACGGAGCCTTGAAATCTTAAATTATTTTTCTCGTGATGTTTCCTGTGCGCTGTATGATCGTCAAATATCATTTCATTAGAAATGTTTGTATTTAAGATTGGAAATGCAGAACAATTTTCCCAAAACGGAAGTAGGACAGAGGGAAGATTTCTTGTAGAGATGTCTCTGTCCTTATTGTTGTTAAATATAATTTATTCCACAAATCTTTGCGTTTCAGCTTGAAAATGGTGGCAAAATTCTAGGTACAGAGGGCAGAGTGTTCTTGATCCTAGTTATCATTGCAATTGCTATAGTACCTAGGTCAGACATTTTTTTAGGTTGAGGAGATATAAAGTGATCAGTTCTGATCCTCTTTTTTTTTATTTCTACCTGTGCAAATTTTTATTGTTTTTCCCATCGTAGTTATTTTGCGTACTGACCACCCGCAGAATATTTTGTGGCACCATGTTATCTGTCGCAGACTGACCAGGAACTGTCTGCTATAGTCATTGCCACTGAAGCTGGGCCGGGCCGTGCGATGAAACCTCAAATGCAACGATTTACTTCCTTAAAGGTTGAAATCAAAATCCGGTTTCACTTCGTTGGCTTTAACGTCTAAAACATGAGGTTCAGGCGTGATTCATTGCTACAACGTACATGATAAAGTTTGAAGTATTTGTTTACATATTTGGAAACTTGCATATACCTAAGTGTAGGAGATGAAAAGCGCGTATATTTGTAATAGAAGTACGTAGGCAGGTCTAAACCTCATATGTGGGAGGAATTTCTACAATAAATGGCACGTCTCTTTGCATTATGTTCTCTTTACTATTAAAGTAGTTTAGTTCAATAGAGCGCCTTTGTTTCTCTAGGGAAGGAGGCATTCAATGTTCTGTATCGCGAACATGACAAAATGGAATTGGACTCGCGAGGCACATGAAAATGATGAGTAAAAATCCATGTGTTTATTTTGAATATCGATTATTTCACAAAGGTTTCAATCTTAAAACTACTTTCGGAAAAAGAAAAACGATTCAGTTAACATGATATAACGAAGTAAATTTCTCCGTCATTTTTGGTCTGCGCCGGAAATCGAACCCGAGTCCGCTTATTCCGGAACAAGTCGCTCTACCAACTGAGCTACGCAGACGTTCATTCTGATTGCTATCTGCCTTTATGTCGTGTGCGTCCTGCTGGCAGGTACGTCACATCTCCCCCCCGAAATGGGGCCGAGGGCATGGCCCACGGGTCAGCCGTGACCATGAATCGTTGCAGGCAGCCATCCACTGTAGAACGTGCACTTCAGAACTCCCAGTCAATCTGGTGTGTGGAATGCAACGTCACACACATTTATTTTTTGAAGCGCTGGAGAAGGGATTCTCTTATTTTTCCTCTCTTGCGGTGTGGAAAGAACATCACACCATTGCGAGATTTTGAACGGCCGGGTCATCCGGATAGTTCGGGCGTCATTATAACGAAGTAAATTTCTCCGTCATTTTTGGTCTACGCCGGAAATCGAACCCGAGTCCGCTTATTCCGGAACAAGTCGCTCTACCAACTGAGCTACGCAGACGTTCATTCTGATTGCTATCTGCCTTTATGTCGTGTGCGTCCTGCTGGCAGGTACGTCACAATGATATCTATGCTACAAAGAAGTTCGAAGTAGGTATACCTGGCATGCCTACATTTTTTAGTACATTGTAAAAATATTTCTAAAATTCACGAGCCACACTTTCTCTGATTCCTTTCGCGAATTAACGAAGCATATTTCTGATGCAACCTTTCCGTGAAATGACGGAAAGAAACCTGAATTTCACGGATTTTTCGTACGACAGGAAAATTCTGAATTTACAGAAACCTTTCCGCAATTCATTTCTTAAATTGACGGTAAATTTCCGTTTTTAAGACGTGTTAACGGGAAATTCTGAATTTTCAGAAACCTTTCCACAGTTCCTTTCGTATATTAACGAAAATAAAATAGTTTTCACTTTTTCCCTATCCGTATAACGAAAACATTGCGGTAAGAGGAGCGATTCGCGGCAATACTTGAGATTTGATTAACTGTTAAATTTCAGTCGTCTGTCAAAAGCAACTGATTTTGAAGTTCTCTGGGCAGAAGAGTATCATAGTTGTGTGGGTAGAGATCGCATATTATGGGCAGAGTATCGAATGGACTTTGGTTGTTGTGGCACAGAATATTTCTTCTCTTCTCACACATTTTGTGCATCAGCTAGTATATATTGTGTTACCGTAAGAAACCGGGTATTTAAATTATTGTGCAGGTGATTGTACGATGTCTGTGTGTCAGTCTGTGGAATTCTTAAAACAAAACCTATTATAGCTATCAAGAGTATATTTTATATTTAGAAGTTTTGTGAAATAATACTATAAAACAATACACTTAAACTTTTCTTAAAGATAATTGAAACTTATTGTCAGGTACAAAAAATAACTCTAGTTCCAAAGCATTCCGTTGTTCGAAATATCACGTTGAAAAAAAAGTTGTGATAAGTCCTCCTACAGAAAAAATAAAATTATTACAAACCTATTGAAAAAATAATAAGCTCCTACAGAAAATGAAATGACTAAATCACTCACCTTAATGAAGAAGAAAAAAAATGGGATTCATCATCGCACATTAGTTCTTACCTTAGACTTTCTGGCTCAGTGGTTAAGACGCGCGACTTGTGGAGACCCAATTCAATCGTCCTTGGTTCGATCCTAGCTACCGGGCGAAAGGATTCTCTGGAATAAGGGCTCAAAAAATTGAGCATCTTCGATTTTCCGAAATTTCCGACTACAGAAAATCTGTGAAAATTCGGAAGTTAAAAAAAAAAAAAAAAAAAAAAGTCAGGTATTTTTAAAAACGGAAATTTCGTTAAAAGACAGGCACACTTACCGGCAACTTTGCTGCACGTTATTTTAAAAAATGTTCTGTGAATTCACACCACGTATTTTTTACAGTAAAATTTCAATTATATAATTTATTGCAGCATATCTCATAGCAGACTTGGGAATTCAAAGTTCCTGTACCCAAGGTACCTGAATATTCCTTTTTCCATTTCGAAAATGTATTTTTTTCCATTTTAGAAATTCCTTTGTGGACCACGTCTCGTGGGCCATTAAAAAGTTTGTCGTGTGCCTCGGATTTTAGACCTCTGCTCTGAAGAAAGCATTGCGTTATTTGCAATAAGTGGTGGAGAACGCTTCGATGAAAGCCTAGAACAGGTTGAGTAACTGGAAATTCTAAGCTTAGCCGGGTATTCCAGATAAAGGTCCGTGTAAACCTTTGCGACACGATTCTGTAGCAGTTCAAGGTTCATCCTTTGAGCAAATGCAACACCTGGTGCAATAAACCACGTTTACACGTACAGTCAAGCTTGCAGCCGGAAGGAAGCGGGGGAGAGGGACGCCCAACCTGCGCTTTATTCCCGTCCCAGCGATTCTAACTGCAGTACAGTGTCTGACCTCATTTATGTCTTCTGCACAACCTCTAATACATCTTTTGCCATACCTCAATCAGCTGCTCCTCCCTCCTTCTCTGCTTAGCTACGAGCCTGCGTACAGTTGTACCAAAACTGGTTGAACTCACAAAGGCTGTACAGTTCTCAAAGAGTTAGGTGAAAATGAGGTCGAAACAAATATACATATATAAATATATATCGTTAAACTGTGTATCAGTTTTTCTATCCACTGAGCTCTGTGTAAAGCACCGGGAGAATGTGTGGAAGAAGCCTCTAGTACAAGTATTTTCTGCAAGAAAGAGCAATGAGAGTTTTCGCAGCTCTGTAGTCATCTCTATTGTGACATTCGCACAGCTTCCCGCGAACTATTAGTAACTAAGTCAGTTTTAATTGGTTCTGTTCGCTAGCAGAAAAAGCTCAGTGAAATTGAACCCCCTAACCATGCATATGATGTTCAATTATCAGAACAGAAATGGTACTGATTCGTCGTATCGTCAGGAAAAGTACTGTATATGTGTGTGTGCGTTAAACCTATATGGATAATAATTGTATATGTGATTTCCAGTGGTATTCTATTTTCAGAACGCGCAAGACGGGACACGCTGAATCACTTGGATAGAGCCTCGACAATTCGCTACGATGAGCAACATTCAACGTTCAATCATGTTTTATCACAAAGAGATGAAATCCCCATCATAGAGCAGGACATATCACAAAGGAATAGAAGTGATCGGGTAAGAATATTATATACATTATATGTATATTCTTTTCAGAAGTTACGATATATCCGAAGAAACACTCTGTACGATATCAGCGAACTAAATGTAGACACTATCTGCTCCAAGGCCGAACAGGAATAAAACGCCGAAATAAAAACTTATGCCTGCATTAACCTTGGACAACTCATACTGTATTAAGCGAGGGATACATCGAAGAAGTAATTAATGGGCATAAAAAGTATTGGCTGGAGACCATTGGAGGAAACAGCTGAATTTGTAAGAGCAATTTATCATTGTGTGTTAAAAGAAAGGCGTTTAATTAGTGTATGCTTTCAGTTCTTACTTATAGATCGGAGACATGGACTAAAATTGATATAAAGATACTGTGGGCAACTCAAAGGAGAATGGACATGCATGCTTGATGTAACCAAGAAAGAGGCAGGGCCGGATTAAGACTTTAGTGGGCCCCTAGGCTAAGACATCTGAATGGGCCCCAAAGAACTTATGACGGGGAATCTTTATGAAGTCCGTTAAAACACGAAACTGTAACAATATGCTAGTGATAATAATACGCAGTGCATTCTTCAAACTAATAATTTATCTGCAGAGTCTTCATAATAAGGCACTGTATTTACCATTGTCCTCACAAGAAAATGAGTTAAAAACTTAATATTTCAAGATTTTGTTTTGGATTTTCTAATGATTTAGCATTGTATAATTTTCATAGTGCATTTTTATTACTATGCAATGTGAAGCCACAGGGAACTTCGACCATTAACGGTTCCAAGTGCAAATTGGGAGTTGTGGGTTGATGGTAATGAAAAAGTTGAAACTGTCTAGCCGACATCGCTGTACTTGAAATCCGTTTGTCTTCCAGCACATGTTTCTGACCAGGTGGAAATCATACGAGACAAAATTGAAACTATTTTACAAAACCTCTCTATCTCTCTTATTTCCTCAGGCATGTCTCGTGGGCCCTTGGTAATGCTGGGCCGCAAGGTTGTAGTCTTTATAGAACCCCCTTCCCTTAATCCGACCCTGTGAATGACAGGAAAAAGAGTACGTGGTTCACGAAAATTATGACAGTGGATGACATCACGATCAAAGTACAGACCCTCATGTCAGGTGGCAATGGGCTGGACATACTGCTAGAAAAACTGGCACCGTTGGACAACTGAAGTACTACATCAAATACCAAGGGATAGTAAAAGACTCAGAATAAGATCATGTGGGCAGTGGGTGGATGATATTCGAAAGTATGCCAGAGTGACATGAGAGAAAGTCGATCAAGACAGAAAATTGAAGGAGAGGCTTGAAGAGATCTTCATCCAGCAATGGATCGAGAATGGTTGATGACTGTGGTATATATAAACTCTAAGCGATGCAAAAAGCAATTTATTTGCAGGAAGTCACTCGCCAATATCACGGACAAGCTGGAGTAAACAAAGAAATAAAGTGCTCAGACTAAAGGCGAAATAAAACCGACTGAGACCAAGTTTAATGCAGGCAGAGGGTGAGCAATGGTGAAGACTTAGTGGAAAGTAATATGTTGTTTCGTGAAAGCTTTCTTCGTAAAATCCGAAATCCGCAAAAACAGGGCTCTTAATGTTATGGTGTTTTTCTGTACTAACATAAGATCAGAGATGACGGATCTTGGCGTGCCAGTTTTCGAATTTTGACACAAGTTTTCTACCTTCAACACTAAAAATGTTTATAGTGCTGCGATTTCTAATGAAGCGTAATTCAGGGTGTCCAAAAAAAGATCTATACTCTTAAACTCAACAATACGTGAACCACACAGAATATAATCCCCACACTTGCGAGGAAAGGGCGACACTCTAACAAAGTTTCTTTACGTCATTTGTGACAGGGGCAGATGGCACCACTTGAAGTGTTTCTTCCTCATGATGTCTAGAATGTCAATAACCTCAACACAAACTAAGCTCACTCAGATTGTGTTGCTGTTAGCTTCGACAAAAAACCCCGAATAAATTTTAAAAGAATTTTTGTTCTGTGTATGAAAAGGTCCGGCTAAATAATGCATGGATCAAAAGAGTTGTGTGTATGAAAAGGTCCGGCTAAATAATGCATGGATCAAAAGAGTTCTGTGTATGAAAAGGTCCGGCTAAATAATGCATGGATCAAAAGAGTTCTGTGTATGAAAAGGTCCAGCTAAATAATGCATGGATCAAAAGAGTTCTGTGTATGAAAAGGTCCGGTTAAATAATGCATGGATCAAAAGAGTTCTGTGTATGAAAAGGTCCGGTTAAATAATGCATGGATCAAAAGAGTTCTGTGTATGAAAAGGTCCGGTTAAATAATGCATGGATCAAAAGAGTTCTGTGTATGAAAAGGTCCGGCTAAATGCATGGATCAAAAGAGTTCTGTGTATGAAAAGGTCCGGCTAAATAATGCATGGATCAAAAGAGTTCTGTGTATGAAAAGGTCCGGCTAAATAATGCATGGATCAAAAGAGTTTTGTGTATGAAAAGGTCCGGCTAAATAATGCATGGATCAAAAGAGTAAAGAGACAGGGAGCATCTGCTTCCGCAAGAAGTCCGCGGAAATCACACGGTAAAGAATTTTCTAAAATTCACGAGCCACGGAAAGTGGCTTGTGAATTTCAGAAAATGTTTAATATAATTAATTACGAATTAACGAAGCATACTTCTGACACAAATTATTCCGTGAAATGACGGAAAGAAATCTGAACTTCACGAATTTTTCGTACGACAGGAAAATTCTGAAATTTGCAGAAACCTTTCCGCAATTACTTTCTTATACGGATGGTAAATTTCCGTTTTTAAGGTGTGTTAAATTGAAAATTCTGAATTTTCAGAAACTTTTCCGTAATTTCTTTCGTATATTAACGGAAAATTTTCACTTTTTCCCGATCCATATGATGAAAACATTCTGGTAATAGGAGAAATTCTCCAGAATACTTGAGGTTTGATTAATTGTTAAATTTTAATCGTCTGTCAAAGGGAACTGATTTTTAAGTTCTCTAGCGAGATCGGATATTGTGGATATATAGCATATCGCATGGATTTTGATTATGGTGACACAGGATATTTCTTTTCTTTTCCCCGACTTTGTTCACCAGCTGTTATACACTGCTGGCCACCCAAAATGCAACACCAAGAAGGACACGAGATAGCAAAGCCAGATTTACTGGACACATAACAACAGATACAAAGATGAAACGATTGAACTTACAGGCCCGTGCGACTTGCGGAACGCGCAGACATCAATAGTTCGTGTGGCCCCCATGGCTGGCAATAACGGCCGCTACACGCCGCGGCATCGAACGAAAGAGGCTTTGGATGTGGGCTTGAGGTATGTCGGTCCAGGCTGCTTCCACACTTTGCCACAGTTCGTCAGGCGTAGTTGCGGGTGGTGGTTGCCGATCAGCGACCAGACGTGTTCGATGGGCGACATATCGGGAGAACAGACGGGCCACGGCGGCAGTGACACCTGGTGGGCCGTGAAGAATTGTTGCACGATGCGTGCCACGTACGGGCGCGCATTGTCTTGTTGAAACGTGGCCGCTGGCAGGTCCTGCAGGTAAGGGAGGACTACAGGATCCAGAACGTCGGAGATGTAGCGGTGGCTGTTGAGTGTACCGGCGATGCGTACCAGAGGGGTGCGGGTGCCATATCCAATTGCGCCCCAAACCATAACGCCAGACGACGGACCTGTATGGTGATGCATAATGCAGGCGTCATACAGTCTCTCGCCGCGGTGCCGCCACACGCGGATCCGACCATCGTGGTGTTGCAGGCAGAAGCGGGATTCGTCGGAGAAGACAATGTCGTGCCGTTCCGTAGTCCAGGTGCGGCGTTCAACGGCTCACTGCCGCCGCAGACACCCTACACAGCTTCATACGGTGGTGTAACTTCAATGGTAATGGGAGCAATGGGCGCCGTTCGACAAGTCCCCGCTCCTTCAGACGACGTCGAACGGTACGCGCTGACTCAGGTTTTTGTGCAACACACCCTAATTCCCGCGCTAACGTTCGTGATGTGGCGGTGCCAGCCGTCAATGCCCGCCGCACAACATGCCGGTCCTCTCGCTAGATGGTGTGCCGTGGCTGCGGCAATCGCTCACGTCGGTCCGTCCGTCCCTCCTGCACCCACCGAATCCATACTCGCCTCACTGTGGCTGGATATCATCCCACACGGGCGCCGATTTCTCGGTACGATAAACCGCTGTCGCGATAAGCCACTATTCGTCCTCTGTCGAACTCCGAAACGTGCTGGAATGACTGCCGTATTCTGCGACGAGGCATCAGGAAGCTTCCCACGCACAGGTCCAGCAGCACAATACACTTCCACTACTTACACCCCGCCTTCTGTGCACCCGTCTTATAGTGCTTCTCGGTGGCACATGATTTGCATATGCCCTGCAATGCTAATCGTTTGCATGTCCTCTCGCAGGCGACGCATGCTCGAATTTCAGGCCAATCGGATGCTTCCTTCTTGGTGTTGCATTTTGGATGGCCAGCAGTGTATCTTTCGTTACCGTAAGAAACCGGATATTTAAATTATTGTATACAGGTGGTTGTACGATGTCTATGTATCAGTCTGTGGTGTGCTTAAGACAAAAGCTATTGTAGCGATCAAGAGTAAATTTTATATTTAGAAGTTTTGTGAAATAATACTATAAAACAGAACATTTTACCATTTCTTAAAGATACATGTAAGTTATTATCAGTTTAAAAAAATCTCAAGTTCCAGAGCATTTTGTTGCTTCGAAATGTCACGTTGAAAAAAATACTTAATTTGTGATAAGTTCTACAGAAAAAAATAAAATTATCACAAACGTACTAAAAAAAATAATAAACTCCAACAGAAAACAAAATGACTGAAATACCAAACCGCCATTACCAAATATGGTGGTTCTAAAAACTCGAATGTCAGACGCAGTTCCAACCGTTGCGACGGATATGCTTTCCAAATGCCAATGCGAGGAGAGAAATCGAATATCAATTGAAGGTCTCCCGTAATACCACAGAAACACGCACTGAAAATGTGCTAACGATTAAAAAAACAACTTTATGAGTGTATCTTCATCGTCTCGAATGATGCTAGTTAATATTGGGTTGATGCATAAGTTCATGCCGTTTTATTTTACGAGTGTTTCCCAGGTCAGTAGTGACGGTGCAGATGAACACTTGTATACCAAAATGTAGCCAGTAATATCGTGTATCTAAATCATATTGCGTTGTGTGATTGTGGCTAATGTTTTTTTGGTTTTCAGGTCCAGAAGTATGGAGTGTCAAGTAGAGAGGAATGAACATTTCCGACATCTGTTCCTCTTAGAGTTTAACAAGGGATTCACAGCCGCCGAGGCTACTCGACAAATTTGTGCCGTGTGTGGGGAGGATGCTATTGCTCCGAGGACAGCCCGCAAATGGTTTGAGTGGTTCCGAGGTGGCAATTTTGACCTTAACGGGTCTACACGCTCAGGTCGTCCATCTTACTTTGATGTGCATCGTTTGAACCATCTCATCCACTTGGATCTGTGTCAAACCACACGCTAATTGTCCACTGAGATGGCCTGTAATCAGGACGCCATGGTGCGACAACTGGAACGTATGGGAAAGGTCCAGAAATTTGGTTCTTTGGTGCCTCACACTGTCACCGAGGACAACAAGAATCGTTGTGTTGCCATATGTGGTTCCTTGCTCTTCCATTATCACGAATGCTCTCAGCAACACAAACTCTTTCTGTCAAGTATTTTTACTGGAGATGACAAGTGGTGCCTGTAGGTGAATTTCAGACATCGGAGGGAATGGTTAAGCCAAACAAGACGCTTACACCACGTCCAAAACATGACCTTCATTCTGCTAAGATCATGTTGTGAGTCTGGTGGGACATGGAAGACGTTTTTCACTGGGATATGCTGCCGAGGAATCTGACCATCAACGCTGCACTTTATTGTGTGCAACTCCGCCGTGTGGAAGGAGCAATTCTGCTGAAACGGTCACATTGGCGCCATGGTGCCCTTCTCCAACATGATAACGCAAAGTTCTCACAGTGCAAACATGACCAGAATGGCCATTCAGGACATGAAATGGATGATCCTTCCACATCCGGCCTATTCCGTAGATATCGCCCAACAGAGATCGGAACAGACTATCATCTGTTCCGATCTCTGTCGAATGCACTCCGTGGCAGAACGTTCAACAATGATGTTGATCTCCAAAGTTTCCATGATGATATCTTCGCAGCAAAATCTGCGCACGTTTTTTCAAGAATGGCATTGCAAACCTATCCAGATGTTGGGACACCATCGTAAACAATAGGGGGGGGGGATATATATAGTTGATTGATTCCGTTTTCCTTTCTGATATAATACATTCCTGTAGTGCGGTGAAAAAGACGGCATATACTTATGCATTAACCCAATATATTAGTAAGTTCGTTTATTAAAGAATTTTGAAATAAAATAAAGCTTTTGTACGACACCCTACACAGCATCATACGAACCCAATTGTGAGAATGATTTAAAAAAAATTTAGGTCCAAGGAATTTTCATTTAACAGTGGATAAACTTACGTAACCATTAAAACTCTGAGTGCCCAAATCTGAAAAGACCATTCTTTTTAAAATTTACTTGCATAGTGACCTTCGGAGTTCTGTTGCAATTCGTACATTTACAGATGCAAAATATTTTACCATCAGTAGAACCCATAAAGATTAAATATGAAATGACATTGACGACAACAATAAAGAAAGGTGCGAAAAAAATTAAATGCATCAAACTGGTACAATAACGCGCAAATTTAATGAAATCAGTGAGGAAAAAATATCGCCAACATTATCCAACTTCTTTTTCCATTTGAGACTATGGTCTGTTTTATCAGGTAGCTAACTGATAGCAGCTAAAAAACTTACTACAGATGTCGTAGAAATTCATGCTAGTAGAGGCGGCATTATGTTAAATACATTGGTACTTTGTGTTTACTGGACAAAATGTAACGTATGCCTCTCACACAATTCAAAAATCAAATCATTCTGCGACAATGGGTATCGTACTCAATTTGCGGCGTAATATTGACCTAGTCGCACTGAGAGAAAATATTGTGGTTATACCTCGCTGTGCTTTCAAGAACATACACTCACTGTCATAAAAGTTCGCGCAACAAGAAAAAAATGTGTGATTAGCGCGAAACTCGGCAAATAGCTACGGGGAGGGCAGGTATGCAAATGATTAAAGTTTCGTGAGATTACGCATGCCCGCGCGTCCAAGACCGGCGCTGCAATTTCACTCCTTGGGGCTTATAAGGCACCACGAAGGGCACTCCACATTCGCGCCGAAGTGCAAGGTAAGAGTCAGGTGAGGTCCCTGAGCGATAGACATGCCGAGGAGCCGCCGTAGATGTGCGTACGGGCAACTGATGGAGTTTGAACGACGCCGTATCGTCGAGATGAGAGAGGCAGGGTGGTCGGGGCGCCAAATCGGCCGCCATTTGGGCCGGTCGGACAGTACGGTACGATCTTGTTGGGAGCAATGGACACGGGAAGGCACCTGAACACGAGGACCGTAGGATCGTGAGAGCTGCACGCACAGATGCAACGACGTCCTTGTCCAATATCAAGAGACATGGCGGCTGTACAAAGGACTCCTGTGTCCGCCAGAACCATTTTCAGACGCCTGACAGAGGCGAATCTGCACTCACGATGGCCTTTACGTTTTCTGCCAATAACACGTGACCATTGTCGGCGCCGATTGCAGTGGTGTCAGCAGTGAGCAACGTGGAATGCTACGGACTGGCGACGTATAGTGTTCAGCGACGAATCCCGCTTCTGTATGGGAACGGACGACCACTGTGTCAGTGTGGAGGACCATAGGTGAGCGCTACAATCCCAACCTCACTGTACAGTGGCACACATCCCGAACTGCAGGCGTGATGGTCTCGGGAGCCATCACGTATGCCAGCCGGACTTCCCTCGCAGTGATCCGAGGGACGTTGACAATCCAGCGCTACGTACAGGAGATCCTGCGGCCCCATGTGCTGCCTTTCTCGGCGGGGCGGCCCGAAGCCATTTTCCAACAAGATAACGCCCGTTCGCACACGGCTCGGGTTTCCCAGAACTGTCTATGTCATGCTTCGACACATCAGTGGCCTGCCAAATTGCCTTATCTCTCACCCATCAAGCACGTGTGGGACCAGAGCTTTCTCCATGTCCCAGTGTTCGTGATTTAGAGCCTCAGTTGCAAGAAGTGTGGGTCAATCTGTCCCAGGATAACATATGGCGTCTCTTTGACTCCTTGCCTGACCGTATCACCGCATGTATCCGAGCACGAGGTGGTCCGACGCTGTACTAACGCTGACCGGAATGTGTACCGTATGTCCACGGGAAATCGTCCTGCTGCTGTGATATTGTAATCATTTCTGTCCTTGATATGTACCATTTTACTACTAGAATCTCACTTCAATCCAACGCCTCCTTCTTGGTGCGCGGATTTTTATGACAATGAGTGTATATTGTTCATGGGGTTTTCTGAGAATTAATTTGAAAGGTAAGCAAATCCGAAGGACAGGATTGAAAACATAGTTCTATCTTTAAAACACAAATGTTTAAAATAAGCATATTTGCTTTAAGGATGTAAGGTTCAAGTTTTCGGAATTTATGTAACATGATCCTCTGTGTTTCAAAACACCGGTCTGGCGATTCAGAAGATTCTTCTTTCTTCAACTTCGCTTCCTGGCTTGGCTAGGGCACGTCTTAGATCTCTAATTCAGAGGGACATCCGCTGCATATCGCCGTAAATTTCCATCATTCCAGCAGTGTTTCTGAGTTTCTAGGAAGTTCTCTAGGATAAATTTGAAAAATTGCGCTGTTTCGTGACATCCCACACGTTCAAAGCACGTTCCTAGTGTGTTATAAAATGTTCATCCGGGGAAGTGAGTTTAAATTAGATTCTCAATCTGGGAGCCTAAGCTTCTGGTCGAGATCTCTGAAAGTTGTACATATTAGAAGAAATGTTGGACAAATCGAAAATCCTTTTGTCTCCACATTACAAAGGATTTTTTTTAAAGGAAAAAAAACGTTCAAAATTGACAGAAACTCGATCCACTAGTTTTAAGAAATTTTATCGCATTAGTGCATCAGATGACCAACGAATAATTTTCTCTTAAGTAAAAAATCAACTCAACGGCCTTTAAAGAAAGAACAAAGTCTTTGACCCCACAAACTTTATTTTCCTTAGGTATCACAAAATCGTAGTATCTTGTTTAACAAGCGCCATCTGCTATGTACCTTGCACAGAAACGTACATTAAGATAAGTTGTGTGAAGAAAAGGATAGCGTTCTTTCGATTTAGTGTGGGCTCACTGTCCTAGAATATATAAAGCAAATCTTCCGGGAACAGCACTTAGTCTGCAGTTTACCAGGACTCCATGTTAATTTTAGATCCTTCGTATTTCCGAAATGGATGCATTAATTTTTTAAGAAAACTGTTCTTTTCTGGTCATTCATCGCACTGTGAATTTCATCTCGAGTTTTCGCAAACATTTTGTTTTTCGGGTATTTTTCACTAAACCCTGAAATGTGTGACATCTTATTATTCCATAGTAAAGAAGTTATTATTCAAATTAATCTGGTTGTATTCGTTGTTTTATCAGTCAAAAATAAAATAAGCCTGCACTGTTGTTTATCTAACTAATTTAAAAATGAGACGAAATCGTAAATAATTTTTAATGTAAGGATTTCTCTCTTTCTTAAAACTTTCCAGTAGTTAAAACAAAACAAAAATGCATTGTTTAACTTTAATACTCAAATGAGAAAAATTGCCTAATGCTGATTTCCTTCATAATAAATAAAGTGCAGTGAATCTCTACGTTAATCTTTTAATTCACATACTTCTTTTCCTTAGGATTTTTCCAGTTATCAAGGCAATGTGTCCTTTCCTGTGACTCATCGAAATACAGACCACCCGGAAACAATCTCCTTTCAGCGAACCTCCATTCTGGATCCCGCTGGTCAACAACAGAGGCTAAACAACGGATATCCTTTCATTCTTCCGCGTCAAAGGAGCGTCGTTTCCAAAACGGAAGAGAATAAAGGTTTAGGACAAAATCTGAGCATCTACAATACTTCAAGGAAGATTACAGACGATAGCATTCATCGCCTTGATTTTTCGATTGGAAGATCCAATTCGCAATTTTTTCCTGAATTCGACAAAACTCGTTCTTCCATTTCTGGAAATGGGTCATCGCTGTTAACAGCTGGGAAGCATGCAATCGTTCCCTTGAGAACAGACCGTCCAGTAATCATACCCAGCATCACTTTTCCTGGGAAATTTCCAGAGAGCAAATTTTCTGGGGATCATGATGTCAGCCAAATCAGTGCAGCTTCGTTTCCTGGCAGCTTCCATACATTGCATGACAAAGACGAAATCGTTGGAAGTTACCCGTCTTTCCCTCCCGAAGCATTTGTTCTTCCTCTGACGAGATCATCAACAGCAACTACAGCACCACCGCTGCCTTTCAATGACCGTAATGAAACCAATGACCCAACCGACGATCATCATGAATCTTTAAATAAATCTACAGATAATTTTCAAGTTATTTTACCTGCTACATCGGATCAAACCATTCAAAGCATCACACCATTATCGACTCAAAGTTCGGATAGCTACGATGTTTCTACAAAAGCATCAGGGATCCCATTTCAATCTCATAACATTTGGAACAAGAACCTAGCCCCCGGCGCACTGGGAAAAGTTGATGAACAAAAACCAGAAGAAAGTTTTTACGTGGATACTTTTAGCAATCAAGTTCATTCGATACCGTCATACAAAGCACCAAGTGGAGCAGAAAGTACAGATAGTGAAACAAACACGTCATCTACCGATGTCTTTGAAAGCTTGGATTCTTCTTCCAGCAAACGTGGCGATATACCCGTAGAGATTCCAAGATGGTATCCAGAAATAACAAAGCAAATCAGCATACCACTTGAAATCGAAGTTTTGCATCATCGAGAAGAATATCCCCACGGTTTAATCAATAGGACAGACAAAGTACATTCTATATCAGGCCATGAAGTGGAAGATCATTCAGCCCTGTCTAATTTAAATGCGATTATTCCCATCCCCGTAGAAACTCATTCCGGTGATGTAACGTATGAGAATAGAGTAAAGTTATTACCTCAAGTGAGTGCAAATGAAAATTCCTTAAGAACAACGTTAAACCAGCCTTCAAGAATAGAAAACAATAAAATCGGAAGAGGTTTGCAACCCGCAGAAGTTATCGAAAATAATTACGGAGCTTTAAATAACAGTTTACACGAAATCTTTCATCATCCCAAGGGCGCTCAAGAAACATTTCCCACTAACAACACTGATGCTAAAAGCTCTGCAAGTGACCTAAATCCTGACGCATCGCTTAGTGCGGTCAGAAATAATTTTATTAATCCCATTTCTCATGCTGTGCCATCACCTCATCACAATGGTTTGGATGAACAACGACTGAATTTAAAAGAGCAGCAGCACATTAACGAAAATACCTTTGCTGTTCATGACGTTAAAATAGATGAAGGACTGCCTTCATATCGAAAACGGTATCCTGCTATTTCGCAGTTATTCACCCCAGAAGAGACTGTTGTCGATGTTGGCAGGCTACCCGATCGCCATTTTCGCTTGCAACAGCAGAGTCGCCACATCAGAAGACGACCATCTGCGTCTCGGAATAAAACTCACAGCCTCTCATCACGTAATTATGAATCAACTCTGGCATGGAGGAAGCAGAACGTGAGCCGACAACGACAGAGATTCGGGGACCAAGGAACACACAACTTCCTAAACCGACAACAAACGAGATTCGGCGATGAAGGTATAACATTCCATCACCGAGGATATGGGAAGGCAGATGTACCTGGTATTCCGTACGATCACCATCGAAAAAGATTCGGCGTGCTTCCTCCTGGAGTGTCTGTGCATCCTCGGCATCCACAAGCACCGTACGCAAATCTAGCAGTTGGCACAGGAACGAAGCCTGTACCTGCGAACCCTCTACTTCAGCAGAGGCCCAGAAGAATCCATCTGCGTCACCATCGAAGGCATCAGCGCAAAAGGAATCGTATTTCACCCTTTTCTGACTCGAACCTTCCTGCCACAAACTGTTGTGGCGGTGACGGGTTAAACTGCTGCTCAGGCAGAAGAAGAGGGAGATTCCTTTCCAAGACCGGCTGCTGCTCGCAACCGCGGGAGAGTCGTCGACCCAACTTAGTTCTAACCTCCCAATCCGACGAGAACGAAGTATCTTCTAGAAAAAAGTGGAAGATGTAGCCGAAGATCGATGCATGAAAGAAAAGATGTGTAGGACAGTGTATCAAAGCACAAAGAAAGTTTTTGTGTGTAGAAATATAGAAGTGGAAGGATGCTGACCTTAGAAACTGTAAAATAAACTTTCAATGAAACTCAAAAACGAACTCAAGAGCTTCAATTTGTAATACGATGTGGTGATGATAGAAATAAAATTTAAAGTTCAACTTTTACTTATTTTTGTTATATGACAGAAATCTTACTTATTGTGGTGTCATGTCATACAACCCCACTAGAAACAAATTTTCCTCCAAATCAAATATACGTCACTGTACCAATTAGTCTTCAATTTCTTCTCCCTGTAAATGTAATACGATACGGCTGAGTACATGTGATTGAAGATTATTTGTCAAAGCATGCTTTTGGCGTTTCTTACCTCGAAAACTCACAATCGATGGTTTCTTTTTGTGTTTAGGTAACTTCACAAATTTCTCTGGCATCACAAGTTTACCAAATGTTCTCCACAATCCAGTGGTACACAGCTGTTTGGTATACTACCGTTAGCGAATATAGCGAATATAAGTCACTGACCATCGTTTTAGATGCATACTTCCAAAACGGACGACAGTGGAGAATCTTTCAGAAATCAGATGCGCTTATTACATCACGACTTAAAATTAGTCACCTGGATATATTTCGAGAGACTCAGAAGTGTAAATTAAAAGCAAGTTTGTTACTGGTTGGAAACTACTGTTACGTTTACATTAGAGCTTATGGTAAATCAAGGAAAACACACTGATAGGATCGCCTGGAATTGAATTGGAACTAGCAGCCTAACAAACCTACTACGTGGGAAATAAAGGATTTTAGCACTGCCTGCAATGAAAATGTGGAACAAGAAATAATGCAGGGACTTGAGGGTCAGAAAAAAGTTCGCTCACAATGCTTAACAAAACAATGAAAACCCTCGAAGTACTTGCATTCGACATACTAAAGCAGAATTATGCTATTTATTCTTCTTTAACATAAAAGCGTTTGTCACTCATATATCAGTCATTGCAAAAACATTTTAGGTTACAGTAAGTGCTCACTTTGGCCCTCATCGACATCGTCGACTGCCTCTTTCCTTTCTGCAGTACTCTGGAACTGTGGTGTGCTTCCGTTGGATAGTAACCCCCTGACGAATGTGGAGCTCAACAACATACGTGCTGCCCTTTGACTGACCACATGGGATAAAGACAATTGCATGCATACATGCGTTGGAATACAAAGGCCGTACCACCTGAAAGCAAAGCAAACTGTTGAATAGAAGGGGCATGCCTGCATAATGCACTCATGGATCAGATCATTACGACACTGTCTCCACGAGTGGACACGTCCCATCAGTTCATAGAAGAGAGGTCAACTACAGCGAGTAATACAGAGAGACGGCACGGGCATAGCATGACTTAAAGCAAAGCAAACTGATGAGTAGAACGAGTAGACCTGCATAATGCAGTAATGGACCTGATCATTAGGACATTCCTGTCACCACGAGTGGACATTGTAAAGCACCAGGAGATGTGACGTACCTGCCAGCAGGACGCACACAACATAGAGGCAGATAGGAATCAGAATAAAACGTCCGCGTAGCTCAATTGGTAGAGTGACTTATTCCGGAATGAGGGGATCCGGGTTCGAATCCTGGCGCCGATAAAAATGACGGAGAAATTTACTTCGTTATAACATGTCCCATCAACTCGTAGCAATGACGTTACCGACAGAGGGGGAATATATGAAGACTGCAAGGACAGAGCATGCCAGCTTGCAAGTACCAGGCTGGAGCAATGGGAAATGAGGACTTGTCGCACGAAATCCAGCGTATATTATTGCGGATGGATTGGAATAGGTGATCCGTTCATGTGCCCATATCGACCGACCGTCTTTTACAGGTTTGCCCACATTGGGCACGGAAACACTGTGACTGGATAATGGACCACTGGAAAAAGAGTCACCTGGTCTGATGAGTTCATATTCAATCTCCGACATGCCGGTGGACGGGACGGTCTTCACCGCCGTGTTGGTGAAGGGCTACCCCTAAACCTCAGGACTGAACAGAAGTAGGCCGGCAGCGATGGTCTGCTTCCGTTATGGGGATTTCTCTTATTCATATCACGGTGTCCCCTCATTCCAGTTGAACACACTCTTGGCCAGATCATACGTAGGCATAGTTTCGGACCAAGCGTTGCCTTAATGGTGACCTTGAAACCAAATTGCACTCGACTCTTTCATAAATACTGTGATCCGCTCCCCGTGATCATATTTTGCAGGGATGGCTCGATGATAATGTCCAAAAAACTTGGTGTGCTCTCTCTGCTGGCCATCAAACACTCCAAACTTGAGTTCCATTGAACCCTTATGGGATGCAATGGATCACAGCATTCGAAGATCCACGCCAGTGGGCCTCTCCCTCACCGAGTTCCATGACGTCATCCTTTCCAGCTTGTACAGAATACCAAAGAACACCTTCGGCGGTCTAGTGGGGTAAATACCACGTTGGATGTGCACGGTTATCGTTGCAAAAGGCAGCCCAATACTCTGCTTCGTCGGTGGTCACATTCGCATGAACACTGGAATATGGGTCACACTATCTTAGAGCAATGTTGTCACTTCAGTAGAAGATGCATTTATATACACCTTGGAGTATACAGACCGTGCTACCGGAAAGTGAAGTCGGCTTCTTAAATGAACAGACACGCGATCATGAATTGAACACATGGGCCGCACCGTTTCAAAGGAATTTGACAGTTGAGTAAAAAGGGTATACACGCATACTTCAAAGTACATGGCTCACACCTCATGAAATGGAAGTTTAGTAGAAGGAATGCACACATATGTTTATACATACCAGTTCCAAAATGTGAAGGCAAACCTGAGTTCAGTAGTAGAATATACATTCATACACGCACATATATACTTCGAAAGATCAAGTACGCACCACGTGAAAGAAGCAACAGCATTTTACCCCAAGAGGTATGTATGCATACATGCATTTATATGTTTTCGAAGACATGAACTGTCATTCAGAGAGAGCAAAAGAGAAATGCATTTTATCATGTGTGAAGTACAACAGAGGTGAATCACGTGTCAGGACGATAAATCTGCAGTGGTACATTCCGTCCGTGTAGTTAGTTGGGAGATCAACTTACTCCGGAGTGAGGGTGACGCAGGTTCGTTCCCTGTCACGGACAAATTTGTGTTTTCACACATGGGGAGGGAAGTCTAGTTAATTTTTGAGGACTTTTTTTTTTAGATTTTTCTTTTCTCTTCCGGTAAAGAAAATTCATTCCCATACCTTACTTCCGTGACATAAAATCTCATCCAGTCTGAAATCATGATACATCACAGCACAAAAGTAAATCGTTTGTTGATTATATTTTTTTCTAGAATGAAGACATCTTCTCCGCTCTCGCCGCTTTCCCTGTCTTCCACGTGCACCTTTCCTCTCTCTCTCTACTTCTTCTCTCTGTCCGTCTCAGCAATATCCCCACATTTTACCCTGCATTCCCTTTCTCCAATAATTTCTTAAACATTTCTACATTCGATGTGCCAGTGTTAAGAAGTATTACTGCAAGTCAAATATCTACTGGCTAAATTTAGCTTTTGTTTTAGGATTCTCCCTGGTCATGCAAGAAAGAATCCGAAAGCATATCAAGAAATTTGAGCACGGTTTATGTAGTACAAAGCCTCCCAAACAAATAACGAATACAGAAAGCTTTAGTCTAAGATAAATTTCTTGATTTTTGTTTCTTCTGTGAACTGCGTTAAAATCTGCCAGGACAAGCATCTACTCAAGGATATGTAGTCTGATCCTTGCCCTTCTGAACGACTGTTAAACTGTATCTAGTATTCTAGTAAATTGGCAAATTGCAGTTGATCAGCATCCATCCTAAAAAATCAAGTAACAATATTGCACAGCCTCAATGGTGTTTAAGCATAAAAATTAAAATCATCATCATCCATCATTGTCATTATCATCTCGCGTCTGCGTACTACTACGGTATTTGGACATTGTTTTGCCGCAAATTACAACGAAAAGGGGGGAAAAATCTTGTTTCAGACAAGTACTTTCACTTCTTTCTGTATATTGCAAGAGTTTCCGCCTTTGATTTATCGTTACTTTAATCCTTAACGGATGCTTTCACTCATTCAATTTTTCATACCTCAGATCCTGACGCTTGGTTTCTAGATTTTCTCACATGATTTTGTAAAGGAAGAACAAATTCCGCATGACTGCAAGCAGTTGACATCAGTCATGTAGTTCTAAGAAAAAAAAAGTGCCTAGGCGGTGAACGGGTTAAGTGAAACAAATCCAGAAAGAAGGACCTTAAGAATTTCAAAAGCAATTTACAATTTGATTTGCTGTTTTTCGCAGTTAGTATTTTTATTAAAGTTTTATTACTAATTATTTTTATCAACTTTCATTAAAATTGCTTAATTGGTGAAAATCATCTAAATACGTGGCGTCAGTTGAATAAATCAATCCATCGCTGTTTCCACATTAAGCAACGCACAACAACCTAGCCGAGCGCGTTAGCCTTACACCACAGCGGCCAACAATTCACGGTGCTATGTGTGTTTTTCTTTTTCAGTCAGCATCTGACATCATAAATCCGTAAGATGGGCTCAGCTACTGAGACGTCTTCATCTGGTGGGGATTAACGGCACTGGCTATATACAATTATAGCAATAATCCTCGGCTAGATATCGAGAAATTCGGGATTCGATTCCCCGACGGCGGCCAAATAACAATTTTTCGGTTGCTGTGCATTGCTTAACGTGGGAAGAGCGATGGATTTATTTATTCAACTGACGCCACGTATTTAGATGATTTTCACCTTGGATCTCGCCCTTTGGATTATTGCTATAATTATATATAGCCAGTGCCGTTAATGCCCACCAGATGGAGACGTCTCAGTAGCTGAGCCCATCTTACGGATTTATGATGTCAGATACTGACTGAAAAAGAAAAACGCACATAGCACCGTGAATTGTTGGCCGCTGTGGTGTAAGGCTAACGCGCTCTGCTAGATATCGAGAGATTCGGGATTCGATTCCCCGACGGCGGCCGAATAACAATTTTTCGGTTGCTGTGGGTTGCTTAACGTGGAGAGAGCGATTGATTGATTTATTGTTTAATTGGAGCAATTTAAAATAGAAGATAAAAGTTTACGTGGGTGTCAGCAGTCAATTACCGGACTTGCGAAAAATATCTTTGAGGCCCTTTTGCGAAAATTAATTTACTTTGAATTGCACAATGATTTTTTCAATTGTACGTTATTAATTAGGTTTTATGGGCTTATAAATAATTCTCATTATTTGGAGCCCATAGGTATTTTTCATAAAACCAAAATTGTTACACTTTATTGCGTGTAACACAAATGTACACATTGTAATTAAAATAATTGCCCTAGTTTTATACCAATACAAGGTATTACAAAACATTTCCGCTAAAATTAAACATATCATGCAAATTTTATTCTTTTAGAGAACTAACGCCAGCCTTTTCGAAATGTCTCACGATCACACTCACACAAATCACGTAATGGCCCTGTGACAGTGTCTGATAACCTTTTCCTGTTTATATGCAAAAACGGAATATAAGTAAGCAAATAAGAAAGTAACATTTAAGAATTGTTGCACGAAAAAGAAAAAAAATCTTTTAACTATTTACTCTTGAATATAAAAAAAAAACACTTAACATAATGTCACAATTTAGTAAAAGTCTTTTAACTCTGTAACAAAAAAAAATGACACAGGTCTCTGTTTTTTCGTTCCTGAGGAGAACGTCTTTTAGCTCATTATATTCTGAAGGATATATAGTTATGATCAAAATATATATTGTATTATATAACTCCTTATCCTCATTGATATACGCAAAAATTTCATATATTCAACTGATATTTTATTCACATTCTTTTGTTAAAATACATGCACAGGAACTAGTGCTATGGCTGTGTAAGGGGCTTCAACTCCTCTGAAACAGCTGCTTTCCCATCACCCAGTTTTTATAACCTAAAGCGAAAATGATTTCTAGAAGATTTTGCTTATTTACTGAAAAAAAGAACAACAAAAAATTGCTTTTCTTTTTAATACGTCATTCAGAGCTGCCGTCAAAGATTCCTGGCTATTTCTTTAACCAGTTTCGCATGAAGTTTCCGCAAAAAATTTGAAAAATCTTTCTGTTGTGGCTAGAGGCCCTCTTAGCCGGGAGACCCCCCCCGCGCATTGCGGGGGTGGAGGGCTGTCAGTACGCCCATGGGTGTCGGATGCACAAAATGTTAAGTTTCCCTTGAGATCTTTAGTTCCAAATATTCAGTATGAATAATGTGTGTTAGTCACACTGAATACATGTAACTTCTACGCCGCTCTTTTTAAGATTATGGGGCGGGAGTGGCGGATATCTTTTGCGTTTTTATTTTTTTTTAATTTCCAAGTGTAATGAGCACTGCCATTATCCCCAGCCGCAGTGGCCGAACTCTGATTTGGAGCCAATGTTTCCGGGAATGGCCAGCGCCGTGGAGTGGAGGCACTGCACGTGCCTCGACCGTAGTTTGAGTCCACCTAGAGCGATTGGCCAGAAGTCAGTGCCTCTGACCACTCGGAACCCGGACAGGGACTCGAACCCCGGCCCATTCTGAAAACACATATTCGTCCCTGACGGGGATCAAAACCGCGCTCTCTCACTCCGGAGTAAGTTGCTCTCCAACTAAGTTACACGGACGGAATGTATCGCTGCAGGTTTGTCGTCTTGACACGTACTTTTCCTCTGTAGTACGTCACACTATCCAGAGGAATAGTGAGTAGCCTACACCACCGTAACGGCCACTTGTCACCCTGTCTACATGTATGTGTAATTTTCCTGTGTTGCTTTTCCTCCTAGACGTCGGAGCACGCTTTACGGCGTGATCCTACATTTTAGTCTCGTCTTTACACTACGAACATTCTGTTAAGGTGTGAGCACGCTTTCATATAAATCAATGTTCTTTTTACATGTTCATCTAGAAAAAATTATTTGTCCTACTTTTCTTCCCAATTAACCACGAAAAGTGTCTTAGCGTCGCTAAGCCGCGTTAAGGCTATACACTGGTTGACATAATCCTCTGCTTTGGCGGTGGCCACAAAATGCTAAACCTTGGGAAGAAAGTTTACAGTTGCAACTACAGATGTGATGGCGTCTATCGAACACTGTCTTTCACATTCTACTTAATTATTTCTGTGTTAGATCGTCCGTTAACTTTTTAACGTTTACAACAAAAAATGCCCATGAAATTCCTGTGATCCTGCTGGTTTTTTTTTTTTTTTTCGGAGGAACCGTTTGCTGTGAACTGCGCCTTTTCTTAAAGAATAGTTTGCAAATACAGTCGTAAACGCTATCAATTGTTCTACCGCAAATTAGCAGGACGCTTTTTAAATGTAAAAAAATTTTCGCAGAAAAATATCTGAGATAATGTTGTCGAGATCCTTATCTTGCACCTGTGCGTTTACTGGATTGCCAGGTTTTTTCGGTTTCTAATGTAAAACCTGATTCCATGTTTTTTTTGCAATAATGAAGGGCGACAGCAATGCCCTTCAAAGCATGCTTCGTGTTTAGAGCTAAATTGTTGATGAGACTGCGAATTAGTTTCTTAAGTCCCGGATGCCACAGGACGCATTCTCAGTACCAAAAGAATTTTTGCCACTGGGATGCTTTAATATCTACTACCACTCTCTCTCATTTTGTGACTGATAAGCGCAGTGATTCTTCAGTGGTTGAAACTACACTCAATGGACAAAACGTTAAAGATACCCAGTGCTTTTTTCTGGAAAAAAAGGTGCCGGTACTCACCATGAAGATGTTATTACAGCAACTTCCATACTTTTAACATATCCTGCGATATACCCTCGTCTCCTCTAGATCGCTTCTTGCTTTTGGTATCAACTGCAGAATGACGACCTCGGAGCAGCCATGAGTCCATATATTTGCTAGAATTGAACTGAGTGAGAGGAGGTCCTACTATCCTGATGAACATCAGTGCAGTTGTCCGTACAAGCAGAGATGACCTAAATGAGGTTACTATAAGATTCATCTGAGAGAAAGCCCTTTCACATTCACTGGAAGATACTGCAATTGTGCTCAAAGTGTACTTTAGATGAAATAGTATGTCCGGGACTTAACTTACTTGAAGATATTCACGAAAACCACGAACTTCTTCTCTTTCATTGAAGCGGACTTTAACAAATGTCAGATGCTTCCCAGGATTTTATTGGCCAATACTTCGAATCTAAAATCTTGGCACATTCAGGCAAATCAGCAGCATCTCCTTCAAGCAGATGCTTTCCAATAGCCTCTATAAGGAAGTAAATTTCTCCGTCATTTCTGTCCACGCCAGGATTCGAACTCGGATCCCCTCATTCCGGAATAAGTCACTCTACCAATTGAGCTACGCGGACGTTTTGTTCTGATTCCTATCTGCCTTTATGTCGTGTGCGTCCTTCTGGCAGGTACGTCACATCTCCTGGTACGTTACATCATCTCCCCCTTATTTTTTTTTATTTATTTTTTTTTTTTATTCGAAGTGCTGGAGAAGGGATTCTCTTATTTTTCCTATCTCGCGGTGTGGAAATAACATCACACCATTGCGAGATTTTGAACGGTCGGGTCATCCGGATAGTTCGGGCGCCATTATAACGAAGTAAATTTCTCCGTCATTTTTATCCGCGCCAGGATTCGAACCCGGGTCCCCTCATTCCGGAATAAGTTGCTCTACCAATTGAGCTACGCGGACGCTTTATTCTGATTCCTATCTGCCTTTATGTCGTGTGCGTCCTTCGGGCAGGTACGTCACATCTCCTAGTACGTTACATCATCTCCCCCTTATTTTTTTTTTTTTTTTTTTTTTTTTTTCGAAGTGCTGCTCTTATTTTTCCTATCTCGCGGTGTGGAAATAACATCACACCAATGCGAGATTTTTGAACGGTCGGGTCATCCGGATAGTTCGGGCGCCATTATAACGAAGTAAATTTCTCCGTCATTTTTATCCGCGCCAGGATTCGAACCCGGGTCCCCTCATTCCGGAATAAGTTGCTCTACCAATTGAGCTACGCGGACGCTTTATTCTGATTCCTATCTGCCTTTATGTCGTGTGCGTCCTTCGGGCAGGTACGTCACATCTCCTAGTACGTTACATCATCTCCCCCTTATTTTTTTTTTTTTTTTTTCGAAGTGCTGCTCTTATTTTTCCTATCTCGCGGTGTGGAAATAACATCACACTAATGCGAGATTTTGAACGGTCGGGTCATCCGGATAGTTCGGGCGCCATTATAACGAAGTAAATTTCTCCGTCATTTCTGTCCACGCCAGGATTCGAACCCGGATCCCCTCATTCCGGAATAAGTCACTCTACCAATTAAGCTACGCGGACGTTTTGTTCTGATTCCTATCTGCCTTTATGTCGTGTGCGTCCTTCTGGCAGGTGCGTCACATCTCCTGGTACGTTACACCTCTTTCAGACTTTTATAAAAAGTAGATGAACTTATTGCAGGACTGTGTCTTTCATTTGTGTAGAGCTCAATCCCTTTAAACTTCATGTTCTTCTGACTTTGAAAAGACATACTGTAGTACGGACCAGGATTTTCAATTCTTTCCTCAAAAAGTAGAACTGTATTCTTTATCTTCCTGTCTGCTTGTACAAGTCAATATTTTTCTCTTATAAATCTAGACTTAGTTTGCTAAATTCTAGGAGAGCATCACACATAAGACCCAAATCAAGAACAAACTCGCATGACGTTATTTTTCTTAAAAGGCCCTCATAAAGACATCGATCATCTGTTTTACTTCTTCTGCTGTCTTCTTTTGCTTCCTGAAAGTGATGGACGAGGTCTTCAAAGTCTTGCCACACTGCAGAAACAGTGCGAAAGCTAGATGCAACCCTGCGAGTTCTTAAAATTCTGCCAATTTTAAGAAGTTGAAGTTCTAGAGTCGCTGCACATTCCTGTAGTTCCCTAGCATTCTTAGGTGAAGCATGTTAAGTCACATAAAGTTTGTCCATGAAACACTTAAAGCGATTCACTCCTGCTGAATTGTTCACTGTGTCACTAACAGACAATTCAAGGCGATGGATAGCACAATGCCAGAAAATAACACTAGAAAACTTATCTTGCATTAGCCTCAATTGGTTACCACTTTGTCTTGCATTAGCCTCAATTCGTGAACACAGTACCATCTGCCGGAATATTTATAATACATTTTGCTGTCAATAAATCCCAATTTTTTAAAAACTTAAGAAAAGAGGTGCCGGTACTGCGTACCGTTGCGTACCACCAGAAAAAGAGCACTGAAGATACCTAACAGCGTGTTGGTCCTCCTCTAGCGCGAATAACAGCCTGTACACGCCGTGGCATCGACTCCACCAGATGCCGGAGATAATGTCAGCCATGCCTGTTGCAGCATTGTCCCCAACTCCGTCCAAGACGTCTGTCCAGTATCCATGGATCTTATATTCCGCTTCGTGGCATCCCTGAGGGCTTCCACAGGGTTTAAATCCGAGATATTGGGAGTCACTGGATGGTTCAAAACTCAGATGAGTGTTCCTCGAGCCATGCCTGGGTGGTAGCGACCCAGTGGGGCGGCGCATTGTCCTGCTGGAAAAGACCATCTGTCGTACGCGAAGGTCATGAAAGCGTGTAGGTGATCAGCCAGCACCTGCTAGTTGCTCGCAGTGGTTAAGAGCCTCTCCAGACACACTAAGGAACCTAATGTGTCCCATGAGAAGGTTCCCCAAACCATACGGGTCACCATCGCCGTGAAAGAGCAGACTTGGCAGAACGGGACCCTGGTCTCATGCTGTTGACGCTACACTCGCATCCTCCCGTCAGTTCAGTACAGCTGAAAACGGGAATAATCTGACTACCCGACGTTGCCCCACTCTGCAGAGTCCCGTTGTTGATGTTTCCGGTACCAGGCGAGGTGTAGTTTCTGATGACGAGCAGTCAACAGTGGCACAGGAGTAGGGTGTCGGCTCCCATAGCCTAGGGTGTGTTCGCTGACGCTGCTTGGGCCTCCGATATTTTACCCGGATGTGACCTTCGCCGCCGTTGCTGAGCGGTCGGTCTGTACGATCCTGGATATCAAAACGGCGTGTGGTCAGCCACATCTTGCTCTCTGGACGCTGGTATGACCGTCGATGGTATACTCGCGGTACACCCTTGATATGGTTGCCCTTGGGAATCCTAGGGATCTTATCACTTGGGAGATAGAATGACACATCTGTCTGGCGCCGACAATGCGTCCACAATCAAATTTGCTAGTATGAAATTCATAAATGTATCGGTACGGAGATCGAACCTGCGCCTCCTTGCTCCGGAGCCAGTTGTTTTAACCGACTAAACTACACCGACGGAATGAATCGCTGCAGATTTGTTGATTTGACACGTGCTTCTCCTCTGTAGTACGTCATACTCGGATCACCACGTTTACCCATGGTGGGTTTTATTTATTGGAGGTTTAACGACCACCGTGAGCAACTCAGTGGGCTATAAGCCAGCAAAAACACCAAGTGCTGGAAAACTGCTGGCAGTGATGGGTCACTGCTGGCTGAAATCTGCCGCCCACGGCCCGGTAGCGGTCCGTCGGTGGCAGCGCTCTCAGTTGGCGAGCCATTGATGGCCCTGCAGCATCGCCGTGAATTGTGGGCCTCCAAGCAAGTGCCACTAGTGGCCCGTTGCTGGAAACCAATGCAACCCCAACAGCAAGTGGAAGCAACGGGACTGCGCATGCGCAGAAGCAATACTTGCTGTGTCTCTCATGGTACCAGTTAGTTGAAGACGACGCTATCGCTATCGTGTTCTTTTAGTGAATGTTAAGAAAAAATCCATATGTAGAGAGGCGAATTAATTTCCTAATGAAATTCCACATCGACGAAGATATCAGATTAAGCCATCAAATACTAGATTACAGCCATGAAATACACTCACTCTATTCCCATGAATAACAATTCATGGAATGGAGTGGGTGAATAACAAGAAAAAATTTGAAACCGCTTGAAACAAATGTCCTGGAAAACCATTAAAAAAACGTTTGTTGGAAAAAAAAGAAAATAATTATACGCGTACAAAATTTATTTATTATTTGAAAGAAAAAAAAAGCTACGCTTCGTGGATATAATGTACTCATCCATGGGTTGAATACACAAGACTGGAAGGAATTCGCTTCTAAAAATAACAAGAAGTAATATAAAATATATTTCCTCTTTAAAACAAATGTATCTTCGGACAACGGAAAGGAAAGATAAAACGTTAAAACTGTAACAAAAAGTGACATAAACCCGGGTAAATATATATTAATTCAACAATCTCCTTTCAAGATGACAAGGGCCGCCCCGGTGGCGCAGTGGTCTAAGGCGCTGGCCTCTGATCGTTCGTCCGTAAGGGGTCTGGGTTCGAATCCCGGTCAGGCATGGATGTTGTGTTTGTCTTACGGCACTGGCTCTCTCCCTTCCCTGGAACCAGTGACCCTAAATCAGGGACGGGCGACTGCTTATAGCCCATTGAGTTGCTCACGGTGGTCGCTAAACCTCCAATAAAAAAAAAAAAAAAAAAAAAAAAAAAAAAAAAAAGATGACAAGGACAGTACAAAACTTTGGAAAGCGGCTCTAAGTATGTATACTCCTTGAAAATGAGTGAAGTTCCCTTAAGGTAAAAAAAAAACTAGAGCTCAGTCGCTTGTGGGGACTCATTGCCGTTGAAAAAAATGTATAAATTATATGAAGCTGACTTTTATGAAAAATACCTCGCAATATTGTAAAATGAAAGAGGGAACCATTTGGTTTAAACATTCCGCACGAAACAGACAGCTTCAAGCACACGTTCGTGCGTGGAAAATTAGTCCAGTGGGTAGAGAGCTCAGCTCCCACGCCGACGGCCATTTTTCGTATCTACCCAGATCCAAACGGGCGTTTTTCCGGTCTGTTGAGAAAATTTCCCCAGCGCAGTGCTATAATTCACAAGTTTCGTAAGGGTAGAAAAAAAAAGTTGTAGCTTTGGGGAACTGCGGTTATCCTTGATTTTTATTTTTTATTTTTATGGCTACTACTGGGAAATTGGCGGACAAGATTCGGCAAGCCACCAGTTACATCACGTGGTTGCCGGCTGCCACTACCGGCAAACTAGCGGACCACATTAGGCTAGTCATCATTTCTGGCACGTGCTTGCAGGGCCGCTGAAGGGCCACTTGTGGCAGCTACTGCCTGTGATGGACAACTGATGGCCCTGTTGTGGCGTATGACAACTGATAGAGTGCCAACTGTTGGCCTGCTGTTGGCCTGAACTACTGGCCCTTCTGTTCGCTGCCCGGACATTTTATTGACGGTTCGGCAGCGGCAAGATAGTGCTGGGCTATTGCTGGCTGCCAGCAATGGTCCAGTGCTGGCCCAAAAAGACTCTTTTTGCTGGGAATTAGTCGCCCGTCCCTTCTTTAGGGCCACTGGTTGCAGGGAAGGGAAAGAGCCAGCGCTGAAAAAAAACAATATCCATGCCTCGCCGCGGGATTCGAACCCGGACCCGTCTCGGACGAATGGGAAGAAGCCAGCGCTTAGACCAGTGCACTACTGGGACGGCATTTAAGTTTTGGCAGCACCCCTATCTCTAATTATTTTTGAGTGTATGTTTTCTGCAAAGTATGGCTACCTTTAGGCACTAGATATAATTTCAAATAATTATTTTGTTTTACGTTAACTTTGTCTCTTTTCTGGCGAGTTACTGTACGTGCGAGAGTCGTGGCTTTGTTTCATACGCGTAAGCGTAGATATACAGCCTATTGTCAGTGGCGTAGCTACCATAAGGGGAGGTGATGCTGTCGCACTAGAGCTCAGTCGCTTGTGGGGACTCATTGCCGGCACAATAAGTTACGGAAAGGATGAAAGGTAGCAATGAAAATAATGACCTTACATTCGGGGTTGCAGGACGACTTCTGTATGACAAGCCCAAAGGTGAGACACAAAGCTCGTCCCACAGTAAGCCAATGGAACACAGTGGTGATATAAATATAGAGCATTATTGCTCTTATGGAGCACCAGCTGATCATCAGGTTAAGTCAGTTATTTTTCTTATTTTGAAAATAACTCCGAGAATGCATGTTCTTCCTGCCTTCGATTTCGCTCGTTTGAGCCGTATTCTACGAAAAGGCCCTTACGCGCGATGCCGTGCTTTTAATCTTGCCGACTGTCGGAGACAATGCTTTGTTCTCACGCTGTGTCCCGTCGATCATTTGCATACCGCATAGTTGTAGACGGCTGCATGATCAGTGGGTTGCCGCACTGATAACAAAAATCCGTGCTGCGTTCAGTGTTGAGAAAACAATGAAAAAATCCTTTCTTTAGTATTCATCCAAATATTGGTGAGTAGGCAATCTTATATTCTGTTCGATTACATGATAAGCTACCGGTATAGTATGTAAGAAAATATCGTATGTAAAATGAAATTCGTAGTAATGCATCTATGCATACCTGACATAACTATACGGTATTTCTACGGAACAGCGGAGCTCACTGCATGGCTCTTAACCAGACCCTAACATTGCCGGCTACGCTACTACCTATTGCTTATCAGTCTAGAAAAAAGGCTATCAAAATTACATAAAAGTCGGATCATACAGCAGCTGGGAAAAACTTCAGAAGACAACATACATATCACTAAGCTGTTCTCTGATATTCAGAGGTTAGCTCCCCAAAGAAATACAAACAACCAGACAAATTTCTAACTGATTATTCACAGTATCAAACTTCTCCATTTACAGAGACACACAACTCGGGCTTCACTGACATCCATCACACGATGTACACAACACCTTCTATACTTCATACTCATGTTTTTCTCATGCAGATGCTCCTGAATCTGATCCTCCCATGACTTCCTTGGCCTTCCTCTACCTTTCCTTCCTGTAACTTGGGCTAAACAAATTTCTTAGTAAGTATCTTATCACTCATTCTTTCTTCAGATCAATTACGTGAAAGGCTTAAGGTCTGAATATATTTTTCGATAAAATATTTAACTTCAGACGACAAGTAAAATGATTTATCGAAAAATACCTTAAGCCTTTCACGTAACTAAACCGAAAACAAATAATAGCGAGGAATTACAATCGTTTTCCTTTTCAAGATGATAAAAATCAACAGTAATAAATTAATTTTGTTGTGATCAGTTTTTCCCTACTGTTTGAATTCTTTCGAAAATCTATCTGCAGGAAGTCGGACAGCCCCTACTTTGCCAGCCCCTTAAGTCTGTCTACCCTGAGTAACAATCCAGCAACACTGGATGAATTTTAATATCTCGTCGCCTGCGAAAAACAAGATTCAGTATCGCCTGCTTTAATTACTCCAACCCTGTGTCCTTAAACAAGATGAATGCGAATATCTCGTAGATTGAAAAGTTTTATTTCTTGTTGGAATTCATCTTATTCTTTGTTGACTACAGAGAAGCACTGATAAAATTCTAAAATCGTGCGGAAAAGTTTTTCCAACTTTTGGAGGCTCTTAGGCGCCTGCCTATCCATAGCTGTCTTATTTTATCAGCGTTAAATGTTTCACTTCCCTTCCTTGTGGTACACAATAGTTGCCTTTTGGAAACGGCAGTAGCTCTTTCCCGCCGCCCCGGTGGCGCAGTGGTCTAAGCGATGGCCTCTGATCATTCGTCCGAACGGGGTCCGGCTTCGAATCCCGGTCAGGCATGTATGTTGTGTTTGTCTTACGGCACTGGCTCTTTCCCTTCCCTGGAACCAGTGACCCTAAATTAGGGACGTGCGACTGCTTATAGCGTATCGAGTTGCTCACGGTAGTCGTTGCCCCCTCCCTCTGCCACCTGAAAAAGAAAAGAAGTTGGCGCTATTTTCGTGACGTCACGACCGACGGACAAGTATCTGAAAGACTGTGACTGCACTGAAAGTCAGTGTTCAGAATCAATCACTAGTCGAAGAGGTTTTCACCGCAGGTCGTGGATTTCACAAAAAATTGTAAAATACAACTAATAAACGACTCATTTACCATGGACCGCTACATATGACATGGACACCGCATACCAGAGAACTCGTCTATTAAAACTAACTGCCGCCCCGATGGCGCAGTGGTCTAAGGCGCTGGCCTCTGATCATTGGTCCGTAAGGGGTCTGGGTTCGAATCCCGGTCAGGCATGGATGCTGTGTTTGTCTTACGGCACTGGCTCTCTCCCTTCCCTGGAACCAGTGACCCTAAATTAGGGACGGGCGACTGCTTATAGCCCATTGAGTTGCTCACGGTGGTCGTTAAGCCTACAATAAAAAAAACTAACTGGCAGCCCCTGTGGAGCAATGATCTAAGCGCTGGCTCCTTTTATTTATTTATTTTGATTTGAGGTTAAACGACCACTGTGAGCAACTAGATGTGCTATAAGCGGTTGCCCATTCCTAATTTAGGGCCACTGGTTCAAGGGAAGGGATTCGAACCCGAACCCATCTCGGATGAATGGTCAAAAGCCAGAGCTTAGACCACTGGACCACCGGGGAAGGGGAGGGGTGCCTGGCTTCTGACGGTTCAACCAAGATGGGTCAGGAGGCAAACTGCACACACGTAGAAGCATGGGGCAGTTTCTGCTAATCACAACGACCGTGTCGAATTGGTAACGCTTTCAGATGGTGAATTTTTTTAATTATTATTAAGGGTTTAACGACCACGGACAGAAACTCAATGATCTATAAGCAGTCTTCGTCCCTAATTTAGGGTCATTGTTTCAAGGGAAGGTAGAAAGCCAGTGCTGTAAGACAAACACAACATCCATACCTCACCGAGATCCGAACCCGGACCCATCTCGGACGAAAGGGTCATAAGCTAGCACTTAGACCACTGCGCCACCGGGTCAGCTGGTGGATCTTCACCTGCTTCTTCGCCTCTATACATTTACGTCTGTCATGGTCGTAGTTAGGTCTCAGAACCAGGGGGTGCTGAAAACTCATCTGGGGGGTCTCTGTGTTCAACGACAAACCGTATTCATCCACGAATAAAGATGCAAAATTTTGTAGTTTCGCACCTTTAATTTTTTTTTGATTGGAGGTTTAACGACCACCGTGAGCAACTCAATGGGCTATAAGCAGTCGCCCGTCCCTAATTTAGGGTCACTGGTTCCAGGGAAGGGAGAGAGCTAGTGCCGTAAGACAAACACAACATCCATGCCTGACCGGGATTCGAACCCGGACCCCTTACGGACGAATGATCAGAGGCAAGCGCCTTACACCACTGCGCCACCGGGGTGGCGTACCTTTGATTAATTTACTTCACTAGCAAAAAATTTCTCCGTGTCGAAAATTTAAAAAAAAATCTAAATATGAAAAGGGAAGGGGATTTTGAACTTTCTTCAAATATAAAAAATAAATCTCACTGTCGTATCATAATTTATTGGACGCTAGTTGAGTTGAAGGGACATTATCGCTGGAGGAAAGATAACTCCAGACTAGCATGAAAAAAACTATTTTTTTTTTAGTTTATTATTCCGGTTCCTTTCTGTGGATTCACGCATTTGCATCGAGGATTTATTGATGCCAAATTTCGGCTCTTTCTTTTCCATCTGTAATCCCACATTCTCCATCGCTGGTGATCGGAGGTTTCTCTTCGTACCTGTAACGTATACTCTCGATTCACTTTCCTTTTGATTTTTACTATCTCTGGTTATTTTATTTTACTATGTAAATTATCTTCTTACTGAACGAGATGTTATTTCTCCCGCTGAATGAGATCTGGCAATGAGTGTAAGTCATGACGTGGTGGTAGCCAGTATAAATAGGCGCGTTCAACGATACGTAGAGAGAGCGTTTGTTTATGTGGAGAGAGCTTTTTGTTGATGTGCGTAGGGAGAGCTGTTGTTGTACGAAGTGAGCTGTGGTTTATGTGTCAGAAAGCTGTTGTTGTATAAAGAGATCTTCGTTTATGTGAGAGCCAAAAGTTTACCAAATAAAAGATTGTCATTCGTAAGTACGTCTTTCTCAGTTCATAGTTTTGTCATATCTCTGTCTGGCTGTTAGGTTTATTTCATTAAGTGTTATTAGTAACAACCAGAATAAGACTTTATTCATCTTAATTACTACTACAACAATACTACCAGTTATAAGCTTGTTCATTATTATTACTACATTACTAGCAGGAAAGTTTATTCATGATATAAATAATTAACAAAACAACAACCATTTGAGCAACCATTAGAAGAAGCATTAGCTTAGAAGAAGCTGAATTCATTATAATTCAGTAGCAGAAGCGTTATATTCATTATAATTAGCTTAGTAAAAGGATATTCATTATATACCGTAGTCAACAGCCAAACCTCATTCCCTATTCAAAAATAAAGAAACCTCAGATCCCCCCCCTAAAAAAACGTTTCCCACACATGCATCGCAGCACCCCTTCCTACTGAATGCAAAATGAACAGGAAGAAATCGAAAGCGCTCTCTCTCTCTCTCTCTTCCTGTATTTTTTTGTAATGATCTTTTGTGTTTTGTGTCTGTCACAAAGAAAAAAAAAAGTATTTCTCTCTTTCATGACCTTTAGCAGCAATAAGTCCGGTGCTCATGTGGCCGAGTTGTTCCTACTGGTTCATATCGAGAAGTAATTTCTTTTGAGTTATCCATCGTTTGTCCTGTACCATTTAAATTTTTTTAAACACGTGTAATTTGTGAATAAATAAGGTAGAGTGTTTATACTTATAATGAAATACAGTACAACAGAAATTTATAATAAGGAGACGTTGCTGTAAAATTTTTGAAAATAGACGTTGCTGTAAATTCTTTGAACTTTTATCTTCCGTGGTTTATGAAATTTTTATAAACCACGGAAAATAAAAGTTCGGAGAATCCTGGAAACGTCTATTTTCCAGGTGGGTGAGATTCTTCGTTGCCTTGCAGGAGGGGCTGCACCTACTGTAACTCCCCATTAACTACGGCCCTGGCCATGGTAAACATAAACACACTGCCATATTTGCAATGCACTTTTGTTGTGTGATTCTTAATGTAAGGAATTCATATATTCGTTCTGATATGATCGTCATTCTTTTTGACACCAAATCTTGCACTATGCTGTTGGGTTTTGTCTGCACCACGTAATGGTGTACCTTTTCTCAGAAAGTGGTGCAGCTTGTGTAGCACCACTTTTTTTTGCAACCCACAACAAAAATTTTAACAGTGTAACTTTGGTCGCAAATGGTGAATTTCTGGTATGTTGTGTGATTCACAGAGTAAGGAGTAGCTGCTATTTATTAAGTAAATGTACCCCACTTCATTTCATCTGTTTATAATATATCTGATCCAAATGCTTTCTTTTTTACTAAAAATATCGTATATATTTTTCAAAACAGGCTATTATCATTCATATGGTATCCAACACTTCAGTAATCGGATATCACGGAAAACTTAATCATAAATAAAATATTTTTAGGGTATAGTACAGTAGTTTGAAATATCAGAAATTTTGCAATATGTAAATTTTGAAGATGACAATCCGATTTCTGGCGACCATCCTTGTCACATTTTACGCCAAAAATCGGATTGTCATCTTCAAAATTTGTATTATATGGTGTAATCCCGTATTTATCTCATGACAATATGTAAAACTTTGGCATTTGTTTTCAAGGAAAGATTTTAATACGAAATTTCAGGGAATTATCTTTTTTCTCGTGGTGGCACAGACAGGGCCGTAACCAGCGGAAAGTAATGGGGTGGTATTTGTTGGAAGCGGGGGGGGCAGACCAAATTCAGGCTTATCTGAAATGATATCCACACTCATGCTATGCAGTAGAGCTCATATATCAAAGGAAGAATAAATTTGTGTCTTAGGACTATATAAAAGAAATTTTGGGTCTCCTTCCTCGTTCAGCCGCCAAACAGTTATAAAACCGAATGATAGATGGCAGAATGTCAGCACTTATTCCTCTGATCTCGTGCTTTGTCCTCCTCTCCTCTCGCGCAGTACGTGTTACCTCCAGTGTGTTGTGTAGTTGGTTGTTTAGATGTTCCGAGAGGAATTTATATGGCCATTTACAATATATACATACATACATACATACATACATACATACAGGGTGTCCCATAAAAGCGTAACCAATTTCAAATAATCATAACAGTTTTAATATAAATGATCTCAATACACAACTTGTTTTAATTGACAGAACAGATCGTGAAGTTTTATACTGTAGATATTCGACATGGGAGCCCTTTGTCACCCGAACGATGTCTAAACAGAATCCAAGTTCCAACCATGTTCTTTCGAGACTGTGCGTATTAACTTTCTACAGTGCGTGTGTAATCCTCCTATTTAGGTCACCAATGTCTGCAACGGGGGGTGCTGTAAACCTCACACTTGATGAATCTCCATAAAAAAAAAGTCACAGTGTTAAGTCCGGCGAGTGTGGGGGCCATGCAATGGGACCACCACGCCCAATCCATCGATTGGGAAATTTCTAGAGACCTCCTCACAACAAAAGCCCAATAAGGATAAGGTGGCGCCCCATCTTGTTGGAAAATGACCAGAGTTGCAAGTTCATCCAACAGGGGATACAGAAGCTGCTCAGTAATGCCCAGGTAATTATCAGGTTTCACGGTAGCTTCCTGATAGAAACAGGGATCAATAGCACGGTCGACCATTATGTCACACCAAACATTCACTTTTGGGCTAGCATGTTCATGTTTCATTGTGCAATGCGGGTGTTCAGTTCCCCAAATTCTCACATTTTGTTTATTAACCTTTCCAGAAACATGGAAAGTGCACTCATCCGAGAAACAGATTTGTCTCAGGAAAGATTCAGCACTTGCAATGTTCTCCAACATCCAGTGGCGGCTCGTGATAAGCTGAGATGGGGGGGGGGGTCTGCATCTCAATTTTGTAGATATTATGATACACTTCAAAAGTTAAGTTACTGCGCCTGTGCTGATGCGGTCCGTTTAATAATAACAATAATATATACTGATCGAAAGTGTTTTTTTTTTACAAGAAATTAATATTTAGATTGTATATTTAGCAATTGATAGGGAAAATGTAAAAGTACCGATACCTAAATTAGGCAACAAATATTAAGCGATGGCCACATTGTCACATTTATGAAGAAAATAATCGACCTATAAAACTTCGTCGGATGCATTATTTCTTAAAATGAAATTAATTAATCAGTGCATCCTTCCAGTTCTTGCGCATGGAGCACAGACATGGACCTCAACTAAAATAGACATACAGACGTTGCAGACAACTGAAAACAGCATGTAGAGATGCATGTTTGATGTTACCTGGAAAGATACAAATAGGAACTCGTGGATCGGGGAAATGACAAGAGTGGAAGACATGGTCAAAATTACTGAAATTGCAATGGGATGAACATATTGCTAGAAGAAAGAACCACCGACGGAGAGTTGAAATATTGAACTGGATAACAAGGGAGAAAACAATACCCAGAAGATGACAAAAGGGAGATGGGTACATGAAATTCGAAAGCATGAAAGAAACTGACTCAAGGCAGACTGTTGTGGAAGAAGAAACTTTGAGACTTTCATCCGCAGCAGTGGTTTGAAAGTGGTTGCAAATTATATATACATGCATATACTGTACGTATATAAGGACAAAAAATTTAAAAAATTAATGCTTGTGCCAGTGGAGACACACTCAAGGTCATGTACGCGTTCTCAAGTGTCTCATTGTGACCCCTAGAAATATGAGAATAAATATTTTTTCTTCTGATACACTCCCTTAGGAACTTCGACTTGATACCGACTACGGCAACTTGGATGGCGATGAAAAATATTTTGTGGAATTTTGAAGGGTCTGCCAGAATTTTGCGATGCGTTGTTATTGCGATACTCACACACCGGTATTCTCTTTAATAAAAACGGATTGCAAACATATTCAGTCGAGTTTTAATTCTGAAGGCATCATGATAACAATTTAGTGTAGAAAAATTTGTTTTCCAAAATTTACCAACTTCGTAAATTTTCTAAACAATGATATCTGATTAAATGTTCTTTTCAAAGTAATTAAGTACACTACCTCAATTGAAATGCGCAGCTGATTTTGGGGAGGGAGGGGGGATGTAACAGAAAAATAAAATGTATCCAGTGGAGTGACTTCAATGATTTTTGGTGAATAAAAATTTACGTGAGTTTAAAAGCGAAAACTTCGCTGTGCTTGGTAAGTGAAGAAATAAATTTTGTGCAAGTATTTCGCTGCAGAAATTAGTATCTCTCTCTCTTTCTCTTTTTTTTTTTTTTTTTTTCAATTTATCTAATACTGAACTATTTTTAATCGCAATTTGTTCACTTGGCCATTTTGACAAGAAGAGAAAATATAAGTAAAACTTTTTTTGCAAAAGTCCCGGCAACTGAGTATTTGTTAATAGATGGGAGCAACATTGTTGTTGGAATTATTTCGTTGAATAAAAGCAGGAACAAACCAAAAATTGGAAGAAAAAAAAACCTAGGTTGAGAAATTAATTCAAACGTACTTTATTTAATACTTTATTTCAACATTCGTCATTATTTTTAACTCATTCCTCTATTTTATGTTTTATTGGGAAGCACAAGAACCGTATTATTCAACAAAGCACACAGGCCCGGCGATGCATTCCCACCCAACGAAAGACTGCATTCGCGAGCAACCCTGCTAGCTAGCCGCTCCGGTGGCACAGTGGTCTAAGGCGCTGGCCTCTGATCATTCGTCCGTAAGGGGTCCGGGTTCGAATCCCGGTCAGGCATGGATGTTGTGTTTGTCTTACGGCACTGGCTCTCTCCCTCCCTGGAACCAGTGACCCTAAATTAGGGACGGGCGACTGCTTATAGCCCATTGAGTTGCTCACGGTGGTCGTTAAACCTCCAATCAAAAAAAAACCCTGCTAGCGAGAGTTGCCATGAATGCAGTCCCAAGGGAAGTTTTATTCAAAAGAAACGAACTGATGTGGGAATAAGCAGAGTTTCCCACATGAGTTGGTTTCAATAGCCGACAGGGCGGCAGGGAACGCAGTCCGTGACGTTCTTCCCGCTCCCACTGGTGTTATGCAGGGAAAACTTCCAGCTGAGTTCAGAAAACTGCAGTCGTGGCATTATGCTGGGAAAACTTACAGCGGTGTTCACAAAACTTCTCTCTCTCGGCACGGCATGAAAAAAAACTGCTTTGGGTAGGGGCTGCAGCCCCACAGCCCCATAGCAGGAGCCGCCCCTGCCAACATCTCTTCTGCAAACTGTTTACGTTCCACATGATTATCTGGGGTTATATGGGTTATCTGCAGTTTATACTGGTGCATTTCTAATCTCTGACGTAACACTGTGTGCACTGACGACTTGGGGATGGCCAGCTGTCGTGTTGCTTGTCTAATTGACTTTCCAGGGCTACGAGTAAATGTTTGTCTCACAACCTCCTCCCTTTCTGGAACCAGAGATGGGCGTCCGGGGCTTTTCTTTGTAAGGACGCTACCAGTTTCCTTGAATGACTTGTACTACTTTCTGATGATGTTACGTGTAGGAGGTTTGCTCCCATATTTTGTTCTGAAATTCCGCTGAACCTGCGTTTCGGATCGTTTTTCAATAAACCGTTCCACAATCTGTGTTCGTCGTAGGATCCATTGGGTACATTACTAGAAAACCTGAGGGTATTCCTTACCACCTACAAAAAACAGAATGCTGATATTAGTTTTGTATCCAAATTTATCATTTGAAATTGGTTACACCTTTTAGGAACACCCTGTATATATATATATACATACAGTCGAGTCACATTATTGTGACCACCTCATACTTTCGACGTAAACAGCGCGTACCCAAAAAAAGAAGGCACATGTCGTGAGCTGGCTTGGAAGGAAAATATAAAGAGTGCTGTAGACATTCTTAAAACATATCACTCGTTGCTGTCATGGATAAAAGGAGCGATTTATCAGATTTGCAAAAACGGATGATTATCGGCTTTCGGGCCAAGGGTGGCAGTATTTCTGAAACAGTGCAGTTTGTGAACAGTTTGCGTGCTGCTGTGGTTAAAGTGTATCGTGATTGGCGAAATGGCACCATAGCGAATAAGTGACTGGGAACTGCGGAGCACCACGTGTCATTGATGTGAGAGGTGAACTTGGGCTTCGAATGTGCGTGAGGGCCAATCGACACTCTACAGTGGAGCAACTCACAGGCCGAATGAACCAGGGGCAACCGGAAGTGTCTAAAGCGACAGTTTAGCAAACCCTGCTACGTATGGGGCTCCGATGCAGACGGATGGTCACTGCACCTATGCTAACGAAAGTGCATCGGCAGAAAAGGCTTACATTTGCACGGCAGTATCGGAATTGGACCTACGCTGATTGGCAAAGGATTGTCTTCTCCGATGAGTCACGTTTTCTGCTTCATCGAACGGATGGACATTGGTGTATAAAGCGAGAAACGTCAAAGAACAAACCCTCTTCAACCATTGCTGGAAGAATACAAGCTGGTTTAGGCAGCGTTATCGTCTGGGAAACGTTTTCGTGGCATTCTCTGGGTCCACTCATACCTGTGGAACTAAGGCACTATAGACCGAATTCATTACGAATCCATCCTGGCAGACCACGTACACCAATACTTACTGATTGTCTTCCCTGGGGCGATGGGATCTTCCAGCACGACAATGCGTCGTACCACCTAGCTAGAAATGTCCGAGAGTGGTTGGAAGAGCACGATGAAGACTTCAAAGTACTTTCCTGGCCCCCTAATTCTTCAGACTTAAACTCAATTGAGCATCTGTTGGACCATCTCGATCGTGTAATTTGCTCTATGGATCCTCCACCACGCACCCTCCAGCAGCTGTCAGATGCACTGCAGTCAGTATGGTTCCACATACCTGTGAACACCTTCCATCACGTTATTGAGTCACTCCTAGTCCGTCTAGCTGCTGTCGGCGCTGCACACGGCCGTTACTCTGGATATTAGTTGGTGGTCACAATAATGTGACTCGATCGTGTATATATTATATTATATTATATTATATTATATTATATTATATTATATTATATTATGATTTACATTGGCAGTACGTCAGCGCTCACTCTTCTCCTTTAATCCTGGTATTTCTCCTCCTCTCATCTCGTGTGGTACGTGTTAGCTCCGGTGTGTTGTGCAGTTGGTGTGTTTTGTAGATGATTCCCAGGAAAATTTACACTAATGAAGATATATTATATACAAGAACTATTCGGATTTCAACATCCGTTGCAACGTAGCGCGATGTAAGCTCAGTAGCCAGTTCACGCATGTGTCATAGCATCACGTGATACTTTCCCTCTCCACAAGCCACGCGATCGGTCTATAACGAAGTAAATTTCTCCGTCATTTCTGTCCGCGCCAGGATTCGAACCCGGATCCCCTCATTCCGGAATAAGTCACTCTACCAATTGAGCTACGCGGACGTTTATTCTGATTGCTATGTGCCTTTATGTCGTGTGCGTCCTTCTAGCAGGTACGTCACATCATCTCCCTCTTTTTTTTTTTTTTTTTTTCGAAGCGCTGGATAAGGGATTCTCTGATTTTTCCTATCTCGCGGTGTGGAAAGAACATCACACCAATGCGAGATTTTGAACGGCCGGGTCATCTGGATAGTTCGGGCGCCATTATAACGAAGTAAATTTCTCCGTCATTTCTGTCCGCGCCAGGATTCGAACCCGGATTCCCTCATTCCGGAATAAGTCACTCTACCAATTGAGCTACGCGGACGTTTATTCTGATTGCTATGTGCCTTTATGTCGTATGCGTCCTTCTGGCAGGTACGTCACAGGTCATCTGGCGTTAGTTCTCTGTGTCGTACGCAAATGGCCGTAGAGACGAATAATCATGTGTGCTACAATCAACGCTCACGCCAACTATGAATTTGTGCTGTCATCCGGTTTTTTCACGCTGAAGGGAAAAGTGCCGAAGAAATTCAGTGGACAATGAGTGTATGTACGGTGCGAACCTTGTGAGTGAAGGATGTGTGAGAGTGGTGTAGAAAATTTAGAGATGGGCGAACAGACGTTTACGATGAAGGGGGTCAAAGTCGGCGATCCGAAGTGACTGATGAACTTGTTCAAAGTGTTGACCAAAAAGTGCACGAAAGTCGTCGCTTCACAATATCAGAGCTATTGTGTGATTTTCTCCAAATTTCCCGAAGTGTTCTGTACGAGATCATTTCAGGTAAGCTAAACTACCGCAAGTTCTGTGCCAGATGGGCACCAAAAATGCTTACCGATGTGAGCAAAATGCATAGAATGGGATCGGCTTCGACATTCTCGGAGCGTTACACAGAAGTTGAGGATGAATTTCTTGGCCATATCGTAACGGGTGATGAAACGTGGGTTCATTTTGTGAATGTCGAACGCAAAGAGAAGTCAAAGCAGTGGATGCACACACATTCACCAAACAAGCCCAAAAAGTTCAAACGAACGCTTTCACAGAAAAAGCTGGTATCAACCGTTTTCTGGGTCGGAAAGGTGCTTCTGACTGACTTCATGGAACCAGGAATCACAACAACGGCAGAGAGGTTCTTGGAAACACTCAGAAAATTGCGCAGGGCAATTCAGAATAAAAGGAGAGGAATGCTAACGTGTTCAAGTAAATTGTAGAAGCAATAGTTGTCAGAAGCACGATTCACAAACACTTTAGCCGAGTTAAACTGCAGAGATAAAAAGATTTTATTTACAATTTAAAATCAACTAAATGACACAGGCAAGATCTTTCACAGCCGCATCATCTGGCCAAATCAGCGACACTGGTGTGCAGGTACAGTATTATATTATCTCCCAACAATTCCCACAGGCTTGTTCAAATTGCCAGATAACTGAAAAACTGATCATTGCACAGAAAAGGTAAAATTTCACCACTTTCACAAACCTGGGAATTTTTCTTTGATCAAATCTACTTAGTTTGTATCATTTTGTTTAAATTCTATTTTTGGCTTTATTACGATACACCAAAGACCTTTAAGATACACTGACATCAAGGCAGCTGAAAATAAAAAAACCCAAAATATCTTTCAGAAATGAGCATAAATACATACATACGGTGCATAGTGTAACTGAGTAAACAACAGGTAAATGAAAAAAACAAAAACAAAATGACAAGAAAAACCGCAGTTTGTTGTTTACAATTTGTTTTCTTTTCTTTTATTTTTCAAAACGGTTTATCCTCTACATACACATTCATAATTACATCTATACATACATAATTGTGATTGTCAACAGTCAAAATTTATGTGTAACTTTTCCGCTATTTTTCAGTAATTCAGTGCACCATTTTTAATTAAAACTCAGGAACATATTATACATTGTATTAATAGTTTTACTTCAAAGTAGGTTTCCATTTCAGAAAGTTCAGCTTTATCTTTTGATGATGACATCCAGTAAAGCCAATAATCAATAAATAGAAGTAAGTGAAAATGAATGAGACACCTACAAATTTTTGCTGCTTCACTTGGCACGTGGGTATAAGTGTGCAGTTAACTTTTCACGTGTGTAGTTTAATATCTCACAAGTGTATGATCTACTTTAAATATTCTTCCCAATAACATTTTATTAGACAGCATATCATAAAAATAAGTAACTTTCTGTTTACCTACAAAACTTCTGTTCGTTATACAGGCAGATTTTGAAGATTCACATAATTTAGTGTACCAGTGCCTGTACAAAAGAATATAAGTAAACTTCCGTTATTTATTTATTTTTTTACAGAAAATCGGCAAGTATTTATAAAATAAAATAATTCACTTTACAGTTATATATAAACAATTGTACATACTTTGTCTTGAAACAATTCTAATCAATTGTTCACGTAATCGCAGATCCCTGGGGACCTAGTGGGAACTTGTCACACGATGTTTGCTGCCTGAAGAAGAACCAGGAAGAGTGCAGTGTAGCATTGTTACATCTAGTGATAAGATCGTTATTTTCACGGTAATAAATATCCAAAACAAAATACTAATTCATAAAACCAAATGACTGCCTAACAATCGCCAAATCGCAACGCCGCCCCGGTGGCGCAGTGGTCTAAGGCGCTGGCCTCTGATCATTCGTCCGTAAGGGGTCCGGGTTCGAATCCCGGTGAGGCATGGATGTTGTGTTTGTCTTACGGCACTGGCTCCCTCCCTTCCCTGGAACCAGTGACCCTAAATTAGGGACGGGCGACTGCTTATAGCCCATTGAGTTGCTCACGGTGGTCGTTAAACCTCCAATCAAAAAAAAAAAAAAAAAAAAATCGCAACGTGATAAGCTACTGAACGTAGTAAGAATAAAGCGAGGCTCAGCCAAGGAAGTTAGAATTAACCTCCTTGGGCTCAGCTTGCCTCCAATGACATCTAGCGAGCATTAAAGGCAAAAGGTGTTTTCCAGTTTTTCGCAATTACGGAAGGCATTTATTACAGTCTGATTTCATCAAATGAGCGTGACTTAAACACAGGTGGAGCCACGGTCTCTGTTTTTCCTATGTCAACAAAAGTGCAAACTATTACAATGTGATCGTTGCTCTGTTCTCTGTGATGTTTGACAGCTTTCTCAATCTGTTGTTTATTTCAGAGTCAGCTGTTCAGCTGATTGAATCAGGTTTCGTTGACATTCTCATGGCAAAAGTAGTTCACAGTAGTGTTTTATCTAAGTACTGTTTTAAAATTATATTGCTTGGAGAATACAACGTTGGAAAGTCATCCATTTTTTGTCGTTTTAAGGGTGATGATTTCAAGGAGCATACCAGACTGACCATCGGTACTGACAGCCACAGCAAATTAGTTTCTATTGGTGGAGAAAATGTTACCGTGAGTTGTCCCCTTTTTATTCAATGGAGCGTGTCGGCTGAGTATATGTTGTTATATACTGTATATTATAAAGGTTGCTGTGTGCGAATTCAGCATTAGGTTGGGGTTTCACTAGAACACCTTGAACTGGTAATCTGTTCAAGATTTAATGACATGGGAAAAGTTGAGAATATCGTGATAGATACCTGTAGAAGTAGTTTATGTACAGGCGGGCTCATATTTAGGATATGTTACGGTCCCCTTCTCACCTCACAGCATTGTCAGATATGAGATTGTAAAACTTATACAAAACGCTCATAATGAATTTCTGTTTTTTGATTGGAGGTTTAACTACCACCATCATAAGTAACTCAATTGGCTATAAGCAGTCGCCTGTCCCTAATTTAGGGTCACTGGTTCCAGGGAAGGGAGAGAGCCAGTGCCATAAGACAAACACAACATCCATGCCTCACTGGGGCCGCCCCGGTGGCGCAGTGGTCTAAGCGATGGCCTCTGATCATTCGTCCGTAAGGGGTCCGGGTTCGAATCCCGGTCAGGCATGGATGTTGTGTTTGTCTTACGGCACTGGCTCTCTCCCTTCCCTGGAACCAGTGACCCTAAATTAGGGACGGGCGACTGCTTATAGCCCATTGAGTTGCTCACGGTGGTCGTTAAACCTCCAAACAAAAAAAAAAAAAAAAATTTCAAGGAGCATACCAGACTGACCATCGGTACTGACAGCCACAGAAAATTAGTTTCTATTGGTGGAGAAAATGTTACCGTGAGTTGTCCCCTTTTTATTCAATGGAGCGTGTCGGCTGAGTATATGTTGTTATATACTGTATATTATAAAGGTTGCTGTGTGCGAATTCAGCATTAGGTTGGGGTTTCACTAGAACACCTTGAACTGGTAATCTGTTCAAGATTTAATGACATGGGAAAAGTTGAGAATATCGTGATAGATACCTGTAGAAGTAGTTTATGTACAGGCGGGCTCATATTTAGGATATGTTACGGTCCCCTTCTCACCTCACAGCATTGTCAGATATGAGATTGTAAAACTTATACAAAACGCTCATAATGAATTTCTGTTTTTTGATTGGAGGTTTAACTACCACCATCATAAGTAACTCAATTGGCTATAAGCAGTCGCCTGTCCCTAATTTAGGGTCACTGGTTCCAGGGAAGGGAGAGAGCCAGTGCCATAAGACAAACACAACATCCATGCCTCACTGGGGCCGCCCCGGTGGCGCAGTGGTCTAAGCGATGGCCTCTGATCATTCGTCCGTAAGGGGTCCGGGTTCGAATCCCGGTCAGGCATGGATGTTGTGTTTGTCTTACGGCACTGGCTCTCTCCTTCCCTGGAACCAGTGACCCTAAATTAGGGACGGGCGACTGCTTATAGCCCATTGAGTTGCTCACAGTGGTCGTTAAACCTCCAATAAAAAATAATAAAAATGCCTCACCGGGATTCGAACCCGGACCCCTTTAGGACGAATGATCAGAAGCCATCGCTTAGACCACTGCACCACCAGGGCGGCAAATTAATTTTCAATTTTATTGAAATATTTTAACAATTGAATAAATGATAAAAACTGGAAAATTTACAAGTTTATAAAAATATTCTGCAGAAAAATATCCCTGTACAACAATTATTTTGATGTCCATACTGTAGTCCGATAAATAAAAAGTCTGAAGTAAAGATATATGTCGAAGCACTGAAAAAGTCATTGTAAAAATAAATCTCTTTTATGGAGCTTACCTCAGTTATAGAAGTAGTTTCCTCCTAGCCTTAGTATTTGCAAATGAATTTATTACTACTTCAAATTCCAGTTTCACTGTAATGACTGGTTCTACGGCAAGTACTCTAAATTGATGAGTCATTCTGGAGTTTGGGCAGGTCGTAGAAAAGTTTTCATCTTTTACAGAGCTGAAAATATGTGTGTGTGCGTGTGATTTTTCAACAGAACTGTTTGTTGCAGGAGTACAATTGTAAATCTTGAGGGCAGTGTACACATTTGGGTAGACATCTTTAACCCTTTCCACTCAAATAACATTTCACCCATACTTTCTTTTTTTTTTTTTTTTTTTTTTACTGCCGTAGATTCCACAATTTAGCTGCAAAAGTTCAGCTTTGGAAAGCTTGATGCAAAAAAATGTCTTGCCAGCCCTGCTATCGAGGCATCATTAGCAGGATGAGTGACATTCGACATGTTCAGCAATTTTGTAATGTTGGGTGTCACCCAACCATCAAGCGGAAAGGGTTAAGGGTTTTTTTTTTAGTAATATCTTGCAAAGAAATGGAAAAGTGGATAGCTTTTGATCTTGTTCTTTCTTTATACTGAGTAGATGGGCTCAGTTAGATTTTGGAGAAATGAAAACCTTGAATTGAACTTTCTGTAGACATCGAGTCTCTTCAAGCCGCCCCGGTGGCGCGGTCTAAGCAATGGCTTCTCATCATTCGTCCGAAATGGGTCCAGGTTCGAATCCCGGTGAGGCATGGATGTTATGTTTGTCTTATGGCATTGGCTCTCTCCCTTTCCTGGAACCAGTGGCCCTAAATTAGGGACGGGCGACTGCTTATAGCCCATTGAGTTGCTCACGGTCATTAAATGTCCAATAAAAAAGTCTCTTCAACTCATTTTCAAGAGTGTATGATGTTAAAAAATATATATTGTTTTGTTTACTGGTTACACTCAAGTTTGCTATAGTTTTCTTATTTCAATATTATTTTGCTGCCCTGTGCAGCTGCATATGTTGCACATGCCTGAACATGAGCCTGTGTACAGGTGTCCTTAAGCATTTACTGATTTAAATTGTAGCATTGCCCATTACTGTGCAGAAAATTCAGTTCCTGATTCCAAAAACCATTCCTTAGTATTTTCTCATTTTGGATGTTTTTGTCTTTTTGATAGTATGTAATCATTATACATGATATTTTTTTGCATGCCTTGCACAAAGGGATTTGTGGAACAAGAACAAAAGAGTGTAAAAGGGCCTTGCTAATCGCACTGTAGCTTTGTGTGTTATTGGGCCCAAGTATGATTTCACCGAATTCTCTTGCTGCAAATTCCATACATGTAGAAATAATATTTTGAATTACAGTATTAGAAATAAATCTTCTGCAGGCCCGGCAGACCACTCAAATTTCTAAATCACTGGCCACCAAAATGCCCGCTGGTCCATGCAAAAGAAAAAAAGAAAAAAACCTTACACGTTTACAGTATATGCAGAAAATAATGTATCATTTCACTGGAGCTGTATTTCGCAAATTTCGAACAAAATGTGCACATGCATTCATACAAATAGTACTTAAAATTGAAACACAAAACATGCTACCCAGTGGTAGAAATCTGAGAAAAAAAAAAAAAAATTGCTGGTCTGCAGAACCAATGTATACCAGAAATGGCACAAATATTAACAAAGAAAGGTGACTTGATCACTCTAGTTACGTTAACTAAAACTTTTACAAAAAGTTCGTAAGTTGGAAGCTTTCGACCTTATCTTAGGTCTTCATCACGCCAATGGAGGACTAAGATTGTTGCCAGATTCTACATTTGAATTTTTCCTATTTTTGTTGCCAAAACTTAGAATTGATCTCCAGATCAACGGAATGTAGAGAGGAGATTCGGAGTTGCAAGTCATTGAGTTGAAAATAATTTCTATTATTTTCAACTCAATGACTTGCAACTCCGAATCTCCTCTCTACATTCCGTTGATCTGGAGATCAATTCTAAGTTTTGGCAACAAAAATAGGAAAAATTCAAATGTAGAATCTGGCAACAATCTTAGTCCTCCATTGGCGTGATGAAGACCTAAGATAAGGTCGAAAGCTTCCAACTTACGAACTTTTTGTAAAAGTTTTAGTTAACGTAACTAGCGTGATCAAGTCACCTTTCTTTGTTAATATTGTTACGTGTTTTGCCCATAATCGTCAGGCACAAATATTAATACATTGTGTATGTACAGGGTGCTAGTACCAAAGACAGTACACTGGCTATAAGGGCGCTGATGTGAAGCACTATACACTATCAGTGCACTGATTAATAAAGCACTTTGCTTCATTGAGAAACTGAGGAAGTTTTCCCATGTGGGCAGAAAGACACACTGGCACAGCCAGAGCATAAATGGTTCTTTAACCTCGTCTTGGAAAACATTATAAAAGACCCATACTCTGAAGTCACTACTGGTGCAAAAACATAGCATCTTAATCCAAATATTTTGAGTTCAACACCTTGGTTTCCTAGTCCAAAATTTTCATAAAACTTAAATATGGTTTGCAATTCCGATATTCAGCTTTTGAGTAGTAAATGAAACCTGGATTATTCAAAAAATGCCATAACAAAACCCAAAACCTGGATTATTATTTTTTTAAATCTGCTATATTAGCAAAACCTAGATATTTTGAAATCTGGTTCAATTCTTTATGAACTTACAAATTCCAAACTGAAAAAAAAAACACCATAGCAAAACCTGGATTATTTAAAAAAAACCCTGCTGTAGCAAAACCTGGATGTTTTGAAATCTGGTTCAATTCTTTAAGCTTACAAATCCCAAACTCAAAAAAAAAAAAAAAAAAACTGCCATCAAATTATTAAAAAAAACTAAAAAAAAAACTGTTATAGTGAAACCTGGATATTTTGAAATCTGGTTCAATTCTTATGGACTTACAAATTCCAAATTGAAAAAACAGCCTTACTAGCCGCCAGGGCAAGTAACATAAATTTTTCAGTGGTCCGACGGAATTTTTACTAGCCAATAACCAGCATACCACTGGATATACTATTAAAAAGCACCAATCACTTACCCTAAAGATCATGGTAATTTCCATCCACAACACACTTCCAGCACGTCAATTATCGTAATGTTGTTGGCCTTCAAAGGTTTACAGACATCTTGCTTACAATTCCTTCTTCCGGGGATGAAACATCATATTTTTTTTATTAATATTTGCTAGACAAACTACGCTGTTTTTTTTTTAGCTATATGAGATGTAACTATAGCTCGTCAATTCCATAAAAACCACACAAGCATACTACTCATTCATACATTCAATTAAAAAAACTATGTACATATTTACACATTACATTCCTAGGTGGTTAAACCTTTGTCAACTGTGAGTAACAAAATGCTCCATCTGTTTCAAAACCCCTGCCACTCCCACTGCAAGTGTCACACTCATTCAGCCCTTCACACACAATCATCTAGCGCTTTCAACAGACTACTGTCGTCCTCAGGAGGCAGGTGTGTCTCACCCGCCCACCACAGCTCAAGTCAGCAGAGCCATCGAGGCACTGGCTCCAGTCGCAATCTCTGAATCTTTGTGTCTCTGGCGCCATCTATTGTCATTGCTGCTCTCTTTTCTTTTTTTCCTTCTAAGCTGTTGTTCAATTTTTATTAATAACACTTTATAATTTTCCTGTATAATGAAATTTCTTTCGCATTCTAAAGGCTTTTTTCAGAAAACACAGTTGATTAAAGCACAATAAAAAATTTTAAGTCCCATTTTAAGGTCTTGCTTTCCAAAGAATGTGTGCCTTTAAGTTATATTTTTATTAATAAAAATTGAACAACAGCTTAGAAGGAAAAAAAGAAAAGAGAGCAGCAATGACAATAGATGGCGCCAGAGACACAAAGATTCAGAGATTGCGACTGGAGCCTGTGCCTCGATGGCTCTGCTCACTTGAGCTGTGGTGGGCGGGTGAGACACACCTGCCTCCTGAGGACGACAGTAGTCTGTTGAAAGCGCTAGAAGATTGTGTGTGAAGGGCTGAATGAGTGTGACACTTGCAGTGGGAGTGGCAGGGGTTTTGAAACAGATGGAGCATTTTGTTACTCACAGTTGACAAAGGTTTAACCACCTAGGAATGTAATGTTGTGTAAATATGTACATAGTTTTTAATTGAATGTATGAATGAGTAGTATGCTTGTATGGTTTTTATGGAATTGACGAGCTATAGTTACATCTCATATGGCTAAAAAAACCAGCATAGTTTGTCTAGCAAATAATAATAAAAAAAAACGATGTTTCATCCCCGGAAGAAGGAATCGTAAGCAAGATGTCTGTAAACCTTTGAAGGCCAACAACATTACGATAATTGACGTGCTGGAAGTGTGTTGTGGATGGAAATTACCATGATCTTTAGGGTAAGTGATTGGTGCTTTTTAATAGTATATCATTTATGAATTGCACATAAACTATGCGCACTTTGCAGGGGTTTAATACCTTAAAAGTGCAAATATAATAATACCACTGGATAATTCGAACATTGAATTATATGCAAAATCTATTGACAACCCTTATAATACGTGTTGCTGCAGATGATTGTTTAAAACTGTGCCGGGCATTTGACTCTTAGGCTTATTTTTAAAATTTTACAGATTTTCAGAACAGTGTTTGTGCCTTGTCCATAAGTACAGGGTGTTTCACTTGCTCTTGGCCCCTGATTTTCCCTCATAACTTTAAAGTATGAACGTAATTCAGTGAAATTTGACACAGACCTACCTTGGAGTATGATAAGACTGGTCAGCAAACTGCTGAGGACAGCAAACATGCAATTGACCTTCACTTCATGCAGGCGTGATATGCGGGCTAGAGAGTAGCGAGTGGTGGTGTTGCTCTCTAGCTGTGTTCTGCGCCTCAGTGAAGTGAAGGCCAATTGCATGTTCCCTTCCTTGGCAGTTGGTATGACGCATCTGACTGTGCTGTTGTTATGGGATTGTCAAAGTCATTGTGGCTTCCTGTTATGAACAATTACAGTATTAACCAGTACACAGTGGAACAGCGCATGTTTATTGTCCACATGTACTGAAAAACTGCGTTGATAAAGGAATGCCAAAGACAATTTGTTGCGCAGTTTGGAGTTCAGAAACCACTGGCAAAATCCTGTATTCAGTATCTGGTAAAAAAACTGGAAACCATGGGAACATTGTTGGATGTCCGCGAAAGAAGGCGTCTAAAAAGTGCCAGAAGCTACAGTGCAGGAAGCAAAAAACAGACTGCTGGCCTCCCCACAGAAGTCTTTGCATAAACTGTCGCAGGAGATGGGGGTTTCCACAAGCACGTGTCAACGTGCTGCAAAAAAGCAAAGCTGCATGCATATTGAGTTACTGCTGTGTAAGAATTAAAACCTCCCAGCGAACAGAAGAGACTGAATTACTGTCATTGGTTCCAGCAGTTTGTCAATGCACATCCAAGAATACTGGACTGCATGTGGTTCTCCAATGAGGTGTGGTACCACCTAAATGGGCTTGTCAATTCCCAGAATAGCCATATTTGGGCTAGTGAGAATTCTAACATCGTGAATGAGACACCTCTTCATGATGAAAAAAATTGGGGTGTGGTGTGCTCTGTCGCTGTGCCACATTATTTACCCAATCTTTTTCCACACAATGGTGGATACCACAGTCTACATGGAAATCTTCCATGAGTTTATGAATCAATTGGACAATGAGCTCTGTACTGGCTATTTTCAGCAGGATGGTGTCACCTGCCACCCCTCCAATGTCAACATAGCTGAAATTGTTTCCTTCTTTGAAGATCATGTCCTTTTCTTTGAAGATCGGGAATTTGGTCACCAAGGTTGTTGCCTGACCTTACCCCACCGGGTTTCTTCCTGTGGGACATGCTGAAAAGGAAAGTGTATTAAAACAAACCACAGACTCTCGTGGAACTGCAGAAAAATGTTCGGCGAAAAATTGAGGCTGTGACTCCCAATGTATTGATGAATACCTTCCGTAACATGGAGAGATGTGTGCAGGCATGCCTTGATGCTAATGACGACCAATTTCAACACTTGCTCTGAGATCATGCTTCTCATACACCAAGGTAGGTCCATGTCAAGTTTCACTGAATTACGTCCTTTAGTTTGCAAGTTATAAGAGAAATTCAGGGGCTGAGAGCGAGTGAAACACCCTGTATATGCAAAATTTATGCAGAAGTCATCCTCCTCCAGTCATTGGATTTGCTTGTTTTGAGAGGGGCTGTCACATCACCGAAACTGTCTTTTTTGGCCAAGGCTGATCCTTGCTTCTTATACCTTCAGAAACCCAACCATTTTCTGTAAATGCTATTCTGTACTTACCAGATTTGAGTTTCTCAGCATTGTCAGTAAATTGGAATTGTTTTTTTATATTTCATTTAGAACTGATTTCAGGTTATTTAATTTGTGAATTATCCATTATATGTGATGTTAAAATATTGAATTTGAAATAAAATGATAGCACTATAGCATACGAATTAGCCAGGGGTTTGCTGGCTATTTGGCCAGTAAGAATTATGTCGAACCTATTTTGGTTACTCGGATGGCCAGCAATTTTTTTTCCTATTAGTCACACATGGTAAGAATTGAAGAATTCTTTTTATAATAAAAATAAGTAATTTTCCATAATGCAACAGTAAACATTTTGGCAGACCACTGGGTAAATGTGTAGTTTAGCATCCTAAATTATTTGGCTGAAAATTTCTAAAAATTTCAAAAGAAGAAATATATATTTTTAAAGCATGTAGTTTGATGTGAAATGGCAAAAAAAAAAAAAAAATTCAGTTTTACAAGGCAGTTTAATGATTTTTACCATGATCAAATTTACCTGCAACTACGGAATGTCCATACATGCTACGGCTAGTTTACTCCTAGTACTACTGCATCGTCGAAACGATCTTCAGCTCGTGCTACAGTGGCCATTTTATGGGCAGAAAACGAGACACAGCAAGCCATTGCATCATACAACAATGTGTTTTACTCTGGAAGAGTTCTAAATTTACCATTATTGACTGTAGAATGGGCATCATAGCTCAATTTTTAAGATAATTACAAAAAAAAAAAAAGATAATTAAAAAAATACAATATAAATCTTTGTTTGGGCAGATCCACAAAATGGTTGTCGCAGCACAACTCAAAGTCCACGGGCTTCACTGGAGCCTTGGACAACATTGCAGTGGTGCTTGGGGGTAAAGCTCGCCACAGTACATGTTTATATTTCCATATGTGCAAGTAAATTTATGGTAAAAATCTTAAAAAGTGTTGTAAAGCTGAAATTTTTTGCCATTTCATATCAAATTACATACTTTAAAATAGGAATTACAAGGTTGCTTACCTATTTTCACATTTCACTGCACGTTTAATTCTTTCTGCCATCATGCGTGGTTCAAGCCTCCGGTGCGGTGTTCTATTTTTGATCTTCAGGTTCTTTCAAATGTTCTACAAACACTCAAGTCCATGAAGTGCCTTGTTGTCCAGGTTGCAAAATTGTATCCTCCCCTCCCACCCTTCCCACCAGCTTGTAAAACCTAACCTTCGTTGCTAAAAACCCAATTCTTGAAAAAAAAAACAAAAAAACTTTTGATATTATCAACGAACATAAGCTGCTTATTTACAAACATACAAAATACCGAACGAAAATGTTAAAAACTTATATACAACTATTTACATGCAACTCTTCTTCTCAACACCCCATGAACAACCAACCACACCCTAAGCCATTCCAATGCCGACTGCCTCAAGTACTTTCTACCCTCTACTGTAATTCTTATAATTGTGTGCAGGTAAATTTAAGAACAACTATGGTTCTGCTATAGATGTTTTAACCTGAACTTTAAAATATGTATAACTTTTTTAGAAAGTTTCAGAAATTTAGGACGCTAAACTACACATTTATGTGCCACTGATCTAGGGGTACAGTGGGGCTTTTAGAAGATTCATTTTTAACACTGGCATGATGATTCAATCTATCATTGCATATTATGTTGTTAAACATAGACTTCTGTTTTTGTTGTAGTAGAGAACATTTTCAATGCAAATTCAGAATTGTTAGAAAGGGAATAAACTTGTAAGAGAACTGCTTATGGGATTTAAGCTTGTAAATTCCACACACACACACACATTTGACAAGATGAAACTGTTTACTGTGGTACTTCAGGGTGTCTAGTACATGTGCAGGAGGAATAGCTTGTTTGCAAGTAAACATGTTGTGAACATTTGTGCTACTGTTTTTATGGTAAGTTGTGAATTTAAACATAAATTGTGCAGCAGTTTTGTTATGAAGACATCATTCAACACTCAAAAGCACTCAAATTTTGTAAAATATTAGTGAAATGATCAAGGGTACTGGATCATAAAACATTCTATGTTGTTTGGTTCTCTTGTAGCAGGTTTCTCTGAACAGGAGCTCATTTGGTCATTGTGCTTAGCTGCATTGTGTTGTAAAAAAAAAAAAAAAAAAAAGAAGAAGAGAAAAGAAACAAGTTTAATCAACTGACAGATTTTTTTCCCTACATATGAACTGTTTCTATGGGAATGTATTTTAACAAATCCTGTGTGGGCATACAGAATGCCAGTCAAGTTCATAAGAGTTCACATAATTCTGGTACCAAAAGTAATGTACCCTGTGCTTTTAGTTATTAATAAAAAGCAGGTAATTGTATGAAGGTTAGTTATTTAAAGAACTTACAAATGTGTGCTCTGGTGAGAAAATGCAAGAACAGAAGGAAATCCATCACAATGTGATTTATGTTGCCGCTCTAGGAAAACTTGCAGAACAATCTGGAAAAGTCGAGGAATCTTTTTTTTACTTTTTGAGTGGGAACCATGCAACAGGGTGAAAGGTAATTTCTCATTATCACGAATGAATGAAATCATGAGAGAACAAACATGTAATGCCAGGATAACTGGGCAAATAACATCTTGCAGATCACTTTCCACGAGGAGACACATGGCTGCTTCTAGAAGTTGCTTATTCACATCATATGAAAGTTGCCACATCCTAAAAGTTTGTGATCAGTGAGATGGCTTTATGTGTAGCAACAAATATGCCAGTTGTGACATAATGCCAATCAGTCCACAGCTAGTCCAAGTAAAGGTTATAAATAGGGCTAGGACTAATATGTAATAATATTTTTACGTATTTGACATTTTTGCCAATATTATACATGTTTACTGTTTTGCTACATATATTACATATTTTTACATAAATTTCCAGTTTTTACACAAAATTACCCAATATTTTCTACTGTAGCAAACTGTGAGCCAACAGATGGCTCACAGCATTTTCAAGTTTTACAATACATCAAAGCCGACAGATGGCAGCACCATACCAGCACCAGTCTGCTTTCTCATCTCAGATGAGAGAGCAGACTGAGTCATCTGTCATTTAATGAATAGTTTAGTGCCCAGTTTTTTCCTAAATCATTTCATTTACGTCATTGTTAGAAGCTTATTTTTCCTGTTCATATTGTTAAGTCAGTCAACATGTCCAAAATGAAGTCAACTATATCATCCAAATTAAAGGCATTTATTAACAAGTTTCCTGATGAAGGACTGAGAACTGACAGAAATAGTTTGTTCTGTGGTGCATGCGCCTCTGCTGTTTCTTGTGACCAGCATTTTCAAGTTTTGCAACTCATTAAAACTGGGAAACATAAAATAAAAAACAAAATGATAAACACTTTGTTGAAACAAAGGCTTTTTACAGAAGTTTCAGGGGAACACTAACAGTAAACAAATCAATACAAATTGCAGTGTGTTTGGATTTATGCCATGTACTGGTGAGTTCAGATATCCCATTTTCAAAAGTAACAGTATTTCTTAGAAAAATACTGTAGTCAGATAATTCCAGACGAATCTACTTTAAGAAGAGTTACTTGCAGATGATGTACAACGAAACTGTACTAAATTCATTGAGAAAATCAGTTTCCTTTTGGATCTCAGTTGACAAAACAACAGATGTGCATGGGAGATATATAAGAAACATTATAATTGTTAAACATCTGAATGAAATAGTACCATCAATCCCATACTTAACTACTTGTGAAGAACTAGCAGAATATAACAACTACATGATCACTATATTGATCAACAAATCATGGCAGATTTTCTGAGCAGAGGGAGTGAAATACAATAAAGTACACCCATTGGTAACTGTTGCTGCACCTTTCATGATGAAAGCAGCTACAGCACTTTGTGTACTGTTCCTCAAGATGATTGATTTGACTTGTCTTGCATACAGTCTCCAAGAATTGCTGAACAATCTGCTGCAATTTTCCACAAACAGATTTGTTGATTTCCACATAAGTTCATTTGGAATGGATTCCCAAGCAGCAATAATCCATTTGCACACAGTCGATAGGGGTGCTTTTTTAACCCGGCCAGTCTTTGTTAGTTCCATTTCTCCCGATGAAAGCCAGGCATTATAAAATCGATGAACGGCAGCCTTAAATGGGTGGCTCATACAAACATCAAGAGGCTGGATTTGTGATGTCATCCCTCCAAGAATAATGACGAGATCACTGCAGTTTTCTTTCATTTTTTTCTTTACTGCATCTGCTACATGTCCTTTAAATGTGTCTAGCACTAGCAGGGATCGCAACTTCAGTAGACCTCGAGGTCGTTGTAGCCAAACTTTACTTAGCCAGTCTAAAACCCAATTTGCAGATATCCAGCTGTTTTCCTGCACTGCAACATAGATTCCTCTTGGAAAAGTCGCTTTTTCGGGAAAAGTTTTCCTCTTGAAAATGGCATAGGGTGAAAGTTTATTTCTATCTGCAGTAACACAGAGCATTACTGTCAATCTGATTTTATCGCCACTCATTGTCAGTGATTTCATTTGTTTTGCTCCAACGTTGTCCACTATGCTGTTTGAAGGCATATCAAAATAGATTGGTATTTGATCAGCATTGCCGATCTGCCCCAAGTCGTGTTGACCTTGCTTTTGAATAGCAATCAAATGTTTTTGGAAAGCATTCAACTTTTCTTTAAAGTCAGCCGGCAGCTTTTGGCAGATGTATGTCTGCCGTCTAAGAGAAAATCCCTTTCCCTTCATGAACTGTGTTATCCAACCATGGGATGCTTTAATTTTTTCCTTTAGCTGTAGCTGATGATGAATTTCTTTAGCTTTCACTTTAAGGATTTCTGTTGTTACTGGTAATGCACCTGCCCACTGTTCTTTTACGAACATGCTTAACTGTTTGTCAATTTCGGGAAATTTTCCCTTCTTAGGGCCAGTGAAAGCTTGTCTGGTTGTCGAGCACATCTTTAATCATTCTTTTTGTTTATATCACAAATGCACTTTCACTTCAGGAACTCCAAATTTTGATTTACATGCCTGATTTCTATTTTTTTTCCGCGAAAGCGATGACTTTAAGTTTCAACTTTGCTGTGTAATGCTGCCTTTTTGAAGACACCTTTCTGTGCGCGTTGCCTCAAAAAGAATTACTGCTAAAGAGATCAAGAAGCAAGATTCCTTTGGATTTTGAGGAGAAAGGCGCACATATCCTAAGCCCTGAGGTAAAACAGGGTTGAAAGTGGAGGCAGGAACATTGAGTGATTGATGTGCGCGTAGACTCAAGGTCATCTGCTTCTGCTCTTTCCTGTTCACCCTCCACGCACCTGCAGCAACACATTTGAGCTGCATACTTGGAGGAATGAAAAGGCACGTCAATATTCGTATTTGCAAATGCTCGTTCTCGATTCTAAAGCACGCCTTGTTTTTACCACAAAGTTTTTTGGACAAAAAGTGTGTGTTAGATTCGAGTAAATATGGTATACTACATATTTTGCTGATTTTTGTTTCTTTTTCTACATATTTCCTCATTTTTAATAAGTATTTCATGCACATATTTTGAAATGTTTATTACATATAAATCCTAGCCCTAGTTATGAATGTAAAGCCCTACTCTTGTGTTCACTCAGCATAGTATTCTCAGATTATTGATGTACTGAAAACTTGATATTTTCCATATTTGTGCACATTTAGAGAGTCTTTGCATGACCACATCGTGTGCAACAGGGTAAAGCAAAGACAAGTATGAGTTTTTCTATCTTAGTATTTTATCTTCTACTTTAGAGTGTTTGCAGTGTTTAGTCATGACTTCCAAAATTAAATTTGGTATGCTTGTTATTACTATTATTAGCTTGTGGTTTGGGATACTGTTGGAACCGAGCGCTTTAGAACTCTTACAAGAAATTATTACCGAAATGCTCACGGTTGCCTTCTTGTGTTCAGCATTGATGAGCCTGACACTCTTTCTAGACTAGCTCAGTGGGTTGAAGATGCTGACAATTATGCAGAATCAGGTAATTATGTTTTTATTTATTAGATATTTAGGATTGAGATTAAAACTTTGTATTTCATTGCCACAGAATTTTACAGGACAGCATATTTTTAATACGAGATTGTCAATATGTAAGAGAATAGAACACTGATATGGTGTTTCTTTGATATGTTAGAAGCTAGCTAAAACTACCATTTACTAAAAGTGTTACAAAATGCCCAATTGGAAAATTAATAAACCAATATTCAAAATGTTTATTCCGAAAATGAAAGTGGGATAATTTTTTTTTTCTTTTAGTGTTAGTTGGTTTATTAATGACTTATAGAAAAGTGAAGCAAAATCTTTATCTCCCATTTCAAGTTTTGGATCCAAGAATTTGAACTCTCGTTGTCTGAGAAATGCCATAATACATCTTAATTTTGGAGTATTTTTTTATACACTGCCGGACAATTGCTAAGGACGGATGACAATAGCAACCATAAAATGGAAGGCAGGAAAATGTGGAAATTAGCATAAGTGCGGGATACAGTAAGACGTGTTGTGCGTATGCAAATTTTAGATTGCCGAACTTGTTCGTGACGTCATAGTGCTGATAAGAGATATAAAGGATTTGACGCGTATTGACCGTTGTTGTTCAAACACAAAGTTGAAAGAGAAAGAATCAATTGACGAACTTGCAATTTTCAGTATGTCTTCCTGACATCACCTAGATGATTTTACGCATGGCCGTATTATTGGCAAGATTGAAGAAGGGCGAAAAATAACAGATGTTGCTATGGAGTTCGACGTCAGCCACAGTGTTGTTTCAAGGCTTTGGAAATCATTTCAAACAAATGGAGAGTGTAGCAAACGTCACGGGGGAGGTCGTGTTCGCAGTGCGACACCTGCAGAAGATCGGTACATAGTGCTATCAACAAAAAGACACCGGTGCAGCACAGCTAGTGAGGTAGCAAATCAGTTTATGGCTGCTACTGGCAAGCGGATCTCCCAAAAAACTGTCGCCTGACGTTTGCATGAAGGAGGACTATACGCCCGCCGTCCTGTTGTGTGCATCCCATTGTCCAGATGTCACCGTACCGCCCGTTTGCAATGGTGCCATCAACATCGCAATTGGACTGATAACGACTGGTCTGCTGTCCTCTTCTCAGATGAGAGTAGATACAGTCTATCGTCTGATTGTCGACGACAACTGATCTGGCGTGATAGTGGTACTGCATATTGTCGAGCAAACATACAGGAAAGGGACCGATATCCGACATGTAGTGTCATGGTATGGGCTGGCATCATGATCAATGGCCGTACGTCCCTCTATGTGCTTCCAACTGGGACTATGACTGGCCAACGATACATTAATGATGTTCGCATGTTCCGTGGTGCTGTCGGTGATAGATTCATTTTCATGGACAACAACGCAACATGTCATCAAACTGTCGCTGTCCAGGAGTGTCTTGAGAGCGAGGATATTCAACGCCTCATATGGCCAGCACGTTCTCCAGATCTGAATCCCATTGAAAATGTGTGGGGTGCTTTGGGGAGGAGTCTTGCTGGTCGCCAATGCCCTTCAATAAACTAGGACACCCTCATCCGTGCACTGACACAGGAATGGGATAAATTACCCCAACAGCTGCTTGATAATGTTGTGCAAAGCATGACATGACGTGTGGAATCTTGCATCGCCCTCCATGGTGGCCATATCCCGTATTGACATCTTACGCCAGAACGCCTGCGGACGGTAATTGCATTTTTTTACGTTTACGTATTCTGCACAAAATGGCCTGTTTGTCCCTTGAACACGTTCCAAAGCCTTCTGGATTTCAAAGCACAATAAATTGTCTTTCTTGTAATGTCCTGGCATTCTGACATTATTTTATTTCACTTGGCATCCAACCACACTTACTTTTTTATGCGCTATATAGCCGTTTATGATCCGTCCTTAGCAATTGTCCAGCAGTGTATGAGTTCCTTCTTCTGAAACTAAGAGTTCTCCATGCAGATCATCACAGTGCATTGTATGAACAACTGCATTGCTGTGTGTACTGCAATGTAGAGATTGCTAAAGCCTGTATGTGTTCTCAACTTGATTGACTTTCAACAAATAACTCCAGTGAATATTTTCTAGTGTTCACACACAGCCCAAGATTTTTTTTCTCCTCATCCTTTCAGCAGTTTGTATGACTGGAGGCTAGAGATAAAAATGAAAGAGAGCTGCACCCTTAAATGTAAATAATAAGAGGAAATTGAATCCTGTGAGGAATCAGGTTTTTTGTGCAAAGAATTAAGTGAGGTGTTACATCAACTGAACATATGGAATTTGTGTGTGCTAAATCATTGGTATTTCAGCATGTTTGTATACACTGTAGGAGCATAGCATTACAACTTTCATCTAACATTGTGCAGGTCCTTTGTGATCCAGCACCACTGTAGCTATGTAATGTGGCATGGACTCCGTGAGTCTCTGGAAAGTTCTACTGGTACACTGTACCATATCTAAGTGCTTCCCATAGCTCATCCATTGTGAAGGGTCTTTATGCTACAACTGCAGATTCATATGATCCCAGATGTGTTAAATTTGGTTCATGTTGGGTGATGTTGACAGCCATGAGAGAATGTAGAAGTCATCCATAGCAGTGTTCCTCAAACTTGTCCTGGGCAATATGAGCCTTATGACACAGTGTGTTTTCTTGTTGGAACACCTCATCTTGATCTGGAAACGCAGTCAGCAAGCAAAAACCGGTTGAGCATTCCTCAGTAAATTGGCGAGAATATCACTCATCACACACAAAAAAAAAAAAAAAAAAAAACTACTGCGTTGTGAAAATGAAACATTTCAGTAAAAAAGGTCGCTGTACTTTTTGAAAAGCAATCTTCTGCATTTGTTGTGAAAATGAAATTCAGTTTTATTGTGAAAAAGAAAAGTGCTGAATTTTCTTTCCTTTGTGATCACCGGTGTTACCATAATTTTCATCGTATAACCAGCGGATTATCTGCTAAAAAAGTTTAAAATATAGGTTCTGTGGATAATATGCCGATTTTTTAAAAAAAAGTTTTTATGGCCTTTTGATTTTTAAAAAAATCCGCAGGATTATTGTGCAGAAGAGGGGTGTAATTGGAAAAGGAACTCCTCGAAAAAAATTTCCTCGGTTCAGGAGTTTGTACAGAGGAGAGAGAAAAGGTGTTGTAATGAAAGATCGGGAAAGTTGTGGGGAGGGATAGCAGGAGTCATTTTGTATCGTTGAGATGGACAACTGTGACTGTTGTGCCATCTCTGTTTTTGGCAACCAGCCAATGAAGTACGCACAGCGCTTGCTGCACGAACCTATGCGTTCCTCCTTTTGGATCTCGTGCGCATCTGCCTTCTGTTTAGTTCGTCCTTTGCATTTTGACCAACGCCTTTGCTGTTGATGTTTTCCATTCATTGCTACTGATGATGATGTCTTTGAAAAGGAAAAGTTTCAGTATCACTGCCAAATTTAAACTTAAAGCGGTGGGCACAGTTGAGGATATGATCATGTCACTGCACGATGATTTTGAGGTCAGAAAACAATCGCGCAGTAACACAGGAAAGTCGCTTTGCCACAATCTAAAACGTAAACAAATCTGTCGATAAATTCTGCGGGAGAATTTACGGAAGTCTAGCCCTATTTTTTATTAGCCCACATATAAACCAATCCCCCAACTCTGAAAGCAGGATTTCCACCAAAAACTTTAGACTTATACACGAGTACATACAGTATTTCTATTACTTGTTCTATATCAGCCTTTCGTCATTGGCAAGGTGTAATGCAATACTCTGAAGCTGCATCATCGTAATCTATGGATGCCACGCCACTGAGCTTTATCTGTCCAGAGATAAAAATATGAAAAAGTAACCTTTAAAAATTAATTTCTTCATTTAATAAAATCATTTCTTATTTCTTTGGACTCCTGGATCGTTATGTGACAGACTTTTCTGTCAGAAATTCCACTTCTGATTCAACATCTATGATGTGCGGATTACACCGCAATATTTTTTTTTCTGAATGTCACAGTCTGCGGATTATATGAAGGAAACAATAATTTATGTGAATTTCGCGGTCTGAAGATTATACGCTGGTGAAGATAATATGACAAAAATTATGGTACTTATTTTGCCATTAAGACCATTGAATTAATTTTTATAAGTATATTATTTTCAGCATTCAGATTGTGATACTGAATTGATTTTAGTTAACACTGTTCTTCATGTAACACCTTAGAAAACTTACAAAATTACTTTGCCCTGTTGGGGGAGGGGGGGCATAACCTGTCTAAAACAATTTTTTTTTTTTCAGTTCCTTGAAAACAATTTTTTCCCTTTTAACAGGCCTCACTGTATGAATATAAACCAAAAGTGGCAAAGGTCTTCTATGTATCTCAGCATATTATGTTAAAATCATTTAACTGAAAAGTAAAGTGAAGTGAAGTCTTAATAAATGTAGAAAAAGGCGATGTGATGACTTTGGCTTGAGAAACAGGATTTCCCTAAAGCCCATATGTCACATGTCGTCTCATCCTTAGGTCGTACATGAGACCGACAAATAAAAAAGCTTAACTGTTTAAATAGGCAAAAAATCAAAATGTGCTGCAAGAAAAAGTATGAACATAATGCGGCATGAGCAAGATAAGATTGTTCACTGTAATTTATTTATATAAATATTGAACTGGAGTACACCACTATATTCATAATATAAAATTACTGAATTCAAAACAAAATAAATTGACTTTAAAAGACATTGCTTCAAACAGTTTTTTTTTTTGTTTAGTTTTGTTTTGTTGTTGTGCTTGCTGGAAAATCAGCTCAAATTTCCTCTTGCAAGTAAGCCCAGCAAGTTCCACAACCCTATTTGTCTTTTGTTGACTATTGCAGCTTCAAAGCACTGATTGCTTAATTTTTCTTTCTGCTGATATCTTTCCATTTCTCCATTGTCATTTCACTTTCTTTTCTTTCTTTATTCCCTCAGATGACAATAATTTGATCCATCATACAGAAAGAACTTTCAGCCTGAGGGCCATGAATACATGATATCAAACCTTTTCGCTATATTGGATAAATAGTGTAACTCTGAGAATATGAATACTATTGAACATCATGCATCAATTCTTAAATTTTCCAGTTTGTCACTTCCGGTTTCAGTAATTTTCTGATATCTTATTAGGCTTAAGGCAAACATTTATGGGGGAGGGGGGGTTAGCATTTAACAAAAAAATGGGAAAGAGGGAACATCACAGGGAAACAAATAACAATTACGGGAAACATTCTTGTTCCATCCAGCTTCCATTTTTAAGTTGAAATACAAATATTTATGGGAGCAAAAGGAACATCGCAAGAGAAAGAGAAAGACTGCTTTCGGGGAAATCTTCACTTATTCTGACTTCCAATTTCGAAAGAAGGAATTCCAACCTCAAATGGATAAAACGACCATCCAACTACCACAAATCCCCCCCCCCCCAATTTCTGTTTAGTTGTGCATCAATCTTGAGAATTAACCCAAATGATAACGGAAAATGTGGAATTCCTTGCAACCATGAAAAAATCTCATTCTATGGATATTACAGGAAATCTTTGTGCCATTGTAACTTTCATTTTTGGAAATTGTTGTCTGCAGTGTCATGCTTAAATACAAACATTTATGCAATAAAATGATTTTAACAACAATATTCGACACAGGCAACATCGCACAAAAAAAAAAAAAAAAGAAAGAAATTATGATAGCAGGGAAAACCATTCTGTTTAACTTCCATTTTCGAAAGTTTTGAATGAAAGGTGAAATACCATCCCCAGGTGGAAAATAACCCAACACTACCCTCACTAATCCCCCCCCCATTTCTCTTCAGTTTTGCATCAATCTTGAGAATAACCCAAATGATGACAAAAAAGTGCAGAATTCCACAAATTCGCAGAAGAATATCATGTATGTTATGTATGTGTGTGCTTGGTTTAGGGATTTGGTGGGGCTAAAGCCATCCATAGGGTTATGGGTTGAAAATTTCCTATGTATATATATATATACATATATACAGTATCGAACCAATTATCCGGACTCCTGAAAACCAGACCTTTTTGTATAATTTGAATTTTTGCGATATTTCTTGACCTTGAGGTCCAGGTGTTCCATGCTGAAGCTCAGCCTCGTATTTCAGTCATCCCCAGCTGACCATCCATCCCCTTTAATCTCCCCATCATATGTACATATACATATTCAAAACAGCAATCCAGAGCAATTCAAGATACATTTTCCTTTCCCACTGTTTCAGGCAGACATCCAACTTCACCCTCCCTATCTTTCCCCCAAAGGAACAGTCAGCAGAAACCCAAAGCCTATTTCCAGAATAACAAAGGCATTGTTGTCCGTCAGAGTATTCGTCAAAGTCGAAGACCGGTTTCCTCAAAAGAAAAGAGAAGCGTTTCCCTTTTTAGCTGATGATGTCACTATTCTCCCTTGAGCTGGTGACTGCTTTTGGAAGAAAGCCAAAAAATCTTCACCACACTATTCGTTGATCAGTGGTGTGACATCATAGGCTGGTCGGGAATACTCCCGACTTCCCTGTGAAGAGAGGAAGAAAGAGTATGGAGACCCACTTCATCTCGAAAATTAGGCCAATCACTTTGTTTCCTTGGTCAGTGCTCTGTGGTTCATGTTTATTCTGCGGTGCTGCAAAAATCTCATGTGTAATGTCAAAAAGGCCAGGAAATCAGGATGCGTGAGTTCATCCTTGTTGTACAATGCGCGATCGGAAGCTGGGCGGAGTCTGCCGCATATTTACGTGAACAATACAGTTTTTTATCGGAGAAATAATGGCAGCGACTTGGGAGGAGGGGGATTTTTTTTTTAATGGTTCTGAAAACCAGAAAAATCCAGAAACTGGACTATTACTGGCCCGAACCTGTCCGGATAATCGTTTCGATACCGAAATGGCAATGGGCTGGACATACTGCCAGAAGGACAGACCATAGATGGACAGCCGAAATTTTAGATTGGATTCCAAGGGACAGGAAAAGACCCAGAAAAAGACCACATGGGAGATGGGTGGATGAAATTCGTAAATATGCGGGAGTGACATGGAGGAGACTGGCACAAGACAGACCGTTGTGGAGGAAACTTGGGGAGACCTTCGTCCAGCAGTGGATTGATAATGGTTGACAATGATGATGATGATGATGATATAGGAAATATGTGTCCTAATTTTAAATGGCATACAGTTCTTAAATCAAAAATGTGTGGGAGTTTAAAAACATGCCAGTCTGGCTGTTCTCTACTTTTGTACATAACAAGCTCTTGAAAATGTATGAAAGTCAAACAGCAAACTTATATGGGATAAGCTAGGTTTCATTTTCCGTGCTCAAAAGCATATAAAAATTCTTTCCTGTTTTTTTATTTTTCTCTCCCACTTGACTGCTTTGACTACTGTTCGTTCTATTTCGTGCTTTTGTGGACACCTTTAAAAAATTCAGCTGAGTGGAATATATGTTTCTGATCAATGCAACTATATAAAAATATTATCTGGCATGTTAACTATCCTTGTGACAGTTATCATGTGACTGGGAATTTTTAACTCAGTTTATCTGTTAAATGATTTTAGCACACATATTTTCATTTTTCCTATCATCATACTCCAGCACAAAATGTTTGATTATCATCTCATACATAAAAGTGCTGGACTGTCTGTATTACATAGTTAAAAAGTACAAATACATAGATAGCTTGTCCCAAAACAATTGAGAATGTTTTAAAAAAGTATGCAATACTGCGTTAGACCTTGGCACAAGTCTCGAAGAAAAACTGTAGTTGTTATAGTAACCATAGCAACCAGCCACACCAGTTTATCATGCATGCACCATCAGTAGTGCACAGTTTAATAAGCGTTATTTCATGAATCCCTAACGAGTGCTTTCGTGCTGTGATTTTTTGAAAAAATGGATGTGAAAGAGGAACAAAGATGCGCCATTAAATTTTACTGTTGATTTAAGTCTGTTGGAGAGACTTTCTGTCTTACGCAAGAGGCATATAAAGATAAATGTCTATGAAAATCAACAATTTACAGATGGCATAAAAGTAGGTCTTACTCCATTTTTAATTGACTTTAATCTATATATATACTGATGTTACAGAGGTAAACATCAATACAATAAGTGTTATTATACGGGAAGATAGACACCTATCAATCGGAGATATGGAAGATATGGTTCACATTTCAAATTCATCAATTCACAAAATTTTAACTAAGCATTTGGGCTTGAAATGAGTTAGTTCAACTTGGGTTCCCCGTTTCTTTTCATGTGTGGCCCAATGCAAAGCCCCACATGGCCAGTTCTGTCGTTTCTTATTTGGAGAAAATTAATATTAAGTTGATGCCCCAACCTACATAAAATCCAGACTTGTCATCTTGTGACTTTTGGTTGTCCCCATTTTAAAAAAAAACATCACAGGGACAACAATTTGAGACTGATCAACAACAGATGTGCAGAGATGCTTCAACAGCATTTCAGAAGGCATTCAAAAAGTGGGAGGAACGTTTGGACACCTGTATTCAATGCAGTGGACAACATTTCGAAAAAGATGACCACTTCCTTGATAATTAACGTATGCATATTTTTTTATAAAAACATTCTCAGTTGTTTTGGGACAACCCTTGTAACACCGAGAATATTTACGAAGCAACCTCATGAATCTCAATGATACTTGAGAGTTGAGACACACACTTTCATGCACATTTTATTTTACTTGTTTGGTAAAAAAACGAAAACAATATTAATATTCAACCATTGATTGCTTTTTATTGTTCTTGTTCTTGATATAATAAATAGAAATATGCTTCTGGTTTAATGACAAGAAATAGCAAGAATCTGTATAATAAAGTGACAATAAGAGATTCATGAAGCTTCCCTAATATAATATTGAAAAATGAACTGTTTACGCTTTTAAGTTACATAAAATAATTATCAGATGGAACTTTCATTAATGACTGCTGTCTTTGTCAGCTGTGGAATACATGAGAATTACTTGAAATGGTAACACATGTTGATTCAAATGTTGCCAGATCTGAGAATGAATCTCCATATGATACGATTATGACATGTTGATATTCTTGCAGTACCTAAGAGATATCCAATTAATCAAAGGGGATAGACATTTTATTATTTGCCTGATTGGGAACAGTGCAAGTATCACTAATGGTTAATAATGATAGCGAAGTGGATAGATTATCTTTCTTTACATCACAAATATGTTCTATCTGTAAGTTTACACGTGAAGGTATTGACTGAAATAGCATAAACACCTAGTGAATAAAAATGTTTTAATTGAATCTAAATTTTTATTTTGCATAGCTTAAAAGTGTAGAGTTTAGTCTCTAAAATTATATTTTAGTAATACTTCATGAGTCTATTTTTTTGGTTATAAGCATTTCAGGAAGTTTTAAGATCTGTACGAATGTTTTGTTGAATTTTTATAATGTTGAGATTTTGTTATTTATAGCTCTTAAAGTCCTTGTTGCTAATAAAGTGGATAACAAATGTCGCACAAATGAAGAAAAAGTGAGAGCTTTTGCCCAACACTATGACTGTGATATAGTCTTTAGTGTATCTGCTAAGACAGGTAAGTTTTTGTTATTGTGAGAAGAAAAGATTTGCAATTCATATATGTGTATTGTTCATTATAGGATTATGACTCAGATATATTCTATTAAGGGTATGCAAAAGTTTCTACCATTTTAAGGAGAAAGGAACAATCAGGAAACTAGTACACATTTATTCAATGAAATATTGGTCGTTGGCGTCAATGACCTCTTGCCGTTTTTCAGGCAACAGACGAATGCCCCTGTGATAGAAGGACTCAGGTTTTGACCTGAAGAACGTAGTGATGAAATTTCCCACCTCTGGAACTGTGATGAATAGCTGTTGGGCTAGGGCATGTTGCATAGAGCAAAACAGACTAAAGTCTGAGGGTGCAATGTCCAGGAAGTAAGCCGGGTGCAGTAAAACCTCCCAGTGTAACTGTTCAAGGGTTGATTTCGTGGTGGCGCCGACACGTGGTCTGGCATTATCATGTAATAGGATGACTGGGGGGTGTCCTTTACGTGTCCATGGATGTTTTTGCTCGATTGCGGTGTTCAGTTTCATCAACTGATTGCTACATCGTTGTGCAGTGATTGTTTTGCCTGGTTTCAACAGTTCAAAGTACAGCACTCCATGCATATCCCACCACTCACACACAACAGTACCTTTTCCCCATAGATATCCTGTTTTGCAATGGATGTTGATGGCTGGCCTGGGTCGACCCAGGATCGCTTGCATACGGGGTTGTCGCAATAGACCCATTTTTCATCCCTGGTGACAACCTTCCACAAGAAATTCTTCCCTTGTAACCTCTTCAGCAACGATGTGCAGATGCCCAATATTACGCTCCATTAAAGTATGTGGAACCCACTTATCAATCTTCTGGATCTTCCCCAAGGCCTGTAGATGCCATAACACCATCGATTGAGCCACTTTCAAACATTTTGCAAGTTGTGTGGTCAATTGTGTGGCATCCTCTTGCAACAGCGATTCCAGCTCCTTGTCTGTGAGTTCATGCGGTCTACTTGCACATGGCTTGTCTTCCAAGCTTAGATCACCTTTCTTAAACCTGGCAAACCATTCTCAACACGTCCACTCACCCATAACCGTTTTGCCATACGCCTGACATATTGAACCATATGCTGCACTTGCACTTTTTTTCCTAAATTAAACATGAATAACAAACAGTGCCGCAAATTAACTTTATCGACCTCCATGCTTGGATTCATGTACAAACTGACAGCACGGGTCACCGCCCTGTTAGACCCCTACAGCGCTCGCTAGCGGGGGCGGTGTAAAACTTTTGCATACTCCTAATATAATGTTCTCATATGTATTTAAGTTGTAGTATGATATGATACTTCATTGTTTTCATGATGTGTTGTAGCAGTACTTTGGAATCATCTCATCTACATGTCATTTATTTTTTTTATTAACATAATATTCCTAATCATGCAGTTCATTTCCCTGTAAAATAAAATATCATCATGGATATTTACTTTTAGGTGTCAGGCTCCCATAATGTTTTAAATGTTATTAAATTCAGACATTTGGAACATAAGTAACCAAATTGGGAAGGCTAATAAATTATACGAGGAATAAGTAGCATGAACTGAAATTGGTAATTGTAAAATTTCCCCAAATGATTAAGGGTGTACAGTGGAATGTGTCTAAAATGAAATTGCACAGGCTGGAAAAAATATTCAGTTTTATGCAGATTTCTGCCTTATACAGACTCCTATACTGCATAGTGTGAACCACAGAGAATCCTTAAAATGCAAATTTTAGATATTTTGCCTGAAAATTATCTTAGAATTCTTAAAAACTTCAATTTTCTCCGAAGCTCTTTAATGCTACATTGGAAAATGTCTTTCAATCACTGAACTGGGAAAACAAAGGGATAAAGATTAATGAAGATTATCTAACCCACCTTCGTTTTGCTGATGATTTAGTCATTTTTGCAACTATCCCATCAGAACTGCAGAGTATGATCCAGGAACTTGCTGACAAGAGTAAAGAAGTGGGATTAAAAATGAACTTTCAGAAGACAAAAGTGATGTTCAATGCTTTTACAAGAAATGAAGATTTATTGATTGATGGAGAAAAGCTGGAGATAACAGACACGTACATTTATCTTGGACAGCAGATATCAAGTGCAGGGATCGCATTCCTCCTAAAATTCCTAAAATTCCTAATATTTTGTGACCCTCCTTAAATTCCTAAAATTATACCTAAAATTTGCTATTCTTCCTAAAATTTTCGTAAGCTTATTTATTAAAAATACAACCGTTATTAACGCCAATAAATTTACCATTACGGTAAGGTAAAAAGACCTGTTATTGTAGAAACACAGCCTATATGCTGTGCTGCTGAAGAAAGGGAAAATGACGCCATCAAGATGCACATGCTTCGGGGCGGGTGCTCCACTTTTGTGCCTTCGGACAGTTTTCGAGAGTAACAAGAGATCTAAGGGAAAAGGGGAGGGATCACTTTCACCCCTGGTTTACGCTTTGCAGACGAACTCCGTGGCTCGCAGAAGATCGTACTTTATTTTTGTACATGCCTTGTGAAACCTCCTCTTTCTGCTGATGTTTTGTTGTTGTAAACCGCAGGTGGGTGGAAGCAAAGAGGAAACATGTGGTCTCCTTCCGTAACCTCCGGTAATGACGATGGGATGGTAGCTGAGTGTTATCGTGGCAGGCAGTAGAGCACGTGATCATTGACCTTCGATGCGCAATATATCTCGGCTCTGACTCGCTTTGACTGAACTTGCGTGAGATGCATATGATAGTTTCTGGTTTTGCGTCTTTTATGGTGTTCTCTGTGCTGTGTGCAGATTCAGTTCTCTAGTGGTGACCTGCTTTTTTTTTTTTCTACTGACATTCTCGCAGCCAAACTTCGGGAAGTTGTCGGGTTTTGCAATATTGGAACTTGTTTTTGTACTTCCCTTTCATGTTCTGGTTAGTAATACAAGTGTTTAAGATGCCTAAATCCAAAACGAAATTTCAAGATGCGTGGCTCGCCAAAGAATTGGACGGAGTGAAGTTGAAAGAATGGTGTTCTGCAACTGAAACAATATTTTCTGCTAAGTGTATCTTGTGTTCAGAAATTTTCAATATTTCTAATAGTGGCTTTTCACAAGTAAAAGCGCATCATAATGGAAAAAAAAAACATTTGCAGAAATTTCAAAGTAAATTTCAAAATAAGTCCATCCTGAAAGCCTTTGGAGGACGGGATCTTCAGCCCAAAACAAATATTAGTGAAGTACTGAGTCATGATTTACAGTTGGCTAAAGCCAAAGCATTATGGGCCATGAAAGTTGCTAAGGACAATATGTCTTTTGTTTCATGCACTGAAACAGTTGAACTTTTCAAAGAAATGTTTCCTGATTCTGCTATTGCAGCCAAAATGCAACTTAAAGAAAAAAAGTTGCTTATGTGATATCACGTGGATTGTCAAAATATTTTGAAGAGGATTTGAAAAAAGACATTGCATCTAGTAGCCCAGGAAAGGTTACTATAGCATTTGATGAAACTACAAATACACAAGTGAAACGGCAGTTGGATGTGTATCTCAGGTACTCGTCTTCAGAAATAAATTCAGTTTCTTGCCGATACCTAACAAGCGTTTTTCTGGGTCATGCAACAGCAGATATTTTTCTAAAAAATTCTTGATGTGTTATCATCCTTCAATATTTCGTTGAACAGAATTATTTGTGTATCCATGGACAGCCCAAATGTAAATAAGTGCTTTTTACGCAAATTCAATAAAGTTGTAAAACAAGAAACAGGCCAGAAATCTTTGGAACTAGGTTTTTGCAACCTGCATGTTGTTAGTAATGCATTTAAAAAAATTTTTGACAAGCTTAAATATAGATTTTGACGAATTTGGTACTGATATGCATTACTTTTTAAAGAGTAGTGCTGCAAGACAAGAGGATTATAAATCTGTCGAGGATATAACATTGGTCACAGCCAAATTTCTTTTGCGTCATGTCAGCAACAGATGGTTGACCGTTGGTTCTGTAGCCCAGAGGCTCTTGGATCAATGGCTAAATATTACAGAATATTTTTTAAACTTCTTGCCATCTCAAAAAATATTTGAAAAACAACTACGCAATTCGGCAAGGTATAAAAGAATTCACTGTTTCCTGAAAAAATGAGCTAACTCCTTGCTATTTAGCATTAATTTCATTTTCACACCAAAATTTTGAAAAGTTTTCATTATGTTATCAGAGTGAAGAACCAAAAACACACCAGTTATATTATGATTTAAATACTTTAATGAGGAATGTTATGGCTCAGTTTATCCAAGATGATGTTATTGCAGGGAAATTTGGAGAAAAAATAAAGAATATAGATTTTGAAAACAAAAATTCATGGAAAAAACTAGAGGAGTTAGAAGTTTGTATGAAGACAAAAAATCTCCTCAGGAATATTCAGGAGACCAGGCAGAAATTATTTCTCTTAGATGTAAGATCATCACTAATTGCAACCACAAAATATTTAAAGTCAAATTTGCCATTCTGCAATGAAAAGCTAAGAGACATAGAAGTTTTAAAGGTAAAAGAACCAAAGAAAGAGTCAACTCAACTTTCAGTCACTGAAGGACTTTCAGAAATAACCAGAATTTCAAGTGTTTTGCATCTTTCTGAGGAACAAATTGATAGAGTAAGAGAAGAGTGGAAACTTTTAAATTGCGATAAGCCACCTCTACATGAACTAGTGAAATTTCCAGAGGAAGGGCATATTCCAGTGCGGATTGATCCTTACTGGCGTAATATATTTAGTATTAAAGACTCTAGCGGAAAAGAAAAATACTCAAATCTTGCTAAACTCATCAAGTCAATTTTAGTTTTACCTCATGGTAATGCTGATGCAGAAAGGGGATTTTCGGTTAACACTGCTCTGTTAAGGAAGGACAAGGCTAACTTAAAAGACTCAACTATAACATCATTAAGAATAGTTAAAGGGGCCATTAAACACTATGGATGTGTAAGTAAAGTTCCCATAACAAGAAATTTGTTAAATAGTGTTCGTGATTCACATAAATTTTATAAAGAGTATGTTGATAAGCTGAAGGAAGAAGAATAAAAAAAGGTAAAAGAAAGGAAGCAGAAAAAGAGGGAAAATAAGGAAAAGCAGCTAGAGAAAAAAAGAAAAGCTGAGGTTTGATGACAAAATAAAAGAAAATGATGCAGAAATAAATAGGCTTAAAAAAGATAAAGAAGCCTGCCTAGCAGTAATTCAAGAGGGAACAGAAAGAATGAGAAAAGCTGTAGAAAAACAAAATACTGTTGAAATAGCAGTTGCCTCTAACTTGATCGTTCAAGGTTCAGCTGAAATAAAGAAAACTGAAAGTAAATTAGTTGTGGTGGAAGCAGAAAAAGATAGGCTTATCAGGAAAAGGTTAAAACAATAATATGAAAAAAGTAATTCAGTGAACAATTGTACATAGTTCTTGGTTTTCAATTACCTTTTTAGGATATTATAATTTAATGTGAAACCTGAAAACTTTACTGTGAAAATCGTGAATTGCTTCTGGTTCAACAGCATATTAATGTTCATAGTGAAACTTGAATGTGGTAAATATACTTGAATATGATAATAACATGTGAAAAGATAAGAACTGAACATTAGAAGTAAATCATACTTAAACTTTAGACATTAGACGTTATGCAAAAAATTTGAGTGTGAACTTCGACCATATATACTAATGGACTGCGCATTGGCAATAGCTGCATCAAAGCCGCCATGGCTCAAACATTGGGCACGTCATCATCAGACTCCAAATTTCGTGTAAAATTGCTGTTATGATTACTAATTTACGCTGCAGAACTTCAGTGTTTTCGGTGTATTATGTGAATGCGCCTCATATATAATGAAAACTCTTCAGGTAAGTTTACTTATGAGCTATATACATGCATGATCGGGTTGTTTACATTTTGTGATTTATAATGTGATGAACATTTGCAAAGAATTTGGAACTTGCATTCCATTTTTTTTTTTCTTAAGTTACTATATTTTATATCAATAGCTGCAAGTTTCTGGTTAAGTAATTGAACTTTATTGACTTAGGTATTTAATTCGTTTCTTACCCATGGAAAATCATAGAACTTTCTTTACTATATCGCTCAGAGCAACCATAAGCACAGCAGGTGTAACCCATCTTTTTGACTGATGTCATGTGATTTTATGTTGGAGCCAGAAATTTTGATGTCATGCGCAGTCTATCAGTATATATGGTTGAAGGGTGTGAAGCAAACTCTTTACAATGTATACAAAGTTGTTTTACTAGATGTATACAAATGTACATCTAGTTTTTATTGAAATACACTCCTAAAATTTTCCTAAAATTTTTCTAAAAAGTCCTAAAATTCCTACCTAAAATTTTCCAGAAGTATGCTATGATCCCTGCAAGTGAGGGTCACATTGGTGAAGAAATTAATCGGCGTACAAAACTTGCCTGGAGAGCTTTTGGAAGAAACAGCATAATTTTCAAGAGCAATATGCCATTATGTCTTAAAAAAAGTGTTTGATCAATGCATCCTTCCAGTGCTTACGTATGGTGCAGAGACGTGGACCTTAGCTAAAAGAGACATACAAAGGCTTCAGACAACTCAAAGGAGCATGGAGAGGTGCATGCTTGGTGTAACCAGGAGAGATAAGAAGAGGAACACGTGGATCCGAAAAATGACAAGAGTGAAAGACATCATGATCAGAGTTAAATCCCTGAAATGGCAATGGGCTGGACATACTGCCAGAAGAACAGACCATCGATGGACAGCCGAAATTTTAGATTGGATTCCAAGGGACAGGAAAAGACCCAGAAAAAGACCACATGGAAGATGGGTGGATGAAATTCGAAAGTATGCGGGAGTGACATGGAGGAGACTGGCACAAGACAGACTGTTGTGGAGGAAACTTGGGGAGACCTTTGTCCAGCAGTGGATTGATAATGGTTGACAATGATGATGATGATGATGATGATGATATGTATTTTATATCCTAAAGAAATGTACTTAAAACAAAATTACTTTGAAAGAACAGCAGAGCCATAGCTTTGGGGATGCCAGGGAAGGCTGAGCCTCCCCAGTGAAAGAATAAAAAAACATGATAATTTGCATATACCATATTTTAAAAAAATAATTAGCAAACAAATTTCAATATCACACTTAAAACACTATATATCGATCTGACTGAGAGAAAAGGCTCATAAATCATCTGACAAAAATCATATTTGTCAAATCATCAATATAGAAATTGGAAGTTTTAAAACAGGGAAGTGTTTTTATAGAAGCTTGTTTAAAACAAAGGAATGCAGTTCAAAGATCAATTTGTCGCTCTGATTACATGATAAACTGCTGCAGTTGTGCACCGTAGACCCTTCCATTTCCCCTTGCACATTATGATTACTCATTTTTGAAATGCTTTACATTTACGAGGTCCGTCGCAAAAGTTGAGGCACAAATAAATATCGACGCAAAAATGTAAAAATTCAAAGCAAAGGAACAGAAACTTTGAAAAGCAAGTGAAACATTTCAAGCTGTGTTGCGCATCGCGGGAAATCAATACATGTAATGGATATAATTATACATGGTTATGGTGTGAAAGGAGTAGAATCTGTGTGCCCCAAAAGTTTAAATGCAACAGAAAATGTGATGCAATACAGATCATTTCCAGACACTTTATTTCTGCAAAATCACGTTTTTCTGGAATAAATTAAATTCTGTAGTTTCCAGTTAATACAAGTTTAATTTAATATTTAATTAACTATTCATCATATAAAAATTAATCAAGTAACAAAAACGTTTCCAGCCTTTCCTACATTGCTAGCAACCTCCCTAGAATTTATAGAATTTACCACTAGCTATGGCCTTGAACAGTCTTCTGTTTCATTCTTTCTTTGTAACTCGTTGAAAAATGTGAATTCTCATCACTAAGCCTGCTACATTTCACCCTTGAGTTCACAAAGCATTTTGCTTACAATTAATTATCAGTATTTACTGATAAGCTAGCTTGTAAACAGGAATATAAAATGCTTTTAGTTAAGAAAATAAATACCCTATTTTCCCAGAATAAATCCACATCAAGTATAACACTGCAGTTCCATTTATTTCCTTGCTTTGTTGTTATGAATAATGCTGCAGGTAAACTTAACCACAAAGAAATTTTTATTTGACAACTATTCTAACTCCCTCCCCTATGCGGATATGAGAGCAGAGTACATTGTATGACTTCTATCGAAGATAAATGATGAAATGAAGGGGGTGTTGGGAAAACTGTATTTATTTTTAATACACTTTAAAACACCAGCGCAAGTCACAGCTAATAACATGAGAGGTAGGCACAGTGGGTTGTTTGTTATTAATCCTGGGCAAAAGAGAACTGAATGTAATTTAGTGTGTGGTTGACACGTGCAGTGGATTATGCGTTTTGAAAGAAGAAGGCGTCATTCTAATTTCATGTGTGAGAAAGTGTGAGATAGTGGAAGTGTTAACAACTTTAAGGTTTTCCGTGTTGCAGGCTCACCAACTGTACTATGTGCAAGACTGAAAAGAAATGTGCATTTTATCATCCCTAGCATGAGATATGAAAAGTGAAAAAGTGCTAAAATATAATTTATTAATTTTAAATAAAGATTCTTAAATAGGAAATTGTAAATAACTTTCACACAAAACAAAAGGCGAGATTGAATCCTTTACATTTTCCATGCAGGTTTTGAGACTTGTTTACGTATCAGCTAGGCTTCCATACAGTATAATCAATGAAGAGTCTGCACTCCAAATTTTTTATGGTTTAGTGTCTGCCATAGACAATTCATAAAATGATTCATTTTAATATCTTGAACAAAAGTGTTGAAATTTGTCATGTTACTCAAAAGAGTTACAAGCTGCACCCAGCTAAAAGCCACACTTCAGAGCTGTATGTTTGTGAAATTGGGTTAAACGCTGCAGGCTTCCATACAGTATAATCAATGAAGAGTCTGCACTCCAAATTTTTTATGGTTTAGTGTCTGCCATAGACAATTCATAAAATGATTCATTTTAATATCTTGAACAAAAGTGTTGAAATTTGTCATGTTACTCAAAAGAGTTACAAGCTGCACCCAGCTAAAAGCCACACTTCAGAGCTGTATGTTTGTGAAATTGGGTTAAACGCTGCAGCGTTAAAATTGGGAAATATGGTAACATTAATTTTGCTTTATAATGAACAGAAAAACTTTAACACAAATGTGTATGTCACGTAGCAGTTACTTATTCTTCCTTTTTGCTTGTGAAAATGCATAATAAACCGACAACATTTTACATTTGAAGTGGGGATTACTTATTAAACTTGATGGTACAGAGTCCTTAAAACTTTTAAAGTAGATTGTTTTTTGAATATATATTTATATCACTTTTCAAGAATCACTTTTCAGTTGCACTCTGAAGGGCACGTGCTATGAAAACCAAATCATCCTTGTGTTTCTGAATAAAAAAAAATTGTAGGCTTTTAATTGTGTCTAGAATTTACATGCATGAATAATGGAATTTTGCTTTTCCTCATCTCTCACACTTTGATCATCCCTTGAATTTCCTTCATTTTCAGTAAATGCTGTTCCATGTTCAATCAGTTCTTTAATGGAAAGAACAGGACAAGTATTCATTCTAAGTTTGTTATCTTTCTCCACACAGTCTTGAGCCTCGATTTTGTTAGAACCAAGAATATAGTTTGCACCACTCATTGGAGCATCAAATTCATGTGTAAAATCTGCCATTCCATTTTTGATGCTTTCTACTTAAAATGGAAAACTTGTTTTAATGAAATATTTCATAACAGCATCATGCAAAACTTATTTTGCATGCATTTATTTATTTAGCTGCAGCAGCCAACACAAAGTGTTTTCTGCAGTATTCATTACTGCTAAAAGTGGCTGAAACAGGAATTTTTTGTAGTGCATTTTAACTGTGTAAATAAAACTTTGAGTTAATAATTGACTTTTAGCTGTAATGTTACTACCCAGAAATATATTTCACATTGAACAGTTCAATTTTCGGATGGCTTGCTGCATTAATCTTTAAAAAGTGGTACCCTTACAGGTAAAAAAATGGCCTCTCTGATAAACACTACCAAAATTCAATGTTCAAATACGTAAAAACTGTTCATTAGGAAACCATTGGCAACAGTGCAAGATCACAGAATACAGACTGGTAACTGGACTTTAGGGAGCTGATAGTGAGGAGTGGAAGCAAAATAATCACTGCATAAATTTATATTTAGGTATATTTATTTATACAAATCTACACTCCGTAGGTAAAACATTAGAGATAGGGGTGATGGGCAGGGCCATGGGCATACTCAGCACAAAGTGAAACAGATCCAAATCGAATGCAGGTGATAAATAGGCAGACTGCAGGGCTTTCCAACAATGTATTGCAATCGATGAACATGAGTAAACATGGTGATCTGAGTCACTTTGATCATGGATGCATTGTCAGCACAAGACAGATGAGCCATTTTATTGCCCAAGTGGTAAGAACCTTAGGGTTTCCAAGGTCAAATGTATCAAGGGTGTACCACAAGTATACTATCAACAGATGTGCCAATGCCCAGAGAGCAAGTGGTGACCAGCCTTTGGTTACTGGGGCCAACTTGGACTATCAAGGGTCATACAGACTGGTCATTTGGCAATGGCACTGCATATCCCATCTAGGTTAAATTCAAGTAAAAATTGTAGAAGCAATAGCTGTCAGAAGCACGATTCACAAACACTTTAGCCAAGTTAAACTGCAGAGATAAAAATATTTTATTTATAATTAAAATCAGCTAAAAGACACTGGCAAGATCTTTCACAGTCGCGATGGCTGCATCTTCAGGCCTAATCAGCAACACTGGTATGCATGTACAGCATTATATAGTTATCTCCCCACAATTCCCACAATGCATAGCGTGGCAAGTTCAGGTTGCCAGGTAACAGTGTGATTAACAGAGATTTTTATGAAGGTAGTACATAATCATTAAAAGTTTTTAACTGTGTCAATAGTCTTTCCAAATAGAGCTCACTTTGATCGGCATTCCCTCATGCAGCACCCTTCAAAAAATATGTAATGTATAATACCTCTGTAAATAGTAATGTCTGTTTATTAGTAGCAGATGTAGGAATCCTAACCCCATCCCAGTCCGGGTAAAATGTTCCATTCGCGAGAGTCCTGGTTAATGATGTTGAAATAGTAGCGGAACGAAGCGAGTATTCATGTTCTGCCATTCGTAATACAAGATTCTTTAAAGTGGATCCTATGTAGCAGATGTCCTTGTTTTCCAGGGAAGTAGAACGAAGTGGGATTAAATAAACCCCACAGCATTTCTTTAATTGCACAGAGTCCCTGTCTTTCTGTATCAGGTCAAAAGCACTGGTTTTCTTGATGCCAAAACCAATGGCTTCCTTCCTGCAGAATCTCTTCAGAATGTTCACAATTGGCTGGTAGAAGTTCATTGAACCCACATAGCAAATGTTGCGTACATCTCGTTGTAAAGTTGTAGTCACTGTGGTTGTAGTCGTGCTTCTTAGTTTCTGACAAATTAGGTTGCAGACCTTATGCCGAGGGAAGCCGTTTTGCCTTGCCAACTGGTAAATTCTATTAAATTCTTCACGACTCGATCCAATAGAACACAAGTGGGAAAATGCCCTATTGATCAAAAATCGTAAGGGGGCTAATTTATAGGCCGGTGGGTGGGAAGAGTCATATGGGATTAAAGAAGATAGCGAAGTGGGGTTTTGATAGACTGCAAATTGTAGCCAATTCGAGAAAGGATTTTTACTTAGAAGATACTTAGAAGAAAATCCAAACAAGGGAGAGAACCAGAGTTTTCCCATTCAAGGGAAAAAGAGAAACTAGGATAATGAGAAGAGAAAACATCTGTCAGTTGTTGAAGCTGGTCCCAGGTATGCTGCCAGAAGACCAACACATCATCAACAAAACATATGAAAAGTAAAGGTTCCAAAGAGAACATAGCTAATACTTTGTCTTCAAGGTGGTGGAGGAAAATCTCTACTAGTACTGGGGACAGAGGTGAACCCATTGGTGTACCAGCTTTCTGTCTATAGATAATTGCACCATATCATTGAAGAAAAACTTTAAATGCCTCCTCGGGGCGCTCCGTGGTAACAAATGGCACACACAACAGCAACTAGGGCCTCTGTGAATCTTGGAGAGGTGCAAGCTAGTTCTGTGTGACATTGGCGAAAAGATCCCAACTCACTGGGTTTTGTTCCAGAATCCTTAGGTTGAAAGACCAACAGGAATCATTAGCTGTGGGCTAATCCCTCACACTGATGTACTTACCTGATTAAAAAGACAAAAAGAAATCAATATCCGGACTCAAGTGTGGGATATGGGGTGGACCTACCACACTTGAGAAGGACGGTCCACCACGGAATCGACCTGGACTTTCTAAATGATGTATGAGAAAGAGATCTCTGCTGAGTGAATGTAAGATTGGTGTATGGAATACTAGAGGTATAAATGGCAAGATGAGTGAAGTGATTGAGGAGATGAATAAGTATAGACTGGATGTGCTGTGTGTAAGTGAAACCAAAAAGAAGGAAATTGGGATAGAAGAAGTGAATGGCATGGTGAGTGTGTGGTCTGGAGTATTGGATAATTTGAGAGGACAGGCTGGTGTAGGTGTGAATTTAAATGAAAAGATGAACAACTTGATTTGCTATAGTTGCATAAGTGAGAGAGTTCTGTGGATTCGTTTGAAAGTAAAATTTCAGAGAATTGAAATTGTTGTAGTGTATGCTCCTTGTGACTCGGAACCTTCTGATAAGAAGGAAGATTTCTGGAAGGAGCTAAAAGTTGTTCTGAGCCAGTTTGGTGGTAAAGAAAAAGTTACAATAGCAGGGGATTTCAATGCTAGAGTAGGTGTGCAGAATGCAATCTCTGACAATGTTCTGGGTAAGTTTAATGATCCTTGTGTGAATGATAATGGTGAAAGATTAATTGAACTCTGCATTGAGAATGGTTTGTGTGTATCTAATACATTTTTGAACCACGAGTATATACACACATATACTTGGGAAAATCGTACTCTTGGTCAAAAGAGTGTGATAGATTTTGTTGTTTACGATCAGTGTTTGAAACACTTAGTTGTTGACACCATTGTGATGAGAGGTGCAGATGTTGGTTCTGATCATTACTTGGTAGTGTCACGAGTGAAACTGAATGTTGGTTGGAGGAAAAGGAATAGGAAGAGGCCCAGGATAGAAAGAAAAAAGGTTGAAAGTCTCCTTGAAGATCATCAGCGTTATTCTGACTTACTCAGAGAACGACTGAAAGAGCTGAAGTCTTGTAAAAGGGATGTAGAAGAGAAGTGGGAATGTTTTAAGAACTATGTTGTCACTGCTGCTAAAGAGGTCTGTGGCACCACAATAGTAGGTAACAATAGAGGTGATGTTTGGTAGAATAGTGAGATTGAAGAGGCAGTAAAGAGAGAGAAGAAGCCTATTTGGGGATGTTGCAAGATAGTTTCTGTGGATGAATATCGCTGTAAGAAGCATGAAGCTGCTAAGCTGGTTTGTCAGAGTAATGCAAAAGTTAGGAAGGAGAAGGTGGAAAGGCATGAATTGGCTTTTTGGAAAGTTAGGAAGTCTTTCTGGAAGTACATGAGACTCAGGAAAAATAGGGGAAACAAAGTTGTAAGTTGAGTGAAGAATAGGGTTGAGGAAATGATATGGGAGCTCAATGAGTTAAGTGAAAGATGGGGTGAATACTTCTGTGAGTTATTAGATCAGGGAAGCAAAGATGATTCTGAGACAGATGCAGGTGATGCCACAGTGAGGGGTGGAAGCACAGGAGGGATCTCAAGAGAAGAAGTGTGTAAAGCTCTAAAACTTCTTCAGAATGGTAAGGCTCCAGGAGTTGATGGCATAACTGCAGAGATGTTGAAATATGGTGGTGAGACTCTGTAACTGACTGGTTAACTCAGGGTGCACACGCGTGCTTGAAAACCTGGAAAGTCCTGGAAAATTATGATTACGTTTTCAAGGCCTGGAATATCCTGGAAAAACGGTGTCTTTTTAATGCTGTCTTGAAAAGCCTTGAAATTTGAAATTAGTGCGTAAAAAATGCCCTTTTAGGAAATCGTGTTACTGTTACCCCTTCATTTTTTAAAGTTCCTCTCCTCTGTTCTCAAAGAAACCGCCGGCAACGGTCCAGTGCAATAAAATTGGATGATTACTAGTAGGTCTGTTTGGAAGGTGAGCTTGATGTCCATCGGACAACTCTGAGAATGGAAGGGGAAAGAAGAGGCATTTAGCATTTGCAGGGGAGGGGGTCGTGTATGTACCAAGTCAGCTGGCATTCACCAGTGAGGAGTATGCCTGAACAACACATTCATCTTCTTGTTTATGTGCATGCCACCCTCACTCCCCTCAAGAGACTTCCGCTACTTATGATAAAAAATAAGAAAACTATCTTTGCGAATTTTTCACGAAAGTGGCTGAAACTTTTACATTCACCATAATTGGATTACAGGAGCTCACTTCCAAAATTCCAATTGAATCGGTTTAAAACTTAAAAAGTTAGCTTTGGTAATTTTTTTTATGGACAAGTATGTGTGCCTCTTTGGATAGAGTGAGCCTCCAGCAGAAAGGGTGTTACCATAGCAACAGTTGATTGACAGCTGGGAGCGCTGATCTGAAGCCCTTGGTTGGGAAGAAAGCAAACACCTGTTTATCACTTCCACAGCTCAAAAGGACTAGGAGAAAATTTTCAGAAATCCATTTTACCGACAGTGGTTAAGATACATCACAATAAAGTTCTAGTGCAAATTCCGTTAGGAACTTTAGCAGATGCAAAAAAAAAAAAAAAAAAAAATCCGTTGCATAATCGGATTGAAAAAAAGAAAAAGTAATTATAAATTACGGGAAAAGCAAGTTAATTATTTTTTTTAGAAGCCATGGTTTATTTAAACAGAGTGATCCTTAAATTTTTTTTCTGTGATGATATGGACTCTATTTGAATTACAAACATACATTTTTATTCAGACGTCTGAGTTACTGTTTTAGTAAAAAAATCATCTATAATTAAAAAGTTTTCAATGGATTTAAGCGATATTCAGCAGATAAACGGTATTTTAGTAAATTGCAACATCATGACGTAAATTTGGTAATTTTGTCGAAAATTGGGGAGCATTTTTTTTTTTTTTTTGCACTTTCTATTATAGTTAGGGTGAAGGAGGAAGGGTGCAACTTGACAGTTCATTGAGCTGCAGGTGGTGATTTATGGCGATGTGCCAAATGAAAAGAAGCCGTTCCATCAGGACATTCCAAAGGTTGTGTGTGTGCGTGGACGCGTCCTCCTGCTGTTTGATCTTAATCGGAATGTTTTTGTGCATGATGGGGGGGGGGGGTGAGAGAAATATCTGTTTCAGCTTTACAGCTTTCACGGTTCACGGCTCTTTTTTTTTTTTTTTCTTGGTAATAAATAAAACTCATAGTTGCTGCATTCACCATTGATCCATATTTTTAATTTCTTGAATATAAACAGCAGACAATCAAAAACATGGTGTTGGGCGGGTCTTGATGTTCTTCATTTTGATGCTGAATTCAGTTCTGTTGGAATAAGGAATGAATTATACTGTGAATATATACAAAACTACATATTTTTGAGCTGAAAAAATAGGTCTACTTGTACACAGTAGCTAACGTGTGAACTCAGATGAAGACAATCAGACATACGGACTTCTGATTCCATAAAAAAAAAAATCAACAGTTTTTTTATTATACACTACAGGTAAAGAGCAAAAACATGTTTTTAAACATTATAAAGGAAAACGGATTTTTGAAACGCATGACTTGATGATCTTAATTTCTGAAAGTTTCTTTTTTCCTCATCCTTTTTTTTTTAATTGCAATACATTGTAACAGGATACTGTGTGTTGTATCACTTAGTGATATGGCAGATTTTCTGCTGCCGATATCCGCGATCGTAAGCGGTAGTTGCATTGCGATTGTTGATGATGACAAAATAAATACTGAAGTGATGTAAAATGTTGCATAAACTAAAAAAAAAAAAAAAAAAAATCGACCTTCCCCCCCACCCCCGAACTTTTATGCGGTCGTCATAGCTGATCAACCATTTCATTCCATGAACATCAGCACATTTCAATCATTTGAACATTTGGGGTATCTGAAGGAATTCAGCCGTGCTTAAGCGCCTAGCGCAACGAAAACATGCTAATTTTGGACAGTTCTATTCCCTTCCCCTCTACCATCCCTAATAATTGAGAGTGCATCTGTAGTTTCAAATATTCTATTTATGAGCTAGTTTTCGCGCTGTTTGTTATGTTTTTATTTTCGAAATTACTAACCCTTTCCAACTATGGTTGCAGAAACGTTTATGCTTTGGGTTTGTCTGTACGATAATTCGCATGAAAACGGTTGGATTTCGGGAAATTTTAGTATGCTGTTGGGTACAACCTGGAAACCTACCCCGTTGAAAATGGTCGAAATTAAATTCAAAGGCCAAGACATAAGAGCAGTATTCGTTCTCCAAGCTTAGGAATGTTAACTCACATAAAATCTGTTTGATTGCAACAAAGTTTTGGTATGTTATCAGGGAGGAGAAACCTACCCTTGTAGAAAATGTTCCAACTTTAATTCAAAGGTCAGGGCATAAGAACAGAATTCTTTCTTTACGATCTTGTGCTTGATAAACTTGATCGATTTGCATAAAGCACATTCATCCATTTGCATCTTTCATCATTTTTATTACTTAAAACTGAAATTACTCTTAAAAAATAATTTGAACATGATACTGTAAAGCGTAATAATCATCCTGGAATTTTTTGTATATGTCCTGGAAAAGGCCTGGAAAGTCCTTGAATTTTTCCCCCAAAAGTGTACGAACCCTGTTAACTGAAATTTACCAGTTTTGCTGGGAGTTAGGAGTGGTCCCTCGGGATTGGAAGGTGCTCTTATTGTTCTCTTGTATAAAGGAAAAGGTGATCAGACTGAATGCAAGAACTATTGTGGCATTAGCCTGCTATGTGAGCCAGGGAAAGTGTTTGGTAAGGTTGTTATTGAAAAAGTACGGGGTCTTACATCAGAGAAAGTGTGGGATGTTCAGAGTGATTTTATGCCTGGTAAAGGCTGCACTAACCAAATTTTTGCATTACGCATGATGATTGAAAAGTATCTGGCTGTTGGTAAGAAAGTTTTTGCTGCCTTCATAGATTTAGAGAAAGCTTATGACTGAGTAAATAGGACACTTTTGTGGAAGGTATTGAATGAATATGGTGTTACTGGGAATCTACTTAATAGTGTAAAGGCTATGTATGTTGGTAGTAGAGCTTGTGTACGAGTGAATGGTGTTTTATCAAAATGGTTTACTATTGATGCAGGAGTCAGACAGGGTTGTGTAATGTCACCATGGCTGTTTAATATATTTATGGATGTGTGCATGTGTGATGCCAAAAGAGATAATAGTGGTTTATGTCTTTGTGATATCCATGTGTGCAGATTGCTATATGCTGATGACACTGTCCTGTTGGCAGAGAGCAAAAGTGAGTTGCAGAGTATGTTATCCCGGATGTACAAAGTTTGCAGGAAATTCAAACTGAGTATAAATAAGGGAAAAACCAAAGTTGTGGCCTTTGAGAGAGGAACTAGTTGCACTGAATGTAATGTAAGTATAAATGGCACAGTGATTGACCAGGTGAGTGAGTTTGTGTATATAGGAAGCATGTTTGACAGAGAGAACTAATTGAATGGTGAAATTAGTAGGCAAGTGAATTCTTCATTGAAAGTCATAGCTGCTCTGGGAAATTTTCACAGGAATGATAGGTTCTCTAGAGTCCTGCATGGCTGTGTATGAAAGCATAATTGTTCCTACTCTGATGTATGGTAGTGAAACCTGGGTACTACAGAAGAAACGTAGAAGTCATTTGTGTGCTGGAGAAATGCATTACTTACGTGGTGTTTGTGGCAAGACACGATATGATTGTGTGAGAAATGAAGATGTATTGCAGTTGTGTGATGTAAAGCAAAATGTTGTTAGCAAGGTGGAGACCAATATGCTTCGGTGGTTTGGCCATGTTGAAAGAATGAGTAATGAGTTGCTTACTAAGAAAATCTTGTTAGCCCAAGTGGCAGGAAGGAAAGGCAGAGGAAGGCCAAGGAAGACATGTGTGGATAAGATTCAGGAGTGTCTGCATGAGAAAAAGATAATTGAGTATGAAATATAAAAGATTTTGTGTACAGCATGTAATGAATATCAGTGAAGCCTGAGTTGTATGTCAAAATCGCTGTAAATGGAAAAGTTTGATACGACAACAGCAAGTAAAAATATCTGGTGGTATGTATTTCTTTTTGGAGCTAACCTCTGAATCTCGGAAAACAGCTTGGTGATATGTATGTATGTATGTATGGGTGGGAAGAGTCATATGGGATTAAAGAAGATAGCGAGGTGGGTTTTCGATAGACTGCGAATTGTAGCCAATTCGAGAAAGGATTTTTACTTAGAAGAAAATCCAAACAAGGGAGAGAACCAGAGTTTTCCCATTCAAGGGAAAAAGAGAAACTAGGATAATGAGAAGAGAAAACATCTGTCAGTTGTTGAAGCTGGTCCCGGGTATGCTGCCAGAAGACCAACACATCATCAACAAAACATATGAAAAGTAAAGGTTCCAAAGGGAACATATCCAATACTTTGTCTTCAAGGTGCTGGAGGAAAAACTCAGCAAGTACCAGGGACAGAGGTGAACCCATTGGTGTACCAGCTTTCTGTCTATAGATAATTCCGTTGAAGCAAAAGTAAGAACGATTCACGACAAGGCGAAGGGCTGACATGATGGCCTGCAGCATCAGTGAGTGAGCTATATAGCTCGCACAGTGTATACTTGGCTACAGGAGCTGGCGCCCTGCTTCTGTGCCACTGTTGATTGGTTGTTGTCAGAAATTACACCTGACCTGGTGCCAGGAACATAAAAACTGGACCTCAGCTAAGTGGTGCTGCATTGTGTGGTTAGGTAAATCCCATTTTCAGCTGTACCCAGCTGACAGGAGGGCACGGGTGTGGCGTCAACAGCACGAGACCATGGTCCCATCATGCCAAGTCAGCTCTGTTGAAGGAGGTGTGGCTCTGTGGTGAGCCTTTTCATGGGATACATTAGGTCCTTTAGTGTGTTTGGAGAGGTCCTCGATTGTTACGTGCTTCCAGCATGTGCTAGCTGATCACCTACACACTTTCATGGCCTTCCCACATCCTGTGGCCAATGGTCTGTTTCAGAAGGACAATGCACCGCACCACCGGGCCTCAACCACTGAGGCATGGCTCAAGGAACACTCATCTGAGTTTATAACCATCCAGTATGTCTCTCCCCCCTCCAAAATTCTGTGGATTTAAACCTTGTGGAAGCTCTCTGCGATGCCATAGATCGGAACATCAGATCCATGGATCCTGTACTGATGTCTCAACGAAGTTGTGGACAATGCTGTAACATGCATGGCTGTCGTTACCTCCAGAAACTCTTCAACATCTGGTGGAGTTGATGCCTCGGTGTGTACAGGCTGTTATTTGTGTTAGAGTAGGACCAACTCAGTATTCAGTAGGTATCTTTAATGTTTTGTCCATTGAGTGTATATTTAGAAATATATATTGTGCTTTTTGGAATATAAAATGCACAGTTATGTTTTGGAAATATTAAAGAAAAAAATGAAATGGCTTTTTAAAGATTTTTATTAAGAAAAGTTAAATTTTATTTGTAAAAACAGTAACTTATGAATCATTGAATCTTTGTGAAGTTAGCAATGTGAGATACTGCTGATGAAAACAACATAGAGAAATGCCACTCAGTCCATCAGCCAATGGCATACATGTGCTGCAGGATTTGCTCCCAATGTCACACCTTCATACAGCCAGTGGCCTTTGTTATTGGTTCAGATGGTCATCCTAACCTCATGGTTGGTGTGCCAAAGTAAGATGGCCTTGTTGGTATGCAAGCAATTCCTCTAAATAGGAATTGCTTTTTTTTTAATCTAAAAGCTCGCCAAGGAATGTTGAAAATAAAAAAATATCAAATTAAATTATTTTTACCACAGTATTTTGGTAAAAAAAAGTATGTATTTTAATGTGAGTCTGTTTCATAAAACTATTTTGGAATACAAATGCCAGTGTTCACTTTTTTTTTTTTTTTCAACATTCATGTTTTTCAAACTCCTTTTTGGTTATGAGACACTAGTTGTTAATATTTTGATTATTTATTATTTAAATTGTTGTTTTTTTACTAAATTTATTTACAAATGTAGTCTTTAAAAGAATTCTATGAAGACAACAGTTATAAATAAATTTAGTAACAAATAGCAATTTAAATAATAAATAATCAAAATATCAACAACTAGTGTCTCATATCCAAAAAGGAGTTTGAAAATCGTGAAGAATGTTGAAAAAGTGAATATTGGCATTATATTCCAACATTGTTTTAAAAAATATCGTCAAAGAAGTAAACCAGTTAACCTCTGCATTGTTGGTGAACAGCAAGGAAATGAGACTGTCAGATGTGGCAGCATCACCCACTGTAAACTGCAAATAAAAATACATTTCTCCAGTTAAAAGTGCAGGCTTCATGAATGGATTTTTCTAAAAATTACTTCAAAATTAGGACTCCACAATATTTATATTACCACGAATGCATAAGATTTTTGCATCTTATCTACTAAAGTTCTGCATAAACTGAAGAATTTGCAGCAGAAATGATGCAGCCCGCACTAATGCGTTTGCACCCCCAGTTTGCTGACGGATGTCTTAAGCACCTGTTGTGATGTTTCATCCTGAGATGTGGTTCTTTTTCTTCTTTTTCTATCTGTTGTTTTTTCAATTATGATAATTCTTTTATGACCATTTCAGACTGCTATGTACAACATATGAGGTATGTGCTTTTAACTCATGAATGCACAGTTATGTACACTGGCACAAATACCTGTTCCTGGCATGATAGCAACCATGGCTCAAAAAATGCACACACATAGTTAACAAGGGATAAACATAAAAGTACAGTATATACAAGCATTCACAGTACAATTATGTTGTAGAAAAAGTCCAGAAGAATATCAATTATTGTATATAAGATAAAGCGATAACATTTGTTAGTCTTTAGCAATCTTTATAGCATCATACACGCATATACGTACATTCATAATAATGATCTTCGGTGTATAAGATGTAGGGTGATTTTGACACTAATAGTTTTTTGTGAAAAAAAAAAGTGCATCTTATACTCTGGAAAGTACAGTATTTGTACAGAATATATATTTAAAATTATAAATTTTTATGAAGTGTATATTTAGAAATGCATATTTATATGGAATATTTATTTAGAAATATATTTTCTATATAAATATAAAATATTACAGAAAGTAACAATGAACATTTCACACGTGGCCTCTCTTCATTCCCCCCCCATTCTCCTTGTATATGTTACAATCCCTTCTGAGGTAGCAGAGGTTAACAGGAGTGGGCTCCTCCTTCATACTCACCCAACCTTTATGATAGCACAGACTGTTTTCTTAACTGAGCAAAAGATACGAAAGTGGGGTGATGCTTTTTTATGGTTTGCACAGCAATATTACCCCCTTTCAGTGTACTTGGAAAAGTGGAACCTTTGGAAAATTTCAAGACAAAGTGAATTTTTTATGGCACTTTATGCTAATAGTCTCCGTTTCAGAAGGTAATTTGCTGCTTACCTGTCAAGTAAGAGTGTCAGTTTCCATATTAAGCAAATTCTATTAAACTCATATTTCACTGTATTGAGTTCTGCTCACACCTTAAAATCTTTATAAGATTGCCGTGCACAATGGCAGATCATTCTGGTAATCAATCAGTGGGCTTTTCTTTATCTCCACAATGTGTAGTAGCCATGAATGGAAAGATCATGGCATAATGAATAAATGCCAACTTCTCAGAGTTGGTCAGCAAACATTTACTTATAAAAATTTCATACATGTAATGTATACTTTCACAGAGCAGACATTGAGCAAAATTAATCTTTGTGCAAAGAGACTAAAAAAAAGAAAGCTGGTTTTGGCTCAGACTTCTAAAATGCATGACATACATTAAATTTGTCTAAGTGCCATACAAAAAAAGTAGCAAAAATGCTCCAGAGAAAGTTACATACAAACCTGTAGCTCTACCAAGAGTATAAAGCTTAAATACTAGGATTGTACAGTAAGTAATGCAAAAGTGGGCATAACTTTTTATTAACTGACAGAAGTCGTTCAAATTGCATATGTTGGTAGAGTAACTCTTCATCTATGCAAAGGTACTACTCAATATAGTCTCCATTACAAATAATGCATTTGTGCCATCGTTGAACCCAACTCTCAAATCCTCTTTTTAAAAATTCTGGTGTGGGCTGTTGTACCCACTTCTTCACATCCACTTTCACCTCATCTGTGTCATCAAATCGTTGTTCCCAGACTCTCCTTCATTGGACTAAACAGGTGAAAGTCAGAGGGTGCCAGCTCTGGGCTGTAAGGGATGGGAGGTCACTGACCAGCCTAATTTGCTGATCACCTGATTTGTTGCCAAAGATGTGTGTGTTCTCGCATTGTCATGGTGAATGTGGTTCCTTTTCAGATTCTTGTTCAGTCTCTTCCTCCTTATGGCTTCTCTAAGCTTCTTGGGTGTCTCAGTGTAGTGCTCGCTGATCATGGTATGACAATGTTCCAGAAAATCAAGGAGAATGACACCCCTGTCATCTCAAAAAACAGTCACCATGACTTTCTGTACTGATTGCTGGCACTTGAACTTCTCAGGCCTTGGTGAAGAGGTGTAAAGCCATGTCCATGGGTTGGTTCTTCGTTCCTGGATCATGAAGATATGCTCACTTTTCATCCCCTGTCACCAGGTTGGAAAAAAATGTGTCTTTGTTGGCTTCAAACACTTCCAACAGATTAGAGCAGACTTCCACCCTTCTCTCCTTCAAATTGGTTGTCATGCCGAGGTGTCCACTTTGCACACACTTTCCGATAACCTAAGTCTTCCACCATCTTCTGTATAGCATTGTGACCACAGTCCAGTTGTGCAACAAGCTCGTGGATTGTGACTCGTCTCTCTGTGCGAATCAGTTCATCCACTTGCTAATGATCTGTGTCAGTGGTCGCAGATGATGCTCTTCCACTGCGTGGTTTGTCTTCAGTGCTGGTTTTCCCTTCTTTAAACTTTAGATACCCAGCATCCATGAACATAGCAGTAGATAAAGGCTGCCTAAAATTTTATCTTACTAGAAACTGTTCAGGCTTCAGGAAGCACCATGTTTCAAGTGGATTGGCTGGATCAGAAGATGACATCTTATTGAAGAAGGGGTTACTCATCATCTGACATTCATTAAGCAAGTGCAGTTCCATTCTTATTAAGTGACCCTGTGTAAAAAAATTCTGATAACCAATTCACCTTTCATGTATCAGTTTTGCTTGCCAGTTTGCCTCATGTAAAGAAATTTTGCAAATTTAGAGTGTATTTTTCTTATTTGGTATTATGTTTTTATTACCATTACTTTGATTAGCTTCATTGCAGAAGTAGGCAATCAGAGATTTTGTAGAAATATTTCCAGTGATCAATTCTAGACCTGTATCCCTCTCCCCAGTCTTCACAATTCTCCAAATGAGAATTTATATGGTATAACTTCAATAGGGAGCGCAAAACCGCCCGTCTGCGGTGGTCAATAATTCTTTGCGGATGATTAATTTCCCGTCCGTGCGCACGGCCCTTTTTCCACAAGCTTGCAGTATGATTGTGAGTACAATATTTTGATTTTACATTTTTTTTTTTTTTTGCCAATTTAAAATTTGTGCATGCTAAGTGCTACTGTTTTACGAAATTATGCATTTAGCCGTTCTTTGTTTTGGAGAAATAGTTCCACGGCGACACCCTCCCTTCCAAAATTTTAACGTACTAAGCCAATGTCCTGCTTTCTCATTCCCTCTCAAAGTTTTCCCATGTGAATTTTACGCCTGAACTGAAGCGGGGGGGGGGGGGGGTGTTAGCAACTCCACAGTTGTTGTTTTTTTCTTCTTCCTTTCTCTCCTGTCCATCTACGTCCCCCCAGTCATCCCTTGTTTAATTTCATTTGTTAATACTGGAGTGACCCAGTATTAACCAATGCAACTAAACAACGGTTGCTTCTTCCCTTCACGTGTGACCTTGATATCTCGCACGTGTGATGCCCGCCGTAATATTGGCTTCCCGTGCGTTACCGTTTTCCGCATGTTTCCTGGCGTCCTGGACGACGATCATACCTAATGCCGCACATGCACTATTCTATATCTCATATTTTGCCATTTTGCAGTTGAAAATTCTGGGTTCTGTGTAACAAGCTTTTTGCTATGAAAGCAGAAATGTATTTTATTTTATTTTCTGTATGCACATAAAAAAAAAATTCAGTAAAGTGACAATATTTAATACGCACGTATTTGTCGATGTATCGAGATTAAAAAACATGTTTTATATACGTTATTTTTTTTCAGTTAAATCCATTCAATAGTGGTTTACTGTTGGAACTTTTTACATCTTATAGTTCCTTTGTGTCAAATGCAATTTCTCAGTTGGAAATTATTAGTATTTACTGTGAACAAATACCTCGGTAATCAAATGTGATTCAAGGAAAAACATACCTCTCAGTTGTAAGTGGTCGATGTTCGAATCTTTGCATGGCTGTTCTCATCAGGCTCTTGAGTTTAGACTTTTAAGAATTTAGTCAGCACATTTTCTTCACGGGTCCCGAAATTGGATAGACAAATTAATTTGTTCGATGAATTTATCTATCCAATTTCGGGACCCGTGAAGAAAATGTGCCAACTAAATTCTTAAAAGTCTAAACTCAAGAGCCTGATGAAAACAGTCATACCAGGATTCGAACATCGACCACTTACAACTGAGAGGTACGTTTTTCCTTGAATCACATTTGATTACCGAGGTATTTGTTCGCAGTAAATACTAATAATTTCCAACTGAGAAATTGCATTTCACACAAAGGAACTATAGCATGTAAAAAGTTCCAACAATTAAACTACTATTGAATGTATTTAACTGAAAAAGAATTATGATATTTAAATTCTACGTAGTTAAGGTATTTATACAAGTCTGAAGGGTTACTTTCAAAGGAGGACGGGTACATTTTTACACAAACCATCCTCGAGGACGGGTAAAATTTCTGATATTTTTCGTGTCCTAAACTTCAGTATACATTTGTATTCTTTTGAGTGCAGAAACACACACTCCACTCTACTCCACTCATCAGACAGATGTCTTTCCTAAGTAAAACCACCATATTGGTTTGTGGCCTCACTCACCAACTTGGACACCCACCCTTGAGTATACTGGTGTGATGTGAAAAACATGGGGGGGGGGGGGCATAATTTGCTGAACAGTATTTTTTTTTTTTTTTTTTTTTAAGGCAACGAATTCTTTAAATAATGCTGATTGCAGGTCGTAGTGTACAAATGTTGCTGTGCTTTACCAAAAGATATTTTGTTTGTGTTGGTGACATCCTTTTCTTCATTTTACAGGACAAGGAGTTGATGACATGTTCGCCATTATTGCTGAGAAACTCATATCTCGGGATAATCAGTCTCTTCAAAAACAGCAGTTTTTTGAAGATGTTCATACTTTGCATACTCAGGAACCAAAGGTCACATGTTGTTAACGTAGTCAGATGTGTAGTCATGTTGACAAAAATCTTCTATGACTTAAATTATAGTTGTACAATATTTTTGTCATTGCTGAATATAGCGGAAGGACTCTAATTGGAAAACACAATCAAAAATTGTTTGAAGTATTAACTCATGAGCAAGACAGCACTGATTTATGGAAACATGTTCATATTTCATACTCTGCTCCCTGAAATGGGAAAGACATCCATTTCCGTACCATCCTGCTCTGAGCTATTTTTGTAAATCTCAAGGGAAATTCTTCCCATTTTACGTAAAGATGCATTCCATTTTAACATTGTCTATACATTTTGCTTGTGCATTTGCTACTTAATTTATTTTGTGGTTTCTACTCACAAACAGGAAGAGGACATTTGTTGTTACATATGGAATCTGCGAGTGGTTTTCATCAGAATTGCTTTAATGTTTTTTTTGTAAAATCTCATGCAATGAGGGGGAGGGTAGAAAAGGGGAAAATTTTACTATAAAGCATTTTCATATTATTATTCTTTATTTGATAACAAGTAGAGTAAGAATATACATAAAGCTGAACTAAAAATATGGGTACATGCCATATTCAATGTACCTAAAAATTGTAGTACCAGCATTTAATATTCCATTTTGTATGGTTATAATTAAATGAAGAAAGTAAATATTACAACAGGTAGAACAGAAGTTATTTTCTTCTCATGTGACTGTATATTACTGCAAAGTAAGTTCACTTCCTTTTGATTTAGCCCTAACGTGATATGCCAAAAGTGAAAGATTTTTTCCCCAAGATCTTGATTGTTATAAAAGTTCTAGCACTATGTTTCATTGTATTATTAAGTTGAGTTTGCAAGTAGCTCAACAAAAGGTTCCTGTCTCTCTCTGTTTATCCTGGAGATGTTAATCGCTCATCTGGTTCACGAATGTTATGAGTTTGTTTTAAAATGTGTATAGCAGGTAAAGAATTGTCAAGAAGCTATTAAAAGAACTGAATGCTTTTTAATATTGAAAAGCTACTTATCATATCACTAAGTTGTTCTCTGAGATTTAGAGGTTAGCTCCAAAAAGAAATACAAACCACCAGATAAATTTTTAACTGATTATTTACTTACTGTTGCCGTATCAAACCTATCCATTTACAGTAATCTTGACACAACTCGGACTACACTGACATCCATCACACGAGGTACATAAGACCTTCTATACTTCATACTCACAATCTTTTTCTCATGCAGACACTCCTGAATCTGATCTTTCCATGACTTCCTTGGCCTTCCTCTGGCTTTCTTTCCTGCCACTTGGGCTTAAAAAAATTTCTTAGTAAGCACCTCATCTCTCATTCTTTCAACATGGCCAAACCACCTAAGAAAATTAGTCTCCACCTTAATAACAACATTTTGCTTCACATTACACAACTGTAGCACATCTTCATTCCCTACATGAGCAGTGTTTTGTGCTGCAAACTCCCCATAAGTAATGCATCTTTCCAGCACACAAACAACTCCTATGTCTCTTTTGCAGTACCCAGGTTTCACTGCCATGCATCAGAGTAGGAACAATTACACTTTCATACACAGCCATTCAGGTCTCTCTTGAGAACCCATCATCCCTGTGAAAGCCTCGTAAAGCAGGTATGATTTTCAATATAGAATTCACTCTCCTACTAATTTCACCATCTAATTTGTTCTCTCTGTCAAACATGCTTCCTAAATACACAAACTAAATAAATAAAAAAAAAAACTACTTGAGAACACTTTAATTGCATTTGTCTTAGATCTACGGAGGAGATTCATGATATTTATTATTTTCTGTCATATTCTTGATTCGTATGAGCTTTACCTTATTTTTGAAGAATATCTGAATCGGCTAACATTTAGCCTACTTTGCTGAAAAGCAGTGCTTAATTTTTTGCTAACAAGAGCTCAAGTAGGGAGAAAAAGAAAAAAATTGGAAGCAAAATTTTCATTTTCTTCAAAGCAAGTTTGGAGCAAATGATTATAGGGATTGGGGAAAACACCCTCATCTGTAGTTACATACATTGTTGGAATGTCATACTTGCTTCAGTATGACATTTAGGCATGTTTTAAGCTCAGACTACTTGAAATAAATAAATGATGATTATTTACTTCAAACTTTTCCCATCTCTTTCTACCTGTAATAAATTATTGCACCTGTTATCACCAGTGCCCAACTTCACTCCTTCTTACTACCTTTTTTAAGTCTGTCTTCTACCTTTTGGTCTGCGACCTAATTCTGCAGAATGTGTCCTCTATCAGATCTTTAATTTTCATGTGTACATATTATATTTCAATATCACCACAATATGTTCTCATTCATTTTTCTTGTACTGAAAAACCCAGCTCATTCGTATAATGTCACATCTGCATTACAAATTCAATTTTCTTGTTGAATCCACCTATTTTTTCCGCGTGTTCTTCTTGCCTTTCGCATTAGGAGCTTCTAATTTTCCATAGAGCCTTGACTTTGAACCCAACCCTTGTTGTCATGAAACAGTGCAAGTCTAAATACTGCATTGTACTAGGTATCTCAAAAGTCCTTGGCTCATTTTACAAATTTATTTAAAAAAAAAAAACTATTTGGGGTATGAACATAATTTTTGCAGATTTTGTTAACTTACTTAGCAAAGTTTGTTTTTTTCTTTTTCCCAAATAGGTCACTGAGGCTAATGAACATCTTCTGTAAAAGCAATGTTTTTACAGATGAAGCAACTTTTCATGTTTCAGGTAAAGTCAACCAGCACAATATCAGAATTTAGGGGCCTGAGAATCCACATCGTTTCATTGAACGTGTCCAGGATAGTCCTAAAGTGAATGTGTGTTGTGACTTAATGGCTGGTAATGTGATTGGACCTTTTTTGCAGAATCCACAGTCACAAAAGAAATTTATTTTGACAGATTCAAATTTTTGCTGTCCCTCAAATTTGCTATTTACATCCTAAAATCATTCGGCAACAAGATGGTGCACCACCACGTTGGAGTAAGGTTGTGTGAAATTTTTTAAATAAGGAATTTCCAACCAGGTGGATTGGACAAGATGGACCCATCCCATGGCCTCCCCGCTCTCCAGATCTCACGCCTCTAGATTTCTTCTTGTGCGGATATGTGAAAGACAAAGTTTATTCATCCAAAGTACGAAGTGTTGACGAACTGAAAACTTTGCATAGTTGCATCTGTTACAGAATCCACTTTGGCACTTTCTTGGGCAGAGATTCAATATCGGCTTGATTTACACCATGCAACAATAGGTGCGCACGTTGAAATTTATTAACTAGATATGAGAAAAAACTTTTTGAAGTAAGTTTACAACATCTGGAAAAAAAATTTCCTATCCTGAACAGTTCTTTTTTAATAAATTTTTAAAATGTGTGAAGGACTTTGGGACACTGTATATCTCCAGTTTGTTCTCTAGCTAGCCCCTTTGTGGAAATAATTTTATACAGAAAATGAAAAACATACCTTGTTTTCATTAATGAAATACGGGATTACACCATATAATAGAAATTTTGAAGATGACAATCCATTTTTTCGTGTAAATGTTACAAAGATGGTAAGTCAGATAAAATCCGAAAACTTGAAAATTTCGTTGTCCTGGAGCGAGAATCGAACCCACGTTTCTCAGATAGCGCCCAGGTATGCTAGCCACTGCACCACCCAGAACGATCAAGTCTCAAGTTTCCGATTAATTTGAATATAACCATCACAGGATTCGCTAGTCGAAGCAACCGGCATTCATGTTTAGCATACCCGGGCGCTATCTGGGAGACGGTTCGATTCTCGCTCCAGGATGACGAAATTTTCAAAGTTTTTGGATATTATCCGACTTGCCATCCTTGTCATATTTACACCAAAAAATGGATTGTCGTCTTCAAAATCCCTTATTTTATTTACCATGTTGTCCAGTTCCCTATCTAATCAAGTTTTGTCTCTTCAATAATCACACTTGAATAATTAAAATCCTGTTATATTAATTAACACCAAAGAGGAATAGATAACTCTTTGTCTTGTATGTTTCAACACACTGAGTGTTTTTGTGCACATATTTTCTTTAACCTTCCAAAAAGAAAGCAAACAAACCTAAAATCTCATTATGTTGGGGCCAGAGGAACAAGTAATTTTCTTGTTCCCCTTGTGTCTGTGGAAATAATGGTGTTCCAGGAAAAATTAAATTTTTGAGGCACTTCAGAAAATGAATAATGTTCCAAGAATTATGCTAAAGTATTTGTAAATAATGCTGCTATAAAGTAACACTCATTATTAAGTATGTTAAATATTTTACTATTTATTCCATGTGGAGCACAAATCTAACACAAAATGTGTCTGTACCCTGATAATGTTTGTTTTTTTCTTTTGTGTGTGTGACTTTTACTTTGTTGCCTAATTAATTTTTTTAGTAAAACCTTCATTTGCATACACAGCAAATTTTTAGTTATTTATCTACAAATTTTTAAACTTTAAAAAGAGCTTAGACTTACATTTACTCATGGAGGGGAGGTTAAGAGAGAAATGGGTGGAGGTCAAGTTTTAGAGAGAGAGAGACAGTGCTGCCAATTTCCTTCCATGGCTGCTGATGAAGACTAGAACTTGGCTGATGTTGGTTTTGCACATTGTTCTTTTGTACATAAAATCACTTCATCTGGCTCCTGTTCAAACTTGGCAGCCCAGTCATAGTAACAGTTGTGCTGCTTAACATAACTGCCATTTCATCAGCATTTCCCAGAGTTCTGCCATACATTAAATTGTTAAGGTCTTTTCACCTATAGCAGGATATTCTTCATTATCATCAGTCTTTGCTTCTTTCAGTGTGTGTTTGTAGGGTTCCCACTCAATTTCAGAAATGAAATTCCCCAACTTTTCCAGGAAAATTTCCACTAAATTCCAGACCATACTTTTACAATTCACTGCACTTTTTACAGTAGAAAAACCAGAATTTCAACTCAATATGCAGTAAAATTGACTTAAGCAAAGATTATCCTAAGCATATGAACATAACAGATTAATAATAAAACCATATACCTTACTAGTAATTAGCAATCAAAATATTTTAAGATACAATTAAAGCCAAATTTTATGACTCAGTGAACTGGCAAAAATAATTGCTAAATTGGGGGTATCATTAAACTGGGGAACTTTAGCAAAATTGGGACTCTAAGGAATTGGCTGTATTAACTTTCATTACTTGGAAAAGTAAATTACTCCTACATGTACACAATCTTTTTTTTTTTTTTTTTAGTTCAGTAATTTCTTCAATTTTTTTGCTTTGAATGTTTTTTTTCTGTTTCATGTCTTGCACTTTAAGTGGGTCCCAAGTTCTTTTCTTTGCATTTTCAGCCCCTTTTTTTCTCCTCCATGTTCTTTCTTCTCCTCTAGTGCAAAATGATATCGAGTCCGTGACATCTTCATGCTCTGTAACATCTCGGGTTATTGGCACGGGTAGTGGACCACCATATGATGTCACTGCATCATATGTGCTACATAGAGCAATTAAAGATCTTTCCTGTAAATTTTCAACAAGAATGTCTTTTTTTATTGAAAAACCTCTCTGATGAGGCATTGACATGCAATAAAGTCATAACAATTGTCACTACTTGCCACAGCTCTTTAAATTTTTCGTTATTTAAGTATTTTGAAAAAAAAAAAACAAAAAAAAACCATCTAACTAATCATGTGTTTTTCATACAAAATAAAGATTTTTTTTTTCCACTTTATTTGTAAATGTTGAAAATTGCTGCTTGTCATGATCTGCTGATAATGCTGGTAAAATGTTACTATCATGCAGAAGTTGCAGCAAGTTATCCATTAGTTTTTTGCATAGAACAGCATTAGAACATAGTAGATGAGGATCTAAGCAGGACATAGATCTCATGGTCGAAAAATTTATTAGACTATTTTCAATAATCTTAATGGTCATATTAACCAGGAAATTTTTACATTTAGTGACAAATTTGTCCTTCTCACATTCAGAGGCGCCACTTTTTTCATGTAGCTCCTGGCAGCAATTCCAATACCAACTTCATCATTTCTTTTATGGGATTTAATGGAAGACACATCTACACTAATTTAAAGGGAGTGGGAGCTTCCCTTAGTAGCTCATGTTTGACAAATCTTGCCATTATTTGCCTTAACAGATCCGCCAAGGAGCTGTGCAGAAAAGGAATCATAGGTGAAGGACTTTGAAATAATTTTAGAAATGGCTCCAAAATAGCAGCAACTGATATAAAAAATAATATTTTTGCCAAAATTAACTTACATGCATCTTCAATGTTTCCAACAGATACGGTTTGTGGTAAATCTTTCTTTGATGTTTCAAAATATTTTTTAACATGAGGGAAGACCTCCAGTGCTCTTTCAGCAACCCTAACGTTTTCCACCCATCTAATTTGGCAGAACTTCATTGGAAAGACAGGACTGTTTGTTAGGGCTATGAAATCTGCAAGCCTTGCTGGAACTCTCTTTGAACAATCTATACATAGCTTGAAATAAGAAATTTAACTTCCACGTTGTTATTCTGTTTCCTCTCTGGAACGCTTTGTGAATCACATGGAGACTATGTGTCCCAATATTTAATAAAGAATGACCTTTGTTTTCTTTAAGTTAATCAAAAATGTCTTCAAAATTTAAGATTCACGTGTGGCCCATCCATAGAAATTTGTAAAAGCTTTTCCAAATTTAAATCTGATGAGCCGTCACAAAATTTTTCATATAAATCCTGGGCAGTAGAATGGCCAAGGAAAACTGAATTAAAAAAACGAACCTTCACTTTATTAGAATTTTCAGGCCAATATCTAATTAAGTCCATTTGCTCTTTTTGGGCAACAGCATTCAGAGCTTTATCAATACAAAGTACAAAATATGATGGTGAAATTTCTATCAATAGCAAAGAATAAAAATATGGGGCCAAACCAAAAGTAACGAAGTACGCCATTTTCGTGCTTCTCAAGGTGATATTTTTCGCTACCTCACTATTAAGGAACATGGCTTGAAAGATCTGTGCTGCGTCCTTGAAGCCATTGTAAGATGAGTGTGTCATCACTAATTTGGGAGCCCACAAAATTTCAGACTTAAGAGATTTTTCTTTAGTAACATAATTTGCCACTGAAGAACATGCCAGTGTCAAGTTTGACTCTTCTCTTTGTATTTTTTTTTTTATCATTTTCAACACTAGAAGCACCTCTAAATAAGGTAAAAATAGATTCTTGCTTTGTACTCTCGATTGACTTTCAGTGCTTAACACTCTTCTCGTGACTAAATATAGCTTGTCTGCCCATGTTGCTTAAGTTGAATATTTTACAGCAAAGTTGACAATGTGCTGTATACGGGTCCATTTGTACTGCTTCGATCCAGTTTGCCCATTGTGCATTCAATTCTTTATCGGTCCATTCCAAATTGAAAAACGTATTCTTATTGCTCACTTTGAACAAAATGCTAACGTGCAACAATGCAAAAGAAGTGTGAAGATCTTTTAACTCAAAGACTGCTTAAAGCTCATGTGCTTCCACCTGAAAGATAACGCTAAAATACGATAACCGATACTTATGGTTGCGTTCTCATTTGTTGGAGCAACTTCACATCAACAAAGAGCTGGAGGGGGAAAGGAAGCACCGCTAGCACTGGCATTCCCTTCCCCCTATCGTGAGGAGACAGCAGAGGCATGGGAAATCTTCGCCTCAGTGTGAATATCGTGTGCTACCCCCTGCTCAATCCCCCTTTCTCTCTCTCTCTCTCAGCAAGAGCGGCATGTGACCTTCTTGTTTCTCCCTTGGACTTCCAGGTTCAACAGCGAACAGAACCCGGCTAGTGAAGGAGATTCGGGTACAAAATACAACAAAAGCTTAACACTTGGCAGGTCTGACAAGGGATCGCTCATTTTCCAGGATAGTTGTGCGGATTTCCCAGGTTTTGGTGAAAAATAGCAATTTTCCCTGGCTTTTGTGGACAAAATCAAATTCTCTGACAATTCCAAGTTTTCCCTGACCCATGGGAACCCTGTGTTTGGTTCAGTTCTACCAATTTTTCATTCATTAATCTCCCCCACAGTGAGATGGATAATTCCTTTTTGAGTTTGGGTAAATGCCTTCAAATAAATGAACTACTTTGGACGAATCTTTTTCCCAGCAAGTATTCTTCTGATAGTGACATATCATTTAGATGAATAATTGTTTTCATTCCATGATCCCTAGGTTTTGTTTGTACTTTTGTCTGTAGCAGCATATACACTACCTTAATTTTGTTTTCAGAAAGATTCAAAGTTATGCAAATGATGAGGTGCATTAACCAAGATTAAAATAATCTCATTATATATTCCATATTCTCCCCCTCACAGTGCTGTCCTGTTTTTGATACAAAGAGCTCAATGAGCCAATCATATGAGCAAAGCATTTCTGCATAACCTTCAAATCACATCAGGGAACAAAGTTTGGTCGTTTCCTTCATTGCTTGTAGATCATCTAAGTATGTGAGCAATGGCTTGAGCCTTTTGTATTGGTATTTCCACCAACAGACAAAGTCACTCAGTCCTTTGAAGCAATAAAAACCAGGCTTCTTTTTTTTTTTTTTTGCTTTAGATTCATGTGTGAGAGGACACTTGCTATCGGACTTGTCTCAACTGCATTGAATACCTACTTTAGCAGTATTGTCACATTTAATTATATTTTGTAATTCAGCAGGAAATTCATGAGCAACCTACATATCTAAACTTGTGGCCTCACCAACCACAATGTTCATAATGCTGTAACCATGATGCTTGCGTAATATGAAAAACCATCCCCTTGATGATGGAAAGTTTAGCTCCGGACACCTGTCGTGTACCAGATTTGTCATCATTGGCTCATACATACTGGAAGCTTCTTCTTGGAGTATGGTTCAGTTTAATGGAATGCACTGCTCATGCAAGTCTTTAATCCAGCTTATTAGATTAGATGTCTCTCCTCTGATTCCGTAGCATCACTCTGTGGCCTTGTAATATGCACTTCAGAATGCCATACTTGTTTGGTCATAGCTGAAACTTCTTGATCTACTGTGCATATTTTGTAAGATAAGAAAAACTTCTCTTTTAATTCAGTTAACATTCAATACATTTTATATCTCCCCCCCCCCAAAAAAAAAAGAGGGAAAAATATCAAACTTAAGGAGAATGGTGAAAAATTAGAACTTGGTTTATCTGTGTTTAATAATGTGTTTTCCACTCCTCACAGTCAATTTTGTAAACTTTGTTTGGGATAAATATCAAATAACTGAAAAAATAACTAATCTTCTGAGATACTTCACTTTTGTTTTTGAAAAAATCTTTTTTGTGCATAGCATGTGAGAGTCTGCTTCTCAAAACAGTTTGTTGTGGAATTTTTTGGAAAATCTTTTCTTTTGTTGCAGGCAGCCCTTTTATTGTGGGGCCTAAAAACATCAAAAAAAAAAAAAAAAAAAGCTAAGAAACACCAAGTTTTGTATTTTGAGTGAAGCCTACTCTTGTTTTCATAGGGCAAGAAAAGAGTTTGTTTTCAAATTTAATGGCTTTCCACATGTCTACAGTAGAGACTTTTGTGATGAGAGACTATCTTAAATATTAAAAAAAAATTTCCCTCCCAGTAGAGAGATTTTTTTTGTCCGTTGTTAAAGTTATCCAACTTGATATCAATTCTATCCACTGTTTTTATTGCAATTTTGTGATTTATTATTAAAACCCACTCTGTCAGACAAATTTTGCATTCAAATTTACATCAGCAATGAAGTATAATTTATTCAGACATGGGATTACCTTAGTTTTCTTTGTAAAACTGTATTAAATCTGGTTTTGCTTTTTCCTTTTTTTTTTCAATAGTCTTTGTTGCTTTAGTCAGTGTTTCAAGATTATTATTTTTGTTGTTGTTGCTAGCATATTTTAGTTTATTTACCCCTGAGGTTTATGGGAAATCTGTATGCCTAAATTTCTTTAGAAACATTGTACTAGCCGCCCCGGTGGCGCAGTGGTCTAAGGCGCTGGCCTCTGATCATTCGTCCGTTTGGGGTCCGGGTTCGAATCCCGGTGAGGCATGGGTGTTGTGTTTGTCTTACGGCACTGGCTCTCTCCCTTCCCTGGAACCAGTGACCCTAAATTAGGGACGGGCGACTGCTTATAGCCCATTGAGTTGCTCACGATGGTCGTTAAACCTCCAATCAAAAAAAAAAAAAAAAAAAAAAAAACATTGTACTATCTGATTTTTTTATTTTTTTAAATAAAATTCCTTAGGTTTGTTACACTTTTTTGGCCACAGTTAAAACCAAACTGTATGACTTTTTTTTTTAATCTTCGTTTAAGTTTAATGAGAGTAACTTCCCCTTTTGTGTAAGGGGAAGTTACTCTCATCAAGTTTTTTGAAATTTTTTGTTTCCCTCGTAGTGTTTTGCTTAAAAACGTAAATAATTTAAACCCATTTTGCACCCAAAACATTTAGTTTTGTCTATAATAAAGATTAATTCTCTTTTATATTTAGCTTTATCTTCAATCAAGATTATTTCTTCATATTTAGCTTTGTCAAAATTAGGAATAATTTTTCTTTATATTTAGCTTTGTCTTTAATCAAGATTAATTCTTTGTGTTTAGCTTTGATCAAAATGAAGATAAATTTCTTTATTTCTAGCTTTGTCAAAATTAAGATTAATTCTTCTATATTTTTAGCTTTGTCAAAAAAACCATCAAGATTAATTCTTTATTTTATGTTTTCTACTTGAAGTGTATTTGAAATCTTTTTGGTGAATTTGTAAGCCATTAGTTTTGTGTTGTAATATTGACTGAATGTTTTAGGTATCAGTATTGATTGCTTATTTCTTCATGTTTTTGCAATCACTTGTTATTGTAATATTTGCAAATTTTCAAGGTATTAAAACATCAACGTGCACATATTTATGTGCAATTCATTAAAGATATATTATTAAAAACAACTAATCACTTACTCAAAAGATCATGGTCACTTTATTCCTTTAACACTTCTAGCACGTCCATCATCATCATGCAAATCCGCTGGCCTGCAAAGGTTGAAAATCCTTGCTGATGAGATTCTTCCTTTTCGGGGATGAAACATCGTATTTTCCCTTTTTTTTTTTTTTTTTTTTTTTTTTTTTGTTATTTACTGGACAAAAGAAAAATTTTTGTCCAGTAAAAAAAAAAAAGGAAAATACAATGTTTCATCCCCGAAAAGAATGAATCTCATCAGCAAGGATTTTCAACCTTTGAAGGCCAGCGGATTTGCATGGTGATGATGGACGTGCTAGAAGTGTTAAAGGAATAAAGTGACCATGATCTTTTGAGTAAGTGATTAGTTGTTTTTAATAATATATCACTTGTTATTGTTTCAAAATTGTTATGAACATAAGCAGTGTGTGTGTATCATGAGTTCACTTGATTTTTAACCAGTTATTCCCAACTTAATATCAACAGTAGAACCAGTATGCTTTCTTTTAGACAGAGGAGTACTGCTCATAATTGAAATATTCATCAGGCAAAACTACTTAATGTACCATGGAAAGGTTGACTACTAAATGAACACCCCCCCCCCCCACACACACACACCACACACACACACACACACACCACACACACCACACACACACACACACACACACACACACACACACAATTTTTGCACGTATAGTCTGTGGACTAACTGTGAATTTTCCCAGCATAAGAGGCAGGTGTGGACTATACAAGACTGCAGACAATGTTTTTTTTTTTTTTGTTTTTTTTTAGAAATACTGCTTCATTAAGAAAAAAAAAAGTGCCCTGAGCTGCCTTGTCCTCTTCAAAGGACTGCCATTTGTAATGTAACAGCTTAATATGGTTCCCATCTCCCCCACACACACTAACCTTCCCCTCGTCAGCATACAGGTACATGTTTGACAACCTGCTTCAGGGAATTAAGATTAGGAGTTTTACCCCCTATGTCCCTGACATTCATGATGAGTGTGATCTTCTAAGTCTTTTGTTGAAATGCAAGATTTCCAGCCAATTTGTCAAAGGATTAAAGGGATTAAAATTAAAGAAAATGGACGTATTTCCTAGGTTGGGCTTATCTCTCTTTGTGAAACAGGGAGAGATACCGTAAGCACTAAGACCAACCTTATTCTGTTATTCACCTGTGTTCAGTTGGCTACTGTAAATCTCTCGGTTCACAGGTATCTTACTATGGCTCCTAGTAGAAGAAGTTTTACTGCGGAATTCAAACTTAAAGTGTGCGAGTACGCTTCAAAAACGGAAATAGAGCAGCATCACGTGAGTTTTTGGTTGATGAGAAATCTATACGAAACTGGAGAAAACAGATGGATTTGCTCAAGAAAATGTTGCGCAATAAACGTGCCGATCGTAAGGGGAAAGTAATGCATCCAGAGATGAAAGAAAATTTGAAGAAGTGATTACTGCACAACGTGACGCTGGACGTGCAGTTTCAACAATGTTAATAAGTCTGAAAGCGAAAACAATGTGCAGAGAACTTGGCATCGATGATTTCAAAGGAGGGCCCAATTGGTGTTTTAAGTTTATGCGAAGGCACCAACTCTCAATTTGAGCCGCAACCACAATGGGGCAACAACTACCTGCCAACTGGAAGGGAAAAAAATTATTTCTTTCAGAAAATTTGTGGCAAATAAAATAGCTACAATGAATCTAACTGACGGCGATGTTGCAAATATGGATGAAGTTCCGCTGACTTTCGATGCGCCGCAGTGTAGAACTGTGAATGAAATTGGCGACAAGACTGTGAATGTGTCAACTACAGGAAATAAAAAGCTGCAATTTACTGTAGTTCTTGTTTGCATGAAAAATGGTGGGAAGATAAAGCCAATGGCCATCTTCAAAAGAAAATTGGCTATAAAGGAAAAGCTTAATTCAGGTATCTATGTTAGGCACAATGAGAAAGGGTGGATGAACGAAGAGGAGATGAAAAATTACGTAGAGCACTGCTGGAGAGCTTGACAAGGAGCTTTTTTCCGTCCAAAATCCCTTTTGATATTAAGACAGCATGTCAGTCCATTTCAAGGATGGCATCAAAACGTCTTTAAAGAATATAGGCACTGAAATTGCAGTTATCCCGGACTCACAAAACTTTTGCAGCCATTGGACATCAGTGTGAACCATAGTTTTAAGTCATTAGAATAAAATGGGAAGAATGGATGCGTGACAGACTTCATTCCTACACACCAAGTAGTTGCAGGCGAAGAGAGACATATTCCGATGTGTGCAACTGGGTTGTGGATGCCTGGAATTCTGTCCTTACATCTGTCATTCAGAATGGATTCCTACGGGCCTTTGAAAGCGCCGTTCAAAGCGACAATGAAAATTCATCCTAAGCCGAAGAGCAGTCTGATGATGAAATTTATGGCAGGGAACCCTTGGCTGAGTATTCCAGTCTTTTTCACTGTGACAGCGATATGAAAATCAACAATCAAGAATCTCTCTTTTTTTTTTTTTTTTGCTGTCAGACAATTCATTAATTGAAAAAATATCTATCGTTATATGTATTGTACATATTAAATTTGGAACTGTATGCTGTTTTTATTGGCTAAATTCTAAAGACAGATACAGTAACGTATGTGTTGCCAAATTCTTTGCCAGTATACAGCATTTTTACCAGCATTTATGGATTAAAGGTTGGTGAAATGGAAGAGAAAAACAGGTAAGTCACAAATTTAAGTTACTTATTTTGCTTAAAGTTTGGAAGTGCGGACTGTCTAGGAAATTTTGTTGTTTTCTATATGTACTTTTTTCCTTGCGGATTATCTGTGGGGGCGGACTATGCGCACAAAAATACGATATATATATTCAGTCGACTGGAAAGAAGATACAAAGGAGATATCTTGAGAAATGTGCAGCTAAGAGTACCATAAAGTACAGCTTCAACAGATAGTGGATTCAAGGAGGCACATAGTTTGAATCAACTTTTCTGGGTAGAAAAGATGATCGTGGTTAAAAAGGGGAGTCTATTGGTAGGAATTCCACAAAACAAGAAACATGAACTCAATAAACATTGGTTTAACCTAATTATCTATTAAATCCTTTAGACTGGTATAAAATAGTTTCCACTTTTCTCTGCTTCTTCATTTAGCACATATTCAGCATGTTTTGTTATTGCTTTGAGCTTGTTTTTATATGTAATTATGAATTTATTTTTTATAAATTAAAACTGTTAACCTTCTGTTTTTAATGAGTTAAGTTTTCAAAAGTAGCCAGTTTAAATTCTGTTCAAAATATAAGTTGTAATATTTTAATTGTTCTTAATGAGTAATTTTTATTTTTTTTTTGTTTATAGTTTTTAAAGATTTATAGTATTTTAATTGTAAAAATATTTAGTAAGAGATTTGTAGTTATATAAGAAAGGCAAGCTCAGAGTGATAACAAAATGTGCTAAATTAAAAAAACAGATCAGCGACAACTATTTTATACCAATCTAAAATATTTAATAGATAGCTTACTGATAGTTTAAACCATTGTTAATTAATGATGCACAACAATTAAGGGATTGATATTGATACTGATCACTCTACTTTGTGTAAAGAAGTCATTAAAGTTGGAAGCTTTTTATCAGATTCCCTTATTACAGTGACTGACATGACATATTTACCATGTATTATGTCAAGAATATTTCTTCAACTCTGAATTACAGTGACTGGTTGTACCTTTAGACAGTAGTTCACATATACAAGAAAATATTTCAACCAGTGGTTTGCATATACAAGAAAATATTTCAACCAGTTGTTTGCATATACAAGAAAATATTTCAACCAGTGGTTTGCACATACAAGAAAATATTTCAGCTAGTTTTTTTCCACATACAAGAAAATACTTCAGCCAGTTGTTTCCATATACGAAAAAAGGAATGCCATGGTGGGCATTAGCTGCAAATGTTTTGGAATCTTCCCGTGACTCTCCTTTTAATCACAAACAAGTTCAATGTGTAGCATTAAAGTATGACATAAAGTAACATTTATGCATATATTTTAATGTGTTTTTAGCTATCCAACTTCTGTCAGAATTTTCTCGCAGGAAATTTCATTTTTTAGCAGTTAGAGGCGCATTGTCCTTATTCAAGTTAAGCTGTTTCCCAGTATTTCTGAGGGGAGGGAAACCCATTACAGAAGGCCAGCTATTAAGTTGAATTACAAACAAAAGGCATGAAAATAAATATTTTTGAAATTTACTTCTCCATTTTTTTTTATTAAAAAAGCAACTGGGACAGTAATGGGTACTGATACAGCATAACAGATAGCATAAGACTAAAAAAGAACAGATTTTTTTTTTTTTTTTAGAAGTAAACAATTTTATACCTTTTGACAACTTTTAGCAGTTTATAAATTATATTAGAAAATAAATTTTGAAAGAAATTTGAAGTGTATTAATTCAGTTTTATATATTTTATTTGTAAAGTAAAAGACATTCTAATAAATGTTTATGAATTTTTGTGAGTGACTAAGTTCAAAGTTTTCCTAATGGCAGAAAAAAAAATGTCTATTCTGTTTAGAACACACAAAATTCTGGAGTATATATAACATGACATGTTCTTGCATATGTCAAGAAGTTAATCTTGAGATAATATTTCAGCATAAAAGAATAATGTATGTACAGCAAAAATTAAACAGTTGTTTTCTTTATAAGAGTAATGTTTTGAAATCTTAAAATAAAAAAAAACTTTCATATTATATGATATGTGATTGTATATCATGTTCATGTTTTATAAATGAAAGGGTTTGCAATTTGTTTCCTTTTTTATCATTATTTTATGCAGCAGTGGCAAAAAATTGTGGTAATGCTGTAGGTAGAGTGATTTCATCTTTATGCGTTATCCTGCTTGAAAGATTTAGGCAAAGTTGCTCGATTTATATCCTGAAAAGAAACTAAAATTCATGGAGTTTTTTTTTATCGTTTTGACTTATTAAATTATGTAGAAGAGTCAAAAGATTATGAAATAGTCATGCTGTAAATTGTATTCCTAAAGGAAGAGTAAACAAAGTTTTATGAGAATTGTGCTGATCTACAAGTAAATGTGTTTAGGAATATATTTCAGTGGATCTGATTTTTGACCATGCTTATTGTTAGTGACTGTCTTCCACATAACAAAACAGAAAAGTTGGTGTGATTATTTATTATTTTCATATTCTTTGTGTGTGTGTGTGTATGTTCATGGATTCTAAACTTTGTTCTGCAATAAAGAAACGTGTTACCACCTAAAAATGAGTGAGCGAAAAAAGAATTGTAAATTTTATTTCATGTTTTTTTTTTTTTTTATAGTAGTATTTTCCTTTCAACATTTATGTGTTTTATGAGTTTTACTTTCCCAAATGCAGTATAAATTTTACTATCCAACAAAATGTTTGTATTATGTATGATGATTGAAAAGTATATCTGTTGGTAAGAAAGCTTTTGCTGCCTTTGTAAAGTTAATGACCGAATGAAAATGCTTCTATGGATGGTCTTGAATAATTATGGTACAACTGAGATTCTGCTAAAAAGTGTGAAAGTTTATGTATGCCGGCAGTAGAGCATGTGTGTGAATGCTTTTATTGGTATAGGAGTCAAAGTTGTGTAATGTCACATGGCTGTTTAATATATTCATGGACAAGTGCATGCGTAATACCAAAGTAGACAGTACTGGCTTTTGGCTAGGTAATATCCATGTATGCAGATTGCTGTATGCTGATGACATGGTCCATTCAGGATTTCCATGTAACCTGAAATTCTCAGGAAATTTGAAAATGGTTCCAAAAATGAGAGAAAATTGTATTTTTTCATAAATAGGTCATTCCAAGTTTGAAGTGGTTATTAAAGTGACTTCATTCCACATAATGTTCACAGCAGTACTCCAAATTCTTCCTACATTGATTTTTCACAATGAAGTGATGTTATCATGCCATTAGCATGCCTTTTCTATTAATGTGATGCAGGTATGTCCAATGTCTATGGAAAACTTGCATATATATATATTTTAGGAAGTCATTCAGTTACATCCAAAGAAGGAAGTGAGATTGTGGCTACACCCCAAGCTGCCTAAAAAAAAAAAAAAAAAAAAAACTGTTCCCTTGAAGCAAACCAAATATTACTTTCTACCATCCTGCACTCTAGGCAATAGCCCTGAAAAAAAAAAAAAAAAAAAAAAAAAACTTGCCACCAGCTTTCTTGCATTCCAGCCCTGGAAAAAAGAAAACTTGCCACCAGCTCTGATACGCTCTAGGCCAGTGGTTCTCAAACTTTTTAAGCCTGTGGAACCCTATTTTCCTACAATGTCTAGCAATGGAACCCCTCTATAAAGACCATTTAAAAATTAATATACCTATATGCCTATTATTTATCACTGATTTCAAATAAAAATAAAATGAAAAAAATAAGCAATCAATAAAAAGGTAATACATACGAAAAGGTAATGTAGAGCCGAGAAAATGTATTATGCCAACAATGCAAGTATTCAATAATAAAAAAATATTAATGTGATGAATGGCTTTGCTTTTTATTGCCACATAATTGTTTAAAATTTGGTTCAATCAAAGAAAAATGTAATTTTATATGGGGCTCTGCATTCAGCTTATTCCGGTGCTTATGCGATAATAATGGATATTCTCCTTTCAAACTGCACCAAAATTCTGTCATTGGCACTGTTTTATAAAGAGATGTCACTGAAGAATCTGACGTCAGTTCAATACATTTTTCATATTCATCAGATGAAAAGCAAGGAGGTTTCTCATTTATAACAAATGGATTTTTAATCCATAATTGACTTTTTATTTTTTCGTGCTGCTCATCAGGAAAATAGTGACTCATTGAATCATGGAGAGTTTCCAGATGTTGGGTGATTTCATCATATTGTTTGTTTTCTATTTCTGAGTCCATCTCTGACAGAAAGTTTCTTGCAGTTGAAAAGCAGTTAAGTTCGTGGCTGCAGACACAACTGGTTCAAAATTGTAGCTCTTTTTTAAATGCCACAATTTTGTCTTTGGTAGTGAATACATCAATTTGCTTTCCTTGAAGTGCAAGATTGAGTTCATTCAGTTTTGAGAAAATATCAGGTAGGTAAGCCACTTGAAATAACCACTCTTCATCATTTAATCAATCTTCCAAATAAAAGTGGTTATCTATGAAGAAAGCATGCACTTCAGCTCGAAGTTCAAAAAAGTGTTCCAATATTTTACCTCGAGATAACCACCTCACTTCCGTGTGTAGAAGCAATGACGTGTACACACTTTCCATAAAATCGCACAAGATTTTAAACAATCTTTTATTCAGAGGATGAGCTTTTATAAAGTTTATCATTTTAACTACTTCATCCAAGGCGTTTTTTAGATGGAGAAGCAAATTTTTCGCGGCAAGAGCTTGCCTAAGAAGCATACAGTGACTACTGGTACAGTCCTTTGCAATCATTTTGATGCGTGCGACAATACCAGATGTTTTTCCCACCATAGCTTTAGCACCATCTGTACAGATATCAACACAATTTTTCCAAGAAATTTCATTTCCTTCAAAGAAGGAATTTAAAATATTGAAGATCTCTGCTGCAGTTGCACGAGCTGTTAGCGGCTTGCATAAAAGATCTTCTGCTAGAGATGCTTCATACAGATATTTTACAAAAACGAGCAACATCACGAGACCTGACATGTCTGTAGACTCATCCATTTGCAAAGCAAAAGCGCAAGACTTGATGCGAAAAATAAGTTCCTCTTTTACGCTGCCTGCTATATCCTTAACTCGGCGAGACTCTGTATTATTTGATAGCGAAATTTTCTATATTTCTTTGGCCGATTTTTCACCAAGTATACACTTAACCATGTCAATAACACATGGCTTGATTAGATTCTCTGCTATTGTATGAGGTTCACCTGCTCGTGCTATTTGATAGTTTACTAAAAAGGAAGCCTCTGTAGCTTTTGCATTCGCTGTATGTCTTGCATGAAAAATATTTTATTTTCATTTTTAAAAGTCCATCACTCTTGCGCACAAAAAAATCAACATTCTTATCTTTGAGCTCTCGAGGTGTAGTCTCCAAATGGCATCGCAGTTTGGCAGGTGCCATTGAACTATTATGATAAACTTTGCGGCATACGACACACTGCAGAGTATCATCAGCATTCATAATCCGAAACCAATATAGCTCTCATCATACTTTCTTCTTTTTGCAAATTTGGCAGTTTTATCTTGATCACGCCTTCTAGAATGTGTATCAGTTTCTTGAACTGAAGCAAATTCTTTTGTTTCTTGGTCATTATCATCTATATGAGAAGTACTAGGCACTGATAGAGAATTCAACTAAAAAATTTCAGAACTTGAACGTTTTTACGTACCCTGTTTAAGCCAATGATCCATTTCTAACGTTAAGCGGAGTAGAGAGCATAGTTCAACAAGCACACACTGACTAACATTGACAGGCCAAAACTATGCAGCAAATTCTTGCTTCTCCGGCACTCTACAGCAGTCCAGACCTAGGCAACAGTGAAGGCCATAAATCGACTTATCAGTGTTTCAGGTGCCAAACTGTTTTGACTCCTCCCTCAATCTTTTTGCACCACTTCTTTGAGATGTTCTGTCCCACATGGTTTTCATGGCTCTCCGTCACATCTTTTTTCTTGATTTTTTTATTGGTTGGTTGAAGCTGCTGTCATCTGGAAAAATATGGAATTAACAGATTTTCTTGAAAATTTCGTTGATGTTTTAAGAACTGCTTGATTGTTTACGGAACACACTTTGAGAAACACTGCTCTAGGCAATAGACCTGCACCAAAACAACTTTTGTCTCCTGCTACCCTGCACTCTGGCAATACCCTTGCAAAAAAAAAAAAAAAAACTGTTTCATATTGCTACACTGTACTCTATGAAATAGCCCTACACCAAAACTGTTGCCTCCTACTGTCATACACGTTCTGTGCAAGAGTTCTAGAGTTGATTCAGACATGAGATCACTCAAAAAGTTAATATTTGTGATCTGAGACATTGTGTACATCCAAATTAAAATTATTTTGTCAATCACATCCTTATGCTGATGTGTACTTACCCACAGTTCGAAATTCTTTGTCTTATTGGCTAATCCTTAAACAGATTCTTCATTATAGTGTGCTCTGATTACTGAAAATTTATTTCAACTGTGGCAGCAACCTGGGTTGCATAAAAATTTAGAAAAGATTATTTAGTACAGAATAATCATTTAATTTTACATATGTTTTTGAAAGTGAATCTTAAGGGATTTTTTTCTTTTTAATGGTGCTAAGATGTTTTTATTTTGAAATCAGCTTCATAGGAATTAATTGTTGACTTCATATCATGAAGTCCAGCCTTTTACCAATGCATAATTTAACCCCTATTATAGAATTCATTTCCATAATTTTTAAAATGTATATGTTTTTTTTGTTTTGTTTTTTTTACTTGTTAATGCTCAAGGAAGACATTCTTTTTTTTGTTCAGGAAAATGCCATTTTCTATACAATGCATTATCTGTAGTGGTTATTGCTCAGATCCATTATTGGATAGTGACAAACTACTGTGCTTATCCTAGATAGTCTTTTTTCTCAATTTCAGGTCCTTTTAATTTTTTTTTTTTTTTTTTTATGATGTCTTGTTGATGACCAGTAATATAATCCTAAGTACATTATTTTCAGCAATCAGGTTTAGTTCACTGTTCTCCGTGTTACATCTCGTTAAAAAGAACTTTAAAATTACATTGCCCAAGTGTGAGAATCAAACCCACTAGTTATTCAAATTTCTTGGCATAGAATAGAAATCCAAGTTTCCAAGCTTTCGCACATCAACGAGATGCCTTTTTTCAAGGAAGGTAGACAGCAAACTACCTTTCTTTAAAAAGCCATCTGGTTGATGTACGAAAGCTTGGAAACTTTGATGTCTATTCAACGTCAAGAAATTTCGATGTTTGTGATTGTTGATTTATGTGCCACCGCATGAATTTTTGGTTGACAAACCATCCCATTGTCATAAAGTCTACAACTACATTTTATGTTCTAAATAACTGCTCGCATAAATAAGATATGCCCCTTCACATTATTATTTTTGTTTTGCTGTCAAGACTGTCCAAAAAAAGGCTCTTTTGAGGAAAAAATAGTCAACCATGGTGCTAATTTGGTGGTGGGGGGGCTAATTTTGCTTCTTGAGGTAAGATGTTTTCCATTAAATTGTTAACAATTTCATGTAATTATTTCCTGAGAATTTCTAATTCAACTTTATGTAATTTTATCAAGTTTTCTATTAAAATAAAATCTAGAAGTTTACACATTTTAATTAGCATTACCAAACTTCTGCCTTCCATAAAAGTGTTGAGGTAATTTGTCAACAATGTAACCACCCAGAACATTTAAAAATTATAACAGATGTAGCAGTTAATTTTTGCTGTACCCATAAGTTGCCCAAGTCGTAAAGATTTGTTATTGCATATTTATGCCATCTCTTTCTATTAATGAGAATAGGCCATTTTAAAAGTTTTTTTGGGGGAGGGGTGATATGCAGGCTTTATGGCTCCCATGAGTATTCAACTCCAGGAGTTATCTGTAAGTTATTTGGCACTAGAAAACACAATACTAATGTCTTACTAGTGACATCCAGGACTTTTAAGACATTAGCTTCTGCACTGCTCTGCTGATGTGTAATTTTTATCTTAATGTCATAGTTGTTAACAATGGTGGTAGGTGGTATATTTAGAATTTGTTGTTTAAGAATAAAACTAAATATTCTTATGTGCAGCGTACACGTTTGAACAAAGATATGTGGAGGCTACTGTTCTTATAAGTGAAAAATATTTGTAGCAGACTGAGAAGAGGAGTGTTACCAGAGTTTTGGGAGTGTAAACATTTCCTTTTTACTCAACTGTATGCAAGAATTTAAAAAGTCAGTGGTTTGTTAAGAATTTTATTGCATTTATTTTGAACTTATTTGTATTGTATTTTTATTACAATTTATATTTTTTGTTTTAACTTATGTAAAGTTTGTTTGTGATGTACAAATAAAAGTCACAGTTGTTAGTAATGTTCTCGCTCTGATTCATTGAGTAAAATATCTTCCCATCTGAAGTCTAACTTCCTCTGAAAAAGAATTCACCTGTGTCTTGACTAGAACAATTAAAATTTCATGAAAGATTAAAACTGATATTAAGTTCTGTTAACTGCTAAAAATTTATTATATTTTAAGTTGAACAGCTTTCAAATAGTCTTCCTACCTTCTGACTTTTTTTTTGTATCGACATTTCTGGCTTGTTCTCAATAATTAGAAACTGTCAAAGGCTTTGTTTACACAAAGTATTTAAATTTTGTTGCCAGGTTTCTAATTTATCATGGCCACTTCTTAAAGTAAAATCTTACGTAATTTGTAAGTTATTCGTGCTACTTATAAGTTTGTAGGTTCATTAATGAAAGTTTTTTCTGCATGCAGAAATTTCCTTTCGTCTTTTGTTTTAATGAGGTTCAATATTTTAATTTTATGCTACAAATGTTCATAATTGTATTTGATTTGCCAATACACTATTTTCCTTTCTTTTATTAATAGCAATTAAATATTCCTTAATTCTGAGTTTCAATTTTTGAAATGTTTTTCTTATGTAATTACCGTTTCGGTCCAGTGGAATTTGATTTATTACATTTCTTCTTAGTCTTTTCATGTGTACTGTTGGAAGAATCTTTGCTGCCCCGGTGGCGCAGTGATCTAAGCACTGGCTTACGATCATTCGTCCAAAAGGGGTCCCGGTTCAAATCCCAGTGAGGCATGGATGCTGTGTTTGTCTTAAGGCACTGGCTCTCTCCCTTCCCGGCACGGTGGTCGTTAAACCTTTAATCAAAAAAAAAAAGGAAAAATCTTTATAGGCTGAATTTGCTTTGTTTTGAGCTGTAGTTTCTACTTTTATGAGGTCTGATCAAAAAGTATTCAACAGCTTTCTATCCCTCCTTCCTAAACTAGACAGCATGGCACCAAGACCTTGTACTTTAGTGCACATGTGAATTTTTTACCACGCTGTCGGCTGGCACGTTTGGTGCCTGGCATTGTGAACTCCATAACATTCTTGTCTTGTGCCTCCATGATATAGTGAGTTCAGCAGAGAATATGCCTCACATCTGCTGCAACAATTCAAATTATTAGCATAATTGTTCAATCTCTTAAGGCCAAAAAAGGTGCAGAAGGTATTTTTTGACTATCAGAGTGTGGTTCATCATTAATACGATCCAGAAGGACAGACTGTAAACCAGGAGTACTACCAGACACTTCTCAGCCCATTCAGGTCTTTTTTGGCCAAATGCAGAGTCTCACAAGGCAAGCTCTCATACTCTCCAGACATGGTTGCTTGTGATTTCTGGCTGTTCCCAAAGTTGAAAATGCCTCTAAAAAGGAGAAGACACGGATCAAGGAGAATAGATGAAGCACCTATTAGTGATCCCTAAAAGTGACTGAAAAATGTTATGATCAGTAGACAGACTGCAGAAACAAGTGTATAGTACTGTTCCAGTCCCAGGTTCAACGTCACCAGATTTGATTAGCTGCCGTGGCCGCATTCCAAATGCCTTTTGTTGGATCCCACTTGCAGCTCTTCACAAGTTCTGGCATTAAGATATTTTTAGGTCAAACTTGACTCATTCTTTTGTTTTGTCGTACATATCTGCAAGTGGGATCCAACAGAAAACATATTCGAAATGTGGCCATGGCAACTAATCGAATCGAGTGATGTTGCACCTGGGAAGTGGACGGATTTTTTTTTTTTTTTTTTGTGAATATTTAATATTAAGTTTGCGTTCTTTTGGACAGATTGATAACATTCTTTTGATCATTTCTCGTTTTTTTTGTTTTTTGTGCAACCACCTGGTGAAGAAAGAAGTGTAAAATAAAATTCCACTTTGGTGTGCAGGTTTCATTGGGTCTTTACTGCTCCTTAGCTGAAGGACCTTGCCTGATTCCAATATTGATATTTTTAAAGCTTTTTTGCATCCAGTTGAAGATACCTGGTATGTACTGAATGGAACTTGTATATTATTTACTATGTTCATTTTTAATATTGGAGGAAAAGAATCTTACGCTTCAGGTGAATTTGGTAATACAGTAATATTGGGGGTTATATATCCAGTGTATAAAGCATTTCCTTTACGAGGTTTTGAAGTAAGTATTTTTATACTTCTAGTAATATATTATTCACATAATTCCTGCTTTGAAGAGAATAGACAAGCATTGCTTGGTAAAATTTTATCTTCTCAAGTTTAGTAGCTAGTGTTCTCCCTAGAGCCTTTTTACTGGGCTGCCCACCCAGCTAATTTTCTTTAATGAATGTTTTCACAACACACATAATAGTAAGAGTGAAAAACTTACTCCCACATACACCATAAATATTGGTGAAAATGACTGAAATCTGCGTTGAACATGATTTATCAGTAAGTATTTAATAAGTACAATCATGTTAAGCAAAACAACATCCTTTCTTTTCTTTCTTTTTTTTTGATTGAGGAAGGGGTCGTTTAAAATACCATCCAGCTAAAATTTCTTGCCACCCAGCTGTAAAAATGCTCTAGGGAGAACACTAAGCTAGTAATACAAGATTAGGCTTACCAAATGTTTTCCTGATCTAAGAGCTCCAAATCTTTTTATGTTGTTCCCAGGCCTATTGCCTTTATTCAAATAGCAATTGTGGCCATAATCTGAATACCTCTATTGCTGGGTTTTATTTGTAGCTCTTCATATGTTCTGATAGCTATGTTCATGATCTATAAGCTCCAACAATTTTTTCATCTTTTCTTCAGGTTCATCATCATCACATTTGTTTCGCTGTTGTAGCTGCAATCTGAGTACCGTCATTTTTGGGCTAAGAGCCGTGGCTCTTTATGTTACTAAAAGTGAAATTTTTCGGGTGTGCGGTCCTTATGCCGAATTTGTTTTCAATAAGACTGTTTCTTCCCTACCTTTTTTTTTTTTTTTTTTTTTTGTCATGCAAATGTTTAGTAAATTTTTTCAAACTTTTTTTTTCACAAACTCGACTGTGATAATTTTTACCCCCTTTCTACTCATAAGTTAGACACTTCTATTTAAATGATAACTCCACTGTCCTGATGTTGGTTTAGGAGGGAAAGTGGGGGAGGACAGGAATGCCTGACTCAAATGCCCTTTGCGTGGGGGATGGAATGGGGACATAAGCACACAGACGAGTAGCGTGACTTCCGAGGCTTCTGTGGATAGCGCGCCCAGGGTATCTCTTTCGTTGGCTGTAGATAAGTAAAAAAAGCATAACATAGAAGGAACATATTATTAAAGAAAACATTAATCGAAAGCATTACAAGCGATAATTTATAAGTTAATTACTTCTAAGACGGATTCTATTGCAGTGAACAGAGAACCATCCTGTAGCAAACATCCACATTGAATGGAATTTAGACAATTGTGCGGTTTTACGAGCAATGCGATATTCTAACAGGAGTCTTAAGATTAACTGTGATTTATATTGATTACATAAATGGTTTTGAGCATTAAATAAAGGCAAACAAATAACATCATTAGCATGATTAATAAAACATGTATAAATAAAAAATTTTGCCAGTATGAAAAAATAAGTGCATGAAGCAGATCGACACTGAGTTGCAGAATTAGCCTTTGAATTATACATATAATCACGTTGGGTGTGAGTTAATTCAGGAAGATAATTTAGTTTTCTGAACAGCACCACGACTTCACAGGTGCTGCCCTTACGCCGATGTGGCTCTTAATCCGAAAATTACGGTACATTTCTTGTTGGGGCCTATTTGAGGGTGCCTGCTAGTCATGAAAGTCAAGGAAAAGTCACAGATTTTGTTTGGAGTCATGAATTTCTTTTTAGTAATGGTTAATTTCCTGGTGAGAATCTAAGTAATTCTCCATGCACCAACCACATAAACGTGGTTCCCATATAATGATCCAAGTGTTAAAAGGGGGGGGACTTGTGCTCTCCTCCACAAAGAACTGTTAAAGCAAAAAAATGCTTTAGCATAGAAATATACATCTGATCCATCGTTACTAGATTCACTTTTCCGTTGTGGCCGCAATCTGATTACATCTGTAGCTCTTCACTTGAATTTCTGAACTAAATTATTTTAAAAAATCAAATAGATTCAACTTTAGTTGAAATTCTGATGGTAGTTCAGAAGTTTTGCAGAAAAGATAAGATCGATAAAGTAATAACAAAATAAACCTGTGGATACATCAGCGACTTTCTATATACGGTACTTGAATATTATCAGAAGATTAAATTTGAAATTTTTTTTTATTATTTTTTTTATCTATGTTGAACTCCCCTTGTTTGGATACTGTTTGCTGGGATTTTCAACAACTGTTGTTAACAACAGCTTAACGTGGCAGAAATTAGTTTAAGGTTCCTTCATTGTTGCACATTGCAGTTTTGCATTATCTTTTGTATTGCCCCCCCCCCCCTCTTTTTTTCTTTTTTTCTGCTGTATGTGTACCTTATTGTCTTTTTTCTGTTTTTCAATTTTTCTTCCTGTATGAGGTGTTTTCAGGCGCAAGACATATTTACTAGAGTATTTATATTTTTGTTCTTCTTAATATATACTGCTTCTGCTGTTAGTATTTTGTACCATTTATTGTGTTGCACTATTATATCTGTTTTCCCAATGTGGAATGGCCTGATTCTTCAGACAGTAATCTATTAATAACATTTTATTTTTGTTGTTTATTTCAGCTTTTTAAATCTTTACCCAATGGTATTTCCAGATTTTTTTGCACTTCCTATATACAATTTTGTTACTTGATTGGAATTCTGTATAAGACTGCTTTTGTTCAGGATGCTAGTACTTTTAGGGTTTTGTACAAGTGTTCTTTTACTTTGATCCCTATGTTAAAATCTACCTTTTTCCATGTTTTTACAATTTCTGGTATGTAAGGTATCAAACTGCAAAATTCTTTTCTATTTTGGCATTCATGTATTTGCTGCATCTGGTTTTAGATTTTTTATTAATTTGTCTATAATTATGGTATCTGCATATCCATATTGTTTGGCCAGGGTTTTTATCCAACATATTTCTTTCTTTCTAATGTACGCTTGGAAGGCAGCTATTTTATAATCTATATGGGCGAGTTGAATCAGCTGGTATAATGGTAGGTATGTAAGTTTGTTTTCTATATTTCATATTTTATTTTTGTTATTGCTGAATAAAATGTCCAGGTAAGGTAGTCCTTGTTTCACTTCAATGGTCATTTTAATTGATGAATATGTGTTTCAGTATCTTAGGTGCTTTTATTACAACTTGAATTTTTGTTCTTGTTCTAAAAGATATAAGTAGCAGCACTAGTTGGAGTATTAGGATATAGTGAGTGAAACTGTGTCCAAGCTTGCCAACATTGTGTTCTTTGTATCTTAATTTTATTAAGGATTTCTGTGGCATTTTTGGCTGTATATGTATGGTTTTCACACACACACACACAAAGCTCCAGGTAGTTTGCTCTTTCAAGATTTATGGTGAGTGTTTTTTTTTTTTTTTTGCCATTGTAGGTCTAAATATTTGGTTTATCTTCAATTTTCCAAATATTATTGGTACAGTTTGGCATGCTTGTATTTTTTTCTCTGTTGTTAGGTTACTATGATTTTTGAAGTTTTCTATTATTTGTTCATTATATAATGATTTGGTTTGCTTTATCTGCCTTAATAGTGATATTTGTTGGATTTTTTCTCAGCAACAGAAAGCATCTTCTTTCAAGTTAGATTTTTTATTCTTTTGTTGATAGCTCAGTTTATTCTGAATCTACATTCTTGGAAAGGTAATAATAGGCCTAGGAACATCATATAAAGATGGTTGGAACTCAGGAACATACCTGGTAAGCCTAATCTTGTAGAGATAAAATATTACCACGCAATGCTCGTTTATTCCCTATCAAAGCAGGAATTATGTGAAAAACAGAAGCACCAAAAATTAACACACGGTTTAAGCCGAGTTTTTCGCACCATTGGGAGGCTCATCTGAGCTTTCTTAGAAATAATAAAGCACAATGCTGTTATAATTTAAAAAAATTGATGTTATGGAACAAACAGTTCTGTTTTACATGGAAGTTGGTGTTTTAGATATGCACATGTAGAGAGATTATCTGTGATGTTTGTTTAGAAAATACCGATAGTTTGAAAGACAAGCTTTTGTTGCACAGGTGGATTATGATCTCAAGACTTTCAAACGTGGCTGTGCTAATCTTTTCCCCATGCTCCGAAGTGGGATTACTCCTTTTTTGGGTGACTTCCCTGCTCCATCCAAAAGTAATCTTTTTGTCAAACCCACGTATGATTTTGTGTTGCCATCTATCCAGACAGACATAGTTTAAGTTGAGTTTCGTGCACTGTCGAGAGGCCGTGTTGTAAACTCCCACTTAACTTTCTGTGTTTACTGGTGGCTAGCATGTAGATGCAGGATATTTAACAGCCACATCTATTCCATATTTTTTAATGTTTTTGAACCTGAAAGAGAACTTGGGGAAATATGTTACAGACACACAATATCTTAAACCGTTGTTGTTTGGGGTATTAGGAGTCCTGGGTTCAGGCATTTGAACCTGCCGTAAAGTGGAATCTAATGTTTGTCTTGTTGATATTTCTTTGTCTCTGGCTTCTGTGGTGGAAGAATTAACAAACACTTCTGAAAACAGCTGTTTTATATGACTTTGGGCAGAAAGGCCTGGTGGTTTGTAGAACACTTCTGTATAAAGTTGGTCATCATCTTTCCTGGTATGAAAGATGTCCAAGACGAGTAAGGTTCCATTGCTTTCCTGCTCATCTGTAAAATTTATGGTCTGGTGGAACATCTTTAAGCTTTGCTCTTCGTGTTATCATACAGATATCTGAACCAGGTTTTAAGGTACAGTTAAAAAATATCTTGTCCTCCATCGATCCTAATATCGCTTCTGCTAGGAGATTGGTGAATACGTGGACGCTCCCTTGGTCTGTTTATAAATTATTCCTTCAAAGCGGAAATAAGTGTTGTTGGTGACCAGGTTTTCCTTAATTTTTTAAATACCTCTGGAGGATGTTGGTTTGATTTCACTATTTGATCCTTTAAATCTACACACTTTAACCTACCAGGATAGAGGGGTGCAGAGAGACAACATCAAAAGAACCCAGGATATCCATCTGGTCTAGCTATCTTTTGAACAAATTCTGCACAAAAGTTAAAACGTTCGGATTTTGGTAAAAAAAGTTTTAAGAACATACCCATTCGTTTCTCAAGAAAATAAGTGGAGAATTCTTTTTGCTTACAATAGGCTTTACATTCAGTCCTGGTTTGTGATGTTTTAATTTTCTGAACTGTGGGATAGAAAGTCCCTGTGCGATTTTGCTGTGGCTTTAACCTTGCTAGCTAGAGCATTTGTGGGGTCAGTCTTCTGCTTTAATGAGCCCGAGTCATTTATAACAGTTTGACATTTTAGTCTGTCTGCCTTATTCATTATTGTCAACTGGCCCGACTTATCCGGGTAATGTTGAAGGTTTTGTAATTCCGAAGGTTTCGGAGTATTTTAAAGGACTGGGGGTCTTGCTTTATACGTGGGGCAGTGGGTATTCAACGCTAGCACAGAGGAATCTCAGGTTCAATCTCGGGCAGGTACGAACCACTAAATATTCGCTGTGTGGCAGATGGACACGTTAAGCCGTCGGAGCTCGGGTACTGGCCCCCCTGTGATAAATAAGGGTGTCTTTCTCCCCCTTTCTACCTCGCTTCCGTGTCACTTTCCTATCGAGCATTCTAGCCAAAATCTCCTAGCTTCCTATTTCTAAGGGATGTTTATGACCTGGCGTCAGACACTCCCCTCCTAAAATCCTCTACATAGGATCTGATCCGATCTGCTTTACATGCTGTAAGGTGCGAGTTCAGTACATGCACTGTTTAATGTCTGGTTTGTTAGGTAAGCAAAGGTAGTACAGAGAACCTTAAACCTGGTCGCCAACAACTATTTCTGCAAGTAATAAAAGATTTCGTGTCTAATGGTATGATGAAGAGTCCAAGGCTATCGTATGCACGATTGAATAGTTAAAAAATTATATTTATTTACAAGTTAAAATCAGCTACACTGGCAAGCACTTTTGAGGCTACTTTAGCCTCATCATCGGACCCAATTGCACGGCTACAGGCATTTATATACAATCGTGGAATAACAAATGGTGTTGCCATATTACAAATATTTATATGTAAACTAAACTCACGTATCTGGAGATCCAACAGGTGAAGCATTTAGCTGGTTCAACAGCAGAATCCAAGGGCGAGGTATAATACAGGCAAATCGTCATTGCAACACCTGGAGGCAAACCGTGTAATACACAAACTTTCAGCAAGCAACGAAGAATGTTAATCAGGTGCAGAGGCAATCAGTGTGGTACGACTCCAGTCTGGGTAATGCTGACCTTGCGCCACTGTGCGGGCTAAGGCAGATGAGGTAGAGCCAACACGAACTGCATATTTGTGCTCTGCCGCCCGTACTTGCACTGAATGTAGGGTAGAGCCTATATAGGAGGTGACTTCAGAATCCGGTGAATAAGAAACGAGTGGGATGTTATAAACACCAGATCTATGTAGTGGGTTGATCTTGTCATGGTCCTTGCACAGCAAATTGAATAAATTGAAGGTGCATATCCCAAAAGAAATATGGAACCTAGCGCAGGCATTCCCAAGGATGTTGACAATGGTTGGGTTGTAGTCAATCGTACCCACATATCTTTTCTGTTGAACAACTTCATTCCTTTACAGCTTTTTTATCCTCACAGTGTCCTACGATTAAATTAACCATTGAGTTGGAACAACAAGGCTCCCTACCTTTTTTAGACTTCCTTCTTTCACATAGTTCTACAGGTTTACAATATTCCGTGTACAAGGAAGCCTTCTGCGTGTCCTATACTTATTCCTCGCGACTCTTCACATCCATGGAGCCATAAGCTAGCTGCATTTAGATTTCTACTCAAACACTCCTATTCCCATTCTTCAAACCCCTCTTTACAAGGAGCAGAATTTCAGAGGATTTTGACAGTTGCTTCCACGTTTGGGTACTCTCACGACAACATATACCGCCTGGACAGAATGATGAATTGTCTTCAATTCACAGCATTGCAACAGGAATCACAAACTGTACGATATGTGGGTATGATTGACTACAACCCAACCATTGTCAACATCCTTGGGAATGCCTGCGATAGGTTCCATATTTCTTTTGGAATATGCAACTTCAATTTGCTGCGCAAGGACCATGACAAGATCAACCCACTACATAGATCTGGTGTTTATAACATCCCACTAGTTTCTTATTCACTGGATTCTGAAGACACCTCCTATATAGACTCTACCCTACGTTCAGTGCAAGTACAGATGGCAGAGCACAAATATGCAGTTCGTGTTGGCTCTACCTCTTCTGCCTTAGCCCGCACAGTGGTGCAAGGTGAACATTACCCAGACTGGAGTTGTACCACACTGATTACCTCTGCACCTGATAAACATTCTTTGTTGCTTGCTGAAAGTTTGTGTATTACACGGTTTGCCTCCAGGTGTTGCAATGACGATTTGCCTGTAATTATACCTAGCCGTTGGATCTCCAGATACGTGAGTTTAACTTACATATAAATATTTGTAATATGCCATTTCCAGTTTGGCAACACCATTTGTTATTCCATGATTGTATATAAATGCCTGTAACCATCCTTTCGCGCAATTGGGCCCAATGATGAGGCTAAAGTAGTCTCGAAAGTGCTTGCCAGTGTAGCTGATTTTAACTTGTAAATAAATATCATTTTTTAACTATTCAATTGTGCATACGACAGCCTCGGACTCTTCAAACTATTTCTGCTTTGAGAGAATAATATTTAAACAGACCAGGGGAGCACCAATGGGTTCACTGATCTCCGGAATCCTAGCAGAACCGATGAAGGACAAGATACGTGTGTGGCTGACAACACGGAGAGGAAAATTTAAAGATGTTCCACCAGTCCATCAATTTTACATACGAGCAAGGAAATAATGAAACCTTACACTTCTTGACACATCCTTCTTATCAGGGAAGAACATGGCCAACTTCACACAGAAGTGTTCCACAATGTCAGCTTCTTTCAGAAGTGTTTTTGTTAATTTCACCAGAGACAAAAAAAAATAGCAAATATCATTGACATGGGACTTTCAACTGGATTTACTAGGCAAACAGATTCTGTAACATATTTTTCCCAAGTTCAAAATCTCCGCCTACAAGCAAACAGAGAAAGCTCAGCGAGAGTTAGACGGTAACACAAAATCATACGTGGGATTGACAAAAAGATCACTTCAGATAAGGAACATAACATGACAACCACTCTATGCTGCATGTCTAAAACACAGACCAACTGTTGGTTCCATAACAGCATTGTGTGCTATTTCTAAGAAGGCTTTCATTATTTAGCTTAGCGTTACTTTTACAGCAGTATAAGTTAAGGGTCTAAATGTGAATTCACCTAGATATCGTGTAAAGACCAAGGTGAGTAAGCTAGTGGTGTTGATGTTCTGATTGATCTTTGTAAATCAAGAAAATGAGTACATAAAGCTATTTTCCAGTGGTCTAATGGAGAATTCAGCAAGAGATGAAACTTTTGATTGAATGTAAAATTTATCATTAAAAAGGAAATAGTTAATTTTTGTAACAATATTTAATGCTATATGGGTCACATCAATGTTGTTTGGAGAATATTTTGGGTGGCTATATGAGTCAATATCAAAGCTGCACATGATGGGATGTAGAACATTTTTAAACTGTTGGAGTTTTTATCCAAGTCAGCAGTGGGGCAGTCTTTCTTGCTAACAATGCCTCACATGGATAATCCTTGTTTATGTAATAATTTCATCTGAAGAAATGACTGGGAAGGCAGTTATCAAAAATAACTGAAAGACATTTTGTTTTGAACATTATGACTTTTCCATGGATTTTCTTTGTCCAGAATATCAGCATCAATTTTCTTTATGAAATTATGCACCTTATAATACATAGGTAATCAGATCTGTTAAAAATTACAATTTGGCCTGTTTAATCAGAAGTGGTGACTGTGGTACTAGGGTTATTTTTAATATTCCTCATGGCTTCAAAATGAAACTACTTTTTGGTGCAGCCAACTCTTTATTTCATTCTGTAAAACAATAGAGGCTGCATTAATGACCACTCCATATTTGAGACATTTTTGGTGTGTTAGATACATAAGGTAAAACAAATTTTGGACCAAGTTTTAAAATGTATTTAGTTCAGCTTATTCTTGAACAAGAAACTAAATTGGCTTTAAAAAAAAAAAGCACTCCTGAAACAGTAAGTGCATTTCTCCACTTTGTCTCAGGAGTGCCTTTCTTCAATTTACCTATATTTTTATTTTACGGGCACAATTTTAAAACTTGGTCCACCTTATATGAAGGATTTTGTCTCAGATATTGAGTGGTCAGTGATGAAGCCTCTATTGATATACAAAATGAAATTAGAGTTGACTGCAGAAAGAAGCTCAAACAGTTTAATTTCAGATTCTCTGCCCAAGATTTTGAAGCCATGTTAAAAGTAACCCTAATATCAGTCAGCACTTCAGATTAAACGGCCAAGATTACTTATGCAAGATGCATAATTTCATAGACAAAGTAGATGCTGATATTTTTGACAAAGAAAATCCATGGAAAAGTCAAATTTGTTCAAAACAAATGTCTTCCAGTTATTTTTGAAACCTGCCTTCCTATTCATTTCTTCAGGTGAAAATATTACAGAAACAAGAATTATCCATGTGAGGCACTGTTAGCGAGAAAAACCTCTGAACAGTTAGTTATTTAAAAAAATGTCTACTTCCCTCTACCTTAGCAATTAATTCTACAACCTGGATTTGCAAGAACATACCACTTGTCATCTGCAGCTTTGGTAGACTCCTGTAGCCACCCAAACTCTCTTGCAGAATAACATTGATGGAATCCATACAGCATTAAATATTGTTACAAGATTTAACTATTTAATGATAAATTTTCCATTGAATCTAAAGGTGCATCCATGGAATTATCTCTTGTTGAAATTTTCATTAGACCACTGAAAAATATCTTTATTAACAACATACTTGTTAAACCAGCTTTATGGATTAGATATGCTGACATCAGTGGCATGCCCAAGGAGGGTGTTAACCCCCTCCCCCAAAAAATTTCTGGGCATGCCACTGGTTGATTTACATACTGATTTTTTGGCCTTGGCCTTCTTGACTTAATCAAAAGTTAAACAACAATTCACCATAGAAAAAGAGGATAGGCATACCTGAATATACAAATTAAGATTAATCAGAATATCAGCACCACCATATTCCAGAAATACAAATGGATTTCCAATCATATGCAAACTGCACAAATGCTATCATGAACTTCTAAAATTAAAAGAAATGCTGTGTGCACTGGACATATAACCCAAACTCACAATTTTTTTCTTCCGATATTAAAAATAAACAAGTACCAGGTATCTCCAACTGGATGCAAAACAAAATATCAATATTGGCATCAGGCAAAGCACATCAGCTAAGAAGCAATAAAAGACCCATTGAAACCAAAGTGGAATTTATTTTATACCTTTTTCTTCAACAGGTAGTTGCCCCCCCCCCAAAATACCTAGGAATGATACATACATACATATCACTAAGCTGTTCTCTGATGTTCAGAGGTTAGCTCCTCACAAAAAGAACTCACTGTTGCTGTATCGGGTGTCTCCAATTACAGTGATCTCGGCACACAGTTCAAGCTTCACTAACATCCATCACACGCTGCACACAAGACCTTTTATATTTCACACTCATAATCTTTTCCAGACGCAGACATTCCTTAATCTGGTCCTCCCAAGATTTGCTTAGCCTTTCTTCTCTGCCACTTGGGCTGAATAAATTCTCATCACTCATTCTTTCAATATGGCCAAACCACCTAAGAATATTAGTCTCCACCTTACTAACAACATTTTGCCTCACATTATACATCTACATTCCTCACATAATCAGAGCGTGTCTTACCACAAACCCCTGTAAGTAACACATCTCCCCAGCACACAAATGACTTCTATGTCTTTTCTGCAGAACCCAGGTTTCACTGTCATACATCACATCAGAGTAGGAACAATTACACTTTCATATCAGCCATTCGGGACTTTCTTGAGAACCCATCATTCCTGTGAAATCCTCCTAAAGCAGCCATGACTTTCAATGAAGAGTTGACTTGGCTACTAATTTCACCATCTAATTTGTTCTCTCTGTCAAACATACTTCCCAAATATACACATTTATTTACCTGATCAATAACGGTGCCATTCAGACTTGTCCTGCTTTCAGTACTAACAGTTCCTCGCTTAAAAACCATAACTTTGGTTTTTCCCTTATTTATACTCGGTTTGAAATTCATACAAACTTCGTACATCTGGGCCAGCATACTCTGCAACTTGCTTTCACTCTCTGCCAACAGGACTGTGTCACCAGCATATAGCAATCTACACACACGGACATTACCTAGACATAAACCAGTATTGTCCATTTTGGCATCATGCATCCATAAATATATTAAACAGCCATGGTGACTATACACAATCCTGTCTGACATCTGCTCCAATAGAAAACCATACACCATTTACTTGTACACATGCTCTGCTACCAGCATACACGGCTTTCACACTATCGAGTGGTGCTCTTTTTCCAAACATGGCCCTTGTGCCATAAAAACCAATCAACCAAAACTATTGAGTCAATTTCTGGTGATACCATATTTATTCAGTACCTTCCACAGAAGAGTCCTACTTACTCGACCATAAGCTTTCTCTAAGTCAATCAAAGCAGCAAAAACTTTCTTACCAACAGACAGAAACCTATCAAACATAATGCAAAAATTTGGTTAGTGCAGCCTTTATCAGGCATAAAAAGCCACTGCACATATCACACTTTCTCTGATGTAAGACCCTATACCTTATCAATAACAATCTTTCCAAATACACTCCGCAAACTGATATCACGAAAGTTCCTACATTCAGTCTCAGCACCCTTTCTCTTATACAAGGGAACAATGATAGCATCCCTCCAATACTGAAGGACCATTCCTAACTCCACTGTGGCATCATCTGCTTCTGCCTCAGAATAACTTTAGCTTTCATGCTGTAATAACTCACAGAAGTATTCACCCCATCTTTCACTTAACTCATTGGGCTCCCATATCATTTCTCCAAACAACTTAGAATCTTATTTCCCCTATGTCTTATGTACTTCCAGAAAGATTTCCTATGTTTCCAAAAAAAAAAAAAACGATTCATGACTTGCCTTACTCTGGCGAACCAGCTTGGCTACTTCATGCTTCTTACAGTGATATTCATCCTCAGAAACTCTACCTTGCAACATCCCTAAATAAGCTTCCTTCTTTCCCTTAACCTAGGAATGATCAAAAGAACATAAGTGCACTATTAAATATTTACCAAAAAATACAGTAATTGATGATGGGTTTATGCCTGTTAGGAGTGAAGCAAATGTTATTTCTAGTTAGACAAAATAGAAACAATCTCTCCTCTATGAATCAATTGTACTGTATAATATACAGTACAATTGAGGAAGGAGGCATTCAACACAAGAAAGAAGACCTGAAATTCTGTGGTTCTGTTCCTTACCATCCTTCCTATGCATATAAGTTACAGATTCTTTTTAGAAGTTTTGGTTACCATCTTGCCATTAAATCTACCCCCAAAACATCTTGAAACTTCTACAAAGGGATAGGGACAAAGTTGAAAGCCTGAACCTCCCAGGAGTTTACTGCATTCCTATCTCTTCTTCTACTGGGGATAACTTATACATTGGAATCACATACAGGAGCATTAGCCATAGAATTTTAGAACATAGAAAAGATGTTTCGAAAGCCAATCCCAATACTGCCTTGTCTATTTTGACAATGGAAGACACATCTGCAGTTCCCCACTGGAATGAAGCAAAACGAATTGCTTCTTTTGACAATCGTTTTGCCCTCCGTTACCGTGAAAGCATAGAAATTATTTTCAACTCAATGACTTGCAACTCTGAATCTCCTCTCTACATTACGTTGATCTGGAGATCAATTCTAAGTTTTGGCAACAAAAATAGGAAAAATTCAAATGTAGAATCTGGCAACAATATTAGTCCTCCATTGGCGTGATGAAGACCTAAGATAAGGTCGAAAGCTTCCAACTTACGAACTTTTTGTAAAAGTTTTCAGTTAATGTAACTAGCGTGATCAAGTTACCTTTCTTTGTTAATATTGTTATATGTTTTGCCCATAATCGTCACATAAACAGAAAACGAGTGAAACACAGTCATATATGGTAAAAGGTTCGTTTAGCAGTAGCTTTCAGTCATCCTACGACCTTGATCACCCGCAAATCTACTGGATGGACTGGCTGCCAGAACTACAATTTGAAGTTGGGGTGTTGGAAATGTTGTCAGATTTTCCACTCTCATATGCTGCTAGTACAATTGCTCAAAGAAAACCAATCACTCTCTGGCCTACTAACAAAAGACTTATACACTGACGGAAAAAAAAAATCCCAACACCACGAAAAAATAGTTGTAGAGGAATGAAATGGCGGCAATACATTTGTATAGGTAACATATTTAATCAATTAAGGTTTCAAGATCACAGCTTAATGTAAGCGAGAAAAGAGCCATTTTAAATGTGAAATGCTGGTACATTAATAACCGGTGTAACCACCAGAATGTTGAATGCAAGCACGCAAATGTTCATGCATTGTGTCGTACAGGTGCTGGATGTCAGTTTGTGGGATGGAGTTCCATGCCTGTTGCACTTGGTCGGTCAATACAGGGACGGTTAATGCTGGTTGTGAGTGATGCTGGAGTTGTTGTCCAATGATGTCCCATACGTGCTCGATTGGTGAAAGATCTGGTGATCTAGCAGGCCACGGCAACATGTCGACACTCTGTAGAGCATGTTGGGTTGCAACAGCGGTATGCGGGCAAGCGTTATCCTGTTGGGAAACACCCCCTGGAATGCTGTTCATGAATGGCAGCACAACAGGTTGAATCACCAGACCGACGTACAACTGTGCCATCAGGGTGCATGAGATAACCACGAGAGTGCTCCTGCTGTCATAGGAAATTGCTCCCCAGACCATAACTCCAGGTGTAGGTCCAGTGTGTCTCGGCCGCAGACAGGTTGGGTGCAGGCGCTCACCTGACCTCCTTCTAACCAACACACGGCCATCACTGGCACCCAGGCAGAACCGGCTTTCATCAGAAAACACAACAGATCTCCACTCTGTCCTCCAATGAGCTCTAGCTTGACACCACTGACATCGCAAACGGCAGTGGTTTGGAGTAAGTGGAATGCACGCTACAGGGCGTCTGGCTCGGAGCTGTCCTTCAAGTAACCGATTTCTAACAGTTCGTTGTGTCACTGTGGTGGCAACTGCAGCTCAAATTGCTGCCACAGACGCGGTACGATGCGCCACGGCCATACGCCGTACACGGCAGTCTTCCCTCTCAGTAGTGCCACGTGGCCGGCCGGAACCCGGTCTTTTAAGGCAGTACCTTCCCTTGACCACCGCTGCCAACAATCATGCACAGTGGCTACATTCCTGCCAAGTCGTTCTGCAAAAATCCACCTTCTCGTAGCCCTATTACACGACCTTGTTCAAACTCCGTTGAGCTGTTGATAATGACTTCTTCGTAAAGGCATTCTTGACTAACATCAACACACTACGTCAAATCTCAATGATAACTAACACTCACGAACGTTACAGCGCGTATTTACAGCAAACCTGATTTGCATGTTCCATGCAAATCAGGTTTGCTGTTTGCTTATGCGCCGAGCGCGAAACTTGCATAGACGTCATCTTACAGATGTACTCTCACCGCCTACCAACTGTCGTTTATCTAACACAACCCCTTCTTGGTGTTGGGATTTTTTTTTCCGTCAGTGTATAACTGCCTTCAAACTCTGAGAGATCTTAATTGTTTCAAGTTCAACAACAAATACTACTGTCAGCAAGAAGAACTTCCGATGGGTTCACTTCTGGCTGAAGTTTTCGTGCAACATATCGAAAAAAACATAGTCATGGAACACAATCTACAACCTTCGATTTGGCTTTGATATATTGATGATATTTTTGTAATTTGACCATACAATAGAACTGACCTTGAATCTCTTCTTGAAAAGATTTCTCTAAAATTTCCATCAATAAAATTCACCATCAACGAAGAATCATAGCAAGGCATTGACTTCTTGGATGTCCACCTGACAAGGCAAAGGCTTTAATCATCTCAACAGATCTGTCTACAGAAAACCTTCTGCAATAGCAAACATAATCCCATTTTCATCCCACTCCCCAACTGCTAACAAATTTGCCGCCTTAAAAACTTTTGTTAATCATGCCAGGATTGTCTGCAACACTGAATCTTCCTTCAATTAAGAAATTGACACCATAAAGAAAATTGCTGAAGCCCATCAGTTCCCAACTACTACAATTAAAAAATTCCACCAAAATTCCCATTTGAAAAATCTGTCTGCTCTCTCACCAATACTAATGGGAAAACCACCATTCATTGGTTCCATCCCTTTCCATGGATCCTTCTCTTATAAGATGTGTAAACTTTTCAAAACTATGGGCTACACTCTCACAGTGAAACCAAATCCTTCTGCAATAATGTGCCTGCTTAAAGACAGGATACTATCTCATCCCACTTCAACTTCCTTTGGTCTCTCAGTGTATATTGGAAGCACATACTGAAGCATTAATAAAAGACTTGGTGAACACATAAAAGATGTTTCCAATGGTATTCCAAAGACAGCTTTATCTACACTAACCCTTGAAGACACCTCTGCAGTTTCCATTTGGAAAGAAACCAAAAAAGTTGCCCCATTCATCAACAAAGCATCTCTGCGTTTTCAAGAAAGCATTGAAATTTTGTTCACCAAAAATTACAATTCAGAGACCCCTCACCAAATCCCATTTATCTGGATCTCTCTTCTAAGATCTGGCAACATTTCCAACACCCCAACTTCTAATTGTAGTTCTGGCAACCAGCCCATCCAGTCGATCACAGGTGATCAAGGTCGTAGGACGACAGAAAGCTACTGCTAAATGAACCTTTTACCATACGTGACTCTGTGTTTTGCTTGTTTTCTGTTGTCTACTTTTAGAGCTAATTTCTTGAACTATTAATTAACGCAGGTGCCTCAAATGTCCGTAATATCCAGATATGTTTTCATGTTTGCTGTCTTCGACATATTTGATCACAAAATTCAAGTGTTCTTTGATTTCACTAAGTTTTGGCTTTGGTTCACTAATATCGTCTGCTTCATCATGGTAGTCTTCATCCCCTTCAGAACATTCTGCTGCTGTCACTTTTTCAACAATCTCCTCCTCTGTCAAAAAAATAACTTGAATCTTCTTCTAGCCACAACTCAATGTCTTCCAGTGTTACAGCATTTTCACCACCTTGGCGGAGTATGTCGTGAAAATCTTCTGTTTCAAACCCGGCTGTATCTGGTTCGACCTCCTCATTTATCAGAAATTTTTTCCACGATTTAACCAAAGTTGAGGGTTTTATATCGTTCACAGCAGCTGCAAAATTAAAACTCATAGATCTCAGATTGTAAGCTTTGAGATTCTGTAACGTCTTTTGCCCCTTCTGTCTTCTCCTGCAGCTGGTTCCTCGACTTCCAGAACTTCATTTAAAAGCAATTTTTTTGTATAGATGTTTGGCTGTGTAGATGATGCCTTGGTCCATAGGCTGGTTCAGAGAGGTTGTGTTTGGTGGCATGAACATACACATAACCTTTTTATCATCACTTGTCAGCTTTTCCGCATCTAGATGTACTGGAGCACTGTCCAGTAAAACAGGGGATTTCATTGATCTTCAGGAATTTTTAAAACCTCAAGTTTGGAAACCAATCCATTGTGGTATTTTAAGTGAACCATGCATTTTTTGAGCTGTAGTAGTGGATTGGTAAATTGTCCATTATATTTTTTATTGCCCGCAGCTTTTTGCTTTTGCCCACAATCACATACTTCAACATGTGACTTCTGTCAGCATTTGCACATAGCAACGCACAAACTCTTTACTTACTAATCTTCCTTCCTGGCGTGCTTTTTTTAGCCTTAGATGCTTGAGTGTACTTTTTTTAGCCTTAGAGGCTCTCTAATATAAGCTCTTTTTTTAGCCTTAGATCCTGGCGTGCTTTTTTTTAGCCTTAGAGGCTCTCTAATATAAGCCTGTCTCATCATAATTATATAGCCGTGAAAGCTGCATTTTTTCTCCTTTAAAAATCATGCAATTGCAATTTTTTCCTGAAGGGCTCAACAGCTTCAACATCTGCACTGAGACTTTCACCACATAGTTTATTTGTTACGTTATGACACCTTCTGAACCTAAACAGCCAACCCGAACTGGCTTAAATTCGCTAATGCCCAACTGTTTAGATAATCTTTCTGCTGCAGCCTGAATTTTAATTCCTTGTACAGGCAATCCTGAAGAACGAAGCTGAGAAAACCATTTATAAACCGTATCATCCTGGGATTGATCTGTAGGCATCCACATTCTTTTCACAACACTTGCTTCCTGTTCTACATAAAACTTCAGGATAAATTTTTGTAGGTCGTCTTTTTCTTCCTTATGTCTGAAACAGTCTGTTTGGCCATCCCATATTCCATTTTGCTCACCACAAACGCTTCCTTTTCGATTTTTTATCACGCACAATGTACCGTGAAGAAAGAGAGCCCTATGTTTACGTTTTTTACCTTCACTAAGTTTACTTAACATCACTGGACGCAAAAGAACACACTGCAAAACTTTTTTAAATTACAATAAAGAAGCTGTGTAACACAAGACGTGATGCGCAACACATCAGGCAAAGTGACTGACTGACGCATCCTTCTGCACAAACAATAGAGTAGCCTTGTGGAGGGGTAGAGAAACTGGTTGAGTCACAGCAGGTGCACCCGCATGATAAATGCATAGTTTGCAGTCTCGCAACTCAGCCTTTCATTTGCATTTGTTAGTGTTTTATATTTCTGAAAAAAGCTGTCCGGATTAAGCGAAGTTCGGCTTAAAACTTTCACTGCCGCACGACGCTGAATGACGTCATACAATACTTAGCCCAGGTGCCGACAACGCTGAACGCCGTCGTAACTATGGCTTCATATTTCACATCCTAAAACCTTCGGCACTTGAAGAGAGTTATCTATTTTGTTACTGGCACTGAAAATAAGTCTCCAACTGTCTAAAAGTGACCGCGGTTTTAGGATAGCGGATTTTTTCCCACATGGTTTAGGGAAAGGAGTGGAAGTTGACTTCCCATATAGACTTAACACAGCGCGCGCTTTTCACTGCAATGTTTATTTTCCTTTGAACGTCACTGGTTTTGTGGTGAAGGGAATTATCAATAAATAAATGCTTGAGTGGCAATAAAAACCATTTTTTACTTAGAGTTTATACGTCACAGGGAGGCTTACTGAGGAGGCTAAAGGGATTTCAAAGAAACCCATATTCACTACAATACTCAGTTTTGCGGAAACAATGGATATATTCAGACGCGCCATCGCCGGTCCCTCTGAACCAAAAGTTCCTCGGCGGGCACATTCTTCCGTGAATAGGAGATGATGCCGATAATCTGTCATCAAGTACAGAAACTTATTCCTTTACTAGCTGTAGTACAACCAGCAGTGAAAGTGAGAATGAAGAATGCCGCGTTCTTTCCCACGCTCAGCTTCAACGGATTTTGGCTGCACATGGGTGTGATGGTTTCAACATCACGAGAAGAATTCCTTTCACTGGTGTACCAGGGCTGAAAATTAATATGATAGGTACTGAGCCAATAAATTTTTTAATCTTTTTGCAAATGAGGAATTTTACGATCTATTAGCTAGGGAAAGTAATGCATCTGCTGTAGAAGTGTTTATCTCAGGAGTTACTGAAGATTCACGAATAAATGAATGGAAGGATGTGTCGGTAGATCAAAGTTTTTCTGGGCCTTCTGTTTTATATGGGCATTGTACAAATGCCCCATCTCCAAGATTACTGGAAAACAGATCCATTATTCAAAATGGACTGCTTTTCTTCAAATATGAGCAGGAATTGTTTTCTTCTGATCATGCAGTGCCTTCATTTTGCAAGAAACCCTCAACCTGCGAAGCGATTACAACCAACCGCCTTGCAAAAATAATGCCTTTACTGGTTTTTAATTAAGGATACCATAGAGAGCATATACTACCCTGGAAAAGAACTTACGATTTATGAATCAATGGTTTTATGAAGAGGTCATTTGATATTCAAACAGTACATGAAAGGAAAACGTCATAAATATGGGGTTAAACTTTATATGCTAATAGAACCAAATGGTATGATTCTAAAAGCTTTGGTTTACACAGGGCAACTGGACTCCCTGGGTAGGGGGGGGTCATGCTTCTACTGTAGTTTTAAAATTGATGGAAGGGAACCTAAATGTTGGTCATGCTATTTATATGGATAATTTTTATAATAGTTACAATCTTGCATTGCAGTTGTTGAACAATGACCCTTATTGCACTAGAACTCTCTGTGCAGACCGACGAGATCATCCTAAGGATGTCACAAAAGCTAAACTTTTGAAGGGGGAACGGAAATGCCTATATTCCAATGCTGTTGCAGTGTGCAAATGGAAAGGTAAAAGGGATATTCTCTTCATTACCACAGAGTAGACAGGGCAACTGGACTCCCTGGGTAGGGGGGAGGGGGTCATGCTTCTACTGTAGTTTTAAAATTGATGGAAGGGAACCTAAATGTTGGTCATGCTATTTATATGGATAATTTTTATAATAGTTACAATCTTGCATTGCAGTTGTTGAACAATGACCCTTATTGCACTAGAACTCTCTGTGCAGACCGACGAGATCATCCTAAGGATGTCACAAAAGCTAAACTTTTGAAGGGGGAACGGAAATGCCTATATTCCAATGCTGTTACAGTGTGCAAATGGAAAGATAAAAGGGATATTCTCTTCATTACCACAGAGTTTGAGGACGATTTAGTTCAAACTGTAAATAAAAGGGAACAGATAAAAGAAAAACCAAAGGTTATCATCAACTATAATAAATTTATGTCAGGGGTAGATCGTCAAGATCAAATGCTAGCGTACTATCCTTGTGAAACGAAAACCATAATATTGTACAAGAAGCTAGGAATACATATATTTCATATGATGATAATCACTTCCCACAACTTGTATAATAAATTCTCAGGGAAGAAGATAAGCCTCTACGATTTTAAGCTATCTATTGTTTGTCAACTTTTGAATCAAGAGCCATCAACTTCCCGAGCAAAGATATCTAAATCATTAAAAGTATGTGGCCATCTTCCAGTCAAAAAAAAAAAGGGACGTTTTTTGAGGAGACGATGCAAAATGTGCTCTGCCAAAGGGACTCACGGGGACACTCTCTATTACTGTGCCCAGTGCCCAGAAAATCCTGCACTGTGCTTTCAGCCATGCTTCGAATTATATCATCGTAGATAAGGGATATATATTTTGTCTTCCTATTTTGCTAAAGAAAAGTATGTTCCAAGTCGAACTGCATGTTTGTGTGTGCGAGATTTTTTTACCCTACCCAAACCAAAATGCATGGATTTTGTATTTATGCAGTTATGCATCACAGCACTATTTAAGGATTTTTTTGGCATTTGTAAGTATTATTTATCTTGTTTTATATGCAACAATGTTAGAAATATGTATCCAGTAAATGTCTACTTCATTACTGGAATAATATTTTATTGCTGGCAGAATTATAATTATGAATATCAACTATGGATAAATTTTCTTGTATTTTAGAAGTCATGCAAAAGCTATGAGATGCAAGCACACGCTGGTTGGTCCAAACACATAAAAGCTCAATTGTGGTGTAGCGCGACGCCTTGTGGCGTCGTGGAAGATTTGCACGGGTTTCATACCAGCACTGCGTGCTTGTCACCGATATACACTGGCGGAAAGTGAAAAAAGAACATCAAGAAGGAGACGTCTGATACCAATGAAATTTATACAGCATAATAACGGAATACAGAGGATAACGTGATCAAAACATTATGGCAAAATACAGCTGTATTTGCTGGTAAACTGAAAAATAACATTTCCATGTAACATGGTTAGTACGAGGTTGAGCCGCCATGAACTGCGTCACACTGTGCAATTCTGGCATAGAGTCTGTCGTACAGATGTTGGATGTAAATTTGGGGTATTGAGTTCCAAGCATCCTCAACCTGGACGCATAAATCAGGGATGGTCGTGGAGACCAGATAAGTCGTCCCATAAAATCCCACACGTGCTCAATGGGGGATAAATCCGGTGAACATGCAGGCCATGGAAGTTTTCTCACACCCTGAAGTGCATGTTGCGTTGCACGTGCCGCGTGTGGGCGTGCGTTATCTTGCTGGAAAACACCACGATGGACCAACCTTACAAATGGCACAACAACATGCTGAATGATGTTGTTGATGTAGGAGGTGCTGTTTAACATACCCGGTACAAACACTAGTTGTGTACGGGAGTGATAGCTGATCGCTCCCCACACCAGGAGACCAGGTGTAGGCCCTGTGTGTCGCTGGCGGATGCAAGAAGGGTGGAGACACTCCCCTGTGCATCTGCGAACACGAATACAGCTATCGGAGGCTCCCAAGCAGAATCTGCTTTCATCGCTGAACACGACAGATCGCCATTGCGTTCTCCAGTGCAGACATTGGCGACACCACTGCAGCTGTTCCTGATGGTGGGCTGGAGTCAAGAGGTACACATGCACGTAGTCCTGCATCCAGTAGACGGTTGCGGATTGTTCGCACAGTCACCTCAGGTGCAACGGCAGCTCGGATTTGCGTCGCAGTGGATGTTCTGCTTGACAACGCCACTCTTCTTATGTGTCGATCGGTCCACTCATCAGTCCGTCTGTGACTCCAGGTTCCACGTCTTCTTGTGTGGGAATGTTCCTCGGACCATCTATGCCACTATCGAACCACCACCGATATTTCCCATCCAATTCGCTCCGCAATAAGACCACCCGGCCTCGCGGAGTATGACTAGACGACCCTGCTTAAAGTCCGATAACTGCTGAAATCGTACACGTCTTCCATGTCCAGGCATTGCAGCTTCTTCAGGGTCTTCGCACATGTCCGTACGCCGACGACTGATTACATTCACTTTGCCGTACTCCTTAAATATCACCGACGATAATTTGCATATTATGCCGTGCTGTGGCGTAAGCGCTCACCGATTGGTCCCGAAATTAACATCACACCTACGTAAACTCGACCCCATTAACATATGTAAATTTCATGATCGTCCGCAAATTCCTTCTTGGTGTTCTTTTTTCACTTTCCGCCAGTGTATATAGTATGGCGGCAGCGAACGTGTTAATGAGGTCTGGATTAATGAGGGTTTACTGTATATCCAATACACTTCCATTTTTTACATATTACGTCTGAAAGATTTACACAGAAACCTAATTAATAGAAGTAATTTTTATTTCATAAATTCCAGTATGTTCTAACGTAAACAAAAAATAACTTAAACATTTTTTTTAAGACTATGCAACACAGCAAGAGATATTCCATATGTTCTGATACAAACAAGCTTCTAGTAGATTAGCAAATTCCTTACTCCCCAGGAAGCCAACCTGGAACCACAAAAAAAAAAAAAAAAAAAAAAAAAAAAAAAAAATAAACAGAATTGCAACATGAGTTCTACATAATGTTTTTGATATTACAAAAAGTGCAATTATAGTAACATTTCATGCAATAAATCAGCCACAAAAAATTGCATAAGTTGGATTTGTTTTTATCAACATTTGCAACAGTAAAACACAGTTCGTCTTCTTTGTGAATACCTTTAGCCAGATATATTAAATAAAGGGTTTCAAGAGTGCAATTTCCTTTTCCACCAAGGATTATTTAAAAAAAAATTGCAATGTTTTTAAATTTTTAATATGATTCCAAACAATCCTTCACACATGTATGAGGACAAATTGAATCTTTATAAATAACTTTTAAGATTAAAATAAAAAAAAATGTCTTGAATCATATTAAAGATTGAGCATTCTTTCAACATTCTTTATTTTACATCCTCAGAACAAGTAACTCATTACTTGGAAATTTGCAGGATACTTGTTAGAGTAATAAAAAAAATGGCCGATGTTTTTTAAATCTTTTTTTCTTATGGACACCATTTGAATTTTATGGAATGGTGGATTAAAAGAACCCATAAATGATGTCATGCAACAAGCAGAACATTAATACACTTAATGACCACAATAAATTAAAATTTAGGTCATTCCATTTCAATTCAGGCAATTTTGCAAAAAGTGTCAGCTGACCCACTGAAATTTTTCTGGAAAACATATTTGGAAGCCCTAGTCATATAACAAAAAAATATCACTTCTGAAAAATAAAATTCATATTCCAATTATGTTTTATGCATGGTGCCTTGCAATGAAAGCCTTTGATGAAGAAAATTTTTGATTTGGGGGAATGAAAAATAACTTCAAATTTTAAAGTACAGCTGAGAATTTTTTTGATTGATTGTTTAAAAAATGGGCTTTGCCTGCATTTCAGTTTTACTTTTGCAATGATAAACATCCAAATATTGAAAAAACTAAAGATTTAAGAAAAAGTGTCAAATTTTAAAAGGGCCGTTTTTTTAAATCAAAATTTGTCAGATAGTCATGTGCAAGTACAAAATAAAGCAATAAAAAAAAGGTAATATTTCAGTCGTAAATTTTTTATACTCAGCCAAACATGGTACACTTCATATGGAAAACTTGAGCATTTGCTCAGGAAAACTGTAATATAAAAGAAATATATATATATATATATATACACTGAGGTGCCAAAAAAACTGGGAAGAGCGCTACCATTTCCATTACATACCATTCAACTTGTGCAGTAAATAGTATCGTCCACAAACGACGTATATATATATAGAGAGGTAGATATCTCTGCGAGTAGCATTCACAGTTCAAATGGCAGCTTATCAGGATTTAAGCTATTCGGAACATGGTATGATAGCAGACGCCCACAAGATGGGTTACTCCATCTCAGAAATTACCACGAAATTTGGATTTACACGGTTAACAATTTCAAGGGTGTACCTGGACAACACAAACTAGGGGATGGGAGATCCAGGGTACAGGACTGGTGTGGCCATAAAAATGTCCTGGACAATCGTGGTCAATGGCGTCTGGCACACACCGTAACATCTGCCCAGTGCGCAACATTGCAGCAAATCACAGCTGCAATTCAATGCTGGGGGCCAGTAGTAGCATCAGCGTTTGGACAGTGCAACATTCTCCTTGTTCTATGGGGTTCCAGAGCTGACTGTCCACATATGTACCATTGTTGACCCAACAACACAAGGCCTATGTTCGGGAACAGCACCATTCGACGCAGGATGACTGGAATCATGCAGCCTGGTCTGACGAATCGCTGTACCAACTGTTTTAGGCAGATGGCCGACTCTGGGTGTGGCAACAACTCCACGAGACAATGGATCCCGCATACCTACAATGGACACTGTAGGCCAGTGGTGGCTCTGTTATGGTGTGGGGTGTTTCCATCTGGCACACATTAGGACCCCTCAGATATCTGCAGACTCCTCTGACTGGTGGAGACTATGTAATCATTCATTTGCACCCATTCATATCATGCAACCACTCCAACAGCTGCTGCAACCTCTTTCAACACGACACTGTGCCAATGTATCCCATCCACAGTCGTCTGGTTATGGCTGGAAGAAAATTCCATGGAGTTTGGCATCCTGACTTGGCCCTGCGCACCTCATTCACCGGATTTAAATGCCATGGAACACATTTGGGATGCTGTTCCACGTGTCATCAATGCCAGAAATCCTCCACCGGCAAATATTACGGAATTGTGGGATGTTCTTCAGGAAGCATGGTGTGCACTGTCTCGACAGTACTACAGAGATCTCGTAGAGTCCGTGCCCCATCACGTTGCTGTTGTTATCCAATCGCGGTATTAGAGAAGTATCCCAGTTGGGTATTTTTGGCGCTTTATTCAGTGTACATACACTAGAGCTGAGACGGGCAGAGCCCGGGCTGGAATCGGGTTCAGGCTGTAGAATATTTACTGCGGTTTGGGCTCGGGCTCTTAGAGAGAGGGAGAGCAGCGTGCATTCCCTCTCTCTCTCCCCAATCAGAACCCTCATTCCCTCTCTCTCTCCACAATCATTCCCTCTCCCCAATCAGAACCAGCTTGCTGAAGAAGGATTTAGCTATTAAAATTCTTATTCGGCAACTGGTTCTGATTGGGGAGCATGCACTCGAGATGGCTATTTATTCTGGCTTGGGTAGAAAATGACATAGGCTGTGCATTGGTGTGTTTCTGCAGAGAACAAAAAGCTTTTTCAACAACTATAGATACTGGATAGTTGATAGCTTGCTGACGATAATTACCCCTATCTCCATGCAGTAGCTCCCTGCTAATTCTAATTAGCAACGTACATATTTCAGCGCATTATGGCGCGATAATATTAGTATTATTTGAGCAACATACAATTGCAGTACTGCATAATCATTTTGGATGGCCGCCCGTCCAAAGCACTCAGATAGAAAAGAACGGTAAAAAAAAATCGTACAGTTACACTGCAAAAATAGATAGAGGTCCCTTCAACACTCCCTATTTGAGAAATACATTGGTTAATTGCAGGAGGAGGAGAGAATGGAAGTGTGGAAAAGATGTTTTCTATTAATGGTTGAACAGGTTAGCCAGTTTTCGGGCTCGATCGAGCCCAGGCTCCGAAAATTGAGCTCAAACTCAGCTCTAATAATAATAAACACATACAGTCGGACCTTCATATATCAAAGTTTTGTGAATCCCTGTTTACATAGAAAAACTGTTTCTATATCTTAAATTTTTTTTCAAGACAAATCGGGATTCTCCCCCATCCCACTAATGATGATGGTATAAGAAAAATAAGTGAGAAAAAATAGAACGGAGATGTCACAAGAGGAAAGGGTGGTCAAGGTCATTGTGACGACTAAGTTGAAACTTAGTTGCGTGTCAAAGGTCATGCTTTTAGGTTTTATTTCTTCAAACATTCCATTCAAGGTTTGCATTTGAGATTCATTCCTTTTAAACATTTTATTCACTCCATGCATCAATATCTTACAGACGACTATTACATCGTTTGCAACATTAAATTGGTTGTATTCGGTACAGCCGAGATAAAACATTCCCACACGGGTAAGCCTCTTTGTGTTCTTTTCGAACTAATTGGTCAACACTGACATTCTTTTTTAATTGTAGCATATTATGTTGAGATATTCCTCTTGTACCTAAATATAAATAATGTGAGTTTCAGTGAACATATTGCTATGTCACTATTTGTGAAGAAATTACCACTTTTTCTTTAGCCTTTTTTCTGAAATACCTCACCTCTGAAGTTAATGAATGTAATAATGGGTGATCCTTTCAACATCCACTTTTGTACTTCAGAAAGTAAATGTTTCCAATGGAACACAACTTTTCTTAGAGATAGGTTTTGTTTTGTTTTTTTCCCCTTGTTCCATCAATATAACATTTTAAATTAAGACTGCTATTAACAGAAAATAAACCTTTCAATCAATTTTGAATTTTTCTACACACAATTGCAGTTGACAGTGTTTGGTAATTACACTACCTCTTAGGCTGTGTATAAAAAATTTACAACTGAAATACTACCTTTTTTATTGCTTGATTATATATTTGTATACAATGACTCACCCATCTACCAAATTTTCACACTTCTAAAAATGGTCTTTTTTAAATATTAAATTTTGATATTTGACACTTATTCTTAAATCTTTTCCGTATTTCGATGTTCATAATTGCAAAAATAAAACTGAAATGCAGGCAAAGCAAATTTTTTTAACAAAACATCAGCAAAGGGAGAAACCACCTGTACATGGATTTTTAAGTCGAAACGATTGTATAATTTTCTAAAAAATAATTAAAAATTACATTTTTGAATGTTTTTACACTTTGTTATTTTTTTACATAAACATGAGGCACAGCATCATTGAAAGTAATTGTGCATATTAAAATAAAGCCTCCACACTATGCTTCCCATGGGGAAAAAATTCTCAGCTGTAGCTTTAAAATTTCAAAAGTTATTGATTCCTAAAAATCAGAAGTTTTGTTCACTGTGAAGGCTTTACTGCAATGCACTACTTTAAAAATGTCATAATTTGCACACAGATTTTTTTTTTTTCCAGATGTAAAAGTGATATTTTCTGTTATCATATAACTGGGCTTATTTTTCCCAGCAAAATTCCTGACGGTCACCCAACAGGCCTCTGCCTGATTTGAAATAGAATGGGCCATCAGCACCCATAGTTCAGTTTTGAGGAAGGGGCAAACAGAAATTGTAACTATGAATAACATATACAAACAAACACCATATGCAAATTTCCACTGCGCCTTCTTGTTATCTAACCATTTTTACCAGAACTTTAACACATAAATTTAATTAGAAACTAGGAGACCCAAAATCTACAGAAAAATAGGTGGACAAATGAAATTAGACAACATTTTAGGACAAGAAAGACATTTCTTTATCATTCTCTTGATCCTTTTGGACGCTTGTCCAAGACAAATTTCTCTGAAAAATTTTGAGATTTCAGTGAATAGCTGCTACAGAGAATGATATATTTTTCAATTTTTCGCTGTTCATACTTTTTCATACTGTATATATGCTACACTGTTCTGCAACACGGAACTGGAAATTTCATTATTGCATTCTACTATAAATTTTCGCTTTTTCTACAGGAAATCCCAAACGTTTTTCCTATTTTTACAGTACACACATTCACAAGTTCTACAGATAAATTAGCAATCAGAATTAGTGATTAAATAATTAAATAACAAGGAACTGTACACCAACTATACTTAAATAATATAACTACACTGGTGTCCAAAAATTAAGGACGAAGAACAGAAATTACCATAACAGCGGAACGAGCAGGCAGAACGGACCGAAAGACCACTCAGAAGATAAACTAGGGTCCAGTATGGTACGACATGACATATATGCAGCATGGCGTGGGGGGGGGGGTATAAAGCACACGGGCGGTGTACGCTCAGCAATTCGGTGAAAGCTATTGCACGGTATACATCAGTTTGAACAACGTCGAGTTGCTGCCACCGTGTGATATGGCCAACAGGCAATCCAGTAGATGACATCTGGATGACTTTACCCGAAGGCGCGTCATTGGAAAGTTGGAAGGTCGAAGTGTAACTACTGTGGCCAAGGAGTTCGGGATCGCTCACAGCATCGTTTCACGAGCTTGGAGAGCATTTCAAATGACAGGAACAGCTGTCCGAGAGTTTAGCAGTGGTCGTCCACGAGCAACCACGGCGGCGGACGACCGGTATATTGTCCTACAGGCGAGAAGAGACAGACGGCAGACAGTGGGAGAAATCGCAAGGCACATGCAACAGACAACTGGACGTCTGTTATCGCGTTTTACGGTGGCCAGGAGGCTGCACAAAGGTGGTCTATTTGCACAACGATCAGTACGGTGTGTGCTGTTAACGTCTGCTCATCGAAGATGGCAGTTTCTGTGGTGCCAGGAACACAAGAACTGAACACATCAGCAATGGGGTCGAGTTCTCTTTACGGATGAGAGCCGATTTAGTCTGACGAGCGATTCTGGACGTATACACATCTGGAGAGAGCAGGGAACACGCAATCACACCTCCAACATCATCAAAAGGGACCGGTTTGGAGGTGGCGGAGTTCTCCTTTGGGGCGGTATCATGCTTGGTAGCCGTACTGACCTCCACATCTTCCAAGGAGGTTCAGTCACTGGTGTCCGCTATTGTACCGAGGTTCTCCTGTCTCACATGCGTCTGTTTAGAGGTGCTGTGGGTCCTGAGTTCCTCTTCATGGATGACAACGCTACACCTCATCGTACAGTGGCTGTCGCAGAGCTGTTGGAGAGTGAAGATATTCAACGCATGGATTGGCCCGCAAGGTCGCCGGACCTAAATCCAATCGAACACGTGTGGGACCTTCTCGGGAGATGCTTGGGAGCACGTCACCAGCCGCCAGCAACGATTCCGCAGCTATGATTGGCGCTACAAGAGGAATGGGCCGCGATGCCTCAACAGCTCCTTGACAACCTTGTCCTCAGCATGGACAGACGTAAATCCTGCAATGCAGTAAGGGGTGATCATATTCCCTACTAAAGACTGGATTTTTCTTGGCAGCCGCCTGTCACATGGACGTTTCTGTCTTCTGTCTAGTTGTGCTCGAAGCTACCTTTTCAATAAAGTGCCTTTGTATCCTTTGGATTCCTTGTTTGGACGGTTTTGCTCACTTGTCCCATATTCTTACATCTTGGGGATCTTATGATTTGAGTCGATGTGGAGCACTTCTGCACAACGTTACATTCGAAAAACCGTCTTGTCCTTAATTTTTGCACGACAGTGTATATTAGTGATCTGAATTTCTCGGTGAGAACAGAAATCAAAGTTTCCAAGCTTTTGCACATTAACCAGATGGCTTTTTTCAAAGAAGGCAGACAGCAAACTGAATAATAGAATGCTTCCACAATTTAAATGCGGTGACTTGACAATAAACGAACAGGTGCGAATGTAATTAGGCATTCAAAAACACGAGGCGTTATGCTCGTTTAGCATGTGGAATCATGGAAGAAAAACAAAAGGTATTTACTGCTTGAAGAACTGGTTCCAAATCCGTGGCAACTCCAGCGAGACGCTATCATTGCATGACTCGCTGTTGGTTATGATCTTTAAAGTTTCACGAATGGCAGTAGATTTTGGAGTGGAGTAGGAAGTTAATTTCTTTATGCCATCCCATATAGGAGCAGTGGACTTTAACTTCACTTCTCTGGATAGGGCTACTTCACCTCTCTGGAGATCATAACCAACAGCGAGTCATGCAATGACAGCGTCTCGCTGAAATTGCCATGGATTTGGAACCAGTTCTGCAAGCAGTGAATACCTTTTGTTTTTCTTCCATGATTTTGCGTGCCAAATGAGCATAATGCCTCATGTTTTTTAATGCCTAATTACGTTTGCACCTGTTCGTTTATTGTCAAGTCACCGCGTTTAAATTGTTAAAGAGTTCTATTATTCAGTTTGCTGTCTACTTTCCTAGCAAAAGCCATCTGGTTGATGTGTGAAAGCTTGGAAACTTTGATTTCTGTTCTATGCCAAGAAATTCGGATCACTAATATAGTTATACTACAGGGTGATCCATTTAAACCAGTACCCTGAAAAACCTTACATTTTTGCAAGGGATCGCGCAAGGAACTTCGTTTCTTCAATAGCAGCAGCAACTCCTGGAGAATGAAAACCGCCACCGTGAAGAAGATTGTTAACCGTAACTGTAACTCAGCTCGTGATTTGTTTGTTGTTGCGTTGTCATTCACTTGCGTGCATTTGGAAACATGCAAGTACCCTGTTCCAGAGCGTGTTTTTTAGTGAAATCATATTGGGAAACCAATTCTGTCATCAAAACGCAACAAGCATTTCGAAGAGAGTTTGGAGTACGAAAAGAGCCAAGCAAGTCAACAATTCTGTCGACGGCAAAAAAACTGGAGCAAACCGGTTCTCATCTCAGCGGTAGACATCACCCTCCGATGCCCCAAACTCGTGTGGACGATGTTCGGCAACGTTTACTTCGATCTCCGACGAAATCGTTGCGCAGATTAAGCCAACAGACAGGATATTCATACGGAACTTGTCAAAGGACAACAAAAAAAGCGAATATTCGACCATTTAATGTGCACGTAATCCATCAGCTGCAGGAACTGGACAAGGGAAAAAGAGTAAGTTACTGCAAATGGTTTCAAAATTTTCTTAATTTGCGATCTGATATTTTCTCCATCACATGGTTTACGGATGAAGCCTGGTTTCATCTGTCAGGCTACGTCAATTCACAAAACAGCAGATACAGGTGTGAAACACCGATGCATTCACAAAAGGTTGGTGTATGGTGTGCGGTTTCATCTACGAAAATTATTGGCCCCATTTTTTTCTCTGAGCTGTCAACACTAACGTTTATTGCCGCATATTCAATGAATTTGTGAAACAACTTGATGACATTGAATTGACAGAGGGCTACTTTCAGCAGGATGGCGCTATGTGTCACACATCGAAAGTCTCAATGGAACTCATAACCAGCTTCTTCGATGACAGATTAATTTAAAAAAACATATGGCCTCCCCGATCTCAACTTTCCCTGACTTTTTTTATGGGGCTACTTAAAGGATAGAGTTTACAAAACCCATCCAAAAACATTGGATGCATTGCGTGAAACAATCACGACTGAAATTGGCAATGTTACTGCTCGTACTCTACATGAGACATCACTGAATATGGTGCGGCGTGTTCAACTGTGTTTACAAGAAAATGGAGGACAATTCCAACATTTGCTTTGATAAAATGATTCTCCAATACCACATGTATAATTCTCAACTTACTGTATGATTTTGTTGTTATTTATAAAAAAGTTATAAGTAAATCACATGGTACTGGTTTATATGGATCACCCTGTATTTAACAATTAGTGATATCGCAAAAATTTCTGTAGTATCTTCCATAACAGAAAAGATGTGATCCGATTCCCACAAATGCCCTCTCTTGCCCCCCATATGGGCACCAGACCTGCTAACTTTTAAGAATTGGAATCTGTAAAAAATTTTCACAGAACGTTTAATCGATATGTTCCACTAACTGATCTTTCAAACATTGAATAAATGCATTGAACACATTTATTAAAAGCCAATTTATTATGCACATACGTGTTTAGTTGATTTTAATCAGTTTCACATGCTATAGTTAGGATATCTGTGACCAGGGCTCAACAAATATGCTTAAGATCAAGGAGCCAGCTCTCAAAATTTAGGAGCGCGGTGAAACGAAGTCAAATTTCAAAGAATAACACAAGAACTAATTTGTGTTGATGATGCTGGGAGAAAAAGTAATCAAGTATATTTGCTGTCATTTGTTTATTCTTTTTACCCAAACCACTAAGAAATAAAATTAAAATTTATATAGTCCATAATTTTCTTTTTCCATTCTTCCAGTTGTTGCTCTCAAAAATTAAAATTTTAGATTCTGATTTTATTAAAACACAATTTGTAGAAGTCATATTTTGTACATATTAATTCAAAATACAGTATTTTCTTTAGTTTAATCCGCAGACCATAAAATTCAAAAAAAGATTCCTTCCTAAGATTCGTGGTAATGTATAACTGGCAGGCCGTAAAATAAAATTAAAAAAAAAAAAAATTATTCCGACTATAATCCGCGGTGGCGTAGAATCCATAGATCCTTAAATTTTGAGAAACATTTTTTTTTTCCCCCTATGTATTTTCCTCGGTGGCATGTCCGTAGACCATGAAATTCAGAAAAAAAAAAAAAATTATTGTCGTATAATCCACAGCTGTCTTCTTCCAGCAGAAAAGCTGCGATTCTTAGGATGACTGACCCAGAAGTCCAAAGAAGTAAGAAAGAAACAATTGTCTTATTAGAAAAAGCAACTGTCATTTTTAAGTACTCTTTTGTATTACTTTTAATTAAACAAAGAACTAAAATCCCTTGCTTTGGCATTACCGTAGTTCATGAGTTAGACCTAAAAATATCCGTAGAAATTACAAACAATCCATAGTAATTTTCTCTTTTCTGAATGTTTCAACTGAATAGCGAAATAAAACCATAAATAAAATGATTACCACAGCAAAACTAACGAATGCGATTCTCGAAATGATTATGTGCTGTGGATTAGCTCTGCGGGCTTCTCACAACACATAGGGTTCCAAGAGCGCAATAATACAGCATTCGTTGCATCATATTTTCTGTCGGAATGCTCGTAAGAAAAAAAAATTTTTTTTTCAATCTCTTTGCTGTTCTCTATCTCCATAGTGCTTTACATGTTTTCTGTTACCGCAATTTCGGTACTTTTCAAGAATATCACTTCTCCCAACAATTACCACGCAGATTTTTTTAAATGCCGCAGAAACGTTGCTTTTTTTTTTTACCGGTATGTTATCTGGTGAACTTAAATTTATACCTTTTTATAATAAATAATTTGCAGCTTATGAGACAGAGATTACAGTATTTAATGCAAATTACAAAATCTGTTCTAAAAAAAAATTGGGCGCCAGGGTCAGATATTTGGGCGACCCGGCGCCCGGGATTTGTCGAGCCCTGTCTGTGACGAACTACAGAGGTAAAGCACGTGTCAAGACGACAAATCTGCAGCAGCACATTTCGTCCATGTAGCTTAGTTGGGGCAGCAACTTTCTCCAGAGTGAGAGGGCATGGCTCCGATCCCCGTCACGGACAAACTTGTGCTTTCACACATTTGGCTATTTAATGGTTACAGCGATTAAAAAATGCAATCGGTACATAATTACCTCAGTAGTGTGTCATCATATCATTAGGGTACAGACTAAAGATTAAAATTGGTGATTTTTTCGAGTGGCCATTGGCCAGTGGGTGGACAAAATCTAGTGGCCACTTTCCTTACGGCTATTTTGTGTTGTATACACATTTTATCACTGCACTGTATACCTTTCATTTATTTAGACATAGTTAAATTGAAGCTTAGTAGTTACAAACGCCCACTGTCTATTGTCCAGTACAATTAAATGAATAAATATAATCTTAAAAGTTATATTTTTCTTCAACCACATCAACCAAATTTTCTAGACAGTTTTTATTGGAAAGATAATTTAATCATTTTTATTTGGTCTCTCGCTATGTTCACAAATAAAATCTATCAATCTCTCCACCATAAATTGATAGCAGTGGATGGGTCAAGATTTTCAAGCAGTACTTACTTTTGCTTACTTTATTTAATTTGCTCTATTTTCTAAAGTCATTCTTTGCATGAGCATTGCGTTGTCATCAAGAACTTACATTCTCTAACTTCTGCTTTGCTTGGCATAACAGTCAGCAGTATTGAGTATTTCAACAATTTGTGCTATGACCTTCGCGTACTAAAAATTGGTTGTTTTTAGTTTCTCTAGCAATTTTTTAAAGAGTTATTGATGGTCAAAATTGTTCAGACATTGTGTTTCGAAGCTGCTTTCATTCTGCTAAATTTTTTTCATTCCATTTATTTTTGGTTAGGTTCTTGGTGTCAAAACGAAAATTGGCTGTATAGCTTTCAAAAATGAATTTGATATCTCATAGCAGAGTCATTTTGTGGTACAGCTGGGATTGGGAGAAATGTGATACCAACCTGGTCACTTTATTTAACAGACTCGCAATGATTCCTGACCACTAACAGAAAATATTCAGCAATTTCCTGGGTTGTTCTAATAAATATTACATTAAAAACATTGATAAGCCATCACAGGTGTTGAAAAAATAGTCATTACGAAATAAGAACACTTGCAGAGTATCCTGATTCCATCGGATTCTGTCCGGTTTTCGAACCTAGTGTCAGGATTTTTTTATTTTTCAGAAAACATTCAGTTTTGGTAGAATTTTAATGATTTGTCATATTTCCTGTTTGCCCACCACAGACCCTTCAAATACTACGGAATTCTCCATAGTCACTACGAAAATCGTTGATCGCTGCGGAGTACGCAAAACATAGAATATTCTACAGAAATAAGAAAATCTGGTTGTCGGGGTTTGTTTTTTTTTCCTTCAGAAAACGTTGTTTTGGTATAATTTTAATGATTTCTTATTTTTTTCCTGTTTGCTCACCTCAGACCTTCCAAATGCTACGAATCTCCAGTCACTACGGAAATCGTCGATCGCTGCGAAGTACGGGAAACATTGAATATACTACGGAAGTAAATCTGGTTGTCAATATGGAAAGTATTTTTTCTTTTATGCTTTTTTAAAGCTAAATTAAATTTCAAAATCGGTACTTATTCCGCCCATGATGGAATCGGCCTTTTCCATGAACCCGTAAAATGACTATCACGGCAGAGTGAACAATACAGTACTAATTTTTAATATATAATTTCGCTGAAAAACTGGTGTTTACCCATTCCTTAGTAACATTTTACTGTATTAAGGGCAGACAAGAGCTGTTTTTTTTTATTTTGTTTAAAGCGAACTTCACACGTGCAAAGGAAACGCGACTGCGTGGAATGAAAGAAGGCGCGCGGCGGAAATTGAAGTCCCGATTTTCTACCTTTTTGTTTCTTTTTGTAAACAAAAGGGAAAATGCTTGCCCATTTTGTTTGATGATAAGCAAGAAGTGCCTGAGCAATGGAAAATCGTGCATTTTCAGAGAAACCAAACTTTACAAAACGAGCTGCTGAAGACGAGTTGTGATGCCATAGTTTCATCTAAAGCCACAGGTGTCCATTCCCGATATGGTTACTTTGTGCACCAAATTAAGTGGAAAAACAAACAGCCGCCCCCGTTCTTGAAGAGTGAATCTATAAATAGATCGTACCCACTTATCTGTGGAGGAATGGGCTGTTTTTCAACGCGCGTGAGTTGTATGATTTGAAATTTTTTTAAATGCAAATTTTCGAGCGTGGCGACTAAAGTAACTTTTTCTACTGGACATTTTATTTTATTCAGTCACCACGTGGCGACTGGCGACCGCAAATTTTAATCTTTAGTACAGACATGTAAATTTTCATTTGTAACTCCGAAATTATTATAAAACCTGCAGTAACTTTTTACTTTAACTTAATTGTGGATTCGACTTTATATTTTTGTGCAACATGTTACAACACTTTTTAAAAACACAATTTTAAGTCTTACATGAGGTTGATATTTTTCATTTCCTGCTTTAAATTTTTTCTGCGGTAACCTCCAATCGTAATTCTACAGCGCTTTTAACCTTTCCTGCTGAGCTGTAAGCACAAAGGGTTAGGGACACACAAATGGGAGTAAATGTGATCAGGTTAATCAGAATATAAAGGAACAGTAGTCTTGGGGGACATATTCTTTTTAAATTGTACTAACCTGGAGGGAATGGGGGGGGGGGGGGATATAAAAATGTGAAAAAATGTGGTCCGTAAAGTAACCGTAAAACAAGCAGAATTTCCATAAATTTTATGGGTAAATCATAAAATATGGCAGGTATGGCACCCATGGAATGGGCTATAATCAAATCTATCTCCACCCCACGAGAGAAATGGACAAAAATTACATCACCATCACAGATTCTCATGAAAATTGGTATAGTAGCAGGCCTGCTTGAAAAATAAAAAAAATAAAAAAGTGCCACATTTTAGCTTCCACTCTGTGGTTCAAAAGTATAGTGAGTTCAAAATATGCTCAAAATAATTGTTTCAAATTTTTGACTACACGAAAAATGGTGCAACTCTCTTCCAATTTGTCATAGAAAGTTAATTTTGGTACAATTGAAATGAACTAACATTTGACTGAAAACATGAGTGCCCCCACCCCTTCCATTCCAAATCACAGCAAGTACCAGAAATTGACCTTGGATTTCAAAGAATGCTATTATTTTAGTGGCTGTTTTTTTTTTTTTTTTTTATAATTTTTTTTTTATCTCAACATGTATACCACTTTTTAGACTGGGGGCACATATCCTTCACATACCATCACTTTTAACAAAGGCAGATTCTCTTTATCCAACAGCAGGCCTCACGAATGTCGGTCGCCAGTTGCCATATGGCGACCAGATATTTCGTAGTGGCTAGTAATTTTTTTAGTATAGTAGCCAATGATGGCGAGTAGATTTTCCCCCAAAGTGAGCAACTATTTTATCCAACTTTTCCCCCAACTAGAACTCGGCAATGTATCAATACATTGCGAAAAACCGGTGTGACTTTAACATCGATGTTACAGTGTTTCGACTGACGAAACTACAATTAATCACCACCATGTTGTAAATGATCGCTATGTAATCGCCATTGCGTGCCACCAAGACGTGACCAAGCACTGTTGTTCAAACCGATTTTCCCAGTCCGAGACACGTGAATATCGGCTGATCCTCATGTACGCGCACATCTCCGATGTAGTTTCTCGCGGTGTCTCGTTCCAGACGCTACATCGGGGGTACGCGCATGGGTGACGTTGCTATCCATTTTGCAGAAGCTCGTCTGTACCAGTTTTTCTGGCACTTCAGTGTATACATATACTACTTTCTGTCCCTTTGTTTTAAATATTATTAACAGAAATCAGACATCTAAATTCAATGGCCTCTCAAAAATAAATGATGTATGTGTAAATTAAGATAGTAAGAGTAATGATACTACAGCAATGAAAATAAAGTATCAAAAAATCAATCATTTTGGAACAAAAGCATATGCAATATTTGCAGTCAGTAATGATCCTATGCAGTAACTGCTCTGCATCTGTTTTTATGTAGTTAATGGGGAAGGTGTCTCTCATTAAAAAGAAAAAAAAAACATGCTCCCATTTAATTTAATAGAAACGTAAGTAGAGAAGTTACTGAATTATTATTATGTTTTTAATTTTGTATGGCCAGTAGATTTTGTCATTTGGCTAGTAAAATTTTTATTCCACTAGCCATATTGGCTAGTAGAAATTTCAGCAGTTTCGCAAGAGCTGTCTGACAGGACACTTTTATAAACACAGACAGAAATAGCTTGTCATGCAGTGGCTTCCCCAAATAAAAAGGAGGAAACCATAATGTACATACATATAGCACATAGCCACTCTAAACCGAAGTCAAACAAGAAAGATGACGCTGAATTTTCTTTTGTAATGAGCAAGTCGTTTGAATTTGTTCCGATGCAAATAAAATTTATATAAGTTATTCAACAGAACTGTTTAGAAAAAACAAACAACAAACAACAGGGTTTCTACGATTGATAAAACATTCAGAAATAGAAACAGCTACTTACTTCCACTAGTAGCTAAAAAGTATGTTACAGAAATTAACAAATAGTTTTTCATAGCAGGAGGAAGGTATCAGAGACAAAGCAATGTTCAAATCGTAATATTAAAAGAAAAACTATAGCTAAAGAAACATGATATAACTCTACACTTCTAGCGGAAGAATAATGGAAAAGTTGAAAATAGGCTAAAAGTATCCTTCACAGAAAAAGAACTTTTCAAATACATCTCCTGGAAACAGAGATAGCGAGAAAGGTTTTGTTGACCTTTACGCCCCCTAGCGAGAAATCTGTGCACTATTTAAAGACAATAAGGCTCCACATCTCTTTGTAGTGAGGGCATACTGTAAAAAAAAAAAAAAAGAAAAAAAAAAAAAGAAATTCAATAGAATTTTTAGAAGCGGAGATACAGCTGAAAACAGAAGTACAAAACCACCACCGAACTATGAACTATAAAACTCCTCAAATACAAACCTAAAGCATTCCACAAGGTAAATGACATCTGGTGTTTAAAGAATTTTTTAAATCATACATGTAGAAGTAGAGATATTGAGAAAAACAGGTTAAACACTGGCTCCCGTTAGCAGCAAAATTCTGCTTTATTTTGGGTAACAAATACACACGAAATAGTTTTTTCATAGTTTGTAGTAGTATCTGACTGAAAAAGAATTTTTTTCAATTGGGTTTTTAGTCCCGCAGATATTGCTGAAAATGGTAACATGAAATCAGGCCCTCTAGTAGCACACTTGTGCGTAAAGAAAAAACTGAAACTATATGAGAAACATTTCGCATCGGAAATGCTCTCCAATGAAGAAGTTTCCAAATTGGACTCTTAGAAGCAAAGATATAAACAAAAATACGATATACACTGAAGTGCCAAAAGCCACGAGATAATTGGGATCAGAGTTCGCCGAAAATTTTTTTAAAGAAGTATTTTAGAAAAATTGACAGATGAAATAAAAAACTTACAAAAATGAAGGGCGATTATGAAAAATCAATCCAGATTTGTTTCATATTAAAAAATATTTCACTACCACTCAATGTGGTGAGAATGTGGATCCGGATGTTTTGCTTCTTATTTTAGTAATAAATAATATTCGTATTTTAAAACAATAACATTAAATTTATCATGTTTTGTGACCACATACAACAGCAATGTGTTCAAGAAGTGAATACATTGCACTTTTGATATTCTTATAGATATCTAAAAATATCAAGTTCCACAGCCACATTTGTCTTTTGTTGACTCTGCGGCTGAACAACATCCAGTGCTTAAATTTTCATTTTGCTGATATCTTTCGTTTCCCTTCCCATTTCTTCATTGTCGCTTTTTTTCTTCCTTTTTTTTTTTTTTTTTTTTTTTTTTAATGCCCTTGAATAACAATTTCATCCATCATGCTGAAAGAACTTTCAGTCTCAGGATCATGATGCATGATAGCTTTCACTATTTTAGATAAGATAAATACTGTAACTTTAAGAATATGAATACTTTTGAACACCATGCATCAATCCATACAAACTTTTTAGCTTCGTTACTTTCGTTTTCGGACCCCCCCTCCGTTTATCAAGCTGAAATGCAAACCGTTTTGGGGGAATATTTAAGAACACAGGACACATGTTCGCAGCATCATTGGGGGAAAAAATAACAGTTACGAGAGAAATCTTTGCTACGTCCGATTTCCGTTTTCAGACATTTTCCCTCCATTTTCAAGGTGAAATACAAATATTTATGAAATAAAATGATATTTGAGAACAATACCAGGCAGAGGAAACATCGCATGAAAAATAAAATCACTATTACGGGAGAAATCTTCACTGCGTCTAACTTCCTTTTTCAAAAGTTTTAGGCGGAAAGCATCCTTCACCACTACCAATTGCCCCAAAATTTCTGTTCCGTTATGCATCGATCTCTAGGATAACCCACATTATGACGGAAAAGGAGAAATTTCTCGAAGCCGTGACACTCTCATGCCTGAAGATTACAGTACAGAGGAATTTTCGCGCCGTCGAATATCTGTTTTCGGAAATTTTTCTTCCGTTTTCAAACTGAAATACAAATATTTATGGAGGAAAGTGATATAACTGAACAGAGGCAACATTGCACGAAAACGAAATTACGATTACGGAAAAAAATCTTTATTTCATTTACTTCCATTCTTGAAAGACGAAATACTGTCCTGATGCATATTTTTATGCATTGGTAAAATTCTTCAGTGCGTAGTTTTATGCGTCTCACGATGCGCATTTTTACGCGTTGATGTGTATTTTATGCGTTTTTCAATGCATATTTTTTTAAATTCCCAATGTGTACTAGACGCGTAATTACGCATTTTGGCAAACTCTGATTGGGATATGTACCTAGTATCATGTAGGACCTCATCTAGCCCTGCGAAGTGCAGAAACTTGACATGGCATCGATTCCACAAGTGGCCGGAACACTTCAGGAGAGAGGTTGAGCCATGCCATCTGAACAGCCGCCCACAGTTCCCTTGTATTTGTAGGTGCAAGATCTTGGGTGCAAATAGACCCTTCCACCACACTCCACAAGTGCTCTATTGGGTTCATGTCGAGCAAACATAGTGGCCACACTATCTGTCGGAACTGCCCAGAATGCTCCTTGAACCAATTTTAGACAACTTGGGCCCGATGACATGGTGCATTGTCCGCCTGGGAGATCCCATCATTGTTGGGGTACGTGAAGTCCATGAAGAGCTACAAATGGTCACCCAGCAGAGCAACAAAGTGATTACCGGTTAATGAAGTGTTTACGAGGGCCAGAGGACACAAACTGTGCCACGTAAAAAAAAAAACAACACATGTATGGAAACACCACCAGCTTACACAGTGCCTTGTTGAAAGCTTGATCCATGGCTTCATGGGGTCTGCGCCACACCTGAACCCTACCATCAGCTTGTAACAACTGGTAGTGTGAACCATCGGACTAAGCCACATGTTGCCAGTCTTCCAGGGTCCAATTAGCATGTTCACAAGCCCAGGTGAGGCGCTGTGTCCGACGTCGTAGTGTTAATAAAGCCACTCTGGCGGGTCTTTTGCTCCCATACCTCATGTTATTACCCTGCACTGACATGATGAATATGTCTCTGATACCTCCTGCATTGAATGTCCATGTTATTTAAGCCAATGTCACTTGTCTGTTTGCATGAACCATCCTGGTCAGACACCACTGGCCATGGTCAATTCAGCCCCCATGGTTGACCACTGCGCTGTCCAAAGTGGGTGGTAATGCCTTCCATGAGGTATTCTCGGTACACACGACACCATGGATTGAGGAATGTTGAATGTTGCATAACTTCGGAAATTGAATGATGCCTCATTCAAACTCTGATAATTCATGTCGGCTTGCCATAATCCTACTGGCCATTATTCAACCTGACTCAAAAGATTACACCTTGCAACTGATAAAAATCATGGCATGTGCAAAGCTTTTATATGATGGCAGCACCAGCTAAAAATTTGCATACTGCTGTCCCATGACTTTTGGCACTTCAGTGTACATCTATGCCCCTGGCAGAGAAACTATACATTATTTTAAGATGTAAGGTTTTCCTAAGTGAGTGCTATGGGTCCACAAAAGAATTTTTTAATCGAGTTTTCAGAAGCTCAGATTTTACAGCAAATACATCAGAAGAAGAAATAAACGTTTACACCCCTTTAATACAGACACTTGACGTGGATTAGGAACATCAAACAGAAGTCATCGCTCTTTCCACGTTTATAAGTGAGGCACGGAAAAATTCTCGTGGGCCGCCACCGGGAATCAAACCCAGGGTCTTCCAGTTACACGCCGGACATGCTTCCACTGCACCACAGCGGCCTCGAATTCCTCCAGACTCACGTACGACTAACTGCCAAACCACTTGGCAGCTTGCTTCTCGGAGCCCCGCACAATGCTGGGGATTCACCAAAGATAGTAAGCAGCAACTGAACAAATATAAATAGAAGGCGAAATTAATCATTAATACAGACAAAATGCAACCTGCCAAGTGGCTTAGCAGTTAGTCATAGTGAGTCTTGAGGAATTTGAGCCTGCTGTGGTGCAGTGGCAGCATGTCCGACGCGTAACTGGAAGACTCTGGGTTCGATTCCTGGTGGTGGCCAATGAGAATTTTTCTGTGACTCACTTATAAACATGGAAAGAGCGATGACTTCTGTTTGATGTCTACACCCCTGATGGCCGAACCATTCTTTAAGAAAAATAAATTATATGCACAACATTTCCCATCACAAGCTGTATCCGATATGCATGAAGAAGTTTTCAAATTAAAGTTTTAGAAGCAGAGTACAGGGAAAATTCAATTTACCTTTATGCCCTTTAGCAGACAATCCACATAATGCATTACTTGGAAATTTTGACATTATATAAGGAACATTTCGCACATGAAACATGCTCCAACAAAAAAAATATTTTTCAAATTGGACTTTTAGAAGCAGAGATATTGACAAAGATAAGATATACATTTATGCCCTCTGGCAGAAAAACTATGCCTTATTTTATGAAAAAGTACTCTGAAAAGGTTTCCACAAGTGAGTGATACTGGTCTGCTCAAATTTTGCTGCAAATGCATCAGAAGTGGGAAAAAACATGCCCCTGGTGGCCAAACCATTCTTTGCCAAAAATTAGAAATTATATGCACAAAACATTTCCCATCAGGAGCTGTATCCTATGCAGGAAGAATTTTTCAAATTGGAGTTTTACAAGCAGAAATATCACAGAAAACAGTTTACCTTTACGTCCCTAGCAGGAAATCTATATATTACTTGGAAAAGTGACCATACCTAAAATAGTTTTCGATATAAATGACAACGAAAGAAAAAATAATTTTTCAATTAGATATTTAGAAGCAAACATATGGAATAAAATGTAATTCAAAATATATTTTATTCCATATGTTTGCTATGTTTCGCCCTCTAGTGGTGAAGTTGTGCATTGGGAAAAAAACGGAATGCAAGGATCATTATTCTCACATTTTAAGCTTCCTATGAAAAAATCATTTTCAAATCGGGACATACAGCTGCAGAGCCGTGTCCAAAAACGGACGGACGGACAAACAGATAGCATAAGCACTTATCTTTTTAGAAAAAACGTGCTAAAAACAGTCTTATTTTCAGATTCTTGATCCTATTTTCATTTGCAATAGTTTGTATAAAATGAGAATCAAATATCAATGACAAATGTTTCACCACATAAGAAATAAAATGCCTTTTTATTTTTCATTATTGGTGAACTTGTAAATGTCTAATCTCTGACAACTGATTATTATTTAACTATTACTAATCAAGCTTATTAATGTGCCCATGAAATAATTATTAACAGCGTGATAGTAAGGCAACTAAATATTTTTTAATATTTATTTTTAATTGTCAGTTTGTATTTTTAGCAATATACTGGTAATAATACTTGCCATGTTTTGAATTACACTTTCAAAAATGGAACATAAGGATAATTGTATGCTCACTGAGTGGTTAACATGAAAATAAAAGGTCACATTTTGAATTACACTTTCAAAAACAGAACATAAGGGTAATTGTATGCTCACTGAGTGGTTAAATATGAAAATAAAAGAAGTTATGAATGTCTTTCCTTTACTAGTTTAAAACAGCACAACTCTATTTTAGCCTACATGGAAGTTGATTTTTACAAGAATAGGTCGGATTGGTTTGAATACCAAAACTGCCTGCATTGGGGGGGGTAATCAGAAAAAGCAGCAATGCTGCAGAAATATTTAAAAAATTATCCTAATGAAATGTACTTTTCTATTTGTTAGTCCCTTGCTATATCAATCAATAGAGCAATTGTTTTTTTTAAAGCAAAATTAAAGGTTGGAAAAAACAACAACATTACTTACCCTATTGACGCTAGAAATGATGCCATTTCTGTAACCCATAAAGTTCTTTTAAAAGGCAGCACAGCTTTTAAAACTTGAACTGCACTTAGATGCATGTTTTACCATTTTTCAGTCACTGCTTGCTTGCATCACTCTACAGAGCAAGAAGCATTTTTCTTTTGTTTAAAGCAAAATTAAAGTTCAAAATTGGAATTCCCAACTGTCACCCATCTTTTTGTGGTACATGTGTAGATTAGAGCCAGGGCGCGATTTCACCGATTAGCAACTAGCAAATAGCTAGTGAAAAATCAAATTTGCTAGTGAAAAAAAATCGCAGTAGCAAATATTGCTAGTAAGGTAATTTCTTTATTTAAAGTAACCAAAAATCATTATCAATCCACGAAGTTTACATAACAGTTTCGATTATCACTTGTTAAAAACAGCGACGATCAGTGATTCTCTTTCGCCAATTTCCTTTCGACACTTAATTCCCCATATCTTTCATCCCTTCCAAACTGTCGTAGAAGCGCATTGAAACTCCTCTCCATCGTGTCCTCATTGGCCAGAAACTGAACGTGACGTCGGCAATGGTTGCTGTGGCAACCCAGAGCTCTGGGATGGATCGGTTGTTTGACCACCTGCTCTGCCACATTCCCTTCTTTTGCCCCACGAACTTTGTCCTCAACTCCTGTCGTGCCAAGCGATCGCCTTTATTGCGTGGCATAGATAGAGTTTAGACGCTTTTTACGAAACGTGTTCGTGGAGGGGGTAAATGATTACGGAAGAAACTTTTGCTTCGTCTGACTTCTGGTTTTAGAAATTTTCCTTGTTCAAGCTGAAATACAAATATTTATCCAGTAAAATGTTAATGAGCAATAATACTTGACAGAGGCAACATCGTGAGAAAAAAAAAAAAAATTATGATTACGGAAAAAATCCGAATTCCGTCGACCTTTCGTTTTCTAGTTTCGTAAAGACAGAATTCCAATAATAACGAAAAAAGCCGGAATTCCTTGAATTCGCGGAAGAATCTCATGCCTGAAGATTACAGAAAAATTTTGCAGCAGCCAACTTCCGTTTTTGCAAATTGTTCTCCACAGTTTCAAGCTAAAATGCAAACATTTATGCAATAAAATGATATTTAACAAGAAAAGCGGACACAAAGACAACATTGGGAGAACAATTTGCGATTACGGCAAAATTTTCTTACTCCGTTTCACTACTGTGTTCGAAAGTTTTGAAGCACGAAATTTCGTCTCCAGATGGAAGACGACCCCCCCCCAAATATCGATCTTCAGAATGATCTAACTGATGACAAAAATATAAAGCGGTATTCCGCGAATCCCTGTAAGAATCTCGTGTATATCATAAAAATAATAGCAAAAGAAAAATTTGTAACAAAATGAAAATTTGTAGAATCCGTAGTTTTGATAGTGAGTTCCGTAGTCAGACAACTAATTCCGTAGAAACTACGGCATTGTGTGGTAGTTGGTAGATATGAAGTGTGTAGAAGTTTAGCAGAAATTTGTGCGATACTTCCACTTAGTACTGCATGCTGTGAGGTGGGATTCAGTTTTTTAAAACGAATACAAGGGGATTGGAGGAACAATTTGTCTGTTGCAACTTTAAATGCTCTGATGACAATTGAAATAGAAGGGCCACAAGAAGAGATTTTTAATCCACGGTCAGCAGTTATAAAGTGGTATGATGACATAGTCAGACACCCTGAGCGTAAACCATATGGGAAGAAATCTGAATTAGAATGTCAGTGAAATATATTCATGTGGTATGAGAATTTGTTAGAAATTAATAATAAAGATATTCACTAAACTTATCTAAGATTCTATTCATTATTCAAAAAGGTAAGTCAAAATATTTATACACATATTTAAATTTCTGTGTAACTTTATTAGAAAATAAGTTACAATGCGATTTAGTTTTACTTGCTAGTTATGCAAATGTTTTGCTAGCAAACTATTTGGTCACTAGCAAAATTTGCTAGTGAGAAAAAAAGATGAAATCTTGCCCTGATTAGAGCCCTAAATTATTTCGTCAGAAAAATGCTAGTACCTGGAAAAAGTGCGACAAACAGATTTTAGAGTATGAAAATTATAGCAAATGGTGCAGAAATTTCATATTTGAAATGTCTTTTAAAGATTTTTATCACAATATTAATCTGCAAGTATGATGCTGTGAAGAGACGCTGCGGTAGGTCTAATGCATCGCTGCGGTGACGATGTGAACCTTTGCTCCGTTGAAACAAAGATTCCCTGCAGCGTGTAATGGTTGGACGACTACAAGTGCAACCGCATACGTTCTTGCCAGGAGAGCGAACCATGTTGTACCCATATGCTACAGAATATAGTTTGTTTGTGTTTTACCATTGTTTTTAAAGCAGAAGTTGAGAAACAAAAATTTTCAAAAAAATTCATTTCTCAACTTTTGAAAAAATTTATTTCTCAACAACGAAAATTTGTTTTCGTTGTTTCGCATATGAATCCCTGATTTGAAACAGAAAGTACAAATATGCCTTTCAATGTTGTACAGAAAACTGGGGAAATATAACTTTCGGTTCAGCTTTCAACGGCTTCCATTCATAACTGATTTCCTGTTCCAGTGCACTTTTGGTTCTCCTGTTAATACCTTGTTCACAGGTCAGTTTCTATCTGACCTTACACGTATCTTCTGCAAATCAAAGAGGTTGTATCTGGTTTTTCCTGCCAACAATGTACAGGATACAGCAAAATAAAGGGTGTATAATGTGGACCTATTTTTTGTATAGTATCACCAGGGCTCGACAAATATGTTCTAGATCTAGGAGCCAGCTCCAAAATTTAGGCGCCAGGTGAAACGAAGTCAATAACGCATGAGCAAAAACATGTTTGGTTATGAAGCTGGAACGAAAAGTGGTAAACCATATTTGTTGTCATTTTTTTTAGCACGTCTTTTGTAAAAAAAGATCGTGCTTATGTTACCGGTTTGTCCGTCCGTCCGTACCTACGGTATCTCTGCAACTATTAGTCCGATTTGAAACATTCTTTTTGCATTCGAAAGCTTGAAATTGCGAATGATGATCCTTCGTTTCGGTTTTTTTACGATGTACAATTTCACCGCTAGAGGGCACAAATGCAGATGATGTCGAATTCAAAAATACGTTTTATTCCACATATTTGCTTCTAAACATCCGATTCAAAAAATTCTTTTATCTTTCGATTCCATTTATGTCGAAGAGTATTTTGGATATAGTTTCTTTTTCAAATTACGCATAGATTTTCCACTAGGGGTCGTAAAAGTGACTTGCATTTTTTCCGAAAACTCTTCTTCTAAAACTCAGATTTGAAACATTTTTTTCAGCGGATACATCTCCTGATGCACAATCTTTTGCGCATAATTTCGAATTTTTGGTAAAGAATACTTTGGCCACCAGGGGGCGTAAGTGTTAATTTTCGCTTCTGATGTATTTGCCATAAAATCTGAGCTTCTAAAATATTGATTAAAAAATTCTTTTGTGGACTGATGCCACTCACATCGATAAACCTTTTCGGAATATTTTCTTCCTAAAATATTCCACAGTTTCTTCGCCAGGGCGTAGATGTATATCTTATTTTTGTCAAAATCTCGACTTCTAGGAGTCCGATTTGAAAAATTCCTTCTTTGTTGGATAGTGTCTTCCGTGTGACATGTTTTTCATATAATTTCAAAATTTTCAAGTAATTCATAGACTTTCCGCTAGGGGCGTAAAAGGTAAATTGTGTTTCCCCCTATATCTCTGCTTCTAAATCTCCGATCTGAAAAATTCTTTCTGCACCTTATACAACTCCTGATGGGAAATCGTTTTCACATAATTTCTATTTTTGTAAAAAAATATTTTGGCCACCAGGGCGTAAACCTTAAATTCTGCTTCTGATGTATTTGCAGCAAAATATGAGCTTCTAAATTCTCGATTGAAAATAACATCGTTTGTAGACCGATACTACTCATGTCGACAAACCTTTTAGAAACATTTTCTTCTTCAAATAGTGCACGGTTTCTACTCCAGGGGGCGTAGATGTATATCTTATTTTTGTCAATATCTCGACTTCTAAGAGTCCGATTTAAAAAATTCCTTCTTTGTTGGATAGTGTTTCTAGTGTGACATGTTTTTCCTATAAATTCAAAATTTTCAAGTAATTCATAGACTTTCCGCTAGGGGAAATTGTAAAGTTAAATTGCGTTTTCCCCTATATCTCTGCTTCTAAATCTCCGATCTGAAAAATTCTTTCTGAACCGGATACAGCTCCTGATGGGAAATCGTTTGCACGTAATTTCAAATTTTTGTAAAAAATTGTTTGGCCACCAGGTGGCGTAAGTCTTAATTTCCGCTTCTGATGTATTTGCAGCAAAATATGAGCTTCTAAAATCTCGATTGAAAAAAAGTCTTTTGTGGACCGATACTACTCATGTCGACAAACATTTTAGGAACATTTTCTTCTTGAAATAATGCATGGTTTCCATGCCAGGGGCGTAGATGTATATCTTATTTTTGGCAATATTTCTACTTCTAAAAGTCCGATTTGAAAAATTCCTTCTTTGTTGGATAGTGTTTCCGATACGAAATGTTTTTCCTATAAATTCAAAATTTTCAAGTAAATCATAGACTTTCCGCTAGGGCACACAATGGTAAATTGCGTTTTCTGCTCCTAAAACTTTGATTTGAAAAAATATTCCTGTATCGCATACAAGACCTGACGGAAAATATTTTTCACGTAATTTCTAATGTTTGGTAAAGAATGGTTTGGCCACCTGGGGTCATAAGTGTTAATTTCTACTTCTGATGTATTTGTAGTAAAATCTGGGCTCCTGAAAACTCGACTAAAATTTTTTTCTTGGACCGATACCGCTCATATGGATAAACCTTTTGTGAATACTTTCTTCCTAAAATAATGCATGGTTTTCCCACCAAAGGACGTAAAGTCACATCTTATTTTTGTCGATATCTCCGTTTCTAAGAGTTCGTAAGCTCACAATTCTTTTTACAGCAATATCTGAGGGATTAAAGACCTGATTGAAAAACTTCTATCTTCCGTCAGATATTATTGTTTTCCATAGCGGTTCCATTGACGTTGAATAGCTTTGATAAATTTAATTTGCGTCAGAACGAATTCAAAAGACGTGCTTATTACACCCGAAAATTCGGTGTCATCTTTCTTTTTTTCTTTTTACCCAAACCACTTATTGCAAAATAAAGTTCCAATTTGCTTCACAATTTTCTTTTTCTATTCTTTCAGTAGACGATCTCAAAAAAATAGAAAAATTAAAATTTCAGATTTCGATTTTATTAAAATACTACTTGTGGATGTCATATTTTGTACATATTAATTCAAAGTACCATATATTTTTTCCTTCATGAGATCCACAAGGGCATGCAATCCAAAGGCTGTGAAAAAAAAAACCCACACATAATCCGCAGCAGCATATGATTCGTAGATCAGGAAATTCTGAGAAAAACAATTTTTCCCTTTGCATAATCTGTGGCATGTCTCAGACCATGATATTAAAAAAAAAAAAAGACAGTCCATACCTGCCAACATTGGTAACAGCCTTGTTACTAATAACTAGTATTGCGTGGCATACATACTCTATTTTACGAAATGATCCATCTCTTTGTAAAAAACAAATATGTGCCCCAACAAAACGTTCCAACAAACAAGGACTCTAATGAAACAAACTTAGCACATGAGAAACACAGAATTGATTCCCCAGCGAGGGCATGATCGCAAGAAATAATTTCAAAACTTCCACCAGTAAAAATCAGTAAGATGTGTTCAGAATTCCACAATGCTCGACAGACAGGAAATCCAAGCAAGTGAATGCTCAGTGCACCAACCTCCACTTACCATATGATTATACTGCCTCTAAAATTGCAGTTTAAGACAAGATGAGACCAAAGAAGGGGGGGGGGGGGGGTAAACATTTAGCTGGTGAAAAATCAAAACAGACAGCAAGAATGCAGACTACCGTTAGTCTGTCTTTTGTTGACTCTGCAACTGCACAGCATCGATTGCTTAATTTTTCTTTCTGCTGCTATCATTCTCTCCCTACTTCTTCATTGTTGCTTTTCTTTCTTTTCTTGATTTTTGTGCCCTCTGATAACAACCATCAACCTGAGGACCATGATGAGCACATGATATCAAAGCTTAACTTTTTCAGATAAATGGTGTAACTTTGGTAATATTAATACTTTTGAACACCATGCCTCAATTTTTAAAAATTTTCCAACTTCGTCACTCCTGTTTTCGGGAATTTCTTTCTTCTCTTATCAAGATTAAATGCAAAAACTTATGGGGTGGGGGATATTTAACAACGCTGGAGAGTAGGAACATCACGGGAGGGGGCAATAGCGATAACGTGAATTCCGTACGACTTCCGGTTTTGGAAATTTTTATCTTATTTTCAAGGTGAAATGCAAAAATTTATGCAGTATAATATTACCTAAAAATACTGGACACAGGCAACATCGCGCTAAAAAAGAAATTACGATTACGGAAAAAATCTTAACTCCGTCGACTTTCCGCTTTTGAAAGTTTCGTAAAGATGGAATTCCGTCCTTCGACGGACATCTCTCCCCCCCCCCCCCACACACACATTTCTGCATCAATCTCCTGAGTGTCCAACATAACGAAAAAGGCGGAATTTCTCGGAATGAGCGGAAGAACCTCAAGCCTGAAGATTAGGAGGCAATTTTCGCGGCGTGTAACTTCCGTTTCCACAAATTCTTGTCTACAGTTTCAAGCTGAAATATGAACGTATATGCCATAAAATGATATTTAACAAGAAAACTAGACACAAACGCAACATCCGGAGAAAAAAATTACGATTAAGGCAAATTCTTTTTACACCATTTAACTACTGTTTTCGAAAGCTTTGAAACACGAAATACCTTCCCCAGACGTAAAATGACCCAACCCCCAAATTCTCTTCAAATCATCAATCATGATAGCAATCTAAATGATGACTAAAAAAAAAAAAACTGGAGAATTCCGCGAATCCCGAATATTATGTATATCATAAAATAATAGCAAAATATATTTTTTAAACAAAATAAAAATTCGTAGAATCTGCAGTTAGACAACTAAATCGGTAGAAAATATGAACATTCTGTGGTAATTGGCATGCAGAACAGTCGTATAATCGGCACCATGTGATCCGCATCTATCATGTTAATCGTGAATCATAATTTCCGACAGGAAACTACGATTCACAGGACCGACTCAGAAATCCAGAGATGCAAGAAGAAAATAATAGTCTTATTCAAAAAGTAACTCATTTTGAAGTACTTTTGTGTTACTTTTAAGTAAATAAAAAACTAAAATCGTTAGCTGTTGCCGCATTATCGCAGTTCATTAGTTAGACTAAAAAATCCATTGAAACTGCGGACAGTCCATAGCATTGTCTTAATTTCTGAATACGTTTCAACTGAATACCGAAAAAATCTTAACTAATACAATCAGCGCACTAAAACTTGGCGATGCGATTCGCAGAATGGCTACACGCTACGGAATAGCTCTCTCTGCGTGATTCCCGAGAGTCGCGGATTCTAACACCGCGCAGGCTTCTGCACGCACAAATAGTAACGCCTTCCTTGCGTCATATTTTCTGTCAAAATACTTCTAAGTAAAAAATATATATTCTTACAATCTCTTTGCAGTCTTCTATCTCGCTGTTACGTCATATTTTTTCTGCTACCGCATTTTCGGTACTTTCCCAATAACATCACCTTTCCTTACAATTACCTCGCGGACTTTTTAAAACGACGCATCGTTTTTTTTTTTTTTGTTTTTTTATTACCGATGTTTGCAGCACCTAAATTTATAACCTTTTAATAGATAATCTACGGATTACACAACAGAAATTATGGTATTTACTGTAATATATTACGAAATCTCAACTAAGAAGAAAATTAGGCGCCACGGCCCGAATTTTAGGCGCCTGGGCAACCTGGCGCCCTGAGTATCACTACAACATTTATCACTCTCCTGCCAACAACGTAACTGCTTTCTCAAAACAACTCTATGGGTCAGAAAAGATGGTGCCAGAATTGGAGTTCCAATTCTGAACTTTTAATTTAGCTTTAAACAAAAGAAAAATGCTAAGCTCTATAGAGTGATGTAGCAAGCAGTGACTGAGGAATGGTAAAACGTGCATTGTAAGTGTTACTACTCCCATGAAACCACTCATGGTTTTTGGAAATAGTGCAGGCTTTCTCACTGACAGAGGAAGTCCAGATTTTGAAATTTAGTTTTGCTTAAAAAGAAAAATATAATCAGAAATGTTTGCTCTATTGATTGATATTGCAAGAGTGAAGAGACTAAGGAATAAACAAAACACTTTTTATAAGGAAAATTTCCTAATAAAGATGAAGTGGCCCTTTCTGCACTATTACCAGAAAAAATAAATAAATAAATGCAGAATTAAAAAAATTAAAATCAGGAAAATACACTGCTGGCCACCCAAAATGCACCACCAAAAAGGACATGAGATTGTAAAGCCAGATTTACTGGACACATAACAGATACAAAGAAGAAACGATTGAGCTTACAGGCCCGTGCGACTTGTGGAACACGCAGACATCAATAGTTCGTGTGCCCCAATGGCTGGCAATAACAGCCGCTATACGCCGCGGCATCGAACGAAAGAGGCTTTGGATGTGGGCTTGGGATATGCCGGTCAAGGCTGCTTCCACACGTTGCCACAGTTCATCAGGCGTAGCTGCGGGTGGTGCTTGCCAGGCCACTCGGTTGCCGATCGGCGACCAGACGTGTTCGATGGGCGACATATCGGGAGAACAGGCAGGCCACAGCAGCAGTGACACCTGGGGGGCCGTGGGCCGTGAAGAAATGTTGAACAATGCGTGCCACGTGCGGGCGCGCATTGTCCTGTTGAAACGTGGCCGCTAGAAGGTCCTTCAAGTAACTAAGGGAGGACTACAGGCTCCAGAACATCGGAGATGTAGCGGTGGCTGTTGAGTGTACCAGCGATACGTACCAGAGGGGTGCGGGTGTCATATCCAATTGCCCCCAAACCATAATGCCAGGCGACGGACCGGTATGGCGATGCATAATGCAGGCATCATACAGTCTCTCGCCGCGGTGCCGCCACACGCAGATCCGACCATCGTGGTGTTGCAGGCAGAAGCGGGACTCATCAGAGAAGACAATATCGTGCCATTCCGTAGTCCAGGTGCACTGTTTAACGGCCCACTGCAGCCGCACTCGCCGGTGGTGTAATGTCAATGGTAATCAGAGCAATGGCAGCAGTGCGACAAGTCCTCGCTCCTGCAGACGACGTGGAATGGTACCTGCTGACACAAGTTGTTATGCAACACACCCTGAATGCCCGCCGCACAACATGCCGGTCCTGCACCCACCGAATCCATACTCGCCTTACTGTGGCTGGATGTCGTCCCACACAGGCGCCGATGTCTCTGTACGATAAACCGCTGTCGCGATAAGCCACTATTCGTCCTCTGTCGAACTCCGAAACGTGCTGGAATGACTGCCGTATTCTGCGACGAGGCATCAGGAAGCTCCCCACGCACAGGTCCGGCAGCACAACACACTTCTATTACTTACGCCCTGCCTTCTGTGCACCCTTCTTATAGTGCTTCTCTGTGGCATGCTGGGCGCACATGATTTGCATATGCCCTGCAATGCTAATCATTTGCATGTCCCCTTGCGGGCGACGCATGCTGCAAATTTCAGGCCAATCGGATGCTTCCTTCTTGGTGTTGCATTTTGGGTGGCCAACAGTGCATATAAAAAAATTGGAACTTTGGCAGAAAAATGCAAAACTACAGATTCACAGAACATTTCAGCCCAGTGCTTAAAATTCAAATTTGAAATGGGAGTCTCTCCATTTGTGTTTGTAAATGGAGGGATTGAAAATTTCAGGTGGAGAGTTTTGAATATGTGATTTAATAATATTAAAAGACTGGGTAAACAGTAGTAATTTTTCAAACAGTATAAGCTGTACTTGGTTTTTAAAACAAACAGGTGAATTAGATCAAAAAATTTACTACATTCAATTTAATACAAATTACCATGATTCATTTTACAAAACTAGAGTTACTCCAGTGACACGTAGTCCTGATGATGAACTAGGATCTAGTTCGAAAACTTTATCACCAATTCTTTTAAATAATTACCTCTATAAGAACCGTAAAATAGTTATTTACAACTATTAGTTAAAACTAGAGTTGTTCGTTTTGCAGTACATCGATAAGAACGGAATACCGTTCCACAGGCGGAAAACGACCTAACCCCCTCCCCAAGACCTACTTCCTTCCCCCACGCTAATCCTCTGAAAATAAAACATTATCTTCAGTTTTTTGCATCAATCTCAAAGTATAACCGAAATGTGACGAAAAAATGAAGAATTCCGTGAATCTGAAGAAGAATCTTATGCTTGATTCGTAACAGTACGCGATATGCAAAATGAACTGCTTATGCAGCTACATATGGAAGCTGATTCATGTGTCCTAATATGCTAATTATGTTTTCGATTGCAATTTTCATAACTCTGAACAGTTTGTTTCTAACGCTCGTATTTTTACGAAGGACACGTTTTTAACGCACAAATTTTGCCAGTGGTCCAAAAACAGACCCAATATTTTATATTTATATATATATTTTCCTAAAATTTGTAAGGTGGAAGACTCTCGCCCTGAATTTTAACCCCTGCAGACGTGCATGTTGCAAAGTTAAACATTAATACACTACAAAAAAATTCATCCAAAATTAATGTCACATGTTATAACTAAAAGAAATATGAAGAGCTTTAAAACTACAAAATAAATTATATGCAAGAAAAGTAAACTGCAACAATTCCACAGATTTCTAGTGATTACACTTTTTTCATAGCACTGAGATGTCAAGAATTTAAATAAGTTTTTGCATTAATTGTTCTATTGTGATGCTAATTTGTAGTTTCAGCAGGATAGGTTGATGCTGCAGATCACATTAAAAAGTTCATTGTGCAGGAACCAGTTCAAGTAAGGTACACGCTTCAAAACCTGCACTAAACATTTACCGAATTGTGAAAAATGGGCATAGAATTTTAAATCTTAGTTCTGGTATACCATTAATAGAAGTGAGGGTTCAAAGAAACAAACTGTCTGAAAAATAAACACAGGTAAAGGTTTTGTGGTCACTCAGACAAAGCTGGTGGCACAAACTTGAAGATGAAGAAATACTCGGGATGGGTTCTGCTGATGATTCAGATGCCCTGCTAATGGCTGGTGAAGCAACTCCAATGAACTGCACCAGCAAATTGTTGGCCAAACTGGGAGTTTTCAAATCCAATATCACTGATCACCTCCACAAGTTCAGAAAAATCTATACATGGTGGCACAAGGTGCAGCTCAAGCTCAATGACAGACTGTGGTCTTCAAGGAACTGCTCAAGAATCTGCGTGACACTTGGTTCATCAAGCACATTACTGAGGATGATAAGTGGCTATACCTTCATAATCCAGACACCTTTAACCAGTGGTTGAAACCAAGTAAACCACCTTTAAAACCTGTCCTCAGAAAATGAGGATGTTTCAGGGTATATCTGATCGAATTGTGAGGGTGCAATACATTTTGAGCTCATTCCAGATGGCTGGGCTTCCTACTTCAACTCCATTCTGAGCAGCTGGATCAGATCTACACAATACACTGAAGCAAGGATGTCCTTCTTTAGTCAACTGAAAGTGTGTGGTGATCTTTTAACAGGACGATGTCCCAAGTTGCACACTACCATTCAGATCCAGTAAAAGCTTTGCAAGAACTTGATGGAATTAAACTCCTGCCACACTCAGCTTAGTCTTGACTTTACCCCTTCTGATTATCACCTGCTTCTTGTCATGGTACATTTTCTCCTTGGGCCCTTCACTCATTTTGATTATGTCAAATGTGGGTGTTGACAGTTCTTTGCATTTCAGCCAAAGAAGGCTTGGTACCATGCCAGGGTTGAACACCTTGAAGAAAGACTGGTACAAACTTTAGAATACGATGGTACACATTTAAAATACAAGCACTGATGTGGTCCTGGGTAAGGCACATAAGTACATTTTTATAACAGAAACACAATTTTTCTTTCTGTACACTAAGTAGCTACTGGAACATGAAAACATTACAGCCTGCAATTTATTCTTTTTATCAAGCAGAACAAGTTCAAATCTTAGGAAACTAGCTTTGTGTCACAAAAATTCCTTACCTAGTTTAATACCAGAATGATTTTCAAACAAAAGTTATATTATTCAATCCAAAATATGAATTTTTGCCACTATAAAGAATAATTTAGAACTTTACAGTCAGTATAACACACACAAGTTTTTATGTGCATAAGTAGGTCAAGGTGCTTATTTTTTTCAGATGTGTACACTAAGGTAATATTTCACCTGAACTCTGACAAATAACACAAATTTATAATACCTCTTCTGCCAGGAACAGCAGACCCAGAAGCTTACCTTGGGGGGGGATGTTTGGTCCTGTCTAAAAAAAAACATACTTCATGGGAGGGTCACATGCACACACATAAATTGGTGCATTACACGAATTTTGGAAGTGTTTCCATAAATAAAAAGTCAGCAGCCCCAGTGTCTGCCAATGGGTCTAGGTTTGAATCTCAGGTGAAGCAAGGATGCTGTGTCGTCTTATGGCACCGGCTCTCTACCTTTCCTGAAGGCAGTGGCCCTAAATTAGGGACAGATGACTGCTTACAACAACCCACTGGGCTGTTCATGGTGAAACCCCCAAATAAATTTTAAACAAATATTTTAAATGTTTAAATCAAACATGCAAACAACTAAAAAATCAACACTACTTTCATGGCATTGAATTGTCAACTTTTTGAGGAAACAAGCTTGGCACTTTTTAAATCTCACTTCTGGATGAAATCTTTCACATTAAATAAAATTGAAACCTTTCAATTAGAATGCATTCTGTGTTTCTGAACATCTAGTTTTTATCTTTTCTTTCTGTTGCTGAAGCTAGAACTGAATATTTTATGTACAAATTCACAGCACATTTCCAATTGTCATAAAACTTTCAAAAGAAAATCTGTGCATTTATTACTATAACTTCACAAAAAAATAAATACATTAATTATTTAGGATCTTGGCCATTTAAAAGGGAAAAACGTCTGCTTTAGTGGCAATCACCACAATAGCCCCTAGCTGGATCTGCCATCTTCTGTTGTTAATGACTCCAATGTTCTGAAAATTAGTACATAAATTAGGCTGTTGTAAAATGTTCCAAAAAAAAAAAAAAAAAAAGTTTATTTTTTCTAAAATTTAAGATAATTTAGTACTTAATTTTTATTTCAGGAAAAGGAGCACAGAATTCAATTATGTTACATAGCCCATGGGTTTTTTTCAAAGGCTTTTCAAATGCCACCAAAATTAACTTCAAAATTATGTAGAATTAGATTTACAGAAAATTTGATGTCAAAAGAAAACCTATATGAAATTCATATACATTTTTTTCTTAATTTCCAATCCCTGTACTCAGTAATTTTTTTTTTTATTGGAGACCACACTTTTGGAGCAACTTATTTTCTCAGCACATTCAAACACTACACCAGGTTTTAAAACCAATATTGGTGACAGTCGGGTAAATCCACTGGTGAACTTGACATGGAGAATGGCACACTTGTGTGTGCGTGTATGAGTGTATGATTAAATTTGAAGAAAGTAAAGGTTTCACACAACTAAAAATGTTTACATCATGCATATAAAAAAACTTGAAATAGTAGTCATGCTTTGATTCCACGTGATACCTATTAGGTCTCATAAAAAAATAAATACATCCCCCAATTTTCATCAAATTTGATAGAAAGGTGTGATTATCATATTTACCCAAATACAAGGTTTTTGTCCACATTTAATACTCCCAAAATTGTTGGTCATCTTTTAATTGTATACTAGAAAAACTTACTGCAGGGATCATAGCATACTTCTGGAAAATTTTAGGTAGGAATTTTAGGAATTTTTAGAAAAATTTTAGGAAAATTTTAGAGTGTATTTCAATAAAAACTAGATGTATATTTGTATACATCTAGTAAAACAACTTTGTATACATTGTAAAGAGTTTGCTTCACACCCTTCAACCATATATACTGATAGACTGCGCATGACATCAAAATTTCTGGCTCCAACATAAAATCACATGACAACAGTCAAAAAGATGGGTTACACCTGCTGTGCTTATGGTTGCTCTGACCGATATAGTAAAGAAAGTTCTATGATTTTTCATGGGTAAGAAACGAATTAAATACCTAAGTCGATAAAGTTCAATTACTTAACCAGAAACTTGCAGCTATTGATATAAAAATATAGTAACTTAAGAAAAAAATGGAATGCATGTTCCAAATTCTTCGCAAATGTTCATCACATTATAAATCACAAAATGTAAACAACCCGATCATGCATGTATATAGCTCATAAGTAAACTTACCTGAAGAGTTTTCATTATATATGAGGCGCATTCACATAATACACCGAAAACACTGAAGTTCTGCAGCGTAAATTAGTAATCATAACAGCATTTTTACACGAAATTTGGAGTCTGATGATGACGTGCCCAATGTTTGAGCCATGGCGGCTTTGATGCAGCTATTGCCAATGTGCAGTCCATTAGTATATATGGTCGAAGTTAACACCCAAATTTTTTGCATAACGTCTAATGTCTAAAGTTTAAGTATGATTTACTTCTAATGTTCAGTTCTTATCTTTTCACGTGTTATTATCATATTCAAGTATATTTACCACATTCAAGTTTCACTTTGAACATTAATATGCTGTTGAACCAGAAGCAATTCACGATTTTCACATTCACAGTAAAGTTTTCAGGTTTCACATTAAATTATAATATCCTAAAAAGGTAATTGAAAACCAAGAACTATGTACAATTGTTCACTGAATTACTTTTTTCATATTATTGTTTTAACCTTTTCCTGATTAGCCTATCTTTTTCTGCTTCTACCACAACTAATTTACTTTCAGTTTTCTTTATTTCAGCTGAACCTTGTATGATCAAGTTAGAGGCAACTGCTATTTCAACAGTATTTTGTTTTTCTACAGCTTTTCTCATTCTTTCTGTTCCCTCTTGAATTATTGCTAGGGAGGCTTCTTTATCGTTTTTAAGTCTATTTATTTCTGCATCATTTTCTTTTATTTTGTCATCAAACTCAGCTTTTCTTTTTTTCTCTAGCTGCTTTTCCTTATTTTCCCTCTCTTTCTGCTTCCTTTCTTTTACCTTTTTTGATTCTTCTTCCTTCAGCTTATCAACATACTCTTTATAAAATTTATGTGAATCACAAACACTATTTAACAAATTTCTTGTTATGGGAACTTTACTTACACATCCATAGTGTTTAATGGCCCCTTTAACTATTCTTAATGATGTTATAGTTGAGTCTTTTAAGTTAGCCTTGTCCTTCCTTAACAGAGCAGTGTTAACCGAAAATCCCCTTTTCTGCATCAGCATTACCATGAGGTAAAACTAAAATTGACTTTATGAGTTTAGCAAGATTTGAGTATTTTTCTTTTTTGCTAGAGTCTTTAATACTAAATATATTACGCCAGTAATGATCAATCCGCACTGGAATATGCCCTTCCTCTGAAAATTTCACTAGTTCATCTAGAGTTGGCTTATCGCAATTTAAAAGTTTCCACTCTTCTCTTACTCTATCAATTTGTTCCTCAGAAAGATGCAAAACACTTGAAATTCTGGTTATTTCCGAAAGTCCTTCAGTGACTGAAAGTTGAGTTGACTCTTTCTTTGGTTCTTTACCTTTAAAACTTCTATGTCTCTTAGCTTTTGATTGCAGAATGGCAAATTTGACTTTAAATATTTTGTGGTTGCAATTAGTGATGATCTTACATCTAAGAGAAATAATTTCTGCCTGGTCTCCTGAACATTCCTGAGGAGATTTTTTGTCTTCATACCAACTTCTAACTCCCCTAGTTTTTTCCATGAATTTTTGTTTTCAAAATCTACATTCTTTAGGTCTTCTCCAAATTTCCCTGCTATAACATCATCTTGGATAAACTGAGCCATAACATTCCTCATTAAAGTATTTAAATCAGAATATAACTGGTGTATTTTTGGTTCTTCACTCTGATAACATAATGAAAACTTTTCAAAATTTTGGTAAGAAAATGAAATTAATGCTAAATAGCAAGGAGTAAGCTCATTTTTCAGGAAACAGTGAATTCTTTTATACCTTGCCGAATTGCGCAGTTGTTTTTCAAATATTTTTTGAGATGGCAAGAAGTTTAAAAAATATTCTGTAATATTTAGCCATTGATCCAAGAGCCTCTGGGCTACAGAACCAACGGTTAACCATCTGTTGCTGACATGACGCAAAGAAATTTGGCAGTGACCAATGTTATATCCTCGACAGATTTATAATCCTCTCGTCTTGCAGCACTACTCTTTAAAAAGTAATGCATATCAGTAGCAAATTCATCAAAATCTATATTTAAGCTTGTCAAAAAAATTTTAAATGCATTACTAACAACATGCAGGTTGCAAAAACCTAGTTCCAAAGATTTCTGGCCTGTTTCTTGTTTTACAACTTCATTGAATTTGCGTAAAAAGCACTTATTTACATTTGGGCTGTCCATGGATACACAAATAATTCTGTTCAACGAAATATTGAAGGATGATAACACATCAAGAATTTCTTTTAGCAAAATATCTGCTGTTGCATGACCCAGAAAAACGCTTGTTAGGTATCGGCAAGAAACTGAATTTATTTCTGAAGACAGTACCTGAGATACACATCCAACTGCCGTTTCACTTGTGTATTTGTAGTTTCATCAAATGCTATAGTAACCTTCCCTGGGCTACTAGATGCAATGTCTTTTTTCAAATCCTCTTCAAAATATTTTGACAATCCATGTGATATCACATAAGCAACTTTTTTTTTCTTTAAGTTGCATTTTGGCTGCAATAGCAGAATCAGGAAACATTTCTTTGAAAAGTTCAACTGTTTCAGTGCATGAAACAAAAGACATATTGTCCTTAGCAACTTTCATGGCCCATAATGCTTCGGCTTTAGCCAACTGTAAATCATGACTCAGTACTTCACTAATATTTGTTTTGGGCTGAAGATCCCGTCCTCCAAAGGCTTTCAGGATGGACTTATTTTGAAATTTACTTTGAAATTTCTGCAAATGTTTTTTCCTTTATGATGCGCTTTTACTTGTGAAAAGCCACTATTAGAAATGTTGAAAATTTCTGAACACAATATACACTTAGCAGAAAATATTGTTTCAGTTGCAGAACACCATTCTTTCAACTTCACTCCGTCCAATTCTTTGGCGAGCCACGCATCTTGAAATTTCGTTTTGGATTTAGGCATCTTAAACACTTGTATTACTAACCAGAAAATGAAAGGGAAGTACAAAAACACGTTCCAATATTGCAAAACCAGACAACTTCCCGAAAATTTGGCTGCGAGGATGTCAGAAGATATGGAAAAAAAAAAAAAAAAAGCAGGTCACCACTAGAGAACTGAACCTGCACACAGCACAGAGAACACCATAAAAGACGTAAAACCAGAAACTATCATACGCATCTCACGCAAGTTCAGTCAAAGCGAGTCGGAGCCGAGATATATTGCGCATCGAAGGTCGCTGTCGCCGACGCATGATCGAAGGTCAATGATCACGTGCTCTACTGCCTGCCAAGATAATACTCAGCTACCATCCCATCGTCATTACCGGAGGTTACGGAAGGAGACCACGTTTCCTTTTTGCTTCCACCCACCTGCGGTTTACAATAACAAAACATCAGCAGAAAGAGGAGGTTCCACAAGGCATGTACAAAAATAAAGTACGATCTTCTGCGTGCCACGGAGTTCGTCTGCAAAGCGTAAACCAGGGGTGAAAATGACCCCTCCCCTTTTCCCTTAGATCTCTTGTTACTCTCGAAAACTGTTCGAAGGCAAAAATGGAACGCCCGCCCCGAAGCAAGTGCATCTCGATGGCGTCATTTTTCCCTCCCTTCAGCAGCACAGCATATAGGCTGTGTTTCTACAAAAACAGGTCTTTTTACCTTACTGTAATGGTAAATTTATTGGCGTTAATAACGGTTGTGTTTTTAATAAAAATAAGCTTACGAAAATTTTAGGATGAATAGCAAATTTTAGGTCTAATTTTAGGAATTTAAGGAGGGTCACAAAATATTAGGAATTTTAGGAGGAATCACGATCCCTGCTTACTGTTGTGATTGATATTTTGGTGGGGAGTAGTGGTATACAATAGTAGACATTTTTTGAGCGAAGCGTATTAGAGTTCGAGGTCAAACTTATCCATCCCTTTAGCCATTGGCATGCAAACAATGCATAGCAGCAGTGCCCCTGCCTTGTTAGAGTCTCTAGCAGTGAACATGAGAGGGAGTTAGAGCATCAAAATTTTTAATACGTTAGTTCAGGCATGGTTGACCATATTGAGAGAAACTTCTACAGTAACCCAATTATCAAATTCAGTGCGTCACCATTATGATGTAAATTTTGAACTTATGGTGGTACGATGTACAGAGGAAACAGCTACTGCACTGCAGTCAGAACATATGGCATAACTGAAGCCAGCCATCTCTAGATGCATTTAAGGCTGTGTGTCTAAAACAAAATGTGAAGTAGGAAGTTTCATGGATGAACACAGATTTGGTCATCATACCAGGAAGCATCGCCTCCCAGTTGCAGTCAATAAGTTGTGCAAGACCTTTGACAACTTACACAGAAGGTTGCTGACCTGGCAACAGCACCTAACACATCTGGAAAACCGAAGAAACCTTCTGAGGTACAACTTGGACAATGGAAAAAGCCAGCATGTGGCGGCATTTCATCGGGTACATTTGTTATCATTACCAGTGTTAATTATCTTTTTTGAGAGACTTTATTATAGCATCCATCAAAAACCTTATGTCTTTCTTGGGATTCTGTATCAATTTTTCTTTAATTTCATTCTTTTCTATTTCGTTTTAGATTCAATACTGCACCAGTACCGCAGATAAATCAATGAAGAAATATTTTTCATAATATATGGGAAATCGATAGAATATTAAAAACAAACCGAATATAATATTCGAAGCAAACAGAATATATCATTGATTTGCCTGTGGTATTGGTGAAATCTGACCTACATCCATTTCTGGATAGATGGGTCAAAACGCTATGAGGAAGCAAGGATGCTTCGACTGGCAAAAATCTGAGGATGTTCAGATTCCTAAGTTAAGTTTGCTTAGCCTCAGTTGCTTGGAACTTCACTGTCCTGGGTGATGTAAGGATTAGCATACTCAAACGGAAATCGGGAGATGCGGGTTCGATCCCCGCTTTACCCCAGGGCAATGAAATTTTCAAGTTTTCTGAGAGATGTTACATGATGACCACTAAGTGGTAGTAGCAAATTCAGAATTTATATTCTGCTTGCTTTGAATATTCTATTGATTTCTCATGTATTACGAGTAATATTTCTTCCTTCATTGATTTACCTGTGTAATGTGAAATGAGTTTTGTTTCTTCCCAAGCAGGTGTAAATCCTTCATTAATAATTGTTTTAACTAGATCAGTAGGTTTTTAGAATATTTAACATTTCATTTGTTCTTTAATGCAAGTTGACAAAGCTCTTTTAGTCATTCCTATGTTGCACTAAGAAGAAATACATAGAAATGACCAAAAGAGCTTTATAAGCCTGCGTTAAAGAACAAACGAAATGTTAAATATTCTCAAAAAATTACGGGTCTAGTAAAAACAGTTACTAATGAAGGATTTAATCCTGCTTGGGAAGAAGCAAAAGTCATTTCACATTACACAGGCTGGAAAAAAACTCTTATCCCTGAATCTATCAAAATTTCAAGTAATTTTCAAGCTTGCAACAAGGATCCATCCCTCAAAATTAACAAAATATGGGATAATTTTCTCACATCGTTTTCGCAAAATATTAACGAACAATTGAAGTCTTCTAAAAATTCAACAGATTCCAGCTGGGAGATGGCAGCACAAGACCTCAATCCTTTGATAAGAGATTCAAAAGCTGATCAAGAATGGAGCAACAAACGCGTTTTGATGGCTGACGAGAGCCCTAGTGGCTGAGACTATGGTCCCATTATAGTTTTCCTTTATTGCCATTTTATTAAGTATCATTTTTGTTCTGATTTATAATATAATTAAAACTGTCACTTTCCTCAAAAAAATGAAATGTTAATCTTGTTAATTCTTGCAGTACAAAAAGTCTAACACACAAAACTGCATCTATTCCTATTATGGCTCTTAGACCACCTAATTAATTTTTTTTTATTGAAGGTTTAATTGACCACCATGAACTCAATGGGATATAAGCAGTCGCCCGTCCCTAAATTTAGGGTAAACCTTCCACATTCGGCCCAAAAATAGTTTTATGAAGCGACGATAGATGGCGACACATTATCGCTACATTGTGAAGCATTTCATTACGTTGTGAAAGTGGCAAAGGAAGTGAATAATATGGATGAAAGGTGGCGCTTCAAAGGACCTTTTTGAATATTGATTGTGGCATATGTGTGAAATATTTATTTTAACGGAAGAATATGAAACTGTGTAGCTAGCAGAATAAAAGCAAGGAAAGTTTTATCTGCCAGGGAAGAACTGTCTGATCGCAGGAATCAGGACTTCAAAGCAATGTTCGGAGGAAAGACGGATATTCCGTCGGAATAAATATTCCAGAATATGATCTGCCAAGTACATTTACATCGCGAGACTTTCTTTTTTTTTTTTGATTGGAGGTTTAAAGACCACCGTGAGCAACTCAATGGGCTATAAGCAGTAGCTCGTCCCTAATTTAGGGCCACTGGTTCCAGGGAAGGGAGAGAGCCAGTGCCGTAAGACAAACACAACATCCATGCCTCACCGGGATTCGAACCCGGACCCCTCACGGACGAATGATCAGAGGCCAGCGCCTTAGACCACTGCGCCACCGGGCGGCCGATTGCGAGACTACCATATACTGTGAGACTAGTTGTCTGCAATACGAATACCAGTCGCTGACTGTCTCAGTGGATATGGCCATGTGAGGTTTCTTCAATCGCCTCATCGTAGGACAATACGTGAGAATCATCACTCTATCAATAGGAATCTCAGCACAAAAAAAACATGTACCAAGTGTGCGGGAAGAGTTACTCATCATTCCCTGAAGCGTACTTCTTCCGACACATGAATTGTCCTAAACGATGAGACGCATCGACACATAGTCATGAGATATGGCTGAATGCATTTCACGTGCGAGAAGAGCGGAGGATAGATGAAGTGCTACCGTGGCACCATTTATTATTGTTTTCGGAACTAGCGGGGCCGAACGTGGAAGTTTAGCCATTTAATGATCACTGTGAGCAACTCAATAGGCTATAAGCAGTCACCCGTCCTTAATTTAGGGTCACTGGCTCCAGGGAAGGGAGAGAGCCAGTGCCGTAAGACAAACACAACATCCATGCCTCACCGGGATTCGAACGCGAACCCCTTACAGGCGAATGATCAGAGGCCAGCGCCTTAGACCACTGCGCCACCGGGGCGGCAAAAAAAAAAAAAAAAAACTTTTGCTCACCAGTCATGACATAGCCCACTCAGCACACTTATCCTTTGGCACTCATGTGGCCAAGTGGGTAAAACAGCCATGGTGACTAGTGGATATTTTTCGGACACGAAAAACCCACGACTGTTAAAAATCGTAAACAATGGTGAAGGCTGCCTAAGTCCACACATATGTATGCAATTTAATAGGTTCTGGAAACAGATAGAAAGGAATTTAATTTTAACTCTATGCGCACGATACTCCTGAAATACATTGTCCCGTGCAGCAGTTAAAAATAATCCTTTAATTTTGCGTATTTAAAATGGTTAACATAGAAATGAAGTCGAAAATTACTAATAGAAAGTTAGATGTACCAACTTATCGCTTTGGATGAAGCAATGGCGGTTCTAGGCCAGGGCCCCACACCGAATATAATCAAATATTTTGGGTGGAATTACATATTAATAACCCGTGCATGAAAAGACCCCCCCTCCACATACAAAGTCTAGAACCGCCACTGGGACGAAGTATGAAAATCACAGACATGGACTGTTAAAAACTGTCAAATATTACCTCATTTCCAAATTTACTCGGGCTTTTTCATCCCTCGGTACTCTTTAATGTGCAATAACACCCAAACTGGAACGGCAAACACACCAGCGACGATACAGGCACCGTGAACACACATTTCCGCCATAGAAAGAGGCTCTCTTGCTCTTGTTATCAAGTGATAGTAACTACGCTTTAAAGGAGGGCTTTTCATAACGGTTGAGGCGGCCTGAGGGAGTTTTCTTACAATGGAAAACATTTTTGTACAAATTTGAATCTGATATTAATAGATTTTAACTTCAATACCAACCACTACTAACAACCCCCAACAGAATCTTTACAAAGGTTATTCAGATTACAGTTACGGCCAGGTACAACCGGTACAACGGCTTAACTAAAGCCAATATTGGCTTTGTGCATAACGAATGTGCCATGGAATATGCTACGCTACAGACGAAAAAGTCTGCAGCATTTCTTTCTGTTATAGCGTCTAGAGAGTACTATTGTTTCTCACGTCAAATAGAAAGGCATTTAAACAGTAGAGAACAGTGATGTATTCAGGCATCTTCTCGGGGGTGCTTGCCCCCGAAAATCTATGAATGCCCCGTAGCTTTTTGGGCGATCTCTCCATAACTGAATATTTAGAGAAATTAATTAAAAAAATTAAGAAAAATGAGGGAAAATATTATAATAATAAAAAGAAAAACATCCACATGAACTTCAGTCTGAAATTTCTATCATCCTTCAACAAAGCATTAAACAGTCCTCGCTGAAGGTGCAATTTTTTCAAGCACAGACAACTCGGACTACATCCGCAGTAGAAACCTAATTGCACACAGTAGAGACATTTGCACTGCAATTCATCATGATATTTTGGAAGCTTGGCGTTCAGTTTTATTTCAGTCTTCTCGATGCCGACTTTCCATGTACATGCCTCAGTGTATAACGATGGCTCCGGTGTAGCTAACGTGACGTTAGGGCTTCAATACAACGAACTATTTGCTACCAAATTTTTAACAATAGAAAATTATTAGAAATTATTCCTAAATAAGGTTTAAAAAAAATGAGGGGCATCAAACTGGCATCGAAACGGTTAGTTAGTTTTTGGTATTTTTCTTACTGTTTGCTAATCTAAATAATATAAAAGGATTGAAACCAAACGGCAGGGGAATGGCTTACACAATAAGTTTTCAGATAACACTGTAATGCTTCCTTAATAATCAGAAGCACGCTTGTATAATGTGTATAGTAAGGCGAGGACATTTTTACCACCCCAAATGTCTTGGGGGGGGGGGGATTTTCTCCTGCACAGCCTTACTCTTTACTAACGTCCTCAATATTTTACATCATCCCATGGTAAAATCCGTAGTCCATTACAGAATTAAAACAAAGGTATAACATTTTTACATTTTTAATTACTTGTATGTTTTAGATTTCTTCGCATTTGCATTTGTGATAATATAAGAAAAATGTTGTACTCTATTTAAAAAAATTTTATATATCAATATATATATATATGACAAAACTGTGATATATGTGTATAATCAGTCAACAAGTTTTAGCCCCCTCGAAATTTGTAATTGCCCCCCTCCCGGAAAAAACTCTCTGAATACAACACTGGTAGGGAATGCTATGGACTGTTTCGTCAACAGCACATTCGTCATAATAAGCCACGTATAACAGAGTCAATATTCTTATTGAACAAATACTAACCTATAGATGGCTTTCTGTTGCATTTTATTTTATTTTATATTTTTCTGTCAGAAGTAGTTGATTTTCGGTTGCTGATTTGGCAACACCGAGTACTGCTAGGTGATGGTTCGTCTGCTGTAAGTAAACGTGCTAACTTTGTTTGAGTATTTGGTTTCCCAGTTGAATACGGATTTTAACATTTTGAATAACATTTGTCAAAAAAGGTTAGTTGGACAAAATCTCGTTTCTCAATTAATGCAAATTGTTTTGGTACTCATATAAAATATTTTTTGGCAGTTAACAATCATTTCCGTGAAATTTATTTCCTGTTGCAGTGTTCTAATAATATCCCAAGTTCCCTGCAAAATTAAATTGTAATCCAGTGAATGTGTTATTTTAAGAGTAATAGGTAACACAAAATAAAGCTTTTGTTTATTTCTCAGTTCAGATTGTCAAAGATGAAACGCAAGTATTGTGGTGTGAATATGGTTGCTTTATAAAATACACAGTGGGGAACCCAAATATTGGTACTGCCTTCTAATCAGAATAATGTATGTGTGTGTGTCCCTTTTGGATGTTCGAAACACATCTTTCGCATTCTGTAATCATACAAAAGCGCAGGATTGGAAGCTATATATATATGACAGCTTCAAAAAAATAAAATATCTAGAAAATGCTCTGTTGAGCAAAATGCTGTTTTTCATATAATCTCTGCCCTCAATTTTCAGATTTAAGCTTCATCCCTTATGATACTATCAATATAATAGCGTGGAATCAAAGCACTAATCTTTCTTTTGTAATCCAGTAAATGTGTTATTTTACTCAAAATTAAATGTGCATGGCAAAATCTGGGGGGGGGGGGGGTCCTTTATGTATGTAAGTTTTCTTTCTGTATATATATATTTTATTGTGGGATCTGCATCTGTTTTACTACTTTTTTGGACCTTACAGTTCCAAGAATTCTTCAGTTGCAATTTCAAAAAGTTTCAACTCAGCAAAAATATTTCTTTCCATTTGAAAGGAATTAAATAAACATCCATTTCTATACCCTAATTTCACTTTATGAATTGCACTAAAATTCAAGTAGATCTCAAGATGTAATTTTTTCAAGAAATTTTTTTGCTTTTTTGCAGTTATCGATCTTTTTTTCTTTTTTTTTTTTTTTTTTTGATTTGGCCTATTTAGAGTTTTCTTCCCACTAAAAATAAAGAAACTTCTGCAATTTTGATTCATTTATTCATATTGCAATAAATTTTCTTAAGAGTGGAATAAACCTTTTGACACCCTCTTAGAAGATGTACTATGTTTATTGCTTCAGTAAGGAAAATAATTTTGTTTTTGTAGTTTTTTACATTAAATGTTACTAAGGATAGGCTATCTTATTCTGCAGTCCAGAAAAATACGGAAAATTTGAAATTTGGTTAATTAGTTATTGCCTCAACACCCATCTTTGATTTGTGTTGAAAGACATTTAAACAAAAAATGATTCTGAAGCATTCTGAATTTCAGGTTGGGGTATCCTGATAATTTTTCACAAATAGTGTTGGCCATGAAAAATCTGCTTTCAGGACTGTTTATGGATTGCCACTCTAGCATGCAAAAATGTAGTAATTTCACTTGCCAACAGTTTGATTTTCTTTTCTGATATGATTGAAGGTTTAGCAACCACCATGAGCAGCACAATGGGCTATAAGCAGTCGCCCATCCCTAATTTAGGTGCCACTGGTTCCAGGGAAGGGAGCAAGCCAGTGTCGTAAGACAAATACAACATCCATGCCTCACCAGGATTCAAACCCAGACCCATCTTGGACGAATGATCAGAAGCCATAGCTTAGACCACTGTGCCACCGGGGTAGCTAATTTTCTTTTAGCATTCAGGCTAAGCACAAGGATGTTTTGGACCTCACCAGCATGTATTGTATATAATCATAGAAGACCGACCAATAGGTGGCACATTTCATCATCATCATCATTGTCAACCATTATCAATCCACTGTTGGATGAAGGTCTCCCCAAGTTTCCTCCACAATGGTCTGTCTTGTGCCAGTCTCCTCCATGTCACTCCCACATACTTTCAAATTTCATCCACCCATCTCAAATGTGGTCTTTTTCTGGGTCTTTTCTTGTCCCTTGGAATCCAATCTAAAATTTCGGCTGTCCATCGATGGTCTGTTCTTCTGGCAGTATGTCCAGCCCATTGCCATTTCAGGGATTTAACTCTGATCATGATGTCTTCCACTCTTGTCATTTTTCGGATCCACAAGTTCCTCTTCTTATCTCTCCTGGTTACACCAAGCATGCACCTCTCCATGCTGCTTTGAGTTGTCTGCAACCTTTGTATGTCTCTTTTAGTTAAGGTCCACGTCTCTGCACCATGTGTAAGCACTGGAAGGATGCATTGATCAAACACTTTTCTTTTAAGACATAATGTCATATTGCTCTTGAAAATTATGCTGTTTCTTCCAAAAGCTCTCCAGGCAAGTTTCGTATGCCGATTAATTTCTTCATCAATGTGACCCTCACTTGATATCTGCTGTCCAAGATAAACATACGTGTCTGTTATCTCCAGCTTTTCTCCATCAATCGATAAATCTTCATTTTTTGTAAAAGCATTGAACATCAGTTTTGTCTTCTGAAAGTTCATTTTTAATCCCACTTCTTTACTTTTGTCAGCAAGTTCCTGGATCATACTCTGCAGCTCTGATGGGGTAGTTGCAAAAATGACTACGTCATCAGCAAAACGAAGGTGGGTTAGATAATCTCCATTAATCTTTATTCCTTTGTTTTCCCAGTTCAGTGATTGAAAGACATTTTCCAATTTGGCATTAAAGAGCTTCAGAGATATGGTGTCACCTTGTTTCACTCTCTTTCCAATTTTTATGTGTGTTGTACTTTCAAACAGCCAAATCTTTGCACTTGCATTTTCATAGATGTTATTAATAATATTAATGTATGCATCTTCAATACCACAGGATTTCAGAGCCATTGTAACTGCTGATGGTTTCACCGAATCAAAGGCTTTTTCATAATCGATAAAAGCCATGCACAATGGAAGTTCATATTCCCTCGCTCTTTCAATTAGTTCTCTCAATACGTGGATATGATCTATTGTGCTGTAGCCACTCCTGAATCCAGCTTGTTCTCTCGGTTGAGCCATGTCCAGTGTTACCTTCAAGCGGTGTGAAAGAACTTTAGTGAAGGTTTTATAAACCACTGATAGGAGGCTGATAGGTCTGTAGTTTCTGAGATCCTCAATGTCACCTTTTTTATGTAGCAAGATCATTGTAGCGTTGTTCCAATCCTCAGGAATTTTCCCTTCGTTAAGGCATCGAGTGAAAATTTGGGCGAGTACTGTTTCGATTTCTCCACTTGCTTCTTGTATGATGTCTACAGTAATTCCATCTTCTCCTGGAGCTTTTCCCCGCTTCATGTTCTTGATTGCATATGCTACTTCTGCTGGGAGGACTGGAAGAACTCTGGTATGGGTACCTCTCATGATGTCTGGAATACATGTATCATCCCTTTCATATAATTTGGAGTAGAAATCTTTCACTCTTGTCAAAATTTCGCCTCAATTTCTTGTTACAGAACCATCTTCTTTTCTCAGTGCCATAATCTGTTTTCTTCCCTTACTGAGATGTCCCTTTGCTATCTTTAGGCTTTGGTTGTTTTCAATTGCTTTCCTCACTAGTTCACAGTTGAATTTCCTTACGTCTTCAGTGATACTTTTTCGTACTGTCTTGCATAGCTCTATATATTCCACTTTGGAAGTCACATCTTCTTTAGTTGTCCTCATCTCTCTTCTTTTTTGCATCAACATTTTGGTTTTTCCTGATAATTTGTTCCCATGCAACTTGTTCTTAGACCCAGCTAATTTTGTTGCTGTTTCCATAAGAGGTTTGGTTACTTTTCTGTTAACGTCAGAAATATTTTGGTTGGTGGCACATTTATTTACATCTAAATATGTTTGGCTTTGCAAGAAGATATACTGTATATTAATAGTATTAGGCTTGAGTTATAAGCATCTAAATATGCAGGGACCAAACTTCTTGAAACAAAACTGTTCATTAAGGACACATTTTATGAATCCTTGATTTACAGTGTTTATTGTGTAGGCATAAGACTACCAAGCTTTGTTAATCCAATCACAAAAACTATTGTGCCTCACATTAAGCATTGTTCAAAACTTTAATTCTTAACATTTAATATTAATTGTTTAGAAAATGAGTTCAGAAGTGTAGCTGAAAGCATTTTAGTGGATGTTTGATTTTTATCAGCTACATTCACTGTATGACATATCAAGATGATTCTTCCTGCTGACGAGTTTGGCATCCCTACTTTCGTATCTTTAGGATGTATAACACTGATCTTTGGCTGCATGGGACCTTTGCATCAGCAGTTTTAAGCAACTGGGCAAGCATCACTATGTTGTGATACATATAGCTCCTTAGAGCAACACAGTGTAAAGAACTGTAAATGTGAGGGATAATGGATGTAGCTGTGTTTTATAGAAAATATTAATATTAAAACTATACTAGTAATCTGATTTATTGGCATAAGGATATATAAACACATTTCTAAGCTTTCACACATCAACTAGATGGCTGTTTCAAGAAAAATAGACAGAAACATCAGTTTTAGTCTATCTTCTATGTAGAATAGTAAAACTGTACTAGAAAATAGAAAACACTACTTCTATTTAGAAATAGTATTATTTCTAATGTAATCATTGGCACTTATGTACTGTATTTATCACTGTTGTTCATGTAGCCACACTTTCAGAAAACCTGAATATTACACTGTCCTGGATCGGGAATCGAACCCGCACCTTCCAATTACCATTCGAGCATGCTATCCATTACACCATCCAGAACAAGGAAGTTCCAAGCAACTAAAGCTAAGCAGATGTAACTTAGAAATCTGAGAACATTTCAGATTTGTGCTAGTCGAAGCAACTATAAGCTTCATCGTAGCGTCCCAACAACCTTTTCTCACATCTGGGGTGGATGTAGGTCTTAAGTTCCAGTGCTTCATAGAAATCATACATAAATGGGAAATAAATTTCCCTGAAGAAATAATTCTCATGTAAATACATGTAAGGCGATACAAATGTAATCATTGGCACTGATGTACTATATTTTCACTATTGTCCATGTAGCCACATCCTTATGCACAAACAGTGAAAATATGGTACATCAGTGCCAATAATTACATTTGTATTGCCTTCCATGCATTTGAGAAGAATTATTTCTTCAGGGAAATTCATTTCCCATGAAGTACTATTTCTGTGTAGAAATAGTAAAACTATACTAGTAATCCACAGTTTCTGCCTATCTTCCTTGAAAAAGCCATCTGGCAGATGTGCAAAAGCTTGAAACTAGTATAGTTTTACTATTTTCTACATATTTCCTTGTTATTAACCCTGTTTTATATTTTGGTTATACTGTACCATTACTTTGCAACATAGTTCCTGGTAACTTCAGTGCTCATAACACATCTTTATTTCAGCTATGATAGTCCTTGGTGAAAAAAAGGGCCAAATTAGCCATGTCTTAATCAATGAAGGAAGAGATATTCTTCATAATACATGAGAATTCGATAGAATATTCATAGCAAACAGATTATAAACTGAATTTGCATGTAACACTTACTGGTCATCCATGTAACATCCCTCAGAAATTTTGAAAATTTCATCGCGCTGGAGCAGGAATCAAACTTGCACCTCCCGATTTCCGTTTGAGTATGCTATCCATTACACCACTCAGGACAGTGAAGTTCATTGCTACTATGCAGCCACAGCTTAGGAATCTGAACATATTTCAGATGTGTACTAATCGAGAACCATTTGCTTCCTCATAGCGTTATTTTGACCCATTTTCAATCCAGAAATGGATACAGGTCTGAAATCACCAGTATCACAGATAAATCAATGAAGGAAGGAAGAGGAGTTATTTCATTGTTTCTTCCTTCATTAATTTACCTGTTACTCGTGTTAAAAAAAAACGTGAGTAAAAGAAATAATAATGGTGAAATAACTCCCCTTTCTTCCTTCATTGATTTATCTGTGATACTGGTGATTTCAGACCTCTATCCAATTCTGGAATGAAAATGTCTCGAAATAATGCTATGAAGAAGCAAATGGTGCTCGACTAGAGAAAATTTGAAGTAAATCACTTACTCAAAGCTTTACTCAGATATATTTATTTAATTCTAGTTCCACTTGAACAATTTTTAGTTAATCTTCTTTTCTTTGGAGTTCCTTTGCATTTTTACAGACGATTCTGGCCTCTGAATTTTAGTCAAGGCCTGTTCTCAATGTATAGAAAAAAATAAAAATTGCTTCAAGTGGAACTAGAATTAAATCTGAAGTATGTTCATATTCTTAAGTTAAGGTTGCTTAGTCTCAGTTGCTTGGAACTTCACTGTCCTGGTAGGTGTAATGGACAACATACTCGAACGAAAATCAGGAGGTACGGATTCGATTCCCACTCGAGGGCGATGACATTTTCAAGTTTTCTGAACAATGTTACATGGATGACCAGTAAGAGCTACTATCAGATTCAGAGTTTATAATCTGTTTGCTATGAATATTCTAACCATGTTTTTTTTTTCCCCTGCTTCCTCAAACTCCATTGTGTCCAGAATACACCGTGAATAAAGAAATGATGAAAAGTTCCAGGATGCCATAGGATGCTATAATGAGGCTCTAAACATATGCTTCTGAAATTGGGGTTGTATTCTGTTTTTTATTAAACATCTAATCACTACCTGATGATTCACATCTGCAATTTATCCAGTCATTAGTGAGCAATATAAAAAAATGGCCTGCTGATGTTCAACAATTAATATCTAATGCTGCACTGTTATTCCTACACTGCAAAAGGAATTTGCAAGAATGCCAAGTGATAACACCTTGGCATGAATTTTTAGATTTGCTGCTAGCAATCAATGTTACAGCATTTGATGGGATTCTCAATGAAATGATAGCAGTGAGGCTGACATCAGCTGCTTCCATAACAGCATGGCCATTTGAATTCACTCATTCATAATATCATCATGTTGAGTATACCAAATTACGTGTTATATATATCATATTCCATAGTAAACATAATTACTACCTTACATTCTGTTCTACACGTTTACTATAATATATACTATCAGATTCCAAGGTGAGCACTTCATAATAAAAGAACGTCAAATATGAAAAATGCCCTTATTGGGTCTTTTATTTTAACATAGCTTTATAAAAGAAACTTATGGACATACATAATTCAACAAATTATTATGTGAGTACTTACAGTTGTTATAGCCTGTTGCACAATTCATCTGTTCTCTGTTTCCTGTTGGATGTATGTCATTTGTATTCCTTACTAGGTTTTCTGTAAATACATCCTGGAATCATATCATTTCAATGAAAACCTTCTTGTGCGTAAGTCTAGAATTATCCAATGGAGTAAATCATCATATCGCCTTGCCTTATTAGTAGATGTTGTTTAATTTCATATGCTTCTTACTTATTCTTGATCTTAGGTCTCCTGTTATTCCTTGATTTTAAATGTAAATTTCTTTCAGTTGATAGGTTTATGTTTATCATAAATGGGTTCGATGTATGACTATATGGATGGGTTCGATGTGTGACTTATGCACCAGGACCTTCCTATTCTGCCATATTTTCCTACAATTTCAACCACGCCCTAATTATTATGTCCATTTTAACTAAACACTTGCAAAAGTTGAAACTAAAAGGCTCTTTATAAATTATTTTACATGTCTACCATGCAAATTTGCCGACACACCCTTTTCATAAAGTTGCCGTAATGCCTTACAGTAGATAGTCTATCACTGTTTGTTAAAACTTTACCACTATACACTTAAAAGAACACTAAAAAGACTACTTACATTCTAAAAACATCTGTTTACACCTAATCACAAATTCCTAAAGTGCATCTTCTCAAGATTCAAAACTTATATGCTGTACTTAACATTGTAGTCACACCCTTCCTTTGTTTTTGTTGCCGGCATTGTTGTGACCACACACTTGAGATTCTGTTACTGTGAGCACAAACTTGGACATTTAAGCATTTAAAAAAAAAAAGCTCCACTAACAGCAATGTACACCTTTAAATCAACCGTATACATCCACTCACAAAATCCTGGAGTACCCCCTTCTCGAGATCCAAAGTACTACACCGGACGTGCTTCACTCAGCCTACTTCACTGGCATCTTCGACAGTCACTAACAAGATCCGTGATTCATCTGAACTTCTGAAACGCATGCTTCTACAACAGATCGCTGATGTCATGACGTGTTTCACTCCATCTATCAGTAACTTCGCTCGTAAATTTGTGATTCTCTATATCTCTTTTTCCTTTTTTGTTCTATTTTTTTCGCCATTACAATGAGATGTTTCCATGCATACGATAAGTTTGTTGGACTGTTATTGCAATTTTGAATTTTTGTTTTTTCTATGCATACAGGCTCAGCTGTTAATATCATTTTTCCATTTCTCATGCTGGACCAGTAATTCAATTTCCTCCCATAAAGGTATTGCTTGTTTTGTTAGACAAAAATCGTCAAGTGAAGTTTTATTTTTTTATTCCAGCTTGATAAATGTTCAAATAATCTTTTTTCAATATTCCTTTTTGTACTACTATATATTTACTGATAACAATTCTGTTATTATCTATGATTGGTATACTGTATACACCTGCTTTTTTAAGAATTGATTTATTATCTTGGTTTACAGTAAGTATTGATTTTTATGTCTTGGATTGTAATACCAAAATTTATGTTATGTCTTATGCATATTTTCTTCATTATTTCTACAATCATGGCCCAAAAGTCCTGCACCAGGAGACCGAAAGTCACTTTTTGATGTTTGAAGTCAACTTATACAACGTAAAGTCAGGAATACATATTATGCATCATTTTAAAGGAAATTTTATGCTGAATTCAAATATTTTTACAAAATATTATTACCAGTAATAGAAGTTAAGTTACAAGCAAAAGTACAGCATCTAGTCATAAAAAAACAAAAAATAGTGGAATTTGTGAAAGTAGTGTACAATGCATTTAACATAAAATTACTGTGCAATACGTTACTGAAACTTGCAGAACACTTGAAATAACTTACCAACAAGCAAAATACGCTTTAATATTTAATTGGATAACCACGGTTTCTTAGTTACAAAGTGTGCCTTCTTGGCATGGAACTAATGAGCTTCTCTAGTTGTCCATTGTTGATAACACTGTGCGATACAGCCCTTATAGACTCAATTAATGCTGTTTTAGATGTGGGTCCTTGTTAACGGATCTTTTGCTCCAATCCTATCCACAGATCCTCTATGGGATTAAGATCCGGTGACTGTGCCGGCCACTGAAGTTTTCTTATGACTTTTCGATGAAACCACTCGTCAACCACTTTGACCAATGACATGGCGCGTTATCGTCCTGAAAAACAAAATTCCGCAAACCCATATGTCTTGTGCAGATGGTAGCAGTTTTTTTTTTTTTTTTTTTGATTGGAGGTTTAACGACCACCGTGAGCATCTCAAATGGGCTATAAGCAGTCGCCCGTCCCTAATTTAGGGTCACTGGTTCCAGGGAAGGGAGAGAGCCAGTGCCATAAGACAAACACAACATCCATGCCTGACCAGGATTCGAACCCGGACCCCTTACGGACGAATGATCAGAGGCCAACGCCTTAGACCACTGCACCACCGGGCGGCTGGTAGCAGTTTGGACCAGGCCTCGTGAATGTCGGTCATCAGTCGCCAAATGGTGACCAGATATTTCGTAGTGGCTAGTAAATTTTTTTGTATAGTAGCTAATGATGGTGAGTAGATTTTTTCCCCCAAGTGAGCAACTATTTTGTCCAACCTTTTCCCCCCACTAGGACTCGGCAATGTATCGATACATCGTGAAAAACCGGTGTGAATTTAACTTCGATGTTACAGTGTTTCGACTGACAAAACTAAGATTCATCACCACCGTGATGCAAATGTTCATGATGTAATCACTATCGCTTGCCACTAAGCCGTGACCAAGCATTGTTGTTCAAACCAGTTTTCCCAGTCCGAGACACGTGAATATCGGCTGATCCTCATGCACGCGCACGTCTCCGATGTAGTTTCTTGCGGTGTCTCGTTCCAGATGCTACATCGGGGATTGCTCATCGGAAATTGGCCTGCCAGGCGAGTGATCGTGGACAGCGTAGCTTCGTGAGCAATCCCATCCGGAGTCCTATCACGATGCAGACACGATGTTTAAAACAGCTTTCTTATCGGGCCTCTGTGCGTCCACAATACTATTAAGAGGCCGCCTGTTCCACGCGTTGGATCATTGGATCTCAGAAATTCACTGCAGCTTAGGAACAGTAGGATGTAGCAGGGTTTGTTTTGCTGTGAATACATTTTTAAAATCGGACCAGTGCTAGGTGGCCAGTACGGAAAGTTGAGCATTACGAAAATGGGCATCGAGTTCGGTCTAATAATTTCTATTTTATCAACGCGAATCAAACCAACCTAGTGTTATTCGATAGCTAAGCGTACAAAGACTTGTTAGTGACCTTGAGTTACCACTCAGCAATAAGCGCGGGGAGGGGAGGGGGCTTTGCGATGCGCCTCACAAACTTCTAATCAGTATAACTTGGCACTGCAAAGCACTACAACATCGAAATTGGTCTCAAAGAAAAGCTAACGTCAAGATCTGTCGATTTTAGATATTAGAAGTGAAATCAAATACAATGTTGGTTGTGAAACTTTAGATCACAGTTGAAATTTTTTAAAAATTTCACAATGTCGGCTATACTCGTCAAGAAGCCAAGCAGAAATACATCAAACGTAGTCTACGCGTAAGAGCAACTCGTCAGCTTTCGATAAACACCACAATGTCCACAGCAGAACGCATGAGAAAGTATCGGAAGCGAAAGAAAATTGCTGCGACACACGAGCCCATTGACGTGGAGCATCAGTAATGAACCTCACAAAAACCAGTAATTGGGCATGTCTGGATAGTGACACTTTAAACGACTTAATGATGATTAGATGCAATGGCACTTCAATTGAAGATTTTGATCCTCAAAATGCTATTCAATTTTGGTGGGCAGATACCTTTGATGGGAAGATCAGACAGTGCATATCAGTGGTAAACTGTATCAACATTATTAGTGCCACTTTATGTACACTGAAGTGCCAGAAAAACTGGTACACCAGTCTAATACTTGGTAGGTCCCCCACGGGAGCGCAGGAGTGCAGACATATGATGGGGCATGGACTCTACTAGCTTCTGGAAATATGCTGTAGGCAATGCACACCATACTTCCTGCAGAGCATTTCACAATTCGGATGTATTCCAAGGTCTTGGATTCCTGTGTTCGATAGAGCGTTGCATGGTATCCCAAATGTGTTCTATCACGTTCAGATCTGGGGACTTGGGTGGGATGGCAACACCCCAAACTCAGATGAATGCTCCTCTAACTAAAATGTGGTGTCCCGACACTTGTGTGGAGGTGCATTATCCTGTTGAAACAAGACCAACCCATCAGCATGAATGCAGGACATGAATGGGTGTAGCTCATCAGAAAGGATGAGCACACAGCATTGGCCGGTCACAGATGTTTGTAGACATACCAGGGGTTCCAGTGAAGTCCAGCTAAACACACCCCATATCATTCCACCAGCCAGTACAGTTCCCTGTTGACAGGTAGGATCCATGGCTTCATGGGGTTTGCGCCACACATGAATCCTTCCATCTGCCCGGTACAGTTGGAAATGCGACTCGTCAGACCAGGCTACTAGTTTCCAGTTATCCAGTGGTAGTGTTGCCGTGCCCAAGCGAGGCGCATAGCCTTGCTTGGGCACGGCCTTCAGACCTATATGTCACGCATAGCTCTGTGTCGTGCACCCATCAAGGGGACTCAAGTTGGGCGTCGGCTCCCAAAGGCCATATTGTGCAGAGTGTGTTGCACAGTCCGGACGCTGATGCTTGTTGAGGCTCCAGCATTGAATTCCGATGATACCTGCGAGAATGTTGCACGCCTATCGCGTGAAATGATTCTTGACAGCCGACGATGGTCACGTTCACCCAATGTCTTTTTGGCCACACTGGTATCGTAGGTTGGAAGTTTTGCCAGAATTCTTGTAGTCACGGTACACCCTTGCAATGGTCGTCCGTGAAAATCCGAACTTCGTTTCTACCTCCGAAATACTATGGCCCATTTCACGAGGACCAACTATGACACTGCGTTGAAAATCGCTGAAATCATTATTACTTGTCATTCTCATGCCGAAAACAGCTCTGACAGCTTGCAAGGATGTCTATCGCTTTATATATGCACTGGCGGACGCAACCACGTAAGCGCATAGGTAACGTTGCTATGTATTTTGCATGAGCTTGTCTGTACCAGTTTTTCTGGCACTTCAGTGTATACATATCCTAGCTTTTGTCCCTTTGTTTTAAATATTATTAACATAAATCAGACATCTAAATTCAATGGCCTCTCAAAAATAAATGATGTATGTGTAAATTAAGATAGTAAGAGTAATGATATTACAGCACTGAAAATAAATTATCAAAAAATCAATCATTTTGGAACAAAAGCATGTGCAATATTTGCAGTTAATCTAACGATCCTATGCAGTAACTGCTCTGCATCTGTTTTATGAAGTTAATGGGGGAGTTGTCTCTCATTAGAAAGAAAAAAACGACATGCACCCATTTAATTTCATAGAAACGTAAGTAGAAGTTACTGAAATATTATTATTTTTTTAATTTCACATGGCCAGTAGATTTTGTCATTTGGCTAGTAAAATTTTTATTCCACTAGCCACATTGGCTAGTAGAAATTTCAGCAATTTCGCAAGGGCTGGTATGGACTCCAAAATATCCACATACACTGAAGTGCCAGAAAAACTGGTACAGATAAGTTTATGCAAAAATACATAGCAACGTCACTTATACGCATACTCAGTTGCATCTGCCAGTGCATATATAAAGCAATAGATATCCTTGCCAGCTTTCAGAGCTGTTTTCAGCATGAGAATGACAAGTAATAATGATTTAAGCGATTTTCAACGCAGCGTCATATTTGGCGCTCGTGAGATGGGCCATAGTATTTCGGAGGTAGAAACGAAGTTTGGATTTTCATGGATGACCATTGCAAGGGTGTACCTTGACTACAAGAATTCTGGCAAAACCTCCAACCTACGATACTAGTGTGGCCGTAAAAAGACATTGGGTGAACGTGACCATCGTCGGGTTATCAAGAAGCGTTTCACGCGATTGGCGTGCAACACTTTCGCAGGTATCATCGGAATTCAATGCTGGAGCCTCAACAAGCATCAGCGTCCGGACTGTGCAACGTACACTGCACAATATTGGCTTTGTGAGCCGATGCCCAACTCGAGTCCCCTTGATGGGTGCAGGACACAGAACTATGCGCCTCGCTTAGACACGGCAACACCGCCACTGGACACAAGTAGCCTGGTCTGACGAGTCACATTTCCGACTGTATTTGGCAGATGGAAGGATTTGTGTGTGGCGTAAACCCCATGAAGCCATGGATCCCGCCTGTCAACAGAGAACTCTACTGGCTGGGGGGGTCCGTAGTGGTATGGAGTGTGTTTAGCTGGACTTCACTGGGACCCCTGGTAGGTCTACAAACGTCTGTGTCCGGCCAACGCTATGTGCGCATCCTTTCTGATGAGATACACCCGTTCATGTCCTGCATTCATGCTGATGGGTTAGGTCTGTTCCAACAGGACAATGCACCTCCACACAAGTGTTGAAACGTCACATTATGGTTAGAGGAGCATTCACCTGAGTTTGGGGTGTTGCCATTCCCACCCAAGTCCCCAGAATTGAATGTGATAGAACACATTTGCGATGCCATGCAACGCGCTATCGAACACAGGAATCCGAAACCTCAGAATACACCCGAATTGTGGAACGCTCTGCAGGAAGTATGGTGTGCATTGCCTACAGCATTTTTCCAGAAGCTAGTGGAGTCCATGCCCTTTTCCCCAGAAGCTAGTGGAGTCCATGTACTTCTGCTGTCCTGTGCTTCTATGGGGGACATAACAAGTATTAGACTGGTGTGCCAGTTTTTCTGGCACTTCAGTGTATTTCAATCCATTCAATGTGCCATCAACAATGTGCAGACAGCCAACACCACTGGCTGAAATACAGGACCACAACATCACCTAATTGCTTGCTGGCTGGGTGCAGCATGCCTTATATCTTTCACCAGCCCGACAATGTGCATAATTATTTCCATTATTAGCAGAAATAGTAACAGCTGTTTCATCTCTGAAAATAACATTTTACTGTTCATCTACAGTCTGATTCTTGTTTGCCTTGGCCCAAGCAATTCTTTTGAGCCATTGTTGTTCAGTAAGGAAAGGTTTTTGTGCAGTCAGTCCATTTTCTTGCTGCCTACAATGAACTGTACGAGCAGATGTAATAATGCCTACTTCATTCTCCCAGTCATTTCTTAAATCAGTGGCTGCTTTAAACCTTGATTTTAAGGAACGACGAATCAACATGCGATCATCACATGCAGTACACAGCCTTGGTCGACCTGTTCTTTTTCTGTTTCCCACACATCCAGTTTCTGCAACTCCTTTGATGGTGCGCAATACAGTGGAATGATCACAGCCACATTTAACAGCAATTTTACAACTACTTTTACAACAGCAATTTTACAACAATATTCTCAAAAATATACCAGGCGCAGAGAATAAAACTGAAGTAGAGAACAAATTATATAGAGTTATTCTAAAAGAATATAATGCCAAAAACAACAAAAACTTCTATATAGAGAAAAAATTAAAATATAAAAAAAAACAACTATTGGAATTGAAAAATGACCCATATATCAAATTCTGTGAAGCAGATAAATCTGGCCAAATCATTATTCTCAACACTGATGAATTTGAACAAAAAATGACAGCAGCAATCAATGGATTAAATTGTACCGAAATTATGAAAGACCCAACTGATAATCAAATTAAATTCTTAGCGGATATAAGAAATCATAGCACCTTACCAGATGAAATCAAGCGCTCTTTTCCACCAATGGGAGCAGGCATACCACGTATCGTTGCAAAGATAAAAACGCACAAGGATGATGCTCCAATGAGACTGATAGTTTCAAAAAAAAACTCACCATTGATAACTTTAGAGAAAAACATTTACAAATTCCTAGCACCCTTTTCCATGAACAACAAGTTCACCATCAAGAACACATATGAATTTATAGAGAAAATTAAAAATGTAAAAACTGACCTAAAGGACTTAAATATGGCAAGCATGGACGTTAAAGCATTATATCCAAGCACTCCTGTTCCAGATGCTATTGAAATTATCATTAAGAAGTTGCAAAATCTTAAAATTTTAAATAACACACAAATTCATGAATTCAAAAAAGTTTTAGTCTATTTATATGAAAATAATATTTTTACATACAAGAACAAAATATTCAAGCAAAATTCAGGAGGCCCAATGGGCTCACCATTATCAACTCTATATGCTGAGGTTGTGATGAACGAAATTGAAGAAAATGTCCTGCATCGTATGGAAGAAAAACCAGAAGTGTACTGTCGATACGTGGATGATATTTTCATTCTATCAAAACTGAACGAAGAAGAATTAAAAAAATTAACAAAATGTTACAGCGCTTTATATCCAACTATAGAACTCACTGTTGAAATAGAAAAAAATAATGCATTAGCCTTTTTGGATGTACAGGTTATCAAATCCACAGATAAGTTTCTATACAGGGTTTATCGGAAAAGTTCATTCGTTCCGGTCCTAATCCCGTACAATTCAGCACATCCTTATCCTCAAAAATGCAATAGTATAAAAACCTTAATTAAAAGAGCATATACGCATTCTGAAAATAGTCAGTTCATCAATGAAGAAATCAAATTCATAAAAAAAATTGCAGGCAGCTTTGGTTATCCTAACCATTTAATAAAAAATGGGACACTGAAGTAATAAAGAAACTAAAAAATAATGCTGTAGTAAATAAAAAAGAAGTCAAATATTTAAATGGTTTTCCTTACGTAAAAGGTACTACCAATGAAATTAATAACATTTGTAAAAAACATAACATTCAAATTGGAGGAAAAGTAAACACCATCAAAAATATAGTAATAAAAAATGAAAAAATAAAAATGTTAGAAAAAGCAGGTATTTACTCAATTCCTATTACTGAAAATCCTCCAATGGCTTATATAGGAAGTACCAAAAATAAGCTTAAACACAGATTAAAACAACACGTAAAAAACTGGCAGAAAAAAGAAGAAAAAACAGCACTTATCCAATACTGTCTAGATAACCAAAAATATCCAAAATTCGAAAATTTAAAAATCATTAAAAGCTGTAAATCCGAAAAACACCTCAGAATAGCAGAGTCGGTAATGATTGAAAAAAATAGGACAAAAGTTTGCAACCATAATGACCCTAATAATTTGAGAAACAGCTGGAAGAATTTAATTAGAATTGAGCAAAAAAATGAAAAAGTTCGAAAAGTGAGATCACTGACCAACAAGAGATGGCGCCACAACGCCCAAGAAGAAGCGATAGCCGATGACAGAAGCAGCCGGCGAGAACCACCGAAATACCCAGCTGACACGGTCCGTGCTAGTCGGAGCAAAACGTCCCCTCGAAGACGGTAAAGGAATTTTACTGAAAGTACTCGGGTATGAATAAATATTGAAGTAAATGAGGATGCAGCAAAGGAAAAACTCATTTGGTGATGAGACAAAATAAATTCCAACGGAGAAAAAAAAAAAAGAAGAAGCGGACCCGTGGCCAAATGAAAAAATCCCGTGCCGCATCCACGTAACGGAAATATGAATTGAAAGCCAAGCCCCACGTGCGGTAAGTGTTCATCGAACTTTACCAACTAAAAGTGAAGTTCAAAAATGCAAATACTGAATCCAAGTTCATGCAAAGTAATAATTTTTGGCCTGGTTTGAAGAGGCAAGACCAATTTTTGGGTCTTTGACATTCTGAAATTCAAATATCACCTGGAATTGTGCATAAACTTCCATCAATCGACTACAAGCAAATGCGTTCTAAGTTGACAGACGATTCTGCATCCTTTTATATCTCACTAGCGGACATCGGAGAAAGCTATAGTAGATTAGAGGGGCGCAAACACTTTTTCAGAACTGGATTTGTGTTTCCTCACTTGCACATTTTTGCTTGTAACTTCACTTCTGTTACTGGTAATAACATTCTGTAAAAATATTTGAATTCAGCATAAAATTTCCTTTAAAATAATGTATAATATGTACTCCTGACTTTACCATTATGCTGTATAAGTTGACTTCAAACATCAAAAATTTACTTTCAGTCTACTGGTGCAGGACTTTAGGCCACGCCTGTATAATATCTGGGATGTACGGTAATGATCCACAATATACCAAATTTTTACTTGATTTATTTGTTATTGCTGTAGTATTGTTGTTTGGCTCAGTTGTCTTATTAATTTGTTAATCTGAATATGATTATATCCAAATTGTTTGGCTTAAGCTCTTTGTGAACTGCATAGTTATCTGGTGTATGCGAATATGCTCAGTTAATATACTCTCAATAAATAGATGCTTTTAGAATGTAAGTAGTCTTTTTAGTGTTCTTTTAAGTGTAAAGTGGTAAAATTTTAGCCAACAGGATAGACTATTTACTGTAAGGCATTACAGCAACTTTATGAAAAGAGTGTGACATGGTAGATATGTAAAATAATTTATAAAGAACATTTTAGTTTCGACTTTTGCAAGTGTTTAGTTAAAATGGACATAATAATTAGGGCGTGGCTGAAATTGTAAGAAAATATGGCAGAATAGGAAGGTCCCGTTGCATTAGTCACACATCGAACCCATCCATTTCTATGTTTTACTAATGCAATATGATAAACATAAACCTACCAACTGAAAGAACATTTACATTTAAAATCAAGGAATAACAGACTTAAGATCAAGAATAAGTAAGAAGCATATGAAATTAAACAACATGTGCTAATAACAGTAGATGAGTTTTTCGTGTTGCAAGCGATATTCGTAAAGGGGTAGACCTCTGTCATACATAACACGATAGACAACTTGTTCAATAACTACCCTTGACAAAGTGATAAAGAGCACTTACACATTCAATCAGATTAAAAGACGGTATTTACAAGTTTAAAACTATGATAGGTAAAAAACAGATGATCTTTCAGTCACACTAGTGATCTTCATCAAGTCGCCCACCCGATGGCATCAGAGTACAACGACACACAACATATATAGGGATTTGATGACGCAGAAAAGTGATTAGAGCGCATGCTCACGAAGGTTGTGGTGAACAGAGAGAGAGAGAGAGAGAGAGAGACAAGTCATTGCATTGTGAAAGAAAAACAAAAAGTATTTACAAGTTTAAAAAACTTGTAAATACTGTCTTTTAATATGATTAAATGTGTAAGTGCTCTTCATCACTTTGTCAAGGGTGGTTATTGAACAAGTTGTCTATTGTATTATGTATGGCAGAGGTCTACTACTTTACAAATATACTAATAAGGCAAGTCAATGTGATGATTTATTTACTCCATATTGGAAGATTTTAGACTTACACAAAAAGGTTTTTATTGAAATGATATGATTCTGGGATGTATTTACAAAAAACCTAGTAAGTAATATAAATGACATACATCCAACAGGAAACAGGGAATTGTGCAACAGACTACAACTGTAAGTACTCACATAATGATATGTTGAATCATGTATGTCCATAAGTTTCTTTTATGATGTTATGTTAAAATAAAAGACCCAATAAGAACAGTTTACACAGATGTTCCTTTATTATGAAGTGCTTATCTTGGAATATGATAGTATAATAAACATGTAGAACAGAATATAAGGTAGTAAATTGGTTTACTGTGGAATATGATAACACATGCCATGTTCTGCAAAGTAAGTTTTGGGACAATGAAGCAGCATTGTATGGCACTATGGAAGAGGTGCATAGCTTTGCAGAAGTGTCATATCAACCTGATAATGAGGATGAGTGTCCTCCCAGTATAAAACAAAATCTTTCCCCAATGCAAACAAAATTTATTCTCTGGAATCACCAATGCAGGGAATACCTAACATTACCAGAAATAATGAAAATTATGAGAAAATTTGACTAAAATTGAGTGCATCTAACTTATTAAAGGTTAACACTTTTGTTTTATAGGTTTATACTCAAATTTTACAACACTGCTTCTGTATAAATGTCTTGAAAATATTAAAGTATTTTCATGATGACATTTCTGTTCTTCATGTGTTGTTTTGGTATTAAAAGCGTGATGGGTCATATTAGAGCTTTTGCAATAATATTTAATAAAAACTGTAGTCCTATACAAGAATTTAGAATGTAATCTCACCATCACTTCATCCTCAGGGTCATCCGTCCAATGACTTCCTGTTCTTTCGGTTTCCTTCTACCGATACAAGGTCAGGAATAAATCAATAGCCATGGCTCATTTGGGAGTTTCCATTGGGATTGGAATATTTATTCCTTCCCCATTGCATGCTCTATTCTAAAAATCATTAAACTTGAAAAATTAGAAGAATTCGAATTCGTGCAGAAATAGTCCAAAGTAATCGAGGTAGTTGCCTTCAATGCACGATCTTAAATTTAAGATCGTGCATTGAAGGCAACTACCTCGATTACTTTGGGGAAACTTGAAAAAATTACCTGTATGATTTTTGCTGGGTCAGAGCAGCCATCATCTGCAGAATTTCTTCTTAAAGTGATGTTAAATCACTTTTTCATGGTATCAATTACCGAGATTCACATTATGCAGTTCATCTTGTGTTATATTTCAATTGGTTGTCTCATTGTGCTATATTTTATTGTGCACATGGGTATTATATCATTTAATTAGTATTGTGATTTGTTGTTAGGTTCCGTAAAGTTTATTCTTTTTTATGTTAGATTGTGATTAAACTTAGACTAGCCATTGAGTGCTTGTGGTCTTTGTGCTTTTCTTTTTCTTCTCTTATTATGTTGTGCCAAGTTTGTAAGAAATTAATGGGAGCATGATTATTGCATTATTGCAAAAGCTCTAATCTGACTTGTCAAGTTTTTAATACCAAAACACATGAAGAACAGAAATGTCATCATGAAAATACTTTAATATTTTCAATATATTTATAGTATTGCACCATGTAACTAATAGTACAATCACTGATTATGAATATTTTCAAGATTGGTACAAAACATATTACTGCTTCTGTACTTTTTAAAATTGGAAATGACTGGACTTCCTCAGAGCCCAACATCCATTGTCAGAAATAGGCTAACTGGCTGTTCTGTCTTTTGCTGTTTCTTCTCCTCTGGCATGAATTTATATTGAAAAATCATTAAATGAAGGTTACTGGGATCTTCACTGTTTTGCTCTGCATTGTCATTATAATATCATCATTGAATGGAAAGCCACTTTTAAAAAATAGCTTGCTACTGTTACAACTACAGTCTTGAAAAAGTAGCTTGCTACAGCTACAACTACTTTTTCTGAAAAGCAGCTAACTACACTACATTTTTTTTAAAGTAGCAAGTTTTGCTACTTTTTGACATTTAGATTTAAATTAAAAGTGCAAATTCTGAGGATATTTGCATCTACGTTATTGCATACGGTGTTCAGAGTTAAAAACAAGGTAAATTACACAAGTAACTGAACTTCGTATTTATCTTTGTGTATGTAACACACTTTGACACGTTCAGTGGTTTGTTTTTCAAGTTAGACAGCTTAGCTGAGAAGTCTAGGGAATTTAATTAAAAGCCATATATCATTCTATATTTGTGGATTCATTTTTTTGACTAAAAGAATCGAATATTGCAATCTAGAAATTATCTTCAATAAAACCATGGAATACGCCGCGGGAAGTGGTCTGAGCTCTGATTGCTGACCATTCGTCCAAGACGTGTCCGGGTTTGAATCCCGGTGTGGCATGAATGTTGTGTTTGTCTTACGACACTGGCTCCCACCCTTTCCTGGACGAACCAGTGGCACTAATTAGGAACAGGTGACTGCTTATAGCCCATGAAGTGGCTCTGTGGTTGTTAATTCTGCAACCTACAAAAAAAGAAAAAGAAAAAAAAAAGGTAGCATGATTTCCTCATACCCACTGTCTTCACTTCTTCACTGGCTAATTAAGCTTTCCCAGTTAATAAGTTGGTGAGCTTTCACAGTGTGAATTAAGTCAGGTACGTTATTGTATGCAGAGAACACTTGGACCTCCTGTTACAGCCAGTTACACTTCAGGAAGTGTGGAAATGTCATGTGATTTGAAGAATACCATTTTTAACCATTTTTTTTAGTAGCATGATTTGTAGCACAATTTCCTGATGCAAACTACTTTATATTGTAGCATGCTACTACTACAACTACTTTTTCCTATTTGTGACAATGCTGCATGCCACGGTACACTAAAAGTAGCATGCTACAGTAGCAGTGCTACTTCCAATCACTGATCATCACTTTCTTCCTTCATAAAAAGAAAGATTATTTGATCACTAAACAGTAATGCACAGCAGTAACACATTACATGAGCCAATTTCTTAGTAAATGGTAATGAGTGCAATTTAAATAGCTACATGGAAAACCATGGTTTATATATTTGAAAAAATATATATATATATATATTTTCAAATATATAAACCATGGTTTTTCCAAAATGGCATAATGTACCAAGTTGCAGATTCTTAAAACAAAAAAAAAAAATGTATATAAATAAATCTTTCCAAAAATGGAATGCAAGTTTTCGGGTAGGCAAAATCTAAGAAAATAAGAAAGAAGCAAAAATAAAAATCTGCAATCGACATCTTTCAGTAATAATTTTTCCCATTAAGTTCTCCCCATTCCTTCTTATCATGGTTCCATAAACAAATGGTGCTTTTCAGGGTTTTTTTGTTTTGTTTTTCAAAGAGGAATAATTCAAAGTAGTGAATCCCCTGTAAATACAATATGCAAAAGAAGAAGTGTGAAGCACAATAATAATAAAAAAAAAATTAGGAGACCCTGCAAAGGAGTGACATACAGAAAAGAACAGACTGAAATCAGAAAAGTGTGGTCAAAAGCATAGGTTTCTGGCCAGTTATCTAAACTGACTTGACATTCAAGTCCCAGATGAGGCATGAGTGATGTGTTTTATCTTTATCGTAGACACTGTCTCTTTCCTTTTGCTGGATCCAGTGGCCGTAAATTAGGGGTGTAACTATTTAAATGGTAACTAATTAATCAATCTTCTTCTTCTCCCCTCCCCTGGTCTTGCTACTCCTCTCTTTCCTTTATATGGTCTTCATTCTGTTATTATTTTAGTACATCTATTATTTTCCATTCTTGCTATATGGCCAGTCCATTTCCATTTTAAATTGAGTATCTTTTCACCTATGTCTAAAAATGTTGTTCTGGATCTTATATCTGTATCCTTTACTTTATCTTGAAGTTTTCTATGTAGTAGGGATCTTTCTATTTTTGCATTGTGTTTTTTTCAATTTGTCTAAGATGTTTTTCTTGATAGGCCAGGTTTCAGCACCGTATGTCATAATGGGTATTATACATTCAGTGAAAAGTTCTGCTCTGTTTTCCAGCTTTATTTTAATACGTAGAATCTTCTTTAACTTTCCAAAAGCTGTCCATCCCATTTTTATTCTTCTGTCAATTTCTTCCATAATTCCCTGTTTTTTTGTGGTAATTAGTTTTCCTAGGTATATGTATTTTCCCACATATTCTATTTGTTTATCATTTTTTCTAATATTTTCTTGTGCTTCGCTATTATTAAGTTGATTTGACATTATTTTTATTTTATCAATATTGATTTCTGATCCAACTTCTTTTGATAAATTTGTTAGTTCTTGTATCATTTCTTTTTATTCTATTTTATTTTCTGAAATGAGGACTATGTTGTCTGCAAATCTGAAATTGTTCAGCCTTTCTTCATTTATTTTGGTCCCCTTTTCTAACCAATTTAATTTGCTCATTATGTGTTCCAGCGTTAGTGTAAATAGCTTTGGCGAGATAGTATCTCCTTGTCTTATTCCTCTATTTATTTTAAACTTTTTGCTTTCTTCATTTAGGATAATATTAGAAGTTGCATTCTGGTAGATATATTTGATTAGATTTATATAAGGTTGTTCAATGCTGTAATTTTTCAGGGCATTTATTATTGATGCTGTTTTTATGTGATCAAAAGCTTTTTTGAAGTCTATAAATGTCTAATGTAAAGGGATGTTGTATTCATTGCATTTTTCAATAAGAACACTTATTGCTTGTGTATGATCTGTTGTACTAATTTTTTTTCTAAAGCCAACTTGTGTAGGGAGCTGTATGAGATCAAATTTGTCTTCTAATCTGTTTGTAATGATTCTTGTAAATAGTTTATATATGTGAGACAACAAGCTTTATAGGTCTATAGTTTTCTAGTTTCTTTTTGTCTCCTTTTTTTGTGTGTGTAGTAAGATGATATTTGTATTAATCAGTACTTAACTAAATCAAGCCCAGCTGCTCCCTTGTGACAATGATCTATAAGCAAAAACTCGCATATTTTGAACATGTGGTGCATGCCAATACAGGGTTCGTACAGTCCTTAAAAGTCTTTAAGAACTCCTTAATTTCCATTTGCCTTTCTAAGGGCCCTTAAAAAGTCCTTAAGAATTCCTTAATTTCCATTTACCTTTTTTAAGGGCCCTTAAGAACTCCTTAATTTATGTTCTGTTTTTAAGGGATCTTAAAAAGACCTTGAAAACACCTTGAAAACGCCGTAATTATATTATATTCGGTCGTTAAAAAGGTCGTAATTTTTTTTAATTTTAACCAAAGAAATGTGCGCGTTGTTACGCAGGTCAGCTGGTTTCATTAGAGTACTGATGGATGATGGTTTTACGTCACTAGATCCACTAGCTAGATCGCTTGTCGCAAAAGTTTACCCATGTTCTGTATTGCTTTTGGCAGTTTGCCAACCAGCTACCTTCAAATCCCTTTGGTTTAGATTAGATTTATTGCTGGCTTCTTGATTTCTTTGTGCGGGGTCAGTGCAGTTCAGATCGTTATCTTCTGTTATTTATTAGAGAATGTGGTACTAAGTAAAGAGCTTAGAGCTTCTGTCTTTTCAGCTAGACAGAAATATGTTCAATATTTAGATGCCGAAAAAAAATGTGCCACGCAACTTCTGGGAGGAAACGTAAATTGATTGAGGAGGAATTGCAAATGCTTAGTACGAAAAAACTGAAAGTAGAAAAAAATATTGCCGAATTAGAGAAACTTAGAGAAACATGCAGATGACCTTGTTGCCCAAGGGGAATTGATGAGAGATATGAACTGCTTCCTTCAATCAAATAGTTTTCGAAAATTAATTAAGGAAAAAAATGAAGAATTGGCAGAAATTACCATATCAGTAGTTGCAAAAAAGGAGCTGAAAAATTTATTTCATTGTAGTCCTACATCCTTTGTTTGACCTCAAAAAAGTGAATATGTACATATAATTTCCTTGCAGTCATTGTTAAATTGCATTACTGTTTTTTAAGTTTAAGAGCAAAAAAAGATGTATAATAGAAGTAAAAATTCTGAAGAAAATTTCATAGGTGTCTTGTTGTTACTGCAGTTTGTTTTAGCTTTTACACCTATACACTATTGCCAAATGTTGAAAATCAATCTGCTTTAAGTGTATGGAAGAAGGTACTACAAGTGCTACAGCTGTAGAATTAAAAATAAAATAAAAATAAAAATGCAACAGTTACACAAGCAAAAATGTGTTATTCATCCAAATCTACAAAACCAAATTTTTCTCCAGATTTGGGAATTCGGAAGCTGTGTAGTAAATAAAAAAATAAATAAATAAATACTTAAAAGAAAGTGATGCTTTACTATTCAGTTTTAATTCTTTGAATTCTGCCAATGTAGTTTTGAAATTTATGCAAACATTTTTATTGAACTTTCAATTCCGATGATATGATTTAAGTTACGATGAACTTGTGTGTTTTGATTTGATTTAGATAGTTCTAAGGGTGGCATCACTACAAGTGCTGCAGCTGGAAAAATAACACTTTTATAAAAATGCAGCACAGCTTGTTAGACCTGTTTTAGGTTAATGAATGCTCCAACAAGACTGGATTAGATAGGCATGTTAGAGAAACTGGGCACAGCATGGATTGGAATTCCCTTAAAGTAATCAGTTTCCAAAGCAATTTCCAAAAAAGAAAACTGAAAGAAGGAATAGAGATTGAGAAAAATCAAAATTCCATCATGAATGACTGCAAAGGATTTTCCCTGCCTAACATCTGGCAGGATTTGTTGAAAAATAACCTAAACCGTCAAGGTTAACCGTAACCGTCAAGGTAAACCGTAACCGTGATAGTGACAAGTAAAAAGTGACAACAACAAGACAGCCTGAAGAAGGAGAAGAGTTTTCTCCGAAAATTTGCTATTAATGAAAAAATTTCCTAGTAAATTCCCATAAGTTGCTTTAGATTATTAGATAGTGTGTTTACTTGCTTCATTAACCTAAAACAGGTCTAACAAGCTGTGCTGCATTTTTATAAAAGTGTTATTTTTCCAGCTGCAGCACTTGTAGTGATGCCACCCTTAGAATTAATGCATTTAGTTTCTTAGCCTGTGTCTGTACATATTTGTAAAAGTAATTCTAATGGAAGGAATTAAGTTATTGAATGGAAAGGTAAAGATACCAAAAATTTTAAAGACTGATAATCACAGCCATATGAAATTCTGAGCTGTATTTGTAATACTGTTTTTGTTAAAATGAATTTGTAAATTAATAAAAAAATATAAATTCAGATAAACTTTGAAGGAAAAACAACGAAACCACAAAGATGGGTCTATAATCACAATTAATGGGTGAAAATTTGTTGAAAATTGAAATTCCAAAGTAAATAAATTTTATGCTTCACACCACAATACGAAGAAGCAGAGTGTTAGTTCTGTAGATGCAAAGATATGCTTCAGGACAAATAATAGATCCAATATTACCAGTAAGTAATGTATATAAGGAACTTTTAAGTTAGTTGGTTTTTCTGTTGGAGTATTTAGGTTTATTTTAGTAGAACTAATTTTAATTCATATATTTGTGCAATGGAATATTAATTAGTTTCAACAAAATTGATTTATTGTGTTAAAATGACTTATAATGTAATAGTTAACTCACATTATGTATATTGTGTATATTTGCTTGCAGTGATTATGAAGTCCTTAAAAATATTTAAAGGCCCTTAAAAATAGCCTGAGGTCCTTAAGAACTCTTTAATTTCCATTTTCAAAAAGAGTGTGAACCCTGCAATAGTGAATCTGGAAAAATGATCATGCTTGGCAAGGTTGGGGGAAGCAGAAGGATGTGAAGACAGAGAGCAAGGTGGTTGGCTGGAATCAAAAGTGCTTGTAGAATGACCTTAGAAGAGTTGCAAGATAGTTCTGAGAACAGATTGAGATGGCGGGTTTTTGTTCATACAGTCACCAAAAGTTGAATACGACTCAATCGAACCTAACAACAACAACTACTTACATAGCCCTAAGAGTCGCGCACAGTGGTCGTTAAACCCAAAACTAAAGGAACTAGAAATAATTAAACTGTCTTAGCAGGCAGGCCCCTGTGCAAGAATGATGTACAAAAAGGAATACACCGAAATTGGAAATCAGCAAACCAAATTAGCAGGCTCATGCAGAAGGATTGGTGGAAATTGCAATAAAAAATAGTATTTCAAGTAGTATGTCAAGATTGCTGTAAATGGAGAAGTTTAATACAGCAACAGTAAGTAAAAATTATCTGGTAGTATGTATTTCTTTGTGGAGTTAACCTCTGAATCTCAGAGAACAGCTTGGTGATATGCAGAAGGATGATATTTTCACTTCCCACAGAGAATTGAGGAAGCACTAAGAAAGATATACCAAAGCCCCACCTACTCAAGATAAAAATACAACCTAAGGAAATGCCACCTACATCAAGAAAGGTGGCATCAACAAGAGATAAGAGCTTGCATGAAATGGGCTGGAACAGTCACATTGGGCTCTGCAGAAGTCCAGCTTTGACAACTACAGCTTATGATATAAATACACCAAATGAGTCATAGAAAATGGAGAGGTCATTCACAATACAGGGTCTGTCATAATTAGCTTTTGTATTAGTTTATATTTGTTTGAGTTCTGTGTTGACAGTTGTGTGTGAGAGAGAGAGAGAGAGAGCGTGAGAGAAAGAGGCAGAGAGAGAGAGAGAGAGAGATGCCAAATAACCATGCCCCTTTCCTGATGCCTGTATTTTCTATCCTTTGATTATATATTGCTTGTTCAGCAATTTATTTTTCAAGGGAACTGCTATAGAGTAATATGTTTCTACATCCTAAGTTATTTGGTGGAAATTGCAATAAAAAAATGTATTTTTACATATGTAACTTTATATAAAATGCTGTAATAATTATAGCCATAGTTTTTTTAAAGATTTTTACTGTGAAACATACCTGCAAATGCAGTGATATTAGCAAAAGGCTGTGGTGAGTGTGTCACTTCTGTGTGGCTGAAGTCATATTATACTTAGTGATGATGGTCTATGATACACTCACCAAAAGATAGATTTCACTAATGCTTCATAAGGCCATCATGGCAGCTAAATAAATCACTGTCAGATTTTTCCTCCCATAAGAGAAATTATACCCCTCTCCACTTCTGTTCCATTTGCAAAATTAACAAACAAAATAACAAGTTAGTAAAATCATGCAATGCATTGATTATGATATGCTTTCCAACATACCAGAAATCATTACTCAAGTTATGAGAATAATGGCTGTGGAATAAATCTCTCTCCTGTGCCCTGACCTTTGACCCACTTTCGATGATATTAAACAGAATTGGTTCAGTATACCTCCAAAACAACATGCTGAAGTTTTGTCGCAATGGAAACATTTTTAGTCAAGTTATGAGGATAATGGCTGTGGAATAAATCTCGCTCTTGTACCCTGTTGTTTGACCCATTTCAATGATATTAAACAGAATTTGTTCAGTGTACCTCTGCAACAACATACTAAAGTTTTGTCAAAATAGAAGCATTTTTAGTCAAGTTATGAGGATAATGGTTGTGGAATAAATCTTGCTCCTGTGCCTTGACCTTTGATCCTATTTCGATGATATTCAACAGAACCAGTTCAGTATACCTCCGGAACAGCATGGTAAAGTTTTGTCGCAATCGAATTATTTTTACATAAGTTATGATGCATAAGGGTGATGGAATAATGATTCCACTCCTATGTCCTGACCTTTGACCCCATTTCACCCATTTTCAATTGGGTTCGTCCCCAGGTTATCCCCTACCACATACTATAATTTCATCAAAAGCGAAGTTATCGTGTGTACAGACAGACAGACAAAGCTGGAGCATATACACTTCTTCAACCTAGGGTTGAAGAGAGTAAAAATACATACTGTACATTGTTTAACTCGTGAAAACATGTTTAATTAAAATTCTTATATTTTTATAGGTAGATAGATGATAGATATTCCAGTAAAAATCTTTTCTTCCTACATTTTGTGCTAACAGAGTCTGTAATTAAATCTTTAGTACAATCAACTCTGGGTATCGTGAACTCTGTTATAGTGAACATTTGGCTATAGTGAACCTAAATCATTGGTCCTGATCTGCAACATCGGAAATGTAGGCTACATTAAAAATTTCATTTATAGTGAACCCTCAACTTCAGTTATAGTGAACCGAAAAAATAAAACTTCAAAGAAAAGAATGTACTTGTAACATGAAATTGTAACATTTCAAAACAAACCTTCTTGTAAAAACTTGAAAGAATGTGGCCGCCTCAGTGGTGCAGTGGTCTAAGTGATGGCTTATGATTATTCGTCCAAGATGGGTCCGCGTTTGAATCCCGGTGAGGCATGGATGGTGTGTTTGTCTTACAACGCTGGATCTCCTCCTTCCCTGGAACCAGTGGCTGTAAATTAGGGACGAGCGACTGCTTTAGCCCACTGAGTTGCTTGTAGTGGTCGTTAAACCTCCAATAAAAAAAAAAAAAGGAATGTGTTGAGAAGAACGATTAAAAACCTCAGCAACATCAAGCTGGTGTTCCTGCCTACCAACACCACATCAGTCCTCCAACCCATAGATCAAGGTGTGATTCACAGCTTTAAAACCTATTACAGAAGGGAAGTAACACTTCATTTAATCCAAGCCTTAGATTCAAAGCAGAACACATCAATAAATGTTCTAAATGCTGTACATTTTGGAAACAAAGCGCAGAGGAGTGTGTCAACTCTCACTATACAGAACTGTTTCCAGAGGTCTGGTTTGGCTACGGGATGTTTGGTATTCGAAGAGGAGAATGATGTGCCTCTCAAGGACCTGCTTCAGCATATCTGTTCGAATTCCACTGAAGCTGAAGATTATATTGATGCTTGCTGTGAAGTTATAACGAATGAAATCCCATTGGATGAAGCTATTGTCGAGGCTGTGAAAGACAGTTCCAGCACGGAAGAAAACAAGACTGAAGATGACGAGGATGATAATGAAGAACGTGTTCCAACAGTAAAGAGGCGTTGGAAGGTGTCAGGACTGTGCTAAAGTTCCTAGAATGTATGGAAAATGTGAAATCAAGTGTAGCAAAAGCACAGATTCTAGAAAAGGACATATAGTAAATATTTATTAAAACTCTTTGGAGCGAGCAGGCACACACAACAGACTATTTTGATGTTAATTAAGGTAACATAAAATTAATTTATTAATTTTGATTACTTAATTTAATGAATATACACTAGGTACATAAAAATATTATTTTTTAGATACATATGTACATATTTTATTTTCTTGCTCACCATTCCACTCAATTTAGGTTAAGGGCAGACACTTCAGTTTTAGTGAACCTTGGACATAGTGAACAAAATATGCGGGTCCGTAGAGGTTCACTATAAGCGGAGTTGACTGTATTTAATTTATCTGCTTTGTAAGCTTCAGTGACAATTAGTGAAAGATATTTCAGTTGTTTCTGACACTTTGTATTTCACAAATAATTGTTGACTATTTTCAGCTTTTTGAATAATCTTTCAGAAGTAGCTGCTGTAATAAGTAGTGTTATATATAAAATAAGTGCTGTAATGGCATCCAGGTAACTGCACAACAAATTGTTAAAATTTATTATTAACAATTCTGCAAGTTCTTTTGTTGATTTATTATTTTCTTTTATGAAGCTATTTGAAACTATTTGCAAAAGTTGAATGGAAAATTTTTTCCATAGATCTTTATCATATATTTTTTGCAAATTGTCTGCATAATTTAAAGTATCACTTTTCATTAGTGTAAGTTCTGAGGATCCAAAAATATGAAATTATAGACAATTTTTTGTTTACTAATAACTCTTTCTCTAATTTGTGTTATACATGTCTAAAATTCTGTAAAACGAATTTCCCCTGAATGTGTCATCAGCTCTTTTAAATCTTTAGTCCAATGTTTAACATCATGGCAACAATGTCCTCTGCACTGCTGCCTCCATAGCAGATGAGCAGAATCCAGAGCTCTTATCTTCCTCTAGCTTGCTGTCTGCAGTTATTTTTCTTTCCCTCTGCACCCCTCTTCTTCCTTTTGATGTTGGTGGATTTGAGTTAAAAAATGTATTTTCTTAATCCTCTCTTTGGGGCCTCCCTTAAAATTACAAACCCTTAAGCATTGCTTAACTGCACTTAGTAGTAGTAGTAGTAGTAGTAGTAGTAGTAGTAGTATATATGCAATTGGTAGTGAGACACTTGTCACAACCTTTCTGATGACAACATTGTGCTGGCCAATAAGTTTTATGGCAAATTTTTCCAAAAAAAAAAAAAAAAAGAAGGTAGAAAAGGAGAAAAAGAAACATTGCATGGCTATAATTTTTATAACATTCTGTGTAAATTTGTAAACATATCTGTATAACCATTACCATAAATTTGTGCTTTTCAGGACTGTATTTCCACTGAAAGCCAATTTTCTTTAATTGTTTTGTCAACTGTTTTGATCCCCACATTGCGATGCTGCATGGAAAAACAACTTCCTTACTTCTGTACCTGATGTTAGATCACTTGATTCATGACTCTAGTTAATTTCCCGTTTTTGCATCTTGACATTTTATGTTTTGGCTGTGTTTGTATTTGCACCTATGGGAAATCTCTGATAACAAATTTGATGATGGGTTAGTTTTCTGCTTTTTGATGTACAAAACTTCTCCCAGATACCTGGAAAGCCAGGGTTTTAGTTTTACCATAAACCTTTGGTTGACCATTGTGATTTTAAAACATGGTGATGCCTCGGAAACTTCTTGTATAATCCATATGGAAAGTTATTCCAGAAGTTTAAAAATTGTGCTGTCCTAGAATGGAAATGTAACCTATAGCTCCCAATTTTTGTGAGTACTATAGCCACTATAACTCCCAAGACAAATTTTCAAACTATTAAACAGTTGTGGTAAACATATGTTGGTAGGAACTGGTCATGATGCAGGCTTTCTTCTCAGTAAAGAACTGTGCATTTTCAAATTTTTAATGCTCCTTTTGAAAAAAAACGTGGACTGCTCAAAGTGTCAATGGGTCTTCCTTACTTTGGACACCATATCTCTGCACCTATGTGCCTAATTTAAAAAATTCCTTTTGCATTGCAAAGCTTGAACTCTGAGAACAACAATCCATACCTTTTTCTGATACCATTATCTTGCCATTAGAAGGTGTGCAGGCAGATGCTATTTTATTCCATATCATTTGCTTCTAAAAATTTCTAAAAATTTAACTGAAGTAATTCCTTCTGCTTCAGATACCTTTTACTATGAAGACCATTTTGCACTGAGTTTCTACTTCAAGTAAAGGCACAGTTTTCCATGCTAGAGATGGTAAATGTATATTGCATTTTTCTTGATATTTCTGCATCTAAAAGTCCAATTTAAAAAAATATTTTCGTGTCAGATATCATTCATGTCAAAGAATATGTTGCATATAATTTCTAATTTTTCCAATAAGAGGTACAAGTGCATGTTTTTGTTATGATTTAAGTGTTATGTATTTCCAGGTAAGTGACTCTTCTAGGTTTTGCTCTAGTCCGCCAGAGGACGCAATGACTTACAGTGTCATAAATTGTAAAAAGGAGATCTGGCATGCTGCTTCAGAGTCGGGTTGGGTTTTCATGATGGCTTGACCGTGAGTGTGATCCTAAGTGTAAATAGTGTAAATAAGTATATAAATGTATTATACATCTTGAGTACCTTCTTCTTCCTTTCCTTCCCGCGGTGTTGTGATTACTTCAGAACAATTTTGTTTGTGATTACTTCGAAAGAACTGTGTTTGTGATTACTTCAGAATGTTACTTTCGAACACCTGGCGACAAGGATGGGATACGACATTGAGTGGCTGATTCACAGGATTTTGGCAGCCGTGTTAAATCAAAAGTGCAATGGTGGGAACCTTGCGGAATTATAATCTTGCGGCGCCCTTCAAGAATTGAGGTGAGAATTTTTTCGTTCATAATTTGCTACTTTCGTCAGCTGGGAAATGGCTGTAGTGGCAGTGGGGCAAATTTCAACGTTCGATATTACTAATCCTGCCTCATGGAGCTTGTATGTGGAGCAATTGAATTTTTATTTTGAGGCAAATGGTATTGTTGAAGCTCCCAGGAAGCGTGCTGTTTTGCTGTCAGCTTGTGGAACAAAGACACTGAGCATTGCTCGTTCATTAGCGTCACCACTAAAACTAACTGATAAATTGTATGATGAATTGAATGAATTGTTAAAATATCATTTTAGTCCTAGATCCTTGGAAATTTATTCCCGTTATCTGTTCCAGAAATGTATGCAGCGTAAAGGAGAAAGTATTACTCACTATGTTACTGACCTCCGACGTTTAGCGGAGCAGTGTAATTTCAGAGATACACTGAATGAGCGTCTACAAGACCAGCTAGTATGTGGAATAATTGATGACGCGGTACAACGCAGGCTCTTAGCTGAAACGGAACTGACTCTTGATGGTGCATTCTCAAAAACGCTTTCTGCTGAAACAGCTACTAATGAGGCAAAGCGTATATTTTCTTAAACTTGCACTCCTGGGAATTTTTCTGAATCGATATATAATGTGCAACATACTAAGAGTAATTCTAAGAAACAAAATGCAAATGTTAATTCAAAGTATACCATTCCTTTTCATGGAAGCATATGCCATAGCTCTGGTGGAAACCATATGTGTTCTATGTGTAAATTCAGAAATACAGTGTGCAGATTTTGTAGGAATATGGGTCACATTAAAGCTGTTTGCAAGAAAAAACAACAACAAGACAAACAGCAAGGCATTAGTCCTAATTCTAACAGAGGAAAGCCAAGAGTAAAATGCACAAATATGGAAATAAATTCTGAATATTGCATAAATGTATTACGTAATCGCACAGATTCTGTTAGGAAACAAACCGTTACATTAAACATCGAAGGTAAGGACTGCAGCTTAGAGGTAGACTCTGGATCCTTTCACCCCATCATTTCACATGATACATACAAAAGGCTCTGGCGTACAAATAAGCCAGAAATTCAGCCTTCATCAATACGTTTAACTGATTTTCAAGGGAATGCCATACCCCTTTGCGGAATGTGTGTTGTGAATGTACAGCATAATCAGCATGGTGCTCAACTGCAGCTTCTGATCTCTCAGAGAAAGTGCACCAACATGTTAGGTTATGCATGGTTCCATCCACTTGGAATTACAATAACAGGGGTAAATGCTATTTCAACAAACCCTGTTGATGATGTGGTGAAAGAATTTAATGATGCATTTGAGGAAAGACTTGGTTCATACAAGGGGCCAGTAGTTTCGCTACCCCGAGATTCTCAAATTCCTCCCATGCATTTTAAGGCAAGAACTGTTCCACTTGCTCTTCGTCCCAAGATTGATGCAGCACTTGATAAGCTTTTAGCTGAAGATGTAATTGAACCAATCTCAAATCCAAAATGGTCTGCACCCGTGGTGATTAAATCTTCCGGGGAGGTTAGACTCTGTGGTGATTACAAAGTGACACTGAATACTGCTATGAAAGCACATCCATATCCTATTCCTGCAGTAAATCACTTATTGTCAACATTGAAAGGGGGTGGATTTTATGCAAAAATTGACCTTGCTCAAGCATACTTACAGCTGGTAGTTGATGATGAGTCTGCGAAAGCACAGACTATCGTTACACACCGAGGAGCATTTAAGGTAAAACGATTGCAGTATGGAATAAATGTAGCCCCTGGAATATTCCAAAACATCATTGATGAACTGTTTACTGGATTAGAGGGAGTCATACCTTATTTTGACGATGTGCTAGTTAGAGCAACATCTCTCAAAGAGCTAGCTTCTAGGCTTCGCAAAGTTCTCGCTCAGCTTAGAAAGTCTGGACTCCGTGCTAAAAAAGAAAGGTGTCTGTTTGGCGTCACAGAAGTGGAGTTCCTGGGATATAGAATTGATGCTTGTGGAATACATCCATCAAAAACTAAAGTCGAGGCAATTCAGGCGACACCTGTTCCTAAGAACAAGCAACAACTACAAGCATTCCTGGGACTCCTTAATTTTTACCACAGTTTCCTTAAGTCTATAGCTACTGTGGCGGAACCATTGCGTAAAATTCTCAAGAAAGATTATACATGGCCTTGGATTGAGATTCATGACAATGCCTTTAAGTCTGTAAAAGCGTTGTTATCTTCTGATGCCGTGTTAATTCCTTTTGATGAGAAGCTGCCAGTAATTCTTACTTGTGATGCATCACCATATGGTGTAGGTTGTGTGTTAAGTCATAAGCTTCTAGATGGAAGAGACGCACCCATTGCTTTCGCTTCAAGGACCTTAACTTCTACCGAGAGAAACTACGCTCAAATTGATAAAGAAGCACTGAGTATTATAGTGGGAGTTTAAAAATTTCATCATTTCTTGTATGGTCACCAATTTACTATCGTTACTGATCATCAACCACTTCTAGGATTATTCACCAGATCAAAAGTTACTCCAGAAATTCTTTCTCCTTGTATGCTGAGATGGTCTATAATGCTAAATGCTTACGACTTCACACTCATACATCGACCTGGCAAAAAAATTCAAAATGCTGATGCATTAAGTAGATTACCTCAAGAAATTCCAGATTGTGAAATTCCACCTCCACTTGAAGTGTTGTTTTCAGAAGATTTAGACAATCTGCCCTTACAAGCTAGTGAAATTGCTAAAATGACACTTCGGGATCCAATTCTATCACGTGTTCTCAACGGGGGTTGAGGGGATGGCCTGAAGAAAAACCGTCTCCTGATTTCCGTATCTTTTTCTCCAAAAAAAAATGAACTTTCTGTTCATAAAAATTGCTTGTTATGGGGAAATTGTATAGTCATACCTACGTGTGGATACCAGCGTGTTCTGGAAGAATTGCATTTTGCTCATCCAGGTATTGAGCGAATGAAAGCTCTTGCACGTTCATATGTGTGGTGGCCGCACATGGAAGATCATATTGCATATCACGTAAAAGACTGTCCAATGCCAAGAAACTAGACATTCTCCTCCTCGTGCTCCTGTTCATCCTTGGGAAGTTACGACTAAACCTTGGTCTCGTCTACACGTTGATTTCGCGGGACCATACCATGGACAAAATTTCCTAATCCTTGTGGATTCCTACTCAAAATGGTTGTAGGTAAGACACATGACATCTACTTCAACCAGTGCTACTATTGATGTCCTGCGAGAAATATTTAGTACTCATGGTATTCCTGATGTAGTGGTTTCTGACAATGGTCCTCAGTTTACATCTTCTGCTTATGATGCCTTCCTACGTAATAATGCCATTCGATGAGTCTTGACCTCCACTTACCGTCCTGCTGCTAATGATCAAGCAGAAAGAATGGTGCAGACTACTAAGGATTCTCTCAAAATAATAACACAGGGGTCTTGGAGGAAGCACTTAGCTAATTTTCTGCTACGCCAACACATCACTCCTTCATCTCCTACGGGTTTCAGTCCAGCTGAACTGTTAATGTCTAGGCGACTAAAGACATACTTAGACTGCCTCCATCCAGACCTTACTACTGATCGTAAAGTTAAGCAAGAAGTTTATGCGAGGAAGCAGCTCGAACAACATAGTCTGCGTAATTTTCAGCCAGATGATCCTGTGTACATCAAGAATCATCGAAATGAGCCAGTGTGGATTCCTGCTACCGTTTCTCAATGTACCGGTCCTATTTCCTGCAGGGCGATAACACCTACAGGTGACACTGTGAAGCGCCATGTGGATCAGGTGCGACAACGACAAGTTGAAGCACCTGTAACCGTTCCTGAAGTTTCAGATTCCAGTGCTCTTTCTCCTCCTTTGGAAAATACTGTTACTGAACTTCCTGCTGAACCAGTGTCTAAAGACTCTGATGCCGAATTGACTCCAAGAAGACCACGACGACAAACTGTGAGACCGAAATGTTTTGAGGACTTCATAACTTAGGGGGAGGGGTGTTATGATTTAAGTGTTATGTATTTCCAGGTAAGTGACTCCTCTAGGTTTTGCTCTAGTCCGCCAGAGGACGCAATGACTTACAGTGTCATAAATTGTAAAAGGAGATCTGGCATGTTGCTTCAGAGTCGGGTTTTCATGATGGCTGGACAGTGAGTGTGATCCTAAGTGTTAATAGTGTAAATAAGTATATAAATGTATTATACATCTTGAGTACCTTTTTCTCCCTTTCCTTCCTGCGGTGTTGTGATTACTTCAGAACAGCTTTGTTTGTGATTACTTCGGAACAACTGTGTTTGTGATTACTTCAGAATGTTACATTTGAACAGTTTTGTTTGTAACATTTTGTAGCCATGTCTATGTATCTAAAATGCAACAACAAAAAAAAAAAACATTCTGTTTTGGCCAAAACCACTCACCATGGAAGACATTTTATAAAAATTAATTTCTGTAATTCTCTTGCAATTTTTTCAGCTCTTCTGTTTCAATCAAATATATTTATTTATCTATAAATTTCTTAGATACATTTGCAATAATATAATTTGAATGATATGGATTATAATGTAATAACTTATTGGTATTTGTTGACTTTCTGTGCAATTGAGGGAGAATTTTTCATTCACTTACATAAAAAATCACCAAATCCAGGAAATTAAATTATGTTATTGAATCTCTAATGGAAAATTCAAGAAAACTCACTGAAGACCTGTATTTCATTTGTATAATGAGTTGTGTTTGCATGATGTTAAAAAAAAAAGAAAGAAGATAATAGATTGATCTGTCCTCATAAGTGCCAAAGATACTAGAAAAAACTGGAATTTACAAAATCATGTATGCCATACAGTTTCATCTTATTTTTTCTTCATATTCTGTTTGATTAATCTCCTAATTGCATTTTCTTGCAGCATGGGACAAGTTAAGAGTAATTTAACAAAAGTGGAATTAGATGACTTGCATGTAAGTATCATTCTTGTTATGTTAAAAATTGGTCAGTGTCTTTAAAACAGCTTACTAAGCATTGGTACTGTATTTTTCAATTCTCACAGCTTTTATTCCAGAATCCTTATGTGAAGTTACTAAATTAATCCATCAGCTGTCTACTGATTGTACACACTGAAGTGTTTTTTATTATTTGTAAACTCAAAGTAAGATAATAAAGTGTAGGATGTAGTTGGAGTACTGTATCTCACCAGGCTGGCTCATCATTGGAACAACTTGGCTGTATCGTATCAAGTATTCAACTTACAAGTTGACAATTATGTTTAATGTTTCTCACATTGTGGAAGATATCGAAGCAACTATGGGTGAAAAACATATTTCTAGTATCTAATCCTGAAAAGGGGGATGCCAAATTGCCAATATATATATAACATATCCGAGCCTCTCCATGGTGCATCCTGTTCCCACTTTAAGGGGCTCTGAAGAACGATGAATGGCGGCATAACTATAACATTGGGATTAGAGGTAATGCTATCCCACACTCACCAACCCGCTTGGCCAGTATGGTGAGTTATGCCCCCCCCCCCTCCCAGATGCATACACAATTTCAAACTTGGCCCTCAGTCTCCGGGAGCTGGAATGTACCTGGCCAAAGCAGTGGCCAGTGCGACATGAAGGCAGAGGGTGCTAAGAATCACCGAAGGACCGGACTAGGCTGCCATCTGATGCTGACCTTGGCTACGTTTAATGGACGCTCCCTATTTTCTGATTCAAGACTCCTTGAATTGGAGGAGGAACTCGAAAAGATCAACTGGGACACTGTGGGACTAAGTGAGATAAGAAGAAGAGGAGAAGAGCTCATTGAAATGAAAAGTGGACATCTCTTTTACTATCGTGGAACAGATACTGACAGAACTAGTGGTGTTGGATTTATAATAAACAAAAGATTGAAGAACAATATTCTGGAAGTTGAAAGTTCCTTGCACAGGGCTGCGCAACTCGTTATTCAGCTCTCAAAAAGATACCAGGCTCAGATTATTCAAGCTTATGCACTCACCACAAGTCATCCTGAAGAAGAAATTGAAGAATTTTACGAGGAAATTTGGAATCTAAATAACAAAGGCAAACAGCATTTGAAGATCATTATGGGTGATTTCAATGCAAAAGTAGGGCAACAGCAATAGAATGAAACTTTGGTTGGTAAATTTGGTTATGGGAACAGAAATCAATGTGAAAATACTCTCGTAGGGTTTGCAGAAGAAGAAAGGTTTTTCATCATGAAGTCATTTTTCAAGAAAAAGTCATATAGGAAATGGACATAGAGACATCTGAATGGGATGACAAGTGAAATTGATTTTATTATGTGTAACAAAAAATTCGTCATCGAAGACTGCAGTGTACTAAACAAGTTCAACACAGGTAGTGACCATAGAATGGTGAGATGTAAGATGCACTTCAACAGTAAACTTGAATGTGGCAAGCTCATAAGACAAACAAAATTTATTGGCATAACCAACCTTAAAAAACATCATAATACCTTCAAGTTGGAACTAAGGAACAGATTCTCTGCTTTAGAAGGCCTAACATTGGAAGAAGTGGATATTTCTAAAGTTAACTGAGAACTCACTAAGGCTCTTATGCAAACAGCAACAACAAGAAAGATGACACCAAATTTTTGGGTGTAATAAGCACGTCTTTTGAATCCGTTCTGACGCAAATTAAATTTATCAAAGCTATTCATTTTTTCTGTCAATGAACCGGTATGGAAAACAATAGCATCTGACGGATGAAAGAAGTTTTTCAATCGCGTTTTTAATCCCTCATATATTGCTGTAAACGGAATTGTGGTTGCTGACTTGTGCGTTAAGAAAAACATCAATTTATATGAGAAACATTTTGCACCGGAAGCGTTCTCCAACATAGAAAGAATTTTTCAAATCGGACTCTTAGAAACAGAGATATCGACAAAAATAAGATGCGACCTTACGTCCCCTAGTGGGAAAACCATGCATTATTTTAGGAAGAAAATATTCTCAAAATATTTTTCCATATAAGCACTATCGGTACAAGAAAAAAAAAATTTTGTCGAGTTTTCAGGAACCGAGATTTTGCTACAAATGTATCAGAAGCAGAAATCAACACTTATGCCCCCTGGTGGCCAAACCATTCTTTACCAAACATTAAAAATTATGTGGAAAATATTTTCCATCAGGTCTTGTATACGATACAGGAAGAATTTTTCAAATCTGAGTTTTAGAAGCAGAAATAACGCAGAAAACGCAATTTACCTTTGTGCCCCCTAGCAGAAAGTCTATGATTTACTTGAAAATTTTGAATTTATAGGAAAAACATTTCGCATCAGAAGCACTGTCCAACAAAGAAGGAATTTTTCAAATCGGACTCCTAGAAGTAGAGATATTGACAAAAATAAGATATACATCTACGCCCCCTGGCATAGAAGCCATGCATTATTTCAAGAAGAAAATGTTCCTAAAAGGTTTGTCGACATGAGTAGTATCAGTGAACAAACAACTTTTTTTTTCAATCAAGATTTTAGAAGCTCAATTTTGCTGCAAATACATCAGAAGCGGAAATTGAGACTTACGCCACCTAGTGGCCAAACCATTTTTTTTTCAAAATTAGAAATTATGTGCAAAGGATTTCCCATCAGGAGCTGTATCTGGTGCAGAAAGAATTTTTCAAATTGGAGATTTAGAAGCAGAGATATAGGGAGAAAAGCAATTTACCATTACACCCCCTAGTGGAAAGTCTATGAATTAATTGAAAATTTTGAAATTATATGAAAAACATGTCACACTAAAAACACTATCCAACAAAGAAGGAATTTTTCAAATCAGACTCCTGGAAGTAGAGATATTGACAAAAATAAGATATACATCTACGCCCTGGCGTAGAAGCCATGCATTATTTCAAGAAGAAAATGTTCCTAAACGATTTGTCGACATGAGTATTATCAGTCTATAAATGACGAATTTTTTCAATCAAGGATTTAGAAGCTCATATTTTGCTGCAAATACACCAGAAGCAAAAATTAACACTTACGCCCCTGGTGGCTAAAGTATTCTTTACCAAAAATTAGAAATTATATGCAAAAGATTTTCCATCAGGAGATGTATCCGCTGAAGAAATTTTTTTTCAAATCGGAGATTTAGAAGCAGAGATATAGGAGGAAACACAATTTACCTCTACGCCCCTAGCGGAAAGTCTATGAATTACTTGAAAATTTTGAAATTATATGAAAAACATGTCACACTGAAAACACTATCTAACAAAGAAGGAATTTTTCAAATCGGACCCGCAGAAGTAGAGATATTGACAAAAATAAGATAAAAAATCTACGCCCTGGCGGAGAAACTGTGTAATATTTTAAGAAGAAAATATTTCGAAAATGTTTATCAATGTGAGTGGCATCAGTCCACGAAAGAATTTTTTCAATCGATATTTTAGAAGCTCAGATTTTATGGCAAATACATCAGAAGCAAAAATTAACACTTGCGCCCCTGGTGGCTAAAGTATTCTTTACCAAAAATTTGAAATTATATGCAAAAGATTTTCCATCAGAAGATGTATCTGCTGAAGAAAAAAATTCAAATAGGAGTTTTAGAAGAAGAGTTATCAAGAAAAATGTAATTTACTTTTATGCCCCCTAGCAGAAAATCTATGCACAATTTGAAAAAAGTAACTATATCTAAAACACTCTTCGACATAAATGGAATCAAAAGATAAAATAATTTTTTCAATCGGATGTTTAGAAGCAAATATGTGGAATAAAACGTATTTTTGAATTCGACATCATCTGCATTTACGCCCCTAGCGGCAAAATTGTACATCGTAAAAAACAAAACAAATAAAGGATCATCATTCTCATATTTCAAGCTTCCCAATGCAAAAAGAATTTTTCAAATCAGACTAATAGTTGCAAAGATATTGTGGGTACAGATGGACAGACGGACAAACCGGTAACATAAGCACGATCCTTTTATACAAAAGACATGCTAAAAATAGGTGGTACTAAGAACAAGTTACATATGAAGAAAATTTCAGGAAAAACAAAAATGTTGATGCAAAAAAGAAGGGAGATGAGGACAAATAAAGACGTAAGTTCCAACGTGGAATATATAGAGCTGTGCAAGACGGTGCCAAAAAGTATCACTGAAGACATAAAGAAATTCAATTGTGAACTAGTGAGAAAACAACCAAAGCCTGAAGGGAGCAAAGGGACATCTCAGTAAGGGAAAAAAGCAGATTATAGCTCTGAGGAAAGAAGATGCGACTGTAACAAGAAATAGAAGTGAAATTTTGACAAGGGTGAAAGATTTCTATTCAAAATATATTAAAGGGATAATACATCTATTCCAGACATTGCAACAGGTACCAGTACCAAAGTCCCTCCAATCCTCCCTGCAAAAGTTACATATGCAATTAAAAACATGAAACGGGGAAGAGCTCCAGGAGAAGATGAAATTACCATGGACATTATACAAGAAGCAAGTGGAGAAATTGAAACTACACGTGCCCAAGTTTTCACCAGATGTCTGAATGAAGGGAAGATTTCTGAGGATTGGAATAATGCTACAATGATCCTGCTACATAAAAAAAAGGTGATGTTGAGTATCTAAGGAACTACAGGCCCATGATGCATACATTAGCATTATTAATAACATCTATGAAAATGCAAGTGCAAAGGTTTGGATATTTGAGGATACAGCACAAATAAGAATTGGAAAGGAGTGAGACAAGGTGACACCATATTTCCCAAGCTCTTTAATGCCACATTGCAAAATGTCTTTCAATCATTGAACTGGGAAAACAAAGGGATAAAGATTAATGGAGATTACTTAACTCACCTTCGTTTTGCTGATGATGTAGTCATCTTTGCAACTACCCCTACAGAGCTGCAGAGTATGATCCAAGAACTTGTTGCCAAGAGTAAGGACGTGGGATTAAAAATGAACTTTCAGGAGACAAAAGTGATGTACAATGCTTTTACAAGAAATAAAGATTTATCGATTGATGGAGAAAAGCTTGAGACAACCGATACCCACATTTATCTTGGGCAGCAGATATCAAGTGATGGTCACATTGATGAAATTAATCAGCATATAAAACTTGAATGGAGAGCTTTTGGAAGAAACAGTACAATTTTAAAGAGCAGTATGCCATTATGTCTTAAAAGAAAAGTGTGTTTAATCAATGCATTCTGCCAGTGCTTATGTATGGAGCAGAGACATGGACCTTAACTAAAAAAGACATGCAAAGACTGCAGGCAACTCAAAGAAGCATGGAGAGATGCATGCTTGGTGTAACCAGGAAAGATAAGAAGGGGAACTTGTGGATAAGGAAAATGACAAGAGTGGACGATATCATGACCAGAGTGAAATTACCGAAATGGCAATAGGCTGGACATGTTGCCAGAAGAACGGATCACCAATGGACAACCAGAATTTTAGACTGGATTCTGAGGGACAGGAAAATACCCAGAAGAAGACCCCATAGAAGATGGATGGATGAAATTTGATAGTATGCTGGAGTGACATAGAGGAGACAGGCTCAAGACAGACAATTGTGGAAGAAACTTAGGGAGACCTTCATCCAGCAGTGGATTGATAATGGCTTATGATGAGATATATATTCATATGGAATATATATATCTATACACAGTGGGACCTGAATTGTACTTTTTTCTTGGTGATGGCCTTAAAAAACATAAAAAAGAAATTTCAAAATGTTAAATACTAATGTAAAATTTTGAATGCCTCTAAAAAGAAAAAAAGAAGGGAAATTACCCAATTTCGTATTATGCTAATTTATAATGTAAAACATGCATGCATACATACATGAATACTTTGTGTGCCACCTTAAGCCTATGTCAATTTTGACTTTTGTGTTAAGTTTTATACTCTAATTTCATTACCTATAAAGACTAGATTAAGACATTCTGTACAATTTCATATTTTTAATATACTAAAAGAAGAAAAAAAGAATTTCTGAGATACAGGTAGTAAATATGAATATGATTTTGTTTTATATTCAATACAACTGTTGCGCATCCTTTACTTATAAGCATCACTCTTTTCAAAGCAGCTTGTCCATTATTTGATTTAGCATTAGTGCCAAGTAAAGTATTCACTAGTCTTTGCTTGTTTCAAATCTCTTGAATTCAGACAAAAAGAAAACTGTGAACATTATTTAGTATATTTTTAGTTAAATCATACACATCTGTTTTATGGCTGCAGAAAAACACTGTATTGATTCTCTGAAAGTTGTAACATACCAGGTTACATACGAAAGAATCCAAGAACTGTGCATTTTCAATAATCTGAAATTCAAATGTTAATGTATCATCACAAAAGTGTATAAACAAATTGTATATAACTGAATGAAGAAGAGATAGAAACTATAGTAAAATACTGGAAGTAGAACAGAATTCTCTATAAAAGTGAAAAAGTAAGTTGAATGAAAAGTAATCCCTCCAACTCTATAACTCACCGACAGATAGTAACACTGGTATGCTAGAATTTGTGGCATGTTCCATAGCTTCTGTCCTTTCACCTCAGTTGGCAACAAGTTGCTGGGCCAAATGTTTGTATTGCTGTTGTATATGAAATGGAAACCTATACTGAGTACTCATCAGTGTGGTTTGAACAGTATGGCATGATCAAATTTTGAACTGCTAAAGGAGTCTCTCCAATTGAAATTCACTGCAAAATTCAGGTTGTTTGTTAGTGATGACTGTCTGGGGAAAAGGCTGGGAAAAAGAAAAAAAAATACCTGTAAAGATGTTGAACTGTAAGAGCTGAATTGTGTGATAACCAATGAAGTGGATGACCTGTGACAGCAACTGAAGAGTTTCACAAGGGAAAAGTTAAGGACATGATTAAGGACAATCAATGGATCACTCAAAGGGAAACTGCTGACATGCTTGCCATTTCAAAGGAATCTGTGAGTCCAGTTATTCATGTTCTTCCATATCAGAAAGTTTGTGCAAGATGGGTTCCTCAAATGATGTCAGAAATGAAACCTAGAGTTGCAATTTGCCAGCAACTTTGTTATGCTATGAAAATGAAAGTAAGGAATTTCTTAACATTAGAATAATACATACTCAGAGTAGACCACAGTAATTCTCAGAAGTGTGCTGACACTCATATTTGTCTCTTGGTTTAAAGTTTGTAACAGTTATTCCCAAAGCATTAGTTAACACAGGATACCAACTCAAAAAAGGAGGCTTTGAAAGTGCTATTCCATTCTGGGAATTGTATGCTGAGTACAGAATGCTGCATTATTTATTTTAACTGATTCATCTGTAAACTGACATCACGTTTTTTTAAAAAAAGGTAAAAACAAAAATAATTCTCTAAAAAAAAAAAAAAATTTCTTTTAAAATTTTTTTGCTTATACATGATTATTGAAGCATGAATGTTCAAGCAAAATGCTTATTATAGATATTTTTGCATATTTAGCCACTTTGAGGAATAAATGCATGTTTTCATGTTTAGTGCATATTTTTGAATGCATCCTGAAAATGTTCTGGAAAAGTACTTCTTATAAAATGAAATTTTCATTTTTTATACTTAACTCTTAACAGCATTGTGGCACAATAGTGGAACCACTTGTTAAGAAATTCTTCCCCATTTAAAATTGGTTGTACTAAAATGAATCCATTTCCAATAAAAAAATAAATGTTTATTCTACTGTCCAATAAATGACTGCACCAGCAATATGAATCTTTCTTTATCTAGGAAGACCATGTTTACTGAAATCCTAGCTTTCTACTTGTAAGTGCCCATGCTTGTAAAGATTAACATGGAACTTTTACACACTGCACATCAAAATCCATGAGCAAGACAAATTGTTTATCAGAAGTGGCACCGAACTTTTAGTAAGGAAGAAGGCAAGCAGTGACAAATGAAAGGTGTAGATATGAGTTACAGCAGCATAGTGTATTATCTCCTTTGTTTAGGAGCCATGAGCATAATTCATGTTCCCTACCCCAGATGGCATTCTAGTGCCATTGTATTTCACAAATGCACTTTGTTTCTCTTTCCTCCCTAGCATGCAGCCTAAATTCACCTATCTACTTTCACTCTTTATGACCTATTCATAGGAAACAAATGATGACTTCCAACTTTGCAATTGACATTTTTATGCTATCTGTCATAGCTTTGGAGCTCTTGGTACTAATTTCCCGAATTTACCACTGGGAATGTTGATTTTGAGCTAATGGAGTTAGTGTCCTGGTACTTGTACTGATCTCACTGGATCTACATCTTTATTGCTTTCTATTTGCCTGTGCAGTTGCTGCTGCTTGACTTTGCATACAAATGACTGTTGTGAGGGAATGTTGTTGTTGCTGAAAGGATATTGCTAACTGTGCCAGTCTCCTTATTACATAGAAAAATGGCAGTACTCCTATGAAATTGTATCTGAAAAAGACCCTGCATGGGATGTTTATGATAACTTCCATTGTATCTGAAAAGACCATGCATGGGATTTTATAATGATGACTGCCAACTTTGCAAATGACATTTTTGTGTTGTCGTTCTTAGCTTTGGAGCTCTTCATACTAACTTCCCAAATTTGCTGCTGGGAATGTTGATGTTGAGCTAATGGGGGTTGTCTCCTGACACTTGTACTGATCTCTGGATCTACATCCTTATCACTCTCTATTCACCTGTGAAGTTGCTGCTGCTTGACTTTGCACACAAATGACTGTTGTGAATGAATGTCATTGTTGCTGAAAGGATCGTGCTAAATGTGTCAGTCTCTTTATTACGTAGGAAAATGGCAATACTTCTGTGAAATTGTATCTGAAAAAGACCATGCATGGGATGTTTATGATTTTAATATTAAAATATAAAATCTTAGTATGTTCCAGGGACGGCGCCAAGGGGGTGCGAGGGTGAGCTTGAGCCCACCCTGCCGCTCACCCAGTTCAAAATGTGCCTTGTGTTTTATATCGTTTTCAATGTATTTAACTTTAATGTATAATCTGGACTTTCCAAGTAATAAGTCTTGTGTTTTATATCATGTAACCCAATGTATTTCTCCCTAGGATGTGTGTGTTTTTTGTCTTCGTAGAAAGATCACAAAATATCATCTGCATGGCCATGAAAATTCAGTTGTTCTCCATCTTTCCAATTACTTAGTTTTAAGCCTCTTTTTCAGGTTTGTGTGGCCAGGGTGCTAATGAGGAGGGTGGATAAGAATTCACTGAAGGAGTCACTGCTAATTGCTCTGCTGTTTGTTTTCTTTACAAAACACGGAATTTCAACACGGAAAGTGGAGTCTAAAGCTACGCCAGCGCTCTTAAAACTGCCCCAGGACAGTGAAACTGCAAGAAGTAGCTAAAGACTGTTTTGTAGGAGAGGAGTGCAAGGCAGAGTTGCTGGCTTGAAGGAAGGAAGTTATAGAGGGAGGAGGTATTGTGTCTGCGTGGCACGACGTTAAAACTTGATTTAGATTTAAAAAACATTTTCCTTTAAATTTTTCAAGTACAGTACTATATGTTCGTAAGCAAAAATGCAAAATTTTGAAAAGTAATATAAGACAGTGCACTCGCAGCAAGAAAAAAAAAAAAAAAAGTTGAAGGCGACATTCTAGTAACACTTGTATCTTACACCAGTGGCATAACTAGTCAGATCTGTGTGTGTTCAGGTGGAGGGGGCAAGGATTGCACAAATTCCTTTGTAGTGGGTAGTAAAAAGCATTTAAAATTAGTCCTTCCAGTGTTTCGTAAAAAAAGAAAAAAAAATGCTATCAAGCTTGCCCTAGCAAAAATAATACTCGCCCACCCATCGCCCATCCTCATTTCAAACGCTAGCGACGTTCCTGGTATGTTGGTAGATATGGAAATATAACACTGTGAAAGAGGAACCCAATTTTGACCAGTCGGTGATAATATGAGAAGTTATTGTAGGAATAAATAATTATAATATTCATATGGCATATTCATATGGCACTCCCATATGCTTCAACCGAAGCACTTTGTCACAATGTTTTTAATTAATTTGCTTTAATTAATTTGCGGGTTTAATGACCACCATGAGCAACTTGATGGGTCATAAACAGTTGCCTTTCCGTAATTTAGGGCCACTGGTTTCAGGGAAGGGAGAGAGCCAGTACTGCAAGAGAAACACAACATCCATGCCTCACCAGGATTTGAATCCAGACCCATCTCGTACAAATGGTCAGAAACCAGTTCTTAGACCATTGTGCCACAGGGGTAGCCTTGGTTTGTCATGCATTTAATTGAAGAGATATTGGATGTTACTTTTTGGTATGTTGTTCAAGGCTCTACTTGAACTTCCAGTTGGCAGATTGAAAGTACAGGCATTGAATTTGAGGTCAGATGCCTTCCAGTCATTTCCTAGTCATGTTTGATTTGGAACATATATATGATGATCTTGCAGGCTGTGGATTCTTGAAGAGCTCGTTGAGCAGTGTTAGTAGTATGAGGATGCTCATCTGGTTGGAACACAGCATTATTCGTATCCTCTCAAAATATGGTGACCACCAGGTTTATGACATTTTCAACTTAATGGGCTGTCACACTGCCCTCTAAATGCAAATTGTTGTACATTGTTGTACATTCATTGTTGTTTTTTTCTCCTTTGTTTTGTAGGAAGTCACTGGTCTTCCTCAAGAGGAAATATATCGGTAAGTGTGTTTTTGACAAGTATTTTTTGGACGTAATTGAAGGATTTTATTTTTATTATTGTTGCTATTACTACTGTTTCACACGTTGTATACGATAATGTTTTTTGGTGCTGGATGCCATGCAATAAACGTCAAACATAATATTTTTATCACTATATCAAACTAAAAAATTAAATGACGTTGAAAACAGAGCAAACTCACCCCACTGCTGTCTAAGGTTGTTATCTCTTGTTCACCAAACAGTACTCATATTCATGCCCTTGGTCTATCTATTCGGTACCTTTTCTCATCATTTCTACAAGATGGCTGACTGTTATGCCATCATGTTTGGTGTTGTCTTAGCAGCATCTCTTTATGAGCTTGACGAGCCAACATTAAAAAATTTGAATTTGAAATAAATTCTTCGCAACCAAAGGTTCAAAAGAGCAGCTGTTAATTCAAAGCGAAAAGTAGACTATTTACTAAAATCATTGATTTGAATTTACAATACAAAGTCAACCTCGTGAAATCATGGAGCAGAAACAAAGTAATGGAAATATTAAAAACCAATAAAATCTTAAAAGCCTCTATAAACGTTGAAAAAAGCAAACTTCGCATCCAGCCCTCAAACGCAACCAGACTAGTTTCGACAGCATATCCTTTGCTGTCTTCATCAGTGGTCATACATGCCAACGTTATGGCCGGTTCTACTACATGCAATGTCGGTCTTCTTCAAGAATCCCCCTGAAACTTGTTGGCACACGTAATCGCATCTCATTGCCCAGTTTGGACACACGTCCCAGCCTGAAGTCGCTCCATGGCTCCATCTAGTGGCAGTCCCAGGATTGTTAAAATTATCTTGCAGCAGTTGTTCATTTATGCTGTATTTTTTTTCTCTCATTTTATTTTTCTTTTGTTTATTATTGCTCTGTTCTATTAAGATTAAGTACTTCCATTCCTTTGGTCGTGAAGAATTTATTTCAAATTCAAAACTTTTAACATTGGCTTGTCAAGCTCATCAAGAGATGCCATTAAGACACCAAATAGGATGGCACCAACAGTCAGCCATTTTGTAGAGATGATGAGAAAAGGTGCCAAATATATAAAACGAGGGCGAGAATCTGGGTACTGTTCAGCAAATAAGAGATAACAACCTTAGACAGCACTGCTGTGAGTTTGCTCTGTTTTTAACGGGTTTTTTTTTGTTTGTTTGATACAGTGATTTATAATAATATTATATTCAATGTTTAATTGCATGGTGTCCTGCACCAAAAAACATTATCATATACAATGTGTTAAACAGTAGTAATAGCAACAATAACCTATTGTTTGAATAAAATTATGGTACAACGTAATGCTTATACACTATCTACCAACAAGTAATTGGACACCTCTGCAATCGACGATATCTGCGGTCCTGATACAGGTCACGGCCGCCGCCATTAAATATCATGTGGGAAACAACAACGCAACCAGTTGCATGCAAGATGCCACACAGTTCGGAGCTCTCTGATTTCGAGAAAGGTGTAATCGTCGGGTGTCACAGAAATGACCGATCCATACGTGACATATCCAGTGAGTTGAAGTACCCAAAATCGACAGTGGCCTATGTGATTGGCAAGTGGAAAATGAGAGGTGACTGTTGGAATGTGCCCTGACCCGGCAGACGCACAAAACTGGGAGTTAGAGACCGATGGGTGCTGGCCAGAGAAATTCGGAAGAACCGCACCAAATCAATGGGCCACAACATCCGCAAGAAGTTTCGACAGACATCCGGGAATGTTCTTTCGATGAATAGCATCCATAAGGAAGCCCATCTGCTTGGTTATCATGGACGTGCTGCCGCCCACAAGCCTTTGATCACCAAGTCCAATAGCGCTGCTCGGCTAATGTGGTGCAAATAACGTTGACAGTGGACCGTTGAACAGTAGAAAGAGGTTCTCTGGAGTGACGAATCAAGGTTCGCCCTCTACCGTTCGGATAGCAGGGTCTGGGTTTGGCGTCGGCCTGGAGAACGTCTCCTGCCGGTATGTATTGTGCCAACTGTGAAGTTCGGCGGCGGTGGAATTATCCTATGGGGGTGTTTCTCCTGGTATGGCACGGGACCCTTGGTCGCAATTCCTGGTAGACTCAACGCCGAGACCTACTACACCATTTTGGATGACCATGCGCTTCCTACGTTGTGGCAGTTTTACGGGGTGGACCCATGTTACTTTCAGGATGACAATGCCACCTATCACGTTGCGAGGTCCACCATGGCTTGGTATGGTGACAATGGGGTTAATCAAATGGACTGGCCTGCGCAGAGCCCGGACCTTAAACCTATCGAGCACCTCTGGGACGAGTTGGAGCGTCGAGTCAAGGGGTGCCCCCACCGTCCGAAATCGGTGAAGGAACTGACCTGTCTTCTCCAAGCCGAGTGGAAGAAAATACCGCTAGCTGTCGTACAACGTCTGGTTGAGAGTATGCTCCGGAAGGTCGCAGCTGTAATCGCCGCTCGTGGAGGCTCCAACAACTATTGAAGGTGAATAAACTTCGTTTTCCTTTGCTATCACATGTGTCCAATTACTTGTTGGTAGATATTGTAGTTGTTGGTCCAATAATAACCATAATGAAATTATAGTAATTGAAGGAGTTTTCTTCTGCATTTTTGAAAATTGTGAGTTGTGGTTGATGTTAATCCAAGCTTCCATCTAATTTTTACATCTGACAGAAAAGTACAATTACATTGGACCATACAAAAATATTAATCGTTGACTGAGCACAGAATGGCATTCTGTCGTGAAGGCTTTTGTGAAATTTAAATCTGTGAAAATATTTCAATATTTGTCAATATTTTATACTAAGGGTAAGTGCTGCATGAGTTCAACTGGTGTTAGAAATAATTGAGTGAATCTCCCTTTATAACCGGCTTCTCATATTGTGCTGATAAGCAAAATTGTATGTATATCTTTCCACTAAAAAGACACCAAATTGTGGTCATTCTACAGAACCCAAGAAAAGTTCAAACCTGGTTTTCCCTTGAGCTTTGCAGTGCATTGGATTCCAACTCCTGGGCAATGCAAGTTTCAAGTTCTCAGAAGAGATGGCTACGTGGTGATATTATTTTATGCCATTAATAAAACATTAATGGCATAAAATAATATCACCACAACAGAAAGCATAGATATTTTTCAAGGCTTTGAACATATTGATTTCTTCATACACGTTGGAAGAAGCTATTCTAGAAGGGAATGATATAGTGTGTAGCATAAATATAGAGGCAGAACAAATTCTTGAATAAAAAAAAACAGCAACGAGCTAAAATGTACACCTCATATTTATAGCAAAAATAGCATAGGACACACAGCTGTACAATAGTTTGACCGAAACATAACAATTCCAACGCCAAGTACAAGAAAAAAACAAAAATATGCTGTCTCAAAAATATAAAGACTTACTAGTTATGAGCACCTCCGGTACGAATAGTGGAGCCGTTGTTCCGAATAGCACTGAAAACCCGATTGGACACGCTGTCCACCAAGTGATGAAAGTGTTCTGGACGGAGTGCATACCAGCTTTGTTCAATCTGCTCTTTCAATGTCACCACACTTGAGAACTGCCATCCATTCGCTTACACATCACGAGCTAGGATAAGGTTCTCGATAGGGTTCAGATCTGGACTGAGAGCTGGCCAATCCATTACGGTCACATGATGATTGTTAAACCAGCTTTTCGTAGATGCAGACCGATGGATAGAGGCATTGTCTTGCTGGAACAGAAAATCAGCACCCGCTAGAGTTTCGGCAAATGGTAGAAGGTGGCAGCTGAGTATGTCCTGATACGTTTCGGAGTTTTGCCTGCCTTGCAGAAAAGCGATATCCGTTGTTCCATTGAATTCAAAAGCTTCCCACACCATCACAGATTCCCCTCCTTTCTGTCTGCTGAAGAAGGTGCGTGGCTCGCGTCGTAAATGATGCCAATAGCAGTTCCAACCGTCAGGGCCGTCCAGGTTGAACTTTTTCTCATCGGAGAAAATAGTTGTGATCCACTCGTCTGTCCAGTGCATGTGGCTGTTTGCCCATAACAATCTAGCTTCCTTGTGGCGCCGCATGAGGTGTGGCAGACGGTGCATTTTACGGAGCACAATGTTGCGACTTTCCTTGATTCGTCGATGAACTGTGTCCTTTGAGACGGTGACACCAAGAGTCCGAGAAACTTGACATAGTGATATCCTTTGGGATGAAACTAAACGCATGATGGCACAATCATCTTGTTTGGTTGTTATTCGAGGCCTTCCAAGCCGTTTTCTGGCAGTTTACGCACCACGTTTCGATAAAGTCTTATAAATGACTGCCCTACTCCTCCCCATGGCTTTACAAATTTTCGCTACAGGCAATCCATTTGCTCTCAGTCTCCAAATCTTTTTTGCACCTCCTCACCAGAAAGTTGACTGTTACATGGCATTTCGGCAAATAAATGTCTGACGACAGGTCCGCTGTCTTTTGTAGGCTGGACCGAATTATGGCCAATGCGCGTGCGTACAACATGCTAATTTGTACATCTCATTTGCATGTGGCTACTTTACATAGTTGTCTTTATATTTATGAGACACCTAAAATTGTACTATTTCACTTTGTGGTGTTCTTTTCACACAATCCGGTCATCTCAACTGATCGAAACGTTTGTTGTAGGGTAATGTCTAATTAGGTACCACTTCAGCTTCCTACCTATATTCGCATTGCGTTCACGGCGCAAAGTCGACTCTCTATATTTATGCGACGTACCTTAGTTTGAAATTTTAGGAACATCGCAATAGACGTTAAAAAGTTACAGAGACCCAATGGATTAAATTGGTCATTACAGGTTCTTTTCTTCTTCTTGCTGCAGTTGTAATTTAAAGGATTGATCTGAATTGGTTTATGAAACCTTAATAAAGTCATCAACATGTTCATTAGTTTAGCAAAAATATACATGAACAGTTAAATATTTTTTTCCTTTATATGTTGCACTTTTGCTTTTACTGCTCTTAAAAGAAATGATTTGAAATACGTTTCTTAACTAACTGCCTTTTAATGTTATATGAACTGTTTTAGTGTTTCAATGATGTATTGAAGTATTGTTGCATTAATGTGAAAATTTAAGTGAAGCTCTATATTTATAGATAGGTTCATTTAGGGTTAATTATTTACATTTACTTAATAAAACATTCTGAGTAAAAATCTAGAAAGAATATCTTTTTAAAATGCCCAAACTCAGAAGTTTTTGCCAAATTGTAAGAATGCAGGTACTTAGAAGTGTGAGATTTTTTCTACCCTGATGTCCAAAATTAATGTAACAAACACAAAATCGTGATTAATGCAAAATCCACACAATAGAGCTTAATGGTAGATAGTTACGAACATACTACATCGATAATGCAACAATACATGACAGAAAAGGAATGCCATCACTGCATGAGAAGGGAGCATGCACATGACAGCATGGCTGTCCAAAAGTGATGCAGCAAGTCGCGTGGATTTCAAGGGGATAAAAGGGAATGTGATAGCCCGAACAGTGATACAGCTAGCACAATGAGCCCTCATGCTGTTTACAAGGCTGTGAATGAGAGTAAAGGGCAATATGTGCCTCTCTTCCACCAAGGCACATCAGAGTTCTGGGAGGGGGCTGCCAGCTTGCGATTGTTCTCTCCACGACATCCCCGTTGTGCGTTAAAAGGTTCAGGTCCAGAGATTTTGCTGGCCACTCCATCCTGTGAATATCCTTGTTCTCCAGGTATTCGCCAATTAGCCGAGCCCTATGGGGACGGTCATTATCGTCCATAAAAAGAAACTTGGGAGCCAACAGCTCCGCTCAGAAGTCGTCATACATAGGGCTCTAGGATGTCATTCCTGTAGCATGCAGCAGTCATGGTGACTTTAAGAAACATGTGCAGTGGCCTGTGTCCATCCAGCATAATGCCAGCCTAAATTAGGAGTCCTTCCCCACCATAGTGGTCAATTTCTTTAATGTTGGAGGGAAGATTTTGGCTTTCTGCTTCTTTCCAAATGTACCCACATCAAGAATTCATGTTTAAGTTGTACTGTGACTCTTCACTGAAGAGAACAGTGGTCGTTAATCAGGGGCTCCTGGGCTGATGTTGCTGGTCCCAATTCAGACAGACCCTTCTGTGTAATACAATGAGTGGGATACAGTACATTCTCCATCTTGCATACAGACCTTTCTTGTGGAGTTTGCTGTAAACTGTTTGTCTCAATATCATGGTTCTCATAGCAGAGGACAGCCCTGCGAGAGTTGCTTGGCTGTCAACTCTCTATGGCAGGTGAGCACTTGGAGACAAATGCTGGTCGTCTTGACTTGCTGTAGCTCATGGGCATCCTTGTTCCAGTTTCCTGGAACTACCTCCAGAGATTCTAGACCACTTACCTCAACATATTCAGCCATCTTGCTACCTCAGATTACGATTTCCCTGCTTTCAATCTACCGATCACCTTCCACCTTAAGGAATCTTCTAAGTGATTATGCAGTGCCATTCTTTTACTAACAGTCCAACTGAAGCTTCAATTGCTGTAACCCACTCAGAACAACATTTACCAAGGTCATGTGCCTGCTAGCTCGATAGTGTATGGTCGTCATTTACATATTTTCATAGGATCTGGCACAATGTTGCTTGGTTATGTTGACTAATCATTTTCCCTTGCACAAGTCTCTGAAAAATCTGTACTATTATTTGTCTCGTTTTGGGCATATTCTCATATTTGTATTTGTCACGTTAATTTTGGACAACAGTTCATATTCTGCAAAGTTCGTGTTTGAATATGCATAAAATAAAGTAGCAATTCTTTGAGCAGATAAATTTGCACAGTATCTAAACATGTGAATGACTGTTAGTGTGAATAATAATCAAATGAAAAACTCAGATTGTTTTTATGAAGTTCTGGTTCTAAGTTTCTATATTCTCAAGTACTTGAAGTTCAACTTGAGTACTTTCAATAGGCTGTATAAGTCCTTTTAATGGGCTTTAGGAACTTGATGTTTAATATGAGTTCTTTCATAAGTCTTTCTTCAATTCTAAAGCTTAAATTGTCTTTTAGGGTGAAACTGTTACTTTAAATTTTACTAACCTGAATTATGTTTTTCATGAGCATATCATCATCTGCTACCAAATCTTGAGCATGAATAGATTACTGAGATGTATTTTTTTATTGTGTCTGGTGTGCAAAAATAGAATAATATTATTAGTGTCAACAGTGGCAATAAGGCTTATTAATGCAAAAAACATTGTGAAAATATTTTCTTAAATATAAAAAAAATTAAGGTGTAACAAAAATTACTTCAGTTTAGCATGGAAGAATTAACTTTCAGCATTGATATAGCAGAACTCAAAATGATTCCACATGGCTTCTTTAATTTTCATTGTCTATTAAAATTGGTGCAGAAACTGTAGCATAATCATGTAAAGCAAATAAAAGCATTATATACCATCGTTTTTGGCAAGGGAGTGAAAAGTAAGACAAAAAACAAAATCACATAACAGCTTGTTTGTCTTTGAGGAGCATTGCAACACACAATTATGAAGATTATAAAATAAATTGCAAACCACTTTGTTTCATGTCTTTCAATAAAATGACAAACACATGCATGCACAAATGGCTGCTAGGAGGTGGAGGTTCAATTTGTATATGCATTGCACTAAACCCTCTTTTGATGATACATCACAAATTTTATAGTATCTGTCTCTTTCTACCATAGGTTTTGTATCTTATGCAGCCATAAGTCACAATTATGCAATACTTAGGGAAAATGGTTTTATAAGAACTGAAAAGTCTCCAATAATCAACACATTCAAACATATCAGGAAAATGCATCTTGTGCTGTTTATCCATTCTTTTTTTTTTCTTTTCTTTTTCTTATGTTTCCTTTAAATTTTGCTAGAGATCTATAACTTTGGCATTCAGTTATAGTGTGTTATTTGTTAAATACTTTCATAACTGCATGGAGTTATCAGAGATAGAAGTGAGTCTCCTTTTTAGTGAAAAGTCTCTTTCTTTCCAACTTCTCTCTTAAAGTGTTTTTGTAATCAAGTCTCCTAAAATCTCTTTTTTAAGGGATTTGTTCTTGAATCGTTTGTCTTTTTTTCTCAAATTTGTTTAACCTTAAGTAATACCGTATAGTGACCCCAATGAAGGTTAACTGAGGTGTGTTTTTGTTTCATTTTTTCATTTGTGCTTTTCTTTTTAATTTGAGAGGTGAGCACTTTTGAAATCTGTGGTCTTAATTTTGTATGTGCCTAATGAAATGTATTTTTATTGTTCCATGCACTTTGAGTGAATCTTAGTGAGAAGAATTGGCAGGAATACACATAACACACAAAACATTAAAAAAATTATTGAAATTTTCATCGCATGCGTAAGTTACGTTGAAAATTATAAGCAGGACATTTCCGTAGCAACTTCTACCTTCATCAGGCGATGAAAGTAGAAGTCACTACTGAAACTTCCCGCTTATAATTTTCAACGTAACTTACGCGTGCGATGACAATTTCAAGAATTCTTTTAAAACTTTGAGTGAAGAATTTTTATGCAAGCTATGACAGTATTAGTATTGATAGTGTAAAATTCAAGAGGAACTAGTTCAGTGTTTTGGTGTTTTAATAGTTCGTTTTACTTAAACATTTTAGTGAAAAAATCTGAGATTTCATTATGTGCAAGTTTTGAGACTTTTGGTTGAAACAAGAAGACAGTAATGGTCACAAACTTTCATTGTGGTGTGTTAAACAGAGTGATTCTGAGGCTTTTTGTAAATTATGTACTGCTGTGATAAATATTGGGAACAAGGGTGTTCACTCATTATTACAGCATGCTGGTGGCTTCAAACATAAGAAAATCTTGTTGGAGGTATTGAATCCAAAACAGATGACTTTGTGCAAGTCAGCTGCAGCATTTAATGTTGGAGAGCAATCTTGCAGCTCCTCTACCAATAGTACTAATCAAAATGCCCAATTAGGGCTAGTGTGTTGAAAAGACAAAGCAACCACTGCTGAAATAATTCTTACCCTCAAACACATTTGCAGCAATTTCTCAGCTAATTCTTCCAGTGACTGGAAGCAAGTTTTGGATGCCATGTTTCCAGGAGTAATTACATCGGACTTCTCTCTTAGTCCAAAAAAGATGCGATACCTTATAAATGATGCACTAGTCATTTATTTTCACGAACAAATGCTAGAAGATTTAGGTTTGACAGTGTTTACTATTTCATTTGATGAAACAACTAATATTGAGAAGAAAAAGGAATTGCAGATCACTGTTCGTTATTGGTCAGAGGCTAGGACTGAAGTTGTTTTGCATCATTTGGAAACAGTTTTTCTTGGTAAAGCTGATGCAGAAACACTTTTTTCTGAAATTTCTTCTGCCATTGATTATGCTAATTTACCACTGAATAACCTGTTAATGATAGGCTCGGATGGTCTCAACGTTAACAAAAATGTGCATAGGGTGTTTAGTGAAGAACTCTTGACAAATAAGGTCCAAAGGATTGGTGGACATTGGAACCTGCCCAATCCACATTGTCCACAAAGCATTTCTCAAAGCTCTTGAAAATTTTGGTGAGGATACTTCCTCTTTAGTGATAAGCATTCATTATTATTTTTGTGACTGACCATCAAGATGGGAAGATTTTGAAGCTATCCAGAATGAACTCAAACTGCCTACACATAAATTCATGAAACATACTACTTCTAGATGGTTAACTTTTGTTGATGCTGCCAAAAGACTGATCAAGCAGCGGCCTACTGCTTTACAGTATTTTTTTGAAATTTGTACCTTCTAAAAAAAAAATAATGACCATCTTCAGAGAAACTTTTGAAAATGTTTTTGTGTTGTTAAAGAACCTGGGATGTTGGCTGAGCTTCATTTTACCCTTTCATCTGCTGAACTTTTTCAGACATTCACTAGAACTTTTCAGGTTGACTGTCCGCTGGTTCATATTTTGTTTAAAGAACTTCCGTCAGTAGTGCAGAAACTAGCCAGTCGCATTTGCCATTTATCTGCTTTAAAATTTTTGTACTCATATGACTGCATAAATAAGAACTTATTTGATCAGAAAAATTTGGTAGAACTGTCTTCTGTTACTGTGTCTGAAGAAGTAAAGAAAGAAGTTTCTTTGCTTGACCAAAAAAATAAACTGATTTTTCAGAAAAATGTCCAGTTGCACTATATTGCTGGTTGTACACACCTTATAAAAAAGGCCATCACGCCTTCATTAAGGCTTAAAAAAGCCCTTGGATGTCTACACAAATCAGAAAGACAGACAGAGAGAAGTTGTTCACAGATTTGACTGTTTCCAAAGCACTCCATTTGGATATTCGTGAAGATTGCCTCCTAGACGAGTGGAAATGTCTTCAGGTGGAAAGTGACGAATCAGATGCCAATGAAATCTAAAAGTATTGGAATCACTTTTTTTCTCTTAAAACGTCTGATGGATTACCCAAGTATCCCATTGTCCCTAACTAGTGGAATCAGCATTATGCCTCTGGCATGGAAATACTGACATTGAGAGAAGATTTTCATCCTCCAAGTTTATTCTTGATGATTGTCCACAGATGTCTGTGAGAACACTTAATTCAGTTCTCATTATAAAAAATGGAATAAAAGTATCCCTTCCTTTGTACCAATTACTAAGAAACTTATATCATTGGCACAAAATGCTCATTAACATTACCAAGCATATCTGGAGGAACAATGGCATCAGAAAGAAAAAGTAGAGCATATGAAGGTAAAAGAGAAAAAAATGAAAGAAAGAAGAAAAACAAAGTCTCAAAAAAGAAGAAAGTTCTGAGAAAGAAATTCAACACTTGGAATGTACACTTAAAGAGAAGAAGAAGAACCTTGAAACCACTAGCGAATCAGCAGATGTTAGGCGGCTAGGTTGCTTGGCAATGTGTTTTGTAGCTGAATAATTCTGATGGCTTATTCAGACACTTTCGTAATCACTTTTCTGTTTTTTGTGGCAGATGACGAGCATGGGTTGGGACAGGAAAGTTATAGATGCATGCAAAAACTTTAACTAAATTATTCCTCATGCAACTCTGAGGAAGTTATGTTAATTATAATAATATTTTTGTGGGCTTTACACTTGCATCTATGGCTTTGCAGAAACCTATTTCCAACTAGGTCTTTGTGGAAGTGAGAAAATGCAGAGTTTTGCTGGTCCTTGATAAAGCCAAGGCTCGGCATTCTCGACACTTTCTATATTCAGGTTGCTATTACTTTATTTCCTTTTTACTCATACCTGTTAGTTTTTGAGTATTTCCTAGTTGTTTTAGTACCAGATAAAGATTTTTTTGCATCTGTCTCTTCTTAATAGTATATATATATATATATATATCATCATCATCACCATCATTGTCAACCATTATCAATCCACTGCTGGATGAAGGTCTCCCCAAGTTTCCTCCACAATGGTCTGTCTTGTGCCAGTCTCCTCCATGTCACTCCCGCATACTTTCGAATTTCATCCACCCATCTCCCATGTGGTCTTCTTCTGGGTCTTTTCCTGTCCCTTGGAATCCAATCTAAAATTTCGGCTGTCCATCGATGGTCTGTCCTTCTGGCAGTATGCCCAGCCCATTGCCATTTCAGGGATTTAACTCTGATCATGATGTCTTCCACTCTTGTCATTTTCCGGATCCACGAGTTCCTCTTCTTATCTCTCCTGGTAACACCAAGCATGCACCTCTCCATGCTGCTTTGAGTTGTCTGCAGCCTTTGTATGTCTCTTTTAGTTAAGGTCCACGTCTCTGTACCATACATAAGCACTGGAAGGATGCATTGATCAAACACTTTTCTTTTAAGACATAATGGCATATTGCTCTTGAAAATTATGCTGTTTCTTCCAAAAGCTCTCCAGGCAAGTTTTGTACGCCGATTAATTTTTTCATCAATGTGACCCTCACTTGATATCTGCTGTCCAAGATAAACGTACGTGTCTGTTATCTCCAGCTTTTCTCCATCAATCGATAAATCTTCATTTTTTGTAAAAGCATATCTCCAGCTTTTCTCCATCAATCGATAAATCTTCATTTTTTGTAAAAGCATTGAACATCACTTTTGTCTTCTGAAAGTTCATTTTTAATCCCACTTCTTTACTTTTGTCAGCAAGTTCCTGGATCATACTCTGCAGCTCTTATGGGGTAGTTGCAAAAATGACTATGTCATCAGCAAAACGAAAGGTGGGTTAGATAATCTCCATTAATCTTTATTCCTTTGTTTTCCCAGTTCAGTGATTGAATGACATTTTCCAATGTGGCATTAAAGAGCTTTGGAGATATGTATCACCTTGTCGAACGTGGAAAGAGCGATGTATTTATTTATTAACTGTCGCCACGTATTTGGAGTATTTTCACCTTGGATCTCGCCCTTTGAATTTATCTGCTATAATATATATAGCTAGTGCCGTTAATGCCCACCAGATGGAGACGTCTCAGTAGCTGAGCCCATCTTACGGATTTATGATGTCAGAAGCTGACTTAAAAATACACATAGCACCGTGGATTGTTGGCCACCGTGGCGTAAATGTAATGCACTCGGCGCGATATCGAAAGTTCTGTTGGTTCAATTCCACAGCAGTCGGCTGAAAAACAATTTTTCGGTTGCTGTGTGTTTCTGGAACGTGGAAAGAGCGATGTATTTATTTATTAACTGTCGCCACGTATTTGGAGTATTTTCACCTTGGATCTCGCCCTTTGAATTTATCTGCTATAATATATATAGCTAGTGCCATTAATTCCCACCAGATGGAGACGTCTCAGTAGCTGAGCCCATCGTACGGATTTATGATGTCAGAAGCTGACTTAAAAATACACATAGCACCGTGGATTGTTGGCCACCGTGGCGTAAATGTAACGCACTCGGCGTGATATCGAGAGTTCTGTTGGTTCAATTCCACAGCGGTTGGCTGAAAAACAATTTTTTGGTTGCTGTGTGTTTCTGGAATGTGGAAAGAGCGATGTATTTATTTATTAACTGTCGCCACGTATTTGGAGTATTTTCAGCAGAGAATCTGTTCTTCAGTTCCAACTTGAAGGTATTATGGTGTTTTTTAAGGTTGGTTATGTGAATACATTTTGTTTGTCTTATGAGCTTGCCACGTTCGAGTTAAGTGTTGAGGTGCATCTTACATCTCACCAATCTATGGTCACTAAACCCTTCTGCCTCTGCATACTCGACGAGAGTATTTCCACGCTGGTTTCTGTTGCCGTGACCGAATTTACCTACAGAAGTTTCATTCTGTTGTCGTTGCCCTATTTTTGCATTGAAATCTCCCATAATTATCTTCAAGTGCTGCTTACCTTTATTATTTAGATCACGAATTTCCTCATAAAATTCTTCAATTTCTTCTTCAGGATGACTTGTGGTGGGTGCATAAGTTTGAATAATCTGAGCCTGGTATCTTCTCGAGAGTTGGATAACGAGTCGTGCAGCTCTGTCAGAGGAACTTTCAACTTCTACAACTCTATCCTTCAGTTTCTTGTTTATTATAAATCCAACACCACTAGTTCTGCCAGTATCTGTCCCACGATAGTAGAAGAGATGTCCACTTTTCAGTTCAATGAGATCTTCTCCTTTTCTCCTAACCTCACTTAGCCCGACGATGTCCCACTTGATCCTTTGTAGTTCCTCTTCCAATTCAAGAAGCCTTGAATCAGAAGATAGGGAGCGTCCATTATATGTAGCCAAGGTCAGCATCAGATGGCAGCCTAGTCCGGTCCTCCGGGGATTCTTAGCACCCTCTGCCTTCATGTCGCACTGGCCACTGCCTTGGCCAGGTACATTCCAGCTGCCGGAGACTGAGGGCCAAGATTTAAGTTGTAGAGTCATTTTGGAGGGGTTTGGCCATAACTCACCACGCTGGCCAAGCGGGTTGGTGAGTGTGGGATAGCATTTCCTCTAATCCCGATGGTATAGTCATACCGCTATTGGCGGTCTTCAGAGCCCCTTTAGTGGGAACAGGATGCACCACGAGAAGGCGGGGTTGACATTTGTCAAGGAGAGGCTGTGATGTTACGCACCACATGACCTTACATTCCATATGTGTGTGTGTGTGTGTGTGTGCGCGCGCGCAAAACGTATCTGCAGTGTACTTAAATTTTGTGCATAGGCTATTTCCATTGACCGGAAAGCTACTTTTTAAAAGCAGCTAGCTACTACTACAACTACTTTTTCTGAAAAGTAGCTAGCTACACTACTTTTTTCAGAAAAGTAGTGACCTTTGCTACTTCTTAGCTACTCTTTTACCTTTAGGTTTTAGTTAAGGATACAAATTCTGAGGATGATCTTTGTATGCACATTCTTACTTATGACATTAAGAGCTAAATGCCGAGGCCAATAGCACAAATAATTTAACTTTACATTTATCTCTTAGCTCTGATCATCATGTCACGCATTTCAACATATTAATCCCAAAGCCATAGATTTCTGAGGGTTAAAATGTGTAAAAATACTGTTAAAAGGTGTATGATTTGAAGAGTAGATGGTAATTTATCCACAGCTCCACAGGGAAGGCTTGTCCATCGTCTAGTTTTTATAGTTTTCTGTACATGCCATTCTTGTCTACTAAGCCACCTCAGTTGCTGAGGGGTCAGATACACAAACGTTGAATTATTCGTCCCAGATAAGACCAAGTTTGTGTCCTGGATGAGGTAAGAGTCAGTTGTGTGTATGTCTAATGGCACTGTGGTTCTCTCTCTTCCCTGAAACTTGCAGCTGTAAATAGGATTGAGTGACTGCTTTTAGCTCTTAGAGTTGCTCGTGTTGGTCATTAAACTCGGAAACAAAACAAAAAACCTTGTCTGCAAACAAAAACGCTGCATTTACTCAGTGTATTTTTAGAAGGATGTTGTGTTCCAACGTGTAATATGTATTAGAAACTTGTAGGTGAAACAAAAACCACTCCTTCACATCTAGTAAGAGGAAAATTTTGCATCCACATTTCCACAAATGTGTTTGTGGGTAAGTTGCACCATTTTTGCTATGTGAATTTTTTAAATACCATATGTTCAGCAAGCAAAGGGTTTAAGTAAAAAAAATTAGCTAACAGTTTGGCTGGATTTCACAATGTAAGTCAAGTAATGTGATTGGAAGCAGGGTACACTCAGCCCCTGCTCAGCCAGGAAATCTGAAAATGTCACATGGTATAACTTTTTTTACTTTTTGTTTTTAACGTAGCACAATTTTTAGCAAAATTTTCTGCTTCAAGCTACTTTATTTTGTTGCTACAACTACATTTTTCTATTTGTAGTGATGCTACATATAGTACTGCTGTAAAAGTGGCATGCTACAGTAGCAGCACTACTTCCTCCAATCACTGGTTATTTCACTGGTGTTTTGCTTCATGTTGTATCTTAGTTCACTTTATCATACTTAATGCTCTGAAAGTCACTCTGTGATATTTGAAACTCTGACAGTATGTATCATCTTGCTCTGAGCAGCTACGTGTAAAACCAAGGTGAGATATGAGTGTTGTCGTTTTTCTTTTGTTCTGGTTCCCTCTCTTCACTAGAACCAGTAATACTAAAGATGGGTAATTATTCTTGTACTTTATTCTTGTGGAAATTGTTAAACAATCAAAAAGAAACAAAAAGTGTTTTGTATTATTATTATTATTATTATTATTATTATTATTATTATTATTTTGTAATTTTAGCATTTCAATTATTTGTGAATTGTTCTGATGCCTCATTTGGTGTTTAAGTGATTTCTGCAAATGGATTTCATCTGATTTAAAGGATCCACACCCGTTTCATGGCACTTGCACCAGACATTGTGAAAGCGGATAAATTTGCGAGGTTACCTAAGGAAAGAATTGTTACTATGCCTGAACTAAAGGTGAGTTTTTTTCTTTATTCTATGAGCATCCCTTTTATTCACTGTTGAAATATTTATTTCAATTTTCCTGCTTAAGAGTAGTTCAGTTTGTTTTGTGAATTTTCAACTAGTAGTTCATAAAGTTGGAAACTTTGGATGGATGGCATCTATTGGAAACTTCTTCATACACAAGTGGTGTTATTATTACTTTACTTCAGAGATTTCACTCTTATCCTTTAGCTCATATTACATTTTTAAATATATATTTTTTTCACATTGTGTAGTGATATTTTTACTCTTAAGTTTTTTGTGGCTTTCAGAAAGTTGATTATTCAGACACCCCCCCCCCCCCCATCCTTTTTTGCAGATGTTCTAAAGCCACAAAATAATAATTTGTTTTCACTTTCTTTCATGTGCACTAAAATGTACTGGTTAAAGATACTCAGAAATTCCACTGCTTGTTTGGTTGGAAATAATTCAGAAGAGTTTATGAGTATCAGATTTTTGATTAGATAAACTGCTGTTTTCCACACAGCATCTGAAGTCTTAGGATTCATTCAGATTTTTATTACCCTAAGTGTAAGAACAGTGCTCCAAGGTTGTCAACTTGCAAAATGTATATAGGGCCAAAAGTTGTTTGGAAGAAAAGTGTTGTCTAACTGCAGTAATGAGGCATGGCCTTTTCAACAGTATTACCACATTCTTACAACAGGAAATGTAAGAGGTAATGCAAGATAATAAAAGGCTATTAAAATGATATTTTACTATCATAAGCTTTTTCTAATCACTGAAGTTGAGCTTTTCTTTTGTCTGCAAGATTTCTTTTAAGTTATTTCTCTTTTCTGTTTGTTTGTTTGTATTTTTCATTTTTCAGCATAGATCTTCATATTTTTCTTTTCAAAATTTTTCTTTAGAAAAGCATGAAACACAGCCACACAAGCACTTTAATTCATAACATTAATATTCAAAGGGTTGACATTGATAAAGCATGACTGTTCATTCTAGTTGTTCCAAACATATCTTTTAAAATATAAATAAATAAAAGTAGCTCACTTGATAATAATAAAATAGTTATTATATACAGTAGGTAGCTCATAAGATGAACTTGAGGAAATCAAAGGAAAAAGAATATGATTTACAACTTAAAAGATGTTGTGTAACCAAATCCTGATATCTTAACAGTGAAAGTATCCTCTCTGTGTGTTAGAGACTACCTGAGGGTTCATACATTTTCTCCAGCTTTGCATGCTATTGCACTTGACAGAACTTGCAATGCTTCATAGCCACTCTCAGAAGTGGAAACACGATCATCAATGTTCCTTTTTTTCACAAGAATATCAGCACACAGTAACTTCTTCATAGGTAATTTGCATTGCATTACTGTTTCATATTTGAATGAATTATTGTTAGCTACTTAAAACTGTTCCCAGTGGTAGTGTTGGATACTAACACACTTCACCATTGTCTAACTCAAAAGTGAAATGCTAATTTCTGTAAAGTAGATTTAACAATGGAAGAAATATGCCTATGCTGGGATAGATTGAGAAAAACATTATGTTGTTCCTATATGCATATACAGTAAGCTAACACCATGTCATGCAGTTGTGGTGTCCTGTGAATTGAATGATGAATTAATGAAAGAATTTCGGCAATGGCTCTTCAAATCCTTTCCTGCAGAGCAAATACAGGGCTAACATCTCATGTGAAAAATTTGGACAAGACATGGGTATCATGTTGTTCCATTAGTTCTGGTTCTCTGCCTTCTTGGAACTTTCAACCTGAAATTAAAAGTCACTTGTAATATTAGATGTTAATGGTTAAATGTAACCTCAAAAATGGAATGTTGAAATTCCCTGCTGATTCTTTATTGCTTGGGAAAAATTACATCCCATTACTTAAAATGCATGAAAATATAAAGACCCAAAATGTTGAACTCTCAGAAAAGTGTAGTATCATTAGCTCCTCAAGACAAAATCTGCAGATGCTGGAAGTTGCAATTAATTCAGCATCACATATTAGTCTTGATTAGATAAGGAATGTAAGTTTTACCATTTGTTGCTAATGACAAAAGTTCTTTAATGATGTTGTGCCTCCGAGTGACAGTGGCATGGGCTTGGTTGTTTTCAACCTGTATGAAAATTGTGTTCCGTTTATTCATTATTTTAAACATCAAATGAAAAAATGAAAAGTAAAATCTACTTATTGTAACTCTGGTTTAAGTTTAAGCACTCGATCATCACCACACTTTGGAATACAGTCTATTAAATTTCATCTGTGTGTCTCTTAGAATGAAAATGTAACAATTTAAGAACTTGATTAAAAGCAATTATGAAAAATTGAAAACTTTAAGAAGCTGAATGTTTCCTGCTTTGCCAAGTCTTCTTGATCCACATACTTATGCCATATTGGTGGTGCATTTGGGCTGTTTGTCCTTTTCAGAGCAGGGTTATATCTCCTTCCTTCTTTCTTTCTCTTCTGCAGCTGTGTTTCTCAGGGTTAAATGGGAAACTTCCCAGTGACACAGCTCTTATATGACCTTTGTCAGTTGGCATTTCACTTATGTATGTGCAGGGGTTGTTCTACTTGATTGTCAACTGAAATGTGCTATCTGCAGGGGCGGATTGGCCCACTAGGACACCAGGACATTTCCTGGTGGACCACTTGGTAAATGGGCCATTTTCTCGAAATCTTTTATTCTAAATTTTTTAACGAACAAATAATTATTTCACTACTTATGAATAACAATTGGTAACTTCATTTGTGCTTTATATCTGTCTAAAAAGTTATTTTCTTAAGAACAAAAACGTTTCTCGCTATCTATAATGTGGGCATTTGCTCTGAAAAGGCGTAGCAAAGTTCTCTGCTCTTATGCGAGAAAAGTGCAGCTGGACCAAGTACACTGTTACAAATTAATTAAGCAAAAGCTAACTACAGTTAGATGTAGGTCATTGGACTTGGAGCCAGCATAACTGGTAGGTTCTAACCATCCTTTTGTAATTTTGACGGAGACACTAGTACCCACTGTGATCACCCATCATCCCCACACTCTTCCCCACATATATATAAAGTGATTATCAGGCAGAGATATTACAAAAACAGTGTCTTGCCATCATTTGTCTTAGAAGTAACAACGATTTACCACAGAACTGGTTTATATGGGTCAAACTAATGGGTCTACTGAAGGAGGACATACTAATACAATAAATTGAGGTACCAATAGGGTAACTGATAATACAGTAGATCAGTGACGACATACATCCAAAAATTTATTGCGTTGAAAAATTGTTGTGTGTCATGTACACATTTTGAACGCTCTGATTAATAGTGATTAAGTTGCAACTGGGGTCTCCAAGAGACTTCTGATTTTTGTCAAAACCAAAATTTTCAAAGTAAAAAGTTGTCTGGTACAACACATCATTTTGAATTATATATATAAAAGATCAGCACTTCAATTCTATATAAGAAGAGCTTTAACCCACTCATGTAATAAAAATAGAGAAATGGTTGAAATTAACTGGATAACAGAAACTGCTATGAAATTTGGATACAGGAAAAAGATTATTGAAGAAATACTTGAAAATACAAAAAAGTCTTTCAATAAAAATAACACTAAACACAAAACTGAAATAAAATTTGCGGGTAAATTTCCCTACATTCCTCCAATAACGAATATACTAAAGAAGGAATGCGCTAAAGAAAAAATGATACTAGCGGAAACTGTTATAGATAGCGATACCATATTAACAACAGGAAATGAAAGAAAATCAATGCTTGATAGAGCTGGTGTCTACTTTATAGACAATAAAAAATTCTACAGAAACAAAAAGAAATGGAGACAAAAATAAAATATATATCAGAAGTACTAAAAGAAGATTTAAGACCAGATTAAATGAACATGTATCCAACTCGAACAAAAAAGAGAACAAAACATCATTAATACAGCATTGCATAGAAAATGAGGCTATTCCAGATTTGTATGAAGCAAAGTTATTAACATCACATAAAACAAAGAATCAAATATTAACATTGGGGGCAGTAATAATTGAAAAACTAAGGAAGCAAATTGTAATAATAACAACCCAATGAATCTTCCATACACTTGGAAATATCTTATTGAAAAATAAAAAGAAAATAACAATAATAAAAATAAAAAATACAAAAACAGAACAACATATAAATCTATCAACAAACAGATTGGAACAACTAATGAATTGGAATCAGAAGAAAATTCAAATGTGATCCAATTGAAAACGAACACGACTAATGATGTGGAATGAAACCAAAAATAGAATGCGCAATGGTTCAACTGACGTGGAACATCAGACTGTACCAGTAGAATTGATGTAGGTGGCCAAGAGACAACATGTATGAGAAATAACTCGTATATACCCACTGAAGATGATTACAAAATAGTAATTGAAACTAGTATGGGAACTTGTGCCACGGGAAGCGGAGATTAAGCCATCATCGATAAAAATATGTTATATTACCAAATTTAACTTGGAAGCTTGTGCCAAGTGAAGCGGAAATTAAGCCATCATCGATAAAAAGATGTCTTATTGCCAATTCAACTCACCATCGTTGGAAGGTTCGAAAGTTTTAACTCTTTTAAAATTCATAAATCATGTATTAAATGACGAATCTGAAATAATGATAATTATTTACTAACTTTTTATCTACATATTGGAAGACTGTCAAATTTACGCTACATTTGAATATCCATATGAAGACTTATTCCATGTCAGTTTGAAGACTTCAAATGCTGAAAATCTAAAATATCTTAAGGAACCTCAAGAAAAAGTGCGAATAACAAGTTAAAATAAAATTTTTTAGTATATATTGTAATATTGACATTTCCCGTGCTCATTTTTATGATAAAATGAGAAACAGTGAATGATATGACGACAAGTTTGTTAACATATAAATAAAATAAATACATCATTTTGAGTGTCGTTTGATGCTACACTCAATCATGAGCAGATTTAGAAAATTATTTTATCGTTAAACTGTTGTTGAGATTTGTTCACGACTGAATTCTTTTCAAAATGCATGTTTTGACAGTTCTCTTTCCCTCAGGATCTAACAGAATTTTTTGTTGTTGTTGTTTTTCATGAGAGAGTGTGTGAGGTGTACCTCTGTAGGTACGTGTGTTTTTGTAATGGACCGCAAGACTAAATTTTCTGGCCTGGTTTGATTGTCCTAATCTGCCCCTGGCTATCTGTTAGGGGTTCATGGGAAAATTATCTCTTTTTCTCTTTAGATGGCATTTTAAGTCCTCTTCATCTTAGTTCAGCACTCAAATTTCAAGGAAACATTTTTGCACAAGCTTTTCTGATTTTCAGCAAAAACTTATCTGTTTTTCTCTTCATTTGCACTTTATCTGCAATGTTTTGTAGAGTTAGTTGTTGGCTAGCTTGTAGAGCTTCCCAAATGTTCATAGTGTTTGACTCTGTTCTGATGGTTGTTAGTTATCCTTATCTTTCAACAATGTGCACCAGGCATTCATTCAGGTTATGATGTTCATACTCACTAGTCTCGTGGCCTTCCCAAACCCTAAAAGATTATGTTATGCAGACTGACAGGACCGCTAATGTGAAAAGTGACCTCATCATTAAATACCATCAGCTTCAAGACATACATATCAACATTTGCTGTTTCAGATAAGATCTGGAAGTATCCCTTAGACCAGCATTTATGATTTGTTATATCTCATGTGATTCTATCATAAAGTTCACATACCATTACGTGACCACAAGGTTCTTCAGGAAGACGCTTTGACGTCTGTAGGTTCTGTTTTACATGTTCTGTAAAGTGGATACAGTCTGTGGTGGTGCATTAACTTATTCAATTAAAATATAAATCGGTTAAAAGTCCTAAAAATGTTACTAACGGAAGTGCGTGTTCAGTCCGACATCAGTAGTTATTGAGAGTTTCTTTGCCCAAAGTTGTATCTTGCTTCAATACGGTCAGTTGTTAGGGTTAGCTCGAGAGCTATTTCGTCATAAGTTGTACCCTACTTCGGTTATGTCCAGATGTTAGGATTAACTCCGTTCTGGCTGTGTCGACATCATATTGAATGGGTAATGGTTTCCAGATAATAATTAAAGATTCTTGAGTTAAGAGTTACTATTTACATACCACTTGAAGTTCCACATCGTACTTGGCCATTAGGGCTATCTTGTCAATGCTGTACTGTCGTAGAATTGCTGAGGAAGTCTTCAAGTTAGGTCAGATTCATAAAAAATTTAAAAGCTTCAAAAGATTCCAGTTAAAATTGTTATATACACCACCTCATACCGTCCACAGTCTCAATCGCCGGACGCGCATTTCTCCTAGGCTCTACCCTGGCGTTTTCAACGGAGACTTCACACCCTCTGTTGAAGTCTGCTATCTGAAAGTCTCGTGTCCACAGTGCGCATGTTCCTGATGTAACCCATTGCGAATGCCATCTAGTGTCAGGTCACATCAACTTCATCTTCACCTATGCCATTCTCACCCTTCCTTTTTCTCTTCCTCTCTATATTCAATTTCTTCTCAGTTTCGATCAGGTTCCTCCAAGCATACGAAAGGTCGTATGGTCTGTTATTATTGCAGTTAAATGGTTTGGTCTTATTTATTAATACTGCTTCTGCTACTTGTATTGTTCTCATATTATTCTGCTGGTTTAATATTGCAATTCCTTTGCAACAGGGTACACATTGATTATCCAAGCAGAAGTTTTTTTATATCTTATTATTCTGCTGGTTTAATATTGCAATTCCTTCCCAATAGGGTACACATTGATTATCCATCCTTTTTCACGCTCCACGTGAAAAAGGATGGAGTCTTACAATACTTAGACATATTACTATCTCATAAACAGAATAACATCGAATTCCAAATATGTAGAAAACCTGACAACAACATTAATATCATTCCTGAGAACTCTCACCACCCAGCATCTTACAAATTTGCAGCTTTCTGATCATATATTAATAGAGCGTTTACTCATACATCTAACTCCCAACTACTAAAAAATTAATTGAATTGGATAAAGAACACGGCAATAAACTTCGGATATGATGTGAAGAAAATAAATAACCTTATTAATAGATGCAACCCTAGAAATAAACAACAAAGGAGTACACAGACTCAACAGGTGATAAAATTTTGTGGATCATTACCATATATACCGGAGATCACAACTATTATGAAGAAAACATGTAAAAAAATTAGACCTAGATTTTGGTGTACAAATGAGAGATATAACGAAATCTCTTAGTAACTATCACAGAAAGACCCCAATCTTACAAAAAGTGGGTGTCTGCTCTATACCAATAATAAATAATCAAAATAAAATTGTCAACCAATATATAGGCAGTACAAAAAGAAATATTAAAATCAGATTGACTGAACACATGAAGAACTGGAGCAGAAGAGAGAATAAAACAGCACTTATTGACTTCTGTTTGGATAATCAATGTATACCCTATTGGGAAGGAATTGCAATATTAAACCAGCAGAATAATATGTGAACAATACAAGTAGCAGAAGCAGTATTAATAAATAAGACCAAACCATTTAACTGCAATAATAACAGTCCGTACGACCTTTCGTACGCTTGGAGGAACCTGATCGAAACTGAGAAGAAATGGAATAGGGAGAGGAGAGAGAGGAAGAGAAAAAGGAAGGGTGAGAGTGACGTAGATGAAGATAAAGTTGATGTGACCTGACATTAGATGGCATTGGCAATGGGTTACATCAGGAACATGTGCACTGTGGACACAAGACTTTCAGATAGCAGACTTCAACAGAGGGTGTGAAGTCTCCTTTGAAAACGCCAGGGAAGAGCCTAGGTGAAATGCGCGTCTGGCGATTGAGACTGTGGATGGTATGAGGTGGTGTATATAACGATTTTAACTGGAATCTTTTAAAGCTTTTAAATTGTTTATGAACCTGACCTAACTTGAAGATTTCCTCAGCAATTCTACGAGAGTACAGCATTGACGAGATAGCCCTAATGGCCAAGTACGACGTGGAACTTCAAGTGGTATATAAATAGTAACTCTTAACACAAGAATCTTTAATTATTATCTGGAAATCTTTACCCATTCAATATGATGTCGACACAGCCAGAACGGAGTTAACCCTAACATCTGGACTTAACCGAAGTAGGGTACAACTTATGACGAAATAGCTCTCGAGCTAACCCTAACAACTGACCATATTGAAGCAAGATACAACTTTGGACAAAGAAACTCTCAATAACTACTGATGTCGAAATGGACACGCACTTCCATGAGTAACATTTTTAGGACTTTTAACTGATTTATATTTTAATTGAATAAGTTAATGCACCACCACAGACTGTATCCACTTTACAGAACGTGTAAAACAGAACTTACAGACGTCAAAGCATCTTCCTGAAGAAATTTATGTTTTGTTTCCAGTGCTTCAACAGTCTGGATATGACGTGGTTGCCTCACTCCAAAGTCCAGTTTTAAAATTCTCTGAAATGTTTCACATGAAATTTTGTTTCCATGACTGCTTACTGTGCTATAGCAATAATTATTTCACATTTGCCTATTCTGGGATTTCTGACATTGTCTTGGTAGTTGTCTGCAATCAAGCATTTCATGATGAACATTTGATAAAAATAATAAATCATCATTCAGCTTGATGGATCTCGTTTAAAATATTCATGAAGCTTTCTTTGAAATATCATTGCAGAATGAAACATCTACATAAAGCTTGCTACCACTCTTCCTGATTTCTGGCATTAATCTGTCAGCAAAGGTAGAAAAACTTTCTGAAAGTGCATAAGACATAGGAAAAAGAGGGGAAGTAAAATTCTAAATTGTGTGAAGAAGTGTCAGAGAAATGATATGGGAGCCCAATGAGCATAGTGAAAGATAGGGTGAGTACTGTGATTTATTAGATCATGAAAGAAAATGTGATTCTAAGGCAGAAGCAGATGATGTCATAGTTAGAGATGGAAGCACAAATGGGATCTCAAGAGAAGAGGTGTGTAAAGCTCTAAAATCTCTTCAGAATGGTAAGACTTCGAGAGTAAATGGCATAACTGCTGAAATGCTAAAATATGGCGGTAACCCCGTGATTGACTCGTTAACTGAAATTTGCCAGTTATGTTGGGAGTTAGGAATAGTCCCTCAGGATTGGAGGGATGCTATCATTGTTTCCTTGTATAAGGAAAAAGATGATCAGACTTAATGCAAGAAGTATTGTGGTATCAGTTTGCTGAGTGTGCCAGGAAAAGTGTTTAGAAAGGTAATTACTGATAAGATACGAGACCTTACATCAGAGAAAGTGCGGGATGTACAGAATGGTTTTATGCCTGGTAAGGGCTGCACTAATAAAAATTTTCCATTAGACATGATGATTGAAAAAATATCTGTCTGTTGGTAAAAAGTGTTTTCTGCCTTCACAGATTTAGAGAAAGCTTATGACAGAGTAAATAGAATACTTCTGTGAAAGTACTGAATAAATATGGTATTAGTGGGAATCTACACTTAATAGTGTGACAGCCATGCATACTGGCAGTAGAGCATGTGTACGAGTGAAAGGTGTTTTATTGAATTGGTTTTGTATTGGTGTAGGAGTCAGACAAGGTTGTGTAATGTCACCCTGACTGTTTAATATATTTATGGATGCATGCATGATGCCAAAATAGATAATACTGGTTTATGTCTTGGTAATATCGATGTGTGTAGATTGCTCTGTGATGATGACACAGTCCTGTTGGCAGAGAGCAAAAGTGAGTTTTAGATGTCTCAGATGTACGGAATTTGTATGAAATTTAAACTGAGTATAAATAAGAGAAATACCAAAGTTATGGTTTTTGAGTGAGTAACTGTTAGCACTGAGTACAAGATAAGTTTTAATGGCACCGAGATTGACCAGGTGAGCGAGTGTGTGTATTTAGGAAGCATGTTTGACAGAGAGAACAAATTGGATGGTGAAATTAGTAGGCGAGTGAATTCTTCATTGAAAGTCATAGCAGCTTTGGGAGGTTTTTCACAGGAATGATGGGTTCTCAAGAGAGTCCTGCATAGCTGTGTATGAAAGTGTAATTGTTCCTACTCTGATGTATGGCAGTGAAACCTGGGTACTACAGAAGAAACATAGGAGTCATTTGTGTGCTGGAAAAATGCTTTACTTATGGGAGTTTGTGGCAAGACACACTCTGATCATGTAAGGAATGAAGATGTGTTGCAGATGTGTTACGTGAGGCAAAATGTTGTTAGTAAGGTAGAGATTAATATTCTTATGTGGTTTGGCTATGTAGAAAGAATGAGTGATGAGATGCTAACTAAGGAAATTTTTCCAGCCCAAGTGGCAGGAAAGAAAGGTAGAGGAAGGCCCCGGAAATCATGGAAGGATCAGATCCAAGAATGTCTGTATGAGAAAAAGATTATGAGTATGAAGTGCAAAAGGTCTTGTGTATGCTGTTTTATGGACGTTAATGAAGCTGGGGCTGTGTGCTGAGATTGTTGTAAGTAAAAGCATTTGATACACCAACAGTAAGTAAACTCTAGTTCTATCAGTTAAATGTTTACTTGGTAGATGACCTTTCTTTTAGGAGCTAACCTCTGAATCTCTGAGAACAGCTTAATTATATGTATGTATGTATTAATCTGTCAGCCATGAGCTAATCTGAAATAAGCAAATTTATCAGTATTAAATTATATAAAAGAACTACACCAAGATCCACGGTTATCAATTAGATAAACCTTATTTACATGGTGTTGACATTGCAGTGTTAACATAATTTTGACACACCCTGTGCATTTCATTTGACTGCCAGATTAGATTTTCATGAATTTCAGTGTGGGGAGCATTATAACTGAAATATGAAAGGAAACTGATATATCATCTACCAGATGTGCTGTAATTAATTACACTTAGTCAATGAACTAAATGGTACTTCACATAAATGGATTTTCATGAAATTCTGTGGATGAAATATGTGCTGAAACATGAGCTAAAATAAATGTGAAAATTTGTTTGATAGGTTTATTTAGTAAGTTACAAGTCAAAGTCAGTAAGATCATTGTTCTTAAACAGTGTGCAGTATTCTTTACTGGAAATCCTTTTTAGTGTCATTTAAGAATAAAGTTACATTTATGAATCTGTCAGAAAATTTAGTGTAATGCTGTATATACTAAGGGTTAAAAACATTTAGAAATATTGAAGTTAACTAAATATAAGTCTTAAATTTTTTATGTACTTGTTGGAATGTTATTGTTTTGATATACTCTTAATACAAGGTAAGATCCAAAAGTTCCCGGACTGGGCCCTTAAGTCCATAGATAGTTAGAGTTACAAGACTGAAGCACATCCTCCTTCAAAATAAAACCCTCTTCCAACAACATGCTTCTGCCAGCGGCTGTAGAATTCATCGAAGCACTTCTGGAACCCATTCTTTGCAATGTCCTTCAGTGCAAGCAGCGTTGCATTTTTTACTTCTGCGCTCAAAAACTGACAACCTTGAAGATGATGTGTCAGCTCAGGTAAAAGATGAAAGTTGTAGGGGGCAAGGTCAGGTGAGTACTATGGGTGTGGGAAGACAACAGTTCTTGTTTTGGGGACAAACTCACAAACAAGAAATGACCTGTGTGCCGATGTATGGTCATGCAGCAGCACCGACGATTGATCTCTCCACAGTTGAGGCCTTCTCTTGCAAATCAACTCACATAGATGTCGCATGATGTCTAGATAGAGCTCCTTATTGACAATGCATGCTTCAGGGATAAATTCAAGATGAACCAGTCATTCACCTTTGGGCTAATACCCTGTATGTCGAAGATTTCTAGCATGATCTTGCATTTGCTGTGATCTTGGCGGAATTTCTGTTTCCGTGGAGATGATGGCGATTTTCTCATGGCTGATGCCCCGTAGTCTGTGGGTCAAAGAGAAAGCACCATTTTTCATCCTCCATTATGATTTTTCTAAAAAATTGTGAATCTTGGTTAGCGGCAGTTACGAGATCACCCGCCATTTCCATCCGTATGGTCAACTGATCTTCAGTTAGCATGCGTGTGATGATATGTTGACACACCTGGTGCATCTTCAGATCATCTGTTAGTATCTGTTGACACATAGTCCCCGATATCCCTTCAGCCTCTGCAGTTGCTCAATCATCTGTTATCTGTTGTCACTTACAATGGGTGCAGCCTTCGGATGTTTTCACCTGTGTGAGCTGTCACTGGCTGCCTGCTTTATTCGTCAACTTCGACCTCAGGCCTGCCTTCTCTAAAGCGTCAATGCCTATTGAATGTTTGTAACAGTGACAGGGTGTTTTTGCCATAAAATTGATTCAGCATCTTGTACATTCTGTTGGACTTTTTCCCAAACAAAAGCAAAACTTAATGCACTGCTCAAAAACTGCATTTTTCATCAATCGCCGAACACTGCATAAGTTTCTCACAATACCCAGATGTACCGCAGCGAGCATGTGATGTAGATTGACAAAATCAATTTCCCTGTGAGGGGGGATAATGTCATAACATAATCCAATAATCACCGTGGTTATGCAATTTGCATGCTTTGCCATACAGGTGCAGTCTGGGAACTTTTGGATCCTACTCCATATAAGAAACGAATTTTAACATTAGTTAACTAAATGTATTTTTTGTATGTTACCAATAGAATTTTTTTTCATGTGACTTTTGCATAATATCTACTATGTATGCTCTCTCTCTCTCTCTCTCTCACTCTCACTCTCTCAAGAGATTTTCAAATCTAACAGTTAGAAGAAGAAATATAGAAGGAAACATGATATAACTCTACGCCTTCTAGTGGAAGAATTTTGTATAATGGAAAAGTTGAAGACAGGTATAAAATATTCTTCATGGAAAAAGCTATGCTAAGGAAAAAGAACTTTTCAAACATGTTTAAAAAGAAAGTATTCTGGAAAGGTTTTGCTAGGTGAGCAGTATTGGTTCGTGAAAGAATTTTTTCCTCTTATGCCCCCTGGTGGCCAAACCATTCTTCACCAAAAATTGGAAATTATATGCTGAACAGTTCCCATCATAAACTGTATCTAATGCGGAAAGAATTTTTCAAAGCAGAGATATCGAGAAAAATGCAATTTACCTTTATGCTCCCTAGCGGAAAATCTATGCATTAGTTGAAATAGAGACTGTACCTAAAATAGTCTTTGATATAAATGGCTTCTAAAGGGAAAATAAGTTTTAATCGGATATTTAAAAGCAAATAAATGGAATAAAATGTATTTTGAATTCAGTATCATCTGCATTTATGTCCTCTAGCAGCGAAGTCGTGAATTGGAAAAAACCGGAATGCAAGGATCATCATTCTCACATTTCAAGCTTCACAATGGATGAATAAAGTGATTACATAAGCATGATATTTTTTTTTTCAAAACATGTGCTAAAAATAGCCACCATTTCTGGATCTACTGTTGCATTAAGAAAAAAATAAAATCAGCTATCAAATCTGTAGAAGCTCTCCTGTACTGCAAATGCCATTGCAGAAAAGTCAGTACACCCATGCTCACAAAAGCTCACAAGAACTGCAGCCATCAATAACCTAGTAAAAAGAACCTTCACTATACCTGAAAATATAGAGGAATAAAAATAAAATGAGAAAATTCAACCATTTTGGCAGCAATGAAAAGATACTAAATCAAATACAAAACAGGAAACAAAAATAAAATTTACAGGGAAAAACAGCATGTGACAGAGCTTAGTAAAACATTTTAGCAAATATTCAATGAAGAAGGGTTAGGCTTTGGCCTCACAGTTAACTCGCAGCAATAAATTATTATTGAAAAGGTTATAGAGATAAAGCTCGCCTATCAAACAAAATTTAAGTATATGACATTTTTTCTATAAGCCAAGAAGTAAATATCTCCATCTACATAGGAAGCACTGAAAATTGCGTCAAACATAGATTAAATCAACACACCGGACATTGACAAAGTTGAAACAAAAAATCCATTTTATTACAATTTTACATAAATAGCAACTCCTTTCCCAATTCTGAAAATAGAAAGAATATAACAGAGTACAGTGCAGAAAAAAGAAATCTGACTGGCTAAATCAACAATCACTAGAAAAAAGCCCAAAATTAAATTGAAATTGTGACAAAAATATAATTGAAGAAAAACTTAAAAACACTAAAGTAAAAAAGAATCAATTAAAAATAAATGTAAAGTACAAAAAAAAAGTGACAGAACATTGCATTAGTGATAGCATCTGAAAATGATGCATGCACAATTACAGAGTTAGGGAAGTTGAAAGAGGAACCTAGAGAAAGATTGATTCATTCTCCTGAAAGCAGCAGAGTGAGCATGTGGCTTGATGAAGCATGAACTCAATTAAGAACAAAACTTGTAGCCATAGACCAATGCAGGTGACGAACACAATACTTAAAGAATAGTGAAGTCACTCTACTGTAATGTATGTTTTAACTTAATACCTTTTAAAGTGATTTTGAATGTTTTGAACCTGTCAAGTTTTAAAGTGATATAAGAAAATTATACAGAAGACTTCCACACTCAATCACTTCATGAAGATAGAATGATTTTTTTCTAACTTATAAAAAGCAATAGCTATTTCCTTCAAGAAACAATGTTTTTTGCCAACTCAGAAATGAAAAGAGGACACTCCTAAAAACTATAACCAAGGAACAGTTATCCTACAGATGAATTCATGAAGACTGGAGTGCAGAAATGGCCAGAAGTTATGAAGCAACCATTAGCATATAGGTAGCATCTAAGTCAATCAACATAAACATGTTAGTTACAATATTTTATTTTATTTTCTACTGTTACGTTTAACTGATTTCGCTTTCTACTGTTATGTTTAACCAAATTTAGTCACTCAGTATAGTAGTCTTCTACTTCCAGCATTTCGTGTGTTACTGCAGAGTTCTACAATCTCATATCAAACAATGGAGAACTTAATCTGGTATGTACAAGTAGTTGACATAATTTGAAGCTATGAATTCAGTCATGTTATCATACCACTTAGTTCAAAGTGGAATAACTGTACAAAATGATTCTCTCAGTCACTTAATTGTATGGGATAAGCCCCACATGCTTTGACCTAGTGTTGAGCTAGAGACTAAAGAACAGCCCCAACAAGTGGAAAGTGGAACATTTGAATTCATCACATTGGTTGTTAAATATACGCCTCAACATGCAAGGTCCTGATCTCAGTTTTTTGGGGGATGTACCGAGAGTTATGTACATTGACTATGTTTCTAAAGTCAAACCATCAGTGCTACCAGCTGCTCAAATCTTCTATGTAAATTTTCAAAATTTGTATGATTTTTTTTTTTTTGGGCCTGAGTATTGTCTTTTGCTGGCTGTTTTCAATGAATGCACTTTCTCTTTGTTGTTCATTGAGGTCAGTATCTGAGAAACAAGAAGCTACCATAGATGACATCATTCAAAATTAGCCAATAAAAAGAAACTATACATTGTTTTAATTACTCTTAGAATGTCACTAGAAATTACCATGGGTTTAATTTTTGTATGAAATTTTTGACACTTTGAAAGAGAAGCATGGGCAGTGAAAGTGTAGTGTCATTTTCATGATAGCATCATCCATGCCCACATCATTCAAAGCAGTAAGGAAAACTTGCAGCTTTTGTGTGTGTGTTTGTTGCGACATACATCTTTCACATCCATCATATTTGCTAAACTTCATTCCATCAGATTTTTATGTTTTCCACAGGCGAAGCAACATCTGAAAAACAAGACTTTATTAACAGATGGATAGGTCACCTCAAGAAGTGAGCAATTGACTTGCTTAGCTAGAATTAGAATTTTTAATTTATTAGCTTTACCCAGGTATTTTTCAGTTTACATTAGTTGAAGAGTTTGAACAGGCCTTTATAGTCACCTGAAGACCAAAAACATCTGCAAGAAAATAAAACCCTCATAGGAAAATGTTTAGCAAGAGGCATAATTTTTTCTTGGGTGGATCATGATCAATCAAGCATTGTAAGCAAAATCATATAGACACTGTGGAAACAACATTGAAAAGCTATGAAATTTCTGTGGCGCCGCTGAGCCATTCCTGGGTCAGGCGCACAATTTATCAGACAATCCAAATAAATTCTGAAATGAATCTAAAATATTTCTGTTAACCGAAATTCCATTTCTTTAACTGAGAGTTTAGTTTCAGCATTTGCAAGAAACCTTCCTTTCTATGCAATGTAAAACTTAACTTATTGTTCTCAAGTTAATGTCACTCATTAGTTATCCATGGATAACCAAGTAAGCATGCATTCTGTGTGATCTTAATGTTCAACTTTTTGTTTGGTTCTTTGAATGTCACATTTTTGTATTTTTGCAGGAGAATCCATTTCAAGATCGTATGCTAAGGACATTTTCCTCTAATGGGGATGGCAGCATGACATTTGATGATTTTTTGGATATGATGACCATTTTTAGTAATTTTGTTCCGTTAAAAGTAAAGGCTGAGTATGCATTTCGCATTTATGGTAAGTTATGTGTGATGTGGCATAATTTTATCAGTGGTTTATTGGGCCATATTGAAAAATAAGAAATGGTGTTATAAGTTGTGGATACACCATGTGACCAGAGAGAAGTTTGTGAATTTCTTCATGTGGCCAGAAGAAATTCAAAAACTCTCTCTGGCTACAATGAAAAAATTCTGAATTTCTTCATTGTGGCTAGAGAAAAGTTTTTGAATTTATTAATCTTTCAATATGACAGGATGATAATATAATTCAGTGTTTTTTGTTTTGATAATGTAACTTTGTGATGCTTATTTGTGTTCCTTTGAAATGTGGAACATGAGATGATTTTTGAAAAACTTAGCAGTTTTGTGCAACTATAAATATTTCAGAGCCAATATTCAAATAGTAAGCCCAAATTTTTTTTTTGAATATCGGCATTTTATATATATATGAGAACCACCTAAAAAGTTCTGCTTATCATCATTTTTGATGAAAATTGTCAAATAATGCTTTGATTTAGTGTGTGGAAACTTCTGTACTTTTTTATATTGTCTTCCTTTTTTATGATTTTATGTGACATGGAAACAAGGTCTTTGATGTGAGGTGCATTTGAAAAGCTTCACTTATTATTATTAGGGTTTTTTTCCATGGTAAAAATTACTAAAAAAAGGGGAATAAGTTTGGTGTGCAGGAGCTTGCATACTTTGTATTCTTGAAACTTTCATCTATTTTTTTGTATGACTTTATGTGACACAGACACAATGGTCCTGTATTTCTAGATGGTAGACTTTCTCAAAAGCCTGTTAGTCATTTTCTCACCTCAAAGAAATCTTGTGGTCCTCTCCATGATTCATTGTCTGGTTTCTGGCTCAGAGTAGTAAACCAATGTCTCATCATTGATGCTGTTTTGATACAAAAATGTTATTCCCCATCTTCATCGTGCCACCAGCTCAGAAGCTGTTCTTCAGAAGTTTGGGGTTCTGATGTCACATGTTTGGGAACAAACTGAACTTCCTCTTGGAATAATCCATTTGTTATAATATCAACTCTACTGTAAGCTATTACTTTTGGAAAGTAGTTAATATGGGGGTTTTAGTAGAAAAGTAATTCACTTAATGTCTGATTTTCTGATGAAACACTAGTCCATCAGTAGAACTAGTTGTGTGTAACTGAAATGCAATTACATGCAATAAATGAATGGGCACAAATGAATTTTAATGCCAGTTACATTTAAACAAAGAAATTACACAGAAGGTTTTCAGCCTGGTTTGGATCTTGGTCACTAATAAACCATCTCATATTTTCAGGTGATCAAGACCCAAACCAGGTTTAAGTCTTCTGTCCTGTCTTCTGTGCAACTTTATGGTCTATCTATTTTCCAGAATTTCTAAAATATCATGTTCATTTCAAGGAGGTGTTTGCCTTTTTTGGTCTTTCCTTTACCTCCACATTCATTTTTGAACAGAATTTCCATTTGGAGCTTTTAGTATTTCTTTATTTTGTTGCTAAATGACAAGTTAAAGGACATTTTTAATTGTACAACTCATTTAGACTCAGCAGCAGAATAAATAACTACTGAAAATTCCGAATAGAAATTCTTCTCCAAATGTTGAACTCGAGGGATTGCAGCAGATGGAGAAGCTGCAGAGGACAACTGCTGAAGATGGAGATATTGCAGGAGTGGAAAAAATGTTTCCCATGAGAAGATGGAGATCACAGAAAAGAATAAAAGGTGAATACCTCTTTAAAATCTCCTATATTTTCTACATATGTACTGTTTAAAGCATGTTCTTATTTCCTTTACTGATTCCTAGTTACAGTGTAAATCTCTGTATGTGACAGATTGATGATACCTTTTAATGATAGCATTAGCAAGCTTCAGATTTTTGGATATCAAGGCTGAGATTGAATGGCCAAAGCATGGCTTAGAAGGTATAAGTCTAGGAATGTGTGACTGAAATCTGTAAGTGGACCAGATTTAGTGTAATTTGTAGTTGTTTGGTCCACACCAAGGAATATTCGTGCTGTGAAAGATAATAAATTATCTGCTTGTCCTAAAAGTATATTATTTTATGTGTGAGTGATATAATACATTGGAAAACATTCACATGACTTAATCAGCATATTTTTGTGCAATGTACAAGACCATCACATTCTGCATTGTGTATGATGATTCAGTTGTATGCTCTGGATGAAGTTCATAATTTTTTCAATCACTCCACGTTAAGCAATGCACAGCAACCGAAAAATTGTTATGAAATCACTGAAGAGCTACTGGGTTTTTCACACAACAGTCATATTACTGGAAATAACAATTAACAATTAAATATTTTTTGGTTGCTGTGCGTTGCTTAACGTGGAAAGAGCGATGGATTTATTTATTCAACTGATGCCACGTATTTAGATGATTTTCACCTTTGCAATCACTGTTGTTAGATTATCAGTTTTGATAACTTTGCCCCACGAAGTTTCTAGGTGCATAAAACAGTATTATTTAATGTCATAAGTGTAACAGGAATTGCCTTTGAATAGTGTGACAGCTCCATTTTGTTCTCTACATTTATCCTTCTAAGGCATTGTTCATCACCACTGGAAGCTCTATCTAATTTCAAGTTCACTGCTAATTCTTTAGAAATGTATTTTCCAGTAATATGACTGTTGTGTGAAAAACCCAGTAGCTCTCCAGGGATTTCAAATTTCTTATTTATTCCTGTGTATGTGCATCAACAGCTGAATTTCATTTTTTGTGTTCCAACTTTTGTCTACTGTAACAAAATATTATAAACAAATTTTGTGCACTTTTATTGATTCTAAGTTGTGGTCATAATTTTTGATTCATCAGAAATTTTGTGCTGTGTTGTCCTTCTTAATAAGTTGATATTCTGGAAAGGAGATTTCTCTGGACATTTTACTTCAGATTCATTCTTTGCAGGTGGGTGGGTGGGGGGAGTTGCAGTTGTTAAATTGAAACATGGGCTGCTTCTAGAAACTCTACAAACCTGAAGAAGCCTGCACATTATGTTTTGTGTACAGTGGCATATCCTGAGTTAAAGACCTTGACTATCTGTCCTTTCCCTCCCAAAACAAGTTTGTCTTCCTTTTTTTTTTTTTTTTAATTCTTTTTTTAGTATAATAGCAAAATGCAAAGATTTTGATCACTCTGTAATGGAAATGATATTTGATAGGTGTGTATTTTCTGTTAGTTGATGGTAAATATTGTTTCTGTTAGGTAACAGAAATTATATTGTAAGTGCTGGTTTTATTTCTAAGGTCATGCTTCAGTCGCAAAATAAAAAGAAGCAAACACTGCCAACAGAACAGTCACTCCATCCAAATAACCATGTGTATTTTTGGTAATTAGTTGCATTAAAACACATAATAGGTTATCAGTTCTTTTCCATGTTTTCGGTGTTAAGTTGTAGCAGTGTCGGTTCAGGTCTTCCACTCTACACACTTTGAAGTTTATCGTCATAATTAAGTTAAGAAAATGGTGATTCTTGGAACATTTCATTAAGTGTATCAGTTTTTCTAATTCACTGCATGCTTTTTACACCCTGCACACATAATATCATTCATTCTTATTTGCTAGACCAAGTTAAATTACAAATGGCACACAACTGAAACAGCTATGGGTGGACCTCAACGTCAGCCTGCAATGACAATGAATACCTAGATTGCCTAGACTTTGTGTTGGGGAATGTTTATTGTGAGACTTGATTGTCTTAGCAAAGTGAATGAATTTTCACATGTTTCTTAAGGTCATTTATAGTTATATAAATTCATTGGACTTTGCAGCTAGCCCAGAATTTACAACACTGGTTGTACACACCTTCTGTATGCCTGCTGTCAGTGGTACCTCCATAAACATTTTTTAGAAGTTTAAAAAGTAATTCACATTTCTTCTTCACTATTAAGAACTCTATAAAAGTTATGTCTCTCCATAGCTTTTAAAAACTCTATTACAGCTTTGTGTTTATGATAAACTGAACTGTAAAAAAATAAATATTTTATGCACCTGCTTGACATGATGCAGGAATTCTTGGACCTTTCATTACCCAGAATAGATAAGTTCAGAAATGTTTTGCGCCAAATTCCAGCATTTTTCTAAATGTTTCCAAAAAAATAAAAAAAAAATAGCATGGCACAAAAAAATTGTAGGTGACCTGTGTTGAAGATGTACCCATATGTATCTGGAAAAAAATTAAGATGTTAGGCTTGTTAGTTTCATATTGATTAATGTGCCTGCCAATTCAACTTCTGTGTGTCAGTTGCCTTTTTTTTTTACTTTTATGGTGCCTCTTGACTGATTGCTGCTAAAAAGCCTGGGGCATTATCTTAAAAACTGCATAGTCTTTAAACTGCTGATTCATTGTGTTGTAATATTTGCATTATATGCACAGGTCTGTATATTATCAAAAGATTTTCATAACATTTTGTGTTAGCCAGTATTTCAAAAATACTGTTTGTGACATACATTTTAAAAAGTGTTAACTTGAATGCCTTAGTTACACAAAGTTAATGTGTGTGTGTGTCATAGAAATGTCATAATTCATTGTATATTCATGTGGCATTCCTCAGAAAATCATGTGGCATTCCTACTTAATATTTGAAAACTCATATTAAGTAGTGGAAATTGAGCCTTATATTCCTCCATCTGAGCATGTTATCATTACACTTCTCAAGGCAATACAATTTTCAGATCTTTTGAGAAGTCTGGCACATGCAGCACTTCTGCACCTAAAAACAACTAGCTCTTTATGCTTACCTTGTGATTTGGAAGATTTATTCTTCATTAATTTTTTGTAATACTCAAATTTATTTTTGTTAAATCTCAAACAACAGTACCAAAAGTCAGAAAATTTAAAAATTTGAGATGCTTTGAAAAAAGTTATAAGCAGCTAGACAAAAAATCTTTTGTGTGATCAATAGGCTCTTTAAAAACTACACTTGTGGGCACAAAAGTTTTAATACCATTTTCATGATATGGAGATGCTTCAAATTTTTTTTACAGTAATAAATATGGTATAGAGTATTTATTATAATGAATCACCCTGACATGGATGCACTATTTCTGCTATTTGTGCCTATCCCCTACTAAGTGTTATGTTCCTCCATTGTTAGCAAGGCATCACAGCATCAATAAATACAGGTCCCAAATAGTGTTTTGTGGCACAGTGTGCCTTTCTTAATCTAACTAGGCACACAGAGTGTCAAGTTTCCATGCTGGATATAGACACTCTTGGAGATGGCATATCAGGATATTTGGGTGGCACATACCGTATGGGGACATTCATTATCTTGCTGGAAAACGGCTTTAGGAATGCTGTGGTGGAAATGTAAGCAGTGGGATTCCAGTTTGTCATTCATGTGTCATTGTGTCGTCAACATTCCTCTGATGAGCTCTAAAAGTGATTGGGTATTTATAAGTTTTGGCATCCCATACTGTTACCCCAATGGTGTAGGTAGCATGCCTTACCTGCGCACATGTTCAATCCTTTCTTTGTCATTAACAGCGCCATATTCTTATATGGCCATCATTTTATGCTCAAACAGGAATGGGACTTTTCAGAAAAGATGACTTGATGCCATTCTGTTGAGTCGTCTGCTGTCAACACTACTGCAAAGGATTCTGGTGGTAGTAGGGTATCGGAGGCAACAGATACTGTGCATACTAATAGATCGTGTAAAAAAATGTCAACGCTTTGTGCAATGAAATCAGAATGCAATCCTATGTGCCATAAAATCGGTCCCCTGGGTGGTGAATCTCATAAGATAAGAAATCAGGTCTTATTTGCTATCAAGCAGTGTAAGTTACTCTTCAAATGGTGTCAAAGTGTTGATGCAACCATGAGTTTGCAGATCAAAATTCATGGGAATGACACAGCCCAGGTAGCCTGTAACATATTCAAAGCAGACAGAGAAGATAATGTAGCAATTTGTGTGGAACAGTCATGGTTTTAAAAGTTTTGTGAAGGTGATGAGACCCTAGCAAATGCCTCAAGTTCTGGACAGTGTAGTCCCACAGGCTATGTTCAAGGCTATCCCCATCAAACTTGTGGTGCGATAATTGCTAAATTTCATATCCATACCAATGTTGAGCGGAAACACCTATGCCCATCAGGAAAGGTACAAAAGTTGGACAGATGCTCTTACTGAACAAAAAAAGTGCAACAACTGAGCATCTGCAATTTCCTCCTCTCATGCCTCAAGTATAGAATCTACTTAATGATGAATTTGAATGACTACATAATTATAAACTTAAATATCTGCTTAATGTACTGGCCACTTCATTCATCGTCACAATACAGTCCTGCTGATTGCTGCCTGCATCTATACCTACAGTGAGTTAGCACACAGCTAAGCATTAATTGGCCTTATGAAAGCAGAATTGGGGTATTTTAAGTATGGGTATCATGTTGACAATGCCACATTTAGAGAAATACATATACTGTTCATGATACTAATATGATGTTGCAAAGTTTATCCACAACAAATGTTGCAAGTTTTGTGTTTAGTAGTGTATTTATTTTGTTTGTTTGTTTTATTTTTAGAGTTACTGCATGAATTTTCCATGATACCTGAAATTTATAAAAATTTAAAACTACTGTGAAAACTCATATTATTTGCAACTTATTTGGCAATATTACCAATTAAGTGCACTATTTTATGTGCAAGTCAGTAATGACTTCACAAACGAAAAGACCAAACTTACCTCAAAGGTCTTGGCTTCTTTCCTTTAATACACTTCATGCACATTTTCGAGAAACATTTGTTATGCAGCTGGCCTTTTTGGGCTGAGGCTTTCTACACATGCACTCGCAGGTTGTTTTTGTTATTATTCTTCAGGACATGACCATTCTTATTTTTTTTCATTCATAGGACACTGCCACATGTTAAATTCAGGCTGTTGTTTGACGTGCGTGATATGTCATCCATACTAAATGCATACTCACTTATGTGTGAGTGTAGTCTACCTTTTCAAAAATGGTACTCAATTTTACAAACACTTACTTACATATCAAATAAATACTCTTATCTGTTGACTGCAGTGTTACTGTTGAAAGCGCTTGGGGCATGTTGCGACTGGCTGAATGGGGTTGGCATTTGCTGCAGGGTAATTGAGAAGTATTGGGCAGATGGAACGCTACATATATCACAGTTGACGGAGGTTTGAATGACGTGAAATGTAAATAGTGTTATATAATGAACGTAGATAGTGGTTTTAAATTAAATGTTTGAATGAGTTGTGTAAATAGTACGTAAGTGTTTGTATGTGGTCTGTAAATAACACAGAATGAGTTTATTTTGAATATGAGTGTGATATAAGAGTATTTATTTGGTATGTAAATAAGTTAATAATCTAAAGCAACTTTTATGGGAATTTTACTAGGAAATATTTTTTTCATTAATAGCAAATTTTCGGAGAAAACTCTTCTCCTTCTTCAGGCTGTCTTGTTGTTGTCACTTTTTACTTGTCACTATCATGGTTACGGTTTACCTTGACGGTTACGGTTAACCTTGACGGTTTAGGTTATTTTTCAACAAATCCTGCCAGATGTTAGGCAGGGAAAATCCTTTGCAGTCATTGATGATGGAATTTTGATTTTTCTCAATCTCTATTCCTTCTTTCAGTTTTCTTTTTTGGAAATTGCTTTGGAAACTGATTACTTTAAAGGAATTCCAATCCATGCTGTGCCCAGTTTCTCTAACATGCCTATCTAATCCAGTCTTGTTGGGGCAATTTTTTATAGCTGCTTTATGCTCAGCTATACGAGTTTCTAGTCTGCGACCTGTTTCACCTATGTAAGATAGTCCACAACTACAATTTACTTCATAAACTACTCCTTGCATTTTTAAAATATCTTCTTCTCTTTGAACTATTTTAGGGAAAAAATTTTTAACTTTGTTCTCTAAACTTGGAGCTAGCCTAATATTGTATTTCTTACTAATTCTCTTTAAAGACTCAAATAAACCTTTGTGATAAGAAATTTTTTTAGTGAATTTTACTTGTTGCTTTTGTATGTTCTTCGTACCATTAAAATTCAGAAGCTTCTCAATTTCTTCTTTAGGATAGTTATTCTCTGCAAGTATGACTTTAAGCTCTTCTTTATGGGCTTCTTTTTTATCTGCAGTAGAAACTATTTTATTAATTTTTTCTAAAAACTGACTTGCTACATTTTTCTTAATAGAAACTGGATGATAGGAATTGAAATCCAGTAGTCTTTTAGTATTCATTGGTTTTTTATACCAACTAGTGAGGAATTTTTCATCTTCATAATAGATAGTAATATCTAAGAAGTTTATTCTTCTTTCTTTTTGAAGTTCAATAGTGAACTTAAGGGAATCATCTAATTCATTGAATGAGTCTAGAATTCTTTCTGGAACAATTTCTGAGCTATCTATTATAAATAAGATGTCATCCATGTATCTGCTATATAAGCAGAAGTATGTGGGTTGTACTAGTATCTTTTCTTCTAGTTTTCCCACATAATAGTTAGCTAAGAGTGGGGAGAGTGGGGAGCCCATAGCTAGTCCCGATTTTTGAATGAAGAAACCCACGTACTTATGCTTATATAGCAGATACATGGATAACATCTTATTTATAATAGATAGCTCAGAAATTGTTCCAGAAAGAATTCTAGACTCATTCAATGAATTAGATGATTCCCTTAAGTTCACTATTGAACTTCAAAAAGAAAGAAGAATAAACTTCTTAGATATTACTATCTATTATGAAGATGAAAAATTCCTCACTAGTTGGTATAAAAAACCAATGAATACAAAAAGACTACTGGATTTCAATTCCTATCATCCAGTTTCTATTAAGAAAAATGTAGCAAGTCAGTTTTTAGAAAAATTTATAAAATAGTTTCTACTGCAGATAAAAAAGAAGCCCATAAAGAAGAGCTTAAAGTCATACTTGCAGAGAATAACTATCCTAAAGAAGAAATTGAGAAGCTTCTGAATTTTAATGGTACGAAGAACCCACAAAAGCAACAAGTAAAATTCACTAAAAAAATTTCTTATCACAAAGGTTTATTTGAGTCTTTAAAGAGAATTAGTAAGAAATACAATATTAGGCTAGCTCCAAGTTTAGAGAACAAAGTTAAAAAAATTTTCCCTAAAATAGTTCAAAGAGAAGAAGATATTTTAAAAATGCAAGGAGTAGTTTATGAAGTAAATTGTAGTTGTGGACTATCTTACATAGGTGAAACAGGTCGCAGACTAGAAACTCGTATAGCTGAGCATAAAGCAGCTATAAAAAATTGCTCCAACAAGACTGGATTAGATAGGCATGTTAGAGAAACTGGGCACAGCATGGATTGGAATTCCCTTAAAGTAATCAGTTTCCAAAGCAATTTCCAAAAAGAAAACTGAAAGAAGGAATAGAGATTGAGAAAAATCAAAATTCCATCATCAATGACTGCAAAGGATTTTCCCTGCCTAACATCTGGCAGGATTTGTTGAAAAATAACCTAAACCGTCAAAGTTAACCGTAACCGTCAAGGTAAACCGTAACCGTGATAGTGACAAGTAAAAAGTGACAACAACGAGACAGCCTGAAGAAGGAGAAGAGTTTTCTCCGAAAATTTGCTATTAATGAAAAAACAATTTCCTAGTAAAATTCCCATAAAAGTTGCTTTAGATTATTAATTCAATTAAACTAGGAAGCCATTTCTCCACATGAGCTTTATGTAAATAAGTGTTTGTAGAATTGAATACCATTTTTAAAAAGGTTGACAACACTCACACATAAGTGAGTATGCATTTAGTATGGACGACATATCATGCGCGTCAAACAATAGTCTGAATTTAACATGTGGCAGTGTCCTATGAATGAAAATAATAATGGTCGTGTCCTGAAGAATAATAACAACAACAACCTGCAAGCAGATGTGTAGAAAGACTCAGCCCAAGAAGGCCAGCTGCATAACAAATGTTTTTTGAAAACGTGCATGAAGTGTATTAAAGGAAAGAAGCCAAGACCTTTGAGGTAAGTTTAGTCTTTCCATTTGTGAAGTTATTGTGAAAACTGTTCTAGTTCGAGCAGTGTTTTTATGTATATGATAAGTTTTACATAGGAACCTCACATACTTTTGTCAAACTTGTGATATGTATATCATAGAAAGAATGCAAATGAATGAGGTATCAAAGTATTATTGCATATGTATTTTTTTTTTTTTTTTTTTTTTTTTTTGCTTTGACTGTTTTTCTAGCTTTGTAATATTTTATTTTATCTTGCTATCATTTTGGGATGAGGTAAATGAATAAGATATAAACAACTTTGAATGTGGCATGGTAGTTGCATCCAGATGTGGCACAAGATAAGTGTTTTGGAGACAGAGCTTTGGTTTGACACTCTTAACAGGGTGTCAAGTTTTTCTAGCTTTGTATTTCATCTTACTATCATTTTGGGGTGAGGTAAATGAATAAGTTATAAGTAACTTTGAATGTGGCATGGTAGTTGGCTCCAGATGTGACACAAGCTGAGTGCCTTGGAGACAAAGCTTTGGTTTGACACTCTTAACAGGGTCTCAGGTGTCCAACATTCAAAACACGCCCAGTCAGAAGCAGCCCTATGATCATAAACAGTCAGAAGCAGCACTGTGATCGTAAACAGCTTAACAGGGTCTCAGGTGTCCAACATTCAAAACACGCCCAGTCAGAAGCAGCCCTGTGATCGTAAACAGCTCACCGATGAAAGTGACCAACAGTTGCTGAAATAACTTGAAAAGAGTAATGAATAGGCTGTGGATAGTCAAACAACAGATGCATGCAGCAATCGTTGTAAGAGAGATGTATCAAAATGAACTCTACCTTGCTATGGATGGGGCATAGCAGTGATAACTTAAGTTATGCTCCCATCACCTGATAACCGGAAACTGCAGTTGAAGTAGGCCAAGGGACAGAAGAGCTGAACAATGAAGTTTCAAAAAATGCTACTTCACTGGCAAAGCCTGGTTCCTGCTATTTCTTTCTGATGGGGGGAACTAAGATAAAGTAAAAACCACATAAATCTATGGAATCATCTATCACCAGCCTGCATGACCATCACCAGCTGGCAGTGTTATGGTGATTGTTTCTGTGGGAGACAGTGGGTCCTTTGATACTAGTTAAGCAATGTTTGAATGTTATATAATATCAGAATGTCATTTCTGATCAGTACATCTCCCTATTATAGTAGCAATGTATGCAATTGAAAATTGATTCTTTCATTAGGATAATGATCCATTCACAAGGCAAGAATTGTTCAAGAATGGCTCTAAGACCATAACACTGATTTCAGCTCACTATGATGGCATTCCCATTCACCAAATCTAAACTCAGTTGAGGACCACTGAGATGATATGGAACAAGCTATTTAGAATTGATCAATCAATTTGTATTCCTTTTGGGTAGCAATACCATTCATGTCAACTAGCATCTCTATGGCATAATTTCAGGACAAGCTGGAATTTTTATTCCTTGACAAATTCAGTCTTGTGTAAAAGTGGAAATTTCCTACTGTTTGGGTATGTACTGCATAAAATAGCCACTCATAAATTTATTGAACTAAAATGGGATAGATTGTTCTCATTTAAGCTGGTTGAAAGATATGGAAGCATACTGAGTAAAAAGTGTTAAGCAGTGATTAATTATCTTTTGAAAGAACGAGCTAATAGTATACTATTAGCTCTTTCTTCAGTGGGATATTTTTATTATACATATGTCTTCACTGGGATATTTTTTATTAGCATGTCTTTAAAAATAAGAGCAACTTATTTATGTTATAGCAACTTACTTTAGCCTGTATGTCTTCTCATTAACTGAAGTATAAAATATAGGAGTGATTATTGTTCTGCTTAGAAACCTAATAGTACTCAGAGAGAGGACTTTGCAATGGTGTAAGGCTTATTTTTACCCAAATACACAAAAACATAATCAAAGGAAAACTTATATGTAAAGCAAACTGTGACATGGCATTTATTTCATGAATTCCACTCATTCAATCAGTTTTAAATTTACTGTTCACTTTCTGGCTTGGAAGAAAAGAAAGAAAGGAAGGGATCCTGGTGGTTTGAATTTTTCTGTGACAATGAAGTAAGTCACAAGGCAAAGTTCTGATAGAATGTGCCATGATTTATCTGTATGCATTTTCATTCAAGGCATATTATATATTGCTTCATCTAGAGCTATGTCATGTGATTTACTTAAGGCAGTGTCTGAAAAATTCCCCAAATTAGCAGCTGTGTATTTATAGAAACCTTGGATCCACAAATCACAATTCAAAAAGTACAAGTGTTACTGTTCATGTAAGAAACTGTTGGTACTGATAGATTGGTTTGTGATTTGTGAGGTACAGCTAGGAATAGCAAATATTATTTGGTATGTTTTAACACCTGCTTTTCATAAAGACATATTGTGTTGATCGGGCTATAACGTAGGTGTATTCCTTTTTATGCACAAAATTATATAGATATGTTAATTTTTCCAAGTTAGCATGTGTTATTCACTCTTTATGAATAGCATAAACCTTACTTATGCTTTTTATATTCTACCACAACCATCACATTTATTCCTATTACATTCTTAGTATTAAATGTTTTCTTGTAGACTTTAATGGAGATGATATGATCACAGATGAAGATATAAAGGAAGCAATGCGACGCTTGTTACCTGTGGAGGGATATATGCTTAATGAAAGGGAAATGGATCAAATTGTCGATTATGTAAGTATGTAATGAACAAAATTTGTTTTGAATGAGAAGAAGCTTTTCATTTTAATTAAGAATAAATATCTTTTGTAGAAGTATGTAAAATTTCTCCCCAAACTGTGTAGGTGTTTTGCAAGAACCAGTGTATTTCAGAGCAGATGAAGTGGAAAGTCCTTGGTGATTGATTTTTGAGTTATAAAGCAGTTAGTTATTTAGGCAAAATGAGGATTATTTCCAAATTGCTGAACTGAAATAGTTAACTCATTGATGTATTAAAAATGGAATGAATCACATAATGTAGTAAAACTAAGGTTTTAATCTCATGTTAGAGACCAGTGAGATTTATGATGTTATGTCCAAATGTTGTTTTAACTGAGGCTGACTTTCAACAGAGCAGCTGTGTAAATCCTCAAAATAAAGAGTCTCATGTAAAATTCTATGTTCTTCTAAACTAATGATTAAACTGGTGAAGTCTCTGGAGGGTGATGGCTGTTTACATATTTGCATATCTAATGTAATACAATTATGAAAATATGTTTTTAATTTGAAAATTGTGCTATACTATATTAATTTTCCAAAAACAAATGAGAAATAAAGCTGAACTAATTATTATTAATGATAGTACTAATGATACCAAATGCCTTGTATTTATGGCAGTGCAAAAAATTATTTTAATTTTTGTTTGCTTTTCTTTTGAAGACAATTATACATTTTCAAGGATATGTTCAATATCAGCAATTTTTTTATAATGCTCATTGTTCACTTCTCATTTCATAGAATTTTGATGCTGTCTTTAGAACTTCTGAAGTATCTTTAGCACCAGGGACATTCTCCTCTGCCCTTTTATTTATTTATCTATTTATTTTATCTTTTTGCTGACCAGTAATTTCATCACATTCCTTAATTTTTAATTTGTTTGATGATTACAAAGTATGTTTATGCCTCAGTAGGTAATAAATTTCCATATATACTGTACTTAAGTTCAACCAAATATTTCATACCATAACTTTGGAACAATCTTCTAAGCCATTTGCTGAATGGAAAGTTGTAGTGATTGTAGCTTATTGCCCCAATGAAGTAAATTTTTTAAGAAAGTAACCATTTCTGATTGTTTTTTTCTGTTGTTTATTCTGGTACTTTGCCTAAACAGGAAGAAAAATTTTCATTAGGAAGATATATATATCATCATCATCATTGTCAACCATTATCAATCCACTGCTGAACGAAGGTCTCCCCAAGTTTCCTCCACAACGGTCTGTCTTGTGCCAGTCTCCTCCATGTCACTCCTGCATACTTTTGAATTTCATCCACCCATCTCCCATGTGGTCTTTTTCTGGGTCTTTTCCTGTCCCTTGTAATCCACTCTAAAATTTCGGCTGTCCATCGATGGTCTGTCCTTCTGGCAGTATGTACAGCCCATTGCCATTTCAGATATTTAACTCTGACCATGATGTCTTGCACTCTTGTCATTTTTTTGATCCATGAGTTCCTCTTCTTATCTCTCCTGGTTACACCAAGCATGCACCTCTCCATGCTGCTTTGAGTTGTCTGCAGCCTTTGTATGTCTCTTTTAGTTAAGGTCCACGTCTCTGCACCATACGTAAGCACTGGAAGGATGCATTGATCAAACACTTTTCTTTTAAGACATAATGGCATATTGCTCTTGAAAATTATGCTGTTTCTTCCAAAAGCTCTCCAGGCAAGTTTTGTACGCCAATTAATTTCTTCATCAATGTGACCCTCACTTGATATCTGCTGTCCAAGATAAACGTACGTGTCTGTTATCTCCAGCTTTTCTCCATCAATCGACAGATCTTCATTTTTAATCTCACCTCTTTACTTTTGTCAGCAAGTTCCTGGATCATACTCTGCAGCTCTGATGGGATAGTTGCAAAAATGACTACGTCATCAGCAAAACGAAGGTGGGTTAGATAATCTCCATTAATCTTTATTCCTTTGTTTTCCCAGTTCAGTGATTGAATGACATTTTCCAATGTGGCATTAAAGAGCTTCGGAGATATGGTATCACCTTGTCTCACTCTCTTTCCAATTTTTATGTGTGTTGTATTTTCAAACAGCCGAATCTTTGCACTTGGATTTTCATAGATGTTATTAATAATATTAATGTATGCATCTTCAATACCGCAGGATTTCAGAGCCATTGTAACTGCTGATGGTTTCACCAAATCAAAGGCTTTTTCATAATTGATAAAAGCCATGCACAATGAAAGTTCATATTCCCTCACTCTTTCAATTAGTTCTCTCAATACGTGGATATGATCTATTGTGCTGTAGCCACTCCTGAATCCAGCTTGTTCTCTCGGTTGAGCCATGTCCAGTGTCACCTTCAAGCCGTGTGAAAAAACTTTGGTGAAGATTTTATAAACCACTGATGGGAGGCTGACAGGTCTGTAGTTCCTGAGATCCTCAATGTCACCTTTTTTATGTAGCAGGATCATTGTACCGTTGTTCCAATCCTCAGGAATCTTGCCTTCATTAAGGCATCGAGTGAAAATTTGGGCGAGTACTGTTTTGATTTTTCCACTTGCTTCTTGTATGATGTCTACAGTAATTCCATCTTCTCCTGGAGCTTTTCCCTGCTTCATGTTCTTGATTGCATGTGCAACTTCTGCTGGGAGGACTGAAAGAACTCTGGTACCTTTCATGATGTCTGAAGAACATATATCATCCCTTTCATATAATTTGGAGTAGAAATCTTTCACTCTTGTCAAAATTTCGCCTCTTTTTTTGTTACAGAACCATCTTCTTTTCTCAGTGCCATAATCTGTTTTCTTCCCTTACTGAGATGTTCCTTTGCTATCTTTAGTAGGCTTTGGTTGTTTTCAATTGCTTTCCTCACTAGTTCACAGTTGAATTTCCTTACGTCTTTAGTGATCCTTTTTCGTACTGTCTTGCATAGCTCTATATATTCCACTTTGGAAGTCACATCTTCTTTAGTTGTCCTCATCTCTCTTCTTTTTTGCATCAACATTTTGGTTTTTCCTGATAATTTGTTCACATGCAACTTGTTCTTAGACCCAGCTAATTTTGTTGCTGTTTCCATAAGAGCTTTGGTTACTTTTCTGTTAACTTCAGAAATATCCACTTCTTCCGATGTTAGGCCTTCTAAAGCAGAGAATCTGTTCTTCAGTTCCAACTTGAAGGTTGGTTATGTCAATACATTTTGTTTTTCTTATGAGCTTATCACGTTCCAGTTTAGTGTTGAGGTGCATCTTATATCTCACCAATCTATGGTCACTACCTGTGTTGAACTTGCTTAGCACACTGCAGTCTTCTATGACGAATTTTTTGTTACACATAATAAAATCAATTTCACTTGTCGTCCCATTTGGATGTCTCCATGTGCATTTCCTGTGTGGCTTTTTCTTGAAAAAGGAGTTCAAGATGAAAAACCCTTCTGCCTCTGCAAACTCAATGAGAGTATTTCCACGCTGGTTTCTGTTGTCGTGACGGAATTTACCTACTGAAGTTTCATTCTGTTGCTGTTGCCCTATTTTTGCATTGAAATCTCCCATAATTATCTTCAAGTGTTGCTTACCTTTATTATTTAGATGACGAATTTCCTCATAAAATTCTTCAATTTCTTCTTCAGGATGACTTGTTGTAGTTGGCGCATAAGTGTGAATAATTTGAGCCTGGTATCTTCTCGAGAGTTGTATAGCGAGTCGTGCAGCTCTGTCAGAGGAACTTTCAACTTCTACAACTTTATCCTTCAGTTTCTTGTTTATTATAAATCCAACACCACTAATTCTGCCAGTATCTGTCCCACGATAGTAGAAGAGATGTCCACTTTTCAGTTCAATGAGCTCTCCTTTTCTCCTTACCTCACTTAGCCTGACGATGTCCCACTTGATCCTTTGTAGTTCCTCTTCCAATTCAAGAAGCCTTGAATCAGAAAATAGGGAGCGTCCATTATACGTAGCCAAGGTCAGCATCAGATGGGAGCCTAGTCCGGTCCTCCAGGGATTCTTAGCACCCTCTGCCTTCATGTCGCACTGGCAGCTGTCTTGGCCAGGTACATTCCAGCTGCTAGAGACTGAGGGCCAAGATTTAAGTTGTGAAGTCATTTTAAAGGGGTTTGGCCATAACTCACCACGCTGGCCAAGCGGGTTGGTGAGTGTGGGATAGCATTTCCTCTAATCCCGATGGTATAGTTATACCGCTATTGGCGGTCGTCAGAGCCCCTTTAGTGGGAACAGGATGCACCACAAGAAGGTGGGGTTGACATATGTCAAGGAGAGGCTGTGATGTTACACACACATATATATATATATTATGTCTCCATGTCCATTTCCTGTGTGGCTTTTTCTTGAACATGGAGACATCCAAATGGGACGACAAGTGAAATTGATTTTATTATGTGTAACAAAAATTCATCATAGAAGACTGCAGTGTGCTAAACAAGTTCAACACAGGTAGTGACCATAGATTGGTGAGATGTAAGATGCACCTCAACACTAAACTCGAACAAGGCAAGCTGATAAGACAAACAAAATGTATTGACATAACCAACCTTAAAAAGATCATAATACCTTCAAGTTAGAACTGAAGAACAGATTCTCTGCTTTAGAAGGCCTAACATCGGAAGAAGTGGATATTTCTGAAGTTAACAGAAAAGTAACCAAAGATCTTACGGAAACAGCAACAAAATTAGCTGGGTCTAAGAACAAGTTGCATGTGAACAAATTATCAGGAAAAACCAAAATGTTGATGCAAAAAAGAAGAGAGATGAGGACAACTAAAGAAGATGTGACTTCCAAAGTGGAATATATAGAGCTATGCAAGACAGTACAAAAAAGTATCACTGAAGACGTAAGGAAATTCAACTGTGAACTAGTAAGGAAAGCAATTGAAAGCAACCAAAGCCTAAAGATAGCAAAGGGACATCTCAGTATGGGAAGAAAAGAGATTATGGCACTGAGAAAAGAAGATGGTTCTGTAACAAGAAATAGAGGCGAAATTTTGACAAGAGTGAAAGATTTCTACTCCAAATTATATGAAAGGGATGATACATGTACTCCAGACATCATGAAAGGTACCAGAGTTCTTCCAGTCCTCCCAGCAGAAGTTGCTCATGCAATCAAGAACATGAAGCGGGGAAAAGCTCCAGGAGAAGATGGAATTACTGTAGACATCATACAAGAAGCAAGTGGAGAAATCAAAACAGTACTCGCCCAAATTTTCACTCGATGCCTTAATGAAGGGAAGATTCCTGAGGATTGGAACAACGCTGCAATGATCTTGCTACATAAAAAAGGTGACATTGAGGATCTCAGGAACTACAGACCTATCAGCCTCCTATCAGTGGTTTATAAAATCTTCACTAAAGTTCTTTCACACCACTTGAAGGTGACACTGGACATGGCTCAACTGAGAGAACAAGCTGGATTCAGGAGTGGCTACAGCACAATAGATCATATCCACGTACTGAGAGAACTAATTGAAAGAGCGAGGGAATATGAACTAACATTGTGCATGGCTTTTATCGATTATGAAAAAGCCTTTGATTCGGTGAAACCATCAGCAGTTACAATGGCTCAGAAATCCTGCGGTATTGAAGATGCGTACATTAATATTATTAATAACATCTATGAAAATGCAAGTGCAAAGATTCGGCTGTTTGAAAATACAACACACATAAAAATTGGAAAAGGAGTGAGACAAGGTGACACCATATCTCCGAAGCTCTTTAATGCCACATTGGAAAATGTCATTCAATCACTGAACTGGGAAAACAAAGGGATAAAGATTAATGGAGATTATCTAACCCACCTTCGTTTTGCTGATGACATAGTCATTTTTGCAACTACCCCATCAGAGCTGCATAGTATGATCCAGGAACTTGCTGACAAAAGAAGTGGGATTATAAATGAACTTTCAGAAGGCAAAAGTGATGTTCAATGCTTTTACAAGAAATGAAGATTTATCGATTGATGGAGAAAAGCTGGAGATAACAGACACGTACGTTTATCTTGGACAGCAGATATCAAGTGAGGGTCACATTGGTGAAGAAATTAATCGGCGTACAAAACTTGCCTGGAAAGCTTTTAGAAGAAACAGCATAATTTTCAAGAGCAATATGCCATTATGTCTTAAAAGGAAAGTGTTTGATCAATGCATCCTTCCAGTTCTTACGTATGGTGCAGAGACGTGGACCTTAACTAAAAGGGACATACAAAGGCTGCAGACAACTCAAAGAAGCATGGAGAGGTGCATGCTTGGTGTAACCAGGAGAGATAAGAAGAGGAACTCGTGGATCCGAAAAACGACAAGAGTGGAAGACATCATGATCAGAGTTAAATCCCTGAAATGGCAATGGGCTGGACATACTGCCAGAAGAACAGACCATCGATGGACAGCCGAAATTTTAGATTGGATTCCAAGGGACAGGAAAAGACCCAGAAGAAGACCACATGGAAGATGGGTGGATGAAATTCGAAAGTATGCGGGAGTGACATGGAGGAGACTGGCACAAGACAGACCGTTGTGGAGGAAACTTGGGGAGACCTACGTCCAGCAGTGGATTGATAATGGTTGACAATGATGATATATATATATAGGGCTGTCTTGTGCCAGTCTCCTCCATGTCACTCCCGCATACTTTCGAATTTCATCCACCCATCTTCCCTGTGGTCTTCTTCTGGGTCTTTTCCTGTCCCTTGGAATCCAATCTAAAATTTCGGCTGTCCATCGATGGTCTGTTCTTCTGGCAGTATGTCCAGCCCATTGCCATTTCAGGGATTTAACTCTGATCATGATGTCTTCCACTCTTGTCATTTTTCGGATCCACGTGTTCCTCTTCTTATCTCTCCTGGTTAAACCAAGCATGCACCTCTCCATGCTTCTTTGAGTTGTCTGCAGCCTTTGTATGTCTCTTTTAGCTAAGGTCCACGTCTCTGCACCATACGTAAGCACTGGAAGGATGCATTGATCAGACACTTTTCTTTTAAGACATAATGGCATATTGCTCTTGAAAATTATGCTGTTTCTTCCAAAAGCTCTCCAGGCAAGTTTTGTACGCCGATTAATTTCTTCACCAATGTGACCCTCACTTGATATCTGCTGTCCAAGATAAACGTATGTGTCTGTTATCTCCAGCTTTTCTCCATCAATCGAGAAATCTTCATTTCTTGTAAAAGCATTGAACATCACTTTTGTCTTCTGAAAGTTCATTTTTAATCCCACTTCTTTACTCTTGTCAGCAAGTTCCTGGATCATACTCTGTAGCTCTGATGGGGTAGTTGCAAAAATGACTATGTCATCAGCGAAACGAAGGTGGGTTAGATAATCTCCATTAATCTTTATGCCTTTGTTTTCCCAGTTCAGTGATTGAAAGACATTTTCCAATGTGGCATTAAAGAGCTTCGGAGATATGGTGTCACCTTGTCTCACTCCTTTTCCAATTTTTATGTGTGTTGTATTTTCAAACAGCTGAATCTTTGCACTTGCATTTTCATAGATGTTATTAATAATATTAATGTATGCATCTTCAATACCGCAGGATTTCAGAGCCATTGCAACTGCTGATGGTTTCACCGAATCAAAGGCTTTTTCATAATCGATAAAAGCCATGCACAATGGAAGTTCATATTCCCTCGCTCTTTCAATTAGTTCTCTCAGTACATGGATATGATCTATTGTGCTGTAGCCACTCCTGAATCCAGCTTGTTCTTTCGGTTGAGCCATGTCCAGTGTCACCTTCAAGCGGTGTAAAAGAACTTTAGTGAAGATTTTATAAACCACTGATAGGAGGCTGATAGGTCTGTAGTTCCTGAGATCCTCAATGTCACCTTTTTTATGTAGCAAGATCATTGTAGCGTTGTTCCAATCCTCAGGAATTTTCCCTTCATTAAGGCATCGAGTGAAAATTTGGGCGAGTACTGTTTCGATTTCTCCACTTGCTTCTTGTATGATGTCTACAGTAATTCCATCTTCTCCTGGAGCTTTTCCCCGCTTCATGTTCTTGATTGCATGTGCAACTTCTGCTGGAAGGACTGAAAGAACTCTGGTACTGGTACCTTTCATGATGTCTGGAGTACATGTATCATCCCTTTCATATAATTTGGAGTAGAAATCTTTCACTCTTGTCAAAATTTCGCCTCTATTTCTTGTTACAGAACCATCTTCTTTTCTCAGTGCCATAATCTGTTTTTTTCCCTTACTGAGATGTCCCTTTGCTATCTTTAGGCTTTATTTGTTTTCAATTGCTTTCCTTACTAGTTCACAGTTGAATTTCCTTACGTCTTCAGTGATACTTTTTCGTACTGTCTTGCATAGCTCTATATATTCCACTTTGGAAGTCACATCTTCTTTAGTTGTCCTCATCACTCTTCTTTTTTGCATCAACATTTTGGTTTTTCCTGATAATTTGTTCACATACAATTTGTTCTTAGACCCAGCTAATTTTGTTGCTGTTTCCATAAGAGCTTTGGTTACTTTTCTGTTAACTTCAGAAATATCCACTTCTTCCAATGTTAGGCCTTCTAAAGCAGAGAATCTGTTCTTCAGTTCCAATTTGAAGGTATTATGGTGTTTTTTAAGGTTGGTTGTGTCAATACATTTTGTTTGTCTTATGAGCTTGCTACATTCGAGTTTAGTGTTGAGGTGCATCTTACATCTCACCAATCTATGGTCACTGCCTGTGTTGAACTTGTTTAGCACACTGCAGTCCTCTATGACGAATTTTTTGTTACACATAATAAAATCAATTTCACTTGTCGTCCCATTTGGATGTCTCCATGTCCATTTCCTGTGTGGCTTTTTCTTGAAAAAGGAGTTCAAGATGAAAAACCCTTCTGCCTCTGCAAACTCTACGAGAGTATTTCCACGCTGGTTTCTGTTGCCGTGACCGAATTTACCTACTGAAGTTTCATTCTGCTGCCGTTGCCCTATTTTTGCATTGAAATCTCCCATAATTATCTTCAAGTGCTGCTTACCTTTATTATTTAGATCATGAATTTCCTCATAAAATTCTTCAATTTCTTCTTCAGCATGACTTGTGGTGGGTGCATAAGTTTGAATAATCTGAGCCTGGTATCTTCTCGAGAGTTGGATAACGAGTCGTGCAGCTCTGTCAGAGGAACTTTCAACTTCTACAACTTTATCCTTCAGTTTCTTGTTTATATATATATAAGGCCTAACATCGGAAGAAGTGGACATCTCTGAAGTTAACAGAAAAGTAACCAAAGCTCTTATGGAAACAGCAACAAAATTAGCTGGGTCTAAGAACAAGTTGCATGTGAACAAATTATCAGGAAAAACCAAAATGTTGATGCAAAAAGAAGAGAGATGAGGACAACTAAAGAAGATGTGACTTCCAAAGTGGAATATATAGAGCTATGCAAGACAGTAAGAAAAAGTATCACTGAAGACGTAAGGAAATTCAACTGTGAACTAGTGAGGAAAGCAATTGAAAACAACCAAAGCCTAAAGATAGCAAAGGGACATCTCAGTAAGGGAAGAAAACAGATTATGGCACTGAGAAAAGAAGATGGTTCTGTAACAAGAAATAGAGGCGAAATTTTGACAAGAGTGAAAGATTTCTACTCCAAATTATATGAAAGGGATGATAGATGCACTCCAGACATCATGAAAGATACCAGTACCAGAGTTCCTCCAGTCCTTCCAGCAGAAGTTGCACATGCAATCAAGAACATGAAGCGAGGAAAAGCTCCAGGAGAAGATGGAATTACTGTAGACATCATACAAGAAGCAAGTGGAGAAATCGAAACAGTACTCGCCCAAATTTTCACTCGATGCCTTAATGAAGGAAAGATTCCTGAGGATTGGAACACCGCTACAATGATCCTGCTACATAAGAAAGGTGACATTGAGGATCTCGGAAACTACAGACCTATCAGCCTCCTATCAGTAGTTTATAAAATCTTCACTAAAGTTCTTTCACACCGCTTGAAGGTAACACTGGACATGGCTCAACCGAGAGAACAAGCTGGATTCAGGAGTGGCTACAGCACAATAGATCATATCCACGTGCTGAGAGAACTAATTGAAAGAGCGAGGGAATATGAACTTCCATTGTGCATGGCTTTTATCGATTATGAAAAAGCCTTTGATTCGGTGAAACCATCAGCAGTTACAATGGCTCTGAAAACCTGCGGTATTGAAGATGCATACATTAATATTAATAACATCTATGAAAATGCAAGTGCAAAGATTAGGCTGTTTGAAAATACAACACACGTAAAAATTGGAAAGGGAGTGAGACAAGGTGACACCATATCTCCGAAGCTCTTTAATGCCACATTGGAGGGTGTTTTTCAGTCACTGAGCTGGGAAAACAAGGGGATAAAGATTAATGGAGATTATCTAACCCACCTTCGTTTTGCTGATGACGTAGTCATTTTTGCAACTACCCCATCAGAGCTGCAGAGTATGATCCAGGAACTTGCTGACAAGAGTAAAGAAGTGGGATTAAAAATGAACTTTCAGAAGACAAAAGTGATGTTCAATGCTTTTACAAGAAATGAAGATTTATCGATTGATGGAGAAAAGCTGGAGATAACAGACACGTACGTTTATCTTGGACAGCAGATATCAAGTGAGGGTCACATTGATGAAGAAATTAATCGGCGTACAAAACTTGCATGGAGAGCTTTTGGAAGAAACAGCATAATTTTCAAGAGCAATATGCCATTATGTCTTAAAAGAAAAGTGTTTGATCAATGCATCCTTCCAGTGCTTACGTATGGTGCAGAGACGTGGACCTTAACTAAAAGAGACATACAAAGGCTGCAGACAACTCAAAGGAGCATGGAGAGGTGCATGCTTGGTGTAACCAGGAGAGATAAGAAGAGGAACTCGTGGATCCGAAAAATGACAAGAGTGGAAGACATCATGATCAGAGTTAAATCCCTGAAATGGCAATGGGCTGGACATACTGCCAGAAGGACAGATCATCGATGGACAGCCGAAATTTTAGATTGGATTCCAAGGGACAGGAAAAGACCCAGAAGAAGACCACATGGGAGATGGGTGGATGAAATTCGAAAGTATGCAGGGGTGACATGGAGGAGACTGGCACAAGACAGACCGTTGTGGAGGAAACTTGGGGAGACCTTCGTCCAGCAGTGGATTGATAATGGTTGACAATGATGATGATGATGATGATATATATATATATATATATATAGAGAGAGAGAGAGAGAGAGAGAGAGAGAGAGAATGTCATTCACTCATCTCCCACATGGTCTTCTTTTGGTCTTTTCCTTTCCTTTGATATCTGGTGTAAATTTCAGTAGTCCATCAGTAGCCCGTTCTTCTAGCATATGTCCAGGCCATTGCCATTTCAAGGATTTTACTATTTCATGATGTCTTCCACTCTTGTTATTTTTCTGATCCACGAGTTTCTCTTCTTATCTTTCCTTGTTACTTCAAGCATGCATCTCTCCATGGCTCTTTCAGTTGTCTACAGCTTTTGTGTGTTTTTTTTTAGTTAAAAGTCCAAGTCTCTGTTCCATACATAAGAACTGGAAGGATGCACTGATTAAACACTTTTCTTTTAAGACATACTGGTAAATTATTTTTGAAAAGTGTACTGTGTCTTCCAAATGCTATCCACTAAGCTTTATATGCAAATTAATTTCATCATCAGTGTGGCCCTTGCTTGATATATGTTGCCCAACGTAAATGTAGGTATTCGTTACCCCAAGATTTTCCCCCAACAATCGCTAAATCTTCATTTCTTGTAAAAGCACTGTACATCAATTTTTTTTTCTGAAAGTTCATTTTTGATCCCACTTCTTTATTCTTGTCAGCAAGTTCCTGGATCATACTCTGCAGCTCTAAAGGGGTATTTGCAGAAATGACTATGTCTTCAGCAAAACGAAGGTGGGTTAAATAATGTCCATTAATCTTTATCCCCTTGTTTTCCCAGCTCAATGTTTGAAAGACATTTTGCAATGTGGCATTGAAGAGTTTGGGGGGGGCTATGGTGTCACATCTCACTCCCTTTCCAATTTTTATTTGTGCCATATCATCAAATAGCCGAACTTTTTCACTTGCATTTTCATAGATGTTATTAATAGTTTTAATTTATGCATCTTCAACACCGCAGAATTTCAAAGCTATTGTAACTATTGATGGTTTCATGGAATTAAAGACCTTTTCATAATTATTGAGGAAAGCCATACACAATGAGAGTTCATATTCCCTCGTTCTTTCAATTAGTTCTCTAAGTACATGTATTTGATCTGTAGTGCTGTAGCCACTCTTGAATCCAGCTTGTTCTCTCAGTTGAGCCATTTCCAGCATTACTTTCAAACAATATGAAATAACCTTACTGAAGATTTTATAAACCACTGATAGGAGGCTGATGGGCCTGTAGTTCCTGAAATCCTCAATCACATTTTTTATGTAGCAGGATCATTGTAGCATTGTTTCTATCTTCAGGAATATTCTCTTCATTGAGACATCTAGTGCAAACTTGGGCAAGTGAGGTTTCTATTTCTCCACTGGCTTCTTGTATAATGTCCGCATAACCATCTTCTCCTGAAGTTCTCCATTTCACATTCTTAATTGCATGTGCAATTTCTGCTGGGAGGACTGGAGGGATTTTGGTACTGGTATCTTTCTTTATATCGTGAATAGGAGTATCCTCCCTTTCATATAGTTTTGTGTAAAAATCTTTCTCTGTTATCAAAATTTTGCCACTATTTCTTGTTACTTCTTTTTTTCTCAGAGTCATAATATGTTTTCTTCCCTTACTGAGATGCCCCTTTGTTTTCTTGAGACTTTGGTTGTTTTCAATTGCTTTTCTCATTAGTTCACAATTGAATTTCCTTATGTCTTTAGTGATACTTTTCGCCCTGCCTTGCATAGCTCTATATATTTCACTTCGGAAGTTACGTTTTCGTTATTTTTCCTCATCTCCCTTCTCTTTTGCATCGGCACATTTTGTTTTTCCTAATATTTTATTCATATGTAACTTGTTCTTATTACGGCCTATTTTTGTTGCTGTTTTCATCAGAGCCTTGGTTAGTTTTCTATTAACTTTAGAGATGTCCACTTCTTCTGATGTTGGACCTTCTAGAGCAGGGAATATGCACTCATCATCAAAAAAATAGTTGCACCCAGAAGGACGTGTTGGATTGCAATGCTATTCAGGAGGAAGGTAAAGGTTACCAGGAACAATAAATTATTAAACTTTGAAACTGATATGGGCAATATTTATGGGGCTACACGCCAATAAGTAGTGTCTCTTAGAATGGTGTCTTGCAGCCATGTTTGCTCACACAGCATGCCAGATGTCTCGGCATGGTGTTGTATAGGTTCCTAATGGTGTCCTGCGATAAGCCATCCCATTCAGCTTGAATCTCCTCACACAGTTCTTGCAGATTGTGTGGTAGGGATGGAGTGTGGATAGTGTGTCCAATAGCATCCTGCACATTTTCAATCGGCGATAGGTCTGGTGATATGGCTGGCCATGGCAGAATGTCAGTACCTTGAAGGCAAGCTCTTGAGACAGCAGCACTATGTGAACGAGTGTTGTCCTGTCGGAAAATCACACCAGAGTGAGAGTTCAGGAAAGGTAGGGCCACTGGTTGCAGGACCTCATTAACATAACGTTGGGCTGTCAAAGTGCCTGTAATGAAAACCAAAGGTGATCAGGCATCATAGGCAATTGTACCCCACACCATGACACCAGACCTGGACATGTGATGCTCGACAACAAACCATTCGTCTTGGTGCTGACCACAGTGCCTCCACACACATATTTGGTAGTCGTCTCCTCCAAGACAAAAGAGGGACTGATCACTGAAGATCATCCGCTGCCATTCTGAGTGGCTTCATGACAGTCTGGCATGACACCATTGCATGCTTTGCCGATGATGCAATGGTGTTAAGGGCAGTTGTCGTAATGGTCTGCATGTGTGTAGTCCTATGTCATGAAGCCATCTGCCAGTGGTGCTGGCACTAATTGGACGATGCATGGAGGGCACCACTGCTTGCTGTATATTCGCAATCGTGGCTGTTGGATCACTCAGCGCATGTCGGATAACCCATTGGTCCTCTCTCTCCGTGGTTTGTCTAGGTCTCCCAGACACTTCCTGTTGCTGCTGCATGCTTGCTCTATCCACTACCGCCAACAGCGTGCTATGGTGATATCCACACGACCGGTATAGCACGCAATATGGCAATAAGACGATCTCGCTTCCCGGAGCCCAACGATGCGGCCCCTCTCTAGCTCCTCCAACTGCTTGAATTGCTTCCAAGCTTTTCTCCAAGGCATACTTCACTTGCAAAGGATGCAACCAACACAACAGCACGCGTCAGAATGGCAAGCACGTGCAACGATACAATCTTATATAGCCAGTCGGGTACAGCTCTGCAACCCCTCCTTGCTTGCATCACATGCGCAGCCGAGCGTGATACTTGAATCATTTGCATGGCTCACGATATCAAACCTACCCATCAAGTTTCATTCCTGTCGATTGCTGCCTTCTAGGTGCAACAATTTTTTTGACAATGAGTGTATATGTATGTATATACAGTATATATTGCATGATTTACTTCCTTTGACTAATCACTCCTTCTAATGGCCAATTTTACACCTTCAATCTCTTTTGTTTTTGGTCTTCCCCTTCCTCTGTTCTCAGCTACTTTAGAATGTAACACCTGTGTTGAAAATTTTCTTTTCCATACCGACCCCTTACCATGTTTTTGTTAACTTTGTCTTTGCAGAAGAAATACCCAACTTAGATATAATATATGTATTACTGAGTCTCTATAACAACACTGAATACATTTATTTTTCTCTGATATTCTTCTTACCATTCTCATATTGGCCACATTTAACTACTTAATTAGATCCTTACTTTACACCTAACTCTCACTTCCATAGAAGAAGGTAGGTCTATATATTTCATTATATACAGGCAGTACTGAACTTACCTTGGGTTTATGTGAGCTAAACAGTAACCCGTTATAGAGCCCATAAATACAATGTGAAAAATGTAAATAAATAAAGCTTGTATTGTGCCAGAAAAATTGAGTTTTTTGTTTCTATGACTATATGAACAGAAAGACAAAATATGCGATTGCTATGTAGCACTTACCTGCTGCTAGCTTGTAATGTTTTTGAAGGTCCTGTAATACCAATCATACTGAGCCTTATAGAAAATGCATTAGAGATTGCATCAGCACAAAATTTCTGAATTTCCAAAGTCCTTAAAAAAACAGCAGTCAATATTTACAAGCATTTGTTAAATAAATGAAGCAAATAAAATAATAGATATACAGTATTTATAATTGTCATAGTAACTAGTTAATATTTTCAAAAATTTATGGCTTTTGATTTGCTGTATTTAAAGGCACCTAAATTTCATGTGGCATTATACTGAAAATGATATGAAATTAGTAATACAAGGGATAATCCAAAAGCAAAGGCAACATTCTCTTTAATTCTGGTAACTGTAAGCAAGTGAACACAATGGTTATCTCACTTCTCCACATAGTCCTCCTGCAGGTTGATGCACTTCATTCTGTATTGTTCGATTAGCTTCTTCATTCTTTGGAAGAAGCTTTTCGGCTGCACCCGAATCCAGGTCTGCACCACTTCCTTAACCTCATCACCAGAGATAAACTTGTGACCATGTAAAGCTTCTTTAAGTGGATCAAAGATGTGATACTCACATGGCACCAGATCAGGGCTGTAAGGGTGATGTGGAAGACATTCAGACCACAGTTGTTGCAATGCCTCTACCGTTGTGGTCACTGCATGTGACAATACAATACAATACAATTATTTATTGCACACATTTAAAACTTACAGTTATATGAAAATGCAATACACCAGAAGGAATCTGAACACATTGGTTGTAAGGCGATTCCCCCTATCAGATGTAAGAAAAAGAATAAAACATATGGCATATATGAAAGCAAGTAAGATATTTATAACAGAAGCACCACTGTTAGCAGCATGCTTGGAACTACAATTTAATGATAGGGTTGAGATTCGTTATGGAGATCAGGGTGATTTACAATGTAATTTTGCAGAGACAAGGAAAACTTTTTCTGATATTTTCCAGGGATCTGATGCTCTCTGGGAGATTATTCCATAGGATAATGGCTTTATACAGTATGCTATTTAAACCATAATTAAGTTTAACACACGGCTGACATAATTTGTTGTTAGCAACAGATCTGGTAAAGATAGAATAATCCGGGGTTTTTTTATGTCAGATTGAAAAATAGATAGTTTAAGATGCATTATTTTAAAAAACATGATACCTAGTTTCAAGGTAAAAATTTCATGAATTTTTAAAATATTTAGTTGTAGAAATAATGGTTTTGAATGAGACATGTAATCTGTGTTCAGCATATAGCGAACAGATTTCTTCTGTAATTTGAGCAAGCATAACTTATTGTTTGCACTTATATTTGAATACCAAGATTCCAGACAATAGGAGAGATGGGTATAAATAAAAGCATAGTAAAATGTTTTTAGGACATTGATAGGGAAGAGATGCTTAATTGTACCAAGCAGGCCAACCTGTAAGGAAACTTTTTTTAAAACAAACTGAACATGCGTATTCCAGTTAAAGAATTCATCAAACCAAACACCAAGATACTGAACTTTGTCCACAATTTTAAGGGGAAGATCATTAATCCTGACTGGAAATTTATTTATATCCTCTCTTTTATGAACGTTTCGGAAATATACGGCATTGTTTTTTAGAATATTAAGTGATAATTTGTTAGAGCATAACCAATGAGATAAATTTGATAGATCATCATAGATCATTATCTGTAACTTATGCAAATCATGACATTTTTGAAAAATGACAGTGTCATCAGCATATAGCAAATCATGAGTTGATTGCAGGCACAGAGGAAGGTCATTAATATATAACAGGAACAGTAACGGTCCCAATACCGAACCTTGAGGCACTCCACATGAAATATTAAGTAGATCGGAGTTTATTTTATTTGCAGTGACATACTGTTTGCGATTAGAGAGGTAGCTCACTAAGAGGGAAAGAATTTTGCCATGAAAACCATATTTGGGTAATTTATGTAACAGAATGTTGTGATTTACCATGTCGAAAGCTTTTTGGAAATCAATAAAGACACAAATAGTATAATAACTGTCATCTAGTGCTTCGGAAATGAAGTTTGACAACTTAGCAACAGCCATTTCAGTAGATCTGTTTCTTTGGAAACCGAACTGTTCCAAAGAGAGCATACCATGGGTGTGTAAAAACTCAACCATTCTGCTATGAATAGACCTTTCAAAAATCTTACTCAAAACGGGTAACAAAGATATCGGTCTGTAATTATAGGTAGATTCCCTATCTCCTTTTTTAAAAATAGGAATAACCTTAGCGATTTTCCGACTGTCAGGAAACTGACCTGAATAAAAACTCAGATTAATAATATGTGTTATAAGTGGTACTAAAATAGAGATTGAGTCTTTTATGACTCTGCTATTAATATTGTCTGAACCAGCACTTCTTTTTAGGGACAATGAAGTGATAATATTATAGGTTTCAGTATCATCCAAAGAGCGTAGAAACATTGAAAAAGGAACTTCCATGTACATTGTCATGGTTTAACAAGACTGTTTTCAACAGCCTTCCTCTTCTTTTGCTGTGAATTGCAGTTTTCAGTTTCTCTATGCATAGCACAGTACTTTGCACTGGTCACTGTGTCTCTGTGTTACTGAAAATGCACCAGAATAGGACTTTTCATGCCCCAAAAGAAGGTCAGCATGGTTTTCTTGGCAGAGGGCTGTCATTTGAGTTTCTTCTTTGCTGGGGAAGATGGGTGTTTCCACTGTATGCTGTGTCTCTTGCTTTCCAGTTCACAGTGATGAACCCATGTCTCGCCACTGCTGACAATCCTCGCCAAAACACTTGAATCTCTTTTATAACATTTCAGGGATTGTGTCACAACCTCCACACACTGTTGCTTGTGCAGATCAGTAAGCTGTTTGGATACCTATCTTGCACAAACTTTATGGCACCCCAAGTTGTCATGCACTATGGCCTGTGCAGATCAATAGCTGATATCCAAACATGCTGCAACAGTGGACAACGCACTCTGTCAGTCTTCTCTGATCAAGCCTTGTCAATTTGGGCTTGTGTGCAAGATGTTGATGGCCAACCAGATCAAGCTTCATTGATTAAACTTGTTCTTCCGGCTTTAAACCTTTCTACTCTTTCATAAACTTTGTGTTGAGTCATGCTATTTTCACTTCTGCACTGACCCAGCATCCTTCGATGAATTTCAGCAGATTTCACTCCCTCTTCCCAAAGAAATCTCACTATGGTGCATTGTTCAACAATGGTGCAATCCCTCAGTGGAGCATCTATGTTTATTTGACCTTAGCTTTAACTAGACTAATGGCAGAGTGTTGCATTGCGCATGTTCGAACTACCCATAAGCCATTGTGAACATGTTGTATTACATCAGCTTGTATCCATTGCTCTTATCATGTAATTTTCAAATTGCCATTACTTTTTGATTTACCTACATATCACGTGTTGACAGTCTGTGATACTGGTGTGGATGACTTCAGCACCTTAAAAATCCTGAAATAACAAAAGGAGTTTCAAGTAGATCTTATATTATACCTTTCACAAAGGAAAAAAAAAGAAAGAAAGAAGCTGATGTCCCATTCTTGATTGCTTCTGTCACAATTATTTAAGCACTTTTTAGCATTATTGCCTTTGGCTTACTCTATAATTGCAATCAATTTTTTCCCTCTTTTAACAAGAATTTGCACTATATAAGAAGGTGTATTTAAAGAAATACACCACCACTTTTTATAACTTCATCGATACATACATATCACGAAGCTATTCTCTGATATTCAGAGGTTAGCTCCACAAAGAAATACAAATTACCAGATAATTTTTACTTACTGTTTCCGTATCAAACTTCTCCATTTACAGCGATCTTGATATACAACTCGGGCTTCACTGACATCCATCACACGCCGTACACAAGATCTTCTATACTTCATACTCATAATCTTTTTCTCATGCAGACACTCCTGAATCTGATCGTCCTGTGACTTCCTTGGCCTTCCTCTACCTTTCCTTCTTGCCACTTGGGCTAAAAAGATTTTCTTAGTAAGTATCTCATCATTCATTCTTTCAACATGGCCAAACCACCAAAGCATTTAGTCTCCACCTTACTAACAACATTTTGCTTCACATTACACAACTGCAACACATCTTCATTCCTCACACAATCAGAACGTGTCTTGCCATCCCCCCCCCATAAGTAACGCATTTCTCCAGCACACTAACGACTACTATGTTTCTTCTGTAACACCCAGGTTTCACTGCCATGCATCAGAGTAGGTACAAACACTTTCATACACAGCCATGCTTGACTCTCTTGAGAACCCATCATTCCTGTGAAAACCTCCCAAAACAGCCATGACTTTCAATGAAGAATTCACTTGCCTACTAATTTCACCATCCAATTTGTTCTCTCTGTCAAACATGCTTCCTAAATACACAAACTTATTGGTCAATCACTGTGCCATTTAGACATATATTGCATTTAGTACTACTAGTTCCTCTCTCAAAAACCATAATTTTGGTTTTTCCCTTATTTATACTCAGTTTGAATTTCATGCAAACTTCGTACATCCGAGACAATTGACTCTGCAACTCACTTTTGCTCTCTGCCCTTTCCACCCTCTCCTTCCTATATTTTGCCTTATTATGGCGAACCAGCCTAGCGGCTTCACACTTCTTACAGCGATATTCATCCACAGAAACTCTACCTTGCAACATCCCCAAATAGGCTTCCTTCTTTCTCTTTACTTCCTTTTCAATCTCACTATTCCACAAAGCATCACCTCTTTTGTTACCCACTATTGTAATGCCACAGACCTCTTCAGCAGCAGTGACAACACAGTTCTTAAAACATTCTCATTTCTTTTCTATATCCCTCTCACAAGACTTCAATTCTTTCAGTCGTTCCCTGAGTAAGTCAGAATAACACTTTCAGGGAGCCTTTCAACCTTTATTCTTTCCATCCTGGGCCTCTTCCTATTCCTTTTCCTCCAACCAACATTCAGTTTAACTCGTGACACTACGAAGTAATGATCAGAACCAACATCTGCACCTCTCCTCACACGAGTGTCAACAATCAAGTGTTTCAGACGTTGATCATAGACAACAAAATCTATCACACTCTTTTGACCAAGAGTATGATTTTCCCAAGTATATGTATGGATATACTTGTGGTTGAAAAATGTATTAGATACACACAAACCATTCTCAATGCAGAGTTCAATTAATCTTTCACCATTATCATTCATACAAGGATCATTAAACTTACCCAGAATATTGTTAGAAATTGCATTCTGCACACCTACTCTAGCATTGAAATCCCCTGCTGTTATAACTTTCTCTAAATTTAGCACCAAACTGGCTCAAAACAGTTTTTAGCTCATTTCAGAAATCTGCCTTCCTATCAAAAGGTTCCGAGTCACAAGGAGCATACACTACAACAATTACTATTCTCTGAAGTTTCCCTTTCAAACAAATCCAAAGAATCTTTCACTTATGCAGCTATAGTGAATCAAGTTGTTCTTCATCTTTTCACTTAAAATCACACCTACACCAGCCTGTCCTCTTACATTATCCAATACTCCAGACCACACACTCACCGTGCCATTCACTTCTTTTACCCCAATTTCCTTCTTTTTGGTTTTGCTTACACACAGCACATCCAATCTATACTTATTCATCTCCTCAATCACCTCATTCATCTTGCCATTTATACCCCTGGTATTCCATACACCAATTTTATATTCACTCAGCCGAGATCTCTTTCTGCTATGCCGTTTTGAAAGTCCAGGTCGATTCCGTGGTGAACCATTCTTCTCAAGTGTGGTAGGTCCACCATATCGTACACTAGAGACCAGATATTGATTTCTTTGTTTCTTTTTAATCAGGTAAGTACATCAGTGTGGGGGATTAGCCCACAGCTGAGGGTTCCAGTTGGTCATTCAACCTAAGGATTCTGGAACAAAACCCAGTGTGTTGGGGTCTTTTTGCCAATGTCACACAGAACTAGCTGGCACCTTTCCAAGATTCACAGAGGCCCTAGTTGCTGTTGTGTGTGCCATTGTTACCACAGAGCGCCCTGAGGAGGCAAACCCATCTCTCACTGAGATCGCCCGCAACTCCATCGATGTTCCATTTAATGTCTTTTAGCACCTTTGCAGTGTTTTTAACATAATAATTTTGCATGTCATAACTTAGAAAGATATTTTTGTCACTAACAAGTTTTTCTCTTCTGTTAGGTAATGAAAGAATCTGATATAGATGAAGATAATACAATTTCACTTGAAGAATTTGAGCATGCATTATCTAAAATGAAAAACTTCATGAAGTAATTGGTTTTAGTTTTCTGATCTTTATTTTAAGCTGAAAAATAATCAAATATTTGCTATTATAAGTTTTCAGTTTTGATGTCTAGACAAATTACTAAATTACAATGTTAATGCTTTTTTTTTTTTTTTACTCATAAATTGTTGCTATTAGGAAATATAAAGCATTTATTTGCTTCATTGCATACACAAGCTCATGTGAGTTCTGTTATTTTTAAATGTTTGTCGTTTTTTGTTCAAGGATTTAACAACTGCCTTGAGAAACTCGTAGCACCATGTAAGCAGTTGCCTGTCCCTAATTTACAGCCACTGGTTCCAGGGAAGGAAGAGAGCCAGGTCCATAAGACAAACATACCACTCATGACTCATCCAGGCATTGAGCCTGGGCTCATCCCGGACAAATGATCAGACCAGCATTTCAGACCAATTGGCCACTGGGGCAGCATTTTTGGATTCATTGCTGTATGTGGAAACAATCACTGTTTAGGTAGCATGTCATTTCTAAGGCCACAAGTAATGTTAAATTTGACTCCAATATTAATCACAGTGAAAAAATGTTTAATTACGGGTATCATGCTAAATGATAATTGTGGTTGGGCACTTCCAGCTGATTGGCAGCAACTACTCGAGTGACAGTCCTGACAACGAACTACTAGTTTGAAAATTTAATCACCAAATGTATTAAAATTTACCTCTCTAAACCCATAATTAAGCATTTTTTTGCTGTGTTCAATATTGTGCAATCTATAGAAAATGGATGTTCCAACTCCAATGAGTAGCATCATAAAAAAATATTTTCATTGCTATTGAAATGTTTTTTATCCTTTCCACTTTTTAGATAATTTAACTAGCTAATGACAAAATTAAACCTAATGATTGATTAAAAACCTTGTAATTTATTTGAACACACACAAACACTCTTGCAAATATACGAGTAATAGTTCTTATCAGTTTTGATGTATAAACATGGTTTTTATAATGGGGGCTAAAGATGCTGCTTTTACAACAAAAAATTCAATTTGCTAGCAAAAAGTACCCAAGCAGAAACTGAGTGAGAATTCTAATAATTAATGACTTCATGGCTTCCTCTTATTACTTTCAGTATTATAAATATTTAACGGGAATTATCTAGCAAGAACTCCTGACGATGATCTAGTGTATAGAATGAAAATTTGAGGGGTAATGTACCTTAAAAAATTTATCCTCGATAATTCCTGTTAAATATTTATAATACTGTGAGTGAGAATTTTTAAGTAGCCATTTGTTGGAGAAAATGTTTAATCAAAAAAGTCATTTTTTATAAATTAGCAACACAAAATTAAAAATTTGGAAAGGCTCTCTCTTCCATTTTGTCTTTTTACTTTTCATTTACCCAAGCAGTATTGCATCTGTTTTTGGTGTGCCACATGTTTCTCTTTTTCAGCCACTTAACAATGTATAAGCATCCTAATGATAACAAAAGAATCAGCCAATCAGATTTACAGTGTTAGCTCAGTTTTACCAGCTTCTTTGCCTCAGCAAATTAAATTATCTACATGATATAGGTTGAAGATATTTTGATTTCCTGGTAGTATTCTTAAGTGACCATCATCAGCACCTATTTAGACATCTTCCCCACAGCAAAAGTCACAGCTAAAATTGAGCAAAATAATCTTTTATTGTTTTCTGGCAAGTAACAACAAAAAATAAAAGAATGCATTATGAAGCTTATAAGAAACTTATCTATATACCTACTGTGATTCCTACTGAATTTAATCACTGTATAAATACAAATTGTAGCTTTTAGTGTATACATCAACACTGCTTATTCATATTCATAAAATAAGCAAAAATTGGAGAAAAAACTAGAATTGATTGCACAACATGCTTGCAGTAATGGTCAATGAATGTGAGGTATCATAGGTCTCATGGATATATCAAAAGTACTACTGAAATTATGAAGAGCATCTGTAATATAGCAAATATGAACATAGGAGAAAATGTAAAAGATATATAAAAAAATGTGTTACTTAAGAAACAAGGTAAGTTAAATACACTGTAGAAAGCAGGTGTGTATGGAATTTCCAGTAGAAAACAGGACTACATATTCCCACAATACTGTATAGGTACTCCAAAACATCAGTCTTAGCATAATATTAACAATTGGTATTAAAAATTGAAATGAAAAACAAAGCACTGATTGACTACAGTGTGATGACAGAGCTTTGTACTGCACTGAATTAGTAGCCCAACATCAAAATCATTATAAAAGATGAAAAGGTAAGGCTGCATATATGTCAATAAAATTAAACTTTTATGATGTAGGGCTAATGCATCTGTAAACTTATGATATTAGTTGATCAAATTTTCTCATGTATGCATGGAAACAAATTATTAAAGATGGGACCATGTACTGAAAAGAAGACAAAATACAAAAGACACCATGAAAAATAAACCACAAAGGGTGACTCTGGAGCAAACAGGAACTATGGTGACATTTATGCACATGCGAAACTGTCCTTCCTGTAAAAAGCTAGAGTTTAGAGCTGCCATTTGCCATTGAAATTGCCTGCGGTAGAGGCAGGTGAAATACATCCAGAAAGTCATGCATGCATCTCCATATTGACTAGAGCACCTGTTTTAATAATTGTTTACTTTTTCTGTCATTTTAACTTGCATTTTGAACTTTAGCTCTTTTATATTTTGTTACTACTTTATATGTACTGAACGTAAACTCATCACACATCGTATGTGTACATATACATCAAGGTTAAAGGCAATGAAAAGTACGAATTTAAACACAGGTGGTTGAAATCCTTTTTAATAGTATTCATCATGAAGACAATCTATATAGCTAAATGTGGGTGTGCACAGGGTGTCCGAATACTGTGCACTGAATGTAGGAATTGCAGTAATGTAATAATAAAGAAATTTTGAATGGAATTACAGTAGAAGTGACTTGCCACATTGAAATGCTCTCTGTCTAGTAACCCTTCATGCCTCCCCACCCCAAGGTACACACAGCTGTAATTCCTGAGCGTTTGGTCAAAGGAGGCAGACGTGTCGATTGATCACTTCTCAGCGCAAGGACAATGGTATTGATGGTTGAACAGAGAGTGGTTTAGGTCGAACATGCCTTTCGCTATGACGACAAGTACATGAATGAAATAAAAAAACAATTCACTAGGAAATTTCATGATGCAGATGTCCCCCACTGTAATGATGTATGTCAGCTAATATCAAAGCTTTGAAAAACTGGCAGTGTTCTGGATGCCCCGCTCTGGTAGTCCATCCATGGCAGATGAGACCATAGAGGATATCCAGGACAACATATAGAAGAGTCCACACAAGTCTGTGAGGTGGCTGTCACAACAAGATAATAATGGGCCAAAGAGTACATACAGCCCATGATATTCTGGAAAGGAAGTTGCATTTCCACCTGTGCAAAGCGTCTGTCGTGCATCAGCTGAAAGAAACAACCATGAGGCTTGTGTTCAGTACTGCAGGTCAGGCACGAATCCAAGGGAGGGGTCCCCCCCCATTACCCAACAGCAGAAAAAGAGGATTTTTTTATTGATTTTTGTAATTGTCCACAAAATTATTTTTACGAATAGATCTCTAGAGGAAGTGATAAACAAATGTGTCACTTTAAAAGATTAACATTAACAAAGTTTGGGACAAGTGAGGAATTTCCAGTAGTATCCAGCAGCAGAGTGTATTGGGAACTAAAGCAATGCTGTTCAAAAAATCTCTCTCTTCCCAGTTTTTCACATGCTTCACCCCTGCCTCCATCATGTCTGGCTTTGGTAGTTCACATTTCTACCGCATCAATAAAAGACCTTGTCGGACGACATGTAGTAAATCTAGCTAGCTGCTTCAGGAGGTCATCCTGTCACTATCAGTTCAGTCCCTGTAACGTGTGAACATGTTTTAGTAGTTTTGTGGATCACATACATGAAGCGTACGATAGACAGCTTTTTCTCATCTTGTAGTAGTAGTAAGTCCGTAAAAAAATTCAGAAATTTGATTTGAAAACTGATGTTCCCGACCTCACTACTTGCAATCTAAGTGTAACTCATTGTAGTAGTGTCGGTGCAGAGCGTAATCGTAATGATTTTTCCGAGCATATCAATTGTAATGAAAAAACTACAGCTGTTTTACTTAACCTCAATGATATTGATATTAGTGTTTTAGTGGCAAAGTTTAATAAAACATTTGAAGGTACACCACCCATTTTTTCAGAATCGGATGTGATATACTGGGTACTAACTTCTGACTTAATCCGTAAGGCACCTTTTACGTTTCCTACTTCAGAATTTAACAAGAAGAAATTAAAATTCAGAAATGGGGAGACAAATGAAAGTGGCTTGCGTATTCAAAGGAACAAGATGGCGCCTGTTGCAAACTGTGTTTCCTTTTCTATCAAGAAACTATTGGCTACGGAGGCCACAAGAAGGTTGGGACACTGGTGGCAAATCCTTTCAAGAAATGGAAAGATGCTAGTGAATAGTTTAAAAAACATTCTGAGTCTAAATATCGTCGGAGCTGAGTTGTTGCTGCAGATAACTTTGTGTGTGTGATGAAAGGGAAAATTAATAATATTGTGCATCAGTAGATTATTAGGAGAAAAAGGAGCAGGAGGAAAACAGAGCTACTTTGAGACCTATTATTGAAACTATAATATTTTGTGGGGAACAAGAACTTGCTCTTCGAGGTAATGAGAACTGTGGCCCCCCTTTCTCTACAAAAACTTCCACAAAGGATGAAAACTTTCGTGCTCTATTGCGTTTTCGTACAAACTCTGGCAATGATAATTTGAAAAAACGCCTAATAAATTGCTCTAAAAATGCATCTTATATTAATTAGCCCAATCATTCAAAATGAAATTATTGAAGTATGTGGATCACTTATTCAGAATTCTATTGTAAATGAAATAAACCATTCAAGCTGCTTCAGTTTGCTGACTGATGAAGCTTTAGATGTGTCTGGAACTAAACAATTATCATCTTGTGCAAGGTATGTGAATTTCAAAAATATTTTAAGGGAGGATTTTTTATGTTTTTTCCCTGTGCATGATTTAACCACTGATAATTTAACCAAGGTAATTTTATGTAGTTGCACAAAGCTAGGACTTGATATGGGTAAACTTATTGGTCAAGGCTATGATGGAGCTGGCAATCTGGCAGGTAAATTGAATGGAGTACAAGCAAAAGTGCAGGAAAGATTTCCAAAAGCTATGTACGTGCATTGCGCAAATCATTGGCTCAATCTGGCGCTTTCAAAGGGGATGTCAGTTTCTTGTGTCCGAAATTGTTTAGGAGTTCTGAACGAGGTGTGCAACTTATTCCAAGACAATTCTTTTGCCAGTAATGTACTAAAAGAAAACATAAAAATTCATACTCCTTTTTTCAATTTACTTCCGATATTGGAGGTTATATTATTTAACGTGCATTAATGCATTTGCATTTTTGAACTTCACTTTTAGTTGGTTAAGTTCGATGAACACTTACCGCACGTGGGGCTTGGCTTTCAATTCCTATTTCCGTTATGTGGATGCCGCACGGGGTTTTTCATTTGGCCACGGGTCCGCTTCTTTTTTTCCCATTGGAATTTATTTTGTCTCATCACCAAATGAGTTTTTCCTTTGCTGCATCCTCATTTACTTCAATATTTATTCATACCCGAGTACTTTCAGTAAAATTCCTTTACCGTCTTCGAGGGGACGTTTTGCTCGGACTAGCACGGACCGTGTCAGCTGGGCAATTCGGTGGTTCTCGCGGGCTGCTTCTGTCGTCGGCTATCGCTTCTTCTTGGGCGTTGTGGCGCCATCTCTTGTTGGTCAGTGATCTCACTTTTCGAACTTTTTCATTTTTTTGCTCAATTTTAATTAAATTTTTCCAGCTGTTTCTCAAATTATCTCAGAATAGCAGAGTCTGTAATGATTGAAAAAAATAGGACAAAAGTTTGCAACCACAATGACCCTAATAATTTGAGAAACAGCTGGAAAAATTTAATTAAAATTGAGCAAAAAAATGAAAAAGTTCGAAAAGTGAGATCACTGACCAACAAGAGATGGCGCCACAACGCCCAAGAAGAAGCGATAGCCGACGACAGAAGCAGCCCGCGAGAACCACCGAATTGCCCAGCTGACACGGTCCGTGCTAGTCGGAGCAAAACGTCCCCTCGAAGACGGTAAAGGAATTTTACTGAAAGTACTCGGGTATGAATAAATATTGAAGTAAATGAGGATGCAGCAAAGGAAAAACTCATTTGGTGATGAGACAAAATAAATTCCAATGGGAAAAAAAGAAGCGGACCCGTGGCCAAATGAAAAACCCCCGTGCGGCATCCACATAACGGAAATAGGAATTGAAAGCCAAGCCCCACGTGCGGTAAGTGTTCATTGAACTTAACCAACTAAAAGTGAAGTTCAAAAATGCAAATTCATACTCCAAGTAGCAAAAACAGCAGATTAGTTACCGTGTGTGAAACCAGATTTGTTGAGAGACACGACTCAGTAATTGTTGCAGTCAAACTTTTTAAACCAATGGTTATCAGCCTTCAGGAATTAGCGGAACTTGATTGAGCCATTTCTACTAAAGCATCAACATTTTTGGCATCAGTAGAAAATGGGCAGTTCTTAATATCACTACTTGTGTGTGAAAAGCTTTTTAGTGTTACACTGCCTCTATCAATATACCTTCAGAATCCCACCCATGATTTAGCTTCTGCTGTTTCTTACTCAATGAATGTGGTTAATGTGTTGTCAAAATTTTCCCAAGAGTCTGAAGAATGTTTCCAAGAAATATTTCAGACAGCAACACATTTAACGAGCGAAATTTTTGAAAATGAAATTACTCTACCACGACTTACAGGAACACAAACAAAGTGTGATAATCATCCACGTGAAAATGCAGAAGAATACTACAGGAGAGCAGTTTTCCTTCCAGTTCTTGATGGCATAATCAATAACATGACGGAAAAATTTAAGAATAACAAAAAAATGCTGACTTTTTGAAGTACTTCTACCAAAGCATGCGTCGCCAGATCAAGCTCACTTGATTGACAATTTATCAATTTATGTCAGTGACTTAACATCAACACGGATGTAGTGAAAGGTGAATACACTAAATGGTGTGAAAAGTGGAGAGAAAACCGCTTAGATACCAATGATATAATGACAGTTCTCGATAATTGTGATGAAAATTTCATTCCACATATACATCACTTGGTAAGTGTTACTTTCAGTGCACAATTATTTTTCAGACACCCTGTATAATGCATAAAACAGTATTATTGTACATTCATTCAAAGTACTGAATGTACCAACCAGCCATACTGTTTGTTCTGTTTTTGTGGTAATCTTTTTTTGTAGTCTCTTTTTTCATAAAGCTTCAACTCAGTGTTGGATAAAATTAAAAAACAATTAAAATGGAATAAAAGACAAAAAACGTCCTTTGTAAATATATTAATATTTATAAGAACCTTTTTGGCCTTGTTTTTAATATTTCCTGAAAACAATAAAGTGGAAAATTCCTATTTTAAATGCAACATATTTAAGTTCTTCGGTCATGAGAATTGAAACTTTAAAGTAATTAAGTAATTTTTCTCATTGGTGGAATAACGAATTTACTGACTGAAATTGAAATTTATACTTTGCAGTTGTCAAGTTTTTCTTAGAGGGTTGCATAAATGTGTATTAGTATTTACCACAACATTTCTGTCAGTGGCAGATTCAGTGGGGAGTGACTGGAGTGGATCCCCCCCCTTGAGGTTTTTTAAATTTTAAATGGTCAATGTCATAAATAATTATTAATGTGGTTGTTTTTTATTGTTGTAATAAACATGCAGATTTTTGTAAAAGTTTTCATAACAACTAAAATTTGCTGTAAATTTTGAGATAATGTTCTGTTCTGGTTTTTGCAGAAAAAAAGGTAAAACAGATTTATAAATAGAGAAGCCTGAAGGCAGAAGTGAAAAGAGATTTTGGCTGATCATGAAAAGAAGTGGGTGTGCTTTGTTCTGTTCTTTAGTATCATCTGGTATCATTAGTAATTGGAAGCAGGGAAAGTCACCATGTGGGGTAGACTTTGGAGTGTGTGTGAGATAGTTGGGTGACAGAACAAAGTGCGTACCTCGACTAGGTCATAAACAAAAACTCATAGCAAAATTTACAAGTTGGAATTTTTTCTCTTAAATTAACCTATCTGAGTAAAAGGAATCCAACTTTATTTTGAAAGATTTTATCCAGATGTGAGATTTGAAAAGCATCAAATCAAGATGGTTTCCTTGAAAAGCTGGCAATTGAATGCCATGAAAATAGTGCTAACAGTTCTTGTTTGCACTTTGTGATTTAGAAATTTAGAACAATTATCTTAATGAAAAATGTTTACAAAGCCTTTCAATGCCAGGAAGGTACAGCACTACAAATTTACAGTGTGTGTGCGTGTGTGTGTGTGTGTGCGTGCGTGCGTGTGTGTGTGTGTGTGTGTGTGTGTGTGTGTGTGTGTGTGTCCTCCAGAAAGTCCTTCTCCCCTTTTTTTTTAGACTGGGGCAACATCCCCTCCCCCTAAGGTAAACTTCTGGATCCACCCCTGATCTCTGTGTTAGAAGATAGATTAAAATAATTCCTTTGTAGTAGATGGATGTTAGTGGATCAGATTTTCTGATGAATTCATATATGAGAAAATTTGGGAAAATATTGGACATTTTGTCTGTCTATGGATAACAGTTGCTGTAGACTTTTCTAGAAGGTTCCTTATGACTGAGAAATATTCATAAATTTGAATCTTTTTTTTTGTCGGAGGTTATGTCATTACGCCCAATATTTTTTACTATTCTAAAGTTAATAACTGAATAAAGAGAACCCGCTAGCATCGAAGAAGGCAATTGTAATGCTGTTTACTCAGTGATATGCAGGTGACTCATCAGTAACATCCCACAAATTAACAAAGAAATAATCTTCGCAAGTTCATGGAAAATTTGCAAGTATGTTACTTACAGCAAACAGATTTTAGTACTGAATAACCTTTAGTTCATTGTTCTCCATATAACATCTCATGAATTTTTTTAAACTACATCACCCAAAAGCAGGAATCAACCCCATATCTTTGAATATCTGTTTAAATAGGCTATCATTAAACCACGGAAAATAACACGCTTCCAAAAAACCAAAGCTTAGAAATCTGAACACGCACACATGCACAATGAATAAAAGAAATATATATATATATATTTCTTTCATTCTTTTATTCATAAATTTAATCTCCATGTCACACTGACATGTTCAATATACACTACTGTTTGTGAAAATTGTAACACCAAGAAAGAATCGTGCCTTTCAAATGAAATTTATGTCAAGAGATTCTTCATGTTACAGGAGATAACTGATTACATTTGTAGAGCTATTCAAAAAAATTTCGCTTCAAAACTCAGTATCGTGTGAAACCACCCCTAGTAACGTAACAGCCTCTACATGGCGTGGCATTGAATGGAAGATATTTTTGATATTGTCCTGGGGAATAGCGGAGTTCATTTGTGGTGACTGGCAGAAGCACTTAATGGGCCAATTGATTAGCTACCATGTCCCAGATGTGTTCAGTCAAACACATATTCAGCAAATGTGCAGGCCAGAGGAGAAGCGGTATCTGCCATGCATAGAACAGGTCTTGTACATTCTGGGCCTCATGTGGCCAAACATTATCCTGCTGGAATATAGCACCAGGACAATTCTGAAGGAAGAGTATCACCTCTGCCTCTAAAACAACCACGATGTATCATTGGCTGTTGAAAATTTCCTCAATTCTTGAATGGAACTCAATGGTGCCCCAAACCATGCGACTGGCTGTTGGGGCCAGTACGACACTGCAAGGTGCCATTCAACATGATGTCTTCAAACACATATGCGACCATCATTGTGCATCAGGTTGAATCGTGACTTGTCAGAAAACATGACTTGTCAATCAGTGCACCAATGTCTGTGTTTGAGAGCCTGTTGCAGCCTGGAAGCATCTGTGGTTGAGAGTCAGAGGAATGTGCAGATTTGAGCTGCTAGTGAACAGTTCTCTGTTAAGCAGATGACGTCAAATTGTGCTGGAGGACAAAGCCTGACCTATGACAGTGCTGCATTGCTGTTCTAGCACCACGAATGTCGCTGTGTAATCGGTCACTGCCATAAGGTAGATGTGTCTGTCATCCCATGTAGTTGTGCAATTTTGCAATCCATTTCCCAAATTTCTGTGCATCTGGGCCTCATCTTTTCACTGACACCACATTCATGTCACTGTACTGGCATTTTGCTCCATACGAGTGAAAATTTTGTGGTACAAAAACCCAGCTTCTCACATCCCAACAATCCTTACTTGCTCAGAGTCTATCGGGTGTTCTTAATGCGACCTTCTTCGGAGACGAGGCATAGTCATTATTTCAACGTGGCCAAACCACCTTGAAATGTTTGTCTCCACCGTGATAAAAATGGCGAGTTAACTTGATTGATTTCAAATTTCGGCTAGAAGTACAACTACTAAGTTATTATCTGTAATTCCATGATCTGGAACTAAATCGTGCAATTACGGATAATGACTTAATACTTGTGATAAAAACATTTGGCTTCACATTACAGATCTGCAACACTTCTTCATTCTTCAGATGATCAGAATGAGTCTTGTCACAAACCTCCCACAAGCAGCACATCTCTCAGCACACAAACTACTGTTGTGTCTCTTCTGAAGTACCTGGGTTTCACTACTGTTCGTCAGAGCAAGAACGATTGCACTTTCATACATAGCCATTTGGGACAATTTCAAGAACTCATCACTCCTGTGAGATCTCCAAAAGGAGCTATGACTTTCAAAATTTAATTCATTCACCTATTAATTTCATCATCTAATTTTTTATTTTCTCTGTCAAATATGCTTTCTGAGGTACTCAAACTCATTTACCTGATTCAACTCAGTAACATCTAGACTGATCATGCATTCAGTACTAACAGTTCCTCACTCAAAAACCATAGCTTTGGTTTTCCCTTATTTATGCTCATTGATCTGTTTGAGTTTCACACAGATTTCATTCATTCGGAACATACTCTGCAATATACTTTTGCTCTCTGGCAACAGAAGTGTGTAATCAACATACGGCAACCTGCACACATGAGAATTTCGAACACATAAACCAGTATTGTCTTTTTGGAGTCATGCATGCATATATCCATAAATATATTGAACGGCCATGGTGATATTACTTGTCTGACTTTTGCACCTATGGAAAAGCATTTAAATTAAAAACAGAGAAAACAAAGACATTCACATGTACATGCACTCTGCTGCTTGCATACATAGCTTTCATGCATTCAAGCAGATTAGCAGATTCCGAGTTATATCAAAATTGTTTAAGATCTCCCACAGAAGCACTTGTTGACTGGATCATAAGCTTTCTCCAAATCCACAAAGGCAGCAAGAACTTTCTTACCAGCAGACAGATACTTTTAAACGTAACATGTAATGCAAACATTTGGTTAGTGCAATCCTAACCAAGTACAAAGCCACTCAGTACATCTCACACCTTCTCTCATGTAAACCTCATACCTTAACAATAATGACTTTTCCAAACATTTAACCTGACACACTCAGTAGTCTGATACCATGATAGTTCTTACATCTAGTGTGATCACCTCTTCCCTTACACAAAGGGGCAGTGATAGCTTTCCTTCAACTCTGAGGGACACGTCTTAACTACCAACACAACTGAAAAATTTCAGTTTACCGGATGATGACAGTGTGTCATCTTCATATTTCAGTCTCAGCTCTTATACCTTCTACCCTGGAGCCCTACCATTTTAAAGCAACTGTATGGCCTCCCAAACTTCTCTTGAGATCCCTGCAGTGTTTGATTCTCTTTATGTGGCATCATCTGTTTCTACCCTAAGATCATCTTTGCTTTATTTAACTCACAGAAACATTCACCCATTCTTTCACTTAACTCATTAGACTCCCATATAATGTGTTCAATCCTATTCTTCACACAGCCTAGAACTTTATTTGCTCTGTTCTTTCTATGTCTTTTGTACTTCCAGGATTTCATATCTTTTCAGGAAGCCCGTTCTTGCCTGTCAACTTATCTTTTCTACATTTTGCCTTAATATGGCTGGGGATTTCTCATAAACTGTAATAAATGATGTGTGACTAAGAGATATCAGTAGTGGTGTAAGATTGATGTGTGGAATACTAGAGGAATGAATACAAAGACGAATAACATGTTGAAGAGATGAATATAAAAAAATAAGGTTGAATATGACTATTGTTGAGGTAGCAGCTAATTTTGTGTGACACTGCCCAAAATACTCCAACTCACTGGGTTTTGTTCCAGACCCTTAAGTTGAATGACATGCTGAAACCATCGGTTGTGACCTGATCCCCCACACTGATGTACTTTTATTATTTTCAAGACTCAAGGAAAGATGTTACATAGATATCATCATCATCATCATCATTGTCAACCATTATCAATCCACTGCTGGACGAAGGTCTCCCCAAGTTTCCTCCACAACGGTCTGTCTTGTGCCAGTCTCCTCCATGTCACTCCGCATATTTACGAATTTCATCCACCCATCTCCCATGTGGTCTTTTTCTGGGTCTTTTCCTGTCCCTTGGAATCCAATCTAAAATTTCGGCTGTCCATCTATGGTCTGTCCTTCTGGCAGTATGTCCAGCCCATTGCCATTTCAGGGATTTAACTCTGATCATGATGTCTTCCACTCTTGTCATTTTTCGGATCCACGAGTTCCTCTTCTTATCTCTCCTGGTTATACCAAGCATGCACCTCTCCATGCTGCTTTGAGTTGTCTGCAGCCTTTGTATGTCTCTTTTAGTTAAGGTCCACGTCTCTGCACCATACGTAAGCACTGGAAGGATGCATTGATCAAACACTTTTCTTTTAAGACATAATGGCATATTGCTCTTGAAAATTATGCTGTTTCTTCCAAAAGCTCTCCAGGCAAGTTTTGTACGCCGATTAATTTCTTCATCAATGTGACCCTCACTTGATATCTGCTGTCCAAGATAAACATACGTATCTGTTATCTCCAGTTTTTCTCCATCAATCGATAAATCTTCATTTCTTGTAAAAGCATTGAACATCACTTTTGTCTTCTGAAAGTTCATTTTTAATCCCACTTCTTTACTCTTGTCAGCAAGTTCCTGGATCATACTCTGCAGCTCTGATGGGGTAGTTGCAAAAATGACTATGTCATCAGCAAAACGAAGGTGGGTTAGATAATCTCCATTAATCTTTATCCCTTTGTTTTCCCAGTTCAGTGATTGAAAGACATTTTCCAATGTGGCATTAAAGAGCTTCGGAGATATGGTGTCACCTTGTCTCACTCCCTTTCCAATTTTTATGTGTGTTGTATTTTCAAACAGCCGAATCTTTGCACTTGCATTTTCATAGATGTTATTAATAATATTAATGTATGCATCTTCAATACCGCAGGATTTCAGAGCCGTGGTAACTGCTGATGGTTTCACCGAATCAAAGGCTTTTTCATAATCGATAAAAGCCATGCACAATGGAAGTTCATATTCCCTCGCTCTTTCAATTAGTTCTCTCAGTACGTGGATATGATCTATTGTGCTGTAGCCACTCCTGAATCCAGCTTGTTCTCTCGGTTGAGCCATGTCCAGTGTTACCTTCAAGCGGTGTGAAAGAACTTTAGTGAAGATTTTATAAACCACTGATAGGAGGCTGATAGGTCTGTAGTTCCTGAGATCCTCAATGTCACCTTTTTTATGTAGCAGGATCATTGTAGCATTGTTCCAATCCTCAGGAATCTTCCCTTCATTAAGGCATCGAGTGAAAATTTGGGCGAGTACTGTTTCAATTTCTCCACTTGCTTCTTGTATGATGTCTATAGTAATTCCATCTTCTCCTGGAGCTTTCCCCGCTTCATGTTCTTGATTGCATGTGCAACTTCTGCTGGGAGGACTGGAAGAACTCTGGTACCTTTCATGATGTCTGAGTACATGTATCATCCCTTTCATATAATTTGGAGTAGAAATCTTTCACTCTTGTCAAAATTTCACCTCTATTTCTTGTTATAGAACCATCTTCTTTTCTCAGAGCCATAATCTGTTTTCTTCCCTTACTGAGATGTCCCTTTGCTATCTTTAGGCTTTGGTTGTTTTCAATTGCTTTCCTCACTAGCTCACAGTTGAATTTCCTTACGTCTTCAGTGATACTTTTTCTTACTGTCTTGCATAGCTCTATATATTCCACTTTGGAAGTCACATCTTCTTTAGTTGTCCTCATCTCTTCTTTTTTTGCATCAACATTTTGGTTTTCCTGATAATTTGTTTACATGCAACTTGTTCTTAGACCCAGCTAATTTTGTTGCTGTTTCCATAAGAGCTTTGGTTACTTTTCTGTTAACTTCCGAAATATCCACTTCTTCCGATGTTAGGCCTTCTAAAGTAGAGAATCTGTTCTTCAGTTCCAACTTGAAAGTATTATGGTGTTTTTTAAGGTTGGTTATGTCAATACATTTTGTTTGTCTTATGAGCTTGCCACGTTCCAGTTTAGTGTTGAGGTGCATCTTACATCTCACCAATCTATGGTCACTACCTGTGTTGAACTTGTTTAGCACACTGCAGTCTTCGATGACGAATTTTTTGTTACACATAATAAAATCAATTTCACTTGTCGTCCCAATTGGATGTCTCCATGTCCATTTCCTGTGTGGCTTTTTCTTGAAAAAGGAATTCAAGATGAAAAATCCTTCTGCCTCTGCAAACTCAACGAGAGTATTTCCACGCTGGTTTCTGTTGCCGTGACCGAATTTACCTACTGAAGTTTCATTCTGTTGCCGGTGCCCTATTTTTGCATTGAAATCTCCCATAATTATCTTCAAGTGCTGCTTACCTTTATTATTTAGATGACGAATTTCCTCATAAAATTCTTCAATTTCTTCTTCAGGATGACTTGTGTGGTGGGTGCATAAGTTTGAATAATCTGAGCCTGGTATCTTCTCGATAGTTGGATAACGAGTCGTGCAGCTCTGTCAGAGGAACTTTCAACTTCTACCACTTTATCCTTCAGTTTCTTGTTTATTATAAATCCAACACCACTAGTTCTGCCAGTATCTGTCCCACGATAATAGAAGAGATGTCCACTTTTCAGTTCAATGAGATCTTCTCCTTTTCTCCTTACCTCACTTAGCCCGACGATGTCCCACTTGATCCTTTGTAGTTCCTCTTCCAATTCAAGAAGCCTTGAATCAGAAGATAGGGAGCGTGCGTTGTAGGTAGCCAAGGTCAGCATCAAATGGCAGCCTAGTCCGGTCCTCCGGGATTCTTAGCACCCTCTGCCTTCATGTCGCACTGGCCGCTGCCTTGGCCAGGTACATTCCAGCTGCCGGAGACTGAGGGCCAAGATTTAAGTTGTAGAGTCATTTTGGAGGTGTTTGGCCATAACTCACCACGCTGGCCAAGCGGGTTGGTGAGTGTGGGATAGCATTTCCTCTGATCCCGATGGTATAGTTATACCGCTATTTGCGGTCGTCAGAGCCCCTTTAGTGGGAACAGGATGCACCACGAGAAGGCGGGGTTGACATTTGTCAAGGAGAGGCTGTGATGTTACGCATCACCTGACCTTTCATCCCACATAGATATACACGTGCATTATTTTTATAAATCAGATTTCAGTGCTAAATTGCCTTTTGTTCACTGTTCTCCATGTAGCATCACAGAAAGTGTGAAAATCACCTTGCCCTAGAGTGGTAATTGAACCCTCATTTCCTAATTTCCAATGACTTAAAATAATATAGTCTCATTAGCATATTTTTGTACATGGTGTTGCATTTCATATCCATCATCTTAAACAGAGTGTGTGAAGGCTAGAAGTTTATTCATTAAACTTCTCAGCACAACATGATCTACATCTCTGCCATGCACACACTGTTCCCTAGATTTCAGTTGCTGAAGGCAATGATCAGCCAAATAAGTAAAATAATGAATAAAAATAAAGAACAAGCATTAAACTGTCTGCTTTCACATTTCTTGCATAAAAATGAGTAACATAAAATTCACTGTCTCATATGTACTAAAATACAATATGTGGCAGATGATATTGTATTGTAATTGGAAAGCAGTTTGGCTATCTAGTGTCAGTGTAGACAAAGGAAGTGTGGTAGAGATTCCTGTGTTGGCATACTATATTACCTACCATCTTCTCTGCTAAAGGAAGCTGTAACAAATCTTGCCACTGAAAATGACATCTAAACTATGCACTATATTTTAGTACTTAATCATGGTATCTTAAATGTATTAATATGTAAACCGTAAATTTCAGACTGAATTTAAATTTCTTATTTTGATTTTAATATGTGGTTTTTGTACAGTACTTCAGATGTGAAATTAGCAATGTTTTATCATTTTCAGGACTTTCTACATTGAAAGATGAAGCTTTGTAGCTGACACTAGACATCAAGCATTCTTTATGAAGTTGAATCGCCTATTTCTTCTGTTGGTACACCATTTTCACGAAACAGTGTTTGATGGGAATATTTTGAGTTCTTTCATTTTAAATTATATTGTATTTGAAATTTTGCAGATTCTGCACCTCATTTTTGTACTAAATACTGTCTCTGTGTAATACTTGTTGCATTCCAGTATTGTGCACATCTAGTCATTTATTTTGTTCAGTTACTGTATAATATTTTCCCTAATTTCATATGTTATGTACAACAAAGTTTCTTAATAAACAGAAATTACTTATATATCTTGTCACACTAATTTATAGGAAAGCTGGGAAATATGTTTTAGTATTGGTTGTAGTATGTAGTATTAATTGTAGTAAATAGGCCAGGCTTTGTCACCAAGAAAAGCAATAAACTGATTAAATAATCTTACTTCACCTCCTCAATCAGAAAGTCCTGTTGATGCAGAAGGGTATAAAACAATATAATGATAAAGCACTTTGCCAACATACTGAGCTCGATTGCTTGGTAATGATGTCAGGGCTACGCTTCCCCGGTGGCGCAGTGGTCTAAGCGATGGCCTCTGATCATTCGTCTGAAAGGAGTCCGGGTTCAAATCCTTGTTAGGCATGGATGTTGTGTTTGTCTTACGGCACTGGCTTTCTCCCTTCCCTGGAGCCAGTGACCCTAAATTAGGGACGGGTGACTGCTTATAGCCCATTGAGTTGCTCATGGTGGTCGTTAAACCTCCAATCAAAAAAAAAAAAAAAAAAAAAAAAAAAGATGTCAGTGCTGCCAGACCTGCGCCAATTGTGCCAGCCCGCGCCAAAACGTTGTTCTTGCGCCATTCCGCTAAAAAATCGCGATTTTGACGAAATCTGCGCCAAAAGTTAAACTTTACCGATCATCGATATTTTAGCGTAATCTATCTTACGACATTCGAAATCGATTCAGCAGTTAATTCGTACGTAAGATTCTTCCGCGGATTCGCGGAGTTCCTTCCTTTTTCCGAAAATGGAAGTTAGAACGCCCGAAAATTTCCCGGTAATCGTCGGCCACGATATTCTTACTCTGATTCGAGGAATTCCATCTTATTTTGATATTATTTGGATCAGCACGAGATCGATGCATAACTGAACTGAAATTTTGGGAGGATTGTTGGTGGGAGGTGGGGGGGTCGTTTTCTTCGTCGCAGGACGGAATTTCATCATTCGAAAACGGAAAGTAGACGGAGGTAAGATTTCTCTCGTAATCGTAATTTTCTTTTCTCGCAATGTTTCCTCTACCCAGTATTGTTAGATATCATTTTATTCCATAAATATTTGTATTTCAACTTGAAAATGTTGGATAAATTTTCGAAAACGGAAGTCTCCCCCCTCCCCCCGCGATGTTTCCACTCCTATGTAGTTGTTAAATGTCACCATCCTCATAAGTGTGTGTGCATTTTAGCTTGATAAGGGTGGGGGAAATTTCCAAAAACGGAAGTGACAAAGTTTATAAATTTGTAAGAATTGATGTATGGTGATCAAAAAAAAGTATTCATTCTCTGAAAATTACACCATTTATCTAAAATAGTGAAAGCCCTGATATCAGAATTCATGGTTCTTAGGCTGAAACTTCTTTAAGCATGATGGATAAAATTGTCATCTGAGGGAATAAAAAAACGAAAAAGGAAGAAAAGTAACAAAGAAAAATGGTAAGGGAAAACTATCAGCAGAAAAAAAAAGTAAACAGTGGATGCTGTGCAGTGGCAGAGTCAACAAAAGACAAATATGGCTGTGAAACTTGCTGAGAAGAAAGTAGGGTTTGTTCGCAAGAGGAAACCAGAGCTAATGTTTCAGCCAAGTACAAGAACAAAACCAGGGAAAAAAAACTGTTTGAAGCTATGTCTTTTAAAACCACCCTATTTTGTTTGGAACTCAGTAATTTTATAATTGTGAATACAGTGGTGTGATCTAGTTAAACATTTTCAAAAATAAATTACAGTGAACGATTCAATTTTGTTCATGCTGTGTAATATTCACACTTTCTCACCGGACAGTCTGATTTTTCACCAAATTAAAAAGTACAGCTTTATTTTTTTCCTTCATCAGTCTCATGTATGTTAATTAAATCGCTCATGAGCGCTATGGATAAATGAAAGGATTGTTTATATCGTATAACTTGTAATCAATTATCAGGAATACCGATCTTTTTTTTTTCTCACTTAAAGTCTGAATTTTGCCCCGTACGTTCAGGGAGCAGAATTTTAAGGAGGTTTTCTTTTTCTCATTTTGACCTACCTTGGGGAACATCTTCACCCTCACACTTTTCTTTTTTCCAGATGGAAGGTGCGTTGAACCACTTACTAACTCGCAGTAGTCTGCTTAATGTCCATACAGCCGCCCCGGTGGCGCAGTGGTCTAAGCGATGGCTTCTGATCATTCGCACGGAAGGGGTCCGGGTTCGAATCCCGTGAGGCATGGATGTTGTGTTTGTCTTACGGCACTGGCTCTCTCCCTTCCCTGGAACCACTGGCCCTAAATTAGGGACGGGCGACTGCTTATAGCCCATTGAGTTGCTCATGGTGGTCGTTAAACCTCCAATCAAAAAAAAAAAAAAAAAAAAATGTCCATACATACAAGATCCCATGTATGCAAGAGCAGTGGCTCTTTCAGACAGCAACAACAAAAAAGTCAAAAACTGATTCTACTACTACTGAAGAGGGGGTACGGGGGCAATCCCGCGCCAAAATGTCACTGCGCAAGCGTTAAGTGATGGAAGCAGCTTTTCTAACCAACTTTACTAAATCTCACTGTTATCTTATAGTTTTGGTTCCAGTTGTAATTGTTCACAGCAATAACGAAAGTTTGACATTGATAATTACTGGATGAAAAACATTGTATGAAGAGTATCATGGCGCAACTGCTGTAAGGTGATTTTACATTTTGATTATTAAATGTTACATTAGTTTTCCTTTTATATCGCAGGTACGCTTTCTTTTAGAAAACCTTAGGAATTTGTGATGCACACGCAAACCACGCACGCGGGACTTACCAGTTGGTTGGTTTCAGAAATAATGTATTTTCATCTGAATGTCATGAATCTCGAAGAATATGCTGCTTAAAAACGAGCCAAACAAACAGTAATCGCATATTATTTATTCTTCCTAAGTATATTTACAAGCGTTCAGTAACAACAGCAACAGTTCTTGGACGCGGCAGCATCCTATTGGTCTTACAGCGAAACAAATGCATTCAGAAGAAAATCCCTGATATTAATGTGTTACGCTTAAAATATTGCAGGTCATGCAGTTTTCAATAAATTGTGGGTAGTATAAGTATAATTGTTTTTCCATTTATCTCACTGTAGGAACGACAGAAATGCTAATTAACAGTCGTAAGAGAAGCAGTAAAATGTCAACAAATCTGAAATATAATATTTTTTCATAGTTCATAAAATAATGGCAATTTAGTATATAAACATAACATAAAGCACAGCATGAACTTTAAACAATTAAAAATGCTATCATTAGCTGCTCCAAAACCTGAGTTCTGCTCCAAAATGCAAATTTTCTCGCTCCAAAACCCTACGTTTCTGCTCCAAATTGCATATTTTCCCGCTCCAAGAATTGCTCCGAAACACGGTAGTGGCACTAACACCCCTGTGATGTTTTACGACACTAATAATGGCCGTTGCTGCATCGATTACCTTCTTGAAGGTGGCATTGAAGAAAACGAATGATGACAAAGAAACCTACTGCTGACATTTCTATTGGAAACAAATTCAATCTAAAATCTCCATATTTTAATGATTCCTAAAATCCTTCATAACATGGTCACAAAATGGTGCTTCTGGGAGGCCTCAAGCCTGGTGATCCCCCGCCCCCTGGTGTGTGTGTGTGTGCCTGCAGGAATCAATTCTAGATGCACAGGCATAACTAGTACAGGTCAGACAGGGCGACTTTTCCGGGTGCAGCCCAAGAGAGAGCAAAAGAATCACTATTTGCAGTCTAAATAAAATTGGAATTGAAACTTTTACACCAGTTCCTAGTATACTTAAAATTCAAATTTCTTTCTTCTCAAAGGTTCAGAGAATGCTAGTTACCTACACAGAAATAAAAGTGTGGATCTATAGTCCGTCCAACTAAATTAGGGACGGGCAACTGCTTATAGCCCACTGAGTTGCTCACGGCGGTCGTTAAACCTCCAATGAAAAAAGGACCACGTGGCCTTTTTCAATAACAATGGACCCAGCCGTTTTTCTTCAGTTAGATAGATAACGCTGTCATTTTTCTTTAGTTGGATGGATGAGATAAGGATGTCATTCACATTGTTGAAATTCTCTGGGAGCTATTTGACCATTCCTGTGGTTGCGAGCTACAACTGCCAGTTACCTTTGGTCCATTTGATATGGTAGCAAAGGTCCAAACTCTGAAGCAGTTGCAAAACGTTGTACAAACAGTTTCAATTTCATCGTGCCACCTACACAGAAATAACATTAAATTATGACGCTAATTTTTCTTTACCGAGCATATATGTTTATAACTAATTAATAAATAGGAACTGTACACCAGTGTTACTCAAAATAGTATAACTATCAAAGGTGAAAATCCTCCAAATACGTGGCGTCAGTAAATAAATAAGAACATCGCTCTTTCCACGTTCCAGAAACACATAGCAAAACAATTTTTCGGTTGCTATGTGTTTCTGGAACGTGGAAAGAGCGATGTTCTTATTTATTTATTTAGTATAACTATACTAATGATCCGAATTTCTTGGCGTAGAACAGAAATCAAAGTTTCCAAGCTTTCACACATCAACTAGATGTTTTTTTCAAGGAAGGTAGACAGCAAACTGCAGCATCTGTAGTTGCAGTTTACGTCACACCACCCACTTTAACGTCGACCATGTGCAAAAGCTTGGAAACTTTTATTTCTATTCTACGTAGAGCCGGCTAGACCATAAGGGCAACTGGGGCGGTCGCCCCGGGCCCCACACCTTCAGGGGGCCCGCACTTTAGGAGAAAAACAAAATCATTTTTTGTAGAATTTTTTATAATTTCTTTTTTGTAAGTTTTGGAGAGAGAGGCTCTTAAAAAGATTTGTATTAAGTTTTCTTTTGTTTCCAACCCCCTTTTCGAATAGGTTATCGCCCTTGCTATGCAGATACTAAGATTTTCAGATTTCAAATGATTATTGTAACCATCTTAATTAAGGGTTTTCGCATTTATGAAATAGCAAATTAAATTGCATCATTTTACAAGCCCTACTTTTATGTATTCAACAACTTGTGTCTAAACAAGTTGTTAGGGATACATATGGAGCACAATTATAAGATTTACAAACATTACTAGAAATTTGAAAAAAAGCAATTTTCGTATATGAGCACGTGTAAAAGTTTAAAATGTCACTAATTTGTCAGTTATTCCATTTCGCTTTAAAAATCAATCACTGAAGCGTATATGGGGAAAAGAAAAACTATTTTTACGAATTTATTTCGGAAGTGTCCTTAATATTTTCTACATAAAGAGTGAAAATCCTCCGTCAGTGAATAAACAAAGACATCGCTCTTTCCACGTTAGTTTAACACATAACAACCAAAAAATTGTTATCTGATCATCGCTGGGATCCGAATCCCAGATCTCTCAATATCTAGCCGAGCGCATTAGCCTCACGTTATGGGGGCTAACAATCAACGGTGTTATGTGTGTTTTTCTGTCAGCTGCTGACATCATAAATCCGTAAGATGGGCTCAGCTACTGAGACGTCTCCATCTGGTGGGCATTAACGGCACTGGCTATATATTAATTATAGCAATTAAATCCAAAGGGCGAGATTCAAAGAGAAAATCGTCCTATGTTTATTCACTGACGCCATGTATTTGGATTTAACTTCTATAATTAAAACACGGTCGAGTCACGTTTTTTTTTTTTTTTTTTGGTTGGAGGTTTAACGACCACCGTGAGCAACTCAATGGGCTATAAGCAGTCGCCCGTCCCTAATTTAGGGTCACTGGTTCCAGGGAAGGGAGAGAGCCAGTGCCGTAAGACAAACACAACATCCATGCCTCACCGGGATTCGAACCCGGACCCCGTTCGGACGAATGATCAGAGGCCATCGCTTAGACCACTGCGCCGCGGCGGTCACGTTATTGTGACTACCAGCTAATATTCAGAGTAACCGCCGTGTGCAGCGTGGACAGCAGATAAACGGGCTGGGAGTGACAATAAGGTGATGGAAGGTGTTCACATCAGGTATGTGGACCCATGCTGACTGCAGTGCATCTGACAGCTGTTGGAGGTGCGTGGTAGAGGATCCACAGAGCGAACAACACGATCGATGTGGTCCCACAGATGCTCAATTGGGTTTTTAAGTCTGGGAAATTAGGGGACCAGGGAAGTCTTCGTCGTGCTCTTCCAACCACTCTCGGACATTTCTAACTGTGCAACATGTCGCATTGTCGTGCTGGAAGATCCCATCCACCCCAGGAAAGGCAATCAGCATGTATAGGTGTATGTGCTCCGCAAGGATGGATTCATAATGAATTCGGTCCATAGTGCCTTTCACAGGTATGAGTGGACCCAGGGAATGCCACGAAAACATTCCCCAGACCATAACGCTGCCCCCCCGGTTTGTGTTCTTCCAGCAATAGTTGAAGATTGTTCTCCGATGTTTCTCGTCTTATACGCCGACATTCATTTGTTCGATGAAGCAAAAAACGTGACTAATCGGAGAAGGCAATCCTTTACCAATCAGCCGAGGTCCAATTCCGATACTTCCGTGCAAATAGCCTTTTCTGTCGATGCACCTTCGTTATCATAGGTGCAGTGACCATCCGTCTGCATCGGAGCCCCATACGCAGCAGGGTTCGCTGAACTATCATTTTAGACACACTTCCGGTAGCCCCCTGATTCATTCGGTCAGTGAGTTTCTCCACTGTAGCGTGCCGATGGGCCCTCACGCACCTTCGCAGCTGACGTTTGGTGCTCCGCAGTTTCCACATAGCTTGTTCGCAATGGTGCCATTTCTCCAGTCACGATACACTTTAACCACAGCAGCACGCGAACAGTTCATAAACTGCGCTGTTTCAGAAATAATGCCACCCTTGGCCCGAAAGCCGATAATCACCCCTTTTTTGCAAATCTGATAAATCGCTACAGCAACGAGTGATATGCTTTCAGATCAGATCATATGTAATGGATTTTAGGAAGGGAGTGTCTGACCCCAGGTCTTAAGTTATCAGTTTAAAAGTTATTAGTATTATATATATATCGTTTGCTGTTGTTTTTTAATCGGCAAAAGTCTCTCAATCAGCAAAACATCGTTTTCTCTGTCTTAGATCGGGAGTCGGCTTTTGGCTTGTCCACAGATTGCTTATAGCTAAGGTGACCTCCTCATTTTCTAGGGACATTCCTCAATTTCGTAAAAACTGATTGAGGACGTCAAATGTCCTCAATTTCTTACTTTTTGTCCTCAATTTTTGAAATTTCCTAAAGACATTGAAATCGAAAAAAAAATGTGCTAAACTAAAGTCGTAGAACTTAATTGAATCAACTAAATGCAAATTTAGCATCAATTACTGGTTTAATTGCAAGCAAATGGACTCATAAAGGTATAGATAACTATTTTCGGAAGCCGATGAATTTGACCTTGAATAAGTTAGCTTCAAAAGAAAAAGCATGGCCACCCCGGTGGCGCAGTTGTCTAAGCGATGGCTTCTGATCATTCGTCCGAGATGGGTCAGGGTTCAAATCCCGGTGAGGCGTGGATGTTGTGTTTGTCTTAACGCCCTGGCTTTCTCCCTTCCCTGGAGTCAGTGGCCCTAAATTAGGGACGAGTGGCTGCTTATAACCCATTGAGTTGCTCACGGTGGTCGTTAAACATTCAACCAAATAAAAAACAAATTCCGAAGCATCTAACAAAGTCATCTCGATTATCGTGGTGTTATTTCGTTTCTATTTTAACTGGATTGAACTAAAATATTTATAGGATGGGGAATAAATCTTACATTTTTCAGCATCCATGTTTTTGCAATTAAATAAGTAATTGATGTTCAATTTGGTTACATTTGGTAGATACCATTGAAAGTTCCACATCTTTTGTTCAATAAATTTTTTCATTAAACTCAAGGCCGGATGGAGCTTTTGCAGGGCCCGGTGCGAAATTTCATTGGGGAGGGGGGCAGAGAAAAGTCTCATTGCCTAGGAAATGAATCTCATATTTTAATAAAGTTGTTGCGTGAAAAATGCCGTTAAAAAACACACGCGATGTGAAAACACAAATTTGCCGGTGGCGTAGATTGAATCAGCCTCCTTCTGCTCCGTATCCGAATACATTCCCAATTAAACTACACCGACGGAATTTATCGCTGCAATTTTGCCGTTTTGACATGTGCTCTGTAGTACGTCATAAAGAAAACTATCATAAATATAAAATGAATATCTTAAAGAAGAATTTGCTTTAAGCTTGAGAAAAAGACCATAATATGGATTGAAAGTTCAGAGAGAGAGAGAGAGAGACAGACAGAGATGATTATCTCAAAGAAGTACGGTATTTGCTTTAAGCTTAAGAAAAGACCATAATATGGATTGAAAGTTCAGAGAGAAAGAGAGACAGACAGAGAGAGAAAAGGAGGGAGAGAGACGGACAGACAGACAGATATGATTATCTCAAAGAAGTATTTGCTTTAAGCTTAAGAAAAGACCATAATATGGATTGAAAGTTCAGAGAGAAAGAGAGACAGACAGAGAGAGAAAAGGAGGGAGAGAGACGGACAGACAGACAGACAGATATGATTATCTCAAAGAAGTATTTGCTTTAAGCTTAAGAAAAGACCATAATATGGATTGAAAGTTCAGAGAGAAAGAGAGACAGACAGAGAGAGAAAAGGAGGGAGAGAGACGGACAGACAGATATGATTATCTCAAAGAAGTATTTGCTTTAAGCTTAAGAAAAGACCATAATATGGATTGAAAGTTCAGAGAGAGAGAGAAGGAGAGAGAAACGGACAGACAGAGAGAGAGAGACAGACAGACAGAGAGAGAGACAGACAGACAGACAGACAGAGATGATTATCTCAAAGAAGTATTTCCTTTAAGCTTAAGAAACGGCCATAATGTGGATTGGAAGTTTAGAGAAAGAGGGAGAGAGAGACAGACAGACAGACAGAAAACTGAGGCAGACAGAGAGAGAGAGAGATGTTAATCTCAAAGAAGTATTTGCTTTAAGCTTAAGAAAAGACCATAATATGGATTGAAAGTTCCGAGAGAGAGAGAGAAAGATGGTAAAAACTGTTAAAATCTACGATTTTCTTTTTGTTTCCAGTGAGATGGGGTTGAGGTTGTTTTGTGACTTTTATAAAAACTTCCTCACAAAATGAAAAAAGATACTTACGTAGCAAAAATTTTTGGATTGCGGATATTTTTGTGTGGGAAATACCAAGGTTCCCTCTAAGAAAAATTCGTATTAATAGTTTACCCCCTAATTCATGTTTTAATGACTGATTTTTTATGCAAAATTGAGTGACTGACAAATTAGTGACTTTTCAAACTTTTTTACGTGCTCACATATGAAAATTGCTTTTTTTTTTTTTTTCCTGTAATGTTTTTAAGGTCACTGAATAATTGTTCTCCATATGTAACCCGAAAACAACTTTGGTACTGTTCTTCTTATTTCTTTAAATTTAATTACCTGATTTGCACACACATTTTAAAGTATATAAAAATAATGGCCACAAAATGATGACATTTAATTTGCTATTTCATGAATGCGGAAAATATTAAGGTGGTTACAATAATCACAAGAAATCTGTAAATCTTAGTATTTGTACAGCGAAGGGCGATAACTTATTAACATATTCAAAAATAGGGGGGGGGGGGGTGGACTGAAAACAAATAAAAAGAAAATAAAACTAAAAAAAAAACGTCCTCTTACGGGCCTCGTTGCCCCTATGGTCCAACCAGCCCTGATTAAACATTTTCTGCAAGTGAAGTTATTGGACTTGAAATATTCTTCCTTGTAGAGATAACACACGGGTATTCCGTGATTCTGCCCGCTCAGTATATAGTAATTTTCTGGCTTCAGATAGTTTTTCTTGTACTGAAACACGATGAAATTTCAGTACAAAGTCAAAATGGGGCTTTGTTTTCATGTGCTGCCTCCTATGTGTAACATTTAAAATGTATCAGAAGTAATATTCGTCATGATAGTACTTTATTGCTATTTTATACTTTTTTCACATGAACCGTGATGTGTCAGATGATGTCCTCCATTGTGTCCTCATTTTGAAACGAAATTGTCCGCAGTTTTGCATTGAAATTGAGGACAGCATGCCATTTTGTCCTCAATTTCGTTCTCAAAAATCTGGTCATCTTACCTACAGCACACCTTATATGCCCTCCAAGCCAGATTACGACACGCGCTTTCTTTCATTAGCTACGCGCTGTTGACGTCAAAAGTAGGAGGTAGTCACAATAATGTGACTCGACTATGTATATAGCCAGTGCCGTTAATACCTACCAGATGGAGACATCTCAGTAGTTGAATCCAGCTTACAGATTTATGATGTCAGAAGCTGACAGAAAAACACACATAACGCCGTTGATTGTTCGCTACCGTAGCGTAAGGCTAAAGCGCTTGGCTAGATATCGAGAGATCTGGGATTCGGATACCCAGCGGTGACCGGATAACAATTTTTTCGGTTGCTTTGTGTCGGTGTCACGTCAATTCGTCGCGTGCGTCAATTAGCCGACTACGTCAATTCGTTGCGCGTCAATTCGTCGACTACGTCAATTCGTTGTGCGTCAATTCGTCGCGTTTTCAGATTTTGTTTACATACTGAACGAATGCAGGAAAACGTACGATTTCGAACGTCTTCCTCCCTGATCAAATTTATAAAGTTTGGACACGCAGACAGGATAGGAATATTACGTTTTTCTTTGGCACTAAAAATATTAGACGGTAGACGGTTTTTGGAACGGGCAGGGCTCGGTTGGTCAGAGCCCACCCATATAAACAATTTTCGTAAAATCTACAGTTGTCAATTCAGAACCACCAAATCTGGTATACTATCTCGTGGTATTCTAACTTAGACTGTAGACGGTTTTGGGAAGCGGTTAGAGACGGGAGGGGGTCACCCCCCCTACAAAATTGCCGTAAAATTTAGTTTTCAATTTAGAACTACCAAATTTGGTATATTATCTCATGGTGCTCTAACTTAGACGGTTTTTGGAACGGGTCGGGGCCTCGGGGTCAGAGCCCCCCCCCTTATATTGTTTTCGTAAAAACTAGAGTTTTCAATTTAGAACCACCAAATTTGGTACACTATCTCACGAAATTCTAACTTAGACTGTAGACGGTTTTTGGAAGCGGTAGGAGCCAGGTGGGTCAGAGCCACCCCCCCCCCCCCCCCATACAAGATTTTCGTAAATTCTACAGTTTTCAATTTAGAACCACCAAATTTGGTATACTATATCACGGCACTCTAACTTAGGCGATAGACGGTTTTTGGAACGGGTCAAGGTCCCGGGGGTTACAGCCCCCACCCCACCCACCCCGTACACAGTTTTCGTAAAATATACCGTTTTCAATTTAGAACCACCAAATTTGGTATACTATCTCATGGCGTCCTAACTTAGACGGTAGACGGTTTTTGGAATAGGTCAAGCCGCTGGGGGTAAGAGCCCCCACATACAAAATTTTCGTAAAATCCATAGTTTTCACTTTAGAACCACCAAATTTGGTATCATGGTACTCTATATTAGACGGCAGACGGTTTTCGGAACGGGTCGGGGCCTCGGGAGTTTAAAGCCCCCCCCCCCCCCATACAAAATTTTCGTCAAATCTGCAGTTTTCAATATAGAACCACCAAATTTGGTATACTCTCTCATGGTACTCTAACTTAGACGTTAGACGGTTTTTGGAACGGGTCGGGCACGGGGTCAGAGCCCCCCCCCCATATTTTTTTTTCGTAAAAACTAGAGTTTTCAATTTAGAACCACCAAATTTGGTATACTATATCATGGTACTCTAACTTAGACGGTAGACGGTTTTCAGAACGGGTCGGAGCAAGAGGGTTAGCCCCTCCCCCTACACAGAAAATTTTCGTAAAATCTATAGTTTCCAATTTAGAACCACCAAATTTGGTATACTATCTCATGTTACTCTTAGACGGTAGAAGGTTTTTGGAACGGGTCAAGGCCCGGGGGTGAGCCCCCCCCCCCCCCTCTATCACATACAAACAAAAATTTTAAATCTATATTTTTCAATTCAGAACCACCAAATTTTGTGTCATGAAACCCTAACTTAGCGGGAGACGGTTTTTGGAACGGGTCGGGGCTCGGGGGTCGGAGCCCCCCCCCCGTACCAAATTTTAAATTTTCGTAAAATCTACAGTTTTCAATTTAGAACCACCAAATTTGAAATACTATCTCATGGTATTCTAACTTAGACTGTAGACGGTTTTTGGAAACGGTCGGAGCCCGGGGTTCAGCCCCCCCCCACTACGATATTTCGTAAAATCTAGTTTTCAATTTAGAACCACCAAATTGGGTATACATGGCACTCTAACTTAGATGGTAGACGGTTTTTGGAACGGGTCGGGCCTGCAGGGTTAGAGCCCCCCCCCCCCCCGCCCCTCGTACAAAATTTTCGTAAAACATACCGTTTTCAATTTAGAACCACCAAATTTGGTATACTATCTCATGGTGTTCTAACTTAGACTGTAGACGGTTTTTTTGTAAAGGGTCGGAGCCAGGGGTTCAGAGCCCCCCCCCCCCATAAAAAAAATTCGTGAAATCTACAGTTTTCAATTTACAACCACCAAATTTGATATACTATCTCATGGTACTCTAACTTAGACGGTAGACGGTTTTTGGAATAGGTCAAGGCGCGGGGGGTAAGAGACCCCACATACAAAATTTTCGTAAAATCCATAGTTTTCACGTTAGAACCACCAAATTTGGTATCATTGTACTCTATATTAGACGGTAGATGGTTTTTGCAACGGGTCGGGGCCTCGGGGGTTTAGAGCCCCCCCCCCCCCCCATACAAAATTTTCGTAAAATCTGCAGTTTTCAATATAGAACCACCAAATTTGGTATACTCTCTCATGGTACTCTAACTTAGACGGCAGACGGTTTTTGGAACTGGTCGGGCACGGGGTCAGAGCCCTCCCCCACCCCCCCCCATAATTTTTTTTTCGTAAAAACTAGAGTTTTCAATTTAGAACCACCAAATTTGGTATACTATCTCATGGTGTTCTAACTTAGACTGTAGACGGTTTTTTGTAAAGGGTCGGAGCCAGGGGTTCAGAGCCCCCCCCCATAAAAAATTCGTGAAATCTACAGTTTTCAATTTACAACCACCAAATTTGATATACTATCTCATGGTACTCTAACTTAGACGGTAGACGGTTTTTAGAATAGGTCAAGGCGCGGGGGTAAGAGACCCCACATACAAAATTTTCGTAAAATCCATAGTTTTCACTTTAGAACCACCAAATTTGGTATCATGGTACTCTATATTAGACGGTAGACGGTTTTTGGAACGGGTCGGGGCCTCGGGGGTTTAGAGCCCCCCATACAAAATTTTCGTAAAATCTACAGTTTTCAATATAGAACCACCAAATTTGGTATACTCTCTCATGGTACTCTAACTTAGACGGCAGACGGTTTTGGGAACGGGTCGGGCACGGGGTCAGAGCCCCCCCATAATTTTTTTTCGTAAAAACTAGAGTTTTCAATTTAGAACCACCAAATTTGGTATACTATATCATGGTACTCTAACTTAGACGGTAGACGGTTTTTAGAACTGGTCGGGGCCGCCCCGGTGGCGCAGTGGTCTAAGGCGCTGGCCTTTGATCATTCGTCCGTAAGGGGTCCGGGTTCGAATCCCGGTCAGGCATGGATGTTGTGTTTGTCTTACGGCACTGGCTCTCTCCCTTCCCTGGAACCAGTGACCCTAAATTAGGGACGGGCGACTGCTTATAGCCCATTGAGTTGCTCACGGTGGTCGTTAAATCTCAAAAAAAAAAAAAAAAAAAAAAAAAAAGAACGGGTCGGGCACAGAAAATTTTCGTAAAATCTATAGTTTTCAATTTAGAACCACCAAATTTGGTATACTATCTCATGGTACTCTAACTTAGACGGTAGAAGGTTTTTGGAACGGGTCAAGGCCCGGGGTGAGCCCCCCTCACATACAAAATTTTCTTAAAATCTATATTTTTCAATTCAGAACCACCAAATTTTGTGTCATGAAACTCTAACTTAGCGGGAGACGGTTTTGGGAACGGGTCGGGGCTCGGGGATAGGAGCACCCCCCCCCGTACCAAATTTTAAATGCTCGTAAAATCTACAGTTTTCAATTTAGAACCACCAAATTTGGAATACTATCTCATGGTATTCTAACTTAGACTGTAGACGGTTTTCGGAAAGAGTCGGAGCCCGGGGTTCAGAGCCCCCCCCCCCCCATACGATATTTCGTAAAATCTAGTTTTCAATTTAGAACCACCAAATTGGGTATACTATATCATGGCAATCTAACTTAGCGGGCGACGGTTTTTGGAACGGATCGGGGCCCAGGGGGTCACAGCACCCCCTCGTACAAAATTTTAAATTTACGTAAAACCTACAGATTTCAATTCAGAACCACCAAATCTGGTATCCTAACTTAGACCTCGTGGTATTCTAACTTAAACTGTAGACGGTTTTTGGAAGCGGTTGGAGCCCAGGGTGTCTGAGCCCCCCCCCCACTACAAAATTGCCGTAAAATCTAGTTTTGAATTATGACCCCCAAATTTGGCATATTATATCATGGTAATCTAACTTAGACGGTAGATGGTTTTTTGGAAAGGGTCGGAGCCAGGGGTTTAGAGCCCCCCCCCCCCTAAAGAATTTCTTGAAATCTACAGTTGTCAATTTAGGACCACCAAATTTGGTATACTATATCATGGCACTCTAACTTATCGGGAGACGGTTTTTGGAACGGATCGGGGCCCGGGGGTCAGAGCACCCCTCGTACAAAATTTTAAATTTTCGTAAAGTCTACAGTTTTCAATATAGGACCACCAAATTTGGTATACTATCTCATGGTACTCTAACTTAGACGGTAGACGGTTTTGGGGATGGGTCAGGCACGGGGTCAGAGCCTCTCTCCATAAAAAAATTCGTAAAATCTACAGTTTTCAATTTAGAACCACCAAATTTGGTATACTATCTCATGGTACTCTAACTTAGAATGCAGACGGTTTTTGGAAACGGTTGGAGCCAGGGGGTCAGAGCACCCTATACCAATTTTTGTGAAACCTACAGTTTACAATTTAGAACGACCGAATTTGGTGCTCTACCTCATTGTATTCTAACTTAGACCGCAGACGGAAAGGGTCGGTACCCGGTGTGAAGGGGGCCCATTCAAAATTTTCGTAAAAATTGCAATTTTTACTCTTAAGAACTGCATCCCAAAACAGCACTCCATTACCCCACCTTCGGTCTAGGTTAGAGGCCGTAGATAACAATAAAGTGAAAAAATATCCGGTTAATGGTGTATTAAAAACACAAATTAATAAACGTTAGCTTTCACCACCAACGGTTGCCTTATCAGGCAGAAATACAATGTAATGTAAATAATGCAAATTCTTTTTTGCTTCGTATAATTAAATTAACTAAAGCAAAAATTTAAAATAAGTTTACTGGAAATTTACGGAAATACCTTTTTCATTCATTAACTTTCACCCGCTGAACTTGGTGATTTTACAAAAAGTAATATTTACCCGGTAAATACCGGATACCCCTGCTAGTAAGAACTAAAGATAATGTTACACTTTTAGTCAGGTACAAAAAAATAATTAGAAAGCCCTAGGACTGGGCCTGTTTAGCAATTTTCAGTCTGCCGTGCTAATTTTCGTAAGGTTTGCATAGATGTCCAAGATTTTAGCAATGCGCTTTTCTGAATTTGGAACTATTAAGCAGACCCTAGGCCTAGGGCTTTTTGATAGTTTTTAGTCCTCCGAGCTGATATTTATGTAGTTTTCATAGAAAATAAAATCAATTCTGTTTAAATGTTACTCGAGCACAAAGCATTAATAGATACGCCCGAGACCTAGGCATATGCATTTATAGTAATTTTTATAATGCTGTGATCATATGAGGTTTGCATGACAAATCAATTTAAGAGTATTACGCTTATCAAAAATTATTTAAAAGGCCTAGGCCTAGCGGCCAATAATTAGTATTTGGTGCCTAAGTGAAAGCGCAACATTATTAACTTGATTTGTTATGCAAACCTTATAAATATGACCACAGCGATTAAAAGTTACTAAAGAGTCCTTGTAAGTAATATTTTTTGACCGAGTGCAAGTGCAATTTACGAAATGTCAACAGGTCAAAATATCTAAAGTAACAATGAAATTTGGAATATTTCTTTTTTCTTTCTTTTTATTTCAGTTTTGACACTTGTATTAAGTTTTAAAAACATATGTTTCTCCTGTCGTTTACCTTCATTGTGCTTTTAACAGAATTTCTTATCATGTTTTCGGTATTTTATTTTGTGTGGTTGCAGTTTTTTTTAATGTTTTGGGCATTTCATTTTGTGTGGTTACTTGTTTTTATGTTTTGGGCATTTCATTTTGTGTGGTTACTTGTTTTTATGTTTTGGGCATTTCATTTTGTGTGGTTACTTGTTTTTATGTTTTGGGCATTTTACTTTGTATGGGCGTTTTTGTTATGTTTTTGTTATTTTCTTTTCTGTGGTGGATCTAATGTCGACAGGATGAAAAGGGGAAACTGTGGACAGTCACGATGCCTACTTGCTTATATTTTTTTTCAAATACAGCACATGATTTTGTATTGATTTATACCACTTACTCATTAAGCGACTACAGGTTTCTTTAAATATAAACTTTTTCTTAGAGCCTTTTGTTTCCTCTACCTAGCTTTTTCGGCTCCGCAATTTCTTTTTTGGTTTTAGAATATTTTCCTTATTATTAATCTATTTTCTCATGCAAACTCTTTATGTAAGGTATGTTTATTCTATCGAAGTATTTTGCAATTATACGTGAAGCCCTGTTGCTGAAATAAAAAAAATATTTACAACTGAAACAACGCAGTTCAGATATTTTCCCGCTGTTAACTCAAAGAATGAAAACAAAAACAACAAATCTGTGCAATGGTTGAGGCATGAGACAGTACTTACTAGTAACCAGGCAAAGTTTTAAGGAAGAATGAGCTTAGGAATTTCTAACTGCAACAAAAATGATCATCCGCACTGTGTCCCTCCCCATCCCCTAGTGCCGGCCTTTGGACGTCTTGAAAGGAAGTCTTAAGGACACATCTGTATCGTAATTGCCTGAGCATTCGTGACATTCTTCTGGTGTCGTAGTAGAAAAAACACTTCATACTTCGCCTAAATTGCTTGGATGTAATGCCAACGAACAAAGTTTTGCTCTGGCATTGGATTTCTGTTGCTTTTGATGGAATACTTTTCCCCTGGGGTTCACCGCTTTCAGTGTAGTCTTCAGGACACACGGCAATACACCCAACGTAAAACACCAATTTCACGGCAATTAACTGCAATTAGCGAAAGAGAGGGGCGGTACAGGAAATAAGTCGAACGAGACAGATCTGAACTTAGAAAGTCGGGGGGAAGGTGTTGCATGAAAAACTGTGTTTGGCTTACAGACCATTTGGCACGTAGGGACGTAGATTTTGTTTAATACGTTACGGGGTAAACAAATTGTCTTTTCAGTATAACAATTTTCTTTCATACGCATGGTGCAGCACAGAAAAAATTTGAATTTATTTTTGAGAATTAGCATGACGCCTACCGGCCCAGAGTACAGCTGCCCAGTCCGCGCCTGCTGCTGCCTCCGGAACCTGGCTCCCGGGTTCTTCGCATCTGTTGATCCCCGTCTGGAGCGTCCCTGCTGTAAAATACATGTACCTCTGCGTTTTGGAAAAACAAAAGATAAGATGCCGATCCTTAAACTTAACCACTTCTTGTGACCGTAGGTACGAAAATCTTGAACTTCGCTTAAACCCTAACTGGAGGAACAAGCTTCACATGATTGTCTGCATTCTAAGTGTTTTATTGAATGGTTGCTCATCAGTTCGTAGTTGACTGGCGAACAGGGAACGTGCTTGTTGAAACCTTTGTTGTGCGTTGTCAAGTGATAATAGTGGAAATATATCATTCTAAATATTTTGGAAAGAGAAAGTGCATTGTTTTCCGAAGGCACTATGCAGATGAAGAATGCAACATAAATAGTTAACTCACAAAAAGAAAATAATTTGCTGAAATGGAAAGGGTATTTATTTTGCCATAACAGAGTGCGAGGTGATTTACAGTATTGGCACTGTATTGAAAGAAATTATGGAAATTGTACTGGCTTTGCTAGTACTATTCTTATTGGAGATTAACACAGGATGCGCAATGAGAAACCACATATTCATGCTCCAAGACCGGAGAAAAGTGATGTTGCTGTTGCAAGAGCGCAAATAAAAGAACGAGCGAGAAATACGGACGAAAACCCTGCACAAATTATTCAAACCGTGACAACGTCAATGGCTACAGTAAATGCAGCTTACATGCCTAATATGGATGCACTAAGGCAAGTTGTAAAACGAATACGAAGAGAAGACATGCCTGCGGAGCCTAAAACTTCAGAACGGATCGATGCCCCAATAAATTTACAGGAGGAGATGGTGCAAAATTTCTTGGCAGAGATAGCGCATTTGGACATCAAAGAATTATTTTATTTTTAACAGAGAATAATTTACGAAAGCTTAAGGAAGCACCCCTCTGGATCATGGATGGGACATTTGAAACTTGTCCAACCATTTTTAGGCAATTATGTACCATTCATGCTATGGTTGAAACGAATCCAGAGATGCACAGACTTGTCCAACTAGTTTATGGGATACTTTCCAGTAAGTATAAGGAATATAATACCATTATACAGTATTTTTGCAGGATTTATAAGACTATGCACCAGACTATGATATTCAGCTTGCATCACAATGTACGCATAATAATAGATTTTGAAATAGCTACCGTTATAATGCTTCTAAAAAGGAATTTGGAAGCAGCACACACAAATGTTGTTGGTTTCAACTCGGAAAAAAATGTGCTGAGGAATATCCATCCTCTGGCATAGCCTTGGAATATAGGGAAAACAGTGAGTTTGCTCTCAAAGTCAGACATTTGCAGGCACTCGCATTTTTTCATATGATGAAATTACAGCTGCTTTTGAAGAAGTGAAATCAATTTTACTAGAATATGCAGGTTCTGTAGTTCAGTGGTTTGAGGAAAATTATGTTCTTGGAAAATTTCGTGGAAGCAGAAGAAACAATCCGAGCAGAAGCCCTCCGCTTTTCCCACCAATAATTTGGTCAGTAAGTGAAAACAATTTATTTGGCTTTCCCAGAACACAAAACAAACTTGAAAGATTGGACAGACGCTGGAATACAATTCTGGGAGAGAAAAACTTGTGACTGTACAAAATAATCAGTGAAATTGCGAAAGAGCAGAGAACAACTATGGCTAAAATCGAAAGAGTGATAGCACAGATTCCAACAAATTCACCCAGAAGAGAAACGCTGGCAAGATAAAAAGGAATTCGAACTTCTTTGGCGCACAGAGACAATGTTAACATGCTGGACTTTTTAAGAGGAATTTCATATAATTCTACCCTTTACTAAAATGTGCTGGTATTTCTCACTAATTGAATTATACCTTTTACTAACTTGCATTTGAATTTTTCAAGAATGTAATTCCGCCGAAGATGCAAGAATGTAAAACACAACGCAAAATTAAAAAAGACAAAGTTTTCAAAATAGCATGTCAAAAACATAAAATGTCAAAAAGTAATCCAAAATGTGAAACAAATAAAAATTCAAAATGCAATCACAAGTCACAAGCATTACAAAAATGCGAAACGCTATGTAATAAGTACAACACAAAATAAAACAAATGCCAAAACAAAAAAAAATGCATACGCTTTGTAAAATGTACAAAATAAAATAAATGCCATTTCATAAGGATTTCATGACATGTCAAGTTAAAAATGAGCTTTTACTTAGACTTCAAATAATAATTACTAGCCTCTACACCTTTTTAAGTCTTTAATAAGTGCAACATCATTAACCTGACTTGTCATCAAACATTATCAATATGACCATAGCATACAATCACTTAAAATACTTGTTAATGGATGAATTGAGGAATCACCAAGTTCAGCGGGTGAAAGTTAATGGCTGTTTATAGTTTTGTACTCGAGTAAATGCGCAACACAATAAACTTGACTTTCTCTGAAAATTTTATGTATATGAGCACGGTTGATTGAAAACTGATAAAAAGGCTTAAGGCCTGTTTATTAATTTTTGTGCCGCAGTCAAAACGCAGTACCATAACCTTGGCATGTTATCGAAACCTTATGAATACGTTGGACTAAAAATTCTTAAAAAAGGTTACGCTTAAGGTCTTGTAACTAAAGTTTTGTGACAGGGTAAAACTGCAACATTAATAACTTCACATGTTATGTTAACGTTGTGAATATGAGCACGGCGGATTAAAGATTTCAACAAATAGCCTTTGGGATTAATGTGTTGCAGCTGAGTAAAAGTGTAACATTATCTTTATTTTCTATATAAACCAAACTACGTGCTGAAATGGCCCAACTATATATACGTATACTTCAACCATATACCGAAGCGCTGACAAGGTGAAAACAAAAGTGCAATTTTGTACGGTCCCCTAACATTTTAAGGCCAGCCTACATGGAAGTGGACACGTTGATATCAAAAACATACTTTTTGTACGGTCCATAACAAATGGCAATGGACACGTCGCAATCTTTTTTTTGTTGTTGTTGGGGTTTAACGACCACCGTGATCAATTCAGTGGGCTATAAGCAGTCGGACGTTCCCAATTTTGGGCCACTGGTCCCTGGGAAAGGGGACATCCAGTGCCAGAAGTCAATCACAACGTCCATGACTCACCGGGATTTGAACCAGGATCCTTCTCGACAAGTGGTCAGAAGCCAGCGCCTAGATCACTCCGCCGCCGTAGCGGCACACGTTGAAATGTATCTTTCATACGGCCCCAAACGCTCTTATGGACATACTAGATTGAACTGGACGCAAATAAATCATTAATATAATTTGTACTAGCAGGGATACCAGTTATTTGCCAAGTACATATTACTACAGTATTTGTGGAATCACCAAGTTCAGCGGGTGAAAGTTAATGAATGAAAAAGGTATTCCTGCAATTTTCCAGTAAACTTATTTTAAATTTTTTGATTTAGATAATTTAATTTTGCGAAACAAAAAAAGAAAAAAAGAAATGGGAATATTTACCTTCTAGGAGACATCTATAGAACTGCCGTACATCTGGCGTGTGCTTCTGTGAATCCCGCGACACAGAAATGCAATGTACCTATGTGATGTCGCATGCGTACAACTTCACATTGGCATTGATCATCTTTTTCTTACCGTTTTGAATTTTGAATATCTGGAACTCTCTATTTACATTACATTTATTTATTTCTGGTAAGCCGCTCGTTGGTAGTGAAACCTAAACTATATTGATTTGTGTTTTTAATACACCATTAAACGCATATTTTTGCACTTTATTGTTATCTACAGTCCCTAACTAAGACCGTAGGTTGGTTAGTTGGTTGGTTGATGGTTTATGGTGCAAGGCCCTCAAATGGCCAAAGAGCACCTTAGAACGCAGATAAGGTACTCTTAAGAGTAAAAAACGGAACTTTTTACGAAAATTTTATATGGGGCTCCCTTGACCCGGGCCCCGACCCCTTCCAAAAACCGTCTACCGTCTAAGTTAGATAACCATGAGTAGTATACCAAATTTGGTTGTTCTAAATTGAAAACTGTAGATTTTACGAAATCTTTATGAGGTGAGGGCGCTCACCCCCCCCCCGGGTTCCAACGCCCTCCAAAAACCGTCTAGCGTCTAAGTTAGAGTTTCATGATACCAAATTTGGTGGTTCTGAATTGAAAACTGTAGTTTTTAAGAAAATGTTGTATGTGTGTGTGTGCGGGGGGGGGACTCTGACCCCCGGGCCTTGACCAGTTCCAAAAACCGTCGACCGTCTAAGTTAGAGTACCATGAGATAGTATATCAAATTTGGTGATTCTAAATTGGAAACTGTAGTTTTACGAATTTTTTTTTGGGGGGGGGGCTCTTACCCCTGTGCTCCAACCCCTTGTCCCAAAAACCGTCTAGCGTCTAAGTTAGAGTACCATGAGATAGTATACCAAATTTGGTGGTTCTAAATTGAAAACTGTAGATTTTACGAAAAAAAATTGTATTAGGGGGGGGCTGCCCCCTCGGGCCCCAAACCCTTTCCAAAAACCGTCTAGCGTCTAAGTTAGAGTGCCATGAGATAGTATACCATACTTGGTGGTTCTGAATTGAAAACTGTAGTTTTTAAGAAAATTTTGTATGGGGGGGCTCTGACCCCGGGCCTTGACCCGTTCCAAAAACGGTCTGCCGTCTAAGTTAGTGTACCATGAGTTAGTATACCAAATTTGGTGGTTCTAAATTGAAAACTGTAGATTTTGCGAATTTTTATGAGGAGGGGGGCCCTTACCCCCGGGCTCCAACCCCTTCCAAAAAATCGTCTAGCGTCTAAGTTAGAGTACCATGAGATACTATACCAGATTTGGTGGTTCTGAATTGAAAACTGTAGTTTTTAAGAAAATTTTGTATGTGGGGGCTCTGACCCCCGGACCTTGACCCGTTCCAAAATCGGTCTACTGTCTAAGTTATAGTACCGTGAGATAGTATACCAATTTTGGTGGTTCTAAGATGAAAACTGTAGATTTTACGAAAAAAAATTTATGAGGGAGGGGCTCAGACCCCTCGGGCTCCAACCCCTTCCAAAAACCGTCTAGCGTCTAAGTTAGAGTTTCATGAGATAGTATACCAAATTTGATGGTTCTGAAATGAAAACTGTAGATTTCACGAAAATTTTGAATTTATGGGGGGGGGGGCCTCTGACTCCCCGGGCCTTGAACCGTTCCAAAAACGGTCTGCCGTCTAAGTTAGTGTACCATGAGTTAGTATACCAAATTTGGTGGTTCTAATTGAAAACTGTAGATTTTGCGAATTTTTTTTTATGAAGGGGGCCCTTACCCCCCGGGCGGCAACCCCTTCAAAAAATCGTCTAGCGTCTAAGTTAGAGTACCATGAGATACTATACCAGATTTGGTGGTTCTGAATTGAAAACGTAGTTTTTAAGAAAATTTTGTATGTGGGGGGCTCTGACCCCCGGGCCTTGACCCGTTCCAAAATCGGTCTACTGTCTAAGTTATAGTACCGTGAGATAGTATACCAATTTTGGTGGTTCTAAGATGAAAACTGTAGATTTTACGAAGTTTTTTATGAGGGAGGGGCTCAGACCCCCCAGGCTCCAACCCCTTCCAAAAACCGTCTAGCGTCTAAGTTAGAGTTTCATGATACCAAATTTGATGGTTCTGAAATGAAAACTAGATTTCACGAAAATTTTGAATTTATGGGGGGGCCTCTGACTCCCCGGGCCTTGAACCGTTCCAAAAACCGACAACCGTCTAAGTTAGAGTACCATGAGATAGGATACATGATTTGGTGGTTCTGAATTGAAAACTGTAGATCTTACGAATATTTTGTGTATGGGGGACTCTGACCAACCGGGCCCTGACCAGTTCCAAAAACCGTCTACTGTCTAATATTTTTAGTGCCAAAAAAAGCGTAATATTCCTATCCTGTCTAGTGTCCAAACTTTATAAATTTGATCAGGGAGGAAGACATTCGAAATCGTACGTTTTTCTGCATTCGTTTTGTATGTAACCAAAATCTGTAAACGCGACGAATTGACGTAGTCGACGAATTTGTCCGCGACGAATTGACGCTCGACGAATCGTCGCGGTCGACGAATTGTCGCGGTCGACGAATTGACGCGCGACGAATTGACGCAGTCGACGAATTGACGCAGTCGACGAATTGACGCACGCGACGAATTGACGTATATCCCTTTGTGTCGATCAAACGTGGAAAGAGCAATGTCTTTGTTTATTCTACGTAAAGGTATTCACAGTGCAAAAATATTCACTATGCAGGTAACTTTTTATCATTTTGTAAGGAAGTTTTTAGAAGTCACAATACAACGTTAACCACCCTCTCCCCAGTGGCAGACTTACAGATTTGGCGCCCATAGGCACAAATTTTCCAAGCGCCTCTTGCGGATGAGCTCATCACCCGTACGGCCGTTCTTGTTCTGATATCGGGACCGACAGTGTCGTACTCATGGGGGGGGGGGGGGTCCAGCTCCAGGTGGCCTAGACCCTCCCCCTTCCTAAATGTTCGACTTCATGGTTGTAGGGGCGAGAAATTACGCCCCTATATAAATTATGTGTTGGACATTAAATCCCATCGATTCTAACGGAAATAAACTTTTCAGAACAAATATTTCCAGGTGTATTATTTGGAAACGACTGTAAAACGTGGTAATGTACCGCCTAGGTGACATTCCGATGTGCCTGTTTGACAGGTCTATTGTATTCACGGAAGGCACAGCTGTTGTTCCTGGCCAGGGGAAATGCAAGCTGCAGGGCACACGGGAGCTAGAGGTGAACGAGGGAATAGGTCAAGGTCACCGGCGGACGACACGGGTCAGGAGAATAAAGTAGGGGACACGGAGAAGCGGATGGGGGGATCGCCTGCTCTTCGCGTGTTCCGATTAGGGAGAAGAAAGAGCCTCAGGCAAGTGAGGCAGGAGCCAATCAGAGGCGAGGAGAAGTCACGGGGAAAAACTTCAGGATAGGAGTGGGACACAGTTGACGGAGAGCGAGTGTGGAGGACGGTCGACGACACAGCGTGTGCTGTGAACGGTTAGGAGGTGCTGGGTGACAGCACTGGGAAAAAGAAAGTTTGGTGATAGAAACGGGCCGATTAGGGCACGAGGAAAGCGAACGTAGTTGGAATCAGACACGTGGGTCTGGAACGACGTACGGAGAAAGCGTTTTGAGAGAACACGTGTTCGGGACAGAACACGAGGCCTAACTTCCGTAACAAAGGAAGGGAGACGAACGGAAGGTTACGACGATTAAAACCTTTCAAGTCTGCGATAGAAAAAGAACGGGCAGAGAGTATTAGCAGGAAAGGGTATTCTTGAATAATTCGAGACCCTGATCATTTTTCGCGTGGAACTGCAGTTACAGGAACTCGAGGTCAAGGAACAATGGCTGCCGGAACAATTTACTTTTGATTAAATGTTTTTGTTATGTTTTCAACAAGCCTGAGAGTGAATTCATGCTTGGAATTGTCTTGCCATTATTTTTACTTCCCCTCTCCTGAATAGCAGATTTATAGTAAAGCTGGGAGAGAAAGAACGCCGGGTTGTCTTCAACTTTTCATTGATAGACAGTCTCCAGACAAAGAACCTTATAAATAGTTTTTCTTCATGCTGTGGGGAAATTTTCATCAGCGCTGGAAGCCAGTGGATGTTTGGCCGAGGAACCATTAATTAACATAATGAGCTTCCACCCCTACAATGGTCAAACACATATATTCATATATTGGCTGAGCATACACGATTTTGTGCTTACCCCCTTCGAGCTTGGACCCTCCTCGAAATTAAGTTCTGCGTACGTGCCTGGGCCCCGGTTCTCAGCAGAATGTGGCTGCGCTGCGTCCCCCCACCCCCGCCCCTTTCTAGGCAAAATTTTTACAGTTTCGTGCTCCCAACAGGTCCCTATTTCTAAAAAGTACCCTTTTTTCAGCTTGGTTCATAAAAGTCCATACTTTTAAAAATGCCCCTTCTTTTCCATGAAATGAAGGTCCTCAAAATTTTTATCAGAATGATCAATTTTTACATTTTTACCTAAAAAGTTCCGTTATGTTTCAATATCTCAATCAACAATCAACAGAATTATCTACATGCATGTAGCTATAATATTGTACTATTAGAAATTGGTGATTTGTAAAGAAACACCGCAAGCACATATAATTTTTGTTAAGAAAATGAATAAAAATATCCGTTTATTGACGTAAAAATATGATTATTAAAGCGTAAGCTTTTAACACCAATGGGTGTCTTCTTCAAACTTATGCGTGGATAGGCAAGACAAGAGAACTAAACAATAGAAAAATTTAAAAAACAAACATGAACAGAATATGAGAGCATGCTATGTTGCGTCGCATGCATGCGACATGCGACAACGAGATATGTCTACAGAAACGTGCTAAGCGCGAAGAAGTGTGCGCCATATTTGGGGAAGCTCAAGTGAGACGTCATTATTGCAGACCACAGGGTTAGTCAATATCTCGATGATTTCCCTGAGGGCAGTGCCTCTGGCGGTAGCATAAGGAGCCACTCTCTTGATCTGGTTCCACTTCGAGATGGCGGAATGGGTAACCACTTCCCGGGATAGTACGGTTGTCAATTTTCTGTGCGAGACGTCCCGCTTGTGTTCGACTAGCCGAAGAGCGAAAGAACGTTTTGTCATTCCGATGTAACGTTTGGTGGTATCATCCGGGTATTCCAATGGCATAGAATATACTCCCGCATCAGTCAGTGAGGTATGGGTGTTCCTGGATGATAGCAGATGGCGTGATATCGATCTTGGTGAGCGTATTCCAAAGCTAAATCCGAGTTTCTTTAAGGTGTTCTCCAAGAAGTAGGCTTTTCAGCAGCTTAGTTCCCTTCCTTTTTTTTGCAATCGCGATTTTCCGATTCTGAGCCCCACTGAGTTTTTCCGTTTTTGCCCTCATTACTCACGGAGATTTCAACACAGCACCCCACACACACTAAAACAAGCTTGTTCAAACTTCCTAGTAAAAATCTAAAACAGTACAACTCACCGCAGAAACTGCCGCAAACGCTAGGTTAATTACGAGTATGACACTTTGATACAGTTATAGCTCTGAGCTCTGACCAATTGCAGTTCCATGAGCTTGGTCTTTGTGCAGCGCATTTTAATCTGGTTGGGGGTACACCTACACCGTACACGCACTCCCAGCCATTCAGATGAAAGCAATTTAAAAACGTTTGTCTTCGACCACATATGGTATGGTAAACGGGTCTCACACGGTCACACCCGTGCCTCCTCCCATGGGACTCCTGGGAATGAAGTAGGTCTTGTCCCTTTCCTTTGCTTTTTTTTTTCTTTATTCGTTGTTTGTTGTGTCGTGTCACCATCAGGAAAGGGAGGGGACAGGACAGAAGTAGCGTGCCCAGTGCCCCTCACCCGAATACGTTTTTTTTTCTCCTCAACCTGTTCGTATTTTGGTCGGAATGATCAGGATCAATCATTTCCGGCCATACCTCCTACATTGCAGCAGTAGTTCCGTCCAAGAATGTGAGCTGGGACTCACTCAGACAGAGAAAACTTCCTCCCTCCTTTCCAAACAGGAGGTTGTGGTGCGGTGGTGCTCCAAAGGCGCTGATAATGTTGTCTCTCTCTCTCTCTCACACACACACCCCAAAAATAAATTTTAGGGAACGCTGCTATGTCCGAACATGACTCTGCTTAGCATTGTTCCCAGTCCCACAACAATTTTACACCCTCACTGAAATTTTTGCGCCCCTCATGGAGCTGCGCCCATAGGCACGTGCCTACCGTGCCTAATTGGAAATCCGCCACTGCCTCTCCCTGGACACTTTTTCTCTCTCTCACTCTCGGAGTTTTCAATTCATATTATGGTCTTTTTCTGAAGCTTAAAGCCAATACGTATTTCTGTGAGATAATAATTTTTTTCTTTAGGACAGTTTTCGTGTGTGTTGTTTACGAACCGCATTTGTCACGTAACGATTTTATTAAAATATGAGACTTATTTTACAGTGCCCGCAATGAAATTTTGCACCGGACCCCACAAAAGCTCCATCCAGCTCTGACTCTACGCCAAGAAATTCGGATATATATACAGTATACCTAGTTTTGCCTCTGTCTGGAGGGTCTACATTTCTGTGAGGTGTCATCGTTAAACCATTATCAACCATTATCAATCCACTGCTGGACGAAGGTCTCCCCAAGTTTCCTCCACAACGGTCTATCTTGTGCCAGTCTCCTCCATGTCACTCCCGCATATTTACGAATTTCATCCACCCATCTCCCATGTGGTCTTTTTCTGGGTCTTTTCCTGTCTCTTGGAATCCAATCTAAAATTTCGGCTGTCCATCTATGGTCTGTCCTTCTGGCAGTATGTCCAGCCCATTGCCATTTCAGTGATTTAACTCTGATCATGATGTCTTCCACTCTCGTCATTTTTCGGATCCACGAGTTCCTCTTCTTATCTCTCCTGGTTATACCAAGCATGCACCTCTCCATGCTTTTTTGAGTTGTCTGCAGCCTTTGTATGTCTCTTTTAGCTAAGGTCCACGTCTCTGCACCATACGTAAGCACTGGAAGGATGCATTGATCAAACACTTTTCTTTTAAGACATAATGGCATATTGCTCCTGAAAATTATGCTGTTTCTTCCAAAAGCTCTCCAGGCAAGTTTTGTACGCCGATTAATTTCTTCATCAATGTGACCCTCATTTGATATCTGCTGTCCAAGATAAACATACGTATCTGTTATCTCCAGTTTTTCTCCATCAATCGATAAATCTTCATTTCTTGTAAAAGCATTGAACATCACTTTTGTCTTCTGAAAGTTCATTTTTAATCCCACTTCTTTACTCTTGTCAGCAAGTTCCTGGATCATACTCTGCAGCTCTGATGGGGTAGCTGCAAAAATGACTACGTCATCAGCAAAACGAAGGTGGGTTAGATAATCTCCATTAATCTTTATCCCTTTGTTTTCCCAGTTCAGTGATTGAAAGACATTTTCCAATGTGGCATTAAAGAGCTTCGGAGATATGGTGTCACCTTGTCTCACTCCCTTTCCAATTTTTATGTGTGTTGTATTTTCAAACAGCCGAATCTTTGCACTTGCATTTTCATAGATGTTATTAATAATATTAATGTATGCATCTTCAATACCGCAGGATTTCAGAGCCGTGGTAACTGCTGATGGTTTCACCGAATCAAAGGCTTTTTCATAATCGATAAAAGCCATGCACAATGGAAGTTCATATTCCCTCGCTCTTTCAATTAGTTCTCTCAGTACGTGGATATGATCTATTTAAATATAAATGTTTTTTTTTTTAAGTTAAATGCTTTTGTGTAAACAATTTTGAAAATTATGAGTTGCACAAATGAAAAAGTGCTAATGGAATTCAAGATCATAATCAGTTCCTTTTTCGTTAATATTAAATTTAGTGACATATAAATGCTGAATTTCGGAATTTTTGACAGATTTCTCATTGTTCTAAAATTTTTGCTCAGTGTAGTTTTGTAAGAAAAGTGGAAAAGACAAATCATTGGGGGAAAAAATGCGATGATGAATTTCCCCTGGAGAGTTTTAGAGGGGGACCAAAGGACATTGCGCCTCTGCCCCCCAAGATGTGGCTTTTTAAAAAAATGTTATTTGTTAAACGGGACTTACATTAGAAAAAAAATGTTTTAATTTAATCAAAATGCATCAAGTTAACATTAGGAAAAAATTCTTCAATTTTTTTTTCTATTTTTATTAATTTTTATTTTGTAAAAAACAACTGAAAAATCAGCATTTCCCCACGGAGTGTTGCCTGCTTTGCAAGGAAACGAGCTCCGTGCTTTTTGAATATCAAATCTGGATAGAATCTTTCAAAATAAATTTGAGTCCTTTTATTCGGGTGGCTAGAAAAAAAAAAAAACACCTTGAATCTTCGAATCATTCCTAAGCAATATGATCGGTAATTTCTCTTAAAAAAATTCGTCTATTCCTTCGCAATGCATGATTCCAACTTCTGAGTCGCGGGTGGCATAGTGGTCAACGTTTGTGACTGCCACAGAGAAAACCTCGAGTTCGATCCCAGGCAGGTACGAACGCTCGAACCACTAAATATCCGCCGTGCGTCGGATGGGCACGTTAAGCCGTCGGCCCCCGTGTACTGGCCTCCCGGTAATAAATAAGGGCGTCTTCCTCCCCGGCTCTCCCCCCCCCTTTCTATCTCGCTTCCGTCTCACTTTTCTATTGCGCACTCTAGCCCAAATCCAGCCAGCTTCCTATTTCTAAGGGTTGTTTAAGACCTGGGGTCAGCAACTCCCTTCCTAAAATCCTCTACATGTGATCTGACTCCCACTTCTTTTAAAAGAAACTTCCAAATTACATCAAACAAAACACATCCATTGCTTTTCATGTTCAGTGAAAATCTGTTTACCCTTCAGCTCTCAGTATTCTCTATTTCTAAAGCTCTAGTGTTTTTCTTTCTGTTCTCTCTCTCTCTCTTTCTCCCTAAAGGTAGAACAGAACAGTTAATCCGCAAATTCACAGCAAATTTTAATCGTTACATAAAAATTATGAAAATCTGTGTGTTTATTACTATAATTTTAGAAAAATAAATACATTAGTTACTTACAACTTGGCCATTTAGAAAAGGAAAAGTCCGTTTTCCTTTTCTAAATGGCCAAGATTAGTGTGCCAGTCCTAGGGAAAATTCTTTAGATTTAGGGAATTTCAAAATGTTTCAGGGAAATAGGGAAAACAGAACAAAATCTAGGAATTTTTGAATACTTTCGAAAAAAAATCTGTTTTTCAGATTTTTTTTTTTTTTTTTAAATTTACGGACTTTGTTTTCTGCGTGAGTGTAGTCGAGAATTTTTTTTCGAACCAATTTCTTCTTGTGTGTTAGCTAACTGCAACTATGATTTAGAAGTTCGATTTCCTGCACTATCCCAAACTATATGCCATCTTTCAGAAGCCCTCAACCAAGAAGGTTGCCCTCAACCAGCACCACCCCTACCTTTTGCGTAGCGGTGGAGATGATCTCACTTCTGTGATAGAGGCTGTGAGATCTGGTGATTGATACCTTGTACCGTAGAGGGGATGCAAATGCCATCTGGACGACTGAGTGGGTAATGCCCATTTATGGTAATGCCGACGCAGGTGTCTTAAAAAATATCCTTAAACCCAGTGGATATTTCAGATGTGTGTGAATCGTGGGTGATACCTTAGTAGCAAAGCAAGCAAGCTGTGGACTTTGCGGGAGTCATAAAAATTAGAAGATCCTAAATGTAAATTTCTAGTGTTTCATCCAGTGGTCCAAATATGACATTTAAAATATAATAAAATTCCCTATTGATTCCTTAGATTTAGGTAACTTCACGATATTTTAGGAAATTAGGAAAAACCACAAAATTCTAGGAATTTATGTATACTTACTAAGAAAATCTCTTTTTTAAGACTTTTTGTCACTTTTCGGGCTGTTGTTGTTTTGCAGCGCAGTCGAGGATTTTGAATATTATGACACTACAAACTGAAAACAGTTAACACCTGGTAGTGTTCCTTCGAATTCTAATTTCAAACAAAAATGGTAATAGGAGAAAACTGATTGCATATTTGGCTCGATAAGTTGTGAATTACGTTCTATGTTCTTTTCCAAAGAACGAAACATATCTATAATTTTTCTTTTATTTAACGTCACGCATTCATTTTATTTTTCAGTAGATTGCCTAGCGTGCGATGGTGGCAGTTTTTTAAATTCTAGTTTGTTTCCATATTACGTATTCGTCATAGCTTCTAAATATTTCGTTTTGCAAAATGAATTTCCAGATTTATGTTTCACCAAAGTTTGACAGTAAGAACATGAACATGTATTATTCTACCGTGTATTGGAAATGTTTTATTAAAAATTTCACCATGACTAATGAAGATGTCCTGCATCATTTGAAATAAGCACCAAACACAAAATTGGCTTGGTATATTTTGCAACCTTGATTAGTTCTTTTAAGAAATTGATTTCTCCTTCTTTGCCCTGTAGCTCCATTAATTCACTGGCATACTCCAAGACGTTAAAATTTAAAAAATTGGCCAACAGTAAGGGGTAATCTAATAGCAACAATACATGAATTCGGCAGTCATGGCGGAAATCCACTTCGGGCGGTACATGGATAGATGCATGGATGCGATTTTCAGTAGGTTTGATTCTATTTGACCAAATCGCTTTGGGCCGCCCCGGTGGCGCAGTGGTCTAAGCGATGGCTTCTGATCATTCGTCCGAAAGGGGTCCGGGTTCGAATCCCGGTGAGGCATGGATGTTGTGTTTGTCTTACGGCACTGGCTCTCTCCCTTCCCTGGAACCAGTGACCCTAAATTAGGGACGGGCGACTGCTTATAGCCCATTGAGTTGCTCACGGTGGTCGTTAAACCTCCAATAAAAAAAAAGAAAAATCGCTTTGGTTTTGAAGTTTTTGGTTTGACGCGAATGTTGTCGCCGGGTGTCAGCGTTGTGTTTCGATCGTAAGATTTTTTCCTTTTTTATGAGAAGAATTCGTGCTGTAATTGGTTGGTTTCGTTTAAAATTCTAGAACACGTGCTTACGTTTTCTCTCGTTCTGCGGTGCAACCGGTTTCATCTGGTCAGTTTCAGTTTTAGAATAGGTTTTGTACGTTATAGATGTTGGTGTTGTATCTTGTCCAGCAAGAAGTCGTTCGATTTTATTTTTGAAGATAATTTGGTAAGATATATTTGTTACAACGACTGTTTGTTTCACAAGAGTTGTAGGGAAAGTGTAAAGTTTATAGCTATTGGCTATATAGCTGTTCAATGAAACCCGGAAGGTTGATTAAAATTCAAAGGGGAAACGAAAGTTTATTTGAGCAAAACTTACTCTATAATTTTTTGAAAATGTTATCCAGTTGATTATTATTATTTTGTATATGTGCGTTTCTGCAGTAATACAAACTTTTTAGAATTTTCGTAAGATTCATTTCAATGGCCGTGGAACTGCGGGAGCTCAAATTTCTGTGGGCCATGGAATTTCGAGTACGTTATTGTCTTACTTTCAGAAGATTCCTGGCTGACGGGAAACAAAGTTAAATTCGCTTCTAAATTAGTGCATTGTGAATTGATTGCAAATTATTTAGAGTTAATTGCAACAAGTATGTGTACAAATACAAAATGCTTTTGTTGGTCGCAATGTCAACCGGCATCTTTTGAATTCCCTTCCTTAATGTTCTTGGTGTGTAAAAAGAGTGGTGAGGTTACTTCAGAGCGTAGAACAATCTTCGGGAAAATACCGTGTAATCAGTAAATGCAGAAGTTACAGAAACTAGATTTTCCCGGAATCTACGAACGATCTCTGTATCGAGTCCGAATTTTAAGAAAATGGAAAACTTGCTGCTACGCAGTTCTGTGGTGGTGTTGAGCATCAGTAAGTAATCTGAGATTTCCGTTTGGTATTATATTGTGTGACCGGAACATAAACAAGGTGTTCCATTAGGGCATTTTTGAGTTGTCTCGTGCTTTATTGTGTTTGGTTTGTTCCCATGTCCTTAAACGGGTCTGTTTTGTTTGATTTGTTATTACAGTGAAACCTTGTATAAATCATTCCCAAAAAAGTGACTTTTCTGGATATTGTGCCTAAGTTAATATTGCCTGTGTAAATTTCATTTATGCTAAAGAAAAATGAGTGTATGAAACCTATGCTGACAGAAAAACTATTCTAATACCTTCTCATAATGCTGACTAAAACTCAATTGAAATAATGGACTTCGATTGTAAAATACTATACACATACTGTAGCTAGTTTGCTTAACAGATAGTAGTTTGAAAGATAGTGGTTTAAATTTATGATAGTGATTCAGTCTTAACAGATGGTTTGTCTGACACAACATAAAGTTTCATCACTATTAAAATTCTGATTTTCATTTTCAAGTAAGGTTTCTCATTTTTAAAGAACTAAAACATCACAAAGTTAAAGCACAGAAGGAAATGAGATGGCTGAATGTTGCCCTGGGTATTACTGACCTAATCTCATAGATGTTCAATCAGGCTTGCAGCAAAGTGAGGGTGAAAAGATATGCAGCCCATGGAAAAAAATTTCTGTTGTAACCAAAGCAATTGCAGAAATCTCTCAGGTTCAGGAAATTCTGGAAGATTATGAGAATCTGAGGTAGACCTGGTCAGTACCTGCTGGTAGTGTGGAGATCACAGTGCAGGTTACATAATGTTGACCTACCAAATACCGAATTTCCAAATTAAAAAATTGAGATTTAAACAGCTTGTGTGCGCTGAATTTTTGAGGGAGCATCATGGCAACTTAAATGTATGAATTTTTTGTGTTGTACCCCAATGTTAACTAGAATTGGGTGAGACCTCTAGCAAAGCAGTAACACCTTAGCTTTTCACTTACGTGTATTTCCCTTGGATGCCAACTCTGCATATCCAAAGCACATTTAACAAAAGTTTATCTCCCCTCCCAACTTTCTCATTCTACTGAAGTACCACAGTAGAAAAAGTAAATAATATTGTTCCCTAACTGAATCAATTATGTAAAATATGTTTGTTGCCAGGTGACAGTTGACTGACATGTCAGGAGGGATTTCTGTTCAGAAGTTGTTAATCTTGCTGTAGCTGTTCAGTACCAACTGGTGCTTGCTGTTTTTGGAAGGTGTTTATTAATAGATTTTTCACTGTATTATTAAAAGTAGTAGTATACTTTCTATGTATTTAAAAGTACTATTTATTTTACAACAGAACCAGTAAATGATCAAGGCAGCCAAATATTAAGAAGTACCAGTAAAGCAAATTGAGAAATTTAATCTGGGATGTTTGGCAAACTAGTCAGTCATATTACCAGCTTTACCTTATTTGTTTTCAGTGATACTTCAAAATCACTTATGGTCCTTGTAATGTGTTTTGCTAACTGCCGCCCTTCAGATAGAATTATGGGAACTCTAGCAGGTTACTAGGAATCAGAATCCTTTTTTTTTTTATAGGAAACTACCCTTCCATGCTGATGTACTAAGGAGTGTGAAATCATACATGAATTACCTTACTGGCATAATTACTGTTAAGCAGTGTAATATAATTAAGTTTGTTTAAATGTTGGATATGTTTGTATAAAGCAGTGTTGTAAATTGCCTTATTCATAAATAATAACATAAGGAACTGCACACCAACTATACATAAGATAGTATAACTATACTAGTTATTCAAATTTATTGGCATAGATAAAATCAAAGTTTGGAAACTTTGATTTTATCTACACCAATAAATTTGGATAACTAGTATAGTTATACTACCTTATGCCTAATTCATCTTACTAAACTGAAGCACACTATGGTAATCTGACAGTTTTCTCAACTATATCTCATTCATTTCAAGATTGCCATTGATATTTTGTATAAACCTATGGCAGTTTTGTCAGGAAAACTTCAACATTGGGATGTTATTTGGATTATCCTTTCGTGCACCATCACTCGTTGCAGTCATATGAAAAATGTGATATTGAGGGATTTGGGTATACAAATTTTTGCTTGTGGAATAACACATGTTAGTATTGCTATGGCATAAGCACGTCGATGCTGAACTACCAAAACCCCACATCTGTCGAACTTTTGAAATGTAAAACCAACAGTTTTGGTTATGTTTCAAACACAGTATCTTAAAATATTGCCAAACTGAAATAAATTCGTGCATCTGCATTTTGTTTGCTGTTTAACATATACACTATATTGACAGAAGTCACCAGACACCCCTTCAAAAGCAAATGAACGGATCCACTGCATTGTTAAGATGCGCGGTGCAGCTGCAAACGGTATAAAAACAACCCTGCAGCTGACTGCGATCATATTGCACTGTGAGGTTGAATGAAAATGTTGCGGCGAAAGAGAACTGACTTTGAGAATGGAAAGATTGTTGGGTGTTATATTAGTGTGTTGTCCATAAGAGATACCGAGAGGCGTTTAAACATACCCAAGTCAACTGTTTTGGATGTACTGAATAAGTGGAAGACACATGGCATGCCTGAAGCTGCAAAACGTACCAGCAGAACAAAGAAAATCAGTGATAGAAGACGTCCAAGCCTCAGGAGAGTAGTTACAGCTAATTGACGGAGTACTACTGCACAAGACCTCAGTGTACAGGGGAGTAAAAATGCTGGAAACTTAGTATGTACATGTACCATTCGCAGAGAACTTCATTCCATGGGTCACCGTGGTTGTGCAGCTGCTCATAAGCTTTTCATCTCCATTCGGAATACTACTTGTCATTTAACATGGTGTAAAGAACATTTATTGTGGACCGTAGATCAATGGAAATGGGTTCTATGGAGTGGACTGATGAAAACAGATACACGGTCCATCAGTCTGATTGCAGTGTGTGGGTATGACGGCAGATGGGGGAACGCTATTTACCACAGTGTACAGTTCCTGCAGTCAAGTTTAGAGCTGGCAGTGTACTCGTGTTTTTCGTAGTATGGCCCCGGCCCATTGGTTATCGTGGACAGTCCTGTTAACCAGCATGTCTGCCTTGATATTCTGGACAATTATACCCCACCAACTCTGTGGCAATAGACAATTATACCCCACCAACTCTGTGGCAATACTATGGAACTGAGCCTTGTTGGTTCCAGCAGGATAATGTACCGAGCCAATAAAGCAAGGACTGTTACAGTGTGGTTTGACGATAATTCCGTATCGTGTATAGACTGGCCAGCACAGATCCCTGATCTTAATCCCATAGAGCACCTGTGGGATAAATTGGAGCACCTGTGGGATAAATTGGAGCACCACACAAGAAGTTTGGAACCAAGGCCTGCTACTAAGCAACAGTTAGTGGCAGTATTATGTATTGAATGGAAGCACATACGTATTGCTGTGTTCCAAAACCTTGTCGAATGCATGTCTCGAAGGGTCTGTGCATGCAATTAAGGCCAGAGGTAGACCAACACCATACTAATGTATGTCAATAAAAGCTATGTTGCGTTTCTTTTCTAGGTGTCCGGTGACTTTTGTCAATATAGTGTATATGACTTGATTTTCATTTTAGATACTTATTTCAATTACTGTAGAAACTGATAATGCAAGGTACTTGTCAGTGATCATCCTTAAGATGCTTGTGGAAGGCAATTTCTTATTTACCTAAGGGAGTAGTTCACAATTTGTATTGGTAATTAGACATAATGCTGATTTTGCGTAACTAACACTGAACAACAATGGTTTTGTTATAGAGAAAACTGTTTTGTATGTATTTATGGGTGCTGAAACCAAATATGAAGTCACAATTGCCCCACTGGGCTCTAATTTCTTGTAATGGAACTCTATTGGGGTGAATGTTGTGTTCATTGTGTTAAAAGAATTTCCCAATGGAGACATGTCTGCAGTCAGGATAGCTTCTCTGAGAGTAGACATACTAGTGCCATCACTCCCTGTTGTGCAATTCCTTCTGGGAAGGGGAACAAAGCAGAATTTTTGTCATTCGAATGCAATTTAATCGGTGTTGAAGGACTAGCATTTTCTCGTCGTTTTAAAAAGTAGGTTTGAATTGTTCAAAATGTATGTTAAATAATGCCGCGCATTTGTGTGAACCATCCAGTTTCTGCTACATTTATGGACAAGTTACTTTAAAGTCTCAAAGGCGACATTTCACATCGTTTATTAGAAAATCTTATGAACTTTATTTCCAGTGCAAAGTGGGTGAAGATAAATCTTGGGTGCTTCACATTTGTTGTAATTCATGTGTAACTTTGTTGGCTTGCTGGTTGAAAAGATCACGTCAAATGCCATTTGCAGTACCAATGGTTTGGAAAGAACCGAAAGACTACTCAACAGACTTACTTCTGCATCTCTACGATATCTGGAATTACAGCTAAGATCAAAGACACTATTCAATATCCCAGTATTCCTTTGGCCATAAGATCTGTTCCTCATGGTTCAAATCTTCCTGTAGTTCCACAGTCATGGAGTTTAGATGATAGTGATACTTATGAAATAAATCCTCACAGCGAAAAAGATATTGAAGTACAACAAGACCCTGATTTCTTGGAAGATTCTGTGCCTTGCCTTATAAGTCAGGAAGAATTAAATAATCTGGTTCATTACCTTCATTTAGCAAAAAGTCAGGCCAAAAAATTGGCTTCAAGATTGAAGAGATGGAATCTTTTACAACCAAGTACAAAAGTATGTAGTTTTTGTCGACGATAGCAAGAGTTTGAACACTTTTTTGAAGATTTGTGATCTTATGTGCTGCAATGATATAGACTTATTGTTTGAAGCCTTAGGACAGCAACACAAACCTGAAAAATGGACTTTTTTATAGATTCCTCAAAAATAAGCTTAAAAGCTGTCCATAACGGAAACATGTATCCATCAGTACCTGTTGCATATGCTGCATACATGAAAGAAACATATGCAAATATGAAACTGTTGCTTTAAAGCAGGGGTGCACAACCCGCGGCCCTCAAAGTCAGTTTATGCGGCCCGCGGATAAATATTTTATACTATTGAAAATGTGAATATATATATATTGTGAATGATGAGATTTTTTCCCATTATTGTAGGCCCTAGTTGAAATAAGAAAATTATAAAAATGTTTCGTTAACTAGCAAATTTTCCAACAATGAAAAGTTTTGTTGAAAGTTCTGAATTCCATGTAAATGTGGCTAAATATGCATCTCTTGTAGTGGACCTTCACAATGAGTTTAAAAGACGATTTGAAGATATAAGAAAATTTGAGGTTTTGTTTATGTTTTCTCTACCATTCACTACTGACGTTGCGTCAGTGCCACTAGATTTCCAGATGGAATTAATTTATCTTCAGTGTAACAATGAGTTAAAAACAAAATACTCTGAAGTTTCTCTCCTAGAATTTTACAAAAATTACTTACCGAAAGAAATGAAATTGCTCAAAGATCATGCTTTAAAAACGGCAACGTTGTTTGGAAGTACCTACTTATGCGAGCAATCGTTTTCTTTGATGAAACAAATAAAGTCAAAGTGTCGTTCCCGTTTAAGTGATACACTATTGGAGGGAAACTTGCGCATTACCATCTCTAACATTGAACCTGATATTGACAGACTATTGAAAAATAAACAATGCCAAGCATCTCATTAGGAGCATTAGGCTACTACTTGATTTGATGGTCAGTTTGACGATATACTGATTTTAATTTTTTATATACTTTGATGTTAAGAATTCTGTTTTTTGTAAAAATAAAAATTTTACAACCTTGTGATAGTATTATTTTATTTTATATACCCCTAAACCTTTTCCAATTAGGAGTAAGTTGATTGTAAATCAGTAATTTGATAACTTAATAACGCAATTTGCCAAAAAACTTCAAAAATGGATTTAAACCATTTAGAGGACACAAAAATGGTATTGAAACACATTTTTTTGTCTGCTGGTAAAATAGGTTATTCGGATAATAGTAAAATTAGCTTTAGCGGTAGGGTTTGGCAAGTGCCTATGTGAAAAGGTAACTTGCGGCCCGCCACTTATTATGTAAAAATAAACTTGGCCCCCACTTATAAAAAGGTTGTGCACCCCTGCTTTAAAGTATAGCATACAAAAAAAAAAAACACTCGTGGAATATTTGTGGCGATCTTAAAGTGATAGCTTTACTCCTTGGTCTACAACTTGGATACACAAAATACTGCTGCTTCCTCTATGAATGGAAACAGTAGGGACAGAAATTCTCATTACATTAAAAAGACCTATCTTAAAAGAGTCCTTAATTCCAGGTAATAAAAATGTTGCTGAGCCTTTAGTAAGTCCTCGGAACGTGTACTTACCACCGCTTCACATCAAACTGAGTTTGAAAAAAAAAAATTGTAAAGGCATTGAATAAAGATGAAGCCTTTTCGTTTTCTAAAGAACAAGTTCTCCAAAATATCTGAAGCCAAAATTAAACAAGGCATTTTTATTGGTCCACAAATAAGAAAACTTATGTGTGATCTTGCATTTGAAGACACTTTGAATGAGACTGAAGCTATTGCATGGAAGTCCTGTAAAGATGTGGTACTGAACTTTTTAGATAACTAGAGGGCAGAAAATTATAAAAAACTTATTACTGAGTTTCTAAAAAACTATAAGGCCATGGGATGCAATATGTACCTTAAAATACACTTCCTTCACTCGCATCAGGACTTTTTTCCCCCACAGAACTTAGGAGCTGTAAGCAATGGGAATGGAGAACATTTTCATCAGGACATATGTACCATAGAAAACCGCTATAAAGGAAAATGGAGCCCAAAAATGCTAGCTGATTACTGTTGAACTCTAAAAAGGGATGTACAGCCAAAGTACTGAAGAAAATCTAAAATAACTATGTTTTAAGGTAAGTAATGAATTTAATGTTTTGCCAAAATGAAGGCTTAGTGTACACTGAAACAACAGGTTACTCGAGAACTATGCCTGATAGCACAATTTAGCAAGCAGATTTGTAATCAGCATGACAAATACTGTATGATTTGGCATATGCAGTCTTTGTTGCAAACAAAAAGTTTTTGTTGTTCAGTATAATTAATTGGTTTTGTTTTAGAACTTAATTATTTTCTTTGAAAAATGCATATTCAGGTATTTTTATTTCCAAGAAAGGGACTAGGTTTTGAAGACATTTTTAATTTGTCTTTTAAGTTTATTCTGTTCATACTTTTTCCTATCAGGTAAAATGTGTATGTAACATGGTTGTTTTTGACACTATCCAGCTTACTGCAAATAATGTATAAAAAATTTGGAAAAGTTTCTATGTCTAGGCATGGTGGTGTGCATAAGCAGATTTAAAGTCTAATTTGGGGGGGGTGTCGGTTGAGTTGTGGAAAGGGGGGGGGGTTGCAGAGGCGAAATTTAAACCCTCATAAGAAAGTGCAATATGTTGATTGTGTTAAGAAAAAAAGCACAATGTTGTAGAGTTCAGATATGATGATAATCTAGAACTGATTCGATTTGTAAAATCTGCACAATTTAAACTTTTAGGCTTAATAAAGAACGAGTGGATATCAAGAACTGGTTTACTCAAGCTTATTGTTTTCAACTAATATAACAAGTTTTTTGCGTGTCAGATAATCACGAAACAGTTATCAATATGGAAAATTGTCACCACTCACCAGATAAGTCACTTTAAATCGGCTTTGTGCAGTTGCACAGAACACAATGCACAGTTCTGTGCACTTCAAGTGTTCAGAACGACAGACCGAGGCTGAGGAGCGGCGTGGGATCCCCACCCCAGCAACTGGAAATCTGTTTGTGCTCTTTCTCTCTGTCTAGGTCAGGGTCAACGCCAATAAAGTATGTGCCTCAACCATTGCAGTGCAGTTCACTCGGAGCTGCTATCAGTTTGCCACCACATTACTACACTAGGCAGGCTATCAGAAGGACAGTATGCAAAGAAAAAAATCTTTATTCTATTATGGGTGAAGTATTATGATTTTAAAAATGGTTGTAAACAATTGTACAAAATTTAAACAAATAATAATTTATAAATTTTGCCATTTTTAATTTTATCGTAATCTGCCACTTATGCGTCTAATAATGATGGTAATAATATTAACGATGATAATTTCTTTTTACTTTGTCTTATACTTTGCGATACCTATTGTGGTACTTTTTTTTTTTCAAAATTATCCACACTTTTTGTAATGTTTGTTTTCAAAGTTGTATCTCCCCCTCCTCCCCACACAAATCCTTGGGGGCTCCTGGCACCCCCATAAATCCGCCTGTGGTGGTTGTGTCAGTATGTGATTGTTAGTAACACACTTTTTCTTGTAAGACAAAGTTTAAAATTTTGAATTATTTAATTTAATTTTTCATTTATTGTACTACTGGCGGACTAAAGCATATTTTAGGTAGTCAGTAGCTTACATGAAAACACTTGGCACCAAAGGCAAAAACAAGCTTTTTACAAGATTTTTTTTTTCTACAAATAAAATGAGTGTTCTCTCTGATTACTTCTGTCTCGTACTGCATGTAATCCCCCAAGCAATGCTATGTTATGCTACTCTACAACTGATGTGTATCTTCTTTCATTAAGTTGGAAAGTTGTGCAGGAGCACACCCCCATTATTTTTTATTTGTAGTCAAACTGATTTGGAGGAAGGTGGGTCAACCTCAAAAACCTAGTTTGTTTTGAGGTAACCAGTGAGTTTGGATTTGTGAGCCTTCCAAACTTGGATGTGTTGCATTTGCAGATTTAGTGGCCTGAGTGAATAATTTGTATTGAAAATGGACTGCAGGTTCATCTATACTTCTGAAAAATTAAATATAAATTCCATGTGCTTTAATACATTTAGTAATTTAATGTCTGGCAAATAACCCTACTTCTGCTTAATACCCTTCCATTGGAGAGAAGAAGAAAAAAATTCAGGAGTAACTGGCTTATAATATAACAGAAAGCCAGAGTTCTGTTGGGTATTCCAGTGTAATTGTTGTACATCTCATGAATAACATGATTTCTACCCATTTCAGCTCACTTGAAATGATCGTGCATATTATACATGTGTACAATTAAATGTGCTTTTGTTATGCTACAAGTGCATGCCATATTTGCTAGTGTTGAACAATGTAATTTGACATGATCTTACTGCTATCACAGACCCCAAGGGAGATGCAGACCCCAAAGGAGATGCAGTATACCTATGTAATAGTTTTGCCATATCACAGAACTAAACATGGCAGATTAGGCCAATCAGTGAAGTTTTCCTGGCCTGGAAGTGAAGTTGATAGTATGGGTATTGAGTAGTAGATAGGAAGTAACAGGGTGTATCTCATGTGTAAGAATAAGAGAAAGGTTGAAACTTGCAAAGTCTTCTGTGGGAAGTAGTAGTCAACTTGCAGTGTTCTTTCTGTTGGAAGTAGTGAGTTCTTCAAAGCATAGTATGGATGGGTAGTGCATTTTGTAGACCTTAAATGGTCTTAGTTTATCAGTGAATGACATTTGTGCAGTGTCTTCTAAACAACCATTAAGAAGAAAAAAACTGCTGTAGTTCAGCAGTGTATAATCTGTTTGAGAAAGAATCAGTTATGTCCTGACAGATTGTAAGCTCAAATCAAATGTCTGACATTTGATCTCCCTTCACCATGCTATCAATACAAAAGATCAGATCGGATCATATGTAGAGGATTGACCCCAGGTCTTAAATAACCCTTAGAAATAGGAAGCTAGGAGATTTGGGCTAGAGTGCCCGATAAGAAAGTGACACAGAAGCGAGGTAGAAAGGGGAAGGAAAACACCCTTATTTATTACTGGGGGTAGGGCAGTACCCGGGTCCGACGGCTTAATGTGCCCATCCAACGCACAGCAGGTATTTAATGGTTCGAACCTGAGGTTATCTCCATGGCAGTCACTAACGCCTGACCACTAGGCCACCCACGGCCCATCAATACAAAAGCCATAAAAACTCCCCATTTGTACCACTGGATATGAGAAATCACATATTATGTAAGGCTGCATAGAAGATGGTAGAAAGGTGATACCTTTTATAATATTCAAATGGAAAATGCCCAAAGAGGATGAAATTTCCACAAGGTGTGCACATTCGTGCTAAAGGATAGAGGAATGAATCAAACCATCAATTGGTTAAAATGTGTAATCCAGTGTCTGAGTGGTCTGTCAGAATAACCTTAAATGCTGGTGATGGACTTGTTTCAGTGGCATTGAATGCCTTCTGTTAAGGCAGAAAATTAAATCTGACTTTATCATTCCACGCAGCTTAAACCATCTGCTGCATTAGACATAGTTGTAAACAAGTCGATAAAGGATATCTGTCAAAAATGATTTGGCCGCCTCGGTGGCGCAGTGGTCTAAGCGATGGCCTCTGATCATTTGTCTGAACGGGTTCCGGGTTCGAATCCCGGTGAGGCATGGATGTTGTTTGTCTTACGGCGCTGGCTCTCTCCCTTCCCTGGAACCAGTGACCCTAAATTAGGGACGGGCGACTGCTTATAGCCCATTGAGTTTCTCACGGTGGTTGTTAAACCTGCAATAAAAAAAAAAAATGATTCGTGTGTAAGTAATGGTAGCTAGGGTTGGGTTTTTGACTTAAGAAGAATATAAGACTGGTTTAAACCATCAAGAAGTGGGTTTAAAGTTGTCAAAAACTAAAGACATAAACAAAACAACAACAACAAAAAAAGCGTTACCTACTGTTTTTAAACAAATTGTTAGCATTATAATAGATTTACTAAAAGTTAAACTCACCTAAATATTTTCTTTTGCCAATTTTGTAGCATTGAGGGGGTGGGGAATGTTATTTTTGTCAACTCCTGAATTATGAATTTTTATTATCTTTGTATGAAGTTTTTTTGAGAAAGACATTAATAAACTAAACTATATGAAAAAATAGTGCAATTGTGAACATTTTTATTTTAAAGAATACATTATGTTTGTAAGTTGGGTGAGATACTGGTAGTTGACACTTTGGAGATCAGATTAAATGTACTGGGGCTGGGTGTTTGACATGTGTACAGGGTGAGGAGCCGGTCACCTTTCTCACCTTTTGTCACCTTTTCAAAAAAGTTTTTGACCATATTGGGGGAAATGTACAATTTAACACTATAGTCTACATTTTGAAGTTACTCACCTTTATTCCAAAAATCTTTTAGGAGTTTTTCATCTCTACACATTTCCAACACCTATTTTTCTTAGTTACATCTTGGTTCAAGCCTCAAAAAAAAAAAAAAAATAATAATAAATATGCATAGGATTATTCCGCCGTCTGAGCACGATTAACACAATTAAAATTGTATCACAAATTAAAAGCATTTAATATATATACAGGTTAAAAAATGCCTTAAAAACATGAGTACTTTCAGACCCACTATGGGTCCATCATCAGATGTTAGTACACTGTGGAATGTAGTTCGAAGCTCATGTATAAGTATAAGCATTAGAGTTCAAACACTGTGACGTAAAAGCATAAAGTGTGGAGGCTGACCAAAGTCATTATTTTTGTTCGTTGATTTTATACATTTGGTGGTGAGTTATTTGCCTCGTCGTTTTTAGTTTTATTCAATAGGAGTTTCCAAGCTTGTGGTATATATAGTGGTGTGGAGTCATTGCAGCATAAATGTCCTAGGCTATGTATGATGAATCTTTCTGTAAATAGCAAGGATGATTTTTTAAATGGTGTGACTAAGATTGAGGCCTCGTTACAGTTAGAGAAATATTCACCTCCATTCAATAATCGTGAGAGGGCTGTTGCCTCTGATCCAGTTCTAACATTATATTGATGTTCCCTAATTCTAGTTTCAAGGGAACTGGAGGTCGATCCTATGTACACCTTATCGGCTGCTGTAGATGACTCTGCTTTCAAAGGAATTTTATATATACCAAATTTCTTTGACATTTCAATGGGATCTCTGTTTTTTTTTTTGTCATGGATAGTATATTTTCTGTTTTAACACCAAAATCAATATGGTTTCTTTTACAAATATTTTTCACGGCTGGTATGATCCGGGGTTATAATCAAGTGACCCAATGAACCTGCTTTTATTGTTGTCCTGGGATAGAGTGGTTTGTCGGGCTCTTTTTATTTTACCAAGTACACTGTTTACGATATATTCATTGTATCCATGTCTTGCTGCAATATCCTTGATGTTAATCTCGTGCTGTTGTGATGAGTGAGAAGAGCAGTGCGTAAATGCCCGATTTAACATAAAATGAATTGCTGATTTCTTATATCTCATCGAATGGAAGGACTCCATAGGAATTATTGTTGTGCATGCAGTGGGTTTTCTATACACAGAGTGTCGGATGTTGTACGTTTCACGGTCACGTTTGAGTAGCATGTCCAAAAAAGGCAGTGAGTAGTTAGTCTCGAATTCTGTAGTGAATTTTATTGTAGCATATCTTGAGGACATGTATTCTGCAAATATATGTAATTCCTCACGTGAATATTTCCAAAATATCAGGATGTCTCAGCAATAAGCGTACTATCCTAGCACTTTGCTGAGTGGGGAGAGGTTCGAGATTGTAGAGTATAGTGGTTGTGTCAGGTTTTGGTTTGTTTCAATTTATTACCGGTGTGCAGTTGTAAATAATTATGGGTTAGAGTTTTTAACTTTGACGTTTTAGGCAATGTGTAATAAAGTTTTTTTCATTGAAGTTTTAATTAGATATTAGTGTTTTAGGGAGTTGTTGAATTATGTATACTTGTGGTTGATTATTTTGAATCGGCATTTGGTTATTAGGGGGGGGGGGGGGAACGAAGTTTGTGTGAGTTGAAAAAGACTTGGGTTTAGGGGGGGGATTGAACCACCGTGTAGCTAAGAAAAATACGTGGAAATGTGTAGAGACAAAAACCTCCTGAAAGGTTTTTGGAATAAAGGTGAGTAACCTCAAAATGTAAATTATGTCTAAATAGCACGTTAATAATTAAGCAGCTAAGTGACATTTTCAATGCTGTATGAATATATGTAGTAATGTAGTAATCTACATGACATCTTCGGAAGGCGGGGGGGGCTATACGACCAAGAATTGAATGAATAAAGTGAATGACTTTAGCCGACAAAAGTGAAGAGACATTCTGCTCACGAATCACGTGCTCGAAATGTCAAATGGGAGCAAGACCATGAAATGGTATGTTGCTCATAAATGTGTTATTACAATTTGCACGTTAATTTAAACCATACAATATCAGACATGTGTCCAGGATGTGAGGTAATTGCAGTTTTGTTATTTATATGTTCGTTAATGCATGTATATGAGTAGAAGTTTTGTCTTGCTAATTGAGATTTACTGGTATACAATCATCTTTGCTGTCTTAAGCACGAAGAACAAAACATAACCAATTTCAACACAAAATAAACCAAGCCGAATCATCGCAAGCCGTGAAAACACCTTTACTTACGAAAATTAAAACTTGTTTAAAAGGTTAAAATGATTAAAACAATGTGCAAGATCTACAGACCCATCCTCAGGCACAACGAGAAACTCACACGGGGTATGCTGGCTTATATACACACCTCTGTACATCAGCAAGATGCAACGCATGTGCCGTACTGAAAGGTCAAGTATGCTTTACACAGAAAGTAACAAAATGGAAATATGTACAAATGCATGAAAAAGAAAAATCCAAATGGCAGTAAGTAAGTAATCAAAACATATTTACAGTAGAAGAGGATTCTCCAGTAGGAACCTCCAAGGAGCAGGTATGATTTGCGGGATTTCTTCATTACAGCATTGTTCGGCAAAATCAAAAATATACAAACTCTCCAAAAAGAGCACTGCAGTTATAGTTCTCGCCGAGCACAAGAATTTAACATCATTCCATAGTAGTAAATAATCGCCTTTGTTGACTGTTCGGGCTAAGGCTGTTGCAGATGAATAGGTGCGAACATTGTATTTATGTTCAGAGATTCTCACCCCGAGTGACCGACAAGTTGATCCGATGTAGGCTGTCATAGGGAGAGAATCATCAACAGATTGTACTGGCACTAAATATACACCATATTTTTCCATGATTGAAACATGGTCATGATCAGACTTGACCAAGTTGAAAAGGCGTTCGGAAGAAATGCCAAAATTATAGTTGAACTTACGACACACTTTATAGAGTGTGGATACTATGGTGGGGTGGTAAGGAATGGAGCCAATAAACCTGATGACAGGCAATTCACGTTGGGTTTGAAGTGTGGTGGAACCATGGCGCTGAAGCTTAGGAAGAGTTTTAATGAAATATCGGTGGGGGTATCCAAACGACTCTGCCATGGTGAAAATGTGCTGAAGTTCTAGCGAGAGATCAGAGTTTGATGAGGAGTGTGTATAGGCGCGGTGAATCAGAGAATGAAGTGAACCAGATTTGTAACTGTAAGGAGTGAACGAGTTATATGGGATCATAACTGCATAACTGGAACAAACGTTGATTTGCGATAAACAGAGGTGTGAATGCCCCCCCCCCACGGGCTGTCTTTCAACAGTATATTCAGGTAAGGTAAGTAAGGAATCGGAAGATTCAATTTCTTTCTTTTTCATGCGTTTGTACATATTTTCATTTCGTAATGTTACTTTCTGTGTAAAGCATACTTGACCTTTTAATACGGCACATGCGTTGTATCTTGCTGATGTACAGAGGTGTGTGTATATAAGCCAGCGTGCCCCATGTGAGTTTCTCGCCAGTATACATGTATATAAACACTTTTAATGGAGTATAAAAATTTCTTATGTTTGTGATTCGTAAAAGCAAATTCTGAGAAATCGATCTAAACATGCAAATCATTATGTAAAAATGCTATATCTTTGCTTTAATTCAGAAATGCACCATGGATTTCACTATGGGGTGGTGAAAAATATTGAAGATGCTAGTAAGGTAATGCTGTACTTGAGAAAAATACCCCCCTCCCCCTCCAAAGCATTAGGAGTGGTTACCCGAAACCTCATGATGTAAACCATTGCCCTGCCACTTTGTTTCAGCCCCTTTAGATTAGCAAATAGTAGTAAAAAAACTGTTTCAATGGCAGTTTGAGGTGCCTCGATTTTTCCCCCCTTACAGATTGTAAACCACCCACCACCAGGAAGAAAATAATAACTTTTAATGCGAACATTTTCTAATAATTTGCTATTGTTAAAAATTGTTGTATTGGAGACACTGTCATGTTAGCTACATTGAGGCTTAACTATATATCTGGAAAGTCTGCATCCAGAAGACTGAAGTAAAGCTGAATGCCAGCTTCCAAAATATGATGTATTGCAGTAGAAACATCTCTACTGTGTGGAATTAGGTTTTTATTGCGGAAGTCCGAGTTGTTGGTGCTTGAAAAATTGCCCCTTCAGCGAGGACTGTTTAATGTTTTATTGACGGATGATAGAAATTTCAGATTGAGGCATGTGGTTGTTTTTATTTACTACCAGAATACTTTTCCTCATTTTCTTAAGTTGCTTTTTAATAATTTCTTCAAATATTCAGTTATAAAAAAAAAATTGACTAAATTTAAGAGGAAACCTACGGGGGTGCATTCATGGATTTTCGGGGGGGCTAAGCACCCCCAAGAAGATGCCTGAATACAACACTTCATTGAAGTGAATTGTACGTTTCATTTTAATTTTTAGAATTTTGTGTAATTTTATGTTGTTTTTTATGTAAAATTATATAATGGCAATAAAATGGCCATGCCCCATCCAGGACCATAATAAAGAAATTTATTATGATCTTACCTGGCCTTTTTTGGTAAGGGGGTACAAAAAAAATAATTATTTTTTGTATCTATATTTGTTGTTTTGTGCTATTGGCAAAGAAGTCTCTTTTAATCACCTTTTTAGTCACCTTTTTACAAAATTTTGTCACCTTTCTCAAAGGTTGCCTTAGCTCCTCACCATGTGTGTACCATTTTTAGATATACAAGATAAAATATGCTTTTTCACATACCTAGTTTGATGAAATATTGAAGGTTCCTGAATGTTTTATTATAAGAATTATGCCATGGTTTAGGAACTTGGATAAAATTATTACATTTATGATGGGAGTACATGTTGGGGTTTCTACTTTAAATTAAAATACCGAACCCTTTTAGAAAGATGGGAACCATTGAGGTAAATAAGAGCAATCGGTGACTTTGCTGTGTCTTCGGGGCATGAAATCATTCAGGCATGTTCAATTTATCAAGCATATCTGCACTTTTTCATGCTTGCACTAGTAAAAAAAGAATTCTTAGTTCAAAACAGACTAAAATTTATTCTTAATTATGTTTGCTAGTTGTAATTGTAATTTCTTGTGGTAATTGTGCAATTTGTAGATGTGTCATATTGTTTGTTCTGTTATTGGAAATTTAGATCCAAATTTAAATAAATCATTTAATCCTGTGCAAAAATCTATCTGCTTCTTAGGTGTAAAAGAAACTGGTAGAAGATGCGTGAGTGTATTAGCATCCACGTTGGGCAGGCCGGTGTTCAGATCGGGAATGCATGCTGGGAGTTGTACTGTCTTGAACATGGTATTCAACCTGATGGCCAGATGCCAAGTGACAAGACTATCGGTGGTGGCGATGATTCTTTCAACACTTTCTTCAGTGAAACTGGTGCGGGGAAGCATGTTCCTCGTGCAGTTTACGTGGACTTGGAGCCCACTGTTGTTGATGAAGTTCGAACTGGGACTTATCGTCAGCTTTTCCATCCGGAGCAGTTGATCACTGGGAAAGAAGATGCAGCAAACAACTATGCACGTGGCCATTATACAATTGGGAAGGAAATCATAGACTTGGTTTTGGATCGAATTCGCAAGCTAGCTGATATGTGTACAGGATTACAAGGCTTTTTGATCTTCCACAGCTTTGGTGGTGGTACTGGATCTGGCTTTACATCTTTGCTGATGGAAAGATTATCTGTAGATTATGGGAAGAAGTCTAAATTAGAATTTGCCATCTACCCTGCTCCTCAGGTAATTATTTTGACTTACTAATTATTGGAAGCTCTCCATGTTTTTTTTTTTCAGTATTGTGGGTATTGGACTAGATTTAATCTCTGCATTTCACTGGGCACAGTTTGCTGGTAAGCCACCGAGAACCCAGCAGTTATTTTCTTTATTGGCAATATCACACTATCCTAAATTGTGCTATCAAATACTGGAAAGGCCCAGGTGTTTAGCATGCCATTATTTATGAGAAAATTGCAAAGTTGTGGGAGAAGCTGCAGAAAATCTATCTATGATAATTTTCCATACATTAATACATTTCAAAAATAGTAATTTGACCATATAAAATCAGATTTTTATTCATAAATCATTTCAGGGTGCAAATCAAAAGAAAAATAACGTGAAGAGTTTCAACTAGAGTTTCTTTACACTTTATCACTAAAACATGGCTTTATGAATGGAATTTCTGTTTATCCAATAAAGTGTTAAGTAGGAACAGTATTAGTATTGGGTTGTCGGAAAAGTCATGACATATTTTAGCCATGTTTTGCGAAGGTCATTTATTGATAGAAAGAACAAAGATCAATCAATGATATAATGCCCGTTTTGTTCGATAACCTTTTGCCATCTTTCAGTGAGCTGCAGAATGCCTTGTTCATAGAAGGGCCTGTCTTTCGTGGCGAAAAACTGTACAGGTGCTGATTTACAGCCTCATCTGAATTGAACGTTATACCACGTTCAATTCAATGCCTTATACAGCAAGGACTATACCACGCAAGGACTGTTGAAAAGAACGAAACAAGTGCATGTATGACAGCGCACGGTCAGGCGAGTATGCTGGGTGTGGCAACACATCCTACCCAAGCTCCAATAATTTTTGGCGGGTGATCAAACTTGTGTGTGGTCTCGCGTTGTCGTGATGGAACACAACACCTTTACGATGAACGAGCTCTGGATGTTTCTGGGTGATGGATTTGTTCAAACTGTTCAATTGCCGACAGTACACATTCAAATTGATTATTTGGTTCTGTGGTAGGAGCTCAAAAAACACAACACCTTTAAAATCCCACCACACTGAGACCAGAACCTTCCGCTGATGAATGTCTGCTTTGGATGTCATTTGAGATGAAGCAGCATGCTTGACCAAGACCGTTTGCGCAGCACATTTGTTGTACACAATCCAAATTTCGTCACCAGTTATCAGTCGCTTCAAAAAAAGGATCGTTTTCCTCACGTTTAATGAGCATATCGTTTGTACGCGCCGTCAATTGAGCTTCTTTGAGTTCACGAGGAACCCACACGTCGAGCTTGCTTACGTATCCCAGCTTCTTCAGGTGGTCATGAACGCTTGAATGATGGATGTGCAATGTGTCTGCAATCTTGTGTCATGTAACGTGGGTTTGACTCGATCAATGCAATGCCTTAATTTGGTCGTTATCAACCTAAGGTGGGCCTCCCGGACCGAGGAGCATCGTTTAGGTCAAAATCACCAGCACGGAATTTTGCAAACCACCACTGGCACTCACATTCTTGTAGAGCATTATCACCGTACACTTTATGCAACTTTTCACAAGCTTGACGCGCATTCTTCTCTTTACGGAAGTAAAACAGTAAAATATGGCGAAAATGCACAGTTTGGTTTTCCATCTTCAACTTGATGTCAAATCTCTGCAAATCAACCAAATCGCTCACTATTCCTTTTAGACTGCAGCTAGAACTGGCACATGTTGAATGCCATAGCAATAACAGAGCTGCACATGCCTCTAGTACTTCCAAAACCGCCCAACCGCCATCGGGTGCCAAAATACTTCATGACTTTTCCGACAGCCCAATAGTAGAGGAGTAAAGAATATTGAGGAAACATATACACAATGCACTGTCAACAAGCTTTGCTTCTTTTTCTGACCTTATATACAGGGGTGCAGAATATGTCCGAACGCGCGAACGAGGTTCGGGGGAAATTAACGTAGCTCTGGGGAAATTTTTGCCCGGGGGTAAAATGATAATACAGTACAATTCCGAAAATCCGCAATTGCCTAAAATCTGCGTGGATTCAAACATCGGTTACAGTTAACAGACGGGTAAAAAAAGAAATGTTTAAGATATTTTTAAAGGTTTTTAAAATATTTTATGTGTTTTCCCTATTTGAAAAATATTACTAATGATATACGTAATAGTGTTCTCCCTAGAGACTGTTTGGTGGGCACCTGCCCAGCTGACAGTGCTTAAGCTGCATCACTTTTTCACCAAATCGCGACAAGCACAATACGCCAAAGAAAAGTTCACCTGAATCGTCAAAGTGAATGCTAAAAATTGTGTTTTGTTTGTTTTTTAATCCTTGTTACCATTAAGAAATTTGCTCATTTTTATTTTTATGTGGATAAAAATCAAACGTTTAATCTTACATCTCCCGCGCGCGCAGTCTCTGTACTGAGAATCCGTGACTTAGTTCTGTTAACTGCTAAGAGTTGGACATAAGGGGAGGGTGTGTGTATGTGTGTATGTATGTTGGTGGCTTTCCAGAGTTTTAGTGAACTGGGGGAGGTAGATGGCAGAAAAGGGGAGGGTGATATTGGGTGGGGCCAGCAGAATGCGACAAGAGCAAGAGGGAAAAACTTCTTCTTGAGCTCACATGATTGCTGACCTTAAATGAAAAACGCAAAATGCATTTTCGCAAACTTTTTCAGACAGCTGTCTGAAATTTCTATAAGCACCATAAATCATTGTTACGAATGGATCTGCAAAATTTCGCCTGAATTGTTTAATAACTTTTTAAACTAGCCATGAAAATTTTAATTAAACATTCCTGTGTGCCTGTCCCTCATAGATCTCTTAATAAAAGTGTTCATGGCTAATTAAAAAAGTTTTTAACCAATTAAAGCAAAATTTTGAGAGTTGACTACTCTTAGCTGATTATGGAGTGTGTAAAAATTTCAGCCAGTTTCATAAAGAATTGACAAGGATGAGTTTTCTTATTTATTTTATCCAGTCTACTGGCAAAACCTTTGTAGCAAACAGGGAACCCTACTCTTACATAATGCAGTTGTGCAGTTACGGGAGATGGGGAACCCTCCTGCTTTCCCCACCATCCCACTTGTTGAATTTAGTGGACAACAAGAAGTTTTGTTTCAAAGTTGATAAGCTGCTCTTTCCTTTGTATGCTACACTATGGATATTTTTTGAATACTGTATAAATAAAAATATGCTTTTTTAATGTGAAACATTTGAGTATGATACAGTATTTTGTCATTTACAGTAGTACAGGAATTGCGATAGTTCAAAAGAAAAATGTACGGCGTGTGAACAATGGACAGAATGTCACGCAAGGACGGGGTGCTGGTTGATGAATGTCAAATAATTCCCGCACTTCAAACCCCAGTGCCGCACGCTGGTAAAATTAAAACGGGGGAGTTCATATACGTACGTATGATGTTTACCGCGATGCAATTACTTTACTGTAATACCAAAACAATAATAAAATTATTTCAACTACAGAGAAATGTGCCATCTGCTAGATTTAACAAGCGATCAGCACTTTCATTGTGCAATTGTGTTCATCACTTCAAGCTTACTTAGCATTCCTTTTTTTTTTTTTTTTTTTATGGAATGTTTGCCAGTCAGAATGTTTGACATATACAGTATTTCGTAAATAAAAATTCAATTAATTAATATAGTATTATGAATTTATTCCCTATATTTTACTTACTTATTAAATACTGTACATATATCTACGTTAATTCCAAATACTACTTATTACAGTATTAAATACATATTACTAATTAATTTTACTAATTATTAAACAAATGAAAACCTATAATACATACATACCATCCTATTTGAATTAGTATTATATAGTTTAGAGAACCTGTGTGTGTTTACTGTACATATGTACTAGTAAACACACACAGGTTCTCTAAAATCCACAAAATTCTAAAATCTGCACCACCTCTGGAACCAAGTTGTGCAGATTTTTGGAATTGTACTGTAGTAATATAAAACGAAAAATTGACTTATTAACAACGAATATAACATGAAAAATTGGAGTAATTTACTTCACGGTAATCAGGTAATCATTTTGAAAAAATGTGTCATTATGAATACAAGAGTAACATTATGAGGGCTGTGACATACTGCGAACTACCGCTCGCAAACGATTCACCGAGCCTAAACGACTTTACTAATGTCAAGGCGGAGACAGCGTGGCGTGAGTAACGAGTACAATGCAACCACTAGTCATGCTAATAAACGTTTCTGAAACTAATAGGCTGCTCTGGCGGCACAGAGGTCTAAGCGATGGCTTCTGATCATTCGCCCGAGATGGGTCAGAGTTCGAATCCTGGTGAGGCATGGATGTTGTATTTGTCTCATGGCGCTCACTCTCGCCTTCCCTGGAACCAGTAGCCCTAAATTAGGGACAGGCGACTGCTTATAGCCCACTGAGTTGCTCTAGGAGATCGTTAAACCTCCAATAGAAAACAGAAAAAATAATGGCAGCAAATGTGTCATAGGTGCTGATTTGAAAAATTATTGGGGGTTCTGGACATTTTAAAGTGAATGACCCATGCATTTTTCAAAGGATTTAAGTCGAATTTCAATTTCATTCAGTAAAATTATCTGGCACAATTAGATGTCTGGAATGCTAGAATGAAATAAATTATAGTTTATTACAGAATTTTTTAGCTGTTTATTTTTCAGCCTCTCTGCCCCGGGTTACTTCTTGATTCCCCTATTCTTCATACGTCGAAAGTTAATGGGTTCCGCCATTTTAGGCAAGGAAAGAATTTTTGATTCTTCTATTCCTGTCTCGCCTAAAACTTTCGCCTGCTAGAGTGGAGAGACTCACCTGGAGCAATAAACCTTCCGTGCGTTGAAAAAAAAAAAAAGACAATTTTTTTTTTGTGAAAAAAGAAGCTAGTTATTCATTTGAATAAATATTAGCTGGTTTTTTTTGTTTTTTTTTTTTAATCAAATTTTTATGTAGCAGGCTTTAAGGAGAGTTCTTGATCATTGACATATACTCTAATAATCGCTTAAACTTGTATGAAAATCTGCTACAGTTTTTGAGGAAATTTCAGAGAAAAAAAGTGTTCTGGGGAAATATTGGGCCCGAACATTTTCTGCACCCTTGCTTATATATAGGAACTGCTATCTCATATTAAAATGGATTCAAAGAGCTTGCTGTAATATTCCACTCTAATTAAATTAAAAACTTTTGAATTGTAAGCCAAGTAGGTTTTTATTGCCAAATCTAATGTTTGCTCATTCACAGCAGGAGCAGTTACAACAATGAGACCTGAAACAGTTTCAAATAATGAATGAAAAAAATTCAGATGCTCTATTGAAGGTTCGAAAAGTATTTAAAATGAATTTTTTGATATGTTGGAAAGCAAAATTGTCAATATTTTTGTTATGTAAAATGCAGTGCAAATTAACAATTTTTGTTAAATGTCATTTCACCAATTTTCATTTTGAGATTTTATTAAGTATCGAGCATTTAGAAGCTAAAATCCCTTTTTCTAGTTAAAATTTTGTAACTTGAGATCAAATGTTTACTGTGCAGACAGCAAAAATATATTGATTTAGACCTTATTTCTATTAGCTCTAGCATGTTTGTTGTAATTAAGCACAGTGGTCAAGGCAAGGCTGTTTTTAGGTATACTGTTTTATCCTCAATTTATGCAAGTTTTGTTTTGCATAAGCAATTTCATTTGAGAAAAATTCTTCCCGCCTGCTCATTATATGGAAAAATATTTCACTGGCGTGTCATTCTGTGTGGTGGAACAGTGACTAGACACTCCTGAACCTGTTGGCTTCCTGCCCCAATGTGTGTAATTTGTAAGAAAAATGGTGCTTTTATTTTTAACATTTGTAAGCAGAATGGTGCATTTTATTTTCAGTATGTGTAAATTTTATCTTTAATTTTCAGATTTACTTGCCTTTTTCAACATCGGGGGGTGGGTGTGTGTGTGTGTGTGTGGGGGGGGGGTGTTCAATCTCATCATGGCTGATAGTAGACTGATACAATTAACCCTTCTGCTTTTAATTCATTACTATAGATGATACTTTCCAAATAGTCTTTTATTTTTATTTTTTTTTTTTTTGTTATACAGCACAGGCTCTTTAATAAGCATTTGAACTTTTGCAACTTATTCTTTCTGATAGTGTTTTCCATTTTTCATTCCCTCTTCCAACTTTCCAACTTTTATTGTGAAACAAACATGAAAATGCTGTATACAAGTATTAGTAATCAAATAGGGCTCACAAGTATGTGCTGTCCAGTAATAATCAACAGTATATTAATGCTCTAGGTAGAACTATTACTTTTTATGAAATCTCTGAAAAGCGTCCTAGTATTTAAGCTTCTGGTAACAATTTGCTGTAATTCTACACCTTAAACTCAGTCAATGATGTGCAAGGGGAAAATGTCTGTTTTTAAAATAATATTGAATCTAATGTTACAAGATTAAGTGCAGTTTATTCACTATTCCTCAGCATTTAGATGTATCAATATCCTTGTTAAGCTGAACTACATTAGGGTGATACTATGTCTTTTCATCATTTGGTATTGTGCAAGAAGCCTGTTCCAATGTGGAACATGAAAAATTACAAATGTTTTAAAAATCCCAAAATATTGTCCATTCGAGTATTCAAATTCTTTGGTGGTCTCTTGGTCCAAGACTGCTAAAAATCAAAATTAGTGGTCCAGACTCATGTTTTTCAGGTAATATCACTTGTAAAGGGAAGTTGCAAAATATTTTTCATTCATGTTAGGTAGCAAATGACTTATTCAAGGTGATTCAAAAGTCTTCATATGCATGAAATATGGGCACTTTTTTAAGACTCACTTCATTTACATACTTCAGACAGCTCCCATTTGGGCCACAAGAATTATTTCTATATTCTCTTCTTTAGGTAAAGGCATTTTGGAAGGGTACCCTAAAAGCAGAAAATGGAAACATTCCGTATTGTAGACTTATGAATCGACACTGTCTTTCCTCTCCAAAGTCCAATATATGAAAATAGCATAGTCTATGAATTGGTGAGGGGGAAATTTGTAAGTAAAGTATGTTAAAAAGTGAGAAACACTCCTCTGTGCACGTGCGCTCGCACACACACACACACAAAGTTGTGAAACATGTTAAGAATCTCAATTGCACCATGGGAATATTACGAGGACAGGAACTCACTTGACTGCAAGGAATCTTTGGAAGAGAAGTTCGTTGTGTGTGTTGCAGTGGCAGAATGGAAAGTGTCAATGCTGCAGTCTTATATGGAAATATAAGACTGCAGCATTCCGCTTTTATATTAAAAGAGCCATGACACACTCATCCAATAAAGAATTGGAGATCAAAGAGCTAAAATGGATTGAAAAAACTGCAGAAGAATTTGGATATAGTAAAGGATTAGTCAAATCTTTATATAACAACATTACGGCCAATATACATTGTTTCGATAATAACATTAAAAAAGAAATACAGCAATATTATGGAAAATTTCCATACTTACCTGCTATTAGTACTATTTTAAAAAAGAATGTTACAACAACAATATTAACATTGCAGAAACAGTTATTGACAATGGAAGCATACTTACTACTACTAATAATAGATCAATTCTAAATAAATCTGGTGTTTATGTCAGTTACGGATGATAACCAAAAAGACAAAGTATATATCGGAAGTACGCGTAAAAGATTTTTGACTAGATTAAATGAACATATTACGAACTGGACAAAAAAAGATGAAAAAACTTCATTAATACAACAATTACGAACTGGACAAAAAAAGATGAAAAAACTTCATTAATACAACATTGTATCAAAAATCATGTAACTCCTGATTGGACCAACACAAAAATTCTAACATCACATAGATCACATGCCCAGATTCTAACCTCCGAGGCTGTAGTCATTGAGAAAACCAAAAGATACAACTGTAAAGTTAATAGTCCAGTAGAGCTACAGTTTGCATGGAGGTACCTTATTGAACAGGAGAGAAAACATTTCAAGAGGAAAAACATTAACAAAAAACATGTGACATCAAATATTACTTAAAAATACAGTTGAATATTTCTACGTAAATGCTACTAGTATATTTTTGTTTGACTACAGATGGCGACACCATTGATATGTGCAGTGGAACCCAAATCATGATGCGCAAATATCTACACGACAGGGCTGAACATACATTGGGGTTAAGCTGCATACCTGAGCGAGTGAGTGCGGTAATCCTAATGTCCGTGCACCTACCACTGATGATGGCTATAAATGTTAGCAGAAACTAGTTTGGTGCTTCGCATTCGGGAGATTTGTATGTTTGCATTTTCTTTTTCAAGATTGTTTATTTTTGAGGTTTTGGCAAAAGTATAATTCATCTTCAGTTTTCATTATGTATCAGGGTGCTTCGCGGTCAAGATTGTCTCCTCTTCAGGATTGTAGTTCGTTTTTAAAAAATTCAACAAGGTTTTAATTCAGTTTCTTATTTCATCGACGTTAAAGGATTTTTTTTTTGCATTGTAAAAAATTCATCTTGTTTAATTTTATCTGGTGCAGATTTTACAATATCATGAATTTTAACTTCACAATTGAAAGAATTCACATTCTTAGATGACACACATATGAAGCCCCGACAGCCACTATGAATATTGTAAGTACAGATACTTATTATTATTATACTTGACTTCAATTGCCAATACTATGTTAACATCCTTTTGCAATCTCCCGATAGCTGAACTTGCATAACGTGTGAAACAGTATTTACAGACATTTAATGTCAACCGAATTAAAATATCGTAGCCACGTAAAAAGTATGTTCATCGCAACTTAGCGAAAATTGAACAACGATATATGGAAAGTGTCAGTTTAACAGTCAGTAACCTGCATTACGTTTAATTTTGTGAATGGTAATTAGATTCAATTAATGTGTGGCATTACAGCGTTGATTCTGAGCCTCAGCATGTGGGGGGCATTTCAAGAATTCTAAACTTGCTGGTAAATAGTTAGCATTTATTACTGGTTATTACCAAAGTGATTCCACTGAAGCGCATGCATAGAAAATAATCTGGTAGTGAATTTCAATACAACCTTTAAACGAGTACTGGCAACATCAGAAGCCTCAAAGCTTTGTCACTGCAGAAATGTCGAGCAGACTAATTTGATTCAGACTGCCTATGCGTTAGCAAAATTTTTGACATTAACAAGGTTTACATTTCAGTGCAAATTGGTTATGAAAAATGTGGATGTTGTACACACTGTTAATGGATAAAGCATGCAAGGAATTTATTATTAATCTCAAAGGTGATCAGCAGCTTGTTCATAATATTAATGATACAAGTGTCTAAACAATGTGTGGTGAATTTACCAAATGAGGTATAATGCAACCTGTAAGAAAAAATCAACCGGATTTCTGCAATCCATAACACATCCAGCTATAAAAACAGCTATTATTGCATAGCTAATTTATTTACATTGTGTTTTGCGACAGAAGTAATCTTTCAATAAAATTTTTAAATATTGATTCACTTTACAAGGCTGATGCGAATCAGTCTGTTTAGCCTTACATGATGTTTGCATGAATTTATTTCAGCTTGTTCTTTATCTATTTGAAAGCTTCTGTGTTACTTCAACACTGCAAGGCAATAATTAGAATGTGTCGGGGCAAAGGATTATGAAGGAACAGACAGGAGTAAAATTTCATACTGCATTGCACATTGTCTAAAAATTAGCCGTTAAATGTACACTAACAGCTTTTAAAAGTGTGTTTATAATGTAAAATTGTTTTAGCCTTTCAAATAGGTGTCAGTTTAGTGTCAGCTGTTTAATTTTGAAAATTGAACAGCTAATTCCCATTAGAGTTGGTGGAACCTAATGGCTACCAGATTTGGATAAAGCACTGAGTGATTTTTTTTGGCAATTTTTGATTCATGAAATTGCAACTGGAAAAGTGGTATTTGTCATCCAAAACCACAGTCTGCATCTGTTGCTCTTGGAATGCTAAAATGTGCAATACTGAAGAGATCCATTTGTGGTGTGGTCTATCTACAACTAACCTTACAACACCAACATTCCTCATTATTTCATGTGTGCACTTCTGTATGTGCAGTTATAAAAGTTCTCACAGTGGCCTGAAGAAAGACCCTGAAAAATTAGGAAAATAATGTATATCCTAGGGCCAAAATTAAATGTGATACAAAATGGAAAGTGCAGGACATTGATCATTTCACCTAATGTGTTGAGCAACTAAAAGCCAGGTATCTCAATATCAGTGGAAGTTAAATTGAAGCAAGTAGAATCTTATCGTTGTCTGAATGGTTACTAACACATTGTCTGAATGGCTACTAAAAACGCTGTCCATAGAGCCTTTTTGAAAAGAAATTAAGGCACTGACTGGTGAGTGAGTATTACAATGTATTGCTGAAATTCAAAAAGCAGACAGTTGGTGCAGAAGTTTAGTAGATTTCCTTAGTCGTTGCATTCTTGTAATGTAGACAGGGTTCAGACAGCCCCTGGAATCCTGGAATTTGATTTCCCTTTTTTCCAGGGCTTGGAAAGTACCAGGTCCTCATTGTGTTCATGCCACTCCGTCTCGCTGCTGTCATCTGGGCCAAGGGAGGTTATTCCCATTATTAGGTAGGTGGTCATATTATTCTGATACAACTGTGTATTTGCCTGGTGTAATGGCTTTCAAAATTAATGACATAGACTATTACTAACATCAATGATGAAAGAAAGAGTCATCAGTCAATTTCCTTCCATAAAATGGTGATAAATCATGGCAAAAAGTCTGAAAAGGGTTCAAATTCAAAATTGCCTGCAGGATCTTGACTTTTTTTGTATGTCTACATTCAGCACCAGCTTCATCTGCCTCCATTGAGAGAATTTTCTCTATGTTTCAACTTGTTTGGAATAAGTTACAAAACAGGCTTGGAGTAGAGAAAACCACAAAACTTGTTGAGTTTATACATTTTTAAGATCACAGCATAGATCAAAATTTCCTGTAGATCAGCAGTTTTGTTTCTGGCTAAAACCCCTGAGATTACATTATTCTAATAGCTGTTTTGCATTTTAAATAATTAACGTAATCTCAGAGTAATCTATATTTTGAGGTTACTCACCTTTATTCCCTAAATCTTTTAGGAGGTTTTAGTCTCTACACATTTCCAACACGTATTTTTCTTATTTACATCGTGGTTCAAGGCCGCAAAAAAAAAAAAAAAAAAAGAAAGAAATCTTTTTCAACTCACACAAACTTCATTCCCTTCCCTTCTTTTCCCTATGACCAAATTCAGATTCAAAATAATCCACCACAAATATACACAGTTTAAACTCCCTTAAAACGCTTTAATCTAATTAAAACTTCAATCAATAAAGACCTATATTACACATTTCCTAAAACATCAAAGTTAAAAAGCTGTAACCCAAAATTACTTACAATTGCACATCAGTGCCCAATTAAAATAAACCCAAATACCTGACACAACCACTATACTCAACAATCACGGACCTCTCTCCCCTCAGAAACAAGCATAACATCCAAGCACTTTCAGCCTCTGCCCAGGCCATTCTCAAGGAGCGGACGCAACAGATGACCAGCCATCACCATCCACGAAACTTAGCGAATGTTCCAGTGCTCGCGCGGCATTGTCTCATTTCCTGTTCTCCGCCGTTCAGGTGCAGTGTAGCCATCTATCAGATGACCCAATAGCCTTCTTTTCCTTTCGTACTTATAAATATCTGTTCAATTTATTTGATTCTTGAAACTAATCATCTTATATTCTAACATTTTTTATTTACCTTTTTTTTATATTACATCATTTTTTTTTCTCTTTCCTTTCCCCCTCTGTTCTTCTCTGTGGCTTTCCTTATTATTATTTCTTCTTATGTTTGAAGAATTAATACAATTGTTCTGTACTTCCATAATCCATTTTTTTATTTTTTTACTGGGATATCCATAATTTTTTGCAACATCTGTAATATGTTTCAATTTATCCTTTCTGTATTGCATATTTGACGTGTGCGTAAAAGCTCTTTTTTATTAAAGTCTTAATACTGTTACATTTAGGAGACATATGGATGATAAGAATCATATGGTATAATCACAGGTACGTATGACGATTTTCTGTAAACGGTATAATCTAATGTGTTGGGTTGTTTTATAATCTGTACATCAAGGTAAGCCAAAGTATCCTGCTGTTCAACTTCAATTGTTACTTCAATAGATGAATACTCTTCTTTAAATTTTTTAGCTATGTCATCTAGTTCTGTGGAATTCAATTTTGATAAGATGAAAATATCATCAACATATCTGCAATATATTAATGGTGGTTCATTCAGATTATTTATCACTTTGGCTTCAATATCTGTCATAATAACTTCTGTAAATAATGTAGACAGGGGTGATCCCATAGGTCCTCCTGTATTTTGCTTATAAATAATATCTCCAAATGCAAAAACATTATTTTCGTATATATATATATATATCATCATCATCATCATTGTCAACCATTATCAATCCACTGCTGGACGAAGGTCTCCCCAAGTTTCCTCCACAACGGTCTGTCTTGTGCCAGTCTCCTCCATGTCACCCCTGCATACTTTCGAATTTCATCCACCCATCTCCCATGTGGTCTTCTTCTGGGTCTTTTCCTGTCCCTTGGAATCCAATCTAAAATTTCGGCTGTCCATCGATGGTCTGTCCTTCTGGCAGTATGTCCAGCCCATTGCCATTTCAGGGATTTAACTCTGATCATGATGTCTTCCACTCTTGTCATTTTTCGGATCCACGAGTTCCTCTTCTTATCTCTCCTGGTTACACCAAGCATGCACCTCTCCATGCTACTTTGAGTTGTCTGCAGCCTTTGTTTGTCTCTTTTAGCTAAGGTCCACGTCTCTGCACCATACATAAGCACTGGAAGGATGCATTGATCAAACACTTTTCTTTTAAGACATAATGGCATATTGCTCTTGAAAATTATGCTGTTTCTTCCAAAAGCTCTCCAGGCAAGTTTTGTACGCCGATTAATTTCTTCACCAATGTGACCCTCACTTGATATCTGCTGTCCAAGATAAACATACGTGTCTGTTATCTCTAGCTTTTCTCCATCAATCGATAAATCTTATATATATATATAACAATACATTTTTTAACTCTTTTACTTGTATTCCTGTTAGAATTTTTTGATGCATTAGTTCTTGAGTAATAATGTCAATGGCCTGAGGTACTGGAGTATTTGGATACAAAGCTTTTAACATCCATACTAGCCATTTTTTAAAACTGCAAATCTTGATTAATATTTTTAATTAAGTGAATAAAATCATATGTATTCCTTAAACTGTATTGTTGTTTCATAAATATTGGTGCAAGAAAATTATAAATATTTTTTTCCTAATGAAATCAAGGATGAGTTAACTTTTGATACAATCAACCTCGTTGGTGCATCTTCTTTATGTGTTTTAATCTTGGCAAAAACTTTTGGTATACATACACCCATTGGTGGGAAGGACTTCTTTATTTCGTCTGGCAATGTACTATGATTTCTTATCCCTGCCAAATATTTAATCTGGTTATCTGTTGGGTCTTTATTGATGATTGTACACTTTAATTCCTCTATTGCTTTAGACATTTTATTATTATAATCTGCAGTATTCATTAGAACAATCTGCCCTGACTTTATCAGCTTCACAGAATTTAATGTCATTATTCTCTTTCAGCATCAGTAATTGCTTCTTTTTGTACTTTAGCTTCTTCAAATGGAAATTTGTTTTATGCTTTTCATTGAATTCTTTTAATAAAATTCTATATAATTTGAATGTTACATCTTTTTTTGTACTTGGCAAATTTCTTATAACATCCTCCATGCACAGAATCAATTCTTCTGTTCTAGGTAAGTGCTGTGGGAATGCATATTTTTTTCCTTGTTGCAAAACTGCCTGTTGGGAATAACTTAAATCCACAGATGATTGATTCAAAAACACAGCATAGCTATTATTCTTCTGTCCTGGCACTTGTTTTTCATCAAATAAATTATGTAATTTCTTTGTAACATTCTGCCTTGTATTTTCTCCCTCTGTATTCACAATTTCATTAATTTCCATAAGTGTATGGATATCCCAGTAAAGAAATAAAAAATGGATTAAGGAAGTGCAGAACAATTGTATTAATTCTTCAAACATAAGAATAATAATAATAAGCAGATTAAATATATTAGATCGTTTCCGTACATAAAAGGAATTTCAGCTGAAATTAATAAATTGTGTAATAGGTATAATTTACAATTGGGCAATAAAGTACATACCTTTAAAAAATTTGTAATCAATACGAAAGAAAACAAGAAGTGCTTGGACAGAGCTGGCGTTTACGAAATTCCTATAAGCAACAATCCTACAGTATCATATATAGGAAGCACTAAAAATAAACTGAAACATCGTTTACAAAAGCAATTACGAAATTGGCAGAAAAAAGAAGCAAAAACTGCATTGGTCCAGTACTGTATTGAACAAAGGCAATACCCAAAGTTTGATGAAATAAAAATTATTAAGAATTGTCGTACGGAAAGGCATTTGAGATTGGCGGAGACAGTGTTAATTGAAAAATATAGACGCAGGTTATGTAACGTTAATGATCCTAATAGCTTAAACACATATTGTAAGGATTTGATCGGAAAGGAAAGCCGCAGAGAAGAACAGAGAAGAACAGAGGGGAAAAGGCAAGAGAAAAAAAAATGATTTAATATAAAAAAAAAGGTAAAAAAAAAATGTTAGAATATAAGATGATTAGTTTCAAGAATCAAATAAATTGAACAGATGTTTATAAGTATGAAAGGAAAAGAAGGCTATTGGGTCATCTGATAGATGGCGCCACTGCGCCTGAACGACGGAGAACGGGAAATCAGACAATGCCGCGCGAGCACTGGAACATTCGCTACGTTTCATGGATGGTGACGGCCGGTCATCTGTTGCGTCCGCTCCTTGAGAATGGCTTGGGAAGAGGCTGAAAGTGCTTGGATGTTATGCTTGTTTCTGAGGGGAGAGAGGTCCGTGATTGTTGAGTATAGTGGTTGTGTCAGGTATTTGGGTTTATTTTAATTGGGCACTGATGTGCAATTGTAAATTATTTTGGGTTACAGCTTTTTAACTTTGATGTTTTAGGAAATGTGTAATATAGGTTTTTATTGATTGAAGTTTTAATTAGATTAAAGTGTTTTAGGGAGTTAAATTGTGTATATTTGTGGTGGATTATTTTGAATCTGAATTTGGTCATAGGGAAAAGAAGGGAAGGGAATGAAGTTTGTGTGAGTTGAAAAAGATTTTTTTTTGTGTGTGTGTGTGTGTGTGTGTGGCCTTTTACCACGATGTGAATAAGAAAAATATGTTTTGGAAATGTGTAGAGACGAAAACCTCCTAAAAGATTTAGGGAATAAAGGTGAGTAACCTCAAAATATAGATTGTCTAAATAGCACGTGAATAATTAAGCAGCTAGATGACATTTGCAATGCTGTATGAATATATGGTAATCTCTGAGGTTTGGGTTGGTTTTTTTCAGAGGTTTGAAAATATTTGAAAAATGTGAGTCACAAAACTATGATAATTTCAGCCTGCTTTTTAGGTTCTAGGTAAAATACAAAGCAAAATTACTTTATTATGTGCACCATTATTTAATTTTTAGGCAATGTTTGTAAATAGTCAAAAACCATTGCAGGTTTACATGCTGCACACAAATAATATCTCATGCAAATTTTATTTAAAGATAATAGTTTAGTTAAAAGCTAAGTATGTTATATTCTGTTTCTCCTTTTTTTTTTTTTCCTATAGTATGAATATACACTGCTGGACAATTGCTAAGGACGGATCATAAACGGCTATATAGCGCATAAAAAAGTAAGTGCGGTTGGATGCCAAGTGAAATAAAATAATGTCATAATGCCAGGACATTACAAGAAAGACAATTTATTGTGCTCTGAAATCCAGAAGGCTTTGGAACGTGTTCAAGGGACAAACAGGCCATTTTGTGCAGAATACGTAAACGTGAAAAAAAATGCAATTACCGTCTGCAGGCGTTCCGGCGTAAGATGTCAATACGGGATATGGCCACCACGGAGGGCGATGCAAGATTCCACACGTCGTGTCATGCTTTGCACAACATTATCAAGCAGCTGTTAGTGTAATTTATCCCATTCCTCTGTCAGTGCACGGATGAGGGTGTCTTTGTTTATTGGAGGGCATTGGCGACCAGCAAGACTCCTCCCCAAAGCATCCCACACATTTTCAATGGGATTCAGATCTGGAGAACGTGCTGGCCATACGAGGCGTTGAATATCCTCGCCCTCAAGACACTCCTGGACAGCGACTGTTCGATGACATGTTGCGTTGTCGTCCATGAAAATGAATCTATCACCGACAGCACCACGTAACATGCGAACATGAGGTAGCAGAACATCATTAATGTATCGTTGGCCAGTCATAGTCCCAGTTGGAAGCACATAGAGGGGCGTACTGCCATTGATCATGATGCCAGCCCATACCATGACCCTACATGTCGGATATCGGTCCCTTTCCTGTATGTTTGCTGGACAATATGCAGTACCACTATCATGCCAGATCAGTTGTCGTCGACAATCAGACGATAGACTGTATCTACTCTCATCTGAGAAGAGGACAGCAAACCAGTCGTTATCAGTCCAATTGCGATGTTGATGGCACCATTGCAAACGGGCGGTACGGTGACGTCTGAACAATGGGATGCACACAACAGGACTGCGGGCGTATAGTCCTCCTTCATGCAAACGTCTGGCGACAGTTTTTCGGGAGATCCGCTTGCCAGTAGCAGCCATAAACTGATTTGCTACCTCACTAGCTGTGCTGCGTCGATGTCTTTTTGTTGATAGCACTATGTACCGTTCTTCTGCAGGTGTCGTACTGCGAACACGACCTCCCCCGTGACGTTTGCTACACTCTCCATTTGTTTGAAATGATTTCCAAAGCCTTGAAACAACACTGTGGCTGACGTCGAACTCCCTGGCAACATCTGTTATTTTTCGCCCTTCTTCAATCTTGCCAATAATAAGGCCACGCGTAAAATCATCTAAATGATGTCGGGAAGACATACTGAAAATTGCAAGTTCGTCAATTGATTCTTTCCCTTTCAACTTTGCGTTTGAACAACAACCGTCAATATGCGTCAAATCCTTTATATCTCTTATCAGCGCTATGACGTCACGAACAAGTTCGGCAATCCAAAATTTGCATACGCACAACACGTCTTACTGTATCCCGCACTTATGCTAATTTCCACATTTTCCTGCCTTCCATTTTATGGTTGCTATCGTTGCTATTGTCATCCGTCCTTAGCATTTGTCCGGCAGTGTATAATGATAATGTTGGTCTATTATATAGTTATTCTTTATAGATGGAAAGCTATTCATATGCAGCCACTTATTTTCAGGATTATTGTTTAATTTTCTTATTTCAGATGAGTTGCTTTGTCAACTGATCTGAAAGGTTTGTTTTGTGTTGCTAAATAATAAAATTGGTAAACCATCACCTTTGAGAAGAAGGTAAGAAAGTGAATCCAGTCATTATTCCTATTTTTATTAATTGTAAAAGAAAATATTTTATTGGGTGCTGATTAAATTTAGAATATTGTAGAAGTAAAATTAGAATCTAATTTTAAAAAACCCAGGTGGGTTTTTTCAACTGGGCCCACCCTGGCAAACCCTTCATCTTTCATCTCGTGCGATGCTGGAGTTTGAGTTCCAGCCACCTTAGTTTGTGGCATAGCAGTTGGTGTTCAGTTGGAGTCGCAACATCGTGTGGAAATATTTCCTCAGATTCCAAGATGGTTGTTCATTCTAACACTTTCCTCACTGAAGGAGATTGATATCTGGCCTCTCTGCCACCTCTATGTGCATAAGAATAGAAGACTCCAGGGTAGGGAATCTTCAGTACCATTGGCAAATTTGTTTTGTATGATCATTGTGCTTGTTTCCAGATCACTTCGTGTAAGTTATGCATAGCGATTTTTATATGGGGTAAATGTTGCCACTTCATGAAGATGTAACAACACTCAAGAACACTTGTAACACAGGAACTCATAGAATTTAATAAGAATCCTAAATGCATAGTAAATTTCACCCCATTTACAAAACATGAAGCAAAGCACTATGATCCTAGCAAAACTTTAAGCTTCTGGAATTTTTTTGAACTGGAAAAGCCCTGGAATTTGTTTTTTGTGTGTACAAACCCTGTGTTGAACCCAGTAAGTCATCATGGAAAGAGATTCACAGTATCATGAAATAGTATGAATTTACATATGGCTGTAATTGTTTTATGCTTTATTAAGTCAACATCAGCAGGATGTAAATGGGTGTTCAGAAATATGGGAGGAAATCAAAACAGATTGATGCAAACTGAACACTGAAACTGTATTATACTTAATCTGGATACTACTAGATACCCTAATTGTGCACAATTTGATTTACTTCCCACAGTGTCACTATGGATCTAACCCGGCAAAAAGTTACTACTACACCTTGTATGTGTCATAATAGCAATTATTGTGAAATGTGACTTACATGTCCATTAATTGGCATATGAATTGTAATCAGTATGCAAGTATTTTGTAATAATTGTATTATATTATTTAATTTGAAATTCAAGTTGATGCTTCACAGTGTATCCTTCCTGGAAGAAGTACAAGAACACTAATACAATGTGCATAATAAAGGATTATTTGTCATTTGTGGCCTAATAAAAATAAATGTGGAGTACCAACTTCTGCTATTCATTGTGTACAGACAAATGAAGGATTTTTTTTATCCTTTCAAAACTACCATTGCATAATATTTTCATTGTGTTTGTAACATTAGAATGTTTTTAGGTAAGTCTCAATGTTTCTAAAATTGTTATCTTGAGAAATCAGTTTTTTTTTTTTTTTTTTTTTTTTTTGTAAATGCAAAAACAGTAAACTTACACATTTTGATTGATAATACCCAACTAAGTATATCAGGAGAAATAAAATATATGCGGTTTTACTATTTTTGACTTTTGATTTCATTGCTTTGAAATAACTCTCTCTCCATAGGTTTCAACAGCAGTGGTTGAACCGTATAATTCCATCCTGACTACACACACTACTTTGGAACATTCTGATTGTGCATTTATGGTGGACAATGAAGCAATATATGACATATGTCGTCGGAACCTTGACATAGAGCGACCAACTTACACCAATTTGAACAGGTTGATTGGACAGATAGTGTCTTCCATCACAGCTTCATTGAGATTTGATGGTGCCTTAAATGTTGACCTTACAGAGTTCCAAACTAATCTTGTTCCATACCCAAGAATTCATTTCCCTTTGGTTACTTATGCCCCTGTGATATCTGCTGAAAAGGCATATCATGAACAGTTAACAGTGGCAGAAATCACCAATGCCTGCTTTGAACCTGCCAACCAGATGGTGAAATGCGATCCTCGTCATGGCAAGTACATGGCTTGCTGTCTTTTGTATAGGGGAGATGTTGTCCCTAAAGATGTCAATGCTGCAATTGCTTCCATAAAAACGAAGCGTACCATCCAGTTTGTCGATTGGTGCCCCACTGGATTCAAGGTAAGTTTAGTTTTTTTAAACTACTGCATATTTCAGCTTGTGTTTGCTCATGAGCATAACTTCTATTGAAACAACCTGTGTTTAAAATATTGCAAACTGTATAGTGTGTGTATACATACCTTTTGTCTTTGATATGTTAGATCTTAAAAACATTTTTTTAAACAAAGACATTGCTCTTTCCACGTTTAGCAACGCACAGCAACCGAATTTTGGATTTTCACATATTTTTTTTAGAATTATAGAGAAGCATTGGATTTAGCAAAATTCCAAGTTTGTAATGTTGTAAGCTATTCATTTTTTTCTCTTATGAAATAGCTTTTAGCAGGTAATATACACAGTGTAAGAATGTCAAAAACCCTGCCCACTTAATCTAAAAGTAGACTCAAAACATCTTCCAAAAAAATGGCTTACTGTTTGAGTTTTGCTAGATGTTAGAGCATCTGATTTATGCTTCCAGTGTGCCCATTTGTTATCTACTGCTTCAGTACTTGGTGTACCACAGCAGTATATGGAAGAACAGTCCCAGCTATGGGTCTGATAGAACTGTCAATTTGATGTGGCATGCACTCACTACCTGCAACTTATTACATAGAATGTGTTATATGTTCAGTCATTGTATTCAAGGGATGTGCTCATGACTTTTTGTTTTAGAGAATAGCTTTCCTTCATTTCCCAGTGTTTGATACTTTGTGTATCATGCAGAGGTGTTTGAGTCAAAGTTCGGTATTTTTATACATTTTCACAGAATCTCTCAAAGAGAGAGAAAAAAATGTCACTTGGGGAGCATATAAAGCCCCCCCCTCATTTTTTCTTCCCCTCATAGTTCCACCTTATTTGTTCTTCTGCTTTTGATGCTCCGGAGTAAAATTTTCACACACCCCCTCCTGTTTTTTAATGGACCCCCAAGACACACACACACCCCTTTCTTAATAAATTGATTGTAATTAAGGTTAATTTTGCTTCCCCTTAATTTTCGAACACAGAAGTGAAATTTCAGGAATTTTAACTCCACCTTAATTTTGATTGGTATTATTTTTGAGTGCAGAAATGAAATTTTCTTGCACTTCTCAAATTTTATTTTGATGTTTATTATTATTTTGATAGTGAAATGTGGGGAGTAACTCACTGATATGGTTCAGTGTAATGACCTTTTCTCAGGAATTCCTCCTAAGCAGAGTTGTACAAAAATAAAATGTATCTGCGTACACAACCATTGAAACAGAAAACTTCCTGCAAGTCTGCGAAGCGCAAACCAGAATTTAAAGAAAAATTAATAAAACAATTATTAGAACATTACAGATCCCAATGAGGACAAATAAGTACATTACAATTGAATATGGAGCAATGTATGGGAAATGGACCTTTATGGCAAAATATTAAAATTTTGGACTAAGAGCCTTATAAAAACAAGACTAAAGGACATTTTTATACCCAGAAAAGTTCCATTAATTAATCTTCAAAAATTATAAATAACATTTTCAAAACTTAATTCAAAAAATAGTGGACGTACAAAATACATAAGGAAAATATTTTAATTTAATAACTGGCAACTTCAAGAGGAACCTGGCAATAAAATTTAAATTCTTTTTGTGTAAATGAAACTTTTGATACAGTTCCATACATTGAGAACAACAGGTCTTGATAAAATGTCGAGGCCAGAAACTTTTATAAAAACAAAGGAACTCAGAAGAGGTGAAGAATAATTGAAAGTTAAAATAGAATTAAGTATAGTAATCTGAGTTAAAGCCTTAAGTAAGTATTTTAATTACTGTAAATATGAGTAACATTTTATTTTTTTTAATCTACAAGCAAAAACTCTGCAAAATCTACTAATAATTTGGGAACTATCCATGTACGTGCGTTCGTCAACATTCTGCGACTCTATTTCTAAGTTAAGGTTAGCTTAACTTAGGAGGAATTCCTGAGTAAAGGTCACACGAAGTGTTTTCCAGGACAGACAGCAAGCATTCAGAACTCAATATCAGAAGCAACAGGTTCAATCTTGTGACACAGATTCCGAGTTATTCTGTAAGCATATTGGGCCAGTCACTGTACTGACATAATGGTGCTTAGTTTTAAAGAGTTTTTACAGTTTGGTCTCGTTTTTAGGAAACAAGCACAGAATAGGGTGGACGGTAGTGTGGTTTTGTTTACGTTCTTAGTAAAGCGAAAGTTTGATATTCAGTGCACATACTGTTAGTTATACACTTTATGATTTTATTGTTAATGTTTTTAATCTAAGACGTTACACATAATTAGCACTCTTAATTTTATTTGTTTAACTTTGGCGCCGTAATCTGTATTCTACTGTGTATGTAAACATATATTCCGTTCATCTCATACATATATTCATTTCCCATTCTGTCCATTGCCTGTACAATTTTATTTGTGCAAAAACCGATCTTCCAATCCATGTACCTGTCTGAGGAAGTACATTCCTGTTAATGTCATAAACTCATTCTTCCACCCGTGTGTAATTTAACTTATATCACATAATCACATTGTAAGATTTTCACACTGAATTGAAATAGATTTTGTGGTTTATGTATGTATCATAATTTTATAGTGCAAGTTTTATAAGGAGTGATTAATGAAATATGAAAAACTATAATCACTTGAACAAACTTGTATGTCATTTGCAGCATTTTTAGGGCATTTCCAACCTCAGATGCAAAAGTAGAAAACACTCATCTAATAATCAGTGCAGAAATCTGACTGTGATGGCAGGAAATATACCCAAGAACTAATCTATTAGTCAAGTTTCTAAGTTTTTGCGTTGGGTTAATGTAAATATTTGAATCACATGGTTTCTTAACATTTTTTTTTTGCATATAACAATGTAAACATGGCATTAAAAAACGTAAGAACATGCTATGCAAAAATAATAAATTGTCATAAGAAAAACCAAGAACAATGACACCGAATTATTTTCATGTCAGGAAGGATTCAAGACATGAGAGTACATCTTAGATTTTTTCTCACATGAAAATAATTTCTCAAGGCAGATTTTTTAAGAAAATCAAGAAAGAAAAAAGTGATAAGGGAATAATACTTTTACACCCCTAGCACAAAAACTGCAGATTTAAATTACAAAATGCATGCAGTGTTCTTCACAGTGAATGGATCCAGTTACAAAAAAAAAAAAAAAAAAGAAAGACAAAACAGCTATATTTTTAGAATAAAAACATTGTTCACTTACAAGTAGCAGAAATGTATGCTATGGAAAATTATAAATTGTGCACAATGTTCCTCATGGCAGATATGGAGCAAAAGGAATTTTCTAGATAGTTTTCCCCTTTGTATCTCTTAATTATCTTTATTCCCTCCTAGTGGGAAAACTGTTAATTGAAGAAAATGGGGGTACAAAAAATCTTTCATAGTGAAGAGAGTGAATTCTACTGAGAAAATAACTTTTCTAAGGGATTTTTAGAATCTTAAGATAATTGTTGAAATAGAAATATACAGTGATGCCCCAAGCAGAACTGTCAGTTATAAGGTAGAAAATATACACAAAATATTCTTCATAGGAAATTGTTTTCAAATGCAACTACAAGAAGCAGAGATGCCAGTAATTGATTCTGTGTATATATATGTCAGAATGGGGAAACTGCATTAGTTAAAGAGGAACATTGTCTTGTTGAAAAGAAGTGCCCTCAATCGGATACAAATCTGGAGAATGAGAAGGCCGTTCAGTAGTTGCTAATTCAGTGGAATACTCCTCCAACCAGTCCTTCGTCAAACAGGAGCGATGAGACTGGATCTGGTTGAAAGAAGTCATTTTTAACTGGGTCAAAATCAGAAAAGTGAGAGAATCATTCGAGGGTTGCGAACTCACTGGAATGCTCCTCCATCTGGACTTTCTCTGAATGGGAGCTATGATACGGGGTGTTGTCTTGTTGAAAGAAGACATCCTGATTTAAGAAATGGGTGGCCATGAATGGGTATACGTGGTTGGTGAGTACGGCAATATTGCCTTGTGCAGTTATGGTAGTCTCACTAGGTGCACCATGGTTGGGATCAGTAGATTCTTATGGTTTATGCCACACACACACACCATCCCGTCGCTGTGTGTTGTAGATGGAACCTGAATTAGTCGGAACAAGTAATGTTCACAATATTTGTTATAGTGTGTGGCAAACGGTACAAAAAAAAAAAGTGTGTGTGTGTGTATGTATGTGTGTGTGTGTGGGGGGGGGGGGTAAGAAGCAGGGATACAATTGGAAACAAAGTTGCACACAACATTGGATTATGAAATATCTAATAAGTTATGCCAAATGCAAATGTTCCATGAACTACATGATAAAACTTTTCAAATCAAACTTTCACATCAGAGATAATAGTATATAAATTTGTGCTTCCTAGCAGGGGTAAACTAAAAAATAATTATTATTCTGCATTAAAAAATTCTCAAGTTATTAGTGTTACAAAATATCATTAAAGGAAAAGCTTCTTCTTGGTTACTCAGTCCAAGGACTGGTTGTTCAGTAGATATACTTTGTCTCTCCATTCCTCTGTTTTCCACCATTCTCTTCAAGTCATAGTGTGTCCTAGTATTAGTGTCTTGGAGTAACTGTGCCGCAAAACTATTCCTTGGCAGTCTTCTTGCCTTGAATTTTCCCTTCCCAAACTTTCAGAATTAGGCCTCCATGGTGCAATGTGTGTCCTATCCATAACATTCTTCTTCTTTTTAACATGTTGATCAGATTCCTGGGTTCTCCCATTCTCTCCAGGACCTCCTCATTAGCCTTTCTATTGAGCCAACTTATTCTCTTCATTCTTCTATAGCTCCACATCTCAAATGCCTCCACCCTTTTCCCTTCCCTCTTGGTCAATGTCCATATCTCAGAACTGTAGAGAGCTACTGGTCAAACACATGCCCTTAAGATTCTCTTCCTCAGTTTTAGATATATATTTTTGGCTGTCAGCAGTCTTTGATTCTCTCTAAAAGCTGTTTTGCCTTTCCTTTTCCCCAGTCTCATTCTAATTACCTTTCCACATCTTTCATCTTCAGTAATAATTTGACCCAAATAGCAAAATGATTTAACTCATTTGATGTTTTGTCCTTCAATTTTAAGGAAAGCCTGTTTTGGAACCTTCCCTATAACCATTAGTTTTGTCTTATTTTTATTTATCTTCATTCCATAGATGTCTGTATTTTTGTGTATTTTTGATATCGTACGCTGTAATGATTTGGTTGATCCTGAAACTATTGCTTGGTCGTCAGCAAACTTAAGATGGGTGGACACCCTAAAGAATTTTTTGTTCATTTTTTGAAATATCTTTTCAATATTTGTAACACAAGAAGTTAAGCATCTAATTAGTAATATTTGTTAAAAAAGTTAGAAAATGTGCAGCTAATTAATTTTAATTCATGATATTTTGTAACACTAATAACTTGAGAAATTTTTAATGCAGAATAATAATTGTTTTTCTAAACAATAAATCAAGATGCTATGCAATGAACTACAGCTGTAGTTGTGACACAATTATTCAAAGTGATATAATTTTTTTCTGAAAATTTAATAAAAATTTAGAAGTTCTACATTTGATGTCATATATCTCCAAATGTATTTTTTCCAAAGCAAAGCCTTTAGTTCATTGCACAACAGACATAATAGAGATGAAATACACCAAAAAAAATTGAGATTGAACCATTTTTTACTAAGATATCACTGTTATCGTATTTCAAAACATGAAAATTTTCAAATTTGAGAAAATAGCAAAATAAGAGTTATTCTTGTTGAAAACAATGGATAATATATTTGAATGAATTTAAAAGCCACCTTATTTGTAGGTCTCCCCTTCATTTGTCTGGTGTATGTCCAGTTTTGCCTTTCTTTTTTCCCCCTCAAGATTTTTCTAGCCATTTTTGCTTCGGGTGTTGCAGCAACACTGGCTCGGGATAAACGCTGAATATCATGGTTCCTCAGTCCCTTGGTTGTATTAATAGCCCGGTGTGCAACCAAGTATTGTAAAAACTTCTTGGAGTCCTTCATAACCCTCACTGAAGGTGATAACTGCATCACTAACACCAAAGCATAGTGTAGATAGGCCAATGAAAGTAGTCTTTGGTATTCTCTGCCGTATAAGACCATTAAAACACTCATTCGCATTTTAGGTTTTCCATGGAGGCACTTAGCTAAAAGCTTTTCACTGCACAGTTCCATGTATATGTAGTTTTCACTTGATTTAGTACATCATTTGGAAGACCTTTCCCTTCCTTAAAATGGACATTTGGTGTAACTAAGGATTTTTGGTATTCGCACCAGCTGTTCTTGCCTTTCTGGCACTGTCCATGTCAAACTTAACCATTTGATGACTTTTTGACAGTGTACACATGTTTTTAAAAGGGTAAAATACACAAAAGCAAATGCAAAACAATCTGGATGGATTTTCAATAAAAAGCTAACACGACAACAAATCAACTTTCGACTTCTCATGCAAATAGAACAAAAAACACTGACAACAGTTGCGACCAAACAGTTACGGTTACAAATGCCATGTTGCCACTTCAGATACAAAATATTATTACTTAATAAATATTGAATAAAGGAAATTATATTTAAATACAAAATCCTAACTGAATTTGACAATTTTACAACTTCCGGTAACATGGAATACCACTTCTGGTGAAAATATTGAAACAATACGACTTTCAAAGAATCATATCTTATTATCTATTCTGCCTTTTCGCATAAATTTAACATTTTTGGAAAGAAGATAAGTGGGAATTACAGAATTTTTTTTTATAAATTAATTTTTTTAACAAAAATGATTTTTTCAGGGTGTCCACTCACTTTAATGGCCTTAATTCCCTCTCCATTAACCCAAACTCCTTCACTGGCTCTCCCCAAGACCTGAGCCGTCATAATTTTGGCAGAAATACCAAAAAGGCCAGGTGACTACAAGCATTCCTGCCTTACACCTTTATTTATTGGGTCTGGATCAGTCATTCCCTCTTGAATTGAAATCAGTTCTTCCTGATTTACATAGAGATTTTTGATAAGCTGGACACTGTTATCATCCATGTAGAGTCTCTCTAGGATTGGAAAAGTTCTGTGCAAAGCACTCTGTCGAAGGCCTTCTTGTAATCAATGCAATAAAACATACAAAGAGGGAGCGAGCGACCAGGGCCCCTGTCAATCATTCTTTCAGCCAAGAATCTCAGGGTGCCAATTGCATCCCTAGTACCATTTTCTCTTCTAAATCCAAATTGGTACTGTTCCAATGCCTATTCCACCTTAAAATCCAATCTCTTTTTTCAGCAGAATCTTGGTTGCATTTGAAATTAAACTTATGGTTCTATACTGTTCACACTCTGTTGCCTTAGGTTTCTTTAGTATAGGAATAATTATGGAAGTCGAATGGTCAGCAGGCCGAATTCCTTTTTGATAGCAACAATTTACAAAGACGAATAATTGATTAACTAAAGCTTCTCCAGATTGCTTTTAGTAGTTCAGTGTATCTCATCTACCCCTAGAGCTTTGTTGTTTGGAATTTATCTAAGTGCCTCCTCAAATTCTTCTCTTGTAATTTCCAGACCGCTCTCCATTCCATCATTGACTAAGTCTGAATTTGACAGATGTGGTTCTTGTTTCTTCTCCTCATTATATAGTTCTGATACATATTCTTTCCACCTCTCTTTTTTCTCCTTTGGGTCAGTCAGGTGCTTTCCCTATTTGTTTTGAATGGTAGGGGATTGCACTTTTTTACAATCTCTATACACTTCATTTTTTAGTTTCTTATACATGAATACTCCTTGCTCTGTGTTAATATTTTTCTATTTACCGTATATACTCGCATATAAGTCGACCCCCCCCCCCCCCCACTTTCAGAGGAAAAAATCGTAAGAAATTGGAAACTCGCGTATAAGTCGATCCCGGAATGAGAAAAAAATTTCAATGAATTTATTCAAAAACATTTGAAAACGAAAAAAATTATATATATAATACTAAATTTAATTTGCATACCCAAAAACTTCATCGGAACCCTTCAAAATCCGATTGCGAGTCAGACTCTCCAAACAGTTAAAAAGTCTTTCTCCGTCATCGGCGAGTCATCATAAACATCAGTATTCCCATCTATGCCTGTGTCATAAAAATCTCATCCTCTGTGCCATCAAGTTTGTTACTAATGCAACATTTCTTGAATGATTTCACGACCATTTCCGCAGGTATCGCATCCCAAGCATCCTTTACCCATCGCGCAATCAAAACGATATCCGGCTTCTTTAGATTTCCGCCCTTGGTTTCAGTCGACAAATCGGAACTTATCCAATCTGCCCAATACCTCCGCACATTGTCTTTGAAGGGCTTATTAAGGCAGACATCCAGTGGTTGAAGAACAGATGTCAACCCACCTGGGATGACAGCAATAGTTGTTTTTGAATTTTCTGCAGTTTTTTTCACTTCTGCACAACGGTGTGCAACAAACATATCCCACACCAAAAGAGAAGATTTCCTCAAAAGTGCACCTGGCCTTTTGTTCCACACATTCTTTAACCAGTCAGTTGTTCCGGATTCGTTCATCCATCCTTTTTCATGGGCACGAACCAGCACACCAGATGGAAAGACAACGCTTTTCGGCAGAGTTTTGCGTTTGAAAATAATTACCAGAGGTAGCTTACTGCCGTCGGCCAAACAGGAAAGAACAACCGTGAAACTGGATTTTTCGTGGCCAGTCGTTTTGATCCAGATATTTTTTGCCCTTTTGGCTCACCATCTTATTTCCAGGAAGGTCGAAACACATGGCGGTTTCATCCATGTTCCCTATTTGGGAAAGTTCAAAAGCAGTCTCTTTTCTCTTTTGAATTACATACTTTTAAAATTCCATTATCTTTGCTTCGAGGTCACGAGGTAACTTTTGTGCAATTTTGGTGCGCTGGCGTAGACACAACCCATAGCGGTTCATTGACCTTGTGCACCAACCTGGTGAGGCACGAAAAGTGTTGTTTGCGGCTGCAAACTTTTCATCTTTTGCGAGCTTCATTGCTCGCCAACGTATACCAGTTCGCATTACAATGTAACCATTTTGTCTGCAGCCCACAATCCAATCATTGAAGACACTTTCCAGCTATGGGAAAGATGTCGTTCCATCTTTCCCATAGCTGGAAAGTGTCTTTGCAGATGTGTTTCCATCTTTCCCATAGCTCGAAAGCGCCTTTTGCGATTTTCACCAAGTCCGTTTTTTTTTTTTACACCAATCTCGAACCAGTTTTTCGTTAATGCCAAATTGACGTGAAGCAGCACAGTTGTTAGTATTTTCTGCAAAAGAAACCACTTTCAACTTGAATCCTGCGTTATAGGACATCCGTTTCTTTACACAATCCATGTCACCCATAATAGGAGAAGCGAGACACGTGCGATTAAGAACAAGAAAAACGTGCGATTAAGAACACGCAACACCTAACACTGGCTGTCGCATGGCTCCGTTGCGTCAAAGGTCAACGCAATCAACTGGTAGTCGGAAGGGTGGAGCTTTCCATGTGCGGCTGTGACTGCGCTGTGGATACGCAAAGCCAGGAGAGAGAAGACTTTTCAAAGCGCGGAGAAATTTGGATGGTCGCGATTTTGTAATTCTACCACATCAGTGTTTTTTCTTTCTTTCTTTTTCTTTCGGAGGGTTGCGATTTCGTAATTAATACCGCATCGGCATTTTTATTTCTTTTGGGATGGATTGCCTTTTGCCTCACGGGAAGAACTTTTGGACTTACGATTTTTTTAGACCCCGCGTATAAGTCGACCCCATTACTTTGAAGCTCTCATTTTGTCCCAAATTTCTCGACTTATACGCGAGTATATACGGTAAGTCTTTCTTCCATTTTGACTATCACCTCCGGTGTCAGCCATTTGTTTCTAATTTCTAAGTTTTGTCTTCAGATTGTTTTCTTAGCAGCATCTATTACTATATTTTTTATCTTCCAATGTTGTTCAGGTTCTTGAATGTCCATTTGAACTGCTTCAATACCACTTAAAATCCTGGTCTGATAAATAAGCCTTTTTTATGTCTTAATGCCTCCAGATTAAATTTCATTCTTCTCTTTGGTTTTTCTATCTTCCATTTTAAATAAGTCATCTTAATTAGGTTATGATCAGATTCAACATCTGCTCCCGGGTAGGCTATCTACTTTTTCACCTGATTTCTATAACGTCTCTTAACCAAAATGTAATCAATTTGGTTCCTATTCCTATTCCCCGGGCTTTTCCATGCGTATCTTCTCCGTCTATGAACTTGATTTCACATATTTGTTATTACAATTTTTCCTTGTTCACAGAAGTTGATCAACCTTTGACCTCCCAACTCATTTCTCAGTCCCAATCCGTTTCTTCTAAAGATATCTCCTTCCGGACCTTCCCTCACTACAGCGTTCCAGTCTCCCATTATGATTACATTGTCAGTTGATTTTGTCAAACTTGGTAGTTCTTCCAAACATTCATACATATTTTCCACCTCCTGGTCATCATGTCAGGAAATGCACTAAAAAATTTTCATTCAGGTGTATTACATGGGCAACTATGGCTGTGCAAGTATGCTTTTATGTCCCCCTAGTTACAAAGCTGTGCATGAGAAAAATTATGTGGAAAATAATACTGACACAATGGATTTTTAAAATTAGGCTGTTCTCAGAGATAGAGAAATGAGTTATAAATTTATGCCTCTAGTGAAGAAAACTAGTGAAACTGCATTATTTAAAGAAGAAACTGGTGTACACAATAGTCTTCATTGTAAAAGGTATCGAAGGAAAGAATTTTTACTTAGATTTTTAGAAGCTATGGTATGGAATAAAATGAGAATTTCTGAATTTGATAGCATTTGCATTTGTTCCCTCTAGTGGAGAAGTTAGTTATTGGAAAAAGATACCCCGTAAGGGGGGGGACAAGGATAATCATTCTCACAGTTCAGGATTTGCAACATAAAAATTTTTCAGATGGGGTATGCTTGGAGGAACATAATGCAGGGCTTGAATTAATTTTTCATTTGCAGAAATTATACTTATGAACAAATTTTCATTCATCAGACATTGGTAGGCAACTATCATCAGCTATGTCTTTATCAGTTCTTTCCCCATAAGGTTTAGTGTCCACCCTTTTTGCATTTTTCCTCCATTGCAGCATAGTGTTTTCTGGACAAAAAGTATGTCTCTTAACTTAAATTGATACACATTAAATCAGTCGGCTTGTTTGGATGAAGGGAGCAAGCATCTTCAGTCATTTTTCACATGTCCCATTAAAGAGAACCCACACTCAGATCTATTGATAGAAATCACAAATCCAATTTGTATCAGCGGTCGGTTAATAGTTTCCTTGCATTTGCATCGATGGGAGCACAAATGGCTCCACCACCAGGTTATGGGCCTTATTGTTTCAGAATAAATCGATCAATCTATCATCGTGCAGGAGCATTGCATCCCGATAATGGTGAACAGCGGAAATACACGCAATTGTACATATTGTATCCTGATGAAGCTGCTGCCCAAAGAGTGCAAATGTGAGAAAATAGTGGGTGCAATAAAGATCTGTTACAAACACTGGTACATTCATTACAGAAAATAATCCAATTGTGGAAGCATGTAAAATGCTTTGTGAAGTCGAGCAAGAAGTATTCAAGATGCTCAAATGAATATTGCTGTTCCTTCTAACGTATCAATAGCTATTATTCAAGATCGTAGAAATGATCAAAGGCGTTATAATGCTCCAAGGTCTAATGAGGTTGCTGTTAATTATAGATCATACTTAAGCTCTGATTCAGTTGATGCCGACGGCGAAGAAAATGCTGAACGGTATTATCCTATAGAGTTTTTAAATGAGCAAACTCCATCAGGAATGCCACTTCACAGAATGAAGTTGAAGATTCAAGCTATTATGCTCCTGAGAAACCTCAATACACAATGAGGTTTATGCAATAGAGCAAGACTGATAATTAAAGAACTAAAACTAAATTTGGTCATTGCAGAAGTACCCACAGGCTCTCAGCATGTGGTAAAACTGTTTTTATTCTGCGAATTGACCTCATACCTACTGTTATATATAGACATCCCATTCACATTAAGACGATGACAATATCCTGTAAAACTTGCCTTTGCTATGACTATTAATAAGTCTCAAGGTCAAACACTGGAGAAAGTAGCTACCTTCCTGAACCAGTGCTTAGCCATGGACAACTTTATGTTGTATTGTCAAGAGTTTGGCAGTTTAATGATGTCACAGTTAAAGTAGTCCATGGGCCAGAATAAGGGAAACTACTCCCAGATTCCTAAAATATTTACAAAAAATATCGTGTATAAAGATATTTTCCAACGTCGTTAATAAATGCTTGAATAGCAGCAAGTGATTTCTAAAACCCGTTGTATTCTTATCTCAACGGGCTTTACAGCTAGTATTTTATAATGCTTTCCAATTGCAGGTTGAAGAACCATTTATGCTCTGCTTTTGCCCATATGGGAGAACCACCTGCCTTTCAGACTGAAGCAAGGTGGGTCATTCCATAAAATATCACATGGTGGTGGCTGCTGACACATTTTAGAAAAAAATTATATTTTTACCATGGAATAGCTGTTATATGTAGATTTCAGAAATGCGTTTATAAATATGTTTTTATAAGCCGCCATGTTGAGTCCTGCAATCGTGTTTGCTTTTTATAATATCTCCCAAACAATTAAAGATAAGTTTAAAATAAAATCCAGTAACTTAAGCATAGTCTAAGCTACAAAATGAACATTGCATTTGATATTTTATTCGGTACCAGAAAATTTGACATACATTTTCAGAGCAAAATTGAATATTTCACTAATTTTAAGATTTTTTAACTTATGAAGGAATTACATACACAAAATGAAACTCTACAGTTAAATAAAGTGCATGTAGTTAGACAATTTTAAAATGTTAAACTCAATATTAACACCCTCCTTCTTATTAAAAAAGTTGTTTAAAAACTACATTTTGCAAATTTCGACCATATTTGGCAACTGTATCTAAAATGGGTGTGTATGAAAAAATCTGAAAATTTTATAGAATGTACTTCTAGCAGAGGTGTTAGCATTGTGTAAGTCTCATATTGTGTTTCTGATCTGTATAGCTGCTGTAAAATATTGATCATAAAAAATGGCAAATTACGGATCATCAATTTTGCACATTGTAATAACTTATTTTGGGTATTTATGCTATTATTTGTATCCTATTAAATTTTAGGGCATTGTCATGTAAAATATTATTTATAGGTATTAGGAAGTAGGAAATATAATAATTTCTATAAAATTATCTGAAATAAGTTGGGTTTTCAAAACAAAGTTTGCTGCTTACATTTTATTTATAATTGATGTGATTAATTAAGATTGTTTTGTTTAGAAAATTGTTCCTTGACGATCTTTAAGTTAATCTTGAGTATTAAATGTTCAGTTTGTAAACCACAAAGTTTAGGGCACTTTTTCTGTAGCAACAATGACAACTTTGTGTTCAGATCACAGATGATGTTATGAGTCCGTCCTGTTCCATTGGTGAGATTTTCCTTAATAAATTTTCAGCTTTCACCCAAACCTTGTCATTTCTTGATAGTTTAAAACAAGTGCTACAAGGATGAAAAAAATGAATGAAAATGTAATTTGTGCTGGCAGATACATTTCCAACTACACCTAGCCACCATTTATTGTCATAAAGACAACAAAGTCATTAATTTTTATATCGCATACTAAAAAGTCTTTTTTTTAATATTTATTTCTGTACATTTGTTGAACCAGAAATAATGCCCATTTTTAATGTAAATTTATTTTTTGGGATGAAACAGTGATATTCTTGTGTGCTTAATTGTTAGAACTTTATTATATCTATCTTCCAAAAGATTCTGTATTTGAAGTATTTCTGTAGTAGATGAAAATTTAAATGCGATTTCAGTAATATTTTCATTACAAAATTTATACATCACTTCAGCAGTTAAAATTTGATTTTCAAATGGGTTTTGGAGACTTGCTTTTCTGACCAACTGTTTAACAGTGCCCCAATGCAGTCACATGGCCCTTTTCCATGTGCAGTAGCAAAAAAGTGCCTTTTCAGCAGGTAGGGTCAGGTGGGGTAAAATAGGTAGGTTTTAAAAATAAATTCCTAAAAAATATAAATAAATATTTTTTCATTTTTGTTTTGCCAGTTTTATATATTTTAGGTATGAGTCATTTTTTATGCAGAATGTAATATTTGCTGCTGTATTGTTATGCTTAGCAGCCATTTTGAACTTTCTTGTTAAAGTAGCTTAGTTGTGTTGTTGATAAAAACTTTGGATTTAAAGAAAATCAGAGGTAAGTTTCAGAAAATTTATCCATCATATTGCATGAAACACTTATTCAGGATACACATTCTGCATTTGTGTTACAAAACAATGATAAATTAATATTTTGGAGCAAAAAAAACTCTGTGGGGTAAAACAGTTATACTGCTGTTAGGCTTAGCAAACAAGAAGCAGGTAGTTAAATTTCTTACCTTTTGGATCATTTCAGGATTTTTTAAATGTAAACCAGTATGTCATTTAAGCAATATATTGCTCTGAAGCTGTTTCCTGCACATAAACTTTCCCTACACTGTTAAAGAAGTTGTTTGAAAAGTACTCCAAGGAAAATGCTGTTAATGGCTTTAGGGGAAGTGGCATATTTCCTCCAAACAAGGATGTTATTAACTGGCGAATACTAAAATATGTGAAAGGCATTGATGTAGAGTCAACTTCAACAGCTATGGTTGATGAAGTAGTGGCATCAACTTCAGCAGCAATGGCCTATGAAGAAATGGAATCTGCTTCAACAACAATGATCCACGAACCAGTGGCATCAACTTCAAATGCAATGATTGATAAACCTGTGGCATCCACAAGGTTAGCGGAAGATCAATCAAGTAGGCCTATAGGTTCCCCTTTTAAACATAAACAAGCAGCTATTATAAATACATTATCACCCATGCAGTCTAATTATGTTTAAAATGTTCTGAGAAATACGTCAAGAAAAAGAACCCGCCTGCAAATAAAATCTGGAGAGGTCTTAACCGCCAATCAATCTATCGCTCAACTACGTATAGAGAAAACCAACAGAAATTCCAAAAACAAAAAAATATCTGCTGCAAACCAAGCCAAAATACTACTGCAACCTAGTATTTCTTCAGAAGAGAAAAATTCGCCTAGTACTAATGGACGAATAATCAACATTGGAAAATGGGTTCAATTAGCATTTCTTGGGAAAACAGCTAACCACTTATTTCATGGAATCATTATTTCTCACCAAGATGAGGATTATACAGTCAAGTTCACAAAAAAAAAGTGGAAATTCCTATTTTGCATTTCCAGAGAAAGAAGACATATCTGTTGTAGTCGATGCATCACAAATAATAAGTCCTTCTTGATCGAATGATGGATCACAGAGGACACTATTTCCCCCTAGATATATGTTGTGAAACATTTCAAACACTTTAAAACATCCTTTCTTTTGCCTCATGCACAATTATTTATATAATTAAAGTGATTGTCAGCTTAAAACAGGTATACTTAATTTTACTCCTTGCATTACTTATTTTACCCCACACCATGGGGTAAAATAGTTAATAGACATGTTTTTAAATTGTATTATCAGTACCGATTTGCAGTTTTTTCACTGAAATTGTTCTTAAAATATTATCAGACAAACTCATTTGCATACTTAGTGCAATTTTTTTGCAAATGAAAATATTCTTTTTGCAAACTAGGTGTAAATTAAAAATGTGCTGTTTTTATAACTATTTTACCCCACCTGACCCTATTCCAAAATCTTCTTCATGGTAGCATAAATTCAATTTTTTTTTAATTTTTTATATTGTCCGGCACACTCATCCGAAAAGTAATATACGTTGCTGGCCACCCAAAATGCAACACCAAGAAGGAAGCATCCGATTGGGCTAAAATTTGCAGCATGCGTCGCCCGCGAGAGGACATGCAAATGATTAGCATTGCAGGGCATCATATGCAACTCATGTGTGCCCGGCACGCCACCGAGAAGCACTATAAGAAGGGTGCACAGAAGGTGGGGTGTAAGTAGTGCAAGTGTGTTGTGCTTATGGACCTATGCGTGGGAAGCTTCCTGATGCCTCGTTGCAGAGCACGTTTCGGAGTTCGGCAGAGGACGAATAGTGGCTTATCACGACAGCAACTTATCGTACCGTGACATCGGCGCCCATGTGGGACGACATCCAGCCACAGTGAGGTGAGTATGGATTCGATGGGTGCAGGAGGAATGGACAGACCGTCGTGAGCGATTGCCGCAGCCGCGGTGCACTACCGAACGAGAGGATTGGCGTGTTGTGTGGCAGGCGGGCATTGACGGCTCGCACCACCACATCACGAACGTTAGCGCAGGAATTTGGGTGTGTTGCGCAACAACCTGTGTCAGCATCGTACCGTCCGACTTCGTCTGCAGGAGCGGGGACTTGTCGCACAGCGCCCATTGTTCCGATTATCATTGACGTTACACCACCGGTGAGTGCGGCGGCAGTGGGCCGTTGAACGCCGCACCTGGACTACGGAATGGCACGACATTGTCTTCTCCGACGCATACACTTCTGCCTGCAACACCACGATGGTCGAATTCGCGTGTGGTGGCACCGCCGCGAGAGACTGTATGACATCTGCATTATGCATTGCCATACCGATCCGTCTCCTGACGTTATGGTTTGGGGGCACAATTGGATATGACACCCGCACCCCTCTGGTATGCATCGCCGGTACACTCAACAGCCACCACTACATCTTTGACGTTTTGGAGCCTGTAGTCCTCCCTTACCTGCAGGACCTGCCAGCGGCCATGTTTCAACAGGACAATGCACGCCTGCACATGGCACGCATCGTGCAACAATTCTTCACCGCCCACCAGGTGTCACTGCTGCTGTGGCCCGCCTGTTCTCTCAATACGTTGCCCATCAAACACGTCTGATCACTGATCGGCAACCGAGTGGCCCGGCAAGCACCACCTGCAGCTACGCCTGATGAACTGTGACAACGTGTGGAAGAAGCCTGAACCGACATACCCCAAGCCCACATCTAAAGCCTCTTTCGTTCGATGCCGCGGCGTGTAGCTGCCGTTATTGCCAGCCATGGGGGCCACACGAACTATTAATGTCTGCATGTTCTGCAAGTCGCACGGGCCTGTAAGCTCAATTGCTTCATCTTTGTATCTATTGTTATGTGTCCAGTAAATCTGGCTTTGCTATCTCGTGTCCTTCTTGGTGTTGCATTTTGGGTGGCCAGCAGTGTACCTTTGTAATATGATCCAATTTTTTTGTAATTCTGAAACAATTTATTTTTGGAAACAGTAAAATGATGTAGTATTATGCTCTAAATAATCACTGATTACACAAAAACTAAGATTTTACTTCATTCGCACATCATTACTGTGAAATGGAATCAACGAAGACAGCGGTATCTGTCAAAACAGATGTGGAAGTATCAAGCTTTCTTTTTTTGGTTGGAGGTTTAATGACCACCGTGAGCAACTCAGTGGGCTATAAGCAGTTGCCCATCCCTAATTTAGGGCCACTGGTTCCAGGGAAGGGAGAGAGAGCTAGTGCCGTAAGACAAATACAACATCCACGCCTCACTGAGATTCAAACCCAGATCCATCTCGAACGATTTGTCAGAAACCAGCACTTAGACCACTGTGTCATCGGGGACGGCTTTCTTTTTGCAGATATGAGGAGAGGAAAAGTTCAAAACCGATGACTGTAATGCCATCCTGCATCAACAAAGAAAGAAAAAGATTTCACAGACGGTTTGAAATCTTTTTCTTCTGCGTTGATCCAAGGAGTAGTTGATGGAATTTCAACTGTCGTAACAGCTAATTATCGGCGAAAATCGGGAGAATTTGACATTCATCCGGAGTACTGGAGGAAGGGCTGAAAATCTAGTATCCCCCCTAAATCCGGAGAGTTGGCATGTCTGTTAGGTGGAAGAAGCATTTATGCTCTGGCTCTGTCCGTCTTCATGATAACTCGTGTAAAATTGCTTCGATTTCGATGAAATTTTAGTATGTTGTTAAGCAACGCCTGGGGATCTACCCTATTGAAAATCATTAAAACCAGGCTGCAATTTAATTAGAAATTGGACCCCAATGAAATTTTCATTAAACAGGATAACTCGCATAAAATTACTTCGATTTTGATGAAAGTTTAGCATGTTTCTAAGCTACACCTGGGAATCAATCTTATTGAAAATTGTTAAAATTGGCAGCATATTTCTTCTGAAATCAACGCACAATTATTTACTTGCAGAATAACATGATCCCGTGCTCCATTTCCTGTGGAAGTGTGGAATTGATGCAGGTAACTGAAATATACCCATAAATAATATTATTTCACATGAAAATGCCCTGGAATTTAATAGGATACAAATAATAGTATAAATAAAAATAAGTTATTATGATGTGCAAAATTGATATTTCGTAATTTGCCATTTTTTAATGATCATCAATATTTTACAGCAGCTATACAGATCAGAAATACAATATGAGATTTACACAATGCCAACACCTCTGCTAGAAGTACATTCTATAAAATTTTCAGATTTTTTCGTACACTCCCTTTTTAGATACAGCTTGCCAAATATGGCCGAAATTTGCAAAATGTAGTTTTTAAACAATTTTTTCAATAGAAAGGAGGGTGTTAATATTGAATTTAACATTTTTAAATTGTCTAACCACATGCACTTTATTTAATTGTAGAGTTTCATTTTGTTTATGTAATTCCTTCATAAGTTAAAAAATCTTAAAGTTAGTGAAATATTCAATTTTGCTCTGAAAACGCATGTCAAATTTTCTGGTACTAAATGTAATGTTAATACTTCATTTTATAGCTCAGACTATGCTTAAGTTACTGGATTTTATTTGAAACTGTTATCTTTGTTTGGGAGATATTATAAAAAGCAAACACGCTGCAGGACTCAATTTTGCTTGTAGGACGTGGTTATTTTGATTTTTTTCTTCAACATGGCGGCCTATAAAAAATTTATAAATGCATTTCTGAAATCTACATATAACGGCTATTCCATGGTAAAAATATAAAATTTTTCTAAAATGTGTCAGCAACCATTTTCATCTCACCGTGGTCTTCTGAGTCTTTTTCTGTCACTTGGCTTCCAGTCCAATATTTCAGCTGTCCATTTGTGGTCTGTTCTGGTAGTATGTCCAGAGCATTGCCATTTTGGAGACTACTATATTAAATTTGCAGTAATGTTGGGCAGTGTGTGCTTTATACCTAACTATGTTTTTTATAGCTTTTTGCAATTGCTTCAGAGAGTTTGGACCTTAGATACTACATCAAACCGACCAAAATGTTGTAGCTGGCAGTCGTGGTACGCAGCCGTAGTAATGATTGAATAGCCCCAAGATAATCTTGAGGAATATGAACATCATCCTTATCTTGCAGCATACTATAGAAAGCTGGGCCTTGTTGTCTACAAAGGTTGTGGTTCTTCTTTTGTTGGATGAACTATAGAACCATGCTTTAATTTCTGAATGTGAACAATTAACAACATCCCCTGAACATTTTAAGGAAGAAATTGGCATTTTAAGTTAACAGTATCTAGTGTGGAAGTTTCAATCCCAATTTTAATCAGATTGCAGACAATGATTTTTGCACACCCTCTTGAGCTGCGGCCGGAGCAGCCTGCCCCGCCCTAGTTATGCCTCTTAAGGTGGCTTTTGATATGCTGATAAATGCTTCATAATCGGTGCATTAATGGTTTCTCTTCCTTATTTTCTTACATACAACTATGTGTGCCATGCATACCTAATGTGTATGCATGCATTAAATTTCATGACTTAAAAAAAAACACTTAATTTTTTAATCAACTTTTACTAAACATTTTGGTATTAAAAAATGAAAATATCCAAATCATACTTCAATTGATAAATTTTAAATTTTATCATTTGAGATCAAATTTTTCAGAAATACACCATAAATAAAAACTACAGTTGTAACCCCTCTTGTTCCTGCTGCATAGCAAAGGCAAAACTGTGAAGATACAAGAATGTAATAGGAAAGCCATCGGACAAAGGGGTTCTGCATCTTCTCCTCAGACACATTATGCAAACCTGCTTTTGTTTCTGTCCGGGGATAGACTGGCGAGCAGGAGAGGTCCAAAGGATGTATGACCATTTCCATCTCAATTCAGGCAGGCATGACCAACATGTCAGTTGACTACCTCCAATTTTTTTGAAAAAATTATGGTAGCTACTCTTAATAATGCCAGACGGCAAAAAAAAAAAATATATATATATATATTTATTACAAAAAATTAATTTTCCACAAATTTAGGATTTTTTTTTTAAAGAAAGACTTATCAGGTAGCTAAGCGTGCCAACCTGCTCCCCGACTACGGTTGTCTTAGCAGTAATTTTATTTGTATCCTGTGATGCTTGTAACTCATAAAATTAATTTTTAAAATATACAAAATTTCAAAAAATCAACATTTTTGAATTGCAATATCTCAAAAACCCCATTTTTAAAAATTCTGAAATTTTGTCCAAATAATGTCCTAATGGTAGGTAGTTTACTGGGGGAGTCCGGTTACTGGATTTTTGCCTTGAAATTTTCATACATATTCTTAAAAATTACACTTTTTTTTTCAATTTCTTTTCTTTCTTTTTTTTATTTATTTTTTCTTTTTTTCAAATTTTTGAATTCAGTGAAAAAATGAGAATTGTAAACATTTAGTAAATTTTTAATAGCAGGAGAACACAATTCCCGGCAGGGCTCGCACTAAGCATTCACCAAGTCACCAAATGTGACTAATCTGAAAATGGCAAGAAAAAATTAATAACAGTGAAAATGTTGGTGAATGATTTTATGAAACTTGGGCAATTTTTGACTCATGAGTAAACAGCAATTTGAGGTAATTTTTGGGCTAAACTGCAGCTGATATGATTTCAAAGTTTGTTTTTCCAAAGCTGTGGCACTGAAAATGGTACTGCCCGGTGCAATTTTTATGGAGTACTGTGAAACACCTATTAAGACTGCTTGAGAGACATTGGGGGAATCAATGAAAATAAGAGCTACTGAAGGTGGATATCGAGAGGAAAGAAACTCTTCTGTAATTTATGAGTGGATCCAGAAAAATCAGATAGCAGAGGTTAAACAGTCTGCAGCACATAGTCCAGTGTTGGTGTTGCACTTTGACTTTGCTCAAAACTGATCTATAATTCTACCTGATGAAGTGCAAAGTTACTACTGGCAAACAATGTCCAGATCTCACTCTTTACACGCATTGCATACTTTCCAAATGAGACCAAGTCTTTCGTGGTAGCATGCATTGATATAAGCTATAATACAGCACATGCTCTGTGTGCCATTCTGCTCATAATAAGTGATATTGCTAAAACTTGTCCTTTGAAAGAATTTAAAACAATTGTTTACATCTCAGATGGAGCAGCCGGGCACTTCAAAACAAATATCAGTTCTATGAACTTATGAAGGGGGGGGGGGGAAAATGTAACAAGGAAGTGGATCTTCACAGGCCAATGCAAGAGTGCATGTGATGGTGTGGTTGGCCTGTGCAAACATTTTGCTACTAAATTCAACTTACAGAAAGAAGCTTCACAAGTTATAAGAGATGCTCCTTCATTTGTTGAAACTGTCTCCCCTTGATCCCAAAGACTAAACTTCTACTCCTCACAACTTGTGAAGTTCAATCCTATCGAACCAACAAAGTAGAAGAGTGGGATACAGTAAAATCTGTTGTTGGAATACAGTCACAGCATCCCTGGTTAGTACAAGAAAATAAACCATCAATGTCCAGAATAGTCTGGTATCCACATAAAGCAGTGCAATTTTCAAGCCAACAAACAAAAAAAGAACACATTTTCTGTGAATGATTTTCAAATAGCAGAATTTATAGGATGCATTTATGACGATAACTGGTGGATGGATGGGACAGATTACGAGCATATCTAAAGAATTCGAGGACATAACAGTATCTTTCATGCACCTTCATGGACCAGCCAGAGGTTTTTGTGGCCAGAAGAATGTGGCAAGAAAACAGGTCAAGTGTCCAGTGCCCTTAAAAAATGTACTTCTAAAGGTGAATGTCCCAACTCCTGTTGGACGTTCTGCATGACTTCCTACCTTTTGATGAGAAGGAAATCAATAAAATCCAGCAGTTTTTCTCAGTTTGAATAATTTGTAGTTATGATGGTAAGCTCATAATTTTGTTTTTTTAGGCCTTTTTTCTTATCATTATGTAAATATAAATTGAATCTTAACTGCAACTGAGATAATGTATTGTATGTGTACAGACTACGGATTAAAAAAAAAAAAATTAAGCATGTGCATAGGTGACAATTATTAAAAATCATAAAAATGACTTTAAAATATAGATTGACACTGCAATTTTGGAATATATACTCAGGAAAACTTTTCATAACTACCTTTCAAAGTTTTTTTTTTTTTTTTAAGAACCCAACCATCAGGTTTGAACAGGAGAAAAGCGCATTTTCAAAAATTTGTAGGAAAATTTCGAAGTAAAAATCCATTAACCTGATTCCCCCAGTTAACTACCTACGATTAGGACATTATTTGGACAAAATTTCAGAATTTTTAAAAATGGAGTTTTTAAGATATTGCAATTCAAAAATGTTGATTTTTTTGAAATTTTGTATATTTTAAAAATTAATTTTATGATTTGCATGCATCACAGGATGAAAATAAAATTACTGCTAAGACAACCCTAGTAGGAGTTGGCACACTTACCAACCTGATAAGTCTTTTTCTTGAAAAAAAATCCTAAATTTGTGGAAAATTAATTTTTTTTTTTGTAATAAATATAGACTTTTTTTTGCCACCTAGCAATATTCCTTTGATCAATTTCTGTGAACATAGAGAAAGGCCAATTCAATAGCTTCAAAATAAAAAGAAATTCAAGTCTACCTGTTACAGTACAGGAGCAGTGTACATTTAAAAATTTGGTGTTTAACATTATTTTCATCACGGGTGTATTTTTTGCCTATTTTCAAAATGCTGTAGCTCGACCAAAAAAAATTTTTGTGAAAAATCCTTTTGCAGTACTTTATATCTCTATTAGGAATAGTTACCATTTTCAAAAAAATTGGAGGTGGTCAACTGACACCCTCTGCCTGAATTGAAATGGAAAGTGTCGTATGTATGTCACTTATGTTAAACAGCACTTTGCATTCAACAGTAGCATTACCTGTAGGACTAAAATGTGAAAAAGATCATGGGAAGGAAAGTGTGTTGCAGTGGCAGACTGAAGTCAGTTTAAAAACCAGCAACCCAGGTTACTTTTGCATTTGGTAAAGACAATCAATAGTATTTGTATTATAAACTGTAATTTGAAATTAACTATATATTATGCTTTAATGTACCATCCTTGATACTAATACCATGTGAATGCTCCTACTGACTCACCGTAAAAAATGTGTTAGAATTAGAAATAAATCTCCTACTGACTCACCGTAAAAAATAAAATAAAAATTTAAAAACATTTACAATATATGTAGAAAATAATATCATTTTAATGGAATAATCTCCAATATTTGTAATTTGCAGCCTAAAAAGAAAGCCTTACAGCAAGGTAAAAGAAATAGAAATTCATTTTTTACCTTGTGAGAAATTAGAAAAATACAACTTACTGGCCATCCGGGCCAGTAAAATCAATAGTTCAGTGGTCTGACAGAAGTTTTACTGACCAATGGCCATCGGGCCACTGAGTAATTTGAGCACTGCTAAATGCATTAGTATTTGTGCATTTCTAGACCAGTAAAACTGAGTGGACCACCACATTTTGGTATACGCATGGTCCTGCTGACCAGTTAAGTTTTTTTTTTTTTTGTTTTTTTTTTTCAAATTTCTAAGACTGCTTACCATGCTTTGTTTTTATTTGCATGTACACATTCTGTTTGCTCTAAATTTGTGGTATACAGCTTCCATGAAATGTGCTATTTTTTACATGTACTGTAAATGTGAGGTTTTTTATTCACGGACTAGTGATTTTCAAATTCAAGTGTCCGCTGGGCCTGAAGATTTATTTCTTATTCTAACACTGCTTTATTCACGTCATTTTTTCTTATTCCTTTCTTCTGTTTGTCAAGCAGTTAGGAATCACTTTGGTCCACAACTGCTGTCTTAAGAGATTTTGCTTGCGTCTTTACGAAAATATTTCTGCAAAGTATTATTTTTCAAGCTAGGTGGTGCAGCACACTTCTTTGGTGGTATTTTAAAAAACAAAACATTTTGATAATTCATCCAATGGATAGAGATTAAAACCAAAAATGGAAGACCAGGCAAACCCACCTATACTTTGAGCATTTTAATGAATATTATTGATTACGAGATGTTGAATTAATGAGTAATCAGTAATATGGTGAGCGGCGATTTTACATACCGACGTGCCGATTACGGTTGCAGATGGAAAAGATCCAAATTATTAGGCTTTTCGTCAAGCATAGAAATTTCACCTGGTATTACCGATGTTTTGGGAATGATAAACCACCGAAGCCGATGGTATCTGGCTGACCTTGTGCATCTTATACCCTATTGAAATATTAAAGACCTCCACATTTTATTCCAGTTTCTGCCTTCACCTCTGTTTTAGCCTCGCCTGCACTGTTTTTTTTTTTTCCCCGCTTGTTTCTTTGCAGAAAATTGCAGCAACTTTCAGATGTTTCTTTCTTGATATGTAAAATAAACTTACTACCACTCATTCTATGGCAGAATGGAATACTTAATAAAAGTACTGAAATTGTGGTTGCCATTGTTGGCCAAGGGTAAGTTACAACTACATTTTTAAAACCTTGTCTTATATTGTTTTCATTTTGTGGCTATGTTGTCTAGTCTCTATGCTTAACTTTTGTTTGTTTTCAACTTATTAAGTAACTGTATTATTTAATCATGCCAGCTGAGTTGGTTTTTTATGCAAAATTCAGTTTACACCACCATATAACCATTTCTTCTGCCCATCTGGAAATAAAATTCACCAGTCTAATAATGAACAGTCAATTGTATGAAACCAGTTGACAACACACATTCTGATTTGTCATGTACATTCTTTTATGAAGCATTTACTTGCCAGTGTAAAACTTTGTGCAAAGTTTCCATTCACTTAACTGGCAGTTATGAGGAATTTTTAAATTATAAAAAAAAAATTAGTTGAAATGCAATGCAACATGGTTATAATATTTTCTGCCACTTTCAATGTCTGACTGTGCAGCTGAGGGGGTTATTAGGGTATTGATTTTTTTAAGTCTGGGTTGAGTCTTGCAAACAGCAGCTTAGGTTGTGCTAAATTGTATCTGTGCAGCTGTAGCACATCATGTATTGCTAATTTGTCTTGAAGGTTTCTTTAACAGTGCTATTATTGGCATATTTTCACTGTATTCCATGTAAGCAAGTTTATGATTTTTGCTTGCCATGTATTTATGAAGAATTATTTGTTTGGGGAAATTGGTTTCCCAATTGTATATAACAGTTGTATTACATCACACTCTTGAACCACATTAAAAAATTTGTTTTTCAAGGTAGCATAAACTACCAGCTCCCAATTGTCATTCCTGGTGATGATTTGGCAAAGGTCAAATTGTGTATGATGTTGTTTAACAGTTGCCAGATTACAACACACTCTTGAACCACATTAAAAAAAATGTTTTTCAGGTTGGCATCAACTACCAGCCTCCTACTGTTGTTCCTGGTGGTGATTTGGCAAAGGTCCAGCGTGCTGTGTGCATGTTATCCAACACTACAGCCATTGCAGAAGCCTGGGCCAGGTTGGATCACAAGTTTGACTTGATGTATGCTAAGCGTGCCTTTGTTCACTGGTATGTTGGAGAAGGTATGGAAGAAGGAGAGTTCTCTGAAGCCAGGGAAGATTTGGCTGCTCTTGAAAAGGATTATGAGGAAGTTGGCTTAGACTCAACTGAGGGTGCAGAAGAAGAGGGGGAAGAAGAATTCTAATATCTTCCTGTTTTCCTGTTAAGAGTTTCTATATTTGTTTTTGTTCTGTGCAGTTAAATTGTTAAAGAACTGTTGATTATAACAATTTGCAATATTCCTGCATTTTCCTGTTCAGATTTCTCCATTTATTTTTGTCATTAAATTATAGTTAATGAAAATTGTTCCATGTTTGCTCTGCATTGGTGTTTTTATGCTGCCTTTCTAGAGTTAAGGCTGTCTTTGAATGAGTGTAACAGAAATTCTGTCCTATATCTGTAATGCAAATTCTTTTGTACACATTTTCTCGAAAACTATTACTTTGTAGAGTTTGAAATTTTGAGCACAAATAAAAAACGACCCATATCTAATATGTGTTGCAGTTATTTTTCCGAAAAATTTGTTAGAATTAAAAAAAAAAATTCAATTTATCTAACTTTAAAGTATTCTAATTTGGCGCTAGATGGCACCAGAAGTTAGCTTGGCAGTGTTTTTGTGTGGAAGAAACAAAATGTCTGATTTCTGTCTGATTTTTTTAATTATCTAGGCCAAATAGAAATAAAAGAATGGGCACTGAAGTGAGATTGGAATCTTGTCTTCTATAGATCATCTTAAATTCCACTGTACGTTCATTTTTTGAAGAGAAAATGTGTACATTACCAGAAAACACTTTAATTTGAGATAGAAACTATGCCTACCTACTAAGCTCCACCCCCAAACAATGTCATTGGTTAAAACGTAACAGTGCGTATTTTGTCTTTTCATTGTGAAGCCAACGAGAGACTGCTTCCATTCTTAATATGGTAAGGTCTTAAGTCATTCGCTGACGCCAATTTCTGGGACAATCCTTCAAGACTTAAAAGCCACGCCTAAGAGTGATATTTTGCACCATCTATTGCAGAAAATTAAGCCTAACACTGATTGAAAGACAGCCTTAAAAAATAAAAATAAAAATTAGGTAGAGCGTAGTGTAAGTTTAAATTTTTCACTGTGCTAGATTCTTCAAATTAAACAAAAGCAGTAAAAAGCTTCCATTCTTTCATATTAATTTCAAATTGTTAGGTGATGCCCTAAATCAGTGAAATCTTAAGAATCTCAAATAGCTTCAGTTTTGTGGGGAATGATTTGATCACTTTTACCCCAGTGAGCTAAAGGTACTTTGGATTCTCTTGCTTCTGCTGGGTGAAGATAATAGTATTGCACAGAATTAAAATTAGAGACCATTTCTTGTTGATATAATGGAATTTGTTTTGTATGTATGTTTTTTGGGGGGACATACAAAAATGCATGTAGACAACCAAGCAAATATTGTTGCAACATTGGATTGAAATACACTATCTACCAACAAGTGATTGGACACCTGTGATAGCAAAGGAAAACAAAGTTTATTCACCTTCAATAGTTGGTGGAGCCCCCACGAGCGGCGATTACAGCTGCGCCCCTCCGGGGCATACTTTCAACTAGGCGTTGTACGACGGCTAGCGGTATTTTCTTCCACTCTGTTTGTAGAAGACAGGTCAGTTCCTTCACCGATTTCGGACGGTGGGGGCACCCCTTAAGTCGACGCTCCAACTCGTTCCAGAGGTGCTCAATAGGCTTAAGGTCCGGGCTCTGCGCAGACCAGTCCATTCGATTAACCCCATTGTCACCATACCAAGCCATGTTGGACCTCGCAACATGACAGGTGACATTGTCATCCTGAAAATAACATGGGTTCACCCCGTAAAACTGCCACAACGTAGGAAGCGCATGGTCATCCAAAATGGTGCAGTAGGTCTTGGTGTTGAGTCTACCAGGAATTGCGACCAAGGGTCCCGTGCCATACCAGGAATTGCGACCAAGGGTCCCGTGCCATACCAGGACAAACACCCCCATAGCATAATTCTACCGCCGCCAAACTTCACAGTTGGCACAATACATTCCGGCAGGAGACGTTCTCCAGGCCGACGCCAAACCCAGACCCTGCCATTCGAACGGTAGAGGACGAACCTTGATTCGTCACTCCAGAGAACCTGTTTCCACTGTTCAACGGTCCACTTTCGACGTTATTTGCACCACGTTAGCCGAGCAACACTATTGGACTTGGTGATCAAAGGCTTGTGAGCGGCAGCACGTCTATGATAACCGAGCAGATGGGCTTCCTTACAGATGGTATTCATCGAAAGAACACTCCCGGATGCCTGTTGAAACTCCTCGCAGATGTGGCCCATCGATTTGGTGCAGTTCTTCCGAATTTCTCTGGCCAGCACCCGTTGGTCTCTAACTCCCAGTTTTGTGGGTCTGCCGGGTCGGGGCACTTTCCGACAGTCACTTCTCCTCTTCCACTTGCCAATCACGTAGGCAACTGTCGACTTTGGGTACTTCAACTCGCTGGATATGTCACGTATGGATCGGCCATTTCTGTGATACCCGACGATTACACCTTTCTCGAAATCAGAGAGCTCCGAACTGCGTGGCATCTTGCATGCGACTGGTTGCGTTGTTGTTTCCCACACAATATTTAATGGCAGTGGCCGTGACGTGTATCAGGACCATAGATATCGTCGATTGCAGGGGTGTCCAATTACTTGTTGGTAGATAGTGTAGCTTTTGAGCTGTCTTGAATAGAATTTATGATTAAAGGAGGTTTGTTTTCAGTATGTAAAGTTATTTCAGCCTTTTTCTGCAGAAAATAATTACTGTACTTCCACCAGGAAGAGAAAGTGGGCTAGATAAAAATGTAAAAACTAAATTCTTTTGTATATTAAATGTATTGTTGCAGATTTAGGGTTGCTAAGAGTGAAGCAGAACGCTTTCCCTGGCATGCAGACAGGCGACCCTCTTTAGGTGGCGCATTCCTTCAGTCTGAGTGATCACGGACAAGACTAGTAAACATGCCAGCACTTAGAACTAAAAGGCAAGTACGAAAAAGTGCAATACTATCTGTCTGTTGTACCTCGGCCTAGGGTGAGAAAGGAGGACAGCACTAGAAGAAATTTATGATGGATAAAAAGTGCATTGAGAACTCTGTAAAGGAACTGTAAGCAGTTGAGAAAATCTCCCAAAGTATTCGGGCCTCTTGTTTTGGAAATGGCTGCCTGGGCACCGTCGTCAATGGGCTATGCTGTGAGGACAGCATATGTATGTGCCGTTCCCTCCGAGAGAGAGAGAACTTCACTGCCTGTGTGATTATGAAACAGTGCTTATTCTGTGGATTATGTGTGCTTAATTCATGTTTTCATTTGGATAATATCCCCTACCCCTCATGGACGATCGAATGTAAGACTCGCTTATTCCTGGACAGGAGAAATTAAATGATGGGTGCATATAAAATATAAATCCCTCCATCCATGTATATAGTCATGTACAAAAATACAAAAATCGCTTCTTACTAGCTTTGTAAATAAACGCTGTAAATAGAATTTACATCCCTTTTCTACATGTTTTAGAGTTTGCTGCAGGATTGCATGAAATAAGGAGTGATGCTCTAATCCAGAGGTACATTCCCAACCCGGATTTACATCCGATGAAAAAAATGTTTGTCTGAAGTTTGGATGATTCCGAGCGAATTAAGTAGCTCGTCCATCCCAATAATACACTGGTGTGCAAAAATTAAGGACGCAGAACGGACCAAAAGACAACTCAGGAGATAGACTAGGGTCCGGTAGGGTAGGGCATGCGCATATATGCAGCATGACGTAAGGGGGGTAGCCATCCCAATAATACACTGGTGTGCAAAAATTAAGGACGCAGAACGGACCAAAAGACAACTCAGGAGATAGACTAGGGTCCGGTACGGTAGGGCATGCGCATATATATGCAGCATGACGTAGGGGGTAGTGTCGGAAGGGTATAAAGCACACGGGCGGTGTATGCTCAGCAATTCGGTGAAAGCTATTGCACGGTGTACATCGGTTTGAACGCCGTCGAGTTGCTGCCACCGTGTGATATGGCCAACAGGCAATCCAGTAGACTACATTTGGATGACTTTACCCAAGGTCGCGTCATTGGTAAGTTGGAAGAAGGTCGAAGTGTGGCCGAGGAGTTCGGGATCGCTCACAGCATCATTTCACGAGTTTGGAGAGCATTTCAAACGACAGAAACAGCTGTCCGAGAGTTTAGCAGTGGTCGTCCACGAGCAACCACGGCGGCGGACGACCGGTATATTGTCCTACAGGCGAGAAGAGACAGACGGAAGACAGCGAGAGAAATCGCAAGGCACATGCAACAGACAACTGGACGTCCGTTATCGCGTTTTACCGTGGCCAGGAGGCTGCACAAAGGTGGTCTATTTGCACGACGACCAGTACGGTGTGTGCCATTAACGCCTGCTCGTCGGAGACTGCGGTTTCTGTGGTTCTAGGAACACAAGAACTGGACACATCAGCAATGGGGTCGAGTTCTCTTTACGGATGAGAGCCGATTTAGTCTGACGAGCGATTCTGGACGTATACACATCTGGGGAGAGCAGAGAACACACAGTCACCTCCGACATCGTCGAAAGGGACCGGTTTGGAGGTGACAGAGTTCTCGTTTGGGGAGATATCATGCTTGGTAGCCATACTGCCCTCCAAATCTTCTAAGGAGGTTCAGTCACTGGTGTCCGCTATTGTACCAAGGTTCTCCTGCCTCGCGTGCGTCTGTTTAGAAGTGCTGTGGGTCCTGAGCTCCTCTTCATGGACGACAACGCTACACGTCATTGTACAGTGGCTGTCGCAGAGCTGTTGGAGAGTGAAGATATTCAACGCATGGGTTGGCCCGCAAGGCCCCCGGACCTAAATCCAATCAAACACGTGTGGGACCTTCTCGGGAGACGCTTGGCAGCACGTCACCAACCGCCAGCAACAATTCCGCAGCTGCGATTGGTGCTACAAGAGGAATGGGCCGCGATGTCTCAACAGCTCCTTGACAACCTCGTCCTCAGCATGGATAGACATTGTAATTTCTACAACGCAGTCAGGGGGATCATATCTGCTACTAAAGACTGGATTTTTCTTGGCAGCCGCCTGTCACATGGACGTTTCTGTCTTCTGTCCAGTTGTGCTGAAAGCTACCTTTTCAATAAAGTGCCCTTGTGACCTTTGGATTCCTTGTTTGGACAGTTTTGCTCACTTGTCCCATATTTTTACATCTTGGGGATCTTCTGGTATGATTTGAGTCGATGTGGTGCACTTCTGCACGACATTACATTCGAAAAACCGTCTCGTCCTTAATTTTTGCACGCTAGTGTAGTATCTTGAAAAATTTAGCAATGTTTCTTTTTAAGAATTACAGTTGTCAATTATAGGTCCTTAAAAGATTTTTATATATCTTTTTGTTTAGAAGTTATATCAGTATTATTGTTGGAACTTGAACCTAATTTTCTACAAAAGCTTCTTTTTTTCTTTCTACCATTTAATTTGGTAGGCCTATATTTAAAAAATAATTGGGTACTTCCAATGTTGTTATCATAATTTTAATTTTTTTCATTCTGTAGTGGAATTTCATCTACACAATTATATCCAAGAATTTTATTCAGATGTTAGCTTTAGTTTTTGCAGTCTTTATAATAAACATAGGAAGAACTTTTGTAGTATTTGTCTAGTTCATTCTGTATACATTTTTTAATTCAGCAATTTGCTTCTTAATTTTCTTGTTAACATCCATAAATTTTAACTTTCTTTGTTTTGCTTTTTTCCTGTTTAGAAGATAATTCTTTATTTAGCTTAGCAATCTTTTTAAACTTTGTAGTTGGAGTGACTAAAATACATAAAGGCAAGGTCAGAACTGTATATTCATCTTAGGCACTTGCTACTTTTTATTTTATATTGAAGTTCCTGCTAGAATTTCTCTTACAGCAGCAATCTGTTCAAAACAAAGTAGGTTGTAGGTATCATATGCATGTTAGTTTTTAGAAAACTTTTTAAGAATTCTAGTGCATAACTGAAACTAATGAAAAAACTGTACAGGGTTTGTCTGGTACACACATACATACCTACAGTTTGCTGATAGTGATGCACTCAAAATAATTTCTCAAGCACATTCCAACAGAATTATTCTGAAAAATGAATATAACAGTTTGCAATGCTAGTGGATTATACCCATACAGCTCAATTGCTTGAAGATAATGAAATAGGTTCGGTATTTATCTTTTAAGCAAGATTCAAATCCTTTGTGTATTTTTAAATACTACATTTTGAATACCACATAGAAATGGTAAGTCATTGAACAGGTGTGCATGTCCCAGCTAAGTTTAATGGTTTGAACTTACTAAAATACCAATTAGTCTTACCTATTGATCGACCAACAACACACACATAATTTGGTTTTGAAAAGTGCTTGAATTTATTTTGCTTGGAAGAGTACAAACCTTGTATTTGAAAATTGTTAAAAGAAAAAAACTGTAAATTTTGCATGTAAGCAGTCAGCATAGTCTGCAGCTGCAATTGCATAGCTGCCTGGAAGAGAACGACTGGATGTCATCACATTTGCAGGTAAATGTTATAGGAAGTCTTGGGAAAACATTTTCTTCTGTCATTTTAACAGCATTTTATATAAATCAACATACTTGAAAAGATGCATATAATTTTCTGCCATAAATTACTAATTATAGTTGCTACAGTAAAGTATTATTACTAATATACATTTCATTTAAAACAAATAATATTTGATGAGTATATTATGAAGAAACAAATTTTAAATGGTTTGCTGGAGGAAAATGTTTTTTGAGATATGTACCAACAAGAAGCTTTGTTTTGGCTTTTGACAGCAGAATGTTTCAGTTGATAACTAGTGATTGTATCGCAAATTTTGATTTGTTAAACACTAAGAAAAAGTAACAACTTTTAGCACCATGTCTAACAATATTATACATGCCTGGGCAGAAGACTTGTATAAAGTAAATTTCAAAGTCAAAATTCTTCAGAAAGTGTAAGAAAATTACCAAACTGCCAGGTATTAACATATTTTCTACTTGGGAAGGTGTTTCAAATCACATTGTACGAATTTTATACTATTTGAGAATTTTATACTAATTTACATACACTGCTGGCCACCCAAAATGCAACACCAAGAAGGACACGAGATAGCAAAGCCAGATTTACTGGACACATAACAACAGATACAAAGATGAAATGATTGAGCTTACAGGCCCGTGCGACTTGCGGAGCACGCAGACATCAATAGTTCGTGTGGCCCCCATGCCTGGCAATAACGGCCGCGGCATCGAACGAAATAGGTTTTGGATGTGGGCTTGGGGTATGTTGGTGCAGGCTGCTTCCACACGTTGCCACAGTTCATCAGGCGTAGCCGCGGGTGGTGCTTGCCGGGCCACTCGGTTGCCGATCAGCGACGAGACGTGTTCGATGGGCGACATATCGGGAGAACAGGCGGGCCACGGCAGCAGTGAAGAATTGTGAATGGTTCACGATGTGTGCGGGCGCGCATTGTCCGGTTGAAACGTGGCAGGTAAGGGAGTATTACAGGCTCCAAAACGTTGGAGATGTAGCGGTGGCTGTTGAGTGTTCTGACGATGCAAACCAGAATGGTGCTGGTGTCATATCCTATTGCGCCCCAAGCCATAACGCCAGGCGATGGAAAGGTATGGCGATGCATAATGTAGGCGTCATACAGTCTCTCGCCGCGATGCCGCCACACGCGGATCCGACCATCGTGGTGCTGCAGGCAGAAGCGGGATTCTTCAGAGAAGACAATGTCGTGCCATTCCGTAGTCCAGGTGCGGCGTTCAACGGCCCATTGCCGCCGCACTCGCCGGTGGTGTAACGTCAATGGCAATCGGAGCAATGGGCGCCGTGCGACAAGTCCCCGCTCCTGCAGACGACGTCGAACGGTACGTGCTGACACGGTTGTTGCGCAACATACGCTAATTCTTGCGCTAACGTTCGTGATGTGGCGGAGTCCGCTCACAATGTGCCGGTCCTCTCGTTCGGTGGACTGCCGCGGCTGCGGCAATTGCTCACGTCGGTCTGTCCGTTCGTCCCTCCTGCACCCACCGAATCCATACTCGCCTCACTGTGGCTGGATGTCGTCCCACATGGGTGCCGATGTCTCTGTACGATAAACCGCTATCACGATAAGCCACTATTCATCCTCTGTCGAACTCCGAAACGTGCTGGAATGACTGCCGTATTCTGTGACGAGGCATCAGGAAGCTTCTCACGCACAGGTCCGGCAGCACAACACACTTCCACTACTACAACACACTTCCACTACTTACACCCCACCTTCTGTGCACCCTTCTTATAGTGCTTCTCGGTGGCGTGCCGGGTGCACGTGATTTGCATATGCCCTGCAATGCTAATCGTTTGCATGTCCTCTCGCGGGTGACGCTTGCTGCAAATTTCAAGCCAATCGGATGCTTCCTTCTTGGTGTTGCATTTTGGGTGGCCAGCAGTGTATGTACTCACACTAATGGTTTCCCTTAGTACTTTTGTGCAGAATTGCTGCCAGTGGCTGTATAGTTAGCTGACTATAAAGCATGCATCTGTGAGGGAAGTCAAAGGATCTTCATTTTTTTCAGAACTAAGAAAGATATAAGATGTCAGGCAAGCACTAATTCTTCCCTTTCCCCATTTTTTTCTTTTTACTGGAATCTGAAAACATGCATGCATTACTCTTGACATGCACTGCATTTCACATTCTACATGAAATGCATGACATAGGATTTGGTGTAAAACCAAAATCAGTAACCCTTATGAAAATCGTGTACGATATGATGGTTTTCTGTTCTTTCTTATTGTCCTTAAGCATGAAGGAAGCAAGTAGAGTGGCACAAAGACCTGTGTATAATTCAGTGACTGTTGGTAGAAATGTTCAGAATTTTCTCAAGTCTCAGTCTTATTCATATGGGAATGCATACCTATATCTAGATGTGGAAACATGCAGGCAAATGGAAGAAGTAAACAGAGGAAAGATAACAAAACTTAAGTACAAGTAGAAATCTAAGATTCCAGAAGCTAGTTTTATTTTCCAAAATCCAAGAAAATGTTAATAAAGACATGAGTGCTATTTGAGGACAAAATAAGGCATTAAAAGGCAATTATTACACATACATACATCATATACGTATTACACACTGTATTATATTTCTGGATCATTTCCATGTCAAATCAATATGTAGGTGTTTTGACATGAAATGTAAACTAAGGTAATTGAAAAAAATTGTTCTGAAGAATCTTTCATATCGCCACCCATGCTCACTAATTTTGTAAAGGAAAATGTTACATAAGAGATGCTTATTGTGATTTAGTTTCCAATAAAGACCCGGACGTGCTTTCACACTGTGGAAACTAAACCAACTGATGTGGCAATAGGCTGAAATTCCCACATGAGTTGGTTTCAGTAAAGTTCAGTGCTGTGACCAGTTCAGCCGTGAGGGCACTGGACAAGTAACAAAAATATTTCTCATTATTCAGGAAAAACTGCAAGCTTCAGCAGAGTTCAGAAAACTTCATTGTGGCATGAAGAAAAACAACTGCTTTTGGTGGGGGTTGCAGCTCTATTGCACCAGCCACCACTGACTAGAGGTGAGTTCTGGAGAACATCGTGTGTGCTTAAGTAACTTAAATACCGCAGTTTTTATGGTTGTCTCCGCAGCCCGGAAGATATGGATTGGTGCTTTGCGACGAAGGAGAAAAGACATGTTTTCCATGTCTCTTTTTCTTGATGGCAGCATGCATTTCATTCATCTGTCAACATTCGTGGAACTCACTGCGCACTGTCTTTTTTCATCTTCAAAGAATTAGCGAGTGCTAAATCCACACTGCCGATTGAAACGCATAAGCCTCAACAGTACACGAAGCAATCACCGTCTATCTTGCATCACACAAGGTAAATAGACAGTCATTGCCCTTTCCACGTTTTTCTTTAACACACAGCAACCGAAAAATTGCATTTCGACATCGCTGGGTTCGAATCCCAGATCGCTCGATAACTAGCATAGTGCATTCTCTTTACGCCAAGCCTTTCCTACGGAATTTTCAAGTCAGATGCTGACTGATAAACACACACAGCGACGTGGATTGTTGGCGGGCAGCGGGTGGCCTAGTGGTCAACGTTCGTGACTGCCACGGATAAGACCTGGTTCGATCCCAGCAGGTACGAACGCTCGAACCAATAAATATCCGCCGTGCGTCGGATGGGTACGTTAAGCCGTCAGACCCCGGGTACTGGGCCCGCCGGTAATAAGTAAGGGAGTCTTCCTCCTCATTTCTACCTCGCTTCCGTGTCATTTTCCTATGGGGCACTCTAGCCCAAATCTAGCTTCCTATTTCTAAGGGTTGTTTAAGACCTGGGGTCACACACTCTCACACACACACTCTTCCTAAAATCCTCTACAATTGATCTGAATTGTTGGCACCGTAGCGTAAAGCGAACACACTAGGCTAGTTATCAAGTGATCTGGGGTTTGATCCCAGCGGTGTAGAATAACAATTTTTCGGCTGCTGTGTGTTGGTTAAATAAAAACGTCGAAAGAGGGTTGACTTTGACTATATACATTGTCTCCACGTATTTAGAAGTGTTTCATCATACAAAGTCATGCATGAAGTTAATATTCTCATCAGAAGTATATGTGAAAAGGATTTGAGCCATCACAAGATTCCCTGTCCAAGGAAATTCTCTTTGTCACTGATAACTATAGAATACGCAGGATCCTTGTCCTCGAAATGGCTGCACCATATCATAGGGCCTCATCAGGATTCGAACCCGGATCCATCTCGGCTGAATGGTCAGAAGCCAGCGCTTAGACCAGTTGCAGTTCCAGACAAAAAAAAGAGGGGCACAAATTCCTTCATGTGCCGGTAATTAATTAAAATATGATTCCAAGAAAAATAAAAAAATCCTGTATGTTTGGGGGCGGGCACCCTGCTCTGGCCTCTAATCATTCGTCCGAAAGAGGTCCGGGTTCGAATCCCGGTGAGGCATGGATGTTGTGTTTGTCTTACGGTACTGGCTCTCTGTTATTTGCAAATCTGGCGTACTGTATAACATGTTTCCAAATAAAAAACTGTTATTTGCAAATCTGGCGTAGTACTAGCACGTTTCCAAATAAAAACTTGTGTTCAAATATCATGCGCAATATAGGGATCATGTGAGAATCCGAATTCAAACCTCAGAGCAGCGAGTCACGTGCTGCCACTTAATGTTATGATGTTCAGAACTAGATATGTAAGAGAACTCTTTTTCAAAGACCCGTGCGATGAGCAGATGCAGGGGCAGCCGCTGCGGCTTTAGCGTTTGTGGCGCTAGGTGGAACAATATTTGTTGACGACAAACCTCAAGCTTTTTTGTGTGTGACCAGTGGCGGCCGGTGATCAAGTTGCAGGGTTGCGCAACAACCAGTTTCATTATAAAGAAAAATAATATTTTGTTAATAAAACATTCATTTTTTTAATGAGAAATTGGTTTATTTAGCTTGAAATCAGTCAAAAATAAATAGTGCAGTCAACTCAAACAATCCAATAACCGATGCGATATTGGGAGTAGTGTATGAGCTAGCCGTTGCTTGACTGGGTGTTGCAGACGAGCTGCAACCTCGGCGTTGTAATGTCCTAGGTATGACGCGAAATACTAGACCCAGTCGTTGCGTTCTCAACCAGTAGATATGTGGTTGTTGCAAACGCTTGGAAACCCCCACTACCAATGACCTCATTTCGTTTTCTCCCGCTAGAGCATGCGCAATAACCCATTGCTCTTGAGATCACATGTAACCTGAAACCCGCAGATGAGCTCCGCGTTCTTGTCTTGTCACCACGTGCAAATTTAATAGAGTGACATCGGACGTTTGCGTTTCAGGAGAGGTTTTGTGTGTGCTGTGTAGTATTTCTTAATTTTCTAATTCGTTATTCTTTTATTGTGCCAATAAAACATACGTTATTAGCTTTGTTGTTATTAATAAATTAATGTTTGTTTGTTTTTGCAAATTTAACGAATAGTGTTGAAAATCTTTTATCAAATCCCTTTCCTGGACTTTCCAATGAAGAAAAGCAAAATATACGAAAACTTCGATGGCCATTACCTGACTTGAATATTGTCCAGCACATAACAACTGGTAAGCAACGATTTAAAAGATTTTTTAAAAGAGAATTCTACGTAAACAATGAATGGTTGTGTGGGTGTGATGTGAAAAATGCACTATTTTGTTTCCCATGTTTATTGTTTGGTGGCGAGGATTCGTGGACAAAATCAGGCGTGAGAGATATTAATCATTTGACCACTCGCATTAAAAAACGTGAGGCTTCAGAGACGCACATTAAAAATGTTTTAAAATCATTTTTGGGTGCTGTCAATATAGCTGAACAGTTAAGACACAGCATATAGACGAAAAGTTTTAGAGGACAATGAAAAGGTTAGGCAAAACAGATATGTTTTAAATACACTGCCGGACAATTGCTAAGGACGGATGACAATAGCAACGATAGCAACCATAAAATGGAAGGCAGGAAAATGTGGAAATTACCATAAGTGCGGGATACACTAAGACGTGTTGTGCGTATGCAAATTTTGGATTGCCGAACTTGTTCGTGACGTCATAGCGCTGATAAGAGATATAAAGGATTTTTTTTGATTGGAGGTTTAACGACCACCGTGAGCAACTCAATGGGCTATAAGCAGTCGCCCGTCCCTAATTTAGGGCCACTGGTTCCAGGGAAGGGAGAGAGCCAGTGCCGTAAGACAAACACAACATCCATGCCTCACGGGATTCGAACCCGGACCCCGCTCGGACGAATGATCAGAGGCCATCGCTTAGACCACTGCGCCACCGGGGCGGCATAAAGGATTTGACCGTTGTTGTTCAAACGCAAAGTTGAAAAACCAATTGACGAACTTGCAATTTTCAGTATGTCTTCCCGACATCACCTAGATGATTTTACGCGTGGCCATATTATTGGAAAGACTGAAGAAGGGCGAAAAATAACAGATGTTGCCAGGGAGTTCGACGTCAGCCACAGTGTTGTTTCAAGGCTTTGGAAATCCTTTCAAACAAATGGAGAGTGTAGCAAACGTCACGGGGGAGGTCGTGTTCGCAGTACGACACCTGCAGAAGATCGGTACATAGTGCTATCAACAAAAAGACACCGGCGCAGCACAGCTAGTGAGGTAGCAAATCAGTTTATGGCTGCTACTGGCAAGCGGATCTCCCGAAAAACTGTCGCCAGACGTTTGCATGAAAGAGGACTATACGCCCGCCGTCCTGTTGTGTGCAACCCATTGTCCAGACGTCTCCGTAACGTCCGTTTGCAATGGTGCCATCAACATCGCAATTGGACTGATAACGACTGGTCTGCTGTCCTCTTCTCAGATGAGAGTAGATACAGTCTATCGTCTGATTGTCGACGACAACTGATCTGGCGTGATAGTGGTACTGCATATTGTCCAGCAAACATACAGGAAAGGCACCGATATCCGACATGTAGTGTCATAGTATGGGCTGGCATCATGATCAATGGCTGTACGTCCCTCTATGTGCTTCCAACTGGGACTATGACTGGCCAATGATACATTAATGATGTTCTGCTACCTCATGTTCGCATGTTCCGTGGTGCTGTATATGTGATAGATTAATTTTCATGGACGACAACGCAACATGTTATCGAACAGTCGCTGTCCAGGAGTGTCTTGAGAGCAAGGATATTCAACGCCTCGTATGGCCAGCACGTTCTCCAGATCTGAATCCCATTGAAAATGTGTGGGATGCTTTGGGGATGAGTCTTGCTGGTCGCCAATGCCCTCCAATAACACAAGGACACCCTTATCCGTGCACTGACAGAGGAATGGGATAAATTACCCCAACAGCTGATTTGATAATGTTGTGCAAAGCATGACACGACGTGAGGAATCTTGCATCGCCCTCCATGGTGGCCATATCCCGTATTGACATCTTACGCCGGAACGCCTGCGGACGGTAATTGCATTTTTTCACGTTTACGTATTCTGCACAAAATGGCCTGTTTGTCCCTTGAACACGTTCCAAAGCCTTCTGGATTTCAGAGCACAATAAATTGTCTTTCTTGTAATGTCCTGGCATTCTGACATTATTTTATTTCACTTGGCATCGAACCAAACTTACTTTTTTATGCGCTATATAGCCGTTTATGATCCGTCCTTAGCAATTGTCCAGCAGTGTATTTTAATAAACTGTTAGGTTTTGCGAGGTTTTCGAGTTAGCATTGAGAGACTATGGTGAAACTGAAACATCATCTAACCCTGGAATATGTAAAGGTTTGGTTAATTTTAGTTCGTAACTAGATGCTGCATTAAAAACTCATTTAGAAAAGGCAACTGTCTTTAAAGGAACATCGAAAACAATTCAAAATGAAATTTTGCAAATAATGTTAGAAGTGTGTCATGATGAAATAACAAAAGAAATTAAAAAAGCACAGTTTTTAGCCATCATTGCGCATGAAACAAGTGACATTTCAAATATATTTCAAATGGCCATTGTTTACCGGTACGTGATAAAAGGAAAACCAGTTGAAAGGTTTTGGAATTTTATTTCTCCTTCACAACATGACTCACAAACCTTGGCTTCTTGTTTACTAGAAGAGCTGAAGAAACATAAAATTAATGAAAATCCCGAAAAATTAATTGCACAAACATACGACGGAGCATCTGTTATGGCCGGTTCTTCCCATGGCGTGCAAGCAGTTGTGAAGGAATCTAATCCATCGTTCGTTGGGCGACATGAGGGCAAGCTTGGTCCTGGAGCAGAAGAATACCAAGTCTGTTGACCAAAGCTGGCTGTTTATACAGCAATTTCCGGTGCATCTGGTGTAATTCAGCACAATAACGTACTGCAGTGATGGTTTAGCCTCTTGCCAAGAAACTCCAATGAATTATCCCGGCTGTGTACCACCAGACAAGGAGCATCGTCTTCTTGGTGCGTACAGATGGCTTAGGATGCTGTGCCTTGCTTAACCATTGTGGAGATCATTTACGATTATCATAAAGGACCCACTTCTCGTCGCAGGTGACGAATCGACGCAGTAGAGGTTCCTGTTTATTCCTGGCAAGCAGCGACGTGTGGACTTCCAAACGCCTAGTCTTGTTGGCAGTTGTCAACCTAGCGCAGCCAGACGCCGAGCAACTGTCGTGTGGTAGACACCTACCACTGCTGCTATCTCACGACACGTTTTTCGGGGATCCGCTGCAGCCACACGTAAACAGAACATCGTCAGAAACAACAACAGGTCGGTGAGCACGTGCTTCGTTTTGCTGGTCCGTATCTCCGCTTCGAAACTCCACAAACCATCGCCGAATGGTTCGTTCGTTGGCTGTATTCTCCCCAAATGCTTTAACGCTTCGAGCGGCATTTCCAGCAGAATGGCCCAGTTTGAATTCATACAGGAAGATGACTCTCAAATCCGGCGTCTGCATGTTTCCTTTTCAAGCTACGTTACGTCGAAACAAAGCACGCCTGAACCTTGTTCTTCAGATCATATGTAGAGATTTTAGGAAGGGATTGTCTGACCCCAGGTCTTAAAAAACCCTTGGAAATAGGAAGCTAGGAGATTTGGGCTAGAGTGCCCGATAGGAAAGTGACACGGGAGTGAGGTAGAAAGGGGAGGAAGACACCCTTATTTATTACCGGGGGCCCAGTACCCGGGGTCCGACGGCTTAACGTGCCCATCCGACGCACGGCAGATATTTAGCGATTTGAGCGTTCCTACCTGCTGGAATCGAACCTGAGGTCTTCTCCATGGCAGTTACGAATGTTGACCACTAGACCACCTGCGGCCCGAATCTTGTTCTTCACCCACGTGCTAGCTATTTATAGCAATTCTGTGATGTAATACTCGCAACACCTGTGGGCGGTTCCATTCCGCTGTGGCGGGGAGCCTGTCTCTAATGCTCGCTCGCGCCGGACATTTCATTCACACCAACCCAATAATATTTGAAATTGTTCTTATGTCTCACGGTAACAATTGATTTCTCGAAGAAGACAAGGACATTCTGGTCCTTGGCAAGGAGCCAAGGACCAGAATGCCCAATTGCAATGAAAACCCAATAAATGGGTATACTGAAAGTCTGTGGCGATGATAGGAAATGCTAAATTTGAGTTCTGAAATATCCAAACACCTCCATTGGTGGATAAAAACGGCATCATAAAATTTATCGTGAGTGCCTGGAGTGTGTGTAGTTTAGGGCATTGCTAGTCAGTGGATTAAAGGAACACTCATGGGAGAGGTACGAGATCACACACACTAACACTCAGATCTGATGGATATTATGAATATTTACTACTCATCAAAACGACATCCATACCATCTGTAATATTTTCCGTTTTTGCCGCGAAGTACATGACAGCATTTTCCCAGCTTATCTAATGAGCAAGTAATTTTCATTAAATTAAATAGTGCTTAAAGTATTCTCTTCGGCTGCTATACACACTAAAAAGAAAACCTTGTGTATTTGCACTATAGATTTTATGAGTTTTTTTGCACCACAGTTCATTTCTCTCTCGTGAGAGTTTCTTTAATCCGCTAAGGGATTCCCCAAACTACACATGTGATTAACCCTATAACTAAGGCAGAAATTAAAGAAATATTTCACAACGATGTCGCATGGCATGCAATATCAAACATTTTTCTGATCTGAACAAGGTTAAGAAACCGTTGAATAATAATTTCTAACAGCAAATGGAAAATAAAACGAAATATTCGAAGTTAAAATATTGAACAAAGCTGAAAAATTGTCAGCAAACAACCTTGTTTCGTCAGTCCACAAGAAATCACGGTCAGAGGAGTCACCTTTTCTAACAACGCTTCTCATTGGTCGAATAGGAGGCGTCACATAAAAGACCGTATATATGATTACCAAGGATTGTCTTGCAATTGTCTGAAATTATACATGACCAACCATTATGTGGTGATAAAAATATAGGTAATAGCAACATTAATAACAATTTCCAGTAATGTTTATTTGAATATTTTTGCGATGTTGCATACATTCTAAAAATGTGCTCATAACACATTTACTTATTAAAAAAATGTCATACCCTTTCTCCGAAAAATAGCGGCTATTCTTCCCAAAGACCTTGGAGAGAGTAGATTGGCAAAAAACCTAGCTACTTCCGTCAGTTTTTGAAAACCGGATGTTCCGCCGTTAGCGACGACTGAAAGCTGTTCCTGAGCATATGCTGGATGCGTGCGTGTTGCAAATCGTGCTTTGAATAGTTATCTTAAAAAAATATGGTCAGGTTTGGGTCAGGCACCGTGTTAGACATGGATGTAACATGACGGCCGACATAAAAAACGGATATTTTTACAAGTAAGTTAAAGGTTTTGCTCATTGTTGTTCATAATATCTTTGGTTGTAATTGCATAGATGATGCTTTTTACCAGTATGAAGGAATACATGTTTTAAGCATGAAGGAATATATGGACATTACATCATGCTCAAAATACAATAATTATCTGTAGAACAAAGTTTTTTGGTTTGAATATACGACTGTTAACAATTTTTCAACGCCCTCTCTTGTTCATTTCAATTTTTTGTATTCAATGTTCAAAAAATCAAACCTCGAAACACATGACTAAAGAATCGGACAAATCCGTTTAATAGGCGTAATGCAGATATAAAGGTAACTAAACGCAAGCTTTCACCAAACTCGGTTGGCTTCCTTAGGCGAATGTTATAAAATATAAACAAAGAATTCCATTTAAATGCACAGAGTAATGTGTAAAACAATGATACAGGTGGTATGTGATAGGCACGCGCTGTTAAAGTCATAGAGCAGATGCGCGTGGGTGAGAATTATGTAGGGCACGCCAGGCATGGGGAAGCTCAATTGGTGTTTCAGAGTTGCATACGTCATGCCTTGACAATATTTCTATGGCTTCTCGAAGAAGGGTCGCTCTGTCCATTGTGTACGGAGCTACTTTCTTCATATTCGACCATAAAGGAACAGCTGATCGGGTGTCAACTTCACGGGCCAGAGCAGTGGTGAGTAGGTCTGTCTTGGCATCCCGCTTATGTTCTTGGAGCCTTATACTCAGTGATCTTTTTGTCATACCAACATGGTTGTTCCGTCTGGGTAGAGCAAAGGGATGGTATATACCCCCGCCTCATTCAGGTTAACGCTGCTTCGTTTGTAGCCCATCCGACAGGCTGCGATGGTTCTAAGAGCTCGTATTCCTATACCCAGACCGAATCTCTTTAGGCTGTTCTTCAAGAAATAAGTAAAGCCTGGAATATATTGGCAACTTCCAATGTAGAGTAATTTCTGCGTTGGCTGCTGGTTCTGAGGGCCGAGGATTCTGGACTGCGCGAGTGCTATAATGCGGTCAACCATATGCGTTGGGTATCCCCCAGAGTTTGCCAAATTCCTCAGTTCTTTTAGTTTGGCCAGGATAGAGGCATCGTCCGAGGAATGCGTAAAGGCTCTTTTCGCTCTGTGCCTGAAGAGGGCCATTTTTCTCTGCTGCGGACATGTCGAGGTAGGAATTATCAAATTGGGAACGTGGGTCTTCTTATAATACACTTCGGTGTGAAGATTGCCTGCAGGGGATTTCTTGATTAATACGTCGAGGAAAAGTTAGCAACCCTCCTTTTCCAGTTCCATAGTGAAATGCATATTAGAGTGTTGTTGATTAATGGTATCTAAAAATTTGTTGTGCTGTTCCCTCGGTTGGTTCCACACGAAAAAAAATTTTCGTCCGCGTAACCTAACCATATACGTGGAACTGGTTCTGTTGATGTCATGATCCGAGCTTCGAGAGGTCGTAGTACCGCTTCCGCTAGGACAGCAGAGAGTGCCGAACCCATGGAGGTCTCCTTTTTCTTGCTTGTAGATTTTGTCGCGAAACGAAATAATTCGAGCCTGTGACAAAGTCTAGAACATTAGATATTTCCAAATCAGTACTTAGTGTTAAAAAAGCAGAGTTGGTGAGTGCCTGCTTTAAAATGTTCGTAGCTTCCGGGACAGGGATCGAAGGGTACATGGCATCCACATCAAAGCTTCCAAGTAAGTCAGTGAGTGCAATGTTTAATCCCCGTAGTCGCTCCGCAAAATCCTGCGATGATAGTAGTACCGTATCGGAAGGGGGTAAAAAAGGAGTTAAGAATTTGGCGAGCACTTTCTCAACGCGGCATGACGGTGCCGATTTCCTGGAGACAATTGGTCTGACAGAGTTTCCCAGTTTATGATGTTTAAGGCGTGCAAAGATGGGAGGTATTTGTGGACCAGGAGGCAACTTTGCTGCCTTTCTGATGGAGCCAGGAAGCTCAGCGTTTTTTGAAACCATCTTTATTTTTGCCACCCACTGGTTAAGAGGGTTCTTGAGAACTGGCGTGGACTGCGATTGGGTGATAAAATCGAAGATCTTGGCTTCGTAATCCATCCGGTTCATCACTGCGATCTGACTTGTCTTGTCAGTGAAAGTAAAGACTATGTCCGGGTCCTGCTTAAGTGAAACTAATTTCGCTCCGGTTTCCGATTTCCTATTAGTGGTCAGATAACGGCGTTGAGCTAGTGCCAACTTGGCTACCAATTGATATCTAAGTGGTTCTTTGTGCTCAAGTGGAGCTTTGCAGAGGAGTTCGACATCCGAAAAGTCACATTTGGGGCCTAAGGACAGTGGCGAATCCTGGTATAGAATGGAAGTCATGCAGTCTGGAAATATGCAACATTGTAAGTAATTCTCTGCCTAATACCAACCGAACCATATAATTACCCCTTATGGGTTTTAATAACAAGTCAACAACGCAACGTTGCGTGTAGAGGTTGTCAAATCCGCCCGAGCTCCAAGAACTGTCATTTTTAGAAAACAACAAACATGGCCAGCAAAATAGTTTATTTAAATTTCTGAAGCCTGCCAACCATAGATACAAATCATACTGAGAATCCTGAAAATACCGAGTATAAGTATTTTTTTATCCTTACATATGTAAGGGAGGTAAAGGTGGGTATGGTCTCCCGTCCTTTATTATTTTCATCTTTTCCATTGTAGTCCTCCTTGAAAAAGGTATTTCTAACAAATCTTGAATAATACTTTTATCGACATTACCTAAACTCATTGTTCAGTGAGAAAGTTTTAAAATTCTAGAAACCCTGTCCAGGATTTAAAGAAACAAACTACATAATTTGCAATAAACAAGGATCATCACTGCTTTAGTCACCAACACCATTTACTGCATAACACACAATTCAAAATCTGCAATCTAGCCCAAAGAAGAAAAATGTTTGGTTGCTGCCTGCGGTCAACGGCAAAACACTTTCGAAAAAACGTATGGCGTGTTTGTTGCCGCTAACAGAACCTGTTTTCCATCCCCGTCTCTTGGTTCTGCCGTTGAAACCCACGCATGCGCTAAAGCATAATTCTGAACCGCAGTAAGGCTGTGAGCTCTCAGCATCTCTAACAAGTTTCGAGCTTCCTATTTGTCCCCAACCACAACGAGGGGTGAGCGTGAGCCATGGAATGATTGAAGCTAAGCACGTGCTCTGGCGTTATACAGCTGATTTCAGCATTCCAGCTTTTATGAAATGGAATTTTTTTTTTTAATTTCGACAGTTTTAGTGGTCTGGCGGTGCCCTACTAGCCATACCGCAGCATTCGCCACTACCTAAGGATTATTTGAAATTGAGGTTTCCGAACATGGGATACTGAAAATATCAAAAACTGTGTGTTTCGAGACATCAGAATTTCTAAATTGTGCCTGAGAGCACTAGAAATGCAAATACAGTTCCACGACAACCACCCCTGTGAAAAACGACCTGCTGTTCCTCTCCTGTGGAAAGATGAAATATATTTATTACCTCACATTTTTTTTAATTTGCTGAAAAACACCATTTGGAAACCATTTTCTCCTATGAATTTAAATTTTTAATCACATTTTTTTAATAAGATTGCCCAAAACATGATGAAAAGTCTCCAAAGCTCTCTGCGTAAACAGCTATGTATGTATGTGTTCCTACCCTGTGGAAAGATGAAGTATTTGCATTACCTCACATTTTTTTTAATTTGCCGAAAAACGCCAGTTGGAAACTATTTTTTCTTATGGATTTAAATTTTTAATCATTTTTTGAATAAGATTACCCAAAATATGATGAAACGCCTCCAAGGCTCTCTGCATAAAAATCTTTTGTACGCTCCAGCTAAGATTCAAAATTTTTAATCATATTTTGAATTAGATTACCAGAAACATGGCGAAAAACATGCGGAAACTTTCCCCGTTTCCCTGGACAGTGTATCAATAACGTTCATTGAACATTTCAAAGTTCATCTCCCATCGGAAACTAGAAATACACAGCATTTGTGACCCCTGAAAGCTAATTCTTATGTGACGTGCAAGATTCTTTGGTTTAATAACCCAGTATGTCAGGTTTGTAAGCCCATGTGACATGGTTATCAAATAACGCTGAGCCACTGCACAATATCAAGGTGTTAATGTGTTAACAGAACAATTTCAAATAGAAGATGTGCTCATGTCAAAATGTCAGGTGGTTATGTAATTCTCATTTTGTTCGATTGCAGCTGGTTGAAGTGAATTTCGGCCGCCCCGGTGGCGCAGTGGTCTAAGGCGCTGGCCTCTGATCATTCGTCCGTAAGGGGTCCGGGTTCGAATCCCGGTCAGGCATGGATGTTGTGTTTGTCTTACGGCGCTGGATCTCTCCCTTCCCTGGAACCAGTGACCCTAAATTAGGGACGGGCGACTGCTTATAGCCCATTGAGTTGCTCACGGTGGTCGTTAAACCTCCAATCAAAAAAAAAAAAAAAAAAAAAAGAAGCGAATTTCGTGTTGTATAATTTTCAGAACAACTTTGAAATGGAAAATGTGTTCATGTCAAAGTGTCACACAATTCTCATTTTATTCGATCACAGCTGGGTGAAGTGAATTTTTTGTATTTTCACCAATTCAATTTGTTGTGGTTGTGACAAACACAGCTATTCTGTGCTTGCTTACAGCATACAATCGTTGCATACAATGTGTACGATTGAAAATAACTCAGCACATTCTCAGATTGGCAATCGAGAGAAACATCCTACAATCTCATCGGTAAAAGCTACACTCATGGGGATCGACGTATTCCGCGCTGAGTGGGTCTAAATATCATTTGATTACAGAACAGTTTATTGACATTCAATTCATATTAAAGCTAGCATTTGACTAAATCATAATTGCAGGAAGAAAAATAAAGCTTGTTTACCAGTATTTCAGTGCCTATCTTGAGCTATGTTCTCCATTTTGATCTTTTACAAGATAATTTTAAAAAAAAATTAATATAATTAAAAAAAAAGCAGTTCACACAGGTCTGTAGTCAAAGAAAAAAATGAGGTAAGAAAAGGATTTTTGCATGCATGCATCAGTTAGAGGGAGTGATGTATTAATTGTTCATTTGTTTCATAAGAATATACAGTGCTTACTGAGGCATAGATCGAAGTGCTTGGTTAGAAAATTAGATGAGTGCTGTGTTATTCCTTCAAATTATACGTAGGAATAGCTTTTAAAATTAGTTTATTGAGCATGGATATAGCACTGCAATTAATAATAGATATAAAGAGTTCTGCATGTCTGAGGAAAAGCAGTGATAGTTTTGTAAACACGATATCTGTGGACCCCCTTTTTTGTTTTATGCGATATTCATTTTTCATGAGCACGTGTGGTAAAATTGTTTTTCAATGAAACAATTTGAGGAATAAAATCGGGTGATTATAAGGGTAATATGAAGGAACGATAATGCGGTATATTTAAATTCGCATGCTGCAACTTCACATATCAGGTGTTCGTTGTATGTAGCGGCGTATTTTCTATTTCATAGCTGGTTTTCAACGAAATTGAGAACTTGCTAATAAAATTTTGATCTAGAAATTTGTTGGTTCGCATTCGCACCCAAATGTTCCTTCTGCGCTATTTATACGATATACAGGGTGTCCGAGAATTATTGGACACATTACAAAATTATGTACAAAAAAAATGATAAGCATTGTCTGCAGTGGCGGATCACCGCACAGGCGCAGGAAGCGCGCGCTTGGGGTCTCAGAATCGCAGGGGCCTAAAAACAAAACAAAAAAAGAAAAGGTAAATTTTATTTTTTTTTAATTTGCAATTTTTTGTTAAGTGGTAAAAATATGAAATAATAATAACGATAATATAGGCACATTCTCTCGTGTTCGGTGACGCTATTTTAATAGAGGGTAACAGTTTCACGCTACGAAAGAACCTGCACCTCTGTTTTGTAAGTGAAATATCCGTTAGTAGAATCTAAGAACATTCAAAACATCAGGGAGGCCAAAACTGGAATTTCCACTATTCCCAGGAGGCCAAAACTAGAATTTCCACTATCCCCTCTGCGACAGTTTTAGCTCTAAGGAAAACGAATAAGGATGGCCAACAACGAATCTTTGAACTGTTCCCGTCTGCTCTATCCAGTCCTACAACAAACCCTAAATTTGATCCTCAGCACACAGAGAAGAGGTCGTGTGTATAATGTACTTCTTTTCATATCGGATCAAATATTGGATGTATTGCAGCTAGAATCGTATATTGATTATATTTGTCACCGGCAAAGTAAGTCTGTTTTTCTTGAATAGAATTTTATATTCTATAACGAAGTGTATTTCTCCGTCATTTTTATCCGCGCCGGGGTTCGAACTCGGGTCCCTTCATTCCGGAATAAGTTGCTCTACCAATTGAGCTACGCGGACAATTTATTCTGATTCCTATCTGCCTTTATGTCGTGTGCGTCCTTCTGGCAGGTACGTCACATCTCCTGGTACGTTACATCATCTCCCCTTATTTATTTTTTTTTTTTCGAAGTGCTGCTCTTATTTTTCCTATCTCGCGGTGTGGAAATAACATCACACCATTGCGAGATTTTGAACGGCCGGGTCATCCGGATAGTTCGGGCGCCATTATAACGAAGTAAATTTCTCCGTCATTTTTATCCGCGCTAGGATTCGAACCCGGGTCCCCTCATTCCGGAATAAGTTGCTCTACCAATTGAGCTACGCGGACATTTTATTCTGATTCCTATCTGCCTTTATGTCGTGTGCGTCCTTCTGGCAGGTACGTCACATCTCCTGGTACGTTACAATTCATAATAAAAATAACATTCCCTCTAATGCACGATCAGAACTCGTTAAAAATAAAACTGCGATCAAGAAGTAAAGAGTTAAAAACTATTTAATTAAAACTATTTACAAATGGTTAGATATTTCGGCTTCACTCTGAAGTCATCTTCAGACCAATACACTGTTGGTCTGAGGATGGCTTCAGAGTGAAGCCGAAATATCTAACCATTTGTAAATAGTTTTAATTAAATAGTTTTTAACACTTTACTTCTTGATCGCAGTTTTATTTTTAACGAGTTCTGATCGTGCATGAGAGGGAATGGGATTTTATTATGAATTTGTACTGGCACGAATAACGTTTTTCAAGAATTTTATATGTTTTAACAAACTTGATACAAAATTTCCCTATCAATAACAGCGAGTTTTGTAAAAACTTTGCTCCGACATATGAAAGTACTGTGCCTGGGTCAATCACATGATACCAAAAGCTCAGTGGCGCATTCCGGATTTTTTTATGGGGTATCCCAAAATATTGAAGATGCAAATAAAAATAACCCCAAAAAATATCTCCCAAACTAATGGGAACCAATAAAAATATCTTTGACATATTAAACTCCATTTCCAATTACTGTAAAATATATATCAAAAATTTAAACAAATGCACTCATGGGCAATGAAATTTTCGCACCTAGCAGCTACAACCGCGAAATTTTGCAAATAGCTAGAGTGAGTGTTGGTATGCAAATCATCCACATTTGGTGCGATTGCTCATGACCACACACCCTGTGGTGGCGCTGCAAGCACGAACCGGCAGCCTTATAAACCGGCGTGTCGTCTATGCCCATGTAAACGAAAAGCAACGGCCGACGCAAGCAAGAGTACAGAGTGACAAAATTGCCGGGTAGACACCAGAGACGTCGATTTACGCAACTTACGGACTTTGAGAGAGGCCGGATCATCGGGCTGAAAACCACAGGGCGGTCGGCGCGCCGTATATCCAGCCACGTGGATAGTTCTGACCATACCGTCCGACTGTGTTGGGAGCAGTGGACACGTGACGGCACAACCACACCGCGTAGCGGCTCCGGACGGAACAAGAGGACCACCGGTAGAGAGGATCGACGCATCGTGCCCCAGGCACGAACGGATCCCACTGGGACCCGGTCCACCATACAACCAGATGTAGCGGCTCCTGTGTACCCACGAACCATTTCCGACACCTCAGAGAAGCGAATCTGCGATCGCAGTGCAGCTTACGTGTGTTGCCATTAACACCGAAACATCTCCGGCTCCGTGCGCAGTGGTGCCAGGCCAGAGCAACGTGGAACGCCACAGACTGGCGACGAGTGATGTTTAGCGTGAGTGCCACTTCGTTTTGGGGGCAGATTATCATCGTGTCCGGATGTGGAAGTACCCGGGTTAACGGCACAATCCCAACCTCGCTATCGAGTGCCACACCTCCCCCACTGCAGGAATTGTGGTCTGGGGAGCCATTGCCTACGATAACCAATCAGCTCTAGTAGTTGTACGTGGATCATTGACGGGTCAGCTGTATGTGGATGAGATCCAACGGCCCCATATGCTCCCATTTATAGCCGGGATTCCAGGTGCGCTATACCAGCAGAATAATGCCCGCCCGCACATGGCTCGGGATGCCCAGGACTGCCTACATCGTGTCCGGACACTTCCATGTTCCCCGGACATGTCCCCTATCAAGCATGTGTGGGACCAGTCTGCTGCAGGACAACATCAGGCTTTTGTTCGCCTCCATGACGGACCGTATTGCAGCATGTATCGCCGCACGAGGCGTCGCGACGCGCTATTGAAGATGACCGGACTGCGCACCACAGATCCCCTGTAATTGTCTTGGAGCTCTGTTTTTGCCATCTTGTGTATCATTCATCTGTATCATTACGTCCATAAAATTTCAGTTCAATCCGATGCTTCCTTTTTGGTGCCCAAATTTCAATGTCCGTGAGTGTATATTAAAAAATAATCACACCTATAACAAAGTGGCACCTCATGTGAGTGGACCCGGGTATCTGGGTCACACCTCTGAGTGTGCCATTGCAAGAGTTCGCCCTTCCAAATCTTCGTCTAATTCCCGATCATGGGGGTCTGATAGAAGTTCTAGAATCTCAACATACACTCATCGTCAAAGAAATAGCTGCATCCAGAAGGAAATCACTGACAGGAATGAAACTTGGTGGATAGGTTTGGCATCATGAGATATGCAAATGATTCAAGTATCACACTCGGCCGCGCATGTGACGCAAGCGAGGAGGGGTCGTAACGCTGTGCCTAACCGGCTATATAAGGTCGTCCCGTTGCGCGTGCTTGCCATTCTGACTCGTGCTGTTGTGTTGGTTGCATCCTTTGCAAGTGAAGTATGCCCCGGAGAAAAGTTCGGAAGCAATTCGAGCAGTTGGAGTTCGAGAGGGGCCGCATCGTCAGGCTCCTGGAAGAGGGATGGTTTTATCGTCGTATTGCGCGCCATACCAATCGTTCGGATATCACCATAGCAAGCTGTTGGCGGCAGTGGATAAAACAAGGCACTCGACAGGAAGGGTCTGCGTGACCTAGAAGACTCACGGAGAGAGAGGACCAACGGAATGTCCTACATGCGCGGAGTGACCCAACAGCAAAAATTTCGGATATTCAGCGAGCAGTGGTGCCCTCCATGCATCGTCCGATTATTGCCAGCACCATTGGCAGACGGCTGCACGACGTAGAACAACACGCACGCAATCTGTTAGTTAGGACGACTTCTCTTAATACCAGCGCATCGTCGCCAGAGACTGCAATGGTATCGTGAGAAAACCTGCTCCGTTTTACGTCGAACCATATGCATTGACGTCACGACCCTGTTCTAAATCGTGAAACAGTTACGGATCTTAAATTACTTTTCTTTCCCTTAATGACTTTTCCTTTCTTTAATTTTATGTTCAAAAATGATTTCATTAACTTACCATCCGGAGAGCAGGCATAACTGCTAGTATGTCAAGATCGTCCAAAAGTAATGAGACTAATTTTGCGTGAGGAAGAAGTGTAATGCAATAATAAATTTACTCAGTGGCGGCTCGTGGGTTATTCATATGGAGGTTTACAAAACATAAATTGTAAAAATTAAATTTTCAGTTACGACATAACGTACAGGTTAAAATACATTTCTGTTTGTACAAGTAAAAAAAAGCAATGCAACTAAAAGAAAAAAACAAGCACTCATATGTAGAAAAACTAACATTCGACTTTGTGCAAAGGAAGATTCTATTACAATAGTGCTTCCAATTTACTTCAAAGGTAAACATTCAAAGGGAATGTTGATTACTCAAGTGCAATTTTTGTAAATTAAGTCGATCCGCCTGTCTCTTTTTGAGGCAAAAAAAATCAATAACATTTTTGTTGAATTTAGGTATGTCATTTATCATGGTTTTTTTTCAATTGAGAGCATGGCTAGAGCACTTAGTCTGTCCTCACTCATGAAGCTTCTTAAAAATGTCTTAACTCGTTTTAAAGTTGAGAAGCATCTCTCGGCCTCAGCGGTTGTCATTGGAATAGTAGATATAATTAGCAACAATTTGTAGGTCTCCGAGAACGTAGTATGCAAGTTATTTTCTGTAACGAACTGTAGAAGACTAATGGCACCATTCATATTTCTGAAATCTTGTCTTCTGTAAATTACTCCTGTTTCAGTTTTCAGGCGATCCTTCTGTAATATGGTATAAACATCTTGTTTGCTCAACAAGCTGATTTGGAAACTTTCTCGTACTTCTAAAAATTTTCAGCTTGGAGGAGAGAAACAGCAGAGTAGTGAGTTATAAAAGAAAATCTATCTTTTACTTGATTCGTGATAACATCACATATCTCTTTAGCTCCCACAGTTTTATTTATGTGAATATTTTCTTTCTTCCTTTTCTTTGCTGTTTCCTCTGTTTCTGAACTTTCATGGTCACTGTGTCAATTCTTTTCCTTTCTTTTTCCATTGATTGCTGGAAAGTGTTTACATGCTTTCGAATGAGTGCTGCATCAGTTAGTGTTTTCTGAAGCTGGTTGTATAACACATCCACATGTGGCATAATATTGTGAAAAACTAAGCCAAAACACAAATACCGAGTCTTCCAACATACCCCGAATAGCCCGTGCTTGATTTATTGCTACAGTTTGTCTCGATGAGGACTATCTTTTCCATGCATTCAGTTAACTGTTTCCTGTATTCATACACTGTTTTGATGGTTCCACTGTTGAAATTCCACCTGGTGGCTGAACCATGAGGTATCCCTTTTCTAACAGTTTCATCTAGAATAGCAATCCTCTGTGGAGAGTTACTGAAAAATTTAGTAATGTCACTTAGGTTGGAAAAAAATACTCGAACTTGTTGATTCTGACTGGTTGCTTGACCGAAAATCAAATTTCGCTGATGTGCATAGCAATGCACAAAATGTGCATTCTTATAGGTACGTTTAATAATAGCCTGGACACTAGCGTGGTGACCACTCATCACATTTGTACCGTCGTAGCTCTGGGATATCAATTTCTCGGCTTTGTCTATAACTTTTTCCAGACTAGCTTGAATACATCCAGCGATAGATTCTGCATCATGTCCAGGGGGATTAGTGAATTCCTAGAATCTCTCAACTGGTTGTCAGTTACCTAAAATGTATCGAAAAACGACAACCGATTGGGAAGCAGTTGGAACATCAGTAGTTTCATGTGGCCTATCACTGCTACAAAACTTGTTTTTGAGATTTCATTTTTTATGTGGTTCTGGCAAACAGTGAGCATACATACAGTCTAATAAATCGTTTTGAATTTCTTTTGATGTTCCTTTAAAAACAGTGGCATTAGTGAGATGGTCTATTAGAGATGCATTAAGTTTTGCTGAGAAGTTTATAAGACCTTTGAAAACGCCTGGATTTAATGAATCATCGCGTTCATCATGTCCTCGAAGTGAGAGCTCAAATGCGTCGCAAAACAGAACACAGTCAATAATTTTGGAAAGAACATAATGATTTTTGGTTACTTGCTCATTGTGTTTTTTAACATTCGAACGAAATGCAGTGTCAAGCTGTTGGCGAATATCAACCTTTCCCAGCAAACTAAACTCTAATGTGGAGTTTAAATGTGATTGGGAGCAGGGATGTTTATTTTTTGAGTTAGATGTGATAAATGAGCAAAACCGTAACTCACCCAACTTGAAACACCACTTTGTTTTGCAAACAGGAGACAATGAAAACAGAAGAGACTGCTAGTTAATTCACATCCACAGATCCATGGATATTTCTCATATAAGTCGGGTTTGAATTCCCTTTTGAATTCTTTAGTTTTACATTTTGTCACCTGGGTCAGCTTAAGCCTATAGGTGTTGGCCTGAGCATTTTAATTTCAAATTTTCTTACCAGCGGCAACGTTGAAAAATATAATTGCTTTAGCTCAGAAACACTGATTTTACTAAGTGCCATCTTAACTGTTTACACATGTTCTTACACACAATAAAACTAACCTATAAAAACTAATAAACAGATTAATAACTGTTTATTAGTTTTTATTCTTACTTTCGTTTTCTGTTTTGGGGGTTCACGTGCTCATGTGCACCAATAGAGGAGCCGCCACTGAATTTACTTACACACTTTCGAAGTATTCTCCCTCTACCTGAATGCACCAGTCTCATCTTTCTGTCTACTTCTGGTAGGTGTGTTCGGAGTCCTTCCGAGACATGTAGTTCAGGACACCCATTACAGCATTTGATGCAAACCAACCCTTAAGAAGTTGTTTCTTTACTGCAGGGAATAGATGGAAGTCACGCGGCTCCAAGTCCGGTGAATACGGAGAGTGAGTTATCATTTCGATGCCCAGATTTTGGTTAACCTGCTGGATAAGCAAAGCACGATGTGGAGGGGCATTATCTTCATGCAAAATCTAACCAGTCTGTACCTATTCTGGGCGTTTTCGGGATTTCTTTTTTTCTTTAGAGGACCTTTAAAAATTTCAGTAGAACAGGCACCAGCAATTCCTTTAATGTCGAAGAAAACCAGGTGCATCCCTTCTCTGCACTTGCACGAACCTCTGCTTTCTTGGATCGGGGACTGTGGTTGTTTCCATTGGGTATTCTGTTATTTTGTTTCTGGATCGAAATGGTGAAAAACGTTTTCACAACATGTGACTACTCGATCCAAAAAGTGTGGTTCGCATCGTAGCTGACACTTCAGTTGACGACAAGTGATAACACGATTTGACTTGTATTCATCCGTGAGCAAGTGGGGAATCAACTTTGCATCGACTTTTCAATACCCCAGCCGGTTTCTCACAATATCATCAACGGACATCAGCATCACTTAGCAACCTTTTCAAAGATCATTCAGCGGTCTGCGGGCAGGAGTTAGTGGATGGTATTAACATTGACATCCTTGGTCAATATCGAAGGCCTCCTGGTGCGAGGCGCATCTTCCAGACACTCTTCAGCATTCACAATTTTTTTGTGCCACTCAACTCTTACTCGAGATAAAGCATCTTCCTTATAGGCTGTTTTACTCATTTCGCGCGTATATGTGGCGATTTTGATCAAACACATGCAAAATTTTATAGCTGCTCTTTGCTCCAATTTTAAATCTATACTGGGTTACAGAACACGTCTGAACTCTACGCCGTCTGCTACAGGAATGAACTAGCGGAGCGCTGTGACGATGTGTCGTGTCGTCACGTGACTGACCTTGCAGGGGTTCTGACACAGGCAGCTGTATTTTTCTGCGTGGGTTTGTCTGGGCACTATTTTTAACAATAGCTATTTCTTCGAAAAAGCCATAGAAATTTATCCTATGGAACTAACAATGGAAAAGCGAACCTTGATAGCGAAAACCTACATTTTTTGGATATCAAGATTGATGTAATAGTTGGCGAACGGTTTGTGACCGAGATCTGTGACAAAAGAAGAGATTTCGATTTTACATCATTTGTTATACTCACTGGAACTCAAACATCTCAAATAATGTACATCGTAATAGTGTATAATAATTTCCCAGTTTTGGTGTATCTGTAGAGTATGTAGTGAATTGTCTTCTATTAAGAGGAACCTTGGGTGGTTATTTAAACAACGGTTGGCAAATTGTTTTACTTTTTATTTCGGATACAAATACTTAAAACAGCTGATTTTGAAATTTAATTCCACCAAGACTTACGGTTTGCATATTAAAGACATTATTAGTCCTTCACCCGACAAATTTAAACAGTTAGACAACCCTAAGTGTTGTTTGATGGGGCACTAACGGCTGAAGTGTTTGACTAACACCAACATACACATTATGACCACCTTCCTAATAAGCTGTAGGACTCCATTTAGCCCGCAAAACAGCGGCCACTCGGTGAGGCATTGATTCGATGAGGTGATGATAGGTATCTTGGGTATCTGGTACCATAATGTTAACAGCAGTTCATCCAGTTCCCGTACAATTTGGGGTGGTGGTGATTTAGTGCGAACCCGCTTTTCCAAGTCGAACCACAAATGTTCGATTGGGTTCATGTCAGGTGAATTTGGAGGCCAGGGCATTAACAGAAAGTCACCAGCATGTTCCTCGAACGACTCCTTGACGATTCTGGCAGTTTGGCATGGCGCATTATCCTATTGGTAATGGCCATCACCAGCAGGGAACACAGTTGCCATGAATGGGTGAACTTGGTCAGCAACGATGTTCAAATACCTGACAACTGTCAGATATTATGCTATTGGGATAATGGGGCCTAAAGTGTCCCAAGAAAACATCGCCCACAGCATAACACCCCCGCCGCCGACCTGTTTCCGCCCAACAGTACATCCAGGTGCCATAGCCTCCGTCGGTAATCGGCGTATCTGCGCTCGGCCGTCTACGTGATACGCCAGGTATCTTGATTCGCCAGACCAGACCACTTTCTTTCAATCATCCACGGCTCAATCTCAATGATCTTGGGCCCATTTCATGAGTTGTTGACGATGACATGAAGTGATCATGGGGACCCAGCTGGGTCTTTGGCTGCGCAGGCTCATGCGCAGAAGGGTGCGATGAACTGTGTGCTGTGACACATTGCCCTGATCATCGCTGTTGTAGCCGCGGGTGATCTGTCGCTCTGTGGCCCTGCCGTCGTTGTGAAAAATGGGCGACAGTTTCCGCTCCCCTCTAGCATCAATGAGCTGCGGTGTACACAAGGCTGGACGACGGTTTGTTGTTTGGCCATCTGTGCACCACTTTTGATACGTACTCACTACAGCGGCACGTGAACAACCCACAAGCAGCACCGTTTCCGAGATCGTAGTTCCGAGGCTCCGTGCCATCACAGTTTGTCCTTTATCAAACTCCGATAAATCGGCAGCTTTTCTCATACTGACTCCGAACACTCTACTAACCGAAAACCGGTCCTCGGATAAATGCAGTGAATTACAAGTGATATTAAAAAAAGCTAATTGAAAAAGCAACCTATGTACCATGTGCTAGTTTTTTTCTTTTAAAAAGCATTGCATTATTTTAACTTTATTCAGAATTTATACGTATATTTCTCTTCTTGACGATGGAATATTCTCATAAATAATTTGCCGGACTCTCAATCCAAACATGTAAGGAGAACAGGCGACACCAGATGGGACTGACAGCAGTTTCAGCTTTAAGATGGAATTACGAGAATATCAAGGAAGTATTAATTTAAATTAGTACAAATAGCAATGAAAAACGAGTGGGTACATTAAAGGCAGAAAAATAATCACAATATTTTAATGAATACGAAAGAGCTTTATTAACAGTTTTATGCGACAAACTGTTGCAACGTATAAACAGTAAGAGCAAATCGTTACAAGATGGAAAATCCAATTTAATACAAGAACAAATCTCAAATTTCTTTCTGAATGCAGTATGGATGTCAGAAGCAACTTTTAAGATATTGAGAACGATGCAAATTTACTTATAGAAAATCGGAACTGCAAAGACAGCAGAATGAAGACAAGGAAAAAAATGATTAAAAAAATGAATAAAAAAATGAATTTTTTTAACAATACCTTTTTGTAACACTAATGGGGAACCCTCATTTTTTGTACTTAAACGGGTTAATTAATATTCATGTAATTCAGCAAATCAGTTCCATTTATACCATTTGGCACTTATATTTATCGAAAACGATGTTCTTCAATCATTAGATTATTAATCAATTATTGACAAATTCGCTAAATTAAAATCGAGAAAAGTTTGATTTTAATATGACTGTTATGAGTAAATGTATACAAATAACTAAGATATTTCATTTACTTTTGTTCAAAACAAGAACCGCATCTGTTTATGTACATACTCATGACTTATTATTAAATATTACTAAATAAAATGTGCAGTGTAATTTTTCTATTGCACGAATATACGATTTTTTCATGTATGCGTTTTAGTTTAATGGAAAACAAAACAATAAATGCTGTATTTTGCAATCCATACATATTGGTTTTATATCCTTAAAAAACTTATAAATTTTTTGAGCTGGCCTCAAAATCAGGTTGCGCTTGGGGCTTCCAAAACTCTTAATCCACCACTGACTGCCTGTTTTTCTATGTCACGTATTACTAACACGGTTTCTATATTTTTGTTTTGCAGAAAACGATGTTCTTCAATCCAATAGATGGCGCTAGGTGTGGCCTGATGAGGAATGTATGAGAAATGCGCAATCAGTAGGCATGTCATCCGTACAGTAGAAAGCGATGTGTGTGTGTTATGGCTTGCGGAATTAAAGTCTGTCATTCAAGTTAAAAGACGCTACCGTTTAGAGCATGGTTGTAATCCTCCGTTAATGAATTCAATTAAGCGGTGGATGAAACAGTTTAAAGAAACTGGCAGTGTGGAACATCGAGGAGGAGCCGGTAGGCCTAGCGTCAGCGGTGAGACGGTTGACCAAGTTAATGAAAGTTTCCGATAAAGCCTCAGGAAATCCGTTCGTAAAGCAAGCAGAGAACTGTGCATTTCGAAATCGACAGTTCACGATATCTTGCACAAGAAATCAAAGTTCCGTGCTTATAAAATTCAAATAGTGCAAAAGATGCATGCAAATGATCACACTCTGCGTTACGATTTCGCTGTGGATATGCTGAATCGAGTGGAAAACGACTAAAACGGTCTCAGTTCTGTAATTTTTAGTGATGAATCCACATTTCATGTATCAGGTATAGTGAATTCTCACAACTGTAGGATATGGGGCAATGAGCCGCCTCATGCTGCTATTGAACTGGAGCGTGATTCTCCAAAAGTTAATGTGTGTTTCTCTCTATCAAAAAGAGAAGTGAGTGGCCATTTCTTGTTCTGCGAAAAAACCTAAATGGCGATATTTACTTGGATATGCTAGAAAATTTCGCTATACCCCAGATCAAAAGATATGACAACGTCGTTTTCCAACAAGACGGGCCTCTTAATTGGTCAACGTGTGTACGTAAGTGCCTAAATGAGCATTTCCTTAACAGATGGATTGGGCGTGGTGGTCCCATTCCGTGGCCTCCTCGCTCTCCAGATCTAGCTCCATTGGATTATTTCATGTGGGGTTATGTGAAGGATCGTGTCTATCAGACGCCTTGTACTGATTCTCAGGAACTGAAGCAGCGTATCACAGCTGCTATTAATTCCATAACTCCTCAGATGCTTGCCAATACATGGCATGAAATCGAGTATCACTTGGACGTACTACGAGCAACCAAGGGATCTCACATCAAAATTTATTAACTTGTGTAGTTACATTGTAAGTTAGCACAGTCAGTTTCTTTCTATCTGTTTAATGTTTTGTTTTATATAATTTTGTAATGTGTCCAATAATTCTCGGACACCCTGTATTATGCGTTGAATCAAACACTGTATGTACCTTTCCAATAGCTATGTATTTCTCAAGAAGTCCTCGCGGTAACAGATGGTGTTGCTATCTCAATTGCTGCTCGTTGCCTCCGAAGGGCTAGCATTAGGTTCGCCAGTCGATTCTCTCCAAGGTCTGATTCTTCCGCAGACGGGAGCACGGCTCATTTCTCACAGCTGAGACAGCGGAACGCTAGCACCGCTCCGTGAGCATGAACCGGAAGCGATCAAGCTACTGTTTTCGATGTGGCAATGGATCTGTTATTCTTTTACATTCGAACGCAAACAGCATATTTTTGGAGACATCGTTTTTTCACTATGGGCAAGGCTGAACTGGATGAAGAACAGGCTATAACATTAACGTTGAAGACAATAGACTTTTGGTGATTGGCCAGTGGGCGTTAGGGACGATTTCAGAAGTTAGATGGCACTGCGTCTCAAGGTATAAACAACTCATTTTTGACGTTGTTTGAATTGCTGAATTGTGTATGTTCGTCGTTTTTTCTTGCGTTTCTTTAAAAAAAAAAACTTACAGTTTTAAAACCAAACTGATGTTTTAACAACAAAATCAAACCCATTTTCAAAATGGTTTACTATTGTGTGCCGATGTGCACTTCTTCTGAGAAGAAAAACGTGAGATTTTCATTCCACGAGTTCCCCTCAGATCGGAACCTAAAGCAATATCTCGCCAGGATTTTGCTCCAAATGACAAGTCACCTTCAACTCTTGTTTGTGGTAAGCATTTTCATTCTGGTAATTACGTATCTAATTCAATTTTAGAAAAAAAACCTCTGCTATATCATCATCATCATCATTGTCAACCATTATCAATCCACTGCTGGACGAAGGTCTCCCCAAGTTTCCTCCACAACGGTCTGTCTTGTGCCAGTCTCCTCCATGTCACTCCCGCATACTTTCGAATTTCATCCACCCATCTTCCATGTGGTCTTTTTCTGGGTCTTTTCCTGTCCCTTGGAATCCAATCTAAAATTTAGGCTGTCCATCGATGGTCTGTTCTTCTGGCAGTATGCCCAGCCCATTGATATTTCAGGGATTTAACTCTGATCATGATGTCTTCCACTCTTGTCATTTTTCGGATCCACGTGTTCCTCTTCTTATCTCTCCTGGTTACATCAAGCATGCACCTCTCTATGCTGCTTTGAGTTGTCTGCAGCCTTTGTATGTCTCTTTTAGCTAAGGTCCACGTCTCTGCACCATACGTAAGCACTGGAAGGATGCATTGATCAAACACTTTTCTTTTAAGACATAATGGCATATTGCTCTTGAAAATTATGCTGTTTCTTCCAAAAGCTCTCCAGGCAAGTTTTGTACGCCGATTAATTTCTTAACCAATGTGACCCTCACTTGATATCTGCTGTCCAAGATAAACGTACGTGTCTGTTATCTCCAGCTTTTCTCCATCAATCGATAAATCTTCATTTCTTGTAAAAGCATTGTACATCACTTTTGTCTTCTGAAAGTTCATTTTTAATCCCACTTCTTTACTCTTGTCAGCAAGTTCCTGGATCATACTCTGTAGCTCTGATGGGGTAGTTGCAAAAATGACTATGTCATCAGCAAAACGAAGGTGTGTTAGATAATCTCCATTAATCTTTATGCCTTTGTTTTCCCAGTTCAGTGATTGAAAGACATTTTCCAATGTGGCATTAAAGAGCTTCGGAGATATGGTGTCACCTTGTCTCACTCCTTTTCCAATTTTTATGTGTGTTGTATTTTCAAACAGCCGAATCTTTACACTTGCATTTCCATAGATGTTATTAATAATATTAATGCATGCATCTTCAATACCGCAGGATTTCAGAGCCATTGCAACTGCTGATGGTTTCACCGAATCAAAGGCTTTTTCATAATCGATAAAAGCCATGCACAATGGAAGTTCATATTCCCTCGCTCTTTCAATTAGTTCTCTCAGTACGTGGATATGATCTATTGTGCTGTAGCCACTCCTGAATCCAGCTTGTTCTCTCGGTTGAGCCATGTCCAGTGTCACCTTCAAGCGGTGTGAAAGAACTTTAGTGAAGATTTTATAAACCACTGATAGGAGGCTGATAGGTCTGTAGTTCCTGAGATCCTCAATGTCACCTTTTTTATGTAGCAAGATCATTGTAGCGTTGTTCCAATCCTCAGGAATTTTCCCTTCATTAAGGCATCGAGTGAAAATTTGGGCGAGTACTGTTTCGATTTCTCCACTTGCTTCTTGTATGATGTCTACAGTAATTCCATCTTCTCCTGGAGCTTTTCCCCGCTTCATGTTCTTGATTGCATGTGCAGCTTCTGCTGGAAGGACTGGAAGAACTCTGGTACTGGTACCTTTCATGATGTCTGGAGCACATGTATCATCCCTTTCATATAATTTGGAGTAGAAATCTTTCATTCTTGTCAAAATTTCGCCTCTATTTCTTGTTACAGAACCATCTTCTTTTCTCAGTGCTATAATCTGTTTTTTCCCCTTACTGAGATGTCCCTTTGCTATCTTTAGGCTTTGGTTGTTTTCAATTGCTTTCCTTACTAGTTCACAGTTGAATTTCCTTACGTCTTCAGTGATACTTTTTCGTACTGTCTTGCATAGCTCTATATATTCCACTTTGGAAGTAACATCTTCTTTAGTTGTCATCATCACTCTTCTTTTTTGCATCAACATTTTGGTTTTTCCTGATAATTTGTTCACATGCAATTTGTTCTTAGACCCAGCTAATTTTGTTGCTGTTTCCATAAGAGCTTTGGTTACTTTTCTGTTAACTTCAGAAATATCCACTTCTTCCGATGTTAGGCCTTCTAAAGCAGAGAATCTGTTCTTCAGTTCCAATTTGAAGGTATTATGGTGTTTTTTAAGGTTGGTTATGTCAATACATTTTGTTTGTCTTATGAGCTTGCTACGTTCGAGTTTAGTGTTGAGGTGCATCTTACATCTCACCAATCTATGGTCACTGCCTGTGTTGAACTTGTTTAGCACACTGCAGTCTTCTATGACGAATTTTTTGTTACACATAATAAAATCAATTTCACTTGTCGTCCCATTTGGATGTCTCCATGTCCATTTCCTGTGTGGCTTTTTCTTGAAAAAGGAGTTCAAGATGAAAAACCCTTCTGCCTCTGCAAACTCTACGAGAGTATTTCCACGCTGGTTTCTGTTGCCGTGACGGAATTTACCTACTGAAGTTTCATTCTGTTGCCGTTGCCCTATTTTTGCATTGAAATCTCCCATAATTATCTTCAAGTGCTGCTTACCTTTATTATTAGGATCACGAATTTCCTCATAAAATTCTTCAATTTCTTCTTCAGCATGACTTGTGGTGGGTGCATAAGTTTGAATAATCTGAGCCTGGTATTTTCTCGAGAGTTGGATAACGAGTCGTGCAGCTCTATCAGAGAAAGTTCAGAGGAACTTTCAACTTCTACAACTTTATCCTTCAGTTTCTTGTTTATTATAAATCCAACACCACTAGTTCTGTCAGTATCTGTCCCACGATAGTAGAAGAGATGTCTACTTTTCAGTTCAATGAGATCTTCTCCTTTTCTCCTTACCTCACTTAGCCCGACGATGTCCCACTTGATCCTTTGTAGTTCCTCTTCCAATTCAAGAAGCCTTGAATCAGAAGATAGGGAGCGTCCGTTATACGTCGCCAAGGTCAGCATCAGATGGCAGCCTAGTCCGGTCCTCCGGGGATTCTTAGCACCCTCTGCCTTCATGTCGCACTGGCCGCTGCCTTGGCTAGGTACATTCCAGCTGCCGGAGACCGAGGGCCAAGATTTAAGTTGTGGAGTCATTTTGGAGGGGTTTGGCCATAACTCACCACGCTGGCCAAGCGAGTTGGAGAGTGTGGGATAGCATTTCCTCTAATCCCGATGGTATAGTTATACCGCTATTGGCGGTCGTCAGAGCCCCTTTAGTGGGAACAGGATGTACCACGAGAAGGCGGGGTTGACATTTGTCAAGGAGAGGCTGTGATGTTACGCATCACCTGACATAAACTGATATTAAGTAAAATAGTACGTAAATGTGTAGATTTGCGTTTTAAATTATTTCGTCGGAAAAATGTTAGTACCTGGAAAAAGTGCGACGTACAGATTTTAGAGTATGGAAATTAATGGCAAATGGTGCATATATTTGCTGTTTTAAATGTCTTTTAAAGATTTTTATCGTAATATTTACGTGTAAGTGCGATGCCGTGAATATTACTATGAAAATCTTTAAAATACATTTAAAACAGGAAATATCTGCACCATTTGTCATTAATTTCCATACTCTAAAATCTGTACGTCGCACTTTTTCCAGGTAGTAACATTTTTCCGACGAAATAATTTAAGACGCTAATCTACACATTTACCAAAATCTCAGCCCTAGTACGTTGAAGAATAAAGGAAGAATGATATTTACACATCAATTACACCAGTTCCTGCAGTAAAATTCTCTTGCCCAAGTACTACGAATTCAGAATGTAAATATTCATCTGTTCACGTGAAAGTATAAGCCGCCCCGGTGGCGCAGTGGTCTAAGGCGCTGGCCTCTGATTGTTCGTCCGTAAGGGTCCGGGTTCGAATCCCGGTGAGGCACGGATGTTGTGTTTGTCTTACGGCACTGGCTCTCTCCCTTCCCTGGAACCAGTGACCCTAAATTAGGGACGGGCGACTGCTTATAGCCCATTGAGTTGCTCACGGTGGTCGTTAAACCTCCAATCAAAAAAAAAAAAAAAAAAAAGAAAGTGAATATAAATAAAATCTCAAATGTAAATAATGATACGGAATCAGTTTGTTTATGCGAACTACGTCAATAGTTGCTTCCCAACTACACCGTGGTCCCAACCATCGAGCTTATCCCAACTCTTCTTTTCTGTTCTCGCTGTTTTTGCTTAATGTTACAGCCTGGTAGGATCAAGGAGGTTAGAGCCGCCCCGGTGGCGCAGTGGTCTAAGCGGTGGCCTATGATCATTCGTCCGAACGGGGTCCGGGTTCGAATCCCGGTGAGGCATGGATGTTGTGTTTGTCTTACGGCACTGGCTCTCTCCCTTCCCTAGAACCAGTGACCCTAAATTAGGGACGGGCGCCTGCTTATAGCCCATTGAGTTGCTCACGGTGGTCGTTAAACCTCCAATCAAAAAAAAAAAAAAAAAAAAAAAAAAAGGAGGTTAGAAGAAGAGGACGTGAAGGGACCCGTTTTGAGTGAAGCCAAAACAGATCAGCTGTTTCTGTCTTCTCTCTGAGGTGATGGAAGTATGCGCTGCGAGAGTTCGGGAAGGTGACGTCACTTCCTGTGGCTTAAGCAGTTTTGCTTAGCGTATGCAAACCAAGGATGGAAAGAAGGAATATTTCGGACTTCTTTTTCTTAACATTAGGCTTTTGGTTATATTTTAAACATGGTTACTTGCACATGGGCAGTATGCATGGTTACTTGCACATGGACAGTAAGTAACCCTGCGCATAGGTGCCAACTTTCCAGAAATCCAATGGGTGCTCAAGCCCATAACAATGACATGGAGTATAAACAGAGAAAAGACGGAGGTGGGGGGATAAGGTATGGAAATATAATGCAGACTAATTTTTTTTCAAAAAATTTGTATTTAACCTAGATTTTGTTAGATAGATATCTGTCCAAAATGCGTCAATCTGTTGTTGAAGACCAGATGACCATAACATTTTCGGCAGTTATTTTGTTTCTTTTCTTTTTTCCCCCTGAATTTTGGAAAACCAGGGTTTTTTCAAAACACCTGAACAGGAAGATCAAAATTTTTGAATTTTTTTCCTGAATTATTATTTGCATTTTCCAATCCCAGGGCAGTTCAAATTTGTAAAAATAATGTGAATAAAAATTCCTGTAAAAGACGCAAAACTTTTCAATGAACAAAACTTTTCAATGAACAAAACTTTTCAATGAACAAAACTTTCAATGAGTGCGAGGCACCCATTGAAAACATTTAATGGGTGCGCAAGCCCCGGAGCACCAACACAGTCGGCGCCCCTGACCCTGCGCACTATGCACTTCCGCTCAAAAAATCAATATTTTGTTCAATTTTTTAAAGAAATACCAACACATATTTTCCTGTTTTTTCTGGAAATTTTTTATTATGGGAATGAATATTTCAGCCTCAATTTTTTTCATGCCTGTATGGGTAGAGTAAGGGTCCAAAAAACCCGTTCAAAATCGCGATTTCCCCATAGAGATATACAGGATATTCATAGGTTGGGCGCATTGGCGTAGTCAGCTGATAAAAAGTGGTGTCACGCCAGAAACACAGGGAGAGCGGCTGTTGCCAGCTCCTCTTACTTCTAACCTCCTTGGGTAGGATCCAGTTCAGCCTTGCTATGGGTCAATGCTACTAACCTTGGCTATGGGTCTCGATGTCGATATTCCATTATGTTACTTCAGATTTGCGATCTGGCAATAGGGTGATTATGTGCGCATGTGATGTTCTTGTTTACTTGTATTAAAGATCGGCTTTTATGATAGTCAGTGATGTTACCGTGTAGGAATTTAATATCTTGCGGCAAAATTTATTGCCGTTTGATCAGTTCTTCATATCGTTCGTCGAAGCGCTCGTTACTCTGTTTTGAGCGGGTAAAGTATTAAACTTTTCGTTCATGGTGTATAAATTCACTGTTTTCGACTTTATTTAAAAAAAAATGTGTTCCTTTCAAAATGTTCATATTAGTGCATATATTGTGTGGTAAAGCACCAGCAGTTTCATGAATGAAAATTAAAGCAGTCAGTGTTTTTGTGTGATTTCCCCTATTGCCAAGTTAGGTGGACACAGTAGATCGTTTTGTTGATGTGTAATCACTAGATTATCACAGTGTATTTAAAGAATATGAGAGTGCAAGAGGATAGTGGTATCAGTCAACAACTCCAGCTGTTTGACCTGTATCAATATGAAAGTGTACATGGGATATTAAGTGGGTTGGCAGTGATTATCATCTGATGTTTACATTTCTTTAATTGCATAAAATTAATAATTAAAATTATATCAAAATGTGCTGGTTACCGTAGTTGTGGTAGTTTGTGCTAAAGCATCTTTTAAGAAGAGCACTTTTAATAATAATGAAGATTTGGCATAATCATAACTATGAGTCATGTGTGCAGTAGAATAATATTAGTGAAAAGTAATGCCCCATCTTGATTATATTTGTCTTAATAAAAAAAAACACGAAAATAATTCTTGAAATGAGCTCGTTTATTACTTGGGTTTACATTTCCATGTACTCACCACCATTGTCCACACTTTGTTTCATCATGCAGGTCCTGATAGCAATTTCCACGCCTTTGTTAGAGCCATACAGATGTATATAAAGAATTTCCTTCAGTTATGGAAAAAGGAAAAAGTTACATGGCTCCAAGTCAGAACTATATGGTGAAAATGTAGTAAGATGGTGAGGTCCAACTTATTAATGGCCTCGGTGGTAATTTGTGAGGTGTGAGGCCTAGCTTTGTCATGTTACAGCAAATTGTTCTTGTGCATCTGAACTCTTCTTGATCATTGTTTCAAAGTTTTGAATGTTGAATTGTAGTGCTCTGAGTTAAGGGTGGTCCAATGGAATTTACATTCAAATGTAAAACATCATTTGTGAATAACATCACCAAACACTAGTCATGAGTTTTTGTACTAAAGCCTGGGTTTAGAATTTTGCAGGTGAACCGCTGTGAGCTGTGACAATACTCTGTGGATTGGCACGTGTTTTTGGGATCACAATGATGCATCAATGTTTTGTTGGCTATCATGATGTGAAGAAATTCCTCACCTTCATTCTACTCGAATCTTTGCTGATAGCTTGTATCTTTTTCAAACCTTCTGATATGGGTGAACATGATTCATGTGACCAATACATTCCTGTGAAATGGCAGAATTTACAGCAGTTCTGTTTGAGGGATTATCCTTTTTTTGCAATTATAGTGAAACTCGTCGATGGCTGTTGCAGCACACCCACTTTGATGTTTATCATGCAAATAAGATCTTCCCAGTTTATCATTGTTACCCCTTTTTTTACCTAGAAGTGCACAATGCTCATGTCAACACAGTCATCACCATAAACAACCTGCATTTGGCAGTGAATTTCAATTGGAGAGATGTTTTCAGCAGTTAAAAATTCAATCACAGCATGTTGCTTTAAAGTGCTTTTGGGAGTCCTCAGTGCAGGCTTCCATTTCATTTTCAATAGCAACACAGCAACTTCACAATAACTGAGGTAAAAAGACATGCTGTAGAACATGTCGCAACTCGTAGTCTGTTAATGCTGGTAGTGAGTTATAAAGTTTGAGGCATAAATTTTTATTCAACCTACCTAATACAGTTGCTATTGTGATGATGTTCTCTTTGCATTTGTGAGAAAATTGATATTTTGCCATTAGGTGTAATGAATGCCATGCCTGACTAGTCGCTCTGTCCCCCGCCCCAACATCCTTCTAGGTTTTCTGCTGCTGATATTAATGCAATGGAGGTCAATTATTACAGCTCTATTGTGTGTGGAAAGGTTTGGTTATGTTGCTGACTAGTTACTCTATTCACTATGCCATGTGATCCCTATTTTCTGTTTGTTCTATGGTTTAGTGCCATTCTTTAAATAACCACTGGCCTTAAATTAGGAGTGAAGTGCTTGCAGCATTTACTGGGAAAATCATTTGGAAAGTTTAGGGAAATGTATTTCAGTGGGTTGGGGGTGGGTTTATGCTCAGTGATTGGAAAGCTACCTTTTATGAGTAGTTAGCTACTGCTACATTCTTGAAAAAGTAGCTTGCTACAAGTTACAGCTACTTTTTCTCAAAAATAGCTAGCTACATTACTTTTTCTGAAAAGTAGCTACTTTTACTACTTTTCCTGAAAAGTAGGTACTTTTTGTACATTTACAAGTGGAAATTCTGAAGATAATATTTATATATACATTCTCACATATGTCATTCAGAGCTAAATATCAATGTAAATTACATAAGTAATTTATCTTTGTATTTTCCTCAGCTCTGATCACATGCAACATATTCTGTCACAATGCGTGGCTTATATTCCAGACTAGCTTATATGCCCAGGGATTTCAAATAAAAAGACTATCAACAAGTATCTGCGAATTCAATTTTTTTACTAGGAGAAATGAATCTATAAACTGTCATCAGCAAAATTGCTAGCTGGATCATCTTGAATGTACTGCTTCCTCAGGTTTACTGAGACCTTCCTGTAAATAGCATAAAGTAAGGAAGATAATTCTTTATGGTTAACAGTTTGACGAACTTTCATAATGCAAGTCAAGTCAGATGTGATTGTAGGAAGTGCTGACACTCAGGCCCATCATTCTAAATAACAAAGTCATTCAAAAGAATGTTACAATATGTATGATTTCTGTCAAATTATTTTGTGCAGGGTTGGCAAAAAGAGTGATCCTGCTAGCTATTCTCACTCAGTCTATTCAAGCTGCCAGCCTGACATTGTGGGGTTTTATTTGACGTTATGCTGAACTGGATACCCGACCAGTTTTTTGATTTTTGACAAATGGTTATGTGGAAGGATGACTGCTCTGTTCCTGGGACTGGTTGTAGTGTTTAAGCTATCACTCACATTTTTGCCAAATTGCAATAAAGACAATAATTTTGCTACAAAAAGTCACCACTGAATCGCCAAAAGGTGAATGTTTCCCATAATTTTTTTTTCATCATCCCGCCCAGCCCTGCTTCACCTTTGCGTTGTTTTTCATCCCCATCATTTTTTCGTTCTGTCATTGCTGCTTCACCCTACTGACTTGGTATCCTTCCCTGTAATATTTTTTTTTCCATTGTCGCTGTTGCACACTGCTTTGCCGTGATGTATAAGGAGAGAAATGTTCTGTTTGCTTCTTTGGCGCTTTGCTGCCGCAGCAGCAACTGTGGTAGCAGCATGCGCCGTTTTGGTTCGGGTTGACCAGTCGGTTGGCCTTTGCTCAGTCCTAATCTTTGTATACATTTTCATAAACTACATGCATCACCAAACATAAGTATTTTTTTAAAAATTAAAATTAGAATTGTAAAAGTGTATTTGTTTTTATTCTCAGATTCTATTTAAAGTACAAAATTTTATTTAGCCGATGCATTGCGCCTGTATTTTGATAGGTAAATATAGTAAAAAGTAGAACCGTAAATTTGACTGATCTGCATAGCATTTTGCTACAAATTTTACTGACAAAATAACCAAATTGCAATAAGAGAAAAAAATTCACCTTAAACACTGGCTGGTTCTTGATTTGGATTAAATTATGAAATTGCTAATGGCATTCATTAATTAAATCCCTTAGCTGTGTTCTAATGATTTGAGTTTGTTCTTGGGGCAGATTTATCCTGCTTAGGGTTAAGTGGTTCTTACAGGTAAAAAAAGTAATGGTAATGATTATTGTTTATCTGTAAAAAGAATCCATCAGCTTAACCTTTGTAGAATGCAGCATAAATAGATAAAGTCATCACTCTTTCCATGTTTTTCTTTAATTAACACACAGCAACTGAAAAATTGTATTTCGATACCACTGGGATTGAATCCCAGATCTCTCGATAAGCAGCCGAGTGCGTTTGCCTTACACTACGGTGCCAACAATCCACTGCGCTATGTGTGTTTATCTGTCAGCATCCGACTTTAAAAATCCGTAGGAATGGTCTCGGCAACTGAGACGTCTCCCTCCATCTGGTGGGGCTTAACAGCACAAGCTATTTAAGTTTTCAGCTGCTGTGTCTTAAAGAAAAATGTGGAAAGAGCGATGCCTTTGTCTATTTACATTGTCTTCACGTATTTGGAAGTTTTTCACCATTTCTCTCACCCTTTGAATGCAGTGTGATGTGTGTGTGTTCCTTTTGAAATAGCTGACTTTATTCCAAACACCAGTTTGACTGTTTTCAAGATTAAATAGTTTCAGACAGCCCAAAATTTCATTAATGCTGTTTTAAAAAGTATATTTCAGGTTGAAACTCGATATATAACTGCCATGTATCTAATATATCTGTAGCTTTTCTTACAGCATGTACATATATCATTCATTTTTTGTTTTCATGTCTTCTAAATAAATGTTCACGCTGCTATAAATGGGAGATGTACTACATACGAAATTGCAGATATGTTCGATACATGGTATTAACCTACCAAGTCGCAACTCTAAATACACTTCTTAGATTTTGAGATTACTGTGCAAAATGGAACCTCCTTGTTCTGATTTCTCAAGGAAATTTTATACAGTCCAAAGTATAACCAGATCTTCACCTGCTGCATCTTTGAATACCATGCACTGAACTTTGTTATCAAACAGCAATGCACAACAATAACAATTAACAAAGCAGATGCTGTTTATCTAAATTTAGCTGAAACATTTGCACATTTATTCCTAATCATCATTTTTGGGATGGTTTGTACAGAAAGATCAAATTTATTTATTTATTTACATGGCATACAGAGACATCAGCATAACTAGGTATGTGTGTATGTGCTTGTGCATGTGTGTGAACAGAATGTCTTCATTTTGGAAGCCAGATTAGAAAGATATCCTTAATGTTTGACATAAAGGAAACATGCTTCAGGTATGCCACAAAATTTCCCACAGTTATTTCTGTATAATGTATAAGTGGTTGTCATAGTATTGGTGTGTAAATGATTGATTAGAAAATTCTTTTTGATGTTTTATTAGAGATGTACAGTTCATTTGCAGCACTGTATTTCCTTGGAGGTAAAGAAGATAGATTAAGAAACATGACATGCACCAGCAGGAAATCTTCATTGCTATGGGATTTGCACAAAAGTTCCACTCCATCTAATCACAGAATATTGTGGAGTGTTTTGCATTTGATAGTTTTTGTCCCAAGATGTGTTTCTTTGTACATAACAGTTTACTCTTCTTTGTATTGTATTTGATAATGTGGCAAATACTTTGCCCAAGCTGTGTAGTAAAATTTATTAGCATATTCAGTTCAATTTGATTTTACTTTTGTGTGAAAAATTATTTGTTGGCATGTGAATGAAACGTAAAAGAGCTAATACTAAGTTTACTGAATTGCTATAGATGTTATTCTTTTTTAATGCTGTTTGTGATTTCTTTTCAGCATGAAAGTTCATCTTCAAATATTCCCAAAATTAGAGGAATTTGATCGACCACAGTTTCCTGGATCTCAGTCCCAATGGACAGAGAAGCTAGAATTTGTCAAATCAGATATCTATGATGGCATTCCGGTCTACAGAGTGCTCAATCGAGATGGAAACATTATAGATCCATCCCATGACCCTAAAGTAAGATAACAGTTTGCACTTTTTGTTTGCATATTACAGATTCCTTTTGACTTACTAATTAAGATTTTGTTCTAAGTGTGCATGAAATTTAGGAACTTAATATTCTGTTGGGTAAAATAAAAAGATTTGTGTTTGTGAATACCAATTATAATTTTGTGATAACTGTCAGTTGTTTGCAAAACATCCCAAATTTTTAGCAGAGTTGCAATTAGCATCACTTTATTTTGTTTTTGCATAACTTCTTGTACATGTATTACAGTATCGAACCGATTATCCGGACAAGTCTGGGCCAGCGGCAGTTTGGTTTCTGGATTTTTTTGGTTTTTAGAATCATTAAAAAAAAAGTTCCCCCTCCCCCCAAGTCGCCACTGCCATTATTTCTCTGATAAAAAGCTGTATCGTTCACGTAAATATGCTGCAGACTCCGCCCCTCTTCCGATCGCGCATTCTACAACAAGGATGAACTTATGAAACTGCGAACAAGTTATAAGAAAAAAAAAGTCTAAACAATAAAAACACTAAGAGAAAAAAAGTCTAAATTAAGAAATATGTATATAGCCAATTCTTTTTTATTTAAATTTTCTAGAATGATTATGTATTTTATCTTTAATGAGTGAGATTTGCAAACTTATCCTTATCTTTTGATTTTAATTACTTCATATGTTTTGGCTGTTCTGTTATCAACACATCTTTTATTTTATAAACAGACATGATGTGCTGTTCTGTGAAGAATTTCTTTTGTTCCATCCCTCGTATCAATTTTCTTCAGTAAGACGTATACACCTTTCAATGGAAATGTTTTCATCATCATCTCTTTCATCACTTGTACCGATACATTGTCCTCTTCATAATTCATGACCATTTGAATTATCTCACCATCAGTGAGTTTCAAAGCAACTGGAGCATCGTTGTTGATGTTCACACATTCTTCTGTACGGCCTCTTTGTCGAAGAACCTCACTTCTTCACACGACAATTCTTTTGCATAACACTATAAATCCTGTAGGATTACCTTTTCCTGCAAAATGCGGAAGCCACTGAAGTCATGTTCAACCTCTTCTTTTTTGAGTACGATTGTAGATACCCAAAAATTGTGGCAGGCATTCATCAAGGTGCTTGAGATACCAAATCCTAGGAACTCGCAATATTCAAAAGGGCATCTCTAACGTTGAATTTTTTTTGAAACTGCTTTATACCAGTTCTGTTATTGCATGCATTCAGTAACTTTCAAATAAAAGCTGATCTGTAGCAGCATTTTAATGAGCACAGTATGCCCTGATCCATCGGCTGAAGACGCAAGGTACAGTTAGCTGGCAAGTAGGCAACGCATACGTTATCCTTCATGAGAAGCTTCGCATCAGGATGCGGTGGGCAGTTATTCAAAGTTAGTAAAATTTTGCTGTCATTGGGCAAGCCAACAGACTTACAATGTGCCCTGGCTTCAGGTACAAAATGTTTTTGGAACTAATCCATGCAAAATTCTTTTGTGATCCAGGCCCATTTATTTGCTTTGTAAATCGCAGGAAGCATCTGGGCCTGGCACTTTTTCCGATCACCAACAATTTGCATTTGTGAGTTCCAGTTGCGTTGGCCCATGCAAGACCTGTGAGTCGCTCTTTGGGATCCTTAACATCAGAGGGGGCCATCTCTTCTACTGTAATAAATGTTTTCCTTGGGATGTATCTCCAAAACAGGAAAGTTTTGTTTGCATTACAGATCTGTTCTGGTGATAACTTTTCATTCAAAATCATATCTGCAAATTCTTCCACAAAAATCTCTGCAATTGTGGTCAGCAGAAACCTTTTCGCCACAAATATTCAGAAATCGTAAACCATAATGCTTTTAAATTTGTTGAACCAACCTGCTGAATAATCACAAGATGTTTGAATTGAGAGTTCCTCGTGAAAAACTCTGGCCTGGGCCATGATTATGGAGCGATCCAGAGGTACCCTTTTGCTACGCTGCTGCATTATCCATTCCATTAAAACCTTGTCTACCTTTGATTGATGTATAGTTTTTTTGCTGGCTCATTAGACTAGGTACATCACTGTCTGCCTTTTGTTTTATATATCACTAAGCTGTTCTCTGGGATTCAGAGGTTAGCCCCACAAAGACAAAACAAACTACCAGATAATTTTTAACTGATTATTTACTTACTGTTGCTGTATCAAACTTATCCATTTACAGCGATCTTGATATACAACTCAGGCTTCACTGACACCCATCACACAATGCACACAAGATCTTCACACTCATGATCTTTTTCTCATGCCGACACTCCTTAATCTGATCCTCCCATGACTTCCTTAGCCTTCCTCTGCCTTTCCTTCCTGCCACTTGGGCTAAAAAGATTTTCTTAGTAAGCATCTTGTCACTCATTCTTTCAACATGGCCAAACCACCGAAGCATATTAGTCTCCACCTTGCTAACAACATTTTGCTTCACATTACACAACTGCAACACATCTTCATTCCTCACACAATCAGACCGTGTCTTGCCCCCCCCCCCCAATATAAATAACGCATTTCTCCAACACACAAACAACTCCTATGTTTCTTCTGTAATACCCAGGTTTCACTACCATACATCAGAGTAAGAACAATTACTGTTTCATACGCAGCCATGCAGGACTCTCTTGAGAACCCATCATTCCTGTGAAAACCTCCCTAAGCAACTACGACTTTCAATGAAGAATTCACTCACCTACTAATTTCATCATCCAATTTGTTCTCTCTGTTAAACATGTTTCTTAAATACACAAACTCATTCACTTGGTCTATCACTGTGCCATTTTGACTTATATTACATTCAGTGATAACAGTTCCTCGCTCAAAAACCATAACTTTGGTTTTTATCTTGTTTATACCCAATTGATAACAACGGCACACACAACAGCAACTAGAGTCTCTGTAAATTTTGGAGAGGTGCAAGCTAGTTCTGCGTGACATTGGCAAAAAGACCCCAACTCACTGGGTTTTGTTCCAGAATCCTTAGGTTGAATGACCAACTGGAACCCTCAGCTGTGGGCTAATCCCCACACTGATGTACTTACCTGATTAAATAGACAAAAAGAAATATTAAGAATGACTCAAGTGTGGGATATGGTGGACCTACCACACTTGAGAAGGAGGGTCCACCACAGAATCGACCTGGACTTTCCAAATGGCGTATGAGAAAGAGATCTCGGCTGAGTGAATGTAAGATTGGTGTATGGAATACTAGAGGTATAAATGGCAAGATGAGTGAGGTGATTGAGCAGATGAATAAGTATAGACTGGATGTGCTGTGTGTACGTGAAACCAAAAAGAAGGAAATTGGGGTAGAAGAAGTGAATGGCACGCTGAGTGTGTGGTCTGGAGTATTGGATAATGTGAGAGGACAGGCTGGTGTAGGTGTGATTTTAAGTGAAAAGATGAAGAACAACTTGATTCACTATAGTTGTGTAAGTGAGAAAATTCTCTGGATTCGTTTAAAAGTGAAACTTCAGAGAATTGTAATTGTTGTAGTGTCTGCTCCTTGTGACTCGGAACCTTCTGATGAGAAGGAAGATTTCTGGAATGAGCTAAAAGCTGTTTTGAGCCAGTTTGGTGCTAAAGAAAAAGTTATAATAGCAGGGGATTTCAATGCTAGAGTAGGTGTGCAGAATGCAATTTCTGACAATGTTCTGGGTAAGTTTAATGATCCTTGTGTGAATGATAATGGTGAAAGATTAATTGAACTCTGCATTGAGAGTGGTTTGTGTGTATCTAATACATTTTTCAACCACAAGTATATCCACACATATACTTGGGAAAATCGTACTCTTGGTCAAAAGAGTGTGATAGATTTTGTTGTTTACGATCAGCGTTTGAAACACTTAGTTGTTGACACCCGTGTGATGAGAGGTGCGGATGTTGGTTCTGATCATTACTTGGTAGTGTCATGAGTGAAACTTACTGTTGGTTGGAGGAAAAGGAATAGGAAGAGACCCAGGATAGAAAGAATAAAGGATGATAGGCTCCTTGAAGATCATCAGCAGTATTCTGACTTACTCAGAGAACGACTGAAGGAGCTGAAGTCTGGTGAGAGGGATGTAGAAAAGAAGTGGGAATGTTTTAAGAACTGTGTTGTCACTGCTGCTAAAGAGGTCTGTGGCACCGTAATAGTGGGTAACAATAGAGGTGATGCTTGGTGGAATAGTGAGATTGAAGAGGCAGTAAAGAGAAAGAAGGAAGCCTATTTGGGGATGTTGCAAGGTAGAGTCTTTGTGGATGAATATCGCTGTAAGAAGCGTGAAGCTGCTAAGCTGGTTCACCACGGTAAGGCAAAAGATAGGAAGGAGAAAGTGGAAAGGCATGAACTGGCTTTTTGGAAAGATAGGAAGTCCTTCTGGAAGTACATGAGACTCAGGAAAAATAGGGGAAACAAAGTTGTAATTTGTGTGAAGAATGAGATTGGGGAAATGATATGGGAGCCCAATGAGTTAAGTGACAGATGGAGTGAATACTTCTGTGAGTTATTAGATCAGGAAAGCAAAGATGATTCTGAGACAGACGCAGATGATGTCACAATGAGGGATGAAAGCACCGGAGGGATCTCAAGAGAAGAAGTGTGTAAAGCTCTAAAATCTCTTCAGAATGGTAAGGCTCCAGGAGTTGATGGCTTAACTGCAGAGATGTTGAAATATGGTGGTGACTCTATAATTGACTGGTTAACTGAAATTTGCCAGTTGTGCTGGGAGTTAGGAATGGTCCCTCAGGATTGGAAGGATGCTATCATTGTTCCCTTGTATAAGGGAAAAGGTGATCAGACTGAATGCAAGAACTATAGTGGTATTAGCCTACTGAGTGTGCCAGGGAAAGTGTTTGGTAAGGTTGTTATTGAAAAAGTACGGGTTCTTACATCAGAGAAAGTGTGGGATGTTCAGAGTGGTTTTATGCCTGGTAAAGGCTGCACTAACCAGATTTTTGCATTACGCACGATGATTGAAAAGTATCTGGCTGTTGGTAGGAAAGTTTTTACTGCCTTCATAGATTTAGAGAAAGCTTACGACCGAGTCAATAGGACACTTTTGTGGAAGGTATTGAATGAATATGGTATTACTGGGAATCTACTTAATAGTGTAAAAGCCATGTATGCTGGTAGTAGAGCTTGTGTACGAGTGAATGGTGTTTTATCAAAATGGCTTTCCATTGGTGCAGGAGTTAGACAAGGTTGTGTAATGTCACCATGGCTGTTTAATATATTTATGGACGCATGCATGCGTGAGGCCAAAATAGATAATAGTGGTTTATGTTTTGGGGATATCCGTGTGTGCAGATTGCTGTATGCTGATGACACTGTCCTGTTGGCAGAGAGCAAAAGTGAGTTGTAGAGTATGTTGACTCGGATGCACGAAGTTTGCATGAAATTCAAACGGAGTATAAATAAGGGAAAAACCAAAGTTATGGTGTTTGAGAGAGGATTGGGTAGCACTGAATGTAATGTAAGTATAAATGGCACTGTGATTGACCAGGTGAGTGAGTTTGTGTATTTAGGAAGCTTGTTTGACAGAGAGAACAAGTTGGATGGTGAAATCAGTAGGCGAGTGAATTCTTCTTTGAAAGTCATAGCTGCTCTTGGAGGTTTTCACAGGAATGATGGGTTCTCTAGAGAGTCCAGCATGGCTGTGTATGAAACAGTAATTGTTCCTTCTCTGATGTATGGCAGTGAAACCTGGGTACTGCAGAAGAAACATAGGAGTCTTTTGTGTGCTGGAGAAATGCGTTACTTACGTGGGGTTTGTGGCAAGACACGATCTGATTGTGTGAGGAATGAAGATGTATTGCAGTTGTGTGATGTAAAGCAAAATGTTTTTAGCAAGGTGGAGATCAATATGCTTCGTTGGTTTGGCCATATTGAAAGAATGAGTGATGAAATGCTTACTAAGAAAATATTTTTAGCCCAAGTGGCAGGAAGGAAAGGCAGAGGAAGGCCAAGGAAGACATGGGTGGATCAGATTCAGGAGTGTCTGCATGAGAAAAAGATTATGAGTATGAAGTATAAAAGATCTTGTGTACGGCGTGTTATGGATATCAGTGACGCACGAGTTTCTTCTTCCGAAGAAACTCGTGCTTGAGGAATGATGGGTTCTCTAGAGAGTCCAGCATGGCTGTGTATGAAACAGTAATTGTTCCTACTCTGATGTATGGCAGTGAAACCTGGGTACTTCAGAAGAAACATAGGAGTCATTTGTGTGCTGCAGAAATGCGTTACTTACGTGGGGTTTGTGGCAAGACACGATCTGATTGTGTGAGGAATGAAGATGTATTGCAGTTCCGTGATGTAAAGCAAAATGTTGTTAGCAAGGTGGAGATCAATATGCTTCGGTGGTTTGGTCATGTTGAAAGAATGAGTGATGAGATGATTACTAAGAAAATCTTTTTAGCTCAAGTGGCAGGAAGGAAAGGCAGAGGAAGGCCAAGGAAGACATGGGTGGATCGGATTCAGGAGTGTCTGCATGAGAAAAAGATTATGAGTATGAAGTATAAAAGATCTTGTGTACGGCGTGTTATGGATATCAGTGAAGCACGAGTTGTATGTCAAGATCGCTGTAAATGGTGAAGTTTGATACGACAACAATAAGTAAAAATATCTGGAAGTTTGTATTTCTTTTTGGAGCTAACCTCTGAATCTCAGACAACAGCTTAGTGATATGTATGTATGTATGTATGTATGTTGAATTTCACGCAAACTTCGTACATCCACGACATTATACCCTGCAAATAACTTTTGCTCTCTGCCAGCAGGACACTGTCATCAGCATACAGCAATATGTACACACAAATATCACCAAGACATAAACCAGTATTATCTATTTTGGCATCATGCATGCATGCATCCATAAATATATTAAAGAGTCATGGTGACATTATGCAACCTTGCCTGACTCCTTCACCAATAGAAAACCATTTTTATAAAACACCATTCACTTGTACACAAGCTCTACTGCCAGCATACAAGACTTTTACACTATTAAGTTGATTCCCAGTAACACCATATTCATGCAATACCTTCCACAGAAGTGTCGTATTTACTTTGTCACAAGCTTTCTCTAAATCTATGAAGGCAGCAAAAACTTTCTTACCAACAGCCAGATACTTTTCAATCATCATACGAAATGCAAAATTTGGTTAGTGCAACCTTTACCAGGCATAAAATCACTCTGAACATCCCACACTTTCTCTTATGTAAGATCCCATACTTTTTCAATAACGACCTTACCAAACACTTTCCCTGGCACACTCAGTAGGCTAATACAACGAGAGTTCTTGCAGTCAGTCTGATTCCCTTTTCCCTTATACAAGGGAACAATGATAGCATCATTCCAATCCCGAGGGACCATTCCTAACTCCCAGCACAACTGGCAAATTTCAGTTAACCAGTCAATTACAGAGTTGCCACCATATTTCAACATCTCGGCAGTTGTGGCATCAACTGCTAGAACCTTACCATTCTGAAGAGATTTTAGAGCTTTACACACCTCTTCTCTTGAGATCTCTCCTGTGCTTACAGCCTTCATTGTGGCATCATCTGCTTCTGCCTCAGAATCACATTTGCTTTCCTGATCTAATAACTCACAGAAGTGTTCACCGAATTTTTCACTTAACTCATTGGGCTCCCATATCAGTTCCCTGATCTTATTCTTCACACAACATACAATTTTGTTTCCCCTATGCCACACTTCCGGTTTTGAAAATTTCCCCCCTATTTTCAAGCTGAAATACAAGTTTTTATGCAGTAAAATGTTATTTAATGATAAGGAAATAGCTTTTACTGCATAAATATTTGTATTTTAGCTTGAAATACAAGCATTTATGCAGTAAAATGGACCAAGGCAACATCGCAAGAAGAGGGAAATTACAATTACGGAAAAAATCCACTCCATTGACCTTCCATTTTCGAAAGGTTCGTAACAATGAATTCCGTTCTGCGATCACCCCATCGCCACCAACTCCTCAAAAATTTCTGTTACTTTTGCATTGATCTTGCAAATGACCAAAATAATAACGAAAAGGGAGGAATTCCTTGAATTCGTGAAAGAAAAAGAAGGTCACGAGGAAATTTTCGTGGTGTCTAACTTTTGTTTTCGCAAATTGTTGCCTACAGTTTCAAGATGAAATACAAACATTTATGCAATAAAATTTCATTTAATAAGACTACCAGACACAAAGGCAACATCGGGAGAGAGAAATTATGATTATGGCAAAAAATTTCACTCCATTTAAGTACAGTTTTTGGAAGTTTTGAAACACGAAATACCGTCCCCAGATGAACCCCCCCCCCATTATCTTCACTTTTACAGTGCTTTAAAGTTACATTTAACAAGAGTACTGGACATAAACCCAACATCGGGAGAAAAAAATTATGATTACGGGAAAAATTTTTACTCCATTGAACTACCATTTTCGAAAGTTTTGAAACAGGAAATACCATCCCCAGACGGTATTTTGTGTTATTTCGTAATAAAAAAAACAAAGCAAAAAAAAAAACCCCAACAAAATAACAAAATGAAAATTCATAGAATCCGTAGTTGACTGTTAGTTCCGTAGTCAAACAACTAAATCCGTAGAAACTACAGACATTCTCCATAGTAGTTGGCAGGTATGTGCAGGCTTTCAGCGAACACTCATTCAAAATAAAAAGAAATGTCTAACTTCTAAAGTTTTCATCAGATTTTGATGAAATTTCACATTAGAGTTTATTTTAACGTGTCTTGGTTACTGTAAAATTTGCATTTGGTTATTTTAAAAATTGGAGAATTTTTTTTTATTAAAATTTCTCCCAGTATGACTTCCGCAACGCAGGCCGGCAAGGAAGTTATTCATTGTCAAAGGGAAGTAGCTTTCATCCCCCCCCCCCAAACTAACGAACCTCATTCCCCAACCATGACCCATCAACCTTTGGCGAATTCTTTGTGATCGAAAACCGATGCAACACCCTTGCCTTTTTTATAACTTTTTGTTTTCTTTTCTGCTGTTCAAGCAGAATAGCTTCCAAGTGCGTGCGACTTCCAGGCAACTAAAATTTTGTGCCATTTCATGTGATTTCCGTGCATTTGGAGTAAACATTTTCAAAAATGTGTGAGTTCCTTACAAGTTTTTTAAAAAAATTCCGTATAGCACATTCAATAACATTAAATAAATTATTATTTTTTTCCCGTACAGGTCACCAGAATTGGTGATTTAATCAAACATTTTTAGTCGCGACGACAATGAAATTTATCGCCACTGGCGACTGTGAGTCTGGATCTTTAATTTGGAAGTGAAGCTACAGAGAATAGTAATTCTAGTTGTGAATGCTTCCTGTGATTCTTAACCTTGTGATAAGGAAGATGATTTCTAAAATGATTTGAAAGTTTTGGGCTTATTTCCAGAAAAGGATTTTTGAATGCAAGAAAACTTTGAGCCAGTTTGGTACTAAAGAAAAAATTATTCTAGCAGGACATTTCAGTGCTAGAGTAGGTGTTCAGAATAAGATTTCAGACAACATTCTGAGTAAAGCTAATGATGCTGGTGTGAATGATAATGGTGAAAGATTAATTGAACTTTGCATTGAAAATGGGTTGCCTATATCCAATATGTTTTTTTACCACTAGTGTATCCACACGCAAATATACATGAAAGAATTGTACTAAGTAAGAACACACACATGCACTTTGGCTTCGTCAAAAATTTTTGCCTCCAATTTATGATTATGGAAGAAATGTCCACTCCATCCAAACTTTCGGTTTTGGAAAATATTCCTCCATTTTAAATCTTAAATATAAGCATTTATGTAGAACTTGTGGCCTCTAGGGAAATTCCATCTTGCACTACGACTAAAATGAACAGCCATCATATTCTTAACACTTTATTTGAACACACAGCACAAGTAACACAAGACAATAATTAACAACTTAAATGGATTCATTCTGCACAATGAACAAAAACCAATGACCAACTCCTCTCATCACTTTTTCTCTTCTGGTCTCTGGGTGTCATCTCTTCTCTGCAACTAGTACGCAGATGTGTACAGTGTGCTGTGCCGCCATCTATGAGGCAGAATTGTCATTACAAGTAGTTAGTCTTATCTGAATAAGTGGAAATCCTCCATTTATGTAATGAAATTGTACAGTTTACCACGCATATGGGCAGAGGAAATATCGTCAGAAAAAGAATTTAAGATTATGAGGCTATGTCTAACTTCTGTTTTCAAAAATTGTTGCCTCCATTTTCAAACTGAAACACAATGGAGTAAAATGTAAATTGACAACACTAGAAAAAGGAAACATAGAAGAAAAAGAAAAATAATGTTGAGAGAGAAATCTTCATTTTGTCTCACTTTTGTTTCCAAAAAGTTTTAAAAGACTGAATTCTGTCCTAAGACAAAAAATTTGCATCCATGATCGTGAGTCTGCAAAAGAAGATTTAAATGGGTTCAGGGGATATCGTTTTTGTGTACAGAACCAAAATAAAATCTGCAATGTACGTCACTTGTTGCTGTGATTCTTCAATCTTCAACGGGGGTGTCGTGAAGAATATTGTTACTCTGAATTGTTCAGTGAGTGCATTGAATGCATGTGAGAGTGATGTAGAAAATTAATGGACATGTTTTAAGAACTGTGTTAGCACTGTTACTGAAGAGGTTTGTGGTACTGCAACAGTGGAGGGCATTAAAGGTGATATGTAGTGGAACAGTGAGATTAAAGAAGCAGTAAAGAAAAAGAAAGTTATCTGGGGAGGGTTGTAATGTAGAGTCATCAAGTTCGAATGTTTCTGCAAAACCATGATGCAGCAAACCAGGTTCACCATGGAATAACCTTACATTTTGAGAGTTTGGAAAGCATTATATTTATTGAAATAAAATTGCACAGATTTTTAAAATGAGCCTCTTTAAATTCTTCAAAAATCTGACTTGCTATCAGGAATTTCCAAATAGTTTTTTGTAATAGAGATCTCCACGGTCCTTAATTTGGAAAGACCTCCCAAGCCCAAATTTTTTTACGTGCCTGGCTCAGAATTTCCTGTTTGTGGTCCAGCCTGACCCTTTTCAAACTTTTATTACATATTCTCCCTCCACTTTTTGCAAATAAGGCAACAGCTTTACCTAGAACATGGATCTTGAACCTGTGGCCTGTGGAACACTTCTTAATAGCCTGTGAGACACAAAAGATATTCTAAAATTGAAAAAAAAAAAAATGAATAAATTTACAAAATAGAAAAATGAATATCCAGATACATTGGGTACATGGACTTTGAATTCCCAGACCTGCTGTGAGCTATGCTATGATAAATTATATAATTAAAAATTTTAAAGAGTGCTAAAAAATGTAGGCATCAGTTAAACCTACTTTGCACTTCTTTTTAACATAGATATCATGCTAATTGCATCATTTCTTTTTCCTGGAGTTAAGTTTTAGGAATCAGAATCTCTGAAACAATCAATATCCATAATAAATAGTACATGCATTTTTACTCTTCCTTTTCATGTGGCCAATGAGTCCTGTTTCGTTTTGCCTCTTGGCCATCTATTCAGAAAAGGTTTAAGACTCTGTTCTTTAGAAAAACAAAGCTGCTGTACTAAACTGCCTCAGTTGTAAAGGAAGTGTTACACTAAGAGTCATGCCATTTCTCATATGAATTCCTCCCTCAGATGAGGTTTAGATCTGAATACATTCTTCTGTTACCAATGTAATCATGTTTTCTCTTCTACCCAGATATGTAAAAAATTACTTTAAACTTCCTCATCTTTATTGTATCTACCTGATTAAAAAGACAAAAAGAAATATTAAAAATGACTCAAGTGTGGGATATGGGGGACCTACCACGCTTGAGAAGGATGGTCCACCACGGAATCGATCTGGACTTTCAAAACAGCATATGAGAAAGAGATCTCAGCTGAGTGAATGTAAGATTGATGTATGGAATACTAGATGTATAAATGGCAAGATGAATAACGTGATTGAGGAGATGAATAAGTATAGACTGGATGTGCTGTGTGTAAGTGAAACCAAAAAGAAGGAAATTGGGGTAGAAGAAGTGAATGGCACGGTGAGTGTGTGGTCTGGAGTATTAGATAATGTGAGAGGACAGGCTGGTGTAGGTGTGATTTTAAGTGAAAAGATGAAGAACAACTTGATTCACTGTAGTTGCGTAAGTGAGAGAATTACCTGGATTCTTTTGAAAGTGAAACTTTAGAGAATTGTAATTGTTATAGTGTATGCTCCTTGTGACTCGGAACTTTCTGATAAGAAGGAAGATTTCTGGAATGAGCTAAAAGCTGTTTTGAGCCAGTTTGGTGCTAAAGAAAAAGTTATAATAGCAGGGGATTTCAATGCTAGAGTAGGTGTGCAGAATGCAATTTCTGACAATGTTCTGGGTAAGTTTAATGATCCTTGTGTGAATGATAATGGTGAAAGATTAATTGAACTCTGCATTGAGAATGGTTTGTGTGTATCTAATACATTTTTCAACCACAAGTATATTCACAAAAATACTTGTGAAAATCGTACTCTTAGTCGAAAGAGTGTGATAGATTTTGTTGTCTGTGATCAGCATCTGAAACACTTAGTTTGTGACACCCGTGTGATGAGAGGTGCGGATGTTAATTCTGATCATTACTTGGTAATGTCACGAGTGAAACTTAATGTTGGTTGGAGGAAAAGGAATAGGAAGAGACCCAGGATAGAAAGAATAAAGGATGATAGGCCCTTCCTTGAAGATCATCAGCGGTATTCTGACTTACTCAGAGAACGACTGAAGGAGCTGAAGTCTGGTGAGAGGGATGTAGAAAAGAAGTGGGAATGTTTTGAGAACTGTGTTGTCGCTGTTGATAAAGAAATCTGTGGCACCACAATAGTGGGTAACAATAGAGGTGATGCTTGGTGAAATAGTGAGATTGAAGAGGCAGTAAAGAGAAATAAGGAAGCTTATTTGGTGATGTTGCAAGGTAGAGTTTCTGTGGATGAATATCTCTGTAAGAAGCATAAGCTGCTAAGCTGGTTTGCCAGAGTAAGGCAAAAGATAGGAAGGAGAAGGTGGAAAGCCATGAACTGGCCTTTTGGAAAGATAGGAAGTCTTTCTGGAAGTACATGAGACTCAGGAAAAATAGGGGAAACAAAGTTGTAAGTTGTTTGAAGAATGAGATCAGGGAAATGATATGGGAGCCCAATGAGTTAAGTGAAAGATGGGGTGAATACTTCTGTGAGTTATTAGATCAGGAAAGCAAAGATGATTCTGAGACAGACACAGATTCTGTCATAGTGAGGGATGGAAGAACAGGAGGGATCTCAAGAAAAGAAGTGTGTAAAGCTCTAAAATCTCTTCAGAATGGTAAGGCTCCAGGAGTTGATGGCATAACTGCCGAGATGTTGAAATATGCTGGTGACTCTGTAATTGACTGGTTAACTGAAATTTAGCAGTTGTGCTGGGAGTTAGGAATGGTCCCTCGGGATTGGAAGGATGCTATTGTTGTTCCCTTGTGTAAGGGAAATGTTGATCAGACTGAATGCAAGAACTATCGTGGTGTTAGCCTACTAAGTGTGCCAGGGAAAGTGTTTGGTAAGGTTGTTACTGAAAAAGTATGGGTCTTACATGAGAGAAAGTGTGGGATGTTCAGAGTTGTTTTATGCCTGGTAAAGGCTGCACTAACCAGATTTTTGCATTACGCACGATGATTGAAAAGTATCTGGCTGTTGGTAAGAAAGTTTTTGCTGCCTTCATAGATTTAGAGAAAGCTTACGACCAAGTAAATAGGACACTTTTGTGGAAGGTATTGCATGAATATGGTGTTACTGGGAATCTACTTAATAGTGTAAAAGCCATGTATGCTGGTAGTAGAGCTTGTGTACGAGTGAATGGTGTTTTATCAAAATGGCTTTCCATTGGTGCAGGAGTTAGACAAGGTTGTGTAACAGCACCATGGCTGTTTAATATATTTATGGATGCATGCATGCGTGATGCCAAAATAAATAATAGTGATTTATGTCTTGGTGATATCCGTGTGTGCAGATTGCTGTATGCTGATGACAGTGTCCTGCTGGCAGAGAGCAAAAGTTATTTGCAGCATGTATTGTCTCAGATTTACGAAGTTTGCATGAAATTCAAACTGGGTATAAATAAGGGAAAACCCGAAGTTATGGTGTTTGAGAGAGGAACTGGTAGCACTGAATGTAATGTAAGTATAAATGGCACTGTGATTGACCAGGTGAGTGAGTTTGTGTATTTAGGAAACATGTTTGACAGAGAGAACAAATTGGAAGGGAAATTAGTAGGTGAGTGAATTCTTGATTGAAAGTCATAGCTGCTTTGGTAGGTTTTCACAGGAATGATGGGTTCTCAAGCGAGTCCCGCATGGCTGTGTATGAAACTGTAATTGTTCCTACACTGATGTATGGCTGTGAAACCTGGGTACTACAGGAGAAACATAGGAGTCATTTGTGTGCTGGAGAAATGTGTTACTTAACAGGGAGTTTGTTGCAAGACATGGTCTGATAGTGTGAGGAATGAAGATGTGTTGCAGTTGTGTGATGTGAAGCAAAATGTTGTTAGCAAGGTGGAGGCCAATATGCTTCGGTGGTTTGGTCATGTTGAAAGAATGAGTGGTGAGATGATTACTAAGAAAATCTTTTTAGCCCAAGTGGCAGGAAGGAAAGACAGAGGAAGGCCAAGGAAGACATGGGTGGATCAGATTCAGGAGTGTCTGCATTAGAAAAAGATGATGAGTATGAAGTATAAAAGATCTTGTGTACGGCGTGTAATGGATATCAGTGAAGCCAGAGTTGTATGTCAAGATCACTGTAAATGGAGAAGTTTGATACGACAACAGTAAGTAAAAATGTCTGGTAGTTTGTATTTCTTTTTGGAGCTAACCTCTGAATCTCAGAGAACAGCTTAGTGATATGATATGATATGATATATGATGATGATATGATGTTTATTGCAGCAACAAATCACATCAGAAGCTTGTTTTAGTTTCATGCAGCTGAAAAGCCTGTTAACATTTCTGGGGAAAAAAAAAATATATGTTTCAGTTGCTACTGCAGCATTTTCCAGAAAGTTCATGACTTTGCATTTCTATAACAATGATACCAAAGGCAGTTGCAAGAACAGACCTGCACTTGCTATGAAAACACAGGAGCTTGTACCCCCTCCCCAAAGGTGGGTTTGACTTGCTTCCTTTTTGGGAGCAAAAAATTCTGTGGTCTCATTTGAAATGGGATTAGCAGCAGTTATTCCCATTGTACTGAAAATTGTACACTGGTTTAAAGAATGTTTCATAATTTATATTTTTCAGTGACTTGCATAATAAAGCCAATCCTTGAACTTAAAAAAAAAAAAAAAAAAAAGAATTTCTTCGTAACAATTCCAAATTTACTGGTAAAATCATCATTAGCCATGTTCGAGCAACGCGTGGAATCCAAAATCGCTGTTACGTCATAGTTTTGATTACCATGTCACCATATCTAAACAACTTGTCTCCCTTTCTGTAGAAACACCATAGAGGTTGCTAGTGCTGTCAAGAGCTTTCTCTTAGTCTCCCCTTTTTCCCATGCTTATGATAGTTTTTGTTTTGGCTTTTGCTGTGCATTCACTTGTAAACAAATAATTCAAATTGAACTGATTGTAACAGTGATTTTCAGGGTGCGCACGCGTGCTTGAAAACCTGGAAAGTCCTGGAAAATCATGATTACGTTTTCAAGGCCTGGAATATCCTGGAAAAACGGTATTTTTTTAATGCTGTCTTGAAAAGCCTTGAAATTTGAAATTAGTGCTTAAAAAAAATGCCCTTTTAGGAAATCGTGTTACTGACTGTTACCCCTTAATTTTTTTAAGTTCCTCTCCTCTGTTCTCAAAGAAACCGCCGGCTACAGTGGTGTTTCGGATGTGCCCAAATCCTAATTTGGCTGGGGGGGAAGCACTACTTCCAGTGCAATAAAATTGGATGATTACTAGCAGGTCTGTTAGGGAAGGGGAGCTTGATGCATTCTCTAGCTCTGAGCTTGATGTCCGTCCGACAACTACTGAGAACAACAGAAGGGGAAAGAAGAGACATTTAGCATTTGCAAGGCGGTCGCGTGTTTACCAAGTCAGCTGGCATCCACCAGTGAAGAGTATGCCTGAACAACACATTCATCTGCTCCTTGTTTATTGCATTAAGACGCTTGCTTCCGGCCCACCCCTCAAGAGACTTCGGCTACTTATGATAAAAAATAAGAAAACTATCTTTGCGAATTTTTCACAAAAGTGGCTGAAATTTTTACATTTACTATAATTGGATTACAGAAGCTCACTCCCAAAATTCCATTTGAATCGGTTTAAAACTTAAAAAGTTAGCATTGGAAATTTTTATTATGTGTGCCTCTTTAGACAGTGAGCCTTGAGCAGAAAGTGTGTTACCATAGCAACGGTTGATTGACAGCTGGGAGCGCTGATCCGAAGCCCTTGGTTGGGAAGAAAGCAAACACCTGTTTATCACTTCCACGGCTCAAAAGGACTAAGATATTTTCAGAAATCCATTTTCCGGAATTTTGAAAATAACACAGTAAAATTTTTACAGTGGTTAAAATACATCACAATAAAGTTCTAGTGCAAATTTCGCCGAATTCCGTTTGAAACTTTAGCAGATGCAAAAAAAAAAAAAAAAAAATCTTCCGTTGCAAAATCGGATTCAAAAAAAAGAAACGGCAATTATAAATTACGGGAAAAGCAAGCAAATTATTTTTTTTAGATGCCATGGTTTATTTAAACAGAGTGATCCTTAAATTTTGTTTCTGTGATGATATGGACTCTATTTTAATTACAAACATACATTTTTATTCAGATGTCTGAGCTACTGTTTTAATAAAAAAATCTATAATTAAAAAGTTTTCAATGGATTTAGGCGAAATTCAGCAGATAATCGTATTTTAGTAAATTGCAATGTTATGACGTAAATTTGGTCATTTTGTCGAAAATTGGTCAACATTTTTTTTTTTTTTACGTTTTCTCCTATAGTTATTAGGGTGAAGGAGGAAGACACTTCAGTGAGCTGCAGGTGGTGATTTATGGCGATGTGCCAAATGAAAAGAAGCCGTTCCATCAGGACATTCCAGAGGTTGAGTGTGCGTGGACGCGTGCTCCTGCTGTTTGAACTTAATCGGAATGTTTTCGGGAGGGGGAGAAATATCCGTTTCAGCTTTACAGCTTTCAGGCTCCTTTTTTTTTTTCTTGGTAATAAATAAAAACCATAGTTGCTGCATTCACCATTGATCCATATTCGCATTTCTTGAATATAAACAGCAGACAATCGGAAACATGGTGTTGGGTGGGTCTTGATGTTCTTCATTTGTATCTGCTGAATTTTGTTCTGTGGGAATACGGAATGAGTTATACTGTGAATACATACAAAACTACATATTTTTGAGCTGAAAAAATATGTCTACTTGTACACAGTAGCTAACGTGTGAACTCAGACGAAGACAATCAGACATATGGACGTCTGATTCCATAAAAAAATCAACCCATTTTATTATACAAGACAGGTAAAAAAGAAATAACATTACATGTTTTTAAACATTATAAAGGAAAGCGGATTTTTGAAACACCATGACTTGATGATATTAATTTCTGAAAGTTTTTTTTTTTTCGATTTTAATTTCTGAAATCTTTTTTTTTTTTTTTTTTCGATTACAATACACTGTTGTAACATGATACCTGTGTGTTGTATCCCTTAGTTGTATGGCCGATTTTCAGTTGGGCGATATCCGCGATCGTAAGTGGTAGTTACATTGCTATTGTTGATGATTGACAAGATAAATACTGGAGGAATGTTGCATAAAGTAAAAAAAAAATCGCCCCCTCCTCCCCCTTCGAACTTTTATGCGGTTATCATAGCTGATCAACCATTTCATTTCATGAACATCAGCACATTTCAATCATTTGACCATTGGGGGTCTGACGGAATTCAGCAGTGCTTAAGCGCCTAGCGCAACGAGAACATGCTAATTATGGGCAGTTCTATTCCCCTTCCCCCCTATCATCCCTAATAATTGAGAGCGCATACTGTAGTTTCAAATATTCTGTGTATGAGCTAGTTTTCACGCTGTTGGTTATGTTTTTATTTTAGAAATTACTAACCCTTTCGAACTGTAGGTTGCAGAAACGTTTATGCTTTGGTTTTTTCCATTTGTCCGTACGATAATTCACGTAAAAGGGGTTGGATTTTGGCGAAATTTTAGTATGCTGAACAGTACAACCTAGGAACCTACCCTGTTGAAAATGGTCGAAATTAAATTCAAAGGCATAGATATAAGAGCAGTATTCATTCTCCAAGCTTGAAGCCCTATGTCCACTCTCCAGCTGGGTAAGTATGAAAGATTTGAGACTTGGAGGAGGAGACCCAGTACAAAGTTTTGCTTCCCTCAGGCACTAAGTGTTTGTTAACATTTCCTTTCCTCTGGTTTGGAGCCCAGCTGTAAGAGGTGATGCTTTGTAACAGACTTTTAGCACAACACTCTGTCTACTGATTGGCATACTCCCGAATCATTTCTTGAGGTGCATAGTGATTCCGTGGCTTATGCTTTTTGATTTAACATAACTGTACTACAATTGGATGAAATTTTCCTCAAGTCTGGAACATATTCTGTCTAGTAATTAAGATTTTCATTGCCTTCAAAAGTCACATCCCAATATGCATCCACCAGTGGCAGTCATTGGGAATGTTAAAAAGAAAAAAAAATCATTCCCATGTATGGATTGGAAACACTTTTTATCAGAGCTAGAATCCACCTGTGGGCATAACAGGCACATGCCCCATTTCAAAAAAAAAAAGGGGGGGGGTGAGTAAATAGATAAGTGCTTTGCTTTGTCTCACGTTTCTTGTTTTCAGACATCACACTTTTTCACTTATGGATTTGCAACTCCACATTTTGTCTTACATTGGCCCGAACTTTTCAGTGATCCACACAGCAGTACTTCAGAACTGCTGTTTGTGATGTACTCTGACAGGCAAGCACCCCATCTCCCCCTTATGGGTCCTCCATGTTTTACCACCGTGTTTTTTTTGGAGGAAATAAATCTCAGAGATTTTTTTACCAGTCCTCTGTTAGACGTGCGCCCTCCCCATTCTTAAATTCTGAATCTGCCCTCACTTTATTTTATAATAATTTCAGTTGTTATCAATAATAGTCTGATTACATGGAAGATAGTGCAGAATAGTGATGCAGCTAAAATGACTGATTGAATTAATCATTTTCTGATTGAGGGAAAGGATTTTCTGAATAGCCTTGTGGTAATTGCATCATGATTCAATTTAGCATTATTGGGTAATTTGCCAATTAAAAACATTAAAAAGAAATGTAATGGGTAAAAAAGCACACTCATCCATTTGTATCTTTCGTCATTTTTATTACTTAAAACTGAAATTGCTTTTAAAAACTAATTTGAGCATGATACTGTAAAGCGTAGTAATCATCCTGGAATTTTTTGTATATGGCCTGGAAAAGGCCTGGAAAGTCCTTGAATTTTTTCCCCAAAAAGAGTACGAACCCTGGATTTTGTCACTGTTAACAAGTGAGATGGTGACTCACCGTTCCATTACTGCTCCATCACCCCTGTTGTAAACAGTGATTTTGTCACTTTTACAAGTAAGATGGTGAATCGCAGTTTCAGTTTCTTTGTTGCTCTGTCACTGCTGTCATAAACTTTGATTTTGTCACTGTTTAAAGTCATCACCGTTACTTCTGTGGAACTGTCACTGTTGTCACTGTGACCAGAAAATCACTTATAAGTTCATCTGTTAGATAAAGCTAAATATTCAGTGAAACAACAACATGATCAAGATCTGGAGAAAGAAATCTCAAGAAACAAAGTAAAATGAAAGGGCTTCATATTTATGGCTGTCTTCCAGCTTTGACGGAGAAAGTTATCATTCAATCATATTCAAAAATAAATGGGCAGCTGCCCACACATGGACTGCTAGTAGCAATAATGAATAATGAGGAGGATAGTAAAGTAAAAGGAAGTTGGCTAGATTTTTTTTTGTTTTGAAGACTAACAAAGTGAGTTATCATTAGACATATTAACATCTTTGTAAAACATCAGAATAGATATGAAATAGTGATAACCTACTGACTTGTGAAATGGTTACACAAAAAATTTTGGCTTGTGAGTTTACATTATTTTTTCATACTCCTGTTAAATTAAGTAATTATACATAACATTTCGTTTTTTTTTTTTTTTTTGATGTTCTCAGTATTGCCTTTTTTTTTTTTTTTTTTTCCAGAGGATAGTTTTATAATTTGAAGAATTGTAATTCTAAAGTGATCATTCTAGCATTTTATGTATAAAAATCGGTGTTGGACTTTTATACACAAAATACTGCAGATGTTTGTGTATTCTGTAACACATACATCAAAGTCACTGTTTATTCCACTATGCTGCAAAATGCAGAATATAGTGTTTTGTGTAGCTTTGATTATTTACCTTCTAAATGTTTTTAATTTTTGTGATTTTATTGCGTGATCTATTTGCAGGACGAAGTCTATTAAAATTGTATTTTGAAATTATTTTTTCTATTTAACATGAGGTTTACATACTTTGTTATTTCAATAGCTTGGCGAAGATGTAATTGTCAAATTTTATAAAAGCATGACATTGTTGAATACCATGGATCGCATCCTGTATGAATCGCAGCGTCAAGGCAGGATATCATTCTACATGACAAGTTTTGGAGAAGAGGGTACACACTTTGGCAGTGTTGCAGCTCTTGATCCCCAAGATCTGATTTATGGGCAGTACAGAGAATCAGGTACTTAATTTATATATTAAACTTAAATTTATAAATATTCATATAAAAGTAAGAAAATATATTAAAAATATGCACTCAGTTTTTTCATCACAGAATCAGTGCATCTATTAATGCATTCACTTTAATATTCTTTAAACTGTATTTTTGTGGGAGAAGTATTTAGGTAAATTGGTTGATCCACCATTATCCATGATGGGCTGTTCACTAATAGAAAGAGGGTCCATTATTATAAACATCATGTGAAGTTCTAGTGGATTCCACTGAGTGTTTGCTAAGGCCACTGATTTTTCATTTGGCTCTTGTGTCCAAGTATAGGTCAAATTTGGAATGACCTATTCATCTTTTAACAGCATGGTGATGTTCATATTATGACCATTTTCATCTTTTGTGTACATAAACTGCAGACAGCATATCTCTGCAGGAACAGTTTTGTGCAGATGTAGAAATATATTTCACTGGAGATTATGCTTTTTCAATGCATAGATTTTTAAAACTTGTGACACAAAATGCATCTTCTTGATATACATTGAGAAAAAGTGAAGTTACTGACTTTAATAATATAACAAGTTCCTCGGCTTGCACAATGTTTCATGTTGTTGTTACTATAAATGTCATAGTTGTTTTTACCTTAAGCATTTCATAAAGTATCAGGCACAAGTGAAGTCTGAGTTCCAGGACATAGAATATCAGTGTTTATGGTTTAGAAGATTTATATGCCAACGAAATGGAATTATCCTTACAGAATTCAGGTGTGGTCTCTACTTGATGTTTTACATCTAAAAGCATTTGTGGAATGGATATTAAGGAGATGTCATAGGCTTTTGATTGCATTGTGCACTGATGTTGCTGATTTTTTTTTATTTTTCATTTGTCTGGTACAGTTTGCCCAGTGACAACTAGCCTGATTTTTATTCATTCAGTGGTATAGTTATCTAATAGTCATATGTCCAAAGTAAAACTCATCTGAAGCTCGTTTGTCCCAAAGAACTAATAGTCAAATGACAGTAAATTACTACTTTTCATATGTGTTATTTGGGATCAATCTTTATTCAATTAGTTTTCTTTTCAAAAGAAAAAGCATGCTGATGTTATATTTAGGCCCATCTGTATGGTTGATATCATAACTAATTTTGAAACAAAATATTGTGACAATTGAAATAGTCAATCACTTCAGCAATCATTTTTGGACAAGATAAAGTGAAAGGTCTAGTTCTGCACATGCAAGATTTTATGCCTATCAGTCAATGCATACAATATCTCTGGAGAACTAACCAACTGATTATAATCATACCTTTTTTTAGTTGATATAGAAAAGATTCTAGTTTTGCATGTCAACATTTTGATCTCCTGGGTATGCATAAATATAAAAATTAGCTAACTGGAAAATAATAGATTTTCCTCACTCAATAGAAAACATAGGAAAACAATTTTCATATACTTAATTTGTTTTCATTGACAAAATATTAAATGTTTCTTTTAGGGTTTTTATTATTCTTTGGTTATTAAAACATAGTAGAAAGTAATTTCCATTTGTTCATGTAATTTCCCCATACCAGAAAGTTCCTGATCAGTCTGTGACAGATGTTATTGTGCCACAAAATAATCTGCAAGTGGATGGGCACTGGGCAAGACTTCTACTGGGTGTGTAAAACAAAAAATTATGCAGATCAAATAAAAGGGGGAGAAGGGCAAGAAAAGAAAATAACCACCTTATGTTTCTTCTGCTTAAAGGATATAAAAACCTAGGTACTACAACAATTGCGATGGTAAGTATGATCAAGAATATTCTACCCTCTGAACCTAGAATTTCTTTGTTGCATTGGATTGGGTGGGGGGTACTCTTCTGTAATTTTGCTGAAGATAGTTTTATTTTTGCTTCATTCATCCTGCAAATAAATTGTTATAAGAGCGAACAATTAACTGAAAACACACACAACTGATTCCTTAAGTTTTGCAGGAAGGAGCTAGCTTCTGTCTAAACTTTATAGTGTTAATTATTTTAGTGAACTGGGGGAGATGGATGGCAGAAAAGGTGAGGGTGATATTGGGTGTGAATAATGGATAGAATGTGTTACGCAGGGACGGGGTGTTGGGTGATGAATGTCAAACAACTCCCGCACTACAAACCCCAGTGCCGCATGCTGGTGAAATAAAAAAAAAGAGGGAGGGGGAGGAGTTAATATACGTATGCATGATGTTTACCATGATGCAATTACTGTACCCAAAACAATGTTAAAATTCATTCAGCTTAAAAAAAATGTGCCATTGCCATCTGCTGGATTTAACAAGTGATCGGTACTTTTAATGTGCAATTGTGTTCATCACTTCAAACTTACTTAGCATTCGTCGGGGGGGGGGGGGGCATTACCGAGCTAAAATTTCTTGCCACCCACTGCCAAAAAAATTCTGAGGGAGAACACTATTAATGTTATGTAAAAATGAGAGTTAATAATATGAAAAATCGATGTATCAAAATTTTCACACAAAATTTTTCAGGTGGTATGTTATCCTTGCTGTAGAAGTCAAACTCGTTTTTTAAATACTTTTCCTGTTTTATGACCTCGACTTATACGCTGGTAAATACGGTAACTCCGTAAGGTTCTCCAATTGGCAGCATTATAATAACACCAAGGAAAAAGCGACCCGATGATAAGTTCCAGCCGGGCGAAATTTCCTCCTCTTTTGACACATGCACATTTTGCATGGGAGAAGGAATGGGATGAAAACTGGTTTTCCCGTATTTAAGAAGTAGCTTAGAAGGTGTTGTATGGTGCTAGCATTTGTTGTGATTTATTTCAAGTTTGTTATTTGTTTCCCAATTTTAAATAGGGAGAAATGTCTGCTGGGAAAAGAAAACATTCCCAGTGTTTCAGGAATGATTACGAAACAACATGGCCAGTATTAAAGCGGTCTAAAAAGTCCAGAAATCATTCGTTTTGCACTGCATGTTGCTTGGTTTTTTCAATTGCACATGGTGGAAAAGCGGATTTCCGGCGCCATGTGGAGAATCAAAAGCATGTTACGAATGCTAAAATGAAGCACCCTAATCAGACTCTGGATTCTATGATACCGATGCCGGAACCAAGCTTCAATGTGTTAAGAGCTGAAGCATTTTTCACCAAGTTCTTAATAGAACATAACTGCCCTTTAGCAATATCAAACCATGCTGGACCTCTTTCAAAAGAATGTTTCCGGAATTAATAATCTAAAGCAACTTATGGGAATTTACTAGGAAATTTTTTCATTTATAGCAAATTTTCGGAGAAAACTCTTCTCCTTCTTCAGGCTCTCTTGTTGTTGTCACTTTTTGCTTGTCACTATCATGGTTACGGTTTACCTTGACGGTTACGGTTAACCTTGACGGTTTAAAAGTGACAACAACAAGAGAGCCTGAAGAAGGAGAAGAGTTTTCTCCGAAAATTTGCTATAAATGAAAAAATTTCTAGTAAATTCCCATAAGTTGCTTTAGATTATTAATTCAATTAAACTAGGAAGCCATTTCTCAATATGAGCTTTATTCAAAAAATGTTTCCGGATTCAAAAATTGCGAAAAAATATGCCTGTGCATGCACAAAAATGACATCAATTGTAAAAAGTTTCTCTGCTGTGACATAAGAGAGTTTAATTGGAAAACTAAAAGAAAAAAAAATCAGTTTGGCAACTGATGGGAGCAACTCTGCCGAACACAAGTTATTTCCAATTGTTGTCACGTACTATGATGATGATATTGGAAAAATAGTGACGTCATTGTTATCGTTGCCTCATTTAGTAGGTGATTCCACTGGGGAAAATATTTTCAATCTGTTGAACGGCGAATCGGAAAAGAAAATGATACCGTGGGGTAACTGTGTCTCCTTTTGTGCAGATAATGCATATGTGATGATGGGGCAGTTCAAAGGGGTTAGCTCATATATAAAGAAAGCTAGTCCAAATGTAATTATTCATGGCTGTGCCTGTTACTTAATTCATTTGGCAGTTCAGCATGCAGCCAAAGAATTGGATTACTATAATATTGAATAGTTTTTAGTGGATGTTTGTTATTATCTCAAAAAAAGTTGTAAACGCCTTCAACTTCTGCAGTTTTGTCAGAGTGTTTGTGGACTAGAACAGCACAAAAATTATAAAATATGGCTCTACTAGGTGGCTTTCATTGGGATGTGTCATTGATAAATTTTTGGAACAGTGGGATGCTCTCCAGAATTTTTTTTGTGAAGAAGAAAAAGAGAAATCTCCCACATTCTTTAAAGTGAAAAAGCGTTTTGAAACTCCAGCAACAAAGCTGTATTTATTGTTTCTTCAAGTAACTATCCCCATATTTAATAAAGCCAATTTATTGATGCAAAGTGATGCACCCATGACACATGTGTATCATTGAAAAATTGCATCTTTTTTAACTGAATTATTAGCTAGATACATTAAGCCAGCAGTATTTGCAGCAGCAGACTGTGTGCATAATATAGATTTTGGGAACAAAAAGAATCAAAAGTTGGATGATGAACTGGTAATAGGAGCTAAAGCCCGTCAATTTTTGAGTAGTCCCAATATTTTAAATTTTGTAAAAGAAAAATTCTATAGCTGTGTATGGAAATATATCCATAAAGGATGTACATATATTTTGAAAAAAAAATTCCACTGCAAGACAAGCTATAGGAACATGCATCAATTGCAGATGTAAAACTGAAAGAGAAGCACAAAATTTCTTCCCTGTATTTTTCTTAGATTTATTTGTAAATTTCAGATGAGGTGAAGGATGTTGTAGAATCAGAATTTATAAACTATCAAATTGATTCTCTTAGTGATGAGATTACTTCTTGTAACAGACCAGGTAGCATGGTCGTTAATTAAACAGACCATAATGGGCCCCCTAAGTATAAATACTTGCCAGGTGTAATGTTGTCTGTGCTCTTAATACCACACAGCAATGCTTGCTTCATGTGAAAGAGTTTTAGTATCATAAATCAAAAACTAACTGATTACAGAAGCAATTTAGACCATGAAACTTTGGAGGCATTGCTAATTGAAAAATGTTCTGCTAAAGCCGAAGGAAGTGTCTGCTATCAGACTGTGTTCACCAATGAAGTACTGCAGAAGGCAAAAAAGGCCACATATTTATTTCTAAAGTGAAAAATAAATTACACCGACATAATAGAAATGATTATTAATTCCAAACATTTCGAATATTTCTTGCACATATTTTTATAACTGCTCCTCAAAATTTCTATGGCTGTTCCTCAAGCTGTTCTTGAAAAGTTGGCAACCCTGCTGGGCTCCAAATACTGGCCTAGGCATTATCAACTCCAGCAGGTATGCAGGGAGGGGGGGGGGGCAAAGATTTGAAATCAAATGTATATACTGCCTGGTACCCACTTCACTGGCTATTTCTGAAGTGATTTGGTAAACAAAAGATCTACAGATTTGTGCATAGCCATCATGGGGGAGGGGGGGGGGCACAGAACACAAGCACAAAGAGAAAAAACTCAATTAAGATTATTTGTATAATAAAAATGTCCATTTTGATGGGTGATGATTAAATAAATATAGTAAATTTAAAAAAGTCTGATTCAGTTAGGTAAAAAGTAGCCTGGCCCCACCAGGCCTGGGAAAAAAAGTGGCTTGGTGGCACCATGCCTCAACTGCACCCCTGGTAGATGTGGCTGCAAGTTCTGCCAATTGTGCATTTGAGTTTTCTTCATAAGAGAGATCTCACTTATATGAGAAGAAAGTTTATCCAGGTGCAACATGTAATATTTTTGTATTAGTACTTTCTTTATTTCATCTATCTGGAAACATAGTGCAGCTGATGACACTGAATAGGATGTGGCAACAGAGGGAGCCAACTTGTAAGTTGTGAAACATTAATGAAATACTTATTTTCAACATTAAAATGCTGTGGCAAAATAGCATTTTAATGTCAAAATAAGAAATTATGAATCAAAGTCTCACTTCATATACGGAGTAGGATCCAAAAGTTCTGGGACAGCGCCTACCCCAGACACTGCAAGCATGTAGTTAAAGTTATGGTGTCTGAAATACATCTCTCCCCCTCCCCTCCATAGTCAGAATCGTTTGGCCCATAGAAAGTGATTGGAATGTGCGCGCAGACATTTGCGGGTGTGGTTAGTCATATGTCTTCTGTGATGTGAGAAACATGGCTTTTGAAGAGCAACATTGCATGACATTAAATTTGTCAGCATTTGGGTAAAACAGCTGCAGAGACCTTAGAAATGCTTTTGAAGGTGTACTCTATGAGGGTGAGATGGAAGGTGTAGGAGTGGTGTCGGCATTTCAAAGAGGGCCTAAGATTCCATCGCAGATAATGAGCACTGTGGTTGATCTGTGACTGCACGGAGTGAGGAAAACATTACGATGGTGGTGCAGTGTGTTTGTCAGGGTCATCGCCGAACCATTGAGGAAATCGCTAACTCAACTAACTTATTGGAGACCACATATCAGCGCATTTTGACGGAGGATCTTAACATGTACCACGTGTTAGCACATTGTCCCTCGCCTTTTGGCCTCCAAACAAAAGGATGAACGGATGCGGATATCGGGCGAGTTAATTGACAAAGCCGATAGTGATCCTACGCTTTTGGATAACATCATCCAGGTGATGAAACAGAGTGCTACTTGTTTGATATTCAGCCAGAGTGCTTGTTCAACATGCAAATCATCATCTTAACTGCAATCAAAGAAATTCAGGCAGGATCATAGCATAGGGAAAGTCATGCTGGAAGTGTTTTTTTATTCTCATGGCATTGTCCATTCCGAATTTATTCCTGAGGGCACAACAGTTAACAAGGAACATTATCTGGACATTTTCTGTCGCTTACGGGAGTCAATCCGTCATAAATGGCAGGAGATGTGACGAAATGGACAATAGTACCTTCTCTGTGACAACTCGCTTGCACATCGGTCCCTACTGGTCATCTAGTTTCTTACCAGAAATTGTACTAATGTGTTTCCACATCCCACCTATTCACCCAACTTAGCCCCCTGCGATTTTTACCTCTTTCCACTGATGAAACAAAGTCTGCAGGGACATCGTTTTGTGTCAAAAAGTGTGGTCAATGCAGGAGGCATTATGAGAAGTTGCAAAACATGACAGCTTTTTGAGCACTAGAAAAAGTGCATCGTCACTCAAGGGAATTATTTTGAAGGTGGTTGTGCATCAGTGTTTTAAAGTATTCAAAGTAAGGAACTATACGTTAAGTCCTCGAACTTTTGGATCTTACCTCGTACATTTGAAAAACAGTCGTGCATTATACTTGATTTTATTAGAGTACCCACGTGAAAACCAATATCTGGTTATTCATAAACATTTCAGATTGATAGCCGAGTGCAATGTTCTCAAAAAACAAATGTGGCCTTAATATTGCTTAGTATGCCAATATTCAGAGTGATCTTTTAGCAAGTTAAATCATGTGCAACCTATGGCTGAATAAGTAATCTCACTGAAGAAACATTGGCAGTACTATTGTATATCAGTAATAAAATCATCTAATGCTTGTGAAAATTTGGATTGTTTTTTTTTTTTCAACCAAATTTTAAAATAAATACTGAATTTTTATTTTTTTAAACCAACTTCAACCTGAATTTGAATTTTTTTTTTTTCTCCGGTCACTCCAAAAGTACACTCACTGTGAATACAGATTTTTGTTAATGAGGAAAAGTCATACCATGTTTATAAATGGTAATTTATAACTTACAAAATTAATTTATAATTAATATATATTTGTAATAAATTTTTAACTGTTTATAAATAGATAAATAAATTAAAAATCCAACAACAGTCAGCATGATCAGTTTTATATGTTTTTTACAAGTGTAATGAATAAAAATTTTACGTTATCATCCATGGTAAAGTTAGAAATTTTTCGTAAAAGCAGAAGAATATTTTGAAAGTTATTTCTATGGGTTTTACACATGCAGCACAAGATTTACTTTTGGAAATGCCTTTTTACTGTTGAAAAGTATTAAAAGGCAACTTATAACTAAACTGATTTGATTCACATGTAGTAAGTAAATTGTAAACTTTTCAGCTGTGACATTTTTTTTTGCCTTTATTTAACTAGTAGAATTTTTATGTAAAGATTTATATATTTTTATATAAACATTTTGTACAGATATAAGAAGTATGTAAAAATTCATGTAATTAATATATCAGTTCTTCTCCATTTATCTTCAGACACCATATCTCTTCACCTATGAGTTGGAGTGGGAAAATTATTTTTCTCCTGGGTAGCTTGTACTATGAAAATCATGATCCATATACACTGAGTGGACAGAAATCATGAGTTATCTACCTAGTAACAGGTAGGCCCACCTCTCACCAAGATAGTGGCAGTCACACAGAAAGACATTGAGTTTGCTAAGCCACAAAAGTGTTCCACAGGTATCTCCTCCCATGCTTGCTGTACTGCTGTCCATAATTCTGTTGCATTCTGGGGTGGACCTTTCCACAGCAAGGTACACCCCAGAATGCAACAGAATTATGGACAGCCATGCAGCAACAGACCTTTCCACAACGTCTCTGATTTTTCACTGGATTCATGTCTGGTGAATAGGGAGGCCATTCTAGGGTGTGAACTTCTGTGGAATGCTCTTCTAACCATGTTTTAGTCGCCACTGCTCTCGGGAGGTGAGTTGTCCTGCTAGAAGAATCCATTGCCCTGTGGGTGCATGATAATTATGAACAGAAGCAGATGGTCAGCAAAGATGGACATGTAGTCACACAGAAGTTCAGAAGTGTATCTAAAAGTACCAGAAGTCCCAATGTGTGCCAGTTGAAAGTGACCCAGACGATAACTGAGCCTCCATCATCTTGAACATTTCCTTGTTGATGTGCCAGCTCCATTGCTGTGTGCAGTTTCAGCCAGATCCACACCTTCCTGTATGCATGAAATAACTGGAAATGGGACTCATCAGACCCATCTCCAGTCATCCAAGGTCCAGTGCAGATGTTCTTTCACCCAGCTGAGGCTTACAGTCCATTGGGTAGCTTTAGCAATGTGAATGTGGTGAGTCGGCAGCTCCTATAACCTATTGTTGCTAATGATCACCTGATGGTCTTGGTGGAGATGTTTCTGGCACCTCTCTCATTGAAGTCGGCAGTGATTTGTGCCACTCTCACTCAATGGTTGGTTGTAACTATATGAGACAGGCATCGATGGCCATGTTTTCCCCACCACATTTCTCGGTCCACAGCACTGTCCACGATGTGGTGTTATCCAGGAAATGATGTATTCCCAATGCAGTCTTGATGCTATTGAGTGAAGATAATACAGAGGGAGTCGAAAGTTTTGCAATATTTGCATAAACACATGTGTTGTGGCGGGTATGTCACATGCTTGAACTAGTTCAAGTTGTGCACTGCAGTCAGTCAAAAGTGATATAAAGTAGTAGTCGCTGCTGTGAACAGCAATGCGTGTCGTTGTTCTGTCTGTAGTTGGGATGCCTAAAAGATGAACAGCCACAACCGGCTAATTAGGAAACTTTTGCTTTATGAGTTTTGAACTCGGCCATAATGCTGCTCAAGCAACACGAAACATTTGTAATGTAAAAGGGGAAGGCTCCGTGGACCACAGCGCCACAACCAGATGGTTCAAGAAATTTCGCTCAGGTGACAGAAACCTTGACGATCAGCCAGGCTCAGGTAGGCTGCGAACCATGGATTCGGAGGCCGTGCGCCAGGCTGTAGAGGAAAATCCGACAACCAGCACTCGGAGATTATCAGGCGAGCTGGCCGTATCACAGACCATCATGGTTTGTCGCCTTCAGAACCTTGGCATGGTCTACAGGAGCTGCTGCATTGTCCCTCACAAACTGACGCCAGCTGAAGCAAACTGTCAAGTGGAAGTATGCATAAAACTCCTAGAAAACCAGCGCAATGTACGTTTCATCAAGGGAATTGTTACTTGTGATGAAAAGTAGGTCTATTTCCGTAATCTTAACACACCATGGCAGTGGTTGAGCTCTGGCCAGTTTCCAGAACCTGTTGCCAAACGTGGGCGCTTTGAGCACAATGCGATGCTCTGCATCTGGTGGAATTTCGAGGGGATAATCCATTACGAATTTGTTCAAGATGGTCAGACTATCAATGCCAACCTCTACTCTGAACAGCTGGAGCAGATGTGTGCCATTTTGGAAGAGAAGCACCTGGCACTGGTGAACAGAAAGCACACTCTCCTACAGCAGGACAACACTCGGCCTCATACCGCGTGAATGACCCGAGCAAAACTCCAGGAAATTGAGGGCATCAAACTGATGCAGCACCCAGCATATAGTCCGGATCTGGCCCCGTCAGATTATTACTTGTTCTGGTCCATGGCCCACTTCCTTTGTTGGAGGCACTTCAAGAACCAGGAGGAGGTGGCAGCTGGTGTGAAAGAGTTCTTCGCCTCAAAGGACAAGAACTGGTACCGCCACAGAATCGAAGAATTGGCAGACAGATGGCTAAAGACAGTGCAACACAATGGCCTATACTTTGAATGCTAGTCAGCTTTCATCGTAAAGGTACACATGAAGACATAAAGTGATCAAAATATTGCAAAACTTTCGACTCGCCCTCTGTAAAATTCCTGTGCCACCTTGCAATGGAGTGACCCATGCGTCCACTTTCATCCCCTTTCCAAACTATTAACTCACAAAGTTTATCCACACTGACATTGAATTACAATCTACGTAAATGCAGTGATGATATATTCCTGCTAAGTGGTGGGTTCTTCCACTAGCAAGAGGAGTGACAGAGTTGCATTGCCCGGAAACCAGGTATCTCATGATTTCCATCCTCTTAATGTAGTCTTATCTCTAGAAAATTTCTTTAGTTGGGTTCGACTTTCACTGTCCCCCATCATTTTCCACTGATACAGATGAGAGCCAGGAGGTAGAACAGTTTTTTTTCACTTTATTTGTAAAAATGTTGGGAGTTCTGCACTCGTGTGACAAAAATTAAAAGCAAAAACTAACGGATGGTAAGAATGAACATGCATGATCTCATAGAAAGAACTATGTCAGCTTAGCAGGCACACTCTGTTCATAGCACTCTGCAAACTTTTATTTTCCCCATAGCCTTTGGTACTCTGCACTAAGTTTACAGTAAGGTGAACTCTGGAGAGCTCTGGCCTGCCTGGCTTTTTCAGCATCCATGAATTACTTGCATTTCAATCTTCATGAGAAAGCATATGTTATCCTCATTTTATGTATAAAAGACTGATTCCTAATTCATGAATAAGAGCCAATATCAAAATTTTCGTCCAGGCAGATAATCATAGATAATAGGGCAGCCAATTCCTGTAACACGATATAATAATCTCGATAGGTAAAAGACACACATATTACACTTTATTATGCTTCATTAAGTACTTAAAATACAATTAAAATATAAAATGAAGGTTAAAAGAAAGAGGTGGTGGTGATGGGGCGAGTTATTCTGTAACTTAAGTTCCTACTTCTTTTTATATATACTTAAAAACTTATCAAAAGCTTATTTTAGTAATAACTTTTTGGGATTGCTCATGCTTGTGATATAAGGTTTAATTTATTGCTGGAATACTGAAGTTATATCTGTTAATTGTCATTTCACTTTGTGAATTCTGTAGCACAGTCCCATTTGCACAGTTGTCACATCACGTTTCTGCCACTCTTGTATACGTATGTTACTTCCACCCGGACTGTTATTTCATTCATCTGAAGATGGACCTGAAAGGTCTCATGAATTTTAACCTTCATTTTAAAATTGCATTTAAAGTATTTAACAAAGCATAAAAAAGTGTAATATGTGTGTCTTTTACTTATGGATATTATTATATCGTGCTATGGGAATTGGCTGCCCTATTATTTACGATCATGAATAAGAGACTGATTCCCAATTCACGAGTGTGAGAGACTTTCATTTTCAATTCTAAAATTCTTTTAACCTGCATTGATCAGTTGTTTGTGATTTCAGTTAAAGGCTGTTGTTCATTCATGGTTCTGTTAAATCCTTTTTAAGTAATAAGTTTTGATTCAAGACTTGAATCTCTGAAAATTGTGACTATTTTTTGACAAGGAATAAAAAATAAGTAAAACTTGTTTGAATAGAATGAAGTACATAATATAAAACCATGATTGTTTATATGTGATTGGCCAGCATTGTCAATATGCCACTGATTTTGTAATGCATTAATACTGTATGATGACCTTTCTGAAGTAGATTATTTTTGTAACAGATAAAATAAGAATTCTCATATATATCACTCAGAAAAATAACTTGATACTTTAATTTTGTCCTTTAACATGGATAAGGTACAACATTATTCAAGTTTGTTGTAATTTAATTTCATAATTAATATCTCAGTGTGACACAAGTTTTCTAAACTTTCAATTTTCAACCACCTTCATTAAAGACTTTTCTTGAGTAATGTAATGACTTGTTAGACTTTTAAGGCACTTAATAATTTTGTAAATTTCTATTTTTTTGTTTCTTTCTGAATAGGTGTACTGATGTGGCGAGGGTTTACATTGGATCAGTTTGTTAACCAGTGTTATGGAAACAAAAATGACATTGGAAAAGGAAGACAGATGCCGGTTCATTACGGTGTGCAGAAGCTGAACTTTGTCTCCATATCCTCTCCATTAGCTACACAGCTTCCACAAGGTCTGTTTCATTAATATCTCTTCTTAGTGTCTAATATTAATACACAAGTCACATTACTCTTTGCTGTTCATCAAAATTTCTAACTGCTTCTGAAAAGAATAAATGTAAAGCTCATTGTAGAAACTCAAAAAACCCAGATTTGCCTTATGTCTTCAAAAAGTTCTGTACATCCTTCTCTTTGAGTGTTTTCATATATTTCTTTATATTATCCAGTGTAACTTTTTTCACTGTTCATCATTCTCTTCCATGTCTTTCATATGCTGGCTCTGAGAAAACTATCTCTTGGCTCACCGTTCAAGTTTAATATGTGTCTAGTATCTTTTATGGTTGCTTGTGCTTTTATGATTCAGTTGTTGATTCAGTTGTTGATTCAGTTACAGGGATGTAATGTCAGCTGTAATTAGTTCATTTGCTGATTTCAGACACATGGCTGTAATGTCTTTTGTTGTGTGTGAAATTGCTGATTTAATAGAATATCGTATATTGGGATATAATGTCTATGCAAGCCATTATGAAATCATTCATACTTTGGACTAAACCCTTCATATGCAATTTCTGATTCATTTTATTTGGATTTGTAATTGTGCAGAAAATGTAAAGGTAGATCAAAGTAAACTTTTTTTTCTTATTGAGGGTTTCTTTAAAAAAAAATCATTCTTACCTAACATAATGCTCTTTTGTTCTGCTTTGTGAATTATTTGCATTAGTACCTTGATCTGTCTATTTCAGTATGTACTTCTTGATTCAGTTAAAATTGGCCAGTTAGTAAGAGGTAGTATTAAAAGAAATCCGTCTTGTTGCACGATGATATTTATTCAGCTAAAAAACGAAATCTATGTACAGTTTAAAAAACATGAGCACTTTCGGTGTCACATTAACACCTTCATCAGATGTGATTTCACCATGTGGTTACATGCTGGTCTTAAGTACGTGGAGTAGATGCATCATGGGAAAGGTAATGTCAATGTCACATGATATACCAGATAACAAGACAGTCAAAAAAAGCATAATTAGCCAATGAAAATTACTTAACAGAAACAATTGTTATTGTGCTGTCCTTCCCAACAAGATTGCTCCAAGGTTCAGGTAAAACACAAGGATAATAGTCATAATATTATTCAGCTAAAAAATGCAACATGTATTATAAGCCGTGTATGAAACACAAGGATAATAGTCATAATATTATTCAGCTAAAAAACGCAACGTGTATTATAAGCCGAAATATAGAGGCTTTCTGTAAATAACAAGGAATAAACAGAGTTAGGTGTGTTTATAATCTTAGCGTTTTCCCAGTCTGGGATGGAATTTCCAGCACTTATGGTTCTTGCAAAAGAGGTGCTTTGGTGATTCATTTTTAGATCATATCTATGTTCATTTAATCTCAAATCCAAATTTCTTTTGGTAGAACCCACATAATGATTATTTAGTTCACCAGAGATAGTGTCGAGCATAGGAATAACATACACACCCCATTTTTTTCCCTTTTGTTAATTTTATCACGATCGTTGCGGATAATGATATATAGACTGCATGATCGTATTCCAAATTGTATTTTATGACGAGAACATATGTTGGTAAGAAGGTTTACAATATGTGGATTAAAATCAACAGATCCAACATACTTTTTGGGCACTTGTTCACTAATTAAAGCAGTTGACATAGAAAACCGTACTTTATTGTGCACCCCCTTAACAACGTTGTCCGGGTAACCTGTTGTACAAATTTCAGTTTTACTAGCAAGACTATATAATCTAAAATGTCAAAATTCTGTCATTTTGATGCCTTTTAAGCAATTCAGGAGGTTTGATTGATTCTAATTACCAATCTACATTGACTCATGGATTGAAAATAAAAGCACATGGGAAGTCACTCATGAAAAGCATGCAATTAATAGCCATGCTGTCTTCACCTGACATTTTAATGGGTCATCAATGAGTATGATGTAGCGGCATGACACTAAATGCTAAAAGTACTTTATAGCAGCTTTGCAAATAAGGGAAGAGTTTATCTGAGTTTTTTTTTTTTTTTTTTCTTTTATGAAAGAAGAAGGTTGGCAGGTAAATCTTTACTTATATAATGAAAATATGAGTAAAATTAGTAGTTGTGTTGTACTGTAGATGGATATGCACATTTTCCTAGATTGAGTATATGCCTTGCTAATATTGAGTATATGCATTACTCATTAAGAAACAGTAATTATATTCACTCATTAAAACAGGTCCATCCAACCTTTAGCTTATGGGGAAATACTTACATGTATATGATGAAACATACATACCAAATTCTATGATTTTGCAATCTTCATTACCCTCTGTGCATCATTCCTGTAAAATTATGATTTTTGCTGTTGTCCTAGCCTTTAAAAACAATGGGCTGAGAAAAACATTAATTTTAGTAAAACATTTTTTAAGAACATTTTATTACTCCTTTGTGTGTGTTTGTGTGTAGAATACATGATTTGTCTTTTATTCTTTGTATTTTACAAATCTGTTTCGTATTTGTGGCATACATCTTGGAAGATAGGGAAGGGAATGTTCTTGTGACAGTCTGTTTATTTATTAAAGGGAGAAATGCACACAAGCTTTGTGGTGCTTATCTGTTCTGCCACCTTGAACCAGGAACTCTTCTTTCTCAAACAGAAGAGGATTCGATGGACTGATCTCTTTTTCCATTAGTGTTAAGGCTCTCTGCCCATTTCTCTCTCAACATGAGGTGCATATAGGGCTTCAGTAATAAGTAATATCCAAGTACTGTACACTGAGTGGCCACTTTATTATGACCACCTGACAGTCTTAAGCAAATGAGCTATGGCTGCACGCTGTTGCCGCCAGAGGGCGAGGCTAGTATCAAAAGGGAAAGCTTAGTGCTTGCGACAGTAGTAGAAGTGATTTTTGGGTGACGAGATGGGTAAAAAAATGAGATTTGATGGACTTTCAACGTGGGATGATTGTAGGAGCTCGGAGCCATGGAGCGAGTATCACCGAAACCGCCACATTCGTGAAATGTTCCAAAGCAGCTGTTGTTAAAGTGTTTAAAGACTGGACTGTCAGCCAAAAAACTGGGTCTCTACGTGCAATGTGTGGTCGTCATCGACTAGTGACTGCTCGGGCGGAACGGAGAGTGTCCAGACTGGTAACAGACAACAGAAGGGCAACAGTGCAGAAAATTACAGACCATCTTAATCAAGGATCCCCTCAAATGATCTCTGCATGCACTGTTCGCCGTACACTGCATCGGATGGGATATGGCAGCCGAAGGCCTGTTCGAACACCTTTGCTGTCTGCAGTTAACAAGAGAAAATGTCTCCAGTTCGCACAGGAGCACAAGGATTGGATAGTCGATAATTGGAAACAAATTTTGTGGTCCGATGAATCACGTTTTCAGTTGCACCATGCCGATGGCCGAGTGAGAATTTGACGGAAACAGCACAAAAGCATGGACCCCAAATGCATTGCTACAACCCTTCAAGCTGGTGGAGGCATCATTATGGTTTGGGGAATGTATTTCTGGCATGCTTTGGGCCCTTTAATTCATGTTGATAAACGTCTGACTGGCACATCATATCTAAACATCGTTGCGGATCAAGTGCATACTGTCATTTGGATGGTTTGTCCCAATGGCGATGGATACTTTCAACAAGATAATGCATCCTGTCATAGTGCTTGTATTGTACAGGATTGGTTTCAGGAACATGTCGGTTGCTTAGGTGACCCTCCACAATCTCCAGATCTCAACCCCATTGAGAATTTGTGGGATATAGTTGAATGAGCCATCAGACAGCTGGATCCACAACCCTGCAATCTCACACTCCTGGAAAGTGCTATTCATCAAGCATGGTCTCAGATTCCACAAACCACCTATCAATATCTCGTGGAGTCCATGCCACGAAGAATTGATGCAGTATTAAAGGCAAAAGGTGGCCCAACGAAGTACTGAAGGGGTGGTTATAATAAAGTGGCCACTCAGTGTATAATGTGGGTTGTACAGAGCTCAAATAAATTTAATTTTTTTGTGAGTGATTGGAAATGAAACCAATATTGCTCCTTTGCATTTCTGTAAATGATAATTCATGTATTTTAAAAATTATTTGTTACTTCAATTTTCATCTGTGAATTTTCTTGGAGTGGGAGCTTTTCCATATGCATTACAGTGTCATCTTGAAAATAAAATTCACAAAGTAAATTGAAATATCATGAGCTCGTAAAATAGTAGTGCAATTGTTTTCATGTAATGCGGTTATCTCAAAGAAAAATTAACTATTAATGCAGTTACCGTAATTTTCGTCGTATGATCCGTGGATTATCTGCTAAAAAAGTTTAAAAATATACGTTCTGCGTGTTATACGCCGCGTGCGGATAATATGCCGATTTAAAAAAACAAAAAAACTTTTTTATTACAACCCTTCGATTTTAAAAAAAATCTGCAGCGTAATTGTGCATTGGAGGAGGTATAATTGGAAAAGGAACTCCCTTCGGAAGAATTTTCCTCAGTTCAGGAGTTTGTACAGAGCGGGGAGGTCGGGAAGCAGGGGGGAGGAATGTCGTAACGAAAGATCAGGAAAGTTGTGGGGAGGGACTGCAAGGTCATTTTGTATCGTTGAGAAGATTGTGCCGCCTGTTTTTGGCAAAAAGCCAAAGAAGTACGCACAGCGCTTGCTACACGAACCTATGTGTTCTCCTTTCGGATCTCATGTGCACTGCCTTGTGTTTAGTTCGTCTTTCGCCGTTTTGACCATCATCGTTGCTGCTATTTTCCTTCATTGCCATTCATGATGTCTTTGACAAGGAAACGTTTCAGTTACACTGCCGAATTTAAATTTGAAGTGGTGGAGTGGACACAATTGTGAACTATTGTGAAGTAACATGATATACTGCGCAATAGTTTTGAGGTCAGAAAACAATCGCGCGGTAACAGATGGAAAGCCCATTTGCCGCGGTTTAAAATGTAAACAAATCTGTAGGTAAATTCTGCCGGATAATTCACGGAAGTTTTTTTATTAGCCCATGTATAAGCCGATCCCCCGACTCTGAAAGCAGGATATCCTACAAAAACTTTTCGACTTATACGCGTGTACATACAGTATTTCTACGACTTGTTCTGTATCAGCCTTTCGTCATTGGCAAGGTGTAATGCAATACTCTGGAGCTGCATCGGCGTGGTCTATGGATGCCACACCCTTTATCTGTCCGGAGACAAAAATATTAATTAATTTCAATTAAGTCTACATGCAAATTATTCTTGAGTCTCTGAAACTTGATTTTACCTAGGTTGTAATAGAAAAGTTGATGTATTGTTAGTATTCAGAAATCATTAGGATGAACTGAAGGGTGTAGATGTGGATGTATGTGTGTTGTCATAGTAATACTTCGTTTTGAAAGAAGGACTACTAATCTAATGTATTTGTTTCGTATTACCTGTAATTTATTTAAATTTGTTTTAGTTGTTTGACCCCATGATAAACAGCAGTAGTCAATGTGAGTCTGAATTAATGTGTAATACAGGAGAATTAAGTGTTTTAACTGAGAGAGTTGTTAATAATTTACTAATACCAATATTTCTTGATAATTTATTCGAAAGTATTTCTATATGTTTAGTCCATCGTAAGCCAGGGATAAAATTCACTCCCAAATAATTAAAATGTAGTACTATATCAATTATTTTATTTTAATAATAAATTTATGGTGTGGCCCCATTCTGATCTCTGTCTGGAGAAGACCATAGCCTTAGTTTTAGAAGTGTTAATTATAGTTATCAGTTCATTAGTAGTAAGCACATTTGAGTATAGGTGTAAGTAAGTGTTAGCATTAGTAATAATGTCATTTATATTGTGCCCGCTGAAAAGTAATGTTGTGTCATCAGCATATAGTATGACTTTTCTGAAGTTTTGCTAAATATATTGATGTGGCCGCGTTCCCACCGCAGACCACCAATTGATACTTTTGAGCTGAGCAGTTAAAGATTTCACTGCTTGACACCAATTGTAACATCAATGAATTCCGAGCAGTTATTCTTCAAAATAAAAGGTTTGGGTTGGTTTTCTTGTTTAACACTTCTAAAACTAAGACTGCTCTAATGGGGAGTGCACTTACTTAAACTTGCTTTTGCTATTACAAGAGTATCCACAAATCAACTGCTAGGATTGTTGGCACATAAATACACTTTAATTTAGACAGTCATATTTACATAATTTATATATGCTGATGAATTATGCCAGATCATGGCTATTGACAGGTCACTACGGCCAAACTTGGCAAATGTTTAATAGATTGCACTGTTCATCGAGCGATTTCGCGACAGTCACTCAAACGTCGTCTTGTTACAGGTCTATTGAATATCTGTTTCTATCTTGGTACAACAAAGTTCCATGTGGCAAATAAGTGGCACTTAAAAATCAAAAAACTGTTACTTATTAGTCTTTTTCTGATAATCCAAAGCACCTACATGCCGGCTAGTTTAATATCAAACTGAGTAAGAAACGGCTTTATGCCGTCTTTAAACACACAGAGACACACATGCACTTTCACTGGTCCGGCTGCTGAAGCGTGGGAGTATCACTAAAGACCCCCGTGTGTGTTCTCCTTGAAAGGAACAAAGCTTCGGTCGTTCAACGTCGGCGCGACCCGATACTCTCTGAATCATGGAACTTTCAGATGCAACAGGGAACGATTTTTGACTCCTGGTCACTCGTCGCTCCACACGTGGACACTAGGAAATCGTTTGTACTTGTTAACTTGCGATGTTAGGCCAAGGGTTGGCCATCCGATACTTTCCCTGTTGTCGTATCAGGCAAACTTCTTCTGATCCGCTCTTTTATCGGAGCCAAGCGTGCAGCTACTTTTTCTCTCGTAAATCGGGAAACAACTGCTCATTTCTTTCTTCTGTTTATTTCAGCCATTCGGTAGAGCCCCTCGCTTTTCTGTATACCCCATTACACCCTAGGACACGAGAATATTAGGAGCACTCCAAAAATGCATTCATCGGTCTCTCAGTATTACACTTATACGACAATTTCTTGACCCAAACTGAAACCTCTCCCATAAATCTGTCCTGCTAATGGTGTTCCCGACCTCCTTGTTTAGTCTAGAATTCCCGACACATCGGCTGAATTAAAACTGTTTTCGTCGCCTTTGGGATTTTGTACCCTAGTGGCAAAACATTTTGGATGATCCCTGCTTTGCTTTGGAACCTCTTTTCTTTGTTCAAAACCCAATCAGAACCAATGCATTAATTCATCAAATCATTAATGAGTCTGATTAGCCATGTCCATTGTATTAAAAAATAATTAGGCAAAATTTGTAACAATATCAGTATTATATAAATTAAATAACAAGGGTCCCAAGATCGAACCCTGTGGGACTCCATAGTGTGACTGCTCTAGAGTGGAGTGGGATTGATTAATTTATGTATATTGTTGTCTTTTTGTTAAATAACTTTTTAAGTAACTTTTTTTTTTACACATAGATATTCAGGGCTTGAAAAATACCAGCCTGAGATGCCCAGGGTGTGTAAATTATTGGCCTGAGCAGGCAAATTAAAAATTTACTAGTCTGAGCCAAGCAACTAAATTAAAAAAAAAAAAAAAAAAAAAATCAATGAAATTTCCTACTACAAGAAAAAAGACAGTCATCGCTTGTCGTGTTTCATTTCACTGCTAATCACCAGAAGTTGCATTCTTATTATGGGAGTGTGAAGGACAGAAGAATATCTACCGAATGGCTGAAATAAATATATTGTGCTCTAGGTCCAGAAATTGGAACCATATGTACAACTAGTTTTTCTTCAAATATTGTTTGTTTATAGTAAGTGGCAGAATGCATACCTCTGATGGAACTAGTCTCCAGTGTTTAGTGACAAGGGCAGAGATGCCAGCCAACCTTTATGGATTTTCCGTAGTTTGTACAGATTTTCACTCCATCTTACAGTTTTACCGAAGTCCCCCCAAAAATACGGAAAAGCCCACGCATGCAATTTTTTATTTTTTTGCCGTCTTTTGATCGAAAAAATGCACGTTACAGGTAGTCCCTATGCACATTCGATGTTCTGACTTCCCCCGCCAATGGAGGCGGAGCTTCTCGTACACTGTTTGTCACGTGATTCCCCGTACAGCTGTTTGAGAGTGCCATGCTCAAAAGCAGAGAGGAAGCTCAGCTTGCCACCCTTTTGCGAATTCTTTACATTGATCACATGTGGCTTTGCGCTTGTAAAAGTTTTGCTGCAAACGTTTTAACCCTTTCCGCTTGACTGTCAGGTGACACCCGCCAGTCGAGCTATAGCTCGTATGTCAGCACTTGCGAGGAATTTCTTTTACGTTGAATAGCTTGCATGGCATGCGCCACATTTATGACGCCTGTATAGCTCGCGTATCGGGTGTCATTCGCCATGCCTGTTAAGCCTGTACAGCTCGTATGTCGGAGTTTGCGAGACAGTTCTTTTTCACCGAATATCTTGCATGTCTGGTGTCACCCTTCATGCCGATGGCGTCTCTATAGCTCTCATGTCCACGCTCCGGCTCGCAGGACATTTCTTTTTCGCCGAATAGCTCATGTGTCGGGTGTCACCCGTCATGCTGATGATGCCTTTATAGCTCGTATGTTGGGGCTGGCGAGCCAACTACATTTTAGAACTTATTAATTTTATTAAGAAGTGTTACAAATGATTCTGAGATTTTAAAATAAATATTTCTGATATACGGAAAATCTTACTGAAGGTTGAAGTGGTTTTACTGAAAACTACTGAAAACTTCAGATTTTTTTACTGATGACCTCTTTCTCAAGTTGGCATCTCTGCAAATGGCAAAAATTTGAACAAAAGGAACATGGCAGAATAACTAAATTTCTCAAATACCAATTTCATCATCATCATCATACCATTTCATACCAAATTCAGCATCATCATCTTAAAACTTAAGATACACGCTTTTGTGCATTGAACATTTTGCATACAGACCCTTAAAATGGAACCGCAAAACATGTAAAAAAAGTTCATATTTTTTAAATTAAAAAGAATGAGGGTTCTGATTTGTTATCTTGAAAAATAAATTTGTGTGGGCATTCAGCTTTTACTATCTGGGCAGGTTATTAATTTCTGCACATGCCCAGCTGGGCATGAAACTTTTTAGATATTTTTCAAGCCGTGATGTTTTTTATACAAAAGAATTATGCTGTACACTTCATTAATCATATTTTCCTTTTGGTTGAGTGTTTATTTTTTGCCATTGGATCTCTTGTCACATTCATTATAACAAAACCACTATGCCCAATGCATTTTGTTGTCATAACTGATCTCAGATTTTGTATTTCTTTTAGGAGTGCTTGTTTTCTGTATTTTTCATGTTTTCTTCTTCTCATTCCAGCTGTTGGGAGTGCATATGCACTGAAAAGAGCTCAGAATGGCCTTTGTGTGATCTGTTACTTTGGTGAAGGCGCATCAAGTGAAGGTGATGCTCATGCTGCTTTTAATTTTGCTGCAACTCTGAACTGTCCAATTATATTCTTTTGGTAAGTGTGCATTTTTTAAAATTTTCTCATAATTTGTTTATAAAAATTTTGGACTATTTAAGTAATTGAACTTTTTTTGGCAAAAATGTTATGATAGATAACTAAAATCAACTCATAACATGTGCACACACACACATTCTCTCTCCTCTCTCTCTTTTTATTTGTGAAATATAAAAAGCTGATAAATGTGTAAAGCAGCGCTGTGAATGGCCTAGTGATTAGCATTCGTGACTGCCATGGAGGTGCCTTAGGTTCAATTTCAGGCAGGTACGAACGCTCGAATCATTAAATATCTTAAATATCTGCCGTGCATCAGTTGGGAACTTTAAGCCGTCAGACACATCCCCCTCCCGGTAATAAATAAGGGTGTCTTCCTCCCCCTTTCTATCTCACTTCTGTGTGATTTTCGTATCGGGCACTCTAGTACAAATCTCCTAGCTTCCGATTTCTAAGGGTTGTTTAAGACCTTGGGTCAGATACTCCCTTCCTAAAATCCTCTACATCTGATCTGATTTGAAAACAAGCAGCTCTTCTTGATTGTATGCATTTCTACTAATTGTAAAATATATGTAAAGTCTGAAAATGGTTATAAATACATACCACATAGAAAAGCACCATATATGTGACATATAAATCATTAGTTTGAAAAATGATATTTCTTTTTGCGACAGTACACTTTTTATGAGTTGCTCCAAGAAGAATATATTAAATGTTTAATGCAAGTGGTATTTAACATCTCAAAAACCATATCTGGAGCCCTATGTGAGTTTTTTTATGTGATCACATGTGCTAAAGTTATTGTTTATAATTTAAGTAACTATATATCAGTTTGTGTTAATAGTCATAAATTAAAAACTCAATAATGTTTCTGTCTGCAAGATTGTTCTTGAAGTTTTTATTATTCTAATGTGTCCTTAATTATAAGCTGAATGTTTATAGTGGAAGCATTGAATATTATTTTTAAAATAAAAATTATCAGTGTTTGCCATGTAAAAGTTTCGTAGGTCAAAGTCAATGAGACATTTCAACAACCGTCTGTCATGAAAGTTACAAAGACATGTAAATATAGGTGAGAAAAACAGATAACAAAAGGTATTGCATAAAAATAAAAAAAATATATATTGGACATTTATATGAGTTTTTTTATGTTGAGACAGATTTTCAATGTTAATTGCACTTTTTCTTCAATGTTGTTTAGTTCACTGACAATTGTGGTTAACTTCTGCTCTATGCCGTACCATCATGTAAGATTTGAATAAGTGAGTTTTTTGACTGCTGTTCATTGCATTTCTAGTGTTGCCAAGCACTTAAGGGCTGATGTAAAAATATTGGGAACAAATATTTGTAAACATTAAGAGAAAATATAACTAACAGTATTGGAGTTTTAATATTTTGAGAATGTCTCTTTCATTTCAGTCATTTGTGCTGCACAGAAGCACCTCATGGAATGACCTTTTGTAGTCACCAACAACTTTTCAGCTACATTTTGTTGTATTGTTTCTATACTAAATATTTTTTTTTTCACGAGGAAGACAAAGAAAAGTTAAAATGTATGTGATTGTAATTTAATGAACCCCCTTGTATTGATTGCAAGCAGTAATGCAGTGGGACCAAATCAGAATCTTGTAAGGATTTGAAAGAAGTATTTCATGTATATATTCTATTCTTCAATTTTTTGATGCTATTAGAACCAAAAGGAGTATGTGGATTGTAGGATTTTAACTAAAGGAGTTATTACAAGGTAATGCCACATCACAGTGCCATGCACATTAGAAGTCCAAGAGAAAAGAATGTCAGCTCATACCATAGACAAACTTTACCCTATGTAAAGTACAAAATACATAGTTTCCTTTGCACAGACCAGTCTTGTTGAAATGCTAGGGTAGAGGAACTAATAAAATATGGTAGATGGTGATGTACTTAAGAAAAGAAAACAAATTGAATCAAGGTAGGCAGTGACCAGGTGAGAGGAAATTCGGGCTGCTGCACTGGTGACTTAGTGGTCTGTGATACTGGCTTCCGATCATTTGTCTGAGACAGGCCAAGGCCAGGTTTGAGTACGTCATGAGACATGGCTGGTGTGTTTGTCCAATGTTGCTGGCTCTCTCTCTCTTCCCAAAAATCAGTGGCCATAAGTAAGGTTTGGGTGACACTTACAAAATAGCTCTTATAAAGTTGCTCATGGTGGTCATTAAACCCCCAAAAAAGAAGAAAAAATATTTTCAACAAAAGGATGGCACAAAAAATAATACTTCATTCCATAGAATAACTATTCAACAGCATTTGTTGTTGTTTTTTATGCATGTTTAAAAAAAAAACTACTGTGTAAATTTGCACATAACCCTACACCACTAGTTCAACAGCTAAAAATTGGTAAAAAATCAAAACATACATATAAGTCGACCTTAAATTTCAAGAATTTGGAAAACATGATATTTATTGAAATTAAATTATGCAAATTTCTAAAATTATTTTATGTAAAAACTGTTAGTCTGATTCAGTATTGCAGTTTTTATTTAATTTCTGTAAATCCCTTTCCATTAAAGATGCATTATCAATATAAACATTGTCACACACATATAGTGGATGATTATATTTGCACTTTTAAGGTATTAAACCCCTGCAAAGCGCACATAGTTTGCGCGCAATTCATAATTGATATACTATTGAAAATCACCAATCACTTACCCTAAAGATCATGGTAATTTCCATCCACAAAACACTTCAAGCACGTCAATTATGTTTGAAGTGTTTTGTGGATGGAAATTACCATGATCTTTAGGGTAAGTGATTGGTGATTTTTAATAGTATATCAATATAGTGGATGGTTTTTCTTTCTACTTGAATCATAACCCAAATCTTCTGTGCCCTCCATGGCATAATTTATGGATACATTTTCTGAAAAGATCATAACTTTGCATTTTTGTAACAATGACCCTGTGGGCAGCCATAAGAAAACTCCCACCCTTGCTGTGAAAACACAGTAGATATTGATTTGTTGTGCCCCTATCTGGTGTCTGACTGACTCACTGTGTCTTGTACCAAAGGTGGGGGACACGTTCTGTCCTGTAAGGGAAGTAACGAGGTGACTGCATACACACTGATAAACAGTGGTCTGAAATTACCTATTTATTAGGTGTAGAATAAACTCAAGAAATGCTGAGCATTTGCTCTCTTCAGGGTGGCTTTTTTCTATGCTGTACATTGGAGCAGGATTCAAGATCTGTTTTGAGTCCCCTGCTCCAATGTATAGCCTTGAAAAAGCCTCCCTGAGGAGAGGGAAAGCTCAGCTTGTTTTGAGTTTATTCTATGCCTAATTAACAGAAAATTTAAGACCGTTGTGTATCAGTTTGTATGTAATGGATATTGGTGTATTTGATTCATGTTATTACAAGAGGATTACTTCCTTTTCAGGAGCATAAATTTCCCTGGTCTTGCTTTCAAACAGGATTAGGTTTCACAGTTATCATATTAGCAACCACTATTCCCATAAGATTGTAATGGTTACTTTGTTCCTTGAAACCATATGCTGGGCACAAAATTAATTCCATTATTTATATTTTTTAACTGACTCACATATAAGCGAACCTCTTAGCTTTCAAGAAAAGAATTACTTCCAAAAACCTCTGTCTCATACCCTAGTATATACAGTAGTTCAATTACTAATCAACAGGGCTTCAGGTGAAAATGAGAGCCTGACTGCTATAAAAAATAATGGAACCATCCAGCAGGAATTTTGGTTTGCACAGCATTGGTTTGAATGCTTTTTAAAGTGATAATTGTCTAAGGAAATGTCATTGCACTGAGATCAATCAGTGTGAAGTAAAAACAATATTTTTAAATTGATCAAAATCAAGGGTTTAATTTTCATTCAGTGTAGTAGAAATGTCATGATCTTACACTTGTATATTAACATGACCGTCATGCATGTCATTTCTACAGACCATACACATTCATAAAAAGAGTTTGTTTGTAAGAGACCTCTTCGTATTGCAGTAAATTTTTTTTTTCTTACTAACATTCTGCTTTCTGTATCCCCAATGACTCATTTTATGCTTTCAGTTGTGCCTGTTTTTATCTATTCCTTGATCTGGTGGCCTAATACCAAAGGTAACAGCTGTGTGGGTAACCTTTCATCTCCTGTATAACATGCTTTTCTAAGCCACCTCCCACTCTCCCTTATCATGTACTCATTATCTTCTTCCGCCAAAAATTAATCAACTCAGTTCTAATACTTGCTTTACTAATTCCGTCCTGTCACTGAATTATGATTTCTGTGGATATGCATCTTATCACTTTCATGTCAGCATATTGTAAATGAACATGAAAATGTTTGAAATATTCTGTTACACACGTCCTCAGGGTGAAATTTCTCCCAAAAATTTTGTGTAGCAATTCTGCTAAAAACTGCTACTCAAAAATGTTTTTGAATAGCAGTTACTTGTGTTTGCATAGCAGTTTTTCCGGAACTTTATTCAAAATCTGTATCTGATTCATGTGGATGTTTAGTGCCATTGCCATATGGTTTTACATTTGGATTCCTTTGTTTGTTATTAAAAATAATCACAGGATAACTGTGGGTTAAATTCCTTGAGTTCTGGGCCTTCTAAAGTAATTTGAAGAAGACCATCTAAAGTCTTTAGTATCCATTTGATTTCTAAAATCTGTTTTGACACGTTTCATTGCAGAGAAAACTCTTTCTACTTTTGCATTGGTCGTCGGCAGCACTCGCAAGAGCAATTTTAATCCTCTATAACTATTATTCTGAAAGTAAAAATTGTCTTAATTCAGTTATTTTTTTAATTATTAGGAATAAAATAAGATGAAATTAAGAATTTCATTTTATTTTATTTCTAATTGTGGTCCACGCTTTCTGGGTTTGCAGAAAGTTTTCTGTTTCAATGATTGTGTATGCCAGGGCTGGTAAAATAAGTTCCACATCTAGGAGACAATTCCCAAAATTTAGGTATCAGCTGAATAAATTAATTTTAAAGAATCACACTCAAAAGTATTGTGTCAAGATGATAGAACAGAAAGTTGTAGTGTGTTTTTCTTGTCATTTTTTTCTCTAGTTTGTGATCTCAAAAAATTTAAATTTTAGGTTTTTATTTTATGTAAGTATAATTTATTGAAATTAAATTTTGCACATATAAACCCAAAGTATTGTATTTTTCTTCCTATAATCCAGAGTGGCATTATAACTCATGGGCCACGAAATTTAGGGGGAAAAAAAAAAAAAAAAAAATTCTTGCGCATAATCCGCGGCGAAAATTCTTACATGTCATTTTCGGTGGCGTATCGTAAAATAAAAAAAAAGTAATTTTTCCGTCATCTAATCCACGTTGACCTGTCTGCAGACCGTGAAATTCAGAAATAAAATATTGGCACCTGTCATGTTGGTCCTGTAGCATAATTTCTGACAGAAAAGTCATGATTCATACGATGACCAAAAGTCCAAAGACGTACGAAAGAAATTATCTTATAAAAAAAAAGTAACTGTCATTTTTAAGTACTTTTATGTTATTTTCAGATGGAAACCCCCCCCCCCGAAAATTCCTCGTTTTTTTTTCAGCATTACCATTGTTTATTGGTTAGACCTAAAAATCCGTAGTATTTTGAATTTCTGAAAATATTTCTCAAAAACTGAAGGACGAACAAAAGCCATGACACTAATGTGATTAATGCGACAAATAACGAATGTGATTCGGAAAGTGATTACGCTACCGCGACAGCAACAATTACGGGGTGGGGAATAGCTCAGCGAGCTTTCCAGAGCACTTAGCCTGCCCCGCTGAGCTATTCCACACTACTAATTGAGCGCAAAATATTTTGTGTCAAACTGCTCATAAAAAATAAAAAATAAAATGAAAAAGCCATATTTCCATCTCTTTGTGGCTCTCTTCTAACCTCGTACTACGTAACTTTTTTTTTTTTTTTTTGCTACTATTAGTGCATTTTCCAACACCACTAGCTAGCTGTCCTGGTGCCATGCGGAATTTTAAAAAATTAAAGTACCATAAAATCTTGTTATCCACAGAACTTAACATTTTAACTGATAATTCGTGGATTTATACGACGAAAGTATGGTATTTACTGCAAATTACACAACTTGAATCAAAAAACAAAATTGGGGCATCTGCGACAAATTTTTGGTCGCCCAAAATTTTTCAGCCATTATTATTTCTTTCATAAAACTATGTTCCAGTTGATCGGGAGGAGGGGGGGGCAACAAGAAAAAAAAACCCCACTCCTGGTTGTATTAAAAAAGGAAAGTCATCAAAGGTGAAACATTTTTAAGTGCTGGTGGAAATGACCTAACTCATTACGCAATATATATATTAAAAAAAAAGTCGCTTATATGTCACTGATCCCTCATAAAGGGAAAACAGTCACTCCCCACCATGTTCCTCTCCTCATAATAGTAAACCCGATTCGCGGAATACTGTTTGGTATGACAAAGTTAAATAAATAAACTTCCCAACTTTCCTCCTTGTGTGCAAGAACTGCAGGAATTAAACCTTCTGAAGTGATTAGCACAAGGTTGTTCGATTTGGGGAGATGGAGACAGAAATCTAAGGTGCAACGCTTCTAAATCGCAGCGAGGGAGGAAGGTCAGAGAACCAATAGCGTTCTCCGTAAAAATATATTTCCCACAATCCTTTGGGATTCCTTTCAGCGAGCACGAGCAGCGTCGCATAAGCCGCCGGTAGCAATGATGCAGTTTTTGATAGGCATCCGTCTGCGTCCGTTTTACTGAAAACATTTGTTTTTAAATAAAAAGACATAATAGTTAAACATAATATTCAAGATGATTCTTACACTAAAATATTTTTTCCTAGATTAAAATTTTACGGGAAACGAATATACCATTAATTTCAAAATACTTCTGTGAAGATACCATTTGAGCAAAAAATATTATTGTGAAGATACCGTTTGAGCAAAAAATATTTTTGTGAAAATACCGTCCAACGGTATCAAATCCCGCCTCTTAATGTTCACACAACTTATCAAAAATCGAAATGCATTCCTACAGCATGACTCAGCGTTAAGCGTTGCGGGCAGTCATGTTAGAGGATGGTCCTATCAACGCTAGGGTTATCAGTTCAATTTGAAAAAGTGTGCTGCACGTTCATATTTGGAACGTGCCATTGCTTAACGGATACATGGAATCTTATTATGTTTACCAGCAGTCAAAATAATGCTTTAAAAAGTTATTGTTAAATTTTTTTAGGATATACATTTATATTGTACGTATTTAATCACAACTTGTAAAAACCACTGGAAAGTTGCATCGCAGAAATATGCGACGCAAATCTCAAATTCTATCGCAACTCCATGCAAAATAAATCGCAAAATGCGATGCGATGCGATGCCAGTCAAATTTCACCCTGCACGTCCTAAATAATATAGTACGTGAAATAGCTGTGATGTTAAAAACTAAATTTTTCCACTATCCCGCATACGTTATTTAGGACACGTGTAACAGAATATTTCAAATATTTTCATGTTCATTTACGATATGATTTTACCACCATGTATTTTGCACTGCTGTCCTAGATGTGCGATATCGTTGTTGCTTTTTGGGAACAGTAATTTGTATATGTACACCGATGAGTCATTCCATTATGACCACCCCCAGCCTAGAGAAATGAGCGCGCCTGGAGACTGAACGGTAGCGCAGGTGAAGTTCACAAAGCAGTATATATAAAACCCAAGGACTGGCTTTCAGTTCGTAGAGTATTTGGAGTCAGAATGGGAAAACTTGCGGATTTATCAGAGTTTGATAAGGCACAAATTGTGATGGCACGGCGCCTCAGAACTACAATCGCAGAAACGGTGCATCTTGTGGATTGTTCAGATGCCGCTGTAGTGAGTACGTATAAAAAATGGTGCACAGATGGCCAAACGATGAAACGTCGTCTGCAGCGCGTCGATGCTAGAGGGGAGCGGAGACTATTGTGCATTGTTCACAGTGACCGCAGGGCCACGGTGTGACAAATCACCCGCAGCTATGACATTGGTGATCGGAGCAATGTGTTACAGCACGCAGTTCGTTGCACTTTTCTGAGCATGGGCCTGTGTAACCGAAGACCCCATGCTCACTGCACGTCATCACCAACAACGCATGAAATGGGCCCGAGATCATCGAGATTTGACCGTGGATGATTGGAAGAAAGTGGCCTGGTCTGACGAATCAAGATTCCTGGTGCATCACATAGACGGCCGAGCATGGTTACACTGATTACCAACGGAGGCTATGACACCTGGATACACTGTTGGGCAGAAACAGGCTGGCGGTGGCTGTGTTATGCTTTAGGCAATGTTTTCTTTAGGCCCCATTATCCCAATAGCACAATCCCTGACAGCTTTCAGGTATCTGAACATCATTGCGGACCAAGTTCACCCTTTCATGGCAATTGTGTTCCCTGCTGGTGATGGCCATTACCAACAGGATAATGCGCCATTCCACACTGCCAGAATCGTAGTGGTTCGAGGAACATGCTTGTGACTTTCTGTTAATGCCCTGGTTTCCATATTCACCTGACGTGCACCCAATTGAACATTTGTGGTTCGACTTGGAAAAGTGGGTTCTTGCTAAATCACCACCACCTTGAAATGTATGGGAACTGGAGGACTTGCTGTTGACATTATGGCACCAGATACCCCAGGATATCTTTTGCCACCTTGTCAAATCGACGCCTCGCCGAGTGGCCACTGTTTTGCAGGCTAAATGGGGTCCGACAGCTTATTAGGTAGGTGGTCATAAATGTAATGGCTCATCGGCGTATATTCATGTCAGCAGCTTTCCAATCTTTTAAAGAGCCCACCCAGCATTCAATACTGCAAAATAACTGCATTATGTATGGCCCACTTTACTATTTTGTCAGCATTTACCTATGCAGTACCCTGGACTTGCTTTCGATAGATCACAAAATATTTTGCTCCATCTATTTAGTATATCTTCTACACATATCAGAAACAGCCCTTCTTCACCAAGTAAACTCCAAAGTAGACTTTCCACCCTTGTTAAATGTTCAGTGAGATCCTAAAACACTTTTAGGTGGTTTTGGAGGTGTTCTCTTGTTTTTGTTTTCATACAGTTCCTGAAATCTACAGAGGCTTTCTCTTTTGGGCCCCAGGTGCCTTGCCTTGCAGTAAGCTGTCTTATTTATAATCTTTATCTTGTGATGAACAACTTGAATACTTTTAAGCCCCCCCCCAATAATTTTACTTGCCTCTGCTCTCAAGAGATTCCGAATTTCACCATCTTACATACCGCTAAAGCTTTTCTTGCATTTTTATCAGTGTTTTTCATTTTTCTTTACCAGTGTGCTTTCAGTGGGTGAGGTGATCATTTTAATATAACCTTCAGTAATTTACCTATGAAAATTTTGTTTCACTTCTATATTATTCAGTCAATCAACCCTAATGCAATTAAAAACCTTTGCTGGTTTCTTAACTGCAAGAGCAGATGCTACAAAAAGGGCTATTGCTTATTTCAAAACCCCTAAAGGCTACAGTGCGCTTAATGACACACTTTTCTACTGTAACATTATTATCAAGTATGTTTTTTGTATTTCTATCCTTTGTCTGCCAAGTAAATTTATGGATGCTTTTGTTCATAAAGGCAGTGTTAATTATTATGTGTTTATTACCTGAACATAAGTCAATGAATCTTTTCCAGTTTACATTTGCTAAACTTTTGGATGATCTCAATTAAAGAACTCTGTGCACTGATTAATGCAGTCTATTCATAGTAATTTTAAGTGACAAATGAAAGAACCAGCAGAAAAAGTTTCATTTCCAAACCCAATGATACACTAAATTACTACCAGCAGATGAACTAAAATGCCAGGCATAAAAAAGAAAATGTAATGGGTGGATGATATGATTCAATTTTATATAAACTTATCAGTAAGTTTGAAAAGATGCTATGGATGATATGTAATTTTTCATGATGATATGAACATCGCTTTGAGTTCCTCAAAGTATTTAGTTTGCAGTTGATAAAGTAGTATTTTTTAAAATTACAAAATTCATATAATTGTTTTGCATTTTAATGACATGTTCACAGTTTCTATAAGCAGTCTTTTTTTTTTTCATCTTTTCTTACAAAAGCCGTAATAATGGATATGCTATATCAACCCCTACACACGAGCAGTACAGAGGTGATGGAGTAGGTAAGCTCTTTGTATATTATTGAATGTTATTTGAAGTCCATGAATGTTTCTATACTGTAATTTATTATTTATATCATGAGTGACACGCGTATCTTGCAAAACCCATCTTATGTCTTTGTACTTACCAATGAAGTTATTTTGCTACATACTTGCTCATTTTATAAGCATTTTTTTTTGTGATCTGTGCAACACATGCATTGAAATTCATCTGCAGTTTTTTCTGTAGGAAAAAAAAAAAAACAATGGGGAGGGTCACACATATCTTTAGTTGAATTTCATGTCACTCTTATTCAGTAAAGCAGACCAAACTCTCATATTGTTTAAAAAAGTAAGAAATAATTTGATCTTTTAATACTATTCCCTTGTCTGGTTTTATTGCATACAGTGTAACACCTTATTAAGTAAGTTAAACTTTTATGCAGTAAAATCAGTTAGAAATTTGTGGTGGAGTCATGTTGAACAGGAAGCCATAGAAGTTTGGTGGCAAATTCATTTCTTAATAATGTACAGAAGTGTGTATTAAAATTGTTTTGCAGACAATGAAAACCTTAATTCACCAACACATCATCTTTTGCTACTGTAGCATTGACTGTGTGCTCTGTGTTAGCCTTGTCGCATGTTTTATGAAAGCTTTCTCTATTGCAGTCTAAATCAAATTAAAGATTTTGTTACACCATTTTCTTTTTAATCATGCAGTTACTTTATCTGCTATAAATTTTCAATACATTGTTTTGAGGGACTTTGTAAAATTATTTGTTTATGCCTAGTACTGTTGATTGTGGTTTTATTTCCTCAAGAGTTTTTTTTTTCTCTCTCATGTAATGGTGCTTACAACAGTTTATTGGTACAGATTTCTTAGCCATGTGCTGAACTTTTTGAACGTATGGAGTTGGCCAGACCAGTCAACTTGTGTATGGAGGACCCTGTATGAAACAGATTGGAAGTTCTCTGTGGAACACAGAGGAGAATGTAAAGGAATGTCTACCAAGATACCAAATGCGACGACAATCAACTAACTCTTTTCAGATGTTTTGGGGTCAGATTTTTTTTATAGCTAACAGGAATGCAAAAATGAAGGAATATGTAGATTTCAGGAGTTATGTAGAATAAACTTCCAAAGTGGCCTAAAACTGTTTAGGAGTGTTGTTGAACACAAGAGAAAGAATGTAAAATCTGTAACCTAGGGCTTGAGTGACAAAGGTGGTCCTTAAAATGATGTAAATGTTGAAATTAATTTGGAACCATTTAACAATAAGTAAATAGACAGGTGCTCTTTGGTTGCTAGAATGATGACGGTGGCATTGCAGAATGGCTTGATTCCTGTGGGCTCGTAAAAGTCAACCTTGTGCTATTATGAAAGAGCAGTGTTAGAATGAGAAATGAATCTTCTAGAGGCCCACTAGAATTTGCAAATCAAGTAATCTACCAAGATGCCTACTCAAACAAATAAACTTGTTTGCACTGTACATAGTAAATGTCAAGTTCTGTTGAAATATATCACAAATTTAGTACAACAGGATGTGTACATAACTAACAACAATAAATAAATAAAACTGAATAGGTGCCAAGTGGAATCTAGTTTTTTTTTTAATTTTTAATTATTCAAACTTAGCATTAAAGGGATTGATAAATTTTAATTAATGAAGTTAACTGTACATATCCAAGTAAAATGATTTACTGGAGTAGGCAGCACTATGGATGAAGTTTGTGTTTAAAAACGATAACTGAGTGGCAGTGTTCAACTAATGGGAAGTTGATGTATCTCTCTTAACTTACACATTTGTTTGCATTTGTAACTTTTTCTTATGTATATCTTGTATGGCATCTCAGCTTTAGATAAACATTATTCTATGTTTTTCTTGATACTTGGTATTTATACATTTGTTGCACTATTACATATATGCATATCACTACATTATTCTATGTTTTTCTTGATACTTGGTATTTATACATTTGTTGCACTATTACATATATGCATATCACTAAGTTGTGCTTTTAAAATTCAGGTTTGCTCCTCAAAGGGATTTAAACTTATCTGCCAGATTAAAGTTTAAATCTGATGATGCTAAAGTTTATTTACTGTTGATGTATCAAACATCTCCATTTGTAGTGATCTCAGCACACAGCTTGAGCTCCATTAACATCTGTTGCACGTACTCATTATAGTTTTTACCACGTCTTTTGGAAATAAAATATTGTTCCTATGTTATCAGTTTGTCTGTCCATCCATCTGTCTGTGGACACTATCTTTACAAGTCACAGTGAGAAGAATTGGCAGGAAAACACGTAACACACAAAACATTAAAAGAATTCTTGAAATCGTAATCACACGCGTAAGTAACGTTGAAAAATTAAGAGCGGGACGTTTCGGTAGCGATTTCTACCTTCATCAGCCATGGAATGAGACATGTGGTAAAAGCATCAGTTGTTGCCAGATTTCAAAATCTCTTTCCAAATAATAGGGATGTTAAAAGGTGCATCAGTATTGGAGGTGTTAGGGGTAAGGTAGATTTCAATGCTTTCGCGGTATCTGAGGGCATGCCGATTGCCGAACGGGGCGATTCGCTTAACATTATGCCAATCGGGAGCCACGGATGTATCGCTGATGGTTAAAATTGAAAGGGAGGTGGAAGGCCTACCTTTCTTAGTATCAGCGATATGCTCCATCAAATGCCGGTTTATGCTGCGGTAAGTACGTATATTGGTAGTACTTACCACAGCATTTGATTATTACGATTTCAAGAATTCTTTAATCTTTACAAGTATCCGTCCAATTTGAAAAATTATTTTTGCGCTGGGAAGCTTGAAATGTAAGAATAATGATCCTTGCATTTTTTTTGATGCACACCTTTGCCAGTAGGGGGTTTAAATTGTAAATTCAGATGATGTCGAATTCAAAATATGTTCAATTTCATATACTGGGTGATCGTAAATAAAGTACCCCTTTTCAACACGGTCTAGAGATATTCAGCAATCTAAATGTTGGTATAGTGGCGTATCAGGACATGTGGAAGACATTTCCGTGAATAAAATAAAACAAAACTTGCCACTATGGAACTGCAAGCAATGAAAAAGCAGTTTCATTAGCATAAATACACATGTTGCATTCAAGTCCTGGGTATGAAAGTAGCTACAACAGCTAAATGTCATTCTTATCAGCTATGATGACCATTATAATGCTGAAATGCACATTCCTTGTGAAGCTGCTTTATGTAAACATCGGCAATGATGTGGCTGCACTTTTCGCCATCATAAGAAATTATGCCAAAAACCATGGACTCCAGAAGCTTTCAAGAAAATAATCACTCAATATGTGGAAACTGGAGATCTAGAAGTTAAACCCAATTGAGGGTGTAAACCTATCACTTCACAAGTTACTGGTGATGTTGCCACAGCTGTTGTTGAACAGTCAATTAATAATGTTGCAGGCTCCAGTAGTGCACATGCAGTGTCATGGGGTGACACTGCAGTATCATGGCAGTTGGATTTATCCAACTGGCATGACACTGCATGACACTAGGTACTGAGAAAGATGGTACATTGTTATCCATATAAGATCAGCCATAACCACCAGTTGCTTGCTGCTGACAGGGAAACCCAAGTTACCTTTGCTTTGACCTTCCTTGCCAGAATGGAAGTGAATGAGTATTGGTCATGGAAAATCTTGTGGAGCGACAAGACACTTTTTCTCCTCACTGGAACTGTTGTATTGGAACACACAAAACCTTCATCAGGGCTTGAAAAATATCTGAAAAGTTACGTGCTCAGCTGGGCACGTGGAGAAATTATTGGACTACCCAGGTAGTAAAAGCTGGATGTCCAGGACAATTAATCTTTTAAGATAACAAATATGAACCCTCATTTTTTTTAAGTGAAAAAATATGGGCCTTTTTTTTGCAGGTCTTGCATTTCCATTTTAAGGATTTGTATTCAAAATGATCACTGCACAGAAGCGTGTATTTCAAGTATTAAAATGATGATGCTGGAATTAGCATGAAATGGAAATCACTAAATTTCTCAAACACCAATGATGAAATTGGTGTTTGAGAAATTTAGTGATACTGCCGTGTTCCTTTCATTAAATGTTTTTGTCCTTTGTCACTAAACAACGGAGGCTAGTTTCATTAGAGGCATGCATCCAGTCACTGATGATAAACAACATTTGGAGCAAAACTACGCATGGTTTCAATTTCTGGACCTAGAGCATAATATAATCATGGAAGATACCTTCTCCTGTTTTCAGCACTCCGTAACAATAATACAACTTTCGATGATTAGCAGTGAAATAAAACGCGACAGCTGTCCTTTTTCTTCTAGCAGGAAATTCTATTCCAAACTTTTTTATTTTAAAATCTAGTTCCTCAGACCAGGCAAACTGGATTTTTTATTTACCTGCCCAGGACAATAATTTTCATGTCCCTGGCATCTTGGGCAGGGTGTTTTTCAAGCCCTACTCGTTGTTTTCCAGCAGTTTCCACTGCACTCAAAAAACAGAGAAAAGCACCCTATCTATCATTTTTAAGAATTTTGCAGAAGTTTTTAAAGCTCTTTGAGGAGGAAAACTAAATTTTGAGGCAACTTTTCAACATGTTAAAAGTGCAAAATGTGTTTAAAAAATTTATTTGGAACATTTTTTGGAAAATTCTGAAGTGTGGTGACATCTCAAGTTCAATTATTATATTTGCACTTTTAAGGTATTAACCTCTTGCAAAGTGCGCATAGTTTACGTGCAATTCATAAATGAAAAAACCATTAGGAAGAACCACTCACTCACCATAAAGATCATGGTAACCTCCAATGACCACACACTTCCAACACGTCATTCATCGTGATGTAACTGGGCTTCCACAGGTTTACAGACTTCTTGCTTACGCTTCTTATTTTCGGGTGTGAAACATCGTTTTTTTTTTTTTCTTTTGCCTTATAAGATGTTACTATAATGCTTGTCAATTCGATAAAAATCACACATACAACTCATTCATACAATTCAAGTAAAAACTATGTACATAACCTTACATTCACAGGTGATTAAACCTTGGTCAACTCTAATTATCAAACTCCTCCTTCTGTTTCACAACCTCTGCTACTCCCACTGCAAGTGTCACACCCATTCAGCCCCGCACATCCAATCCTCTAGTACTTTCGACAGACCCCTGTCATCTTCAGGAGGCAGGTGTGTCTCACCCGCCCACCACAGCTCAAGTGAGCAGAGCCATCGAGGCCTGGGCTCCAGTCGCTATCTCTGAATCGTTGTGTCTCTGGCGCCATCTATTGTCCCTGCTGCTCTTTTTTCCCTCTTTCTTTTTACGCTGCTGTTCAATTTTTATTAGGGCTTTCCATTGTTCGTTTAGGTTACTTGGCTCATTAATGTTGCATAATCTTGATCTGTTTTTTTCAATTAACACTGATTCTGCAATTCTTAACTGCTTTTCGTTTTTACAGCTCTTAATAATTTTAATATCTTCAAACCTTGGACATTTTTGATTTTCCATACAGTATTGGGTCAATGCTGTCTTAGCCTCTTTTTTATTCCAATTATTAATATGCTGGTTCAATCTATACTTCAATTTATTCTTGGTGCTGCCTATATATGACACAGGTGGTTGCTGGTTTATTGGGATTTCATAAATTCCTGCTCTATCTAATTGGCTAATTTTTTCATTTTTAATCACTAAATTTTTTACAGTAAGTACCTGATTTCCTACCTGTATGCCATACTTGCCACAAACTTTATTAATTTCTGCTGAAACATTTTCTATATATGGTATTGCTCCCACATATTTTACAAGTTTTTTATCAGTCTTGACCTTATTGTAACCTTGAGTTACTTCATAAATCCATTTTTAATACCTGTTTAGGGTATCCAAAAGCATATGCAATTTTTTCAATATATTCAATTTCTTCATTTCTATACTGTTCCATTGATGAATGTGTTAAACTTCTTTTAATTAGTGTTTTAACACTATTTCTTTTATGTGTTAATGGATGTGATGACTGAAATGGTATAAGTACTGGGATATATGAAGATTTTCTATGCACTCTGAATTGTATATTCTCCTCTGTTTTAACAATCAAAACGTCCAAAAATGCCAAAGTATTGTCATGTTCTTGTTCTATTGAACTGACAGTAGAACAAGAACATGACAATACTTTGGCATTTTTGGACGTTTTGATTGTTAAAACAGAGGAGAATATACAATTCAGAGTGCATAGAAAATCTTCATATATCCCAGTACTTATACCATTTCAGTCATCACATCCATTAACACATAAAAGAAATAGTGTTAAAACACTAATTAAAAGAAGTTTAACACATTCATCAATGGAACAGTATAGAAAGGAAGAAATTGAATATATTGAAAAAATTGCATATGCTTTTGGATACCCTAAACAGGTATTAAAAAATGGATTTATGAAGTAACTCAAGGTTACAATAAGGTCAAGACTGATAAAAAACTTGTAAAATATGTGGGAGCAATACCATATATAGAAAATGTTTCAGCAGAAATTAATAAAGTTTGTGGCAAGTATGGCATACAGGTAGGAAATCAGGTACTTACTGTAAAAAATTTAGTGATTAAAAATGAAAAAATTAGCCAATTAGATAGAGCAGGAATTTATGAAATCCCAATAAACCAGCAACCACCTGTGTCATATATAGGCAGCACCAAGAATAAATTGAAGTATAGATTGAACCAGCATATTAATAATTGGAATAAAAAGAGGCTAAGACAGCATTGACCCAATACTGTATGGAAAATCAAAAATGTCTAAGGTTTGAAGATATTAAAATTATTAAGAGCTGTAAAAACGAAAAGCAGTTAAGAATTGCAGAATCAGTGTTAATTGAAAAAAACAGATCAAGATTATGCAACATTAATGAGCCAAGTAACCTAAACGAACAATGGAAAGCCCTAATAAAAATTGAACAGCAGCATAAAAAGAAAGAGGGAAAAAGAGCAGCAGGGACAATAGATGGCGCCAGAGACACAACGATTCAGAGATAGCGACTGGAGCCCAGGCCTCGATGGCTCTGCTCACTTGAGCTGTGGTGGGCGGGTGAGACACACTTGCCTCCTGAAGATGACAGGGGTCTGTCGAAAGTACTAGAGGATTGGATGTGCGGGGCTGAATGGGTGTGACACTTGCAGTGGGAGTAGCAGAGGTTGTGAAACAGAAGGAGGAGTTTGATAATTAGAGTTGACCAAGGTTTAATCACCTGTGAATGTAAGGTTATGTACATAGTTTTTACTTGAATTGTATGAATGAGTTGTATGTGTGATTTTTATCGAATTGACAAGCATTATAGTAACATCTTATAAGGCAAAAGAAAAAAAAAAACAAAAAACGATGTTTCACACCCGAAAATAAGAAGCGTAAGCAAGAAGTCAGTAAACCTGTGGAAGCCCAGTTACATCACGATGAATGACGTGTTGGAAGTGTGTGGTCATTGGAGGTTACCATGATCTTTATGGTGAGTGAGTGGTTCTTCCTAATGGTTTTTTCATCTCAAGTTCATCTTTAAAAAAAGCAATAGATCATAATAGTGAAAAATATTTTTTTGTCTTTGGTAAGAGGACCTCCCTGGGAACTCCCTGGTAATGCAGACCATGAAATTCCAGGGGGTCTTGGACCCATGTGTGTGTGTGTTGCCGTATGCTGCCTGCTATTGTAATGTAGCAATATGGAAAAAAAGAAAAACTGCAAAAATATTACTTATTCTGTTTGCACTTTTGTAGAGTGTAAGATTAGTAGAATATTTTAGGCAATTTCCTGTTTTTTGCTGTAAATATCCAGCTAATGAAGCACCTTAGGTGAAATTAAAAAATATCCCTGAACAGATTCATCTAAAATGTGGCTCCTGTTCTTTCCCCCCCTTTTTTTTTGCCTTTTCAGTATTGAGTTTTAAGCAAAACAAATGTTTTCCTACTATGATACTATACACTATGTTTATAACACAAATAGAAATACTGTTCCAGCAGTTTCAAAGAAAAAAGTTTGATAGTTATATGAGGGTTGTACCAAAAGTAATGCAAAAGTGGGCATGACTTTTTTATTAACTGACAGGTTGTTCAAATTGCACATATTGGTAGGGCAACTCTTTCTCTATACAAAGCTACCACTCAACAGAGTCTCCATCGCAAGTGATCCATTTGTGCCATTGTTGAACCCAACTCTTGAATCCTCTTTGAAAAAATTCAAGTGTGGACTGCTGTACCCTTTTCTTCACAGCCACTTTCACCTCGTTTGTGTCATCAAATCGTTGTCCTTGGAGACTGTCCTTCATATGACTGTTAACCGAATAGGTGGAAGTCAGAGGGCACCAGATCTGGGTTCTACGGTAGATGGGTGACCACTGACCAGCCTAATTTGCTGATTGCCGGACTTCAAGAAGCTTAGAGAAGCCACAAGGTGTGGTGGTGAATGTGGATCCTTTTCAGTTTCTTGTTCGGTCTCTTCCTCCTTATGGCTTCTCTAAGCTTCTTATGTGTCTCAATGTACCGCTCGCTGGTCACAGCACGACCATGTTCCAGAAGACCAAGGAGAATGACACCCCTGTCATCCCCAAAAACAGTCACCATGACTTTCTGTGCTGATTGCTGGCTCTAGAACTTCTTAGGCCTTGGTGAAGAGGTGTGAGGCCATTCCATGGATTGATTCTTCGTTTCTGGATCACGAAGATATGCCCACTTTTCATCCCCTGTCACCAGGGTGAAAAAAAATGTGTCTTCGTTGGCTTCAAACGCTTCCAATATATTAGAGTAGACTCCCACCCTTCTCTCCTTCAAATTGGATGTCAGCTGCTGAGGTACCCACTTTGCACACATTTTCTCATACCCTAAGTCTCCCACCATCTTATGTATTATGGCATTGTGACCACAGTCCAGTTGTGCAGCAAGCTCACGGATTGTGACTTGTCTCTCCGTGCGAATTAATTCATCCACTTGTTGATGATTCATGTTAGTGGACACAGATGGTGGTCCCCATTGTGTGGTTTGTCTTCAATGCTGGTTTCCCCTTTTTAAACTTCTTCATTCATCTGTGCATATGCTCTTGTCAATGGTGTCATCTCTGTAAACATTCTGTAGCCTTCTGCAGTTGTCGGACAGCCTACACCCTTTCTTCATCAAGACTCGATGACGGCACATTGCTTCTGCTTGTAGACGTGCCAAACTTCAAAATCTAAAAATCAGGAGATTTTTTGCAGCTCATAAAATCACATGAGTGCTATTTTTTATCGACATTTTTCAGATGCAAGAGAAATTTTCCAGAAGTAGTATTATTGGTAAATAGCATTTTTAATGTTTAAAAAGTTATTCTAAATGCAGACTGTATGTTTATATGCAAAGTAAAAAGCATAATGAAAATAGTTGTCAACCAGATACAATTAATAGCATTTTTTTTCCGCCCTCGAATTAACGTTTTCGGAAATTTTTCCTCCATTTTTAGACTGAAATACAAATATTTACGGAATAAAATGATATATAACAACAATACTGGACAGAGGCAACATCACAGGAAAAAGAAATTACGATTACAGAAAAAATCTTTATTTTGTTTACTTCCGTCTTTGAAAGACGAAATACCGCCCGATGCGTATTTTTACAAATTGGTAAAATTCTTCGATGAGTAGTTTTACGCCCCGAGAAAAATTCCCGACGCCTACTTTTACGCTGGGAGAAAAATTCCAGATGTGTATTTTTACGCGTCGAGAAAAATTTCCTGATGCGTATTTTTACTTGTTGATAAAATTTCAATGCGTACTAGACGCGTAATTAGATTACTCATTTTGGAGAACTCTGGTCGGCACGTCACTTGAGCATGCCCGTGGAGAGAGAGAGAGAGAGAGCACTACCGCACGAAGCCGGCGAGTCAAAGATGACATCATTGCGTAACACGGCGCTTGTAAGGTCAGGTAGAAAATCTAAATGGATGGTTGCAGCCTGCAGGGGATTGAAATATTTTGATTGAGCAATCGAAATATTAAAAAATCCGTAAAAAAAAAAAGACTTCTAACCATAAATCAGTAAACCGCAAAAGTTAGCAAGTATGCAACATCCATGCCTCACTGCGATTCGAACCCGGACCCATCTCGGACAATTTGTCGAAAGCCGGCACTCAGTTTCACAACTTTATTATGCAGCAAAGACAATAACAGCTAATATGTAAAGAAGAAACAAATTGCCAAAGATATGACATAAAATAAAACATTAAAAACCGCAAAAGTGGCATAATAAAAAAGGAAAAATCTCCCGCAAAAGTAAGCGGAAGGAATGAGGGGGGAAAAAATCACAAACTAAGTGTACACAAAATGGTACAAAAAAGATAAAACAAAGCTGACAATAACAGATTCGCAATTAGAGATGAACAAAGGAGCACGTTAATCTTCTACAAAATGCGACGAAGAAGGGAAAATAGACAAACATGGTGCAAAACAAGAAATAAAAATCTCCACAGTAAAGCAAAACCAAAAAGCACTCCGCAAAACTGAAGAAAACAAACAGAGCTCACAGCTAAGAGCGGGGAGACGTGAAACGATAAGTAAGTCACAGCTGGCGCACGAGTGTGTTTGTAACCAACATAAAATAGACCACTGTGCCACCGGGGGTGGCTTTCTTTTTGTAGATATGAGGATAGGAAAAGTACGATACTGATGACTGCAAATGCCGTCTTGCATCGACGCAGAAAGAAACAGATTTCACAAGCGGTTCGAAATATTTTTCTCCTGCGTCGATCCAAGGCGGCGGTTGATGTAATTTCGTTATTTTGACCATCGTAACGGCTAATTATCGGCAAAAATTGGGAGAATTTGACATTTATCCGAAGGGCAGGAGGAATGGCTGAATATCCAGAGTCTCCCGCCTAAATCCAGAGAGTTGGCACTTCTGTGCTTGGAATCCATTATTTACCTGCAATGAAGAAGAAAAGTTACTCTACGAACATGAGCAATTTGAACGACCTCTGTCAGTTAATAAAAAAGTTATGCCTACTTTAGCATTACTTCTGATACAACCCTTGTACTTTCAAATTAAGTACTTCAAAAATCAGCAAATTTCTGAAGTAAAGCCTTCTTCAACCTTTTAAATGGCTGCTATGGTAATAAGAAAAACATTAGTATTTTGCTAAATGTGTCTAGTAGAACTAGCATATATGTATATACACTATATTGACAAAAGCCACCAGACATCCCTTCAAAAGTAAATGAACGGATCCGCTACATTGTTAAGATGCGTGGCACAGCTGCAAACGGTATAAAAACAAGCCTGTAGTTGACCACAATCATATCGCACTGTGAGGTTGAATGAAAATGTCGCTGCAGGAGAGAACTGACTTGGAGAAAGGAAAGATTGTTGGGTGTTATATTAGTGGGTTGTCCATAAGAGAAACCGAGAAGCATTTAAACATACCCAAGTCAACTGTTTTGGATGTACTAAATAAGTGGAAGACACATGGAAAACGTACAGGCACAAAGAAAATCAGTGATAGTAGACGTCGAAGCCTCAAGAGAGTCGTTACAGCTAATCAACGGAGTACTGCACAAGACTTCAGTGTACAGGTGAGTAAAAATGCTGGAACCTCGGTATGTACACGTTCCATTTGCAGATAACTTCATTCCATGCATTACTGTGGTCATGTGGCTGCTCATAAGCCTTTCATCTCCACTCGGAATACTATTGAACTCGTCGTTTAGCATGGTGTAAAGAACATTTATTGTGGACCGTCGATCAATGGAAACAGGTTCTATGGACTGATGAATCCAGATACACGATCCATCAGTCTGATGGCCGTGTGTGGGTATGGTGGCAGCCGGGGGAACGCTATTTACCACAGTGTACTGTTCCTACGGTCAAGTTTCGAGCAGGCAGTGTACTCGTGTGGGTGTTTTTCGTGGTATGGTCCCGGCCTATTGGTTATCGTGAACAAACCTGTTAACCAGCACGTCTATCTCGATATTCTGGACAATTATGCCCTGCCAACTCTGTGTCAATACTATGGAACCGAGCCTTGTTGGCACCAGCAGGATAATGCACCGAGCCATAAAGCAAGGACTGTTATGGCGTGGTTTGATGATAATTCCTTATTGTGTGTGGACTGACCAGCACAGAGCCCTGATCTTAATCCCATAGAGCACCTATGGCATAAATTAGAGTTCTGCATAAGAAGTTTGGAACCAAGGCCTACTACTAAGCAACAGTTAGAGGCAGCATTATGTACTGAATGGAAGCGCATACCTAATTCTGTGTTCCAGAACCTTGTCGAAAGTATGTTTCGAAGGGCGAGTGTATGCATTAAGGCCAAAGGTGGACCGATACCGTACTAATGTATGTCAATAAATGCTATGTTGTGTTTCTCTTCTATGTGTATGGTGACTTTTGTTAATATAGTGTATGTTGAATAATATTGGGGTGTCCATTACATCAACTGAGAAGAAATCACTCAGAGGTGTTATTTTTCCTTATTTGACATCAGATTGATAAATACACTTGCGTGTGTGTTCACATTTAAAATTTAAATACCTTTAATTGTGGATATTTAAAAATCATTGATACATTATATTAAACTGTTGCTCATTATAAATCAGAAGGTACAACACTCTTTAATTTTTGAGTTATGTTAATTATTGTCTCTTAACAATTGCTTTATTAGTGTTACTGTTGTTCACTTTTTCACAGCTGCAAGAGGACCAGCATATGGAATTCCTTCAATCAGGGTTGATGGAAATGATGTCTTAGCTGTTTATAATGTTACTAAAGCAGCAAGACAACTTGTTGTTGAAGAAAACAAACCAGCTCTCATAGAAGCAATGACTTACAGGTGAGATTTAAATTTTATCCTTAGATTTCAGGGAAAGTTCAACTAGAAAAAAAAAAAAAAAAGAAAACTAATGCAGGAAAAAAAAAAATGCAAAAGGTTATTGGGTTGGAGGAAATCTCCCTCCAACTCTACTTCATCAGAGACAAGCAAAATGCTACCTGTATGTTATTAGTGAAAATTAGCCAAGGTTTAATGGACAACAATTATCACTTAAACCCCTCATCATGTTATATTGTGAACACACATGCATTATGAGTTTTTTCGTATGATTATGTTCTATCTGTTCAGTCAGGCCTGTCTACTTGGCGATATGCAAATGTGATTAACACAAGAAGCTTAGTCACTCATTAAAAATCCAGTGTTCTAAAGTAGGATACTACGAAAAAAAATCAGGAAGGAAGGTTACATTTCAGAAATAAAGCACAACACATGACACATGGGTGACACATGTAGATGCTTATGCAGTTTATTTTGTGACATAGTCACCTGTTGAGACACATATCATAGTGGGAAATCAAGGAGTTATTAAAGCCTTGGTAATAAAAAGATGCATCCTACAGACACAGCCATCATTTGATCTCCACTTGAGCATCATCATTAGATTGAAAGTGTTGACCTGGAAGGTCCTTCAATTTTGGGAAAAGGTGGGTGTCTGATGGTGCCAAATCAGGGCTATAGGAGGGGATGGGAAGGAATATCTGAGTGGCAAGTGTTCAGCTGATCCATTCTGGTTTTAGCAGTGTACAGCTGTATGTTCTCAGGTAACAACAATCAAGACCTTTTTACAGCAAACATCCTGCTTATGTGGTTACTGCAGCATGATGAACAGCCACATCAAAAGGAGTAAAATCACCATGAGGATGCTTCATATGTTGTGAAATACCACTGTTGGTACCTTTCCCAGATTTGGCAGTGACAACTTTTTTTGTGGAAAGATTTAGCTTTATTCTTTAAACTGTAATGGAACATCTCATCTCCAGTAATGATTCTGCCTAACAAGTCCTCTCCTTCCACATATTACTGAAGAAGTGTCAGCAATGTCACCTTGCATATGTTTTTGTGGTCACATGCATGGTTTCTCAGTCCTTTGATTGTCCGTTGCGCTTGCCTAATTAGGTCCAAACACACAACACCACTTCCACTCATGTTGCACTGTCATTCCACCTGCACCATAGATGCCACTAGCTCATGATGGATTTAAAAGCTGGATGCCTTTAGCCCATAAAAATGGATTTCTGAGCACACTTCTTTTTGTGCTGTCACTCAGTATGGTCACCATTTCAACATTGACTTTCTGCACTGCTGCTTCATTTCTGGTATGGTTTATGTTTGCCATCTGGTGGAGAGATCATATACTAATTAAGAGCAGGGTCGCCATTGAACAGTGAGGTTCTTTGACAGGAATAAAATAGTGAATTTATATATATATATCTTACTCTTCCATCTGTTGTTATATCACTATGGTGAGAAACGAAACTGTCATTTTTCATCCTATTAGCTACATAATGGGCTTTAAGCATGCTTGTTTTTGTGCACAAGACATAACCCCTTGAAGCATTTTCACCATTGCATCTGGCAAGCACAAGCTTGCTTTCTAATTAGGTTCATGTTCAGTATTGATGTGCACAAGCATGACTTATTTAAGCAATATTTCTCTATCCTTGTTTCCTTGTTGCAGGTGCACCATATTTTCCAAGAATAACGCTATATGTAATTATATCACAAAGGAATTTTTTTATTTGAGGATCATTCCACCCCACCTCCTGTTACATAGGTACGGTCAGTTATTATTTTAAAGAACTTCTGGAGACTATGATATCATGTTCATTGAGATGAAATTGTAATTCTACATGATGGTAACAGAGTATATTAAATGCCTTTCATCAGAGATAAATGAAACAATGGGAAGGTTGTAAAGTAAAACATTTATTAATAATCTTGGACTCAAGTGCCATGATTCACGTCTTATGACAAAAGTGATGAACTGAAATGGGAGTTGTCACTACTATTTCCTTGCTGTACTTGTATATCTCTTCCTTCTAAATAGAAAAATTCCTTCACACCCTGCACATGGAAGAGGGAGTTAGTGTGACAGACTTCGAGTGTTTTCCAGCAGGGCATTTATTATTAATTGTTTCGCATGCAGGAAGTGAATGTCATTTGGCCCATGGTTCACTCCTACAGCATGGTTTATGTGTTTGGAAAGAGGGAGACATCTCTAATTTCATGTGTGAAATAGCAAAAAGGAGTACAACTTTATGGTCTTCCCTGTTGTGAGCTCACTAACTGTACTACGGCTAAGGCTGAAAAGATGTTTTACCCTTCCTAGAGCTAGATGCAAATTGGCTGTTGATGATCCCATAATGTTATAATCAATTGTACAGGTGTTAGAAAGGAGTTTTCTGTTCTCTGGGGAGTGGGCGTGGGGTCACTGTAGTGAAAGCAAAAAGTTGGGACTTCTTTTCCAAGTTGTTTAATTTCAAAAGTTTGCTATTCAAAAACTAGCTGAAAAGCCCGTTGAGATAAGAATACAATGGGTTCTAGAAATTATGTTGCTATTCAAGCGTTTATTATTATCTTTTGTGGAGTCATCGTAAATAGTGAGTGTGCATTGGAACATATGCTTGATGTTTGTTCATGAATAAAATACAAAATACGGAAGCGTTTGCCGGATGTTAAATACATTAGAAGGAACAGCATTATTCATTTGAGCATCTTGAATACTGTCTTGCTCAACTTCATTAAGCATTTTACATGCTTCCACAAATGGATTATTTTCTCTCGTGAATGTACCGAGTGTTTGTAACAGACCTTCACTGCACCCACTAATTTTCTCGCATTTGCATTCTTTGAGCAGCAGCCTCATCAGGATTCGATATGTACAATTGCACATATTTCCGCTGTTCACCAGTATCAGGATGTAATGCTCCTGCACGATGATAGATTGATCCGTTTATTCTAAAACAATAAGGCCCATAACCTTGTGGAAGAGCCATTTGCACTCCCATCGATGCAAATGCAAGAGAACTGTTCATGGACAGACAGTATGTTAACCATAAAGTTTTTTTTTTTTTTGAGGAAGTGTGAATTGGATCAAATTTTACTGCTCCTTTTGAGCAACATTTAGAAAATTTAACATCTGAAGGTCTCTCTCCGGGAAAGTGTTTGGCTTTACGAAATTCACAAATTTGCTTAAGAGTGCCACACGAGTGTCTTGCTAGTCTTTTCATCTTTTATAAAGTTTAAAGCCACATGAAGTGTAGAATTTCTTTGTTGTTGTCGGTTTGTTAAATGCCTCTCAAGCACAGCATTCTTTCCTTTGTTCGGGGGTCATATTCTGTGCCTCTGCAATGTGAACATTTCTTGTGTGCTGTTATTCAGCTTCAATATGTTGTGGTGTCATATTACTACGATGATCACGCAAACATCGAATATCAGCATTTTTTCAACTGCACTGCATTTTTGTCTCTCTCTTTTTTTCCCCTGGCATGTTCAGCATTGCGGTGGTTAACTTCTTGTCTTTCGACTGTAGTGTGTTGTTGCCGCCTTGCTCGATCGCAGTTGGCTTTGCGGCATCTAGCTTTAATCTCTTCATCTAATAAAAGAGGTAATTTTCTTTTTGATGCAGCATGGGTGAGGATTAAAACAACAGTCAAGTTCACGAAGGACAGTAACGTTCATCCTTGCCTTACTCAGTGCCACTAAAGTAAAACATCTTACAACCTACAGCTGTGTGCTTCAACTTTCATCGCACCCAAAGAAAAAAAAAAAAACTACGAAGGAAAGAAAAAAGATGTAAACAAAACATTAAACAAGATTGTTTACGGATAACACGGTGTGAACACCGGAATATAAATATTTGTCTTCTTCTGTTAAACAGTGTTTGTAGTTGTTTGCTTAGTTAAAAAGTGTTCACGTCGTCACAAGTCTTGCCTTATATATAGTAAGTTTTAGCTATACTCTTGCTGTTGATCTCTAAACTTTCCTAAGCCAGTAACTTCATAGATCCTCCTCCCATCCACCACAAATGATGAAAAGTTGTGGTTGGAAGTTGTCCAACACATTTTTGCCAAATTTGATTAGATCTCTTTCTCTCATTAGTGAGTATCTGTTGAAATATTTAAAGTACTAGCATCAACACAGCCATAAGAACATTTCTTACAGGATCCTAAGGTGAAGATGAGAGCACCTTGGATAATTTTATGCCAAGCAACCTAATTAAATTTTTATTTTGAATTTGGGATGATGTAGAATGTTTTCTCTGAATTTGTGGAGAACTATGAACAGAATAAAATACATACATAAGGAAGGTATTTATTTCCCTAAAGTTTTGAGAAAATGAAACAAAATTTTACCAGTAGCTCAAAATTTGACACAACCATACAGGCTTGGTCCCTGCTGTATGCAGGGACTAAGCCTTTTGGGGTCCATTGTATTGTATCAGGTTTTGAGATTTCATTTGTGCAACCACAAGGCTACCATGCTAATTAATTGAGGGAGTCAGCACTTCAATTTATAGCTCAATGCCTGTCATAAATGATTCATGAAGCAATATTTTTTATACATATATTGTAAATGACAGTTGGAATTTGTAAAGTTACTGAAGATAGTTGCAGCTTTATAATGGGAAAATAAGTTAACTAGGAAAAAGAAAGAAAATTTTATATGATCATTACTGTTTTAAAGTTTGCACCTAGGATTAAATGACTGCTTCATGTTTAAGACTTACACTCTAAAGCAGTCAGGGTATTTTGCCAAATGTGGAATGCACATATGAAATGAGCCGCCCCAGTGGCGCAGTGGTTTAAGCGATGGCCTCTGATCATTCGTCCGAATGGGTCCGGGTTCGAATTCCGGTGAGGCATGGATGTTGTGTTTGTCTTACGGCACTGGCTCTTTCCCTTCCCTGGAACCAGCAACCCTGAACTAGGGACGGGCGACTGAGTTGCTCACTGTGGTCGTTGAACCTCCAATCAAAAAAAAAAAAAAAGTATGAAATGAACTGTTAGATATATTTTCTCAGTGTCTTTCTGTATTTTTTTTTGTTTTTCACCAATCTGGCATTTCACTGTTTACAGGATTGGTCATCACAGTACTTCAGATGACAGCAGTGCTTATAGGTCAGTAGATGAAGTAAGATTTTGGCACCAGAAGGATCATCCAATTTCTAGACTGAGAAAATACATGGAAAACCAAGGATGGTGGGATGATGACAAAGAAAAGTCCTGGAAAGAGGAAACTAAAAAACAGGTAGAGTTTTGAATTTTTGTGAAATTTTTAAAATGCACAACTATAGTATATACCAGTGGTTTCCAACCTTTTTGCATTCGTGGACCAGCAAAACGTTGGGGAAACTTTTGCGGAACAGTGATGCCAAAACAAAAACCTCTTGGCTATTTCTGAGCATTTAATCTCCTAATATTTTGTATTATAATAATCACTGCGTACAATCCATAATTTATATACCAGATTATTCCATGCCACCTACTTACAGCGAACATTCTTTAATGATTAATAAGTGCAACCCATAATCAATATACCACAATATTCTCTTTACCTTTAATATAATTTTTTCTGGTATCAATGTGACGTCTGTTGCTTTGCGATAATCTTTGCGAGCCGTGGTTCCGTCGTCGTTTCTGCAAGGCACAGTGCAGCATTAATGCCCATTATAATGTTCCTGAGCTTTGTTTTGATTGCCGAAATGGCTGAAAAGGTTTTCTTGTAATAAATACGTAATCAAAAATTTACCAATAATTTTAGAGCTTTGTTGTATTATTTCTCCATAATACCCCAAAATTGAGTCAGAGATTTGGATCTTAATATCGATTCCAGACTGGCATCAGAAGGAAGTTCAACAAAGCTTTCCTTTTCCTGGTGAGTCAGCCTGCAGGAGTTCAGATCTTCTTTGAAGAGATTATCGATCCAACCTTCCTTTAATCTTCCGCGACAGGTGTTCAGAAAAATTTAGAGCTAGATTTCCTCTTTGACTCCATTTCAATTCAAAAGAAAAATAAATAAATTCACTCGTTTCTCTGGATCGGCCATTAGGAAACACTGGTATATACTTTCTGAATTTATGTACATTATGTAAAAAAAAAAAAAAAAAGTTGCGACATCATGAAGTAGTGCCGTAAATCTTACTGAATACACATAGTAGATATTCAGAAAAAAAAAATGCTGGAAAAAAACACATTCAAGATTATGCTAGTATGAAGTAAATCTCCCTGATAAGCAATGCATTCATTCACCCTTCACAGAAAAGTTTTCTTATAGAGTCCTGAAGCACTGACCACCATGCTTCTTCAGTATGGGCTGGCCAAGGTGGCATGTTGATACCTTGTGGACATTACCACAATGCTTTTGCAGTATAAGGGTAGGCATTGTTTTGTTGAAACAGTGAGTGTATTGTTTAAGTGCAGTGGGTTCCATGATAACTTGGACATACTGACGAGTTATCAAAAGTTCCTGTAACTAGCACAGGATTGAAGACAAATCGTAGAAGATAGCTCCCCAAACCATGATGCTTGCTGTTTGGGGGCAGTGTGTCATTTGATGACTTGCACTGGATTATTGCATTGCCCACATCCACACCATGTGTATTTGAAGACAAAAGCTGATGGTGGTGAGTAGTATGTGAGCGCCATGACTGAAAGTCTGCTTCCCATAAATAGTTTGCCACGTGGTTGAGTGATTGATGCTCTGCATCACCACTCTTCTCATGGTTGAGAGTAAGCAGGGCCGTTTCTACTATTAGGCAAAACTAGGCGGCCAAAAGGACGGAAGAAAATTAATTTTAAATCAAACAGCGAAAAAATTGAGCAAATGAGGAGAAAAAATGAAAAAGAGGAAAAATTAAAACCAAATTGTTTTCAAAAGTATACGGAACAGTTACTTAACAAGTCTTTACTTACTTTGATGAATGTAAACACATTGCCTCAAAACTAAAGCAGCCACTACTGAGTACGAAACGGAAACAAACATGACCTTGATTCATCTCTGCCGAGCGCTGGCATGCGATCATGCCGCGACTTGATACATACATACCTAAGTTCCTCTTATTGTTTTTGTCTCTGCGTGTCAATTGTATTCAGTGGTTCTGTTGATGTTTTTAGTTCTACTATTATTTCCTTTGGATAATCAATCACGTATTCATGAGCTAGGTTTTGTTCTTTTCTTTCAACATATCTATACCATGTAGCAATTGTTTTACTATTCACAATACTCTGTTACAAAATAACTAATGTAAGTGTAAAATATAAATAACGGGTTTAATGATTAAAAGTATAATAGAAGATTTGCATTGTTGTGGTGGAGGGGGATATAGGGGAGAGCGAGAGAGTGATGGTAGTAAAAGGGAGGGGGTGTCATTTTTAAATTCTTGCCTAGGGCGGCAAAACACCTAGTAATGGCCCTGAGAGTAAGGCTATCAGTTCTGTAGGTGGACCAGATGGTCTTCTTGTCCTTTAAATGCCAACTGCTTTGAAACTGATGGCTGTGAACATCTCTCACTTACTGTAGTGACTAAGTATGTGGGACACAATATGCCAATTGACCAGCCAGCTTTATACAGGCTCATTCAAAGTCTATTAGCTGATGATATTCATGGTGGTGACAGGTTCTCTTCATTCCATCTGTGATGATTTTCTTCCAAGAGACACTTTGTAACAATTAGTGCAAATGTTACTTAGAAAGAAATTTCCATCTCTTATGCATCACTGCATTTATAACAGCTTCAGCTTATACGAGACGAGTTCAGTGGGGAAATCATTTGCATATCTGACAGTGGTGGGTAGGAGCCATGGTAAGCAATGTGTGGATACACCTGCAAATTGCATTACTATTTTCTGGTGCTGCAATTTTTTTTTTTTTTTTTGACAGAGTGTATATATTTTTTTTTAGGTGTAATTGATATAGGTCAGTGATGATCCACACCATATAGTACACATTCGGAACGAATAGCAGAGCATTAAAAAGAAACTATTAAATATCAGTATTTTAAAAAACAATAAATAGCATATGACCCACCTTGACGATTTCATAGTCTTAAGACAGTTGACATACCATGCAATATAGATGGTTGTTAGGCCTAGTTGAAAAAAAAAAAAATTCCAGCTGAGTCAGCATTCATGAAAAGTTAGGCCTAGATCAGAGTCAGTTGGCTAGAGGCTTAGATGTTAATGTCATTTATTTCATACTTGTATTCAAATAAAGGATTGTTAAATTAGTGAGAATAGTATTATAACACCATTAAGAATTAGGAAGGGAAATTTTTTTTTATAGTCTTGACATTCTCATTGATTAACCATCCTTTATTCGAACATAAGCATGCAATAAATGACAACATTAACACCTAAGCCAGTTGACTATGATTTAGGCCTAACAACCACCATCTATATCCCATGGTGTGTCAACTGTCTTAAGACTACAAAATCATCAGGGTAGGTTGTATGTTATTTGGTGTTCTTAAAAAGTGCTAATGTTTAATCATTTCTTTTCAATTCATACAGCCCGCATGGCACATAATTTTTATGGAATTCTAGCTTGATATCAAAATACGACGAACAGAATACTATTAGGTGTGCAACTTAATTCTTGGCCACAGGCACAGCACGTTGACAGCAAATCGAATATGTACCTAATCAGGGAAATAATCCCCGTTGTGTTGAATACATTTGAGCCATCGTTCCGGGAGCTGCCGAATGCCATTGCAGAAAAAAGAGGGCTGTTTCGAGTTTATAAAGTCGTCAATACTTGTGTGGACCTCCTCGACAGAAGTGAAGTGCGTATCACTCAGGTGATGTTGCAGGGAGCGAAAGAGGTGATAATCTGACGGGGCGAAGTCTGGAGAATACGCAGAGTAGGACAAAATCTCCTGTCCCAGGTCGGTGATCGTGTTTAAAGTCGGTTTTGCTGTGTGAGGGCGCGCGTTATGCTGAAGCAACAGGACCGACCTTCTGCCCTTGCCGATGTATGGCCTTTTCACCTCCATTGCGTCACTCACACAAATGAGTTGCTGACAATAACGCTCAGCATTGACCGTTTCACCAGGTTTGAGCAACTCATAGTGTACGGCACCGTGCTGATCCCACCATATGCACAGCAACAACTTCCTGGCATGGATATTCGGTTTGGCGGTAGGCTGACCTGGATAAACCTACGATTTGCGACGTTTAGGATTATCGCAGAGGATCCACTTCTCATCACAGGTCAAAATCTTGTGGAGGAAATCCTTCTTGAATCTGGAGAGCAAGGACACAGCAACATCATAGTGCCTAGACTTGTTCACAGCTGTGAGTTGGTGGGGCACCCAACAGCCCTCCTTGTGAATCTATCCAAGCTTGTGCAGGCGCTTTGCAATGGCTTGCAGTGTTACTCCGAGTTCTTGGGTGAGCTCTGACTGTGTGCGACAGGAATCTGCGTCCAACAGTTGTTCCAGTTCCTCATCGTTAACTTTTTGTGGCTGTCCTGGACATTCCGCATCACAGAGATTGAAATTTCCCTGCTTAAACCGCTGGGAACACTTCTTACACGTACTGTAGGACACAGCAACACAGATCATTTGCTGGGCTCGAGCGGCACTTTTTTTCAGATGAAATGCCTCAAATGTTGTTTCTCGAACGACATTGCTTTCACCGTCAAGTTTCGTCCCTTCCATCGTGAGCGGTTACAGTTGCCTCGAAAGCTGTCGGATGGCGCTGTAATAAGCCATTATCGCACACCACTATTTGCATTTGCCGACGTTCTATGATTGATTGTGGTTAGGGGCCGAGAATTAAGTTGCACACCTAAATAATGTACCATGTAAATTTTGATTAATATCATAATAAATGTTCCTCACCAGATATTTTTTTGTCTATAAACCTGTCATAACTTTACAGTAAAAAAAAGAAGGGTGTGTGTGTGTGTGTGAAAGCATTCTCCATATCATTAATTTTTTTAGGATCTTGGCATTTATGAATGGCAGTTTGGTTTCCCTATAATTATATAAAGAAATTAGAAGTGCAAAAGTACTTTCAATCACCTGTAAATAGACAGTGAGACCGGTTGCCAGATTTTCATTTTGGTTGCTGCCAAATGATAAGACTTTCAAACGATGGAGATAAAATAAACTGTTGGAATTGTAGTTTGATGAGGTATACATTTCAATGCTCTTCTCACAAAAGCATAAAGCCTTTCTGTTAACAAAAGGAGTGATTTTCTTAGTATTTATTCAGAGAAAGTTAGCAAAGCCAAGGAAGAATTAGGTGTACCTTGGGTGACACCCAGATGTTTAGTAATGATGCGAAAAGTGCTGTCAATGTATTGCGTAGTAGCTTAAAGTAGAAAATAGGAACATTGAGGTCTTTGACTTTTTATGTGTCTTGAAGGATAAGTTTCATGTGGGTAGGATTTGATTTAATTTGATACCCATCAAGTAACCATTGAATTTTTAACCTCTGAAGAATGGATAGTAGTGGCATTCTAGACTTCAAACTTTTTAATGAGTTTGCCCACCAAACCACTAGGGAATTGGCGATGAGCATTCACATCAAATCCTATGGTTGCTTGATTGGTATAACCTCCTACAGGATAGTTGAAGAACTCTGTGTTCTTGGTGCATGCGAAATTCCCGTTTCTTCAGCGAGTACTACAGTATACATTGGCAGCACTTTTCGAAGCATTACTAGGCATTTGGCTGAGCACAAAAAAGGATGTCACCTAAGGTACACCTAATTCTTTCTTCGTTTTACTATCTGTGTGATACTTCAGTAGTGCCCTTCTGGACAAATGCTGAGAAAATTGTTCCTTACATCAACAAAAGGGCTTTATATTTTTTGTGAGAGCATTGAAATGTATATACATGGTCGAGGCACATTATTGTGACCACCAGCTAATATCCCGAGTAACCGCCGTGTGCAGTGCGGACAGCAGCTAGACTGGCTGGAGTGACTCAATAAGGTGTTGGAAGGTGTTCACAGGTACGTGGAGCCATGCTGACTGCAGTGCATCTGACAAGTGCTGGAGGATCCATAGAGCGAACAACTCGATCGAGTTTTACAGATGCTTAATTGGGTTTAAGTCTGGGAAATTAGGGGGCCAGGAAAGTACTTTGAAGTCAAAGTACTTCCCTGGCCCCTAACTCTCAGACATTTCTAGCTGTGTGACACATCACATTGTCGTACTGGAAGATACAATCTGCGTGTATGGGTGTACATGGTCTGCAACAATGGATTCTTAACAAATTCGGTCTATAGTGCCTTCCACAGGTATGAGTGGACTCAGGGAATGCCACAAAAACATTCCCCAGACCAAAACGCTGCCCCCATTAGCAATGGTTAAAAGAGTGTTTGTTCTCCAATGTTTCTGGCCTTATATGCCAACGTCCATCCGTTCAATGAAGCCAATCAGTGCTGGTCCAATTCCGATAGTGCAGTGCAAATGTAAACCTTTTCTGCCAATGCACCTTCGTTAGCATAGGTGCAGTGACCATCCATACGCAGCAGGGATCGCTGAACTGTCGTTTTAGACACATTTCCAGTAGCCCCGCCCCTGGTTCATTCAGCAAGTGAGTTGCTCCACTGTGGTGTGTCGATTGGCCCTCACGCACATTCGCCTTTCACATCAATGGCATGTGGTGCTCTGCAGTTTCTAAGTCGCTTGTTCACAATGTTGCCATTTCTTCAATCAGGACGCACGCGAACAGTTCACAAACTGCGCTGTTTCAGAAATACTTCCACACTTGGCCCGAAAGTCGATAATCATCCCTTTTTGCAAATCTGATAAATCGCACTTTTTATTCATGAAAGCAATGAGTGATATGTTTTCAGAATGCTTACAGCACACCTTATATACCCTATAAGCCAGCTCACGACATGTGCCTTCTTTCATTGGCTATGCACTGTTGACGTCAAAAGTAGGAGGTCACAATAATGTGACTCGACTGTGTATATACCTCACCAAACTGCAATTCCAAGTCTGTATTTTATTCCCATAATTTGGCAACAACCGAAATGAAAATCTGACAAGTCTCGCTTAGTCTATTCAGGGAGGTTGAAAGCAATTCTAATTTCTTTACATCACTGTAACGTGTAAAAAATCTTATTACCTACATTTATTTGTATTCTTCGTATAATATAACCATACAACATGAAGCAGAAACTACCTTAGTGTACATGGGATTAGCTTTCTGATGTATTTCAAAGTGATTGGGATACTGAAATGCTTGCCTTACTTACTGCTGACTGTGATTAAGGAAATCTTGAACTTTTGGAATAACTCACTTCTGCTATGTTAAAGAAGAAAACAGGAATACCTATGCTGTAAACTGTATGTACTCTAATGTTTTAATTTTTAGAAAGCAAATTTAACGTGCTTCTTGGCATTAATGAGGGAGAGAAAATTTGCTGTATACTGCCTTGGAGCAGGGGGAAAGAAATAGTAGTAGTTTTCTGTAACCACACCAACATGTGGACTTTGATTCTTTATCTCCCCCAGGTGCACGTCTTTTCACATTCCTCAAGCCTTGGCTTTCTCCAGTCACATTCTTTTTGCCTGGGGTGCAGGTAGTTCATTTTTAACTTTGCTTGCATAATTATCCCAATGAACTGGAATGTATAAGAAGGCAATGCCTTTAAAACTGGGCTTCCCAACAGTGTATTGCAATAGCCTACTACTCATGCCACTGTTGATTGCTTGTCATCAGAAACTATGCCTCTCTTGGTGCAGGGAACACAAAAACTGAACCTCTGCATTTTGTGGTCAGATGAATTGTGTTTTCATCTGTACTCAGCTGATGGCTGTGTGATGGTTTGGGAGCCTTCTTATGGGACACATTAGGTCCCTTAGTGTGTCTGGAGAGGTCCTTAAACTGCTGCACCCTACCAGGATGCATTAGCTGATGATCACCCAGAGTTAGTTCAAGCTGGCTAACATGGGGGGGGGGGGGGGAGCTAAAGGTAGTTGGCCGCTTTTGTCGCTCGAAAAATCGTAACCCAATTGAATCATTCACACCAACAATGCTTTGGTCATCAGTGGAAAATTAATGTTTTATGGCCTTCGGGGAATGTCACAGCTGACTCTGGTTTAACGGTCTAATCCCCCCCCCCCCCCTTTTTTTATTGGAGGTTTAACGACTACCGTGAGCAACTCAATGGGCTATAAGCAGTCGCCCGTCCCTAATTTAGGGTCACTGGTTCCAGGGAAGGGAGAGAGCCAGTGCCGTAAGACAAACACAACATCCATGCCTCACCGGGATTCGAACCCAGACCCCTTCGGACGAATGATCAGAGGCCAACGCCTTAGACCACTGCGCCACCGGGGCGGCTCTAATCCCTTTCCCCACCCTTTATTGAGTGAATGGATGGGGATGGGAGGGCACACAGGGCCCCCAAATTTGAATTAAATGGGAATTTTGTGTGTGTATATTTAAAATTTATTTTTTTACTTTTGCATGCAGTGAGTTTTGAGTTTCGTGTAAACACGTGGCCATTAAGAAGGAGGATCACTTCCATTGATTCACGTTACCTTTTCTTGCTTCTCCGAACGCACCTGATCCTTCAACTTCCTGCACACGACTTGTCGTAACCGTGAACGCGATGGCTTGGTTGTATTTTGCGTTGCGGTTTTTGAAGTTGGATATATGTTAGTTTTATATATAATCAAATTTAGTTAGTTGTAACAATATATTTAAGTTGAAATATTTAACAGTTAAATTATGTCAAAACGAACATATTTATCCGTCAGTGCTAAACGGAAAGCCAAACAATTGAAACTGAAGGATGATGACCTGCAGCATGGTAGCATTGAATGTTTTGCCATTAAAAAATTGGATATTTCACTTGGTCCCAAAAGTCCTACACATTCCTCTAATTTTACTACTGTCGAGTCTCTTGAGTGTAATTTGTCTTTGGAAGCCAGTAATCTGACTTCAGAATCATCTAACATCACAGATGCTCCTAATTTGGGAAATCTTTTGAATTCATCTAATGAAGAGAGCACAAGTTCCACAATGAATGCAGTAGATCCTGCCTTATGGGGAGAAATTACAGAAGAAATGCGCAAATGCTTTTTGGACTATCCACCAGTCCAAGATTTGAAGTTGCTGGCATTCACAGGGAAGGATATCTGTGGTAAAAACATTTTTCAGAAGGTAATTTTCCAGAATAAAATAATAATGAGGAAGTAAAATGCGACTGGCTTCTTTTATCCCCATCAACTTGTTTACTATTCTGCTGGATATGCAAATTGTATGCTAGGAGCACAACAGCATTAGGGTCCACAGGTTTTTCTGACTGGAAGCATGCAAGTGAATGTCTTACAGTGCATGAAAATTTACACATACACAGGCAAGCAGTATGTGACTATTCATCACGCATGACTGTCAGATAGTAGATAGTTATGCAGTATCGGAATGAATCCAAGTACTGGCAAGATGTTTTGCATAGAGTTGTTGCAACAGTTAAGTATCTCTCAGTTTGTGGGTTGCCAATGTATGGTGATGATGAAACAATAGGATCAGTTCAGAATGGAAATTTCCTGGGCTGCGCAGAATTCAATCCATTCTTAGCTCAACACTTGGAAAAATTTGGGAATCCAGGAAGTGGTAACACCAGTTACTTATCTTCAACATGTGTGGATGAATTTGTTGAATTAATGGCTGTACGTGTTTTTAATGCCATCACTGATGAAATAAAAATGTCAAAATATTTTTCTGTCATAGTTGACTCTACTCCAGACATTACACACATAGATCAACTGGCTTTTATCATAAGGTATGTCAACAAAGATTGTGAAGCAAAAGAACGATTTTTGACATTTATTCCATTCCATGGACATACTGCAGAAAACATTACAAATACCATGATATATTTTCTACAGGAGGCTGGCCTGGATGTTATGAATGTCAGAGGCCAAAGCTACGACAATGCCAGCAACATGTCTGGGAAGTATTCTGGTGTTCAAACACGCATTAGGGAAATCAATCCACTAGCGGAATATGTGCCCTGTTCTGCTCACACTTTAAATTTAGTTGGTGTGAATAGCATAGATAGTTGTGGTAAAATTCTTTCTTTTTTCACATTTTTGCAAAAACTCTATACTTTTTTTTCTGCATCAACTCACCTTTGGAAGATGCTTCAGGAGAAAGTCCAGGAAGCACATGAAAATTCATCACTCACACTGAAGAGTCAGTCAGTTACCAGATGGTGTGCAGATGCTGCAGCTACACGATCAGTGTGAAAAAATTATCGTGAAATAGAGAAAGTTTTAGTATTTCTGTCAGAAAATGTAGATGATTCTCCACAGACAAGAGATGAAGCAAAATCACTGCTGATGGAAATATCGATGAGCACAGTAGTTCGAGACACAATACTTCAGAGATCAAACTTGCCAGAATCCAAAAGGAAATATTTCTGAAGTACCTAAAATTTCCCACTCGTTAATTGAATTAATTCAGTTCGTGAGTGAAAATTATGAAGTCTACGAAGAGGAAGTTAAAATGTGCAATACCATGGTCATGATTCCCGAAGAAAGAAAGTTCCCAAGAACAAACACCTAGATGAATGTACAGTAAACATATATAGAACTTGCAGTGCAAGGGATATATTTAGAATTCAGGTTCATTATGTGTTTTTTGATGCTTTAGTCACTCAGCTTTCAAGCAGAAAAAGTGCTTATGAAAATATAATGAGAAAATTTGAATTTTTTACAAAAAAAATCAAGATCTGAAATTTTTGAAGGGGCAAAAAATCATTGCAGGAATACTATAACAATGACCTTGATGACCAGTTTTTGCAATTCTCCTCAATGATGGGGGAGCATGCAACCATTCCCCAGATGCTGCAGACTTCGAAGGTAAACAATTTAGAAGCCACATTTCCGAACACTGAGACTGCACTTAGAATGTTCATGACATTACTGATTTCAAATTATACAAGTGAGAGATCATTTTCTTTGCTGAAAAGAGTGAAAAATCCATTACGATCAACCATGCAACAAACGAAACTGGCATTATTAGCTCTGCTTTCTTTGGAGAGTGATGTGACACAGTCTTTAAATTATAATTCTCTGATACATGACTTTGCATCTAGGAAATGTAGAAGAAAAAATATTTAACCCAACTGTTTCGTTCTGATATAAGAGGTAAATTTTCAATTCTTTTTATTCATTCCTAAAAATAAAAAATAGTAAATGAGTCATTACAAATAAAAAGATCTGGTGCCCAAACACAGCACTTTGTCATCGTATTGTCAGTTTTGTTGACACTGGAGAATTTATACATTCATGTCATTATGTGCTCATTAGATTTTGGTAAAAATTGGGCAAATGTGTAGTTTAGCGTCCTAAATTATGTGGTCGAAAAAGTGTGATGTACAAATTCTTAAATGCGCAATTTAAGGGGAAATGGTGAAAAAATTTCAAAGATGTTTACCGAAAAACTTGAACTCCAAGTATGACGAGTCAGCAGACGCTGCGGGAGGCCTTAAACAACGCTGCGGTGATGACATGAAGCTGTGCTCCGTTGAAAGGAAGGATCGCTGCAGCCAGGATATTCACGGGTGGAATAGTACAACAGGAACTGGGTACGCTGTTGTCAGGAAAGAGTGTAGTGCTACGCTGCAGAAAATAGTCAATTTCGGTGTCAGTTCTTGACATCGCAACCGGACAATTTCTTGTTTTTCGCATGGGATTCTTTGATGCTGAATGTATGAACTCATTTCTCCAGGAAAGCTTTTTTTTTTTTTTTATTTAGTAATCAAACTTTCACTTTGAGGCTTGCCATCTAACTTCCGTTGGAGAGAATGCAACACCTACTCTAACGCTTTTCTAGAAACAAGAAAGGCATGTGCATACTTACTATTTCGTATCACGGAATTACATGCCAAAGAACAAAGACAATCTCTGCATGTTTCTTTAAAAATTGAGACAGAAATTACAAACTACATTTTTTAGCGTAACAGTACATTCTGTTTCTCTTTCCTGACAAGAGCGTACCTGATTCCTGTTGTAATCTTCTGCCCGTGAATTCCCTGCTGCAGCAAACCTTCCTTTCAACGGAGCAAAGTTTTTCAGTAAACATCTTTAATATGCATTTTTTTTTAAATTTTACAACTTTTCTGACCTAATAATTTAGGATGCTGAAGTACACATTTACCAAAAATTGAACCGTTACTAGGTGTTTAACTCAGATAATTGGTTAGCTAAAGCAGTGAGAGATAAAAACAAAAAGTTTAAGGAAAAATTGAAGATTAAAGAGAATAAGTGGTTGAATCCAAAGTTAAAGTCTACAGCACCTGGCCCACAGTTAATACCATCCCTCACTAACAAACATGTCATAGATCTGACGGAGGAAGGAGTAGATGAAAACCTGATTAATCTCCTCAATAAGGGATATAATTACAACCTTTCCTCCGCAACACTTGATAAAAAATGTATACTGATTGATTTAGAAAGCATCTGTAGTAAGGTAGAAAGAGAAGATGAAAATACAGCAGTTACTTTAAGGAAAGAATTCTCAGACTGTGTCTCAAAATTTGTAAAAAAGCCAGTAAAAGTTGATTACAATTTTAATAGAAATGCCATTGCTGACCTTAAAAAATTCAAAGCCAATGATAAAGTTGTAGCACTGAGAGCAGATAAGAAAGTTTTGGTATTGGTAGAAAAAGAGAAGTATTACAATAAAATGGAAGCTGAATTGAGCAAGCCTTATTATGAAGAACTCAATGGTAACCCTATAGATCAAACTGTCAAAAATCTTAAGAAATTAATCAGCTCTTTAAGAAATAAAAAACAGCTTAATGAGCTCTTCAAAAACTTCTCCAAAATCCAGTCAAGAATTCCACAGATCTATGGTACGATAAAAGTTCACAAAGAAGGCCATCCAATAAGACCTATAATAGACACTAGAAATTCGCCACTCTCCAACATTAATTATTATTTACTTGGTCACCTCAGAGATATTTTCCCTTCTCCTCCCTACCTACTAAAAAATTCCATGCAGCTAAAAGGAAAACTGGACAACTTGCCAGAATTAGTTCATCCAGTAATGGCAAGCCTGGATATAGTCTCTATGTATACCAACATTAACCTGGACCTCCTACTGGAATTCATTGCAGATGACCTTGCGGAAAAAATAGTATTCCATAATCACAATAGAGAAATACTACTTGGCATATATGAACTGCTCCTATTTTCCTTCAAGAATAATTTCTTCCAGTTTGGAAAGAAATATTACAGGCAAACTTCAGGACTTGCAATGGGTTCTCCACTAGCACCTCTGCTAGCAAATTATTATATAAGTAAACTAGAGGCAAAAATCCTTATACAACCCTCCTTGTTTGCTCTCTATGTAAGGTACATGGATGATGTCCTAATTATAGTAGATAATGTGGACCAATCTCTACCCTCTCAGATTCTGGAAGAATTTAACTTACTAGAGAATACCTTGCAGTACACCCTGGAACAGGAAAAAGACCATAGCATCAATTACCTAGATTTAACCTTGACCTCAAGAGAGGGGAAAATATTCACTCAGCTTTTTAGAAAACCCACCAACACAGGGAAGATGTTAGACTTCTGCTCATTCCACCCTGATTATATTAAATCGAATACGGCGAGACAATTTTTGGAAAAAATTGAAATCCTGGTCTCTTCAGCTACTCAAAAAGATCTTCACAAAGAAGAATTAAAGGAAATATTGGCAGAAAACAATTACCCCTCCTCATATGTTGAGAAAATATTTAAACAAGTGCCAAAAAAGAAGCAGGAAAAAACCAACTTCAGATTCACCAGCAAAATTACGTACCACAAGGGACTTTTCGAGAAACTGAAAAGGATCGGAGCAAAATATAATATCAGGCTAGCTCCAGATCTTAATAACAAAATAAAGAAATTCCTGCCAGCTTTAAAGCAGAAAGAATTGGACATCCAATTGCAGGAAGGAGTAATTTACTGCATCGACTGTAACTGCGGACTCAGCTATATAGGAGAAACGGAGAAGTATTAAGGTCCGAATGAAAGAACACCAAGCAGCTATTAGGAACATTGGGAACAAAACAGGGCTAGACAGACATATACAAGCAAGTGGACACTCCATAAATTGGGACTCAGTGAAAATAATCACCCACCAGTCAAACTTAGTAAAGAGGAAACTAGAAGAAGGGATCGAAATAGCAAGAAGAAGAAGTACCACAATTAACGATAATTGCGGATGGACTCTTCCAATTGAGTGGCAGCAACTACTCCAGTGACATAGTCCTGATGACGAACTAGGCTTTAGTTCGAAAATTTGACAACCAACTTTCATGAAAAATAACCTCTATAAGACCCGTAAAAAAGTTAATTCCACAATCACTATGAATAGAGGTGCCATAAATGCATTTACAACCAAAATTTTATGTTTTGCTGTTATATTGATCATGATGCGCTGGAAGTAGGAGTTCCCACAGCACTTTTCCAATTATTTATGCAGCTTCACATCTCTATTTATAAGAAAGTCCAGTGGAGGTCACCATGGATGTTTTTCTTCTCGTTTTAGTTCACATTTTTTGTAGGAAGCATTGTTCTCATGTTCTAGACGCAAGAATCAGTACATTGCAAGACCACAATATTCATTAAAATTAAGATGTCCATCCATTTTGTCATAGTAAGAATCTATGGGGTCATTAACACCACAAACAACTGACCAACCAGTTGTCCCCGCACAGCCAGAGTTGTATAAAAATAAAATGTATCTGCGTACACAGCTATTGAAACAGAAAACTTGCTGCAAACCATGATAACAATAGAATAAGATAATTTAAAGGATAATTATTAGAACATTACAGATTCCAATGAGGACAAAATAAGTACATTCCAATTGAATGTGCAGCAACGTGTGTAAAATGAACTTTCATGGCAAAATATTAAAATATTGGACTACGAACCTCATAAAAACAAGAGATTAAAGTTTTTATATCCAGAAAAACAGTTCTATTAATGAACCTTCAAAATGCATAAGCAAATTATTTTTATTTAATTGGCATCTGGCAATAAAATTTAAATTCTGTGTAAACAAAACTTTTAATACAGTTCGTATACATTGATAAAATCTAGAGGCCAGAAATGTCTGTAAAAACAAAAGAACTCAGAAGATGTGAAAAATAATTAAGTTCTTCAGTTGAAATAGAATTAAGTATATTGAGTAAGTGTTTTAATTGCTGTATATAGGCCTAACATTATTATTTTTTTAATCTATCTGCAAACCTGCTAATGATTTGGAAACTATCAGCGTATGCACATACGTCTACATTCTGCACACAGTGACTATCATTTGGTCGATAGAGAATAAGGAGGGAATCCCCGGAAATGTTTTGTGCCCTCTGGGCCTTGCATGTAGTAAATCGGGCTCCGGGGAGGGGAGTGATTGGGCCAACAAGTGCTGTGCAAATTTGCTGCCAGGATTTCGGAAACTTTAGTTTTCACAAAAATAGAAAAGTCAGAGCAAAATCTGCTGATGGGTTGGTATTGAAATGACTGGTGCCATTTTGCTACAGACACTAATTTTTCTCTTGCATTTTGGATTAACTTATAGCATTTCGCGAAAATAGCGACTGCAGCTTTAACCTCTGTGATCACTTACATGCTTTCATACGTCATGTGGCTGATCGGCCACGTGGAAGAAGCTCTCTGGGATGTTGTGGAATGGAACACAAAATCCATCAATCCTGGAACAGTGCCTTCGGTGGAGTTGTAGGCATGGCAGGCATTACCTCCAGCATATGGTGTGTACAGGCTGTTATTTGAACTAGAGGAGGGCCAACACTCTATTAGGTAGGTAGGTATCTGTTTTGCCCATTGAGTGTATAAGTGAACCCAACTATGGGTTCAACCTTACATTAAAAGTACGTAAAATATACAGCATTATTCCAGAAGTTCAAGATTATCATAACCAGCTGTTAGTAGGGCAAACATTTCAGTATCCCAATCACTTGGAAATAGATGGCAGCAGATCAGAAAGCTAATCCTATGCACACTAATGTAATTCTTCTATTTCATATTGTATGGTTATGATGAGTAGCTAGCTAAAAGGTATTGTAAAAACTTTGCCATTCATGAATTTTAATAACATAGAGAATGCTTTTACTATAAAGGTGTACAGCCTGTGATCTCTGACTTGCTTGAACATACAGCAATTGATGATTACCTACAAAAGTGTAGCAGGCGTGAAAGTATTTTGTCTCAAGATAGAACATAATGGAAAAGCACTGCATTTTGTTTTCACTATCTTTGTGACTTTCTGTACACCAGGTTCAATTCTGCATCATTGCCAACACTACTCAACCTTCACCATCAATTTAGACAGTAGTCCACCTAGTATTCCATTCCCCTTGCAACTTAGTTATGCTATGCACATCCAATTTTTGAATAGGAATATCTATATAGTTAAGACATTGTGAAAATACAACACACTTATTATATATTATATGCTCAGTTGTATTTCTGTCCAGTCAAAAGTGTTTTTGTTTCCATCACATAGTTTAAAAAACACTTGCTGGAAGTGGCATATTTGGCTGAAGACCAGACACAGGAAATTCCAGAAGCACTGACAAAAGGGTCTGTCATTTACTGGAATTATACTTATGAAATTTTTAGTAGCTAGGGGTTGAAATGGCATCCAGTAATGAGAGCTATTTCATATATTAGTGTGAGTGATGGGAGAGTGAGCAAAAGGGCTGATAAAAAAAGGGGGGGGGAGAGAAAAACATAGTTGAACTCCCAGTGTAACAGCTTGATGAGCCACCATATAAGAGAGAATAAATCCTGTGTTTGTGGAGGGCAACTGCCATTATTACACTGAAAATGTCTGTTGGTTATGAGGAATAGAAACTGCACACTCACCACTTTTAGAATGCTCTCTGGTTGCACATGGAATTTATATAAAAGTGTAGTGACATAACCAGTTACAACTCTATACATGCTAATGTGTATCAGGACTTAAGAAAAAAACAACAACAAGCATTGCCTTCATGGAATTAAGAGTATGTTGTTATTATTTCAGTAGTAAATGAAATTGTTCTTATACTATTTTTGATGTCCAAGGTGAAAGGGTGCTTCCAGCTTAAGAATGGCAGAATAAGAGGTAAAGGTTTCATAATTACAGTTCAGTTGGCAAAATAAATAATAGTGGTTTATGTCTTGGTGATATCCGTGTGTGCAGATTGCTGTATGCTGATGACACTGTCCTGTTGGCAGAGAGCAAAAGTGAGTTGCAGAGTATGTTGACTCGGATGCACGAAGTTTGCATGAAATTCAAACTGAGTATAAATAAGGGAAAAACCAAAGTTATGGTGTTTGAGAGAGGATTGGGTAGCACTGAATGTAATGTAAGTATAAATGGCACTGTGATTGACCAGGTGAGTGAGTTTGTGTATTTAGGAAGCATGTTTGACAGAGAGAACAAGTTGGATGGTGAAATCAGTAGGCGAGTGAATTCTTCTTTGAAAGTCATAGCTGCTCTGGGAGGTTTTCACAGGAATGATGGGTTCTCTAGAGAGTCCTGCATGGCTGTGTATGAAACAGTAACTGTTCCTACTCTGATGTATGGTAGTGAAACCTGGGTACTGCAGAAGAAACATAGGAGTCATTTGTGTGCTGGAGAAATGCGTTACTTACGTGGGGTTTGTGGCAAGACACGATATGATTGTGTGAGAAATGAAGATGTATTGCAGTTGTGTGATGTGAAGCAAAATGTTGTTAGCAAGGTGGAGACCAATATGCTTTGGTGGTTTGGCCATGTTGAAAGAATGAGTGATGAAATGCTTACTAAGAAAATATTTTCAGCCCAAGTGGCAGGAAGGAAAGGCAGAGGAAGGCCAAGGAAGACATGGGTGGATCAGATTCAGGAGTGTCTGCATGAGAAAAAGATTATGAGTATGAAGTATAAAAGATCTTGTGTATGGCGTGTAATGGATATCAGTGAAGCACGAGTTGTATGTCAAGATCGCTGTAAATGGCGAAGTTTGATACGACAACAATAAGTAAAAATATCTGGAAGTTTGTATTTCTTTTTGGAGCTAACCTCTGGAGAACAGCTTAGTGATATGTATGTATGTATGTTGTCTTGTATTGCAGAGTGAGTAATGCATTTGAACTGTTAAAATTCATTTACTGAATTTAGTTGATTAAGCAAGCTTTATATGAACAATTACTTATCATCCCTGTCTCGTTTCTTTTAGGTAATGCTGACAGTAGTAAAAGCAGAAAAACTGAAGAAACCTCCTATAGAAGAAATGGCAACTGATGTGTATGATGAAATGCCTTCAAGTCTAGCAGAGCAACTAGAAAACTTGAAGCAGCATGTTGAACAGTATAAAGAGCATTACCCTGTTAATGGATTTTCTAAAAGTTAACAGCACATGTAAATTCCCCCCAAAAGTTCTGTACATATAAAGTCAATAAAGCATTTTATTTCCAATATCATTGCAAATATATTTGTAACTTTGATTTTCTGTAGTTTTGGTTGAAACATAGCTCCTTTAATGCATGCTATGAATATCCAGCGAATTCTGCTCCCCCCAGCACATATATACACCTTGTGTCTCCCCCTTCACTTAAAGGGAAGTGGATATTTTCAGCTTACATTTCAAGTGCAGTAGCCAAAATATTAGTTGCTCACAGTTTATTCCTTTATACAAGTCAGCCATAATACTTGCCAGTAGTCAATCCACTTTCAGTCCAACACCAATCTCTGTAATCCTACATGACACCACCTCAAATATTTGCATTAACTACTTATTCTGACAAAAAAAAAAAAGAGAGAGAGAGAGAGAGCTGTTTCTAATGAGTGTTACTAATTCTTTTGCCACAGAAACTAACCTAAAGTTTAGCTTTTCGTTTACCAGCAAGAAAAAAAAAAAAAATCTGTTGCTAGGCCCTACTATGGGTGAAAAGCTAGGAGGCAAGGCCAAGAGAGACTGAACATTTGAGGGGCAGTAGGTGACATCCTTGTGATAAAAAACCGTTTAGAGTTTATCAAAATATAACTTCATTACAGAAGTAATAATGCCGAAAACTTTATGACATCACTTCTACTTTGAAATAAAATTTGCCTAGCTTGTGGAAACATCTAGTATTATGTCCAGTGTTCTCCCCAGGACCTAGCTAAAGGGCACACCACTCGGATAAAATATAAGCGATTTGCGAGGTACAGTACAGTATTGCCCACTCATCACGATCAATATTAAATCGAACAAACTATGCTACCGAGGTCAATGCGACAGGAGTGTATGCCAAATACGGCTGGAATTTTGATTGGACACTGAAAGATCCATAGAATTCAGCTTGCCTGGTACTTATCCTACCTATGCAAATATAAGGAGGTATGTGCAAAAAAATCTTGATGTTTTTGAACATCGGCATTTTTCCCTTGATGTTACAAGAGCTGATACATAAAAAAAAATAAATAAAAAAACTGAGGTCTCATGACCGACGTTTGAAACTGTGAAAAGAACCTTTTCTTGGTGAAGTAAATTAATTTCTTTGTTGCATTCTTATAAAGAGGAAGCGATCGGCCCTGAGCTAGTTTCCAAAATGGACGATAGATGGCAGCATGGCTATGCTCACCCATCTGCTCCGATTTTGCAATCACTCCCATCTGAGTGCGCAGCAGTTTCATGTGCAACACGTTAGAGCTTCGGTGTGTTGCGTAGCGTGCGTCTTTTCTGCAGTGAACCCGTACGTTATTTCTGTCTGTATTTTGCACTCCTTAAATTCTTTTGGTGTGCTGACTTTCAGGGAAGAACCATTTGATGACTGAAATGAGGACCTCACATAAGTGTTCTGAGAAAATATGACAATTATGTTCACTAAAACTAACCTGTATCTTTGTCGAAATAATTATTCAAAGCTTGATAAATACATGCACACATTTATGATAAATACATACACACACTTATTAACCACCTAGAAGGAAGATTTCCAGATATGCCAAGCATTTCCTGTTTTTCAAGAGTTTTCAAATCCAGAGAGGCATGATCAAAATGAGGCTTCTGAGATTCTTTTTTGAACATTATTCGAAACATGGAAGTCCTGAAATCATAAACTATGGAAATAGTAAACTAGAATGGGCAATTGCATCAAAATTGTTTAAAGGACCGATATACAAAAATTTATATTCTAAACAAATTAGCTTAAATTTTCAACAACACCTGAGCTCAAAGAATCCTTTCCAAATTTAGCAAATCTAGCTGCTATTGGACTGCATATACTTATAAAAACACAGCTGAATGTAAAAGAGGATCTTCTACTCTAAAATGAATTAAAAGCTGTTTAAGGAATTGAATGAAGCAGAGCACACTCAACAATCTGATGCTGATTTCACTAGTGGGACCAGATCAGAGACTTTGATAATGAAAAACTGCAGACAACTGGGTATCTAAGAAGAGAAAAATTAATATACAAAATCTTAGTCTCAAGTTAAAATGTGTACATATAAGAATTTCAAGATTTTTTGTAACAAATTTTTGATTGAATTCTACTAACTTTTTTAATGTTGTTAGAACATTTTAGTTTTTAAATAAAAGGTATCTTAATTGTTACAATTAGTGTGTTCATATAGATGCATTGGATTTTTCAGTTAAAAAATATAAAATTAGCCAGTATTAAACAATTTTTAATGTTTTATTGCACACAATTATTAAATCAATATACCATAATTTTTGGGCTAAGAGCCGCGGCTCTTACGTTACTAAAAGTGAAATTTTTCGGGTGTGCGGCCCTTATGCTGAATTTGTTTTCGATAAGACTGTTTCTTCCCCCCCCCCCTTTTTTTCCCCCATGCAGATGCTTACTAAATTTTTTCAAACCACGTCTTTTTTTTTTTCACAAACTCGACTGTGATCAAGTTTCCCTCCCTTTCTACTCATACGTTAGACACGATAACTCTGCTGTCCTGATGTTGGTTTAGGAGGGAAAGTGGGGGAGGACAGAAATGCCTGACTGAAATGCCCTTGCCCCTTTGCATGGAGGAATGGGGGATGGAAGGGGACATAAGCACACAGACGAGTAGCGTGACGTCCGAGGCTTCTGTGGATATCGCGCCTAGCGTATCTCTTTCGTTGGCTGCAGCATACATCATGCAGGAAGGTGCAATGATTTTCAGTGGGGTGGGGAGACCGGTTTGATGGGCACTTTCCTGAACAAAAGCTTAAGAACATGAACAATGCAAAAGCCTGCCCCAGGATGATTCCATTAGCAGAGGCCTATTCCAAACAATACTGGCGGGACGGAAAGACAAATTCTGTTCACTCTTCTTGGTTCATCTGGCATGTGATACAGGTGTTTCTTGGCTCTGTGCTCCTGAGTTTCGCTTCGATTTTAATTTTTTTTTTTTTTTTTTTATTGACTGACGACAGTGGAAGTTGAAGGCTTCGGCTGGAAAAGAAGGGATTCATATAAAAGCGGAGCTCAACGCGAAGGCTCAGTGCGCAGTAAATGAAAGTAGGTCAAACCCACTTGAAAGAGAGCAGCACCGCTGTTATGGAAGTGTTGGCGGCCAGATCCGCGAACACGTGCGAGGCAGCTGGTAAAGAAAAAAAAAAGCATAACATAGAAGGAACATATTATTAAAGAAAACATTAATCGAAAGCATTACAAGCGATAATTTATAAGTTAATTACTTCTAAGACAGATTCTATTGCGGTGAACAGAGAACCATCCTGTAGCAGACATCCACATTGAATGGAATTTAGACAATTGTGCGGTTTTACGAGCAATGCGATATTCTAACGGCAGTCTTAAGATTAACCGTGATTTATATTGATTACATAAATGGTTTTGAGTATTTAATAAAGACAAACAAATAACATCATTAACATGATTAATAAAAAATGTATAAATAAAAATTTTTGCCAGTATGAAAAAATAAGTGCATAAAGCAGATCGACACTGAATTGCAGATTAGCCTTTGAAGTATACATATAATCACACTGGGTGTGAGTTAATTCATGAAAATAAGGAAGATAATTTAATTTTCTGAGCAGCACCACAACTTCACAGGTGCGGCCCTTTATGGCAACTTTTGCTTCCAAGATTGCAAAATTTTTAACCTGCGGCCCTTACGCCGATGCGGCTCCTTAGTCCGAAAATTACGGTATGTTAAATTATACAATTAATTTTAACTCTGGATTGCTTAAGTCACACTTATAAGTAACAGAAAACTTTATGCGAAAAATCACACAGCCTCCCACCCGGCTACATTACAATGCTACTCGCTGGCCATATTTTCTGGGGAGAACACTGACGCCACTTTAAAAGGTGCCACAGACATGGATTTTCACACGCACACACACACACAAAACCACAGTAAAATGGAGACCTCAAAAAGAAATGTTTTTGAATGTAGAGCTAATTTGCATATGTATTCCATTGTCTAGTAAAGATAATAAGAACAACTGAAAAATCTGTGCAGAATGTCGGTTTTCACTTAGACAAGCAATAAAGCTTTCACAAAGTTTGCGCTTCATTCAATAGCAAGCTAGCAGCATGGAAAACTATACCAATGCTGAACTTCCTGATATGCACCTGCTCAACTGTATGCAGAACGATTTCCAAACATGACATCCAGCTCACACTATTTGATCAGCATCTGCATTATACAGGATTGCTCAAGTGATATTGCTGATTGAACAACCACACAGAATGCAGATGTTGATACTGCGATTCTTGAGTCTGCCAACCATCATCCGTCATCCAGCACTAAAGCTATTTCATGATGTGGGAAATAGGTAAAAGTATGGTATGGAGGGTACTGTAAGCACATTAAATGCAATCTTATTACCAATTACAACGAGTCCAGGTATTGGAACCTACTGACTTTTACTTCACATCTAAATTTTTGTCAATGGTTTCAAAATCACTGTGATACAGACCCTCATTTTCCCAGCATTCATGCTTTTTACTGACGAGGCATGTTTTACTAGAGAGCGCTTGTTTAATAAGTTACAAGAGTCATCAGTGGGTTGAAAATGAATCCTCATGCTACACATACAACAGGCTAACCAACACTGTCAATTAACATTTGGGTTGGCATAGTGAATGACTTTTTTTGATGGGACTGTATCTTCTACCCCACATCTGGATGACCACAAATGCCAGCAGCATACATGAGACCGAAGCCGATGACAAAAAAAAGCTGAACTTTTTAACTGGGTGGAAAATTGGGACACGCGAACGCGCGGTGAGCAAATTCAAATACAGCATATATACAATATTTAAGAGTACGCTAGCCATATGGAATTATTTTCTGTAAATTATGTAAGTAAATATTAAAGTGAAGCACATTATTATATTCACAATAGAAAAGTAGAGATTTAAGAACAAAATAAAATGAAATATTTAAAAAAATCAGATTTAAAACTTTCATGTGAATCTTTACTAGCTAAATCCTGAGGTGAAAATTTAAGTATTTGTCTAGGAAAGTTTGTGAATTTAGTCAAGCAATTAGAAACTTGCAAGAATTAGAAACATATATCCACAGCTTAGTTTTTAGTCATTGAAGAAGTCAATAAAGTATTTCTCAATGTAATCTTATAAAATGGCTTTGCTTGCCAGGCATTGTGAATATGGTGACATGAATCTCCATCAACGTCAAGCAAGTGGGGAGATTTTTTTCTCTTGCCCGAATTCTTGTTTTTAACCCTGTTTTTGAGCCTCTCCGTGACACATTCTTTCCACTTAGCTTTCAAACAAGCAAAAACAACCTTCTTAGAAAGAAAGAATGGAAAAAAAAACAAAAATAAAAATAAACGGAAAGCTGCATCACGAACTTTTAGAGGCTTCGGCCCGACGTAATACTGGCCCGAAGCCGTGCCTCCCCCCCCCCCCCACTTAGCTTTCAAACATGCAAAACACATTCTTCCTTAGAAAAAAAAAAAAAAAGGAAAGAAACAGAGTTGCATCACGAACTTTGTTCAGCGGCTTCTGGGCCGACGTTATCCTAGGGGCCGTGCGCCGTGCTTTCTTTCCACTAAGTTTTCAAACAAGCAGAACACATTCCTCCTCCTTAGAAAGAAAAAAAAAAAAAGGTTCGTCACGAACATGGTTCAGAGGCATCGGGTAGAAGCAATTCCGGGCAACAGCGAAAGCACGTCCGAACCAACGTGTGAATTCCGGATCACGGCAAAAGAAGCACATCCGAACTAACGTAATTCCCGGATCACGGCAAAAAGAAGACCGCCAGGCCTACATAATTCCGCGGCGTGGCGCCATTCTTCCTTTCCACTTAGCTTTCAAACAAGCAAAACAAATTCCTTCTCTTCGGTGGGGGTGGGGGGGGGGCGGTAGGGAACGAATTTAAGAAAAGAAAAAAGCTGCGTCACGAACTTTATTTAGACGCTTCAGGTCGACGTAATCCCGGGCCACGGCGAAAGAAGCACGACAGGCATTTTTTTTTTTTTTTTTGTTCACACTTTGAAACAAGCAAAACAAATTCCACCACCTGAGAAAAAAAAAGACAAAGGGCTGTGTTACGAACATTGTTCAGAGGCTTTTACGTCGATTATTTACAAAATCAGTAAAACTTTCTAATAACAGCGAAAATCTGAATATCCATAGTTTTTTTGTTAGTCACCCGTAATCCCGGGGGAAATCCCGCCAATAATTACTGAGATTCCGTATTTTTTTGGCATCCTCCGTAGGAAGAGGATTCACGAGAGCTTCGATTCTCGAACGATCTCAGAAAAGCGAACGCATTCGGGTACATTTGCAAATTACAAGAGAGAGTTTCTGGCGATGACGTCACGGATAAAATCAAGCGGATAGTTTGGCCCTGATAGAATGCAGAGTGGTGATTTCCCGCAAGACACGGAAAGGGCTGCGGTAGTTTCCCTAACGCACGAAGTAGGCGGAGCTTCCACTCCTTTGCGCTGCGATGCTCAAGTGACTGACAACCCATCCATTGTTGACAGCATTAAACGAATTGAGCTCCTGACTCCACCCTCCAACATTTCTTCTTGCCCCCCCCCCATCTGCTCCAAAAACAACGCTTTCAGCAGCTAGAAAGCGCTTAGTTCTTTTACTCCCAAAAAAGCGGAATCGCGGAATTCCGCTTTTTTTTTATTTTTCTATGGGCAACTTACGACCCCCCCCCTTAAAAATCCTGAAAAATGTCTCTTCATTTTTGCAATGACTCGAGAATGACCAAAATGATGCCGGTGGGCGGAATTCCGCGGACTCATGAAGAATCTCATGTATGCAGCAGTTATTGAGAATACCTTGCCCAAATTTCTGGAAGATGTGCCGCTCACTGTAATTCAGCATACGTGGTTCAAACACGATGGGGCATCAGCCCATTTTACAAGTAGCATCTGTACCCAGTTGAATCCAAGAGCTACCAGAACAATGGATTGGAAGAGGGGGGTCCCATTCCTGGGCTCTTCTAATCTTTCACTGCTGGACTTTTCAATCATAAAACTTTTGGCCTTAATATCTCCATAATGAAGTTATATTTAAAAAAAAAAAACTGTAAATGGTTTTTGTATTGCAATGACATCCCCTACTGACCGTCAAATGCTGCAACACTTATTACAGGACACTGTATGTAAATACACCCCTATATATTAGAGTGCTATTCTATTATAAGAAAAAGTTACAGGAAAAGTTACCAGTGCATCATCTATCTGACTTTTGATTCTTTTTGTCACCAAAATCTATATTATCTGCAGAGTCTCTTGTAGCAAATACTGCTGGCTTAATGTATCTAACTAATAATTCAGTTAAAAGTGATGTAATTTCTTGATGATACATGTGTGTCACGAGTGCATCAATAAATTGGCTTTATTAAATATGGGAATAGTTACTTGAAGAAACAATAAATACAGCTTTGTTGCAGGAGTTTCAAAACATTTTTTCACTTTAAAGAATGTGGGAGATATTTCCCTTTTTCTTCACAAAAAAAAAAAAAAAAAAAAAAAAATTGTGGAGAGCTCCCACTGTTCCGAAAATTTCTCAATGACACATCCCAATGAAAACCACTTAGTAGAGCCATATTTTAGAATTTTGTGCTGTTCTAGTCCACAAACACTCTGACAAAACTGAAGAATTTGAAGGCGTTTACAACTTTTTTTGAGATAATAATAAATGTCCACTAAAAACTCTTCAATGTTATAGTAATCCAATTCTTTGGCTGCATGCTGAACTGCCAAATAAATTAAGTGACAGGCACAGCCATGAATAATTATATTTGGGCTAGCTTTCTTTATATATGAGCTAACCCCTTTGAACTGCCCCATCATCACATATGCATTATGTGTACAAAAGGAGACACAGTTACCCCATGGTATCATTTTCTTTTCCAATTCACCGTTCAACAGATTGAAAATATTTTCCCCAGTGGAATCGCCTACTAAACGAGGCAATGATAATAAAACGATGTCACTAATTTTCCAATATCATCCTCATAGTACGTGACAACTAGAAATAACTTGTGTTCGGCAGAGTTGCTCCCATCAGTTGCCAAACTGAATTTTTTTTTCTTTTAATTTTCCAATTAAACTCTCGTGTCATAGCAGATAAACTTTTTACAATTGATGTCATTTTCGTGCGTGCACATTCATATTACTTCGCAATTTTTGAATCTGGAAACATTTTTTTGAATAGAGGTCCGGTATGGTCTGATATTGCTAAAAAGCAGTTAAAAGCTTCAACTCTTAAACATTGAAGCTTGATTCCGGCATCAGTATCATACAATCCAGAGTCTGATTAGGGTGCTTCATTTTAGCATTGATAACATGGTTTTGATTCTCCACCCTGTGCAATTGAAAAATCCAAGCAACATGCAGTGCAAAACGCATAATTTGTGGACTTTTTACACCGCTTTAATACCGGCCATGTTGTTTCATAATCGTTCCTGAAACACTGGGAATGTTTTCTTTTCCCAGCAGACATTTCTCCCTATTTAAATTTAGGAAACAAATAACAAACTTGAAATAAATCACAACAAATGCTAGTAGCATCATACAACACCTTCCAAGCTACTTCTTATATACGGGGAAACCGGTTTTCATCCCGTTCCTTTTCTCGTGCATGTGTCAAAAGAGGACATTTCGCCTGGCCCGGAACTTATCATTGGGTCGCTGCAGATTGGAGAACCTTACGGAGTTACCGTATTTACCGGCATATAAGTCAATGTCATAAAACGGGGGGGGGGGGGGTAGATTTATACGGCGAGGATAAAATACCACCTAAAAAATTTTGTGCGGAAATTTTGATACATCGATTTTTCATATTATTAACACTCATTTTTATATAACATTAATAGTGTTCTTCCCCAGAATTTATTTGGCAGTGGGCAGCTAGAAATTTTAGCTGAGTAATGCCCTCCCCCTTCCCAAAAAGAATGCTAAGTAAGCTTGAAGTGATGAAGCGCACTTAATATATTTTTTTTATCTGTCATACGTTTTTAACGTTCGAGTTTTGCGAGTGGTCCAAAAATGGACCCAAGATTTTATATATATATATATATATATATATATTTTTTTTTTTCTTAAAATTTCGTAAGGCGGGAGACTCCCACCTAACAACTTTATTTTGTTGGGAATCCCGCCCTTAATTTTAACCACTGGGGCTCAACACTGGGCGTTCTGGTGTGGGGTTCTATTCACATTTTCGCATTGCGAGAACCATGATCAGCAAGCAGTATATCACAGAAGTTGTGGAGGTTTATGTGCTACCATATCTGCAGACAGTCCCCAATGCTGTCTTTCAACACAATGCGCAACCACACGTGGCATGGAATGTCTTACGGTCTTCCTTGGCTTGCACGTATCTGCCCAATTTGTCACTCAATGAACAAGTGTGGGACATGGCCAATTGATTGACTCCTGACCCGTCAGGCTTCGCCACCAGTTACCCAAGATGAACTTTGGGTATGAGTTGAGACACCACGGAATGACCTTTGCAATATGACATTCAGAACCTCTTTTAGTTGATGCCATGCGATGTATAAGCCATTATCAGTGGGTACACAAGATACTGAGTATTGTCTGTTCCACATCAGTTACAGGTTTGCACTTCTGACCACTTACATCTTGTACCATAAGTAATACACTGTATAAAATCAAATTATCATATGTGTGTGCTGTCAGTTGGTCAGTAGGTAGGTACAAATAAAGGTAACTTGTTCACGTTAGTTATGTTAAATGAAAACTTTTACAAAAAGTTCGTAAGTTGGAAGCTTGCGACCTTATCTTAGGTCTTCATCACGCCAATGGAGGATTAAGATTGTTGCCAGATTCTACATTTGAATTTTTCCTATTTTTGTTGCCAAAACTTAGAATTGATCTCCAGATCATCGGAATGTAGAGAGGAGATTCGGAATTGCAAGTCAATGAGTTGAAAATAATTTCCAGGCTTTCACGGTAACGGAGGGCAAAACGATTGTCAAAAGAAGCAATTCGTTTTGCTTCATTCCAGTGGGGAACTGCAGAAGTGTCTTCCATTGTCAAAATAGACAAGGCAGTATTAGGATTGGCTTTCGAAACATCTTTTTTATGTTCTAAAATTCTATGGTTAATGCTCCTGTATGTGCTTCCAATGTATAAGTTATCCCCAGTAGAGGAAGAGATAGGAATGCAGTAAACTCCTGGGAGGTTCAGGCTTTCAACTTTGTCCCTATCCCTTTGTAGAAGTTTCAAGATGTTTGGGGTAGATTTAATGGCAAGATGGTAACCAAAACTTCTAAAAAGAATCTGTAACTTATAAGCATAGGAAGGATGGTAAGGAACAGAACCACAGAATTTCAGGTCTTCTTTCTTATGAAGGAAGGAGGCATTCGATTTTCGAATGGTTTTCATATTTCTTTATGAGGGAGTTGACTGTAACAGCAGGGAAACCATGGGAGAGGGCTATTGTAGAAATTTTGGAGAGTTCTTCTTGAAGAGAGAGTTGGTTGTTGCAAATGATATGAGCCCTGTGGATGTAGGACTTCAATGCTGCAAGCTTGTAGAGATGCAGGGTGAAAGAATTGTAGGGAATGATGTTAGTGGCTGCAGAAGGTTTACGATAGACGGAACGAGTAATGGAGAGATCAGCGTTTCTGCAGATAGATACATCCAGGAAATCAATTTTGTGGTTTACTTCCTTAGATATAGTGAGATTAATGGAAGGAAATTTTTCTGTAATGGAGTTGATCAGTGTCTGTAGTTCAGACTCGGAATGTGGCCAGCTAATGAAAATGTCGTCTACATATCTTAACCATAGGGAAGGTTGAAAAGGGTGTTGAGGAATGATGGAAACTTCAGTATCTTGCATGTAGATTTCTGCAAGCAGAAGGGAAAGAGGTGAGCCCATGGGGAGACCAGATTGTTGCCTATACACAATTTTGTTGAAAACAAAACAACTGTGTTGATGAATAGTGTGGAAACAATCATAAAGATCTTTGATAAGAGTACCGGGGGGTTCTCTTATCAAAGATCTTTATGATTTTGACAATGGAAGACACTTCTGCAGTTCCCCACTGGAACGAAGCAAAACGAATTGCTTCTTTTGACAATCGTTTTGCCCTCCGTTACCGTGAAAGCCTGGAAATTATTTTCAACTCATTGACTTGCAATTCCGAACCGCCTCTCTACATTCCGATGATCTGGAGATCAATTCTAAGTTTTGGCAACAAAAATAGGAAAAATTCAAATGTAGAATCTGGCAACAATCTTAGTCCTCCATTGGCGTGATGAAGACCTAAGATAAGGTCGAAAGCTTCCAACTTACGAACTTTTTGTAAAAGTTTTCATTTAACGTAACTAGCGTGATCAAGTTACCTTTATTTGTTAATATTGTTACGTGTTTTGCCCATCATCGTCAAGTAGGTAGGTATTTTAGAGTTTAAACTTAGCTGGATGGGCACACCTTCAACGACATGCCTGTTAAACTCCTGTTCCCTATTAGTTTATTTTATTAACTTTGAATTGCCCCTCTGTTTTGGTGTTTTTCGAAACCATTTTATTTTGTACAGTATTTTGAAAGGGCACATTATTCTCGTATTCACCCTCCAGCATGAAAGCATCCCTAAATACAGTAAACAGAAGCCAATCACAATTTGCAAATATATCATTCCACTTATTTTATTCACATGGCTGATGCCTTACTTTGTAGTGATATCATGGCCAAGGCACCAGCTGTCCACACACTTCCCTGGGTTGAATGCAAGTTCTGGGCTATTTGATTAGCTTGGTGTTTTTATCAGAACTACACAGAAATCTACAAAACTTTTTAGCACAAACAATTATTTTACACATGTTGTTTCATATCAGTACTCAAAAAACAAAACAAAAAATGTTTTCAAGTACTATTTACAGAGTCAAACTTTTTCAAGGACTTGAAAGTGAAAATTATTTTTTCAAGGTTTTCAAGGAACGTACGAACCATGTGAGCACATCTTTTGAATAATTTAATTCTGATGAAAGTAAAATTCATAAAAAATTATTCAAAGTCCAGTTAGAAAAAAATTAACTCGTCCAGAAATAAAAACAGATACTTACTTCCACCAGTGGCTACAAAGTATGTTACGAAAATTAACAATAGCACACAAAAAGTTTCTTATTGCAGAAGGAAGGTATCAGAGACAAAGAGATTTTCAAAGCAAACAGTTAAAAAGAAATATAGAAGGATAACACTATGCACGAGGTTAAGCTACAGTCGCCTATTTTCGCAAAATGTGATGAGTTAATCCAAACTGCAAGAGAAAAATTAGTGTCTATAGCAAGATGGTGCCAGCAATTTAAATATCAACCCATCAGCAGATTCTGCTCTGGCTGTTCTATTTCTGTGAAAACTAAAGCTTCCGAAATGGCAGCAACTGGCACTCCTCTAACTTTACTTTCTTAATCCTTAAGGTATGTTCCTACAGCACCTGTTGGCTCAATCACCCTCTCCCCATCCATAACACTTTAGAGCACTCCATGAAGGGTGGGGTAAGATTTTATAGACTAGAAGGATTAGACCCCTTCCCCCATTCAAAGTTCAAGTTTAAACCAGAGTCAGCTGTGACGTCTGTGGCATCCACACCCCCTCCACACCCCCCGGCCATAAAACATAGTTTTCCACTGATGTCCAAAGTGTTGTTGGGGTGAATGATTCAACTGAGGTTACAATTTTCCACAAGCTGCAAAAGTGGCTAACTATCTTTTAGCATTTTGCAACAACTTTTTTCCCCATTTTAGCATTTTTGGAGCCAGTTTGAACTCTGCCCTATACCTTCTAATGGAAGAATTTTGCATAATGGAAAAGTTGAGAATAGGCAAAAAATATTCATGGCAAAAGCTATACTAAGGAAAAAATAACTTTTCAGATACATCTCCTGGAAGCAGAGATAGCGAAGAAAAGGCTATGATCTTTACGTCCCCTAGCAAGAAAGATGTGCATTGTTTATAGAGGATAATGCTCCCCATTTTATGCCATACAGTAAAAAAAAAAAAAAATAATAATAATAATAATAATAATAATAGGGTTTTTAGAAGCAGAGATACAGCTGGAAACAGAAGTACACAAAACACCACCTTACAACAGAACTGTAAACTAGCAAACTCCTCAAATGCAAGCCTAAAGTGTTCCAGAAGGTAAATTCCATCTGGTGTTGAAATAATTTTTTAAACCACACTCATAGAAGCAGAGATATTAAGAAAAACAGATTAAACATTGGCACCCCCGGTGGCGAAACTATGCATTATTTTGAGAAGAAAATTACACAGAGTTTTCATAGTTAGTAGCATCTGACCAAACAAAGAATTTTTTCAGTTGGGTTTTTAGTCCAGCAGACATTGCTCTGAACTTACTCTAGTGGCACACTTGTACTTTACGAAAAATTTGAAATTAAATGAGGAACATTTCGCACCAGAAATGCTCTCCAACAAAGAAATAATTTTTCAAATCAGATTCTTAGAAGCAGAGATATCGACAAAAATAAGATATACATTTATACTCCCTTGAGGAAAAACTATGCATTATTTTAAAAAGAAAGTATTCTGAAAATGTTTTCAGAGGTTAGTGGTATGGGGTCCACAAAAAAAATTTCAGTCGAGTTTTCAAAAACCTAGATTTTGCTGCAAATACATCAGAAGCAGAAATAAGAATGGTTTTACGCCCCTGGTGGCCACACTATTTTTCACCAAAAATTCGAAATTATATGCAAAACGTCCCCTGAAATTATATGCAAAACATCCCAGCAGGAGAACGCAGGAAGAGTTTCAAATTGGAGTTTTAGAAGCAGAGATTTCAAAAAAATGCAATTTAAATTTATGCCCCTAGCAAAAAATATATATGTATTACTTGAAAAATTGAAAAATAGACTGTACCTAAGAGTCTTCGATATAAATGGCATCGAAAGGAAAAGGATTTTTTAAATCAGATATTTAGAAGCAAACATATGGAATGTGCGTTAGCATTCTACAGACAGGATAAGAAGAAGCATTGTATAAGAAGAAGCATTAGAAGCAAACATATGGAATGTGCGTTAGCATTCTACAGACAGGATAACAAACATGAAGGAAATTTATTAAATATTGATGTGAAAAGTGTGATACAAGGAATTTCCTGTTGAACAGGTACTCTAAAGATGAAGACCTGATTCAAAATATCACAGAGGATGTCATCAGGCCAGGCTAATGCAGTCCAACCTCAATTTCAGCATCGTGAAGGGACAATACTTAGTAGGTGCATACAGCTCAACCCAATTTTGATTCTTTTAAACAGAATATTCCTGGCTCCAAAGTGTGTAAAGGGTAAGCCTTTCCTCACCTTCATTTCCCTCCTTTAAATGTGTCTTCCAATGCTATACATTTGAATTTTTAGTTGCCATAAAAATATCATGAAGGAGCTCTATGGTTGTTTGGTATTAAAAATATTCAGTGTGAGAAAACAAATAAAGAAAACAAAAAAAAAACAAAAAAACTGGCATTCCTAATAGTTACATCTGGAAATTTCCATGAATCCATATTACATTTAGAGATGGGAAAGAAAAAAATTATGCATGTTTAAAACCTTTAATGCAATTTTTGTTTTCTTGTACACAGAACACTGAATTTCCGTAATACAACTGTATTACTTCAGATTATAGCTGTTGAGGCACAAAATGTTTTGCTATGAGGACTATGTCCTTATGATAACATGTGGTGCATTTTGAAAGACCAAAACCAAGCTTGGGGGGTAAGAAATCTAAAGATACCAGCAGACCGATGATTAGTCACTATCCAGATCCATGTCTCCAGAACGTCGGTCACTAGCGTCACTGTCCACGGGTGGCTTGGGTGGAACATCTTCACGGGGCTTGCTGACTGAACTGCTGCGCTTGCTTTCAACATCATGGCTACTGTCATAGCCTTTCTCTTCTTCATCATAATTGCGCACAACTTTCATATCTTTACTACTACTTCCACTTCTTTCTTTGTCTTCATCCCTCCTCTTTTTCTTGCGATCCCGACTATGATCTCTGTCTTTATCTTTGCGTTTCTTGTGTCTGATAGAAGCAGAAAAAACAGTAAAAACACAAAATTATTTTCCCACAATGTCACAAGTCATGTAGGTTTATAACATTAAAATACCATTAGATCAACAATCCTTCCCAAAAAATAAAGTGTTTTCATTAACCATTCATATTGTTTGTAAAGGATAATATAAGCCATGATTTGCTGATCCATATTTCTCATTCTCCTCGTATGTTGTTATTTCTTAAGGATAATTACTCAGAATACCAAAAGTGTTAATGAAAAGACATTATCAATAGTCATAAGAACTAAAAGGCAATTAAAAAAAAATCTTAGTTAATATTTTTTAATGTTACTCACAAGCATCTTTACTGCTGCAAGAGAAAGCATGTGGGGTTAAAAAAAGGCAAGTAAAGAATATTAACCATGAACTTGACAGAATCTATCAGTTATTGAAGCTTTGCGCTCTTTCTCCTCTTTTTCTTAACTGCTCTGGGAGGTTTTTACAGAAATGATGGATTTTCAAGAGAGTCCCGCATGACTGTGTATGAAAGTGTAATTGTTCCTACTCTGATATATGGCAGTGAAACCTGGGTACTACAGAAGAAACACAGGAGTCATTTGTGTGCTGGGGAAATGCTTAAACTTACAGGGGGGTTTGTGGCAAGACACGTTCCGATTGTGTGAGGAATGAAGATGTATTGCAGTTGTGTAATTGTGAATCAAAATGTTATTAGCAAGGTGGAGACTAATATGCTTCGGTGGTTTGGCCATGTTGAAAGAATGAGTGATGAGATGCTTACTAAGAAAATCTTTTTAGTTCAAGTGGCAAAAAGGAAAGGCAGAGAAAGGCCAAGGAAGTCACGAGAGGATCAGATTCAGGAGTGTCTGCATGTGAAAAAGATTATGAGTATGAAGAATAGAACATTTTGTGTACGTTGTGTGATGGATGTCAGTGAAGCCTGGGTTGTATGTCAAGATCGGTGTAAATGGAGAAGTTTGATATGGCAACAGTAAGTAAAAATTATCTGGTAGTTTGTATTTCTTTGTGGAGCTAACCTCTGAATTTTGGAGAACAGCTTGATGATGATATGTATGTATGATTTAATATTAAAAAAAGAAAAGAAAAAACTTTTCTTGGTTTGTTAGAAAATTTGTTATTAATTATACAGTTTATGATGGCAAAATACAGAGTGGCCAACTTACTAGTAACAGTAGACCATTTTATGCCAATACATGGATTTGTCATACATTGCGTAATGTAAATGCCCAATCACATGTGAACAGAACTTTTCTTTCTTTTCTTTGCATACAATGGCTCAGGGCTCCGCCCAATCTCTCAACTGACCCCCCCCCAGCAAATAAATAAAACAAATAGCAGTGGAAACGACGGAGGTGAACTGAAACAGCAGAGATTTCCCCTAAAAAAAAAAAAAAAAAAAAAAAAAAAAACGTTTTCGAGCATACCGTGAAGTTTGAAGTGACGCCACCCGCAGCTATCTCGTTCGTTGAGCAGAAGCAGCAGCATCAGCCCGGAGCTGCCGGTCAGCCACGCAGCAGCAGAAAGATAATGCCTTACGACTGAAATATTGCCACCTACTCAACGAATATTTCTCTCTTTTTTGGCCCGTTTTTTCCCTCCAACATATAAACAATCACAAAATTTTGTCAAAAGCCTGAGATCACAAATGATAAAATTAGGGGATTTCCGTTTTTTCTAAAAAGTGAATTCACGGAATTCCGCTAATTAGCGGAATAATCACATGCCTGAACCTTGCTTACGCATAACCGCACTGTGCCAATAGCAGGGTCAGAATTGGGAACAAGAGCCTGGCTCTATCTTGCAGGGTTGTGACTCTCCACATTGGCTGAGGCATTGTAACGGTGTGGAGTATGTTTTCATGGGGGGAGGGGGGATTTTAGATCCTTTGATTGAGTGGGTTCATGCCTCGATGCCATATCACATTCCAACAAACTGCTGTTCAATTTTACCAATCCATGATCACTCTCTACCAACAGCAATGGTTACTTTCAGCAGAACAATGAACATGCCGCATTGTCTCCAAGTAGTTTGAGGAACATGGAGAACTTTCTGTGCTTTGTTAGCAACCTCAGTCCCATGTAGTATTTCTAGGATGAAATTGAATGGAGCAGCAGACATCAAGATCCACTGCCATTCAATCTGAACTGGATGATGCTATTCAACATGAATGGGACAATATTTTACAGAATATCAAGTTGGAAACACATGGAATAATTAATATAGTAATAAAAAAGCTGTTTTTTCCACGTAACATAAACACAGAAATTTGTGTTTATGTTACATTCCAGGACGATTACAAAAGTTAATCGTCCTGGAATAGGAATTGAACATGCATCTCCCGATTTGTGCTCGAGTATGCTAACCATTACACCACCCAGGACAATGAAATCCAAACAAGTGAGGCATTAATCTGAAACATTATACCTTGATTTCACTTCACCAGTTGAAACAAACATATCTCATCATAGTGCTAAGTTAGATCACCAGGAAATGAGTAAATATCAAGTTTGAAACACATGGAATAATTAATACAGTCATAAATGACAAGCTTTTTTTCCATGTAATATAACCACAGAATTTTGAAAATTTAGAACAGCTTGATTTATGACTATATTTTACAGAATGTTATCAGAAACCTAGTCAAATCATTGCTGAGGGGACTTGCTGCTGTTTTGAAGATCAAAGATGGTTTAGCACATTATTTGGTAGTGGTCCTACTAAACTGGCCACTCACTGCATAGTTCTTTTCATTGAAACTACATTAATTCTATGGAAAAGCAAGACCTCCTACTGCAGAATGAAGTTACAACAGTTTATACCGCTAATAATGCCCAATGTTAAGATTTTTTTAAATGTGAAATGATCTTATTTTATGAAATTTGCAAGAGGTACAAATATTTCTCAGGACAGCTGATGCATCAGATTGAGATACATGCAAACTTGCATCAGGTTAGAGACACATGCAAGCCATGCAACCTTTTAAAATTTTTATCTTCCTTCATATACAGTAATGCATCATACAGTTGTCTCTTCTATATAAAATGATGAACTACAGACATTACATTAACATACTTTTCATTTTAATGTAAAGAAACAAAAAAAAAAACTGCAATTATTTGTAACAATGTTGACTATAGTCTCGCATGGAACAGGCGTCCACCAGCATCAAGACTGGTGTGTTGATTTCTTGCAATGATGGTTGTTTGTTTCATGAGTCACATGGTCAGAATGGATTTTGATGAGTATTTTTCAAGTGCTCGATACGTCGCGATGAGGATGAATCATTCATCAGAAGAGGACGGTTTCGAAAAATGTAAAAGGCTTCTAAAAAGTCAAGATTTAACACTGATCTAGGTTTTTCTAACAATTTTGTGTCATTAAACAAAAATTGGTGGTTATTCACCCAAACAGTGCTGGTATATAGAAAGATTTATTGAGCCCCCCCCCCCCAACAAGTTTTAAAATTCAATTATTGAAGAAATTGTACAATAATAATAATAAAAACAGGTATCACAAACAACATTTTCGCTCTGTCTGAACATTTGCCCCTCTTTGGTGGTGCAGTGGAAAGAGTCATCACCATAGCAACAGATGAGAAAGAAATATTTGTGACATCCCGCTTAGCTTCCTGTGTTTGGCGGCAGGTGTTCCGTGAATGGAAGCTGCAAACTATGTTGGCGTATGACATAACAACTGTATGACGTAGTACATCTTTTTTTAATTGCTGTAATATTCACGAAACATACTTTCACATTTGGATATCACAAACAAAAGGATACCTGTTATTACAGAAATTTCTCTACATATCTTATTTTCCCAGTCATTATTGACAGGCTTTCACCTAATAAAATCTATAGTTATATACACCATAAGTGTGCCTTTACTCTTGAAATGTTTTCATACACCATAATCAACATATAAACTAAGCACTGTTTACATTGAAATATTTTGAAACAATTCTTACATTGGAAATTTAAGAATAAGAAAAAGTGAAATATGGAGTCAACATTTTTTTATTAAAACAAAATTCAAATTAAAAATTGTTACTCTCTTTGTCCTCTTCAGAAATTGCATCGTTTCCAAGACCTGTACATTTTTTTTTTCTTTACAGAGTGAGGAGCAGTTACTGTTTTTGTAAAGTTTAATTTACATGAAAATGCAATTTACTGCTCGCTAAACGAACAGACAAAAACTGTCTGTTCGTTTAGCAAGCAGGAAACTGCATTTTCATGCAACCGTAAAAATGTATTTTTTACGGTTGCAGCCTTTTGCTCCTATAAAGTCATTTTCTTTCCACAGTAATCATGCAGTACTGTTTTTAAACATAATTTTGCTTAATAAAAAAATATCAAACATGCTAGCCCACATGTAGTATGCAAAATTAAATATAAAAAACCAGTACTGCATTGTTTACTCTGCTGGGAAAACAATTTTATGGGCCACGGAATTGACTCAGATTTCACAACAGACAGATTAAGTACTGATATTGAAATTTAATTTCACTTTAAGAAAAGGGGAATGGGGGAAAATATGTTTGCACTACTAGTTGGCTTTGAAGAAGAGACTGTCAGAAAAATTTGAAATTCCAAAATCATGGAACATTCTTGGTGGGTGGATTACATAAAGATGCTGAAAAAAATAAATAAAATAAAATAAAAAAACTTCAAAGAAATGTCACAACATCAAAAATATTCACTAAACTTCCTACCCCCAAAATGTTAAGTGAATGTCAGAATCTTGAAAACATGAAAAACTTTACATGATGTTGAATATCATTGCTTCATTGAGTTTGATTTCTGTAATACACTTGATGCTTCTTGTACTCCATAGTGGAGCAACAACTTGCATAGTGACTATGGCAGATCACTTGGAATGTTTGTAATGGTAAAAAAATAATAATAATCAGGAAACATATTACCACAAAAAACAAATAAAAAATTGCAACTTCTGGATTCCCAGACAGCTGGGTTTGAAAACCAGAAACCATTAAAGCAAAACACTTAGCTATGCATTAGTACAACACTAGAAAAATCCTGAACCACAAAACTGTGTGGTGATAAACAATGGCAGACCTGCCAACTTTCAAGAATTGAAATATACAGAAAAAACAAAACAAAAAAAACATTGTGAACATGTAATCAACATGTTCGATTGACTAATGTATTGATTAAGTGTATCGAACATAACTAAAAACTGATGGATCAGGCAAATGATTTGTCATTATTTAACATTACAGCAATCAAAATGCAATCTATACATAATTCTACAGTGGTGCACCCATGAATTTCTTTACGGGGATGGCCTGTAATATTGAAGAGGCAAATAATACCCCAGAAAAAACATCTCTCAAAATATTAGGAAGCCATATTCAAGTGTTTCCAATTATTCATAAAATATATAATTAAAAACATGTACAAATATATTTGAAAATAAGCAGCTAATAACAAAGAACTAAAGACCAAGTGATACCTCATGGGGACACCCCCCTCACTGAGTGTGCCACTGATATTACCTCATTAGTACGTTATCATTAGGATACATACACAGATAAAAATTCCATTAGTAACTGTGAAATTATTGGGATATCGCAGTTTTTACTTTGAAGTTTTGAAGTTTTGACTTTTAAACTTTTGAGCCAAAATGTTAGAATACCTTTAAAAAAAACAATTTTGCTTTTTATGTTTTGAGGCTGATATTCTTTAATCTCTCTCTGCCCTTTTAAGGAAGTTACCCACAACCCTACAGCTTTTATTTTACCAAGTCTTTTCCTCTAGAGTGCAAGCAGAGCTGGACTGGGGACACAAAGTGGCAAAAAGTACAGTATATGTGATAAGAGGAAAACGAAACAAAACAAAAAACAGAGATCTGTAGAATATGTCGTCCGTAAACAACTAGAAAACAAGTAGAATTTCCATAAAACTTAGGGGTAAACCGTAAAACATGGAGGGTATTCATGGTAATTGATAATATTCCAGGACATGCAGCAGAATTTTAGGACATTTCCAAGACAAAATGGAATTCCAAATTTTTTCAGGACAACTGTGAACCATGTATATACATATAAACACTATTGACATTGTTCAAATGTTCAAAAGCCCCCTACTAAGGTAATTAAAACTCATGTTTACATCAGCACCCCCCCCCCCCCCCGATATTGCAAAATATTGATCTACTTCCCATGCAAAAATTTTGATATTGTGTGCAACAGCTTATACTTTACTATAGAAAATTAATGTCACTGAAATAGTATGAAGATGATCTGCAATCTTTATTGATGCTTAATGAAATAATTTTTTTTTCTTTGGAGGGAAGGGGAGACTATTTTATTTATTTATTTATTTTTTTTGCATTGGACATAGTCGATCACATGCATTAAGTAATTATACACCAACAGAAAACTACCAAAATGGGAGATAGGAAACTTCTCCAAAGATGTCACATTGCAGGAGTTGAAATGAATTCTTGACTAACTTATAACTAAAAAATTTTCAGTATGTACATGTAAATTTTTTCACCAGGTTTTACATAATTTCCAAGTTTTTGAAACTCAATGCAAATTTACCTTCATATGTTTTATTGATTCTTTCAGGTAGGTGGGGTCCAAAACTCAGGATCTAAGTCAGTATAGCTATGATTTATAATTCAAAATCACCATATAGCTATGATTTATCCTTCAAAATCATACACTACAGATATATTTGGGAATACCTTTTTCCAAAAGTTTTTTTTTCATTGCTTTTTTAGTTTCCCCCTTTTAGAATTGGGTTGGCCAAAAATTCGGCCATCCTTCAGGCAACTTCATAACGCCATCTTCCCAAAACTTTTTATCTTTTTGAGCAAAGAACTTTCCCAGGTGCCTTTTGCAGTCTTCCAGGGAATTGGAATTTTTTTCCATTAAAAGAGTTTTGTAAAGACCGAAATAAATGGAAATTCGAAGGTGCAATGTCTGGTTAATGCGGCGGATGAATCAGAACTTTCCAGCCAATATGTAAGTTTTTGCCTGGTTATCAAAGAAACATGAGGTCTTGCATTATCCTGATGGAAGATTATGCGTTTTCTGTTGACTAATTCTGGACGCTTTTCGTCGAGTGCTGCTTTCAGTTGGCCTAATTGGGAGCATTACTTGTTGGAATTAATCGTTTGGTTCTCCGGAAGGAGCTCATAATAGAGGACTGACAGGTTTGGTCATTTCGCAGGCAAAAATGGCAAAATGGAAAATACGTTAGACTAAACACAATAATGCACTTTACATAGCAACGATTTATAGTCATATCAACAGTGAAATATTTTTTTATATATAACTCAGTATCATTTATTATTTTTTTAAATTAAAAACATAGTTTAAAATACAAAGTAAAATGATTTCCATGTTGAAAAAAAATTAAAGTGTTCCAAGAATCAGTTTCATCCACTGATGAAACAGATTCTTAGAAATTAATAAGAAACCATATAAGTAGTTGATCAAAATAAATTATTTTGGGAATTATAATTTAGGCTGGGGTTTCCATTTCATTAAAATATTTTTAAAAAATGCAAATTTTTGTCAGTCATCAATTTTTTAAGAGATACAAGAGTTTATATAAATTATGAACTGACTTCTACATTGGTTAATTTAATGTCATAAGTTTTTTAAATCTCAGTTTAGTAGACTTGAGTTCTGATATGCGCTTTTATACTATATTTTTGCAGAAAGAAAGATTTTAGCCTAAGTAACATAGTCAGAACATGAAATTCAAGATTTTGTATAGAGGGGAGTAGCGCTGTGCAATACATAAAAAAACCCCGATGCACTTCTAACATCAATGCTAAGCTCTGAGAGCATCGCAACCACGATGTTCCGTGAAGAATAGTACAAACACTGGGAACCACCGATTCTGCCAGCAATGCTGTGAGGGTTACGGTTTTCCGTGAAGAAACGTAAAAACCCCGGGAATTGCTGATGCAGCCAGCGATGTGAGGGACGCACGTGACAATTTGTAGCTTCGATCTCACATCGGCCAATATGGTCTGCGCATAGCCGCATATGGTGGCAAAATATCGGATGATCTCGTGCTGTTCCGTTTAAGACGTTACATCACGAGGTTCTGGGGAGCTATGTTGAACAGATTGCCAAAACGGCAGAACATCGGATGATCTCGTGATTTCTCACTCGAACAGAGCGAGAATTAGTCTGAATTACCGATCGGTTCAGCACATTATGGCATACAAGAGAAGGCAACATCGGGGATCTCACGATTTGTGCTTTATGAAGGGCGCATGAATCACTGATGTAATGTGTTAGCGATTTACAGCCAGTTTCGCGCGTGAAGAGAATGGTATTATTGCTAAATATTGCAACCGTATTATTAATTTTTTGGCAACATTATTACCTCTAAATTATTGTAAAAGTTACCACCACAAATGTAAGTACCAATTTTGCATCTTATTATAAAAAAAAAAATGCCTGTAATATTTAAAAATTAATCATCATAAGCAACCTGGAAAGCAACTTCTGCAATTTTATTTTACCAAGGGCTTCTCAACTCAATAATTGAAAAGGAAATATATATATATATATATATATATATATATATATATATATATATATATATATATATATATATTTAAGCAAAAAATGTACAAAGGAGGCAGAAGAAAAGACCCAATTTGGGTATCTTTTGATGAAGTATCTATAAATGGAAAAACTGCTGCAAAGTGCAAAAGATGTGGAGATGTACAGAGTAATAAAGTAGTCAGGATATGTGAAAGTACTTCCTTTACCCATGCCAACAGATGTGACCAAGAACAAGGGTTACCTTAGTAATTCAGAGACAGGGTGTGGGGAAGAAGTTGAGCCACCTCCAAAGATACTGTGTTTAGGAGGCAGTATCAACAAGTTTGTCTCAAAAACATCAGTTCATGATAAAGTAAAAATCGAATTGATGGTTGCTAAACTATTCTATGCCTGCAACATTCCATTTGCTGTTGTGGAAAGTGAAACATTTAAAAACTTAATTCACATCTTGAGGCCAGGCTATAAATTACCTTCACATAAAGAACTGGCAGATGGCCTTTTAGATGCTGTTTATAATGAAATGGAACAATCACTTAAAGAAAATTTGAAAGGAAAAGAAGGAACTCTTGTGATTGATGGATGGAGTAACATTCAAAATGAACTGATAACAGCTTCATGTATTCAAGTTTGTGGAACATCATATATTGTGGATGCAGAAGCTACAGGCACAACTAAAAAGACAACATAATTCTTGATTGAGAAATGCTATAAGGTCATTTCGACTGTTAAAACCAAGTATGACTGTGAAATTAAAAGCATCATTACCGATAATGCTAAGAACATGGAAAAAATTAAATCTGAACTTGAAAAACAAAATGAAAATTCTACATTGATATCATACGGATGTGGAGCTCACTGGTTGAACCTTCTAAGTGAAGATATAACACCTAGTAGTGTGATAAAGCATGTAGTGGAAATGCATAAATATTTACGAAATCATCATGCTCCTGGACCATGGCTAAGAGAATGTAATGGTCATGTTTCTCCTCAGTTACGTGCAAAACCACAGCTCATACATAAAAATAGCAAATGAACATTTTGAAAAGATGGATCAACACATTGTAACTCACATACATGATTTTAATCTTTATCAGCAAGTCAAGGATCTTATTAAGCAATTGAAACCTGTATCAAGTGCCTTAGATATTCTTCAGTGTGATTCAACAACATTAGCAGATGCTTGCCATACATGGTGCAATCTATTGAAAAATGATAATTTGAAACCACATTTTTCTACAGTAAAAAAAACAAACAAACGGTTTGCACAAGCAATTCTGCCATGTCATTTTGTTGCATATTTGCTGCACTCTAAATATCGAGGTGAACACCTAAATTTTGCACAAAAGATACAAAAGCATGGTTGGGAAAAATTAATCCTATGTATCATGCACCATTAACTGTGAGCTTAAAGAAAAACCTTTTCCTAGTACATATTTTACGGAACATGTGACAACAACAATCAATGCTCATAAGTGGTGGAAAAGCGTGGCAAGATTGTGCAAAATTTCTAAAGACTTTTGTATGTTAATCTATTGCCTTCAAACATGTCCATCAAGTAGTGCTGCAGTAGAAAGAATATTTTCAAATTTTTCATTTGTGCACTCCAAAATCCGGAATATGCTTTCAACAGAAAATGTTTCAAAACTTGTTTTTTGTTATGCAATGCTGAAACAACAAATATTTGGCTTTGATGTAGGAGATATTGCTGAATTAGATGATGCAATTGAAGTATGAAATGTACCTTTGTATCCTTAAAATGAAATTTGAATTTAAGAAGTAGAATCTGTTTCATTTATTTCAATTTTATATATTTTTTATTTATATTTCGCATTTGTGCATGAGCTGTAAGATTTGTTAGGTCATCTTCATCAAATTGGGTGTAAATGTTTTGGGTTTTGAAATATTGTTAATAATTAATGTCTCAGTATAAACATGAGCAGTTTGTTAATAGCTTTTGATTTTTGTTTTGAATGACGGAATGATTTTCATCCTTATGAACTGGGTAAACAAAATTATACCTTTATAAACACATAATTTGTATTTTGTACTCATATTTCCTGAAATCAGTTTTAAAGTGATAAAAATTTATTTTTATGTCAAAAATAAAAAAATAATACTCCCTTAAATCAAGGTTTAAAAATTCAAAATTATTTCGTTTTTCTTTAAAATCATTTGTAGAAAACAAAAAAATAACTTGATTACATGCCCCATAAGTAAACACAGGAAATCCCTATTTTTGCCAGGACGGTTTTTTCCACCTGTGGCAAAAACTTGTCAACCCTGGAGGAATTCCTTCCAATCCCACCACATACACAACATAACCTTCTTTGGGTGAAAACTAGTGTTTGGTAAGATTGGTGGTGGTTCATTTAGTTTGCCCCATGATCTCTTCCGTTCCACATTATTAAAAAGTGCCCACTTTTCATCGCCCATCACAATTTGTTTTACAAACTGAATGTTTTTGTTACATTTAAGTAGAGAATCGCATGCAGAAATACGGCCAAGGTTTTTTTTTTTTTTTTTGCTTAACTTATGTGGAACTCAAACATCAAAGCAATTAACATAATCAAGCTGGTGCAAATGATTTTCAATGCTTGATTTGGATATTTTGAGTATGTCGGCTATCCCTTGCATGGTATAATGTTGATTGTTCTCAATTAATATCTCAATTTGATCGCTATCAACTTCAAGTGGTCTACCAGACTGTGGAACATCGTCCAGTAAGAATTCTCCTGCACGAAACTGTGCGAACTACTTTTGACATGCTTGATCAGTCACGGTACCTTCTTTATATACTGCACAATTTTTTTTTTTTTTTTTTTTTTTTTTTTTGCATTTCAGTTGCGTTTTTACATTTCTTAAAGCATGATACGCCAAACAATTTGCTTATTTTGTTCCATCTTCAATATCCAAAAACTACACAAAAATTCACCAATTTGAACAAGTTTTTTTTTTTAATGCACGCTGATATGGCAGCTGTCAACAATACAATCTAACAAAATTGTTTCGAATGAAGTTAAAGACAACTAAGCATTACCATAGCCATCCTATGGAAAAACCGAACAAACTTTTTGGCCAAACTAATCGATTCATAGCAATTTAAAGCATTAAGAGAATATTTTTCACTCTGTTAACACTGTACAGAAGGATATACATCCTGCTCCTTCTGAAGAGGACTGCTAGGCTAGCTGGAAGCTTAAAAAAAGCAATGGTGACAGTAGCTACACTTTACTACTAGTCGCATTCTGCTGGTGCAGCATTAGCAGTTGTTAACATGTTAATGCACCTACACAAATGAACTAGTATAATTCCTTGGGGGGGGGGGGGGGGGCTACTGGAAGAGTTGTAAAAATCATGCAATGGACGACTAGTTTAAAATTTAAAAAGGGAGGAACAAAACAGCTAGTAAACCTGTTTGTCATACTGCCAACACAAACACATTCATTAAAAATGCTTAAAAACAGATTTAGAACCAAATGAAATTTGATTAGGGTCACCACACAGAAACGCACATTAAAACCAAGAACAAACCACCAACATACATACCTTGAATCTCTTTTTGGAGAGCCTGATCTGGATCGTGTCCTAGTCCTCCTCCGTGGTGATCTGGATCTACGTCTTGGGGAACGAGAAAGTCTCTGGGTTCGTGATGTTCTTGAGGGTGACCTGCGTCGGCGAACAGGTGTTCTTGATCTTCGAGGACTTCGAGATCTCCGACGATAGCTTGGTGATCGTGTTCTCCTTCTTGGAGTTCTGGAACGCCTTCTAGGAGATCGGGAAATCCTCCTTTTCGAGGGTACACTCTGCTACCCGAACGTGATCTACGCCTCCTGCCTGGCGAACGAGATCGCCTCCTGATTGGTGATGGTGAAGGAGATATCCTTCGCCTCGACAGCTTAGACGGTGTTCTGGATCTTTTCCTGCTTCGTGAATGAGACCTCTTCCTGCTGGGTGATCTTGAGGGCCTTTTACTAGGTGATCTGGAACTTCTTTTACTTGGAGATCTAGACACTCTTCTAACAGGTGATCTGGACCTCTTCTTCACAGGAGATTTGGATCGTCTCTTACTGGGAGATCTAGACCACTTTTTAACAGGTGACCGAGAACGTCTTTTACTTGGTGATCGAGAATGCCTTTTACTAACTGACCTTGAGCTGTAGCTCGGTGACCTAGATGCTCTACTAGGAGATCTTGACTTGCGTCTTGGGGAGCTGAAAAGGGAATATAGATTTAACAAAATATTTGCACGATGCAAATCCATCCAACATCACTGCTTTTAATACTTTCAACATGAAATCAATAGTTAAATGTAAAATGATAAAATACTGCGTGCACAGTTGTACATTGCTGAACATGGAAACTGCACTAGGCTAATTGAGATATGCAAATAAGCAGTTTTGCAGTAATGTATCATATTAGCACTGGCTGAGAAGAGTTTAAAGACGATGCATAGTAAGGCAGATATTTAGGGTTGTGTATAATCACCAAAAACATTTCACATGGGCTGACAGGTCACCAAAGTTCAAATAACTGACACACTGCAGCATAAGATCATCATTGTGGGCAAGCCAACTCACAGTTTAAAGTGGACTTTCTTCTCGTTACGGCAGAATGTGAGCACAGTACAATGCTATGTTCTCAAACTATGTCACAAAGCACAATGATGCAAGAGGTAAGGTCACAGCATATGAATATTGCCAACTGTGTAGACAGACTGTACGAGACCCCATTCACCATAGTGCTGTGTTCAGTGTGACCTGCAAGCTGCTATAGGTACCAAGTTGCCCACTCAAACAACATGACATTTGCACGATGTGGGATTATGGGCAAGATGTCCAACCTGGAACTTCACACTGTTGCCACATTACAGCCAATCACAGGGAATAGTACAGTGAGGATGACAATGAACTGTGGGATGGAAAAGCTATTTATGGAAAAGTCCAGGTTCTGTTCCAGCCTGCAATACCCATTTCTTATAGATGACATGCTGAGGCATTAAAATCAGGTGTCATACAGTGCCTCAATGTGGTACACTGGAGTAAGTGGAATCCAACGTGACAGAAGAAAATCTCGTTCATATTTCTGGCACCGATGGTGAGACACAACATCAATGTTATCAACCCCACCCTACAACCTTTCCTTGCCAACATGCCAAGTTCATCCCCATCTATGCACAGATGGTCTTACAAAGGACAGACTCCCATGGTCACCACACTCAATGAACTTGTCACTCATTAAGTGTGTTTGAGACCAGGACTCGATTTCGACCGGTAGTTAGGAGCAAATTGCTAGCAAGCAAATGCAATTTGCTAGCAATAAAAAATGGTTCCAGTAAATGTTGCTAGTGGAAACATTTTGAATGTTTTAGTGTGAACTGTAAAGCACCACTGCATTGCAAGTGTGGAATATTTTAGACTCATACAAAAAAGAACAACTGCTTTCTGGAAATGAATGTTTCTTCAAATATACAAACATTATAAAAACATTTCGGCACTAGTAGAAATATGCAGTATATTTCCCTTATTTACTTCTGCATGTGAGGTTGGGTTCAGTTTCATGAAGAGAATCCAGGGTGATTGGAGGGGCAGTTTAAACTTACAAACATTGAACGCTCTCATCAGTATTGAGGTTGAAGGTCCGTCCAAAGACAAGTTTGACTCCAGGCCTGCTGTTTTAAAGTGGTATAATGAAAAGACCTGAAACCCAGATCATAAACCATACAGAAAATAACTTAAGATTTTGAATAGTGTTCTTGAATTTTGTGAATAAAGTTAAATATTTTTTTTAAATATTTGCATTTGAATTAAATTGTTAAAATTATTCTGTCAGGTCATGAAAAGGTGAGTTATATCTAAATATTTGTTGTCTTTTAAACATTACAATGTGACAGTTACAGGGGTGAAATCAAAATGTCATGATTGACCAATGGAGAGGGACATGTTAAAGTTTATTTTGTATTAATCAACGTTCACTAGTAGATAATGCAATTTGTTAGTAAAACATAAGGCCACTAGCAAGTGTTGCTACTGCTAAAAAAAAAAAAAAAAAGAAAGAATCAAGGCCTGTTCGAGACCTTATTGGTTGCCACCTCTGCACGCTTCCTCTGTTGGCAGACCTGCGACACCATCACCAGATGGTTGCCTTTTTTGCAGAATACCATACCCCAGCATACTACTGTCAACTGCATTGATGGCATGGCTCATCATCAGACTTGTATAACTGTACTAGGTGGTCCAACTTGAAAGGGAAAATACTGAATCACTCAAATCACTTAATATGCTATCAACAGCTAATCCTGATATGAATTTCAGAACTGAATTTTTTTTTACTCACACATTCATGTTTATTTGCCATATTGGAGTCTGGAAACATCTGCTGAAACAATGGTCCAGCATTATCTGCTGCTGGAAGAGGTGCATTGTGTGTCACTAAAAACCTTGTGAATAACATCTCAGCCTTGGTAACACAGTCAACATCATACCGCACAAAAAATGAAGTCAGCAGTTTTGCTGGTTTTTTAAGTTCACTATATGATTTGTGTTTTTTGCACAGCACATGCCATCGACATTAATTGTCAGGCCTACCATGTGCGATTGAAAAATTGCAGTTGCAAACAGTACAAAATGCACGCTTTCCAGGAACAGCCAACACATCTAAGCATGGAAATTACTCACTGCAAAAACTTTTGAGTTACAGCAGGTCATTTCCATATTTCTCCTTGGACATCACAATCAGAGTGTCATTTAAACACAATGGGGAGTAGAAACAACCAAAAAGGCAAACTTTGCACAGCAAAGCTAGAACATGTAGGACCAAAGACAAAGGTCTTTCTGCAGCATATAAACCCCTCCTAGCACAATCCCTCTTCTAAGCTAATGGAATAGAAAACATGCTCACAGCTGTAACAAAAGGTCCCCTACGCCAAAATTAGTTGCACTGTACCACGTGACCTTGCCCCCGTGTCTTGTGCCACCTCCACACTGCTTTAGTGGAGTGGAGGGCATGAAGATATAGACAAAGCCAGAGTTAAGGTCATGACCCCCCTTCCTGCCAAGTTCTTATCTCACACTCATCTTGGAAGCATACATCTGACTAACAGCAGGCGACGTAAGCAATGCCCACAGGCTACTGACCCACCAGACGTAATCCCAGCCCAGTGCCGTCCGTGCTTTCTTGCCACTTAACTTCCAAACAAGACACGTTTTTTTTTTTTTTTTTTGATTGGAGGTTTAACGACCACCGTGAGCAACTCAATGGGCTATAAGCAGTCGCCCGTCCCTAATTTAGGGTCACTGGTTCCAGGGAAGGGAGAGAGCCAGTGCCGTAAGACAAACACAACATCCATTCCTGACCGGGATTCGAACCCGGACCCCTTATGGACGAATGATCAGAGGCCAGCGCCTTAGACCACTGCGCCACCGGGCGGCCAAGACACATTCATTCTCCTCCTCCTAAAAAAAAAAGAAACCAGGAGCTGCATTACGAAATTTGTTCAGAGGATTTAGCATTGATTAATTACAAACCCAGTAAAACATTCTTAATAAAGAAGTGAAAACTTGAATGTCCATAATTTTTCGTTAGTCATCTGTAATCCCAGGGAGAAATCCGTAATAACTACAGAGATTCCATAATGGTGGTTGGCATCCCTGTCAATACAGTAAGAGCTTATCTACCCAACATCAAGATTTCATAATTTTAAATACCTACTGGCTTGATCACAACACTCACATTATTACTTTCCTGCATTTGCTGACAAACTACACTACATTTATCTCACAAAAAGAATGTATTTGTGCTTTTGAATATGTTTGCGCATCTCACCTCTTTCAGCATGTGCAGTTGCAACTGCACACTTGCTTTTCACATAGGAACACGAATAATTTCCTTACCTTCTTCTGCCATGGTCCTGGCAAAAAAATCTATGGGTAGATATAGTGCATCAATGTGTTACACATAAAAACAATACAAGTTTTGAGATAACTTCTCCTGCAGATTGACAACTAAGCTCTTCATTAAGTTCTAATATTGGCATTCATTTTAGACTGCTTCACATTTTATCTATTCATTTCTGATATTCAAGTTCAGTTAACCTGAAAACATAATGACATGATCAGCTTGTAACAATGAAGGGGGGGGGGCAATGACCCAGGACAGCAACCTAAGGTCTATTGTGCATTTGTGATCAGCTTAAAACCAACTGTTCTAACTACAAAGCAGCAAATATGTATGCACACAGTAACAACACAAAACATGGCATGGCATTACATACATGAACAACAGGCATTTCACAGAATGACTAGGCCAAAAAATAAGGCATGTGATCTTTCTATAAACTGCCTATAAACATCAAGCATTTTAAACATTGCCTAAAAATATTATGAGATATCTGATTTAAAAAATTACATGTGTAATAGGATTCTTCATTAGCATAGGTCACCCATCTGCCACCCACACATCTTTTTCATTTTCATGTAGTTATAAAAGGAATTAAAAACATGTGTGAGGGGGCCAATCAACAAGTAACACTTATAATAAATACTTCATTTAGTACTTCAGTATCATCATCATCATCATTGTCAACCATTATCAATCCACTGCTGGACAAAGGTCTCCCCAAGTTTCCTCCACAACGGTCTGTCTTGTGCCAGTCTCCTCCATGTCACTCCCGCATATTTACGAATTTCATCCACCCATCTCCCATGTGGTCTTTTTCTGGGTCTTTTCCTGTCCCTTGGAATCCAATCTAAAATTTCGGCTGTCCATCTATGGTCTGCCCTTCTGGCAGTATGTCCAGCCCATTGCCATTTCAGGGATTTAACTCTGATCATGATGTCTTCCACTCTCGTCATTTTTCGGATCCACGAGTTCCTCTTCTTATCTCTCCTGGTTATACCAAGCATGCACCTCTCCATGCTTCTTTGAGTTGTCTGCAGCCTTTGTATGTCTCTTTTAGTTAAGGTCCACGTCTCTGCACCATACGTAAGCACTGGAAGGATGCATTGATCAAACACTTTTCTTTTAAGACATAATGGCATATTGCTCTTGAAAATTATGCTGTTTCTTCCAAAAGCTCTTCAGGCAAGTTTTGTACGCCGATTAATTTCTTCATCAATGTGACCCTCACTTGATATCTGCTGTCCAAGATAAACATACGTATCTGTTATCTCCAGTTTTTCTCCATCAATCGATAAATCTTCATTTCTTGTAAAAGCATTGAACATCACTTTTGTCTTCTGAAAGTTCATTTTTAATCCCACTTCTTTACTCTTGTCAGCAAGTTCCTGGATCATACTCTGCAGCTCTGATGGGGTAGTTGCAAAAATGACTACGTCATCAGCAAAACGAAGGTGGGTTAGATAATCTCCATTAATCTTTATCCCTTTGTTTTCCCAGTTCAGTGATTGAAAGACATTTTCCAATGTGGCATTAAAGAGCTTCGGAGATATGGTGTCACCTTGTCTCACTCCCTTTCCAATTTTTATGTGTGTTGTATTTTCAAACAGCCGAATCTTTGCACTTGCATTTTCATAGATGTTATTAATAATATTAATGTATGCATCTTCAATACCGCAGGATTTCAGAGCCGTGGTAACTGCTGATGGTTTCACCGAATCAAAGGCTTTTTCATAATCGATAAAAGCCACGCACAATGGAAGTTCATATTCCCTCGCTCTTTCAATTAGTTCTTTCAGTACGTGGATATGATCTATTGTGCTGTAGCCACTCCTGAATCCAGCTTGTTCTCTCGGTTGAGCCATGTCCAGTGTTACCTTCAAGCGGTGTGAAAGAACTTTAGTGAAGATTTTATAAACCACTGATAGGAGGCTGATAGGTCTGTAGTTCCTGAGATCCTCAATGTCACCTTTTTTATGTAGCAGGATCATTGTAGCATTGTTCCAATCCTCAGGAATCTTCCCTTCATTAAGGCATTGAGTGAAAATTTGGGCGAGTACTGTTTCAATTTCTCCACTTGCTTCTTGTATGATGTCTATAGTAATTCCATCTTCTCCTGGAGCTTTCCCCCGCTTCATGTTCTTGATTGCATGAGCAACTTCTGCTGGGAGGACTGGAAGAACTCTGGTATCTTTCATGATGTCTGGAGTACATGTATCATCCCTTTCATATAATTTGGAGTAGAAATCTTTCACTCTTGTCAAAATTTCGCCTCTATTTCTTGTTATAGAACCATCTTCTTTTCTCAGAGCCATAATCTGTTTTCTTCCCTTACTGAGATGTCCCTTTGCTATCTTTAGGCTTTGGTTGTTTTCAATTGCTTTCCTCACTAGCTCACAGTTGAATTTCCTTACGTCTTCAGTGATACTTTTTCGTGCTGTCTTGCATAGCTCTATATATTCCACTTTGGAAGTCACATCTTCTTTAGTTGTCCTCATCTCTCTTCTTTTTTGCATCAACATTTTGGTTTTTCCTGATAATTTGTTTACATGCAACTTGTTCTTAGACCCAGCTAATTTTGTTGCTGTTTCCATAAGAGCTTTGGTTACTTTTCTGTTAACTTCCGAAATATCCACTTCTTCCGATGTTAGGCCTTCTAAAGCAGAGAATCTGTTCTTCAGTTCCAACTTGAAAGTATTATGGTGTTTTTAAGGTTGGTTATGTCAATACATTTTGTTTGTCTTATGAGCTTGCCACGTTCCAGTTTAGTGTTGAGGTGCATCTTACATCTCACCAATCTATGGTCACTACCTGTGTTGAACTTGTTCAGCACACTGCAGTCTTCGATGACGAATTTTTTGTTACACATAATAAAATCAATTTCACTTGCCGTCCCAATTGGATGTCTCCATGTCCATTTCCTGTGTGGCTTTTTTTTGAAAAAGGAATTCAAGATGAAAAATCCTTCTGCCTCTGCAAACTCAACGAGAGTATTTCCACGCTGGTTTCTGTTGCCGTGACCGAATTTACCTACTGAAGTTTCATTCTGTTGCCGGTGCCCTATTTTTGCATTGAAATCTCCCATAATTATCTTCAAGTGCTGCTTACCTTTATTATTTAGATGACGAATTTCCTCATAAAATTCTTCAATTTCTTCTTCAGGATGACTTGTGGTGGGTGCATAAGTTTGAATAATCTGAGCCTGGTATCTTCTCGATAGTTGGATAACGAGTCGTGCAGCTCTGTCAGAGGAACTTTCAACTTCTACCACTTTATCCTTCAGTTTCTTGTTTATTATAAATCCAACACCACTAGTTCTGCCAGTATCTGTCCCACGATAATAGAAGAGATGTCCACTTTTCAGTTCAATGAGATCTTCTCCTTTTCTCCTTACCTCACTTAGCCCGACGATGTCCCACTTGATCCTTTGTAGTTCCTCTTCCAATTCAAGAAGCCTTGAATCAGAAGATAGGGAGCGTCCGTTGTAGGTAGCCAAGGTCAGCATCAAATGGCAGCCTAGTCCGGTCCTCCGGGGATTCTTAGCACCCTCTGCCTTCATGTCGCACTGGTCGCTGCCTTGGCCAGGTACATTCCAGCTGCCGGAGACTGAGGGCCAAGATTTAAGTTGTAGAGTCATTTTGGAGGTGTTTGGCCATAACTCACCACGCTGGCCAAGCGGGTTGGTGAGTGTGGGATAGCATTTCCTCTGATCCCGATGGTATAGTTATACCGCTATTTGCGGTCGTCAGAGCCCCTTTAGTGGGAACAGGATGCACCACGAGAAGGCGGGGTTGACATTTGTCAAGGAGAGGCTGTGATGTTACGCATCACCTGACCTTACATCCCGTACTTCAGTATACCTAACTCTATAAGAAAATTTTATGCTACTGCTGAACGACACTGCCAACAAATAACTAAATCTTGCATTCAACTGTTACAATTAAAGTGCACTATTAAAAAAATAATAATAAACTTACCACAAAAAAGTTGGGAAGAGTGGGACAATTATGCAATATTGATAACCTGTTTGTAATTGTCAGCACTGGTTTTCTCCTGATTTGTTTTACAGAGAAGATGAACTTATTCACTTACTTTTTACAAAAACATTCAAATTAGGTTTTGATGTATATAACCAAGTTGAAGAAAGAGTTGGAAACATTTGATACATGTGAGCTTCATTATACAGGCATAAAAGTGGGCAGTGATAGGAAAAGCTGAACTTCCACAAGGGCACGGGGGTGCACTTCACTCTCTAAAGTATACAACCATGACATTTACGTAATGGTTACAAGCCTGCCAACTAAATAGATTTAATGTATGTATTTTGTTTCAAGAAAATGAAATATGTAGTACAATATAATGAAATGGGAAAAATTGCTGATGCGGTCATATGCAAAGAAAATCACTGACCTTAGTACAGAATGATGTCTTTAATCAAATGAGGAAATTAATCAAATGTCTTCATAAGATAACAATGTTGAATGGAAATGAAATCTTGAAGGTTTGAAAAACTTCAGATATGTTTGTTGATAAGTAATAAAAGTTTGATGAAGAATAAATGTTCATTCTTGATTTGACACAAAATTATTAAGGAAGAAATACGATAAATGCTTGCAAGACATTTTGTACATAAATAATAAAAGTCATTCACAACTAATGAAATTTCATTTTCTTAAGTTGTTTCTGTCTAACAATTTGTTCTAACCTTCTTTTATGAACTAGCCAGCTAGTTTTCTTTCTCTTGAACCAATTCATTTGATTTTAATTTGCTGCATAAGTTATTAGATATATATAGCTCCTTTCATCTTCTTTTCATTTCTTCTTCCTTATCTTGTAATTCTTTCTTATATTCTGAATATGATTTTATATTTTGGCATAAATCTCTATTTACAGGGTCATGCAAATAATTATTTTTCTTAAAATATTCCAAGGCTGACTTATCCTGATTCAGTAGCTTATATTTTATAGTTTGAACAGATGAAAATGTGTCAATTTTCATGTTGCTGGATTCTTTATAAAGTACATCCCCCATCATACTAAAGGAATTTTCCACTTGAGAGCCAGGAAAACAACTCAATAATGCCTTCATTACTTTTGAGAGGGCACTGAATTTCTTTAACTTAAAAAGTGCATGTTTTGGGATCCACTGAAATTTATTTATGTAAGTATTAAACTGGAGCACATCACTGCATCCAAAGTATAAAATTACTGACATTTAACAATAACACAGGGTAGAGGGAATGTCACACGAGCAGGGATTAAGATTGCCGGCGAAATCTTTGCTCCGTCCGACTTCCGTTTTCGGACATTTCCCCTCCGTTTTTCAAGCTAAAATACAAATATTTATGCATTAAAATGAAATTTAATAACAATACAGGGCAGAAGAAACATCGCAAGAAAAATAAATTAGGATTGGGGGGAAGGGGATCTTCACTCCGTTTAACTTCCGTTTTCGAAAGTTTTGAAAGATGAAATACCATCCCCAGACAGAAAAGACCCCTCCCTTTCCCCCAAAAAAAACAGCTTCTTTTCAGTTTTACATCGATCTCGAGAATGGCCCAAATGATGACATAAAAGGAGGAATTCCGCGAATTCACGAAATAATATCACGTATGAGTAACAGGGTGCCCACTCTTTTTCAGGGAAAGAAATCAAGGACATTCAAGGACTTTCAGGAAAAAAATCACGGATGAATTTTTCGATGTCCTAAACCGCAACGAATATATATATATATATATATATATATATATATATCAAGAATTATGTGCGCCACGTATTTGGAGTATTTTCACATTACGATACTCATTATCTTCATAAAACATCTATATGCATCGCATTAATTCTTTCTGTATGTTCAAAACTCCCAATTTCTCAAACACAAAATTATCATAACAATAAAACACTTAAATATAAATATCTATTTTAGAATTATGTATAGGTATGGTGTCTGAAAAATTTAAATGCAATTTTTCAGACACCGTACCTGCACATAATTCTAAAATAGATATTAAGTGTTTTATTAAATGAACGTTTATACCACGTATTAACCGGAATGAACGGAGTTCAATCTAATTCATAAATCGTACAAACGAATGGTGACTGAAAAATTAAAAAATTCTGTGTGTGTGTGGGGGGGGGGGGGGGGTGAAATGCACCTACCAACAGCATCAAATGAACTCGTTTTGAAGCAGATAAAGAAAAAAACAGGAAGGGGAAATCCCCGCCTTGCCGCAAGGAAAATGAAAGAAACGATAAGATAGGATAGTTTTCCTCATCGCAGAACAAGTGCTCTGGGTAGCAAACACTCAACTCCTCTCGCAGTAGAGGGGGGTCCAATCTTGACATACTTAACTCGCCATCAGATCGCAGTGCACCTTTTCTCCCAGTGACACAGCTGCTTTGAAGTTTACTCTTTTTGACTTCCGATGTCAATGGGGGATTGCAGAAAAAAAGTGAAAAATAACAAAAGGAAAAAGATCGGAAATTTCCGATTGAAATTTTTTGGCTGTGGGATTTTAAAATTCAAGGACGTTCCAGGCTAATTAAAGAAATTCAAGGACATTCCAGGCCTTGAATTATTTTTTTTTGAAATTCAAGGACTTTCCCAGTTTTCAAGGACGCGTGGGCACCCAGGAGTAAGAAGTAACTAAGAAATGAAAAACACGAATTTTATGGAAAATGAAAGTGTAAAATCAATATTGCGTTGCTCACTCTGCCGTGTGAAACAATTTTACGAGAAACAGAAATGGCGCGGATTCCACCACGAACGGATTAAATACCGATCTAGAAATTTAATTTCGTTTAATAAAAGGGAAAGGGCTGAAAACGACTGCTCTCTATTGATTAGTTTTGAAGAAGTATGTATTAGAAATAAAGTAACACGCATATCATTAGAAAAAAAAAACCAAAAAAAAACCTGAAGTCGCTCCTTTTTACTACTACCAAAGATATTAAAAAACAAGGAATATGACAAGAAAACATCAAAAATAAAAATACAATCAGGAGAGAGAGAGAGAGAGAAGGGGGGGGGGGGTTTCTTGGTCGCAAAAATTTAACTTGAAGAAACGGAAAACGACGTGACATTCTCAATACCCAAGAAACATTCCCAAAAATATTTAGCAAGTGTTAGAATCTTTACACAGATGTTTAATAACATTATTTCACCGAGATTTTCAATTTCCTTTGGCTTGACGTTTTCCATCATTCGTAGCAGACCTACAATTTCTAGTGCTCTCCCTAGAGTTTTTTTACAGCTGGGTGGCAAGAAATTTTAGCTGGGTAGTACTTTAAACGACCCCTTCCTCAATGGAAAAAAAAAAGAAAGGATGTTGTCTTGCTTAACATGATTGCACTTATTAAATACTTACTGATAAATCATGTTCAACACAGATTTCAGTCATTTTCACCGATATTTATGGTGTGTGTGGGAGTAAGTTGTTCACTCCTACTATTATGTGTGACGTAAAAACATTCATTACAGGAAATTTAGCTGGGCGCCAGAGAAAATTTGCTGGGCGGGCCGCCCAGTAAAAAGGGTCAAGGGAGAACACTAAATTTCCATAGCATACTCGATGCTTTCCGTCATCCGTAGTGAACCAACGATTTCCATAACAACTACGTAAAATTCCTAGTACTTGGAGTCGCTGAATCGTTCTTCCCACCGCATGGACTTACTCAGCATCTAGCAGAAGAGTGTGCACTGAGAATTTACTGTACTGAAGTCTTGACGATGACGACGTGGGAACGGAGGTTCTGGCACCCAATCGCACAAAACCTGCCTTTAGTAGCAAGATGGCACAAGACTTGTTTTGGCACACTTTGGCACAGAATTTCCATCCCTAGAAGAGGTGACGTCATTCCCAGCCGTAACCATTCCATCGTTCGAAGTCATTACGATTTTGCTTTCTGCAAGATGGAAGCATACCCCTTCCCCCATAATTTTTTTATTGCATTTTTGGAATAATATCGGTAACACCAAAAATGGAACAGAAAAAAGCGGATTTCCGCGTTTTCGCGGAAGTCTTTCATGCCTGATTATAACTGGACAGATAAAAATACGGCTACTTTTGGCATATTACATTATATCAGGTTAAAATTAATCAAACTATTTATCAATTAATTGAAGGTAAATAATACTTATTAACTGAGAACTAACTATAGCAAGCAAAATAGTATGAGTGAGATCAGCAATAAACTGCATTTAATAAATGTAAAAATTACAGTCATCATATCACTAAGCTGTTCTCTGAGATTCAGAGGTTAGTTTCACAAAGAAATACAAACTACCAGATAAATTTTAAATTGATTATTTACTTACTGTTGCTGTATCAAACTTCTCCATTTACAGCGATCCCGACACACAACTCAGATTCACTGACATCCGTCACTTAATGTACACAAGACCTACTTCATACTCATTATCTTCTTCTCATACAGACACTCCTGAATCTGACCCTCCCATGACTTCTTTGGCATTCCTGCCACTTGGGCTAAAAAAAAAAAATTCTTAGTAAGCAATCTCATCACTCCTTCTTTTAACATGGCCAAACCACTGAAGCATATTAGTCTCCACCTAGCTAACAACATTTTGCTTCACGCTACACAACTGCAATACATCTTCATTCCTCACACGATCAGAACATGTCTTGCCACAAACCACCAGTAAGTAATGCATTTCTCCAGCACACAAACAACTCCTGTTTTTTCTGTAGTATCCAGGTTTCACTGCCATACATCCGAGTAGGAACAATTACACTTTCATACACAGCCATGCGGGACTCTTTTGAGAACCCATCATTCCTGGGAAAACCTCCGAAGGCAGCTATGACTTTCAATGAAGAATTCACTCGCCTACTAATTTGACCATCCAATTTGCCTCTGTGTCAAACATGCTTCCTAAATACACAAACTCATTCATCTGGTCAATCACTGTGCTGTTTAGACTTCTATTACATTCAGTACTAACAGCTCCTCGCTCAAAAACCATTATTTTGGTTCTTTATCTCAAAGACGACAGTCTTGTGACGATTATATATAGATTAACATAGTACAAAGTAGTTACCACAAATGCTTATTTTTTCAAGCCGACCATGGTTTCGCTGGGTATAGACCTAGGCCTCATCAGGACGAATGGCCTAATGAAGCTAGGTCATCAGGACGAATGGTCTGATGAAGCTAGGTCAATACCTAGCGAAACCATGGTCGACTTGAAAAAATAAACATTTGTGACAACTACGTTGTATTATTTTAACCTATACATAATTTTGACTTTTCACTTACTTATACATACATACACTGAAGAGGAATTAAATTAGAGACAGCTGGTGGCCCTCTAAACGGAAACGACATGACATATGCAGCGATCCGACAATATAAGGAGTGATGCGACTGGAATCAGTCAGAGTCGAACGAAGTATGGATAAGACGAAGGATCTAAGTGCATTTGATCGTGGGCAAATTGTCGGGGCCTGACAAATGCGTCACTCCATCTCGGAAGTCGTGCAGGCACTGGGATTTTCAAGAGCCACTGTGTCACGGGTGCACCATGTGTACATCGAATCCGGTAAAACAATCTCTGCAAAGGCCAACTGCCGTGGACAACAGCGTGTGGATGAGCGGGGTCATCGTCGGCTAGCTCGCATTGTAACAGCGGATAGACGGACCACAGTGCAAGAAATCACTCGGCAATTTAACGCTGGTGGTGCACAAAAACGTGGAAGCAGCCACACCATCCAGAACCATCTCCTCGCTATGGAGTACAGAAGCCATCGTCCCACGAGGGTACAGCTGCTGACCACACATCACTGGGTGCAACGACGATTACCATGGGTGCGGGAAACATCGCCACTGGACCCTAGACATGTGGGAAAATGTTACCTGGACTGATGAGTCGAGATTCACGTTGGTACATGCGGATGGCAGGATACGAGTACAGCGCAAACCACATGAAGCGATGGATCCTTCTTGCCAGCAGGGTACTCTTCAAGCTGGTGGGGGTGACATTCTTGTCTGGGGACTGTTTACACAGACTGAAATGGGGCCCCTGGTATGTGTGACATCATCCCTCACAGGTCAACGTTACCGGGATATCCTGGATGACCATTTGCTCCCGTTTGTGCATCTTCAACATTTCACTGGGGATTTCATCCTGCAACAAGACAATGCACCGTGCCATCACTTCCAAATTGTATCCGAATGGTTGGATGAACACACCACCGACGTTACCTCGCTTCCTTGGCCAGCTAGGTCACCTGACTTCAATCCCATCGAGCACATCTGGGATGCCATTGAGAGAGATGTTCGAAGCTCTGACCCCCTCCCCCATCAAATCTTCGTGAACTGTGGGAGCTTGTTCAGAGGTCTTGGATTCGTATGGCTTCCCAACGCTTCCGGTGTCTTGTCGAGTCCATGCCGAGACGAATCGCCACCGTCATCGGGGAAAGAAGGTGGTGCTCCACGTTACTAGACAGGTATCTCTAATTCAATTGCTCTTCAGTATACATACATACATACATATCACTAAGCTGTTCTCCGAGATTCACAGGTTAGCTCCAAAAAGAAATACAAACTACCAGATATTTTTACTTACCCATCATTCCTGTGAAAAATTCCTAGAGCAGCTATGACTTTCAATGAAGAATACACTCGCCTTCTAATTTCACCATCCAATTTGTTCTCTTTGTCAAACATGCTTACTAAATACACAAACTCCCTCACCTGGTCAATCACAGCGTCGTTATTCTGGCACACTTAGTAGGCTAATACCCCGATAGTTCTTGCATTCAGTTTGATCACCTTTTCCCTTATAAACGGGAGCAATGATAGCATCTTTGCAATCCCGAGGGACGCTTCCTAACTCCCAGCACAACTGGCAAATTTCAGTTAACCAGTCAATTACAGAGTCACCACCATATTTCAACATCTCTGCAGTTATGCCATCAACTCCTGGAGCCTTGCCATTCTGAAGAGATTTTAGAACTTTACACACTTCTTCTCTTGAGATCCCTCCTGTGCTTCCATCCCTCACTGTGACATCATCTACATCTGTCTTAGAATCATCTTTGCTTTCCTGATCTAATAACTCACAGAAGTATTCACCCCATCCTTCACTTAACTCATTGGGCTCTCATATCATTTCCCCAATCTCATTCTTCACACAACTTACAACTTTGTTTCCCCTATTTTTCCTGAGTCTCATGTACTTCCAGAAAGACTTCCTATCTTTCCAAAAAGCCAGTTCATGCCTTTCCACCTTCTCCTTCCTATCTTTTGCCTTACTCTGGCAAACCAGCTTAGCAGCTTCACGCTTCTTACAGCGATATTCATCCACAGAAACTATCTTGCAACATCCCCAAATAGGCTTCCTTCTTTCTCTGTACTGCCTCTTCAATCTCACTATTCCACCAAGCATCACCTCTATTGTTATCCACTATTGTGGTGCCACAGACCTCTTTAGCAGCAGTGATAACACAGTTCTTAAAACATTCCCACTTCTTTTCTACATCCCTCTCACCAGACTTCAGATCCTTCAGCTGTTCTCTGATTAAGTCAGAATACCGCTGATGATCTTCAAGGAGCCTATCAACCTTTACTCTTTCTATTTTGGGCCTCTTCCTATTCCTTTTCCTCCAACCAACATTAAGTTTCACTTGTGACACTACCAAGTAATGATCAGAACCAACATCTGCACCTCTCATCACACGGGTGTCAACAACTAAGTGTTTCAAACGCTGATCGTAGACAAAGAATTCTATCACACTCTTTTGACCAAAAGTATTATTTTCCCAAGTATATGTGTGGATATACTTGTGGTTAAAAATATTTATTAGATACACACAAACCATTCTCAATGCAGAGTTCAATTAATCTTTCACCATTATCATTCACACAAGGATCATTAAACTTACCCAGAACATTGTCAGAAATTGCATTCTGCACACCTACTCTACCACTGAAATCCCCTGCTATTATAACTTTTTCTTTAGCACCAACTGGCTCAAAACAGCTTTTAGCTCATTCCAGAAATCTTCCTTCTTATCAGAAGGTTCCGAGTCACAAGGAGCCTACACCAAAACAATTATGATCCTCTGTAGTTTCACTTTCAAACGAATCCAGAGAATTCTCTCACTTATGCAACTATAGTGAATCAAGTTGTTCATCTTTTCACTTAAAATCACACCTACACCAGCCTGTCCTCTCACATTATCCAATACTCCAGACCACACACTCACTGTGCCATTCACTTCTTCTACCCCAATTTCCTTCTTTTTGGTTTCACTTACACACAGCACATCCACTCTATACTTATTCATCTCCTCAATCACCTAATTCATCTTGCCATTTATACCTCTAGTATTCCATACACTAATCTTACATTCACTCAGCCAAGATCTCTTTCTCATATGCCGCTTAGAAAGTCCAAGTCAATTTCGTGGTGGACCGTCCTTCTCAAGTGTGGTAGGTCCACCATATCCCACACTTGAGTCCAGATATTGATTTGTTTTTGTCTTTTTAATCAGGTACGTACATCAGTGTGGGGGATTAGCCCACAGCTAAGGGCTCCAGTTGGTCATTCAACCTAAGGATTCTGGAACAAACCCAGTGAGTCTGAACACTCGACACTTTCTGTCATAAAACACTTATTTATACTCAGTTTGAATTATGAAAACTTCGTACTTCATGGACAACATACTCTGCAACATGACTGTGTCATCATCATACAGCAATCTGCACACATGGATATTACCAAGACATAAACCAGTATCGTCCATCTTGGCATCACGCATGCATGCATCCATAAATATACTAAACAGCCATGGTGGCATTACACAACTTTGTCTGACTCCTGCACCAATAGAGAACTATTTTGATAAAACACCATTCACTTGTACACAAGCTCTACTCCCAGTAACACCATATTTATTCAATACCTTCCTCAAAAGTGTCCTATGTATTAGGTCATAAGCTTTCTCTAAATCTATGAAGTCAGCAAAAACTTTCTTACCAACAGCCAGATACTTTTCAATCATCATGCATAATGCAAAAATTTTGGTTAGTGCAGCCTTTACCAGGCACAAGACCAATCTGAACACCCGACACTTTCTGTCTTAAAAATTACAGTAACTGCCAAAATTTTGGAATTTCACATGTTACATCAGATATGAGCCAATTAATTATTGCTTGCTTCGTGCTTATCATGATCACTTTTTACAATGCTTTTCAACTAATCTGACATGCTGGTTAATATGTTTCTAGATGCAAAATAAACCCTTACATTTTCCAAACAGAGATTTAGTAATTGAAAGGTAGTAACAAATCAACTGAAACACCTTTGTCTTCATGAGAATTGACTTATCTGCAAGGGGAATGTCAGGCGTTGTCTCAACAGCAGGTAATTCCTTGTTTTCCAATGAGGGAGGAAAGAGTAAAAACTGGGTGAGAATGCCACATATTTTGTTTTCTGATAACCATGCTGAACTTTGACATATGTGGTTTCTCCCAAAATTACTGTTCATAATATGCAGTTAGAAAAATAAGGGAGAATAATATGACATTTAAGGAATCTACAAATACTTTTATTTGTGCGAGCTCGTTATACTTGAGTGTGACTGTAATATGAATTTGCCCTCCCTAAGTTGGATGTTCACAAATGTCACTCCTCTTTATCTGGGAAATCACTTTGTTTCTGTTCAATGGGAATTTTAATTTAAAAAGTAAATTAAATTTCTATTCCTGATGTTGACTCACTACCACATCTCATTGGTTGTTTGATTTTTATGGTGCAAGGATATATTTAACCAGAATGCAACATCACAGGGCAGTTTTTACAAATTTTGGATTGAACAATGGGGGTAACCCAAACCCTACCACATCTTCATTACATCGCACTACACATACATTCAAAGCTACAAACCATACAACAGTTCTTACCTAGAATGCTCTTTTTTTGAAACCTTTTCAACAGGCTTTATCATACGTAAGTCCACATCAAGTTCACCAACTTTAAATTCATTTTCTTTTGCAGGACTTGTGATAGCACCACTGTCATCAAGAGAAGTATCAATATCTTCTTTTGTATCATCAGCTGAATCAGCAGACTCAGGTTTCTCACCAGCAGAAGGCGGCCTTTTCTCAAGTTCTGTTTTATCCACGGTATCTTCAGCCTCTAACTTGACGAAGTTGCTAATGGAAAGAATAACATCTTTATGTACAGGGAACAAACACAGAGAAAGGGGTGGTCCCATGGGCCTGGAACCCTCCCATCAAAGAATTAAGTTCTAAATTTTAAGTTATTTTTCAAAAACATGCATACATAAAAGAAGCCTCCTAACAAGAAAATCTCAAAAGAGAAAATTTGACATAATTATAAAAAGTTCCTGCAGACAACATTTGTATTCACACATAATTACTATCATGTAAATAATGGGAGTGAAAATAATAGGGTGTTGGCAAGATGTGATATGTTTTTCTAGTCTCTTGCCACAAGATATTTCGAGCTATTTTTTCATTTATGAAGTGATAATATGCTTAACATTTTTTAGTCAGGTGAGATAGTTTTCCAGAGTAAGAACACAGAGTGAGTGAGGTCAAAGAAATGCCCCCCCCCCCAATCATCTCTGTTATGGTTTATTATTTCAGAATGAATATTAACACAATTAATAGTTATTTTTTTTCCATGGCTGGAAGAATTTTGATGGCTAACCTACATTCTAAATAACTGACGTTCCTCGGACCTGTATGTATATGTTAGATGAGAAAAAAGGGGGAAGAAATTTGACAATAATCTTAATCTTAGTCTCTATGAAATTGCTGATAAACAGCAATTTCTTGGAATTTTGCACTCATTCTTAAGAATGATAAAGGACACGGAGAGATTCACCAGGCAGATAAAGGATTTTAAAGCAGAAGGTTTAACATTAACTATAACAGTATGGCACTATGCTGGAGAAATCTGTGGGTTTTCAATAGACACATCCACAAGGGTGTTTGTTTTCTTTAGTGTTTTGAACATCTAAGACATGAACGATGTTACAGGCTTCTTGCTTTTGGAAAATATCATTGAGAGATTAAGAAGGTAAGGGTAACAAAACTGCTGACACACTAAACCAAATTCTGGTTGGAGATGTTATACACTGGCGTGCAAAAATTAAGGACGAGACGGTTTTTCGAATGTAATGTCGTGCAGAAGTGCTCCACATCGACTCAAATCATACCATAAGATCCCCAAGATGTAAGAATACGGGACAAGTGAGCAAAACCGTCCTAACAAGAAATCCAAAGGGTACAAAGGCACTTTATTGAAAAGGTAGCTTCGAGCACAACTGGACAGAGACAGAAACGTCCATGTGACAGGCGGCTGCCAATAAAAATCCAGTCTTTAGTAGGGGATATGATCACTCCTGACCGTGATGCAGGATTTACAACGTCTGTCCATGCTGAGGACGAGGTTGTCAAGGAGCTGTTGAGGCATCGCTGATCATTCCTCTTGTAGTGCCAATCGCAGCTGCTGAATCGCTGCTGGTGACTTGCTGCCAAGCGTCTCCCGAGAAGGTCCCACACGTGTTCGATTGGATTTAGGTCCGGGGACCTTGCAAGCCAATCCATGTGTTGAATATCTTCTCTCACCAACAGCTCTGCGACAGCCACTGTACGATGAGGTGTAGCGTTGTTGTCCATGAAGAGGAACTCAGGACCCACAGCACCTCTAAACAGACGCACGTGAGGCAGGAGAACCTCGGTACAATGGCAGACACCAGTGACTGAACCTTCTTGGAAGACATGGAGGCCAGTACGGCTACCAAGCATGATACCGCCCCAAATGAGCACCCCACCACCTCCAAACCGGTCCTTTTCAATGATGTTGGAGGTGCGATTGCGTGTTCTCTGCTCTCTACAGATGTGTATACAACCAGAATCGCTCGTCAGACTAAATCGGTTCTCATCCGTAAAGAGAACTCGACCCCATTGCTGATGTGTTCAGTTCTTGTGTTCCTGGCACCACAGAAACCTTCGTCTCCGACAAGCAGGCGTTAATGGCACACACCGTACTGGTCGTCGTGCAAATAGACCACCTTTATGCAGCCTCCTGGCCACGGTAAAACGCGATAACGGACGCCCAGTTGTCTGTTGCATGTGCCTTGCCATTTCTTCTGCTGTCTGCCGTCTGTCTCTTCTCGCCTGTAGGACAATATACTGGTCGTCCGCCTCCGTGGTTGCTCGTGGACGACCACTGCTAAACTCTCGGACAGCTCTTCCTGTCTTTTGAAATGCTCTCCAAGCTCGTGAAACGATGCTGTGAGCAATCCCGAAATCCTTGGCCACACTAGTCACACTTCGACCTTCTTCCAACTTCCCAGTGACGCGACCGAGTAAAGTCATCCAGATGTCGTCTACTGGATTGCCTGTTGGCCATATCACATGGTGGCAGCAACTTGACGTCGTTCAAACCGATGTACACAGTGCAATAGCTTTCACCGAATTGCTGAGTGTACACCGCCCGTGTGCTTTATATCCTTCCGACACTCCCCCCACCCCCCGTCATGCTGCATATATGTGCCTGCCCTACTGTACTGGACCCTAGTCTATCTTCTGAGTGGTCTTTCGGACCGTTCTGCCTGCTCGTTCCGCTGTTATGCTAATTTCTCCTCTTTGTCCTTAATTTTTACACACCAGTGTATTTACTCCGCAATTTTCCAGTAAGCTGTGCAGAAAGGTTTCAGCAAGTGACAGAAGATTCAAAGATACACTTTGTAGTTGGTTAAAAAGAGAACGAAAGATGGTTACATGTGAAATAACCATTTAAAGGAGTAAAGGTGACCATTAAAAATTTTATGGATGCAGCGGGGAAATTGAATTTTATACATGTCACTTTTATCCTGGAGATCTCAGACAAGTTCACCAGATATTATGCACACAGAAAGTAGTTTCTTATCAAGAATAATTAAAAAGTCATTTTCTTTCTCCTATGAAATGTGATATTTGAAACAAAGTTGTTATGTCATTGGTCCCCACTCCTTCCGGTAAAAGAGCAGGAGAAATGTCTGTTTGCATTCTATACCCATGCAGCTGGAATACGTTGTTCCCTTATGTCGTTTAAAAGATAAAATTACAATTTTCTGCACGCCAATGCAAAATTTTCTAACAGAAGTGACACTCGCAAAGAAAGATACTCTGTAAAATAACATTACATGTAAACAATATTTCGGACAAAACATATAGCTAATATTTTAATTTCAGTGATAAAAGCTCAAGCAATGGAAAAACCTTTTTATGATGTATTTTGTCCAACTATTACACACTCACTACTTCTCGAAGACTGCCTGACCAAACAAAACAAGTATCCTTCATACTGTGCAACTGATGGGTTCCAAGAAAGAGTCATGCAAAATGAACTGATTTTAATGTGGATAAAGTAGGGATGTATTCCAAAAAAGAAAAGACAAACAAACAATGTTTACAGCTTGTAAAGAAATGCATTTGATATTTTGTTTTATTTTATTTTATTTTATTTTATTTGTTGATACTGTAATTATTTCAATTGGATGATCAATCCCCTGATACAGACAAGCTTGGATCATAATTTTCTTGCTTCCTCGAGAAGTTTGAAACTTCAGATGAATTTCAACAGGTAAGCCAAACTTACCAAGAAATTTCTTTGACCAACTGCTCATCCAAATATGTAATTAAAGCAATTATAATGATGTTCTAACTTATTTACATCATGTAGTCTTCAGCAGATTTACATACATCAAAAGCTATAAATGCAGACTTGTCCCTTGTGGAAAGGGAGAAATTCAGTACTTGTTCATGTATTACAAAGAACGGTTAGAACAAAATGGTATAACAGAAGAAGATATTATTAACTATAGGTCAACAAAATAGTTTCCATATCATCTACTGTTTCGCACGTTACTAGAAATTCGAGCACGGGAAAAACGTCCATATAATAAGAAAATTTTTATTTCAACTTGTCACTAATATTCCTTTTTTTCTTTTTGATGTTCTTTATAATAGTTTAGAATTTTATTATGAAGATTACAAATTTATATGAAAAAATGTTTTAATATGTGCAGTCAAATGCATCATTTGACTGCACATATTAAAACACTTTTTTTGTTATTTTATTTAGTCAAATGCATCATAAGTTGTCAAAGTCCTCCAATACGTAGAGACAATATGTATTAAAAGATTAATATTATTCCAGTTTTTAAGTCATGATTTACGAAATTAATACAATAGAAAAGAACTTTCGAACCTTTTGATTATGATGCGTTGAATCAGTAATAAGCCATCTTGTTATCGAAGAAGGCATGATTTTCCTTTCCTGTGGTATCAGCTTCCAAGTTGAACTTCGATCTTATAATTTCTTATTATAGATGATGGTTGCATGTTTTATTTTCCGTGGCTCGATATCCCAAACTAGTTTCAATTCCTTCTTTTTGGAATCATCTTCAGTGGGTATTATGATCTTCTCATACATGTTGTGTTTCGGCCACTTACATCGATTCTACTGGCAGCGTCCGACTTTTCACGGCAGTTGTACTCTTGCGCATGCTATTTTTGGTATTAATGCACGTTCTTCGTCGTGTTTGATATAACCGGATGACATGAATTCCGACTCCAAATTAATTGGTGTTGCCATTCGTTTGTTGAAAATAATTAATAAGGTCTTTTATTATATTTTTTATCGTTAATTTCTTTTTCGATAAAATATTTCCAAGCGTACGGTAGATTCATTGGATCATTATTATTACAATTTATTTCTTTAGTTTTTTCAATCATTATCGCTTCTGAGGTTAATATTTGATTTTTAGTTTTATGTGAGGTTATTAATTTTGCATCATACCAAACAGGATAAGCTTCATTTTCAATACAATGATTTATTAATGATGTTTTGTTTTCTTTTTTATTCCAGTTCGATATATGTTCTTTTAATCTGGTCTTAAATCTTCTTTTTGTACTTCCTATGTATACTTTATTTCTTTCATTTCTTTCTATTTCTGTATAATATTTTGTTGGTATAGAATATACTCCGGCTTTATCAAGCATTGATCTTCTTTCATTTCCATTAGTTAATATAGTTTCGTTATCTATGACGGTTTCTGCCAATATCATTTTTTTCTTTAATGCATTTCTTCTTTAAGATATCTGTTATTGGAGGAATGTAGGAATTTTACCAGCAAATTTTATTTCATTTTTTTGTTTATTTTTATTTTCATTTAAAGATTTCTTTATATTTTCAAGTATATCATCTATGATCTTTTTTCTTGTATCCAAATTTCATAGCAGTTCTTTTTATCCAGTTAATCTCAATCTTTTCTTTGTGTTTATTACAGGAATGGGTTAATGCTCTTCTTATGTAAATTGAAGTGCTGCTCTTTTATATTTCCAAGGATGATTTGAATCAATCGGAATTATCGTTGGAGTATAAGTTGGTTTTCGATATACTTCGTATTCAATCATATTATTTCGCCTGAATAAAGAAATGTCTAAATAGTTTAGTTGTCTCTTAACTTCTTTTTCCATAGTAACTTGTATTGTAGGATAAAAACTATTGTATTTGTTTACAAATGTTTCAAGTTCTTTTTCAGATTGCTTCCAGAAGATAAGGATATCGTCAACGTATCTTACGTATAGTATTAGTTGTTTTTATTGAATGAATCCAAAAGTTTATTTTCTATGTCTTGTAATATTATTTCAGCAAGAAGTCCCGAAATTGGTGATCCCATTGGTGCACCTTGTTTTTGTCGGTATATTTTTTTTATTATATGTGAAGTAGTTATTATCAGCTACTAGTTTCAATGCCTGGATAATACTAATTCTTTGTGCTTCAGGTATTTTTTCATCTTTTAACTTCTGATTTAACAATTGAATTGCTTCATAAACAGGTGTATTTGGATATAGGGAAACAATATCTAGACTGATCATCAGAAAATCGGTTGTTTTTAGTTCTTTAACTTTTTTAATCACTTCAATGGAGTTGTTAATTGTATAAATATGTTGAAAGTAATACTGTTTTAAATGTTTAAATAGTTCTTTTTCAAGGAGAATTGTTGGAGACGTTGTTTTATTTACTATTGGTCTTAATGGTTCTTCTTTTTTATGCGTTTTGATTTTGCTGAATATGCTTGGAATAGACGCTCCTTATATTAGACAAAGATGATTATGATATAAAAATGAAAACGGCTATAGAAAAATTGGATATCGAAGAAACTACACTTGACCCAACAGATACAATTCTAAGAAAAATGGCTTATATAAAAAACCATGGACATTTACCTGATAATATTAAAAACAAAGCCATTCCGCCCGTTGGAGCGTCTATTCCAAGCATATTCAGCAAAATCAAAACGCATAAAAAAGAAGAACCATTAAGACCAATAGTAAATAAAACAACGTCTCCAACAATTCTCCTTGAAAAAGAACTATTTAAACATTTAAAACAGTATTACTTTCAACATATTTATACAATTAACAACTCCATTGAAGTGATTAAAAAAGTTAAAGAACTAAAAACAACCGATTTTCTGATGATCAGTCTAGATATTGTTTCCCTATATCCAAATACACCTGTTTATGAAGCAATTCAATTGTTAAATCAGAAGTTAAAAGATGAAAAAATACCTGAAGCACAAAGAATTAGTATTATCCAGGCATTGAAACTAGTAGCTGATAATAACTACTTCACATATAATAAAAAAATATACCGACAAAAACAAGGTGCACCAATGGGATCACCAATTTCGGGACTTCTTGCTGAAATAATATTACAAGACATAGAAAATAAACTTTTGGATTCATTCAATAAAAAACAACTAATACTATACGTAAGATACGTTGACGATATCCTTATCTTCTGGAAGCAATCTGAAAAGAACTTGAAACATTTGTAAACAAATACAATAGTTTTTATCCTACAATACAAGTTACTATGGAAAAAGAAGTTAAGAGACAACTAAACTATTTAGACATTTCTTTATTCAGGCGAAATAATATGATTGAATACGAAGTATATCGAAAACCAACTTATACTCCAACGATAATTCCGATTGATTCAAATCATCCTTGGAAATATAAAAGAGCAGCACTTCAATTTTACATAAGAAGAGCATTAACCCATTCCTGTAATAAACACAAAGAAAAGATTGAGATTAACTGGATAAAAAGAACTGCTATGAAATTTGGATACAAGAAAAAGATCATAGATGATATACTTGAAAATATAAAGAAATCTTTAAATGAAAATAAAAATAAACAAAAAAATGAAATAAAATTTGCTGGTAAAATTCCCTACATTCCTCCAATAACAGATATCTTAAAGAAGAAATGCATTAAAGAAAAAATGATATTGGCAGAAACCGTCATAGATAACGAAACTATATTAACTAATGGAAATGAAAGAAGATCAATGCTTGATAAAGCCGGAGTATATTCTATACCAACAAAATATTATACAGAAATAGAAAGAAATGAAAGAAATAAAGTATACATAGGAAGTACAAAAGAAGATTTAAGACCAGATTAAAAGAACATATATCGAACTGGAATAAAAAAGAAAACAAAACATCATTAATAAATCATTGTATTGAAAATGAAGCTTATCCTGTTTGGTATGATGCAAAATTAATAACCTCACATAAAACTAAAAATCAAATATTAACCTCAGAAGCGATAATGATTGAAAAAACTAAAGAAATAAATTGTAATAATAATGATCCAATGAATCTACCGTACGCTTGGAAATATTTTATCGAAAAAGAAATTAACGATAAAAAATATAATAAAAGACCTTATTAATTATTTTCAACAAACGAATGGCAACACCAATTAATTTGGAGTCGGAATTCATGTCATCCGGTTATATCAAAACACGACGAAGAACGTGCATTAATACCAAAAATAGCATGCGCAAGAGTACAACTGCCGTGAAAAGTCGGACGCTGCCAGTAGAATCGATGTAAGTGGCCGAAACACAACATGTATGAGAAGATCATAATACCCACTGAAGATGATTCCAAAAGAAGGAATTGAAACTAGTTTGGGATATCGAGCCACGGAAAATAAAACATGCAACCATCATCTATAATAAGAAATTATAAGATCGAAGTTCAACTTGGAAGCTGATACCACAGGAAAGGAAAATCATGCCTTCTTCGATAACAAGATGGCTTATTACTGATTCAACGCATCATAATCAAAAGGTTCGAAAGTTCTTTTCTATTGTATTAATTTCGTAAATCATGACTTAAAAAACTGGAATAATATTAATCTTTTAATACATATTGTCTCTACGTATTGGAGGACTTTGACAACTTATGATGCATTTGACTGCACATATTAAAACATTTTTTCATATAAATCTGTAATCTTCATAATAAAATTCTAAACTATTATAAAGAACATCAAAAAGAAAAAAAAGGAATATTAGTGACAAGTTGAAATAAAAATTTTCTTATTATATGGACGTTTTTCCCGTGCTCGAATTTCTAGTAACGTGCGAAACAGTAGATGATATGGAAACTATTTTGTTGACATATAGTTAATAATTTCTGAAACCACGTAATGTTTTCGACAAATGTTGAATTAATATAGAAGAAGATATCTCTGATGACTGGACAGATTTCAAAACATTCTAGCATTCCAATTTGAGGCATCTTTCAGGAAATGAGCTTTGGAAATACATGTGCAGAAATTACAGTGAAACTTCAAAAATCTGTGCCATATTTTAAAGATACTAAAAGTAATCCCAGTGTCTAATGCCAAGGAGAAAGCATTTTCCACTATGAAAAGGATTAAAACTGATTTTCAAAACCATAGGAAAACAACAACATTAATACACTACTGCGAATATCATTATAAGGTTCAGACTTGAACAGCTTCTCCAGCAAAGGCTACTGAAATATTTGTTTCCAAAAAGTCCCACCATCCAGAAACTTTATTATATGGTTCATGACCATTAAAGGAACAGAAAACTACAGAAAATGTGCATGTCTAGCAACTTTGTGATTTTGATTAAGGTACTGTTTTAACTAGTTCAAATATATTTCCACTGTAACTTGATTATCATTATTCACTATTTGAAAACTGAATATATTTATTTATTTAAAGGTTTGGTTAATTAAAAAATACATATATTTTAGACCTAATTTTACCATTGAAAGTTGTGAGACAAGTCCTAAACCTATGATTTTTAGAGATATGTTTTCACGAATTAAAACACAAGTTATTTCTTAGAAAGTGCTATACCAAAATGGGAAACTGCTAAGCAAGTAAAAATTTGCATAGCAAACTGCTATGCAAGTGGCAAATGCATGTAAAACTAGTACTAATTTACTCCAGTTCCACCAGTTGTGGAATCATGAAGTTTTTATTTTTTGAAATTACATTAGAGTAATCTTTTCCTTCTGCATTAGGAAAAGGGTTGTGCATATGACCAAAATGTACAAAACACATTGTACATACATGTATTATTCAGTACGATACTACGTATTGCACATCCAGGTTTCATACATTTTACACATATATAAAACTACTTATTAGAATAAATAAAAAATGAAAATACAGAACTTTAAATAAAATATGCTCCTTACAATGATGTCCACTACTGCAGAACAACCAGGCTTTTGCATGAATTTGTAGTATTAACAAAACTATTCTAAATAACGTAAAATTATAAATTACGTACAATTATGAACATTTAAGGATTTTGAACTGAACACGTCAGTTTAGTTTAAAATGCTAATACATTTGGTATATTATTCTAAACACATGAAATGAGTAAGTTTTGCTAAGACACTTGCACTTCAAAAATTAAACCCATATAGTTTTTGTCTTTCTACTTCATTGTGCAATACACACTTACCAGTCTCTGATTTTTAGGTGATAATCTATATATTAATTCTATAAGGTTTTTTACTGTGAGTCCTATTTTGAGAGAACGGCTGAACGTAAAGATATAGTTGAGGTATCAAAATAAAGGTCTTACCATCTAGATGTGCCAGTCGAAGAGAAAAATTGAGATTGGGGCAATGGTTCAGGCGTTGTGGGACGGCAAAGTTTCCATGTAAAGTCTATGGGAGGAGCGTGCGATTGACTCACGTGCTGTTGAAGGCGGAAGCATGGAGGGACTGAGATAGTCCGAAGTCCAAAGTCTTATCTTTTCTGAGCGAACCTTTAAGCAAAGCAACGCTAGCAAACATTCGTATCAAAGTTCTTCTCATCTGAACACTCTCGAAGACCTGATTGCGTTATGCCGTTGGATTGTGTAACGTATATATACAATTTAATATTTATTCGATCCAGTTTATTCACGTAGGTAAGACGCTTCCCATTATGTAAAAATGTAAATAAACACTACATTGACCATTGTTAGTGAAAATATTACGGGCGACTGCTGATAGCCCATCATTGAGTTGCTCACGGTGGTCCTTAAACCTTCAGTCAAACAACAACAAAAAAAAAAAATAAAAAAAAATCACAAATCTGGACTATTGTCTTTACTGAAGTGGTTGAATGAATTTGCCAATCGAATAAAGTTTACATTTGTAGTTTCATATGAGTTTATTCTTTAAAAAAAAAAGAAAAAAAGCCGCTGGTTCTCACGGGTGAAGAGTATTTGCAACGCAAATCTTATTCCAACAACATTTACAAACACTGTTGTGACTGAAAATGAGAGTGAAAGAGTGTGCTATCCAGTTGAATTTTTGCACACAATCGAGACGAGTGGATTTCCGCCTCACATATTTCGACTGAAAAAGGGTACAGTCGTGATGCTCATCATGAACATGGCTGCCTCGGTGGCGCAGTGGTTGTAAGAGCTGGCTTATGATGATTTGTTCGTGAAGGGTCCGAATCCCATTGAGACAAAGATGTTGTGTTTATCTTACGGCACTGGCTCTGTCCCTTCCCTAGAACCACTGACCCTAAACAAGGGACGGGCGACTGCTTATACCCCATTGAGTTGCTCATGGTGGTTGTTAAACCTTCAGTCAAAAAAAGAAAAATATCACAAAGAAAAATATCGCAACCACTTCAGTAAAGACAATTGTCTTTACTGAAGTGGTTGCATGAATTTGTCAATAAAATAAAGTTCACATTTGTTGTTTCATATGAGTTTATTCTTTAAAAAAAAAAAAAAAAAAAAAAGAACTAACAGTCAATTCCAATGGGTTTCATCTAGTACTTCTTAGTCAGTTATATACAAAAGACCAGTTTGGAAAATTCTCTTTCCAACTACGCTGTAAAGGCTGGGAATGATAACAGTTTAACTGCAAGTTCAGACAAAGATTTCTGTTCTGCAGAGAACAATACCTTTGAAGAAATTAATTTTTTCTCATAAAGAATGCCAAACAGATATCACATCTCTGCACTCCATGAAAGAAAGTGTCATCACGAGCAGATGCAACTGTAGGGCGTGTCGAATTTTTCAAATATCAAATTCCAAACTTGAGGGTTGCTAAAAAGTTGCAGCTTGACTGAGGAATTCTAAATATGTCTTTGTCAAATTAATATAAATCAGTTTTGCTTGGTAAGTAAGTAAGTAAATAAATACGTAAAAATGGTGACCTTTCACGGAATTTCTGATCATTTTGAACAAAATATGAAAATTACAAATATTGCAATCTCTTTAAGAAAATAGGTGTGTACAACTGTGTGAAAATCATGAAAAAATTATTGCCAATACCAGGGGTGCAGAATATGTTTGAATGAGCGAACGAGGTTCGGGGAAATTAAGGCAGCTATGGAGAAATTTTTGCCTGGGGGTAAAATAATAATAATAATAAAATGAAAAATTGACTTATTAACGACTATAACATGAAAAGTAAGAGTAATTTACTGCACAGTAATCATTTTGAAGAATGTCACATCATTATGAATACAAGATGTTATGAGCGCAGTGAGGTATTGCCGGCTGCCGCTGGCAGACAATTCACCAAACCCAAACGACTTTACTAATGTCAAGATGAAGACAGTGTGATGTGAGTAACAAATACAATGCAACCACTAGCCACGCTAATAAACGTTTCTGAAACTAATGGCAGTGAATGTGTCATAGCCGTCGATTTGAAAAATTATTGGGGGTTCCGAACATTTTAAAGCGAATGACCCCCACATTTTTTAAAGGATTTAAGTCTAATTTAAATTTCATTCAGTAAAATTATGTGGCACAATAGATGCTTGAAATGCTAGAAGAATGAAATAAATTATAGTTAATCGCGAAATTTTCTTTTAACTGTTTATTAATTTTTCAGCCTCTCTGCCCCGCCACTGTTTTCATCTAGACCTAAAAATGTTTCAGACATTTTGAATCTAAGTGTATATTTAACATTTTTGAATCTAAAATAAATACCAATTATTTTTCAAATTTTTAAGTAACAAGCTTTAAGGATAGTTCTTAATCATCAAGATATAGTCTAATAATCGCTTAAACTAGTATGAAAGTCAGCTACAGATTTGAGGGAAATTTTGGACAAAAAAAATTGTGTTCTGGGGAAATATTGGGCCCTGAAACTCTTCTGCGTCCCTGGCCAATACTAGAAGTACCAGATCTGCCAACTTCTCAGAACCAAAAAGTGTAACACTCAGATAGAAATATCGTAACACGACGCATGCTGATAATTTTTGAAACCTATTTCAGGTATATAAATTCTTGATGATGAGAATGTATGGATTTTTTTCCCTACATCAAAATTTCATTGAGATGACTTTTCTTTCTTTGGTGATTTTTCTTTTGAGTTGTCTAGAATTACGATTACGGGAGAAATCCTCATTCCGCCTAACTTCCGTTTTCAGAAATTTTGAGAGGCGGAAAACGTGCGTCTTAGGACGTCTGCAAGATGGTTTAATTGGGTTCTGGGATGCCGTGTTTGTCTGCAGGACCAAAATATATCTGCGATGTGCATCAGCCATTGCCGCGATGCTGCTACGAGGATTAGTAGAAAATGAATCTGCGATGTACGTCGCCGATGCCGCGATTCTTTTACAGGGAGGGGTACAAAATAAACCTATGGTGTATGTCACCGAGATTCTTCTATGGGGATGAGTACAAAATAAACCTATGGTGTACGTCACCAGTCGCCGCGATTCTTCTACGGGGATGAGCACAAAATAAATCTGTGATATAAGTCGGCCGTCGCCACGATTCTTCTACGGGGACAAGCACAAAATAAATCTGTAATGTACGTTGGCCGTCAATGCAATTCTGCTACGGGGATGAGCACAAAACAATTCTGCGATGTACATTGTCCTTCGGGAGAAAAAAAAAAAATGATTACGGAAAAAATCCTCACTACGCCTAACTTCCATTTTTGGAAATTTTGAAAGGTGGAAAACTTGCATCCATAATAGGAAGTCTGCAAGAGGATTTAACAGAATTCCGGAGATCTCGTTATTGTCTGCAGGACCAAAATAAATCTGTGACGTACATCGCCGCGATTCTATTACAAGGCTTCTGTCTGAAAAGGGAAAAAATGGTGGAAAACATGACTAGAAAAATTGTATTTTTGACTGCAAAATTGTATTGGCGTACTTGCAGTATGATTTATCGTACTAAATACGATAAAATCATCACAGTTGGCAGGTCTGCAGTAGTGTTCTCCCCAGAGCCTTTTTACTAGGTGGCCTGTCCAGCTAAATTTCCTTTAATGGACGCTTTCACAAAGCACATAATAGTGAGTATGGAAAACTTATTCCCCCATAACCATAAATGTTGATGAAAACTGGCTGAAATCTATGTCAAATATGATTTATTAGTAAGTACTCATGTTTTATCATTTATGTACAATTTTCTAATGTTATGTTATGTTATGTTAATACCTACCACATCACTAAAGATGTTTAATAAGTATAATAATGTTAAGCAAAACAACATCGCTTTTTTCTCAATTGGGGAAGGGGTCATTAAAAGTACCATCTATCTAAAAATTTCTTGCCACCCAGCTATAAAAAAAATCTATGGAGAACACTAAACAGTTTTATTATATATTACTATTATTGACATTATTATATTACATATGTGTGTGTGTGTGTGTGTGTGTGTGTGTGTGTGTGTGTGTGTTCTTTATATGTATTTATATCTTAGTCTGGTTTTGCTTATCTCACAGGTTGAAATTTCTTCATCAGTGTGTTAGCAATGACTTGTCTGCTAGTGCTGACATCTAACCAGTGGAAATTGACCTACAATGGCTTTTAAAGGAAGAGCAAGACTAGGGATGTTCATGCAGATTATGAGCAACCAAACTGGAATTGGTCGAGGTATGTTGCCCTCTGAACTCCCAACTGTGCATGACTTTCTGAGGTATGGGCTAATGCTAAGACAACAAAGTGGTGAAGATGTTAGGAACTACCCAGCAGCCAGTCTTGCAAAGAACATTTACCCTAAAGTGCTTGAAAAGTAGGAACTAGAAAACACTTTTGTAGCCCCTGTTGTAAATTCATGAATTACAATCTTAAACAAGATCCTAGACAGCTGGAAGCAGGGCAGAAACATATCTCTTGGTAGATGAAAGCTAGATGTCCAACAGGATTTTGCTACAAAACTTGACAAGCTTTTTGACATCCTCAATTGCAAGTGTAAATTTTTCTCTGCTGTAAATTTGGCTGCCCTGCAGCAGCAGCAAGAAGACAAGAGGCTTTTTAAATATAAGCAGAAGTAAAGCAGGATGTTTCAATATTATCAAATGATAAAAATGAAGAACAAATAGCTGATGCTCAAGATGTAAAGGAAGGAAGGTATAAAGTTACTTTAGAAATACTTAATGTTGTGCTATAGAGCATGATATGGTGTTGGCCTGTGTACCACATAGCTGCCATCACCAACCGCCTTTACAGATGCTGGCTTGATCACTCAAGAAGACAATAAACTTGTAGTTGATAATATAAAATCAAGAGGACCCAAGAAAAAGTTATAAAATATCTGGATCAAGAATTTGATCATCTTGGTAAGAAGGGTGAAATTGGCTGCATCTTCTTCGATGGCCATCAACATACAACTACACTGCTGGCCACCCAAAATGTAACACCAAGAAGGACACGAGATAGCAAAGCCACATTTACTGGACACATAACAACAGATACAAAGATGAAACAATTGAGCTTACAGCCCCGTGCAACTTGCGGAACACGCGGACACCAATAGTTCGTGTGGCCCTCATGGCTGGCAATAACGGCCGCTACACGCCGCAGCATCGAACGAAAGAGGCTTTGGGTGTGGGCTTGGGGTATGTCGGTCCAGGCTGCTTCAGCATGTTGCCACAGTTCATCAGGCGTAGCCGCGGGTGGTGCTTGCCGGGTAACTCGGTTGCCGATCAGCGACCAGACGTGCTCGATGGGCGACATATCGGGAGAACAGGATTGTATTGGTGATGTGTACCAAAGGGGTGCGGGTGTCATATCCAATTGCACCCCAAACCATAACGCCAGGTGACGGACCAGTATGGTAATGCATAATGCAGGCGTCATACAGTCTCTCACCGCGGTGCAGCCACACGCGGATTCGACCATCGTGATGTTGCAGGCAGTAGCAGGATTCGTCGGAGAAGACAATGTCGTGCCATTCCGTAGTCCAGATGCGGCGTTCAATGGCCCACTGCTGCTGCACTCGCCGGTGGTGTAACGTCAATGGTAATCGGAGCAATGGCCGCCGTGATACAAGTCCCCGCTCCTGCAGGTGACGTCGAATGGTATGTCATGACACAGGTTGTTGTGCAACATACCCTAATTCCTGCGCTAACGTTCTTGATGTGGCGTTGTGAGTCGTCAATGCCCGCCGCACAACATGCTGGTCCTCTCATTCGGTGGTGTGTCGCGGCAATTGCTCACGTCTGTCCGTCCGTCCGTCCCTACTGAACCCACCGAATCTATACTCGCCTCACTGTGGCTGGATGTCGTCCCACACAGGCGCCGATGTCTCGGTACAATAAACTGCTGTCGCGATAAGCCACTATTCGTCCTCTGTCGAACTCCAAAACATGCTGGAATGACTGCCGTGTTCTGCAACAAGGCATCAGGAAGCTTCCCATGCACACGTCCGGCAGCACAACACACTTCCACTACTTACAACCCGCCTTCTGTGCACCCTTCTTATAGTGCTTCTCGTTGGCGTGCCGGGCGCACATGATTTGCATATGCCCTGCAATGCTAATCGTTTGCATGTCCTCTCGTGGGCGACGCATGCTGCGAATTTCAGGCCAATCGGATGCTTCCTTCTTGGTGTTGCATTTTGGGTGGCCAGCAGTGTAGTTACGCTGAAAGCAGAGAATTCAGAACAGCATCACCAGTCACGAGCATTATTCTGTGTGCAGTAAGCCACGTGGAACATATCTCTATCACTTCACTCTGAAAAAGTTTCAAGGAGAAAAAAACCTGCTAAAGTTATTGCTGATAATCTTGTTGATTTCATGAAGAAGGGCACTGATAAAAGCCTGCAGGCAATTGGAGGTTATTCTACATATGTTAACACTGGCTGGGAGGGTGGTGTCATGCACTGGGTAGAGGTCATGCTTTGCCATAAGCTGATCTAGTTGGTTTGTGCCCTACACACAAATGAGTTATCCCTGCAACACTTGATCACAGCACTAGATAGGAAGACCTTGTCTAACAATAAGTGGACAGGTAAAATTGATAAAGTGCTAGACACTGCTACAGAACTTGAAATTGATCCTTCATTCACCAAACTATGAGTGGGAAAGCCTCTTATTTCACTAAGTGACAGTGTTGTAAAGGATCCCTTAACTGATCAAGTGTATGAGTATAGGATCATTCAGGTCATAAGGACAGGAGAACTTCCCTCATATCTGGCCCTTCTTGAAATTGGTCATCAGCCGCTCAAGGTGGTTGACAACTGCAAACAGGGTTTGTCATAAATTACTGGCGTGTACTGCCCCTGCGGCCCACACCACACCTTGTTTCAGCGGTGGCTACTTAGGCTGCAATGGATGCTGTTTTGCCAACCATCCAATGCTCAGCATGGTATGCATTCAGTGAAATGATAATTCAGACACTGTCTTGCTCTGATGACAGTGAGGAGAGGAGAGCTGGTGTGCAAAAGATTGTTGACTTGAGGGGTTGAGATGATGACACACTAGGAGATATTTCTGTACATCCCGGGAAGACACCTTAAATCAATCCCAGCGTTTCTTCCCTGTTGGAACTGATACACTGGTCTGACAGGGTATATATGAACTTCTCTGACATGTAAACTGACAACAGTGGAAGTAAAGAAGTTTATCGATGAGCCCATGCAAGTTCCACAGTGTCCTGTCATGGTCAGTCTATAGAGAGGTGTGTGAAACAAGTCACAGAAGCAGCAGGCAGGGTGTATACACATGAAAAACATGAGGGCTATAGCAGAGGCCAAGAAGTAAGTCGGCAGCTTATGTTTAAGAATGAATCAAAGCAAAACTTGATGAAACTTGTTGCTTAAATATTTTTTTAACTGATGTTATTACTTTCTGATGTTTTATGATTACAAGGATAGGTTCTATGCAGAGAAAATAAATTTTTTATACCAATATCTGACATTTTCAGAGCCTGCAATTAATTATATCCTGTGTTCTGAGAGCAGTTTATGTGCTTTTTAATTCAAATGTAAATTTATCCAGCTAAATGTTATCCAATAAAAAAAAAAACAAAAAAAAAAAAACAGTAGATTTGAGTTTTTCACATCCAAAACATATTTTTAAAACCTCTAACTCAGAAATTTGCAAAAATTAATTTTCAATTCCAAAAATGACATGCCGTAACACAACAGGAAGCTAGAACAAAGTGATGCAATAAATTCAAGCATTTTGTTCAATTTATTTTCCAGCCCTAGAAGAAAGGGAAATCAAATTCTAGGAATTTTCCAAGATTCCAGGAGCAGTGCAAACCCTGTACAGTGTAAGAATTAGAAATAAATTGTTTACTGGCCCAGTGGACCACTAGAATTTGCAAACCACTGGTCCACCAAGATGCCCACTGGTTCGTAAAAAAAATAAATTTAAAGACATTAACAATATATGTAGAAAATAAAATAACATTTCAATGGAATTATCTCCAACATTTGTTTTTAAACCTAGCGTTAGTTTGCAGCCTAAAAAGAAAACCATACAGCAAGGTAAAAGAAATGGAAACTAGTTTTTTAACTTATGACAAATTGGGGAAAAAAACCCCACCCTTACTGGCCATTTGGGACAGTAAAATCAATAGTTCAGTGGTCCGATGGAAGCTTCACTGGCCAATGGCCCACTGGGTAATTCGAACGCTGCTGTATGCTATGCTGCACCACTAGCAGATCTCACAAAAGTAGTAAGAGTATTGGGGTGGGTGTGGAAGGGGGATGAGATCTTGCTTTACTCAGAGAAATTAAGTTCAAACAGCTATGCATGGCTTATTATCACAAAACAATGCACCTCAAAAATAAAGAACTCTGAAATTTCAGGTGTATCTCACCAAAGTCCCATTTGGTCACATCTAAGGCTCCACTGAAAAATTAATAACATGGCAATTCAAATGCATTTTTGTTTTTATTTTCCTAAACTAATGGGTAACTTACTTACATTTGTGAGGATTCCATTTAACTGACAAGATAGTGAGGTGACCTTCAGTGCGAACATTCAGACATATACAGTACTATCAATTAAAAGGGATACAGGATCAGTGGGCATTATTAACACATTTCATGCAAGAAACTTATACAAGCCCTGCACTTTTCCAGCTGAAAGATTTTTGCTATTGATACCAGTGACTACACCAACTGAAAATTCAAGAAATTCATTTTGAACACAGATCTTAAGAAGTAAAATTTCCACATGATAGGCAGCTGGCTCAACAGTTACTTAGGAAGTGGACCCTGGTCCAAGGAAACCATGCAATAACAACAGTATCCTATTTTCAAATTTAATTAAGTGAACCCCCACCTTTTTTTGGTAACCACAAACTCCTAATAATAAAAAAAAAAATCACTTATTAATCAGTATTTGATAAACCTCTGAGATAACTTGAAAAATGAACTGTAATATGATACATACCAATTACAAACTTGTGAGGGGTATTTAAAAATTTCAATTAAGCAAACAATTTGGAGTGATACACCACACACTGTAATGAATGACAAACACTCTTACTTGGGATCCTTGAAAGGAATTTCAGGAGTTAATATTGGAGGTCCTAATTCTTCATTCGATGTATTAGCAACGACCTTTGGAGTATCCACTTTTTCTTCAGGCTGTGGCTCTACTTTTGGCTTAACTTCCTTTTCTGAATCTTTTTTAGATGACTTTTCTTTCTTTGGTGATTTTTCTTTTGACTTGTCTTTAGATTTCTTCTCTGACTTATGGGAATCTTTAGACTTGGAGGACACACTAGTTTTACTTCTAGTAGATGATTTTGATCTAGAACGTGACCTAGATTTTTTAGGGCGTTTCTTACTGCGTTCACTAAAAGGGAGTCAAAATAAATGACTATTAAGGAATTTTGTACAAATCGCAATCAAATATTAAGAAATACAAGTCACATCTGTTCTGGAAAATTAGTAACAAATACTGTAAACATAATTAGGTTGTTTTTACAATTCATTTTTATCTAGATAGGCTACAAATATTGGACAACAACACTTTTAATGCACAAAGTCACAGCTTGATACACTAAAAAAATACAGTGGCTTCTAATAGGATGCATAACTTTCTGTACAGTAGAACATTATTTGCTAAGCAAGTGCTTAGCAAATGCTTCAGTCTGATTACCTACGAATTTACTACTAACTTGGAAAATTACAAAAATCGCTGATGAAAAACAGGACTTTCCTCCAAATGCTTTGCAATACATTCATCTTCATTTCGGCACCGCATAAGAAAAAGTTGTGAATAACTACAAAATTCTTGGGAGCTAATATTTTTTACAAACATTTTCTTGCATGCATATGCTTTTTACATCTGTTTTAAATTTTTACGCTTTTGATTTGAATCTCAAAACTTGTAGAATAAATGGCAATTCAAGAATGTAGAAAAGCTTAAATTTAGCAGATGGATGTGTGTGTGTATGTATGTACACTCAGTAGACAAAACATTTGAGATAGGGGAGATGGACAGTTGACACGGGGAAACCCCTAGCACAGTGGAACAGACCCAAACTGAACACAGGTGATAAGAAGGCAGACAGCGGTGCTTCCCAACAGTGTATCACAATGGATGAACATGGGTAAATGTGGTGATTTGAGAGACTTCGATCGTGGGCGCACTGCCAGCACAAGACTGATGGGGTCATCCTATCGCCCAAGAGGTAAGAACCTTAGGGTTCCCGAGGGTAACCGCATCAAGCGTGTAAAGCGAGTATACCATTGATGGATGTACCAGCACATGGAGAGCAAGTGGCGGTCAACCATACGCCATTGATGACTGGGGTCAACGTACACCATCCCCAGGCTCGTACATATCGACTGTTTGGCAATAGCAGGGCAAATCACATCGAGGTTGGATGTTGGAAGCCCAGAAAGCATCAGAGAGTGAATGGTGCAGCACGCGCTGCATGCCCCAGGCTATGGGAGCTGATGCCCTATTTGTGTGCCGCCACTGTTGACAGCTCATCATTGGACATTACGCCTTCGCATCTGGTGGCCAATGGTCTGTTCCAGCAGGACAATGTGTGGCCCCACTGGGTCGCAGCCACCCTGGTATGGCCTGAGGAGCACTCATTTGAGTTTGAAAATATTTGGTGCCCCCCCCAGGTCCCCAGATTTCAACCCTATTGAAGCTATTTGTGATGCCGTGGAGGGAAATACCAGATTTATGGATCCTGGACTGATGTATTGAGTGGAGTTGTGGACAGCATTACCCCCAGCATCTGGTGGAGTCAATGCCTTGACATGTACAGGCTGTTATTCAAGCAAAAGGACAGACTGACACACTAAAAGAGAGAGAGAGAGAGAGAGAGAGAAGGATCTAAGTTCCCAAAATCACATCGAGGTTGGGTGTTGGAAGCCCAGGAAGCAACAGAGAGTGAATGGTGCAGCACGCGCTGCATGCCCCAGGCTATGGGAGCTGATGCCCTATTTGTGTGCCGCCACTGTTGACAGCTCATCATTGGACATTACGCCTTGCATCTGGTGGCCAATGGTCTGTTCCAGCAGGACAATGTGTGGCCCCACTGGGTCGCAGCCACCCTGGTATGGCCAGAGGAACACTCATTTGAGTTTGAAAATATTTGGTGCCCCCCCAGGTCCCCAGATTTCAACCCTATTGAAGCTATTTGGGATGCCGTGGAGGGGAATATCAGATTTATGGATCCCGGACTGATGTCTTGAGTGGAGTTGTGGACAGTGCTGCAACAGGTATGGCTAGCATTACCCCCAGCATCTGGTGGAGTCAATGTCTTGACATGTACAGGCTGTATATTCTAATATATATATATATATATATATATATATATATATATATATAGAGAGAGAGAGAGAGAGAGAGAGAGAGAGAGAGAGAGAGAGAGAGAGAGAGAGAGAGAGAGAGAGAGAGAGAGAGAGAGAGAGAGAGAGAGAGAGAGAGAGAGAGAGAGAGAGAGAGAGAGAGAGAGAGAGAGAGAGAGAGAGAGAGAGAGAGAGAGAGAGAGAGAGAGAGAGAGAGAGAGAGAGAGAGAGAGAGAGAGAGAGAGAGAGAGAGAGAGAGAGAGAGAGAGAGAGAGAGAGAGAGAGAGAGAGAGAGAGAGAGAGAGAGAGAGAGAGAGAGAGAGAGAGAGAGAGAGAGAGAGAGAGAGAGAGAGAGAGAGAGAGAGAGAGAGAGAGAGAGAGAGAGAGAGCAAAATTTATTTAGCCCCTAACAAATTTGTTTTGCAAATTTTGCTAGGGACCAAATAGTTTTCTAGCAACACATTTGCATGACTAGCAAGTAAAACTAAATCACATCGTAACTTATATTCTAATAAAGTTACACAGAAATTTAAATGTGTGTATAAATATTTTGACTTACCATTTTTAATAATGAATAGAATCTTAGATAAGTTTAGTGACTATCTTTATTATTAATTTCCAACAAAATCTCATACCACATGAATATATTTCACTGACATTCTAATTCAGATTTCTTCCCATATGGTTTACGCTCAGGGTGTCTGACTTTGTCATCATACCACTTTATAACTGCTGACCGTGGATTAAAAATCTCTTCTTGTGGCCCTTCTACAGTATTTCAATTGTCATCAGAGCATTTAAAGTTTCAACAGACAAATTGTTCCTCCAATCCCCTTGTATTCTTTTTAAAAAACTGAATCCCACCTCACAACATGCAGTGGAAGTATCGCACAAATTTCTGCTAAACTTCTACACACTTCATATCTGCCAACTACCACACAATGCCGTAGTTTCTACGGAATTAGTTGTCTGACTACGGAACTCACTATCAAAACTACGGATTCTACAAATTTTCATTTTGTTTCAAATTTTTCTTTTGCCATTATTTTTATGATATACACGAGATTCTTACAGGAATTCGCGGAATACCGCTTTATTTTTAATTTTTTTTTGTCATCAGTTAGATCATTCTGAAGACCGATATTTGGGAGAGGGGGGGGGTCGTCTTCCATCTGGAGACGAAATTTCGTGCTTCAAAACTTTCGAACACAGTAGTGAAACGGAGTAAGAAAATTTTGCCGTAATCGCAAATTGTTCTCCCAATGTTGTCTTTGTGTCCGCTTTTCTTGTTAAATATCATTTTATTGCATAAATGTTTGCATTTTAGCTTGAAACTGTGGAGAACAATTTGCAAAAACGGAAGTTGGCTGCTGCAAAATTTTTCTGTAATCTTCAGGCATGAGATTCTTTCGCGAATTCAAGGAATTCCGGCTTTTTTCGTTATTATTGGAATTCCGTCTTTACGAAACTAGAAAACGAAAGGTCGACGGAATTCGGATTTTTTTCCGTAATCATAATTTTTTTTTTTTCTCACGATATTGCCTCTGTCAAGTATTATTGCTCATTAACATTTTACTGGATAAATATTTGTATTTCAGCTTGAAAATACAAGGAAAATTTCCAAAACCAGAAGTCAGCTGAAGCAAAAGTTTCTTCCGGAATCGTTTAACCCCTCCACAAACACGTTTAGTAAAAAAGCGTCTATCTATGCCACGCAATAAAGGCGATCGCTTGGCTTAGGGTATGACAGGAGTTGAGGACAAAGTTCGTGGGGCAAAAGAAGGGAGGGTGGCAGAGCAGGTGGTCAAACAACCGATCCATCCCAGAGCTCTGGGTTGCCACAGCAACCATTGCCGACATCACGTTCAGTTTCTGTAATAGACCAATGAGGGCATGATGGAGAGGAGTTTCAATGCGCTTCTACGACAGTTTGGAAGGGATGAAAGATATGGGGAGGATGGGTATTAAGTGTCGAAAGGAAATTGGCGAAAGAGAATCGCTGATCGTCGCTGTTTTAACAAGTGATAATAGAAACTGTTATGTAAACTTCGTGGATTAATAATGATTTTTGGTTACTTTAAATAAAGAAATTACCTTACTAGCAATATTTGCTACTGCGATTTTTTCACTAGCAAATTTGATTTTTCACTAGCTATTTGCTAGTTGCTAATCGGTGAAATCGCGCCCTGGTTATGACATTATCCCCCTCACAGGGAAATTGATTTTGTCAATCAACATCACATGCTCGCCGCAGTACATCTGGGTATTGTGAGAAACTTATGCAGTGTTCGGCGATTGATGAAAAATGCAGTTTTTGAGCAGTGCATTAAGTTTTGCTTTTGTTTGGGAAAAAGTCCAACAGAATGTACAAGATGCTGAATCAATTTTATGGCAAAAACACCCTGTCACTGTTACAAACATTCAATAGGCATTGACGCTTTAGAGAAGGCAGGCCTGAGGTCGAAGTTGACGAATAAAGCAGGCAGCCAGCGACAGCTCACACAGGTGAAAACATCCGAAGGCTGCAGCCATTGTAAGTGACAACAGATAACAGATGATTGAGCAAATGCAGAGGCTGAAGGGATACCGCATTGATCCCACCATATCACAGCAACAACTTCCTGGCATGGATATTCGGTTTAGCGGTACTGGGGGCAGGCTGACATAGATAAACCCACGATTTGCGCCGCTTAGGATTATCGTAGAAGATTCACTTCTCATCACAGGTCAAAATCTCGTGGAGGAAATCCTTCTTCTTGAATCTGGAGAGCAAGGACACAGCAGCATCGTAGCGCCTAGACTTGTTCGCAGCTGTGAGTTGGTGGGTTACACAACGGCCCTCCTTCTGAATCCGTCCAAGCTTGTGCAGGCGCTTTGCAATGGCTTGCCGTGTTACTCCGAGTTCCTGGGCGAGCTCTGACTGTGTGCGACAGGGATCCGTGTTCAACAGTTGTTCCAGTTCCTCATCGTCAACTTTCTGTGGCTGTCCCGGGCGTTCTGCATCACGGAGATAAAAATTTCCCTCCTTAAACAGCTGGAACTACTTCTTACACATACTGTAGGACACAGCAGTTCACCCAAAGCAGCACAGATCATTTGCTGAGCTTCCGCAGCACTTTATTTCAGCTGAAACGCAAAGAGGAGGCAGTACCTCAAATGTTGCTTCTCGAACGACATTGCTTTCCCCGTCAACTTTCGTCCCTTCTGTCACTACAGCTATTTGCATTTGTCGACGTTTTATGATCGCTTGCGGTTAGGGACCAAGAATTAAGTTGCACACCTAATATTTTACCCTGAATTATCCTAACTAGAGATACTACAGTTTTTTTTTTTGTGGATCCCTTTGTTCCCTGCAATGCTTCATTCTGCACAATAGTTATAAAAAAAAAATGCTTTTGTTAGTTCCAAATATACTGCATTTACACACACACACAAATTGAAAACCTGGCTTTTCTGTTATTTAATTAAAAAAATGAACTCAATGTTGATTTAATGGTTCATACATCATTACTTTCATATGACAGTGAGAATAACATAAACAAGTTTGTTATTTTTTGCATAAATTAGCAAAAAACATATGTGAATTATACCAATCCCATATCTCCCACTGATTAAATACATGCATATCACTAAGCTGTTCTCTGAGATTCAGAGGTTAGCTCCAAAAAGAAATACAAACTTCCAGATATTTTTACTTATTGTAGTCGTATCAAACTTCGCCATTTACAGCGATCTTGACATACAACTCGTGCTTCACTGATATCCATTACATGCCATACACAAGATCTTTTATACTTCATACTCATAATCTTTTTCTCATGCAGACACTCCTGAATCTGATCCACCCATGTCTTCCTTGGCCTTCCTCTGCCTTTCCTTCCTGCCACTTGGGCTGAAAAGATTTTCTTAGTAAGCATTTCATCACTCATTCTTTCAACATGGCCAAACCACCGAAGCATATTGGTCCCCACCTTGCTAACAACATTTTGCTTTACATCACACAACTGCAATACATCTTCATTCCTCACACAATCATATCGTGTCTTGCCACAAACCCCACGTAAGTAACGCATTTCTCCAGCACACAAACGACTCCTATGCTTCTTCTGCAGTACCCAGGTTTCACTGCCATACATCAGAGTAGGAACACTTACTGTTTCATACACAGCCATGTGGGACTCTCTAGAGAACCCATCATTCCTGTGAAAACCTCCAAGAGCAGCTATGACTTTCAAAGAAGAATTCACTCGCCTACTGATTTCACCATCCAACTTGTTCTCTCTGTCAAACATGCTTCCTAAATACACAAACTCACTCACCTGGTCAATCACAGTGCCATTTATACTTACATTACATTCAGTGCTACCCATTCCTCTCTCAAACACCATAACTTTGGTTTTTCCCTTATTTATACTCAGTCTGAATTTCATGCAGACTTCGTGCATCAGAGTCAACATACTCTGCAACCCACTTTTGCTCTCTGCCAACAGGACAGTGTCATCAGCATACAGCAACCTGCACACACGGATATCACCAAGACATAAACCACTATTATTTATTTTAGCATCACGCATGCATGCATCCATAAATATATTAAACAGCCATGGTGACATTACACAACCTTGTCTAACTCCTGCACCAATGGAAAACCATTTTGATAAAACACATTCACTCGCACACAAGCTCTACTACCAGCATATATGGCTTTTACACTATTAAGTAGATTCCCAGTAACACCATATTCATTCAATACCTTCCACAAAAGTGTCCTATTGACTTGGTCATAAGCTTTCTCTAAATCTATGAAGGCAGTAAAAACTTTCTTCCCAACAGCCAGATACTTTTCAATCATCATGCGTAATGCAAAAATCTGGTTAGTGCAGCCTTTACCAGGCATAAAACCACTCTAAACATCCCACACTTTCTCTGATGTAAGACCCCGTACTTTTTCAATAACAACCTTACCAAACACTTTCCCTGGTACACTCAGTAGGCTAATACCACAATAGTTCTTGCATTCAGTCTGATCACCTTTTCCCTTATACAAGAGAACAATGATAGCATCCTTCCAACCCCGAGGGACCATTCCTAACTCCCAGCACAACTGGCAAATTTCAGTTAACCAGTCAATTATAGTCACCACCATACTTCAACATCTCTGCAGTTATGCCATCAACTCCTGGAGCCTTACCATTCTGAAGTGATTTTAGAGCTTTACACACTTCTTCTCTTGAGATCCCTCCTGTGCTTTCATTCCTCATTGTGACATCATCTGCATCTGTCTCAGAATCATTTTTGCTCTCCTGATCTAATAACTCACAGAAGTATTCACCCCATCTGTCACTTAACTCATTGGGCTCCCATATCATTTCCCCGATCTCATTCTTCACACAACTTACAACTTTGATTCCCCTAGTTTTCCTGAGTCTCATATACTTCCAGAAGGACTTTCTATCTTTCCAAAAAGCCAGTTCACGCCTTTCCACTTTCTCCTTCCTATCTTTTGCCTTACTGTGGCGAACCAGCTTAGCAGCTTCACGCTTCTTACAGAGATATTCATCCACAGAGACTCTACCTTGCAACATCCCCAAATAGGCTTCCTTCTTTTTCTTTACTGCCTCATCAATCTCAGTATTCCACCAAGCATCACCTCTATTGTTACCTACTATTGTGGTACCACAGACCTCTTTAGCAGCAGTAACAACACAGTTCTTAAATCATTCCCACTTCTTTTCTACATCCCTCTCACAAGATTTCAGATCCTTCAGTCGTTCTCTGAGTAAGTCAGAATACCACTGATGATCTTCAAGGAGCCTATCAACCTTTATTCTTTCTATCCTGGGTCTCTTCCTATTCCTTTTCCTCCAACCAACATTAAGTTTCACTCGTGACACTACCAAGTAATGATCAGAACCAACATCCGCACCTCTCATCACACGGGTGTTAACAACTAAGTGTTTCAAACGCTGATCGTAAACAACAAAATCTATCATACTCTTTTGACCAAGAGTACGATTTTCCCAAGTATATGTGTGTATATACTTGTGGTTGAAAAATGTATTAGACACACACAAATCATTCTCAATGCAGAGTTCAATTAATCTTTCACCATTATCATTCACACAAGGATAATTAAACTTACCCAGAACATTGTCAGAAATTGCATTCTGCACACCTACTCTAGCATTGAAATCCCCTGCTATTACAACTTTTTCTTTAGCACCAAACTGGCTCAAAACAGCTTTTAGCTCATTCCAGAAATCTTCTTTCTTATCAGAAGGTTCCAAGTCACAAGGAGCATACAGTACAACAATTACAATTCTCTGAAGTTTCACTTTCAAACGAATCCAGAGAATTCTCTCACTTATGCAACTATAGTGAATCAAGTTGTTCTTCATCTTTTCACTTAAAATCACACCTACACCAGCCTGTCCTCTCATATTATCCAATACTCCAGACCCCACACTCACCGTGCCATTCACTTCTTCTACCCCAATTTCCTTCTTTTTGGTTTCACTTACACACAGCACATCCAGTCTATACTTATTCATCTCCTCAATCACCTTACTCATCTTGCCATTTATACCTCTAGTATTCCATACACCAATCTTACATTCACTCAGCCAAGATCTCTTTCTCATACGCCGTTTAGAAAGTCCAAGTCAATTCCGTGGTGGACAGTCCTTCTCAAGTGTGGTCCACCATATCCCACACTTGAGTCATTCTTAATATTTCTTTTGTCTTTTTAATCAGGTAAGTACATCAGTGTGGGGGATTAGCCCACAGCTGAGTCATTGTGTAATTTTTGCTGCCCATAATTTTGCCACACGCATGGACACGCCTTATAGATAATTAAAAATTACTTCAAAAAAAGAAACACTAAAAGAAGAAATGCAAGATCTACGTTACTGGGCGTCTGACAGATGGAATCTGACACACTATGATACGACGTGCTTTCGTGACGTGTATATGGATGCAACCTGCTTTCCTGACATATGCTCGACAGTGTTAGAATTAGAAATAAATCTTCTACTGGCCCAGTGGACCATGAGAATTTGCAAAGCACTGGTCTACCAAAATGTCCAGTGGTCTGTAAAAAAAATAAAAATAAAGACATTTGCAATATACACTGGCGGAAAGTGAAAAAAGAACACCAAGAAAGAATTGGTGGACAATCATGAAATTTACATATGTTAATGGGGTCGAGTTTACGTAGGTGTGATGTTAATTTCGGGACCAACCGATGAACGCTTACGCCACAGCACGGCATAATATGCAAATTATTGTCGGTGGTATTTACGGAGTACGGCGCAGTGAATGTAATCAGCCGTCTGCGTATGGACACGTGCGAAGACCCTGAAGAAGCTGCAATGCTTGGACATGGAAGACGTGTACGATTTCAGCAGTTATCGGACTTTGTGCGAGGTCGTCTAGTTGGACTCCGCGAGGCAGGGTGGTCGTATCGTCGTATTGCGGAGCGGAATTGGACTGGAAGTATCGGTGGTGGTATGATGGTGGCGTAGATGGTCCGAGGAACATTCCCACACGAGAAGACGTGGAACCGGGAGTCACAGACGGACTGATGAGCGGACCGATCGACGCATAAGAAGAGCAGCATTGTCAAGCAGAACATCCACTGGACACAAATCCGAGCTGCCGTTGCACCTGAGGTGACTGTGCGAACAATCTGCAACCGTCTACTGGATGCAGGACTATGTGCACGTGTGCCTCTGGCATGTATACCTCTGACTCCAGCCAACCATCAGGAACGGCTGCAGTGGTGTTGCCAACGTCTGCACTGGAGAACGCAATTGCAATCTGTCGTGTTCAGTGATGAAAGCGGATTCTGCTTGGAAGCCTCCGATGGCCGTATGTGTGTTTGCAGACGAAAGGGGAGCGTCTCCACCCTTCTTGCATCCGCCAGCGACACACAGGGCCTACACTTGGTATCCTGGTGTGGGGAGCGATCAGCTATCCCTCCCGTAGACAACTAGTGTTTGTAACGGGTATGTTAAACAGCACCTCCTACATCAACATCATCATTCAGCCCGTTGTTGTGCCATTTGTAAGGTCGGTCCATCGTGGTGTTTTCTAGCAAGATAACGCACACCCATACACGGCATGTGAAAGCAACATGCACTTCAGGGTGTGAGACAACTTCCATGACCTGCACGTTCACTGGATTTGTCCCCCATTGAACAAGTGTGGGATTTTATGGGACAATGACTTATCCGGTCTCCACGACCATCCACGATTTACGCATTCAGGTTGAGGATGCTTGGAACTCAATACCCCTAACTTTAATCCAACATCTTTAATCCAACGACAGACTCCATGCCAGAATTGCACGGTGTGACGCAGTTCATGGCGGTTCAACCTCGTACTAACCATGTTACATGGAAATGTTATTTTTCAGTTTACCAGCAAATACAGCTGTATTTTGCCATAATGTTTTGATCACGTTATCCTCTGTATTCCGTCATTATGCTGTATAAATTTTGTTGGTATCAGACGTCTCCTTCTTGGTGTTCTTTTTTCACTTTCCACCAGTGTATGTAGAAAATAATGTATCATTTCAATGGAATTAGCTCCAATATCTGCTTTTAAACCTATCATTAATTTGCAGCCTAAAAAGAAAACCATACAACAAGGAAAAAAGAAATAGAAATAATTTTTTTAACTTGTGACAAATTGGGGGAAAAAAAAAACTTGCTTGCCATCTGGGCCAGTAAAACCTATAATTCAGTGGTCCAGCGGAAGTTTTACTGGCCAACGGCCAGCGGACTACTGGGTAATTCGAACGCTGCTCGACTTAATTGTGAATTCACCTTGACCAGAACTCTGGATCATTCTGTGGTTGAAAATGCCTGCGAAAAGCAGTAAACGCGTCAAAGGATATTTTGAACATCTGTTTGTTTCGTGTATAGTGTGAGTTGAGGAGTTGATTGTTCTTATTATGATTCTTATTAAAGTTTCTGGATATTTTTTACCCTCTTCAGATTTTAATTAGCCTCTTCATTCCACATTTTTTACCCTCTTCAAGTTATTTAATCTTTTTATAAGGTTTAACTTCTGGTTATCTTAACCACGATTCTACATAGAAGATTACTCCACCAGTGCCACAAGAATGTGCTCAACAACAAGGTATGCAAAAGAAAACATGGTATGCTATTTTTTACTCACATTGTGCAAAACATCGTAGTAACTCCTCCTGCAGCTTAAAATTTAAACGTGTTGAACAGAACTTTACAAAGTATGGTTGTTAATGACCACCACTTATAACTATTAAATTCTTAAAAGTGTGCTGTGGCAGAAAAGCGATTGAGAAATGCTGGTACAGAATACAGCTTGATTAGACAATATTGGTTTTAAGTTGCACCAAATACAAAATGGAGCTAAACAAAAACAATTTTGCAAAGGTATCTGATTATTGAGATGGCATTTCTTTCACATAATGTTTTTTTCCCCTTCTTAATCCTTACAACAAAAGAACACTAACACGAGCAATGACTTTTTACATAAACTTAGAGGCAAGTGTGATATTATTTATCATTAGCTAATAACTCTGTACCCTTGTACAGCTGCCAATGATGTTTTTTTCAAAAAATATTTCATATTTTTATCTTGAACAAGGCACACAAATCAGAAAGTCTTTCACTCACCTGCTGTGACTCCTACTTTTGTCTCGACGTGACCGAGGAGAAACCGACCTTTTCTTCCTTTCTCTAAAACAAATAAAATAAAATACAAGAATGTTAGTTACATGTACTGGACATCATTTAACGATTCCAGCATACACAAAACTAAGTCCTCATTTTTAATGCTAGCTTGTAATTTCAAAACACCCTGCAACTCCATGATGAATTCTGTGCGTACGTTAACAGCAGTAGTTAGAATAACACCTCTAACAAAAGTACTGGAATTATACAAGCACATTCAAGTACTGCTCTATGCTGTATCCTGATTCACTAAAATTTAAACAGAAAGGGAACTAAGAAAAAATATTTCAACTGCAGTAAATAAACTTTTTATGAACACACTGTAGCTCATTAAATATCAGGGAGTTATTTACAAAATAAAACCAGTATTGTTTTTTAGAGAGACACACTCAGCAATATCTTGTAGGGTTTCCACCCATAAGGAAGGTTTAGATGACCCCACCTGTATCCCAAGTGGACTTTTGTGCTGCATTTCAGAAACAAAGTTAAATTAGTTTGAACTTCGAGGCTTAGATAGGAAAGACCAGAGCAGGAGAACTACTAGCTAATTAGTGCAAATCTACATAATGGCGAATGCCGGACTACGACGATTCAGGAAATGCACCAGGTCAGAAAGAACGGATGGGGGGAAGGAACACATGACCTTATTTGTAAGGCTACAGTGAATTCACCAAATGCAAAATCACCAAAAGATACAACACTGTTGAGTAAGCTTTCTAAAACTTATGAGTATAAATGGAATTTGGCAAACTGGCCGCAAAAATGTTAAGAGGACTGTACAAAAACTGCATTTTTTATTTCTTCGTGTCCATTTTCATGTGGGATGACCACAAAGCAGTTACAAAAATCACACTTTTGATTTCATTGCGTCCACTTTCCCATGGATGGCCTCTAAAGATTACTATTTTATTTCTGTCACCACACCAGGCTCTTCCGCGTTGATTCAACGGGAAATTAAATTAACTTGCATCAAAATAGCGTATTGTAACGTTGCATTTCTACTAAATCACTGATAAGGTCCTCAGGTTGGGCCATTTTTAGAACTTTGAACCCTGAATTCTCATGCTACTAAGGTTAATATGAAAAATAAAAAAGTCACACTTTTATTAAGGTGTAAAACAATTAGTTTAAGGCCCTGGGCCTCAGGCTTTTTAGAAATTTTTAAACTGCCATGCACATATTAAAAAATTTTGCATAACATATCAAGGATATAGTAATGAGCTCTTATTCAAGCACAAAACATTTCTTAATAGCACCTAGGCTTTTCTTTATAACAATTTTTATTCTATCATGCTTATATTCAAAAGGTTTGAATACCATGTCAAGACAGTAATATTGCACTTTTACTTAGGCATCAAACACAACCCTAGGCCTTTTTAACATTTTGTAATCCGCCTTGCTTGCATTCATCATCAAGTCAAGTGAGTAATGCATTTTTACAAATTCACTATACACTAATTATTAGGGCTTATGCCATTTAATTTTTGTTTTCTTTTAAATAAGTGCAACATTATTAACTTGACTTGTCATGCAAACGCCTTATGAAAATGAGATCAGGTAATTAAAAATTGCTATAAAGACCTACGCCCTATTAATGAATGTTTCACGCCTAAGTAAGTGTGGAATATTACTAACTTGGCTTAGGTGTCCAAATCTTATGGATATGATGGAATAACAATTGTTAAGACCTTAGGACTAATTAATGAATGTTGGATGCCTAAATAAATGTACAACATTACTAACTTCACATGCAAACTTCATGAATATGAGCAAAGCAGGTTGAAAACTGAAAAAGGACTAGGGCTTATCAATTAATGTTTGGTACCTGAGTAAACGTGCAGCATTATTTATTTGACTTATTATGTAAATGTTATGAATATGAATGTGGAAGATCAGAGATTATTAAAAAGGCCTAGGCCCATGGCCTTATATTGGGTAATGTCTGCAAATGCAAGGCAACAGGAAAGTGCTAATTACCATACATACAAGTACAAATCAGTCCAAAATGTAGTTGCCATCATTTGCCACGAATTGCTCCCATTGTCTGAGCAGCTGTTGGATATCGTCCCTGTAGAACTGTGGCAGTTTGGACACAAAGAAGTGAGTAAGTGCACGTTCAACATCGTCCTGGTTGGTGAACCGCTGTCCATCAAAAAAAAAAAAAAAAAAATGCTGCAACGACCAGAAAAGGTGGAAGTTGCTTGAGGCAGTGTCTGAGGAATAGGCTCCCAGCCCAGGTACCTGATCTTGTGACAAGTTACCCATGCTGTGTGAGGTCTCACTCCATCCTGCTGTAGGAGGACGCCCTTGAAGTTCATTTCAACATGAGCGATATGTGAAGATCGTTGAGCTGATGGCAGTACACATCAGTAACGATAGTGGCATTGTTCGGCAGCAGCTCAAAAAACACGACACCTTGTATATCCCACCAAACAGAGAGCAGGACCTTATGTGGGTGTAAGTCGGCTTTGGGGGTCGGCACGGGCTTCTGTTTTGGGTCCAACCACTGTTTTCGGGCATTGACAGTGTCATACAGGACCCATTTCTCGTCACCTGTCACAATGCAGTTTAACTTGGTCGCATGTAAGCAGAGAAACGCATGATTTATCATGCGATTTGCTTTCTGCTCAACTGTGAGTTGATGGGGATACCCAAACACCCCTCTTGTGCACCTTCCCAAGTTGACATAGGGGAGTGATAATGCTGATATGGGTAGTCCCCAACTGTTCAGCCAACTCCCGCGTGGTCACACATGGTTTGGTCTCCAAGCATGTCCATATCCACTGTTGTGGGTCTTCTGGCTTTGGGACAGCCGGACAGGTCAAAATTTCCCTCTCGAAACCGTTGGAACCAACAATAGCACTGATGATGTGATGTGGGATTGGGGTACACACTAGTAATGTTCCTTGCAGCACTTCTAGGGGTGATACTGTGACAAAACTCATGCAGCATGCAATGGCAAATGTGCTCCTTGTCCACTTTCATGTTAAATATCATCGTGCAACAAGACAGATTTCTTTTAATACTACTTTCATGTTGGCTGGTGTCTGGTTACATCTCGTATGATATGAATCACAGTTGAAAAAGAAAGACTGACATCCCCTGAAAAATGAATAGCTAGAAACAATCCAGTTCCAATCTGAAATCCCAAAAATAACCCTAATAATGACCCAACATTTCACATGTAGCTCAACACTCTTTGCCTTCTGATGGCTAACTGACACCGAATTAAGCCTCCTACCTGCTCTGTGATTGTGCAACCCGCATGATATCATGTCCGCATGCTGCGCAATCTCAGTAGCCAATGAGCACTGTCGCCAGGGCTTTGACTTCGGGCACCTCGACATAGGACATCACTTTCTTTCCAATCCAATAATTATCGGCTGGTGCCTGAGTAAAAGCACAACATTATAATCTTCACAAGTTATTCAAATCTTATATGAGAATAGCCAGTTCAAACTTGTTAAAAAGGCCCCAGCCAAGGGCCTTATAATTAAAGTTTTCTTACATAAAAAAAGAACTGACAGAAATGAATGGAATTCAGGAAGACAACTGAACTTTACAGAATTATTAAGCATAAAAAGTAAGAGTCCTACTTGAAGGCTAGTTGACAAAAAGGTGTGCTAAAATGCTGAATCTTAGTAATACCCATGTACTGTTACAATGATGCAAACAAATAAAACAAATACTCATCTTGAACAAGTGCTACTGTTTCACTTCATGGTACAACTTTTTGTTCAGGATTTATACACAAATTCCTTGCTTTCACCTAGTTAGGAACTACCCAAGTGTTAATTATTACAATTATAGCCTTAAAAAGTTTAATTTTAACCAACACCTAATTAATTACAGACAAAACAAACTGTTACAGTAATCTTTATCCTTATTAATTTCAAAAATTTGACTTTCACCACAAAACACACCCACAGATCTATTTCACAAACACTCCTTGAGTAGAAAACTGCCTATTTAATTTTCCAACATAATTAAATGAAAAATCGTATAGTGTCCACTGAAACAACTTAACAATTAGTAGAATGACAAATTAAAAATCCCACAATTTTTTGGTCAATGAAAAAATTGCAGCACATAAGTCATAATTTTGTTTTACTAACAATGCATGTTATGATTTGTTCCACACATAACAATTATCAGCTATGTACACAAGGTAGGAAACACTGGTTGAAATTCACTGAAACAGATTCTTCTTGAAATTATAACTCTGCATTGAATGCTTTATGATTTATTTAATAAGAACTCATGTCATTTACCTGACTACTGCAACAGTGTTTTTGAAGTGAAAAATCTAAATGTATTCTACATTGAAAAATTATAATGAAAATCAAAAGAACACATGAAGCATACTTTGATCGTGATCTTGATTTATGTTCTCTTGAACGTGAGCGATGACGGCGAGATCTAGACCTATGGCGTGAATGAGACCTCCTCGACGATCTTTTCCTAGAGTGAGATCTTGAACGTGACCTCTTACGAGACCTTGATCCAGAACGGCGGCGGGATCTTGAGCGAGAGCGACTTCTGTCACTTTTCTTTTCAACTAGCTCTGTGAAAAAGAGAATTCATTTAATAAAAATTGAATTTCAGATATTCAATCATTCACAAGGGGAATTTACATTGTAAGCTTCCCTTAAAAATGAAAGTATATAACAATGCAAATGAAATAAATTTCTTAAGTAACATGTGCTGTAACAAGGTTAAAAAAAAGGGGGGGGGGCTATTAAATAAACTTTATTAAAACACTACAAAATAAATTTCATTAGTACACACACAAGAATAATGTGAATGATCTACTACTACACTACTAATAGGATTTCAGATAACAAAAGTTTGGGCATAAAATGTTACAATAATTTCAATCAAACTTCATTGTTAAAGAACTGGTAGGGCCTCATTTTCATTCTAACTGCATCACTTCATCATGAGTCATTGTTAAACTGAAATATACTAAAATGTTTTTTTTTTTGTGAAAGCTTTTGAATAATCATTTCAGAAGCAGCATTAGCAGTGACTAAAAAACAACAACAAATTTTCCAACTGTAAATAAGTTTTCCTTTAAACAGGTGTCATACAAATCTCTGTCCTGAAATCAGTCAATTGTCAGAGCTTCTCTTGTTTTATCATAAAGAAAAACTGTATTTTAAGGAAAGGGCAAGACATTCTAACAACTTTGCTGTTTGCAAAATGGATCAAGCAAGTTTTGTTCAGTCACCAAAAAGATTTTTCATTTCTTCCCACTACCAACTATACAAAGACAAACACAAGTTGTACACAACCAGTACACAAAATTAAATAGAACAACTTAAATCCACTGTACAGAAGGCGCAGTTTACAAATTACAGAGAACACAAAAGTCAAACACGCAATATGCCCCAGGTAAATACGAGGTAGGATCCAAAAGTTCGGGGACTTGGCGTATAGTTCCTTACCTTGAATACTTTAAAACATCGATGCACAACCACCTTCAAAATAATCCCCTCGGGCGACGATGCACTTTCGTCAGCGCTCACAAAGTTTCTGGAAGCATTTCTGACAGCCATGTTTTGCAACCCCTCGTAATGCCTCATGTGTTGCTGTTTTTACCTCATCTGTTGATACAAAACGACGTTACTGCAGATTTTGTTTCGTCAGTGGAAAGAGGTAAAAATTGCAGGGACTCAAGTCAGGTGAATAGGCGCAATATGGAAGCAAATTAGTATGATTTCTGATGAGAAACTCCATGACCAGTAGGGACTGATGTGCAGGCGAGTTGTCGTGGAGAAGTTACGTATCATTGTTCATTTCGTCACATCTCCGTCCGCTTAGGATGGATTAACTCCCGTAAGCGACGTAAAATGTTCAGATAACGTTTCTTGTTAACTGCTGTGCCTTCAGGAATAAATTTGGAATGGACAATGCAGTGAGAATCAAAAAACACATCCAGCATGACTTTCCCATTGCCGCAATCCTGCCTGAATTTATTTGATCACGGTGAAGATGGTGATTCCTATGCTGAAGAAGCACGCTTCGGCTGAATATCAAACAAATAGCACTATGTTTCATCACCTGTGATGGTGTTATCCAAAAGCGTAGGATCAATATCGGCTTTGTTGATTAATTTATCTGATATCCGTATCTGTTCATCCTTTTGCTCAGAGGTCAAAAGGAGTGGGACGATGTGCTGACACACGCGGTGCATGTTAAGATCCTTCATCAAAATGTACTGGCATGTGGTCTTCGATAAGTTAGTTGCGTTAGCGATTTTCTCAATGGTTTGGCGACGATCCTGATGAACACACTGCACCACCATCGTAATGTTTTCCTCACTCCATGCAGGCAGTCACAGGTCGACCACAGCGCTCATTATCTTCGATGGATTCTTAGCCCTCTTTGAAATGAAGATATCACTTGTACGCCTTCGATCTCGCCATCGTAGAGTGGCAGTACACCTTCGAAAGCATTTCTAAAGTATCTGCAGCTATTTAACCCAAAAGATGACAAAATTTAATGTTAATACGACGCTGCTCTTCAAAAGCCAAGTTTCTCGTGTCGCATAAAACTAACCACAGCAGCAAACGTCTGCGTGCGCATTCTGATCACTTTCCATGGGCCAAACTATTCTGACTATGGAGGGGAGGGAGGTATTTCAGACACCACAACTTTGACAACATGCTTGCATTGTCGCAGGTAGGTGTTGTCCCTGAACTTTTGGATCTTACTCTATATATTTGTCATTGGCTGCAATTTTAGCAAAGATTTCAAACACTGACATCATTTCATTAAAGTAGTTCATGGCAAAGTTACCTGATAATATTTCACCACTTGAATGGCTTTTCCCCTCTTGATAGAATTATAAAACTGTTTTTTTTTTTTTGTATGTGTTTCCAAAAATAAGTGATTGAAAAAAGTTTTATCTTTCCAGGCATCTTAAAGAAATCTACTTCATTTCTCAAAGACATAAGTCCGTAACATATTGAGGACTTCCCTCCTTTCAAATAAATGTTTTGACCTTTTCACTAGGCCAAATTAAAAAAAAAAAAGCATAGAAGTGCAAGAGATGAAGATGCAATTTCCATAAATTGAATTAATCTCACACGGAAATCTTATTTTAATTAACTACATCCCAGAAAAGTAGTCTACAACACACAAATCAACAATGAGGAAAACAATAAAATCCAAACTTTTTGTAAGTTTTTTTTTCTTTCTTTTTTTTTTTCAGAGTAATGGTGTTTCATTTCAAGATCACTTTATCACAGAATACTACCACAATACTGCTCCTCTTGATTCAGTTTCTTTTAAATGTTTAGATTTATTTATGGAGGTTACATAATGCACAATAACCTCATTTCCCCAGAAAGATTACAGAATTCTTCTTCAAAATCTAGATTTTATGACAGTGTACACACAACCAATGGCATGCAGCGATATAAATCTCATGCAATGGCACCTTTCAACCCTTTTTTTTTTTTTTTTTTTGGCACATCCACCCAAACAATTAAACAAAAAATCTTTAACCCCCTTTCAATCTTTCCTAATAATTGATAATTTTGGAAAAAAAAAAAATCTTCATTAGTTTACTTTTTTACACCAAGAACACATTACTTGCTTCCATTTCAGACTCCAGGCACTGTATGCACCAGAACACACTGCAGCAGTATAGGAAACACAGGGCACTTGAAGCACTGACCCTGCTGTGCTGCATTATTTTTATAAGTCACAAATGTTGGATTTGTCATATTGAATTGATGAGAACCTGAACACACACACTATACACATTTGCTTCAGAGTACACAGGGAAATATTTAATTAAAATCTTCCCGATATAATTTCCTGACAATTTGAAACCAAATTTACAAACCCCCTCTTGGCGATCTGGTAAAAACTCAGAATCAATGCAAGTTCACCAAACGGTTTTTCACCAATGATACCTGGAAAATATCACCCACATTCATCCTATTGTTTACATGAGATTTCATTTTCACTCTGAGATCATTTTCAAGAAATTCAGCTTGAATATCTTCATAAAAATGAAGTGACATTTTGAAAAAGACAAGAAAATGAACTGACCTTTTTAAAACCTAACTTGCTGTCACTACACATAGTTGAAATAGCACACCCGCCCTTAATTTTTCAGTCACACAATTTTTTGCACTTCTATGCTTTTTTTTTTTTTTTAATTTGGCTCCCTGAAATATGTTTATTGTACACTACTCTTGATTATACAATGATAGAAACATACAGGAAATGAATACCAACAGTAAAAATGTACAGCATCATGTGCTGACAACAATAAGTCATGATACGCATATTTTGTTTTGCGCAATGAAAGCAAAATGTGTAATTGGTAATTTTCTGTTTTTCAAAGTTGAACTTTTTTTCACACTAAACAAGCACTTCTGGTGAGGCTACACTGGTTGAAAACCACTGTTTTAGGGGAAGACAGCCAGTAGTCAACATCCCTGAAGGAGTGCTACTGGCAAAAGATGAATATAATAAGAAAGTGAATTATTTTTAAATGATCACATAGGCAATAAAGAGTTCTTATTTAGTAACTCAACAACAATGGACTTCAAAGCTCTATGAACACACACAAGTTTTTGCGTAATGTTAGCAAAACCATGAGAGTGAAAATGTAATCCTGTGAAATGGAGAGTGTGTTTTCATAAAAGGAAAAATACACAGAGAGCTAGGAATCTATACCACCAACAGCAGGAATATGGCATTCCAAGACTGACCTAGCTATTCTGTACACAATTGACTTCAAGCTCAGCTAGTGGGTTTCCTTCTAGTCTGAAAAGTATTTATCATTTGAAAGGGGGAGGGGGGGGTACTGAAAAATGCTTATTTTACAATTCAGCTGAATTAATTACTATGAACAAACAATTAGATTTAATGCTTTTACACATGCGTCATTACAGCACCAATTATAGCTGAATATCTGCACATAGCAGGGACATGTAAGGAGTTCACTTCATTATTTATTTTTACAACTGGCATACCTAGGCGTTTTCTGGGAGACGCGGGTTCGAGTCCCGCTCCAGGACGATGAAAATTTTCAAGTTTTCAGATATTATCTGGCTTGCCATCCTTGTCACATTTACGCCAAAAATCGGATTGTCGTCTTCAAAATGTCTGTAGTAATGTTAACAATTTTGTTAGATCAATACTTGGAAATACAAAGCACATTCCTTATACCAGAAACGCATTTGAATTTTGGTAAAAAGAGCAAGTAATATGCAACTGAACAGGATATTTGGATTGAAGGGCTAATTTAAAAGGATGTTAAAAAAAAGTAACATTCAGACATTACTTACAAGTTGTTCTTCCTTTAAGCAAGGATGGTTTCCCCAATGGCAAAATGGTGTCTTTAGTTTGGGAAACTATGGTTGTGTGCTCCATAGCCTTTTAAGCACACAAAACCAGAAAAATGACAGTATTGCAAAGATCTCTAAGTGTCACTATTTTAGAAATACAGTAACATAAAATAAAGTTGTTGTTTTTAGAACAGCAGTGATATAAAATAGTTTTTCAACAAAAAAAAAAAAAAAAAACACACACAATAAAACATAAGTTGGTTCCAGTGCAAATAATGAGACAAAAATGCATATGAAAGGAAAGAAAACTGCATGTCCTTGATGACGGAAGACTGAGTTAAAATTCATGGCTTGTCAAGACATTTCAACCAGCTATGGAACCTTTACCAGTGCGCTTAGAACTGTTTCTAAAAAGACAAATACAAAGAAAGCAATTTTGTTTTAGATTTCCTCAAGTCATATCTATAAATTAAAAAAAATGCTTAAAAAAAAACACACAGCAGATCTATGCAGTTTAGCCACTACATGAAGTTAACTGACAATTACTACTGGTGAAATGACAATGCAAGTGAGATGATATCCTAAAATTTACCAATTTTCTGGCTCAGAAACAGACATGCTACCAAATGAGGGGTGCAAGGTTCACTATATATATATATATCGGGATGTAAGGTCAGGTGATGCGTAACATCACAGCCTCTCCTTGACAAATGTCAACCCCGCCTTCTCGTGGTGCATCCTGTTCCCACTAAAGGGGCTCTGACGACCGCCAATAGCGGTATAACTATACCATCGGGATTAGAGGAAATTCTATCCCACACTCACCAACCCGCTTGGCCAGCGTGGTGAGTTATGGCCAAACCCCTCCACTAGCACAAATCTGAAACGTTCTCAGACTAGCACAAATCTGAAATGTTCTCAGATTTCTAAGTTACATCAGCTTAGCTCCACAACTTAAATCTTGGCCCTCAGTCTCCGGCAGCTGGAATGTACCTGGCCAAGGCAGCGGCCAGTGCGACATGAAGGCAGAGGGTGCTAAGAATCCCCGGAGGACCAGACTAGGCTGCCATCTGATGCTGACCTTGGCTACGTACAATGGACGCTCCCTATCTTCTGATTCAAGGCTTCTTGAATTGGAAGAGGAACTACAAAGGATCAAGTGGGACATCGTGGGGCTAAGTGAGGTAAGGAGAAAAGGAGAAGATCTCATCGAACTGAAAAGTGGACATCTCTTCTACTATCGTGGGACAGATACTGGCAGAACTAGTGGTGTTGGATTTATAATAAACAAGAAACTGAAGGATAAAGTTGTAGAAGTTGAAAGTTCCTATGACAGAGCTGCACGACTTGTTATCCAACTCTCGAAAAGATACCAGGCTCAGATTATTCAAACTTATGCACCCACCACAAGTCATCCTGAAGAAGAAATTGAAGAATTTTATGAGGAAATTTGTCATCTAAATAATAAAGGTAAGCAGCACTTGAAAATAATTATGGGAGATTTCAATGCAAAAATAGGGCAACGGCAACAGAAACCAGCGTGGAAATACTCTCGTTGAGTTTGCAGAGGCAGAAGGGTTTTTCATCTTGAACTCCTTCTTCAAGAAAAAGCCACACAGGAAATGGACATGGAGACATCCAAATGGGACGACAAGTGAAATTGATTTTATTATGTGTAACAAAAAATTCGTCATAGAAGACTGCAGTGTGCTAAACAAGTTTAACACAGGTAGTGACCATAGATTGGTGAGATGTAAGATGCACCTCAACACTAAACTTGAACGTGGCAAGCTCATAAGACAAACAAAATCTATTGACATAACCAACCTTAAAAAACACCATAATACCTTCAAGTTGGAACTGAAGAACAGGTTCTCTGCTCTAGAAGGCCTAACATCGGAAGAAGTGGACATCTCTGAAGTTAACAGAAAAGTAACCAAAGCTCTTATGGAAACAGCAACAAAATTAGCTGGGTCTAAGAACAAGTTGCATGTAAATAAATTATCAGGAAAAACGAAAATGTTGATGCAAAAAAGAAGAGAGATGAGGACAACTAAAGAAGATGTGACTTCCAAAGTGGAATATATAGAGCTATGCAAGACAGTAAGAAAAAGTATCACTGAAGACGTATGAAAATTCAACTGTAAACTAGTGAGGAAAGCAATTGAAAACAACCAAAGCCTAAAGATAGCAAAGGGACATAGAGAGATGAGGACAACTAAAGAAGATGTGACTTCCAAAGTGGAATATATAGAGCTATGCAAGACAGTAAGAAAAAGTATCACTGAAGACGTATGAAAATTCAACTGTAAACTAGTGAGGAAAGCAATTGAAAACAACCAAAGCCTAAAGATAGCAAAGGGACATCTCAGTAAGGGAAGAAAACAGATTATGGCACTGAGAAAAGACTACTCCAAATTATATGAAAGAGATGATACATGCACTCCAGACATCATGAAAGATACCAGTACCAGAGTTTCTCCAGTCCTTCCAGCAGAAGTTGCACATGCAATCAAGAACATGAAGCGGGGAAAAGCTCCAGGAGAAGATGGAATTACTGTAGACATCATACAAGAAGCAAGTGGAGAAATCGAAACAGTACTCGCCCAAATTTTCACTCGATGCCTTAATGAAGGAAAGATTCCTGAGGATTGGAACACCGCTACAATGATCCTGCTACATAAGAAAGGTGACATTGAGGATCTCGGAAACTACAGACCTATCAGCCTCCTATCAGTAGTTTATAAAATCTTCACTCAAGTTCTTTCACACCGCTTGAAGGTAACACTGGACATGGCTCAACCGAGAGAACAAGCTGGATTCAGGAGTGGCTACAGCACAATAGATCATATCCACGTGCTGAGAGAACTAATTGAAAGAGCGAGGGAATATGAACTTCCACTGTGCATGGCTTTTATCGATTATGAAAAAGCCTTTGATTCGGTGAAACCATCAGCAGTTACAATGGCTCTGAAAACCTGCAGTATTGAAGATGCATACATTAATATTATTAATAACATCTATGAAAATGCAAGTGCAAAGATTCGGCTGTTTGAAAATACAACACACGTAAAAATTGGAAAGGGAGTGAGACAAGGTGACACCATATCTCCGAAGCTCTTTAATGCTACATTGGAGGGTGTTTTTCAGTCGCTGAGCTGGGAAAACAAGGGGATAAAGATTAATGGAGATTATCTAACCCACCTTCGTTTTGCTGACGACGTAGTCATTTTTGCAACTACCCCATCAGAGCTGCAGAGTATGATCCAGGAACTTGCTGACAAGAGTAAAGAAGTGGGATTAAAAATGAACTTTCAGAAGACAAAAGTGATGTTCAATGCTTTTACAAGAAATGAAGATTTATCGATTGATGGAGAAAAGCTGGAGATAACAGACACATACGTTTATCTTGGACAGCAGATATCAAGTGAGGGTCACATTGATGAAGAAATTAATCGGCGTACAAAACTTGCCTGGAGAGCTTTTGGAAGAAACAGCATAATTTTCAAGAGCAATATGCCATTATGTCTTAAAAGAAAAGTGTTTGATCAATGCATCCTTCCAGTGCTTACGTATGGTGCAGAGACGTGGACCTTAACTAAAAGAGACATACAAAGGCTGCAGACAACTCAAAGCAGCATGGAGAGGTGCATGCTTGGTGTAACCAGGAGGTATAAGAAGAGGAACTCGTGGATCCGAAAAATGACAAGAGTGGAAGACATCATGATCAGAGTTAAATCCCTGAAATGGCAATGGGCTGGACATACTGCCAGAAGGACAGGTCATCGATGGACAGCCGAAATTTTAGATTGGATTCCAAGGGACAGGAAAAGACCCAGAAGAAGACCACATGGGAGATGGGTGGATGAAATTCGAAAGTATGCGGGGGTGACATGGAGGAGACTGGCACAAGACAGACCGTTGTGGAGGAAACTTGGGGAGACTTTCGTCCAGCCGTGGATTGATAATGGTTGACAATGATGATGATGATGATGATATATATGTAAAGAGACATCATGAAAGGTACCAGTACCAGAGTTCTTCCAGTCCTTCCAGCAGAAGTTGCACATGCAATCAAGAACATGAAGTGCAGAAAAGCTCCAGGAGAAGATGGAATTACTGTAGACATCATACAAGAAGCAAGTGGAGAAATCGAAACAGTACTCGCCCAAATTTTCACTCGATGCCTTAATGAAGGGAAGATTCCTGAGGACTGGAACAACGCTACAATGATCTTGCTACATAAAAAAGGTGACATTGAGGATTTTTTTTTTTTTTCATTGGGGGTTTAACGACCACCGTGAGCAACTCAATGGGCTATAAGCAGTCGCCCGTCCCTAATTTAGGGTCACTGGTTCCAGGGAAGGGAGAGAGCCAGTGCCGTAAGACAAACACAACATCCATGCCTCACCGAGATTCGAACCCGGACCCCTTACGGACGAATGATCAGAGGCCAGCGCCTTAGACCACTGCGCCACCGGGGCGGCGACATTGAGGATCTCGGGAACTACAGACCTATCAGCCTCCTATCAGTGGTTTATAAAATCTTCACTAAAGTTCTTTCACACCGCTTGAAGGTGACACTGGACATGGCTCAACCGAGAGAACAAGCTGGATTCAGGAGTGGCTACAGCACAATAGATCATATCCACATACTGAAAGAACTAATTGAAAGAGTGAGGGAATATGAACTTCCAATGTGCATGGCTTTTATCGATTATGAAAAAGCCTTTGATTCGGTGAAACCATCAGCAGTTACAATGGCCCTGAAATCCTGCGGTATTGAAGATGCGTACATTAATATTATTAATAACATCTATGAAAATGCAAGTGCAAAGATTCGGCTGTTTGAAAATACAACACACATAAAAATTGGAAAGAGAGTGAGACAAGGTGACACCATATCTCCGAAGCTCTTTAATGCCACATTGGAAAATGTCTTTCAATCACTGAACTGGGAAAACAAAGGGATAAAGATTAATGGAGATTATCTAACCCACCTTCGTTTTGCTGATGACATAGTCATTTTTGCAACTACCCCATCAGAGCTGCAGAGTATGATCCAGAAACTTGCTGATAAGAGTAAAGCAGTGGGATTAAAAATGAACTTTCGGAAGACAAAAGTGATGTTCAATGCTTTTACAAGAAATGAAGATTTATCGATTGATGGAGAAAAGCTGGAGATAACAGACATGTACGTTTATCTTGGACAGCACATATCAAGTGAGGGTCACATTGATGAAGAAATTAATCGGTGTACAAAACTTGCCTGGAGAGCTTTTGGAAGAAACAGCATAATTTTCAAGAGCAATATGCCATTATGTCTTAAAAGAAAAGTGTTTGATCAATGCATCCTTCCAGTGCTTACGTATGGTGCAGAGACGTGGACCTTAACTAAAAGAGACATACAAAGGCTGCAGACAACTCAAAGCAGCACGGAGAGGTGCATGCTTGGTGTAACCAGGAGAGATAAGAAGAGGAACTCGTGGATCCGAAAAATGACAAGAGTGGAAGACATCATGATCAGAGTTAAATCCCTGAAATGGCAATGGGCTGGACATACTGCCAGAAGGACAGACCATCGATGGACAGCCGAAATTTTAGATTGGATTCCAAGGGACAAGAAAATACCCAGAAGAAGACCATGTGGAAGATGGGTGGATGAAATTCGAAAGTATGCGGGAGTGACATGGAGGAGACTGGCACAAGACAGAGCGTTGTGGAGGAAACTTGGGGTGACCTTCGTCCAGCAGTGGATTGATAATGGTTAACAATGATGATGATGATGAAAAGTGAAAACCCACGTAGCTGTACAAGGGCAATAGCTAATCCATCCATGAAACCATTAACTATATGCATTTAAAATAACAAAAGGGGGAAAAGTAGTACACCAAAAATGTACAGACTGACCAAATCAATACTTATTTATAACATTGCCACAAAGCCTACTTATGAAAGAATAAGGAATCTTAGTAAACAATGAAGAGATGTGGAATCTCAGCAAAATACCATTTGGAAGGGTATTTTGCTAAGATTCCATATTGAACTTTCCTCTCAAATTATGAATGCAGGATCTGATATTCTGCATTCATAATTTGAGAGGAAAGTTCAATATTTCCAAGAAGAAATTGCATTCAGATCAAGCTTACATGAAGTCACAACTAACTAGCCATGCTAGTAACTGATACCTCATGATAAGAGGAAATAACTGCAATATATAAAAGCACAAATTGTAAAAGTTCTTTATTTTCAACAAAACCACCAAGATTAAAAAAACTGGTAATCACAGGCACTTCTGTCAAATAAAATCAAAATTAAAATTAGAAACTTATGACTTGAAATGCTAAAACTTACTTGTTAATTAGAAGTGGGCTACATGGCAAGTTTACAAGATTTACATGAGTTAAAATTCATGCACCAATCTTCAGTCCTTAGAAACTAATAGAAATTGCACAGCTCTCAACTTCTCAAAATAAGAATAGATTTTGTTGTTACAGGCACATTTTTATAGATTGCACTTCCAAATTTACGTAATTGATTTATGCAATTTTCACTGTATCCCATCATACACCTAGATATTGACATGATGACTGTACACCTCAAAGTGAACTAATTAAAAGAATGATGATGATGAAATGAGCACACATAAAGCCAAGAATAATAAACAATAATGTATCATGCAATCATTCTGGTTAATATTGTTTTATGCAGCACTCCTATGTTTTGAAAATACCCCTGAACAGTTGTAAAAAATCACTTACTTAAGGTTTGGAAGAAAAACAAAATGCTTATCTTTATCCAATAAATCTTGGCTGTTAAATGCAGCTGTCACACAGGACACTCTTATCACCTAACATGTTTAGAGCATGAGTGAAACACGTCACTCTGGATTTTATTTAAGGCTGAATTTTTTTTTTACTGCAATGTTAAAAGTTGGTATATTCCTGGCCTCAGTTTCAACAATATAAGAGTGGTTATAAGTTTGCTTGTTTTTTAACTTCTTTTATTTTTATGGATAAGACTGATCATCTCCAAGTTTCAGCAAACAAATCAGTGTAGAAAAATCATTATTCTGTTTGTGCCATCACCTAGACATTGCACCTTCTGCAAATTGTACTACTGTCTCATAACTAGTCCTACAACTGTGATTTGAAATTAATTCCCTAAGCAACAGCCAGATAAATAGGATGAATTTTGGATATTTATCTGGAAATTAATAGCAATCACACATACAAACACACCTGATAACCCCTCAAGTTCGGAGCATTTCACATAACACGGTGTAAAGTCTTGTCATTAGACTAAGAACTTCAATGTCCCAAAGGTACTTTGCTTATAAGAAATATGTACTGAAAAATTATAAACATTTTCAAATCTATTGTTTTTAATTCAGTTTAGCAGCATGGCCACCACAGGGTGACACGGTGCAGTTGCACTGGGGCCTAGTTGCTTGAGGGGCCCCATTTCTAGCTAACAAGTTACGGATAGGACGAAATGAAATTTTTTTGATGATGATATGATATAATCATCATATATATAAAGTAAAGCGAACACACTCAGCTAGTTTGCGAGAGATCTGGGTTTCGATCCCAGCGGTATCGGATGAACGATTTTTCAGTTTGCTATTCGTTGTTTATAAAAATAACGTGGACAGAGCGATGACATCGTATATTTACAAAAATTTCTGTATGGTTGCAGAATGATTTTTGTACACATTCTCAAAGGTGAAATACAAAATTCATCCTGCAGAAAGACAATGTCATTATCATGCATTGTTGCGCTTATTGGACACTTGGCCGGTCGTTTTGATGCTGACCGGGTGAGAGTTCTTTGTGTGATTTGATTGAGCAATACTGCATTGTTAAGCAGAACTGACGATTTCAACGGCGAGACGGGGTTTCATCCCGATCTCGGGATTTTTTCTTTAAAGAATAGGTGAACATTATGTTACCTATCAATTAGAGCAGTGACGGGACTTGAAAATGCCCTTGTAAGGGCGAAGTTCCGTTCAGCCCGCATAGAGACTCTAGCATCAGATTCGGGTACGTCGACGTCGTTCCGGCCCCGCTGACGAAAGGGACTTCTTGATCCCTTGTCAGCCCAAAGCCCGAGCGCCCGGATTCTAAGGTTAGACTTGAGTGGGAGAACCCCAGGGTGCCCACTCAGTACTTAGAAGAAATTTGTGTTTTTCATCTTTCTCACAGAGATGTCAACTACCCAGAAGTGTAAAGTGAAACCTAAGGGGTCAGCCCCCAAATCGTCCGGGTCAACCCGGACGCAGAAGGTAGCGGCCGAAGCACTACCAAGCCCTGTCGGTAGTGCTAAAGGGCTTAGCCCCGCCTCCGAGAACAGCCGGAAGGTGGAGCCCAATGCCAGGAGAAAACCGTCAAAGACGCTTCCCCCAGCGAAGGGCTCTAAGGCCGCTACGCCCACGAAGGGAGCCTCACCCTCGACTGAGCCTTCTCAGTCAACTAGTGGTGTAAGCACGCCCTTGCCACCTCCGCCCATGGCAAGGAAGGGTATAACACCACCCCAGCCCGAACCTGTTTGGGCTCTTGAGGGGTCGTCCGCTGATCCTCCAGAGTCACCTCTGGAGGACAACCAGCATCCCAGGACACCCCCGGTGCTAACACCAGAGGCTTTCTTGGGCCGCATTTTCACCCTCATTGGGGAAGTAGAGTCCGTTCTCAAGGACTCGCGGGTCACTTCCTCAGGGAGAGAAAAGGTGAAAGCGGCCCTGAAGAGTATTAAAGAGGCTTGTTTCGAACAAGCAGATCGGGTGACTTATCTTGAAGGCAGGCTGTCCGTTCGGCAGGAGTCGAGCTGCAAAGCCGACGCCAAAGTGGTTTCCTACGCCGAAGTGGCTAGGAAAGGGGCTAGCACAGCGAAAGGGTCTTCGCCCGTCCCGATTGGGAATAAAAATAAGAAAAAGTCGGGAGACAGGAGACACGTGCTTTTGGTCTACCTGACAGTAGAGAGTGCGTCCTCAGAGGACACGAAGAAGACCCTGAAAACTGCAGTCAACCCAACTAAACTGCAGATAGGGGTCAAGAGCATTCGGAGCATTACGAAAGGTGGGGTCGCGGTGGAGTGTTCCCGTCCCGGGTAGCTCGACCGCCTTGCCCAGGAGTTGAGTAGCAATCCGTTGACCAAGGATTGCACACTCCCCACGGCCCCACGAAAGAGACACCCCCGGTTGATAGTTTATGGGGGTCGACGGGGATCTCTCAGGGAAAGAGTTCGAGGAGGCGGTTCATGGGCAGAACTCAGAACGGGTTTAAAGCCTGTTTTCCCATCAAGGGCAAGGGAGGTAGGGTCCACTGGGTGGCAGACGTGGAGCCCAAGGCCTTCAAGCACTTGGTGAGGCGGAAGACACTGAACTTGGGTTGATCAGTGCTCCGCCTAAAGGAATTTTTGTGGGAGGTTAGGTGCTTTCGGTGTAATGGCTTCGGTCATTTCCGAGGCAACTGCCCCGAGTCAGAAGCAAGGTGCGGCAATTGTGGTGAAGTTGGGCACCAGCACCACCAGTGTGCAGCCGCACCGAAATGCAGCAACTGCACTGCTGCGAATGCCAAGTTCCGCCTGAAGCTGGACGTCTCTCACTCCAGCTTCAGTAAGACGCGTCCCAGTCTTATTAGGGAACTTGAGCAAAGGAAAAGCCGGGTCAACTATGGTTGACAGATGGTAGTACCCTCGGAGGTACGTTGCTCTCGATATTGAGCTTTTGGGTCTATTGACCAAGGTGTTTTTTGATGACCCTGGCCCGGGGTCATCACCACAGCACTGGCCCTAGCGCTGTGGACTATGTAAATATTTCGGTGTGAACAATGTGTTTTCAGTGCCTGAATATTTGTGAGAGGGGTGCATGAGACCCTCATAGTGTAATGTGAATGTAATTTTTGATAAGATACCAAATAAAGGACTTTTGTCCCAAAAACTCGCGTTGGCGGGCGATCTCCCGGCCACGAGATGGGATATTTTTGAAAAGTTGCTTGCCCCAACTGCTCATAGCACGTCGCACACATGGGTTGTGACAGAAGGGTGTAAGGTACCGGTCCCGTGGGGGAGGTAGATCCCCCACAGGTCTCTAGACTGAATCTGTCCGAGTGGAAGACTGTGGTTTCCGGTGACTGACGGGCTAGCTGTCGGAACGCCGTCAGGGATCCTATTAATTCCAAACTATTCGAGAGAGTTCCGCATTTCCCTGCGAGGTCTACACTAAGACAGTGTGGGTAAAGTCATCAGCCTAGGTTATTGGACACTTGCCGATTGTCAGGTCGAACCAGTTATTTTTATTATTATGAAAATATCTCTGAGAATGTACGTTTTTCTTGCCTTCTCTTTTCTTTGTTTCAGCCATATTTTATGATAAGGCTCTGTGTGCGTTATACCACACAATTTTTTAATCCTGCCAACTGTCAGAGACAATGCTTCTTTGTCACGCTGTCTCATTGATCATTCACATGCTGCCATACATCGTACGCAGATACATTCAGTGGGCTAATAGATGACGCATTGATAATAAATAGCCATGTAACCATGTGCTGTTCAGTGTTGAGAAAACACGGAGGAGATCTTTCCTCCTGTGTTGTTCCAAATATTGGTGAATAGACAAGCCTTATATTATGAAATCTATATTTCCAGTTGCATGATGTGCTACTGGTATGGCATGTAAGAAAATGCCATATGTAAAATGAGATTTGCAGGAATATGCCTAGGCATACCTGACATAACTATACAGTATTTCTACAGAACAGTGGGGGCCCACTGCACGATTCTGCATCAGAGCCCCAACATTACTAGCTATGTTACTGATCCAGGTGTAAAGGTTACACATTGCTTTTACATTTTCTGTATTTCCCAAGAAAGGTGGAAAATATATATATATGACACAGTGAAAAGTTTTGTAACTAAACTAAGGTTCCTGTCCCAAGGCTACTTTGCTTATAAGAAATATGTACTGAAAACCGCTAAACATTTTCAAATCTATTATCAGTTTTAATCCAGTTGCAAAAGGTTACACATTGCTTTTGTTAGCCTTTTCTGTATTTCCCAAGAAAGGGGGAAAATATAAATTGTCCATACTTTACATACAGTGCAGCATAAGCAAGAATACTAACTTAATGAGATGTACAATAAGTACAACAACAACAAAATTAGTGACCTAACATTATGCAAAAACACAGCCCATTTTTTAAAATGATAGATCCTGTGCTTTGGCCAGGCATTTCAATATCTGAGAATACACCATAACTTCGGTCACTAAAACTGATAATACTATCACTGGAAGTGCCTACAAGGATAATGCTCAGGAAACAAGTTGATATGTAAATGCACTAGGAAATGAAGGTTTTCATACCTGGCTCAATGGCCGCTGTGATCAAGGACTGGGCCTCCCGAACTCGCTTCATTGCCTCTTCGATCTCCCTTTGGGCAGCCTCTGAGCTCTTTGCTTGAGGTTTCACAATGGCATTATTTGAGTGGTTGATTCTGAAAAGAGAAATTAAATTCACAAAACCTGAAATCTAAGCAACAAATACCACATTACTTTCACAATTACAACATATGATAAAATCCATTAAAAACATTGTCTATTTGGGTATGGAATGTGAAACATTTCAATTTGCTGCACGTGTTTTCCCTTCTTCTTCATAGCAAGTCGCTATTCACATACAAGAAACAAAGCATTTAAAATGACCATTCTGAACTGAAAATTCTATTTGTGAATTTTGCAAGGGCAATTGGTTGCTGAGGTTCAATGTAATGAAGCCAAAGGGTAGCCATATAATATAGGGTGTCTACCAAATCTGGGAAATGCAATTTCATGATCAATTAACAGTTTTCGCAACCACTTTTACAGACTTGTCTGAAAGTAAGTTGGAATATTCATCACTGTGCTACACAATTTCATTACACACCTTTCTTTAACATTTAAATCTGAAAAATGTTATGACTCCATAAACAGTATAGTATAAATTGCTAATCATGAAACGCATGTTACATACATTTATTTTTGTGGTGTAGTTAGCACAAGGCGCATCTTTGTGCTAACTACACCACAAAAATAAACGGAATTAATACGCTATATGCGTTTCATGATTATTCAAGTCTGGTGTATTTAAAATAAAGTTATAAATTGCTAAATTGATTTCAAACATTTGTAAACAATATTTTGCATATATATTATGCTAAAGCATTTTCTACTTTAATAGCTTTCATTGTGAGGGAGGGTGCAAGAGCTCTTTTTTTGACACATGGATTGCTAGATGGATGTCACATGTTTTCAGTGGTCTATGCATTAAAAGTTACTTGGATTTTTGCCAGAAAATGAACAGTTACTAAAAATAAAAAGAAATTCATGACCCTAAAGCAAAATGTGTGACTTTTTCATGACTTTTATGACCAATAGACACCCTGTAATACCAAAAATAAATTACTGCAGTTATATCAGTCATTAGTTTACTGCAAATCAACATTTGCAAGCAACCACACACATACAGGCATAGCTAGCCACCAACCTTGAATGGTTAAAAATAAGATTTCCTGAGTATTTTCTACATACAAATAGAAATTACAGATATGCTTTTATGTGTAATTTAAAGAAACTGTGCAAGTGTTAGATATTGTTATTTAATTTAAATAAAGCACAGTCAGTTAAAATAAAATAAATAGCTTTCATGCAGAAACTGAGTGCTATTTCAGCAAAAGAAATGTGCACGATTTTAACTTGCCAGAAATCTTTGGTCATAAGCAATTTTGAAGCACTTCTGGTCCTGACGACAAAATTTTATCAAAATTTTTCTGGCATATTAGCCATTGATGATCTAAACTGGGTTCTCATTTTCTTAACTTGGCTGAACACTCTGCATTTGAGTGACAAAGAGCCCAAACTCTCATATAATTAGTCTGAACAGCTTATTACACCTAGTCAGCATCTTTGATTTAAAATAAAAGTAAAACTTAATAAAAATTGGTATTTAATCTGTTTGCAATAGAATCGGGGCCACTTCAGCAGCCTGTTAAATTGTTTTCCTGGCACAGCGAACAAGTGCTGACATTTGAAATTTAATTTCACTTAAAATGCATGTTTTTCCATTCTTCAGTCATTTCTTGCTATATGAAGAAACAAAAAGGAGCAAGCAGTTTTTTTCCATTTGTTTGAAAAGAAATTAAAGTCCAAATCAGAATTCTCCATCGCAGTCTTTGGTTCCCAGTAAAGCCCTTTTCTCTGCAAATGTAGCTAGTAATACTGTTTTTGAACTTCAATTCTACTTTAAACAAAAGGAAAAATGCTTGCATCATACTTCAAGAAGGGACTAAGGAATGGTAAAAGGAGCATTTAAGCAACAAAGTAAAACATTGGTGCTGCCGTTAAAAAACAATTTTATGGGTGTCATGAAAGTTGCGCCAAAACTATCGTGGACAGATTAAATACAGATTTCAAAACTGAATTTTGCTTTAAAAAAGGGGAGGGGAAGAAAATGCTTGTTCAGCTGATTGAATTTGAAGAGAATGTTAAGAACAGGAAAATATGCATTTCATTACGAAAAATTCTTAAAAATTATTAAGTCGCTCTCCTTCATTACTACCAAAAATAAAAAATTAACATGATCAGAAAAATAAGGAATATAATCGTCGTGCGTACACACACGCACGCACGCACACACACACACACACACACACACACACACACACACACACACACACACACACACACACACACACACACACACACACAAATTGCAGAACTTTGTCAGAAAAATTCAAAATGTGGAAAGACATGGAACTTTCTCATCCATGGGCCAATAAATCCCCAAAACCTCCACCACTGCAATTTCCTGGTACAGATTGTGGTCACAAACTGTTTCTTTTTGCAGATAATGTCTTACTTGTGGATTCCAAAGCTGACATGATCTTGGGTACTCTTCCTGGTGAAAATGTTTAATAAGTTCAGCTGTTCTCATGATCAAAGCTCCTGCCAAATGAGCTCCAATAATCATGCTACTTTCTAAGTTGCTCAGGTCCTCTCTTGACAACACAGTACCACTAATTGCACAGTTTGGCCAGGTTTACTTTTATACACAAGACGCTAAGCATGCCATGATGTTTGTATGTTGCACACTTTGATCAATAGTATGTCAACACCACCATTAAGATTAAACCACAAGCTAGACAAAACACCTTGACTTTTGTTTCTTTTCAGTTGTACCCCCATAATGGCAATAATGCAGCATCCATTAGTTAACAATGTTACCATGGAAAGAAAACTATGAAATGGGTAGCAATCTGTCAACTTTCTATACACAGCTTACTGTTAAATTAAGCCATCATAAATTGGACTCCATTCAATTAGTTGATTCTGTGTGGAAAATAAAAATGTTACACTTTACAAAATCATCAGTTTTCCACAGCACACATGAATATGTCCTGTAACCACATACCACAGTGGCCTAAGTGATGATGAGGCATGGATGTTGTGTACTTGTCATATGGCACTGGCTCTCTTTTCCGTGGAACAAGTGGCACTAAATTAGAAATGTGCAACTGTTTATAGCCCATTGAGTTGCTCAAGATGGTTAACCCCCCCCCCCCCCCTACATACAAGAAACGAGTGTTTTGCAGAGTTAAGCCTGGTATGCAGAACCCATGAAGTCAAACTTTTGGCTGATTTTGAAAACTAATAATGGTAAATCTTTCCCTTTATTTATAAATGTACGACGGACAGTCAAAAAGTTAGTTGCACACCTCCGTAAAACATCACTCAAGAGTCAGAAGGCAGACTGCTAACCAAAGGCAATTGACATAGATAGCAGACACAAAAATTGCTCTTTATTACATGCATTATGCAACACTTCATTCATTGTAAACAGTCAGCATAAAAAAAAAACTACAATTTCATTTTAAATGCAGGGATAGGAGCGATTAAAAAAAAATAAATTCAGGACACAATTTTTCTTAAATTTCACGACAATTTCAGGACATATTTTGGCAGACCTGGCATGTAAATTAAATCAAATATTGGTATAAATGCAGAAATGTTATTCTTTTTCTATAAAGCTATCTAAATTATTGCCAAGTTGTTAACAAGAATTTTTTCACTTTTAAGGCTAACAACACCCCTAAAGTTTCAGTGGCTAGGTTTGGCCTAAATTCTGTTTGACTCTTACGGACAATGCTAAAAATTCTTTCTGCAGTTGCATTAGTAAGTGGCACAATAAGAATAGTATGTATCAGGTGCAATAAAACTTCGTACTTTTTTGCACCAAATGCACCAGTCATTTTTAAAATGTTTGACTATGCGGTATCAATTGTAGAATTACTCGAAACACCTTCCAATTTATCAATTTGATATAAGGCAAACTCCAATTCCACCTTGTCCAGACCTTTGTCACGAACAACAGCAGCTGGGAAAATATTTGTCTAGTTTTTTTGTTTTTTTTTCAGGTTTAATGACCACGGTGAGCAACTCAATGGGCTATAAGCAATCACTCGTCCCTAATTTAGGGTCACTGAGTCCAGGGAAGGGAGAGAGCCAGTGCCGCAAGACAAACACAACATCTATGCTTCACCGGGATTCGAACCCGGACCCATCTTGGACGAATGGTCAGAAGATTGCTAAGTACATTGCTGAAGAAAAGGAAGCTTCTACCATCCTAATTCCTATATTAGCAACTTCTGCGTGCAGCAGAAATTCACTTTTCAGTCAGAATTTTTTCAAAATATAGTCATATGTAACATTTAACATAAGGTCAGGTGATGCGCAACATACTACAGCCTCTCCTTGACAAATGTCAACCCCGCCTTCTCATGGTGCATCCTGTTCCCACTAAAGGGGCTCTGATGATCGCCAATAGCAGTATAACTATATCATTGGGATTAGAGGAAATGCTATCCCACACTCACAAACCCGCTTGGCCAGCGTGGTGAGTTATGGCCAAACCCCTCCAAAATGATTCCACAACTTAAATCTTGGCCCTCAGTCTCCGGCAGCTGGAATGTACCTGGCCAAGGCAGAGGCCAGTGCGACATGAAGGCAGAGGGTGCTAAGAATCCCCGGAGGACCGGACTAGGCTGCCATCTGATGCTGACCTTGGCAACGTATAATGAACGCTCCCTATCTTCTGATTCAAGGCTTCTTGAATTGGAAGAGGAACTACAAAGGATCAAGTGAGACATCGTTGGGGCTAAGTGAGGTAAGGAGAAAAGGAGAACATCTCATCGAACTGAAAAGTGGACATATCTTCTACTATCATGGGACAGATACTGGCAGAACTAGTGGTGGATTTATAATAAACAAGAAACTGAAGGTTGAAGTTGTAGAAGTTGAAAGTTCCTCTGATAGAGCTGCATGACTTGATATTCAACTCTAGAGAAGATACCAGTTGCAGATTATTCAAGCTTATGCACCCACCACAAGTCATCCTGAAGAAGAGATTGAAGAATTTTATGAGGCAATTCATCATCTAAATAATAAAGGCAAGCAGCACTTGAAGATCATTATGGGAGATTTCAATGCAAAAATAGGGCAAGAGCAACGGAACGAAACTTCAGTAGGTAAATTCGGTCATGGCAACAGAAACCAGCGTGGAAATACTCTCATAGAGTTTGCAGAGGCAGAAGTGTTTTTCATCATGAACTCCTTTTTCAAGAAAAAGCTGCAAAGGAAATGGACATGGAAGGATTCCAAACGATTGACAAGTGAAACTAATTTTATGTGTAACAAGAAATTTGTGATGGAAGACTGCAGTGTGCTGAACAAGTTCAACACAGGTAGTGACCATAGAATGGTAAGATGCACCTCAATGCTAAACTCTAGTATGGCAAGCTGATAAAACAAAGTGTATTGACATGACCAACCTTAAAAAACATCACAATACTTTCAAATTGGAACTGAAGAATAGATTCTCTGCTTTAGAAGGTCTAACGTCGGAAGAAGTGGACATCTCCGAAGTTAACAGAAAACTAACCAAGGTTCTTGTGGAATCGGCAACAAAAATAGCTGGTACTAAGAACAAGTTGCATATGAACAAATTATCAGAAAGAAAAAAATTCTGATGCAAAAAAAAAAAAAAAAAAAAAGAGAGATAAGGACAACTAAAGGAGATATGACTTCTACAGTGGAATATATAGAGCTATGCAAGACAGTACGAAAAAGTATTACTGAAGACGTAAGGAAATTCAACTGTGAACTAGTGAGGAAAGCAACTGAAAACAACCAAAGCCTGAAGAGAGCAAAGGGACATCTGAGTAAGGGAACAAAACAAATTATCGCTCTGAGAAAAGAAGATGGTTCTGTAACAAGAAATAGAGGCAAAATTTTGACAAGAGTGAAAGATTTCTACTCCAAATTATATGAAAGGAATGATGCATGTACTCCAGACATTACGAAAGGTACCAGTACAAGAGTTCTTCCAGTCCTTCCAGCAAAGTTGCACATGCAACGAAGAACATGAAACAAACAGGGAAAAACTCCAGGAGAAGATGGAATTACCGTGGGCATCATACAAGAAGCAAGTGGAGAAATCGAAACAGTACTCGCCGTAAATGTTCGGAACATCGTTGGGGAAACAAATTACAGTTACGGGAGAAACCTTTGCTACGTCCGATTTCCCTTCCATATTAAAGTTGAAATACAAATATTTACGAAATAAAATGAAATTTAACAACAATGCTAAGCAGAGGAAACATCGCGTGAAAAATAAAATTACGATTACGGAAGAAATCCTCACTGTTTCCGAAAGTTTTGAAAGACGAAATTTCCGTTTTCGAAAGTTGCAGGCGGAAAGCATCCTTCACCATTACCAATTGCCTCAAACTTTCTGTTCAATTATGCATCGATCTCGAGGATAACCCAAATTACGACGAAAAAGCAGAAATTCCTCGAAGCCGAAGATCACACGGAAATTTTTGCACCGTCGAATTTCCGTTTTCGGAAATTTCCCCTCCATTTTCAAAGTGAAATACAAAGATTTATGGAATAAAATTATGTATAACAACAATACTAGACAGAGGCAACATCGCAGGGAAACGAAATTACGATTACGGAAGAAATCTTTATGTCGTTCACTTCCGTTTTTTAAAGGCGAAATGCTGTCCTGATGCATATTTTTACGCAGTGGTAAAATTCTTCGATGCGTAGTTTTACGCATTTCCTGATGTGTGTTTTTGCGCGTTGATGTGTATTTTTACCTGTTGACGCGTACTTTACGCGCTTCACGACGTGTATACCTACGCATCGTGAAAAATTTTCGATGCATATTTTTACGCGTTGGTAAAATTTCGATGCGTAATTACGCATTTTGGCGAACTCTGCAACGAAGTCCAAGCATACTTTTCTGCAACGCAAGAAAAAACTTCAAAATATTAATTACTGACATGAATGGTCGACCGAAGATTAAAAACAAAACAAAAAAACTCTGATGCCAGGCAATGACACTCACGTTCTGCACCAAACGATTTTCAAGAGCTTGCTGCTGCACTGCGAAAGAGCTTCAGGCCGAACTCCGTCCACGTCCACCACCAAAGCGAGCTACACTCAACGTCCCCAGAATGTTGCATGCAGAGGAGGGAGGGTTTCGAGTACCAGCCGCTCGCGCTAAGATCCGAGCAGCTTCGAGAGGCAGAACTGGAAGTGAGCAGCATCGCAAGCATGATGGATCAACAAGTGGCCGCCGTCATGTTGGGAAGGGGAACAAGCAAAATAAAAATTAATAACTTCTGTTAATTTTCCGTTGAAAAATCACGGTTTTCCGTATTCCGTAGTACAAGAGCTTTTTCCGTAGGAACTACGGAGAATCCGTAGTTGTAGGCATCTCCACATATTGATGGCAAATCATGCATTTTGTGCATTTCATGCAAAATGGGTACCCAGGTTTCAACACTTTCTCAGCATAGTTTGTATAAGCATCTTATTTAATATAGCAATCCAGGGTCTCCAGGGTTGAAATGCATTTTATGCATTTGGATTGCTCTAATGATTACCAAATCACATACTGACACAATAGCAATATCATTAAGATATCTTCTCAATGTGCAAATGAAAATATGAACATTCATCATTAATCAATATAGCTTAATATTTCACACAACAGCAACTTAATCTATGATGAAAGAACATGAGATACTTACTTCAAAGGGCGCCCACCATAAATCACTCCATTATACTGAAGTGCACTGGCAACTGATGTTTGATCAGTGAACTCCACAAAAGCAAATCTGGTTGGCTGTGTTTCATCACCAGCCATCCTTACATATTTCACTTCACCAATCTGGTTGAAAAACTTCAATAATTGCTCTGCTGTAAGCTGAAAAATGAAAGCAGGAAATTATATAGTTAACACTCAATTCATGAATAAAATTACTTATTAAACAACTTAAAAAATCTTCAATGTGAAAATAATAAATACTATCATTCGAAAAGTATTTTTAAAAACTCTCAAAGTAAAAGGGACTTACAGTGGAATCCAAATTTCCAACATAAACTGTTCTGCGTATTTCCTCAACTTTCAGTGGATCCATGTTAGCTGGCAAAGGTGGGTACTGTGGAAGACCCAGAGCAGAAAGCCGTGGGTCCATAGTTTGTATGACTTGGGATGTCCCAACACCAGTCACCTACATCAAGTAAATTTCACATAATTCAAGAATACATAGGGTAAGTTCACTCTTATGAAAACTTACAAAAAAAACATCATTCTCACACTCAACAGAAATACACACATGCATTAATTATTATGAATAAAAACATTTTTTTAACTTTAGTTCTCGTTTTTTTCCAGATTAAATTATTTTTAGTAATATCAAAAACTAAGAATTATATTTTAATATTTTATTAAAATTTTGAAAACCACTGTGCAGATGCAGTTCCTAAGTTTTTCATCATTTTTAGAATATATGATGCATAGAACTTACTGATAATCATAATTTGCCTGTATGTGCCGACCTCAAAAAAATAAGTCAAATGCTCCAGGGGGAAAAAAGTGTTACTTGAAAGGGCCAGAAAATAAAACCAAAAAAATAAAGGTAAACTTTTTGAGGTTATAAATTTATTGTTTTCTCATTTATGTTTTTGTATTTCCTGTAATTACACCAATAATCTGTGTTACCATATGTTGTCTGCTCACCTGTGCACACTCTCTCAGCCTCTTTGATGTTACATGAAAGCATTCAATCTTTCCAAATATGGTATCATTCTCAACACTGACCATTTAAATTGCTCTTTGGCCAATGTGACATGGCATTATTTCTGGGGAAAAGGTCAGTCCTGTTTCAGCAAAGACACCATCCTACCTAGATCCTAACAATGTGTGCTTCTGCTTTAATTTTCTTGACATCTGACAAAATAAAGTTGCAACTGGATTTTGTGAATTTGATGTCATGACAGGAAATCCACAGTTCTGTGGCACATTAAGCATAAAGAAATGCACCTGCCTTTTAACCAGAAGGGAATGCATCATTTATAAACGATATTATCTCCAGTCTATGTACCCGTACGCATTCATGTATTTTTTTTTTTCAAACAGACCACATAGCATTTATACAATAAATTAATTCTTTTTTGCATTGAGCTACCTCCATCCCTTCCTGTCTGCCCATAGCAAGATTTTCTGCCTCTAATAAATACCTTCCTTGTTCATCAGGGGCCAATTTCACAAGTTCAATCCATTGTGCTCCAGGTCTACCTCGGTGTGCAGCCTGGTACTTCATGATTTAATACTTGTTTGGCCAATCTTCCATTTCCCATCCAACATACATGCCCATACCATTTACAAAAGTTTTCACTTTGTCCTTCACTGAAAAACTCAGTTCAAATGTGAGAACTAAAATTTTGAGAATTCAAGCTTTACCACAACAGTATCCATTGTGAATTTACATTCAAACTGACTTAATGAAGTAAGATTTACAAATTAGTTTGAAGTTTATTTTATTGAAAACAATTGCTTTTTCCAGATATTTTCATTATTCTACTTCCATTTGCATTGCTGTTTTGGGGTTTGTTTTAACACTGATTCTAAATTCAGTGTAGGGATGTGTCAGAAATTTGATATGCAAAAGTGAGTAATGCACACATTGAGCAAATAAGCAAATAAATTTACAATGGTACATTTTACAACACTAACTAACTTCATCTTACAAATGGCTAATTACAAAGCATATTCTGACTTCTGCAAATTCACTTGTATTGCTAGAATTGAAGTACCCCAAATAAGGTCAAAACAACGAAAGCACACATTGCAAGAAGAAATCTACCTCGAAAAGCGAGTGTAAGTCAGGAAGACACTTAGGATACCGAGCTACTTGCATTTACAAGATGCAGTGAAACCTACATTAACACATATCTCCAAACAATGGTAACCTCCGAGTTTTAGTTAGTACAGAACAACTGTAGTAGAATTAACACTGATGATGACATCTGAACAACAAAATCTTTACACAGAAGACAACAGACACCCCAGTCAGCTCCAAAAGAGATCTAACTGACACCTTGCCCTTTAGGATTTGATGAAGTTCCTTTGGAACTTCAACGAGAGGTGTATAAAGGTGGACACCGACACATATGTTTGAATGACATGTTTGAGTGCCACGCCAGCAAATGGAGTTTTGGCCTTAGACGGCATGTAGCGCGGAGTGAAGTTCTTCAACGCTTGCCTGAAATCCTCTTCACAAAACTCCCCCATTTGCTGACTTGTGTGCCTTTGGCCACCTTAAGATAGGGGCAAAGAATATTGCTAAAGAAACTGTGCCTCAGGCAGGATGGGTTGGGTTACAGCAGGTACAATGGTGTGCTTAAGTGAAAAGAAAGGAGTTAATGTTTAGTTCTGTGTGATGTGAGCTTCAGATAATGTGTATGTTGCAGTTGCCCCTGAGGGCTGCTGTTCTGTGGAATGTTGCCTGCTGGAGGTAGTATCTCTTGATTTGGTTTGTGTGGGTTCTGTTTCTGTTACACGGCACATGGCCAGCTAACAGTGCAGTTACCCTTTACTGTGTCTACCCCCCCCCCCTAGTGTAACCCTAACATCTAAGCCAAGTTTGTTATTTATCAACTTGAAGAAACAATACATGTATACTGATTTCTTTTCATATAACAAAGCTGATGAATGACTGCAACCTGTGCCCATGCATGTTTCTCATTGGTAACACAAAGCAAAGTATACATTACAGAAAAAACTCACACGAATTAACCTGCAAATGTGCATCACAGTGGTAATGTTTTGTGTTCTATTATTTTAACACTTCTCAAGAAAACGGGTCAAGCAATTTTGTCACACCAAAATTAATATTTGGACCAAAAATGCAGTTTTCAGGCACAATACTTATACAACATTAATGGATCAAAGCAATCAGCACTTTGAGTTTAGGTTTTCATGGTGAATTCACAGTGCCCCATATTATCATAGTGACTTCAAGTTTTATGGGAAACAGTAGAAAATACAGTACCTACATGCCAATACGTGGGCGGGCGTAGTGAGCGATTGGTTTGCCTCCTCGGGGCGCTCCTTGTTAACAATGGCACACCAACAGCAACTAGGGCCTCTGTGAATCTTGAGAGGTGCCAGCTAGTTCTGTGTGACATTGGCGAAAAGACCCCAATTCACTGGGTTTTGTTCCAGAATCCTTAGGTTGAATGACCAACTGGAACCCCCAGCTGTGGGCTAATTCCCCACACTGATGTACTTACCTGATTAAAAAGACAAAAACAAATCAATATCCGGACTCAAGTGTGGGATATGGTGGACCTACTACACTTGAGAAGGACGGTCCACCACGGAATCGACCTGGACTTTCTAAACGGCATATGAGAAAGAGATCTCAGCTGAGTGAATGTAAGATTGGTGTATGGAATACTAGAGGTATAAATAGCAAGATGAGTGAGGTGATTGAGGAGATGAATAAGTACAGACTGGATGTGCTGTGTGTAAGTGAAACCAAAAAGAAGGAAATCGGGGTAGAAGAAGTGAATAGCACAGTGAGTGTGTGGTCTGGAGTATTGGATAATGTGAGAGGACAGGCTGGTGTAGGTGTGATTTTAAGTGAAAAGATGAAGAGCAATTTTATTCACTATAGTTGTATAAGTGAGAGAATTCTCTGGATTCGTTTGAAAGTGAAACTTTGGAGAATTGTAATTGTTGTAGTGTATGCTCCTTGTGACTCTGAACCTTCTGATAAGAAGGAAGATTTCTGGAATAAGCAAAATGCTGTTTTGAGCCAGTTTGGTGCTAAAGAAAAAGTTATAATAGTAGGGGATTTCAATGCTAGAGTAGGTGTGCAGAATGCAATTTCTGACAATGTTCTGGGTAAGTTTAATGATCCTTGTGTGAATGATAATGGTGAAAGATTAATTGGAACTCTGCATTGAGAATGGTTTGTGTATCTAATACATTTTTCAACCACAAGTATATCCACACATACACTTGAGAAAATCGTACTCTTGGTCAAAAGAGTGTGATAGATTTTGTTGTCTACGATCAGCGTCTGAAACACTTAGTTGTTGACAGGTGCAGATGTTGGTTCTGATCCTTACTTGGTAGTGTCATGAGTGAAACTTAATGTTGGTTGGAGGAAAAGGAATAGGAAGAGACCCAGGATAGAAAGAATAAAGGTTGATAGGCTCCTTGAAGACCATCAGCGTTATTCTGACTTACTCAGAGAACGACTGAAAGAGCTGAAGTCTGGTGAGAGGGATGCAGAAAAGAAGTGGGAATGTTTTAAGAACAGTGTTGTCACTGCTGCTAAACAGGTCTGTGGCACTACAGTAGTGGGTAACAATACAGGTGATGCTTGGTGGAATAGTGAGATTGAAGAGGCAGTAAAGAGAAAGAAGGAAGCCTATTTGGGGGTGTTGCAAGATAGAGTCTCTGTGGATGAATATCGCTCAAAGAAGCGTGAAGCTGCTAAGCTGGTTCGCCAGAGTAAGAAGGCAAAAGATAGGAAGGAGAAGGTGGAAAGCCATGAACTGGCCTTTTGGAAAGATAAGAAGTCTTTCTGGAAGTACACGAGACTCAGGAAAAATAGGGGAAACAAAGTTGTAAGTTGTGTGAAGAATAGGATTGGGGAAATGATATGGGAGCCCAATGAGTTAAGTGAAAGATGGGGTGAATATTTCTGTGAGTTATTAGATCAGGAAAACAAAGATGATTCTGAGACAGATGCAGATGATGGCACAGTGAGGAATGGAAGCACAGGAGGGATCTCAAGAGAAGAAGTGTGTAAAGCTCTAAAATCTCTTCAGAGTGGCAAGGCTCCGGGAGTTGACAGCATAACTGCTGAGATGTTGAAATATGGTAGTGACTCTGTAATTGACTGGTTAACTGAAATTTGCCACTTGTTCTGGGAGTTAGGAATGGTCCCTCAGGATTGGAATGATGCTATTATTGTTCCATTGTATAAGGGAAAAGGTGATCAGACTGAATGCAAGAACTATCGTGATATTAGCCTACTAAGTGTGCCAGGGAAAGTGTTTGGAAAGGTTGTTACTGAAAAAGTATGGGGTCTTACATGAGAGAAAGTGTGGGATGTTCAGAGTGGTTTTATGCCTGGTAAAGGCTGCACTAACCAGATTTTTTGCATTACGCATGATGATTGAAAAGTATCTGGCTGTTGGTAAGAAAGTTTTTGCTGCCTTTATAGATTTAGAGAAAGCTTACGACTGAGTAAATAGGACATTTTTGTGGAAGGTATTGAATTATTATGGTGTTACTGGGAATCTACTTAATAGTGTAAAAGCCATGTATGCTGGTAGTAGAGCTTGTGTACGAGTGAATTGTGTTTTATCAAAATGATCTGCTATTGGTGCAGGAGTTAGACAAGGTTGTGTAATGTCACTATGGCAGTTTAATATATTTATGGACGCATGCATGCGTGATTCCAAAATATCTGATAGTGGTTTATGTCTTGGTGATATGTGTGTGCAGATTGCTGTATGCTGATGACACTGTCCTGTTGGCAGAGAGCAAAAGGGTCATTCCACGTGAAATCGTCAGATTTTGAATTAATTTTCCACCAACACATCTCTGATTCTTACATTTTTTTTAATGGGTAGCTACTCCCAACTTATGAAAACCCTGAAAGTTTCAATTTTTTATTTCCGATAGGTTAGAAGATATAAATTTTTAAATTTTGGTGCATGGCTGACATATTTTGCGTAAAAACGCAAATATCTCCGTTATTTAGAGTAAAAAGAAATACATAAATCATCATTCATTCTTTCTTAATTTTCACCAAGGAATACGTTGGTCAATGCACACGTTTCTATCTGCTTTAGTTTTTGAGTTATGAGCAATGAGAGAGCATTTCTTCAATGCTTAAAAAGGCAATGTAGTACAGCACTTAGAAAGCTACAGTTATTATTCTTTGCAAAGGAAGGTTTAATCTATCAAACGAAGAAAAACCCTTGGGCTTTTGCCTGAGAAAAGGATTTTTAAACATGGTGCATGGCCAGTGCATTGCCACGGTGACAGCGCAATCGGCGAAGCACGCTGCATCGTGGCCACTGCTGTGCAAAGAACGTCATTCCTCCCGCATGCAAGAAGCGATCCCACCCATCACCCCCATCGCACGGACTCATGTATTGTTGAACTCACGTTTTGAAGGAAAGGAATTCTTTATTTTAAAAAAGCAGGATTAGTTCATAAACAATGTTTATATTTCAATGTCTTACAACGCTGTGATCAACTTCCATGTCAGTTTTTGATTATATTTAATCAAATCAGACAAGAGGAAGTCGAGCTTCCGTGGAACACATTTTTGTCCGCCCGAACCCCTAACGAATTTGGCGATTATCATAAAATTTAACATCTACAGGTTTTACAGTGTTCGCAAGATTTTCCCGCGTTTTGTGTCATCACCTGAATCATTTCTTGAAATTGATGCAAAACCAAAACCAAAATTATTTGGGGGGGGGGGTATTGCTGCCAATGCTTTCACTCTAGACGAGAGATTGTGGTGAAGGTGAAATTTCTTTGGCTAATTTTGGGAATCGTCTTGTATTTTTTTTTTTATTCCGGCGAATATGTATGTATGTATGCATACATGGATAAAAAGTTCCGTCATGCTTAGTTTTCAGATTTAACATGCCGGCGATGAAATGAAGCCTCTCTCGTTTTTAGATGTTGTTTGTAGTGGGTTACTGCAAATGACCTGATGCTCCAGACTTTTTTGCGCACTTTGTCTGATCAACATCCCGCAAATTTATTGCTCCTCGTCAAGATATCCTTAAGTATAAACTTGCCGCCCCGGTGGCGCAATGGTCTAAGCGATGGCTTATGAATATGATCATTTGTCCAAATTGGGTCCGGATTTGAATCCTGTTGAGGCATGGATGTGGTAAACTGTCTTACGGTGCTGGCTCTTTCCCTTCCCTGGAACCAGTGGCCCCAAATTAGGAACGGACGACTGCTTATAGCCCACTGAGTTGCTCATGGTGGTCGTTAAACCACCAATAAAAATAAAATAAAAAATAAAAGTATAAACTTGCCATTCGCCGCAGGATGAAAAATGTTGACTAAAAAGTGTTAGGAAGATTTTATATGCGCACGCAAAATCTTCGATTATTTTCTGTGAAGGTAATATACTTTTTCTGTAGCGTGGAAACTAAATATGACCCGTGAGAAAATTTAACATTGCGAATAGTAACTTGCCAAAGAGATTTGTATCCATGGTTTCCATACTACATGCGCTGAATAAATACTATGTACAGTATTTACTTGAAAATTTTTTTTGACTAGGGATAACATTATCAGCGTCCAGTAAAGTTCACATGAACGGAATTTTTTTGCCAAAATTTCTGCCAAACACTTCACAGTGTGTGCCTTTTCTCCCATCACATTTAGCCGCCTCCCCCGTCCTTAATGGCACAACCAGTTATGAGCAGCTAGTATCGCCACCGCCCTGCGTTTGTTAACTTATTTGCCATTATGGTATGATGTTTTCTGTTCACCACAGATGTAGAACTGTTTATTTTCCTTAGAGACGATTTACTCTTTTTATCCGTGCCATGGCCAACACGCTTGCTTCTAGTTTTTTGTTTTGTTTTTCTCTTTCTTTTAAAGACAGGATAGCCCCAGACCTCGAATCCCTCAGATCCTAATTTACGACCTTTGGCAAACAGAGCACAAATTTCCAAGAGAGAAAGCACTGCAAGTGGAAAAGCTCCATAATGTATTTTCTTAGATCTCTTTTATTCTCTTGCGATTTGAAAGTTGCTGCCTAGTTTTTCAGCATCTTTGTGCATTGTTATTGTAGCATAAAGCGTTAAACAAAAAAAAAAAAAAAACTAATTCTCAATTCCAGAGACAGTTAAAGTAACTTGTCAATATGAGGATGATAACTGCGTTGCTATTGATAAAGGGAAACAGAAGCTCATAAAACAGAGTGGACAAATTATGATCGCTAAATAGAAACACCCATACTTGGTTTTCATGAATTCGTAATCAATAATTGCGATACATTGGGTATTACATTAACGAAAACGTACTCATACGTTCGAGGTCTGTTAATGTTTCTCATTATTTCTAAATTTATTGGCATGATTAATAAAAAATAATAATAATAATAACGGAAATAAATCCAATTGCTACCACTCTGACACCGGAATGTGATTATAGGAGGCATAAATTTTTTCATTCAGTGTAACCGTCAAACTGTATTTTCCTATTTTTGGGCTACACCACGAACAGTTAAACTGCATTTTTCTTATTTTAAGGTGCTGTGGTGCATTTTGTTTCATATGAGCTTCTGAGAGTTTCGTGAGCTCCCACCTGATGCGTAATCTTCAAATAAGCAACTGAAATAAAAAATAAATAAATAAAAGACAGGCAAGATGACAACTGCGAGATATACTCGTTCATTTAAATACCAGATCTACCAGGAAATAATCTATAACATTTTTTCTAACCCGACACTGAGCCTTGCTAACATCGCCATCTGTGATCGTCAAGTATCTGACGTTAACTAAAACGCAGTATATATCTCTTCTACCTCGCAAGAATAGGCACCGAGCTATATATCCCTGATTACTTTATTTCTCAAGCTGTCATTCCTTGATCATTTTCTCTTACGGCAGGCGTGGACAACTATACAATTTATTAATTCCTGAAATAGAACTATTTCATGTCTAAAAATTCTGTCGGATATTGCGTGAGCTGTAGAAATCATTAATCAATATTCCCAAAACTGTTTTCAACGTTAATTGCATAATTTGTATGCGTCAGTACTGTATATCGTTAAGCTATACGGGGAGAAAAAAGTTTATATTAGTTCTTCTTGTCTTTGATTGGTAAGAATACCAATATATTTCCGATGACTGTTGCATAATTTTTATGCGTTATTTGTGTGTAACCTTTTTCACGGTATAGCTGATATTGGTAAGCTGTACGGAGAAAATGGTTTATATTAGTTTTCCTTGTCGTTGAATGGCTAAGAATGTGGTGGATAGTATCTGACGAATTGGCGTGAAATGACCTTTTAGTAATATTTTACAGTTATATTATTTGAAATGCCTTTAAACATAACATTAATTCACTATCCTTCCTCCTTCAAGCATCACATCAAATTATCGTGCGATCTGACCAAAGCGTGCAATGGTATCTTGATCTGCAGCCCGTCCGAATGCAATCATCCACTCCCGCTGCCGTTTGGCTGGCTGGCAATGCTATTCGCCGCGCACGCTTTCACAGTGGCAAAATACGAGCCGTGCACCATATTTAAAAATTATTTTCTTAGTGCACACGCGAAAGCCCAAGGTTTTTTTTTCTTCATTTGTTAGACTAAACTTTTCTTTAAAAACAAAAAACAATTGCGATCTTCTACAATCTTCTAAGTGCTGTACTACATTGCTTTTTTACGTTTTGAAAAAAGGCTCTCCCGTTGCACGTAACTCAAAAACTAAAGAAGATAGAAATTCGTGCAATGCACCAATCGATTCCTTGGGGGAAATTACGAAGGAGTGGTGATTTTGGTACCCTTTTTTTTTTATCCAAACAATGGAGATATTTGCATTTTTACGCGATTCAGGCCCGCCATGCACCAGAATTCAAAAACTAATATCTTCTAATCTACAAGAAATAAAAAAATGAAACTTTCAGAACTTTCATACCTTGGGGTGATCTATTATGAAAAAAAAAAAATTAAAAAAAATCGTAAGAATCAGAGATGGTGTGGTGGATAGCATCTGACGATTTGGCTTGGAATGACCCAAAAGTGATTTGCAGAGTATGTTGTCTCAGATGTACGAAGTTTGCATGAAATTCAAACTGAGTATAAATAAGGGGAAAACCAATGGTAGCACTGAATGTAATGCAAGTATAAACGGCACTTTGATTGAACTGGTGAGTGAGTTTGTGTATTTAGGAAGCATGTTTGGCAGAGAGAACAAATTGGATGGTGAAATTAGTAGGCGAGTTAATTCTTGATTGAAAGTCATGGCTGCTCTGGGAGGTTTTCACAAGAATGATGGGTTCTCTAGAGAGTCCCGCATGGCTGTGTATGAAAGTGTAATTGTTCCTACTCTGATCTATGACAGTGAAACCTAGGTACTGCAGAAGAAACATAGAAGCCGTTTGTGTGCTGGAGAAATGCGTTACTTACAGGGTGTTTGTGGCAAGACACAGTCTGACTGTGTGAGGAATGAAAATGTGTTGCAGTTGTGTGATGTGAATCAAAATGTTGTCAGCAAGGTGGAGACCAATATGCTTTGATGGTTTTGCCATGTGAAAGAGTGAGTGATGAGATGCTTACTAAGAAAATCTTTTTAGCCCTAGTGGCAGGAAGGAAAAACAGAGGAAGGCCAAGGAAGACATGGGTGGATCAGATTCAGGAGTGTCTGCATGAGAAAAAGATTATGAGTATGAAGTATAAAAGATCTTGTGTACGGCGTGTAATGAAAATCAGTGAAGCCCGAGTTGTATACCAAGATCGCTGTAAATGGAGAAGTTTGATACGACAACAGTAAGTAAAAATATCTGGTAGTTTGTATTTCTTTTTGGAGCTAACCTCTGAATCTCAGAGAACAGCTTAGTGTTATGTATGTATGTATGTATGTATGTATGTATGTATGTATGTATGCAAAAGTCATGAAGGTCATACATGCCAATAATGATATTTCTACATGCTTTTTGTGGAATTGTCAAGAATTATTTCTTCAAGGGATTGGCTTCCCATTGGTATCTATGAATTTTTAAAATATTTTTTGAGTCATGAACAAGTTTTTAAATAGAACAATTGATTTCTGGAAGTATTAACGGACAATCATATAATGGTCGCTGTAATATCTTTAACCATATTTATTACGTGATATCATATTTTCTTTTGAACAACATTATGCTATTGCTCAAAAATTGCTGTTATACACATTGTAAGTGATAATGCTATTTGGTACTGGATACATTTCATATAACTATTGCGTAATAGAATAATATATTGGGTATATAAATAAGTTTTGAGGGATTTGAGGTGAACAAAACACGTTGTTGGAGAACAAAAACAATATTTTAATATTAATCGAAGTATGCTTCCTCTGAAGCTACAACTTTACCCCATCTTCGGGCAGTGAACAAATGCCCGAAGGAAGAATTCCGGTTCCTTGGAAGAGATCCAGTTGTCCAGCCAATTTTTGATGTCTTCATAAGAACTAAACCGTTCTCCAGAAAATGCTGACTGTATCGACCGGAACAAATGGTAATCCGATGGCGTAATATCTGGAGAATATGGCGGGTGGGGTAGAACTTCCCAGTCGGATCGGATCCTTCTAAGTACTTTTTCACAGGACAAGAAACATGTGGTCCTGCGTTGTCATGCTGTAAGATGACTTTATTGTGTCTATTCTCCCATTCCGGCCGTTTTTGCGTGAGAGCTCGTTTTAAACGCATTAATTGGGTTTGATACCGATCACCAGTAATAGTTTCTGACGGTTTCAGCAGTTTATAGTGGATCACACCCTTCTGGTCCCACCAGATACACAACATTACCTTTGAACCATGAATATTGCGTTTTGGCATTCAAGGACCTGGTTCACTTGGCTTCACCCATTCTTTCTGCCATTTAGGGTTATCGTACCATATCCATTTCTCGTCAGCAGGAATAATACGATGCAAAAAAACTTTCCTTTTTGTCTTTGAAGCAGCAATTCACAAATGGTTTTTCGACGTTCAAGGTCTCTTTCCCACAAAGCATGTGGAACCCAATTCCCTTCTTTTTGCACCATTCCCATGGCAGCTAAACGTTGTGAAATGCATGGTTGACTAACATTTAATGCTGCTGCTAGTTGTTTTTGGGTCTGGCATGTATCCTCGTCAAGTAAAGCTTCCAATTCGGAATAAGCAACTTTTTTGGGTGGTCCACAACGTTCTTTATCACTAACATCGAAAACGTTCCTTTTGAATCGTCTAAACCAATACTCACATGTTTTTATGGATGGGGAATCTTCACCATAGATTTCTCACATTAAGCGACAGCTGTCGGCAGCACTTTTCTTGACAATAAAGTAATGCACTAACACTTCCCGCAAATGCTGTTTTGTTGGGACGAAAGTTGCCATTTTCCATCGAGTAAAACAAATACGTCTTCGCACCTCAATCGAACGTCGTATACTGACTCTGACGTCTCGTACTGCGATAGCGCAGTGTTGCTACCTTAAAATACATGCGAGCAGTAATAAGTACGACACCGAACGGAAATTTCTCAAAACTTTAAAAGTTAATTATTTAGATAATTAACTCATAAGATAATATTTTAGGTTGTCATGTTTATTCATGCACTTGGTTTAATGTATTAAGAATTTTTCATTTCTTGCTTTCTCAAAAAATATATCCAACTACCTGTCTTATGCGATCCGGTGCGTAAATGGCATCCTTTGTTGATTTAGACAAGCTACGTTCTGAAAATATTGATTTATCTTTCACTTCTTTTTGATCCATAGTTCAACTGGTTCATTGAACGTTCATGTCAAAACATTTGGTTTCTTTAATCATAATTCTTTTTCTTCTTAAAGTCCGATTGTCCTTGTCATTCAATCCAGCGCATAAACGCCACTCCTTGATGACTCCGATGTTCCATATTCCACAAAGTTTTTACCAAAATCGATGATTAGCATTTATAAAATGGAGTCCACCTCACAAAACCATGTAATAGCAATTTGAAGCTAAGGAATTGTAACAGTCCTATTAAAGTACTTAAAATTGTTAAAAATAGTTGAAACAAGCACATTTTACATCCAGCTACCATACGTTACCAGACTAGTTTCAACAGCATATTTCCGCTGTCATCTTCAGTGGTTGTATATGCCGACTTTGGGGCCTGCTGTACTACTTGCAATGTCGTTTATCTTCACAAATTCCTCTTAAAATGTTTTTGTTGGCATACGTGATCTTTTGTCATTGCACGTTTCTTGTACGTGCTTTTTCGCGTTACTTCTCATTTGCGCCTTTTTAAGTGTCCATCTCAGAAATGTTTTAGATTTTCGTAAAACTTTTGTTCTTTTATGTTGTATTCTTATTTTTGTTTTTTCTCATATTCCTTTTTGTTTATAATTATTTTGTTCTATTAAATATTTCCATGGGTGAGCCAGTTCATATGGTGGAGATGTGTTACAGTTTTTGTCTTTAGTTTTTTCAATGACCATGGATTCTGATAATAAGATTTGTTTATGGTTTTTATGTGATGTTAATATTTTAGAGTTTTCCCAGTCTGGAATAAATTGATGTTGGTTGCAATATTGAATTAATGCCATTTTTTTCTTCTTTTTGATTCAATTATTATGGTGTTCTCGCAACCTTGCTGAAAAATGTCTTTTAGTGCTACCTATATAGCATTTATGATATTCTCCATTATTCGGGTCAATTGTAGGGATCTTATAAACACCCGCTGTTTGCACCATAGATTATTTTTATTCCCATTAGATGTTAACATATTAGCGTTACTCATGACTTTTATACCGATATCCAGTTTATGCCTTTTGCATTCATTTTTTATGATGTCAGTGATCGGATTTATGCATGGTAAACTGCCAATATATTGTAATTCGTTTTTATTTGGCTCATTTTTAGTTTCATCTTGCTGTTTGATTTTTATATACATGTTATGCTGTCAATTAGACTTTTAGAGTATCCGAATTGTACTGCAATCTGCTTTATCCATTTGATTTCTTACAGAAAGCATTCCGATCATTTATTAGAAGAGCATATACTCATACATCCTACTAGGAAAGCGTTTCTTGAAGAAATTAAATGGATAAAGCAGATTGTAGTACAATTTGGATACTCTAAAAGTCAAATTGACAACATGAATACAAAAATCAAACAGCAAGTTGAAACTAACAATGAGTCAAATAAAAATGAATTACAATATACTGGCAGTTTACCATACATAAATCTGATCACTGACATAATAAAAAAAGAAAGCAAAATGCATAAACTGGATATCGGTATAAAAGTCACGAGTAACGCTAATATGTTAACATCTAATGGGAATAAATATAATCTATGGTGCAAACAGCAGGAGTTTATAAGATCCCTTCAATTGACCCAAATAATGGAGAATATCATAAATGCTATATAGGTAGCACTAAAAGACATTTTTCAGCAAGGTTGCAAAACACCATAATAATTGGATCAAAAAAAGAAAAAACGGCATTGTTTCAATATTGCAACCAACATCAACTTATTCCAGACTGGGAAAACTCTAAAATGTTAACATCACAGAAAAACCATAAACAAATCTATCAGAATCCATGGCCATCGAAAAAACTAAAGACAAAAACTGTAACACATCTGCACCATATGAACTGGCTTACCGATGGAAATATTTAATAGAACAAAATAATTATAAACAACTGAAAAGGAATATGAGAAAAAACAAAAATAAGAATACAACATAAAAGAACAAAAGTTTTGTGAAAATCTAAACAATTCTGAGATGGACACTTAAAAAGGCGCAAATGAAAAAGAATTATGATTAAAGAAACCAAATGTTTCGACATGAACGTTCAACGAACTATTTGAACTTTGGATCAAAAAGAAGTGAAAGATAAATCAATATTTTCAGAACGTAGCTTGTCTAAATCAACAAAGGATGCCATTTACGCACCGGATCGGATAAAACAGGTAGTTGGATATATTTTTTGAGAAAGCAAGAAAAGAAAAATTCTGAATACATAAACCAAGTGCATGAATAAAAATGATAACCTAAAACATTATCTTATGAGTTAATTATTTAGAAAATTATACTATATTATTCTATTATGCAATAGTTATATGAAATGTATCCAGTACCAAATAAACATTATAACTTACAACATGTATAACAGTAATTTTTGAGCAATAACATGTTGTTCGAAAGAAAAGAAAAGTATTAACGGATACGATACAGATGTATATGTATTTTAGTACTTTTGTTGTGCAATACTGATTTGAAAAGAACATGGGCACTGTTTTAACTAAACATTACAAAAGGGATTTGCACATAAACTTGCTTTGTAGAATTTCTAATGAAAATAATTCAAAGATTTGGAAAACCATTTTCAATGAAATCAATACAGAACAAACGCAATACAAGTTTGTGTCTTATATTTTAATTGGTTGTTCTTGCTGCTTTATACTTTTTTTTCTCTGTATTTCTAGGAGATGCCTGGAATTTGTGCAAGCCACAACATTTTTTTTATTGTCCTCAATATCAGCTGGAAACAATAATAGTTTTAAAGACATTTTGTATTTTTAAACATACATATATACATTTGAAGTTCAAGAGTCATTTACACAGGTGAAACAATACCCTGTTTTTAGTATCCCAAAAAATAGCTACTAAACCTATAGATAACATTAAGTCCCTGGAAAAGATTGTCTGCAACTGATCTACCACCAAATGAAATTACAAATTACAGCATTCTTGTCACACAAACTGAGTAATGTTTCATTTTCTTTTCCAGACAGGCAATCTTTAATACTTCTGACTTCACTTAAATTTAGCATGCCAAAAGAAGGCATGATGCTAAGCAGACCAAAACTAATGTTTGTAGGGTATAACTTTTATCTGTCCTTCAACTACCAGTTTGTAGCCATGATATTACCTATGCATCTGATTTTGACAATTATTTTTCAATTCCATACCTGAGACCGAGAGAATGAAGACCCTTGCATTTCCCACCTTTCACAAGGCACATTTTTTCCATTCAGTGATTTGCATTATACTTAGTACAGAACTCTTAGAAGCTGAACAGGAAAATGCTTTATGCACTGGATATCTGGAACCACACAGAAATTTTCACGTAATTTTCTACTTTGCACAGTTCAGTTTTTTCAGCATGTGACATACCAGGGTGAACCAAAAGTTCATCCTATTTTGAGTTACACATAATGTTGGGCCACTATTCATACGTGAAGTGCGCCAGCATTGAATGCACACTGTGATCATATACACGCTTGAGTCACATTATTGTGACCACCAACTAATATCCAGAGTAACCGCCATGTGCAGCGTGGACAGCAGCTAGATGGGCTGGGAGTGACTCAATAAGGTGCTGGAAGGTGTTCACAGGTATGTGGAGCCATGCTAACTGCAGTGAATGTGACAGCTGCTGGAGGGTACGTGGCAGAGGATACATAGAGCAAACAACACGATCGAGGTGGTCCCACAGATGCTCAATTGGGTTTAAGCCTGGGGAATTAGGGGGCCACGGAAGTACTTTTAAGTTTTCATCATGCTCTTCCAACCACTCTCAGACATTTCTAGCTGCGTGACACGTCACATTGTCTTGCTGGAAGATCCCATCCACCCCAAGGAATACGATCAGCATGTATGGGTGTACGTGGTCTGCAAGGATGGATTCATAACAAATTCAGTCCATAGTGCCTTCCAGAGGTATGACTGGACCCAGAGAATGCCACGAACCATTCCCCAGACCATAATGCTGCCCCCCCCAACTTGTGTTCTTCCAGCAATGGTTGAAGAGTGTTTGTTACGCCAACGTCCATCCTTTCGATGAAGCACAAAACGTGACTCATTGGAAAAGGCAAACCGTTGCCAATCAGCGGAGGTCCAATTCCGATACTGCCGTGCAAATGTAAGCCTTTTCTGCCGACGCATCTTTGTCAGCATAGGCACAGTGAACATCCGTCTGCATCGGAGCCCCAAACGCAGCAGGGTTCGCTGAACTGTTGTTTTAGACACACTTCCGGTAGCCCTCTGGTTCATTTGGCCAGTGAGTTACTTCACTGTAGCGTGTCGATCGGTCCTCACGCACCTTCGCAGCAGACGTTCACCCCTCACATCAATGGCACGGGGGCTCCGCAGTTTCCACATCGCTTATTCGCAATGGTGCCATTTCTCCAATCATGATACACTTTAACCACGGCAGTACTCGAACAGTTAGCAAACTACGCCGTTTCAGAAATACTGCCACCCTTGGCCCGAAAGCCGATAATCATCCCCTTTTGCAAATCACTCCTTTTATCCATGACAGAAACAAGTTATATGTTTTCAGAATGCCTACAGCACACCTTATATACCCTCCAAGCCAGCGCACAACATGTACCTTCTTTCATTGGCTACGCACTGTTGACCTCTGTCAAAAGTAGGAGGTGGTAACAATAATGTGACTCGACTGTGTACACATGGCATGGAGCCACACTACATTATCAGGTGAGCAAAGAATGGAGATCAATAAATATGCTGTTCGACTGCCCCGCCATTTTTGAAAAGAGTTAAACGTGACAGCAGCAAGAAACCATTGAAGGTGAGGAAACAGTAGACAGCAGCACTGCACGAAAATGGTTCTGGTGTTTTAATCCTGGGAGGGGAGGAGGCACTAGTCCCAAAGACAGGTTGAGGTCATTATGCCCACCAATGACTACCAACTGACACCCTGGTTGAAGCTGCAACAGTGACTCCGGTTCCAGTACATGACAATTGGCAACTGAAATGGCATCTTCCCAATCCACCGTCATTCGCCATCTGAACCAGCTTGGTTTCTCCTCCAGGCACCATTGAATGGTTCCCCATGCACTGACACCCCAGCTGGCGGAACGAACAATGTGCCACACTCTGTCGCAGATTGTTGTCAAATCGACAGGACAATAGGTTTTGGCATCGTATAGTCACAGGTGGTGAAAAGTGTGTACTCCTACGTTATTCAACCACTGAGAACCAGAGGCTGAGGCCATGTTAGAAAGCACAGCCAGTGGTGTAAAGAGGACGTTTGAGTGGAAATTCATAATGTACGTTTAGTGGCAACGTGATGGCTCTGTGTAATGGAAACTCATGCGAGATGGTTGGGAACCTTTATGCCAAACAACTGCAGCAGGCCTATGATGCTCTGTACCAAAGCTCATCAACAGGAAGCAGGCATTATTGCACAAGTGGATAATACCCCAAGCCACACCTCCAGAGTGGTCTATCCAAAACCATATGAACTGGAAGGTGTTGAGGTCCTATTACATTCTTCATACAGCTTTCAAGCTTGCTCCATCTGACTACTACCTGTTTCACTCCATGGCCCATTTTCTACAAGGACGGCACTTCACTTCAGCAGTGGATGTGGAATCTGGCAACATCAAGTTTCTGTTTTAAAACCTGCCAAGTGATACTTACGTGAGATTACAGGCAAAGGGCTAATAGGAAACAATGGCATGTACTTTGCAAAATGAGACGAATGCTTTCTCGCACTGTTACACCTTTCGGCTACAAACGGGATGAACTTCTGACTAACCCTGGTAAGTATGTACATAGGTGGTTTGGAAAGTTACTTCTGTTAATTTGTAGCAGCACGGTGAGGAGCAAGGATGGAGTCGCACATGAGCAACAGTGTGAAGTAATTTCAGAAGCTTTCCAGTAGTCCCTTCAGTTACTGCTAATGTTGATTCACGTCGCATACCGAGTGATTTAAGATGAACACTATTGGGTTGGTGTGAATGAAATGTCCTGCAAAGGACCAATACACGTGGACGGAGAGAACAGCAAATTAGGACAACTTACCTAGGCAAGATAATCCCCCTCGGCATCGACACATAGTTGCCATCTGTCCGGTAAGGCCATGATCCCAGAACGAAAAAAGTCTTGTGGCTGGGACCTGAAGAAGTCATGAACTGCACGTTGAACCTTGTTGTCTGTTGTGAACTGTTTCCCAGACAGGAAGTGTTCCAGGCGATGAAACAGATGATAGTCTGTCGGAGACAAGTCCGGGAAATAGGCAGGATGAGACAGTGCTTCATAGCCCAAGGCACTTAGTGTCAGCATCCTTCGTTGTGCGACATGAGGGCAAGCGTGGTCCTGGAGCAGAAGAATAGCAAGTCTGTTGACCAAAGCTGGCTGTTTATGTAGCAATTTCCGGTGCATCTGGTGTAATTCAGCACAATAACGTTCTGCAGTGATGGTTTAGCCTCTTGCCAAGAAACTCCAATTAATTATCCCGGCTGTGTACCACCAGACAAGGAGCATCATCTTCTCGGAGTGTACAGATGGCTTAGGATGCTGTGCCTTGTTTAACCATTGTGCAGATCATTTCCAATTATCATAGAGGACCCACTTCTTGTCGCAGGTGACAATTCGATGCAGTAGAGGTTCCTGTTTATTCCTGGCAAGCAGCGACATGCAGACTTCCAAACGCCTAGTCTTGTTGGCAGTTGTCAACTCATGTGGCAGCCACACGCCGAACAACGGTCGTGTGGTGGACACCTACCTCTGCCGCTATCTCACGACAAGTTTTTCGGGGTCTGCTTCAACCACACGTAACAGAACATAATCAAAAACAGCAACAGGGCTGTGATCACGTGCTTTGCTTTGCAGGACCGTAGCACCGCTTCAAAACTTCACAAACCATCGCCGAACAGTTTGTTCATTGGCTGTATTCTCCCCAAATGCTTTGTTAATGTTTCGAGCGGCAATTCCTGCAGAATGGTCCAGTTTAAATTCATACAGGAAGATGACTCTTGAATCCAGTGTCTGCATGTTTCCTCTGCAAGCCACATTACATCCAAACAAACCACGCCTGAACCTTGTTCTTCACACACATGCCAGCTATTTATAGTAACTCTGTGATGTAATACCCACAACACCTGTGGGTGGTTCCATTCCACTGAGGTAGGAACTTGTCTCCACTGCTGGTTTGTGCCGGACATTTCATTCGCACCAACCCAATTTAATCAGTACCCTGGCAGCTATGAGAAAGCTTATGGCAACTGCATTTTGGGACCAGAAAGGAATGCTGCTTGTTGATTTCATGGCAGAAGAAATCACTATTACCATAGAAGCCATTGTGTAACACTAAAAAAAAACCTAAGGAGAACCATTTAAAACAAAAGGTACCATATTCAGACTTCTGGCATGGTTATCCTGCACGACAATGTGTGACCTCATACAGGTGCTTGCATTTGAGGACTGTAGGAACATTACATGGACATACATACATACATATCACTAAGCTGTTTTCTGAGATTCAGAGGTTATATCCTCAAAGAAAGTCCATCTGCTAGATTAAAGTTTAAAACCGATAGAACTAGACTTTACTTACTGTTGATGTATCAAATGTCTCTACAGCAACCTTGGAACACAATGTGTGAAGCTCAATGTCATCAAGCTTCACTGACATCCATTACACATCTCACACAACACCTTTTGTACTTCACACTCATTACCTTTTTCTCATGCAGACATACCTCAATCTGGTCCTTCCATGATTTCCTTGGCCTTCCTTTATCTATCTTTCCTGCCTCTTGTGCTGAATAAATTCTCTTAGTAAGCATCTTCCCACTCATTCTTTCAATGTTGTCAAATTAGAATTATATAATCACATGCCATACAAGCCTAACCTTGGTCCAAGCAACCACCACCTTTTTGGACACCTTAGTGGAGCTCACAGGTAGTCGATATTTCTGACGAGGGAATTAAAAATTAGCCCATTCAATGACATGACAAATGCTTCATTTCAGATGGCGACTATGTAGAAAAGTAAAGTAGCATACGTAAGTAGATATTTTTATATGTATAATTTTTTTTTGTTATATTTTTGGTATTTTTAATAGCCCACTAGTAGTTACTTTCCAAACCACCCTTATATTTCTGCACAGTAAAGTAAATATAGTTTGTACTGGGCACACTTCTACTTCTGAAAGCAGTAACAGAAAAACTTTTCTGTTGAACAGCTGCAATCATGATAAAATTTTCCATACATTTTCCCTTTTTCTCATGCAAAATTTTCCTCCTTTTAGATGGTTAAAATTATTTTGCATATGATAGCTCCAGAGCACAAACTAAAAAAATAAAATAAAATTTCAATATCACATACATACATACATACATACATACCAATAAGCTGTTCTCTAAAATTCAGAGGTTAGCTCCCCCAAATGAAGACCATTTGCCAAATTAAAGTTCCTGGTGGTAGATTTTACTTTCTCTGTTGATGTATCAAATGTCTTCAGTTATAGCAATGTTCTCTCAAGCTTCACTGACATCCATCACAAGTCTCACACAAGACCTTTTATACATCACACTCATTATCTTTTTCTTGTGCAGGTAATACCACGATTCACTTTGGGCTTCCTCTGCCCTTCTTTCCTGTCACTTAAGCCAAATTTCTCTTAGTCAACATCTTATCATTCATAATTTCAACATGGCCAAACCATGTCAAAATAGTTGCCTCCACCCTAGTAACAATATTTTGCCTCACATTAAGATCTGCAACACATCTTTTTCTCACATGATCAGAATGTGTCTTATCACCCCCATCATTCACCGCAAGTAAAGCGTGTCTCCAGCAAACAAATGACTCCTGTGTCTGTTATGCAGTACCCAGGTTTCACTACCATATATGATAGTAGGTAGAATCACACTTTCATATACAGCCATCAGGACTTTTTAGGGAACTCATCGGTGCTTCTGTGGTCCTCTCTAAAGCAGCTATGGCTTTCAAAGCTGAATTACTCTGGCAACTGATTTCACCACTTAATTTGTTTTACCAGTCAAGCATGCTTCCCGAACACACAGACTCATTCAGCTGGTCTTGGTAATATTTAGATCATGCATTCGATATGAGTTTGTTGCTCCAAAACCATAACTTTGTGTTTTCACTTATTTATAATCCTTTTAAATGTGTCTCACAAACTTAGTACAACTGGGACAGCATACTCTGCCACTCACTTGTCTTCTGGCAGGAGGACTGTGTTATCAGTAAACAGCAACCTGCACACCCAGGAATTTCCAAGACATAAACCACTATTATCTATTTTGGCATCACACTTGCATGCATCCATAAAAATATTACATAACCATGGTGACATTACACAACTCTGACTCATGCACCAACAGGAAACCATTTCACTAAAACACCATTCACACATACTCATGCTCTACTGGCGGTACACATAGCTTTCACACATTCAAGCAGATTCTCAGTTATACCATAATTATTCAGGACCTTATGCAGAAGCATCTTCCTTACTTGGTCATAAGCTTTCTCCAAATCTACATGCATACATACATATCACTAAGCTGTTTGCTGATATTTAAAGGTTAGCTCCTCAAAGAAAGAGGAGCTAATCTCCTAATATCTGTTGGTGTATCAAATGTCTCCATTTACAGCGATCTCAGCACACAGCTCAAGCTTCACCCACATCCAGAAGATTATGAGTATGAAGTACAAAAAGTTTTGAAGTATGAAGTACAAAAGTTTTTGAGTATGAAGTACAAAAAGTTTTGTGTTGCACACAAAACTTTTTGTACTTCATACTCATAATCTTTTTCTCATGCTGACACTCCTGAATCTGATCCACCCATGTCTTCCTTGGCCTTCCTCTGTTTTTCCTTCCTGCCACTAGGGCTAAAAAGATTTTCTTAGTAAGCATCTCATCACTCATTCTTTCAACATGGACAAACCACCTAAGAATATTAGTCTCTTCTTTAGTAACAACATTTTGCCTCACACTACAAAACTGCAACCCATCTTCATTCCTCACCACCTGATCAGAGCATGTCCTGCCACCCCCATATACGTAACACAACTCTCCAGCACACAAACGACTCTGATGTCTCTTCTGTAGTACCCAGGCTTCACTGCCATACATCAGAGTAGGAACAATTACACTTTCATACACAGCCATGCGGGACTCTCTTGAGAACCCATCATTCCTGTGAAATCGTCCTAAAGCATTCTCCAAATCTACAGAGACAGCAAAAACTTTCTTACCAACAGATACCTTTCAACCATCATATCTAATGTAAAAAGATTTGGTTAGTGTAGTCTTTACCTTGTACATCTCTTATCTTCGCTGATGTCAAGCCACTGTGTACCTCATCAATAATGACCTTTCCAAACAACTTTCTCCTGTACACTCAGTTAGCTAATCCCACAATAGTACTTACATTCAGTTGAATGTTTTTCCTTATACAAAGGGACAATGATAGCTTCCCTCTTATCCTAAATGACTATTATGAGCTCCCAATACAACTGACAAATTTCATTTAAACAGTTAATGACATAATTAACTTCAAAATGTGGCCAACCAGTTTGTTAAGAGATTTTATACTTTCACAAACCTTTTCTCTTGAAATTTCCATTGTGCTTGCTTCGCTCGCTGTGGCACCATCTGCTTCTACCATGAAACCATCTTTGCTTTCGTGTTCTAATAACCATACATGAGACTGACGAAGAAGAAAAAACAAACAAAAAAAGCTGAACTTTTGAAGCGAGTGAAAAATCGAAACGCTCGATGAAAAAGTGTGAACATAATGCAGCATGAGCAAGATGGAATTGTTCACTAATTTATTTATATAAATATTAAACTGGAGCACATCACTACATTCACAATATAAAATTACTGAATTCCAAACGAAATAAAATGATTTTAAAAGACATTGCTTCAAACACATATTTTTTTTTTTTTTTTTTTTTGTTGTACTTGTTCGCACATCTACTCCAAGTTTCCTCTGGTGCGTAAGCCTTTATTTCTTTTCAGTCCGTTCCACAGACATATTTGTCTTTCATTGACTCTGCAGTTGCACAGCATTCACTGCTAAATTTCTCTTTCTGCATATTTTTTTCATTCTCATTTTGTTTTCTTGCTTTTTTTTTTTTTTTTTTTAGTGTCCACAAACTTTAGCAAAGTTGGAACCACACAACTGCTTCTCCCAAATAATCCATTTCACTGAAGAACTGAACCACAGACTTGCCCAGTGTTTAAATTCGTAGTTCACAGTCTGTATACCCAAATAAGGTTTTGATGTTTATTCTTTCTGTCCTTATGATTAAAACTTCATCCATCGTACTAAAAGAACTTTCCATCTGATGGCAATGAATGCATAATACAAAACTGGCTTCACTATTTTAGATAAATGATGTAACTTTGAAGGATGAATACTTTTGAACACCGTGCACCAACTCTTACAAATTTTCCAACTCCGTCACTTGTTTTCAGAAATTTCCCCTACCTTAAGCTGAAATGCATACATTGGGGGGGGGGGGGGGTTAACATTTAAACATTTAATAACAATACAGGCCAGTGGAAATGAAATGTTGTGGGAGTTGGGAGTTGGGTGGGGTGGGGGTGTGTGTGTGTGTGGAGAGATTACAGGAGAAATCTTTGCTTTGTCTAACTTCCATTTTTTGGAAACATTTTCTTAATTTTTAAGCAGAAATACCAATGTTTATGAAATAAAATGATATTTAACAACAATACAGAGCAGAAGAACATAGCGAGAAACAGAATTTAAGATTATAAGGAATTTTTTGCTCAATCTAACTTCTGTTTTTCGAAGCAGCACAGTGTCTACTAACCAGCTGATTTTTCTGTCATCTACCTTCTTAAAGATACACTGTTCTCCACTTAGCTAATTTTCTATCATCTTCCCAAGTTTCTTACTCATCATGTTTGAATATACTTCAAGATGAAAACCGATTAATGAGATGCTATGACATTTACAGTTCCTCCTGTACTCTTTCTTGTATTAAGTGGTCAAAGTCAATAAATGATATACATTACTGTTGATTCATATTTAACTTTTCAAGAAGCTACCTCATTACAAATATATATTATTCTAGCATCTTCCACCCTTTCTGAAAACACTATCCTTCACAAAAATTACTCCTTGCACTTAAGTAAACTTTTCAAGAAAGGTTAATTAAGGAGATACCACAACAGTTACTGCCATTCACTCTCTTGTAAATTGGCAAAAAAAGGTGTACTTCTGCCAACCCTCAGAATCTCAACCTTTACGTATAACAGATGATCAAAGTTGAAATGTGAACTATTGTTATAGGCAAGTCATTTAACCATCCAAGTGGTGAAACACACATGCCCAATGAAATACGAAGTCTCTCAGTATAGATATTTACACACCAGGGCTTGAAAATTATATTGCCCTACATGCCAGGGCATGTAAAAAACCTTACTCTTTGCAGGACAAAAAGTTGTAAGAAAGTATTTTTTTTATTTCCCAGTCAATTTTCTTACTATTCGGAGGTTTCCTGAGTAGTAACAAGTATTTTGTCTTATTTAACAAAATGAATAGGGCGTTTTGAGAAATTAAATGTCAAAATGGATGATCTTGAAAACTAAATTGCCCATAATGATTGGGTGATATTTCAAAAGAAAGCTTATGTAATAAGCTTTCAAAATGGCCTAATATGAGCTATGCTGACCAGTTAGGTCAACAGTTATTGTCATTTGGATATGCATAGTAGGCACAAAAATTTCAAAGTCCTGTAACTTATAAAAGTAGAAAGCTGAAATTTTTTGCACAATATTCTTTCTCTACAAAGCCTGCAAGTTCATCAAGTTTCACGAAAATCAAAAGGGTTCTGATAAAAAGTGTTACTCGTCTGATTGTGCAGCGTTCTGACATGGAATGATCCATCGGTTAAGTTCACATTTTACTGCTGGGTGCAATTTATGAAATATAGTGAAACAAACTAGAGTTCACATTTCAGTGTTGCAAGGCAATTTATGAAATGCAGTAAATTATATGCGAGTTTAAATTTCACTGTTGAAGGGCAATTTACGAAATGCAGTCAAATATAGGCAAGTTCAGATTTCATTGCTGGAAGGCAATTTACGAAATGCAGTAAAAGTACCTTGTTTCTTATGTTGTTTCTGAAATGTTTAGACAAAATAGTACAGAATGTGTGAATTTGGGCAGGTAAAATTTTGGTTTGGCATGTGGTTTTTGAATTATATGCCCAATTGTGCATGTTATTTTGAAAATTTTCTAGCCTTGATATATGCAAATATAAGCAACAAATAGTAGTTGAGGACTGGTGACAAAACCACAGAAACACGCAGGTAAAGAAGTCATACAAAAGTACACAATGCATAGTTATAGTTTCTCGCACAGCAGGAATTTATTGAAGATGTAACCTTTACGATGTACAGCAGCTGTAAAAGTCAACGAGTGCTTGAAAATAGCAATGTCTTTTAAATGGTGCACGGATAGTAGTTCACTGCTGGGCAAAGCAACATTGTCAGTGATCTGGCAACCTAACAGAAGCTAACGCTATGGCACACGCCAACGGTCATATTATTCTTTGTGCTACAGCAGCTGATTTCAGAATCAGCTGTAGCACAACAGTAGTCGATCCATGCAGCATCTGATACCGTTGGATGGTATCTTCACAAAAATATTTTGAACTGCATTTCATTGGTATCACCACTTTCAGTAAAAATTTATCTTAAAAATATTTTACTGTTACATTAATCTTCAGTATTGTTCAGTTTAACTGATGCATTTTTTTTTTCATTGTTATGAACAGTTTTCAGTAAAACGGTCTCTGGCAAACGCCTTTCAATCACTGCGTCCTCATTTCCAGCCGTGGCTACACTATCGGCAACTGAGGCGATGCTTGCTGAAAGGAACCCCAAATCATTACGGTAGCATACCCCTCTGCCAGCCTCACTTCACATGTAATTTTCAGGGCTAACTAAGAAGTAAGGATGGGTACATTGGTGTGAAACATCGATGTTGGACATCAGAGAATAGTCATTCCTGAAACATCTATGCATCAGTATTGATAGAAATTTTCAACATATTAGTGAAAACCTCGATGTTTCGCTAAAAAGCTGAAGAACTCGCATCTTTTCCATTTGTAGCAGTAAAGAGCATCGTCGACGGACAAAATTGCTGTGCAATTTATAGGTGATTACTCACCAATTCAACATCGAGTAACCAATATTTGTTAAAACGCTTGATGCATCCAGGTTTCTTCTAAGTATGGGCTCCTGTGACATCTAGGATAAGCATTTGATTTTCGGCGAAGAAACATCGACCAAAACAGCAAAAAAATCACTAATTCATGACAAAGGAATAATTATCCCCCTTCCCAAATCCATACTAAGATTAATCTTCTTTGCTGTACTGGCTGAGATTCCAGGAAACATATTTACAATTACAAGGAGAGGAGCATGATGAGGAAGTGCTGACTGTTCTGAAGCATCGACTTTTTTTTTTTTTTTTTTTGATATTTTAGTTAGTGAGTTATTATTTTTTCCCTCCAGCACTTAAAAATTTTGACCTTTGACTTTCCTGGTTTAATACAACCTGGAATGTAATAATTATTCCCCTTCTGCCAAGATCTCAGCTGGAGTACAATCACAGAGTTGTTATAAACTGAAGAGCAATTGAATTACAAATATATATTATTCTAGCATGTGCAAATCGTCGGGGCCCGACGAATGGGTCACTCCATCTCGGAAGTCATGCAGGCACTGGGATTTTCACGAGCCACTGTGTCACGGGTGCACCGTGAGTACATCGAATCTGGTAAAAGCATCCTTGCAAGGGCCAACTGCCGTGGACAACAGCTTGTGGATGAGCGGGGTCATCGTCGGCTAGCTCGCATTGTAACAGTGGATAGACGGGCCACAGTGCAAGAAATCACTCGGCAATTTAACGCTGGTGCACAAAAACGTGTAAGCAGCCACACCATCCAGAACCATCTCTTCGGTATGGGGTACAGAAGCTATCATCCCACGAGGGTATCGCTGCTGACCGCATATCACAGGGTGCAAAGATTAGCTTGGAGCTGGAACATTGCCACTGGACCCTAGACATGTGGAAAAATGTTGCCTGGACTGACGAGTCGAGATTCACGTTGGTACATGCGGATGGCAGAATAAGAGTACGGCGCAAACCACATGAAGCGATGGATCCTTCTTGCCAGCAGGGTACTCTTCAAGCTGGTGGGGGTGGCATTCTCGTCTGGGGACTGTTTACGTGGACTGAAATGGGACCCCTGGTACGTGTGACATCGTCCCTCATACGTCAACTTTACTGGGATATCCTGGACGACCATTTGCTCTCGTTTGTGCGTCTTCAACATCCCACTGGGGACCTCATCTTGCAACAATACAATGCGCCGTGCCATAGCTCCCATATTGTATCCGAATGGTTGGATGAACACTCCACCGACGTGACCTCGCTTCCTTGACCAGTTAAGTCACCTGACCTCAATCCCATCGAGCACATCTGGGATGCCATTGAGAGAGATGTTTGAGGCTCTGATCCCTCTACATCAAATCTTCGTGAACTGTGGGAGCTTGCTCAGGGATCGTGGATCCGTATGGCATCCCAACGCTTCCGGTGTCTTGTCGAGTCCATGCCGAGACGAATCGCTGCCGTCATCAGGGCGAAAGGTGGTGCTACACGTTACTAGACAGGTGTCTCTAATTCAATTGCTCTTCAGTGTACATATATACACACTATATTGACAAGTCACCAGACACTCCTTCAAAAGCAAATGGACGGATCAGCTGTGGTGTTAAGATGCACTGTACAGCTGCAAACGGTATAAAAAAAGCCTGCAGCTGACCGTGATCATATCACACACTGAGATTTACTTAAAATGTCGTAGACGTAGTGGGTGAGAACTGACTTTGAGAACGGAAAGATTGTTGGGTGCTATATTAGTGGGTTGTCCATAAAAGAAACAGAGAGGCATTTAAACATACCCAAGTCAACTGTTTTGGATGTACTGAATAACTGGAAGGCACATGGCATGCCTAAAGCAGCAAAGCGTACGTACAGGCCGACCAAAGAAAATCAGTGATAGAGGACGTCGAAGCCCCAGGAGTCGTTGCAGCTAATAGACGGAGTACTGCATAAGACCCCAGTGTACAGGTGAGTAAAAATGCTGGAACCTCGGTATGTGCACATACCATTTGCAGAGAACTTCATTACATGGGTTACCGTGGTCGTGCTGCTGCTCATAAGCCTTTCGTATCCACTCTGAATGCTACACGTCATTTAGCATGGTGTAAAGAACATTAATCGTGGACCGTAGATCAATGGAAATGAGTCCTGTGGACTGATGAATCCAGATACATGGCGGTAGCAGGGGAATTGCTATTTACCACAGTGTACTATTCTTCCTTTCTACAGTCAAGCTTGCAGTGTACTTGCGTGGGGGTGTTTTTCGTGGTATGGTCCTAGCCCATTGGTTATTATGGACAAACTTGTTAACCAGCAAATGTACCTCAATATTCTGGACAATTCTGCCCTACCAACTCTGTGGTAACACTATGGAACCGAGTCTTGTTGGTACCAGCAGGTAATGCACCAAGTCATAAAGCAAGGACTGTTACGTTGTGGTTTAACGATAATTCCGTATCATGTGTGGACTGGCGAGCACAGAGCCCTGATCTTAATCCCACAGAGCACCTATGGGATGAATTAGAGCGCTACATAAGAAGTTTGGAACCAAGGCCTTCTACTAAGCGATAGTTAGTGGCAGCATTATGTACTGAATGGAAGTGCATGCCTATCGCTGTGTTCAAAAACCTTGTCAAAAGCATGCCTCGAAGGGTAAGTGCATGCATTAAGGCCCAAAGGTAGGCCGATACTGTATTAATGTACGTGAATAAATGCTATGTTGTGTTTCTCTTATAGGTGTCTGGTGAATTTTGTCAATATAGTGTATATATATATATATATATATATATATATATATACATATATAAATAAATATGAAACCTATCTGCATACACAGTCATAAGAACAGAAACCTTGTTGCAAACTGGGAAAGCATGAACTATGATCAGCAATAATAAATAAAAAATAACTGAAAACATAATAAAACAATAATTACTACCAGAATAATGATTATAGAGGATTGAAATTGCTCTAAACTAAAAAATAGGGTAAATTTCACAAAAATGGATATCAACTTTAAAAACCTGGATTGGCCCCTGCACTACTACCATAAAAAAAGCATAATCACATATAATGTTGGTCAGTGTGTGCCACAATTAGTACAGAATTCTGCATGGAACATCTGTTTTACAATGATGAAGAAAGTGAATCACCTTTGGATCAAACCACAGCAGGGGATGCAATGTGGTGTCCAGAGTTGTATAAAAACAAAATGTATCTGCGTACACAACCATTTAAACAGAAAAGTAGCTGCAAACCCGCGAAGCTCAAACCCGCGAAGGTCAAACCACGATAACAATAGAATAAGATAATTTAAAGACAAATTAATAAAATAAATAATTATCATAATATTACAGATTCCAATGAGGACAAAATAAGTACATTACAATTGAATGTGAAGCAATGTGTGTGAAATGGACTTTTATGGCAAAATATTAAAATATTGGACTATGAATCTCATAAAAACAAGAGACTAATCAAAGAATGTTTTTATATCCAGAAAAACAGTTCCATCAATGAACCTTCAAAAATTACAAATAGCATTTTCAACAAGTTAATTCAAAGATACTGGACTTGCAAAATACACAAGGAAATTATTTTAATTTAATAACTGGCAACTGCAAGAGAAACCTGGCAATAAAATTTAAATTCTTTCTGTGTAAACAAAACTTTTGATACAGTTCCTATGCATTGAGAACAAACAGGCCTTGATAAATCTAGAGGCCAGAAATGTCTGTAAAAACAAAAGAACTCAGAAGATGTGAAAAATTATTGAAAGTTCTTCAAGTTAAAATAGAATTATTTATATTAATCTAAGTAAAACCTCAAATAAGTGTTGTAATAGCTATAAATAACATTTTTTTAAATCTACAAGATAAAAAACTATCTGCAAAGCCTGCTAATAATTTGGAAAATATCCACGTACTACATTCTGTTACTCTGGTGGTGTCACCATTACGATCCTGAAATGAAGCACATGTGCCAGAATGGAAAGGCAAGAGTCACTTGCTCCAAAAAGAGTTTGTACCATTTTAGAAATGGTAAAATAATTTTTTTTTATTTTTTGAGCAAAATCTGATTGATTGAATTTTGTACAACAGGGCAATAAACACCACCATGCACAGCAAACTGGAATGGCTACAGTAAGTGATAAAGCTGAAGTGTCTTTGTACGCTGTTGCTTATGTGATGGCCCAAGACTACCATGCAATGAGTGTGGTTCAGGAACAGTTGTACCAGTATAAGAGGGAACAGCATGAACATCTTCTGTCCAGTTCTGCCATTTTTTCACGTGACTGTTGGCCATCTGAAAGTACATTTCCACAAGGACAATGAGGAGAAGACAGCTGTAATACACAGACTTCACCAGCAACAGTGGGGTTTTATGACATGTCTATTATTAGCAGAGTAGCAGAATGTAGCTGTATGCAGATAGTTTTCAAATTATTAGCAGATTTTGCATAGTTTTTGCCTGTACATTAAAAAATAAAAATGTTATTTACAGAAATTAAAACACATACTCAAGGCTTTACTCAGATTAACATTTAATTCTATTTTAACTTGAAGAACTTTCACTTATTTTTCATATCTTCTGAGTTCTTTTATTTTTGCACATTTCTGGCTGCTAGATTTTATCAAGACCTTGTTCTCAATGCGTAGGAACTGTATCAGAGTTTCATTTACACAGAAGTAATTTAAATTTTTCCAGGTTCCTCTTGCAGTTGCCAGTTATTAAATTTAAATCTTTTCCTTATGTATTTTGCAAGTCTATTTCTGAATTAAGTTGTTGAAAATACTATTTATAACTTTTGAAGGTTCATTAATTAAACTGCTTTTCTGGATATAAAAACTTTCTTTAATTAGTCTCTTGTTTTTATAAGGTTCTCATAGTCCAATATTTTAATATTTTGCCATAAAGGTCCATTTCACACACATTGCTGCACATTCAATCGTAATGTATTTATTTTGTCCTCATTCGAATCTGCAATGTTCTAATAATTATTTGTTGTTTTATTAATTTTTCTTTAAATTATCTTATTCTATTATTGTGGTTCGAGCTTCACGAGTTCAAAACAAGTTTTCTGTTTCAATGGTTGTGTACACAGATGTCTTCTTAGTCACTGGGACAGATGTACGAATACAGTGGATGATAATATTTGAAATATAAGCATTTCCTCATAAACTATAGCAGAAGTCTATATGCTGTGTGATCACCCCTGACTAATTTACACATAATCACATATTTCACAACATATAATTTGTATTAATGCATAAATGAGCTTACTTGATTAATCACAGGACTATTTGCAATCAAGCTAGGCACTGATGCTGATGGAGAAGTTAAGGCCATAGCCTTGGTTTCATCAGGAATTGTGTCTGCAATAGAAGATGACAAGTTGAGAAATTCCATTGCCACCAATATTAAATAAATGTTACTGAGAGCCATAAGAATATCTTAAATTAACAATTATGTTAAATGCTAGAAGCAAATGCACCCGAAATTTGAGTGAATCTACCAAAAGAACTAAAGCATCTGTCAACTGATTCAACAGCTTTCACTGAAGGAACAACAAGTTACAACACTTGAGCAGTTCCTGCACCTTGGAAAGAGGCAAAGTCTGTCAAATGTAATGAGTGTTCTGAACTCCTGCTATGTAATGAGTGTTCTGAACTCCTGCTATGTAATGAGTGTTCTGAACACCTCCTTGTCAGTTCCCATTCTTATATGAACAGAGTTCCTGATTTGGATGAAGGTAAATTTGCTGTTCATTTTAACTCCGGAAGCAATATAGTTTTCCATGTCAATTTTTGTAATTCAGGGAAACACCGAAATTCCCAAGGTTCAAAAAGACAAAGTTGTTCTTCTACTAGGGAGGATCGAAAAGTAATGCACAGCAACTTTTTTCTTTTCTTTGCAGGTTGCAGTTTGGCAGACAATGAGTTTGAATATCATGCTACAGACCGGTTTGACTGGATTGGGTGTTGCAGTGGTGGAAGACAGTGTGAACGATGACGCAAAGATGTAGCATTTGTTAGCGCCATCTACGAATAAAAAGCAACATGGTGTAGTCTGTTTTTTGTGGGCTAAAGAAAAAACTCAGACAGAAATTCATGAAGAAATCGTCGAAGTATATTGTGGTGATTGCCTGGACCGCAGCAACATCTCCAGATGGTGCAGTTTGTTGGCAGAGAGCCATGGCAACCTTACCGATTCACCACGTTCTGGTCGACCTGTAACTGCATCACCTGCCATTGTCTACAGAGGCATTGAACAGGCAATTCTGAGTGACTGGCAGATCCATCTGTGCACATTGGCACAGAAGTTCAACATTTCGTACGGTATATAGTGTAGGATACTGTGCATGACAAATTGAAATTTCTCAAGGTCAGTGCACGATGAGTGCCCAAGAACTTGAGAGATAACCAGAAGAGACAGAGAATGATGTCATCCTTTGACCGCTCGATGCACTATGCAGAAAAAGGACATTACTTTCTCACAGGTGTAGTGACGGCCGACGAGTACTGGGGGTACCACTACACCCCGAAACAAAGGACACTATGATGTGGAAACATTCAGACTTCCCACTACCACAAAAATTCAGAGTAACCCAGTCTGCACAAAAAGACCTCAGGACTGTGTTCTGGGACATGCATGGTCTTCTCCTGGTGGAATTTGATCTAATGGGAACCACTGTCAGTGCCAAAACCTACGCTAACACACTGACATTTACGTGCCGTGACCTTCACGACAAAAGACCCAACAAAGATGCTGCAAATGTCAGGCTGCTTCAGGACAGTGCTTGCACACATGTTGCACAACACGCTCGTGACAAAATTGTGCAATTTGGCTGGGAGGTGCTCCAACACCACCGTACAGTCTGGTCTTGGCTCCTTCGGACTTTCATCTGTTTGGTCCTTTGAAAAGATTCCTGGGCAGCCAATGCTTCGATTTGGCTGACAAAGTAAATCGGTTGTATGCAGGTGGCTATACGCCCAGAAAATGGAATTTTATGAAACTGGTACCACATTGTGATAAACGTCTCCAGCGACTCAGTTCTTATGTAAAAAAATAGCTAAGAAATGTAGTTTCACTGGGTATATATCTTTTGTTTTGCCTGTCTATTAAGCTGTTGCCAAAAAAAAAAAAAAAAAAAAGTGTGCGTTACTTTTTGATCCACCCTTGTACTTGACATTCAGTTAGTTACAATTTTGGAGTTCCACCTGAAAGTCTATCAAATTTTCCCTCATGAAAGTTTTATAAAATAAAATACCCTGAATAAATATGCCAGAATTATCTTTAATTATTGAATTACACAACATATTCCTTAAAAAACATTTCATGTTCAGTGAACTTTCCAATAAATACAATGCAGACTATTTATGAAGACAAGTAAGGCATGGACAAATGCTTAACAGAGATAAACTGATTTTGCATATCACACAAAAAATCCTGCTTACCTTCTGCAATAGGGACAACAATAAGAGCCCTGTCTATGAAAACTGTATTTGTGAGGTGTTGTGCAACACCAACACTCCATGGGTCTGCAAAATGAAGATAGCACACTCTTGATGTAGGCTGAAAAATGTAGTCACTGAAAAAAAAAAAACAATGTTTATGTAGTTTGGGAATATACAGAACATTTTTATTACCTCATACCATATAGGTAATTAAAATGCAATGTCAAGAAACAACTGAAATACCGGGGAACTTAATCTACAAAACAAACGGTTTGGTCAGACATCTTCACATAAAAGGGAGGGGGGGGTGCACTGGACTTCAGATTTTTTTTTTCTTTCAGTGTGTCACAGACTGTTAATCTTCTAAGTTACAAGAAAAATGTAGGGGAGATTCAAACTATGTTTTAAAAACTGCTGTATTTTGTTGCCTTTTGTTCAAATTCCAGGAATTGTTAAAATTTTAAGTTTTACACAGAGTGATTCTTCAATATTTATAACATACATTCCTTTCCCTTCACAACTGCTTGACTTGATGCTACGAGGGGTGTCCAATAAGCATCCATATTTTTATTTCTATCCATACAAAACTGTGCGTATGATCAGAGACCGTGCTAGGATTTTTCAAAAGAGTAAAAATACTCCTTCACATTTTTTGAAGGAGTATTTTTTTTCAAAGGAGTATTTTTAGAGAACGAACAATATCGCATTAAATTTTTAGCTGAAAAATATTTAATATAAAAACAACTAATTATATCTATATATAAATATGTCAACATGAATTAGCATGTAATTGAATTTCTTTTATATAAAATAAGTAAATCGTAATTTATCAAAATCTTACCTACTTGTCTTGTTTTATCCATGTTCCCATGTGGCTGCAAAATATTTTTTTTTTTTTTTTTGCTTTTGAAAGACTGTACCAAAACGTGTGTGTGTTGCTTCACAGATTCAGATTCTACACAATCAAACTTCAAAAAGAGTTCTATTGTGGAAGAAGGAAATCTACAGTCTATCTCAATCACAAAAGATAAAATAAACCTTCATTGGACATTGTGATGTGTAAGTTTAGTATTACAAAGATCAACTAATTTATTATTTTTGAACATGTTTTCCTTCAGCTCTGAAAAAAAAAATCTTCTTGAATACTACACTGCGTGCAAAAATTAAGGACGAGACGGTTTTTCGAAAGTAACGTTGTGCAGAAGTGCTCCACATCGACTCAAATCATACCATAAGATCCCCAAGATGTGAGAATATGGGACAAGTGAGCAAAACCATCCAAACAAGGAATCCAAAGGATACAAAGGCACTTTATTGAAAAGGTAGCTTCGAGCACAACTGGACAGAAGACAGAAACATCCTTGTGACAGGCGGCTGCCAAAAAAAATCCAGTCTTTAGTAAAGGATATGATCACCCCTGACTGCGTTGCAGAATTTACAACATCTGTCCATGCTGAGGACGAGAATGTCAAGGAGCTGTTGAGGCACTGCTGCCCATTCCTCTTGTAGCTCCAATCGCAGCTGCAGAATCGCTGCTGGTGACTTGCTGCCAAGCGTCTCCTGAGAAAGTCCCACACGTGTTCGATTGGATTTAGGTCCGGGGACCTTGCGGGCCAATCCATGCGTTGAATATCTTCTCTCTCCAACAGCTCTGCGACAGACACTGTACGATGAGGTGTAGCGTTGTCGTCCATGAAGAGGAACTCAGGACCCACAGCACCTCTAAACAGACGCACGTGAGGCAGGAGAACCTCGGTACAATAGCGGACACCAGTGACTGAACCTCCTTGGAAGATATGGAGGTCAGTACGGCTACCAAGCATTATACCGCCCCAAACGAGAACTCCGCCACCTCCAAACCGGTCCCTTTCAATGATGTTGGAGGTGTGATTGAGTGATCCCTGCTCTCTCCAGATGAGCATACGTCCAGAATTGCTCGTCAAACTAAATCGGCTCTCATCCGGAAAGAGAGCTCTACCCCATTGCTGATGTGTCCAGTTCTTGTGTTCCTGGCACCATAGAAACCGCCGTCTCCGACGAGCAGGCGTTAATGGCATACACCGTACTGGTCGTCGTGCAAATAGACCACCTTTGTGCAGCCTCCTGGCCACGGTAAAACACGATAACGGACGTCCAGTTGTCTGTTGCATGTGCCTTACGATTTCTTCCGCTGTCTGCCGTCTGTATCTTCTCGCCTGTAGGACAATATACCAGTCGTCCATCGCCGTATTTGCTCGTGTGCTAAACTCTCGGACAGCTGTTCCTGTCGTTTGAAATGCTCTCCAAGCTCGTGAAACAATGCTGTGAGCGATCCCGAACTCCTCAGTCACACTTTGACCTTCTTCCAACTTCTCAATGACGCGACCTCGGGTAAAGTCATCCAGATGTTGTCTACTGGATTGCCTGTTGGCCATATCACACGGTGGCAGCAACTCGACGTCGTTCAAACCGATGTACACTGTGCAATAGCTTTCAGCTTTCACCTGCTGAGCGTACACCGCCCGTGTGCTTTATACCCTTCCGACTCCCCCCCACGTCATGCTGCATATATGCGCATGCCCTACCGTACCGGACCCTAGTCTATCTGAGTGGTCTTTCGGTCCGTTCTGCCTGCTCGTTCCGCTGTTATGCTAATTTCTCTTCTTCGTCCTTAATTTTTGCACACCAGTGTATGTATGAGATGTTTACAGTTCACATAATTGAGACTTGGTTAATTCAACCATTCTTCTGATATAAGGAATATCCAGTTTCTTCTTTTGCAACTATTCATAGAGGGAAAATAACATTTAAAAATAATTTAGAACAGTGGAAACATCGCGAAAAAAAAATTATGAGTACGAAAAAATCTTCGCTCTGCCCGACTTCCGTTTTCGAGCTGAAACACAATCAGTTATCAAACAAAATTATATTTTACAATAAAAATGAGCAGAGGAAATATTGCGAGGGGAAAAAAAATTATGATTACAGGTTAAATCTGCAGTTCGTCTAACTTCCGTTTTCGAAAGTTTTGAAAGACGAAATTCCGTCCTCAGCCGGAAAACGTCCCCGCTCCCTTCCACCACGCATGCACGCACACACCACCCCCAATAAAATTATCTTCAGTTTTGATGACAACAAAGTCAGAGTCACTCTTCGAATCCGCGAAAGAAACTCGTGCCTGAAGTTTACAAGGAAATTTTTGCTCCTGTCGAACTTCCGTTATCGGAAACTATTGTCTACACTTTCAAGCTGAAATGGAAACATTTATGCAATAAATTGATATTTAATATTTAATTAAAATTTATATTTAATAACAATACTAGGCAGAGGAAACTTTGCGAGAAAAAGAAATTACGATCGCATAAATTTTTTCACTCCGTTTAGCTTTTGTTTTAGGAAGTTCTGAAAAATGGAATACCGTTCCCCAGGCGAAAAACAAGCCCCCCCGCTAATCTTTCGAAAATAAAACATCTTCAGTTGTTTTTTTTCATCGTTCTCAAGTATAACCGAAATGTGGAATTCCGCAAATCCAAAGAACAATCTCATGCCTGATTCGTAACAGTCCACGATATGCAAAATGAACTGCTCGTACGGGTCTACGCAAGGAAGTCTATTCACGGGTCCATGAACTGATTATGTTTCCCGACATGAACAATGTATTCGATTACAATTTTCGGAACTCTGAACGGTCCATTTCTAAAGCACGTATTTTTTTACAAATGATACGTTTTTAACGCACGAATTTTGCGAGCGATCCAAAAATGAACCAAAGGTTTTATATTTATATCTTTTTCTTTAAATTTCGTAAGGCAGGAGGCTCCCGCTTAACAGTTTTGTTTCGGCCCACCCTGAAATGGCAATTAAATGAACTTCAAAACACATCGCTTTTCACTTTCTTCATGCCAAGGCTTAACTGCACCATGCTGCACCGATACACCAGCGTCTCAATCCCGACGTGGTTGAATCCTCCTTCTCTGTAATGCGCATGCCCGTTGGTTGAGCTGCTCTTAAGTCCCACTCTGCCCTGAAGGTTCTTCCGAATGATTGCCGAAAGCTGATCCCTAGCTGACTAGCTCGGCAATGGGAACCAAATCACGATTTCTCATAAACTGAGACATAAAAGTTAACATATAATTTCTTGATAAAAAAAAAAAAAAGGTCATTTTTATGACAAAATCCTGTGTAATCACCGATTATAAAAGGAAATTTCATATGGAAAAACAATGCGTAAAAATATGCATTTCTAAATTTTAAAGCGTATTCGGCGTTTTTAAGGGTACGTTTATCCTGCAGCCTCGCTGCTGGCACATTGCCGAGCTGTGCACATGGATGCCTGGCGATGATGAAACAAAATCGTATATCTTTACAGGCTCATTTATCGTGGAGCAGAGATGCTATCTGCGCTGCTCGCATCGCCACAGCGATGATATCAAACTGGTTTGTTTTTCGAGCCTCGACCATCGCCAGGCATCCTCGAACTTAAGCTGTGATTGGTTCCTTCAAGGCCACACTTCCCATCCATTGACTCACTTTTCCAACCGAGAGTGAAACTACGCAGTCATCTCTCACGTATCTTTAAAAAACGTGTTGTGTTTTTATAGAAGCAAGTTTTATTTGTGGAGTTTTCCTGTGATTTGAACTTTTATTTTTTTTTAACTTCTCCTTGGTTGATCAAGAGTTTTCCTAGCATAAGGCTTCATCATGTGTCTCAGTAAGGGATAGGCTTCATCACCAATGAACACAAAGGGGGCTTGGATGTCAGTACTTGGTAGGAAGTTATCTTCAGGAATGTTAAGCACACCCTTTTTCATTCTGTCATACAAGGCAGACTTTCTGAAAGTGCCCCCATCAGTTTGTTTTTCATAGGCTCCAACCTCAATGAAAATAAATTTACAGTGTGCATCACTGACGGGATGCAGAACTATTGAAAAGTAGCTTTTATAATTAAAGAACATGGAGCCTGACCATTAAGAGCGAAGTATTCGGATGTGCTTTCCATCGATAGAATAGACAGTTAGGGAATCCCCATTTCTTGTAAAACATATAAGTGATTTCTATGAATTCTTCTGCAGTTGGTGGCTTCATATGCAGTGCTTGTAAAACTTGCCATAACACTGGTAAAGTCTGTTGGACAATATGACATACAGTCATGATTCCTATAATAATAAAAGCGATGTGAACAGCTGCAGGGTAAATGCTCCATGGCGAGCATTGCCGCTACATGCAAGCAGCGAGGTGCCTGAGCGAGCATCTATGTGCCAGCAGTGAGCCTGCAGCATAAACGTACACTAAGGCATGAAATACCCGTGTAGAGGCATTATCGTGATATCTGCGTATGATAGTATGTATGCGTGAAACTATTGGACAGGACTTGACAGCAAAAGCATTTCCAGTTCAGCAAGTTTAGAGGCAGGTTCTGTTGTAAAGCCATTACATTTAGAAATTCCTTTCCACCAAATCATGGGATTTGTTTTCCTTCCAGTAGCACTGAAATAAGAAGGGGAGAAAGGCATTTTGTCAGCTTTGTAAGTATGCAATCACCACAGGGGGAAACACCCGCATGGCTTAACAAAGTCTGGATCTCTTCTCGAGATGCTAGAACTTCTGTTTTATTTTCAGATTGACAATCTGTTTCCACACTAGTGTGGAAACAGATTGTTACAGTGGCAAGCTAATCCTGGATTTGTTGTGGAGGCAAACTTGGAATGCCATTTTGTTTGGTTAACAAAATACATTCTATGTTAAAACAAACACAAATTTTGGTCCAGAAAACATGTAGTTGACTCATAATATGCTTGAATTTACTGTATGGTTTAACACAAATTTTATTATTTAATAATCCTATACTAGTTATTTATTACTCACACATTATTGACATTTTAAACATTACATGCAATGCATGTTTGTTATCTTAAAAAGATATTTTTTTATTAAAATGCAGTATTTGAGGTTTTTGATGTGACTGTTTAAGCCATGGTTAAAACCGTCAAAAACCTGCCAACCCTGTTTGACAGCAGAGCAATACACAGATGTACAAAACTAAAGGCCAGCTTTAGCATAACATGACAAAATACACCATGCGAAAACATTGAATTATTGCAAAACAAAAAATCTGGTTTTACATTTCTCTCCCCCAACCGAGAACTGGTATTAAGTGATCTGTACTTTTTTTTTTCTTTTCTTTTTTTTTTTTTTTTTTGCAGATAATGACACAATAAGGCATTTCTCTTTGTACAGAGGGTGAGTTGAAAGTTTTGCAATATTTGGATCACTTTATGTCTTCATACATACATTTACAATGAAAGCTGACCAGCATTCAAAGTATGGGCCATCGTGTTGCACCATTTTTAGCCATCTGTCTGCCAGTTCATCAATTCCGCGGCGATACCAGTTCTTGTCCTTCGAGGCAAAGAACTCCTTCACCCCAGCTGCCACCTTCTTCTGGTTGTTGAAGTGCTCCCCACAAAGGAAGTGAGCCACGGACCGGAACAAGTAATAATCTGACGGAGCAAGCTCCGGACTATATGCTGGGTGTGGCATCAGTTCCATGCTCTCAAGTTCCTGGAGTTTTGCCTGGATCGTTCGCACGGCATGAGGTCAAGCCTTGTCCTGCTGCAGAAAAGTGTGCTTTAATTCTTCAGTGCCGGGTGCTTCTCCAAAACGGCATACATCCGCTCCAGCTGTTCAGAGTAGAGGTTGGCGTTGATGGTCCGACTCTCTGGAACAAATTCATAATGGATTATCCCCTCGAAATTCCACCTGATGCAGAGCATCACCTTGTGCTCTGCATCAGGTGGATTCTGGAAGCTGGCCCGGGCTCAAACACTGCCGTTCTGCGTTAGCATTACGGAAATAGACACACTTTTCATCAAACGTAACAATTATCTTGATAAAATGTACATCGCACAGTTTTTCTAGGAGTTTCGTGCACATTTTTACTCGGCAGTTTGCTTCAGCTGGCATCAGTCCATGAGGGACAATGTGGCAGCTCCTGTAAACCTTGCCGAGGTCCTGAAGGTGATGAACCACGATGGCCTATGATATGCCCAGCTCGCCTGATAATCTCTGAGTACTGGTTGTTGGATTTGTCTCTACAGCCTGGCGCATGGCCTCCGAATCCATGGCTCGTGACCTACATGACCTTGGCTGATCATCGAGGCTTCTGTCACTTGAGCAAAATGTCTTTAACCATGTGGTTGATGTGTTGTGGTCCATGGAACCTTCCCTCTTCAAATGACAAATGTTTCGTGTGAGAGCAAACGTGCTCATCTCACTATGTTGGACACGCCCAAAATTATGTTTCCGGGGCGTCCACGTTATAGGCTCCCCTCACAACCAATAGAAGTACCTAAGGTTCGTTCCTAAGAACTTACCCAAAACTAAGATTGGGTGAACGGAATAAATCTTCCCGCTTTACTATTTAATGAACATCTGCGAACCAGGAAGATGGATCGAGACTGCTGAAAACTCCAATGAGAATTGCCAATGCCCACAAAGTAAAAGACTTGATCAAACTTAATAAATTTTAATGGAATTATACATGAGGTTTGGAAGTAAGCCTGTCAGTTGAAAAACGCTTTCCGTGGTTGTAAAGCAAATGCCCTTTCTCCAGTGGAAATGTTCGCAGTCGGCCAACGAAAAACTTGGCACCTATTATTTAACCACGTTCCTACTGAACTCGAGAGTCTTTCTCGATAGAGATGAAACCTGTGTCTCCCTTATCTCCTATCTACTCGTTGATAAGGAATCTAATTCGGACCTTCGCTTTCAGCGTTTCGCTAAGTTATCCTCTCCCGGATATTTGATGAAATCTGTGAGAGTCTCTGTATTTATGTGCCATAAAATACAACATATCTTTTTAAATAAACAACCTTAAAAGAGAACAGCTGGAACTAGTACAAAAACAAGATTGCTTGATTCAGGCATCTTGTATGGCCTTGATACCAGTATTTAAGCAGTCATTCACATTTTCACCAGATCGAAAAGCACATGGCAATTTTGCGACATAGGTCCCCACTGAATTGCCAGAAGGCGAAATATATTTCCCATAATTTTTTTCTTTCATCATCCCATCCACCCTTGTGTTGTTTTTCATCACTGCTTCACCGCTCCGACCTGGCAGGGTAAAGCTGCTATGACGGTAAAGCAGGTTTACCCTGCCGACCTAGTTTCCTTCCCGGTCATTTTTCCAATCCATCATCTGCCCACCCCTGCTTTGCTTTTGCATTGTGTTTCATCCTCGTCGTTGCTGTTTCGCCCTCCTGACCTGGTATCTTTACCCGTCACGTTTTCTTTCCATCATTGTTGTTGCACGCTGCTTTGCCCTGCTGTAGTTTTTCCTTCCCCACCGTTTTTCCTGCTATTGCAGAAAAGCACTGGTGAGACTTGAGAGCACTTTCCTGTGATGGGAAGAGGCATTTTGTTTGTTTCTTTGGAAGTTTGCAGCCGCTGCAGCAACTGTTGGAGCAACAAGCGCCATTTCAGTTCAGGTCAAGTGGTCTGTCAGTTGTGGCTTGTATATATTTTCACAAACTGCACGCATCAGCAAATGTAAGTATTTTTAATTAAAATTAGAAGTGTAAAATCCTATTTGTTTTTATTCTTGAGTTCTATTATTTAAAGTACAAACTTTTATTTAGCCTATGCATTGTGCTTGTATTTCCATATGTAAATATAGCAAAAAATAGAACTGTAAAAAATAGGGCTAATCTGCATAACATTTTGGCCAAATTGCTAAAAGAGAAAAAATAATCCAGCTTAAACACTGCATGATACAGAATACAAAAGTGCAATTTTAATGCCCAGTTCTCCATTTAAAAAATACTTTTCTGTTCTTTCACAGCTCATTAAGTAAAAAAAAAATTACTGTTTGTCTTGTTCAAGGAAACTACAGTAACAAATATTCAGGAATTGAAAATGATTTTTCATTCTTCTTTGCAGGGAGTTACAGAAATTGCACTCTATTCCTTTTCCATTCACTTTTTGAAAAAGGTACTATTTGGGCCACATAAAAAAAACAAAAAACACCACCACCTTTAGATATTATGACATCAACTGTCAAAATATCCCCTTAGTCAAATTAAAAAAAAAAAAAAAAAAAAAACACCCTTAGTCAAATTTCACTTATTAATATCAACTATAAATGGGTAGGTGATTTGTAATGAATAAATATCAACAAAATAAGAAAAGCATGAACTTACTCAGATGGATAAAGTTTTATATCCAAAATTTTTCCTAAAAATCCAAACAAGGTTGACATCTGCTCCAAAGTTGCCACAGGAGCAACATTTGTAACTTGAACGATATTTGTCTTCAATGCCATCTCCATGACTGGAGAAAAAATTATGATGAGAGCCCCTGGAACATGGGAAACAAAATTAAATAACTTTGACATTATAATAACAAAAACTATGAGTCATTCCATGTCAACTCAACCAATGAATTTACCTGACTGTCACCAATTCTCATAAAACAGAAATTTGGAAGGGGGAAAAAAAAAGTGAAAATGGCATATCTCTAGTTCTGCAGAACTTTGAAGGTTATGTTGGTGGCATTTAAATGTTTGAACTGACCTTTTACTTGATAAGAAACAGGGCCCGGTTTGTAAAAAATAATTTTTCAAGGTCAAATGCTACCATTGGATTTCGATGTCTCTTTTGAAATGTGTAATAATTTGCAGATAATATATTTTACAATTTGACACATTTTAAACTCGATATCACTGCGGCTAACTAATACTAATTGGAAATAAATTATTCTGATGTCCATTTTCTCTCTTACAATTTCATTTATTATTGTAGCACTGTTTACAATAGCAGTTTTTTAGCCACTTCTGAATTTAGGAACATTTTTATGAATAAATGATCTGCTGCACCAAACTATGTTTTGCTAAGAACATCGCAAAAAGAATTCTGCATGAATTATCTGCAACTCCACTGCCATTTTTTTATACAAAAGAAGGTAGTTTTAAATTTTAATCTTTTTCTTTGTTTTTTGGTGTAGAACTACGTCTTTTTCTGTGCTGGGTAGGGGTAACATCAGGAGCACAGAAACAACAAAAACATGTCACACTCTGAATGCTTATATCTTCAAAACTAATAATCACAGAGTAACAAAAACTTCATCATAAGATAGTTTATAGAATCCCATTTATAGCAAAACAAGTTTCGACTCTTCAATACAGTAGCATTAAAAAGTTAAGCTAAATTTCGCATGATTTTGTTTCGCCACACATGTTTTAAGGTTGATAACTAGTGAATAGATAATGATAGCAATGACCTCAGCCCTGCGTTCTATAGCTGATGGTCAGAGCTAATGGATGTATGTGATAAACAGGTCATGCCATGCCAAATCAACCAGAAAATTCCAATATTCAACTTGACCATCTCAGATGTCAATGAAACCTTCAGGGATCATTCTCCCTAATGATATAAATGAGAATATATTTTCATAATTTTTTTTATCTCATTGGGCTTTCGTGTAATAAATTTTTAAAAATAGTCGTTTTTTGGCTTTGCATAAACTTTTTCAATCTTGAATTTCTCAAGTTTTATAAGGCCTAGAGAGTTGTTTGACTCCTCATTTTAAAGAGAATTTCACAAGTTTTAATTTGATATGCAACTTGACTATGCTTGGTGAAAAAAAATTAATTAACAAAAAATTTAAGATAGTGATTTTTAAATTTTTTGAAAAAAGTACGTTTTTTGTAATATTATAAGCTTTAAATTCTGAAACTTTTAGAGTGGGATCTCAATGGCATCGGGAGCTATGGCAAAAAAGTAATAATGGATTATAATTCTCGTTTTAGTGTGTTTACATGATAACAGACACTGAGTTTTAAAATCAACATAACACAGCATACTAACACACAATCAAACATAAAACAAGGATAGTCCCAACAGGCTAAAAGCTTTACCTGGTAAAATTAATAAAAGTTTTTTTAGTTAGCACTCAAGAGTTGTAGTTACACCAAAATAGCGACCTCTTAGTTTTTCTTTAATTTAATAAATAATTTGTTTGCCTTTTTGGTTTCTGAGTCTGTAAGTCGATAAACTCTTCCTGTAGCTGTTGTAGGATCAACTTTTGTTAAAACCTCACTTTTACGCACAACTAATATGTCAGTAAATTGTGGGTATTTGAAAGATGGAGAAGGGCCACATGGTTCCAAAAAACTTATTTTTACTTCATCTCCTTCTATTCCTAACACACAACCTAACCACCACTTGTCTGAGTATTGGCATGTAACAAAGCCAACAATGTCGTTAATGTCCAGATCATCATCAGTGTCATCAGCCGAAACAATTTCTACACTTGATTCCTCTGAAAATGAGTAGCTTTTCACTAAAATTCTAGTCTCATTCACAGGACTGTAACTGTGAAATTCTTGAGTACCCTTTATTGTTGTTGCTGCTTCAAACCTAATCTTCAACATCTTTTCCTCTGCCTCATATTTGTCTGTAGTGGAATACAAAAAACTGATGTTGACAATATTGTCTTTAGCCCAATCATAAAGTTGGTGTGGGGTCATAATTTGATCATTTTAACCCATTCATAGACTGGCCAATGCCGCTAATCGTTTAACAGTTCCTCCGACACCATCACATGCATTTTTTCCATGTGACGATGCAGAGAAGTTCCATTTCGGCTTGAAGCTAAAATCTTTCTCATGATGGCAAAGATTGAGAAAGTTTTATATGTTTTGTACTGTGATGATGCTCCATTTGAAAAGTAATTCAGCTTTTCGGGTTTATGGATTAGCAGACTATTTACTCACATGTAGGTTTAGCAAATCATTATCTATAATGTTGTTTTTTTTTGTTTTTTTGCCTTACAAAAGTTAAAGGTAGCAATGCAGCCCTAACTGGTATTTAAAACAATACCATTGGTACCATAACTCCTGATCCCACTCTGAAAGTTTCAGGATTCTTTAAAATCAGGGGTCAAACAACTCTCTAGGCCTTATGGAACTTGAGAAATTCGAGATTGAAAAAGTTTATGCAAGCCAAAAAACGATGATTTTTCAAAATTTTAAAAATTAATTACATGAAAACCCAATGTGATAAAAAAAATTAAAAAATATGTTCTCATTTATATCACTAGGGAGAATGATCCCTGAAGGTTTCATTGAAATCTGAAATGGTCAGGTTGAATAACTGGTTGATTTGGCATGGAATCACCCAAACTGAAATAAAGTGGATTTAAAATTTATTTATTTTGTAGATAAAAAATCAAAGGGGCATGTACAGTAGGAACTGTGCCACAACCTACAACGTAAGGCTGCATCAGCTGTTCTTTGATGAATACTTTTAAGAGCGTAGAAATAGTGCCATGAAACAGTGACAGTTGTAGGTTGCGGCACAGTTGCTAATGTGACCCTTCAAATTTTTCCTGTGTTTTCACTGATTTCAAATGCACCATAATATCAGTTTTATCTCCACAGCATAACCCGAAATAGGAGAATCAAACAGTGCAAAAATGCGTATTGGGTCCTGGGCTAGATCATGTGATACATGGGAACACCAAAGACTCGTTCCCTAAACGACTGAAAATCATCTTTTTTTCTTTTTCCAAACCTCACCTAATAACACTTTCTACTGGCACAAATGCAAAATGTAAAACTTGAACAACAAAAAGTGAAGACGTAAAAGCAGTGAAAGGCAATCAATGGTTTACTAGAATGTGTTTAAGAACAAAAGGGTATATTACATATCAGGCTAATGTAGTGGGAAGACATCTGCAGGTTTATGTATAACATCAGTAATTGACATCTCCACAGCAGGCAGCATTTGATTCTTGTCAAGTTATGTGCATAAAACTGGCTAACATCTCCCAATTGTGAACTGTTGTGGGAAAAGAATATACACTCCAGTCCCATTCTTCCTGGATTGTTCTAGTACATGCACTTTTAAAAGTCTTTTAGGCCATACCAATAGAGTGAAAGAAAAAGTTGGCTTTTCTCAACCCTGCTTCATATGAGGATAACACTGACAAACTGGAAAATGTGACTGTGACACAGGGTACCGCCCCAAAAGATGCAAGTTGGTGACAAAGAGAATCTACATCAATCAAAACTCACTGTCTCTGGCACTAGAGTGCTCTCTGTACCGAACGGGACTAAAATAAATGAATAAACCTTTTACAGTGACCAAGACACGTCAAAATAAAGTGTCACGTTAAATATTGCAAAAATGTGTTCAGAACTTCAGAAGTTATAGTTGCAGTGTTTTTAATCACTTTTATTTTATAGCTTTTTGAGAAAATCAATTAAGCAAACTTTATTTTAGCAAATCTTGGTGATTGTAAGGAAAATAGATTGTTTTTTTTTAATTACAGGAAATTTTTCAGTTTTTTGTTTTTTTGTTTTGCTGCTAACTGCCACCAAACAAGCTACACTGCTGGACAATTGCTAAGGACGGATCATAAACGGCTATATAGCGCATAAAAAAGTAAGTGTGGTTGAATGCCAAGTGAAATAAAATAATGTCAGAATGCCAGGACATTACACGAAAGGCAATTTATTGTGCTCTGAAATCCAGAAGGCTTTGGGCTTTGGAACGTGTTCAAGGGACAAACAGGCCATTTTGTGCAGAATACGTAAACGTGAAAAAAATGCAATTACCGTCTGCAGGCGTTCCGGCGTAAGATGTCAATACGGGATATGGCCACCATGGAGGGCAATGCAAGATTCCATACGTCGTGTCATGCTTTCCACAACATTATCAAGCAGCTGTTGGGGTAATTGATCCCATTCCTCTGTCAGTGCACGGATGAGGGTGTCCTTGTTTATTGGAGGGCATTGGCGACCAGCAAGACTCCTCCCCTAAGCATCCCACACATTTTCAATGGGATTCAGATCTGGAGAGCGTGCTGGCCATACGAGGCGTTGAATATCTTCGCTCTCAAGACACTCCTGGACAGCGACTGTTCGATGACATGTTGCGTTGTCATCCATGAAAATGAATCTATCCCTGACAGCACCACGGAACATGCGAACATGAGGTAGCAGAACATCATTAATGTATTGTTGGCCAGTCATAGTCCCAGTTGGAAGCACATAGAGGGACGTACGGCCATTGATCATGATGCCAGCCCATACCATGACACTACTTGTCGGATATCGGTCCCTTTCCTGTATGTTTGCTGGACAATATGCAGTACCACTATCACGCCAGATCAGTTGTCGTCGACAATCAGACGATAGACTGTATCTACTCTCATCTGAGAAGAGGACAGCAGGCCAGTCGTTATCAGTCCAATTGCGATGTTGATGGGACCATTGCAAACGGGTGGTACAGTGACGTCTGGAGAATGGGATGCACACAACAGGACGGCGGGCGTATAGTCCTTCATGCAAACGTCTGGCGACAGTTTTTCGGGAGATCCGCTTGCCAGTAGCAGCCATAAACTGATTTACTAGCTGTGCTCCGCCTGGGTCTTTTTGTTGATAGCACTATGTACCGATCTTCTGCAGGTGTCGTACTGCGAACACGACCTCCCCCGTGACGTTTGCTACACTCTCCATTTGTTTGAAATGATTTCCAAAGCCTTGAAACAACACTGTGGCTGACGTCGAACTCCCTGGCAACATCTGTTATTTTTTGCCCTGTCTTCAATGTTGCCAATAATACGGCCACGTGTAAAATCATCTAGGTGATGTCGGGAAGACACACTGAAAATTGCAATTTCGTCAATTGATTCTTTCCCTTTCAACTTTGCGTTTGAACAACAACGGTCAATACGCGTCAAATCCTTTATATCTCTTATCAGCGCTATGACGTCACGAACAAGTTCGGCAATCCAAAATTTGCATAACGCACAACACGTCTTACTGTATCCCACACTTATGCTAATTTCCACATTTTCCTGCCTTCCATTTTATGGTTGCTATCGTTGCTATTGTCATCCATCCTTAGCAATTGTCCGGCAGTGTATAAGCAAGAAAATGGGTTCAGTTCAGTGATTATAAATGAAGCCTTGTTCCAAACGATTTTTTTTAAGTTGTGTGGAGCCTTAGTTATGAATGATGTAAACTGACATTACTCACAGAGAAGGGTTTGAAAAAACCCGGGCTTTTTTGAAAATACCCAGCCCACGTAGGTTTTTTCAGGTGTTATTAGGTTTTATTGGGCTTTTTCTAGTATTATTGTAAAAAGAAAGAAGCAACAATCAATGAGTAAATTCTGCCTAAAAACCGCAGAAGGGGCAAAAGGAATCTCTTGATAAAACATTGGCTGATTTTCAGCAGAATTGGATCAATTTAAAATTATGATCGAAACACTGGGACCTGGATATCACCTCAGCGAAAGCCATGGTGGAAAACTGTTTGATACTGCAGCAGAAGAAATTGAATCTCAGCTTTCAGAAAAAAAGAAAATGAGGCAGTTTCTCTCTCATCATAGATGGCAGTGCAGTGTGAAGAATGAGTCAGTCCAAGCTATTAGTGTCCATACTGGAACAGAAATTTTTTTTGATGTATGCTGATGATACTGGATCAGAAAAGAAAACAGCAAAATATTGTGCTTCTAAATTAGAGGCGGCCACAAAGGAATGGGAAATTTTTTTGGAAATCCTGTTTTTGCTGTTGTAACTGACAGCAAAAACAAAATGATAAAAATGTTAAATGAAAAATATTCAACTCTTATAACATATGGATGCTCAGCACATATGTTGAAAATAAGAAGAATTCAAAGCTGTTGAAGCACTGTAATTTTTATTTTTTTTTAATGGTTGAATTTTTTAATTGAGCACTTGTGGGACTATTTGGATTGACAAGTTCGGTGTGCCGACCCACAACCACATCATTTCCGGAACCTCCGTGGTCTGCTGCTGTCCTAACGGGCACGTGTGCCTTGGGCAACCTTCCAGGGCCTCATTGCATCCATGCCATGCCATCTCACTGTTGTCATCCTAGCCAAGGGTGGTTATTCCCATTATTAGGTAGGTGGTCATGCAGGGTGTCTCACTCGCTACCGAACCCTGCATTTCTTTAATAATATTAACACCAATGAAGATATTGCAACAAAATTTGAAGTGGACTTGCCTCATTTCGTGCAAAATGTGATGACATCACAACATGTGCTGGAAGTGGCCACCATTTGCGCCCAGACAACATTGAACCCGCCGCACCATATTGTCGAAAGTCCTTGCCAGTACGTTGGACGTCACTGCCTGAATTTCTTCAGTGATGTTTGCATTCAAGGCATCTACGGTTCGCATTTTTGTTTGGTAAACTCTCCCTTTTAGGTAGCGCCATAAAAAGTAATCAGGAGGCATCAAATTGGGCAAGCGCGCCACGGCCATAGGCCCTTCGAAATGGTGCGATTGCCGAAAAAGGGCTGAATTTTGGCCATACTGGTGTGTGATGTCACTCCATCATGCTGGTAATATCCAACGGAGAGTTCTTCGCTGTCCAATTGATTTACAAAAGTGTTGAAGATTTCCATATATCCAGCTGTTGTGATGGTTGTATCGGAGAAGATGGGACCAATTTTGTGCCGCCGGATCATCCCACACCAAACACTAACTTCCTATAAATAAAGCGGTTCTTCATGTATCACGTTGGGATTTTCACTGGCTCAAATATGGGAATTTTGAGAATTGACGTATCCAGACAGGTGAAACCACGCCTCGTCCAAGAACCATTTGTAGTCCAAATTTTCCTGAAGAAATATCTGAAACCATTGACAGTATGTCACTCATTTCATGTGGTCAGGCTCTTTCAGTTCGTGGACCATGGAGATACGGTACGTATGAAGCTTTGCTTTTTTCGCAGCACGTTGAGAAGTGCTTTCGGACAATCCTGTTTCGTGTGATAGTCGGTGAAGTGACTTCCGAGGAGACGCAAGTAGTCGGCCCTTTACATTCTGGATAATTTCCTTGGACATTTGTGGACAACCTTCTGCATGGTCATCTAATAAAGTCCCCTTGGTTTCCAATTTTTTCTACAATGCCCAAATGGTTGACTTTGCTCAGCGGATGTCTGCCTGCAAACTTCTCCGGGAATTTGTTGACAACACTTTATCGATTCTGTTTTCCAATAAGTGCAGGGTTTAAACTGTGATCGCATTTTGTGAAAATGAATGCAATTTTGCTAAAATATTATTTTTTATAACATTTAAACGGTGCTGTTTCTTAGTGAGCGCCATTAAAATTCCGCGATTCCATCAAGCACATATGAAATATCGCCGTGGTGGAATTTCTCTTCTTTCAACATGTGACGTCAAATGATGCATAGAAACTAGTAGCCAATCCAGTTTCTATGATGTCATAAACCGAGCTGTTCCTTACGTTCTTCCCGCTTTGGGTTTTTGAAAATTGGCACCACCTAGTCGCCAAACGTGGCCATCTTTCTCTCACGTGTTCGCTTTTGCTGTAGTATTTTTCACGTGGCTTTATTCGTGTGTGTTGAACATTTTTCATAGTCTAAATTAGGGTAAGTGGTTAGGAATAAGGTCCAAACAAAAAAACGATATTGAAAATGTTACTACTACACAACAGCCAGCTAAAAAACTTAAGGTATTCAAATCTTTAGTTATAAGTGGGCCAAATGTAACCAAATCTTTCACTTTATAAGTGGGCCAAATGTATCCAAATCTTTATAAGTGGGCCAAATGTATCCAAATCTTTCACTTTATAAGTGAGCCAAAGTAAGATGGCATGACGGTCAACCTTACATTTCGTGTGAGCTATGCCAGAAATCCAAAAAGAAAAACATCCTTGCAACTGCTGAAGGTAAGTTTTTTTCCTCTTTATTATTTTTTCTTTGTCACGCTTGATCGGTGTTCAAAAACAGCGTGTCCAACAGCGTGTCCAAGATGAGCAATCACATTTGACAATAAATCTACGAAGACGAATTTCGAAACATCGTCATGTTTACAAATTTTAGAATAAATTCCACAAATTTAGTTTCAAATCTGAATTATTTTTTGTTTTCATAGGGTAAATGTGTAGTTATGTGATCCTAAATTATTTCGCTGCAGATGTTGAAGGATTTCGAAAAGTGAGACATACAAATTTTAAAGTATGTAACATGCCAACTTTTACGGATTTCTGCTTAATTTTACTGATTTACGGATGGAAGGGGTTTTTTGACAGAATTTTTAATATTTTGATTGCTCAATCAAAATATTTCAGTCTCCGGCAACCATCCACTTAGTTCTACCAGACCTTACGAGCGCTGTGCACTTATTTTCCCGCTGTACTGCGCTTGCGCGCCAGCTGTAATGATAGATTTTCTCACGCTCCGTAACATAAACAAACACACTCTAGTGGGAGGTTGGAGTGTGTTGTTTATGTTACTTCGAAGATCCGCGAAGTAGTTTTTCACATTTTTTTTCGTTTGTTTGCTGCTCAACTGAGCGAAGATAAGAATTTTATGTTTGCCATTTACAGAACGAGTTAAGCTTTTGGTTTTTGTTGTTTGCATTCAAAGTAGTTTTATTTTATTTATTTTTCTTTTGTCTTTACTTTTCCGCTGTTTGCTGGTTTTCGTAAGGAATTTTCTTATTAGAAATTGTTTTATCAACAGAAAATGTAAAGCACATATTAAGCATTAACATAGAAGGGCCAGGTTACAAGGAATTGGATTTTAGAATTGCATATGAAAAATGGTTAAATAAAAAACATCGTCGCATTGTAAATTAATGAAAACATCTTAATTTTTTTTTTAAACTAGAGTGTTATTATTGGTCTCTAAAGAAATCTTTCTAGATAAATGCTAAATTGTTTATAGAAAATGCTAAAATGTTTCTGGAGGTTTTCGCTAAAATGCTAAAGGTTTTCAAAAGCCAGTTCATACCCTGAATAAGTGCAAACAATAAACACTCGCTCCTCCAGAGTATACCAATACATTTTCACACGTATGCGAACAGCCACGAGCACTCACCATCAACAACCGTGTTTGTAGACACGCTCAGCAAAATGGCATAACAAAGCAGCCGAGAAGCGCATCCGGCTGGCTGGCAGACAGCGCCAGGTTCAATGCTGTCTGGACACAAATGGTGGCCATCTTCAGCACATGTTGTGATGAAAATGGCCACCATTGTGATGTCATCACATTTCGCACGAAATGAGGTAAGTCCACTTCAGATTTCGTTGTAATATTGGTGTTAATATTATTAAAGAAATGCCAGGTTCGGTAGAGAGTAGGACACTGCATTATTCTGATATGACTGTGTATTTATTTGCCTGGTGTAATGGCTTTCAAAATTAATGACACCAGCTATTACCTAACATCAATGATGAAAGAAAGTGTCATCAGCTAGTTTTCTTCCATAAAATGGTGGCAATTCATTACAAAAAAGTCTGAAAAGGGTTCAAAATTCAAAATTGCCTGCAGGATTTTGACTTTTTGTATGCCTTCATTCAGTACCAGCTTCATCTGCCTCCACTGAGAGAATTTTCTCCATGTTTCAACTAGTTTGGAATAAATTACGAAATAGGCTTGGGGTAGAGAAAGCCACAAAACTTTTTGAGTTTATACATTTTTAAGATCACAGCATGGATCAAAATTTCCTGTAGATTGGTAGTTTTGCTTCTGGCTAAAACTCCTGAGATTACATTAATTATATTAAATGTGGCTGTTTCGCAGAAAAACTCACAGGTTTGAAAATTATGTGAGTCACAAACCTATGATAATTTCAGCCTGCTTTTTTGGGTTCTAGTAAAAGACAAACCACCAAAAATACTTTATTATCTGTACCTTTGTTTAATTTTTAGGCGATCTTTGTAAATAGTCAAATACCATAGCAGTTTACATGCCACACACAAATAATATCTCACAAAAATTTTATTTAAAGATAATTTTTCAGTTAGAAGCTAAGTATACATTATATTCTGTTTCTCTATTTTTTTTTTTCTTCTATAGTATGAATATATAATGTTGGTCTATTCTGTAGTTATTCTTTATAGGTGGAAAGCTATTTATATGCAACCATTTATTTTATTTTCAGGATTATTGTTTATTTTTTTTATTTCAGATCAGTTGCTTTGTCAGCTGATATCTGAAAGGTTTGTTTCGTGTTGCTAAATAATAAAATTGGTTAACCATCACCTCTGAGAAGAAAGAGAATCTAGTCACTATTCCTATTGCAGGGATCATAGCATACTTCTGGAAAATTTTAGGTAGGAATTTTTATAAAAATTTTAGCAGTGTATTTCAATAAAAACTAGATGTATACATCTAGTAAAACTTTGTATACATTGTAAAGAGTTTGCTTCACACCTTTCAACCATATATACTGATAGACTGCGCATGACATCAAAATTTCTGGCTCCAACATAAAATCACACGACATCAGTCAAAAAGATGGGTTACAAATGCTGTGCTTATGGTTGCTCTGAGCGATATAGTAAAGGAAGTTCTATGATTTTTCATGGGTAAGAAACGAATTAAATACCTAAGTCAATAAAGTTCAATTACTTAACCAGAAACTTGCAGCTATTGATATAAAAATATAGTAACTTAAGAAAAAAAAAATGGAATGCATGTTCCAAATTCTTCGCAAATGTTCACATTATAAATCACAAAATGTAAACAACCCGATCATGCATGTATATAGCTCATAAGTAAACTTACCTGAAGAGTTTTCATTATATATGAGGCGCATTCACATAATACACCGAAAACACTGAAGTTCTGCAGCGTAAATTAGTAATCATAACAGCATTTTTACATGAAATTTGGAGTCTGATGATGACGTGCCCAATGTTGGAGCCATGGCGGCTTTGATGCAGCTATTGCCAATGCGCAGTCCATTAGTATATATGGTCGAAGTTCACACCCAAATTTTTTGCATAACATCTAATGTCTAAAGTTTAAGTATGATTTACTTCTAATATTCAGTTCTTATCTTTTCACATGTTATTATCATATTCAAGTATATTTACCACATTCAAGTTTCACTTTGAACATTAATATGCTGTTGAACCAGAAGCAATTCACGATTTTCACAGGAAAGTTTTCAGGTTTCACATTAAATTATAATATCCTAAAAAGGTAATTGAAAACCAAGAACTATGTACAATTGTTCACTGAATTACTTTTTTCATATTATTGTTTTAACCTTTTCCTGATAAGCCTATCTTTTTCTGCTTCCACCACAACTAATTTACTTTCAGTTTTCTTTATTTCAGCTGAACCTTGTATGATCAAGTTAGAGGCAACTGCTATTTCAACAGTATTTTGTTTTTCTACAGCTTTTCTCATTCTTTCTGTTCCCTCTTGAATTACTGCTAGGGAGGCTTCTTTATCTTTTTTAAGCCTATTTATTTCTGCATCATTTTCTTTTATTTTGTCATCAAACTCAGCTTTTCTTTTTTTCTCTAGCTGCTTTTCCTTATTTTCCCTCTCTTTCTGCTTCCTTTCTTTTACCTTTTTTGATTCTTCTTCCTTCAGCTTATCAACATACTCTTTATAAAATTTATGTGAATCACGAACACTATTTAACAAATTTCTTGTTAGGGGAACTTTACTTACACATCCATAGTGTTTAATGGCCCCTTTAACTATTCTTAATGATGTTATAGTTGAGTCTTTTAAGTTAGCCTTGTCCTTCCTTAACAGAGCAGTGTTAACCAAAAATCCCCTTTCTGCATCAGCATTAGCATGAGGTAAAACTAAAATTGACTTGATGAGTTTAGCAAGATTTAAGTATTTTTCTTTTCCGCTAGTCTTTAATACTAAATATATTACGCCAGTAATGATCAATCCGCACTGGAATATGCCCTTCCTCTGAAAATTTCACTAGTTCATCTAGAGTTGGCTTATCGCAATTTAAAAGTTTCCACTCTTCTCTTACTCTATCAATTTGTTCCTCAGAAAGATGCAAAACACTTGAAATTCTGGTTATTTTCGAAAGTCCTTCAGTGACTGAAAGTTGAGTTGACTCTTTCTTTGGTTCTTTTACCTTTAAAACTTCTATGTCTCTTAGCTTTTGATTGCAGAATGGCAAATTTGACTTTAAATATTTTGTGGTTGCAATTAGTGATGATCTTACATCTAAGAGAAATAATTTCAGCCTGGTCTCCTGAACATTCCTGAGGAGATTTTTCGTCTTCATACCAACTTCTAACTCCCCTAGTTTTTTCCATGAATTTTTGTTTTCAAAATCTACATTCTTTAGGTCTTCTCCAAATTTCCCTGCAATAACATCATCTTGGATAAACTGAGCCATAACATTCCTCATTAAAGTATTTAAATCAGAATATAACTGGTGTATTTTTGGTTCTTCACTCTGATAACATAATGAAAACTTTTCAAAATTTTGGTGTGAAAATGAAATTAATGCTAAATAGCAAGGAGTTAGCTCATTTTTCAGGAAACAGTGAATTCTTTTATACCTTGCCGAATTGCGTAGTTGTTTTTCAAATATTTTTTGAGATGGCAAGAAGTTTAAAAAATATTCTGTAATATTTAACCATTGATCCAAGAGCCTCTGGGCTACAGAACCAACGGTTAACCATCTGTTGCTGACATGACGCAAAAGAAATTTGGCTGTGACCAATGTTATATCCTCGACAGATTTATAATCCTCTCGTCTTGCAGCACTACTCTTTAAAAAGTAATGCATATCAGTAGCAAATTTGTCAAAATCTATATTTAAGCTTGTCAAAAAATTTTTAAATGCATTACTAACAACATGCAGGTTGCAAAAACCTAGTTCCAAAGATTTCTTGCCTGTTTCTTGTTTTACAACTTCATTGAATTTGCATAAAAAACACTTATTTACATTTGGGCTGTCCATGGATACACAAATAATTCTGTTCAACAAAATATTGAAGGAGGATAACACATCAAGAATTTCTTTTAGCAAAATATCTGCTGTTGCATGACCCAGAAAAACGCTTGTTAGGTATCGGCAAGAAACTGAATTTATTTCTGAAGACCAGTACCTGACATACACATCCAACTGCCGTTTCACTTGTGTATTTGTAGTTTCATCAAATGCTATAGTAAACTTTCCTGGGCTACTAAATGCAATGTCTTTTTTCAAATCCTCTTCGAAATATTTTGACAATCCATGTGATATCACATAAGCAATTTTTTTTACTTTAAGTTGCATTTTGGCTGCAATAGCAGAATCAGGAAACATTTCTTTGAAAAGTTCAACTGCTTCAGTGCATGAAACAAAAGACATGTTATCCTTAGCAACTTTCATGGCCCATAATGCTTCGGCTTTAGCCAACTGTAAATCATGACTCAGTACTTCACTAATATTTGTTTTGGGCTGAAGATCCCGTCCTCCAAAGGCTTTCAGGATGGACTTATTTTGAAATTTACTTTGAAATTTCTGCAAATGTTTTTTCCCTTTATGATGTGCTTTTACTTGTGAAAAGCCACTATTAAAAATATTGAAAATTTCTGAACACAATATACACTTAGCAGAAAATATTGTTTCAGTTGCAGAACACCATTCTTTCAACTTCACTCCGTCCAATTCTTTGGCGAGCCACGCATCTTGAAATTTCGTTTTGGATTTAGGCATCTTAAACACTTGTATTACTAACCAGAAAATGAAAGGGAAGTACAAAAACACGTTCCAATATTGCAAAACCAGACAACTTCCCGAAGTTTGGCTGCGAGGATGTCAGAAGATAGAAAAAAAAAAAAAAGCAAGTCACCACTAGAGATCTGAACCTGCACACAGCACAGAGAAAACCATAAAAGACGCAAAACCAGAAACTATCATACGCATCTCATGCAAGTTCAGTCAAAGCGAGTCAGAGCCGAGATATATTGCGCATCGAAGGTCGCTGTCGCACAATCGAAGGTCAATGATCACGTGCTCTACTGCCTGCCACGATAATACTCAGCTACCATCCCATCGTCATTACCGGAGGTTATGGAAGGAGACCACATTATTTCCTCTTTGCTTCCACCCACCTGCGGTTAACAATAACAAAACATCAGCAGAAAGAGGAGGTTCCACGAGGCAAGTACGATCTTCTGCGTGCCACGGAGTTCGTCTGCAAAGCGCAAACCAGGGGTGAAAATGACCCCTCCCCTTTTCCCAGAAGATCTCTTGTTACTCTCGAAAACTGTCTGAAGGCACAAAAGTGGAGCGCCTGCCCCGAAGCAAGTGCATCTCGATGGCGTCATTTTCCCTCCCTTCAGCAGCACAGCATATAGGCTGTGTTTCTACAATAACAGGTCTTTTTACCTTACCGTAATGGTAAATTTATTGGCATTAATAACGGTTGTATTTTTAAAATAAGCTTACGAAAATTTTAGGAAGAATAGCAAATTTTAGGTATAATTTTAGGAATTTAAGGAGGGTCACAAAATATTAGGAATTTTAGGAGGAATGTGATCCTTGCTATTGTTATTAATTGTAAATGAAAATATTTTATTGGGTGCTGATTAAATTTAGAATATTGTAGAAGCAAAAATAGAATCTAATTTTGAAAAACCCCAGGTAGGTTTTTTCAACTGGGCCCAGCCAAACCCCCTGGAGAGAAAGCCCCAGCGCGCGAACTACGAAGGGGTGTGACATCACGGTCAAAGGGCCATCGCAATCCCACTCTCCAGAGAGGTCAAAGGGCAAACGTAAAGGGAATGCCGATATTAGCTTCTTTATACAACATGCTTGGAAAATATTGAGTGCCTTTATATAGATCTAACTACAAAGCACATCCAAAAACCATTGTTTTCAGCTTTCCTAAAAGTAAATGCTTTCGAGAAGGAGGATTTCTTCCGTACCAGTCAAGAATTTTGAACCCACCGTGAATTCAAAGGTTAGTTAAGTTTTCATGACAGCATTTTCTGCTTTCGTTGTAAATGTAATTATAATTTAGTGAATAGGCACTCGTTTTTTTTGTTTGTTTTTTTATTGACAGAGTAAAATTTAAATTTCCGATTATCAGCTCATTATTTATTGTCGTTTAAATAATGGTATTAATTACCATTCAACATTTCATTTCCAGAAAGTAATAGTTATTTTTCTTTACAAAATTTGTAGTTAGTAGGGTTCAGATTGAGAGGAAAAAAAAAAAAGATGTACACATATATTACGCATCAAGTACTAAGGTTAACCAGGCAAAGAAACTGGCAATAAATAATTACGTTATTTATTAATCAACATTTCATTTCCGTAAAACAAATGTAATTTTTCTTCATAAAATTGCTGTGTATCAGAGTCCTAATTAAAACAAGAATTCGCTCGAAATGTACAGAACTACTTGATGCGCTGATATTCTGTACATTTCGAAGGCTAGCCCAAAGAAAAGCTTTATTGGAATGTCCAACAAATGTATCCAAAAGTCTGGAATTAATATATTCCATGTTCATTTGACAACGAACTTTTTCCTGAATGATTTTTATTTATATTTTTTTTACCTTCTAGAAATAGTTGCAAGTTTGAGCACACATCTTACCGTATTTTCAATAAATCGGAAATTTTGCTTTGGCGTTCGTTACGTAATTACGAAAAAGTCTTTTCTTTTTGTCTTTCATTTTAATAAATTGAACGCGAAGGGAATTTCTAAAAGTTTTAAGTGAAATGATTATGTTCATACAGTCCTACCAATTTGCCATTAACGCACTTAAAAAGATCGTAGTTGCAAAAATGATGGGTTTTCCACGTTATGCGTGAAAAAACTTTTTTTTTTTGCTCCTTTAGCCAAATTGAAAACTAAAGGAAAATTTTCATGAAATCATTTCCCAGCACAAGAGCAAAACTTTGGAATTCCACCATTTACGGATATCATTGCTGGAAACTGAGAAAAAAAAAATGAAAGCTAAGGATGTAATCTTTTGATGTTATCTAAGGACAAAACATAAAGAGAGAAAGAACGGTCGATTTATTGTTGTGTGCGCAAATTGTCTAGTACTGCACTCGAGAAATTATTTCTCTGCGTAAAGACCGCAGTACTTCGTTGGCGTTTTCACGAGCGGAGAGCTTGAGTCGGTCGGCCCACTAGCTCTGACGTCACAGACCAGTTCGGAGGCTTTCTTAATCTTTAGGGGTTTTGGCCCAGCCTGGCAAACCCTGTCACAGAGAGCTAATTAAAATAAGTCAGACTACTTAGTTTGATTTAATATTGATCAAGTTACTGAGGTAACCTCAAATGCATACTGTGGCTGTGAATAATATATATATATTCGATGAATAACTAATATTCATATGTTAATATTTCTGTTCTGTCACATTACGATAATCTTTAAAAAAAAAAAGGTCTATAGTAATGTGACGAAACTAGGCCTCGGTAGGCTGTAATTCCATAAGTATATCAACATGAACGATTGCTATTTACACTTCAATAGGTATCAAGAAATGCCTCTTGCAATTACGCCACAACTTTTGATGTAATGACTCAATTGACTGTTCTTCTCACTACAGTGATTGCAAGGTAAGAGGCATTTCTTGATACCTATTAAAGTGTAAATAGCGATTGTTCATGTTGACATATTCATGGAATTACCGTCTACAAAGGCCTAATTTAAGATCTATAGTAATGTATTGAAACAGAAAAATTAATGTATCAATATTAAGTATTCATCAAAAATATGGATTACTCAGTTTGATTTATTACTATTTACATTGACATGGGGGATAATGGTGGAGTTTGGGAATCTGTCTCTCACTCTATCACTGAAGGACATTCAACCACATCATTCTCTTTTTGATCTATAAATATTCAGTAATTGTTTTCATTTTTTAATGGCATAAAATTGAATTAAGAGACATTCTATGTTCTCATTTGCTGAAACCTGCAGGAGAATCTAGCCTACAATCAGTAATTGTTATTGGAAATAAACGTAGAGCAGTCAAATAATTAGTTGCACTTACATGTAAAAAAGAAATGAACATTTTAGTAAATGTTTATACTTGCATAGGAAATACCGCTTTGCAAGGCCATTTTTCATGGGGCCGAACACATGGAAATCACAAGGCAAAAGGTCTATTTGTTTAATATAAAATGCAAGCTAAATTGTCAATAACTCCAATGCTGTCATATGTTCTAAGCGTAGAGAAACAATTAGCGATTAAGTTCTTCCAGGAAGTTGAGATTTGCAGAAATACTCCGCTACTCATTAAGAAAACATAAATGGTTCAGTGAAATATTGATCACTAATTGACTTTGTAAATCCTATAACTGGTTAACTGACATACAATCAATTACATCAAACTGGCGGAATACACGAAACAGATTCTAACAGACATGACCTCTTGCATATCGGTCCCAAAATGTGCTCATCATCGATGTAAAGCTCACATGGAAAACAGTTCGGGGATGTTTCACAAAAGAAAGTACACTTTTTGAAGCGATAATCATAAAAAAATGGTAAGATTATAATTACATCAAACTTTAAAAACACACTAAAACTTGCACTAATATATATGGTGACTATTGTCAGCGGATCAGAAATTCCAAAAACACAGATATAGGAATTGTATTTGTGAATAAATTACAAGAGGTAATAAATAGGCAATCTGCATCTGATTACAGTTCAGCTTGAAGGAAAACGCGTAATTAACAGTGTCAAGCGACAATTTTCAAAAGTTTCCTCTTATATTAAAAACATCGGAAGAATAACAACAAACCTATTGTCTGCGAGATTACCAAATATTACAGGTATTAAAAAACAATAATTGTTACACCCGACATTTACGTCAAGCACTTAACTCTATTGCAAGATGATGTTTACTTACCTAGTCGAAAAGACTATGATTAACACCTTCTAAACATTACTGAACCTCCGCTTTCACCAAAATAACACAAAATAAGAGCCTGAAGAGGCAAATTAATGACAAACTGGATTGACTGGACCTAATGTAACCACTTGCCCCAGAATCACATTAGGAAATAAAACCGGTCGATGATGATAATGATGAATTATTCCGCAAACTAGTAGTTCAATATTCTTTATTGGAAAATAAAAGAGGTACATGTTAAAATATCTATTTACACTATGTACATGAAAAAAAAAAAAAAAAAAGACAACAGCAATGAAAATCGCAGCATATAAACGCAGCCTTAGTTGCTGAAATTCAAAAATAAAGTCAGTATATCAATTCACAGCAGGGCGCAGGCGATATACAGAACTTTTACCGATACATTATTTGATTTGGGGGGGGGAGGTTTAGGGGCTGAGCGACCATCGTGTGCATCTCAGTGGGCTATAAGCAGTCATCTGTCCTTAATATGGGACCACTGGTTTCAGGGAAGGGAGGGAGTTAGTGCCGTAAGACAAACACAACATATGTGGCAAATATAATATAATTCGTATTTATTGGTGTAAGAAAAATAATCTTCCCGCAAGCTTTCCCCGTCAACAGACGGCTCCTTCAGGCGGTTGCAAAGGAAAACAGAATCAAACTAATAGATGAATACGCATACACATAAATAAATAAATATGATATGTAGAACACCATTCTCGCGCATGCCAAACACGCGGGTAACAACTGAAATGCTATATGATATATATTCAAAACGTACTAGGTCGTTAATGTATACAGAATGTATATCTTTGCGTCCTACTTGGCAGGGGTGGTCATAACAGCGATGCGCCGCCCCGGTGGCGCAGTGGTCTAAGGGATGGCCTCTGATCATTCGTTCGAAAGGGATCCGAGTTTGAATCCCGATGAGGCATGGATGTTGTGTTTGTCTTACGGCACTGGCTCTCTCCCTTCCCAGGAACCAGTGACCCTAAATTAGGGACGGGCGACTGCTTATAGATCGCGGCTCCAAAACGTTTTTGGTGATTTGAGCATGTCGTCATCATCGAGTGCGATTCAACCGCAGTTGTAAACATGTCTCGGGCCGCCCCGGTGGCGCAATGGTCTAAGAGATGGCCTCTGATCATTCGTCCGAACGGGGCCGGGTTCGAATCCCAGTGAGGCATGGATGTTGTGTTTGTCTTACGGCACTGGCTCTCTCCCTTCCCTGGAACCAGTGACTCTAAATTAAGGACGGGCGACTGCTTATAGCCCATTCAGTTGCTCACTGTGGTCGTTAAACCTCCAATCAAAAAAAAAAAGAAAAAAAAAAAGAAATATGTCTCGGCTCCGATCTCCCGCTTTCTTGCACTCGTGTTGTATTTATTGAGATCAATTGTATTCAAGGAGTTGTATTAACTTAGTTATTCTTGTTATATTTATCTAGTTATAATTGTTATATTAATTTAGGAATTTTATATTAATATAATTATTCTATAGTTACTCGTATATTATTTGAGTTATTCTAGTTATATTACCATCATCAAGCTCGGTGTGTGTATAGTGATTTCTTGTGGCCGCCCCGGTGGCGCAGTGGTCTAAGCGATGGCATCTGATCATTCGTCCGAAAGGGGTCCGGGTTCGAATCCCGGTGAGGCATGGATGCTGTGTTTGTCTTACGGTCCTGGCTCTCTCCCTTCCCTGGAACCAGTGACCCTAAATTAGGGACGGGCGACTGCTTATAGCCCATTGAGTTGCTCACGGTGGTCGTTAAACCTCCAATCAAAAAAAAAAAGAAAAAAGAAAAAAAGTGATTTCTTGTGTTGGATATTCTTGGCATTTAACCCTAACGCCATATTGCCAAATTGTGCAATGACCATATGCAAAAATAGAAATCAGAACACGAAAGGGAAAAGAATTATTTTCCACAGTTTTCTTAAAGATCATACCAAGAGAAAGGAATGGCTCATCAAATGCAGATTAGATAAAATAAATTTGTTAAATGCAACTGTATGCTCTGAACATTTCGCTGGCCGCCCCGGTGGCGCAGTGGTCTAAGGTGCTGGCCTCTGATCATTCGCCCGTAAGGGGTTCGGGTTCAAATCCCGGTGAGGCATGGATGTTGTGTTTGATTAAGGCACTGGCTCTCTCCCTTCCCTGGAGCCAGTGACCCTAACTAAGGGACGGGAGACTGCTTATAGCCCATTGAGTTGCTCACGGTGGTCGTTAAACCTCCAATAAAAAAAATAAAAGAACATTTCGCTGAGAAAGGCCACCAAAAAAGACTACCAGACAAGCTACCAGAGCCGCCCCGGTGGCGCAGTGGTCTAAGCGATGGCCTCTGATCATTCGTCTGAACGGGGTCAGGGTTCGAATCCCGGTGAGGCATGGATGTTGTGTTTGTCTTATGGCACTGGGTCTCTCCCTTCCCTGGAGCCAGTGACCCTAAATTAGGGACGGGCGACTGCTTATAGCCCATTGAGTTGCTCACAGTGGGCTATTATTTTCCACAGTTCCAAAAAAAAAAAAAAAAAAAAAAAAAAAAAAGCTACCAGAAACATCGCATGTAATGAAATCTTTTTGTCAGTCACTGGCTGAAAAATATCTTGAAGCACACGAGAAACTTATAAAAGTGTACACTAGGAGAATAACCTTCTTAAGGATGCATCGCCTTAATATAACTGCCAAAGCAAAGAGGACAGTAGAGCAACATCGAAATAAAGTTCGAAAATAGCAAGCCTCAAAAATTGCAATATATATATATATATATATATATATATATATATATATATATGTATGTATTATTCAAACTTATGCACCCACCACAAGTCATCCTGAAGAAGAAATTGAAGAATTTTATGAGGAAATTTGTCATCTAAATAATAAAGGTAAGCAGCACTTGAAAATAATTATGGGAGATTTCAATGCAAAAATAGGGCAACGGCAACATAATGAAACTTCAGTAGGTAAATTCGGTCACGGCAACAGAAACCAACGTGGAAATACTCTCGTTGAGTTTGCAGAGGCAGAAGGGTTTTTCATCTTGAACTCCTTCTTCAAGAAAAAGCCACACAGGAAATGGACATGGAGACATCCAAATGGGACGACAAGTGAAATTGATTTTATTATGTGTAACAAAAAATTTGTCATAGAAGACTGCAGTGTGCTAAACAAGTTCAACACAGGTAGTGACCATAGATTGGTGAGATGTAAGATGCACCTCAACACTAAACTGGAACGTGGCAAGCTCATAAGACAAACAAAATCTATTGACATAACCAACCTTAAAAAACACCATAATACCTTCAAGTTAGAACTGAAGAACAGGTTCTCTGCTTTAGAAGGCCTAACATCGGAAGAAGTGGACATCTCTGAAGTTAACAGAAAAGTAACCAAAGCTCTTATGGAAACAGCAACAAAATTAGCTGGGTCTAAGAACAAGTTGCATGTAAATAAATTATCAGGAAAAACGAAAATTTTGATGCAAAAAAGAAGAGAGATGAGGACGACTAAAGAAGATGTGACTTCCAAAGTGGAATATATAGAGCTATGCAAGACAATACGAAAAAGTATCACTGAAGACGTAAGAAAATTCAACTGTGAACTAGTGAGGAAAGCAATTGAAAACAACCAAAGCCTAAAGATAGCAAAGGGACATCTCAGTAAGGGAAGAAAACAGATTATGGCACTGAGAAAAGAAGATGGTTCTGTAACAAGAAATAGAGGCGAAATTTTGACAAGAGTGAAAGATTTCTACTCCAAATTATATGAAAGGGATGATACATGCACTCCAGACATCATGAAAGATACCAGTACCAGAGTTCCTCCAGTCCTTCCAGCAGAAGTTGCACATGCAATCAAGAACATGAAGCGGGGAAAAGCTCCAGGAGAAGATGGAATTACTGTAGACATCATACAAGAAGCAAGTGGAGAAATCGAAACAGTACTCGCCCAAATTTTCACTCGATGCCTTAATGAAGGAAAGATTCCTGAGGATTGGAACACCGCCACAATGATCCTGCTACATAAGAAAGGTGACATTGAGGATCTCGGAAACTACAGACCTATCAGCCTCCTATCAGTAGTTTATAAAATCTTCACTAAAGTTCTTTCACACCGCTTGAAGGTAACACTGGACATGGCTCAACCGAGAGAACAAGCTGGATTCAGAAGTGGCTACAGCACAATAGATCATATCCATGTGCTGAGAGAACTAATTGAAAGAGCGAGGGAGTATGAACTTCCATTGTGCATGGCTTTTATCGATTATGAAAAAGCCTTTGATTCGGTGAAACCATCAGCAGTTACAATGGCTCTGAAAACCTGCGGTATTGAAGATGCATACATTAATATTATTAATAACATCTATGAAAATGCAAGTGCAAAGATTAGGCTGTTTGAAAATACAACACACATAAAAATTGGAAAGGGAGTGAGACAAGGTGACACCATATCTCCGAAGCTCTTTAATGCCACATTGGAGGGTGTTTTTCAGTCACTGAGCTGGGAAAACAAAGGGATAAAGATTAATGGAGATTATCTAACCCACCTTCGTTTTGCTGATGACGTAGTCATTTTTGCAACTAGCCCATCAGAGCTGCAGAGTATGATCCAGGAACTTGCTGACAAGAGTAAAGAAGTGGGATTAAAAATGAACTTTCAGAAGACAAAAGTGATGTTCAATGCTTTTACAAGAAATGAAGATTTATCGATTGATGGAGAAAAGCTGGAGATAACAGATACGTACGTTTATCTTGGACAGCAGATATCAAGTGAGGGTCACATTGATGAAGAAATTAATCGGCGTACAAAACTTGCCTGGAGAGCTTTTGGAAGAAACAGCATAATTTTCAAGAGCAATATGCCATTATGTCTTAAAAGAAAAGTGTTTGATCAATGCATCCTTCCAGTGCTTACGTATGGTGCAGAGACGTGGACCTTAACTAAAAGAGACATACAAAGGCTGCAGACAACTCAAAGTAGCATGGAGAGGTGCATACTTGGTGTAACCAGGAGAGATAAGAAGAGGAACTCGTGGATCCGAAAAATGACAAGAGTGGAAGACATCATGATCAGAGTTAAATCCCTGAAATGGCAATGGGCTGGACATACTGCCAGAAGGACAGATCATCGATGGACAGCCGAAATTTTAGATTGGATTCCAAGGGACAGGAAAAGACTCAGAAGAAGACCACATGGGAGATGGGTGGATGAAATTCGAAAGTATGCAGGGGTGACATGGAGGAGACTGGCACAAGACAGACCGTTGTGGAGGAAACTTGGGGAGACCTTCGTCCAGCAGTGGATTGATAATGGTTGACAATGATGATGATGATGATATATATATATATTTTATTTGAGGCTTAACGACCACCGTGAGCAACTCAATGGGCTATAAGCAGTCGCTCGTCCCTAATTTAAGGCCTCTGGTTCCAGGGAAGGGAGAGAGCCAGTGCCGAAAGACAAACACAACATCCATGCCTCACGGGATTCGAACCCGGATCCCTTTGGGACGAATGATCAGAGGCCATCGCTTAGACCACTGCGCCACCGGCGGAGCAAAATAAATGAAAGTTATTAGGAGAATTGAAAGTTATGTAGCAAATAAATGAAATGAAAGTTAATTATAGAATATTACTAGGACAAGCCACCAACGGTAACCGATAACTCGAGTACAGTTGGTATATTTTGAGCGAAACTGTTGCAAATTCTAAACTCACTAAGGCGTCTATTATAACAAACTCTGAAAAACGAACGCGTAAAATTTATTACTTCCAAAACAAAAGTACGAAACATTCTAAAAAAGAAATGCCTAAAATTGATCTTGAACTACTTTCCTTCACGCCTTCACGTTGGTTCTGATCAGGTTGCATGTAAACAAAGCGGAAAGACACACTCAGATCGGGAACCACATTTTCCATTTTGTATCGCGAAAGAAAGACACACACACATACGGTACTAAATCCTATAACACTGATACATTCTGTAATGTGGCAAAGTATTTAATAATGACTGATTTTCTTTTCGTTTTTGTCGGAGTCTTGTTAAAACTGTCCCTGTGGGACCTATATTTTTCTTTTCTCGCTGTTATTTACAAAGCAGTATCATACACTTTTACCACTTAATTTTATATACAATTTAGTTATTCCAATCTGAACTTTAAACTTTGTTTCAAATGTATTAAAAACGCTAATAATCCATGTTTCTATTCCACATTTGAACAGTTTTGTGGGCCTCGCTTTATATTAGCTAAATAAGTATCGCTGTATCTAAAATCTACGATGAATATGCTTTTTATGTGTGTGTTTGTTGTGGGAAATTACTGGGTATAAACAAAACGAAATTATAACTGCCTTAAAATATTTTGCATATTGCAAAAACCTAAAGTTTGGTACGTGAGCGTTCACTGGCGGAGATGACAGGGTGATAGCTAGTTACGAATTTTCGTTGATACGCCATCTTCGGGAGCATCGCGCTCGATCGTTACTTCACGACCATCAGCCAATGGCAGCTATTATTCCGTAAAAACCAACCTTACCGTCTTTAAATAACCTTGCTACTTGGTATGCCAAGCAGATGGCTCCAGGCCACAGAGAGCTCAATTGAGACCTCTGTGTTACACACATCATGGCGTGTTAATATTTCAATAGTTTCTCTAATGGCTGCTATTCTAGCATCTCTGTATGGAGCAATCTTGTGGATGTTCTGCCATTGAGGTTGCGCTGCCTGGATAGCTATTTCCCTGGCAAGTGCTGTGGTAAGTTTATTTTGCTTCACGTCCCTTTTGTGCTCTGACATTCTCACACTGAAGAACCTTTCAGTGAGTTCCACATAATGCTTAGTGGACGAGTCCGGGTACTGTAGTCGAGGGCTATAGATACCTGCCTCCGTAAAGCATGTGGAGCCTTTTCTTTCGGTGCTGAGTATGGTCGCCATTGATTTAGGTGATTTCAAGCCAACATCCAGACCTGTCCTTCGGAAAAGGTTTTTGATGAAATATGAAACTCTGGGTATGTACGGAATAGCTCCAACAAATTTCAATGTTGCCTTTTTCACTTATCGCAATTCGTTTGCTTGGCTCCGTTTTTGCTATGATGTTTTCCACTCTGGAAGTGTAAAATCCTCCAGCTCTGGCGAGGTCTTTCAGAACTCCAACTTCTGTTCATAGTCTACCTTCTCAGTATATAGTTCTCTGGCCCTTTTAGTTCTGTATTTGAACAGTGCGCACTTACGGGCTGTTGGATTGGCTGAGGCTGGCAGAATGGGGTTATTCACGAGCGTGAGCTTATAGTGCACTTTGGTACTAATTGCACTTGATGCTAATCTCTTCACGAGACATCCAAGAAAAGTAATTCTTCTTGGTTTTCTATTTGAACATCAAATTTTATGTCATTGTGTATTTTGTTCATAGAAACGACAAAGTCTTTCAAGTAATGTTCTCCATGTTCCCAGACAAAGAAGACATCATCCGCATAGTGTAACCATAATTTCGGGGGGGGGGGGTCTGGGTAGGGTATTGAGCATAGTTTCTTCTAGTGGTCTAATCACAGCCTCTGAGAGAATGTTGATCCCATCGGTACCCTTTTGGATTGTTCATAAACATGCGAGTCGTTGGAAAAGTAACTCTAATTAGTTAGCATTTTTCTTACACCAATAAATATGGATTACATTATATTTGTTTTTTTATTGCTTTGGTATTAACAACCCACAATTTACACAACATACATGTCTCACCGGGATTCTAACCCGGACCCATCTCGGATGAATGGTTGGAAGCCTTCGCTTAGACCACTGCGCCACCAGGACGGCAATCATTTTATTTGTGGGCAAGCTTAACGAAATTTAATAAACATGTCTTTACCTCAGACATTTATTGTGCTTGAGAAGTACAAATTTCCGCCCCTGTTGCTGAGTGTCCGGGGTCAAATCTCGTTGAGGCAGAGACATTGTGTTTGTCTTATGGTATTGCTTCTCTCCCTTCCCTGGAACCAGTGACCCTAAATTAGAGACGGGCGACTGTTTATAGCCCACTGAGTTGCTCACGGTGAACGCTAAACTTCCGATAAAAAAAAACATTAGCTCTGGATAATGGGCATGACATCAACTTCTTTCTTGAAAAACACTTCGCAAGGCAAAGTATCCTTCAATAATGTAAGCAAACTCTTTTGCGGCAAGTCACGAAGGTGCAACATACTTAAGGTGACCAGATACCGAGACACCGATTTCAGGACAAAAGGGCGTGGCGTCCCCAAATCGGTAGTTCATTTGGAGACAATACGTACTCAAAATAAACATGCAAATCTTTTTGTCACAAAACTGCATTTCTTGAATAAGTGTGATATTACACATTAAAATCTGTCTTAAAAAATATATATCTTGTAGAATGTTGGTAATTTTCATTGACAAAGCAGAAATATGATGGCGAGAACATGTTAGCAAAAGTGAAATGCTTTACCTTAGGTACATGCGCTGAATTAAAATTAGGCTGCACATCATAGTAATTGCATGGCAAATTTTTCATTTTGCCAAAGTTTTTGGAGAAACTCAGAACAAGTACAGTCGAAATTGACCGCGCCAGTGTTGCATTGACCTAGTGCTGACTACTGACCATTCGTACAAGTTGGTACTGATTCGAGTCCCGAACGAGGCACGGGTGATGTGTTTGTCTTGCAGCACTTGGTGTCTCCCTTCCCTAGAACGAATGTCTCCAAATTAGAGACAGGTGACTGCTTATAGTCCTTAGAGTGGCTTGTAGTGGTCGTTAAACCCAGAAATAAGGATGAAAAAGTAAAAAATTGTTTTCACAAGAAGCATGTTGAAAAATTATTACAACGGAAACTACTTTTAAGAACATTTTTCATTGGAAATCTAAAGGGTTAATGAGGAAGTGTAAGTTCGAGGATATTTGGGGACAAACATTAAAATTTGAGGACAATTTGCATTCCCAAAGGCTTCAGGCGTTTTTGGGGACGGTAAACTAAATTCGAGGACTGTCCTCAAGAATTGGGGACGTCTGGTCAGCTTAAACATACTGCAACATACGATGCATGGTACGATGGCTAACAAGATGACACGTGAAACAAATACTTCTTTGGCATAGACAGAAAATCCTGAACTTCTCCTGCAATGTTGCAATCACCATCAATATAAACCCCCCCCCCTTTTTTTTTTTTGCTTCGAGGTTAAACGATTTCCATCAGCAACTTCCTGAATGCAGGCGTCCATTCTCAAGTTAGGGACACTGTTTCTAGGGAAGGGAGAGTGCTAGAGCCACGTCCGACTTTATCATTCGTAGCACCCGGTGCAACACTATTACCTGACGCCTCCCACAAGCTTTTTTTTTTGTGTGTGTTTTCAGCCACATATACAACTTCAATTAATAGTATATGAAGGATATTCTGAAATACATGGAAAAAAATGTTGAACTTATATCCAGAATGAAGATCAAAACACCGTGGGTTAAATATAACTTTGTAATTTTATTCATAGGCTAAAATAATACACAGATTTTTTTAGATAATGATTGTCATATGGCTGGACAGCTTATTTTTTGCCATAAACTTACTCTTGGCCCCACGCATCAGTTTGACAGAAGTGTTCATTAAATGTGCAGCCTCCCGGGTGGTGCAATGGTCTAATCCTTAGCTTCTGACGATTCGTCAGAGATGCGGTCCAGATTCGAATCCCGTGACAAATGGATGTTTTGCTTGCCTTTCGGTAGTAGCTCTCTCTCTCTTCCCTGGAACCAGTTGCCGTAAATTTTGGACGGGCGACATCGAGTATCTCACGATGGTCGTTAAAGCCCTAAGCAAAGAAAAAAATTATTCACATAACCCTTTCTACGCCGTGGAAACTTTGCGATGCATAATTTCTTAGTTTATTATTTCTCATGTGAAATGTACCTTTATTTTACCGGTCTTATCCAAAGAGGTTAGAATAAGATATCTGGAGGTTTTTTTGTTTTTTTTTATTGAGGGTTTATTTATTGGAGGTTTAACAACCACCGTGAGCAACTCAATACGTAGTCGAAGTCGTGATGTCACGGAATGGAGACTGGGCCACAATGTATGGGCATGTGCAAACCTTCAATAAAAAAAATGTTTTTAAATAATGAAACTGAATAAAGTAGATGTGGTTTTATGTTTAGCAGCATACTGTAATCACCAGACTGTCAAAAATCAGTGTTCATTTTATAGATTTCCGAGAAACAAATTTTTTTTTTTTTGATTGGAGGTTTAACGACCACCGTGAGCAACTCAATGGGCTATGAGCAGTCGCCGGTCCCTAATTTAAGGTCACTGGCTCCAGGGAAGGGAAAGAGCCAGTGCCATAAGACAAACACAACATCCATGCTTCACCGGGATTCGAACCCGGACCCCTTTCGGACGAATGATCAGAGGCCATCGCTTAGACCACTGCGCCACCGGGGCGGCGAGAGAAACAAATGAAAACATGCCATTTGGACTAAAATGTCCGTTAATGTGTAGTTTAGCGTCCTTAATTATTTGGCTACGTATTTGGAAAAAATGAGATTTACATGTGTTAAAGTATTTAATTTGATGGCAAATAGTGAAAAAATTTCATCTGCGAAATGCATTTTAAAGATTTTTACCGTAAAACTTTCCTCCAAGTACAACGACATGAACACCAGCTGGCCGTCCCGGTGGCGCAGTGGTCTAAGCGATGGCCTCTGATCATTCGTCCGAAAGGGGTCCGGGTTCGAATCCCGTGAGGCATGGATGTTGTGCTTGTGTTACGGCACTGGTTCTCATCCTTCCCTGGAACCAGTGGCCCTGAATTAGGGACGAGCGATTGCTTATAGCCCATTGAGTTGCTCACAGTGGTAGGAGTTTCGACTTCTGAGCTTCGTCAATTCGTGCGTATTTTGTGTGTTTCTAGAGAGTTGTGTATCCCAAGTTTCAAAGCACTTACCTTTGGAAGGTTCCGCTATCGTTTGTGAATATTCCCAGATTGGTGAGTTGCCTTTTTCTTTTCCTATTACGTTTTGTTTATCTCTCGGCCGAGCTGGTCGAAGCTACGATAGTCGGCGTCATTGCAAATGGCGTCTTCCGGCGGTGGGGGCCCGCAACTGGACCTCACTTCCGGTGTTCCATCGATGATGACGACAACCTTTTCTTCTTCCATGGGTGCTATTTCGCTGCCCTCCCCAAGTGGCGGCGTTGCACTGCCCTCAACTCGTGATGTTTTTTTTTTTTTTTTTTTTTTTTTTTGATTGGAGGTTTAACGACCACCGTGAGCAACTCAATGGGCTATAAGCAGTCGCCTGTCCCTAATTTAGGGTCACTGGTTCCAGGGAAGGGAGAGAGCCAGTGCCGTAAGACAAACACAACATCCATGCCAGATCGGGATTCGAACCCGGACCCCTTACGGACGAATGATCAGAGGCCAGCGCCTTAGACCACTGCGCCACCGGGGCGGCAAACAACTCGTGATGTGAACAATCCCTTATCTCAGGCTGTTCAGTTGCCTTCTCACTAATCTCAAGCTGCTACCACCCTCGTTGCTGACGACGACGCTATGGATGACTTGTGCAACGGTACATTCTCCATGTCATATAAACCTCTGACGTCATCGTCTACGTATGCCAATGCCATGGCCTCTTCCACTGTGCAACGACCCCCGCAGGGCATATATGCCGGCCCCGAAGTTCTACAATCACAACTACAACGAGACGAAAATACCATTTCTTTGGAAATTCCCCAGGACTCGCCAGCAGGTAATGCTTTCACTACGATCTTAGACAGAGGTGCTGTCTTTGAATCCTTGCCAAACACCTTCTTCAAAGATTATTCCACCGCTTTAAAGCGAAAATTTCCAAAACATGTCATTTCACACATGTTTCGGCGAGGCCGAACGATTGTCGTATATTTTTCCAAGGCCGACTCTGCTCGTGCTGTGACGAATGCCGGCCTCACCATCGGCGATCAACATCTTCTTCCCAGTCCAGTTGCCGAGCGCCCGATGAATGTGTCCTTCTACCCGGCGCCCCCAGAGGTAACCGATACAGTTTTTTTATTGGAGGTTTAACGACCACCATTAGCAATTCAATGGGCTATAAGCAGTCTCCCGTCCCTAATTTAGGGTCACTGGTTCCAGGGAAGGGGTAGAATCAGTGCCGTAAGACAAACACAACATCCATGCCTCATCGGGATTCGAACCCGGACCCCGTTCGGACGAATGATCAGAGGCCATCGCTTAGACCACTGCGCCACCGGGGCGGCTGATACAGTTATATTTGCGGTTCTTGCGTCATTCGGTCGTGTGGTTGGAACGATTCAGACATATTCTGCTGCCCCTAAAGATCTCGAAGACAGCTCCCTGCTCGGCGCTCGTTGCGTGGGTAGGATTGTTTTTTCTTCCCCGGCGGACGTCTAGACCATCCCGACTCAATTTAAGGCCAAGTGCGGTAACCAGATCCGCTATATTGATGTGCTCACTGAACATCACTGCAACAAATGCAAGAAGTTTGGGCACTTTTACAAGCAGTATCTCAATCCTGCTACTGCTCCACAAGATTCACCGCAGGTGACTTCTTTTCAATCCTCTGACTCGCCCTTGCCTCCACGACTATCGTCTGAGGCAGCTCTCAGACATGAAAGTGCACCGTCATCGACTGGTGTGCCACCATCTCTCTCCGCGACCACTTTTCCAGTGCTGCCGGAGTCCTCCAAGTTCCGCGCCCCTGATCCACCACCAGCTGATTCTGCAGATCACCGTGTCGTGTCAGTTACTGAAGTATCAATTGCAGATACTGACGGTGCTTACACCAGTACAGAACAGACCATGAGTGACACCTCTGAGTCTGATCACAGCGCTCGCCCAGATAAGAGAGCGGCGCCCAAACCTCCTCGAAACACCACCAAGCGAGGGAGAGCTGCTGGGAGCTCCACTCGCTCCTCTTCCCGGACCCTCCATAAATCATCGTATCTTCAAAACTTTGATACCACTTCTGACCCTTCCTCTCCAATGGTATCATTTGAGGACTTTGATCAGACTCTCCGTGACACCGTCTTTGCCTCTTGCGTATGAGGAGCTGCATGCTCTCATCTGTTACACGCAAAGAACAAACGGCTTCCTCCAGCATGCGAAGACCCATGAAGCTGGACTTCCTGCAATCCTGCAACAGCTTTCCGATCTGCTTGTGGACAATTCTTCTTACTTATCCAGTCCTTCCGCTAAGACGGCCAAGTTCATTCGCAAACAGATCCACGGACTCAAGATTTCTATCACCAGGCTCACCACGTCGCCGGGTGACCTGGCGCTTTCACGGTAGTTTCCTTCAACTGCCGGGGGTTTGGGTCCCGCGAGGTGAATTCCGACGTGCATGAAAACCTCTCGGCAATTAGTGCCGATGTCCTCCTGCTCCAGAAAACGTGGTGCTCGCCTACAACACCATTCTATCAGTGGCACCGATGGCAGTAACCTTCCATCACGCCCACCGTGTACTGCGTTCAGACGGAATTGCTGTCGGAATACATTACCGTTGTCGTCCATCCAGCACTTCTGTTGCTGTTAACAGCTTATTTACCGATCAATTACAATGTTTTACATTTTGTATCAATTGTGTATTTTTTCATATCATATTCCTACTGACGACTCTCAACTCCATCCGATTTTTCATTGCCTTCGGACTGCGCTTGCAGCTGTCCCCCTGGGGACTTTTGCGTCCTCGGGGGTGACCTTAACTGCACTATACAGCCATTGCTTGACCGCACATCTACAGGGGGGAGCACCGCTCCCTTCTTATCGATCTGCTCACTCAACTTATTACCGATTTCCATTTTGTTGACTCGTATCGGCATCTTCACCCGGACACCATTTCTTATACTTGGCGGAATTCTCCAGCACATGGTGCTTCCAGCGATCAATGTGGCGAGACATCATCCTTCTACCTCTTCCGACCATTGTGCTGTGGCGCTTACCATTTGCGTTTCCTCTTACCCGCCTTCCAGACAACGCTCCTGGACCTTCGATGATTTCTTGCTTATGGATGTGGCGTTTTGCGCCGACGTCCGCCGTTTTCTTGCTGATTGACAGCATCTCATCAGTACCGCTTCCAGCACCCTTCGTCTATGTTTAGACATCAAAAACGATCTTCGTCTGCTCGTACGCCGTCTTTCGTTCGCTATTTGTAACGAACGTGCGAAGGATATTTGTAATCTCCGTTGCTCCTTGGCTGCAATCCCCTTACAAGATCTCGCTTACCTTGTTGTTCAGGATACTTTACGAGCAAAACTCCATCCGCTCGCCGTGGAGGCTACTCGCAGACTGAAGATGCTTCATCTTTCTTCGCTGGAGATTTCCTACGAGGAGCTCTCACGTACCTAAAGAACACACCGTACGTCGAAAACGCTACGCCACCTTCGCCTACCTGATTGTACCATCTCATCTGACTCTTCATGTCTATGCACGGAAGTTCGGCGCTTTTTCCATGACAAATTCCGTGCGGTGGTACCTACTGATGCTATCTCTTCCTCCTCTCTTCTTTCTGCTCTGCCTCAGGTCCCACCCCAACTCTGTGATCCTCTTCTTTCCGCCTTTTCTCATGCTGAATTTCGGAAGGCGTTTGCCCCCTTAATTCACGCGCATCCTCGGGACCTGACGGCCTTCCATTCTCCTTTTACCGCGCCTTCCTCTCGTCTCTGATGCCTTTTCTTCTCGCTTGCTTTTCGTGCGCCCAAACCTCTTTAGCACTACCGCCGGAGTTTACTGTAGCACACATCACCTTGCTGCCCCAAAAGGGAGACCCTTTGGACTTGCGAAATTGACTCCCCATTTCCATTTTCAATCTGGACTATAAAATTTTCACTAAACTTCTCACTCGGCGCTTGAACTCTGTGCTTCACATTCTTATCTCCCCCGACCAGTCCTACACTGTGCCTGGTCGATCCATTTCTAACAACATCTCCTTCCTCCAGCACCTAGCTTTTCTCGCCCGCACCCACTCCGAACCCCTCGCCCTGTTTAACCTTGACCAGAGTTCAACATTCGACAACATCTCTCACGACTTCCTTCTGCCACTCTTCTCGGCTTTGGCTTTCCTTCCTCCTTCGTTTCTCTTCTTCTCAGCCTCTACAGGGACGCTTTCTTCCACGTCCGGACGGCCTCCTTTTTGACGGCACCCGTACCTTTTCTTCGAGGAATCCGGCAGGGCTGCCCCCTCTCGGGGCAACTCTTCGCCATTGTCTCTGAACCATTCCTCTTGGCTGCTCGAAGATCACTCATGTCTACTCTTCCTCCGACAGTTGCCAGCACTAGGCGCCATGAGTGTGAACTTACAGCATTTGCAGATGACGCAACCTTTTGTCTCCGCCAAGACGTCCAGTTCGACAACCTTCTCTCCACCTACCACCTTTAAGCTACTGTTTCTGGCGCTTCGCTTAATGTCAACAAAAGTACTGGTTTGTGATGTGGGTCGTGGATGGGCCTGACCGATACCCCTGGGGTGCGGTCTGGTCCTTCTCGACCCAGAATATCCTTGGAGCCCAAATCGGTCACCCCTTTACTGCGGGCCTTTTGACATGGACCAGTTTGCAGCCTAGGTTACGTCATCAAGCAGCGATTTTGAGATTTGCGATTCCAATTACTTCTTACTGTCAGCGAGCTGACATCGTTCGACGATACTTACTTTCCCTCTGCACGTATTCCTGAACCTCCACCGTCTTCTTGTCAACCCGCCTGACGGAACTCAACAGCATCTTCACTTCAGTCATCTGGGCTTCAAAGCACTCGTCAGACGTTCCGACGCTATATCTCCCTATCAATCATGGGGGTATTAATCTCATAGATGTTCACTGTTGCTATCGTGCATACCGCATCACCTCCTTCCTTCTTCTTGTCACTTCGCCTTCTCCTTCTCTTACACTTTCTCTTGACGTTATTCTCTCTCTTCACTTTTCTTCTTTTCCTCAGGATGGACTACTATACTATTCCTTCTTCTAACTTTCCTACTATTTTATCTGAGGCTCTAGCGCTTTTCCGTTCCCTCCCTCTCTCTCGCCCTCTTCCAACCACCACCCTGGATGTCCTTGCGGAACCACTCTTTTTCTCTACCCCTGGTTCACCCCCTCCCCCCGATAAACCTTGCTTCCTATTTTTCTCCTGGTTCCGTGCCGGCCTCCTAACTGTGCAGGCCCTCATTAATCCCGATTTTTCCTGGAAACCCTTCGACTCACTCTTTTCCACCCCAACTCCTTCCCTCGAGGAGGATTATGCCCTTCTCCGTTTCTCCCTTCAGCTTCCCTATCCTTTTCTTGTTTCTGACGACGGCCTCCTCGTCGTCCCCGGCCCCAGCCTTCCTCTCCCCTTCTTTCTTCCTTTTCGCGACTCTGTCGCCCCTGTCCTTTCTTTTACTACCGCTGCCCTGTATCGTCTCCTCCGTGCGTGTTCTGAGTCTCTTCATCCCATTTCCAGGGTTTCTTCTTCCTCCTCAATAGCCGTTCGGTCTGCTTCTTCTCCCCCCCCCCCCCTTTCTTCTCCGCTAGAACGTAACACCCACTGGCGGTTACTTCATCGCCGGCTCCCTGTCCCACATCTTCTCTATCGCATGTCTCTTCTCCTCTCTGTCCTTTCTGTGGCGTTAACGGCGACGTCGCTCATATGTACTGCCATTGCCTTATTTTGCTGCCACTTCTTCATACTGTTTTCCGGTTAGCTGACATAACTTGCTCTAAGGACTTGCCGTTTCAAGCATGTCCGTGGCTGTTGCTCACAAAACATCCGCCCACCCTCCTTCCGGTTACCTGCTGCTTTCTTTTCATACTTGCCAAGCAAGTGATTCACTCATTTCACCAATCTCTCAGGAATTCTCCTGTACTTCCATCTCTTCTGTCGGCCGGTGGGCGGCTGCGGGCTAGCTTTCGGGGCCGGCTCGTGGCGCGCCTCCGGTTGGAACTCACAGCTGCAACTTCCACGCAAACAATCGGCACCTTTCAGAACACCTGGGCCCAGCCCACCGGGTGGTTTTCTATTGCTGGCTCTGACATCCTACTGGTGACTTGATTGTGTCCTCTTTTGGATTGTCTTTATTTTTGGTGTTTGGCTGTTCTCTTCACCTTGCTAGTACATTTCGTTGGTTCTTTTTCTTGCACAGTTTTAATGCTGGGCGAGTGATTTGTGTCTTAATTTCTGAGACCACAACCTTGTGAGTCCAGACTTTGGTTCTCTTTTTACGTTCGGGCCTTTTATTTTGTTTGCACCGTGCTTTTTCCGTAATTGTGTTCTGCGACATGTTTCTTATGAATTGTCCTGTACATATCTTCTTTTATTTTTGTCTTATGTATTTCGCACGTTAAGTCCTTGTTTTTCAGGACCACAAGCTCTTGAGTCCCGATTCCTGTTGTTTTAGTCAAATGTGCTGCTGTTTTTTGTTTGCACCGTGCTTCTCTACCTTGGTATCGTGTCTTATGCTTCATCGTGAAAACTGTATTGCATATATCGTTTCTTTATTATTGTGTTGTGCATGTACCTTCGTGGCACATCCCAGTTTTTTCGCTAATGTACTGTAATTTCTTTGCACCGTGCTTTTAGTAAATTGCTCTGTACATACCCTTTACAATCTTGTTATACGCATTTTGCACGTTTTGTTCTTGATTATTTAGACCACAAGCTCGTGTGTCTCGATGAACTGGACTTCTCTGGATAGGGCCGTGGTTAATTTGCCGTTCTTTATGTCCCTCTTATGCTCGTTGACTCTAATTCTAAATGAGCGTTTAGTCATCCCAATGTAGTATCGCTTGGAGCCATCAGGATATTGTAGAGGGATGGCATAAACACCTGCTTCGTTGGAAAGTGGGAGCTCGTCAGTATTTCGCTTAAGCATAGCATATAAAGGTGTCGGAGATCTTATGCCGACACCGAGGTTCATCTTTCTGAGCGCGTTCTTGAGTTTATAGGAAAGATTTGGTGCGTAAGGAATAGAGCCCAGATAGCGTAGCCGCAGCATAGAAAGATCGACATGCCTCTTTTTGTTTCTTTCGATATATCTATGTACCATGTTCGGATCGTATCCTGCCTTGGTCTCCAAATCGATAACGCTTTTTAATTCGCTTAGTCTAGAAGGGACATCGGAGGAGATGTCGAATGCTCTTCTGATTCGAGAACGGAATAAAGCTGTCTTGTAATCAGCCGGGCAGAATGAGCTACGGAGCATCAGGTTGGGAACGGAAGTGGGTTTGTAATAGACTTGTGTACGGAAGCGATTTTCAGGCGATTTACTCAGTAAAACATCCAGATAAGGCAATGCATTATTGTGTTCTAACTCCATAGTGAAATTGATCGTAGGGTGTATATCATTAATTTTATCCAGGAAGAGCTTGTTCTCTAGTACGAAGACAAGAGCAGTTTCAACTTTTCCTGCAAGCAGATAACGACCCTTTTCTCCTCGTTTTTTTTTTTTTTTTTTTTTTTTTTTTTTTTTTCACAAACAAGTTTTGCTGCATAAAATTCTTAAACCTCTAAAAGAAAGAAACTAAAAATGGAGAGAAAAAGGTAAAACGAAAAGCTTTCTAAACCAGGGCAGAACAAGGAACAATGGGGATTAAATGTTATGTACGTAGTCCGATGTGTCTGGAATCTCTCAGACCTCACAGTTCGGGAAAGTATGTATGAGTAATAGCCTTAGTCAGAGGATTCTCACTAAAAAGCTAACTATTCTTGGAGAATATTCTCGTAGGCTTGTCGGAACATGATGATCTCAATATATGGAAATCCTATAAAGATGCTTGGATTTCAGGATAAGGTTCAAAGTCGGCTGATTTCCCTAACTTATAAGGTATCATAACTTTTGCTTCTATGGTTCAGTTTCTTGGATGAGGTGCAGGTAATAAGCGAATCGAACCTGATAACAACATTTGATGAGACTACCACATCAGCTGGTATCGCACCGTTTCCACTTCGCGTCATATCTAGATGTTAATATTGGTGTGGAGGATACTGCAGAGACTTCAGTTCTGATGAAGGAAAGGCCCATGAACTAGGGAAATATGAGCAGCGATGTACTTGACCAACAGCTAAGCTGCAGCTCTTTACACAAAATGAAGGCTGTGAAAATTAATACCAGATCAAATATTGTGGTGCATTACAAGTGAATCATCTTTTCCTGCTCACTTTGTCAACAACATGGACTTAAGCACTAAGCCCTATGCATTTCACTAACACAAAGGAATGACCAATCCACACATATTCTTCTAAAACAAAAGTAGCTCAAATATTCATTTCAAAGGATAGAACGACTTTAGCATCCTGGCTACGTTCTTCACAATGCCGTCATTTGCAAAATTTTAAGGTTACCAATCATTTTTCTACCATTTCATCAGATTCCATCATATCATTTCGTGATTGCTCCATTTCATTTTATAACTACATCATGCGTCTACAACAATGATTTATATCGAGTTGGCCAGCCATATGAAGTTCAGTAGGCTGTTGGTTTCCATGCAGAGAGGTGGTGATTTGCATTTTCTCTCTTTCTTCCCCCCCCCCTTATTATGGGAAAAAAGCATCACTAAACATAGTCCGTAGGGCACAAATAATGACTTTATACCAAGAATGATACTTTGAATGCAAAATAAACACAAAGCAGCACGTCAAGACCGCTGTCTAGAATACGTTCATGAAATTTAAAGATGATCGGATATTTAACGATCGAAAGTGGAGTGGCTGTCCTGTCCGAGGGAAACAACGCCCCGAGATAACCATGCTTAACAACCAATCGTCATGCGCTCTCAGAAGAGTTTCTGCTAGAAGAACAGAGTCCCTGTTTCTAAGGGAACAGAAGTTAGTGTCAGCACTATTTCAATACGTTTCAGCAAAGAATTTGGATTAAAGTCCTAAACGTGCACGTAAGCCTTGACTGACTCCCATTGCGAAAATGAGAAGATTGAAGTTCGCTAGAAGACATCAATTGTGGATGCTGAAAAGTAAAGTGAAGTTTTTTTTAGTTGAATCTACCTTTCAGCAATTTGTATTGCATACACCACATGTCAGATATCCAAAAGGAAAAAGATATTTTGAGAAATACACAGTTGCAACCTTGAAACATCTTCCAAGCTAGATGATACGGAGACCTATGACAAAAATCTGGTACTGCTGCTCTATATACTTCCTGCCATCCACACTACTATGAAAGGAACTAGGTATGTGGAAATGTTACAGGATATGCGGACACTTCATATGAACATTCACGGATGCACCACATCTATGCATGACGCGGCTTCGTGCTATGGATCAAAAATAGTAAAGGATTTTCTGATAAAGATTATCACTGTGCTCGAGTGGTCAAGTCACAGTCCAGACTTAAGTCCCACAATACGACAACCAGTAGGACACGGTGGTTGTCTTAGTGTGGGATTTATGGCACGAAGCCCTGTCATGCAGATGTTTCTTCTCAATGCTGTCTATCTGGCTGCCGATTAACTCGGGTTCCGTGCTAAGTTTCATACATATTCTACTGAACAGATATTCGCGGACACCTTGCTTTTATCTGCTTTCTTGAACTACAGATATCACTTCGTTGAACGTGAAGCCGTTTCACTCATCATGCACGTAGTGTTTGGCATTATACATTTAGCCAGACAGATGGACGTACGTCGACTCACTCTCTCTCTTCTCTCTCTCTCTCTCTCTCTCTCTGTCTAGTTCTGCTGTTATTCTTGTTCTTAAATGTCTTCCTTAAGATATATTCTGAGCTTCAGTGATGCCCTCTGTCATGCTAAATAGGCTTGTCATAGTGATACATCAGCGAGATTGTTAAGGTTTAAAAACAATTATATTTTAATAAAAATATTTCCAAGTTTCAAATCAGTGGAAAAGTTCAGATCAGAATCGAGCTGATACCGAACAACCTATACCTTTGATCCTGACTTGTGCTTTTCCAGACAACAATTAAACGAGATTTCAAGCGCAAAACTAAAAGAATGATTTCGCCGACATTTTTTTTTATACGGATATGAGGTTTAGTCCCTTGCGAGAGAAGAAATCTTACTCTGTGTGGTACAGTTAATGCGATCTCTCAGGTATTATATGGAACAGTACTCAGCTATTTTTAGAGCATCATTACCGCGCATTAGGCGGCAGAAACGAAAACAGCCGTTTAGGTTTTATTTGGTGGAAACACTGAGCTGGCATACGATTAATGACGCAGTAAAATTTTACGAGGCTTCGCGTAGTTCATTCTCCACTGCAATGCTCTTGGAGAGTATGAAGAAACACACAACACTGTTTTGCTCTCGATATTCAAAAAGGACTTTCCTGCAACCTCAACGATCCCAAAAATTTCTTTATAGGATTGGCAGATATTGCTTTTCTTTTTGGTGTTGCTATGAAGTAAAGATCATCTCATCAGAAGATCGAGCTTGTCCGTCTGTCTGTCGCTATGTCCCTCCATGATTCTAGCATCATTTAGAATTTCTGTTGGTTTCATACGCATCGATGAGAATTCAAAATGTTACTCCCAACAAAGAACAGAATTGGAAAATTATGCAGGTGCTTGAGGTTGAGAATTCGAGGTAGAGTTTTAATAGAATATTATGGCATGAGTGACATATATTAAGGTAAGTTCATAATCGAACTTTTACTACTATCAAATAATGCACATCATTGGTGCACATTAGCTGCAATGCATACATTACACATGCAGAAACTAGGGAAAACATCCGATTCTGATGAAGCAGGTAATTCTAGGCCATGCTGAAATCTATGAACCTCATACATCAGTGACCCACAGAAAAAGTGGTTAGAACTTTCCATTAGGCACGCAAACACGGACGGCAGAACTTAATAATTTCAGGAGGGGCAGTCCAAATTTTCCAAGAGGAACACTAAGAGAGAGAGAGAGAGAGAGAGAGAGAGAGAGAGAGAGAGAGAGAGAGAGAGAGAGAGAGAAGGGGGAGGGGAAGAGAAAAGAGACAGTGAGAGAGGGAGGGAGAGAGAGACGGAGAGAGACAGTGAGAGAGAGGGAAAAGGAGGGAGAGACAGACAGAGAGAGAGAGGGAGAGAGAAAAGAGAAAGGGAGGGAGAGAGAGAGAAGGAGAGAAAGAAGAGAGACAGGGAGGGAGAGAGGGAGAGAGACAGAGAGGGAGAGAAAGACAGAGAGGGAGTGAGAGAGAGAGTGAGGGAGAAAGACGGAGAGAGAGAGAAAGGAGACAGAGAAAGAGGGAGGGAGAGGGAGTGAGAGAAACAGGGAGGGACAGAGAGACAGAGAGGGAGCGAGACAAGGAGTGAGAGAGACAGCGAGGGAGAGTGAGAAGGAGGGAGACAGAGAAAGGGAAGAGAAAGTGAGAGAGAGAGAGATCCCTGTAGAATGTACACCTATATGCTCGCACTTATCATCAACCATTATCAATCCACTGCTGGATGAAGGTCTCCTAAAGTCAACTTGAGTGTGTCTCTTCGAAATCTCCCCAGCATGCTTACGAACTTCATCGACTAATCTTCTACGTGGTGTTCTGGATCTTTTCCTGCGCCTTGGTATCTAATCAAATATTTCACTTATTCAATGATGGTCAGTTCTTCCAGCAATATGTCCAGCCCGTTGCCATCTGAGGGTTTTCACTTTTATCATGTTGTCATCAAAACTCTTTTCATTTCCCTAATCCATGTATTCTTCCTATCTTTCCTGGTTACACCAAGCATGCATTTCTCCATGATTCTTTGAGTTTTTTGTAGTCTCTGAATGTCTTTATTTTATACATGTATTAGGGCCCATGTCTCTGATCCGTAAGTAAGAATTAGAAAGAAAAATTGATAAAATACTTTTCTTTTAAGACATAATAGTAAATTGCTTTTGAAAATTGCAATGTTTCTTCCGAATGCTCTCCAATCAAGTTTTATAAGCCTATTACAATAATTTTTTCTTCCATATAGCCCTCGTTTGACATCTGTTGTCCAAGGTAAATGTAGGCATCAGGAAGCAAATCAATGGTGAGTAGGAGCGTTTAAGTGCGCAAGAGCCCTACATACTGCACTAAAAGCATGATGATCTCCACCGCACGGAGTCAGTTGATTCTTGCAACTGACTGGCCAATGACCTCTCCACGATCACAGCTGACATTTGTACATACTGTATTTGCGATAATTTTTGGCGCTCTTCCGCAAAATATGGCCCTTGCTTCAGTGATTCTAAACAAACAAACAAAAATTGAGTGGACAGGAATGAAAGCTTGACCATTTCGACTGATTGCAAGAGGGAAAGTCAGTTAATAGGTCTCAAATAGTCGTGGGGCAGCTGATAATAGTATTTTATAGTTTCTTATGGTGGCAACCCAGTCCAGCTTACTCGTAGTTCAACACAGTAAACGCCAGGAAACACATGGGCATACCCAGCTCAGATTGCAACTGCCGACCGTGCTCAAGGAGTGTACGACCGAAGAGCAGTGTGCTGTTGTACATTTCTTTTGGGCAAAAGAACATCCTTCAAATGATTTTCATGTGGAAATGTTACTTGTTTATGGTGAAAAATGTTTGTCGCATAAAGCGTCACGCAACTGGGTCGATAAATTCTTTCAAGGACACTCAAAAGTTGCGAATGAACAGCAACCTGGTCGTCCTCTTCAGATTGCGGTAGAAGCAATGTAAGAGGGGTAGAGGAGATGATTTGAGCTAACAGGCTAGTAACGATAGACAATGTAACAACTACAACAGGGTGTTGTCATGGTTTAGCCTACAGCATAACGCATGGCCATTTGAATTTCAGGAAAGTGAGCGTATGGTGTGTGCCCAGAGAACTGACTCAGGAACACAAAATCAACCAAATGGGCCTGTCTTTGCAACATCTTTCCCATTACGCATGTGAAGGAGAAGACATATTTATGTTATATAGAAATATTCAAACTTTAATTAAATTGTAACTTCGGTTATATTTGCGTGCGAACGAAGCTAGGGAGATTCGCCCTCAGTTAAAAAAGGAGCTTAGCAGAGATTTATTTCGGGGAAAGCCTTCTTTCACGGACCGGGACCTCTCAGGAACAAAAGGACACCCCCCCCCCCTCGTTGTTGGACACCACTCTCTCTCTCTCAGAGAGCCCGCCAGGGACAATGGAGTAAGCAATTAACAGTCGACTTCTTACATCAAGAGCATTTTTCTGGAGAACAGATCGTGTAGGGTAATAGAACAGATAGGAGTCATAAACGGGAGTCTTCTTGGAGATCTTGATGGGGGAAGTAAGAAGGATTTTGCTCGGATACAAGGCAGGGGGAACGAGGAAAGATTTCACGTGGGCATGTAGCCACGTAGGGATAGGAACAGATTTGGCGGGTAAAACGCAGAGAGGGCTGTTCATAACACCCAACTCCCGCAGGAAGTATATACCATTTATTTAGACTAACCAATATTTCCCTTTTCTTCCCGAATCTGGAGAATAAAGGTAAGCGTAGTCGAGATCATCTGTCATTACATTCAATTTGTTTACTCACTTATTTATTTGCTTCCCTGCTCCAATGGCAGGAACCTGCAAACAACAACGATTCTTCTGATAAGTTGGCGTCCACCACAATATCCAAAATTAAACCAAGCCAACACTTAACAGGATTGTTACTGGGGACGAATCATAGGTGCATCATTACCAATCAGAATCAAAATGTGATTCGATGCAATGGGAATACCCCTCTTCACCTTTAACTAAGAAGTTCCGAATTTCGCCATCAGCATGGAAGGTTTTATGTACTTGGGGTGTTTTGAGATTCTTAAGGAGTGCTGTTAGCTCATTTCCAGAAGCGAGCTGAGAATGTGAATGCTGCGTCGTACTGTGAAATTCTGTTGATGCTTCAGGATGCAATTCGAAAGAAAACAAAAACGTCCAGGCCTAAAGACTAGAGGAATACTGCTCCATCAAGACAACACTGACATCAACGGCTCGATTAACCCTCCGGCAGAAAATTGAACAAATAGGTTGGAAACTTCTTGAACATCCACCTTACAGCCCCGACTTAGCCCCAAGCGATTTTCATCTGGTCCGCTGGAAAATCACCTTGGCGTCAAATGTTTCACGGGTGACGAAGAGGTTGAATGTGAAAGGCGAGTGTGGCTGAGACAGCAGATCCAAGACTTCTATGCTGCAAGTTTCGAAGCACTGATGAAGCGATGGGAAAAATGTATCAATATTGGTGGAAATTATGCTGAGAAATAAGGAAAATTGTAAGGTAATAATAAACGTTTTTCAAGTTTGTATCTTACTTAGAATTTTTTATAACTATTTGTGACTTATTTACTGACTTATACTAGTACATTAATCAGCAAAATTGCTGCCAAAGCACTCGTGTTGCCAAAAGAAAAACAAATTCATCTTCTCTCTTTTAAAAATACGGGAAAGATCTGAAAATTACGAAAACACCTCACGTTTACCTTTGTTGAAATGTACAGATTATGAAAACAGTAAAAAAACCTGCATTAAGTTCAGCAAACAATAAAGAGAGCGGTCTTTTCAAGAAACTAACGACACACTATTTATGACTTTCTTTTTTCTGTAAAAACATTCTTTTCATCTCCAGTTAATTATTTCAGCTTTGAATAAGAGTAGAGAGGCATCTACTGCATGTTCGCGCATTCTCTCTCTCTTTTCCTATAATTCTTTTTCTTTTGTTTTGTCTGTACTTCAAGCATTATTTAGTTAACGTACACACACACACACACACACACACACACACACACACACACACACACACACACACACACACACACACTTGCATTGTGGAACAATAGTTCCTTGTCAACTGGAGTCCTAAATCAAGTGGAGTCACTGTTTTAAAGGAGTCATAAATCATAAAATTTCCCAGAATATTTTTAGCAAATGAAAGGTTTTTGCCACAAAATTCATCATAGAAAATAATCCTAATTAAATACGAATTAATAATGATTCTATGGCAATATTTTGGCACATTAAAGAGATTTTTAGCCTGTCCTATCCAAAACGCTCTTGAACATTCTGGAGAGCTATTTGCATTATGCAGGTCTCTGCATTTATATTTAAACTTTAAATCCTAAGATTTCGTGTGAAGAAAAATAATAAATAAATAAATAAATAAATAAATAAATAAGTAAATAAATAAAGTTATTCCTGCTCCAGAAATCTATAAATAAATTATGTGCAGTATTGTGCACAGTACCTTTGGAGAAACTGCTTACCGTATATGTATGTTGTAAAGAACTGCAAGTCCTCGTTCTACTTCCTAAAATTTTCCATTTTGCTACAAGAAGCAAATGCCCAACACCCGTTTTGCGTCTAGGTGGTTAAATGTCCTACTAATTGCTATACCAACTTAATTATTCCTGTGACTTTGAAACTTCTGATTTTTTTCCTCATTACACTTCTCCAGAAAATTTCAACTCTCACAGTTATTTAATTAAATTCAGGTGAATGAACTACGCAAATAAACTACTTTTGTGCAGTTCCACACTTTAGCAAAATATTATTCATTATAGGCGGTTCTTTCATGACAACTTATTAAAATCGGAAAAGATCGAGCCTGTGATACCGAAAGTTTCTACGAACCATCATAGGAATAAAGTCTCAATGAAACTTCAGTTTTAATAGACTTCCGTAACTGCGCTACTAATACATTCTTCAGATTTGATATTGAGGCTGCTAGTCGTCAGGCGAACATGATTATCTGGAGTTGAATTCGGGAAAATACCGACTTTTCTGTAAGTAAAAAATTACATGAAAAGTTTCCTCTTGTTCTCGAATCATCCTCGCACGAGTAACAAACAGTTCTCTGTCATCGAACTGAAAATTTTCGTAACATGTTACACTGAAGCTACGCTGTACTTGGTTGTTTATAAGAAGCATATTTATCAATGTTTTTTAATGAATGTTTGAGACGATATCTGTTCCACTTCAGTTAAAATAGCTGTCAGTCCTAAATCTGCGTAACCACGAAGTACTGCTTTTACATTTTGAATGGTGAATTACTACAACCGTAAAAAGTGTGCATGATGAGCAGAAGGAGCCCCCAAACGCCTGATCACTTGTGAAAACACAAGTTTGTTCGCGACGAAGATCGCATTCGCGCCCCCTCACTCAGGAGTAAGCAACTTAACTACACGGACGGAATGTACCGTTGCAGATTTGTCGTCTTGACACGTGACATCCGTAGTATGTCACATGCCACATTTAGTTGTTTAAATCAAAGACGACAACTTACATTTGAACGGAGAGTTTTACAAAACCATAATGCAGTACTTCCGTACCATGCGTCATAAACCTTGCCTTTCCTCTTCAGTGCTCCGAAAAAACGTTTTGAGAAACTTGCCGTAGAACTTGTATTAATCAATGTATCATTTAATAGACTGCTTCAGAGGTTTGTTCTGTTCCGACAGCAAACAGAGCTTTTCATAAGGGACCTTGCTAACTTGACAAATAGGGCATTAAGGGCACTACGTTCTGGGTTCTGAACAGACCGCAGAAATTTTCCGATGTGGACTTCACGCTTATATCACAAACTCCTGGGGTATGAGGGTATTCCCTCCCAGTATTCCCCTTCCTCTATGTTCATTTCATTCTCTCTCTCTTTTCTGGCTTTCTTTATTCGTGCTGTCAGAGTTGTCGAGAAAGTGCGGCTGGGATGGCGCGGGATCATGAATGGTTTTAAGAGCGCTGCCTCCCTTCGTGTGATCAGTGGCAGGGTGAAGCGCATTCCGTGTCAGCTTCTGTGTGCCCGGTGGAGCGAGTGCGACCGGATCTCACTTGGATCATTTCCAGACCTCATAAGTGGGTGGGTGCTCATCCAAGCAAAAGTTTATAGCTGCCTGACAGGAGACTGACCCCCGAGAACTTTGCTTTTGATCGTAAAAAGTGCTTCATTCAGAAAGCCTATGACCTCCGAGGACATCAAGTGAGAAAACGTCGTGTTTATGAGTTCCCTGCGGTGCGAAAGGAGACATACACCTGGAAGCATATGGATTTTGAACTGTAGTTCATTGATACTGCGTCACCGTTCCCTACTTGTTTTATTGTCTAAAGAAACAGTTCGTAAAACTAAAACTAAGAAATAATGACGAGCCTTCGCTCAAGGCGGAAAATTGCTTCTTCTCCTTGCGAAAAGAATGTTCAGAAAGAAATTTACTTCTCGAGTCTATCACAAGTTTATTGCGTCAGATAACTCAAAAAAAAAAAAAAAAAAAAAAGCAAGCGTTCGCGTTAAAAATAAAGAACTCACAAGAACAAGATGTAACACAACTGGAAGCTTACTTCAAGATGAATTGTAGCTGATTAAGTCCAAACTGTGAGGGCAAATTAAGTCCAAACTGTGACTGCATTGTGAGTTGGAAAAGTGGGGGAAAATCGACGAAATGATTATTGTATTGGAATTTCGATTACTTTTCGCGTTTCTTTTGATTTGCGTTAATTAACGACAGTGGCGTACCCAGAAATTACTTTTGGGGGTGCATATCATCGCCGCAATGTCAAAACCACGAATGCGAAATTTTGTAGTTTGAATTATCGCTATTTAAAAATTAAATTTCATCAAAGAATCACTTCTGCAATTACATCAGACTGTTCAAGCACTATACTTAACATTTACATCAAGTGAATAAAATTTTATATAATGTAAAGTCAACAATCGAAAAATTCTCACATTCTTGGTATTATTAGTGCAGCTACAATATCATTCCTTCCTAAAGTGATGAAAAAAAATGTGCATGAGAACAGACATTTTTATATTTCTCAAATACTATTAATTAGAAAGTAATGCTCATTCTACGTTTTTGTTCCTGCTATGGTATGTACGCAAGATAATAGGCTTACCGCTTTCCTCCCCAGGCCCCAGCCCCCACCATTCATTAGACTGACGCCCTGACCACTACAACATACAGCACCAATTCGCTCTCTTCTTTCTTTGGTGGCATACGAGCGGGAAATGCGGACGAGGGGAAAGGGGGTAGGCGTTAACAATAGGCATATGTGACCGCGTCTGACCATTCCAAATAAAGAAGTAACTAACGGCAATTTAAGGAAGACCAACAAAATAACGTCACCGACAATTTTTTTCAATTTTTAATACTAGACAAAAGTATTTTGGGGGTACATGTGGCCCTTTGCACCCACTCTGGGTACGTCACTGATTAACGAACGGATGACAATATTAGAAAAAAGTCTTTCTTCCGTGTTCCCATGACGCTGGAAAGTTATTCGACCTGTATGGGAACACGTTTGTACAAGAAAAATGATACTGGCCTTTCCTGGGCAGGATACGCGCTGGTGAGCACCACGCCTGTTGCTGCGGCATAATTAAATAAGAAAGATGACACCGAATTCTCGGCTGTAATGAGCACAGCTTTTGAATCTTTTCCGACACCAAAAAAATTTCGAAGATTTTTAGAAGAAAAAGTTCGGCGAAAAATGGAATGCATTTACACCTCGCAGAGGAAATCTGCTCATAATTTAAAATGCGCAATGTAAGCAGTGCTCTTCAGTGTATTCAACCGGTTACACACACATATATACACTGAGGTGCCAAAAAAACTGGAAAGGGCTACTATTTCCATCACATGCCACCACACCCATGCGGTAAATGGTATCGCCTACGAACGTCGTACTGTATACATAGAGAGAGGGAGGCAGATATCTCCGCAAGCTCAAGTAATAGCATTCGCAGTTCAGATGGCAGCTTATCAGGATTTAAGCGATTTTGAACATGGTATGATAGTCAGCGCCCGGGAGATGAATCATTCCATCTCGGAAATAACCACGAAATTTGGATTTACGCGGTCAACAATTTCAAGGGTATTCCTGGACTACAGAAACTCAGGGAAAACATCCAACGTGCGTGACCGCTGCGGTCGTAAAATTTACTGATTTTTGTGTCCCGTTCCGCCAATGTGCTTGGCTCCACGGGAACTAAAGGAACTACTTGGATTTTATTTGAAATGTTGCGATAGTTTTCCTGCCTTGAGACGCTGGTTCGGGCCTCGGCCACCCCCGTGGTCCAGAGACCAGTCCGCGATGTTCTGCTGGCAGACGACCTAGAAAAGCCCTGGACGATCGTGGACAGCGGCGTCTGGCACACATCGTAACATCCTTCCGGCGCGCACCATTGCCGCAAATCACAGCGCAATTTAATGCTGGAGCCAGTAGTAGCATCAGCGTTTGGACAGTGCAACGTTCCCTGTGTTCTATGGGGTTCCGTAGCCGACGGCCCACCTGGATGCCATTGCAGACCCGACGACACAGGGCTGTGCACCTCGCCTGAGCCCGGGAACACCGACATTGGATGCAAGATGACTGAAAACGTGTAGTCTGGTCCGACAAATCGCCTTAACAACTCTTTCGGGCAGATGGCTGACTCCGGGTACGGCGGCAGCCCCAGGTGGCAATGGATCCCGCATGCCTACCAGGGACAGTGCAGGTTGGCGGTGGCTCTGTTGTGGTGTGGGGTGTTTTCAGCTGGCACGCATTAGGACCCCTCATACGTCTGCAGAACTCTCTGACCGGTGGAGGCTACGTAGCCATCATTTGGGATCATTTGCACCCTTTCATGTCATGCAACCACTCTGTCACGTGCGACCTCTTTCAACACGACAATGCGCCACCGTGCACGTCTACAGTCCCCCGATTAGGGCTGAAGGAACATTCCACGGAGTTTGGCATTATGACTTGGCTTCCCCTCGTTCTTCGCCGGATTTAAACGCCATCTAACACCTTTGGTATGCTGTTCAACGTGCCGTAAATGCCAGGAATCCTCCACCGACGAATGTTACGGAATTGTGGGATGCTCTTTAGGAAGCATGGTGTGCACTGTCTCCACAGTACTAGTGAGAGCTCGTGGAGTCCATACCCCGTCGCGTTACTGCCGTTATCCGTTCGCGTGGAGGACCAACGCGATATTAGAGAGTTATCTCAATTTATTTATTTATTTTTTTTTTTTTGTACTTCAGTGTATATGCAAAAACATCCACAAATAGAAATATTAACTTTCGGCCACAAGCGGCTGAAATGTGTACTAAGAAAATTCACAAAGCATTTCTCACGACAAAAGATACCAAGGCAAAGGGTTTTTCAGGTCGAGTTCTTAGAAACGAAGATATGGTACAAATAAAAATAAACAGTTACACCTCCTAGTGAAGAATATTCCTGGCTAAAAAACCCATCAGTAGCAAAAATAACTTTTTAAATCGGACTATTAAAAAAGGAGATATCATCATTACAGGGATTTGCATCAACGCTCCCTAGCGTAAAAATTAAACATTACATTGAGAAAAAACAAACAAACCAATGAATGTTTTCCGCCGTGAGTGGCGTCTGACTGAAAAAGATTGTTTTCAGTTTGTTTTTTTGAAGCAGAAACACAAATGTAAACATATTAAAAGCGGAAATATGCACTTACGCCCTCTACTGGTAAGGCATTTTATCCCAAAACATTGCAAAATGTTCATCGTCGTGACGAACGTATTTTTTTTTTTAAATCTAGTTTTTTAGAATTAGATTTCGGGAAAAGTATATATAGAATAATATACAAAACATTAGAGACAGTTGTGATGGGCAGTTGACATGGGCATCCCCCGCGTAGAGTGGGGCAAACCCAAACCGAACGTAGGCGATAAATAGGCAGGCAGCAGGGTTTCCCGAAAGTGTATCGCAATCGACGAACAGGGGTAAACATGATGATCTGAGCGACTTTGATTGTGGACGCATTTTCTGCGCAATACAGATGAGTCATTCTATCGCCCAAGTGTTAAGAACCATAGGGTTCCCGAGGGCAACCGTAACAAGGGTGTATGCAGGTATACTATCGGCGGACGTATCAGCGCCCCCATAGAGCAGGTGGTGGTCTATCACACGCAGTTGATAGATTGGAAGCCCAAGAAGCGTCAGGAAGAGAACGGTAACGGAGTACGCCGCATAACCTGGGCTACGGAAGCCGACGCCCTTCTCGTGTGCTACTGTTGATTGCTCGTCATCGGACATTACGCCTCGTATGGAGCCGTAAACATCAAAACTCGTACTCTGCAGAGTGGCGCTGCGTCGTGTGGTCAGATGAATCCCGTTTTCAGCTGTACCTAAGTGACGGGAGGGTGCAGGTGTTGCGTCGACAGCATGAGGCCGTGGCCCTCAGGCCACGTGCCAGGTCAGCTCAGTTGAAGGTAGTGGTGATGGTATTGGGAGCCTTCTCATGGGACACATTATGTTCCTTAGTGTGTCTGGAGAGGTCCTTAACCGCTGCGCGCTACCAGCATGTGCTGGCTGATCACTTATACACTTTCAAGGCCTTTGCACATCCTGTGGCCGATGGTCTATTTCACAGGATAATGCGCCGTGCCGCAACCACCCAGGCATGGTTCAAGGAACATTAATCTGAGTTTGGAACCATCCAGTGGCCCCTAAAGTCCGCAGATTTCAATCCTGTGGAAGCTCTCTGGGCGGCCGTGGAGAGGAACATCTGATCCATGGATCCTGGACCGATGTCTCGGGTGGAGTTGTGGACAATACTGCAACAGGCATTGCTGGCATCACCGAAAACTCTCCGGCATCTGGTGGGGTCGATGCCTTATAGTGTACAAGCTGTAATTCGCGCTAAACGAGGACCACCCGCTGGTAGGTATCTCCAGTGTGTTATCCATTGAGTGTACTTTGGAATATTGCCTAGAACTCAAACTCTCTGTGCGAAAGGACAGAAGTTCGGATCTCGGTAGATATTCTTCATTTATTACTGATAAACCGTATTGCTCTGTTTGGCTCTCGGTAGATATTCTTCATTTATTACTGATAAATCGTATTGTTCTGTTCGGCTTTCGGTAGATAATCTTCAATTATTACTGATAAATCGTATTGCTCTGTTTGGCTCTCGGTAGATGTTCTTCATTTATTACTGATAAATCGTATTGCTCTGTTTGGCTCTTGGTAGACATTCTTCATTTATTACTGATAAATCGTATTGCTCTGTTTGGCTCTCCGTAGATATTCTTCAATTATATTACTGATAAATCGTATTGCTCTGTTCGGCTCTCGGTAGATATTCTTCAATTATTACTGATAAATCGTATTTTCCGGTGGTGATTCCATATAGGTTCCACGACTATGTCATCTTCAGCATATGCTAAGCACATGCCAGAATTTTAGTCAAAGACGGAAGAGGTATTTTATTTCCTGCGTATTGCATTCATCGTTATGGAGCCCCTACCTTCTAAATCCATGTGTTTTCAGCGTCATCGACGCATAAAATATCAGCATTATCACACAGAAGACAATGTAGTACGTATTTCTTTCGTTTTTGAATTAACAGCACATTGTGTTAACTGAAGCAGGATTTCTACAACCTATATGCAGGTATTTGTGCCTTTGGAATCGAAGTGTTCCAGCACAATGAGTAAACCCAGAAGCTTTAATTTGGAGAGGATTTTCCGTGATTCTTTCATGAAAAAATTCGTGCATTAGTCGGTCTAAGCGTCCCCGTGGACACGATATCTCTGAAAATAAGAGTCAGATTTAAAAAAAAAAAAAAAATTATGTCGTGAACAATGAGAACGATATTGCATACAGTTTTTATGCACCATCTTGCCGCTAGAAGGCACAAATGCATATGGCCACTTACCTCAATTCATTTTATTCCTTATCAAAATTCCCAAATATCCAATTTAAAATCTCCCTTTATTTCCGACATCTCTCACTATGACAAATATTTTGTGTACATTTTCAGCTACACAAATGCAATGTTTTCGGGCTAGGGGAATATAAACTATGAGTATTCTTTTTCACCCGCGATTTCTTCTTTTCAGATGCTAATTTGTTTCTTGCGTCTGATAGCCTTCACTATGAGGATCCTTTCATTTGCTTTCGGAGGGGTATCTGATAACTTTTGTTAATATAGTGTATAGCGATAACGCAGCAATACATATAAGAGAAGGAATGCGATCACCCCATGAGTAGAAAGCACAGCATGGCAGGAAAATAAAAATGCGTCTGCGAAAATATCCATTTTATTCATTTAAAACTATATAATTTCCTTTGCCTGAACGTTTGAACGTTTGTCCCACTTTGGTGGCGTAGTGAAAAGAGTGGAAAGAGCGCTTGTTTGTTTTAATTGTCGAATCCCTGCCTCAACCAATATACTTTTTTTTATTGTTGTAATGTTCACTGTGATAATGCTCATGAAACATACTTCCACATTTGGACATCACAAACAAAAAGAATACCTGGTTATTAAAAAATTCCTCTACATATCTCATACCCCCCCCCCCGACTTAATTGATTGGCTTTCACCTAGTTTTATTAATTTTTTCCTAACTTTGACTGTCGGCAGTTTATTTGCCTACCAAAGCCGCAGTACAGTTTACATAGTAGGAACTTTTCCAGTGTTACATTAACAAGACATAATTTTGAAACGGCACTCAAGGGATACATAAAAAATTTACATCGAAACAATTTATTCTATTAACCGTTGATGTGATAATGCGTAAAATAATTGCGAAGGACTACTGAGGTGACGCATGAGTCAAAACGGCAAGTTGCAGCGATAAACCTTGCCGGTGTATTTCAGTTGGGAGAATATCCCGCTCCGGAGTCGGAAGACGTGCGTTCGAATTACCGCCAGAAAAAGTGATTTTCTTCACAGAATGCTTTTAAGAAAGAAATACTGTAGTTGTTCCTTCTGCATTTCCTGTTGACAAAGACTTCAGTTCAGAGAAATAATTGTTTCCGCCATTTATGTAAACAGTTTTCAGCTTAGGATGACGATGCTGACTTATTGAAACATGACACATTCAGCCACCTTGCTATCACAGCTTGCGATTGCTCTGTTTACAATCTACCGATCGCTCTCCACCGTAAAGAGTCTTCGAAGTGATGGCGGGAGCCAATCTTCGATTAATAGTCCAACTCAAGCTTCAATTGCCGCAGCCCTCTGAGAGCAACGTTTATCAAGTTCGCGTGCCTTCCAGGTCGATGACGCACGGTCGTCATCTGCATATTTCCGTAGGACCTAGTACAATGTTGCTTAGGCCCGTTGAGTTAGCGTTTACCCTTGCACATGTCTCCGGAAAATCTTTACTATATATTGTCTCATTTTGGACATATTCTCGGATTTGCCATGTAAATTTTGGACACCAGTTTAGTAGAAACTATTTTATTTCGATATTTTAAATGAGAATAAAAAAGTCTAAAATGCGATTTTGTAGCACTTCCGATTACTACAAAATTTTGGGATTTCGGGTACGCTGTGGTTTTCCGGCACGCAAAAAAAAAAAAAAAAAATAAAAAAAATGTAAGAAAAGGTTTCATTTCTTTAGATATTTCTGAGGCTAGTTTCTCATTTTTTATATCTAAGGAAAGGGTTCTCGGCCCGCAGAGTGAATAATTTTCTAAAGAGAGAGATTTTGGGCTTTGCTGACTTAAATAAATGTGTAACTTTATATGTAGTTTAATTCATTTACACCTGTGTGTAGAGCAGGAAGAACGTAATGAAAAAGAACCCATCCTTCGATAGACGGACCGAGAGATGGGAACCCGCACAATCTGCTAAAGGAAGAAACAAACACAATACCAGCTGCTCATGCGAAATTCCAATTTAGTACCCTTACATCTTTATCACAGAGTTACTGTACTGGTATCTTCAAGTGGGCGAAAAACAAAGAGTAATAGCTGAAGGAACAATTAACAAATGCTTAGTACACAGCAATTGCTTAAGGTCAAATAAAATCGAAGACAAATCCTCCACAGGCTTCTGGCTGGAGACAAAAGATAAGTGAACTCCTAATGAATCGGCAGTCTGTCAGGAGAGCTAGAAACCGTAAGATTTCCTATTAATGCTTGTGGACAGTTGACTATACACTGAGGTGCCATAAGTCATGGGATACGTACCTAGTACTGTGTAGGACCTCCTCTAGCCCAGAGAAGTGCAATAACTCAACGCGGCATCGATTTCACAAGTGGCTGGAAGACTTCTGGAGAGATGTTGAGCCATGACGTTTGAAAGCCGCCCACAGTTCCCTGGTATTTGTAGGTGCTGGATCTTGGGTGCGAATGGACATTTTCACCACGTTCCATAAGTGCTCTATTGAGTTCATGCCGGCTAACGTGGTGGCCACATCATCCGTCGGAACTGTCTAGAATGCTCCTCGAACCAATTTTGGACAACTGGGCTCAATGACATGGTGCATTGTCCGCCTGGAAAATCCCATCATTGTTGGGGTACATGAAGTTCATGAAGGGCTGCAAATGATCACCCAGCAGAGCAACAAAGCAATTACCGGTTAATGACGTGTTTGCGAGGCACAGGGGACCCAAACTGTGCTACGTAAATGACAGCCCACACATGTATAAAACCACCACCAGCTTGCACAGTGTCTTGTTGACAGCTTGGGCCCATGACATCATAGAGTCTGCGCCGCACCCGAACCCTACCATCATCTCGTAACAATAGGCAGCGTGACTCATCGGGAAACGACACATGTTGCCAGTCTTCCAGGGTTCAATTTCCGTGTTCACGAGCCCAGGCGAGGCGCTGTGTCCGATGTCGTGGTGTTAACAGATGCACTCTGGTGTGTCTTTCTGCTCGTATGATGGTAGGGTTAGAGTCTGGCGCAGAGACCATGAGGCTATGGACGTTAAATTACGCTGAACTGATCTGATGGATATGTCTCTGGTACCTCCTGCATTGAATGTGGATGTTATTTGAGCCAGTGTTGCTTGTTTGTCTGAGCCAGTTTGCTTATTTCTCCAGACGCCGCTGGTCACGGTCATTCAGATACTGAGCTGTCCACGGTGGGTAGTAATGCCCTTCATGAGGTATTCTAGATACACACGTGACATCGAGGAACGTTGAATGTTCGCACAACTTTGGAAACTGAATGTCTCGTCCGTCTGGCTCCAAAGTAGTAGAAAAGGACGGATCCGAGCTTAAACCGGAGCCATAGACTTAACATTAGGTGACGGCCGGAGCAGCCGGAGCCAGCCGGAGCAAGCTGCAGCCGAGCGAACGGAGGGGGCGTGGCCTGACGCAGACATCAGGAGGATGCGGGGGTGTGGCATGGGTGAGGATGTAGGTGGCGCTAGTGTGTTGTGACGATGCTGATGTGCTGCTCCCTAGCGATGCTTCTTGGAACTTTATTATTTTCTTGGGAGATTTATTGGACTTTGTCAAATTTTTTTTGAGAAAAAGGAAGCGAAGTCTTTCGTCCTTCAAAGTTCCTTTTCCCTCGAATTTATTTTTTTAAAACTTTCCTTTTTAGAAATTCCCTGAGGTTTTAGGAATTTGTATAGACGTTGTTTCTCTCGAAATGTTTTACTCCGGAGTACATAAAAAAATGCTCTGATGGTCCCAGCGAGATTCGTTCCCGTATCAGCTAGTTTGCTAGCTTTCCCACTAGACCACCCGACCATTGGAAAAAGATGCTTGTTAGACGAAGGCTTGCGTAGTCTTTTTAAAAAAGGGGTGGGGTCCTACTTGATGTCATTTGTTTTCTGCAAGTGATGGTGTGAACATGAGTTTTTCTGTTACGGTGGATCGTATCTCGTTGAACTGTTGTAATGGAGGAAATGATGAAACAGACTTATCACACAGCTCAGAAAATAGGAAGCTTCGGTGGTATCAATGCTTTATTCCGTGCTGTGGAGAAAGAGGGCATCAAGAAAAAAGATGTGAAGAAATGGTTGAAGGGAGAGAAAACGTACACTCTTCACAAACCGGTGAGACGACATTTTCGGAGAAATAGAGTTATGGTTAATAAATTAAATCAACAGTTTCAGGCAGACCTAGCCGATGTCTCCAGTTTGAGTCAACATAACGATGGATTTCGTTACTTGTTGACATGTATTGACATTTTTTCCAAATATGCATGGGTGATTCCTTTAAAGCAAAAGTCAGGTTCTCATATCGTCCAAGCCTTTTCCCAGATATTCAAAGAAAGAAAGCCAGTAAAACTTCAAACAGATAAAGGAACTGAATTTAAGAACAAAGAGTTTCAAAAGTTTTTAAAACAGCATGAGGTGCATTTCTTTACGACAAACAACGAGACGAAAGCAAGTGTAGTGGAGAGATTCAATCGTACGCTCAAAACTCGAATGTGGCGATACTTTACAAGTCAAAATTCGTTCAGATTTATGGACGTACTCAACGATTTAGTTCACAGTTACAATCATTCCCCCATCGAAGTATAAAAATGAAGCCTGTAGATGTAAACGAAGATAATGAAAAACAAGTGTTTGACAATCTGTATGGTGACCTCAAGAGGGAAAAACCCTCCTATAAATTTCAGGTGGGTGAACACGTGAGGATTAGTAAAGCGAAATTGACATTTGAGAAAGGATACGAATCAAATTGGACGGAAGAAGTTTTTGTTGTGAGCGGTCTTGTTCCCAGATCCCCACCCGTCTATAAAGTTAAAGATTTATTGAACGAAGAGCTGGAAGGAACTTTTTACGCCGAAGAGCTTCAAAAAAGTGTCTCTCTCCGATTCCTTTACTGTCGAACGTGTTCTAAAGAAACGTAAAAGAAAAGGAAAAATGGAATTCTTTGTCAAATTTAAAGGGTATCTTGATAAATTTAATGCTTGGATCCCCGCGGAAGACTTGACCTCTCTATAAAACTGATCTTTTTTTAGAGGAAACATCATTCGTCAACATGACTTTCTATCTAACGTTACCTAGCGACAGCTCTCTCCGTTACTTTTCAGACAATAAAATTTCTCATTTCATCACGCATCTTCCTTCCCCGATCGAACTCAATGGTGACTGGGAAGTGGGACTCGTCGAACTCATCTACCCTCATTCCTGGTTTAATGTGAATGTAAATTCAAATTCCTTTGCTTACGGTCTCGGTCCAACTCAACTGAAAGCGGCAAAAATCCCTGCTGGATATTATGATTCTGTGGGAGACGTGGTAAAAGCCATGTCCCAGCATTGGTCGAAAAAAATTACGATGTTTTTTAATAAAACCACGAGACGTGTCAAAGCAGCTTTAACTCTTGGTTCTCAGCTGGAGTTATTTCCAGGAATTGCAGAAATTCTAGGTTTTCAACCTGGAGTGTATTCGGCCTCGGGAGGAAGCGATGCTACCATTCATGGAAATTTCGTAGCCGATCTGAACACATCGCTTTCCCTGTTATACGTGTACAGCGATATTGTGGAACCTCAGCCTGTAGGAGACATGGTTGCTCCTCTCCTTCGCATCGTGAAAGTGAGCGGAGAAGACGGAGATGTGGTGAGCGCCTTGTACGACCGTCCCCATTATTTGCCTCTCGCAAGAAAACATTTTCAATCCGTCGAAATCGTTATAAGGAATCACTCAGGTCAATTAGTGCCATTTGAACGTGGGAGAGCGATCGTGAAACTTCATTTTCGTCTCAAACAACTGTAGTCATGTATGAACCATACCGATGTTGTACAAAATCCTTCGAGGATTATTACGTCAAACAAACTGGAAAAGGTTTAGACTACTATCAAGGAGTGCCCTTCAAAAAGGGTATGGACTTGGAGGACTTTTTCGTTCGTTATTTAGAGCGGCGGTACCCTTATTTAAACAAGGAGCAAAAACGCTTGGAAAACAAGTCTTTCGAACGGGTGTGGACCTGGCCAATGACGTTATTCTAGGCAAGGATGTGAAAACAGCAGCCAAACAACGAGCTAAAGAAGCGGGACAAATCCTCACTGACAAAGCAGCTAATAAAGTGAAGAAAATGTTGGGAGGAAGCGTTAAAAGGAAGAGAAAAATGAAGAAACGAATCATTCATTCAAAGAAAGCCAAGGGAACCGCACACGATATTTTTGATCCGTAAACCATGGCCCTGATACATAGTCATTCTTCCGTATGTTTAAAATCCGAACTTGATTTATTTGCTTTACCACCTACCCAAACGAGCATAGAAAAAGGACAATGGATCGAATATCACCCTTTAGCCAACATTCGAGATGGAGGACCTCTAGAATTTAATATTTCTGGGAGTGGAGAAGAATACATGGACTTGTCTTCCAGCCAACTGTACGTGAAAATTAAAATTGTGAAAGCCGACAGTTCTACACTAGCTGACAAAGAGCCCGTGGGCCCCATTAACTGTTTTCTTCATTCTCTGTTTTCTCAAGTCGACATCAGTTTAAACGAAAGAGTGATTTCGTCCTCAAGCAACACATATCCCTACAGAGCTTATATTGAAACTCTTCTGAATTATGGAGAAGAAGCAAAGAAAACCTATTTAGCATGTGAAGGGTTTTTCAAGGATACAGCCGGACATCTACACGAAATTAATCCCACGAATGCTGCAACGAACAAGGGATTACATCAGCGTTATGAGCTCATGAAAGACAGCAAAACGTTTGATATGATTGGAACCTTGCACTGTGATTTATTTTTTCAAAAACAGGCTGCTTCTCAATTTAGTGGATGTGAAAATTAAACTTGTTCGGAGTAAACCTGATTTCTGCCTCGTTTCCTCTTCCGAGGCCCCCAATTACAGAGTTCTCATCGAACATGCATCCATTTTTGTGAGAAAAGTGAAAGTCAACCCTGGAGTTGCCATCGGTCATGCAAAAGCTCTAGAAAAATCTCCTGCCAAGTATCCCATTGATCGAGTTTTATGTAAAGTGTATTCCATCTCTCAAGGAAGTATGTCCTTCGTGCAAGACAATGTATTCCTAGGACAAATGCCTAAAAGACTGGTTATTGGATGTGTAGATAACGATGCTTTTAATGGTTCATATAAATCAAACCCCTTTGAATTCAAGCATTATGATGTTAACTTTATCGCGGTGTATGTTGACGGACAGCCAGTTCCTCACAAACCTCTAGAACCCAATTTCGAAAAGGGAAGCACAATTCGTTCCTTCCATAGTCTATTTCAAGGAACCGAGAAACTGGGTCAGGACCGTGGAATATATATCGATCGAGAAGAATTTTCCAAGGGATACACTCTTTATGCATTCGATCTCAGCCCGGACCTGTGTGATGGGGGACATATGAACTTGATACAACAAGGAAATTTAAGAGTGGAAATCAAATTTGGAAAAGCTTTGTTAAAAACTATTTCTGTACTAATCTACGCCGAGTTCCAGAATATTATTGAAATTTCCAAGTCCAGAAACATTCTTTGTGATTTCTCCCATTAAAGAAAAATGAACAGTATTCAATTAACGAAGGCTTTAAGGAAAGATCTTGTGACCCGACGTTCATTCCTCGGAGTGTTCGCTTTGCGACCGACTTCCCAAGAGAATTTTCAAGTTCCCAGCATGCCTTATTGTGAATACGGATCGGTATGGAAATCCTGGGAAACACTGGCTAGCTGTGTATATGTCAAACCCAAATTCCATGGAATTTTTGATTCTTTTGGACATTCTCCAGAATATTTTCAAGGACCTATTGCCCGATTTGCTTCCAAGTTTGACTATGTGAATTTTAATGATGTACCTCTTCAAAGTTCGTTTACGGCTGTTTGCGGTCAATATTGTATTTTTTTCCTTTATTCTAGGTGTCGTGGAAAAAGTTTGTTCTCTATTGTAAGAAATTTTCGATCGAATTCTGAAACAAACGACCTGCGTGTCTTTCTTTTGTTCGAAAGAAATTTCAAATTGTATCAAAATTTAGAATGTAAAATAAAAATGGATTGAATTTTATTTCTTGTGTCTTGTCTTTAAATTGTTATGTAAGCTTTTTATGAGTCTCAGTTGACCTCATGGAAGTGCCGAGACTACAACACCCTTTCACGGCTCTGATAGCAGGTCCTACGGGCTGTGGGAAAACACAGTTTGTAAAACGCTTACTTCTGCATCAAGGGAAGTCGTTTCCCCCTCTCGAACATGTGGTGTGGTTCTATGGTGTTCATCAAACGTTGTATGATGAAATAGAAAACGTGACATTTGTGGAAGGCCTCCCTTCTAATTTCCGCGACTATGTGAAAGGTAGAACGCTTTTTGTTATTGACGATCTCATGACTGAATGTGGAAGCGAAAAGAAAATCACTCACTTGTTCACTCGAGGGAGCCATCATTTCAATGTGTCTGTGATATTCATTACACAAAATTTTTTTCATAAAGGTAAAGAAATGCGAGAAATTTCCCTGAATGCTCATTACCTGTTTCTGTTCAAATCACGAAGAGACGTGAATCAAATCACTCATTTAGGGAGGCAGTTGTACCCTAGCAAACTGAAATTTTTTCAAGAAGTGTATACGGATGCCACAAAGTCTCCTTACAGCTATTTATTGATCGATTTAAAACCTGAGACGAAGGAAGAATTAAGATTACGCACTCAGATACTTCCGGGAGACGTTCAAGTCATATATCAACCTAGGTGAAATGAAATAATTCTCAGTTTTCAACATGACGTTGTCTAAGTCACAACTCCAACTTTTACGCATAATTCAGCATTGTCCAAAAAAAGTATTAAAAGAGCTTTTAACGAAATGTAGGAAAAATGGAATTAAAGCTATTTGTGAAGTTTGTAAGAATACCTTAAAAGGAAATGTTCCGCTTACTCCAGCCCAGAAACATTCATTACAACGTCATAAACACACCTTGCGAGCCCTCTCTCAGAAAAAGACACCTCTATATAAAAAGAGGAAACTCCTAATTCAAAAAGGGGGATTTTTAGGTGTGTTGGTTCCTGCTGCTCTCAGTGTGCTAACGACTCTTCTTACGAAATAATGGAATTTGCAAAGAAAATGATTCTGATTCCCGAAGAACGGATTTCCCGTCATATGCCAATCGAAGAAACGTTAACTGACTTGGACAAAGAAATGAAAAAAATTCTTCTAAGTAAAGAGTCTGACGAAGTGAAAGTTAAATTATACAACCAAGTCTTGAATAAACGCATTCATGTTTCAAGCTTTAATCCCCCAGTTTCTTCCCATGAATCCCCACCACGAACTGAAGAACCAGCAAAAGAAGAACTTGTCAAGAAAGAAAAAGATGTTGTAGAAGAACTTGTCATACAGTCTGTTCCAGCTAATATGAAACGCTATGCAAGAAATGTTTTAGACGTCTTTAAAACAAACTCAGATATTATAGGATGGGGCCCCAAAGCAGAATTTAAATATAAGGGTCACATTGTGAAAAATACGAATATTATTGATTTAGTAGATTCAATGTTTAAAAGTAAAGGATCCAAATTAGTAATTCCCCACGAATTTGTAAAAGCATTAAATGACATTAATTTACCTTCAAAGTATATTAAAAATAAACAAATGTTAAAAGTTCCTGTACAACAAGGAAATTCTGTTTCAACTTCTAAACGAAAAAAGACGAATGCCAAAATTATTTATAAAAAACCAAACTCTGTATCATTTCGTTGGATTCCTTATTAAAATTAGATTGAATGAAAATAAAGTCTCTTTCTTTTGAGTTGAATCATTTCTGTTTTTTTATTTTCAATAAGCTGTTTCCATATTTTTACAACTGAATAGAATTATTTATTGAAAAATTCTAAGTAAGACGAAAAATGGTTTTGTTGATTTCCTAAGAGGATGATTTTGGAAATTTTCGTTTTCTGGTAATTGTAAAAATCTCATAGAATAACATGGGAAAACTAGCATGCATAAAAGACTGTTTTGGATCGAGTAAATTGAAAGAATTTTACAAAGTACATTCCTTCCTAGTGTCAAAAACGAATCACTTCGTTTTTTCTAAGATACACTTTGGAATCTTATAAAAGTGCATAGGGTCAAAAACGATTTTGATGATTTTACTAAGATGACAGATTTCGGATTTCTTATGATAGAAAATACAGTGAATTTCCCATTGAATAACATGGGAAACTGCGAAATTTAAGAAGCACGTTTTCGTTCAAGTAAAATATTTTTAAAAGTCTTTTTCGAATCAGTTGAAAACAGACAGGGTGTGTTTCTGAACAGTTCATTATTTCCTAAAATCAAAACGAATCACTTCGTTTATTTTTTTTTTCCTAATGTGCGTTTCTGAAAGAAGTAAAAATAGTTTAGGTAGAAAATTGGAAATATATTTTTATGAATCCTAGACTGTTTATTTACGTATAGCTAGAGGGGTCTTCAGTGAGAGCACTTATTCTCTTTTCAAACTAAGAGAATGAAGTGTAGTCAGTTTGAAAAAAATTTTCAAACTCCCCTAAATTTAGCCTTTTGTCCTGGTTTCGACTCAATACTGTAAAGCATTGCTCTCAGACCAGTTGAATTCCTGGCCCTTAATGAAATACATTAAGCCTTTCCCTTAAAAATAAGCAATCTCTTCTTCAATTCCAGATCCCCAATAAATTTCTTTAAGAGTTATTCATTCACCCTTTTACTTTTAAAACTTGAAGTTCATTATTATTTAACTTCTTACAAAAATGAAACACATTCACTCTTTTACTTTTAGAACTTGAAATTCATTATTATTTAACTCCTTACAAAAATGAAACCCATTCACACTTTTACTTTTAAAATTATAGAAAAATAGATGCATTCTCACACTATAAATTTTTTCCCTACCTCCTTCCCCATTCCTTAAACCAACAATTTAAGATAGTTCTAAAAAGAACTTTTTTTAGTTCTAAAAGAACTTTTTTAGTTCTAAAAAGAACTTTTTTTTTTTCTCTGCTGTCTCCTCAATACATGTTTTTCACAGAACGCAACAAGTCCTTTCCATATATTCCTTCCAAGAAGGCTTTGGATGGGATATTCTCCCCAACGGTTTCAGCGAAGGAATCCGCTAAAGTCTTGGGGTCTAGCATTGCTACGGCCTCCTTGAAGTGTTCTTTAAACTTCGATTGGGGGTGGCATCAGTACATCTGTGGCCCATGAGGCTTTCAAGCATGCGATCCGGATTAAGGTGGCACTGAACACAATAGAATAATTTTTCAGCATGCCCCTGAACGAGATCCGACACCACTTCAATAAGCATGAAGTAATACTCTTCGTTCGTTAGTGGAGAGGAAGGAACGGGGTGGAATCCTCTGATGAAGCAAAACACCCTTTGCAAAAACTGGACCAAATAGTAGAATAGTAATGCTGGTCCATATCTTCTCACATTGATCAGCGAGAGCTTCAAATTGTTCCCCATTCAGTTTGATGGAATTAGGGTTCAGTCGACGAAATCCATTGATCCGAGGGGAAAGCACCTCAAATATATAAGTGTGAGGTCCGTCCAAAGAAGGAGAGGCAGAAATAATTAGTTCTCTGTTGATTAGCATATCTTCATTTTCTCCATGCAACCAACGGACTTTTCTCATAAACTGAAGGAAGGTCAGAGCTGTCATGGTGATTCCATTCTTGGTGGGGAAAAAGATTCCTGTTCATTCCTGTATCTTCTTACATGAACTCTGATTGTATTATGGAAATCAGACACTTTCACGAATGCGTTACCCCCTAAATGGAAATGATGAGGGGGATATCATTCAAAGAAATTCCCAATTCAACACATGACTTGGAAGCTTCAGAACATACCTTCTTTGCTACAGCATCGGAAACTTTAGTAGAGGAAGATGATCGCTTCATGTTGAAAGCTGGAGGAAGAGAATCGGAGGAAATTGCTGGAAGCGTTGAGGTCGGGAGCGAAGGGTGCTGACGGTTCGAAGACAGAGAACAGAATGAGTTAGCTTTGAATTGTTCAGACAAAACTGATAAGAGGTTGGAGTTCGTCACTTGTTTACTGCTTGAGAGGGAAAGAGCAGAGTCATGGGGTAAAGAACACTCGGTTATCATCTTTCTAAAGGTCAAATTCAATCTAATGTTTGGAGCATTCTTTTGTCGAGGCAGACCATGACTCCAATACGAATTAGTTGGAGGCAGGATCTGTAGTAAAGTTCCAGATCTCAAAGATAAGGAAACTGGTTTAAACCCGTTTCGCTTGAAAACAAAGTCTCTTTCTTGTCCGAGAGATACTGATGCAATACAAGACAAAGGATCTAATTCAGTTTCGTCATCACGATGATCATTGATTCTATCATCTCCATTTCGATATTTATTAATTAAAACAAAGTTGAAGGATTCACCACATTCTTTCTCAACATAAAGCTTGATTTCCTGAAGTAACGGCGTCCAAGGGTTAGGTTCTAAGCACAAACCGCTAAAAGTGTATTTCAGATTGGGGTCCCCGAAGGCAGCATGTTGTCTGGGAATGGAATATGATTTTCCATAAATTTTGATTTTTGAGAATTCTCTACTTAAATATTCCACTTCTTCTTCCAAGTGGGAAAAGTAATGAATAGCTTGAGTTGAGGAGAACAGCTGAGAGTAATGGAAATGAAGTCTTTCCTTGTTATGTTGAAGAGGCAGCATTTTTTTTCTCAGGAAGGGAAACAACTGAAGTCCGTCCACTAAATTAACTGAATTGAGAATGAAGAAGGAGAGCTTGAGATAGGCTGACGAGTGACCTCATGACTCTCAAGGGGAAATTCATTATAGTTCTGATAAGAACTTTTTTTTTCCCCATGAGCTAAGAGATCCGTCAGAAGAATCTTCTCTTTGGGAAAACTAAGAAATCCCCCTCCCCCTAACTAACATGAAAAAAAAAAACCAAAAAAAAACCAAGGTTTTCTCTAGACATTCGTACATGAAGAAATTTAGAAAGCTTATGTTCCTAATAGTCAATCTATAAAGTTAGAAGACAAAACATTTACTAGGTAGAATTAAATAATTCCCCACAGAAATGGAGTTGGCAACACTTGACTTTAAAAAAATCTCACTGAATGCATCTCCGACAGGTCCTCGAAAAGTACTTTAAAAAACAGAGGAAATATTGAGGGCAAATGTAGATTTTCATAGCAACGTGATCACCTGAATTCACTAGAAATTCAGACAGCTCAAGACGTAGGTAGCATCTAATTCAACTCTGAATCTAAAACAATGGACTGGCTCCACACATTTTTAAGATGAGGTATATTTGAGAGGAGGATTTTCATGTAAACAAATCTTTTTCCTGCATTAAATGATTTCAGGAGTGCAATAACTTGGGAAGCAACTTGAAAATCTTGATGAGAGTAAAATCTTGAACATACGTATTCACGAATTCCAAGTGAATAAAAAATCACAACTTGTTCATGAGAGTAAAATCTTGAACATGCGTATTCACGAATTCCAACAGGAAAAGATTTCATGAATAAAAATCTTGGGAAGCATCCTGAAATTCTTCATGAGAGAAAATTAAAAATTTTGAGACGGTGCATTCTTCACGTGAGCAAAACAATAATTTTGATTAAATTTTCTTCGAAAAGTTTTTCTAGAAATCCAAGCGAGCAGCAACAAAATGACGGAGACATAGCATAGAGCAGAGAATTTTTTTTTCTTGAGTGAAATCTTCTCGAACAATGAGTTAAAGACTTGAAACATTCTGTAATTCTTCCTGAACAATCTATGCCGTGTGGACCCCTTCATGCCAAGCAGTTTATTAGCATGGAGTGGTTCGAATACAGGCAGCTATTTTGTTTTTATTTTTTTTCTTGGAGGTTCTCCAGAATTTAATGAAAAATGACCGTAGGGGAGGGTATGTATATTGTCCGAGGATACGACTCGCTTGTTGTCATATGGGGAAAGAGATGTTTTGTTTATGACAACAGTAAAAACAGAATGTTTCAAGCTTCGAATGCTATAACTCATGTTCTTTTTTTCTTGCTTGTGAAAGAGTGAAGACTTGAAGTCGTTGAGGCGAAGTTGCTGTGAAACGACGGTTTTGCTCACGCCTTTGGCTTTCTTAACTTCTTCTTCATCTGTAGCATACGCATACATTTTTGGTCTAAGACCAACAAATTCTTTTATGGCAGTTCCATGGGTCTCATCTTTAAATTTCCCAATCACTTTTTTGTTTTTAAGACAAAATAGAGGGTGCGATGGGGGGTAGGAACTGGTGTCTAATTCATCTTTAATGTTTTCCATATCTTTATATAGATCTTCTGTTTTTATGTGATAGAAGAAACTATCAGTATCCATATAAAGAATGGAAATGTTTTCTTGAAATAAAGGTTTCATCACCTCATAATGGAAGTCGTACATCCTAGTTTTAGAGATGTCTAGAATGGCGACTCCCAAATAAATGGGTTTGTTGAAGGTGAGGTGGGTGACATTAAAATGCATAGACACCAGAAATTTTCCTTCTGCTTCATTTTTTAGTATGGTGCGGTCTTTAAAATTGGGCTTATTGAGCAACTTTTCCAGTCTATTGTCTTCGCATACCAACTCAACTTGGGTACGGTTGCGAATATTTTCCATCGTTTTGCCAAAGACAGAATTGTTCATGAGTTTGAAAAAATCTTTCTCAAACTCATTTTTAGCCCGCTTTCTCATCTCGGTATTCAATTGAATATAGGGCTGCAACCACTTGCTCTGATCAAAGCTTAACCCCGATGCACTTTTGTTATGATGAGACCCGCTTTGACTGCCTGCTTCAGAAGCTGATAATGAGCCACGTACCTGGATTTTTTATTTAACGTAGTCAATAATTTGACCTGCCTGGTTCCAGGTACAACTTCCGTTTCCGCACAAAACGGTAAATCCGAATGAAGATTGTGAAGGGAGTCCGGATAGCTGATGTCAACATCGAGAAAGTATCCCGTGCTGGCATCATCCGCTATGTTCATAACATCCAAATACTTCAATTCTTCATCGGAAATCCACCGGAAATTTTTGTGAGGAAGACGAAAATTATCCATTGCAAATCCATAAAGATTACACACGTCAAGATAAATGATGAAACTGGCATCTTTGGAGACATCAAATTTTTTTAAATACTTATTATTTGCCTCAGCATACCGTTTCACACACATGCACAAGCCACCCCGCTTTCCACTCTCCAGAAAAAGTAGCATATCATAGTCACTTAAAAGCTGGAGAGAGACTTTTGTGCATTTGAGCATGGCGGACCAACTTAAACCAGGACAACTAAAAAACCAGGCAGGATCTAACGTATAAGTGTCCTGACAAATATTTCTAAAATTTTCAAAAACATCGGCCAAAATGAGCACATCTGTTTTTAAGTACACATCTGCATACTGGCCTAAATTCTCAATCTTCAAGACCGCCCATACTTTTGGCATGCTCATAGTCTTCTTCGGAAATGTGTGAATCTGTTAATTTATTGAAGAAGGCTGAAGCTGGAGGGAGAGACGTTTCTTCTAACTTGCTGTATGAGGAAAGGTAATCATAGGGGAAGATACCTTTCTGCGTTAGGAGGAAAAAATTCTTCATCATTAGGAATAAGCTGCCGTGTAATTTTAAAATGCGTTCTCGGAAGATTATTTGCTAATTTTGATAAACTGCTTGGCATGAATCTAAAACTGTCCAGGAAACGAACTTCAAGCCCACCCATCTTTTTTGAAAATGAAATAAATTTTTCGGTCGACTCGGGGATGACAGTGATTTCTCCAGGAAGGCAATCTAGTTCTTTAATGATGAAATGCGAGTCGTATCCTGAAAGGTTATGCATCAACACAGGAACAAAGGAAGGATTTTTAAAGTTGATGTTGCATGAAGAATGAGCGGGTCCTCTGAAATTTCCAGTACGATGATCGTGGTCCGCCACTTTCTTTTTGATTTGCTGCAGGAATTAAATCCACCTTCACCACAAATATGACATATGCTTGCTTTCCGAAAAGATTCTTTTTCTGCCTCCGTCAAAGGATTCATGGGAATAATCATTTTATAATTTTTTTCCATGACTTCAACATCTTCTTTGAGAGTGTGAAGGAAATGACTCACAACTCCCTGCTCTGCTCTATGCGATCGGAAAACATCATAACGACCTTCCACATCTTTTATGTAATAAGCATATGACATAACCTCATGGGACTGAGTGGGAGTGGTGAAGGACTCGCTTGGATTTGGGATCGGACCTTGAACTGGTTTTAACACGCTTTCAAAATCAGCGTAAACAACAAAAGGAACCCGCTGACTGAACTTGAAGTCTTTAAACTGCAATTCTTTATCTTCAGGCATCTTGATCAGGACAGATTTGTTTTTATTACATAATTTTTTGTGCTCATTTAATTTTTTCCTCTCCATTGTAACGAGTGTCATAAGTTTTAAAACACTTTTTGCAGATGTGTACTTTGTTTCCTATTTTTGACAATTGACTGGAAATAAGTCGCTCAAAATTTGTAATGTAAGCAAAGTGGTTGCAACCTCCGTTTTCTAAATATATTAAATCTCTATGGTCCGCCAGCTCTTCTTCACATACTTTGATTGGGAAAATTTTTCCAGCTTCATCGATGCCATAAATGTTAATGCTGATGTTATTACCCTTTTCAAATTTTGGAACGTCAGAAATCTTTACGGGATATTCTACACAATCCCACTTGTATCCGCCTTCGAAAAGAGGATCGTTGAGATAGGAGGCTACCTTTTCTCGATTTCTTTGATCTTGAAGGCGTGGGGTCCACACGGCATATTTAAAGCAGAAGGTATCTAAATTTTGAACGTTCACGACCGCATATTTCTTCTGAATATGGCTGGGAAGCACAATAAATGAAGCTCCTTTCAATGGTTTAAACCGATTTACCCGGAGTTCGAACCACTCCACGTGTGAAAACATCCAGCCTGAACCTTTCAATTCACATTCGGAACATTCAGTGAGTAGTTTCCTGGACATGATATCAAAAAATTCCCCGAGATTTGTCGACCGATACACTGGCTTATTAGTTGTTTTTAAATTCCGAGAACAATGATCAAATTCCTCCGGGTCATCGGATTTAGGCTTTTTAAAGGCTGCCTGCATAAATGCATTCACTTTAATGGATGGGTGGGCTGCCAGTGCATGTTCTACAATGCTAATTGAAGAATGAATGAGCTCATTCAAAAATGTGGAGAGACAGTCCGCTGTTTCCCTTTCGGGAACGATTTTAAAGGTTTGCAGGCGGTTCTGAGCCACCGACTGCACTTGTATGAATCTTCCCAAATTTAAAGGGGGAAGAATGGGAGCTTCGGGGCTGGGGTCTACGACCTCCCGACTAGGGTCGACAACAACGGGGCCTACAGCATTGGAGGGCCCGCGGCAGCAAGATCCTGGAGACTGGGCCCCACGAAATTTGAGGGGCTCGCTTGAAGGTTGGGGTCTGCAGCATTGGAGGGGCCAGCCGAAGACGCATTCGTCGAGTTCCCACCCTCCTGAATTCCCGAATGTAATCTAGAAATGTGTTTCTTCATGTCCGATTTCCTAGAGAAACCCTTGTTGCAAATAATACAAGAAAAAAGGTTTTATCCCCGAATGAATTCTTTTGTGACGGTAAAAATTCCTCTTCAAAGTGAAGACCTTCTGACAGATCTCACAAGAAAAATGTCGAGGAGGAACATCATCAGGAACGAAGGAGGAAAGCAGGTCTTGGCTCAAGGGAAATTCCTCCAAGGCCTGCAGGATGTCGGAATTTTGAAGAAAGAGTTGTTCATCAGCAAGCCACCAAGCATCCTGAGAAAGAACAAAAAAAAAAAAAAAAATTAGCCCTCTCCCTAACAATTCATTTTCATGAAATAAAATTGAGTTGGGAAATTACTGAATTCTCACATAGGGAATAAACTTTTTAATTGTTTTTAAAGCTAAGGGGAGTTAACGCAAAAGAATGAATTTCTAAATTTCTTTAAAAAAAATAACTAACACGTTTTTCCTCAAGAGAATAAACGATTCTACTAACTTGTTTTTCCTTAAGGGAAAAATATAAAATCATTTTTGTCTGAGAATAACACACATCTAAATTCTAGAAATCACGTTGGGGGACCTAACAATGACTGAAAAATAGCATACAAAGAAACGAGCTCTTACCTCTTTAATTGCTGAGACTGCGTGGGACCCACTTTCGTTAGAAATATCCATGTTACAGAAGTTTAACTATTCTGAGGTCGGTACAATCGTACTTATCTGAATAAGAAAACTGAGAAAGAGGAATGACGAAGCTGAATTTTATAGTAAACGCGAATACCCTTTGACCCCTAACTTCCGCGAATCACCACAAGAGAACATAACATTTATAGAGGGGACATGGAACCGGAAAAATCTAGTTTTCTCACATGACACTCACGATGGAATATCCGACCGATGTGTTTATCAGCAGTTCAAGCTTAGAATAGTACTTTGAAACAAAGAAGACAGCGGAAGGAGAATTTATCTTATCTAAACAGACCCTGAGAGTCAGCAGCAAAAGGTTATCTGACGACGAAAAACAAAAATGGTTCTTCGTAGATATTTGTATCATTGAAGAAACAGGAAGGTCAATTATCTAAAGTCAATACCGCAACACGTTAGGACGTAAATAGCATACTTTTAATCATAGACTACTTTAAACTTTGTAATCTTTCTAACTATTCACAACAACGAACAAAGGAAATCCTTCAGCATCTGACAGAGATTAGGTTAATGAGTTAACACGCGTGACTAACCCATGCTTTCCTTCATTGATATCAAGAATGAATATTCTGGGAGAAATCAAACACCGCAACGGAAGGTCGATTTATCTAAAGTCAATACAAGAACACACAGGATACAAAATACTCCCGTACATTTTACTTCACCTTTCTCAGAAGGACGCTTCAAGAACATTAGTGAAGGAAGGCTAATCTTATGTCAATAGCCTCCGTGCCTTTCTACACTAGAAACAAAGGAAAAGATAACGAGCATGCATAACAGCGAAAAATAAATTGAAATGACAGAAAAGATCCATTTATGAACAAAAATAAGATAATAACATTTCTTGAGATGAGGACATGACCGTATTATTCGAGAAAAAAAGAGAAATAATACTTACCCTACATAATTTTCATTAGGGAAGACACATGAGGAATTCATGAAAATTAATTGAAAAATCAACAAATTACGAGGGAAAAAACGTTTTACATAACAATAACCTAAGGGGATGGGTCGAGAGAGGGAAAATAAATAATGAATAAACCTTCATTAAATTTAAAAAAAAAAGGAATAAACCTTCATTGATTTCACCCCAAAATTCGACAAAGTCCAATAAATACTACTATCTTCGGAGATAAGCACACACTTCGGTCGAGGGGGAAAATTGCAGCGGGGAATTGGAGGCTGCTACTAACCACGCCCCCTCCATCCGCCCGGCTGCAGCTTGCTCCGGCTGGCTCCGGCTGCTCCGGCCGTCACCTAATGTTAAGTCTATGGCTCCGGTTTAAGCTCGGATCCGTCCTTTTCTACTACTCTCCAAGTACCATGCCTCGTTCAAACTCCGATAATTAATTCACGTCGGCTTGCCATAATCCTCCTGGCGGTCGTTCAACCTGACTCACGAGATTACACCTCGCAACTGATAAAAGTCGTGGCGTGCGTCGAAGTCTTTATGCAGCGCAAATTAAATATTTGCATAATGCTATCCCATGACTTTTTGCACTTCAGTGTAGTTTAAACTCACTCAATAGGTCTTTGAGACGACAGGAGTGACTGGTTGCCCTAATTTAATGCCACTGTTTATTTATTTACTTAATTGGAGGTTTAACGGCCACGGGGAGAAATTCAATGGGCTAAGCAGTTGTCCGTCTTTAATTTAGGACCACTGATTCCAGGGAAGGGAGAGAGCCAGTGCCGTAACAAACACAACATCCATACCCCACAGGGTTTCGCACCCGGACCCATCTCGGACGAATGGTCATCAGCCAGCGCTTAGACCACTGCGCCACCGAAACGGCACCACTGTTTGCAGAAACGGCGCTGAATTAGAAGGCTAGGTATGCGGACAACTTCCGTGTTGCTTAGTTGATGTATCAAGTTGAAAAACCATGTAAACTCACTCATGCAAATGAGGTAGTCGACCCGTCCTCGTACAGGAAAAACTCGGTACCTCCCCGCAAAAAATATTTCAGGTCCATTTGCGAAAATCCATCAGCTTTTGATTACTGAAAATTTTAACTTCCATATTATTAACTAGTCTTTACGGGTGTTTTAATAAATCAAATTCTTTAAAACCTACGAGTATTTTTTCGTAAAATCAAATTCTTTAAAACCTACGAGTATTTTTTCGTAAAATCAAAACTATTCCTCTTTATTGCGTGAAAACACAAACGTGTACGTTGTAATTCAAATGATTTCGTGGTTTTTACACCAGTACAGATTACTACAAAATACTTACGTCAAAGTTAATCATATCATGCAAAATTTATCATTTTAAAGAACTAAGGCGCTTCTTTGAAATGCCTCACGATTACACACACGAAGCATACAACTTCCGTGTGAATGACTTTTCCGATTTATACGAAATGCCACAACGTAAGTAAGCAAATAACTAAGTAACGACTAAGAACTGTAGCACAAAAAAAGTAAGATTACTTATATTATTTACTGTGGAAAATAAAAAAAACACACTTCACATAATGCCACAATGTTTTACTCATAGTGAAAAAAAAATTCATTTGACTATGTTACATAAAAAAAAAAAAAAAAAAAAGAAATGGCACAGATCTTTTATTTTTTACTCCCGGGAAGACAACCTATTAATTCATTGTATTCTGCAGGATGTGCAGTTACGTGCAAACAACTATAATACACAACAACGTATTCCCATTGGTATAAAAATTCCACTCATTGAGCTGATATTTCTTTCACATTCTCTTGTTAACATACACGCATCGAAACTATTGCAAGGGCTGTAAAAAGGGTCTGTAACGTATACTCACGATTCACTTTCCTTTTGATTTTACTATCTCTGGTTATTTTATTTTACTATGTAAATTATCTTCTTACTGAACGAGATGTTATTTCACCCGCTGAATGAGATCTGGCAATGAGTGTAAGTCATGACGTGGTGGTAGCCAGTATAAATAGGCGCGTTCAGCGATACGTGGGGAGAGCGTTTGTTGTTGTACGGAGAGCGTTTGTTGTTGTACGGAGAGCGTTGGTTTATGTGAAGGAGAGAGTTTGTTGTTGTTGTTGTATTGAGAGCTTCGTTCTATGTGATTAGTTTGATTCTTCATTATTGTGAAACGAGTTGTGTGTGTGCGTTGGATGATCAAGAGTTACATAATAAAAGAGCTTTTCGTAAGTACGTTTTTCTCAATTCATAGTTTTTGTCAGATCTCTGTCTGGCTGTTAGGTTTATGTCATTAGTTTATTACCATTAACAACCAGCGTTAAGACTTTATTCATCTTAATTACTGCTACAACATTACTACCAGTTATAAGTTTGTTCAATACTATTACTACACTACTAGCAGGAGACTTTATTCATGATCTTAATTAACTAGTAACAACAACCATTTGAATTCAGTATTTGAAGCTTAGTACAAGCATATCATTCAGTAGCAGAAGCATTATACTTAGCTTAGTTGAAAGCTTTATTCATTATAATTAGCTAGTAGCTGGTAAAAGAGTTTATTCATTATAGGTCTTCAAGTTCTCTTGAACAGCTACTTTCTCGTCATCCAATTTCTATGAACTAAAGCAACGAAACTGATTTTTGAAGGTTTTACTTATTTACAGGGAAAAAAAGAAAAGATAAAATTGCTTTTCTTTTTAATATTTCATTCAAAGGTGCCATAATTCTTGGTTATTTCCTTAACCAGTTTCATACGAAGTCTCCGAAAATAATTTTGTAATTTTTTTTGCTTAGGCTAGAGACCCTTTTAACTATGACTATGAGTCCCCCCCCTCTGTATGGGGATTGCGGGGATATCACAACACCCCTGCTTCTGACATTGCACCAGGGTCGGCCATGGCGCTTCGGCGCCCCTAGGCAAAAATTGATTTGGCGGCGCCTAATAGCATTTTGAATTTTTGACCGGAAAAACGTGCATGGCTCTTAATCGTTAAATTTTCAACTTTTACTCAGATTTGAATAACAGTTTTCTCTCAATGACAAGGAAATTAAAGTTATTGAATGAATTGAAATTAAGAATTATCTACAACATTAACTTCTGCGAATGCTGCCTACAGATGCTTATTTGTAAATGTCCTTATTTATTGTTTTTGTCATTAGGATAGCACCAAGTTTACGCAAGCCTCTGATATGGAACACTTTTATATTTTTTATATTTACATTAGACAAACGACATACCGTAGCGGGTAGTCAAAAATGCGGGAATTGTAATTTTTAAATGAGTTAATCCGTGACATTCCGCTTTACTCTCAACCCAAGAATTTTTTACCTGACATTTTCTTTAGCTACATAATCCTACTACTGCGGTTTTATTTGTAAAGTTGGCTGAAAAAATGCCAACTTTTTCTGCAAAGCAGAAATAAGGCTTTAAGCTGTTTTCACATAGCTTCACTTAATGGCATACTAAAAAAAAAAAAAAATAAAAAAATAAATCGGCAATAGAAAAAGCAAAAAGGCGTATTTTGACTATTATCTTTTTAGTGACTTTATTTATTATAAACATACGATTAAATTCCGCGGCTTTTATAAAATAAGCAGCAGCCGTGCTCGCCTATCCTAAAGGCCGGCCTTGCTTTGAATGGTAGTCAGGTGGCCTAGGTCTCAGGCTTCTGTCTTAACTTGCTGCTGAGTCTGGACCGGAAACCGCGGCAAAACAGGGAAGTTGTGTTTCCTCCCTCGGCATTTCACTGTAAAAAATAAATCGTGTGAATTCTGTGAAAATTCCTGAAAATAACGTGCAGCAAAGATGCCAGCAGGCGTCCGTCTTTTAACGAAACTTCCATTTTTAAAAGTTCCCGTTCCTTCCAACTTCCGTATTTTCACAGATTTTCCAGTAGCCATTAATTGCGTTTATTTCAGAAAAGTCCGTTTCGGGTTTTTCCGTATTTATACAGAAATTTCGCAAAATCCTTAACTTTTACATTTTCAGATCCTTTCTGTTAACTCCTGGTGGGGATCGAAACTGCCTCGTTGGGCTTAGTCTTCAGTTGAAAACTTTCGCTCAGCCGCTTGAGCCAGAAAGCCACATAAAGCGCTGTCACCTATCAGATAGAACTAATTGCGCGATGATGAAATGTTTTTTGCTATTAATGTGGGTGATTTAGTAATCACACACTTTAATAGCAAAAAAAAAAAAAAAAAAAAAAAAAACATTTTGCTTTCACCATTTTTCTGAATAGGTTGGTAATAATATAGTTTTTTCTGTAGGAGGACTTATTACAAATTACGTATTTGTTTTTCATGAAGGTTTATCGAAGCAACATAATGCTTTGGAACCTGAGATCTTTTTAACTGGCAATGAAATTCAATATCTTTAAGAAAAGGTGCAATGTAGTGCTTTATATAATATTAATTTATAAACCTCCTAAATAAAAAATTTACTCTTGATAGTTATACAATAGCTTTTGTCTTAAGCGGTCCGCAGACTGACACATAGGCATCATACAATCACTTGTACAATAATTGAAGTACCCGGTATCTTACGATAACACTCTACCATAGCTGGTCGTCCACAAAATGAGGGAGAGTGGAAGGAATATCCGGTACCGCAGTAATCAAACATGCTATCCACAAAATCCGATCTCTCTGCAGAGCTTCAAAATCATATTCTCCGACCGACAATTGAAATTTAACAGTAAATCAAACTACAAGTATTCCCGCGAATCGCTCCTATTAACACAAATTCTCCGTCATATGGATACGAAAAAAGTGAGAATAGAATTTTTCCGTTAATGCACGAAAGTAATTGCGGAAAGGTCTCTAAAGATTCAGAATTCACCTCTTGAAAACGGCAATTACCGTTGATATACGAAAGGAATTTATAACGTACAAGTTTGTCGGCGCCGGGCATCGAATCAGGGTTTCCCCACTCCGGAGTAAGTCGCTCTCCCAATTGAGCTGGTGTCGTCCCACTTCCGTACGTACCATTTCCGTACAAATGAATTTTTGTCCCATTTCCGTAGACATCCAGATCCTCTAGTGCCATTTCCGTACACAGAGTTGATGATCCGTAAGCAGTGAGATATGCGTGAAGGAAGACAGAGTATCAAGGGCGTACTGATACCCCCCCCCCCACTGTGGGGAGGGTTCACGACTTTTAGAACTTTCTAGCCTTAGGAAAAATATTTTACAAAATCTTTTGTGGAAACAACGAAACTGGTTAAAGAAATAGCCCGGAATTTTTGACGGCAGCTTTGAACAAAATATTAAAAAGAAAAGCAGTTTTTTTCCGCGGTTTTGAAATTAAACATCTGCGACGAATGCTGAAGACTGTAAAGATGGAGTTAATGGACAGCCTGTTTACTTTTCAGTTTTTATTGCTTTTCCCACTTCCCTCTCATGGTTGACGAAAACAATGAATGGTGATCTCCATGACGTCGGAGGAATTTGACAGGGGATCAGCATTTACTTTCACACTTAGATTCCCCACGTCTGATACCAGGCGCGGTCAAACTGTACGGAAATGGCACTAACCGATTTGTTATGTACCAGAAATGGGACAAAATCCCTTTTGTACGGAAATGGTACGTACGTAAGTGGGAGACAATCACTGAGCTACGCGGACATATACTCTCACTGCCATCTGTCCTTATCTCATGTGCGTCCTGCGGTACAGGCACGTCATCCCCCCATAAAGAGGGCCGGGGGTATGGTCCACGGGTCAGCGGGATCACGTGTCGCTGTAGGCAGTCCTTCCATGAAGAACGTGCATTTGAGAAATCCCAGACAATTTGGTGTGTGGAACGTAACAACACACAGATTTGTTTTTTCGATGCGCTGAAGAAGGAATTCTCATTTTTCCTGTCTCGCAGTGTGGAAAGAACATCACATCATTGCGAGAAACGTAACAGCCGGGTCATCCTGGAAGTTCGGGCGCCAATAAAACGTACAAGTTTGTCCGCGCCAGGAATCGAATACGGGTCACCTAACTCCGGAGTAAGTCGCTCTCCCAACTGAGCTACGCGGACATGTGCTATCACTGCCATCTGCCCCTATCTCTTGTGCGTCCTGCTGTGCAGACACGTCACAAATTACGGAAAGCTTTCTGAAAATTCAGAATTTTTCCGTTGTACAAATAATCCGCGAAATTCAGGGCTTTTTCCGTCATTTCGCGAAAACGGTTGTGTCAGAAATGTGCTTCGTTAATCCACAAAAATAGTTACGAAACATCACTCGTGAATTTCATGATTTTTTTATAGTATAGGTCTCTTCTTATACTAGAGCTCGGGAACATGAATTAAGAGCAAGCGGCTTTTCCTAGCGGTAAATTATCATGGAGGCTCGTGAACCCAGAACGGAGAATAAAAAAATTAAAAGACTTTCAATGATTAACCTGCGCAATATAATAAACAACTAGCTTTGAGTTAGATGTGTGTGTGTGTGTGTGTTTGCAGGTTCTAAACTTGCTTCAGCTCTCAATTTCTTATAGAATTCTGGTTGCTCTCCAGATCTGGATTTCCTGACATTTATCGTGATAATTCCATAGAAATTTTGCAGGAGCTGTATTTGTTAAGGAACAGAAGTTTCTTAACTCTTCCGCTGGATAAATTCAGAAGAAATGGGGTACTACTCTATTGAAACAATAAAGGGAATTTCGCACGGAAACAGCAAAAACCAGTAACTGAAAGTCTGGAAACCCAATAAACACAAAAGTAAAAGTTTCTCCCCAACTGCAGTAGAAATAAACACGAGATCCAAATTTTATGTCCGAACGTAAAACTAGCGACGTGTGTTGTGGAAAACGGCTGACACCGTCCGAGACAAAGCAGTTATAAGGACACGTGATTGCACCAGCTATGCCATTCTCGCAGATGAACAGTTCAATAGATCAACATGGCGGACTTGGAAAGTAAACAACTAAGAAGGCCAAACTATAAAAACCAGATAACTTTTATTCTGCTCCTATTTTTCTTTCACCCCAGCATTACATGCTCTTAAGGAAAGGTAAACTTACAACCGATCAAGCACTAAGTGTGGCTTTCTTTCCTTTACCCTTTGTCCTCATAATAAATTTACCTGGGGGTACAGTCCCCCTTCTGATTGTTCTTTTACCACATTCAGTAATTTTCCATGTGAAAGCAACGAAACTACTGGCATTTTCTTTAATGCAGTAGCGATTGGATACAAATACAGGAAAATGAACCAAGCAAAAATTCAGCAGGATGGGAACAAATAAATTACGACAGCTTTCTTTGAAAATGAAAAAGTGGTGCCACAAAATGACCATTCTTTTTGGACGAAAATCTCAAGCCTATTCAAAAATATTTTTTAATAAAGTGTGCAGCCAGTACTTCCTAAAAAAATCGAAACTTACGCCACACTGGCGAAAAGTGATATATCAGAAAATTATAAAAAATATGATATCCGTGACTTTTAGAATAACAAATTTAAATGCAAATACATCTTGACAGCCCCTTCTGGGGATAGTAATGTGTCTGGGAAGATGTATGCATTTTTATATTGATCTAAAACAAGCTCCCGTTAAAGAATATTTCTAAGTTAACTTAAAGAAGCTGTGTGTGTGTGTGTGTGTGTCTATGAGCATCTCGCATTGCCAAAAAATGAAAAGGCATTACATTTTTTGGCCGTAAGTAAGAGCTATTGGGAACAATATAAATTTTTAGATAGGAGTTATAGAAGTGGGGGATATCGTATCAGACGCAATTTGTATTTTCATCACTTCGCACAAATATAAATTTAAGTCACTTAGCAACAAAACTGTTAGCCATGAGAAACAAAAAGTTCTTCGAAAGCCTTACTCCTGGTATTCTTCTATCAAATGCAAAAATGAATTTTCCCAGTCCGAGTTTTAGAATTGTAGATAAAACTGTGCTCACATATGACGAACAGACGGATAGAAGTACTTTTCCGGAAAGATGCCACACACACACACACACACACACACACACACAAAAACACATCCGAGACAGACTTGGGATCCAGCCCAGACGATTAGCCAGGGGCCCGAACCTCTGACTACTCAGCGACTGGGGGGACAACTTCCAGATGAATTTCTCCGTTGTTTTATCGATTTAACACAATATTAGGCAGAATGGGATTCTTCAAAATGGGAGGATATCGTTCTAAACATTTTGCAGTGCTGCAGTTCTACGTCATTTCTTGAAAAACAAACTGAAAGCTAGTACACCGGCCTAAAAAATGTGCAGAGTTGAAGATGAGAGAGAAGCTTCCATTCGTGTTGTGGTTTCAAGAGGTACAAAGATTGTGAAGCGAATATTGAAAGTAAGCTGCCATCGGGGTGTCTTATTTCGGCAGTTTGCAACATGGTACATCAGCAAGGACTAGCAGGATCTCATTCGAGCTTTGTTGCTAACAAGCAACTATAGTGGAGAATCTGCAAAACATCGTGAGGTAACCAGCAATTGCAGAAGTACTTCGCTTCAAGCGAATACTGAACATGCCAACTGTTTCGAGGTCTGCAATTCTCAACAATTGAAAGCAGCGGCTTGATCCAGACCAGTTTACACTTCCTGTGCGAAAGAGATGGAATCGCTTCGTGTTTGGGGAAATTTTGCGGATGTAGTGCACTTGGAACTGGTTCCCGATGGAAATGCCATCAGCATCGACATCTCAGCACAACTGGAACGCTTGCGCTCTGCGAAGCTTTACGACTACCCGGAACTGGTAAACAGGTAGTAAGCTGTTCTCCAGCTAGACCGCGCAAAACTGCGCAGGGACCAAAAGAGAGCTTTCAAAATTATCATTGGTCAGCTTCCTCTCTCAGCATAGAGCCCGAATCTAGCTCCTTCCAACTTCCGACTCTTTCACTCTATGACTCGTTATTCTGTTATTGAGGTACGCGGTTTAAAACATGGGAAAAACTAGAAATTTGGCGTAGGAAGGTTTTCGTCTCCAAGGATCCAGGATAGCGCCGAAGTGAAATCTACAAACTTTCTGAAGGGTAGCTACAAACTACCGGGAAGATTGGCTCGCAGTTTGCTTAGTAAAGTTCGTAATTTATATTTAAACAATCGGTGTTCTAATACAAGATGATAAAGCACAGACCCCTGAATAAGTCTGATTGATATAAGTAACATGATTTTACTAGGGAGCGGAGAGGGGGGGGGATGTTAGTACTTGTGTAACACCAAACAAAAGCAGAAGTAATTATTGTTATGAGAGAACCAGTAGCTTCGCAAGAGATTTTAAATCAGTTACTCCAAATTTCCGTGATTTTTAGTACTTTCAAAGCAAAAACAACGGAGAAAGTCGAGTTTTAAAGCAAAACAAAGGAGAAGCCGCAATTTAAATTTCCATTCCACTTTTTTGACTCTTAACGGACTTGGATTTAAATTCAAAATCCAAATGGGAAATTTAAGTATCTGTATTTAAGATTCCGTGAAGACTTACCAGATCACAAGAAATCCATCTATTTGCTATTTTGTTTTCCACAGACAGTCTACATTTTCTATAGCTAGCTAGGCTGAAGCACTAAAGTCACAGTTTAAAACTATAGATACGTAGTTACAAGAAACAGAACTCAGTCCAAATTTTGTGATCTAGAACATGAGCCCTATACTTGGATTTCGCACATTCGCACTTAGTCCGATTCGACACTGAGCCAACCCTTCCTAAACAGACTGCTTTTAGCAATGAATACTTTAAACTAAATCACAATTGTATGTTAAATGTATGCAAATTGCCTCAGCTAGTTTGCCTAGTGATTCTGTTGCTCATTTACCGTTTCTGTGGCTCCCATTTCGTAAAGCGTATAATTCCATGCAGTATACGTATGTACTAGCAGACTTCTCTTTTGGAAACAATTGTTGGCTTGATTTATTTTAAGTATTGTGGTAGACGCCAACTTATCAGAAGAATCGTTTGCAGGTTCTTGTCGTTGGAGCAGGGAAGCAAATAAACAAGTATAGTTAAAAATTTAACATTATGACAGATGTTTCCTTTTACACATATCTTTATTCATCAGATGGGGGGAAGAGGAAATATTGGAATAATAGTTGGTCTGATCGGATAGTAAACACTTCCAGCGGGAGTTGGATGCTATGGATGGCCTTCTGTACGCTTTTCTCGCCGAATTGTTCCTATCTTATGTGGCTACAAGCCCGCGTGAAACTCTCTTTCTACCTCGTCGTTTGTAATGCCTTGCCTCCGAGCAAAATTTTTCCTACTTTTCCCCCGAGATCTTCATGAAGACTCCTCTCTGTCTCTTTCCCTTACACGTTCTGTTCTTGACGTAAGAAGAAATTCTTAATTGCTTGGTCCTTTGCACCCGTCGGCTACAGAGATTCTGGCGACGGCTGGGGAAAAAATGGGGGTATCCTTTTGTCCGTGGGAGGGGTCGGGCGAGAGAATGACCTTTCTCCGAAATGGATCTGTGCTGAGCGTCTTTCTGACTGGGGAGGAAATTTCTCAGGTAAACGGTAAAAATATCCCCGGGAAAAAATACCCCCGAAAACTGAAAAGCGGAAAAAATGCCCCCGGAAAAAATACCCCCAGAACAAGCGGTTCACTGTAACAGGAACACTGATGTGTGGCAGTGTTCCGGTGTGGCTATTTACCGGCAATCCTGCCAAATATCTTTCAGCAACGTGGCCACAAAAGTTCAAAGATGGGGGGGTATAAAGATTGCCGTTTCTGGGCCTATATTGAGAACTGAATTGGGAACTCCAAACGAATTTCGCGAAAACGTTCCATGTAAGCCAAGCGAGAATTGTACTTTAATTTGAAGAAATAAATTGCCGAGGATCTGAGATACACTTGGAGGGGAGGGGGAAAGGGGCTCAACCCCGAACTTCCGTAATATTAGATTCTGGGCCGCTGAAGCCTGTCAGTGTATCCAGGCTGTTCCCCTTGAAGCGCCCGCGAGGTCCGTGAGCTTTGGGGAGGGGGATTCCCCCAAAATGTTAAAATGGACGTAGAGCTGTAAACATTAGAACCATGCTTTACATAATGATTCTGTACACGACCACGAATTTTCAGGAGGGTGGGGTGAATTCACCCACCCCCAAGTTTCTAAGAGCGCAGACAAGTGTTCAAGGTAAAGGATTTGCTCGCAATTTCTATGCTTCATGTTATGTTTAATGGCAAACTATGTATGCCCTCCCCCAGAAATTTGGCGAAGCCTGTGAAAGGGATACGAGGTGCTTGCTTTGGAGGGCTCTACCCCCAACTTCCGTAATTTTATATTCTGGACCTCTAGAGTCGGTCAGTGTATCCTCGATGTTACCCCTGAATAGCTCTTAGAAACTAGGGGAGGGTTACCACACCCTCCTCAAAATTCGTGGTCGTGTACAGAATCATTATATAAAGCATGATACTAATGTTTACAGCTCTACGTCCATTTTAACATTTTGGGGGAAACCCCCCCCCCCAAGCTCATGGACCTCGCAGAGACTTCAAGGGGAACTTCCTGGATACACTGGCAGACTCCAGCGGCCCAGAATATAATATTACGGAAGTTCAGGGTAGAACCTCCCCCCGACCAAGTGAACCTCGGATCCTCGGCAGTTTATTTCTTCAAATTAAAGTACAATTCTCGCTTGGCTTGCATGGAACGTTTTCTCGAAATCGTTTGGAGTTCCCAATTCAGTTCTCAATATAGGCCCAGAAACGGTTATCTTTATACCCCCCCCCCCGTTGAACTTTTGCAGCCAAGTTGCTGATGTTTTGGTGGAAAAAAAATAATTTAAATTTAATTCATTTTGGGAATATTGAATTGTATTTGTTATTTATTAAAACGTTATATTTATGTTGGTGTTGAAATTCAAAATATGGAAATTATAGAAAATTTAAATTTGGGAGATGGGTGGATGCATTTCGAAACAAAAATATTTTCTAAGTACTAGAAAAGGCCATGAACATCCTAAACAAAAATGCATCTGAAAGTTTACATTCCACAAGAAGTTATTGGAAATGTTTGCGTTGTTTGTGTTCAAGCAGAGTTGAGTCACCTGAAAGTGCAAAAATAAGTGGATATTGTTGCATGTGTATGAAAATGTGTCACTATAAGTCATACGATAAAATGTACTCGTTCAATAACAACTTGTGGAGGCGGTGAAAGTCAATTTAAAAAGGTTAGGACAAAAATTGCAGTTATGAAATACCTTATACTACCAGTATTCGGATCGATAGCCTTAGTCAAGCTAAGGGGGAGTACATGGGACCAAGTCATGGAAGACAACAGCACACAAAAAACTTTCCACACTGCACTCATTTTGAACTTTTTTTTGAAAGGCTACTGCCTGTATTTATTATTTTTCTTTAAAAACTTAATGAGTTAATTTAGAGGACAAACAGATGGTATTTCCTTTTTTCTTGTTTGCTTAAACACAGCAGTATAAAACAGAATCTCAATTTACTTTCTATTTCTCTTTGGCCACTGGCCTTATGAACAGCACAACTTTACATATGTCAACACAGTTGGTTTGAACACTAGGCATGCATCCAAAATTATACCATGATTCACATAGCTTACAAAAAAAAAATACTGGATTATTTTTAATTCCACAAGGTGGACAAATTCTGTTCTTTTGAAACGTACTCTCTTCTCTCTCACCCAGTTAGCTCAATGACCAATTTACAATTTTACACTTATTGATTTAAATTTAAACAATCTTAGCAAACTCCGCATAATCTCCCAGACCAGATTCAAAGACTTCAATTAAATTTACAGTTATTTTAAGAGCAACAAATTATACTTTAACAAATCTACTATCAGCAAGTAAACAAACCAAGTAAATTATCCTCAAAACAGAATTTACACTGAGCACAAGCATTAATTAACATTACATAACCTATAGAACTACCCTGAATGAACCTACTTCACTTATAAAGAAACCTCACTAACTAATCTTAAAAATTATCACTATTCATAACATCAACATAATTCAGAAATTCAAACAATCTTCTTGCACTAGCTTGCTCATAAAAATCACCTCACTCTGCACTTCACATAATAGCTCAGGATACTTAATAACTCTATACTGTAAACAAAAGCTCAAAATACCAATTAACTAAATTTCCAAACTAAATATCAAGTTCACTAACACCAACAACCAGAATTTAGAATTTTCATCCCTAGCACTACAGCAAATCATAAACAAATAAATTTAGATACTTTAAATCACCAAACAAACTTAAATTTAACACCTGCAGTGAATTACTGAGGTAGCGGTGAGGCAAATACTCTCAGTTCAGACACTACCCTGGGTTTTGAGAACCAACACAGGAAGAAAATACCAAGTCAGGCTGAAGGCGTGAAATTGGGTCGTGAATCCACTTTCAGCCTATGCAAAGGAAAGGAAAAAATCCTCAAGTGTGACACATCATCATCAGGCACAGAATTTCCTCTAACATGATCTCACCACATTTCTTGAAGCAACGCTCGACCGACCCTCGCTGGCAGTACATATCTCCGTGAGCAGCGAAACTACTGGGGGGGTTTGAAGACAAGTTTTCCCCCAAAACCACGTCTTCAAGGATCTCCCCCTTTTCGAACCAATGCATGATCCCACCTTGATCAACCACGCCTGCAAGAGCCTGTCGTACTTCAACCCTAAATACTCCAGGCACATCTGGCCCAGAACTAACACAACTATATCTCAGGAACAATTCACTTATCTCTGTATATATCCCAAGAAATTCTAAATCACAATATCCACATATATCCCAGGAAAATTCACTTATCTCTCTATATCCCAAGAAATCCTAAATCACTATATCCACATATATCCCAGGAAAATTCACTTTATCTCTCTATATCCCAAGAAATCCTAAATAACTATATCCACCTATATTCCAGGAAAATTCACTTATCTCTCTCCACATATATCCCAGGAAAAATCACTAGCAAGGAAACTCTTCTGCACCATGGCAATGCGCAGGTCCACTTCAGACAATAACACTGACCATTTACATAACCCACTAAATATTTTCACCTTATTGAAAATTAAAATTACATTTAGACTTTTAACCTTATAGTAAAAACAAGAAAATTTAGGCCAAAGAAAAGAACAATTAATACTGGAACTGGTGAGCAAAAGTGTGTCTTCTCAACCCATGATGTTCATTCTTTTTGTGAAATACTAAACTTGAGAACAAAAAAATACTTTAACTTCTATTCTGCACATATCGCATCCTGGTGAAAATTCCCTACTCAGAGCCCTCTGCCCTAGAACAAGTTCCCTGCTTGCCCTAAGATCACCCCTTTCCAATGGGAGATTAACACTCATCTGGAGCATGTAAAATACTGGTCCTCAATTAACACTCCTACCATCTCAATTTCGACACTCAACACTCCAAGAATGTAAACAGCACTTTAGGTTTCCAATTTCATCACACTATAATATGTTCCCAAAATTCCAATATAAATCATCCCATAATTTATCTTCACTCAAAAAAAAAATAACTCAACGCTGTAAAAAGGCTAGAGAAAAAATGTTTACAATTATTTTATCAACCACGACATCACAATAACACTGCTTTTCAATTATCACATGCCCAACTAAACTATTATCGATGCACCAAAATTTACTGTGCTCAAACAATAAACCAAATTTTTCCGATACATTAAAATTTACTGGCCTGGGAAGTTGCTAAACTACCAGACATGACAACACAAAAAAAAAAAAACATAAATGAAAGCATCTTCAACTCCCCTCTCTTTTTTTTGTCTTGCAATATATTTTTCCGACAGCCCCCAATTTTAAAATCAACTCGTTTTATAATTTTAAAGAAACCACAACATAATACAAAAAAAGAAAATGCCGAGAGAAATTTACCTTTAGGACTGGGGGCAAGCAACACTTCCTGCCAAGCACACTAACCGTCGATAATAATAAAAAAAAGGTTTCACAGCCCAATAATAGATAAAATGAATATAATAAAAAAAAAAACTCTCCCTCAGAGAACACCACTGTCCCGGTTGATTTTCACTTCACTTCCAAGGTGCTTTTTTTTTCTCTTTTTTTTTTTCTCTTTTCCTTTTTCTGAGGCAGCGTGTTTGGCCAACGATACAGGAAACGGGCATTTTGGAACCCTGCTGGTGGACCCCTTGTTGTAATCAGTAGGGCCCAACTCGACGATTCAGCAGTTAAAGGCGGTATCTTCTACAAAGCCGTGCATGCCCCTTTTTTTTTTTTCGGAACTTCCAGTGTCTGGTTGAACTGGCTTGAAGAGTTCCTTCCATATTGAACCGAGTAGTAACAGCATTCGGGTTGCGCTGGCAGAAAATTCTCCTGCGGAGATCAATTCACGGTAGTTATTACTTTTCTTTTATTGCAGTTCACTCCTCCGTCGTCCACTAGAGAGGAGGAGAGGGTTGAATCTGCAAGCATTTCCTCTCCAGTAATGAGATCCTTGAAATTCAATTTTAACTGTTGTCCGTTTAGATTTCAATACGAAATTTTCCTTCTTGCCGCCCCCTCCTCCGCCAAAAAGGCGAGGAGAGACTCTGCTGTGTCCTCTTTCTCTGCCGGTCAGCAAAAGTCAAGTACAAAAGTGACTCTCAACGGATAAAAACTCTGAGGTGCTTGAAACCGCTGACCCCTCTCATTGGTCGAAACTTCAGCCTAGCAACTCACGGCTTCCCAACGGACCCTTTACTCCCACGCCTCCGAGTGACCTCTGACCTTCACACGTGCAGACCAAGCTCTCCTTTTTGACCCTGGGGTCTAAAAATAGATTTCGTTGCTGAATTCCTTACCCCAAAAGACGAAAAGATGTTACTTTTGTGCGACTTTGGAAACAGGAACGCAAAAATGGCGGATTCTTGCTTTGCAGAAAATCACTAGTTTTAATTTTCTTTTTCTCTCGTTCCGTGATGTTAAACCAAAATTAATTTTGATTCTCTGAGCTGCACACCTACTCGCCTTTTCCTATCGCGATAAAAGAACAGATAAAATAATTATTTTCAAAACCCCAAAGTCAGTTAAATCAAATATTCTTTTTTTTTTTTTCCAACATGAAATTTTGTTTTCCTGGTAGTGATTAAGACAAGCGAATTTTGCGCATGAATTCCCCTGCCTTTCAACCAGGAATTTTCTTCTAACGTATGTCATGGAAGAAAATTTTTGCATTAATTAATCTCTGATAAACCAACAGAAAGATTGATCAGGTCTCTCTGAAATTCATCAGAGGTTAAAATTTTCGCCATGACAAATACATTCCCCCTGCGAAAAAGACGAGCAAAGCGAGTCGAAACATAAAATAAAATCTCAGAAAATTCGCTTCTACCTACTACTCAACACACACGTGCTCCGACCATGTCAACAAACCGATGAATGTAAACAAACCTGCAGCGCCACCTACCTCCGGTGAGCTGACTTCCGTTCCAACATGGCTACCACTAAACTAGGAAAACAAATGTTCCGAAGCGAAGCTACTTATCACCTGACCTTAATTACAGAGGTGAAAGAATTTTTCAAGCCAAAAAATTTTCACGGAACGAAGGAAAAAAAATTCTGCACCGGCTCAAATACTAACCTTTTAACTACACTGAGAAATTAAATTAAAAGAAATTTAACTGATTATTAAATTCCTAACTCACTGGCTATTACTACAGTAATACTAATCCTACCCAACACTGAACCTACACTTCACTCCAATAGTAAACAACCTAACTTAAAATAACTAACCAGTGCACCTAGGCACTAAATTAACCAGCGTGAGGAGAGAAGAGAAGTTACGCCTCTTACAATTTTTGCATTATGCTTTCACCAAATTGACATCACCAACAACAGGCATTTTCGAATGACAACATTACTTTACAATACACTTTCTTCGCTTAGTTCAACAGAATATGATAAATTGCCTGAATGCAACACATTAAAATTACACTTAATTCAACACTCGGACTGTAGAGGTAAAAAAATTTTGCAACACATGAAAAATACACCTAGAAGTTCAATATTTGTAAAAGTGTGAAATTGCATATATATATGTGACACACTGCAAACTATTAATTAGCACTAGTTATATTCGAAATACCAAATTATACATTATGCAGGTACGCTTGAGAAATTATTTGTGTGAAAACTCATGTAGGTAAACACCCAAAAAAATTTTTTTATGTGTGTCAAGCTCAAAATTACTGAAATTACTCATATATCACTGAAAATATTACACCAACACAAAAAAATCTTTTTATGTGTGTCAAGCCCTAACTGGCTTTTATGTTAAGCCCAAAATTATTCAATTATTACAAACACTGCTACTGAAATATTATAATACTTATACACAGAAATTCAGCTGAAATCAAAAAATATGCACTTTCGCTACTTTGGTCACTGAGAGAGAGAGACTACCAGAACTTATCACTACGAGAAAATAATTCACATATGAAACCATACTCAAGATTTTTCGTAACTACTGTGCAGTACAGGTTGAATTCCATGACAAGGCATGTATCCTGGTCACGGCACCAAATGTTTTGGTGGAAAAAAAAATAATTTAAATTTAATTCATTTTGGGAATATTGAATTGTATTTGTTATTTATTAAAACGTTATATTTATGTTGGTGTTGAAATTCAAAATATGGAAATTATAGAAAATTTAAATTTGGGAGATGGGTGGATGCATTTCGAAACAAAAATATTTTCTAAGTACTAGAAAAGGCCATGAACATCCTAAACAAAAATGCATCTGAAAGTTTACATTCCACAAGAAGTTATTGGAAATGTTTGCGTTGTTTGTGTTCAAGCAGAGTTGAGTCACCTGAAAGTGCAAAAATAAGTGGATATTGTTGCATGTGTATGAAAATGTGTCACTATAAGTCATACGATAAAATGTACTCGTTCAATAACAACTTGTGGAGGCGGTGAAAGTCAATTTAAAAAGGTTAGGACAAAAATTGCAGTTATGAAATACCTTATACTACCAGTATTCGGATCGATAGCCTTAGTCAAGCTAAGGGGGGAGTACATGGGACCAAGTCATGGAAGACAACAGCACACAAAAACTTTCCACACTGCACTCATTTTGAACTTTTTTGAAAGGCTACTGCCTGTATTTATTATTTTTCTTTAAAAACTTAATGAGTTAATTTAGAGGACAAACAGATGGTATTTCCTTTTTTCTTGTTTGCTTAAACACAGCAGTATAAAACAGAATCTCAATTTACTTTCTATTTCTCTTTGGCCACTGGCCTTATGAACAACACAACTTTACATATGTCAACACAGTTGGTTTGAACACTAGGCATGCATCCAAAATTATACCATGATTCACATAGCTTACAAAAAAAAAATACTGGATTATTTTTAATTCCACAAGGTGGACAAATTCTGTTCTTTTGAAACGTACTCTCTTCTCTCTCACCCAGTTAGCTCAATGACCAATTTACAATTTTACACTTATTGATTTAAATTTAAACAATCTTAGCAAACTCCGCAATCTCCCAGACCAGATTCAAAGACTTCAATTAAATTTACAGTTATTTTAAGAGCAACAAATTATACTTTAACAAATCTACTATCAGCAAGTAAACAAACCAAGTAAATTATCCTCAAAACAGAATTTACACTGAGCACAAGCATTAATTAACATTACATAACCTATAGAACTACCCTGAATGAACCTACTTCACTTATAAAGAAACCTCACTAACTAATCTTAAAAATTATCACTATTCATAACATCAACATAATTCAGAAATTCAAACAATCTTCTTGCACTAGCTTGCTCATAAAAATCACCTGACTCTGCACTTCACATAATAGCTCAGGATACTTAATAACTCTATACTGTAAACAAAAGCTCAAAATACCAATTAACTAAATTTCCAAACTAAATATCAAGTTCACTAACACCAACAACCAGAATTTAGAATTTTCATCCCTAGCACTACAGCAAATCATAAACAAATAAATTTAGATACTTTAAATCACCAAACAAACTTAAATTTAACACCTGCAGTGAATTACTGAGGTAGCGGTGAGGCAAATACTTTCAGTTCAGACACTACCCTGGGTTTTGAGAACCAAACACAGGAAGAAAATACCAAGTCAGGCTGAAGGCGTGAAATTGGGTCGTGAATCCACTTTCAGCCTATGCAAAGGGAAAGGAAAAAATCCTCAAGTGTGACACATCATCATCAGGCACAGAATTTCCTCTAACATGATCTCACCACATTTCTTGAAGCAACGCTCGACCGACCCTCGCTGGCAGTACATATCTCCGTGAGCAGCGAAACTACTGGGGGGTTTGAAGACAAGTTTTCCCCAAAAACCACGTCTTCAAGGATCTCCCCCTTTTCGAACCAATGCATGATCCCACCTTGATCAACCACGCCTGCAAGAGCCTGTCGTACTTCAACCCTAAATACTCCAGGCACATCTGGCCCAGAACTAACACAACTATATCTCAGGAACAATTCACTTATCTCTGTATATATCCCAAGAAATTCTAAATCACAATATCCACATATATCCAGGAAAATTCACTTATCTCTCTATATCCCAAGAAATCCTAAATCACTATATCCACATATATCCCAGGAAAATTCACTTTATCTCTCTATATCCCAAGAAATCCTAAATCACTATATCCACCTATATTCCAGGAAAATTCACTTATCTCTCTCCACATATATCCCAGGAAAAAATCACTAGCAAGGAAACTCTTCTGCACCATGGCAATGCGCAGGTCCACTTCAGACAATAACACTGACCATTTACATAACCCACTAAATATTTTCACCTTATTGAAAATTAAAATTACATTTAGACTTTTAACCTTATAGTAAAAACAAGAAAATTTAGGCCAAAGAAAAGAACAATTAATACTGGAACTGGTGAGCAAAAGTGTGTCTTCTCAACCCATGATGTTCATTCTTTTTGTGAAATACTAAACTTGAGAACAAAAAAATACTTTAACTTCTATTCTGCACATATCGCATCCTGGTGAAAATTCCCTACTCAGAGCCCTCTGCCCTAGAACAAGTTCCCTGCTTGCCCTAAGATCACCCCTTTCCAATGGGAGATTAACACTCATCTGGAGCATGTAAAATACTGGTCCTCAATTAACACTCCTACCATCTCAATTTCGACACTCAACACTCCAAGAATGTAAACAGCACTTTAGGTTTCCAATTTCATCACACTATAATATGTTCCCAAAATTCCAATATAAATCATCCCATAATTTATCTTCACTCAAAAAAAAAATAACTCAACGCTGTAAAAAGGCTAGAGAAAAAATGTTTACAATTATTTTATCAACCACGACATCACAATAACACTGCTTTTCAATTATCACATGCCCAACTAAACTATTATCGATGCACCAAAATTTACTGTGCTCAAACAATAAACCAAATTTTTCCGATACATTAAAATTTACTGGCCTGGGAAGTTGCTAAACTACCAGACATGACAACACAAAAAAAAAAACATAAATGAAAGCATCTTCAACTCCTCTCTTTTTTTTGTCTTGCAATATATTTTTCCGACAGCCCCCAATTTTAAAATCAACTCGTTTTATAATTTTAAAGAAACCACAACATAATACAAAAAAAGAAAATGCCGAGAGAAATTTACCTTTAGGACTGGGGGCAGCAACACTTCCTGCCAAGCACACTAACCGTCGATAATAATAAAAAAAAGGTTTCACAGCCCAATAATAGATAAAATGAATATAATAAAAAAAAAAAAACTCTCCCTCAGAGAACACCACTGTCCCGGTTGATTTTCACTTCACTTCCAAGGTGCTTTTTTTCTCTTTTTTTTTCTCTTTTCCTTTTTCTGAGGCAGCGTGTTTGGCCAACGATACAGGAAACGGGCATTTTGGAACCCTGCTGGTGGACCCCTTGTTGTAATCAGTAGGGCCCAACTCGACGATTCAGCAGTTAAAGGCGGTATCTTCTACAAAGCCGTGCATGCCCCTTTTTTTTTTTCGGAACTTCCAGTGTCTGGTTGAACTGGCTTGAAGAGTTCCTTCCATATTGAACCGAGTAGTAACAGCATTCGGGTTGCGCTGGCAGAAAATTCTCCTGCGGAGATCAATTCACGGTAGTTATTACTTTTCTTTTTATTGCAGTTCACTCCTCCGTCGTCCACTAGGAGAGGAGGAGAGGGTTGAATCTGCAAGCATTTCCTCTCCAGTAATGAGATCCTTGAAATTCAATTTTAACTGTTGTCCGTTTAGATTTCAATACGAAATTTTCCTTCTTGCCGCCCCCTCCTCCGCCAAAAAGGCGAGGAGAGACTCTGCTGTGTCCTCTTTCTCTGCCGGTCAGCAAAAGTCAAGTACAAAAGTGACTCTCAACGGATAAAAACTCTGGGGTGCTTGAAACCGCTGACCCCTCTCATTGGTCGAAACTTCAGCCTAGCAACTCACGGCTTCCCAACGGACCCTTTACTCCCACGCCTCGAGTGACCTCTGACCTTCACACGTGCAGACCAAGCTCTCCTTTTTGACCCTGGGGTCTAAAAATAGATTTCGTTGCTGAATTCCTTACCCCAAAAGACGAAAAGATGTTACTTTTGTGCGACTTTGGAAACAGGAACGCAAAAATGGCGGATTCTTGCTTTGCAGAAAATCACTAGTTTTAATTTTCTTTTTCTCTCGTTCCGTGATGTTAAACCAAAATTAATTTTGATTCTCTGAGCTGCACACCTACTCGCCTTTTCCTATCGCGATAAAAGAACAGATAAAATAATTATTTTCAAAACCCCAAAGTCAGTTAAATCAAATATTCTTTTTTTTTTCCAACATGAAATTTTGTTTTCCTGGTAGTGATTAAGACAAGCGAATTTTGCGCATGAATTCCCCTGCCTTTCAACCAGGAATTTTCTTCTAACGTATGTCATGGAAGAAAATTTTTGCATTAATTAATCTCTGATAAACCAACAGAAAGATTGATCAGGTCTCTCTGAAATTCATCAGAGGTTAAAATTTTCGCCATGACACTGAAAGATGTGTGGCAGGGTTGCCGGTAAATTGCCACATCGGAACACTGCCACACATCTGTGTTCCTGTGTGTCAGTTTACAGTGAACCGTTTGTTCTGGGGGTATTTCTTCCGGGGGTATTTTTTCCGGGGGCATTTTTTTCGCTTTTCAATTTTCGGGGGTATTTTCTCAGAGCGTATTTTTTCCCGGGGGTATTTTTACCTACATCCAATTTCTCACTGTCGTTGGCTCACAAAATGAAAAAAGTTACAATTTAAATATAGTTTGAATATTTCCATATAACACAATACTGCTTAAGTAATGAACATATAGTCACTAAAATTGTCGCTACCTGATTACTAAAACATATAAATCACGGAGTGCCCCAAGGCTTTAAGTTAAATGCACTCATTTTATTTATAATTTATACAAACGAGGTGTTAAATAACAAAATGAAGAAACTTAATAACTGATATGCATATGGGGCAGTGCAGCTATGATTTTATCATGCAATGAAGTCAGAGCCCTCGGAAAGAGAAAAGTACCATCGATAAAACACGTACTTCGTCAACGTCGTCGGATCGGGGAAAGAGAAAGGAGTTGTACTTCTTTTCATACAACCCCAACATGGAAAAGTGAGGACAAATGGGTAAAGATAGAGCATGGAAACAGTACTGTGCAAGAAATCCCATGACATAGAGAGTAGTCTCTTTTCTCTATACACTGTTAAAAGTTTGAGTTCAATATTTCGCCACAATATCGTGCAGCATCTGACACTTACACAATGATCTGGTGCGAGTTTCATACTTGTACCATAAAGTGGTGCATGAAAACGTTTAATTTGCACCAAGTTTTCGGGCAAATTACCAAATGCGGCCAAAGCGGCGTTACCTTGCACCCCATTTTGATGCAGTGAAGCAAACGGCGCATGCGTCTTCGTCATCAAGTCATCCGAAGGAGACGGTTACCGGAAAAAAAATCCAAGGAAAAAAGATCCACGAAAAAAAAAGCCAGGAAAAATGATCCATGGAAATAAAATCCAACGGCTTCTTTCATGTAGGTTAACCAGTAAGAAACATAGGGGGTCATATAAAAATTTACATAAAAAAAAGTTCTCACTTCTCAAAGATTACAGGGCACCATAATTTGTTTCCACGGACGTTCGAGCAATAGAGGTGGGGGGGGGGGGGTTGTACAAAAATTGCACTTTTGATTTATTTTCTTGTGTCCACTTCCATATTGGGTGACCTTGTAGGAAATTTAGGGGTCGTATAAAAATTGCATTTCTGATTTTTTTGTGTCACTTCTATGTAGCTTAAGGGATCGTATAAAAATTTCTTTTCTGATTTCTTTGCGTTACTTCTGTGTAAGAAGCCTAGAGGGTCGTGTAAAAATTGTCATTGGATTTTTTCCCTGGCTCTGTTTTTTCCCCGTGGAACTTTTTTCCTAGATTGACGCCACAAGGGCAGCAGAGTTTGATTAATTAATAACCTACGAATTAATAATAATAAATATTTATAATCTTACAATTGGTAAAGCAAAACTGATTGCGATTTTGAAGTTTGGTAGCAATTTAATAGAAGATTAACACAGGGGTTTTGGGAATATTGAAACTGCTCCTTTTATGAATGCATTGCAGATTGGCCAATAAGAAGGGTGTAATAAAACCCAACATAAATTAATACCTTCACAGTAACAATACCAATGAAAATAATTTCAATAATGATCAGGTCATTACTAAAAAAAAAAAAAAAAAAAGGAGGCCCGGGCCCTGCGGTTGCCGGAAAACTGCCACACACTTTTCATTAAGGGGTCCGGCACAAATTGCTGTTCCTCCGAAGAACACTTTGAATGTGTGACAATTTTTCCAGTGGGGCAGTTTTCCAAATTTCCGAATTATGTGTGGCAGTTTTCCAAGGTGCCTAACGAGGGGAAAGAACTCTCTTGTTTGTCTGAATTTTCATGCCGGTTCATTTGAGTTTAGGGCAACTGGCCACAAAAGTTCAAGGTGGGGGGGGGCTCTAAAGATTGCCGTTTCTGGGCCTATATTGAGAACTGAATTGGGAACCCCAAACAAACGAATTTCGGGAAAACGTTCCATGTAAGCCAAGTGAGAATTGTATTTTAATTTGAAGAAATAAATTGACGAGGATCCGAGGTACACTTGGTTTGGGGGCTCTAACCCCAACTTCCGTAATTTTATATTCTGGACCTCTAGAGTCGGTCAGTTTATCCTAGATGTTACCCCTGAAGAGATTTTTCAGGAGGGGGTGAATTGACTCCACCCTCCTGAAAATTCGTGGTTGTGTACATAATCATTATATAAAGCATGGCACTAATGTTTACAGCTCTACGTCCATTTTAACATTTTGGGGGAAAGCCCCCCCAAGCTCACGGACTTCGCGGACGCTTCAAGGGGAACATCCTGGATACACTGACTAATATTACGGAAGTTGGAGGTAGTGCCCCCTCCCCCAACCAAGTGTACCTCGGATCCTCGGCAATTTATTTCTTCAAATCAAAGTACAATTCTCGCTTGGCTTACATGGAACGTTTTCTCGAAATTCGTTTGTTTGGAGTTCCCAATTTTCAGTTCTCAATATAGACCCAGAAACGGCAATCTTTATAGCCCCCACGCCCTTGAACTTTTGTGGCTAGTTGCCCTAAACTCAAATGAACCGGCATGAAAATTCAGACAAACAAGAGTTCTTTCCTCGTCAGGCACCTTGGAAAACTGCCGTACTAGAAAAATTTGTCACACATTCAAAGTGTTCTTCAGAGGAACAGCAATTTGTGCCCGTCCCCTTAATGAAAACCATGTGGCTAGAACCCCCCCCCCCCTCCTTAATCCGGTCCTGTGTCGATCATGTAAATGGATAACTGCTTCGTTGGAGTTGGATTTTATTTCCCTGGCTTTTTTTTCCGTGGATTTTTTTTCAATGGCTTTTTTTTCCGGTGGCTTTTTTTTCCTGGATTTTTTTTCCTGGATCCGTGGATTTTTTTCCTTGGATTTTTTTTCCTAGATTCGAAGGAGACAGATGCTGAGTTGTGCCGCCATGTTGGTTTTGTCGTCACAGTGAGTGCGAGTTCGGAAAACTTTAGAGAAGAGTTCACTCCAGTTTATAAGATAAGTGATGAAAATAATTGTCGTAGTACATATATACCTGGTGTTTCTGACATAATTATTTACACGTTGAACTTTCTGATGTTGTACACTGAAGAGCAATTCAATTAGAGATACCTGTCTAGTAACGTGTAGCACCACCTTTCGCCCTGATGACGGCGGCGATTCGTCTTGGCATGGACTCGACTAGACACCGGAAGCGTTGGGAAGCCATGCGGATCCACGAACCCTGAACAAGTTCCCACAGTTCACGAAGATTTGATTTGGGGGGGGGGGGGAGCCTCGAACATCTCCAATGACATCCCAGATGTGCTCGATGGGATTGAGGTCAGGTGACCTAGTTGGCCAATGAAGCGAGGTCATGTCGGTGGAGTGTTCACCCAACCATTCGGATACAATTCGGGAGCGATGGCACGGTGCTTTGTCTTGTTGCAGGATGAGGACCCCAGTGGGATGTTGAAGACGCACAAACGGGAGCAAATGGTCATCCAGGATATCCCGGTAACGTTGACCTGTGAGGGACAATGTCACACGTACCAAGGGTCCCATTTCAGTCCACGTAAACAGTCCCCAGACGATAATGCCACCCCCACCAGCTTGAAGAGTACCCTGCTGGCAAGAAGGATCCATCGCTTCATGTGGTTTGCGCCGTACTCGTATCCTGCCATCCGCATGTACCAACGTGAATCCCGAATCATCAGTACAGGCAACATTTTCCCACATATCTAGGGTCCAGTGGCTATGTTCCCGCGCATGTGCTAATCTTTGCACCCTGTGATGTGCGGTCAGCAGCGGTACCCTCGTGGGACGATGGCTTCTGTATCCCATAGCGAGGAGATGGTTCTGGATGGTGTGGCTGCTTACACGTTTTTCTGCACCAGCGTTAAATTTCCGAGTGGTTTCTTGCACTGTGGCCCGTCTATCCGCTGTTACAATGCGAGCTAGCCGACGATGACCGCGCTCATCCACACGCTGTTGTCCACGGCAGTTGGCCCTTGCAGGGATGGTTTTACCGGATTCGATGTACTCTCGGTGCACCCGTGACACAGTGCCTGCACGACTTCCGAGATGAAGTGACCCATTCGTCGGGCCCCGACAATTTGCCCACAATCAAATGCGCTTAGATCCTTTGTCTTACCCATACTGAGTCCGACTTTTACTGATTCCCGTCGCATCACTCCTCATATTGTCGGATCGCTGCATACGTCATGTCGTTTCCGTTTACAGGGCCGCCCACAGCGCCACATTTGCATAACGCCGCTGTCTCTAATTCAATTGCTCTTTAGTGTATATGTACATAGTCACGTGTAGAACAAAACAGTTTTATTTTTCTGAGGAGGTTGTTCCCATGGAAGTAGCTTCATATGTAGTATAACAAGCTCAATTTGCGGCATTAATTGACCCAGTGTATTGATCTTGAAATTGAGACTATATGTGCTAACATAAGCAATGAACATTAAAATCTTCCGAATATGCGAGAAAAAATTTAAGAAGAAAAAAAAAACCGTTGTTGAAGTAAACACAAACTCTTAGGAACTGTACACAGAAACCCTGTTTTCAAAACATTTTATCCATAAAGCAGTGACGAAAAAGACTACAATTAATTTTAATGATATGTTGTACCAATAAGTCGAACTACACCTGCTGCTCTACATTTTGGAAAAGTTACAACAAGCGGTGCAACTTTGCACCACATTATAAGAGTAAGGTTCCACCATAAAATGGTGCAACCTTACATTTGGTAGTGTATGATTGCACCATTTTATGGTGCAAGCATACACCATATTCTGGTGCAACCTTACCCCATAAAGTGGTGTAAGGTTGCACCATATTGTTGGGTTTTGTATGCACCACCTAATGGTACATCATTTTCAGAAAGTGGTGCAGCTGGTGTAGCACTACTTTTTAGTGCAACCTATTCCAAAATTTTTAACAGTGTAGAGAATTTTGTCATTTGAAAAACCAGCAATCAATGGTCAATGTTGCTAGAAGCGCTGAGATTCGAACAGAGCACAACTCTGTCTTGGGAAAAGGAAGCTCTCGGGAAAATTAATTTTGGCTGTTTCGTGTCACATTTCGATGAATTCTTGCTATAAGCAAAGTTTGCTGAAAATTTTGGGAATGTGTTATGAAATTAAATACTCCTTTTGACCATTTTGTCAAAAATAAAATTTAATTTTTATATCTTCGCTGCACAACGTTCCCTGTTAGTTGGTAAATTTCTGTTATATGCACTGAAAATAAAAAATAAAATAAAATACTTAGCCTTTTTTGTCCATTTGTAATATGTCGCTAACTATTAAACAAAGAAAGATGCTTGGATTTCTTAGTTCAGTTTTCTGTACGTGCAGTCAAACTGGGAAAGTGTGCAAAATTATAAATTTTACTATATAAAATTGCTGATTCAGTTTACAAAATTTCCTCTAGGATGCGCTGAATAACGGGAAACCGCAAAACACAGGATTGATGCTTTGATCTAAATTTAAGCTGCGTACATTTTTTTCTGAAATATTTAGGTATTTCATGCTTTTCTGTCAGGAGTGTTTCACAGTTACGAAAACTTTCGCCTTTGAAACTTAAAAAAGATTCTTATACTTACAAATATGCCTTCATATTATTTTAAGAATTGAAATGAAGCCTTACTTTTTATAGTTTAAAGTGCTTCTCGCCCAAGCCATGAGGATATGGTAATTTGAAGAATTCAATTTGACACGACTTCGCGCAACTAATACTGTCAAACTCGCCTGTTGCTTAAGGAAATAACGGTCTTCGCTCCCGGAAGGCTACTCGTAGATATCAGGTCGTCTAGTTCATTTATCTAGTGAACGGTTCATTTTTAGGTGTTCACGACTGAGCAACGCCTGACTGCGGTGGAAAAGAATTACTGAAGAAATTAAACTATTTACTATTTATTGCACATAACGACAAAAAGTCTTAGTGTCCCGTCATCTCGCCCCCACCTCTCACACGCTTTTGATAGCTGTTAGATCGTCTGATTCATTTGCCCAGTGAATGGCTAGTTATTTGTCCAGATTGAAAGAATTCAAAAGTTTTAGATACTTAAAAAAAAAAAAACCCGAAAAACGCTTATTTGCCGCAGATGCGAAATGAGAGAAGCAGCTTCGAGGAAACTTTCCCTTTTCTGTTGCAAAATGCATTCTTTTTTTTTATGATTAGTAATTTAGTACATAAAAATATTTAAAAATTTGCGTCAGCATTATTTTTTACCTGTCCCTTAGCGAAAACAAGAATTCGGGGGTCCGAAAACCCACATGCCGTCCGTCAGATTGAACGTGATAGCCCTAAGGTTAACGTCTGGTGCAACCAACAGTGCACATGTGGAGCTCTAGTAGCATCCCAACAAACTTTGTAACGCGCTGTGCAATATGCAATAAACCGAAAGTTGTTCTCTTATTGCGTTTCTGTTTTATTGAGTATTAAAGTTGTAAAGATAATTTTGGAATACCCTGTATTGTTATCTCGTTAAAGCTATCCACTACAGCAACAGCTGTAGTACAGAATAAATTCGTTTTGTGATAATGGAAGTGACACATGTTTCTGCAGTAAGCTGAATCACAGTTTCCGGGAACGTGTCAGACTGTGATTAATTTTGCAAATTTGTTGTTCGCCGTATTGTAATTATCGTTAAGACAAGATTTGGCCAAAACAAAGTCTTTTTCAGTGCATTGTTGTCAAGTAGAATAAAAAAGGTAACATACAGTAATAAAATGAAATGTCCACTGAATGTTTGACCAGTAGTCATCGATCTAAATATTTTTGAGCTCATCTGGAGTTTTTGCGTTTGTATATAAAGTAAATAGAATGTCAAAAAAAAAAAAAAAAAAAATGAAAATCCCAAGGAAATCCTAATAGGCAATGCACTTTATCATGGAGGAACAAAATCGGCTGATTCTAGAAACAATTCATCAAGAATTAGAAAGATCAGTCCATTTTTCGGTATAGTTCATCACGAAGAAACTAATCTGATCCACCTTGTGATACAACTTATTACGCAGAAACAGCTTAGCCATATTTTGAAGCACAATTCATGAATATGGAAGACAGAAAGAAAGAAACCAGAAAGGAAAGGGAAATTCTGACTTAAATAGAGTAGAAATAGATGTTTGTTCTTAAACAGACTGAAGTGAATTATTTATAAATAAAAATGTAACATGTCCTTTAGACTGAAAACTATGTATGACGTATTATTTAGTTTGTTCCTTTACTTCTAAAATGCATCGCCCTGAACAAAGCTGATTGTACTAAATTACTACAAATAATCTGCGTGGAATACGTAGATTATTTGCAGTATATTATTACACAGACCTTCGATGGTGAAGCTGTCTGAGAAGTAATAATTGATTCTTACAGATTTTTAGGTGCTCAATTAAAAAAAATAATAAAAAAATCCCATCACCCGCCAATTTTACTCAGTTTCTAATTTTATTGTTTTTATTAGCAGTATTTTGATTAAAATTAAGGGCATTGGTACTTATTTTGATTCTCCATTATTTACCGCTAATTGGTTGTATAAGTGCCTTATTGAAGTGCATTTCTATGGTAAATAAAGAAATTTTCACAAAACTTCTTATGCTTAAGATAGGAAGGGAGAGAGGAATGCAGATAAAAGTGCAGGTGGCTACTTTGAATCTGATTCGCCGAGATAACAGATGACTCATTTCCAGTTGTCACAGCCACTTACATTTTCTTGTGTGATTCTTTAGTTGAACTTTAGTCGTTGACTACTAAGGCTATCATATTTCTGAAAGGTGACATATTTTCTAAGTTTGTGTGAAGATTTAATGTAATGTGTTTGCGGTTTTTTAATGCTTTTACGTAGTGTAGTGTAATGGTGTTGATGTCATTCGCTTTAAGTGGTGTTTGTTATGGCTTCAAGAGGTTGCAAAAATTCACCTAACATTTTTTGCAACATATGGGGGAGTTAGTGGTAAAAAAACAACAACGAAGGAACATTACAGATTTCGTGATAAAAGTGTACTATGCGTACTTTGGGATGAAACTTGGTGACCAAGATAAGCCATCGGCGCCGCATATAGTATGTTCCATTTGTGTAGAAGAATTTAGAAGCTGGTCGAAGGGAGAACAAAAATCTTTCCGTTTCGGAATTCACATGGTATGGCGGGAACTCCGCAATCATACCGATGACTGTTACTTCTGTTCTTTGAATGTTCGATATTTTAATGTGAAAAATAAAAAAGACATTTCATATATTAATTTACCATCTGCAATACGCCCAGTGGTACATTGTCCTGAAATACCCGTGCCAACACCTCCACAAATTTTAGAAGAACCACTCAGCAGCGATTCAAACGAAGAAGTTGAACATTTTAATGATGACGAATACAAAGATAGCGGTGCACCTAAACTTTTTCACAGACCGATTTAAACGACTTGGTCAGAGGTTTAGGTCTACCTAAGGAAACTGCAGAACTGCTGTGCTCGAGACTAAACGAAAAGAATTTGTTAGCTTTAATTCTTTCTCATGGTTTCGATATATATATAGAGAGATTTTCTTCCTTACTTTTCAGAGGAAGGTGATTTAGTTTACTGTAGCGATATTCCCGGACTGTTAAGCAAATTCAACGTAAAATATGAAGTCATCGATTGGAGGTTGTTTATTGATTCCTCAAAAAGAAGCCTCAAAGTTGTGCTTCTCCATAATTACAATAAGTATGCTTCAGTACCAATATCACATTCCGTCCGTGTACTTGAAAGAACAATACGAAAATTTAGTCTTCATTCTGAGCAAACTTAATTACAATGATCATGGACGGACAGTTCGCGGTGATCTTAAAGTCATATCTATGATTTTGGGACAACAAAGAGGATACACCAAATACCCGTGCTTTTTGTGCGAGTGAGACAGCCGAGATCGAAAGCAACCCTGGATCAAGAAGGAATGGCCAGAAAGAGTCACATTAGAACGTGGAAGTAAGGAAGTGTTACACGAAGCTTTGGTTGCTCGGGAAAAAATCCTATTACTCCTGCTTCACATAAAGCTGGGATTGATGAAGCAATTTGTGAAGTCTTTGTCGGAAGAAGAAGAGTGTTTTAAATACATCTGTACGAAATTTCCTGGATTATCTACAGCAAAAAAAAAAAAAAAAGGTATTTTTATCAGCCCGGACATCAGGACACTTATGAAGGACAAACTTTTTGAAAAAAATGGCAACTGTTGAAAAAGAAGTGTGGAAAGCTTTCAAAGAGGTGATGACCAAATTTTTAGGAAATCACAAGGACCCCAACTATAAAATGATTGTGGAAGACATGCTACAGAAATTCAAGGATTTGGGATGCTCAATGAGCTTAAAAGTGCACTTTCTCAACTCTCAATTAGACTACTTTCCTGAGAAGCTGGGAGCTGTCAGCAAAGTGCAAAGATAGCGATTCCACCAAGACATCAAGGAGACGGAAAGAAGGTATCAGGGCAGGTGGAATGTCAACATGATGGCGGATTATTGCTGGATGTTGCACAGAGACGACCCGGGAAAAGAATTTCAGAGAAAAAAGTTCAAAAAGAAGCTTTGAAAGAAAAAGAAAAAGACACAACAAGAAAATAAAAAGTATGTACTAAAGCTTAATGTTTAATTACTTTAGTTAACAATTTTTTCAATACTTTCATTTCAAAAATGTTTACAGAAAATTTTAAATACTGTTGATTTACTTAATATAATGCGTTTTAAAGCTATTTTCCTGTATATCGAGATCCATTTTGCGAAAAATCCTTACGTGATAGAGAAAAATGGAAATGATATTTGAAATCACCGGCCAAAAATAAATCAGAAACAGTTAATAGTTTCCAGACAACTTTTCATGACTCGAATTTTGCAGGCCTGTGTGTTTTGTAATAACACGAACATTGCAAGGCTTTGTTTGAAGAAGAGAAATAGTCCCATTCTGCAGACCAGGCGATAGCTGATACTTTTCTGAATCAAGAAACCTGTACTTTTTGGGTGTTGGTTCCTTTTCTTGAGAACAACAATTTACTGTCCTTGGCTCGAGATTTTGTAACCGGAGGAAACTCAAAATACGTTCATCCAGAGTCGCTGTAAGGATGAAATTACATCCACATTTGCTGTTGTCTTAAGTTAAAACACTAGGAAAACTTTTTGCCATGATCAGAAAATCTCACATGAGTTACCCTCTGTATACTTCTGCATGGCTTCATGAACTTATGCCAATGTACTTTCAATATTTTTTGTGTAATACGGGTTGGTATTCAACTTAATACAAAAACCAACATACGCCTCTACGTGTCACAGAAATGATCCCAACGATTCATAAAAAAAAAAAAAAAAAAAATGGCGGGAGCTGTGTCGGAGCCACGGCCGCAGGTCTTTTGGACGTAGAATACGTCGCGTGGCTGTTGGGTGTCGGGTGTGTGTTAGAAATGAGTGAATGCGCAGAGTTTAGGTTTAGAGAGATTTCTTTTTATTTTTTTGGCTGTTTACAGAAATTTTGTGCAGACAGTAATGTATTTTGAGAGAATGGCTTACTTATTCTAGGCTCTCAAATGGTCTTGTTGACGAGGGGCCGATGGTACGAGAAGTAGTTCACGTAAGCCATGACATCGACGATGATGTTTATCGCGAAAGTCAAGTCGAGGTATACGTTTCCCAGCGTGGTTGGCGATCGCGTCGGCACAAAGTTCAAGTTGAATTGAGTCTTCATGAAATCGAGCTCGTGTAGATTCATTTGAGCGTCGACGTTAAAGTCTCCCATGATTATCATCGGTACCTTGTGTCCCCAATCATATTCTTGCTGATTTTCTTGGCGTTCTCGGAGTACTTGATCATCATCGCAAAGAGAAACATTTCGAGGTCCGAGATGGAGACGTTCGGGTGAATGTAAACGCATCCGAGAATGAAGCGTGACTTGCCGTTCAGTGTGATGTCGACGAGGCACATGTCTCCCACGTAGTCTTCAATTATCCGTTTTCTCGCGTTCAAGTCGATCTATTTAAATTAAGATATTGAGACATTTCGGAAATTTTCACAAAGTTCTCAACTATTTCACACACCTAATCAAGTTTCCGCACCAATATTATTACAGATATCGATAGATCTCGCGTAGACGAAACGAATGACACCTCGCGGTACATGCTATCACGTCGCGGTTCCGAGTTATACTCATTTTATCGCGCCCGCCGAGCGCCGATTTAACCACAAAATGGCAGACGCGCGTGCTATTGCGTCATCTGACCTTGAACCTATTTTCGGTAGTCTCTTTGGACCTTCCTGTCTTCAACTCAGTTATTATATTTTTGCTAGCTTTTATAGTTTTGAAATTATTGAAGGAAGTCTGGTGTACACTATTTTGACACACACATTTTTACCAAGGGACCTAGTACTGGAGCGAAACGATAGACGTGACTCTACGTCAAGAAAGAAAGAAAGTGCCGTTATCATCCATCACTAAGCGAAAAAAAAGAACATACCGTTACTAAACGATAAGAGTTCGATAAAAATTTCGAAGTTCATGAATTCAAATCATATGTAACTCTCGAAAACAGTTTCACGACATTCGTCTCAAGCTATCCTAAGTTCGATATTTAGTCGGTTATTTCAAAGCGAATCAGACCCGTTTGTTTGTGTCTCACATACTGGTTTCGTCAACGCTCAAGTGGGAGACTGTAAGCTCACTGTATTCCATCACGGGGAGCAGTTAATGAACCTGGACTCATCAATGAAATCTGTGCTTTAGGTAGAAATGCAGGATGGTAGGTTCACAAATAATCGGCGAGTAAGTGCTTGTCTACACTCTGTAAGGAACAAGGTCCCGTTGTCCCTCCAAACCTATATGTTCACCAACTGACGGTATTAACTGCAGTAACTCCTTTAACAGCATTGGTGGCTTCACATGAGTCCGCTTGACTAGTACGTAAGCGAGGTGATGTGCAGTGCCGTTTTGCCATATCTCTTCATACGACCGATTTTCATACGACCCACATATACTATATCTCTTCATACGACCGATTTTCATGTGTCGGCGTCGTAAAAAGTTTCTCAGATTCGGGATTCTATCCTGAAAGCCTCGGCTGCGTAAGCATTGCATTATGGTGGCTTCGTGACACCATGATGCAGTTTCCCTCTGACTCCACCATACATTACCCATCTCTGTTAAATAACCAGTTCTTTTGTAACACTACAACACCTTTCTCAAAGCCTGGCATTAACTGATATTTCTGTCTTTCCTATATTTAATTTTTCTTCACATCCAGGCTGTAGCTGCGATTATTTGGATGTTCTGCAACACCCACACCGCGAAGTTACGTATGACACGATTTCAGTTCTTACTGGCCACTTCGACTTAAGTGACTGTTTCAAATGTCTTCATATTGTGCAGTATGTTAGTGAAGGTGACGTGGACCACTTCTGGTGTTATATATTTTCCTCTCTGTCATTTTCGTTACTACGTAGTGAAATACGATTAATATCCCGGGCCAGCATGTTTGGGGGCCAGTGGTTTCTGTTTGCCACAATACGTAACTCCTTTCGGAGGAAAATAAAGGATGTTTTTTCTGAACAATTTCGAGAGCAAGTCCATGCCACCGCGAAAACCACTCTCCAACGTTTAACGCACGAAACAAAAAAGATATATTTTTATTGATCCATGATTATTTGATTTCCTGAACAATTTTAACGATCGATCGTTCTTTAAGCTCTTGTTTAATATTTGTGAGAAAAGGTAAAAGAGATAACTTTTTTTGTCTCATAAGAGAAAGGCATCCTCAAAATGTTATGCTGGTTTTTTTTTTTTTTTTTACCTTTGTATCCTATTTTATTTTGAGATATTCTGTTTCATTTGTCTTATGCATGCCAAATGCCCTCCTCCCTAAACCAGTTCAGGAAAATTTGGAAAAGATTCCCCTCCTGTTTCATTTCCGAGAGAGACAAGAGAACTGCTTTTTTTTTTTTTTTTTTTTTTTTTGCCGCTCCCGGTGGCGCAGTGGTGTAAGCGATGGCCTCTGATCATTCGTCCGAAAGGGGTCCGGGTTCGAATCCCGGTGAGGCATGGATGTTGTGTTTGTCTTACGGCACTGGCTCTCTCCCTTCCCTGGAACCAGTGACCCTAAATTAGGGACGGGCGACTGCTTATAGGCCATTGAGTTGCTCACGGTGGTCGTTAAACCTTCAATCAAAAAAAAAAAAAAAAAACTGCTTTTTTCCAACGCAAAAAAAAAAAAAAAAAAATGTGACGCAAGTTTGAAAAGGCATGAAATACAATCATATCATGTATTATTGAGAAATGGGAGTTTTTTGTTCTTAAGGGCTTCTTTTACACCCTTTAGTGTGGAAGACATTTCCCGGATGAGACTAATTTGTTATTCTGAAGAGTTAAAAACGTTTGTGAGCTAGAGAAGACAGATTTCAGCGCAATATCCAATTTCGAAAATTTAATTGCAAATTATGGAGGATTCCTACGCAAATTTTAGCAAATCTGAATAAAGCAAATCTGAATAAAACTGTAGCATATACAAACATTACAAATGAAAATTTACTGGAAAACAGAGCTATAAAAAAAAGACAATTTTTGGTCTCCTTCAACTGAATGTTAAAAATTTTACATCGAAAATGCACTTCTGTGAACAACATGACTTTGTGCAAATTTGGTATAGCCGTCTCAATTTTCGAATACCCGTCTCCGTTCAATTTTGACAGAAAAAAAGCAATAACAACAAAAGAACCTTTGTCCTGTTAACTGTGATGAAATTATTTTATGAAGATTGCTATGAATAATAAATATGACGACGACGCTGTAAACTTTAGTAATGAGGCGAAAAAGACAGGAGCTTGCGCATAGACTTCACCAAAAGGAAGTGAAGACCGTTTTTGTGGCGATTGTGTACATGGATTTTATCTCTGAAAAAAAAAAAAGCTTTTACGCAGAGGATTTCGGTAGAGAACAAAAAATACATATGATCTGCGAGAGATGGCAGCACTGGTGTCGCCGGAGCTTTGGTCTCTTATTTCTCTGAAATCTCTTTTGTATTCAGGCATTCGGTTTCAAATACTAGAATCCAAAACAGATGGAACACGGCCAGAGTCCGAGATAAAGTGTGGCAGCAAGAGGCTCTAAAGCATCCTCGGACTTTTCAGTTTAAGGCAAGACTGGGAGGAGGGAAGGGAAAAGCAAGTGAAACACAGAAAAACTCTCAGAACGGGAGATGGGGAAGCTGGAGATAAAAGAAACAAAAGCAAAATCCGATAAATACTCAGTTTGTGTTTCGCCAAAATCTTTGAACTTCTGCGGGCGACTTTTCAAAAGTTTATGCGGTACGTGACTTTTAGTCTTAGCCGCTTCAACAGGCTCCGTCTACCCGTAACCGTGGATTACAGCCGGAGGGGGAACACGGGCAAGGGAGGCGCAGCATGGAAGAAAGACAAGGCAAACGTGAAATTAGTATTCCCCACCGACCTTGGCGGTAAACACACAGAATACACTGCCCCTTACTTGCCCCTCATCCATTCCTGTTCTACTTCCCAACGCACTGTGGAGCTCTTCCGTGTTGACATTAAATTCAATTTGGCCTTTGGGAACTCAGAAGAAGAAGAAGTGTGGAGAATCTGGTGTAAGGAGAAGAAGAAGAAGAAGGAAGGGCTGTGTGTCTATCTAGGGATGGATGGATGGAGCAGGCGGTGGTCTCCGCGAACTTAGCAAGAGATCCTCAGGGAAGGGTCTTCATACCGTTTCATACGCTGCTTTTTCTGATTACCAATCTCATCACGTGCCATTAAAAAGTCCTCATCCCCCTCTTCATTTCTCCCATAATGCACTTCACGGGATCGGACCTGCTGTATCAATAAATACCCCTCAACCCCCTAACCTACCCATCCTGATTCTCATCTTCCGTCTTTGTAACAAGTGCTGTCTGCACGCGACGAGTGCTCGGGATCCCTTGTACATTAAGGTAAAAACCTGGGGAAGCTTTGGATTTGATTACAGGAAGATTTAAGGAAAAACAACAAAGTGCGGAGCGTGTCACATCGCGGACAGAAGGCGATTTTAATCCGAAGACGTGTTAGACAGCAAAGCCGTCAAGGCAGAATGATCCCTACATTTCCCTTTAATTTTCTTGGAGTATTGAAGATTGTGCCGAATAAAAAATAAAAGGAGAGAAGACAGTCTTAATTATAAATTTTATATTTGCCTAAGCTTCACTTGGTTCATTAACAGAAAAAAAAATGTTTGACAGAAGGAAAAGCAAACTTGTTTCAGCTGATATCTAGGTAATCTCAAATGACTTTTTTTCTTTTAATATGTAACTTACAGAATAACCTCAGAATAAGCGGATTTTAATAGTTGTAGGAAATATTTGCGTTTAACTCAACCTTGTTTCAACTTAAAGCTTTAAACCTAACTTTACATTGTTAACCCTGATTATTCTTAGTTATTCGAATTAGCTGAAATCTTAATTATGCATAAATAACTTGCTGATTATGCACTCCAATTAAAGAGGCCATCGCTTAGATGCAGTGGTCTAAGGTGGTGCAGTGGTCTAAGCGATGGCCTCTGATCATTTTTCCGAAAGGGGTCCGGGTTCGAATCCCGGTGAGGGATGGATGTTGTGTTTGTCTTACGGCACTGGCTCTCTCCCTTCCCTGGAACCAGTGACCCTAAATTAGGGACGGGCGACTGCTTATAGCCCACTGAGTTGCTCACGGTAGTCGTTAAACCTCCAAACAAACAAACAAAACAGGATATTATGGTTTTTTTTTAAATATTTTGGGGGTTTAACGACTACCGTGAGAAACTTGAAGTGCTATAAGATGTCGTTCGTCCGTAATTTAGGCCAACTGGTTTCAGGGAAAGGGACAGAGACAGCGCCGTAAGACAAACGCAACATCCATGCCGCACCGGAATTCGAACCCGGACCCATCTCGGACGAATGGGCCAGGATATTTATAATTCAGTAACTACAGAAATACAATTACAATCTTTATTTTATTAGTGAAAACAGTCTTTCAATAAACACGTCCTTCTCATTAAAAAGCCGAATAGACTTCACCTTACTCTAGAGGCGGTTTTCCAATTGGGCCAACCTACGAGCTGCATATTAAGTGGCAAAATTTTGGGAAAATATGTGACAAAAGCCATTTTAGGTTATTATGGAAACAAAACAAAAAATTTGGCAATGAAATAGCATCTTGCTTTTCTACAAATAAAACTGGGTAGTTTAACGCTGTTAATACTTAATATTATAATTCTATTTGCACTCTTTCAATTTCTTTAATTATAAAAAATAAGCACACCGGTCAAAAAATTAGTCACCCTTGGCAGAACTTACCTAATAACGGGTGTCGGCACCTGTTGTCTTGATAACAGCACGAATTCGGTGTTGTAGAGAGTCCACGAGGTTGTGGATGCATTGAACATCAATTTGCAGCCACTCGTGTGTTAATTGGTCCTGCCGGAGTACTTGCATGTTTATTCCGGCGTTTCACCTTGTGTTCCAAATAATCCCACAGATTTTCAATAGGTTTAAATCTGAGGATTTCACGTGCCAGTAAAGGTGAGACAGTGTTTTTTATTGTTCATCGTGCCACTCAGACGCAGTTCTAGACCTGTGCACACGGTAATTGTCGTCTTGGAAGACAGGAGTGGCAATGTGATGCTGCATCTGGAGATGTAGGGCAAAGGGTAACACTTCGTCATTCAAAATGCGGAGGTATGCATGCTGGTTCAAATTCATCGCCACTGCAACGAGAGGGCCCATTTAGTGGTGCGAAAATCATCCCCAAAACATCACAGAACCCCCTGCAGCTCGAACAACAACTTCGACACATATCGGGATGAAAGGCTTAATGGGCCTGAGATGCACTCGTTGCCTCCCATCATAAGAGTACAAACAAAAACGAGACTCATCAGACCAAATTACTAGTTTCCAATCCTTCACAGTAAAGTTTTGGTGCCTCTGAACCCATTGATAACGTGCGACTTTGTGACTTTCTGTTAAAAGAGGCCTCTTCCGTGATACTCTACTCCAGATCTCCATCGCATGCAGTTCTCGTCGCAATGTTGTTTCAGAAATTGGCTGGAGTGGACTTTCATGGACTGTTTGGAGCAATTGTTGCCTGTTTTGGAACCGATTTGCAGTTATTAAGCGTGAAACATGGCGACGGTACCTGTTGATGACAATCGTTATCCGGTCACAGTTACGTCGCCAATTTTCAGTTGACTGCGAACCCACACCACCCACTGTTTGTAGACCCACTGGAAAGTACGCCTCGACACACCAACAAATTGGGCGACTTCATTCACTTTTTGTCCATCGGCACGGCCAAACACGATGGCTCCTTTTTTGCCACTCAGTAACGTCTGTCTTATGACCAACATTGCACACTAAATTCAACACACACGTTACTCTTCACCACTGCACGAGACAGAAATGATCCTGTAGGCCACGTCAGTGCTACTTATCTCCCAACAATGCTATCACGTCGACCTCTGTGCAACCAGTAATTTCGTATGTCATTTCTGTTAGGAGTGACCAATTTTTTGTCCGGTGTATTTATTAAGGACGACCAACAGGGCAACAAAAATAATAGAATAAGGGGTTTTCAGTAAGCCAGAGAAGTTATTTCCCCCTGGCAAGGTGAAACTCGGAACTAAAAGGAGAGGGAGGGAGGGAGATTTCTTTAACAGAGCCCGGTGACGGTCGGGGATGCGTAAGAGTGGGTGGCTTGGAGCCTGGAGTGGACAGTTTTACAAGGCATTTTCACAGATTGTTTCCAAAGCCCGAAATCGAAATAGTTTGCTCCATGAAGCAGATTTTGCTTCGTGAAGTAGAGGTCTGTACAGGCCTGGGACCGGGCTTTCGTTTCACCTGTTAAGTAAAAAATTCCGGGCTATGGCCGGGCCTGTAATGGAAAGTTTGACATGTTGCTCCTGCATTAAAAAATCTTTTCATCTCACCAAACGAAGACTGATTTGCTAAATAATCAGATGGCGAAACTCACTGAGTGAAACGAATCTGCCACCGGATGCATTGATTAATTACACCTTAAACCGACGAGTCGGGATGTAAGATGAGAGTCTGAAAGGGGGGGCGCCTGCTCTAAAACGACAATCGGAGACTGCCCTACACACATAAATTAGGACATAGCCTAAACATAAATTAGGACATAGCCTAAACATAAATTAGGACATAGCCTAAACATAAATCAGAACATAGCCTAAACATTTCAGAAATCACCAGCGATATCACTTTCCTCACAGCACGGCAACCCGTGATCAGCACCACGAGGAAGAAACTTATAGGGGATGTTAATGCTCTTCCCCTCTCCCAGAGAAAGCGACGGAATTCTCGATGGGACCCTCCACAGATAGATCGCACAAGACAGCAGAGAGAAAAGAGAGAATCAAAAAGAGAAAGAAATAAAGAAGGTTCAAAACGTTACATTGAACATTTTCGAGACATGCAGAAAACATTGCGAAAGAATGCATTGACAAGGGGGACCAGCAGTCTGCATCTTGTGACCAGAATTGGGCAGGAATGCATTACAAAGCAATGGAAGTACAGATTACAATTAACGTGCAATGCAATAACAGGTAATGCATTACAAGGTAATCCCAAGTATGGTTTGCACAAGGTAATGGAATTAATCTGTAATGCATTACAATGAAGAGAATATAATTCAATTATTTAATAATGCCATTTAAACACAATGGAATTATTTGGTAACGAAATTACACAATTTGCAAATAATAATTACATGCTAATAGTTTATAGAAATGTTCGTGTGCCAAAAGCTATGTATAGAAAAGTCGGCCATGTAATGTAGCAGAGACCGAAGTGTCTTGTAGAATGTTCTAGAAGCGGTAAGAATGTGTTAGACGTTTGTAGAATGTCCCAGAATGATCGCGCAGTGGGAAGTTGGAGAGCTTTATGCAAATCAAGAATATTCCAGAAAGTTCAGGTCCTGTCGTGAAGTATATACTATAAAGGAGTCAGTCGCTCGCTAGTCTAGTGTTCGTATCGGACAAGTAATGGACAACAACACTTGAGAAGTACGGCAAAAATGTCAAGAGTTTGCAAATTTCTGTAATATTCGGCAGTGCACCCTGAGTTGTTGAACTGTGAGTGTAGTGCTAATATGTGCTTGTGGCTATAGTGGGGTAATCATTTTGAACAGTGAAACGTGTGTAATGGATGAGAATACTGTGCTGGAGATGGACGAAATGAATATCTCAAACCGAAATAAACATCCCATTCGTACTTACTTCATATGAATTATTTCGTTCAAATCACTTCACTTGCGGCGAAGACCGGGGCAACTACGCATGTCCTACACGTACAATCTCCAATAACTACATACACGCATTTGAGATCCGAGGGGTGGAACAATTGTCAAATAATCTTTACAACGTGTAAGGGTGTACTGGTTGCTGGTTTATTCACGTTGTATTGTTACCCATAAGTTATTGGCTAATTACCAACATATAGTTAACCATTAACCATTACCATTATAATGGGTAACTGCTACATGTCATTGCAATTACCATGTAATTCTAATGACCAGTTCACCATTACCATGTAATGGTAACGCTAAGTTCTTGTTCCCATTACCATTACGCTGTAATGCATTACCGATTAATTCAATTACGATTTTGCCCAACTCTGCTTGTGACCGAGCGAAATAGGTGCCCTTTCGAAAGGAAAAATTCAAGTGAACGGTGAGAGACACTAACGGAAATATGAAGTAAAAGTGGTTCTCTAGCTCACCGAAGGAAGGACTCCTGGTTCGCCGAAAACTGTAATTTTCTCGGCCCGGAATATTTCCCGGGCGCAGGAGACAAAAGTGACAGAATACATTGACGAAAAGTGGGAGTTGAATCCTGGCTGGGAGGTGAAAAAGACGATGCTGGAAAACGTGAAGTTGAGAAGATTCCGTCAACTACTGGGAGGCCCATGCAAAGATGCGTCCATAGAGTGGACCCTTAGTCAAACCTCCGTCTTTAAAGCTCGGTGCTCTTGCTACACGAAGACATCGAAATTAAAATTAAACAAATATCGACCACCTCCCCTGTGCAACTGTAACGTATACTCTAGATTCAGTTTCTTTTTGATTTTACTATCTCTTGTTATTTTATTTTCCTATGCAAATTATCTTCTCACTTAACGAGATGTTGTTTCTCCAGCTGAATTATATGTGGCAACGAGTGTAAGTCATGACGTGGTGGTATGCAGTATATATAGGCGCGCTCAAGTATACCAAAGAGCTTCGTTTTATATGTGATAGGTTCTTCCTGATTATTGATATGCGATTTACCTACATTTTTACGATATTACGATAGTACGAAAGTTCGGGCTATCAGTAGTTGTGTTATTTTGGAGTGTGTATTTTAGTAATACCAGGAACTTCCCAATAAAAGGTTAAAAGTGAGTACGTTTTCTTAGTTCATTTTATTGTCAGACCTCTGTCTGGCCGTTAAGTCTACTTCATTGAGTGATTACGTTAAGTTCAGGGTATATTGAGTTTACCGCTCTAATAAGGAGCCTTCAAGATACTAATGTACTAAAACCGAAGTTATATTACTGATATTCAAGATAATGAGGAACGCTGAGTAAAAATAAATTCCATATTCTTGGAATTTATTGCACGTGCGTGTCTTACCTAAACAAACTCTAGCACTTTGAAGATTAAGCACACTTTAGCTACGTCAAGTAACCTTCCAATAACCCTAACGTGACTTAACATAAGCTTTCCTGCTCTACACGTCCAGCTGGAGAATTTTATTCATTATACAACTAAAGTTTCACCTTAACTTCCAAGCTTCAATTGGTGCTACAAAAAATCATCCCAGTGCATCAAGACACCTCGCCTGCGTGTGTGTGTGTGTGTTTCTTTGCCATCAAGTGCATCAAGTGAGCTACGTCGTGATTCATATGAATGTGTGTGCGGGCTAAAACCAGAAAATAGGGCTGCGACACTAAGTTATTGAATCAGGTGAGATTTAAATAAAACATCGACGAAAATACAGACCTGACTGACGGTACTGTCGAACTCATCGACAGAAAAACGGCTAATATATACAGTATTTAATATACGTATATATAAATACCATCGTATTTTCATATTGTATTTCTGCGTAAAGTTTTTGCGTGCGAACTCTTCCATAAAAATGAACGTAAATAGCGGTGCCCAAAGCGTTCTCACAAAAGTGAACAAAGAACGAAAAAAAAGGAGAGAAAGTAAGCTGACCTTAGGTGAATGGGCAAATGTTACCCACGATTCAATCAAATAATTTCTTTTTTTTTTTTTTTTTAAACCTAGGTTTAGCCCCATCTGTGGCCCGAGTAAATTACTGATCGCACAACACGACGGTTTCTTCAGGAGATAAATCTTGGTACAATCAGAATACGATCGTGGTGGAAAGAACAGCCTGAACACAATTCTGAATACAAGGGTTTGTAGGTATAGTTTCATTTAAAATTAGAGGGTCGTATAGGGAGATAAAAGTTCTACCAAATAAAAAAATTACACAACACGATGACACTTTTATCACTAGCTCAGTAGAATGGTAACAACACAGAGACAATAAATTAACAATCGGGGAAACTCGAAAAGAAGGTTACTTAAATAGGCTCGGGGTTCGGACCACGCCACTAACTCCTTCACCATCCCCACTGACTGTGTGTTGTGTAGGTGGGGGTCAGTGGAAGAGTAATCGCTTGACAGAAAGGAAACAGTAGGAGTGCATTGTAAAGCGGATTGATACTGTTCTTACGTACCACGGAGAGGTCGTGGTACGTAAGAACAGTATCAATTAACAACAGTACACTCTTATGGTAACTTGGAGTATAGGCATTTCTACTTCACCATTACCGTTGATCGGGGCTGCTGCATCAGAGCAGAAGTTCTCGAGCTGACTTGTTGCTAAGATGGCGGCATCCAATGACCGATACATGTTGAAAGTCATTGCGCTCTGCCGTAAGGTTCTTTCTACTGTTCGTGCTTATGTATTATGTTTGCCAGGCCACGTAGGTCTTTTCATACCAATATGGGCCATGGATGTGATGTATACAGGCAAATCCACTACTCAAAAGGTTTGTCCGGACACTTTTCATCATATAGTGTGTATATGTATATACATTGAGCAGTCGAATTATTATGACCATCTGGTTAGTACGTTGTTGGACCACCTTATTATCTTAATGCTACTTGAATTCGTCTTAATATGGACTATTAAGCGTCGGTAAGTGGCAAATGCGATGAATTGCACCCTCCAGCTCTTTAAGATTTGATGGCAGCTGATCCAGCTGTCCTATGTATTTTTAGACTTCATCCCACAAATACTCTATTGGATTGAGATCCGGTAATTGAGGAGGCTAGTGTAGTAGGAAAAGTCTCCTTGATACTTCTAAAACCATTCGCGTACAATGTGAACACTGTAACATGGAGCATTGTCCTGTTGGAAGTATCCATCTCCATTGGGATAAATCATCAACATAACTGAGTGGACTTGGCTGGCAAGGATATTTAAATACCTTTGGGCGGTCAGACGTTGCTCCAAAGGAATAAAAGCGCCCGACCACTCCCACGAAAACATGTCCCAGACCATAACGTTGCTTCCGCCAGCTTGAAGAGTAGTGACAATGCAAGATGGGTCCATGCTTTCGTGCTGCTGTCTCCCTATCTTCACCCTTCCATTTGCATAATGTAGTTGGAAACGTGATTCATCGGACCACATTATCCTTTAACTAGATAAAAGTGGGTAGTGGTACCCCAAAAAATTAAGTAAATAAGAACAGTATCCGCTTTATTGACATATAACAGTAAACAACTGGTTGCAAGCCTTCAGCACCCATGGACGCCTTCTTCAGGATTAGACGTGGTTTAAGTACAACGTTAGAAGCCTAAATGAATAAACAGGAAAATTTAAATATGCATGTGAAATGTATATAAAGGAGACAGCACGGCAAGTGCTGAAACAATAAAAAATTTGCAGAATCAAATGCTTTATCCAGAGGCACGCAGGAACATGCACCATACCAGAGGCAGCTCCAATAACACGTCATCGTTGCAAAACTCAATGCTGAATAAAATCTCCAAAGATTCCCTAATAGCTGTACCTTTGGCGGTAGTGTACGGTGCGATCTGATGTAATTCGGCCCATTGTGGGGCGGCATAAGATGTTATTACCTCCCGGGAGAGAGCAGTGGATGATTTATTCCTTAAGACGTCTCTTTTGTGTTCAGACAAACGAATTGCAAAGGACCTCTTTGTCATACCTACATAAAATTAGGTTGTTCCATCCTGGTATCTAAGTGGTATGGAATATACCCCTGCGTTAGCAAGCGAAGTGCTGCGGCTTCCGGAGGAAAAAAAAAAAGTATTGTGATATGGACCTTGGGTGGCAAATTCCAACTCCAAGTCCTAACTTCTTATACGCATTCCGGATGAAATAGGAAGTCCCTGTACGTACGGAAAAGAGCCAATGAACCTCTGACTGGGTTCCTTGATATAGCGACGTTGATCAACAAACGCAAGTTCGGCGCTCTTAAAGATGTCATCAATTACATGCTCTTCATACCCTGCAGCTAAGACCAACTATTTAATATTGTTGATCTCCGCCATCCTGGAAACATCATTAAGAGTGGGAAAACGTTGACTGTACGAGTCTTTTGCACCGATGAACCGTGGTTAGGAGAGGATGTTGTCGGGGTCGTCTGCTGTTATAGCCCATATACTTAGGAGCGTGCGATGCATTGTCATGACAGATACTGTTCCGGGTCGTCTGCTGTTACAGCCCATATACTTACGAGCGTGCGATGCATTGTCATGACAGATACTGTTCCGGGTTCAGCTCTGTTGTATTGGGTAGAACAGTGCTGAGTCTGTTGGCTGTACGAGTCGTTGGACTCTGCGCTCACCTCTCACATCAACCTTTCGCTGTCCTGTGCAGTTTTGTCTCCGGGTCGTTGTTTGACCATTTTCACGCCTATCATGATACACTTTAACTCCTGCGACTGGCGAACAACCCGTCAGTTCAACCCTTTTGGGAAATCAAGGCACCCGATCTTCCAGCTCCCACAATCTGTCCTTTCTCAAAAACTGATAAATGCTTCCGTTTACCCATCACGCTCCGAATTTTACTGCCGACTGCTCCACTGTCACCTTATATATGCTACGTCGGTCGACTAATTGTGCCCTCTGCGAAATCACGTGGTCAACGGGCCGCATACACTTTTTATGGGGGCGGTCATAATTCAGTGATCACTCGGTGTATATATATATACACTGAAGATCAATTGAATTAGAGACAGCTGACGTTATGCAAATTTGGCGCTGTGGGCGGCCCTGTAAACGGAAACGACATGACGTATGCAGCGATCCGACAATATAAGGAGTGATGCGACGGGAATCAGTAAGAGTCGGACGCAGTATGGGTAAGACGAAGGATCTAATGGCATTTGATCATGGGCAAATTGTCGGGGCCCGACGAATGGGTTACTCCATCTCGGAAGTCGTGCAGGAACTGGGATTTTTACGAGCCACTGTGTCACGGGTGCACTATGAGTATATCGAATCTGATAAAACCATCCCTGCAAGGGCCAACTGCCGTGGACAACAGCGTGTGGATGAGCGGGGTCATCGTCGGCTAGCTCGCATTGTAACAGCGGATAGACGGGCCACAGTGCAAGAAATCACTCGGCAATTTAACGCTGGTACACAAAAACGTGTAAGCAGCCACACCATCCAGAACCATCTCCTCGCTATGGGGTACAGAAGCCATCGTCCCACGAGGGTACCGCTGCTAACCGCACATCACAGGGTGCAAAGATTAGCATGTGCGCGGGAACATCGCCACTAGACCCTGGACATGTGGAAAAATGTTGCCTGTACTGATGAGTCGAGATTCACGTTGGTACATGCGGATGGCAGGATACGAGTACAGCGCAAACCACATGAAGCGATGGATCCTTCTTGCCAGCAGGGTACTCTTCAAGCTGGTGGGGGTGGCATTCTCGTCTGGGGACTGTTTACGTGGACTGAAATGGGACCCCTTGTACGTGTGACATCGTCCCTCACAGGTCAACGTTACCGGGATATCTTGGACGACCACTTGCTCTTGTTTGTGCGTCTTCAACATCCCACTGGGGACCTCATCCTGCAACAAGACAATGCACCGTGCCATCGCTCCCGAATTGTATCCGAATGGTTGGATGAACATTCCACCGACTTGACCTTGCTTCCTTGGCCAGCTAGGTCACCTGACCTCAATCCCGTCGAGCACATCTGGGATGCCATCGAGAGAGAGAGAGAGAGTGATGTTCGAGGATCTGACCCATTCCATCAAATCTTCGTGAACTGTGGGAGCTTGTTCAGGGGTCGTGGATCCGTATGGCTTCCCAACGCTTCCGGTGTCTTGTCGAGTCCATGCCGAGACGAATCGCCGCCGTCATCAGGGCGAAAGGTGGTGCTACACGTTACTAGACAGGTATCTCTAATTCAAATGCTCTTCAGTGTATGCATATATAGTACAATAGGAACAATTCATTAGAGTAACACAATATTTCCAATTTTGAATTTCAAAAAGACTGAAAAACTTGTGCCTCCACCTCTGGAGAAAAAACGGTGGAGAAGATATTGGCAGCTGTCACCTATGGCTTCATCAAGGGCCGACACAGATCACAACTCTCTTATTTCTACACAAACCAGAAAGTGTGGGTTTCTGCATAATTCAGTTTTCAAAACAAAAACAAACCTAAGAAAAAACTTAAAAAAACTATGCAATCCCAAAAACTAAAAAACCTAAACCATAAAGAGCAACAGAGCCCACCCTAAAACTTCGCACGGATAACAAAAAAAAAAAAAAAAAAAAAGAAACTTATCATAAGAAAATAAAAAAGGACAAACTAAATATTTAGAAAAGCTAAACAAAGAAATTAGACAAGCAATTAAAAAAAAATTGCAAACTGAATGATCAAGCCCGACACATACTCTACCTAGAAATTTGCTGATACAATTTTCTGTTGTAATCAGAATGATTCCTTATAGCATCATATATACACACACTCAATAATTCAGATACACTGCATTGCAATAACCAAAAACAAATAACTAAACCTTGCTAGAAAGAAATTAAGTGCTTCTGCTAGGTTTCATTATACACAAAGATATTGCAATTAACGAGGAGGAATGGCCTATAAGAAGAGTAAACTTGAAAAATTGCACAAATGCAAAGCCTAAACTAGAAACGTAATGCCCCCAAAGGAACAAAGGATGCTCAGAAGCCAACCCTAGAAGCTGGAAAACTGCGAAAAAAAAAAAAAAAAAAAAAAAAAAAGAAAGAAAGAAGAGGAACGTTCAGCTAAAAAAAAAAAAAAAAAGCGAAAAAAAACCATCTCAGCCAAACAAATTAGAACTTCAAACCAAAAAATAACTAAAACTCACCCATTAAAACCATTTCCCTTACCAGAGCCAACATGGAGCATGCTGTTACAACCACAGCAAAATTCGAAAAGGCTGCCCGGGAAAGAAACGTCAGCAGCTTCCTCTAGGAGACAAGACCACAATCTTAAACAACACATTGGAAGAGAGATTAAAACCAGCAAGCTGCAAATTAGGCACAAGCAAAACCAAATAATGCAAATTTAGAAACTGATTTAAAGATGTGACCAACACACCAGTATACTGTGATCACCCTTTGGGTTCAGAAATTGCTGCACCCAAAAGGTACTACCAGTATTGAAACACCTAAAAAACAAAATCCTTCCCAAACCTTTAATTATTAAATTTGACTGTTTTTGTTAAATAAGGTTTCATAACTTTATACTTTTTATAAAATATTTTTATATTGTATTTAAATTTTTTTTAATATTTTTATTTGTTAATTTTTAAACTTCTTTGGAATTAAAGCGATGGAAAATAATAAAGTATTTAATAAAACCCAGAAAGCAAAACAAAACATCTCAGACAAACAAATTAAAACTTTAAACCAAAAAATAACTAAAACTCACCAGGTTTCATTATACACGAGAGTAACCTTATCATCATCTTTCCTCTATAAGACAGCTTTAATTTAGATGATTCAGTCAGTCACTGAATTAAATCTTCTATCCTAACACACTATACTTTAGAACTTTTTTCCTTAATGCAAGATTTAAGAAGAAATTTAGGCACTTTGTTGTCAACAAAGTGATTGATAAGTACTTTAACGCGCTTTTCAAACTTTGACTCAACAATGCATATTTCAGCATATGAAAACACAGCTTGTCCGCGACGAGCATCGAACCCTTATCCACTCACTCCTGAGTAAGTCGCTCTTCCAACTGAGCTGCGCGGACAGAATGTATCGCTGCAGATTTGTCGTCTGGACACATGTTTTCACCTCCGTAGTACGTCACAAAGAAACCTTAAAACTTGCGAAATAAAAACATTCTCAATAACCTTACAAGAGATGTTACTGTTCCACATTACGTTTGTTATGATCTTAAAATTACAGTTATTTCGCTTATCACACAGACTAATAATTGGGTTGCCATATTTAGATTAACTGGTAAATCTAGGAAAACAAGTTCCTGGTTACTAGTGACCTTGTCTGTTGCTTCTCAACAACGGAAGTCATTTCATTTTTACATAAAATTTTACCAGGGATCTGTAGTCCAGGAAAATGGATAAAATATTGCTAATTATTCCCTGAATATAAAAAACTGCATTGATTCGTAGACTTGCGTTGAATAGATGTTTAATCAGTAAATGTCAACGCTGACATACGGTTTTTTAATGATGGGATTCCTTGATAATTTTCCCCAACAGTGGGCCACGCAAAATAGTTTTCAGGACCGTTCATGAATCACCAGTCCGATACTGTTGGAGAGGAAAATTGCCTCTTTTGTTTTTCACTTCTGGGTGGTCACACATACACGTTTCTTTGTCTCTTTCTTTTTTTGTCAAACTTTCCGTGTAAAGTGAAATAAATATTTCTTTTGTAAATAAAGATTTCTTTTGAAGGGAAATAAAGATTTCTTTTGATAATAAAAGTTATCTGAATTACATTTTTCAGATAATTGCCTAAAAGTTATCTTAAACATGTAATTTCAGGTAACTTTTAGGCTGTCAGTTCCGAAAAACTTTGCATTGAAACAGGCTGTGAAAACACACATTTGCCAGTGGTGGTACACAAACCCACATCCTTTTGCTCCAAAGCTAATTGCCTTCCCAATTAAGCTACACCGACAAGTGTTCATCACGGCTACTTGCCATCCCCGTTAAGAATGGGCTGAGACGGAAACGTAAAGGTTTCAAGGTCAGCCGGCAAGCCACGCTTGAAGGACAGTTAACTGTAAAAGAAGTAAAAGAAAGAATTCTGACTAATTCCGGACAACGTGTAGAATGAACATCACACATACACTATATTGACAAAAGTCACCGGACATCCCTTCAAAAGCAAATGAACGGATCCGCTGCGTTGTTAAGATGCGCGGTACAGCTGCAAACGGTATAAAAACAAGCCTGCAACTGACCGTGATCATATTGCACTGTGAGGTTGAGTGAAAATGTCGCGGCGGGAGAGAACTGACTCTGAGAAATGAAAGATTGTTGGGTGTTATATTAGTGGATTGCCTATAAGAGAAACCGAAAGGCGTTTAAACATACCCAAGTCAACTGTTTTGGATGTACTGAATAAGTGGAAGACACATGGCGTGCCTGAAGCAGCAAAACGTACCGGCAGACCAAAGAAAATCAGTGATAGAGGACGTCGAAGCCTCAGGAGAGTCGTTACAGCTAATTGACGGAGTACTGCACAAGACCTCAGTGTACAGGTGAGTAAAAATGCTGGAACCTCGGTATGTACACGTACCATTCGCATAGAACTTCATTCCATGGGTTACCGTGTTCGTGCGGCTGCTCATAAGCCTTTCATCCCCACTCGGAATGCTACTCGTCGTTTAGCATGGTGTAAAGAACATTTATCGTGGACCGTAGATCAATGGAAACGGGTCCTATGGACTGATGAAACCAGATACACGATCTATCAGTCTAATGGCCGTGTGTGGGTATGACGTCAGCCGGGGGAACGCTATTTACCACAGTGTACTGTTCCTACGGTCAAGTTTGGAGCTGGCAGTGTACTCGTGTGGGGGTGTTTTTCGTGGTATGGTCCCGGCCCATTTGTTATCGCAAAAAAACCTATTAAACAGCACGTCTACCTAGATATTCTAGACAAATATGCCCTACCAACACTGTGGCAATACTATAGAACCGAGCCTTGTTGCTACCAACAGGATAATGCACCGAGCCATAAAGCAAGGACTGTTACGGCGTGGTTTGGCGATAATTCCGTATCGTGTGTGGACTGGCCAGCACAGAGCCATAAAGCAAGGATTGTAGATCGTGTATCTGGATTCATCAGTCCATAGGATCTTAATCCCATAGAGCACCTATGGCATAAATTAGAGCTCTGCATATGAAGTTTGTAACCAAGACCTACTACTAAGCAACAGTTAGCGGCAGCATTATGTACTGAATGGAAGTGCATACCTATCACTGTGTAACGTATACTCTATATTCACTTTCCTTTTGATTTTACTATCTCTGGTTATTTTATTTTACTATGTAAATTATCTTCCTACTGAACGGAATATTATTTCACCCCGCTGAATGAGATCTGGCAATGAGTGTAAGTCATGACGTGGTGGTAGCTCGTATATAGGCGCGTTCATCGAGAAGTGTGAGTTGTGTTGTTGCGTTGGAGTTGTAGTTGTGGTGGTTGGTGTAGTTGGTGGTGTGTTGCGTTGCGTTGCAGTGTGTTGTTATGTAGTAGTGATATATGAGTGCCTTAGTTGACCAGGAGTCATCATAATAAACAAGTTGTTCTGTAAGTTCAGTCTATTTCAATTCTTAGTTTTGTCAGACCTCTGTCTGGCTGTTAGGTTTATGACTTTGATTACTTAATATAAATAACCAGCGTTGAGACTTTGTTTAAGTTCATAATTAACGAGTAACAACACCCTTTTGGGAATTCATCATTTTGAAGCTTAGAGCATTATTCATTCATAATAATTAGCTTAGCAAAAAGATAAACAAAGCTAATTCATTATAATTGGCGCCCGAACTTTTCTCGAACACGAGATCCTGACTATTATTACCCATGGCTTCCTTACCTGAGACAACTGCAAATTTCCACCTTCCGGCAAGTCTCGAGGGTAATGGTGTTTGTTTGGACAATTTGTACGAAGCCTGTGGCTCTGACTTGGATATGAATAATCTACACATACCCAAGCATTCTTCACCATCTCGTAATGCACCAGCTTCTTATCACTCTGAGTCGCGGGTCGTAGCTGAGGGAATTCAATCCTCTCAGCGAAGCAGAATGCTTGCCCATTTCGTGCCGCATACAGGAACAATTCATTTCAATGGTTTGGAGGGGTCTTTAAAGTTCCTCGAAGATCTGGAAGACCATTTTGATTTATATAATATTCCGGAAGACTGCAAGGTCCAAATTGCCGGAACTTGCTTGAGAGATACCGCCAAGACCTGGTATCGGCAGTGGCGAGGGTCGAACCCGGATTCTCATTATGAGAATTTCCGTGCAGAATTCTTGGAGGTCTTTCCTTTCGGCCTCAGTCGAGCTAGCCTTGCTCAACAGCTGTTTTCTCGTCAGCAGGGTCCCAATGATAGCCCTGTTGCATTTGCGTTGGAAACTACACGCCTATATAATCTATGGGATCCACATGCCAGTCATGTTGACATGTTGGATACCCTCGTACAGCAGCTCGACCCATTCTTACAAGATTTTCTTGAGGTTCGACACCCTACCACTATTCATGAATGCCTTCGCCTCATACGCACGTATGAAGAGCGACATGGCAAACATGCTGCAACTCACCATGCTCGGGCACCCCGCGAGGCTTATTCCGAAAACCCTCAGCGGCATAATAGACAAAACTTTCAGCGCGAGCATACACACGTGCCCACCCAAGCTTCATACGTTCCACCACACAGAAGAGTGGCGAACCAGCAACGAGTTTCGGAGCAAGCTACGGGGTATCGTCATAATGCACAGTATGCTCGACCCCGTTCCACTCAGCAGCATTCGGAACGTTATCATGCTCAGGGCAATAATAATTTTTCTGCCCGTGCTGAGGGCAGACGTAACGAAAATGAAAATCTCAACAGACACGCGGAGTTCCCGACGCAGGGTGCACGCAATTTTCCTTATCGTGAAAATTTTCCCGATACCCGGCAGGGTCGAGGTTTCCGACCACATGATAACACCACCAGAATTCCTTTAAACTTCCACAGGAAGTAGACGAAGGGTCGGTCCTGCTTCCTGATACCAAACATCCTGACCCTAAAACAGTATTAGTGACTGTTCAAACTCCTCAGTTGCCTGATGTATTCTTGACACTTGAAGACATTATTGTCGAGACAAAGTTCGACACTGGGTCTGAGATATCAGCCCTAAATACAAAGTTTTGCAATGATGTTTTTTCTGCAATACATGTTCAGCCTGCAACGCAGTATTTGCGAGGTGCAAATAACGAAATCTTCAGTATTTCAGGAACTGTCACATTATCTTTAGGGCTGGGAAAAGCTCGGTTTACGCATTCTTTCCTGCTTATAGACGAGCTACCCGTGAAATGTCTCATGGGTATGGACTTTATTAACAAGTTTCAAATAACTTTGAATTTTGTACAACATGTGATTTCCTTTCCGGAACCTGTCGAAATGATTCCGACGGTTCCTGTAGATATTACGAGTTTATTGTTGAGTGACCAATTGAATGAGGGGCAACGAGACCAGCTTTCTCTCATTTTACAGGAAAGCCCTGGTTTATTTTCGGATCAACCTGGTTTCACACAGGTGGTTTATCATGTTATTGACACTGATGGTTCGAAACCCATTGCGACGAAACCTTACCCTTGTGCTCCACATAAAAAACAGGAAATGCAACGTCAAATTGCGGAAATGATTAAGCAGGGCATAATCAGGGAATCAACAAGCGCCTGGGCGGCTCCTGCCTTCTTGGTTCCAAAGAAACAACCAAATGAATTTCGTTTCGTGACAGATTTTCGCAAACTCAACCAAGTCACAAAAACAATCAATTATCCCCTACCTGTCATGTCACATATTCTAAATGACTTGTCGTCAACCAAATGGATGTCAACTTTGGATTTGGCGAGTGGATATTGGCAGGTGGCAGTACATCCGGACTCGGTCGATAAAACAGGCTTTGTGACTCCTTTTGGGGCCTATGAATATTTACGTATGCCTTTTGGTTTAGCTTCTGCACCTGCTACTTTCCAAAAGCTTATGGACACGGTTCTCAGACCTGTCCTGGGTCCCCATGTGCATGTCTATTTGGATGATATTATTATCACATCAGAGACTTTTGACGAGCATCTTTCTCTGCTCAAACAGGTGTTTCAACTTATATACAATGCTGGCTTGACGTTAAAACCTAGTAAATGCCAGATAGCGAGGGACGAGATTGTATATCTGGGGTTGAAAATTACTCCCCACGGCTTATTCACTGATAATGAAAAAATTAGGCCTATTGCTGACTTTCCTCGGCCTAAAACAGCAAAAGAACTATCCCGCTTTCTGGGAATGACCGGATGGTATCAGCAGTTCGTCCCCGCTTATGCTACAATATGTGAGCCATTGTATGCTTTAAAGCGTAAATACAAGAAGTTTATTTGGACACCTGAAGCTAACGCTGCATTCGAAACACTGAAGTCTGCATTGACTCAGCCTCCGGTGTTGGCTTTCCCGGATCATTCTAAAGAATTTGATATTTATACTGATGCATCCGGAGTTGGTCTTGGTTGCGTTTTGTCACAAGCTGGGCATCCAATAGCTTTTGCGTCTCGTACTTTAGCCAAAGCTGAACGCAATTATTCAGCTACGGAACGTGAATGTCTTGCTGTTGTGTATGCACTGAATAAATTTCAATGTTATCTTAACGAATTGACAGTTAACATAATTACGGATCATTCTGCCCTTCAGTATTTGAATTCTGCTAAACACCTATCTCAAAGACTTATGAAGTGGGCTCTGAAGTTACAAGAGAGCAATATCAAAATTTCGTATCAGCCAGGTCATAAGAATCAATTACCGGACGCATTATCTCGCGTTCCGATTAGTGGGGTCCCCACCGAAACTACTCCTGGATGTCAGCCTTTACTTCTGATAGCTGATATCACATCCAGAGAGCAGATAATGGCGGAATTAATAAATGATCCAGATTTTGGGGATATTTACAATTTTTTGCTTGCGGGTTCGCCCCCACAAAGTGATCCTTCTCTGGCTGGAAGGTCACAACATTTTGAAGTAATAGAGGGTCTTCTTTATTATACAAAGTCTCGGACTACTAGGGCAGAGTTTCGCCCATGTATTCCGCGAACCCTTAGAATGGCTCTTTTAAATGAATTTCATGACAAACCTCTTGCAGGCCATTTAGGTATTCGCAAGACCCGTTGTAAATTGCGGGATGTTGCCTATTGGCCTGGCATGTACCAAAGTGTGCTCGCATACGTTCAATCATGTCACTTGTGTCAGATTAATAATTACCGTAATGTAAGACCGGCCGGTCACTTGAAATCTAGTTCAAGTTCTCATGTATTTGATATTATTTCCATAGATTTATTGGGACCTTATCCATTATCTGTTAAAAATAAAGCTCGTTATGTTTTAGTACTAACTGATAATTTTTCTAAATGGGTTGAAGTTTTTCCCATTAAAGCCGCTACGGCTGAGGTTATTTGTAATGTCTTAGTTAATGAAGTATTTTCTAGATATGGTGCACCTAATAAAGTAGTTTCGGATAATGGTCCTCAATTTATTTCTGACATTTTTGAAAGAATGTGTGCGAGACTACACATTAAACATAAATTCATTTCCCCATATCATCCCCAGAGTAATCCTGCAGAACGCGTTAACCGAACGCTAGTGAAAATGATTGCGACTTTCGTAATGGACCACCATGAAAGATGGGATGACCATTTAGAACTTTTTGCGTTCGCCCTCCGCTCGTCTGTCCACGAGTCTACTAAAATTACTCCTGCGGAACTTTTTCTGGGTCGCAAAATTAAAACCCCTTTTGAAAATTTAACGGGGATTATCGACGAACTAAATCAGCGACCAACTCCGCAATCAGTACACATTATGGCAGAAAAAGCTCGTGTTGCAATGCTAGGAGCACAAGCGGCTCAAGCACGATATTATAATTCTAGGCGTAGGGAACCAGATCTTGTCGTTGGAGATCTCACTCTCGTGGAAACGCACTTCCAGTCTTCTGTTTCGCATACTTTAGTGAAGAAATTTGCACCCAGCTACGAAGGTCCATATCGGGTGGCAAATGTCTTTGAAAATAATATTGTTCTGGAGAAACCGAACAACAATTTTCAATATGTACATGTTGATCAATGTCGCAAGTATCACGAACGGGATATCGATTTCATTATCAATCCTACTCAACCTTCTGTTCCACAGACTCAAGAATCTATATCTCATGTTCAACCGCCGGAAATTGTGGACGAACCACCGAACATTTTTGATGAATCACCAGTGATTTTTCCTTCACCCTCCCCCTCCAGCCGAGTTTCTACACACACAACCTGATTCTCCTATGAGACCAAGGCTCGAATCGAGTTCGTCGAATACTAGTATCGTTCCTTTCCCTCCAACCATTGCCAAGACTATTGCTGCGCCGTTTCCGGCTAACTCTGCACCAACGCGGGATACTTCTTCTTTGAATACCTCATCGGAAAGTATTCCTATAGGCAAATCCAAACATCGCCCTGCACAACCGCTGAATTACAGCAGCGACTCAGAGGCGTCGGACATTTCGGATTTGTCAGTTATGAATCCAACATTTCATATTCCACACCGTCCAGCACCACCAAAAGCTGGGCGCAAACGTCACTTGTCTCCCCAATCTGCTTCGCCGCAACAGCGACGAAGGCAGAAATCTTTGCATCCGCCCGGGTTTCGCCCCTGGAACCTCCGTTCAGGGCAAACAGGGCCGATGCCTGCTACTACTATCATGCCCCGTGGGCGTAAACGAAAACAAGCGATGTGGCCGGAGACACGTCCCTCCAAAAAGATACTGGAAGGACACAACGGGCCCCAGCATCAAGGGACTTCATATCCAAAGCCTGGGGGAGCCCGTTCCTATCAGCCGCAGCAGGGATTTCCGGACCGCCAGACTTCTGACGTTCCTGACCGTTCTTCTCAGCCGCAGGGATTTCCAGACCGCCAGGCTCCTGACCGTTCCTATCAGCCGCAGCAGGGATTTCCGGACCGCCAGACTCCTGACCGTTCTTCTCAGCCGCAAGGGATTCCGGACCGCCAGACTTCTGACCGTTCTTCTCAGCCGCAGGGATTTCCAGACCGCCAGATTCCTGACCGACAACAGACCGATGTTCCATTACCGTCCCGGAAGAGATCCAAGCCACCTGATTTCCCCAGTCCCATTAGGCCTGGAAAACGTTTTCGCACTAGAATTTTTTATGCGTCCTCGAGATAAGTAAGTTCTCGTGGACAGGTTCTTTTCTCAGTTTATTGTTTTTCCTGCTCGACCAGTTGGCGTGTCAGAATTTCTTTTTTTCGTGTGGGCCTATGCATTCTTTTTGTGTATACATGTGTGTGTTTTTTTTTTATATTTCTTCTATGTCCATCTACTAATCCACTTTTTTTGTATATATCTATGTGCTTAGGGGTAAAATAATAAAATTGTTACTGTTAGGCAGCTCCAGGTAAATTTCGCTGCTGATACAGTTGTTCTGTATTTCAACGCATGAGGCAAACGTAATTTGAAATGAAAATAATAAAATTGTTACTGTTAGGCAGCTTCAGGCAATCTTCGCTGCTGATACAGTTGTTATGTATTTCCACGAATGAGGCGCACGTAATTTGAAATTAAAAAAGTGATTCCTGCTAGGCAGAATAAAAGGAAAGTATGCCGATGCAGGTTTGGTTTGTTCTACACTACAAATTTCACAGTCGAATACAGATTCGTAAATTGTTATGCCAAGTTGATAATGTAAATACGGCTACCACCAAACAACAAATCAAAAAAAAGATCGAGAAACGTCAATCATCGAAATGTAAGACTTACACTCCAAAATTGATAGGTTTTTCGGACACCAAAAAAAAAAAAAAAAAAAAAAAAAAAAAAAAAAAGAAGAAAAATTAAGGGGGAGATGATGTAACGTATACTCTATATTCACTTTCCTTTTGATTTTACTATCTCTGGTTATTTTATTTTACTATGTAAATTATCTTCCTACTGAACGGAATATTATTTCACCCCGCTGAATGAGATCTGGCAATGAGTGTAAGTCATGACGTGGTGGTAGCTCGTATATAGGCGCGTTCATCGAGAAGTGTGAGTTGTGTTGTTGCGTTGGAGTTGTAGTTGTGGTATTTGGTGTAGTTGGTGGTGTGTTGCGTTGCGTTGCAGTGTGTTGTTATGTAGTAGTGATATATGAGTGCCTTAGTTGACCAGGAGTCATCATAATAAACAAGTTGTTCTGTAAATTCAGTCTTTTTCAATTCTTAGTTTTGTCAGACCTCTGTCTGGCTGTTAGGTTTATGACTTTGATTACTTAATATAAATAACCAGCGTTGAGACTTTGTTTAAGTTCATAATTAACGAGTAACAACACCCTTTTGGGAATTCATCATTTTGAAGCTTAGAGCATTATTCATTCATAATAATTAGCTTAGCAAAAAGATAAACAAAGCTAATTCATTATAACTGTGTTCCAAAACCTTGTCGAAAGCATGTCTCGAAGGGTCAGTGCGTGCATTAAGGCCAAAGGTGTACCAACACCGTACTAATGTATGTCAATAAATGCTATGTTTTGTTTCTCTACTAGGTGTCCGGTGACTTTTGTCAATATAGTGTATTTCGAAAAACCCAACGACCAGGAGATTCATTTCACTTTCGGCGAAACCCAAATTCCCAATATGGCGAAACTCAAATTTCAACTAAGCAACACGGAAGTTGTCCGCATACTTAAGCTTCCAATTCAACGCCGTTCCTGTAAACAGTGTTACTGCCCCGGTGGAAATGGTCTAAGCGATGGCTACGGACCATTCGTCCCAAATGGGTCCGGGTTTTATTCGTCCGAGATGGGTCTGGGTACGGGGAGGCATGGATGTTGTGTTTGTCTTACGGCACTGGCTGTCTCCCTTCCCTGGAACCAGTGGCCCTAAATTAGGGACGGGCGACTGCTTATAGCCCACTGAGTTGCTCACCGTGGTCGTTAAACCCCAAATAAAGAAATAATTGCTGCTGGCGACAATGGAAACCACATCGTTCTGCTCCGAAGCAGAATACTTTTCCCATTAAGCTACACCGACAAGGGGTTTTCGTTGCTGCTATGCCGTCTTGACATATGCATCACCTCTGTAGTACGTCACAAAGCAGACAATCTAGCGTTTTATGTACAGAACCTTATTTATTTAAAGGGAGGTCGGGTCTCCCCGGAATTTTTTTACATTTTGTTTCAGATAACTTTTAGGCAGTCAGTACATATTATGAATGTCTTTCCAGATTAATTACGCCAGTTGTGCACTGATTTTCTCCTCGAGTTAGTAAGATTAATGAAACTACACTGCCTTGCTTTAATAGAAATATTTAAGTGTGCATGATATTTCGCATTCAGCTCATTCCTCTCCCACTAAAACATTGTTTCCTATGAGTGTGTTATATTTCCTCGTCCTGTATCTCCCTCTGTCTCTCTTTTCTTGCATGAGAAAATGCAGGTCTCTGTACGATCGGTAGACGTAGTTCCGTGACTTTTCATTCCTAGAGCAGTAAAACGTGCGATAAATATTCCCAATGCATTTGGGAGAAATTTATATTCTTAAAGAAAGAGAAAGCACCTTTTCTTAACCGATCAATCTGGAAGAGCCACAGTTTCGTTTCTTGGAAGTGCAAAATCCCATCAAAGTTTAAGCTTTTAAGTTGCCTATAACAGGCATGAAATATTTAACGTTTTAATAAGTTGTAAGCACAGTGTACTCAGCGGGGATTATTAAGGGGATTCTACTTGTCTACCAGTGTTGTCTTATGTTAATATACCGTGCGGGAACTATGGCTATAGTAGCCGTTCCTATGCAAAAGAACCGTATTTTAAGCAACATAAAAAAAGTACACTTTTCATTCGAAATTCACATATTGGTTATTGAACAACCAGTGATTTTTCACTACACAGAACCACTGCTACCAAGAATAAACAAGAAAGATGGCACAGAATATTCAATTGTAATGAGCACGTCTTTTGAATCCTTTCCGATATAAACAAATATTTCAAAGCAGATTTTTTATAAAACTAGAAAACTCAGCTGAAAAAAGAATACGTTTACATCACCTAGGGGACAAACTCGCATAATTTAAAATATGCAATGTCAGCGGCTTTATTCAAAGTGAATGCAACGAGTTAAAAAAAATAACCGCATTTCTACAATCGATAAAACATCCACAAATAGAAATAGTTACTCACTCCCATTGGCAACAGAAATGTGTGTTACGAAAATTAAGAAATTGTGAATAAAACGTTTCTCATAGTAGGAGATATCAGAGGATTCTTTTTTTTCGATTGTAAGTTTAACGACCACCGTGAGCAACTCAATGGGCTATAAGCAGTCGCCCGTCCCTAATTCAGGGCCACTGGTTCCAGGGAAGGGCGAGAGCCAGTGCCGTAAGAAAAACACAACAACTATGCCTCACCGGGATTCGAACCCGGACCTCTTCCGGACGAATGATCAGAGACCACTGCGAGATATAGTCAAGAAGAGATATAGAGTATAACAATTAGAAGAAGAGATATAGAGTACAACAATTGGAAGAAGAGATATAGAGTATAGCGTGATATAATATTGCGCGTCCTAGCGGAAAAGCTGTTCGTTACTTAAAGAAGAAAACATACGTTTCTTAATGAATAGTGCTCCATCAAAAAAGGATTTTTTCTAAGGGATTTTTAAAATCGAACAGTCTTTCACCCGAAAATATACGCTGACGTGCAATAGCGGCAGAATTCTGAATAATGGAAAAGTAGAAAATATGGGGAAATTATTTTTTCATAGCAAAAGTTATGCGATTATTTTTTCAAATACGTCTTAATGGAGCAGCGATAAGGAGAAAAAAGTTTTGACATTTACGCCCCCTAGTGGAAGAACCTTGCATTATTTAAAGAGGATAATGTTCCGCATCTTTACTGTAGCGAATACCATACATTAAAAAATAAATTCTTCAATAGCAATCTTTAGAAGGGGAGATACAATTGTTAATAGAAATACACGCTAACACTACCTAGTGCCAGAACTGGGGCAAACAACCACGAGTACATGAAAACTGTCCCACAAGCTGAATGGTACATGGTATAGGAAGATTTTTTTAAATGGGGTTTTAGAAGCAGATATATCGAGAAAGATAGATTAAACATTTACGCCCTAGCTGAAAATGTTTGTGTTTTTTTGGGTAAGAAATGGGCATAAAACGTTTTCGCAGTATTCGACCTGAAACGGATTTTTCCAGTCGGGTTTGTAGACGGGAAGATATTCCTGCAAATATGCTGTAAAAGGAAACTTAACTTACGTCTTGTAGTGGCAAGCTTGTGCTTTAAGAAAAATTTGAAATTATATGGAAAACGTTCCTCGCGAAGTACTCTGTTCGACAAAGAACAAAAAATTCAGATCGGACTATTAGAAGTAGAGGTATGGTGAAAATAAAGATATATATCTACGCCCCCTGGCAGACAAATTGCTCATTATTTCGAGCAGGATATATACGAGAAAGGTTTTCCGTGGTAAGAGGTTTCTGATCGCGAAGGAACTTTCAAAATCAAGTGCTCAGAAACTCAAAATTGCTGCAAATACATCAGAGATATAAATATATACTTACGCCCCTTAGTGACAAAACAGTTCTTCACAATAATTAAAAACTATGTGCGGAACATTCCACACCAGAAACTTTTTCCTTCGGAAAAAAGTTTTTTTTTAGAAGCAGAGATATCGGAGAAATCGCCATTTGCCTTTACGCCCCTAGAGGAAGAACTGCATTACTTGAAAAAGAAATGCTTTTCAAATGGTATCGAATGAAAGAAATAATTTTTTCAATTGGATATTTAGACGCAAAGATATGGAATAAATGTATTTTGAATTTCATAGCATCTGTGTTTTGCCTTGGAGCTACAAAGTTATGCATCGAAATAAGACAAGATAGCAAGAATAATTATTTTCACAATTCGAGCTTCCCAATGCAGAACGAATTTTACTAATCGATCTAATAGTTGCAGAGACAGACGGACAAGTGACAGACGGACAAAGATTTTGATGACTTGACTAAAAATTATATTTAGCACTAGATATCTGCTACATGCTGGTACACTGAAACTCAGTAACGAGTGTATTTGAAGATGTACAGTATATATACATATACACACACTGAGATACTAAATTTATTTGGTAAACCTGCTCTCCTCACATAAATGACTCTCTCCAACAAGTAAGATTGCACCTGAGGGCTGTGTACCAATAAATGAGGCTGACGATCTCGTCAAGTACCAGTTAGCGTTCGATTGAGGTTCAAAATGGACAAAAACGAGTGATCTGAGCGACTTTGAACATGGCATAATAGTTAAAACCAGTCGTGTAGGTTTGAACGTCACCCACACAGCTGTCCTCTTTGGCTTTTTACTCCCAAGCGTAGCAAGGGTCTACTGTGAATGATGTGACACACACACACACAGAAGACTTTCAGCAAATGGCAATCCTGTGGACGAAAGCACCTGATGGATTAGAAGGGTCAAAGGATACTGTCTGCCCTGTCGACGAAAACACCTGGTGGATCTGGAGGTTCAAAGGATACCGGCAATCCTGTGGACGAAAACACCTGGTGGATCAGAAGAGTCAAAGGATGCTGGCGACATGATCGTCAGCTGTCGTAGGCCATTCGCGACACGGTCCGATACGTGGTGCTCTAAGAGATTTTTTTTTCCAGGAAAACATTTATAAATAACACTACAAGAGATACATGGAATTTTTTACAAATAAAATAACAGAAAAGAGGCGAGTATGATAGGTACAACGTAAAGTAGAAATATAAAAGAGGTATCGGAATTTCTAATTTGATGATAAGACGAAAATGTAATTTAAGGAAGTTGATATAAAGTTAGAGGAACATCATAGATAGTTTACACAACCGATCTCATCGCAATGAGAGATGTAGAATAACACGTGAGTGAACAGTTTGAAAAATTCTTTTTTTGTGGAGAGCGTTCCCATGGGGAAATGTTTCTCATATAATTTCAAGCTTTTCTTAGCGAACAAGTCTACCACCAGAGGGCGCAAGTTCACGTTTCTGCTTACAGCAATATCTGCGGCACTAAAAATTCGATTGAAAAACTTCTTTCTTCGGTGAGATACTACTAACTATACAATCTCTGTGTGTACAATTTCTTTCCAAAATAGTGCACAATTTCGGCGCTAGGGGCGCAAATGCTTATTCTGTTTTTCTCAATATCACTGCTTTACATGTACGATTAAAAAAAAAACATTTCAACACTGGATGCCATTTAACTTCTAAAACACTTTAGGCTAGTATATGAGGAATTTCATAGTTCACCGTTCTGTCGGTAGGTGGTGTTTGTGTACTTCAGTTTGCAGCTGTATCGCCGATTATAATAACGCTATTGAGAAATCTCTTCTTTACTGTATGTCATTCGCTACAACTGAGATGTGGAGCATTATTCCCTTTAAATAACGCAAAGATTCCCCGCTAGCTGCGTAAAGGTCGAAACATTTTTTTTTTTTTTTCGCTATCTATGCTCCCGGGAGACGTATTTGAAAAGTGTTTTTTCCCTTAGCATAGCTTTCTGCACGGAGAATAATTTTCGCCTATTTTCAACTTTTCCGTTATGCAAAATTTTTCCGCTAGCAGACGTAGACTTATATCATGTTTCCTTCTATATTTCTGCTTTTAACTGTGCGATTTGAAAATCTCTTTGTCTCTGGTAACTTCCTTGTACTATAAGAAACTTTTTGTTCGCCATTTGTTATTTTCGTATCACACTTTTTAACCCCTGGTGGAACTAAGTAGATGTTTCTATTTCTGGATGTTTCATCGATTGTTGGAACCAGTTAATTATTTTCCAAACGGGTTCGATTGACTTTGAATAGCTTTGATAAATTTAATTCGTATCAGAACGAATTCAAAAGACGTGCTTATTACATCCGAAATTTCGGTGTCATCTTTCTTGTTTCTTTTCGCTATTGCTGATACTCAAAATTTTCGAGTTCTTACTTGTTTAGAAAAGAACAGCTATAAACATTTAGACTTCCTCTTAGTTGAATAGTTTCTTCACAACAGAACCTCAATTTTTTGAATTTTCAACTTTGACAGCCCTTAGGGATGTGAGATATTTAAAATGCCAAACTAAATATCCTTTGCTTTCCTATTTGCCGCAAAAATAATTTTTGAAATATCGCTAAAAACAAAAAAGTTAGATGTGCACGGACAAGGCGATTACATTAACACTTACGCAGTTGAATTATGCAGTTAATATACATTAGCACTGTTTCTTACAAAACTTTCTGATAATAGAAAGATAGAATGGCATTTTAAAAAGAGAGACTTCGTTATTTTTTTTTTTTTTTATATAACGGATGAAAATTTCTGAGGCGATAAGAAGGGGTACAAGGGGAAGGCTGAATCTTTTAGCGTCTAGGGCTCCAAAAGGTCTAAATTCGCCTCTGGCTCTGCACATTTTACATTTTCATCAAGCATTCTCCGACATTCATTGGAAATAACGCAATTCTTCCTTTAGAGCAGAAGTCTTCAACTAGTGGCCCGTGGAGCACTCCTTAATGGCCCTCGAGACGCTGTCCATAAAGAAAGTTCTAAAATGGAAGAAAATACATTTTCGAAATGATGAAATGAATGTCCACACACACACACACACACACACACACACACACAGACATTTTTTAAGAGTGGTGAAAGGTGTAGGTGTATCAGGCAACTATTTCGGAATTCATTGTAACATAGATATTTTGTTAATTCTTCATTAGTTTTTCCGAGACCTAAGTTTTAGGATTCAAAAATTGTTTCTACACTTAAATATAAACACGGTATTCTTCGATCGCCCAATATGTATACAAATACTTTGAACTCCCTCATCTCCGTCGTAGCAATAAATGGTGCCAAAAGCTCGTTTTGATTTTTGTTTCGAGAAGCGGATAACTCTATTCATGTAAACATTGCTTGGAAAAGAAAAAAAGCCACGTGTTTTAGTCGCTAAAATCAATGACTCGAAAACGAAATTTGATTTCAACCTTAAAAGAAATAAACTGTCCCATTTCGGATTCTCCCGACATGTCGGTTTAAGCTGTAATTAATCAATGCATCCGGCGGCGAATTCGTATCATTCAATGAGCTTCGCCATCTGATTATTTAGCAAGTCAGTCTTCGTTTTGGGAGAGGAAAATATACTTTATATGCAGGAGCAAAATGTTATACCTTCCAGTACAGGTTAGGCTGGCGCGGCCCGAACCCAGAATATTTTACTTAGCTGATGGTGAAAAAAAAAGAAAAAAAAAAAAAGCCGGCTCTGTAGGTGCAGACCTCTGTGTAGTAGTATCTCTACAAATAGTAGAGATACTTGCTATGAAAACCGAAGCTGCGCAGTTACTAACAAATGGCCAAGAGAACCAAGTTTATGCAACTGTCCGCGAATAGTGGTACTTACCTTCTCTTTAACGTACTACGTCACATAACGTACATGACGTACTACTGAGGTGACGCATGAGCCAAATCGACAATGAAGCAGAGATAAGCCTGCCGGCGTTGGTCACATAACGTAGATGACGTACTACTAAGGTGACGCATGAGCCAAATCGACAGTAAAGCAGCGATAAGCCTGCTGGCGTAGTTCAGTTGGTCACATAACGTAGATGACGTACTACTGAGGTGAAGCTTGAGCCAAATCGACAATGAAGCAGCGATAAGCCTGCCGGCGCAGTTCAGTTGGACACATAACGTAGATGACGTACTACTGAGGTGACGCATGAGCCAAATTGACAATGAAGCAGAGACAAGCCTGCTGGCGTAGTTCAGTTGGTCACATAACGTAGATGACGTACTACTGAGGTGAAGCTTGAGCCAAATCGACAATGAAGCCGCGATAAGCCTGCCGGCGCAGTTCAGTTGGACACATAACGTTGATGACGTACTACTGAGGTGACGCATGAGCCAAATCGACAATGAAGCCGCGATAAGCCTGCCGGCGCAGTTCAGTTGGACACATAACGTTGATGACGTACTACTGAGGTGACGCATGAGCCAAATCGACAATGAAGCAGAGACAAGCTTGCCGGCGTAGTTCAGTTGGTCACATAAGGTAGATGACGTACTACTGAGGTGACGCATGAGCCAAATCGATAATGAAGCGCCAATAAGCCTGCCGGCGCAGTTCAGTTGGGAGAACAGCAGCTCCGGAGTAGAAATACGTGGGTCGAAATACCACCACGGGCAGAAATGTTATATGTTACACCTCCAACCTGAAGGATACTTGCAAATCGGTAACTGCTTTGTCGCAAACGACTTTCGATAGGTTGTCATTGACTTTTGAGAGATGGCTCATCTGTCGCACATAATTTCCGAGTGTTTTCGGAACACTCGCTACTGATAAAGTTTCCATCGTTTTGCTAGGGTACTAACAGCTTATTTTGAATGATTTGCGCAGATCCGCGACGGGTCAAGCCACTGTCAAGTCTGGCAATCATTCGTTTTATTATCTAAACAACGAAGTTCTGTTTAAGACTTTATATTTGTTACGAATGCGTGTGATAATCGTATTTGCAGCCGTTCTCTCTGAACCGGTTGATTAACAATCAAGAGAGACAGAACTGCTCAGATGCTATTCATGTTGCATGCACGCTTTTCAGGATCTTTAAGCACAATAGAAATAGAACTTTAAAATCGAGTTAAACAGAAAAGGCGGAACAAATTATTGGTTGATACCCTCACCCTGAACTGAACAAACAGTATCTCAGGAAGAACTGAAGCCTAAATGTCTGATACTTATAACGTTCCACATTCCACAACATGGCTTTGGCTTACATCTGCTATTTAACACTGTGTTTGATGTGAGATATCTTGGATTTTCATCAAGTTAATAGGTTCGACTTTCTTTAAGGCGGAGCCAATGAAATTTTGTAGAAAAACAACGATGAAACAAACTCTGTGTGATTATCTCTTTCCTGAGGGGAAATAAATGTTCTTTGACTTATTTCAAGCCACTTGCTCATTCTGCTCAGTTCTATAGTTTTTTTTGCGATTCAGATCACGTGGACATGCGCGTCAACAATCGAAGGCTGGATACGAGGCGTCACCCTGACGCCCCTGCTAACCGTCGAGCGGAAATTGTCATTTCCCGTAAGACTTCCGCTCCTGTCAGTCCTGGGTTTCTTTTTTCCCCTTTCTCCAAGACCTTTGTTGGACTTCGATGTTCTTCTTATCAACTATTTCTCCATTTATAGATACAAAAAATGGAACACACGCAGAAACGAAGTCTTATCAGAATTCATTTGCATGTTTTTAATACCAATTTGATAATAAGTGTGTAATCAGAGAATAAATAATCCACAATACTTTCCCAGAACACACGGTTTTCACCCTTCACTTCATGAAACGGGGTTTACAGAAAACTCTGCGTTTCATGGTTTGAGGAAAAAAAACAACACGAGCTGGGAATTATTGTTTGATATTTTGAAGTCTCATTCACAAATTGAACCATTCATCTAATCAAGCAGTTGTTCGCTTGTTTGTTACAGTTTCCTTCCTTTGTGTGCAAAGAAAGATGCTACAGAATAACAGTAAAGTTATTGAGTCACAATCAGATAGTATCGTGTATTTCACGAGGTGTGCGTGATCACTCATTTATTTAACTAATCTGAACACTATGTTTGAAAAGCTTGCATCACATTTTTCAGTTATAGAGTAATAAGTTGATGAAATGCGTTCTTTTATTGATTTACTAGCCTATAGCCCGTCCATATATATATACCTTATATATATATATATATATATATATATATATACAGGGTGATCAGAATAGGCCGCACAGTAAACCTACCGGACGATTCCTCATGGAGAAAGAAGCCGAAAACCGTTGTCCGTTGTCCGATCTGACGTCGCATTCCGGAGATATACGCGCCGAAAGTTCGTGACGACATTAGAAATAACTTACCCTATCACTTTGGCAGAAAACATGTAATTTATTGATGTGTGCCACTACAGCACAAATGATAAAACACGTGGATTCCTTTCAGATTACAACATGTGTTCAAAATGACCACTTTGTAGTGCGGAACAGGCGGTAGCCAGCCGAGGAACAGACATCAGTACACGTTGCAACATAGCAGGGGTTGCAGTTGTAAGGGCCGCGTGTAAGGTGGCCACTAGGTCATGCAGGCTGTTGACAGGCCATCGATATACCAGTTCCTTTAGATGACCCCAGAGAAAGAAGTTCAATGGGTTAAGATCCGGTGATCTATCCAGCCGCGCGACAGGACCACCACGGCCAAGCCATCGACCGGGATATTGCGTATCCAGCCACTGGAGAACATTTGCAGCGTAATTCGCCGGTGCTCCTTCATGCTGGAACCATAGATTGCTGAGAACAGAAAATGGTACGTTTTCCAGTTGGTCCGGCAAAACATCACGTAGGAACACTATGTAGTTGGCAGCTGTGACACGTTCGGGAAGAAGATATGGTCCCACTAGGATATTGCCCACAATACCACACCAGATATTAACACCCCACCGGACCTGGTGAGCGTGTTCACGTGTTGCGTGCGGATTGTCCAATGCCCAAACATGACTATTATTGGTGTTGCAGATACCCTGCCGTGTAAACCATGCTTTATCAGTCCACAAGATCCGGTGGATGAAACTATTATCGGCAGCATGTTGCTGTAGCAGCCACTCACAGCATGCCTATCTTCGAGGATAATCCGTTATAATAGGCCTTGCACTCGTGTGATGTGATATGGATGCAGGTCTTAGTCGTGTAGAACGGTAAGTACGGTACTTTGGTGCACACCGAACCGTCGCGCGATCGCACTGCATCTAGCCGTTGGCGCTCCTTCTCTATGAACTCTAATATGGCGTCCCCGAGGGATGGTGTTCTCACAGAGGGTCCAGCGCCACTGTCTACACTTGGACGTGGTGCGACATTGCCTGTGTCGCGCATTCGAGCGTCAAGCCGCCGTATGACCTGAGCGTCTGGGTGCCGTCGTGCTGGGTTTCGCTCGCTGTAGGCATTCCCCCACAATACTCTATGAAACTGTACGACATGTCGCTACCCACACTACTTTCAAATGTACCAACGCAGTATAAGCTTACCTGCTACCGTCGCCAACCCTTTTTATCCCTACCTGCCGTATCGCGCAGGCGTACAACTGATGGTTTCACGCCACCAGGTCCTTCGAATTTGCATACCCACCCCGTGCCACATTTTAAAATGTTGATTGCCTGTTTTTTTTTTAATTGGAAGTTAAACGATTACTGTGAGCAACTCAGTGGGCTATAAGTAGTTGCTCGTCCTGAATTTACGACCACTGGTTTCAGGAAAGGGGGAGACTCAGTGCCGTAGGACAAACACAACATCCATGCTTCACCGGGTTTCGAACCCGGACCCTTTCGGACAAATGATCAGAAGCCATGGCCTTAGACAAGTGCGCCACCGGAGTGGCTTGATTGCCTTGTGATACGTGCGTCTGTATAACTATCCACGTCGCTCTTCAACAAGCATGTGCGTTACCGGATGTGACGTCACGAAACTTTCGGTGCGTATATTTCTGGAATGCGACGTCGGATCGGACAACGGTTTTCGGCTTCTTTCTCCACGAGGAATCGTCCAGTAGGTTTATTGTGCGGTCGATTCTGATCACCCTGTATATATATACACTATATTGACAAAAGTCACCGGGCACCCCTTCAAAAGCAAATGAACGGATTAGCTGCGTTGTCAAGATGCGCGGTACATCTGTCAACGGTATATAAACAAGCCTGCACTGACCGCTATCATATCGCACTGTGAGGTTGAGTGAAAATGTCGCGGCGGGAGAGAAGTGATTTTGAGAAAGGAAAGATTGTTGGGTGTTATATTAGTGGGTTGTCCATAAGAGAAACCGAGAGGGGTTTAAACATACCCAAGTCAACTGTTTTGGATGAACTGAATAAGTGGTAGACACATGGCGTGCCTGAAGCAGCAAAACGTACCCGCAGACGAAAGGAAATCAGTGATACAGGACGTCGAAGCCTCAGGAGAGTCGTTATAACTAATCGACGGAGTACTACACAAAACCTCAGTGTAAAGGTGTGTAAAAATGCTGGAACCTCGGTATGTACACGCACCATTCGTAGAGAACTTCATTCCATGGGTTACCGTGGTCGTGCGGCTGCTTATAAGCCTTTCATCTCCACTCGGAATGCTACTCGTCGTTTAGCATGGTGCGAAGAACATTGTCGTGAACCGTAGATCAGCGGAAACGAGTCCTATAAACTCATGAATCCAGATACACGACCCATCAGTCTGATGGCCGCGTGTGGATATGGCGGCAGCCGGGGGAACGCTATTTACCACAGTGTACTGTTCCTACGGTCAAGTTTTGAGCTGGCAGTGTACTTGTGTGGGTGTGTTTTTCGTGGTATGGTCCCGGCCCATTTGTTATCGCGGACAAACCTGTTAACCAGTACGTCTACCTCGATATTCTGGACAATTATGCCGTACCAACTCTGGGGCAATACTATGGAACCGAGCCTTGTTGGTACCAGCAGGATAATGCACCGAGCCATAAAACAAGGGCTGTTACGGCGTGGTTTGACGATAATTCCGTATCGTGTGTGAACCGGCCAGCACAGAGCCCTGATCTTTATATATCACATGGGTGCCATGGATGAAGATATATTATTAATATTTGTATTATATATATATATATATATATATATATATATACAGAGAATTCAAAGCAAGCTTGAATATCACTCGATCAGATATCTCACTTTGACATCTCAAAGTGATCGCGTGCTATTATATAGCACGCAATCACTTTGATATTAAATTGCGTCCTGTTCATAAGCTTTTCGTGTACTTATGAACAGTACGCAGTCACTTTGACATTAGATCGCGTGTTATTGTACAGCACCTAATCACTTTGGCATCACGAGAGCACACACGAATTGATCGATACGTGATGGCGCAACAATGCAGACGTTGCTGTGACGTCAAGCGTTCCAGGCAGATCTTGCTGTATATATTATTAATTTTTGCTTCTGTTCAAAAGATGGTATTTACGATTTCGTACCACAGTGAAAACAAATAAACATACTTCAGATGCTCGAGACTCAATTGTTGCACAGCGGTGTTGGACACTAGCTCAGTGATTAGTGCTCTGCAAACATATTCCTTGTCTCTAATTTTCTAATTCTGAAACAACTATGGTTAACTCCTGTGATTTGGATAGAAGATTAAAATGTTAGAACAAAGCCATTTTGTTTCCATGTTTTATTCTCCCATAACAAGCTTTTGTTTTTATCATTTCGAGGTTTAACGACTACCAGGAGCGACTCTGAACTATAAGCAATAGCATGTTTCTTATTTCTGGTCACAGGTTCTAGGGAAGGGACATAACCAGCGCCATAGCACAGATACACCACTCATACCTTATCGACAATTCGAGTCCGGGCCCATCTCTAACGACAAATCCGACGCCCGCGCCTAAGACCAATAGGCCACCGAGAAGGCGAATTCAAGATTGCAACAATGTACATCAGAGTGCTTTGAGCATTTCGTGCAGAAATGTTGTACATGTCAGGGTTTCTATTAACTTTTTTTCTTAATATCCATAACTGTTGACGCATTGACAGAATGGAGTTGCTTTTAAAACTCCGTGCTCTGTTCAGTCAGAGCCCTGGATGAAATGTGTTCAGTGAACGTTTCGACTAAAGATGATGCTTCAACCTTGAAAAATGGTGAAATTTATCCGTGTTTTTTCCGGGGCAGCTCACACTTTGAAAAATTTATGATAATTTTTAAATCAGGAGCACTATCTTCGAGTACGGAAGAAAACCGGACGGATAGGGCCGTATTAAGGCCTTAGTTGGTCCCTAGGCTAAGACATCTGAGTGGGCTGCCAAAGAATTATCAGGGGAAATCATTATGAAGTTCGTTAAAACACGAAACTGTAGAAATATGCTGGTGGAAATTAATACGTAGTGCATTCTTCAAACTACTAAATTATTTGCAGAGTTTTAATAATAAGTCACTGCATTTTCCATTGCTCTCATAAGAACATGAGTTAAAAAGCTTAAGGTTCCTAGATTTTATCTTGGATATTCTAATGATTTAGCATTGTATAGTTTTCTTAGTGCATCTTTTTCGTCATGCAACGTAAAGCCATAGGTGACTTCGACGATTAACGGTTCCAAATGCAAATTAGGAGGTGTGGGTGGATGGTAGTGAAAAAACTGAAACTGTCTCGCCGACGCCTCTGTACAATGCGACATGAAACCTTCACCCTTGGTGAATAAATATCTTGAAATCTGTTTGTCTACCAGCCTCTGTTTTTGACCAAGTGGAAATCATACGCCGCCCCGAGGCATAGATGTTCTGTTTTGTCTTACGGCACTGGCTCTCTCCTTCCCTAAATTAGGGATGGGCGAGTGATTATAGCCCATTGATTTGCTTACGGTGGTCTTTAAACCTTCAAGCAAAAAAAAAAAAAAAAAAAAATCATACGAGACAAAAGTAAAAGTATTTTTATAAATATCTCTCAATCTATTATTTGTCCAGGCATATCTCCTGGGCCCTTGGTCATGGTGGGGATCCAAGACTATATATTATATCCCCTCTAGACGCCCCTTAATCTGACCCAGCGGACGGATTGCGCCATTCATGCCAGCTTGTGCAGAGACAGAACATTAACCAAGTTTACCTTGTGACGTACCTACCTCAGAGGTAGCGTACGTGTCAAGACGGCAAAGTTGCTTTGACAAACTCCGTCGGTGTAGCTTAGTTGGGAAATCATTGTGCTCCGGAGCAGAAGGATGCGGTTTCGATTCGCGCCACAGGCAAATAGCTTTTACGCCATATTGGCGCCTGAACGTAAAATGAATCACCTGGCCGTTGGGTTCTTCGAAAAATGTTCGATGTTCATTCCACACATCGTCTGGAATTAATGAGAATTCTTTCTTCTACATTGAGTTTTCTTTCAAGCGTGGTTTGCCGGCTGACCTGGAAACCTACGAATCCATCTCAGACCTTTCTCAAGGGGGGATATATGTGACATATCTACAGGTGACGCACATATCAAGACGGCAAAGTTACAACGACAAATTCCGTCAGAGTAGTTTAATTGGGAAAGCATTCGGCCCCGGAGCTGAGGCGGATTCCAAACCCGTCACCGGCAAAATGGCTTTTGTGATATAACTTAACTGACTACGTGGAGAAAAAATGATTAGAATATCGTACGAAGTGATTAGAATATCGTACGAAGTGATCAGAATATCGTACGAAGTGATCTTTGCTTATGGGAGATAGAAAAATATTCTGCTCGAATAACCTTTCATTTCTGTTTATTCATTCTGTTTCGCGTGTAGTAAACTCAATAGGTCTTCCTAAGTTAAGATGTAAAGAAAAAACATTTTAAAAAACTGTTTTTTTTTGGTCAGCAATATGTTAAATTGTGTCTGAACTTTAAATAACTATCAGTTTAAAATAGTTATTAAATTTGGATACCCCTCTCCCCAAATAAAAAAAGTGCCATGTCGACTACTCGTTCCTATTAAGGCACGTAAGTCTTTATCTTCAAAGTGCCTAATTTTCATTCCTTGACTTTTTACCTGCCTAATTTAGCTTTTTGCTTTCGCCGCGTCTGTTTCAAGCGGCAGACTCGGTGATAAGTTGTTAATTAAAATAATGGAAGATGGTATGCATTTCGAAACTCTTCTTTTGCGCTTCCAAATATTCTGCCTTCGTGTACGAAGCATTAGCATGTAAGAAAGCCAATAGAAAATCGATAAATTTTGTCTCGCGAGAGTCACAAAACCCCCACTCATTATCCTATTATTGTGTTGCTGCCGTAACCCATCCCATCCGGGCCACATGATTTCGCCAACTCCTTCGCTTCAAGGCCTACCGGTCGCACAAATTTATGGCTATTATTAAGCCTAAGCAGACTCACTCGCCATCGACTTTAAGATCCTAAAACGGACCTCCTCACGTGAAGTGACCGACAGAATAGCCAGAACACTTCTTGCCGAGCCATATGTGTCCAGGGGACAGTGACAGTTTCCATCCACCCCTTGCGCTCTCCTCCTTCCCCCTATGCGTTGGACTCTCAATTTCATCTCCTACCTTGGACAGAGACGAAGAAGGAGGAGATGGGTTACGACGTCGAACGCATAATAAAATGGATGCTTCCATGGCCCATAGATCACCCAAAGTGGACAAGCAAAGAGGAAGGAGATGGCGGCGATGCCAGGGTCTGGGGGAGGAGGGTGCATGTCTCGAGGGGAATGGTCGTCATGGAGACTGAGTGAGGTTTTTTGTAGCTTCTAACTGGCCCCGGGTGACTGACAAATAGTCCACTGGTCATTCTGACAGCATAGTGCTCTCGCCCCGTCGACGTAGACAAGATGAGGCTCTTTATTTTGGTCAACCTGCTCGGAAAAAGAGAAACTTCTCACTTTCAAGAGAGTTCCCCTGAATTAGACACATCAGCAGAGAGAAAGCATCGGAAAAATTATTGATAAACTCTTAGCACTGAACAGTTTTCTCAAAATTTGGTCCAAATCACAGAAAAATTTGAGTCCCTACGCCTTATAACGTAGGTTTTAGAGGGTAAACAAAATTACGCCTGTACAAGGTGAACCTACGACGGGTGTGGAAAATTTGGGCTTTCATTGCAGTGTCTCTGCAGCATGTTTATAGAAATCTCCCCCCTGACATAGGAGGGAGCGCGTACGAAAAAGAAGAATCAAAGAAAAGAAAACTATCCGCGCGTGCGAAAATCTTGATTATAGAAGAATATGTCGTGGAGGCACGTGAGCTGAAAACAGGGACCTGGAAAAAGCCCATATTGGTAATTCATTACGAAATGGCAGGAAAATAAAAATAAATATAAGTTGATACGATTCTAATTGTTCCTAACGATAACAAAAAAGCAATGCAAAATATTACATTCCACTGCTTTTACTTGAAGGAATTTTAAACGATCTTGTAAGCCTTAAAATGCCTTCGATGTTCCGTGACTGGTACTCCTGAGCGGTGAATATCGGGAGTAGTGTGCACATAAGATCCCACTTTCACCAGCCCCGTATATCACTTTACAGAATATGAAAGTTCAATTCCTATTTGCCACAATAGGATATGTTTTCCCCCTTTGTTTCTTCGTTAGACGCTCTGCAAAGTCCGAGAGACGGGATTCCCCCAAAACGTGTTTTTGATGGGTAGAATATCTCATCAAAAGTAATGTCCTCTACTTCTGTACAATCTCATCACGCTATAAAGATATCCTCAAACCGATACCACAGTTTAGTTTTAACAGGCTTTTCATCTACTCATTTTCTATGTGATCGTTTCTTGAGACTTTTCCACATTATAGACATCAAGAAGCGCTTCTGAAGTTCAACGCTAGACAGCTTCTTCATTTCGGCTTCGAAGCGTTTTGCTAGTGACCGTACCTGAAAAACCTGAATTTATCCATGCTACTCGAGTTTTGCTTTTTTTATTCCTGTCTGCTGCACTGATTTCAAAAATGCGCTCATTCATGCCTTCAGCAGCTGTTTGTTTGATGTAACTGCATATTTTTCTTCAAGCGAAGACAAGTATAATAGGTGGCCATCAACTTCGCTCCTACTGTGGTCTAATAGTAATTTGATTTTTAAAAAATTGTTACTTCGCTTCTTCCACACGCCCTCCAATAAAGTTTTTCACATCAACTGACTTTTTCTTGTGGGCTCACATCTGTGGGCTCACATTGTGTGGGAATCATTCGAGGACACTCTCCAAGCATTTCGTGCGATCTCTTGGCAGTCAAATTCCCCGGATTTGAATCCCATCGAAAATTTGTGGACGGATTGGAACGCACCATTCGCTGGTTCACTCGAATGCCTCACTTTACCGCTTAATTCCTGGATGTCATACTTTTCAGCTAGTACAAAATACCTGCATACTTTCCTTGGCCTAGAGAGTCGATGCTGCGCCGGCTGCAAGCGGTTATCGCGGTGAAAGACGTCACAACACGCTATTCAGTGGTCATAATGTTATAGATTATGACTGTATACACTCATAACCATCTCCTCACACAATATACTGTATATACATGCATGAAGGTATTAAAAGGAAAGTATTTAATTAGTAGATCTTTTATCTCTTATGGCTCAAACACTTGGAACTTCACTAAAACGGATATACGGATGCTGCGAACAACAGAAAGAAGCACGGAGAGACGCATGCTTGGTGTACCAGGAAAGATAGGAGGAGAAACTCATAGATCAGGAAAATGACAAGAGTTGATGACATGATCAAAATAAAGACTCTCAAGTGGCAATGGGCTGGGCATATTGCTAAAAGAACTGACCATCAGTGGACAGCTGAAATGCTAGACTGGATACCAAGGGACAGGAAAAGATCCTAGAACACCACGACAGGAACATGAAACTGGAAAGCATGCTGGAGTGACTTGGAAGAGGCTGTCGCAAGAGAGAAAGTTGTTGAAGAGATTTGGGGAGACTTTCTTCCAGCATTGGATTGAGAATGTTTGATGATGATGATATTTATTGGCATACAGCGAGACCCACTCTTAGGTGATACCATAATGAACATACCCAATACCAATATCACCGTTGAAAGAGGGGCAGCAACAACTCATTGGAAAGTCGTAAATTTTCCAGTTCACGTAGAGGGGTGTGTGAAAGTACGGACACACATACACAATACGGACGAGTCGTGACCTTTTCGATAAAGTTACTCGAATCCTATAGGAAGATTATGCGGTTACGCATAATTACAAAACTGCCATTGAAATGATATTCTGTTATCGAGCTACTTCCTTTTTTTCTATTTCTTCAAATCACTGAAGTCGAGAGTCTCCTCTTTAGGATTCTTTCCTCTTTAGGAGTTTCGTTTTCAGGAGTCTCCTCTTTAGAATGCTTTCATATTTAGGAGTCTCCTCTTTAAGATTATTTTTATGTTGCATCTTACGCTGGCCATTTGCTCTTCCTTTCTTTCTTCTATTTTTTTCTCTACTTTTTGAGCACGAATCTGCATTCTCAGTTTTTCTGAAAAAATTTTATTCGTGTTTTTTTTTCAAAGTGAATCAAATTAGCTACAAAACTATTAACTCCTAACTATTAACTTTTAATCTAACTATTAACTTTTTAATCAAAGTGAATCAAATCAGCTACAAAACTATTAACAACATGACGAAGATGTATGATCTTGAAACTGTGAAAATCGTACACACATTCAGTCCAATCGTTTGTTTCTGAAGAAAAAAAGAACATACGGCCAACAATAACGTCTGACACTTTTCGTAGTCACACAACCACGAATAACCAAAATACCACGGACTGTGAAAAGTGGTGAACTATATTTTTAGATTTTTTTTTAAATACTCTTAGAGGAGAAATTGATCTGCCCTTTTCTCCAATTAGTTCCTTTTATTCATCATACTTTCTGGCAGATAACTATATACTTATCAAACTTGTAATTGCAGTGGCAAATTCATTCACGACCCTAATAGTCGAAGGGTTCGATGTAGCACTGACGTTCATTCTGATTGTGTGAAACGCAGCTTGAATGTAGAAATAAATAAAAATAATCCGCAAAATAATAAAAAAAGCATTTGTCCACACTCGGTTGGTAGTTCATAAAAATAAACGCATCGAAAACATTGAAATAAAAGACAAAAAAAAAAAAAAATGATTCGCAATCTAAGAATATGCTGTATTTCCAAACTCTCAATTGGTAACATCTAGAGTATGCTGTGCGGGTTGCAGATGTTCATAGTTCCTGTTTTCTTTTTGTTTTGTTCGCATACGCAGCACAGTGAGAGGGAAAAAATTAATTTCGAACAGCAACTTTTTCGGCTGGCTTCCGAAGATCCAGAGTGCTCAAAATACAAATAATATGAAAAAAAGAAACAGTAATCAAATACATGGAATTTTTGTTTCTAATTATTGCAGCCCTGAAGCACGCTATCCAAATTTGGAGTGTGTACACAAACCAACCTTAAAGCTTCGCGATGTCGTGCAGAAATGGGGTTGTAAAGCTGGAAGTTTATGTGATTTACAACTCTGCAGGTTCTGATTTACTTCAGTGTCTTTCCTGTGACGGCAACTCTCGTAGCTTTCTCATGTAGCTTTCTGTTTAGAGTTTTCGCTCTTTGTACCTCTTAGCTTTTATTCGACTACAAGAAGCAATCACCTAACAGTTATTGCTATTTCAAGGTTGAATAAATGCCTTTTCCCTTTGTCGATGCATTCATTCCTGTTACATAGAAATTTTAGATTTTTTTTTCATGTCTGATTTTTTCAGGAAATTACAATTTCCAGCTATTTAAATCAAAGGGTTACAAAATATTTTTGAGAAGTTCATGATTTTCAGATGGGAAATCCAAATGATTATGGTGGTATACATTTCAAAAGTTTTGTCTTTGTCATCAGTTCTCTGTTAAAAAAAAAAAGAGGAAAGTAGAATTCTGTGAGATATGACGTAAACTCTAATTTAACTTTCATTTTTAGTTGTCTTTCTCTATGCAAATTTTCAGTTGGTTCTCTTTTAGCGTTACAATCTTAACGTCATATTTTCGCTTTCACTGAATGTTATTTGGCAACAATCTGTAGGTCAAAGGTGAATGCGCACGAAATTTGCATATGTTACGGGCGAAGGCATACAGCATCGATGTACGGAAGACAAATGAGAGCAGAGCTTTATGCAAATGCGCAAGAACTTAAAACCAGCTGTTTCGGAGGGAGTCGCCAGTTCATGTGCGGCGGTGAATGATAATATTTCGAGATAGCGACTTTGTTTACATGACTTCGAGACGTCATTTACCAGCGGAGTTAGTTACATTACAGAGCGATAGGCCGACTCGAAGCAGTGCAACGGCAGGCGGACGTGGCATGATGGCTTAACGTCGATCGTTCTGTGGTCAGCAGGATGTGGCAGCAGTTCCAAGCCACGGGTGAAGTTTCCCGAAGGTACAGCCAAGGTAGGCCAAGACCTCCGTGGATGACCGGTATGTGCAACTTTCGGCACGGCGGAACAGGACGGCTACACCAACTCATCTCAGATATGTGCTTGCGGCATCCACCGGACGGACGGTATCAGCACCGACGGTACTCAGAAGGTTACATGCAAGAGGATTATATGCTCGGTGGCCGGCATTATGCGTGCCTCTCACCCCCGTTGCCGGAGGAACGTTCCAATTGGACACGAATGCATGTGAACAGGACTCAAAATCAGAGGAGGTCCATTTTGCTCACTGATGAGTCGCGGTATTGTTTACAGAGTGGCTCTAACCGAGTTTACATCTAAAGAGAGGCCGGTACTCGCTATCTTTCCTCTAATATCCAGGAAAGGGACACACATATGGTGGTGGTAGTGTTCTGATGTGGGCAGGCATATCGTTAGGCTGCCGTACCGGGATCTATGTGTTGCCACATGGAAACCTCAATGCTCAGAGGTATAGAGACGACATCCTGGACCCTATTGTTCGTCCGTATGCGGCCGCAATTGGCGATACATTTATACAATAGGCGCATAACGGCCGGCCTCATACAACTCGCCTCGTGCACCAGTAGGCCTACCTGGAACAGGAGACTATAGTCCGTATGGCGCAACCAGCCAACTCTCCCGATCTGAATCCCATTGAGCATGTCTGGAATGCTCTCGGGAGGCGTGTTGCTGGACTCCAGCTCCCTCTCCGAACCCTGCAGGGGTTCCGTATTGCTTTGCTCGAGCAATAGACGCAGCTACCCATGGAACTGCTCGACACCATAATTAGCAGCATGGAACATCGCTGTCGGGCCTGTATTGCTATTCGGGGTAACCACACTCCGTATTGAAGTACCTTTTCCTATTTCATCTTAATACCTATATTGCGGTATTTTCATATTTGCATCACTCATGCAAAAATGTAAATGCTTTGTATCACATGTTCTTATGTTTTTTTCTTGCATTTGGTCTGATAAAGCTTAGCTCCAAATTTTATCCAAATCAGTTGGATACGTTTTGAGTTATCACGATTTTTCCATTTGTTACTTAATTTATGGAAACCAGTGTATATTTAGTGTTAGAGTTTCGTCAAATTACTATTGTGTTTCCTAATTCGGCTAAGTGCATATTATTGTTATCGGAGTAATTATTTAGAAGTCCTCATTAGTGAAGAGCGGATGAAACAAAAGACGAACTGTAAGTAACTTTTTCTGGAACTTTATTTCAGTGACGCCTGTTTCACTTAAAGTGAGAGAATAAGAACACACTTTACGTAGTGTTGCTCCCTAAGCTACATGTACACGTTTTAAACATTGAGGAACGCTACAGAGATATTGGCTAAACCAGAAAATTTAAGAGGCCTACAACGACTGTTTAGTTCATAATGCTCTAGAATTCATTTCAAACGTTTAAGCCTTGGTATGTTTGCAGACTGGGAAATAATTGTAAGAGAAGATACGTTTTGCTAGAGTTCTACGGATGTTTAACCCTGTGACATTCCGCCAAAGTGGTTCTTTCGTTTACTTTACTCCAGAGGTTTTGGTCTCCTCCTAGAATTACGTATATATAAAAAAATAAAGGAGCATTAAAAATATAATTCAATATTGTTCCTTTAAGTGCATGGCATTCGCATGTGCCGGAAGCTGCGGAACTTTTGATCGAATTTCCCAAAATTTGTTCTAAGATCCACATCTTCTTTCGGTGCCGATGAACCAGAATTTCTTTGCTTGCAGCATTTTTATTTGCGCAGAATTTTTTTCGTATTTCTTTTTTCTTCTCCATTCTGCGTCTTTCTTCTTTCATTGCCCATTAACATTAAAAAACGGTTTAAGTTCACACTAGGCAGTCTAAGAGTTATTGTCCAAAGTTTTTTTTATCTCCTTTTATGCAATTTTTTATTCATTTCCTTTCATCAAAATGAACAGCTTTCACATTCCTCGATAAATGTCTCTCATCTTGTATTGTCTGCCATGCTTTTCAACACAGGAATGTTGCTTCGCCTAAAAGACATTCTAATTGGTATTGGAAAAAAAGGAAAAGAAAGGGGGGGGGGAAGCAGCAAAGAATATTGAGATTAGGGGAGAACTTTTACCTCATCTTTCGATAAGAAAAGAGTGGGCGGTCTCTTTTAAGAATGACTAATCAACTTAAAATATAGAATTAGATTCCTCATAATAGATTCCGAAGAAGGTTGCGGTGCTACCAAATGACATCAGTTTGTTGTTTACAGAAATAATTGCTCTGGGCTGAATAGAATAAATGGATTCGAGATTTAAATAATCACGACAGAAAATAACTTAAGCGGATATACGCAACAAAACAACATTGGCGCATCTGATGTCGCAGCTTCTGGCCTTTCTTTGTGAAAAAGAAGAAAATGAAAATAAGTTAAAGGCTCTCAGCGTCGGAGTTTAAATTTAGAATTATCGATAATAATTAAATAGCCGTGTGATACAAATGCTTCAAATGAATGAAGAAATGAAGAAGAAAAATAATTAACAATTGAGATTAGCCATTCTTACAGTGTGTAACTTATGTTTTCATCGGAGGAGAGAACTGTGACTATGAATCATTATCTGATTATTTATATGTCAACGCATTCTCTGTGTTATGCACAAATCGAAACATGTAAAATGTTTATATTGAAACTAGATTTCTTACGCAAATGCTGGAGGTTGAAATATTCTCATTTAATTGACTTTTGATATTGCTTGCAGTAGATAATGCTGGATTTATCTATTGACGATGGCAAACGACCACTATTTGTACTATCCTCCTCCAGTTCCCCACTTCACAGTTCAGCTAAAATGCAGAAATGTGGCAATTAATGTTTTTAAGTGTTTTCAAAGAGTACAAATCAAGACACACTCCTTGCCGAAACAACAACAACAAACAAACGAAACAGCCAGAAAGGAATCATCCAATCCATGAAAATTGGTATGTGTAATGTACATGTGCCGAAAAGAAAATGATTGCAATTCCAGAGCAGCTGGGCCATTCATTCGGATAAAAAAACTACACAAGTGAACAAGTTAGTACGCTCTAGCGCCACCTACGGCTCGGATAGAAGCGGTTACCCGGCGCGGCATAGACGTATACAGTTCGCGGATACTGTCCTGATGCACTTATAGCATGCCGGGTGGTGTCCCAGTTGCAGGCCAGTTCGCCGACATTCAAAGATGGTCGCAAAGGGTGCCCGATCATGTCCCAAACACGTTCGATTGGTGAGAAGTCGGTCGACCGGGCTTGCAATTTTTTGTTTAGGGGTTTAACGACCACCATGAGCAACTCAGTGGGCTATAAGCAGTCGCCCGTCCCTAATTTCGGGTCACTGGTTCCAGGGAAGGGAGAGAACCAGGGCCGTAAGACAAATACAACATCCATGCCTCACCAAGATCCGATCTCGAACGAATGGTCAGAAGCCAAACATTTATACCACTACGCCACCGAGGCGGTGGGCTTGCCATCGAAGAGTTTCGATATTACGGAGGCAGGCCTGGGAGAGTCGTGCCGTGTGTTGCCGGGCATTATCCTGTTGAACAATTTCTCGGTGATGCTGCGACAGGAATGACAACAAAACAGTTCATGGAATGTCGTCGACGTACCGTTGAGCAGGGAGGGGAGGGGGATGCGGAGGACTACGAAGGATGTCCGGTTATGGTAGAAAATGGCTCCCTAACAATCACTCCAGGTGTGCGAGCCGTGTGCCGTTCCAAGGTAAAGGCAGGTTCCGTGCTCTGGCCGGTCCGTCTCCAGATACGTATGCACTCGTCATCGGCGCCAAGTGCAAATCGTGACTCATTACTAAAGACAACACGACGCCACTGGACACTATCCTACGTGGATCAGTCTCGACACCACTGCAACCGGTGCCGGCGATGCTCGCTGGTCAGTGGTAGGCGGCGCAGTGGCCTCTTCGAATGTAATTCCCGTGTTGTATGTCATCTGGCAACGGTTCAGATGCCCACTTCCGTATACCTGTAGACGACGCAACATAGCCACGGATGATTCAGAGCGACGAATGCGGTTATGTTCGAGCGGCTCGCACAACTGACCAATTCTCGCGTTCAGCCGTTGCCCTCGGCCGTCCACTGCCTCCGTGCCGCTGGGTTGTGCCCTCCTCGACCCATTGGCGCCGACATCGTCCTGTTTCAGCGTCACTCTGACCCAAATGTCTAGCGATACAACGACTTGACCAACCGGTTTCTCTCAGCCCAATTATCCGTCCTCTCTCAACTTCGCTCAACTGCTCGTATTGTGCACGTATCCAACGTCGAGGCGTCCTCACAGTCCGTGGAGGTTAATGCAACTGCATTCTGCTGTCACAACTGTTCTTCGTGGGAGCTTTGATTTTGATATTCCCTCCTCGATGCGCGGTTCCCATGCGTTGTGGCAAGCCACTATTTAGCTATTTCTAGTTATTATTTAATAATTTGCATATTCAGCCCTGCGGTACTTGGATGAGGAGTTTCATCAGGATCGAATTTTTGTTTTTTTGAAACACTCCGACTTTCTCGAAGTGTTTCTTTATTTCTTTTTCTTCCTTTGTGTGTGTGTGTGTGTGTGTAAATAGTGTATTTCCTTAAGTACTTTCAGGAGTTCCGGTGGCAATGTTTTTTCATCAAACAAGGCGCGCAAACGCATTGATTGTTTTGAAATATTGAAATTCGATGTACAGCTGCAGAGGAACAGGTGATGCAAAATTTTCATAACAGTTACAATATGCAGCGTATTACAGTAAAACTTGCTTCCCTTAATGGAGCAAAGAATATTGAGAATAGATTTGTTCCTTTCAACATCTGCAACATTAGTATAACTAAGTGGCAGAAGCCTTAGAAGAGTACTGTGATATGGATATTACCCTCGTTGAATGTAAAGGAAATAAATGCCGTTATCCGCGCCAGGAAATACTCCAAACTCTACCCACAAAATGGCGTTCCTACACCCATGCTCTTTGATAGATGGACCAACGGATGAGAGAAACAGGCAGCGCAGTACCTATTACGTTAAATGACAGAATACTCGCATGAACAGTTGCTGCAGGAGACACATGACTGACCATTGATTTTACCAATCCTAACCATAGTTCCTGATGATTTCATGAGGAGTAAGAGTGAGTCACAACATTGTGCATACTGCCCTACGGGCTGGCATACGTAGCATTACTCGTAAGTCCAATCTATGCAGCTCCTACCACCTACAAAATACCATACATCGCTAGTTCAGAGTCAACACCAGGATTCCGCTTTCGACCCCTATACGTTGAGCGATGACGATTACTTTTTCGCCTGAAGTGATATTTTAACATCAAAACAGCCATATTTAGTCATCGATAAAATATGGCTACTTAATCGTCATGAGGTTATCAGTATCGATGGCACATTAAGCAACAGTATGTAAAGTATTACAGACATGACGTAGATGACCTACCACTCAGGTAACGCATGAGTCAAATCGACAATGGAGTAGCGATAAACTTACCGGCGTAGTTCAGTTGAGAGAACAGCAGCTCCGGAGTAGGAAGACGTGCTTCGGAACTCACCACCGGCAAAAGGTAATATGTTATAAGCATCAGTATCGTGATATACATTTTTCGTCAGTACTGGGGAGGCATTAGGAATCGGCATCAGAATTGTGGCGGGCATTTGTCATCAGGAAGAGCATTGTCCGATCATATGTGGCCTTTTGGATCAGTATCACCTCTAGGTCATCAGCATCAGTAGCTGTGTTTAATATCAGTATCGTGGTGGACATTTGTCTCTGGCATTAGGGAGGCGTTTAGTATCGTCATAAGTACTGTGATGGGCATTAAGCGATCAAATACGGATATTTGAATCAGTATGACCACGAAGTTAACAATATTGATGGTGTGTTAAATAACAGCACCATTGTCTTGATGGTCAATAGTATTGGGAGGCATTAAATACCCGTGCCAGTATTGTTATAGCGTTTATCATCAGTAACGATAAGAATAAACCTATCAAATATAGTTATTTGAATTGGTATCACCACAAGGTTATTAAGAACAGTGTCTGAGAATTAATTAACGTATGGACTAGTACGGTTTGTAACACCCAGGTAAGTTTCTCTATACTAGCAGACATTATCAACACGTCCAGACATGCGGTTTTTCTTCAATCAGCAGCACCCTATCTACTAGAAAATATTCCAGTAAACGTTCTCAGAATCTTCTGCTTCTAGCACAATGCAGCACCTTCTCGTTTCGGAGCAGAGGGTCAAGGATACCTAAAGACATATTCCCTTGCAGATGGATCGGATGTGGTTGTTCTACAATACGGTCTCCTATCTCCACAGTCCTTAATCCCAATGACTTTTTCCCTCTGGATTCATTAAAAGGAATTTCGGACATGTTATATCAACATCGGACATCACACAAGAGTTTGGAAGATTTTGTGGCCTACTTGCATGCTGGAGTCGCCATCGGTATTGAGGATGCGATCAGACATACGATCAGACATACTCATGAAAGTGTTTATCGACGCATTACTGTCTGTTGCCAAATTAAGGATGCTCAAGGCCGGATTAAGGCCTTAGTGGGCCCCAATGCTCAGACATCTGAGTGGGCCCCAAGGCTAAGACATCCAAGTGAGCCCCCAAAGAACTTATGACGGGGAATCATAAACAAGTGCGATAGAATACTAAACTGTAACTACTAAATGATCTGCAGAGTTTTCATAATAAGTCACTGTATTTTTAGCATATCTTTTGTAAAAAAAAAGACCGTGCTTATGTTATTGGTTTGTCCGTCCGTCCGTCTGTGGACTCCATATCACTGCAACTATTAGTCCGATTTGAAAAATTCTTTTTGCATTGGGAAGCTGCAAATATGCAAATGATGATTCTTTACCCCCCCTTTTTTCACCATGTTCAATTTCTCCGCTAGAGGGCGTAAATGCAGATGATATTGAATTCAGAATACATTTTATTCCATACAGTTGCTGTTAAACATCCGATTGAAAAAAATCCATTTACCTTTTGATTTCATTTACGCCGAAGACTGTTTTAGGTATAATCACTTTTGCAAGTTACGCATAGATTTTCCGCTAGGAAACGTAAAAATAAATTGCGTTTTTCCCGATACCTTTACTTCTAAGCCTTCGATTTGAAAATTGTTTCTTTAGCGAATACAGCTCCTGATGGAAAATCTTTTGTATATAATTTCTAATTGTTGGTAAAGAATGGTTTGGCCACAAAGGGGCGAAAGCGTTAATTTCTGCTTCTGATGTATTTGCCACAAAATCTGAGCTTCTAAAATCTCGAATGAAAAAATTTGTTCGTGGACCGATACCGCTCAAACCTTTTGAAAATACTTTCTCCTTAAAATAATACACGTTTAACCCCCAGATGTTAATATCCTATATTTGTCGATATCTATACTTCTAAGAGTGTGATTTGAAAAAATCCTTCTTTGTTTGATAGCGTTTCAGGTGCAAAATGGTTTTCATATAATTTCAAAATTTGCAAATAACTCATAGACTTTCCGTTAGGAGTGTTAAGGTAAATTGCGTTTCCCCCGATATTTCTGCTCCTAAAACTCTCATTTGAAAAAATTCTTCCTGTATCGCAGTGGTTCTCAAACTTTCGACCTGTCGACCTAACACGGACCACCTACCTCGGCACCTCTTCCATTCAAGTTCAAGTAACAAAATGTAGGAATAATGATTTAACAACTCATTAAAATGCATTATCGTCATAAAAATTTGATATTAAAATTATTTCATTGTGGAAAAGTTAAAAATATATTAATAAAAAAGTACTGTTTTTTATTATGTTTTAAAACACAAAAGAACATGGCAAATCACTGAACACAACATTAAACAGAAACGAACTAACCGCATTATCAAGATTTAGAACTAGGAATCTGAAATCAATGAAAATACCTGATGACACAAAAGTCTGTACAAAATTTAATGCAAAAGAATCAACACCAACCTACATTTTTCAATATATATGCATCAATAAGAAAATAATTCAAGATGATGAACAAAAATTAATAAGCGAATTGAAAAAATATAATCTCATGGAACTGTTTAAGACAAAAAGGGATAAGAAACAATAATAGCGTAATTATTTTTATAATTAAAATGCTGTTAGCACATTTCAAGAAAGTAAATAAACGAATTCACTTTTTATTCTCCATTGAAGAATGGTGTTGCTTGCAATCTTTGACCAGTTTGGAAGATTTGACCAGGTGCAATGTAAGATAGTTTCAGCCTTAAGTCAGGCTCTACATTAAGCCTCTTCCTTTTCACACTTTTTAGTCCAACCAGGGCAGAAAATCCTATTTCACATTTGTATGTTGTGGAAAACGGTAGCAGGTGCTTGATGGCACTGCTGGCGAGTTCAGGGTACTCTGATTTCACATGGATCCAGAAGTTTGTGAGGGATTTCTCACTAAACGTGATTATTAGTGCTCCATCAGGTGCCACCTGTCGCTGTCACTGGCCGAAACTTGCAGCTACGTAGTCTTTGGAGACGGGTTGGCGCCACTGAGCTGTGACAGTGATTTCCGCGGAGGATTCTTGTTTGCGTCACCGTAACTTCGTTGTGCAGCTACTGGGATTACTTTACGGTAAGATAGCGCCGTTGACAGCGCATTTGACCTCGATGGCCTGAGCCACATGGCCGTGGAGTAGGTACACTCCCATCGTAGTGGGATAGACCACTGCACACGCCGCTTATCTTAGCTACATTACTTGCGTGCTACAAATACAGTTTTTTTATAGAAAATTTAGAAAATTTCGCGGTCCACCCCTAGGACCTGGCCACTGATCACCAGTGGTCCGCGGACTACAGTTTAAGAACCACTGCTGTATCGCATACAGCTCCTGATGTTTTTCATATAATTTCTAATATTTGGTATGGAATGGTTTGGCCACCAAGGGACGTAAGTTTATTTCTGCTTCTTATGTATTTACAGCAAAATCCGAGCTCCTGAAAACTCGACTGAAAACAGTTTTTCCTGGACCGATACTGCTCACATCGAAAAACCTTTTGAGAATACTTTCTTCTTAAAATAATGCATGTTTTCCCAGCCAGGGGGCGTAGATGCATATCTTATATTCTTCGATGTATCTGCTTCTAAGAGTCCGTTTTGAAAAATTCTTCCTTTGTTGGAGAGCATTTTCGCTGCGAAATGTTCGTCATATAATTTCAAATTTTTCTTAACGCACAAGTCTTCCACCAGAGGGCCTAAGTTCACGATTCCGTTTACAGCAATATCTGCGGGATCAAAAACCCGATTGAAAAACTTCTTCCTTCCTTCAGATACTACTGATTTCCACGCCGGTTCCATTGCCTTTGAATAGCTTTGATTAACACCCAAAAATTCGGTGTCATTTTTCTTGTTCTTAATTCTTACAAACACATGAGTTAAAAGCTTAAGACACTTAGATTTTGTCTTGGATTTTCTAACGATTTAGCGTTGTATATTTTTCTTAGTGCATCTTTTTAGTTACAAGGTGAAGCCACAGCGGACTTCGACCGTTAATTAAATTGGAAAATGTGGATGGATTGTAGTGAAAAAACTGAAACTGTCTCGTCGACCCTGCTGTATACAGCAACATGAAATCTTTACCCTTGGTGAGTCACTGCTTTGACATCTGTCTCCCCCCAGCATCTGTTTCTGACCAAGTGGAAATCATACGAGACAAAGGTAAAACTATTTTATAAACCTCCCTTTCTCTCTACCTATCTATCTATTACTAGCCCAGGCATGCCTCGTGGGCCCTTGGTCATGGTGAGCCTCTATAGACCCCATGTTAATCGGGCCCTCATGATGAACGTTTAGTGTAACGAAGGCTACTGCTTCCTGTGACCGCAGTGAAAACAATGAGCACAAAGTGTGTATGTTTCCTTTTTCGAAACATTCGTATTTTTACTTGTCACTGAGGTAAGTGATTACAGAATTGTATGCATTCTGAACGAAAACAATTATAATTTGACATTACACTATGAAGCCTTTTTTTTTCTACTGACACTTCGCATTTTAAGAACCGATTAATGATACAACGTGTAGTTAAATACATTTAAGATATTTTTGCATTTAATGGAATTTCCTCTGCGGCATTTATTTTTTTTCGCACAGTATGGCCTCTACGCATCGTTGGGCAACACGAGGAGTCAGAAGGGAAAAAGCAAATATCTCATAAAACTTCCAAATCGGGTATCTATCGCCAAACTTATGTAATAATAAAAGAAAATATTTTTCTGTCTGTGACAGCCATAACTTATCGGGAAATCCTGGTAGACATCTTCAAAATTTGAAAGATCGTTTTCTATTGTTGAAGTTGTACCATATGGTTTGAAGTCGAAACCCAAAAACATAGCAACAAAAGAATTAAGCATGCTACGTTTTTCTACAGGTACTGAGAAGTTATGAGCAAGACAGCTGAGAAAGCGTCCGTGATATTGAACTTGTATGCGCTTCTATAGGGGCCGGCATGTAAATTTCCTTCCACGCGCTATTTAGCCGAAGAAAAGCAGTGCCCCTTTTTTGGGCAGTCTTATTTCAACCGTGATCGCAATGTTTGCTGGTGGAGAATGTATTACACTCTCATGATGTATGCAGTGCTTCGCCAACGATCTCAAGTAGGGTAAATTATTTTACCTACGGTTCATAAAGGATTATAGAGGGTATGTTCGTCAAACTCTTAGATTAGTTGCAGTACTTCCGAAAGAGGGAATGCATGCAGGCGGCTGGAACTATGAAACCAGAAGAAACGACAAGGCATTATTTTTCCTAATGGAAAAATGATTAACGTATAAAGGGTAGTGCGAACTTATGACTCATATTTTTTCCGAATCCATGTATTCCAAAGATTTCATTACTGCATTGCTAACGAGATTTATGCACTTAGTAGAAGACGAATGATTTTCGTAAAAGACGAATGATTTTCTCGTAGGTTAGGGGTTCAGAAGGTGTTACTTACAACTTAATCATTTACTGTGGTAAAAATCAGAATATACAGCTGCATGTTATACCGGAAATGCCGGTGAAAATTCAGCTAGTTTGAAAATAGTTAGAAGAGAATGTGCGTCGATCAGTCTTTGTCACGAGGTTATCGGGTGTCTAGCATCCAAGTTTCCATCTTCGCGAAACATTAAGTCTGAGTACGACTGCCAGAAGACGTGGTTGCTGTGCTTGTTCTTACGGCACTAGTTTCTTTCTTCTCATGATCCTAGTGCTCTAAATTATGGTTGGATGATTCCACGTTGACGCAGATACTAATTAGGGTAATTAAACTACCGAGAAAAATGGGATCCTTTAAAATGCCAAGGCCTCAGGAGAACGAATAATTTGCGCACTTTAATTACTTATCTGCTTATTCTGCGTGAAATGTAAGAAAATGATATAGGTAAAAAAATAAAAGAAGCCTTGTTTGCTACTGGCTTTCAAGCAAATCACTTTACACTGAGTTAGAGCGATTGGGAGCAAAAGATCTGTTTACCTTCGAACTGCGGCTGACGAAAAATTCAGTTGTTCCAGACATTTGTAAAACTAATAAAGCTATTGAATGACAATCTAAGAGATTTTTGTTACATATAAAAAATTCTGAGTTAATGTAATGGCAATTGGCTTTCAGCGGCCAGTATTTTGTCAGGAGCTTTCCTACATGACCACCGGCATGACGCAGTTGGTTAAGTCGCTATGCACTATGTGGAATGCTGACGTTTCTAACGGGTGTTTGAACTGCGGTCCTGCTGGCCATCTAGTCTGCAGTTTTTCCAGGGTTTTCGGCAGACTCCCCGTGTTTGGGGACCCGAATGCGTAGATGGTTCCTCTCTGAAGTCCGCCCCGAACGCGCTTTGTCCCTGGATCCCCTTACCCTGGTTGCCTGGGTTTACCAGATGAGTATCGACGCGTTGGTAGTAAAGCAATGTAAGACGAATGAAATCTGATGTCCCATGGCATCGGGCACCTACGGGAATATTACCGATGATTGTTGATGATGATTTCCTACATGACCTCATGGCAGGGGTCGTGTTTATGAGCGCCATGCAGTAGGTTCCCGACCCCTGTCTTTTGGTCTCATCGGAAGCCTTGAAATAACGTCAAAATAAGTAAATGACGTCACAAAACTGGGTTTTTATACAGGGTGTCCCATGTAATACGCAACCGATAGTAAATACAAGAAACACATCAATCGCAGTATTGTAATGTAAGAAACAGGTAGGTAAGTATACTACATGAAGGCATGAATGAATGCATACATACGTGAAATGACGAATATTGACGGTTTTTTCTGGGCGGATATTCATCACGGCTTGTTCAATGTTGACCTTCAGTTGTGTCAGGGTTCGTGGTTTGTTTTCATAAACAGTCTCCTTTAGGTAACCTCGAGTAAAAAATCCGGTGGAGTCAAGTCAGGAGATCTGAGTGGCCATAAGCCACGACCGATGACGGGATCACTGAAACATTCCTTCAAGAAAGCGGTGGTTGCGTGGGCTAATCGTGATGTTGCGCCGTCATGCTGTATCCAACAGTTTCGTTCGTCCACTTCCGATAGTGCAATAAACACTGCATCCAAGGACGTTGGTATCGTTCGGCACTAATGTTGCCCTCAAAGAAGAAAACATCAACAATTCTTTTACGAGACAACGCGCACCAAACACCAATTTTCTGCAGGTGCAACGGCATTTCAAGATACACGTGCGGATTTTCGGCACTCCAAATCCTGATGTTTTGGTTATTAACGCAGCAGTTCAAATGAAACTATGCCTTGTCTCTGAAAAATAACAATTACAGTACATGAATCTGTTCACGCACAAAACGACGGATCCAACAGAAAAATTGTATTATTTTCTCTAGATCGGTGCCAAGAAGCTACTGCAACATATTTTTTTCGATATAGCTGCAAGTTTAACAGCTTTGTGGCTTTATGAGCGGAAGATCTAGGCATACCAATTTTAGCTGATAAGAGCCGCATTGACTTTCGTGGCGAGTTCTACAGTCTATCCCTGATATCTCATACTCTTTTCGCAGCTAATACTTTCATGGTTCTTTTGTGTTCCTCGTTTTTCACAAAACCCTGAATTTCGTCACCACTCTAAATACGGAAGCGTTATTCGGAACTATTCTCACTGGGTAATTACGCTGAAAAGATTGTTGCACTGCAGTTAACCCTTTAACGACCATGATTCTAAAATCTGGTATCACTCTAAATACCATAACGCCTAAAACTTTCTGTTCTTTGTTTAGTAACAACAATGGTGACTGACGGACTGACGGTGACTCCTGCTGATCCCTCATAGGTCGTGCAAATTTAAAGAACACGTAAGGGTAGGATATCTGACGCACTCTAGACAGGCGTTTCGGTGGCTGTGGTCGTTTGTACGTACGGAGGCTTTGGGCGTTATGTTCGTTAAAGGGTTAAAGATCGCGGGTTGAAATAAGCCTCAAATACACGTACCTCTTGTAAATAAACCATTTTGACGCTCACATCATGCCAGAAACACTGGTAGCGTCGGGCTGCAGTGATGGGTCTATTGCATTGAAGGGGAATCCGGATGTTGGACAAGTCGATTCCAGCTGGCGGTACGTTGTCCATAATTTCTTACTCGCCGATATCAGATGGATGGGTCGCGTTTTATATGGAACACCCTGTGTTATGATAAAAACAAAAAAAGTCCTAAGTCAAGAAAAGTCACAGAACACTTTGGGCGTAAATTTATTTAAGGAAACACCTTGAGTGTTTTATACATGGACACACGCACACACACTTTATTCATCTTAAAATTACATAAAAAGGCGGAATAATACCAATCCCCCGCCCCCAAATACTCAATTTTTTATATCAAGAGTTCACCCTATTAAAAACAGACATAGAAATTCCAGTGTTTAAAGAACGCCATATTTGCACACTGATTTTGAATTTTCTCAAAACAGCAGGAGGTACCACATAAATGTCTTTCTGAATCATCGAATGAGGAAGTAGCTTAATCAGACTCTCTTCAATGAAGACTCCATATAACTTTCTGAGGACTGTTGTATTCACACTATTAGTAGCTAACATTACGCAAACTTCTGTTCTTCACGTTATTAAGGACTTGTTGAGAGAAGCTCAATTATACAGTCATACTAAAATATTATCTTACAAATTAAAACTGAATAACAGATATTTCAGGAGTTCAGCATGTTCAAAGTTCCTACCTTGTCGGTATGTTGTCTTGGAAGGTTATATTGTTGTTATCATTTGCTTCCGGAAATCGTTCTTTCCCCTCTTCGCAACTACTTAGTGGTTCATAAGTAGAACTTACGCTGATTGTTATGCCATTAGTCCATCGCTCTTCTTTACTCGCATAACAGTTTTGAGATCCGTTGTCAACATAATACCAACCCCATTTCTTCCTCACCGAGCAAGAGCACTGACCGCACTTTAGCAAAGCTTGTAGACAGCACCAAGTTCTAGGATTTTATTATACTTCCATCTTGTTTCTAGAAAAGAAGAAATTTGTAATCTTCTTCTTTGCCAACAAGCCAACCACTTCTGCTACTCTAAGCTTTCCTGAATGTCTTTGAATTCGTTGTCTAATCTCACCAGTTCTTGATGAGTGAGATAGCTCTTGCACATTTTCTACATTGATAAGTCCATGTGTCTGCGAGTTACTTTTCTATTCTGCTGTGGAACCGATGAAGTGTTGCAAATACACTGAGGAAGAAAAAAATCCCAACACCACGAAAAAATAGTTGTAGAGGAATGAAATGGCGGCAATACATTTGTATAGGTAACATATTTAATCGATTAAGGTTTCAAGATCATAGCTTATTGTAAGCGCGAGAAGAGCCATTTTAAATGTGAAATTCTGGTGCATTAATAACCGGTGTAACCGCCAGAATGTTGAATACAAGCACGCAAACGTTCATGCATTTTGTCGTACAGCTGCTGGATGTCAGTTTGTGGGATGGAGTTCCATGCCTGTTGCACTTGGTCGGTCAATACAGGGACGGTTAATGCTGGTTGGGGGTGACGCTGGAGTTGTCGTCCAATGATGTCCCATACGTGCTCGATTGGTGAAACATCTGGTTATCTAGAAGGCCACGGCAACATGTCGAAACTCTGTAGAGCATGTTGGGTTACAACAGCGGTATGCGGGCGAGCGTTATCCTGTTGGAAAACACCCCCTGGAATGCTGTTCATGAATGGCAGCACAACAGGTTGAATCACCAGACCGACGTACAACTGTGCCGTCAGGGTGCGTGGGATAACCACGAGAGTGCTCCTGCTGTCATAGGAAGTTGCTCCCCAGACCATAACTCCAGGTGTAGGTCCAGTGTGTCTCGGCCACAGACAGGTTGGTTGCCGGCGCTCACCTGGCCTTCTTCTAACCAACACACGGCCATCACTGGCACCCAGGCAGAACCGGCTTTCATCAGAAAACACAACAGATCTCCACTCCGTCCTCCAATGAGCTCTAGCTTGACACCACTGACGTCGCAAACGGCAGTAGTTTGGAGTAAGTGGAATGCACGCTACAGGGCGTCTGGCTCGGAGCTGTCCCTCAAGTAACCGATTTGTAACAGTTCGTTGTGTCACTGTGGTGGCAACTGCAGCTCGAATTGCTGCCGCAGACGCGGTGCGATGCGCCACGGCCATACGCCGTACACGGCGGTCTTCCCTGTCAATAGTGCCACGTGGCCGGCCGGAACCCGGTCTTCTTGAAGCAGTACCTTCCCTTGACCATCGCTGCCAACAATCATGCACAGTGGCTACATTCCTGCCAAGTCGTTCTGCAATATTGCGGAAAGAAAATCCACCTTCTCGTAGCCCTATTACACGACCTCGTTCAAACTCCGTGAGCTGTTGATAATGGCTTCTTCGTCTTCTTAAAGGCATTCTTGACTAACATCAACACACTACGTCGAATCTCAACGATAACTAACGCTCACGAACGTTAGAGCGCGTATTTACAGCGAACCTGCTTTGCATGTTCCTAGGGGCGCTACTAGCGCCACACGCATGCGCCGAGCGCGAAATTTGCATGGACGTCATCTTACAGATGTACTCTCACCGTCTACCAACTTTCGTTTATCTAACACAACCCCTTCTTGGTGTTGGGATTTTTTTCCGTCAGTGTATTTGCCACCAGATAGTCTTCCTGTGGTCAACTCTCTCCTTTGTCCAGGCTTGGAAACGACTACGTAGGAACTGCCTTGTCCATACCCAGGCGGAGTGATGACGGTAAGATGGTATTTCATTGTACCTCAGTATTATAGTAATGTAGCTGATGTGTTATAGGTATAATACTCGGTGGTCAGATCTCCTTATGTGGGAACAGGTTGCACCACTTGGAGACAGGTTATAACGAAGTAAATTTCTCCGTCATTTTTGGTCTACGCCGGGATTCGAACCCGGGTCCACTCATTCCGGAATAAGTTGGTCTACCAGTTGAGCTACGCGGACATTTGTTCTGATTCCTATCTGCCTTTATTTCATGTGCGTCCTGCTGGCAGGTACGTCACATCTCCCCCCCCCGAAAGAGGGCCGGGGGCATGGCCCACGGGTCAGCCGTGACCATGAATTGCTGCAACAGACAACCACTGTAGAACGTGCACTTGAGAACTCCCAGTCAATCTGGTGTGTGGAATGCAACGTCACACACATTTATTTTTCGAAGCACTGGAGAAGGGATTCTCTGATTTTTCCTATCTCGCGGTGTGGAAATAACATCACACCAATGCGAGATTTTGAACGGTCGGGTCATCCGGGTAGTTCGGGCGCCATTATAACGAAGTAAATTTCTCCGTCATTTTTATCCGCGCCGGGGTTCGAACCCGGCGTAGACCAAAAATGACGGAGAAATTTACTCTACCAGTTGAGCTACGCGGACATTTCTTCTGATTCCTATCTGCCTTTATGTCATGTGCGTCCTGCTGGCAGGTACGTCACAAGGTTTAGTTAGGATAAGTTGTATTTTTGGCATACGTATTCCACTGGAGAATCAGAAAATATGAGCGGAGCTCAATATTTTCCCGTGGTTCCTCAAATATTCCTTTAATGAGCCACTGACCTGTCCAAAACAGCATGAGGTCCCGCTCATGATTAGCACTATTCATCATTATATATTCAGGGCAAGAAGTTTTCATTTTGCCTTCTTTTCCTCCTTCACACTGCATGAGAATTTGCTGATGAATCTTTGCAAGTACAGAGTGTTGAAAATAAAATGTCATAAGAGTAACTACTGAGATTTTAAATCACAAATTCAGCTACGTCAGCGCTAAGATTTGTACAGCAGCAACGTTATCTTCAGAGAAAATATACTACTCTAAATAACAATTAAACGTGTCCATATATCCGCTATTTGACATAAGTACGGAGTTCGCACGTTCTTCGTCGCTTTATGTGGCTAAAGAATTTTACAAGAAATTTTTATTTAAATTAATGTGTGGTATTCTTTATGCGAGATTTAACCAAAATCGGCGCAATTTTTCTTGAGTTTGTAATCGTAATAAAATTTGGAGCGTGCAGCGAAGAAAGTGTGTGGTGTGATGCGGGTAGATTACTGCAGCATTGTGTTTTAATTGTAGACTAGATATATTCTGGACGAAAGTTGCAATGAGATTTATGTATGTTGAACCTAATGCTACAGTGGTTCAGGTTGTTAAGACTACTGAAGTACCTAGTAGCATAGTAGTGCTATTCTTGGGAAACCAATGAAAATGGTTTTTTGTGAGTAATTGAAGTCTTCTGTCTGCTGGTATTAGGTCGCTTAATTTAGCTTAGTATATATATTGGGTTGATGCATAAGTTCATGCCGTTTTTTTTACCGTACTACAGGAATGAATAACACCAGAAGGGAAAACGGAATCAATCAATTGTGTATTCCCTCCCATTGTTTGCGATGGTGTACCAACGTCTGGATAGGTATGCAATGCTATTCTTGAAAAAAACACGCTGGTTTTGCTGCTGAGAAATCATCAAGGAAATTCTGGAGATCAACATCATTGTTGAACGTTCTGCCACGGAGTGCATTCGACAGAGATCGGAACAGGTGATAGTCTGAGGGGGCGACATCTGGCTAATAGGCCGGATGTGGCATGTCCTGAATGGTCATTTTGGTCATGTTTGCACTGTAAGGGCGTGCGTTATCATGTTGGAGAAGGACACCAAGGCGCCGATGTGACCGTTTCTACTGAACTTCTCCCTCTACGTGGCGGAGTTGCTTACAATAGAGTGCAGCGTTGATGGTTCGATTCCTCGGCAGCATTTTCCAGTGAATAATGCCTACCATGTCCCACCAAACACAGAACATGATCTTCGCAGGATGAAGGTAATGTTTTGGACGTAGTGTGGGCGTCTTGTTTGTGCTTAATCATTCACGCCGATGCCTGAAATTCACATGCAGGCACTACTTTTCATCTCCAGTAAGAGAAAGGGTTTGTGTTGCTGAGAACATTCGCGATAATGGGCGAGCAAGGAACCACATATGGCAACACGATGATTCTTGTTATCCTCGGTGAGAGTGTGAGGCACCCAAGACCCCAATTTCTAGACCTTTCCCATACGTTCCAGATATCGCACCACTGTAGCTTGATCACAATCCATCTCATTGGCCAATTCTCGTGTGGTTTGACGCGGATCCAAATAGATGAGATGGTTCAAACGATCCTCATCAGAATGAGATGGATGACCTGAGCGTGGAGAGTCGTTGAGTTCAAAATTGCCACTTCGGAACCGCTCAAACCATTTGCAGGCTGTCCTTGAAGCAATAGCATCCTCCCCATACACAGCACAAATTTGTGGAGTAGCATCGGCGGCTGTGGATCCCTTGTTAAACTTGTACAGGAGCAGATGTCGGAAATGTTCATTCCTCTCTACTTCACACTCTATACTTCTGTACCTAAAAACAAAAACAAAAAAATCATTTGCCACAATCACACAACGCAATATGATTTAGATACACGATATTACTTACTGGCTACATTTAGATATACAACTGACCATCTTCCCGTCACTACTGACCTAGGAAACACTCGTAAAATAAAACGGCATGAACTCATGCATCAACCCAATAGTTAAGAATTTTGTGTGTTAGCTACTGGAGCTTAGCACAGGAAGATCCATTCCAATGCTACGAGAACAACCGACCGACAGTACGATAGATAACCTTTAAGTGAAGTAGAGGCGTGATTAATCAATAAACATTACAGCATCAAGATTAGCGCCATTCAAAATGAGATAAACCTTGGCAATGAATCTTGAGTTGTTTTGTATAAAGGAATGTACTACACCGAAGAGCCAAAACACTATGACCACCTGCCTAACATGATGTTGTCTACGTGCCGCAGCAACAGCTTTTACCCAACGATTAATGGACGCTATAAGATTCCGAAAGGTGCCTTGCGGTATGTAGTACCAGCACGTTACCAGAAGATCCGTTAACTCTTGCAAGTTACGCAGTTGAGCCGCAGCAGATGGAATTACTGTAAATGTACCAACACAAACCACAGATACTCGATTGGATTGATGTCTGGGGAATTTGGAGACCAGAGCAATACCTGGAAGTCTTCCTCAGGTTCCGCGAACCACTCTCGAACAATTCGGCCACAGTGGCATAGCGCATCATCCTGCTAAAAGAAAGCACTATTCTAGAGGGGAATACAATTATCAAGCTGAAAGAAGGCACTACTAGAGGGTAATAGAATTATCCTGCTGAAAGAGAGCACTACTAGAGGGGAACACAATTATTCTGCTGAAAGAAGGCACTACTAAAGGGGAACACAATTATCCTGCTGAAAGAAGGCACTACTAGAGGGAAATACAATTATCCTGCTGAAAGAAGGCACTACTAGAGGGGAATACAATTATCCTGCTGAAAGAAGGCATTACTAGTGGGGAAGACAATTATTCTGCTGAAAGAAGGCACTACTAGAGGGGCATACCTTTGCCCTGAAAGGATGTACCTGGTCTGCAATGAAGTTAAGGTAAGTGGTAGACTTCACAGTTTCCTTCCTGCACATGAATGACTGGACCCAGGGTTTCCCAGAAGAACATTGCCCAAAGCATTACACTTATACCACCGGCTTGTTTTGGTCCCACGGCGCATCCTAGGACCAACAGTTATCCAGGTAAACGACGCCCACGAACCCGGCCGTCCACATGGTGCAATAGGAAACAGGATCCATCCCATCATAATACCTTCTCCAATCATTCCAGGTTCAGTTTTGATACTCGAGTGCCCATTGTAGGCGCTTTCAACGGTGAACCGACGTTAGTATAGGCACTCGGAGCGACATACGGCTAGGCATCCCCATTTTCAGTAAGGCTCGATCTATTGTGTGTTATGACACACTGCTTCCGTCACCAGCATTTAAATTACCCCTTCTGTTGGCTCGTGCCATACGGGATAACCTTCGTTCACCTGCAGCATCGATGAGTTGTGGTCGGACCACTCCTTCTCTCCTCCGATCACTTTTTGAAGGTGCTAACTACGGCTGACCGTAAGCATCCCACAATCCTTACGGTCTCGGAAATGGTCTGACCCAGTCGTTTGGTCATTACTATTTTTGCTTAAGTCCGCTACCTTTCCCACCTGAAGAAGAACACTGATTAACAGAGCTCAGTACAGGTGTAATTTATATCGTTTCATAACCCTAACACGCGCTATTGACAGGGCCGGATCAAGGCCTTAGTTGGCCTTTAAGCTAAGACACTTGAGTGGGCTCCAAGGCTAAGAAGACATCTGAGTGGACCCCAAAAGAACTTGTGACCGGGAATTATTATTAAGTTTGTTAAAACGCGAAACTGTAGCAATATGCTTGTGATAATTTAATATGCAGTGCATTTTTCAAACTAATAAAATATCTGCAGAGTTTTCATAATAAGTCACAGTATTTTTCATTGCTTTCATAAGAACATGAGTAAAAAAGCTTAAGGTTCCTAGATCTTATCTTGGATATTCTAATGATTTAGCATTGCATACTTTTCTTAGTGCATTTTTCTTGTTATGCAATGTGAAGCCACAGGTGACTTCGTTTATTAACGGCTCCAAGTGCAAATTGGGAATTGTGGGTGGATGGTAATGAAAAAGCTGAAACTGTCTCGCCGACCCTCTGTACACTGCCACATGAAACTGCTAAAACATCTGTTCAGCAGTTCTACATGAACTGCTGAACAGATTTCAAAGCCACTGCTTTGAAATCTGTTTATCTTAAAGTCGCTGTTTCTGACTAAATGGAAATCATACGAGACAAAAGTAAAACTATTTTATAAACTTTTCTCTCTATATCAATCTATCTATTATTTGCCGAGGTATGCCTCCTGGGCCCTTGGTCATGGTGGGCCCCAAGGCTATAGCCCCATATATACCCCCTACTTAACCCGGCCCTGGCTATTGTTTACTACAGTTGCTTAAATTTGCATAAAGGCGCGCTGGTCATAACTAGGGCAGTGATTCTGTCGCGGGGCGAATTTCCACGATTTTTTTCGCGAATTTTAGGGGTTTTTCTGTAATTTCGCGAATATCAAATAAATCCGCGAATTTCAGATTTTTTACCTATTTTTGCCTAATTTCTATTATATTTCTTGATTAGTGTATTTTTCATAATTAAATAATTTTAATACTGCTTTCGTTAGAATTTACGCGAAAAATATACCTCAAAGTAATCCTACTCGAACGTCCAAACCAGAGCTTTAAATCTTCAATTACCTCTGAAGATTGTTCGTTACGAAGATACTCTTTCCGTACAAGCTTGACGGGTAATTCAGGGTCACATGCACTCTGCTGAAGAGTGTACACGTGGTCTTTCGTGATCCCCCCCGCTACTGTAGAATGACCTTCGCGAGTTGCCGGACTAGTAAACCGTAAACCGGATGTCGTCAGTTGTGTTAGTAATTTTAGCTAGGAAAGCAGCTCACAGAAAAGAGTGTTTCACAGACGCTTAGCTTAGAAAATTTGTGCTTCTGTGTGAGTAGTTTATGAAGTTTCGAGATATTGTTTTTTAATTTTGAGAATAAGCCACGTGAGTAAGATGAGTGCATCTGAAAGATGCAAGCAGTACAGCAAGGGAACGTTTCATGTGAACAAAAATCTATTGTTCTGATCGTGTTGCAACATACCACTGGATTTTTCAAGAAAGGACAGTTGTGAAAAACATTCAGAAAGCAAGCTGCATAAAAAAAGGAGTGTCTGAACAGTCAATCAAACATAATGCAGAAATGTGTTGATGAATTAATTGAGAAAAGAACTGCACAAGAACAGCATCGCTCAATGGAACTTTCGAATTTTTTTTTTTTTTTTTTTTGTTTTGTTTGGAGGTTTAACGACCACCGTGAGCAACTCAATGGGCTATAAGCAGTCACCCGTCCGTAATTTAGGGTCACTGGTTCCAGGGAAGGGAGAGAGCCAGTGCCGTAAGAGAAACACAACATCCATGCCTCACTGGGATTCGAACCCGGACCCCGTTCGGACGAATGATCAGAGGCCATCGCTTAGACCACTGCGCCACCGGGGCGGCACTTTCGAAATTAAATGGTGCCTTGCAGCTAACATCCCACTTTCCAAACTGGATAACCCTACATTAAAAAATTACTTGGAAAATTCGTAAAAAGGTATTGGTCTTATTCCAAATGCAAATTAAATGCGGAAATGTTATTTACCGAAAAGATATGATATTCAAAAGCAGCAAGTGAAAGATATTTTAAAATCGGTACCCGGTGTAAGCATCGTAGCAGACGAAACTGATTCTGAAGATAGATGCATTTTCAATATTCTTGCTGTTCCATCAGCTGAACCGAATGTTGAAAGCTGCAATGATGAAACCTTTTTGAATGCAATCTTCCTTGAGGGCATCATTTTGGAATCCGTAAACTTTAAATTAGTCAGCGAGGCAATACTTCAGTGCGTTAATAAGTATGAAATACCTTTTGCTAGTATACCCGCTTTTGTAACAAACAATGCATCTTACATGTCCAAAACGTGGGGAAAGAGCCCGAAAGCCGTATTTTGGAATGATGTTCACGTCACCAGCAATACGCATTTTTTAAATCTTTTGGGCGAAATTGGGCGAAATTCGGCAGAATGAATTTGAAAATGTTAACTCTTTTGTAGTTGCTGTTAAACGTGCCTTCACAGCTTGTCCCTCCCATAAAGGACATTTTCGACTATTTTTGCAAGAGAAGGACAAAATACCTTGCTTACCACCAGTACCTGTGCAGACTAGGTAGAACAGTTGGTTCGATGCCGTGCTTTTTCAGTGCAAACATTTAGAAGACTAAGCAGAGTTTTTTGAAAAAGAAAAAGACAACAGTAGCAGTTGTTTTGTGGATAAAATCATTGGGTATTGTCAAGATAGGGATTTAAAAGAAAATCTGAAGCAGGTTGAGGTTCATGCGCCGTATATTTCCGGACAGCTCATATTTTATTTGAAAAACAGCGAATTTCCGCGCACAAAATGTATAATGAAATGTCAGACATCGCCAACAGTCTTCTTATAGCAAGAGTCAAGACTGCGATCACGTTGCTGCAAAAAGAGCTCTATCCACTTGTTATGAAACATTTAAGCATACTTTTTTTTGAAGATGAAAAGAACCGATTTTGTCAGCCAGCCGCAAATTTCTTCAAAGCATGTAGGGTGTTTGATCCCGATCAGTTTAAGTCCTTGGACCTTTTAGACGACGAAGAAGATTTTTTTTTATTATTATTGGAATTTTAACGACCACCGTGAGCAACTCAATGGGCTATAAGCAGTCGCCGGTCCCTAATTTTGGGTCACTGGTTCCAGGGAAGGGAGAGCGCCAGTGCCGTAAGACAAACACAACATCCATGCCTCACCGGTATTCGAACCCGGACCCCTTACGGATGAATGATCAGAAGCCATCGCTTAGACCACTGGGCCACCGTGGCGGCTGTTTGTTTTCAGCCACATTCCTGTGTTCGAAGATGAGGGCCAACTAAAATGTGAATTTCGTTCATATCAAGCGACTGTAAAAGAATTTCGTGTCAGCAAAGGTGTAACGTATACTCTAGATTCACTTTCCTTTTGATTTTTACTATCTCTGGTTATTTTATTTTACTGTGTAAATTATCTTCTTACTGAACGAGATGTTATTTCTCCCGCTGAATGAGATCTGGCAATCAGTGCAAATCATGACGTGGTGGTAGCCAGTATAAATAGGCGCGTTCAACGATACCAGAGAGAGCTGTTGTTTATGTGCCAGAGAGCTTTTTGTTGATGTGCGTAGGAAGAGCTTCGTTTATGTGAGTAGAGCTACGTTATTTTGTGCCAAGAGCTTCGTTCTATGTGATTAGGTTTTTCTTCATTATTGTGATACGATTAATGTGACTAGTGTGTGTGTGTTGGATGATTCCAGAAGTTTTCCTAATAAAAGCTTTTTAAGTAAGTACGTTTTTCTCAGTTCATAGTACTGTCAGACCTCTGTCTGGCTGTTAGATTTATTTCATTAGTTGCTATTATTAACAACCAGCATAAGACTTTATTCATCTTAATTACTACTACAACATTACTAGCAGTTAAAAGCTTGTTCATTATTATTATTACTACACTACTAGCAGGAAAGTTTATTCATGATATAATTAACAAACAACAAGCATTAGAAGAAGTTGAATTCATTATAAAGGTTTGCTAGACTTCTGGAACTCGAGAAAAGGTCGTTTTCCTAAGCTACATAAGGTCGCCATCCGTTGTCTGTCAGTACCCACAAACAGTGTTGATGCTGAACGATCCTTTTCGAAATTTAAAACCGCGTTACAGGACAACATACACAGCATTAAAGAAGAAAATCTGTGTATGTACAATATAATGTATCAAAATGCCGTCCACTTAAATGGAAATCTTGATCTCGTGTAACGGCGTCGATAACATTGCCAGAATCTGAATGATTTGTAGCCGGGGCTTCCATATTTATCAGAGGCGAAATTCAGTAGCCAATTTTAGAGATAGTGAATTGTAGTCATTTTCTTTCAATTCCCGCCATTTGGATGGGAAGGGCAGCGAACAGGCAAAGTACTTTTTTTTTCCCAAGCGTCGCAGCAGAGGGGTTGTTAGATTTATAGTTTCGTCGATGTGAGAAAAATGAAACTGGACATTATTGCTTTTCTGCTGCCCCAAGGAAAGCGGCGAAGCAAGTAGAGGGCCAATTAAGGAATCTTGCGTTTTCCTGAGAGGAGGCATCTTTGGGTGTGGCTGAGGGAACTCGGGGGCAGAAGGTCGACGAAGCAGGAGATCTTGAGCAGGCGGCAGTATCTTCGGGAAGAAGGGAAGGAGGAAGGAATTGAGGCCGGTGATAGAAGAGACAGAAAAATATCATTAGAGGAAATATGTAGAATGAACGGAGATCAGGACAAGTCTTAAAGACATTCCCCGTAACATCTGAATAAAAGTTTCCCTCACTACAAAATTTAGCCTCAGTCGATTCACTTTTCTATACTTTGTATTGTATTTATCTTCTCCAGTTGGGAGAATTACGGATTAAACCACCGATACCGAACTTACTGCAAGGGAAGCATCAAGCGAACCCTCCACACAGGGCGCTGTAATAGAACTCAGCACCAAGCCCTGTAACAGATTTAGAAATGTAAGTATCAATTTTAAATGGACGTAAATGGACGATGTCATCGCTTGTGCGTTGTTTATAAAATAACGTGGACAGAGTAAATGACATTGTCCATTTACATTATCTCCACGTATTTGATTTATATTAACCATCAATTTTAAAAACTTATAAAGTTATAATGCTTACTTAGTTACGTACTAGTCATTTGTATTACCGCTTCGTAACTTGGTAGACTTTTTTTTTTTTTTTTTTTTTTTGGAAATGTTAGGGTATATCATCGGCCCCGAACTTTTCGCGAAATTTCATAATTTACGCTGCGACAGCCCCGCGAATTTAGCCTTTTTTTTCCCGCGACCGCCCCGCGAATTTTGCATTTTTTCCTGCAATAAAATCACTGCCCTAGTCATAACATTTTTGCTTGACGCGTTTTCTATCGGATTTTGCTTCCTAGCTAGTATTTGCGAATTTTCCTATTCAAGAATACTTATGAATTTTTATGCTAATGATTTCACATGTGCTCATTTATTTTCTGTTCGCTGGAGGTATTTTCATGTAAGATTATTACCAGGGGCTGCATAGTCTCCCGGTAGCCGAGCAGTTACAGAGCTGATCACTTGTTTCCTGAGATTAGATTCGAGTCCCGGATGAGCGGAGAAGACATCTTATAATGCTTCCATCGTTGATTCTACTCCTATCCTTTTTCTTATACCTGTATCCTTCTGTCACACATCACCGATTAACTCTAGTCCTAGATAATCTTAAAAGTAAAAAACTTTTTGAAAAGTTTTGTACTGTGCATGTATTTAGTTTTTGGGCACTGTAATCTGGGAAACGCATAAACACCCGGATGAGATATGGGTGATGTGCTTATCTCCTCCTTGAAACACAGGACCCTAAATTAGGGACGAGCGCTGCTTATAGCCGTTAGAGTTGCTCACCGTAGTCTTTAACATATATCCTCCCCCAGACACACACAAAAGAAAGAGAAAAAAACGGGTAACAGGTTTTTTTAGTGTTCTTCAGAGAGTGACATTAAAGGTTACAATGGCAATTCGACCCCGACAGCATTTTATTCTATTTATTTAGTTTTTAATTTTTATTTACGTATCTATCTGTATTTTTTGTAAGATTTCCAAGTCAGCTGCAATCCGATTGCCGAAAGGAGAAGCTATGTCATTGAAAAATAAAAGATGCATTTCTTCGTTATATGTTGTCTCCGGTTTCTTTTCTTATGAAAACTCGTCTATCTCTCTCTTGCTACGCCGTGAAATTCCCCCAAGGGATAATCGGATGTGGGGGGAAGGGGTTTTGGAAGCATCCCTTGTGCCCTCAGCAGTCCCCCGGGATTCACAAATGGATACCCTAACATCCAACGTAGTCAGGAAGGCTTCGGGATCAAAATCCACAGTCATTAGCTGTTGGCTTCGAAAACTTTCTAAAGAGGGCATTAAAGTTTCATTCTGGTAGCTACAAGGGTCTTCAATAATTCACTGCTCCGGATGCGGAGGATTCTTTTTCCCGCTCATTCGGTAATCCGTTTTGAAATCATATCATGCGAAACTATGACACGGGTAACTACCACTCACTTGGCTATTTTTTTCTTTCAGTGATACAGTTCTGACTTCACTAGAAAAACAATAGACTCGCACATAGCAAACATGTTGAATGGTATAAATTTAACTTATCTGGCGCCTGCTGCAAGAAAATACGAAATGCATTCGAAAGGGAGAAAAAAACAACAACTATGAAAATATAATTATACATACCCGGAAGAAGCAAATTATTAGGAACACCCAATAGCAATCAGGCACGTGACAGCCTCACTTACGTACGCAACAATGGCGCTTTAGAAATAGCTCACTAAAAAAAGGACTGAGACATATGCGAGACGTATATAATGGCAAAAAACAAAAAAACAAACAAAAAAACTCGTGATTTAAGCGACTTCGAAAGAGTCGCGATAGCGGGCACTAGGGGAACAGGTGCAAGCCTATCGGAAACGCCATGTCTTTTCGGCTACTGTTAAAACACAAGTTTATCTGTAACGGAGATCGAATACGCACCCTTGCACGCCGGAGTAAGTTGCTCTCCCAACTAAGCTACACAGACGGAATATATCGCGGCAGATTTGTTGTCTTGACACGTCCTTTACCTCTGTAGTACGTCATCATCTCCCTCTTAATTTTTTATTTTTTTTTTTTGAAGCAAAGAACGAATTTTCATTAATTCCAGATGATGTGTGGAACAAACATCACACATTTTTGGAAGAACCCAACGGCCAGTACATCCAATTTTACGTTCGGGCGTCAATATGAAAACACATATTTGTAAGTGACAAAAATCGAACCCCCCCTCACTCCGGAGCACGTTGCTCTCCCAACTAAGCTTCACGGACGGTATGTACCGCTGCAGATTTGTCATCTTGACAAGTGATTCACCTCTGTAGTGCGTCACAGGGTGTGGTGGGTTTTTTTTTAAATCAATTGCACTGTTTTTTAGTCGTTGAAACAGTTGTTGTCATAGACTTAACTAGTGTGTTTAGCTAACTCGTTGAAGTGCCATGAATTAGTGATACTTACCTAGTAACGCGTTGGGCCACCTCTTGTCCAAATGACGGTGGCCACGCGACGAGACATAGACTCCACGAGCTTACGAAAATGTTCTGCAAGTATCGCCAGCCATGCCTGCTTCAAAGGGGCCCATAATTCACTCAGGTTCGTAGACGATGGGACACGTGCCCGAAAACCTGTTCAACGGTATACCAAAGATGTTGGATGGGGTTTAAATCTCGGCTTCTAGGTGGCCACTGAAGCCTTTCATATTCACTACAATGCTCTTGCAACCATGCATTAGCCAGGAGGAACCTGTGGGATGGGCAATTATCTTGATGGAATACGCCATTGCTACTGGGATGTATGCTGGATATGAATGGGTGAAAATGGTCCGCTAGGATGTCCACATATTTCTGTGCTCTCAAAGTCAACTGTAAACATTCCAAAGGTCCTAAAGCATTCCACATGAAGACATCTCAGACCATCACCGAGCCACTACCAGTCTGTACTGTTCCAACTTGGCATGAAAGGTCCATGGCTTCACGAGGATGACACCAGATACGCAAGGATGTCCACATATTTGAGGGCCCTCAAGTCGACTGTAAACGTTCCAAAGGTTCCAAAGCATTCCAGATGAATACACCTCAGACCATCACTGAGCCACCACCAGTCTGTACTGCTCCAACTTGGCATGAAGATGCGGATCTGGCTTCATGAAAATGAAGATTGCGGATCTAGCTTCATGAGAATGACGCCAGATCCGCAAGGATGTCCACATATTTGAGGGCCCTCAAAGTCAACTGTAAACCTTCCAAAGCATTCCAGATGAAGACATATCAGTCCATGACTGAGCCACACCACCAGTCTGTACTGTTCCAACTTGACATGAAGGGTCCATGGCTTCATGAGAATGACGCCAGATCCGCAAGGATGCCCACATATTTGAGGGCCCTCAAAGTCAACTGTAAACGTTCCAAAGGTCCCAAACCATTCCAGATGAAGACATCTCAGACCATGAATGAGCCACACCACCAGTCTGTACTGTTCCAACTTGACATGAAGGGTCCATGGCTTCATGAGGATGACGCCAGATCCGCAAGGATGCCCGCATATTTGAGGGCCCTCGAAGTCAACTGTAAACGTTCCAAAAGTCCCAAACCATTCCAGATGAAGACATCTCAGACCATGAATGAGCCACACCACCAGTCTGTACTGTTCCAACTTGACATAAAGGGTCCATGGCTTTATGAGGATGACACCAGATCCGCAAGGATGCCCACATATTTGAGGGCCCTCAAAGTCAACTGTAAACGTTCCAAAGGTCCCAAACCATTCCAGATGAAAACATCTCAGACCATGAATGAGCCACACCAGCAGTCTGTACTGTTCCAACTTGACATAAAGGGTCCATGGCTTTATGAGGATGACACCAGATCCGCAAGGATGCCCACATATTTGAGGGCCCTCAAAGTCAACTGTAAACGTTCCAAAGGTCCCAAACCATTCCAGATGAAGACATCTCAGACCATGAATGAGCCACACCACCAGTCTGTACTGTTCCAACTTGACATGAAGGGTCCATGGCTTCATGAGGATGACGCCAGATCCGCAAGGATGCCCACATATTTGAGGGCCCTCAAAGTCAACTGTAAACGTTCCAAAGGTCCCAAACCATTCCAGATGAAAACATCTCAGACCATGAATGAGCCACACCACCAGTCTGTACTGTTCCAACTTGACATAAAGGGTCCATGGCTTTATGAGGATGACACCAGATCCGCAAGGATGCCCACATATTTGAGGGCCCTCAAAGTCAACTGTAAACGTTCCAAAGGTCCCAAACCATTCCAGATGAAGACATCTCAGACCATGAATGAGCCACACCACCAGTCTGTACTGTTCCAACTTGACATAAAGGGTCCATGGCTTTATGAGGATGACACCAGATCCGCAAGGATGCCCACATATTTGAGGGCCCTCAAAGTCAACTGTAAACGTTCCAAAGGTCCCAAACCATTCCAGATGAAGACATCTCAGACCATGAATGAGCCACACCACCAGTCTGTACTGTTCCAACTTGACATAAAGGGTCCATGGCTTTATGAGGATGACACCAGATCCGCAAGGATGCCCACATATTTGAGGGCCCTCAAAGTCAACTGTAAACGTTCCAAAGGTCCCAAACCATTCCAGATGAAGACATCTCAGACCATGAATGAGCCACACCACCAGTCTGTACTGTTCCAACTTGACATGAAGGGTCCATGGCTTCATGAGGATGACGCCAGATCCGCAAGGATGCCCACATATTTGAGGGCCCTCAAAGTCAACTGTAAACGTTCCAAAAGGTCCCAAACCATTCCAGATGAAGACATCTCAGACCATGAATGAGCCACACCACCAGTCTGTACTGTTCCAACTTGACATAAAGGGTCCATGGCTTTATGAGGATGACACCAGATCCGCAAGGATGCCCACATATTTGAGGGCCCTCAAAGTCAACTGTAAACGTTCCAAAGGTCCCAAACCATTCCAGATGAAGACATCTCAGACCATGAATGAGCCACACCACCAGTCTGTACTGTTCCAACTTGACATGAAGGGTCCATGGCTTTATGAGGATGACACCAGATCCGCAAGGATGCCCACATATTTGAGGGCCCTCAAAGTCAACTGTAAACGTTCCAAAGGTCCCAAACCATTCCAGATGAAGACATCTCAGACCATGAATGAGCCACACCACCAGTCTGTACTGTTCCAACTTGACATAAAGGGTCCATGGCTTTATGAGGATGACACCAGATCCGCAAGGATGCCCACATATTTGAGGGCCCTCAAAGTCAACTGTAAACGTTCCAAAGGTCCCAAACCATTCCAGATGAAAACATCTCAGACCATGAATGAGCCACACCACCAGTCTGTACTGTTCCAACTTGACATGAAGGGTCCATGGCTTCATGAGGATGACGCCAGATCCGCAAGGATGCCCACATATTTGAGGGCCCTCAAAGTCAACTGTAAACGTTCCAAAGGTCCCAAACCATTCCAGATGAAGACATCTCAGACCATGAATGAGCCACACCACCAGTCTGTACTGTTCCAACTTGACATGAAGGGTCCATGGCTTCATGAGGATGACGCCAGATCCGCAAGGATGCCCGCATATTTGAGGGCCCTCGAAGTCAACTGTAAACGTTCCAAAAGTCCCAAACCATTCCAGATGAAGACATCTCAGACCATGAATGAGCCACACCACCAGTCTGTACTGTTCCAACTTGACATAAAGGGTCCATGGCTTTATGAGGATGACACCAGATCCGCAAGGATGCCCACATATTTGAGGGCCCTCAAAGTCAACTGTAAACGTTCCAAAGGTCCCAAACCATTCCAGATGAAGACATCTCAGACCATGAATGAGCCACACCACCAGTCTGTACTGTTCCAACTTGACATGAAGGGTCCATGGCTTTATGAGGATGACGCCAGATCCGCAAGGATGCCCACATATTTGAGGGCCCTCAAAGTCAACTGTAAACGTTCCAAAGGTCCCAAACCATTCCAGATGAAAACATCTCAGACCATGAATGAGCCACACCAGCAGTCTGTACTGTTACAACTTGACATGAAGGGTCCATGGCTTCATGAGGATGACGCCAGATCCGCAAGGATGCCCACATATTTTAGGGCCCTCAAAGTCAACTGTAAACGTTCCAAAGGTCCCAAACCATTACAGATGAAGACATCTCAGACCATGAATGAGCCACACCACCAGTCTGTACTGTTCCAACTTGACATGAAGGGTCCATGGCTTTATGAGGATGACGCGAGATCCGCAAGGATGCCCACATATTTGAGAGCCCTCAAAGTCAACTGTAAACGTTCCAAAGGTCCCAAACGATTCCAGATGAAGACATCTCAGACCATAACTGAGACTCACTACCAGTCTGTACTCTTTCAACTTGACATGAAGGGTCCATGGCTTTATGAGGATGACGCCAGATCTGCACACATCCTTCGGCTCGATGCAGTTTAAATCTGAATTCATCATTTCAGGCTATCTTCTTCCAGTCCTTTGTGGTCCAGGGTCGGTGTCTTTTTTGCCCAGGAAAAGCGTTTACCCTGGTGTCGTACCCTTAGGAGTTGTACTGTTAGGGGTCGACAGCTCCCTAACCATAGATGTTTAAGAGCACTTTTCAATGTATTTGCACCTGATGTGACTTGATCACAGTTCAGATCGGTGATGGTCTGTGATATTGTCATGTGCCTATCATTTCGAACAGTGCAGCCCAAACGGCGTAGACCACGAGCTGTCAAGGCTGGTACACCTCTGCAATTCATTCGGGAGCTTTTCCTTCCCCCGGAATCTGAGGACGCTATGGGCAATGGCTGCATTTTACCGGAGTTTCGGCTTGCTATGCACGATAATACTGGATTAGCAGCCAAGCATTTGCATAACTTCTGCCAACTCTACTTCAATGGCTTTTCAGTCTATATTACACTAGAAATAACTAAGTGAAAAAACGGCCAGAGTGAAAAGAAGAAGCAAAATTTACGTAAAATAAGCTAGTTGTTTATTTTCTACAAAGTGGTAACGCATAAGTCACCAATACACTTTATGGACTATTCTCAGGTCGTAATTCATCAAATGACTCTTGATAGCAAACGATATATAAGCGTAAAATTCTCCGCTGTATAATTACTACGCATTATTAATCTATTCACATGCAAGCTTTATCTCTCCGTTACTCCACTATTCCACACATATCACATTCGACGTACATTTTATTATCTTATGAATCACTGGCAGCATTACCAAACGCACAAGCTGTTTTCGGAAGTAATGTGCCTTTCAGTAAGAAAATTAACCTAGAGGTAATAACATTTACATAAGAAAACAGAAACTCAAAAGGAAGGTTAAATTAAAGATATGCGTTAGAAAGGCGAAATATCTGTTGCATTTGCCCCGATATCTCTGCTTCTAAAGGTCCGATTTGAACAGTTCTTTTATCATCGGATAAAGTTCATCGTGAAAAATACTATGAATAAGTTTTAAACTTTTTAAAACGAATAATTTTACCTCTGGCGCCGTAAATACGTATTCTGTTTTCAACATTTTGTAGTCATATCTATGCCAAACGGAATAAAAAAGAAAAAAAAATTTGGTCAGATATCTCTCACTGCGGAAAATATTTCCTGCTTATTTCCTGATAAAAATAATACACAGTTTTCCCACCGGAGGGAGTAAATGCGTAGTTTAGTTCTCGCGATATCTCTGCTTCCAAAGTCCAATTTGATTTTTTTTCATTGGATAGCGTTCATGCTGAAATATACTGTGCCTATAGTTACTAAATTTTCGAAACGCACAACTTCTGACGATAGTGCAGGAAGGCATATTTCTGTTTGTAATATGTTTGCAGCCACATCTACGCGTCTTAAAGTCTGATTGAAAAACAAATCTTTTTTGGTCAATTATTCATCAGTAGGGAAAACATTTTATACACAACTTTTTCCTCAAAATAAACAGTTTTCCCCTCAAGCGGATGAAAATGTATATTTTAATTTTCTCAACATCTCTGCTGAAGTTCGATGCGGTGGCGCAGTGGTCTAAGCGATGGCCTCTGATCATTCGTCCGAACGGGGTACGGGTTCGAATCCCGGTGAGGCATGGATGTTTTGTTTGTCTTACGGCACTGGCTCTCTCCCTTCCCTGGAACCAGTGACCCTAAATTAGGGACGGGTGACTGCTTATAGCCCATTGAGTTGCTCACGGTGGTCGTTAAACCTCCAAGCAAAAAAAAAAAAAAAGTTCGATGTAAAAAATCCTTTGCATAATACATCGGATACCATTCATTTTGGGGTACATTTTGCACATATTTTTGAATATTTCTCGGTGCACAGTTCTGACACTCTATGAAGTAAGTGTGAATTCCTTTTTGCAATTGTATCTCCATTACTGAAAGACTAACTTAGAAAATTCTGACTTATTTGTATGCGCTATTTACCCGCTTGGGACGCATGTGTGTAAACACTTTTTGGCTCTATCTATTTCTAACAGTTGTATTTCAAAAATTCCTTCTCATTGCATAAACCCCCGCATGAAAAATATTTTACTTATGCTTCCTACTTTCGCATGATTTACAGTTCTGCCAGGGAGAGCAAGACTTTCCACACACACACACACACAAAAAGAAGAAGCTTTTTGCCTCTTTACTTCCAAAAAATACAAATAAATAAAAAGCATACAGTTTTCCCCTAGGTGAATAACATCGTGTAGGTTTCCATCCATACCACTTTTTTTTTTTTTTTTTTTAACGACCGTCGTGAGCAACTCAATGGGCTATAAGCAGTCGCCCGTCCCTAAATTAAGGCCACTGGTTTCAGGGAAGGGAGAGAGCCTTGGCCGTAAGACAAACACAGCATCCATGCCTCACCAGGAATCGAACCCGGACCGCCTTCGGACGAATGATCAGAAGCCATCGCTTAGACCACTACGCCACCGGGGTGGCATACCTCTTCTAGTTGTTTAATTTGAAGTTACTTTTTCTTCGGATATTTTCTTGTGTGAGGAAACATTTGCATTGGTGAACACACAAGAACACTTCTGCCACTAGTGGGTGGAAGTAGTTTTTTTCTGTTTGCAAATATTTTACTGATTTTAGGAATCCCGTTGGAAAAAAACATTTTGTAACTGGCAGAGGCCTAGGCATTTCTGCGCCCGGGGCAAACCACAAATATTGCGCCCCCCCAACACTACCGAAGTCGTTAAGAAAAAACACCTTTAGCGCTTTTTGATTGAAATATTATAATCATGCTTGTTGCATGAGTTTTTAGGACAGTAACACTGGTCTTATGTGCTGATTATACGCACAAATTTGCATTATTTAGTATCCAACGGCATATGCAATTACAATTTTTCAAAATAACTAACTGGCCACTGGAAGTTGCTTCTCACGTTTCGCTTCATTCTGAAATTTATGCTATCTTTTATTATCACATTCTCTTGGAGTTAATTGATAACAAATAATCATTAATGTTGTGCAATAGATCTTAAGAACTGGCTTGTTTTCCTTTCAACGGACCAGAGGAAGAACTTTGCGAAGTTACCGCAGCCCTCATTGCCATTTTCATTGTAGTACAACAACCTAACGCTTAAATATTTTTATTGTGGAATGATAAAGTAAACAGGGTATTATGAAGCTGGGTGTCATTTCTTATCCGAAACGGGAACGTCCGAACTGCTTCGGAGTTCGGACCTTCGGTACTACATTAAATGGACCGAATGCAGCTTGTTGTAGAGCAGTAATGATCGAATTGCCCCCAGAGAAGCTTCAGAAATATGAACGCCATCCTCATCTTGCAACGTACGAACAACCGCGCTTCATTTCTGAATGTGACCAAATTACACCTCCTGCACATTTTGAGGAACAAAGTGCGAATTTTAGCTGCTAAGCTACCGAAAGTGACAAATATTATAGGCACATGTTGTAAATGGACAAACGAAAAAGTATGGCGACAAAAGATGTACCAAAAACTGGTGCAAAAGTTTCAATTACAATTTTAATCTGCGCATTGATTTTTGGTAAAGAATACTTTGGCCACCAGGGGGCATAAGTGTTAATTTTTGCTTCTGATGTATTTGCCATAAAATCTGAGCTTCTAAAATCTCGATTAAAAAAATTCTTTCGTGGTAAGATGCCACTCACGTCAATAAACCTTTTTGAAATATTTTCTTCTTAAAATATTGTATGTTTTCTCCGCCAGGGGGCGAAGATATATATCTTATTTTTGTCAATATCTCTGCTTTTAATGGTCCGATTTAAAAAAAAATCTTTCTTTATTGCATAGAGTTTCAGGTGTGACATGTTTTTCATATAATTTCAAAATTTTCAAGTAATTCATAGACTTTCCGTTAGGGGGCGTAAAGGTAAATGGAGTTTTCCCCGATATCTCTGCTTCTAAAACTCAGATTTAAAAAATTCTCTCTGTTCCGGATACAGCTTCTGATGGGAAACCCTTTGCATATAATTTCTAATTATGGTAAAACTCAGTTTGGCCACTAGGGGCCGTAAGTCTTAATTTCTGCTTTTGATGTATTTGCAGCAAAATCTAAGCTTCTAGAATCTCGAATGAAAATAATTCGTTTGTGGACCGATACTACTCACGTCAAGAAATCTTTTAGGGATATTTTTTCTTAAAATACTTCATGGTTTCTACGCCAGGGGCGTAGATGTATATCTTATTTTTGTCTCAATATCTCTAATTCTAGGAGTGCAATTTGAAAAATTTCTTCTTTGTTATATATTGTTTGCATTGCGAAATATTTTTCATATAAATCCAAAATTTTCAAGTAAATCACAGACTTTCCGCTAGGGGGCACAAAGGTAGATTGCGTTTTCTGCGTTATTTCTGCTTCTAAAACTCCGATTTGAAAAATTCTTTGTGTAGCGGATACACCTCCTTATCGGAAATCTTTTGCATATAATTTCTAACTTTTGGCTAAAAATGGTTTGGCCACCAGGGGGAATAAGTGGTAATTTCTACTTCTGATGTATTTGCAGCAAAATCTGAGCTCCTGAATACTCGACTGAAAATTGGTTTTCTTGGACCGATATCGCTCACATAGAAAGACTTTCGAGAATACTTTCTTCCTAAAATAATGCATGGTTTTCCCTATAGATGTCCATATCTCTGCTTCGAAGAGTCCGATTTGGAAAATTCTTTCTTTGTTGGAGAGCATTTCCGCTGCAAAATGTTTCTCATATAAATTCAGATTTTTCTTAACGGACAAGTCTGCAACCAGTGGATTCCATTTACAGCAATATTTGCTGGATTAAAAACCCGACTGAAAAACTTCTTTCTTCCGTCAGATACTATTGTTTTCCATACCGGTTCCATTGACTTTGAATAGTTTTGATAAATTTAATTTGCGTCAGAACGGATTCAAAAGACGTGATCATTACATCTGAAAATTCGGTGTCATCTTTCTTTTTTAAATAATACACAGTTTGTCCGCTAAGAGGCGCAAATGCAGTTTCTTTTAGCAGATTTCCCATTTTCTAAAAATTCGGTTAGCAACACTTTTTTAATCACGAACAATTTTCAAAAGACGCCATCATTTTACCTCAGAATGCGGTATCATCTTTCTAGTTTTCTAATGAAACCAGCGGTAAGTTCTACAAATTGCGAAAACCGAATTTGATTTCAAACGTTCTTGAGAATTCGATTGACACTTCAAAGTCAGTTTCTGTTCTCTAGTTTCTCTAATAACAGAAATTATTATTTTCTCTTGTAGTTTGTGCAAAGAACTTAGAACAGCTTGTAATATTCATATTTAAAAAAGATATATTTATGGATGTTATTAATGAACAAAAAACAATGTAGAAAAAGTTATTTCTTTAAGACAATTATTCTGTGAGGCAGTCTCACGTCGAATTTCCCACAGAACTGAAAGTTGCACTTTTTCTTTCTCTTTCTATTCTAATCCGATCAGGAAGCGAGCCGCAATAAGGAGAAATCTCGATTAGTGGATTACATAGGAGGAACTGACGGAGAAAATAACTAAAAAGAAGAAAGAAAAGAACAGGGTTAACTCTGAGTTGCCAAAAGCGTTCCCAAGGAAAGTAAGTCATGTGTTTCTATGGAATAGGCCTAATGCGTCAGTTAGGTCAGTGGAGGTCAACAGAATCTTCATTATCTTTTCTTTCTGTGCGTATGGCTCCCCCAGCATCCAAGGAACTTCATCTCCTCCTCCCTTCCCCAACACCCGAAATACAAGAAACAAGAGTGTGGCGAGAAATCGAAAGTATTGGGATTCTGAGGAGGCGAACTGATTAAAGGGTCCAGGCAACAACATTTGCGTTAAGCTGAGTCTTAAGAGGAAACTTAATTACTAGCGGGGGTCTATTAAAAGCGAGATTCCTGGCCCTAGAGGTATGACCGTGGTTAAACGGGGTGGCCGAGGTTTCAGGAGGGAAGAAAACTGTCTGAGGGAAATGCAAGGAATGGGAATTAACCAGCTTGGGAGTTCATAGGAATTCCGAGCACAACCTGAGAATGCAATGATTAGACCGACCAACACCAAGTTGGGCCTGTTGGAATCGTCGACCGACGGGGGCTTTATCAGCTTTGCCTTTTCTCAGGCTTGTGATGAAAGGGGTGAAGAAAGGGCGATAACAATTTCCTAAGTCTTTCCTCAGAATGTTCTCTTGATGTTGTGTGTAGGGAAGGGAAAGGGAGAAGATCGCGTTCTAATCTAATGCCTAAACGTGATGAGGTAAATGCCGCCCAGTAGGTGAATTCTGTTTTGGATATTTAAAGGAAAAATTAACTGTGCGGTAAAGTGACTTCTCGTTTTACTTCCAGGGAGAGAGAAAGTTTGGAGCAAAACTGTTTTATCCTCAAATATGATTGTGAAGCAAGCTGAAAATAATTTTGGAAAGTTTTGTGGAAGAGAAACATATTTGCGGAAGAACATCCATTATATAAAACGGTTGGCACTTATACAGTTAATTGCTTTGTCAGAGTTACAGTAGTACCACGCTTTCACTCATTCAAAGATAGCTTCTTCTGGGATGTGGTATATATCTGTATGCCTCTGTTTTATTCAAATTTTAGAAAACAGAAATCGCTTTCCCGGCGGCCGAGTGTTCAGAGGCGCAGGCTGCTGACTTGCCGCGTCAGCTGAGCTTTTGTTCCAGTCCCAGATGAGCATGGATGGTCCCTTGCCTTGAACCAGCGGCCCTACATTAGGGACGGGCGCCTGATTATAGCCCCCTCAAAGTTGCTCACGCTGGTTGCTACTCCACCCCCCCCCCACCCACCCAAAAAAAAAGAAAAGAAAAAAAGAAAGAACACAATCTGTAAGACAAAGACAGTAATAACTAATTCCAGTTTAAACGTTCTTGAAATGTCGCTAGTAATTGATGATAATTTAAGCGTAGGTTTTTTGTAATTTAACATTTCTCAAATCTTGCAGGAACCCCTATTTGTAATACCAATAATTACACTACCTTTGAATGTATCTGTAAATATAACAAAGAATAATTGCTCATATACATATCAGATTCGCGGATTTGTTGATATGAGAATAAACTCGGGAGAACTGCACCAAACTAAAAGTATTTGGCCCCAAAGATAAACATAGTCTCTTGTTCAAAAAGTAGGAACTGTACACCAAATTATACTCAAAATAGTATAACTATACTAAAAATCAGAAAATTCATGGCGTAGAATAAAAATAAAAATTTCCAAGCTTTCGCACATCAACCAGATGGCTTTCTCAAGGAAGGTAGACAGCTAACTGCAAACTGGATAATAGAACGTTTCAACACTCTGAACGCGATGACTCTACTAGACAATAAATGATTAGGTACAAACGTGATATTTCGAAGAAACGAGGTCACGTTGGTTGGGCACGCGGGTACTATGGTAGAGAAATCAGCATTATTTGAACAATTGATTCCAAATACGTGGCAACTCCAGAGACGCTATCATTGCAAGCCTCGCAGCTGGTCAAGATTTCCAAGGTTTCGCGAATGGCGGTAGATTTGGGTGTGGAGTATGAAGCTAATTTCTTTACATCACTCCATATAGGATCGGCGGACTTGAACTTGACTTCTCATGATAGGGCAGTGGTTATTTTCCCGTCTCTTGCATCCATTTTATGCTCGCTGATTCTAATTTGATCAATCCGATGTAGTATCGCCTGGAGCCGTCCGGATATTTTAGTGAAATGGCATGAACACCTGCCTCATTGAGAAGAGGGGGCTTGTCAATATTTCTCTTAAGCATCGTGTATAAAGATGCCAGAGACCTTATGCCGACACCGAAGTTCATCCTCCTGAGCGCGTTTTTGAGTTGATAGTAAACATTTGGTATGTAGGGAATAGAGCCCAGGTACCGAAGTTGCGGCATAGAAATATTATTAGCACTGCTGGTTCTGGCTTTCTCGATAAAGTTATGCATCTTGTTCGAAGTATATTCACCTCAGTGGCCAATTCGACGATGTTTCTTAGTTCGGATTGTCTAGAACGGACATCGGATGAGACAGTGAAGACTTCTAATTCGAGAACGGAATAAGGCGGTCTTGTAGACATCAGGGCAGAATGAACTGCGGAGCATCAGGTTGGGAACGGAGTTGGGTTCAAATAGACTTCCGTATGAAAGCGGGTGTCATGCGATTTTCTCACTGAGACGTCGAGATAAGGTAAGGTACCATTGTGTTCAAGCTCCTGGTGAAATTGATTGTAGGGTGTATAAAATTTATTTTATCGAGGAAAAACGGGAGAGTCTCCTTTCCGTGTGGCCATATATATAAGCAAGTAAATGGCGCTCCGATGGGATCTTCGCTTTCAGCCGTCCTTGCTGAAGCAATACTTCGCCCCATTGAGCAACATATTATAGCTGAAATTGATACTACCTTTCAAGCTTTAAAACTTGTAGGGGACAGAAGTTTCTTCCGCTTTCAAAATACTGTCTACAGACAGAAGGAGGGACTATCACCTATTCTTGCTGTCCTATTCTTGCTGAAATCTTACCACTAGAATAGGTGATCCCACTATCACCTATTCTTGCTTAAATCTTACTACAGCAACTAGAAAATCACTATCTCAAATCCTGCAGTGTTCAACCATCTTTATACATCAGATATGTTGATGATGTTTTCCACATCTGGCCACACTCAACTGCTGAATTACATGCTTTGTCGTCTAATTTATCACCCATAGTTCCTGGCATAAAGTTTACTATAGAAATAGAAAAAGAAGGGTCACTGCCCTTCCTTGACTTCTTGGTTTCACACTCCCCTAACCATACAAACTTTGAGTTCTCTGTATATCGTAAGCCTACCTCTATCCCGGTTCTGATCCGCTTCAATTCTTGTACACCAACCCCCTATAAGTATTCAGCCCTTAGATTCCTAGTTAATAGAGCCTTTACCCATTCTTTAAATCCCTATTATTGTAATCAGGAATTGATGAAGATTAACGAGATTGCAAAAGTACATGGGTACACCACGGATTGTTTTAAAAAACTTATACAACAATATAAACGGAAGACTTCTATAACCCTCACCAGAAGTGTACCCACAACTACCTACGTGGGAAGTATAACCTATTTGAAACCAGTTGTTACTTTGCTAAAAAACACCTGCAAAAAATATTCTTTGGGTTTTGGTGTCAAGACCCAAAACCTTTTTTTTATGATTAGGCATGATAGAGACACAATACCAACTCTATCCCATTTTGGTGTTTACAGTATCCCACTGATGGACATTAATGGACAAACTGCAAATCTCTGCTATGTGAGTTCGAATTACAGAAGCCTGGGAATCAGATGGGCTGAACATAAATATGCAATTCGTAAAGGAGAAGTTACTTCGATTTTGTCAAGAACTGTCATTGAGGGAGACCTAAAACCGGATTGGGACAATGCAAACTTGCTAACAACAGCCTCGACAAAAGTTCTATGTTATTTACTGAGAGTCTTCACATTATAAAACTGGGACCTAAGTGCTGCAATGAGGATATACCTGCTTATGTTCCTAGTGCCTGGAGAGATCTCATGTTGGAATATCCAAGCGAGGAACCCTCAAAATAATTTAGGTAATGTTTTTAATTGTTTGTAGTGATTGACATTTAATATCTTTTACTCATCACATTTACATATTTGTAATCTTGTGCTCATCTGTGTTACTGTATAAGTCATGTACCGCTTCATAGTGATTTCATTCCTTAGCCTGATGATGCGACCATAGTGGTTCGCGAAAGTGCTCGCTAGAGCTTTTAAACTAACCCTTTTAATTGTAAATAAAGACGTTTTTTAACCTACGTTTTTAGATAATGATTGGGCGGTGTGGTGTTTGTGCTCTATATTAAGACGAATCTGATCGTGCTTTGATAGCCTTAACTACCTTTGACTTGTTGCACGAAAGTACAACTTCTGGTTTTATATTCACCCATATCACCCCAAGACCTACCACCTGGCTACGATATGCAGACGACGTATTTTTCATATGGCTACACGGAAAGGAGACCCTCCTGTTTTTCCTCGATAAAATAAATTTTATACACCTTACAATCAATTTCGCCATGGAGCTTGAACACAATGGTACCTTACCTTATCTCGACGTCTCAGTGAGCAAATCGCACAACAACCGCCTTCATACGGAAGTCTATTATAAACCCACCTCAGTTACCAACCTGATGTTCCGCAGTTCATTCTGCCCTGATGTTTACAAGACCGCCTTATTCCGTTCTCGAGTTAGAAGAGTCTTCACTGTCTCATCCGATGTCCGTTCTAAACAATCTGAACTAAGAAACATCGTCGAATTGGCTACTGAGGCAGGATATACTTCGAACCAGATGCATAACTTTATCGAGAAAGCCAGAACCAGCAGTGCTAATAACATTTCTATGCCGCAACTTCGCTACCTATGGGCTATTCCTTACATACCAAATGTTTCCTATCAACTCAAAAACGCGCTCAGGAGGATGAACTTCGGTGTCGGCATAAGGTCTCCGGCATCTTTATACACGATGCTTAAGAGAAATATTGACAAGCCCCCTCTTATCAATGAGGCAGGTGTTTATGCCATTTCACTAAAATATCCGGACGGCTCCAGGCGATACTACATCGGAATGATCAAATTAGAATCAGCGAACATAAAATGGATACAAGAGACGGGAAAATAACCACTGCCCTATCATGAGAAGTCAAGTTCAAGTCCGCCGATCCTATATGGAGTGATGTAAAGAAATTAACTTCATACTCCACACCCAAATCTACCGCCATTCGCGAAACCTTGGAAATCTTGACCAGCTGCGAGGCTTGCAATGATAGCGTTTCTCTGGAGTTGCCACGTATTTGGAATCAATTGTTCAAATAATGCTGAGTTCTCTACCGTTGTACCGAGTGCCCAACCAACGTGACCTCGTTTCTTCGAAATATCACGTTTGTACCTAATCATTTATTGTCTAGTCAAGTCATCGCGTTCAGAGTGTTGAAACGCTCTATTATCCAGTTTGCAGTTAGCTGTCTACCTTCCTTGAGAAAGCCATCTGGTTGATGTGCGAAAGCTTGGAAAATTTTATCTTTATTCTACCCTATGAATTTTCGGATTTTTAGTATAGTTAATATTATTTTGAATAGTCTCTTGTGCTAAAATAATTAAGGAAAACTGCACTGGGACGCGACTTCGTCTGTCTGTTTCTGCAGATATAATTTTATTATACTACTTTTTTCCACCGACGCAAGGAGGGCGTTGATTGCCTACTTTATGTACTCCCTCGGTTGCAACTCAAAAGTCATAGCGATCAATAAGACGAATTTTTATTTGGGTTTTATTTTTCTGGGGGCCAGATGTTTTCCGTATATTATTCTGGAACATTATACTGAGCAATCTAAGAACTGCAACAAAACAAAACAAACAAACAAAAACGCGTAACAAGCTGTGTAGTCATGAATAACCTCCAGATTCGCTAAAAAGGAATGTCGGTTGCTTCGACTAGCGAATACTGTGATGGTTATATTCAAATTAATCGGAAATTTGACACTTGGTAGTTCTGGGTGGTGTGGTGGTTAGCATTCTCGGACGCTATGTGTGAAACGCCTGTTCGATTCTCGCTCCAGCACGACGAAATTTTTTCAAGTTTTCGGATATTATCTGACTTCACATGCTTGTCATATTTATACCAAAAAACGTATTGTCATCTTCAAAAGCTGTGTAGGTACTTAGTCATCAAACTAAATCTGGCTGTCCCACCACAAACTGTTTTCGTGGTGAAACAAAAAAAAAAAAAAAAAAAAGAGGGTAAGGTCTGAAATAATGTTAGAGCTGGTGAGTTAATCTGATTGAGTCACCGAACAGCAGATGATGCGTTGCACCACTCATTGAAACAATGTACAAGGATGGAGTTGTCAGCTACGCAAATCGAAATACAGAATTTATGAAAGCAAATGATTTCCCCAAATTAATTTCAATTGAATGAACAAATAAATGTACATTCAATAAAAGGAAAAATAATTTTCACAGTCTATTTTCAAACTTTTAAACAACAATAACAACAACAACAAAAAAAGAAATTTTGACCTATGCGGGTTTGTTAACGCTTCACGCGCGGCGCCATTCGTAATCTCGAAGGATAAACAACTTACACTGCCAGAGTTGTGTGATCTGTTATCCACAAATGTCATCTCCTTACATAATTTACTACACAGAAAGTTGATATTTTGTATAGATCACCGTACAGAATTCTGACAGTGTAAGATGTTTACGTTTTGAGATAGCAAATGGCGCCGCGCTTAAAACATTGGCAAACACGCATAGGTAAAAAATTCGACGGTGAAAAAGAAAAAGAAATATTGACCGCTACTTCAAAGTTACTGTTGCACAAAATAAAAATGAAAAAAAAAATTTAAAGGTCTGGAGTTGGATAAAAATTTCGTGCCTACTATTCCCTCTATATGCAATTACCAAACGTAAAAAAAAATCTACTTGAACGAAATAAGAAGAAATCCCACAAAATTCTAAATTTAAACAATTAATGCTAACAATTAAATTGCTCGATTAGAAACAATAACTTGGGAATGTCGATGAAAGCTCAGAAATCTATGCACAAGATACATTTACATCACCCGCTCAGAATAACGACGACAGTAAGCTAACAGCACCAGCCGCGGTGGCGCAGTGGTCTAAGCGATGGCCTCTGATCATTCGTCCGAACGGGGTCCGGGTTCGAATCCCGGTGAGGCATGGATGTTGTGTTTGTCTTACGGCACTGGCTCTCTCCCTTCCCTGGAACCAGTGACCCTAAATTAGGGACGAGCGACTGCTTATAGCCCATTGAGTTGCTCACGGTGGTCGTTAAAAATCCAATAAAAAACAAACAAACAAACAAAAAAAAACAGCACCACAAGACATAAAAAACAACAGAACTACTCACCAACGTGGTAATTCCTAGTTTATGCATAGTTATTCCTTTCATCGCGGAGGCCGTAGAGAGCCCTCTTCACACTGAATCGAGTCAGGCCGTCGTTCAGCGGACTGCTTCTGTCTGGAGTCTAGAAACTGCAGACCATTTTAATACTGTATTTTTAAGGATACCAGCATCTCAGCTCACGTGGTGGAGTAGTTGACAGTCATACATTGTTCAACTCTGTCCAGTGACACTAAACTCACAATGCCTGGATTTCGGGAATTGTTTCACTACACGAAGTGACTTATGCTTCAAAATCCGAAATAGTTTTACATTCTGTGCTCATAAACCTGACCGGTCTCGCTTTTTAATTATCCAAAATAGAAATTGTGCATACGGTTGATATCCATTCCGCCAAATCAGGAACTCTACAGTTCCTGCCCATTTCTTCAGTATGGTTTATGGACAAATTTATTAAAGGTATGGATAAATTTATTAAATTTGTTAAAGGAAGAATTTAAAATCACTGTTACGGCAGGATGTCTTTCAGTATTAGTAAAAATTAAAAAGTATGATTTCGGCGCTTGCAAAATTATGTCCCCATCCCGCGGTTTCTGAAGATTCCGCGGAGGAGGGGAGGGGAGGGGGGCGGTGATTAACGATCCCATGAACATCTAGGGCACAGAGATGGCGAACTTATGGCACCCCGAACAGCACATTGCTAGCAATAGTAAAGAGTGGTCGGATGAAGGCACAGTCGTGCGGGAAATTCCAAGGGTGTGCACAATCAAAGCGATAAAAAAAAGATGAGGTACTTAGATGTGGCCATTGACTAGAACCTATCTGGGCTGCCTCATCTCAAGCAGGTAAAGGACCGATGCGCGTATATTCTAAATATAATAGGTTAAGGCTGTCTTTGAATGAGTGTTAAGGTTCATCTTCAATCCTATATCTGCAATGTAAATTCTTTTCTACACATTTTCTCAAAAAATATTACTTTGTAGTATTTGAAATTTTGAACACATATAAAAACGACCCATTGCTAATATATGCCACAGTTATTATTCCGAAAAATTTGTTAGAATTGTTTTTCAAAATTCAATTTATCTGACTCCAAAGCATTCCAATTTGGCACTAGATGGCGCGATAAGTTAGCATAGAGGTGTTTCTGTCTGGAAGTAACGAAATCTCTTATTTCTGCCTGTTTTTTTGTTCTAATTGTTTGAGCCAAATAGAAATCATTGAATAGGGGCAAAAATGAGATTGTCTTCATCTCATTTATATATATATATATATATATATATATATATATATAGGGATGTAAGGTCAGGTGATGCGTAACATCACAGCCTCTCCTTGACAAATGTCAACCCCGCCTTCTCGTGGTGCATCCTGTTCCCACTAAAGGGGCTCTGGCGACCGCCAATAGCGGTATAACTATACCATCGGGATCAGAGGAAATGCTATCCCACACTCACCAACCCGCTTGGCCAGCGTGGTGAGTTATGGCCAAACACCTCCAAAATGACTCTACAACTTAAATCTTGGCCCTCAGTCTCCGGCAGCTGGAATGTACCTGGCCAAGGCAGCGGCCAGTGCGACATGAAGGCAGAGGGTGCTAAGAATCCCCGGAGGACCGGACTAGGCTGCCATTTGATGCTGACCTTGGCTACCTATAACGGACGCTCCCTATCTTCTGATTCAAGGCTTCTTGAATTGGAAGAGGAACTACAAAGGATCAAGTGGGACATCGTCGGGCTAAGTGAGGTAAGGAGAAAAGGAAGATCTCATTGAACTGAAAAGTGGACATCTCTTCTATTATCGTGGGACAGATACTGGCAGAACTAGTGGTGTTGGATTTATAATAAACAAGAAACTGAAGGATAAAGTGGTAGAAGTTGAAAGTTCCTCTGACAGAGCTGCACGACTCGTTATCCAACTATCGAGTAGATACCAGGCTCAAATTATTCAAACTTATGCACCCACCACAAGTCATCCTGAAGAAGAAATTGAAGAATTTTATGAGGAAATTCGTCATCTAAATAATAAAGGTAAGCAGCACTTGAAGATAATTATGGGAGATTTCAATGCAAAAATAGGGCAACGGCAACAGAATGAAACTTCAGTAGGTAAATTCGGTCACGGCAACAGAAACCAGCGTGGAAATACTCTCGTTGAGTTTGCAGAGGCAGAAGGATTTTTCATCTTGAACTCCTTCTTCAAGAAAAAGCCACACAGGAAATGGACATGGAGACATCCAATTGGGACGACAAGTGAAATTGATTTTATTATGTGTAACAAAAAATTCGTCATCGAAGACTGCAGTGTGCTGAACAAGTTCAACACAGGTAGTGACCATAGATTGGTGAGATGTAAGATGCACCTCAACACTAAACTGGAACGTGGCAAGCTCATAAGACAAACAAAATGTATTGACATAACCAACCTTAAAAAACACCATAATACTTTCAAGTTGGAACTGAAGAACAGATTCTCTGCTTTAGGCCTAACATCGGAAGAAGTGGACATCTCTGAAGTTAACAGAAAAGTAACCAAAGCTCTAATGGAAACAGCAACAAAATTAGCTGGGTCTAAGAACAAGTTGCATGTGAACAAATTATCAGGAAAAACCAAAATGTTGATGCAAAAAAGAAGAGAGATGAGGACAACTAAAGAAGATGTGACTTCCAAAGTGGAATATATAGAGCTATGCAAGACAACACGAAAAAGTATCACTGAAGACGTAAGGAAATTCAACTGTGAGCTAGTGAGGAAAGCAATTGAAAACAACCAAAGCCTTAAGATAGCAAAGGGACATCTCAGTAAGGGAAGAAAACAGATTATGGCTCTGAAAAAAGAAGATGGTTCTATAACAAGAAATAGAGGCAGAAATTTTGACAAGAGTGAAAGATTTCTACTCCAAATTATATGAAAGGGATGATACATGTACTCCAGACATCATGAAAGGTACCAGAGTTCTTCCAGTCCTCCCAGCAGAAGTTGCTCATGCAATCAAGAACATGAAGCGGGGGAAAGCTCCAGGAGAAGATGGAATTACTATAGACATCATACAAGAAGCAAGTGGAGAAATTGAAACAGTACTCGCCCAAATTTTCACTCGATGCCTTAATGAAGGGAAGATTCCTGAGGATTGGAACAACGCTACAATGATCCTGCTACATAAAAAAGGTGACATTGAGGATCTCAGGAACTACAGACCTATCAGCCTCCTATCAGTGGTTTATAAAATCTTCACTAAAGTTCTTTCACACCGCTTGAAGGTAACACTGGACATGGCTCAACCGAGAGAACAAGCTGGATTCAGGAGTGGCTACAGCACAATAGATCATATCCACGTACTGAGAGAACTAATTGAAAGAGCGAGGGAATATGAACTTCCATTGTGCATGGCTTTTATCGATTATGAAAAAGCCTTTGATTCGGTGAAACCATCAGCAGTTACCACGGCTCTGAAATCCTGCGGTATTGAAGATGCATACATTAATATTATTAATAACATCTATGAAAATGCAAGTGCAAAGATTCGGCTGTTTGAAAATACAACACACATAAAAATTGGAAAGGGAGTGAGACAAGGTGACACCATATCTCCGAAGCTCTTTAATGCCACATTGGAAAATGTCTTTCAATCACTGAACTGGGAAAACAAAGGGATAAAGATTAATGGAGATTATCTAACCCACCTTCGTTTTGCTGATGACGTAGTCATTTTTGCAACTACCCCATCAGAGCTGCAGAGTATGATCCAGGAACTTGCTGACAAGAGTAAAGAAGTGGGATTAAAAATGAACTTTCAGAAGACAAAAGTGATGTTCAATGCTTTTACAAGAAATGAAGATTTATCGATTGATGGAGAAAAACTGGAGATAACTGATACATATGTTTATCTTGGACAGCAGATATCAAGTGAGGGTCACATTGATGAAGAAATTAATCGGCGTACAAAACTTGCCTGGAGAGCTTTTGGAAGAAACAGCATAATTTTCAAGAGCAATATGCCATTATGTCTTAAAAGAAAAGTGTTTAATCAATGCATCCTTCCAGTGCTTACGTATGGTGCAGAGACGTGGACCTTAACTAAAAGAGACATACAAAGGCTGCAGACAACTCAAAGAAGCATGGAGAGGTGCATGCTTGGTATAACCAGGAGAGATAAGAAGAGGAACACGTGGATCCGAAAAATGACGAGAGTGGAAGACATCATGATCAGAGTTAAATCCCTGAAATGGCAATGGGCTGGACATACTGCCAGAAGGACAGACCATAGATGGACAGCCGAAATTTTAGATTGGATTCCAAGGGACAGGAAAAGACCCAGAAAAAGACCACATGGGAGATGGGTGGATGAAATTCGTAAATATGCGGGAGTGACATGGAGGAGACTGGCACAAGACAGACCGTTGTGGAGGAAACTTGGGGAGACCTTCGTCCAGCAGTGGATTGATAATGGTTGACAATGATGATGATGATGATATATATATATATATATATCATCATGTCTTCTATATATAATCTTAAATCATACTGTGCATTCATTTTTTGAAGAGAAAATGTGTGCATTAGCACAGAATCCCTAAATTTGAGATAGAAAATCCGCCTACTTACTGAGCTCCACCACAAATAACGTCATTAATAAACACGCAACAGTGCACATTTTGTCTTTTCATTGTGGAGCCAACGAGATACCGCTTCCATTCTGAATATGGTGAGGTCTGCAGTGATTTGCTGACGCCAACTCCTAGGACAGTCACTCAAGACGTAAAAGCCACGTCCAAGGAGTGATTTTTTGCGCCTTCTATCGCAGAAGATGAACCCTAACACTCATTCAAAGACAGCCTTAAACGGCATGAGTTTGTCGGGCCAAACCCTATCGCTAAAATTCTGACATACGCTTGTGGCGAATGGCGGGCGGACACCGTCAGAATGCGTCAGGGTATCAACCAGATCAGAGGATGACCCTTCTAGGAATCACCGAGTGTTTTCGTAAAACCTTAGCAAGTGCCGTTGGTTTGCGAACCGGTTAATCTAGTAGTGGAAATGGAGGAGATAATGCATTGCTTAAGGGAAGGAAATGATGGCTACCTTCTCGGTTTTCCATACCGAACCACAGACCTAGAACTGGAAAAGCTGGACTGGTTTATCCACCCGGCAAACGATATTTGCCTCACATGGGATAGAGATTTGCCAACGGGAGTGGGGCATTAGTTGTTTACGGACGGCTCAAAGATGAACAATCAGGTTCGAGCAGGAATCTGCACGCAAACGGATGGCAAGGAAACGATCGCAGAATGCGACCGTTTTCCAAGCGGAACTTCTGGCAATAGAAAAGGCACTCACCTGGAACTTACGGAGTAGAAGTGCAAATGAAATTAAAATTTATTTCGACAGTGAGGCAGCGCTAAAGGCTCTGAGTAAATTCCGGTGTAGGGATCCTCTAGGAAGAAGGATAAAATCCCGCTTGAGGGCAGCGAGAGTAGAGAAAGTAACTCTTCTCTGAGTCCGAAGCCATGTCGGAACCAAGGGAAACGAGGGAGCAGATGGATTGGCGAAACAAGCCACAACGAAGGATGTCACCGACGTCTATGTTACAACGCCTCAGCAAACTCTGCGGGCGGCGATGAGACGTGCGGTACTAGATGAACGGCAGAGAAGGTGCGACACGCGAGATGAAGGAAGGAGGTCCCACTACATCTTCCAAAGGGTATCGACTAAACGGTCCCAAACCAAAATGTTCCTAAACCAGGTACTCAGCGGCCAAAGCCTCTGCTCTGAATACCTAGACAGATTTGCCCTAAAGGAACGGGTATACCGTTGCGGAACGCAGACCGCTTGCATGACCCATTTGGCGTTCGAATGCGCTTTTCTTTCAGGTTTTAGGGATGCCCAGATTCCCGGGGCGAAGAGGACCCAGGACGCAGGAGATTTGATCCATCCACGAAGAACGGAAGTGGAATCATCGCGTTGGTGAAGATGATCGGGAAAGAGAAGAGGAGCTCTTCATCAACCCACGAAGGGTGATGGTAACAGGCAAGGAGACCGTGCACTCCGAATCTGAATGAGGATTCTAGAAGGAAAACATTGTAATTACGATCATTATAATACACCATGGTAACATCTTAACCTAGTTTGTAAAGGAAGAAAGGAGTACAAAATCGATGTTGTGTTTGAAGTGTTTGTGTGTTGATATGAATAAAGGGACAAATCGTCCCCCACCGAAAAAGAGAAAAATGTTCGAGGAGCGGACAACTCTCCAAGTAGTAACCAGAATTTTTGGCCAGAGTCCGCACTTCGCATGGCGGTGGTGTGGCTTGGGTCGTTCGGTGGTGGTCCCGCGGAAGTAGCTTCGTGGGTTGGTCTCGGATCCGAGCTCGCGGCTGGTCGTTCGACGTAGCGTCTCACAGCAAGATTGCTCTCGCAACCCGATCATATGAATTAACTTAAAAGATCCTATTACACCCTGTGGAGCCAGTCACTTGGCGAAAGGGGCAATGCCATCAGCATGTTATAGCACACCGATGAAATGGAAAATGAAATGATAGTAGCGGTTGTCGAGGCATAGGCAATAACATTTATCGCTGTTTATAGTATAAGTCCAATCCATAACAAGCGAGTATTTTTGTTTATGTTTCGTCCCCCGGCTACATTACGTTCACAACAGCAAGAAAGAGCACAAGAGAAAAGGTTTTTTTTTCTGTTAATTTTCTTTCGCTTCTTGCTATCGGTGTGGTGAATGAATCATGTGACTTGATTTCGCCCGATCAGAGAGAGAGAGAGAGAGACAGAAAAACAGACAGAGAGAGAGAGAGAGAGAGAGAGAGAGACAGAGGGAAGAGAGAGACAGAGAGAGACAGAGGGAGAGAGAGACAGAGAGAGACAGAGGGAGAGAGACAGAGGGAAGAAAGAGACAGAGGGAGAGAGAGACAGTGACAGAGAGAGAGAGTCAGAGGGAGAGAGAGACAGAGGGAGAGAGAGACACAGGGAGTTAGAATGAGAGAGAGACAGAGACATAGAGAGTCAGAGGGAGAGACAGACAGAGAGAGACAGAGGGAGAGAGAGACAGAGAGAGAGGGAGAGAGACAGAGGGAGAGAGAGAGAGAGAGAGAGAGAGAGAGAGAGAGAGAGAGAGAGAGAGAGAGAGAAGAGAGAGAAATCATGTATTACTAATATGAACTTCACAAACTTTTACCTATTAATTGACTCATATAATAGACAGATGCGACGTACTACAGAGGTGTAGCTGATACCAGGAAGACAAAGGTGCGGCAATAAATTCCGTTAGTGTAGCTTAATTGGGAAAACATTCGGCTTTAGAGGAGAAGAGTGTGTGTTCTAGCCCTGTCACCTGCAAATTTGTGTTTGGTCACATTGGCGCCTTATTGTGTAAATGAATCTACTGGGCGTTAGGCTCTTCGAAAAATGTGTGATGTTCTTTGCACACATCATCCGGAATTAATGAGAATTCTTTTTCTTCAGTAAGCTACTTCAAACATGTTTTTCTGACTGATCAAGAAACTAATGATTCCGTCCTAGCCCTTTTTCAAAGGAAGATATACTTGTATCTGACGTACTACAAAGGTGAAGCACATGTCCACACGGTAAAGCTGCAGCGATAAATTCCGTCGGTGTACCTTAATTTGGAAAGCATTCGGCTTCGGAGCAAAAGGATGCGGAATAGATGACATCCACCGGTAAATTTGTGTTTTCGCACAGATCAACGAAGATGTTTCAATAAAGGGAAGATTCCTGATGATTGGAACAATGCTACAATAATCCTGCTACATAAGAAAGGCGACTTTGAGTATCTTAGGGATTACAGATCCATCAGCCTCCTATCAATAGTTTCTAAAATCTTCACAAAGGATCTTTCACACCCCTTGAAGGTAACACGGGACATGGCTCAACCGAGAGAACAAGCTGGGTTCAATAGTGTCTACAGCACTATAGATCATATCCCCATGTGCTGAGAGAACTAATTCAAAGGACGACGGAATACGAACTTCAACTATGCATGGCTTTTATTGATTATGAAAAGGCCTTTGATTCCCTAAAACCATCAACAGTTACAATGGCTTTGAAATCCTATGGTATTGAAGATTCATACATTAGCATTATTAAAAACATTTATGAAAATGCAAGTGCAAAGGTTTGGCTACTTGAGGATACAGCACCAATAAAAATTCGAAAGGCAGTGAGAAAAGGTGACACTTTCTCTTCCAAACTCTTCAATGCTACATTGCAAAATGTTTTTCAATCATTGAACTGGGAAAACAAGGTGGATTAAGATTAATGGAAATTATTTACCTTACCTTCGTTTTGCTGATGACGCAGTCATTTTTGCAACTACTCCTTCAGAGCTTGAGAGTATGATCCAGGAACTTTCTGACAAGAATAAACAAGTGGGATTAAAATGAACTTTTGAAAAGCAAAGCTGATGTACAATACTTTTACAAGAAATGAAGATTTAGAGATTGTTGGATAAAATCTACAGGCAGCCGATACATAATTTACACTGGGCAACAGATATCAGTCAGGGGCTATGTCGATGAAGAAATTAATCTGCGTATAAAATTTGGTTGGAGATTATTTCGAAGAAACAGTACAATTCTCAAGAGCAATTTGCTATGATGTCTTAAAAGAAGTGTTTAATCAATACATCCTTTCAATTGTTACGTATGGAGAAGCGACACGGACCTTAACTAAAAAAGACATGCCGAGGCTGCAGACAACTTAAATAGGCATGGAGAGATGCATGCCTGGTGTAACCAGATAAGAAGAGGAACTCGTGGATTAAGTAAATGACAAGAGTAAAAGACATCATGGTCAAAGTAAAACTCTTGAAATGATAATAGGCTGGGTATATTTCTAGAAGAAGGACTACCGATGGACAACTGAAATATTAGACCGGATACCAAGGGACAGAAAGACCCAGAAGACCCCGTGAGAGATGGGTGGATGAAATTCGAAAGAATGCCGGAGTGACATGGAGGAAACTGGCTCAAGACAGACATTTGTGAAAGAAACTTGCGGGGACCTTCATCCAGCAGTAGACTGATAATGGTTGTTGATTATGATGATGGTGAAATTAGACAGTGATTATATTATCAATTAATGAAAGCACAGCTTACGGAAAGAGAAAATCAAATGTGATAAAACAAGTACGGTCGACGTTGTCGTATTCGAGAAATGGAAGAGAAGAATTTTGTTTTTCGAACATACACTCATTGTCATAAAAATCCGCGCACCAAGAAAAAAACATGCGATTAATGCGAAACTCAGCGTATAGCTACGAGGAGGCCAGACACGCAAATGATTAAAGTTTCACGTGATTCCGCATGCTCTCGCGTCCAAGACCGGCGTTGCACTCACAGTCCTTGGGGCTTATAAGGCGCCGCGCAGGTGACTCCACATTCGTGCCGAAGTGCACGGTAAGAGTCAGGTGAGATCTCTGAGCGATAGACATGCCGAGGATCTGCCGTAGATGTACGTACGGGCAACTGACGGAGTGTGAACGAGGCCTTATCGTCGGGATGAGAGAGGCAGGGTGGCCGGCGAGCCGAATCGGCCACCATTTGGGCCGGTCGGACAGTACGGTGCGATCGTGTTGGGAGCAATGGACACGGGAAGGCACCTAGACATGGCGGACTGGCTCTGGACGACCCAGACATACCACCAGCAGAGAGGAGCGTGGGATCGTGAGAGCGGCACGCACAGATGCAACGATGTCCTTGCCCAATATCCAGACACACGTGGCCGCTGTACAAGGGACTCCTGTGTCCGCCAGAACTATTTACAGACGCCTGGCTGAGGCGAATCTGCACTCTCGACGGCCCTTAAGTTTTCTGCCATAAACACCTGACCATCATCGGCGTCGATTGCTGTGGTGTCAGCAGCAAGCAACGTAGAATGCTACGGACTGGCGACGTATGGTGGTCAGCGATGAATCCCGCTTCTGTTTGGGAACGGGAGACCACCGTGTCAGAGTGTGGAGGACCGCAAGTGAGCGCTACAATCCCAACCTCACTGTACAGCATCACACGTCCCGAACTTCAGGCGTGATGGTCTGGGAAGCCATCGCGTATGACAGCCGAACTTCTCTCGCAGTGATCCGAGGGACGTTGATAGCCCAGCGCTATGTACAGGAGATCGTGTGGCCCCATGTGCTGCCTTTCCTGGCGAGGCGGCCAGGAGCCATTTTTCAACAAGATAACGCCCGTCCGCACGCGGCTCGGGTTTTCCAGGACTGTCTACATCATACTTCGACGCTTCCGTGGCCTTTCAGATCACCAGATCTCTTGCCCGTCGAGCACGTGTGGGACCAGATAGGACGCCAGCTTTCTCCATGTCCCAGTGTTCGTGATTTAGAGCGTCAGTTTCAAGAAGTATGGGCCAATCTGTCCCAGGATAACATACGGCGTTTCTTTGACTCCATTTTGGACCGTATCACCGCATGTAACCGAGCACGAGGTAGTCCGACGCGGTACTAACGCTGACCGGAATGTGTACCGTATGTCTGCAGGAAATCACCCTGCTGCTGTGATATTGTAATCACTTCTGTCCTTGGTATGTACCATCTCGCTACTAAAATCTCATTTCAATCCCACGCCTCCTTCTTGGTGCGAGGATTTTTATGACAATTAGTGTAAATTCATCGGAGATCCTGGGAAATCAGATATAGGAAGAAACGAAGCTCTCTGAAAACAGTTGCACAAGAAATTACACACAGATCTGTCATTTTCCTGTGTAGATATTTCGTTCATTTAGAAAATAAATTAAACATTAAAAAGTTCTGGACGAGAGTTCCTCCGGCCCGAAAGAAAATCATTATCTGTGACCCCTACAGATCTTTGAACGGCTCTTATACACAGACACAGCGCAAAGTTTTTAATGGTTAATTATTTACTCATTTATTATAAAAAGAATTATCTAAAATAACGGCTGTTTACGTGACGCATTCCTAGCTACAATGAATATAAAAACATTCTTTAAAACAGTAGAAACGCAAGACAATGAACTCAGTAAGTAATGGTGTGCTATATTAGTAGCAATGGTAGATTATACTGGTAGGAAAGGTAAGCTTGATTGATAAGAAATAGTAGATATTTTGAAAAACAGTGAACAATTGTATCTTCATCCAGAAATAATTCACATCCATACACATTTCTTTTCTCTTGTATATTCTCAGAAAAGCGTATTTTTAATTGAGTTACTAAATTAAAAAAATAAGAAACATGTTATCTGACCACTATTTGCTCCGTAAGTCAGAAACACATTCCTCGCTCTCTGCAGATAGACTTAGAGATAAAAATAATAATTCTTTCGGGAAATATTTCCTAGTGTCCCTTCATTGTTACGTACAGTTGAAAATACTCTAAATACCTAATCCATAAACAATCACACTGCATATAATTGAAACCAAGCAAAAATGTTCACGCATTTGCACCCCAATAATAATAATAAAAAAAAAACAGTGATCAACGGAATCATGAAAATGTCTATATCTACACTATATTGACAAAAGTCACCGAACACCTAAAAGAGAAACACAACATCGCATTTGTTGACATACATTAGTACGGTGTCGGACCACCTTTGGCCTTAATACATGCAGTGACCCTTCGGGACATGCTTTCTACAAGGTTTTGGAACACAGCGATAGGTATGCGCTTCAATTCAGTACATAATGCTGCCGCTAACTGTGGCTTAGTAGTAGGTCTTGGTTCCAAACTTCTTATGCGGCGCTTTAATTCATCCCATAGCGCACCTATGGGATTAAAATCAGAGTTCTGTGCTGGCCAGTCCACACACGATACGAAATTATCGTCAAACCACGCCTTAACAGTTCTTGCTTTATGGCGTGTTCTCTCGAGCTCTGTATTTATGTGCCTTTTGTCCAGTTTCCTGTGCCTTTCATAATTTCCTTTTGTGCGTCAAGTGTGCGTGAAGTTCTCCTCTTTCTGTTGATGTACCTTACAAGTTGGTGAGTGTTATTTTGTTGCTAATATCCCCATTTTTCTTTACGACCCAGCTGGTCGTTCACGTGACCTCTCTTAGCCATTGCAAATGGCGTCCTAAGCTATGGCCTCTGATCATTCATCCGAAAGGGGTCCAGGTTTGAATCCCGGTGAGGCATGGATGTTGTGTTTGTCTTACGGCACTGGCTCTCTCACTTCCCTGGAGCCAGTGACCCAAAATTAGGGACGGGAGACTGCTTATAGTCCATTGAGTTGCTTACGGTAATCGTTAAACCTCCAATAAAAAAAAAAGTCCTCTTTTGGATTTGACGAGGCTACTGTCCATCCCGCTGTGACTCCTCCTCCTGCCACGCCTGCTTCTGACGTTCCTTCTGCGTCGTCTGATGGCGTTGCCACTTTGCCCGCTTCTTCTGAGATGAAGGATACCACTTCTTCCTCTGCCAGCGGCTCTGCTGTTTTGTTTTCTCTCCGTGCTACTGATACTGCATTTTATGGGACAATGGAAGATGCTATGGACGCGTCCCTTTGGCGCTGCCCATCTACCCTCCTTCAAGGTTCCAGATCCTGCTACGGCTCCTTCGTCCTGTGCTGCTTCTTCAGCGTCTGCTTCTCCTGTGATCAGTTCTATCTTTGTTGCGGTTGCGTCTTCATCTGCTGATGTGCCGTCGTCTTCCCAGGTATGCCCTCTTGACTCTTATGTTTCTTGCACTTCTCAGGAAATTCTTCTTGACGTACCAGAAAGATTCTCCAGCTTCACTCTACATTAGATCTCGGAGTCCGTTTCGAGGCTCTTCCCGATACATCCCTCAACAGCTACTGCGTTGCATTGAAATCTATGTTGCCCCCTGGTGCTATAACTCATACAACCCGGATACCTCGGATCACCGTGGGATCCATCTTCGCTGCATTGATGTCCTGCCTTCCCTGCTGTGTAACTTGTGCTCTGGTTTTGGCCACGTGCGTTCTCAGTGCATATATGCTCCGGCTTCCTCTTCTTCTAGGGTGTCTTCCTGTGCACCTGTTGCTTCTCCTCCTCCTCCTGAAAAGTCTTCTACAGCCACTCATCAACACGTGCCTGACGTCATTCAGCCTGATGCCTCTTCTTCTGCTACCCGGGTTGCGGATGCCTCTACGCCTGTCTACTCTGTCATGCCGGTTTCTGCTGTTCTTTTTGCGGCTCCTTCGTAGGTCCCTGTGTCTCCGCGGTCTTTTGCTCTTCCTACAGCTGTGTCTACTGTTGGTCCGAACTTCTCCGACCACCTCTCTGAACCACAATCGCTCGTCCTTCTCTCCGCCGCCTCAGATTCCGGCTCTTCGGATTGCTTCTCTCACTACTGCTATTGTCAGCGGCAATCTCGTGCTAGCTCTACGGCTGTGAAGAAGCCGCGCCTTTCCTCCTCCTTTCCGCTGTCAACCAGAGCTCTTCGGTCCTGCTACTTTGGCTACTTCTGTTGCCTCTCCATCACGTAGAAAGTCTCTGATGTTGTCTCGCTCAGAGTTCGTACATCTTCTGAAGGCCTCGGCTTTCCTTGATGAGACTCTTGATCTCGATTCTTTGTATGATTTCTTTTTGCCCAGCCGAATGCACATGCCACAAAAGCCCTTGCTCGCCGTGTTTCATCATGTCGTATTCCTGCTCTTGGTGCTCAGATCGGTTGTTTTCGCCCTGCGATTCGGCGGCTCGTCCGGACGAATCCTCTTCTGCGCCCATGGTTGCCTGCCTTTTTTCGTCGCTGCACACACCTCCTCACTGCTGTCATTTCTGCACAAACTGGTCATGGTCATCCAGTTGAATTCCTGGACTCTGATTCCTCGTCTTCGTCTGCTTCTGTGTCGGATACAGTCGCCCCTGTTGCGGTGCCCTAGCGCTCAAACTGACTTTCTCGTTCTCTCATCTTTGACTTGTGATATATGTATATATGCTGCCCTGAAGACTTGACTACACGTTGCTATGCTTTTCGACTGTTGCACTGTTTTCATTTGTCTTTTGTGATGCTGCTCATGTACCTACCATGTATTTTATGTATGCTGTCCTATTTTATCATGCCATGTTGATTCCCGGTTTTTCCTGTATTGGTCCATGAGACCTATTAAAGTAATGTTGAAACCTTGCTTTATGGCTCGGTGCATTATCCTGCTGGCACCAACAAGGCACGGTTCCATAGTATTGCCACAGAGTTCGTAGGGCCCAATTGTCCAGAATATCGAGATAGACGTGCTGGTTAATAGGTTTGTCCACGATAACCAATGGGCCCGGACCATACCACGAAAAACACCTCCACACGAGTACACTGCCAGCTCCAAACTAGACGGTAGGAACAGTACACTGCGGTAAATAGCGTTCCCCCGACTGCCACCATGCCCACACACGGCCTTCAGACTGATGGATTGAGTATCTGGATTCATCAGTCCATAGGACCCGTTTCCATTGATCTACGGTCCACGATAAATGTTCTTTACACCATGCTAAACGACATGTGCATTCCGAGTGTAGATGAAAGGCTTACGAGCAGCCGCATGACCACGGTAACCCAAGGAATGAAGTTCTCTGCGTATGTTACGTGTACAAACCGAGTTTCCAGCATTTGTACTCACCTGTACACTGAGGTCTTGTGAAGTACTCCATCGATTAGCTGTAACGACTCTCCTGAATCTTTGACGTCCTCTATCACTGATTTGTTTGGTCTGCTGGTACGTTTTGCAGCTTCAGGCATGCCATGTGTCTTCCACTCATTCAGTACATCCAAAACAGTTGACTTGGGTACGTTTAAACACTTCTCTGTTTCTCTTATGGACAACCCACTAATATAACACCCAACAATCTTTCCTTTCTGAAAGTCTGTTCTCTTCCGTCGCGACATTTTTACTCAACCTCACAGTGCGATATGATCGCGGTCAGCTGCAGGTTTGTTTTTATACCATTTGCAGCTGTACCACGTATCTAAACAACGCAGCGGATCCGTTCATTTGATTTTGAAGGGGTGTTAGGTGACTTTTGTCAATAAAGTGTATTTCAAAATACAAAATTTCTGTAAGTTGTTTTCCTTGACGAATCATTGCACTGATTCTTCATTTTTTAAAGAAAGTACATATGCGTCTTTCCCCAAAGAGTGATCCATACTTTTGATTGTCATCTATCCGCAAATCTTCAAACCTAAAATGCGATTTTTCTTTAAATTTTAAGTTTTGTGGAGTTTAGACTGAGACCAAAATTTTTATCCGTAACTTGAGCTTTCCCCTTGCCCTGAATTAAAAAGGAGAAAACTCACAGAATTTTGTGTGGTCAGTATTAGACTTCATCGAACGCACTTCATATGGAAGAAGGATTTCTTCCGCTTTCCCGAATTTTGAGAGCATTCGGGGGCAGAAGTCTTTAATAACGCATTTTTGGCTAATGTTTTCCGGAAAGGAAGGGAACCTTAACAGTCGAACATGTACAGTAATAACATCTTACTCGATATTTAAACCTACGCCTTCTATGAGAAAGAAGTTAGTTTTTTAATCACTCAGCCACATAAGAGACTGAGACGACTCCTACTGAGCATAGTGTAACATTTGACAGGACACTCTCGTGGCTCAAACAAGAGAGATGAGCAGTAAGATAGCAACAACAAGAAACAAGAGAGATGAGCTGTACGATTGCAAACAGCAAGAAATCCAAAAATCAAGAACCAGTCATATGATTATAAAATAATATGGCTCATCTCTATCTGTCTTGCTGCTTATCTCTCAAACAAGAGAGATGAGTCGTAAGATAGCAACAACAAGAAATCCAAAAAGCAGAAACGAGTCATATGCTTATAAGATAATACGACTCATCTCTCAAACATCTTACGGTTCATCTCTCAAATATCTAACGGCTCATCTCTAGCTATCTTACGGCTCATCTCTCTTGTTTGAGAAATAAAGAAAGCAACAACAAGAAATCCAAAAAGGCAGAAACCAGTTATATGTTTATAATTAGAGGATGCATGCCACTTTCACAGTTTTAGCATCTTCAGTTTCTTGATTACCAATAGCTTTCTGCCGTATAGTGACCCTCCCATTGCTTTTATAAACTGATGTCCAAAATTAACGTGATAAATACAAATCCAAGAATATGTCCAAAACCTTACGACCGCTTGTAAAGCTTTTTCAGAGATATGTGCAAGGAGAAACGCTAAGTCGACGTATCAAAGCGACACTGTGGTATATCCTATGGAGATATGCAAATGAGGACAGTACGTCATCCAGCTAGCAGGCACGCGAACTTGATAAACGTTGCTCTGAGCCGGGTGCTGCAATTGTAGCTTGAGTTGGACTGTTAATGGAAGAAGGGCCCTGCATCATTGCTTAGAAGACTCTTTACGGTGGAGAGATAGAGACAGCAAGCTGGTAGAATGTGTCGAGGCAAGTGTTCTACAATCCCTGGAGAAAGTTTCAGGTAACCGGAGCATTAACCAGAAGGCCGGGACAAAGACACCCGCGAGCCACAAGAAGTTCAGAGGACCCCAGTGTTTATCTTTAATAACTCGCCACCCTAGGTAGTCGACATCCAGGAAACTTTCGCAGGAGCTCTCAATCTACTACGGGAACTGCGATATGGACGCAAACAGTTTACAGAAGAATCCACGAGAGAGGTCTGTGTGCAAAAAGACCAATAGTCTGTATCCCACTTGCCACATCGCACAGAAGAGTCTGTCAGAATTGGGACCGACAACATCACCACTGGACCCTGATGAATGGGCTTGTGTTCTCTTCAGTGAAGAGTCACAATGCAGCCTAAGCGCAGATTCTCGACGTGTGTACATTTGGAGAACGACAGGAAACCGACTTCTTTCCTCTAACACTAGGAAAACCGAACACTACGGGGGTGGAGGACTCCTGGTTTGGGCTGTCATCATGTTGGATGGATGCACGCCGCTGCATGTGTTTGCAGGAGCCACCCTGACTGCCACACGCTACAAGGATGGCATCCTAAACCCCTGTGCATGGATTTTCAGGGGAGCTGTTGGTTCCCAGTTCCTATTTATGGACGATAACGCCCGTCCCGATAGGGCTCGGCTTGTCGATGAATACATGGAGAGTGAGGATATTCATAGGATGTAGTGGCCTGCTAGATCTCGGGAAATGAACACCATAAGGCATATAAATAAATACATCGCTCTTTCCACGTTCCAGAAACACACAGCAACCGAAAAATTGTTTTCAGCCGCCGCCGTGGAATCGAACTTCGGATCTCTCGATATCTAGCCGAGCGCGTTACATTTATACCACTGTGGCCAACAATCCACGGTGCTATGTGTATTTTTAAGTCAACTTCTGACATCATAAATCCGTAAGATGGGCTTAGCTACTGAGACGTCTCCATCTGGTGGGCATTAACAACGGCACTGTCTATATATATTATAGCAATGAAATCCAAAGGGCGAGATCCAAGGTGAAAATCTTTCAAGTACGTGGCGTCGGTAAATAAATAAACACGTCGCTCTTTCCACGTTCCAGAAACACACTGAAAACAATTTTTCGGTGATGGGATTCGTTCTTTGTTGTGTATTGCTGAGTTATCGATATATGTACTAGGGTTGTACCGAAATTAATGCAAAAAGTGGACATAACTTTTTTATTAACTGACAGACGTCGTTCAAATTGCTCATGCTCGTAGAGTAACTCTTCCTCTGTAGTAACCTTTCTTCTTCATTGCAGGTAAATAATGGATTCCAAGCAAAGGCAACGTGCCGTCATTGAGTTTTTGACGAAGGAAGGGTGTAGGCTGTCCGACAACCCCAGAAGGCTACAGAACGTTTACGGGGATGACACCATTGACAAGAGCAATATACACAGATGAATGAAGAAGTTTAAAGAAGGGAAAACCAGCATTGAAGACAAACCACACTCTGGGAGACCATCATCTCTGTCCACTGACACGAATCATCAGCGTGTGGATGAATTGATTTGCGCGGAGAGACGAGCCACAATCCGTGAGCTTGCTGCACAACTGGACTGTGGTCACAATGTCATACAGAAGACGGTGGAAGACTTAAAATATCGGAAAGTGTGTGCAAAGTGGGTACCTCGGCAGTTGACACCCGATTTGAAGGAGAGAAGGGTGGAAGTCTGCTCTGATCTTCTGGAAGCGTTTGAAGCCAATGAAGACACGTTTTTTTCGATCTGGTGACAGGGGATGAAACGTTGCCGTGGAAATTTACCGAATTTAAGACAAATAACAAAATTAGTAAAAACAGAATGTAATAAACAACAAGATATTGGAACAACAATAACTGATTATAGAAATATGATAATAAAAAACAGAGATAAAACTAAACTTTTGGATAAAGCTGGAGTATACAGTATCCCTACAGATACCCAAGGAAAAGATAAAAAGCTAACATACATAGGAAGTACAAAAAATAAATTACAAAAACGACTTAATGAACATATCAGTGATTGGAACAAAAAGAAGAAAAGACAGCACTAGCACAATATTGCCTAAAAAATACAGCTACACCATTATTTGAAGAAATAAATATAATATGCCAACAACCAACAGAAAATACGATTCGTTATGTAGAAGCTATAGTAATAGGGAAAACTAAAGAAAACAACTGTAATATTCATTCAGGCATCGATTTACCGCTCCCTTGGAAGATTCTGATAAGCGATGAGCAAAGAGATATGACAAACAGAAAAGAAAGGTTGCAGACGAAAGTACCGATAGTGACGAACCAAGGTGAACAGTCGGAGCGACGAACTTCGTATTTCCGAAATCAAAAAGTGGCAACAACTCAGAGCAATGACGCCATAGATTTTGGCGAAGGTGAGACGGCGGTTTTAGCGTACGTGGCAGATGGACCGTGATCACAAAGGGCACAGCCGATATTGTCGCTGATGATGATAAGGCACACGTTGCCGAAATGCATTGGATGAGATAATTAGAATATCAACATTCGTTGTGCTTTGGTGGCCGCGTTTGCGCATTTCGAGGTAGTTTCATAGTTGTTTCAGTATAGTTTCATTTTGTTTCGGTTGAGTGTTGCAATGTTTCTGTGTTGCATCGAACGTTACAGGAAGTGGGATTGCCCCTTCCTGTGCTGGCGATTTTTAGAGTTTTGGTTTTCATTTTTACCGGTCAGTTTTTTTTCATTATCGTAATATCCCTGCACATACTGTGTATGAAAACAGAGTTTTAGGCGCGACGTATGTTTTGGAGGAATCCCGTACATTCCGAAGATTTTGGCCGAAGCGAAGTACATATCACAACGTTCCCGTTTAATGAATGTCACTGCAGTCAAAGGTGTGTTTTTATCGTTTTTATTTTGCTTTTCTGTAAGAACTATCGTGTTTTTAAAAATTCTAGTTCAAAATTTTTATCCATCAAGATTTTAGTGTATTTAAAGAACTTCCTTTTTGTTTCGAACGCGACGACCAGGTGATAACATGCAAAAAAGTTATATCAAAACAAGAAGAAATCCTTTGGTAAAGGACTCTTTTATTATGCCAAAAATAAAGTCACAGTATGTTTTAAAACTCAAAGTGTCATAAATCGGTAACTCAAGAATTTTGCGTTGTCGATTGAGATATTTGAGTAATTTATCGTATTTAGAAAACAACAACAACATATTTTCAAGTGCATTTGTGTTACTTTGAAGTGAATCATGTTTTTCTCTTCATTACCATATCTCCCTAATTTGAGAGATCCATGTTAACATTCCGTAGTTTGCCCCGCGGCATCAATGAACGTGTATGACGCCGATCTTCCCATAGCACGCAATCGTCCGCGAAAGGAAATAATACCGCCTTTGGTGCATCGTATTTACGGTCAAAATGCTTCTACGTAAAAAACAAATAAACAAACAAACAAATAATCAAAGGAGCACATCAGCAAACTGTACCGCAACCTACAACGTAAAACTACGTCAACTGTCACTATTTCATGGCACTATCTCACTAGTTCTACGTCCTTAAAGTATTCAGCGAAGGACAGTTGACGTAGTCCTACGTTGTAGGTTGCGGCACAGTTGTTACTGTGCCCCTTTGATTTTTTCAGACAAAATTTTTAAGAAATAAAACGAAACAAATGTTTTACTTTATTTACTTAAAAGCAACTTATATTATATACAGTTCATAGCAAATTATGCTGATTATAAATTACTATTAGTAGAAGTAGAAGGCGTAATATAATCGTTTTCAGTAGTTATTGCTAAAATTGTGTCTGAACAAACCGTTCTTCAGAAACAAATTTTTAAACTCCCTAGTTGCCTTGTTATAAAATTGGCGATAGGTCTCGGGCCTAATGTATTCTTCTTGTTGTTGCTGTTTTTCTTGTCAAGATTCAGAATGCATCGGCAGCGTAAGGTTTGAGACGTAATACATTCCTGTTGTGAAGACTGACTGAAAATATGAAAATTTGGATCGATGACATCAAACTCCATCTCTTCTTGCTGTTCAGGCTCAGTTTGTGCAGTTGAAGTGGAAGGCTGTGTCTCTAAAGTCGAACTCGGGTGAAACGCATTCTCGCTCGCGGACTTTTGAGACTCCCTACATTCCCGTGACCTTTCGGTTAATGACTTAGCGGGTCTATTTTTATTCCCCTTGTTCTCCTTTAGCTGTTTCTTCAACTTTCGTCGGTTCTTATAGTAATTAGTGCAGTTGACGTGGAAGGTTGTGGCTCTAGAGTCGAACTCGGGTGAAACGCATCCTCACTCGATGACTTTTGAGACTCCCTACATTCGCGTGAACTTTCGGTTGATGACTTAACGGGTCTTTTCTGATTTCCCTTGTTCTCCTCTAGCTGTTTCTTCAACTTTCGTCGGTTCTTATAGTAATTAGTGCAGTTGAAGTAGAAGGTTGTGGCTCTAGAGTCGAACTCGAGTGAAACGCATCCTCACTCGCTGACTTTTGAGACTCCCAACATTCCCGTGACCTTTCGGTTGATGACTTAGCGGGTCTTTTTTTATTCCCCTTGTTCTCCTTTAGCTGTTTCTTCAACTTTAGTCGGTTCTTATAGTAATTAGTGCAGTTGACGTGGAAGGTTGTGGCGCTAGAGTCGAACTCGGGTGAAACGTATCCTCGCTCGTGGACTTTTGAGACTCCCTACATTCGCGTTACCTTTCGGTTGATGACTTAACGGGTCTTTCCTTTTATTCCCCTTGTTCTCCTCTAGCTGTTTCTTCAACTTTCGTCGGTTCTTATAGTAATTAGTGCAGTTGAAGTAGAAGGTTGTGGCTCTAGAGTCGAACTCGGGTGAAACGCATCCTCACTCGCTGACTTTTGAGACTCCCAACATTCCCGTGACCTTTCGGTTGATCACTTAGCTGGTCTTTTTTTATTCCCCTTGTTCTCCTTTAGCTGTTTCTTCAACTTTCGTCGGTTCTTATAGTAATTAGTGCAGTTGACGTGGAAGGTTGTGGCGCTAGAGTCGAACTCGGGTGAAACGCATCCTCGCTCGTGGACTTTTGAGACTCCCTACATTCGCGTGAACTTTCGGTTGATGACTTAACGGGTCTTTTCTGATTTCCCTTGTTCTCCTCTAGCTGTTTCTTCAACTTTCGTCGGTTCTTATAGTAATTAGTGCAGTTGAAGTGGAAGGTTGTGGCTCTAGAGTCGAACTCGGGTGAAACGTATCCTCGCTCGTGGACTTTTGAGACTCCCTACATTCCCGTTACCTTTCGGTTGATGACTTAGCTGGTCTTTTTTTATTCCCCTTGTTCTCCTCTAGCTATTTCTTCAACTTTCGTCGGTTCTTATAGTAATTAGTGCAGTTGAAGTGGAAGGTTGTGGCTCTAGAGTCGAACTCGGGTGAAACGCATCCTCACTCGCTGACTTTTGAGACTCCCTACATTCCCGTGACCTTTCGGTTGATGACTTAGCTGGTCTTTTTTATTCCCCTTGTTCTCCTTTAGCTGTTTCTTCAACTTTCGTCGGTTCTTATAGTAATTAGTGCAGTTGAAGTGGAAGGTTGTGGCTCTAGAGTCGAACTCGGGTGAAACGCATCCTCACTCGCTGACTTTTGAGACTCCCAACATTCCCGTGACCTTTCGGTTGATGACTTAGCTGGTCTTTTTTTATTCCCCTTGTTCTCCTTTAGCTGTTTCTTCAACTTTCGTCGGTTCTTATAGTAATTAGTGCAGTTGACGTGGAAGGTTGTGGCTCTAGAGTCGAACTCGGGTGAAACGTATCCTCGCTCGTGGACTTTTGAGACTCCCTACATTCGCGTTACCTTTCGGTTGATGACTTAACGGGTCTTTTCCGATTCCCCTTGTTCTCCTCTAGCTGTTTCTTCAACTTTCGTCGGTTCTTATAGTAATTAGTGCAGTTGAAGTAGAAGGTTGTGGCTCTAGAGTCGAACTCGGGTGAAACGCATCCTCACTCGCTGACTTTTGAGACTCCCTACATTCCCGTGACCTTTCGGTTGATGACTTAGCTGGTCTTTTTTTATTCCCCTTGTTCTCCTTTAGCAGTTTCTTCAACTTTCGTCGGTTCTTATAGTAATTAGTGCAGTTGACGTGGAAGGTTGTGGCTCTAGAGTCGAACTCGGGTGAAACGTATCCTCGCTCGTGGACTTTTGAGACTCCCTACATTCCCGTTACCTTTCGGTTGATGACTTCACGGGTCTTTTTTTATTCCCCTTGTTCTCCTCTAGCTGTTTCTTCAACTTTCGTCGGTTCTTATAGTAATTAGTGCAGTTGAAGTGGAAGGTTGTGGCTCTAGAGTCGAACTCGGGTGAAACGCATCCTCACTCGCTGATTTTGGAGACTCCCCACATTCCCGTGACCTTTCGGTTGATGACTTAACGGGTCTTTTTTATTCCCCTTGTTCTCCTTTAGCTGTTTCTTCAACTTTCGTCGGTTCTTATAGTAATTAGTGCAGTTGAAGTAGAAGGTTGTGGCTCTAGAGTCGAACTCGGGTGAAACGCATCCTCACTCGCTGACTTTTGAGACTCCCTACATTCCCGTGACCTTTCGGTTGATGACTTAGCTGGTCTTTTTTTATTCCCCTTGTTCTCCTTTAGCTGTTTCTTCAACTTTCGTCGGTTCTTATAGTAATTAGTGCAGTTGAAGTGGAAGGTTGTGGCTCTAGAGTCGAACTCGGGTGAAACGCATCCTCACTCGCTGACTTTTGAGACTCCCTACATTCCCGTGACCTTTCGGTTGATGACTTAACGGGTCTTTTTTTATTCCCCTTGTTCTCCTTTAGCTGTTTCTTCAACTTTCGTCGGTTCTTATAGTAATTAGTGCAGTTGAAGTGGAAGGTTGTGGCTCTAGAGTCGAACTCGAGTGAAACGCATCCTCACTCGCTGACTTTTGAGACTCCCAACATTCCCGTGACCTTTCGGTTGATGACTTAGCGGGTCTTTTTTTATTCCCCTTGTTCTCCTTTAGCTGTTTCTTCAACTTTCGTCGGTTCTTATAGTAATTAGTGCAGTTGAAGTAGAAGGTTGTGGCTCTAGAGTCGAACTCGAGTGAAACGCATCCTCACTCGCTGACTTTTGAGACTCCCTACATTCGCGTTACCTTTCGGTTGATGACTTAACGGGTCTTTTCCGATTTCCCTTGTTCTCCTTTAGCTGTTTCTTCAACTTTCGTCGGTTCTTATAGTAATTAGTGCAGTTGAAGTAGAAGGTTGTGGCTCTAGAGTCGAACTCGAGTGAAACGCATCCTCACTCGCTGACTTTTGAGACTCCCAACATTCCCGTGACCTTTCGGTTGATGTCTTATCGGGTCTTTTTTTATTCCCCTTGTTCTCCTTTAGCAGTTTCTTCAACTTTCGTCGGTTCTTATAGTAATTAGTGCAGTTGACGTGGAAGGTTGTGGCTCTAGAGTCGAACTCGGGTGAAACGTATCCTCGCTCGTGGACTTTTGAGACTCCCTACATTCGCGTTACCTTTCGGTTGATGACTTAACAGGTCTTTTCCGATTTTCCTTGTTCTCCTCTCGCTGTTTCTTCAACTTTCGTCGGTTCTTATAGTAATTAGTGCAGTTGAAGTAGAAGGTTGTGGCTCTAGAGTCGAACTCGAGTGAAACGCATCCTCACTCGCTGACTTTTGAGACTCCCTACATTCCCGTGACCTTTCGGTTGATGACTTAGCTGGTCTTTTTTTATTCCCCTTGTTCTAATTTAGCTGTTTCTTCAACTTTCGTCGGTTCTTATAGTAATTAGTGCAGTTGAAGTGGAAGGTTGTGGCTCTAGAGTCGAACTCGGGTGAAACGCATCCTCACTCGCTGACTTTTGAGACTATCTACATTCCCGTGACCTTTCGGTTGATGACTTAGCTGGTCTTTTTTTATTCCCCTTGTTCTCCTTTAGCAGTTTCTTCAACTTTCGTCGGTTCTTATAGTAATTAGTGCAGTTGACGTGGAAGGTTGTGGCTCTAGAGTCGAACTCGGGTGAAACGTATCCTCGCTCGTGGACTTTTGAGACTCCCTACATTCGCGTTACCTTTCGGTTGATGACTTAACGGGTCTTTTCTGATTCCCCTTGTTCTCCTCTAGCTGTTTCTTCAACTTTCGTCGGTTCTTATAGTAATTAGTGCAGTTGAAGTGGAAGGTTGTGGCTCTAGAGTCGAACTCGGGTGAAACGCATCCTCACTCGCTGATTTTGGAGACTCCCCACATTCCCGTGACCTTTCGGTTGATGACTTAGCGGGTCTTTTTTTATTCCCCTTGTTCTCCTTTAGCGGTTTCTTCAACTTTCGTCGGTTCTTATAGTAATTAGTGCAGTTGAAGTAGAAGGTTGTGGCTCTAGAGTCGAACTCGAGTGAAACGCATCCTCACTCGCTGACTTTTGAGACTCCCTACATTCCCGTGACCTTTCGGTTGATGACTTAGCGGGTCTTTTTTTATTCCCCTTGCTCTCCTTTAGCTGTTTCTTCAACTTTCGTCGGTTCTTATAGTAATTAGTGCAGTTGAAGTAGAAGGTTGTGGCTCTAGAGTCGAACTCGAGTGAAACGCATCCTCACTCGCTGACTTTTGAGACTCCCAACGTTCCCGTGACCTTTCGGTTGATGACTTAGCGGGTCTTTTTTTATTCCCCTTGTTCTCCTTTAGCGGTTTCTTCAACTTTCGTCGGTTCTTATAGTAATTAGTGCAGTTGAAGTAGAAGGTTGTGGCTCTAGAGTCGAACTCGAGTGAAACGCATCCTCACTCGCTGACTTTTGAGACTCCCTACATTCCCGTGACCTTTCGGTTGATGACTTAGCGGGTCTTTTTTTATTCCCCTTGTTCTCCTTTAGCTGTTTCTTCAACTTTCGTCGGTTCTTATAGTAATTAGTGCAGTTGAAGTAGAAGGTTGTGGCTCTAGAGTCGAACTCGAGTGAAACGCATCCTCACTCGCTGACTTTTGAGACTCCCAACATTCCCGTGACCTTTCGGTTGATGACTTAGCGGGTCTTTTTTTATTCCCCTTGTTCTCCTTTATCTGTTTCTTCAACTTTCGTCGGTTCTTATAGTAATTAGTGCAGTTGAAGTAGAAGGTTGTGGCTCTAGAGTCGAACTCGAGTGAAACGCATCCTCACTCGCTGACTTTTGAGACTCCCTACATTCCCGTGACCTTTCGGTTGATGACTTAGCGGGTCTTTTTTTATTCCCCTTGTTCTCCTTTAGCTGTTTCTTTAACTTTCGTCGGTTCTTATAGTAATTAGTGCAGTTGAAGTAGAAGGTTGTGGCTCTAGAGTCGAACTCGAGTGAAACGCATCCTCACTCGCTGACTTTTGAGACTCCCTACATTCCCGTGACCTTTTGGTTGATGACTTAGCGGGTCTATTTTTATTCCCCTTGTTCTCCTTTAGCTGTTTCTTCAACTTTCGTCGGTTCTTATAGTAATTAGTGCAGTTGAAGTAGAAGGTTGTGGCTCTAGAGTCGAACTCGAGTGAAACGCATCCTCACTCGCTGACTTTTGAGACTCCCTACATTCCCGTGACCTTTCGGTTGATGACTTAGCGGGTCTTTTTTTATTCCCCTTGTTCTCCTTTAGCGGTTTCTTCAACTTTCGTCGGTTCTTATAGTAATTAGTGCAGTTGAAGTAGAAGGTTGTGGCTCTAGAGTCGAACTCGAGTGAAACGCATCCTCACTCGCTGACTTTTGAGACTCCCTACATTCCCGTGACCTTTTGGTTGATGACTTAGCGGGTCTATTTTTATTCCCCTTGTTCTCCTTTAGCTGTTTCTTCAACTTTCGTCGGTTCTTATAGTAATTAGTGCAGTTGAAGTAGAAGGTTGTGGCTCTAGAGTCGAACTCGAGTGAAACGCATCCTCACTCGCTGACTTTTGAGACTCCCTACATTCCCGTGACCTTTCGGTTGATGACTTAGCGGGTCTTCTTTTATTTCCCTTGTTCTCCTTTAGCTGTTTCTTCAACTTTCGTCGGTTCTTATAGTAATTAGTGCAGTTGAAGTAGAAGGTTGTGGCTCTAGAGTCGAACTCGAGTGAAACGCATCCTCTCTCGCTGACTTTTGAGACTCCCTACATTCCCGTGACCTTTCGGTTGATGACTTAGCTGGTCTTTTTTTATTCCCCTTGTTCTCCTTTAGCTGATTCTTCAACTTTTGTCGATTCTTATATTAATTTTCCCTGGTTTTTTGCGGCATTTCTGAATTTTCGTCACCAATAAAAATTAAATAAATTTGAAATCCACTTTATTTCGGTTTATCACATACATCTGTTAGCTCTGACCGTCAGCGATGGAATGCGGCTCTGAGGTCATCGCTATCTTTATCTATTCTGTAGTTATGAACCTTAAAACGGCGTGCGGCGAAAAGAAATCACGCGAAATTTAGCTTAAATTAATAACGCTATTGTATCGAAGAATTAAGAGGTGGAGTGTTGAAACTTATTTTGTTATAAATAGGACTCTATAAACTATCTAATGATGTATTTTTTATTACTGCATGATTATTATTTTCGAAGATATGAGCTTTCAAAGTGTGACATGTTTTCGTTGCATCTGTGATCCCGATGTTACCCCCTACCTACCGCGGAGAAGGACTTAGTTTTACGTCAAAAAAATATCATTTCTAACTGTTTGCTTCTATCGCGTTACACTTTCTTGTTATTAACGGATTTCTGGCCATTTTTCAAATGTACGACCTCACTTGACAATACGACATAGATTTTAAAAAACTAAAAGTGCCGCAAAAACCTTTATATATATATATATATATATATATATATATATATATATAGCGTCGTATTACCTGCGCTGGTGTAAAATTCGCAAGACCTAAATTCAAAACTTTTTTTTAACAGATAATACGCAAATTATAGGACGAAAATCACAGCATGTTTGTTTCCACATTGATGAGCAATTCGTAAGCCCTTGGTTTTCACATAGCAATTTTAATATATATATATATATATATGTATATATGGGATGTAAGGTCAGGTGATGCGTAACATCACAGCCTCTCCTTGACAAATGTCAACCCCGCCTTCTCGTGGTGCATCCTGTTCCCACTAAAGGGGCTCTGACGACCGCCCATAGCGGTATAACTATACCATCGGGATTAGAGGAAATGCTATCCCACACTCACCAACCCGCTTGGCCAGCGTGGTGAGTTATGGCCAAACACCTCCAAAATGATTCTACAACTTAAATCTTGGCCCTCAGTCTCCGGCAGCTGGAATGTACCTGGCCAAGGCAGCGGCCAGTGCGACATGAAGGCAGAGGGTGCTAAGAATCCCCGGAGGACCGGACTAGGCTGCCATTTGATGCTGACCTTGGCAACGTACAATGGACGCTCCCTATCTTCTGATTCAAGGCTTCTTGAATTGGAAGAGGAACTACAAAGGATCAAGTGGGACATCGTGGGGCTAAGTGAGGTAAGGAGAAAAGGAGAAGATCTCATGGAACTGAAAAGTGGACATCTCTTCTACTATCGTGGGACAGATACTGGCAGAACTAGTGGTGTTGGATTTATAATAAACAAGAAACTGAAGGATAAAGTTGTAGAAGTTGAAAGTTCCTCTGACAGAGCTGCACGACTTGTTATCCAACTATCGAAAAGATACCAGGCTCAGATTATTCAAACTTATGCACCCACCACAAGTCATCCTGAAGAAGAAATTGAAGAATTTTATGAGGAAATTTGTCATCTAAATAATAAAGGTAAGCAGCACTTGAAAATAATTATGGGAGATTTCAATGCAAAAATAGGGCAACGGCAACAGAATGAAACTTCAGTAGGTGAATTCGGTCACGGCAACAGAAACCAGCGTGGAAATACTCTCGTTGAGTTTGCAGAGGCAGAAGGATTTTTCATCTTGAACTCCTTCTTCAAGAAAAAGCCACACAGGAAATGGACATGGAGACATCCAAATGGGACGACAAATGAAATTGATTTTATTATGTGTAACAAAAAATTTGTCATAGAAGACTGCAGTGTGCTAAACAAGTTCAACACAGGTAGTGACCATAGATTGGTGAGATGTAAGATGCACCTCAACGCTAAACTTGAACGTGGCAAGCTCATAAGACAAACAAAGTCTATTGACATAACCAACCTCAAAAAACACCATAATACCTTCAAGTTAGAACTGAAGAACAGGTTCTCTGCTTTAGAAGGCCTAACATCGGAAGAAGTGGACATCTCTGAAGTTAACAGAAAAGTAACCAAAGCTCTTATGGAAACAGCAACAAAATTAGCTGGGTCTAAGAACAAGTTGCATGTGAACAAATTATCAGGAAAAACCAAAATGTTGATGCAAAAAAGAAGAAAGATGAGGACAACTAAAGAAGATGTGACTTCCAAAGTGGAATATATAGAGCTATGCAAGACAGTAAGAAAAAGTATCACTGAAGACGTAAGGAAATTCAACTGTGAACTAGTGAGGAAAGCAATTGAAAACAACCAAAGCCTAAAGATAGCAAAGGGACATCTCAGTAAGGGAAGAAAACAGATTATGGCACTGAGAAAAGAAGATGGTTCTGTAACAAGAAATAGAGGCGAAATTTTGACAAGAGTGAAAGATTTCTACTCCAAATTATATGAAAGGGATGATATATGTACTCCAGACATCATGAAAGATACCAGTACCAGAGTTCCTCCAGTCCTTCCAGCAGAAGTTGCTCATGCAATCAAGAACATGAAGCGAGGAAAAGCTCCAGGAGAAGATGGAATTACTGTAGACATCATACAAGAAGCAAGTGGAGAAATCGAAACAGTACTCGCCCAAATTTTCACTCGATGCCTTAATGAAGGAAAGATTCCTGAGGATTGGAACACCGCTACAATGATCCTGCTACATAAGAAAGGTGACATTGAGGATCTTAGGAACTACAGACCTATCAGCCTCCTATCAGTAGTTTATAAAATCTTCACTAAAGTTCTTTCACACCGCTTGAAGGTAACACTGGACACGGCTCAACCGAGAGAACAAGCTGGATTCAGGAGTGGCTACAGCACAATAGATCATATCCACGTGCTGAGAGAACTAATTGAAAGAGCGAGGGAATATGAACTTCCATTGTGCATGGCTTTTATCGATTATGAAAAAGCCTTTGATTCGGTGAAACCATCAGCAGTTACAATGGCTCTGAAAACCTGCGGTATTGAAGATGCATACATTAATATTATTAATAACATCTATGAAAATGCAAGTGCAAAGATTAGGCTGTTTGAAAATACAACACACATAAAAATTGGAAAGGGAGTGAGACAAGGTGACAACATATCTCCGAAGCTCTTTAATGCCACATTGGAAAATGTTTTTCAATCACTGAACTGGGAAAACAAAGGGATAAAGATTAATGGAGATTATCTAACCCACCTTCGTTTTGCTGATGACGTAGTCATTTTTGCAACTACCCCATCAGAGCTGCAGAGTATGATCCAGGAACTTGCTGACAAGAGTAAAGAAGTGGGATTAAAAATGAACTTTCAGAAGACAAAAGTGATGTTCAATGCTTTTACAAGAAATGAAGATTTATCGATTGATGGAGAAAAACTGGAGATAACAGATACGTATGTTTATCTTGGACAGCAGATATCAAGTGAGGGTCACATTGATGAAGAAATTAATCGGCGTACAAAACTTGCCTGGAGAGCTTTTGGAAGAAACAGCATAATTTTCAAGAGCAATATGCCATTATGTCTTAAAAGAAAAGTGTTTGATCAATGCATCATTCCAGTGCTTACGTATGGTGCAGAGACGTGGACCTTAACTAAAAGAGACATACAAAGGCTGCAGACAACTCAAAGAAGCATGGAGAGGTGCATGCTTGGTGTAACCAGGAGAGATAAGAAGAGGAACTCGTGGATCCGAAAAATGACGAGAGTGGAAGACATCATGATCAGAGTTAAATCCCTGAAATGGCAATGGGCTGGACATACTGCCAGAAGGACAGATCATCGATGGACAGCCGAAATTTTAGATTGGATTCCAAGGGACAGGAAAAGACCCAGAAAAAGACCATTTTCATAGACCACATCTATGAAAATGCAAGTGCAAAGATTAGGCTGTTTGAAAATACAACACACGTAAAAATTGGAAAGGGAGTGAGACAAGGTGACAACATATCTCCGAAGCTCTTTAATGCCACATTGGAGGGTGTTTTTCAGTCGCTGAGCTGGGAAAACAAGGGGATAAAGATTAATGGAGATTATCTAACCCACCTTCGTTTTGCTGATGACGTAGTCATATTTTGCAACTACCCCATCAGAGCTGCAGAGTATGATCCAGGAACTTGCTGACAAGAGTAAAGAAGTGGGATTAAAAATGAACTTTCAGAAGACAAAAGTGATGTTCAATGCTTTTACAAGAAATGAAGATTTATCGATTGATGGAGAAAAGCTGGAGATAACAGACACGTACGTTTATCTTGGACAGCAGATATCAAGTGAGGGTCACATTGATGAAGAAATTAATCGGCGTACAAAACTTGCCTGGAGAGCTTTTGGAAGAAACAGCATAATTTTCAAGAGCAATATGCCATTATGTCTTAAAAGAAAAGTGTTTGATCAATGCATCATTCCAGTGCTTACGTATGGTGCAGAGACGTGGACCTTAACTAAAAGAGACATACAAAGGCTGCAGACAACTCAAAGAAGCATGGAGAGGTGCATGCTTGGTGTAACCAGGAGAGATAAGAAGAGGAACTCGTGGATCCGAAAAATGACTAGAGTGGAAGACATCATGATCAGAGTTAAATCCCTGAAATGGCAATAGGCTGGACATACTGCCAGAAGGACAGATCATCGATGGACAGCCGAAATTTTAGATTGGATTCCAAGGGACAGGAAAAGACCCAGAAGAAGACCACATGGGAGATGGGTGGATGAAATTCGAAAGTATGCAGGGGTGACATGGAGGAGACTGGCACAAGACAGACCGTTGTGGAGGAAACTTGGGGAGACCTTCGTCCAGCAGTGGATTGATAATGGTTGACAATGATGATGATGATGATGATGATGATATGTATATATATATATATATATATAAATTTTTTGAAGCAACCAAATAATATTTTGAAGAACGTCCATTATGGAAAGAATTTTATTTAGGAATAATCAGGAACTCTAGAAAAAGACCCTAAATAGAGAAGTGGAAAGTGGAAACTTCCTCTTCGTCTTGTGGCCTGTAAAACAAGGAGAGCACTGGCATTTATTGCGGGCAGTTTCATTTTCTTGGTCGTCATTAAAGTTATAGGAAGATTAGCTAAGAAACGAAGTTGACTGCCTTGCACCAGTGTAATAATGACGCCAGTAATTTAAAAGGGGAACCACAACCCAACCCTATCTCAATCAAAAAGCAGCTCGATAAAGAAACGACTCTCCTGAGAAATGACGTTTCGTTTGCACCCCCTTATCTGCTTGGGTCAGAGAACACTGGGCCTCCGATGTAGATGACCTGGGGTCATTACAATTAGCTCGCCCCATTGCTTGTGTATCGCATCACGTGTCCAGCATGCATGTGTCCTTTTTCCCATAGCGACATGGGAGAGAAAGAAAGAAGGGGTGATTTCTGGCCCTCCCTTATTCGTCTTGTTCTTATTCTCCTCCGGAGAGACTGTGTCCATTTCAATGACCAGAGGCCAGTTAGTTCCCAGGTCCCTGTAGTGCCGGTGTCAGGTCAGCTGTTATTGATAATTGTAATTAAAGGAGTCCTGGGTCATTAGCTGGCCCGCCTGTCGGACTCGTAATCATCATTTGTTACGCCTAACACTCCCCCGCAACACTATCCCCTCCCCATGATCTGAGTCCCCCCTCTTCCAATCACATGGCTGAATTCTGCTGGACAGAGCTCTCAGGAAAACCCTGGGACTTGCAGCTGCTGCAGATTGCTCGATAGCTGATGATATGGGCGGAGAGGGGAATTATATTCAGAAGAGATTAACAATTCAGTCCTTTAACTATGCGTTCAGGTAATGATTATGTAAAAGCTCTCAATGATACCAGAGATTTGTTTCTTGTCATAATGACTATATCTTAAGAGTGATTATTGGAGCTTTTAATCTGAATATTCAGAATAACGCTCCACCAACATCATCAGGGATCTAATCTAAAAATGACGAGAATTTTACTTCAGAAATAAATCTGATTCTTTTAGCTTGTTAACCGAAACACGAATTGCGAATAATGCACTTTAACTTAAAAAAAGAAAGAAAAAGAACAGGACCTCTGGGAGTTTGCTGTAGAACAGCAGGGCCATTACTACCGGGGAAGGGTGGGAAGTACGGGGAACATGCCCATCTAGGAATGGTCATAAATATTATTTCTTTAGTTTCTTAACCGAAAACCAAATTGCGAGTGATGCACTTTAATTTAAAAAAAAAAAAGTGAAGGGAAGAACAGAAAGAGAGAGAAAGAAAAAGAGCAGAACCTATGGAAGTTCGCAGCAATACAGGTGCGCCATCGCCAGGGCCAGATTAGGAAGGAGGTCTACCGAGGATACAGCCAAGGGGCCCACCATTACCAAGGGCCCAGGAGATATGCCCCTACATCACAAATAATACGCATCTTACGTATATATTTATTTATAGAGAGAAGTTTACAAATGGTTTTAGTTTTGTTTGGTGCAATTACCATTCGATCATAAATAGTGGCTAGAACACAAACAGATTGAAGGCAGTGAATCACTGAGGGTAAAGCTTTCATGTCGCTGTGTACAGCGGAGTCTGCGAGACGGTTTCAGATTTTTCACTGTTATCCACATACACCACCCTGTTTGAACTTGGCACAGCTAATGGGCGAAATCCTCTGTGATTTCACATTGCATAACAAAAAGATGCACTAAGAAAAGTATACAACACTAAAGTATTAAGAACATGACAAAATCTAGGAATCTTAAACTTTTAACCCATGTGACTTTTTACGAAGATTCTGCAGGCAATACACAATCGAGTCACATTATTGTTACCACCTCCTACTTTTGACGTCAACAGCGCGTAGCCTATGAAAGAAGGCACGTGTCTTGAGCTGGCTTGGAGGGTATATAAGGTGTGCTGAGGCAATCCGAAAACATATCACTCTAGGGACGCGGGTGGCCTAATGGGCAACGTTCGTGACTACCACGGAAAGGATCTCAGGTTCGATCCCAGGCAGGTACGAACACTCGATCCACTAAACATCCGCCGTGCGTCGGATGGTTACATTAAGCCGTCGGACCCCGGGTACTGGCCCCCGGTAATAAATAAGGGCGTCTTCCTCCCCCTTTCTACTTCGCTTCCGTGTCACTTTCCTATCGGGCACTCTAGCCCAAATCTCCTAGCTTCCTATTTCTAAGGTTGTTTAAGACCTGGGGTCAGATACTCCCTTCCTAAAATCCTCTACATATGATCATGATCCGAAAACATATCACTCGTTGCTGTCATGGATAAAAGCAGCGATTTATCAGATTTGCAAAAAGGATGATTATCGGCTATCGGGCTAAGGGTGGCATTATTTCTGAAACAGCGCAGTTTCTGAACTGTTCGTGTGCTGCTGTGGTAAAAGAGTATCGTGATTGGAGAAATCGCATTATTGCAAATAAGCGACGTCGAAACTGCGGAACACTACTTGCCATTGATGTGAGAGGTGAACGTCGGCATCGAAAGTGCGTGGGGGCCGATCGACACTTTACAGTGGAGCAACTCACTGGCCGAATGATCCAGGGGGATACCGGAGGTGTGTCTAAGACAACAGCGCAGCAAAGCTTACTGCGTGTGGGGCTCCGATGCAGACGGATGGTCACTGCACCTATGCTAACGAAGGTGCATCGGTAGAAAAGGCTTACATTTGAACGGCAGTATCGGATTTTGACCTCCGCTGATTGGCAAAGGGTTGCCTTCTCCGATGAGTCAGGTTTTATGCTTCATCGAACGAGAAACATCGTAGAACAAACACTCTTCAACCATTGCTGGCAGAACACAAGCTGGTGGGGGCAGCGTTGTGGTCTGAGGAATGTTTTCGTGGCATTCACTGGGTCCACTCATACCTGTGGAAGACACTATGGACCGAATTCGTTTTGAATCCATCCGTGCAGACCACGTACACCCATACATACTGATTGTCTTCCCTGGAGCATGGATGGTATCTTCCACCACGACAACGCGACGTGTCACACAGCTAGAAATGTCCGAGAGTGGTTGGAAGAGCACGATGAAGACTTCAGAGTACTTCTCTGGCCCCCTAATTCCCCAGACTTAAACCCAATTGAACATCTGTGGGACCACCTCGATCGTGTTGTTAGCTGTATGGATCCTCCACCACGCACCCTCGAGCAGTTGTCAGATGCACTGCAGTCAGCATGGCTCCACATTCCTGTGGACACCTTCCAGCACCTTATTGAGTCACTCTCAGCCCGTCTAGCTGCTGTCCACGCTGCACACGGCGGTTATTCTGGATATTAGCCGGTGGTCACAATAATGTGACTCGACCGTGTATTAGTTTGAAGAATGCACTGCGTATTAATTGGCGCAAGAATATTGCTACAAGTTTCGTGTTTAAACGGACTTCATAATGTTTTTCCGTCATAAGTTCTTTGAGGGGCCTACCCAGATGTCTGAGCAAAGGACTCACTAAGGCCTTAATCCGATCCTGGGTATCGCTACTGGAAGAGGGGCTACAGGGGGCAATGGCCATCCTTAATGCAGTAAAAGCTTGATAATCTATCAAGGTTCCACTGCATCTATAGTTATAAATGTAGTGGAATATAAAGTAGACAAAGTCATCGCTGTTTCCACGTTTTTCTTTAATTAAAACACATCATCCAAAAAATTGTATTTCAACACCGCTGGGATTGAAACCCAGATCTCTGGATAATCAGCGGGGTGCGTTCGCTTTACGCTACGGTGCCAATAATACATAGCACTATGTGTGTTTATTTGTCAGCATCTGACTTCACAAATCCGTAGGGATGGGCTCAGCAACTGAGACGTCTCTATCTGGTGGGGCTTGAAACAGACTGGAAATCTTTTCCGCTTCAGACAGGCTTCCATTTTATACCAGTGCATCCATGGAAGTCATTGAAATGTAAACATTTGAATTTTTATCATGCTAATAACAAATTCTACATAGTTAGTGATTACTTAAGAGAATATATTTTTAGTAGTACCTTAATCAACAAAAAATCGCGAGCTTCTATCTTTTTAAATAAACCAACATTGATTTCCGTACAGTAACAATTATAATATGGTGATCAGAGAGAGAACGTGCACTGCTCATTTACTGAAATAATTCAGAGTCACCTCGGAGAAGTGCAAAATCTCGAATACGCTGAATACTTTGCAATGCTTGATGTTCATAATTTTCGCATCCAATTCGAAATTTTCTCGTTCACTTTTGCTGCTTCACCGTAGATTTCCTTCAAAGAAATGTTGTCCTCTTTTGAAAACTCTGAGCATCTTTTTGATGCATGGAGATCTTTTCTAAGTCTTTTTTTCTTGCTACATCTCTTGATCGCGTTCACAGAATAGGGCCTAAAATCGGCGAATTATTTGATCTTGCACTAACAAACCATTCCCAGACAATTTTATTCAATCTACTTTTCCGACTTCTTCATTTCCGGCCTTCCGCATTTTTCGCTTCGTTCAGCTAATTACATACCTTTACGCCACTGCTCTGTTATCTTGTCTTTTCGATTTAAATGTCCCAAATTTGTATTCCAATTCCCTGCCAAATGTTTGATACTCACGCTTTCTTTTTCTGAATTCCAATACCTTTAATATTTGCATCCAAATCGAGAATGTTATTCTTTGGTGTCATGGTAAGAGTCAAACGAACGAACACAACTCACAAGCGAAGGTTGTGAATGATCATCTCAATGAATGATTGTTAAGAGAATTAAATCGGAGCGTCTCGTGGGCATCCGTACGAAACAGCCAACTGCGATGACGTTGGACTTTGCATCCAACAATGGGAGCAACGCCGGGCACATGAACTAAACCTGAGTCGCGGGACGTGCTTAAAAAGCCAAACAGGGGATGTGCTAGCAGTTTGTGTTTGTGAAAACAACTCAAAAGCAATCTGTCTTTGTTTAATAATGTTATCTACACGGTCAAGCATATTTGTTCCGTGTGAATTCATCATTACACTTTATCGTGCAATGTTTTGTATTCAATCAAAATACTTGACGGCACGAGGACATCTGTGAACTTTCTGTCGTTGCCAGGTTCATTTGCTCTCTTGCCATTTCCTTTCGGCGTTTGGCAGGTTCCATTATAGACAGGTTAAATAGATAAATTCATTTCGGGGCGAAAAATAAGTTCCGTTTTGGGCAGGTTTTTGTTTTATACAGGTTCCGTGCAAATCAGATTTTGCTGTATTATTTGCTTAGTTTCTTAAATGAAAAGCAAATTGCGAGTAATGCACTTAAAAAAAAAAAAAAAAAAACGCTACCTCTGAGACTAATTAACAACAAAAAATTATACACCAACTATACTCAGAACAGTAAACTGTACTAGTGATCCGAATTTCTTGGCGTAGAACAGAAATCAAAGTCGTCAAGCTTTCGCACATCAACCAAATGGTTTTTTCAAGAAAGGTAGATAGCAAATTCAAGGGAGGTAGACAGTAGACAGTCTCCGCCGCCCCGGTGGCGCAGTGGTCTAAGCGATGGCCTCTGATCATTCGTCCGAACGGGGTCCGGGTTCGAATCCCGGTGAGGCATGGATGTTGTGTTTGTCTTACGGCACTGGCTCTCTCCCTTCCCAGGAACCAGTGACCCTAAATTAGGGACAGGCGACTGCTTGTAGCCCATTGAGTTGCTCACGGTGGTCGTTAAACCTCCAATCAAAAAAAAAAAAAAAAAAAAGTAGACAGTATTTTTCAAGGAAGCAGACAGTTTGCTGTCTACCTTCCTTGAAAAAGCTATCTGGTTGATGTGCGAAAGCTTGAAAACTTTGATTTCTATTCTACGACAAAAAATGTGGATTACTAGTACAGGAACCCCTGGAAGCTTTCTGTATGTAGAGCAGGGCCGTCGCTCTATGGGCAGAGATTCAGGGAACGATGGCCTCCTAGAATGATCATACTAGGGGTGCAAATTCATGCTCAGAGGGCTTAAAAAGTAGAAATGCGCTTCGTATAAATAAAGGTTCCAAAAACTGTAGCTGGAAAAGAAAGTAATACTGTTAAACTTTCTTTGTATTTCAGCAAATTTATTACAGCACATAACATTCTGCGTGACTAACCACAGTGCAGAGTAATTCACTCTGTAAACTATGACCCCGCAATTTTTGCAAAAGAAATTTTCCAAAACAGCGGAGGCAGATGACAGTTGCCGCAGGCATAAGTCAACAGAAGGTTATGTTAGGTAAGATGATAATTAATCCTCTGAAAATTAGAACATTTTGTGAATAGGGTTGGTTGTAAATAATAGTTGGAATAATAATAATAATAATAATATTGTTTAGTTATTATATAATAATATTATTATTAACAGATAAGACCATCCCCCACAATCGGCATCCATCCCCCCACAGGACGATGTCGATTGCTGGTGGATAAGACCATCCACCAGCAATCGGCATCGTCCTGGTCGACAAGGAGAAGAAGTCAACATACCTCATTGACATAGCTGTCAAAGAAGTCAACATACCTCATTGACATAGCCGCGCCCAAAACGTGCAACATCTGGAAGACGCACGGAGAGAAGCTGTAAAAGTAGTCAACATACCTTATTGACATAGCTGTCAAAGAAGTCAACATACCTCATTGACATAGCCGTGCCCAATACGTACAACATCCAGAAGATGTACGGACAGAAGCTGTCAAAGTATGACGACCTACGAAACGAAGTAAAGAAAATTGGCATATGGAGAACGTCACCACCGTCCCCATAGTAATATCAGCCACAGGAGTTGCACCTACCACCATTTACAGCTCTATACAGACACTAGAACTTCAACCTAACACCTACATGGAACTACAGAAGACAGCTGTCCTGAACACTTGTAGGATAGTAAGGGAGTTTCTTGACAACTGAGAGAAAGAAATACCACTTCCCGGACTTGGTACGTCGTACCAGTCCCGGAAGGAAGAGAAGAAAAACCTCAGGAAGAGTTGGAATCTCTAAATTTTTATAATAATAATAATAATAATAATAATAATAATAATAATAATAATAATAATAATAATAATCAGGGCATTGATATCCTGCTCCCGAGCATACCTTTGTTAATGGTAAATGGATTGGAAAATGAGTCAGAACCGAGTATGCTCAAGTACAGCATAACCAGAAAATAAACTGGAGAAGTATAATTGACATAATTTAGAATCAAGACCAGAGTTATTTAGTTGATAATACTAGATTATAAAAGTTTCCGAAATATCAAATGCTACAATTCAGATTCACAGACAATTTTGTTTTCATTTCGGGGTTTAACGATCTGCATGACAACTCGTTATGTTGTAAGAAGTAATCCTCTCCTATATAATTTAAGACCACTGATTTCAGGGAACGGACAGAGCCATAATTATCTTAGTTTTCTTCAGTTTTATTGCCTGCTCTGAACAGATATCTCCAAAATTTATTTTCATTCAGAGGTTATGCGTTCGTTATTTCACTACAGCGCTATCAGACAAGCACACCACCCATGCCTGATTCAGGATTCGAACCCGGCCCCATTTCGGACGAGAGGGCCAGGGTTCGAATCTTTTAGAAGCCACAGCGCCTCAGATCACTCGTCCACCTGGAGAGGTACAGAATTTTTCTAAATTTTTATGACAATTTTTAACAAACAGGCAACCCCTTTCGCTACCACACGCATCATACCTGGAAAATGTTTTATTTGACATGTTCAAGGTGGACGTCAAGTGAACATACTGTGCGCCGCTATACTTGCAACGGTGAAAAATTGAGTTACATAAGTTCATATACAAGAAATGCTTTCTGACTCCTGAAAATTGGCACACGGATGAAGAAGACACTGAACTGTAGTTAGTGACTTGCAAATTTGAGAAAAAATTATAGGGAATACTTTAAAATTAAATTTCCGCGTGTTGGATTAGTGTTGCATATCGTTAATAGATGGCGCTCTACGTACGTCAAGTACTGGAAACATGGCACTTCCTTACCCCCTTTTTTTTTTTAATATTAAAAGTTTTCACACAAATAATAATAACTGAACGGTTATAGAATTTTGTTTGGGATATCAGTAATTATTTAAATCACTTACATTACAGTTTATTGGCTTTTCTAGATTCTGACAAAAGCTTTTTTAGAAATCACCACCTGTTAAGGGAAAGACTTCAAGAAATTCGCTCACAAAACTAAGACCTCCACAAGAAGGGAGGGGGGGGGGGCGTAAAAACAGCGCGATTTTCAGCGTCATCTTTGAGCAGAAGGCTGCACTGGATATACCTTTATCTCCACCTTAAAAGGTGGATCCACCTAAACCTTTTGCATTGTATTTCCAATGGGCAAACGTCTGTAGCCATTTTCTTCACAATTAATACGTTCACAAGGATGAAAATTTGAACATCGATAAAAATAACTTCATATCATAGCCTAGAATACTTAATATGTTCTAAACCTTAACCATAATTAAGCAATCCAATATTTGTTTGTCTACTGACGTATTCTATGTACAAGTGGCGCCATTAATTTCCTGGTCTCAACACCACCAAAGGAAAAGTTATTGATTTTAATATAATTATGGTTAAGTTTTAAAAAATATTAAGTGTACTTAGGCTATGATATGAAGTAATTTTTATAGATGTTCAAATTTTCATTCTTGGGAACGCATTAATTGTGAAGAAAATGGCTACAGAAGTTTGCCCATTGGAAATACAAGGCACAGATTTTAGGTGAATCCACCTTAAGAAGTGGGTGGAATACTGAAAAACATGAATGTTGTATGAAAAGAGCTACTTCGCAAGCGAAAACAAACAGAAAAGAAAAACAGCAGAGATTGCTCCAAATTCCAGACGTAATGAGCACGTCTGTTGAATCCTTTCCGGCACAAAAATAATTCTTCAAAGCGGATTTTTAGAAAAGAAGAAAATAAACGGAATGACAAATTCATTTGTAACCCTTAGCCGGTCATTATTGAAAATTCACACACTTTGCACAGTGTTCTACATAGTGAATGATACCAATCACAAAATTAATATTTTCAAAGGGTCTTCTAATATCCGTAAAGTATTTGTATTTGTAAAAAAATAGCTACTTGCGCTCACTAGCGAGGGAAATATGTGTTACGAAAATTCCCAAATTATGCGCGAAATGTTCTTAAGCAAAAACAATTTTCCATATCGAATATTTAGGAGAAATGATGCGAAGAAAACGTAATATAACTTTACGCTCTCTAGCAAGAAAACTATTGCAAGAAAGCATTATTTGAAGGAGATGGGCGTAAAATATTTTTCATAGTAAAGGATATCTGACCAGAGATGATTTTTCGATCGGACTTTTGGAATAGTCTTGCATATAAGGATTTATACACATGCTCCCTAGCGCCTGAACTATACATTATGAAAACGCAGAAAACATTCGCAAAATAGTCTTCAGAGAAGCACAGGGGCACTTGTTCTGTGAAAAAAGAGTTTTTCAAATAGGAAGAAGCGGAAAATAATTTATATATGTATGTCCCTTAGCGAAAAAACTGTGGGTGGTTCAAAATGGATAGTGTTTTCAATCTTCACCGTAAGCGAATGGCATACAGTAAAAAAAAAAAAAAAAATAGTCGATAACTTATAAGCAACTGTAAACAGAAATAGAAGCTTACGCCGCCACCAAGCGGTAGAAATATGCATTAGGAAAATTCCAAAATTATATGCAAAATATTTTCAGTGTGGAATTGTAGCTGACATAAAGAGACTTTTCAAATACGATATGTAGAGCAAGGAATATCAATAAAATAAATGCACATTTATAATCCCTGGCGGGAAAACTGCGCGTTATTTTAAACAGGAAACATGCATAAATACAGCTTCCCTGACGAGTGGTATGTGACAATGAAAAACTGATTTCCTGTTGGGTTTATTTAAAGCTGACGTAAGATAGCAAATATGTTGTAAACAAAACAGAAATATGCACTGACGCATCTAGGGCCCAAACTGTCCGTTATAGAAATCAGCAAATCTATAAAAACATTTTCCTGCATAAACGTTATCGGACTCAAAAAAAAAAAAAAAAAAAAAAAAAATCAAATATGATTTTTTGAAGCAGAGATATCGAGAAGAAATGATTTTGAGAGGGAAAGTATTACTTAAAGTGTTTTACTTAGTGAATGGTATTCGACCAAAGGGGAAAAAAAGAAAAAAAAAGAAAAAAGCCTTTGATTCGGTGAAACCATCAGCAGTTACAATGGCTCTGAAATCCTGCGGTATTGAAGATGCATACATTAATATTATTAATAACATCTATGAAAATGCAAGTGCAAAGATTCGGTTGTTTGAAAATGCAACACACATAAAAATTGGAAAGGGAGTGAGACAAGGTGACACCATATCTCTGAAGCTCTTTAATGCCACATTGGAGGGTGTCTTTCAGTCGCTGAACTGGGAAAACAAGGGGATAAAGATTAATGGAGATTATCTAACCCACCTTCGTTTCGCTGATGACGTAGTCATTTTTGCAACTACCCCATCAGAGCTGCAGATTATGATCCAGGAACTTGCTGAAAAGAGTAAAGAAGTGGGATTAAAAATGAACTTTCAGAAGACAAAAGTGATGTTCAATGCTTTTACAAGAAATGAAGATTTATCGATCGATGGAGAAAAACTGGAGATAACAGACACGTACGTTTATCTTGGACAGCAGATATCAAGTGAGGGTCACATTGATGAAGAAATTAATCAGCGTACAAAACTTGCCTGGAGAGCTTTTGGAAGAAACAGCATAATTTTCAAGAGCAATATGCCATTATGTCTTAAAAGAAAAGTGTTTGATCAATGCATCCTTCCAGTGCTTACGTATGGTGCAGAGACGACCTTAACTAAAAGAGACATACAAAGGCTGCAGACAACTCAAAGCAGCATGGAGAGGTGCATGCTTGGTGTAACCAGGAGAGATAAGAAGAGGAACTCGTGGATCCGAAAAATGACGAGAGTGGAAGACATCATGATCAGAGTTAAATCCATGAAATGGCAATGGGCTGGACATACTGCCAGAAGGACGGACCATCGATGGAAGCCGAAATTTTAGATTGGATTCCAAGGGACAGGAAAAGACCCAGAAGAAGACCACATGGGAGATGGGTGGATGAAATTCGAAAATATGCGGGAGTGACATGGAGGAGACTGGCACAAGACAGACCGTTGTGGAGGAAACTTGGGGAGACCTTCGTCCAGCAGTGGATTGATAATGGTTGACAATAATAATGATGATGATTCGACCAAAGAACAGTTTTTCAATCGGATTTTCAGAAGCATAAGCATGGCTGTAAATATACTGTATGCAGAAATATGAATTTACGCCTACTAGTAAAAAAATTATGGTGGGAAAAGATGTAGGATATATAGAAAATATTCTTTGCTGTGAATACTATTCAATGCAAGGAGAATGTTTCAAATCGGGTTATTAGGCACGGAAATATCAAAGAAAATATAATGTACACTGATGTGCGCCATTTAAAAAGGCAACTATTCGCAAAGTGGTCTTCGTTTAGAAAGAGAACTTTTTTTCGAATCAGATTTTTAAAAGAAATGATATGGAATAAAATATATTCTGAATTTATTACCATCTGCAGTTACATCTCAAGTTCGTGAAGCTGTGCATCGGAAAAGGTGTAAAAGGAATGGAACATTGAAGGATCAGCGACGCAAAGTGTGACATCAGCTCTTCATGAGCCAATCAGGACTAGAATCCACTATTCAGGGTTTGGAAGGCAGTATTCTTTTCTGTAAGTGCGTTTACACGGATGGCAACAGATCTGATGCCTCCATAAGTACATATACGCATTACTACCGGAAGGAACGCACCTCCCGCGAACAAGTGCTTCTGATGATGCGCTTGTTTGCGACTTGAGAAACATACCGCTCTTCCCCATAGGCTTGAAAAACATGAGGCCATTGGCTGACTTGTCTGATAGTCTGAGGCGCGGGCTTCGAATCAGTCGTCCGAGGAGGGCCAGCTTGGAGCCCCGGAGGAGGCATAGGTGGTGCTCTGTCCATTCCCTGGAACTAGTGGCCCAAACTTAGGGACTGGCAATTGCCTATAACCCCTAGAATTTCTCATTGTTGTCGCTAAACTCGCAACAAACAAACAAAAAATACTTTTTGAGCATTCCCTGGCCTTCCCAATCGCCGGATCTCAATCCAATAAAAAAAATACTAGACAAAATGGCATGTATCAGTGGAGCTCACCCACCTTCATTACTGAGAGTTCAATGGGTGAACTGGAATCTTTTTTGATGGAGGAGTTCATTAAATGGAAAACTTTTCTCGCAGGCGTCCGGGATTTGATCGCATGCCGTGGAGTCAAACGAAGTATTAGTTCATAATACACTGCTGGCCACCCAAAACGCAACACCAAGAAGGAAGCATCCGATTGGCCTGAAATTCGCAGCATGCGTCGCCCGCGAAAGGACATGCAAACGATTAGCATTGCAGGGCATATGCAAATCATGTGCGCCCGGCACGCCACCGAGAAGCGCTATAAGAAGGGAGCACAGAAGGCGGGTGTAAGTAGTGGAAGTGTGTTGTGCTGCCGGACCTGTGCATGGGGAGCTTCCTGATGCCTCGTCGCAGAATACGGCAGTCTTTCCAGCACGTTTCGGAGTTCGACAGAGGACGAATAGTGGTTTATCGCAACATCGGTTTATCGTACCGAGACATCGGCGTCCGTGTGGGACGACATCCAGCCACAGTAAGGCGAGTATGGGTTCGGTGGGTGCCGAAGGGACGGACGGACCGACGTGAGTGATTGCCGCAGCCGCAGCACACCACCGAACGAGAGGACCGGCATGTTGTGCGGCGGGCATTGACATTGACGACTCCCACCGCCACATCACGAACGTTAGCGCAGGAATTAGGGTGTGCCGCGCAACAACCTGTGTCAGCACGTTCCGTTCGACGTCGTCTGCAGGAGCGGGGACTTGTCGCACGGCGCCCATTGCTCCGATTACCATTGACGTTACACCACCGGCGAGTGCGGCGGCAGTGGGCCGTTGAACTCCGCACCTGAACTACGGAATGATACGACATTGTCTTCTCAGAAGAATCCCGCTTCTGCCTGCAACACCACGATGGTCGGATCCGCGTGTGGCGGCACCGCGGCGAGAGACTGTATGACGCATGCATTATGCGTCACCATACCGGTCCGTCGCCTGGCGTTATGGTTTGGGGCGCAACTGGATATGACACCCGCATCTCTCTGGTACGCATCGCCGGTACACTCAACAGCCACCGCTATTTCTCCGACGTTTTGGATCCTGTAGTCCTCCTTTACCTGCATGACCTGCCAGCGGCCATGTTTCAACAGGACAATGCGCGGCCGCACGTGGCACGCATCGTGCAACAATTCTTCACGGCCCACCAGGTGTCACTGCTGCCGTGACCAGCCTGTTCTCTCGTTGTGTCGCCCATCGAACACTTCTGGTCGCTGATCGGCAACCGAGTGGCCAGGGAAGCACCACCCGCGGCTACGCCTGATGAACTGTGGCAACGTGTGGAAGCAGCCTGGACCGACATAGCCCAAGCCCACATCCAAAGCCTCTTTCGTTCGATGCCGTGGCGTGTAGCAGCCGTTATTGCCAGCCATGGGGTCCACACGAACTATTGATGTCTGCGTGTTCCGCAAGTCGCACGGGCCTGTAAGCTCAATCGTTTCATCTTTGTATCAGTTGTTAAGTGTTCAGTAAATCTGGCTTTGCTATCTCGTGTCTTTCTTGGTGTTGCATTTTGGGTGGCCAGCAGTGTACATTTCCAAGGCAAGTTTATTTGGGGGGGGGGGGGTGCTAACGACCACCGTGAGCCACTCAGTATGCTGTAAGCAGTCACCCATCCCTAATTTAGGGATACTGCTTCCCAGAAAGAGAGTGAGCCAGTGCTGTAAGACAAATACAATATCCATACTTTTCCCAACCCATCTCGGACAGAGAGAGAGAGAGAGAGAGAGAGAGAGATAGAAAGAACAAAATAAAAATATTGATAAATAAAAAAAAAAAACAGTTGTAAATGTTAAGTTTCTTTTATCATTTTGTATATTAAATGTGTTGATGCTGTTTACTGTCTTATCAGAAGTTTTTTGTTTGTGTCTCTGTTCAACGAACATGAAAGGCGCATCTTTACAATGTCGTATATTTCTAACTTAAAATAGTTTTTTTTTTAAATGCTCGAACAAATAAAAATATGCAATTATAAAATAACCGAGTCTCCTGCTCAGAGTGCACATTTAGATTTTCCCTATTCAATTGGTTTTTCAAGAAGTTTTTGCAAAGGAAAAATCTCATGATACCTTTTCCAGCGTTCTGACGCGAGAGATGCGTGCTTTGTCTCGTGACGTCAAAGACTATGATTCGATTAATCTTCGAGGTCACCCGTTTGGACGCCAAAGACATATGCTTAGGAGAATGTGCATGAGGCGATTGGGCTTTTCCTTTGATGTGGTGTCCAATAGCAGCGCTCGCCAAGTTATGTCTCTTTGCTTATTAATAAGCTGCTCATCCCACACCCACATTATGACGCACAAGCATTGACCAATAAAGAACCGCGGTCGATGCTGGTATGACGGAGGGATTAAAATCTTATTTCATTGGGGAGTGTACGTGCTTTATGAGATGGCTACGGCGCATGCTGAGACTTAAATTTTAGGGAATGTTGAAATAAGCAGCGTGTGAATGGATACTAGGTTTCGCGTCTTTAAATTTTCCTTTTTTTATCTATTTTTGTGATTTCTTTCATTCTGGCATGGTACTTTCCACTGCAGATGCGTTTTGGAAATGAACTATGTTGCTGTCATACTTCAATAAGAAATAAGGGCTGAGTTGACCGAGAAACGGCAGTTCCACAAAAGTGCAGCTCTTTAAATGATTTCCAATCGAAGTAACTATTGTTTTTTTACGATACCGCTAATTACGTCACCTGTCGGCTTGTGTACTAGGTTCTCGCGGGGAGAGATGGAAGTGGAGTTACGCGTGAAATGTGAGTACTGTGTTCCCTTTACAATTTCCGCCTCCATTACAGTCAGAACTTCAAATTAGGAATGAAAGGAAACCTCTCTCCTGACAATCGATGCAAGAAGAGCTAAAATTAAAAAGTAGTTCAACTAGACAACAAAACTTGGTCATGTTTTCTGATACCTAATGAGAAAAGAATTTTTCAATCGGACTTCTGGTAGCAGAGCTATTTAGGAATTCAATCGAGGAAACGCTAAGTATAAAAAAAGCTAGGAAATAAATGCACAGAAAGTCTTTGGTAATTTTTATTGCTATCGAATGGGATGGGGGACGTTTTCCCAATCAGAAAATAGGCGGGGAAACGTTGTTCCGAATTTAAGTAAATATGCGTTTTCGTCACATCAAAGAAATGCACATTTATTGTAACTAACGAAATAACTCTGTACCCTATATAGCAAAAATTTCGTGAAAAGATTTGCTGATAACTCCAGAATCGAAGGCAAAAAAGTTTTTTGCTGTCCGATTTTTCAAAAGGGCATATAGCCTAATCAAGGAGCTTGCTGACAAGAGTAAAGAAATGGGATTTTAATTAAACTTCTAATGAACTTACAGAAAAGCAAACAAACTGATGCACAATGATTTTACGAGAACTGAAGATTTAGTGGTTTTATTCTTATTCTTATTATTGGAGGTTTAATGACCACAGTGAATAACTCAATGGGGGACTCAGCAGTTGCCCACCCTTAATTTAAGGTCACGGGTTCCAGGAAGGGAGAGAGCCAGTGCCGTAAGACAAACACAACATCCATGCCTCACCGGGATTCGAAGCCGGGGCCGCCCCGGTGGCACAGTGGTCTAAGCGATGGCTTCTGGCCATTCGTCCGAAAGGGGTCCGGGTTCGAATCCCGGTGAGGCATGGATGTTGTGTTTGTCTTACAGCACTGGTTCTCTCCCTTCCCTGGAACCAGTGACCCTAAATTAGGGACGGGCGACTGCTTATAGCCCATTGAGTTGCTCACGGTGGTCGTTAAACCTCCAATAAAAAAAAAAATGATTCGAAGCCGGGCCCTTCTCGGACGAATGGTCATAAGCCAGCGCTTAGATTGACGTCTTTTCTGATGTGTATGTTACCTAGAAACTGTCCATCTTATTCCATTAAAGACGTCTTTTCTCATAAGTACATATTTTGATTTTATTAAAACAGAATCAGTATAACGTCAGCAAGAAAGCTTTTCCACTAATTTTTGCCTTCCTTTCGCTTAGATCACGGCGCTACCGGGGCGGCGATTAAGAGGTTAATGGAACAAATTTAAAGGTAATTGTTGTCTATAAGGTGTGATAAAAAGAGTATCCAGATTGAATTTATTAAAAAGAAAGTACAAGACCTAAAGATCTGAAACTTAATCACCTTCGAAGCAATCCTCTTCCGAAGCCACACACTTAGGCTAGCGCTGTTTCCACTGCTCGAAGCATTTTTTGAAGTCATCTTCTGAAATAGCGAACAGCCACTTCATCGCATTCTGTTGTTATCTCCTCAATATCCTGAAATCTTTTTCCTTTCAAGCAATATTTCATTTTTGGGAAGAGAAAAAAGTCGCAGAAAGCGAGCATTGGCGAATAGGGTGGCTGTCGGATATGCCCAACGTGGTACTTAGCAAGAAACTGCTGCACAAGTTGCGATGCACGGGCAGGCGAGTTGTCATGGCGGAGTTGCCACTCTCATGAAATGCCGGCCTTTTGCGACAAACTGCGTCCCTCAAACGCCGCAAAACTTGACAGTACTACTCACCGTTTATTGTCTGACCTGATGGCACGTATTCATAATGCACACTTCTCTCATGATTGAAAAAAAAACAAAAAAAAACAACAAAATAAATAAATAAATAACCAGTTGCTGCGGCTCTATCGTGCATTTTTAGGTCTGGGAGAGTTTGGGGTCTTCCACTGTGAAGACTGGGCTTTAATATCTGGGTCATACCCATAAACCCGCGTTTCGTCACCAGTTATGATAGTTTTTAAAAAGTTTTCATCGTTTTCCGCGCCTTGAGCCAAACCCCCAGTAGCTGAAACACGGGCATGTTTCTGATTAGCTGTAAGCAATTTTGATACAAATTTGGCGGAGAAGCATCTTATACCCAAATCGTCCTTAAGAACCGAAACTAATGTTGAAGTCTTCAGATAACTCATGAATAGTGATTCGGAGATTTTCCCACAGAGCTATGCGCACATGTTCGAACATAGTTTTCACTTTTGCTGGTTGAGGGCCTTCCGGACCGTTCATCATTCTCAACATTTTCACCACCATCTTTAAAACGTTTATACCACTCATAAACTTGTGAACGACTCATACAATCTTCCCCATGGACTTTCTGCAACTTTAACTATGTGTCGTTGCAAGTTACGTAAAGTGTTTTTACAAAACCTGATGCAAATTCTTTGATAATTTTTTCCGACATGATAAATGCGACGAACAGCTTCACACAGGTAAGAACAAAGTACCACTGTAAACAATGATGGGCCGCCCCGATGGCGCAGTAGTCTAAGCGATGGCCTTTGATCACTCATCCAAAAGGGGTCCGGGTTCCAATCCTGGTGAAGCATGAATGTTGTGTTTGTCTTACAGCATTGGCTCTCTCCCTTCCCTGGAACCAATGACCCTAAATTAGGGACTGGCGACTGCTTATAGCCCATTCAGTTGCTCACGGTGGTCGTTAAACCTTCAATAAAAAAAAAAAGTGATGAGCAGAGGAAACGGGACTCACAGCACATGCGTAGTAGGTTCCAACGTCAACCTATGACAAACCGCTTTCTGCTGTGTCGCGTGATTCCGAGCTTATTTAACCAGTCGGGATGCTCTTTGATCAGACCTCGTACATCCATCTTGTACAAGTTGGAAGTACGTCGTTCCTCAAATAGCGAGAACGAGTTTTACCACATAAAAGGTGTTAAAAGAAAATATCCTGATGACAGCAAATTCACTAAAAATGTGGTCTCACTAAGAAGGGACACTACTGTTTTCAGAAATGCGGTACACATAACATTACACCGATCAGGCATTATATTATGACCACCCCCAGCCTAGAGAAATGAGCCCGCCTGGAGACCGAAGGGTTTCGCAGGTGAAGTTCACAGAGCAACATATATATAATCCGAGGACTGGCTTTAGGTTAGTAGAGTGTTCGGGGTCAGAATGGGAAAAGCTGCCGATTTATCGGAGTTTGATAAAGGACGAATTGTGATGCCACGGCCCCTCGGAACTACGATCTCGGAAACGGCACCGTTTGTGGATTGTTCACGTGCTGCTCTAGTGAGCACGTATCAAAAGTGGTGCACAGATGGCCAAACGACAAACCGTCGTCCAGCCGTGTATCGTCCGCAGCTCATTGATGCTAGAGGGGAGCGGCGACTGTCGCGCATTGTTCACAGCGACCGCAGCGCCACAGTGCGACAAATCACCCTCAGCTACAACAGTGGTAATTAGGACAATGTGTCACAGCACACAGTTCATCGCAGTCTTCTGCGCATGGGCCTGTATAGGCGAAGACCCAGCCGGGTCTCCATATTCACTGCACGTCATCAACAACAGCGTATGAAATGGGCCCAAGACAATCGAGATTGGGCCGTGGATGATTGGAAGAAAGTGTCCTGGTCTGACGAATCAATATTCGTGATGCATCACGTAGACGGCCGAGCGCGGATACGCCGATTACCAACGGAGGCTATGGCACCTGGATGCACTGTTGGGCGGAAACAGGCTGACGGTGGCAGTGTTATGCTGTGGGCGTTGTTTTCTTGGGACACTTTAGGCCCCATTATTCTAATAGCACGATCCCTGACAGCTACCAGGTATCTGAACATCGTTGCGGACCAAGTTCACCCATTCTTGGCAACTGTCGTTTCACTCACCACTTTTTGCTGTGTGGCGACACTGCGCCTATGTATGAGACGTGCGATTGCCGGCTTACTGTCAGTCATCCTTTGTGTAGTTGTGTTCATGTTCGTGATGTACGTTTGCGCCTTTTTCATTCTCTTCTGTTGAACGACAATGATGCTACGTTGCAGCGGCTCCTCGACGACCACTGCGATACCTTCGCTGTCTTTTGCTTTTTTTAACAAATTTGCTTTTTTAATGGTATCTAGATTTTAATCTTTGCCTCATTCTCATTTTTCACTTTTACCGAATTAGCCTGATTTTAAGCATTCTACCACGTTTTTAATACTGTTTGTTTTATTGTCTTGTTCTGGCGCTCTTCGGCCAAATATGGCCCTTGCGCCATAAAAATTCACCAACCAACCAGCCATGGCACCTGTGTTCCCTGCTGGTGCTGGCCGTTATCAACAGGATAATGCGCCATGCCACACTGCCAGAATTTTCAAGGAGTGGTTCGATGAACTTGCTGGTGAGTTTCTGTTAATGTCTTGGCCACCATATTCTCCTGACATGAACCCAATCGAACATTTGTTGTTCGACTTGGAAAAGCGGGTTCGCACTAAATCACCCCCACCCCGAAATGTACGGGAACTGGAGGACCTGCTGTTGACATTATGGTACCAGATACCCCAGGATACCTATCGCCACTTCATTGAATCGATGCCTCGCCGAGTGGCTGCTGTTTTGCCGGCTGAGAGGCGTCCTACAGCTTATTAGGTAGGTGGTCATAATGGATGGGTCATCGTTGTATATCATCATACATTTCCTTCCACTTCCTTTGAAGAATATCTTAATGATTAAATTAGCAACATTTGGTAAAAGCTCAAGAACTTTCGCTCAATTGGGAAACTCGCTTATTTAATTCGTTCGAGAGATGAGAAGTTATATTAGTTTCACTTTTTTTTCATTTGCATCCATTTCCAATATTTGACGGCGGGTTTAACTATAAAAAGTGCAGTTAAGTATCTCCCTAAAGATGATCCCAGTGCTGCCATTAATCATCATTAGAACTGTACCGATGCATAATCGCCGCTACTCCTTTTACCCTAACGAACAGCTTCGCCAACTCCCTCGAGCAGAAAAGGGATCACTTTGTAGGGGGGCAAAATGTAATGAAATTTTTAAATTGATTTTTCACTGTTTCGGCGCTCTTTTGTTGTTCTTTTTGTATTATGTACCAAGTCATTCATCAGAGGGTGCTGACGTGTGTGGCCCTTAAAGTGATCCCTGCCATTTCAAAACTTATCACTCGTTGTGCGGTCGTGCCTCTGGAAACGATAATCTGTGGGGAACAAGCAGCTCCTCATTTCTCCATCTGCTAGCTATTCTCCTCCTTTGTTTTTATCTCTTTTTCTCATAGTTCTTTTTTTTTTTTTTTTTTTTTTGCATCTAGTCCTCATGCTTCTTTCCCGTAAGCGATGATCGCAAAAGGATTGTTTTTAAAAGATTTCAGGGCGATGAAAGAGAATTGTTTCATCTCTGGAATAAGGCAGAATTGCCAGCCTAATGATGATGGATGATAAGTTTATTTTTATTTCTGATCTTAAAGGAATCGATTTGTGACGAAATAATGCGTTTTCTTATCTCGTCGCTTCTGTTTATTTATTTTTAAGAACTGTCCAAGTTTAGTCCTGTGTCTTCCTCTCCCTAAAGGCAAACGTCAGAGAAAGTTTGGAAGTGTGAAACGAGAATTAAAGATTAATTTTGCGACAGAGATACTCAAGTTAAACCACATAACAGGCTACGCACATTGCATTTTATGACAAAGATTTCTCCATAATTTAACATCTAAGACTGTTCCGCTTGCCAATTTTAGCTTTGCGGTTGTCCAAATGTATGCAGGTTTAAGAAATTATGTGAAATTTTTACAAAGTACGATAATGAACACTACAATGTAACTACAACATGTGACGTATAATCTAGTTTAACTTTTCTTTTTCGTTATTTTCCCTATGCAAATTTAAGTTCATTCAACTTAGCGTTTTCCAAACTTGTGATATCTTCTTTCTCACAAGAGTATGGTTGGCAACGCCTTGAGGTCGGAACGTATGACGTGTGTATATGTGTCCGATGAGAACTGAACGTTATACACGGTCGAGTCACATTATTGTGACCACCAGCAAATATCCAGAGTACCGCGGACAGCAGCTAGACGGGCTGGGAGTGACTCAATAAGATGCTGGAAGGTGTTCACAGGTATGTGGAGCCATGCTGACTGCAGTGCATCTGATAGCTGATAGAGGGTGCGTGGTGGAGAATGCATACAGCAAACAACACGATCGAGGTGGTCCCACAGATGTTCAATTGGGTTTAAGTCTGGGGAATTAAGGGACCAGGCAAGAACTATGAAGTCTTCATCGTTCTCTTCCAACCACTCTTGGACATTTCTAGCTGTGTGACACGTCGCATTGTCATTCTGGAAGACTCTATCCGCCCCAGAGAAGATAATCAGCATATATGGGTGTACGTGGTCTGTAAGGATGGATTCATAACGAATTCAGTCCATAGCGCCTTCCACAGGTATGAGTGGATCCACAGAATGCCACGAAAACATTCCCCAGACCATAACGCTATCCCCACCAGCTTGTGTTCTTCTAGATTTCGTTGGAGACTGTTTGTTCTCCGATGTTTCTTACCTTATACGCCAACTTCCATCCGTGACTCATTGGAGAAGGCAATCCTTTGCCAATCAGCAGAGGTCCAATTCCGATACTGCCGTGCAAATGTAAGCCTTTTCTGCTGATGCACCTTCGTTAGCATAGGTGCAGTGACCATCTGTCTGCATTGGAGCCCCATACGCAGCAGGGTTCGCTGAACTGTCATTTCAGACCACTTCCGGTAGCCCCCTGTTTCATTCGGCCAGTGAGTTGCTCCGCTGTAGCGTGCCGATCGGCCCTCATGCACCTTCAAAGCCGACGTTCACCTCTCACATCAATGGCACGTGGTGCTCCGCAGTTTTCAAGTCGCTTATTTGCAATGGTGCCATTTCTCCAATCACGATACACTTTAACCACAGCAATACGCGAACAGTTCACAAACTGCGCTGTTTCAGAAATACTGCCACCCTTGGCCTGAAAGCCGATAATCATCCCTTCTTACAAATTTGATAAATTGCTCCTTTTATCCATGGCAGCAACGAATGATGTTTTCAGAATGCCTATAGCACACCTTTTATACCCACCAAGCCAGCTCACGATACGTGCCTTGTTTCATTGGCTACGCGCTGTTGTCGGCAAAAGTAGGAGGTTGCCACAATAATGTGACTCGACTGTGTATAAGGTTTTAGCAGCAGTGAGTGGAGATGGTGGAAGTTCTAATGCTAATTGAGGAAGAGACGTTGTCTAATTAAAGTTTGAGCTATTTGAAGGATGCGAGTTATATTATAGTATTGTTGTTGTTTTCTGTGGTGAATGGCTATTGTTACAGTGCCGCCAAACCATGACAGCACACTGAGAAGGCGTACGACATTTACAGATGGCAGCAAGGTCAGCCCGGACACCACGAAGTCTTCAAACTCTCAATCGGCGAGTCTCACTTCTGTCTCTTTGGCGTTGAGACAGAAGCGAGACTCGTCGCTGAATACATTATTCCATTCGTCCGTCCACGCATGTCTGGCACGGTACCGCTGCAAATTTGTGCGACAATGTGCTGCGGTGAGTGGCCGTCGTCGCAATGGCTGGCGAGAGTGCAAACCGGTCTCAGCCAATTTACGATATGAGACTTTTTCGGTAAGGGGATGTCCATAGCTGCATGTACACATCGTGGAATGTCGTCCGCTGTGGACTGTAAGCTGCAACGGTTTGCCTTCGATTGATTCGATCGATATCTTCAGACGTCCGCGTACGTGCACCAGTCCAATTATGACGACACACAAGTTATCTTTCTTCCACCACTGCCGCCATATTCGCCGGACGATTGCTGCATCACGATGCGTTCCCACAGCGACGTGACGCAGGGACAAACAAACTGAACGTAGCCCTACGATGAAGCTTCAGACAAAGGTGTCTGCGTGATGATAGGATTTCCAATGACGTCGCTCACGCATTCTCACTCTTTACACGTGCTTTTGCCACTGAGATCACCCTGATGCAGTGGTTCACACGCCCAGGTGAGGACGACCAACTTAGCTACGCGGAGCCGTTTTGCCTTTTAATCGGCCTCGCCTATCACGTGATTAGTTAGCAAACAGAGACATTTACATGGCCTAACTGTCGACGCATTTCCATCAGTTTTCATGGTGCTCCGACACATACCTTCTGGATGGCATTTCAAAATCGTACAGTGCAGTTGAGTGTTCATTTTAAAGAGTTACGGTGATTCTTCGAGTTAGAATTTCTGCGTCATCCGAATATCCGTTTCCAAAATTTGCTGTCCTGTTATCTGTCAATATCGCAGTATATATACGTATAGTTGACCGTGACCGATTATAGGTTTGTATGTGGAAACCCGAGCGATCAGATATGAGACCTATTTAAAATCAATGCTATTACTAGTCTAACAGGAAATTTTGTTTTGTTGAGGATGAAGGTTACACAGCTCAATGTATGGTAAACAAAATGATGCACGTAATGTCCTCTTTTTTTTTATGGTCGCTAAGAATGAAATAGTAAAACGCCAATCTTGCTGTCCTCTGCAGGAACGACGGCATGTGCAGATACTGTAAATGGCAGTGGCGCTGGTCTGTAATTTTTTTGCCAGCAGCTAAGAGAATTTTTCATATCAATGACTCTTCTGTCAAGTCATCACCATACACAACAATGCACAGAACATCCTACGGCATTAGAACAAAACACTGTGGATACACCATAGAGTTAGTATAAACCAAAAAGCACAAAATTTTATGGGGAAAAATCTGGGTCGTTATATATACCGGTGTGTTCACGCACTATTTGTCAAGCTTTCACTCGCCAACGGGCGGCTGTTTCAAGGCACTAGAGCAAATTCAGGCTTAAACTCTGAGTTTAAGTCTGAATTTGAATAATTTCAGAGTTAAACTCAGAGTTATAGCCTGAATTTGTTCTACTCTGAGTTAAACTCTGAGTTGAAGTCTGAATTTGAACAATTTCGAACTTAAACTCGGAGTTTAAGCCTAAATTTGTTCTAGTGCATTGAAAATGGCCCCCGTTGGCGAATGAAAGCTTGGCAAATATTGTATGAACACACCGGAATATATAAATGCCCGGATTTTCCCACATAAAGTCATGTGCTTTTTAGTTTATCCTTCGGCATTTTTTATTTACTAATGACTCAGCAACCCACATAGGTTAATGAATCACTCGCTGAAATTGCAAGGCAGTTATGCGCATGCTATTCTTAAAAAAGAGAACTTACATACAACACGCCAGTAGTGTAAACATACGTCGATTGACTGCACCACATTTTTGTTGATGTTCCGTTTTCCTTATCGGCAAAACATGGAAAATTAGCTGCTAAAGAGCATATATTCGCTACTGAATAACTCGCTAGTATGTAACAATGTGGAGGAGTCGCGTCGATCTTCAGCTACCTCCAATGACAGTATCATTGGCACTTCTTCCAGCATGAATATATCACTTGAATTTTGTTCCGTGATAAAAACATAAGAGCAGCGTTACGTTCCCGAGGTAGTTTAAGATAGTTCTGCATTCAACCACTGCGCGTGATTTTTTCGTTCGGAACGACAGCGGGTGTACCCAACACACATAAGCCATAATGGAATATTATTTCTCAAGACAGTGGCGCTAGCGCTTTATTAATTTGACCACAGACGGTTTTAAGAGGCATTCGTACCTAATCACTGCTATTATTATTATTATTAAGAATGTATTCTAAAAGAGTAGATGCTAACACTATCACATTGTCCGTCCATACATCCTCCCTTTCATAAACTGGATTCGACAAATTCTTTTTGCCTCGGATAGCACTAATCACGGGAATTCTGATTCATTCGCTTTAAACTTCCTTCGATGCTCAGCTTTCCCTCTAGTTGGCATAAATGCATTTTTATGTTTAATACGGTACCATAGTCATCATCATTAAAAGCAACCATTCACAACTCACTGCTGGATAGAGATATCATCAGGTCACTTCCATAGCTCTTTGTCTTCAATTATTCTCTTTCGTGTCATTCCTTTTGGATTTCATACACCTATCTCCCACGCGTTCTTCTGAATCTTTTCCTGGTCTTTACAGCGTTTCCAATCCATTTATTTGTTGCTCCTTTCCAATGAATGGAATCTTTTTTAAACATACGCTTTATACTTTGGGGTGTGATATTTTCATAAGGAGTTTCTCCTGATCAAAATATATCATTCGCGTCGGCAGTTAGTAATTTTTTGCGTGGACTTAGAACGAGTGTTTACTTTGCCATGAATGCGGGATCTATTCAAAGCCCGTTTCTTAAAGGAACAGTAAACTTAAAAAATAGGTCCTCGAAAATAAGAATTTTTGCTGTTATGTTATGCAGGTGACAGGATGATGCTCATAGAGCCGAAATTTGTTTCCCTATTGCCATTGGGAGCTGAGTAAACAGCCGACAAAGTTTCTGGTGATGACGTCACACTAGACAAGCGGTCAGTCAGACCACTTCTCGTACCAACGGCATATGTGTGCTTGGTTGCTCGGCGCGGTAAGGGTTGTGAGGGAAAGTACGAGGTAATTAGTGTCAGGAATTTCTCTCTTTGTGTTACACGTGTTCCTGTTTGTTAATCATCAAACTTCCTGCTGCAATTTACACAACTGGAATGAATTTTAAGCAGTTTACGGATTTCGCTGAAACCCTTGGTTTAAAATCACTCAGTAGCACTACTGTTTACCTGGTGAAATTTTTAGTTGGGCCAATAATCAAGTTTACGTGGCACAGTATGAAGAAACAAATTACTGATGATTTAAAATTATGCGATTCCGAAATTTGGGTGAGCGGAGATGGACAGTTTTATTCGCCAGGTTTTTGCGCCAAATACTGCACATATTCCATTATGGATATTCGCAAGGGAAATATTGTTTGTATTGTCATCCAAAAAGGTGTTTTTGACGTGAAAAGAATGTGTGCGATTCATTACTCTCAGGTCTCTATGAAGAAATAACGTTACCAGTTTTTTTATCAGATAGACATAGAAGCATTCGTGCCCTCATGAAGAAAAAATATCCCCAAATTGATCATCAGTTTGATGTGTGGCACATGACCAAAAGTTTGATTAAAAATCTAAAAACTGCTGAAAGGAAAGCTTCTTAACTAGAAGCATGGCGGTCCAGTATAACCAACCATTTAGGGTGGTCAGCTCAAATGTGTAATGAAGATGCTGAACTGCTGGTAGAAAAATTTCTATCTGTGACTAACATGCCATACTGTAATAACAGTAGAAATAATAGTTAAATGAACTGCCTTTTGCCTAACTGTTATTTCTAGAGCTATATATCATGTTCAACTATTGCGGTATTTTTAATTTCGCGCGCGCGCGTGTGTATATGGGGGGAGGGGGATCAATAATGACTTTGCATTTGGGCTACGAGAAATACTCATAAAGTCTCGAATTTTACTCACAACACAGGAAGTGCTCAACATTCTCGAACTTACTCACAGCACAGGAAGGTATTACTTTTCTTATTTTTCGCCCTACAGGTATCCAGGTATTCACCCAATATACGAATTGTTTGTTATTCAACGTGCCTCCATAGTTTGTAACATGCAAATTTATATTTTTCTCTCGCTTTTTTCTGCCCGAAGAATCATTTGCTAACGACTTGCCTGTAAAGTGTGAATGTTTAAAACAACACTGTCGAATGATTCGCGGTTTATTATACATTGGGCACTACCTTTTATTTTCATCATTTGATCACTCGCTCGTTGCAGCACAAACACTTAGCATCTGTTGACATTCTCTTACAGTTATCACATTGGTACCAGTCAAGATTACCTTTTCTACCCTGGAATTTGTTTCACATTCCTTGTTAAACATTCGTACTGTACCGGTAGAATATCGTAGTTCAAATGAATAAGGATTTACACTAGCCATTTTACAGATTGATGGGATCGACTGCGCTGCACAGAACTGTAAACAGCACTGACTGGAGCCCACCGCTCGCTGAGCGTCCGGTCTCTTGTCTAGTGTGACGTCACTGCTGATTTTAAAAAACGGTCTAGCGGGAGAACTACTTATGATAAAGCATTTCTGATTGCATCATTTTTCAATTCACTTTCAACATTACATTTTTGCGCTGAAAAAAAAATGCCCGAAATGAGTTTACTGTTCTTTTAAGAAACTAATATTTGAAAGAAAGAAACACGCGATAATGCAAGCATACATGTAGGGTACACAGTAGTTTTTATTCACATACGTACATACATATCACTATGTTTTAAGGAACGATTCTTAAATTCAAATTATGAGACCCTTACAAATTTCCTCTCATATTAAAAAAAAAATTCACATTTTTCTCTCGAGAAAATCTGGGCACTTTCGTTAGTGGGCAGCAATGAAAATTATGCGCGTAATTTTGACTTCTGTTTATTACTCAGTGGTCAGAAGTGAAATATTTTGGATATCAACTCACTGACTGAAATATGATGACTTCAGCATAAGTTATAATCGTATCATGTGTGTTTTGATACTAATTACAAAATGAAATGGATTTTCAGGATGAAGGTTTAAATTTTTCCGTTTTTTAAAAAATCTGCAGTAGTTAAAAGCGAAATGCAAAGAAATGAATATTTAACTACCTATTCAAAAAAATTTATAAGGCCCCTTGTGCTTCTTTAATAGTATTCATGATATATTTCTTATTTTATTAAGGAGAGAATATTTAAGCGTTGAAATGTTCAAATGTCCCAGAAGTTCCTACAAGTAAAAGAAATCTACGAAACAGAAATTCTGAAATACCATTGAATAAAATGTGGATGCAGATCGCTTTTGCTGTTCTTTCCAGGTCCTGTGTTAATCACAGTTTCATCATTCCTATTTTATATCAGGCAAAGAAATTGTCTGACCATGTAGCTAAAAATCATACATCGAATATTCACAATGGAGAACAGCGGTGCTAGTTCTCATCAAGTCTTTTGAATAAAATAATTATCAACGCCAATCTTAATATGAAAAATCTTAGACAGAACTAATTAATACGTTGTCCAAATTTCATGTTTGATTTTGCGCTACTTTCGAGTGGTTCTATTTCTTTTGGACCTTATTTTGAGACTTTGGAGCAGTCTATTCCGCAAAAATGAACTTTAAAGGGAAAAAAGTAGAGAATGACAGGGCAATGATTCACCCTCAGCACGAGATTATTCGTCTTCTTCTTCTTTTTATGGATTCTCTAGCTCTCTCTTCCCTTGGCATCTCTCGTCTTCGGCGTGTTCTAACACTCATTAAATTCCAAAAGAAAAATCTCCAAAAAGCGGAATAAGATATGCCGAAACCTTAAGCAAACCTCTCGAAGATTCCCTCTAAAGTCCCCCGCATTTATCCCTCCTCCATTCAGATACACAAAGATCTCAAACTCCCCAGCGGCATTCCGCCCCTCCACCGACATAGAACGGTTCACTAACTTCGCCTCTCCTGCATTAATCTTTAAATTGAGTTCACACTTTGATTAAAAATATCCTTGAATAATTCTCGGCCGTGGGAAGAAGGGAGGATCCATCTTGGTAATTGAGTGAGCCTCCCCTCAGCCCCCAAACCTCATGCCTCGGGACTGTCACTCATGGACACCTTACCCCTCCACCCTCTTGTGCGTGGACCCCTCTTTTATTCTTTTGCGTCCCTCTTTCACCTTTCGACTTGACACTTTCTGTGGTGAAGCCATTGCCTGTTTACCATGACAAGACCGGTCGGTGTCTCTGGAGTCCGCAATTATTTCATTCTTAGCGTGTCTCTCTCGGGTCCGCAATTATTCCATTCTTAATGGATAATTCCGACCTGATTAATGGGATTAAAGACCCAGCTCATCACATCAACCGAATCCCTCTTTGCGAGAATAGCAGAAAATAAAAAAGAAAAAACCAAGAATTGCGAAAGCAAAGAAGAGCACTGCTCGCTGATGTATTTCCCGTGATGTAAGATCTGCATTTGAAAAGTTTTCTATTCGACGGTAGATAATGGACCTTTTGTCCGCTCGGTTGTTTTGCTGTTCTTATTTATCTCGCTCTTTTCCACTATCAATTGATCACTTATTGTCTATGTCCTTCCATCTGTATGAAAGGCAAAACATGATTAAAGCGTAATTTTGGCTGCTTTCCAGCATCAGCGACAAGGGAACAAACCCAGTAAGGCTTTGTATTACTGCGAAATTTTTGAGAAACAACGCCTAACCATTACAGTGCAGTAATTATAAATGCCGATGGAAAATAAGATTTCCAAAGTGTTCTTTGTTCCCAAATAAGTCGCCTGGCGGCTAGGCTGTCATGGCTGTTGGCTCCATGTTGCTGGATCTGGGTTCGAATCTTGGGAGAGACATGGATGGTGAATTCATTCTGAGTTTTTGATTCCCTTCATACTTCTAGAATTAGTAGGAACGAGTTGCAGCCCTAGATACGTCAAACTTGAAAAGAAAATGAACGAAATGAGCTAAGCATGGCAGATAATTTCAGCCGATAAACATGGGACAAGTGAAATTGAATTAGTTTCCGAATACCCTCTTCCGACTTAGTCTGAAAAGGTAATCTCAACTAGGTATTATTGAAATGGAATTTAGTGCAGGCAAGCATATGCAGTATAGTATATAAAGCATTTGCAGCTCATATGAAGCCATAGTTAAAGAGCACTACTTTCTTTTAGTTTTTCTGGTGGTTATAAACCCTTGTCAGCATTTATCACTAGCAGGAGCCGCCCGTTCCATGGAAGAAGGAGAATCAGGAAAATTTACATTCCAGAGAAGTAGTTCATATCCAGGATTTTAACTCAGGTATCTAGACTCTCGATGAATGCATTTATACGTAGAAATACTGCCAATATAAGCAAGGTATCTATAGAGATATGCCCTGAGTTATAGCTTTGCATTACGAAGATCCCCCGTTTCACATATTCGGAGCGATAACGAAGCACCACGTCATATCAACGTCGTGTGCGGCCACTATGAATTGTGCACACCAATTCTCTGAACGTAATCATTACAGTAAACGTTTGCCAGTAATGAGGAAATGTGACGACGTAAGCAAATTTGACTGTGACCAGATAGCTGGGGCGGGGCCCGGTGAACAGGTGCCAGTATTTTGGAAGCAGCTGCACTAGTTGACCACTCCCGTACTACTGTATCAAGGGTGTACCATGACTGGATTAACCATGCACAGACATCCAGCAGAAGGGCTCACATTGGTCAGCCACACTTGTTGGCTGCTCCCGTAATACAAGGGTGTACCAGGACTGGATTAACCATGCACAGACATTCAGCAGAAGGACTCACATTAGCAAACACGCGCAGTTGATCCTAGAGTTGATCGTCGGGTGTCACGACTGGTTTCTCAACAACGACATGCAACAGTCATCCAGCTCACCCACCATTACAAGTGCGGTGCAGTTCGAACTATTTCCGCATGCACCATGCGCCGTGTCTTGCTTCGCCTGAAGTTCCGGGCGACAAAGGAGGGTACCCATGATGACGTTGAACGTCGGCAATGGACCCTCGACAGATGGAAGAAGGTCGTCTGAAGTGATGTGTCCTGTTTCCTGCTGCATCATAATGTTGGCCGGGTTCGCATATGGCGTAAATAGCGTGAAGTCCTATCCTCTGGTTGCAGAATTGGGGTTCAACAGGCCGGTGGAAGTTGTGTTCTGGTCTGAGAGCTTTTCCGTGAAAAGTCCTAGGTCGGTTGGGTATCATTCCACGAACACTGAGCCGTGGACGCTGCTTGCCGATAATTTCCATCCATATCTGCAGAAGGTTTACCTGGACAACAGTGTCATCTTTCAACAAAACAACACACCGTGTCATCGGGTTCGTATAACTACTGAGTGGTTGGAGGAACATGACAATTATCTAAGCGCTGGCTTCTGACCATTCACCTGAGATGGGTCCGGGTTCGAATCCCGTTATACTATGGATGTTGTGTTCGTCTTACGGCACTGGATCTATCCCTTTCCTTGAATCAGTGGCCGTAAATTAGGGACGGGCGACTGCTTATAGCCCGTTGAGTTGCTCACGGTGATTCTTAAACCTCCAACTAACCAGATAAAAAAAAGGGACACAACAACGAATTCGTCACATTGCCTTAGCCCCAAACTCCCCTGACTGTAACCCAATTTAACACCTATGGTATATGCTATAATGGTGTGTGAGAACTGCTGATCCTCCTCCACGAAACGAGCGTTAACTGACGGAGCTGCTGCAGCGGCCGACATAGGTCAAGTTACGCATGGAGGGTGTTTTATACCTATAGAGTCTGTTTCTAGGAGCCTGCGAGCCGTGATTGCACAGAAAGGTGGACCATGATTGCACAGAAAGGTGTTCCTAATGCAAAGCTAACTCAGTGTATGTTGCAACGTTTCTGAAATCCGATGCAAGTAGACCTGTACGAACACGTATTTGTAATGAAAACTTCAAACCGTGTTGAGTCAAACACGGATGTTTTGGGGAAGTATACTGTGATAATAATTAAAGTATTCCTATATTCCAAGGTATTTGCATAGACATCTAGGGGCCGAAACTCAACCGAACTTAGCAGGAATACTATTATAAACATGCGAAAGAGTTTAAAAACTTAAAAATCACCACTAGGGGACATGCGACCGGTGAAAAAGCATAATTGCATTCCTCAAAGCGTAACATTTGCAAATTTTATGGGTGTTAAGAAAGACACAAGATGTTTCATAACGTTTGTGCAAGTGAAAGTGTGATGACACATACCTTGCCAGAACGTGCTTTGCTTTTGAAGCTTTACTATCAAAACAAAAAAACGCTGCTGCTGTGCTGCAGAATTTCGACGATGCATAGTTTTGCGATGAGGTTCGCTGATACCATTGCCCTCAGAAAAATGGTCCCTCGGTTTGAGGAAGCCAGATGTCTGGGAGTAATACCAAGAAGAGGGCGCAAACAGATTCATGCACGATGGACTGAAGACGTCGTTGAGTGACCACTAGATAACATGGCTGCTTCCTGCACCGCACGTGGAATGTCCAGGCAGTTGGATATACCCTTCACAACCGTATGGAAATTTCTGCGTAAAAGTTGTATTTTTATCTTTATAAGATCAGAAACACCCAACAGTTGTTCAGTTACGTGGAAACCCGAATAACATTATCTCTGACGTTCCTTTCTGGAATGGAGATCGATGATACTTTGCCGAAAACAGATTCTGTGGGGCAACAAGGCTCATTTTCATCTGACTGGAACTGTGAACTCCCAAAACAGCCGCGTTTGAGCTGCGGAAAATCACCATGAGATTCAAAAAATGTCTTTGTACTTGCCAAAAGTCACCGTTTGGTGAAAGTTCACAGCAACGTTTGTCATCAGTTCGTTCTTTGTTCTTTTTCAAAAAAAACATTGGCAACCTAGATTTGTAATCTGTTCTATTACTACCCAAAGGTATCGCGAAAAGCTGCAAAGTTTTGCTGTCTCGCAACTGTAGTGGTGATGATGTCTCGATTCCAAGGTATCGAGAAATGCAGCAAAGTTTTGTTGTATCGCAACTGTAGCAGCGATGGCATTTCCATTCCATCATTTTTTCTGCATGCTGGAACCCGTGTCAAGTTGCGTTTCACTTAAAGAAGAAAATGGGCACAAAATAGTCTTTATAATGAAAAGTATCCCCTAAATAGAGAATTTTTCCAATGGATTTTTAGAATCAGAGATGCTTATCAGATATAAGAATGTACGTTGCGAATAACAGAAAAGTATAAAATATGCGTAAAGTATTCTCCATAGAAAATGTTTTGCGAAGGAAATATAATTTTTCAGACGAGACTTCCGGCAGCAGAGATACATGGAACAAAATCTTTTTACATTACACCCCTAGCGTGAAAACTGTGCGTTATTTAAATAAAATAATGTTCCTAATACTCACCGAAGAGAATAGCATACATAACAAAATGAGTATTCAAAGTAGATACTCTGTTGTAAACAGAAATACACACTAACGCCACCAATTGCCAGAACAATGCGCTATAAAAATCCAAAAGTACATGCACAATGTTTCACAAAGTACGCGTTTTTAAACAAATTTTTCAAATCATGCTTTTAGAAGGACAGATACCGATAAATGTAAATTATATATTTGCGCCGCCTGGCGGTTAAATTTTATTCCGTTTTGTGTAGAAAATTGGCATAAATTTATTTTCGTAGTTAGCAGTGTCTGATCACAAAAGGAATTCTTTTTCAGTCGCGCAGATATTGCTGGAAATATGCTGTAAAAAGAAATACGAACTTACGCGGTCTACGGGCAACATAGTGCGTTACGAAAAATTGGAAATTAAATGTAAAATATTTTATACTAGCTGTCCGACAAAGTAAGGATTTTTCAAATCGGTCTACTAGTAGCAGATATATAGAGTAAAATAGGACATACATTGATGTCCCCTTGCAGAGCATGTGAAATATTGTGAGCAGAAAATACGGGCAAAAGGTTTTTCCTGGTGAGTGGATTCGGACCTAAAAACGATTTTTTTTCACTTAAGTTTCAGGAGCATAGATATTGTTTCAAATACATCAAAACAGAAATATATACTTTTTATCACCGTTCATTAAGAAAATTCAGGAATTATCTGCAGAACACTCTTTACCACTAACTCTATCCAACGCAAAAAAAAAAAAAAAAAAAAAAAAAAATTGAAATCGGACTTTTTGAATCTGAGAAAACGCAATTTATTAATATTTACGCACCCTAGCGAGAAAACTGCGCCTTATTTGTAAAAGAAATTGTTTCGAAAATAGACATTTATTCAATTGAACATGTAGAAGTAATATTATAGAATAAAATGTATTTTGAATTCAATAGCATCTGCGTTTACGCCCTCTAGCGGCAAAGTTATTCACCGGATAAAGGTAAATGGATCATCTTTCTCACAGTTCTGGTTTCTCAATGCAAAAAGTAATTTTTCAAATCAGGCTAAATGGTACAGAGCAGTAGCTCCTAACCCATGAGGCCAGTAAGGCCACATGCACCCACAAATAAAAGGCTGTGTGGGCATTGCGCCCTCCTCACTGGATCCGTAAGCAACAGGATTTTAATAAGCATAATCTCTGTATGATTTTTTTCTATTCCTTGAGCTCGCACCAAAGGAGCATCAACCTGCTTTAAGAATTCATTTTACGAAACAACCCCCCCCCGTACCCATATTCAGTTGTGATCCTAATATTTAAAGTAAAGACGTCCTAGGTGTCACAGAGTCGCATTTGCCCATTTGTCCTTATATAAGCCCATGCCCTCCGTTAAGACTAAAGAGTGTTGAAAAGTCATGAAAAGATTCTATCACCCTTAAGTATCGTTAATTGTCTAACACACTTAAGTATCACACTTAAGTATCGTTAATTGTCTAACACAGAGGTTCCCAATCTGTGCGTCGCGACGCCCCATGGCGTCGCCGGTCTTGGTCCAGGGCGTCGCGACTATAACGAAAAACTAAAATTTATAGTGAAACGCAACATGCAAATTTTCAAGACGTGTACATATTTTAACTTTCCATGTGGAAAGCACGCATATATGCGTTCGAGATTTCTGTGCCCAAAGCAGCGGCGACGTTCATCAAAATGTTCAAAAGCCACGAGAACGCAATAATGCGTCGAAAAAATTTTCAGGCTCATAATGGCGGGAACGCATATACGTGTATTTTAACGACTACGAATACTACACAAAGATAGGACTCTTTTCGGGGAGTCTCCTGTTATATATGTGACAAAATTCCGCATTGCCACTTCCAAAGCTGCTACCACCTGGAGGGTTAAAGAATGAATTGTAAGAAAGAATATTAAAGAGAAAAAAAGCACATCCTTCATCTGAGATCCGGAGTGTAATGCTCTTTGAAAACTTGGCGTGACGTCATGCGGATCTCGCTACCCCTGCAGTCTGAAAATGGACTGGGCCAGGCAGTTCAAGCGATAAACGTTCTGCCGCCGCATTGTTGGGCGCTTAGCAGTTTTCATTCGATATACACTGAGTGGCCACTTTATTATGATCACCCCCTCAGTACTTCGTTGTGCCACCTTTTGCCTTTAATACTGCGTCGATTCTTCGTGGCATGGACTTCACGATAGGTGTTTTGTGGAATTTGAGACCATGCTTGATGAATAGCACTTTCCAGGAGTGTGAGATTGCAGGGTTGTGGATCCAGCTGTCTGATGGCTCGTTCAACTTCATCTCACAAATTCTCAATGGGGTTGAGATCTGGAGATTGTGGGAGCCACCTAAGCAAAGTAAACTCACCCGCATGTTCCTGAAACCAATCCTGTACAATACGAGCACTATGGCAGGGCGCATTATCTTGTTGAAAGTAGCCATCGCCATTGGGATAAACCATTCACATGACAGGATGTCCTTGGTCCACAACGATGTTTAGATATGATGTGCCAGTCAGACGTTGATCAACACGAATTAAAGGGCCCAAAGCATGCCAGGAAAACATTCCCCAAACCATAACGTTGCCTCTACCAGCTTAAAGGGTTGTAGCAATGCATTTGGGGGTCCATACTTTCGTGCTGTTTCCGCCAAATTCTCACTCGGCCATCGGTATGGTGCAACTGAAAACGTGATTCATCGGACCACATAATTTGTTTCCAATTATCGACTGTCCAATCGTTGTGCTCCTGTGCGAACTGGAGACGTTTTCTCTTGTTAACTGCAGACAGCAAAGGTGTTCGAACAGGCCTTTGGCTGCCATATCCCATCCGATGCAGTGTACGGCGAACAGTGCGTACAGAAATCATTTGATGGGATCCTTGATTAAGATGGTCTGTAATTTGCTGCACTATTGCTCTTCTGTTGTCTGTTACCAGTCTGGACACTCTCCGTTCCGCCCGAGCAGTCACTAGTCGATGACGACCACACGTTGCACGTAGAGACCCAGTTTTTTGGCTGACAGTCCAGTCTTTAAACACTTTAACAACAGCTGATCTCGAACATTTCACGAATGCGGCGTTTCGGTGATACTCGCTCCATGGCTCCGAGCTCCTACAATCATCCCACGTTGAAAGTCCGTCAAATCGCATTTTTTTACTCATTTCTTCACCCAAAAATCACTTCTACTACTCTCGCAAGCTCAAAGCTTTTCCTTTTTATACTAGCCTCGCCCTCTGGCGGGAACAGCGTGCAGCCATAGCTCATTTGCTTAAAACTGTCACGTGGTCATAATAAAGTGGCCACTCAGTGTATATGTAACGTGTATAAACATCCGTTAAAACTGAGCTGCTGTGTTTTAATAACTGTGAACGTAGTTATTTCTATGTGAGTGTGTGTTGGTTTCTGATAATGGAGTTTTTAAAAAATAAAAACGTGGTGTAGAAGAAGTTGCAAGTAGTTCTAAACAGGCGAGAAGATAGAAGTCCAGAAATTATGATGACACGTACTTGGATTTCGGTTACACGTGCGCTGTTGTTAAGAACGAAGAACGCCCTCATAGCGTAATCTGCCTGAATATAAGCTAGTAATGTAAATGACTATTTTCTTTAAAAAAAAATACCACAAACTCGAATTTGGGTAATTTTTTTTAATTTTGGGTACGGGAGCGTCACACGTAAAATGTGACATGTGAAAGGCGGCGTGGCCTCAAAAAGTTTGGGAACCCCTGTACTAACAGAAGCAACGAAAAATAGAACGTCTCTCATGATTTTTTTTCCTTTCGTTCTAAGGGGATCAGAAGGTTCCAAAGTCCGAACATTTCTCGATGGGACAGGAGTATTAGCATGACCTCACTTGTCTGATGAAGATTTTGCGCAGGCACTCAAATCACTAAATATAAATGAAAGAAGAAGGCGTTTTGCTTACTTATTAGGGTTCCTTGTGTCACGTCGAAGATCTGAAAACTTGCTATACACCTACCAAGACCGAGCGGATGAAATACTACTGAATGATGTAGCCATCTTTATGTCACGAACTGTTCCTATATATATGGTGTCCACAGACAGACGGACGGACCGACAGTGATAATATAATATTTTTTTTTTAAAGTACTAAAAATTGAAATTGATCAACAACGAGTTAAAAGATCACCGACCATGTACCGAGGAATAAGGTACATATGGTTCGTCGTCTAGCTGATTTTTTTTTCGAAGGTATAAATGGTATTATGAGACTGCTCTAAGGGGAATGAAAAGAAATTTTCCACTGGTTAGTTTTCCATTGCTTTTTCTGAAATTTTAATAAACATACTGCAGATACTTTTGGGCCAACCCTTGTACATAACTTATTAAAATAAAGAACGTGCTACCAAAAGCCAATTAAATAAATAAGAATTCCAATTAACGTACTAGTTATTGATATAATTTCCGTGCTTAAACTAATTTGAGTTAAGATGACATGTTGAACTTCCTTATTCTCCTGTGAAATCATTAAATGCAGCTATTAATAAATCTCTTGCACCAGAAACTTGGCGGAAACTAGTTTCCAAGTCTACATATAGGGAGGACTTAACAATGACCTCGCTGATGTCGAACGTAACTTGTAAAATTTTACCTGAATTTAAGGCAATTCTGGAGGCCAGTTACTCAAAAGAAAAAGATAAGTAAACAGATACACGCTATTTGATACGTTTTGTGTTTTCAATTAAAAGGAAATGCTTAGAAATGAATACAAGTTTAATACTGTATAAATTTTATATCGTGTGTTCTGAATTCTATATGTTAAACTTTCATTTTTCATTTTATAAAAATTCCGAGCAGTGATTTTTGAGAAAAGTTAGATTCCTCCTGTTGGACAGAAAAATCACTGATTTCTGTAACATGTTTTGAATACAAGTTTTTCTATGTTGCACACCCGTAAATCTTCCATTATTCAAACCTGAATACGCCAGACTCTGAAATGTACAAGAGGAGAGCTCACACTGCTAAGCGAATTGAGGAATTAGTAACGCCTATTTACCTGTAGAAGAGTTTTCACTGCGTACTAATGTGTATTGCAGATAACGAAAGCAGTTGCTGAAGGACAACGTGATGTCGCTGGGTGACAACGCTTGCTAGGGAAATCTACACTGCTGGCCACCCAAAATGCAACACCAAGAAGGAAGCATCCCATTGGCCTGAAATTCGCAGCATGCGTCGCCCGAGAGAGGATGAGCAAACGATTAGCATTGCAGGGCATATGCAAATCATGAGCGCCCGGCATGCTACCGAGAAACACTTATAAGAAGGGTGCACAGAAGGCGGGGTGTAAGTAGTGGAAGTGTGTTGTGCTGCCGGACCTGTGTGTGGGAAGCTTCCTGATGCCTCGTCGCAGAATACGGCAGTCATTCCAGCACGTTTCGGAGTTCGACAGAGGACGAATAGTGGCTTATCGCGACAGCGGTTTATCGTACCGAGACATCGGCGCCCGTGTGGGACGACATCCAGCCACAATGAGGCGAGTATGGATTCGGTGGGTGCAGGATTGCCGCAGCTGCGGCACGCCACCGAACGAGAGAACCAGCATGTTGTGCGGCGGGCATTGACGGCTCGCACCGCCACATCACGAACGTTAGCGCAAGAATTAGGGTGTGTTGCGCAACAACTTGTGTCAGCACGTAGTTCGACGTCGTCTGCAGGAGCGGGGACTTGTCGCACGGCGCCCATTGCTCCGATTACCATTGACGTTACAATACCGGCGAGTGCGGTGGAAGTGGGCCGTTGAACGCCGCACCTGGACTACGGAATAGCACGACATTGTCTTCTCCGATAAATCCCGCTTCTGCCTGCAACACCACGATGGTCGAATCCGCGTGTGGCGGCACCGCGGCGGGAGACTGTATGGCGCCTCTATTATGCATCGCCATACCGGTCCGTCGCCTGGCGTTATGGTTTGGGGCACAATTGGATATGACACCCGCACCCCTCTGGTACGCATTGCCGGTACACTCAACAGCCACCTCTACATCTACGACGTTTTGGAGTCTGTAGTCCTCCCTTACCTGCAGCACCTGCCAGCGGCCACGTATCAACAGAACAATGCGCGCCCGCACGTGGCACGCATCGTGCAACAATTCCTTACGACCCACCAGGTGTCACTGCTGCCATGGCACGCCTGTTCTCCCGATATGTCGCCCATCGAACACGTCTGGTCGCTGATCGGCAACCGAGTGGCCCGGCAAGCACCACCCGCGGCTACGCCTGATGACCTGTGGCAACGTGTGGAAGCAGCCTGGACCGACACCTCCCAAGCCCACATTCAAAGCCTCTTTCGTTCGATGCCGCGGCGTGTTGCGGCCGTTATTGCCAGCCATGGGGGCCACACGAACTATTGATGTCTGCGTGTTCCGCTAGTCGCACGGGCCTGTAAGCTCAATCGTTTCATCTTTGTATCAGTTGTTATGTGTCCAGTAAATCTGGCTTTGCTATCTCGTGTCCTTCTTGGTGTTGCGTTTTGGGTGGTCAGCAGTTTAAATAAACCCAGGTCAAAGCAAACAATATTAAAATGGAATAAACCACTTAAAACCATAAAGGATTCAAAGATTTTAAGCTACTTGACCCTTAAAGTGACCAAGATTCGAGCACAGTTTATTTTGGGGGGTACTGTGTTTCCATTCAACTTTTGAGCAGTTTTCCGCAACAACGAGCAGATTCCTTCTCCGTTATTAAAAATCAAGTAAAAAAAAAACAATGTTTACAATTAAAAGGTAGAAATCCTTACGTTTTAATGAAATACAAAGCAAATACACGAAATTCCGCGTTTTCAAACATTTCCAGTCAAATTTCTTGCCCGTCGCTTACAATTACAAAGAGAAAAATTCCGATTTCCCTAAAAATCATTTATTATTTCAAACATAGAAAGTGGGTATTCGCATCCAATAGCCTGTTAAAATTACTATTCCACATTTTTAAAGTAGAGGAATATAAAAATGTGTAAGTAATATAAATGAGTTTAGGGACATACATGGGCGAAAGAGAGGGGTCATAAAATTTTGTGACATGATTCCACTCCATTTTATTTGTAAGCGGCAGGAAATAATTTCGGTACAAACATTATGATCTTGAAATATCTGTTTGGTATCAGCCATGGCTTTTGATTTTAGTCATTTTTCGTGGCATTTGGGGGAAAAGCTGTTCCACACTTTAATTAAACTGTCCTTTTTTTATAACGTATGAATGACGAAATTTTAATATTTTTTTTTATTTTCATTTGAGTAGGTGAAGGTAACTGCCAAAACTTCTGAATTCAAATACTATCTGGTATCACTTTGCATATCTTGATTATATTTTTAATTATGCATTCGTTTTCGAAGTTTTTTTCAGCTAACGCTTTTCTAGGATATCATCCTTGGATTTATGTATATGTCCGGTGTGCGGTATTAAGGATGAATGGGACAGAATACGTTTTATATTGTTCTCTTATCTAAGCTTGATTCAAAAATTTTCGTAAGCACCCTTCAATGTGATTTCTTCAACACGTCTGCTGTTTTGATACTTAAAACGTTTTCCATTTCAATTTTTGTTTTAGTTCTGTACGGAAGTATAAATACAAATATGAGAATTTACTTGTTTTGAATGTACGCCAGGTAGTTAGAACAACATTTGGGACCTGAGTAAGGTTTCAGTAGACGAAATTAAAACACCAACAGCGCGAAAATCATCAAGAGAATCAGTCATTCTTGTTTTGAAATAATGGTAATATTCTAAGTTCATAATGAGGATATTTTGTTGCACATCTAATCAGTATGGCCGCGGTTATACCTATAGCCACTATGATCCAGAAACACTACAAGAAACACCCTCTCCATTATCTCTATGAAAAACCGGACCTAATAATATGTATAAGAACAATAACAACCGGTTTTTGAATGTTGACAGTTTTATTTTAAATATTGTAAGGGTTAAAAAAAGTTCACCTATTTTTCATTTAACCGGGCAAAAGTTTGGAATTTTATGGTTCTACAGTGCCGTTCATCGAATCGGGTTGAATTCCTCATTTTTATTCCTGTTAGATTTGTATCGGCTACGTATGTAATTATTTCATTTCGTCTGTACAAGATACATGCTTTCCTTTAGAAACTTTGGAGAAAAGTTTCTGGTTAAATCGAAAGTTTAAGGTTAAACCGAGGTCATGATATTGAATTTGTTTACCTTCTTTTGCCTGTACTCGTTTAATGAAGAAACTTACGAGGGTCCTAACAAAAGTTGTCCATTTTTGAGAAAGCTGTGCACATTGTCCATTTTTGGGAAGAGCGTGAAGTAACGGAAGAAACTTATCTTATTGCAGTTCAATATGCTCCCCTTTGCTGCTAATGACAGCTTGCCAGCGGTGATGTAGGTCCTGGATGCCCCGTAGTACGCCATCTTTGTTCAGCTGTCGTATTACTCGGGTCGCGTCCAATGGCAGTTCGTCCAGCGATTCGTAGCGGATGCCCCCAAGCCGTTTCTTTTACTTTGGGAAAAGATCAAAGTTGGTTGGACTGAGATCAGGGCTGTATGGTGGATGGGATAAAGTTTCCCAGCCATATTTCGACAAAAGTCTCCGTACCGACGCTGAACCATGACACGATGCGTTTTCATGCAGTAAGATCGCACCAGTTTCCAACAAGTTGTGCGATTTTGACGAATTTTGGGTCTCAACTTTCTCCTCAAAAAGTCAGGATGATATTGTGCGTTGGCATTTTGCCCTATCAGAAGTCGATCAGAAATCACAACACCCTAGGCATCGTTGCAAAAATCATCATTTGCTTCACTTTGGAATGTTGCCGACGACGCTTTCAGTGGCGTGGGGAACTTGAATGCCTCCATTACGCTGATTGTGATTTCAGTTCCGCTTCAACATCACGGATCCAAGTCCCATCAATTGCGAAAATTCTGTACAGGAAGGTGTCGCCCTCTCTTTCGAACTTGTCGAGGTGATCCTACGCGATGTTCACTCTGGCTGATGCTCGTGGCGAGTTGATGGGGCACCCAGCGCGTGACGATTTTTCTTTTCCTCAATGAATCGGACAAAATCCTATGAACAGACATAATGGAAAAATTTGCCTCATGATCAATTTCTTCGACTGTCCAACGGCGATTCTCTTCGAGAAGCGTTGCAACAATCGTGACGGATGTTCTTTTCTGTCGCCGTTTGAGGTTGGCCTGAGTAGAGATCATCTTCGATGCTGCTGCAGCCCTCCCGAAAACGTGATGCCCAGCGAGAAACTGTTCTTCGATAAAGAGTTCCTTCTGAACAAACTTCTTGCAAGACAGCGTTGGTCTATGTCGGAGTTTTTCCCCGCAGAGTTTCTATTTTCACGTATGAGCGCTGGTCTAACGCCGTGGGTAGACCTGAGGAGCTGCACACTTCCATATCTGGTTTCTATTTTCACGTATGAGCGCTGGTCTAACGCCGTGGCTCGACCTGAGTAGCTGCACGCTTCCATTTCTGGTTTCTATTTTCACGTATGAGCGCTGGTCTAACGCCGTGGCTCGACCTGAGGAGCTGCACGCTTCCATTTCTGGTTTCTATTTTCACGTATGAGCGCTGGTCTAATGCTGTGGCTCGACCTGAGGAGCTTCATGCTTCCATTTCTGAAACCACTGCGTTACTGAGAGTCTGATCTTGACACGACACAATCATGTTCCCGATTGCATCATCCGTTTCCGTTTTAGATTAACGTGTGCAGAACGTTTGTTATGAATCTCGTACAATACCAAAAGACACGAACCTTCCTGGAGCGGAAACCAAACTCGCATCTACGATTTCCTTCTGAGTATGCAGCTGTTCAGCAATCGAAGCCTTGCATTCAATTTAGCAGGCGCGAATCCTCAGAGGCTGCTAAGCTTGCTGCGCATGCTCTGTGCTTTTGGAGATGTATTTTTATGTTCTTATTTAAGATTAATAACAGCATAATAATAACAACAGAAATACAAAACCGCTCATTTAATATATTAAATAAGACATTTGTTTTTAAATAAAAGATCCGCGCGCGTGTGTGTGTGTGCATGTGTGTGGAAGTGCGCCAGGCCATGCCCCTGTACGAAGCTCCATGACAAGCAGCTTCCAGCAAGGTGTAAGGCATGGCGATATCTGAGATTGCGCGTGCAGTTCTGCCAAGGTCGCTAGAATACACTGATAGCACTGTACAATATGGGACTCCGAAGCTCCGTGAGAAGGAGCTTCTCAGTAGCTTTCATTCTGCTGTGTGTAACGTGAGGTTTCCGTTGATGTGACATTACACGATGTTTCATTCTGAAATTCTCCATGTAAAAGACGAAGGAAAAGACATTTGTTTAATTAATGAATTATTGCCAAATTGTTTTTCTAGAAGAACTATTTCAGAAAAAAAAAAAAAGGAAAAAAAAAGAAAGAAATTGTAAGAAAAGTTAAGCCTTGTCCACTGATTCCAAATCTCACATCTAAACATAAAAAAAAAAAAGAATATGTTAGGCCTTTTAATGTCATGCTATATAAAAATACGCACTGGTTAACAGGCTCGAATAAGTTAAACTCTTTTCTTGGCCATGTCTGTTATTTTCCACAGAATGCGGAGTTTGTTCCGAAAGTGGTTTCGGCAGTTTAAACACACTTACTTTAGCTGTTAACAGGCATGAAAAATCCACAGACCACATTAAATGTTTTTGGTAATTAAACAGTTTTAGAAGAAGGACTGATGATCAGCTCAATGAACAGCAACGAATCAGTGATCTAATGAACAATGAAAAAGTGGAAAAAAAAACCCGTGATGTCCTTAAACGGTTAATAAATGCTGTATGTTTTTTAGCCAAGCAAGAATTACCACTTCGAGGACACGAAGAATTAAATACTTCTGTAAATAGGGGTAATTACGTACAGCTTCGTGAAGTAATTAGTCAGTATGCCCCTGCTTTAGAAAATTATTCAAAAGACTCGACAATTTTCCGAGGTAGGCCTACTTCTTCTGCCAATCAAAATGATTTGATTGGCCCTATTAGTTATTTAATTATTGCCAAAATTAAAAAGAAATCGAGCAGGGCGACTTTATGTCACTTATTTTAGATGAGTCATCAGATATAATAAATAAGTCAGACCTTTCTACTGTTCTACGTTTCATTGACGAAAATGTGACGTTCAAAAAAGATTTCTTTATTTCACTGATGTGAGTGGTGATCGTTCAGATAAAGCCCTACTTGAGCACGTTAAACTTATTTTGAATGATTTTAACTGTGACAAAAACTTATTGCTCAACCGTACGATGGTTCAACTGTAGCGGCTGGTCAAATTAGCGTCTTAAATAAACAGCAACAAGAACAGCATCCTTAAGCTATACAGTATTTGTTCACTGTTACAGCCATGCACTGAATTTTACTTTAATCGGCTTTAAACATCGAGATGTGCAGATGGTTTTTTCAAACTCTTTCAGTTCTTGCGGCCTTTTTTTCGAAGTCATCAAAATGAACATTCGCTCCTCAGGTTTTTGTTGAAAAAAATCCCCAAGGGTAGTTAGCGCCTAAGAGGCGGAACTTTTCTTCAAGTCTAGTGATAACTGTAAAGGAATATTATGAGCTGTTAATTTAATTTTTTCGTTACGTACAAACTCTGCAGACTGGGGCAGCGACACATTTTTTCGTTGTGACAACTCTGCAGACTAGGGCAGCGACACAGTTTTGAAAGCCCAGGGATTCATGTTTTTTATTCAGAAGTTCTTAAATCGGTTCTCGGTAAATTTCGGCAATATTTTTCTTTAATGATGTTGTTTTCAATATTCTACAGACAAAAGGCATGGATATCGCGTACTGTGCAAAAAAAGGTTGATGAATTCACAAATCAACTGCAAAAACATCAGGAAAAATGGCTTCGGAAGAATTTTTCAAGATGCAAACGTGTCCAAAGGGTATGGTGGAACCGATGAAAGAAAATCAGAAGGCGTGAAGTTGAACAGCCAGGAGAGATTTGCGTTATAAAGCTCTGTTTAGTGAAATTTTGGATAGTATTTTAATTGAAATAAAAGACCGATTTCAGGTCCTCAGAAAATTGGATTTCTTCTCTTTATTGAACTGTGATATACGTTATATTTACAGTTATTTCGGGCTAATTGTAGGTAAAAGGTTGGAAATGCTGTCAAAGCATGGTATTATTTTGGAGACAAAGCACACACACCATATCCACAAATTATCTTTTAAAAACGTAGGATTTCAAAACCTGTTTATTTACAATTTAAAAAACATGGTAGATAAAAGCTCTGGCAAGCACTTTCGCGACCACTATGGCCGCATCTTCAGGCCGATGAGTGAAACCAGAATTAGAACGGCACAAGGTTAAATAGTGACTGATAGGAGCACAAGTAATACACATTATGTAAATGAAACACATTAGACATTGCCATTCACTACAAATTATTACAAGTCTTTGTAATTACTTAGTTTCTTCCTCCCGTGATTAGTGTAAAACCAGGTTTCTCCAGACGGTGGGAATGTATACAGGCACACTCTCATTACAGTATTTTGGTCCAAGTTTTATGATATATAGACTCTCAGTAAAGAGCATAGAGCGTTTATTAGAAGCTGTCGATAGTAAGTTCGCATTGTCCCAGTCAGGTCTCAAGTCTTTTTCAATAACAGTTTTGGACAATGCCCAAGTGGCAGATTTCCCCGTGTACAAGAAATCTGCAGCACTCAGATTTCTTGTACACAGGGCATTTTCACACTCTTCAACATCTTATAGTCGAAATTTGGAACTGAGAAAAATAACGGAGATTGCTGATGTGCATGGATACCCCACGGGCTGTGTTCAAAGACTTGTTCGATAGCATGAACGAGAAACTTTTACAACCCTGACTAAAAATGTACCCACGATTAAATATGTGTGGAGCATGGACTACCGGAAATCTGTGGTCACTTTATTAAAACACACCTGTAAAAAAATACTCTATTGGATTCGGTGTAAAAACCCAAAACCTTTTTTCAGTAATTAGACGTGACAGAGACATAGTTCCACGTATTTCCCACTTTGGAGTGTATAATATCCCTCTAATGGATAAAAATGGACAATCGGCATATCTTTGTTATGTGGGCTCAACATTTTGAAGCCTGGGTATTCGTTGGGCTGAACACAGATATGCCCTCTGTAAGAAATCTGCCACTTCGACATTGTCAAAAACTGTTATTGAAAAAGACTTGAGACCTGACTGGGACAATGTGAACTTACTATCGACAGCTTCTAATAAACGCTCTATGCTCTTTACTGAGAGTTTATATATCATAAAACTTAGACCGAAATGCTGTAATGAGGACGTGCCTGTATACATTCCCGCCTCCTGCACAGTTTAAAAAATAATGAGATTAGCGGTATTAGTAGCAATGCTGATCTTCAGTTGTGGGATTACAGTTGTTTTACGGAATATGTATCTGTTCCCAACTATTACCCTAACATGAAACTTCACTATAAATATTACAACAATCACTGCCTAAGGCAGTGTGTTTCAACCTTTTTCTCATGATGTACCACTTTTCATGTTCTAATTATCTTAAGCACCATCAATACCTAAAATTACAAAGGCTATCAGGGGGAAATAATTTTTTAAATACTTAATCGTATTGTGAAAAGTAATATATTCATTCTTAACGAATAAGTAAATTACACATATTATATTTTTTAAATGTGAATAGAATGGAAGGGACAAAAATGTCATTAATGAGATACTTGAGCTGGAATCATTTAAACCAGTTTCTTGATATCAGGTTGAGTTTTGCTCTGTTTTAGCTTCAGGTCGGTGTCCACATGTAGTAGTCTGTTCCGGTATTAGTTTTTGGCGAAAACAAGCAGAAAATCCTTGCTCACACAAATATGTTGTTGAAAAGGGCATCAAGAACTTGGTTACCCTACCGGCGAACTCGGGGTAACCACATCGCGTTTAAATCCAAAAATCAGAAAGAGGAAGTTTCAAAAAGATGTTTTTCAGTCCAGTATTACACGAAAACTCTCTCCATTTGTCAACACCGCTGGCAAAATATCTCTATCAAAAAATGGATCCCTGATCCAGTCGTGAGAGTCAAGATTTTCGGAGAAGTGAGCAGTGAATTTTTGAAACAAGTTTGGCAGTGGGTTCTTACATCCCCAGCACTTCAGGATCAAGTTGGAGCTCATTCTCTTGAACGAAGCCTTGAAAGGGTAGGAAGAAGAGCACGTCACATTTTCCGGCTTCTCTATCCCATATTGAATCTTGCATTTCATGGCGTTCGCTTTGTCTTGAAAAGAAAGAGAGTGATGCTTCCTTGCAGGCTTTTATGGAGGTTATTCAGTAAGCTGAAAATATCCGCTATGTATTCGACTCTACGCAGCCACTACTTATCACAAAATCTATCCCGAAGTACACACTTGTTTTTGAAATCAGCAAAAACAAAATCTGCACTTCATGTCGCAGTTCAAAAATCCTGAACAGCACGTCTCCCCTCGAAAACTACCGTACTTTGTGTGGAAGAGTAATTATTTTTCGGTGTCACTCCCAATTTCATTCCATAATATTGAAAATAACTTCGTCCTAAGACCTCGAGATTTTATAAAATTTATCATTTTAACCACCTTATCGAGAACAGTTTCCAGGGTTGGGCGCCACCACATGTTCTCCATGTATACTGCAGTGAGCGAAGTGGGATTGAGGAGCAACTTCCTTTATTTTTGTTACCAAGACACTGTGTTTTCTTGTCATAGAACGTTCTCCGTCGGTGCAGACTTCCACACATTTGCCCCAATCCAGTTCATTATTATTTATGAAACCATCAATTATCAAGATGTCTGCCGAAGTTATATGAGCAATTAGTGGTTCACAGAATGAAAATTCACGACTTCATGAAAACAGTCTCTCGATCTTCAAATCTAACAAAACACATAAACTGAGCAAAGTTTTCTACATCAGTTGACTCATCAAAGTGGAGAGCAAAGTACTTACTCCTCTTCAGTTTTTCAAAATCCCTTGCTCCTTAACATTGTTAACATTGTTTGCCACGGAACTTATTCTTCGCAACACAGTATTATCAGACAGGGATAGTGCATCAAGCTATTTAACAGCTGATTCTTCCAGGATTGAGGAAACAACGTCCTTCGCAGCTGGCAAAACTAATTTTTCCTCAATCGTGTGCGATTTTCTTGCCTGTGCTATTTTTAGAATAGCTTCAGGGGCGGATTTCCCACTAGGCGCACTAGGCGCACTAGGCGCGCGCCTAGGGGTCCCAGGGTTTGAGGGGCCTCGAAAATGTATAATTGGATTGAAAGTTTTGTTTTGCTTTTCACGAACCGAAATAAATCAATCAATCCTTAAAGTGACCACTTCATCGTCAATTGATAATTCTCTTTCTCATTTTAAATTTTGGAATTGTTATCTATGTACTTGTTTTAAAAGAAATTGTTAAAATAACCTAGCCTTCCTTTTAGTGGTAGGTGAAACAAGGATTGACGCTTCCCACACTTTTCATTGTTTAAGGCGAATACTTAGCTAGCTGTGATATAAATTACTTTCGTATGACTTCCAGCCAAGGAAAAACATCTGTGTTGGAACTTTTTACCTGTCTTTCCTGAGCTGCGATGAAGAGTGCCGGTAGAAATTGTCCTGATGATCCGGAGTATTTGCTATTTACTACCTTTTCTCTCTGGAGTAGTATAATCAAGTTCTTCCTTAACCCTAATCTTCCTACACCACCCTAAACCAAAGTAGCTAATAAAATCTTCGCTAAAAAGAAAGAAAAAACAAAAAAAGAAAACGAAGCACCCAGAAGGAATCATCCAATCAAGATGAAAATTGGCATGTGTAATGTACATGTATAGGAGAGGAAATGATTGCAATTCCACAGCAGTTGGGCCTTTATCCCGATAAAGCTGTTATGAAGTCAGTAAGTTGTACCGCCACCTCTCGCTCGGATACAAGCAGAAACCCAGCGTGGCAGGGACACATACAGTTTACGGATACTGTTCTGAGGTAAGGAATGCAAGATGGTGTCCAAAATTGTGGGCCAATTCACCGACATTCCGGAATGGGGGTCCCATCATGTTTGATCGATGAGAAGTCGGGTGATCGGGCTGGCCTAGAAGGGTGTCGACATGACAGAGACAGTCCCGGGAGAGCTGTGCCGTGTGTGGCTGGGTATTATTATCCTGTTGCAAAATTACTCGGGGATGTGCTACACGAATGGCAGCACAACAGGTCATAGAATGTGGTCGACGTACCGTTGAGCCGAGAGGGTAGTACGGAGGACTTCGAAGGGTGTCCAGCTATCGTAGGAAATCCAGATCGGGTGTCCGAGCCCTGTGCCGTTGCACGGTAAAAGCAAGATCCGTACGCTGATCGGCTCATCTCCAGACACGCATGCGCTGGTCATCGGCGCTAAGGGCAAACCGTGACTCATCACTGAAGACAACATGACACCACTGGACATTATCCCTCGTCGATCGGGTCCAACACCACTGCAACTGTTGCCTGCGATGCTCTCTAATCAGTAGTAAGCGGCGGATTGGCCTCTTCGGATGTAATACATGTGCCGCAACTCGTCTGGCAACGGTCCGAATGGCCACTTCCGTACCTGTGGAAAACGCAACATTTAACATGGATTGTTGAGAGCGGCGAAATCGGTTCTGTTTGTGAGGCTCTCACGGTAGCTCGAAGCTCGCGTTCCACCGATGCTCTCGGCCGCCCACGGCTCGCGTGCCGCTGGATTGTGGTGCCTTGTTAGACCCATTGGCACCAACATCGTCCGATTACCGCGTCGCTCCGATCCGAATAGCTGGCGATACGGCGACTTGACCAACTGGCTTCTGTCAGCCCAATTATATATCCTCTCGCAAACCCGCTCGACTTCTCGTGGTGTGTACGGATCCGTCGTCATGGCATCCTCACAGTCTGGAGGTTAATGTACCAGCAATTCGCTGTCACAATTGTCCGGTAGGTCGACGCATTCTACGGCCTGTTGTGACGCCCTTTGGTCTTGATATACTCTTCTCGATGCGGTTCCCATGAGCTGTCGCGGGCCGCTGTTTAGTCATTCGTCGCTATTTTTTACGCTTTCCAACCGTAGGTTGAAGAAGCGTATATGCTCCAGCTTTGTCCGTCCGTCTGTCCGCACGATAACTGGCGTAAAAATGGTTCAATTTCGATGAAATTTCAGTATGTGGTAGGTCACCACCTGGGGACGAACCCTATTGAAAATGGGACGAATGGGGTCAACGGTCACGACGTAGGAGCGGGATCTATTCCATTGCCCTTATACGTCATAACTTGCGTAAATATGGTTCGATTTCAATGAAATTTTATTATGTTGTAGGGGACCGTTTGGAGACGAACTCTATTTAATATGGGTGAATTGGGGTCAAAGGTCAGGACATACGAGCGGGATGCATTCCATTGCTTTATACGTCATAACATGTGTAAAAAGGGTTCGATTTCGATCAAATTTTAGTATGTGGTAGGGGACCACCTGGGGGCGAACCCTATTGAAAATGGAAGAAATGGGGTTAAAGGTCAGGACATAGGATTGCGATCCATTCCATCGCTCTTATCCCATATTATTAAGGTAGGCGTCAAAAAATTTTCCTTCCTATACTTCCAATAGAAAAACTTTTCTACACATTTCCTTCACAATTAATGTGTTCCAAAAGATGAAAATTTGAACATCGATTAAAATAACTTCTTATTATAACTTGGAATACTTAATATTTTCTAAAAGATAACCATAATTACACTGAGGGGAAAAAATCCCAACACCAAGAAGGGTTTGTGTTAGATAAACGACAGTTGGTAGGCGGTGAGAGTGCATCTGTAAGATGACGTCTATGCAAATTTTGCCCTCGGCGTATACGTGTGGCGCTAGTAGCGCCCCTCGGAACATGCAAAGCAGGTTTGCTGTAAATACGCGCTGTAACGTTCGTGAGTGTTAGTTATCGTTGAGATTCGACGTAGTGTGTTGATGTTAGTCAAGAATGCCTTTAAGAAGACGAAGAAGCCTTTATCAACAGCTCACGGAGTTTGAACGAGGTCGTGTAATAGGGCTACGACAAGGTGGATTTTCTTTCCGCAATATTGCAGAACGACTTGGCAGGAATGTAGCCACTGTGCATGATTGTTGGCAGCGGTGGTCAAGGGAAGGTACTGCCTCAAGAAGACCAGGTTCCGGCCGGCCACGTGGCACTAATGAGAGGAAAGACCGCCGTGTACGGCGTATGGCCGTGGCGCATCGTACCGCGTCTGCGGCAGCAATTCGAGCTGCAGTTGCCACCACAGTGACACAACGAACTGTTACAAACCGGTTACTTGAAGGACAGCTCCGAGCCAGACGCCCTGTAGCGTGCATTCCACTTACTCCAAACCACTGCCGTTTGCGACGTCAGTGGTGTCAAGCTAGAGCTCATTGGAGGACGGAGTGGAGATCTGTTGTGTTTTCTGATGAAAGCCGGTTCTGATTGGGTGCCAGTGATGGCCGTGTGTTGGTTAGAAGGAGGCCAGGTGAGCGCCTGCAACCAACCTGTCTGCGGCCGAGACACACTGGACCTACACCTGGAGTTATGGTCTGGGGAGCAATTTCCTATGACAGCAGGAGCACTCTCGTGGTTATCCTACGCACCCTGACGGCACAGTTGTACGTCGGTCTGGTGATTCAACCTGTTGTGCTGCCATTCATGCACAGCATTCCAGGGGGTGTTTTCCAACAGGATAACGCTCGCCCGCATACCGATGTTGTAACCCAACATTCTCTACAGAGTGTCGACATGTTGCCGTGGCCTGCTAGATCACCAGATGTTTCACCAATCGAGCACGTATGGGACATCATTGGATGACAACTCCAGCGTCACCCCCAACCAGCATTAACCGTCCCTGTATTGACCGACCAAGTGCAACAGGCATGGAACTCCATCCCACAAACTGACATCCAGCACCTGTACGACACAATGCATGAACGTTTGCGTGCTTGCATTCAACATTCTGGCGGTTACACCGGTTATTCATGTACCAGCATTTCACATTTAAAATGGCTCTTCTCGCGCTTGCATTAAGCTGTGATCTTGAAACCTTAATCGATTAAATATGTTACCTATACAAATGTATTGCCGCCATTTCATTCCTCTACAACTATTTTTTCGTGGTGTTGGGATTTTTTTTCCGTCAGTGTATATTAAAAATCAATAACTTTTCCTTTGGTGGTGTTGAAACCAGAAAAGGGATGGCGCGACCTGTACTTTGATGAAGTCAGTAGACAAACAAATGTTGGATTGCATAATTATGGTTATGTTTTAGAAAATATTAGGTATTCCAAGTTATAAAATGAAGCTATTTTAATCGATGTTCAAATTTTCATCCTTGTGAACGCATTAATTGTCCAGAAAAAAGATGGCGCGACCTGTATTTTCATGACGTCAGTAGACAAACAAATGTGCGGATCTTATTAAAGTTTTATGACGTCACACTCTTGCAAGCAGATGGTCGCGATTCCCATCTGCCTCATTACGTCACGGGCTGTGTGCGTATGTTCGTCCGCACGATAACTCGCGTAAAAATCGTTCGGTTTCGATGAAATTTTAGTATGTGGTAGGGGGAACACCTGGAAAGGAACTCTATTGAAAGTGAACGAAATGGGGTCAAATGGTCAGGACATAGGAGCGGGGTCCATTCCACTGCTCTTATGCGTCATAACTAACGTAAAAAAGGTTCGATTTCGATTAAATTTTAGTATGTGGTAGGGGAATCACCTGGGGACAAACCCTATTGAAAATTGGCGGAATGGGGTCAAAGGTCAGGACATAGGAGCGGAATCACTTCCATCGCCATTATGCGTCATAACTTACGTAAAAATGTTTCGATTTGGATGAAATGTTAGTATGTTGAAGGGGCCTGCCTGGGGACGAATCCTATTGAAAATGGGCTAAGTGGGTCAACGGTTAGGAAACAGAAGCGGGATCTATTCCATACTCCTTATGCATCATAACTTACGTAAAATTGCTTCGATTGAGACAAAACTTTATCATGTTATTTCGGAGGTATACTGAACCAGTTCTGTTGAATATCATCGAAATGGGATCGAAGGTCAGGGCACAGGAGTGAGATTTATTCCACAGCCATTTTCCTCATAACTTGAGTAATTATTTGTAGTATGTTGGAAAGCGTATCATAATCAACGCATTGCATGATTTTAATAACTTGTTTAATTAATCATTTGCATATTCGACCCTGAGGTACTTGCATGCAGAATTTCATTACGATCAAAGGACTTTCTAGGGGTGCTTCGTTCTTTTTTTCTTTTTATTTCCAATAAAAGTGTGTGCACAGGCTGCAAAATAAAGAAATTCGAAAATGTTGCACTTTTTATCTTTTTCTTATTGAATAGTGTTAAAAAAGAATTCTATTGTATTTCAATAGCATTTTCTTACTGCTTTCTCCTCTCCTAGTTTAATACTGATAATTATCAAGTATTCTCACCTTTTCTATTCCTTAAATTGACAACAAATTAACATTTGAAAAAGCAATAAAAGTTTTTTTTTTTTAATTGAAGGTTTAACGACCACCGTGAGCAACTCATTGTGCTATAAGCAGTTGCCTGTCCCTAATTTAGGGGTCACTGGTTCCAGGGAAGGGAGAGACAGCCTGTGCCGTAAGACAAACACAACATCCATGCTTCACTGGGATCCGAACCCGGACCCATCTCGGACGAATGGTCATAAGCCAGCGCTTAGACCACTGCGCCACCCGGGCAGCCAATAAAAGTTTCAATGATGCTCTTACTCGAAAAACTGTGGTTCCTACTTTTCCATTTTCAAGCTGGATCTTTTGCACTTAATCCTTATGTTTCTGTTTCTAATAACTGCGGTGGAGGTATAAAGAAAATCTTACGCATCTGTTTGACAATAACAGAAAACGCAGACCTCAATTTTCTGATGAAAGTAATACGGAAAAATGTTTTCAAGAAACTCTTCACACTCTCGGTTTTTTCCACTGACTGATGAAATTCTTACTGTCCAACTTTTTTGGTCCACGACATTTGTCTATGCCATGGACAGCTGAATCTCCTCGATTTAGAGAATCGTTCGCCACAAGAAAACTCTTTCCACGAAAAGTCATCCACCATTTTTAAGCGAAGTACTGTGCACAAATTGAAATTTACCCGTATTTTGTGACGTGGAGGACTTCTCCGGTGGCCAGTGTCTTCAAGTATTTTATTTTTGCTGGATACCATGCTCGTTGCCTATTAATTTGACTAATTTCCTCATAACGTAAAAACAAGGTGATTTTCTAAAGCTGAAGCAATGGAGAGGGCATGTTTTGTAATTGAAACTTATTCCAGTTTCATGACAATTTATACGAAATGTATTGATAAATTTAGCGAAACTCCATTTTCAGCGCCTTTTGCGTTAAATTTGCCAAGTAACTATAGCAACTGAAGATGTACTAATGTAGCCAGTTTTGCCAAATGTATCAAATTCAGAAAAGAACTTTTGCCAGAACCGAAATGGTCTCTCGTAGCGTAAAGCTGAAATTTATTAAATTTCCAATTCCAGAACTAGAGAGAAATTTATGAACTGGTAGTGAAATTTAAAATGGCTAAAATTTAATAAAATTTCATGTCTTATCGTTCGCAAAAATAATTTTTGAAGAATCTGTGAAAACCACAGTTATTGTGCTTCAGTACCTCTAGCAGGAAATTAATGAGTTCGATTCGAAAATTTAAGTATTTGAGAAATAACTGTTAAGCCTAATCTGAGAGGCACAGAAATATTTCTTCACAAGAGAACTTTAATTTCTTGAATGTTCGACTTTGACATTCCTTAGTCGTAAATTCACAAAGAATATGGGATATTTAAAGTGGAAAACTTAGTGCACTTTGATTTCCTATTAGCCGCAAAAATAATTTTTGAAATATCTGTAAAAACAAAAAGTCCGATGTGCGCGAACAGTCAAACTGATCACATTAGCACTGTTTGTGACTAAACGTTCTAATAATTTATGATAGAATCACATTTAAAAAAGCGCAAAAACATTTTTCTTGACTTTCTTTTTTTTTTTGTTAATCTGACGGAGGGAAATTTCTGAGGCGATAAGAAGGGGAAGGAGGGGCCCCAGAATCTTTTAGCGCCTAGGGCCCCAAAAGATTTAAAGTGGCCTCTGAATAGCTTTAAATGACGCTTCAACTGCCTTCTCATATATAGCCGAGAAAGACGATATTTTTCCTTTTTTGACCATTAATTCACGTTCTTCCCGCTGAAAAATTCCACACTCTTGTTTTGTAAATTGTCATGCTTTGTTTTGAAGTGACCCGGCAGGAGAGATGGTTTCATGCAACCATAGGACAATGTTTCAAAACAAATTACGCCCTGGGAAAAAGGCTCACTTTTCTCACCCATATAAGTAAATCCAAATGATAAATATGCGGGATAATGCTTTCGCTTCACGCTCTTACTGTGTTTACTTGACCTTGGAGTAGGTGTACGTGTCGGTGTGGAGCAGTCAAGACACACCTCGTCTGTACCCGCTGTTGCTATTGCTTGCATGGAATCACATCTTAAAGTTTCACTAGCATTCCCTATTCTTGACCTTTCAGCAGGAGTACGTGATGAACATTTATCAATTGCACAACACTACTTCAGTACGTTGCACTGAGGAAAAACAGAAAACTGACTGACTGATAGAGAGAGAGAGGATCTTGCTCAAATACTACTAGAGAAGGATAAAAAAACCAGTCGAATGTTCCAGAATTTCCGAAAATTGTGGATTATCTCACAGTTACCGTAAGGTAGCAGGCGTATGAACAGTTTGGCGGCAAAGGACATGAAGCTCCGCCCAAGAGCCAGAGTAGGGTTTTTTTTTTTTTTTTGGGGGGGGGGGGTCTTTATTGGGAGTTTAACGACCATCGTGAGCAACTAGATGGGCAATAAGCATTCGTCGCCCGTTCCTAATTTAAAGTCACTAGCTCCATGGAAAGGAGAGAGCAAATGCCATAAGACAAACATAACATCCATGATTCGCAAGAATTCGAACCCGGACCCATCTCGGACAAATGGTCAGAAGCCAGCGTTCAGTCACTGCGCCAAGGGACGGCCTAGTATAGGGTTGAACATAGAAATAAACGTGACGCTCGTATTTTTCAAAGCAATTTAAAATGGCATACCGGAATACGATGTGAGGATGATAGTCTTTATACATACTTTGGGTAACAATTATTTATCCTAATGGAACCAGTTTCCAGTATAATTTTTAAACTCTATTCATGATTTGAAATCTTACCGACCCTCGTCTTCTCGCTCCCACGCGTACCACTGGTTAAAATACGCTGGTCTAAGGCTTAACTTGCCGAAGTAAACTTGCTTCGTCATAAAGCTTATTAATTATTTTAGATGGTTCCGGATTGTTTCACTTCGTTGCAACTGTATACCAAATTAAACATGAATTAACTTAATTAAGCACTAGGAATAATAAAAACCAGAAGAAAGTAAAGTAAATCGAACTTACAGAGTTCACGGTTTTATTCACTTTCATCAAGAATAGGTAGCATGGAAAAATCTCTACTTATTCAGATAGATTGATAACAGATCGTGCTACCTAAGGCAGGATCCTCTCTCACTCAAAAAAGTACAATACTCATGCTTTGATACATTTGTAATTAGTACACTTTACATTGTCGTACTCAAAATAAAATAATTGTAAAATATCGGCAAGACTAATTTTTATACTATCTTGTTTCAGATTCTAAAACAAGGAAGAGTAAACATTGAGTGAGAACCTGAGAGACTACTCACGTCAGCGTGAATACCCTCAAATAAAATAAAATCGTCCCAGATCAAATTTCCTTATACATTTCAAAACAGCAACGCTTATCATCAGCTTTAGAATACGTCATTATTCTTTGACATGTTGTCAGAGTTGCCAAACACAAATTCGTTGAGAGCACAAAATGTTGCATTTAAATTGAGATAAACGTTTAATGAAAATTGTGAAGTACCACAGAGGTGAGAACATGTGTCACGACGACAAATCTGCAGCGAGACATTCTGTCCGCGTAGCTTAGTTGGGAGAGCGACTTACTCCGGACTGAGGGGACACGAACAAACTTGTGCTTTCACATTGGTGCCCGATTGTGGAAAATGGGTCCAATGGCCTTTGGGTTCTTCGAAAAATGCGTGATGTTTGTTCCACACATTGTTTGGAATTAATGAAAAATTCCTACTTCGCTTCAAAAAAAAAAAAATAAATAAATAAATAAATAAATAAATAAATAAGTGGGAGATGATGTGACGTACTACAGAGGTGAGAACATGCGTCAAGACGAGAAATCTGAGGTGAGACATTCTGTTCGCGTAGCTTAGTTGGGAGAGCGACTTACTTTGTCCGTGACGGCCATTGAATCCGTGTTCCCTCACTACTAGAGGAATGAGGGAACACGGATTCGACGGCCGTCACGGAAAAACTTGTGTTTTCACAGAATAGAACAAATTTACATAAGATAGGAACTAAAAAATAAGGTTAAATTAGAATATACTTCCCACAGTGTCCTTGTGCTGCTTCAACAAGATTACTTAGCTACTAGTGCACAGCTGTTTTTCATGGCGTGTATGTGTTTGCGCGAGATCTTGTGAGAAATCTGTCTTGTAACGATGGAGCAGAAAGATTTTCCGCATTTTTTCAAATCGGAGAATGAATAGAATCTTGTATGAATAAAGCGAGAGAGAAGGAGAGAGAGAGAGAGAGAGAGAGAGAGAGATTAGAAATTTAGAAATACTACAGAATGCGAATCTAGATAAAATGTTTCGATACTGGAAGTATTTAAAATACACATGCAGATCTGTCTGAGCACCGCAAAAAAAAAAAAGGGGGGGGGGGGAGGACTTTATGATACATAAGGTGTTACTTCAAAAAAGAAATAGTGCCAAGAATATCCTTAAGTATTGATAGTAAAAGCCATCCCCCTACTTCTCGAGCAAGAGAAGTTGTGGCAGTTGCGTACCCAGAAATTAATTTTGGGGGATGCATATCGTCGCCGCAATGTCAAAACCCCCAATGCAAAATTTTGTGGTTAGAGTTATCGCTATTTAAAAATTAAATTTGATCAAAGAATCACTTTTGCAATTACATCATACTGTTCAAGCACCATGCATAACATTTACATCAAGATGCATCAGTGAATAAAATGTTATATGATGTCAAGTCAACAATTGAAAAATTCTCACATTCTTGGTTTTATCAGTGCAGCTACGATATCATTCCTTCCTAAAATGACGAAAAAAATGATCATGAGAACAGGCATATTTATATTTTTTAAATACTATTAATTACAAAGAAATGCTCATTCTACGTTTTTGTTTTCCTGCTATGGTATGTAAGCAAGAAAATAGGCTTACACCTCCCTCCCCCAGGCTCCACCCCCGGCATTCATTAGACTGACGCCCTGACCACTACAATATACAACACCAATTCGCTCTCTTCTTTCTTTGCTGGCATACAAGTGGGAAATGCCCACGGGGGAAGGGGGGATAGGAATTAACAAACAATAGGCATATGTGACCTCATCCGACCATTCCAAATAAAGAAGTAACTAATGGCTATTTAAGGAAGACCAGAATGGCGACGCTAGCAAAATAACGTCATCGATATTTTTTATCAATTTTTAATACTAGAAAAAATTATTTAGGGGTGGAGGGGTGGGAGGTGCATATGGCCCTTTGCAGCCACTCTGGGTACGCCATTGAGTAGTGGTCGCGAACAAAAGTGATCCCACTACTGTTCGAACAAAGTGATCCCATCACTTCTCGAATTCTTTTGCTTTCTCAGACCCAAGTTATTACATAGTGTTCTGGTAGAAGACATAGTTTTTTTTGTCTAAGTGAAAAATTCTGAATCTGACACACACGCCGTCACATGAACAGCCATCGTGTATCTCGCTGGAAAGGGGAGCATTTTGAATTCAGACCCACATCCAACGTACTAATATGCAAGACATCTTCGTCATTCTAGTTTTTTTCAGGTAAGACTTCGAGATATGTACATAACTTTGTTGTTTCATGAATAATAAGCTGTTTTGTTTTAAAAAACCATTCTTAAAACAGCGTACTTCAGGATTTTATTTTTTTACATAATGTTCGGACGTTGACTGACTACTTGGTAACAAAGTTGACAAATCTGATCCGGAATATATACTATATTGACAAAAGTCACCGGACACCCCTTCAAAAGCAAATGGAAGGATCCGCTGCATCGTTAAGATGCGCGGTACAGTTGCAAACGGTATGAAAACAAGCCTGCAACTGACCGCGATCATATCGCACTGTGAGGTTGAGTGAAAATGTCGCGGTGGGAGGGAACTGACTTTGGGTGTTGGGTGTTATATTAGTGGGTTGTCCATAAGTGAAACCAAGAGGCGTTTAAATATACCCAAGTCAACTGCTTTGGATTTACTGAATAAGTGGAAGACACATGGCGTGCCTGAAGCAGCAAAACGTACCGGCAGACCAAAGAAAATCAGTGATAGAGGACATCGAAGCCTCAGGAGAGTCGTTACAGCTAATCGATGGAGTATTGCAAAAGACCTCAGAGTACAGGTGAGTAACAATGCTGGAACCTCGGTATGTACACATATCATTCGCAGAGAACTTCATTCCATAGGTTACCGTGACCGTGCGGCTGCTCATAAGCCTTTCATTTTCACTCGGAATACTACTCGTTGTTTAGCATCGTGTAAAGAACATTTATCGTGGACCGTAGATCAATGGAAACGGGTCCTACGGACTGATGAATCCAGATACGGGATCCATCAGTCTGATGGCCGTGTGTGGGTATGGCTGCAGCCGGGGGAACGCTATTTAACACAGTGTACTGTTCCTATGGTCAAGTTTGAAGCTGGTAGTGTACTCGTGTAGGGGTGTTTTTCGTGGTGTGGTCCCGGCCCATTGGTTATCGTGGACAAACGTGTTAACCAGCACGTCTACCTCGTTATTCTGGACAATTATGCCCAACCAACTCTGTGGCAATACTATGGAACCGAGCCTTGTTGGTACCGGCAGGACAACGTACGGAACCATAAAGCAAGGACTGTTACGTCGTGGTTTTGACGATAATCCCGTATCGTGTGTGGATTGGCCAGAACGCAGCCCTGATCTTTTTTTTTTTTTTTTTTTTTTTTTTTTTTTTATTGGAGGTTTAACGACTACCGTTAGCAACTCAATGGGCTATAAGCAGTCGCCCGTCCCTAATTTAGGGCCACTGGTTCCAGGGAAAGGAGAGAGCCAGTGCCGTAAGACAAACACAACATCCATGCCAGACCGGAGACTCGAACCCGGACCCCTTGCGGACGAATAATCAGAGGCCAGCGCCTTAGACCACTGCGCCACCGGGGCGGCGGAGCGCTGATCTTAATCCCATAGAGCACCATTGGGATGAATTACAGCGCCGCATAAGAAGATTGGAACCAAGGCCTACTACTAAGCAACAGTTCGCGGCAGCATTATGTACTGAATGGAAACACATATCTATCGGTGTGTTCCAAAACCTTGTCGAAAGCATGTCTTGAAAGGTCAGTGCATGCATGAAGGCCAAAAGTGGACCGACACTTTACTAATGTATGTCAATAAATGCTATGTTGTGTTTCTCTTCTAGATCATCCATGAGAATACTTGGAAAGGCACTGGAACGATAAAGTGTTTTAAATAGTGAGTTATCTGGTAACCTAATCAGGAAGGTGCAACGGAAAATTCATCCTATGCGATGCTGTAACAAGACTTTGCTGAGAATTAGCTTTAAAAATATCTGCTTAGTGCGGGAACATTTTTCTTTGTTTTGTGGTTTGACGACCTCTCAGCGCTAAGGACTGTAAGTAGTCTTCCTCCCCCTGATTTATGTGGATATTTGAACTGCCTCGAATTACTTTCAGTTCTAATATTCTTCGGAACTTCTATCGATATGCAACTTAAAGATCATGCACGAGAGAGAAATTCTTTACTGTATAAGAATTACAAAAATGACAGCAAAAGATGACCGATTAATTACAAATAGTTTACATGAAAATCGAGTACATATTCCCAATGTTGCGTAATTGAGTTTTGGCAAATAAACATTTAGTACTTTCATTCCAGCTGTATAGCAGCTTAACACGAAGATCATCATCATCATCATCATCATTGTCAACCATTATCAATCCACTGCTGGACGAAGGTCTCCCCAAGTTTCCTCCACAACGGTCTGTCTTGTGCCAGTCTCCTCCATGTCACTCCCGCATACTTTCGAATTTCCTCCACCCATCTTCCATGTGGTCTTCTTCTGGGTCTTTTCCTGTCCCTTGGAATCCAATCTAAAACCCCGGCTGTCCATCGATGGTCTGTCCTTCTGGCAATATGTCCAGCCCATTGCCATTTCAGGGATTTTATTCTGATCATGATGTCTTCCACTCTTGTCATTTTTCTGATCCACGTGTTCCTCTTCTTATCTCTCCTGGTTACACGAAGCATGCACCTCTCCATGCTTCTTTGAGTTGTCTGCAGTCTTTGTATATCTCTTTTAGTTAAGGTCCACGTCTCTGCACCATACGTAAGCACTGGCAGGATGCATTGATCAAACACTTTTCTTTTAAGACATAATGGCATATTCGCTCTTGAAAATTATGCTGTTTCTTCCAAAAGCTCTCCAGGCAAGTTTTGTACGCCGATTAATTTCTTCATCAATGTGACCCTCACTTGATATCTGCTGTCCAAGATAAACGTACGTGTCTGTTATCTTCAGCTTTTCTCCATCAATCGATAAATCTTCATTTCTTGTAAAAGCATTGTACACACGAAGATACTCCGTTGAAAACGTAAGTTCCTCAGCTTCGCAGTTCTTAAGTTTTAGCAAATAGATATTCCCATCCTGGTTTAAGAATTTTGTGGACATCCTCTCTACAGACATGTAAAGATAGATGACATAGGCACCTAATGAAGATTTCTAAGTGAGACGATCCCCATTTAGTGAATGAAGTGGTCGTAACCCTTTCTCTTCAGTGTTTTTCATCGCATCTTCTTGTGCTTCTCTTGGGACATCGCGGTCGGGAAGGGGAGGGAGATTTGGTCAGGGATGGCGAAGAAAGGGAAGGAAGCAAGGAAGGAGGGAAAGGAAGGAATGAGGAGAGGGAAATTGAAAGAGGCCGGAGAAAGGGATTTCCACTCTCCATGATTGATACTGTTTGGATGTTGTCCTCTGAGCTGCAGCATCAATGAAAAACTCGAGTAGCACCTCCTGCTGTTGACATGCGAAAGCATGAGGGCGCGTGGTACAGGTCTTTGACATACACTTTCTCATCAGAAAACTGAAGCTCAAACTAAGGAATTATGTATCCGTCCAGTTATTTTGGCTCACTTTTTGTCTCAAAGGTGTTTTCATTTTTCGTAGTCCCACGTATGTGTGTCGAGGAAATCAGCGCATTGTATGTTTTAAAGTTTTTAATAAATTTAACCGTTTTTGTACTACGGGCTTAACCCTTTAAGCGGCTGATGTACCAGAACCAAATGGTGCCCAAAATATTTTCTATGCTTTTTAAATAGAAATGTTTACATAGCGGATGGATTTTTACGGGTTATAGTAAAGCAATTCTTTTTCCTTCTCATCTCAACAGTATCGACTATAAATGTGTCACTTGTGATACGTGCTCTCTTATAGTCCGTAGTCTTATAGTCTATAGTCTGATTCCCTTATAGTCCTATATTGTCTGCTCTATGCCCCCTTATAGTCCGCAGTCTTATAGTCTATAGTCTGATTCCCTTGTAATCCTATATTGTCTGCTCTATGAGTGCTCCCTTATAGTCCGTAGTCTTATAGTCTATAGTATGATTCCCTTATAGTCCTATATTGTCTGCTCTATGAGTGCTCCCTTATAGTCTGTAGTCTTATAGTCTATAGTCTGATTCCCTTATAATCCTATATTGTCTGCTCTATGAGTGCTCCCTTATAGTCCGTAGTCTTATAGTCTATAGTCTGATTCCCTTGTAATCCTATATTGTCTGCTCTATGAGTGCTCCCTTATAGTCCGTAGTCTTATTGTCTATAGTATGATTCCCTTATAGTCCTATATTGTCTGCTCTATGAGTGCTCCCTTATAGTCTGTAGTCTTATAGTCTATAGTCTGATTCCCTTATAATCCTATATTGTCTGCTCTATGAGTGCTCCCTTATAGTCCGTAGTCTTATAGTCTATAGTCTGATTCCCTTGTAATCCTATATTGTCTGCTCTATGAGTGCTCCCTTATAGTCCGTAGTCTTATAGTCTATAGTCTGATTCCCTTGTAATCCTATATTGTCTGCTCTATGAGTGCTCCCTTATAGTCCGTAGTCTTATAGTCTATAGTATGATTCCCTTATAGTCCTATATTGTCTGCTCTATGAGTGCTCCCTTATAGTCCGTAGTCTTATAGTCTATAGTCTGATTCCCTTATAATCCTATATTGTCTGCTCTATGAGTGCTCCCTTATAGTCCGTAGTCTTATAGTCTATAGTCTGATTCCCTTGTAATCCTATATTGTCTGCTCTATGAGTGCTCCCTTATAGTCCGTAGTCTTATAGTCTATAGTCTGATTCCCTTGTAATCCTATATTGTCTGCTCTATGAGTGCTCCCTTATAGTCCGTAGTCTTATAGTCTATAGTCTGATTCCCTTATAATCCTATATTGTCTGCTCTATGAGTGCTCCCTTATAGTCCGTAGTCTTATAGTCTATAGTATGATTCCCTTATAATCCTATATTGTCTGCTCTATGAGTGCTCCCTTATAGTCCGTAGTCTTATAGTCTATAGTATGATTCCCTTATAGTCCTATATTGTCTGCTCTATGAGTGCTCCCTTATAGTCTGTAGTCTTATAGTCTATAGTCTGATTCCCTTATAATCCTATATTGTCTGCTCTATGAGTGCTCCCTTATAGTCCGTAGTCTTATAGTCTATAGTCTGATTCCCTTATAATCCTATATTGTCTGCTCTATGAGTGCTCCCTTATAGTCCGTAGTCTTATAGTCTATAGTCTGATTCCCTTATAGTCCTATATTGTCTGCTCTATGAGTGCTCCCTTATAGTCTGTAGTCTTATAGTCTATAGTCTGATTCCCTTATAGTCCTATATTGTCTGCTCTATGAGTGCTCCCTTATAGTCTGTAGTCTTATAGTCTATAGTCTGATTCCCTTATAATCCTATATTGTCTGCTCTATGAGTGCTCCCTTATAGTCCGTAGTCTTATAGTCTATAGTCTGATTCCCTTATAGTCCTATATTGTCTGCTCTATGAGTGCTCTCTTATAGTCCGTAGTCTTATAGTCTATAGTCTGATTTCCTTGCAGTCCTATATTGTCTGTTCCATGACTTAAGGAATGATTGGGAAGGACTACTCCCCCGACACAGGCATCATGCCTCTGAGTAGAAACAAGTTACTCTAACATCGTTTCTTAGGTGCATCACCATTTTATACCATTCTTAGAGGAAAAGGTAATTAGACAGAAAGGATTAATGACAATCACTCCCCTTAAATGGCCACTTTGAATGACAAACCTAAAGGAAAAGCGACGATTTCTCATGTGTAGGTTCACTAGTTCCTGTCTCGTTCGGCCAACTTCTTCGACAGCGAATATATTCGTTCGAGCTGATTTCAGCCCATTTAGCTAACCCCGAGTTAATTCGTTCCAACTGGTTAAAAAGGGTTAAAAGTCTGTTCCCGTAAAACATCACTTATCGTGCATCTGCAACACTGGAGCTTGTGAAAACCCAAACTTGCTAGTTCCCGGGACTCGAAACCGCATCCTTCTGCTCCGGAGACAAATGCTTCCCAATTTAAGCTACACCAACAACGGCTGCTACTTGCCGTCTAGACAGGTGCGTCACCTCTGTAGTACGCGTCATATATCCCCCTTGAGAAAGGCGGGAGCACGAAATCCCAGATTTCGGGTCTGCCCTCAACCGTGATTAAAGTAGCTCTGTAGATGAAGGAATTCTGAATAATTTCGGACGATGTGTGGAAGAAGAATCACACATTTTTCAAAGCGTTGAAGAAGGAATCCTCATTAATTCCAGATGATGTGTGTAACGGACATCGAACCCTTTCGAAGAACCCAACGGCCACTGGACCCATTTTTCCGTTCGGGCGCCAATGTGAAAATACAAATTTGCAAGTGGGCGAGCTCGAATCAGCATCCTTTTGCTGCAGAGCCGAATGCTTTCCCAGTTAAGCTACACCGATAAGGGCTAATCACTGCTACTCATCGTCTTGACATGTGCACCACCTCTGTAGTACGTCACAAGCCTCTTTACGTTCTGCTCCGGATAACTAGCACAATATCCTTAATTTCACAATGAGCAATGTTAAGCTTCCTAATGGCCAAAAGATAGTAATCTATACACAGAAGGAGAAAGAGTTTTTATTGGTCCCTAAGGCACACCACTCGAACAGCTCATCAATGTTAATAATCAGCAGCCAATGGGTTAACTTTGAAACACTCAACAGCACTACACTTCAAATGACTTCAACAGCATGAACCTCTGTAACATGACGCTCAAAGTTTCTGACTACCAACGTAACTTCGTCAAATATAAACTGGTTTCCATAAATTAAGCAACAAACCAAAAAATCGCGATAATTGGGCGAAATGTAGCTGAAATCGCACGCAATTTGCATATGTTACGGGCGAAGGCATACGGCATCAATGTACGGAAGGCATATGAGTGGCGCTGGCAGCGACGCATCATGCAAATGCGCAAGAGCTTAAAACCAGCTGTTTCTGAGGGAGTCGCCAATTCATGTGCGTCGGTGAATGACAAGATTTTGAGGTAGCAATTTTCTTAACATGGCTTCGAGACGTCATTTATCAGCGGAGTTACGCTACAGAGCAAAAGGCCGACTCGAAGCAGTGCAACGGCAGGCGGACGTGGCTAAATAGCTCAACGTTGATCGTTCTGTGGTCAGCAGGATGTGGCAGCAGTTCCAGGCCACGGGTGCAGTTTCCCGAAGGTAGGCCAAAGGCGATGACCTCGGCGGACGACCGGTATGTGCGGCTTTCGGCACGGCGGAACAGGACGGCTATACCGACTCATCTCAGATCTGTGCTTGAGACATCCATCGGACTGACGGTATCATCATCGACGGTACTCAGAAGGTTACATGCAAGAGGATTATATGCTCGGTGACCGGTATTATGCGTGCCCCACACCCCCGCCACTGGAGGAACTTTTCAATTGGGCACCAATGCATGTGAATTGGACTTAAAATAAGTGGAGGTCCATTCTGTTCACCGATGAGTCGCGATACTGTTTACAGAGTGACTCTCACCTAGTTTACACCTGGAGAGAGGCCGGTACTCCCTATCTTCACTCTAATATCCAGGAAGAGGACACCTATGGTGGTGGTAATGTTCTGGTGTGGGCAGGTATTTCGTTAGGCTGTACTATGTGTTGCCACATGGAAATCTCAATGATTAGAGGTATAGAGACAACATCCTGGACCCTATTGTTCGTCCGTGTGCGGCCGCAATTGGCGATACATTTGTACTTCCGTCCTCACACAGCTCGCCTGGTGCACCAGTGCTTGGAACACGAGACTATAGTCCGTACAGAGTGGCCAGCTCGCTCTCCCGATCTGAGTCCCATTGAGCATATCCGGGATGCTCTTGGTAGGCGTGTTTCTGGCCTTCAGCCCCCTCCTCGAAACCTGCAGGGGCTCCGCTCTGCTTTGCTCGAGCAATGGACGCAGCTACCCGCGGAACTGCTCGACACCATATTTAGTCAACAGTCTAATACTTGCATAGAACATCGCTGTCGGGCCTGTATAGCGGTTCGGGGTAACCGCTCTCCGTACTGAAGTACCTTTTTCCTATTTCATTTTGATACCTATATTTTTGTATTTTCATATTTGCATCACTCATACAAAATATAAATGCTTTGTATCACATGTTCTTAAGTTTTTTTTAGTTGCATTTGATGTGATAAATCTTACCACCAAATTTCATCCGAATCGGTTGCATACTTTTTAAATTATCACAATTTTTTCCATTTGTTACTTAATTTATGGAAACCAGTGTATATAACAGTAACGAAAAAAAGTAAAGCATACATTACAAGGCAATATACACTGAAGTGCCAGAAAAACTGGTACAACAGTCTAATACTTGGTAGGTCCCGCACGGGTGCGCAGGACTCCAGAAATACGACGGGGCATGGACTCCACTAGCTTCTGGAAATATGCAGTAGGCAATGCACAACATAATTTCTGCAGAGCGTTCCACAATTCGGGTGTATTACGAGGTCTCGGATTCCTGTGTTCGACAGCGTGTTGCATGGCATCCCAAATGTGTTCTATCACTTTCAGATCTGGCGAGTTCGGTCGGAATGGCAACACCCCAAACCAAACTCAGATGAATGCTCCTCTAACCATAATGTGGCGTCCCGACACTTGTGTGGAGGTGCATTGTCCTGTTGGAACAGGCCCAAACCATCGGCATGAATGCAGGACATGAACGGGTGTACCTCGTCAGAAAGGATGCGCACACAGCGTTGGCCGGTCACAGACGTTTGTAGACGTACAAGGGGTCCCAGTGAAGTCCAGCTAAACACACCCCATAACATTAAGGACTCCCCCCCCAGTCGATACAGTTCCCTGTTGACAGGCGGGATTCATAGCTTCATGGGGTTTGCGTCACACACGAATCCTTCCATCTGCCCGATACAGTTGGAAACGCGACTCGTCAGACCAGGCTACTTGTTTCCAGTGATCAAGTGTCCAGTGGCCGTGTTGCCGTGCCCAAGCGAGGAGCATAGCTAAGTGTCGTGCACCCATCAAGAAGGGGACTCGAGTTGGGCGTCGGTTTCCAAAGCCCATATTGTGCAGGGTACATTGCACAGTCCGGACGCTGATGCTTGTTGAGGCTCCAGCATTGAATTCCGATTATACCTGCAAGAGTGTTGCATGCCTATCGCGTGAAACGATTCTTGACAGCCGACGATGGTCACGTTCACCCAATGTCTTTTTTCGGCCGCACTGGTATCGTAGGTTCGAGGTTTTTCCGGAATTCTTGTAGTCACGATACACCCTTGCAATGGTCGTCCGTGAAAATCCGAACTTCGTTTTTACCTCCGAAATACTATGGCCCATCTCACGAGCACCAACTATGACACCGCGTGGAAAATCGCTTAAATCGTTATTACTTGTCATTCTCATGCCGAAAACAGCTCTGACAGCTGGCGGCAAGGATGTCTATTGCTTTATATATGCACTGGGGGACGCAACCGAGTACGCGTATAGGTGACGTTGCTATGTATTTTGCATAAGCTCGTCTGTACCAGATTTTCTGGCACTTCAGTGTATATACTGTATATAATCTTGACGAAAGTACAGCATAGAACGCAAGACGGCACTAATCTACCTTCTTCTCAATACTGCTAAAATCTATCTTTTTCTTAATACTGCTCTCTCCACACATTATGTGTACATCGTCCTTACCTTGTCAAAATACACACGTCATTTAGACCGGACCTCAAGATTACAACATTCAGTGAGTGAGAAAATATAATGTCAAGGTTGAAAACATTTTACATAGGGAAAGAAACTGAAAATGAAATTTAAAACAGAATATACGTCATAATGTTTACAGTAAATGTATAATCATCCAGTTCGCTCGAGTATCTTCGCTAGGACGTAGACTTGTTCATGCATGATAGAAGTTGCGTATGCATTATTTAAAGGTCGCTTTCATACTGATTATTTTTACTGACGTTTATAGGACCAACTTCTGTTCCTGTATCAATCAGCTCTCTACACGATGGTTTGATACTCTTTAAAAATACATTATCGACATCTAACAACAACGAGAACCCTACAGAGTAGACACCCCTTTTATCACAGTTTGCGTATAGTTTTCTCTGAAACGTAAAGGTCAATTTGACATACCAATACAAACAAGGCTCTATTTTATACGTTCCTTAGCTAACCACTTTTAAAAGAATTGAAAATTTATCTCACAACATCCAAATTTATTAGTTCATTACCTATTATGAGGTGGGACGTTCACGAAGTGACTACGAAATCATGTTTTTGCTGGAAAATTTCATGTAAAAACTGTTCAAAAGGACGAGTAAGGGAATGCGATAATTTCTTATTCAAAAATTCTCCCCAGGTTGTATGCAATGCTATTCTCTCAGTGTTAAAATAAAGTCACTCGTTTATTTTTTGTGCGTTGCTAAATTATGCCTGATTGTGTTTACTTCACGAAACACCAGGTATGATAAGAACATTCGTTCCTAGTCTTGAGCACAGTTCGACGGTTCAGAATAAAAAAGGTCCATGGTTACTGTTAATAATCGAAAGCGGAAGCGTGGAGGAGCAGGGGGTTATCTGAGAAGAGGTAGCAGAGGGAAATCATTGTACAAAATTGTGATTCAATTTTCAATTTTCCTCACCTGGTTTTTACAAAATGTTGTTAGTAAAGTGAAGTTAAATAGTTTTCCTGTGGTTTGGCCGTGTTAAAAGAGCGAGAAATACGGTGCTGACGACGAGAATTTTTTCAGCCCAAGTGGGAGCAAAGAAAGGTAAGGAGCGCCCGAGGAAACGATAGGAGGACCAGAGCTGCGCAGTATGGCCATTCGAGAACAGTTTTCTTTATATTCGCAGTTGTTACACTCCCTATAGATTTGCTGGTAAGATGATTAGCATTGTAATCCTGTTGTTTGAATAACTTTGTATTTTTAAATTTTGTTGAAAGAGTAAATAAACACTGCAAATGCCGTCTGAATAACTGTGTTCAATATGAGAGAGAGAGAGAGAGAGAGAGAGAGAGAGAGAGAGAGAGAGAGAGAGAGAGAAAGAGAGAAAAAAACAGAAAGAAAAAAAGAGACACAGACAGATAGAAAAAGAGAGAGAAAGAAAGAAAGAGAAGGAGACAAAGAGAAAGGGAGAGAGAGAAGGAGAGAGAAAGAGAGAAAGAAAAACAGAAAGAAAGAAAAAGACACAGACAGAAAGAAAAAGAAGAGAAAGAAAGAAAGAGAAGGAGAGAAAGAAAAAGAGAGAGAGAGAAAGAGAGAAAAAAGAAGATGGAGAGGAAGAAAGAAACAGAGAGAAAGAAAAAAGAGAGAGAGAGACAATTTTTTTATCTTACACCTTACACGCAGGAGCAATTTTTTAATGGAACGAAAGGAAAAATCTCCGAGTGACCAAGAGCCTATCTATCTTGTTGCTCTGAGAAAAACGATATGGAAATTTTAGCAGGCTTCTCTACAGGTAGTTTCATGAAAACAATACTCTTTTCTTTTTAGTGTCGATTCCAAGCGTTTTGTAGTCATCATTTCACTTATCATGTGGTGTTGTTTAATGCATAGTACCAGTGATAAAGGTGACTCTTTGCGAAGGTTTGAAAAGGTACATAACTGCAGAAACCTAGCCCAAACAGCTGTGGAACATAAAACGTATTTGTTTTCTCTTGTTGCAGATTTATAACTGAGAAAATGGTCCAGTCCGCGAGAGAATGGTGGTCTTGCAGCATAGTATCCGAGTTCAGTTTTAGAGTCTTGAGCAAGAGAAGTTGACTGGAATCGGTTAGTCTGAGCTGTAAAGGGTTTAGATCTTGGTCTAAATGGCAAATCAACCTTTTCCTCTGAAAACTTTTTTGACACTAGCAAATCGCATAATGAAGTGTTCCCACAGAATAAATACCCGGGAGTCGCTGCATCAGCGATTTTTTATTCTTGACTAATGATATAAACTAATCCCAGTTTAAAGAGCAACTTATTATAAATGTAAGAAGGAGTCGAAGTGCACTTTTTTATTTTGGCATTTCATGAGCAATGCAAGATTTGCTTTACTTGTCTCGTTTTTTCTCTTCCGTCTTTGAAGACACCACACAAACCTTTGATCTTTCTTCACACTCTCAGTTTCCATTGATATCCACAGATAATTCAGCTTCTACCTTTTTTCCATAAACACGTCTTACGTATACAACCTAAAAACCGGAAGCTCAGCGTCCCGAGTAATCAGTGACATTAATTTCCGGTGGTAGCTGATAGGGAAGAAAGGGAAACTGCGGGTGATGGAGAGGAGAGGCTAGCAAGGTAGAGGAAAAGGATGAGCAAGTTAAGGGAGGGAGATATACCTTTCGCGGCAAGGTGGCATCACATCACCAGGACCGAGAAAGGCGGGCAGTGATAGGAGGGACGAAAAATAGACAATGGACAACCACTCCGTCCTCCTAGTGCTCATCACCCCTCATTTGCATTACAACTACGGGTGTTAGAACGTTGCTTATGAAGAAAATTGGATTCCCTGATCACAGCGCCCTCTAGCGGTAACTGCACAAGCCATATGTCAAGTTCGGGTTTCTTCGGACCTGAACAAAATTTACATGTGTTTAAGTCTGTATCCAGTAGCAGAGAGGATAAAAATAAGTATTATCTGCAGCTGTTTTGCATGTGAGAACTGTTTTGTGATGTGACAGGGTCACACAGGATTTTATCAAGATCATCGGGGTTTTTAGCGTTTTCAAAGAACGTCGCGTATTTTTCTTATTTGCGTTTCCTGCACTGCGCATTTCCTTCAACTCTTTGACCCCGTCAGACTCACAAAAGAGTACACTTATTCTTAAATCATGTTGAAGACACAATTTTGTCGAATACCGTGAACATCTTTTCTCTTTTTCTTTTGGAGACGGGTCTTGTTAAGCAAATACATGCAGTTCGAACTGATCTCTCTAGGCTTGCATAGAATTGATTGCTACTGCGGATGCCATTAGGCAAAGAAGGATCGTTTGCGAGCTGAAGAGTGTAAAACCGAAATTTCTCTAATGCCATAACATTCGTACCGTCCCAGGAAGCAAAATATAATATCGTTCGGCTTCAGATACAACGGGATCGGAATTCAATAGATGTTACTCATTCTTTGAGAGCGCTAGTCACATTTTGCAGGGTTTATAAAAGCTCGCGAATTTCTCGGGTTGGGAAGATCTAAAATTCAGTGAGTTACAAAGGATGAGAGATCTTCGAAAAGAGAATCTCTCCTACGGATGTCGTTAGTTCTCTGGTGAAATCTCTTTCCGACTAGGATTTCCTTTTGAATAATAAAATAATTTACGGGTTGTATAATGTTTTACAGTTACTTTGTTGATCTTTTCCTTGTTGTCAACCAATCGCTTACGTATTTAAATCTAATGTTTACACAATAGTACTGGTAGATAATACTAACTGAGGGGATTCAAGAACTTAATTAAATGACAAGGTGCTTTTTTCTTCTTTCCTTCGTTGTATTTTTACAAGTCCACTTTCCACACGAGACACTTTACAATGTCAATATTAATAACTTGTGCTATAATATTTGTAATGTTCCTAGGTTTTAAGGTTCATAATATACGTGCAAAGCCAATTCAACCTAAAAACACTATTCTACGTGAAGGTTGTTCTTCTAAGTAATTCACTTTAGGTTAAATCCTGAATAAACCACATAAAAAGTACCTTCAAAAATATTCAAAGAATTACTACTCACAATCAACAGAAACAAGGTTTATTCCTCTCTATCGCATCGTCGTAGTACAAATACTAATGATATAGCTTATAACTCTTAGTCGTGAAGAAGGTATTACATACAGAACAAAGCTGTACTAACTTATTCTCGGTTTACACTGCTCTCTCCGTATATTATATACAGTGTACTTAGCTTGTTAAACATGCACACGCCCTTCAACCTGACCTCAGACTATTGCCACATGACATTCAGTGAGTGAGAAAGTACAACGTTAAGATTGAAACGCTAAAAGAGAACGAACTCAAAATTTACGCAGGGAAAGAAAACTGAAAATGAAAGTTATTTTAGAATATACGTTAGAAATTAGCTGAACTATTCACAGTCATAAAAGTATCTAACAGAAGGTTATGCTGGCTCGTCTTACAATAGCTGATAACACTATTTCTGCAATATTATATCGTCGTCGTTTCTCTTCACACCGAGAGTATCACGTTTTATTTTCAGTCTGACTAACTGCCAGTTTTTTGCCAAAACGCATGGAGAAATTTTGAGGTGATGATGTTCCGTTTCAGAATGAGAATACAAATAAGAAATAACATAGTTTTCATAAGAAAAGAACTAAAATGAAAGGTTAAAATAGAAATAGGCGCCACAGATGACATCAAATTTCAGAGATAGTGTGAAATGTTCATTTTTGCAATGATTTGAGAAAACTGTGATAGTGTAAAATGTGTGATCATCAGACATCGATTGGCATAAGAAATCTTATAATTAACTCGTTATAAGTTACAAAGTGACCGTCATAGAGAATGGAGTGAGGTGATTATTTCTTCAGCCGGTCATTTATAAATAAAGATGTCGTAGAAAATAGAAATATACATTTTCATCCCTAGGAAAAAACTTCGTTTCTTCCGAAGAAAACTGTAAATATCTGTCATAGTAACATGTATCATGGTTTTGGTTAGATTTGTAGAAGCGAAGATACTGTTGCAAAAAGAAATATGCGTTCATAGGAAATATGCGTCACTGTAAGTAGAAACTGCTTACAAAATGTTTTGGATAAAGGGCGCCATTTAAGGCTAAGGAAGACTTTTTCAGTTGAACTTTTAAAAGCAAAGGTATGATCGTAAATAAGATGCAGTTTTAAGCATCTTAGAAAAAAACCCTGTGCACCATTAAATAGAACGAACGCGAAGTTCGTCGAAGTAACTGGTACCGATGCAAAAAGCGATTTTTTCATGTGGTTTTTTAGTACTTGGGAAAATGTTGCAAATGCAAAGTACAAACATGCACTAATGCTCCTCGCGCAAGTAGCAAGTAGTACTCATAGCAAGAGCTATCCAACCCAAAGAATTTTTCAAATCGAAATTTCAGAGGACTCGAGAGCGAGGGGATATTAATATACAACTACGCTCTTATTAGAAAAAAATTGAATTAATGAATTTCTCTGTAGATCTATGTTTTATAGAAAATATGAGCAAAATATCGGTGACTTTTCCATTAGCTGCGCTCAAAGTTGTCAAACACCAAAACTTTCTGTAGAAATGTTTTTTTCTGGGAGGATATCGTTAAAATGAACAAAACCAACTGATGACCTAAAATAGTATAACTATACTAGTATTCCAAATTTCTTGGCGTAGAATAGAAATCAAAGTTTTCAAGCTTTAGCACATCAACCAGATGACTTTTTCAAGGAAGGTAGACAGCATTTGCTGTCATCTGGTTGATGTGCTAAAGCTTGGAAACTTTGATTTCTATTCTACGCCAAGAAATTCGGATTACTAGTATAGTTATATTATTTCAAATATAGTTGGTGTTACAGTTCCGTGTTATTTAATTATCAATTGATGATTTCTTCATTTCGGCCATCTGCTTCGGAGAAATATCAGATCGTGTTGAAAGCGAGAACGGTAATATGATGTCATTTTGAAGCGTTCCACACAAATTTTCTCAACATGAAACTACTGTTTTTAATAGCCTTTTCGTCGAAATCAGGATTCACTTCCATTGGTTTTGAATTAAACATTAAGCACATCATGTAAGGACAGTGGATTTCCCCCATCTCAGCTTACATGTCTTCATTTAGAACACTGAACCGTATGAACGCTTCCAAGACAGACCATACCGCCTGCTAAATTAAAAATATTTAATTTCTTAAGCCGAACTATTATTTCATAAAATTCAATTTTCAAATGAGATATATTAAACGTGTGTTAAATAATGATGTAATTTTTAAAAACGAATATTATTGGACTAGTACCCCCCCCCCTCCTGTTTTTGAGGCTTGGGTCAAAGACATGAATCTAACTGGGGGAACTAGTCTCCATAGATAGAAGACAACTTAAGAGGATGTAGAATGAATAAAATAATGCTGGACTGACCACGGAAATCAGAAAGAAAAACATACATAACGAAAATGGCAAAGGAATTTGTTACTGTCAATCGTAAAACTTATCCCTTCAGTCTCCGTAGATTACCAGTATAAAGACTGTTAAGTGACATATGAAACGGGCTCGCTCTGGGATGCAAAGGTAATTTGCACCGGATGCAAAAAACTGTTGCCATGGATAGATGAAACAGGCGAATTTTCTGTGGCAGCATAAAAGGCAAACGATTAGGATAGATAAATTTCTGTAAAAGACTAGCTTTAGGTTGGGAATCCTTTTTCCTTTGTGGATAAAAGAAATCCAGAAACACAAGCAAACTGAATTTCTCTGTAGATCAGTGCAATAGAGTTTCTTCTCACAATTAATCCAGATACACTAAACAGCCTCTAACAAAGATGCTGCAGAAATAAAAAAATAAAATAATTCTGATAGTTATGCTTTGTCTCCAGAAACAAAGACGATTCTTTCAACAGGGTGAATCATCATAAGAAAACAATACCAGGTAAGAAAACTTCAGGAGCAGAAGCTCAGCCAAGTATTCTTCGGCTTCCGCTTGATCCCATTTGTCTGAGTTTATATGGCACAGAATGAAAATAATTTTGGATTAAGTAATTACACAAATCTGGTTTCGTGTTAGAATTAGGATTCTGAAGATCCGGAAAGCAATACTGGAGACAGAGGTTTCGGTTTGAATGGGCAAAATTTGTGCCACTTATTTTTGCAAGATAAAAAAGAGTAATTAATCATAAGCTATTGGTTTAATATAGCAAATGTTCCCGCGCAGAAGAATAACATCTAAACTTTTTTGGTGTTCTTGGTAGTGTATAAGAAGACAGGCACACGTACTCACAGAAAATTCCTCGAGAATAAAATAAAAAGAAGTCTGAGCAGTTGAAAGGTAAAACAAAACATGCGTGTCATTTCTATATTCCCCCATATCCCCAAGAATTTAAGATACCGAGGAGCCAATCGCCGGTCCTGAGTAAGCCTTTTAAAATACATGGAATTCTAAAGTTCCAGAAACATTTAAGCTTTCTCGTCCAAAGCAAAAGTGTCTGGCTCTCTAAAATTACTTATATTATCAGCAATTGGTTTCTTTTCCGGAAAAATAATTTTTTCGAGCATTTGCAAAATCATATTTTATGTTACCAATAAATGAAAACCTATTTTTTTCTTGATCCCATTTGTCTGAGTTTGCTCAACCATCCCGTTCTTTATATATTTCTCTCTTTGTTATCTTTTTGCTCAACCATTCCGTTCTTTATTATTTCTCTCTTTGTTATCTTGTTGCTCAACCATCCCGTTCTTTATATATTCTTCTCTTTGTTATCCACGAACTTCCTGAGAATACAGAGATCCGACTGTTTTTACATACACCTGCAGCAACATTTCAGTCAAATATTTCAAGTATGTGGCAACAGCTGACTTCGAAATCGTGATTCGGACTTTATGCAGCGTTTTCAGGTGACTGTTTCACGTAAATGGCAACAATTCAGTTCCGCATGACGTCACACGATGTGGCGCTGAACGCAGAGTAGGAGATCCAGAGGTAAATCATCCATAGAAGCTCATGGCTAAAATTTGGAACCGAAGATCTCAATAGAACAGCGCGCCAGTAGACGGACATGGAACTAAAGCTTCCAAACCGTAACCGTGAGTTTACCTTTCGGTCTTTTTTTTTTTTTTTTTTTTTCAAGTGTTTGAAACTCAGATCATATGTAAAGAATTTTAGCAAGGGAGTGTCTGACTCCAGGCCTTAAACAACCCTTAGAAATAGGAAGCTAGGAGATTTGGGCTAGTACCCGATAAGAAAGTGACACGGAACCGAGGTAGAAAGGAGAGGAAAACGCCCTTATTTAATACCGAGGCGCGAAGGGGGGGGGCAGTACCCGAGGTCCGGTGGCTTAACGTGCCCATCCGACACACGGTAGATATTTAATGGTTCGAACGTTCGTAATTGCCTGGAATCGAACCTGAGATTTCTCCGTGGCAGTACGAAAGTTGCCCACTACGCCATCAGAGGCCGAAGAGTTCGCAATTCAGATCAGATCATATGTAGAGGATTTTAAGAAGGGAGTGTCTGACCTCAGGTATTAAACAACCCTTAAAATTAGGAAGCTAGGAGATTTGGGCTAGAGTGGCCGATAGGAAAGTGACACGGAAGCGAGGTAGAAAGGGAGAGGAAGACCAGGGGTCACTTGGTGACCCCTGTGCCAACTCAGGGCCGGAGTATGGTGACTTTTCAGTCGTTCTGTGCAATTTATTTCTGTTACTCTCCATTTACTGGTAGTGGTTTATGTAGTTGTTTATTAACGACTGTTTTTTACTGATGTAAATTTTATTTTAACTAAAATTCAGCGTCTATTTTTTATTCAAAGAAATACGCAACATGCCTTCATACTGTGCTGCCGCTAACTGTACAAATACAAAGAAAACAAAAGAACGTGACGAGATTTACCATGTTTTTCCTTCAAATGGTAATGTGATAAAAGAATGGATTGTTAAGTGTAAGCGTGCTGACAAGTTTAAAGTTGGAAGTGCAAGAATATGTAGTGATCATTTCCAAAATTCAGACTACAAATACATATGACATCCCTTCTCACTATTTAAAAATTTTACGCAATCATTTCATCGACCATGGACTTGTCTTGCAGAACGGATCTGTGCTCCAAACTGGCATCATCAAAGTTTTCGAGAAGGATTCTGGGGAGAAAAAGTTGTGTCCTAAATTGCTGTCGTGCTATATAGCAATCAAAGGGAACGAGAGGCAAAAAGTAGGCCCAGCAAAAACTTTGTTTTCAGTCACCACTGCCACGGATATTGAATATCAAACAGAGCATAAAAGCGCTGGTTTTCTTCAATTTAGTAGATTCATTTTTTGACATTGTGAATAGCAATTGCCCACACCCTGACAAAAGCAAACCTTTAAAGCAGGTTTTGGTATTAACCCCCTTTTTATACAACAAAAGTAAATTCTGAACAGAATGAAGTGAGAAATACTGAATCTCGGAGTAATGGGGAGAAAACATATGCTACCTCTCCAAAAAGGCATTCTTGTTTCAATTTCTTTCTCTTCTCAGTCTCTACGAGGATTTAACGCCTCGTGGAATCCGTTACATTTTAGCTACTCGTTTGACTCAAGATGCCCTGGAGAGTTTGTTCTGTCAAATAAGAGGCATAGGTGCTTTATATGACCACCCCTCACCTACGGAATTTATTAGTCGTTTGGAACACATATATTGCTGGCAAATAAATTGCCTAATTTGTCCAAAAAAGTTGATACAGAGTTTCAAGATGGTAAAACGCTCCAAACATATTTGACAGCAGAGCTACTAAAAGAAGCTTTCACCACAGCTGATAATCAAGAAATTCTTGATGAAGTATCTGGAGAAATAAACGCAAATGACTTAGAATTAGAATATTTAGAAAAAAAGTGTAATGAGCCATGGCCGCAAGATTGGGACGACGACATACTTCAAACAGTTCAAAATGAGCAATGTAATGCTGAGAAACAAGCTCTGAGTTATGTCGCAGGTTATATTGCCTATCGTTTACGTGATAAAGATCCCTCCCTCGGAACAATTTCTAGAAATGCCGAAGATTTTCCACCTGCTCAATGGATTAAAACTTTATCACTCGGGGGACTAACGGTTCTTTCTCCAAAGTGGATCAGAACAGTAGATCAATCTGAAATAATTTTTAAGTCAATTCACGTGACAGAGAGTTCCCGAGAGAAAGGAATAATTCGAAAATTAAAAATTGTAATAGAAGAAAGATTTCCTGACACCTGAAAAGAAGCTGTGAAAATTCATTGGCGCATACGAACATTTATCAAAATTTGGTATATTAATCACAACAAATATTTAGTGTCGGAAAGAAAATCAAATCAAAAGAAAACCAAGTGGCTAAATTCTGCCGTTAAAAAACGTAGCACGACGATGCCGATATCTGAACCTGGTGAATATCTTCCTCCTTTTTAACTATACAGGTATGTTAATAAATTTTTCCCGTTCTATTATTTACGCCTTCCGATAAAATAAACAAAAACGTTACTTGCTACTATATTTGCGTATATAACGTTCTGAGTTGTGTAAAAAAAATATAATGCGTGCAAAGGTGTTCAGCTTACTCAGACAGCTATGACTTCTGCCCTCGGAGGCAACATCCCAAATCGTCAGTGTACTCGCAGTGACGTCACGTCCTCCCCAGCAAAGAGACTTGCTTTTGACTGCCTGGTGGGCCAGCCCTTCCTTATTCTCTAGCCCTGGAGGAAGACGCCTTTATTCATTACCGAGGTGTCAGTACCCGGGATCCGATGGCTTAACGTGCCCATCCGACACACGGCGGATATTTAATGGTTCAAGCGTTCATACCTGCCTGGGATCGAACCTGAGATTTCTCCGTGGAATTACGAAAGTTGACCACTAGGCTATCTGCTGCCCAAGAGTTTGCAACTCAGATCAGGTCAGATCATATGTAAGGATTTTAGGAAGGGAGTGTCTGACCCGAGGTCTTAAACAACTTTTAGGAATAGGAAGGTAGGAGATTTGGGCTAGATTGCCCGATAGGAAAGTCACACGGAAGCGAGGTAGAAAAGGGGAGGAAGACACCCTTATTTATTACCGGAGGGCCAGTACCTGGGACCCGACGACTTAACGTGCCCATCCGACGCACGGCGGATATTTGGTGGTTCGAGCGTTCGTACCTACCTGGGATCGAACCTGAGGTTTCTCTGTTGGCAGTCACGAACGCTGAAGAGTTTGCAACTCATATATATCATCATCATCATCATCATTGTCAACCATTATCAATCCACTGCTGGACGAAGGTCTCCCCAAGTTTCCTCCACAACGGTCTGTCTTGTGCCAGTCTCCTCCATGTCACTCCCGCATATTTACGAATTTCATCCACCCATCTCCCATGTGGTCTTTTTCTGGGTCTTTTCCTGTCCCTTGGAATCCAATCTAAAATTTCGGCTGTCCATCTATGGTCTGTCCTTCTGGCAGTATGTCCAGCCCATTGCCATTTCAGGGATTTAACTCTGATCATGATGTCTTCCACTCTCGTCATTTTTCGGATCCACGAGTTCCTCTTCTTATCTCTCCTGGTTATACCAAGCATGCACCTCTCCATGCTTCTTTGAGTTGTCTGCAGTCTTTGTATGTCTCTTTTAGTTAAGGTCCACGTCTCTGCACCATACGTAAGCACTGGAAGGATGCATTGATCAAACACTTTTCTTTTAAGACATAACGGCATATTGCTCTTGAAAATTATGCTGTTTCTTCCAAAAGCTCTCCAGGCAAGTTTTGTACGCCGATTAATTTCTTCATCAATGTGACCCTCACTTGATATCTGCTGTCCAAGATAAACATACGTATCTGTTATCTCCAGTTTTTCTCCATCAATCGATAAATCTTCATTTCTTGTAAAAGCATTGAACATCACTTTTGTCTTCTGAAAGTTCATTTTTAATCCCACTTCTTTACTCTTGTCAGCAAGTTCCTGGATCATACTCTGCAGCTCTGATGGGGTAGTTGCAAAAATGACTACGTCATCAGCAAAACGAAGGTGGGTTAGATAATCTCCATTACTCATATATATATATATATATATATATATATCCTAACTTAGGTTTAGATTTCCGGTCCCAACAGCGCGCTACGCCATTTGGCAGGAGAAATATTGGAAAAAATATAGAAGCGGGGACAGTTTGCCCTGATAGAATAGTATGAAAGAAAAGTGCGGAAGAATTAGAGTTCAAGAAGTATACGGTTTCCCGTTAAAAGGTGAAGTTATAAGCTACCCTACATACTTACTTGCATACTCCGAGCAAAATTATTAATCACCAAAAATGTCCGATAACAACCACAGTAACCAGGGGAAAGGAAGGGAAAGGGCAGGGGAAATGGGGAACCTGAAATTTAAAAAAAAGACAGCACACACAAAATAAGTTTCCCAGAGAGAAAATCCAAGTTAGGCACCTGATATAACAAAATTGCCGTTTGCTCAGTGTTTGATTAGGAGTCTGTTATTTGCATCGTTACTCAGGAGCCATCACAGAAAAGATTTTTCTCATTGATCAGAAATTGTTTTTGGAAGTTTACTTCCTAAAAGAGCCTTTTTCATCTCCCCCCCCCTTTTCTTCACACTTGTGTCATCATATGATCATATGTAGAGGATTTTTCAGGAAGGGAGTGTCTGACCACAGGTCTTAAACAACCCTTAGAAATAGGAAGCTATGAGATTTGGGCTAGAGTGCCCGATAGGAAAGTGACACGGAAGCGAAGTAGAAAGGGGGAGGAAGACGCCCTTATTTATTACCGGGAGGCCAGTACCCGGGGTCCGACGGCTTAACGTGCCCATCCGACGCACGGCGGATATTTAGTGGATCGAGTGTTCGTACCTGCGTGGGATCGAACCTGAGGTCCTTTCCGTGGCAGTCACGAACGTTGCCCACTCGGCCACCCGCGGCCACTTCGCACTTGTGTGGTCCGCGGTTCTACTTATATATCCACTGGTGCCGTATCACTTGACAGACGCTATCGTAGTTTCGTGTTCGACCACTGGGGCGCTGTTCAAGAAACCAGAGTTCAGAGTCTGTATCTTCTCCTCTGTGGCGCTGAAGTTACACTTCGGATTTTGAAGAGTAAGTGATTATTTCTCTTTTGCTGACAGACATCGGAAGAAAGTGAACAAAGGTCAAACGCTGATCATTTATGACATGCGCAAGAAAAGAACTCTTAAGAAAAGAAAAGCAAGGAGAGGAACGGTTCCTGAACATTTCTGATGAAAAAACAACAAGAAAACAGGCAACGTTACTCTGACACTTCTGTGAAGAAAAGCAACATACCGCTGAACAGGACTTGACTTTTCTATGATTACTTTTGTCGAATTAAACGATGGGCGCAATTGGTTCTTACAAATGAAAACATCATTTCATTAGAAAAATAAAAGTATTCAGTCGTATTAATACGGCTGAGGTGATCTTCAACCGATTGGATCTTTTCGGAGTGATTACACTGCAGATTAACTTGCATTTCTTGTATTCGCAAACCGTCGTATTGCAAACAGAGTGCCTTCTCGTGAATTCCAATTTAAAGCAGGAAACCTCATGCTTTCAGAAACCAATGCCATTGACAAGACTACATAATAAAACGAAACTGTAATCGCAACAAAAGTTATCAGGACGGCAAACTCAAACAAAATATTTATTTCGAGAATAAATACTCTGAGTATCCTGTGGCCACATAACCTCTGTGATTATTTCAACGCATTCCGTCAGTTCTAAATTTACCATTCCTTTTCAAAAGAAAACAATCTCCCATGCGATTGGATTTTTCAGTGACAATAAGTAGAGAAAGCCAAATTCTAGGTTAAAATTAACTTTTGATTAAAAAGGCTAGTTTATAATTACGCCCAGCTATATGTTACTCCATCAATAGGGACGTCATTTAATTCACTTAAAACTGTGTCCGAAAAAGTGACGAATCTCTATTTTCTTGAAACTTTGATATAAACATCTGAGTTCTAAAAATCATTGATTTATTCGTCAGTAAAGAAACGTTCAATACTGCTATGTCAGCATGTATTAGGTCGGGTGTTACTTTTTAAAATGCTAAATGCATTTCAGAAATGGAAGATATTTTTTAAACGTTGAAGAATTATACCGGAAGAACACGAAATGCGCACCAGTATTTTACATCACACACAAAAAAAGAAATGTCAGTGAGCTTAATTTGATGTCATGTGATCTTAAGGGGAGACGTCAAGGGAAAAAAATCTGCCTTATAGCTGCAATAATTAATTCGTTCTGTACACATTTTCTCGAAGACTAGTGAGTTTTGGTTTTCAAAATAGTCCTTGTTCCGAAAAATTTGTCAGTTTTTATTATAAATAAATTCAGTTTATCTACATCGGAAAGTGTTTTGATTTGGCACGGATTGAGATAAATTAAATTTAAAAAAGAATTTATCATTAATTTTTCGAGGTCAGATATTAGCTAAGAACTTTATTTTACCTCAAAATTTTGAAGACCAGAAAGCAATAGTCTTTGAGACAATGATTATAGAACGAATTAGCATTGCAGGTATTGGACAGATTTCCCTTGATGTCTCTTAAAATAATAAAAAACAAAAATATCGAAGTTCGAATGTCACGGTTTCTCTGTATCTTCAAAACAACTGCTCAGAATCAAAATTTCGCAGTCCAAAATGCAGTAAAAGATAAATTTTTGCTTTGTATTTTGAATATCTGTGTCTATATTTTTATGCAATATATTTCATTTCTTTTCTTGGAGAGGGGAACAAGAAATTCAGATTTTTACAGTTTACTTTACTCTCAGGAACAAATACGGAAGTCATGTAGTGTTTTCTATGAGTGTATTTTACGGCGTAGAATTATTCAAAAGATAAACAGAATTTGCACATTTCATATCAGATAGTAAAATTGAAAAATTAAATGGTGAAATGAAACGCGAATACCCAAATGAGGGATACATTTGCTAGAGACGGTTTGCCCTACACCCCTGGTGAAAGCACATTAATGGATGAGGATTTCTGGTTACCACTTGTCACCCGTTCTGTGTCACTCATGTTCAAGACAGCGGAAGCGTTCACTTCCTTTCTCATTTGTTGTTTTTCGTCCTTTGAACCCGCTACAGTTATATGGTTTCCTCTGAGTTTCAGCCATTTTCTTCTCTGTATATATGAAACATCGCCAGCTCGTGCAAATTGCTACAACATATATGTCTTCTTTCGTTCCTGTCTGTTTCCTGCAAAACTGTGATTACGCATCTGCTCATGATTGAACCAATATTTTGTAGACGTCACGAATATGTAAAAATAAAAGTATAACAAATTCACTACTTGGAAGTGTCACGAGTGAAACTGAATGTTGGTTGGAGAAAAAGGAATAGGAAGAGGTCTACGGTGGAAAGAATAAAGGTTGAAAAGGCTCTCCGAAAATAATCAGCGTTACTCTAACTTATTGAAAGAACGACTGAAGGAGCTGAAATCATGTGAGAGGGATGTAGAAAAGAAGTGGAAATATTTGAAGAACTGTGTTGTCACTGATGCTGAAGAAGTCTGTGGCACCACAATAGTGGGTAACAATTGATTTGATGCTTGATGGAATAATGAGATTAAAGAGGCAGTAAAGAGAAAGAAGGAATCCTATTTGGGGATGTTGCAAGGTAGAGTTTATGTGGATGAATATCGCTGTAAGAAGTATGAAGCAGCTAAGATGATTCGCCAGAGTAATGCAAAAGATAGGAAGGAAAAGGTAGAAAGGCATGAATTGGCGTTTTGGAAAGATAGAAAAAATTTCTGGAAGTACGTACATGAGACTCAGGAAATATAAGGGAAACAAAGTTGTAAGTTGTGTGAAGAAAAGGATCAGGGAAATGATACGGCAGCCCAATGAGTTAAGTGAAAGATAGGGTGAATGCTTCTGGGAGTTATTAGATCAAGAAAGCAAAGGCGATTCTGAGGCAGAAGCCGATGATGTCACTGTGAAGGATGGGAACACAGGAGGGATCTCAAGAGAAGAGGTGTGTAAAGCTTTAAAATCTATTCAGAATAGTAAGGTTCCGGGAGTTGATGGCATAACTGCTGAGATGTCGAAATATGGTAGTGACTCAGTAATTGACTGGCTAACTGAAATCTGCCAGTTGTGCTGGGAGTAAGGAATGGTACTTCGGGATTGGAAGGATCCTATCATTGTTCCCTTGTATAAAGGAAAAAGTGATCACACTGATTGCAAGAACTGTCGTGGCATTAGCCCACTGAGTGTGCCAGGGAAAGTGTTTGGTAAGGTTGTTATTGAAAAAGCAATGGGTCTTACATCAGAGAAAGTGTGGGATGTTCAGAGTGGTTTTATGCTTGGTAAAGGCTGCACTAACCAAATTTTTGCGTTACGTATGATGATTGAAAAGTATCCTGGCTATCGGTAAGAACGTTTTATAACGAAGTAAATTTCTCCGTCATTTTTATCCGCGCCAGGATTCGAACCTGGGTCCCCTCATTCCGGAATAAGTTGCTCTACCAATTGAGCTACACGGACGTTTTATTCTGATTCCTATCTGCCTTTATGTCGTGTGCGTGCTTCGGGCAGGTACGTCACATCTCCTGGTACGTTACATCATCTCCCCCTTATTTTTATTTATTTATTTTTTTTTTTTTAAGTGCTATGGAAGGGATTCTCTGATTTTTCCTATCTCGCGGTGTGTAAAGAACATCACACCAATGCGAGATTTTGAACGGTCGGGTCATCCGGATAGTTCGGGCGCCATTATAACGAAGTAAATTTCTCCGTCATTTTTATCCGCGCCGGGGCTCGAACCCGGATCCCCTCATTCCGGAATAAGTCACTCTACCAATTGAGCTACGCGGACGTTTTATTCTGATTCCTATCTGCCTTTATGTCGTGTGCGTCCTTCTGGCAGCTACGTCACATCTCCTGGTACGTTACAGTTTTTTCTGTCTTCATAGATTTAGAGAAAGCTTAGGACCGAGTAAATAGGACACTCTTGTGGAAGGTATTGAATAACTATGATGTTACTGGGAATATACTTAATAGTCAGACAAGGTTGTGTAATGTTACCCTGGCTGTTTAATATATTTATGCATGCATGCATGCATGCGTAATGCCAAGAGGGGCAACACTGGTTTATGTCTTGGTAATATCCGTGTGTGCAGATTGCTGTATGCTGATTACACTGTCCTGTTGGCAGAGAGCAAGAGTGAGTTGCAGAGTATGTTGTCCCGGAAGTACGAAGTTTGCATTAAATTCAAACTGAGTAAAAATAAGGGAAAAACCAAAGTGGTGGTTTTTGAGCAAGGAACTGTTAGCACTGAATGTAATATGTCTAAATGGCACAGTGATTAACCAAGTGAATGAGTTTGTATTTGGGAAGCATGTTTGACAGAGAGAACAGATTGGATGGTGAAATCAGTAGGCGAGTGAATTCTTCATTGAAAGTCATGGCTGCTTTGGGAGGTTTTCACATTAATGATGGGTTCTCAAGTGAGTCGCGCATGGATGTGTATCAAAGTCTAATTCTTTCTACTCTGATGTACGGCAGTAAAAAATGGGCACTGCAGAAGAAACATAGGGGAGTCGTTTATGTGCTGAATAAATATGTTACTTACCGGGGGGGGGTTGTGGCAAGACACGTTCTGATTGTGTGAGGAATGAAGATGTGTTGCAGTTGTGCAATGTGCAGCAAAATGTTCTTAGCAAGGTGGAGACAAGTATGCTTCGGTGGTTTGGACATGTTGAAAGAATGAGTGATGATATGCTTACCAAGAAAAAATTTTTGAGCCCAAGTGGCAGGAAGGAAAGAACAGAGGAAGGCCGAGGAAGTCATGGGAGGATCAGATTCAGGAGTTTCTGCATAAGAAAAAGATTATGCGTATTGTGTACGTCTTGTGACGGATGTCAATGAAGCCCGAGTTGTGTGTCAAATTTGCTGCAAATGAAGAAATTTGGTACGGCAACAGTAAGTAAATAATCGGTTAAAAATTTATCTGTTTGTTTGTATTTGTTTGTAGAGCTAACCTCTAAATCTCAGAGAACAGCTTAGTGATAATGTATGTACAAATTACAATAGCATCAGAATTCCTTAAATATCTGTAGTTATTATGGTCCAAACAAAATCATTTAATGATTACATTGTCAATAAATGATCCAAATATAAAAGATAATGATCATCGGAAAAGTCTATAGAATGTAATGCGATCTATAAGACAATTAATGGAATCAACAACGACTGGAGAACATACAGTAAAAGTTTGAAAACAAACTTAGTTAAAATCTGCAGCACGGGCAAATCAACAAGTGTTTAGTCTCCTAAGCAACAGTAGATATGAATATGTTATTTTTAAGAAGTTATTAATATCATAAATTACGGTGCATAGTGGCATGAGTGTAAAAACGATCTAAATGCCATAACTGCCTAAGCGGACTGTCAGTTGATAATGGATATCATGAACGACGTATAAGAAACGGTTATGGGATTTTTCAAGAGAACAGAGATTTTTAAAACATTAAATCATGTAAAAATCAAGTGTATTTACATCATGTGGTAAGCAGCAAGCTCTGAAAATGGATTAATAATATAAATGCAGTAAGAAAAAAATTGGGATTTGAATGAGAAAAGTTCCGTAGCTATTCAGAAATCTGAAAAGTAATGGATCCTCTTGAATAACGTCTGTAGACGCACGAACTGAGGAAAGACACTGAAAAGTGGTGCAATTCATTTTAGACACTACATACGTAGTGGCAAAACGATGGCTACAAAAAAAATTCATTCCAACGAGCAACATCATCATGTAGAAGTATGTAATCAGTATTCAAAGCAAAACCTAACACATAGACAATTCACAGCCATTTGGCAACTAATTTGTATTGAAAAAATAATTCCTCTTCGAGGTTAAAGCACAAGACTTAACAAGACAGGTACAAACTCAACGTTGCCTTTTGAGCAAGGAATTGCAGCAGTCTTCATGCAAGACGGAGCACCACAACATATTGCTCAGTAAGGCTGCTATACAACACATTCGATATGTACCAAATCTGTTTGTGTTTCTTCGAGACTCCTCTTCCTCTCAAAAGCAAGAAATTCCAAGATTTATTGGATGTCGAAAAGGAAGTTCTTGATTCAAACTGTTAAAAATGTTATGAAAATGAAATCATAAAATCACCGTATACATGGAAAATGGCTATTAAACAGGAAAGGTGGTAGCTGTACTTTTTGTAATTCGGGAAAAATACTTCATCCTCGAGAAGAATAAAGAAGTAGCAATGGCTAAAGTGAGTGTAGTAATGAAAGCACGGGAAAAGCATGCCAGATTAAGTTGACGAATGATGAACTTGCTGTAGCAGAAAAGGATAGAAGGGCGGAATGCCTAAGACTGATCAGGAAAAATTTGTTTGGACTAAATTACTCTGCTCTGTAAAGGTTGATAATAGTCACTGATAAGTCAACAGTGCCGTGTGTCACCCATTTACGGTTTTCGTTTTTTAGAGACTTACAAAAGGACCAGGTTGTTTTTGTTTCTCAGGAAGATATTTCTGACAGTGACGGGCTTACGTAAGACAGGAAGAAAGCAGCATCACGGATGAAGAGGGAATCAATTTGCTTTCTGAAGAAATTGTTCTATCATGCTATGACGTACTGCATAGGTGAAGGCATGTGTCGGGACGATGGATCTACAGGGAAAAATTCTGTCTGCGTAGCTCAGTTGGGAGAGCGACTTACTTCGGAGTGAGGGGACACGGCTTTGATGTCCGTCGCAGACAAACTTGTGTTTTCACAATGCAATCATTGTTTATGTGCCGTTTTTACACGACTGTGGCAGCTCTCTCTCTCTCTCTCTCTCTCTCTCTCTGTTTGAAGGCACATTCATTAATCCTATGAACAGAAACCTTTGTGTAGAGAATAATTTATTTAAGACAGAAAGAGAGCAGCATCACGGATGAAGATGGAATCAATTTGCTTTCTTAAGAAAATGTTCTGCCATGCAATCACTGTTTATGTGCCGTTTTTACACGACTGTCGCAGCTCTCTCTCTTTGAAGGCACATTAATCCTATCAACAGAAACCTATGAGTAGAGAAGATTTTACATGTGTGTGATCTCTTACCTACTTCTCAGTACATAATGTTTTGTACAAATTATTCAATATGCAATTCATTTGTTTCCTCAAGTGTATGTACCATATAGTGGCTGCTCACGTGACAGAGATGAGAGACAGCTTAAAGACATAATGTATCTCTGTTCTAAAGAACAATTTTCAAGGGCTGTTGTTGTCGTGTCATTTGAACATCTCAACCGATGAGCAGTCTAGTTAGTCTGTAACCTGTAAATCATCCAGTGAGAAACACTTCCCATGTGAATATATCCCTCGTCTAACTGATAACTACTGCTTTGAATACTGAGTGGGTCATTTTAGTTTTAACATTCAACTTGCAGCATATCAGGCTGAATTATACAGGTGTAGTGTAAGAGGTAATAACACTGCTTACACTATAAAGTAACTGAGGATATCCCTAAGGTTCCAATTCTTTTTTGCTTTTCGAGGGAACGCTTTTAATGTGACAAGGTATTTTTGCAGAAGACCAGTTACTTCTGAAACGTGTACATTTTTAGAAAGTTGGCGTCGGTGGTTTGTTTCACGTCAGTGTGTGTTTGAAATACTTCTACCACTGAAACACTTTGCTTCTTCGTTCGGCTTCATATGTATTTTGTGATATCTCTAACGGCTCTTGCCGCTTTTCGCAAGGTTCAGATAATGATACGTCTTCCAAATTAGGAAGTACTACTCCTTCAGTGAAAACGGTGAAAAACTTTGTATGAACACACCCATATGCTGCGGAAAAAAATAAAGACCTTTGCTCTAGTAGCTAAGCAAACTGGTAGGAGTAATGCAGTGAATATATCATCTAGAGTATCACCTCTGAAGACGATCAGTATTTAAATCACAGTGCCTTTCAACCCCCTTTCCCTCTAATCGTGTAACCTATTAAGTTCGATTTTTGAATAATAAAAGACTGGGAAGCGGATCACGGAAAGTTGCCTTAGACTAATTTAATACAAGAAAACAGGATATATATGAAACAACAGAGCACGGGAAGTTACCCTGTACTAATTTAATATGAAATTTTCGTATGTGGAAATCCAAAGCAGTTTTTCAGTGAGGAAAATTCTGAAGAATTCGTCATTCAACTTGTATTATGGAATACTGACAATTGCTGAAAGCGTTTCACCAGTTGATCGAATTTTTGATCAACATTTCATGGTATGATTGTATTTACCTAAATTAAAGCCACCGCGGAAAAATACACAGTGTGGCAATTGGAAAACAAGACTGATTCTAGAAAAATATATACTCACCTTGAGATATTGAGAGTAACTTCCTTCCACATCAGAACACTGCATACAACGATCAGGAAGCAACTGAGACGAATGGTGAAAAGCCGAGTCTACATCACTCTTCAATGTTCTCTTTCCAGAAATTTGAATGTTGTCCATGATATCAAAATAACAGCTTTTCTCAATGGAGCCTTCAGATTCGGGAACAAGAAGTCGCATAAAGCTAATTTCGGTAAATATGGTGGGTGTAAAACTTAACAGATTTTTTGCTGGCCAAGAACTCCCGATCAATGAGAGTCTCGTGGTTTGGTGCGTTGTCATGCAAGCGGAAATATATCCCCTTCCCTCGACATGGACGCTCCGAAAAACTAATTCTGCGCACAAAACGTTTCAAAACGTCCAGATAGTAAGCAGCAGCAACAATTTGCCCATTGGACATGAACTCATTGTACAAAATTCTCTCGCTATCGTTGAAAATAATGAGCATTGTACGAATTTGTAATATTGTTTGACAAACTATTTTGACTCTGGGAGATTTTGCCGACTTCCACTCAGCACTTTATTGCTTTGTTTAAGGATCCGACTGAAAACACCATGTCTCGTCTCTCGTAATGATCGAAATCATGAAGTTCGGTTTGCATTCAGAGGCCTCAACCTGCACTCTTTAACTACTTACTGTTTTGGTTCCTCTGTTGATGAATGTGGAACATACGCACTTGGATTTTTCCTTTTCTTCAAATTTCGGGTTATTATCTGCTTAATAGTTTGCCTATTAATGCACACATCATCTGAAATTATTCGTCTTAATTCGATCGTTGGTAATGATTCCCCATACCTTTCACAATCAGGTTTGGCGTCGAACCGTTTTTATTGCGCCCGGATGCTCGTTGTCTTCCAGTGACTCTCTTCACTAGATAAAAAATTCTCTCCATACACTTGCTCCATCATTTGAAATATTTGCGCGGAAGTTATGACCAATAGAACAAAAAACGTTTTGTTTACACTTTTTCCATTTTTCCTTCACAAGAGTAACACAGGAAAGACGTGCAGTTCCGATCATAGTACATGCTCAAAGGACGCCGATTTCCACTGACCTTGACGGCAGTGCTCGAGGAACAATCGCTCTTTCATTTCATGTTTGCTTATATTAGGTGGCAGCAACAGCACTCGTCTAATAACAGCAATCTCGTTTTGCGACTGCGGCAAAGTGTAAGCAAGTTTCTTCCACATGTGCGTCAATATCTAAGGGAGAGAGAGAGAGAGAGAGAGTAAACAACAAGGATAAGCGTAAGCATAAAATGATAAAAACGAAATGCATATGTTTGCTTTGATTTTTGTATATTTTCATACAGTTTTTCTTTCTGTGTCAAAGTTGGTCAATAGCCCGGTGAAATCTGTGTTTGGCAGATTTTTTGAGTTCTACTAATTTGAAATTTTAGTCTTTTCACGTAAATTATACTTCAAGATATGATGACTCTTGATGCGCCTTCTTTTTCAGACTGTGTAGCACTAGCACCATTTGGAGACGGTCCCAACGGAGGCTTGTGAAATGTGAAGTATGACAAAAGAAATTTCGAGCAGCGTGGAATATTTTTAAATAATTGCTTATAAACAAAGTTATCGTTTTAAATATTTTCTTTTTACATTTTAGAAAGAGGAATTTTTGAAGCATACAGAATCACCTCTTAGAAAGTAAATTAAAAATGTCTCCTTTTTTTCTCAGACTTCTATCACCAGGTCGGAAAATAAGCTATTGGAAATTGACTTTCTAAACCCGTTAGGAATTAATGCAATTCTAGGAAACACTCTGCACCGTCATCAAAGAATTGCTCGGCTCTACGGTCGATAATACAGTAAAGCGGAAAATCAGTGCACGCTCATTGAAGACATGATGTTTTCCAGAGAAAAAGTTGACGAACTGATATTTTATATCTTAACTTTTTGTTTCACTTTTTAAATTTTAAAAACTAACTTTAATATTATTTTGTTCAGAAATTTCTGGTCAACCCTTTTTCTTTGCTGAAGAATTGTTTATTATTTCTCCTTGAAAAATTTATCTGCTCGGGGAGTGAATTTCCTTAAAATACTCAGAGCATGTTGCAACCTATCTTTCCCGGTGGTGAGTTCCCAAACACGACTTCCTGCTCCAGAGAGGCTGTTCTTTCAACTGAAAAAATGCACGGTCGAGTCACATTATTGTGACCACTAGCTAATATCTAGAGTAACCGCCGTGTGCAGAGCGGACAGCAGCTAGACGGGCTGGGAGTGACTCAATGAGGTACTGGAAGGTGCTCACAGGTATGTGGAGCTATGCTGACTGCAGTGCATCTGACAGCTGCTGGAGGGTACACGGTGGAGGATCCATAAAGCGAACAACACGATTGAGGTTGTCCCACAGATGCTCAATTAAGTTTAAGTCTGGGGAATTAGGGGGTCAAGGAAGTACTATGAAGTCGTCATCGCGCTTTTCCAACCACTCTCGAATATTTCTAGCTGTATGACACGTCGCATTATCCTGCTGGAAGATCCCATCCGCCCCAGAGAAGACAATCAGCATGTATGGGTGTACGTGGTCTGCAAAGATGGTTTCATAACGAATTCGGTCCATAGTGCTTTTCACAGGTATGAGTGGACCCACACAATGTCACGAAAACATTCCCCAGACTATAACGCTGCCCCCACCAGCTTGTGTTTTTCCAGAAATGGTTGAAGAGTATTTGTTCTCCGATGTTTCTCGCCTTATACGCCAAAGTCCATTCGATCGATGAAGCAGAAAACGTGACTCATCGGAGAAGGCAATCCTTTGTCAATCAGCGGAGGTCCAATTCCAATACTGCCGTTCAAATGCAAGCCTTTTCTGCTAATACACCTTCGTTAGCATAGGTGCAGTGACCATCCGCCTGCATCGGAGCGGCATATTCACCAGGGTTCGCTGAACTGTCGTTTTAGACACACTTCCGGTAGCCCCTGGTTCATTCGGCCAGTGAGTTGCTCCACTGTAGCGTTTCGATCGGCCCTCATGCACCTTCGAAGCCAACGTTCACCTCTCACATCAATGGCATGTGGTGCTCCTCAGTTTCCACTTCGCTTATTCACAATGGTGCCATTTCTCCAATCAGGATACACTTTAACCACAGCAGCACGCGAACAGTTCAAAGCCTGCGCTGTTTCAGAAATACTGCCACCCTTGGCCCGAAAGCCGATAACCATCCCTTTTTGGAAATATGATAAATCGCTTCTTTTATCCATGACAGCAACGTTTTATATAATATATGTTTTCAGAATGCCTACAGCACACCTTATATACCCTCCAAGCCAGCTCACAACACATGCCTTCTTTCATTGGCTAGGCGCTGTTGACGTCACAAGTATGAGGTGGTCACAATAATGTGACTCGGCTGTGTAGTATACGTATGAACTTTACAGTGTAATTATACGTATGAACTTTATTGTGTAATTTGTACTTTTCAAAGTTTCAACTTTGCAGCTGTTGAAGACTGGTTTTTGCTATGTAGTAAGAAAGAAACTTCCGGAAATAGCGAAATCGAGGTTCATTTTAATCGAGCGCTTTCACAAAGTTCTTCAATTCAAGTTAATATTTAGTGGTCCAAATAAATACGTTTTGACAGAATATACTAGCACACTTTATGCTACGGGATAAAATTTGAGTGAGAAGTCCACAATTTAGTTAACTGTGCATAAAACTACAGCAATCTGCATGCATACTTTACAACGTAGAATTTCTATCATTTTCATTTCTCCACGTGCGTAGTTATTACGCTCCTAATGATTAATCTTTCTTCATTATAAAGCCATTTCATCATAAGAGTTTGACGTATCCAACTTTTCCCACGGCGGCAATTTCTTTTTTCTGCTATGACACAGTCAGTTTTTAAATTTAACTTCTGCTAATTGACGAATAATTTCCAGTATTCAATATCCAAAAGTCATCAATAAAATGCCTGTGCCCCTACAGAATCTTAAGTCGCCGCTAACAAAAAAAAAAAAAAGCTGTTTTGTGAAAGGCTGTTTCAGAAGACTGCTATACTGTATGTGGGCAGATTTCTTCTCCTTTCTTAAATATTTTTCTGAAGCCATTTTATTTAAACAAGTTACTTACACCTCCTTGCCCTCCTTTTCCCATTCAACACTACAGATCACACCACATTCCATTCATTTTTCTGTTTTTCTTTGTTTGGTTTAATTGGAGATTTAACTACCATCACGATCAAATCTGCAGAGTTATTAATAGTCAGGCATCCCGAATTTGGGGCCATTTGTTCGAAGTGTGTGTGGGTGGGTGTGGGAGAGAGAGAGAGAGGCCGCCCCGGTGGTGCAGTGGTCTAAGCGATGGCTTCTGATCATTCGTCCGAGAAAGGTTCGGGTTTGAATCCCGTGTGAGGCATGGATGTTATGTTTGTCTTACGGCATTGGATCTCTCCCTTCTTTGGAACCAGTGGCCCTAAATTAGGGACGGGCGACTGCTTATAGCCCATTGCGTTGCTCTAGGTGATCCTTAACCTCCACTCAAAATAAAAAAAAAGAGAGATAAAGATAGAGAGGAAGGAAGAGAGAGAGAGAGAGAGAGAGAGAGAGAGAAAGACAGAGACACAAGAACACAGAGAGAGCCTCGAACGCCAGTTTGTGATTTAAAAAACTTTGTATTGTGTATGTGTAGACAGACAGACAGAGAGACTCACACACACACAAGAACACAGAGAGAGCCTTGGAAGCTAGTTTGTGATTAAAAAAACGCTGAAGTGTGTATGTGTAGAAAGACAGACAGACACACACACACAGGCAGAGATAGAGAGACAGAGATAGAGAGAAAGAGAGAGAGAGAGAGACAGAAAAAGACAAGAACACAGAGAGAGCCTCGGACGCTAGTTTGTGATTTACAAAACGCTGAAGTGTGTATGTGTGAGCAAAAGAGTATCGTGGTTGTTATTTTGTGTGGATAAGTGACTACGTTCCTCCATCAGAGAAATTAATTTTACATAAGTCTTCCATATTCTCGAGATTTAATTATAACAAATTTGAAATTTTAGTGCTTTAGTTTATGTAACTATTTCACGTTCAACCTTACTTCTTACTTCATTTCGGGTTTTTTAATGAAAACTTTGTTTTGTATTTGGGCATTTAACTACCAACATGAACAGTTCAATGGGCTATCAGAAGTCGCCCAAAAGGGAAAGACAGAGACAAGACAAAAGTGTTACATGAACTTAAAAAAGAGCATGGTATCTTTTTTTTTTTTTTTTTTTTATTGGAGGTTTAACGACCACCGTGAGCAACTCAATGGGCTATAAGCAGTCGCCCGTCCCTAATTTAGGGACACTGGTTCCAGGCATGGTATCTTTGCAAAAAGCAGTGCTATTGCAAATGAATTATGTATGATAGAGTACATCTTAACAATACAGATTTTATTTGCTATTCGAAAACAATATTTTCTGGGAAAAACTTTCTTTGGAATGTACAAATCGCCATGTAACCTAACGAGTTAATTCCGATACTGTGTACCTCGATAAATAGGAAAAAGCGCGTATTTTTTTTGCTGGAGGATGGGAAGAAATAGAAAAGATCTTGGCCAACGATATCACTCAACCACTACAGGGTTTCTGCTGCAGGGGGCATGTGTGTGTATTCCGACTTCTCCTCGAACTCTGTTGTAATTGTGAGTAGACCACATCGGTGCATTACACGGTCGAGCAGCTCGTACAAATGGAGTTTTCCCCTCTTTCGTTCCCTGTCTGCTGAATCAATCTCAAATCAATACCTTCCCACTTAAACTCTCCACTGTATTACTTTTTCCCTGTTTCGTACGCATTCCAAATCACTGGCTAAAGGCTCCGCTTTCACTGGATGATTTGGCATCCCCGTTGACGCTTATTACTTCACAGTTCACTTTATTTAGTTACGCACCTGCTTGACCGTAAGTAACTAACACGACTGTAGCAATGAAATTCTTCCTTGGAATTTTGACGTTTCCGTTTTAAGAAAGAGCAAAACCTAATAAAAGCCATTGTCAGACTACCTTGCAGGGGGAACATACAAGATGTGCCAAAATAAAGTAAAGTGAATGCACTGTAAAAATAAACAACAGCTAACATTTAAAAAACCTTACTTTACTCGCCTTCAAAATAATTCCCCCGAACACATCTACTTTCGACATCTTTTGTATCGCTGCTAGAAACTATGGAAAAAGATTTGTTTTGTTTCCATCCGCAGCTGGATTGTCACATTCGCTTGAATGCCCGAAATGTGCTCAAATTTTTTACCTTTAGGCGCTAATTTTAGTCGGAGGAGCAAAAACTACTCAGTAGGTGCTACATGGGGTTAATACGGTGGGTGAATCAAAGGCTCGTGTTTAAAATGTGCGACATAAATCTTTCGCTTCTCCAAATCCTCTTGAAAATCGCAGGGACTGTTCCATGATTAGTACTCCGTTTCTCACTGCGATCATTCACACAGTTAGTCAACGATAATTCGCTATGAGTCCACACATTTTTTCAATGTTTTCAGAAATTTTGGAGGTCGCGGACCTTTCGCTTTGGAGAGCGTTTACAACGGAGTCCTTTCTTTTGCAGAAATGCTAAAATCAGTTGAAAGCACGCTTCAAGGTCAGTGCTTCATCCTGGTGAACTTCTTTCAGCACTGCATGAGTTTCCGATGCAGAATTTTCCAATTTGATGGTAGTTCCTTGCTTCATTTTTACCAGCTAACAACGTCCACCTACATTAGCTACTACAATCAATGTGTCATACTCTGTATCAGAGTTCTAGTTCTGTGACGGTTACAGAACCCAGCAAAAACACAAGTGTTGGGAAACTGCTGGCCACCAGCTGGCAGTGATAGGTCACTGCTGGCTGAAATCTTCCACTTACGGTACGGTAGCGATCCGTTGGTGGCAGCGCCATCAGTTGTCAGCCATTGATGGCCCTGAAGCATCACCGTGAACTACAGGCCTCTACGCAAGTGCCACTAGTGGCCCGTAGCTGGCAACCGAAGCAACCCCAACAGGAGGTGGAAGCAGCGGGACTGCGCATGCGCAGAAGCAACCCGTGCTCAGTCTTTCGTGGTACCAGTTAGTTGAAGACGACACCCTCGCCATCGTGTTGCTTTAGTGGATGTAAAAAAAAAAAAAAAAAAACATATATAAAGAGACGGATTAATTTCCTAATGAAATGCCGCGTCGACGAAGTTAATCGTCGGAGGAAATTTATATAAATAATTAATGAACTGTAAGAAATATTCAATTAATCTCATGTATTTAAGAAACTTATTTCGTAGCAAAATTTCTGCCCTAACACACGACGAATCGAGAATACAAACAGCCATGAAACACACTCACTTCATTCCCATAAATAACAAGAAATACTTTTTGTATAATCTTCATACACTAAACCGCTTCAAACAAAAGTCCCGGAAAGGCATTAAAAAATCGTTGTGTTGGGACAAAAAAAATAAGAATTACACGAGTACAAAATGGATATTTTCGTTACAACATTATCTAGTATTTGAAAAACAAAAACAAAAAAACCAACGCTATGTGAATATAATGTACTCATCCATGCGTCGTATACACAAGATTGAAGAAATTCTCTGCCAAAATTAACCGGAAGTAAAGTAAAACATCATTCCTATTTAGAACAAATGTAGCTTCGGACCGTGGAAAAAAATACAACGTTAAAAATGTAACAGAAGGTGTAAATATATTTTTTAATTAAACAATTGCCTTTCAAGGCCAGAAGGACAGCAAAAGACTTTGGAAAACGTTTCTAAGTTGGTACACTCCTTGAAAGTGAGTAAAGTTCCCTTAAAGTAAATAAAAAAAATCATTACGTTGAAAAAATAAATTTATAAATTACACTGACGGAAAAAAAAAAATCCCAACACCAAGAAGGGGTTGTGTTAGATAAACGACAGTTGGTAGGCGGTGAGAGTACATCTGTAAGATGACGCCTATGCAAATTTCGTGCTCGGCGTATACGTGTGGCGCTAGTAGCGCCCCTCGGAACATGCAAAGCAGGTTTGCTGTAAATACGCGCTGTAACGTTCGTGAGCGTTAGCTATCGTTGAGATTCGACTTAGGGTGTTGATGTTAGTCAAGAATGCCTTTAAAAAGACGAAGAAGCCATTATCAACAGCTCACGGAGTTACGAGGTCTTGTAATAGGGCTACGAGAAGGTGGATTTTCTTTCCGCAATATTGCAGAACGACTTGGCAGGAATGTAGCCACTGTGCATGATTGTTGGCAGCGGTGGTCAAGGGAAGGTACTGCTTCAAGAAGACCGGGTTCCGGCCGGCCACGTGGAACTACTGAGAGGGAAGACCGCCGTGTATGGCGTATGGCCGTGGCGCATCGTACCGCATCTGCGGCAGCAATTCGAGCTGCAGTAGCCACCAAAGTGACACAAATAACTGTTACAAATCGGTTACTTGAAGGACAGATCCGAACCAGATGCCCTGTAGCGTGCATTCCACTTACTCCAAACCACTGCCGTTTGCGACGTCAGTGGTGTCAAGCTAGAGCTCATTGGAGGACGGAGTGGAGATCTGTTGTGTTTTCTGATGAAAGCCGGTTCTGCTTGGGTGCCAGTGATGGCCGTGTGTTGGTTAGAAGGAGGCCAGGTGAGCGCCTGCAGCCAACCTGTCTGCGGCCGAGACACACTGGACCTAAACCTAGAGTTATGATCTGGGGAGCAATTTCCTATGACAGCAGGAGCACTCTCGGGGTTATATCACGCACCCGGACGGCACAGTTGTACGTCGGTCTGGTGATTCAACCTGTTGTGCTGCCATTCATGAACAGCATTCCAGGGGTTTCTTTCCAACAGGATAACGCTCGCCCGCGTACCGCTTTGTAACCCAACATGCTCTACAGAGTGTCGACATGTTGCCGTCGCCCGCTAGATCACCAGATCTTTCCCCAATCGAGCACGTATGGGACATCATTGGACGACAACTCCAGAGTCACCCCCAACCAGCATTAACCGTCCCTGTATTGACCGACCAAGTGCAACAGGCATGGAACTCCATCCCACAAACTGACATCCAGCACCTGTACGACACAATGCATGAACGTTTGCGTGCTTGCATTCAACATTCTGGCGGTTACACCGGTTATTAATGTACCAGCATTTCACATTTAAAATGGCTCTTCTCGCGCTTACATTAAGCTGTGATCTTGAAACCTTAATCGATTAAATATGTTACCTATAAAAATGTATTGCCGCCATTTCATTCCTCTACAACTATATTTTCGTGGGGTTTGGGATTTTTTTTCCGTCAGTGTATATTAAAGGTACATTTTCGAAAACGAAATCGCAATATTGCGAAATTAAAAAGAGAACCCTTAGTTTCACACCGTGCAGGAGAGAGACTCGCCTCCAAACACAAGGTCACGCGTGTTAAACTTGTGTAGTGCTTAGAGCATCCACTTCGCAAACGATCAGTCCTTGGTTCAATGCCAGTCTAGATCCACCGCGCGATTTGCCAGCCATGTTGAGGGAATTTCCTCAGCTCTGTGACATCATGTAGGAGTTTCGTCGGGGAAAAAAGCAGTTGTGTGTGTGTGTGTGTCTTTGGTGAACTATGATTATTATTATTATTATTATTTTTTACTACTACTGGGATATTACCGGACAAGATTTGGCAAGCCACTAGTTACGTCACGTGATTTCTGGCTGCCACTGCCGGGACACTGACGGACCACATTAGGTTAGCCATCGCTTATGGCGCGTACTTGCAGGGCCTCTTAAGGGCCGCTTGCGGCAGCCACAGCCTGTTATGGATAACTGATGACCCTGCTCTGGCATATGAAAACTGATGGGGTGTCAACTGTTGATCAGCTGCTGGCCTGAACTGCTGGCCCATCTGGTGGCCGCCGGGACATTTTATCGACAGTTCATATAACGGCAACATAGTGCTGGGCCAGTGCTGACACTACTGGCCCAGCAAAACTGTTTTTGCTGGGACATGTTCGCTCTTGTACTTAAATGAATCGTGCAAATAACGGCATCGTTCACAACCTTTACTTTTACGCGTTACGACAGCACTCACCAAACTTTATTGCCACACATTATATTATATCTTAGAAAACAGGGGAGATCGCGAGGGCGAGATCTCTGTACCTGGAAACAACGCTAGGACTGGCAATCTCTTAGGTCCCTTTGCTCTGACCCTGAAGAATGCTACGAGAAACTGTTCCTTTAATGGTCGGGAAGTTGCAACCTTACTGCCTTATTAACAATGGCTCGTCGTACAGACACTTTCTATTATCAAAATTTTTCACGAATCAGGTATTCATCAAGACAGCATTTACCGAATCTCCACAGTCAAGTCTTTTTTCTGTCATGCTAACAGTGTGTGACACACCTCAGAGGTGACGCACATGTCAAGACGGCAAAGTTACAATGACAAACTACGTCGGTGTAGCCTTATTGGGAAAGCATTCAGCTCCGGAGCAGAAGAATTCGATTTTCGCCACTAGCAAATGGCTTTTACATTATAACTGTCTTTGCAGCTTTAGTTTCTTCGCATAGCATTCTTCTCTTCAGTTGGTGCACCTGGAAGTTGCTCTCTGGCGCCAAGTCCTGATGTTGGTTGATTTTCCTTTTTGTTTAATGTTACTTTCTTTGCTTTTCGAGCACAGATAATTTTATGTTTTATCCTTTTGGAGTCTTCCATGGCGGAAAGTAGGACCCTGAAATCTGCAGGATTTCGTGTCATTTGTTTTTCAATACTTTTTTCCCTACAAATGTTTCGCTTTAAATCGAATGGCTAGAGACTACCAAAATGTAGCGCGTAAAGTGCCTGTCAAGTGTAATCGATTCATCTGAGGGTTTGTTCGTAAAGTATGCCTTGGCGAACCTAGGGCCTAGGAGATTAATCCACAGGGAATCTCCATGTGATTAAACACTGAGATTATTTTTACCACAGTCAACAGAGTAATTCTTGCGTAAAACCCGTTAAATACAATCCTATGTCCAGTATGAGATTATAGACTCTTTGTTTGATTCAATGATCCGTGGGTGAAAAAGTTGCCTCACGAATAATAATTACCCCTCACGATAAAAACTGGACATTTCCACAAAACCAAAACTGAGTTTACTAATATATGTTAGTAAAAAGAGAGCATTCTCTTAGACGCGCTACGCATTTGCATATGCTAGCCTATCTATAGGATCGTTTAATAAGGAACCTGTCCTCTCATAGTGCTACCATAAATTTTTAATTAATGCCTGCTATTTCTCAAAATAGTATAACTATAGTAGTGATCCGAATTTCTTGGCGTAGAATAGAAAACAAAGTTTCCAAGCTTTCACACATCAACCAAATGTCTTTTTTCAAGGAAGGTAGACACCAAACTGCAAACTGAATAATAGAAAACTTCAACAATTTGAACGCGGTGACTTGACTAGACAATAAATGAAAAGATGCGAATGTAATTATTCATTCACAGAAACTGGGCATCATGTCTTTGTTGTTGACTCGCAATTCTACTGGTTCTGACCTTTGGCTGGGTACCTATGTCTCCACAACCTGAGAAGACTACTATACTAACCTCATCCGTCCTGTGTTTAATGTTCTATGACGACTCGGTCATTAAATCCGAATGACTCGTTCACTTTCCCTTCTAATGAAATCAGTTTTAAAAGGTCTTGAAATGCTGGACTTCAGGTAACCAGGACTCAGCATAAAAACATCAAGATTGATAAGGAAACAGGAATATTGCTCGACAATATTTATGAAGAAATCATCGCCGTCTGCTAAAGAAGCTTCACATCTGTGAGGTACCCATCTATTCTAACCTCCTTGGTTATTGATATCTTTGTAATTAATTACGCCCAGTAAACCACATCTTTCTCTCTACCTTCCTCGAAGTATTCGTCATCTCTGAAATATGTTGCGTAGTTTCAGAGGCGATGGAGATTTCTAAGATTGTACAGCATGTACAGAATCTCAATTTACCCATGTTGTCGTGAATTCTGAGCGGTGAACTACTTTCTATCGTCAGAAACTTACGTAATACGCGAACTTTCTGAACTGCGACAGCTATTATTTAATAACTACTTTGTTGGGTTCTTTTTCACTTATAAACAGATGTAATATCGACGAGCACTATCGAAATCTCTGGGTTATTCCTACCGTGTCCTATTCAGGCTAGAACTTAATGAACATCATTAGTACTTATATTAACATATACATAGCTTGTCCCAAAACAACTGAGAATGTTTTGTTCTTTTTTAAATCTGCAATACTGCGTTAGACCTCGGCACGAGTCTTGAAAAAATGGTAATCATTGTAGTAACAATTGAAACCGGCCACACCTGTTTGGAGTTATCGAAGATATAGTTCACATTTCAAAATCTCTTTAGAGATATCAAAAATATGGTTCACGTCAATTATAGATATCGAAGATATGATTCATATTTCAAAATATGTTTAGAGATATCAAAAATATGGTTCACATCAATTGTTCACACCTGTTTAGAGATATCAAAGATATGGTTCACGTCAATTAGAGATATCGAAGATATGGTTCACATTTCAAAATCAATTCACAGGATTTTAACCGAGAATTTGAGCATAAAACGAGTTTGTTCAACTTGGGTTCTCATTCCTTGACACAATAATAAATAATGCAAAAGAATAAATGGATTGTCGAGTTGAGGTTTGTCAACAATTAAAGCAAACGGCAAACGAAGATCCATTAAGTCATGAAATGGGTTATTACAGGCGAGGAAACTTGGCTACACTACAAATTTTGAAGATGACAATCCGTTTTTTGATGTAAATATGACAAGAATATATAGTAAGTCAGATAATATCCGAAAACTTGAAAATTTCGTCGGCCTGGAGCGGGAATCGAAACCGTGTATCCCTGATAGTGCCCGGGTATGCTAACCACTACACCACCCAGAACGACCAAGTCTCAAGTTTCCGATTAATTTGAATATAACCATCATAGATTCGTTAGTCGAAGCAACTGGCATTCATGTTTAGCGAATCTGGAGGTGAAGAATTCTATTCCGTGATTGCCCGGAGGAGTAGATAAATCATGAATGGAATACAGGATTACACCATACAATACAAATTAGGAAGATGACACCAAAAAACGGACTGTCATTTTCAAATTTTGTATTGTATGGTGTAATCCAGTATTCCATTCGTGATTTGGCTACACTATTTTGATCTACACATCAATTTAGAAAACTGTGTTTGGAAAGCGCCATCGTCGCCTTAGCGAAAAGAGTTCTTCAGTCAAAATCAACGGGATAGATCATGTTGGTTACGTTCTTTGATTGCCAAGGTAGGATCTATCAACACGTTGTTTCTCCAAAAACTACTGTAAATGCCGACCACTACAAAATAGTGCTACAGAACATGCAGAAACATGAGGCAACAAAACGACCACACCTGAAAGAGAATTTGGTGTTACACCACGATAATGCAAGGCCACACATGGCCAGTTCTTTTCGATTCTTATTTGTAGAAAATGAATACCAATTTGATAGCTCAACCTGCACATGGTCCAGACTTGTCACCATGTGACTTTTGGTTGCTCCCCATTTTAAAAAAGACATTGTAGGGACGGAAATTTGAGATTGATCAACAATTTATTACAGCTACGTAGGGGTGCTTCAACAGCATTTCAGAAGAAGAAAAGTGGGAGGAACATTGGGGCATTTGTATTCAATGCAATGGACAGTGTTTCGAAAAAGATTACCACTTTCTTGATAATTAAGGTACGCATTTCATTTTTTACAACCTTGTAAATATGCAAATCAAAGCAGTTCGAATCTTGATTATTGAATGGGGAAAAGTATCTTAAACTATTTAAAAAACTATCCAGAGCAAGTTGTACATTTCTTTTAATTCCAAAGGACAACTGGTTTTCGACTTTCGGGAACATTCATTTCATGAATAAACGCAAAATATGTCGTTATGTAATTTTTTCTTGGAATGGAAATTACGTTTCTCACATTATGCCAGCTATAAGCATATAACAGTTCAGAACAGTCGGTGGTTTATACTTCGTAGAGTTATTTTGCGAATAAACAAGGCGTTCTTAATATACTACTCCTCGAGGAACATGACTAACGTCCAACATAAGACAAGGATGTTTCAAAGGACCTTCGATTCTGCTTCTTCTCCTTTCCTCGAGCGAGTAACCACAGTCAGTTTGAAATACGACAACCATGTCCCCAAATTGTACCATCTAAAAACTTTTCGCCGTAGATGTCTACAATTGCTAAACATTTCACGTAAAGTTCATATGAAAAGTTTTCGAGCTCCCTGCAATAGAATAAAATATTATTAATTTTTTTTTTACAAAACATCAAAAATGAAGCACTCAAGAGAACACATAATTCTTGCAATGTGCCATTTATGAGTTGGCAATGCGAATAGTTTTTACCGATGTTAAGTTCATAGTCCTATACACAATGGCGTAATGTTCCAACTGATTGACGGGAAATTTCCTATCTTTTTGATGAAGTGGAAATGAACAGTTTTCTTTGGCGTGTAAAAAATACCAAAAATACGTTTTTGAAGCAAGGCTAATATTCACGGAGTAGTGAGGAACCAGATTTTTGTACTACTCTGACCTGTATCATGCTTTTCCTATACCGTCAATTTGTGTGTTTTGTTTATAGTACAGACACGCCATATCTTCTAGAAATAAGGAGCACTGTTGTGAGCAGGAAAACAAAGACAGTTCAAACTTTTGATTTCAATTTATGAAAACAATCATCTTGTGAATATCAAAGAAAAGAAAATATTAATCATATCTTTCTGGAAAAACCGAAGTTAAAATGGAACCAGAAAGATGACACAGAATTTTTGGCTGCAATGAGCACATCTTTCGAATCCTTTCTTACGCGAATTAACTTTATGAAAGTTATTTAAAGTCAGTGGAAACGGTCAGAAAAAAATCAACCCGATTACTACGATTGATAAAACATCCAGAAATAGAAGCAGCTACTTATTCCGCTAGCGGCTAAAAAGTATGTTACGAAAATTACCAAATCGCGCACATTTTTTTTTTATTGTAGGTTTAACGACCACCGTGAGCAACTCAATGGGCTATAAGCAGTCGCCCGTCCCTAATTTAGGGCCACTTATTCCAGGGAAGGGAGAGAACCTGTGCCGTAAGACAAACACAACATCCATGCCTCACCGGGATTCGAACCTGGACCCCTCTCCGACGAATGATCAGAAGCCATCGCTTAGACCATTGCGCCAAGGGGCGGTTAAAAAATTTCTCATAGCAAAAAGAAGATATCAGAGACCAACAGATTACCAAATCGAACAGTTGAAAGAAAGAATATAGAAGAAAATATGATATAATTGTACGCCTTCTATGGGAAGAATTTTGTATAATGTAGATGCTGAAAATTGGCGAAAAGCATTCTTCATGGTGGAAGCTATGCTAAGGAAAAATAACTTTTTAAATACTTCTCCCGAAAGCAGAGATAGCAAGAAAAGAAATTCCTCAATAGGATTTTTAGAAGCGGAGATACAGTTGCAAACAGAAGTGCACAAACACTACCTAGTGACGGAACTGTGTGCTACAAAACTCCTCAAACACAAACCTAAAGTGTCCCAGAAGGTAAATTTCATCTGGTGCTGAAAGAATTTTTTAAATCGCACATGTAGTAGAAGCAGAGATATTGAGAAAAACAGATTAAAACTTTGCTCCCCTTAGCGGCGAAATTTTGCATTATTTTGAGAAGAAAATACGCACACAAAGATATTTCATGGTTAGTGGTATCTGATCGAAAAAGAATTTTTTCAATCGGGCTTTAGTTTCGCAGATATTCCTGTAAACGGAAACATGAGCTTACGTCCTCTAGTGGCACACATGTGCGTTATATGAGAAACGTTTTTCACCGGTCTCCAACAAAGGCAGAATTTTTCAAATAGGGCTCTTAGAAGCAGAAATATCGATAAAAATAGGATATATATCATCGGCCCTGGTGGAAAAACTATGCCTCATTTTAAGCAGTAGATATTTTCAAAAGGTTTTCCTAGTTGAGTAGTACTAGACTACGAATCGAGTATTCAGAAGCTCAGATTCTGTTGCAAATGCATCAGAAACAGAAAAAAAAAAAATACTGGCCAAAACATTCATAACCAAAAATTAGAAATTAACATGCAAAACATTTCCCATCAGGAGCTGTATCCTATGCAGGTAGAATTTTTCAAATTGGAATTTTAGAAGCAGAGATATCGTGGAAAACGTAATTTACCTTTACACCCGTAGCGGAAAATCTATGCATTACTTGAAAAACAGACTGTACCTAAAATACTCTTCGATATAAAGGGCATCGAAAGGAAATAATATTTTTTCAATCGGATATTTAGTAGCAAATATATGGAATAAAACATATTTTGAATTCGATATCATGTGCATTTATGCCCTCTAGCGGCGAAGTTGTTCGTCGAAAAAAAAGCCGGAATGCAAGAATCATTATTACCACATTCCATGCTTCCCAATGTAAAAGGGAATTTTCGAATCAAACTAATAGTTAAATAGATATGGTGTCCACAGACGGACGGACAAGTGATAACATAAACACGAGCTTTTTTTTTTTTTTACAAAAGACGTGCTAAAAAGAAAGCGCTTGAAGACAGTTTCCACCCCTTTCTCTTAAGGATCCTATTAAATCGTTATGGCAAATTAAGTATTTAGAACTTTTCTGTACACACTAATAAAACTACGGAGTTTCGTCACACATCCAAAATTAATGATTACCAAAAATATACCAATACAAAACCAAAAGAACTTTAAAAGTAACATTTACGTATATTCACACTACGTCACTTTTAACGGATTTACGGAGCTCATCTCCGGGACATGCACTCTTCGTATTCATTGCAGCGATTGACACTGCATTGAAGAAAAAATCAGAGTAATCGTGGTTCTTCTTGTGATTATACATTTTATTATTATGTTCCGGAAAACTGTGTTTATAGTGGTATTTTGTAGTATCCACATCCTTTTCGGTTTTCCGCTAATTTGATTAGATTTTAGAACAAACTGTAGCTTTCTCTGCGGTACACTAGAGCTACAGTGAAAACCATTGTACAGGGAAAAGTTGCAAATGGTCTAGATTCCTCATGTTTTTTTTTTTTTTTTTTTTTTTTGTTCCAAAGCTCCTTTCATTGAACACGATTTTAAGTAAAAATGCCATGTATCTGATACGTGGAATTGTTTCGATAATTATATACATGCTCTCCACGTTATCGAGCGCGAAGGCTGAAGTTTATCACCGCTTCATGGTTCGTTATAAACATTAGCACAATCTGTGTTTTTCTGACAACCTCATAAGCTCTGCCACTGTTCTTGTTCTTTTATACTGCTTCCATAATCCAGTCGACATCGGCACCAACTAACGGTGAGACGTTTGTGAGTACAGCACAGTTATTCAATCCCAGAAATCCAGAGCTCTTTTGTAGCATCCGTACCGAAAACGTCTGTATCACTGGCCATTTTGAGAACGCCATTGACATGAGACTAAAATTCCTGACTTTTTTTATATACACTGACGGAAAAAAAAATCCCAACACCAAGAAGGGGTTGTGTTAGATAAACGACAGTTGGTAGGCGGTGAGAGTACATCTGTAAGATGAGTCTATACTAATTTCGCGCTCGGAGCATACGTGTGGCACTAGTAGCGCCCCTCGGAACATGCAAAGCAGGTTTGCTGTAAATACGCGCTATAACGTTCGTGAGCGTTAGTTATCGTTGAGATTCGACGTAGTGTGTTGTTGTTAGTTAAGAATGCCTTTAAGAAGACTAAGAAGCCATTATCAACAGCTCACGGAGTTTGAACGAGGTCGTGCAATAGGGCTACGAGTAGGTGGATTTTATTTCAGCAATATTGCAGAACGACTTGGCAGGAATGTAGCCACTGTGCATGATTGTTGGCAGCGGTGGTCAAAGGAAGGTACTGCCTCAAGAAGACCGGGTTCCGGCCGGCCACGTGGAACTACTGAGAGGGAAAACCGCCGTGTACGGCGTATGGCCGTGGCGCATCGTACTGCGTCTGCGACAGCAATTCGAGCTGCAGTGGACACCACAGTGACACAACGAACTGTTACAAATCGGTTACTTGAAGGACAGATCCGAGCCAGACGCCCTGTAGCGTGCATTCCACTTACTCCAAACCACTGCCGTTTGCGACGTCAGTGGTGTCAAGCTAGAGCTCATTGGAGGACGGAGTGGAGATCTGTTGTGTTTTCTGATGAAAGCCGGTTCTGCCTGGGTGCCAGTGATGGCCGTGTGTTGGTTAGAAGGCGGCAAGGTTAGCGCCTGCAACCAACCTGTCTGCGGCCGAGACACACTGGACCTACACCTGGAGTTATGGTCTGGGGAGCAATTTCCTATGACAGCAGGAGCACTCTCGTGGTTATCCCATGCACCCTGACGGCACAGCTGTACGTCGGTCTGGTGATTCAACTTGTTGTGCTGCCATTCATGAACAGCATTCCAGGGGGTGTTTTCCAACAGGATAACGCTCTCCCGCATACCGCTGTTGTAACCCAACATGCTCTACAGAGTGTCGACATGTTGCCGTGGCCTGCTAGATCACCAGATCTTTCTCCAATCGAGCACGTATGGGACATCATTGGACGACAACTCCAGAGTCACCCCCAACCAGCATTAACCGTCCCTGTATTGACCGACCAAGTGCAACAGGCATGGAACTCCATCCCACAAACTGACATCCAGCACCTGTACGACACAATGCATGAACGTTTGCATGCTTGCATTCAACATTCTGGCGGTTACACCGGTTATTAATGTACCAGCATTTCCCATTTAAAATGGGTCTTCTCGCGCTTACATTAAGCTGTGATCTTGAAACCTTAATCGATTAAATATGTTACCTATACAAATGTATTGCCGCCATTTCATTCCTCTACAATTATTTTTTGGTGGTGTTGGGATTTTTTTCCGTCAGTGTATTTTTGTACGAGTGACTCCTGGAAATCTAAATATATTATGCATTTAATATAAGTTGCTTTAGATAATTTTCTACTGAGGAAAAAAAAGTGGAAAGCACAACTCAATTGGATACTTACATACAATGTACTTAGTATCTCAACTGCTTGCCCACTGGCTGACAGTGTTCGTAATATTAATATTTTCTCTCACCCTTGCATTCGTTTCCTTTAGCCATTCCTAAATTACATTTAGGACATTTCTTGTGATCCGAGATATTCGTGATGATAGTACATGCTTACCTGCGCTAGAAGATATATCCCTAGTTTGTTAATTGTGCAAGGGAACTTGTTAGATATTCTCAGGACGACAATAATCTTGCGTGCTCTCAGATTTTCCAGCCTGAAGCTTTCTTTTCCTTTAAATGACCCTTAAAGGTTGATGCCAGATCCTGTCTAACAGAGAGTCAGCATCTTTTGACAAAATAACCGCACCGCTTTCAGCTTTTACTTATTTTTTTATTTATTATTTTTTTGGAAATAAATCGCTTTGACCTCATAAGGTGGAGCTTGGTCCATCTTGTAAAGACTTATACATTTAGATACAGAGGGTGAGTCGATAGTTTTGCAATATTTGGATCGCTTTATGTCTTCATACGTACCTTTACAATGAAAGCTGACTAACATTCAGAGCACCATTTTAGTCATCTGTCTGTCAGTTATTTGATTCCGCTGCGTTACAAGTTCTTGTCCTTCGAGGCGACGAACTCCTTCACACCAGCTGCCACCCCTTCCTGGTTGTTGAAGTGCCGCTCGCGAAGGAAGTTGGCCATGGACCGGAACAAATAATAATCCGACGGGGCAAAATCCGGACTATATGTTGAATGTGGCATCAGTTCAATGCCTTCAAGTTCCTGGAGCTTTGCCTGGGCCGTTCGCGCGGTATGAGGCTGAGCGTTGTCCTGCTGTAGGAGAGCGCGCTTTCTGTTCAACTGTGCCGAGTACTTCTCTTCCAAAACGGCATACGTTCGCTCCAGCTGTTCAGAGTAGAGGTTGACGTTGATGGTCCGACCGTCTGGAACAAATTCGTAATGGATTATCCTCTCGAAATTCCATAAGACGCAGAGCACCACCTTGTGCTCGAAGCGCCCATATTTGGCAACAGGTTCTGGAAGCTGGCCCGGGCTCAACCACTGCCGCTGTGTGTTAGGATTACGGAAATAGATTCACTTTTCATCGCACGTAACAATTCTCTTGATGAAACGGACATCGAGTGGGCTTTCTAGAAGTTTCGTGCACACTTTCACTCTGCGGTTTGCTTCAGATAGCGTCAATTCTTGAGGGAAAATGCGCAGCTCCTGTAGACCTTGCCGAAGTCCTGAAGGCGACGAACCACGGTGATCTGTGATATGCCCAGCTAGCCTGATAATCTCCCAGTGCTGGTTGTAGGATTTGTCTCTACGCCCTGGCGCATGACCTTCGAATCCACGGTTTGCGGCCTACCTGACCTTGGCTGATCGTCGACGATGTTTCTGTCACCTCAGCGAAATTTCTTGAACCATCTGTTTACGGTGCTGCGGTCCACGGAACCTTCCCCTTTTGCATGACAAATGTTTCGTGTTGCTTGAGCAATGTTACGGCCGAGTTCAAACTCGTAAGGCAAAAGTTTCCTAATTAGCCGGTTGTGGCTGTTCATCTTTTAGGCGTCCCAATCACAGACAGAACGACGACATGCCACGCTGTTTACAGCAACGACTATCACTTTATGTCCCTTTCGACTGACTGCAGTGCGCGACTTGAACTAATTTAAACAGGCGAGATACCCACCGCAGCACTGCGTTTATGCAAATATTGAAAACTTTCGACTCCCCTTCTGCAAAGAAAACAAATGCATTTTTTGCAATTAGCACGGCTAACGAAAGAACGAAAGCCTAAATAGGGCGGACATTTTTTTTCCCTTATAGAAGTATTCCAACTCACGCATTTCGAAAATCACACACACACACACACACACACACACACTATAACGAAGTAAATTTCTCCGTCATTTCTGTCCACGCCAGGATTCGAACCCGGATCCCCTCATTCCGGAATAAGTCGCTCTACCAATTGAGCTACGCGGACATTTGTTCTGACTACTATCTGCCTTTATGTCGTGTGCGTCCTTCTGGCAGGTACGTCACCTCTCCTGGTACGTTACATCATCTCCCCCTTAATTTTTTTTTTTTTTTTTTTTTTTTTCGAAGTGCTGGAGAAGGGATTCTCTTATTTTTCCTATCTCGCGGTGTGGAAATAACATCACACCAATGCGAGATTTTGAACGGTCGGGTCATCCGGATAGTTCAGGCGCCATTATAACGAAGTAAATTTCTCCGTCATTTTTGGTCTACGCCGGGATTCGAACTCGAGTACGCTTATTCCGGAACAAGTCGCTCTACCAATTGAGCTACGCGGACATTTGTTCTGACTACTATCTGCCTTTATGTCGTGTGCGTCCTTCTGGCAGGTACGTCACCTCTCCTGGTACGTTACAACACACACACACTTATTTAAGTAAACAGGACGAAAACTATTGGGTAGGCACTGCCCCCCCCCCCCACAGTAAAATTATTCGAGGGGCAAGATTCACCTTGCATCCCCATAGTCGGCTCTCATGCCAGTCTTGATACACTTTAAGTACGGCGGCTAGCGGACAACCCACCAGTCCTGCTGTTTAGGAAATCGAAAAACCCGCTCTCCAATCTTTAACAATCTTTCCGTTCTCGTAGTCCGATTAATCTTTTTGTAAACCCATCACGCTCCAATTTTACGACCAGCTGCTCCACTCACACCTTATATATGCTACGTCGGTCGACTAACCACACCCTCTCGGAAATCACGTGGTCAACGGACACTTTTGATAGGAGTGGTCATAATTCAGTGATCACTCGGTGTATATAAGGTATTTTCAACCCTTGGTGAATAAATCATATATTATTTTGGTCAGAAAATATTCATAAGATGCTTTCGCAGTTACCAGTACCTTACCAAAAAAGAATTTTTTCAATCGGGGTTTTAGACGCGCAGATATTGATACAAATATTTTGCAAACAGATATAGGAATGAAGCCTTCTAGTAGCAGAATTATGCAGTAAGAAAAATTAGAAATCATGAGCAAAACATTTCTAACCAGAAACGCTGTTCGACAAAGAAAGAATTTTTCAAATCTGACAAATAGAAGCAGAGATATAGAGAAAAATGGGGTATATTTTTACGTCCTCCTCCATCCCCGGAAGAAAAAGCTGAGCATTTTTATGAACAGCAAATATGAGCAAAAGATTTTCTGTCGTGAGCGGTATGTCACTGGAAAATAATTTCTAATTGAATTTCCGGGAACACAGGTATTGCTGCAGATAATCGGGAACAGAAATATACATTTACGTCTTCTGTTAGCAAAACTGTCTACTTTACTGTAAGAGTTAGAAATTACATGCAAAACCTTTCTCACCAGGATCTCTACTTGACACTAAGTTAATACCCCTACCCTCCACCCCCATTGGTAAAACTCTGCATTACTGAAAAAGGAACTGTATCCAAAATGGCCTCGAAGGAAAGGAAGAATATTTTCAATCGGATATTTAGAAGCAAATATAAGGAACAAATCGTAATTTGGATTCAATAGTAACTGCACTTACGCCCTCTAGCGACGAAGTTATCAACCTGTAGGAGACAGAAAAGCAAGGTTCGTAGCTCTCACTTTTTGCAAAATAATTTTTCAAATCGGATCAACAGCTGCAGGAATATGGTTCCACAGACAGACGGACACAGTAATACATAAGCGCTTCAGTTTTTTTGTTCAAAAGATGTGTTAAAACGAAGAAACCTCTTACTGATTCAGAAGTGATGAAAGAGTGCATTGTAGAAGGTAATTCCTGATGAGCACGGCCGGCTCAAGCCGATAAGCAAGGCATCAGGGCGCCTTCTCTATAGAGGCAAACCTTTAGCAACGTGGCTCTTGTAAAATTTTAAAAATTGAACGGACTGTTTGGGAAATTATTATTTCCAGGGCTCCTGTCGCCTTCTTTCGTTTGTAGCCGAAGAAAAACGAAGATAAGATTTTTTTACCCCAAAACAGGACTGAACAACTTTTCCTGCCTCCATCTTTGATCACAGGTTATCTTCCTTATATAGCCACTGTCAACAAATCTCCTCATCCTTCCACTTCCTTCTTTTTCCAAGGAAACAAAAAACAGTGTTTATTTGCATGAGGCCCTCTTTTCCTGTTCTACCCCAGCGATGCCTTTCGCCTCCCAGTGCCGTATTTTACATAACACAAAAGAAGCAGGTGCTTGGGGTGACGGTTAACGGTGGCGAGGAATTTCGCTCTCTAAAAAATTCTGTCCCCCCCCTCCCGATGTATGCACAAAATCGGACATTGCGTATTTTTATCTCTGTCTGGGATCACCCTGAGTAGAGAGAAGCATGTTCGACGCCGAAAGGTGAGGAGGCTATGTAAACTTCATCCAATAACTTAGCCATCCAATGACTTCATGAGAGGGGAAGTACCTATCCGGTATTTTTCGTCCTGTTTAATTTATTTAAAAATCTCATTGTGTGCTTGAAACTGACTAAAACACCTTATCTCTAATATTTTTTGGGGGAGAGCGGAGAACAACCAAATGCGTATCTGTGAAATTTGAAAATATTATGTAAAATTTCTCGAGCGGAAAGTTCACAAATAGGGCGCTGAAGTATTTTGCATCTGGGCATAAAAATGCCTTGAGATGGTGCTGCTGATTAGAAAACAAAAGCAAATGTAATTTCGTCAGTAAATGGTTCTTCTCTCAGATTCTCAGATACAACTATTGATCGTAGAGTAAAAAGTCTTGCAGTTGAGGTTTTTGATTTACTTGTCACGAGGTTTAAAAACAATGAAATGATGTCTGTAGCATTGTATGAATCAACAAATGCCATTGATATCTTCCAAATATGTATGAGTGTTCGTTTATGAAGGCGGTCGTTTCTGTGAGGGACTGTTGGGTTTAATTTTATTAGAAGGACACACAACTGATTTTAGTAAAGCATGTCTTTTTATTTCGGATGGTGTTCCATTTATAATACAAATTAAATAAGGTGTATTTGGTGAATTCTACTAACTGAGTAGACATTCAATCCACCCAAGCACGATAATTAACCAAAAGGCAGAATGGAGCTCACAGCATTCACAAAGCTAAAAGGTTTAAATTAAAATACAGTTACAATACAATTAAAAATCAATTACTTTCGGACCAACTATTGGTCCGTCTTCTAGCCTGGAGCAAGCAGCCGAGGACGTCTGTCTTACATGGTCTTGTTTGTCACATACGTGAATCTGATTGGTATAATCAGTTCACGTGGTAAATCGAATGGAATCCATGTCATGAAATTATAGTTTTAAGTAATGTCATTGGAGTCTTCCATACCAAGTTCCCTTTTATTCTTCGTAACCACATTTCTCCAGGGCAAAGGGTATGTGGTTAATTATCGTGCTTGGGCGGATTAAGTGTCTACTCAGTTATAACGCAAAGTGGGAATGTCTTCATAGCCAGGTTAAAGAATCTGTGCCGTAAGATGCAATCACTGCATTGTCTTATTCATCGAAGTGTGTTGTGCGCCCGACTTTCTTGTGAGCTCAACAGTGTGATGAATACTGTCAAAAAATAGTATATTTCATACTTTTAACAGCAAGACTTCTGCACAGAATGCTCATAAAGTTTTCGTCTGATACTTCTACTGAATATCAAGATATCTTGAAAAAAAATTATGTACGTTGCCTTAGTTCGCAAAGGAAAGGTTTTTAAAGAGGCTTATTGAGCTTTAAGGTGAGGTAGTACAATCTCTGAAAATTTCGTCTAAAAACGCTGCTAAAATTTTTTCAGTGAAATTCAAAATAATGATTTATAGCAAATGTTTTTTCTTATGTGACATATTTCTCATCTTAATGTTCCAAATGAACAACTGTAAGGAAATACCATTGACAGTTTTGGAAAACTGAAGGCTTTCCAGAACTTTTGTCTGACATGTTTTCAAATAAACATTTCGCAAATTTACATGAATTTATCTAAAGTTTATCTGTTCGTATCATTCAAATAATGATAAATTTCTCGTTCAATCTTCAGAAAAAATCTTGAAGAGTAGTTTAAAAGCTTCAGTGAGGAACAAGATATCATAGCTTTTGTTCGTAAGTCTTTCTGCTCATCAAGTGACTGAATGGAAATGCTCACGAACCTTTCGATTAAATGTGCAGATCTAATCCGTGATATTAATGATCAGCTGCAACTGGAAATGTGTAATTGATTTCCAATCATCATCTTCACTTGAAGAACACTTTGTAAGTATACACTGTTTGCTTTATAATTAGCAAGGATTCGAATAAATTTCCAAATTTAGAAATGTTGTAATGATGATACTAAGCACGTTTGGGACGATATGTGCGTACGAATCCGCATTTTTGCGTATGAACGCAATTAAACGCAATACAAAAAATCCATTAAGAAAAGGAATTACTGCAAAGCTCTTAGTGAATCGCTCTCACATCATACGAGGCAATTTCTAAAATAACACGAAAGAAACGTCCTTTTTCCACACTGCAATTGTTCAGGTATACAACCGATGTTAATTTTTATTAGTACGAATTTCGTGCAGGCCGTTATGTAGGTTACTACTTGTAATCTTTCAATGTATTCCAAGAAAGAGTTTAAAAATTTGTTTTGTTTAACAAATATTTCTTTAATCACTCACAATTATTCCATAACAACTATTAGTAATTAATTTAATATTATTAATATTAAACATAATGTATAAATAATACATTATGTATTTTATATATTGTTAAGCTTATTGGTACAGGTTTGGACGACGTAATATATGAAATGGCCCGCCATATATTTTCAGTTCCTCGTGTATCCCTTTGAAAATATAACTTGAATAGTAATATTTCCAAAGGGGTGTTCTAAGAAGTATCGTTTGAGTTGCCTTTCTTGTTTCTTGTGGCGGTCAAATGTATTTATTATTATGAAAGAAATACGGGATTACGCCATATAATACAAATTTTGAAGATGACAATCCGATTTTTGGCGTAAATGTGATAAGGATGGTAAGTCAGATAATATCCGAAAACTTAAAAATTTTCATCGTCCTGGAGAGGGACTCGAAACCGCGTCTCCCAGAAAAGCATACCCGGGCGTTTTCTGGGAGACGCGGGTTCGAGTCCCGCTCCAGGAGATGAAAATTTCTTAGTTTTCGGATATTATCTGACTTACCATCCTTATCACATTTACGCCCAAAATCGGATTGTCATCTTCAAAATTTGTATTTATTGTTCTCTACCGCCTTTTTTTCAGATGCTACCTTTCAACTGATGATTCTGAATGATGACATTTGTATTTTGTAAATATTTCCTTGTATAATAATTCTTGATATTATCATTTTTTTAATTTTTTTCTAGTGGAATAAACATTATTTTCTTGGCATGCAGGTGGCACTGGGAGATTAAATCTCTTCCCTTGCGTGGGAAGTTTTTGGGAGCAGTTAGTGTAAATTGGTACCATAGCAAACACCTTGCAAGTAAAGCTATCTAAATGTTATTGACATAATCTATAAATTTTCGTATTTTATTGAACTTTCAATGTGGGATCGGATATTTTAAACTTATTTCTCCTTCGTTTTTTTTTCCTTGAGAGAGACGCTGAGCCCCTAGCATCAGAGCTATCTAGTCGCCTTCCTAGACCTGTGCTAAAATAATTCTGTAAATTTGTAATCACTAGTGTGAGGTCCATCACAATCTACACCGTTCTCCAGTTTTTGTCAGTCATCGCACAAAGATCGTTTGAAAGACCGTTTGAATATTGATTATCCTAGAAGCTTTACTAAAATAACTCATAACTAAAATAACTAACATCGTAATCAGGATATCCGAATTCATGCAGAAATAGTCATAAAGTAATCAAGGTAGTTGCCTTCGATGCACGATCTTGACAAGAAGAATCCCACACAATACAAATTCAAATTCATCGGCTGAATTTAAAGATTTTATTGTGTATGGTTTGAGGTATAAGAACTTTCAGGTTTCTCTAGAACCCATCGTGAGATACATAAACAACAGAAGAAGAAAGGGGATACATTTAAATAGAATATGTTATGTGCCATGATATAGACACAAGGTAAAATATATGATATAAAGTCACGTGGTTCAAATTATCTAAATAACGTGGTAGGTATGATGAAAGAAAGTATACGGAATGCAGGAATACATGCAATACTGTATTTATAACATCGTAATCACTAGCTTGAGGTCCACCACAATTCACACCAATTGGAGAAGATGATAAAAAAACTGGAAAGTTAACCTGGCTTAGGAAGTTCTGAAAACAGTTGCGTATACGATCACAATATTAAAAAGATGGCAAGCATTTGAGAGATAAGGAAGTCCCGAGACAGCAGTGTAAACAACAAAATTTGAGAAGACGACAAAAACCCGAAAGGTAAACCAGTTTCAGAGATGAAAGAAAATATGGATGCAAAAGGTAGGTCTGTTTAAGAAAGTCCTCAGACAGCCGGGTGTACGATTACAGTGTGAGAGAAACTATACTCCAATTCACCCTAAAAGTGTACTACTGGGAAAGGTGGGAGAGCCTTATCACATCTCGTCGTGGAACGCAAGGACGGTATCCATCCGCGTTAATGGGCTCTTTTACTGTTTCCTTTCTGATCCCCCCCCCCCCCCCACACACACACCCCACCCACCCACACATCTCACAAACAGTGGAGATTGTCAGTCTGGTGGAGGCCGAACTGCTTCCCCTACTGCATTCGAGTTTCCCCGATTGTCAATTTATTGCCTCTGTGTTGTTAATGTTGGGAGAGGTCTTCCACCCCTTCCCGCTGTCCGAGTTGTATCCCAAGTGGGCAGAATGGGCAGAAATAGCCCAAAGTGCAAAGCTCTTGATTCAGCAACTTCTGAGAACAAATTTATTTCTAAAAGCGCTCTAACTTCTAGAATTTTTTTAGATAGCAATTTTCTCTGATAAACTGTTGAGCAAACAGGAATGAATTCTAAGTAATAATTCTGTTGCTTTTCGCTCTAAACGCTAGGACTATTTTTCGTAGCGGAGGTAGCTGATTGGTACCCTTCATAGTGGTTCACTCTTAGGCTGACTCGGAGTATATATAGTGCTGAGCCGAAAAGATAGAAGATTCACGTTTAGTGAAAGTGTTTTCAAGCAGAATGATACAGAACCACAAGAAAGTCCCCGATTAATATCAGAATTAAATGGTGGTCCTAACCTCCCTAAATTGCATCCCTGGGCAATTATGTTGCCATGTTCTCTGCCATTCAAGAACGTTCTTCGTAAGCAGCCCTTCCACAATAATAAGTGGAAAGTTGTAATGAGTGGTTAAATGAGAGCCTTGGACAGCTAATGCCAGTAAGAAAGATGTTCATGGCTTGGCTGGATGTGTTAGAAATATAGCGCTTATGTGAATTAAGAAGTTGTGCCGTATTCCTCTAAAATACCTTTCTTTGATTTTCTGTTGTTTTATGTGTAAATTTAGTTACTCCTTGGTCAAACATTTTCTCACTGAACGGCACATTACTTCCCCGACAATCTTTTAGAATTTGGCAACGCTGACAGTGGATCAATAAAGATAAAATGGCTTTAGAGTAGTTGTAGAGACGAGATTTATGTGGAGTTAGGGGAGTTGTACGGATGTCGAGAGATTACGAATAAATTGCTAAACCGTTATATAAAGTCTGTAGAGATAAATATGATCGACGAACAAGTCTCATTATTATAAGACTGGTGTCTGTTGAAGCCAGCGAGGTTATATTCTGGCAGTGGACTGTATTGACGTTGACTTACCCAGTGACTGGAAGAATTAAGACGGCGTGGATTGTTACGCAAATTTTTTATGCTGATTCTTTTCTCTGGTAGTTAGGATTTAATGAATTCTTCAAGAAGTTTGAATATATTTTCAACGAAGTTCACTACGAACATTGACTCGACAAATAAATAACCACTTAAGCTACAGCATTTAAAGCTTAAACTCTACAAAGCACAGGAAATATACCCATGTCTCATAATGGAACATGCACGGTGTTGAAAAGTTATAGAGAAAGAAAAGTGGAACTGTTACATCTAGAGAACTGTCCTTGCACAAAAGTTAAGAAAGCTGTTCTACCTAAGAATAATTATGTACCTCCCAAAGAATCGTAACAACTGCATCGGGACATCAGTACTTGAGGTATTGGTGTAGTTATGGAGCTGCTATCATTTCACGGCAGTATTACGAAGATTTAATACAAGAATTTTAAGCAAAAAAATTAAATCGCATTCGCAACTTTTCTTTCGCCTTCGTTTTCCATTTCCTTTGTTTCCACCACGCGTGGGAAACTTTTATCTCGTCAATGGCGCCGTTGGGACGCTTTTTCTGGAATCCATCTGCAACGGTATGAAAATGAAAAGCCATTTGCAATTTTTGTTTTTTGTGCTTGAGGCTTCGTCCAGTTAACATTAGCACCTCTCCCTCCTTTACTTCAAAGTAACCAAACGGAAGGCGGGAGTCTTTTTAATTTCAGCTTTGAGGTTTTGTGAAGCCGACACCAGAGTGAATCCCGAGGCGTTTTCGGTGGCGAAAGGGTTAGAAGAAAGCCCTTCCTGGGGGTTGAATTCTCTGGCGAAGAAAGGTGACAGCGGACAGTCAAGGCGAGGGGTTACAAGGGAGCGATCGCAAGAAAACAGGCCAGCGGTGCGTTAGGTGGTTGGCCCAGGACGTCTTTACGCTGACAGGGGAATTGAGTTCCTTTTCGCGTGCGCGGGAGAGAGACCAGCGGATGACCAAAAGTGATAAGGTGACAAAAGCAGATCGAGGAGAAAGATTGTTTTCATGAAGGGAGTGTAAGATAAGAAAAGCTACGGACGACCTTCCGCGATTAAGTCAAAGAGAAGAATAAAATGTTTTAAGAGATATAAAACATTGTATGAATATTTGGGCGTCCTACTTATTACCTATTTTTATTATCGTCAACTACGTAGCACTGATCATCGTTATTTACAACGTTAACCTGGATAGAAGAAACAAACCTAGTTAACAGCAAGAAGCGATGGGAGAAATCGCTTCCTGTCACGACAAAACCATTCTGGCTGGCGTATGAGTCAAATGGATAATGAAGTAGAAAAAATGCCGACGTAGTTCAGTTAAGAAAGCGCCGCCCTGGTGGCGTAGTTGTCTAAGCGCTGGCTTCTGACCATTTGTCCAAGATGGGTCTGGGTTCGGATCCAGTAAGGCATAGGTGTTGGGGTTTTTTTCTTCTTACGGCACTGGCTCTCTCCCTTCCTGGAACCAGTGATTCTAACTTACGGATGGGAGATTGCTTATAGTCCATCGAATTGCTCCCGTGATCGTTAAAACTGTAAACAAAATTTTAAAAAAAATGGGAGAACAGCCGCTCCGGTGTAGGAAAATGTGGGTTCTAATCCCATTGTAGGCAAAAGAAAGGTTATATCTATCGTGTAACTACTAAACATGCTTTAATCATTTTCAAAGCAATTACTCCAAGTATTTCTGGAAAAAAATTGAATCCTGGTAAATTCGAGTAATTCTACTATGAAAAACTCTTGAACAGACACATGTAAATATGAATTAAGAGGTACAGAGGACAAAAAGTTGTTTCCAACTCTTTCCACACTAGAAAAAAGGTGAAAGTGCAGAGTCGAGTCTGTTTTAAAATATCGGAATATTTCAACAAATGCTAGTGGAAATTTTTGGAGAACGGAAGGCAGAACGAGAAGAGGATAACGTAATAGAGGGCAGCCAGCCGAGGAGGCGGCGGACACAGTAGTGATGACAATAGGTCCTTGTTTGTGTTCGCCCCAGGGGTTCGCGAAAGTTCCTGTTGAGATGTTAAAGAGTAAGGAGGGCAAAGGCGGCAGAAAAGGAGGGCTTTGTTGGCGTACCCTTTCAGCCCCGGGGAAAGTGTTCATTCGGAATCGATCCCCTCTCCTCGAAATCCAATCATGGCAGCATGTGTCGTTTATTGCTGTGTTCCCACCTCTATCCTCCTCTTCCTCCTCCAGACCAGTCCAGTGTGACACGCGGAGCGGAATGGCCACGATCTCTTCCACGAAGACGAGAAACGCACCTAATTATCGTGCGAAAGTCTGGTACAACTCCTCACTGGCGTACAACAGAACCCGTTTCACTATGAATACCTAGAACGAAGTAATGGTTACCCATTGAAACAACCGCCTTTGCACTTCTTCGCACACTCACATACGTCTGTAGACTGACAGGCGATTTGCCGGAAGTTAATGGAAACTGTAAACCTTTTTGCAGAAAAATATACACTTCTGCAGCCAGCAATGACTTTCGAAGAACCGGCATCATAAATAAAATATTCTCAGCAAATGATGATGAACTCTGGAAAATCTGTCGGAGGTAATCACGTGCGTTAGTCAAACCCCAACCTTCTTCGTTTTTAAGAAAGTAAGCATGTGATTCTCATTTCGAATTTTACTGGGTGAAAGATATTTAGAAAAAGTGGCCACACACATTTTAGGGGTGTTACTAAAACTTTACTTTCTTGGCAAATTTTCCGTACGTCCACTTCTCCAGCCCAAAGGAGACGATATTTCTGTGCAAATTTCCTGGGAGGAACAAATATTACTGTCACTCATAAAATCAGAATTGAAATGAAAACTCCATCGAAAGAAAGAAGTTGCCCTTATAGCAATGGAATAGTTGCTTTGTTTAACAGCATAGGAACGCCGTATAAAAATCGCTCTTTCATTTATATAGGGATCTTTCATTTATATAGGGCTATAAAACTAAAGAGTATAAGAGAGCACTTATCACCAGCGACAGATTTATAGTCAATACTGTTGAGATGAGAAGGAAAAGGAATTGCTTTACCGTTACAGAAAATTTTGTGCACCATTTGGTTCTGGTACATCAGCCGCTTAAAAGTTTAATGTGAAAACAGATTTATAGTCAATACTGTTGAGATGAGAAGGAAACGGAATCACCAGCTACCGACTAGTCTCCCTGAGGCAGCATGGCTAGAAATCCAGTAAACTCGGACTTGAAAACTGGTCTCAACTTACAAGGAGACCTGAAAATCTAGCGTGTCAACTTAAAAAGAGAAGGATGATCACCATTTTCTGCAGAGAAGAGAGACTGGAAAACACTCAAGGATTCCAAATAAACCATAGTATGCCGATGAGGTCTCCACTGGACGTGGGAAAGTGCAAGTTACACAGCATACAGCTTAGCTGAAAACGCTGTGGGCTCAGGAATATGCTCGACAGAAACATCCATACGTACAGCAGAGGATCACACAACTCCAACCATCTTCGAACCATCCGTAGAGATCAGGAAGAAGTTCGGATACGTACAGCAGAGGATCTCACAGCTCCGACCATCTTCGAACCATCCGTAGAGATCAGGAAGAAGTTCGGCTACGTACAGCAGTTGATCTTGCGACTTCAACCATCTTCGAACCATTCCTAGAGATCAGGAAGAATTTCAGATGGAGAATCCGTACTAACATAGACTTGTTGGTACACCGACACAGGGTTAGAGAGTTTAGGGTGTGAAGTATAAGATGTGTCATGTACCTTTGATACGCTCCAAAATGGTAATATGATTGATATGCTCGCGACTAGTATCAACGTGGTCACCAAGAGGGTACAAAATAGATATGATCTCATTTGTCAAAAATGAGTCAAGTCTGCATCCTGCCGCGAAAGACTTCGAAGTCCAAACACTGAAACACACGAGGGCCGTTTCTCAACAGGCGAACGGCTGAGAATTGAAACTGCTTCGAATAAGGGATGCTCCGGAAGAGATAACAATTTCAAATAGAACGGAAGCGACAGATGAAGAAGCCGCAAGTTTAGTGGTGGTTCGTTGGTTTCCACATACAGGCTAGGTATTGGGGTATACGGAAAGCTCCAGTACACAAACTTCAGTCTTGATGATGAATAGTGTCCACGGGCTGGAACACTGATTGACTCACCGTGCCATACACCACACAACCACAGTCTATTTTTTACTGAATCATGGAATGATAAATACGGATTAATGTCACTCTGTCTGCCACCAAGATGATCTTCGGAAAGGAATTCTTAATCCGTCGCATGTGCGCATGGAACATGAGCACGCAGTCGACGGTAAGACCTAGAAATCTTATCTCCGGCAAAACTGGTACTGCTGTGGACTCCAAAAGCAACTCTGGTTCATGGAGGCCACAAACTCTTTGGTACGGATGTGGAATCCGAAAGTAACTCAGATTCATGAAAGCCACTGGCGGAAATGAAGACATGCTATCTTTCCTAGAAAGTCATGTGGATTACCATGATGACACACACTATCGTAAGCTTTCTCAATTTAAAAAAAGTCGGATAACAGGGGCTTTCGTCATATAAACGCTTCATGCACGGATGTATTGAAAGCTAAGCAGATGGTCATGAGTTGATCGATTTCGAAGGAAGTCATTGTGTGACGAAGAAAGGATATGCAGCTATCCAAATAATCGACTAAGGGCGCATTAACTCATTTCAGAACCTTGCATAGAGAGCTAGTGAGCGTAATAAGATGATAACTGGAGGGAAGCTTGGGATGTTTGCCAGGCTTTGAGGAAAGTAGAACAAAAACCTTCCGCTAGGAATCCGAGAAACTACGCTCCAACCAAATCCTGTAGAACAGGAAAAGAAAATTCTGAGAAGACTACAACAGAGACCGTAGCATATCATAATGGATGCCATCAGGTTCTACGGCGTGCCGCCGATCTGGTGTAAGCACAGCCTCAGTTCAAAACTCTATGAACGGGCAGTTACAGGAAATGCGGGTGGTGTCACGACAATTCGTCGCGTGCGTCAATTCGTCGACTACGTCAATTCGTCGCCTGCGTCAATTCGTCGCGCGTCAATTCGTCGACTACGACAATTCGTCGCGCGTCAATTCGTCGCGCGTCAATTCGTCGACCACGACGATTCGTCGCGCGTCAATTCGTCGCGGACAAATTCGTCGACTACGTCAATTCGTCGCGTTTACAGATTTTGGTTACATACAAAAAACGAATTCAGGAAAACGTACGATTTCGAACGTCTTGCTCCCTGATCAAATTTATAAAATTTGGACACGCAGACAGGATAGGAATATTACGTTTTTCTTTGGCACTAAAAATATTAGACGGTAAACGGTTTTTGGAACGGGGCAGGGCCCGGTTGGTCAGAGCCCCCCATATACAAAATGTTCGTAAAATCTACAGTTTACAATTCAAAACCACCAAATCTGGTATACTATCTCGTGGAATTCTAACTTAGACTGTAGACGGTTTTGGGAAGCGGTTGGAGAGGGAGGGAGGTTAGCCCCCTTCCCTACAGAATTGCCGTAAAATATAGTTTTCAATTTAGAACTACCAAATTTGGTATATTATCTCATAGCGCTCTAACTTAGACGGTAGACGGTTTTTGGAACGGGTCAGGGGCCCGGTTGGTCAGAGCCCCCCATACACAAAATATTCGTAAGATCTACATTTCAAAATTGCCTTTATTCTTCAGTAAAATAACATTTCTATGTACATGACAATAGAATTCTGCCAATAAATACAGCGGTATATACATCAGCTGGAAGGTTCCAGTGAAACGTAAAACAAAATATTGTTAAAATCATAAAAAAAATTATTTCGCCACGTAGGGCGAAGGAGAGGCAGACAATAAAGCACGAGCGATACAAACGAAAATGTTTACCTACAGTATTGTAGACAGGGCAAGACATGATTCTATACTATGCACAAATTCCAATTAAGCATTACTACCATACTAAAGATTAAACATTAGGTACTAATTCACAGAAATGCATCAGTGATGCTACATTCAAAATTTACAACATATGTACAGAAGTATTCAGTGACAAGGGGAAATAACGCTAAATGTACTCAGAAGGCATCTTGTTACATTATATTATACACACAGTGACTAAGATTTTAAAAAAAAAAATATTCAACATAATGAAGGGGACATTGCGTGGGCAGTAAACTGTGCAGAAGGAAGAATTATATACAACAACATAAAACCCAACATTATCGAAGAGAACATGGGAAACATGGTGAGCTATCTTCAATGGCACATTAAAACAGAAAAATCACAAATAGCGAAGCACCAAAATTAATACGTAAAAACATGATTTGTTACAGTGAACGTGGGCGACAACAAAAATCCTACGTTTTCAATTCAGAACCACCAAATCAGGTATCCTATCTCATAGTACTCTAATTTAGACGGTTGTCGGTTTTTGGAACGGGTCAAGGCCCGGGGAGTCCGAGCCCCCCCCTCCCCCCATACATACAAAATTTTCGTAAAATCTAGTTTTCATTTCAGAACCATCAAATTTGGTATCATGAAACTCTAACTTAGACGCTAGACGGTTTTTGGAAGGGGTTGGAGCCCGCGGGGTCGGACCCCCCCCCTCTCATAAAAAATTTCGTAAAATCTACAGTTTTCATCTTAGAACCACCAAATTTGGTATACTATCTTATGGTACTCTAACTTAGTCGGTAGACCGTTTTCGGAACGGGTCAAGGCCCGGGGGTCAGAGCCCCCACATACAAAATTTTCTTAAAAACTACAGTTTTCAATTCAGAACCACCTAATCTGGTATACTATCTCATGGTACTCTAACTTAGACGCTAGACGGTTTTTGGAAGGGGTTGGAGCCCCGGGGGTCAGACCCCCCCCGAATAAAAACTTTTTCCTAAAATCTACAGTTTTCAATTTAGAACCACCAAATTTGGTATACTATCTCATGGTACTCTAACTTAGACGCTAGACGGTTTTGGGAAGGGGTTGGAGCCCGGGGGTCAGACCCCCCGAATAAAAACTTTTTCCTAAAATCTACATTTCAAAATTGCCTTTATTCTTCTGTAAAATAACATTTCTATGTACATGACAATGGAATTCTGCCAATAAATACAGCGGTATATACATCAGCTGGAAAGTTCCAGTGAAACGTAAAACAAAATATTGTTAAAATCATAAAAAAAACTTATTTCGCCACGTAGGGCGAAGGAGAGGCAGACAATAAAGCACGAGCGATACAAACGAAAATGTTTACCTACAGTATTGTAGACAGGGCAAGACATGATTCTATACTATGCACAAATTCCAATTAAGCATCACTACCATACTAAAGATTAAACATTAGGTACTAATTCACAGAAATGCAACAGTGATGCCACATTCAAAATTTACAACATATGTACAGAAGTATTCAGTGACAAGGGGAAATAACGCTAAATGTACTCAGAAGGGCGTCTTGTTACATTAAATTATACACACAGTGACTAAAATTTTAAAAAAATATTCAACAAAATGAAGGGGACATTGCGTGGGCAGTAAACTGTGCAGAAGGATGAATTATATACAACAACATAAAACCCAACATTATCGAAGAGAACATGGGAAACATGGTGAGCTATCTTCAATGGCACATTAAGACAGAAAAATCACAAATAGCGAAGCACCAAAATTAATACGTAAAAACATGATTTGTTACAGTGAACGTGGGCGACAACAAAAATCCCACTTATAGGTTGAGATGTAACTGCAAATTGTGGATATGGAACCACCCAGCCGATTGGGCCCAAGTGGATTGAAAAACGCTATCGGTGTTTGTTGAGGCAGCACGAGAGTGCTCCATTTGGAGGCGAGTGGTTAACCGTGCTAGGAAGCGTCTCCAGTTTTCAATTTAGAACCACCAAATTTGGTATACTAACTCATGGTACTCTAACTTAGACACTAGACGGTTTTTGAAAGGGGTTGGAGCCCGCGGGGTCGGGCCCCCCCCCTCATAAAAATTTCGTAAAATCTACAGTTTTCATCTTATAACCACCAAATTTGGTATACTATCTTATGGTACTCTAACTTAGTCGGTAGACCGTTTTCGGAACGGGTCAAGGCCCGGGGGTCAGAGCCCCCCACATACAAAATTTTCTTAAAAACTACAGTTTTCAATTCAGAACCACCTAATCTGGTATACTATCTCATGGTACTCTAACTTAGACGCTAGACGGTTTTTGGAAGGGGTTGGAGCCCCGGGGGTCAGACCCCTCCCCGAATAAAAACTTTTTCCTAAAATCTACAGTTTTCAATTTAGAACCACCAAATTTGGTATACTATCTCATGGTACTCTAACTTAGACGCTAGACGGTTTTTGGAAGGGGTTGGAGCCCGGGGGTCAGACCCCCCGAATAAAAACTTTTTCCTAAAATCTACAGTTTTCAATTTAGAACCACCAAATTTGGTATACTATCTCATGGTACTCTAACTTAGCCACTAGACGGTTTTTGAAAGGGGTTGGAGCCCGCGGGGTCGGGCCCCCCCCCTCATAAAAATTTCGTAAAATCTACAGTTTTCATCTTAGAACCACCAAATTTGGTATACTATCTTATGGTACTCTAACTTCGACGGCAGACAGTTTTTGGAACGGGTCAAGGCTCGGGGGTCAGAGCCCCCACATACAAAATTTTCGTAAAATCTAGTTTTCATTTCAGAACCATCAAATTTGGTATCACGAAACTCTAAATTAGACGCTAGACGGTTTTTGGAAGGGGTTGGAGCCCGGGAGTAAGAGCCCCCCCCATAAAATGTCGCGTAAAATCTACAGTTTTCAATTTAGAACCATCAAATTTGGCATACTCTCTCATGGTACTCTAACTTAGACGGTAGACGGTTTTTGGAACGGGTCGGGCACAGGGTCAGAGTCCCCCCGCCCATAAATTTTTTTCGTAAAAACTAAAGTTTTCAATTTAGAGCTACCAAATTGGGTATACTATATAATGGTGTTCTAAATTAAACGGTAGACGGTTTTCAGAACGGGTCGGGGCAAGGGTGGTTACCCCCCGTTACACACAAACTTTCGTAAAATCTATAGTTTTCAATTTAGAACCACCAAATTTGGTATACCATATCATGGTACTCTAACTTAGACCGTAGACCATTTTCGGAACGGGTCGGGGCCCGGGGGTTAGATCGTTCCCCGTATACAAAATTTTCGTAAAATCTACAGTTTTCAATTTGGAACAACCAAATTTGGTATACTATCTAATGGTACTCTAACTTAGATGGTAGACGGTTTTGGGAACGGGTCAGGAACGGGGTCAGAGCCCTCCCCATAAAATTTTTTCGTAAAATCTACAGTTTTCAATTTAAAACCACCAAATTTGGTATACTATGTCATGGTACTCTAACTGAGAATGCAGGCGGTTTTTGGAAACGGTTGGAGCCAGGGGTTCAGAGCCCCCCCCATGCCAATTTTTGTAAAACCTACAGTTTCGAATTTAGAATGACCAAATTTAGTACACTACCTCATTGTATTGTAACTTAGACCGCAGACGGAAAGGGTCGGTGCCCGGTGTGAAGGGGGCCCATTCAAAATTTTCGTAAAAATTACAATTTTTACTCTTAAGAACTGCATCCCAATACAGCATTCCATCACCCCACCTACGGTCTAGGTTAGAGGCCGTAGATAACAATAAAGTGAAAAAATATCCGGTTCATGATGTTTTAAAAACACAAATTAATAAACGTTAGCTTTCACCACCAACGGTTGCCTTATCAGGCAGAAATACAATGTACTATAAATAATGTAAATTCTTTTTTGCTTCGTATAATTAAATTAACTAAATCAAAATATTTAAAATAAGTTTCCTGGAAATTTACGGAAATAGCTTTTTCATTCATTAACTTTCACCCGCTGAACTTGGTGATTTTAAAAATAGTAATATTTACCTGGGAAATACCGGGTACCCCTGCTAGTAAGAACTAAAGATAATGTTACACTTTTAGTCAGGTACAAAACAATAATTAGAAAACCCTAGGACTGGGCCTGTTTAACAATTTTCAGTGTGCCGTGCTAATTTTCATAATGTTTTCATAGAAGTCCAAGATTTTTGCAATGCGCTTTTCTGAGGTTGGAACTATTAAGCAGACCCTAGGCCTAGAGATTTTTGATAGTTTTCAGTCCTCCGAGCTGATATTTATGTAGTTTTCATAGAAAATAAAATGAATTCTGTTTAAATGTTACTCGAGCACAAAGCATTAATAGATACGCCCGAGACCTAGGCATATGCATTTACAGTAATTTTTATAATGCTGTGATTATATGAGGTTTGCATGACAAATCAATTTAAGAGTGTTACGCTTATCAAAAATTATTTAAAAGGCCTAGGCCTAGCTGCCAATAATTAGCATTTGGTGCCTAAGTGAAAGCGCAACATTATTAACTTGATTTGTTATGCAAACCTTATAAATACGACCACAGCGATTAAAAGTTAATAAAGAGTCCTTGTAAGTAATATTTTTTGACCGAGTGCAAGTACAATTTACGAAATGTCAACAGGTCAAAATATCTAAAGTAACAATGAAATTTGGAATATTTCTTTTTTCTTTCTTTTTATTTCAGTTTTGACACTTGTATTAAGTTTTAAAAACATATATTTCTCCTATCGTATACCTTCATTGTGCTTTCAACAGAATTTCTTACCATGTTTTGGGTATTTTGTTTCGTGTGGTTGCAGTTTTTGTAATGTTTTGGGCATTTCATTTTGTGAAATCAATTTTACTAGAATATGCAGATTCTGTAGTTCAGTGGTTTGAGGAAAATTATGTTCTTGGAAAATTTTGTGGAAGCAGAAGTAACAATCCAAGCAGAAGCCCTCCGCTGTTCCCGCCAACAATTTGGTCAGTTAGTGAAAACAATTTATTTGGCTTTCCCAGAACACAAAACGAACTTGAAAGATTAGACAGACGCTGGAATACAATTCTGGGAGAGAAAAAACTGTGACTGTACGAAATAATCAGTGAAATTGCGAAAGAGCAGAGAACAACTATGGCTAAAATCGAAAGAGTGATAGCACAGATTCCAACAAATCCACCCAGAAGAGAAACGCTGGCAAGATAAAAAGGAATTCGAACTTCTTTGGTGCACAGAGACAATGTTAACATGCTGGACATTTTAAGAGGAATTTCATATAATTCTACCCTTTACTAAAATGTGCTGGTATTTCTCACTAATTGAATTATACCTTTTACTAACTTGTATTTGAATTTTTCAAGAATGTAATTCCGCCGAAGATGCAAGAATGTAAAACCAAAGAAAAATTAAAAAAGACAAAATTTTCAAAATAGCATGTCAAAAACATAAAATGTCAAAAAGTAATCCAAAATGTGAGACATATAAAAATTCAAAATGCAATCCAAAATGTGAAACAAATAAAAATTCAAAATGCAATCACAAGTCACAAGCATTACAAAAATGCGAAACGCTATGTAACAAGTACAACACAAAATTAAAACAAATGCCAAAAAAAAAATGCATACGCTTAGTAAAATGTACAAAATAAAATAAATGCCATATTCACAAGGATTTCATGACGAGTCATGTTAAAAATGAACTTTTATTTAGACTTCAAATAATAATTACTAGCCTATACACCTTTTTAAGTCTTTAATAAGTGCAACATCATTAACCTGACTTGTCATCAAACATTATCAATATGACCATAGCATACAATCACTTAAAAGACTTGTTAATGGATGAATTGAGGAATCACCAAGTTCAGCAGGTGAAAGTTAATGGCTGTTTATAGTTTTGTACTCGAGTAAATGCGCAACACAGTAAACTTGACTTTCTCTGAAAATTTTATGTATATGAGCACGGTTCATTGAAAACTGATAAAAAGGCTTAAGGCCTGTTTATTAATTTTTGTGCCTCAGTCAAAACGCAGTACCATAACCTTGGCATGTTATCGAAACCTTATGAATACGTCGGACTAAAAATTCCTAAAAAAGTTTACGCCTAAGGTCTTGTAACTAAAGTTTTGTGACAGGGTAAAACTGCAACATTAATAACTTGACATGTTATGTTAACGTTGTGAATATGAGCACGGCGGATTAAAGATTTCAACAAATAGCCTTCGGGATTAATGTGTTGTAGCTGAGTAAAAATGTAACATTATCTTGATTTTCTCTATAAACCAAACTACGTGCTGAAATGGCCCAACTATATATACGTATACTTCAACCATATACCGAAGCGCTGACAAGGTGAAAACAAAAGTGCAATTTTGTACGGTCCCCTAACATTTTATGGCCAGCCTACATGGAAGTGGACACCTTGATATCAAAAACATACTTTTTGTACGGTCCACAACAAATAGCAATGGACACGTCGCAATCTTTGGGGGGGGGGTTAACGACCACCGTGATCAATTCAGTGGGCTATAAGCAGTCGGACATTCCCAATTTTGGGCCACTGGTTCCTGGGAAGGGGGACAGCCAGTGCCAGAAGTCAAGCACAACGTCCATGATTCACCGGGATTTGAACCAGGATCCTTCTCGACAAGTGGTCAGAAGCCAGCGCCTAGATCACTCCGCCGCCGTAGCGGCACGCGTTGAAATGTATTTTTCATACGGCCCCAAACGCTCTTATGGACATACTAGATTGAACTGGACGCAAATAAATCATTAATATAATTTGTACTAGCAGGGATACCAGTTATTTGCCAGGTAAATATTACTATTTGTGGAATCACCAAGTTCAGCGGGTGAAAGTTAATGAATGTAAAAGATATTCCTGCAATTTTCCAGTAAACTTATTTTAAATTTTTTGATTTAGTTAATTTAATTTTGCGAAACAAAAAAGAAAGAAAAAGGAATGGGAATACTTACCTTCTAGGAGACATCTATAGAACTGCCGTACACCTGGCGTGTGCTTCTGTGAATCCCGCGACACAGAAATGCAATGTACCTATGTGATGTCGCATGCATACGACTTCACATTGGCATTGATCATCAAAGGAATGGGAATACTTACCTTCTAGGAGACATCTATAGAACTGCCGTACATCTGGCGTGTGCTTCTGTGAATCCCGCGACGCAGAAATGCAATGTACCTATGTGATGTCGCATGCATACGACTTCACATTGGCATTGATCATCTTTTTCTTTCTGATAAGCCGTTCGTTGGTAGTGAAAGCTAAACTATATAGATTTGTGTTTTTAATACACCATTAAACGCATATTTTTGCAAATTATTGTTATCTACAGTCCCTAACTTAGACCGTAGGTTGGTTAGTTGGTTGGTTGGTTGATGGTTTATGGTGCAAGGCCCTCAAAGGGCCAAAGAGCGCCTTAGAACGTAAATAGGGTATTCTTAAGAGTAAAAAACGGAACTTTTTACGAAAATTTTGCATGGGGCTACCTTGACCCGGGCCCCAACCCCTTCCATAAACCGTCTACCGTCTAAGTTAGATAACCATAAGTAGTATACCAAATCTGGTTGTCCTAAATTGAAAACTGTAGATTTTACGAAATTTTTATGAGGAGGGGAGGGGCTCTCACCCCGGGGTTCCAGCCCCTTCCAAAAACCGTCTAGCGTCTAAGTTAGAGTACCATGAGATAGTATGCCAAATTTGGTGGTTCTAAATTGAAAACTGTAGATTTTACGAAAAACTGTTTATTCGGGGGGGTCTGACCCCCGGGCTTCAACCCCTTCCAAAAACCGTCTAGCGTCTAAGTTAGAGTACCATGAGATAGTATACCAGATTAGGTGGTTCTGAATTGAAAACTGTAGTTTTTAAGAAAATTTTGTATGTGGGGGGGCTTTCACCCCCGGGCCTTGACCCGTTCCAAAAACGGTCTGCTGTCTAAGTTAGAGTACCATAAGATAGTATACCAAATTTGGTGGTTCTAAGATGAAAACTGTCGATTTTACGAAATTTTTTATGAGGGGGGGGGGGCTCCGACCCCGCGGGCTCCAACCCCTTCCAAAAACAGTCTAGCGTCTAAGTTAGAGTACCATGAGATAGTATACCAAACTTGGTGGTTCTAAATTGAAAACTGTAGATTTTGCGAATTTTTATGAGGGGGGCCCTTACCCCCGGGCTGTAACCCCTTCAAAAAATCGTCGAGCGTCTAAGTTAGAGTACCATGCGATAGTATGCCAGATTTAATGGTTCTGAATTGAGAACTGCAGTTTTTAAGAAAATTTTGTATGTGGGGGCTCTGACCCCCGGGCCTTGATCCGTTCCAAAAACGGTCTACTGTCTAAGTTAGAGTACCATGAGATAGTATACCAAAGTTGGTGGTTCTAAATTGAAAACTGTAGATTTTACGAAAAAGTTTTTTTCGGGGGACGGGTCTGACCCCCGGGCTCCAACCCCTTTCAAAAACCGTCTAGCGTCTAAGTTAGAGTACCATGAGATAGTATACCAAATTTGGTGGTTCTAAATTGAAAACTGTAGATTTTAGGAAAGAGTTTTTATTCGGGGGGTCTGACCCCCGGGCTCCAACCCCTTCCAAAAACCGTCTAGCGTCTAAGTTAGAGTACCATGAGATAGTATACCAGATTAGGTGGTTCTGAATTGAAAACTGTAGTTTTTAAGAAAATTTTGTATGTGGGGGGCTCTGACCCCCGGGCCTTGACCCGTTCCAAAAACGGTCTGCCGAGTAAGTTAGAGTACCATAAGATAGTATACCAAATTTGGTGGTTCTAAGATGAAAACTGTAGATTTTACGAAATTTTTTATGAGAGGGGGGTCCGACCCCCGGGCTCCAACCCCTTCCAAAACCGCCTAGCGTCTAAGTTAGAGTTTCATGATACCAAATTTGATGGTTCTGAAATGAAAACTAGATTTTACGAAAATTTTGTATGTATGGGGGGAGGGGGGGGGCTCTGACTCCCCGGGCCTTGACCCGTTCCAAAAACCGACAACCGTCTAAGTTAGAGTACTATGAGATAGGATACCTGATTTGGTGGTTCTGAATTGAAAACTGTAGTGTCGGGGGCACTGACCAACCGGGCCCCTGACCCTTTCCAAAAACCGTCTAAGTTAGAGTACCCTGAGATAAGATACCAAATTTGGTAGTTCTAAATTGAAAACTATATCTTACGGCAATTCTGTAGGGGGGCTGTAACCCCCCCCCCTCCTCTCTGCAACCGCTTCCCAAAACCGTCTACAGTCTAAGTTAGAATACCACGAGATATTATACCAGATTTGGTGGTTCTGAATTGAAAACTGTAAAGTTCACTGTCTATGCTTTCCATCTTCAACAACGCTTCCCCGCTCTTATTCCACCTCCTCAGGAGGCAAGTGCTATCATTCGGAGACGCTTCCTAGCACGGTTAACCACTCGCCTCCAAATGGAGCACTCTCGTGCTGCCTCAACAAACACCGATAGCGTTTTTCAATCCACTTGGGCCCAATCGGCTGGGTGGTTCCATATCCACAATTTGCAGTTACATCTCAACCTATAAGTGGGATTTTTGTTGTCGCCCACGTTCACTGTAACAAATCATGTTTTTACGTATTAATTTTGGTGCTTCGCTATTTGTGATTTTTCTGTTTTAATGTGCCATTGAAGATAGCTCAATATGTTTCCCATGTTCTCTTCGATAATGTTGGGTTTTATGTTGTTGTATATAATTCTTCCTTCTGCACAGTTTACTGCCCACGCAATGTCCCCTTCATTATGTTGAATATTTTTTTTAAATATTAGTCACTGTGTGTATAATTTAATGCAACAAGATGCCCTTCTGAGTACATTTAGCGTTATTTCCCCTTGTCACTGAATACTTCTGTACATATGTTGTAAATTTTGAATGTAGCATCACTGTTGCATTTCTGTGAATTAGTACCTAATGTTTAATCTTTAGTATGGTAGTAATGCTTAATTGGAATTTGTGCATAGTATAGAATCATGTCTTGCCCTGTCTACAATACTGTAGGTAAACATTTTCGTTTGTATCGCTCGTGCTTTATTGTCTGCCTCTCCTTCGCCCTACGTGGCGAAATATTTTTTTATGATTTTAACAATATTTTGTTTTACGTTTCACTGGAACTTTCCAGCTGATGTATATACCGCTGTATTTATTGGCAGAATTCCATTGTCATGTACATAGAAATGTTATTTTACTGAAGAATAAAGGCAATTTTGAAATGTAGATCTTCTGAGTACATTTAGCGTTATTTCCCCTTGTCACTGAATACTTCTGTACATATGTTGTAAATTTTGAATGTAGCATCACTGATGCATTTCTGTGAATTAGTACCTAATGTTTAATCTTTAGTATGGTAGTAATGCTTAATTGGAATTTGTGCATAGTATAGAATCATGTCTTGCCCTGTCTACAATACTGTAGGTAAACATTTTCGTTTGTATCGCTCGTGCTTTATTGTCTGCCTCTCCTTCGCCCTACGTGGCGAAATAATTTTTTTTTTTATGATTTTAACAATATTTTGTTTTACGTTTCACTGGAACCTTCCAGCTGATGTATATACCGCTGTATTTATTGGCAGAATTCCATTGTCATGTACATAGAAATGTTATTTTACTGAAGAATAAAGGCAATTTTGAAATGTAGATTTTACGAAAATTTTGTATATGGGGGGCTCTGACCAACCGGGCCCCTGACCCGTTCCAAAAACCGTTTACCGTCTAATATTTTTAGTGCCAAAGAAAAACGTAATATTCCTATCCTGTCTGCGTGTCCGAACTTTATAAATTTGATCAGGGAGCAAGACGTTCGAAATCGTACGTTTTCCTGAATTCGTTTTGTATGTAACCAAAATCTGTAAACGCGACGAATTGACGTAGTCGACGAATTGACGTAGTCGACGAATTTGTCCGCGACGAATTGACGCAGTCGACGAATTGACGCGCGACGAATTAACGCGCGACGAATTGACGCAGTCGACGAATTGACGCGCGACGAATTGACGTAGGCGACGAATTGACGCGCGACGAATCGTCGCAGTCGACGAATTGACGCAGTCGACGAATTGACGCACGCGACGAATTGACGTAGAACCAATGCGGGTACAGGGGCGAAAAGAGATTATCTGCTGTTTAACCTGCGCTTTCATGCGACGAAATGAGGGCGTATACGCCCTTTTGCTGGAAACAGTTTTAAAAGTAGTACCTTGACAATCTACAATATCCGTGACATCAACATTCGTGAGTCTGCCACCCTGTAATATGGGGATCTGCAGTTTCCTAGGATCTTGCGAATCTTGTCCCAAATTATGGAATTGGTGCGCGTCCGTATTAATGACACGTACCGAACTCGAGATTCCTTCTTGCTTCGTCGGCGTGTGGGCCAAGAATAGGACTTGGAACTTTGTTGAAGTTTTTACAGGTTCTCCAGAGCATCTATCGGAAATTAACGTACTACAACCGGACACAAATCGAACCTAGCTATTCATCTAGATCAGGGCTTCTGTACATGTGGTACATGGGCACTTTCGCGTTTCGCAGAAGGTATACAGGCAGTCTCTGCAATTGAAATCTGCATGAGCCCATCGCGAGGGCCGGGTCGGGCTATTTTTTTCTCATCAGTTAAGTAAGAAATTCCGGCTGTTCCCGGAAGGTTTCGCATTTTATTCCTGGATTAAAGAAAAAGCGTTCAGACTCGTGAAACGAAAACTGACTGTTAAATAATAACATGGTGAATGGAGATCAGCCTTATAAAACGCCTTACGAAGTGATTGCAACTAAATACATGGAAGTACGTCCGCCATCGGATGATTTGGTTAATTACAACTGAATTGATAAACCGGGCTGTAAGGTAAGAGTGTGAAATGGACCTGTTTATTTCTTTAAAGGTTGAAATCAAATTACGTTTTTCACTTCTTAGGCTTTAATTTCCTTTAATGGTATTACCGCGGCAGCAGTCGGAATGTGAGTAACTACCCTAAGCACAATTTTAGCACACGATGCAGTTACTTCATTGACTGTGGGATTTTCTTTTTGAAATTCATATTTTGAAGAAAACTCATTTATGACTACTTTTACCTAGATATGAGGCAGCAGTCAACTTGGCAGCTATAAAATGCGTAATATCATGTAAAATGAGATGATTACAGGGATTTGACATTAGTGAGGGTTTTTGGATGCCATGCAATCACACAACACCCAATTGTCGTTGCCAAGCGATGTTTATGTATTCCGAGTTAGCGAGCAAAATTCGTGCCTTTTTTTCTTTTCCGTGAAATGTTAACATGAAGAGACTTTTCAGTTTTACGAAACCAGATGACCGAGCTTCTGTCCGGCACGATTAGTTTTTGCAACAGAAGAGAGGAAGTCGAAAGTGTTTGCTTACGTACTTGGAGGATCGCGAATATATTGATTGTACTTTGTTATTTTGTGTGGAAGAGGGAATGCATTTACATTTATGACAGAAGTAGGGAGTCAAGACTAAACCTCATCTGTGGAAGAGATTACTACGGGAAATGGCTCGTCTCTCTGCGTTCCATTCCATTTACTACTGAGGTTGTTCAGCTCAACAGAACAGCTTCTTTGTTTCTTCAGAAAAAACCTTGCGTTATTTTTAATAATTGGAGGTGAACTCGTAATAAAATTCTGAATCTGGCATCGCCTAAACTGGAAAGTCGGCGCTGGGCCTCCTAAAATTCGGCTCCCGGCCTCGCCGAGCTTTCTTAATTAAGGCCTGTGCATACCAGAGATGGAAACGGGTCAGCGGGTCAACGGGTAGAGAATTTCTTACAGCCCAAACGGGTCGGGTCAAGGTGAATCGGTTTTATTTCCGTTTCATTTTTTGAAAAGAAAAAATAATATTTCAAAGAAAAATGCGTACTGTGGAATTGTGTGCTCGATAGTCGTGCCAGCGGAGTGAAAAATGATTTCTCATAGAAAAACATGGCAGTCTCTTTCTTAAAGCAACGAAGATTTCCACCTAACGGCAACACGATGCCGACGTTAGACTTACCGATACCATATCGTAAAACGATACTTCCTTTGCGTTTGTTTTCAGTGCGATTGTTCAGAGTAAGATACAGGCAAACGCCTCTGAGCTGCTTCTCTACTAATTCACTCTCACCACGCGTGTCACATTGTAAGACAGAGTTACTTTTCACATCGCATCTTTTACACTGAGCATTCAGAAGTTTTCGTTTGACGTGCTAACATCCCGTTCCATTGTATGCCGTATAGGAATTATTGCCTTATTTTTTAATACAAATGAATTTAATATTAAGGAGATTGAAAAAGGCGTCGAGGCCAACAAATACGTGCTTGTTGAAAACAAAAAGGGAGAGATTGAATGATGGAAGTTGTTTCGTCTTATTTAAGGAACCAGAATATGTTCCACTGCAATACCAATTTTCACGTGCTTGTGATGAGTTGAAAGTTTTTAAAATGTGAATGTATGATTTCGTGAGTGTTTCTTCCTTCTGAGAGACAATGATGAAATGAACAATCACATTTTGGAAACTTGCAACTCGTCAGAAGCTGGTTAAAATTGGTTTTGCTGTGAAACATATTCTGAAGCTTGATATGTTATCAAGAAGATAGCAAAAACTAAAATTAAACATACAAGTTACTTAATTAAAATTTTTTAACTATAGTGCCATCAAAATTAAGTGAAACAGCTTTAACATTATTGTGGAGGGACCTTTTGACTCTCGCAGATGTGTTTGAAAACATGTGTGAAACAGTTAGGTTATGTGAAGGACCACAGTTTCTACACTTTCTGTAAGTAAGAGAGTAAATTATACGTTCCCGTAATACATTTGCATGATTTCCATATAACCTATACGATACCCACTGTGGAGAGACATTTTGAACGCCCTATATGTGTATAGGTTGGGTTCGGGTCGTGTCCAATTACGTAACGTCCGGGTTTGGGTTGGGCCCGGGTCCAAATGTTTTTAGCTGTTTCCGACTCTGGTGAATACCTGTACTCTGCAGTACCAGAGGCAATCTCTATTCGATCTAACTAATGTCGATAATGACGATACAGCAAAGCATCACTTGTTAGACTTGTGAGCTGAGGAAATGCTTCAAAACCATTTCCAAACAGAGGATGTAGCGACTGCTCAGTGCTTAAAGGATGTCTTGCTACTATTGGGTAAGAGAATAAGTTTTTTCTGCCTAGGGTTACCTCGCGAGCAAGCTGTGTATTAATCTTTCAAAGCATAAAGCAGGGGGCAGCACCATGCAGTTAGCCAGATAGATCATCGTTGAAATGAAAACTGCAGATTTGGTAATTAATTTGGTGTGCAGCATTTGAGGTTTCAACAGGAGCTTTGATAAAGTGCACATTCGGGCAACTTAGCCTTCCATGGGGCACCTACTGTGTCACGCACCCCCCCCCCCCAGGCATAGTTAAGAGATACAAAACTAAAGTTCTCACGAAATTCCTTCATTCCTCGCTTGTCGGCGTTCGTGCGTGAACACAGATGAAAGTACAGTACACTAGCAGTTTTCTTGGCAAGCAACACGGACGACAGCATCGCGTACAGGGAAACGGACCGAGTTTTTGACACTACAATGCACCCTTAACATGCTTGAGAAAACTGCACAAGTTCTGGGCATTCCACAAAAACTTTTGATGAGAAAGGCACTTATGGTTTTACCGGACGCATCGTCGCTATCTCACTTCTGCCCTCCATTATCTTCATCCACAATGCGTCTTCCTCTTCTCGCCTGTTCTTAGTACATCAAAAATGACAGTAATTCATTCGTAGCAGCATAGGTTTGGTACTACGAATGAATTAGCTACATAATGAGCTGCGGCTCTGCTTTTTCTTTAATAAAAAACTTTCATTTCATTTCGTAAAGTTTAACTGCGTGAATACATTTTTTTGGCTCCGAAACCCTTATCAGCTGAGAGCATAATTTCCTTGCACTTTTTAATAATCTTATTGTGGAAATCTGTTTTAAAATTTTTATCCGTATATTTCTTCGATTTTGTTTTCCAAAGAGCTGTCTAAAAATTCAACTGCGAATTGGCGTGAAAAATTGTTGCACATCTGCGTGCTCCATAATACTTCCCAAATCAACAGCTTCTAAATCATTGAAAGTCTCTTGTTTCCAATTTCATTATACACGGTCGTATCAGAATAATCTGACCATCCCAGGAATCACACTGTACCCGCCCATGTGGGTCACAGAGTGCACGGGACAAGGTCGCCCACACGGAGATACAAGCGGCCGGCCAGGACACATGAGCCATAGTGCGTAAAGTGAGCACAATGGGCAGAAGTAGTGATTTGATGGACGTTCAAAAAGGAATGATCATTGGCTACCGTGCCAAGGGTGGAAGCATCTCAGAAACAATAGACTTCGTGGGCTGTTCGTGAGGTGCTGTAGTAAGGATGTGCCAAGAATAGACCGCTCGCACACCGAGTATCTACCGACATCATAACTGTGGAGTTCCTATGGTCATCAACCCAGAGGAGAACGTCGCCTCCGTCGACTAGTAAGAGCAATCAACGGGCAACACTGCACCAATTGACCACGCAAATGAATGCTGGAGTACCCAGGTACGTGTCCCAGGTAACAGTAGAGCGAACCCTGCTACGCATGAGTTTCTGGAGTCGACGCTGCGTCATGCATGAGTTTTTGGAGTTGACGGCTCCCATGTTAACCCAGGTCCATCAGCAACGACGCCTGCAGTTCTCATGGGACTACCGTCATTGGACAGTGGAAGAGTGGGAAAAGTTTGCTTTCTCCGACGAATCGATGTTTCTACTCCACAGAAGTGACGGACGGTGGCGGATATGACGTTAGACACACGAGAACCAACACCCGGACACACTTGTCGGTCAAGTACAGGCCGATGGTGGTAGTGCGCATGTCTGGGGGGGGGGGATGTTTTCCTGGCATGACTGGGACTACCACTGGATAGTCCTTGAACGCCAATGGCTGCCTGTCCATCCTCGCTAACCGCATGCATCACTTCATATTAGACGTTCACCCTGGTGGCGATGGTGTCTACCAACAGGGCAATGCGCCATGCCACATCGCTAAGAGGGTGACTGATTCCAGGAACACGACAACGATGTCTCCGTTCCCCTATGGCTGGCGAAATCGCTCGACTTCAATCCCATAGAGCACTTGTGGGACTATCTGGATCGACATGCCGACCCACAACCACGTCATCTCCGGGACGTCCGTGCTCTGCTGCAGTCCGAATGGGCACATGGGCCTCGGCAACATTCCAGGGCCTCATTGCCTCCATGCCACGCCGTCTCGTCGCTGTCATCCGGGTCAAGGGTGGTTATTATCATTATTAGGTAGGTGGCCATATTATTCTGATACGGCTGTGTATTACGCTCATGCGTAGTTCTGGTCTCCTCCTCTAAAACTGATTGACGTTCCTAAAACGCGACTACACTGCCAGTTTTCGTTCCGTACATGGAAGAAATCTGGTGAGGAAGTATTTTAAGCGATGGATTCCGACCATTCGTCCGAGTTCAAATTCCGGTGAAGCACGGGCGTTGTGTTTGCCTTATGGCGCTGGCTATCTCCTTTCCCTGGAACCAGTGACTCTAATTAGGGACGGGCGACTGCTTATAGCCCATTGAATTGCTGACGGTGGTCAAATCCCCAAAAGCACACACACAAAAAACGGGGAAGATATATTTGGAATTTACTGACACGACGATTACTTAAAATTCTGTCTGTTTTCCTGATCATAGTTTAAGTAGTGGAATACGCTATTAGTTTTTACGTTGTAGCGATAACTGCTAGAGAGAACGTGCGGTAAAGCTGCTAGTGCAATTTCACCTCAAGAGCTGCATAATTGAACGTCCCATCCTGTGTGACAAATTCAGCGTTCAGCAGTGAACATAGATAAGAGCTATATGTCTCGAACATTTAGTTTTCCATGGGACCATCCTATGCAACGATTTCGTGTTCGCGAGTGAACTTACGTAAGCTCTCACAAAATTTATCTTCCCATGAGGCCCTTCTTGTATGAGAAATCCACGTCCGTCAGTGAAAAAAGATGAGATCTGCTCCTTACGAAAATTTAATTTCACTGTACTATGAGATTTGGAAGAACATCTCGCCATTATTAATCTAATATTTTTTAACACTTTTCATTGCGCATATTATTCAGAAAAGTACGCCTCCAGTAAGCTACAGTCATATCGATCTATTTTGAAATATTTCCTGGTAAGCCTGACTCCATATTCAATTAAAACAAGAAATCATGCTGTCACAATTCACATCCGCTTGCATGTATAATAACTCGGTGTATGGAAAGTAACAAAATATAGCTGTTATTTCAGTTCCGCAGAAAGTAGAATGCTCTCAACTAAGCAACAGAGCAGCCTATCCGAAAGTAATTTTTCCCTTCCTTAGGAAATTTATCGCTTCCTGCAGTCCGCGTGAGTTTTCACTAAATAATTTACTGCGGAAAATACTTGGAAAATCGCTGGAGACAGCTTGAAGATCTCCTTTGAGTGAGCAGCTGTCTTGGCTGGCCCCGAGTCTTCTCCGATCTCCAGCAGCCGACGGCAAATCCTTCATTTTCTGGCGGTGCTCTCGACACTTGGTTCGGCAAGATCCATCCGGTCCCCCTTCGTTAAAAAGACCATTACATTTATTTGCTCCGGGAGCTGTGTCGCTTTCTATTTAACCACACAACCGCCCGACCCCCACCCCCACAGAACACCCCCCACCACCGAGCAACTTCAACCTCCCTTTCATTTGGTATTGGAGCAGGTGGCTGGGCTGCCATTGCGGAGCCTCTACCAAGGAGAGTGGGGTAGCTCGATGCCGGAGTGGAGGACAATTGCTCTACTGGGGAGATTTGATTGAATTGATTGACCCCCTTTGCCCTTCATTTTATCGCTGCCCTCCCCGTACAATCCCACGTTTACCTCACTTTGACCTGTAAGTTGTCAGCCTCCCCCGTATCCACCCCGAATCTGCCAAAACTAGGACTGCACGAACGAAGAAAAAATAAAAAACTAATTTTTTTTTCTTTTTTGTATTTTCTCCCGCAAATGCGGAGATATCGTCTGTTTTCTTTCTATTTTTTTCCCTCCTTTACTTTCTTTTTTTGGCACCGAGCCAAATGATGTCAGGAAGGAAAATAAAAGGTGCGGAGAGAGAGAGGGTCTGTAAATTGGAATCGCCTAATGAATATCAACAGCTACTAATTTTTTCTCTGCTCTTTCCCTCCCCTACTCTCTCACTCTCGCTCTTTTTCTTTTTTTCAATTGAATCTTCCTTTTAATCTCTTCAGCGACTGCGGTATTTTAAATTGCAGCCTCAAGTCCGATTTAAATCACACTCAAAGCAAAACATTATAACTGCGTAAATCTGCTTTTTTTCTTTTACATTAGATTGCATTGGATTCATTTTTGAGCCTCATAATTCTGTGTACATTTAGATATTCAGCGTGATAGCTATGCAACTATGACGACGTTTCATATTTTTGTCTTACCTCCTCATTGCTCTAAATCAGAGGAAAAGCGAGGGGAATTTTTATATCACAGACCGTTTTTCTTTTGACTGCAGACCTCAATATACAGTATATATATACATATACATGTGTGTGTGTGTGTGTGTGTGTGTGTGTGTGTTAGTAATCTTTTTAAAATTAATGATTAATCACATTCGCCGTTTATTTTTTACACAGGAATACAGAAAGCAGCAGCGGTACGCTTTTCATAACAATGCTTTCCTATATTTTGTAGTTAAAATATTGTTAGAGCATGATGTTTTTAAAATAGCAATAAGACCCTTGCGGGATTCTTTCTTTATTACACTGCTGGCCACCCAAAATGCAACACCAAAAAGGGCACGAGATAGCAAAGCCCAGACTTACTGGACACATAACAACAGATACAAAGATGAAACGATTGAGCTTACAGGCCTGTGCAACTTCCGGAACACGCAGACATCAATAGTTCGTGTGGCCCCCATGGCTGGTAATAACGGCCGCTACACGCAGTCGCATTGAACGAAAGAGGCTTTGTATGTGGGCTTGGGGTATGACGGTCCAGGCTGCTTCCACACGTTGCCACAGTTCATCTGGGGTAGCCGCGGGTGGTGCTTGCCGAGGCACTCGGTTGCCGATCAGCGACCAGACGTGTTCGATGGGCGACATATCAGGAGAAAAGGCGGGCCACGGCAGCAGTGAAACCTGGTGGGCGGTGAAGAATTGTTGCACGATGCGTGCCACGTACGGGCGCGCATTGTCCTGTTGAAATGTGGCCGCTGGCAGGTCCGGCAGGTAAGGGAGGACTACGGGCTCCAAAACGTCGGAGATGGTGCGGTGGCTGTTGAGTGTGCGATGCGTACCAGAGGGGTGCGGTGGCTGTTGAGTGTGCGATGCGTACCAGAGGGGTGCGGGTGTCATATCCAATTGCGCTCTAAACCATAACGCCAAGCGACGGACCGGTATGGCGATGCATAATGCAGGCGTCATACAGTCTGTCGCCGCGGTGCCGCCACACGCGAATCCGACCATCGTGGTGTTGCAGGCAGAAGCGCGATTCGTCGGAGAAGACAATGTCGTGCCATTCCCTAGTCCAGGTGCGGCGTTCAACGGCCCACTGCCGCCGCACTCGCCGGTGGTGTAACGTCAATGGTAATAGGAGCAATGGACGCAGTGTGACAAGTCCTCGTTCCTGCAGACGACGTCGAACGGTACGTGCTGAAACAGGTTGTTGCGCAACACACCCTAATTCCTGCGCTAACGTTCGTGATGTGGCGGTGCGTCCGTCCCTCCTGCACCCACTGAATCCATACTCGCTTCACTGTGGCTGGATGTCGTCCCACACGGGTGCCGATGTCTCGGTACGACAAATCGCTGTCGCGATAAGCCACTATTAGTCATCTGTCGAACTCCGAAACGTGCTGGAATAACTGCCGTATTCTGCGACGAGGCATCAGGAAGCTTCCCACGCACAGGTCCGGCAGAACAACACACTTCCACTACTTACACCCCGCCTTCTGTGCACCCTTCTTATAGTGCTTCTCGGTGGCGTGCCGGGCGCACATGATTTGCATGTGCCCTGCAATGCTAATCGTTTGCATGTCCTCTCGCGGGCGACGCATGCTGCAAATTTCTGGCCAATCGGATGCTTCCTTCTTGGTGTTGCATTCTGGGTGGCCAGCAGTGTAGATCATGAATATCGCACTATCCGAAGAAAATTCTCTATCTCAGCGTCAGCCAGTTGATTTCTTGTAGCGGATTTTATGTTCCTCATCAATGGAAAAAATGGGATCCAGGTAAACTCCCACACTGGAAAACTTCCACACTTTCTTCTGCTGCTAGGAAAACTCCTACTTGGCGGAAAACTTCCACACCTACTCATATAAGCAGATGTACACAAATTGAGTTTGATGTGGAGATCTTGTCAAAGTGTGGGAGTTTTCCTAGTGAAACAAAACACGATGTACGAGTTTTCTTAGCGGTGTAAACGCATATGTAAGATCATAACGACACAAGGTTTCTGTAGAAGCTTTCCGACTCACAAAAACTTGAGCTATGATTTTAAAATTTGGCATGTGATAACACTTCATTATGGTCTTACACAAGCATTTAAATCATTAGAAAAAATCATACATTTCGTTTTGTTCCCCTAAGAAAACTCCCACATTTTGACAATATCTCCAAATGAAAAGCAAAGCAATTTTTGTACATCCCCTTATACATTATGAGATGGTGTGTTTTTTGGTGTGGGAATTTACCGCCGTGTAGCAGTTTTCCAAATAGCAAAGGAAAGCATGGGAGTAAAAGCGTTTTCCCAAACTTAAGTATATATAGTGAAAAAAAATGCGATGTTCACGAGCTATAAAATTTGAGAGGGGGCGGAGTGAAACAGTATGAGCAACTCTAAGGTCTATAAGCAGTTGTCCGTCTCTAATTTAGGGCCACTTGTTTGAGGGAAAGGAGAGAACCAGCGCCGTAAGGCGAAAGCATTTCCCATGCTTTAACAGGGACACAAACCTCAGCTCATCTTAGACTACTAGCGAGAAACCAGAGCCTCTGTCCACTCAGCCACCGTGAAACGCTCTCCAGCTCAAACATAATTGTTTAACATTTTAGTTAAACATTAAATTCATATTTGTTTCTCATTAACGTCAAGGACAATTGTAAACAGAAAGATGAAAATATTAATACATATCTCGACATAACATTGCGTTTCTAGCAATAAAAACCTCTTCTGAAGCAAAACAAAACTTTATTCTGAATTTCGGTTAATCCCATGAAAACAAAAAGCCTTTCCTACAATAAACATGATGGAAAATTTCGTAGTTTTTTGGAAATCCATAGGCGCACACCTTTCTATGTACGAGTATATATCATAGTGCTAAGCGTCATACGAACATTTATTAGGTTCGATAAATTAAATGTATGTTCCATAAAACGCTGCCAGGAAAGGGATGTTCCTCCAACAAAGTGAGAAACCGCAGTAAGAACGTTTTCGTATTTTTCGTATTATACCATTTGTTTGACAAGGTGACACCATATCTCCGAAGCTCTTTAATGCCACATTGGAAAATGTCTTTCAATCACTGAACTGGGAAAACAAAGGGATAAAGATTAATGGAGATTATCTAACCCACCTTCGTTTTGCTGATGATATAGTCATTTTTGCAACTACCCCATCAGAGCTGCAGAGTATGATCCAGGAACTTGCTGACCAGAGTAAAGAAGTGGGATTAAAAATGAACTTTCAGAAGACAAAAGTGATGTTCAATGCTTTTACAAGAAATGAAGATTTATCGATTGATGGAGAAAACCTGGAGATAACAGACACGTACGTTTATCTTGGACAGCAGATATCAAGTGAGGGTCACATTGATGAAGAAATTAATCGGCGTACAAAACTTGCCTGGAGAGCTTTTGGAAGAAACAGCATAATTTTCAAGAGCAATATGCCATTATGTCTTAAAAGAAAAGTGTTTGATCAATGCATCCTTCCAGTGCTTACGTATGGTGCAGAGACGTGGACCTTAACTAAAAGAGACGTACAAAGGCTGCAGACAACTCAAAGTAGCATGGAGAGGTGCATGCTTGGTGTAACCAGGAGAGATAAGAAGAGGAACTCGTGGATCCGAAAAATGACAAGAGTGGAAGACATCATGATCAGAGTTAAATCCCTGAAATGGCAATGGGCTGGACATACTGCCAGAAGGACAGACCATCGATGGACAGCCGAAATTTTAGATTGGATTCCAAGGGACAGGAAAAGACCCAGAAAAAGACCACATGGGAGATGGGTGGATGAAATTCGTAAATATGCGGGAGTGACATGGAGGAGACTGGCACAAGACAGACCGTTGTGGAGGAAACTTAGGGAGACCTTCGTCCAGCAGTGGATTGATAATGGTTGACAATGATGATGATGATGACCATTTGTTTAGAATTCTTGAGCATTGATTTATATTAATTTACAGGGATTGAAGCAGACATTAAGTTTTTTTTTCGTTTAACCGTTGTTCGTGAATTCCGGAACTGACCGAGTTCATATCGAAGCCCAACACATACCTCGGAGCTATCTCCCCTGCCAGTAACTCCTTGGTCACCTTTTCCGCAGCTGTTGCGAAGCATTGCTTCCTCCGACTTCATCACGCCCAACTCGTAAGCTTATGAAGATAACTGTAATTCGTGCCGTAGGTAACACTAAAATATAAGGCAGCTAAACTTGATGCACGATTATAAAACTTCCAACCACTAATGTCTTTATGTCATCTGATGACGGGACTATGTCATCTGATGATGGGCCTCTAGGAAGGCCGAAGGATCTAATGATTTTAATGTTTTACTTTTACTATCAATAAATGCTTTTAGCAACTGACGACGGTTTTAAACTAGTCATTAGTGGTTGGAAGTTTTATAATCGTGCATCAAGTTTAGTTGCCTTATGTTTCAGTGTCGTAAGCTTATGTACTTACAGCATAACTTGTTTTCTTTTTAAAATGCGAATGTCTTGTAATTTTTTTCCAATAAAAAAATGCAAAAGAAAAACTGCACAGTTAGTGGATTAACGGCCTATGTTTTTTTGTTGTTTTTTTTTTGAAGGTAGAGGTAATCTCTAAATCCATTCTCATTTGGCCGTCCCTTTAAACTCTTTTTTTTCACTGTTAAGAACGTTGAGGTGGGGATATTGCAGTAGGGAAATTACTGTAATTGGGAATTTCATTAATCTATTTTTTTTAAGGAGTCTAATTGTGAGTGTCAATGAATTTAGATCAGTTGCGAGTGCCCTCATTTATGCCAGAAATAGATTATTCTTTTCTCTGAAGTTTTAGATCCATTTCACACAGGCGGAAAAAACCCGTCGAAGCAATGAATCATCAGGCTGTTCTACCGCTCGTTTTCAGGCGAACCATATAATTGTTCCTGCTGTATATAAACTGCCCCCTGACTCCCGGTAATAAATGGCTTTCACCATTGCACTCTAAATTAGTTTCCGCTTCCAACGACACCTAATAAATCTCCAGGCTATTCTGCAGCTCGTTTTTAGGCTGACTATAGAATTGTCCGTGCTCTACCCAAACTGCCCTTAACCAAATATCTCGAGAACTAAGACGCCCAGTAATAAATGGCTATCACCATTGCACTCTAAATTAGTTTCCGCTTCCAACGACATGCTGCTCGATAATATAGAGATTATTTTAGTGTCTGCACCGCAAAAAGACCCCAATTTGGACCCCAACATCTCAGTGTTTTCTCTCCAAAATGGTGAAATCTTCTTCTTTGAATGACAAAACGTGTTTTTTCGGATGTCTGATTTTCACCGATCACTATACTTCCCCATAGTATAAATATAAAAAAGTAAAAGGGGGAGAGGCTGATTGGTTAGGGGGAGGTAGGAAGGAAAAGGTATTGAAGACATAAAAGCTCAGCGCGTTTCTCTACTTTTTTAGTTAGTGTTACACCACTGCGCTAAACCTTTTTAGGATTTCGTCATCGTCTGAATAATAATAATCTACACTGGTGTGCAAAAATTAAGGACGAAGAGGAGAAAATAGCATAACAGCCGAACGAGCAGGCAGAACGGACCGAAAGACCGCCCAGGAGATAGACTAGGGTTCGGTACGGTAGGGAATGCGCATATATGCAACATGACGTGGGGGGGGGGGGGTCGGAAAGGTATACAGCACACGGGCAGTGTACGCTCAGCAATTCGGTGAAAGCTATTGCACGGTGTACATCGGTTTGAAAGACGTCGAGTTGCTGCCACCGTGTGATATGGCCAACATGCAATCCAGTAGACGACATCTGGATGACTTTACCCGAGGTCGCGTCATTGGGAAGTTGGAAGAAGTTCGAAGTGTGACTAGTGTGGCCGAAGAGTTAGGGATCGCTCACAGCATCGTTTCATGAGCTTGGAGAGCATTTCAAAAGACAGGAACAGCTGTCCGAGAGTTTAGCAGTGGTCGTCCATGAACAACTACGGTGGCGGACGACCGGTACATTGCCCTACAGGCGAGAAGAGACAGACGGCAGATAGCGGGAGAAATCGCAAGGCACATGCAACAGACAACTGGACTTCCGTTATCGCATTTTACCGTGGCCAGGAGGCTGCAGGAAGATGGTTTATTTGCACGACGACCAGTACGGTGTGTGCCATTAACGCCTGCTCATCGGAGACGGCGGTTTCTGTGGTGCTAGGAACAGAAGAACTGGACACATCAGCAATGAGGTCGAGTTCTCTTTACGGATGAGAGCCGATTTAGTCTGACGAGCGATTCTGGGCATATACACATCCGGAGAGAGCAGGGAACACGCAATCACACCTGCAACATAATCGAAAGGGACCGGTTTGGAAGTGGAGGAGTTCTCGTTTGGGGCGGTACCATGCTTGGTAGCCGTACTGACCTCCACATCTTCCAAGGAGGTTCAGTCACTGGTGTTCGCTATTGTACCGAGGTTTTCCTGCCTCACGCGCGTCTGCTTAGAGGTGCTGTGGGTCCTGAGTTCCTTTTCATGGACGACAACGCTACACCTCATCGTACAGTGGCTGTCGCAGAGCTGGTGGAGAGTGAAAATATTCAACGCATGGATTGGCCCGCAAAGTCCCCGGACCTAAGTCCAGTCGAACACGTGTGGGACCTTTTCGGGAGACGCTTGGCAGCACGTCACCAGCTGCCAGCAACGATTCCGCAGCTGCGATTGGCGCTACAAGAGGAATGGGCCGCGATGCCTCGACAGCTCCTTGACAAATTCGTCCTCAGCATGGACAGACGTTGTAAATCCTGCAGCGCAGTCAGGAGTGATCATATCCCTTACTAAAGACTGGGTTTTTCTTGGCAGCCACCTGTCACATGGACGTTTCTGTCTTCTGTCCAGTTGTGCTCGAAGCTACCTTTTCAATAAAGTGCCTTTGTATCCTTTGGATTCCTTGTTTGGACAGTTTTGCTCACTTGTCCCATATTTTTACATCTTGAGGATCTTATGGTATGATTTGAGTCGTTGTGGAGCACTTCTGCATGACTTTACATTCGAAAACCCGTCTTGTCCTAAATTTTTCCACGCCAGTGTATCTACTCTCTTTGCTGACCGTCACCTCTGAATTCCCGGCGAAAAACCCATGATAAAATATTCAATTGATAACCATTAAAAATCGGTACCAAACGTTCTAAGAAAAACGATAACAAAAATTTACGTTAAAGTCAGGAAAAAGTCACACTTGCGAAACAAAGAAGATTATATGCATGCAGTCCACTGTCAAATACGAAAAAAAAAAAAGAAAATATTGAGATTAAAAATCAACTTCGAGCGCCGCCGTGTCCTACTTCTCGGCCAGAAGCTAGAGGGGGCTCAGCCCTTCTATAAGGCTAGCACCCCCCCCCCTGAAAACGGGTACTGTAAAAACGCTCTGAGCTTTTTTTCGATGGTTCACGTAAATTCTTTTGGTTTTCATCAAAAGCATATACTTTATCTATTTATTCATATACGAGGTGACTTTTCTTAAGAGTTATGTAATACTGAAATGACGCAGCATGAACGTAGCTCAAAAATATTTAGACTTCTTTAAATGGATTAGTAGTAACAGCTGCGTCAGTAATTTTTTTTATTGAGGGGTTTAATGACCACCGTGAGCAGCTCAATAGGATATATGAAGCATCCCGCTCCTAAGTAAGGGTCATTGGCTCCAGGGAAGGGAGATAGCCAGTGCCGCAAGATAATTTCCATGCCTCACCGGGATTCGAACCCTGACCCATCTGGGACGAATGTTTAGAAGCCATCGCTTAGACCACTGCGCCCCCGAGGAGGCTCAGTAATTTTAGTGATTATCTAATGCATGAACACTTACTGGTGTTCAGAATTATAAGGAACGAGAAAGTACTTTTTTTTTTCTGGGAAACGTGATATTCAGAAAAATGGGGGGGGGGAGTGGAGGCATACTTGCACAGGAAAATAAAACGCTTCCTGTTTTTTTAAGTTACTATGAGATAGAACGCTGCTGTTCAAAAACTTCCAGGTAGTTAAATACTCATAAAGAAGCGTTTCTGTGGAGACGTTTTAGCTTGATGTATCCTCCAGACGTTAGAAAATGGTGCTAAAGGGAAATCTATGTGCGCGCGAGAGAGAAAGTGTTTTCAATTTCCTTTTCATCGCTTTGCTGTGTGTTGTGTACGGGTGGTTTTACGATGTTTGTGTATGAGAAAAAGAGTTTGTTGGCAAAAATGTGAAAGGTTTCCTAGCAAAAACAATGTTGCTGGGCCAGCATTGAAGCCAGCATTGGCAGCCAGCGGTACCAGCAGTGGCCCAGCACTATGTTGCCGCTGCCCGACCGTCAATAATATGTTCCGGCGGCCACCAGATGGGCCAGCAGTTCAGGCCAGCAGCTGGGCCAACAGTTGGCGCCCCATCAGTTGTCATATGCCAGAACAGGGCCATCAGTTATCCATCACAGGCAGTAGCTGCCACAAGTGGCCCTTCAGCGGCTCTTCAAGCACGTGCCATAAATGATGGCTAGCCTATTGTGGCCCGCTAGTTTCCCTGCAGCGGCAGCTGTTAACCACGTGAAGTAACTGACGGCTTGCCGAATCTTGTCCGCCAATTTCCTAGTAGTAGCTGTAAAAAAAAAAAAAAAAGATAACCGCAGTTTCCCAAAGCAAGAAGGGTTCTCTTTAATTTTACAACATTGCTAGTTATTTTTCGTAAATGTCAGTTTCATGTAATTCATAAATTTATTTTTACAACGTAACGATTGTTTTTATTTGCCTTCAGGAAACTTCACTCATTTTCAACGAGTGTACCAACTCAAAGGCGCTTTTCAAAGTTTTGTACTGTCCATATAGTCTTTAAAGGCGATTGTTTAATTAATATATTTATCCGTTCATGTCACATTCTGTTGCATTTTTAATGTTGTATCTTTCCTTTCCGCAGTCCGAAGCTACATTTATTCTAAAGAGGAAAGATATTTTATTTTACTTGTCGTTATTTTTAGCAGCGAATTCCTCCAATCTCGTGCATTCAAAACCCATGGATGAGTACATTTTATCCAACATAGCGTAACTGTTTTTTTTTTTTTTTTTTTTAAATAATTGATAAATTTTGTAAGCGTATAATTCTTATTTTTTTTTCAACATAACGAATTTTAAAGTTTTTTTGGGACTTTTGTTTGAAGTGGTTTAATGAATGTTAAAACGAAAGATTACACACAAATTATTTCTTGTTATTCATGGAAATGGAGTGGGTGTATTTCATGGCTGTCTGTATTCCGATTCCTTGTGTGTTAGCGCAGGAATTTTGCTACAAAATGCGTTTCTGTAAATACATGAGAGTAATTGACTATTTCTTACAGTTCATTAATAATTATTTATATATATTTCTTCCGACGGTAATCTTCGTCGACGTGGAATTTCATTAGGAAATTAATTCGCCTCTCTACATATGGCTTTTTTTCTTAACATCCACTAAAATAACACGATGGCGATAGCTTAGTCTTCAACTAACTGGTACCACGAGAAACAGAGCACATGTTGCTTCTGCGCATGCCCAGTCCCGTTGCTTCCACCTCGTGTTGGGGTTGCTTCGGTTGCCAGCTACTGGCCACTAGTGGCACTTGCTTGGAGGTACGCAATTCACGGCGATGCTGCAGGGCCATCAATGCTGCCAACTGATGGCGCTGCCACCAACGGACCACTACCGTGCCGTGAGCGGCAGATTTCAGCCATCAGTGACCCATCACTACCAGCTGGTGGCCAGCAGTTTCCCAACACTTGTGTTTTTGCTGGGTTTGGTTTTTGAGTGGGGAAGGGAGAAATTTGGCTGTTGACAATAATAAGAAGAGGCTATCTCAGAGCACCAGCGAAAGATACCGAAAGATAGGAGTAGAAAAAGTCGAAATACGACATCAATAACTGTTCAATGTCATTGCGTGGATTTAAAAAAGTATGGTAAAAAAACATATATAGTTTTTCCATGCTAGTTGGGAGTTAATTTGCCTCCAGCGATGAAGAACCCGCAGCTCTATTAACATCAAGCAAATTCAGAGAATGTGACTTATTCATTATATTCAAGTGAGTTCAGTTCCCTACCCTTTTTATTCGAATTTTGCACTGTATTTTATTGTTTCTACGCTTTGGCATGGGAAAATTATTTCCTAATGAAATAAATTAACAAAAGAAGTGAGAAAACAAAGCAAAACTTGCATGTGTATTCGTGGGAAAATATAGCTTGTAGTTGAATAGAGAGCTCTTTCTACCCCTCCCCGTGCATTTTCAACCCCACCTGGCTCTGGGATCTAGCAACGGCCCTGCTTAGCAGTCTAAACCCATACACTTTCTTTCAGATAAGCCTAGAAAAGAATGGCGGAAATTCAAAGAAAAGAGAGAAGTTAAACTGCAGCAAGTTTGAAAAATTAAGTAACTAATAACTAGGAACTGTGCACCAATTATACTCCAAATAGTAGTAACTATACTAATAATCCGAATTTCTTGGCGTAGAATAGAAATAAAACTTTCCAAGCTTTCGAACATCAACCAGATGGCTTTTTCAAAGAAGGTAGACAGCTAACTGCAAACTGGATAATAGAACGTTTCAACACTTTGAACGCAGTGACTTGACTAGACAATAAATGAATAGGTGCAATTGGAATCAATTCTTCAAATAATGTTGCATTTTCTACCATGGTATCACGTGCTCAACCAACGTGATCTCGTTTCTTCGAATTATCACATTTGCGCCTACTCATATATTGTCTAGTCAAGTCACCGCGTTCAAATTGCTGAAACGTTCTATTATCCAGTTTGCAGTTAGCTGAAGATTTCGCGAAAGGCATTCCTATCCCAGATCAATGGTTTCCTTCCCGCAAACCCTCTCAAAGAACGGCCCGAAGGACATGGTACGGGCAGCATCACACCTGAACTGGAAAGCAGTGGCGGCACATGCCATTCACAGATGAGTCCCGATTTAGTATCACTACAGATTTCCGAAGTGTGGTCATCTAGAGAAAACACGGAACAAGACCATTTTGGCAGAAGATATCTTCTGGCGTGAGGAAGCATATTGCTTCATAGACGTACGCCACTCCGTGTGTTTGAGGGTGGCACTGCGCATGCTCGAAGGTACATACATGCAATCCTTGAGCCTGTGTAAGGCTTCCCAAGGGTGCTCTAGTCCATGAGTTCATTATAAACAACGATATTCATAGGATTCGGCTAGCACAGAGAGGATATCCACAAGATAAAGAACCCAGCCACGTCTTCCGATCTTAATCTCCCTGAGCATGTCTGAGAAGAGCTCTGGGGAGACGTATTGTTATTCTTCAACCCTCTTCTAGAGTTGCAAATTGCGCTGATGGAAGAATGTCATTTATTGCCATGAGACCACGTCCGCCATCTTCAGCCAACCATGAATGATCGTTGTGCAATATGTCAGAAGTGATCATATTTCCTACTGATCACCAGGACAACGCATTTATACTAGCACCAGTGAAGGACTTTTTTTAATTCACGACCATTATTCATGCCCTTCTATTTCTATGCAGTTCACACTTATATATCTTATTTGACGCTTACATATCTTCAAAGAAAAGTTCTCTCAAGACTTCAGAATATTTTTAATAAAACATTATCTCCGCTTATGTTGAATCACTCTTTTCTATTAACAAGTACTTAGCGAAGTAGAGTGTTTACACAGTGTTAGATAATGATCCAGGAACTTGCTGACAAGAGCAAAGAATTCGTGTTCAAATTGAGCTTACAGAAAAAAAAAATGATGTACAAGGCATTTACAAAAACTGAAGATTTCGAAGTCGATGGGGAGAAATCTAGAAGTAATTGACTCTTATATTTACCTTGGACAACAGATTTCAAGCGAGGGCCACATCAAAGAAGAAATTCATAGGCGTATAAAACTTGGTTGGAGAGCATTTGGAGGTAACAGTAAAATTTAAAAGAAATCTGTCATTATATTTTTAATGAAAAGTGTTTAAGCAATGCATCTTTTCAGTTCTTACTTATGGAGCAGAAACATGGACCTCACCTGTAAAAAGACGTACATAGACTGCAAACAGTTGAAAAAAGCATAGAGGGAGGCATGCTTGGTATTACCAAGAAAGATAGGAAGAGGAACTCATGAGTCAGGAAAATGAAAAGAGTTGATGACATCATGATTAGGGTAAAAAATCTGAAGTGACATGGTCTGAATACACTTTGTATTTTGCTAGAAGAATCAACCCCGTTGGACAATTCAAATAGCTGATTAGCTACCAAGGTACACTAAAAGATTCAGAAGAACACGTGGAAAATGGGTGGATGAAAGTCGAAAGCATGCTGGAGTGACATGGAGGAGAGTGGCTTAAGTTGTGAGGGAACTTAGGGAGACCTTCACACAGCAGTGGATTGATAAAGGTTGTTGATGATCAGAGAAAGAGAAATTCATGGTGATAACCAAAAATATACGATACATTGATGAATTTATTTTTAATTTAAAAGGAGCCTTGAATACAGTAGTAGTTGTGTAACGTATACTCTAGATTCAGTTTCCTTTTGATTTTATTATCTCTTGTTATTTTATTTTCCTATGCAAATTATCTTCTCACTTAACGAGATGTTATTTCTCCCGCTGAATGATATGTGGCAACGAGTGTAAGTCATGACGTGGTGGTATGCAGTATATATAGGCGCGCTCAACTATACCAAGGAAGCTTCGTTTTATGTGATAGGTTCTTCTTAATTATTGTTATGCGATTCTACGAAAGTTCGGATATTCAGTAGTCGTGTGATTTGTAGAGTGTGTGTTGGATAATACCAGGAGTTCTCCAATAAAAGGTTTAAAGTGAGTACGTTTTTCTCTGTCTGGACCTCAGACCTCTGTCTGGCCGTTAAGTCTCTTCATTAAGTGTCTCCATTAAGTCCAGGGTATATTGTGTTTACCGCTCTAATAAGGAGCCTTCAAGGTACTAATGTACTAAAACCGAAGTTATAGTACTGATAGTCAAGATAATGAGGAACGCTGAGTAAAAAGAAGTTCCATATTCAATGAATTTATTGCACGTGCGAGTCTTACCTAAACAAACTCTAGCACTTTGAAGATTAGGTACACTTTAGCTACGTCAAGTAACCTTCCAATAACCCTAACGTGACTTAACGTAAACTTCCCTGCACTACACGTCCAGCGGAGAACTTTATTCATTATAGTTGTTGTTATGGATTTGCCTAAAACTGTGATTGTGTATTCATGTATATATATATATATATTTTTTTTTTAATATTTTATATTCATAGAAAATCCGATCTTCTCAGAGTAAAACCGTTGGATTTAAAATTTCCGTTTTAAGAAGGCAGAAATTTACTGGTGTATTTTGTTTTACTGACATCGAGGTTTCAAAGAAATCTTTTGTAAACTGATCACATCAGGAGAATGTCGCACCTGCTGCTTTACAAGATCAGTTCTCCAGGAAGGCATTTCAAATATACTCTTGCGCGGAATTAACGCAGCAGGATTTTCATGAGATGTTTGTAAAATGGAACGGACTGGAAGAACGAATAAAAAGGTTCAACAGATTCATCCCATCCTCCTCGTTTTTTTCCCTCTAGAGTATGGGAGATGGGACATGGAATAAATGATTTTGTTCACTTAGACGCCCTTCCCTCTCTGTGTCTTCCTCCCTCCCTCCCTCCCTCACTTCTGAGAGATATTTGTTAAGGAGAAAAGGAGTGAGAAAATGGACGGAATTCTTTATTAAAGTTCGCGCGGCTTAGTGTTATCCATGAGGTTATACTTGTTCTATGGACATTGGCATCACAATGGAATAAGCTGAAGGAAATTGAATGGCGCGTCCTTTTTCTGCGAACATTGTGAGCGCGACAGAAGGGTGCAGCACCTCCTGATACACAAGAATGCAGATGCTCTGGAGCGGATGGATGGTCTTAAAGTCATTTAACGCTCTAAAGAGAAGACGGAGAAAAGGAGATGTGTGCTCACGGTTTTCAAGCTTGTCTCTGCAGACATCCATGGATATTCAAATGACGTGCAGGGGTGAGGTTGCATCATAAAGTACCCCAAGAGGTTGGGAAAATGGCTGGGGCTCATTAGCATCAAAATTACGTCTTCGGAAATAGCTCTCGCTAAATTCTATTGATCTGGAGTGACTCGATTTCATTATATGCACTCTCATCCATCTGACCCGAAAAGCCTCCTCCTACGATATCCCTTTCCCTGTATCCTCATCTCCTCCGGAGGGATGCTCATGTACGAGTGGAAAATTTTATTTACTTGGGTTCATTTTATGAAACCAGGAGATAAATTACCGGGTAACTGACATGTCAGGCCCGTAAAAGGTAGAAACTGTACTCAAGTAATGCGACGCATAGCTGATACTTTTCTTTTTCACTTTCTTATTCCAGAATTTCTGGAAAAGCGCAAGAATTTGGAAATGCGTCAATTTGTCGAGTGACATTTCATCGCCCTGGTAAATTAATCGATGACTCACTTCATTACGGACAAATTCTTCACGGCAAAATTTGCCGGAAGCTGGATGGGTTGCTGACCGAATTCTTTGCGTTTTGAACCATTTGGATAAAAATTTGAGGGAGTGGAATATTCTCTTTAGTATGACTTTTGGCACACATCTTCAAATACGCTTACATTTTTGCCTCTTCTGCATGTCGGACCACTCGATTCCGTTCAGCAGATCAGCATCCTCCATTTCTTTTTACTGTTGGTTGGTAGATTATTAACAATCCTCGGGCCCTACCTACGCTACGTAATGGGCTAAATGCACCGCTGTTTGTGAAAATTGCAACACCAAGAAAGAATATCGCTATTCGAATGAGCCGCCCCGGTGGCGCAGTGGTCTAAGCGATGGCCTCTGATCATTCGTCCGTAAGGGGTCCGGGTTCAAATCCCGGTGAGGCATGGATGTTGTGTTTGTCTTACGGCACTGGCTCTTTCCCTTCCCTGGAACCAGTGACCCAAAATTAGGGACGGGCGACTTCTTATAGCCCATTGAGTTGCTCACGGTGGTCGTTAAACCTCCATTCAAAAAAAAAAAAAAAAAAAAAAAAAAAAAATTCGAATGAAATTTATATTACAGACTCCTCTTACAGGAGATAACTGATTGCATTTGTAGAGCTATACAAGATTTTTCGCTTCAAAACTCAGTATCGTGTGAAGCCACCTTGAGCAACAGTAACAGCTTCTACAGTACACGGCGTGGAATTGAATGGAAGATATTTTTGATATCGTCCTGGGGAATGGCCTGCGAGGCTGCTTCTATGCGAGACAAGACTTCATTTGTGGTGGCTGGCGGAGGCGCTCGACGGGCTAGTCGCTTAGTCCCAGACATATTATTAACTCATGTCCCAGACATGTTCGATCGGTGACATATCCGGTGAGCGTGCATGTCAGCGAAGAAGTGGTATCTGCCGTGCATGGAAGAGGTCTTGGAAATTCCTGGCCACATGTGGCCGAGCATTGTCCTGCCCGAATGAAGCGACAGGACATCACTGAAAAAAGGGTACCACTTACGCTTCTAAAACATTCCTGATGTATCGCTCGGTGTTGAGGGTTCTCTCAATTCGTATCAGGCGAGATCGCGAATTGAACTTAATGGTGACCCAAACCACGATGCACGTATAGAGGAGACGTCATTTATTTATTTCCGAATGTTCCGGCTCAGTCTATTTACGCGCGTATTCAAGCTAAACTCTCTTCTCGGGAATTCAGGCCATAATGTCTGCTTTAAAGTTAATTTATCACCGTTCCTATTTTCAATTCAATCGTGTTATTTACTGGCGGTGTTCAGGGGTGCCTATGGGCTCCCCCTCTCCCCCTCCTAACTGAAATTTTGTTGCAGAACTTGGAGGATAGGGTTTTGAGCTCCTACCCTATTAAACCTTTGTTTCCCCGCTGTGCGGACGACATTCTTGCTTTTTGGCCGTCTTCTGTTGCTGACCTTCATACCTTTCCTAATCACCTTTCTCCACAATACCCCTAAATAAAGTTCACTGTTAAACTGGAGGAAGACTTGTGCCGCCCGTTTTTCGATTTCAAACTTCAACGTTCCTTTGATTCTTGTTCTTAATCGTTCTCTGTCTTTAGGAAACCTTCTTCATGTCCCATTATTATTCCTAAGTCGTCAGCGCACCCTATATCATATAAACTTTCTGCTTTTATTTTATTAATACGTCGTGCTTTTTCACACTCCTCTACCCCTAGACTTCGTAGTGTGGAGTTGGAGACCATACGGGGTTTGGCTGAATCCTTTGGTTATTCCAGGTCTTTAATCGATAGACTTATAAGTAAGATTTTTCCTGTAAAATGGCACTTATTACTCACAGAAAGCCCTTTCATTGAGAAATTCTCTGGCTCCTGTTGTCCCCAACCATGGAAAACCTTGCTCATAAATTGACTATAGTGCTTCTCTTTCTTCTTCTGGAGTTGCGCCTTGTGTTTCGGTTGGACATGCGCTTTACAGCGCGTGAGTATTGACTATACGCCATCCCATATTGTTTGCTACTGTGCTTACAAGCTGCCTCAGCCATGTGGTTATTTCCTTGCGTCTGAAGATGGGTACCTGCTGGCGGGACCTGAAAGATCTTACGTTTGTCAATGTATTTTAACTGTAACTAAAGTTTTTTTTTTTTGATTGGAGGTTTAACGACCACCGTGAGCAACTCAATGGGCTATAAGCAGTCGCCCGTCCCTAATTTAGGGTCACTGGTTCCAGGGAAGGAAGAGAACCAGTGCCGTAAGACAAACACAACATCCATGCCTGACCGGGATTCGAACCCGGACCCCTTACGGACGAATGATCAGAGGCCAACGCCTTAGACCACTGCGCCACCGGGGCGGCTAACTAAAGTTTTATTTTCATCGTGATTTTATTAGTGCATCGTGCTTAGACGGTTATGTTTCAACGTATTCAGCAAAAATCCTCTCATCCAGGTGAAAAGAGTTTAAGGCTCTGGTTTACTTACAGTGAAATAATGTACTCTGCGCCATTATTACGTTCTAGAAATGAGATTCACAAGTATTTTTGTTTTCCTGCTCGAAAAAGTGGGATGTTGAAACAAATCGGAAAAACAAAACAAAAACGTACAATTTATTTTATGAACATAATTCAAGCTACGAAAAATTCTTGACAGGGAAAAATTATTTTATCATGGCCACATGCCGTAATGTTATGAAGAAATTTGTTTTAGGTTCAAAGTTGAATTACCCCCCCCCCCAGGTGCTAAAGGTCAGCACGGGCCTTAATCTGCAAAGACCTGTCTGGCTCAGAATTTCCAGTTTACGGCCTGGCCTGACGCTTTTAAAGGTTTCATCACACATCTTCTGCCACCTATTGCAAATAACACAAGGCTTCCTCTAGAGCAGAGGTCTTCAACCCGCGGTCCAGTGGCGTACCGGAAAAACTTAGGGTCCCCCGCAAAAAATACATTTGAGGTACTTTTGTGAAAATCTATTAACTTTCAATTACTAAAATTTTTAAGCTAAATTCCATATTATTAACTAAATTTTATGTGTATTCTAATAATTCAAGTTCTGCGGAACCTGCAAGTATTTTTCGTAAATCCAAAATTATTGCACTTTATTGCATGAAACACAAATGCGCACGTTGTAATTAAAATCATTGCCCTAGTTTTACACCGATGATACATTACATTATGATTACCTACCTAATAATCTGAATGATCCCCTTTAGCTCGCAAAACAGTGGCCACTCGGCGAGGCATCGATTAGATAGGTATCCTGGGGTATCTGGTACCATAATGTCAACAGCAAGTCCTCCCGTGCTCGGCATCAGCTCCGATATTTTCGAGTCTCAAGTTCAGTTTATAGTGCCCTCCCAGTTCTAATTTTGTGTTTTTCGTGTATCTAAAGGTCTAGTGCATCGCTTTGTTCTACTTTCCGATTCGTGAGTACGATATTTTCTTCATTCCAAGCTTTATTTACCTTCTGGTCGAGTTGGCCAGAAGAACTTCTGGGCGCCGCCATTAGTAATGACGGCTTCCGGTGGAGATGTCATGTTCGGTAGCCCTACTTCCACTCTTGCTGTAACCGGCAACGCTGCTGCTGGCGCCGCTACGCTGATTTCTCCTCATGGCGCTGTTCAACTGCCCTCTTCCGGTGCGTCATTCGGCACTTCTTCTCCTGCTGCTGCCCAGTCAGACAGCTCCTCTGATTCAGCTTCTACTGTGACTTTTACTGATGCAATGCGTACTCACGATGACGTCACTCCTCCACCTTCCACAGCAGCTCGATTGCCATCGTCTTATTCTGCTGCAGCGACCTCTGCATCTGATCGCCAATCCTCGATTGTGTTACAGGAAATCGATGCTTTGAAACCTCATGTTCGTCGCACCGGCAACTCCATTCATCTTCATATTCCGGTGTCATCTGTTCAAGCTCAAAAGGCCGCCCCGGTGGCGCAGTGGTCTAAGGCGCTGGCCTCTGATCATTCGTCCGTATGGGGTCCGGGTTCGAATCCCGGTCAGGCATGGATGTTGTGTTTGTCTTACGGCACTGGCTCTTTCCCTTCCCTGGAACCAGTGACCCAAAATTAGGGACGGGCGACTGCTTATAGCCCATTTGAGTTGCTCACGGTGGTCGTTAAACCTCCAATCAAAAAAAAAAAAAAAAAAAAAAAAAAGCTCAAAAGTTCTCCTCGCATATGGCTTTAGGAGTTTTTTTTAAAGCCCTTTCCGATACCAAGTTGAAAGTTTATGCTACGGCAGTTAAGAAGCTTTTATCTCCGTCTGCTATTACTCATCTCTATCGTCGGGCTCGGACTATTGTTGTTTATCTTTCTCAACCTGACTATGTGACCTCTCTTTTGCAGAAAGTTATTACTATTAATAATAACCTCTTGATGCCCAAACCTGTGGTACAGCGCCCGGTTAACGTGTGGTTTTACCTGGTGCCACCTGAAGTCCCAAATGTCATGCTCCTTTCAGTTATCTCATCTCTTGGTTGCGTTGCCGGGGATGTCGTGACCTACTCGGCAGCGCCAAACGACTTTGAGGATCGCCATATTTACGGTGCTCGTCGCATGGTGCCTGTCATTTTTCTTCTCAGGAAGATATTGCAACTTTACCTACACAACTTATTGTCCATTGTCACGGTCAACGGAGACATATCGATCTCTTAACTGAATTCCACTGCAGAAAGTGTAAAGGCCTAGGGCATTTTTATAAAGAGTGTCCTGGACCTTCCTCTTCTTCTGGACCCTCTTCTGGATTAATGTCTACATCAGTGCCTGTTGATACGCCCCCATCTGGTTCTCGTGCAGAGCCTGACTTACGTGCTCCTGATTTTACTGAAGCTCACTTTCCTCCTCTCCTTGGTTCTTCAACTTCACCTGAACCGTTTTCACCTCCTTGCTCGATTTCTGAGCAGGACGCTTCTGCTCAGGTGGTGCTTTCTACTTCTCCTGGTGAGGCTCCCTCTACGGAGGTGGCCATGGTTACCATTGATTCATCGGCAACTGATCTTGATGATTACCAGGATGCTTTAATGACTGCTCCGGACACTCCTGGACTGTTTCACCTTCCTATTACTCCTAATGCAGATCCCACCAGTGTGGATGACTTGGCCATTACTGATGAGACTGTTGTTAATTCCAGTGGCCGATACGCAAAACGTACCGTCTTCAAAAGCTCCTAGTGCTCCAGCTAAACGTGGACGTCCACGAGTGTATCGCTCTCGCTCATCTTCTAGCAGTCGTTCTCCTCCAGCGTCCCCTAGGGGGTGTAGCCTTACGGAAAATCCAGAGGAACTCGCAGAAGTTGCGCTCCAAGCGCGATTTGAACAGTTTTGTCAAGATATCGTGCTCACTCGACCCTTTACCCATAGACAACTGTTTCGCCTATTTTCGCTTTTCCGGGATCCATCGTTTGATATGGCCTCTTACCTTTCTCACTCCGCATTTCCTCCGGATGATGTTCATCGTCGGCTGACGTTTATAAGAGCTGACCTTGAGGCTCTTTGCAAGACTGACTGTACGTTCCTTTCTTGTTATCAACGGCTTTGTGAAATGGAGGACACCGCTCAACTTTCTGCTTCATTTCTTCGTCATTCCCCTGCTGATGAGTAGGACTTTTCCTGACTTATTACTTGCTCCTTGGACTAGTCCTGCGTTTTTACATCTTCTCTGGACTTTAATTTCCTTCCTTATCGGACTTTATAGTACGTCATTGTATGTAATTTATCTCGGATCGTCTCCGGGCCATTTTTGTACGTATGTCATTTTCTGTTCTATATCTGCATCAGTGATTTTATCTTGTTACATGCATTCATCTGTAGATATTGTCATTCATTGTTCTTTTTCATGTTTTCATCGCCCGAGGTGCGATTGTATTATCATTTTCTGAAAACATTGTTGAACTCCTTCAGTTCCCGTACTTTTCGGGGGGGGATTTGGCGCAAACTCGCTTTTCCAAGTCGAACCACAAATGTTCCATTGGGTTCATGTCAGGTGAATTTATTGGCCAGGGCATTAACATAAAGTCACCAGCATGTTCCTCGAACCACTCCTTCACGATTCTGGCAGAGTGGCATGGCACATTATCCTGTTGATAATCGCCATCACCTGCAGGGAACACAGTTGCCATGAATGGGTGAACTTGGTCCGCAACGACGTTCAAATACCTGACAGCTGTCAGAGATTTTGCTATTGGGATAGTGGGGCCTAAAGTGTCCCAAGAAAACATCTCCCACAGTAAAACACCGCAGCAACCGGACCCGTTTCCTCAAAACTGTGCATCCAAGTGCCATAGCCTTCGTTGGTAATCGGCGTATCCGCCCGAGGCCGTCCACGTGATGCACCAGGAATCTTGATTCGTCAGACCATTCCACTTTCTTCCAATCATCGACAGTCCAATCTCGATCATCTTGGGCCCATTTCATGCGTTGTTGGCGATGACGTGCGGTGAGCACGGGGACCCGGCTAGGTCTTCGGCTACGCAGGCCCATGCGCCGAAGGCTGCGATGAACTGTGTGCTGCGACACATTGCCCTAATCACCACTGTTGTAGCTGAGGGTGATTTGTCGCACTGTGGCCCTGCGGTCGCTGTGAACAATGCACGACAGTCTCTGCTCCTCTCTGGCATCAATGAGTTGCGGACGACGGTTCGTCGTTTGGCCATCTGTGCATCACTTTTGATACGTACTCACTACAGCAGCACGTGAACAATCCACAAGTCGCGCCGTTTCCGAGATCGTAGTTCCGAGGGGCCGGGCCATCACAATTTGTCCTTTATCAAACTCCGATAAATCGGCAGCTTTTCCCATTCTGACTCCGAACACTCTACTAACCGAAAGCCGGTCCTCGGGTTGTACATATACTGCCCTGTGAACTTCATCTGCGCTCCCGTTCGGTCTCCAGACGCGCTCATTTCTCTAGACTGGAGGTGGTCATAATGCAATTGACTCATCGGTGTGTACCATTATAAAGTACTACAAAAATGCTAGTTATGGTATAAAACTAGGCCAAAGTTAGTCATATAATGCACATTTTATTATTTTAGAGAACTAATGCCAGCCGCTTGAAATGTCTCGCGATCACACACAAAACACCTAAATGCGGCCTGACAGTGTCTAGTGACCTTTTCCTATTTGTACGAGAATACGGATCATGAGTAAGCATAAGAAATAAGCGGCAATTAAGAATTATGTACTCTTGAATTTATAACAAAATACATTAAATTATTTACTTTTGAATGTGTAAATAACACACTTAAGATAATGTCACAATGTTTTGCACATAGTAATTTTTTTCTTAACTTTGTTTTTAAAAAATGACACAGGTCTCTGTTTTTTCACCCTCCCCGCTCCCCGAAGAACACTTTTTACTTCATTACATTATAAATGATGCGCAGTTATGTGCAAACAATTGTAATGCGTGACATATTATCCTCATTTGTATAAAAATTACATTAATCGAACTGATATTTCCTTCATATTTTTCTGTTCATATATATACATGCATATGGACTGTTGCTATGGCTGTGAAAAGGGGCCTCGAGTTGTTTGGAATAGCTGCTTTCCCGTCATCCAGGTTTCATAAATTATAAATACAAAAAGGATTTTCAAATGTTTTACTTTTTTAATGAAAAGGTACCAGAAATTCCTTTTCTTCTCAATATTTCATTCAAGGCTGCTGTAAAAAATGCCTGGTTATTTCTTTAACCAGCTTCATATGCAGTTTCCGAAAAAAAAAATTGTCAAATGTTTCCCCAGAGATTAGAGGCCCTCGTAGCCTGGCGGCCACCCCGCAATGTTGGAGTTGCGGGGTCTATCAGTACGCCCTTGCCGAGGCACGGGAAGCACTTTTTGATGGTCCATAAGACGTTGTCTACAAAAGCAATTCTAAAATTAAAAGAAAAAAAAAACATCTTCTAAATAAGCTAATGAATATTAAGGTATCGTGGGTGCATGGACTTTGGATTTTCAAATCTGCTATGAGTTATGCCGTGATAGATTACATCGCTGAAATTTTTCAAAGAGCAATAAAAATGCAAACATTTCAGGTACCAACTTCGGACTTTTCTGACATAGATATCGTGTTTTTTGAAATCAAATTACGACTGCATCGCTTCTTTATACCGAAAGCTAAATTTTGAAATCAACTGCATCGCTTCTTTTATACCGAAAGCTAAGTTTTGGGTTTCAGAACTTCGGATTGTAATACAAGAATATGGCCTGGAAGACGCATTTCATTCTGTCACATGGTTGACAATTCGGAAAAAGACTGAAGACACCTACTCTGGAGAAACTAAGCTACTCAACTGAACTGTCTCAGCAATAAAAGGGCCTGTTACACAGAAAGACGTGCCATTTTTCTCACGAATTCCTGCCTTAGATAAGGTTTCGACCTGACTACATACTTCTGTTACAAATATGAAAGTGTTTCCTCTTCTACACTTAAGAATGAGCTAGGTAACTTCGTTCGGCCCGAAATATGTAAACAAATACAATACTTCGAATTTCCTCATCTCCATTGTAGCAATGAATAGCGCCAGAAGCTCGGTTACCTGATCTGATTTTGTGAAGCTCAGAAGTCTTTTTTATGCAAAAATATCTCGGAAAAGAAGAAAGTCCGCGTGTTTTCGTCGCTAAAGGCAACGAAGTAAAAGCGTAATTTGATTTCAACCTTTAAAGAAATAAACCGTCCCATTTTAGACTTTCATTTTACAGCCTGGCTTATCGATTTCTGCTGTAATGAACCAATGCATCTGGTGGCGGATGTCCTTTCGTGTCTTTCTTTTCACTCAGTAATATTTGCCGTCTTATTATTTAAAAAGTCAGTCTTTGTTTTGTGAGGTTTAATTTTTCCCCTTTAATACACAAGCAAAATACTCAACCTTTCAGAACAAGCCCGGCCTAGTCCGAACCCGGAACTTTTCACTTAATCGATGAAAAAACGCCCGGCCTGGCCCTTCCTTTACATACCTCTACCACGAGCATTAAAATATATATAAAGAATCGCTTTTTATAACTTAAGGCAACTCGTTACAGAAAAGGGATGGAACCAGCACTGAAGCTTCACATGGGACCCGAACCTGTTCCAATCCGGACGATTTGCCTGAAGTACGTGCCACTGATAGTCGAAGCAGTTGAAACAGATTGCTGAAAAGGCAAATGGCTGTTTAACTAAATTAAAATATCCACTGAGCTTTGGCCACTCCTCTAAGGATACAACTGATTAACTCCAGCTTCTTCCTACAGAGTCATATAAATAATATCGGCCAATGCTGTATGAGATCTTTGCCGCGCATTGTTACTTTGAGAAACAATCGTCCAGGTCTGCTCTATGTTCAGATCACGGTTTCCCCAAAGTTTCTCCATGTAGAAGCTGTGAACTCATTTTTTTATGTCCTAAGGAACATTTACCTATGGAAACTTTTACAGGCTAAATAAAACGTTGGTAGGGAGAAGCGCAATTGAATTTTCTCTGGATTACTGTCGACAATATTTATTTATAAAGAGCCACTAACAAACTAGCAACGTTCTCAAAAATGTCCGTACTTTGGATTTCCGTGCTAATTTTTGGCTCAAAATTGACACGTTGATATTATTTAATGATGGCTATGGACTTGAAAAAACTTATTACTATATAATTCAAAACGTGCCCCAAAATTAAGGCTGACGGGAAATGACGCAAAACGGAATATCATGTAGAATAGGTGATGAAGGTCAGTAAGAGAGGTAATAAACCTTGGTTTTAATTGTGCATGCTGTTTGTGAGGCTTTCCAAAATCTTCTGTGACAATATAGACAAGAGCTTCTGCCAGCTCAGAGACACAGATTGTGGTGAGTGTTGGAATATAGACTTTTCTCCCAAGAGCATTCCAAGAATGAACGATCAAACTGAGGTAGAGAGATCATGCTGGCAACTCCAGGCAAGCGAATAATGTTCACTTCCAGATATTCGGTAACCAGGCTCTCACGGTGAGGGCGAGCATAATATTTCTTGTAAAATGAAATTATCTTTCATTGCATTTGCGTAAGGTCACACATGAGGGCTCTAGATCCCCCATCTCTATAATGGTGAGCAGTCGTACTGCATCTGGAAAGAAGGTAGAGAGAAGTCCGCAGTTCCACGCAGTGAAGTGTAGACCCAAACTATAACACTACTTTCACCACTGGAGTCTTCTTCAATGTTGTTAAAGGGATGATGAACGCCATCCAGTATCCCACCTGATGAGTAGAGTCGAGAGTCACTCGGTAGAGAAAAACTGCGACTCAGAGAACAATGCACACCACCATTGGTCTTCATTCTAGATCACACACGGACAAGACCATTCCAACCGTGCTCTCCAGTGACGAGTGGTCAGAAGTACACACATCTCTTGCAGTCTGGCATATAGGACATCTTTGTACAACCTTCTGCGTATCGTGGCTGCAGAAACAGAAGATTCTGTGGTTTCGATTAGGATAAAATGATGTGTTGTTATCTATCTAAGCGGTTGTGTTGTAAGTCGAAAATACCTTTCTTTAAGTGATGTAGAGGCCATAGGTCTACCTCCCCACCGAGTCTTCTGTTAACAGTCTGTGCTTCAAAGTCTGTGCACAACTGAACTATCAACACTGATCCATCCGGCAGCATCGGCTTGGGAGTGTCCGATATTAAGCCTTCCAACTGCTTTCATGGCCAACATGAAGACAGATGATTCCTACGGGACATGTTTAACATAAACACGATGCTATTGTAACCAGTAACCAGGTTGCCACACGAATAAGCTGGTCTTTCTGGCTGCTGTCATCGAAAATTGCTTCACATTAGTGGCAAGCTGCTCAAATTTGCGCATAATCGCTTACAGCGACATTGTGAGTTCAGGCGGTGTTACAGATTTCACAGTACGTATTTGTCCCATTTTTGTGATTGAAATTGCCAAACTCAGTTGTTTAAGTTTACTTTACATTGTAATTTATACTATCTAACCGCTTTTGTTCAAATACATATCAAGTCAAAAACACAGTATACTTAATACTGAAAATAAAAGTCACATCCAAAGATAATTCACACAGTGTATCAGAATAACGTGACTATCAACCTAACAATGGGAATAACCACCCTCGGCCCGGACGAAAGCGGCGAGACGGCGTGGCATGGACGCATTAAAGCCTTGAAGGTTGCCCGAGGCACACGTGCCCATTCGGACAGCAGCAGAGAACTGAGGTCCCAGAGATGACGAGCTTGTGGGTCGGCATGTCGAACTTGTCGATCCAAATAGTCCCAAAAGTGCTCTATGGGTTGAGGTCGGGCGATTTGTCCAGCCAAGGGAGAACGGAGATATCGCTGTCGTGTTCCTGGAACCACTCACAAACCTCCTTAGAGACATGGTAGGGCGCATTGTTCTGTTGCTCGACTCCATCACACCAGGGTAAACGTCCAACATGAAGGGATGCGTGTGGTCAGCAAGGATGGACAAGTAGCCATTGGCGTTCATGGACCCATCCAGTGGTACCAGCGGTCCCAGGACATACCAGGAAAACATCCCTCAGACATGCACACTACCACTGCCGGCCTGACTTTACCGACAATCGTGTCCAGGTGTTGGTTCTCGTGTGTCTGACGTCATATCCGTTACTGACCTTTTTCCACTCTTCCACTGTCCAGTGACGGTAGCCCCATGCGAACTGCAGGCGTCGTTGCCGATGAACCTAGGTTAACATGGGCGCCTTGACGCAGCGTGGACTCCTAGGACCCATGCGTAACAGGGTTCGTTCTGTTATTGGGACATGTGCCTGGGTGCCCCAGCGTTCATTTGCGTGGTCAATTGCTGCTCTGTTGCGCGTCGCAACAGTGCAGCAATTGACCCTATTGCCCTTTTCCAGTCGACAGAGACGACGTTTTCTTCTGGGGGTCAATGGCCTTTGAGGCTCCATAGTTATGACGTCGGGAGATACTTGGTGTGCCAGCGGCCCATTCTTGGTAACTCGCGGGCAGCCGCAAAGTCTGCTGTTTCTGAGAGGCTTCCAACCCTGGCGCGGCAGCCGATGATCATTCCTTTTTGAACGTCCGTCAAATCACTATATCTGCCCAGTAGGCTCACTAAACTCACTATGGCTCATCTGTTCTGGTCGGCCGCTTATATCTCCGTGTGGCCGATCTGGTCACGTGCCCTCTGTGATGCGCCTGTCAAGGTGCACTGAGATTCCGAGGGTGGTCATATTATTCTGATACAATCGTGTAAGGTTCGCTTTCAGTATGACACTCGATTTGTTTTTCTTTTGTAACAATTATTAATTGAATTGTACTTTTACGTTAACTTCTAACTTTACCTAAAGATTATTTATTTGATCCGGGAGCTCGCTAAATCCGCTTAGGGCTTAAAGAATAAATTTCACTTGACACCCGGATTATTAAACTTGTTCCTTTTAGCTGAAAACTTAATTTCGTGTAAAATCTGTAAGAACTTCAACATAAGGTTTAGAGTTCAGTAACAAGTCAGTACTCACGAATCAAGTCCACTTTTACTTAGGAATTCAGCACGTCAGGTATCAACATGACTATACGTTCGCAACAAGACTATACGACTTCACAGATCAGGCCGCACGTATTTTCAACATGGCATATATAACATCGCTTAGTAGATAACTTTTAAAATACTATAGATTTCAACATAGAGTAAAGCCTACTTACAACGAGTAGCTAGGGACCAGCGGAAACACTAGTTTGATCAGGGAACTCGCTAAATCCGTTTTGGGGTGAAAATTCCCACAATGTTAAAATATGCATATACAGTAAGTTCATATCATGAACCCATTTGAATATACAGTCAACTCTGGATATAGTGAACTCTGTTATAGTGAACACTCTGTCATAGTGAACCTAAATCATTGGTCCCGACCCGCAACATCCAAAATGCACATTAAAATTTTCGTTTATAGTGAACCCTCAACTTCGCTTATAGTGAACCTAAAAAATAAAACTTCAAAGAAAAGAATGTAACTTATTTCAAAACAAACCTTCTAGTAAAAACTTGAAAGAATGTGTTGAGAACAATATTGTAGGCCTACTACTCCTTAAGTGCATTGAAGGACAAAAACCTCAGCAACATCAAACTGGTGTTCTTGCCTGCCAACACCAGTCAGTCCTCGAACTCATGGATCAAAGTGTGGTTCGCAGCTTTAAAATCTATTACAGAAGGGAAGTAATGCTTCATTTAATCCAAGCCTTGGAATCAAAGCAGAACACACCAATAAATATTCTGAATGCTGTACGTTTTGGAAACAAAGCGTGTAGGAGTGTGTCAACTGTCACTGTACAGAACTGTTTCCGAAGGTCTGGTCTGGCTACTGGACGTGTGACATTCGAAGAGGAGGATGATATCTCTCAAAGACATGCTTCAGCATATCGGTGCGAATTCCACTGAAGCTGAAGATTTTATCGATGCCGACTGTGAAGTTATAACGAATGAAATCCCGTCGCATGAAACTATTGTCGAGGCTGTGAAAGGCGGTTCCAGCACGGAAGAAAACGAAGCTAAAGATGACGATGATGATAATGAAGAACGTGTTCCAAAAATGAAAGACATGTTGGAGGGTGTCAGGAGTGTTCTAAAGTTCCCAGAATGGATGGAAAATGTGGAATCGAGTGAAGCAAAAGCACAGACTCTAGAAAAGCACATAAGGAAAATATTTATTAAAACTGTTTGCAGCAAGCACATAACAGACTAATTTTATGTTAATTAAGATAATGTAAAATTAACTTTGTTTACTTAATTTAATGAATATACACTACGAATATTTTTTAGATACACATGTACATATTTTATTTTCTCGCTCACCATTCTACTCAATCAAGTTAAGGGAAGATACTTCGGTTTCAGTGAACCTTGGGCATAGTGAACGAAATATGCGAGTCCGCAGAGGCTCACTATAAGCGGAGTTGATTGTACTTGAAAGATTTATTTATTTAACTACATTAATACTATAATTAATTAATGAAACCTCAAGTATATATCAATTTGAAGGCTACGTGAGACTGACCGCAGTTTAACTAATCACAACACGTGAAGAAAATCCTCCCAATGTAACGCTCACTTGAAGGCCGAAAGGGTCAATTGGCACAATTCGTTATTTCTAGGTTACAGTATGTAGAATTAACTCAAAACTATAATAGAATTAACTCAAAACTCTTTAGAATTAACTCGAAACTGTTTAGAATTAACTCAAAGCTCTATTTTACATTACTTTTAGCACTGTCATTATGATTAGTGGCCATTGGTGAAAATAATTACGCACATCATTGAAAACTCGTTAGCAATCTAACAGAAAAGAAATGTCTGCATGGGAAGCAAACGCGAAACACTGGAGACCACCGAGTAGTCAGAGGTGCTGGTTTCTGGCTAGTTCGAGCTGGACTGGGGTTCGAGTCCCGCATGAGACATGTTGTGCCTTGTCTTACGGCATAAAATTCTTAAAGTTGCTCATGGTTGTCGAAACCCTTCCCCCACATCCCAAAAAAGCAAACAAAAACAAAATGGATATTTTTAAACAGCAGTCGAATCCAAGGGCTTGTTGCGATAGTTTCTCCCTCATAAGAAAGGGTTGATTTTTCAGTTGCACGAAGACACAGCCGCTGCCGGAGCTGTCTCTTACTAAATACTAGTGATACACGCAGGTGAAGTGACACGTAGCTGAGAGAGTCCTCAGAAGAGAGGGGAAGGGAAGGGGTATCCATTATAATGCTTGCTATTCGGCAGGGACTTGTAAATAGTGGCTATAATTGAGAGGGGTTTGTATTTGAGATGCGTCTGTTAAGTGTAGTTTTACTGTATAACCTTAAGAACAAGTTCGAGTGACCAAAGCAAATAAAAGAACAGCTGCTAGCTCACAAAGATTACTCCAGTATTGTTAATTGCTAGACAAAAGTTTCCGCGATATTTTAAGGGATATAATTAACTTTTTGCGGGATTTAAAATTTTTTATTCGTTTTTTCAGTTTCTCGAGGAATCCCAGATGACGTTATGCAAAACCCTAGTTTGGGAACGCTGGTCGAGACAGTCGTGACTCAAGGCCGAGAATACAGTCCCTTTACAGAAACTGTGATATCGTTTCTGTCTGGGGACTGTATTCTCGACGTCACAAAAGACATGAACTGAACTGAGTCACCATCTAGATATAGCAAGCCTGGACGATCATTTCGTGACGTTCCAGTGCGAGGTCAAAATCGCTTTGAATATTAGTTGACTATTATTTCTGTGCACAGAGAACGTGAATTTGAGTTGGCGAGACGGTGTAATATCCAGTTCAAAAAATAAAACTTTCTCATAGGAGGGCAAGCTTCATTTAAAATCAGTAACTTACAGATCATGCAAATCTTTCCAGATCAGGCAAGATTTCTGCCGGAGATGCCATAATTGTTGAGGGGATCGGCTAATCAGTAGGGGCTTCCACTCGGATTCCACGCAACTTCATTACCTCATAAGATCAAGTGTCAGAAGTAACGGATATGTGCACTAGAAAAATGAAGTCAGAGAACGAGCGTATTGTTGTTCTTCGAAGAACTGTATTTTCACTCCACAGCATCAAACATTCGTACTCGTTTCTGGCAATGTATGCACATGTGTATATGTATGTAATATCTAATGCCAGTGTATGAGAGTATGCTTACATTTGTAGCATCGTGATGCTGTGAATACGAACATCTTAAAACGAAATGAGTAAAAAATGTTGCAAAGGCTGTACGTTCATGGGAAACCTGAAACCACGTCAAAACTTACACTACTGTAAATGTACATTTGTTGTAGCATTGTGAGAAAAATACACGGTTGAGCCACATAATTGTGACCACCAGCTAATATCCAGAGTAACCGCCGTGTACAGTGCGGACAGCAGCTAGATGGGCTGGGAATGACTCAATAAGGTGCTGGAATGTGTTCACAGGCATGTGGCGTCATGCTGACTGCAGTGAATCTGACAGCTGCTGGAGGGTGCGTGATGGAGGATCCATAGAGTGAAAAACACGATAGAGGTGGTCCCACAGATGCTCAATTGGGTTTAAGTCTGGAGAATTAGGGGGCCAGGGAAGTACTATGAAGTCTTCGTCGTGCTCTTACAACCACTCTCGGACATTTCTAACGGTGTGACACATCGCATTGTCGTACTGGAAGTTACCATCCGCCCCAGGGAAGACAATCAGCATGTATGGGTGTACGTGGTCTGCAAGGATAGCTTCATAACGAATTCGGTCCATAGTGCCTTCCACGGGTATAAGTGGACCCACACAATGCCACGAAAAGATTCCCCAGACCATAACTCTGCCCTCACCAGCTTGTGTTCTTCCAGCAATGATTGAAGAGTGTTTGTTCTCCGATGTTTCTCGCCTTATACGTCAACGTCCATCCGTTCAATGAAGCAGAAAATGTGACTCATCGGAGAAGGCAATCCTTTACCAATCAGCGGAGGTCCAATTCCGATATTGCCGTGCAAATGTAGGCCTTTTTTGCCGATGCACCTTTGTTAGCATAGGTGTAGTGACCATCCGTCTGCATCGGAGCCCCATACTCAGCAGGGTTCGCTGAACTGTCGTTTTAGACACACTTCCAGTAGCCTCCTGGTTCATTCGGCCAGTGAGTTGCTCCACTGTAGCGTGTCGATCAGCCCTCACCCAGCTTCGCAGCCGACGTTCACCTTTGATATCAATGGCACGTGGTGCTCCGCAATATCCACGTCGCTTATTCGCAATGGCGCCATTTCTCCAATCACGATACACTTTATCCATAGCAGCACGCAAACATTTCACAAACTGAGGTGTTTCAGAAATACTGCCACCGTTGGACCGAAAGCCGATAATCATCCCTTTTTGCAAATCTGATAAATCGCTCTATTTATCCATGACAGCAACTAGTGATATGTTTTCAGATCAAATGATCAAATGATCATATGTAGAGGATTTTAGGAAGGGAGTGTCTGACCCCAGGTCTTAAACAACCCTTAGAAATAGGAAACTAGGAGATTTGGGCTAGAGTGCCCGATGGGAAAGTGACACGGAAGCGAAGTAGAAAGGGGGAAAAAGACGCCCTTCTTTATTACCGGGGGACAGTACCCGAGGTCCGACGGCTTAACGTGCACATCCGACGCACGGCGGATATTTAGTGGATGGAGCGTTCGTACCTGCCTAGGATCGAACCTGAGGTCCTTTCCTTGGCAGTCACAAACGTTGCCCACTAGGCTACCCGCGGCCCGATATGTTTTCAGAATGCTTACAGCACACCTTATATACCCTCCAAGCCAGCTCACGACGCGTGCCTTCTTTCATTGGCTACGCGCTGTTGACGTCAAAAGTAGGAGGTAGTCACAATAATTTGATTCGACTGTGTATATACTGTCATCGAAGGTGGACATGGAAATGCTGAGAAAGGTGTACATTCGTAGGAAACCTGAAACCACGTCGACTCTCCCAATAGTGCTGACGTACACTTTCAGCATGGCGAAAAAGTGCACTGATATTCTTCTTCTTTAAGTGCTTTTGAAAAAACATAACGGCTGTCACCATCTATATCCGCCTTCTGATGTCCGAATATGGATATAGACATCTAAAGGCGGACATGGAAATGCGCCTAAGGATGTTCATTCATGTGAGGAGCCTGAACCCTTGTCAGCTCTATCGACAGCGCAAATGGCGTTTGTAAACCATTCTCGAATATCGTCACTCATAATGGAGGTGTTGGGAAACGTATTATTCACGCCAGCATCCACGAAGAAGTTTTGTGCAAGGTGAATCTCTCACGGAAAGGAAACCATTTTAGGAGATGAATATGCAGCAACCGAGTTATATATCTCTTTCTCCCTGTCGCTTTGATACCAGAGATCTACAGATGGTGACAGCCGTCATATTTTTTTTAAAAGCACTTAGCAGAAGAGTTTCAGTACAGAAGTTTTAGAAGCTGTGCTAACATTTGCACTGACTTCGGCGGAGAGCCTGTCCAGCTCCACAACACCAGCGCAATATAAAAGTTAGTTGAACTCATTAATTTATCAACGTACTTTGTATATTAAGAAATCTTTATGATTTTTTGGGAAATATTAACGCTTTAGTACATCTGTGTGAAACTATCTAAACTTAATGTAGCAAAGACAGGAGTTTTCATCGAGAAGGTAAGTTCCTAATTAGTAGTCTGCTGTAAGTTTTATCTAATAAGGATTTTCGAAACAGTTGTTTTCTCCTCGGCAAAAGATAGTTCTCTATAAATAATTTTCTACAGTATATCAAGTACATAAACTCGTGTGTACGTTTATTTGCGTACTTTTGACCAGGCTTTCTAAACTCGTTAGATTTCGTAGTCAGGTTAATAAGTAAAGTGCCGTGATAGAAGATTTAACTTTGGAATTAGTCCTCCCCCTGCATGGCATCCCCCAGGCGTGTCAGTAGTTTTCATGAATTAATCACTTTTGGAGATAGACCAGACTGGCTTTTCCTGATAATTGACTTGACTGTTGGTAATCAAATTTCGTAGTCTGTGCCTTCGCTTATTCTATTCTCATTGCACGGAAGCATCATTTGCACGAAATGGATGTTATGCCCAGAGAGCCCGTCCCATTACCAGTTTCTACATCGCTATTTGATTTGCATAGCACAAACACATTTAAACAAATCAACGCCTTCTCCCTTTATGCCAACGACAAATGCCTGAATATTAGGATGCAATTACAATAATTAATGGACAGGCTAGAATAAGACTTACCAATGTCATCAGCTTCGATAACTCGAAGGAAACATCCCTCCCGACAGAAGGCGACACCCTTCAAAGTCATCTTTACTGCATCTGGCAACTCACACACATACACAGAACATAGTTTGCGAGATTCCGCTGGCAACAATGTAAGCATAACCGTAACTTAATTAAAGGCCCTCTCTAAACCGTTACCGTGTATGCATGGAAGGTAGGGGGGAAGTAGAAGTGATCGTATGAGAAGAGGGGAAGGAGACAGAAGGGTGAGAGGTTCCCCTCAGAAACATGCAGTGCAGCTGGTTAAACATTAAATTCCTCTACATAATTTCTCCTTAAACGAATTAAGGAGTCTGTAATGAAGCCAATTAGATTACTCCCTGTTCGGCAATTACAGATAATTTGGAATCTACGAAGGGGGTCTGCGTAAGGAGTCCGACATTTACACGATGTTCCGATGATACATTATTCACATTGGAAAGCTCATTCGCGGATATTCTCTCTGACACTTCGCCGCGCAACAGGACAACGAAGAAAGACAATGTCTGTGCAAGGCGCAAGCAACCTAACGCAGCAAATAGACTGCAAGCGCCGCCCGCGAACTGCGTTTTTTAGTTGATTTTATTCGCTTTGACTTGTGATTGAGAGCCCATGCAAATCCTCACACACATTCAGTGATAGGGTATGAACTTAAATCAATGGGCTGAAACTTCTGTCAATCAAGTTAGAAAAAGAAACTTATTTTTCACACGGCACTGAAAATAAAATGCGTCTGTGAAATGCTCTTCACGGAACAGATAATCCGTCGTATCCTCTTCAAAGTACGTTTAAGTTGTACGAAGGGTTTGCAACAGCAAAAGGTAAGCAGTGGTCAGCAAAGGTAAGCAGTGGTCTAAGCGATGGCTTCTGATCATTCGTCCGAACGGGGTCCGGGTTCATTTCCCGGTGAGGCATGGATGTTGTGTTTGTCTAACGGCACTGGCTCTCTCCCTTCCCTGGAACCAGTGACCCTAATTTGAGACGGGCGACTGCTTATAGCCCATTGAGTTGCTCATGGTGGTCGTTAAACCTCCAATCAAATAAAATAAATAAATAAATAAATGAAAGGTAACTTTTTGAGAACTGATTGTGTTTTGCGAGTGGACATGTAGTTGCACCCTGTAGTCAGAGGTGACTATTAAAACTACCATTATTAGAAGGATATACACGGCATAAATCGGAGAAATATTAATTATAAATACGTGGAATTACGTGGCTAAAAATTTCAGTGCGCAGATGAATATTATACACATTTCCTGTTTTGCACCTTTTACAAAACTGATGCAACTTAAATGGGTGCGGATACTAATAGGTTATTGCTTAAAATATCGCGATGCCGATGTGCAGCTGAATGCGCTCTCATCACGTTAATCAGATGATAGGTAACATTAATGAAAAAATAATTCATTTTCGGTCCTACTTTGTCCTTTGTAGTGTCTTTGTTGAGAGATATTTTTTCCTTGATAAGCACTGATAGATGAATGATATACCATTGTAGTATTCCGTTGTGTATCCATGCGACGAGGTCGTACTTGGTTTCCCTGCATACTAACTGCTCCGAAACCAAACCGTAATGATAAGGGTCGACCAAACGTCGGTTCCGACATTCCAGTGAAGATTGCTGTTAAAATTTACAAATCTTAAAAATTTCGAACACATTAAAAACTGAAATCGAACGAAAATCATACGCACCTGAATCACTTAACGTCTGTGCACACACCACAGCACACAGCACACCGTGCTTGATGATGCAAATGGGTATGACTATCATAGGATTAATAAGTAGGAACTGTACACCAAAAAAAATAAGTAGGAACTGTAATGATCCGAATTTCTTGGCGTAGAACAGAAATAAACTTTCCAAGCTTTCGCACATCAACCAGTTAGCTGTCTACCTTCCTTGAAAAAGCCATCTGGTAGATGTGCAAAAGCTTGGAGAAATTTATTTCTATTCTACGCCAAAAAATTCGGATCATTAGTATTTTGACTATCATAGGATTTTAATTTTTTATGTTTTCGCGGTTTTTAAGATTTAAATTTTATCAGGAATCTTTACAGGAATGTCGGCACAGTGGTCGACCCTTCTCATTAGGCTTAGGCTTTAGAAACAGTTAACGTTCAGGAACATCTAGCACTGCTGTGTCGTATGGGTAACACAACGGAATACTGTAATGGTATTTCATAGATCACAGTGTTTAATAAGTAAATAATACTTCTGAACAAAGATACTGCAAAGAGAAGTAAATCTGGATGATCGTGAACGACACTGATTCGACCTTCCTTACGGGATTAGGCTTAGTTAAGTAAACCTTCAGTGAAACCAACGATTGTTCGTTCAATGATACGAATGCAAGTTAAATACTGCAGCGATGTGACTTATCTACCTCGGAATTTACAGAAAGAACAATCACCTGATTAATGGGACGAAAGAGTACACTCAACTACACATCGACACTCAAGAAACGCATATAGCGTATTAAATCAGTTTGTTTGTGTGGAGTAATAAGCACAAAGATTCACCAAGCTTTCGCACTCCACTGGGAGGCTTTTTCAAGGCAATTGTAGACATAAAAATACAGGGTATTAGAACACGTAAGAAGCAGAGATGATCTTTGGAAAATAACCGAGGTGACATCACGAGCATATTATGAATTTTTATCACGAAATTACACGTTGTGCTGCGATGTGTTTCCATCTTTTAATAACTCATGCCAAACCATTGGTAGTTCAGCAGAGACCATATCATTGCATATATAGGTCTCTGCTGAACTACCAATGGTTTCGCATGCGCTATTAAAATATGGAAACACATCATTGGTAGTTCTGTAGAGACCATATCATTGCATATACAGGTCTCTTCTGAACTGCCAATGGTTTCGCATGCGTTATAAAAATATGGAAACACATCATTGGCAGTTCTAAAGCCGCGGATGGCTTAGTGGTTAGCGAGTCAGACTATTAAAGCAAGGTCCCCAGGTTCGAGCCTGAGCTGATCTTTCAGAGTTGGTGTGATTTACTAACAATCGCTGAATATCCGCCGTGCATCGGACGAGCACGTTAAGTGACGGCCCCCAGGCTGGACCCACTGGTTAAATGGGTATCCTTTCCTATGCCCCCCTGAAATTATCTCACCCCTCTGTGTGCAACATCGTACTTGTACGGTGGCGCCATCTACTGTACTATAATCTCACTACAAACTGTTCTGTCAAAGTCGCTAGACTTGCTCTCATTCCTTCCGTTTCTCTATGTCCTGCCCAAAAGGCGATCTCGCTGTAGGTGGCTGGGACGTAAACCCTAGTCACTGTGGACGGAAGTCCTACAAGAAAATGACAAATACTGTGGGCGAGTCATTGGCAGTTCTGCAGAGACCATATCACTGCATAAATGCGTCTCTGCTGGACTACCAATAGTTTTGCATGCGTTCTAAAAACATGGAAACACATCATTGGTAGTTCAGCAGAGACCATATTCTTCTGAACTACCAGTGGTATGGCATGCGATATTAAAAGATTTAAACACATCGCGGCACACCGTATAATTGTGTGCTAAAAATTCATGTAGTATGCTTGTGATGCCACCTACGTTATTTTCAAAAAATCATCTTTGTTTCTTACGTGTTCTAATTACCTGCATTTTTATGACTACCATTGCCTTGGAAAAGCTTTCCAGTGGTGTGCGAAAGCTTGGCGTATCTTTGTGCTTATTACACCACAAAAATAAACGGATTTAATACGCTATATGCGTTGGTTGAGTATTCACAGTCTGGTGTATTTAAAATACCGTTACACATCGACAATTTTTGTTTGTTTGTCTGTTTGGGGGATTCAGTTACCACTGTGAGCAACTCGATGAGCTATAAGCAGTCGCACGTCCCGACTCTCTCCCTACACTGAGGTCAATAGCCTCAAATTAGGGACTGGCAAGAGCTTATAGCTCATTGAGTTGCTCTCAGTGGTCGTTAAACTCCCTACCTACAAAAAAAAAAAAAAAATACAATTGCACGGCTCATCATTTCACCAACGTTTACTTTAATCAGAAATGAGCTTTAGTATCCCCGGTTTCAATTCTCTGGCGAAATGAAACACGACACTGTATTCCATGTACACTGACGGAAAATAAATCCCAACACCACGAAAAAATAGTTGTAGAGGAATGAAATGGCGGCAATACATTTGTATAGGTAACATATTTAATCGATTAAGGTTTCAAGATCACAGCTTATTGTAAGCGCGAGAAGAGCCATTTTAAATGTGAAATTCTGGTACATTAATAACCGGTGTAACCGCCAGAATGTTGAATGCAAGAACGCAAACGTTCATGCATTGTGTCGTACAGGTGCTGGATGTCAGTTTGTGGGATGGAGTTCCATGCCTGTTGCACTTGGTCGGTCAATACAGGGACGGTTTATGCTGGTTGGGGGTGACGCTGGATTTGTCGTCTAATGATGTCCCATACGTGCTCGATTAGAGAAAGATATGGTTATCTAGAAGGCCACGGCAACATGTCGACACTCTGTAGAGCATGTTGGGTTACAACAGCGGTGTGCGGGCGAGCGTTATCCTGTTGGAAAACACCCCCTGGAATGCTGTTCATGAATGGCAGCACAACAGGTTGAATCACCAGACCGACGTACAACTGTGCCGTCAGGGTGCGGGGGATAAACACGAGAGTGCTCCTGCTGTCATAGGAAATTGCTCCCCAGACCATAACTCCAGGTGTAGGTCCAGTGTGTCTCGGCCGCAGACAGGTTGGTTGCAGGCGCTCACCTGGCCTCCTTCTAACCAACACACGACCATCACTGGCACCCAGGCAGAACCGGCTTTCATCAGAAAACACAACAGATCTCCACTCCGTCCTCCAATGAGCTCTAGATTGACACCACTGACGTCGCAAACGGCAGTGGTTTGGAGTAAGTGGAATGCACGCTACAGGGCGTCTGGCTCGGAGCTGTCCTTCAAGTAACCGGTTTGTAACAGTTCGTTGTGTCACTGTGGTGGCAACTGCAGCTCGAATTGCTGCCGCAGACGCGGTACGATACGCCACGGCCATACGCCGTACACGGCGGTCTTCCCTCTCAGTAGTGTCACGTGGCCGGCCGGAACCCGGTCTTCTTGAGGCAGTACCTTCCCTTGACCACCGCTGCCAACAATCATGCACAGTGGTTACATTCCTGCCAAGTCGTTCTGCAATATTGCTGAAAGAAAATCTCGTAGCCCTATTACACGACCTCGTTCAAACTCCGTGAGCTGTTGATAATGGCTTCTTCGTCTTCTTAAAGGCATTCTTGACTAACATGAACACCCTACGTCGAATCTCAACGATAACTAACGCTCACGAACGTTACAGCGCGTATTTACAGCAAACCTGCTTTGCATGTTCCGAGGGGCGCTACTAGCGCCACACGTATGCGCCGAGCGCGAAATTTGCATAGACCTCATCTTACAGATGTACTCTCACCGCCTACCAACTGTCGTTTATCTAACACAACCCCTTCTTGGTGTTGGGATTTTCTTTTCCGTCAGTGTATATATGCGGAAAGAAATTTCACCAGATAGAAAAAAACAGCCTGAGTTTAAAATCAGTTCACAAACTACTGAAATGATGTGTAAACCTATTCGAATATGAGGGTAATATGTCAATATCAAAATCGTTCAAACCGAGTTCCACTCGATCGTTTCATTACTTTCAACACAATTGTACGTAATAATCGTTTTCGATCGGAAACAGGAGATTACTTTCTACATAGTTTCACATATTAATCGTTTTCGATCGGAAACAGGAGATTACTTTCTACATAGTTTCACATATTAATCGTTTTCGATTAGAGTTAAGAATCTTTCCTATTCTTGTGATATTTGACGACCCTTTGAATAAAATCACTGAGTAGACTTTAATTCTTTTTCAGACTTGTGGAAACACAGAGTTCAACTCTATAGGAAATGAGAAAACAGAACACATTGCATAGTTTATGGTGAAGTGGTATTTGATCAATACCCAAAAGATGGAAACCGCTTTTCCGTTTGCTTTATTCGTTTCACAAACACAAATACGCAAAGATCTAAGAAAGAAGACTAAGAAAAGAGGAGGGTGGGAAAGTTCGAGATGGAATTTTGCGGTTCGTGTCTCTCAAAAAGAGACAGGTGCTTCGAGAGATCTTTCGTTTTTGGAGAAGCAGAAGTTGTCATTGTCGCCCTAGAGAAAACCCAGTCAAGAACAATGTCTTCTTCTTTCGGGATTTATTTCTCAAGATCGTTTGAATTTGTAATAGACTTTGTTCTGAGGAAACGTATGTTCGGTTTTATCACCCCCCCCTTCAATTTTTTGGAGACCAAATGTTGTCACAAGAACTAGATTGTCCTTGCTATTCTGCAGATAATCTTTCAGTTTTTGTTCGCTGTGCGGTAAAAATAAAAGAAAGCACACGTTCCTACTTATTTCCACTTCGTCTGTTCACTTGTAAGCTTCATAATAAACTGTCTATGACGTAGAAGTCTTTTCGTACTTCTACGTTAATTTTAAACATCACCATACGATGAATTAGTTCTTAAAATAAACCTTAACGGCCAGACGAAACATGTAAACAACAGAAGTCAAACTTACGGAAAAGATGCTTTATTCAGGATGTAGCACTTCCATAACAAAACGATATCAATATTTAAACACACCACACAGCTCCATACAACGCTCTACAACACAACGCCCTCTTTACAACGCTCTCTTTCAACGCTCTCTTTAACAACGCTCGCCAAGCAACAGTTTAGTCGCCGTTTTTATCTCTCGTTCTTATCTTATATCAGGCATACGTCACGTGCATTCAACCTCAATTGTGTTACGAAACGTATTCGTTTGAGAGAAAAGATATCACGTTACGAGTGAAATATAACTGAGAATAAACTCAATATTTACATAGGGAAAGGAACTAAAAAGGAAAGTTAATTTAGAATATACGTCACATGTCGTAATTTCAGAATTAACCAGAAAATAACGTTTAAACTGTACGTCGAATCCAAAGCATCACAGCTTTAAAAAAAAATTGGGAGAAACTCAGCTAAGAAATTTCGACGCAGTCCAAAATTTCTTACCTGGGTTTTGGCTTTGCCAAATTTATCAGCAGTTGTTAACTAATTGAATTATGTGGGGTTATTTGAATTCAGAAGGAAAACTCCATTTTTTTAATTTTTTTATGGATTGCAGATGTCATACCATATAACGTAAAGTTCCTTTTGTACTGAAATCTTGTCGTTTTTACGTTATGTCTATATCATTAGATATGAATACGATGGAATACTTCCTTAATTAAACCTTTACGGCCAGACGAAACATTTAAACATATGATATAGACATTACTTAAAAATTCCAGGACAATATCAATAGATCAGATATCACATTTCAACATAATTCACATATCACATCTCCAACACACATCCAACATCCCACACAAGCAACTGTTGCATCGTAGCTTTTATCTATCGTTCTTATCTCATACAGTCAATTGTCGGGTTCACTCTGACCACAAATGTGTTGCCAACAGTATTCGTTTGAGAGAGAAGATGTCACGTTAAGTTTTGAAGTATAACTGAGAACAAACTCAAAATTTACATAGGGAAAGAAACTTTAGAATATACGTCACAACCACTAAAGAAGTATGACATCAGCAATCCATTTGGATAAAACAGATGTCATACTTCTTTAGTGGTTTAAAAATAAATTCAGATGAAACATCTCTTAGACGATAAAGCGATCGACGAGCGCTGAACTAAATACGTCAGGAATGAATCTGGAAATATATTTTACTCAAAGAAATCCAAGATTTCTCACTCTAAAAGAGAAGAAACATTGTTTCCTCAGTATCACGTATTAATTACTTATTGTTGCTGCAAGTGTTCACTGGAGGAGCCTCTTAATTTTAAATTTTGTGATCGCCAAAAATTCATTCGTAACACTTGTTTTATTTGCTTCTAATTCGTTCAGTCTATTGCGCCGTAAATTTTTTTTCGGGAAAAGAAATTTGAGTGAAACTATTCATTAACCTTCGTGATATTTTACAAAAAGCATCTATTCGACTGTTTCTACTGATTCAAACATATCAAAACGCATAGGAAATTGCGTAGCACTTCAAAACGCAGTTCCTATATCGTTTCAAATAATTTGATATGAGAAATTCCAGTCTCTTTAAACATTCGCGAACAAAATTTAATTAAGCCTTTCGACGGGGCTACCCAAACATCTGTGCTTAGGAGAAATGTTAATTTCGTCAAATTATAAGTGACTACAGTGGTTTAGTCATAATTTGGCCATTTTCTACGGAACAACTTGCAAAAAGGGCACACTGTTGAATGCTGCGTAACAGGAAATGTGAATGAATGCTATGCGTTTTAATAAGGGTACCAAACGACTGAAGCAAAAAAGGAAAATGCAAATTTGTTCCAACATGTATAATTTAAATTACGCTATCCGTTCATCGATGCCACCGGTTCCCATAATTCTTATTTATGGAGATATACAAATGCATAACAATTTTCCATAGACCTACGTTGGATTCGGGAATTATAGACAGCGTTAATTAAAATTTCTATGATTGAAATTTGTTCAACCCGTTTTTTTTTTAATTTTTGTTTACTAAGTATTGGCTTTAAATGTACTGTTCTAGATAAAAGTTAGCCAGTCTGGATAAAGTTATATTTGTATAAAAGCAATAAAAAAAATAAAAGCACCCCGAAGCAAGTGCCCGATCGTGCTGAAACTTTGCACGTTCATTGAGAGTGTAAAGATAAAGAAGTGGCTGCAATTTTACAGCAACAGTACTCCTTATTGTAGTAGGATGGCTCCATAAGCGCAACAGATTAGTACATAGTACAGCCAGCTCTGGTGGCTAGGCATGCCAATATCCGGCATGGAGTTGAGTTAAACAACATCTGTTGGTCTCCTGTGGAAGATTCTATCAGGTGTGCTCTAAAATGCTGGGATAGTTCGTCGAAATTCCGGAATGGATGCAATACAAGTCCCATACGTGCTTGAATGGAGAGAGATCTGGAGATTTAGCTGACCATAGAAGGGTATTAAAACCTGGGAGACATTCCCGGAAGGGCGGCAGAGCGGCGTGCGGCCTGGCGTTATCATGCGCTTAATTGGTCACCGGAAAACGTGGCAGCAAAGGCAACACTGCAGGTCGCAGGATGTCGTCAACGTACCGCTGCCCTGTTAAGGTACAACATGACATTACTATGGTGGCCGGCTGCTCTAAGAGAAGGCTGCGCAGAATTTAAAACCAGACGTAATGGTCGTGTGCCGCTCCACATTGCAGTCCGTATCGGAGCGCTGGCCCGGCCTCCTCCAAATACGCATGTGTTGGTCATCCGCTCTCAGGGAAAAGCGGGATTCGTTACTGAGTACTATACCGCGGTATTCGGACGCAGCCTATGATTCCCGGACAAGACACGATTCCAGCCCCACCAGTGGTGAAGTAGTCTACGCACTGGCTTCTGGCCATTCGTCCGAGATGAGTCCAGGTTCGAATCCCGGTGAGGCATGGATGTTGTGTTCGTCTTAGGGCACTGGCTCTCTCCCTTCATTGGAACCAGGCCCTGAACTAGAAACGGACGACTTCTTATAGCGCACTGAGTTGCTCACTGTGGTCGTTAAACCCAATCAATAAAAAAACAAAACAAAGAAAAACGACACAACATAACTCCAGACGGCGCTGCAGATGTTCGGTGGTTAGTAGTATTCGTCGTGAAGGGCAGCAAGGATGTAGTCCCGCCGCCTCCAGTCGTCTTTCAATAGTGTGTCATGATACCGCATGCTTGGTGGAGAGCTCTAAGTATCTTCGGATGATAGATAGCGATGCCGTTGATGTCGTTCTGACTGCTGTCATTATTGCACAATCTTCCCGTCCAATTGTTTGCCGACATGACCAATTGGCTTCTTTTAAGACAACGATGCGTCCTCTCTTGAACTCGAGTTGTTGGTACGGTCGTCGAGTGCGTCGCCGCTGCATCTTCGCTTTCTACTGATGTCAACGCAATTGCAACACTGGTCAGGATAACTAACGCACGTAAGTGACACTCCGTATATACGCTCCGCGATGAACATTTCCCCTGCGTGCTGGGCCCTGTCTGTACGTTTATTGGCGCTAAATTTATAATCATTTGCTTGCTGAGTTTCGCGGTTAATGGATCGTTTCATCGGAGTGCTTCGATTTTTCTTCTTCTTTTTTTTTTTTTTTTTTTGTCACGGGATATATATTTTCCAAACAGAAAATAATTGGGAACTGAAAAATAGCAGATTTTTAGAGGTTACATTACGACGTATACTCTAAACTAACTTTCATTTTTAATTGCTTTCTCCATAAATTTGAGTTCATTCTCCCTTAGTGCTTTCAACCTTAACGCTATATCTTTTCGCTTACGGAATGACGTTGGCAACAATTCTGAGCTCAGAGAGGGTGACGTACGCATGTGACAGATAAGAACGAGAGATGTACACTGCTGTTAATAAAAATTGCAACACCATGAGGAAATACTCGGATTTGCACGACATTTGCACGACGGATAGGGCACCATGGGAGATTCAAATTATTACAATTGCAGCGCACATGCAAATGTGAGGCGCGCCACGCTATCGGAAACGTCACACCAGGATATACAAAAGAAGGCGTACAGAGAGCAGGTTTTTAAACTTGCTATCGCTAAACTCGACCGTAAGCAGTTGTAAACGTGTAAACATGCCGCGTAGGAGGAAGGGACAACCATACGAACACTTGACGGAGTTTGAAAAAGGTAGAATCGTTGGACTCAAAGAAGGTGGTTTATCATACTGTGATACTGCTGCACGCGTTAGGCATAACGCAACTACCGTCATGCATACATAGCGTCAATGGACAGCAGAAGGTTCTACCCATCGTCGTGCAGGGTCTGGAGCTCGAAATCGCACGACCGAGCGGGAAGACAGGCACTTGTCCCTATGGCAGTGATGTCGCGCTCAACACCATCCACGACACTTGCGCGGCAATGGAGGATGGTCACACATCGTCCGAAGTCTGCAAGTACTGTTCGTCACCGACACCATCCCCGACACTTGCGCAGCAATGGAATATGGTCACACATCGTCCGAAGTATGCAAGTACTGTTCGTCACCGACACCATCCACGACACTTGCGCGACAATGGTGGATGGTCACACATCGTCCGAAGTCTGCAAGTACTGTTCGTCATCGACACCATCCACGACACCTGCGCAGCAATGGAGGATTGTCACACATTGTCCGAAGTCTGCAAGTACTATTCATCATCGACACCATCCACGACACTTGCGCAGCAATGGAGGATGGTCACACATCGTCCAAACTCTGCAAGTACTGTTCGTCACCGACACCATCCACGACACTTGCGCAGCAATGGAGGATGGTCACACATTGTCCGAAGTCTGCAAGTACTGTTCGTCATCGACACCATCCACGACACTTGCGCAGCAATGGAGGATGGTCCCACATTGTCCGAAGTCTGCAAGTACTGTTCGTCACTGACACCATCCACGACACTTGTGCAGCAATGGAGGATGATCACACATCGTCCTAAGTCTGCAAGCACTGTTCGTCCCCGACACCATCCACGACACTTGCGCAGAAATGGAGGATGGTCACACATCGTCCGAAGTCTGCAAGTACTGTTCGTTCCCGACACCATCCACGACACTTGCGTAGAAATGGAGGATGGTCACACATCGTCCTAAGTCTGCAAGTACTGTTCATCACCGATTGCTGCAGAGAGACCTCGTTGTTCGCCACCGATTGCTGCAGAGAGATCTCGTTGCTCGCCGTCTATTGCTGCGACTTCCCTTGACTCTGAACTACAGGCGCAGCGATTGCAGTGGTGCCACGAACGTCGAAACTGTAGTTCTGAATGGGAGCATATTGTGTTTTCGGACGAGTCTTAATTTAATCTAATGCATCACGACGAGCAAATCCTTGTTCGCAGATACCGTGGTGAACGGCATCTGGAAGCCTGCATTGTTCAGCTCAATACCGGTCCCACACCGAGCGTGATGGTCTGGGGCGCTGTTGCGTTTCATTCACGCACTCGCCTGCTACGCATCACATGCACATTGAACAGCCAACGTTACATCACGGAAGTGTTGGAAGCTGAACTTCTGCCCTTCCTTCAGACGACCCCGGGAGCCGTCTCCCAACAAGACAATACCCGATCCCATGTTGCTTGTACTGTCCAAGACCTACACTGTGTGCATCAAGTCGCTGGTCTTCCCGGACCCGATCGCTCACCAGATTTGTCGCCTATAGAGAACGTCTGTTGTGTGTCGCCGCGCAACGACTGGCTCGCATGGCCTCGCATCCTGTCACAACCAACGAGTTGTGGATGCGTGTAGAAGAAGAATGGAATGCAGTACCGTAGACCACCATCCAAACTCTGTTTCATTCGATCCCACTGCGTGTGGGGTCTGTTGTCTCCGCCCATGTTGGATTCACTTTTTGACTTTCCTCATCACGAACCGGTATGTAATTGTGATCGTTCGCAGCCTATACAATAACTAATCACTCCCATAAATTTCATTGTGATCGCTTGTTTCTTTCTTGGTGTTGCAATTTCTTTTAAACACTGAAACACACTAGCAGAAGTTATAGGGAGAAATTAAAATATACCACTGTTTGTGAAAATTGCAACACCTAGAAAGAATCGCCCTATTCACATGAAATTTATACCACAGATTCCTCATGTTACAGGAGATAAATGATTACATTTGTAGAGTTTCACAAAGTTTTTTCGCTTCAAAACTCGGTATCGTGTGAAGCCACTTCGAGTAAAAACAACAGCATCTACACGGTGTGGCATTGAATGGAAGAGGTTTTTCATATCGTCCGAGGGAATGGCCAGCCAAGCTGCTTCTATACAAGACCAAAGTTTATTTGTGGTGACTGCCGGAGGCACTTGACTGGCCAGTCGCTTACCTACCGTGCCCTGGGCCACAGATGGAAACGGCTTACGGGTCATCGGGTTGAAAACTTCTTGCGGGTCAAACGGGTCCGGATCGGGTCAAAGTGTTCCTGACCCGATTTTGACCCCGTTTTATTTCCGTTTTATTTTTGAAAAGAAAAAAAATTCATAGAACCTTTCAGAGGTCTTTGAAATAAAAATCTAAATAAATCCAGTAAAACTGTTTCCAAAGAGAAAGAACTGCTTACCACACAATCTTGATAACCCAAACCAGAAATCTAGATAAACAAAGTAAAACGTTTTCTAAGGAGAAAGAACTGCTTACCACACATACCAGCAATCTTGCTAAACCATGTAAAACTGTTGCTAGGACAACAAAGACTGCTTACCACAAAATAAATCTTGATAACATAAACCAGAAATCTAGGTAATCCCAGTAAAGCTCCTTTCTAGGGAGCAAGAACTGTTTACCGCAAAAGAAATCCTTATAACACCAAACAGAAATCTAAATAAACCCAGTAAAACTTTCCCCAGAGATAGAACTGCTTGCCATACAAACCAGAAATCTTGATAAATCCAGCAAAATTGTTGCTAGGGAGTAAGAACTGCTTACCACACGAACCAGAAATTTTGATAAACCATGCAAAACTGTTACTAAGATAGTAAGAACTTTTTACCACACAAACCAAAAATATTAATAAACCCAACAAAACTGTTGCTAGGACAGCAAGAACTGCTAATCACAACATAAATCTTGATAACACAAACCAGAAATCTAGATAAACCCAGTGAAACTCTTGCTAGAATAGCTAGGACTGCTTAACAGCAGTGTATAATGTTGAAGCAGCAGCCTAAACGTGTGTGGTGGTGGAAGCTGTGCTCAGCCGAAGCTGTGTTTATTTGAAGTTTGCGTATTCGAGCTGTGTTGTTACAGTATATTGAGTTCTTAGAGTAATCAGTTTTACTAACCTCTGTTACCAAAAACCTCGTATGTTACAAATGTGGGAACAACTTTTTTTTTTAAATCGGAAATAAAAGTCATGAATGTCAGAGAAAAGCAGCGACCCGTAACTCAATTCCTGGAAAAAGAGTGATATGAGGCTCCAGAAATCCACAGAAGACTTCTGGTGGTGTATGGAGCTGCCACAATCGATATCAGAAATGCCCGAAGATGGATGAAGAGGTTTCTAGAGGGAGAAAGTTCAGTGTCGGAAAAACAACGGAGTGAAAGACCCGCAACTGCAGTGACGGATGCCAACAGACAACGAGTGAAAAACCTCATCACAGCTGATCGTCGTGTCCCCATCCAGGAGTTGCAACAATAAACAGTGTTCACTATGTGCAGACATTGAAGAAAATAAAGGAAGCTATCAGAAGGAAAAGACGTGGCATTCCACTTCCTAGTGTTGTTTTACACCATGATAACGCACGTCCCCATACCTCAATGGAGACTTCACAGGCTATTGCTAAACTGGGGTGGACGGTGATTCTCCAACCCCCCTACAGTCCTGATTTGGCTCCCTCAGACTTTTCCTATTTGCCCCTTTGAAAAACATCCTTCGTGGGGAAGGTTTCGACGATGTGACAGACGCTAAACTGGCTGTGAACTCATGGGTAAAATGGCAGCCTCAGGAATGTTTCCAAAATGGATTTTACCAATGGGTTCAAAGATGGCTGAAATGTATAGAAAGTGATGGACAATACTTTCAACGGGCTAGCATTTTTATCAATATGTCCAAGCACGTATTTTGCCAGCAAGTTTCACATTTTTGCTGCTACAAATAAAAATCTTATGAGGGACGAGGCATTACTTTCAGGATGCCCTTTGTACAATAAGAGCAAAACAAGGTGTTATAATTAAAAATTTACGAACAACTTGTGACGTATATTCTAAATTAACTTTCCTTTTTAGTTTCTTTCCCTATGTAAATCTTGAGTTTATTCTGTTATTCTTCACTCTTAACGTGAGATCTTTTCTCTCAAACGAATACGTTTGGCAACACAATTGAGGTTGAATGCACGTGACGTATGCCTGATATTGATAAGAACAAGAGATAAAAACGACGACTATCTATTGCTTGAGAGCGTTGTAAGAGAGAGCGTTGGATTGTAAACTGATTACTGAAAAGATCGTTGTGTGGTGTGTGGAGAGTGTAGTGCAATAGACTATGCTACGATGTGTTTGCTAAATCCTGAATAAAGCATCTTTTCCGTAAGTTGACTTCTGTTGCTTACATGTTTCGTCCGGCCGTTAAGGTTTCTTTCATTTAGGAATTATTTCTTAGTATGTTGATGTGTTAAAAAGACGTAGAAGTCAAAAAAACGTTTACGCTACAAACTAAAAACAAAAAAATAACCAAACTAATCAGCTAAAAAACAAAAAGAAACCAAACCACAAAAAAAAAAAAAAACCCTCCTTACACGTATTACAGGGAGATGGGTAAATTGTCTGAAACAGTAGTGAAAAGCTGACAGTAAGAATTAACAAAATTGAAGTAAATTATGAAAATTGTGCTGCCGTATCATTTAGTGGTTTTTGGATTCCAAAAGCATGCGAAAATGCTGTATTTCAACTAACTAATGGTGTTCTTCTCTTTAGTCTAGAAAGAAAATCCAAGGTTATTATTTTAATATACACTGAAGAGCAATTGAATTAGAGACAGCTGGCGTAATGCAAATGTGGAGCTGTGGGCGGCCCTGTAAACGGAAACGACTTGACGTATGCAGCGATCCGACAATGTAAGGAGTGATGCGACGGGAATCAGTAAGAGTCGGACACAGTATGGGTAAGACGAAGGATCTAAGCGCATTTGATCATGGGCAAATTGTCGGGGCCCGACGAATGGGTCACTTCATCTTGGAAGTCGTGCAAGAACTGGGATTTTCACGAGCCACTGTGTCACGGGTGCACCGTGAGTACATCGAATCCGGTAAAACCATCCCTGCAAGGGCCAACTGCCGTGGACAACAGCGTGTGGATGAGCGGAGTCATCGTTGGCTAGCTCGCATTGTAACACCGGATAGACGGGCCACAGTGCAAGAAATCATTCGGCAATTTAACGCTGGTGGTGCACAAAAACGCGTAAGCAGCCACACCATCCAGAACCATCTCCTCGCTGTGGGGTACAGGAGTCATCGTCCCACGAGGGTACCGCTGCTGACCACACATCACAGGGTACAAAGATTAGCATGGGCGCGGAAACATCGCCACTGGACCCTAGACATGTGGGGAAATGTTGCCTGGACTGATGAGTCGAGATTCACGTTGGAACATGCGGATGGAAGGATACGAGTACAGCGCAAACCACATGAAGCGATGGATCCTTCTTGACAGCAGGGTACTCTTCAAGCTGGTGGGGTGGCAATCTCGTCTGTGGACTGCTTACGTGGACTGAAATGGGACCCCTCGTACGTGTGGCATCGTCCCTCACAGGTCAACGTTACCGGGATATTCTGGACGACCATTTGCTCCCGTTTGTGCGTCTTCAACATCCCACTAGAGACCTCATCCTGCAACAAGACAATGCACCGTACCATCGCTCCCGAATTGTATCCGAATGGTTGGATGAACATTCCATCGACGTGACCTCGCTTCCTTGGCCAGCTAGGTCACCTGACCTCAATCCCGTCGAGCACATCTGGGATGCCATCGAGAGAGATGTTCGAGGCTCTGACCCCTCTCCATCAAATCTTCGGGAACTGTGGGAGCTTGTTCAGGGGTCGTGGATCCGTATGGCTTCTCAACGCTTCCTGTGTCTTGTCGAGTCCATACCGAGACGAAATGTTTACTAGACAGGTATCTCTAATTCAATTGCTGTTCAGTGTAATTAGATGATGTAAGATTAAAAATTTAATCTCTCGGTATATTTTAGGGTGTCAGTTTACATTTAGTGATAGATAGTATGGTAACAAAATGAAAAATCTCTTCCCACATCAGTTTGGTGCTTTCAGAATTAGCTACAGTTTCGAAAGGCAGCCAGCCATGCTTACTGGGGAGTATTCCAAAATCGAAACTTAAGCTCATCAACTTTGAAAATTAACTTCATGATTGTGTACGTGTGTTTTTAACTTTTTAGAAAACTAACTTTATGATAGTAGTTTTTTTAACTATGTCAAAAATCAACTTAACGAATTTAGCTCTAATGAAACATATTCAGGTCTAGTTTATTCCTGATCAAAAATTAATTTTTCGATTTTACTTCTTCTTCGAAATGATCTTCACAACCAATTTTGACACATTTGGGAAATTTTGAGATAAAAAAATTTATTATCAAGAATAAAAAACTTTCTGAGTTTATATTCGTTAAAACAAGAACATCCCTACGTATAATTTAACTGATGAAGTATAACTTTTAAAGGAAATGAGGTTTAGAAAATTCGTCGCTAGTTAAAAATTTGGCAACGAAATGCAACCTTCTTAAAAATATGCATTACGACAAAAATACTATTTGAAGAAAAAAAACTGACCAATCATATATCATCATCAGTGAATTACATGAGACACGTGTTGATGTTCAAATGGGTATGTGTGAAATACATTGAATATGTTGCGACAAACAGCACACTTTTTTTGTTCTTAACTGAACCACTTGCTTCGCAGACCAAGCCATCACCGTCAGACAAAAGCTCCACCCATGCTTCGACCGGGACTCGAAACCGGGCCTACCTCGGAAGAATGGTTAGAGTTCAGCGCCTCAGACCACTCTGACACCGAGGTAGCATCATTTACTTTTTATGCGTTCACGTTGCAAGAACGACGTGTAAGGACTTTTTTTTCTCAGGCGTTCAACACTTAAAAGACTTTGTTTTGAAGCGATCGTATTCCTCAGTAAGTTCGTATAAACCTATGGGGGAAAAGACTGAAAAAGATAGTTGACATTATTGAATTTATTGTGTAATTGAATTAATAAAAGAAACTAAAATGCATTAAAAAATAATAGTAGTCGGTCTCCTTGAAATAAGAATGACTGTTAAAATTCCTTTACTAAATGGCTCAATGAAAAACAAAACAAGAAAAAGTCACGCAAAATGCCCACTCAGTGTATTTGCAATGCGAACCAATTAGACTTAATTTAACAATTTCTTTAATTTAGTAATAGGGAAACATAAGTAGAGTATTACTGAAAACACGGAAAACAAATTTCCCTCCTGACTCATTCTTCCAACTTCTTTTTTTCTCGCAAAATTTAGGTTTCTTCATAATGAATACAGGTTCCAAAAAGTAAAATAAAATGGAAAACGACTTTATTACGATGTGCAAATGAGTCATAAAACGCAGAAGTGATGCATTAAGATGTTATCGTACGTATCTGTCCTTTTCCCTTATGAGGTAGTTAAGGTGTTCAAGACAAGAAAAAAAATCCCGAAATAAGTTTCTCATGAACAGGTGATGTTGCAGGGAACTAGAGAAACTAGCAAACTTTCTCGTGGATATTTTCGTGTAAAATTCTCTCAAATGACGTTTCTGTTGTACTGGTACATCACGTTGAACTTTGAGACCAGCATCGTGAAAAGCGCTACTTCGTGCAAAGCGGCTACGCGGCCTGATAATGGAAAAGCCGGTTTTGTATGGAGCGATTAAAGAAAAAGAGATATATTGATCACCTATTTTAAACATTTCCCTGTTGAACTGCTTTATATTCAAGGCCTGGAACAAAGAAGAAATTTTTGTCACATAAAGAGCAATTCAGTAATCGCATTCATTCTTCTTGTTCGGATGCAATCGATTCCTTCCCAGACATTGTTCTGTCGCAGTCCTTTTCATTTCTTTTACTTACCTAAACACATGATGGATGAGCAGGTGGGATTTTAATGGAGAAAGGCTGAATTTGGGACCAAAAAGAAGGGCGGGAAGTGTACGGAAAGTGGGGGTCGGTTGTCTCAGAAGATAGCCAGTCAGGTGACAACTTTCCCCGCGTGTGAGATAATTACCCCTCGTCAAACCTTCCAAACTGCAAAAGCTTAGGGTGAGGAAGAGAAAGAGAGAGAGAGAGAGAAGAGGCGGATAGAAAGAGAAAGGAGAAAGACAGAGGTCTCGGAGCATGAAGAGCGAGATGGGGATTGTCAGAGGTTGCACGAGCAAGGGGTAATTGCTCGGCGGAGCGCGTGATGAAATAGTTCATGGCTCCCCAGTCATCGCACATCCGCAATTAACGCTCATTTGCATCCACAAAAATGGCATTTCCTTTTTTTTTTTTTTTTTTTTTTTTTTGCTCTATCTATTCTCACCCCCCCCTCAATTCTATCCCTTCGCCGTCTCTCTCTCTCTCTCTCTCTCTCTCTCTCTCTACTACAATTTTGTTTCATTCTTCTTTTCCAGTAGAAATGCCGTCCTGTGGATTAACTTCTTTTCAACACCACAATCTGAATTCGGTGCACAATAATTACCCGCAGTTTATACCACAGTTCATTAGAATGCAAAATCACATTTATACTTCTACAAATTTCTCCTCTTTCGAAGGACATTGATAGCGTTTGATACTATGCCAAGGTAAACTGAGAGTTGAAGCAAAATATTAAGCAAAAGGAAGGGGGGGGGGATAACAAGCTCATGAATAATGCTGATGAAATGGGACTTTTTCCCCTCCCCCTTTTGGCGAAAAATTGTTTGATTAAGAAGAATGGTACGTGGATGGATCATGTATTTGATTCTCAGCAGCATATGCGGAAGAAGTTTTGTGGAGTCTATCTGTCTATCTGGAAGTCTTCTACCTCCAGCGTCGTTCAATTACGACGCCCCCTCATTTTTTCATGCTGTAACGTTGAGCACATACCACTGGGAGGCGACTTCTTTGAAAAAACTTGTTGTGTACCCAGGGTTTGAAAAATACCGTGCCCGAGATGCCCAGGGCATAAAAATCATTAGTCTGGGCAGGTAAATAAAAAATTAAGTTGCCCGGTCCGGGAAACAAAATTAAAAATTAAAAAAAGTTTGGAATAGAATTTCCTAGTAGAAAAAAAGGCAGTCGTCGCAGGTCATATTTCATTTCATTGCTAAACACCGGAATTTGTATTATTGTTACGGAGTGCCAAAGGCAGAAGAATATCACTTCTTCAATGATATGCTCTAGATCCAAAAATTGGAACCATGTGTATAGTTTTGATCCAAATGTTGTGCATATAGTCAGCGACGAGTTGCATGCTTCTGATGGAACTAGCCTCTGGTGTTTACTGACAAATGGTAAACAAAAGAAACATGCCAGAATCACTAAAATTTCTCAAATACCAATTTCTTCATCATACTATTTCATACCAATTTCAGCATCATCATCTTAAAACTTGACATACATGCTTTGTGCACAGAACATTTTGAATACAGACCCTTAAACCGGAAATGCAAAATAGGTGAAAAAATTCATAATGCTTTTTAACTTGCAAAAATGAGTGTTCTGAATAGTTATCTTATCAGATAAATTTTCCTGGGCATCCAGGTTTTATTACCTGTGCAGGTAAATATTATCTGCACATGTCCAGCTGGGCATATAACTTTTCAGATATTTTTCAAGCCCTGGTATCAACTCCGCATTCAGGCTCAATTTTAAGAGTTCGAGTACGAACGAGCCTGAAAGTTAAGACTTTAAGTGTCAACGAGTAAAAACAATCTCTTCTCAAGGACTTCATTTACCCCTTCCCTCTTCAATTAACCAATGTTTTTGTAAACTGCGAAGTAGGAAGGGATATTAATATTTAGGGCGTTCATTAAGCTGTAGCCATTTTTTTCAAAATGCATTTTTATTTTTCACATAGTCTCTCCTGACTTGAATACACCTGTTGTCCTGATCATAGAATTGGCGAATTCCCTCTGCTAAAAACCTTTTCTTTTTCACCTTAAACCAACACTTCCTTGTCTCCTTCAATTCAGAACCATCTTCTAAACACCTACCCAGCAAATTTTTTTTCAGATTTTTGAAGAGGAAGACGTAAGCACGGGGCAAACTCAGATGAGTATGGTTGGTGCAGACTAGGAAAGGCTCTTTATTCTGAGTTTTGAGAGCAAATGACGTAGGCTACGCCTCAATGGATCCATCCATGTCTCACCGGGATTCAAATCCCAACCCATCTCGGACGAATGATCAAAAGCTAGCGCTAAGACCACTGCGGCACCAGGGCGGCGCCATAGTCTTCCATGCATATGTTTGTGTTTTGAACATTTTTGTTGGTGGGGATCTATGATGTTTCAACTGCATGCTCTCCTGTTTAGTATCAGGGTCCCAATGGTGAAGTCATGTCTCATCACCAGTCACAATGCAGGAATAGAAGTCATCTGGATCTTCCCTGCAGATATTTATGTATTTAACTTTTTTGTTGGTGGTGATTCATGATGTTTTCACTGCATGCTCTCTTCTTTAGTATCAGGGTCCCAGTGGTGAAGTCATGTCTCATCACCAGTCCCAATGCAGGAATAGAAGTCATCTGGATCTTCCCTGCAGATATTTATGTATTTAACTTTTTCGTTGGTGGTGATTCATGATGTTTCCACTGCATGCTCTCCTGTTTAGTATCAGGGTCCCAATGGTGAAGTCATGTCTCATCACCAGTCACAATGCAGGAATAGAAGTCATCTAGATCTTCCCTGCAGATATTTATGTCATCATCATCATCATTGTCAACCATTATCAATCCACTGCTGGACGAAGGTCTCCCCAAGTTTCCTCCACAACGGTCTGTCTTGTGCCAGTCTCCTCCATGTCACTCCCGCATATTTACGAATTTCATCCACCCATCTCCCATGTGGTCTTTTTCTGGGTCTTTTCCTGTCCCTTGGAATCCAATCTAAAATTTCGGCTGTCCATCTATGGTCTGTCCTTCTGGCAGTATGTCCAGCCCATTGCCATTTCAGGGATTTAACTCTGATCATGATGTCTTCCACTCTCGTCATTTTTCGGATCCACGAGTTCCTCTTCTTATCTCTCCTGGTTATACCAAGCATGCACCTCTCCATGCTTCTTTGAGTTGTCTGCAGCCTTTGTATGTCTCTTTTAGTTAAGGTCCACGTCTCTGCACCATACGTAAGCACTGGAAGGATGCATTGATCAAACACTTTTCTTTTAAGACATAATGGCATATTGCTCTTGAAAATTATGCTGTTTCTTCCAAAAGCTCTCCAGGCAAGTTTTGTACGCCGATTAATTTCTTCATCAATGTGACCCTCACTTGATATCTGCTGTCCAAGATAAACATATGTATCTGTTATCTCCAGTTTTTCTCCATCGATCGATAAATCTTCATTTCTTGTAAAAGCATTGAACATCACTTTTGTCTTCTGAAAGTTCATTTTTAATCCCACTTCTTTACTCTTGTCAGCAAGTTCCTGGATCATACTCTGTAGCTCTGATGGGGTAGTTGCAAAAATGACTATGTCATCAGCAAAACGAAGGTGGGTTAGATAATCTCCATTAATCTTTATCCCTTTGTTTTCCCAGTTCAGTGATTGAAAGACATTTTCCAATGTGGCATTAAAGAGCTTCGGAGATATGGTGTCACCTTGTCTCACTCCCTTTCCAATTTTTATGTGTATTGTATTTTCAAACAGCTGAATCTTTGCACTTGCATTTTCATAGATGTTATTAATAATATTAATGTATGCATCTTCAATACCGCAGGATTTCAGAGCCGTGGTAACTGCTGATGGTTTCACCGAATCAAAGGCTTTTTCATAATCGATAAAAGCCATGCACAATGGAAGTTCATATTCCCTCGCTCTTTCAATTAGTTCTCTCAGTACGTGGATATGATCTATTGTGCTGTAGCCACTCCTGAATCCAGCTTGTTCTCTCGGTTGAGCCATGTCCAGTGTTACCTTCAAGCGGTGTGAAAGAACTTTAGTGAAGATTTTATAAACCACTGATAGGAGGCTGATAGGTCTGTAGTTCCTGAGATCCTCAATGTCACCTTTTTTATGTAGCAGGATCATTGTAGCATTGTTCCAATCCTCAGGAATCTTCCCTTCATTAAGGCATCGAGTGAAAATTTGGGCGAGTACTGTTTCAATTTCTCCACTTGCTTCTTGTATGATGTCTATAGTAATTCCATCTTCTCCTGGAGCTTTCCCCCGCTTCATGTTCTTGATTGCATGAGCAACTTCTGCTGGGAGGACTGGAAGAACTCTGGTACCTTTCATGATGTCTGGAGTACATGTATCATCCCTTTCATATAATTTGGAGTAGAAATCTTTCACTCTTGTCAAAATTTCGCCTCTATTTCTTGTTATAGAACCATCTTCTTTTCTCAGAGCCATAATCTGTTTTCTTCCCTTACTGAGATGTCCCTTTGCTATCTTAAGGCTTTGGTTGTTTTCAATTGCTTTCCTCACTAGCTCACAGTTGAATTTCCTTACGTCTTCAGTGATACTTTTTCGTGTTGTCTTGCATAGCTCTATATATTCCACTTTGGAAGTCACATCTTCTTTAGTTGTCCTCATCTCTCTTCTTTTTTGCATCAACATTTTGGTTTTTCCTGATAATTTGTTCACATGCAACTTGTTCTTAGACCCAGCTAATTTTGTTGCTGTTTCCATTAGAGCTTTGGTTACTTTTCTGTTAACTTCCGAAATATCTCCTGTTTAGTATATTTATGTATTTAACTTTTTGTTGGTGGTGATCCATGATGTTTCCACTGCATGCTCTCTTCTTTAGTATCAGGGTCCCAATGGTGAAGTCATGTCTCATCACCAGTCACAATGCAGGAATGGAAGTCATCTGGATCTTCCCTGCAGATATTTATATATTTAACTTTTTTGTTGGTGGTGATTCATGATGTTTTCACTGCATGCTCTCTTCTTTAGTATCAGGGTCCCAGTGGTGAAGTCATGTCTCATCACCAGTCACAATGCAGGAATAGAAGTCATCTGGATATTCCCTGCAGATATTTATGTATTTAACTTTTTCGTTGGTGGTGATTCATGATGTTTCCACTGCATGCTCTCCTGTTTAGTATCAGGGTCCCAATGGTGAAGTCATGTCTCATCACCAGTCACAATGCAGGAATAGAAGTCATCTGGATCTTCCCTGCAGATATTTATGTATTTAACTTTTTTGTTGGTGGTGATCCATGATGTTTTCACTGCATGCTCTCTTGTTTAGTATCAGGGTCCCAATGGTGAAGTCATGTCTCATCACCAGTCACAATGCAGGAATAGAAGTCATCTGGAAATTCCCTGCAGATATTTATGTATTTAACTTTTTTGTTGGTGGTGATTCATGATGTTTCCACTGCATGCTCTCCTGTTTAGTATCAGGGTCCCAATGGTGAAGTCATGTCTCATCACCAGTCACAATGCAGGAATAGAAGTCATCTGGATCTTCCTGCAGATGTTTATGTATTTAACTTTTGTTGGTGATGATCCATGATGTTTCCACTGCATGCTCTCTTGTTTAGTATCAGGGTCCCAATGGTGAAGTCATGTCTCATCACCAGTCACAATGCAGGAATAGAAGTCATCTGGATCTTCCCTGCAGATATTTATGTATTTAACTTTTTCGTTGGTGGTGATCCATGATGTTTCCACTGCATGCTCTCCTGTTTAGTATCAGGGTCCCAATGGTGAAGTCATGTCTCATCACCAGTCACAATGCAGGAATAGAAGTCATCTGGATCTTCCCTGCAGATATTTATGTATTTAACTTTTTTGTTGGTGGTGATTCATGATGTTTCCACTGCATGCTCTCCTGTTTAGTATCAGGGTCCCAATGGTGAAGTCATGTCTCATCACCAGTCACAATGCAGGAATAGAAGTCATCTAGATCTTCCCTGCAGATATTTATGTATTTAACTTTTTTGTTGGTGGTGATTCATGATGTTTCCACTGCATGCTCTCTTGTTTAGTATCAGGGTCCCAATGGTGAAGTCATGTCTCATCACCAGTCACAATGCAGGAAAAGAAGTCATCTGGGTCGCGGTTAATGGGGTCAAGTTGAACCAGACTTGTTTCAACACGATCATTCTTCATCTCAGGTGTCAACATTCGAGAAATCCATCTGACACAGACCTTTGACACCCCAAACCTCTCATGCAATATGGTTCAAACATTGCCGTACTTAATTTCAGTTCCTCAGTAATCTGTATGACACGGACTTGGCATTTTCACTTTACCAAGTCTTCCACTTTCTACCACATTTCATCGGTGGTCACTTCCACTGAGGGTCCCTTGCAAAGGTAGTCTTCCAACGAATTTCTTCCCCATTTAAAGAGGAGCCCATCTTTTGACTGTGGCATATGAAGGTGAACCATCGACGTACAAATGGACCATCTGCTCATGAATACTGCTTGGTGTTTCACCTTCCTTCATCATAAATTCAATCACCTCTCGGTTCTGCAATTTCATCTGTTGCTCATCCACTGTCATCTTATATACTTCATTGAACTGTGGCGCCGTCTCAAATGCTGACACAACGACGTGGCGTGATTGTTAAATAACTGAGGGATGATGTAATATTTGTCAGCCACCAACCACAATTTTGAAGGTCAGGCTTAGAACTTATTGAACACTCCTCATATATTTCGGTAGCATAGCCGCACGATTTTCTTTATTCATTTCCACCTAAAATGCTTCCGGCGACCGAACATCTGGTTGAATCGGTCTGGACTGCAGTCTCCGTACGTTGCTTCAATAAAGTTAACAGGGAACTGCTGCGTGGTGGGATGCGGCGAAATTTCCGCGACGTGGTATCTACTAACTAGTATTTGTATTTCATGAAGGAGCTCTTCCTTTCCCAAATAAATTCAGTAATGCGTATCTTATGTCCTTCTCTCTCCAAGCCCAGCAAATATATCTTTTCCCAGTCCTCCCCTCTCCCGACCCAGTTGTAGAAGAATTCTCTTTACCAACTCGGAACTAGGATTAAAGAAACGTATGCTACATAAATCATACAAAATCACAGAAAAAAAAATCAGAGCTCAAGCCCGACTCGTTGTGTTTGTTATGCAGCCCGAGCCTCACCGTAGTATACATTTTGCATCCCGAATCCGACTCGTAGTATTTATAATGCAGCCCGATCCCAACCCGTAGTACATACACTGGCGTGCAAAAATTAAGGACCAGTCGTGCAGAAGTGCTCCACATCGACTCAAATCATACCATAAGATCTCCAAGATGTAAGAATATGGGACAAGTGAGCAAAACCGTCCGAACAAGGAATCCAAAGGATACAAAGACACTTTATTGAAAAGGTAGCTTCGAGCACAACTGGAAAGAAGACAGAAAAGTCCATGTGACAGGCGGCTGACAAGAAAAATCCAGTCTTTAGTAGGGGATATGATTACCCCTGACTGCGTTGCAGGCTTTACAACATCTGTCCATGCTGAAGACGAGAATGTCAAGGAGCTGTTGAGGCATCGCGACCCATTCCTCTTGTAGCGCCAATCGCAGCTGCGGAATCGTTGCTGGCGGCTGGTGAAGTGCTACCAAGCGTCTCCTGAGAAGGTCCCACACATGTTCGATTAGATTTAGGTCCGGGGACCTTGCGGGACAATCCATGCGTTGAATATCTTCACTCTCCAACAGCTCTGCGACAGCAACTGTACGATGAGGTGCATCGTTGTCGTCACTGAAGAGGAACTCAGGACCCACAGCACCTCTAAACAGACGCACGTGAGACAGGAGAACCTCGGTACAATAGCGGACACAAGTGACTGAACCTCCTTGGAAGATGTGGAGGTCAGTACGGCTACCAAGCATGATACCGTCCCAAACGAGAACTCCGGCGCCTCCAAACCGGTCCCTGATTGTGTTGGAGGTGTGATTGCGTGTTCTCTGTTCTCTCCAGATGTGTATACGTCCATAATCGCTCGTCAGACTAAATCGGCTGTCATCCGTAAAGAGAACTCGACCCCATTGCTGATGTGTCCAGTTCTTGTGTTCCTGACACCACAGAAACCGCCGTCTCCGATAAGCAGAAGTTAATGTCACACGCCGTACTGGCCGTCATGCAAATAGACCACCTTTGTGCAGACTTCTGGCCACGGTAAAACGCAATAACGGACGTCCAGTTGTCTGTTGCATGTGCCTTTCGATTTATCCCGCTGTCTGCCTTCTGTTTCTTGTCGCATGTAGGACAATATACCGGTCGTACACCACCGTGGTTGCTCGTGGACGACCACTGCTAAACTCTCGGACAGCTGTTCCTGTCGTTTGAAATGCTCCCCAAGCTCGTGAAACGATGCTGTGAGCGATCCCGAACTCCTCGGCCACACCAGTCACACTTCGACCTTCTTCCAACTTCCCAATGACGCGACCTCGGGTAAAGCCATCCAGACGTCGTCTACTGGATTGCATATTGGCCATGTCACACGGTGGCAGCAAATCGACGTCGTTCAAACCGATGTACACCGTGCAATAACTTTCACCGAATTGCTGAGCGTACACCGCCCGTGTGCTTTATACCCTTCCGACCCCCACCCCCACCACTTCATTCTGCATATATGTGCATTGCTTACCGTACCGGACCCTAGTCTATTTCCTGAGTGGCCTTTCGGTCCGTTCTGCCTGCTCGTTCCGCTGTTATGCTAATTTCTCCTCTTCGTCCTTAATTTTTGCACACCAGTGTATAATGCTGCCCGAGCCCAACCCATAGTATATATCATGCCGTCCGAGCCCGATTCGTAGTATATATTATGGGGCCTGAACCCGACCTGTAGTATATATTATGGAGCCTGAACCCGACCTGTAGTATATATTATGCAGCCTGAGCCTGATCCGTAGTATATGTTATACAGCCTGAGCCCCACCCAAATAATATATTCTACGGGCCGGGCTCAAGCTATCTAAATACTATATTGACAAAAGTCACCGGACACCCTTTCAAAAGCAAATGAACTGATCCGCTGCGTTGTTAAGATGAGTGGTACAGCTGCTAACGGTATAAAAACAAGCCTGCAGCTGACCGCGATCATATCGCACTGTGAGGTTGAGTGAAAATGTCGCGGCGGGAGAGAACTGACTTTGAGAAAGGAAAGATTGTTGGGTGCTATATTAGTAGGTTGTCCATAAGAGAAACCGAGAGGCGTTTAAACATACCCAAGTAAACTGTTTTGGATGTACTGAATAAGTGGAAGACACATGGCGTGCGTGAAGCAGCAAAACGTACCGGTAGACCAAAGAAAATCAGTGATTGAGGACGTCGGAGCCTCAGGCGAGTCGTTACAGCTAATCGACAGAGTACTACTGCCCAAGACCTCAGTGTACAGGTGAGTGAAAATGCTGGAACATCGGTATGTACACGTACCATTCGCAGAGAACTTCAGTACATAGGTTACCGTGATCGTGCGGCTGCTCATAAGCCTTTCATCTCCACTCGGAATGCTACTCGTCGTTTAGCATGGTGTGAAGAATATTTAACGTGGAACGTAGATCAATGGAAACGGGTCCTATAGACTGTTGAATCCAAGATACACGATCCATCAGTCTGATGGCCGTGTGTGGGTATGGCAGCAGCCGGGGGAACTCTATTTACCACAGTGTACGGTTCCTACGGTCAAGTTTGGAGCTGGCAGTGTACTCGTGTGGGGGTGTTTTTCGGTCCCGGCCAATTGGTTATCATGATGAACAAACCTGTTAACCAGCACGTCTACCTCGATATTCTGGACAATTGTGCCCTACCAACTCTGTGGGGGATACTATGGAACCGAGCCTTGTTGGTACCAGCAGAACAACGCACGGAACCATAAAGCAAGGACTGTTACGTCGTGGTTTTGACGATAATCCCGTATCGTGTGCGGATTGGCCAGCACAGAGCCCTGATCTTAATCCCATAGAGCACCTATGGGATGAATTAGAACCCCGCATGAATTAGAACCCCGCATATGTATCCATTTCGTGTGAAATAAGTTTGGAACCAAGACCTACTACTAAGCAACAGTTCGCGGCAGCATTATGTACTGAATGGAAGCGCATACCTATCGCTGTGTTCCAAAACCTTATCGAAAGCATATCTAGAAGGGTCAGTGCATCCATTAACGTCGAAGGTGGACCGACACCGTACTAATGCATGTCAATAAATGCTGTGTTATGTTTTTCTTCTAGGTGTCCGGTGACTTTTGTCAGTATAGTGTATATATATATATATATATATCGAGTCGGGCTCGAGCTGCGTATATATATATATATAAATTATTGTCCTTTGATAAATGCCCATAGCACTCAGCTACCGCGCAATGCAGCTGGAAAACAAGAGTGAATAGTACATATATTTATAAATAACCACAAGCAACACCTCCCGAACATGTACATGACAACAAATGAACTCCAGACCACAGCAAAAGAAAAAGGAGATTGATAAACGTTACCCAAACGTCACACTACAAAATTATAAAATGCCAATAATGAAATGTAAAACCCAAACAAATATAATATCAAATGGCTCCGAACCCCCGAACCACTCTTCAGGGAAAGACACCCGGCAGCCCGGAGCCAGTCGGGCTCGGGTTTCATGAGATAGCCTGATACCTAATTTAAAACAAAACTGTGGTTGCAACCGAATTTGGACTTGCAAAATTTATTGGCCATCTGACTTTCCTACCCGAACCCTCAAAGTAACATAGCAATAGATGTATAACTAAACATAACACCACTGAAATATGCCAAATACACAATAATCTCTTACCTTGTCTTCTTAATGGACAAAGCATACTGAAACATAGAATGTAAAGGACATACATATATAAATCCGAAATAAACATAGCTCATGCACCCCTCGTATGGCCGCCCCGGTGGCGCAGTGGTCTAAGCGATGGCCTCTGATCATTCATCCAAAAGGGGTCCGGGTTCGAATCCCGGTGAGGCATGGATGTTGTGTTTGTCTTACGGCACTGGTTCTCTCCCTTCCCTGGAACCAGTGACCCTAAATAAGGGACGGGCGACTGCTTATAGCCCATTGTGTTGCTCATGGTGGTCGTTAAACCTCCAATAAAAAAAAAAAAAAAAAAAACCCTCGTATGTATCCATTTCGTGTGAAATACGGTTAACTTGCCTTATAAGATAAGGCCACGTCTACTCTCGAAACCAACTCAAGTAGATCCACTCAGCAATGGTATGTTCGTAAAATCTTTGTATTTCCAATAGACACGCCCCCTACCAAAGGTCCAAGTGAAGCACAGAAGACCGTTCAAAGAAAAGACCTCAAATGTAGAAGAAAGTAAAGCTTATTGTTATAATTCTTCGGTACGACTCGGAGGAAAAATAATTTTTATTGTGGCCCTAAGAAATTCGCTAATTCGAAAAGTTTCAAGTGACTATGTTACAAATTCTAATTTTGTATGAAGAATTTTGATTAAAAATATTTAATAACTTACTAAAATGTGAATAACAGAATTTATAGGGATAACCATTCTTTTTTAAAGTTAAAAAAAGAAATTTTAACTGTTTGGTAGTACTGTTTTTGTTATTACATATCCTAGTGATCCGAAAAAATTGTGAAATTATAATATTTCTATGTATAAATCCAGGGATTCTGGAAGACCAAGAACTTAATAAGTTAGGAGAAAATGACAACAGAAAGGTTTTTGAATTCATGAGAAATAATCCAGGATTCAGGTGTATAATTAAAACATTTGACTTCAACAATCTGTTTACATCTATTAGCCTGAAGGATTTAAAAAGGACAATGGACTGGTATTTTGAGAGATACGGGCAATATATGGAGATCAGTAGTGGATATTGGAATTCACTATGTAATTTCTGTATATTCCATAATTACATCTACAATGGTAAAAGACTACTGATACAGAAACAGGGAATTCCAATGGTCACATCATATTCTAGTTTACTTGCCAACTTGTACCTAAACTTTTATGAAAAGAATGTTACAGTGAATGGCATTGTTAACTATAGATATATTGACGATCTTTTAAATTTTTGTTCGAAGGTTGTAACTTCGATTTTCAGTTCTGTTATACCAAGGAACTGGTTTGGACAGAAACCGGTAAGAACTTCAAAGCTGCTTTTCTGGATATGGAAATCATATGGCGACGAGGGAGATTTTTAACGAAAGGTCATTTCACCGAAGGGTCATTGTCGAAAACTTTGGATTTCATTACAGGGTCTGTTGAGGCATGGTGCAAGTTTAGCAAACAGACCACCGAAACGTTAGGGGATTATACTGAAATTGCACTTTTGATTTCTCCGTGTCACAGAGAAAGCAAAAATTTAGTTTTAAGACAAATTTTCTTTTTTTAAAGACAACAGGCCTCGGCTTAGACCTTTTTAGCAAATTTAAATCATGTTTATAATTTTAATCCTTGTCATATTTACACCAAAAAATGGATTGTCATTTTCAAAATTTGTTTTGTATGGTGTAATCCCGTATTCCATTCATGTTCATAAGGTTTACATAAAAAGTAAAATTAATAATGTTGCACATTTTTTCAGGCAAAAAGAATAAATTTTAGGTCCCTAGGTCTTGGCTTAGGCCTTTTTACCCAATTTTAATCGTGCGAACTCATGTTTATAAGGTTTACATAAAAAGTTACTTTACATTTTACGTAATGCTTATGAATATGAGTAGGGTTAAAATCTGTTAAAGTAGCCTATATCTAGGCCTGTGGTCAAAATATTAATGTTTTGGGGATGAGTAAAGGTGGAACACTATTTACTTGATCTGCTATGTAACCCTTATGAATATGAGCTCGGAGGATTAAAATTTGACAAAAAGCAGAGATCTAGGCCTTATAATTAATGTCATATTTCGAAAAACCTATTCATGGGGAGGTGTATCATAGAAATTAAAAGTGTGTTTTTTGTACAATTCGATAAGGTTTAGGTGGCCAGTTTTTCAAAAACCCGCACCACACTCCAACAGATCTCTAACAACAAAATTCTAAGTTTAACTGACCGTTCGGTGAAATGATCTTTCGATATAAGGAACTTATAGGTAAAGTAATCCTTCGATGAAATGAACTTTTCGATCAAATGTCCTTTCGATGAAATGAACTTTTCGATCAAATGTCCTTTCGATGAAATGAACTTTTAGGTGAAGTGACTTTTATCTTTCGATCAAGGGATTTTCGGCGAAATGATTTTCGGTCAAGTGACTTTTCGATCAAGTGAACGATACCCGTTTTTATGTTTACCCATAATCGAAGAGAAATCCTTTGCACCGCACACAGCCACTAGCAACTCGAATAATTCGATACACCTACTCAATTGCCGATCTGTGTTACCGAGGTAGGACAAGTTACTGTTGAGAACTTTACACCTCACCTTGAAGTGGCATTTGAGGAACACGGTTATTTCCTAAACAAGTTTTCGGTCTGGATGACAGAGCTCAGTGTCAGAAAGGACGGCCTCACGTTGCTGTTACGTGTGAATGCATCTAAAGATTAGAATCTCCACACGCAGTCGAATGCTGAGGATGTTTGTTGTGGATTTCGAATGCCCTGATGGATTACCTCTCATCACTCAAGGGTTATTTTAAGGAGCATTTGTCTGTTGCACCGAAGGTTTACACCCATGAGCTATTACATTATGGCCACCTACCTAATAAGCTGTAGGACCCCCTTTAGCCAGCAAAACATCAGCCACTCGGCGTAGCATCGATTTGATGAAGTGGCCATAGGTATCCTGGGGTATCTGGTACCACAATGCCAACAGCAGGTCCTCCAGTTCCCGTACATTCCGGGGGGGGGTGATTTAGCGCGAACCCGCTTTTCCAAGTCGAACCACAAATGTTCGATTGGGTTCTGGTCAGGTGAATTTGGAGGCCAGAGCATTAACAGAAAGTCACCATCATGTTCCTCGAACCACTCCTTGATTCTGGCAGTGTGACATGGCGCATTATCTTGTTGTTAATGTCCATCACCAGTAGGGAACACATTTGCCATGAATGGATGAACTTGGTCCGCAACGATGTTCAGATACTTGGCAGATATCAGGGATTGTGCTATTGTGATAATGGGGCCTAAAGTGTCACATAAAAACATCACCCACAGCATAACACCGCGGCCGCCTGCGTGTTTCTGCCCAACAGTGCATTCATGTGACATAGCCTCCTTTGGCAATCGGCGTATCCGCGCTCGGCCGTCTACGTGACGCGCCGGGAATCTTGATTTGTTGGATTAGGCCCCTTTTTCCCAATAATCCACGGTCCAATCCCCATGATCTTGGGCCCATTTCATGCGTTGTTGACGATGCCGAATACCCGGCTGGGTATTCGGCTACGCAGGCCCATGTGCAAAAGGCTACGATGAACTGTGGGCTGTGACACATTGCCCTGATCACCACTGTTGCAGCTGCGGGTGATTTGTCACACTGTGGCCCTGCGGTTGCTGTGAACAATGCGCGACAGTCGCCGCTCCCCTGTGGCACCAATGAACTGCGGACGACACACGGCTGGTCGATGGTTTGTCGTTTGACCATCTGTGCACCATATTTGATACGTACTGACTACAGCGGCACGTGAACAATCCACAAGCGGCGCCGTTTCCGAGATCGTAGTTCCGAGGCGCCGTGAAATCACAATTTGTCCTTTATCAAACTCTGATAGATCGGCAGCTTTTCCCATTCTGACTAGGAACACTCTACTAACCGAAAGCCGTACCTTGGGTTGTATATATACTGCTCTGTAAACTTCACCTGCGCCACCGGGGCCGCAGATGGCTTAGTGGTCACCGTTCGTGACTGTCACGGAAATACCTCAGGTTCGATACCAGGCAGCTACGAACGCTCGAACCACTAAATATCCGCTGTGCGTTGGGTGGGCGCGTTAAGCAGTCGGACCCCGGGTACTGGCCCCCGGTAATAAATAACGGCTTCTTCCTCCCCCTTTCTACCTCGGTTCCGTTTCACTTTCCAATCAGGCACTCTAGTCCAAAGCTCCTAGCTTTCTATTTCTAAGGGTTGTTTACGACCTGGGGTCAGACACTCCCTTCCTAAAATCCTTTAGACAGGATCAGATCTTAAAGAATTTATCAGATCTCGAGGAATTCGGTCTCCAGGCGCACTAATTTCTAAATAGACTTGGGTGGTAATAATCTAATAGCTCAACGGTGTAAGTAAAAGCTTGAATCACATTAACTGTGTTTGAATTCTACTTTTCTAAGAAACCCGTTATGAATAGAAGGATTATTGTGAGAGGATAAATGATCCAAATAAAATTCGGATACCACTGAAAAATGTACCTGACAGTTTCTCAAGCATCGCTGATGTTAATGAAAACATTGATGTTATGTTCCTTCCTCAAAACACAAAATTCCTTGTCCTAGCTATAGATCAGGGTGTCACTGAAGCTTTAAAAATTTATTAGAACATAAACTATAGTTACAAACTTTTAGAAACACCTACCTAATACCGAGCTGTGCCGCCCTTAGCCTTTCAAATTTCCTCAGTTCGAAGTGGCATGGATTCAACGAGGCGCTGATATCCTTCTACAGGTATGTTCAGCCAAGTGGATGTGATGGCGTCCGTCAGTTGCCGAATGTTTGCTATAGGAGGTTCTCTATTACGAATGGCTCTCTAGCAGCCTCATCCCGTGTTCAATTGGGTTAAGATCTGGAGACATGAGGACCACCATTGTAAGATATGGTTTTTGCGCCTTCGATTTGTTTCTTTCTTGTCCACTTTTTTCCTCGGGAAGTGGGGGGCTAAATTTAACTCTCTCTGTTTTTATGGGTTCTTTCTCTTTCACTGTCCCTTAACACAACACTCTGCTGACCGTCGGTGATCCTCTTTTTCGTCCATTCCCTAGCTGGGAGGTTAAAGCCAAGGTCAGGGAATACCATTCATAATGAAGTTGGGGTACATTTCTCACATACACGGTCAGAAATAACTTTAGAACTAAATAATAAGTAACAGGAATTTGCAGCAGTGATCTCCCGTTTCTGTCATGTCAAAAACCTTTACCACCTCTGAAAATTTAATGATCTTCACGAAAACACGATCCAAACTATTATCAAAAATATTATTCGTGGTTTTAACACAGGAAGTAAAACTACTTGAAATTAAAAGCACAATTGAGTTTTATTTCATCCTTCCATTGTATTTCCGCTTCATTCATCAATTTATCTACACTTTTTCGTGAACATTTTTCCATAAGTATAAAATATATATGACGTTATTTTTGTTCAGATGTTTTCGATGGCACAAACCAAACTTTTCAATTACAAATAATACCGGTAATTCATGCCAAAAATCGTATGGAATTCATAATCACTATCACCCTCTAAGAGCGACTATTAACAGCAAATAAATGAATGAAATAATGAAGGGAAAAATGTCCGGGATTTTCAATGACATCCTCCATTGCATTTTTGTATTAGCGCTTTAAGTTACCGAAAATAACATAAAAGATTACAAAATTATGGAAAAATGACTATAAAAATATGCAGGTGTTGGTAGTTCCGATAGTGACCCAAACGTGTAACGATGTACTAGATAACTACAAAATTACTTGCTGTTTTCAGAAACTGAGACAAAGTATAACACATACGTAGCAGAAAAGCAGTTTATTCACCAAAACAATTACCATGAATATCAACAACGTTCTTCCAACGTGTCAACAACTTATATTTACTCCTGTGATAAAATGTCTGGTCATGGGAAGAGAAAAAGTTTTGGAGAGCAGCGTGAAACTCATCGAATTTGGAAAAATCCTGCCCACGCAAATTATTGTCAAGTGAAAGAAACAATTGATAGCCTCAAGGAGAGATATCTGGTTAGTAAGCTAGATGACATAAAAGCTCCCACCCTAGGTCTTTGATAGTATTTCTTGTCAATGAAGCTGAGTGGGCACGGGCGTTATATTGAAGGAGCAGAACTCTTTCTACAGTTGAACTCCCTTTCTGCTTCCTTCTTTTTCAAGTCCTCATGCACACTTTCCAGTTGTGCACTGAACACCGCAGCGGTGATTGTTTGACCGCTTTGCAAGAGTTCATAATGAACAACCACATGTGCTGTCCAGCAAACACACAACACAACTTTACATGGATGCAGTGCTGGCTTCGATGTGTGAGGAATTGAGTCACAGGTGGACAGCTAATATCTGGAACGTTTTGGTGTGCTGTACTGGTCTCACTTCTCATCACATGGGAAGTACCTTATCCAAAAATGGTTCCTTGTCGTAACGAGAGAGCAATGCAAGACAAGCTCAGACACGTTGCTGTTTGTTCACCGCAGACAATTCGTGGAGGACCCACTTAGACTTTTTTATGCCTTGCCTATTGCACGCAGATTTCTTTGGACAGTTTCATCACAAACACCAAATTACTGCGCTAGTTCCTGGTATATTTGGTTACAGTCCTGCTCAATAGCAGCTTTTAGGGCTTCTGTGCCAAGGCTACTCCGGGACTTGTCTTGAAGGAATTCATCGCCGTCTCTGAACTTTCGAAACCAATTCTGAGTTGTGTGTTCCTTCACAGCCTCTGATTCGAATGTTAAGCAAATGCGACGAGTTGTTTCTGCAGCAGGTAAACCAAGTTTAAATTCGTGTAACAAACACCCACTAATCTCCACTGATACCGCCACTGTAATCGCACATCTTTCCCCTACGAAACTGCTTACTCATCTGATTCATATGTGCAGGGCATCTTGGGATTTCAGTTGACGATATACCGTGAGTGGAATGCCATCTCACCGCAATAAATTATTACAAGGTGTTTCTTTTGCTCCCCCAAAAAAGGACAAATACTTTTGTGGTTAGCTGAAAATTTGCGAAAGCTTTTACATCGAGGGCTAAGAGATTAAAAATGCCAGTACGGCATTAGCAACGATTTTGTTTTTAAAACAGCGATTTTTTTCAGGTGCAGCGCTTAGCCGGAAAATTAGACTACTTGTTTTTTACATTGGAACACATCCCCTTTTTTGCTGTCGTTAAAACCTATTCCCTTCACGCAGTAATTTTCCGGAACCAACAAATTGCATAATGCAAATGGAGAGCTGTATTTTCTCGTTTCAAATGACACTTAACTAGCACTTACAAACCTAAAATTACTCTGACTGTGAAAAAGAAAGTAAATTCCCTATGAGGTTGTAACGTACCAGGAGATGTGACGTACCTGCCAGAAGGACGCACACGACATAAAGGCAGATAGGAATCAGAATAAAATGTCCGCGTAGCTCAATTGGTAGAGCAACTTATTCCGGAATGAGTGGACCCGGGTTCGAATCTCGGCGTAGACCAAAAATGACGGAGAAAACCACTTCGTTATAAGGTTTACCGACTTGTCCTTAAATGTGAAATCCAATTTCAACGGAATTGTATTTCCAATGCTAACTAGCCCAGCTAGTAAAACTGGAAAGTTCGGCTAGGAAAACAAAGGTTAATTCGGAATGCATAATGGCAATTTTTACACAACAAACGGTGACAAGATCAGCATTTATGATCCAGATCACCCTTGGTTATCAACAAGATTTAAAGATTTTAGAAAACTAAAATGCCCCTAAATTCCACTGGATGACGAAGTTTGGAACTTTAAACTTTTGTCGCAAGACTTGTTTGTCACACCCTAAAACAGAGTGACGTTCTACTTGTTTTGAACAGCATTGCGATGCCAGAAGACCTGACAAAAATGCTGTCCGGATGCAGATAAGATTTTGCTTCTGTGGAGATTCTTTTTGCGCTTCATATCTGAGGACACTGGAACAGTGCCCTGGCAGTTTCTTCATTTTCGGATGCACAGTTTTTACGCCAGGTGGCAGTAGCATATTTTCGCATGTGTCACAATATTTCCTGTTCTGAATGTCGGATTAAAATATTTTTTTAATAGTTGGAAACATAAACAAAATTACATTGTGCTAAGTTCTATGTCTAGTGGAGCATACTGCATTTACTAAAGTAAATCAAAAAGCAAAGCCGATTTTGTCATATCTACCAAAACCAAAGTGAAACTTGCATAACTGCAGAGTTATTTCTCAACGTAGTTACCCTACAGTTTCACACACTTTTTATAACTGTCCACAAGATCCTTGATCCAATTGGAGAAGGTTTCTCCTTTTTCCCTGAAGCCGTGCGTGTACCGCAAATTTCACCTTTTCATAACTTCCAAACCGTGGACCACGTAATGCTGTTTTAAGCAGACTGAAGAGATGAAAATCCCTTGGAGGAAGCTCCGGGAAGTTAAGTACAAACTAGAGGTTTTTATCTGTCACCATAGTTGCAGATACATTATAGTGGCACAAAAGAATAGCTTTTACCGACAATCCTCTTCTTCTTTTGCAAATTACAGGTTTCAGCTTGTCTTAAGCCTTTAACAGGCTGGAACGAATTAACTCGGGCTTATCAAAATGGGCTGAAGTCTTCTAAAAAGAATATATTCACTGTCTGAAAAGTGCGCTGAACGCGGCTGGAACGAGTGCTGAACCCATCAGAAAGTGTTGCTTTCCCGTTAGTTTTGTTATTCATTGTGGTCATTTGAGGATGACTGACACTAATCCTTTTTGACTGATTAACTACTAAAAGGGATATAACAGTGGCGACAAACCTAAGAAAGGAGAGTGAAAATGTTCGAGTCACTAGTTTCTACCCAGTGGCATGATGTTCGTGTTTGGGGCACCAACCCTGCCCCATCATTCCATGGTGTCAGGAGAACTAGCCCATCCCCGTCTTTCCGTGAATTGGATATGTTGTGGAGCAAATAATACCTTATCACACGTGACAGGTTTATGTCCGGTACTGCTGAGATAAGAAAGTGAAGAAATTCTTCGGAAGTAGCTTTCGTAAAACCCGGCCGCTATGCGAGCATTCCTGTTTGAGGAGCGCAGAAAATTTTAGGTGTTATTTAGTTCAGGTACATCGGCCGCTTAAAGGGTTAAAGCACTACTGAACAGGTTGCACTTTTAACAGTTCATCCGTATCTTTGAAATGCTCTAAAATAGAACCATGCATATTCCAAAACAAATTAGCAAGACATTTTTGTAAGAGGAAATACTTTTGAACTTCGTTTCTACTGGAGATGAAGGGCGTTTCAAATTCATACTTTGTCTTTCGCTTTCAAGGTTAAAATAATCCCATGACGATCATTTCCAGTAAATCCGGATCTTAATCATAACGAAACAAAAGCCAAAAAAATACCGGGTTAAAATCTTCGTATGCCGTTATTTGTGATAATTGGTTAGCGGTTTCGAGACACACCTGGCGCACACTTACCGGCAAATTAAATCGTAATGCACCATTGCATAGGCAAACCATAACTTGTGTCACACATATCGGCTACAGCAAAACCAGTAAGTCGCCCCTGTAACGCAGTGTTCTAAGCATTGGCTTCTGACCACACTCGTTCCAGATGGATCCAGATTCGAATCCCGGTGAGGCATGGATGTTGCGTTTGTCGTACGGCACTGGCTCTCTCCCTTCCTTGGAAACAGTGGCCCTTAATTAAGGACGGGCGACTGTTTATAGCCTATCGAGTTGCTCATGGTCGTCTTTAAACCTTGTGAAAACACAAGTTTGTCCACGACAGCCATCGAAGCCGTGTTTATCTACCCCGCCCTAGAGAAATTACTCTGCCCCGTAATCCCGCTTACTACGCTCCTTTCAAAATTTCACAATGAACGGGACCAAGCAATAGCATTAACAAGTAAACAAAAAGTTGCTCACTCGCGCTGAAAGAATGATGATGAAATATTAGTACGTGTACTCCGATATTTCATGTTAAGGGTTGTGAAAACACAAGTTTGCTACGAGCATCGAACTCGTGTCCCCTCACTCCGAAGTAAGTGGCTCTCCCAACTGCGCTACGCAGACAGCATGTCTCGCTGCAGATTTTTGACGTCTTGACACATGTTTTCACCTGTGTAGTACGTCACAACCGCCAAACAAAAACACACACACAATAATCCGTCGGTCTTTTTGAATGAGTGAGTTCACACGATCGACATGATCTTGAGTTCGCGACTTTGACTGGCGCCCTGGTTGAGCTTCATCAGACATACATGAAAACTTTTTAGACATTCTTATCTTAAAATCTTCTTTGTCCTATACACTTATTGCCATACCGTGCTATGATTTGTAAATTTCAGCGGAGTTGGCCTCTTCTGAACGAAATCTTCCTACCGTATGATGTTCAACAGCGGTACAATCTGAAATAGGAGCTAACACACTTACAGCCAGAGCCAGACTAATGAGCATAAGGTTGCGCGATGCAGGTGACATCTTGTCGAACTACTGTTATGACATGTTAATGTTGGTCTGCTACTATTGCTTATGGCATCAGTTTAACTCACAGATTGCCTTTATTTTTTATTTTCCTTCGTATATTTTGGGGTTGTGGCATAAATGCATAGTTGCATTTGCCATGATAACTTCCTTTCTAAAGATGAATCATCGGATATGAATGAACTGTTTGAATCTGAAAGTTTTAGACGACAAAAATTTCCTACGCATTTCCCATTTTTTTTTTTTTTTTTTTTTTTTTGGCGCAATGTTCTTGGTATGTGGCTTAAATTTATATTTCTTTCCGAATTATATCAGATCCTCTAGATGTCGGTTCGAAATTTGGCGCCTCTTCAAATGAGGCATTTTTCGTCTTGGGGAATGAACTTTTGAATTTCCTCATCAAAATTATTAGCCAACCGCCTGTGAGCTCAGCCATCACTGCACGCCCGTTTTCAACTCATTCTCACCGAAGCAGTGTGTACCCAAACAGTTTTTCGTAGGTCCAAACCGGAGATAGTCATTCGGAGCAAGGTCAGGGTTGTACAACAGGTGATGAAATAATTCCCATTTGAAATGTTCCAGAAATTCTCGAGTGAAAGTCAATGTATGGAAACCACGCCAGAAGTCAGCATACCACGCTTTTGTTTAGAATTTTTCTCCGTGGTCCTTTTTTTAGTTTCTCCTAACACAGTTCCAAAGTCAGTGTGGTTCCTTCTACCTTGAAGTCAAAAAGTAGCACTCTTTTTCAGTCCCGAAAGGCAGTTACCATAATCTTTCTAGCAGTCAAGGTTTACTTGAACTTTCTCGGTGTATTCGGTGAATAAGAGTGGCCCTACTGCATAGACAGTTCTTTTGTTTCAATTAACAGAGCAGCCCAGACTTCATTTCTTGTTACGATACGATTAAAGAATTCATCTCTCTATGATATCACTGCAGGAGAGTATTAAATACTCATCTCATCTCTCTATGATATCACTGCAGGAGACTATTAAATACTCATCTCATCTCTCTATGATATCACTGCAGGAGAGTATTATTATTATATCACTGCAGGAGAGTATTTTAATGATATCAGTGCAGGAGAGTGTTATTATGATATCACTCATCTCTGCAGGAGAGTGTTAAATACTCATCTCATCTTTCTATGATATCACTGCAGGAGAGTATTATTATGATATCACTGCAGGAGAGCATTATTATGATATCACTGCAGGAGAGTATTAAATACTCATCTCATCTCTCTATGATATCACTGCAGGAGAGTATTATTATATCACTGCAGGAGAGTATTATTATGATATCACTCATCTCTGCAGGAGAGTATTAAATACTCATCTCATCTCTCTATGATATCACTGCAGGAGAGTATTATTATGATATCACTCATCTCTGCAGGAGAGTATTAAATACTCATCTCATCTCTCTCTGATATCACTGCAGGAGAGTATTATTATGTATCACTGCAGGAGAGTATTATTGTGATATCACTCATCTCTGCAGGAGAGTATTATTATGATATCACTCATCTTTGCAGGAGAGTATTATTATGATATCAATCATCTCTGCAGGAGAGTATTAAATACTCATCTCATCTCTCTATGATATCAATCATCTCTGCAGGAGAGTATTAAATACTCATCTCATCTCTCTATGATATCACTGCAGGAGAGTATTATTATGATATCACTCATCTCTGCAGGAGAGTATTAAATACTCATCTCATCTCTCTCTGAAATCACTGCAGGAGAGTATTATTATGTATCACTGCAGGAGAGTATTATTATGATATCACTCATCTCTGCAGGAGAGTATTATTATGATATCACTCATCTCTGCAGGAGAGTATTAAATACTCATCTCATCTCTCTATGATATCACTGCAGGAGAGTATTATTATGATATCACTCATCTCTGCAGGAGAGTATTAAATACTCATCTCATCTCTCTCTGAAATCACTGCAGGAGAGTATTATTATGTATCACTGCAGGAGAGTATTATTATGTATCACTGCAGGAGAGTATTATTATGATATCACTCATCTCTGCAGGAGAGTATTAAATACTCATCTCATCTCTCTCTGATATCACTGCAGGAGAGTATTATTATGTATCACTGCAGGAGAGTATTATTATGATATCACTCATCTCTGCAGGAGAGTATTATTATGATATCACTCATCTTTGCAGGAGAGTATTATTATGATATCAATCATCTCTGCAGGAGAGTATTAAATACTCATCTCATCTCTCTATGATATCAATCATCTCTGCAGGAGAGTATTAAATACTCATCTCATCTCTCTATGATATCACTGCAGGAGAGTATTATTATGATATCACTCATCTCTGCAGGAGAGTATTAAATACTCATCTCATCTCTCTCTGAAATCACTGCAGGAGAGTATTATTATGTATCACTGCAGGAGAGTATTATTATGATATCACTCATCTCTGCAGGAGAGTATTATTATGATATCACTCATCTCTGCAGGAGAGTATTAAATACTCATCTCATCTCTCTATGATATCACTGCAGGAGAGTATTATTATGATATCACTCATCTCTGCAGGAGAGTATTAAATACTCATCTCATCTCTCTCTGAAATCACTGCAGGAGAGTATTATTATGTATCACTGCAGGAGAGTATTATTATGATATCACTCATCTCTGCAGGAGAGTATTATTATGATATCACTCATCTCTGCAGAAGAGTATTAAATACTCATCTCATCTCTCTATGATATCACTGCAGAAGAGTATTATTATGATATCACTGCAGGAGTGTTGCGACCATTCTCCTCTTTTACGGTCGTCCATAACCACCTTCGGGACCCATCGAGCGGAAAACGTCTGATAACCTAGCCTGTCTGTGACAATTTCATGCAGAACAACGCGTGGAATTTCCCGAAAATCAAATGAAAGCTCAGTTATTCTGAAGCGCAGATTTGTCGAGAAATTTTACCTTTCACTTTCTGCACAAGTTTATCAGTCACAACAGAAGGACCCCCAGTTTGCTCTTCATAGTAAACATTTGTTCATCTGTTTTTAAAAATTTCACACTATTGTTTTACACGTTCTTCACGCATAATGAAAATCTGTAAATCTGCATATTTGGCGATGAATCTTGGCAGAACTTGTGTTTTTTGCGTGAATAAACAGAGTAATTGCCCACAGTTCGCAGCTGGTGTGGTTACTGTTCATAGCACTTACCTTAAATTATTCAATACTCGACTCAAATCAACAGCATGAGGCGAAAAACCTGACTGCTAGGAAGCTACTGAGTCACTTTACATACTGCGCATGCGCAACCCCGTTCCCTCTCCACGTATTTGTTTTTCCTAACCACCTACGTATATGCAAATATGTGGCAGTTAGTCATTATAAATTCTCTACCATTACAGGGTCTGGATCTCTTTTCCTCCAACAGCTGTAATCGTTACCAGGATTGCTTACGCATTTCGCAGCTTTTTCCTAATGCTCAGTATTCCCACTTCGCGTAAGAATATGTCTGCGTTTCGGACAATATACAGGGTATTTATTACAGATCTCGTTAAGTGAAAGCTACGTTTTGTATCAGGCATAAAAAAAGTCACCAAACCAAAGTTACCACTGTCCAGAAGATAATGAGTTTTTCATGAATTTTCAACAGCTTACGTACTTCATCTTAAAATATTGTGACGTACTACAGAGGTGAATCACGTGTCAATACGACAAATCTGCAGCGATACATCCCGTTAGTTTGGAGAGCAACTTACTCCGGAGTGAGAGGGCGCGGTTTCGATCTTCGTCATAGGCAAATTTGTGTTTTCACAATACGTCTCGTCAAATGACTTGCTTATTTAACCCAGGTGTGTGCAGTTCCGTTCTTGTTAATATTCTTCTTAATTCTCTCAGTTTTTTTTCTTTCATGATCTTCTCGAGCATCTAAACCTAGAAAACGTTTAACAAACCCTGTTTAAGAATACTGTGTTCAGGTCGGGCATCAACTGATTAACTCGGAAGTGATACGTATCCAAGTCACGGAGGGCGAATCACAACCTGATGAATAACTGGATGTAAATATATGTGTTTCATACAGATGAATTAATTTTTCAAAAATATTGCAAGTTCTGCATGAAACTGATATTTCGAAAATTACTGGGTCCCTCGCTACACATTCTCATACAGCAAGAACATGGATTTCTCCTCTTCTTTCTTATTTCTCTGTGAAATGCGAGAAACTAGAAAAAAGCTCAGTACGTGAAATTTCAAACCAAGAAATATCTCTCGCAAACGTCTAACTGACAGCACACATTCTTCTTTGTTTAACAACGGAAGCAATCCCATTTTAGTCATCCAATTCTACAGCGCACAATGAAAACGGAAATCAAAATACTTCAGGGTCTCCAGTGTTTGATATCTGCTTCTTCAAAACAACAAATAAGTCGAAACAGAAATAAGTAAAGAAAAATTAAACGAACACAAAGTGAATTTCGCATCCAACCCAAGAGATTCCCAACGTTAAGTTTATTTTAGAAGCGGCATTTTTTTCTTTATAAAAGTATCCCAACGGGCAAAAGTTCCACTTGGTAGATTTTGCTGACCACCACGACTCGCTGTCCCCCCCCCCTACCGCAACCCCCACTGCCCACATCCACATCACCTACCTTTAAGTGTCCCTTTACCCCACCCCCTATGTCCTACGGCACTTTTTTTTTTTCATACCATAGGTCAGTAGTCGATAGAAGCCAATTTTCCGTTCTCTTCTTCGAGCAATGTATTTACTGTCTCCGGAGAATTTATTTCTACTCCTCGGTTCGATGTAATCGAGAACTCTTCTCTCCTCTCTTTCTGCTTCCATTTATTCTTTCTGCTTTTCTTCTTTCCTTCCCCACTCTTCCTCCCTTGCATTTCGATTTTTTTTTCTCGTCGTCCATTTTTTCTTTTGTCATGATGCGCGCGCATTGTTTGTTCCCATATAGAGGTAATTGCCAATAAGAGATCGACCGGTCATCATCGGCCAGCCAATGGCAATGTGGTGAAGATGGCAACTGAGTGAGGCGTAGTCCGAAGCATGAGAAGATTGCCGAACGTATTCTGGGCTGAGAGATGTCGGGAGGCTGCTGGTATGGAAGGGGTTGATGTGTCTGCCCGTCCCTTAGTCCATTGCTGCTCTTTCAGAGTTTCCTTTTCTCTCTTACCTTTTTTTTTTTTTTTTTTGTCCTTATTCTGTGTCTTCCATCAGCGGTTGGACAGTCTCCAGTGTATGGTGGCTGCCATCGCAAGTGCATGTTTCGTCTTTCACCAATGACAAATTACCCTTCTTTCTCTTTCTCTGTACTACGCCTTACGAACGGGGATAAACGTTGTATTACAAACTTCTACTCAAAATGACAATTTTGTTGGATCCGTTCAGCGTCCCTAAACAAATTTATAGCTCAACTTCTCTCCCGCTGTCTTAAATCAATTCTGATGCTTTGATGGAGTTGTTTACTTTAACTCAAAATTTGAGAATTTCATTATACAGTATTTTAAACGCAGCGCCTGGTACAACAAATTAAGTAATACAATTCTTATTAGTACTAGACATATAGGATCATATATACTGACACGTGAAACTTGTTCAGAAAGTATCATAAATGCTACTTATTTATCGATAATCAAGCCCCGGAAAATTTTTCCATTGAAAAGAAGCGAAACAAACACACACACACATTTTGATGGGATTGTTTAAATTGCTATCGAAATTATGTTTGCGCCGATTAACCAGAAGTTCAGTTATCCGGACTACCTCTTGAATACTCTCTTCGGCACATGTTCTTTTAAAAAAGGGACGTGCGTGTGTTATCACTACACCCGTCCGTTCATGTGGAGACGCCATATCTCTGCATCCTTTAGTCCGATTTAAAAAACTGTTTTTGCGTTGGGTAGCCTAAAGCGCGGAAACGATAATCCATGGCATTTAGTCTTTCTCCGACTCAAAACTTTAGCGCTAAGGGACCAGAGTTAAAAAATAAGGGCCTGACCTGCGTTTCCTTTTGCTCGACTTTGCCACTCACTCTACAGATCAAGTCATATGTAGAGGATTTTGGGAAGGGAGGTCTTAAACAACCCTTAGAAATAGGAAGCTACGAGATTTGGACTAGAGTGCCCGATAGGAAAGTGACACGGAAGCGAGGTAGAAAGGAGGAGGAAGACGCCCTTATTTATTACCGGGGAGCCAGTACTCCGGATGCGACGCTTTAACGTGCCCATATGACGCACGGCAGATATTTGGTGGTTCGAGCGTTCGTACCTGCCTGGGATCGAACATGAGGTTTCTCCGTGGCAGTCACGAACGTTGACCACTAGACTACCCGCGGCCCGACCTCTTTTATATCTTGGTGCCCGACCTCTTTTATATCTTCTGACCGACCTCCTTTATATTCTTTGCCCAACCCCAATCATCAGCTGCCCCTCCCAACTTCTCTGTCTGGCTTCGGACCTGAAGCGGGGGTAAATATAGAATCTACTGAATTGAAAATTTATTTTATTACATATCATCGCTTCTAAATATCTGATTAAATTAATTCTTTCATTTCTTTGACACTCCTTACAACGAAGACTATTTTGTGTACAATTTCTCTTCACACAGATTTCTCGCTAGGGGTTAAATATGTATTGCATGTTTCCCAATATCTCTTCCTCTAAATATCCCATATGAAAAATTCGTTTTGTGCCGGATAGAAGTTGTGGATTTGAATGTTTTGCATATACATTAGAACCCGCTTACAAGGAGCCCGTATTTAGCGAGATCCCGGATTTAACGAAGAAAACAGGAAGTTTTGTTTGGTATCACGTAAATTCAAAGCTAATTTTATTGCTTTTAGCGAACAAAATCACCGGATTTAACGAGGGAGAGAAAAGCTAAGATGATAAATAACTTTAAAAATCGAAGTAAAAAATATGATGACATTCCGTAACTAATGAGGCAAAAAACTGCTGTGCGCTGTCCTGGAACAGAGGAATGGAAATGGACGAAAATACATAACGAATGTGGGTGGAGGAGACTCTTTTGAACGACCACTTTGGAATCTTGGTGTACTAGTGGAACAATGTTGATAGAAAAACAATGGGTAGGGAGTACACTAAAGGTTCAACACTTCCTAAATTTCTTTTATTTTTTTTGTTCTTTTTCACCAATTCCATTTAGTATGAAGAAAACTGTTTACTTTGGTCATATTAAATAATGACCAGTTTTTTCACTAAGAGTATTTTCGCGATGATTTTTTTTTCTGAAAATCTTTGAAAAATTCTTTTTTGTATCTGAAAGGATTCAAAAGACATGCTCATTACAAACAATAATTCGGTGTCATCTTTCTGGTTTTCAGACATTTTCACTCTTCAATTCACAAAAAACATTCTTCTATCTTTGAAGACCAACTTGTTTCTGTGGACCGAGTTCCAACCACACTTCCCTTGAGATTCTCCTCCTGCTTGTTACGTGTTCATCACATGATGAGAATGTGGCTGACTGTGGTATAGAGCATTTTTTTTTTTTTTTTTTTTTTTGCTGTTTGTTTGTTTGGGGGTTTAACGATCACCGTAAGCAATTCGATGAGCAAATAAGCATCCTGACCCTAATTTAGGGCCGCTGGTTCCAGGGAAGGAAGAGAGCCAGTGCCATTAGACAAATACAACATCCATGCCTCCCCGGGATGCGAACCCAGATCCATCTCGGATGAATTGTCAGAAGCTAGCCCTTAGACAAACACGCTACTGGGGCGACATAGATCAATTTTTACACTTTACTAGATTTATTTTTTATGTAATTTCAACTGTCACTTAAATTTGAGGTTTATGTTTTGCATGCTAATTTTTCGCGTTACTACTGCCTTTGCAAGAAAAGGCCCGATTATCCGGATCCCCGCGACCCCGGCTGATCCGGATAATCAGCACTCTACTGTACTTAAAAATTGTCTGCATTTATTTTACTTATATCAATGAAGGGTCTAAATAAATGCAGACAATTTGTAAATCAATGCATTTGACTGTAAAATTCAGGGCCGCCCCGGTGGCGCAGTCGTCTAAGCTATGGCCTCTGATCATTCGTCCGAAAGGGGTCGGGTTCGAGTCGTCGTGAGGCATGGGTGTTGTGTTTGTCTTACGGCACTGGCTCTCTCCCTTCTCTGGAACCAGTGGCCCTAAATTACGGACGGGCGACTGCTTATAGCCCATTGAGTTGCTCACGGTGGTCGTTAAACCTCGACTGAAAAAAAAAAATTCTGGACTTCGAATGATCAAAGATGAGGCCCCTGGCTGTTTGTCCAAGGTTCTAAGTCTGTCCCTGGCCTGGAACACGCGACTCTAAATTAGGAAATGAAGATTTTTCGTAGCCTTATATTATCACGGGGGTCGTTGCCCGTTCCCAAAGTGAAGTCCTTTGCTAGGCCAACACTTACTGTAAGATTCCTGTCAATTTTGATATCATTCCATGCCTTTGTTTTTTGCTTACTCGGTTTGGATATCATAAAGCATCTTATTTTTTTTATTTTAAGGAAAAGAAAAAAATTAGGAGATATCCCTTATGATGTGTTCTGACGTTTACAGGAAGTTTTCATAGGCTTCTTTAAAAGCAAGTCAAAACTCAGAAAAAAAGCAGTTTTAATACTGTTTCGCTGTTATCAATTCTGGTACGAACATGGCTGAGATTTGCTTCATCCTCAAATTTTAAGTTAAAGAAGCGTGACATTATACTATCACCTTTCACCATTTTACGAATGGTCGATTTCCTGTCATTTTGCATTTATGTTAACAACAATGTACTGGCTTTGAAGCATTTGCTACTTCAAAAGACATTCGTCTCTTTTAAAAATGACGGAACCACTCAAAAACTTGTTCACGACTCACTACTTGATGTCTAATGTTAATTATTTGATATTGGCGCAGAAATATCCTTTGTTGACTACTATCAGACAAAGCTTAATTCGATTCGTGCCAAACAATTCGGAACTGAAGAACAGAAAACGAACGACCAATGCAGTGGAATGAGATGTAAACTCGTACATGACTGTACACATACAACATGTTCATACATAGTCCTTGAATTCCTGTGGCAGCACAGATAAGAGACACGTTCAAAGCACGTTTGCACTTCAGCGTTCTAAACACGTCCTCAGAATATTTGTTACCTTGTTAGCACTCTACCATCTGTAATTTATCGCTGTAGTTCCAAAAGAGGACTCGAAATGGTCAACACAATAGAAAGAGCAGCATACCTCATTGTCCGCTAACAGCAGGAAGCTCACTAAATACGAGGACCATAAAGAAAGTAAGTACCTTTTGAAGGATAAACATAACAGAAAAATATTGATGACTAATTTTTAATGTGCGATGAATTCTACATAAGTTAATCTACTCTTCAACATATTCCTCGTGGATATTAAGGCATTTGTAACACCGTGGCACAAGTTTCTGGATTTCTAGAAGAGTACCGCCTGAGTTTTGAGCCGCCACTCAACCGTTGTCTTCAGGTCATCGTCATCATCAAACCTCCGGCCGGCAAGAAATTGTTTCAAGTGGGGAAACAAATGATAATCACTGGATGCTAAGTCTGGGCTGTATAGAGGGTGGACCAGCTGCACCCATAGAAATTGGGTGACCAGGTTTTATATCTCCTTCACAGCATGAGGCGTCCTGTCATGGAGAAGAATATCTACTTTGCTCAGCCTGCCGAGCCATTTTTATGCGCACCCATCGTGTACACACTTTGCCGTACTAAACTTTTCTGTAATGATTTCCTAAACTTTAAAAATATGATTTCCTGAACTTTATTTGAACTAAACTTTTCTGTAATGATTTCAAAACTTTCGGAAAAAGTTCTGAAACATCAGAAATTTCAAAGCATCAGTTCCCCCTAATGTTTTCGTTCACCGTCTCCACCAAATCTTCCGTGACCAGAGAAGGCCTACTACTACGCAATTCATTATGAACGCTCTGTCGTCCTTCATTAAACATTTAAACCCACTTCCCCACCATTCCTGTAATCATTGCTTTTTTGCCCATAAATTTCGCAAATTTGCCGATGAATCTCACTCGCTCTGACATTTCTGGCGTTCAGAAACCTTATCTCAGACCGGACTTCGCAGTCGACGGGCCGTCCTATTAATTTATACATTATTAAACACAATATCCACAGTACACAGTATCTCAGTATCCACGTACTGAGAGAACTAATTTAAAGAGCGAGGGAATATGAACTTCCGTTATGCATGGCTTATATCGATTATGAAAACGCCTTTGATTCGGTGAAACCATCAGGAGTTACAATGGCTTTGAAATCCTGCGGTATTGAAGATAAATACATTAATATTATGTAACGTATACTCTATATTCACTTTCCTTTTGATTTTACTATCTCTGGTTATTTTATTTTACTATGTAAATTATCTTCCTACTGAACGAAATATTATTTCACCCGCTGAATGAGATCTGGCAATGAGTGTAAGTCATGACGTGGTGGTAGCTAGTATATAGGCGCGTTCATCGAGACTTAGGGGAGCGTTTGTGTTGTTATGAGGAGAGCTTGTGGTCGTTAAGAGAGAGCGTGTGTAAAACGAGGAGAGATTATTCATTATTGTACTACAAGTGTTGTGTGTGCCTTAGTTGACCAAGAGTCTTAGAAATAAAGAAGTTTTCAGTAAGTTCAGTCTTTCTCAATTCATAGTTTTTGTCAGACCTCTGTCTGGCTGTTAGGTTTATAACATTTATTTGATTCCTATAAATAACCAGCGTTGAGACTTTGTTTAAGTTCGTAATTAACTAGTAACAACACCCTTTTGAATTCATTATTTTGAAGCTTAGTACAAGTATATCATTAGCTAGCTGGTAGGAAGAGAATCATTCATAATAATTAGCTTAGCGGAAAGTAAATAAAGCTAATTCATTATAATTATTAATAACGTCTATGAAAATGCAAGTGCAAAAATTCCGCTATTTGAAAATACAGCATCCATAAAAATTGGAAAGGGAGTGAGACAAGGTGACACCATATCTCCCAAGCTCTTTAATGCTACATTGGAAAATGTCTTTCAATCACTGAACTGGGAAAACAAAGGGATAAAGATTAATGGAGATTATCTAACTCCCCTTCCTTTTTCTGATGACGTAGTCATTTTTGCAACTACCCCATCAGAGCTGCAGATTATGATCTAGGAACTTGCTGACAGGAGTAAAGAAGTATGATTAAACATGAACTTTCAGAAGATAAAAGTGATGTACAATGCTTTTACAAGCAATGAAGATTTATCGATTGATAGGAAAAGCTGGAGTTAACCAATACCTACATTTATCTTGGACATCAGATATCAAGTGAAGGTCACATTAATCGGCGTACAAAACTTGCCTGGAGAGCTTTTGGAAGAAACAGCATAATTTTCAAGAGCAATATGCCATTATGTCTTAAAAGAAAAGTGTTTGATCAATGCAGCCTTCCAGTGCTTACGTATGGTACAGAGACGTGGACCTTAACAAAAAGAGACATACAAAGGCTGCAGACAACTCAAAAAAGCATGGAGAGGTGCATGCTTGGTGTAACTAGGAGAGATAAGAAGAGGAACTCGTGGATCAGAAAAATGACAAGAGTGGAAGACATCATGATCAGAGTAAAACCCATGAAATGGCAATGGGCAGGACATATTGCCAGAAGGACAGACCATCGATGGACAGCCGAAATTTTAAATTGGATTCCAAGGGACAGGAAAAGATCCAGAAGAAGACAACATGGGAGAGGGGTGGATGAAATTCGAAAGTATGCGGGAGTGACATGGAGGAGACTGGCACAAGACAGACCGTTGTGGAAGAAACTTGGGGAGACCTTCATCCAGCAATGGATTGATAATGGCTGACAATGATGATGATACACAGCAACGAAGAACAACCTCGCAAAATGGCGTCAGGGCGTGGCTAATGGAGGCAACACAACTGCTCATGCGCGACTCTGAAGCGAATACTTGCGCGGGAGTGATCCGCGAATGGTACTTACTTTCTAGATGACCCTCGTCATTAATACTGAGTGATTAAAATTTTACTAAGTCCCATATTTTGCTTCATAAGGACAAAATCAGACAGCTTTTGAAGTGATATTTTCCTAAAACGGCTGCAGTTAAAGAATGCTGAATTCCAGAACATGAATATGAAATCGCAAATTTACACCTAGACAACAGGTTTAAAGAAAGTGGAAGCACGCACATCCTGAATATTTTATTCAGTACAAAGAATTTTCTTTTAATTTTAACAGTTACAGGATAAAAAGGAACTAAAACCAGCGACAATGTAAACATTGCACAACTCGGATTAATGTAGCGCAATTTCGTTTTGGGTACTGTTTCGTTCTGAGCTGCGCCTTTTCTGTTTCCTCAGAGATATAAGCAGCAAGATGGAGATGACAGACTTGTAATTTCCGCGTTTGTGTAATTCGATAAAATAAATGGCGCAAAATGCGTGTGCTCTGTCTTGACTTATTAAAACAAGGACACTTAATTGTCAGCTTTACGGGAAAACGTACCTATCCGAAAAGTGTAGTCTCTGATGTTCTTCCCATTGACATAGTATAACGAAGTAAATTTCTCCGTCATTTTTGGTCTACGCCGGGATTCGAACCCGAGGCCGCTTATTCCGGAACGCGTCGCTCTACCAACTGAGCTACGCAGACGTTTTATTCTGATTCCTATCTGCCTTTATGCCGTGTGCGTCCTGCTGGCAGGTACGTCACATCTCCCTCCCCCCGAAAGAGGGCCGGGGGCATGGCCCACGGGTCAGCCGTGACCATGAATCGTTGCAGGCAGCCATCCACTGTAGAACGTGCACTTGAGAACTCCCAGTCAATCTGCTGTGTGGAATGCAACATCACACATTTTTATTTTTCGAAGCGCTGGAGAAGGAATTCTCTGATTTTTCCTGTCTCGCGGTGTGGAAATAACATCACACCAATGCTAGATTTTGAACGGCCGGGTCATCCGAATAGTTCGGGCGCCATTATAACGAAGTAACTTTCTCCGTCATTTTTAGTCTACGCCGGGATTCGAACCTGAGGCCGCTTATTCCGGAACAAGTTGCTCTACCAACTGAGCTACGCAGACGTTTTATTCTGATTCCTATCTGCCTTTATGCCGAGTGCGTCTTGCTGGCAGGTACGTCACAATAGCGTTTATCCCAAGCAGCAGAAGTAAGGAATTACATCGGTGTGCTCACGCGTGGATTTATCATGCTCTTGAAAGCATTCTGCGCAAAAAGTTTGAAATTACATTTTTCTGCCCATTGTCTAAGAAACACCCTATAGCTGCGCGACGAGCAAGGATTTTTCAGTTCAAATAAAAATTTGCTTTTCTTTTACATTTGTTTCAAAAAATATTGTTACGCCTTTGGGGTGCGGTGATTAATTCGATTAACTGGTTTTGCGAGAGGCGGGTACAGCGTTAATTTTTGGTTGAAAAATTAACAGCGATATAGTTGTTTCACCCATTGCGAAGGAAGAAAGACATAAGAGCCCCTTTTCTTGGAAGGGACAAATCTGAAGCCTGGGTCGTTCGGTTTGGGGAACGCAATGCTCCCCCTCCGACGCGCAGCGGTCAAGTTGGCTGGCCGTGTAAATGTGAGATGGTGAGATATTTGGAGAAACCGTCAGAGTGTCACCAGATCGGAAAACTTATGGCGTTTGCTAATCCGAACCTTGGCAGGATTAAAAAGTGTTAGTCAAGTTATGTGTTTGATTAATACAGACACCCGACGTGGACTAGAAACATAAAACAGACAGTAACTGGAAGACCCTGGGTTCGATTCCCGGTGGAGGTCGATGAAATTTTTTCCGTGGAGAGAGCGATGGCCTCTGTTTGATGTTATGCGTTTGCCCACATATTCCGAATGCAGAGACAAACATTTCTTACATCTTCATCGTGCCGAATGCTTTCAGGAAGCAATAAAATTGACAAGAGAGTTAAAGCAGACCCATAGCAACTGAGCAAAGAATTCTTTGGTTGGAAAAATGTGAATGACCGAAGAAGACTAGTCTGGTGAAAATCCGTGAAGGAAAAGGTCTCGACTCTAATAGCGGGGCCAGGGGATATCCCGCGACTTGGTGTTTGCGGCGGAAGAAAAGCTCCTGTCCGAAGAAGTTGTCCAGCTAAGCTAGGAGTGGCCGGGCGGTTGACGTTACCGCGAGGAAATAGGAGAGGGGAAGATACCTCTTTTCCTGGTGCTAAATTGCACGTAAGTCCTAGATGTACTTTTCCACCGAGAAAGCAAGCAGCATCCCGGAGGTCAGACGAAGTGATGGAATTCCAGCCCCGAGTGGCTGGGACGAACAGACGGACGGATCCTACTACAACGTCAGCGGCCTCGTTCGACCTCGACGTTGGTGCGCATAGATGCGTACGTGGCTTCATACAGGTGAATACTGGACACGAGAGTAAGTGGAAGATGGGGTTTGACTCCCCTCTGCGTCGGACATAGTGCGCGATTTGAAGTGGACATGCCGTCATACAGGTGCGCTGCAGAGCCAAGATAACCGAGTGCAGCAAATATACACTGAAGAGCAATTGAATTAGAGACAGCTGGCGTATGCAAACGTGGCGCTGTGGGCGGCCCTGTAAACGGAAACGACATGACGTATGCAGCTATCCGACAATATAAGGAGTGATGCGACGGGAATCAGTAAGAGTCGGACGCAGTATGGGTAAGGCGAAGGATCTAAGCGCATTTGATCGTGGGCAAATTGTCGGGGCCCGACGAATGGGTCACGCCATCTCGGAAGTCCTGCAGGCACTGGGATTTTCATGAGCCACTGTGTCACGGGTGCACTGTGAGTACATCGAGTCCGGTAAAACCATCCCTGCAAGGGCCAACTGCCGTGGACAACAGCGTGTGGATGAGCGGGGTCATCGCCGACTAGCTCGCATTGTAACAGTGATGGATAGACGGGCCACTGTGCAAGAAATCACTCGGCAATTTAACGCTGGTGCACAAAAACGTGTAAGCAGCCACACCATCCAGAACCATCTCCTGGCTATGGGGTACTGAAGCCATCGTCCCACGAGGGTACCGCTGCTGACCGCACATCACAGGGTGCAAAGATTAGCATGGGCGTGGGAACATCGCCACTGGACCCTAGACATGTGGGAAAATGTTGCCTGGACTGATGAGTCGAGATTCACGTTGGTACATGCGGATGGCAGGATACGAGTACAGCGCAAACCACATGAAGCGATGGATCCTTCTTGCTAGCAGGGTACTCTTCAAGCTGGTGGGGGTAGCATTCTCGTCTGGGGACTGTTTACTTGGACTGAAATGGGACCCCTGGTACGTGTCACATCATCCCTCACAGGTCAATGTTACCTAGATATCCTGGACGACCATTTGCTCCCGTTTGTGCGTCTTCAACATCCCACTAGGGACCTCATCTACAACAAGACAATGCACCGTGCCATCGCTCCCGAATTGTATCCGAATGGTTGGATCAACACTCCACCGACGTGACCTCGCTTCCTTGGCCAGCTAGGTAACCTGACCTGAATCCCATCGAGCACATCTGGGATGCCATCGAGAAAGATGTTCGAGGCTCTGACCCCCTCCATCAAATCTTCGTGAACTGTGGGAGCTTGTTCAGGGGTCGTGGATCCGTATGACTTCCCAACGCTTCCGGTGTCTTGTCGAGTCCATGCCAAGACGAATCACCGCCGTCATCAGGGCGAAAGGTGGTGCCACACGTTACTAGACAGGTATCTCTAATTCGATTGCTCTTCAGTGTATAAGTGAGTGCATCAAATACGGATACACGTGGAAAATCTGTAAGTACTGTATTTATTCATGCATGCTACATGTGAATAAATTGGCTCTGGTCAGCAAATAGACTTTCGTCGGCTGAGAACTGTTTAAATCCGGACTGTATATGCCAACGAAAAGTCCTTGAACTTTGATGATAAATTCAGCCCACGAGCTATCCCAAAAGGGGCGAGTCTATTTGATGACCCTCCTTCATCCTCTGTATATAGACGTCTTCATCATTATCTTTATGTTTTATTTTTAATTCATTAAATGTCTGTTGCCTCGTGCCAGTCCTGAAGTTGCATGAATAATTTATGAGTGTTCGAATTTCTTGGTTTCCATTGGCGAAATTACAGGCTAAATTCTTTTCACCAATACCTAAGGTTTCGGCGATAAAGAGCTCACAAGTAATTATTCGAAATTCTAATGTTTACCTCCGGGTCGTCAGCCATTGCCTGACATCCTGACATCTAAATTCTTAAAGCTGTTCTTGTTCGATAGTCTGGCGCCCCGGGCCGTAGCAGTATTGAAGGATGTTTCTTATGTGCGCTCAGACGACATTTTATTAAATACATCTGCAAAAGTCGCCTATATCTCTCGTTTTTCCATACCGACAGTCAATTAGGGTTGGCTAATGCTCGAAGAGCTGATATGCCTGATTTCTGTCGTGCACCGCGCTCGCGTGGCATCTTACGTGCTGAAATTAGTCACTAATGTGACGAAAGCAGCTGTACATAATAAACTGGAATCTCACTGTATATCTGGCGCCCGTAAATGATTTTTTTTCTAACTAAATTTTTTCTCCTCCAAGAATCGAATTTTAAGAATTGATAAAATAATTAGTTTCCTACACAACATTTTAACGTGCTCTTTGAAAAAGAAAAAGAAAAGGAAGAAGAAAGTTTATTTTAGAAAATTGAAGACCAAGTGGACTAGGGTGATTTTTTTGTGTCTGTTTACTTGGTACTAGGGACCGATGATAACCTTCCAGACGAAGAAAGTTGGGGAAAACTCGTGATTGTCGCATGAAAAGATATGCTCCGAATTCTGCAATCTTAAATAGCCGCGTAGAGAAGTTCGGCTTGAAAGTCGATTTATATTTGCCAGCTGGCACTGTTATTTAGCAGGTAACGGAATTGCTTGAGCTAAAATGCATGGAAATGATTTCTCCAACGAACGAAACTTTCTTCTGATTTCGAATGTAAGCAATGGGTTCATCATCAACACCCAGTGGTTCAGAAGAGCCTTAGTAGTGCTAAAGCACTTTTTCTCTAGGTTTAGCGACGCTAGGTTACTTTTCTGGGTTAGTTGGAAAGTAAAGCGTTGCTAAGAAATTTTCCCTCTATTTTGATGTATGCAAAAATGGGGAATTCTGTGTTTCTTATTAGCCGAATATTACCATTGCGAGGATGAGGCTACACCCTCGGACAAGCAGTAAGGGGTCTCACGAACAATTTTTTCGTCTACGTATTGAAATATTTCCTCTATTTTTGTCCAGGACCCCTCGGTGGCGCAGTGGTCTAAGCGATGACTTCTTATTATTCGTCCGAGATGGGTCCGGGTTCGAATCCCGGCGAGGAATGGATCGTGTGTTTGTCTTAAGGCACTGGCTCTCTCCCTTCCCTGGAACCAGTGACCCTAAATTAGGGACGAGCGACCGCTTATAGCCCATTGAGTTGCTCACGGTGGTCGTTAAACCTCTAATAAAAAAAGAAAAAAATTGTCTAGGTGGTGCAGACCATTGGAATCGTTTGGTGAAATCTCGCTTCTCGGTTCGAGAGAATATAAACTAACCCCTTTGTCAACACGCCAGACCTAAAAAAATAAATAAATAAAATAATCAAGGCTATAGGATATGGCTTCTCTTATCAGCTATCAGACATGGCTTTTCTTAAGACCATAACGCATTTGCCCTTTTCTTCCGGTGATTAATTCGAACCCCCCACTTTTCTTCTCTGATGTCAGATATTCTACTAATTGAAGTACGTCGACAAAGGCTTATCACTGCCGCTTCGATTCTTGCGTCACCTATATTCCCACCCCTTGAGAAAGGAAGGTGCACGAAATCGCAGGTTTTCGGGTCAGCCGACAAACCATACTTGAAACAGCTCCCTGTAGAAGAAGGAATTCTGATTAAATTCCTTCTTACACAGAGAGCGCCTTCATGCTAAATCGACTTACTGACAAACTGCTTTGAAAATAACGATGCTTATAAATAAAGGATGTACAACTGGAGTATTGAATATAAACAAAATCGCATTCGGATTTACAACTTAGTACTTCAGAGGCAAGGCCTTTTTTTTATGCTCACATTAGCATTATTAATAACGCCTACGAAAATGCAAGTGCAAAGGTTCGGCTATTTGAGGACACAGCATCAATAAATCTCCCAAACTCCTTAATGCCATATTGCAAAATAGCTTTCAATCATTGAACTGGGAAAATAAAGGGATTAAGATTAACGTAGATTATCTAACTCACCTTCGTTTTGCTGATGACGTAGTCATTTTTGCAACTACCCCATGAGAGCTGCAGAGTATGATCCAGGAACTTGCTGACAAGAGTAAAGAAGTAGGATTAAAAATCAACTTTTAGAAGACAAAACTGATGTACAGTGCTTTCACAAGAAACGAAGATTCATCGATTGCCGGGGAGAAGCTGCAGACAACCAATACCTACATTTACCTTGGACAGCAGACATCAAGCGAGGGTCACATTGATGAAAAAATTAATCGGCGTATAAAACTTAGTTGGAGAGCGTTTGGAAGGAAGAGAACAATTTTTAAGGGCAATATGTCATTATGTCTTAAAACTGAAAGTGTTTAATCAATGCATCCTGCCAGTGCTTACGTACGGAGAAGAGACGTGGACCTTAACTAAAAAAAGACATAAACAGACCGCAGACAACTGAAAGTAACCTGGAGAGATGCATGCTTGGGGTAATCACCAGAGATAAGAGGAGGAATTCGTGGATAATGAAAATGACGAGAGTGGAAAACATCATGATGAGAGTAAAATCCCTGAAATGGCAATTTTTTTTTTTTTTTTTTTAGTTTGTGGGTACCAAAGTAGTAGTAGTTAACTAAAACCAAAGAAAAAAACATTTTTTGTGGTGTGGGTACCAAAGTGGTACCGATGTTATTTCAATAATGGAATTACAAACATAGGAGATATCAGTGAAAGTTGTAGAAAACATAAATGCGGCAATGTATGTACATATACGATGCAGTACAATCTGGAGAATGAACATAAGGAACGCAACACTAATGTGCAGTGGCATCGTTATCAACAGCGCGGGAAAAAAATGGGAAAACTCCCAAGCTAGAGATCAACTCATCGTTAACACCGTAAATACAAAGAAGAAGTCTGACCATTAAATCAGGAGGCCGAAATTGGTAGGCAAAGCCGGCAAAACATCAAGTTACAGAGAAAGGAAATGAATATGTACACAAACAATGAATAGCATAACGGCATATCAGACGATATGAAGTAGCACAAGTGCAACAGTAGATTGTATGTACTAAGGTAGCATAATATCATCCGAACGGAGCTGAAATGTGGTCAGAGCGCAAAACAGTATTGAGCAACACATCAACTGCATGAAGAAAACAAAGTTAACAAATGTACCACTATAGTAATCCGCGATAGAGGAGAACACTAACACAGCAAAAACACACAATTATAGCAAATTTAAATTACAAGGCACAGTAACAAATTCAAGAAACAACAGTGCAATACGCGAGAAAACATAATGGGTAGATCACAGTAGTAACGAGACCGTGGAGAAAGAAACGCGAAACCAGGAAGATCCAGGCGACCACAAGGTGGGAAACGTCGCCGAAGTACCGTGAGTCGATGCTGAAAGATGCTCAATTGTAAGGCGAGATAAAAGGGCGGCACGAAAATCCGTGACCAAACGTGATTGAGCCTCCAAAACAGATGGTAGAGAGCCAAGAAAACGGATCGAGAGGTGGTAAGCATAGATAATAGATTTAGCAAGAACGAAAAGATAGGAACAAATGGAAGGTTGGTGAGGCATAATACTTCCTAGAGGAAGAAGATAGGTGAAATCATGTAAGGTGTGGAGAGTGGAACAGGAAAGTGAAACGATCTGATGGATGAGACCAAACAAGGGCTGTAGGATATCGCAGCTATTATAAAAATGTAGATCACCGAGTTGGTTACAAAAAGGGCAAAGAGGACTAGAAAGAATCCCCTGATGATGAAGAATGGCTGGAGTGGGGAGTCGTCCGTGGAGAAATCGCCACTACACACCTTTCTCCAGCCGTAAACTAAGAGTAAGGTGCAGAGCAAACCAAGTGGCAGAAAATGAAGACGGTGGAAGAGTGGAAATAGGTAACGGATGAGTATCTTGAAGAAGAAGGTGACGATAAAGACAGCGAGAAGTGACGGAATGAAGGAGATAGGGAGAGTCAGATAGAGAAAACGAAAAAGGTAAAGCAAGAGGGGCGGAACCGCAAGCAACAAGTCTACCAACAGAAGCTATGTCCGGGAATGACCGACGAAGAGCTCGTTGAAGAAGGAGAAGCTGGAAATGCTCAATGAGATCAGTAGCAAGCGCAACGGAAACTTGTGAGAGAAGGCCAATGATGAGTCGGGGGACAAGTTGCTTGACAACAAAAACGCCCTCCTGAATCCAGGAGGGAAAACAAAAATATGAAGATTCCGACTAAGTCAAAACGGAAAAGTAGAAGAGTGGTTCATTTAACAAATCAAGGAGGCCAGAAGGAGGAATATTAACCGGAGATAACGCTTTCCAAAAGTCAAGAAATTCCTTGTACACCTCCGGAAGACGTTTGGGCAACAGAGGCAAACGATCCACAAGGAGAAGCGTAGCAAAAGTAAGAACTGGTTTACGAGGATTAAGAACGACATCAACAGAACTAATAGCAGCAGAGGGAACAAAGCAATAAAGCGAAAAAATGGAAACAAGGCGAGCAGTACGACACCGCAGATGGACATCAGGAAGTGCCACCCCTCCGTGAGACACCGGAAGCGTTAGAGTCCCTGTAGACACCCAAGCCTGCTAATGCCACATGAAGCGGGTGATGGCTGACTGAATATTACGAAGAAAAAAGAAGGAGCCGCTTGAGTAGACCAGGTATATATCAATAAAGGGAGAAGAAACGCACAAACAACCCGGGCTTTACCCTAATACGACAATAAAGCTTTAGCATGACTCCAGCGGGATAAAGCAGTAGAGAATTTTTGGAGAAGAGGTGTCCAAGAATCAGAGGACATGAAAGAGGGGGACAAAGGACTACACCAAGAAAATGCTGCGTCGTCCTAGACCAAGAGGATCCCCAGGGGCGACCAGGGCGTGCTCGTCACGCACCACACCAAAGTCCGGTGCTCTTGTCACGGTTCAGCGCAACGCCGGAAAGTTAAGCATAGTGAGAATGAACAGATTCCAGGGTCGAGAAACCAGACTGTGCTCAGATGAGTACTGTCAGATCATCTGTATACGCAACCACGACAGAAGAAAAATGACGAGATTCGGGTTGTAAAGAACGATGCGAGGGTGCAAGAACAGAACGGATTTGACACAGCAACGGCTCAAACGTCAAAACAAACAACTGGCCGGAAAGGGGGCGCCTCTGGTGAATGCCAGTAGCAAAAGGAATGGAGCTCGTTAAAATGAGTGTGTACAAACGTGGAGAAAAGAATTACGATAAAGATTTAAAAGAAGTCTACAAAAGTTATGAGGAACACCAAATGAAAGAAGCGCCCGAAAAAGGTAGGCATGAGAGACAAGGTCAAACGCCTGGTGCCGATTCAACAAGAACAAGACCAGGCGCTCAACCTGTCGATCAGCAAGAAAAAGAAGGTTTCGAAGAAGATGTAATGTTGATTGAACAGACCAGCCTGGAATGGTATACATTTTGTCCAAATGAATAATGCCCGGGAGAATGCCATTCGAACGATGAGAAAGAATCTTAGCAAAAAACTTATAATCGCTGTTCAAGTTACTATAAAACGCCAGTTGTCCATATTGAGGAGACAGCCTTTCTTCGGGAGAAAACGAATGTCGGCAACGGAGAAAGATGAAGGGAAGTCGGGGCGAAATGGAAGACTGTTAAAGTAAGCTAGAAGAAAGGGAGAGAGCAGAGGTAGAAAAGTATGATAGAACGCAACTAGGATACCATCTAAACCGGGGGAGGGCTAAGAGTTTAAAAAGGAAAGAGCTGAAGAGAGTTCCGAGAGAGTAATAGGGACAAGGATAGAAGAATGAAGATGAGACGGAACTTGAGGAAGGCCAGTGAAGATAGGGGAAGAAGGATCAGGAGGCAAAGAGGAATGTTCAGTAAAATGAGAAACGAGAAATGGGGAAAGCCGAGAGGGATCATCGCAGACAGAGCCATCAGGAAGGGTTAAATGGGTGAGCGAAGGAGAAGAAAGGATGTCTCGCTCAAACTCAAGAAAGGCACTCGCATCGTGGATGTCTGAAGAAACGTCCTGTACATGAAGGCGAACAAGAGCTTGAGAAGCCTAGCTTTGAAGGAGGCCCCGGAGAGCCGCGGACCGTGATCGTAGGCGGCAGATGTAGGTGAAAGACAAGCTAACTCAAGACGAAGGCGATCAACGACTGTGGATTCCGAGAGACGAGTGGAAAGAGGAAATCCCTTGCAGAAAGCATCCAATGTAGTTTTAACGGAGGTCCATATAGACACAGGGTCCGAGGTGGATTGGAGATCAATTTCAGCAGCATGAAGATAGGCTGATAAATGGGAACAACAATCCGAATCAGTAAGGAACGAAATGGGCAGAGACCATAACCCGAAGAACGGCTTGAAGACAACAGGAAGAAATACAGAAAGATTGCAGATGGAATGATCATACGAAACACACGCAATGTGTGACGCTGCATGAAGGTGTGTACTGAAATGGGATGAAACGTAAAACCGATCAAGTCGTGCTTTGGCCAACGAAGCAGGATTGGAAGAACACCAGGTAAAATCACAGACAGAAGGATGAAGGAAACGGAAAGCATCAGCTATGTAGGTTGTAATGGGAAAGAAGGTCGGATAAAACCTGAGCAAGAGAAAAACGAGATTCGACACAATGTGACCGATTAAGAGTAGGGTACATCATGCAATTGAAATCACTTCCAAAGAGAACAATATTAGAGGGGGTGATTTTGGCGAGATGAACAAAGATGGAGTCTAAGAGGGAAGTGCAACGTCATTTCGCTGCGGAATATGAATGTTAAGAAGATGAACACCCAAGGCTCCAAGGCGAAAGGAGATATACAAGAAAACTCCCTCAGTCTTCGCGACTTCGACAATAGAAGACACGGCGGGGTGAATGCGATGATGCACGCTAATGAATGCGCCGTTTCCGGGACGGGTGGAAAAGCAATGGAAGAACCGATAGGGCAACAAGCGCCAGCGATGAAATGGCGTAGAGCGGAAGCAATTTGTTTCCTGAATAAATAAACATCAGAATCAACAATCACTAAGTCTGCAAAAACCAGGGAATTTGAGAGAGGGTTCGCAAATCCTCTAGCATTGAGGGAACAAAAAGTGATCGGTTTGGGGAAGAGAGCTAAAGGTCATCTGTAAGAGGAAGTAGGCTATCACATATACACTATCTACCAACACTTAATTGGACACCCCTGCAATCGACGATATCTGCGGTCCTGATACACTTCACGGCCGCCGCCGTTAAATATCGTGTGGGAAATAACAACGCAACCAGTCGCATGCAAGATGCCACGCAGTTCGGAGCTCTCTGATTTCGAGAAAGGTGTAATCGTCGAGTATCACAGAAATGGCCTATTCATATGTGACATATCCACCGAGTTGAAGTACCCAAAATCGACAGTGGCCTACGTGATTGGCAAGTGGAAGATGAGAGGTGACTGTCGGAATGTGCCCGACCCGGCAGACCCACAAAACTGGGAGTTAGAGACCGACGGGTGCTGGCCAGAGAAATTTCGAAGAACCGCACCAAATCGATGGGCCACATCCGCGAGGAGTTTCAACAGGCATCCGGGAGTGTTCTTTCGATGAATACCATCCGTAAGGAAGCCCATCTGCTCGGTTATCATGGACGTGCTACCGCCCACAAGCCTTTGATCACCAAGTCCAATAGCGCTGCTCGGCTAACGTGGTGCACAGAACGTCGACAGTGGACCGTTGAACAGTGGAAACAGGTTCTCTGGAGCGAAGAATCAAGGTTCACTCTCTACCGTTCGGATGGCAGGGTCTGGGTTTGGCGTCTGCCTGGAGAACGAACGTCTCTTGCCGGAATGTATTGTGCCAACTGTGAAGTTCGGCGACGGTGGAATTATCCTATGAGTGTGTTTCTCCTGGTATGGCACGGGACCCTCGGTCGCAATTCCTGGTAGACTCAACGGCGAGACCTACTGCACCATTTTGGATGGCCATGCGCTTCCTACGTTGTGGCAGTTTTACGGGGTGGACCCATGTTACTTTCAGGATGACAATGCCACTGGCCATGTTGCAAGGTCCACCAGGGCTTAATATGGTGACAATGGGGTTAATCGAATGAACTGGCCTGCGCAGAGCCCGGACCTTAACCCTATCTATCACCTCTGGGACGAGTTGGAGCGTCAACTTAAGGGGTACCCCCACCGTCCGAAATCGATGAAGGAACTGACCTGTCTTCTCCAAGCGGAGTGGAAGAAAATACCGCTAGCCGTCGTACAACGCCTGGTTGAGAATATGCCCCGGAGGGTCGCAGCTGTAATCGCCAATCGTGGAGGCTCCACCAACTATTGAAGGTGAATAAACTTCGTTTTCCATTGCTATCACAGGTGTCCAATTACCTGTTCGTAGATAGTGTATATATATATATATATATATATTGTATGTTTCTCAGCGAGCTCCTTCAAGAAGAGGCGGCGCGTGTAACGTCTGATGAAAACCTGGTACCAAGGATCAGTGACACACAGAGATTTAAAAAAGGACACATAAGCTTCAGATTGCGTGACCGCTGCACACAGGTCAAGATCAGGTGAGTAGAGGAATTTTTCAGTACAAACAATCGTACAAGCAGGTTGAAAAAGACGTAAGAGTTGCTGTCTGGACAGTGGTCCAGGAACTGAAGGAAACGTATCAACGGCCTATAGAACCTCTGCATCGGAGAAAAGGTTAACAGGACCTGAACGGAGAAGCATACTGTTCGAAGAATCATCAGGCAGGGAAACACCGGAACAGGAAACATCGGGGGCACTAGATGAAGCCACAGAACAGGCACAGAAAGATGTTTTACCTTTCTTTGCTCCACAGAGCCTTTGGAAGTTCTAGTACACTTCGAAGGCGGGGCTGAGGCAGATGTATCCATTAGTGGATCAGGATGACCTCCCAAGTCAGGAGACGAGGAAACAAGCGTCACCGAAGAAGCATTACGTAGCATATCAGCCTTAGTGTGGACAGGCACAACAGCCGAGGCTTTAGGAGGATGTGGCAACAAGGGATTTATAGACAAGGTTGTAGTTGGAGATCCTATATGCGCGAGGCTAGGAGAAGAGCCAGGCGGCCGGTCTGTCAAACCACCACTCGACACATCCGAGTCGTAACTCTCCACTGTAAACACATCTGTAGTAGAAGACATCTCTGCCAACCCAGAAAGTGGATGCACAATCGTACGTGTCGGGAGAGGAGGAAAGGTATAATTGTCGGTGACTGGAATGCACGTCTGACGGAGAAAAGGAGAGGTTGCGTCAGGCAGACCACCGGTAGTAGGGATGGTAGAAGGACCGAGTGGGATGCAAACTAGAGGAAAGTCCAAGTCGGAAGCGCACACAGGAGACAGTGGTGTGATCCTGTGTAAGACAGTGATTACAATAGAGAGTGGTGAAAACCTTCAAACTGTACGTTCGTGAGCCAATTTTAACAATAGCTTCTGTAGGGAAATCCGCCAATGCTTTCTCAGTGGGAAAACGACTGATAACTGACGGCGTGGTCCTGTAGCATGTGCAAATCGAGTTCCGCGGGGAGCGTCGGAAAGACGAGGAACCTTGCCAACAATTTTGCAAACATGATTGACAAAGAGAGGAAGCGCAGTATCAGGCACTTCCTGTGGAATAGGATAGAACGTGATGTGCACCGGTCGCTTGGAAAGAGGAGAAGGGGTGAGATGATTTGTCCCAATCGAAAGTCCGTGCGCAAGAGAAAAGTCAGCATCCTCTTTGCGCTGGAACTGCACTGAGATACCCCGAGGGGTACGAGAAATTCCGGCAATAGATGCAGATGACACATGCCCTGAGAGGTCCTCCATGTAGCGAGGCAAAGGAGTATTTGGTATGGCATGAAAGAGCACATCTTAATCCAGGAGATTGTGGAACTCACGGCCAGTCTGCGAATTCTCATCAATAGTGACCTTCACCCGGTAGTTAGATACTTGAATAAACGGTGAAGATTGCGAGAGCCCATCAGGTTGAAAAGAAGCTGATGTGGAAGCAGTACCTCGCTGCACTTTGTAGGCAAAGGACATCCTCGGAAGAGAAGAATACGCTGAGCCGGCTGGCACAGAATGCAGCGAGGGAAGAGGAGCAGAGGCACAAGGCAAGGCAGTTGTTGCAGCTGTACCCTGGGAGGGCACCGAGGCAGAGGCAGAATCCGAAACAGGATGCGTATCTAAGTCCAGTGAGGGCACCAAAGCATGATCACCATTAGGGTGGAGTGAAAAAATCTGTTTTTGGAAATTCATATCTGCTGGGGTTGGGAAATTTGAAGGCACCCAACATGTGTATCACGCTAAGATTTGAAACCTCTAGCACTCCATCTTCAGGTGCCCCACTGGGGTTGAAATTTGCAAAAAATGCCTTCTTTGCATCATTTATAAGAATTTTTTATTTGCATTATTAAAAAAATAATAATAACTAACCTGGGGTTGTAAAACGCAAATAAGGATTCATAATCGATATATAAAAAAATTCAGAATTTTCGGCATTCATCTTCAGGTGCCCCAAGAAGCTTAAATTTCAAGAGAACGTAAGATTGTAGCGAATTTTTTTGGTTACAACTGTGAACTAGGATGAAAATCATAAATATTACAGTGAGTAAAACTTATAAACAGGTGCTCTGAGAGTAAGCTGGAAAAGCATATGGTACCTTTATTGCAATATAGGTATGTACTAATTACAAGAGGCAAAGTTAGCAGCAATAGCACAGGTAAAATATACGTTATGCGAATGTTGTAACTAAACACACGAAAAATTGTATTGAACTTCAACTGGGATTAAAACCTATATTAAAAGAACACTAATAAAAATACACGTACAAAATACTGTGCTGGTTACACTTGGAATTCAGACTTTGTCTAGATCGTTTTCATAATGTTGCGTGATTGATTCCTCGGGATAATGAATCCATGTCTTTGCTCTGCCCCACAAACTGCTGCTAAAGCTTCAGTGACCAGATGAACACACCTTTCAGCTCCTTGGGAGTGACAGGGAATCTGGTTCTTTCCAACCACTCCTAAAGCTTCAGTGACCAGATGAACACACCTTTCAGCTCCTTGGGAGTGACAGGGAATCTGGTTCTTTCCAACCACTCCTAAAGCTTCAGTGACCAGATGAACACACCTTTCAGCTCCTTGGGAGTGACAGGGAATCTGGTTCTTTCCAACCACTCCTAAAATTGTGTGACCTCAGGGCTGTCAGAACTTTACCTCTTTGTCAAAATATTATGTATTACTTCATCAGGCATCAGTTGAATTACAGGCGGTTGAGATCGTTCATTTGTTACATACCAGTAGATTAGATCAACGTATTGTTTTGCGTGAAAATTCCCCTTAGGTATGTAGAATTGTCTCAACATATCTTCCTAGTGCCTAGCTGCAATGATCCTTCTTTAATGCCAACTCACGTGTATCTTCCCTTTCATCAATCAACATGGAAAGGAGTATGGTTTCAGGCTGTAGGAAAAAAGCATTCCTTTGGATTACCTCATCAACAGTACGCCTAAGATTTTCTGGTAGATAATGTGATCGTTCTATCATTGTCCTGATGTGTCGAGCTCCATTGGCACAAGAAGGATTCATCTTAACAGTGAACCATGTAGGAACATAAAGCTTCATAACAAAAGTAGAATAGGAAAAAACAAGATTCGCTGAAGGATCCCCTGTGGCGATGTAGAGACGACGTGTTCTCGGTGCTGTTGATATCTAAAGAAAATGTGCAACTGCGTCAGGTTTTTCAAAGGCAAGGTCTTTAGAGCAATTGCCAAATGAAACTGCTTGATGTATGTGATATAAGCATTTTTGATCTGTCCTAAGATCATCTTGGTTAACATTAGGGAAGTTTTCAACTATTATGGGGTTAAATGAAGTCACACTTAGTTCTTCACAATTCATAATAGCTGTACCTATAGGTCCAGAATAGGATTTGGGGCAATGAGTACCACCACCGAGCTTCTTCATTAGATATCTAAGTGGTAGCTCATTTGTATGTATTACACAGATCAGTCACTGGAGCGGCCTTTGAAGACCTAACTCAATTAATCTAATCACTCCTCCTTTTGAACGAACGTTGACATTGGTACTGTCGCATCCAATTGCAAATAAACCATTCATGTTAATTTTACCCTTCACAAATAAACTCATGATGCGTGTTTTGATTGTTTCTGCTTCTCCTGTGGTAACAGCGATGTGGCCTATATATTTGGAATCAGGTTCTTCCACAAGGGTAATGTGTTCTTGTATAGCGACCCTTGGGTGTAGCTTAGCACCTTTCTGAACTTGTGTCTGTGTTTTGTCTTTTCTAACATCAAAAAACAGTACTGTTATTTCATTTGGCTTAGTCACTTGTAATTCTTTCCTTAACTTTTTACGTTCTCTTCGAATTTTACTTCTATCGACCACGGAACAGGTATCAGTTGCAGTCACTATGCCAAAGTCTTGAAGAATTGCAGATGTAATGGCAGCAGCACTCCTGTCAGATAGTCCATATCTGTCGCATTCTCTTGCTACCATAGACAAACTTAAACGCATCTGGATGTTTTCTCTTGAACAGGATACATCACTTGCAGCCACGGCAGTGAAATTTGCATCAATGGATACATCGTCCAAATATTCACCGCTGTCATCACAATCTGTTAATTCTTGGCTGTTCTGAGATTTGACAGCAATTCTGCTTACAGTTCGTAATTCTACCTCTTTACATTTTCACCTCATACCACAAATACAAGACAGGAGGGGAAAATCCTTGAAATGCAGCAAGCGACGTATATATTAGTGGAATTTCAAGCTTCTTGGGGCACCTGAAGATGAATGCCGAAAATTCTGATTTTTTTATATATCAATTATGAATCATTATTTGCGTTTTACAACCCCAGGCTAGCTAATATTTTTTTTAAATAATGCAAATAAAAAATTCGTATAAATGATGCAAAAACAACATTTTTTACAAATTTCACCCCCAGTAGGGCACCTGAAGATGGAGAGCTAAAGGTTTCAAATCTTGGCCTGATACACATGTTGGATGCGTTCAAATTTCGCAAGCCCAGCTGATATGAATTTCCAAAAAAAAAAAAAAAAAAAAAAAAAATTCACTCCACCCTAATCACAGGTAGCTGGAAGGCTCTTGAGCAGACACATATGAGGACGAGAGTATGTCAACTTCCATAGACGTGGGAAATGCGACGTGACGTGCATCCGGCACACCCAGAGATGATAAGGTTTGACCGGAAGCCGCCATTTTGGCAGCTCCCAAACGTAAACAAACGAGTTAACGAGAAGAAAACGGAAGAATATGAACAAATATAAGAACGATATCGCCAAAAAAAGTAGCGCAAAACGTACACATTACCTTTAAACAGGCGGGGCACGCATCCGGTATGTACAAGAAGTTTTAAGACATTATAATGCAGAAAATGTAGGAGCCACCAACTCAACGTCTGTTAAGAACGAGCAATGGGCTGGATATGTTGCCAGAAGAACGGACCACCGATGGACAACCGAAATTTTAGACTGGATTCCAAGCGACACAAAAAGACCTAGAAGAAGACCACACAGGAAATAGATGGATGGAATTCGAAAGCATGGTGGAGTAACATGGAGGAGATAGGCTCAAGACAGACAGTTGGGAAGAAACTTGGGGAGACCTTCATCCATCAGCAGATTGATAATTGTTGAGAATGATGACGATGGGTCTATAAGCAGTCGACCGTCCATAATTTGGGTCAACTGGTTCCTGAGAAATGATAAAGTCAGGCCGCCCCGGTGGCGCAGTGGTCTAAGCGATGGCTTCTGATCATTACAGCACTGGCTCTCTCCCTTCCCTGGAACCAGTGACCCTAAATTAGGGACGGGCGACTGCTTATAGCCCATTGAGTTGCTCACGGTGGTCGTTAAACCTCCAATCAAAAAAAAAAAAAAAAAGTCAGTGTTGTAATGCAAACACAACATCCATGCCTCGACGGAATTCGAACCCGGATCCGCCTGGACGTACGGTCATAACACTGCGCCACCGGGACGGCGATGTCATTTTGGCTTTGTCCTTTATAAACAGCGTAGAGATTATTCAGCTACAGTAAGTGATGTAAACAGGGGGAAAACCCAGAATCTTTCGTAATTTGAAAAGGTTCTAGGCGCACATTTAGCGGGAGCCACGATTAACAGCAAAAAAGAAATTACTGGTTTCTCAAAAGCAACCATTTCAAAGGTTTTTAATTACTGCGGATCTTCCATAACAAAGAAGCATAAATGTGGCCGGGGAATCACGCTTAAAAAGCATGACCGTCGTGCCACGAGGAGGGCTGTGAAAAAGAACAAGTCTTCCAATGCGCAGCAACTGACAGCTGAATTCGACCAGGGTCAACTGACTGCTGAATTCGACCAGGGTCAACTGACTGCTGAATTCGACCAGGGTCAACTGACTGCTGAATTCAACCAGGGCCAACTGACTGTTGAATTTGACCAGGGCCAGGAGCAGCCCACTTTGACCCGAACCATTCCTAGGGAGTTCAAGAAATTGGGTCCTGGAAGTCATCTGCTCATTCCATCCGTCTGCATCGGAGCCCCATACGCAGCAGGGTTCGCTGAACTGTCGTTTTAGGCACACTCCCGATAGCCCCCTGCTCATTCGGCCAGTGAGTTGCTCCACTGTAGTGTGTCGATCGTCCTTCACGCACCTTCGCAGCCAACGTTCACCTCTCACATCAGTGGCACGTGGTGCTCCGAAGTTTCCACATTTCTTATTCGCAATGGTGTTATTTCTCCAATCACGATACACTTTAACCACAGCACCACGAGAACAGTTCACAAACTGCGCTGTTTCAGAAACACTGCCACGCTTGGCTCGAAAGCCGATAAGCATTCCTTTTTGCAAATCTGATAAATCGCTCCTTTTATCCATGACAGCAAAATGTGACATGTTTTCAGAATGCGTACAGCACACCTTATATACCCTGCAAGCCAGCTCACGACACGTGCCTTCTTTCATTGGCTACGCGCTGTTCATCACAAAAGAAGGAGGTGGTCACAATAATGTGACTCGACTGTGTATATATCATTCGCGACTTTGGCACGTGGCGCTGATTGGCTGCACGCGCGCTCATTTGCCTGACGCAGAGGTGATTTTATTGTTTTGGCTGATCGGTGTATATACTCTTCTGTATCATAACATATGACAACATTTTTTCACTATTTTCTGGCTCTCGGGTGATGGCTACGTTATCGTTTACGGATAAAAGTTTTCTTCCAGACTTTTGTCACTTTTAAAAGTTTGGGATTTCCTACTTGATGGCTACATGAGTCGACTTGACATAAAAATCTTACGTACAGAATTCATACGCTCGTAGATATGAATAAACAGCGAGCTCGTGTTTTCTTTGTATAGGGCAACAGCAGATTTGCTTTCTTAACATTTTTTTTTTCAAATTTGGATATACTTTTGTTTGCAACGATTTTATTTAGGGGAACGCCGTGCCCGCTCCTTTCACCACTGTTTGCAATCGTCGCCCAGAAATCCACTTAATACATGTGCACGAACCCAACCCATGTGCTTTTTGCCTACGAGTAGGTCACCTATTTTCAAATTTTCTGACGTGATACTTCCAAGGGAGCCGAACAGAGGTTACGTGCAGATGGATAGCACAGCGGAGATTTTCATCTGAGTCCCAAAACACATTCTCAGTTGCTTGGAGGTTCCTTGTTCTTGGTGGGGTAACGGTAACATACTCGAACGTAAATCGGAAGATGCGGGTTCGATTCCCTTTCCAGGACGATGCGATTTTCAAGTTTTCTGAGACATATAAACTTGCACTTCCAAGGGAGATTTTCTGGGAAGTATCTACCCGCTCCAAGCCACTTGAAGTGGAGGAGATTTTCTTGCTCAAATCGCTTGATGAGCATTTGACGCTATTCTTCTAGCACACCAAGATCTCATTGTGTGATCGCTATTTCGTCCGGTATGCCACCATTCCTGTTCTTCCATTTCATAACACTACGCAGCAGACTCTGCTTCGTTAAATATAGAATTTTATTAAACTTTGGTTTTTCGCTTGTTAAAATTGATCGTCTTAACTTTCCCTCGTTAAATCCGGCGACATCATTAAATTTTGCTTGATAAAAACGATGATATTAGCTTTGAGTTAACATTATACCAAACAAAATTTCTTGTTTTAATGACAGGGATGTGATTCGAACCCACAACACTCGGCAGCGGAACTCCGAGTGCTATCCACTATATACTACACTGGCATGTGCTCTCACTGTCATCTGCCTTAATTTCATGTACGTTCTGCGGGGCAGATACGTCACATTTTGCTCGTTAAATCCGCGATCTCGTTAAATACTGGCTCGTTATAAGTGGGCTCTATTGTATAATATACGTGAGATGATCTTCGAAGCATGCGTCAATTTGGGCGATGCCATAGAAACAACCTAGAAGAGAAATTGTTCAGCGCTCGGAAGCGAGCCAACGCTTTGACTGGAACCGCTCCAGTTAGTTCCAATATCTTCTGTACAACCAATGGTCAGTTTCAGTGTTTACCGGACAATCAACTTTGCACACTTTTGAAACGAGGCAATGTTCCTAATGTTCTTTTGAAACGAAGCAATGTTCCTAATTTTCTTTTGAAACGGGACAATGTTCCTTCTCTTTTTCTTTTTAATTTTTTCCTGCTTGAGAATTTGTTTGCATTGAATATCTTGAGCACTGCTACTAAGAACAGAAAGTTACAATTCGTATTGGAGATTGCCCCTGCTGCTCGTGTCCCGATCGTAGCAAGCTTTTCTTAACTCCCACACCTTACTATTAAAATGGAACTTGTATAAGTACAACAGAATCTTTTGAGGAGCACATTCGAATACTGTTTCGTTCGCATAAGGCGAACGTTTCTTGACAGACACGATTGTTTATGCAACATACTACCAGGTATGTTCAAAAAGTACACTGTCAAAAATTTCTGCGATAGGTTGCACTAAAAAATGATGCTACACTACTTTTTTTTTTTTTTTGATTGAAGGTTTAACGACCACCGTGAGCAACTCAATGGGCTATAAGCAGTCGCCCGTCCCTAATTCAGGGTCACTGGTTCCAGGGAAGGGAGAGAGCCAGTGCCGTAAGACAAACACAACATCCATGCCTCACCGGGATTCGAACCCGGACCCCTTTCGGACAAATGATCAGAGGCCATCGCTTAGACCACTACGCCACCGGGGCGGCCTGCACCCATTTCTGAGAAAAGATACATTATTGTGTGGTACAAACAAAACCCAAAAACATAGTGCAACTGTGTACCACCTTACGGTACAAGGTTGCACCACATTATAGCGCGCGGTTGAATCATGGCATTTGCACCACACAATGGTGTATCTTTTTTCAGAAAGTGGTGCAGCTGGTGTAGCACCACTTTTTTTGGTACAACGTACCACAAATTTTTTAACAGTGCACAGGGACGCTATTTATAATTCAAAATACAAAACACTTTCAAGCTAGTTAAATATACCTCCTTTTAAATACTTACCTTTAGAGGTAACGCAGTGGTCCCAGCATATCTGCCACTTCCTAAAGCATATTTATAAGTTTTTTAAGACCCTGTTCAGCTTCTGCGTTGTATTCTTTGTGATGTTGCCTACAATCTTAAATCTTCGTCCCTCAAAAGATTTCAATTGGGACAACAAAAGTCAGACGGAGCCAAATTAGGTGAAATAGAAGAGTGTCGTACTCCTGAGATTTGGTGTTTGGTCCGGAACTATAGGATCGATAGTGCTGAATGTACAGGGGCATTATCATGATGCAACATCCACATTGATTGCAAGTGAAACAAAAACCTTAAACCCTGCCATAAAGATTTTAAAGATGTCTGTGCTGTACTTTCCACAAAAGAAACTTTTTAAATCTCTACAGATAATCGCGAAACGGAAAATACTTGCAGGAGGTGATAGAAAGCTGACAGTAACAGGAAATGATAGTTACATGTGGTGTCCGAAAGTATTACTAATAATACATTTATGAAAGGACGCTTAATATCATCGTTACATCTTGGTCATAAGCACTTTTGTGTGTGACATTTCAAGGTTTCAGTTGACTTTGTAACAAGAAACCATCTTGTCCTTCGGAAAATGGTTTAACAAATTGATTTTTAATTTACGGTATATAAAATTACTTGTACAGAGCTTACGTTGTGTATGCCAGTTATCGGTGTCACTGTTCATGACTGGGTAGAATTTTATCGCAGTTAGTTAGTTAGTTAATTGATTTTAGTGGCGCAAGGGCCAGGTTTGGCCAAAGAGCGCCAGACACAGAACTATCAGTTAAAGAAGAATTTTATCGCAACAGGCTTTACAAAAAACCATAAAACCATGTTATAGTCTAAGATATGGGCGGGAGGGGCATGTCCCCCTCAACTTTCTCTTAAGTAGGGATCGTCCTGCTCAACTTTTGGTTTTAGTTTGTCATCCAGCGTACTACGCTCCCCTACAATTTTCAACTTCTAAAGCTCATTATGTTTATCATTTAAATTAAATTTCAGAATAATTGAGTACTACATTTTTCTAATACCTAATGCATGTATCATTGTGATATTATTTTTGTCTTCTTATTAATGTGTGCAATGTAATCGCATGGGAACGGGATTTGCTAGATGACGTGGACAGGCAGGGCATAGTCCGAGCTCAGAGTCTCCGCCCTTAGGCATTGTACCTTTTCTAATGCTTCTTGTTTGCTCCGGATGTGTAGTGCTATCTGCAGACCCAGAGTGATCCTCTCCTGTTTTACAAAATGCCATTCAATCAGACCTTCTGTTCTATAACCTCTCTATTAACAACAGTGAGAATTACCGCAGACTGAGGTGGTCATTTTCACTCTTTAATGAAAATATACATTAATACGCTCAGTACACAAAACAAGGGTGATGAGCAGTTGACATTGGCATCCCCAGCGCAGAGTGGAACAGACCCCGCAGTCGATAAATAGGCAGACAGCAGGGCTTTCCAAAAGTGCATCGCAATCAACGAAAATGGATAAACGTGGTGATCTGAGCGACTTTGATCGTACATGAATTGTCTGTGCCAAACGAATGAATCATTCTATCGCCCATGTGATAAGAACCTTAGGGTTCCCCAGGGCAACCGTAGCAAGGGTGTATCGCGAGTATACCATCGACGGACGTACCAGCGCCCAGAAAGTAAGAGGGAGGGGGCGCCGACCACACGCCATTGACAACAGGTGTCGACGTAGACTCTCCAGGCTCGTACAGACCGACCGTTTGACAGCGGCGGCGCAAATCACGTCCAAGTTAAATGTTGGATGCTCAAACAGCATCAGCGAGCAAACGATACGACGCATTCTGCGTACCCTGTGCTACTGAAGCGGATGCCCTACTCCTGTGCCACTGTTAACTCTCGTCACCTGACATTACTCCTCGTCTAAAATCATCAATCCTGTACCTCTGCAGAGTGTCTCCGCGTCGTGAGATCAGATGAGTCCCGTTTCCAGTTGCACCGAGCTGACGGGAGGGTGCGGGTGTGGCGTCGACAGCATGAGGCCATGGCCCAGTTGTGCCAGATCAACTCTGTTCAAGGCGGTGGTGGCTCTGTGATGGTTTGGGGAGTCTACTCATGAGACACATTATGTCCCTTAGTGGATCTGGAGAAGTCCTTAACCACTGCGCGCTACCAACATGTGCTGGCTGATCACCTACAAGCTTTCATGGCCTTCGCATATCCTGCAGCCGATGGTCCTTTTCAGCAAGAAAATTTCGCCTCCCCACTGGGCCGCAACTACTTAGGAATGGTTAGAGGAACATGTGACGTATATTCTAATTTAACTTTCATTTTTAGTTCCTTTTCCTAGGTGAATTTGAGTTTGTTCTCTTTTACACTTTCCAAACTTAACGTGATATCTTCTCTCTCACATGAATGAGGTTGGCAGCACTTTTGAGGTCAGAGAGAGTGACGTATGAATGTGATAAGAACGTTAGATAAAAAGAACGATACAGCAGTTGCTTAATGTTGTGTGTGTGTGTGTGTGTGTGTGTGTGTGTGTGTGTGTGTGTGTGTGTTCGATCGTTGTTAAGATAGATTATACGACAGATAATTAAGGCATTCTATGTGAAGTGTAAAACTCGTAGTGCTATATTTTGGATTTCATCAAATATTGCTGGACCAATAAAAGGTTTGACGTGCCTGCCCCGCAGGACGCACATGAGAAAAAGGCAGATAGCAGTAAGCCCCCATGTCCATGTAGCTCAGTTGGCAGAGCGACTTACTCCGGAGTGAGGGGGCCCCGGATTCGACGCCCTCCGCGGACAAACTTGTACGTTATACTGGAGCCCGAACTTCCAGGATGATCCGGCTGTTAAGTTTCTCGCAATGGTTTGATGTTCTTTCCGCACGGCGAGACAGGAAAAATGAGAATCCCTTCTTCAGTGCTTCGAAAAAATAAATCAGTGTGATGTTACGTTCCAGACACCAAAAATTGCCGGGGATTTCTCAAATGCACGTTCTTCATCGGATGACTGTCTACGGTCCATGCCCCCGGTCCTCTTTGGGGGGGGAGTGTTACGTGCCTGTCCCGCAGGACGCACATGAGATAAAGGCAGATAGCAAGAAGAGCCCGTGTCCGTGTAGCTCAGTTGGGAAAGCGACTTACTCCGGAGTGAGGGGACCCAGATTCGATGCCCGGCGTGGACAAACTTGTACGTTATAAAGGTTATCGTAAGTTTGACTCCTGTATATGTTTCGTCTGGTCGTAAAACCATAACTTGAGCTATTCCGGGCAACTATTGCATCGTATTCTTATTTAGTTCAACATTTCCTTAGTCATGGTTTTAGACATAGCGTAACACCAATCTCACACACGAAAAATAGTTACGTTATAAGGCACTCACCTGAATTTGGAATCATCCAGTGGCCCCCAAGGTTCCCCGCATTTGAACCCCGTGGAATCTCTCTGGGTTGTCGTGAAGCAGAAGATCAGATCCATGGATCCTGGACCGACGTCTCGTGCGGAATTGTGGACAATGCTGCAACAGGTATGGCTGGCATTACCTGCGGAAACCGTCCGGCATCTGGTGGATCTGATCATCTGATCATATGTAGAGGATTTTAGGAAGAGAGTATCTGGCCCCAGGTCTTAAACAACCCTTAGAAATAGGAAACTAGGAGATTTGGGCTAGAGTGCCCGATAGGAAAGTGACACGGAAGCGAAGTAGAAAGGGGGAGGAAGACGCCCTTATTTATTACCGGGGGGCCAGTACCCAGCGTCCGACGGCTTAACATGCCCATTCGACGCGCGGCGGATATTTAGTGGATCGAGCGTACGTACCTGCCTGGGATCGAACCTCAGGTTCTTTCCGTGGCAGTCACGAACGTTGCCCACTATGCCACCCGCGGACCTGGCATATGGTGGAGTCAATGCCTTGGGGTGTACAGGCGGTTTTCGCGCGAGAGGAGGATCAACACTTTATTATGTAGGTATCTCTAATGCTTTGTGCATTGAGTGTAAAGAGAGAGAGAGAGATTGCTTGAAATATTTCGTTTAATAATAACAGCAATCACATTTCCCCAACTTTTGGGACAAATATACGTCCACAGTATTATTGCTAATCAAATTGTGAAACTTCTAGGAAACTGAAAGAGTTCCTCCGATATCCTGGCAAGAGTTTTATCATCAGACACTTGGCTTGATTTGGGAAAATTTGAAGCATTGTGTCGATGTTTGAAAAATCTTTGAACTGGAAGAACAAAATAGTTTACTGCAATTTATAAAATTAAATTCCTTGAAAAATTTACTACCTAAGAAAACGCATCAAAAAAAATATCAAGTTATTGTCGCCTTTTTCAATTGTTCTTCTTAGAAATTGAGATTAGGGCAGTACACTAACCATCACACGTGGTTAGCGTGAATAATTAGATCTCACCTTAAGTGTAGAGTACTGTCGTGAAAGGAATAGGCATGCTTGATAGCTTCACCCAAGATTTCGTCTTCAGAACCAGGGAAACATTATCCCTCTGTGAACAATAGTTTTTTTCTCTATTTTCTTTTCTTACCTGGGGTTGTTGCTTCCCTTTCACTTATTACTATGCTGTGTTGCGAGCAGAAGTTCACATTCTTATACAAGTGGCTTGGCTGGCATTAAATTTAAAACACATAGGCTTCTTTAAGAAAAGAAGCGGGGCATTCAACAAATAAGCGGGTGTTATCCGCAAGGAAAATGATGATATTTCTGTAGTTCGTATTCAGTCTTTGAATAGTTTGTGATTCGAAAGCCCTTCACTTCCGTCTCTTTCTTCCCCGAACATCATAAATCTCCTCATGCATCATTCCGTAGGATTTAGTGCATCTCCTTCAACTGCTGCTTCCAAGAACATTTTCACAACCATTTCGCAAGTTCATCCCGCATCATACTTCACTCCGTAAAACTCTCCTGCTCCCCCTCCACGGATCATAAGAGGAGAATCGGGTTTAGGAATCCCACATCACTCGGAGAAACCCCCTTGAGGTCGTTTTTCGTTTACAGCACTTGATAACACAGATAATATGCAAATGGTTTCACCCGGAGTTTGAGCAAGAGAGAACACCGGAAAAAATACTGCTCCAGATAATGCTGCGGAGATCCCAGGTCATAAGTCACGCTGAGGATGTCTGCTGTTAGAAATGCACTGGAAATGCGCGTGGATAATCCTCCCTGCTGGCAACGAGATGCCACGCAATGAATGTGAAAGATATCCTGTTTGCGTTCCTCAGGTGAACCATAAAGACATCGTTACATTTCTGCCATTCATTTTGCACGCTGTATAACGTGCTTTCCCTAAATCGGATTTTTGTGCGGGAACATGTCATTTTACAATTGTACGCCCTGTATAAAAGCAACATGCATCCAACGTAAGAAAGAGGACGCGCTTTGTCAATTTACCATGAAAGATAAATTATGTAATTTGTAGCTCTCACTCAAACAGTCTTGTCGACCAGTGGGGCAGTGATCGACGACTCTGTCTTCCGTTCTCATACGGCTGAATCTACGTTTGAACCCGCAAGTTAGATATAATGAGTTTGTTCTTCCTGGGCTTCTTCTTCTCCTCAAAATTAGAGATGGCTTGCTTTCTAAAATCTTCAACATTCGTGGAGTCGTTAGCCCTTCCTCCTAAGAAACGCACTTTTCCATAGAAAAATCAAAATTTTCAATTTAATGATTTTAAGAGGTTTCTAGTGAAAGAACAAAGATGACACCGAATTTTCGTTTGTAATTGGCATGTCTTTTGAATCCTCTCCTACACGAAACACATAGATATGCTTTCCTCCACATTTATTCTTACTCATACTCAATGTAACTCATTAAAAAAATTCAACCTCATTTCTTCAATCGATAAAACATCTTGAAACAGAAACAGTTACTTTCCCCTTCCACTAGCGATTGAAATGTCGGTCACAAAAATTAACAAATCGTGCTCAAGAAATTTCTCTTAGCTGATGGAACATATCAGCAATTTCCATATCGAACAATGTGAAGAATTGATAAGGAGTAAAACATATCTAACATTACAGGTAGGGCCCCTAGCGGAAGAATTTTAAATACTGTAAAAATTATCTGAAAGATATTCTTCACAGCAAAAGCTAGACTAAGGATAAAGCATTTTTCAAAATACGTCTCTTGGAAGCAGAGATAGCGAGAAAAAGGTTTAGCATTTCTACTCCGTAGCGAACAAACTGTGAACTATTTAAACAAAGAAAGATAATTCGCCATGTTTACTATAACGAACGGCATACAGTAAAAAAAGAAATTTTTCAAAATGATTTTTAGAAGCGGAGATACAGCATCAAACAGAGATGCACATTAACACCACCTAGCGCCAAAATTGAACTATCAACTCAAAGTGTTCCGCAAAAGTAGATAGTATACGGCTCAATTTTATTTTTAAAATTGGACTTTTAAAAGCAGAGTTATTAACAAAAATTGATAAGACATTCATTCGCTCCCTAGCGGGAAAACTATGCACTATTTTTGGCAGTAAATGTACACAAAATGTTTTGGCAGTAAGTAGTATTGAACCTAAAAAGGATTTTTTCAACCGGTTTCTGGACGCGCATATCTTTCAGCTAATTTGGTGAAAACGAAAACGTGAACTTATGCCCTCTTAATGGCACACTTTTGCGTTAAGAAAAATTTGAATTATATGCCAAATATTTTGCACTAGAAGCGTTCTCCGACAAAAAAGATATGTTTTCAAATCGGACTGTTAGAAGCAAAGATATCGATAAAAATAAGATATAAATCTTTGCCCCGGGCGGAAAAATTATGCTCTATATTTTTAGCACAAGGTATTCTCAAAATGCTTGCCGTGGTGAGCGGTATCTGACCGTGAAAGAATTTTTAAATCGAGTTTTAAGAATCGCAGATATTGTTGCAAATATATCAGAAACAAAAAATACTTTTACGCCCCCTAGTGGCTAAACCATTCTTTACCAAAAATTCGAAATTATATGCAGAACATTTCCAATCAAAAGCTTTGTCCGATACAAAATGAGTTTTTCAAATTATACTTTATATTGTGACGTAGTACAGAGGTGAATCACGTGTCAAAACGACAAATCTGCAGCGGTGCATTCCGCCCGTGTAGCTTAGTTGGTAGAGCAACTTACTCCGGAGTGAGTAGGTCGTAAAATTCAGTTGCGATTTTCCCGATATCTTGTGAAAACACAAGCTTCTCCGTGCTACATTTACGCCCTCTAGTGGCGAAGTTATGCATAGTTGAAAAACCGGAAAACAAGGATCGTCGTTCGCACATTTCAAGCTTCCCAATGTAAAAATAATTTTTCAGATGAAAGTGATAGTTGCAGATATGTGGTGTCTACAGACGGACGGACGGACAAAGTGATCACATAAACACGATCTTCTTTTACAAAAGACGTGCTAAATATCGTGAAGCCAATGAAGAAGTTTTCACCCAGTCGCTAAGTCATGTAGGGTGTGGACTGTTAGTAAAATTAGAGACTGTTCATTCAGGTACCGTAAGATTGCTTGAAGAAAGCACTTTACATGGCTCTATCAAGAGAACAAGCTGGATTCAGAAATGGCTACAGCATATCCATGTGCTGAGAGAACTAATTGAAAAAGCGAAAAAATATGAACTCAACAGAATGCAGAATATGAATGCAACAGAATGCAAATAGTTTTTGATTCTTTTATGGTTTGGAGGACCTTTTATATCTTGCATTTGATGCATGTATCAAGCAGAAATGCGAATTGTTTCAACGTTCAGAACTATTCACTCATAGCATCAACGAAGAGCTTGCAAATTTCAGTGAAACGCACTGGTGATATGAAATCTTTGCAAATAAACACAGGGAAGTTTCATCTTCGAAAGCCAAAGCCAAATTAATTAATTTCGTCCACGCTCACAGATAGTAAATAATTTTCCCCCGCTTCAACTAAATAAATTAATTAATTAGCAAAATAAATGAATAAATGAATTAATAAAAAAGAAGAAGAAAGATGAACCCAAATTCCCGGCTGTAATAAGCATGTCTTTCGAAACCTTTCCGACAAACAGAATGATTTTTAAAGATGATTCTTATAAGTGGAGAAAAATCAGCGAAAATGAAGGCGCATTTACGCCCGTAGAGATAAAACTGAGCATTATTTGAAATGGCCAGCGCGCAATGTTCTTCCCAATGGATAGACTCAGTTCCAAAAATAATCATTTCCACTGGATTCGTAGAAACGATAAAAGATTTGAAAGCAGACATAAATACTTACGCCCACTAGCGGCGGAAATGCGCGTTACGAAAAATCACAGGCTGTACACAAGATGTTTCTAATCGAGAAAGATATCTGAAGCAAAAGGAATTTTTCAAATCGAACAATTAGAAGTTCAGATATGGTGGAAATCCCAATATAACTTTATTCTCTCTAGCGGAAAAACTGCGCGTTACTTTATGAAGAAAATGGGCGAAACTTCATGATCACGAGTACACAACCAAGAACGGAGTTCCTCAAACAGATTACACGAAGAGGATACAGGCTTCCAGGTAAGAATATACACTGACGCTCCAGCGGCAGAACTGTATGATATGAAAAAAGTGGGAAATATAAAACATTCTTTACAGAGCTATGCGATTGAGAAAAAGGTTTTTCAGATACGACTTTTGAAGCAGACGTTCAAATAAAAAAAAGAGTTCATAAACGTACGGTTTCTGGAGAGAAAATTGTGCATTTCTCAAAAATAGAGTTTTAAAACACGATTTTTAAAAACGGCGATACAGTTCAGAACAGAAACACTCACACCACATAAGGGCATAACTGCTCATTATGAAATATCCCGTAAAACTGAACAACAGGTAATATTTAAGAAAACCTACTTTTCTGGTGAAGAAAGTCCCCCTCCCCCGGATGCAATACATTTTGGCATCGTTCGTCTTATTGTTGGAAGCTATGGGAAAAGTCCTCCCTCCTTTGCTATCGTCTGCAGTTGGGTCGACATTTTCGCTTGAATGCCGGAAATGTTCGCAAATACTTTCCTTTCAGCGTTAATTTCAGCCGGGGAAACAAAAAGTTGTCGACAGGTACCAGAGCGGGTGAATATGGTGGAAGATTCATCGTATGGCTCGCCCAGCTAGAAGAATTTGATATCGGTTCCTTGCTTCATTTTTCCCGCTAGCAACGCGCACCTATATCGACTGCCGAGACATGCTCTCTGTTCCACGCCATTTCTTAGAGCTCCGTAACGGTTACAGACATCTCGCACATGTACTTGACTGTGTCGTGCAAGTAATCACATCTTCCGCAACCTTTCATTTTACACGTAATGATAGCATTTACCGATTTTTATTGACACAACTTGTATATGCAAAAAAGGTTTCCAAAAATTTATAGTATCTGAAGTGAAAAAAAAATCAAATTGGACTTTAGAAGAGGCGATACCGAGAAAAATTAAATTTACGTAGAAAACAATGCATCACTTCGAGCCGAAATTCTGCATAAATTGTTTTGCGTAGTGAGAGGTGCCTGTACAATATATTTTTTTTTATTTTTATGGAATGTTTAGAGGCATGGACACAGCTGCACGTAAGTAGCAAACAGAAAAATTCTCTATTCTCTTAGAGGTGAAATTTTAAATCACGGAAAATTAGCTATTACGTGCAACGTAGTCTTCACTCGAAACGACATCCGATGCAAAAAGAAATTTTCAAATCGAACTTTTAGAAGCAGAGATGTCGAAGAAATTGTGATGATACACAGACGCTCCCTAGCGAAAAAACGTTTTATTATTTTGAGCAGAAAATATGCACAAATTGTTTTTCATGGCGGGTTATATCTGACCAAAAGAAAAAAAAATCAATTTTTGCAACAGAATATATTTTTTTTAATGTTTGATTGCAGGTTGAACGACCACCATGAGCAACTCAATGGGCTATAAGCAGTCGCCCGTCCCGAATTTAGGGCCACTGGTTCCAGGGAAGGGAGAAAGCCAGTGCTGTAAGACAAACACACCTCATTGGGATTCGAACCCGGGCCACTTCCGGACGAATGGTCAAAAACCATCGCTTAGACCACTGCGCCACCGGGGCGGCTAGTATGTTCAGTAACGTAGGTACAGCTGCAAATATATTGCAAACAGAAATATGTATTTTATTTTTCTTGGTATAATTCTCAGACGCGAAATGCAGGAGAAAAAGTTCCTTCGTTTAATCTGCGGCGGCGCATAATCCGGGAACGTGAAATTCAGAAGAAAAAATTAATAAATAAACACCGAGAAAAACGTTTTGTTAATTCAGCTAATAAAATTGTTGAATCAACCAAAAACTTTTGTCGATAGGCAGTCAACAAAAATGTTTGTTGAATTTACAAATGTATTTTGCTGAAAATTATTGTTGATTCAACAAAATTTATTATTATCATGACAAAACGTTTTGTTCATTTAACAAAATGCCTAGTTCGATTTTTGGGAATTTGTTTGATTCAACAATATGTATTGTTATCGTGATAGAACGTTTAGTTGAATTAACAAAATATAGCCAACGAAATAATGTTGTGTTGCCAACCAAACCATTCCGATGGAGTTTGGCTAAAGCAACAAAATATATCGACAAAACAGCTCAACAAAAATATTTTGTTGTTTCAAACAAAAACATTTTCTCAGTGAATACGTCGTATAATCCGCACCTGCGTTGTTGATCCTGAGCCTCGGTTTCTTACAATAAAGTCACGGTTCACAGAATGACCCCACAATTAGTCCAAAGAAATAGGTGAGAAAGATTTGCTCTTATTTAAAACAAAAATGTTATTTTTTAAATGCTTTTGTGGTACTTTCAAGTAAATAAGAGGCCAAAAATCAGTATTACAATAGTTCCGTATTAGACATGACAGTTCTATAATTAGATCCCGTAGTGCGTAGTTAGACATGCAGCACCCACAAGCGTATGTGACGTCAAGTTACCCACAACACGTGATCATCGGCGATAGCAAATAACACCGGCTTCCTTGTATGGTACTTACTACGAAAATTATCTCGTAAATTAAACAATTACCAAATTTCCAACTGTTCCTGGATCTCTATCTTCGTATGCCTTACGTTTTTTTTTTGTTGCTAACGGTTTTTTTTTTTTTTTTTTTTGTAATTTTCCAAATTTACGACCTCCTCTGATAATTACGACGAGGATTTTTTAAAAAACTAAAGTACCCCAAAACGTTTTCCTTTCTTTCTTTCTTCCTTTTTTTAGGCGCCGTATTATGCTCATCGGCGAGTAATCTGCATAGCCTAAATTTATAGCTTTTGTAACACATAATCCGCTGATTATACGACATAAATTGCGTTGCTTACGCTCTTATTTGGAAAATTGTAAGTTAAGAAAACTTATAAATCATTCAAAAAATATTCTTTCCCGTGAATGCTTTCTGACGTAGAATTAATGTTTGAAATAAGGAATCTAGAAGAAGGTACGTCAAGTAAAAAAAAATGCAGTATACGTTTACGCCCTCTATTGGGAAAAAACTCTTCATTATTTGGAGAAAAACACTACTCAAAATGGCCTTCGTTTTAGAAGGGATCGAATGGAAAAGGAAATTTTTCAGTTAAATCTTTAGAAGAAATGACACGGAATAAAATATATTCTGAATTCATTTGCCTCTGCATTTCCAATCCCATAGCTGAAAAGTTTTGCATTCGAAGAAAGCAAGGGGCAAAGAGGTCATCGTTATCATAGTTCAGGCTTTCCAATAAAAAAAACCAAGAAATATGACACCGAATTTTCGAATGTAAAGAGCACTTCTTTTGCATCCGTTCTGACGAGAATTAAATTTATCAAACCTATTCAAAGTCAATGGAACTGGTGTGGAAAATAATAGTATCTGGCCGAAGAAAGAAGTTTTTCAATCGGCTTTTTAATCCAGCAGATATTACTATAAGCGGACTGCAGACACCCTCTGACTGCAGACTTATGAGTAAAAAAATTGAATTTATACGAGAAACATTTCGCAGCGGAAACGCTCTCCAACAAAGAAAGAATTTTTCAAATCGGAATCTTCGAAGCAGAGATATGGATAAATATAAGACATGCATCTACACCCCCTAGCGGGAAAACCATGCATTATTTTAAGAAGAAAGTATTCTAAAAAAAAAAAATTCAATGTGAGAGGTATCGGTCCAAGAAAAAAAATTTAGTCCAATTTTCAGGAGCTCAGATTTTGCTGCAAATACACCAGAAGCAGAAATTAATACTTATGTACCCTGGTGACCAAACCATTTTTTACCAAATAATATGAATTATATGAAAAACATTTCCCATCAGGCGCTGTATGCGATACAGGAAGAATTTTTCAAATCGGAGTTTTAGAAGCAGAAATATCGGGAAAAACGCACTCTACCTTTCCGCCTCCTACCGGAAAGTCTATGATTTGCTTGAAAATTTTGAATTTATATGAGAAATATTTTGCATCGGAAACACTATCCAACAAAGAAGGAATTTTTCAAATCGGACTCCTAGAAGTAGAGATATTGACAAAAATAAGATCTATATCTACGTCCCCTGGCGTAGAAACCATGCATTATTTTAAGAAGAAAATGTTTCAAATAGGTTTGTCGACATGAGTAGTATCGGTCTACAAATGACGTTTTTTCAATCGAGAATTTAGTAGCTCATATTTTGCTGCAAATACATCAGAAGCGGAAATTAAGACTTACGCCACCTGGTGGTCAAACCATTTTTTACAAAAATTAAAAATTACATGCAAAAGATTTCCCATCAGGAGCTATGTCCGGTGCAGAAAGAATTTTTCAAATCGGAGTTTTAGAAGCAGAGATATCGGGTACAACGCAATTTTTATCTGCGCCCCCTAGCGGAAAGTCTATGGTTTACTTGAAAATTTTGAAATTATATGGAAAACATGTCACACCGGGAACTCTATCCAATAAAGAAAGAATTTTTGAAATCGGACCATTAGAAGAAGATATATTGACAAAAATAAGATATACATCTACGCCCCTTGGCGGAGAAACCATGAAATATTTTAAGAAGAAAATATTCTGAAAAGGTTTTATAACGAAGTAAATTTCTCCGTCATTTCTGGTCTACGCCGGGATTCGAACCCGAATCCGCTTATTCCGGAACAAGTCGCTCTACCAACTGAGCTACGCAGACGTTTTATTCTGATTCCTATCTGCCTTTATGTCGTGTGCGTCCTGCTGGCAGGTACGTCACATCTCCCCCCTGAAAGAGGGCCGGGGGCATGGCCCACGGGTCAGCCGTGACCATGAATCGTTGCAGGCAGCCATCCACTGTAGAACGTGCACTTGAGAACTCCCAGTCAATCTGCTGTGTGGAATGCAACATCACACATTTTTATTTTTCGAAGCGCTGGAGAAGGAATTCTCTGATTTTTCCTGTCTCGCGGTGTGGAAATAACATCACACTAATGCGCGAGTTTGAACGGTCGGGTCATCCGGAGAGTTCGGGCGCCATTATAACGAAGTAAATTTCTCCGTCATTTTTGGTCTACGCCGGGATTCGAACCCGAGGCCGTTTATTCCGGAACAAGTCGCTCTACCAACTGAGCTACGCAGACGATTATTCTGATTCCTATCTGCCTTTATGTCGTGCGCGTCCTGCTGGCAGGTACGTCACAGTTTGTCGACGTGAGTGGTATCGTTCCACGAGCGAATTTTTTCAGTCGAGATTTTAGAAGCTCAGGTTTTTTGGCAAATACATCAGAAGCAAAAATTAACACTTACGCTCCCTGGTGGCCAAAGTATTCTTTACCAAGAATTAGATATTATATGCAAAAGAGTTTGCATCAGGAGCTGTATCCGCTGAAGAAAAAAATTTCAATTCGAAGTTTTAGAAGAAGAGACATCGGGGAAAACGTAATTTACTTTTACTCCCCCTAGCGAAAAATCTATGCTTAACTTGAAAAACAGTAACTACATCTAAAATACTGTTCGACATAAATGGAATCGAAAGATAAAGAATTTTTTTCAATCGGATGCTTAGAAACAAATATATGGAATAAAATGTATTTCGAGTTCGACATCATATGCATTTATGCCCTCTAACGGCGAAATTATACATCGTTAAAAAAAAAAAAACGAAATAAAGGATCGTCATTCGCACATTTGAAGCTTCCCAATGCAAAAAGACTTTTCCAAATCGGACTACTATTGCAGAGATATGGTGTCACTGACGGACGGACGGACAAACCGATAACATCAGCATGATCGTTCTTTACAAAAGACGTGCTAAAAAGTGAATGAAACTAACAGGAGCACAGATATAGTGTCCACAGAGACAAACATTGCAATAATATAAGCATGTACCCCCCCCCTTCTTTTTTTTTTTTTCGAAAGACGTGAAAAAATCCACCTAGGGAAACGTGAGTGCAGTTGCCATATGTCAAATTACTGAAACTGCTAAGTAACAACTACACGAATTTAAAGAGTTCTTTTTTTTTTTTTTTTTGTTAAATTTCAATATTCATATTCAGTTTTTCATGTACTTACATGGGCATGTAGTAGATACTATCATTTGCTAATTTATTCTTTTGTAAATTCTCGTGTATAATTCAGACTGATCTTATAAAGAGGTTTTTAATGATGCGTGACAGCATTCTTTTTTCTCTTTTCGTCCAAAACTTCCTGCTGTTAATAGATCTAGTCTTTAACATCATAGTTTCATTCTGGTAGACATTTTATGAACCTCTTCACCTGTAAGGCCGATTCTTTTTAGCGCTTAATCTCCTTAGTTTGAAAGGAATTTGTAATATATTCATAATCGAGTCTTTCCCGCAGGCGAGTTATTGGCTCACCTTTGAAAATATCGTAACAGCGGGAGCAGCCAATCCGGTTTCATTGTGCGATGGCGCATTCCAGGGTGTCATCATTATTTCATAACCCAGCAATCATATTTCCTTCCTGTGTAAGATGGGTGGAGTTACTTCGATCGTGGGCGTAATAACGCCGACCTTAGGTGTCGTGCGAACACCGCAAAGGCTGGGAAACATCGATAAGTGTAATAAGCAGGTATCGATACAAGTATTCAAAGAGTTTATGGAAACGAAAGGTGGCTGCGCGTCCGATAAATCATGAGAACACTTTGAAGAAGAATTATTTTCACAATGATTTGAGACACTGAGAAGGCAAAGTAAAAATTTATTGCAATGAATTGTTTCTAGAACGTTTTAGAGTTGGATGGGATTCTCGATTATTACAAACGTATTATTGATTTTGATTTTTTCCCCCGAAATTATCTTCCCTATATCGCAATCCCAAAGGCATTTTTTATTTTTCTATTTTTTCCAAATAGTTCGGTTTCTTACTGATATCAATAGGTGAGTTTTTCGTGTTGCAGGTTATACTCACAATGAAGTCTCTATCATACAAAACACGATAGACAACTTGTACAATAACCACTTTTTGACCAAATGAAGAACGTAAAAGTTACACACTTATTCGAGTTTAAAAACGGTATTTACGAGTTTAAAAGCATATGACAGATAAAAGTACGAGATCTTTCGATCACACTAGTGATCTTCATCAGGTCGCCCACCCAATGGCATCAGGTTTTAACAGCACGCAACATACATGGGATTCGATGTCATGAGATAGTAGCTAGAGCGCATGCTCATAGTGGTGGTTGTGATCACAGAGAGACAAGTTAAGTAAATATATTTGAGTAACATTAAATCAATTTGATATCACACGAGTATTAACGATTCCACTATAGTTGTTATTTACACAATGTTCTATTAGATTAATCCATGCACGGGGGAGAAGAGAGGTCATATCATCATTACAGCAAATTCCTCTGTAAACATTTTCTTATTTATACCTGTAGGGACAAATATGCGAGGACAGTTCAAAAAGTAACGGCAGATTGAATATTTTGAGATACATAATTCAATTAGAGATACAAATGATATTTCATTTTTCTACATAATCACCCACCTTTTCAATACATTTCTCACACCGTTGAACCAACTTCTTTAATCCATCAGAAAAAATGTGATTGGTTGGGCCTTCAGCCAGGAATGCACCGCTTCTTTGACCACCTCATCACTCCCAAATCTTCGTCCTGTAAAAGCGTCCTTCAAGGGTCCAAGCACATGATAATCAGAGGGAGCAAGACCAGGGCTCTATTGGGGATGCTGTAAGATTTCAAATCAATCTCCGAATGGTGTCAAGAGTTGCAACGGCGGTGTGAGGCGAGCATTATCATGAAGGAGAAGAACGTCTTCAGACAAAGGAGCTCTGCGACGACTCCGAATTGCTTCCTTCAGCTTCTTCAACATTGCAGAAGCTGAAGCTAGCAATACGGAGCCGCACTATTCACTCTTTCCCCCTTTTTCTGAAAGGTCTCCAAAATTGGTCCATTCACATCCCAGAAAAGAGTGAACAGAACCTTTCCGGCGGAGGGTTGAGGCTTGAACTTCTTCTTGACTGGAGAAGATGTATGCCGCCATTCTGAAGACTACCTCTTGCTTTGAGGCTCATAGTGATGCACCCAGGTTTCGTCCCCTGTCACGATACGTGCCAGGAAGTCGTCTGATTCGTCGTTATACCGCGCCAGAAAGGCGGTAGAAATCTGCACACGAATCATGTGGTTACCACCAATCTGAAGACTACCTCTTGCATTGGGGCTCATAGTGATGCACCTAGGTTTCGCCCCTGCGACGATACGTGTCAGGAAGTCGTCTGATTCGTCGTTATACCGCGCCAGAAAGGCGGTAGAAATCTGCACACGAATCATGTGTGTGCCACAAGTCTGAAGACTGCCTCTTGCTTTGGGGCTCATAGTGTTTAACTCAGGTTTCGTCCCCTGCGACGAAACGTGCCAGGAAGTCGTCTGATTCGTCGTTATACCGCGCCAAAAAGGCGGTGAAAATCTGCACACGAATCATGTGTGCCGCCATTCTGAAGACTGCCTCTTGCTTTGAGGCTCATAGCGATTCACCCAGGTTTCGTCCCCTGTGACGATACGTGCCAGGAAGCCGTCTCTTTGTCGTTATACCGCGCCAAGAAGACTGTGGAAATCTGCACACGAATCATGTATGCCGCCATTCTGAAGACTACCTCTTGGTTTGGGGCTCATAGTGATGCACCCAGGTTTCGTCCCCTGTGACGATATGTGTCAGGAAGTCGTCTCCTTTGTCGTTATACCGTGCCAAAAAGTCGGTGAAAATCTGTACACGAATCATGTGTGCCGCCATTATGAAGACTACCTCTTGTTTTGGGGCTCATAGTGATGCACCCAGGTTTCGTTCCCTGTGACGATGTGTGCCAGGAAGTCGTCTCCTTCGTCGTTATACCGCGCCAAGAAGACTGGAAATCTGCGAACGAATCATGTGTGCCGCCATTCTGAAGACTACCTCTTGGTTTGGGGCTGATAGTGATGCACCCAGGTTTCGTCCCCTATGACGATATGTGCCAGGAAGTCTTCTCCATCGTCGTTATACCGCGCCAAGAAGACTGTGGAAATCTGCACACGAATCATGTGTGCCACCAGTCTGAACGCGGCCTCTTGCTTTGGGGCTCATGGTGATTCTCGCAGGTTTCGTCCCCTGTGACGATATGTGCCAGGAAGTCGTCTCCTTCGTCGTAATAACCCAAAAGGCGCTGGAAATCTGCACACTAATCATGTGTGCCCCCATTCTGAAGACCAACTCTTGCTTTGGGGCTCATAGTGATGCACCCATATTTCGTCCCCTGTGAAAATACATGCCAGGAAGTCGTCTCCTTCGTCGTTATACCGCGCCAAGAAGACGGTGGAAATCTGCCAACGAATCATGTGTGCCGCGATTCTGAAGACTACCTCTTGCTTTAGGGCTCATGGTGATTCACCCAGGTTTCGTCCCCTGTGATGATATGTGCCAGGAAGTCGTCTCTTTCAACGTTATACCGTGCCAAAAAGGCGGTGGAAATCCGTACACGAATCATGTGTGCCGCCATTCTGAAGTAGACCTCTTGCTTTGGGGCTCATAGTGATGCACCCAGGTTTCGTCTCCTATGACGATACGTGCCAGGAAGTCGAATCCTTCGTCGTTATACCGCGCCAGGAAGACTGTTGAAATCAGCACACGAATCATGTGTGCCGCCATTCTGAAGACTACCTCTAGCTTTGGGGCTCTTAGTGACGCACTCAGGTTTCGTCCCCTGTGAAAATACGTGCCAGGAAGTCGTCCCCTTCGTCGTTATACCGTGCCAAGAAGACGGTGGAAATCTGTACACGAATCATGTGTGCCGCCATTCTGAAGACTACCTCTTGCTTTAGGGTTCATGGCGATTCACCCAGGTTTCGTCCCCTGTGAAGATATGTGCCAGGAAGTCGTCTCCTTCGTCGTTATACCGCGCCAAGAAGACTGTGGAATTCTGCCAACGAATCATGTATGCCGGCATTCTGAAGACGACCTCTTGCTTTGGGGCTCATAGTGATGCACCCAGGTTTCGTCCCTTGTGAAAACACGTGCCAGGAAGTCGAATCCTTCGTCGCTATACCGCGCCAGGAAGACTGTTGAAATCAGCACACGAATCATGTGTGCCGCCATTCTGAAGACTACCTCTAGCTTTGGGGCTCTTAGTGACGCACTCAGGTTTCGTCCCCTGTGGAAATACGTGCCAGGAAGTCGTCCCCTTCGTCGTTATACCGCGCCAAGAAGACGGTGGAAATCTGCCCACGAATCATGTGTGCCGCCATTCTGAAGACTACCTCTTGCTTTAGGGTTCATGGCGATTCACCCAGGTTTCGTCCCCTGTAAAGATATGTGCCAGGAAGTCGTCTCCTTCGTCGTTATACCGCGCCAAGAAGGCTGTGGAATTCTGCCAACGAATCCTATGTGCCGCCATTCTGAAGACTACCTCTTGGTTTGGGGCTCATAGTGATGCACCCAGGTTTCGTCCCCTGTGACGATATGTGCCAGGAAGTCGTGTCCTTCGTCGTTATACCGTGCCAAAATGGCGGTGGAAATCTGTACACGAATCATGTGTGCCGCCATTATGAAGACTATCTCTTGTTTCAGGGCTCATAGTGATTCACACAGGTTTCGTCCCCTGTGAAAATACGTGCCAGGAAGTCGTCTACTTCGTCGTTATACCGCGCCAAGAAGACGGTGGAAATCTGCCCACGAATCATGTGTGCCGCCATTCTGAAGACTACCTCTGGCTTTAGGGCTCATGTTGGTTCACCCAGGTTTCGTCCCCTGTTATGATATGTGTCAGGATGTCGTCTCCTTCGACGTTATACCGTGCTAAAAAGGCGGTGGAAATCCGTACACAAATCATGTGTGCCGCCATTCTGAAGACGACCTATTGCTTTGGGGCTCATAGTGATGCACCCAGGTTTCGTCTCCTGTGACGATACGTGCCAGGAAGTCGACTCCTTCGTCGTTATACCGCGCCAAGGAGACTGTTGAAATCAGCACACGAATCATGTGTGCCGCCATTCTAAAGACTACCTCTTGCTTTGAGGCACATAGTGATTCACCCAGGTTTCGTCCCCTGTGACGATACGTGCCAGGAAGTCGTCTCCTATGTCGTTATACCGCGCCAAGAAGACTGTGGAAATCTGCACACGAATCGTGTATGCCGCCATTCTGAAGACTACCTCTTGGTTTGGGGCTCATAGTGATGCGCCCAGGTTTCGTCCCCTGTGAACATGCGTGCCAGGAAATCGTCTCCTTCGTCGTTATACCGCGCCAAAAAGGCGGTGGAAATCTGCACACGAATCATGTGTGCCACCAGTCTGAAATCGGCCACTTGCTTTAGGGCTCATGGTGATTCACCCAGGTTTTGTCTCCTGTGACGGTCGTGCTAGGAAGTTGTCACCTTGGTTGTTATACCGCGCCAAGAAGAATGTGGAAATCTTCACACGAATTATGTGTGCCGCTATTCTGAAGACTACCTCTTGCTTTGGGGCTCATGGTGATGAACCAAGGTTTCGTCCCCTGTGAAAGTACGTGCCAGGAAGTCGTCTCCTTCGTCGTTATACCGCGCCAAAATGGCTGTGGAAATCTGCACACGAATCATGTGTGCCGCCATTCTGAAGACTACCTCTTGCTTTGGGGCTTATATTGATGTACCCAGGTTTCGTCTCCTGGGACGATACGTGCCAGGAAGTAGTCTTCTTTTTGTTATACCGCCCCAAAAGAGGCGGTGGAAATCTGCACACGAATCATGTGTGCCACCAGTCTGAAGTCGGCCTCTTGCTTTGGGGCTCATGGTGATGCACCCAGGCTTCGTTTCCTCTGAAAATGCGCGCCAGGAAGTCGTCTCCTTCGTCGTTATACCGCGCCAAAAAGGTGATAGAAATCCGCACACGAATCGTGTGTGCCGCCATTCTGAAGTGTTCCTCTTGCTTTGGGGCTCATAGGGATGCACCTAGGTTTCGTCCCCTGTGACGATGCGTGCCAAGAAGTAGTCTTCTTCGTCGTTATACTGTTCCAAAAAGGCGGTGGATATCTGCACACGAATCATGTGTGCTGCCATTCTGAAGACTACCTCTTGCTTTGCGGCTCATGGTGATTCACCCAGGTTTCGTCCCCTGTGACGATACGTGCCAGGAAGTCGTCTCCTGTTTCGTTATACCGCGCCAAGAAGACTGTGGAAATCTGCACACGAATCATGTGGGCCGCTAGTCTGAAGAATAACTCTTGCTTTGGGGCTCATAGTGATGCACCCAGGTTTCGTCCCCTGTAACGATACGTGCCAGGAAATCGTCTCCTTCGTCGTTATACCTCGCCAAAAACGCGGTGGAAATTTGCACACGAATCATCTTGTGCTCAGTCAGCATCTTAGGCACCCACCGTGCACAAAACTTGCGATACTTGAGAACCTACGTGACAATGGCATGAGCGAATCCGATACTTGCATGCAATTCCCTGGCCAGAACTACGGAAGAAACGCGCCTATTTTTCACGAATAATGGAGTCAGAGCGACCTACCTTCTCGTCAGTGACGGCCGTCTGGGACGACCGGAGCGTTGCTCGTCGTGGATGGATGGTCGCCCATTTTGAAGTATCGAGACAAATCTTTCAGCAATGCAGGCATCTCCATACTGTTGCAGAATTCTTCTACGAATTTCACGAGGTTTCACACTCTCGGACCACAAAAACCCGATAATCGCTTTCTCTTCCATTCGGTGCAAACAGCTAAAGGCGCCGCCATTTCGTTTATGCTGCTCTTCCGCTTAAGGACGCCACGCCATCTAATGGTCAGTATCAGCATCTCCTCTAAGAATGTATGTTTCCCGCGCGGGAGTTTGAAATGCCATGGGGTATTCGTTTGCTGTTACTTTTTGAACGACTTGTGTACATGCGTAGACACATATGCATTGCAAATGTTAGGAAATAAAAGGAAGGACAAAGAATATAGTGTTTATTATTCAGCTCCATTAGCTGCTTATTACGGCCTAAGTACATTATACAAACAAGAAAGATGACATCGAAATTTTTATTGCAGGGAGCACGTCTTTTGAATCCTTTCCGCGAAGAATGAAAAATGTTAGTTATTCCTAGTCAATGGAACCCTTTTAAAAAAATCAACCGGATTTCATCAGTTGATAAAACGGCTGAAAACACAAATAACTAATTTCTTCCACTAGCGGCTGAAAAGTATGATATGAAAGTTTACAAATTGTGCACAAAAATTTTCTCATCGCTGAAGGAAGTATCGAGACAATGACAATTTTAAATCGAACCGTTAGAAGAAGAGATATAGGGAAGGGGGTAACTTTACGCCCCTAGGGGAACAATTTTGAACACTGGAAAAGTAGAAAATGTGGAAAAACTGTTCTTCATAGCAAAAGTTATGCTAAGAAAAAATATTTTTTAATATAGCTCTCCTGGCAGCAACTATGGAGAGAAAAAGGTCTTGATAGTTACGTCCACTAGCGGGAAAGCTGTTCATTATTTAAAGACGGTAATGACAGACAGAAAACAAGAAATTTTTCAAAAGGATTTTTACAAGCGAAGATACAGTTGCAAACAGAAGTACACAAACACCACGTAGTGAAAGAACTAAGAACTACAAAAAAAAAAATAAATAAATAAATAAATAAATAAAAGAAAAAGAAGATGCTCCAAAAGTACAAGCAAAGTGTTCGACAAGTACAAAGTAAATGGTATCCGGTATTGAAATATTTTTTTAAATCGTTAATTCAGAAGCAGAGATATCTAGAAAAACAAATTAGACATTTGCCTCACCTAGTGGGAAAATTGTGTATCATTTCGGGAACGAAATACACACAAAATGTTTCCATAATTAGTAGTATCTGACGAAAACGAATTTCATCAATCAGATTTTTAGTCTCACAGATATTACTGCAAATATACTGTAAAGGCAAACGTGAACTTACACTCTCTAGTGGGACACTTGTACGTTACAGAAAAATATGAAATTATATGCAAAAAAATTCTCATCCAAAAGTCTGTCCGGTAAAGTAATAATTTTTCAGAATCAAACTCTTAGAAGCAGAGATATCGACAAAAATAAGATGTACCTCTACGCCCCCTGGCAAAAAAAAAAAAAAAAAAAAAAAAAAAACTATGCACTATTTTATGCAAAAGATATTCTCGAAAAGCTGTTCGTAGTGAGCTGTATCAGTCCAGGGCCGCGGGTGGCATAATGGGCAACGTTCGTGACTGCCACGGAAAGGACCTCAGGTTCGATCCCAGGCAGGTACGAACCCTAGATCCACTAAATATCCGCCGTGCGTCGGATGGGCACGTTAAGCTGTCGGACCCCGGGTAGTGGCCCCCCGATAATAAATAAGGGCTCTTTCTACCTCGCTTCCGTGTCACTTTCCTATCGGGCACTCTAGCCCAAATCTCCTAGCTTCCTATTTCTAAGAGTTGTTCAAAAGCTGGGGTCAGACACTCCCTTCCTAAAATTCTCTACATATGATCTGTATCAGCCCAAGGGCCGCGGGTGGCCGAGTGGTCAGTGTTCGTGACTGCCAAGGAGATAAACTCAGGTTCGATCCTGGGCAGGTACGAACATCCGAACCACTAAATACCCGCCGTGCGTCTGATGGGCACGTTAAGCCGTCAGACCCTGGGTACACCCCCCCCGGTAATAAATAAGGGCGTTTTCCTTCCCCTATCTACCTCGCTTTCGTGTCACTTTCCTATCTGGTACTCTAGCCCAACTCTCCTAGCTTCCTATCTCTAAGGGTTGTTTAAGACCTGGTGTCAGACACTCCCTCCCTCAAATCCTCTACATACACTGACAGAAAAAAAATCCCAACACCAAGAAGGAGTTGTGTTAGATAAACGAAAGTTGGTAGGCGGTGAGAGTATATCTGTAAGATGACGTCTATGCAAATTTCGCGCTCAGCGCATACGTGTGGCGCTAGTAGCGCCCCTCGGAACATGCAAAGCAGGTTTTCTGTAAATACGCGCTGTAACGTTCGTGAGCGTTAGTTATCGTTGAGATTCGACGTAGGGTGTTGATGTTAGTCAAGAATGCCTTTAAGAAGACGAAGAAGCCATTATCAACAGCTCACGGAGTTTGAACGAGGTCGTGTAATAGGGCTACGAGAAGGTGGATTTTCGTTCCGCAATATTGCAGAACGACTTGGCAGGAATGTAGCCACTGTGCATGATTGTTGGCAGCGGTGGTCAAGAGAAGGTACTGCCTCAAGAAGACCAGGTTCCGGCCGGCCACGTGGCACTACTGAGAGGGAAGACCGCCGTGTACGGCGTATGGCCGTGGCTCATCGTACCGCGTCTGCGGCAGCAATTCGAGCTGCAGTTGCCACCACAGTGACACAACGAACTGTTACAAATCGGTTACTTGAAGGACAGCTCCGAGCCAGACGCCCTGTAGCGTGCATTCCACTTACTCCAAACCACTGCCGTTTGCGACGTCAGTGGTGTCAAGCTAGAGCTCATTGGAGGACGGAGTGGAGATCTGTTGTGTTTTCTGATGAAAGCCGGTTCTGCCTGGGTGCCAGTGATGGTCGTGTGTTGGTTAGAAGGAGGCCAGGTGAGCGCCTGCAACCAACCTGTCTGCGGCCGAGACACTCTGGACCTACACCTGAAGTTATGGTCTGGGGAGCAATTTCCTATGACAGCAGGAGCACTCTCGTGGTTATCCCACGCACCCTGAGGGCACAGTTGTACGTCGGTCTGGTGATTCAACCTGTTGTGCTGCCATTCATGAACAGCATTCCAGGGGGTGTTTTCCAACAGGATAACGCTCGTCCGCATACCGTTGTTGTAACCCAACATGCTCTACAGAGTGTCGACATGTTGCCGTGGCCTGCTGGATCACCAGATCTTTCACCAATATAGCACGTATGGGACAATTAAACGAAATCATGTGGAATAAACTGAATTTTAGATTCGATAGCATCTTCATTTACGCCCTCTAGCTGCGAAATTATGCATCGCAAAAAAGACCGGAAAGCCAGGATCATCGTTCTCACATTTTAAGCTTTCCGATACAAAAATATTTTCAAATTGGACTAACAGTTTTAGAGATATGGTGTCCACAGACGGACGGACGGACGGACAAAGTGATACTATGAGCACGTAGTTTTTTTTATAAAGACGTGCCAAAAATGGCAACATTAAGGTAACATAACAAACCTTTTCTCACTGCGGTGTTATTGCCAGCAGGCAAAACTTCAACGTGTAGCCAGTCATCACTGTTGCACCTCCAAAAATATGCTACGGCGTTTGTTTGTTACCTGACCACAGCTCCTGCAGCAATGAAAATGTCCACTTCAACCAGAACCGGCATCCCTAATTTTCAACTTATTATTTTTGCTAGCCACTACTTTGTACAAATCGACTAAGACACCATGAGATAGTTCAGTAATGACCAACTCTACAATCACTTCCGTAGGTTTCAACGCCACTGAAAATGACTGTTACAGCCTTTTCAGCCAAGTACCAGGAACGAAGTAACATTAGTTGGAACCTGGAGGTTCACGGTAGAAAAGTCTGGGAGACAGAGAGGTCAGAATGCCTAGATACTAGTGCACATCACTAACGTTAAAGTACACACTAGCAGTGGGAGAGAAGAACAGAGACTTTTAACGGTGGGTGGCCAGTGCCCCGGGGTCGACGGCTTAACGAGACCATGCAACTTACGGCGGATATTTTGTGGTTCAATCTACTGGATTCGATCCAGGGAGCTTTCCCTTGGCAGGCCGATGTGCTAACCACAAGGCCATTTGCAGCCCAGTAGTTCAGTAACGTTTGCGTTGAAGGTCCCACATACTATTGAAGGAAAACACATAAGAAAGTTTAGTCTTTTAACGTTAAAGCGTGTTTCGCTGGATTATGGCACCATCCACTTCGAGAAAATTTTAAATTTTCTAATCCAATTGGTCTTGATTCCCAGATCAACAGGTAAAAAATTGGAACATCAATACCTTTTCAGTGAGATAGGCTGATATTTAAGACTGCTAATTAACGCACACAGTTTCAAGTAGAACCGTATGAGATAACACACATTCATCCTTTTTTTCCCAATCAAACGCATGAGGGAGCTTCTTTTGATTTGCGACCAAGCAATAGAGGCGCCGAAGCATGATCCAAAGAGAAGTACCAAAAACAGCAAAGCAATTATCACAGTATTTGAGAGTAATTAATAGTAGTTCCCCTAATTATCAATAATACATTCACAAACTATGGACAGTTTACGAAGACCATTAAAAGTACCAGTGTCATTAAGTCTATGGAAAACGTGTGTGACCCGGAGATTAAAATCTTGTTTGTTGTTATAGAAAAGGGAGATAGATATCTGTGTACCAGACATCTCGCTTTTCAAATGGCCAATCCAGTTTAAATCACAGGGGTTCATACTCGATGAATACGGTGGTTGGGGCAGCTCCACCCAATCTTTCCGTTCAATGAAAAGCCGAACAATCCAGGCTTTGTGTCGTGTACAAAGGCAGGTCGCTGTGCATGATGTCGTAGTCCCCATGCAGGGATACGGGATATGCTCCTCTAGAAATGACTTACACCGCTCTGGTGTCATGGTGATGTTCTCATCAGACGTCATCCAAAAAGCCACACCGCGAGCATTCATGCCCACAACCAGTACGATTTTACTCTCATGAAGTTCTGCACGGGGAAAGACACCGTGGAAGTACCGGTTTCAACCCAGGACCGTGACTGATGTCGTTACTAGAGCGCGTAAAAAGCCACCTAACTTTCATCTAAGCACAGGAACCTTGGGAGCACCTTACTATTGTGACGATACCACGCAAGGTTATTCCGTGTTACTTTGTAGCAATAAGCTTTGTGTCGTGGTTAGTGTGTGCGGTACTCAAGTTGCTAGTTTGCTCATTAGGCTTAAATCTTTCGTCAGCACGTTCTGTGAGGGATACCTCACACACCAGGATATTCCCCTTTGAATCTCCTTGGTGACGTTGGTGTTCTCTAATGTACCGACTGTTTTTACCGTTTCAGAGTCGTATCGGAAGATACAGGTTTCATCACAAGTAGAAAAGCTTTATAAAAAGATAGAGTTCGCCAGAATGTCAACAGAAATTTAAAGTATTATGTAGAATGTAAAAGTTTGTCCCGAATTGTCAACAGAAATTCGTTTGCCTTTTTATTTTTGTTCAGGCGTAAGAAGCTTCGAAACCATCTTGTCACAAACCTTTGCCATGTTCAGAATTTCTTATAAAATATGCATAACAATCTATTTATTGATGTTTAGCATTTATGCTACTGTTCTAACACTGAATCGTTAAACACTTAGAACAGTTGCATAAATTGTGTTCACGTTGTATTCTGTTTTTGCTTGGGCGTCCCGGACGTCTGTCGTCTTCAATGCCCTCCCGGCCTTCACTGAACCTCTTATGCCACGCAAAAACAAGCGCGTGTCACATGCATTCCTCTCCGTACGCCTCGTTTAACATACAAAAAGATTCGGTTTGCATTTTTTTTATTACACCAGAAATTTCTTTTAATGCTTGAATTCCGAATTTTCCCGTCGCGCGACTAAAACACTCTTCTTTCATTAGCACTTGTCTTCGAATTAATGCAGAGAATAAGGTAAGCTTTGCATTTTCTGTTACGGGTAGATCAAGGTCAATGGGTTTCCACTCACTTTCGACCTGTTCCGCGCCTTCCATTCAAAGCACAGTCTCGTTATTTCATAGCCGTCCCTCGTACACACAGAGTGACCAATTTATTGGGACCATCTCCTAATAATATGTGGACCAACTTCGACTTTCAGAAGCGTAGCAACCGACATCGGCATTGCTTCCATTAAGTTTTAGTTACGTTCAAAATAAATATTAGTCCGCACTCGTGTCGAACAGCCTCTTCTAATTCACGCGGAATATATGGCAGTGAATCGAGAAGTTTGATGTTCCTTACGAATACATCACACAAATGCTCCATAGATTTGTGATCTCAAGACTGAGATGACCAATAAAGCAGAGCAATGTTTTTAACGTATTCATGAAATCACTGTGAGACATTGTGTGCATTGTGCTGCTGGAGTATCATTCACCATATAGGGGTAGGGCGTGACCCTGTTTGGTTGAACTTCATCAGCAAACATGCTTAAATGCACACGAGAATTTGTTCGTGGTTTCACTCTAATTAAGGGACCCATGAAAACATCGCCCATACTCTGTCTCCACATGCTCAACATTTTTTACACATACTCCACTTCGTACCTGCAACTGCTGGTTCAGTAGTTACACTGCCTTTGGGTTTTCCTTTTTGTAAACACATCGTAAAACAGCACTTAATAATAAATTAGCCACTAGGTGAAGACTAGTAAATACAGTTTTTGGGTAATGAATTTAAAGCGAACGGGTAAAAACTCTGCAGCTAATTGTTTTCATGACGGAAAGCAAACCGTAATGACATAATATGGGTACATGATTCCTTATTCAGAGTCTGAGAAATTTCCTGTTCTATTTTAAAATTAAGAAAAGCAATGTTTTAAAGTTTGTGGATATTCCTGGTTTTGGAGAGATTTACCTATGAACTTCGTTCCTTTTTGTAATTTTTGGGTATTTTCTGTGTTGATGACTTTGAAACTTTCATTTTGCGATGATAAACATTCCCAGTAACGAGATTCTGCGCCGCTTCAACAGAACCAAACAACGCTTACGCAAACGATTCCGCAGAACTTACGAACACTCCCCAGCGCTTTCGCAGAACCACACAACGCTTCCACAGAGCCACACAACGATCCTGCAGAACCATACACTTCCGCAAAACCATGCAACGCTATTCTCTCTTCAGTCCACTCACTTTTTAGACTTAGCGTCGACTGTTTCGGAATCAATGGATTCCAATCTCGCGGTTATCGTTTGGCGGCGAGTCACGTTATACAGTAAAAAAAGAGTGGTGTGAATTCACGAAAAATTCCTGAATATAACGTGCAGTGAAGTTGCCGGTAGATGTCCGTTTTTTAACGAAATTTCGGTTTAAAAAGTTTCCGTTTTTTTTTTTTTTACAGAAATTTCACAAAATCGAAGATGCTGAATTTTTCTGTCCTTACACCAGATAATCTTTCCCACTGGCGGGACTCGAGCCTATGTCGTTTGACGTTGGCCCTAACAGAAACAGCGCGTCTTAGCCATCCAGCCAGAAAGACCCAGCAATCGCAGTCACGTTTAAAGAAGAACTCGAATTGCGCGACGATGAAACTTTTTTTTTTTTCGTTATTAATGCGAGTGATTTAGTCATTTTATTTTCTGTTGGAACTCATTATCTTTTGAATACCTACGTAATATTTTTTTTTTTTTTAGGAGGACGGAGGACTTATTACAAATTCAGTTTTTTTTCATCGTGATTTTTCGATGCAACAGAACGCTTTGGAACTTGGGAACTTTAAACTGACAATGACTTTCAATTATCTTTAAGAAAAGATCAAATGCACTGTTTTGTAGTATTATTTCACAAAACTGTTAAATATAAAATTTACTCTTGATAGCTACAACAGTTTTCGTCTTAAGGAGTCCACAGACTGATACATATAGACATCATACAATCAGCTGCACAATGATTTAAGTACCCCGTGTCTTACGGTAACATAATATACAATAGCTGAAATACAAAATGGGGAAGAGGGGGAAAATATCCAGTGCCACATTAATCAAAATTGCATATGATACGCTATGCACAATATCTGATCTCGCTACAGAACTTTAAATGCAGATCCTTCGTCAGACAACTGAAATTTAGCGGTTACCAAACCTTAAGTATTCCCGCGAATCGCTCCTATTGCAGGAAAATTTTCGTCATGTGTATACGAAAACAGAAAGAACTTAGATTTTTCGTTAATATATATATATATATATATTTTTTTTTTTTTTTTGATTGGAGGTTTAACGACCACCGCGAGCAACTCAATGGGCTATAAGCAGTCGCCCGTCCCTAATTTAGGGTCACTGGCTCCAGGGAAGGGAGAGAGCCAGTGCCGTAAGCCAAGCACAACATCCATGCCTCACCGGGATTCGAACCCGGACCCCGTTCGGACGAATGATCAGAGGCCATCGCTTAGCCCACTGCGCCACCGGGGCGTCATCGTTAATATACGAGAGGAATTACGGCAATGTTTCTGAAAATTCAGAATTTTCCGTTAACACTTCTTAGAAACGGCAATTTTCCGACAACATAAGAAAGCAATTGCGGAAAAAAGCATATCACATCCCACTTTAATTTGGTTGGGGTTGTTCTACAACCCAGAGTATAAGAATTAGATCAATACCTTTCGGGAGGTCCTAAGATAAGGGCATAGTTGTGTAACCCTGATACTAAAAGTACAACGAGTGTTTTCCGAATTTCCCTGGTCTACAAAAAATCAGTGAAATTCAGGTTTCCTTCCGTCATTTCACGGAAAAGGTTATATCAGAAATATGCTTCGTTAATTCACGGAAGGAATGACGGAAAGTGGCTAGTCAATTTCTGAAAATGTTTCACTCTGTAGATGCCGCGTCATTGGTTCGTGGATATTCTGAAAATTCATGGTGGGTATTAGCATGTTCTCGATACTGTCTGGAACATGGGCGCTGACTTCACCAAATTATTGAGGGGTCAGGCGTGAAGAGATCAGACGTGGGAGGAGCACGTCTACGTCTGTCCTTTGTCAGGAGAAAAATAAAAATTAAAGGTTGGGGGGAGCAAAAAGATAAACTGCGTAGATTCGACGTATATTTTGAAACGCAATTTAATTGCTCATCAGCAAATGAACAACGAAATAGAATTATAATTTTGCTGATTATTAATATTTTTAAAAATGAAATTCAGCCTATGATTTAATAAGAATATCCCGAGAGATTGCTTCCAAACGTTTGTCAAAAATATGAAAAATTTGTCCTCTTACTCAAACAAAGAACGAGAAGCGCAAAAAAAAAAAAAAAAAAAATAGATACATAAAAAATCACTATAGATTTATACGTTTCTGTATTTTTATTTATTTTATTTTTCGTAATTGTTTTAAACATCACGAGAACATGTCGAACAAAATTCGGCTCTGACATTCGAGTTTCTTATCAAATAAGCAATGCTGAATATGGGAAAAAAGTTTACTTATTTTGTTAATTTTTCGGAAATAAATCGCTTCGCCTCATAAGGTAGAGTTTAGTCCACTTTATGAGGCCAAAGCAATTATTTAATTAAACAGGACAAAAAATATTGGGTGGGCACTGCCCCCTCGTAAAATGATTAGGGGGCAAGATTCACCTTACCCCTCTATAGTCGGCGCCTATCGTCTGAAATAAACAGTTCCGCTTGAATTCATGATGTGGAAGTGGTGGTGGGGGGGGGGGGGGTTGATGACTGAGAACGGAACTCGAACAACAGCGCTACATGGATGTGTAGAAGCGTCGCATCATTCGATAATGAAACAAGTTTCAGCGAAAAAAAAAAAAAAAAAAAAACTTTTCCCAATGGACACAAAATTAATTGCTCAGTGTCACCGCTGTAGAAAATACCAAAAACCATGAAATAGATCTAAATCCATTAGCAATAAATAGTAAAACTATACTAATAATCCGATTTATTGGCGTACGAACATATCACATCAACCAGATGGCTTTTTCAAGGAAGTTAGGCAGAAATTGCTATCTGGATAATAGAACGCTTTAACAATTTGAAACCGGTGACTTGACTTGCCAATAAATAGGTACGGCGTTATATTCATTTAAAGATACGAGGTATCACGTTGGTTGTGCACGCGGTACCCTGGTAGGGAGGAAGCGTCACTCGGAGAATTGTCTCCAAATTCGCGACAACTCGTGGGAGACGCTATCATTGCAAGTATCATTGTTGGTAATGATCTCCAAGGTTTCCCAAATGCCTGTACATTTAGGGGTAGAGTATGTAGGTCATTTCTTTATATCATCCCATACAGGAGAAGTGGACTTGAATTTGACTTCCCTGGATAGGGCCGTTGTTACTTTACCATATTTTGTGTCCTTTTTATGTTCGTTGATCCTGATTCTAAGCGAACACTTGGTCATTCCAATGTAGTAACGTTTAGAGCCATCCGGATATTGTAGGGGGATCGCATAAACACCTGCTTCGGTGGAAAGAGGTGGTATATCAGTATTTCTCTTCAGCATAGTATATAAAGATACAGGAGACCTTATGCCGACACCGTAGTTCATCTTCTTGGGCGTTCTTGAAATTGAAAGACACATTCGGTATGTACGGAATTGAGCCTAAATAAAGAAGCTGCGGTACAAGAAGATTGGAATGTTTGACCCTGGCTTTTTGGATAAAGTTATGTATCTGATTCAATGAATAATCTGCATCAGTTGTCAACTCGATGACGCTTTCAATTTCAACTTGGAAACACTTATGTATATATTCCTACACCAATAAATGGGATTACTAGTATAGTTTTACTATTTATTACATAATTGGTGTACAGTTCCTCGTTATTAATTTAATCCGGTTGTATTCGAATTCCGTACACCTCAAATTTCGTGCCATTTCCAGCGATATAACTTAAAATGCTTATAGCCTAGTGTGAATTCCGTACAGGGTTTTTTTATCCACCTTACTCCCCACAGTGACCTCCTTATCCCCCTAAGTAAGCCGATGCAACTTCCATTTACACAAAGCCTCTGAAGGCATATTCAAGAAGTTGGCTTAAGTGAGGAATACAAGGATGATGAAAATATACGAATGTGTTCATCACTAGCGCATCTGCCAATAAAAAATATTGATGACGGTTGGCTCGGCATTATGGAAGACTCACCAGAAAATGAAAAACTTAAACGATTTTACGATTACTTTGTAAATCAATGGCTGGAAAATTCTGTTTTTACAATAGAAATGTGGAACCGTCACAAAAAACTCCAAAGAACCGACAACATTGTGGAAAGCTGGCACCATAAAATAAGCCCATTAATAAACAAGCATCACCCAAAAATTAATAGTTTGGTAAAAAGTTTGAAAGAAGAGACAGAATGTAATGGTCTTTTGAAAAAGAGACATGAGAAGAAAAAGAGACTTGAGAAGAAAACACGTCTAAGAAATACATCCACCTCGACAAACGAATAAACAGAATCTTAGATGATTATTGTGCATTGTGCAGCACAATTTTGTGATTCTGATACTATAAGAAAATGCTTAAAAGCTCTGGTCTTCGTTGGAAAGTTTGAGTAGTTGCCCAGTATAAGTAAGGATTGAGAATAAAAAATTCAAAAATTGAAAAGTGATAAAAAAAATTGAAAACTGAATAAAAATGTAAGAAAAAGCTTAAATCAAAAAAATTTAAGAAAAAAATTGCGTCAATAAAAGACAAAGGAATAATCCTGGCTGCTTTTTAAACACGCCAGCATTACGCTGCCAGTACTAATCCTGGATAAAGGGTGAAGGGAAAGCATGCAATTATGATGCAAGAAACTATCATCACATGTACACACGCTTGTTTTCATATAATTACATCTTTGAATTTTTGTTATTTGCGTTAAAATAAGCAACAAATTTTACAATGATTTCATAAAAAAATTAGATCAATATCTCAAACTTGTAGTTATTTTTCAATTTAAGTCAATTATTTGTTATTAAAACTATTTCATTAATCAACCGTTTATATATGAAATGCAGAATTCCCTCTACACCTTATTATGAAACTCGCACTTTGCTGAAAAATTTTACACCACATGTACGGAAATCGCACGAAATGGCACAAAATTTGAGTTGTGCGGAAGTAGCACGCACGGAAGTCGGCCATCACCTTTAATCCATTAGCAAGTTTATTGAAAATCAGATTCAATGAATTGCTTAAAGATTACCTAAAGAAATAAGGGATTTTAAGCTCTTGAAAAGAATTCTAAACTTCTTTCAAAAATGCAATACTTATTTGTCTAAGTATTTAAAATTATTTGATAACGTCAGCTTTCAGTAATTTACTGATATATTAAGTTTCAAAAAATATAAGTTTACCGCTTTTGCTTTTTTTAAAATATATTTTATATTGACGAACTTGCCAAATTTCCAGTTATTGTAATTTTAAAGTAGTAAAAGTTGAGGGAGGAAGCGGTTCCGAGCACACAAGCGAAAATTTTGTGTTCTCGTCATGCCGAAGGTGGAATAAAACATCTCATTGCCAGATTTGAAATATCACAACAAAGGCAAATAAACAATCGCAGCCCGCCGCCGCGTGTGGGTGATCATGCCGACGAGACAGCGGGTGCACTGAGCCTCATCGAGCTTTAATTAAATCAATTAGCAGCCTCAGGATTTCGCATCTTGTAGAGGTTCGGCAGCGAAACAGAACAACGCTGGAACGAGAGATGGAGAGAGGGTGCAAAAAGCGGAAATCCATGTATAATTACTGGAGTTGTTAATTATCATTAGTGGCTTCAGCAGGACGGTTGCGGTTTAAAGAAGAAAAAAGTTATCGCAGTAATTTTGCGTTTGAACCTGCTGAACCAGAAGGAGAAGAAGAAGGGAAATCGGAAAGGAGAGTATCCAATGAGGAGACGTGTAGCGCTCGACAGTCTTCTGTAGAACGGATCGTTTGTCAAACAGTCCCTATAGCTGAATCTCTTGACATATCACAAGTGTGGGGGTCGACAAGCTCCAGTTCCACGGGCAAGGGGGGGCGAGCATTTTAGATGGGGAGGACGGATGCTTAAGCGGGGAGTAATTCAAATCGTGTACCATATAACGTAACGACAGCATACGCATATAAAAATAGCTCGGATTCCCAAGACGTCGTTAAAGTAAATGGCAGTGAGTATTGGAGGAATAATTAAAACTTCGAGTAAAGGAGTTTAGTAAGACGAATTTGTTCGGTAAAAAGGAGAAAGACAATAAATGAAGTGGTCCGTATGCTCAAATGATGTTATCTGGAAAGAACTAGGCCAGTTTTCATTCTTTGTTTTTCTTTAACTTGCTAATTCCCAACAGACTACTAGAAAGCTTTGTTGCTAATATGAAAATTTTGTTTGCCGCTTTATGAAAAAAATTTCGTCGCATTTTATCAAATAAACACACAGGTAACACTCAAGAAAGTAAAAAAATAATAATAATTATTATTATGTTTGCGGGACAGATCGCATATTGTAGTTGCACGTTTTTAACATTTCCATCAGAAAATTATCCTGACGAAAAGTTGAACTCGATGAATTTTGTTCAAGTTACTTAAATGAAGCATCGGTTATTTTTGTTATCATATTTTCGCGTGCTAAAAAATACGATGATCAAATTTATGAGGTCAATATCTTAAAGGAAATAATTTTAAACAATTTAGAGATATCTATAAAATGGAAAGCAGGTTGTTGTCTTTAAATATTCTTGTAATTCTACAATTCTACAAACAGCTAATATTTAATTCCCATGTTTTTCCATAAATTCCGCTTAATTTAAATCTTCTTCTGCTTCATTTTTTTTTTTTTTTTTTTTGGAGGTTTAACGACCACCGTTAGCAACTTAATGGGCTATAAGCAATCGCCCATACCTAATTTAGGGTCACTGGTTCCAGGGAAGGGAGAGAGCCAGTGCCGTAAGACAAACACAACATCCATGCCTCACCGGGATTCGAACCCGGACCTCTTTCGGACGAATGATCAGAGGCCATCGCTTAGACCTCTGCGCCACCGGCGCGGCTGAATTTTCTTTATGGAAGCTTTTTTACGAAACTGACTTCTCAAAAGTTTCAACAGTTAAAAACTTCGCTTCTCATGTAAGTTATATTCAGGTTTTCTTTCCTTTACTTTTTAAATTCTTTCATTGAGCCAAATCTCACTACACATGTAACGGAAAATGGCCGAAACTAAAAGAAAGTGATGTTGTCACACATGCTGTAGAAAACCGCACGGAAAGCACGCGGTTTCGAAGAGAATCTCCGAAGATAGAAGATAAGTCCAGGGAATTTTTTTCTGAACTTACTGTAAAAAATCCTAAAAAAACCCCCGTAAGTCCAGGAATTTTTAAAAATGAAAATGGCGAAGCAACAAGACCGATCGTCATCATCCTTAACTGAAAGGATCTCAAGAAGCTGTCTAGAAAAGTAAAAGTCAGCTTAGGGATTTTGGACATCTGAATGTTTTGGACGTCTTGGGAAGGGCCTGAGGCAGAGGAACAATGAAGAACAAATAATATTATACTACTGGAGCCAAACGCTTTGCTTTCATACTTCTCACAGGCATGAGCTCATACAGTATAGCGCCTAACTTCAATTTTTTGTGTATGAACATAATCTTTTCCATAATTAAAAAGAAATGTTCATATACACTGAGTGGCCAAATTATTATGAACACCTGGTTAGTACATTGCTGAGCTACCTTTTGTCTTTAAAACTGCTTGAATTCGTCTTGGTATGGACTCTATTAAATATCGGCAAGGCGATTGCGGTATATTATAGAGATGAGAACGGGCTTGGACAGGCTCTATATCAGATTTTTGACTAAAACTAGGGCCGGGTTTTAGTCAAAGATCTGATATAAAATTTGCAAAAATGTTCAAACAAGAGCCGGGCCCGGGGCAGTCATAAATAATGATATAATGAACCTGAGACGGACACGAATGCTATGAATGGCACTTTCCGGGTTTTGAATTTCGATGGTAGCGGATCCAGCTGTCTGATCTCTGATTGAATTTCTACTTCACCCACAAATGCTCTATTGAATTGAGATCCGAAGATTGAGATGGCCAATATAACAAGGAAAAGCCCCCGTGATGCGTCTCAAATCATTGGCGTGTGATGTGAGCACTATGACATGGAGCATTGTCGTGCTGAAAGTACTCATTTCCGTTGGTAATAACTATCAACATAACTGGGTGTATTTGGTCGGCAACGATATTTAATTGTCAAACACACGCAGCGGAAAAGGGAATACCACACGAGAGGTATTCACTTTTCCGCTGCGTGTGGTCGACAATTAAGGATACTTTGGGGGGCTGGAATCGTTCCGTGTGTAATGTTCTTGATTATCTATGTCTGAAGAAAAGTCAGTCTCATTAGATATTTATTACGTTAATTGTGACTTACTACAGAATTGAAGTACGTGTCAAGACGAAAAGTCTGCAAAGATACACTCCGTCAGTGTAGTTTAGTCGATTAGAACAACTGGCTCCGGAGCGCGGAGGTGTGGTTTGATCTCTTGAATGCCAAATGTGATTCCTTGAATGCTAAAATGAGTAAATCCGGAAGTCTGATTTCGACCGATTACTATACTTTCTTATGTCATAAATACATATAAGAAAGTAAAAAGGGAAAAGACGGAATGGGGGGGGGGGGTAAGAAGGGAAAGGTATTGAAGACAAAAAAGCACCGCCCGTTCCTGTCCTTTTTCACTTAGTACTACACCACTGATTAGAATATACTGTGCGTCACACATGGCAATTCCGCTCTTTTTAGTCTTAACATAAAAGAGTGACATAGAAGAATGTCTCCACGCTCTGTGAAGGAGAAACGCTGGCGTGTACTGATAGCCTTCCCCTCCGCCCCCTGTTGCGGGGGTGTCTCATGGCTAAGAGGGCCTCTAGGCTCAGCAGAAAGATTATACAAAATATTTTGCAAAAACTTCATGTGAATAAAAAAATAGCTAGCAAATTTTTTGGACAGCCTTGAAAAAAGAATTTAAAAGAAAAAAAAATGTTTTTTTTTTTTTTTTCGCTGTTTAAATTTATAAAAACTGGATGACGGGGAAGCCCTTACTTCAGAGGACTTGAGGCCGCTTCTCACAATCATAGCAATAGTTTCTATACATGTATATTAACAACAGAATGTGGAAGAAATATCAGTTCAATGAATGAAAAGTTTTTACCAATGAGGATAAGGTGTTATATATTACAGCTGTTTACATGTAACTACGCATGCTTGAAAAATCTTATGTCATTTTTTTTATAACTGAGTAAAGAGAAGAGTTTTTACTATGTGCAAAACATTGTAACATTATGTTAAGTGTGTTTTTTATATTCACGAGTAAATACTTTAAGCATTTTTACATTTTTTGTGTCACAATTCTTAAATGTTACTTATTTATTTGCTTCCTTATGTTCCATATTTCCGTGTAAATCGGAAAAGATCCTTAGACACTGCCACACGGAAGTTACGTGTTTTGTGTGTGCTCCTGAGACATTTGAATGAGGCTGGACTTACTTCTCTAAAACAATAATATTGCATGATATGTTCAACTTTGGAGTAACTATTCTGTAATACTTTCTACTGGTGTAAAGTTAGGGCAACTATTTCAATTACAACGTGCACATTTGTGTGATACGCAGTAAAGTGCACTAATTTTTGTTTCATTAGAAATACCTGTAGACTCCAAATAATTTTTATTATTAAAACGTCTATAAATAAAACCTAGTTCATAATATGGAATTAGAAGTTTAAGTAATTTGATGCTAAATAGAATTTCGCAAAAGGGCCTCGAAGAATTTTTTACGGGGGAAAGGGGGGGGGGATTTCAGTACACCACTGGAGAAACGTACCGTTCCCTTACATAAGGTAAGCTGTCCTCTGTCATTGTGTTGCAGTCGAAAGGGCAGGAAACGGAGAAGTAATTTATATGTATGTTGAGGGCATGAGCATAGATGAGGGTACATTGGTAGATGCGACCCTGTGGCACGTAGTAGGTACATGTTCTTTACTTTAAGTTCTAGGCTCACAGCTCATTGTGTCTACGTGGAATAAAAGGTTGGTTTGGTAGTTTCAGGAGCGTTCCTAAAGCATGCTGATGTTACATTTGGGGAAGCCTAAAAAAAAACAAAAGATAATAAAACAAACAAACATAACGTTTACAAAGGTCCTGTGGATTACGAAATCCGTGAAGCAATGTTCACGCCGTATTGCACACATTGCCACCACGGGTTAGGCACCACTGAACCCATTGCCACCACGGGTTCGGCGCCACTGAACCCATTGCCACCATAACGGGTTAGGCACCACTGAACCCATTGCCACCATAACTTAGGCACCACTGAACCCATTGCCACCATAACTTAGGCACCACTGAACCCATTGCCACCATAACTTAGGCACCACTGAACCCATTGCCACCATAACTTAGGCGCCACTGAACCCATTGCCACCATAGCTTAGGCACCACTGAACCCATTACCACCACGGGTCAGGCGCCACTGAACCCATTGCTCCCACGGGTTAGGCGCCACTGAACCCATCGCCACCACGCGTCAGGCGCCACTGAACCCATTGCCACCACGGGTTCGGCGCCACTGAACCCATTGCCCCCACGGGTTAGGCGCCACTGAACCCATTGCCCCCACGGGTTAGACGCCACTGAACCCATCGCCACCACGCGTCAGGCATCACTGAACCCATTGCCACCATAACTTAGGCGCCACTGAACCCATTGCCACCATAGCTTAGGCACCACTGAACCCATTGCCACCACGGGTTGGGCGCCACTGAACCCATATGTATATTAAACCACAGGAATATCAGATGGAGAACATTTTGAAAACGCCGTTAAAAAAAGAGGGTAGTGAAATATCTTTACATGCACCGCTACATAGCATACTGCACGATAGTAAAAACATTTCAAAATGTTTCATACACACTCAGTAAAATTGATACTTCATACAAAATGAATAAAAAAATAAAACAGGAAGAAGCAAATAACATCTTTGAAAGAGTATCGGTCAGAAGGGAATAACTGGATTGTAGGCGCGCTGGAATAAGTGGAGCCTTCAGTCGTGTGCATTGTGATTTCCGGAAGATGAACGGAGTAGTTCCTTATTCGAAGAAACAAGCTGCTGTACATTCAACGTGCAGTCAGATCATCACAATCGCTCACGTTCGCCTTTTCATACAAACATTGGAAGATGCTTTTTTCGACGTACTGGAGAAAATAAATAAACATATTCATATGTTGAAAAAAAGTTAACTGACAGAAATGCTATTCGGGAAAGAAATCTTTGGAAAAAGCCAGTGCTTTTCGAATGAATTTAAATTTTAACCAGAAATTTTGTGCATTGGGCAAAATAATAACATGTGAAAAACAAAGTAATTACTTCGGCGACAGAAAGAAAATTAATTGCATAAAGGTTTAAAATGCATGAATTCAGTCTCTTGATCGTACACCAGCGAAAGTGGAAGATATCACGTGCCAATATTGACTCCATTGGCGCACCCACGGAGGGGGCTTTGGGGGCTTCAGGCCTCTCCAAGGAGATTAAGAAAAACGTACGTCACAAATTAAACATTCAAAAATATTATTTTACATGTTCAAAAAATTACATAGTGCCTGACATGGTGTCTTCTTCCGAAAGCCCCAAAGAGATTAAAAGCGACGTACGTTACAAATTAAACATTAAAAAATATTATTTTACATGTTCAAAAAATTACATAGTGCCTAACATGGTGTCTTCTTCCGAAAGCCCGAAAGAGATTAAGAGCGACCTACATCACAAATTAAACATTCCAAAATATTAAATAATTTCCATGCTCAGAAAATCACATAGTGTCTTCTTCTCAAAGCCCCAAAGGGATTATTAAGAGCGACGTACGTCACAAATCAAAAATTAAAAAATATTATTTTACATGTTCAAAAAAATTACATAGTATCTTTTTCCAAAAGCCCCAAAGATATTAAGAGCGACGCACGTCACAAATTAAACATTCAAAAATATTATTTTACATGTTCAAAAAATTAGTATTTTGTATTACATGGTGTCTTCTTCCGAAAGCCCCAAAGAGATTAAGAACGACGTACGTCACAACCGTATATAAACTATAGGCGTGCACTACGTATACACTGAAGAGCAATTGAATTAGAGATAGCTGGCGTTATGCAAACGTGGCGCTATGTGCTGCCCTGTAAACAGAAACGACATGACGTATGCAGCGATCCCACAATATAAGGAGAGATGCGACGGGAATCAGTAAGAGTCGGACGCAGTATGGGTAAGACGAAGGGTCTAAGCACATTTCATCGTGGGCAAATTGTCGGGGCCCGACGAATGGGTCACTCCATCTCGGAAGTCGTGCAGGCACTGGGATTTTCACGAGCCACTCTGTCATGGGTGCACCGTGAGTACATCGAATCCGGTAAAACTATCCCTACGAGGGCCAACTGCCGTGGACAACAGCGTGTGGATGAGCGGTGTCATCGTCGGCTAGCTCGCATTGTAACAGCGTTTAGATGGGCCACAGTGCAAGAAACCACTCAGCAATTTAACGCTGGTGCACAAAAACGTGTAAGCAGCCACACCATCCAGAACCATCTCCTCGCTATGGGGTACAGCAGCCATCGTCCCACGAGGGTACCGCTGCTGACCGCACATCACAGGGTGCAAAGATTAGCATGTGCGCGGGAACATTGCCACTGGACCCTAGACATGTGGGAAAATGTTTGCCTGGACTGCTAAGTCGAGATTCACGTTGGTACATGCGGATGGGAGGATACGAGTACGGCGCAAACCACATGAAGCGATGGATCCTTCTTTCCAGCAGGGTACTCTTCAAGCTAGTGGGGGTGGAATTCTCGTCTGGGGACTGTTTACGTGGACTGAAATGGGACCTCTGGTACGTGTGACATCGTCCCTCACTGGTCAACGTTACCGGGATATCCTGGACGACTATTTGCTCCCGTTTGTGCGTCTTCAACATCCCACTGGGGACCTCATCCTGCAACAAGACAATGCACCGTGCCATCGCTCCCGAATTGTATCCGAATGGTTGGATGAACACTCTACCGACGTGACCTCGCTTCCTTGGCCAGCTAGGCCACCTGACCTCAATCCCATCGATCACATCTGGGATGCCATCGAGAGAGATGTTCCAGGCTCTGACCCCCTCCATCAAATCTTCGTGAACTGTGGGAGCTTGTTCTGGGGTCGTGGATCCGTATGGCTTCCCAACGCTTCCCGTGTCTTATCGAGTCCATGCCAAATACGAATCGCCACCGTCATCAGGGCGAAAGCTGGTGCTACACGTTACTAGACAGGTATCTCTAATTCAATTGCTCTTCAGTGTATGTACAAACATTGTGTACGTTTACTATATATATATACAGCCCCCACCAACAAAAATTCCTGGGTGCGCCACTGATTGACTCTCAACTTTTCCACAGCGCCCATTTCCGGCTTCGCATAAAACATTGACCTTCTAATGAGTCATGACACCCACCTTCTGTTGTACTTCGTTGAAATTTTGCTCTGTAGTAGGTTCCAGCAAAAGTGACTTCTTTTGAACATGAAACACAAAAATTTGATGGAATGAATGCAATATCGCACCAGTGAGATTAGATACCATAACATGCTGCGTAATTGCATCATATTTCAGGGTGTTATATACACCACTCAAGGGTTTATCTTTGACCAAAGAGATGGTGAGATGGTGTAACATCATTTTTTGGTGCAACATACTACACAATTTTTAACACATTGCACTTATAGCTTAACATAGGTACAGGATGCTTCGTTCTCTCTGTATTTCTAAATTAACTCAGACCCACAACTGCGCTACGATGTTTGTTTCTTGCTTTACGGAAACTGATCCTCCACTAGGAAGCCTAATTTCCGCTGTACACATAGGTTAACTTACACTGTGCCAGAACAAGCACTTTGCGGCCCCTGGTGTCGCAGCGGTCTAAGCCCTGGCTTCTGACCATTCGTCTGAGATGGGTCTCACTGTAAAGAATAAGTAGTGTGAATTCACGAAACATTTCTGAAAATAGCGTGCAGCAAATTTGCCGGTAAGTGTCCGTCTTTTAACGGAATTTCCGTTTTTAGAAGTTTCCGTTTTTAGAAGTTCCCGTTTGTTTGTTTTTTAACTTCCGTATTTTCACAGATTTTTCGTAGTCAGTAATTCCGTTTATTACAGAAAAGCTCGTTTCAAGTTTTTCCGTATTTATACGGAAAATTCATAAAATCGAAGAAACTGAATTTTTCAGCACTTACGACAGAAAATCTTTTCCCGCTGGTAGTGGGGATCGAACTGAGGTCCTTTGGGGCACAAACCGTGGGTCTTAACCACTGAGTCAGAATGTCTTCGGAAAAGCACTCACGTTCAAAATAAAACTAATTGCACGATGGTGAATCCCCCTCCTCCATTAATGCGAGTGATTTAGTCATTTTATTTTCTGTTGGAGCACATTAGTTTATGAATAGGTTTCTAAAAATTTTGTTTTTTCTGTAGGAGGACTTATCCCAAATTAAGTCTTTTTCTTTTTTTTTTTTTTTCATCGTGATTTTCCCCGAAGCAATAGAATACTTCGGAATTTGAACTCTTTTTGAACTGACAATAACTTTCAATTACCTTTAAGAAAAGGTAAAATGTACTGTTTTATAGTATTATTTCACAAAACTTCTAAATACAAAATTTACTCTCGATAAATCACCTTCACAATAATTTAAGGGCCCGGTTTCTTACAGTAACACAGTATCTAATAGCTGCTGCACAACATGTGGGAGAGGAGAGGAAATATTCTACGTCACAATAACCTAAATTCATCCGATATGCTATCACAATGTCTGATCTCACAATAGAACTTCAAAATCAGATTCTTCGACAGACCTTGAATATTTAACTATTAATCAAACCTCAAGTATTTTCGCGAATCTCTTCTATTACCGGAAAAATTTCGTCATATGGATAAGGAGAAACTGAGAGCGGAGTTTTTACGTTAATGTACGAAAAGAATTGCGGAAAGATTTTTGAAAATTCAGAATTTTCCATGAACACATTTTTAAAACGGTAATTTACCGTCAATATAAGAAAGGAATTGCAGAAAGGGTTCTGAAAATTTCGAATTTTCCTGCCGTACAAAAAATCCGTGAAATTCAGGTATCTCTCCATCATTTCATGGAAAAGGTTGTATCAGAAATGTGCTTCGTTAATTCGAGAAAGGAATCACGAAAAGTGGCTCTTGAATTTCAGAATTTTTTCACAATGGTGGATTCGAATACGCCGAGGCGTGGATGTTGTGTTTGTCTTACGTCACTGGTCCTCTCCCTTCAATGGAGTCAGTGGCCTTTAATTAGGGACGGCGACTCTAGCCCATCGAGTTGCTCACGGTGGTCATTAAACCTCAAAAATAAAACACCCTCTTCCTGCTCTACTTGTAGATTAACACTGAGCCCCGAGCAGTTTCCTGCTCTACTTATTGATTAACACTAAACCCCATTTCCTTCTTCACTTATAGATTAACACTAAGCTCCAAGAGGCCCATTTCTTGCTCTACTTACGCATTAACACTCATCCCCAGGAGTGCCATTTCCTGCTGTACTTATAAATTAATATTAAGCTCCAAGAGGCCCATTTCCTGCTCTACTTGTAGTTTAGCACTGAGCACCAGGAGTGCCATTTCCTGCTCTGCTTATAGAATAACACTGATCCCCAGGAGTCCCATTTTCTTTTCTACTTATATTGTAGATTAACACTGAGCTCCAAGAGGCCCATTCCCTGCTCTACTTATAGATTAACACTCAGGCCCAGGAGATTCATGATCACCTACATATGATCATATGTGATGATCATATGTAGAGGATTTTAGGAAGGGAGTGTCTGACCCCAGGTCTTAAACAACCCTTAGAAATAGGAAGCTAAGAGATTTGGGCTAGAGTGCCCGATAGGAAAGTGACACGGAAGCGAAGTAGAAAGGGGGAGAAAGACGCCCTTATTTATTACCGGGGAGTCAGTACCTGGGGTCCGACGGCTTAACGTGCCCATCCGACGCACGGCGGATATTTAGTGGATTGAGCGTTCGTACCTGGCTGGGATCGAACCTGAGGTCCTATCCGTGGCAGTCACGAACGTTGCCCACTAGGCCACCCGTGGCAAGCCCCAAGAGTCCCATTTGCTTCTTTGTACTTATAGAATAACACTCAGCCCCAAGAGTCCCATTTGCTTCTCTGTACTTATAGAATAACACTCAGCCCCAGGAGTCCCATTTCCTTCTCTACTTATAGATTAACACTGAGCTCCAAGAGGCCCATTTCGTGCTCTACTTATGGATTAACACTGACCCTCAGGAGTTCTATTTTCTGCTCTACTTAGAGATTAACATTGTGCCCCAGGAGACCCATTTTCTACTCTAAGTGCATGTTAATACTGACCCGCCACTGCGCCTAGGGCACCATTCCCTGCTCTACTTATAAGTTATTACTGCGCCACGACGCTCATTTTCTGCTCTACTTATGGATTGACATTGAACCTGGGCATAGGCGCCAATATAAAAAATTATTGGGCTTCTGGAAATTTTTATTCGAATTACTCATTCATTTTTCAAAGTATTTAGGTCTAATTTAAATTTCATTCAGTCAGATTATCTGGCACAATAAGACGCCTGAAATGCCAAAATGAAGCAAACTATAGTTAATTACGCAATTATTGCTTTCTCTAGATAATTATGTATTTCATTTATTTTGCTTTTGTAGGCGCGACATTATTATATACAATACACAGATACTGTGTGAATTTCCAACTCAATTGTCTTATAAAAGTAACAAAAACATGTAAAATTGATTGTAAGTTTTTTTTACCAATTTTAAAAATGCCAACAATGCTTTTTCTTCAAATGATTTCTGAGTTAAAATAGAAGGTTAGAAGGGAGAGGACATGGTATCAGCCGCACGCCATGCGTTTTCCGTGGGCTCTACATCGTAACAGCTGTGTATTCCCAGTATGCCCAACTTGGGTTGCTTTTGTACTTTTCTAAGGAGAAACCGTTGATTTTGAAGAGGGTTTAGAGGGACTTGTGCAGCATGTACAGTCAGGAAAAAAATGAGACCGTAATATGCATGCACATAACTAAACATTTGAAAAGAGTTACAGACATACTGTTTAGTATTTTCTGAAAAATTTAAACAAAAATATGCGCCGTCGACCGGAAGTGCATATTGCGGATTAACTAATCACGGCTTTGCTAAAGCTGTGGGAGCCTTGTTGATCTTCAGGGACTGCTGCAGAGCGTAAAAGACGGCCGCTATCAACCTGTGCTCCAGCACATGTCTTCAGTAAGCGACGTCACGTCACTAAACCCTCCCCACCCGGAGGGTGCAAGAAACCAGATGATCAGATTTAGCTTCGCCAGCGGCTGCTGAGGCCATCTTCTCTTTCTCTCTCTTCTAACCTCCTTGGTCTCCGATTGCCAGAAGGTAGGTTGGGCCAACTGACTGTACAAGATATTTCCGCCTTTATCACTATGACCTCGAATAGGTTGTCGTCTCCGAATGTGGAGCTAGACTTTTGTATTTTGTGGGAACCCGGACAAACCGAAAAATTTTCTTTTATAAAGGAAATTTTTTTATATGCTCTGAAACAACGGCATTTGAGGTATTGTCTGTCGCATCAAATTTGATAAAATTTTCTTTATAAAGGAGGTAGTTTAATATGCTCTGAAGCAACGGCATTTGAGGTATTGTCTGTCGCATCAAATTTGATAAAATTTTCTTTATAAGAGAGGTAGTTTTATATGCTCTGAAACAACGGCATTTGAGGTATTGTCTGTCGCATCAAATTTGATAAAATTTTCTTTATAAAGGAGGTAGTTTTATATGCTCTGAAACAACGGCATTTGAGGTATTGTCTGTCGCATCAAATTTGATAAAATTTTCTTTATAAAGGAGGTAGTTTTATATGCTCTGAAACAACGGCATTTGAGGTATTGTCTGTCTCATCAAATTTGATAAAATTTTCTTTATAAAGGAGGTAGTTTTATATGCTCTGAAACAACGGCATTTGAGGTATTGTCTGTCGCATCAAATTTGATAAAATTTTCTTTATAAAGGAGGTAGTTTTATATGCTCTGAAACAACGGCATTTGAGATATTGTCTGTCTCATCAAATTTGATAAAATTTTCTTTATAAAGGAGGTAGTTTTATATGCTCTGAAACAACGGCATTTGAGGTATTGTCTGTCTCATCAAATTTGATAAAATTTTCTTTATAAAGGAGGTAGTTTTATATGCTCTTAAACAACGGCATTTGAGGTATTGTCTGTCGCATCAAATTTGATAAGCACCAACAAACACCAATTCCTTTTTGAGGCACAATAAACAGTCTGAGGGGTAAATTTCTATACACACTTTGTATATGTAGTAAACGGAGAATGAATAATAAAAAACTTGAAGAATTGACAACGAAAAACAAAATGTTTGCATATATGCGTACGTGTATTTTTCTCACGAAATACGAGAAAAAATATTAGGGGTTCGAGGAACCCACAACAAAATCATTGGGGGTTCAAAAAGTGTCTCGAACCCACGAAGTCGGCGCCTATGACCTCGGGAGTCCATTTCGCGCTCCACTTAGAGATTAACATTGAGCCACAAGAGGCCCATTTCTTACTCTACGTACAGGTTAATACTAACTCTCCACCGCACCAGGGGTACCATTCCCTGCTCGAGTTATAGGTTAATATTGCGCCAGGACGCCCATTTCCTGCACTACGTACAGGTTAAATGAACTTCCGCTGCTCCAGGGTTCCCATTTCCTGCTCTGCTTACAGGTTAAACGAATCCCCGCTGCTCCAGGATACATAATTCCTGCACTACTGATATTTCCCTTTCCACCAAAGATGGGTGATTCCGTATCTTTGACGATTCTAATAGATCTGTACCTGTGAGGCAACGCGTTGTTTCCCACAAAACGTTCTTAAAAAGACAAACGGCATTGTATCCTTGCATGTTGGAGAAGGCATCTTTTCAAGCTGATTATTGCAGTCTGAGAAGAACAAACACAACGGTATTCACATCGCTGTTTACAGAGATCGCGAAACTTCATGCGCGAAGACTCTTTCAAGAATACTATTCTAACAATCTGTTTTTATTTTTTGCGTCATGTGAGACTTCCACCCTGCCATTAAAATTTTTAAAAATGTGTCTCTTTCAGATGAGCCCTCTCCCAGAATTGTGGAAAAAATGTTACATTCACACGGAGAAGAAGAGCAAAAAGTATCAATAATGGTCTGTATTGTCAACGGCTTATTCGCCGCTAGAGAGAGAAGATCTGTGCGACATTGACAATAGAAATCACTAACTTGAGATGTGGTCGGGGGGAAGACAGAGATGAAACTCCATAAAGAATACAAAATGCACGAAAAGCCTTGTACCATTTGTTGCCATCTGCGGGGAAGAAATGTATGAGGAGCAAAAAATCAAAAGGGAAAAGGCTTAGCTTACGCAGCATGTAATGAGAAGCATTAGCTGGACACCGATGCCGGGGTCCACAGAGTCAAAGTATCTGTTGGAGCATGAAGACAGAACACGGTGTCTTTGATCTGCATTCGGTCCCCTAAATCAGATCCGCGTTATAGCAAAAGGCAAAAAATGTGTGTATGTGGGGACTGGAGGGGTGCAGCATCCTCGCTCGGAGGCGATATTTGTTCCTCTTTCTCCCGGTATCATTCGAGCGGAATGAGGGATTAACTATCCCAAGCTGCCGGTCGTACTTATTCCAAAAACACTTCCGCCGCAATTTTTTCCACCATTTGGCAGCAAGGCCCTATCCTCATTGGCTCATGTGTGGTGTGGTTACTTTGTAGTAATTGAAGTAGCATAATATATTGGATAAATGTGAGACACTGCGGGCTGAACTCAGTAGCACGAAGAAGACATGGGGAGGAGATAATAAAAAGGACATAATGAAAGGTTACACAGATGGCAGAGAACAAAATAACATGTTGGAAATTTTCCAGTTTTTATTTCACGATATGCAAAAAAACACTCTTTAAGAGGATGAAGAATTTAAAAAATATTCACTGCAATTGAGAATACCTTCTTAAAATCTTTTCTCCAAAGAAACAGAGGTAGTGAAAACACAAAGACGACGTCGATTTTTTAGCATGTCTTCGTATTAAACGCTAAAGTAGTACGCCAAAATTATTAAAAATATTTTTTTTCATTTTTTACTGTGCGATGGGTTGTATTTGTAAAAAGAAGTGATTTTAATGACGGCAGGAAAATCTTACACCAGGAACGCTGGGAAAATGAGCGCAAAATTTTATTTGGATTACAACAATCGCATGAAAACAGCATTTTTTAAAAGTGCTTTCAGGAACGAAGCTATGGTGGCAAACGCAAATGTATTCTTACAATCCCTTATGAGAAAATGCATCTAGAATTTCAGAAGGCACGTACGCGACAGTGATCGTGGTAAGAGCTAAATATTGATGCAATTTGATATTGAGCTGCACAAAGACTGATATCTGCTTGCACACCATTTAGTTAAATTATAATCCTCGTCATGTAATAAAGTTACCATAAAAAAGGACAGCGATTACCGGCAAGTATTTGTGAACTTTTGATGATGCGTTAGTCTAACGTGAAAAGCTTAAAGGCTAAATGTTTTTATCAGGGGGATTTTCAGCGTAATTCTTAGCAGTATATAAATGTAACATGTAAACAAAAATTGTAAATAGTTGCTTTTAGTCGTAAAAATAGTTTTTAAAATATTTTATATGTAACATAGTGGATTTTAACAATATGCATTTTAGCTTTGAACTATAAACGTTAAGTTATTGAAATAGTACGTTCAGCAATGAAGATAAGAATATTTAATACGACAAATTAGCCAAAAACCTGTTGAGAAGACTCCTTTGGACTATCACACCTGAACAAATGTGGAACGTCAATAACGGTGAGGTACGCTTTTTACGGTAACCTATTATATGAGCTAGAAATTGCTGAAAGAATTTATTCCATCAGAATTTTAGAAATACAGATTTCGTCAAGACTAACAACATTATCACGCCTCCTAGTGAGAAAGATGAGTCACAGAAATTCGAAAGTGCATCAATAATAATTTTTATAGTTGTTTCGATACGACGCAGACATCCCCCTAATAAAAATCAGTCGAATGTACCTCTATCATGAACAAACAAAAAGGCATTATAAGTGCGTACTTTTATTAAAAAGACGTTAAAAAATGAAACAGCTGATTGTGATGGCAATGGAAAGATAGGCAGAGATGTAACTTCTGAAACTTTTTCCCTTCTGATGCAACTCGGATTTAACAACATGTGTCTGAAAAGCATTTAAAGTTAGAAGTACTTTTTGTCAAATAGTAACAACGGTCTAGGAGCTCAGAGGAACGAGACCTGTGTCTAGTTTTATAAACTATTACAGTGAATTTGGTTAAAATTGAAAAGAAACAGGATAGCTGCTCTTCAGACGAAATCACTAAGTGTTCAAGAGTTGTTGGTGGATAATCTTTTTTCTATGTAGTAAAATAAAGTCGGAAAACAGAGCAAAACTTTTCAGTCAATCAATACCTATTATGGCATATGGCACTGAAACCTGTCCTATCAAGAAAAACATCTTAGACAAATTGCAAAAAAACACAACGTAAAATGAAAAGATTTCTACTAAATATGCGACTTCAAGATAAATTAAGGAATACAGATATAAGATCCAGAATAAAAAATTTATACATACGTGAAAAGATACTCAATTTAAAATGGAAATGGGCTGGCCATATAGCAAGAATGAAAAAAAAAACAGATGGACTAAAATAGTAAAAGAATGGAGAACATACAAAGGAAAGAGAAGAGTGGGAAGACCAGAGGGAAGGTGGATGGGTGCTATAAACAGAACTTCAGGAAAGCTATGGAATAGAAAAACTTAAGACAGGAACATTTGGTAAGAGATGAGGGAAACCTATAGCTTCAATTTGCTATAAAAAGGGTTGGAAGAAGAATCTTTTTCGGATTTTTAAAACAGAAGCTTCCTTAAGGAAAACAATTATTCCCTACCAGTAGCGCCTAACTCCAACTTTTTTTGTGAGGAGACATATGCTTCCTAACTTCCATGTATGTATATATATATATATACAGGGTGTCCGAGAATTATTGGAAATATTAGGGCCGCGGGTGGCCTAGTCGGCAACGTTCGTGACTACCACGGAAAGGACCTCAGGTTCGATCCCAGGCAGGTACGAACGCTCGATCCACTAAATAACCGCCGTATGTCGGATGGACACGTTAAGCCGTCTGACCCCGGGTACTGGCCCCCGGTAATAAATAAGAGCGTCTTCCTCCCCCTTTCTACTTTGCTTCCGTGTCACTTTCCTATCGGGCACTCTAGCCCACATCTCCTAGCTTCCTATTTCTAAGGGTTGTTTAAGACCTGGGGTCAGATACTCTCTTCCTAAAAATCTTCTACATATGACACACACACGCACACACACACACACAAAAAAAAATATATTGGACACATTACAAAATTATATAAAACAAAACATTAAACAGATAGAAAGAAACTAACTGTACTAACTTACAATGTAACTACACAAGTTAATAAATTTCGATGTGAGATCCCTTGGTTGTTCGTAGTACGTCCATGCGATACTCGATTTCATGCCATGTATTGGCAAGCATCTGAGGAGTTATGGAATTAATAGCAGCTGTGATACGCTACTTCAGTTCCTGCAAATCAGTACAAGGCGTCTGACACGATCCTTCACATAACCCACACATGAAATAATCCAATGGAGTTAGATCTGGAGAGCGAGGAGGCCATGGAATGGGACCACCACGCCCAATCCATCGGTTGAGGAAATGCTTATTTTGGCACACGTACACACGTTGACCAATGCGGAGGCGCGCTGTCTTGTTGGAAAACGACGTTGCCATATCTTTTGATCTTGGGTATAGCGAAATTTTCTAGCATATCCAAGTAAATGTCACCATTTATGGTTTTTTCGCAGAAGAAGAAAGGGCCAATCACTTCTCTTTTTGATAGGGCGCACCACACATTAACTTTTGGAGAATCGCGTTCAAGTTCAATAGCAGCATGAGACGGTTCACTGCCCCATATCCTACAGTTGTGACGATTCACAATACCTGATACATGAAATGTGGATTCATCACTAAAAATTACAGTACTGAGAAAGTTTTCGTCGTTTTCCACTCGATTCAGCATATCCACAGCGAAATCGTATCGCAGAGTGTGATCATTTACATGCATCTTTTGTACTATTTGAATTTTATAAGCATGAAACTTTATTTTTCTTGCGCAAGATATCGTGAACTGTCAATTTCGGAATGCACAGTTCTCTGCTTGCTTTACGAACGGATTTCCTGGAGCTTCGTCAGAAACTTTCATTAACTTGGTCAACCGTCTCACCCCTGCAGCTAGACCTACCGGCTCCTCCACGATGTTCCACATTGCCAGTTCCTTTAAACTGTTTCATCCACCGCTTAATTGAATTCGTTGATGGAGGATTACAACCATACTCTAAACGGTACCGTCTTTTAACTTTAATGACAGACTTTTTTTCCGCAAGGCCTAACACACACATCGCCTTCTGCTGTACGGATGACATGACTACTGATTGCGCAATTCTCATACATTCCTCATCAGGCCACACCTAGCGCCATCCATCGGATTCTGGGAATAACAATTCTGCAAAACAAAAATACAGAAACCGTGTTAGTAATATGTCACATAGAAAAACAGGCAATGCCCACAGTTTTTTTTTTTTTGTACATAATTTTGTAATGTGTCCAATAATTCTCGGAAACCCTGTATATATATATATATATATGTAAGATAACTCTTTCAGCAAACTCAAACTCGAAAACTTAGAAACGAACCAAAGTTCGGAACGAAACACCATAGACACACTCAACATGAAAAACAGCAAAGATTCAAACCAAATCACAAAACGAATAAACCTGTAGACAAGTAGAAGTAGCGCCCAGCAAAGATTGAATTCAGGTACCTTTACAAACAATTACAAAATGGTAAACCCCCAAAAAATCGAATGCCCACCCAAACCTCACAGAACAAAGCAAAAAACTCTTAAAATAAAGTATACCTAAAAAAGTTGAAACTTACCTCAACACTCACAACAGAAATTAAAAACCAGCGTGTCGTACTCTTCAGGGGAACACCGAGACGTAAGCAGTGGCAGCATTTTAAAGGAGATTAAAAAGCTTAAAAGAAGATTTATTATTACTAATATTGACAAAGCAAAAAATAATTTTGCAGTGATATGCAAGAAATTCTACTTTGATTTCTTTACATGGGAACTGGTCTCACATACGGCTCGGTTCCTGTTGATATGCATATCATTAGCAAAACAACTATTGTGTTACTCAGGAGACTTGGACAGCGAGACGTCAATTTGAGATTTTCCACTTTACATGCTATCCCAAAGGTTCATAAATCTTCCATTGCTTTTAGATACATCACTAATGTAAAAAATTGCTAAAATTATAAAGCAAATGCAATTTTTGAAGAGTACCTTAATATCATTTTTCAACAGATAAAAAAATCCTGGATCATTAACAACAATAAACCTTTACTGGTTTTTTCTGAGTGAGACTGATCGTTTCAAGATTTCTTTAGTTCAGACTTTTGACTTCCGCAGTCTTTTTACTTCAATCACAATCGACGATTTGGTCAAAGTCTGCGATAGTCTCTACTACACTTATGCCAAGGAATTACAGGTATCCAGGAATTTTTGGAATAATTTATTATCTATTTGCATTAGACATAACTATGTGAATATGGGAGACTCTTTATATTTACAACATACGAGGATACCAATGGGTTCGTCTTATTCAAGCATTTTGGCGAACCTTTATTTGTACTATTATAAGGATAAATACAGGATTAATACTGAAATTGACTCACGGCCGGCATTCAGGTATATTGACGACATCATTGCTTTCAACTGGGCAGATTTTCATACTGAAGCAGCTCGAATATATCCAGAAACTCTCATTGGAGCACAATGAGACGACAAATAATACCATCAATTATCTGGACATTACTATTATATTACAAGAGGACTTCATCTATACAAATATCTATGATAAACTAAGATATTTCGATTTTGACATTATTTTTTTAACTGATTTGTATTCCAATATTTCTTGCAGTCTTTAGACGTATAATTATCAGTCAATTTTTCAGATGTCTAACCATTTGCGATATATACGATTTTCAATTGTCTGCCATTACTTGGTTATTCAAAACACTTCTTTCAAAAGACTATCCATTTCGTTTCCTTAAAAAATCTTTTCAGCAATTACTTCATCATGCATATACTAATCAGCTTCTATTTAAATACATATACATTTCAGACTTAACTAACCACAGATCGTACAATATTAATAGATTAGCCTGCTAAGTGCTACTCGGTGGATCTCTTGTAGCCACTCCCATTAACATTCAAATACCCGCCCCCTTTTTTATACAGTTTCACCTATATTTTACAGTTCAGCGCGCTTCTAACTTTAACCGTCTTTATGCCAGATACCGGCCGCTTCCTATTCGAGGTTCAATTCGTTGGAGTCTCCTGTGATGACTGTGTTCTCGTTATGAAAGCGGGTTTGCCTAGGACTTCACTTTCAAATTCATTTGTGTAGTTTTCTTGTCTTCATTACCAGTGACTTAGGGAACACGATAGCGGGTTTTCGGCGTTTCGCGACCTTTTGCCATCTACGAAAAGCTTATGTTTTTCGGTGTTCCCCTGAAGAGCATGACACGCTGGTTTTTAATTCCTGTTCTGAGTGTTGAGGTAAGTTTCAACTTTTTTAGGTATACTTTATTTTAAGAGGTTTTTGCTTTGTTCTGCGAGGTTTGGGTGGGCATTCGATTTGAAGGGGGGGCTATCCTGCTTGTAGTTGTTTGTAAAGGTACCTGAATTCAATCTTTGCTGGGAACTACTTCTACTTGTCTACAGGTTCATTTGTTTTGTGATTTGGTTTGAATCTTTGCTGTTTTTCGTGTTGAGTGTGTCTATGGTGTTTCGTTCCGAACTTTGATTCGTTTCTGAGTTTTGCGGTTTGAGTTTGCTGAAAGGGTTATCTGATATACAATCAGTCAGGATTTGGGTTTGATGCTTTTTAGCGCAACTTGGTTTATGACCTTGATTTTTCTTTGTGGTTTGCTCGGTTCGAATTTCCCTAAAATATTCTAATACATCTGGTATATATATATATATTACAGCATTTCTTTTAATTTCAGTTTCTCTTGATCAAAAAACGTACTGTTTTATGAAGTATAAATTTAAATGTTTTAATTCATGTGCTTCTTACCTGTGTGAAAAGGAAGTCTGATTTATACAATGACTTTCGTTGTCTTTTTTTATTTTGCATTATTAGTATTTTGAAAAAAAGTATGACAAATGATATCTTGCAGTTACAAAAGAAAGTGTTTTTTCTATTAAAATGGTTTTAATTAATACTTCACCAAGGTGAAAGGAAAGGCAGAAATCAAGTAAACCAAAATACCGTAATTACGTGTAGCATTTATGGATGTTACGAAAAGAAAATTAGAATTTTCCAGATATGCTTTTCCCAGAAACAGTTCGTGGCGTGAAAGTACTGCCTACATATCTAGTTCCATTTCATCTGTTCGGTACGGTAGGTCTATGGCAAGTTTTCAAATTTGCGGCATGATGCAAGTAACACGAAATAAGCAAATTGCCTTCTGTTTATCGTTAGTGGTCTGATTGAATACGTAAAATCTCCATCAGATGAGTGAGGTCATCCTAATATGTCTGCTCCGTTGAGAAATATTTGAACTTTGGAACCTTCTTGTCCTCCCTGAAGAAAAGAGAAAATTAAAAGCCACCACAAGTCAAGTATCCTCCTTTACGTGTAATGTGTTAGACAATTAACGATATTTTAGGGTGATGGAAACCTTTAAAGAATTTTTCCGTCCCTTTTTAGTCTCAACGTAACCGAGCGACATAGAAGAAATGCCTTCATGCTCTGTGAGGGGAAAATATTCATAGTTGCCTTAGAGTGCGGTAAGCTGTTCTCTCTCATTTTGTTGTAGTGGAAAGTGCAGGAAAGGGATAATTAATTTATGAGTATGTGGAGAGTATGGGCATAAATCAAGATGCGCTGTTAGATGCAACTTTGAGAGTCATGAAAAGAAAAAAGGACCTTTACTTCAAAAGAGTTTCAAGCTTACAGCTTCATATGATCTACGAGGATAAAAATTAGGTTGACAGCTTCAGGAGAATTCCTAAAGCATGGCAATATTCTGTTTGGTGCGATCATAAGAAACACAGAAAAACAGTATACAAAAATAATGCTTACTATGATCCTGGGGCTTACGGAACCCGTAGGGGGCAGGGGGCAATGCCCATACAGTTTTCAATTTGTAGGGGCAGTTTTTCATTTGCACAGTGGTCCCAAATGTGAACCTAGCAGGAAAAAATTATTTGTGACATGAAACTGATAGATCTTGTAGCATAAACAAAGAAAATCTCCTAAATAGTGAAATTGCATGTTGATTTTTTTAATAAGACTGTTAGTTATGATGGCAGTAAAGAAAAATAACAATTTTATCACTGAAAAAATTTTGCCGGCACAGTTTATATCATATTTTGTGACGTAGTATAGAGGTAAAACACTTGTCAAGACGACAAAGCTGCAGCGATACATTCCGTCCGTGTAGCTTAGTTGAGAGAGCAACTTACTCCGGAGTGACGATTCACGTCACGGACAAATTTGTGTTTTCACAACTTTAAATTTATGAACAAATGTAATGCGCATAAGAAATGAATAAAATATAATAATATAGTATGATATAATAATAATATAATATTTTAATATGATAATGTAATATAATGATATAATACAGTATAACGATACATTATTAATTAAAACATTACATTCTTTTCACCTGATACATACTCAAACACATCCATATGCACACCTATATACGTACACATAAAGTACGTAAGCCTACATACATACGTCAAGGATTGTAATAATAGAATTTCGTAATAATAGAAAATACTAATAGTTTAATAAGCATTATGAAAACATCAAAAACCCGATCGTTCAGCCTACGGATTTAATACGATAAATTTAACTTTCATTCCAAGAATAAGGATGTGATATCGACGCATTAAGTTAATATAAATTAAATTTAATGGTTGTTGCATTTACTTAAATCTGCTTAAAATAGTATTTTATTTACTTTTACATAGGGCTTATTGCCAGTTTGTAACGATTCGGTATGGTACTTATCTGACGTCCTGCATTCGATAAAGAGCAAGTCCTCGTTGTAGGATTTTTTTATTGTTAATCGCTTCGGAAAGAAAGACAAATATCAGAAAAAGACGCAAGAGGCGCATGTTTCGGTTTAGAGCCCCTTATAAGCCCATAAATGTCTATATAATATAATTATTTTTTATGGATATATTCGGACATGGGTTTTTTAAAGTTTTGAAAAATGAATAGTTAAATATTTTATCCGTAAAGAATGGTAATCAATAATAGCATGGACAACAGTTCTAAGTATATGCATGATTATTATACCAAAAGGTTACACATACCTTTAACAAAAATATCCAGTAGGAATAACAGCTTACACTTGTTCACACTCGTTTGCAGACGCTCACTGATCTTACAGAGACATGAATCGTCTGACGCCACAGACGCTAGGTCAGCGATTTCAACATTCAACTTTGAGGCTCTGCCACGCAATCATATTTTACAATGGATTACTCTCGTTTAAAGGTTGAATCATGATAGGGCAATATGTTTACAATATTACTGAACTATTTCTACTAACTTTTTCAAGAGTGACCAAAATTACTTTTGTCCCGCTAGATTCGCGTTTGGGAGCACTGTGCAATGGTTTCAGCTTCAGTATTCTCTTACACATTGGTCACAAAAAGTTAGGAATGTTGTGGTTTTGAAGAGAAAACGTGGGAACATGCAAATGTAACACCTACTGGAGACCGGTTGTTAGCGTGGGTAGCTACGTCTTATGTAAATTAGCATCATGACAACACAACACGTGGCGTGAGAACTTTGATAAAAGTACCCTGCGAGTAGTGAAAAACTGGTCCTTTCTCTTTTATTTTGTTTTTGTTTTTGATTAAAGTTTTTTCTAAACTTTATTTATCCTGGTTAACGCACATATATACACTGAAGTGCCAGAAAAACTGGTACAGACGAGCTTATGCAAAATATATAGCAACGTCACCTGTGCGCGTACTCAGTTGCGTCCGCCAGTGCGTATATAAAGCGAACGACATCCTTACCAGCTCTGAATGACAAGTAATAACGATTTAAGCGATTGACAAGTAATAACGATTTAAGCGATTGACAAGTAATAACGATTTAAGCGATTTTCAACGCGGTATCATAGTTGGCGCTCGTGAGATGGGCCATAGTATTTCGGATTTAGAAACGAAGTTCGGATTTTCACGACGACCATTGCAAGGGTGTACCGTGACTACAAGAATTCTGGCAAAACCTCCAACCTACGATACCAGTGCGGCCGTAAAAAGGCATTGGGTGAACGTGACCATCGTCAGCTATCAAGAATCGTTTCACGCGATAGGCGTGCAACACTCTCGCAGGTATAATCGGAATTCAATGCTGGAGCCTCAACAAGCATCAGCGTCCGGACTGTGCAACGTACCCTGCACGATATGGGCTTTGAGAGCCAACGCCCAACTCGAGTCCCCTTGATGGGTACACGACACAGAGTTATGCGCCTCGCTTGGGCACGGCAACAACGCCACTGGACACTTGATGACTGGAAACAAGTAGCCTGGTCTGACGAGTCGCGTTTCCAACTGTATCGGGCAGATGGAAGGATTCGTGTGTGGTGCAAACCCCATGAAGCCATGGATCTCGCCTGTCAACAGGGAACTGTACCGGCTGGTGGGGGAGGGGGTCTGTAATGGCATGGGGTGTGTTTAGCTGGACTTCACTGAGACTCCTGGTACATCTACAAACGTCTGTGACCGGCCAACGCTATGTGCGCATCCTTTCTGACGAGGTACACCCGTTCATGTCCAGCATTCATGCTGATGGGTTGGGCCTGTTCCAACTGGACAATGTACCTCCACACAAGTGTCGGGACACCACATTACGGTTAGAGGATCATTCATCTGAGTTTGGGGGTTGCCATTCACACCCAAGTCCCCAGATCTGAACGTGATAGAACACATTTCGGATGCCATGCAACTCGCTATCAAACACAGGAATCCGAGACCTCGCAATACACCCGAATTGTGGAACGCTCTGCAGGAAGTATGGTGTGCATTGCCTACATCATATTTCCAGAAGCTAGTGGAGTCCATGCCCCGTCGCATTTCTTCAGCCCTGCACTCCCGTGGGGGACTTACCAAGTATTAGACTGGTGCACCAGTTTTTCTGACACTTCAGTGTATATTCTTGATACACAACACATACATAGATTTTATGGTGTGTCACAATGTACTACAAATATGCATTTCGTTTTACACCCTTAACATACATGCAGTATATTCAACATTTAATACAGGTTCCCAGCTTATCAATACGACGGAGATAGCCGGTGCCGTAAGACAAACACAACACCCACGTCTCACTCGGGAATCGAACCCGGATTCCCGCCCTGGGCGAATGGTCATAAGCCATTGCTCAGACCACTGCGCCACCGGGGCGGCAAAATAGCGTTTCTTACTGTCAGTTTTTCACTATTGTTTTAGACAATTCATCCATTTCACTGTAATACGCGTACTTCTTCTTCTTCTTTCTTTCTTTTTTTAGTTTGGTTTCGGGGGTTTAACGACCACCGTGGGTAACTCAATGGGCTACAAGCAGTCGCTCGTCCCTAATATAGGGCCACTGGTTCCAGAAAATGGAGAGAGCCAGGACCATAATACAAACACAACATCCATGACTCACCGGAATTCGAACCCGTACCCACCTCGGACGAATGGTTATAAGCCAGCGCTTAGACCACTGCGCCACCGGGGTGGCCTGCATGTCGTTTCACCTCTTGGTCTACAAGTTTGCTGAATGCATTACCTTCAGTGTGAGGTTAATCTGAAATGATGTTCAAACGACGTTTCAGAATTGACAACAGAAATAGAGTTGTTGGTATGTTACAGACGGGTGTACGGCGCATCGATGTGGCTGCTGCTTTGGGAGTTTCTAAAAGTGTAGCAAGTCGGCTACACGCAAGATTTCTACGGCGTGGAAATGTTGCAGATCGATACAGGAGTGGTCGCCAAGTATAACCACCAGAAAGCAAGATCGCTACCTGACTGTTAAGTCTCGGAGAAGGCCTAATACTACCAGTAGCAAAGTCCGGGAATCACTTCGAGCTGCTTCTGGTGTCACAGTGTGTATTAAACAGTACAAAACCGACTTTACGAGTAGGTACTCAGAGCAAAGATGCCGCTGCGATGTATAGCATTGACATAGCTTACCGTCGTCAAAGATGTACCTTGGTCCAACAGCAGGTGACATGGAATAGAGAGTGACACCATGTACTTTTCACGGATGAATCCCGTTTCGCTCTTTATACTGATACTCGACGATGACACGTGTGGAGGAAATCCGGTACACGAATGCAACCACACTATGTGCAGTCCAGGGCCGGTTGGACCATAAGGGAAACCAGGGCAGACGCCCCGGGCCCCGCAGTTTAGAAAACAAAATAATTTTTGGTAAAAAAAATTTTACTACTTTTTTTGTAACTTTTGGGGCGCAAGGCCCTTAAAAATAAATTTTTGAACTTTTTTGTTTGTTTCCAATCTCCCCATTTTTTAATACGTTACCCTCCTTCCCCCTGTTCGTCGTACGGACACTGAGATTTGCAGATTCGAAAGGATTTTTGTAACCACCTTAATCTTTTCCGCATTCATGAAATAGCAAATTAAATTTCATCGGGCGAGATCCAAACTGAAAATCCTCCAAATACGTGGCGTCAGTAAATAAACAAATACATCGCTCTTTCCACGTTCCAGAAACACATAGCTACCGAAAAATTGTTATTCGGTCACCGCCGGGGAATTGAACTCACGGATCTCTCGATGTGTGTCTGGAACGTGGAAAGAGCGATGTATTTGTTTATTAAATTTCATCATTTTGTGGTCCCCTACTTTTATATATCCCACAATTTGTGTGAAAACCTGATACTTAAATTTAAGGAAATAAAAAGAACAATATCCAAGTTACTTTCGGAATACATATAGAGGCCACTTTTCCAACATTAAAAGAAATTAAAAAAAAATGCAACTTTCATATATGAACGCGTACAAAAGTTTAGAATGTCACTAATCCGTCATTTACTCCATCGTGCATTAAAAATCAGTCACTAAACATGTATCAGGGGAAGGAACTGTCTATACCAATTTATTTTAGAGGGATCCTTATTATATTTCCTATACAAAAATATTCGCTAAGCAGGTATCTTTTTATCATTTTGTGAATGAGCTGTTATAAGAGTCACAATGCAACCTAAACCTCTTCTCCCGGGAAAGAAAATGTAGATTTTAACACTTTTTAATCTCTCTCTCTCTCTCTCTCTTTCTCTATCTCTCTCCCTCTCTTTCTCTATCTCTCTTCCCCTCTCTCTCTCTCTCTCTCTCTCTCTCTCTTTCTCTATCTCTCTCCCTCTCTTTCTCTATCTCCCTTCCCCTCTCTCTCTCTCTCTCTCTCTCTCTCTCTCTTTCTCTATCTCTCTCCCTCTCTTTCTCTATCTCTCTTCCCCTCTCTCTCTCTCTCTCTCACTCTGGACTTTCAGTCCGTATTATGGTCTTTTTCTTAATCTTAAAGCAAATACTTCTTTGAGATAATCATTTTGTCTTTACGGTAGAGTTCGTGTGTTTTCCTCACGAGCGACAATCTTCAGAAACGACTTTATTAAAATATGAGATTTATTTTTTAATGACCACAATGAAATTTTGATCTGGGCCCCGAAATGAAATTTCGCCCAGGGCCCCGCAAGAGCTCCATCCGGCCCTGGTGCAGTCCATCCACTTTTACCAGCGGCAGTCGGTTTAGGTCTGGGCAGGTTTGTGTTTTATTAGCCGTAATTCCTTGTATGTTTGTCAAGGCAACGTGAATGCCTCAGTGTACCGAAACGAGATCCTTGTGCCCATTGTGACACTTTTTCACGCTGCTATTAGACATGCATTCCGTTTTCTCGATAATAATGCAACCTGTCACCAACCCTGGAGCGTGCTTCAGAAGCTGAAAAATCATGGTTTCAATTGTTCTCAATAGGGATAGGGTCTCCTGACCTTATCCCTATTGAGAACTTTTGGGACGCTGCACAGCGACGTCTGGATACCACAGTACACTAGCTGATCTCCGTAACGTGTTGCCTGTAATATGGGACATGTTGCTCCAGACATTCAGCGATAATGTCAATGCAAGTATGCTTCGTAGGGGTCGAGACGCTCTTCGACACAGAGATGGTGTTACCGGGAACTGAAATCCGAAAGTATGGACATTCTCGGAATTTACCATTTTGTCTGTATTACAGTACTACTTTGTTGTGTGCAGAAACTGCAAGATAAATAATTTTTGTAAACGCACTGCTTATCGTTTGTGTTAGGCATCCTCACCGACGTAGTTTCAGTTTTTGTTACTTGAGTCTGATACATACATCCTTCATTTCATGCAATATCCCTAACTTTTTGTGACCGGTGTATTTGGTGCATTGCCAACGTTGAACATAAACGTTTTATTGGTTTGGAAGGAAAGTAATGTCTGCAAATGCAAAGCAACAGAAAAGTGCTAATTACCCTTCATACAGGAACAAATCAGTCCAAAACGTAGTCGCCATCGCTTGCCAAGACCTGCTTCTATCATCTGTTGGATACCGTCCCTGCAGAATTGTGGCGGCTTGAAAGATAAAGAAGTGAGCAAGTGTGCGTTCGACAGCGTGTCGGTTGGTAAACCACTGTCCGTCCAGGAAATGCTGCAACGACCGGAAAATGTGGTAGTCGCTTAGGGCAATGTCCGGAGAATAAGCTGGGTCCCAGTGGTGAACCTCTGTCCATTCAGGAAATACTGCAACGACTGGAAAAGGTGGAAGTCGCTTGGGGCAATGTCCAGGGAATAGGCTGGGTCCCAGTGGTGAACCTCTGTCCATTCAGGTCAGGAAATGCTGCAACGACCGGAAAAGGTGGCAGTCTCTTGGGGAAATGTCCAGGGAATAAGCTGGGTCCCAGTGGTGAACCTCTGTCCATTCAGGAAATGCTGCAACGACTGGAAAAGGTGGCAGTCGCTTGGGGCAATGTCCAGGGAATAGGCTGGGTCCCAGTGGTGAACCTCTGTCCATTCAGGAAATGCTGCAACGACTGGAAAAGGTGGTAGTCGCTTGAGGCAATGTCCAGGGAATAGGCTGGGTCCCAGTGGTGAACCTCTGTCCATTCAGGAAATGCTGTAACGACTGTAAAAGGTGGCAGTCGCTTGGGGCAATGTCCAGGGAATAGGCTGGGTCCCAGTGGTGAACCTCTGTCCTTTCAGGAAATGCTGCAACGACTGGAAAAGGTGGCAGTCGCTTGGGGCAATGTCCGGGGAATAGGCTCCCGGCCGAGGTCCCTGATTTTGTGATAGGTCACTCGTGCTGTGTGAAGTCTCCATCCAACCTGCTGTCGGAGGACGCTCTTGCAGTTCAGCAGTGCTGGTCGTTTCGACGTGAACGATGCCTGCATCTCGTTGAGCTGACGGTAGTATTCATCAGCGATGATAGTAGTTTTGTCCAGCAGCAGCTCAAAAACACCACGTTCCGCATATTTCACCAAACCGACAGCAGGACCTTACGTGGGTGTAAGTCGGCTTTAGGGGTCGTCTTGCGCTTCTGTTTTGGGTCCAACTGCTGCTTCCGGGAACTGACATTGTCATACAGGACCCAGTTCTCATCACCTGTCACAGTGCGGTCTGAGAACGGTTCAACTTGGTCACGTGCAAGTAGGGAAACGCAGCTTTCTGCATAACTGTGAAGTGATAGGGTACCAAAACTCCCCTCTTGTGCACTTTCCCAAGTAAACGCAGGAGCGTGCTAATAATCGTGTGGGTAGTCCCCCAGCTGTTCGGCCAACTCCTACGTGGTCACATGTGGGTCGGTCTCCACTCAGGTCTTCAGCATGTCCATATCCACTGTTACGGGTCTTCGGGACGGTCTGACAGGTCAAAATTTCCCTCTCGAAACCGTTCGAACCAAAGGCAACACTGACGATGTGATATGACATTGGGGTACACATTGGTAATGTTCTTTACAGCATTTGCGGGGCTGCTACCGCGACGAAACTCTAACAGCATAAAATCGTGTTTTTTTTATTCGCCTATTCTTGTTTGGCCTATTCTTCGTAAGTCGAAAGCTAATGGGTTCCACCATTTTAGGCGAGGAAATAATTCTTGATTCGCATATTTCTGTCTCGTCTAAAACTTTCACCTGCTAGAGGGGAGGGATTCACCTGGAGCAAACTTCTTGATTCGCCTATTTCTTCTACGCCGAAAGTTAATGGGGCGAGAAAATGCTATTACATTATTTCGCTTAAGCTTTGACGGAGTGATTAAAAAAAGATACATCTTTACCTCCAGTTAATTTTTTTTTATCGAAACACTAAATCTGTCGTGTGTTAAAAAAAAAGGATAATTCTTCTCGTGAAAAAAAAACTAGTTTTATCCTAGGGTTTGAAACTAGTTTTATTTCTGTAATCGAAAAAAAGCCAAGTAGAAACAAAGTTGTGCAAAACATTTATAATTTTTGATGGAGTGATTTTAAAAAAAGATTCATCTTTACCTCCCGTGATTTTTTTAATCGAAACACTGAATCTTTCTCGCATTAATGTAGGAGATATCAAATGCTGAGTAAAAATTAAAAAGCAAAAGAGACCATGACATAATGGTTAACTTCTTCGGTTAAAAGGCCAAGAGTACAGAACAATCTGGGAAAAAACCTATAGGAAAGTTGTGGCTCTACATCTTCAACATTATCTGAGCCTAATGTAATACCAGCTATTTGTCCAGATCCGGTTCGGAGGGTGGGTGGATAGCTAAAATTATCTGTGACGCTCAAAACAGAATTCAGAAGTCACTAAAAAAGCTGATGTAGGGCAGTCACAGTTTAATTTATGGCGACTTAAATGATTTTTACCACTTCATGTTGAATCAAAAGAGCCGCGCCGTGTACAAAGTGGAGTCCAACGCTAACAAGTTTTTTACTATCATGATGCTACTAGGTTCTCAGTAACCTGATAGGAATATAATAAAGTAACTGATGTATCATCAGATTCTTGCAAATATTATTTCCTATGTGCACATACCAAATTATGCTTACCACTTAAAACTTACAAATGAGACCTAAGCTTATGTCCTTTGCAAGCTGCTCAGAATCAATATGCTGTGTCTAATTCTGACTCATTTTATTTTTAATAGTCTGATTTTATTTTACATTGTCTGAATTTATTTTTAAATTATATACATACTTAATGTGTCTAACTTAAAATTTATAGCTTCTCCTTTGCAAAAGTACTCTTTAGCTTAGGTGCCTTGTAAGCATTAGGGAATACCGTGCCGCCTTTTATTTTCATCTGTGGTTTCAAAAATGCACTCCCAGTGTTACGGCTGGAAAATGGTACCGAGTGGAGAGTTCCTCTATATCCTACTTTCGTTTGTAACAATTTTGTTTACTTACAAACGGATAGGGATCTTTCCAACATAAGGAATTTTTATGACCAGAAATTTATGCAACTCGGATTTACACTTTTCCAAATTTTCAAGTGCGTTGTTCGTCTATTGACAGCGTCGTCTTGTGATTTACGCTTGAGCTTCTTAGAACCCACGAAAAAGATTATATATGTTAGTTTACATTGTGTGTGTGTGTGGGGGGGGTTTAACATCCCCTAAATTTAAACTTTTCCAAATTTTCAAGTGCGTTTTTCGTCTATTAATAGCGTTATCTTGTGATTTAAGTTTGAGCTTTTAGAACCCATAACAAAGGTAATATATATTAGTTTAGGTTTGAGGGTAGGTACCCCGTTAAATTTCAACATTTCTAAAACAAATTGCAATTTTTATACGGTCGGTAAATATTTATGTGATCAGTTTTCCTAGACTAGACCGGAATCGTCCTCCGACGTTACGTATTATATACAAATCATCCATAGTGGGCAAGTGTCTGATGGGTTTTAGTCCGGACTCCGCATCCCATCCCTCTACCCTTTACTTTTCTTTACCTTTTCATTATCAATGCTTTCTTGAATTCTGCTTTACACTCACATAACCCCTCCTCCACCCCTCACTATAGTTTCTCACGATTTTGATTGGACGACACATTTAATACCTTAATCACGCTGACAACTACCTGTGACGACTATCTTCTGTTTTTTACTTTTTACTCATCATTTGATATCTCCTACATTAACGCACGAAATATTTAGTGTTTCGATTAAAAAAAAATAACGGGAGGTAAAGAACAATATTTTTTTTAAATCACTCCGTCAAAGCTTATGCAAAATAATGTAATAGCATCCCCCTCCCTTTTTAGCACGTCTTTTGTAAAAAAAGATCGTGCTTATGCTATCGGTTTGTTTTAAATTATAAATGTTTTGCACAACTTCGTTTTCTTCTTGGCTTTTTTTTTCGATTAAAGAAATAAAACTAATTTCAAACCCTAGAATAAACTAGTTTTTTTTTTTCACGGGAAAAATTGTCCTTTTTTTAACTCACGACAGATTTAGTGTTTCGATAAAAAAAAAAATCACGAGAGGTAAAGATGTATCATTTTTTTAAAATCAATCCGTCAAATCTTAAGAGAAATAATGCAAGAGCATTTTCTCGCCCCATTAACTTTCGAGGTAGAAGGAATAGGCGAATCAAGAAGATTACTCCATGTAAATCCCTCCCCTCTAGCAGGTGAAAGTTTTAGGCGAGACAGGAATAGGCGAATCAAGAATTATTTCCTCGCCAAAAATGGCGGAACCCATTAACTTTTGATGTAGCAGGAATAAGTCAAACAAGAATAAGCGAATCAAGAAGTTTGCTCCAGGTGAATCCTTTCCCTCTAGCAGGTGAAAGTTTTAGGCGAAACAGGAATACGCGAATCAAGAATTCTTTCCCCGCCTAAAATGGAGAAACCCATTAACTTTCGACGAACGAAGAATAGACCAAACAAGAATAGGCGAATCAAGAAGTAACCGCATGCAATGGCGGATGTGCTCATTGTCCACTTCCATGTTGGCTGGCGCTGACACTCTTCGCCTTCAGGCGGCTAACTGCCACTGACTTAAGCTATATCTTGCCGATGCCACTGACCTGCCAATATCTTGCCGATGTGTTGCGTAATCTCAGTGGCCAATGTACGCCGTGGCCGGGGCTTCGACTTCGGGTACCTTGTCATCGGACGTTACTTTCTTACCAACCCCGTATTTTAAGCTCTTTACGGGGATTTTTTCCCGCGAAGCCCCCCCCCCTTCATTAATCACTACTACTATTACAGTACAGTATAAATGTAGCTATCCATGGCATAACTCCAGGAAATTTTCTCTTTGTGCTTGCTATTTTCTCTTTGTGCATGCTATTTTCTCTTTGTGTTTGCTATTTTTCCTTTCGTGCCACCCGAAGGCACAGTATTGATAAAAAGAGACGGGGATGAGTGCAGTACTTGGCAAAGCAGATTTTATTATTGATTTCAACAATAATAAAATCTGCTTCAGAAATAAAGTTCTGCGTTACCGCACAGATTTTCATCTGATTCATTAAAATTTCCTCTGCCCTCTTACCTCCATCATGTTGCTCCCAAGCAATGAACCGCAGTTTCCTCCATCTTTGGCTAAATTACTGGCGCCTAACCCGTGAGGGCAGTGAGGGCATTGCTTCCTACGATTCCGTACGCCACGGGAACTTAGTAAGCATATTGTTTGTTTGTTTCTTTGTTTTCTTTTCTACTTCTCATTCTGTTACATAGAAAACCATTATGTTTAAGAATTCTACTGATGCAATACAAACCCACTCATTGTTTTTTACGTCCACATATTCATTTGTAAGCATAGATCTTACATTGCATTTTCTGATTCCATTTTACTCACAGAAAATGAACAGGAATTAAAAAACACTGTTCATGAATTGAACCAAAATAAATGAGAGAGAAATGGGTCTTAATCTACATACAGAAAAAGGCTAAATAAAATTATGTACAATACGTGGAAAGTAAGGTCAAAGATAAACAATGTAACGAATTCCTGGTGTACCTTTTGACATCGGTTTAAGCAAGAGCAGCCGAATGCGTGAAAGTGGGATTTTTTTTTTTTTTTTCGGGGAGCAAATGAACTCATGCAACAAATCAAATGCCGCTAACAAAGAATTTTGGCAAAAATTTCTTTCTCGCGCGAGCACTGCAGCGCGGAAAGCGTCTGTGGCAAAGAACGACACTTGTTGCGGATTAAGGAAGACACCAGATGCAAGCCAGCACTGTTTTCTTTTATTTGTCTTTTTCATGGGAGTAACTTCGGTGGAGAGATATTTCAAGGAAATGGTGTGATCAATTTTCGACAAAGAAAAATGGTGAAATTTAGCACACATCAATTCTTATTGGACGAATCTGAAAACCCTGAAATAATAGAAATTTGGGGATTATCCCCCCCCGAAACACAAGCACACACTTCTTCCTTCGCTTTCTTTTGTGTTATTCTATTTTCTTCGTGGATAATGTATTACTAATTCTATATTCTTCAGCAAGAAAAGATATTTATTTTCTTAAATGATCTATACTGGAAATATTCTTAGCAAGTCATGAATAATAAATTGGCTTGGGGATACAGAGTGCAAAGTTTAAAAAAAGAACCATCAGTCACAAAATTCATATATAGGGAGTAACGAAATGTATGCTACCTCGGTGGAGCAGTGGTCTAAGCACTGGTTTCTGACCATTCGTCTGAGATGGGTCCGGATTCGAATCCCTGTTCAGCATCAATGTCTTGTTTGTCTAACGGAACTAGCTCTCTCCCTTTCCTGCAACCAGCGAACCTAAGTTATTGACGGGTGACTGCTTATAGACCACTGAATTGTTTACGGTGGTCGTAAAACTCCTAAACAACAACAACAACAAAAAATGACACCTGATTTTCGGTTTTAATAAGCACTTTTTTTTAATCATTTCTGACGCGAATTAAATCCATCAAAGTCATTCAAAGTCAATGGGGCCGATTACGAAAGCAATCAACCGGGTTTTTACAATCGATGAAACATCAAAAAATAGAAACAGCTATTTATGTCCACCAGCGGCAAAAAAAGTATGCTACGAAAATTAACAAATGGTGCGCAAAAAGGTTTCATCTATATAGCACAAGGAATGTCAGACACAAAGAGATTTGCATATTGAACAGCTTAAGGAAAAACTATGCATATGCAACGAAGCATGATATAACTCGATGCCTTCTAGCGAAGCAATTTTGCGTAATGGAACAGCTGAAAATAGGCGAAAAATATTCTTCGTGGAAAAAGCTATGTAGCGGGAAAAAAGTTTCGATCTTTATGAACCTACCGAAAAATCTTTGCGTTATCTAAAGAGGATAATGCTCTACATCTCCTCTTCCTATCTCGCCTGGTTGCACCAAGTATGCATCTAGTCAAGCTTCTTTCAGTTGTCTGCAGTCTTTGTATGTGTTTTTTAGTTAAGGTTCACGCCTCAGCTCCGTATGTAAGCACTGGAAGGATGCATTCAATAAACACTTTTCTTTTAAGATATACTGGCATATGATCTTAAAAATTGAATTGCCTTTTCCAAAAGCTTTCTACCCAAGTTTTACACGTCGATTAATTTCTTCATCTAAGTGCCCTTTGCTTGATAACTGTTGTCCAAAGTAAATGTAGGTATCGGTTATCTCGAGCTATAACGAAGTAAATTTCTCCGTCATTTTTATCCGCGCCGGGGCTCGAACCCGGGTCCACTCATTCCGGAATAAGTTGCTCTACCAATTAAGCTACGCGGACGTTTTATTCTGATTCCTATCTGCCTTTATGTCGTGTGCGTCCTTCTGGCAGGTACGTCACATCTCCTGGTACGTTACATCATCTCCCCCTTATTTTTTTTTTTTTTCGAAGTGCTGGAGAAGGGATTCTCTTATTTTTCCTATCTCGCGGTGTGGAAATAACATCACACCAATGCGAGATTTTGAACGGTCGGGTCATCCGGGTAGTTCGGGCGCCATTATAACGAAGTGAATTTCTCCGTCATTTTTATCCGCGCCGGGGCTCGAACCCGGGTCCACTCATTCCGGAATAAGTTGCTCTACCAATTAAGCTACGCGGACGTTTTATTCTGATTCCTATCTGCCTTTATGTCGTGTGCGTCCTTCTGGCAGGTACGTCACATCTCCTGGTACGTTACAGAGCTTTTCCCCATCAATCAATAAATCTTCCTTTCTTGTAAAAGCATTGTACATCAGTTTTGTCTTCTGAAAGTTCAATTTTGATCCCACTTCTTTACTGTTGTCAGCAAGTTCCTGGATAATACTCTGAAGTTCTGAAAAGGCAGTTGCAAAAATGACTACGTCATCAGCAAAACGAGGAGAGTTAAATAATCTCCTTTGATTTTTATATTTTTATTTTTCCAGTTCAATGATTGAAAGACATTTTGCAATGTGGCATTAAAGAGTTTGGCAGATATGGTGTCACCTTGTCTCATTCAGTTTCCAATTTGTGTTGGTGCTGTATCCTCAAAAAACCGAACCTTTGCACTTGCATTTCATAGATGTTACTAATTATACTAATGAATGCCTTTTCATTACCGCAGGATTTCCAAGCCATTGTAACTGCTGATGGTTTCACGGAATCAAATGCCATTTCATAATCGATTAAAGCCATGCATAATGGGAGTTCATATTTCCTCGTTCTTTTAATTAGTTCTCTCAGTACATGAATATGATCTATGGTGCTTTAGTCACTATTGAATCCAGCTTGTTTTCTTGTTTGAGCCATGTCCAGTGTTACCTTCAAGCGATGTGAAAGAACCTTAGTGAGGATTTTATAAACCACTGGTCGCGGAGTCTGATGGGCTTGCGGTTCCTAAGATCCTCAACATCACCTTTTTTCTGTAATAGGATCATTGTAGCATTGTTCCATTTCTTCATTGAGACATCTAGTGTAAGCTTGGGCGAGCCTAGTTGCAGTTTCTCCACTCGCTTCTAGTATAACGTCAACCGTAATTCCATCTTCTCCTGGAGCTTTTCCCCGTTTCATGTTCTTAATTGCATGTGCAATTTCTACCGGGAGGACTGGAGGGACTTGGTTACTATTACCTTTCGTAATGTCTAGAGTAGATGTATCAACTCTTTCATACAGTTTTGAGTAGAAATCTTTCACTCTTGTCAAAATTTCGCCTCTATTTCCTGTTACAATGCCATCTTCTTTTCTCAGTGCCATAATCTGTTTTCTTTCCTTACTGAGATGTCCCGTTGCTGTCTTCAGGCTTTGGTTCTTTCAATTGCTTTTCTCTCTAGTTCACAGTTGAATTTTCTTACGTCTTTAGTGGATACATTTTTCGTACTGTCTTGCATAGCTCTATATATTCCACTTTGAAAGTGGCATCTTCTTCATTTGTCGCCATCTCCCTTTTCTTGTGCATCAGCATTTTTGTTTTTCCTGACATTTTCTTCATATGGAACTTGTTCTTAGTACCACCTATTTTTGTCGCTGTTTTCATAAGAGCCTTGGTTAGCTTTCTGTTAACTTCAGAGATGTCTATTTCTTCTTATGTTAGATCTTTTAGGGAAGAGAATCTGTTCCTCAGTTCTAATTTGATGGTATTATGATACGTTTTAAGTTTGGTCATGTCAATACATTTTGTTTGCTTTATGAGCTTGCCACGTTCGAGTTTAGTGTTAAGGTGCATCTTACATCTCACCATTCTATGATAACTCCCTGTGTTGAACTTGTTAAGAACATTGCAGTCCTTGATGATAAATTCCTTGTTACACATAATAAAATCAGTTTCACTTGTCATTCCATTGGGATGCTTCCATGTCCATTTCCTATCTGTTTCTTTTTATTGAAAACGGAGTTCATGACGAAGGTATTTCCGCGCTGGTTTCTGTTCCCATGTCCGAATTTACCTACCGAAGTTTCATTCTTTTGCTGTTGTCCTATTTTCGCAGTGAAATAACCCATGGTGATTTTCAAGTGCTCCTTGCCTTTATTATTTAAATACCGAATTTCTTCGTAAATTCTTGATTACAAGTACCAGGTGAAAAATAAGGTTTCAAAATAAAATAGCCAACGCGCCTCATTAGGGAGTATGGTCATCCCTCACAAAAATGCAGACCTCACAGCAATGTCTCATGCTGTTGATAATGGTGTTTAGCCGCTCAGTAGGTAGCAAAGACCGTTGTTTGTGCAAAGCTTGCCTAAGTTCCTCCAGGTCTTGAGGAAGGGGGAGGACGCAACATGTCTATAGAACATCCGACATGCTCGATCCAATTAAGATCGGGAGATCTCGCTGGCCAATGCATATGGACAATGGTCTCTCCTCGAAGATATTGTTCTACCAGCCTCGTTCGGTAGGGACGACAGTTATCGTCTTGTATTATGAAAACAGTAATTTGTCGGTGACGAATCGAACCGGCGCGGCGTCTCTTCACTTCCGAGTGAGTTACTCTAACCGAGTAAGCTACACCGACAGAACATATGGCTGCAGATTTGTCGTCTTGGTACTTGCTTCACCTCTGTAGTACGCCACAGTAGGAGAAATACATAACCTATGGCACCTGCATTAGGGTAAATATAGAGGTACACATCATCTCTACGACGTCGAATATCCATGGTTCCTCTTGGAAGCACCCACGTCCTCTTGTCTGTGCCCCCACTTAACGCGATACCACCCTAAACCAGCACTCTATCACCACCATAAGTACCCCTTACACGGGTCATAGAAGTGTCAGATCATGACCTGGAATCACCCTGCAAAGCAAATCTGGACTCATCTGTGAAGAGTACCGACCCCCATTGGTTTTCAGTTCAAATGACGTGAAGTCTTGCACAGTTCAAGCGTTCCCCCTTGTGACGGGGGTTAAGAGGCATGCAGTGGGCTGATCGCTTAGTATAAAGACCTCCTTCGTTTAACCTTGTGCGCACAATGAAAGCAGGTACCACCATTCCTGGAGCCGAAGCAAGGGCAGATCGCAGCTGCGTCGTGGTATCCGTCCTGTTCCTCGGTACAGTTAATCGGAAATATCTGTCATCCACGGATGTTGCAGCCCTTGGCCTTCCTTCGCTGTACCTTTGGGAAGCGGATTTCTTATTTCGAAACTTGTTCCACAGTCTGTGTGTCTGTGGACCACAGAAGGACCCACCTGCAACCATCTTGGAACTTCCACCCCACTTTCGCCTGCCCCTATCCTTCCGATCGCTTTCCACCTCAGTTCATCTGTTAAATGATATCTAGCAGGCATTACAACAAACTGTCTCAAAATCCTTTCTTTACATCCCACAAATGATGTGATACACACCTCCGGAACATCCCCTTTTATGCTGATCCTCATCTGCATAAACCGATGCCATCACCACTAATTTGCCTACAATGCCCTGACTCCGCATTACATTTCACGTCATATGGAAGCAAATATGGACCAATCTGGACTAATCGTCATATAACCAAGTTTCGTGTATCTCCAGCTCTTCTTTCTCAAATAATCTCAATTTTTCTGTTTTTCATTTAATTTATGGAAACCAGTGTAATCAACAGTTGCTTTTAGGAGAAAAAACGATTCCGTGTTGCCTAAAACCAAGTAAAGCCGTTGTTATAACAATCTTTAAGGAAACTGAAATGTTTCTAATTGTTTCCGCTGTCGAGTAGGGATAAGTATGAAATGTGCAATGGCAAATAGTAATACGAGGTTGTCCTAAAAATGTAGTGCTTTTTTGCTAATAATTCCTTAAATTTTGAAAATATTGTATGAAAGTTTGTGAAAATTCGGATTGACCTTCTGAGTAAGTGTGCTTCTTCTTGCGATTATACTGATCTACATAAAGGAAGTTTGTTTGCCTAAAGATTAGTGCCATTATTAGTGTTTGGAAATAGAAGGTTGAAAGGCGACGGATATCCATATCAGGCTGGAAAACGTTCATGGAAATGTGATAATCGGCGTCAGCAATGTCAAAAAAATGAATGAAGTGGTTTCAAGCAAGAGGAGCTTCAGTGGTCGACAAACAACAGAGCGGAAGGCCTTGAAACGCAGTCATCAACGAGAACCAACGGCCAGTTGATGACTGGCCATTGGTTTTAGGGTGTCAAGGCATCATTCTTGTTCATTTTCTTGAACAAGGTGGCACTGTCAACAGTCTTCGTTATGATGAGACACTTTGAAGCTCAGGGAACCTATCTTCAAGAAAAGACCAGACATGCCTCTTCTTTATCTCTTCCTACAACACAACAACGCCCTTCCTTATACCTCACTTGAAACATCTTGGGCCATTGCCAAAATGAGCTAGACAGTAATTCTATATTCTCCATACAGCCCTGATTTGTCCCCTTCTGACTCTCACCTGTTCAGTTCCATATCAACCTTGTTGGGGATATAGATGAACTTAAACAGACAGTGAGATCCCAGACCAAACAACAGGGCACAGAATTTTCGCAAACTGGTTGCAAATGTTGGGTTGTACGATTGGGTAAATGTTTGGTTTCAGCAAGGAACATGTTTTGAGTAGCACCATTACATTCATCACATTTCAATGTATTTTTATACCAATTTTCATTAAAATATCTCGATTGACAGACGAGTTATTTGCAAACAGGCATTACTTTTAGGATAACCCTAGTAATACGAGGCGTGCTCAATAAGTAATTCCTCCGCGCAACTTTTTCGCGCATGACTTGCTGCCTAGCAACCAGTTAGCCGGCAAATGATTCTTTGTGCCATTAACTTTATTTTATCGCGTAATAGAACTCCATACATCTATTCATTCGTATTTAATTGTGTTAAAAACTGATGATTCTCTTTCAATTGCGTCGAAAAGTGTTGAACAACGATCACTTATAGAGCTTTTAATTCAGGAAAATGTAACTCCCAAAGAAATTCATGCTAGATTAGTGGCTGTTTATGATTCATATAAGCACCGTTCGTCGTTGGCAATAAAGGATCAGCCGCGGAGGGGAGGCCCGTAATCGCAACTTGCGATTTGAACAGGAAGAAAGTCGACGAACTCATCAGGAAAAATCGTAGAATAACTCAGAGAACCAACCGTAGCAGATAAACTGAATATTAGTTTAGATAGTGTCAATGGTATTGTTAACGTTTTAAGATACTGTACAATAAAACGTATGCTCGTTGAATACCGCTTCCACTAACGACTGAATTGAAGAAATCAATACTTGAAACATGCCAAATGTTGCAACTCGCTATGAAAAATATGGAAGTGTTTTTTTTTTTTTCAAAGCATTGTGACTGGTGATGAGAGTTGGGTTCACCATTATGACCCAGAAATGAAAAATTAATCCCTGGAATACCGAAATCCATCTTCTCCTGGAGCGAAAAAAAAATTCAGAACACAAATTTCTGTCGGTAAGGGCATACTCACTGTATTCTGGGACTGCATTATTCATCAGGAGTACTTAATCAAAGGTACGACTGTCAACTCTCAGAGCTACGTGCATACTTTAAAAACAGTTAAAGCAATCCGTGGAGGGAAAAGCCAATGATTCTGCAACATAAAAACGTCAAATCCCTCGTCAGTGTTTTCACTTCAGAGGCCATACAGAAAATCGGGATTGAAGTTCTAGAACACATTACATATAGCCAAAATTTGGCGCCTTCAGACTTCTGGTTGTTTTGTGCTTTCAAGAGACATCTGAAAGAAACTCAGTTCACCTGTGACGAAGACGTTCAAGCCGCTACGGGGAAATGGTCCCAAGAACAATGGGGTGATTTTTACAGAGACGGCTTTTAAAACCTTGTTAAACGTTGGCGTATCTGCATCGAGTGTGAGGGGAACTATGTAGAAAAATAAATTCTATTAGGACAATCAAACATAAAAAATCTTGCCACTCGGCTTGTATATAAATATGGAGGCATTCCTCTTTGGACACCCTTTTGGGCACGTTAAGCCGTCGGGCCACGGTTACTGGCCCCCGTTAATAAATATGGGTGTCTTCCTCCCCCTTTCTACCTCGCTTCTATGTCACTTTGCTATCGGGCACTCTAGCCCAAATCTACTGGCTTCCTATTTCTAAGGGTTGTTTAAGACCTGGGTTCCTAAAATCCTCTATATATGATCTGAATATGATCTGGACACCCAAAACCTTTTTAATAATAATAATAATAATAATAATAATAATAATAAATAATAATAATAAAGCGATAAACCAGAGTGACAAGAAGTACACAGCTCTAGCCCTCTCTACTCAGAACATCGAGATTGGAAAGAGCTTGGGACAAGAAAGTCTTGCATGGAAGGCACTACAACGATCTGCAATCCGACCATGTGGATAAGACTGCCTCCAATGCATGGCTAACAAACGGATCCCTCTTTCCCGAGACCGAAGGGTTCCTGATGGCTATACAAGATCAAGTTGTAAACACCAGAAACTACAGGAAGCATATCCTGAAGCACACGTCAGTGGTAAGCGCCACATGTCGGCAATGCCATCAAGCGCCAGAGATCATCCAACATTTCACAGCAGGGTGCAGAGTCTTCACACAAACAGAGTACACGAACAGGCACAGTCAAGTCGCCAAGATCGTCCATCAGAAATTGGCAATAAAGCACCACCTCATTACAACTGAGCCTGTCCCCTACTACAAGAATGAGCCAACAACGCTTCTAGATAACAACACCCACAATATGTATTGGGACAGATCGATCAGAACAGATAAGATTATCCCCCACAGTCGGCCCGACATCGTCCTGGTCGACAAGGAGAAGAAGACAACATACCTCATTGCCACAGCCATGCCCAACACGTGCAGCATTCAAAAAAACGCACGGAGAGGAGTTGTCAAAGAATAACGACCTACGATACGAAGTCAAAAAAATGTGGCATAGGGAGAACGTCACCACTGTCCCCATAGTAATATCAGCCACAGGAATTGTACTTAAGACCATTCAAAGCTCTATACAGACACTAGACCTTCAACCTAACACCTACATCGAACTACATAAGGCAGCTATCCTGAACACTTTTAGGATAGTAAGGAAGTTCCTAGACAATTGTGAGAAAAGAAATACCACTTCCCAGACTTGGTACGTCGTACCCACCCCGGAAGGAAGAGAAAAATCTCAGGAAGAGGTGAAATCTTTATATATAATAATAATAATAATAATAATACCGTAATATTCAGACTACCTGTAAAACAAAACTCAACGAGTATGTGGAATTGGCTGCAGAGATTAAACAGATGTGGAGGCTGAAAACAGTTCATATGCGTCCACTAAAAATCTCTGCAAGTGGTATAACTAACTTCTCAGACTCTGATAATTCAGTTTGGTACTTTAGGTCTACAATACCTAAGAAACAAAATTCAAGAGGCAGTGATTCTCGATATGAGTCACATCGTACGACGATTTTTAAACCGTGAGTGACTACGTCTTTACTTGATTTCATGTTCGTACTGGCAAGTGGACCATGCTGTAGGTGCCATTGTACATGAGAAAATCAACAATTAACAGCAAAAAAAAAAAAAAAAAAAAAAAAGAGTGGGGGAGAGGGGGGGATAATTTTTATAGCCTAGTTGATGCACAAAACCTTGTTAATGTTTGGGCGTAGATAGCCATTTAAAGAATTTGAAGGGTTTTATTTACAAACTTTTTAAGAGCAGTGACAGTTTTCCGTTGATAAAATGGAATGCAGTGACAATGATTTTTCTTACTTTCCAACGCATTTCCCCTTTTCCTGCCCCGCGAAGATATTTCTGAGATTTTGGAGTCTCTTAAAGTTCTCTGACTTCTGGGAGAGTGAACAATACAAGGAATTAAAAAAGTATGTCATAGAGAGTGAAAAAAAAATGTCGATGGTAGGTAATTCCGCTCTAGCCCATAAAGTACTTGTTTCAAAAATTATGGATCGGTGTTTAACGGGACTTAATCTGTTCTGTAGATATTCTCGATAACGGTGAACTTTTGCATATCATATTTTAGTTGCATTTGTCGAGGGAGAAATGAGCAAGACTGATGCCTCATACTAAGGATCTAAAGTCTAAGGTCACGGTTATAAGCCATCCCAGATTCACCCCCATAAAGACCTTCAGAGCATGGAGCCTTTTGTCTTTGTCACCCCCGATGCATGGAAACGCGTATGTACCTCTGCTCTTCCCCTTGGTTGAGCAACAAGCCCGATGTCTTTCGGGACATCAAAGTGACATTCCGGCAGGGCTGAGGTGTAGAAGAGGGCACCATCTTGGATTATCCCAAGCGCCAGCCACAAACATGGATGGCACGTCAACTGGCATTATTTCCTGCGCTCTGACAACGGGGGCGCTGCTTAACGCCTCGCTGCCTGATGGGATTAGAGGCGAACGCCGGCAGCTGCTGTCACGGGATCGTCGAGCTCTATGTAGCGTACGCGCCATCGTTTTTCTCCTTTCTTTCTTTGCCTTTCGCTCACAAAAACAGTTTTATCCTAATTGAATGCACTCCGTGTGTTTCCACGTTCAGATTTGCATTTAAAAAAATAACGGATAAAAGAACACGCCAGATTTTCCTTAAAAAAATTAAAACCTCCTTGTCTAACTCGAAGGCAAAGAACGTCTGCGGCGTTAACACGTTGAACAGAATTCCGCCATTTCTCTCTGATAAGTTTCTTCATTATTGCTGAACTCTGTTTTTTCAGTAGGATGATTTAAAACATGTAGCAATTATGACTTTTTTTCTCAACATTACAGCGGAAGCATCCTCTCAAAGAAACCAAAGACACCACAGGGTACTTACTTACTACTCCAGCTTAATAAGAGAGCGCACGCACTCATCTCTCTCTCTCTCTCTCTCTCTCTCTCTCTTTATATGTATAGGTATCATCATCATTGTCAACCATTATCAATGCACTACTGGATGAAGGTCTTCCCAAGTTTCTTCCACAACAGTCTATCTTGCGCCAGTCTCCTCCATGTCACTCCCGCATGCTTTCAAATTTCATCCACCCATCTCCCATGTCGCTTCTTCTGGGTCTTTTCCTGTCCCTTGGAATCCAGTCTAAAATTTCGGTTGTCCATCGGTGGTCCGTTCTTCTGGCAAAATGCCAACACGGGGATTTTTATTCTGATCATGAGTTTTTTCATTTTTGTCATTTTCCATATCCATGAGTTCCTCTTCTTATCCTTCCTGGTTACATCAAGCATCATTTCTCCATGCTTCTTTCAGTTTTCTGCAGTCTTCGTTTGTCTTTTTTAGTTAAGGTCCACGTCTCTGCTACGTACGTAAGCACTGGAAGAATGCATTGATCAAACACTTTTCTTTTAAGACCTATTGCTCTTAAAAATTGTGATGCTTTTTTCAAAAGCTCACCAACCAAGTTCTATATGTCGATTAATTTCTTCATCGATATGACCTTTGCTTGACATCTGCTGTCCAAGGTAAATGTGGGTATTGGTTATTGCCAGATATTCCCCATCAATCGATAAATCTTCCTTTCTTGTAAAAGCATTGTACATCAGTTTTGCCTCCTGAAAGTTTCTTTTTAATCTCACTTCTTTACTGTTGTCAGCAAGTTCCTGGATCATACGCTGAAGTTCTGAAGGGACAGTTGCAAAAATTACTACGTGACCAGTAAAACGAAGGTTAGTTAAATAATCTCCTTTAAACTTTATCCCTTTTTTTCCCAGTTCAATGATTGAAAGACATTTTGCAATGCGGCATTAAAGAGTTTGGAAGATATGGTGTCACCTTGTCTCACTCACTTTCAATTTTTATGGTGCTGTATCCTCAAATAACTGAACCTTTGCACAGTCCATGAAGTAACCTACAACCTCTCATGGAATGATGTATATATTCTTCTATGCACTAAAGAAAAAGGATCTACATTGTTTGCGGAAGCATTGTTCGTACATCACTATCGTGGACGGTGCTGTAACGATGACATTCCCACTATTTTTCCATATGTTTGGAAACAACTGTTTAATACAGTTCATATTAAAGAAAAAATCAAGATTTAAAACCTCCACTACACAATCAGATAACTTAATACCACCTTTCAAAGACGGAAGTACGTATCATCAGAAGTTAGATAGGAGGGACCAATCGTCATCAACTAATGAACGTCATTGTACATCATGAGGTCAAGAGACTGACACTTTATAACTTCGCACTAAGTATGTTCAAATGTAGTCTTCACCTGATGGTGCAAGGCTCGCCCTTGAGAAAGATCTCGTGTTTGTGTTTTTTAACTTGTAAATATTTTATTCATTAAAGATATTAATTATCGTGCTTCAGACAGCAAATTATACTCGACCTTCAGTCAAAGTGAAATCAATTAATACCAAATTGCAACCAAAAATTACAGAAAGTACATTTGAAAGGAGGACTTGAAAAATGACATATGTAGAAAATGTATGTGTAGTGAGACTATTGAACTCATCACGCTGGCAAATTTTGATTACATGCAACGACAAAATAATTTTGCTAAGATGATTCACCAACAATTTACGCACGATACAGAACTACCCACGTATCAGTGTCAGAAGTACCATAATATAAATATCAACCCCCTGAGGAACTAGATAATAAACAATACAAATCATATTGGGGGCAGTGAGTTTAAACAGACAACCATTTGTGCCAATCGAGCGTTCAAACATAGTGCTATACAATCGTTCAAACATAGTGCTATACATGGGAGGCTCACCAGATGAGGCAAGTGAGGAACCGCCTCACCAGAAATGTTTCGCTTATGAAGAAAGTTTTTACATATGCAAGATACAATACGTCTTTAATTGTGCATTCTGAATGAAACTCCGAAATTCATGAATGAGGTACGGGATTACACCATTTAATACAAGTTTTGAAGATGACAATCAGTTTTTTGGTGTAAATATGACAAGGATGGTAAGTCATCTAATATCCGAAAACTTGAAAATTTCGTCGTCTTGGAGCGGGAATCGAACCGCGTCTCCCAGACAGTGCATGGGTATGCTAACCACAGCACTACCCAGAACGACCAAGTCTCAAGTTTCCGGGGCCACGGGTGGCCTAGTGGGCAACGTTCGTGACTGCCACGGAAAGGACCTCAGGTTCGATCCCAGGCAGGTACGAACGCTCCATCCACTAAATATCCGCCGTGCGTCGGATGGGCACGTTAAGCCGTCGGACCCCGGGTACTGGCCCCCCGATAATAAATAAGGGCGTCTTCCTCCCTCTTTCTACTTCGCTTCCGTGTGACTTTCCTATCGGGTACTCTAGCCCAAATCTCCTAGCTTCCTATTTCTAAGGGTTGTTTAAGACCTGGGGTCAGACACCCCTTTCCTAAAATCCTCTGCATATGATCTGATCTGATCTGATCTGATCAAGTTTCCGTTTAATTTGAATATAACCATCACAGTGAATCCTGTGATGGTTATATTCATATTAATCAAAAACTTAAGCCTTGGTCGCTCAGAGTGGTGTAGTGGTTAGCATACCCGGGTGCTATCTGGGAGATGCGGATTAGATTTCCGCTCCAGGATGACGAAAATTTTCAAGTTTTTGGATATTATCTGACTTACCATCCTTGTCATATTTACACCAGAAAACTGGATTGTCATCTTCAAAACTCTGAAATTCTCTTTGTGATTCGTAAATTTTGTTAAAAAAGGCTTCAACCAGAGAATGAATCCTGAATTTATGAGCCTTAAATTTATAAAGTTTAAGTATCATTTTTGCAAAGAGTTTGAAACGAGCATATGCTGAGCGCCTAGAGAGGCTATCATCTGATTCGTCTCTGTTACAACAGACAGGAGTCGTCACGGAGATGGAAAAAAAAAACGGGTTCCCCAGACTTCCTCTACGGATTTTGACGCGATATTCGAAAGCCGCTTAAAATCGACTGGTGTCTGTGTTTCTACTGGAGGGCTGCGGAGTGGCCTACTGGTGCCACGGAGAAGACCTCGTTGTGTTTCTACTGGAAGACCTCTTTGTGTTTCTGCTGGATGGCTGCGGGTGACTCGTGACTGCCACGGAGAAGACCTCGGGTTCGATCCCAGGCAGTAACGAACACTCGAACCACTAAATATCCGCCGTGCGTCGGATGGGCACGTTCGTCGGGCCACGGGTACTGGCCCCTCGGTAATACAAGAGGTCGTCTTCCTCCCCATTTCTACCTCGCTTCCGTGTCACTTTCCCATCGGGAACTCTATCCCAAATCTTCTAGCTTCCTATTTCTAAGGGTTGTTTAAGACCTGGGATCAGACATTCACTTCCTAAAATCCTCTACATATGATCTGATCTCTCTATGGGAGGAAGGCAGGGATTTTGTCCATTGGGAGCGCGCAGACGAGAGCTTGGCAAAGAAGTTACTGATGCGGCGATACAGTTCGGCTCAGTTAGTGAGAACACGTCTGTTTTCATATGTACACTGCTGGCCACCCAAAATGCAACACCAAGTAGGAAGCATCCGATTGGCCTGAAATTCGCAGCATGCGACGCCCGCGAGAGGACAAGCAAACGATCATCATTGCAGGGCATATGCAAATCATGTGCGCCCGTCACACCACCCAGAAGTACTATAAGAACGGTGCACAGAACGCTGGGTGTAAGTAGTGGAAGTGTGTTGTGCTGCCAGACCTGTGCGTGGGAAGCTTCCTGATGCCTCGTCGCAGAATACGGCAGTCATTCCAGCACGTTTCAGAGTTTGACAGAGGACGAATAGTGGCTTATCGCGACAGCGGTTTATCGTACCGAGACATCGGCGCCCGTGTGGGACGACATCCAGCCACAGTGAGGCGAGTATGGATTCGGTGGGTGCAGGAGGGACGGACGGACGTACGTGACCGATTACCGCAGCCGCAGCACACCACCCAACGAGAGAACCGGCATGTTGTGCGGCGGGCATTGACGGTTTGCACCGCCACATCACGAACGTTAGCGCAGGAATTAGGGTGTATTGCGCAACAACCTGTGTGTGCACGTACCGTTCGACGTCGTCTGCAGGAGCGAGGCTTCTCGCACGGCGCCTATTGCTCCGATTACCATCGACGTTACAACACCGGCGAGTGCGGCGGCAGTGGGCCGTTGAACGCCACACCTGGACTACGGAATGGTACGACATTGTCTTCTACGAAGAGTCCCGATTCTGCCTGCAATACCACGATGGTCGGATCCACGTGTAGCAGCACCGCTGCAAGAGACTGTATGACGCCTGCATTATGCATCGCCATACCGGTCCGTCGCCTGGCGTTATGGTTTGGGGCACAATTGGATATGACACAGCACCCCTCTGGTATACATCGCCGGTACACTCAACAGCCACCGCTACATCTCCGACGTTTTGGAGCCTGTAGTCCTCCCTTACCTGCAGGACCTGCCAGCTGACACGTTTCAACAGGCCAATGCGCGCCCGCACGTGACACACATCGTGCAACAATTCTTCACGGCCCACTAGGTGTCACTGCAGCCGTGGCCTACCTGTTTTCCCGATATGTCGCCCATCGAACACGTTTAGTCGCTGATCGGCAACCGAGTGGCCCGGCAAGCACCACCCGCGGCTACGTCTGATGAACTGTGGCAACGTGTGGAAGCAGCCTGGGCCGACATAGCCCAAGCCCACATCCAAAGCCTCTTTCGTTCGATGCCGCGGCGTGTAGCGCCCGTTACTACCAGTCATAGGGGTCACACGAACTATTGATGTCTGTGTGTTCCGCAAGTTGCACGGGCCTGTAAGCTCAATCGTTTCATCTTTGTATCAGTTGTTATGTGTCCAGTAAATCTGGCTTTGCTGTCTCGTGTCCTTCTTGGTGTTGCGTCTTGGGTGGCCAGCAGTGTATTATCCAAAAGCGTTTTGGTCAAAGTGGGCACTGTACTCTACATTTGAGTGCTGACTTTTTGGAATGTGTTTCTTCTGTAGTTTCTGGTTAGGCAAGAAATCTGTTGAGTTTTTCTTTCTTCGTATTATTAGTCATAAATTTTGATTTATTGGTAATAATAAAAATAATCATTTTTAGAATTGAACTGATTAATAAAAAGTAAATTTAATATATCCTGTTTGAGGGTAGGGGGCAAATTTCACAGGTAGTCACCTGTTCTGATTTCTGCAATGTTTAAGTTCCATGACCTGTTTTGAGAAGACATATAGAAATGTGCTTCCAGCTTGATTTCTCCTAGACAGCGTTCCCACGGGTCAGGGCTTTAATTTGTTACCCGCGGGACTTAAATGTGATCTACATGAAGGGTGCATCTTTGCAAACAGACATGTTGCTTTTATTCTGGACTCAGAAACATTTTTTGAGAAAAGCAGTTCTTCTATCAAAATTATTTCTTTTGAATTTTTAGAGGCGTGAACGTTCGATTGGTGTTGTGCGTGATGCAATAACCACTAATTAACTATCGCTAGATAAAAAATTAAGCGCAAAATGTGCGTTTGTTCTCAGGAAGGATGATATAAAGTAAAACGGGTAAACCATTCTTCCCCCCCCCTTTTTTTTTCATAATATATACATTTTTCCCTCCGAAACGGTTGCCAATGTTTTAAGTCCACCTTTCTCCGCACCGCCGTGGTTGGTGTCTTCTCATGAATTTGTTGAATTATCGTCGAATAATATACACAGTCGTGTCACATTATAAATACACAGTTGAAATGGACCAGGAATATCAAATAGAAGTCATCGCTCTTTTAAACGTGGAAAGAGCGATGACTTCATCTGTTGTTTCTGGTCCACGTCAACTGTGTATTTATCATTCATTCGCCTTCTAGTTATTTGTTCATTTGCTGCTGTTCATCTTTGGTGAATCCCCAGCCTTGTGCGGGCTCCAAAGAAGCAACCTGTCATGTGGTTTGGCAGTTTGTCGTTTGTGAGTCTGGAGAATTTCGAGGTCGCTGTGGTGCAGTGAAAGCATATCCGACGCGTAACTGGAAGACTCTGGGTTCGATTACCGTGGCGGCCGATGAGAATTTTTCCGTGACTCACTTATAAACGTGGAAAGAGCGATGACTTTTATTTGGTGTCACATTATTGTGACCACCTCCTACTTTTGACGTAGACAGCGCGTAGCCAATGAAAGAAGGCACGTGTCGGGAGCTGGCTAGGAGGATATATAAGATGTGCTGTAGGCATTTTGAAAACATATCACTCGTTGCTGTCATGGATAAAAGGAGCGATTTATCAGATTTGCAAAAAGGGAAGATTATCGGCTTTCGGGCCAAAGGTGGTAGTATTTCTGAAACAGCGCAGTTTGTGAACTGTTCGCGTGCTGCTGTGGTTAAAGTGTATCGTGATTGGAGAAATGGCACCATTGCGAATAAGCAACGTGGAAACTGAGTAGCACCAGGTGCCATTGATGTGTGAGGTGAACGTCTGCTTCGAAGGTGCGTGAGGGCCGACACGCTAAAATGGAGCAACTCACTGGCAGAATGAACCAGGGTGATACTGGAAGGTTGTCTGAAACGACAGTTCAGTGAACCCTGCTGCGTATGGGGCTCCTATGCAGACGGATGGTCACTGCACCTCTGCTAACGAAGGTGCATCGGCAGAAAAAGCTTAGCCTACATTTGCACGACAGTATCGGAATTGCACATCCGCTGATTGGCAAAGGATTACCTTCTCCGATGAGTCACGTTTTCTGCTTCATCGAACGGATGGACGTTGGCGCATAAGGCGAGAAACATCGGAGAACAAACGCTCTTCAACCACTGCTGGAAGAACACAAGCTGATGGGGGCAGCGTTATGGTCTGGGGAACGTTTTCGTGACATTCTCTGGGTACAATGATACCTGTCGAAGACACTATGGACCGAATTCGTTATGAATCCATCTTTGCAGACCACGTACACCCATACATGTTGATTGTCTTCCCTGAGGCGGATGGGATCTTCCAGAACGACAATGCGACGTGTCACACATCTAGAAATGTCCGAGGGTGGTTGGAAGAGCACGATGAAGACTTCAAAGTACTTCCCTCACCCCCTAATTTCCCAGACTTAAACCCAATTGATCATCTGTGGGACCACTTCGATCGTGTTGTTCGCCCTATGGATCTTCCACCACGCACCCTCCAGCAGCTGTCAGATGCACTACAGTCAGCATAGCTCCACATACCTGTGAACACCTTCCAGCTCCTTATTGAGTCACTCCCAGCCGGTCTACCTGCTGTCCGCGCTGCATACATCGGTTACTCTGGATATTAGCTGGTGGTCACAATAATGTGACTCGACCTTATATATAGGTATAAAATCTGCATAAGTATACACTGAAGAGCAACTGAATTAGAGATGATACTTGTCTAGTAACGTGTAGCACCACCTTTCGCCCTGATGACGGCGGCGATTCGTCTTGGCATGGACTCGACAATACACCGGAAGCGTTGGGAAGCCATACGGATCCACGACCCCTGAACAAGGTCCCACAATTCACGAATATTTGATGGAGGAGGAGCAGAGCCTCGAACATCTTTCTCGATGGCATCTCATAGGTCCTCGATGGAGTTGAGATCAGGTGACCTAGCTGGCCAAGGAAGCGAGGTCACGTCGGTGGAGTGTTCGTCCAACCATTCGGATACAATTCGGGAACGATGGCACGGTGCATTGGCTTGTTGCAGGATGAGGCCCCCAGTGGGATGCTGAAGACGCACAAACGGGAGTAAATGGTCGTCCAGAATATCCCGGAAATGTTGACCTGTGAGGGACGATGTCACACGTACCAGGGATCCCATTTCAGTCCACGTAAACAGCCCCCATACGAGAATGCCACCCCCACCAGCTTGAAGAGTACCCTGCTGGCAAGAAGGATCCATCGCTTCATGTGGTTTGCGCCGTACTAGCATCCTGCCATCCGCATGTATCAACGTGAATCTCGACTCATCAGTCCAGGGTCCAGTGGCGATGTTCCCGTGCCCATGCTAATCTTTGCACCCTGTGATGTGCGGTCAGCAGCGGTACCCTCGTGGGACGATGGCTTCTGTACCCCATAGCGAGGAGATGGTTCTGGATGGTGTGGCTGCTTACACGTTTTTGAGCACCAGCGTTAAATTGCCGAGTGATTTCTTGCACTGTGTCCCGTCTATCCGCTGTCACAATGCGAGCTATCCGACGATGACCCTACTCATCCACACGCTGTTGTCCACGGCAGTTGGCCCTTGCAGGGATGGTTTTACCGGATTCGATGTACTCACGGTGCACCCGTGATACAGTAGCTCGTGAAAATCCCAGTGCCTGCACGACTTCCGAGATGGAGAGACCCATTCGTCGGGCCCCGACAATTGCGCCCACGATGAAATGCGCTTAGATCCTTCGTCTTACCCATTCTGCGTCGGACTGTTACTGATTCCCGTCGCATCACTCTTTATATTGTCGGATCGCTGCATGCGTCATGTTGTTTCCGTTTATAGTGCTGCCCACAGCGCCGCATTTGTATAACACCAACTGTCTCTAATTCAATTGCTCTTCAGTGTATATATACATCAAATCGCTTCTCTACAAAATTTGGTTTTAGTACAAAATTTGGTTCTTCGCCTCACCAACGTTTTACTTCCGAGCAGCCACTGGTGCTATATGACAAAAGGCAGAAGTAAGCCGTCGTTATGGACATATTGGTACGGTTGGACCGGCTGTCTGCAGAGATTATACAGATGTGGAAGCTGAAAACAGTTCATTTACGTCCACTAATTATCTCTGCAACTGGTATGATTTTTCAAACTGTTATACCTCAGCATGCTGCTTTAGGTCACAAAACGTAAGGCCCAAAATCCAAGAGGCAGTGATTCTCGATACGTGTCACATCGTACGACGATTTTTAAACCATGAGTGACTATAACTTTATTTGATTTCATGTCTGTACTGATAAGTGGACCATGCTGTAGATGCCATTGCTGTAGATGAGAAAATCAAACAAAATATAATAATAAAAAGAAGGGGGAAAGTTCAATAATGGTTAAAGCATTTTTAGAAACAACATTTTTTTTTTAAGTTGCCCTTGTTAAAAGGGGCGCTCAGGGTCTAGGCTCTGCTGGCCCGTGCTGAAATCAGGCTCTGAATGCAGTCATAACAAGGAATGCTGGAAGAGAGAAAGGTGGGTCTGTGCATTTAGTTCGCGAGACAGTTACGTTGTCATTGACCGTCTAACGGCTTCAGCTGATGCTGTACGAGGTGAAAGTTACAAGAAAAGAAGCACACGAATGAATTAAGATGAATTATTATGTTGGTATTTCGTCTGATGGTCGCGACTTGATTGCTTAATGACCAGAGGCGGTCCAAAACTTAACATCAGCCTTTACTCTTTACAAGCACGTTAACCAAATTACTCAAAAACAAGGGAAAAATGGACCAACAGAAGGTTGGCCTTTACGCAATTAACGTAACCCTTAGGAAAACCTCCCCCCCCCCCCCCAAGACTGGCAATGCAACTGCCGACATGTAATACACTAACTATGACAAACAGGTGTTTTTAATTAGTGTTCAGCAAATTTTGGGTTGTATTTTGTTATGGCGATAAGTTCACTTTTTAGATTTTAGGAAACTGAATATAAAAATGATGATTAAAGTAACGAATTGGCTCTAGTTTTTCAAAAAATGTCCCTTCCTCTCATTTACATTTCATCATATTGTGATATGGGAGCAGGATATAGTATGAACGCCTGCGTTAAACACGGCGCTTTTTCGCGTGTTGCTTGAACTTATGCAATATCCTTTTTCACCATCCACCAGTAATCGGCTAACATGACAGCACCCCATGTGCCCCATGTGCACTTCTTTCGCTTTTCCCTGATCTTGTCTCCCCCACCGGTCTCGTCTCTGTCTTTTCTGCCCCTCTTCCGCTGCCGTTTTTCCTCCGACTCACAAACTCGGTTCTTCCTCTCTCCTCTCTCTCCTCTAAATCTCTTTATCGTTTTCTAGTGCACCTTGCCACCCCTTCACCGCTTTCTATTCTGGAGGTTCCCCCTGCTTCTCTTCCTCTTGTCTGGGCCGCTGCCCGCTCACCCTTATCTGCCCCTCTTGAAATTAATACCCACTGGCTCTTTTTGCATAATCGCCTCCCTGTTCCGTATTTTCTCTTTCGCATGTCTCTTCTCTCCTCCCCTCTCTGCTCCTTCTGCGCACAGGAGGCAGACGTTTCTCACGTCTACCTTTACTGTCCCATCCTGATGCCTCTCCTCCACCAGGCTTTCCGGATTGCCAGTCGCTCTTGTTCTCAAGATCTTCCGTTCACTGCCTACAGAAATCTTCTTCTGCGGGCTCATCCACCTACAACTCTTCCTTCAGTATGTGCCTATCTTTTCGTGCTGGTTAAACACGTTATTTACGTATACCTTCAACAACTCCGCAGCATTTCCTCGCCGGTCTCTTTACACCAGGCCAGCGCAGCACTTGTGCCATTTTCAAGATCGATTGCTTTCTCGACTCCGCCTGGAGTACCAGTCGGCTTCTTCCAGTCGTCGAGAAGCCACCTTCTATGCTACCTGGGCGCCGGCCGCTCCATGGTTTGCGATTGATTCTGGACTGCTACACCTATCAGAACCCTAGGACATTCTACACCTCCTTTGCTGAGTTCCGTGGCACCCTGGTGGCCCTCCTCCACTCTACGACTCGTGCAATCCACACTACCGTTGAATTGTGAATGCTAATGCCATCTCAGTGTATTTTCATGCTTACTCGTGTACATTACTTACTTTCACCCCGCCTGTATTATGTTGCTTTGGTGCCCTCGTTAAATAACTTGCACAATTGTGCACGCTGTGTTTTTATCTCATGTATGTAATGTTTTACCTTCACGGCGGTGTTTGTGCTGTTCTTTTTCTAATTGTGTACTATTGTTTCGCCTGTGTTATCCTGTAAATCATGCCCAGCCAATGTCATGTGACACGATGTGTTTCTCTTTGTCACTTCTGCAATTTTTTTATTCAATAAGCTTTGCTTGCAGCATTTTGTTATTCATCCCCATTGTCATTGCAATGTATATACCATCATGTTTTTAACAGTTTTGTATTATTTCCCAGTGAGATGCCCAATACTGTACGTCTCCCTCTTATGTTTTCTTATGATAAATTAGAATAAAGCGATTTTGAAACCATGTGCCTTCATATCTTTGTTGCATCGCCGAGAGATCCTGATGGAAATGCTCAGTATGTTGTTTGCCTAAGGCACAACAGTTAGCCGGGAAGAAATCCAGATATGAAGGGAAGAAACTAATCCAAGTGACATGTTACAGCACAGTTTCTCGTACGAGGTCATAAGATCCTTCACATTCTCCTTGAAACTGTCGGTTTTACATTTCTCTGAAAAGCAGTCGGAACATGTCGAAAGGCATTCCAAGTTCACTTCTCGTCATCACTAAGGGCCAGATTAAACTGCTGGTCATTTCTATACTAAGCCTTGGAAATTTCTCACACAAGTACCTAAGTACCTGTCCGTTCCTGTCCAATGCCTTCGCGAAATTTTTCATGAGACCCAGTTTAATATGCACCCAGGTAGAGGTGGAAGAAAAACTTTACTTGGATCTATCAGCTGCTCAGAATTTACCTTTTTCATTTCAGTGTGAGTGATTTGCGGAGATCTTATTGCGATAGATACACTTCTCATTAGCGTAAAAAAAAAAATAGAACTTCGTTTAACCCTTTTGCAACCCCAGGAAAACGGCGATTACCTCCAAATCACCGCAAAACAGCCATTCATATTTCTTTCAGTATGCGGAACTGGAAATGTTCTTCACGATTACGTATGTTTTCTTTGGGCAGAAGGCATGGCCAACAAGGATTGAAGGAAAAACATTTTCATTGTGCAGCAACACTTTTAGATTAACCTCAGAAGAGTCTGCAACGTACCAGTGAGGTGACAGAAGACTCAAAACGGCAAAGTTTCAGTCATAAGCTTAACCGCCGTAGTTCAATTGGTAGAATATCTGACTCCGAAGAAGGGAGACGCCATTCTTCCGCATTATGCGAAATGTTCATTGCTGCCATCAACAGTGAGTTCATCTTCTGAACTCCCTGTTGCTGCATATCTTTTTGCGTGGAGCGAAATTCAGTCACTTACAGATTGTGCTCAAGAATATTCCACTGCTCTAACATTGAGAGCAACAGCTCTGCATTATTGTTTGAAATTTTGATATTACTTATGGATCATGAAGTTTATTCTCCGCGGTCTTATGTGGCTCAGTAAAGGTTACGTATAGATAAAATTCTGCATTTCTTGAAGTAGATGCTGCGGTGTTTCTTCGAGTATAACATTCCTCCTCGGAGTCTACGAAAAAGATACGAGGGAATCGAGAGTGGACAGTCTTTCACCATGATACACAGGGAGCAGGGCAGATGGTACATTTGGGTACCCCACTGCCTACCTCTTCTTCTTCGCAATCGCTTTCGGCATAGGGTACACCAAACAGAAGTAACAGTCTGTGGCGTGATTTGTCCCCTTCCTCCATATCACGAGGACGGGAAAAGGCATGGAACGCCTCTTGCAATCTACCCATGCATCGAGCTTTGATGAATACGCCATGCAGAACACGTGTGGAACCCATTTCTTGTTCTGACCGTCTACTTTACAGTCAAAGTGCATGTAACGACCTTCACTCCTTTCCACCTCTTGGTGATTGTACCCTGGTGTGCGAAACTTAAGGACAAGCCAGGTTTTGACTTTTAATGTCGCGCACAGAGGCTTGGATATGTGAGCTTCAAACCATAGGAACTCCATTATTTATCGAAATGATCACGGAAACAACACCGACACAACTACAAATACTAAAGTACATGTATGTAGCGGAAATTTATTCAGAATTGGCCACACAACACTGGGTGCCATGATACAGGTGCATCACTGTCAATTACAGTACGAAGAGAAGAGGAGGTCCTCAGTAGGGTATATGATCACCCCCACCCCCTCCCCTAACGTCGATTCATTATTTGCACCTTCTGTCCGTACCTCGCACTAGGTTTTTGATGAGTTCTTCCGGTAGCATCGCACATTCTTCCGTCAGCACCGTCTTCAGCTGTTGGGCAGTTTTCGCTGTGTGTTGACTTGCCGCAAAGCGTTTCCACAGAGCGTCCCACACATGTTCTATGGGATTTAGTTCGGAAGGAACGTGCTGGCTTATCTATTCTCTGGATGTCTTTACTTTCCAACAGCTCAACAACAGACACCGTACAATGGGGTGTGGCGTTATCGTCCATTAACCCTTTAACGACGATAACGCCCAAAACGCCCGTACATACAAACAACCATAGCCGCCTGAAACACCTGTATAGAGAGTCAGATTTCCTACCCTTACCTGTTCTTTAAATTTGCATGACCTATGCGGGATCAGCAGGAGTTATCGTCAGTGTCCATGGTTGTTACTAAACAAAGAAGTAAAACAAAAGACAGTTTCGGGCGTTATGGTATTTAGAGTGAAACTAGATTTTAAGGTAATGGTCGTTAAAGGGTTAACACGCACTGTGCGTCAATGACACTTCGGAACACACGAACATAGGTAAGGATTACCTCATTACAGTAGCGCGCACTTGTTAGACCTCCATCCGGTGTTTGGAAATCCGTACGTCCATTGATCGGAATTCCTCCCCATACGAGAACACCGCGGCATCCATATCTATTCCTTTCACTGATGTTTACGGGGTGATTCTGAATGCCTCAATTACTCCAATTTAATCGATTTCCACAATCGCTAGAGAGATTAAATCTATTCTCATCAGTATAGAGTACCGCACTACACTGTTCTGCTGTCCAGTCCTTATGTTCTCTGGACAACTGTAACGGTGTCTCCGGTGAGCGGTTTTTAATGGAACACATCGTACTGGTCGTCGGGATAGCATTCCACCTTTGTGTAGTTGCCTGGCCACTGTAAACAGCGATATTGTGAGTCCTGTGCTCATGTTGAGTTGTTTTGCAAGGTTACTTACTGTCTGGTGTCGATCCCTCTTGGCCTGCAGGAGCAGGTTAGAAGTCCTCACTGGGGGTGGTTTTGGGTGGAAGACCATCACCTGTCTTTCGCACAGCTGTGCCTGTAATCCTGAAGGCCGACCACGCACGCCATACGATGCTATAGGCGATACCGGACTCTTGGGCCACACTCACCACAGTTCGTCCCTCCTCGAGTCTCCCAGTTATTCGACCACGAGTAAAATCATCAAGATATTCTCGATGGGCCATTTCGTCATCTCTTGCACACAACCAACACAATCGAACGTTTAAAACACTTATGTACACCGTCCAGTAACTTCCGTTCAAGTGATGCTATAGGACTTGTGAAAACACAAGTTTGTCCGCGACGGGCTTCGAAACCGTGCCCTCTCACTCCGGAGTAAGTCGCTCTCCCAACTGAGCTACGCGGGCAGAATGTATCGCTGCAGATTTGTCGTCTTGATACATGTTTTCACATCTGTAGGACGTCACAGACTGCGTGAGCGCATTTTGTTCTCACATCAGGCAAACCACACACCACGCTTCATTATTACGCATGTGCTCTTATTCCTGTTCCCAGACACGATCCTGAGTTCATTTGTGTTTGGGAGTGCTGCTACTATTTACGGCGTTATTTTACTTTTTCCATTTCGTCCTTAAATTTGGCGCACCAGTGTACTTGCAATCCCGCGAGAGTCATCACATATTATTTTATTTTGGTTCAATCAACCTCAGACAAGATGCAGTCAGTTCTTTATTCTGTTGATGACTGTGAGGAAACTGACCTGGATCGACACTCCGAATCACACACGTAAAAAATATGAGTCCAGACATTTTTTTTGTAAAGATAACAAATAAGTAGTTTAATTAAATTTACTCCGTGGCTTGAGAATTACCGTACTGGTGGTGAATGGGAGAATTCGCAGATTCCCGTATCTGTCCGTCTTACCGACTTGGACACCTCAATGCATTTTAACTCATCCGTTACCGTCGTTCCCGTAATCAGCCTTGCAGCTCGATCTCAGCAAGGAAAACCCCAGGATTTCTCAAGACCTCCCGTTTCCTTCTAACGCTCAATACCGGCTGCAAAAAAAAAAAAAGAAACAAAAAAAAAAACTTGCTCAAACCAAAGAATTTCTACACACCCTTCTCCTCCCATAAAGATTTTTAAAGGCCTGCTTACCACCTGTCTTCAGTAGTTAATCCTCACCCGTTTGGCTACATGTAAATTTCCCTTAAGTGTGCATCTCTCATTCACATATCGATAAACGGATAATATCGTGTTGCTGAAAGCCGCTTACTGTGAAGACTCTGTCAAAATGGCGCCAACAAAGAAATTCCACGTGTGAATATTAATTCATATGTAAAACGATCATTTCTGAACTCCCCAGCAAAAACAGTCTTGCTGGGCCAGCACTGGGCCCTTGCTGGCAGACAGCACTGCCAGCAACGGCCCAGCACTATGTTGCCGCTGCCGAAACGTCAATAAAATGTCCGGGCGGCCAACAGAAAGGCCAGCAGTTGGCACCCCATCAGTTGTCATATGCCACAACAGGGCCATCAGTGGTCCATCACAGGCAGTAACTGCCACAAGTGGTCCTTCAGTGGCCCTGCAAGCACGTGCCAGAAATGATGGCAAGCCTAATGTGGTCCGCTAGTGTGCCGTTAGTGGCAGCCGGCAACCACGTGACGTAACTGGTGGCTTGCCGAATCTTGTCCGCCAATTTCCCAGTAGTAGTCATAATAATAATAATAATAAAAAAAAAGCAAAGATAACCGCAATTTCCCAAAGCTACAATTTTTTCTTTCTACTCTTACGAAGCTTGTGATTTAACGAACTGCACTGGGGAAATTTTCTCCACAGATCGGAAAAACACCAGTTTATATCGGAGTAGATTTGAACCAGGGCCGTTGGGGAGATAACTGAGCTCTCTACCGACCGGCCTAATTTGCCACGCTCGCGCATATGTTTAAAGCTGTCTGCTTGGTATGCAATGTGTAATCGAATGCTTCCCTCTTACATTTTACAAAATTGCGAGGTATTTTTCATAAAAGTCAGTTTCATATAATTGATAAATTAATTTTTTCAACGTACAGATAGCTTTTTTTTTTTTTTTTTTTACCTTAAGGGAACTTCACTCATTTTCAAGGCGTGTACATACTTAGAGTCGCTTTCCAAAGTTGTTTTGTTTTAAAGAGTAAAAGATATGTTATTTTACTTCTCGTTATTTTTAGAAGCGAATTCCTCCCAGTCTTGTGTATTCAACCCATGGATGAGTACACCACATAGAGTTGCTTTTTTTTTTTTTTTTTCAAATAATTAATAAGTTTTGTACGCGTATAATGTTTTTTTTTTCAACAAACGTTGTTTCAATAGTTTTCCAGGATATTTGTTTCAAGCGGTTTCAAATTTTTTCTTGTTATTCATCCACTCCATTCCCTGAATTGTTATTCATGGGAATGTAGTGGGTGAATTTCATGGCTGTAATCTAGTATTTCACGGCTTGATCTGATATCTTCGTCGACGTAAAATTTCATTAGGAAATTAATTCGCCTCTCCACATATGGATTTTTTCTTAACATCCACTAAAATAACACGATGGCGATAGTGTCGTCTTCAACTAACTGGTACCATGAGAGACACAGCAAGTGTTGCAGACACAGCATTGGTTGCCAGCAACTGGCAACTATTGACACTTGCTTGGAGGCCCACAATTCACGGCGATGCTGCAGGGCCATCAATGGCTCGCCAACGGATAGCGCTGCCACCAACGGACCACTACCGGGCCGTGAGTGGCAGATTTCAGCCAGCAGTGACCCATCACTGCCAGCTGGTGGCCAGCAGTTTCCCAGCACTTGTGATTTTGCTGGGTCAGATTAGAGAATCTTGCTGTACAAGTAAGCGTGCTTTATGACTGAGGTAAAATCCCACTTTCTTGAAGCAAACGCGGCTTTTTCGCATATCTGGCAGAAGTTATCTGTATAGATCGCACTCTTAAGAGGAATATTTATCCCGCGTAAAACAAAGGCTTACCGAGAACAATGCACATTGAACAACTAACAGAAAACCACAGTTTGCCTAACCGGACTCCCAGAATTCCAGTGGAACACTACAAACAGGAGAACCTGCAACACAAGTAGCTGATCACGTGATTCTGAAATCGTCGTGACAACGGAATGCGGTGCTGCCACATCTCAGCTCTGTAACCGTTTACGCAAGACTAATATGCTGATTTGAGGATCCCTTCTGTAACTTGAAAACAAGAGCCAGTTTACAATTTTTTACGTTTTGTGTTCAGCCCTTAGAAATTTGTTGAGATTAGGCAGTTTTGTTTTCTAAACATTTCCTACATTGAACAAAGTAATATGTAGATCTAAAAACTGAGATCTGTAAAAAAATTCCTATGTTATCGTTTCGCATTGAATTATAAAACATGGGATGAATTGGATCTCATCACTTCTACGCTTTTAAATGCCCCACATTTCATTTTAATCTTCAATAAACTTAAGAAAAGATATAGCAGGCTCCATGGAGTGGAGAGCTTATAGTCTGAAACATCGTCATTAACAACACTTACACCTTGCTGCCCATTGGCCACCAGCTAATGAAGTTTCTTCCTTTCTTCAAAAGAAATGCCAAAGAATTGCTGAGTGAGATTTTCGGTTATCTATCTGCCGATTTTTCACTATTTCTCCGCCTTCCTGTAGCAACGGATATGCGACCTTTTTTCTTTCCGCTATGACCTGATGAAAGTCCCTAAGGAAAAGTTATGCAGTTCAGCCATTTGAAAAGGATTTAACAAAATGGCGCCAATATGGCTGACACATCCTGGTCTTTATCAGAGTCTGTGGCATTTCTCGCGGAAGAATCCGACCCAACCCGAATCGTGCCTTTAGAGAGGGATGGGGGTGGATGAAGGGATTTCGCACAGACGGAGATATGCTCAGGGGGTTATTGCTACTGCAGCAGGAGGGATGGAATCATTGAGAATGATCCTCCGCCTTATCACTCTTAAGGAGCTGAAAGGAACCAGGGAGGAGGAGGAGGGCATCCGGTAAAGTGGGGAGCTGCGGAATGATGAGATTTGTGATGGAGACCACTTTATCTCAATTATGGAGTTAAGGATTTTGCCCGCTACATCAGAATGCGGCCGCCCACGACCTCTTTCATACAGGTGACATATGTCGAAAGAACTAAGTCAAAATTTAAGTGTATCTTCTATCATTTTTCGGCTAGACTTTCTCTCAGACAACTACAATCCATGTGCATATATATTTAATAAATTCAGTTTAAACGATACAGCGGAAAATAAGATGATAAACCAGCACCGTGTAAATTATGATGCGACAAGAAGAGAAAATCAGTTTAAGGAAAAAATAAACGAAAAAAATAGTTGATTATACAAATGGTGACCCTGCCACTAAGTAGGAATTGTGATGAAAACAGAAGCAAATACATACGTAAATCAAATTAAATCAAATCAAATGCGCCGAGCATACGGCATGCTTTTCTTCATAGATACTCACAGCAGATTAAATTAAATCAAATTACGCCGAATGTACGGCATGCTTTTACTCATAGATACTCACAGCAGAAAAGAAGTTTTAATTATGTAGCTTTTCTAAATGTAGAGGTAGCTGTTTTCAAAACGCACGTTCAAAAAAATTTATGTGCTACGTTGGATTAGCCATTTTTTGCTTTCTAGGTGGTAAATTATTTGGTCTGAGTCATCAGCGTAGATCCGTAGTATCTATACATAGTATAAAATAAAGTCCCCGGTAGACGTCTGTCTGTTTGCTCGGGCTAATCTCGAGAATCGCTGGACGGAATTTGATGCGGTTTTCGCCATTCCATAGAGAAGTTGTCGAGGAAGGTTTAGGTGTATGAAACATTAATCTATGAAAAAAGGGAGCCAGGCAGTAACGATTTTAGTGACAAGTCAAAGAAAAAATCGCCGTTCGCATTTTTTCGTGGCTTTCACTGCCTAAACAACGACGCGCGGCGACCGGTTCACGAAACTTTTTTGCTCATTAGGAAAAAGACGCGAGGCGCTTGCGCGGTGGCAGGTCTGACAGCATATAAAGCCACAGACTAAATGCGTAGTTACATCGGACCCTGAAAGAATTGGTTTATCGGCACTCGCACAGATTAAATGCGTAGTTACATCGGACGCTAAAAGAATTGGTTTATCGGCGCGCGCACAGACTAAATGCGTAGTTACATCGGACGCTGAATGAATTGGTTTATCGGCGCTCGCACAGACTAAATGCGTAGTTGTTTTCGTCCACACGTATGCATCTCTTTGAGTAGCTCTTTAATTAAAATTTAAATATTGTATGAACATTATGCCGAGACGAAAATGGAATATAGGTCGTAGTACATCGGACGCTAAAAGAATTTGTTTGTCCGTCATAATGAAACTTTCCAAGAAACAGAATCTCGATTGGCAAATGACAGACAAAGAGAAAGACAGTCGCCTGTTGAACGTAATACTCGTCTCTCTTTAGATTCTCATTAAATTCTTAAATGCTACCGTACGAAGCCGGGTCGGGTCGCTAGTACAAAGATAAAGCTTCGTCTGGGCGCTCTGCGTAGGGTTACAAAAAATACGCAACAGTGTTATAAACAATGTGAAGTTTAATTGATTTGTTATGCAAAGACACAAAGCACACAAAAGGGAAACAAATTACACATACTTTTCTCTTTACAACAAGTGTTGGAAATGGTCTCCTCTCGCCTAGATGCAGGTTTGTAAACTTTTCATGACATCTGCAGCCACCTTACGCAATGTTTGTTAAGTTATGTTTGCAATCCCTCTACGGATTTATGATGTCAGAAGCTGACTTAAAAATACACATAGCACCGTGGATTGTTGGCCACCGTGGTGTAAAGTTAACGCGCTCGGCTAGTTATATCGAGAGTTCCGTGGTTCAATTCCACGGCGGCGGCTGAAAAAATTTTTTCGGTTGCTATGTGTTTCTGGAACGTGGAAAGAGCGATGTATTCATTTATTTATTTAATCCCTCTTTCACTGTTTGCCTTGTGACGTACTACAGAGGTAAAGCACGTGTGAAAACAACAAATCTTCAGCGATACATTCTGTCCGTTTAGCTTAGTTGGGAGAGCAACTTACTCCGTAGTGAGGGGTTCGATCTCCGTCACGGACAAATTTGTGTTTTCACAGCCTTCTTCGAGTGTATGAGGATTCTTGTAAATCTCCACAAAGGAAAAACAAGAAAGATGACACCAAATTTTCGGGTGTAATGAACACGTCTTTTGAATCCGTTCTTACGCGAATTAAATTTATCAAAGCTATTCAAAGTCAATGGAACCGGTATGGAAAACTGTAGTATCTGACAAAAAATAATTTTTTTCAATCGAGTTTTCAGGATCTCAGATTTTGCTGCAAATACATCAGGAGCAGAAATTAACACTTACGCTCCCTGATGGCCAAACCATTCTTTACCAAATATTAGAAATTATATGAAAAACATTTCCCATCAGGAGCTGTATGCGAGACCGGAAGAATTTTTCAAATCGGAGTTCTAGAAGCAGACATATCGGGGGAAACGCACTTTACCTTTACGCTCTCTAGCGGAAAGTCTATGAATTACATGAAATTTTCGAAATTATATGTAAAACATATCGCACTGGAAACTATCCAATAAAGAGGGAAATTTTTAAATCGGACCATTAGAAGCAGAGATGTTAACAAAAATAAAATATACATCTACGCCCCTTGGCGAATAAACCATGCAGTATTTTAAGAAGGAAATATTCCGAAAATGTTTATCAACGTAAGTGGCATCGATCCACGGAAGAATTTTTTCAATCGAGATTTTAGAAGCTCAGATTTTGCTGCAAATACATCACAAGCAGAAATTGACCCTTACTCCCACTGGTGGCCAAACTATTTTTTACCAGAAATTAGAAATTACATGCAAAAGATTTCTCATCAGGAGCTGTATCCGCTGCTGAAAGAATTTTTTCAAATCGGAGTTTCAGAAGCAGAGGTATTGGGGGAAACACAATTTACTTTTACGCCCCCTAGCGGAAAACCTATGCTTAACTTGAAAAAGTGACTATACCTAAAATAGTTTTCGATGTAAAAGAATTGAAAGGTAAAAAATTTTCCAAGCGGATCTTTAGAAGAAAATATGTGGAATAAAATGTATTTTGAATTCGACATCATCTGCATTTACGCCCTCTAGCAGCAAAATTGTGCATCGTAATAATAAAAAAAAAACTAAATAAAGGATCGTCATTCGCCCATTTCAAGCTTCCCAATGCAATAAGATTTTTTAAAATCGGACTAATACTTGCAGAGATATGGTGTTCACTGGCGGACGGACGGACAATGCGGTAACATAAGCACGATCTTTTTTACAAAAAACACACTAAAAATCTGGAGGAATAACTTCTGGAGATGGTGGGAGCCACAAGTTTTTAGAGATCAAGAGACGTCCGAAAAATTCTTGTTTCATTTCATTTGCTGTATGACAGGTCGCGCTATCCTGTTGAAACCAACATTCCCGTTCATTCACATTCAACGACACAAATTTTGTCCTCCACACTCTCAGTCTCACGAATTTCGCTGTTAAACGCGATATATTGTTAACTTGTTGGGGACTGAAGACCGAGGAAACCGCAGCTGAAACTTGTCTTTCATACGTTTATAAAATTTATACTCTAAGTAGGACTCCACAATAATCTTACGTGGAAAACGACATATCCGACACAACACAACGGAATGAAGCCAGAACGAGACAAGTACGTGTAAAGGTCGTTCAACTGCTTACCTCGGGTAACCTTGGGTGCCGTGCTGCCCACTGGCGTAGGGGGACCAAAAATTTATCCTGGGATAAATATCTTAAAAATTTCTCTCAACCTTCTCCTGCAGAGTGTGAAACATAATTTTAATCGATTGTGAGGTTTCCAAACGCCATCTGCTGAAATCACACTTAACCACATAGTAGAAATTTTGTTTATATATGTATATTCAGTGCTGTATAACATAAAAAAAGTAGAAACAAAAAGTAGTAAAAAATAGAAACAAAATACTAGTAAACAATAGAAACAAAACACTAGTAAACAGTAGAAACAAAACAGTAGTAAATAGTAAAAACAAAACAGTAACGAAAAGCAGAAATAAAACAGTAGTAAACAGTAGAAACAAAAGCGTAGTAAACAGTGTGAACAAAACAGTAGTAAACAGCGGGAACAAAACAGTGGTAAACAGTGGAAACAGAACAGTAGGAAATAGTAGAAACAAAACAGTAGTAAACAGTAGAAACAAAATGGTAGTAAACCAATTTCAACATATAGCCGTAGTTGCACGATCTACTGGGTGATCAGAATCGACCGCACAATAAACCTACCGGACGATTCCTCATGGAGAAAGAAGCCGAAACCCGTTGTCCGTTTTCCGATCGCACACAGTATTTGTCATTTTCTTGTAGGACTTCCGTCCACAGTGAGTAGAGTTTAGGTCCCAGCCACCTACAGCGAGATCGCCTTTTGGGCAGGACACAGAAACGGAAGGAATGAGAGCAAGTCTAGCGACTTTGACAGAACAGTTTGTAGTGAGATTAGAGTACAGTAGATGGCGCCACCGTACAAGTACGATGTTGCATAGGAAAGGATACCCATTTAACCAGTGGGTCCACCCTGCGGGCCGTCACTTAACGTGCTCGTCAGATGCACGGCGGATATTCAGCGATTGTTACTGAAAGATCAGCCCAGGCTCGAACCTGAGGACCTTGCAATGATAGTCTGACTCGCTAACCACTAAGCCATCCACGGCTCCGTTGTCCGATAGGATGTCGCATTCCGGAGATATACACGCCGAAAGTTCGTGACGTCACATCCGGTAAGAATGCAGACATTAGAAATAACTTACCCAATCACTTTGACAGAAAACATGTAATTTATTGATGTGTACCACTACAACACAAATGATAAAACACATGGATTCGCGTCAGATTACAACATGGGTTCAAAATGACCGCCTTGTAGTGCGGAACAGTCCGCAGCCCGCCGACGAATAGGCATCTGCACGCGTTGCAGCATAGCAGGGGTTACAGTTGTGAGGGCCGAGTGTAAGGTGGCCACTAGGTCGTGCAGGCTGTTGACAGGCCGTCGATATACCAGTTCCTTTAGATGACCCCAGAGGAAGAAGTCCAATGGGTTAAGATCCTGCGATCTAGCAGGCCATGCGACAGGACAATCACGGCCAAGCCATCGACCGGGATATTCCGTATCCCGCCACAGGCGAACATTTGCAGCGTAGTGCGCCGGTGCTCCAACATGCTGGAACCATAGATTGCCGAGAACAGCCAATGGTATGTTTTCCAGTAAGTCCGGCAGAACATCACGTAGGAACACCATGTAGTTGGCAGCTGTGACTCGTTCGGGAAGAAGATATGGCCCCACTAGGATATCGCCCACAATACCACACCAGATATTAACACCCCATCGAACTTGGTGAGCGTGTTCACGTGTTGCGTGCGGATTGTCCAATGCCCAAACATGACTAATATGGGTGTTGCAGATAGATACCCTGCCGTGTAAACCTTGCTTCATTAGTCAACAAGATCCGGCGGATGAAACTATTATCGGCAGCATGTTGCTGTAGCAGCCACTCACAGCATGCCTATCTTCGAGGATAATCCGTTATAATAGGCCTTGCACTCGTGTGATGTGATATGGATGCAGGTCTTAGTCGTGTAGAACGGCAAGTACGGTACTTTGGTGCACACCGAACCGTCGCGCAATCGCACGGCTGCTGGTCGTTGCCTTCTCCTCTATGATATTTAGTATGGTGTACTCGAGGGATTGTGTTATCGCTTCACAGAGGGTCTAGCGCCACTGTCTACACTTGGACGTAGTGCGACATTGCCTGTGTCGCGCATTCGAGCGTCAAGATGCCGTATGACCTGGGCATCTGGGTGCCGTCGTGCTGGGTAATGCTCGCTGTAGGCCCTTGCTGCAGGCAATGCTGAAACATGGCATTCCCCCAATAGGAGATACATGTCACAATACTCTCTCAAACTGTACGACATATCGCTACCCACATTGCTGTCAAATGTACCAACGCAGTATAAGCTTACCTGCTACCGTCGATAACCCTTTTCTTCCTTATCTCTCGTATCGCGCAGGCGCACAACTGATGATGATTTCACGCCACCACGTCGTTCGAATTTACATACCCACCCCGTACCACATTTTTACATGTTGATCGCCTTTTTTTTTTTTTTTAATTGGAAGTTTAACGACCACCGTGAGCAACTCAGTGGGCTATAAGTAGTTGTCCGTCCTGCATTTAGAACCACTGGTTCCAGGGAAGGGAGAGAGCCAGTTCCCTACGACAAACACAACATCGATGCGCTTGATTCGAGCAAGGACCCCTTTCGGACAAACGAATAGAAGCCATCGACTTAGACCACTGCGCCACCGGGGTGGCTTGATTGTCTTGTGATACGTGCGTCTGTATAACTATCCAAGTCGCTCTTCAAAGAGCATGTGCGTTACCGGATATGACGTCACAAAACTTTCGGCGCATATATCTCCGGAATGCGACGTCCAATCGGACAACGGACAACGGTTTTCGGCTTCTCTCTCCACGATGAATGGTCCGGTAGGTTTATTGTGCGGTCGATTCTGATCACCCTGTATAATGTCAATGATTAGCCCTAAAAATCGATGATATATTAAAACTTTAGTGCCGCCCCGGTGGCGCGGTGATCTAAGCGATGGCCTCTGATCATTCGTCCGAACGGGGTCCGGGTTCGAATCCCGGTGAGGCATGGATGTTGTGTTTGTCTTACGGCACTGGCTCTCTCCCTTCCCTGGAACCAGTGACCCTAAATTAGGGACGGGCGACTGCTTATAGCCCATTGAGTTGCTCACGGTGGTCGTTAAACCTCCAATAAAAAAAAAAAAACTTTAGTCCACCGGATTGTTAGTTAAAAATTTCACATTTACACTGTGACGTGCCTGCCGCGCAGGACGCACGTGAGATAAAGGCAGATAGCAGCCAGAACATACGTCCGCATAGCTCAGTTGATAGAGCGACTTATTCCGGAATAAGAGGACTCGGGTTCGATGCCCGGCGTGGACTAAAATGACGGAGGTATTTACTTCGTTATAACACTTAAAATTAAAAAACTAGTACATAAGAACTTTCGGCACCTACTATGAGGCCATCATCAGACAAATCTTATGTACTAGTTTTTAAATTTTAAGTGTAAATGTGAATTATTAACTAAGAATCTGGCGGATGAAAGTTTTTAATATATCATCGATTTTTAGGGCTAATCATTCACATTATAGGTCGTGCAACTACGGCTATATGTTGAAATTGATATTTCTCGCACGACTTATTGTTCTAAGCTAACGGTAGTAAACAGTTGAAACAAAACAGTAGTAAATAAACAAAGGCATCGCTCTTTTCACGTTTAGCAACGCACAGCAACCGAAAAATTGTTATTCGACCGCCGCCGGGGAATCGAATACCGGACCCCGGCATGAATAACAATTTTTCGGTTGCTGTGTGTTGCTAAACATTGAAAGAGCGATGTCTTTGTTTATTCACTGACGCCACGTATATGGAGAATTTTAACTTTGGATCTCACCCTTTGGATTTAACTGTTGTAATTAATATATAGCCAGTGCCGTTAAAGCCCACCAGATGGAGACGTCTCAGTAGCTGAGCCCGCCTTATGGATTTACAATGTCACATGTTGACAGAAAAATGCACATAGCTCTGTGGATTGTTGGCCACCGTGGTGTAAGGCTAACGCGCTCGGCTAGATATCGAGAGATCCGGGATTCGATTCCCCGGCGGCGGCCGAATAACAATTTTTCGGTTGCTGTGCGTTGCTAAAAGTGGAAAGAGCGATGTCTTTGTTTATTCACTGACGCCTCGTATCTGGAGGATTTTCACAGTAGTAAATAGTAGAAACAAAACAGTAGTAAACAGTAGAAACAAAACAGTAGTGAACAGTAGAAACAAAACAGTAGTAAACAGTAGAAACGAAGCAGTAGTAAATAGGAGAAACAAAACAGTAGTAAATAGTAGAAATGAAACAGTAGTATACAGTAGAAACAGAACAGTAGTAAATAGGAGAAACAGAACAATAATAAACAGTGGAAACAAAACAGTAGAAGAAAAACAGTAGTAAACAAAGTAGTAAGCAGTAGAAACAAAACATAGTGTGTTTGTTTCTACTGCTTGTTCTAGACAGATTCTTATGTTTTTTGCACCTGCAACGTTCTTTACTATTTAAAACATTTATGTATAGCTTATTGAACACTATATACAATCAGTTCTTCTTAAGTGCTTCACTTAAAGTGCAACAGGTGTCACACAAATGAAGTCCAAAGAAATAGTTACTTACAGTTCTTTTCCTTTATTCTGTCAACACCTCATAAATACCGTTCATGCAGAACGTTAATATTCCAACAACTTGAACTCATTAAAATGGTAGTAATACATCCAAACTAATTATCAAACGTTATTAAGCAGAAAACTAACTCCGAACGCTGAATATATAATGCAACTCAACACGCAGCCTTCAAGTAATTCAAACTTCAGGGTAACGCAGCTTCCGCAATTATAACATCACACCACCATACCACACTTTGGGATGCTGCTTCAACATTATATCGCTAGTTCTTATCTAACTCATGCATACGTCACGCTCTCTGACCTCAAAAGTGTTGCCAACCTCATTCCGCGAAAGAGGGACATAGAAGATATAACGTTAAGGTTGAAAACGCTAAAAGAGAATAAACTCAAATTTACAGAGACAGCAACTAAAAATGAAAGTTAATTAAGTGTATACGTCACACACCAAGCATATATTTGGTCGATGTGATATTTTTTTTTTCATCCTTTAATAAACTAAAATAGTGTTCCAATAAAAAGTCCCTTTATTCATTTTACTTACACGAGCGAACTTTACAGCTTAACTCCACAAATGAAAAATCAGACACTCACTCTCCGACGACGTGAAAGCAAAATTGCTGCTGTTAAACAGAAAGGCAACCAGCCCCGAATGACAGTTATGTGACAAGGCATGTGAACGTGTATCTAGATGACGCAGGATTCTTTCAACAAGACAAGGCAACGCCTGCACTGTGTGTACTCCCCTTACCGACAAATTACCATAGAACGTGATAAAGTGGAACGCAGAATTCGCCGGTCTACGCCAATGCGTATGCTCCAAGTCAACTTATGAGTGTACTATTGTGGAAGGTAGGGCAGCCTGCTGAAAGTATTCCCGGGGGACGGAATAACGGTATCAATCTGCGTCACATTCCACTGCTGTCGTGTCTTTGATGTCAAGCGTTATTTCCGCATTGCATCCTCAACACTATTTACGTCCGTACTTCGAATAAATGCTTCCCCTACGGCTGCTTAAGCACACACCCCTCGCACTTGTCCGACTGTCAATTTGTTGTCCCTGTGTTGCGAATGTTGGTAAGTCTTATACCCTTCTATCCTGTCCCCTTCCTCTCAAAGTTACATTTTCCAGCTGGACAGTCAGCTGCCTCAAGTTTGAGGTTCTTGACTGAGTAATTTCTCATGTCAAATCTATTTCCAAAACGCTCTGCCATTTTGAAAAATATATTTTAAATAGCAATTTTGCCTGATAAACTACTAAGTACACTCTTAAGTTCACTTGGAATTCCGATATGTCATTCAGTCTGCCTGGTGCAACATAACTGAGAACACCTTCTGCGGTCTAATGGAGTCGATGCTATGCAAAGGAAGAAAAGCTTCCCAACGCACTATCTGGCAGATGGTCATAATGTTATGTCTCATGCGAGTGCATGTCCTTCAGTTTCTACACTGGGTTTCAAAAATTATTGGCACTCCCCAGAAATACAGACAAAGGTTACCTTCTTATTGATGCTTAGGTCCACATTTGACTCCTCGAGAAACCCTCCTCAAACTGACAGTTTTCACTGAAAATTTGGATTTGTTCTTCAAGCGGGACACTTTTGATTGTATAAGGGATGTTGACTTCCACAGTCCTGCCACACCCGCTAGTGAAATTCATTTTTCGAGTGCTCAATCGAGTTAAGACTGAGCATCCGAACTTTTAGACCATTGTAGACAAGTTGTTTTTCTTCAAACCAAGTTATACCAAGCTTCGCTCTGTGACAGGATGTGTTATCCTTTTTGAATAGACATAGAACGCCAGTGAAGTAAGGGATAAGTTATTCAGGATGTACAGCCACGCCTCTCCTCTCGTTGTCAGTTGTACCAACGATTTTTATCTGTGGCACAACTTTATGAAAGAAACAAGAGCACCTCAGCATCACACTCTCGCCAACATACTTTTCACTTTGAGTAATTCAGTCCTGCCTGATTAGCGAGACTCATGAAATGGGCCAAAGATCATCGAAATTGGACCGTGGATGATTGGGAGAAAGTGGCCTGGTCTGACGAATCAAGATTTCTGGTGAATCACGTAGGTGGCCGAGCGCGGATAGGCCGATTACTAACGTAGGCAATGGCACCTGGATGCACTTTTGGGCGGAAACAGGTCGACGACGGCGGTGTTATGCTGTGGGCGATGTTTTCTTGGGACACTTTAGGCCCCATTATCCCAAAAGCACAATCCCTGACAGCTGTCAGTTATCTGAACATCGTTGCGAACCAAGTTCCCCCTTTCATGGCGACTGTTCTCTGCTGGTGATGGCAGTTACCAACAAGATAATGCGCCACGTCACTTTGCCAGAAACGTCAAGGAGTGATTCGAAGACCATGCTGGTGACTTTCTGTTAATGCCCTGGCCACCAAATTTACCTGACATGAACCCAATCGAACATTTGTGGTTCGACATGGAAAAGCGGTTTCGCGTTAAATTACCACCACCCCGAAAAGTACTGGAACTGGAGGACCTGCTGTTGACATTATGGTACCAGATACCCCAGGACACTTATCACCACATCATCGAATCGATGCCTCGCCGAGTGACTGGTGTTTTGCGTGTTAAAGGGGGTCCTACAGCTTATTAGGTGGTCATGATGTAATCTCTCATTGGTGTATACACAGCGTATAATCGCGTGATATGTATAAAAGGGATGGAAACACGCCATAAGTCAGCGTATAATCGCATGATAAATAACACATATTACTGCTCGTGATGTCTTCCACGATACTTTCAAAAAATATTTTTGTTTCTTATGCTTTCTAATTTTTAGCATTTTATTTCTCACTACTACTTTAAAAAAGCCTCCCACAGCAGAACGGAAGCTTAGCAACTTGTATATGCTGATTTACTAAGCCAGTGAATAAATGAATTACGCTATGAGCTTTTGGAACTTGCATAATTGTTGTACTCTTAACTAATATCTAATACAATATTCGTAAAGAGTTGGTAGTCCAACGGGGAAGGTATTTTTATTTGTATGGATGCATCGCTGGTACTGAGAGCGGCACAGCTATGTTGATGACACCGCTTTAATTATTTTTGAATGCATCTCGCTCCAAGGTTACTCATATAATAAATCCTGTGAAGAACCTGTAAACATGTTGGTTAGTGTTACGAGATAAAACTGAAATGTAATTGAAGCGATTTTGAGAAAAATCATTGGAACACACAAAATGCGACTAATAATGCTTTCGGTTCAATTTCCTTTTTATTTACAGATACTAGAGGCTGCGCCTCTAGGCTCGCTATGCTCGTTTCCAGAGTAGCGCTCGGACCCTGCAGCTCGATCTCCGAGTATATCACATGAAATAAAAACTGGAAAATTCATATAAATTTCAATTTTTATTGCATGTCTAAGCAAATAAGGCTTGTTATTCCGAAGTTTCAGAGTTTTTTTACTGTTGTTAATTTTTGGAAGGTCGGACTTTTGTCGTTTGAACTTATAGCACTTACTAAATTTACCACTAAGGAAAACAAAAGCGGTCCAAAAAGCATTTCCGTAAACCGTTAAGGTGGACGACAAGTAATTTTTCTTCCAATACTTCCAATGGAAAAACGTGTGAACACATTTCTTTCACAATTAGTGTGTTCCCGAGGATGAAAATTTGAACATCGATTAAAATAACTTCTTATTATAACTTGGAATACTTAATATTTTCTAAAACATAACCATAATTATATTAAAAATCAATAACTTCTCCTTTGGTGGTGTTGGAACCAGAAAAAAGGTGGCGCAACCTGTACTTTGATGACGTCAGTAGACAAACAAATGTTGAATTGCATAATTATGGTTATGCTTTAGAAAATATTAAGTATTCCAAGTTATAAAATGAAGCTATATTTTAATCGATGTTCAAATTTTCATCCTTGGGAACGCATTAATTGGGAAGAAAATGTGTACAGAAGTTTTTCCATTAGAAGTAGAGGAAGCAAAATTACTTGACGTACTAAGTAATACTTAGTACTTAGTATTACTTAGTACTAAGTATTTTTCTAAACAACTGAGATAGCTTTACCAACAAAGCATATGCATGACAAATTCTCTGCGTCACCATAGCAGCAGGTCACGGGTCCAGAACGTTCCTTTGTGGTTATCGTGAAGACATTTTCTTTCGTTTGCGTCTTTAAAAAATGCTTAAAAATGACTTTTTCTTAACTTTTTTTTTTTTTGTAAAAAAGGGACGATAGTTGTAAGTTTATGCTGTAAAAATTGCAAAGCGTTATGATGTATATTTTGCCATATATCCGTTTTTTTTTAATGGATCCCATCGCGAAATAAAGAATTTTGTGAAATTTAGAAATTTAATTTCTCGTAAATTAAATCGAGATTCAAAAAAAGGGCGACGAGGTGAACAAATTCAGTCATGACACTACATGCCTACAAAGTTTCGTGGTTCTGTTGCTGTTAGTGTGTCCGGAACGCGACCTGATAGCACTTTTTGCTTACCTTAACTTTATACAATAACTCTCGAAGTATCGCCAGAATCAAAAAACGGTTTATTTCAGCGTGTTCTCCAAATAATTCTCTACAAACAACGTAAATTTCGTATTTTTGTGTTCAATACGTTTTGCGCTGTGAGCTAGGAAAGCAATGTCGCAAAATTTCTAAAACAGGGGCATCAGCAGCAGCAGCAGCGACGGCAATTACTTTTTTTATAATAGAGAGAAATCTCTGCAACAACCTTCCAGAGCTTATTTGCTAAAAATTCCGTTTGCGATTTAAATGAAGTTAAAATCAAAAGTAAAAACACCTCGCAGATGGTTCAGCAGTACTTTTCTGTGCAACGCACACGGTATCTCACTTTGGTTGAAAAGGTAATGATATAATGTAAAACTGTTATGATTTAGTGTAATGTACTACGGAAAAACGGTCTTGCGAAGACGATAGACAAGTACTAATAGTAGAGATTTTTGGCAAATATTTGTCGTTCCATTTCATTTTACCTCACAATGGGTGCACGCTTAGTAAACAAACTCCGTACGATTATTCTAGAACAGGGGTGAAGCCACCTTTTTGAGGGCGTGTGCCAAAAATCTTCTAAAAAAACTCTCGCGTGCCCATGATAATTCTGAGCAGCAGATTATCATTTGTTTTTTATCCGCTGTTCACTCACAAACAACCAGAAGCTGCGCGAAGACAATACCAACTGTTTAATTATGTTATCATCTAAATACTGATGTGTACACGGATCCTGCGAGGATTTCAAATCCTGTCTTACGAGTCACGTGTTCTCGCAATCTCCCAGCTAGCGCCAAGCCAGCATGGGATGTGTTCTGTAAACATGTCCCACTGCTCTTGTCGGCGCTTAAAAAAAGCGGAGGTAAAGCAGCCAGTCCCACTTCCTCCTGGTCCGGAGAGACATGTGATCTGGTGTGCTACCGTAGTAGTTCAACCTTCTGCTTTTCGCTTGTTCATTAATGTCCCTTCGAGTTACGGCCAGGAAGATTTCTTTCGCGTTCTTTCTTAGACGAACCCAACGAAATGTCATCTTCTCGCTCTCCCGCTGCTGGTCCTCTTAGGGGGCACTCTCCTCCGAAGACGAATTAAGTTAAAGCAAATACCTTTCCTTGAAGTTCTCTAAGCTTCCTCAACACTAAAAACTAGAAAATATCCCTTAGTAACATCTGTTTCACTTGGCAGTATTAACAATAATTATTTATTTATTATGGGGGCTGTTTGAAGAATCAAGTGGTCAAATGACAACACTGCATACTGCGTGCCAACAAAACTTTTGTCACGTGTCATAGGTTTTCCATCCCTGTTCTTGAGGCTTGCCCGTGTCAGTACAAATGGAAATGAACCAATAGCATTATTCACTCTAATAAAAATCAAATAATGCTATATTCAAATACCCTAAATCAAGAAAAAAATATGTCCGCAGTAACATTCAGTACGCTTTTTAAAGTCTTGTGCCTAAGATATTTCTGTCTTCTTCCGTGGGGGTAAGAAATGTTTGTGCATAATGATCGAAATTTTTTCTTCGTTTTAGAAAACCACCTAGGTTAAAAACACTTTGCTTACATTCGTTTGGACGGCTGTTTTCATTTCATTAACAGCTCTTTGTTTCCACATCCGTGGGAGAAATATCAGCGCGCATTGTTTTTCTTTGGAGTCCGTCGCATTAGCAGCAGCGCATGTTTCAGATTCTAAGCTATGTGTAACAAGCAAGAGCTTTGATGTTTGCTTCCTCTGAAGGCGAACACTTCTTTGGCCATGTTAGCGTCACGTCTTTCCCTCAATCACCTTCTTCCCATAATCCCTGCTGTATCCTCTTCCCCTGTCACGTGCCACATCCAGCATCCAACTTTCGTGGGGAGTGTGTCCTTTTGTCTCTGAAGATATTACGCACTTCAATTTATTCGAGCTACTAGTTTGTATCTACACTGCCCTCATAACAGCTGCTATCTGCCTGAGAATCAGGTGGGGTTTGCTCTCCACAACCAGTCAAAATGTCAATTTTTATAGGGATACGGGAGAGAAGCAGTTTCGGGGAAAATCTGCGTCGGAAGCAGCTAGACGCCAGAAAAATCATCTTATGAGCAGATCTTCTAGGGGTTTGCGTCTCAAAATACGTCTAATGTTGCTGTTTCGACGCAAAAACTTCTGTAATTTCCTGATTTTCGTGTCCAGTGAGAGTTCGTAATGAACGGTTCACACTCAGAATAGGCAAACGACGAATTTTTCAGTAAATGCTATTAAACGACCTCCAAAAGTAGATTACTCTGTTTCAAACTTCGTGAGCACGGTGTTTGTTACTAACGTCATAATATTTAGGTGAGATTTGTCATTTAGTTTCATTATTATTGGTACACTTCTTACTTGCTATCAGTTTTTATCCGTTTGTCTCATCATAACTCATTAGGACATGCGCCGATTTTCATCTCCAAATTAATTCTATACATGGAAAGCGCATTTTTAAGCACAAATATATATATTTTTTTAATTGGAGGTTTAACGACCACCGTGAGCAACTCAACGGGCTATAAACAGTCGTCCGTCCCTAATTTAAGGCCACTGACTCCACGGAAAGGAGAGATCCAATTCCGTAAGACAAACACAACATCCCTGTCTTTCTGGGATTCGAATCCGGACCCTTCTCAGACGAATGGTCAGAAGCCAGCGCTTAGACCACTGCGCCACCAGGGCTGCCAAATAAAACTTCAGAAGGTATTTGATCATGGTAGGATACAAAATAAGTCATTTATCTAAACCATATATGTCTGTTCGGTTTCAGTAATTCATGTGTGATGTATTCTTACATTCTATTATTCGTTTGTTCGCATTTTCACTTTTCAAGAGCAAGAAAAGAACCTATCCTCCAATATTTCCTTTATGACCATCAGATGGAAAACTGCTAGTCGAATTTAGGAAAGACTATATTGAAAAAAAGATGAAAATTTCTTGCACTGCAACACTTTCACGGCGTTTTAGATAACTTACTAGTGTCTTTTTGTACATTTGAAAAATTTTCCATTTTCAGTCCGTTATGAAATGAGTTTTACAATCTGTCATTTAATTACACCGTTTCCCTCAAAATCATAAACGACTTGCGTTGGTGATATAAATCTAAATTCAATTAAAACGGTCTATTATTTAATAGGTCTAATGTGGCGTATTATAAATTCATGGAGCTGCAAAGTTTCTGTCAAATCCGATTCAGCTTCTGTAAGAAATTTAGCTTGGATCACAAAGACGGTAAATGTCCTCGAGGTTTCTAAAAACTGATTGCCATTAGAATACCATAAAAACCTATTGTAATTACACTAGTCACAAAAAGTTAGGGATATTGTTTGAAATGAAGGATAATGTATCTGACTCAAGTAACACGCATTGAAAAAACATCAGTGAGGCTACGTATCACAAACTTCCAGCCAAGGGAACATATATGTGTTGGAACCTTCTCTCCTTCCCTCCGAGCTGTGATGAGGAGTGCTTGTGAAAACTTTCCTGATGATCGGGGGTGTTTGCTATTAATTGTTTTTTTCCTTCGTGGTAGGATAATCAAGTTCTTTATCAGCCCTAATCCCTTTAAACCAGCCTAAACCAAAAGAGTTAACATTTAGGCTAAAAAATTAAAGAAATTCGATAATATCACACTATTTATCTTTTTCTTATTAAATAGTGTTAAAAGTAATTTATATTGTATTGCAACAACGTTTTATTATTACTTTCTCCTCCCCTGGTTTAATACAGATGATTATCAAGTGTTCTCACCTTTTCTATTCCTTAAATCGACATAGAACTAACTTTTGAAAAAGCATTAAAAAGTTTCATTGACACTTTTAATCAAAAACCTGTGGTTCCTACTTTTCCATTTTCCAACCGGATCTTTTGCATTTAATTCTTATGCTTCTATTTCTGATAACTACAATGCAGGTATAAAAAAGATCTGACGCATCTTTTTGACAGAATAAAAAAAATGCAGACCTTCTCAATTTTCCGATGAAAATAATAAGAAAACATGTTTTCAAAAAACTCTTCACATTTTCGCTTTCCTGCACTGGCTGATGAAATTCTTACTGTCCAAGAATTGTACGCAACAGCAAAACTGCTCCAAGAAAGGTCATCCACCTTTTTTAGGGGAGGTATTTGCACAAACTGCACCTCATTTTAACGAATTTTCTAATGTGGAGGACTTTTCCGGTTGCCAATGTCTTCCAGCAGGAGCGAATATAGAATTTTTTTTCTGTGGGAGAGGAGGGCGACCGACAATGCAAGTTTTAGAAATCTATCAGGACGAAGTAAAAGTTAATGATAAATAGAAGAAAAAAATTAAAGCATTATTTCTATTGTGATTTGACGCATTTTTATTAAATTAAAGCATTTTTTAATGTAAGTCGCATTTTAATAAACAAATAAAACACTTTCGGGGAACCAAGGCCCCCTTGTCCCTCCCCCTAAATACGCCCGTGCCTTCAAGTATTTTGTTTTTGCTTGATACCATGTTCGTTTCCTACTAATTTGCTCATAACGTAAAAACAAGATGATTTTCCAAAGCTGAAGCAATAGAAAAAACACGTTTTGTAAATGAAACGCATTAAAATTTTATGACAAATACGCAACGTACTGATAAATTTAGAGAAATTCCATTTTCAGCGTCGTTAGCGCTAAGTTTGCAAAGTAACTTGCAAATAAAACACTTCTAAAGTAATCAGTTTTGCCTACCGTATTACATTGAAAAAAAAAAAAACGTTTGCTGTAATGAAATACTCTTTTCTTATAGCGTAAAGCTAAAATTTACTAACTTTCCATTTTGAGAAGTCCTAGCAGGAAATTTATGAACTAGTAGTGAAATTTTAAATAGGCAGAATTTAATGAATGTTAATGTCCTACCATTCGCAAAAATAATGTTTCACAGAACGAACTAATTGGAAAATTTAAATATTTGAGAAGGAACAGTTAAACCTAATCTGAGAGGCACAAGAATATTTTTTCCCTCTAAGTTGAACAGTTTCTTCACAATAGGACTTTAATTTGAATTTTCGACTTTGACATCCCTTAGCAATAAATTCATGAAATATATGGAATGTTTAAAGAGCCAAATTTAATATCTTTTGACTTATTAACCGCAAAAATAATTTTTGAAATATCTATAAAAACAGGAAGTTCGATGTGCACAGACAGACAAAATGTTTACCCTAGCACTGTTTCTTACAGAACGTTCTAATAACAGGAAGATAGAATGACATTTTAAAAAGCGTAAAAACCTTTTGCTTGGCTTCACCTCTTTTCTTGTTCTTTTTTTCTTTTTTTTTTTTTTTATTAATCTGACAGATGAGAATATTTGAGGCGATAAGAAGGGGTAGGGGGCACTGAATCTTTTAGCGCCTATGGCCCCAAAAGATTTAAAGTCGCCTCTGCATGGTGCCACTCTGTATCACATGATACATACTGTTGGACCCAGGTACATCTTTGACGACGGTGAGCTGATGTCAATGTTATACATTTCAGCTGCGCCTCCTTGCTCTGAGTCCGTACTGGTGAAGACAGCTTCGTACCATTTGAGTACATACTGTGACACCAGAAACAACTCGAAGTAATTCCCGGAGTTTGCTACTGGTGATATTAGGCCTTCTCCGAGACTTAACAGTCAGGTAGCGTTCTTGCTTTCTAGTGGATATCCTTGGCAACCACTCCTGGATTGATCTGCAACATTTCCATGCCGTAGAAATCTTGCGTGTAGACGACTTCCTACACTTTGCGAAACTCTTAAAGCAGCAGCCACATCGATGCGCCGTACACCCGTCTGTAACATACCAACAACTCTATTTCTGTTGTCAATTCTAAAACATTGTCTGGACATCATTTCAGATAAACCTCACACTGGAGGTAATACATTCAGCAAACTTCTAGACCAACAGGTGAAACGATATGCAAGCCACCCCGGTGGCGCAGGCTTGTAACCATTGGTCCGAGGTGGTTACGGGTTCGAATCCCGGTGAGTCATGGATGTGGTGTTTGCATTACGGCCCTGGCTCTCTCCCTTTCCTGGAACCAGTGGCCTTAAATTAGGGACGAGCGACTGCTGGTAGCCCATTGAGTTGCTCACGGTGGTCGTTAAACTCCCGTAACCAAACAAAAAACAACAACAAGAAAGATGATACCAAATTTTCGGGTGTAATAAGCACGTCTTTTGAATCCATTCTGACGCAAATTAAATTTATCAAAGCTATTCAAAGTCAATGGAACCGGTATAAAAAACAATAGTATATGACGGAAGAAAGAAGTTTTTCAATCGGGTTTTTAATACCTGAGATATTGCTGTAAACGGAATCGTGAGCTTACACCCTCTGGTTGCAGATTTGTGCGTTAAAAAAAACATGAATTTATATGAGAAACATTTCGCACCGGACACCCTCTCCAATACAGAAAGAATTTTTTAAATCGGACTCTTAGAAACAGAGATATCGACAAAAATAAGATGTGACTTTACGTCCCCTGGTGGGAAAACCATGCATTACTTTAGGAAGAAAGTATTCTCAAAAGGTTTTTCCATATGAGCGGTATAGGTCCAAGAAAAAAAAAATTTAGACGAGTTTTCAGGAGCCCAGATTTTGCTACAAATACATCAGAAGCAGAAATTAACACTTATGCCCCCTGGTGGCCCAACTATTCTTTACCAAACATTGGAAATTATGTGAAAAATATTTTCTATCGGGTCTTGTATGCGATACAGGAAGAATTTTTCAAATCGGAGTTTTAGAAGCAGAAATAACTCAGAAAACGCAATTTACCTTTGTGCCCCCTAGTGGAAATTTTGAATTTACAGGAAAAATATTTCGCATCGGAAACACTATCCAACAAAGAAGGAAATTTTCAAATCGGACTCCTTGAAGTAGAGATATTGACAAAAATAAGATATACATCTACGCCCCCTGGCGTAGAAATCATGCATTACTTCAAGAAGAAAATGTTCCTAAAAGGTTTGTCGACATGAGTAGTATCACAGGTCAACAAACGACTGTTTTTTCATTCGAGATTTTAGAAGTTCATAATTTGCTGCAAATACATCAGAAGCGGAAATTAAGATTTACGCCACCTGGTGGCCAAACCATTTTTTACAAAAATTTGAAATTATGTGCGAACGATTTCCCATCAGGAGCTGTAGGCCTATCCGGCGCAAAAAGAATTTTTCAAATCGGAGATTTAGAAGCAGAGGTATAGGGGGAAACGCCATTTACCTCTACACCTCCTAGCGGAAAGTCTATGAATTACTTTAAAATTTTGAAATTATATGAAAAACATGTCACACTGAAAACACTATCCAACGAAGAAGAAATTTTTAAAATCGGACTCATAGAAGTACAGATATTGACGAAAATAAGATATACAACATCTACGCCCCTGGCGAAGAAATTGGGAAATATTTTAAGAAGAAAATATTCCAAAAAAGTTTATCTATGTGAGTGGCAGCAGTCCACGAAATAATTTTTTCAATAGATATTTTAGAAACTCAGATTTTATATAAAATACATCAGAAGCAAAAATTAACACTTATGCCCCCTGGTGGCCAAAGTATTCTTTACCAAAAATTTGAAATTATATGCAAAAGATTTTCTATCAGGAGGTGTATCCGCTGAAGAAAATTGTTTTTAAATCGGAATTTTAGAAGAAGAATTATCGGGGAAAATGTAATTTATGTTTACGCCTCCTAGCGGAAAATCTATGCGTAATTTGAAAAAGTAACTATATCTAAAATACTCTTCGACATAAATGGCATCGAAAGATAAAAGAATTTTTTCAATCGGATGTTTAGAAGCAAATATGTGGAATAAAACGTATTTTTGAATTTGACATCATCTGCATTTACGTCCTCTAGCGGCAAAATTGTACATCGTAAAAAAAAAACCGAAATGAAGGATCATCATTCGTATATTTCAAACTTCCCAATGCAAAAAGAATTTTTCAAATCGGACTAATAGTTGAAGAGATATCGTGGGTACAGACGGGCGGACGGACAAACCGGGAACATAAGGACGATCTTTTTTACAAAAGACGTGCTAAAATATTTTTCCGCCCAGGTGGCGCAGTGTTCTAAGCGATGGTTTATGACCATTCGCCCAGGGAGGGGTCCGGGTTCGAATTCCGAGTGAGGCGTGGTTGTTGTCTTTGTCTTACGGCACTGGCTGTCTGTGATGTATTGATAAGCTGGGATCCTGTATTAAATGTTCGATATGAATTTTGAGTTTGTAAAACGAAATGCATATTTGTTGTACACTGTCACACCGTAAAATCTATGTGTGTATTGTATTGTCTATCGAGAGTACATACACTATATTGACAAAAGTCACCGGACACTCCTTCAAAAGCTAATGAACGGATCCGCTGCGTTGTTAACATTCCCAGTACAGCTGCAAACGGTATAAAAACAAGCCTGCAGCTGACCGCGCTCATATCACACTGTGAGGTTAAGTGAAAATATCGCGGCGAGAGAGAAGTGACTTTGAGAAAGGAAAGATTGTTGGGTGTTATATTAGTGGGTTGTCCATAAGAGAAACCGAGAATCGTTTAAACATACCCAAGTCAACTGTTTTGGATGAACTGAATAAGTGGTAGACACATGGCGTGCCTGAAGCAGCAAAAACGTACCCGCAGACGAAAGGAAATCAGTGATACAGGACGTCGAAGCCTCAGGAGAGTCGTTATAACTAATCGACGGAGTACTACTACACAAGACCTCAGTGTAAAGGTGAGTAAAAATGCTGGAACCTCGGTATGTACACATATCATTCGCAGAGAACTTCATTCCATGGGTTACCGTGGTTGTGCGGCTGTTCATAAGCCTTTCGTCTCCACTCGGAATCCGAATGCTTCTCGTCGTTTAGCATGGTGTAAAGAACATTTATCGTAGACCGTAGATCAATGGAAACGGGTCCTATGGACTGGTGAATCCAGATACACGATCCATCAGTCTGATGGCAGTGTGTGGGTATGGCGGCAGCCGGGGGAACGCTATTTACCACAGTGTACTGTTCCTACGGTCAAGTTTCGAGCAGACAGTGCACTCGTGTGGGTGTTTTTCGTGGTATGGTCCCGGCCCATTGGTTATCGTGGACAAACCTGTTAACCAGCACGTCTAACTCGATATTCTGGACAATTATGCCCTACCAACTCTGTGGCAATACTATGGAACCGAGCCTTGTTGGTACCAGCAGGATAATGCACCGAGCCATAAAGCAAGGACTGTTACGGCTTGATTTGACGATAATTCCGTATCGTGTGTGGACTGGCCAGCACAGAGCTTTGATCTTAATCCCATAGAGCACCTATGGGATAAATTAGAGCGCCGCATAAGAAGTTTGGAACTAAGGCATACTACTAAGCAACGGTTAGCGGCAGCATTATGTACTGAATGGAAGCGCATGCATATCGGTGTGTTCCAAAACCTTGTGGAAAGCATGTTTCTAAAGGTTAGTGCATGCATTATGGCCAAAGATGGACCGACACCGTACTAATGTATGTCAATAAATGCTATGTTGTGTTTTTCTTCTAGGTGTCCGGTGACTTTTGTCAAAATAGTTTATGTGCGTTAACCAGGGAAAATAAAGATTAAAAAAAAAACTTTAATAAAAAAAGAGAGAGAGAAACGATCCGTTTTCCACTTCTCGCAGGGTACTTTCGTCGGAGCTCGCACGTCACGTGCTGCGTTGTCATGGTGGTAATTTACATATGACGTAGCTACCCACAATTTTTACATATGACGTAGCTACCCACAATCCGATCCTCAGTAGTCGCTAAGTTTGTACATCACCACGTTTCCCCTTGGAAACCGCAAAATCCCGTAACTTTTTTGTGAAAAAAGTATGTACTACACTTGATTCATATTTAATAGCAACACGTACTTCACGGCCCCGATATCTACCGACTAAGAAAAGTGTTAGTTTAAATTATTGAATTCTTTGTGATCTGACCAAAATTATTCATTAAAAAAGTTTTGAGTCGTTTTTGAAAGACAAACATTAAGTTCTATGTATTTGTTACACACCCGACGAAGACAGGTTGAGAAACATTGTTATTCTTCGTCCTTTCTGGATTTTTAACCTTTTTTGTTTGGTCTGTAATAGAGATGAGACAGGATGGTTGCTTATTTTTTTAAATCTCGGATAAATCAATATACGTGCGAAGCTATGGGAGGGAATGGTGGTTTAAAATAACTTCTTATACTTACTACGGTAAAGCGTATTACTCTTTCCTTGCTCTGGATGAACTCGATATCAGAGAGTGAAAGGAAAGCGCAATTTTAGATTATGTTCGTGGCAGTAAGAAGTGATATGTGATTCTACGATGTAGCAGATTCTTTCTTTTCCAGGATGAAGGAACCCTTGCTCTTTGGCGGTTTGAGATTGCAACACCAACGCTACATAGAAGCGAGTTCCTTTTTCCTTCTCACGGATGAAACGTACACAATTTGGTGAAGTAAAGAAAACAAATCACTGGTGGTTCGAAACTATGTTTCGGTCATTAAGTGCCGAACATTACTTTTCTAACATTTCCTCTATGTTTTTAAGAGGAGTGGTTTATGTTTAATGAACACTAAAAACAACTGCCATTTTTTTAAATTATGATCATTTCATTAAGCATTGATACATACACAGTCGTATCAGAATAACATGACCACCTACCTAATAATGGAAATAACCACCCTTCGCCCGGCAAGACGGTGTGGCATGGACGGAATGAGGCCCTAGAAGGTTGCCCGAAGCACACGTGCCCATTCGGACTACAGCAGAGCAAGGAGGTCCCGGAGATGACGTGATTGTGGGTCGGCACGTCAAACATGTCGATCCAAATAGTCCCACAAGTGCTCTATGGGATTCGGGTATTTCCCTGGCCAAGGGAGAATGGAGACATTGCTGTTGTGTTCCTGGAACCACTCACGCATCCCCTTAGCGCCATGGCAGACGCATTGTCCTGTTGGTAGACACCATCACCACCAAGGTGAACGTCGAACGTGAAGGGATACATGTCGTCAACGAGGATGGAAAGGTAGCCATTGGCGTTCATGGACCCATCCAGTGGTACCAGCGGTCCCAGGTCATACCAGTCAAACATCCCCTAGACATGCACACTGCCACCGCAGGCCTATACTTGACCGACAAACGTGTCCGTATGTTGGTTCTCGTGTGTCTGACGTCATATCCGCCACCGCTCGTCACTTCTGTGAAGTAGAAACCTCGATTCGACGGAGAAAGCAACCTTTTTCCACTTTTCCACTGTAGTCCCATGTGAACTGCAGGCGTCGTTGCCGATGGACCTGAATTAACATGGGCGCCTTGTCTCAGCTTCAACTCCCGACACTCATGCGTAACAAGGTTCGCTCTACTGTTATCGAGAACATGTACCTTAGTGCTCCAGCGTTCATTTGCGTGGTCAATTGCTGCACTGTTGCGCGTCGATCGCTCTTTACCAGTCGACGGAGGAGACGTTCTTCTCTGGGGTTGATGGCCTTTGGGGCTCTACAGTTATTATGTCGGGAGGAACTTGGTGTGCCAGAGACCTAATAATCTGTAGGAGCCCCTTCAGCCCGTAAAACAACGGCCATTCGGCGTAGCATCTATACGATGAGGTGGCAATAGGTATCCTGGGGTATCTGGTACCATAATGTCAACAGCAAGTCCTCCAGTTCCCGTACATTTCAATTATTTAGCGTGAACCCGCTTTTCCAAGTCGAACCGCAAGTGTTTGATTGGGTTCATATCAGGTGAATTTGGAGGCCAGGGCATTAACAGAAAGTCACCAGCATGTTCCTCGAACCACTCCTTGACGATTCTGGTAGTGTAGCATGGCGTATTATCCTGTTGGTAATGGCTATCACCAGCAGGGAACACAGCTACCATGAATGGGTGAACTTAGTCCGCGACTATGTTCAGGTACCTGACAGCTGTCAGGGCTTGTGCTATTAGGATAATGAGGCCTAAATTGTTCAAAGAAAACATTTCCCACAGCATAATACCGTCGCCGCCGGCCTGTTTCCACCCAACAGTGCATCCAGGTGCCATAGATTCCGTTGGTAATTGGCGTATCCACTCTAGGCCTCTACCGCAGTGGTCTAGGCGATGGCCTCTGATCATTCGTCCGAATGGGGTCCGGGTTCGAATCCCGGTGGGGCATGGATGTTGTGTTTGTCTTACGGCACTGGCTCTCTCCCTTCCCTGGAACCAGTGACCCTAAATTAGGGACGGACGACTGCTTATAGCCCATTGGGTTGCTCACGGTGGTCGTTAAACCTTCAATCAACAACAACAACTAGGCCTCTACGTAATGCACCAGGAATCTTGATTCGTCAGAGCAGGCCACTTTCTTCCAATCATCCACGGTCCAATCTCGATGATCTTGGGCCCATTTCATGCGTTGTTGGCGATGACGTGCAGTGAGCATCGGGACCCTGCTGGGTCTTCAGCTCCGCAGGCCCATGCACAAAAGGCTGCGATGACTTGTGTGCTGTGACACATTGCCCTGATCACCACTGCCGTAGCTACAGGTGATTTGCCGCACTGTGGCTCTGCGATCGCTGTGAACAATACGCGACAGTCTGCGCTCCTTTTTGGCATTAATGAGCTGCAGACGACACGGATGGGCGACGATTCGTCGTTTGGCCATCTGTGCACCATTTTTTATACGTATTCAACTACAGCGGCACGTGAACAACTCACAGCCAGCGCCATTTTCGAGATCGTAGTTCCGAAGCGTCGTGCCATCACAATTTATCCTTTATCAAACTCCGATAAATCGGCAGCTTTTCCCATTCTAACTCCGAACGCTCTACCAACCGAAAGCCGGTCCTCGGGTTGTATGCATACTGCTCTGTGAACTTCAACTGGGCCACCGCTCGGTCTCTATGCGCGCTCATTTCTCTAGGCTGCGGGTGGTCATAATGGAATGGGCCCATCGGTGGACCTTTCCAAGGCCGTCTAGATACGCGTGCGATGTTCAAAAAACAACAATCGATCACCTTTGGCTGCGGGTAAGTCGTTGTCTCTCAACGTCGTTGCACTCTCCTAACTAAAGGGCGTTGTTCGGAACAGGAGTCCGAATAAAAAGGCATCACCTGGAGAAAAGTTCAAGTGAAAATGACTACTCTTCTGGAAACATATTCTCATTCGGAGATAAGAGCGGTTATTTGGAAAACGGAGATCTATTGACAACTGCAAAGAAACATTGTAACTTGGCATTGATCTTTAGTTCTCTTGTATTGTGAGACAACGTTATGTAAAATAAAGGCTATTACCCGTATCTGAGTTGTTGAATTTTGCCTTTTGCGTTAAGGTTTCAACTTCAACTTAAATTTAATCTTGATGAAATAACTTTAACTTAAAGGTTAGTTGAAATGTCGCTTTCCCGGATGAGTCTCAGTTAATTATAGCTGAGAATCTTAACCTCACACAGCATTCACTTTCAATAACACGACCAGAGGTCAAGGATAACAAATTCTATTTACAATTATCCAAAAAAAATTTTTTTTTCGTCAGCCAAGCATGTTCAAAGACTATAATCATCGATAAGTCATTCGTAACACGCTCGATAAACTTCAGTCAAGGATATTTCACACTATGAGTGACACTTATCACTCTCTGAATAATAAACTGTTCACTCAATCCAAACGGCTTTTATAACAATCGCTCGCCATCTGCTCTTACCAACATTGCATAGGTACAAGACTCGCTCTTCCAGCATTGTGCCTACATGAATCACTCAGCTAATATTGCACTCCGAGCTCTTATCTCAGAAGTTTTTATCTACGTTGCCTGCTCTACGATTGCCAACTTAAAATTCATTGGAAGAATCTTCGTGGCGTTACTTTTAGAAAATGCACTACTGCTTTTGAAATTGCAACGCCATGAAGGAGGACTGCTGGTATTAACTTGAAACTTACAGAATATGTACAACAGGCTATGAATACCTGACGGAATTTGAGCGACGAAGGATTATTGGGATGAGAGAAGTTGTATTTTCATTCAGCGAAATTTCCACTCGTATGAGGTGAAACGCCATTGCAGTGTCAGTGGACAGATGAGGCTGAGACGCACAGAAATCCAGGAAATGGACCGCAAAATCGCACGACTGCACGGGATGACAGACACTTCTACCGCATGACAATTACCGACAGTAAAGGTCTGCACGGGCAGGGTAGAGCCTTTCTTTTAATTTAGAGAATAAAGCAACGGGCTGGGCATTTTCCTGAACACTTACGACTGGACCGGGCCAAGTCGATCCATTCTTTTTATCGCAATGCTAAAGAAAGGAAAACGTCGTGATCCCCGATTTTCTGGTGTGTTTAATTGTTTCGCTGACTTTACTTACTCCCATGACATAGCCCAGGACGTAACCAGAAAAGCAAGGAGAGGCACTCACAGTGTTTTTACCAGTCTACAAGTACTTAGATGGTAAAACCATTTTGTGGCTTGTTGACAACAAAAAGATTCGACCCCGAGTGTGTGTGTGTGTGTGTGTGTGTGTGTGTGTGTGTGTGTGTGTGTGTGTGTGTGTGTGTGTGTGTGTGTGTGTGTGTGTGTGTGTGTGTGTGTGTGTGTGTGTGTTGTGTAGAGTGGGATACGGAGGGTGTCTGCAGTATGGTATGTGTGTGTGTTTGTACGAGAGAATCTGACGACATCGATTTTTCCTCCTATCCCTAATCCCTACAGGGATTGACTTTTGCAGTGTTACCGCTTACTAGTTCAGCGAAAGGGAGATTCTGAACGCACTTAGTCTTCCTTTTTCTCTCTCTTTAAAAGTTATATTTTTCGATAATTGCCAAAGTTTAGTTAATAATTTTAGCCTTACATTCAATGAAATATTTTCAATAATATCTCATTTCATTATTTAATATTTTTAATATTAAATAATGGGAGCTGCAATTGACGAACTAGGGCCGGGTCGGGCCGAATGTTTGATACTTGAAACGGGCCTGGCCGTTCTCCCCAAATTAGGCCCGTGCAGACCTCTAACCGATAGCACAGCCACATCCACGGTGTTTCCGCAGCAGTGGAGCACTGTCACAGGTCAGGCTTTGTCCTCCAACACAGTTAGACGTCGTCTACTTAACACAGGACTGGACGCTAGCAGCCACAGGCGCCTCAGGTTACAATGAAGGTCTCGAACACAGACACTGACGCGTTGATTGGCAACAGGTCGTGTTTTTTGAGGAATCGCGATTCAGCTTGATGCACCATGATGTTCACATACGTGTTCGAACACAGCGTGCATTTTGCAGCATCATACCGGCCCAACGCCAAGCGTCATGCTTTGGGATGCCATTGGGTTCAATTCGCGATATCGCCTGATAGGAAGTGAGGAAACCTTCAACAACCGGCGATATATGTACAACAGGCTATGGGGTGTTTTAAAGGCATAGGTGATAGATACCCTTCCTTCAGAGTTATTCCAGCAGGGCAATGCTCGGCCACATGCGGCTCTTAATGTCGAAGACCTCTTCTACGCACGGCAGATACCACTTCTTCCCTGGCTTGCACACCGCATAGTCCATGATCGACCCTGTCTGGGACATGTTAGTTAAGCGATTGGTCGTCAAGCGCCTCTGCCAGGCACCACAAATGAACTCTGGTCTTGCATACAATCAGTCTGACAGGCTATTCCCCGGGACGATATCAAAAACCTCTTCCATTCAATGCCACACCGTGTAGGGACTGTTATTGTTGCTCGAAGTGGCTTCACATGATACTGAGTTTTGAAACAAAAACATCTTGTATAGCTCTACAAATGTAATCAGTTACCTCCTGTGTAACATGAGGAATCTGTGATATAAATTTCATTTGAAGAATAGCGCGATTCTTTCATGGTGTTGTAATTTTCACAAACAGTAGTGTATTTAACGAGAAGAAACCAAATTTGCATACAAACACGGGAGCTCAAAAGGAAATTAAATTAGGGCTACACACTGCAGTTATCGCTTAAAATTTTATATATTTATTGTTAGTCACCTTGTATGATTCACTTTAAATACTTTTGTTGTAGATTTCATTTCAGAGTGCTAATACACTGAAGAGCAATTGAATTAGAGATACCTGTCTAGTAACGTGTAGCACCACCTTTCGTCCTGATGACGGCGGTGATTCGTCTCGGCATGGACTCGACAAGACACCGCAAGCGTTGGGAAGCCATACGGATCCACGACCCCTGAACAAGCTCCCACAGTTCACGAAGATTTGATGGAGGGGGGTCATCTCTCTCAATGGCATTCCAGATTTGCTCGATGGGATTGAGGTCAGGTGACCTAGCTGGCCAAGGAAGCGAGGTCACGTCGGTGGAGTGTTCATCCAACCATTCGGATACAATTCGGGAGCGATGGCACGGTACATTGTCTTGTTGCAGGATGTTGAAGACGCACAAACGGGAGCAAATGGTCGTCCAGGATATCCCGGAAACGTTGACCTGTGAGGGACGATGTCACACGTACCAGGGGTCCCATTTCAGTCCACGTAAACAGTCCCCAGACGAGAAAGCCACCCCCACCAGCTTGAAGAGTACCCTGCTGGTAAGAAGGATCCATCGCTTCATGTGGTTTGCGCTGTACTCGTATCCTGCCATCCGCATGTACCAACGTGAATCTCGACTCATCAGTCCAGGCAACATTTTCCCACATGTCTAGGGTCCAGTGGCGATGTTCCCGCGCCCATGCGAATCTTTGCACCCTGTGATGTGCGGTCAGCAGCGGTACCCTCGTGGGACGATGGCTTCTGTACCCCATAGCGAGGAGATGGTTTTGGATGGTGTGGCTGCTTACACGTTTTTGTGCACCAGCGTTAAATTGCCGAGTGATTTCTTGCACTGTGTCCCGTTTATCCGCTGTTACAATGCGAGCTAGCCGACGATGACCCCTTCATCCACACATTGTTGTCCACGGCAGTTGGCCCTTGCAGGGATGGTTTTACCGGATTCGTTGTACTCACGGTACACCCGTGACACAGTGGCTCGTGAAAATCCCAGTGTCTGCACGACTTCCGAGATGAAGTGACCCATTCGTCGGACCCCGACAATTTGTCCACGATCAAATGCGCTTAGATCCTTCGTCTTACCCATTCTGCGTCCGACTCTTACTGATTCCCGTCGCATCACTCCTTTTATTGTCGGATCGCTGCATACGTCAGGTCGTTTCCGTTTACAGGGCCGCCCACAGCGCCACATTTGCATAACGCCAGCTATCTCTAATTCAAATGCTCTTCAGTGTATATTGGCAGCAGAATCCCTCGTTGCCCTATATTATTTCCAGCACTCAGAAAATTATCGGTTAAAAGGAACAGTCTTTATATTCCGAGAATTTCTCGTGGAATTCGCTATAGAATTTTCCAACCTTCGTACGAGAACTCATTGTTCTAAATGAGAAAAAGCTGGGAGAGTGTCAGTATAAGCCCTTTCCCGTTTTTCCTGTTACAAGCATTGCTTGCCTTGCTCAACACACATGACCTATTACAGGACAAAGTTTGCTCTTATTACTTTTGTACCGTAGCCGTAAAACATGAGGCTGCATAAAAAATATCCATATTGCACCATTTACTTTAAAGTTTATGTAACTTTAAGGAATTTCTGCTTGACTTATTTGATTCTTTAAAATCATTAACGGCTGCATTTCAGCTGAATTAGGCCTATTTGCCATGACTCAGTACTAACACATTCAAAAGTCGGAGCAGAAAATCGATAGACAGCAAACTTTAAATAGCATATCTGCTTTACTATTTTATCTGCTTAAGCATTTTTATTGTCGAATCGAATCCTTTTACAATGCCCTACAGGTCTCAATTTGAAGAAGCATCTGATCTGCATGAAAAATTCTAATTTCCTAACCGCTTTTTCTTTCTTTAGTTTTATCCATAAAACAGAAAAGAAATCGCTTATTTTTCTCTGTGAAAGAACGATCAAAAAGAAAAAAAAGTCCTCAGACCGAAAACAACGCTAAACGGAAAAGCAAACAAAAAAGTATAAAGAGAGTGTTGCCAACGGGGACGAAGAAAAGCAGCAAACAATTTACTAATCGCTTCTAAAGGGGGATAGATAACGTTTACATATTTTATAACCCTCATAAAACTCTCATAAAAATACTTTTCTCTTTCCCATTGTAGACATCATCATCATGTTTTATATCCTCTCTCGATCGGAACATGAAAAAATGGCGACGCAAATCAGAATTGCTGCAGCAGGTGACACATGCATAATTAACACGATGCATGCACACCCACCCAAGGACGTGTTGTCACCAGACGATTATTAGATAAATGGCCTCATGTCAGTCGCTTTATGAATCTCTCCCCCGCCTTACACACAGCTCGTGCGTACAGTAACATCTGCTTCTGTTGCTGTATGCCTTCCTTCCTTCCTCGGTGTCCCCCTGGCTAATGAGCTGCCGCAGTTCTCAGTGCATCATGGGAAATAGAGATGACAACTCGGGGGAGGCATTCGGAGGGGTGGGTGTGGTGGTGTATCGCGAAACACTCAGCGGACATTAAAAATTCAGTACCTCTTCCCTGTCCAAGTCGATTGATGAATATCATATTCTCCCTCTTAAGAACCTGAGAACTGCGTATACCTAATTTACCGAATTTGGATTTAAAATGTTTTATGGCTCGAAAGGAGCTCGCGCGTGCATACATACGGAGGGCAATAAATATTCAAGGAAAAGTAAACACAACAACATGAAAAGCACACACACACACACACACACACACACACTGTTCAACATTTTAACATAAAATGATGATGGTAATGTATTAAAGTGAAATAATGTCAAATTTTTGGAATAAAAACTTAGCTGAGAAATTCAAGATATCACCAACAAAAGTGGAAGAGTTTGCCTAAATAGGCCTACACCAAAAAGGAATTTTTAAATTTGTACATAAATGTTCAACGAAATGATCAATGTTTTTTTTTTATATATAATTATATAAAACTCATCGTCTTTATTCTCCCCCTTACTTTTTTTGCGAGCACAAAGATGAAATAGGAACACCAACTTTCGCATGTTAGAGGCTGCTTGTTTTTCAAATGTGTCTTGATCATCGTCGATAAGGACACATTAAAACAAGAAAAATGACACCGAATTTTGGGTTGTAATGAGCACGTCTTTTGAATCTGTTCTGATGCGAATTAAATTTATAAAAGCTATTCAAAGTCAATGTAACCGGTATGAAAAACAGTAGTATCATTAAGACTATAGTAGTATCTGACCGAAGAAAGAAAGTTTTTCAATCGGATTTTTTAATCCCGCAGATATTGCCGTAGACAGAAACGTGAACTTACGCTCTCTGGTGACAGACTTGTGCGTTAAGAAAAATTTGAAACTATGTGAGAAACATTTCGCAGCGGAAACGCTCTCCAACAAAGAAATAATTTTTCAAATCGGACTCTTAGAAGCAGAGATATCGACAAATATAAGATATGCATCTATGCCTCCTGGCTGGAAAGTCACGCATTATTTTAAGAAGAAAGTATTCTCAAAAGGTTTTGTGATGTCAGAGGTATCGGTCCAGAAAAGAATTTTTTCGATCGAGATTTTAGAAGCTCAGATTTTGCTGCAAATAATCAGAAGCGGAAATTAAGACTTACGCTCACCGGTGGCCAAACCCTTTTATACCAAAAATTAGAAATTATATGCAAAAGATTTTCCATCAGGAGCTGTATCCGGTGCAGAAATTTTCAAATCGGAGTTTTAGAAGCAGAGATATCTGAGGAAACGCAATTAACCTTTACGCCCTCTAACGAAAAGTCTATGAATTACTTGAAAATTTTGGAATTATATGAAAAAGATGTCGCACCGGAAACTCTATCCAACAAAGAGGGATTTTTTCAAATCGGGCCATTAGAAGCAGAGATATTGACAAAAATAAGATATACATCTACGCCCCTAGCTGAGAAACCATGCAATATTTTAAGGAGAATATATTCCGAAAAGGTTTATCGACGTGAGTGGCATCAGTCCACAAAAGAATTTTTTCAATCGAGATTTTTAGAAGCTCAGATTTTGCTGCAAATACATCAGAAGCAGAAATCAGCACGTACGCCTCCTGGTGGGAAAACCATTTTATACCAAAAATTTGAAATTATACGCAAAAGATTTTTCACCAGGAGCTGTATCTGCTGCAGAAAAAATGTTTCAAATCGAAGTTTTACAGGCAGAGATATCACTGGGGAAACGCAATTTACTTGTACTCCACCTAGCGGAAAATCTATGCGTAATTTGGAAAAGTGATTATGCCTAAAATAGTCTTCGGCATAAATGGAATTGAATGGTGAAAAAAAAAATAATAATCGGATGTTTAGAAGCAAATATATGGAATAAAATTAATTTTGAATTCGATATCATATGCATTTACTAGTGGTGACATTGTGCATCGTAAAAAAAAAACGAAATAAAGGATCATCATTCGCACATATCAAGCTTCTCAGTGCAGAAAGATGTTTTCAATTGGGACTAATAGTTACAGAGATATGGTGCCCGCAGACGGACGGACGGACAAACCGGTAACATAAGTACGATCTTTTTACAAAAAACGTGCTCAAATATATGGGATAGTTATTTTGTACTTCCCCTTTGTATGAGGGTATGAAACACACCAGATGGGGTTCAAAACAAATTAAGCAGAGTTGCGGAGTAAAATGTAGAAAAAAATACATCATGGAATGCGAAGGTAAAGAGCTTGCCGCTTATGACGTAAACTTTAAATCAACATTCATTTTTAGTTGTCTGTCTGTATGTAAAATTTGAGCTCATTCTGATCTAGTGTTTCAACCTTAACGTTATATATTTTCACTCACTGAATGTTATTTCGCAACAGTCTTGTGATCAACGAGGAGTGACGCGTGAATGGTTGACAAGCAAGATAGATGCATATATTGGGTTGAAAAGAAAGTAATGTCCAATGACGAGGTACCCCAAGTCGAAGTCCCCGCCCGCGGCGCACACTGGCCACTGAGATTGCGCGGCACAAAAGCATGAAATCAGCAGGTAGGTGGCTTAAGTTAGTGGCAGTTAGCCTTCAGAACGCAAAGAGTGTTAGCGCCAGCCAACATGGAAGTGGACACGGAGCACCTCCGCCATTGCATGCTGTATGAGTTTCGCCGCGGTAGCACCCCCACAAGTGCTGTAAGGAACATTACCAGTTTGTACTCCAGTGCCATATTACATCGTCAGTGCTGTCGTTGGTTCCAACGGTTTCGAGAAGAAAATTTTGACCTGTGAGACCGTCCCAACGCCGGAAAACCCGCAACAGTGAATATGGACATGATGAAAACCTTAGTGGAGACCGACCCACGTGTGACCATGCCGGAGTTGGCAGAATAGCTCGAGACTACCCACAGGAGCACTATCTCGCACCTGTGTCAACTAGGAAAGGTGCACCAAAGGGAAGTTTGGGTACCCATGAACTCACAGTTGAGCAAAAAGCCAATGGCATGAGTGCATGCGTTTCCCTACTTGCACGTGACCATCCATGTTGAACCGTTCTTGGACCGCATTGTGACAGGTGACGAGAAATGGGTCCTGTATGTCAATTTCAGCGCCTGGAAACAGTAGTTGAACCCAAAACAGAAGCCCAGACCGACCCCCAAAGCGGGCTTACACCCACGTAAGGTCTGGCTCTCTGTTTGGTGGAATATGCGGGTGTGTCGTGTTTTTTGAGCTGCTGTAGGACACCACTATCATCGCTGATGTGTATTGCCGTCAGCTCGATGGTGTGCACGCATCGCTCACGTCGAAACGAACAGCAGGATGGAGCGAGGCCTCACACAGCACGGATGACCTGTCACATGATCAGGAATCTGAGCTGGGAGCTGCTGGCACACCCAGCCTATTCCCAGGACATTGCCTCAAGCGGCTACCACCTTTTCTGGTTGTTGCAGCATTTCCTGGACGGATAGCGGTTCACCAAGTGGGACGATGTCGAACGCGCGTTTATTCACTTCTTTGCGTCCAAGTCTCCACAATTCTAAGGGTCGGTATCCAACAGCCGTCTAGACGATGGAAGCAGGTCGCGGCAAACGATGGCGACTACATTTTGGACTGATTTGTACTTGCATATGCGGTAATTAGCACTTTTCTGTTACCTTGCATTTGAAGGCATTACTTTCTTTCCAACCCAGTATAATGAGCAAAGCTAGCAGCAGAAGTGTGGTGTAGCAATCGTGGAAGCTGTCTTACGCTGAAGCTGTCTGTTCTTGAAGTCTGCATGTTCGAGTGATGTTACAAAATTCCTGGCCGCCCCGGTGGCGCAGTGGTCTAAGCGATGGCCTCTGATCATTCATCCGAACGGGGTCCGGGTTCGAATCCCGGTGAGGCATGGATGTTGTGTTTGTCTTACGGCTCTGGCTCTCTCCCTTCCCTGGAACCAGTGACCCTAAATTAGGGACGGGCGACTGCTTATAGCCCATTGAGTTGCTCACGGTGGTCGTTAAACCTCCAATCAAAAAAAAAAAAAAAAAAAAAATCCCTGTTAGAGTTTCTTTACTCAACTGTTGTATTTAGTAACTCACGTTAATCAGATTAAATTATTAGTGCTGTTAAGAATTAATTCTTCGTGAGTATTGGATATCCGACTGAAGTACCTTTGAAGTATTGACTGAATAAGAAAAGAACTGTAATATTTTTTTGAACTTTATTTGAGTGATTTCTGTTTCCCCTAAAGTGAGTGAATGAGAAAAACAATCTTTAAGTAAAGTTTGTTCCCTAAGCTACATATATACGTTTAAACACTGAATGACATTAGACGCTAGAGTACAAAATAGCAGATAATCTAGCTTTCTGATTCCCAAGGCTGTTTACTTTGGAAAGGATGATTCAAAACCTATAACTGTGAGCCAGGCTTTAAGTACCGATTCAGTCACAGATATTTTTTCTCTTTTCTTGAATGGAGGTTTAACGACCACTGTGAGCAACTCAGTGGGCTATAAGCAGTCGCCTGTCCGTAATTTAAAGCCATTTCTTCCAGGAAAGGGAGACAGCCAGCGCCGTAAGACAAACCCAACATCTATACCTCACAGGGTTCGAACCCGAACCCATCTCGGACGAATGATCAGAAGCCATCGCTTAGACCATTGCGCCACCGGGACAGCCACAGATATTGTGTTTGCTTTATTGTTCTGGTCTTCTTCCTTTTCTAGAGCCAATAACAATAAATACCGGATGAAGAACAACTGGTTTTCTTCTGCACTTGTAAAGCCCGTTCAAACTAAAGACTGCCGCCCCGGTGGCGCAGTGGTCTAAGGAGCTGGCCTATGATCATTCGTCCGTAAGGGGTCCGGGTTCGAATCCCGGTCAGGCATGGATGTTGTGCTTGTCTTACGGCACTGGCTCTCTTCCTTCCATGGAACCAGTGACCCTAAATTAGGGACGGGCGACTGCTTGTAGCCCATTGAGTTGCTCACGGTGGTCGTTAAACCTCAAAAAAAAAAAAAAAAAAAAAACTAAAGACTAGTTAAATTTAATTTTTGCCCGATACTGAGGTGTGACGTAAATTTAATAAATTGCCATAATTAAATAATTTAATTTGCCTGGATACCAAAGAGTTTCAGTGTAAAATATTTTTGCCAATTTTTTTATTATTATTGAGGGTTTAAAGACCACAGTGAGCAAATCAATGGGCTATAAGCAGTCACCCGTCCCTAATTTATTGCTACTGGTTCCAGGGAAGGGAGAGAGCCAGTTCTGTAAGACAAAAACAACATCCTTACCCCACGGGATTCGAACCCGGTTCCATCTCGAACGAGTGGTCTGGAGCCAGCCAGCGCTTAGAGTGCTGCTCCACCAGGGCGACATTAATTTCTTTTTTTGTATGTGCATTTCTTCCTCTTTCAAGGTTTCAGTATCAATATTCAGGATTTCTTCAACATTAATTTGTTTGTGAAGTGTAATATTTACTATCGCTATTTTCTTCTTTATAAACGTCTACAACAACAAAAGCGAATGTTTGTGTATGAGTCTGTGGCATTCCGTGCGCTTCGGAAAATCGAGGTAGAGATTTCAAAATTTGGCAGATCATTTTCCATTGTTGGTCGCGTTGAAGTGCTCAGTTTCAAGACCAAATTACAAACGGATAAGGGGCTTTCTAGAAGCCAATATATCTATCATGCTGTTTCTATGGGAGTTAGAGAGACAGCTGAGTCTGCGTATGGGACCTTGAACGTTCCTGCGTGCTCTACCATTGCCGCCTGCTTGAAAACGTGTGTGACACGTGAGCATCGCGAGACGCAAAACAACTTTCCTTATTTGGGCATTGCTATTCCATTGGTGGTCGGAATTTTTTCTGGCAATGAATGTACGTCGCTCTCGAGATGCATGTAGAACGTCGCCACATGTCTCAAATTGGTTCATTATTTTACCTACGGTTTATAAGTGAGTTTGTTAAACTAACTTTCCTTGCAGTCCTTCTGAAAGGGGTAATTCATGACCATGAACAAAATACGGGATTACATCAAATAATGCAAATTTTGAAGATGACCTTTTCGAGAGAGATAGGCTACCCCGGAGGATCATTAAGGAGCCCTTCGTAATCAGTAATAGATGGAGAGCTTTAATGAGGGTGGCGTCTTGTCGGTAAACAACTGAAGCTTCAGTTGAAGAAAATCATAGCATTGCCTGAGTTGGAAGCGGTGGAAGAAATGGGGAGACATGGTTCTTTGTTTCGCATCTTCAAAATTGGTGCCGCAGTGGTCTAAGCGATGGCCTCTGATCATTCGTCTGAACGGTGTCCGGGTTTGAATCCCGGTGAGGCATGGATGTTGTGTTTGTCTTACGGCACTGGCTCTCTCCCTTTCCTGGAACCAGTGACCCTAAATTAGGGACGGGCGACTGCTTATAGCCCATTGAGTTGCTCACGGTGGTCGTTAAACCTCCAATCAAAAAAAAAAAAATGTGTAATTCATGACTGTCGCCTCAGCTATGGAAGCAGAAAACGCGAGTGGACACGGAAAAGAGACGTTTTAGAACCAATGGAAAGACAATACCGCAGTTTATAGACAGGTATTATGTACGTAAAACTAAGATTTTCCCGCTCTAATGTGTTCCAAAGGTATTATTACAACACCGCTAACAAGATTTCTCCCCCCCCCCCCACACACACACACATAGAGCACATGAAAAAATTAACCTTTTTCGTGCTTAAAGCGGTTCAAGAAGTGGCACTGTGCAAAACACAATCGCCCACTACAGTAAAACTCGAAATATTCAGACTGCATCTTAAACGTTATTCTCGGACAGCGCAGGAACCGTTTAGCTAATATTTGATTATAATGCGTTTATCTTTAGAAATGAGCACCTCTGAAAATGACTAATTTTGCTCTGATGTAACAAATATTCTTCTTTTTTTATTTCTCTACTTTTTTTCATGAACATCTCCAGCACTGAGTGATGACTTAATTCAGCGAAAAAAAATATATATATATCGTGGAAGACATACAAGAGATGATATTTAGAAGAAATCATTTTATCTTTTATCTTTTATTCCCCCTGTGAATGCCTCAGAATTTGATACCACAATTAAAAAAAGGAGAAAGCAATTAACTCTGGAAATTAAAAATCAATTATGTGCATGTCTTTGAAAGGCAAATAAAAATAAATACTTATTTCTTAGGCCGATTTCCCTCGGAATCATCATCATCATGAGCGGAGAGTTATGTCACACAGACAAACGGCCGAACAACCCATTAAGGGCAAACAATTAAAACCAAAGCAGCATAAAAGTGTTCCTTTTCGAGAGAGATAGGCTACCCCGGAGGATCATTTAGGAGCCCTTCATAATCAGTAATAGGTGGAGAGCTTTAATGAGGGGGCGTCTTGTCGGTAAACAATTAAAGCTTCACTTGAAGAAAATCATATCATTGCCTGAGTTGGAAGCGGTGGAAGGAATGGGGAGACATGGTTCCTTGTTTTCCACAGCAATTTGCATAAGCTAATGATAGGTCGTTTGTGGTTGGCCTTTTTAATTCTATTTCACTGCGAGCGGAATAAGGACGACGACTCGAACTGAGAGCTGGGCTCATATCTGTTGAATATGGAAGACCTTTTGGCCACTGTAAGAAATCTCTCCCCATTCGGGAGTCACATTCTTAACAAATACACAGCGAAAAGTTTAAGTACTTCTCATCAAGAAAGAAGGACATTTTGAATTTTAGATACGCTGATGTTTGGGGAATAGAGTGTTCTTAGATTTTCCCAATTTCCGCCTCGTTCTTTTGGAGGCTTTGTGCGATTCATCTCAATATAAAACATGCCATCAAATCCACAGTTGTCGCATTTGCCTCCTGAAAGTCAAGTAAAATATTTTGAGATTTCTAGGCTCCGAGATGTATATCTTTTTAGGACGAAATTGGGGGCATTTTCAGATTAAAGTGCGATTATTCTTGGCTGAGTATTCGTGCGATTCGTTACCAAACGCCAACAAAAGCCGAAGCATTATTATTGTCACTTCTTTCTTTAAATGTCAACTTCTGACTAATTACTTGGACTTTCTCTTTCGTTAAAAATATTTTCCTGATTCTTCTCTTGAATTTGTCCAAGTGCTTGTTAATATTTTTATTTTCACAGAATTTTATACTTCTTGTGAAAATTACCCTATTGGTATTGGACGGAAGAACTCTGTAGCCTTCAGTTCTTTCTGAATACCCCAACATGATCCCAGTTTGTGTGTTATCATCTAGTTTTCTTCTAATTTGAGCTTAGGTACATAACAATGCACCCTATAATTAAATACTATAAGACGTCCAATTGCAACCATTCCAATAATGTCCAATGGTAGTCATTCCACAGCTCAAATGATGCATTACATGATACCCGTGTTGTTACTCTATTTTTCAGTGCATAAAACTATGCAAATTGCTTCTCCCAAATATTTTTATCTGATTTGCATCTAGTAGAATATCTTTGCATATTTCTCGAAAGTAACGATTCTTACGCTCTTCTGCGCCATTTTTGTTTCGTGGTTTAACGATCACGTGAGCAACTTCTAACGCACTACACGACCAGGGGCGGTTCCAGAAGTTTACTGGGGGGGTCGGTTTTTCATGTATAAAAAGAGGAGAGAATACATTATGGAAGGGGGGTAGTGGTCAACGTCCGTGACTGCTACCGATAAACCTTAGGCCCGATTCCAGGCAGGTACGAACGCTCGAACCACTAAATATCCGCCGTGCGTCGGATGGGCACGTTAAGCCGTCGTGCCCCAGGTACTGGCCCCCGGTAATAAATAAGGGCGTCTTTCTGGCCCTTTCTACATCGATTCCGTGTCAATTTCCTATCGGGTACTCTAGCCCAAATCTCCTAGTTTCCTATTTCTAAGGGTTGTTTAAGACCTGGGGTCAGACACTCCCTTCCTAAAATCCTCTGCATATGATCTGATCTGATAATTATGGAAGGGTTTTTTTAGATACACATTATACATATTGGCGGTGCCGCTTTTACCTGACGTTCCTTTGCAAGGTCTTTAAAACACTTTCACTTGCTCCAGGAATGTTAAATCGTTTAATACCTGAACGTGAGCCTTACCCTGTTTTTTGAGATGTTACAGATGCTAGATAATATGAAAATAGCAAAGAACTAAAGAATACCCCATGCTCTTTTTCCCTGCTGTCCCTGTCTTCCCTTTATCTTTTGGGCTCTCTCTCTCTCTCTCTCTCTCTCTCTCTCTCTCTTTTTATTCTATTCCTTTCTCTTTCTTTTTTTTTAGTGAAGCTAAATCAATGCAATACGTATTTTAAATCCAATTCCGTAGTAAGTCTAATTTTTTTTTTTTTTTTTTTTTTAGAAAATCTGAAAACAAAATATGCAAAGTTAATTATTTACGGTCTTCGCTACTTTTGCACGTAAAAACTTCGTGTAGAGTGCCGGTCCCCCCCCCGTTTTAACCGGCACTCTACACGTTTTGATGTATATGACGTACTACTGAGGTGATGAATGAATAAAATCGACAATAAAGCAGCGATATGCCTGTTGACGTAGTTCAGTTGGGAAAATAGCCGCTCCAGAGTGGAAAACGTGAGTTCGAATCCTACCGCCAGCAAAACGGCTATAAGCAGCCGTCTGTTTCTAATTCAGTGCCACTGGTTTGAGCAAAGGGAAAAGCACACACATGCTTCGTCCGGGACTCGAACCTGTGCTCACTCGAAAGAATGCTATTTTGCTCAGGTATATGTTACACTTACCTGGTAGTCAGTACCATGTTAGGCTAGAAATTCTTTGAATTCTGCGTATTCCACCTCGTTGTGTGTACGTATGGTAATGGACTTACTCTTAAATTTATTACTGATAGAGTGAGAGACAACAGATTCCTTGAATTTTCTAATAGTTTCATACTTGTTGCGCATCCAGTAAATGTATGTAAAATGCAAAAAATCATCTATAAAGGTTACAGAAAAGCGTTTACTACGTGGAGTGATTATTAGCATTGGATCACAGAATCTGAGTGTATGAGTCAGTGGCGGATTTAGAGTTACCGGGGCCGCACAGCGTCGGTTTTGAGCCTTTTCCTCACTTTGCAGGGCATCCTTAAAATATAACCAGCGCGTTTTTACTCTCTCCCAATAAAATCAACGTTCGTGACTGCCACGGAGAAGACTAGTTTAAACACGTGACATACCCGCCGCAGCACATGCGTTCATGCAGATATTGCAAAACTTTCGACTCAACCCTCTAATTTAATCTTTACTTTAACACCTGCAAATATGCTATTTAAATACAGCCCGCTAATATAGTATTATGAAAAACAATCATGTGCTGCAGAAAAAAGAATTGGAATATACAGGCTGCATGTTAAAAGTTACATCCATGCAGTGTCGTGCAGTTCACCTAGCGTAACACCAATTTTAAAAGTTTTCTTCTGCGTTATCAACTTGGCTGCTGTGTTAGTTTTCAAAAGAATGGATTAGCTACCCTCAAATTTACCCTCGAATTTTCTGAATGCAATTCCTGCTGTGGGTGAAGAGTATTCAACACACATTCGAGAAAATATTACTAATACTGAATTTTTTCAGAAATGATTATTGTGATGAAAGTTTATTGAAAGCGCGTGAAGATGATCAGTAAAGGATATCGCAGTTACTTTCTGCTAACAAAAACAGTGCAAATTACCATGTGAATATGTATGTGAATGCGTGAATAAACCTCTAATTGCGCAATAGGTTACTCTCGTGCCTGAAAATTGCAGAAACTTTTTATTGAAATCTAGCCCTTTAACACAAGAGCTGATCAAAAGAACAAAATAAAGTAATGTTACACTCACCATTTTAAGAAGAAAAACGTTCAAGCTTTAGTTATGATGATGCAGACGTGCAACACAAACCAGCAGAAACAAATAAATGCAAAACTAAAGATAATTTCCTCTAGTTTTTAAAAAAAGTGCTTGGGAACACATATCAGCTTCAATGTAACATAGCGAGATCGCCAACGTTATCGTCTGCCGATGTTCAGCTCAGAAAGAAATGTTCTGCGTAGTTAGTATTCGTCCGGATTGGTTGAGTGACTTCACAGCGTTTCTTCTGAACGTGACGTAAGCATCATGAAAGCGTCCAATCTGTTCTAGGAGTATAAAGGCTCTGTGAGCAGATGCGTTAGGCAAATGAAATACAAACTCATACACGGGCTCGGAGAAGGGCCTATTGCCATTTGGATGAAGTACTTCGGGAATCTGGAGGCAAAAGTTGAATTCCTAGCACTTTCTTGCGTGTGAATTCGAAGTGCATTTTCAGTTTCTTATTTAACTAACTGACTTCGTTTCACAAGAAAATGTAGGGGACGAAATTCTTTGAATAACTAACTATGTCCATGAAATTATTTCATGGATAATTAACTTTGCTTAAATTCTTTTAAAGAACCCATCTTGGGAAAAGACAGGCTATCAATAAAAGTTTTTGCGAACCCTTAAAATGTAACGCGAAACTCAACTGAGCAAGAAACTGCAGTATTTCTTTGAATCAGAAAGAAGTATTAGGAAATATTAGTACTCTTCATGAACAATGTGTTTCCGCCCCGGTGGCGCAGTGGTCTAAGCGCTGGTTTCTGACCATTCGTCCGAGATGGATCCGGGTTCGAATCCCGTGAGGAATGATGTTGTGCTGGCCTTAGAGCACTGGATATTTCCCCCTCCCCTGTGACCCTCAGTTAAATACGGGCGACTTCTTATAGTCCATCGAGTTGCTCACGGTGGTCGTTAAACATCCAACAATAACAAAAGCAAGAAAGTTGACACTGAATTTTCGGTTTTAATGAGCACGTCTTTTGAATCCTTTCCGACGTGAATACAATTTATCAAAGTTTTTCAAAGTCAATGGAACCGGTTCTAAAAAAAATAATCAACCGAATTTCTACAATCGATAAAATATCCATAAATACAAACAGCTACTTACTTCCACCAGCGGCTGCTACACGAAAATTTACAAAAAGCGCACAAAAAGTTTCTCATAGCAGAAGAAAGTATCACAAACAAGAGATTTTCAAATCGACCAGTTAAAAGAAGAAATATAGAAGGAAAAATTATACAAGTATAAAAAAAATTGATACCTCTCTAATACAGCATTGGCTCTCCTCCAGATCGGATAACTGCAGCAACTCGACGAACATGGACTCCACGCGCTCTTTGTAGTACTGAGGAGAAAATGAACGCCATGCTTCTTGAAGAGCGTCCTACAATTCCGTAATATTCGTGGTGGCAGATTCTTGACATTCACGGCACATTGAGCAGCATCCTAAATGTGTTCGATGGCGTTTAAATCCGGCGAACGAGGGACTAAGACAGGAAGCCAAACTCCGTGCAATGCTCCTCCAGCCATAACTGGGAAACTGTGGAGGTGTGCGGTGGCGCATTGTCGTGTTGAAAGAGGTCTCACCCGCAGGAGTGGTTGCATGACATGAAGGGATGCAAATGATCCCCAAGGATGGTTACATAGCCTCCACCAGTCAGATCGGTTAACAGACGCATGACGGGGGGGGGGGCTAATGTAGGCATGCGGGATCCATTGCCTCATGGGGTTGTTGCCACACCCTGAGTCTGCCATCTGCCCGAAACACGAAACAGAAGTCATCGCTCTTCTCGCGTTAATACGTGAGTCACGGGAAAATTCTCATCGGCCGCCACCGGGAATCAAACCTAGGGTCATCCAGTTACGCGCCGGACATGCTACCACTGTACCACAGCGGCCTCGAATTCTCCAGACTCACAAGTGATTAACGGCCAAACCACATGGCAGGTTGTTTCATGGAGCCCCGCACAGTGCTGGGGATTCACCAAAGATGGAGAGCAGCAACTGAACAAATACAGTAACTAAGAGGCGATTGAATAATTAATTCATACACTCGACGTGGATCAGGAATACCTGTTCCTAATCCACGTCGAGTGTATGAATTAATTGTTTAATCGCCTCCTAGTTATCAGGAACAGGTGTTCCTGATTCACGTCGACTGTATGAATTAAATATTCAATCGCCTCTTAGTTACTGTATTGTTCAGTTTATAACGAAGTAAATTTCTCCGTCATTTTTGGTCTACGCCGGGATTCGAACCCGAGTACGCTTATTCCGGAACAAGTCGCTCTACCAACTGAGCTACGCAGACATTTATTCTGATTCCTATCTGCCTTTATGTCATGTGCGTCCTGCTGGCAGGTACGTCACATCTCCCCCCGAAAGAGGGCCGGGGGCATGGCCCACGGATCAGCCGTGACCATGAATCGCTGCAGGCAGACAACCACTGTAGAACGTGCACTTGAGAACTCCCAGTCAATCTGGTGTGTGGAATGCAACGTCACACACATTTATTTTTCGAAGCACTGGAGAAGGGATTCTCTGATTTTTCCTATCTCGCGGTGTGGAAATAACATCACACCAATGCGAGATTTTGAACGGTCGGGTCATCCGGGCAGTTCGGGCGCCATTATAACGAAGTAAATTTCTCCGTCATTTTTTTGGTCTACGCCGGGATTCGAACCCGAGGCCGCTTATTCCGGAACAAGTCGCTCTACCAACTGAGCTATGCGGACGTTTGTTCTGACTACTATCTGCCTTTATGTCATGTGCGTCCTGCTGGCAGGTACGTCACAAGTTGCTGCTCTCCATCTTCGGTGAATTCCCAGCACTGTGCGGAGCTCCATGAAGCAACCTGCCATGTGGTTTGGCAGTTAATCACTTGTGAGTCTGGAGAATTCGAGGCCGCTGTGGTGCAGTGGTGGTATGTCCGGCGCGTAACTGGAAGACCCTGGGCTCGGTACATATACGGGTCAGCAATGCGACCCAGGTGAGCTCCGGAACCCCATTGAACACAGGAAACGTTGCACTGCCCGAACGCTGATTCTAATACTGGCTCCAACATTGAATTACGCTGTGATTTGCGGCAGTGCTGCACACCGGACGGATGTTACGATGCATGCCGGGCGGATGTTACGATGCATGCCGGGCGGATGTTACGATGCATGCCAGACGCCGTTGTCCACGATCGTCCAGGGCTTTTCTACAGCCACACCGGTCTCGTATTCTCAATGTTTTCCCTGAGTTTGCGTAGTCCAGATACACCCTTGAAATTGTTGACCGTGTAAATATAAATGTCGTGGTAATTTCCGCAATCGAGTGACCCATATCCCGGGCGCCGACTATCATGCCACGTTCGAAATTGCTTAAATCCCATAAGCCGCCACCTGAACTGTGAATGCTACTACTTGAGCTTGCGGATATATCTGCTTCTATATATATATCGTTTGGGGACGATACCATTTACTGCATGGCTGTGGTGGTATGTAATGGAAATGGTAGCGCCCTTCCCAATGGTTTTGGCACCTCAGCGTAGGAAGAATTTTGCGTAACAGTAAAGTTCAAAATAGGCGAAAAGTATTCCTCATGGCAAAAGCTATACTAAGGAGAAAAAAAAACTTTTTTTTTTTTTTTGATTGGAGGTTTAACGATTATCCTGAGCAACTCAATGGGCTATAAGCAGTCGCCCGTCCCTAATTTAGGGTCACTGGTTCCAGGGAAGGGAGAGAGCCAGTGCCGTAAGACAAACACAACATCCATGCCTCACCGGGATTCGAACCCGGACCCCTTTCGGACGAATGATCAGAGGCCAGCGCTTAGACCACTGCGCCACCGGGGCGGCAAAAAAAAAAAAAAAAACTCTTCAGATACGTCTGTCGGAAACAGAGATAGCGAGAAAAAAGGTTTTGACCTTTACGCCACCTAGAGCATTTTTTAAAAAGAACAATGCTTCCCGTCTATATTGTAGCGAATGGCATACAATAAAAAAAGAAATGTCTCAATAGGGTTTTTAGAAACAGAGATACAGCTGCAAACGGAAGTACAAAAACACCACCTAGCGACAGAATTGTGAACCACAAAACTCCTCAAATGCAAACCTAAAGTGTTCCACAAGGTAAATGGTATTCAGAGTTAAAAGGATTTTTAAATAGCACATTTAGAAGCAGTGATATTGAGAAAAATCTATGAAGGATTTGCGCCCCCTAGCGGCAAATGTGTGCATTATTTTAAAGGAGATGCACACAAAGAGTTTTCTTAGTTAGTAGTATCTGACCGAAAAAGAAATATTTTCAATCTGGGTTTTAGTCCGGCAGATATTATCGTAAATGGAAACGTCACTCAAGAAAATTTCAAGAAAAAGGTTACTTACAGTTCGTCTTTATTCAGCCAAAACTCCGTTGGCACTTCACTAATGCAGAACTACAAGTCACTGTTCAACAGTATTATTAACTTAATCTAATTAACATGAGTTAATAAACAGAAAATTTGATTAATGAAAATTCCAACATTGAATATAACACCACCACTTGAAAACGCAGACGTCGAGTAAATACAATTTCAAGTGAACACAGTTTCCACGATTACAACATCACACCACCACACCACACTCACACTTTTGGCTGCTGCTTCAACATTATATATCTCTAGTTCTTATCTGCCACGTGCATAATCACACTCTCTGACCTCAGTATTGTTGCCAACCTCATTCCGCGAGAGAGAATATTTAATGTTAAGGTCAAAAACGCCGCCCCGGTGGCGCAGTGGTCTAAGCGATGGCTTCTGATCATTCGTCCAAAAGGGATCCTGGTTCGAATCCCGTGAGGCATGGATGTTGTGTTTGTCTTACGGCACTGGCTCTCTCCCTTCCCTGGAACCAGTGGCCCTACATTAAGGACGGGCGATTGCTTATGGCCCACTTAGTTGCTCACGGTGGTTCGTTAAACCTCCATGTCATAATTGCACTATCACGATTTTTTTGTTGTTGTACTTTTCTGTTTATTTTTGCGTGTGGGATAGTGGGAAGTATTGCATGGTGAATGTTATTGCACTTTATTTCACTGCGATATTCTTATCATCCAGATGCACTTACTTTTTCTTGCTGCCACTAGTCTAGAATGGGGTAAGGTCTAGACGCCTTAAGTAGATCCACTTTATTCGAGACTGAGGCGTGGTTGAAGATTTCCGAGCTGGTGTAGAAATGAGCCGAAGATATTTAACAAATAACAACTAACTTTATTCTCCACCACTTAGGGTAGGGTGAAGGTTGGTTTTCCACCTTGCACTAGAACATACAGACGATGCTTGTCGGAATTTTAAGTGACTAAGAGCTTGAGCTGCACAAATAGAAATATGGTGCTTCCTTGTTAGCACCGTTCAGTTTTTTACAAGAGTTCAGTGATGTCAAAATTCAGTTCTTGTTAGAGTTCATAAGTTGCGCAGCGTTCAGCACATAAGATAACACTTTAGCACACATCTCAGCTTTAATAGCATTATGCAGCACTTTAGAAACAAGATCTGAGATTATCAGATCTCAGATATAATGGATCTAGACCTCGACCTGATCTCTTGGAACAAAATATAGATAGTTACTAACCGCAATTAGTTGAAATCTACCCCTAGCTAACTCGACCTCAGCCGAGCGCTTTTCTTACGGCAAAATCATCCCACGTGATGACCTGATGTCCTACTCCACAGAAAACCATACGAGAAGAGAGCGCCAAAAAACTAACTTCCTGAGTTCTCCCCAAACGTTCTGAGCCCCAGCTAGCGCTCAGCCAATCACGACGACGCATTCGACGCCCGTTGCTGGGCATCCTTCACTCTCCGCGTCCTGAGTTCTCACGGGTTTACATCCGCCCGTTGGCCGCTCTTCCAAGAATTCCATGCTCAAATTTCTGAGAATCTGAGAATTCATGGGCTGGTTATGACCAAGGAGGTTATATTACTGGAGACACCACTGGCTCTGCAGCCATAGGTCACAGCTAATCTGTGGTGTGACGTCACAAGCAGGCAAAAATGAAATAAATTATACCGTTGATGAAACAATAAGCTTGTGTATCATTGATAAAGATTATTGAATTACTCATATTTTCTCTTTATACGCTTAGAAGCTTTTGTTCCATTGGTTTCCAAGCAGCTTCTCTTCTGCGGCTGCGTCGTGCCTGCTCATGACGTCATTTGCAGCACAGACGGTGACTTATGGCGGCCAATGCTGCGTGGATAGGAGTGGTGTCTCCAGTAATATAAGCTCCTTGGTTATGACCTTGTGAACTGATCACCAAGATGGCTGTCCTTCTCCCTTCCTCGCTTTTCACTTCAAAATGGCGTTCCATTTCCCACTTCTGATTTTTCCCACGTTTGCTTTTTTAACATTCAGCAGTTCCCATTTTCCTGTGCACCACTGGCATTTTTTCCAATTCTTTTTTTTTTCTAACAATTTTCACACCATCACACTCCAATCAAAATAATAATAATAAAAAAAAACGGTTGAAAACGCTAAACGGGAATGAACTCAAATTTACATAGAGAAAGCAACTAAAAATAAAAGTTAAATTAGAGTATACGTCACAACTCTTAGAAGCAGAGATATCGACAAAAATAAGATATACATCTACACCCCTGGCGGAAAAACTATGCAATATTTTAAATTGGGGGTACTCTCAAAAGGTTTTTCGAGGTCAGCGGTATCGGTCTACGAGAGAATTTTTCCAATCGAGCATTCAGAAGCTCAGATTTTGCTGCAATTCATAAGAAGCCGAAATAAACACTTACGCCCCCTGACAGCCAAATCATTCTTTACCAAAAATTAGAAAATATGTGCAGAACACTTCCGATCAGGAGCTGTATCAGATGCAGAAAGAAATCGGACTTTAGAAGCAAAGATCATATCATATCATATCATATGTAGAGGATTTTAAGGAAGGGAGTGTCTGACCCCAGGTCTTAAACAACCCTTAGAAATAGGAAGCTAGGAGATTTGGGCTAGATTTCCCGATAGGAAAGTCACACGGAAGCGAAGTACAAAGGGGGAGGAAGACGCCCTTATTTATTACCGGGGGCCAGTACCCGGGGTCCGACGGCTTAACGTGCCCATCCGACGTACGGCGGATATTTTGTGGATCGAGCGTTCGTACCTGCCAGGGATCGAACCTGAGGTCCTTTCTGTGGCAGTCACGAACGTTAACCACTAGGCTATCCGCGGCCAAGAAACAGAGATATCGGGAGAGGCGCAATTTATATGCACGTCCTCTAGCGGGAAATCCATGCATTACTTAAAAAAAGAGACTACCTAATCGATACAAATGGCATCGAAAGGAAAACGATTTTTTCAATCAGATATTTAGAAACAAACTTATGGAATGAACAGTATTTTGAATTCGATATCATCTGCATTTACGCCCTCTAGAGGCGAAGTTGTGCATCAGAAAAATTCGGAATGCAAGGATCATCCTTCTTACACTTCCAGCTTCCCAGTGCAAAAGTAATTTTTCAATATCAAGTTAGAAACACATGGAATAATTAATATAGACATAAATCAAGCTGTTCTTTCTATGTAACATAACCACAGAAATTTGAAAATTTAATCGTCCCGTAACGGAAATCGAACCCGCATCTCCCGATTTTCGGGAGATGCTGGAACTATCAAATGGACACGACAGTGAATATAACGATATCAATTACTGGCGGACGCCGTGCTCTTACACATAAGAAATTGAAAACATTTTTAAATGAACTTGATGCCGAATGTAATGATTTGCTTCTGCACAATCGAACACAATTTTTTGAGTGCTGAAAAATGTTTAGCGAGATTTTTCAAACTTCGGAAATAAATAAATCTTTTTCTTATTAGAAGGATAAAATGTGATACTGATCTAAATAAAAGTCTTAGTGGTGTTTTTCTTAACTCATTAGCTTTCCTAACTGATATCACGCAGCATTGGATTGTTCTATACTGTATATTGCTCTGCAAGGGAAAAACTAAATTATCTATAATCTTTACAGTCACATAGATAGATGGCTTTCGTAACAGGCTGCCATCGTTAAAATCAAATCTAGAAAGAAGCAGTCTGGCTCACTTCGAATATTGCAAGACGCTTTTTTATGAAATGACAACGTTTTGTGAAACTATAGATTTTAAGGTATTTTTTCCTCAGCTGGACACTCTTATTAAGAATTTTGATGGTAGACATAAACAATCTGATGAATTCAAACCAAATATAGCAGCAACTCAAACTATGCCCAACAATCCATTGAATGTTGACATTGGAAGCACAAACCCCATTTATCAAATGGAATTATACACAAACTTATTTTTGATGTTGTTTGGAGGTTTAACGACCACCGTGAGCAAATCAATTGGCCATAAGCAGTCGCCCGTCCCTAATTTAGGGCCACTGGTTCCAGGGAAGGGAGAGAGCCAGTGCCGTAAGACAAACACAACATCCATGACTCACCGGGATTCGAACCCGGGCCCATCTCGGACGAATGATCAGAAGCCATCGCTTAGACCACTGCGCCACCTTGGTTTGAATTGTATATAGCGGCTTATATACAATTCAAACCAATGAATTTATTAGAGCTCGATGGCAGGTTGGAGAAGAATTATTTAATTTTTTATTTTTTTTTCATTAAGAAAGATCGAAACATAAGAGATTTGGGATTAAAATTTATTTTAACATTTGGAAGCACTTACGCATGTGAGAGGACATCTTACATGAAATACCCTAGCAGTCATGTCCGTTCTCCGAATGGTGAATCTATAAAATCAGTTTTTGAACATAAAATTAAAGAAAGTGAAAAGTAACTAAGAGAAAGAAAAGTAATTTAAGATCCGTAACTATTTTACGATTTAGAACAGGGTCGTTACGTCAGTGCATACGGTTTGAAGTAAAATGGTAGCAGTCTTTGGCGCCCCTTAATTTAAATCATTGTTTAATAGAATTTTTACAGCATTTCAACGTTTCTGGCATAATTATTTTTAAACCTGTCAGCTATTTGAACAGTAAAGCGAAGACACCCTTTTGAATTTTTTGGTTTTCATACTTTCCGAGGCGCAGAAGTAGTATGACAATTCTGACAGATAATATTCCAAAGCCGCCATTTTGATTTTTTTGTTTTTGGACTTTTCTGGATATATTGACCTTAAGACCTATCAGCATTTTTAAGAGTAATTACAACCATGCTTTTGAATTTTTTGGTTTTCAGACTTTTCTAGGTGTAGATGTGATAGAAAAATTCTAGCAGATAATATTCCAAAGCCGCCATTTTTTTTTTTTTTTTTTTTTTTTGGACTTTTCTAAGTATCCGGACCTTAAGACCTATCAGCATACCATTTTTCAGATCTCTAGGTCACTTAGAAGTGGTCGAACAATTCGCGGATGGAAACACTCACATTTTCCCCCTTTGCTTCTATGTACCTGGGTATACAAATAAAGTCAAGAGACAGGAGTAGTGTGAATTACTCTACTCTTGAGCAATACTTGGACTTTCAAGGACAATCACTGAAGTGGACATGCAACAACTTTTAGTGGAATCGAATCGTCCATAGTTTTCTCATTAAATGCAAATTCCTTTGTTTTTTTTTCAAATTTTAAATTTCAACTGTTTTAATAATAATTAGAACAGCTTAAATGTTTAATAAATTAAGCAGGACATCTTTACATAAATCTTCATTTCTTGTGAAAGCATTGTACATCAGTTCAAAAAACAAAACTGATGTACAATGCTTTTACAAGAAATGAAGATTTATTTATTTATGGAGAAAAGTTGAATTCAACCGATATCTACATTTACAACAGATATCATGTGAGGGTCACACTGATGAAGAAATTAATCGGCGTATAAAACCTGGATGGAGAGCTTTTGGAAGGAACAGTACATTTTTTAAGAGCAATATGCCATTATGTCTTAAAAGAAAAGTGTTTAATCAATGCATCCTTCCAGTGCTTAAGTACGGAGCAGAGACGTGGACCTTAACCAAAAAAGACATGCAAAGACTGCAGACAACTCAAAGAAGCATGGAGAGATGCATGCTTGTGTAACCAGGAGAGATAAGAAGAGGAACTCATGGATAAAGAAAATGACAAGAGTGGAAGACATCATGATCAGAGTAAAATCCATGAAATGACAATGGGCTGGACATGTTGCCAGAAGAACGGACCACAGATGGACAACCGAAGTTCTAGACTAGATTTCAAGGGACAGGAAAAGATTCAGAAGACCATATAGGAGAGGAGTGGATGAAATCCGAAAACATGCGGGAGTGACTGAGGAGACAACCGCAAGATAGACCATTGTGAAAGAAACTTGGGGAGACCTTCATCTAGCAGTGGATTGATAATGGTTGTTGTTGATGATGATGATGAAGATCATGATGTATAGTTAGAAATACTGGGGCCCACGTCTCTACAGAAGTTCGACAGCATTAATATAGATCAAACGATAATGAATTATTGCCAAGACACACAAGTGATATGTTACATTTTCTCTAATGGCGTAAAATTAACATACAGCTTAAGTCGAGCTTTCGCGCTTCTTCGGAAGGCTTCGTCTGAGTTAGATTTTATCAAAACCTTCGTTGAAATAGTAGCACACAATGCTTAAATCAAAAATTTTATTATGTTGTTACTTATTTATGTTGTGTGTAGAGTTTTTGGTAAGTGAAATGTTGTTCTGATGAAACTGACTAATTACATGAAGTCATCATTAAATTGCAAAGCAATTAAGTGGATTTCATCAAATCGAAAAGGAATTCTCTAAATCCTGTGGGAAATGCATATTCGTAAATAATGGTGCGAACACGTACTGTTGTTACCTTGAAACAAAAGAGAACGATATTATAAGAGTTGATCTCAGTGAATTTGTAGCACATAATTTATTAACCCCCCCCCCCAGTTTTAGCGGATATTCGAGATATTTAACCAAACATACATAAGAAGTTGATAGTCTTTCAACACAACTAAATTTTTAAGTATGGATCACAGCATGAATGAAAAGTATTTTAGTCAAACAGAAAATTACAAACACTCTTTACTGAACGAAGAAGACAATTATTGCTAGTAACCTCAAGGTATATCTGGTCAAAAACGTTTTTCTTGGGGTTGCACATTGCGACGTGCCTGCCCGCAGGACGCACGCAACATAAAGGCAGAGAGCAGCAAGAACGAACGTCTGCGTAGCTCAGTTGGTAGAGCGACTTGTTCCGGAATAAGTGGACTCGGGTTCGATTCCCGGCGTGGACCAAAAATGGCGGAGAAATACTTCGTTATAATGGCGCCCGAACTTCCCGGATGACCCGGCCGTTCAAGATCTCGCAATGGTGTGATGTTCTTTCCACACCGCGCGATAGGAAAAATAAGAGAATCCCTTCTTCAGCGCTTCGAAAAATAAATGTGTGTGCTGTTGAATTCCTCACCCCAGATTGACTGGGAGTTCTCAAGTGCACGCTCTACAGCGGATGGCTGCCTGCAACCACTCATGGTCACGGCTGACTTGTGCACCAGGCCCCCGGCCCTCTTTCGGGGGGGAGAGATGTGACGTGTGTGCCCCGCAGGACGCACACAACATAAAGGCAGATAGCAGCAAGAACAAACGTCTGCGTAGCTCAGTTGGTAGAGCGACTTGTTCCGGAATAAGTAGACTCGGATTCGATTCCCGGCGTGGACCAAAAATGACGGAGAAATTTACGTTATAACATTTAGAAACTGGGACCGGTAATCAGCTGCTAACCACAGTAGCAAGAATGATTCAAATATATATTGAACCAGATATAAAAAAGAGGTTATTTAGACATAAAATTCATGATCATTATTTAGTACATTAACTTTTCATTTCATTAAACACAGAATTAAATTGTATAATACATACATATATCGTGCAATACATATATGCTCAACTGAGAATTCCTTGCAGAAAGAGCTTGATTTTCTTAAACGAATTCCAGTACGCAGAGGATATAGCCCTTCGTTATAGACCCAGCTATTCAAAAATTTAGGAAACTGAAGCCTGTCTACTCGCTCACTCCAATAGACCTTCCAATACGACAGAATTGGGCGATTATCCCATTTTCTCCCCAGATTTGCTTCAGAATTTCAAGAATTCTCAAACGTTTTAATTTCAAAGTTATTTTTAAACTCATAAACAAGATGAAGTTTCAAAATCAAAAGACCATATCGAAGACAAAAATTCCTAGGGAATTTATCAGATACCTCATGAATGTGGACTTTCATATATGGGACAGGGCTTTAAGTTTCCGTGTGAAGGAACTACGTACGGAACTATGAACCGAAGAAGTTGTTTATAGCTCAACATTGTCCGGAAAATAACCATAAATTTTTGTTTGGAAACGCCACACTTATTGATAAGCCTAATTCGACTATCGAGCTTAACATATTTAAAGCTTTCCACATATACCGAAACTCTTCATGGACTATCAAAGTCGACTTCATTTCTTTCAAACGCATTGGGAACAACTCACCAGAATCCGTGACCGTCAGAACTCTGATGATGTCACAATGATTTAAATATTTATGCTCCATTCATCCTGATGACGCTAAGCCAAACGCTCTGCAAAACTATATATAGTCGATGTATAGTAAACCTTTAATTGTGGTAAACGTTGGTATTTTAATTAATAACAAGGAATTATACACCAATTACACTTAAAATAGTACTAGTGATCCGAATTTCTTGGCGTAGAATATAAATCAAAGTTTTCAAGCTTTCGCACATCAACCAAATGGCTTAAGTAGACAGCTAACTGCTGTCTACTTTCCACTTGGTCATTCTTTCGCCCAAGTGGTTAGCTGTCTACTTTCCTTGAAAAAGCCACCTGGTTGATGTGCGAAAGCTCGGAAACTTTGAAAATCTACGCCAAGAAATTCGGATCACTAGTACTATTTTAAGTTGGTATTCTTATTCTATAACACCATAAGTTTAGTAGTCATAAATTATATGTACTGTATTGTTCTAACAACAGTGCTCGCATGTTGTTGTTGTTTTTTTAAACTAAAATCAACATTTCTCATTTTCAGTTGCATTTTATTTCGTCATCATTACTTATTTAAGTAATCTTTTAAGAAACTCCTTATTTAAAAAAAAGTAAATTTTATTCAAAGGGAGGCAATTTCCCCGAAAGTGCATCTGTGGGGAAATCTAAATTGAAACAGATTGAAAAACACTGATTATATATTCTGAAGGATGTAACATTTAAATGTTTTCTTACAGAGTCTTGTAGTCTGTGACTTCTAAACATGATCGTACGTTCTGTATAATAGGACTTACATTTATTACAACATATAAGACTGTGGTTTGCTTTAGAAAAATAATGATGTTTACCTTTCGAACTGTCACAAAGACGTCGCTGTACAGTTGGCAATACAGTACTGAAGATGAATTTCTGGGTACCGAGGTCTTGGTGCCAGCTCTATTCTACGAGAGATGCTCTTCCTTTCTCTCTCGTCATCAAAATTTCATGGTCTTGGTGAGCTTCTCCCGATACCCTTGTGTGCTGCCAGGATAAGGAAAAGAAGGGATGGATGAGGGGAGGGAGAGATAAATGCCGCTTCTAGTTGTGTCGTTTCAAACACTGTGTCCGCGACTAATGGGTTGATCGCACGGATCTGTCACAAACGCCAGGGCAATCCAACGGAGCCTCTGTTTTGTGGACGCAACGCGAGAGTTAACTAAAGGGAATACTTTAGTACGCAAAAGTCTCTCAGGAGAACACCATTAATGCGCGCAGCTTCTTTGATTCATATTCTGCAAACAGACGCAATCCTACTGCTCATTACAAATGGTTTGACTGTTTCTGTAAATGCAAGTATATTAACGCCAGCGTTCCTAAACTTATCTAAGACGAATATGTAGAAAACATTTGCAAGAATTGACACTGCTATTCGTTTGATACAGGTTTTTATGAAACATAACTTAGAACCCAATAATGCATTCAAGGGTTTAAAAAAGATGGAGCAATACTGTTTAACTTCGCATTTCATTCAATAGGCTGTTTCCAATCTCTCCTTCAACTGAGGGAAACGTCCAGAAATTTGTTTTTTTAACTTGACGCATCTGGTTTTTTTTTTTTTCATTTTTGTAGCATTGTAGGTCATCAATATACAGTATGCCCATTAGACAAACCATTAAAGATAGGGATGGTGGACCGTTAACATGAGCATCCCCCGCGCAGAGTGGGACAGACTCAAACCGAACGTAGGCGATAAACACGCGGACAGCAGGACTTTCCAGAAGTGGGGCCGCGGGTGGCCTGCCTAGTGGTCAGCGTTCGCGACTGCCACGGGTTCGATCCCAGCAGGTATGAACGCTCGAACCACTAAATATCCGCTATGCGTTGCATAAGCAAGTTAAGCCGTCGGGCCCCGGGTAATAAATAAGGGCGTCCTCCTCCCCCTTTCTACCTCACTTCCGTGTCACTTTTCTATCGAGCACTCCAGCCCAAATCTCCTAGTTTCCTATATCTAAGGGTTGTTTAAGACCTGGGGTCAAACACTCCTTTCCTAAAATCCTTTACATATGATCTGATCTGATCTTCCCAACAATGTATCGCAATCGACGAACATGGGCAAGCTTGGTGATCTGAGAGACTTTGATCGTGGACGCATTGTCTGGGCAAGACAGATGGGCCTTTCTATCGCCCATGTGGTAAAACCCCAGTGTTCCAGAGGGCATCGGTATTAAGGGTGCACAGGGAGTATACCATCGACGGAAGTACTAGCGCCCAGAGAGCAAGCGGCTGCCGACCATACGCCATTGATGACCGGGATCGACGTAAACCATCTAGGCTAGTGCAGACCAACCGTTTAGAAATGGCAGCACAAATCACATCCAGACTAAATGTCACAGGCCCAAGTAGAGACAGCGGGCGAACGGTATGATGCACTCTGCATGCCATGGGCTTATGAAGCCTAAGCCCTACTCGTATGACACTGTTGACTGCTCGTTACTGGAAGTTACGTCTCCCCTGGTGCCGGAGGCATCAAAGCTGAACCTCTTCAGAGTGGCTCCACACCATGTGGTCGGATGAATCAAATTTTCAGCTGTACCGAGCTGACGGGAGAGTGTGGGTGTGGTGCCGAAGACAGCAAAGCTGGACCTCTTCAGAGTGATTCCACACCATGTGGTCAGATGAATCCCATTTTCAACTGTACCGAGCTGACGGGAGAGTGTGGGTGTGGCGCCGAAGACATCAAAGCTTTACCTCTTCAGAGTGACTCCACACCATGTGGTCAGATGAATCCCATTTTCAACTCTACCGAGCTGACGGGAGAGTGTGGGTGTGGCGCCGAAGACATCAAAGCTGGACCTTTTCAGAGTGGGTCCACACCATGTGGTCAGATGAATCCCATTTTCAACTGTACCGAGCTGACGGGAGAGTGTGGGTGTGGCACCGAAGAAATCCAAGCTAGACTTCTACAGAGTGGCTCCACACCATGTGGTCGGATGAATCCCATTTTCAGCTGTACCGAGCTGACGGGAGACTGTGGGTGTGGTGCCGAAGACACCAAAGCTGGACCTCTTCAGAGTGACTCCACACCATGTGGTCAGATGAATCCCATTTTCAACTGTACCGAGCTGACGGGATAGTGTGGGTGTGGCGCCTAAGACATCAAAGCTAGACTTCTACAGAGTGGCTCCACACCATGTGGTCGGATGAATCCCATTTTCAGCTGTACCGAGCTGACGGGAGAGTGTGGGTGTGGTGCCGAAGACACCAAAGCTGGACCTCTTCAGAGTGACTCCACACCATGTGGTCAGATGAATCCCATTTTCAACTGTACCGAGCTGACGGAAGAGTGTGGGTGTGGCGCCGAAACATCAAAGCTGGACCTCTTCAGAGTGGGTCCACACCATGTGTTCAGATGAATCCCATTTTCAACTGTACCGAGCTGACGGGAGAGTGTGGGTGTGGCACCGAAGAAATCAAAGCTGGACTTCTACAGAGTGGCTCCCCACCATGTGGTCAGATGAATCCCATTTTCAGCTGTACCGAGCTGACGGGAGAGTGTGGGTGTGGCGCCGAAGACATCAAAGCTGGACCTCTTCAGAGTGGCTCCACACCATGTGGTCAGATGAATCCCATTTTCAACTGTACCGAGCTGACGGGATAGTGTGGGTGTGGCGCCGAAGAAATCAAAGCTGGACTTCTTCAGAGTGGCTCCACATCATGTGGTCAGATGAATCCCATTTTCAGCTGCACCGAGCTTACGGGAGAGTGTGTGTGTGGCATCGATAGCATGAGGCCATGGCACCGTCGTGCCAGTTGGCTTTGTTCAAGGCGGTGGTGACTCTGTGATGGTATTGGGAGCATTCTCATGGGACACATCAGGTTCCTTAGTGTGTCTAGAGATATCCTTAACCGCTGCAGGCTACCAGCATGTGCTGGCTGATCGCCTACACTCTTTCATGGACTTCGCGCATCCTGCTGACGATGGTCTGTTTTAGCAGGATAATGCGCCGCCCCACTGGACCGCTACCACCCAGGCATGGCTCAAGGAATACTCATATGTGTTTAAAACCATCGAGGGACCCCCAGGATCCCATGATTTCAACCCTGTGGAATCTCTCTGGGAAGCCGTGGAACGGGACATTAGATCCGTGAAACTTGAACCGACGTCTCGGGTGGAGTTGTGGACAATGCTAAAACAGGCATAGCTGGGAACATCAGATCCATGGATCCTGGACCGACGTCTCGGGTGGAGTTGTGGACAATGCTGCAACAGGTATGGCTGGGAACATCAGATCCATAGATCCTGGACCGACGTCTCGGGTGGAGTTGTGGACAATGCTGAAACAGGTATGGCTGGCATAACCTCCGGAAACCCTCCGGCATCTGGTGGGTTCGGTGCCTCATAGTATACAGGCATCGACACTATGATTCGCGACAGACGAGTACAACCACGCTACTCCGTAGGTATGTCTAATATTTTGTTTATTAGTGCGGTGTCTATTTCTGCGGTGCAGGCACGTCACCTCCCCCTCCCCGAAAGAGGGCCGGGGACATGGCCCACGAGTCAGCCAGAACCATGTATCGCTGTAGGCAGTCATCCGCTGAAGAACGTACATGAAGAACTTACATTCAATTTGGTGTGTGGAACGTAACATCACACACATTTATTCTTCGAAGCGCTAAAGAAGGGATTCTGTTATTTTCCCTGTCTCGCGGTCTGGAAAGAACATCACACCCTTGCGAGAACTTTAACGGCCAGGTCATTCTTGAAGTTCGGGCGCCAATATAACGAAGTAAATTTCTCCGTTATTTTTGTCCACGTCGGGCATCGAAAAATAAGTCGCTCTCCCAACTGAGCTATGCGAACATGTGCTCTCGCTGCTATCTGCCTTTATCTCAAGTGCGTCCTGCGGTGCAGGCACGTCACATATATTTTTTGCGTGTGATCGTGAGGCATTTAAAAGAGACTGCTGGCCTTTTATATAGTTAGTTCTCTAAAAGAATAAAATACGCATGATATTTTTAACTTTGGCGTATGTGTTTTGGAGTACTTTGTATTGGTATGAAATTGCGACAAACACTTTCAGCGCGAAGTGCACATTTGTATTTCACGCAATAAAATAATAATTTTGGTTTTATGCAAAATACCTACAGGTCCCAAAGAATTTGATTTATTAAAACGCCAGTTAAGCATTGGAAATATTTTTCCGCACAGGGGTAGGGGGTGTTTTCGGTACGTCACTGACCTGTCTGATAGGTTTCTCGCACTGGTGTGATGCTCTTCCCACGCCGCGAGACAGGAAAAATAAGAATCCCTTCTTCAGTGCTTCGAAAAATAAATTAGTGTGATGTTACGTTCCACACACCAAAAATTGTCGGGGATTTCTCAAATGCACGGATGACTGTACACATGGTCCTGGCTGACCCGTGGGACATGCCCCCGGCCCTCTTTCGGGGAGAGAGAGATGTGATGTGCCTGCCCTGCAGGACGCACATGAGATAAAGGCAGCTAGCAGTGAGAGCACATTCCAGTGTAGTATAGTGGATAGCACTCGGAGCTCCGGAGCTGAGAGTTGCAGGTTCAAATCCCGCCCCTTGTATAAACATGGTGGAGAAATTTACTTCGTCGTAGTGCCTTTACCATAAAACTTTTCTTTTTCAGGCCAGAAAACTAGACAGAGACATGACTCCAATGCCTAAATGTCACGTTTTTGATTTCCTTTGGCCACGGAAAATGCCCAACCCTTTCAATATTTAATTACAGAAGAGTCGACCATCAGAAATTTCGGAGTGATGGAAAACACAAACACACACACACACACACAGGGAACAAAAATCGCTAGGGAACAAAAATCGCTATATTTCAAGGCTGGTTAAGCTAATAAATTTCGCAAAAGAACTTCGTATTTCATCGTAAGAAAACAGACAGCACAAAACACTTTCAAGTGCCGAAGTAAGTCTGTTTTGATATTTCATCTTTACATCGATTGGTCCATTTTATTTTTTGGAAACCAGTTTCAGCCAATGGCAATACTTGCTTCACCATGAGTCTCTAATTTAAATTTCCTTTTGAGTTTCTCTGTTCTTTTGTAAATTTGATTTCTTCTCACTAAATATTTTCTGACTTAACGCTAGAGAACTTCTCCCGATGAATTTGAAGTTGGCAATCCTGAAAGCATGTCAAAATGCGATCTAAGGTATAAAAAAATGCTCTTTTTGCCGGGAGCGAGATTCGAAACCAAGTCTTCCTACTCCGGAGCGGAATGTTCTCCCGACTGATATACGCCGGCAAGGCTTATCGCTGCAACTTGAATAACAACCTGATCGCTCAATACCAACTGCTTTTACAAGAATGAGAATTGCTAATCGTCTGAACATAGCATTAGTTTGTCTCGTGTGTTACCTCAGTAGTACGTCATCTAGGTAAATAAAGACCTACAGCGATAAATGTTACGAAGAGAATAGTACGATATCAGAGCGATAATCAGTGTTACTTGAGTGATTCACGATGAGATAAACTAATGCTGTGTTCAGAAGGTTAGCAACTCTCTTTCCTGTAAATGCAGTTGGTATTGAGCGAGCAGACTGTTATTCGGTAAGTTTCACGTATATTGTGATTGAAATCCATCTAGTAAATACTTGTTGATACCGGATTTAAACGTACCTGATTTTCGAATAAAGTAAGTGGTTTGGATACTTGTAAGTAGATTTTGTTATCAGTGAATCCTGGCCGTATTACTGAAGGGACTTACACCAAAAAGCCAAAACATTTTGACCAGCGCGTTTTTATGCAAGTCGAAGCGACTGCAGATAAACTGTGTGACGTCAGTTCGCCGTGCCCAATTCGTCGTACGTCAATTTGTTGCAGTTACCAATTCATCGCAGGCTCAATTCGTCGCACGTCAATTTGTTGCAGTTACCAATTCATCGCAGGCTCAGTTCGTCGCAGTTACCAATTCATCACAGGCTCAATTCGTCGCGAGCAAATTCGTCGACTACTCAATTTGCCGTGGACGAATACATCATATTTTGACCCCCTCAGTGAAATACTTTGAAGATGTCGTTGAGCTATCCAACCTGAACAAGTCCTTCGGAAGGATGGTTAGGGTGAGCTGCCGTTACGATTTTGAATGTTGTATAACTTGTGGATCTTTCATGTTCCATATGACATGCTTCCTCCTTCCCGGGGATCCAGTGAAGTATTTTTGAGGGATCCAGTGATTCAGGAAGGTTGAGGCACCTGTCCCTCGGTTGTTCTTGCAGTATTAAATTTAACTCTTGTACATTGCATTGATTTATTCTTAGTGCACTGTTACGGAGATTTAATTCTAGAATTTAGGCAAAGATATTAAATCTCATTTCGCCACTTTTATTTCGTTCCGTGCTTTTTTTTCCTTTGTTTCCACGAAGCGTGAGATAAATTTTGCTGTGCCACTCCTCCATTAAACATCTGAAGCACGCTTCATTTAGAGACGCCAGTTTGTCTCACTTAGAGTCTACACCTTTGTATGTTGCATGAGATTTTGTATTCCCGTGCTCATTTGATCCTTTACATTCTTTATTTCAAAGCAGCCGACTGAAAGCGCAGACCCTCTTAACTTTCACCTATGCTTTGTATTAGCCGATACCCGCGTATTTCTCACAGGAACTTGAGAGCCGATAGGGTTTTGTGGAGGCAGTGGGGGAGTTAGGTAGATGCAAAGGGGGCGAAGACAGTCTTTTTCGGGGATTTGAAAGCGAGCGGTGGCAGGAGCACAAGGGCAGATAAGACCTGAGGTAGGAGGTCTTAGCTGACCGGGAAGAAGGAGGATTTCTCCTCGAGGGCCGGAGGGACACGGAAGAAATGACCGAAGCAGAATTTTAGGGAAGCATTACAGAGCTGATAGACAACCTTTCTGCGATTAAGCAAAGAAAAGAATAAATGTTTCTAAGAGATATAAAAGGATCGCCAGAATTATTTGCTTATAACTATTGTCATTCTTATTACTATTTTAAACCACGCAAGACTTAGAAAGTTAACATCAACCACGTAACAGTACTTCACATTGTTCTGCAAGTCCATGGCACTTCGGAGGACCTCTTACAGACTTCACCAAATTTCTGGAGAAAAGGGCATACCTGCAAGAGCAGTCTGTCACTCAACACAATATGAAGCATGGGAATTTGGGAATTGCGAGAAAAATCACTCACCTTGAACACCTTGTCTCCGCTCTTAGAAACCTGGGGGAGGGGGATTCACCCGACACTCCTGAAAATTCTTGGTCGTGTACAGAATCATTATTCTGTATAAAGCATGGTACCAATGTTTACAGCTCTACGTCCATTTTAACATTTTAGGGGAAGCCCCCAAACCGCTCGCGGACACTTCAGGGGAACATCCCGTACACCCTGGCCGACTCTAGCGGTCCAGAATATAAAATTACGGAAGTTGGGGGTAGGTCTCCCCAACCCAAGCACCTCATATCCCTCTTACGGAGTTCACCAAGAGTCTGGGTGGAAGTGCATGCCCACAATTAGAGTCTTCTACTCAATACAACAATAAACACGAAAAATGCGAAAAAATCCCTTTCGTTAGGCTTATACAAATCTCCGTCCTGTGATCCCCGAGGGGTCCAAAGACACCGAGGTGCCATGGACCTGCAGAACAATGTAAAGTACACTAAGAATAAATCAATGCAATGTAGAATAGCTAAATTTAACATTGCAAGAGTAACCGAGGGACAGGGGCCCCACCCTCCTGAACCATTGGATCCCTCAAAAAGACTTCACCGGGGCTCCGGTAAGGAGGAAACATGTCACTTGGAACATGAAAGATGCACGAGTTATACAACATTCAAAATCGTAATGGAAGCCTATATCCCAACCATCCTGCCGAAGGACTTGCTCAGGTTGGAGAGCTCAAAGACCTCTTACAAGACCCAAAGTATTTCCCTGAGGGGAGTCGAAATATTACGAATTCGTCCACGACGAATTTGCTCTCGATGAATTGTCGCTCGATCAACTGGGTACGACAAATCGACGTATAACCCGGGTGAACGATGGCGTATGCGAATGTCACGAAACGGTATAAATAGCACCTGATACCTAGCTCTGTTAATCAGGGGGCCGCGGGTGGCCTAGTGGGCAACGTTCGTGACTGCCGCTGAAAGGACCTCAGGTTCGATCCCAGGCAGGTACGAACGCTCGATCCCCTAAATATCCGCTATGCGTCGGATGGGCACGTTAAGCGCTCGGACCCCGGATACTGGCCCCCTGGTAATAAATAAGGGCGTCTTCCTCCCCCTTTCTACTTCGCTTCCGTGTCACTTTCCTATAGGGCACTCTAGCCTAAATCTTCTAGCTTCCTATTTCTGAGGATTGTTTAAGACCTGGGGTCAGACACTCCCTTCCTAAAATCCTCTACATATGATCATTTGCTCTGTTAATCAGTATTGTTCTTGTTTTTAGACAGGGAAGGTAGCAGACTTAAGCGCGTTTCACGAAGGCCGAATTGTAATCCCGACGACTGGGAAAGGGTATTTCTGAGACGACAAAGCTGGTGGAGTGCCCGCGGTCAGACGTGCTTACTACCTTCCGACCAGGGAAGCTGAATTTAGGATAATCCCATGATCTTCATTTATTCTTGATTCCAGGAAAATGCTCAGGGGGGGGAGGATTTAGGACAATCTCAAGATCTGCATTCACTCTTAATTCCAGCGATATGCTTAAGAAAGACGGTCTTAGAAAAATCCCAAGATCACCGTTCACTCTCACAGTCATTTGCAAACGTTTAAGATCACCTGTTGGAATTAAGAGATTTCTGCCGATTGCGCCAGCTACTGTCTGTATTACTCAACTTCCCATCGGTCCACGTCAAATGTCTCTATTAATTATTCATTCGCCTTCTAATTATTTGTTCAGTTGCTGCTTACCATCTTTGGTGAATTCCCAGCATTGTGCGGGGCTCCAAGAAGCAACCTGCCAAATTGGCTTGGCAGTTAGTGTGTGTGTGTCTGGAGGAATTCGAGGCCACTGTGGTGCAATGGAAGCATATCCGGCGTGTAACTGGAAGACCCTGGGTTCGATTCCCGGTGGCGGCCAATGAGAATTTTTCCGTGACTCACTTATAAACGTGGAAAGAGCGATGACCTCTGTTTGATGTTCCTACAGGTGTTGCATCATCCCACAGCAACAGCTGTTGTTAGAGTTGGGGGAAGCATACCATGGTCAGTTTGCTTCTAGTTTTCATGCTGAGAGGTTTTGTACGTACTTTCTATACAGCGAAAAATGGGCAGAAAAGCGTCATTAAGTGTTACTCAGAGGGCACAAATAATGACTTTATATCATGAAGGATACTCCCAACGTGACATAAGCAGAAAGGTGAATGTGAGCAAGACTGCTATTCATAATGCGATCATGAAATATAGAGATACAGGTGAATTTAGCGATAGAAAGAGAAGTAAACGTCTAAGAAAAATAACCCCACGTGATGACAATACCGTAAGGCGAATAGTTCTGCGTTTTCCAATGAGTTGTATTAGTACCAGCACTGTTTCCTGACGTCTTAGCAAAGATTTTGGGTTAAAGTCATAAACCTACACATAAATCTAGACTAACCTATAACGAAGTAAATTTCTCCGTCATTTTTACCCGCGCCGGGGCTTGAACCCAGATCCCCTCATTCCGGAATAAGTCACTCTACCAATTGAGCTACGCGGACGTTTTATTCTGATTCCTATCTGCCTTTATGTTGTGTGCGTCCTTCTGGCAGGTACGTCACATCTCCTGGTACGTTACATCATCTCCCCTTTATTTTTTTTATTATTTTTTTCGAAGTGCTGGAGAAGGGATTCTCTCATTTTTCCTATCTCGCGGTGTGGAAATAACATCACACCATTGCGAGATTTTCAACGGTCGGGTCATCCGGAAAGTTCGGGCGCCATTATAACGAAGTAAATTTCTCCGTCATTTTTGGTCCACGTCAGGATTCGAACCCGAGTCCGCTTATTCCGGAACAAGTCGCTCTACCAACTGAGCTACGCAGACGTTTGTTCTGATTCCTATCTGCCTTTATGTCGTGTGCGTCCTTCTGGCAGGTACGTCACATCTCCTGGTACGTTACAAACCTCTGTTATGAAAAAGAAGAGACTCTAGTTTGCGAAGCGTCATCAATCGTGAACTGCTGAAAATTGGAGACAAGTTCTTTTTTCTGGTGAATCAACTGTGCGTCAATTTGAATCACGTGAAGCCCATATTCCACGACCAAAAGATGAAAGGTTTGATGAAAAATACACCGTTAGCGCCGTGAGACATCCACCTAGTCAGATGATATGAGGTGCTATGTCAGCATCCGGCACTGCTTCATTATCCTTTTTGCCGACAGGCACTACCATGACTGGTCTTTTTATGTGGTAATATTACGTGAGAAGCTGTTAACTCATATGCAAGTGCACAGAGGCACAAAATCTATGCATCATGGTGCTCCATGCAACAGATCAAAGATAGTAAACGTCTGCCAGCAGAGGAAAAAAAAAACTGTGCTTGACTGGTCCGGTAATAGTCCCGACCTTAACCCCATCGAAAATTTGTGGACCATTTTAAAAGACAAGGTAGCAGAAAAACAGCCATCAAATCCCCAAGCTTTGATTGACGCGATAAAGTACGTGTGATGCAAAGACTTACTGCAAATCCCTCATTGAGAGTATGCCACATCGTATTCTGTCCGTTATGAGAAACAAAGATGGCCACACAAAGTACTGATTTCGGTCTTTTTGTATTCTAAAGAATGTAAGTATTCATCTGTGGTGTCATTTTTTCAAATATCTCTGACTAGTGATTAGTTGTTTCTTTGAAAATCTTAATTTTCAATAAATTGGCAGGTGGTCTCAAACTTTTGCAATTGACTGTAATTTTAGGGAAATGCTCAGGAGAGCGTGATTTAGGAATAGCCCCAAGATCTCCTTTCACTCTGGATTTTAGAGAAACGTCAGGCGAACAGTGACGTCACTAAGGGTTGGCACTAGGCTCCCTACAAAGAAAATTTTCTGGCGATTGCTGTCGCCAGTCCGAGATTCAGACCTTTTTAAGGGTAAATTTGAATCATCACAATTTCATCTAACCGTTTTGCGTTTTTAATTATGTCGCTGAGAGCTTGGAAAATGAAATGATTTAATTCAGAAAAATTGTTTTGGCTGTTTATTACCGCTTTTGAAAATTTCTCCAACTTTTAATAAGACGAAATATTTCCTGTTTTTAAACTGATTTTGTCTCCTCCTCTACTTTTTTCCATTCATTATCTAGCTACGTCAGCACAGGGAATCCAGACTTAAGGGGCAAATCTAAGATTCCAGGGTAATACGCAAGGAAACAAAATTTAAAATAACCCCAAAACCTCAATTCACTCTTTAGTCCAGGGCAGTACTCAGGAAGCAGGGTTAATTCCAAGATCTTCGTACACTGTTTCCTCCAGAGTAAGCTTAGGTAAGTCTTATTTTGAAGACACATTAAGATCTTTATTCACTGCTTGTTCCCTGAATTGATCTCGAGGAACCCCATCTATTATTGGTAATGTCAGATTACACTTTATCTCTGCATTTTATTCCAGGAATATTTGAAATTTAAGCATGCAATATCCATAACCCACCCATTTTTTTAAGAACATCTGTGAAAACAAAAATTTGTCTGCACCCCCTCACTCCGGAGAAAATTGCTCTCCCAACTAAGCTACATGGACGGAATGCATCGCTGCAGATTTGTCGTCTTGACACGTGCTTTACCTCTGTAGTGCGTCACATCATCTCCCTCTAAATATTTTTTTTTTTTTTCGAAGCCAAGAACGATTTATTAATTCTAGATGATGTGTGGAACAAGCATCACACCTTTTTCTAAGAACCCAGCGGACAGTACATCTATTTTTACGTTCGGGCACCAATGTGAAAACATAAATTTGTCCGTGACGAAGATCGAACCTCGCCCCCTCACTCCGGAGTAAGTTGCTCTCCCAACTAAGCTACACAGACGGAATGTATCGCTGCGGATTTGTCGTCTTGACACGTTCTTTACCTCCGTAGTACGTCACACATTCCCCATATTGCAATGAAATTCACCTTTAAGAACCCTCGGATATTTTGAAAATGAAAGTTTCTAATTCTTATGTCATAAGTTTAAAGTCGATCCTGCGTAAATTAAAACAAAACTGGAATGCATTTGTTTATAAACTCAATTTCTTTCCAGAAAAAGAAACCATATTTGCTTTGATCAATCAACACTGAGCATCCTCATCACTAAACTTCCCTTTCTGATGGTCCTCTGCCACCCCACCCCACCCCCACCTCCTTTTCAAGATTGCTTTCTTTTTGGTCGACTAGGGTGGGAACAGGGGGAGGGGGAGAAATGTGTTAATCCTTTGGTGTCCGAAAGGTTTTAGGGATCGACTAACCTCAGAAGTGGCAGGGCTCCCAGAAGCAGGGAGGGGGAGGACAAGAGAGCGCGAACGGGAGGAAAGAAAGACGCGGAGTCTCTAATGAATCGCGGTGGGGTCTGATCCCAACCCTTTCCCTCCTACTTTTCCCTCCCTACATCGTTATCTCAGAGAACAGACTCTCAGACAGCGCAGCCAAAACAAAGATCGGTCCCAGTTACATAAGAACCTTTGTCACCCGTCTCCAAGAAGGAGTGGCGGGAGAGAGATCTGCGGGAAATGCTTAGCGTGCAAGATGGAATAAGGGCGGAATGGCAACTAATAGACAACCATACCATTTTCTTAAGCAGATAAACAGCACTAGCATTGAGGGGAGAAAGGGATTTGGGAAGGATTTCAACTTCCAGCCGATTCCTCTTCCATCCTTCCCAAATTCTCTCCCGAAGTCAGGAATTGGCATTTATCTTTTTTCGCACATTGCTTGGGAACTATGGGAGAATCTGACAGTCGCTTCGGGGGTGTGCAAAGAAAGTTTTTAGTGAAGCTATGCGTGCGTCATATTCCTTGAGAAGCAGTTAAAATGTTTGCGACACTTTCCAATAGTACATTGACGAAGTGTTTAAGCTCTTATTCAGTTCTAAGAACCTCCCATATAACAGTATCGTCGTAGCCTTCCAAAAACAACAGGACCTATTGAAAATAACGGCCTGATAGCTGTCCAAAAACAACATCGATTTCTCGTAGAGTGCGGTTCCCGTTTAATTTCCTTTTAGCCGCGAGCGTTTTTAAAGGAACTGACATTCTGTTTCCACCGCTTACAAACTTAAATCCGAAATGAAGAGCAGAGATAGTATGCTCTTTAAATTTTGCATCCTACAAAGACTTTTGTCTTACTAAGAAAACAAAAACTGGGCACCAAAATCTCTCGTAATCAATTGCATTTGAGTTCAAAATAAAATCACAAGTTATTGAGATCAGCTGCTGTGAATGACGGGGGAAAAATCATCTGGTAATAATGGCTTTTATTTTTGTTGTATTTTGCCGTGCTTGCTATTTCGGAAGATGTTCTTCACGCAAAGAAATATTTTACATGTTTTGCTATTATATCTCAAGAAAACATGAAAGTAATTTGCATCATCGGTTGCTGTAGTTGAAATTATTTATTTTCAACAGGTTGACTTAGAAATTCATGAAGCAAAAACCATTGTGGGTCAATAACAGACTTATACAGCTCTCTCTTTCTTAATTACGTGGAGTCTGAAAACTAGTATTACACTCAAACGGATTCGTATTTCACCAAAAACTACGCATAGTCCTTTTAAGCCATATTTCATAGTGCGGTCCAGACTACCCATGGTTTCAGTCGTGGGCTTACCCCTATTGGTGCTAGTTCCGGATTTAGGACGTTTCTGCTGCACCTGCTGAAACTTTGTTCTCCCCTCCTACCGCCGCGTAAGCTTTCCCACATTACGGAAGCAGGAGCGTAGCCAGCTTTCCTTATCTGGGAGGGCGAGACTTGAAATTACGCCCCTTCGAGTTCAAAATTACGCCCCTTCAAGTTCAAAATTACACCCCTTCGAGTTTCACTCAAATAATACATGATTTTTACTTTCTCACACACCACGATTATAGGAAAGTATTATGATCGTTAAAATATTTGTGAAAAAACAAATTTGTCCGTGAGAGGATCGAATTCACGCCCCCTCACTCCGGAGTAAGTTGCTCTCCCAACTAAGCAACACGAAGGGAATATATCTCTGCAGATGTGTTTTCTTGATGCGTGCTTTATCTCTGTAATACGTCACATCATCTCCCTCTTAGTTCTTTTTTTATTTGAAGCAAAGAACGAATTTTCATTCATTCTAGATTATGTGTGGAACAAACATCACACATTTTTGGAAGAACCCAACGGCCAGTACATCCATTTTTACGTTAGGGCGCCAATGTGAAAACATATATTTGTAAGTGACGGGGATCGAAACCGCCCCCGCCTCCCTCATTCCGGTTGCTTTCCTAAGCAGGCTACACGGACCGAATATATCTCTGCAGATTTATCATCTTGACACGTGCTTTATCTCTGTAATACGTCACAAATCGCACTTCAGGTGTTTGACATAATTTTATGAAAAATATAAAAACTGGATAAATACCCAAGAACCACAGGTTGTATATACCAGCAAAGCGTAAAAGTTATGTGAACGCCGATAACACAACACTCCACAGGAATGCAGAGTGAAAAAAAAGCTAGGGCATAATGAATGAGTATCGGATAGTGAACTTAACAATAGGAAGAAGCTTTAGAGGTAGGGCTTAGAAAAGTTCCGTTCATGGTTAAACGCTCAGAGAGCTTTCTGCGACTGAGCACAAATTATTAATTAGCTCTTCATCCCAACGACATGTTCGAAAAGGTCCTGGAGGATAGGCATGTCAGCATACTGCTTTTTCTGCCACCATTCACTCTTTTGGAAAATTATCTTCATTCTTATGGTGTATGTTACTGTGTTTACACCTTATACTGTATGTTCCTCTGTATTCTGGTTAACTGCATGACATACTGTATGAGACTAAAGTCTTTAAAAAGAAAATACTGAAAGGTGTAACTTTCTTTTTTAGTTACAATTCTACTTTTTACATCCCTCCAGAGCATGAATTTACACTTCTAAAAGGGCAACCGCCCTCCAGGTAGCTACGGCCCTGCACGGAAGGCACGTGTGCCAGGCTTCCGTTTGTAGTCAAAGGGTCAGCACCCTTACGACCTCCCTCTCCCAATAATGAGTATGTGATGGCTGCTACAGTTATGATTTTTCCTGCTTGTCTAAGACAAGAGGAATGTCACTGCTGTCATGCAAATGTAGCAGCGTGGAACATTTATTGTGGTGCACCAGTTGAAAGTGCAATAATAAATTACTGTTTGTGAAAATCGCTACACCCAAAAAGAATCGTGCTATTCAAGTGAAATTTATATCACAGGTTCCTCATGTTGCAGGAGATAACTGATTACATTTGTAGAGCTACACAAAATGTTTTCACTTCAAAACTCAGTATCGTGTGAAACCAATTCGAGCAACAATATCGGCATCTGCATGGTGGGGCGTTGAATAACATCCTGAGGAATAGCCTCGAGACCAGAGTTCATTTGTGACAACTGGCGAAAGCGTTTCACGGCTAAGTCGCATAGCTACCATATCCCAGACATGTTCGATCGAAAACATATCCGGCGAACGTGCAGGCCAGGGAAGAAGCAGTATCTGCCGTACATGGAAGAGGTCTTGGGCATTCCGAGCCACATGTGGCCGAGCATTGACCTGCTGGAATATAGTGCCGGGACAACTCTGAACGAAGGGTTTCGCCTCTGCCTCTAAAACATTCCTGCTGTATTTCATGCTGGCTGTTGAAGGTTAACTGAATCCGTATCAAGCGAAAACAGGAATTGAACTCAATAACCCCCAAAGCCATGACACTTGGTGTTGAGCGGGTATGACGCTGCAAGGTGCAGTTAACCACGATGTCTTTGAACACATATGCAACCATCATGCTGCATCAAGTTGAATCGTGACTCGTCGGAAAACACGACCTGTTGCCAATCAGCGCTTCAATATCTGTGTTAGAGATCCCATTGCAACTTGGGCGTCTGTGGCTGAGGGTCAAAGGAATGCGCAGCGATGAGCTGATAGAGACCAGTACTCTGTTAAGTAGACGACGTCGAACTGCGCTGGGACAAAGCCTGACCTGCTGTAACGTATACTCTAGATTCACTTTCCTTTTGATTTTTACTATCTCTGGTTATTTTATTTTACTATGTAAATTATCTTCTTACTGAACGAGATGTTATTTCACCCGCTGAATGAGATCTGGCAATGAGTGTAAGTCATGACGTGGTGGTAGCCAGTATGAATAGGCGCGTTCAACGATACCTAGAGAGAGCTTTTTGTTGATGTGCGTAGAGTGAGCTGTTGTTGTACGAAGTGAGCTGTGGTTTATGTGTCAGAAAGCTGTTGTTGTATAAAGAGATCTTCGTTTATGTGAGAGCCAGAAGTTTACCAAATAAAAGATTGTCATCGTAAGTACGTCTTTCTCAGTTCATACTTTTGTCAGATCTCTGTCTGGCTGTTAGGTTTATTTCATTAGTTGATTATTATTAACAACCAGCATAAGACTTTATTCATCTAAATTACTACTACAACATTACTAGCAGTTAGAAGCTATATTCATTATAATTGGCTTAGTAAAAGCTAAATTCATTATACTGCGACAATGCTCCACTGCTGGGTTAACACCGTGGAAGTCGCTGTGCGGTCGGTCACTGCCATGCCGTAGAGGTGTTCGCCTTCTCGTGATGTCCTGCAATTTTGCTGTCCATTTTCCGGATTTCTGTGCGTCCGAGTCTAATCTGTCCACTGATATCACGTTCCACTTTTCGCATCACTGTACTGGTGTTTCGTCCAGTAAGAGTGACAATTGCGCCTTTTCATCTCATACGAGTGGCAATTGCGCCTTTTCCTCTCATACGAGTGGCAAAAATCCAGCTCCTCTCATCCAAATAATCCTTCCTCGCTCAAAGTCCATCAAGTGTTCATAATGCGACCTTCTTCGGCGACGAGGCATAGTGAGACACAAGAAACGCCCTTTCGACTCAATGCCGGATCTTCACTGATTGCAATATCTCGTTTGATCCAGCTCTTCATAACCAAGATCGGACAGTTCAGAGGGCGTTGCTCCGAAACCGCGTGCGCATTTTCACTGTCATTTTAATCAATTGCATGTCCCAACCTGTTGTAGATATCTTGTCAGTTTCAAGTTACTTCCAGAAGTCCTTCATGATGTTGCAATTTTCACAAACAGTAGTGTATTTATTTTACATGATCAAACTAATACTAACCTAAGCTTCACTCATGAAAGAAATACGGGATTACGCCATATAACACAAATTTTGAAGATGTCAATCCGATTTTTGGCGTAAATGTGACAAAGATGGTAAGTCAGATAAAATCCGAAAACTTGAAAATGTTCATCGTCCTGGAGCGGGACTCGAATCCGCGTCTCCCAGAAAACGCCGGGGTATACTAACCAAGTTTCCGATCAATTATATTCAAATTGATCGGAAACTTGAAACTTGGTCGTTCTGGGTGGTGTAGTGGTTAGCCTACCCGGGCGTTTTCTGGGAGACGCGGGTTCGAGTCCCGCTCCAGGATGATGAAAATTTTCAAGTTTTCGGATATTATCTGACTTACCATCCTTGTCGCATTTACGCCAAAAATTGGATAGTCATCTCCAAAATTTGTATAAGCTTTACTGTAAAGCTCTAATTTGATTTTAGGCAAAAGCTTGAAACCTGCTAAAGTAAATTAATTTAACTTAAAGCTCGTTATATTCTCTTAGCTGAATGCATTTGTTTGAATTCCGGATGGCTTAAAACTTACACAGTAACTGAAAAAAAAACTGATCATAAAAATTTAACTTTAAGCATACGTTCAGGAATTCAGTGGAAACCAGATCTACTTACAGATTTCTATTTTATTTATAGCCGTCAGCATGTCACTTAATCACCCAACAAGTCGTGAGCACACAAGATTCGCTGCATATAACTTCAAGCACCATATACTGTATGTGAAGCTTTTTCCATACAATTAACGTATCTCTACTCCCTCAAACATTGAATCATCATCATCATTGTCAACCATTATCAATCCACTGCTGGATGAAGGTCTCCCCAAGTTGCACAGAACTCCACAGAACTCCTTACGGATTTCACATGAGTCGCCCTTCTAAGGTAGTCAAGCTAATAGTGAAACACAAATTTGCCGGTGGCGATGCTCGAACCCGCATCTTTGTGCTGCTGAGCTGAATGCTCTCCCAATTAAGCTACATCAACGAAATACGACGTTCATTGCTGCAGCTTTGCTGTGTTGATATGCCCGTCACCTCTGTAGTACGTCACATGCTTTTTTGACGAATAATTACATTGCTTCTCAAGGTGATAACATTGTCTTTCAAGACTGATAACATTGTTCTTCGAAGACTAATAACATTGAATCTTAACATTGTTCTTCGAAGACTAATAACATTGAATCTTAACATTGTTCTTCGAAGACTGATAACATTGTTCTTCGAAGACTAATAACATTGAATCTTAACATTGTTCTTCGAAGACTAATAACATTGAATCTTAACATTGTTCTTCGAAGACTAATAACATTTAATCTTATCATTGACGTTCGACTACGTAATTGCATTTGAATCTTGAAGATGTGCATCCATTTTTGGCGTAAATATGACAAAATTCCGTCGTCCGGGAGCTGAAATCGAACCCGCGTCTCCCGGATAGCGCCCGAGATACCATACCACTGTCTTACCACTAAAACACCCAGAACGACCAAGTCTCAAGTTTTAGCATGCTTGGGTGCTATCCGGAAGACGAGCATTCCATTCCCGCTCTGACTTACCATCCCTGTCATATTTACGCAAAAAACGAATTCACATCTTCAAAATTTATATCGTATGATGTAATCCCGTATTCCATTCAAGATGCATTTTGATCTGCTGCCAGAGTTTCCAAAACACATTCACTCAGAGAGATAATGTAGCGTTCAGGCAGAAAAATACTTAACGAGGATAAACCAAATTTATGACACTCTCCATAAAAAGACAGGAACTAAAAAAAGGAAAGTCAAATGAGAGTATACGTCACAATCTGAAGTCAAATATTTGTTTTAGTGAATGGCGTCCGCTGTGAAAAGAATTCTTTCAAATTGAATTTTAGAAGTGAAGGTAGTCTCAAATAGAAATGTACAAATGCGACCCTAGGGGAGGACTGTGCATTACTAGATACACGAAATAATCGCACATCTTGGCTGTAAGAAACAGGGTTGGGTTTCTGCCGGCAGAAACTAGTTTTGCTGTGCCGGTGGCAGAAACTAGTTTTGCTGTTCCGGTGTCAGAAACTAGTTTTGCTGTGCCGTTAGCAGAAACTGGATATAACCGGTTTAAACAGGCAGAAAATGGCAACAACTGGCAGAAACTAAAAAAAGTACTTAAACCATTTTTGTATCAATTAGTACATGAAATTTACAGTAAATCAGAGATGACAAATATTTTTTTTACAATAATTTAGTATTATAGTAATTTGTAATAATTAACCATTTCAATAATTAAAATATGTTACATACATTTTTTGACATGCTTGATCCTTGGCTATAATATAAGAAGCAATATGATTGGCAGATTGGCTGTAAGGAAGAACCTCATTGGCTTATGACTCTGTCTCAAGTGCACCAACCAGATAAGCTGTATTAAAGTCGATGAACCACAATTTTTTTAACCACCAATAACAGCTTGTCTTATATATTTCAGAAGTGGTTCCATGTTTAAGCAAGGGGAACCATTTTGTCAAAAAGAAAGTTTGAATGTACTTAAATAGTATAACTATACTAGTGATCCGAAATTTCTTGGCGTAGAAAAGAAATAAAAGTTTCCAAGCTTTCGCACATCAACCAGATGGCTTTCTCAAGGAGGGTATAGACAGCTAACTGTAAACTGAATAATAGAACGGTTCAACAATTTGAACGTGGTGATTTGACTTTACAATAACGAATAGATGCGAACGTAATCAGGTATTTATTGAGTTTGCAGTTAGCTGTCTACCTTCCTTGAGAAAGCCATCTGGTTGATGTGCGAAAGCTTGGAAACTTTTATTTCTATTCTTCGCCAAGAAATTTCGGATCACTAGTATAGTTATACTATTTAAGTAGAGTTGGTGTATTGTTCCTTGTTATTAATTAGAAAGTTTGAATGTAGTTTGTTTTGTTGACTTCTGTTTATGCTATTATGTCTACTTCTGGAGGTGGTAGGCCAGTTGACCCAATTTGAGGTTTTTGTGTGCAGAAAAAGGTAAATAATAAACTAATAGTTGAATTTATCAATTGTATGAAAGTTGTTAGTGCTAAACTTTACAGAATGAAGGAGCACCAGAAAAAGTGTTGTGGTGACAGTATTAGTAAGGAGCAGGTAGGCTGACCTGTTGGCATGGAACTTATGGAAGTGTAGCTAGAGGTTCAGAAGAGAATTCAGCTCCAGCTGCAAAGAAATCAAGACAAGGAGGAGGAAAAGAACCTGAAGAAGACAGGCCTTCAACAAGTCAGGCCAGTATGAAAAATTTGGTCATTAAAACAAGTTCAAAGGACAAAGAGACTTTTGATGCGGCAATCGCAATTTTTTTTACAGTTGCAATATTCCATTCTTGGCTAGTGAGCACCCATCCTTTACAAGAATGATCAGTTTACTAAGACCAAATTACACTCCTCCAAAAAGGAAACAACTGGCTGGAGACCTGCTAGATAAAGTGCATAATGAATTGCAGTAAGAAGTTGAAAAGAAAGTTAGTGGTAAAATAGTTACATTGATTCAAGGTGGTTGGGGTAACATCCACAGTGAACCGGTTATTGCTAATTTTATTCATACTGGTACTGAATGTATATTCTTTAATTCTGTAAATACAGGGTCCAAGACAAAAACAGCAAGTTACTGTGCTGATTTAGCCAAGGCAGCAATAACAGAAGTAGAAAAGGAATGCAAATGTAAAGTGAAAGCTCTTGTAACAGATGATGAAAATAAAATGGAATCAGTGAGAAAGAGGATTAATGAAGAGAACCCATCAGTTACAACTTATGGGTGTTCAGCTCACTATCTTAATCTTCTTGGACAAGATATTACACCAGAGTCTGTTTTGAAGCATGTGGTATCTGTTCAGAAATATTTCAGAACTCATCACAGACAAGGTGCTTGGCTTAAGGAATATCCGAATGCTGTGAAGCCACAATTACCCGGCAATACAAGGTGGAACAGTCAGGCAGATTGCTTGGAATCATTCATAAAGAATCGTCCATATTACTTACAAATACTTGAAGGTCATGAAGACGATATAGATGACAAAGGTGTTGCTCAAGTCATAAATAATCGGATGATTAATAAAAGAGTAAAACACTTGTTGCAACTTTTTAAACCTATTGCTGCTGCCTTGTATAAGATCCAAAAAGAGGACTGTTCTATTGCAGATGCTTGTGAAATTTGGTTGACCCTAATGGATGATGATAATCTCATGAAAGCTCATGAAAGCAAGGTGAAGACTAGATTTAGTCAGGCAATAACTCAACATCATATGCTGGCTTATATGCTTCATCCAAAGTACATGGGATCTAAATTGTCACATGAGCAGGAAGAAAGTGCTAGGAAATTACTTTATGATATCAACCCAAATTTTGTGCCTTACATCATAGCTTTTCAAGCAAAATCACCTACTTTTCCTGAAACATATTACTCCAATGAAGTCTTAGAAAATGTCTGAGCTTCTACATGGTGGTCTAATTTAAAGAAAACAACTGTAAATGAAGATGCTTGCATAATGATGATATTGCCTGCAAGATCTGCTGGGCTTGAAAGAATATTCTCAAGCTTTTCGTTTATTCACAATAAATTAAGAAATTGTTTGGGTTTGGAAACAGCAGGTAAATTGGTCTTTTGCTATCGACTACTTCGTGGAAAAAGTGCACTTGAATGATGAATTTACTGCGATGTAACCTTCGAATAAATACTGTAAACATTGCAGCTGAACTTGTTTTACTTTGAAATGCATTTCCCTATGCTATTCATTATATGGATTCATTATATGCTATTTGTGGTACTTCAGTAATTCATTTATGCTATTGTGGTACCTCAGTAATTCATTATATGCTATTTGTGGTACTTCAGTAAGTTTGTATTACAAAACCTAATTATTTTCTAGGTTTCTGCCAGTTACTGCCACTTTTATGGCACAATCTAGTTTCTGTCATGCCGGTTTTAACCGCCTTGGCAGAAACTTTCCAACCCTGGTAAGAAAAGTTACAGGGCTGGGACGGATTTACAGGCAAGACAACGAAGCCAAGGTACTGGGCCCTACGATTCTGAGGGGTCTCAAAAACAATGATTTATATATATTTTTTTAATTTTACTTCTAAAAATAAAATAAAAGTCAGAGCAAGAGATGAATTCGCTGTTCTGGGTTTGAAACGATTTGGGGGTATAATTCCGCCATAAATCGAAGTACGTCATCTACAAATATGAATTTACTAGCTTAGTTGCAGGCTGACTAAATATCGTTTTGAGGAAAATATTACTTAACCTTACATTCCAACTAAGCTTAGAAACTGGGCTGTTATTTCCGACCAATTTTCTTAGAATGTAATGAACATTCAGCTCTTTAGTTCAATGTTTTATATGACTCCTCAGCTTTCCCTTAAAATTTCTTTCCTCCCATTAAGTTTAGTTTAAGAGATAATCACCAGACTGTTATCGTACGAGTAAAATGGCGTCGGAAAACGTGTTTTTCGAGGCACAGGAATAGATTTCATCAATGTTTGGACTGTCTGTAAGGGAACTAACTGTCAGTGGAGTGGAATCTGACGATATGCGACAGGAGATTACACACTGCATGCAACATAAATGTCAATTAAAGCAGTACCATAAACTAACCTTAAGTAAGATGTTAAAATAAACTGTGGTTCAATGATCATATAAGAGTTACGACTTTTCTTCTTTAACAAAAGGCTTTCAAATTTTAACTTCAGCCATTTCCTCCCCATCAGGCTATCACAAAAGCTCTTAGTATCAAATGTGTGTTTGATAGCTATAATACAATAGTATGCATTATACTTGAGTTATTGTGACAACAAATCATACACACACACACGCACACACCACCCTGAAAATAGTCAAATAATGTCCGGAGAAGGCCAAAATGGGTATTTTTGTTGAAATCTGGAAGTCAATTTGCTTTTGCGACCACAATACTTTTTTTATACATTAATGGGAGGGAGTGAAAATGCGCGAGTTATATGTATTTTTAAGCATGCCGGGCAAAGTGAGGGGTTTCCAAAACCGATGCTGTGCGTAGGACCCCGGTAACTCTAAATCCGCTACTGCTACCAGGCGGGAAAAGAATTTATTTAGTCCGATTTCCAGGAATCGAGATATGGTTGCAAGTATAAATGCATATTTACGCCCGCTATGGGAAAAGCTGTGCATCACTAGAAATAATGAAAAGTTTGGTGACTAAAATTAAAGCCCACCCAACTTTTCTTTGATCCCACCATTTAGCCCCTCCCCACCCCAACCCCCAATATATTTAAGAAGTTAGAGCATATAGGGGATGCAACCATCTGAGATTCTAGGTAAATTAGATAACTGTATGTGAATTTCTCGAATTCACTGAAATTTTGTTATATAAAATGGATTATATGTTATATTTAGTGTTTGTACTTTTGGGAGAGAGAAGGGAGTCCTCTGAAGGAATTTCTGAGGGAGTATTAGAAACGCACCATTTTCGTGATTATAGTTTTGAAAGATGAGAGAGACACACAGAGAGACAGAGAGAAAGAGAAAGACAGAGAGAGATATTTCTTGACAGGTTACAAACTAAAATTCATAAACAGCCTTGTGAAAGAAAAAATCCCCAAAGACGAAAGTAAACCGACCTAATAAGTAAGCTAAAATTGCGAAGAAGCAGAAACTTGCCATATATAGAGATTCGTATCCATGGTTCCCATACTACATACATTGAATAAACACTACGTACAGTATTCACTTGAAAACTTTTTTACTATTGATAACATTATCAGCATAGGGTAAAATTCACATGAGAGGGATTTTTTCAAAATTTGTGCCTTCCACTCCCATCATGCTTAACGCCCCTAATATCCTACCTACTTCTCAGCGGCTGTCGTCACCACTGTTAATGATACTGCGGTTCAGTATGCTCAGTAACGGCTTGTGGTGGTACAAGACAGTAATTTCTGACTGACAGGGATTTTGAAATATCACCATCTTCTCGATGATCCTATTCTGGCGGCTTCATGAATGACACGTATTTCCATTCAGAACGGAAACTTTGAGGCGAAATTCTCAGGGCTTACACTGATTGTTTTGTATCAAATATCAATATCCGAGATTCAACGTTGTTGATTGGAGGGGGGGGGGATAATCACACCAGGGGCACATTTAGAGATGGGCAAGATGCCTTGGCTCCGAAAGTGTTTCTTTATATATATATATATATATATATATATATTTTGCAAAAATGCGACTTACATCAGACAAAATGCTTTATTTTAATAAAAATGCATCAATTTATATTAGAAAAAAAATGCTGCAATTTTTTCTCCTATTTTTAACATTAACATTTATTTTGTCCTGGTCGATTTCCAAAACTTCCATTTTTTGTCGCCCTCCCGAAAAAAAATTCTGTGTATGCCCCTGAATCACACTTTCATGTAATCTGCACCCATGAACATTTTTCCGTGTTTATGTAAAGAAATTTCTTTTAATGTTCCCATATTTGATTTACCGCTAACTCATTCGCCAAATGTTAAGCGTTTTACTTTATATTTTACATCCTGTGCTTAGTGCGTTAATTCTGCACATATAATGTGTGACGTGACTGCCCCGCAGGACGCACATGAGATAAAGGCAGATAGCAGTGAGAGCACATGCCGGTGTAGTATAGTGGATAGCACTCGGAGCTCCGGAGCCGAAAGCTGGGGGTTCGAATTTCGCCCCTGGCATAAAAATGATGGAGAAATTTACCTCGTCATATTAGAAAATGGATCCACTGACCGTTGGGTTCTTCGAAAAATCTGTGATGTTTGTTCCACACGTTGTTTGGAATTAATGAAAAATTCCTACTTCGCTTTAAAAAAATATAAAAAAGCAGAGAGATGATGTGACGTACTACAGAGGTGAAAACATGTGTCAAGACGACAAATCTGCAGCGAGACATTCTGTCCGCGTAGCTCAGTTGGGAGAGCGACTTACTCCGGAGTGAGGGGACACGGATCTGATGCCATCGCGGACAAACTTGTGTTTTCATATTGGCGCCCGAACTTCAAGGATGACCTGGCCGATCGGTTTCTCGCAATGGTGTGATGTTATTTCCACACCACGAGACAGGAAAAATGAGAATCCCTTCTTCAACGCTTCGAAAAAATAAATCAGTGTGATGTTTCGTTCCACACACCAAATTGTCTGGGATTTCTCAAATGCACGTTCTTCATTGGATGACTGCTTACAGCGACACATGGTCCAGGCTGACCAGTAGGACATGCCCCCGGACCTCTTCCGGGGGGGGGGGGGTAACGCAGGACGCACATGAGTTAAAGGCATGCCAGTGTAGTATAGTGGATAGCACTCGGGGCTCCGGAGCCGGGAGTTGCGGATTCGAATCTCGCCCCTAGCATAAAAATGATGGAGAAATTTACTTCGTCATAAAGGATAAAGTAGAAAAAATCAATATATTTCATTTCTTTACATTTTGCACAGAAAAAATGGTTGGATCTGCTTCTCCACATTCCTATAAAAGTGTTTTCATTTAGACTTGTTTCTATTTTCTAATTTGTTCATTATACTACAGAAGGAGAAGCTCACACAAACATAATTATTCAAATTAAAATAGCCAAAGAAGGCATCCGCTTTATAACCCACCATACCCTTCAAGCTCAAGATCCAGAGGTTACGGCTCCACGTTGTTGTGTAGCACCAGCGATTAGGACTTTTTTTTTTATTTTATCTGCCATTTTCGTGAATATTTCAAAGTCACTGTTTCTTTCAATGGCGGCGTCTTTTTACGATCGCAAACTTTTGGGGAGCTCCTCATCTACTTCCATACATCAATCAGGAAATTATTCCAGCTTAGGAAAAAGAATTTTTTGAACCGATCTGCACTCGAACCTGAGACGTTTCAGTCAGAGTTCAACACATTAAGTAGTGGGCCACTCAGACTGCTAACTTACCAAAATTAATAGGGATTTTTTTTTAGAATGCAATTATTAATTTGTTAAATGGATTTATCTCTTAAAGAAAATTACTTTGCGTTTTACTTTCTCTGTTCCTTTTTCTTTATTCTCTACGCATACGACGTAAAAGTATCTTTAGCGAAGTATTTTAAAGGTCTCAATTTACAGTCATTTGCAAAGTTTAAGATCATCTGTCAATTTGTTGAAAATTAAGATTTTCAAAGAAACAAGCAATTACTAGTCAGAGATATTTGACAAAATTATACCACAGATGAATACTTACATTCTTTAGAACACAAAAAGACCGAAATCAGTACTTTGTGTGGCCACCTTTGTTTTTTTAAAACGAACATAATACGTTGTAACATACTCTCAATGAGGGATTTGCAGTAATCACTTGCACCACACGTACTTTATCGCGTCAATCAAAGCTTGGGAATTTGATGGCTCTTTTTCTGCTACCTTGTTTTTTAAAATGGTCCACAAATTTTTGATGGAGTTAAGGTCAGGATTATTACCAGGCCAACCAAGCACTGTCATGTTGTCCTCTGCAGGTAGTCTTTAACTGCCTTTGATCTGTGGCATGGAGCATCATCATGCATAAAGATTGTGCATCTGTGCACTTGCATATGAATTAACAGCTTCTCACGTATAACATATCCGGCAAAACGGATAATGAAGCAGTACTGAATGCTGACATAGCACCCCATATCATGTGACTAGGCGGATGTCTTACGGTGCTAACGGTGTATTTTTCATCAAACCTTTTGCCTTTTGGTCGTTGAACATGTGATTTACGTGATTCAAATTGACGCACATCTGATTCATCGGAAAAAAGAACTTGGCTCTATTTCCAGCAGTCTATGATTGATGACGCTTTGCAAACTGGAGTGTTTTCTTTTTCATGACAGAGGTTAGTCTAGGTTTGTGTGCAAGTTTATGAGACTTTAATCCAAATCCTTTGCTAAGACGTCAGGAAACAGTGCTGGTACTAATATCAGACCCTTCTGAATGTAAAAGGCCTTGAGTTTCTTGCACGAACTCCTCGGAGAACGCATAACTATTCACTTTATGGTATTGTCATCAGGTGGGGCTGTTTTCCTTGGACGTCCACTTCTCTTTCAGTTGCTAAATTCATCTGTATCTCGATATTTCATGATCGTATTATGAATAGCATTCTTGCTCACATTCACCTTTCTGCTTATGTCACATTCGGAGTATCCTTCATGATATAAAGTAACTCTTTGTGCCCTCTGAGGAGTACTTAATCACGCTTTTTTTTTCATTTTTGCTATATAAGAAATACGTATTAAACCTCTCAGCATGAAACCCAGAAGCAAACTGACGCTCGTACGCTTCCCCCAACTCTATCAACAGTCACCGCTGTAGGATAATGCAACACCGACAGGGAGTTGAGTAATAGAGACAGTAGCTGACGCAATCGGCAGAAATCTCCTAATACCAACAGGTGGTCTTAAACTTTTGCAAATGACTGTATTTTTGCAAGAACTATACAGATTGGATAGGCGATGTAAGACGCATTTAATGCCAGTCTCTGTAGCTACACTGTAAAAAATTGCAGGGTCAAATTACGATAGGTACACCAACAGCTGAATGGCCAGTCAATAAACCGTAAGTTTACAGTGCCATACCGTAATGTTCATTAACATATCTAATGACCTGGAAATAAAAACTTCTAATCACCATAATGTTCATTAGCATGTCTAATGACAAATAAATAATAACACATGTAATGTTCATTAATACATTTAGTAGGAAATAAAAACGTCTAATGACGTAATGTTCATTAACATGTCTAATGACTTGGAATAAACAATATGTCTACTGACCGGGAAGTAAAAACGTGTTGTCCACAGAGGTGTTGCTAGTCGACTGATTGCACATGAAAAAGCAGATACATAACCACTTTAAGAAGAACGTTGCCAGATTCTCAAGATTAAAATACAGTAACAGTTCAAACACTTTAAACACCGTGAACATGTAGTTTATCTACCGAAAATTTATGGTTGACCGCCAGGTAGTGTACTTACGATTCGTAAACCGTCTTTATCCGGGTGAAACACTGACTGTTTTTTTTTTTTATTGGAGGTTTAACGACCGCCGTGAGCAACTCAATGGGCTATAAGCAGTCGCCCGTCCCTAATTTAGGGCCACTGGTTCCAGGGAAGGGAGAGAGCCAGTGCCGTAAGACAGACACAACATCCATGCCTCACCGGGATTCGAACCCGGACCCCTTACGGACGAATGACACTGACTGTTCGCGGCAATTCTTTACAGTGTACGTCACTAATTTGTTGAACCCTTAGGAGATGGTTATGAATAATTTTCTTACTTATCTTTGCACTGACAAGACAGAAATCATGGGATGCTTGGTTCTGGGGCAACGCGACGCTGTCATCTCTCTCGCTAGTGGACGAAGCCACCTCTTGGCTGGTATATAGGTAAAAGGACACACTGCATTCACGGTAAGAGAACATACTCCGTTCACGTAGACGGTAAATCGATGACAAGGTGGATAAACGTCGTGAGTTAACAGAGTTTAAAAGAGGAATGATAGTGGGTGCCCGCCTCATGAGTCACTCGATCGCGGAGGTAGTGCAGCAACGGCACCTTCCCCGTTTATCAAGAATTTATCTAGAATACGCCATTTCCGGAATAACATCGCATCTTGGACAGCGCTCTGCGCCGAGAAATGTAGTGGATAAAAGTGGCCGTTGATGTCTATCTCGCATAGTTGCAACCAACCAGAGAACGACCGTGGCACAAATCTCTGTCGATTTCAACGAGGAAGGTACCAGAAACGTTTTCACCAAGACCATCAAGCAATCATTAGCGGCAATAGGAACAACTAACCCACCAGAGTACCACTGTAAACGTCACATCACCGGACTGTAATCCTCAGCTGGGCAAAAGAACATCGGCACTAGACCTTGGATGATTGGAGACGGGTCCTCTTGTCCGATGAGTCCCGTTTCCAGTTATTTCGCTCAGTCGAAAGGGTACGTATCTAGTTTAAGTGATGGATCCAGCTTGTCAACAAGGAACTGTTCATGCTGGTAGAGGCTCGCTTATGATCTGGAATGTGTTCGACTGGCACGCGTGTTGGGACTTCTAATTTTAGATGCATCTCTGAGCGGTACACGCTACATGTTCATCCTTGCAGACCATCTGTATCCAATCATGTTCATCATGCACGCAGGAGACAGTAAACTCTTCCAGAAAGACAATGCACATTGTCACAGTACCGTGGTGACTTTAGAATATAGTTAGAGGAGTATTCCGCTGAAGTTTCTACCTCTGGATTTGGTTCATCGTTCACCGGATATGAATCATGTGAAAAATATTTGGGATCCGTCCGTTCGAGCTTTCAGGTTCTCCACCCAGGAATGGACAGCGGTTATGGACAGCGTTTATGGACAGCGTTACAGCAGACACGGGTGGGGATACCTGTGGAACGCTTTCGTGACCTAGTGGACTCAATGCCTCGCTGTGTGATTGCCCTTATCCGGACGAAAGGCGGTTCTATCCGTTACTAGGTAAATATTTCACGATTTTTGTCCAAGCAGTGTATTTCGTATTCGTTACTATACTATTCTTCCTGATACTATAGTATTTTTTTATCTTTCTTAATTATTTCTTGAATTTGTTCTGTCATTAGTTTAACAGATGGCAGCCAACTCTATTGCCACCCAGAAAGAACTTTGTTCTTAAGATTTGCACTACCCCCCCCCCCACACACACACACACCCCATTTTATTTTGAACTGTTACTGATATAGAAGTTAAATTTTCCTTTTCTTCTTCGTCTTATTATTTCAAACCTCACAATGAATTTTAAGCTGCTTAATAAACCGTGGATGATGTTATCTGGGACTTCACCTTATTTCTTATTTCTCGATTATTCATTTATTCTTATTTCTCGATTATTTATTTATTTTTATTTTTCGAGTATTTCGTTATTGTATTTTTATTTCTGGATAATTTATTTCTTTTATTTTTATTTCTCGATGATTTAATTATTTTATTTTTCCAGATAAGAAAACATTTTGCGATGATCATACTAAATATCATTTGTGTTTTACTCATCGAAATTAACCTTTGTATAAAACGTGAGCTTAAAATTTCTGCATTATTTTTTTTGTTTGCGATTTTTTTCCGAGAGGAATATTTTTGTCTTTCAGACTTTTCCCATTGTTATGTTCGCAAACGTATGAAAAAAAAATTTTTTTGGTAAAGATTTTTTTTCAGAGCCTTATTTCGATATTTTAAACTTCTAGTTGTTTGAGCATGATGCGTAATTGTTTCTGTATATTTATAACTTTCACATGTGCGGGTGGATTTAAATGCTTCTTTTACTGAAATGGTAAGTTTATCATTAATTTGGTTTTGATATTCGATTCCTTGAATTAATTTGGTTTACATGTACTGGAGTAGGTCGCGAGACTTTCGGGTGTAAAGAATGAAATGTAAAATTAAAGTGCTTAGGAGCAGGCTGACCTCCCTTGGTTTTCTAATTCTATTAAACATAAAAATTACAAATCTATTAATAAATAAATTGCTGAAAGAAAAGTTACACGTGAAAGTTATAAATATACAGAAAAAAATTTAGATCTCCAAGGGCGTGTTTATGCAAATATTGCCAGATCAGAATGATAGCAGGAAGAGAACGAAATACAACGGCATGCAAATTTCGGATTCTGCATTGCTGTCATGTGGATCGAGGCAGACTCGAAGCAGTGAATGTGTTAAGGTTTATCTTAACGGTACGCGTATGTAAATACTACTGTCAGACTGGGAACAAATACACAGCAGGGATCTGACGGTTAGCGAACACAATACGGCCATTGCAGTGCGAGCTTAGAGAGACTGGTGTCGCAGCAGCTTTTCATGTATCCTAAAGTGTGATAAGTCGACTCTATGTGCGTTTTCGTAAGCAAAACGAATTCGCAGAACGACCAACAAGTGGTCATCTGAGGAGAACTACGACCCAGCAAGATCCGTTGGTATATTCCTATAAACGCTCGCAAAAGCCCTACAATGCCCAGCTGCCACATTCGAGAGGCTCATAGATGTGTCACCAGCATTCATTCAATAAGTGATTAAACGGTCCGAATCGACTGCAGCAAGGTAAGGTATATGCTCAAAACCAGGATTGTATTCAGAGAGTTTTTTTCGAAGGGGGGGAGCAATTACAAATTTTGAGGGGCTGAAACTTGTTGACTGATTATATACATATAATAACAATTTTGTTATTTATATATATATATACATTAATATATATAAAAATTTTAAATAGAGTATAAAATTTTTCTTATGCTCGTAGGTCGCAAATGCAAATTCCAAGAAATACCTTATATATATACAAGTGGTTAATAATGTAAATATGTTACACCTTTGCTTTAATTCAGTAAAGCACTACGGATTTCACCATGGGGTGGTGTAAAATATTGAGGATGCCAGTAAGATAACGCTGTGCTGGTGAAAATCCCCTCCCCCTACGAAACAAATAACATTAGGAGTGTTAAAAATGTCCTCGCGTTACTACAAGTGTGTTTCTGATTATTCAGGAATCATTACAGTGTTACCCGAAAACGTATGATGTAAACCATTTCCCTGCCATTTGGTTTCAGCCCTTTTGGATTATTTAGATTAGGACATAATACAAAAAAAGAAAAAAAAGTGAGTAACCATTTAGATGCCAGTTTGAACTTCCTTATATATTTTTTTATTTTTTTTTTTTTTTGTAATAGAGTGTAAATCTCCCACCACCAGAAAAAAAAAACTTTCTATGGGAGTAATTTGCTATTGTTAAAAATCAGGTAGCAAATATTTGGTTGTATTGGAAGCATTAATGTCACCTCTGCTACGCTGAGGCTTAACCGTATACATGGAAAGTCGGCATCCAGAAGACTGAAATAAAGCTGAATGCCAGCTTCCAAAATATGATGTATTGCAGTGCAAACATCTCTGCTCTGTGGAATTAGGTTTTTATTGCAGAAGTAGTCCGAGTTGTCAGTGCTTGAAAAATTGCCCCTTCAGCGAGGACTGTTTAATATTTCATTGAAGAATGATAGAAATTTCAGATTGAAGTCCATGTGGATGTTTTTTCTTCTTTATTATTATTACATTTTTCCTCATTTTGTTAATTATTTTAAAATTAATTTCTCCAAATATTCAGCTAAAAATGAAAATAACATAGAGGGAGATCGCCTAAAAACCTATGAGGAGGGGGCGTTCTTGGATTTTCGGGGCTAAGCACCCCCGAGAAGATGCCTGAATACATACATCACTGGTAAAAACGCCCATACCACCGTTTGCGGCAGCCGGCAAGCAAAATGTCAGTGGTCGTAACAACAGATATGGCAGGGAGAGTGGCAAAACGTCTTATTTTACAATGTCTCCAGATTTGGCCTACATTCGGATACTTGGTGACTTCATGTCTACAGAAAACACGGCAAGCAACATTAGTGTCAACCTGTGCATCAGTTTCGCGGAGACTCAGTCGTAATGTGAGGATGGATGTGCGTCGATGGGCGCATAGATCTGTATCTTTGTCGAGGGCACATGAACGCCACCGTGTGCCGAGACGAAATGAACAGGAGTGACCCTTTTTTTCGCAAAGCAAAAGGCCATAGTTTTCTGTTTGTAGATAATAATGCACACCCACATCAAGATCTCATCGTGATTTGCGAGCACAAAAATCGCGGTATTTCACAATTATATCTCTCTCCAAAGTTCCCTGATCTTAATCCTATTGAGCACATCTGGGTCGCACTGCACAGGAGCTCGGACAGGGATCACCCGTCCACTACAACACCTTCAGAACTTTGTGAGCTCGTACCTCGTCTGTAATTAGTACTATTCCAAAGGAAGCTGAATCATCTGATCTGTAGTATTCCACGGCGATGCTAGGAGGTTCCGAATAACCGAAGAGTTATCACTACGTAGTCACTGACCAAGGTAAGCCTCGCCTGCTTCTCATTCCTTCTGTAAATGAGGTGTTAGCTCGTTTGAGGGCCGAAAATATCTTGTTACACCTTTTTTCTGACCATTTTACGTCTGCTTCATGTTCTGCACGTATTATGTTGTCCATATTTACCACATAACGCTGCTTTACGTCTTATCGATCTCTTTACTGTAATATATCTATTTTGAGCAGATGTTTAATTCCAACTTTGCCTATTTATGCTGTGTATTGCAGGTGTACGCACAGATGGTTTCTCTTACAATGACCTCTGGAAATGGGGAGCTACCGAATGAAAAAAAGTTTTGATCATTTTGTTTTTCGTGCAGAATGCTCGGTGAGTTTCTCAGTTGTTACGTAATATTACGAACGTTGAGATGAAATTCATCGCGAAAAGTTTTTTCTTACAAACCTCTGATTTGCGGCATTTTAATCTTTTCATTTTTTACTCAATCGACAAGAGGAGCTGAGATTGTAAGAATAATTCGAAGTCTTTAAGTTCAAGAAAGATTTGTATGTCCATTCGCTCATTATTTGTGGGAATCAGTTAATCAAAACAAGAACACGCTGTCTGTACACCAATATAATTTCGGCAGTGTATTTCCCTGAGTGGAATTACAAAACTTTTCTTTCCCTGGTACGAAGTGCATGCAGTTCTAACACAACGAACGAAAGAGCCGTTTACTGTGGCGGCAGAAGAATCAGGATATGTCCCAAAATGAAACTGGTAATATCCGATTGATGCACAATACAGGAGAAAGATAGAAACAATGTAAAACTGGGATTTTCAAGATGAAAGCTTATACCATCATCATCATCATCATCATTATCAGTCCACTGCTGGATGAAGGTCTCCCAAAGTCTCTTCTACAATTTTCTGCCCTGATCTAATCTCTTCCATGTGACTTCTATTAGCTTTAGAATTTCATCCAGCTATCTTCTATGCGATCTTCTTTAGGGTCTTTATCTGTCAGTTGGTATCCAATCTAATATTTCAGTTACCAACGGTGTGGTCGGTACTCCTAGGATTATGACCAGCTCATTGCCGCCGAGGGTTTTTACTTTTATCGTGATGCAATAATGTTTTGTTATTTCCTTTCTAATCCTTGAGTTCCTCTTCCTATCTTTCATGGTTGCACCAAACACGTATCCTTCCATGCTTCTTGGAGTTGTCTGCAGTCCCTTTATGTAATATTAAGTCAAGGTTCTTTTCTCCGATCCATAACTAAAACCTGGAAGGATGTGTTAGTTAATTGACGAATTGACACGCGACGAATTGATGTAGTCTACGAATTGACGCTGGCGACGAATTGACGTGACACCGTTGTAAACTGCTCTTAAAAACTGTACGGTTTCTTATAGATGCTCTACAGTCAAAGTTCTATACGCCTAATATTTCCCCTTCAATGTGGCTCTCGCTTGATATCTCTCATCCAAGGTAAATGTAGGCATCGCGATAACTTCTATATTTATCCCATCAACTTCCAAATCTTCAGTTTTTGTATAAAACGTAGTATTTCATACATTACTTTTGTCTTTAAGTTCATATTTAATCTCATTTCTTTTATCTTGTCAGCATGTTAATAGATCATGCATTGCAGCTGTGAGTGGGTACTTGCAAAAATGACTTTGTTTTCTTCCAAACGATAGTAGATTAAATAATCACTAATCTTTATCCCCTTTTCTTCTCAGTTTAATGATTGAAAGACATTCTGCAATGTGGCATTGAAGAATTTGGGAGATATGGTATCACCTTCTCTCACTCTCTTTTCAATTCTTATACGTACTGTGTCCTCGAACAGCAGAACCTTTGCAGTTGCATTTTCATATATGTTATAAATAATGTTAATGTATACATCTTCAACCCGATAAGATTTCAAAGACGTTAACAGCTGATGCTTTCATGTAATCACGATCAATAAAAGTCATACCTACATAGTGGGAGTTCATGCTAATTCTCTCGTTCAAATTCTCTCAATTCATGTATATAATGCGTAGTGCTTATAGCGTTGTATAAATCTGTTTATTTACTGGTGTGGTATGATATTTAGAGACCGCCACACTTTCCTTTTTTACTGTGAGACATTTCAAGACAGAGGCTCGATCTAAAATGTAGAGAATTGCAATGCTATTGAAAATAATGTGGAAGACCTCACAAGTAGTATTACATCAAGTTTTTCACGCGATTATATTATGCCATGTCGCGACGTGTTTCCATCTTTTTAATAATGCATACCAAACCACTGGTAGTTCCATGGAGACAGCATTATTGCATGCCAACTTGATAGAGAGGATTTCAATCTTCTCTCTGATCTTTTTCTCTTTGAAGTTCGTGAAACGGACAACTCTCTCCTAATCCTATTCCACATCGGAGCGGCCCCAATAATGCTGACTTCCTTCTAAGCGCCATATTCTGCATGACCTTGTTGACACTTCTCGTGTGTTCTTTACATCTAATGGCCAAGGATCGATATATAACTTCTCTGTATTGTCAGGGTATACTAACAGTATATCGTACACACCCAGTTTTTTTTTTTTTTTGTTTCTTCTCCCCTTGCAGTTAGATGTTATTCGTGATAAAGCGGTAGGTGATTTTTGTAGCTACTGTGATGTTATATATTTGCGCGCCATATACTTCAACCAATACGTAAAGCATGGAGTATCCGCAGCAGATCCTACGTATCTAACTGTCATTCTAGGAGATTTTGTTACTGTATCATTATGCCATTCTTTACATTTCTGTGAATTCTGTCTATATCATCTTTTCTATATACACTTTTATACCTCTATTGTAAATATTTTCGATTTTCTTCATATTTAAGCCTTCGTACTTGCACATATTACATATAGGCACTATGGAACCATGCCCTAAACTCTGCGACTTTTTACTCCTTAGGGCATGGTGAATCAGAAGGGATATACGTATGAGGTTTAGTACCGGGAATGGTTTATAATATACACTGAAATCGAAAAACTCGATACTCAGTTCCCTTTGAGTGCAACGTTAAGATAATTAAGTGTCCATTCACTTCAAGCTCCACAAAGAACTTTATCGTATGGTGTAGGCTCTTAATAGTGGGCAAAAAATCATTCAGTTCATCCACTCCATGTTTTCATATGAAGAATACGTCATCTGCTTAACGGATTCATACTCGAGATTGCTTAATACTGTTTAGAAATATGCGGTCATACCAGAACTTACCGTTTACTAGTTTACTATTTTGTCTTCGAAAGAGACAGAAACAAGTCCTCGTTTACTATTTTGTTTCCGAAAGAGACAGAGACTAGTCCTCGTTTACTATTTTGTCTCCGAAAGAGACAGAGACTAGTCCTTTTCTTTTTTTTTTTTTTTTTTTTTTTTTTGATTGGAGGTTTAACGACCACCGTGAGCAACTCAATGGGCTATAAGCAGTCGCCCGTCCCTAATTCCCTAATTTAGGGTAACTGGTTCCAGGGAAGGGAGAGAGCCAGTGCCGTAAGACAAACACAACATCCATGCCTCACCGGGATTCGAACCCGGATCCCGTTCGGACGAATGATCAGAGGCCATCGCTTAGACCACTGCGCCACCGGGGCGGCAGAGACTAGTCCTCGTTTACTATTTTGTCTCCGAAAGAGACAGACTAGTCCTCGTTTACTATTTTGTCTCCGAAAGAGACAGAGACCAGTCCTCGTTTACTATTTTGTCTCCGAAAGAGACAGACTAGTCCTCGTTTACTATTTTGTCTCCGAAAGAGACAGAGACTAGTCCTCGTTTACTATTTTGTCTCCGAAAGAGACAGACTAGTCCTCGTTTACTATTTTGTCTCCGAAAGAGACAGAGACTAGTCCTCGTTTACTATTTCGTCTCCGAAAGAGACAGAGACTAATCCTCGTTTACTATTTTGTCTGCGAAAAAGACAAAGACTAGTCCTCGTTTACTATTTTGTCTCCGAAAGAGACAAAGACTAGTCCTCGTTTACTATTTTGTCTCCAGTTCAGTAGATTAGTCCTACGCAAGATAAACCAGCCGCTACATATTGAGATATAAGATTCAGGGCAATGGGATGTTTGTACTTGAACTGTTTGAAGGAAGGAAACAAGTGATAGAAAAATTATGCTTCTCTGTGTTAATATCTTTTGAACAGCAACAAAAAGAAAACTAAAAGAAAAAAAAAGGATTAAGGAAAACAGAAAGTTTGGGGCAAGGAATGGTGGTTATTTCTAAGATGTTTACCTAGAATTTTAGAACTTAAGAGTTGTATAAAAAGTAAAAATGCAAATCATATAATGCTGATGTAACTGGTTCCACTGCTCTTTACTCCACTGTGTTGCGCTTAAGTCCATACTGATACCATAATAGCCCATCGAGAAAGACAGAATGGAGTCTCTTCCCGAAATATGCTTAAAAAGCAAATTTTTTAGAGGACTATGAATGCTGATTTTTTATGAAAACTCGCAGGATATATCCATATCATGCCAATGTGTAACACTCTCTCGCCTGAAACTCTCACAAGAGCATCTCTCGTCTGAGTCACATATTTATTTATTATTTGGGGTTTTCGGTGTTTAGGGAGAGTCATGAGCAACCCCTAGAGTTATATGCAGTCGCGAGTTCCTAATTTGGGGCCACTGATTCCAGGGAGGGGATACAGCCAACGCCATCAGGAAAACACACCATCCATGTTTCATCCGGAACTTGAACTAGGACTCAACTTGGACGAATGGTCATAAGCCAGCACCTCAGAGCACTCGCCTACCCGGGCTGCTCGTAGTTATTTAAGCCACCTCCATTTCGCCCTTTCCAATCCGCCATGTTGTTGGTACTTTCCTTTCTTCTGTTGTACAAACATCTGCGTTATGTTCACTGTCACTTCAGAATCTAGTAGGCTTTGTGTTCTCCTAACTTATCCGGAAGTGATAAATGATAGGTTCTACTGCTTCTATCATTTATCACTCGGTGATAGGAGTCAGCAAAGCGCAAAGCGAATTCCAGCTGCTAATTCTCATCTAATATCCCACAATTTGCATAGACGCCCTGGTGTACATGAAGCTATGAGCATCGCTGACGAGTCAGGAAAGCACGGGCTTCTTGGCATATCTTGTACTAAAGTAAGCACCTACAAAAGCTATAGATACTGTGCGTTTTGACTAGATTCAGGCACAATTTAAAACAATGTTAAAACACGCTTTTTGGAATGGCAAAGCATCGCACAGATGTGGGTTTGTGTGTTTGTTTTCATAAAGGCTATCACCAAACCGTGGTGTTGCTACCCGTGCGTATCAGATTTCATTCTTCCACAAGTACCCTTAACACTGGGGCAAACATTAAAAAGAAAAAAAAAAAACTCGACATCTGTTACTTTAAATCCTTATTGTTTTTGCGTGTCAGGTCTTGAGTGTGTCTTTTTTTCTACGGTTAAGAAACCATTATAAAAGTATAAAAGTACATGTCGCGATATGTACTTTTATACTTCTATGTACTTACTCGGTTAGTAGCTCCTTATGGATCAGTAATAAGTTACAATTGGGGGGGGGGGGGTAAACGAACACATACTTTTTTACCTTTCTTATAAAGCTGAGGGGCGAGGGGATGCAACACAAACGTCTAAAAAAAGTTTAAGAGCGTATCCCAATCCAACGTTGAGAGTATCCATATTACTGATTACCGAATTTTTCTTTGTATAATCCGGAAACCGCGAAATTCAAGAAAAGGAAAAAAATCCTGTGTATAATCCGCAGCCTGTGAAATTCAGGAAAAAAAAGCTCACGATGTTGATCTCAAACCGTAATTTCGCACAAATGAGTCGCGATTCACGGGATGAGCCAGTAGTCCAAAGAAATGGGGGGGGGGGGGTACCTGCTTAAAAAAACTGTCAGTTACTTTATGTAATTTCCAAGTGAATAAAGCGCGGGATTGTTAAAGCATTGCCGCAGTTATACTATACCGTGCAAATTAATTGGGACAAGCTATTTTATTCTCAGAATTGTAATGTGATCGCCAGTTGATGTCGGAAACCCACGTAAACCGGTTTTATCAGCTGTGAGGTGGTGTGACAGTTAGAACTTGATAGTAAGAATGTGGTTTGACCGGTTTTAAACAGGAAATAGGCACTTCAGCTTCAGTTGTGAGCTTTCGTGTGTGACAGATGGATGTTAGTTTTTGCTCTCCGTGAGTACGTGTTGCTTTCGTGTATTGAAAAATGGATATTTCCCCAAAGGACGCGTGAAAAAATAATTGCTCTGAAGGATCACACTTCTATGACAGTGAGAGATATCGCTTCTGCAGTTGGTGTAGGCAAATCAAGTGTATCAAGACTGCTTACGCGATACAATGCATCTGGATCATCGTCTCCAAAAGGGAGAGATAAATGTGGAAGAAAACGAAAAACAACTCCACGAACCGATAAATATCTAATCAGAAATAGTAAAATGAATCCAAAAACAAAAAAAAACAAAACAAAAAAAAAACAAGCACCGACTTTCAAAGAGATTTATTGGCTAGTGGTTGTGGTGTTAGTGATTCAACTGTACGCCGTAGGCTTCTGGAAGTTGGCCGGAAGGCAAGAAGACCAACGAAAAAACAATATTTGAATGCGAAAATGAAGATAAAACGTTTAGCATGGGCCAAAAAATATAAATCATGGACTGCTGACGACTGGAAAAAGGTGATTTTCAGTGATGAAACTCATTTATTTGTGCAGGGTTACCAAGCAAATGTCGTTAGACGAAGCAACTGTGAACCCTTAAGACCTGAGCATGTCAAACTAACTGTAACACACCCTCTGAAGCAGATGTTTTGGGGTTTTTTTCACATCAAATGGCACTGGAAGCTTAGTTCCTGTTCAAGGTGTGATGATTTCAGCCAAGTACGTAGAAATATTACAACGTAGGATTGTTCCATTCTTGCAAACTTTTGACGGGACATTTCAACATGACTTGGCCCCATGTCACAATTTGAAATTGGTCAAGAATTTCATGCTGGAAAATCAAATTCATTTGCTTGATTGGCCTGGAAATTCATCAGACTTAAATCCCATAGAAAACTTGTGGAATATTTTTAAGAGACGTTTAGGTGAAATGGACTGTACAACCAAAGAACGCATGATAACGAATGCTATAAAAGTGTGGTTCCACGATTATGAAGTTAAAAATATGTGCACTCAATTAGTGGAGTCAATGGCAAAACGAATTCAAGAGGTCATTTCTGCTAAAGGAGGACATACTTCATACTAATACAGATATTTATCAGTGTATATCAAGGCATAGAATGATATAAAGGCATAGTTTTGGAAAAAAGAGTGATTTTTTACTTTGTCCCAATTAATTTGCACAGTATAGTATTCCCTAGTTATATTCCGTAGTTATACCTGCTGCGCTTCTCTCACAGCAGGTGATCGTCCGCGAGAGCAAATATCACCTTCGTTGTATCGTATTTTTTGCGAAAATGCTCGTAAGTAAAAAAAAAAAGAAAAAAAAAACTACTTTCCAACTGTTTGCGATCCTCTACCTTCGTATTGTGTTACTTTTATTGGCAATCTAGCATTTCTGGTAATTTTCCAAAAATATGACCTCTGTTGACAAATCCCATGCGGATTTTTTAAAAATCGACGTGCCTTAAAGAAGCTTTTTTTTCTCTCTAAGTGGCGTATTATTCTCATCGACGTATGATCCACAGAAAATTGTATCCGCCGAAAGTGCTTTTATTATTCCGTGGTATGGCAATACGTTATGAAAGCTAAAACAAAAGCACGATGTAAATTGATACTGAAAAAAAAAAAAAGGGTATTTTAACAACTTTGACTAAAATTCGGTAGATTTAAATAATAGCTCGAAAGAAATTTCGGTAACTAATATCCTTTAAAGAAAACTTTTTGCATGCTTCAGCAAAAAGTCTGTAAATATGTCGTTCAAATATTCGAGAGAGTAAATTCCAATGTTTAAAAAGAATATAGTAAACACTTGTTTAATGAACGCTGTGATAGTACACTAGATAAAGGACAATCACACTAGATAAGGACATAAAACGAAGTTAGCGTCATGTACGCCATGACAGAATGAAAAGAATTTCCGGTACGTTGGTTATCACCTTCAAAATTCTGACTAAACTCTTGAAAACGAAAACTTTTCTTTTTTGAACCTCAAACCCTGACTTCACATTTATTTTAAAAGCATTCTTTTGTAAAAATATTTTGTATTATTTCTAATTAAAGGCAACACATTTTGTTTTAACTCCCCCCCCCCCGACATGAAACAGTCAGTTACCAGATATCAGTTATTGCAAATCTGGTCATCTAAGGTGCTTGGAAAATATTTAAAGTGCAATATTTATTTTTTCAAGATTCTATTTTATCATGCATTAACAAGAATTTTTAATCCGGATTTTTTCCATCTTCATCCTACCATAATTCTGTATAAAGAGAAATAAGCACTGAGGTGCATAAATTAAGGAAATTCCAGATTGTAATGGGGTTTTTTCTTTTCTTTAAACTGAAGCTAAATTTTTCCGTCCCAAAGAGAGCTTACATACCTGGTGGCTCGAAAGTCCATTTGAATTTCAAAACTTTATAACGAAAGAACAAGTGTCTGTATTATACAGTTTGGTTTGCACGAAAAGCATAAGCTAGTCCAGAGATTTAGTTTGGTAACGGAAGAACTTTTAGTTCGAAAATGCGACGAGAGGAGGCGCAAATTCTGAAAGATATGTAAATTTAGTGCCTTTAAAAGCACATGATAGGCTCTGTGAAAAAGCGAAATTTGTCCGTGACGTAGATCGAACTCTCGTCCCCTCACTCCGGAGTAAGTTGCTCTCCCAACTAAGCTACAAGGGCGGAATGTGTCGGTGCAGATTTGTCGTCTTGACATGTGCTTTACCTCTGTAGTGCGTCACATCTCCAGCTAGTAATTGCCTGTGACTTGCCTTTATATCTCTCGTTACTGAAAACGGTGTTCAAGAGAAGTGTTCCTAACATTTAACTTCGCCAAATAAAGCCTTGCTAGTGAAGTTTTTTTTTTTTTTTTTTTTGTAAACTGAGAATCGGCAACAGAAACTGCTAAAGTTCCGAACACAGGAAGAACTAAAGAAGAGCCAAGGCTGGTATGGACTGTAGAGCTGAGTTCGGGCTCAATTTTCGGAGCCCTAGCCCACCCGAGCCCGAAAAAAGGCCAACCTGTTCAACCAATAATAAAAAAACATCTCCTTTTTCACACTTCCACTCACTCTCTCCTCCTCCTGCAATTAACCAATGTATTTCTCAAATGGGGAGTGGGGAAGGAACCTCCATCTGGTTTTAGAGCGCTACTGTACGATTTTCTTTGACTGTTCGTTTCCACCTGAAGTGCTTCGGGCGGCCGGGCATCCAAAATAATCGGGCGGAGCTGCAATTCTTCTTTCATGAATGCTGTTATTATCGCGCAATAATGCGCTGCAATATGTACGTTGCTAAATAGAATTAGCAGGGAGCTACTGCAGGGAAATAAGGGGTAAATTATCGTCGGCATGCTATCAACTATATATATTCAATATCTATAGTTATTGAAAAAGCTTTTTCTTCTCTGCAGAAACACACTAATCCGCGGCCTATGGCATTTTCTATCCAAACCCGGAATAAATAGCCATCTCGAATGCCCGCTTTCCAACCAGAATTAGTTGCCGCAGAGATCCCTTTATCAACTATAAAGTGTCATTTGCTAAATCATATAAAATCACATTTATACATAAGAAAATTCCCTCGCTCTCCCTCTCTCTAAGAGCCCGAGCCCGCCCAAGCCAGAACCGCAGTAAATATTCTACAGCCCGAGCCCGATCCCGGGATCTGCTTCGGGCTTTCGGGCTCAGTCCGTCTCAGCTCTGGAACGGGATACCCCGGATAATTTTCGGAGGACAGCTATATTCTGGGCCGTATGCTAACTCAAGGAAAAAAATCGTATATATTAATATATACACTATCTACCAACAAGTAATTGGACACCTGTGATAGCAAAGGAAAACTAAGTTTATTCACCTTCAATAGTTGGTGGAGCCTCCACGAGGGGCGATTACAGCTGCGACCCTCCGGGGCATACTTTCAACCAGGCGTTGTACGACGGCTAGCGGTATTTTCTTCAACTCCGCTTGGAGAAGACAGGTCAGTTCCTTCACCGATTTCGGACGGTGGGGGCACCCCTTAAGTCGACGCTCCAACTCGTCCCAGAAATGCTCGATAGGGTTAAGGTCCGGGCTCTGCGCAGGCCAGTCCATTCGATTAACCCCATTGTCACCATACCAAACCATGGCGGACCTCGCAACATGACAGGTGGCATTGCCATCCTGAAAGTAACATGGGTCCACCCCGTAAAACTGCCACAACGTAGGAAGCGCATGGTCATCCAAAATGGTGCAGTAGGTCTCGGTGTTGAGTCTAAAAGGAATTGCGACCAAGGGTCCCGTGCAATACCAGGAGAAACACCCCCATAGCATAATTTCACCGCCGCCGAACTTCACAGTTGGCACAATACATTCCGGCAGGAGGCATTCTCCAGGCAGACGCCAAACCCAGACCCTGCCATCCGAACGGTAGAGGGTGAATCTTGATTCGTCGCTCAAGAGAACCTGTTTCCGCTGTTCAACGGTCCACTGTCGACGTTCTTTGCACCACGTTAGCCGAGCAGCGCTATTGGACTTGGTGATCAAAGGCTTGTGGGCGGCAGCACGTCCATGATAACCGAGCAGATGGGCTTCCTTACGGATGGTATTCATCGAAAGAACACTCCCGGATGCCTGTTGAAACTCCTCGCGGATGTGGCCCATCGATTTGGTGCGGCTCTTCCGAATTTCTCTGGCCAGCACCCGTCGGTCTCTAACTCCCAGTTTTGTGGGTCTGCCGGGTCGGGGCACATTCCGACAGTCATCTCTCATCTTCCACTTGCCAATCACGTAGGCCATTATCGATTTTGGGTACTTCAACTTGCTGGATATGTCACGTATGGATGGGCCATTTCTGTGATACCCGACGATTACACCTTTCTCGAAATCAGAGAGCTCCGAACTGCGTGGCATCTTGCATGCGACTGGTTGCGTTGTTGTTTCCCACACGATATTTAACGGCGGCCGTGACGTGTATCAGGACCGCAGATATCGCCGATTGCAGTGGTGCCCAATTACTTGTTGGTAGATAGTGTACTTACACTTCACCATGCTTATACAGTAAGACCTCCGAATAACGGCCGCTGTTTGAACCCTGAAAAAGTGGCCGTTGTTGGAAAGTCCAGTTGCTCGGAGGTTAGGCCTAGGTTAACATTGCTAGTCCGTTGCTTTGGTACAAAAAGAGAAGAATTGTACAAAGCTTACGCACAAGCAAAATGGTTTCAGAGCTTTCTCCAAATGCAGAATGATAAGTAAAACACAATCAACATTTAAAAAAAAATTATGATGTAGAAAATTTTAGAAAAGTTGTGTCCGAGCCGTTTTCTTAAACTTCCCATTAGAAAGAGAAAGTTAAGAGGTTAAGTTTAGAGTAGAACGCTAAGGGAAAGAAAAAACAATCGAAAAATGTTAAACCGTGAAGTCGAAATGCACAGTTAGCTGGCCGCGCACCGGAAAATAGGAACGAAACCCACAGAAACCAAACTAAGATATACAATACCTCCGCCGATGGAAAACATTTCAGGCACCTGCAACCCCCTCTTCCCAGCTCCCCAGGTTGCGATTGAAACATACACAACTCGCCTCACGTAAAACTAAACTTTGACTCCTTTCTTTTCACTTAAGCACATCATTGTACGTGCCGTAATCCCACGCACCCTTTTCGAGACATAATTCCTTTAGCAATCATATTATTTGTCCCTGTATTATCTCTTTCTCCGAAGTACCGAAATAACTCCGTAAAATCCTAAAGGACAAGATGTCCGTTAAATCTGTTTCGGGACTGATTAGGTGTCCGTTGGGCGCTGTTGGGGGTTTCGTTGTTTAGAGGTTACCGTTAATGCTAATCCTATGGCAGCTGTTCTGTACCAATCAAAACTTGCTGTTTCTCGGAGGTTATTGTTGTCCGGAGGAGTCCATTCATGGAGTTTCCACTGTACAAGGAACCCAAGTTATGCCAAAACGGGAAAGTTTGTTTGGTCATGTGTCAGTTGCACTCACCCTAATTTCTGAACCTTGTATGATAGACCCGAAATTGACCACACTCACCCTGACCTTGCTTACCAGAGCGGGAATATGAAAAACCCAGTGGGTGGAACAGGGAGCCACCGGCATAAGAAAACCATATATGCTGAACAATGCTCCTCTGACTCACTGAAATCTAATCTCTGATTCTTATCTGATAGACCTGAAATCCACCACATTCACCCAGACCTTGCTTACTAGGGCGGGAATATGAAAAACCAGTGGGTGGAACAGGGAGCCACCGGCATAAGGAAATCATATATGCTGGACAATGCTCCTCTGACTCACTGAAATCTAATCTCTGATCCTTATATGATAGACCCGAAATCGACCACACTCACCCACACCTTGCTTACTGAGGGGGAATATGAAAAACCAGTGGGTGGAACAGGGAGCCACCGGCATAAGGAAATCATATATGCTGGACAATGCTCCTCTGACTCACTGAAATCTAATCTCTGATCCTTATCTGACATACCCAAAATCGACCACACTCACCCAGACCTTGCTTACTAGAGCGGGAATATGAAAAACCAGTGGGTGGAACAAGGAGCCACCAGCATAAGGAAATCATATATGCTGGACAATGCTCCTCTGACTCACTGAAATCTAATCTCTGATCCTTATCTGATAGACCCGAAATCGACCACACTCACCCAGACCTTGCTTACTGAGGGGGAATATGAAAAACCAGTGGGTGGAACAGGGAGCCACCGCATAAGGAAATCATATATGCTGGACAATGCTCCTCTGACTCACTGAAATCTAATCTCTGATCCTTATCTGATAGACCCAAAATCGACCACACTCACCCAGACCTTGCTTACTGAGGGGGAATATGAAAAACCAGTGGGTGGAACAGGGAGCCACCGGCATAAGGAAATCATATATGCTGGACAATGCTCCTCTGACTCACTGAAATCTAATCTCTGATCCTTATCTGATAGACCCGAAATCGACCACACTCACCCAGACCTTGCTTATTAGAGCGGGAATATGAAAAACCAGTGGGTGGAACAGGGAGCCACCGGCATAAGGAAATCATATATGCTGGACAATGCTCCTCTGACTCACTGAAATCTAATCTCTGATCCTTATCTGATAGACCCGAAATCGACCACACTCACCCACACCTTGCTTACTGAGGGGGAATATGAAAAACCAGTGGGTGGAACAGGGAGCCACCGGCATAAGGAAATCATATATGCTGGACAATGCTCCTCTGACTCACTGAAATCTAATCTCTGATCCTTATCTGATAGACCCAAAATCGACCACACTCACCCAGACCTTGCTTACTGAGGGGGAATATGAAAAACCAGTGGGTGGAACAGGGAGCCACCGGCATAAGGAAATCATATATGCTGGACAATGCTCCTCTGACTCACTGAAATCTAATCTCTGATCCTTATCTGATAGACCCGAAATCGACCACACTCACCCAGACCTTGCTTATTAGAGCGGGAATATGAAAAACCAGTGGGTGGAACAGGGAGCCACCGGCATAAGGAAATCATATATGCTGGACAATGCTCCTCTGACTCACTGAAATCTAATCTCTGATCCTTATCTGATAGACCCGAAATCGACCACACTCACCCACACCTTGCTTACTGAGGGGGAATATGAAAAACCAGTGGGTGGAACAGGGAGCCACCGGCATAAGGAAATCATATATGCTGGACAATGCTCCTCTGACTCACTGAAATCTAATCTCTGATCCTTATCTGACATACCCAAAATCGACCACACTCACCCAGACCTTGCTTACTAGAGCGGGAATATGAAAAACCAGTGGGTGGAACAAGGAGCCACCAGCATAAGGAAATCATATATGCTGGACAATGCTCCTCTGACTCACTGAAATCTAATCTCTGATCCTTATCTGATAGACCCGAAATCGACCACACTCACCCAGACCTTGCTTACTGAGGGGGAATATGAAAAACCAGTGGGTGGAACAGGGAGCCACCGGCATAAGGAAATCATATATGCTGGACAATGCTCCTCTGACTCACTGAAATCTAATCTCTGATCCTTATCTGATAGACCCAAAATCGACCACACTCACCCAGACCTTGCTTACTGAGGGGGAATATGAAAAACCAGTGGGTGGAACAGGGAGCCACCGGCATAAGGAAATCATATATGCTGGACAATGCTCCTCTGACTCACTGAAATCTAATCTCTGATCCTTATCTGATAGACCCGAAATCGACCACACTCACCCAGACCTTGCTTATTAGAGCGGGAATATGAAAAACCAGTGGGTGGAACAGGGAGCCACCGGCATAAGGAAATCATATATGCTGGACAATGCTCCTCTGACTCACTGAAATCTAATCTCTGATCCTTATCTGATAGACCCGAAATCGACCACACTCACCCAGACCTTGCTTATTAGAGCGGGAATATGAAAAACCAGTGGGTGGAACAGGGAGCCACCGGCATAAGAAATTCATATATGCTGGACAATGCTCCTCTGAGTCACTGAAAAAGAGTGGTGTCATTCATCAAACAGCGATTACAGCAGTAACATAGAGTTTGTGAACAGCGAAAAAAAACTATTAATATATTCAGGACACAAATTCTATTAAGATCGAGAATTACGGATAGGATGGAAGTGGCTTTGTATAGTACGCAAATGCTTGGTAAAACTGTACGAGGACACTAGGGCTTAACTTATTTTTTTTTTTTTTTTTTTTTTTTGGTTGGAGGTTTAACGACCACCGTGAGCAACTCAATGGGCTATAAGCAGTCGCCCGTCCCTAATTTAGGGTCACTGGTTCCAGGGAAGGGAGAGAGCCAGTGCCGTAAGACAAACACAACATCCATGCCTGACCGAGATTCGAACCCGGACCCCTTACGGACGAATGATCAGAGGCCAGCGCCTTAGACCACTGCGCCACCGGGGCGGCAACTTATTTTACAATCTGATCTGTACTACAATCATGAATCGCCAAAACTGCTGTCCCCTCAAATCATATTAAATAGTGTTAAGCGGAAAGGAAAAGACGACGTTTTAGAAAGGCCAAAAAAACTGAATGGAAAATAAATAAAAGGGAAAAAAATGAGGAAATAAAAAAAATATGAAATAAAATAATAATAATAATAATAATAATAATAAACTTTTGGGGGATGAAGAGTCAAACTCCACGTAGTATCCCCTGGGTACCTGAGTGCAGTAATCTCTCATCGGGGTATAGCTCTGGGGTGGGGGGTGGGGGTGGGTGGAATGGGGTGTCTCTTGAGTGCAATTAGTCCAAAAACCGGGAGATGGCATGACAGCAACTGATCCTTTTTGGAATTTCTTGAGTGCCACTGACCAATACCCGTTTGTTTACCAGTTTGACGGCTTTGGGGAAGAAAAAAACGTAGTAAATGTCCTGTTGAGCCAAATGCTGCTTTTGATGCACACACACCCCCCCCCCCCCCCACACACACACCCTCGACTTTCTAACTTGAGCACATTGTTTTCTGCTGATTTCCTGTACCTCAACCTCCTTTTGCTAATTGCAGTTGAATAGTCAATACGGTGCAATAAAATACACTATCAGTCATCTGGGATAGGAACTCGGAATTTGTTGCAAACGTTAATGTACTGTGGTTCACCTACGGTAAAATTTTTGGGTTGCTTTATGTACATGTGAACGTATATGCTGTTTTTTTCTTGTTGTTTTTTTAAATTAGATCTGCATCTGATTTGCTACTTTTTGGGTCTCACAGTTATCTACACTAATTCTTAGACTGCATTTTTAAAAAGTCTGTTTCAGGCCCAGCAAAAATGCTTATTTCATTTGAAAATAATTAAATGGACATTCATTTTCGCAATCTTTAACTCACTTTACAAATTTGGGCAGAAATTCTGGACATTTGCAATTTTTTCAAGAGATTTTTTCATAATTATTTTTTTTGTATGTAATCTTGAAATAAAAATTTTTTTGGCACATTTGGATTTCTCCTTACAAAAAGCAAAGAAGCTATTGCAATTCTGAATTCAGTTATCACAATAAAATTCATAAGTATGGAATAAAATCATTCACAGCCTCTCACAGAGGACGCCCCTTTGCTTATTGTTTCAGCAACGGGAGTAATTTTGTTTTTACATTATATTTCATTAGAAATATCTTGTCCTGCAGTCTAGAAAAATGGGTCAAATGTTGGTAATTATTACCTCAGTACAAACACTAATAATTCGTAGACTTTTGTTGAAAGGATCTTTAAACAGGAAACTGTAATGATGACATAGAGTTAATTTTAGGGTTGGGGTGCCTTGATAATATAATTTTTGGGTATAGGTGCCTTGATAATATAATTTTAGGGTAGGGGTGCCTTGATAATATAATTTTAGGGTTGGGGTGCCTTGATAATATAATTTTAGGATTGGGTGCCTTGATAATATAACTTCAGGGTTGGGGTGCCTTGATAATATAATTTTAGGGTTCGGGTGCCTTGATAATATAACTTCAGGGTTCGGGTGCCTTGATAATGTAATTTTAGGTTTGGGGTACCTTGATAATACACTGACGGAAAAAAAAAATCCCAACACCAAGAAGGGGTTGTGTTAGATAAACGACAGTTGGTAGGTGGTGAGAGTACATCTGTAAGATGACGTCTATGCAAATTTCGCGCTTGGCGCATACGTGTGGCGCTAGTAGCGCCCCTCGGAACATGCAAAGCAGGTTTGCTGTAAATACGCGCTGTAACGTTCGTGAGCGTTAGTTATCGTTGAGATTCGACGTAGGGTGTTGATGTTAGTCAAGAATGCCTTTAAGAAGACGAAGAAGCTATTGTCAACAGCTCACGGAGTTTGAACGAGGTCGTGTAATAGGGCTACGAGAATGTGGATTTTCTTTCCGCAATATTGCAGAACGACTTGGCAGGAATGTAGCCACTGTGCATGATTGTTGGCAGAGGTGGTCAAGGGAAAGTACTGCCTCAAGAAGACCGGGTTCCGGCCGGCCACGTGGCACTACTGAGAGGGAAGACGGCCGTGGCGCATCGAACCGCGTCTGCGGCAGCAATTCGAGCTGCAGTGGACACCACAGTGACACAACGAACTGTTACAAATCGGTTACTTGAAGGACAGCTCCGAGCCAGACGCCCTGTAGCGTGCATTCCACTTACTCCAAACCACTGCCGTTTGCGACGTCAGTGGTGTCAAGCTAGAGCTCATTGGAGGACGGAGTAGAGATCTGTTGTGTTTTCTGATGAAAGCCGGTTCTGCCTGGGTGCCAGTGATGGCCGTGTGTTGGTCAGAAGGAGGCCAGGTGAGCGCCTGCAACCAACCTGTCTGCGGCCGAGACACACTGGACCTACACCTGGAGTTATGGTCTAGGGAGCAATTTCCTATGACAGCAGGAGCACTCTCGTGGTTATCCCACGCACCCTGACGGCACAGTTGTACGTCGGTCTGGTGATTCAACCTGTTGTGCTGCCATTCATGAACAGCATTACAGGGGGTGTTTTCCAACAGGATAACGCTCGCCCGCATACCGCTGTTGTAACCCAACATGCTCTACAGAGTGTCGACATGTTGCCGTGGCCTGCTAGATCACCAGATCTTTCACCAATCGAGCACGTATGGGACGTCATTGGACGACAACTCCAGCGTCACCCCAACCAGCATTAACCGTCCCTGTATTGACCGACCAAGTGCAACAGGCATGGAACTCCATTCCCCAAACTGACATCCAGCACCTGTACGACACAATGCATGAACGTTTGCGCGCTTGCATTCAACATTCTGGCGGTTACACCGGTTATTAATGTACCAGCATTTCACATTTAAAATGGCTCTTCTCGCGCTTAAAATAAGCTGTGATCTTTAAACCTTAATCGATTAAATATGTTACCTACACAAATGTATTGCCGCCATTTCATTCCTCTACAACTATTTTTTCGTGGTGTTGGGATTTTATTTTCCGTCAGTGTATAATTTTAGGGTTTGAAGTACCTTAATAATGTAATTTTAGGGTTGGGGCACCTTGATAATATAATTTTAGGGTTGAGATACCTTGATAGTATAATTTTAGGGTTGGGGCGCCTTGATAATATAATTTTAGGTTTGGGGCGCCTGGACGATATAATTTTATGCTTGGGGTGCCTTGATAATATAATTTTAGGTTTGGGGTACCTTGACAATATAATTTTAGGTTTGGGGTACCTTGATAATGTAATTTTAAGTTTGGGGTGCTATTATAATATAATTTTAGGGCTGAGGTGCTTTGCTCATACATTTCAGGTTCGGGGTGCCTTGCTAATATAATTTTAGTGTTGGGGCGCCTTGATAATACACTGCTGGCCACCCAAAATGCAACACCAAGAAGGACACGAGATAGGAAAGCCAGATTTACTGGACACATAACAACAGATATAAAGGTGAAACGATTGAGCTTACAGGCCAGTGCGACTTGCGGAACACGTAGACATCAATAGTTCGTGTGGTCCCCATGGCTGGCAATAACGGCCGCTACGCGCCGTGGCGTCGAACGAAAGAGGCTTTGGATGTGGGTTTGAGGTAGGTCGGTCCAGGCTGCTTCCACACGTTGCCACAGTTCATCAGGCGTAGCAGCGGGTGGTGCTTGACGGGCCACTCAGTTGCCGATCAGCGACCAGACGTGTTCGATGGGCGACATATTGGTAAAACGGGCGGGCCACGGCAGCAGTGACACCTGGTGAGCCGTGAAAAATTGTTGCACGATGCGTGCCTCGTGTGGGCGCGCATTGTACTGTTGAAACGTTGCCGCTGGCGGGTCCTGCAGGTAAAGGAGCACTACAGGCTCCAAAACGTCGGAGATGTAGCGGTGGCTGTTGAGTGTACCGGTGATGTGTACCAGAGGGGTGCGGGTGTCATATCCAATTGCGCCCCAAACCATAACGCCAGGCGACGGGCCGGTATGGCGATGCATAATGCAGGCGTCAGACAACCTCTCGCCGCGGTGACGCCACACGCGGATCCGACCATCGTGGTGTTGCAGGCTGAACCGGGATTCGTCGGAGAAAACAATGTCGTGTCATTCCATTGTCCAGGTGCGGCGTTCAACGGCCCACTGCCGCCGCACTGGCCGGTGGTGTAACGTCAACGGTAATCGGAGCAATGGACGCCGTGCGACAAGTCCCCGCTCCTACAGACGACGTCGAACGGTACGTGCTGACACAGGTTGTTGCGCAACACACCCTAATTCCTGCGCTAACGTTCGTGATGTGGCGGAGCGAGCCGACAATGCCCGCCGCACAACATGCCGGTCCTCTCGTTTGATAGTGTGCCGTGGCTGCACTACCAAACGAGGGGACCATATATATACGTATTCAAGGAAAAATGCATAGTGTGGAATGGGCCGTGGGTGACCTAGTGGACAACATTCGTGACTGCCACGGAAATGGCCTCAGGTTCGATCCCAGACAGGTACGAATGCTCGATCCGCTAAATATCCGCCGTGCGTCGGATGGGCACGTTAAGCCGTCGGACCCCGGTGATAAATAAAGGCGTCTTCCTCCCCCTTTCTACTTCGCTTCCGTATCACTTTCCTATCGGGCACTCTAGCCCAAATCTCGTAGCTTCCTATTTCTAAGGGTTGTTTAAGACCTGGGGTCAGGCACTCCCTTCCTAAAATCTTCTGCATATGATTATGATCATACTGTGGAATTTTGTGTTCGATACTGGTGCCAGCGGAGTGAAAAGAGTTTTGTCATACAAAAATATTGCCATGTCTTTCTTAAGGCAACAAAGATTTCCACCGACGGACGATACAGCGCAGACACTAGACTCACCGGTATCATATCGTAAAACGATATTTCCTTCGCATTTGTTTTCAGTGCGTTTGTCCGGAGCAAGATACAGACGAACGCCTGTCATCTACTTCTCTAGTGATCCACTATCTCACACACCGCGTGTCACATTGTAAGACTGGGAATTACTTTTCACATGGCATCTTTTGCATTGGGCATTCAGAGGTTTTCGTTTGACGCGCTAACATCTCTTTCCATTGCATGTCGTGTGGGGATTAATGCCTTATTTGTTAATATGGATGAATTTAATATTAAAGAGATTGATAAAGGCGTCGAGGCCAACAAATACTTGCTTGTTGAAAATAAAAAGGGAAAGAGTGAACACTGGAAGTTGTTTCGTCTCATTAAGAAACCAGAACATATTTCACAGCAACGCCAATTTTCACCATCTTCTGATGGGTTGAAAGTTACCAAAATTTTGACGTTGATTTCATCATCGCCCCTCAGAAGGAAGTGACACTCATGAAATCATCATCAACATTTTGAAAACTTTCAACCCATCAGAAGCTGGTGAAAATTGGTGTTGCTGCGAAACATATTCTGAAACTTGGTATATTATCAAGAAAATAGCAAAAACTAAAATTAAACACAGAACAAGTTACTTAATTAAAAATTTTGACTGTAGCACCATCAAAATTAATTACTGCATTACTGCGGTTGGATTTTTGACTCTCGCAAATATTTTTCAAAACATGTGCCAAACAGTTAGGTCATGTGAAGGATGACAGTTTCTGTAAGTAACTGATTAAATTATACGGTCCCGCAATACATGTGTACGATTTCTATAAAACATACGCTACCCACTGCGAAGATACTTTTTTAACGCCCTGTGTGTGCCATCATCATCATTGTCAACCATTATCAATCCACTGCTATACGAAGGTCTCCCCAAGTTTCCTCCACAACGGTTTGTCTTGTGCCAGTCTCCTCCATGTCACTCCCGCATACTTTCGAATTTCATCCACCCATCTTCCATGTGGTCTTCTTCTGGGCCTTTTCCTGTCCCTTGGAATCCAATCTAAAATTTCAGCTGTCCATCGATGGTCTGTCCTTTTGGCAGTACGTCCAGCCCATTGCCATTTCAGGGATGTAACTCTGATCATGATGTCTTCTACTCTTGTCATTTTTCTGATCCACGAGTTCCTCTTCTTATCTCTCCTGGTTACACCAAGCATGCACCTCTCCATGCTGATTTGAGTTGTCTGCAGCCTTTGTATGTCTCTTTTAGTTAAGGTCCACGTCTCTGCACCGTACGTAAGCACTGGAAGGATGCATTGATCACACACTTTTCTTTTAAGGCATAATGGCATATTGCTCCTGAAAAGTATGCTGTTTCTTCCAAAAGCTCTCCAGGCAAGTTTTGTACGCCGATTAATTTCTTCATCAATGTGACCCTCACTTGATATCTGTTGTCCAAGATGAACGTACGTGTCTGTTATCTCTAGCTTTTCTCCATGAATTGATAAATCTTCATTTCTTGTAAAAGCATTGAACATCACTTTTGTCTTCTGAAATTTCATTTTTAATCCCACTTCTTTACTGTTGTCAGCAAGTTCCTGGATCATACTCTGCAGCTCTGATGGAGTAGTTGCAAAAATGACTATGTCATCAGCAAACCGAAGGTGGGTTAGATAATCTCCATTAATTTTTATCACTTTGTTTTCCCAGTTCAGTGATTGAAAGACATTTTCCAATGTGGCATTAAGGAGCTTCGGTGATATGGTGTCACCTTTTCTCACTCCCTTTTCAGCTTTTTCATAATCAATAAAAGCCATGCACAATGGAAGTTCATATTCCCTAGCTCTTTCAATTAGTTCTCTCAGTACGTGGATATGATCTATTGTGCTGTAGCCACTCCTGAATCCAGCTTGTTCTCTCGGTTGAGCCATGTCCAGTGTTACCTTCAAGCGGTGTGAAAGAACTTTAGTGAAGATTTTATAAACCACTGATAGGAGGCTGATAGGTCTGTAGTTCCTGAGATCCTCAATGCCACCTTTTTTATGTAGCAAGATCATTGTAGCGTTGTTCCAATCCTCAGGAATTTTCCCTTCATTAAGGCATCGAGTGAAAATTTGGGCGAGTACTGTTTCGATTTCTCCACTTGCTTCTTGTATGATGTCTACAGTAATTCCATCTTCTCCTGGAGCTTTTCCCCGCTTCATGTTCTTGATTGCATGTGCAACTTCTGCTGGGAGGACTGGAAGAACTCTGGTACTGGTACGTTTCATGATGTCTGGGGTACATGTATCATCCCTTTCATATAATTTAGAGTAGATATCTTTCACTCTTGTCAAAATTTCGCCTCTATTTCTTGTTACAGAACCATCTTCTTTTCTCAGTGCCATAATCTGTTTTCTTCAATTACTGAGATGTTCCTTTTGCTATCGTTAGGCTTTGGTTGTTTTCAATTACTTTCCTTACTAGTTCACAGTTGAATTTCCTTACGTCTTCAGTGATACTTTTTCGTACTGTCTTGCATAGCTCTATATATTCCACTTTGGAAGTCACATCTTCTTTAGTTGTCGTCATCTCTCTTCTTTTTTGCATCAACATTTTGGTTTTTCCTGATAATTTGTTCACATGCAACTTGTTCTTAGACCCAGCTAATTTTGTTGCTGTTTCCATAAGAGCTTTGGTTACTTTTCTGTTAACTTCAGAAATATCCACTTCTTCCGATGTTAGGCCTTCTAAAGCAGAGAATCTGTTCTTCAGTTCCAACTTGAAAGTATTATTATGCTTTTTAAGGTTGGTTATGTCAATACATTTTGTTTGTCTTACAAGCTTGCTACGTTCGAGTTTAGTGTTGAGGTGCATTTTACATCTCACCAATCTATGGTCACTACCTGTGTTGAACTTGTTTAGCACACTGCAGTCTTCTATGACGAATTTTTTGTTACACATAATAAAATTAATTTCACTTGTCGTCCCATTTGGATGTCTCCATGTCCATTTCCTGTGTGGCTTTTTCTTGAAAAAGGAGTTCAAGATGAGAAACCTATCTGTCTCTGCAAACTCAACGAGAGTATTTCCACGCTGGTTTCTGTTGCCGTGACCGAATTTACCTATTGGAGTTTCATTCTGTTGTCGTTGCCCTATTTTTGCATTGAAATCTCCCATAATTATCTTCAAGTGCTGCTTACCTTTATTATTTAGATGACGAATTTCCTCATAAAATTCTTCAATTTCTTCTTAAGCATGACTTGTGGTGGGTGCATAAGTTTGAATAATCTGAGCCTGGTATCTTCTCGAGAGTTGGATAACGAGTCGTGTAGATCTGTCAGAGGAACTTTCAACTTCAACAACTTTATCCTTCAGTTTCTTCTTTATTATAAATCCAACACCACTAGTTCTGCCATTATCAGTCCCATGATAGTAGAAGCAATGTCCACTTTTCAGTTCAATGAGATCTTCTCCTTTTCACCTTACCTCACTTAGCCCGACGATGTCCCACTTGATCCTTTGTAGTTCCTCTTCCAATTCAAGAAGCCTTGAATCAGAAGATAGGGAGCGTCCATTATACGTAGCCAAGGTCAGCATCAGATGGCAGGCTAGTCCGGTCCTCCGGGAATTCTTAGCACCCTCTGCTTTCATGTCGCATTGGCCGCTGCCTTGGCCAGGTACATTCCAGCTGCCGGAGACTGAGGGCCAAGATTTAAGTCGTGGAGTAATTTTGGAGGGGTTTGGCCATAACTCACCACGCTGGCCAAGCGGGTTGGTGAGTGTGGGATAGCATTTCCTATGTTATAGTTATACCCTGTGTGTGTGTATATATATATATATATATATATATATATATACACACATGTGTGTATATATACAAGGTCAGCATCAGATGGCAGATGGCATATCATCATCATCATCATCATTGTCAACCATTATCAATCCACTGCTGGACGAAGGTCTCCCCAAGTTTCCTCCACAACGGTCTGTCTTGTGCCAGTCTCCTCCATGTCACTCCCGCATATTTACGAATTTCATCCACCCATCTCCCATGTGGTCTTTTTCTGGGTCTTTTCCTGTCCCTTGGAATCCAATCTAAAATTTCGGCTGTCCATCTATGGTCTGTCCTTCTGGCAGTATGTCCAGCCCATTGCCATTTCAGGGATTTAACTCTGATCATGATGTCTTCCACTCTCGTCATTTTTCGGATCCACGAGTTCCTCTTCTTATCTCTCCTGGTTATACCAAGCATGCACCTCTCCATGCTTCTTTGAGTTGTCTGCAGCCTTTGTATGTCTCTTTTAGTTAAGGTCCACGTCTCTGCACCATACGTAAGCACTGGAAGGATGCATTGATCAAACACTTTTCTTTTAAGACATAACGGCATATTGCTCTTGAAAATTATGCTGTTTCTTCCAAAAGCTCTCCAGGCAAGTTTTGTACGCCGATTAATTTCTTCATCAATGTGACCCTCACTTGATATCTGCTGTCCAAGATAAACATACGTATCTGTTATCTCCAGTTTTTCTCCATCAATCGATAAATCTTCATTTCTTGTAAAAGCATTGAACATCACTTTTGTCTTCTGAAAGTTCATTTTTAATCCCACTTCTTTACTCTTGTCAGCAAGTTCCTGGGTCATACTCTGCAGCTCTGATGGGGTAGTTGCAAAAATGACTACGTCATCAGCAAAACGAAGGTGGGTTAGATAATCTCCATTAATCTTTATCCCTTTGTTTTCCCAGTTCAGTGATTGAAAGACATTTTCCAAAGTGGCATTAAAGAGCTTCGGAGATATGGTGTCACCTTGTCTCACTCCCTTTCCAATTTTTATGTGTGTTGTATTTTCAAACAGCCGAATCTTTGCACTTGCATTTTCATAGATGTTATTAATAATATTAATGTATGCATCTTCAATACCGCAGGATTTCAGAGCCGTGGTAACTGCTGATGGTTTCACCGAATCAAAGGCTTTTTCATAATCGATAAAAGCCATGCACAATGGAAGTTCATATTCCCTCGCTCTTTCAATTAGTTCTCTCAGTACGTGGATATGATCTATTGTGCTGTAGCCACTCCTGAATCCAGCTTGTTCTCTCGGTTGAGCCATGTCCAGTGTTACCTTCAAGCGGTGTGAAAGAACTTTAGTGAAGATTTTATAAACCACTGATAGGAGGCTGATAGGTCTGTAGTTCCTGAGATCCTCAATGTTACCTTTTTTATGTAGCAGGAAGATGGCATATATATATATATATATTGAGTTTCGAATTTATAGCTGAAATCAGATTTTTCCGGGTCAGGTACGGGTCGGGCCAAATTATGTGATCTCCGGGTCCAAAAATTTTGACCCGTTTCCAACTCTGCTCGTGACGCTGCAAGATGTTTGGGCATACCGAGAGCTTCGGCAAATCGTACCCTTCACGGTGTGTTAATTCTGTACCCATACAAACTGCAAACTTTGCACCAGCTGTTACCGGTGGATATTACACAGCGGGAGAAGTTTGCCGAATGGGCTTTGGGAAAGATCTCTGAGGAAGCTCAGTGGTTGTTAAATGTGTTGTGGACAGAAGAAGCTCATTTTTCTTTACCTGGGTCTCTCAACACACATACTGTACTTACATAACACGGGCAACGGATGATTCACGTGGGTACACATAGGAACAGCTGCATTTTAAAAGAAGCTCTCATTCATTCGTGATTGAGTGGCACGGTTACTGCTGTTGCTTACAATTTTTGTTCGAAATGTCTTCACTGCGAATGTCTAAATTTCTTACTGAAAATGAAATATTAAAAAAAATATGAACAATAGTTGCTCAAGTAGTGGGGAATATAGCCACACGAAATTTGTTTTTGCAGAACAATTTTATGGCACTGAAATTGCAATGTGTCCAGTTCTCCGGTGGCCACTTCTCCGGAGGCCAGTTCTCCGGTAGCCAGTTAGTTCTCTGTACCCGTTTATGATGGCAACTTGTATGTTGTCAACTTCTTCCAAGAAGCACCTGTGAGCTGAAAACTTCTCTGCTAAAGAAATGAGAACATGTCCCTACTGAACCACCTTGTTGGAGGTATGAGGGATCATTGTTAGGTCTATATAGCAGTTAGAAACATTGACCTTACTGATCCCTAGCCGACTCTGTAACACTAACGTCTAAAATTGGATGTTTACATGATTTACCATGATCAAGGAAATACACATTACTTTGTATTTTACTTAATTTCAAAGATTTCCTACAAAATATACGTCGAGATAAAGTTTTATTACATTTTAATTAAGTTTCACTAAAGTATTTAATTTCGTCTTATTAATTTGTACACACTAGTGTAGTTCTGAAGATAAAATAACTTTATTGAATATTTCATTAAGAAGTGAACTGTGGAAACATCTGTGCAAATTTCCTTTTTACACTGACGGTTGCGAATTATGTGCGTTGTAGCTTATTTTACGTAGTAGCAACAGAACCTGCCTACGATTTGCCTAGTCTAGCATCTTAAACACTTCATTCTTTTCCTCTCAAAAGACGGAGAAGTAAAAAAAAATCTACTTTGAAACTATATATGCCATGATGCACGACATGCTTTTCGCAATTCGATGTCTCTAAATTGAAAAAAAAGGGTGGAATGAAACACTGATAGGTGAGGATTTAAAAACTGTAAGTCACATGATAAGAAAGGAAATAAAAGGAAGGAAATCCCAGCATATCTGCCGAAGAGAGCTTCTATTATCCCAAGAGCTTTCTTCTCGCTCTCGCTCTCTCTCGGGTGACCTTACCTTAATTTTCGGCACGCCAACTGTTCGCCGTCCCATGATTCCCTTCGGCCCCCGCACGAATCCCATTTATTAGGTTCAGTTAGCTGTAGGTGTCCGCGGGGTCAAGTCAAGTCAAGTGCATGCATGGGGTTGATTTGTGCCGCCCGGTGGCAGAAGCATGCTCGGCACAAACGACCAGCACGTGCGCCTCAACAAGAAAACCTCCGTGTATCGATCTCATCAGAAGAGAATGGCTGGCTACTTTTGCCACTGAAGGTGGCCCGACGCCGCAGGAGATACACCGAATACTTCCTGAAAAGGAGAAGTCCTGCGCTTATTTTTGTTTACATGCTTTCAACACACACGGCTTCCCTCGTTTCGTCAATTCTTCGCCTTGATTCGAATTCGTTTTACGACTGATCTGCACCCTCCCTCCGGAAACTCTGCTCTAGGTTCGAGATTGATGTTCCGAAACCTATCAATCATTCATTCGTCGTTACCCTGAATGAAAATAATCTGCAATGATTTGTGAAAAACTAATTTCTTTTCTGCACGAGGGCTTCAGTTTTTGAAACATGCTAAAGAGAAAATCGAAGAGCATCGCAGTTCCACGTATTAAGCAAACTCCACTCGTTGTTTCCTAACTACAGTCATTTGCAAAACTTTAAGACCATCTGTCAATTTACTGAAAATTAATTTTCAAAGAAACAACTAATTACTAATCAGAGATATTTGAAAAACTGACAACACAGATGAATACTTACATTCTTTAGAACACAAAAAACAACTGAAATCAATACTTTGTGAGGCCACCTTTCATACGATGTGGCATACTCTCAATGAGGGATTTGCAGTAGTCTCTAGAAATGTCTTCACACCACACTTACTTTATCACATCAATCAAAGCTTGGGAATTCGGTGGCTGTTTTTAAAGTCGGGACTATTACCAAGCCAGTCAAACACAGTTATGTTTTTCCTCTGCAGGTAGTTCTTTACTGTCTTTGATCTGTGGTATGGAGCACCATCATGCATAAAGTTTGTGCATCTATGCACTTGCATATGAATTAACAGCTTCTCACGTAACATATCCGCATAAAAAGGACCAGTCATGGTAATGCCTGTCGGTAAAAAGGATAATGAAGCATTACTGAATGCTGACATAGAACCCCATATCATCTGAATAGGCGGATGTCTCACAGTGCTAACGGTGTAATTTTTGTCAAACCTTTTGCCTTTTGGTCGTCGAACATGTGCTTCATGTGATTCAAATTGACGCCGAGTTGATTCATCAGAAAAAAGAACTTGGCTCCATTTTCAGCAGTCCACGATTGATGACGCTTTGCAAACTGGAGTCTCTTCTTTTTCATGGCAGATGTTAGTCTAGATTTACGTGCAGGTTTATAAGCCTTTAATGCAAAATCTTTGCTAAGACGTCGGGAAAAAGTACCCTTTTGAATGTAGAAAGGCCTTGATTTTCTTGCACGAACTCCTCTGAGAAAAAATAACTAGTCGCCTTATGGTATTATCATCGCGTGGGGTTGTTTTCCTTGGACGTTCACTTCTCTTTAGCTTGCTAAATTCACCTATATCTCTATATTTCATGATCGCATTAAGAATAGCAGTCTTGCTCACATTCACCTTTCTGCTTATGTCACGTTGGGAGTATCCATCATGATATAAAGTCACTATTTGTGCCCTCTGAGTAACACTAAATGACGCTTTTCTGCCCATTTTTCGTTGTATAGAAAATACGTACAAAACCTCTCATCATGAAAACCAGAAGCAAACTGTCGCTCGCAAGCTTTCCCCAACTCTATTAACAGCTACCGCTGTAGGCTGTAGGATGATGCAACACCGACAGGAAGTTGAGTAATACAGACAGTAGCTGACGCAATCGGCAGAAATCTCCTAATACCAACAGGTGGTCTTAAACTTTTGCAAATGACTTTAAAAGGAACGAGTTCTGAGTGACTAGATATTGACTTATTGTTGTTGACTGCGATTTCGAGGAGAAAAAAGGTAAAAAAGCAAGCCAAATATCTTCATGCTGTGCTTATGGGGAAGCATGGAATGATAGTTTTTCATAGAAGAAATTGAAGCTACTTCTGTGTTTTGACTTTATTCTTTCATTTATTTTCTTAGTGAATCACTATTTTTCAATCTTTCTGCGTATTTTTTTGCTGTTGTTCCAAAGGTAACGACAGCAATACTTCTAAACGCTCACAACTTTCAAGGAATTTCAAAGATCCATTGAGCTTAGAGCAAGCCATGTAGCGTTTCGAACACAACCCATGCACGCTATAAAAAAATTCTGCAATTCGCGAGCCACTTTCCGCGATTTCTTTAACGAAGCATAGTTCTGATACAACTTTTTCCGTGAAATGACGGAAAAAACTACTCTGAATTTCACGGATTTTTCGTACGGCAGAAAAATCCTAAATTTTCTGAAATATTTCCTCAGTTCCTTAATTACCGTTTTTAGGATGTGTTAACCGAGAATTCTGAATTTTCAGAAACATTTCCGCAACTGCTATTCATTTTCTTATATTAACGGAAAAAATCCGTTCTCACTTTTCCCGTATCTATATGACGAATCTAATATCCAGTAATAGGACAGATTCACAGGAAGACCAGGGGGTTTAATTGACTGTTAAATTTCAACAGTTTGCAGAAGTATTTGATCTTGAAGTTCTGTAGCGAGATCGGATATTGTGGATAGTATATTCTGGATCGGATATTGTTGATTGTGCTTATTGTGGCACACGATATTTCTTCTCCTCTTTCCCATTTTGTGCACCAGCTATCAAACAGGGTGCACTGAGAAAAACGTTTTGTTAATTCAGCAAACAAATTGTTGAATCAACCGAAAAATTTTGTCGATATACAGTCAACAAAAATGTTTGTTGGACTTACAAATTTATTTTGTTTCAAATTATTGTTGATTCTACAAAATTTATTATTATCATGACAAAACGTTTTGTTCATTTAACAAAATGCCTAGGTCGATTTTTGGGAATTTGTTTGATCCAACAATATGTATTGTTATCATGATAAAACGTTTCGTTGCTGCAACCAAACATTGTCATCGTGACACAGTAATTTCTTGCTCCAACAAAATTTAGAGTTATGTAGCTGGGCCACTTTGTCTCTAAATTTGTTTTCCGATGGCAACACTTTGCGGATGCAGTAATTTTATAGGCAGTGCCCTTTGACCCTGGGTGTCCGCCATTTTTTATTTCGGGGAGTTCGCCATTTTCCCCCGCCGTATTTTAATTTTTCCCAACGTATTTACTTTCTAGTGGTGTTTAAATGAATTTGGACAGTGTTACTTCACGAGAAAAAATTTTCAGAGCCAGCGAAAAATCTCTCACCGAGCGGATTCGAACCTGAGACCTTCAGTGCAGGAACTAAGCGTGCTAACCATTTTTTCCCCTCCGTATTTAATTTTTTCCCAACGTATTTACTTTCTAGTGTGTTTAAACGAGGATTTTTTTCAGAGCCATCCGAGAGTGGTTGGAAGAGCACGAAGAATACTTCAAAGTACTTCCCTAACTCCCCAGACTTAAACCCAATTGAGCATCAGTCGGACAACCTCTATCGTCGTGTTGTTCGCTCTATGGATCTTCCACCACACACCCTTCAGCAGCTGTCAGATGCACTGCAGTCAGTATGGCTCCACATACCTGTGAACACCTTCCAACACCTTATTGAGTCACTCCCAGACGTCTAGCTGTTGTCGGCGCTGCACACGGCGGTTACTCTAAATGGTACCTGGTGGTCACAATAATGTGACTCGACCGTGTATATATGCCCCACCCTCACTGCCCCCCAGCGACTAGGGAGTGGCGGAAGAGGTCAGCCATGTTTTACTCTTGTGAGGAGAAAGTTTAGTCACACAAGAGGTAAGCTCTCTTCCTTGTATTTGGGTTTTAGGTTTCATAAGTTCAATGTTTGTACTTCATGTACTTTTTCTCTGTTGATTTTTAGCCTTCCAGCTTTTAGGCACTGGCTTGTCTGTTAACATTTTTGCGGGTTTTAACTCTTTCTTTTCTTTGTAACTTTGCGCGTCTTTTGGGGTACCTAGGAACAGAAGATGGCTAAGCTTGTTCCTTTTCTATGCGCTGTATTTTCAAAGTAGTTAAGTTCTTAATAACTAATTAATTATGCACTTAAAGCACTGCTGAAATACTTTGTACATATTGCAACTAACTGTTTAAGTCATATAACTTTCACAAAGTTTTCTTTAGTTAATTATTGTCTTTAACTTATTCTCGTTTTCGTGCTGTCATAAGTTGTAGAGTAGGGGGTTTTAGACTCAAGTTTTCTTTCAAAAATCTGTTTTTTAAAAATTAATATTTCCTTTTTTAATTGCAATGTAAAAATTTGGATTTCTTTTGCATTGATTTTCAGGTTTAAATTCTCTCTCAAACGAACTTGGCATTTCGTTATAGCTGAAAATTATTTCTAATTATTATGTCACTCTCACAGCTTGAGTTCTCTTTAATCTTCTTCTCTCTGTTTAATAGTAACAGATGAAGAGCATGGGTCGGGCCAGGAAGGTTCATGGATGCAAGCGAAATTGTTAACTAGTGCTAGGTCATACAACTCTGCGGAGGACATGACATATATATATATTTTAAAACAATTTTAGGTGGGAATGTTACTTGCATCTATGGCCTTGCAGAAACCCATTTCCAACTAGGTCTTTGTGGAAGTGAGAAAATGCAGAGTTTTTGCTGGTCCTTGATAAAGCCAAGGCTCAGTATTCTCGACACCTTCTACATTCAGTTGTTTTATTTTATTTTTTTATCTTTTCTCCTTTTACTCACACAGGTAGATACATAACCTTTTCTATGTTGTACTTGGTGTGAGTCAAAATTATATATGTATTTTTTTGCTTAGGTATCTTCTTAATAGAATATATATATATATATATATATATATATATATATATATATATATATATATATATATATATATATATATATATATATCATCATCATCATCATCATTGTCAACCATTATCAATCCACTGCTGGACGAAGGTCTCCCCAAGTTTCCTCCACAACGGTCTGTCTTGTGCCAGTCTCCTCCATGTCACCCCTGCATACTTTCGAATTTCATCCACCCATCTCCCATGTGGTCTTCTTCTGGGTCTTTTCCTGTCCCTTGGAATCCAATCTAAAATTTCGGCTGTCCATCGATGATCTGTCCTTCTGGCAGTATGTCCAGCCCATTGCCATTTCAGGGATTTAACTCTGATCATGATGTCTTCCACTCTTGTCATTTTTCGGATCCACGAGTTCCTCTTCTTATCTCTCCTGGTTACACCAAGCATGCACCTCTCCATGCTGCTTTGAGTTGTCTGCAGCCTTTGTATGTCTCTTTTAGTTAAGGTCCACGTCTCTGCACCATACGTAAGCACTGGAAGGATGCATTGATCAAACACTTTTCTTTTAAGACATAATGGCATATTGCTCTTGAAAATTATGCTGTTTCTTCCAAAAGCTCTCCAGGCAAGTTTTGTACGCCGATTAATTTCTTCATCAATGTGACCCTCACTTGATATCTGTTGTCCAAGATAAACGTATGTGTCTGTTATCTCCAGCTTTTCTCCATCAATCGATAAATCTTCATTTCTTGTAAAAGCATTGAACATCACTTTTGTCTTCTGAAAGTTCATTTTTAATCCCACTTCTTTACTCTTGTCAGCAAGTTCCTGGATCATACTCTGCAGCTCTGATGGGGTAGTTGCAAAAATGACTACGTCATCAGCAAAACGAAGGTGGGTTAGATAATCTCCATTAATCTTTATCCCCGTGTTTTCCCAGCTCAGCGACCGAAAAACACCCTCCAATGTGGCATTAAAGAGCTTCGGAGATATGGTGTCACCTTGTCTCACTCCCTTTCCAATTTTTACGTGTGTTGCACTTTCAAACAGCCTAATCTTTGCACTTGCACTCTCACAGATGCCACCAACAATACCAACGTATGCATCTTCAACACCGCAGGCTTTCAGAGCCATTGCAACTGCTGATGGTTTCACCGAATCAAAGGCTTTTTCATAATCGATAAAAGCCATGCACAATGGAAGTTCATATTCCCTCGCTCTTTCAATTAGTTCTCTCAGCACGTGGATATGATCTATTGTGCTGTAGCCACTCCTGAATCCAGCTTGTTCTCTCGGTTGAGCCATGTCTAGTGCTACCTTCAAGCGGTGTGAAAGAACTTTAGTGAAGATTTTATAAACTACTGATAGGAGGCTGATAGGTCTGTAGTTTCCGAGATCCTCAATGTCACCTATATATATATATATATATATATATATATATATATATATATAGTATATATACTGTAGACATCATACAAGAAGCAAATCGAGAAATTGAAACAGTGCTCGCCCAAGTTTTCACTCGATGCCTTGATGAAAGGAAGATTCTTGAGGATTGGAACAACGCTACAATGATCCTGCTACATAGAAAAGGTGACATTGAGGATCTCAGGAACTACAGACTTATCAGCCTCCTATCAGTGGTTTAAAAATCTTCACTAAAGTTCTTTCACACCGCTTGAAGGGGACACTGGACATGGCTCAACCAAGAGAACAAGGTGGATTCAGGAGTGGCTACAGCACAATAGATCATATCCACGTACTGAGAGAACTAATTGAAAGAGCGAGGGAATATGAACTTCCATTGTGCATGGCTTTTATCGATTATGAAAAGGCCTTTGATTTGGTGAAACCATCGGCAGTTACAATGGCTTTGAAATCCTGTGGTATTGAAGATGCATACATTAATATTATTAATAACATCTATGAAAATGCAAGTGCAAAGATTCGGCTGTTTGAAAATACAACACACATAAAAATTGGAAAGGGAGTGAGACAAGGTGACACCATATCTCCGAAGCTCTTTAATGCCACATTGGAAAATGTCTTTCAATCACTGAACTGGGAAAACAAAGGGATAAAGATTAATGGAGATTATCTAACCCACCTTCGTTTTGCTGATGACGTAGTCATTTTTGCAACTACCCCAGCAGAGCTCCAGTGTATGATCGAAGAACTTGCTGACAAGAGTAAAAAAGTGGAATTAAAAATGAACTTTCAGAAGACAAAAGTGATGTTCAATGCTTTTACACGAAATGAAGATTTATCGATTGATGGAGAAAAGCTGGAGATAACAGATGTACGTTTATCTTGGACGGCAGATATCAAGTGAGAGTCACATTGATGAAGAAATGAATCGGCGTATAAAACTTGCCTGGAGAGCTTTTGGAAGAAGCATCATAATTTTCAAGAGCAATATGCCATTATGTCTTAAAAGAAAAGTGTTTGATCAATGCATCCTTCCAGTGCTTATGTATGGTGCAGAGACGTGGATTTTAACTGAAAAAGACATACAGAGGCTGCAGACAACTCAAAAAAGCATGGAGAGGTGCATGCTTGGTGTACCAGGAGAGATAAGAAGAGGAACTCGTGGGTCCGAAAAATGACAAGAGTGCAAGACATCATGATCAGAGTTAAATCCCTGAAATGGCAATGGGCTGGGCATACTGCCAGATGGACAGCCGAAATTTTAGATTGGATTCCAAGAGACAGGAAAAGACCCAGAAGAAAGCCACATGGGATATTGGTAGATGAAATTCGAAAGTATGCGGGAATAACCTGGATGAGACTTGCACAAGGCAGACTGTTGTGAAAGAGGCTTGGAGAGACCTTTGCCCAGCAGTGGATTGATAATGGTTGACAATGATGATGATATATATGTATTCAATCAACTGTGACGATATAATTATTGATCTTATTGTTTTTCTTCTCAATTTCTTTCGTTTGATTACAGAAATATATTTCAATTAAATGCTTCCTTGCAGTAAATGGCAGCACTTTCGTTCACTTGGAAAAGTAGGTTTTGATTCTTAAAGGAAAGAGCCTTTCATTTTTTTTTTCTCATTTTATATTCATAATTTCAGGAAAAGGAAAACTCTGGCCTTGAAGCTGATTCACGTATTTTTTTATTTTTTTTTTTTTTTTTTTTGTCATAACGGGAAGACCGCTACATGAGGAGAAAAAATGTGTTGTTCGCATGGTATGATACCCCATAGCCCCTTTCTCCTCATGACTTTATGTTGTAATTGGCTATACTTTCAGAACTCGAAGCACACGTTTGATCGGGATTTAAAATGAAAAAAAAAAGATAGGCTTTTTCTTTAAGAATTAAACCTACTTTGTAAGTGAACGAAAGTGCTGCAATCTATCGGTAGCTTCTGTTTTAGATGTTTTAGGTCTTCGGTGTTGCTAAGAAGATTAGCTGAACATTAATTTAAATTTGGTCCCTTTTGCTAGTCTATAGCAATAAAGTCGGTTGTCTGCTTGTCCATCGCCTACAGAAACCATTGCTAAAAGCGGGGGCTTGACATTACCGAAACTGAAGCCTCTGGCATAAACTCACAGAAGTACTTGCGTCTGCGCACCTTGCAGAGTGTTTTTTAGAAATTGTAATTTCTAAAATTTAAATTAATGTTTAGGCAATCTTCTTAGCAACACTGAAGACCTAAAACATCTACAACAGAAGCTACCGATAGATGGCAGCCCTTTCGTTCACTTGCAAAGTAGGTTTAATTCATAAAGAAAAAACCCATCATTTTTTTTTCATTTGAAATCCGAATCAAATGTGTGAGTTGAGTTTTAAAAATATAGCCAATTACAACTTAAAGTCATTAGGGAATGGGAGCTATGTTGTATCATATTGTGTGAACTGTGACAGCGCCCAAACTCGAGCGCTGACATTTAGGTCGAAAACCCATTCCCTAGTTTATTTATTTATTTAATTATTATTTTATTTATTCATTTATTTATTTATTTATTCATTTTTATTAATTCGTGTATTTTTTGAAGAAGGAGTACGTTTTATTTTGCCATATACTTTCGGGTGAATCTTTTCTTTTTTTCTCTCTCCGTCCCCCCTGTCCCAGCACAAGGCGTAAGACTAGCTAGACAGCACAAAACGGCACAGGACAGACCGACACTGTAAGAGAACGCTTGCGACAGCCATCGGCGAGCTGGCTTTGTAGTATGTTTTATTGGGGGCAATAGAATTGTCCACCGTCTCTAGCTTGCACAATGCGTGTTGGGCAGACCGGAGACTCTTTGGAACCAGAGCTAACAGTTTAATTGGGGTAAGAATTTACGGCCGGGAGTAGTATCACGCGGCAAACGTAACGAGGGGTTCTCAGAATTTCACTGGAGCGTATAGGAATCTTGGCCCCCTAACGAATGGAAGAACAAAATGTTAATTTTCCGACCAGTAAGATCTACACTGGGGAATTTAATTCAGGGAGGCTTGCGTTTGCCAGCTAGTGATTGGATGAAGGAATGTTTTGCGGTAGTGTGGGTCTTCTTGGGGGTCGTCGAAAGATTTTACAAGGGAGGAGAAGAACTTCGTCACTTAACGTTTAGATTTTACACGGGTCACTTGACTTTTACTTTTACATTCAACATGTAACGAAACTTTGTCACTTCACGTTTACAGTTTTTGCACGAAACTTTACCTTGGCTGGTTTCGCGGCGGGCATCGCGTGCACTGTCCTCCATGACTGTCACCTAAGAAGCGGCAGACAATTGTCCAAGCTGCCGATGTAAGATCGAAACCGAGGTTTCCGGATGAACGGACCCCCACTAAGGACCATTAGGGCCCATACGACGGTCGCAACTGCGGATGGAAGCTATAATAACCACCGGACGAGAATTCTCCCGGATCAGGAGTGGTCAGCAGCGCGATATCTAGGCCAGATTCGGATGTTAAGGTAGGAAATCCATCCTATTTATTCTTTGGTGTCCCCTCACAAAATCTTTATCGGGATCAGTCTACACATAGAATTAATATTTTTTATAAGCAGATAGATAATTGTGTACAGGTTCCTGTCAGAGAGTCGTAAATCATTTTTGCTAATATCATGAGCGTATATTTATTATTATGCCAAATCATAACCAATAAATTGTTTTTGTTACTTAATTTTGTCTAAGTTCTATGATGAGTGTGTCGTTAACTACAATATGTGTGCTCAACCCTAGATTATCTGGAGAATATATATAACTTTTGGAACCGGAACTTAGAAAATCACTTCACTTATGCTTTTTATTTTAAATCTAGATGTTCACAAAAACATTGCGGCACACAGCGGACCCTTTGACTCCCAAAGGAAAATCTGCTGTGTGAAACACAACGCCCCGTCAGTGGATCCTGAAGCTGCGTCAGCCCTAAATCAGGGAATCGCAGAATCACAATCCACTCGACACCCCCTTGGCTCCCAATATTACGCCGGGTGAACCCAATTAGGAACCCGAGCGATAATAGAACAACACATTTCTTTTCTCTATGCAGTGGTCGTCCCCTGAAGGAAAAGACTCAGATCAGATCCAGATCATATGCAGAGGATTTTAGGAAGGGAGTGTCTGACCTCAGGTCTTAAACAACCCTTAGAAATAGGAAGCTAGGAGATTTGGGCTAGAGTGCCCGATAGGAAACTAACACGGAAGCGAGGTAGAAAGGGGAGGAAGACGCCCTTATTTATTACCGGGGTTTAAGGAATAGACTGACACAACTGAAAAAATAAATACCCCCAGTGAAGCGGCATATTGGACCCCTGGTGTCACGCAAATGTTCCAAAAAAGGTTAAGAAGCCAAAAGTTTTAATTTTCCCTTTTCCTTCCATATTGCAAGACGTTAAAATTAAATGTTTGGGTAGAATACATTCTATTGATAATTTTAAGAAACACCTGCTAAGCTATCTTTTAAAGTTCGTCAAGTATTTTTTTTATGTTAAACCTGTGCTATTCAAAATATATAAGCCCGTGTAAAAGAATGAAAGAAACGTGGAGCAAATTCTCGAAAACCAAAAGTGATAGATAGTTTCAAAATAAGAGCGTTGCGACAGTACCAAGTTATAAATAAAATACCAGAAACAAAAAGTGATTCATACTCATTCAAGCGGGTTTCTTGCTTTATTGATGTATCATAACACTGCAGTGACATAAAATAAACGTTTTGTAGTTTTCCATCGTGTATCAGCAGTATTTCTTTCCCTGCATTTACTTGATTTTTTTTCATGATTTCCATAATGTGTAATAAACTTTTCTAGTGGTTCTCTCTTTAGTAAAAGTGAAGATGAGCAACAAGTTTCAACAACATCGGAATGACGGAGGAGCAACAGTGAGAATATTTTATTTATTTTTGAGCAGCGATTGTTTTTGCCTTCCCCATCAGGGAGGGCAGGATGCATTTATGAGGCTGTCAGATAGGGCACTGCTGAGATATGGTGTGAAAAGTGGAGAAAAATCGATCATTTTATGAGCGAGGCCGACTATCTTAGCGGGGAAATGTTGGTGGAGGCAGGAGAGAAGCGAAATCCCCGTGACTTGCAGGAGGGGAAGGACCTTGTCACCACACGTAATTAGGCAATTATGGCAAAGGGCACAACCCCAATAAAACTGCTACGGTATATTCATAACTCGATGGGGACTGACTCAATCTCCCTGGAGAATATCTCTCCCGGGAGAAACGGGGAAAGAATTCCCGCTATTTCCAATGACGGCAACGGATTCGGAGACGGAGGAAGGGAAACCGGTAATGCTCACTCATACGTGTTCCCAGAGAATATCCGTGCGTGTATTACACGCGAAACATAGAGTTCCCATTCTTCTACAACTATTATAACAATGGTCAGCAGTCAAAAAACGACTTACAGTTGAGTGCACTCCCTTTGCAACTTCTGTCTGTATCGAAGAAGTGTTTGTGATCAAACGGAATTTTATTGTACTTACCTAAAATCGTAGTGTCTGAACTCCGAGTTTTTAAAAAGCAGCAAAACTCAATCATCCGCACTTGTGAGCAAATTTTTATAAATATGCGGCATGACAAGTAGAGAAATAATGCTTTATTACCGAACTTCACAAGGAATTAATCTCCACACACACATGGTAGCAGGATTCGAATAAGGCACCACAGGCCTCAGGGCGGGGACCCCACGGAAACAAAATCTTTCACCAATGTATAGCGTTAGAGATGTCACGTGATACACGCACACACTACATACCTTTCCCTTCTAACCTTCCCCGCATTCCGCCTCTCCTTTTTACCTTTTTACATTTATAGTATAAGAAAGTATAGAGATCAGTCAATATCAGACTTCCATGTTTTGGAACTCATGGAACGAGATATAACATACAAGTTTGTCCGCCGGTCATCGAACTCGGGTCCCCTCACTCCGGAGTAAGTCGCTCTCCCAACTAAGCTACACACGTCACAAAGATTTCACCATTTGGGACTGCCAAAGTTGAGAATAGATTTAGAGACTAACTCTACCTTCAAACAAACATTGGGCACTAATTTCACTAACTGTGAAGTTTTTCTTAAGGAAAGTTTTTTTTTTTAATAAGAGGGAAAAAGTGCAGTTTTTTTTAATAAGAAGGAACGGCATATACACGGCCGTATCAGAATAATATGACTACCTACCCAATAATGGGAATAACCACCATTGGCCCGGATGACACTGGAGAGACGGTGTGGCATGGTCGCAATGAGGCCCTGGAAGGTTACCTGAGGTACACGCGCCCATTCGGACTGCAGCAGAGCACGGAGGTCCCGGAGATGACGTGGTTGTGGATCGGCAAGTCGAACTTGTCGATCCAAATAGTCCCACAACTGCACTGTGGGATTGAGTTCATGCGATTTCGCAGGCCTAGAGAGAACGGAGACATCGCTGTCATGTTCCTAGAACCAGTCACACACTACTTTACCGACGTGGCACGGAGCATTGTCCTGTTGGTAGACACAATCACCACCAGGGTAAACGTCCGACATGAAGGGATGTATGTGGTCAGCGAGGATGGACAGGTAACCATTGGCATTCAGGGACCCATCCAATGGTACCAGCGGTCCCAGGTTATACCAGGAAAATATCGCACACTGACACCGCCGGCCTGTAATTGACCGACATGCGTGTCCGTGTGTTGATTCTCGTGTATCTGACGCCGTATCCGACATCGCCCGTCACTTCTGTGAAATAGAAACCTTGATTCGTCGATGAAGGCAACCTTTTCCCACTGTCTAATGATGGTAGTCCCATGCGAACTGCAGGCGTCGTGTCCGATGGACTTGGGTTAACATGAGTGCCTTGACGCAGCGTCGACTTCGGAGACCCACGCGTAACAGGGTTCTCTCTACAGTTATCGGGGACAGATACCTTGGGGCTCCAGCGTTCATTTACGTGGTCAATTGCTGCCCTGTTGCACGTCGATTTCCCTTTACCAGTCGGCGGAGGTGACGTTTTCCTCTGAAATCCATGACTCCACAGTTATGACGTCGTGAGGTACTCAGTGTGCTAGCGGTCCATTCTTGGCACACTCTTACTACAGCACCTCGCGAGCAGCACACAAAGTCTTCTATTTCTGATATGCTTCCAGCTTTGGCGTGGTAGCCTATGATCATTCCTTTTTGAACGTCCGTTAAATCACTACCTCTGTCCATTGTGCTCACGTTACGCACTACGGCTCATCTGTCCGGGTTGACAGCTTATGTCCCTGTGTGGTCGACCTTGTCACGTGCACTCTGTGACGCGCCTGGGCGGGTACACTGTGATTCAGGGGTGGTCATATTATTTTCATATGACTGTGCATTTAGTGGTATATAGTGCAAAAGGTATATGTATAGAATTAAGTGCTGTACTCGCATATATAGTATATATGAAAGGTAGAATTTCACAGACGTGTAACTCTGTTAGTTTCCGGTGGCGAAATGTAATGCATTCATAGATTCGTCACTCAAGTATCCAAGTTTCTCTTTATACCTGCTTCGTGGCGTGGACTTGGAAAATTCCCGCTAGGAGGGCGCTGGCAGCAGTGACTCCGAAAATGGAGAGCCAGGAGGAAAAGTGTTCTTGCGTACTCTGAATCGAAGTGTTTAAATCTGTCGTGACAGTGCAACGTGAGTTCTGTTTACGTTTCGAGAAGGACGCATCACATGAGAATAAGATTCGCAGGAGGTACAGGCAGTTTGTGAAAATCCAATGCCTGTGTAAAGACAAGAGTTCAGACCGTCTAAGCATGTCCGATGCCGACGTTGATTGAATGAAGGAGACGTATCAGCAGAGTCCGGGGAAGTCCCTGGCCAGAGGAAGCAGAGAGTTGCAAATGCCGAAAATGACGTTGTATAAGGTTTTGCGTAAGCAGTTAATATGAAACTGTACAAGTTGCGGTTGCTGCACGCGCTGAAAACAAAATACAAGAACTGTGTTCCCCCCAGGGCATGCGTGAGAAAATGGAAGGTGATGATTTCCTGGAGCGTTTCATTTTCAGCGATGAAGCCACTTTCCATCTAAGTGGAGAGGGCACAGCGTCCGTATCTGGGAAACAGAGACTTCACTTGTAGCGATTGAGTATGAGCATGACTCCCCAAAGGTCAATGTCTTTTGTGCTGTCTCGCACGGAAAAGTTTACTAGCCTTTTTTCTTTGCCGAAGCAACAGTGACTGCTTCCACCTACCAAGACATATTGGAAATCTGGTTGTTTCCACAACTGGACAATGATTACAACGACTACATTTTCCAACAGGACGGCACTCCTCCACGCATTTCCATCATGATGTGAGACGAGTTCTCAATCGTGTTCTTTCACAACGCTGGATTGGACTTCCTGCAAATGCAGACAACCAGTTCCTCCGGTGGCCACCCCGGTCCCCGGACCTAAAGCCATGTGACTTCTTCGTGTGGAGGTATGTGAAAGGCAGAGTTTATGAATCCTTAATGCCCCGATCCCTCTGGGATCTCCACCAAAAGATCATTCATGCTGTGGAGTGCCATCACACCGGACATGCTCGATCGGGTCTGGCAGGAATTCGACTACCGCTTGGATGTGTGCCGCGTGACGAAACGAGCGCACACAGAGTGACTTTGAGTGACGTACATCAAATTGGGACAGTTGCACTTTCGATTGAGAGAAGTCATGACTGTATGAGGTAGGAAATACAGAAAATACATGTCTGTGAAAGCCCACCATCCTTCTATGATCCTTCTGTATATATCATCATCATCATCATTGTCAACCATTATCAATCCACTGCTGGACGAAGGTCTCCCCAAGTTTCCTCCACAACGGTCTGTCTTGTGCCAGTCTCCTCCATGTCACCCCTGCATACTTTCGAATTCCATCCACCCATCTCCCATGTGGTCTTCTTCTGGGTCTTTTCCTGTCCCTTGGGATCCAATCTAAAATTTCGGCTGTCCATCGATGATCTGTCCTTCTGGCAGTATGTCCAGCCCATTGCCATTTCAGGGATTTAACTCTGATCATGATGTCTTCCACTCTTGTCATTTTTCGGATCCACGAGTTCCTCTTCTTATCTCTCCTGGTTACACCAAGCATGCACCTCTCCATGCTGCTTTGAGTTGTCTGCAGCCTTTGTATGTCTCTTTTAGTTAAGGTCCACGTCTCTGCACCATACGTAAGCACTGGAAGGATGCATTGATCAAACACTTTTCTTTTAAGACATAATGGCAGATTGCTCTTGAAAATTATGCTGTTTCTTCCAAAGGCTCTCCAGGCAAGTTATGTACGCCGATTAATTTCTTCATCAATGTGACCCTCACTTGATATCTGCTGTCCAAGATAAACGTACGTGTCTGTTATCTCCAGCTTTTCTCCATCAATCGATAAATCTTCATTTCTTGTAAAAACATTGAACATCACTTTTGTCTTCTGAAAGTTCATTTTTAATCCCACTTCTTTACTCTTGTCAGCAAGTTCCTGGATCATACTCTGCAGCTCTGATGGGGTAGTTGCAAAAAGGACTACGTCATCAGCAAAACGAAGGTGGGTTAGATAATCTGAATTAATCTTTATCCCCTTGTTTTCCCAGCTCAGCGACTGCAAAACACCCTCCAATGTGGCATTAAAGAGCTTCGGAGATATGGTGTCACTTTGTCTCACTCCCTTTCCTATTTTTACGTGTGTTGTATTTTCAAACAGCCGAATCTTTGCACTTGCATTTTCATAGATGTTATTAATAATATTAATGTATGCATCTTCAATACCGCAGGTTTTCAGAGCCATTGTAACTGCTGATGGTTTCACCAAATCAAAGGCTTTTTCATAATCGATAAAAGCCATGCACAATGGAAGTTCATATTCCCTCGCTCTTTCAATTAGTTCTCTCAGTACGTGGATATGATCTATTGTGCTGTAGCCACTCCTGAATCCAGCTTGTTCTCTCGGTTGAGCCATGTCCAGTGTTACATTCAAGCGGTGTGAAAGAACTTTAGTGAAGATTGTATAAACTACTGATAGGAGGCTGATAGGTCTGTAGTTTCCGAGATCCTCAATGTCACCTTTCTTATGTAGCAGGATCATTGTAGCGGTGTTCCAATCCTCAGGAATCTTTCCTTCATTAAGGCATCGGGTGAAAATTTGGGCGAGTACTGTTTCGATTTCTCCACTTGCTTCTTGTATGATGTCTACAGTAATTCCATCTTCTCCTGGAGCTTTTCCCCGCTTCATGTTCTTGATTGCATGTGCAACTTCTGCTGGAAGGACTGGAGGAACTCTGGTACTGGTATCGTTCATGATGTCTGGAGTGCATGTATCATTCCTTTCATATAATTTGGAGTAGAAATCTTTCACTCTTGTCAAACTTTCACCTATATTTCTTGTTACAGAACCATCTTCTTTTCTCAGTGCCATAATCTGTTTTCTTCCCTTACTGAGATGTCCCTTTGCTATCTTTAGGCTTTGGTTGTTTTCAATTGCTTTCCTCACTAGTTCACAGTTGAATTTTCTTACGTCTTCAGTGATACTTTTTCTTACTGTCTTGCATAGCTCTATATATTCCACTTTGGAAGTCACATCTTCTTTAGTTGTCCTCATCTCTCTTCTTTTTTGCATCAACATTTTCGTTTTTCCTGATAATTTGTTTACATGCAACTTGTTCTTAGACCCAGCTAATTTTGTTGGTGTAGACATCATACAAGAAGCAAGTGGAGAAATCGAAACAGTACTCGCCCAAATTTTCACTGGATGTCTTAATGAAGGAAAGATTCCTGAGGATTGGAACACCGCTACAATGATCCTGCTACATAAGAAAGGTGACATTGAGGATCTCGGAAACTACAGACCTATCAGCCTCCTATCAGTAGTTTATAAAATCTTCACTAAAGTTCTTTCACACCGCTTGAAGGTAACACTGGACATGGCTCAACCGAGAGAACAAGCTGGATTCAGGAGTGGCTACAGCACAATAGATCATATCCACGTGCTGAGAGAACTAATTGAAAGAGCGAGGGAATATGAACTTCCATTGTGCATGGCTTTTATCGATTATGAAAAAGCCTTTGATTCGGTGAAACCATCAGCAGTTACAATGGCTCTGAAAACCTGCGGTATTGAAGATGCATACATTAATATTATTAATAACATCTATGAAAATGCAAGTGCAAAGATTAGGCTGTTTGAAAATACAACACGTAAAAATTGGAAAGGGAGTGAGACAAGGTGACACCATATCTCCGAAGCTCTTTAATGCCACATTGGAGGGTGTTTTTCAGTCACTGAGCTGGGAAAACAAGGGGATAAAGATTAATGGAGATTATCTAACCCACCTTCGTTTTGCTGATGACGTATTCATTTTTGCAACTAGCCCATCAGAGCTGCAGAGTATGATCCAGGAACTTGCTGACAAGAGTAAAGAAGTGGGATTAAAAATGAACTTTCAGAAGACAAAAGTGATGTTCAATGCTTTTACAAGAAATGAAGATTTATCGATTGATGGAGAAAAAGCTGGAGATAACAGACACGTATGTTTATCTTGGACAGCAGATATCAAGTGAGGGTCACATTGGTGAAGAAATTAATCGGCGTACAAAACTTGCCTGGAGAGCTTTTGGAAGAAACAGCATAATTTTCAAGAGCAATATGCCATTATGTCTTAAAAGAAAAGTGTTTGATCAATGCATCCTTCCAGTGCTTACGTATGGTGCAGAGACGTGGATCTTAACTAAAAGAGACATACAAAGGCTGCAGACAACTCAAAGCAGCATGGAGAGGTGCATGCTTGGTGTAACCAGGAGAGATAAGAAGAGGAACTCGTGGATCCGAAAAATGACAAGAGTGGAAGACATCATGATCAGAGTTAAATCCCTGAAATGGCAATGGGCTGGACATACTGCCAGAAGGACAGATCATCGATGGACAGCCGAAATTTTAGATTGGATTCCAAGGGACAGGAAAAGACCCAGAAGACGACCACATGGGAGATGGGTGGATGAAATTCGAAAGTATGCAGGGGTGACATGGAGGAGACTGGCACAAGACAGACCGTTGTGGAGGAAACTTGGGGAGACCTTCGTCCAGCAGTGGATTGATAATGGTTGACAATGATGATGATGATGATATATATATATATATATATATACTTAAGAGCAAAACTGAAGACTAAGGAAAAAATTTTAGAATTTAAAACGAAGGGTGCAAAATAACCTGAAAATCAAAACGCGCAACGCAGCAGTTTTGAAAATTCAGAATTCACATACTATAAAGATACCTAAGCAAAAAAATACATATATAATTTTGACTCACACCTAGTACAACATAGAAAAGGTTATGTATCTACCTGTGTGAGTAAAAGGAGAAAAGAAAAAAATAAAATAAAACAACTGAATGTAGAAGATGTCGAGAATACTGAGCCTTGGCTTTATCAATGACCAGCAAAACTCTGCATTTTCTCACTTCCACAAAGACCTAGTTGGAAATGGGTTTCTGCAAGGCCATAGATGCAAGTAACATTCCCACCTAAAATAGTTTAAAAAATATATATATAAGTCATGTCCTCCGTAGAGTAGCATGACCTAGCACTAGTTAACAATTTCGCTTGCATCCATGCAAGCGAAATTGTTAACTAGTGCTAGGTCATGCTACTCTACGGAGGACATGACTTATATATATATTTTTTAAACTATTTTAGGTGGGAATGTTACTTGCATCTATGGCCTTGCAGAAACCCATTTCCAACTAGGTCTTTGTGGAAGTGAGAAAATGCAGAGTTTTTGCTGGTCATTGATAAAGCCAAGGCTCAGTATTCTCGACATCTTCTACATTCAGTTGTTTTATTTTATTTTTTTCTTTTCTCCTTTTACTCACACAGGTAGATACATAACCTTTTCTATGTTGTACTAGGTGTGAGTCAAAATTATATATGTATTTTTTTGCTTAGGTATCTTTATAGTATATATATATATATATATATATATATATATATATTCAAGCGTCAAATATTTAAGTTTATATTATATTCAAGCGTTTTAAGTTTACTAAGAGTTGAAACAGTAGCCGGGGTCGGATCTTGAGAACAAATGGAATGAGGGATTTTTTTGAATTGCTTGATACATCTTGAAATGATAGTCGAAGCTGTTAAGCATTATGATATGAGAAGATTTGTCTATTTGTCTGCGTTAATGATAAAAACTGCAGGGTTCTTTCTAGGAGACCGAAGTTGTTTTTGCTCCTCCAACATGTCACGCCTGACACCTTGACGCCCAATGATGGTACTAGTAGATTTGATGGCTTGTGCTACTTTGTATCGCGAGGCTTCACGCACATGACATGGCAGAGAGTTCGCAATATTTTCTATCGTTGGAACAAGAATAAAGTTGTTGTTGCTGGTAGAGGGGTAAGCATATTTTGATCCCTTGCTGAGAGCAATACGCTGTGCCGAGTTCAGCTCTATGTTGCTAAGGTTTAAATATGCAGATGATGAATGAGTATTAACTTGGCTGCAGTTCTTAATCATGTGGTTCCTTCTTGATTGAACTTCGATGGCTACAAGATTCTTTAGTCTTTTCATGTGCGTCTGTTGCAGAGAAAGTTCTCGTGTATTGAAATATATAAAAACTTTAGTTAAAACCATATACAGATTAAAAGCATATAAGACCTTTCAGGTCCGCACCGGACACTTTCTCAGATGTGATTAGTAGCATGTGAATGAAAACCCTCGTCTGTAATTCCCATGATACCGTCTACATCAGCTCACCCCCTGAATCAAAAACTGTCATCGATCCATTTCATGTTGAGACGTACTTTATCACATTCATCAACAACTGAGTTGCGCGACAAGGAGATTGCAAGAATCAAGGACTTTGTTGCTACATTTGGCTATTCCCAGTCACTCGTTATAATGAATTAGCTTTGTTTATCTTTTTGCTAAGCTAATTATTATGAATGAATAGTGCTCTAAACTTCAAAATAATGAATTCCCAAAAAGGGTGTGGTTACTCGTTAATTATGAACTTAAACAAAGTCTCAACGCTGGTTATTTATATTAAGTAATCAAAGTCATAAACCTAACAGCCAGACAGAGGTCTGACAAAACTAAGAATTGAGAAAGACTGAACTTACAGAACAACTTGTTTATTATGATGACTCCTGGTCAACTAAGGCACTCATATATCACTACTACATAACAACACACTGCAACGCAACACAACACCAACCACCCTCAACTCCAACGCAACACTTCTCGATGAACGCGCCTATATACGAGCTACCACCACGTCATGACTTACACTCATTGCCAGATCTCATTCAGCGGGGTGAAATAATATTCCGTTCAGTAGGAAGATAATTTACATAGTAAAATAAAATAACCAGAGATAGTAAAATCAAAAGGAAAGTGAATATAGAGTATACGTTACATCGTAAGCAGTCTTTTTCGAAAATTGCTTGAAAAACTCGTATTACCTTAACCAGAGACCCTAGATCAAGTAAATTTGTTGGATCCTTACCCTATGTCGCAACCATAACCAACATTCTTAAAAACATTTGTAAACCCTATAGTATACATTTTGGGGTCAAGACTGATAACATTCTGGACAATGGTGAAGAAAGACAGGGACTTGATCGAGGCTCATGATCGCACGGTATTTATGCAGTCCCGTTGAAGGCCTTGGAACCAGACCTGGAAGATCGGCTATATATAGGATCGACCACCAGTAATTTGAAGACTCCCTTATCGGAGCACAAATATAATATTAAAACCAGATATACCTCCACGGTCCTATCGCGCCTAGTTCGTGAAAGTGCATATCAACCTCAGTGGGAGGAGACAACTATATTAGCCACTCCAGTGTTACGAAATGTAACATTATTTACGGAAAGTTTGCAAATTTTTCATCACCAACCATTATGCTGTAATGACGACCTTCCTTGCATTATTCCAAACCTCTGGAATGGACTTTTGAAAAAGACTAATAAATAATTGACTTTAAGACTATTGTTTACGTTTGTTACCTCATTATAACATCACCTATATGCGCATGTCGGTACTACCCATGCACGCGTCATATCCATACCCAATGTGAGGAAGGCTGCGGTGCGGACCTGAAAAGTCTTATGTGCTTTTAATCTGTATAGGATTTTAACTAAAGTTTTTTTTTTATATTAAATATTTTATACTTCAAGATTGTGCTAAGACGGCAGTTGTCGTTTTACTTTACAAAAAAATTCAACTTTATTTTTTGTAGAAAAACATTGAAACGAGAACAATAGTAGTAGTAGCCTTTAGGAATATGTTCCCAGTTTGTCGATCTGACGAATCCAGTAGAGTAGGACATGGTGTGATGAAGGAAGAACATACCACGCCTGGTTCAGCAAGGATGTAGATGGACAGTCAAAATGAGAAACGCGATTCTAGGGCAAAGCAGTAAGTAGTATACTAGTCATGGACCATTCGCGAATGATTCGTTCACAACGAATGACTCTTCACCATGAATGGTTCACTCTCACCGCTGTGAATAATCATTCAGTCCGCCATTACTGCGATACACACTGAAGCAGTAGCGTCTTAAACTTTCTTCCGCACGACGGAGTTCGGAAACAAATTCCCATTAAGAAAAGTAATGTCGAGAGATAATACATGCCAACAGTTGTGGAAGAGGGCAATCAGCAGTCAGTTATAAAGCAATCGTGAGACTTCAGAATGGGAAATATATGTGAATGCCATTCATTTGAATGGTGTGCCCGAATCGTTCGCACGAGCCCGGCTCATTGCAAATCATTCATTGTGAACCGTGAACGCTGAAATGCTCGCGCTCTTTTGGGCAGTTTGCCAACAATAGCTGTGGCTTCTGCAAAGTACTTTGGTCTTAAACACGCGATCCCTACAAAGAATGATTTCTTTAGTAAGCGTAGTGATAATCTGGAAATTGAAAGGTCATACGTGAATGATTCTTTTGCGTGAATGATGAATGAGCTTCTAAGAAGAAATGATTTATACCATCAGTAGTAAACACAAGATATCTTCAATGAATGATTTATGCCATCAGTAGTAAACACAAGATATCTGCAATGAATGATTTATTCAGTTAGCATTGTGACAACCTGCAAATTGATTGGTCATTCGTTTGAATGATCATTCGTGAATTACTATTTCGCGTAAATGATGAATGAACTCCTAAGAAGGAAAGATTTATGCCATCACTAGTAAACACGAGATATCTGCAATGAATGATTTATTCAGTTAGTGTTGTGACAACCTGGAAATTGACTGTTCATTCGTTTAAATAACCATTTTAGAATGACTCTTTTGCGTGAATGTTGAATGAACTCCCAAGAAGGAATGGCTCATGCCGTCACTAAGTAGTACGCTTTACCTTCTTCTGGGTGGTGCAGTGAAGCATCTCAATATTTTTACATGAGCACCAAAGCCTGTTTATATCATCTACTTCGGTTTTTAATTCAGGTCTAGTGAATGGAAAAAAACAGAACATTGAAGAAACAAGCTAATCTGGATTACTACCTGTGGCACATGAAGCTTCAACAGCATATCTACTACGAAGATGTTTGAGGCAAACTTTTCGTGTCGTCGCAAATAATTACAAAATGTGCTTGAAGCGCCTCGCTCTCAAATGATTATCAGACGTAATTTTGGAAATGCAACGATACTTGTGAGCTCAAAGATAAAAAGAGAGAACAAAAAAATATATTAACCAATCGATATGGAAGCATCTTTTCTCTGCGCAGAAGTTGTAAGCTGAAACAAAATTCTGTTAGCCAGAAGCAAAAAGGAAAAACAAGAATTCTGAGTGTCCAGTTGACATCGCACGTGCTCTTTAATTTTGATCTCTCTGCTCGGGCGTCCCTATTTCTCTCCCCCTCCCCCTCCGCACACGCACACACATACCCTCGCTTCTGTCTTTTCCTTTTTTTGCTCTTTCTATCTCTTGCCATCTTTAGCATCCGGAGGTGGACCAGGAAAGTGACGTCATCAAAAAAGGCATTCCCCCATCGTGTAATCCTGAGCAACGGACATAATCTGGATTATCTCTGATAACAGATGAGCACTGAAGACGGAAAAATGATCAAGAAAGAAACTCTGTTTGGGCCGTCTCTTGGCAACCATCGTTATCTTTTGGATTTTCTTGGTGATGAAGATGGAATCATGAATTTCCGCTTCCTTCACATCATGAAAAGAAATCCCTTTTTTGTCACTTAGCTCTAAAACTCTTTGCTACAGAAAAATCAATACACTTCGTTACGTGCTAAATACATTTTGCTCATTCCTCAAGAACAACATAATCTTTTCCCTCTGCCAAAGGACGGAAAACATGCATTTTTCAGCTCAAAAGTGAATGGTTTGTTTATAAAGTAACAAAAGTGTTTTCTTTTGTTTATTCCAGTCAATTTGGAAAACGCACCTTGACGAAAACAACAACAACAACATAATAATGAGCAGTGAGGTTTTATATAGAGCATATGTAGCTATAGCACCCAAGGCAGGACCGAAAGGGAAGGAGAAATGGAAAAGCTTAATGTATCCTGAGATTATGTCGTAGTTGCCAAACTGCTGAAAAAACAATTTTTTCAAGTATTGAAGCCACTTCTAGTTATTTAAAACTTGGAATACAAATAAATAAATTATCCTCCGCGTATCACTTGATGGCCACAAAGTTTGCTGTAGTGACGCACCAAAGATTTTTTCACGTGGGAGGCCTAAAATATTGAAGGTGCACATAAAAATACCGCGGAGAAAACATATCCCAAAATATCTCCACTAGATTTTAAAGTGCATTTCCAATTATTCGTAAAAATATACGTTTAAAAACATATACAAGTATGTTTTTAAATACGCAGCCAATAACAATAGACTAAGTGATACCTCGTGGGGAGGGCTCGGGCCCCTGAGTCACCTCCGTGAGTCTGAGAGCGCCAATGGTTGGCTGCCTAACCGCTTTCGAGAAATAACAACAGTGGGGTTTTTATTCCGACGAAGTTGCACTTGCACAATTTGACAAGAACACTTCGATCTTTTGGAAGAAGTGCATCTTAAAATTATTGTAGAAAGAAACTGATCGAAAAGTATCCAGTAAGAGCTCCAGCAAATAACTACACAAAAAAAATGTTGAGTTAGAGCTACAGCTGAGTAATTCTCGTATACAAGACGTAGCTAAGAAGCGTCGAACAGAAAACTCGAATAGGTAGCTAAGCGAAAAGAGTTCCCGTAAACAATCTAAGAGTTACAATCTAAGAGTTACATCTAACCAATTTTTTGCATAAAATTTTTTTGTATAAAATGTTTTGTATGATGTTAATCAAAGAGTATTGTAAAAGAACTCCAATAATAATCAACTACGCAAAAAAAAGCTTTCTGGTAAGAGCTGCCTGCATCTGAGCATTTCTTGTATAAAGGGGTTAGTGAAAAAGTACCTAGAAAGAATTACGAGGTACATTAAATAATCGTGTCGGTACGTTGCTTCGATGAACGAGTTCTATATAAGATGGTAAGCATCTCCTTTTCCCTCACGGAATGAATCAGATGCATGCAATCATACAAGAAAGTCGGCAGTGGACAGAATATTCACTCAGGTATTCATCTGGAGAAGAAATCATTTCGAGATGAAATAGCCAAACACAATGTGGTCATGTGTAGTTCTAACGCAAGCCATATACGTATTCCGAAGCCCCGTTATTTTTTCAAGGAAACGAATATTTGCTTGAGTAAAGAGTGGACATCCGTTACCGTTTCTGGACACCTGTCGGCGTGCAGAAACGGTGATTCTGCAGCTCAAACAGTTGTCTATAGTACAAAACGCCAGACAAGCAGCATCAAGTAGCTGAATGGGCAGAAACTTCCAATCCATTTAACTGAAGATGTGCAATCGAAATTTGTCTGACCCAAATATGTTCCACGGTTGTTAAAAGTGGACGATGAAAGAAATATCTAACCTATGAGTTGTGCCTTGATTGGATGTATACACAAACTTATTGAAGAGCTATGGCAACCCGTTGCAGAACTTAGGTCTAAGGGTATATATACCCCAAAATTAATCATTATTAGGAAAAACCACTGATAAAATAAAGCATAATGATTATTACTATTAGTAGAAAATGGCTATTTTTTTTATTAATGTGAGTCCTTAGTGTAACATAAATATGTGACCTACAAATTCTTGTAACATTTGCGAATGCAGCATTTCGAAATTCACCTCGATGTGGTACAACAGAAATGGCCACAGAAATCCAATGAGCAGAATATTCATTTAGCTCTTAAATCTGCCTGTCAGCTTATTTGGTAAGGACATTTGGTGGAAGCACTGTGTTTCGTAAATAAGAAAGTCTTTTTCGTGTCAAATGTTGCTTCCTTTAATAATGAAAGGCGAAAAGAAGCTAAGATTTAATCAATTTAACAGAATGCAACTGAGCAAGTGTTATCGTTTCATAAAGTGAATGTGAGACGTGCTTTCAGTTACACTTGCTGGGAAAACGCTGAATTTTATTGTTCGTCGCGCAGAGGTTCTCAATGTGCTGTTCCGAAGAAGCGAAATGTCTTCATTAGGCTCTGACATAAATTTCAAATTCTCAGAAGATCCAGAAGAGAGCGTTGCTTGCCTAATGGTACACTGCACGTAGATAAACAAGCCCTGATCCGCTTGCGCCCTTTTTAGGATAAAAACTATGAGAGTCCAAATACTGTATATTTAATTGCTACTCTTGACAAAGTAAAAACGGCAATACCATGTATTCGACGAGATAATCTTAAGCATATTTAAGAACTAAACCTTGGATAGCCAATGATGTAGTCTTTGTTCTACAAACAACACTTCTGGCGCTCATGATACAAACACTACAGCGACCACAAATGATACCATGAAATCCGTATTCGTGTCCCTCCTGAAGCGTCAACTTCTGTAGCTTGGCTGGTGGAAGCTGCACACGACCCGTAGGGTCGTGTGCAGCTTCGTAAGTTTTGGTACTGTGACCAGTCCATGTCGCGATTTAGTATTCTTTACAGGCAGTCTCGATTTAGTACTCCTCACAGGCCGTCTCGAATAAGTACTTTTTACAGGCAGTCTCTATTTAGTACTCAGTACTCCTTACAGGCAGTCTTTACAGGCAGTCTCTATTTAGTGCTCCTTACATGCAGTCTCGATTTGTAGTTCTTACAGGCAGTCTCGATTTATTACTCCTTACAGGCAGTCTCAATTTAGTACTCTTTACAGGCAGTTTCGATTTAATACTCCTTAGCCGCCCCGGTGGCGCAGTGGTCTAAGCAATGGCCTCTGATCATTCGTCCGAACGGGGTCCAGGTTCGAATCCCGGTGAGGCATGGATGTTGTGTTTGTCTTACGGCACTGGCTCTCTCCCTTCCCTGGAACCAGTGACCCTAAATTAGGGACGGGCGACTGCTTATAGCCCATTGAGTTGCTCACGGTGGTCGTTAAACCTCCAATCAAAAAAAATACTCCTTACAGACAGTCTCGATTTAGTACTCCTTACAGGCAGTCTCAATTTAGTACTCCTTACAGGCAGTCTCGATTTAATACTCCTTACAGACAGTCTCGATTTAATACTTCTTACAGGCAGTCTCGATTCAGTACTCCTTACAGGCAGTCCCGATTTAGTACTCCTTACAGACAGTCTCGATTTAATACTCCTTACAGGCAGTCCCGATTTAGTACTCCTTACAGGCAGTCTCGATTTAGTACTCCTTACAAGCAGTCTCTTACAGGCAGTCCCGATTTAGTACTCCTTACAGGCAGTCTCGATTTAGTACTCCTTACAGGCAGTCTCGATTTAGTACTCCTTACAAGCAGTCTCTTACAGGCAGTCGCGGTTTAGTTTTCTTACAGGTTGTCTCGATTTAGTACTCTTTACAGGAGGTCGTGATTTAGTACTCCTAAGATGTTGGGTGTAGTTGTGTTATTCAGCCGATTCACACCGGTTTGGTCTAGCCGGTTGTTAAAAATATAGTACTTCGGTCCAATCGGTTGTTGACGTTAGCGATGTTGAGGTAAATACTGGAAGTCTTCCCTTTTCCCTAGTTTCCATCATACTTTGTTTGCTTTTCTGCGTTATGTTTTTCTTTGTTTCCCTAGCGGCGTAGCAACTTGAACGTTGTCAGTCACGTGAGTAAGCACCGAACTTGATTTAATCCTACGTTGTTGAAAATGGGAGGAGCATGATTCCCAAAATTGTGAAGAGATCTTGATTGTTCATATGGACAGAAAAACAACCTGTATATTTCATGAGTAAGTACTCGTGGTTACTCATTACTGAAAATAAGAGATGGTGGATGCACATTATGTTTTGAAATAATGACCAAGAATACTCCAGAAACCCAAATGCCATCTGGGCCCTATTGTGAGAAATTCATTTGTAAGATTACAGTCTACAGACTCAGGCGTGTAGACATATAGAGAAGTTAAGAGGGACGGGTGATGATTGAGGTCGGGCAAAGGATACACAAGTTAGCGAAATCATGCAATGCATTGATTATGATACGCTTTCCAATTTACTAGAAATCATTACTCAAGCTATTACTCAAGTTATGAGGAAAATGGCTGTAGAATAAATCTCACCCCTTTGCCCTGAACTTAGATCCATTTGGATGATATTCAACAGAACTGGTTCAGTATATCTCCGAAATAACATGATAAAGTTTTGTCGCAATCGAAGCAATTTTACGGAAGTTATGATGCATAAGCGCTATGGAATAGATCCCGCTCCTGTGTCCTAACTTTTACCCCATTTCGCCCATTTTCAATAGGATTCGTCCCCAGACAGGTCCCTACAACATACCAACATTTCATCCAAATCGAAACATTTTTACGTAAGTTATGACTTATAATGGCGATGGAAGTGATTCCGTTCCTATGTCCTGACCTTTGACCCCCATTCCGCCAATTTTCAATAAGCTTTGTCCTAAAATTTAATCGAAATCGAACCTGCTTTACGTTAGTTATGACGCGTAAGAGCAGTGGAATAGATCCATCTCTTATGTCCTGACCTTTGACCCCATTTCGTTCACTTTCAATAGGGTTCCTTCCCAGGTGTTCCCCTACCACATACTAAAATTTCATCGAAATCGAACGATTTTTACGCGAGTTATCGTGCGGACGAACATACGCACACAACGCGTGACGTAATGAGGCAGATGGGAATCGCGACCATCTGCTAGCAAGGTGTGACGTCATAAAACTTTAATAGGATCAACAAACAACGCGTGACGTAATGAGATAGATGGCATGACCGCGCGCCAACATCTAATGGGGCGACGCCATGACACCACACTACAAACTTGATAATTCGGGGTGGTTATTTAACCCACTAAACAAATTTTCTTATGGTCAAGATCAAGCTAAATCGATTTCTAGTACCAGAAAACGGTAGGTTAACGACTTTCATCAAAATCCTTAGAGGCGTTTTCAAAATAAAATTTACATACATACAAGAATTGCTCCTTTAAGATGAACGTGAAGTAATTTTGCTTCCTGTACTTCGAATGGAAAAATTTCTGTACACATTGCAGTCTGTGGTTGAGGGTCAAAGTTGCTCCGCATTCCTTTGACCCTCAACCGCAGACGCCTCAGGCGGCGATGGGGTCTCGAACACAGACAGTGGCGCCTCAGGCGGCGATGGGGTCTCGAACACAGACAGTGGCGCGCTGGTTGGCAACAGGCCGTGTTTTCTGACTAGTCATGATTCAGCTTGATGCATCATGATGGTCGCATACGTGTTCAAAGACATCGTAGTGAACTACAACTTTGCAGCGTCATACCGGCTGTAAGGACTTTTGTTGTAATATTGTGAGTTCTTTTTTTTTTTTCTTTTTTTATTGTATAAATTAATGCCAGCTGTACTTTACATAAGTTTTAACAGACTTCAGCGCAGTAGCAGTGCTGCGTCGGATTGTCCCGTACGCATGGGGGCATGGGGACATTTCCGAAGTGTGAGAGGAACCAGTTAGGCCTTGAGAGGATTAGCACGCTAGACGCCCACTCGGGAGCACAGTTCAGAGAGAGCTCGTCACGGTCGAGTATTGGAGACATGTAATAAAAGAGCTGCTGTTTTGTACATGGCTATGTGGTTGATCAGGACGTTGTTTCTGTAGTAAAGTTGTTGATTTACCTATGCGTGTATTTATGTGTGGAGAATGATGGTTGCAAACAATTCTTGGTTTGTTAATGTCGTGTGGTAATAAACTACTTAATGAATGCAGTGGGGACATGGCAGTAAGAATATGGGAACATGACAGCAAGAATGCGAGGACATGGTTTAAGGCGAATTTGTTTTCAATTCGCAATTTCACCTGATACGAATTGAGGGAACCCTCAACAGCCAGCGATACATCAGGGATGTTTTAGAGACAGAAGTGATACCCTTTCTTCAGAGTTTTCCTGGCACTATATTCCAGCCGGACAATGCTCGGCGACATGTGACCCGGAATGTCCAAGACCTCTTCTACGCACGGTAAATAGAGCTTCTTCCCGGTCTGCACGTTCACCGGATATGTTCCCGATCGAACATGTCTGGGACATGGAAGCTGAGCGAATGGCCCGTCAAGTGTCTCCGCCAGTCACGACAAATGAACACTAGTCTCGCATAGAAGCGCCTTGCAAGTTATTTTCAGGACGATATCAAAAACCTCTTCCATTCAATGCCACGCCGTATGGAGGCGTTATTGTCGCTCGAGATGGCTTCACACAATAGTGAGTTTTGAAGCGAAAATATCCTGTTGTAATCAGTCATCTCCTGTCACATGAGGAATCTGTAGTATAAATTTCATTTGAATAACGCGATTTTTCTTGGTGATGCAATTTTTTCAAACAGTAATGTATAATATTTCCATATCATTTTCCTTTAACAAACTGCATATTGAATACATTTTTGTATAACCTGTTCCATGTATCGGACCAAGAGATTCAGTTCCCGATTCCAAGCGATGGCAGGTAATGTACACCTTGCGAAAAGAGCAGAGTTACGTAATGGTTGGTGAGAAAAGGCTCAGATCTGAGTGAGCCGAATACAATGTGCTTTAAGAACAGAAGGCTCATTAAAATGGAAATATTAAAGTTCTTTTTCCACACAGATCCTGGAACTAAATGCTACACTTGGTGTGATGTTTCAGTTACATATTTCTCACTAAACACATCAAACCTAACTTTTCATTTAAATCCTTTAAACCTAACTTCTCGCTTAAACACTTTAAACTAACGGTCCAAGAACTGGAGTACGTACTAGAAAATGAAAACCGATGCAACTTCCTTGTAGATAAGCACTTTCTTTATTTTACTTGTTGCAGTAAGTACACACTATTGTAAACGCTATAGCTTTACTTGGCACAACACACACAATATCACAAGGAAGATTATTTCACCAGCAAGTAACTTGATTGCTGAGATGACAAATAATTTGAACTGCTATTAATGCAAATTATACAATCACTAACTGTGAAGCAGAATATGGTGGTATAAATTCAAATAGCAAGTGCCTAACAGTGATAATGATATCTCACCACTTATCACACTAACACACAGAGATCCTTGAGTTATGTTTATTCCTTGCCAGTACCGTTATACACTATCTACCAACAAGTAATTGGACACCCCTGCAATCGACGATATCTGCGGTCCTGATACACGTCACCGCCGCCGTCGTTAAATATCGTGTGGGAAACAACAACTCAACTAGTCGCATGCAAGATGCCACGCAGTTCGGAGCTCTCTGATTTCGAGAAAGGTGTAATCGTCGGGTATCACGGAAATGGCCGATCCATACGCGACATTTCCAGCGAGTTGAAGTACCCAAAATTGACAGTGGCCTACGTGATTGGCAAGTGGAAGATGAGGGGTGACTGTCGGAATGTGCCCCGACCCGGCAGACCCACAAAACTGGGAGTTAGAGACCGACGGGTGCTGGCCAGAGAAATTCGGAAGAACTGCACCAAATCGATGGGCCACATCCGCAAGGAGTTTCAACAGGCATCCGGGAGTGTTCTTTCGATGAATACCATCCGTAAGAAAGCCCATCTGCTCGGTTATCATGGACGTGCTGCCGCCCACAAGCCTTTGATCACCAAGTCCAATAGCGCTGCTCGGCTAACGTGGTGCAAAGAACGTCGACAGTAGACCGTTGAACAGTGGAAACAGGTTCTCGTGAGCGACGAATCAAGGTTCACCCTCTTCCGTTCGGATGGCAGGGTCTGGGTTTGGCTTCTGCCTGGAGAACGCCTCCAGCCGGAATGTATTGTGCCAACTGTGAAGTTCGGCTGCGGTGGAATTATGCTATGTGTGTGTTTCTCCTGGTATGGCACGGGACCCTTGGTCGCAATTCCTGGTAGACTCGACGCCGAGACCTACTGCACCATTTTGGATGACCATGCGCTTCCTACGTTGTGGCAGTTTTAAGGGGTGAACCCATGTTACTTTCAGGATGACAATGCCACTTGGTATGGTGACAATGGGGTTAATCGAATGGACTGGCCTGTGCAGAGCCCAGACCTTAACCCTATCGAGCACCACTGGGACGAGTTGGAGCGTCGACTTAATGGGTGACCCCACAGTCCGAAATCGGTGAAGGTGAAGGAACTGACCTGTCTTATCCAAGCCGAGTGGAAGAAAATACCGCTAGCGGTCGTACAACGCCTGGTTGAGAGTATGCCCCGGAGGGTCGCAGCTGTAATCGCCGCTCGTGGAGGCTCCACCAACTATTGAAGATAAATAAACTTCGTTTTCCTTTGCTATCACAGGTGTCCAATTACTTGTTGGTAGATAGTGTATATCAAGAAAAACTTTTAGGAGTTCAGAAGAGACGTCATGTGTTTGGAAAGCCTAGTCGGGAGAAAAGCAAAATTTACATAAGAGATATCAACAAAACTGGAAGGTTAAATAGGTTATGTACGCCACAATGGCCTTTCGCGACGTCCACAGTTTACACTGCGTATAACACGATTGCATCATGTACAATATTTTCCAACAATTGTGTATGAAATCATTTATTGATTTATTACTGGAATAAAATTTTGATTTACAATTTTCCTTAAACCTTTTCCTTTCGGAAACTTTCAAGCATTATTCAGCAGCTTTGGGAGAGCGGGAAGGGGAGGGAGGAATGGGCGCCCATACAGGAGGCAAGAGTGGGCATTTTTTTCTTCCTTGGAAATCGGAACACGCCCTTTCTGTCATTGAAAGGTATTAGAGATTTTTGCGCTAACACTTAAGGAAAATGATAAATTTTGATTTACAATTTTCCTTGAACGTTTTCCTTTCAGAAACTTTCAAGCATTATTCATCAGCTTTGGGAGAGCGGGAAGAGGAGGGAGGCATGGGCACCCATACAGGAGGCAAGAGTGGGTATTTTTTCCTTCATTGGAAATCGGGAAGCGCCCTTTCTGTCGTTGAAAGGTATTACAGAGAGATTTTCGGGTTATATAACACTAATTCTGATTGCTAATGTTTCTGTAAAACTTCTGGGTGCGGGTTTATGCAGAAGAAGCGGAAATTTAGAGTACAAAGTCATAATGAAATTTCTCATTGCATGTTGGAGAACAGCGTATAAATACATGCGTATCAGAATAATATGACCACCTACCTAATAATGGGAATAACCACTCTTGGCCCAGATGACAACGGCGAGACGGCGTAGCATGGACGCAATGAAGCCATGGAAGGTTGCCCGACGCACACATTCCCATTCGGACTTCAGCAGAGCACGTAGGTCCCGGCGATGGCTTGCTTGTGGATCGGTACGTCGAACCTGTCGATCCAAGTAGTCCCACAAGTGCTCTATGGGATTGAGGTCAGGCGATTTCGCTGGCCCAAGGAGATCGGAGACATCGCTGTCGTGTTCCTGGAACCAGTCACGCACCCCTTAGCGACGTGGCACGACGCATTGTCCTGTTGGTTATTACCACCACCACCAGAGTAAACGTCCAACGTTAAGGGATGCATGTGGTCAGCGAGGGTGGACGAGTGGCCATTCGCGTTCGGGGACCCATCCAGTGGTACCAGCAGTCTCCGGTCCTACCAGGAAAACACATCTCCTAGACATTCACTCTGCCATCGCAGACCTGTACTTGATCTACAAGCGTGTTCTGGTGTTGGTTCCCGTGTGTCTGACGTCATATCCGCCACCTCCCATCACTTCTGTGGAGCAGAAGCCCCGATTCGTCGGAGAAGGCAACCTTTTCCCACTCTTCTCTTCCACTGTTCAATGGTGGTAGTCCCGCGTTCGAACTGCAGGCGTCGTTGCCAATGGACTTGGGTTAACATGGGCACCTTGACGCAGCTTCGACTCCGGTGTGATAAGTGGTGATTGCCCATTACCAATCGACAGAGCCGAAGCTCTCCTCTGGAGGCTCCACATTTATGACCTCGGGACATACTCGGTGTGCCAGCGGTGCATTCCTGGTACACCCTTACTACAACACTTCGCGAACAGCCCACGAAGTCTGCTGTTTTGGATATGCTTCGTCCCTCGGCGCGGTAGCCAATGATCATTCTTTTTTGAAAGTCCGTCAAATCACTGCCTCTGTCCATTGTGCTCACGTAACACACTATGGCTCATCTGATCTAATCATCCGACATATCAGATCAGATCTGATAACATGTAGAGGATTTTAGGAAGGGAATGTCAGACCTCAGGTCTTAAACAACCCTTAGAAATAGGAAGCTAGGAGATTTGGGCTAGAGTGCCCGATGGGAAAGTGGCACGGAAGCGAGGTAGAAAGGAGGAGAAAAACGCCCTTATTTATTACCAGGGGGATTATGGCTCATCTGTCCTGGCAGGCCTCTTATATTTCCCTGGGGTCGACCTTGTCACGTGCATTCTGTGACGCGCCTGAGCGGATGCATTGTGATTCCGGGTGTGGTCATATTATGTTAATACGACCGTGAACGTATAGTATGGAAAAGTGTGAAAGGCGGAGAAATGAAAAATACATCATCCTCTTCAGCAGCTATTCACTGCTGGAAACAGATCTCGCGAAATGTTTCTCAGAAATTTGTCTTGAGGGCATTTTTTTATTGTTAATGACCAATTGTGTGATTTCTGCGTTTCGTGGCGCATGCGCCATAAATGGCCAAAAGATCAGAAGAAAAAGAAAATAAATTTTCTTACTGTCTTAATATGCTGCCTAATTTCATTTACCCAACCGATTTTTTTTTTTTTTATTTAAGGGTTTTCTGGTTAAATTTATGTGTTGAGTGTGTGGTAAAAAAGAGTTAACAACAAGAAGGCACAGCGAAAATTTGCATATAGTGTTTGTATATGTTATTCGTAGTTACAATTTTTGTTTGCCCCCTCCTGAAAACTGAACTATGGGTGCCCATGGAGGGAGAAAATTTATAAAGGGAGCGTCCCACGAGTGGAACACTGGGAAAATCGTCCCACTAGCAGAACTGAGGAAGCTTACAGTTACAAGAGACGACATTGAACAAATAATGTCGTTGACAGATGGCACAGAAAGTTGATCACTGTCTTAAATAAAAGTCACCGGAATATCTTAGAGCTGATTAAGCGCTTTAAAAAGGAGGTTAAAAATACCGACTTCATTTACCGAAGAACTTTCTTGAAGTTTGAAACTAAGAAGTGAGGGAAAAAAGCAACTGTCAAGTTGAACGAAAGAATTAATAGATTGAGATACACAGGGGTTCAGATACACCTTCAAAAATATTATTAATATATTTGTATAATAAGCACAATTTCCGTTTCACACTGAGAAAAACGTTTTGTTAATTCAGCAAAAATTTCGTTGAATCAACAAAACATTTTGTCGATATACAGTCAACAAAATTTTTTGTTGAATTTGCAAAATTATTTTGTTGAAAATTATTGTTGATTTAACAGAATTTATTGTTATCACGACAAAACGTTTTGTTCATTTAACAAAATGATTAGGTCGATGTTTTGGAATTTGTTTGATCCAAAAAAGATATTGTTATCATGACAAAATGTTTTGTTGCTGCAACAAAACATTGTTATCGTGACACAATATGTTCTATAACAATATGTTTGCACTGAGATAAACCTGTGAAGAGCTACATTTTCTGGTAACTTAGGAAGCCACCGCCGCCCACTGCGCCGGCTGCTCTCCTTAGTTCCACTAGTGGGACGATTTCCCCCTTTTTCTACTGGTTGGAATTCCACTCATGGCACTAATTCATTTACTACACACACTGATGCATTTGCTTAAAAAAACTGCACAAATCCATCGCAGTCTTCGCCCAGACTCCAATTGAAAGAAAAAAACAACTGTCGTGTCCAAGCCCAGCCATGGTTTGTGATGCCTTGATTACCTTACGAAATATTAAGTGTGCAACTTCATTATCGGCCTCTAAACACAAGCGATCGTAGAACGTCGGCAAATGCAAATAGCTGTGTGCGATAATGGCTGATTGCAGCGCCAGCCAACAGCTTTCCAGACAACCGTAATCGCTCACAGCTGTAGTAACACAAGGGACGAAAGTTGACGGTGAAAGCAATGTCGTTCGAGAAGCAACATTTGAGGCACTGCCTCCTGTTTGCGTTTCAGCTGAAAAAAGTGCCGCGGAAGCCCAGCAAATGATCTGTGCTGCTTTGGGTGAGGCTGCTGTGTCCTACACTACGTGTAAAAAGTGGTTCCAGCGGTTTAAGCAGGGAAATTTCGATCTCCGCGATGCAGAACGTCCGGGACAGCCACAGAAAGTTGACGATGAGGAACTGGAACAACTGTTGGACGCGGATCCCTGTCGCACATAGTCAGAGCTCGCCCAGGAACTCGGAGTAACACAGTAAGCTATTGCAAAGCTCCTGCACAAGCTTGGACGAATTCACAAGGAGGGCCGTTGGGTGCCCCACCAACTCACAGCTGCGAACAAGTCTAAGCGCTACGATGTTGCTGTGTCCTTGCTCTTCATATTGAAGAAGGATTTCCTCCACAGGATTTTAACCTGTGATGAGAAGTAAATCCTCTACGATAATCTAAGCGGTGCAAATCGTGGGTTTATCCAGGTCAGCTTACCACCAGTACCGCCAAACCGAATATCCATGCCAGGAAGTTGCTGCTGTGCATATGGTGGGATCAGCACGGTGTCGTACACTATGAGTTGCTCAAACCTGGTGAAACGGTCGATGCTCAGCGTTATTGTCAGCAACTCATTCGTGTGAGTGACGCAATGGAGGCGAAAAGGCCAAACACCGGCAAGGGCAGAAGGTCGGTCCTGTTTCAGGATAACGCGCGTCCACACACTGCGAAAATGACTTTAAACACGATCACCGACCTGGAATGAGAGATTTTGTCCCACCCGGCGTATTCTCCAGACTTCGCCCCGTCGGATTATCACCTCTTTCGCTCCCCGAAACATCACCTGCGAGTGATAAGCACTTCGCTTCTGTCGAGGAGGTCTACACAAGTATTAATGACTTTATCAACTCGAAATAGCCCCCTTTTTCCGCAGTGGCATTCGGCAGCTCCCTGACCGATGGCTCAAATGTATCCAACACGACGGGGATTATTTCCCTGATTAGGTACGTATTCGATTTGCTATAATTTGCTGTCAACGTGTCGTGCCTGTGGCCGAGAATTAAGTGGCACACCTAATGCATGGAAGTCATGTGGGCAATGAATGTGGTTACAAGACAAGGAAGTTTATGAAAAAAATCAGCGACATACTCCTTCTGGCTGTAGTTTGTGTTTGGAACCAGGGGCGCCGACTTCGCCAAATTATTGGGGAGAAGGGGATGCAGGCGTGAAGAGATCAAAGGTGAGAGGGGCGCGTCTCTTCCATTACCATGAGGAAAATGACAAGATAAACTACGAGATTGTATGTATACTTTAAAACGCAATTGTAACTGCTTATCAGCAAATGAACAAGGAAATGAATATTCTTTTGCTGAATATTAATACTTCTAAAAAAAAAATGCAGTTTGTGATTTTATAAAACTATCCAGAGAGATCTTATTTCCCAACATTTATAAAATCAATATGAGAAATTCGTGGGGTTACTCAAACAAAGAACAAGAAGCCCAAAAAATAGATAAATAAAGGCGTTGGAGATTATACGCGTACGCTTCTGTATTTCATTATATTTTTGTTAATTGTTTTAAACATTTACCACACATCACGAGAACATGTGAAACACAATACGGGGCCGGCATCCCAGTTTCTTATCAAATGAGCAACGTTGAATTGGGAAAAAGAAAGTTTATTTATTTTGTTATTTATTATTTTTTTGGAAATTAATCGCGACTTATTGAGACTAATAACGATTATTTAATTGGTCCACCTTATTGAGACTAAAACGATTATTTAATTAAAGAGGACGAAAAATATTGGGTGGGCACTGCCCTCCCCCAGTAAAATTATCGGGGGGGGGGGGGGGGCAAGTTAATAGTCGGCGCGTATGGAACCAACCAGTCAGCGAAGTACTTTTGCTGGAAATTTACCTCAAAGGTATTTGATTTCGTTGCAAAATTTCTCTTTTAACATAAAACGCAACGTAAGCGTCATATTAATCTGAGGAACATTATTATTATTATTATTATTATTTTTTCGTTACTTGCTCTGTAGTGAAACGCGTTTAAAAATCTACGGGTTTTTTAAACCCATCTTCAGGCGAGAGAGTAAAAGAGACCTGAATACTTTAAGCCTCGTACATTCTTTTTCCTTTAGAGCAGCTGAACTATTGTTTATGTAGTAGTATCTTCTTTGTTCTTCATACACGCAGAAGATTTAACCTTTATGTTACTAAATTAATAATAGTGAAGAACAAAAGAAAGAAAAGACTATCGGAAATTGATGCCGAACTTTTCGCTTAAAATTAACTACTGTTCTTCTCCAAGAAAGAAAAATGGTTTTCTGTATAATTCATAAACCGGATTCGATTGAAGAAATCTCTCGTATTTATCCAACTTCAGCAAATTGAATTATCTATCTCATGTCGGAGATGGGAACAGAGCAAGCGAGAGAGGAGGGGAGGGGGGTCGAAATTTGACGTTGTGATGCTGCAGCGACATCTGCCGGCAGAATCCCTAAGTGTTCCAAGCCCATTAATTATGACCCCGGTAACCAAGGTAACTAACTGGGTTATGTTCATTCGTCCAATTAGCGATTTTAAGTGGATTAGGAGAGGAACAACGTTGACCTTGCAATCGACGTCGGGTGATCCCCCACTATATGGCCCGCCCGACACACGTGACCTCCCGGAACAAACAGGAATAAGGTTCATGTTTACTCTAGCATTTAGGCGAAGACAATGATGCGATATAAAGTACAGGGAATTGAACGTTCTGCCTATTGCCGAGAGAACGAATACATGTTCGAAATGTCTTTTTACGCAGAAGAGCTTACCGCTGACGAAGTCCGGGAAGGAAGGGAAACATTGTATCCCTTTTCATTTTCTTTCAATATTAATTGAGCACTGGCCTAAAGCACAATTTTGATTACTGAACAAATCTCCATTTAAAAAACATAACCATTACAAAACTTTTCTTCCTTAAAAAGTGAACTTTTAAGGGCAGTTGATCAGTCTTTGTTTAAGGTTGGGTAGGTACCTTGAGAAAGTCATTTTTGTTTTTTAAAATGTTTTTTTTTCTATATCTCCCACTTATCTGTTTTGCAAAAGCGTTAAATTTAAGCAAAAGGACCCAGTACATCATAAGATACGATTATTGTTAGTTGTGTTGTTTTAATATTTTCACCGGAAGTAATTCCATTTCTACTGGAATTTGGGCAATTTTTTTTTCAAATTCAATTAGGATTTTTTCTCTTAACTTTAATTTTTTTATTTAATATTAAATAAATAATAATATTTTGTTCCTAAAGTATCAACATAGCATTTCTAACTGTAGTTGAGCTTCATGTATAATAAAGTGTTGGGGCACGTCTTCGCAACCTGAAAAAAAAGTGAAGGCTTATGCGGAAAAGGCAGGTTGACAGAGTAAACGGTAAAAATACCCCCGGAGAAAATACTGCTGAAAACTGAAAAGCGGAAAAAATGCTCCCGAAAGAAATACCCCCAGAACAAACGGTTCACTGTAAACTGCCACACAGGAACACTGAGGTGTGGCAATTTACCGGCAACTCTGCCATACATCTTTCAGCAAATTGGCCACAAAAGTTCAAAGGAGAAGGGGGGGGCAATAAAGATTGCCGTTTCTGGGCCTATATTGAGAACTGAATTGGGAACTCCAAACGATTTTCGCGAAAACGTTCCATGTAAGCCAAGCGAGAATTGTACTTTAATTTGAAGAAATAAATTGCCGAGGATCCGAGGTACACTTGGTTGGGGGATGGGGGCCCAACCCCCAACTTCCGTAATATTAGATTCCAGGCTGTTCCCCTTGAAGCGCCCGCGAGGTCCGTGAGCTTTGGGGTACGGGGGATTCCCCTAAAATGTTAAAATGGACGTAGAGCTGTAAACATTAGAACCATGCTTTACATAATTATTCTGTACACGACCACGAATTTTCAGGAGGGTGGGGTGAATTCACCCACCCCCAAGTTTCTAAGAGCGCAGACAAGTGTTCAAGGTAAGGGATTTGCTCGCAATTTCTATGCTTCACGTTGTGTTTAATGGCAAACTATGTATGCCCTTCCCCCCTTCCCCAGAAATTTGGTGAAGCCTGTGAAAGGGACACGAGGTGCTTGGTTTGGAGGGCTCTATCCCCAACTTCCGTAATTTTATATTCTGGACCTCTAGAGTCGGTCAGTGTATCCTCGATGTTACCCCTGAATAGCTCTTAGAAACGGGGGGGGGTACCCCGCCCTCCTAAAAATTCGTGGTCGTGTACAGAATCATTATATAAAGCATGGCACTAATGTTTACAGCTCTACGTCCATTTTAACATTTGGGGGGAAAGCTTCCCCCCCAGCTCATGGACCTCGCGTGCGCTTCAAGGGGAACAGCCTGGATACACTGACAGACTCCAGCGGCCCAGAATATAATATTACGAAAGTTCAGGATAGAGCCCCCGCAAGTGTACTTCGGATCCTCGGCAATTTATTTCTTCAAATTAAAGTACAATTCTCGCTTGGCTTACATGGAACGTTTTCGCGAAATTCATTTGGAGTTCCCAATTCAGTTCTCAATATAGGCCCAGAAACGGCAATTTTTATTGCCCCCCTCCTTTGAACTTTTGTGGCCAATTTGCTGAAAGATGTGTGGCAGGGTTGCCGGTAAGGAACACTGCCACACATCTGTGTTCCTGTGTGGCAGTTTACAGTGAACCGTTTGATCTGGGGATATTTCTTCCGGGGGCATTTTTTCCGCTTTTCAGTTTTCAGGGGTGTTTTCTCCGGGAGTATTTTTTCCCGGAGGTATTTTTACCTACATCCCGTTGACAGATTCTATGATTGACAAATTTTTAAATTATCATGGTATTGCAATTAGGGTAAAAAGAATAATTTTGAAAATATGAGGCGAAACACCTTTGAAGCCCTTTTTCATTGTACATCGCCACAAGAAAAGCCGCGACATGAACAGTGTCCGAAAGGTGAGTGCAAATGCAAAAAATCCCTAGTCTTTTTTAAGGATGAGAAGGGTCTTCCGCAGTTGTACTAAATGAAGTGAAAGCTACATACATGGTACCGTGCAGTGAAAAGTTTTCAGCTAAATGTCTCCATGGAAAAACTTAAAATGCTAATTATTGTTTTAAATATGATTTATTTAATATTTGTTTCGTTGGCTACTCTGTGTTTTGCTGTTAATTCTGCAGTTATCACATTTATTGAGGGTTATGAAAGACTCCAAGTGTTTACAACATTTGGCTGCACACCGGATCATTCTCCAACCAAGGTACTGATATTTCTTCTGCTCCTTTGATATACTGTATTTGGCGGCACACCGGGTCATTATACAACCAAGGTGCTGATATTTCTTCTGCTCCTTTGATATACTGTATTTGGCTGCACACCGGGTCATTATATAACCAAAGTGCTGATATTTCTTCTGCTCCTTTGATATACTGTATTTGGCTGCACACCGGGTCATTATGCAACCAAGGTGCTGATATTTCTTCTGCTCCTTTGATATACTGTATTTGGCTGAACACCGGGTCATTATACAACCAAGGTGCTGATATTTCTTCTGCTCCTTTGATATACTGTATTTGGCTGCACACCGGGTCATTATGCAACCAAAGTGCTGATATTACTTCTGCTCCTTTGATATACTGTATTTGGCTGCACACCGGGTCATTATACAACCAAAGTGCTGATATTTCTTCTGCTCCTTTGATATACTGTATTTGGCTGCACACCGGGTCATTATGCAACCAAAGTGCTGATATTTCTTCTGCTCCTTTGATATACTGTATTTGGCGGCACACCGGGTCATTATACAACCAAGGTGCTGATATTTCTTCTGCTCCTTTGATATACTGTATTTGGCGGCACACCGGGTCATTATACAACCAAGGTGCTGATATTTCTTCTGCTCCTTTGATATACTGTATTTGGCTGAACACCGGGTCATTATGCAACCAAAGTGCTGATATTTCTTCTGCTCCTTTGATATACTGTATTTGGCTGCACACCGGGTCATTATGCAACCAAAGTGCTGATATTTCTTCTGCTCCTTTGATATACTGTATTTGGCTGCACACCGGGTCATTATACAACCAAAGTGCTGATATTTCTTCTGCTCCTTTGATATACTGTATTTGGCGGCACACCGGGTCATTATACAACCAAGGTGCTGATATTTCTTCTGCTCCTTTGATATACTGTATTTGGCGGCACACCGGGTCATTATGCAACCAAGGTACAGATATTTCTTCTGCTCCTTTGATATACTGTATTTGGCTGCACACCGGGTCATTATATAACCAAAGTGCTGATATTTCTTCTGCTCCTTTGATATACTGTATTTGGCTGCACACCGGGTCATTATGCAACCAAGGTACAGATATTTCTTCTGCTCCTTTGATATACTGTATTTGGCTGCACACCGGGTCATTATATAACCAAAGTGCTGATATTTCTTCTGCTCCTTTGATATACTGTATTTGGCTGCACACCGGGTCATTATGCAACCAAGGTACAGATATTTCTTCTGCTCCTTTGATATACTGTATTTGGCTGCACACCGGGTCATTATATAACCAAAGTGCTGATATTTCTTCTGCTCCTTTGATATACTGTATTTGGCTGCACACCGGGTCATTATACAACCAAAGTGCTGATATTTCTTCTGCTCCTTTGATATACTGTATTTGGCTGCACACCGGGTCATTATGCAACCAAAGTGCTGATATTTCTTCTGCTCCTTTGATATACTGTATTTGGCTGCACACCGGGTCATTATACAACCAAAGTGCTGATATTTCTTCTGCTCCTTTGATATACTGTATTTGGCGGCACACCGGGTCATTATACAACCAAGGTGCTGATATTTCTTCTGCTCCTTTGATATACTGTATTTGGCGGCACACCGGGTCATTATGCAACCAAGGTACAGATATTTCTTCTGCTCCTTTGATATACTGTATTTGGCTGCACACCGGGTCATTATATAACCAAAGTGCTGATATTTCTTCTGCTCCTTTGATATACTGTATTTGGCTGCACACCGGGTCATTATGCAACCAAGGTGCTGATATTTCTTCTGCTCCTTTGATATACTGTATTTGGCTGAACACCGGGTCATTATACAACCAAGGTGCTGATATTTCTTCTGCTCCTTTGATATACTGTATTTGGCTGCACACCGGGTCATTATGCAACCAAAGTGCTGATATTACTTCTGCTCCTTTGATATACTGTATTTGGCTGCACACCGGGTCATTATGCAACCAAAGTGCTGATATTTCTTCTGCTCCTTTGATATACTGTATTTGGCTGCACAACGGGTCATTATGCAACCAAGGTGCTGATATTTCTTCTGCTCCTTTGATATACTGTATTTGGCTGAACACCGGGTCATTATACAACCAAAGTGCTGATATTTCTTCTGCTCCTTTGATATACTGTATTTGGCTGCACACCGGGTCATTATGCAACCAAAGTGCTGATATTACTTCTGCTCCTTTGATATACTGTATTTGGCTGCACACCGGGTCATTATGCAACCAAAGTGCTGATATTACTTCTGCTCCTTTGATATACTGTATTTGGCTGCACACCGGGTCATTATGCAACCAAAGTGCTGATATTACTTCTGCTCCTTTGATATACTGTATTTGGCTGCACACCGGGTCATTATGCAACCAAAGTGCTGATATTACTTCTGCTCCTTTGATATACTGTATTTGGCTGCACACCGGGTCATTATACAACCAAAGTGCTGATATTTCTTCTGCTCCTTTGATATACTGTATTTGGCTGCACACCGGGTCATTATGCAACCAAAGTGCTGATATTTCTTCTGCTCCTTTGATATACTGTATTTGGCTGCACAACGGGTCATTATGCAACCAAGGTGCTGATATTTCTTCTGCTCCTTTGATATACTGTATTTGGCTGAACACCGGGTCATTATACAACCAAAGTGCTGATATTTCTTCTGCTCCTTTGATATACTGTATTTGGCTGCACACCGGGTCATTATGCAACCAAAGTGCTGATATTACTTCTGCTCCTTTGATATACTGTATTTGGCTGCACACCGGGTCATTATGCAACCAAAGTGCTGATATTACTTCTGCTCCTTTGATATACTGTATTTGGCTGCACACCGGGTCATTATGCAACCAAAGTGCTGATATTACTTCTGCTCCTTTGATATACTGTATTTGGCTGCACACCGGGTCATTATGCAACCAAAGTGCTGATATTACTTCTGCTCCTTTGATATACTGTATTTGGCTGCACACCGGGTCATTATGCAACCAAAGTGCTGATATTTCTTCTGCTCCTTTGATATACTGTATTTGGCTGCACACCGGGTCATTATGCAACCAAAGTGCTGATATTTCTTCTGCTCCTTTGATATACTGTATTTGGCTGCACACCGGGTCATTATGCAACCAAAGTGCTGATATTACTTCTGCTCCTTTGATATACTGTATTTGGCTGCACACCGGGTCATTATACAACCAAAGTGCTGATATTTCTTCTGCTCCTTTGATATACTGTATTTGGCTGCACACCGGGTCATTATGCAATCAAAGTGCTGATATTTCTTCTGCTCCTTTGATATACTGTATTTGGCTGCACACCGGGTCATTATGCAACCAAAGTGCTGATATTTCTTCTGCTCCTTTGATATACTGTATTTGGCTGAACACCGGGTCATTATACAACCAAGGTGCTGATATATCTTCTGCTCCTTTGATATACTGTATTTGGCTGCACACCGGGTCATTATGCAACTAAAGTGCTGATATTTCTTCTGCTCCTTTGATATACTGTATTTGGCTGCACACCGGGTCATTATGCAACTAAAGTGCTGATATTTCTTCTGCTCCTTTGATATGCTGTATTTGGCTGCACTACGGGTCATTATACAACCAAAGTGCTGATATTTCTTCTGCTCCTTTGATATTCAGTGTTTATCCTGAGCCAACATTGCTGCAACATCCTATGCAAAAAATGGTGTAAAAAAATTGCGGGCTAAAAGAAATATGAAACTAAACATGCACCACACAAATGAAGGGGAGACTTGCAAATGTGGTGGTTATTAAATTTAGCCTCATATATTTTTAGTTTTATTTAGCTATTTTCTCAAATTTGAAAATCATAGTAGAGGGAAATGACCGATCCGAGCTTAAACCGCAGCCCATAGACTTAACATTAGGCTGCGGCCGGGCGGACGCAGCCAGCCGCAACCAGCCGCAGCCGGGTGGATGGAGGGGGCGTGGTTAGTAGCAGCCTCCAATTCCCCGCTGCAATTTTCCCCCTCGACCGAAGTGTGTGCTTATCTCCGAAGATAGTAGTATTTATTGGACTTTGTCGAATTTTGGGGGGAAATCAATGAAGGCTTATTCCTTTTTTTTAATTTAATGAAGGTTGTTTCTTTATTTATTTTCCCCTCTCTCGACCCCATCCCCTTAGGTTATTGTTATGTAAAACGTTTTTTCCCTCGTAATTTGTTGATTTTTCAATTAATTTTCATGAATTCCTCATGTGTCTTCCCTAATGAAAATTATGTAGGGTAAGTATTAATTAATCATTTCTCTTTTATTTTTTCTCGAATAACACGGTCATGTCCTCATCTCAAGAAATGTTATTATGATATCTTATTTTTGTTCATAAATGTTTGATTTTGAGGGATGGCAACGCCCGAGTGGGAAAGGGGTTGGATATAGGGGGATGGCAACTCGATGTGTTGCCCCCTAGCGGTGCTTCTTGGAACTTTCGATTGATCTTTGATTTTGAGGGATGGCAACGCCCGAGTGGGAAAGGGGTTGGATATAGGGGGATGGCAACTCGATGTGTTGCCCCCTAGCGGTGCTTCTTGGAACTTTCGATTGATCTTTGATTTTGAGGGATGGCAACGCCCGAGTGGGAAAGGGGTTGGATATAGGGGGATGTCAACTCGATGTGCTGCCCCCTAGCGGTGCTTCTTGGAACTTTCGATTGATCTTTGATTTTGAGGGATGGCAACGGCCGAGTGGGAAAGGTGTTGGATATAGGGGGATGCCAACTCGATGTACTACCCCCTAGCGATGCTTCTTGGAACTTTCGATGGATCTTTGATTTTGGGGGATGGCAACGACCGAGTGGGGAAAGGGCACTGCGTAGGTGTTAGATATGATGATGCTTCTTGGAACTTTATTATTTCGATGGATCTTTGATTTTGAGGGATGGCAACGACTGAGTGGGGTCCGTTGGGAATTTCTGCATTTATTCCTGTGTTTTGCAAGCAAGATTTCCCCCTCTTCAATACTATTTTTCCCCCGGAGGAAATGTTTGCGTAACGATGCTGGGGAATTTTCTTTCCAAGGGAATAAAAATGCTCCTAAGGTCTTAGCGAGGTTCTAACTCACGATGATTTGGTTTCCAAAAATAGTCAGGGGGTCAAATGGTTTTCGTGTACTACGTATTCCCTATATATATATTTTTAAATTACTTTTACGTTATTTCTTCATGTGTTTTTATATATTTTTTGTATGTTTTGAGGGAGTTTTTCGTGTAGATGTAATGAATTTTCTGAGGAACTTTTCTTTTTCCTCCATTCAATTTTATTTCAGACCATGAGACGAGGAAATGCTTCTTTAGAAATTATTTCGTTCTTGTTCGCAGTAATTACTGGACATAGACTTCATGTTAATTCTGAGTCTTTAACCCCTGCAATAATATTTTCTCGTAATTTTTTCGTATGTTCAAGAACTCTACAGATCTTTCCCAGTTAAAATTCTGCTCAAACAATATTTTCGGTCTTTATTTCCTTATAGCTTCCCAATTTCCGATATTTTTCTTCCTCTATCTTTGAAATTTCATTAAACTTCTCAATAGGTCAGGATTCTTTTTTCTTGGACAAACTTATGAGTCCTTTTATTCACACTATCTTTTTCATTTCATTTCAGCAAACGATTATTTTAGATGCAACAAATCGTCAGATTTTGGTTTCCTTATATAGCATATTTTCCAACTTGCTTAAAAACATTCCTCAAAGCTTGCATGTATGTCAAATATACATTTTTTTATTCTTTCCTAGTTAGCCATACTTTTCGTGGACTGCCTTGACAGGAAAGCATTCAATGTCAAGACATACAATCTAAAACCTTTTTTCTTTCGATAAAATTTGTATTCTTTGAGCTGAATATTAGTCCCGCGTGTTCCCTCATTAACCTAATCTCAGTCAGATGCTGAAGGATTTCCTTTTGCTTGTCAGCATATTGACATAAGATTAGTCACATTTTCCCTTTGTTCGTTGTTGTGAATAGTTAGAAAGATTACAAAGTTTAAAGTAGTCTATGACTAAAAGGATGCTATTTACGGCCTAACGTGCTGCGGTATTGACTTTAGATAATTGTCCTTCTTGTTTCTTCTGGATCTTTGATTTTGAGGGATGGCAACGACTGAGTGGGGTCCGTTGGGAGTTTTTGCATTTATTCCTGTGGTTTGCAAGCAAGATTTCCCCCCTCTTCAATACTATTTTTCCCCCGGAGGAAATTTTTACGTAACGATGCTGGGGAATTTTCTTTCCAAGGGAATAAAAATGCTCCTAAGGTCTTAGCGAGGTTCTAACTCACGATGATTTGGTTTCCAAAAATAGTCAGGGGGTCAAATGGTTTTCGTGTACTACGTATTCCCTATATATATATTTTTAAATTACTTTTACGTTATTTCTTCATGTGTTTTTATATATTTTTTGTATGTTTTGAGGGAGTTTTTTCGTGTAGATGTAATGAATTTTCTGGGGAACTTTTCTTTTTCCTCCATTCAATTTTATTTCAGACCATGAGACGAGGAAATGCTTCTTTAGAAATTATTTCGTTCTTGTTCGCAGTAATTACTGGACATAGACTTCATGTTAATTCTGAGTCTTTCACCCCTGCAATAATATTTTCTCGTAATTTTTTCGTATGTTCAAGAACTCTACAGATCTTTCCCAGTTAAAATTCTGCTCAAACAATATTTTCGGTCTTTATTTCCTTATAGCTTCCCAATTTCCGATATTTTTCTTCCTCTATCTTTGAAATTTCATTAAACTTCTCAATAGGTCAGGATTCTTTTTTTCTTGGACAAACTTATGAGGCCTTTTATTCAGACTATCTTTTTTTTCCATTTCATTTCAGCAAACGATTATTTTAGATGCAACAAATCGTCAGATTTTGGTTTCCTTATATAGCATATTTTCCAACTAGCTTAAAAATATTCCTCAAAGCTTGCATGTATGTCAAATATACATTTTTTTATTCTTTCGTAGTTAGCCATACTTTTCGTGGACTGCCTCGACAGGAAAGCATTCAATGTCAAGACATACAATCTAAAACCTTTTTCTTTCGATAAAATTTGTATTCTTTGGGCTGAATATTTTTTCTGTCTCGTCCGAAAAAACATTCATTCTAGAGGCAAAGCGACTAATTCCGTTCTTCCCATAAACATTATTATTTTATTTATTTGATATTCAGAGTTGTATACATTTACTATCCAAAAAAGAGATATATTTAATGTAAAGGTATATTCTTCCAAGCTGGGGAAATATATGTATATCTTAGTTCATTTCCAGTTAAAGGAAATGCATCTTTATATTTCAATATGAAAAAAGAAGCCCTATAAGTGAAAGCTCAACCTAAAGACGGATAGATTGTTCACACTCTCTCTACTCTATGACATTTCTTTACTGAATATACCATGGCCTTTTTTTTCATGAACTGCTTTAAAATCTTCGTTCTCACTTTACTATTGTCAGATTCCATGTCCCTCCAGTTCTTTACTGAGAAACAGAAGCATTTATTCAATTTTAATTTATTAAGAGAGTAGAACTCTTTTAGGCTTTCGAAGTACTTTCAAGTCTTTCATTACGAAAATTTTCATTGTCATGAAAGAAGCCATAATCGAGATGATTTACTATCGTTTCAATGAAAGTGTTTACGCATTCATTGCTATGATGTCCGATTTCATTTTCTTATACTTCGAACAGAAATGAGTTTGAATCATTCGTCGAGAAAACATTTCTTTCATATATATATATATATATATTTTTTTTTTGCCTCCGAATCAAACGAACTCAAAAAATAAGAGACGCACTTTAATATTTTTTTTTTCCTCTTATGAGAGGAATACGGGAATATGATACCAAAATTAAAGAATAAAGAATATCGACTTTCCTCTCAACACCGTACATCTACGTTTTTTTTTATTTTTTTTATTTTCAATAAGCTATTTCTATATTTTTACAACTGAATAGAATTATTTATTGAAAAATTCTAAGTAAGACGAAAAATGGTTTTGTTGATTTCCTAAGAGGATGATTTTGGAAATTTTCGTTTTCTGGTAATTGTAAAAATCTCATAGAATAACATGGGAAAACTAGCATGCATAAAAGACTGTTTTGGATCGAGTAAATTGAAAGAATTTTACAAAGTTCATTTCAGAAAAGTACATTCCTTCCTAGTGTCAAAAACGAATCACTTCGTTTTTTCTAAGATACACTTTGGAATCTTATAAAAGTGCATAGGGTCAAAAACGATTTTGATGATTTTACTAAGATGACAGATTTCGGATTTCTTGTGATAGAAAATACAGTGAATTTCCCATTGAATAACATGGGAAACTGCGAAATTTAAGAAGCACGTTTTCGTTCAAGTAAAATATTTTAAAAGTCTTTTTTCGAATCAGTTGAAAACAGACAGGGTGTGTTTCTGAACAGTTCATTATTTCCTAAAATCAAAACGAATCACTTCGTTTATTTATTTTTCCTAATGTGCGTTTCTGAAAGAAGTAAAAATAGTTTAGGTAGAAAATTGGAAATATATTTTTATGAATCCTAGACTGTTTATTTACGTATAGCTAGAGGGGTCTTCAGTGAGAGCACTTATTCTCTTTTCAAACTAAGAGAATGAAGTGTAGTCAGTTTGAAAAAAAATTCAAACTCCCCTAAATTTAGCCTTTTGTCCTGGTTTCGACTCAATACTGTAAAGCATTGCTCTCAGACCAGTTGAATTCCTGGCCCTTAATGAAATACATTAAGCCTTTCCCTTAAAAATAAGCAATCTCTTCTTCAATACCAGATCCCCAATAAATTTCTTTAAGAGTTATTCATTCACACTTTTACTTTTAAAAACTTGAAATTCATTATTATTTAACTCATTACAAAAAATGAAACTCATTCATACAGAAAAAATATAAATGAATAAAAATAAATAAAGCAGTCCTAAAAAAGGACTGTTTTTCTGGGTCCCCTTCATACAGCTGCTCCATGGTCGGTATAAGGAATTTTCTTTTACCTGCTAATATCTCAGCACATTGACTTCACAGTCTCTAGCAAGTTCTTTACAATTATGCTTTCCAAGAACGCTTTGGACGGGACATGGTCTCCAGTGACTGCAACAAAAGATTCTGCTAGAATCTTGGGGTTAAGCAATGCAACGGCATCATCGAAATACTTTTGCCACTTGGATTCGGGGGTGGCATATGCACAGCTGTGGGCCGTGATGTTTGCGAATATGCGATTTGGGGGTTGGTGGCACTCCATACAATAATATAAGTTATTGACATGTTCCTGAAGGCGATCCCTTACCATGTCAGCAAGCATGATGAAAAACTCTTCATCTGAGATGGAAGCAACAGGGGAAGAAGTCCTTGGATGGTGCAAAACAGCCTTTCTAAAGACAGGTCCAAATAGTAGTTGAGTAATGCTGTCCCATATTTTTCCACATTGATCAATAAGAGTTCCAAATTGTTGACAAGTCAGCTTTATCGGAACAGGATTCAATCGACGAAAACCATGAATTCTGGGGGAAAGCACTTCTAACGTGTAACTGCCAGAAGCATCTAAGAGGGAAGGACAGCAGGAAACAATAAGTTCACGATTAATCAAGATGTCACAATTCATGCCTTGAATCCAGTGTGATTTTCCCATGAATTTTCGGAACGTTGAAGCTGACATTGTTATTCCATTCTTAGAAGGGTAGAAAGATTCTCCATCTTTCCTGTATCTTCTTACATGAACTCGGACCGTGTTGTTAAAATCGCATACTTTCACGAATGCGTTACCCCCTAAATGAAAATGATGAGGTGCAAGATTTTTCATAGAAATTCTTGGGAGGATAACTTCTCCACACGATTTGGGCTTTAAAGGAACGGACTCACATACCTTCTTAGCGAGAGTAGCAGAAATTTCAGCACTTTGCTTCATCGTGGAAATGGAATCAGTAGCACTCAAAGCAACAGACAAAAATGAAGTGACTCGTTTGAAGACTAAAGACAAACTGAAGGAACAGCTCTTATTCTAAGTCAAAACTGAGAAGAGGTTGGAGTTCGTCACTTGTTTACTGCTTGAGAGGGAAAGAGCAGAGTCATGGGGTTTAAGAACACTCGGTTATCTTCTTTCTAAAGGTCAAATTCAATCTAATGTTTGGAGCATTCTTTTGTCGAGGCAGACCATGACTCCAATACGAATTAGTTGGTGGCAGGATCTGTAGTAAAGTTCCAGATCTCAAAGATAAGGAAACTGGTTTAAACCCGTTTCGCTTGAAAACAAGTCTCTTTCCTGTCAGAGAGATACTGATGTAATACAAGACAAAGGATCTAATTCAGCTTCGTCATCACGGTGATAACCGATTTGGTTATCACCATTTCTTATAAAAGTGCATGGGGATCAAAAAACGATTTTGATGATTTTACTAAGATGACAGATTTCGGATTTCTTATGATAGAAAATACAGTGAATTTCCCATTGAATAACATGGGAAACTACGAAATTTAAGAAGCACGTTTTCGTTCAAGTAAAATATTTTAAAAGGTAATCAGTTGAAAACAGACAGGGTGTGTTTCTGAACAGTTCATTATTTCCTAAAATCAAAACGAATCACTTCGTTTTTTCCTAATGTGCGTTTCTGAAAGAAGTAAAAATAGTTTAGGTAGAAAATTGGAAATATATTTTTATGAATCCTAGACTGTTTATTTACGTATAGCTAGAGGGGTCTTCAGTGAGAGCACTTATTCTCTTTTCAAACTAAGAGAATGAAGTGTAGTCAGTTTGAAAAAAAATTCAAACTCCCCTAAATTTAGTCTTTTGTCCTGGTTTCGACTCAATACTGTAAAGCATTGCTCTCAGACCAGTTGAATTCCTGGCCCTTAATGAAATACATTAAGCCTTTCCCTTAAAAATAAGCAATCTCTTCTTCAATACCAGATCCCCAATAAATTTCTTTAAGAGTTATTCATTCACACTTTTACTTTTAAAAACTTGAAATTCATTATTATTTAACTCCTTATAAAAATGAAACACATTCACCCTTTTACTTTAAAAAACTTGAAATAACTTCATACAAAAATGAAACCCATTCACTTTTTTACTTTTAAAATTATAGAAAAATAGATGATAGAGAACATAGGTTCACTTTCTCATTCACACTCATGCATAAATAGTGCTGTTTGAGCTGCATGGAGGTGTCAAGATGGGTGGGAAAAACCTCCATCTATCATTCAATTGGACTAAAACTGTTAAAGGATGTGAGCTATTCTCACTAGCTCCTCCATGCAGCTCAAACAGCACTATTTATGCATGAGTGTGAATGAGAAAGTGAACCTATGTTCTCTATCATCTATTTTTCTATAATTTTAAAAGTAAAAAAGTGAATGGGTTTCATTTTTGTATGAAGTTATTTCAAGTTTTTTAAAGTAAAAGGGTGAATGTGTTTCATTTTTATAAGGAGTTAAATAATAATGAATTTCAAGTTTTTAAAAGTAAAAGTGTGAATGAATAACTCTTAAAGAAATTTATTGGGGATCTGGTATTGAAGAAGAGATTGCTTATTTTTAAGGGAAAGGCTTAATGTATTTCATTAAGGGCCAGGAATTCAACTGGTCTGAGAGCAATGCTTTACAGTATTGAGTCGAAACCAGGACAAAAGACTAAATTTAGGGGAGTTTGAATTTTTTTTCAAACTGACTACACTTCATTCTCTTAGTTTGAAAAGAGAATAAGTGCTCTCACTGAAGACCCCTCTAGCTATACGTAAATAAACAGTCTAGGATTCATAAAAATATATTTCCAATTTTCTACCTAAACTATTTTTACTTCTTTCAGAAACGCACATTAGGAAAAAACGAAGTGATTCGTTTTGATTTTAGGAAATAATGAACTGTTCAGAAACACACCCTGTCTGTTTTCAACTGATTACCTTTTAAAATATTTTACTTGAACGAAAACGTGCTTCTTAAATTTCGTAGTTTCCCATGTTATTCAATGGGAAATTCACTGTATTTTCTATCATAAGAAATCCGAAATCTGTCATCTTAGTAAAATCATCAAAATCGTTTTTTGATCCCCATGCACTTTTATAAGAAATGGTGATAACCAAATCGGTTATCACCGTGATGACGAAGCTGAATTAGATCCTTTGTCTTGTATTACATCAGTATCTCTCTGACAGGAAAGAGACTTGTTTTCAAGCGAAACGGGTTTAAACCAGTTTCCTTATCTTTGAGATCTGGAACTTTACTACAGATCCTGCCACCAACTAATTCGTATTGGAGTCATGGTCTGCCTCGACAAAAGAATGCTCCAAACATTAGATTGAATTTGACCTTTAGAAAGAAGATAACCGAGTGTTCTTAAACCCCATGACTCTGCTCTTTCCCTCTCAAGCAGTAAACAAGTGACGAACTCCAACCTCTTCTCAGTTTTGACTTAGAATAAGAGCTGTTCCTTCAGTTTGTCTTTAGTCTTCAAACGAGTCACTTCATTTTTGTCTGTTGCTTTGAGTGCTACTGATTCCATTTCCACGATGAAGCAAAGTGCTGAAATTTCTGCTACTCTCGCTAAGAAGGTATGTGAGTCCGTTCCTTTAAAGCCCAAATCGTGTGGAGAAGTTATCCTCCCAAGAATTTCTATGAAAAATCTTGCACCTCATCATTTTCATTTAGGGGTAACGCATTCGTGAAAGTATGCGATTTTAACAACACGGTCCGAGTTCATGTAAGAAGATACAGGAAAGATGGAGAATCTTTCTACCCTTCTAAGAATGGAATAACAATGTCAGCTTCAACGTTCCGAAAATTCATGGGAAAATCACACTGGATTCAAGGCATGAATTGTGACATCTTGATTAATCGTGAACTTATTGTTTCCTGCTGTCCTTCCCTCTTAGATGCTTCTGGCAGTTACACGTTAGAAGTGCTTTCCCCAGAATTCATGGTTTTCGTCGATTGAATCCTGTTCCGATAAAGCTGACTTGTCAACAATTTGGAACTCTTATTGATCAATGTGGAAAAATATGGGACAGCATTACTCAACTACTATTTGGACCTGTCTTTAGAAAGGCTGTTTTGCACCATCCAAGGACTTCTTCCCCTGTTGCTTCCATCTCAGATGAAGAGTTTTTCATCATGCTTGCTGACATGGTAAGGGATCGCCTTCAGGAACATGTCAATAACTTATATTATTGTATGGAGTGCCACCAACCCCCAAATCGCATATTCGCAAACATCACGGCCCACAGCTGTGCATATGCCACCCCCGAATCCAAGTGGCAAAAGTATTTCGATGATGCCGTTGCATTGCTTAACCCCAAGATTCTAGCAGAATCTTTTGTTGCAGTCACTGGAGACCATGTCCCGTCCAAAGCGTTCTTGGAAAGCATAATTGTAAAGAACTTGCTAGAGACTGTGAAGTCAATGTGCTGAGATATTAGCAGGTAAAAGAAAAATTCCTTATACCGACCATGGAGCAGCTGTATGAAGGGGACCCAGAAAAACAGTCCTTTTTTAGGACTGCTTTATTTATTTTTATTCATTTATATTTTTTCTGTATGAATGAGTTTCATTTTTTGTAATGAGTTAAATAATAATGAATTTCAAGTTTTTAAAAGTAAAAGTGTGAATGAATAACTCTTAAAGAAATTTATTGGGGATCTGGTATTGAAGAAGAGATTGCTTATTTTTAAGGGAAAGGCTTAATGTATTTCATTAAGGGCCAGGAATTCAACTGGTCTGAGAGCAATGCTTTACAGTATTGAGTCGAAACCAGGACAAAAGGCTAAATTTAGGGGAGTTTGAATTTTTTTCAAACTGACTACACTTCATTCTCTTAGTTTGAAAAGAGAATAAGTGCTCTCACTGAAGACCCCTCTAGCTATACGTAAATAAACAGTCTAGGATTCATAAAAATATATTTCCAATTTTCTACCTAAACTATTTTTACTTCTTTCAGAAACGCACATTAGGAAAAAAAAATAAATAAACGAAGTGATTCGTTTTGATTTTAGGAAATAATGAACTGTTCAGAAACACACCCTGTCTGTTTTCAACTGATTCGAAAAAAGACTTTTAAAATATTTTACTTGAACGAAAACGTGCTTCTTAAATTTCGCAGTTTCCCATGTTATTCAATGGGAAATTCACTGTATTTTCTATCACAAGAAATCCGAAATCTGTCATCTTAGTAAAATCATCAAAATCGTTTTTGACCCTATGCACTTTTATAAGATTCCAAAGTGTATCTTAGAAAAACGAAGTGATTCGTTTTTGACACTAGGAAGGAATGTACTTTTCTGAAATGAACTTTGTAAAATTCTTTCAATTTACTCGATCCAAAACAGTCTTTTATGCATGCTAGTTTTCCCATGTTATTCTATGAGATTTTTACAATTACCAGAAAACGAAAATTTCCAAAATCATCCTCTTAGGAAATCAACAAAACCATTTTTCGTCTTACTTAGAATTTTTCAATAAATAATTCTATTCAGTTGTAAAAATATAGAAATAGCTTATTGAAAATAAAAAAAATAAAAAAAAACGTAGATGTACGGTGTTGAGAGGAAAGTCGATATTCTTTATTCTTTAATTTTGGTATCATATTCCCGTATTCCTCTCATAAGAGGAAAAAAATATTAAAGTGCGTCTCTTATTTTTTGAGTTCGTTTGATTCGGAGGCAAAAAAAAAAAAATATATATATATATATATATGAAAGAAATGTTTTCTCGACGAATGATTCAAACTCATTTCTGTTCGAAGTATAAGAAAATGAAATCGGACATCATAGCAATGAATGCGTAAACACTTTCATTGAAACGATAGTAAATCATCTCGATTATGGCTTCTTTCATGACAATGAAAATTTTCGTAATGAAAGACTTGAAAGTACTTCGAAAGCCTAAAAGAGTTCTACTCTCTTAATAAATTAAAATTGAATAAATGCTTCTGTTTCTCAGTAAAGAACTGGAGGGACATGGAATCTGACAATAGTAAAGTGAGAACGAAGATTTTAAAGCAGTTCATGAAAAAAAGGCCATGGTATATTCAGTAAAGAAATGTCATAGAGTAGAGAGAGTGTGAACAATCTATCCGTCTTTAGGTTGAGCTTTCACTTATAGGGCTTCTTTTTTCATATTGAAATATAAAGATGCATTTCCTTTAACTGGAAATGAACTAAGATATACATATATTTCCCCAGCTTGGAAGAATATACCTTTACATTAAATATATCTCTTTTTTGGATAGTAAATGTATACAACTCTGAATATCAAATAAATAAAATAATAATGTTTATGGGAAGAACGGAATTAGTCGCTTTGCCTCTAGAATGAATGTTTTTTCGGACGAGACAGAAAAAATATTCAGCCCAAAGAATACAAATTTTATCGAAAGAAAAAGGTTTTAGATTGTATGTCTTGACATTGAATGCTTTCCTGTCGAGGCAGTCCACGAAAAGTATGGCTAACTACGAAAGAATAAAAAAATGTATATTTGACATACATGCAAGCTTTGAGGAATATTTTTAAGCTAGTTGGAAAATATGCTATATAAGGAAACCAAAATCTGACGATTTGTTGCATCTAAAATAATCGTTTGCTGAAATGAAATGGAAAAAAAGATAGTCTGAATAAAAGGCCTCATAAGTTTGTCCAAGAAAAAAGAATCCTGACCTATTGAGAAGTTTAATGAAATTTCAAAGATAGAGGAAGAAAAATATCGGAAATTGGGAAGCTATAAGGAAATAAAGACCGAAAATATTGTTTGAGCAGAATTTTAACTGGGAAAGATCTGTAGAGTTCTTGAACATACGAAAAAATTACGAGAAAATATTATTGCAGGGGTGAAAGACTCAGAATTAACATGAAGTCTATGTCCAGTAATTACTGCGAACAAGAACGAAATAATTTCTAAAGAAGCATTTCCTCGTCTCATGGTCTGAAATAAAATTGAATGGAGGAAAAAGAAAAGTTCCCCAGAAAATTCATTACATCTACACGAAAAAACTCCCTCAAAACATACAAAAAATATATAAAAACACATGAAGAAATAACGTAAAAGTAATTTAAAAATATATATATAGGGAATACGTAGTACACGAAAACCATTTGACCCCCTGACTATTTTTGGAAACCAAATCATCGTGAGTTAGAACCTCGCTAAGACCTTAGGAGCATTTTTATTCCCTTGGAAAGAAAATTCCCCAGCATCGTTACGTAAAAATTTCCTCCGGGGGAAAAATAGTATTGAAGAGGGGGGAAATCTTGCTTGCAAACCACAGGAATAAATGCAAAAACTCCCAACGGACCCCACTCAGTCGTTGCCATCCCTCAAAATCAAAGATCCAGAAGAAACAAGAAGGACAATTATCTAAAGTCAATACCGCAGCACGTTAGGCCGTAAATAGCATCCTTTTAGTCATAGACTACTTTAAACTTTGTAATCTTTCTAACTATTCACAACAACGAACAAAGGGAAAATGTGACTAATCTTATGTCAATATGCTGACAAGCAAAAGGAAATCCTTCAGCATCTGACTGAGATTAGGTTAATGAGGGAACACGCGGGACTAATATTCAGCTCAAAGAATACAAATTTTATCGAAAGAAAAAAGGTTTTAGATTGTATGTCTTGACATTGAATGCTTTCCTGTCAAGGCAGTCCACGAAAAGTATGGCTAACTAGGAAAGAATAAAAAATGTATATTTGACATACATGCAAGCTTTGAGGAATGTTTTTAAGCAAGTTGGAAAATATGCTATATAAGGAAACCAAAATCTGACGATTTGTTGCATCTAAAATAATCGTTTGCTGAAATGAAATGAAAAAAAAAAGATAGTGTGAATAAAAGGACTCATAAGTTTGTCCAAGAAAAAAAGAATCCTGACCTATTGAGAAGTTTAATGAAATTTCAAAGATAGAGGAAGAAAATATCGGAAATTGGGAAGCTATAAGGAAATAAAGACCGAAAATATTGTTTGAGCAGAATTTTAACTGGGAAAGATCTGTAGAGTTCTTGAACATACGAAAAAATTACGAGAAAATATTATTGCAGGGGTTAAAGACTCAGAATTAACATGAAGTCTATGTCCAGTAATTACTGCGAACAAGAACGAAATAATTTCTAAAGAAGCATTTCCTCGTCTCATGGTCTGAAATAAAATTGAATGGAGGAAAAAGAAAAGTTCCTCAGAAAATTCATTACATCTACACGAAAAAACTCCTCAAAACATACAAAAAATATATAAAAACACATGAAGAAATAACGTAAAAGTAATTTAAAAATATATATATAGGGAATACGTAGTACACGAAAACCATTTGACCCCCTGACTATTTTTGGAAACCAAATCATCGTGAGTTAGAACCTCGCTAAGACCTTAGGAGCATTTTTATTCCCTTGGAAAGAAAATTCCCAGCATCGTTACGCAAACATTTCCTCCGGGGGAAAAATAGTATTGAAGAGGGGGAAATCTTGCTTGCAAAACACAGGAATAAATGCAGAAATTCCCAACGGACCCCACTCAGTCGTTGCCATCCCTCAAAATCAAAGATCCATCGAAATAATAAAGTTCCAAGAAGCATCATCATATCTAACACCTACGCAGTGCCCTTTCCCCACTCGGTCGTTGCCATCCCCCAAAATCAAAGATCCATCGAAAGTTCCAAGAAGCATCGCTAGGGGTAGTACATCGAGTTGGCATCCCCCTATATCCAACACCTTTCCCACTCGGCCGTTGCCATCCCTCAAAATCAAAGATCAATCGAAAGTTCCAAGAAGCACCGCTAGGGGCAGCACATCGAGTTGACATCCCCCTATATCCAACCCCTTTCCCACTCGGGCGTTGCCATCCCTCAAAATCAAAGATCAATCGAAAGTTCCAAGAAGCACCGCTAGGGGGCAACACATCGAGTTGCCATCCCCCATATCCAACCCCTTTCCCACTCGGGCGTTGCCATCCCTCAAAATCAAAGATCAATCGAAAGTTCCAAGAAGCACCGCTAGGGGGCAACACATCGAGTTGCCATCCCCCTATATCCAACCCCTTTCCCACTCGGGCGTTGCCATCCCTCAAAATCAAACATTTATGAACAAAAATAAGATATCATAATAACATTTCTTGAGATGAGGACATGACCGTGTTATTCGAGAAAAAATAAAAGAGAAATGATTAATTAATACTTACCCTACATAATTTTCATTAGGGAAGACACATGAGGAATTCATGAAAATTAATTGAAAAATCAACAAATTACGAGGGAAAAACGTTTTACATAACAATAACCTAAGGGGATGGGGTCGAGAGAGGGGAAAATAAATAAAGAAACAACCTTCATTAAATTAAAAAAAAAAAAGGAATAAGCCTTCATTGATTTCCCCCAAAATTCGACAAAGTCCAATAAATACTACTATCTTCGGAGATAAGCACACACTTCGGTCGAGGGGGAAAATTGCAGCGGGGAATTGGAGGCTGCTACTAACCACGCCCTCCATCCACCCGGCTGCGGCTGGTTGCGGCTGGCTGCGTCCGCCCGGCCGCAGCCTAATGTTAAGTCTATGGGCTGCGGTTTAAGCTCGGATCGGTCATTTCCCTCTACTAATCATCGTGTTTTTAAGTACTGTAACAATGATATATCAATATATATGAAATTCCATTATGTCTGTTGTGCAATGAACTAAAGACTTTCTTTTGGAACAAGTACATTTTGTTTGGACGTAGAATTTAGAACCTGAACACTTCTTTCATTATTTTCATTAAGTTAACAAGAAATGTATATCAATTAGAAAAATTATGTAAGAAATATGGCCGTTGTCCACTAAATATAAATATCTTGATTTATTCTTTAAAAAAGAACGATTATTCTCTTCTTCAAAAAGGCATACCAGTTGTACTTTTGTAAAGAAAAAAATTCTGCATGAACACAAACTATGCTCTATCACACTTTTTTGTCGTATACAATGAAAAAAACAAAATTATTTAAAAGGGAAGCGTTAGACTCACTGCAAAAAAGAAACATTAAAAACTGGAAATAAAGAAATGAATCATACTGATAGAAGAACGGTACAACGTATGTCAACTGAAATACTAGACTGGATTTCAAGGGACTGGAAAAAGACCCAGAAGAAAAACACGCAAGAGGTGGGTGGATGAAATTCGAAATCATTGGGCAACTAAATACTAGACTGGATTCCAAAGGACCGGAAAAGGCACAGAAGAAAAACACGCATAAGATGGGTGAATGAAATTCGAAATCATTGGACAACTATATACTAGACTGGATTCCAAAGGACCTAAGAGGGCACAGAAGAAAAACACGCAGTAGATGGGTGGATGAAATTCGAAATCATTGGACAACTAAATACTAGACTGGATTCCAGAAGAGCGGAAAAGGCACAGAAGAAAAACACGCATAAGATGGGTGAATGAAATTCGAAATCATTGGACAACTAAATACTAGACTGGATTCCAAAAGAGCGGAAAAGGCACAGAAGAAAAACACGCAGGAAATGGGTGGATGAAATTCGAAATCATATTGGAGTGATATGGAGGAAGCTAACTCAAAGCAGCAGGTTGTAGAAACGACTTAAGGAGACCTTCATCCAGCAGTGGATTGATAATGATAATAATGCATATTACTTGAGCACTTGAAATAAAACAATACCTGCCCTCCTCCTACCTTCCCCCTCCTCGCCCAGATGTAGAATATTCAATAATGAATACCGAAACTTCACACAATACAAGGAATGATCATCAACGTTATCATTTTATCATTGTTCAGTTGAGATCGTAGCTTAGATAAATAAGCAAAATTACGAATACATTTTTGGACAATCCGTTAGAAGTTCTGACGATTAACAACAAGGAACTGTACACCAATTAAATTTAAAATAGTACAATATAACTATACTAGTAATCCGAATTTCTTGGAGTAGAATATAAATCAAAGTTTGCAAGCTTTCGCACATCAACCAGATGGCTTTTTCAAAGAAGGTAGACAGCTAACTGACTGTGACTCATTGTTCCTTTGAGTTGTGACGTACAACAAAGGTAAAGCACGTGTCAAGACGACAAATTTGCATCGGTAAATTCCGTCCGTGCAGCTTAGTTGGGAGATAAACTTACTCCGTAGTGAGGAGGCGTGGGTTCGATATCGTCACGGACAAATTTGTGTTTTTAAGTGAATAATCACCTTTGCATCTTTTCATTTATTTTATATGCTGACGATACCGACAACACCTAATGATTATTCGGTAAACCAAGCGGTACAGCTAAGAACTCCTTTTTATATGTATATGCCTGACCATCATTGTAAGCTCTTACTTACGAAAATTCCGACCATCCCGGTGGCGTAGTGGTCTAAGGGCTGGATTCTGATCATTCGTTCTAGATGGGTCCGAATTCGAATCCCGGTGAGCATGGATGCTGTGTTTGTCTTATTGCACTGGCTCTCTCCCTTCCCTGGAACCAGTGGCCTTATGGACGACTGCTAATATCCCAGTGAGTTACTAATGTTGAGGGTTAACACCCCCCCCCCCCTTCTCTCTCTCTCCAATCGCTGCGCTGTCATCTCTCCCAACTTGTTGCCAAAACACATAACTGCTCACAGGGTGCCACTGTTAAAAAAATCTACTTAAAAATGAGAACCTGAACCTACTCGGGTTTTTTTAAAGTACAATCGTATCGTAAACACGTACATGACATGCTCAAATATAAGTAACCATACGTACTAACAAATAACTGCATCAATAAATATAAATATAATCTCGTATTACTTCATTTTAGATATTATAGATTGCAAGAGAAATTGTTTAATAAATACACAAGTGACACACATAAATAATTAGTTCAACAAAGTCACTGATCACAAGTAATTTAATTATGCATAAAATATCTTCGTGTACGATTTTACATTAACTATATTTGTGTCAATCTCATAAATAATATATATATTGTCGCTTCATCACTATTTGATATTGTGCGGTCCATTTGCCCAGCATGTGGCAACGAGTATATCTATTATCCCAGATGTGCCATCGAATAATATACTTCCAGTTGATTCTATGAATAAATGAGGGCCGCAGGTGGCCTAGTGGGCAACGTTCGTGACTGCCACGGAAAGGACCTCAGGTTCGATCCCAGACAGGCACGAACGCTCGATCCACTAAATATCCGCCGTGCGTCGGATGGGCACGTTAAGCCGTCGGACCCCGGGCACTGGCCCCCCTGTAATAAATAAGGGCGTCTTCCTCTCCCTTTTTACTTTGCTTCCGTGTCACTTTTCTATCGGGAATTCTAGCCCAAATCTCCTAACTTCTTATTTCTAAGGGTTGTTCAAGACCTGGGGTCAAACACTCCCTTCCTAAAATCCTCTACATATGATCACCATCATTATTAATAAATGAGTTTGTATGGAGTACACGTATTCCAAATTTGAAATCGAGCAGCGGATGGCTTAGTGGTTAGAGATTCAGACTATTGATGGAGGGACCCTCAAGTTCAGACCTAGCCCGGTAGTGTGAATTTCTAACAATCGCTGAATATCCACCGTGCATCGGACGAGTACGTTAAGTGGCGGCCCCTGGTTAAAGTTCCTAAACCCCCTAATTTCTCTTTGCCTTCTATGCGCGAAATCGTACGTTTGCACGGTGGCGCATCTAGTCTGCTCTCTCTCACTTATAAACTATCCGGCTAGATTCCCTCTAACTCCCTTCAGTTTCTGTGCCCTGCCCGAAAGGGCACAGAAACTGAATGAAATTAGAGCACATATATTTGAAATATATGTATTCAAAAATGAGTACATACATTTCAAGTTAGAAATACCAGATATATTCACAATTGATTTCCTGTATGTATTCAAAAATGAGATCAAAAGTACTCGGGATATTATAAGCGCAAAATGTACTCAAAAACGAGTACATTTTGCTTATTTCTAAGTACCAATTTTTAAAAGTGTGTTTATGTCACAATTTCCAGCTACTTTACTAAGGAATGCGTCACCCCAAAAGTTCGCTTTACTTACCTTGTTGCCACCCTGTGATTCAGGGGTTTTTCTTTTTAAGGTCATATTCGCATTGATAAAATTAAGGAAACCATTTTGCATGATTTTATTTTGTACTTCAGTTCTAGGAAATCAACGTATTTTTTTTTTTTTTTTTTTTTTTTTTGCATTTCATTTACCTTCTAAATTTCCTGTTAATGCGTGTTCTTGAAATGATATTGCCGGCACCTAATTTTTTTCTACGCGAGCTTAGATATTTCACTGCAGCTACTTCTCTGACCTTTTCAACTGGCGCTCCAATATAATGTTGCAACGAAAAGAAAGCTATTCTTGAAAGAAAATTGCCTTAATTATTTGGGACAAAGTTCTAATGTTATTCCCAGTTGGAACTCGGAGTATTTATACAGTCTTTTGGGGCTTTCTGCAGAGTGGTGAATTATTCGGAAATAAATGTTTATTTTTCGGTGGTGATTTTCACTAAATTTCCTGATAGTGGAAAAAGCTGACAAAAAGTAAATAATACAGTCAGCCGTGTTACCTGTTAGCCCTATTAGAGTGACGTGAACAAACTCACTCTGGCATACAGTATAAAACAGATACTATGCAAATGAGCGGAAGATTACTCGATGTGGATAACAGAATCGTCAGCAAATTAGAAATACTCAACTAGATGCTGCGCACAGATGAGTTAGCCTCCGCCGTGATTTGTGATGGCTTGACGGAAGATTCTTTACAACGATGCGTTCTCTTAACGCCTAGAAAAGGTGAAGAGAATGGTAAAGTCCTTTGTGGAGCCGAATGCCTGCTGAAGAGGTTATTTTGGACCTGTTGTTTCCCATTCGATTCAACAAGGAATCTGTAGAATTTGACTGTTTAGAAACTGGGGAAAGGCTGCTGTTTGCTAAGTTGCCATAAAAATGTGACAGCGTATGTTAATGATTGAACAGGTTTGTATAGAAAGATAGAGATTTATGTATAGAAAGATAGAGTTTGTATAAAAAGATATAGATTTATGTATAGAAAGATAGAGTTTGTATAGAAAGATAGAGATTTATGTATAGAAAGATAGAGTTTGTATAGAAAGATAGAGTTTGTATAGAAAGATAGAGCATAGAAAGATATATGTATAGAAAGATGGAGATTTATGTATAGAAAGATAGAGATTTATATATAGAAAGATAGAATACTTAGTTACTTAGACAACACTTAGACTTTTAAAATTCATAATCTTCTCAATCGCTTCTGCTCATCAGGAACATTAAAGTCTTAAACAAAGTATAATGAATTAGCTTTGTTTATCTTTTTGCTAAGCTAATTATTATGAATGAATAATGCTCTAAGCTTCAAAATGATGAATTCCCAAAAGGGTGTTGTTACTCGTTAATTATGAACTTAAACAAAGTCTCAACGCTGGTTATTTATATTAAGTAATCAAAGTCATAAACCTAACAGCCAGACAGAGGTCTGACAAAACTAAGAATTGAAAAAGACTGAACTTACAGAACAACTTGTTTATTATGATGACTCCTGGTCAACTAAGGCACTCATATATCACTACTACATAACAACACACTGCAACGCAACGCAACACACCACCAACCACCCTCAACTCCAACACAACTACAACGCAACACACAACTACAACGCAACAACACACAACTCTACACTTCTCGATGAACGCGCCTATATACGAGCTACCACCACGTCATGACTTACACTCATTGCCAGATCTCATTCAGCGGGTGAAATAATATTCCGTTCAGTAGGAAGATAATTTACATAGTAAAATAAAATAACCAGAGATAGTAAAATCAAAAGGAAAGTGAATATAGAGTATACGTTACATCATCTCCCCCTTAATTTTTCTTCTTTTTTTTTTTTCTTTTTTTTTTTTTTTTTTTTGGTGTCCGAAAAACCTATCAATTTTGGAGTGTAAGTCTTACATTTCGATGATTGACGTTTCTCGATCTTTTTTTGATTTGTTGTTTGGTGGTAGCCGTATTTACATTATCAACTTGGCATAACAATTTACGAATCTGTATTCGATTGTGAAATTTGTAGTGTAGAACAAACCAAACCTGCATCGGCATACTTTCCTTTTATTCTGCCTAGCAGGAATCACTTTTTTAATTTCAAATTACGTGCGCCTCATTGGTTGAAATACATAACAACTGTATCAGCAGCGAAGATTGCCTGAAGCTGCCTAACAGTAACAGTTTTATTATTTTCATTTCAAATTACGTTTGCCTCAGTCGTTGAAATACAGAACAACTGTATCAGCAGCGAAGATTGCCTGAAGCTGCCTAACAGTAACAATTTTATTATTTTCATTTCAAATTACGTTTGCCTCAGTCGTTGAAATACAGAACAACTGTATCAGCAGCAAAATTTACCTGGAGCTGCCTAACAGTAACAATTTTATTATTTTCATTTCAAATTACGTTTGCCTCATGCGTTGAAATACAGAACAACTGTATCAGCAGCGAAATTTACCTGGAGCTGCCTAACAGTAACAATTTTATTATTTTCATTTCAAATTACGTTTGCCTCATGCGTTGAAATACAGAACAACTGTATCAGCAGCGAAATTTACCTGGAGCTGCCTAACAGTAACAATTTTATTATTTTACCCCTAAGCACATAGATATATACAAAAAAAGTGGATTAGTAGATGGACATAGAAGAAATATAAAAAAAACACACATATATACACAAAAAGAATGCATAGGCCCACACGAAAAAAAGAAATTCTGACACGCCAACTGGTCGAGCAGGAAAAACAATAAACTGAGAAAAGAACCTGTCCACGAGAACTTACTTATCTCGAGGACGCATAAAAAATTCTAGTGCGAAAACGTTTTCCAGGCCTAATGGGACTGGGGAAATCAGGTGGCTTGGATCTCTTCCGGGACGGTAATGGAACATCGATCTGTTGTCGGTCAGGAATCTGGCGGTCTGGAAATCCCTGCGGCTGAGAAGAACGGTCAGGAACGTCAGAAGTCTGGCGGTCCGGAAATCCCTGCTGCGGCTGATAGGAACGGTCAGGAGTCTGGCGGTCTGGAAATCCCTGCGGCTGAGAAGAACGGTCAGGAACGTCAGAAGTCTGGCGGTCCGGAAATCCCTGCTGCGGCTGATAGGAACGGGCTCCCCCAGGCTGTGGATATGAAGTCCCTTGATGCTGGGGCCCGTTGTGTCCTTCCAGTATCTTTTTGGAGGGACGTGTCTCCGGCCACATCGCTTGTTTTCGTTTACGCCCACGGGGCATGATAGTAGTAGCAGGCATCGGCCCTGTTTGCCCTGAACGGAGGTTCCAGGGGCGAAACCCGGGCGGATGCAAAGATTTCTGCCTTCGTCGCTGTTGCGGCGAAGCAGATTGGGGAGACAAGTGACGTTTGCGCCCAGCTTTTGGTGGTGCTGGACGGTGTGGAATATTAAATGTTGGATTCATAACTGACAAATCCGAAATGTCCGACGCCTCTGAGTCGCTGCTGTAACTCAGCGGTCGTGCAGGGCGATGTTTGGATTTGCCTATAGGAATACTTTCCGATGAGGTATTCAAAGAATAAGTATCCCGCGTTGGTGCAGAGGTAGCCGGAAACGGCGCAGCAATAGTCTTGGCAATGGTTGGAGGGAAAGGAACGATACTAGTATTCGACGAACGCGAATCGAGCCTTGGTCTCACGGGAGAATCAGGTTGCGGTTGTAGAAACTCGTCTGGAGGGGGAGAGTGAAGGAAAAATCACTGGTGATTCGTCAAAAATGTTCGGTGGGTCGTCCACAATTTCTGGCGGTTGAACATGAGATATAGATTCTTGAGTCTGTGGAACAGAAGGTTGAGTAGGATTGATAATGAAATCGATATCCCGTTTGTGATACTTGCGACATTGATCAACATGTACATATTGAAAATTGTTGTTCGGTTTCTCCAGAACAATATTATTTTCAAAGACATTTGCCACCCGATATGGACCTTCGTAGCTGGGTGCAAATTTCTTCACTAAAGTATGCGAAACAGAAGACTGGAAGTGCGTTTCCACGAGAGTGAGATCTCCAATGACAAGATCTGGTTCCCTACGCCTAGAATTATAATATCGTGCTTGAGCCGCTTGTGCTCCTAGCATTGCAACACGAGCTTTTTCTGCCATAATGTGTACTGATTGCGGAGTTGGTCGCTGATTTAATTCGTCGATAATCCCCGTTAAATTTTCAAAAGGGGTTTTAATTTTGCGACCCAGAAAAAGTTCTGCAGGAGTAATTTTAGTAGACTCGTGGACAGACGAGCGGAGGGCGAACGCAAAAAGTTGTAAATGGTCATCCCATCTTTCATGGTGGTCCATTACGAAAGTCGCAATCATTTTCACTAGCGTTCGGTTAACGCGTTCTGCAGGATTACTCTGGGGATGATATGGGGAAATGAATTTATGTTTAATGTGTAATCTCGCACACATTCTTTCAAAAATGTCAGAAATAAATTGAGGACCATTATCCGAAACTACTTTATTAGGTGCACCATATCTAGAAAATACTTCATTAACTAAGACATTACAAATAATCTCAGCCGTAGCAGCTTTAATGGGAAAAACTTCAACCCATTTAGAAAAATTATCAGTTAGTACTAAAACATAACGAGCTTTATTTTTAACAGATAATGGATAAGGTCCCAATAAATCTATGGAAATAATATCAAATACATGAGAACTTGAACTAGATTTCAAGTGACCGGCCGGTCTTACATTACGATAATTATTAATCTGACACAAGTGACATGATTGAACGTATGCGAGCACACTTTGGTACATTCCAGGCCAATAGGCAACATCCCGCAATTTACAACGGGTCTTGCGAATACCTAAATGGCCTGCAAGAGGTTTGTCATGAAATTCATTTAAAAGAGCCATTCTAAGGGTTCGCGGAATACATGGGCGAAACTCTGCCCTAGTAGTCCGAGACTTTGTATAATAAAGAAGACCCTCTATTACTTCAAAATGTCGTGACCTTCCAGCCAGAGAAGGATCACTTGGTAGGGGCGAACCCGCAAGCAAAAAATTGTAAATATCCCTAAAATCTGGATCATTTATTAATTCTGCCATTATCTGCTCTCGGGATGTGATATCAGCTATCAGAAGTAAAGGCTGACATCCAGGAGTAGTTTCGGTGGGGATCCCACTAATCGGAACGCGAGATAATGCGTCCGGTAATTGATTCTTATTACCTGGCTGATACGAAATTTTGATATTGCTCTCTTGTAACTTCAGAGCCCACTTCATAAGTCTTTGAGATAGGTGCTTAGCAGAATTCAAATACTGAAGGGCAGAATGATCCGTAATTATGTTAACTGTCAGTTCATTAAGATAACATTGAAATTTATTCAGTGCATACACAACAGCAAGACATTCACGTTCCGTAGCTGAATAATTGCGTTCAGCTTTGGCTAAAGTACGAGACGCAAAAGCTATTGGATGCCCAGCTTGTGACAAAACGCAACCAAGACCAACTCCGGATGCATCAGTATAAATATCAAATTCTTTAGAATGATCCGGGAAAGCCAACACCGGAGGCTGAGTCAATGCAGACTTCAGTGTTTCGAATGCAGCGTTAGCTTCAGGTGTCCAAATGAACTTCTTGTATTTACGCTTTAAAGCATACAATGGCTCACATATTGTAGCATAAGCGGGGACGAACTGCTGATACCATCCGGTCATTCCCAGAAAGCGGGATAGTTCTTTTGCTGTTTTAGGCCGAGGAAAGTCAGCAATAGGCCTAATTTTTTCATTATCAGTGAATAAGCCGTGGGGAGTAATTTTCAACCCCAGATATACAATCTCGTCCCTCGCTATCTGGCATTTACTAGGTTTTAGCGTCAAGCCAGCATTGTATATAAGTTGGAACACCTGTTTGAGCAGAGAAAGGTGCTCGTCAAAAGTCTCTGATGTGATAATAATATCATCCAAATAGACATGCACATGGGGACCCAGGACAGGTCTGAGAACCGTGTCCATAAGCTTTTGGAAAGTAGCAGGTGCAGAAGCTAAACCAAAAGGCATACGTAAATATTCATAGGCCCCAAAAGGAGTCACGAAGCCCGTTTTATCGACCGAGTCCGGATGTACTGCCACCTGCCAATATCCACTCGCCAAATCCAAAGTTGACATCCATTTGGTTGACGACAAGTCATTTAGAATATGTGACATAACAGGTAGGGGATAATTGATTGTTTTTGTGACTTGGTTGAGTTTGCGAAAATCTGTCACGAAACGAAATTCATTTGGTTGTTTCTTTGGAACCAAGAAGGCAGGAGCCGCCCAGGCGCTTGTTGATTCCCTGATTATGCCCTGCTTAATCATTTCCGCAATTTGACGTTGCATTTCCTGTTTTTTATGTGGAGCACAAGGGTAAGGTTTCGTCGCAATTGGTTTCGAACCATCAGTGTCAATAACATGATAAACCACCTGTGTGAAACCAGGTTGATCCGAAAATAAACCAGGGCTTTCCCGTAAAAGGAGAGAAAGCTGGTCTCGTTGCCCCTCATTCAATTGGTCACTCAACAATAAACTCGTAATATCTACAGGAACCGTCGGAATCATTTCGACAGGTTCCGGAAAGGAAATCACATGTTGTACAAAATTCAAAGTTATTTGAAACTTGTTAATAAAGTCCATACCCATGAGACATTTCACGGGTAGCTCGTCTATAAGCAGGAAAGAATGTGTAAAACGAGCTTTTCCCAGCCCTAAAGATAATGTGACAGTTCCTGCGATACTGAAGATTTCGTTATTTGCACCTCGCAAATACTGCGTTGCAGGCTGAACATGTATTGCAGAAAAAACATCATTGCAAAACTTTGTATTTAGGGCTGATATCTCAGACCCAGTGTCGAACTTTGTCTCGACAATAATGTCTTCAAGTGTCAAGAATACATCAGGCAACTGAGGAGTTTGAACAGTCACTAATACTGTTTTAGGGTCAGGATGTTTGGTATCAGGAAGCAGGACCGACCCTTCGTCTACTTCCTGTGGAAGTTTAAAGGAATTCTGGTGGTGTTAGCATGTGGTCGGAAACCTCGACCCTGCCGGGTATCGGGAAAATTTTCACGATAAGGAAAATTTCGTGCACCCTGCGTCGGGAACTCCGCGTGTCTGTTGAGATTTTCATTTTCGTTACGTCTGCCCTCAGCACGGGCAGAAAAATTATTATTGCCCTGAGCATGATAACGTTCCGAATGCTGCTGAGTGGAACGGGGTCGAGCATACTGTGCATTATGACGATACCCCGTAGCTTGCTCCGAAACTTGTTGCTGGTTCGCCACTCTTCTGTGTGGTGGAACGTATGAAGCTTGGGTGGGCACGTGTGTATGCTCGCGCTGAAAGTTTTGTCTATTATGCCGCTGAGGGTTTTCGGAATAAGCCTCGCGGGGTGCCCGAGCATGGTGAGTTGCAGCATGTTTGCCATGTCGCTCTTCATACGTGCGTATGAGGCGAAGGCATTCATGAATAGTGGTAGGGTGTCGAACCTCAAGAAAATCTTGCAAGAATGGGTCGAGCTGCTGTACGAGGGTATCCAACATGTCAACATGACTGGCATGTGGATCCCATAGATTATATAGGCGTGTAGTTTCCAACGCAAATGCAACAGGGCTATCATTGGGACCCTGCTGACGAGAAAACAGCTGTTGAGCAAGGCTAGCTCGACTGAGGCCGAAAGGAAAGACCTCCAAGAATTCTGCACGGAAATTCTCATAATGAGAATCCGGGTTCGACCCTCGCCACTGCCGATACCAGGTCTTGGCGGTATCTCTCAAGCAAGTTCCGGCAATTTGGACCTTGCAGTCTTCCGGAATATTATATAAATCAAAATGGTCTTCCAGATCTTCGAGGAACTTTAAAGACCCCTCCAAACCATTGAAATAAATTGTTCCTGCATGCGGCACGAAATGAGCAAGCATTCTGCTTCGCTGAGAGGATTGAACTCCCTCAGGTACGACCCGCGACTCAGAGTAATAAGAAGCTGGTGCATTACGAGATGGTGAAGAATGCTTGGGTATGTGTAGATTATTCATATCCAAGTCAGAGCCACAGGCTTCGTACAAATTGTCCAAACAAAACACCATTACCCTCGAGACTTGCCGGAAGGTGGAAATTTGCAGTTGTCTCAGGTAAGGAAGCCATGGGTAATAATAGTCAGGATCTCGTGTTCGAGAAAAGTTCGGGCGCCAATTATAATGAATTAGCTTTGTTTATCTTTTTGCTAAGCTAATTATTATGAATGAATAATGCTCTAAGCTTCAAAATGATGAATTCCCAAAAGGGTGTTGTTACTCGTTAATTATGAACTTAAACAAAGTCTCAACGCTGGTTATTTATATTAAGTAATCAAAGTCATAAACCTAACAGCCAGACAGAGGTCTGACAAAACTAAGAATTGAAAAAGACTGAACTTACAGAACAACTTGTTTATTATGATGACTCCTGGTCAACTAAGGCACTCATATATCACTACTACATAACAACACACTGCAACGCAACGCAACACACCACCAACCACCCTCAACTCCAACACAACTACAACGCAACACACAACTACAACGCAACAACACACAACTCTACACTTCTCGATGAACGCGCCTATATACGAGCTACCACCACGTCATGACTTACACTCATTGCCAGATCTCATTCAGCGGGTGAAATAATATTCCGTTCAGTAGGAAGATAATTTACATAGTAAAATAAAATAACCAGAGATAGTAAAATCAAAAGGAAAGTGAATATAGAGTATACGTTACAAAAGAACGAAGGACATTCGTCTGAAGTGTGATGCTATCAAAAAACTGCTGAGAGTTTTTTATTTTTTATAGACCGAAAATGAAGTGAATGAATATCAAGGAGAAATTGGAAAACCTAACATTTTTCTTCAAAATATCGAAAGAACGTTTTGTATTTTGAGCAGTACCAAAGCGTTAAGGAACAATACTAGAACCTGAAGAAGGGGGCAAGGGGAATGAATCAGAGTTGCCCGGTACTAGGTTGGGAGAACGGAATCAGGGACAGCCTGCGCGTTAGTTTCTTTGAACTCCACACAAATCAAAAAATCGCACACTGAAGTTAGGGTGGTCTTATTATGGATAAAAACAGCACTTCATTGTGCTACGATTCAGAAGATGTCGTTTTCTAGAAGGATAAAGCCTTTTTTCAGCAGATTGTTTTTAAAGCCGCATGTGTTTCTTTTTCTTCCGTTCCGAAGAATGATATTATAAGCTTGTTTTGTAAAGTATCACAACATGACAACGAAAGAGAACTTCAGATATCTTTTATAACTCCAAACCTTATTGACATTTTCAGAAAAAGGATATTCCTGACTGTCTTCAATTAATCACTCTGAAATGTATGACGAAATTAATTTCTTTACCATTTTTATGCCAGGAACGGGATTTGAAACCCCAGCTCTCGGCTCCGGAGCTCCGAGTGTTATCCACTATACTGCACTGAAATGTGCTCTCAATGCTATCGGTCTTTATCTCATGTGCGTACTGCGGGGCAGGCACGTCACAAATGTATTAAATCCGTGTGGGTAATTAAGTTTCATGTCAGAGGGGTAACTAGGTATTTCTGCTCCCGGGGCAAACCGCAAAATACTGCCCCCCCCCCCATCTGTCTTTCAAGGCATTACTAATTTAATAGTTGTATACATACATAAAGTATGCGGGAGTAACATGGAGGACACTGGCACAAGACAGACCGTCGTGGAAGAAACTTGAAGAGACCTTCGTTCAGCAGTGGATTATTAATGGTTGACAATGATGATTATACATATATAACTATCAAATTACTAAATATGTATATTATATCAGTAATAATGCCGAGCAGTGTAATACTCTTCTCGACAAAACAAAATTAACGTCATACCCCAAAGTCATCTCTACGCGCTAGGTACAATCTAGCTGCGACTGTTTGTGTAGTTTTTCCCAGCTGCTTGGGAGTTTGGACCTACTGTGGTACATCAGTTGACTGAATTCAGTTCGGCTCGCAGCCACCGAAATGATCAATAATATAAGACCATTCACTCGTACATTTTTGGTAGATAAGTAGAAGGACAACCGCCTCTCATATGGACGAACAAATGAATAAGAAAATCAAGGAACCAATAAAATTAAAAACCGTAAACCTTTCAATTCATTAGTTTAATCTAAAGATACACATTAGTACCTTCGGGCCACTTTGGTCCCATCTTCAGATGTGAGGTGAACATTTGAACAATGCTGCAATTTATAGAAACCAGGGCAGTATGGGTAAACATAGTATGTGTGCGTGCTATGTTAGCGATGTTTAAGGTGGAGCTCCCCCGTTTTGTCCAGTCTCCTCTGGGTGATTATATATAATATTTTCCATACAGGTAGTATATAGTCAGTACAACATATTTTTCCATACAGGTAGTATATAATCAGTACAACATATTTTTCAATACAGGTAGTATATAGTCGGGTGATTATATAATACACTGCTAGCCACACAAAATGCAACAACAAGAAGGAAGTATCCGATTGGCCTGAAATTCGCAGCATGCGTTGCCCGCTAGAGGACATGCAAGCGATTAGCATTGCAGGGCATATGCAAATCATGTGCGCCCGGCACTTCACTGAGAAGCACTATAAGAAGGGTGCACAGAAGGCGGGGTGCAAGTAGTGGAAGTGTGCTGTGTTGCCGGACCTGTGAGTGGGAAGCTTTCTGATGCCTCGTCGCAGAATACGGCAGTCATTCCAGCACGTTTCGGAGTTTGACAGAGTATAACGAAGTAAATTTCTCCGTCATTTCTGTCCACGCCAGGATTCGAACCCGGATCCCCTCATTCCGGAATAAGTCACTCTACCAATTGAGCTACGCGGACGTTTTATTCTGATTCCTATCTGCCTTTATGTCGTGTGCGTCTTTTCTGGCAGGTACGTCACATCTCCTGGTACGTCACATCACCCCCCCCCCCCTTTTTTTTTCGAAGTGCTGGAGAAAGGGATTCTCTTATTTTTCCTATCTCGCGGTGTGGAAATAACATCACACCATTGCGTGATTTTGAACGGTCGGGTCATCTGGATAGTTCGGGCGCCATTATAACGAAGTAAATTTCTCCGTCACTTTTATCCGCGCCAGGATTCGAACCCGGATCCCCTCATTCCGGAAAAAGTCACTCTACCAATTGAGCTACGCTGACGTTTCTTCTGATTGCTATGTGCCTTTATGTCGTGTGCGTCCTTCTGGCAGGTACGTCACATCTCCTGGTACATCATCTCCCCCTTATTTTTTTATTTTTTTCAAAGTGCTGGAGAAGGGATTCTCTGGTGTGGAAATAACATCACACCATTGCGAGATTTTGAACGGTCGGGTCATCCGGATAGTTCGGGCGCCATTATAACGAAGTAAATTTCTCCGTCATTTTCATCCGCGCCAGGATTCGAACCCGGATCCCCTCATTCCGGAATAAGACACTCTACCAATTGAGCTACGCGGACGTTTGTTCTGATTGCTATGTGCCTTTATGTCGTGTGCGTCCTTCTGGCAGGTACATCACATCTCCTGGTACATCATCTCCCCCTTATTTTTTTATTTTTTTCAAAGTGCTGGAGAAGGGATTCTCTTATTTTTCCTATCTCGCGGTGTGGAAATAACATCCCACCAATGCGAAATTTTGAACGGTCGGGTCATCCGGATAGTTCGGGCGCCATTATAACGAAGTAAATTTCTCCGTCATTTCTGTCCACGCCAGGATTCGAACCCGGATCCCCTCATTCCGGAATAAGTCACTCTACCAATTGAGCTACGCGGACGTTTTATTCTGATTCCTATCTGCCTTTATGTCGTGTGCGTCCTTTCTGGCAGGTACGTCACATCTCCTGGTACGTTACAAGAGGACGAATAGTGGCTTATCGCGACAGCGGTTTATCGTACCGAGACATCGGCGCCCGTGTGGGACGACATCCAGCCACAGTGGGGTGAGTATGGATTCGGTGGGTGCAGGAGGGACGGACGGACCAACGCGAGCGATTGCCGCAGCCGCGGCGCACCACCGAACTGTAGGACCGGCATGTTGTGCGGCGGACAACATGCCGGTCCTCTCGTTCGGTTAGCGCAGGAATTAGAGTGTGTTGCGCAACAAACTGTGTCAACACGTACCGTTCGACGTCGTCTGCAGGAGCGGGGACTTGTCGCACGGCGCCCATTGCTCCGATTACCATTGACGTTACACCACCGGCGAGTGCGGCGGCAGTGGACCGTCAAACGTCACACTTGAACTACGGAATGGCACGACGTTGTCTTCTCCTACGAATCCCGCTTCTGCCTGCAACACCACGAAGGTCGGATCCTCGTGTGGCGGCACCGCGGTGAGAGACTGTATGACGCCTGCATTATGCATCGCCATACCGGTCCGTCGCCTGGCGTTATGGTTTGGGGCGCAATTGGATATAACATCCGCACCCCTCTGGTACGCATCGCCGGTACACTCTACAGCTACCGCACCAACTCCGACGTTCTGGAGCCTGTAGTCCTCCCTTACCTGCAGGACCTTGCAGCGGCCACGTTTCAACAGGACAATGCGCGCCCGCACGTGGCACGCATCGTGCAACAATTCTTCACGGCCCACCAGGTGTCACTGCTGCCGTGGCCCACCTGTTCTCCCGATATGTCGCCAATCGAACACGTCTGGTCGCTGATCGGCAACCGAGTGTCCCGGCAAGCACCACCCGCTGCTACGCCTGATGAACTGTGGTAACGTGTGGAAGCAGCCTGGACCGACATACCCCAAGCCCACATCCAAAGCCTCTTTCGTTCAATGCCGCGGCGTGTAGCGGCCGTTATTGCCAGCCATGGGGGCCACACGAACTATTGATGTATTCGTGTTCCGCAAGTCGCACGGGCCTGTAAGCTCAATCGTTTCATCTTTGCATCTGTTGTTATGTGTCCAGTAAATCTGGCTTTTCTATCTCGTGTCCTTCTTGGTGTTGCATTTTGGGTTGCCAGCAGTGTATTTTCCATAAATGGTATATAGTCAGTACAACATTTGTTACGGGATTTACAAATAAATATACTATCAGTCAATAACAGCATTGAACGGGATCTTGGCGTTACTAGGATTCTTGCATGGTCCCAATCCGGGTAGAAAGTTCCGTCGTTGACAGTTCGCGCCAAGGCAGTATTTTGAAGCCCTGCCTTGATGTTGTATTTGTGTTCCCGGACATTGCTGGGAAGACTGCGAGCTGTAGATCCGATATAACAAGAAGAAAGCTGGCCCGTTCCGTCAAGATCAAATAGCACAGAGAAATGATCAAATAGCACCCAGAGAATCTTCAACAATGTGGACAACATCCTTTTCTTGCAACGTAAGTATAGTCCATCCAACTAAAGAAAACTAGCGGGCCCCATTGTTTGTGAAATTCACAAATTTGCTGGTGACGGAATCGTAGCCGCGTCTTCTCAATCCGGAGTGAGTCGTTCTAACCAACTAAACTATTCCGACAGAATGTATCGCTGCAGATTTGTCGTCTTGACACGTGCTTTACTTCCGTAGTACGTCACATGTTGCTGACGAAGACCGTAGTTCTTTTTAGTTCGACAGACCATATAACCATTACTTCATTCCTGAATGTGAGCAGTTAGAAATCTTTGAACATTTTAAGGAAGAAAGTCGAATTTTAAGTGCACCAAAAACTTGTGCAAAAGTTACGGTTTCAATTTCAATTAGCCTGGAAGTAGTGGTTTTTGCGCCTTCTCTTGAGCGGCGCCTGGGGCACCCCCTCCCCTGCCCGAGTTACGCCTCTGTTTCATATATTTGACAAAAGCTTCTATGTTCAATGGTGACATTATCAAAGTACCCAGCCTGCTTCTTCAAACGATGTTGTAAAATGAAATATTAAACATTGTTGCTCAAGCTAAAGTTCTGCTTCATGAGTTTTAGTGATGAGAAAGTTTTAATAAGGCATATAACGAAGTAAATTTCTCCGTCATTTTTATCCGCGCCGGGGTTCGAACCCGGGTCCCCTCATTCCGGAATAAGTTGCTCTACCAATTAAGCTACGCGGACATGTATTCTGATTCCTATCTGCCTTTATGTCATGTGCGTCCTGCTGGCAGGTACGTCACATCTCCTCTCCTGGTACGTTACATCATCTCCCCCTTATTTGTTTTTTTGTTTTTTTTCGAAGTGCTTGAGAAAGGATTCTCTTATTTTTCCTATCTCGCGGTGTGGAAATAACATCGCACCAATGCGAGATTTTGAACGGTCGGGTCATCCGGATAGTTCGGGCGCCATTATAACGAAGTAAATTTCTCCGTCATTTCTGTCCACGCCAGGATTCGAACCCGGATCCCCTCATTCCGGAATAAGTCACTCTACCAGTTGAGCTACGCGGACATTTATTCTGATTCCTATCTGCCTTTATGTCGTGTGCGTCCTGCTGGCAGGTACGTCACATCTCCTGGTACGTCACAGGCATTACAACTCCTCTGAAATAAACTCTTTTCCGTAATACATAGCACTTCGCGTCTGCGGTTTGCTTACCATTTTGTTTACAAATTTTAGCGAGTCTGCAATCTTCAAATGGAAGGAGTCGAAAGTTTCATAACACTTTCTCGTAAAGGCATTTTCAATTTGAAGGATGGTTCGTGCAAACTCGAAGATTTTCCACCTGCTCCAGCAAGTAACTTTTCCCCACCGTTCATCCGTGTAATCAAGTGTTCATTAGGGACAGGAAGAAAATGACTTCCCTAATGACACCTTTCCAGCCATTCCATCTCCAAACAATATCCTGCACTCCTGTTGATCTTCGCGTGCTCAACCTCCTCCTCCTCCTCCTCCAGGCAGCTCCGTTCCAGTGTGCTCACCATTTAATAACCCAGCTCCCATTCCTCTCATATTCTACTAAAATGATTGCACGAAAGTATCGATTTCACAGGTCGGACAATTTACCATCCGATAATGTTAATCTCATCTAGGTGCAGATGACCGGAAAAGCACTTGGCGAAAAGATGCGAAATATGATCTGTTTGCTGTGTATCTTCGTATCTTCAATCTCACCCTCTCGCCTCCTCCTCCACTCTTCTGGGCTCCCCTCTTTTCCGGCTCCCGCTTCTATCATCAACCGATGCTGTTCTTGATTAGACGATGAAGCACTGTCGCGCACGGAGGTGTGTGGGGGGGGGGAGGAATACGGGCTATCTGATGACCTTTCATGCGTAATCGTCTCTTCCTCCACGAAGAGACTATCATTGCTAATAACTGTTTTGCATATCAGCTCCGCTACTCTTCCGGATGCTGGAATGTTGGAATTCCTGCCTCTCACAGCAACTACACTCACATATATTTCACTTTCGAAGCTAGCAATTCATGGAACACTGGATGAAGATTATACGTGCATGTTTACTCCCTTGTAGAAAAGTTATGTACAGTGTTACTCTCTGAAGACTTCAACTTTGCAGAATTCCACCGATGGTGTTATACTGATGTTTTCACAAAAGTGTGTTCCCACATACTCCTAAAAATAATCACAAATAATAACGTTATTATTATTATTCCCATTATCATCACAACATTGTTTTATATTAAGAATATGCCGGGTGGTGGTGCACAGTCGCGAATGATTACTTTAAAATTCGGGGAAATTGTTTCTTCAAAAGTTCTTTAGAAGATCGCAGAAGTCTGAACGCATAATATACGTTTTTTTATTCTTTCAGGGCTCCTGAGTTTTCTTCAAAGATTTGCGCATTTTGTGAAAACACGAGGTTGTCCGCGACGGCATCGAATCTGTGTCCCCCTCACTCCGGAGTAAGTCGCTTTCTCAACTGAGCTACGCAGACAGAATGCCTCGCTGCAGATTTGTCTCGTCTTGACGCATATTTTCATCTCTGTAGTACGTCCCAATTTTCACAGCCAGTTTTATGCGAAATTTATCCATAAGAGGTTCTGTTACATCTCATGCGGTTCTCTCATCACAATTTATAAAGTAAAAATTGAAGCTTACATTAACACCCATTTCCGACCGTTTTTTAACATGACTGGCAAAAAATAGTTTCCACGTTCAGCTTATAGGACCTATTTTAACTGTCATCTCAATATTGCATGCCAAAAGTTAACATGTACCTTCACTGTAAAAAAATAAAAAACAATGTGGTGTAAATTTACGAAAAATTCTTGAAATTAGTGTGCAGCAAATGTGCCGGCAAATCTCCAACTTTTAACGGAAATTATGGTTTGAAAAGTTTCTGTTACTAACTTCAGCAGTTTGACATATTTTTCCCCATTGTCAGTAATTCCGTTTGCTTGTTTTTTTCCCCCTAGAAAAGTCAGCTTTGGGTTTTTCCGTTTTTATGCTGAAATTTCCCAAAATGTTTTGACTTTTTCAATCCTTTTACAGAGATTTGTTCCTTTCTTATAAAGAGAAAGAATCTTTTCACATTGTCCCTGGTGAAAATCGAATGTCATACAAGCATGCTTGTATGACAGCAAAATGTACGAGTATTACCGACTGACCTATAATAGCCTTTGGTCACGTTTAAGGTAGAAATGAAAATGACTAATCTTGCCATGATGAAATGTTTTTCCTTATTAATGCGGCTTATATTTGGACCTTTTACTTTATGGAGGAGTTTATTATTTTTCTAATTAGGTTTATAGTAATTTTAATTTTATGTAGAATTACTTATTATAAAGTAATTATTTTTTCATTGTGATTTTTAGAAGCAACAGAATATTATGGATCTCGAGACTTTTTTTAACTTTCAATTATGTTTACGAAAATGTGAAATGTAACGCTTCATAGCGTTATTTCACAAAACTCATAAATTAAAAATTTATTCTTGAGAGTTTTAATAGATTCTGCCTTAAGAGGTCCACAGACTGATACACAGACATCATACAATAACTTGCACAATAATTTAAGTACCCGAGTTCTTAAGGAAACACAATATACAATTGCTGGTGCACCAAATGAAGGGAGAGGGGAAGGTATATCCGTTACAACAATAACGTAAATACCGTCCGATATGCAATCCACAATATCAGATCTCGATACAGAACTTCAAAATCAGGTCCACCGATAGATGATTGAAACTTAATAGTCAATCAAACCTAAAATATGCACCCGAAAGGCTCCTACTACCGGAAAATTTCCGCCATATGGAAACGGAAAAAGTGGGAACAGAATGTTTCCGTTAATATGCAAAAGGAATTGCGGGGAAATTTCTGAAAAATCAAAATTTTCAGCTAACACCTCATTAAAACGGCAATTTTCCGTTAATACACGAACGGAATTGTAGAGGGAGTATTTCTGTCAATTCTTGCATGAAAAATCCATGAAATTCAGGATTTTCCCGACATTTCACAAAAAAATTTGAGTCATAAATATGTTTCGCTAATTCCCGAAAGGAATAATGCAAAATTGCTTGTGAATTTCAGAAATTTTTTTAGTGTTTCATTGCAAAGCGCATCAACGAAATGAGTCGTTTTCGGAATACATTACCATTACCGCCGTTTACGCCTAACATTAGCTTAAAGAGGATCCTTTATGTCAAACTTGGCTTAAAAAGGGTCCTTTATGCCAAACTTGGCTTAAAAAGAGTCCTTTATAGAGGCCTGCATGGGCCGGGTCGGGCTTTTTCCCATACACTTACAACCGTTCCGGGCCAAGTCAACCCATTCTTTTTATCGCAATGGTAGAGAAAGAAAAAAAGTTGTATTTCCTGATTTCCTGGTCTGTTCAACTGCTTTTCTGGCTTTATTTACTTCCATGACATAGCTCAGGGTGTAATCACAAAAGTAAGGAGAGGCATTGACAGTGTGTTTACCATCTGTAGGTATTAAGATGGCAAAAACCATTTCGGGGCTTGTTGACAACAGAAACATTCGACCCCGAGCGCGTGTGTGTGTTGAGTAGAAAGGGGGACGTGGGTGTCTGCAGTGATGTGGAGTCTGCGTGCGTGTGTTGGTATGAGAAAGTGGGACAGCATTGGTTGTTTCTCCTATCCCTAATCTGTATAGGGATTGAATTTTGTAGTGTTATCACTTTCTAGTTCAGAAAAAAATTAGATTTTGAACGTGCTTAGTCTTCTTTTCGTCTCTCTTTAGAGGTTATATTCTTCGATTATTGTTAAAGTTTAGTTAATAGTTTTAGGCTTATATTCAATTAAATATTTTCAATAATATTTCATTATTTAGTTATCAAAATTTAATAAAATACAATAGAAAGACAAAAAAATACCAAATGGTATACACGAGCCGGGCCGGCCTGAATGACAGCTGCAATTTACGGGCCCTGGCCGGACCGAGTGTCTAATATTTGAAACGGGCCGGGCTGGGCCTTAAACGCACGGGCTTGGGCCGGCCCGGCCTCACCATATAAGGCTAGTGCAGACCTCTAATCCTTTATGCCAAACTTGGCATAAAGAGAGTCCTTTATGCCAAATGTGGATTAAAGAAGGTCCCTTATGTCAAAGTTGGCTTAAAGAGGGTTCATTTTGCTAAATTCGGGTTAAAGAGGATCATTTATGCCAAAATCGGCTTTAAGAGGGTCCTTTATGCCAAAGTTCGCTTAAAGAGGGTCATTTATAGTTGATCTCATACTAAACAAACGAATACATGCCTATTGAGATCATCAACTGGACCGTTTGAATGTTTCTTTACAGATAATCATTCCTATCTGATTAACAGAAGAGTTCTGCTTCACCAGGATGACATACCTAACCGTGAGAAAGAAGAAGCATCTAAAAAATTCAAGGTCTTTTTTTGTAGGGGGGAGATAATGCCGAATACACTGTGTTCGTAGGACTTTCTCCCATTGAACTTTTACTTATTCTCGGTGCTGAACAGAAATATCCCTGGTAAAACTTTTCTGCAACTGGAATGCTTTCAGGAAGGCACCAGTTTGTTGTTCGATAACAAGCTGGCAGTTTTATCGAATGAGAAGTAAAAACTTGGCAGTAACGTGGAAAAATACCATCCCTTCTAGTAGAAGGATTCATTGTCAATGTTGCATGTGATTTCGTTTGCGGTTCGAAAACGACAAGCATTTATGGAATACACATTTGGCAGTGAGATGTCAGAAATACGTCTTCCCCTTTTACGTGCAGTGTTAGCATTTTATGTGAACAAATTGATAGCAAAGCTAACTAATTCAAGAGTAAATAAGGAAATGTTGTGCTCGAGGTCAGTAATAAATATTGAAAGAGATGAATTTCTCTGTTTAAATAACGTCATAATGCCGAATAGTGCTTGAACATTTGATGAAAAAGATGTATTTATTCACTGCAACATTACTAGGTGTACTTCAACTTCTAAGCATCCAGTCACCAGGATTTATTGAGAGCATATTAAAGAGTTCATTAGTTTTTTAGGCATCTTTAATTTTAGTTAAGATTGCTCTCAACTGTAACGGCTCTTAAAAACAGGCGTTGCTCTCTGTTTGAAGTGTCTCATAGTGTTGTTTAGTGCTGAGAGTCCCTTCAACGGTGTTGCAGCCTCAAAATTGACAATTTTTTTCTTATGAAAGTTAAAAGGTTTAAATTAAAATAAAAACCACTTTAAGAAAAAGCATAAAGATTAAAGCTGTAATTAAACAAAACTCATTGGTATTCGTCTCATTCACTGTTCACCGGTTCTGTTTAGCAATGTTATTTTGTCCGTAAGGAAATGTTGCAAACAAGAACGCATCGAACAAAAAACTTAATTCAAAAAAGAAAAACACATCTGATAAAAGAATATCTCTTAAGAACAGGTGGTCAGTGAAAGAGATAAAAATTAAAGGGTTTTTAACTATAGTTTTAACTTTCAAGTTTTTTACTTAAAAAACTTTTATTGCAGTTTTAACCTTGTAACTTGCATAAGAACTGTGTCAAGTCGACGGAATTTTTCCTAAATTTGGGATGTGTAGATCCAGCTCTCTTTTCTTTCGGTTAATAGCTGCGCAGAGTAGTGTGAAAATATCATCTTTCAAATACAAACCCAGTCGATCATGCGACAGTAAGACAGTCAGATCCTGCGACATTTGCGACGAACTCTTGCTGATCATTCTCTATGAATCGCAATACATTTTCAAGATCCCGAAAACTTCTGCAAGAAAAGGTCTTCAGTGTGTTGTGCAGTGGACGGTGTGTTTATGTTTTCTGGCCCTTGCGACCTTCTACACTGCAGAAAACGTCAAACTGACAAATAATTTCTTGCCAGTCAATACGAGTAGATGTTGGACGCTCATTTCACGTGTTCTACTTTTTTAAGTGAAGAAAGTTTTTCCTGTGGAATTGCTTTCTGCTACTAACACAAATGCTTACGGGTACCCACAGACCTACCATGGAATTTTTATAGGCATGAAGCACCTATACAGTGGCAGTGTTATGTCGTCGTTCATTCAAAATCAGGCCCGCACAGGGTTGAAGAAAAAAGACTTCTTACCTGCCATCCAATTATGATCGCCGACTCGTGTATATCCCGGGGTTCGAAGACGCTGTAACCAGCTGACAACAGCACCTTCGATGCCGCTGCTGGAGATTCTTCACACAGCAACTACTTATAATCCTTCTAGTAGTTTCGAAGTCGACACAATAATTCACTCAACACACAATAAGAACATGTACTTAACACACCAACATGACCACACACACTGGATATATCCGTATGTAAAACACCGGCGTTGTTTACAATTGATGTTTCATCTTGATTTCACTTCGCACTTATCTTTCTTCTCTTCACACTGAATGACAGCGGGCCCTATCAAATCGTCTCCGCAGCTGTTTGGACCCCCCCCCCCTTTTTTTTTTCTTTTGGGAGTTGTTCTTTTTCAGACAGGCGGATTAAAAACATATCATTCCATCATGTTTTTGTTTTTTAATGCAGCTCATTTGCATAGTTTCAGCGGGATACATGGACGATGTTTTAGATCGTCTAAAAGTTCAATGCGTGGGTGACTGGTTCATGTAGAGTGCACGAGTTTCGAAACGTTCCTTGAAAATGTTTTTGGAATTTTACTATACGGTCACTAGGTTTAAAACATCGGTTTTGTTACGCCGTTACCAGAGGCAAGGCTTTAAAATGGCTGCAGCAGTCCGAAAACCAAACGAAGTAGAAGGCTGCGGCCACTCCTTACTGCTGTCACTCTGACAGCGCAAATCTGGTTTAAAACGTTTGCGGTTTGCGACATCAGCTCGGAGAGGAAGAATTTGAAACAGCCCCGTGCTGTTGACTCGGACGCCTTGGTCACGGCCGGTAAAGCAATCCAACAGCCAGAACCTACAATTGTCGGCTGAACTGGGAGATTTTCTATACATACGCGAACTCGGAAAGGTCTACAGAGATGACCCGAGCTCAGACACAACAACGTGTCAGTGTCTGCAAGGAACTGTTCAAAAATACCCGTGACACTCGATTCTCCATGTGGATAGTTACTGAAGATAAGAAGTGGATCTACCTGCATAATTTAAAAACCTCCAACCTGTGACTGGGCCCAGGTGTACCGTCTTTATCTGTCCCCAAACGCGGACGTTTCTATATAAGAGGCAGGTTGTGTGTTTGGTTTGATTAAGAGAGTGTAACCACTTTGAGCTACACATACCGACCACTTAATTAGAAACTTTTATTCGGTACCGTGTTGGACATCTTTTAGCCCGAATTACGGCACGTATGTGGTTTGGCATTGACCTCTCAAGGTGTTGGAGAGCGTCTACGTTTACATTATACAAGGCGCTCACCAGACAGTCTTTTAACAGTCTCAGAGTTGACGAAAGAGGACTTTGTCCCCCGATCTGTTTTTCTAACACGTCCCATACATTCTCAATGGAGTTCAGATCCGGGCTTCTTGTTGGCCAGGGAAGATGGTAGAAGTCGCTGTCGTGCTCGTTGAACCACTGGTGTTGTCATCCATCAAAGAGCTGTCACCTGCTGGATACAAAGTCAACATTGCAGGACGGATTTGATCGGCAACAAAGCTCAGAAAATCATTGGAGGACACCTGCTCTTCCAGTAATATCATGGGACTCGTTCCGTACCAAAAGAACGTTCCACACACCGTGACAACACCTTCAGAACCTTGAATTGCGTTTACAAGGTGAGCTGGATCCATTGCTTTATGGGGCTCACGCCAAACTCTCTACCTACCGATGGTACAGGAAAAAGAGTACAGATCACATGATTTTTTCCAGTGTCCAATCGCGGTGAACCTGTGTTCTTGACGACACTATGGACGAACTTTCAGGTTTTTCGCAGAAATAAGTGGTTTCCGTATAGGCATGCGACTGCCAAAACCGATCCTCTACGATTATCTGCGCATAGTTTGCTAAGATATGGGTCAGGAACAACCTTCATTGAATGCTTCAGTCAATTGCTTCGGAAGTCCTGTTTTTTGGTACAAGCCTTCTCAGATGACGGCGTTTTCGTTCCTGACAGATAGCTGTCAAGCCACAGTTACGATTCTTAGACAAGCAGTGTCGGTTATTTTCCCACTGATTCAAGACCCGAGATGTCTCATCTTTTCAGACACCAGACGGCTCTGATGTTTTCAAAATTGTCGCTCCAGCCAGATGGGCACCCACAAGAAGCCCTTCATCGAACTCCCAAAGATGCTTCGCTTTTCTCATTCTGGTCAACACTACTGATAATTAACGGCGAGCAGTAGTCTTAAATATTTACTTAGATCACGTGGTAATGCACGTGTCCACGTATTTAGCATATACGCTGCGTATACGTGACGTTTACGTACATCAGTATAAACGTTTCTAATTCAGTGGTATGTGGGTGTAGTTTTCGAAAGCCTGGCTATCAATGCCAATCTGAGGAGCTAAATCGGATATACGACAAACTGAAGCAGCACTACCCGGCTAAAGTAAATGAACAACGAGCGCTCCTTCCTCAAGACAACACTAAGCCTCATACAATCGTTCGGCGGACCCACGCAAAGTTTCACGAATTTGACAGAATTGAGTTCCTCCACACCTAGCGTACAGCCCCGATTTCGTACCCTTCTGTTTATCACCTGTTTTGGGCAATGACTCACAGGGGCGCAGCTAAAGTGCTTATACTGGAAGGGGATGGGGTGTACAGAAGAAAATTGCCGAATTCTTCCAATTAAATTAGATCGACTTAATTTCATGTAGGGCATGGCGTCAATTTTGAAATTTAGAATATTTGATTATCATAAATTCATTTTATTAAGAATATCGACATGTTTATCTTTTTGTGAATAACAGCAAAAATCAAGTAGAGCAGCTTTGTGGGCTTTAGAAGAGAAATGCTGGGATAATTTTCCCAATTTATCTTTACCTACACTCTTCATTTTGGGTCATTGCCTTGCATCCGTTTCATTCCAAGTAGAATCTGATTTCTCCCTATCTGGACTTTCGAGGTAAAGAAAACAAACAAAGCAATAAGCAGCATCTTTAACAATGCTATATTCTAAATGAGGTTATTGTTTAAACAATGAAGGAGAAAAACGACTCTACTTGGCAGCAGGAATAGAAGGGTTTGAAGAAAAAAAAAGTTAAGTTAGGTAGACGAGGTGCAATAAAAAATAAAATATTTTCTCTCAGTATTTGTTTTAATTTTTCTCATACCAGGATCATGTTCGACTTTGCTGTAGTTGTTTAAACTATCAACTGTTCCTGCGTTTTTTGATCGATTTGATAGTGCATCTTTACAAGAAGTTAATATTTTGCAACACTGCTTATGAATAATTTCTGTAACCTCCAAAATTTCAACTAAAATTAAATCAGGGTTAAATATTTCCCTGTCTTGACATTTTGCAATTGTTTCCTTACAGTCACACATAGGATTACTCCGCTGTCTGAGCACGATTAACACAAATTAAAATTGTATCTCGAATTAAAAGCATTTAATATATACAGGTTAAAAAATGCCTTAAAAAACATGAGTGCTTTCAGACCCACTATGGGTCTATCATCTGATGTTAGTACACTGTGGAACGTAGTTCGAAGCTCATGTATACATATAAGCATTAGAGTTCAAACACTGTGACGTAAAAGCATAAAGTGTGGAGGAAACGATGTTCTGCGCATTTGTTGCAGACCAAAGTCATTATTTTGTTGGTTGATTTTATACATTAGGTGGTGAATTATTTGTCTCGTCGTTTTCAGTTTTATCCAATAGGCGTTTCCAAGCTTGTTGTGTATATAGAGGTGTGAAGTCATTGCAGCATAAATGTCCTAGGCTATGTATGATGCGGCTTTCTGTAAATAGCAAGGATGATTTTTTAAAGGGTGTGACTAAGATTGAGGCCTTGTTCCAGTTGGGGAAATATTCACCTCCATTCGATAATCGTGAGAGGGCTGTTGCCTCTGATCCAGTTTTAGCATTACATCGATGTTCCCTAAGTCATCGTAATAATTTAGAAAAATTTGAAACTGATTTATACAGTTTGCCCATTCTACAGTAGAGCTCGAAAACGGTGGCTCATTTTCAGGTTCTTTGCTGTTGATACCAGCATCTTCCACTACGTTCTTATTCATCACATTTGATTTTATGTCAGTCAGAAACTTCCATGTTGGTTTGACTGAAAATTGCAGTCTCTCTTTTTTCTGACGGTATATCCACGGATAATTTTGTTTTTAAAATGCTCAAAAACAAAATTATGCTGTTTCATGCTGTTTTTCATGCTGTTTTTCATGCTGTTTTTCCTATTTGCAGCTGCTTCGAAAGTGTTTGCAGGGGATCCAACACATTTCACTTTCACTGGTTGCTTATCGTGGCAAAGTTCTTCATGCTTTTTCTTGTAATCCGTATCGAATTGCTTTGTACATTGCAGACATTCAACTTTGTACCTGTTACGTCTTTTAATCTATTCTCGTTCCATTTTACACCTTTCCTACATAATTAACCAACTACATCAACGCATAAGTCGAAATATCTGCTATTGTATCTCATTTGTTTGCATTCATTGGTCACATGTGGAAGAGATGAAGAAAACATGATTCATTCTCCTTTGTTTGAACGCTACAGAAGGCTGGTGGCAGTTTCTACTTAGGTTCATCCAGAACGTCGCCACGGCAGAGAACTTACTCTAAAACCCGAGGTGCAAGCATATCCCGCATGGCACAAACCGAACAAATACTGTTGACTGTCAGGCTACGCAGTGATGTTGTTTATGACATGTCAATCAGAACACAATAAACCCGAGGGATACCATTAGAGCGGTCACCAGGTCAGACTTATCTTTTTATGTAGAGGTTGACAACCAGGGACTCCAGTAAACCATGTGTTTTTACTTTGTGCCCGTCCCTCTCTGAGACCCTGGCCATGTTGACATTAGAAACAAATTCTCGAAAGGAAAATGCGTGGAGTTGGTTTGGTCATAAAAATAACTTTCATCCTCCTCAGCTGTGTCTGTGGTTAAGCAGCAGAGAAATAATGGTTCATTTTTATATAAACCAGAATTTAAAATATTTTGCGCAGACATAAATAAAAAAAAATTGTGTACAAAGTTAGGCAATTTTTTTCAGAGCTGATTTACCGAATTTGAAATCAAAATACCGAATTTGGGGGGGGGTGTAACACCCCCTACACACACACACACACACACACTTTGGCTACGCCCTTGCCGATACATTTTCGTCGTGGTAGGCACTTCGCTGGCATCAAACACGAGAGCATAAAGTTTTTCGCTTCTAGACATGGTCCCGTGATGGTATTGGACCCTTTGCAGAATCATGGGAACAAGCTCTTGAACGTAATGGTGCATACTTTAAAATATAAGCATTAACTGTTACAAGGTTCTGCGTAAATACATTTTTGTATTAGAAATGCAATTTTTTCAGACACCCGAATAATGCAGTAGTTGTATTGCTACTCATGCGACAATGTTTGAAAAAGCCTGATTGTATTCGTAGTTGTGACCCAAGATGGAATATATTCCGCGCTGTTGAAATAACCTGTGTAATAAAGCCGAGAAGAAGCATTCTAACCAGGGCCGGATTAAGGGAGGGGGGGGGGGATCTAACGGGGCTATAGCCTACGGGCCCACTATTACCGCAGGGGTCCAGGAGGCATGTCGCTACACGGCAAATAATATACAGCTTATATATTTCTATAGAGAAGTGAAATAGCTTTAGTTTTGTCTCATACGATTTACACTCTATCTCAAAGAGTGGCTGGAAGACGAACAGATTTCAAGGCAGTGAATCACTGAGGGTAAAGGTTTCATGTCGCTGTGTACAGCGGAGTCTGCGAGACGGTTTCAACTTTTTCACTGCTATCCACTCACGCCACCCTGTTTGAACTTGAACCATTAATGGGTAAAATCCTCTGTGACTTCACATTGCATAACAAAAAAGATGCACCAAGAAAAGTAAACAATGCTATATTATTAAAAATTGCAAGACAAACGCTAGGAATCTTAAACTTTTAACTCATGTTCTTGTGACAACAGTGGAAAACACAATTACTTTTTTTATAAAACTCTGCATGCAATTTATTAGTTTGAAGAATTCACTACGTATCACAAGCGTACTACTACAGTTTCGTGCTTTAACGGACTTCAATAATGATTCTCTGTCATAATTTCTTTGGGGGCCCATTCAGATGTATTTGCATAGGAGCCCACTAAGGCCTTAATCCTGCCCTGATTCTAACAATGCAAAATAAATTAGCGCAACTGTTCAGGTAACCTCATTTTCGGCACAGAAGGAGTAATTTATTATATACACCCACCTTTCTTCTTCACTACACCCCTGCAACCCGTCTTCGCATGTACTGTACCATGTCTTGGAGACGTTTGAGTGTTATTGAGGTCACTGATTCCAGGAGAGCAGTCCATAAAGCGTTGAGAGTTTGTGGGGTACGTTTCAGGCTCCAATTCGTCCCAGAGATGCAAAGTGGGGTTCAAATCCAGAGAGCTGGAGAACCATTCGACGGTTGCGAACTCACTGCAAGACTCCTCCAAACATCTGTGACGTGCCTGCATCGCAGGACGCACATGAGATAAAGGCAAATAGCAGTGGAGCACATGTCCGTGTATATTTTAGTTGGGAGAGCGACTTACTCCGGAGTGAAGGGACCCGGATGCGATGTCCGGCGCAGACAAACTTGAACGTTATACATCCCTTTGCCAAACAGAAACGTTCAGGCAAGGCTTGTTGAAAGAAAAATTCCCGATATGGGAATTGATTAGCGTTGTTGAAAGAAAAATTCCCGATATGAGAAATTGATAGGCTTGAACGGGTGATTGGTGAGTACGTCAGTATAGCCTTGTGCGGTGATGGCTGTATCAGAAAAGTACAAGGATTTCTAAGGTGGCCTACGTAAACAATCTCCATAACATTATAGAGCTTCCCACAGGATTGTAACACTCCGACCTGACAGTTGCGAGTCCATGGCCGACAAAAAGCGGAGAGACAAAAAAAATTGTGGAGAGAGAGAGAGAGAGGGGGAGAGAGAGAGAGAGAGAGAGAGAGAGAGATGAAAAGCATGTGGAAAGAGAGAGATAAAAAACGTTGTGGATAGCTAAAACGCCTGTGGAAATATCAGAATTATTGTGGAGAGGTAAAAGCAAGCGGAGAGAGAGAAAAAATGTGCGGAGATTTAAAAATGATTGTGGAGAGGTAAAAAGCCTGTGAAGAAATAAAAAAGATTGTGGAGAGATAAAACGCGTGCAGAAAGATAAAATATATTTGCGTACAGGGGCATATTGATAGCTCCCGCTATTCCCGCACTGCTGGGGGGAGGCTCACAGCAAAGGGGGGCCTCTAACCTTAGGAAAAAAATTTAACAAAATTTTTAGCGGCAACTTTATACAAAAATGGTTAAAGGAATAACCTTTAACATTTTCGTATAAAGTTGCCGAAAATGGTTAAAGGAATATGAACTCATGCAGCTTTGAATGAAGTATTAACAAGAAAACCATTTTTTTTTTCTTTTTTTTCTGAAAATAAGTAAAATCTATTCAAAACATTTTCGTTTCTTTAGTTCATAAAAACTGGATAATGGAAAAGCAAATATTCCACAAGACCTGAGGCCCCCTTTCACAGGGATAGCAAAAATTCTTGTGCATGTACACTGAAGAACAATTGAATTAGAGATACCTGTCTAGTAACGTGTAGCACCACCTTTCGCCCTGATGACGGCGGCGATTCGTCTCGGCATGGACTCGACAAGACACCGGAAGCGTTGGGAAGCCATACGGATCCACGACCCCTGAACAAGCTCCCACAGTTCACGAAGATTTGATGGAGGGGGTCAGAGCCACGAACATCTCTCTCGATGGCATCCCCGATGTGCTCGATGGGATTGAGGTCAGGTAACCTAGCTGGCCAAGGAAGCGAGGTCACGTCGGTAGAGTGTTCATTCAACCATTCGGATACGATTCGGGAGCGATGGCACGGTGCATTGTCTTGTTGCAGGATGAAGTTCCCAGTGGGATGTTTAAGACGCACAAACGGGAGCAAATGGTCGTCCAGGATATCCCGGTAACGTTGACGTGTGAGAGACGATGTCACACGTACCAGGGCCCCATTTCAGTCCACGTAAACAGTCCCCACACGAGAATGCCACCCCCACCAGCTTGAAAAGTACCTTGCTGGCAAGAAGGACCCATCGCTTCATGTGGTTTGCGCCGTACTCATATCCTGCCATCGGCATGTACCAACATGAATCTCAACTCATCAGTCCAGGCAACATTTTTCCACATGTCTAGGGTCCAGTGGCGATGTTCCCGCGCCCATGCTAATCTTTGCACCTTGTGATGTGCGGTCAGCAGCGGTACCCTCGTGGGACGATGGCTTCTTTACTCCATAGCGAGGATATGATTCTGGATGGTGTGGCTGCTTACACGTTTTTGTGCACCAGCGTTAAATTGCCAAGTGATTTCTTGCACTGTGTCCCGTCTATCCGCTGTTACAATGCGAGCTAGCCGACGATGACCCCGCTCATCCACACGCTGTTGTCCACGGCAGTTGGCCCTTGCAGGGATAGTTTTACCGGATTCGATGTACTCACGGTGCACCCGTGACACAGGGACTCGAGAAAATCCCAGTGCCTGCACGACCTCCGAGATGAAGTGACCCATTCGTCGGGCCCCGATAATTTGCCTACGATGAAATGCGCTTAGATCCTTCGTCTTACCCATACTGCGTCCGACTTTTACTGATTCCCGTTGCATCACTCCTTATATTGTCGGATCGCTGCATACGTCATGTCGTTTCCGTTTACAGGGCCGCCCACAGCGCCACATTTGCATAACGCCAGCTGTCTGTAATTCAATTGCTCTGCAGTGTATATTAACAACAGATTGTGAAAGAAACATCAGTTCAATTATTCAAATTTTTTGCACCAATGAGGATAAGGTGTTATGTATTACAAATGTTGCACATAATTACGTATACTTCGGAATATAATGAACTCTTTAAAAAGTGCTCCTAAGGTACAAAGAAGCAGAGAGCTGTATCTTTTTTTTTTTTTTTTGAGGAATTAAGGAGAAAAATTTTTTACTCTGTGCAAAACATTGTGACATTGTGTTATATGTGTTTTTTATATTAAAAGGTAAATAATTTAAGTAGTTTTCCGTGTTTTGTGCCACAATTATTATTTGCTACTTATTTATTTGCTTACTTATGTTCTGTATTTTCGTATAAACCGGGAAGGTCATTAGACACTGTCAGACAGCAGTTACATGTTTTGTGTGTAATGTAATCGTGAGGCATTTCGAAGAGGTAATGTTTCAAGACGGTCATTTCATTTCAAGAGTCCTTAGTTCTCTAAAAGAAAAAAATTTCCATGATATGATTAACTTCGGTGCAAGTGTTTTGAAGTATTTTCTATTGGTCTGAAATTAGCCCAATCATTTTAATTGCCATGCGCACATTTGTGTTTCACGCAATAAAGAGTAGTAATTTTGGTTTTACGAAGAATGCTTGTAGGTTCTAAAGAGTTTGATTTATTAAAACGCCCGTTAAGCCTAGTAAATAATATGCAAGTTAAAAATCTTAAAATATAACAGATTTTCACAAAAGAGCCTCGAAATTTTCTTTGGGGTGTAAATAAATTGCGGCTAAATAATCCCTTTTAATCCTTAGACGTTCTAGGTCATTGCAATCCCACAAGAAAATTTCGGCGAGAAGCTGAAGAAGATATTTTTGAATGTCCATCAAAGGTGATGAACGCTGCTATGGAAGAAAATTCTGGCACTTTGGCTACCCTCGCAGAAAATGACATTTATTGTGTTAAAAAAAGTGCTGAATTTCAGGCATCAACAGAACACTCGACGAATGCATGCGAGTCTTTTCATGCCTGGTTTAATACTCACTTTTATCATCCCCATCCAAGCTTATGTAACTTTATAGGGTTCTGAAACTTTTTCAAACTCAAACATACGCTATATGGACAAAAGTCACCGAACACCACTTCAAAAGCAAATGAGCGGATCCGCTGCGTTGTTAAGGTGCGCGGTACAGCTACAAACGATATAAAACAAGCCTGCAGCTGACTGCCATCCTATCGCACTGTGAGGTTGAACGAAAATGTCGCGGTGGGAGAGAACTGACTTTGAGAAAAGAAAGATTGTTGGGTGTCATATTAGTGGGTTGTCCATAAGAGAAACCGAGAGGCGTTAAAGCATACCCAAGTCAACTGTTTTGGATGTATTACATAAGTGGAAGACACATGGTGGGCCTAAAGCAACAAAACGTACCGTACCGGCAGACCAAAGAAAATCAGTGACAGAGGACGTCGAAGTCTCAGGAGAGTTGTTACAGCTAATCGACAGAGTACTGCACAAGACCTCAGTGCACAGGTGAGTAAAAATGCTGGAACCTCAGTATGTACACGTAACATTCGCATAGAACTTCATTCCATGGGTTACCGTGGTCGTGCGGCTGCTCATAAGCCTTTCATATCCACTCGGAAAGCTACTCGTCGTTTAGCATGGTGTAAAGAACATTTATCGTGGACCGTAGATCAATGGAAACGGGTTCTATGGACTGATGAATCCAGATACGCGATCCATCAGTCGGATGGCCGTGTGTGGGTATGGCGGCAACCGGGAGAACGCTATTTACAACAGTGTACTGTTCCTACGGTCAAGTTTGGAGCTGGCAGTGTACTCGTGTGGGGGTATTTTTCGTGGTATGGTCCCAACCCATTGGTTATCGTGGACAAACCTGTTAACCAGCACGTCTACCTCGATATTCTGGACAATTATGCCCTACCAACCTTGTGGCAATACAATGGAACCGAGCCTTGTTGGTACCAGCAGGATAATGCACCGATCCATACAGCAAGAACGGTTACGGCGTAGTTTGACGATAATTCCCTGTTGTGTGTGGACTGGCCAGCACAGAGCCCGGATCGTAATACCGTAGAGCACCCATGGGATGAATCAGAGCTCTGCATAAGAAGTTTAGAACCAAGGCCTACTACTAATTTAGCAATAATTAGCGGCAGCATTATGTACTGAATGGAAGCGCATACCTATCGCTGTGTTCCAAAACCTTGTCGAAAGCATGTCTTGAAGGAATAAACAAAGACATCGCTGTTTCCACGTTTCAGCCACACACAGCAACCGAAAAATTGTTATTCGGTCACCGCTGGAAATCCGAATCCCAGATCACTCGATATCTAGCCGAGCGTTAGCCTTACACCAGGGTGGGCAACAATCCACGGCGCAATGTGCTTTTTTCATCAGCTTCTGACATAAATACGTAAGGTGGGCTCAGCTACATCTGATCTGGGATTCGGATCTCCAGCGGTGACCGAATAACAATTTTTCGGTTGCGATGTGTGACTAAAACGTGGAAAGAGCATAATAAAGTATGCTCTTTGTTATATTCACTGACGCTACGTATTTGGAGGATTTTCACTATGTCTTGAAGGGTCAGTGCATGCATTAAGGTCAAAGGTGGACCCACACCGTACCAATGTATCTCAATAAATGCTATGTTGTGTTTCTCTTCTAGGTGCCCTGTGACTTTTTGTCAGTATAGTGTATATTAAGATCCAAAGCTCAAGTGATATCACTCGGAGAAGACTATCACTTGAGCTTAAGAAAACTGCCATGCAAAGGAAACTTTCTTCAATTTCGTTTCTTCTCTTTGCGTGGCAATTTTCTTTGAGAAAACTGCCACGCAAAGGAAAGAAATGTTGCTTAAAAAGTAAGCGATTATAGAGGAGAATGTATAATCACACTTGAATTGGAGGAATTTGCATCATATTTTTCAAAATATTAATTTTGGCGTAAGCTGAGGCTGATTCCTGGAAGAGAAATGAAATTATCTATATTCAACTTTCCTCAAAAGCATAATAAAGGATGCTTATTCAAGTTTTGTGTATGTGATGACAGTGTCACTTCATCCTTCTCTCTTCAGTATCAGTAAGTCGAAAGGTTTTTTATTGCTCTTACAGCAACTATATAAACAGATATTTAACTTAGAAATATTAGTTGATTTTCATTGCTATAAAGATGTAGAATATTTTGTTTTGTGTTGTCTTCTCTTCCCATAAGCTTTAGCCGCAATTTACCTATGGAGTGTGGGGTTAATCTTAAGTGTCATCTACCTTCCCCTAGATTAGAGCTGTAAATTACCTATGGAGTGTGGGGTTAATCTTAAGAGCTGTCATCTACCTTCCCTTAGGATATAGCCGCAATTTACCTAAGGAGTGTGGGGTTAATCTTAAGCGCTGTCATCTACCTTCGCTTAGAATATAGCCGCAATTTACCTATGGAGTGTGGGATTAATCTTCAGCGCTGTCATCTACCTTCCCTTAGATTAGAGCTGTAATTTACCTAAGGAGTGTGGGGTTAATCTTAAGCGCTGTCATCTACCTTCTCTTAGGATATAGCCGCAATTTACCTATGGAGTGTGTGGTTAATCTTAAGCACTGTCAGCTACCCTTCCCTTAGGATATAGCCGCAATTTACCTATGGAGTGTGGGGTTAATCTTAAGTGTCATCTACCTTCCCCTAGATTAGAGCTGTAAATTACCTATGGAGTGTGGGGTTAATCTTAAGCGCTGTCATCTACCTTCCCTTAGGATATAGCCGCAATTTACCTATGGAGTGTGGGGTTAATCTTAAGCGCTGTCATCTACCTTCCCTTAGATTAGAGCTGTAATTTACCTAAGGAGTGTGGGGTTAATCTTAAGAGCTGTCATCTACCTTCCCTTAGGATATAGCCGCAATTTACCTAAGGAGTGTGGGGTTAATCTTAAGCGCTGTCATCTACCTTCGCTTAGAATATAGCCGCAATTTACCTATGGAGTGTGGGATTAATCTTCAGCGCTGTCATCTACCTTCCCTTAGATTAGAGCTGTAATTTACCTAAGGAGTGTGGGGTTAATCTTAAGCGCTGTCATCTACCTTCCCTTAGGATATAGCCGCAATTTACCTATGGAGTGTGTGGTTAATCTTAAGCACTGTCAGCTACCCTTCCCTTAGGATATAGCCGCAATTTACCTATGGAGTGTGGGGTTAATCTTAAGTGTCATCTACCTTCCCCTAGATTAGAGCTGTAAATTACCTATGGAGTGTGGGGTTAATCTTAAGCGCTGTCATCTACCTTCCCTTAGGATATAGCCGCAATTTACCTATGGAGTGTGGGGTTAATCTTAAGCGCTGTCATCTACCTTCCCTTAGATTAGAGCTGTAATTTACCTAAGGAGTGTGGGGTTAATCTTAAGAGCTGTCATCTACCTTCCCTTAGGATATAGCCGCAATTTACCTATGGAGTGTGTGGTTAATCTTAAGCACTGTCAGCTACCCTTCCCTTAGGATATAGCCGCAATTTACCTATGGAGTGTGGGGTTAATCTTAAGCGCTGTCATCTACCCTTCCCTTAGGATATAGCCGCAATTTACCTATGGGGTTGGAGACCACCCGTGGTTCTCGCCGCAATTTACCAACACCATTTCTTTTGCGGGAGCGGCAAGTGTTTCCGGTACGCCACTGATTGTGCAAAACTAAAAAGCGCATGGAAAGATGTAAAAAAGCATTGTAGAGAGCTAAAAAGCATGTAAAAAGTGGGGATTGGTGATATATTGTGAAGTTTGTATGTATGTTAAAAGTATATGAGCTTTCTGTTATGATAATGTAAGATTTGTAACTATAAATTGGAGAACTGACCAATTAAAGTTTCACAAGCAGGGGATGGACAAAAATATAGAAATACCTGGTAAAAAAAGGAATTCCATGCCTAACATAGAGTAGGACCGCCTTTTCCTTTCAAGACGGCGTGGATTCTCCTGGAAATAGACAAATATAAGTCTTGGATGGTGGATAATGGGATGTCATACCATTCTTCCTGCAACACGCGTTCAAGTTCCTCTGCCGCAACCGGTGGCGCAGTGGTCTAAGCGATGGCTTCTGATCATTCGTCCGAAAGGGGTTCGGGTTCGAATCCCGGTGAAACATGGACGTTGAGTTTGTCTTACGGCACTGGCTCTCTCTCCTTCCCTGGAACCAGTGGCCTTAAATTAGGGACGGGCGACTGCTTATAGCTCATTGAGTTGCTCACGGTGGTCGTTAATTAAACCTCCAATCAAAAAAAAAAGTTCCTGTAAAGATGCTGGAAGAGGATAGTGCGCTCGAACCGTGTTCTTCAAAACGGACCACAGCTCTATTGTATTGAGGTCTGCCGATTGAAGGGGCCAGGGAAGATGGGAAATCTTATTAACATGCTCAGCAAACTATGATTGAACGATATGAGCTGTATGAATTAGGGCCTTATCTTCTTGATAAATGGCACCGCCTACAGGAAACATTGTTTGTACCATGGGATGAACTTGGTCGCTCAAAATGCTTAAATTGTCCTTGGCAGGGACACGACCTCGCAAGGTAAGAATGGGGTCGGAAGAATACCATAATATGGCTGCCCAAACCATAACAGACCCGCCGCCGTGCTTCACTGCCGGCAAAAGGCTTCACTGTCGGCAAGTAAGTATGGGGCGGGAAGAATATCATGATATCGCTGCCCAAACCATGACAGACCTGCCGCCGTGCTTCACTGTCGGTAAAAGGCTTCACTGTCAGCAAGTAAAAATGGGGTCGGAAGAATACCATGATATCGCTGCCCAAACCCTGATAGACCCGCCGCCGTGCTTCACTGTCGGTAAAAGGCTTCACTTTCGGCCAAAGGCTTCACTGTCGGCAAGTAAGAATGGGGCCGGCAGAATACCATGATATGACTGCCCAAACCATGGCAGACCCGCCGCCGTGCTTCACTATCGGCAAAAGGCTTCACTGTCGGCAAGTAATAATGGGGCCGGCAGAATATCATGATATGGCTGCCCAAACCATGGCAGACCCGCCGCCGTGCTTCACTGTCGGCAAGTAAGAATGGGGCCGGCAGAATACCATGTTATGGCTGCCCAAACCATGGCAGACCCGCCGCCGTGCTTCACTTTCGGCAAAAGGCTTCACTGTCGGCAAATAAGAATGGGGCCGGAAGAATGCCCTGATATGGCTGCCCAAACCATGACAAACCTGCCGCCGTGCTTCACTGTCAGCAAAAGGCACGCCGGATTGTAAGTTTGGGTGGATGTTCGCCACACGTCAACTCGCCCACAGGTGGGAAACAGTGTAAAGGTGGGAAACAGTGTTCATCGGACCAGATGACAGTCTTCCATTGCTCAGCAGTCCACATTTTATGAGTGTTGTACTACTCTCTCCTGCGGGCTGAATTCACGTTATTAACCAGTGGTTTAGCGATTGCAGCTCGACCATAAATTCCCTGCCAATGGAATTCTCTTCGCATTGTTTTTGTTCAAACAGGGTGTGAAATCACGTTATTCAGCTCAGCAGTAACTTTTGCTGCTGTTGTCTTCTTATTTGTGGTCACAATCCTCCGCAATGTCCTTCTCTCTCTGTAATTAAACACACATTTTCGTCCACGCTGGTGTTTATCGGATGTAGTTTTTCCAGAAGCAAAATATGCGTTCATAACTTTTGATACAGTACCTCGTGATACACCAAATAAACTTGCTACTTTAGTCACGGAAGCACCCACCATACGGGCCCCAACGATTTACCCTTTTTGAAACTCTGTAAGCTCTGACATAATTCACTTGCAACGCTCAGATCAATGTCTAGACAGCAGCTGTGGCTACCTGTTAGTTAGCCACTTTTCGTAGCACACATTCACTATCAAAACCTCCGGCGCCATCTACGTTTTCACGTGGAAAAAGTTGGTCGTTTAATCCGTGCTTTTTATCAGGTGTTTCCATATTTTTGTCCATCCCCTGTAAGTGCTGATTCTTTTGACCCTGGCTTTTACTTTCAATTAGTTAGATTTAGCTGATTATGTTATGTGTCCAACGTGTAATGAGCTAAGGACATTAATTTATAATTTACTACACAGCAAAAATAACTGAACATTACATGCACTTATTTAAATTTCGTTCAAATGAATTTGTCGCGTATTCCCGAAATCTTTGTCTGCGTTTGTTACCGGAGTTTTCAAAATGCTCTTCTCTGTTCGTAAAGTTATTTTTAAAATCCTTATGTTCATTTGCTATCTTACTTTTTAAAGCAACCATAATATTAATTGTGCTCGTGTAATTGATGCCTGCATTTTTTTCTTAAACGCACTCTATTTTGCAATAGGCTGAATTTTTCTGTTCTGTTCAATACCGAAATATTCAGCCAAAACCAAAAATTTTTAAGCTATGTCAATCAGTCTCCAAATGCTCTGATGTGTGACACGTGCATTAAGTGCATAGAAGGAAGATATGACCGGCGCTGCGCATGCGTGTTTCTTTCGTAGCCGTTTTAAATGGAGAAGCGGAGGAATCATGAAGTTTTCTAATCCGTCGTCATCGCTCACAGATGAGCAAAGGTCGAGTGATGAAAAGTGAGCCACCTACCCTGACAAATGTGCAGATATTATTTCATACGCGGGTGAGTCAGCGGGCCACCAGACCCCCCACAAAGAATCAGATTGGAGGGCGGATACGTTAGGTGACACAATTACACTCCCTCTATAACCCGTCAATCCATCCTTTTGTTCCCCTATTCGCTTTCTCCCGATCTCCACAGCGCCCAGTTGCTTCCCCTTATACGCGACAATGACTTTTCTCATCACTTCCGATAGGACAGCATCGAGGGTGAATCACTTTGTGTTGGAATATATTGATATGTAAATCCGTGGTGTAATCTTTTTGACCTGGAAGTTACAAGTTTGATTAATTGACTATGAAAAAGATTTTTTTAACGTTTTAAACATCCTATATGAGTGTGTCAGAAAAAATGGCAACGATCGCGCAGAAGTGTTATTAATATTTCCTTTCTTCTCTCTCTCTCTCTCTCTCTCCCTCTCTTTCATACAGGCTCTCATTTTTACAATTCAGGAAAAGCAATCCGACACTTTTATTTACCGGCACATTTCTTTAAGTATCAGATTTTTTAAGTATATATAGCCATTATTTTAATTAAAAGGCAACCTTTTTCAATTTCCAAAGCAATTGAGGCCTCAACATCGAAACAAAAGCTTGATAATGGAAGTGATTCTGTGCATAAGGTGCAATAACGACGTAGGCATATTGTAAGTTTACTTGGAAATCTCAATTTCATTTTACTCGAAAGTGTCGTCAATCAGTGGAGGTGACTGGCACCCGGGGGATACGATATATAGTTTATATCCGTTAGAAAATATCAACGCAGACGATTGCAAAAGTGGTTTGGGAAAGTGACTTGAGTTTTAGTATGCGGCTACTAGAGAAAAGTTTGCTCGGTTTCGGAGTTAAATACATTCCGAGAGTTTTTTCAAATAAAATTTAATTTTGTATCATAATACGCTTAAAAAATCAACGTTAACCCAAATTAGACAGCGGAATAGGGTTATATGTTGTAAATCAGTGCTAGGCCGAATGACGGAGCTTCCAAAGTGCATAGCACTAAACTAAAAGGCAAATTCAAAACAAAAATTATTGCCATTCCGGTAGCTGAGCTTAGCGGTCTGAGGGTCTGGATCCCGACCATTCGCCCGAGATAGGCCTGGGTGAGGAATGGGTGGTGTATTGGTTTGATGACGCCAGCAAGGACCCTTCCCTGGAACCACTTACCCATAATTAGGGACAGGCGACTGCCTATAGCATTTACAAGGGTGTTATTAGCTCAGTCCCTTCCCTAGAACCACTTGCCTTTAATTAGGGACGGGCGACTACCTATAGAATTTAAAGGTGTGTTGCTGGCTCAGTCCCTTCCCTAGAGCCACTTGCTCTCAATTAGGGACGGACGACTGCCTATAGCATTTACAGGGGTGTTACTAGCTCAGTCCTTTCCCTAAAACCACTTGCCCTTAATTAGGGACGGGCGACTACCTATAGCATTTAGAGGTGTGTTTCTGATAGTGGTAGTTAAACTCCGAAACATAAAAGGAAAAAGAAAGTGAACATTTAATTGCGATGAAATTTTATACGTGTGGAAAGTAAGTTATAACGAAGTAAATTTCTCCGTCATTTTTATCCGCGCCAGGATTCGAACCCGGTCCCCTCATTCCGGAATAAGTTGCTCTACCAATTGAGCTACGCGGACGTTTTATTCTGATTCCTATCTGCCTTTATGTCGTGTGCGTCCTTCGGGCAGGTACGTCACATCTCCTGGTACGTTACAAAGTTTCCATGATATTAAATAACTTGACATGACGCATTTTCAACTTTAACAGCAACATCGGTACCTCCATAGACTGCAGCCCGGGTCAACCCCCCCCCTCCCAACACACCAGAGCTCATTTAAGGAGACAAAGAGGCCCGGGAGTTGGGCAATATTTTGGGGCCTTAGCATTAAAGGCACATCTTGGATTTGACTATAGGTGGCAGAATTAAAACACCTAAGAGAAAACATTCCCAAAATATGATGAGGAAGCCATAAAAATATTCCCTCCATGTTGAATTGTGTATCCCATGATTCATGGACGAATCAGTGTTTGCCAAAAAATGTTGAAAAAAAAATACAGGTTGAAATATGGACACCAGTTTAGTTCTGATTTACCCCCTCCCCCTGTCCAAATTACATCAAAGTTGTGAACAAAATATGTAATTTGATCCAAGTATCATGATTCAAACGAATCCTTAATCTATGAAAATGTCCCCCCAATTACAGATGTGTACAAATATCTGTAGTGCTTTCCAAAGATTTCAGGATGGACTAGGGGCGATTGTGATTTTTACGAGCTTCTAAAAAAAGGGGAAAGAAATAGAAAATAATTTTTACAAGGCACTTTCTTAAAGTTTTCGCTGCGTTATCTGAAAAAAAAAAAGAAAACTGTAGAACTTTGTCGATCCTTCAGGCATTTTGCATAATTCTGGGGCGCCTTGAAAATGTGGGGTCCGTGGCTGCATCCACCCTAGCTCCCCTCTTAAATGGGCTCTGCCCCCCCCCCTCTCCTCTCCTCTCCTCTCCTCCACACACACACCGGTCGCTACGCTTCTGCCGTCAATCGCAATGGATGGTCTCTTCTCGCCAGACGACGGAGGAAGACTTCTGAACAAAACTTCTAGCTGTAGAGGGGACTCCAACAGCGTCCAACATCCTAAAAGAAACTTATTTTCCTCTACTTTGTGGTGGTACGCCTGATGGAGCTCACATTAAACAATATGTCCTGATTTTACACTGTTCACAAAAAATGCAGAACCCTTCTTGAAAGATTTATAGTTTTGAACTGCTGCCCGAAATCTAGAATGGAAATTACAGGTGAGGTGTTAAGCGCACTACAGCATCATGGCATCAACATTGCTGACTCCTGAGGGTTAGCCTATGATAATGGCAATAACACGCCTGGAAAAGTTCAAGGATTTTATTTATTTTTTTTATTGGAGGTTTAAAATTAAATTATTTATTGGACTTGGTTAACAAATGCATTGACATGTATAAAGACGGTGACAGGACAGACAGGCAGACATAGACAGCATATGCAGGTATTTTACATCAACAAGTAGCTACATATCAAACATGGTACACAGTATGTCAAATGATCAATGTACACAGAGAGCCAGTGTTGATCAAGTAACACATTGAAAGCCAATGCCGAAAGACAAACACAAACATCCATACTTCACCGGGATTCATCATAAGCCAGCAGCGTTTAGACCACTGCGTCGCCGGACCGGCGAAAGAGTTTCAGCCAGCTATTCAAGAACATCGCCGAACAGTGGTTTACTCACCGAGCATTACACGCACTCTGAATCTGGTGGTTGTACATGCTGTTCTCATGTGATAATTGGGGGGGGGGGGGGGGGGGTTAGGGGGCTGGAATTTATCTTCTGCTATGAGAAACACTTGGTGCATAATTTTCTATTTTCCGTAATGCACTTTTCTGCCCCTAGTGAGCGCAATTATAGTTAGCTATTTCTGCTTGTAAATGTTTTACCTACCGCTTAAATAATCCAGTTGAAAAAATTCTTTTTGTAACTAGTTTCCTTCACTAGAAAGGATACTGCGCACATTGGGAATTTCAAATCATGCGGTGTTTTTCGCTATAGTGGGCGTAAATGTATTTTCTTCATCGCTAATTTTCTCTTTTTGCAAAAATCCACTTTAAAAAATTATTTTCGTGTCGGAAAGGGTTCAAAAGATGCGCTCACAGTTCCATATATGTTCTATGCTGGTACAGTGCCTGATTAAAATAAAGCAAAAGAAACGCTATATTTTATAATTTTCCAGTGTTATGATAATCGTTTTCTGACCAATACTTTTGCTGTTCTAGTTGGCAAGATCGGTGAATATACGCTGACGGGAAAAAAATCCCAACACCACGAAAAAATAGTTGTAGAGGAATGAAATGGCAGCAATACATTCGTATAGGTAACATATTTAATCGATTAAATTTTCAAGATCACACCTTAATGTAAGCGCGAGAAGAGCCATTTTAAATGTGAAATGCTGGTACATTAATAACCGGTGTAACCGCCAGAATGTTGAATGCAAGCACGCAAACGTTCGTGCATTGTGTCGTACAGGTGCTGGATGTCAGTTTGTGGGATGGAGTTCCATGCCTGTTGCACTTGGTCGGTCAATACAGGGACGGTTAATGCTGGTTGGGGGTGACTCTGGAGTTGTCGTCCAATGATGTCCCATACGTGCTCGATTGGTGAAAGATCTGGTGATCTTTCAGGCCACGGCAACATGTCGACACTCTGTAGAGCATGTTGGGTTACAACAGCGGTATGCGGGCGAGCGTTATCCTGTTGGAAAACACCCCTGGAATGCTGTTCATGAATGGAAGCACAACAAGTTGAATCACCAGACCGACGTACAACTGTGCCGTCAGGGTGCGTGGGATAACCACGAGAGTGCTCCTGCTGTCATAGGAAATTGCTCCCCAGACTATAACTCCAGGTGTAGGTCCAGTGTGTCTCGGCCGCAGACAGGTTGGTTGCAGGCGCTCACCTGGCCTCCTTCTAACCAACACACGGCCATCACTGGCACCCAGGCAGAACCGGCTTTCATCAGAAAACACAACAGATCTCCACTCTGTCCTCCAATGAGCTCTAGCTTGACACCACTGACGTCGCAAACGGCAGTGGTTTGGAGTAAGTGGAATGCACGCTACAGGGCGTCTGGCTCGGAGCTGTCCTTCAAGTAACCGATTTGTAACAGTTCGTTGTGTCACTGTGGTGGCAACTGCAACTCGAATTGCTGCCGCAGATGCGGTACGATGCGCCACGGCCATACGCCGTACACGGCGGTCTTCCCTGTCAGTAGTGCCACGTGGCCGGCCGGAACCCGGTCTTCTTGAGGCAGTACCTTCCCTTGACCACCGCTGCCAACAATCATGCACAGTGGCTACATTCCTGCCAAGTCGTTCTGCAATATTGCGGAAAGAAAATCCACCTTCTCGTAGCCCTATTACACGACCTCGTCCAAACTCCGTGAGCTGTTGATAATGGCTTCTTCGTCTTCTTAAAGGCATTCTTGACTAACATCAACACCCTACGTCGAATCTCAACGATAACTAACGCTCACGAACGTTACAGCGCGTATTTACAGCAAACCTGCTTTGCATGTTCCGAGGGGCGCTACTAGCGCCACACGTATGCGCAGAGCGCGAAATTTCCATAGACGTCATCTTACAGATGTACTCTCACCGCCTACCAACTGTCGTTTATCTAACACAACCCCTTCTTGGTGTTGGGATTTTTTTTTTCCGTCACTGTATTACAACGTGGCCGAATCTAATTTTCTGTGAGCCAAAGTCTTCATTCGGCGCTACTTCGTTTTGAAAAGATGCAAGCAGGTGTTAGAGAGTGCTAGACAGCGACTAAGAATCATTGAGCTTTGTTTTCACCACTATATAATTCTTCCATTTGTCTTTCCACGCGGTTCATTCATCTCAGTTTTGTGGAAAACAGACTTTTCGTCTTAATGCTTTATTCAGTGTATTCCGCCAAAAGTATTTCGTGTCCCTATCAATATAGATTACTACCAGAATTATCATAGTGCTACTGCCATAGCATAAAATCCAGGCAGTCTTTGGCCAGCGTGAAAAGCGGCTCCATTGTTCAGGTTCCGCTAGAGAAAGAAAATAATCTCGTTCGGCGTCGCATGGGTTGAATTCTGTTTCTCTCTCTTCTCTGTTTTTCTGTCCAAAGTGTTTTCTTAGGATTCGAGAAATTCAGTTCGTGATTAATATTTGCAAAATTTGACTGTTTTGTTTTAACAGGTCCTGTTCAAATAGAGGGGTAAAGAGCAAGCTCAAGGTTCTAAAGACACAATCTGTTTCGAGACGTCAAAATCATAACTATTTATTTTTATTTTAGTGTTGAAATACACTGCTGGCCACCCAAAATGCAACACCAAGAAGGACACGAGATAGCAAAGCCAGATTTACTGGACACACAACAACAGATACAAAGATAAAACGATTGAGCTCACAGGCCCGTGCGGCTTGCGGAACACGCAGACATCAATAGTTGGTGTGGCCCCCATGGCTGGCAATAACGGCCGCTACACGCCGCGGCATCGAACGAAAGAGGCTTTGGATGTGGGCTTGGGGTATGTCGGTCCAGGCTGCTTCCACACGTTGCCACAGTTCATCAGGCGTTGCAGCGGGTGGTGCTTGCCGGGCCACTCGTTTGCCGATCAGCGACCAGACGTGTTCGATTGGGGACATATCGGGAGAACAGGTGAGCCACGGCAGCAGTGACACCTGGTAGGCCGTGAAGAATTGTTGCACGATGCGTGCCACGTGCGGGCGCGCATTGTCCTGTTGAAACGTGGCTGCTGGCAGGTCCTGCAGGTAAGGGAGGACTACAGGCTCCAAAACGTCGGAGATGTAGCGGCGGCTGTTGAGTGTACCGGCGATGCGTACCAGAGGGGTGCGGGGGCATATCCAATTGCGCCCCAAACCATAACGCCAGGCGACGGACCGGTGTGGTGATGCATAATGCAGGCGTCATACAATCTCTCGCCGCATTGCCGCCACACGCGGATCCGACCATCGTGGTGTTGCAGGCAGAAGCGGGATTCGTCGGAGAAGACAATGTCGTGCCATTCCGTAGTCCAGGTGCGGCGTTTGACGGCCCACTGCCGCCGAACTCGCCGGTGGTGTAACGTCAATGATAATCGGAGAAATTGGCGCCGTGCGACAAATCCCCGCTCTTGCAGACGACGTCGAACGGTACGTGCTGACACAGGTTCTTGCGCGACACACCCTAATTCCTGCGCTAACGTTCGTGATGTGGCAGTGCGAGCCGTCAATGCCCGCAGCACAACATGCCGGTCCTCTCGTTCGGTGGTGTGCCGGGCCTGCGGCAATCACTCACGTCGGTCCGTCCGTCCCTCCTGCACCCACCGAATCCATAGTCGCCTCACTGTGGTTGGATGCCTTCCCACACGGGCGCCGATGTCTCGGTACGATAAACCGCTGTCGCGATAAGCCACTATTCGTCCTCTGTGGAACTCCGAAACGTGCTGGAATGACTGCCGTAATCTGCGACGAGGCATCAGGAAGCTTCCCACCCTAAGGTCCGGCAGCACAACACACTTCCATTACTTACACCCCGCCTTCTGTGCACCCTTCTTACAGTGCTTCTCGGTGGCGTGCCGGGCGTACATGATTTGCATATGCCCTGCAATGCTAATCAATTGCATGTCCTCTCGCGGGCGACGCATGTTCCGAATTTCAGGCAAATCGGATGCTTCCTTCTTGGTGTTGCATTTTGGGTGGCCAGCAACGTAGCTAAATGAGCCGGCGCTGGCCGTGTGGGCCACCGTTCTCCGGATTTCCCTAAAATTATTAATCGCTATATTTTTAAAAACCTATATAAACACCTCTTAATTATAATGTTTTAAAAACGGAAAGAAAATTTTCGGCATATCCATATAGTTTATCCAAATGCACATATATATCAGGAGCTTTTGAATACTGCTTAATGAGATGTACAGCCTCTTCTCCTTTCACAGATGTCCTTACAACTGTGGTTACAAGACACGCACACAAATGGCAAGTTTCCAAGCGGACAGGTCACGACATCAAAGAAATGTGCAATTACACTGTGAAAACACAAGGTTATCCGCAACGGCCATTGAATCCGTGTTCCCTCACTCCGGAGTAAGTCGCTCTCCCAACTTAGCTACGCAGACAGAATGTCTCGCTGCAGATTTGTCGTCTTGACACAGGTTTTCACCTCTGTAGTACGTCACAACACAACAACAGTAAGAACTACTGCCTTTACGAAAATATAAAAAATCAAAACTACGATATCAAAAAAATCATATTGCTATTTCAATTCACATAGCTTACAATTCTTATGTTTCATATTTATTTATTGCTATTTGCTACATTTAGTAATGCGATATGGTTATTATTCCAATGCTTTTTGATAAAAAAGCATTTTTGATTTTCCGCCCGGAGCAAAAATGAATACATTTCTTAGCGTGCCCACTTCGGGGTAAGCAGCATACAGTTACTCTCGTGAAAAGCATGGAAATTCTAAGTAAATGACTGCTACTTTAAGCGACTGTCCTTGAACCTTGTTAATAGTTATTGCAAATACAAGTCGCACAGGATATTGCAGACACTCCAAATCGAAAGGCATGTCGGTGGGTGTCAGAGGACTGCGTGGAATGAATACATCTTCTCCTCTCGCATACAGCCTGTTAACATCGTCGCTTCTGTTACGTGTAAGGTTCTTAATACATAGCTTTAAATTTTATTTCACATAGGTTTGAATTTCATTGCTCAACAGGGATCGCATATGTATTCATCTTTTTAATCAAAACTCTTGGACGAAATTGGTAATCGAGATTGGACTACAACTAAATGCCATCAATTTCATATCAGACTGAATAAATCTTTCCATTAATTCAGCATGTCTTACTCAGTCGCCATCAAGTTTGACCTCACGCTCTTGGGATGTTTTTAGCAGCCAACATGTCTTATTAACTCGCTATTATGCCAGACTTCACGCGGTTGAGGGGTGTCAGCTTCTGTTTAAACTTTCACATTCTTGGCTTTACGATTGATTTTTCGGTGGCATTTTTAAGACAATTAGTTTAAGTGTAGAAGTAAGTTACTGAAATTTATTTGAATATTTAATCTTAAATTGCTCATGCGTAGTTAAAACGAAAGAACTCTGCATCACAAATGGTAAAATATCACGAACGTAAGGAAACGTTATTATGTGACCTTATAACACAGCAAACACCAAGACCAAATTTCAGATTTTAAATAGCGCGCATTACGTTAATTTCGAAACAATTCTTGAAGAACCGAAGTCAAAATCTTCTTATGGTATGATACATATCATAAATATCTCAGTCTGTGTGGAGTGGGAGCTTTTCTTACGGTCTGTGTGAACACTTTATGTCACCACAGGATCAAAGGGAATAAATAGTTTCCTAAAGTTTGGTACCAATACTTCAAAGGGTGTGAGAATGTATAGAAAACAGACACATTCATTTTTATAAATACACAGTTGACGTGGACCAGGAACATCAAATAGAAGTCATCGCTCTTTCCACGTTTATAAGTGAGTCACGGAAAAATTCTCATCGGCCGCCACCGGGAATCGAACCCAGGATCTTCGAGTTACGCGCCGGATATGCTTCCACTGCACCACAGCGACCTCGAAATTCTCCATTTGGTGCAGTGGAAGCATATCCGGCGCGTAACTGGAAGACCCTGGGTTCGATTCCCGGTGGCGACCGATGAGAATTTTTCCGTGACTCAATTACACTGAAGAGCAATTGAATTAGAGATACCTGTCTAGTAACGTGTAGCACCATCTTTCGCCCTGATGACGGCGGCGATTCGTCTCGGCATGGACTCGACAAGACACCAGAAGCGTTGGGAAGCCATACGGATCCACGACCCCTGAACAAGCTCCCACAGTTCACGAAGATTTGATGGAGGAGAGTCAGAGCCTCGAACATCTCTCTAGATGGCATCCCAGATGTGCTCGATGGGATTGAGATCAGGTGACCTAGCTGGCCAAGGAAGAGAGGTCACGTCGGTGGAGTGTTCATCCAACCATTCGGATACAATTCGGGAGCGATGGCACGGCGCATTGTCTTGTTGCAGGATAAGGTCCCCAGTGGGATGTTGAAGACGCAAAAACGGGAGCAAATAGTCGTCCAGGATATCCCGGTAACGTTGACGTGTGAGAGACGATGTCACACGTACCAGGGGTCCCATTTCAGTCCACCTAAACACCAGACGAGAATGCCACCCTAACCAGCTTGAAAAGTACCTTGCTGGCAAGAAGGACCCATCGATGCTTCATGTGGTTTGCGCCGTACTCGTATCCTGCCATCCGCATGTACCAACGTGAATTTCGACTCATCAGTCCAGGCAACATTTTTCCACATGTCTAGGATCCAGTGGCGATGTTCCCGCGTCCATGCGTATCTTTGCACCCTGTGATGTACGGTCAGTAGCGGTACCCTCGTGTGACGATGGCTTCTGTACCCCATAGCGAGGAGATGGTTCTGGATGGTGTGGCTGCTTACACGTTTTTGTGCACCAGCGTTAAATTGCCGAGTGATTTCTTGCACTGTGGCCCGTCTATCCGTTGTTACAATGCGAGCTAGCCGACGATGACCCCGCTCATCCACACGCTGTTGTCCACGGCAGTTGGCTCTTCCAGGGATGGTTTTACCGGATTCGTTGTATTCACGGTGAACCCGTGACACAGTGGCTCGTGAAAATCCCAGTGTCTGCACGACTTCCGAGATGGAGTGATCCATTCGTCGGCTCTGACAATTTGCCCACGATCAAATGCTCTTTGATCCTTCGTCTTACCCATACTGTGTCCGACTCTTACTGATTTCAGTCGCATGCCTCCTAATATTGTCGGATTGCTGCATACGTCATGTCGTTTCCGTTTACAGCGGCGCCCACAGCGCCATATTTGCATAACGCCAGCTGTCTCTAATTCAATTGCTCTTCAGTGTATAAACGTGGAAAGAGCGATTACTTCTATTTGACTTTCATTTTTGTACGTATAGATATACGATTTTCTTTTTTTTTTTTTTTGAGTTCTGCGTGATACTTTATGTTCCTATCACTATGCTGGTCACTGAGAACGAATAGGAATGAGCACCAGCTGCAAATGATTATACCTGGAAGAAATTTTAAGGACAGAAAGGATGTTTTTTATTTGGCGGGAATCAGCAGAGTGCGAGCGGCCATAAGCGAGACAACGACGGCAATGAAACAGTTCAGCAAATTATCAGATTGAAGAAATCGATGTGGCAATACGACATAACCTTGTCTTGCTTCCGAGATTTGAACTTACAATAAGATTTTACTGCCTGCATAGCTTTCTTAGCGGTACATGATACTACAAAGTCTCACGAAAAAAAAAGTTCTTCAAGGCCTCCCAAACCCAAAAGTAACCCATGGTTTACTTAACTGCCGCTGTGTAACATGTGTTGTGTGACGTGCCTGCACCACAGGACGCACATGAGATAAAGGCAGATAGCAGTGAGAGCATACGTCAGCGTAGCTCAGTTGGGGAGCGACTTATTCCGGAGTGAGGGGGATCCGGGTTCGATGCCCTACGGGGACAAAAATGACGGAGAAATTTACTTCATTATAGTTGTGAAAAATCGCTGGTTTTAGATCTACAGACAGAAAATATATTTATACGATCTAAGCCCTGTTATATTCAGATCTAATGGGCATGGTCAATCAGGCCAATTAATTAAAATCTAATTAATTGGGGGGGCGTTAATTGGGGTTAATAAGAGAAGGAAAGTTTCACCGACTTAAAGAAATTGGGAGGAACAAGAGAGGTATTAACAATTTTGAATTAGTCCTGGAAGTCGGAAACAACCGTAAAATTAGCCGCGATTTCGTGTTATGTTATGTTGCTAGAAGAAAATAGGTCCGGGCCCGTAACCTACCGTTTGCAGAAAAATTTATGGGAAAAAAGATGGCAGGGGCCAGTAAAGCTAATAATTTGCGACACTAAAAGGAGGGAAAATGAATCTCAAGTCCCCCTGTGTTCTTGTGTATGCTAGAATCTGCAGAACATAGAGTCAGTTCCTTCTTGGAGACCACGACAAAGTATGTGTCTGTCGTTACATCCTAAGACTGGCAAAGTGAACGAAGACACAGAATTCCATCAGAATCCACAGCGAAGGAAAATTGAGGATGACTAAGATTGATCTATCGCAAGAAATGCTGAGTTTATGCTTACAAGCTACTAGCCATTAGAGATGAGACGGGCTGGGCCGCAGCCTGAAAGCCCGAGTCCGAGACGGGCTCGGGCGGGCTTCTTTTTATGTTAAAATACTGAGTCTTTCTTTTCCGTTTTAATTTCTTCTGAGTTTTAGGAAGAGGGATCAGTTTTTTCCTGCACTGTATCCATGAATCCTGACTACATGTTAAGGGAATCAATTGATGTGTCATTGTGTGATAATTTAAGTGTTTTTTAGGAGAGTAATTAGCCTAGGAAAGTAGGGGGTTGAGGCAGGGGAAATGAAGGTTAGGGAACTCCACCTTCGCGCAGACGCAGTAGGGCTGTCAGTTCAGTGGCCTCTAAAATTGCCCTTGGACACATTAGAGAAGACGACATCAATTCTTAAAAGAACCATCAGGAATAAAACAGATGGGGAAGGGAAAATGAAAAGCCGCTAGTGTCATGAAGTTGTCATTAAAACGTAATGCACAGGAGAAGAAAAAATCTGTTATAAATTAGGACGTAGAGGGTGGATAAAGATATGCAGTTTGAGTACGTTGTGAAGAATAGCTCTGGAGTATGATGGGAGTTGAAGTGTGAATCAAAGTAGATTCCCTAGAGGAAACATTCCGCTTGAAAACCAGCGGTAGGACAGTCGGGAGATTTATTGCTTCGACGGATTTGTTCCACCTGTGTGAAACCGGCTTTAGGATCTCGGAGGATGGAAGTTGGCCCCCAGTATTTCAGAAGGCCTCGTTAAACAAACATCGTGTAGAAAGCGGCAAGGAAACAACAAATTAAACAAAGCTTTTCTAACAGCTAGTACTGTCGCCTCAACTCAACATTCATCCCTTAAGTTGAGTTACTGTTTTTATCCATTTGTGCATTACAATATGAATGATCCGTATCTTTAAGTTATACGAAAAAAGTTAAACACTGGTGATTATAAAACAGTTAAAAATCAAATGGGAAAATCTACCGCGTGGAAACATTTTTTCCAAATTATTAATTGCACGACCAACGCAAAACTGAATTACGTTCAGTGCGAGAAGTGCGAATGCATTTCGAAATATAAAAGTTCTTCAGGATCTAGCAGAATTTAGCGTCATGCAAAGCATGTGTGAAGACCGTCTCTTCTCCATGCACAAAAAAGGTGGACAGTTTCTTTTTCTTAAACCATAAAAAAATATCAGCTACTGCAAAATTTTCTGTGAAACGGTAAAACATAAATTTTATTTCAAGGCTATATCCTTTCTAATGTGACGCATAAATGCTGAGCATCATATTCCATGCTCCTTCCTGTTTCATGTAAACATCGGATAAAAGGAAAAAGAGCATCAGCACTTGAAAAAGTCGGGCTCTACCGGGCTCGGGCCCACAGTGCAGATCTCATCGGGCAGAGTCCGGGCTCGGACGGATTCGGGCTTTGAAAACCGAGCCCGAACTCATCTCTACTAGCCATCTCAAATGACCCTAGGAAGCGTCGAGTATTCAAGGGGGTCAGATCATCCCGCTTGCATCTGAAGTGTTTATAATACCGAGCAACAATAGTTAACCTGCTCCGCTTGTGCCACATTTCCTATCGCGGTGAAGGGGGATTAACAATGGTGTGTGTGTGTGTTGTTAGGACGGCTTACAGCTGTCGTTTCTCCAAGAGAATTTAATTTGCGCAGTGTCGGCGTGAAGTATAGCTCACAAGAAAAAGAAAAGCGTCCGTGTGCATCACTGAAAGTGTTAATTTGAATACCTTCCGTTTAGTGACCGGTGCCAAGTTAAGCTTAATTTATGGTATGTAAGCGCGTTGTCATGACGAAAGGTAATGTACCAATTGGATTATTATCGAAAGACATGGCTGTAAGTAGAGTTTTATCTTAGTATTAGATGCCGATATTTTTCTGTGAGGACAGTAACTATAGAGTGTTGCGTTTTGGTAATCATTGCCAATCAGGACAGTAACATAGTGTGTTGGGTTTTGGTAAAGAAGAGTTGAACTTACCTGGCGACAAACGCCATTGGAGAGTCAGATTGATTGCCAGCTTAGAATTTGGACCCCAGCGACGAGTTAAAGTTTTGATCCCTTTGTGACCTACCACAGATGTAAAGCACATGTCAAGACGGCAAATGTGCCGCGTGAAATTCCATAGGTGTAATTTAGTCGGTAGAACAACTAGCTCTGGAGCGAGGAGGCGTGCGTCCAAATTCAACCATCGGCAAATTTGTGTTTTCATATTGGCGCCTGATTGTGGAAGATGGATATAGTGGCCGTTGGGTTCTTCAAAAATGTGTGATGTTCTTTCTAGAGTTGGAAACGGGTCAAAAATTTCGGACCGGACCCGAACTGACCCGGACATATCTACTTTTAACTATAAATTCGAAACTCAATTTATATATATATATACATATATACCCAAGAGCAGAGTCAAAGACTTAATTTACACCTAAGAATTTAAAACCAACTTTGTTTAACAAGCAATCTGAAGATCATGACGCGCAACGCAGCAGTTATGAATATTCCGAATTCACACACTACTAAGTAGAGACTGGAATAAAAAATTATTTAACAAGGATAAAAACAACAAAGAAAACCTCAAAACCCAATAGGCATGAGTAAAAAATAAAATCAAGTAATAGCAAACCTGAATGTAGAAAGTGTCGAGAATGCCGAGCCTTGGCTTTATCAAGGACCAGCAAAACTCTGCATTTTCTCACTTCCACAAAGACCTAGTTGGAAATGGGTTTCTGCAAAGCCATAGATGCAAGTTTAAATCACACTAAAAAATTTTAATTAACATAACCGCCCTCAAAGGTGCTTGAAGAATAATTTAGTCAAAGTTTTTGCATGCATCTATAACTTTCCTGGTTCAACCCATACTCGTCATCTGCCACAAAACACAGAAAAACGATTAAAAAAAATTCACAAGTTGTGAGAAGGTTAGAACAAATCAACTGAATTATTCAGCTAAAACATGTGGTTGAGCAACCAAACCGCCTGAAAGAGAATTTAAGCAAGAATCACGGTACTAAAAGTACTACAAAGTCTTATTCATTGTGGTAAAAAAGCATTTCCGAAAATGCCATAAAATTAAAAAATTAAAAAATTAAAATTACAACAGAGACTTGAAAGTAATTAGGATTTTTTGTACCTACAACTTCCTCAAAAACGGACGTCATAAGAACTAAAAAAATTAAATGATGTTTTGGAAAAATTACATGAAGTTAACAATTAGTTGTATACATATATATATATATACATATAAACGAAATACATATATTCAGCCCAGTAACTGCTTGATATTTAAAAAGTAAAATCCTTTTTTAATAATAAAATTTTTTTACTTGCTAAATTTTAGTTCCCTTTTTAGTGCCACTATTTTGCGTATTCCAGAAGTAATGGCTGACTATGACCGTGACGATGGAGTATGTTACAAATGGGAATCATTATTTACGATTGCACAAATGCATTTTGTCCGCAAAAAAATCAATATTAAAAACAAAAATTCCAATGCCAAAGCTATCTTTAAGAATATAAAAAAATTAATTGTAAGAGCAGAAAAAATTGAAGAATTGGTTATCATACCACATCATAATCAAGGTCTTAATTAGTGATGTTCACAATGAAACAAGAACAATATTCGTGGATTGTATATTCGATTATTCTGAATCAAGATTATATACTGGTTTCGTTGTGAACAAAACAGTAGGCATATACTGTATATCATCATCATCATTGTCAACCATTATCAATCCACTGCTGGACGAAGGTCTCCCCAAGTTTCCTCCACAACGGTCTGTCTTGTGCCAGTCTCATACATGTCACTCCCGCATACTTTCGAATTTCATCCACCCATCTCCCATGTGGTCTTCTTCTGGGTCTTTTCCTGTCCCTTGGAATCCATTCTAAAATTTCGGCTGTCCATCGATGGTCTGTCCTTCTGGCAGTATGTCCAGCCCATTGCCATTTCAGGGATTTAACTCTGATCATGATGTCTTCCACTCTTGTCATTTTTCGGATCCACGAGCTCCTCTTCTTATCTCTCCTGGTTACACCAAGCATGCACCTCTCCATGCTGCTTTGAGTTGTCTGCAGCCTTGGTATGTCTCTTTTAGTTAAGGTCCACGTCTCTGCACCATACGTAAGCACTGGAAGGATGCATTGATCAAACACTTTTTCTTTTAAGACATAATGGCATATTGCTCTTGAAAATTATGATGTTTCTTCCAAAAACCCTCCAGGCAAGTTTTGTACGCCGATTAATTTCTTCATCAATGTGACCCTCACTTGATATCTGCTGTCCCAGATAAACGTACGTGTCTGTTATCTCCAGCTTTTCTCCATCAATCGATAAATCTTCATTTCTTGAAAAAGCATTGAACATCACTTTTGTCTTCTGAAAGTTCATTTTTAATCCCACTTCTTTACTCTTGTCAGCAAGTTCCTGGATCATACTCTGCAGCTCTGATGGGGTAGTTGCAAAAATGACTGTCATCAGCAAAACGAAGGTGGGTTAGATAATCTCCATTAATCTTTATCCCTTTGTTTTCCCAGTTCAGTGATTGAAAGACATTTTCCAATGTGGCATTAAAGAGCTTCGGAGATATGGTGTCACCTTGTCTCACTCCCTTTCCAACTTTTTATTTGTGCTGTATTTTCAAACAGCCGAATCTTTGCACTTGCATTTTCATAGATGTTATTAATAATATTAATGTATGCATCTTTAATACCGCAGGATTTCAGAGCCATTGTAACTGCTGATGGTTTCACCGAATCAAAGGCTTTTTCATAATCGATAAAAGCCATGCACAATGGAAGTTCATATTCCCTCGCTCTTTCAATTAGTTCTCTCAATACGTGGATATGATCTATTGTGCTGTAGCCACTCCTGAATCCAGCTTGTTCTCTCGGTTGAGCCATGTCCAGTGTTACCTTCAAACGGTGTGAAAGAACTTTAGTGAAGATTTTATAAACCACTGATAGGATGCTGATAGGTCTGTAGTTCCTGATATCCTCAATGTCACCTTTTTTATGTAGCAAGATCATTGTAGCGTTGTTCCAATCCTCAGGAATCTTCCCTTCATTAAGGCATCGAGTGAAAATTTGGGCGAGTACTGTTTCGATTTCTCCACTTGCTTCTTGTATGATTTCTACAGTAATTCCATCTTCTCCTGGAGCTTTTCCCCGCTTCATGTTCTTGATTGCATGTGCAACTTCTGCTGGGAGGACTGGAAGAACTCTGGTACTGGTACCTTTCATGATGTCTGGAGTACATGTATCATCCCTTTCATATAATTTGGAGTAGAAATCTTTCACTCTTGTCAAAATTTCGCCTCTATTTCTTGTTACAGAACCATCTTCTTTTCTGAGTGCCATAATCTGTTTTCTTCCCTTACTGAGATGTCCTTTTGCTGTCTTTAGGCTTTGGTTGTTTTCAATTGCTTTCCTCACTAGTTCACAGTTGAATTTCCTTAGGTCTTCAGTGATACTTTTTCGTACTGTCTTGCATAGCTCTATATATTCCATTTTGGAAGTCGCATCTTCTTTAGTTGTCCTCATCTCTCTTCTTTTTGCATCAACATTTTGGTTTTTCCTGATAATTTCTTCACATGCAACTTGTTCTTAGACCCAGTTAATTTTGTTGCTGTTTCCATAAGAGCTTTAGTAACTTTTCTGTTAACTTCAGAAATATCTACTTCATCCGATGTTAGGCCTTCTAAAGCAGAGAATCTGTTCTTCAGTTCCAACTTGAAGGTATTATGGTGTTTTTTAAGATTGGTTATGTCAATGCATTTTGTTTGTCTTATGAGCTTGCCACGTTCAAGTTTAGTGTTGAGATGCATATTACATCTCACCAATCTATGGTCACTACCTGTGTTGAACTTGTTTAGCACACTGCAGTCTTCCATGATGAATTTTTTGTTACACATAATAAAAATCAATTTCACTTGTCGTCCCATTTGGATGTCTCCATGTCCATTTCCTGTGTGGCTTTTTCTTGAAAAAGGAGTTCAAGATGAAAAACTCTTCTGCCTCTGCAAACTCAACGAGAGTATTTGCACGCTGGTTTCTGTTGCCGTGACCGAATTTACCTACTGAAGTTTCATTCTGTTGCCGTTGCCCTATTTTTGCATTGAAATCTCCCATAATTATCTTCAAATGTTGCTTACCTTTTTTATTTAGATGACGAATTTCCTCATAAAATTCTTCAATTTCTTCTTCAGGATGACTTGTGGTGGGTGCATAAGTTTGAATAATCTGAGCCTGATATCTTCTCGAGAGTTGGATAACGAGTCGTGCAACTCTGTCAGAGGGACTTTCAACTTCTACAACTTTATCCTTCAGTTTCTTGTTTATTATAAATCCAACACCACTAGTTCTGCCAGTATCTGTCCCACGATAGTAGAAGAGATGTCCACTTTTCAGTTCAATGTAATCTTCTCGTTTTCTCCTTACCTCACTTAGCCCGACGATGTCCCACTTGATCCTTTGTAGTAGTTCCTCTTCGAATTCAAGAAGCCTTGAATCAGAAGATAGGGAGCGTCCATTATACGTAGCCAAGGTCATCATCAGATGGCAGCCTAGTCCGGTTCTCCGGGGATTCTTAGCACCCTCTGCCTTCATGTCGTACTGGCCGCTGCCTTGGCCGGGTACATTCCAGCTGCAGGAGACTGAGGGCCAAGATTTAAGTTGTAGAGTCATTTTGGAGGGGTTTGGCCATAACTCACCACGCTGGCCAAGCGGGTTGGTGAGTGTGGGATAGCATTTCCTCAAATCCCGATGGTATAGTTATATCGCTATTGGCGATCGTCAGAGCCCCTTTAGTGGGAACAGGATGCATCACGAGAAGGCGGGGTTGACATTTGTCAAGGAGAGGCTGTGATATTACGCATCACCTGACATTACATCCGTACTGTATATATATATATATATATATATATATATATAATATCACCAGTAGCAGAATAACATAAAAGAAGTAGGGAGCTGAGAAACAAAATTTGAAAAATATAGAGCATGTCGCACTGTACACAATTTTTGGGGGTGTAAGTATTTCCCAGGAAAGTTTTTCTGTTTTGATCTAAAATTAAAATTTATAAAGTGAAGAACATGTGTGCGGTTTTTGTTTAATGCCCCCCCTCCTCCGAAAAAAGAAAAACTGCTTACCTAATTATCCCTTTAGCCAGGGCCGGATTAAGGCCTTAGTGGGCTTCTAGGCTAAGACATTTGACTGATTGGATTTTTAACGACCACCGTGAGCAATTCAATGGGCTATAAGCAGACGCCCGTCCCTAATTTAGGGTCACTTTTTCCAGGGAAGGAAGACAGCCAGTGTCGTAAGACAAACACAATATCCATACCTCACGGGATTCGAACCCCGTTCGGACGAATGGTCAGAGGCCATCGCTTAGACCACTACGCCACCGTGGCGGCGCATTTGACTGGGCCCCAAGGCTAAGACATCTCAGTGGAGCCCCAAAGAACTTGTGACGGGAAATTATTATGAAGTCTGTTAAAACACGAAACTGTAACTACTAAATTATCTGCAGAGTTTTATAATAAGTCACTGTATTTTTCATTATTCTCTCAAGAACATGAGTTAAAAGCTTCAGATTCCTAGATTTCGCCTTGGATTTTCTAATGGTTTAGCATTGTATACTTTACTTAATGCATCTTTTTTTGTTATGCAATGTGAAGCCACAGGGGACTTCGACCATTAACGGTTCCAAGTGAAAATTGGGAGGTGTGGGTGGATAGTATAGTGAAAAAAGCTAAAACTGTCTGGCTGACTCCGCTGTATACAGCAACATTAAACATTTATGATTGTTGAGTCACTATCTTGAAATCTGTTAGACTTCCAGCCTCTGTTTCTGAGCATGTGGAAATCATACAAGACGCATTGTCACGCATATGCTCAAAGCATAACATACAATTCGGTACCCGATCAAAGAATCTCATATCATCAGTTAGAAAAGATCGGGCAGCAACCGATATTTTGAGCAAATGGGGAGTGTACAACATACCACTGTTAGACTCCTCAACGGGTGAACACGTTAGTAACTATATAGGCTCGACACGGAGAAGCTTGGGTATTCGTGTTCAGGAACACAAGTGTGATATTCGAACTTTCCGCAATAACACGGCACTATCTAGAAATGTCGTAAATGGAACTTTGCAACCAGACTTGGCGTACATTAGACTGCTGAACACACCTGCGTATGTACACTCACTACACCTTGCGGAAAGCCTGTATATTGAAGCCTTGGGGGACAGGTGCTCTAATGATAATACGCCAGTGGATACACCAAAAGTTTGGAAAAACCATGTCGCCGTTTTGAACTTTAAACTATAACTATTAAATAGATTTAATAAAAACAATAACATTTAAATTAGACAATTTTAACTGTGTAACACTATCTGTATTATGTGTAACAAAAGTCTGTAATTGTGTCTATTGCTCGGCTGCGATGGCAACATCTTAGCCTTGTGACGCCTGAGAACTATACCATGGTCCATTGCTGCGCTCCTATATATGTGTACGCCAGTACTGCATTAACCTCTCTGTTCCACCTGATGACGGGGTAAGTGTTACCCCGAAAGTGCTAGTAGAGGTTTTTAATTGTAAATAGATTTCATCTTTTAATTAAATATCGTACATAGACGGTGGTGTTTGTTTTCATGACATATTGTACGAATTGTGCTTTTTCTAAAAGTAAAACTATTTTGTTAACCTCTCTCTCCCTATCTATCTATTACCTGCGCAGGCATGCCTCCTGGGCCCTTGGTCATGGTGAGCCCTAGGGCTATAGCCCCTATAGACACCCCCTTAATCCGGCCCTGCCTTTAGAAGAAAAGTCCATAAAGGCTCAAGTCCTTCAGCAATCAGGACTTGAGCCTCCAAAGTTTGAGGTTTTAGTCTGCCACGGTCCTTTTAGCACATCTATCGAAAACCTCTGAATGCTCAATGTAAAAGATGCGATGTGAAAAGTAACTCTTATTGTCATACAGTAAACTTCGCACGGAGAAAGTGAATCAGCTGAGAAGAAGGAGAATGGCGTTTGCTTGTACCTTGCCCTGGACAATCGCAGTGTAAAAGAACGCAAAGGAAGTATCTTTTTACGATATGGTGGCGGTGTGTTTGACGTCGGTCGGTGGAAATCTTCGTTGCTTTAAGAAAGAGACGACAACATTTTTGCATGGCAAATCATTATTCACTCCGTGGGCACCAGTATCGACTACAGAATTCCACAACGCGCATTTTTCTTTGGAATATATTTTTCCCTTTTCAAAAATAAAACGGGAATAAAATCGGGTCAGGAACACCTTGACCCGATCCTTTGGACCCGCAAGAAATTGTCGACCCGTTTCCATCTCTGGTTCCTTCCACACGTCGTCTAGAATTAATGAAAAGAAAAAAAATTCCATTTTCACTTCAAAACAAAACAAAAATTAAGAGGGAGATAATGTTTCAGAGGTGAAACGCATGTCAAAACGGCAAATCTGCAGCGTAAAATTCCGACGGTGCAGTTTAATCGGTGGAAGAACTGGCTCCGGAGCGAGGAGGCATGAATTTGAATCTCACAATCGGCAAATTTGTGTTTTTACACATAATTATGTTAATTTAATTTGTGTTTCACATTGCAAATTTATTTATGTTTCACATTGTTTCATTAATTTTAATTTGTGTTTTCACTCATAATTACGTTAATAGTTGTTCTATAAATTAAAGCGTGTATCATGCCAGCCCCCCCCCTCTCCGTTGGCACAGTGGTCTAAGCGCTGGCTTCTGATCATTCGTCCGAGATGGAACCGGGTTCGAATCCCTGTGAGGCATGGATGTCGTGTTTGTCTTGCGGCACTGGCTCTCTCCCTTCCCTTGAACCAGTGACCCTAAATTATCGACGGGCGACTTCTTATAGCCCATTAAGTTGAAAAAGAAAAAAAAAGTATCGTGCCAGAAATTTTTGCAGCTTTTTAGTGGATGCTTGTAAATTTAAAATTTAGTTTAAGTTAGTTCAAGCCCTATCAATTACAGTTTTCAACGGGTTAGGAACTGGCTCGTTTTGATTATTGAAATTAATTTATGCTGTTTGTGGAACCTTCGAGCGTTCAGCTCATCCCTTAAGTGCTACCATTTAATTAATATGAAAGCTCCCATGGGGCGTTGACACAATATACATACGGAATCCAGTGGGAGAATTTTGCGAACACAGAAAACATTGCCAGATAGCGCCGTAAACCTTCGCTTACTGGGATCTTTTTGACAAACTGCAAGTGACGTCACTACCAGGAAACGAAGAGATCGTACGTATACGAGGGTTGTACCGAAAGTAGTGCAAAAGTGAGCATAACTTTTTTATTAACTGACAGAGGTCGTTCAAATTGCACATGTTGGTAGAGTAACTCTTCCTCTATAGTAACACTTTGTTTTCATTGCAGATAAATAATGGATTTCGAGCAGAAGCAACGTGCCGTCATTGAATTGTTGACGAAGTAAGGGTGCAGGCTGTCTGACATCCACAGAAAGGCACAGAATGTTTACAGGGATGACACCATTGACCAGAACAGTATGCGCACAGATGGATGAAAAAGTTTAAAGAAGGGGAAACCAGCATTGAAGACAAACCACACTGTGGGAGGCCATCATCTACTACCACTGACACGAATTGTCAGCGTGTGGATGAATTGATTCGCGCGGAGAGACCAGCCACAATCCGTGAGCTTGCTGCACAACTGGACTGTGGTCACAATGTCATACAGAAGACGGTGGAAGACTTAAGATATCGGAAAGTGTGTGCAAAGTGGGTACCTCGGCAGTTGACACCCGATTTGAAGGAGAGAAGGGTGGAAGTCTGCTCTGATCTTCTGGAAGCGTTTGAAGCCAATGAAGACACGCTTTTTTTATCTGGTGACAGGGGATGAAACGTGGGCGTATCTTTACAATCCGAAAAGGAAGAATCAATCCATGGAATGACGTCACACCTCTTCACCAAAGCCTAAGAAGTTCAAGAGCCAGCGATCAGCACAGAAAATCATGGTGACTGTTTTTTGGGTTGACAGGGAGGTCATTCTACTTGATTTTCTGGAATGTGGCTGTACCGTGACCCACGAGTGTTACATTGAGACACTCAAGAAGCTTACAGAATCAATTCATCTTGTGTTTTGAAGCTTACAGAAGCCATAAGGATGAAGACGCCGAACAAGAATCTGAAAATGATCCCCATTCACCATGACATTGTGAGACCACACAGATCTTTGGCAACAAATCAGGCGATCAGCAAATTAAGCTGGTTGGTGGTCCCCCATCCAACGTAAAATCCAGATCTGGCGCCCTCTGACTTTCACCTGTTCCGTCCAATGAAATACAGTCTTCGGGGACAACGATTTGATGATACAGACGAGGTGAAAGTGGCTGTGAAGAAGTGGGTACAACATTTCACCTCTGAATTTTTTTTTCAATGAGGATTCGAGAGTTGGGTTCAACGATGGCGCAAATGCATCGCTTGTGATGGAGACTATGTTGAGTAGTACCTTTGTATATATAGAGAGAGAGTTACTCTACCAACACGTGCAATTTGAACGACCTCTTTCAGTTAAACAAAAAGTTATGCCCATTTTTGCATTACTTTCGGTACAACCCTCGTATTTCCCCATTAAGTATTATTTCTAAGTTGCAACATTATGTATTCATAAAGCGAAGTTGTTTTTGAGCTTACGCCACAGTATTTGTGTATGTTTGTGATATGATATAAAGTAAATATACCTACAGTAGTATCAATAACGCTTTCGCGTAAGAGCCATGTGCCTCCAATACACAGCGTATCAGAATAATATGACCACCCCCGGAATCAAAGTGTACCTTCCGCCCAGGCGCGTCACAGAGTGCACGTGACAAGGTCGACCACACGGAGATACAAGCGGTCGGCCAGGACAGATGATCCAGTGCGTCACATGACCACAATGGGGAGGGCGTTAATGAAAATTTTGAATTTGACGGACGTTCAAAGGGGAAAGATCATCGGCTACCGCGCCAGGGGTGGAATCATCTCAGAAACAGCAGATTTCGTGGGCTGTTTGCGAGGTGCTGTACTAAGGGTGTACCAAGGATGGACCGCTGGCACACCGAGTATCTCCCGACGTGATCGATGGCCTTTGTGGAGCGCCAAAGGCCATCGATCCCAGAGGAAAACGTCGCCTTCGTAGACTGGTAAACGGCAATCTACGCACAACAGTGCAGCAATTGACCACACAAATGAACGCTGGGGCACCAAGGATTGTGTCCCTGATAACAGTAGAGCGAAACCTGTTACGCATGGGTCTCTGGAGTCGACGCTGCGTCAAGGCGCCCGTGCTAACCCAGGTTAATCGGCAACGATGCCAGCAGTTCGCATGAGACTACCATCATTGGACAGTGGAAGAGTGGGAAAAGGTTGCCTTCTCCGTCGAATCGAGGTTTCTACTCCACAGAAGTGACAGGCGGTGGCGGATACAGCGTCAGACACACGAGAACTAGCACCCGGACATGCTTGTCTGTCAAGTACAGGCCGGCGGTGGCAGTGCGCATGTCTGGGGAATGTTTTCCTGGTATGACCTGTGACCGCTGGTACCACTTGATGAGTCCCTTAACACCAATGGCTACGTGTCCATCCTCGCTGACCACATGTATCCCTTCATTTTGGACGTTTACCCTGGTGGTGTGGTGATGGTGTCTACTAACAAGACAATTCGCCCTGCCATATCGCTATGGTGGTGCGTTGCTGGTTCCAGGAACACGACAGCGATGTCTCCGTTTTCCGTTGGTAGGCGAAGTCGCCCGACTTCAATCCCATAGAGCACTTGTGAGACTGTTTGGGTCGACAGGTCCGACGTGCCGACCCACAACCACGTCATCTCCGGAACCTCCGTGCTCTACTGCAGTCCGAATGGGCACGTGTGCCTCGAGCAACCTTCCAGGGCCGCATTGCATCCATACCACGCCGTCTCGCCGCTGTCATCCGGGCCGAGGGAGGTTATTCCCATTATTAGGTAGGTGATTATATTATTCTGATATTACCATGTATATATACATATTACTTTTTTAATTCCAATTTTACTTAATTGTTACACGGCACTAGCAGTGTTCCTGCCTAGTCTGCCGGTAACGGTGCTTGAGACCTGAAGTACAATTTAGTTGGCCACGGCACCAGGTGAGAATCTCAGGTGCACTGCTGCACTCAAAGATTCACACCAGAACATAAAAAATGAAAAGTTGAAGAATGACCCGAAGCATAAGGCTTGGGTGAATCCACCTTGTGAACAAAATAACAACAACAAATAAACAATAAAATAATCTAAAAAAAATGATACTTTGGGATCAGAGTTGTGATGAGGTTCACCCGCAATCACCAATTCGTGACTGAGTGTAGTGGTCCGGATCTTACTCCGGTACATTCAATCCCCAACCAGCCAGTACAACACTCACTTTCGCAAATAACACATGATTCTCAAATACACAACACAACATTTAATAACGTTCTGCGAGATTTAAACAGATCCGGCGCTCTCTAGGCGCATAGACAATTGCCCCTCATATGTGGGCAGCATACGGTGTCACACTTTACTGTCGGATAACGCAGCCGACTGAGTCTCCACCGGACTATCTGAACAAGAGATACTACTCGTTTACACACTAAATAGAGCTGCAGGTGATATTCATATACAATTGCTTAGAGAATAAAAAAAATTATATGCAAACGATCACATTAAAAATACTCGCGACACAAAATACACAAGCACGTTAATTTGCGGTATAAGATTATAGGTGCGAAATACTGCCAAAGTTAATTAACTAAATCTAATAAGCATGCACATGCAGAACCCTGCCCCGCTGACGTTGGTCCTGAACCAAAGTTAAAAGAAACTGTCCCGCCCAGCGGAATTTGTGGCCACACCCTCTCCCTTATTCATGTAAAAAAAAGTAATCAGGAAATGGGCCCTGTAAGAAATTGAAATCTGTATGTGCAGGTATTTCCTCTGAGGTTCAGTCACTCAGCATTACTGCATCTATGTCCATGCAGCTTTGGGTGTCGGGATGGCACAAGTTCGCAGATGTGCGAAGAAAGAAAAAGGAAATATTCATCTACTTACAGTTACGTGACTTTGCTGTGCAAATCCGTTGTGCATCACATAATATCACACGACAAAAAAACACACACACACAGACACTTGCACCATGTGGCAGCACCGATGATTCAACACTTCACTTTGACGCTTGATGTAAATGAAGCACACAATTAAAAATGGTAATATCACGCCGCACTTTGTTGCAATGATTAGAGTGCACACTGATCTATTCTCGTGACGATTTGAAGGTGGGCGTTAAGCAAAATAGGCCCTCTCACATCTGATGTTGCGGTTTCCAAGATTAATTTTTCTCGGCCGAGCGAAATCAGACGTGCTTTTACCTTAAGCGTATATCGGCAACTCAACATTTCACCTGTATATTTGTTAGGTATCGAAGCCACCGCTCTTACGCTCATATTTTTCTTTCGACATGTTTTTATCCCGTCGCACTTACACGTAGTGGCTTCGCTGCTTACGCGACCACACACACGCACACATGGGGCCTCGCTTCACCCCGTAAGACAAGCGCATCTCTTCACTTCCTCCACAGTAGGGGATGAATGGGGGTGACGATTCCACACTGCAGTGGTTGGCATCGAACCCGACTTTGCTTGGCTTCGCTTCTCATAGGAATGACCACTGTCCACTCGCAGACTTCTTAATTCCCCTGTAACTTGGCTTTCATTAGGCCAAACAGTCGCTGAGTTCCATTACGCTCCAGCCTAGAAATTTCTGCTTTATCCCGCGGATTTAGGCATTCTGCTGTCTTTATGGCAAGCTGGCATCTCCAGCTGCCTCGAGTTGTCTCCATTTCTTACCAAATGCGGGGAGGTTTGCTGCTTCATTTTTCCCAATTCATTTTTTTGCAGATCCAAGGCATCCAGCCTTTCACATCGGAGAGCGCACAGACAACTGAACTTTCTTCCTTATGTTCATGCCAAGTGCGAACTCTTATTTTTCTGCACGGACCACACAGAGAGCAATTGTTCTCGAAAATGCCCCAAACAATCGACTAATTTACGATTATTCGCTAAACCTTTTGTCCCCATCTTCATTCATTTACTCAAGTGGACCCCTCTTCGAAAGGTACCATTCCGTGTTGCTTAGTTTCCCGTCAGCTGCGCCCTGATATTTATGACCTAACAGAGCTATTCTGAGACCACCCAGCCAGAGAGAGAATTCTTCGCCTCTTTTCTTTCCAAACCCCCAGATAAAACTTTATCTGCTGTTTACACTTTTAAACTCCAATCAAGCCTCGAACATAATTAATACTTAATTAATTTCACACATCAACCACGCCCATTAATTACTAAATTAATGGCGGGGTGGGTCGTAACATCGGCCCCTAATCAAGAAATCCAGAAGCCCTCTTCTGGGCCTATCGCTTTGCTCTTATCAATTTCCAGAGCAACCATTGAGTGCTACATTTTCCCACAGGTAGAAACAATTTAAAATGGCAAAAATATTGCGTTGCATGCCTTCAAGAGCATTGGAGCGACTTCCCAATTATCCCGCAATTTTGTTAATTAATTTAGAGAACATCCGAAAGAAAAAACAACGTAAATGAGAAATAAATAAAAAAAAACTGAACTGTAAAAGAACATGTGAGCCTGCCGAACTGTGATTCCTAGCTGCCTCATACAATACGCGACATGGCGGACAAATTTTAAAGTTTTCTTCAGGTTTTAGGATGGGGGGGGGGGGGTGTCCACTGTAACATAATCGAAAATTGAACTGTTTCATCAAGTAAAAATTAAAATATTTTAATTCATGCGCTGCTTACCTGTATGAAAAAAACGAAGGTATGTTATTCAAATTATCCTCGTACAATGCTTCCCATTATTTTTTATTTAGCATTATTAGTATTTGGAAAAAGTTTATAATGAAGAGTGTTGCTTCTACAAAAGAAAGTTTTTGTGGTATTAAAGCGGTTTTAATTAATACTTCATCATGGAAAATGAACAAATCGAGGCCGCCCCGGTGGCGCAGTGGTCTAAGCGATGGCCTCTGATCATTCGTCCGAACGGGGTCCGGGTTCGAATCCCGGTGAGGCATGGATATTGTGTTTGTCTTACGGCACTGGCTCTCTCCCTTCCCTGGAACCAGTGACCCTAAATTTGGGACGGGCGCCTGCTTATAGCCCATTGAGTTGCTCACGGTGGTCGTTAAAACTTCCAATCAAAAAAAAAAAAAAAAAAAAATCGAGTATTCTGAGATACAGCAATTACCGTATTTCCCCGAAAATAAGACCTAACCGGAAAATAAGCCCTAGCATGATTTTTCCAGATTCTCGTAATATAAGCCCTACCCCGAAAATAAGCCCCAGTTACGATACGTAGTACCGTAGTCAGCCAGCCTATCACTGTTCAAAAAACTGAAGCGAGTGCCAAAATCACTGGTGGATACCCGATCATGAGTTTAATTTGCCTTGAATATCCAGAGTAAGGAAGAAAGCCGATTGACTTTGAACTCAGCCGAGGATATGATTTTTGTAATTACGGCGCATGCATACCGTTCGGTTCAAAGAGCTAGCGAAAGATGAAAAGAAGCCGTCTTTTGTTCGGCAGCTGTAACATCCAGTTTCGAAAAAGGAATCCGACGTGGGAAACTTTACCGGTGAACGCTATCTTTGGTGGAAAAGTTATTTATCAACAGGCGGTGTGCGTTTTTAGAAATGGGAAGGGGGGACACATGCGAACTTAAAGAAAAGTAAGAAGTGTTCTAACCGCCTTCAATGGATTACGAAAGAGGTTCGTCCCTGTCCACGTTATTGTGTTGGCAACGGTGACTGAAAGAATTCTTTAAAAATCAGAGAGTTAATATTTTAGGGCCTAACGTACATTCTTAACTGTCATCATTTTTGTTGCCACTCCTGTGTCGACTAACAATTAACACAGTCTTCAATTAAGACTTGATTTAATGGTAGATTTAAAGGGAATATTATTTTGACCCCCAGACAAGATGAGTGCAAAAAGAAAGAGCTATTCCGTCAAGTACAAGAAAGGAATCGTGGAGGACTCCCGGGGCAAGAATCTTACGGCTTTCTGCAAAGAGAAGAAGTTGGATCTCCGAATGGTCCGAAAATGGCGAGCAGAGTACGATAACTTCAGTCAACAGGTGGACGAGGGAAATGCTAAAAAGCGCAAGTGTGGGTCAGGTCGGCAACCATTATTTCCTGAGCTGGAAGACATCATCTGTGAATAGATTGATGACAGGAGAGCAAAGGCTATGGTTGTGCGTAGGGCTGATATTCAAGCATTTGCCCTTGCAATGGCACCACAGTTAGAAATATCCCCAGAAGAATTCAAAGCATCACAACACTGGCTGAATGGCTTCCTTCAGCGATATGAACTGTCTCTAAGAAGATCGACAACACTGTTCAAGCTGGAAGATACTGAAGTTATTAAACGTGCAGTTGCATTCAAGTCCTTTGTTGATGGTATCGACTTTTCTAAATACCAACTCTCCAACATGATTGCTATGGATGAAACTGCAGTGTTTATGGGCCAAGGATCTCAAACGACAATTGATCAGAGGGGTACCTCGTCAATCTACATTCCCTAAACTGGTTACGAAAGTGCAGGTGTTACCTGTGTTTTAGCAATTCGTCTGGATGGAAAGAAATCCCCACCTCTAATCATCACTAAGGGCAAGAAAGATAAGATTGAACGTGTTTCAGGCAATTATGTTCTTGAAACCGAAAAAGCCTGGTGCACACAAGCAGATATAAGGAAATGGGTTCGATTTAATGCTGCCACTTGTTTTGCGAGGTGGCCAAAGATGTCTGCTAGTCTGGGATTCAGCCACCACTCACCGCGCTAAGGACATAAAGAACTTCCTTGCAGAGAGAAGAATAGATCAAATAATGATTCCCGCAGGAATGACTGCCTATCTCCAGATTCTCGATATTGCAATAAACAAGCCATTCAAGGATCATTTGCGCATGGAAATCAATGACTATATTGAAAATAGAATGGAGAGAAATCAGCGTGGAAACTTTGTGAACCCTAGCCTGCAAGAGATCGTGACTTGGGTGAAGAATTCATGGAATAAAATCACTGACAGTTGTGTTGCCAATGCACTACGAGCAGTCTACATGGACAAAAAGTGCTCATTTAAAGAGAGCTTTATCGCTGGACATAAGAGATCAGGGTCAATGGTTCTACAGGAAATGGAGTCGCAAGAAATTCAGGCCCGAATTCGGGGTTTGGAGAGCTATGACGATGTTCCAGAAGAAGATGACATGACTGTATTTAAATAAATGTAGATTTTTGTACATGAATAAATGTAGATAAAAAGAAAAGAAAAAAAGTTGATAGTACATGAAAAAATAAGACATCCCCTGAAAATAAGCCCTAATGCGTCTTTTTGGAGCAAAAATTAATAATAAGACCCGGTCTTATTTTGGGGGAAACACGGTACGTGTAATACTTACCCAGTGGATGTTACGAACAGAACATAATTTTCCGAAGACCCTATTCGTAGGAACAGTTCGTGTCACAAAAGTCCTGGCTACACCATCCAGTTCCATGCCTTTTTTTTTTTTTTTTTTTTTTCCAGCACTAGAAAAGGAACCTCGACGTCTACTATGCCGGGATAGAAGACTTGACGCTTGTCTCTTAAATGCCGGAATAGAAATGCAAGTTTCCAAAATGTCAGGATAGAAACCACAACACCTATTTCTTCCATTCAAGGATAGAAACCTTAAGTTCCATTTCTTCAATGCCGGAATAGAGCAAACGCCTGTTTCTTCCATGTCGAGTTGGAAATTTTGACGCCGATCTTCTGTACCAAGATAGAAACCCTAAGTTCTGTTTCTTCCATGCTGGGATAGCAAACTTGATTCCTATGTATTCTACGCCAATATCTTAAAACCTTTGACGTATGAGCCAAATGAACAATGTAGCAACGGTAAGCCTGCCGGCGTAGTTTAGTTGGGAGAAAAGCTGCTCCGGAGTAGGAATATATGGGTTCGAATCCCATTGTCGACATAAGAAAGGTCATAAGCCTTAACTCTATTTCTTTCATTCCGGGATGTCTATCACTTTCATGCCAGGACAGAATCTTGATTCCTGTCTGTTCTGTGCCATTGTAAAAACCTTGGTGCTCTTTCTTCAAAGCTGAAATGGAAAAGGTTTGGAACTCCCTCGAACTTTGGGTCCTCCTCTAAAAAGGCAAATAATGATACAGTGGGAAGGAGGGACGAACACGTGTTCTCACAGAAATTGAGTGTTGTCTGATTTTTGGCGATATTTCGCGCCCTATTGTTCTCTCTCCAGCTATACATCAAACACACTTTCTTGCACATTTCTTCCTGATGTGTTCTATTAAATATTTATGGAACATAATGTCTTCTTTACAGCTAGACACATTTGCAAAAAAATGTGCATGTAAAACAATGTTTCGAAACTTAGCTAAAAATGTGGATTAAAAAAGGGAAAATAAAAACTTTTTTAAAGAACTGATTTAGTCTTTTGAAAAACATTGTCGAGTAATCAATTCCTTTCTTACAAGAGAGCTTAGCATAATACTTCCAAAGATTTTCTTTCACCACTCTGACTTGAAATATTCAATTCACCCCTCCCACCGCCGTCTTTTTTTTTTTTCTCTTCTTTCCTCTTCTTTTTTTATTTTAATTATCTGGAGTTGATAATGAGAAAGAACTAATTTGGGCAAGACATTACTCATTCGCAATTAAATGTATGTTGAACTATTTCATTATTGGACACTTTTTTTTTTTCGCAAGAAATAACAGAATGTCTAAACGAAAGCAATTTTGCCTGTTCATTAAGAAAACAGCTCTGATTTTCTTTATTATTCCTTTTTCTTCAGTCCCTTTGCTATCAAATTAAAAAAACGATCATTTAAAAAACGATTGTTAAAACGGCCGCTTGTAAAAATCTGCCACATGAAGAAACAAGTTTGAGAACATGATAGGACAGAGACAAGAGTATAATCAATGGACTGGAAGTGTTTTCAAGTAAGATGATGTACTCTTATTTACAAAGAACTTTCCCTTGTTTTTTTTTGCTGGTTTGTCCCGTTGTTATTGCAGCTTGTCAGACCCGGAATATATTTACACAAATAAGTAGACAGCCCGCGTTCAGAATTAACCTTTCGTTGTAAAATAACAGAAGAGTAATGTAAGTTCTCTGACATGGCGGTTCGACAACGCCTCCTATTTTTTTTTGTCCCACAATGCATCTGCTTTCTTTCTGCTGATTTTTCGTTTTTTTTTATCGGAACTATAAAACAAGGTCATCAAATCACGAAACACGTCAAACTTTTTCACGTGTTTTTTGTATCAATAACTTTTTATGCTGCAGCGAATCAGCATATTTTGTTATACACATAACATTTTAACAGTGGAACGGAAAGAACTTTGTTTATTTTCGTATTAGCTGTGCTTCGTTAATTTCAATATTCACTTATAATGCACATGCCTTACTTTTAGTACAAAGTTAGGCAACTTTGCCGACCGGTGAGCGCGTTTTTGCTATGGTGATGGTTTCTAGTTTCCCATCTAGCTGAGCCTACTTTCGATACCCCGGTAGGACATACAGTCTGTCCCAAAAGTTTTGACTTCTGTTTTCGTCGAGAACTTTATTATGACGTCATGGGTGTTGTCGGGTCTTTCACCAACCATCTTAAAACTGATTATGAAGTGACACAAATTTTAATTTCCACTAAAGCATTGAAACCACAATCGCAAACTATTTAAAAAGCAGGTGTCCCAAATATTTATACTGTTGAATATCACAATCTTATGCAATTTGTAAATGCGTAGTCAGTGACAAAGGATTGTGGCATATAAAAAGGTACATCTAATGTCAAAGGATCCAGTTTTGCTGAGAAACAAAATGCCTAAAGCTTCGCATCTGTCAGGTGATGAGGTTGCTAAAATATTCAGCTTGAAGTTGCAAGATAAGTCTGTAAATGAAATTGTGAAAATACTAAATCGTTGTAAAAGTATGATTTGTCATGTTCTAGCTCGTATGGTGAATCGCACCTATGACGTACTACAGAGGTAAAACACGTATGAAGACGATAAATCTGCAGCGATACATTCCGTCCGTGTAGCTTAGCTGGGAGAGCAACTTACTCCGGAGTGAGGGGACGCGGTTTCGATCTCCGTCATTGATAAAATTGTGTTTTCACACACCCACCAAAACATAGTTCAGGAAGGCCACGTGCAACAAGTTCCCGTGATGACAGCGGATGCAGAGAATGGCTTCGTCTCAAAAAATGTCCGTACGCGTGTAATAACTAAGGCTTCTCTGTTGAAAATACCGGAAAATACCCTACACAGAAGTATTTTAAAGAAATTGGTCACATAGTGCACACAAAAATGACTCGTAAACCACCACTCTCAAAGCGTCACCAAGAAAGAAGGTTGCAGTGGGTACGTATGCACATGTCATATAGCGACAAATGACTATGCGTGATTTTCAGTGATGAGAAAAAATGGAATCTGGATGATCTTGATGGATATGCAAGCTATTAGCATGATTTAAGGGAAAAAAACGTAACGTTTTTTTAGAAAACAACTCGGCGGTGGATCTGTTATGGTGTGGGAGGCCCCTTCATATAATGGCCAAGCCTCTCGACATTTCTTGGTGTGTAACGTACCAGAAGATGTGACGTACCTGCCCGAAGGACGCACACGACATAAAGGCAGATAGGAGTCAGAACAAACGTCCGCGTAGCTCAATTGGTAGAGTGACTTATTCCGGAATGAGGGGATCCGGGTTCGAATCCTGGCGTGGACAGAAATGACGGAGAAATTCACTTCGTTATAGGTGGACGACAAAACTCAGTGAAGTACATATAGAGACACTAGAAACTCATTTGATACCTTTCGGTGCACTTTTAGGGGGACATAACCAGATATTTCAGCACGACAACGGGCCCATACATACCTGCAATGCTACAAAAGCCTACCTAGACAGAGAAAATGTGCCTGTTCTGGACTGGGCCAATTGTCCTGACCCGAACCCAATCGAGAACGAGTGGGGCATTCTAACAAGGGAAGTTTACGCCAACGGACAGAAATATTCGTCAGTAAATGACCTGAAGACAGCAATAGAACGTGCGTAGTACACTTTCGATCCTCAAATGCTACAAAATTTGGTACTTTCCATGGAAAATCGTATACACGAGGTCATTTGAAACAATGGAAAATCCACAAACTTCTGAGAACCACGTGTTCATTAATATTTGTGATATTCTCTGTAACGTACCAGGAGATGTGACGTACCTGCCAGAAGGACGCACACAAGGAGATGATGTAACGTATCAGGAAATGTGACGTACCTGCCAGAAGGACGCACACGACATAAAGGCAGATAGGAATCAGAATAAAACGTCCGCGTAGCTCAATTGGTAGAGTGACTTATTCCGGAATGAGGGGATCCGGGTTCGAATCCTGGCGTGGATAGAAATGACGGAGAAATTTACTTCGTTATATCTCTGTTTTCTATATACATTTGGAAAAAAAATCTCTTGTCATTTTTTCATATAAATATAGTGCAAGTTGTATTCTCAAATATATTTTTGTTAAATGCTAATCGCATCGCATGTGTTCTGTCATAAACATTTTTAACTCATGGCCATTCCTTTTTGTTCTTTAGACAAATGCATTTTTATAGAGCCTATATAACTGTAGTATATTACGTTTTACGACACGGGTCCCTTCCCTGGAATTTGTGTTTCTAAATTAGGACAGATGATTCTTAAATTTAATACATGTGTATTTCATGGGATATTTAGGAAACAGGAAAATAGTTCTGTCAAGTGGGAAACTGCGTGTATGTGCCTTTAAAAGTGATTCTCAAATCAAATCGAACACTAGCTACAACTCCCAACGTTTGGATTCATACCAGTTCTTGAAATTCTTTTTTCCTTTCCTTTTTCTTTCAGAACTCTTTATAATGTGGTAGAGTGCAATTCTTTCACTTTTAACATTGATTTTCATGTCACATGAAGTCAAGTAATAAGAAGAGCTTCCGACAATACAGAAGCGCTCACCTTAAATTAAAGGGGATACTTACTTGAAGTTCAAACAAGACTAAACCCTACTAAGATGATTTTTCATTAATGTTTCCCCTTTTTCTTTTTAGCTCAGGATTTAACGTTCACCGTGAACACTTAGGCCTAGAATTATACGGGATTCCCCGTCCTTAATTTAGGGCCAACGGTTGAAAGGAGGATTTAGATAGAATTAGAAACAAGAAACTATTTACATTATAGGAACTCTACACTGAAGAGCAATTCAATTAGAGACAGCTGGCGTTATGCAAATGTGGCGCTGTGTGCGGCCCTGTAAACGGAAACGACATGACGTATGCAGCGATCCGACAATATAAGGAGTGATGCTACGGGAATCAGTAAGAGTCGGACGCAGTATGGGTAAGACGAAGGATCTAAGCGCATTTGATCGTGGGCAAATTATCTGGGCCCGACGAATGGCTCACTCCATCTCGGAAGTCGTGCAGACACTGAGATTTTCACGAGCCACTGTGTCACGGGTGCACCGTGAGTACATCGAATCCGGTAAACCCATCCCTGCAAGGGCCAACTGCCGTGGACAACAGCGTGCGGATGAGCGGGGTCATCGTCGGCTAGCTCGCATTGTAACAGCGGATAGACGGGCCACAGTGCAAGAAATCACTCGGCAATTTAACGCTGGTGCACAAAAACGTGTAAGCAGCAACACCATCCAGAACCATCTCCTCGCTATGGGGTACAGAAGCCATCGTTCCACGAGGGTACCGCTGCTGACCGCACATCACAGGGTGCAAAGATTAGCATGGGCGCGGGAACATCGCCACTGGACCCTAGACATGTGGGAAAATGTTGCCTGGACTGCTGAGACGAGATTCACGTTGGAACATGCGGATGGCAGGATACGAGTACGGCGCAAACCACATGAAGCGATGGATCCTTCTTGCCAGCAGGGTACTCTTCAAGCTGGTGGGGGTGGCATTCTCGTCTGGGGACTGTTTACGTGGACTGAAATGGGACCCCTGGTACGTGTGACATCGTCCCTCACAGGTCAACGTTACCGGGATATCCTGGACGACCATTTGCTCCCGTTTGTGCCTCTTAAACATCCCACTGGGGACCTCATCCTGCAACAGACAATGCACCGTGCCATCGCTCCCAAATTGTATCCGAATGGTTGGATGAACACTCCACCGACGTGACCTCGCTTCCTTGGCCAGCTAGGTAACCTGACCTCAATCCCTTCGAGCACAGGTGTGATGCCATCGAGAGAGATTTTCGACGCTCTGACCCCCCCCCTTCTCCATCAAATCTTCGTGAACTGTGGGAGCTTGTTCAGGGGTCGTAGATTCGTATGGCTTCCCAACGCCTACGGTGTCTTGTCGAGTCCATGCCGAGATGAATCGCCGCCGTCATCAGGGCGAAAGGTGGTGCTGCACGTTACTAGACAGATATCTCTCATTTAATTGCTCTTCAGTGTAGTCTTACATAGAAAAAAAATTATGTACACTATCAGGAGCTGGCTGTCCCACTGGGACACCGGGACATTTCCAGGTGGACCACTCGAGAAATGGCCCACTTTCTCGAATTCTTTTAAGCTGGATTTTTTGGAACGAATGGATAATTGGATAATTATTTTGGAGTTTATGAATACTAACCGTTAATTTCATTTGAGCATTACTTAAATCTGAAAAGTTATTTCCTTAAAAAGGAAATTGCAACCCCGGTGGCGCAGTGGTTTAAGCGATGGCTTATGACCATTCGTTCGTGAAGGGTCCGGGTTCGAATCCCGGTGAGGCATGGATGCTGTGTTTGTCTTATGGCGCTGGCTCTTTCCTTTCCCTGGAACCAGTGACCCTAAATTAGGGACGGGAGACTGTTTGAGGCTCTTTGAGTTGCTCACGGTGGTCGTTAAACCTTCGATAAAAAAAATTCCTCTATCTATATGTTGGGAGTTTGTTCTAAAATGGCATAGCAAAATTCTGTGTACTTGTACGCAAAAAGTGTCACCTGACCAAACACGCCGTTGTAAAGCTACTTTTAGCGGCCGCTGAATTAGAAACTTTTATTCAGTACCAGGTTGAACCTCCTTTAACCCAAATTACAGCACGTATGCGTTTGGCATAGATTCCACAATCTATGCCGAACCGCATACGCGCTGTATGCGGTTTGAATCTAGTGCATCTACGTCTACCAGATGGAGACGGATTTCTCATTAGGCCGACTAGGCCTGGGCCTAGGAAAGTAAATTTTAGGGGCGACAAATTTTAGTGGTATAAAAATAATGAAAGAAAAATTTAAAATTAAATTAAAGTGAAATTAACATTTAGTCCGAAAACTGTGGATACAAGATTTTGTTTCTGAATTTCCGTCATCCCCTTCCTATTCGACTTAAGAAACCATGGAAAAACATATTTCTATATGTTTGACTATGCTTAAGAACTGAAATGAATACGAACAGGTGCTTGGGTGAAGGAGTGGGGTGTTAACGTTGCTCTTTAGAGCACGATAAGTTTTAAAGGAAGATCGCTTTGGGCTTTAGACGTAGACATTTGCAGGATGTTCACAAAAAACTGTTCTATCTCCCTTCAGAATGAATACAATAGTAGGGCGTAGGGCAAGGGCCCAATTGTTCTGCCATGTATCAAAACATAGAAAATTGTTAAAACCAAAAAAAAAAAAAAGGGGGGGGGAGAAACAAAAGAAAGAAAACAGATATTTTTACCAAAGCAGCTGATTAATTGCAAATATTTAATCAATAGTTGATGGCGGAAGTTTAAAGTAAGGAATTTTTATCAACGCTAGAGGAAATTTTGTTAATTGTTATAAGAAAAATTCTTGTTCATACATAGTCGAGTCACATTATAGTGACCACCTCCTACTTTTAACGTCAACAGCGCGTAGCCAATGAAAGAAGGCAGGTGTCGTGAGCTGGCTTGGAGGATATATAAGGTGTGCTGTAGGCATTCTGAAAACTTATCCCTCGTTCCTGTCATGGATAAAAAGAACGATTTATCAGATTTGCAAAAAGAGATTATTATCGGCTTTCGGGCCAAGGGTAGTAGTATTTCTGAAATAGCGCAGTTTGCGAACTGTTGGCGTGCTGCTTTGGTTAAAGTGTATCGTGATTAGAGAAATGGCACCATTGCGAATAAGCGACGTGGAAACAGCGGAGCACCACGTGCCATTGATGTGAAAGGTGAACATCGGCTTCAAAGGTGGGTGAGGTCTGATCGACACGCTATAGTGGAGCAACTCACTGGCCGAATGAACCAGGGGGCTACCGGAGGTGTATCTAAAACGACAGTTCAGCGAACCCTGTTGCGTATGGGACTCCGATGCAGACGGATTGTCACTGCACCTATGCTAACGAAGGTGCATCGGCAGAAAAGGCTTATATTTGAACGGCAGTATCGGAATTGGGCCTTCGCTGATTGGCAAAGGATTGCCCTCTCCGATGAGTCATGTTTTCTGCTTCATGGAACGGATGGACGTTGGGTATAAGGCGAGAAACATCGGAGAATAAACACTCTTCAACCATTGCTGGAAGAACACTAGCTGGTGGGGGCAGCGGCATGGTCTGGGAAATGTTTTCGTGGCATTTCCTGGGCCCACTCATACCTGTGGAAGGCACTATGGACCGAATTCGTTAGGAATCCATCTTTATACCACGTACACCCATACATGCTGATTGTTTTCCCTGGAGCGGCTGGGATCTTCCAGCACGACAATCCGACGTGTCCCACAGTTAGAAATGTCCGAGAGTATTTGGAAGAGCACGATGAAGACTTCAAACTACTTCCCTGGCCCCTAATTCCGCAGACTTAAACTGAATTGTGCATCTGTGGGACCACCTCTACCGTGTTGTTCGCTGTATGAATCCTCCACCACGCACCCTCCAGCAGCTGTCAGATGCACTGCAGTCAGCATGGCTTCACATACCTGTGAACACCTTCCATCCCCTTTCTGAGTCACTCCCAGCGCGTCTAATTGCTGTCCGCGCTGCACACGGCGGTTACTCTTGATATTAGCTAATGGTCACCATAATGTGACTCGACCGTGTGCATGAATGGGCTGAACATATTACCAGAAGAACGGACCACTAATGGACAACTGAAATTCTGTTCTGGATTCCAAGGGACAGGAAAAGACCCAGAAAAAGACCACACGGGAGATGGGTGGATGAAATTCAAAAGGACGTGGGAGTGACATAGTTAAGACTGGCGCAAGATAGACTGTTGTAGAAGAAACTTGGGAAGACGTTCTTTCAGCAGTGGATTGATAATGTTTGATGACGATGATATATGGGAAGTATAGAATCCGAGAAGTTCGATAGTAGTTTCATAAAAAGCACCCGTATTGTCGTATTGGAGCCATTGTGGAAAGGTGGCAAAGCATGTTTGAACTATCGAAATTTAGAACCAGTTATTTAGGAAATGTTAGAAACATTGAAGCTTCAGCCCTATTAACTAAAGATACGCTATCAGTCTAGCCACAGCAGCCTCTCATGAATGTTGTGTTGTGTTCTTGGTTCTCATCTTTCTTTAGAAGTATTTAAATTCGAGCCTCGTGATGCTTAATGGCTCACCTGTTCGGTTATAGTATACTTCGTCCACCCAAGAGATATCTAAATTTCTCTACAAAGAGAAACTATGAATCTGATTAGTAGGGGTTCTCAAAATCCGACAATAGGTCTTCTGTTGAGTAAGTCCATAGATTGTGATATTGCTTTTTAAATTTATGTATAACTTTAGATACGATTACCTTTTTCAATTTTAAGGCGTTTCTACATCCAGGTAATTTACAAAGAATGTTCACACGTTTTTAGAACGATTTTCCAGCAATCTACACCGATGAGCTATTGCATTATGACCACCCGCAGCCTAGAGAAATGAGCACGCCAGGAGACCGAACGGTAGCGCAGATGAAGCTCACAAAGCAGTGTATATACAACCCGAGAACCGGCTTTCGGTTAGTAGAGTGTTCGGAGTCAGAATGGGAAAAGCTGCCGATTTATCGGAGTTTGATAAAGGACAAACTGTGATGGCACGACCCTCGGAACTACGATCTCGGAAACGGAGAAGCTTGTAGGTTGTTCAGGTGCCGCTGTAGTGAGTACGTATCAAAAGTGGGGCACGGATGGCCAAACGACGAGCCTTCGTCCAGCCGCGTGTTGTCCACAGCTGACTGATGCCAGAGGTGAGTGGAAACTGTCGCGCATTGTTCACAGTGACCGCAGGGCCACAGTGCGACAAATCACCCGCAGCTACAACAGTGCCCAGCAAAAACAGTCTTGCGGGCCAGCACTGGGCCATTGCTGGCAGCCAGCACTGTCAGTAATGGCCCAGCACTATGTTGCCGCTGCCAAACCGTCAATAAAATATCCGGACGGCCAACAGAAGGGCCAGCAGTTCAGGCCAATAGTTGGCACCCCATCAGTTGTCATATGCCACAACAGGGCCATCAGTGGTCCATCACAGGCAGTAGCTGCCACAAGTGGCCTTTCAGTGGCCCTGCAAGCACGTGCCAGAAATGATGGCTAGCCTAATGTGGTCCGCTAGTGTGCCGTTAGTGGCAGCCGGCAACCACATGACGTAACTGGTGGCTTGCCGAATCTTGTCCGCCAATTTCCCAGTAGTAGCTATAATAATAATAAAAATGCAAGGATAACCGCAGTTTCCCAAAGCTACAATTTTTTTTTCTACTCTTACGACGCTTGTGAATTAACGCACTGCGCTGCGGAAATTTTCTCAACAGACCGGAAAAACGCCCGTTTGCATCTGACTGGAGTTGAACCACGGCAGTTTGCGTGTCAGCTGAGCTCTCTACCGACCGGACTAATTTGCCACGCTTGAGCGTATGCTTAAAACTGTCTATTTGGTATGCAATGTGTAATCGAATGCTTCCCTCTTTCATTTTACAATATTACGAGGTATTTTTGATAAAAGTCAGTTTCATATAATTGATAAATTAATTTTTTTAAACGTAACGATAGTTTTTTTTTTTACCTTAAGGGAACTTCACTCATTTTCAAGGCGTGTACATACTTAGAGTCGCTTTCCAATGTTTTGTACTGTCCTTGCCGTCTTCAAAAGAGATTGTTGAATAAATATATATTTACCCGGGTTCATGTCACATTCTGTTACATTTTTAACGTTGTATCTTTCCTTTCCGTTGTCCGAAGCTGCATTTGTTTTAAAGAGTAAAATATATTTTATTTTTACGTCTCGTTATTTTTAGAAGCGAATTCCTCCCAAACTTGTGTATTCAACCCATGGATGAGTACACCACATAGCGTTGCTTTTTTTTCTTTCAAATAATTAATAAATTTTGAACGCGTATAATTCTTTTTTTTTTTTTCCAACAAACGTTGTTTTAATGGTTTTCCAGGATATTTGTTTCAAGCGGTTTCAAATTTTTTCTTGTAATTCATCCACTCCATTCCATGAATTGTTATTCTTGGGAATGGAGTGGGTGTATTTCATGGCTGTAATCTAGTATTTCACTGCTTAATCTCATATCTTCGTCGACGTAAAATTTCATTAGGAAATTAATTCGCCTCTCCACATATGGATTTTTTTCTTAACATCCACTAAAATAACACGATGGCGATAGCGTCGTCTTCAACTAACTGGTACCATGAGAGACATAGCAAGTGTTGTTTCTGCGCATGCGCAGTCCCGTTGCTTCCACCTGCTGTTAGGGGTTGCATTGGTTGCCGGCAACGGGCCACTAGTGGCACTCGCTTGGAGGCCTACAATTCACGGCGATGCTGCAGGGCCATCAATGGCTCGCCAACTGACAGTGCTGCCACCAACGGACCACTACCGGGCCGTGAGCGGCAGATTTCAGCCAGCAGTGACCCATCACCGTCAGCTGGTGGCCAGCAGTTTCCCAGCACTTGTGTTTTTGCTGGGTGGTGATCAGGGTAATGTTTCACAGCCCACAGTTCATCGCAGCCCTCTGCGCATGGGCATACGTAGCCGAAGACCCAGCGGGTCCCCATTCTCACTGCAAGTCATCGCCAACAACGCATGAAATGGGCCCTAGATCATCGAGATTGGACCGTGGATGATTGGAAGAAAGTGGTCTGGTCTGACGAATCAAGATTCCTGTTGCATCACGTAGACGGCCGAGCGCGGATGCGCCGATTGCCAACGTGAGGCTATGGCACTTGGATGCACTGTTGGACGGAAATAGGCCGTCCGGGTGTTATGCGGTGGGCGTTGTTTTCATGGGACACTTTAGGCCCCATTATCCCAATAACACAATTCCTGACAGCTGTCAGGTATCTGAAGATCATTGCGTACCAAGTTCACCCATTCATGGCAACTGTGTTCCCTGCTGGTGATGGCCATTACCAAAAGAATAATGCGCCATGCCACACTGCCAGAATCGCCAAGGAGTGGCTCGAGGAACATGCTGGTAATTTTCTGTTATTGTCCTGGCTTTCAAATTCACCTAACACGAACCCAATCGAACGTTTGTGGTTCGACATGGAAAAGCAGGTTCGCGCTAAATCACCACCACCCCGAAATGTACGGGAACTGGAGGACCTTCTGTTGACATTATGGTACCAGATACCCCAGGATACCTATGTCCACTTCATGGAATCGATGCCTTGCCGAGTGGCTGCTGTTTTGCGGGCTAAAGGGGGTTATACATCTTATCGGGTAGGTGGCCATAATTTAATGACTCATCAGTGGAATTAATGTTTAAAATAAAATTATTTCTTTTTTAAATGTTTTATCTAATATCCCTTTCCCTGGACTGTGGACCTGAATCCAGATTTCCAAAATAACAAGGAATTTTTTTTTTTTAATTGTAGTGGTGTTTAATTCCACTGCTTTCCATAGTCTAATCATTGTTTTAGGTTTGAGTTTATAAAGCGCTCTTTTCAGCAGTCCTAAGGCACAATAGTCCATTGTTGACACATCATGGGACTTTGAAGGAATATGAGCACAAAGTATTGACTTGACACCCGTCCTTTTTTTTTTTTTTTTTTTTTTTTTCATTTTTTTCAAGAAATAGAGTGGTAGATTCGGATGGGTGTGTGACTGGTATCCTTATCATGTTAGAGTTCAACTCTTTGAAGGCTTTGTGGATAAAGAAATGGTATTTCATCTTAAAATATAAGAGTTAAAACATTCTTTTGGTATTATGTAGAATTGGTTTTAACTTTATTTATAACTTGTCTTAACTTCAATTTCCTATTTCATGAGAAACCAGCAATAATCATGAATCCTTCCCTGAAACATTCTTTGGAATTTTGGAAACAAGTCTGTAAGTGTTTTTCTGCTCTTTGGCGATATAAGAAATCTACCTTTCCTTTGTTACAATCGTTTAGGTAGATCCATGCTTCATCAATAGTCACAGTAAATTTCCACTAGTCTCCGGCTAAGTGATTTTCACAGAGAAGTCTACACCGTGTTACGTGGGCACCTGCAGGAAATTTTTCAAGGGGTCAAGTGTAATTAATTAAGGTTTGGCGAATATGTAGAAAACAGTAATTCATGAAAATGAAAGATTAATACTATTATTACTACTTACTTACTACACTAGAACAGTACTATTATTATTATTAATTGATGCTCCTCTTGAAGAAAGTGTATGTTAGTAATAGTCATGTATTATCATGTACATTGGTAACTGTTTTTAAAATAATGAACAGTGTCGAGCAGGGCCACACCAAGCCTTTTAAGTTAAGCACACACCACCCTGAGGGGAACTTGTTCGGGCGTACTACCTTACGGTTTGCTAGGTTTTCCGCTTTCACGTTATCGTTTTCCAATTCCAAATTTCCAATAAAATTGGGATATTAAATTAAACGCCCCAAACTCCATCTTTCCTTGTGGCTCAGTTCTACGAGTGTAAAAAACAAGTAATAAATAAAATAAAATAAAGGGAAAAATAATTCTAAAGGGCAGTCAACTGATCCCTGTGACCCTCCCCCCCCTCCCCCAGTCGGCGCCCATGCCATCCATGTTCTGTGCTCGTCCACGTGCTTAGGCAAAAAACGGTGAACATTATGTTTTTTTGTTGTTATTTTTTTTTAAGATTCAAATCTTTGTTTATTACTTTGTTGACAGTTAATGCAGAGATGTTTAATGACTTAGGAATTACTCTTAGAGTCGGGGGATATTTTTTTTTTTTTTTTTTTTTTTCAAGACCAGAGACCTTACTTTTGAAATAGTTGTAAAAGTACGTACCGTCTTTGGATATTCGTTTAGTATTTTTTTTTTCCCTGTTAAAAGCAATGTTTGACGATTTTCACCTTATTTTAATAATATTGCTTAATTTACATTTAGAAATGCTATTTCCATGATTTTCACAGCGGTTTCGAATATTTCTCTTCGTAAAAGACAAACAGATAACCTTTCTATTCCCAGCTTGTTTAGGTGCGCATTTTCTTAGTGTTCATCTAACACGCTGTTGCCAGTTTCAATTCTGTAATTTCTGATCAGAAGCGTTCTAAAATGTGTGAACATCCTCTGTACATCATTTAGCTTTTTGTTTAAAATGAAACTGTTTTTTTTTTTTTTTTTTTGCAGAGCACATTTAAGGAGACAGAAGCCCGGGAGCTGGACAGTATTTTTGTGCTCTCAGTATTAGTAGCACATCTATAGGATTTCATCATAGGTGGATGAATAAAAATACCCAGGAGAAAACATTCCCAAAATATGATGAGAAAGACATAAATATATCCGCCCGCCCCCGTATTGAAGTGTGTAACCCATGATTCATGGACGAATCAGTGGTAGCAAGGAAATGTAAAAATGCATGGTTCAAAAATGGATACCTCTTCAGCTCTGCCTTAATCTCCGCCTCCCATCTTTCTAGGGTTCAGCTTATTCAAATTATATCGAAGTAGTAAGCAAAATAATATGATATGATATATTTGAAAATGATATGATCCAAATATCATGATTCAAACGAATTCTTAATGTATGAAAATTTACCCCAATTACAGATGTGTACAAAAAAAACATCTCTAATGCTTTAGAAAGATTTGAGAATGAACTGAAAGGGGGGGGGGGTAACTATAATTTTTGCGGACTCTAAAAAAGCGGAAAGAAACAGAACTTTTTTTCGCAAGGTAGTTTCTTATAGTTTTTGCTGTGCTATCTGCAAAAAAAAAAAAAAAAAAAAAAGAACAAGAAAAACTGTAGGTTCTTCAAGCATCGTGCATAATTCTAGGGCCCCGTGAAAATGCAGGGGCAGGGGATGCAGCCCCCTGGCTCCGCTCCTAAATGGGCTCTGTTTTTTTGAAAAGTTACTATGACCTAGTAGAACAGCATTGCTTAATTTTATGAAGATATTGTATACAGAAGAGCATTAATGTAATTTAAACTGAGTTTAATTAAATTTCTCGGGTGGTAAGGTTAGCGAATGTTTTTCTATTATTAAAAAGCATTGAAAGAAATATTTTTTTTTCCATTTCTTATGGACCTGATGAAAGAAATTTCCAGCGTTGCGTAGTATAAGTTACGTCCGAAGTATAAGTCAGTGTTTTTGATACCATCCTTTAAGTGGGCGTGGGAGAGCACTTGTGTTTAGCTTTTCCTTTTCAGCCTGCTCGATGATTCCCTTCAGGGGTGGCTTAAACCAACATAAGCCATTTAGGCGCAGTTTCTTCCGCCGATGACAAATGAGCCGTGATTCCGTGTCGGCAGATTTCCCGGCGATTTCTTTTCAGATCGTGAAGAAAAGCGAACTGTAAGAAGCAGACGAGTGACACTTCAAGCCATACTGTCCCCACAAAAAAACACTAGTGGTTGGTTCGCTTAGGACAACCAAATGGGTGGCCGAAATCTCAAACTGTCGGGGGTTGTTCAGAGGATTAAAGGGTAAATGAAGCCATCAATCGGTGCGCTGCTGCAGATATTAGCAGGTGTTGGAAACAGGGTGAAGTCCTTCGATTATGGTTCACTCATTCATTCACACATCAACCAAATGATATGTCACTTTGGTTCATACTAACGTCACTTCAAACAGATTGGTTTAAGCTTAGCTGTTGAGAATAATGAAAAATGAATGGGATGTGCTGCATTCTTTCTCTATTGTTTAGGAACTAGTGTCTAGTGGTAGATAAGCAGAAGTTGTAAACTCAGTTCCAAAGCCTGTTTGGTGGATCCCAACATTGGGGGCACTCAGTGGGTGTGACCCAGAGACCCATGCCCTCCCCATGAGGTATCTCTAGGTCCTTCATTCTTTGTTATAGGCTGCTTATTTTTAAATATATTTGTATAGATTTTTAAATGCATATTTTACGAATCATTCCAAACGCGCTTTTGTATGGCGGAAATATTTTTATAGCTTCGCAATATTTAGGTAGATGCTTTCTCCGCGGTATTTGCATTTGCATCAATAATATTTTGGGCCACCCCCATAAAGAAATCCTGGATGAGTCAGTCAGTGGTCTCATTGCGTACATAGTCACCCGCGTTTTACGTGAGGTGAACTTAGAAAAAGTGTCCACATACACTTTCGGGAGCGGTATAAAAATTGCACTTTCTCGCGGCCACTTCCACAAATAAAAAACGTTTTGTGTGTGCGTGCAAATCTGATGGGCGCGACAAATATCATTGTCACTTATAAAATCAGAAGTGAGTTGAAAACTCCAGCGAAGTACGAGTAAATAAGTTACTCTTGTACCAACGGAAAAGTTGCTTAGTTGAATAGTAGAGAGGCGTATAAGAATTGTACTTTCATTTGGTGATACAAATTGTCGTTATTTTGCGTTCACAACTGTTGAATATACGAGTAATTAAATTTTACAGTGTGGCGCATACCTCTCAATCACTTTCCTTTTGATTTTCTGTTTCCTTATCTAAATTTAGTTATTTCTTGGTTGAACGTTTTCTTACTGAACGGCACATTACTTACCCGATTAGATTTTGCAATTTGGAAACACGGACAGTTATAACGAAGTAAATTTCTCCGTCATTTTTGGTCTACGCCGGGATTCGAACCCGAGTCCGCTTATTCCGGAACAAGTCGCTCTACCAACTGAGCTACGCAGACGTTTTATTCTGATTCCTATCTGCCTCTATGTCGTGTGCGTCCTTCTGGCAGGTACGTCACATCTCCTGGTACGTTACACAGTGAGTAATATTAAGAATGTAAGGAGTTAAGTTAGGGTAGAGAGAGAGAGAGAGAGACAGAGATAGAGAGAGAAGTAGATTGTTATGCGTCGATATAAAATCTGTTGAGATATATGTGATCGACGAACAAATCGTATTGCTATGGCATGCTGAGTAAGTCAGCAAATTATATTTTTGCAAAGGATTATCCTGAAGTTCAAGTAGTTACCGAATAAATTAGTGGATTAACGATGAATGAAATACGGGATTACACCATTGTACAATACAAATTTTGAGGTTGCGAATCCGTTTATTGGTGTAAATATAACATGAATGGTAAGTCAGATAATATCCGAAAACCTGAAATGTTCGTCGTCCTGGAGCGGGAATCGAACCCGCATCTCCCGGTTTGATTTTTTTTACGATTGGAGGTTTAACGACCACCGTGGGTAACTCAATGGGCTATAAGCAATCGCAAGTCCCTAATTTAGGGTCACTGGTTCCAGGGAATGGAGAGAGCCAGTGCCGTAAAACAAACACGACCATGCCTCACCGGGATTCTAACCCGGAGCACTTTCGGACGAATGATTAGAAACCATCGCTTAGACCACTGCGACACCGGGGCGGCACTCTCCCGGTTTACGCCTGAGTATGCTAACCACTACACCACCCAAGTTTTCGGGTATTATCTGACTTCCCATTCATGTCATATTTACACCAATAAACGGACTCACAACTTCAAAATTTGTAGTGGAGTTAACGTAAGTGACTTGCTGATTCTTTTTTCCTGGACGTTTGGTCATTTGTTAACAAAATGTAATTTATATGCAACAGACTATTTAAGAACATTAGCCATGCAGTTTAGTTAGCTACTTAGTTAACAATCTAAAACTAAAGCTACAAGAAGTTTAAAAACGCTATATCACAGTTTTACACATCTGGGAGACACTTATTTGCCAGGCCCTAGGCCCAGAATCCGTTCTAGACAGGGTTACTCCACTTTTCTCACATCCGAAAAGCTTTTCTTAGCTGCTGACGATAATATCATGCTAAATATTAAGAAGTCAGTAAGTCAGTAACTTACCAGACCCTAAGGCCATTTGGACGTAATTAGATATTGTTCCTATTGTTTTTATAACTGTAGGTGTACATAACTAACAAAAACAATGACGCCACACTTTCACACAGATGCAAAACCTTAATTCCGAGGCCTTAGGCCTAAGCTTTTTTAGAAAATTCTGGCTCACTATTTTCATATTTGCAAGGTTTATACATAACTCGTAATAATTCTTATGTCTCACTTTCGCAAAGACTTAGAAAGATCATCAGAGGACCAATGCTCTTCATAACAATTTTGTTCCAGTGTTTTTGCGCTAGTATGGCTTACGATGTGTGATAATGTAATTCTCGGAACGCTCGCGTATTGTCGCTGTTGTGGCGGTGCGGGCGGAATGGCGTGCCCATGCGTGTCTGGATATGTTTCAAGTAGTGCAGGTGTTAACCGCAGACCAGTAGAGCTATTCGTAAGTGAGCTGTTGCGAAAGAAATGCAAGTCTGTGAGTCAGTTTTGAGGGAAACATGAGTAACAGAAATTTTGAGCAGCGCATTAGCATTAAATTCCGCCTGAAGATCGGTAAAAGTTCTGCTGAAACATTAGAGCTATTGAAAGTAGCTCACGGCGAAGACGCTATGAAAAGGTCAAGTGTCTTTTAGTGGTATAAGAGCCGAAAAAAGCACGCATGTCATGCTCGCATTTCAAGACAATGCTTGTTTTTCGATCACAAGCTGATAGTTCATTGAACAGGGACAAAATGTCGACCAACAATACTATTTAGAGGTGTTGAAATGCTTACGGGATTATGTTCTAAGAAAAAGAGTTGAACTGTTGTCTGACAATGCTTCAAACCATGATTCGCTCAGTGTTCGCGAATTCAATTACTAAATTGGATCATCCACCCTATTCATCTGACTTAGCCACTTGTGATATCTGGCTCTTCCCAAAAATAAAAACTGCCCTGAAAGGACGAAGATTTTCAGACGTAGCCAGACATTTGTAGAATAAGAGTTTAAGTGATCAACAGAGGTGTATACAATTCTGGAAAAATGTCCATTACAGTGATAAACCAGAAAGACGACACCAAATTCCCGAGTGTAATACGCATGTTTTTTTTTTACTGAGAATTTTTTTAGAAAACGAAAAATGGCAAAAAGGATTGTTCTTCACGCCCCTAGTGGAAAAACTACGCATTATTTGAAATACGCAATGTGCGAAGATTACACACACACACACGCACACAAATCAACAGGATGTCTACTAGCTATAGCTAAAAATTCAGAAACAGAAATAGGTACTTACGCCAACTACTGGCCTGAATGCGCTGACGAAAAATATCAAGTTGTACAAAAAAAAAAAAAAAAAAAAAAAAAAAGCTTCCTCACAGCTGAAGATATTCGAGGATCGAACGATTAAAAGAAGAGATCTGAAAGACAACGTGTTACAATACAACTTTACTACGCTTAATTGGAAAGCTGTGAGTTGTTTGAAGGAACAAAATATTCTTCATAGTGAAGAGCACCCTACCAGGAAAGGATTTTTACAATCGATGATACTCTTTCAAAAAAAAATGCATGTTGATGCCCCTTAGCTGAAGAATTGGGGATTATTACAAAGAAGAAAATGTGCGCAAAATATTCTTAATCTCGAAAGCTATGAGATGGAAAAAGAATTATTCAAATACGACTCCGAGGTGCAGCGATAGCAGGAAAATATTTTAGTATATTCTTCCTCTAGTGGGAAAAATGTGCACTATTTCAACAGGATAATGTTTGCCATCTCTTCCGTAACGAATGGCATACAGTAGAAAAAAGAATTTTTTCAACAGAAATTTTAGGAGAGGAGATACAGTATCAAACATAAGTACGCACTAACAGCAGCATACTGGACCCCCCCCCCGCATCGCGGGTGTTATCAGTACGGCCCAGCGCACTTAACGCCACTTAGCGTCAGAACTGTGCATCATAAAAAATCCTATGCAGAATATTCAAGAAAATGAATGCAGCATTGAAGAGTAACTCGAAGTAGCGATAAGTTTCGAATGAGTTTCCGCAACAATTCCATATTTTGTGATGCACGTACTTACTTTTCAGGAAAGAAGAGTCATATATTAATACTTTGTGAAGATCACAAGTAAAACACCCCGTCGTTTTATTGAATTTGGAGAACATCTGGCTATGCAGCTTGGGAAAACGTAGTGCCAGTTAAGCATGAACATGTGCTAGAGTCCTGCTACTTGTAATAAATTCGTTACCACTGTTAGTTCCAAAATATTAGATGTACAAATAAGTTTTAAAGCGTTTTAAGACAACGCAACGTGTAATTTGAGAGAAATCAACAATACCTTTACAAATCAAAATATACGCCATCATTATCTATCACCTTCCGCCATCGGTCGGGCAGTTGACGGATTCCACCAGCCATGAAGAATACCTCGTCATGTGACGCGATAAAGTAGTCAGCCCATTTTTGCACTTCGTGACATGTCCGGAAACGTACGGCAGACAAACCATGTTGCATCGATCGGAACAAAGGATAGCCTGAAGGGGTTATGTCGGGACTATACGCTGGGTGCCCCAAATCTTCCTAGCAAAGCGTCAATAACGTTTCTTTCACCGATTTCGCGACGTGTGGCCTAGCGGGTCATACAGTAATTTCACGGGACGCAATCCTTTGCCTGTGAATGAACGTTTCCAACAGATTTCCTGGTTCAATCGCAGCGCAATTGTTGCTTGTATCGATCAGCAGTAACGGTTTGACCCTGTTCCAATAGTTCATAATAGAGCACATCCTTCATATCCCACCAGACGCACAACAGAACTTTCGTTGAGTGAATATTGCGTTTCGGTTTCGAAGTCGTTGCTTCACCTGGGTCTACCCATTGTTTTTTGCGTTTGGGATTGCCGTACTATATCCACTTCTCATCACCCGTAATGATTTTCCACAGGAAAGACTTTCTGTGTTGTTTATTCAACAGATTCAAACACTTCATGACACGCGCATCCTTGTTCTTCTGGCTCAGGTCATGTGACACCCATTTTCCTTCCTTCTGAATCTTTCCCATTGCGCGTAAACGATTGGAAATGGCTTGTTGAGTTACCTCCAGTTGTTCAACTAATTCGTTTTGCATTTGAGACGAATCTTCATCCAGCAATGCTTGCAGTTCCTCATGTGCAACCTTCCGCTACGTTCTCGATCGCTAACATCCAAATCACCTGCTTTAAACCGTCTAAACCAAAACTCACACGCGCTTTACAATACAATATTCTCCCCCAGAACAGAGCAGATCGATGCACATGCTTTTGCAGCATTTTTTCTTGATGAAATTCGCAACGAATGCATTATCGCTTGCCATCTTTCACCTACCGATGTGCAAGTGCGTTTGACTTCTGTGTCACATTTTATACTCTGGACCAGTTACGATTACATGACAACAACGCAGGGGAATGTCGGATATGTAAATTAGCGGTATACGTCACACAAAAAACGCTTTAAAACTTATTTGTGCACCTAATTTAAATAAGACAGCACAAAACTTAAAAAAAGAGCCGAAGTTTCCTCAAAAAAATATTGATTTTGCGCCGGAGATGATTTAGTTTGATTGTGCATCATCATGAGAACAAATGAAATCATTTGTAATGTCCACAATAGGATATATTGATGGACAGTTTCAATGAATGAAATCATTTGTAATGTCCACAATAGGATATATTGATGGACAGTTTCAATGAATGAAATCATTTGTAATGTCCACAATAGGATATATTGATGGACAGTTTCAATGAATGAAATCATTTGTAATGTCCACAAAAGGATATATTGATGGACAGTTTCAATGAATGAAATCATTTGTAATGTCCACAATAGGATATATTGATGGACAGTTTCAATGAATGAAATCATTTGTAATGTCCACAATAGGATATATTGATGGACAGTTTCAATGAATGAAATCATTTGTAATGTCCACAATAGGATATATTGATGGACAGTTTCAATGAATGAAATCATTTGTAATGTCCACAATAGGATATATTGATGGACAGTTTCAATGAATGAAATCATTTGTAATGTCCACAATAGGATATATTGATGGACAGTTTCAATGAATGAAATCATTTGTAATGTCCACAACAGGATATATTGATGGACAGTTTCAATAAATGAAATCATTTGTAATGTCCACAATAGGATATATTGATGGACAGTTTCAATGAATGAAATCATTTGTAATGTCCACAATAGGATATATTGATGGACAGTTTCAATGAATGAAATCATTTGTAATGTCCACAATAGGATATATTGATGGACAGTTTCAATGAATGAAATCATTTGTAATGTCCACAACAGGATATATTGATGGACAGTTTCAATGAATGAAATCATTTGTAATGTCCACAATAGGATATATTGATGGACAGTTTCAATGAAACAGCTTTGTTTGGGGAAAGTGTCATGAAAGGTGGAAAGAGTTCCCCATTCCTACAAGCCAGCTGAGTTTCTCGGGAGGTCGGAGTTCAATAAAGGTGTCCGGATGGAAAGTACCCAAAATGAAAATTTTATATCTTGGAAAGTATGTATTATATTCACTTTTGGTTTACGTTATCGCAGAGGGAATGATTCAATGTTTATTTTCCATGCGCCGCTCACATACGTCAGTCAACTGGGACCTGCTCATGCGCAGGCGCCATCTAGTGTCGGCATCCCGACTGACAGCAGACAAGCTCAGTCAGGATGTCGACACCGCAGGAGAAGGTTGCATGCATGTTGTGGCTTGCCGAATTAAAGTCTGTTACTGCTGTTCAGCGTCGTTTTAGAACGTAATATGGACGAAAACCTCTTGCACAGAAAAGTATCCGGTTCTGGCACAACAAACTGAAGACTACCGAAAGTCTGTTACGTGAGAAGTCTCTAGAAAGCCACAGACATCTGATGAAAATGTCGAACGCAACAGAGAGGTATTCCCGAGAAGTCCGGGTAGTAGCTCGCAGGTAGTAGCTCGAATTCAACAGTGCACGATATGGTACACAAGCGGCTTCGTCTAAGGGCGTGCAAGATTTAAATGCTTCAGACACTGAAACCGAATGACCATGTCGCACGCACAAACTTCGCTGCAGACATACTGGTAAGAATTGACACATCACCAGATTTCCTCCAGAAAGTGTGCTTCTCAGATGAGGCATGTCAGTGAGGCTGTGAATCAGCACAACTGCAGGATTTGAGATAATGAAAATCCACATGTCACATGTGAGCTAGAGAGAGAGACAGCACCAAAGTTAACGTCTTGGTGGGCTTGATGCGCGATAAGCTGATTGGTCCTTTCTTCTTTTCGAAAGAAACTGTCACTGGGATCTCGTTCTGGAAATGTTTGCGCTACCCTAGCTACCACCTTGAACTCTCTTTCAACAGGACGGGGGCCCGCCATATTTCAGCCTCGTCGTTAGGGATCACCTGGATCGCGAGATGACTGGGAGATGGATCGACAGAGGCAGACCAACTGCTTGGCCTCCTCGGTCGCCAGATTTAAACCCACTGGATTTATTCCTCTAGGGTTATGTCAAAAACATTGTCTACCAGATCAAGATCACCGACCTTCAACTCTTGATAACGGACGCTGAGGCTACCGTTACACCGAACATGCTTCAAGCAACGTGGAATGAGATCGATTATCGTCTGGATGTTTGTCGAGCCACCAAGGGCGCCCGCACTGAAATTCATTAAGGTACTCATGAGTAAAAAACTATAACATATTTTCCTTTGTAATAGCGCAGACCCAGAGCCCATTTAAGAGGGGGGCTAGGGGTTGCAGCCCCGGGCACCACATTTTCAAGTGACTCCAGAATTATGCAGGATGCTTGAAGAATCGACATAGTTCTACAATTCGTTTGTGTTTTTTTTTTTTTTTTAAGATAGCACAACAGACTATAAAAAACTGCCTTGTGAAAAAAAAAATTATATTTCTTTCTGATTTTTTAGGAGACCAAACAAAATACAGGGTGATTCATAAAGAAGAATACAGTTTCCAGATGCTGTAAAACAGTAACAGTTGGAGACACGCACCACAAGTGACGCATTCGATAGCGCACGTGTCACGTGACTAGTTAGTCAAAATGGCAGCGTCTACAGTGGAGAAGGCGTTTTGTGTTCTTTAATTGAGCAAAACGGAATCTGTAACTGTTGTGCAACGGCATTTTCTATCACGATTCTATCACGCATAAAAAACTTGAAACTACGGGCTCTTTGTGCAAACTTAAAAGTCCTGGACGACCGCGTGTATCGCGTTTGGGCGGAAATGAATTACCGGCTCGATGTGTGTCATGTGACTAAGGGTGCACACGTAGAACATCTGCGACTGTCTCTAAAAAAAAACTTGAAACATTCCCCTACAATTTTGTTACAGGTAACATAAAATATCTTTCATTGTTCTTGTTTTATAGTGCGTTGAAACTGCATACTTCTTTATGAATCACCCTGTATAGTCTCCCCCAGTCCATCCTCAAATCTTTCGAAAACATTACAGAAGTTTTTTGTACACATCTATAATTGGGGGAAATTTTCATACATTAAAAATTCGTTTGAATCATAATATTTGGATCATATTATTTAGTTCACTATTTTGATATAATTTCAGCAAGCTGAACCCAACCCTGGGGGGGGCGGGGGGGGGTAAGCAAAACTAAACTAGTATCCATTTTTCAACCATTCATTTTCACATTTTCTTGCTAACACTAATTCGTCCATGAATCACGTGATACACACTTCAATATGGCACGGATATTTTTATGGCTTCCTCGTCATATTTTGGGAATATTTTCTCCTGGGTAGTTCCATTCATCGACCCATAGTGAAGTCCTAGATGTGCCACTAATACTGGTGCCTGAAAATACTGTACAGCCCAGGGCCCCCTGTCTCCTTGAATGTACTCTGCGCAAAACCAGAAGTGTATTATAAATGCTTTCCGAGATATTATTATTTTTATTTTTAACACCTTCCATCTGGGCACCCTGTACAAACAAACACCTGTGAATCTGAGCCGTCTGTGGAAGTAAGAGCTGGATGCTTTTTCTTCCCCATGACCTGCACGCTTAGTCCATGCTTTGAGCATGCGATTAAATAGGTAGCGCTGCATCGGTTGCTTAGTTATGTTTTTCCCTGGAATCTTTTGTTGGGCAACTTTTCACCAAAGTTTTCTTCTCGCAGTGATGTAGAAGAGCCTTAACGCGGCTTAGCGACGCTAAAGCATTTTCGTGGTTAGTTAGCAAGAAAACCAGAGCAAAATTTTTTTTTAGATAGAGATAACGTAAAAAGAACTCTGATTTGTTTGAAAGCGTACTCGTCGTATCTTAGCAGAACATTCGAATTTCAAGGACGATACTAAACTGTCGGATCATGCAGCAAGTCGTGATCATCCATGTAGACAGAGCGACACGTGGCCGTAGGCTTCTCATCGTTCGTGATTGGTGGGCCTGGGTTCAAGTCCCAGTCAAAGAATAGGTAATGTGCTTCTCTTACAGCACTGTTTTTTCCCTTCCGTTGGACCAATCACCTTAAATTAGGGACGAACGGCTGCTTATATCCCTTAGAGTCTTACAGTTCCTCACGGTGGTCGCCTCGCCCCATCCCCAAGGTAACAAGTGTTTTATGGTTGAGAAGGGCATTTCAGCTAAACTCCTCACCGGCTCCAAGAAAAACAATCCCCTGAGCACTTTCTGTGGTTCTTTGTGAGTTATGCAAAGAACGCTCCGGGAGTCCGAGTAATCAGAGGCACTGGTTTCTAGCCAATCTTTCGACATGGGCTCCAGTTCCGGGTGATGCATCGGTGGTGAGCCCGCCCCACTGTACTGGCCATTCCCTGAACCAATGGCTCCAAATCAGGGTTCGACGACTATGGCCCTAGAGGATAGCGGGAGTCATTGTACGCGGAAAGAAATAAAAAGCAACATAAAATATATCCGTCATTTCCACCCCCATAATCTTAACAAGAGCACCATATGAGTTACACGTATTCAGTGTGGCTGACACATTACTCACACTGAATACACGGAAGAGCAATTGAATTACAGATACTTGTCTAGTAACGTGTAGCACCACCTTTCGCCCTGATGACGGCGGTGATTCGTCTCGACATGGACTCGACAAGACACCGGAAGCGTTGGAAAGCCATACGGATCCACGACCCCTCAACAAACTCCCACAGTTCACGAAGATTTGATGGAGGAGGGGGGTCAGAGCGTCGAAAATCTCTCTCGATGGCCAAGGAAGCGAGCTCAAGTCGGTGGAGTGTTCATCCAACCTTTCGAATACAATTTGGGAGCGATGGCACGGTGCATTGTCTTGTTGCAGGATGAGGTCCCCAGTGGGATGTTGAAGACGCACAAACGGGAGCAAATGGTCGTCCAGGATATCTCGGTAACGTTGACCTGTGAGGGACGATGTCACACGTACCACGGGTCCCATTTCAGTCCACGTAAACAGTCCCCAGACGAGAATGCCACCCCCACCAGCTTGAAGAGTACCCTTCTGGCAAGCAGGATCCATTGCTTCATGTGTTTTGCGCCGTACTCGTATCCTGCCATCCGCATGTTCCAACGTGAATCTCGACTCATCAGTCCAGTTAACATTTTTCCACATGTCTAGTGTCCATTGGCGATGTTCCCGCGCCCATGCTAATCTTTGCACCCTGTGATGTGCGGTCAGCAGCGGTACCCTCGTGGGACGATGGCTTCTGTACCCCATAGCGAGGAGATGATTCTTGATGGTGTTGCTGCTTACACGTTTTTGTGCACCACCAGCGTTAAATTGCCGAGTGATTTCTTACACTGTGGTCCGTCTATCCGCTGTTACAATGCGAGCTAGCCGACGATGACCCCGCTCATCCACACGCTGTAGTCCACGGCAGTTGGCCCTTGCAGGGATGGTTTTATCGGATTCGTTGTATTCACGGTGAACCCGTGACACAGTGGCTCGTGAAAATCCCAGTTCCTGCACGACTTCCGAGATGGAGTGACCCATTCGTCGGGCCCCGACAATTTGCGGACGATCAAATGCGCTTAGATCCTTCGTCTTACCCATACTGCGCCCGACTCTTACTGATTCCCGTCGCATCACTCCTTATACTGTCGGATCGCTGCATACGTCAAGTCGTTTCCGTTTACAGGGCCGCCCACAGCCCCACATTTGCATAACGCCAGCTGTCTCTAATTCAATTGCTCTTCAGTGTATTTGGAACCATACGGAATGACAGAACAATATCTAAGCGGAAACTTAATATCTTTATAGAACTCGACTTCCACGAAACTTTTACCTTTTATTTAAAATTGCTCCAATCAAGCTGTAATAAAAGTTGATAAAAATAATTAGCAATAAAACTTTAATAAAATACTAATAGATGAAAACAACAAATCAAATTCTTAATTTCTTTTGAAAATTTTAAGGTTCTTCTTTCGATTTTTTCTTTTTTCACCCCACCCGTTCACCGCTGAGGCACTTTTTTTTCTTATAAACTACATCACTGTCTTCTCGTGTGTATTATCTAGGTGTGCGTGAGTGTAGTAGAAGTCTCTTCTAGTTTGTGAGAAGTAAAATGTAAAGCGGAGGAAGCGAAAAGTTCCCTTCTTTTAAAACAACGAAGCAGAACATTTTAAATTTCAAATATTACTGTATGTGATGTGTACCTTACCTAAGAATCATTGAGTACACTTTTTTTTGTCATGTGGACTTATCAAGTATTCTGTTTTTTTGTTATTGTTGTGCAGAGTAAAACACAAGTAATAATACAAGGCTTCGACTGTTATTTTTTTCTCAAGACAACTTTTATTCAGGGCTGTTTTCTCATCCTCCCCAAGGTTGGTATCACGATCTTCAGTTCTTCAGCTTGGTCAGTCAATTATGCACCGATGAACCATTGCATTATGACCTCCTACCTAATAAGCCATAAGACCCTCTTTAGCCAGCAAAAACAGCGGCCAATCGGCTTGGCACCGATTCAGTGAGGTGGCGATAGGTACCTTGGAGTTGTGACGTACCTGCCAGCAGGACGCACACGACATAAAGGCACATAGCAATCAGAGTGAACGTCTGCGTAGCTCAGTTGGTAGAGCGACTTGTTCCGGAATAAGCGGACTCGGGTTCGATTCCCGGCGTAGACCAAAAATGACGGAGAAATTTACTTCGTTATAGAGTACCTGGTACCATAATGTCAACAGCAGGTCCTCCAGTTCCCGTACATTTCGGGGAGGTGGTGATTTTAGCCGAACCCGCTTTTCCAAGTCAAAACACAAATATTCGATTGGGTTCGTATCAGGTGAATTTGGAGGCCAGGGCATTGACAGAAAGTCACCAGGATGTTCCTCGAATCACTCCTTGACGATTCTGGCAGTGTGGCATGGCGCATTACTCTTTTGGTAATGACCATCGCCAGCAGGGAATACAGTTGCCATGAATGGGTGAACTTGGTCCTCAACGATGTTCAGATACCTGGTAGCTGTCAGGGATCGTGCTATTAGAATAATGGGGCCTAAAGTGTCCCAAGAAAACAACGCCCACAGCATAACACTGCCACCGTCAGCCTGTTTCCGCCCAACAGTGCATCCAGGTGCCATAGCCTCCGTTGGTAATCGGCGTATCCGCGCTCGGCCGTCTACGTGATGCATCACGAATATTGATTCGTCAGACCAGGACACTTTCTTCCAATCATCCACGGCCCAATCTCGATTGTCTTGGGCCCATTTCATACGCTGTTGTTGATGACGTGCAGTGAATATGGAGACCCGGCTGGGTCTTCGCCTATACAGGCCCATGCGCAGAAGACTGCGATGAACTGTGTGCTGTGACACATTGTCCTAATTACCACTGTTGTAGCTGAGGGTGATTTGTCGCACTGTGGCGCTGCGGTCGCTGTGAACAATGCGCGACAGTCGCCGCTCCCCTCTAGCATCAATGAGCTGCGGACGATACACGGCTGGACGACGGTTTTTCGTTTGGCCATCTGTGCACAACTTTTGATACGTGCTCACTAGAGCAGCACGTGAACAATCCACAAACGGTGCCGTTTCCGAGATCGTAGTTCCGAGGGGCCGTGGCATCACAATTCGTCCTTTATCAAACTCCGATAAATCGGCAGCTTTTCCCATTCTGACCCCGAACACTCTACTAACCTAAAGCCAGTCCTCGGATTATATATATGTTGCTCTGTGAACTTCACCTGCGAAACCCTTCGGTCTCCAGGCGGGCTCATTTCTCTAGGATAGGGGTGGTCATAATGGAATGTTTCATGGATGTACATCTAGACTTATGTGTGTTTGTTCGTAGAAAATCTGCGAAAACTTGATAGAAGGTGCTTGCTTCGTTAGCAGTCTTTACTCCATTTAAAAGGCATTCTGTCAGAAAAACGAGGCCTGGAATCGCATACAGATATCTTTTTCTTTTTAATGTGGTCAAGGAACTTGACGTTGATCAACTCATTGGTGGAACATTCTGGAAACAAAAAAAGAGAAAATGAAAATGGTTGATCTATCACATTCCTGTTGCATAAATGATGAAATGGGAATAAGAAACAATTTGCAATTGATATAAATTTAAAAAGGTAGTTCGCATTGTGATGTATATTTCTAAATTAACCTTCCTTTTTGAGTTGCTGGTCTTATTTATGTTGCTACTTCGTTATATTTGTTTCTGAACGGCACGTCGAATCCTCTTAATTTCTTCATGTCTTTTGGCAACGACTGACAGTGACCTAAAGGTAATATATACTGATTTCATTGTCCCGTTCCGCCAATCTGTCTTGGCTCCACGGGGACTTATTGAGCACCTTGGATGTTATTTTGACATGTTGCGACAATTATCCTGCCTTGAGACGCCGGTTCGGACCCTGGCCACCCCAATGGCCCAGAGACCAGCCCGTGGTGACGTGCTGGCAGGCGACCTAGTATACCTTGTCTGGGTTCCCGCTCTGTCTGGCGGGATAGGTCGTTTCTTACTTTATCGTTGACTGGAAGATTCCTTGCCCTCGAACTTTTTTTGGGGAATAATTTCCTTTTATTTTCTTTTTCAAAACATCTACACACATGTATACACTGTCCTCATGCTTAGGACTTACAACATCAAGAGATAGCAAAAAAATTTATTTACAGAATATTTACATTGGTGGTCTCTTCGTCTGCTTTCCCACAGACTTCTACCCTCATTCATCTTCCGAATCGCTTTCGGTGTGCACGTTCACCTCCTGCGTTTCGGTCCCCGTTTGATTGGGGAAGATGGTATGTTGCTGGAGGGTTAGCCTTTCAACCAAGGCTATTATCCCCCTCCTGTTAACGGAAGATTGGATGAGCAGATCCAATCTTCGCGTTCTTTGCACACCTGGGATCAGTGTGTTTCTCCATTCGGCGAAGCCACTGCATTCAAGTACGCAGTGTTCTATGCTTGCCGTTCTCTTTAAACAGGGACAAGTGCAGTTCCTGATGGCAAATCTGCCTAGGTATTCAGGGCTGATGCCATGGCCACTGAGTACTTGATTCAGGAACTTATTTGTCTGTGCTCGTTTGGTCGAGACCTTCGGAAACACTCTGTGTGTCTTCCGCCCTGTCTCTCCCGTGTCCCATCTGACCTGCCATTCGGTCATGGTCCGACGTGCTAATGCTGCGCGAGTACACCTTCGCGGCGTTCTGCATTGCACGTCGACCGTCTCTTTCAGCGTGGCTGCCTTCGCCAGCTGATCTGCCCTTTCGTTTCCTAGGATTCCGACATGGCTTCGTACCCAGTGGAAACTAACTGCCCCATCTCCCTCTGCCCTCAAGAGGGTTTTGATCCTCTGGACGATGGGGTTTCTTCCCCTGAATCTACTCAGAGCCTGCAGTGCTGCCTCACTGTCCGAGTAGAGTTTTATTCTTTCTTCACTACGCCTGGGGAGTGCCCAGGTGAGTGCCATCTCTATCGCCAGAAGTTCTGCCTGGAAGACAGAAGCGTTCTGCGATAATTTCACGCTTCCTGCAGTGGCTTCGTTCCCGTCCGAGAACGCACAGAAGCCTGCCCCCACTTGTCCCTTCAACTTTGAGCCGTCCGTGAACAGCTCATGCCCAACTCCCGTGGGTTTCTCCTTGTCCCACGGTGGGCAAATTTCCTCGGCAGGGTGGATCTGCCAGTCCACGCTTTCCATCTCCATGTCGGAGGCTCGATGCGGCGCACCGAGAAGGTAGGCGTCCTCGCCTGACCTTAGGCAGTGCATTGCTGCCTCCCTTTCCACTACTAGGTCTGCCGGCTCGCACCCCGCCAGCACTTGGAGTGCTAGGGTCGACGTTGTGCGAAAACAACCGGTTATCCCTAGTAGGGCCAACCTTTGGATTTGGTTTATCCCCTTCTTCATTCTGACTGTGGGATTCCACCATGCCCCACTTGCATACGTCAGAATTCTTTCAATTCCTCTCTGATAGATGGCCTTCTTGGTTTTGCCCGTTAACCTCATGCCATTCAATCTATTGAGAATCATCGTGCACCTTGTTCTAAGGTGCCTCAGGTGTGGCAGCCCTGATAGACTCTGATCCAGGACCACACCCAAGTATTTCATTTCACGCACCGCCTTGATAGTGCACCCTTGGAATCTGCACTGGGGTGGTGTTTTCATTACTCCTCTCTTAGCTATTGCTAGCAGAGTGGTTTTCTCAGGAGCGAAGCACAGTTTGCTTTCTCTGCTCCAATTTTCTAGCACATCCAAGGCCCTATGTGCTTCTCTTTCGATCACGTGTCTCCCTGAGGCGGAGACCACGAGAACGAAATCGTCCGCATAGGCTTGAATCTCCACTGCGGGCCCCAGGTCTAGGTTCAGTGCTGAATCAGCAACTATATTCCACCAGAGCGGCCCGGAGTTGGATCCCTGCGGACACCCTCTATGGTACGAACGCGAGGATTGCCCATTCCCCGCTTCGAACTCGACTCTTCTATCAGACAGGTAGCTGCTGATCAGTTTGAACAGGTTCCTTGGACAGCCAAGTTCTTTAAGTCTGGTTAAAACCATTGGCCACCAGACACTGTTGAAAGCCCCCCTCACGTCTAGTGAGATGAAGCAGGTATGGAGCCCCTCCGCTTTGTTCCTCTCTGCCCTCTCTCGGAGGCTGCGAATTGCCTGCGTTGCGCAACGCCCCGGAAGGAAACCAAATTGGTTCCTGTTTAGCTTTCCCTGCTCCATGAGAAAGCCAAGCGGTCTGTTCGTTATGAGCTTATCCAGCACCTTGCTCCACGCCGAGAGGAGGCAGATGGGCCTATAGGCTGCGGGATCATTTTTGTTCTTTCCGGTCTTGCTGAAAAGAACTAGCACCGCTGTTTTCCACAAGTCTGGGAAGATTCCCCTCCCGAGGCATTCGTTTAGGAGCGCCACAAAATACCCGGGATTTGCATAGTAGATTTCTCTGACTATGCTGAGGTCGAACTCATCCTTGCCTGGTGCTTTGCCCGTGTTTAGACTGGAGAGGGCATTCTCCACTTCGTCTCTCGTGAAGGGGGGTCCTCACCAGTGTCCGGCGGGATCCGACTTTCTTCCCTTATTTCTTTTTGTTGAGGGGAGTCCCCTTCTCCCTCGTCTCCTTGGAAGTGGTAATCCAAGAGACTTTCTACGGTACTATCAAGAGTCTTTGATAGGCTACCGTCTGCCCTTTCTACCGCTGCCAGTTTTAGCGGTTCGGTTATGGATCCTCTCGAGATCTTATAGGGGATCCCGAAAGGGTCAGCCGGAGTTTGAAACTCACACAGTTTTCTCCAGTAGGAGATTTTCGAGAGATTCAGTTCTCTCCTGTATGCTGAACGAGCCTTTTTATGCACTTCTGTGCACTCCCTGTCTTGCGGAGTAGCTTTTGCTCTTTGCAGAGCTTTCCTACTCCGCCTAGCTCTCGCCCTTAGAGCTTTTAGTTTCTCCGACCACCAGGGGTGGGGGTCCTTGGCTCCCCTTTTATTTCCCCTACTACTCTCGCATAGCGTTGTTATTTGACTGGTAAGTTCTTCAAAGAGGGAGTTGAGGTCCGACACTTCTGCGGCCTCTTCTTCCCTCCTACCCCACAACAAGGTAGTTAACTTGGCTTTAAAAGCCCACCAGTCTAGATTCTTCATTAAGAACCTTTTGCGCTTGGGTCGGATGGGCTTTTCCGATCCCAAAACGAAAGATAGCGCTAGGTGGTCACTGCAGCTCTCGTCGTCCAGTACTTGCCAATCCTGGACAAGGCTGCGCTTAGAGACTCTGACGAGAGTCACGTCGATCCAAGAGGAGCCCCTCGCCCCTTGGAAGGTCGGGGTGCTCTCTAGATCGTTCAAGAAACTCAGGTCTGCCGCGTTGGCAAAGTCCACTAGTAGCTGGCCGCGTTCGTCCTCGTTCTGATTGCCCCAGAGAGGACTCTTCGCGTTGAAGTCGCCTGCTATTATTATCTCATGACTGGGGAATTCCCCTAATAGAGCCATTAGCTCATTCAGCGTTTCTCTCAAATTGCCTGCTGGAGAACTGTATACGTTCACCATTAAAAATTTCGCATCACCACATTCCACGCCCAGGGCGACCACGTTCTCGGAGCATTTTATCTCGAGAACCGCTAGGGACGGGTCTTTCACGACCGTGGCCACCCTGGGCTTTGTCATCCTAGGGTGGTAGATCCGGTAGGAGTTAGGGAAGCCCACCACTCTTCCCCCCTGTTCGAATGGTTCCTGCAATAGCAGAATATGAGCTTTTTGCTCAGTGGCTGTCACCAGGGCCTGTGTTGTTGCTGCCCGTGCGTGGTGCAGATTGATTTGAAGCACCTTAACGCCTCTCTTTGGTTTATTATCCATAATGAGTGCGTTCTTTTAGCAGAGCCAGTTCTCTGACAAGGCTTGGGCATTCCTTGTCTAGACTCGAGTGGCCTACATCCACTCGACGCCTGAATCTCTTGTTGTTTGCCAAGCAGTTAGTGCAGACCGGGCTATTGCTGCACTCCTGGCGCTTGTGCCCGGTTTCCCCACACCGAGCACACCTATCCTGCTCTTCGGTGCACCTTGACCTAAAGTGCCCGAACCCGTTACACCTGTAGCAACGGACCTCCCTCAGATATTCCCTTACTGAGTGGACGGTCCATCCCACTCCGAGCTTGCCTCGCTTCATCACTTTTTTGAAGGTCAGTGGGTCCGCCTCTGCTACCCAGTGGCGTTTCCCACCCTTCACCTTCAATGAGAACTTTAGCTGGAGGCTGCTCTCCTCCAACTCTGGGTTCTGTTCCGCGAGACATTGCTCGACCTCTTCCCTTGACAGGTTTCCGTCTATCCCGTAGACGATAAACCTTGGATTCCTTTAGCTGGCAATCTGGACCGAAGGTTCTCCTTCGTCACTGCATTGCTCTTTAGCTCCGAATCCAGTTTCTCTATTTCTTTGGCGGAGGAGCATTACACCATTACTCCTCCCCATTGACCTTTCTAACTCCCTTAACCCCAATCTGGAGTTTGGCGGGGCAAATCTGAGTTTGCAGAACCGCCTTAACGTCTTCTGACGAGGGAGAACCCTTGTCTGTTGCGGGGTAAACGAGAAGCACGTGCCTCTTCTCGACCCTCTTGGCTACCACCTTCTTGGCTACTTCCTTCTTAGCCGTTTTTTGCTTAGGGGCCGTGTTCCCCTTGCCGGGCTTCGCTCGAGCCGCTTCGGCATATGTTTTTGGAGCCGCGTTAGCGTGCTCACTTCTTTCCTGTAGTCTCCCTTGGACGAGACTCATTTCTATCACTTGCTTGGTGCAAGCTGCCTGTAGCGAGTTCGCTACCTTTCTTATCTTGGTTCTGGTGTTAACCAGAACCTTATTTGATGGATTCTCTAGAATCCTCTCCAACTCTTGAAAGAAGGAGTTGACTGCGCTTGCGAATTCCGACGGAATTTCTAAGCCGCAGTCTGCCTCAACGGGCTCACTGGGACCGGGGGTTGAAGTCCCCGCGTCCTCTGCCATCTCTCTACTCGGGTTGCTAACCGAGTGTAAGCCCTGGGACCTGTGTCCCTGGTCGGTCAGACTTAGTACGTTCGACAGTCAAGTGCTCAGCGGTACCCTAGGGTTCTTCCGCTGTAACCTGCACTTGACCCTGGTTGAGTGCGGGATTTGGCCTGATCCGTAGATCAGGGGGACCAGCACGACGACAACGTACCCGCTCGTGTGTCAGAGTTGCGCACCGTGCTTTGACCGCAGCTCGGACTTTGCCCTGACAAGGACAGTTTTTCTAAGTCCGAACTGACTGCACCAAAACACTTTTTTCAAATTAATGAAAAAAAAATTTTCTTCCCTTCGTTTTGAAAAACGAAAGAGAAGAAAAATCAAGTTTTTGAGGGGAGAAACAACTCCCCTCGCTCTGCTAACAGAGTCTTATTGGAACAGCAGTCGATTTGATTCGCAATCAATCACACAGTACTCACTCAACCAGCCTCTGACAACGGCCGGTCGACCTAAAGGTAAATAAAAGCTACGCTCACTTGTCAGTGTAAAGGTTGTGGTGTACTGCGAACGAAAGAGAATCTTATCTTGATATTATGTGAGTCCCAATTATCTATACGCAGAATAATTGCTTTCTCATGCTATTGATAATTCGGTGAAGCTGTACTTCACTGACGGCCAGGAAATAAAGTCTTATTGGATTGCTTCGTAAGCTGGTGTTATTGAAACACTCTTTTGTTTAAGTGCTAATGGTAAAAAAAGTGTCTGTGCTACGCCTGACAGTCTGCAAAACTAAACAATATAGCATACACAGTCTTATCAGAATAATATGACCACCAACCTAATGATGGGAATAACCACCCTTGGCCCGGATGACAGCGGCGAGATGGCGTGACATGGTCGCAATGAGGCCCTGGAAGGTTGCCCGAGGTACACGTGCCCATTCGAACTGCAGCGGAGCATGGAGGTTCCGCTGCAGTTCGAATGGGCACGTGGTTGTGGGTCGGCACGTTGAACTTGTCGATCCAAATAGTCTTACAAGTGCTCTATGGGATTGAGGTTGGGCGATTTCGCCGGCCAAGGCAGAACGGAGACATGGCTGTCGTGTTCCTGAAACCAGTCACGCAGCCCCTCAACGACGTGGCGGGGCACATTGTCATCTTGGTAGACACCATCACCACCAGTGTAAATGTCCAACATGAAGGGATGCATGTGGTCAGCGAGGATGGACATGCAGCCATCGGCGTTCAGTGACCCATCCAGGGGTACCAGCTGTCACAGGTCATACAAGAAAGACATCCCCCAGACATGCACAGTGACCCCGCCGGGCTGTGCTTAACCGACAAGCGCGTCCGATTGTTGATTGTCGTGTGTCTGACGCCGTATCCGCCCCCTCCCGTCATTTCTCCGGAGTAGAAACCTCGATTCGTCGGAGAAGGCAACCTTTTCCTACTCTTCCACTGCAGACTTGTTGCCGATGGACCTGCTGGGTTAGCATGGGCGCCTTGACGCAGCCTCGACTACGGAGACCCATGCGTAACAAGGTTCGCTCTGCTGTTATCGGGGACACATACCTGGGTGCTCCAGCGTTCATTTGCGTGATCAATTGCTGCACTGTTGCACGTTGATTGCCCTTTACCGAGGCGATGTTCTACTTTGGGGACGGTGGGCTTCGGGACTCACAGTTATGACGTCGGGAAGTACCCGGTGTGCCAGCGGCCCATTCTTGGTACACCCTTATTTCGCGAGAAAATTTGCTGTTTCTGAGATGCTTCCACCCTTTGCGGGGTAGTCGGTGATCATTCCTTTTTGAAGTCCGTCAAACCACTATCTATGCGCATTGTGCTGACGTTACGCACTATGGCTCATCTGTCCTGGCCAGCCGTATATATCTGCGTGTGGTCGACCTTGTCAGGTGCACTCTGGGACGCGCTTGGGCGGGTACACTGTGATTCTGGGAGTGGTCATATTATTCTGATAGGACTGTGTACGTACACGCATCAACTTAATTCAATATGGCAGACAGCCACAAAAAAAAAAAATTGCATAAACGTGGAAGGCATTATGCAGTGTGACAGTAAATTCCATGAGACAAGCGAATTAGGTGGGGGGGGGGGGGTATTGTATCATTTCCGTGTACGTCAAACTTGAGATCTTCGACGCACTTCATCTTGTCAAATAGTGTCAGCGTTATTTAATGAAACGACACAGTTTAGTTTCTTCCTAGCTGTTTCGGAGTTTAATGCAAAGCATGTTCGCTATTTCTCGGAAACGTGCCAACTCCCGTGACCTCCTTTGTTACACACGTGTGTGTGGCGAATCTACTCCAAGGAAGCCCAAAAGACCACTTACCACTCTTAATATGAACTACATTTCAGATCAGAAGACAGCAATGAAAACTACGCATATCAACTGTGCTGCTGGCTCATTCAGTTTTCGCTCCTGAATCGAACAACCTCGTGGATTTATATCATTTGTCATTCTCACAGGCAGGATACGTCACTGCTTAAGACTTTTGCCAAACAGTCATTTCTCGTTCCTCTTTTACAAGAAAAAAAAAATACACTGAATAAAATGCTCCCAGTGCCGTTCTCGCGACTCAAATACGGCCTCGGAAGGGAATTTTTTGCGGCCCACTCTTTGGTAAAATTCTTCAAGGTACGCCAACCCTGCCGCCCCCGGTGGCGCAGTGGTCTAAGCGATGGCCTCTGATCATTCGTCCGAACGGGGTGGCATGGATGTTGTGTTTGTCTTACGGCACTGGCTCTTTCCCTTCCCTGGAACCAGTGACCCTAAATTAGGGACGGGCGACTGCTTATAGCCCATTGAGTTGCTCACGGTGGTCGTTAAACCTCCAATAAAAAAAAATATATAAAAAAAAAAAAAAATAAGCCAACCCTAAAATAAATATGTTCGCATTGTGAGATCCTATTTAAACGTGAATTTAACACGCTTCGATTAACTACTATAGGATTTGCGTTCAGGAAATAATTAATGAATAAGATTTTGCTCATTTTTCTGAACTGCATGCTAAACGAATTATATATATATTTTTTAATTTTTAATGGAGCCTAGTAAAATTTAACATATCGAAAAAATCGGGCTTTTCGGGGTGGAGGGGGGGTCTTTTTTAATTTGGGGTTTAACGACTACCATGAGCAACTCAATGGGTTATAAGTAATCGCCCGTCCCCTAATTTAAGACCACTGGTTCCAGGGAAGGGAGAGAGCCAGTGCCGTAAGACAAACACAACACCCATGCCTCACCGGGATTCGAACAAAGAATATCTAACTGAGAAGAAGTTAAGGCTCAGCGAGACGTAACTAGCGCCGACATATCCTGGATTACAACATGCAGTGCACAGAAACCAACATGCATGCTGATGCTGGAGCAGACTGCACATGCGTATTGCGTATTTGTGTTACTTTGTTGACTTCAATTCTAGTTCGGTGTTACAAGCTATGTGCCGCAGTGGTCTAAGCGATGGCCTCTGATCATTCGTCCGAACGGGGTCTGGGTTCGAATCCCGGTGAGGCATGGGTGTTGTGTTTGTCTTACGGCACTGACTCTCTCCCTTCCCTGGAACCAGTGACCCTAAATTAGGGACGGGAGACTGCTTATAGCCCATTGAGTTGCTCACGGTGGTCGTTAAACCTCCAATCAAAAAAAAAAAAAAGCTATGTGCTGTAGGAAGCCAGCTGAGCTACTCACAGCACGTGACTGTTGCCTTCTCGGTAGCATAAACACTTTGCAAATCTGATATGTTAGTATTGTTGCGCCAATCGCGCTAGTTAAGGCTTTTGTTTGCTATTCATTATTTTTTTTTTTTTTTTTTTTTTTTTTGGATTGGAGGTTTAACGACCACCGTGAGCAACTCAATGGGCTATAAGCAGTCGCCCGTCCCTAATTTAGGGTCGCTGATTCCAGGGAAAGGAGAGAGCCAGTGCCGTAAGACAAACATAACATCCATACCTCACTAGGATTCGAACCCGGACCCCGTTCGGACGAATGATCAGAGGCCATCATCGCTTAGACCACTGCGCCACCGGGGCGGCCCTATTCAGTTTTCTAGAAACATTTCCAGAAATGTCAAATACTACGGATTGTCTGTATTTTGTGCGGATTCTTAGGCCTATCTATAATAGTTGCTAAAATTTAATTTAATAGTAATATTAATTGCTATTGCATATTTGTCTCCCCAAAATAAGAGCCGGCGGGATATCAGAAAACAACAGTAAAAAAACTGCTCAAAGCAAATAGTCATCAGATCGAAGGAAACAATCGTGGATCAAAGAAAAGCAGTAGTCCTTTTTGTTCCTGAATGCCTTTTTGTTCCTGAATGTTTGCTTTCCGTCAGAGCACATAAGCTACTAGGATGTGGGGGCGCTGTTATCGCCTGTTTTACGTTGTCTCAACGGCAGTTGACGTTCTTCACGCGCAGCTTTATATTCTTTGATTCGAACCTGGACTCATCTCGGACGAACGAGTCTTTTCGTTAAAAAGACTCATAGTGCATAGTATGTTCTCTAAGAAAGGGACAGTCGAAGATTTTATTCTACTCTTACGAATTTTATTGTGGTAGCGGAATTCAGAATTGTAAAAGTTTCTTCGGATTTAGTAAGAAGGGAAATCCAAATGTAGCACAATTATATGGGGAGGGGTGGTAGGGTTGGGACTATTAAAACCGAAATAATTACGCAAAAGTCTCTTAAAAAATTGAAAATTTCGATAACCTGCAAGAATCAGCACAAATTTATATATAAAGTGACAGAAATTTAAGAGTGTGGAAATTAATGTTCGTTCAATTACTTCCAAGCCGAAAAAGTGTTATTTGCTGTAGCTGAAACAAGGTTTTCAAAACTGCGTTTCAAGAACATGGAAACCCCAGAAAGCAATAAATCACATCGACGTCCCGTTGAAAAAAATGCACAAATATAGATGTGCGCTGACTACGGCTCACCGATCTTAGAAATGAGTGAACGCTATTGCGTAGCGCATGAGCCAACAGAAGGAATACTCTGGCACAGCTCACTAGTACTATGAATGCAGGTGACGGAAGTAATGTGTCACAACACACACTACATCGAACCCTACTGAAAATCGATTGCCGTAGTCAAAGGCCGCTCCGAGTGACAATGCTAACCACAGCTCACAGTCGAAAGCGCCTACAATGAGCACCCAAAGACCGTGCGAGTGCCAATGCTAACCTCGGTTCAGTCTAAAGCGCCTACAAAGCGCCTACAATGGACACATCAAAACTGGACCTTGAATGATTGGAAGAATGTCGTCTGTTCTGATGAACCTCGTTTCCTGTTGCAGCATGTGGAAGCTCGAATGTATGTGTATCGTTTATCTGGGGAAGTGTTGCCACCAGGATACAACTTGGGATGAAAACAGGCCAGCGAAAGAAATGTAATGCTTTGGGCAATGTTCTGTTAGGAAACCCTGGGGCCAGTCATTCATGTGCAGGAAACTATGACGTCTGCCACCTACCTAAACATCACTGCAGACCAAGTACATCCTTTCGTGGCAATGGTATTCCCCGGTAGAAGTGCTTTCTTTCAGAAGAATAATGCACCAGACCAAGTACATCCTTTCATGGCAATGGTATTCCTCTGTAGAAGTGCCTTCTTTCAGCAGAATAATGCACCATGCCACACTGCCTGAATTGTTCGAGAATGATTCGTGGAACATAAGGAAGACTTCTAGGTATTGCCCTGGACTCCGAATTCCCCCAAACATCAATCCAGTCGAGCATCTCTGGGTTGTGTTGGAACAGCAAATCCGATCTGCGGCAGCTCAACCACGTAATTTACAAGAGTCAAAGAATCTGCTGGTAATATATTGGCAACTAGATACCTCAAGACATCTTTAGAAATCTTGTAGCATCTACACCTCGCCGGGTAGGAGCTGCTTTGGCGACACGTGGAGAACCAATATCATATCAGGCAGGTGTTCATACTGTTTTGGCTCTTCGGTATATACACCGTTGAGCCATTACATTATGACCACCCCCAGCCTAGAGAAATGAGCGCGCCTGGAGACCGATCGGTGGCTCAGGGGAAGTTCACAGAGCAGTATATATGTATACAACCCGAGGACCGGCTTTCGATTAGTAGAGTGTTCGGAGTCAGAATGGGAAAAGCTGCCGATTTGTCGAAGTTTGATGAATGACAAGTTTTGTTGGCACTGCGCCTCCGAACTACGATCACGAAAACGCCTCGGCTTGTGAGTTGTTCTTTTTTTATTTTTTTTATTGAAGGTTTAACGACCACCGTGAGCAATTCAGTGGGCTATAAGCAGTCGCCCGTCGCTAATGTGCCGTAAGACAAACACAACATCCATGCCTCACTTGGATTCGAACCCGGATTCATCTCGGACGAATGGTCATAAGCCATTGCTTTGACCACTGCGCCACCGGAGCGGCCTTGTGGGTTGTTCACATGCAGCTGTAGTGAGTACGTATCAAAAGTGGGGCATAAATGGCCAAACGACGAACCGTCGTCCATCCGCATGTCGTCCGCAGCTCGTTGATGTCAGAGAGGAGCGGAGACTGTCCCGCATTGTTAAAAGCGACCGCAGGGCGACAGTGTGACAAATCCCCCGCAGCTACAAAAGTGGTGATCAAAGCAATGTTCACAGCACACAGTTCATCGCAGTCTTCTGCGCATGAGCCTGCGTAGTCGAAGACCCAGCCGAGTCTCCGTGCTCACTGCACGACATCGCCAACAACGCATGAAATGGGCCCAATCATCGAGATTGGACCGTCGATGATTGGAAGAAAGTTGCCAGTTCTGAAGAATCAAGATTCCTGGTGCATCACGTAGACAGACGAGCGTCAATACTCCGTTTACCAAAGGGAGCACTGGCACCTGCGGATGCACTGTTGCGCGGAAACAGGCCGGAGGCGACTATGGGCGGTGTTTTCTTTGGACATTTTAGGCCCAATTATTCTAATAGCACAATTTCTGACAGCTATCAGGTATCTAAACATCGTTGCTGACCAAGCTTACCCATTCATGGCAACTGACAGACGACTCAATTGAATTACGAATGCAATCAGCTTCGAATATTCCCTCGCCAATATACATATGAAACTAAAATTTCCGAACGTTGTTAAATAAAACTTCTTTAAGTGGGAAAAATAAAGAATGATCTATGAAAAGGCTTGGTATTATAAAACAAGAAAAATTTACAAAAACACACACTGTGTAAAATTTTCTGAGGGGAAATGAAGCTGGCCGGGGAAACATGATGTCATCCATCAGAGCAATGGTTTCGTGCGACACCAGAACATTCATAATTATTTATCGAGGAATTGTACAGAATCTTTAAAATGCATAAAGAAGAACAAATTCTTTGAAAAAAAGACATTCAAAATTTAAAAATCGCCCGAAGGAAATAGAAAGAAAAATTCACGAGATGAGCGATTAAAACAAAAGTTTCTACACACATGTTAGAAGAAAAAGTCAAACATTTGTAACGTCATTCCCCCTCCGTACCGAGATAGTATTGCGAAATACTGATTTAACCATAACACCAACTCCCCACATTGTGATGTCATATTTAAAAAGTGCAGTCTTATCTTTCAACCCCCATTCGGCACCCCCATGATGTTATGAATCCCATTCAATCACCCAAGATGTCGTACGATATGATCCACCACCTGCCAAAGTGATGGACCCCATAGGTAAACGTTGATCCACCACTGGCGCAGAACCGGCCTTTTATACACTACTTATATACAGTATACTGCTCTGTGAACTTCACCTGAACCACCGTTCGGTCACCAAGCACGCTTATTTCTCTAGGCTGAGGGTGGTCATAAAGTGATGGCTCATGGGTGTATATCGACTACGAGTACATAAACATTTATTTTCACTGACGTGGAATTATAACCATCAAGTTGAATGACAAGTATATGCAAAAACAGAGCTCAAATTCAACCGGGTTTTTTAGGTACCGAGAATATCTGCAAGAAATGTGGCTTTGTGTGTGTGGTAAAGTAGAACACATCTGTTGTTGTATTTAACTTTACGGCGCAAGAAATATGTGACGTATATCACAAATTTAACCTTTCTTTTTGGTTTCTGTTTCATATGTATACAAATTTTGTTACCGCTCGGTTAAAGATTTTCCTACTGAAAGGCGTATTACTTCTCCGATTTTTTTTTGTACATTTGACAATTAGTCAAAAAGTAAATAAAACTTGCTAGAGGGTGTGGATTGGTGATGGAACTGTTGAAAGAATACATATTGTAAAGAGCTTTGATACTACGTGTATCTCAGATTATTTATTTTTTGTTATCGCATGCTACGAAAGTATGATTGCGGATGCGTACTAATAATGCTATATCAAGTTCCACAACAAAGTGACTTCTACACTTGGACCAAACGAAGAGTTTGGAATTCTTACATAAGTTGATCGTTTCTATGGTCTCTGGCAGAATTAGAAACGCGTCAAAAAGTTTGGACCCTGACCCGCCCCGGAAAAATCTGTTTTGAACTATAAATTTGAATTTATCATCATCATCATTACCATTGTCAATCATTATCAACCCACTGCTGGATGAAGGTCTCCCCAAGTTTCTTCCACAACGGACTGTCTTTGGCCAGGTGGTCTTTTTCTGGGTCTTTTCCCTTTCACTTGAAATCCAGTTTAAAATTTCTGTTGTCCATCAGTGGTCCGTCCTGGTAATATGTCCAATCCATTGACGCTTCAAGGCTTTTACTCTGATCACGATGTCTTCCACTCTTCTCATTTTCTTTATCAACGCGAGTTTCTCGTATCTCTCCTGGTTACACCAAGCATGCATCTCTCCATTCAAAACTTTTTTTTTCACTATCTCCGCTTCCAGGACACGTTTCGAAAAGTTTGTTTTCCTTAAAATAGCTTTTGCTATGAAGAATACTTTTCGCCTGTTTTCAGTTTTTTCATTATTCGAAATTCCTCCGCTAGAAGGCGTAGAGTAATATCATGTTTCTTCTATTTAACTGTTCGATTTAAAAATCTCTTTATCTCTGATACTTTTTGTGCGTGATTTGTTAATTTTCGTAATATTTCGCAAAATACTTTTTAGCGGCTGATGGAAGAACTTTTAAGTACCTGTTTCTGATTCTGGATGTTTTATCGATTGCATAAATCCAGTTGTGTTTTCTTTTCTAACCGGTTTCATTGACTTTGAACAACTTTGATGAATTTTATTTACATCGGAAAGGGTTCCAAAGACGTCCCCATTACAACCGAAAATATCCTGTGTCATCTTTCTTGTTTAACGTTATTTTTGGATTGCTACTTGTCATCATCAGGTCTTCTTTTCTCTCTCTCTAACGACCACCGTGAGCAACTCAATTGTTGGGCTATAAGTCATCATCAAGTCCTCTAATTTGTGTGTCACTGTGTTTTAATAGGGATCGCTGAATTGCCGTAATTGTCACCATCCATGCCTCCGGGATTCTTTTTTCTTAAGGTGATCAGAGGCCTACTTGTCCAGGACCAGTCTGCTCTCCCGGGGCGGCAACGTGATTGTTGGGATTGCTACTTGCCATCATCAGGTCTTCTTCTCTCTCTCTCTCTCTCTCTCTCTCTCTCTCTTTAATGTGATTGTTGGATTGCTACCTGTCATCATCAAGTCCCTCTTTTGTGTGTGTGTGTTTTAATATGATCGCTGAATTGTTAATTGTCACCATCATGTCTCTTTCTTTTTTTATTAACGTGATTTTTAGATTGCTACTTGTCAAGAAGTCTCTCTCTCTTTTCTTTTCTCTCTCTTTTTTATTAACGTGATTGTAGGATTGCTACCTGTCATCATCAAGTTTCATTTTGTGTGTGTGTGTGGTTTTTAATATGATCGCTGAATTGCTAATTGTCACCATCATGTCTCCTTCTTTTTTCTTAACGTGATTTTTAGATTGCTACTTGTCAGGAAGTCTCTCTCTTTTTTTCTTTCCTTTTTTTTTAACGTGATTGTTGGATTGCTACTTGCCATCATCAAGTCTTCTTTTTTTTTCTCTCTCTCTCTCTCACTTTTTAATGTGATTGTTGGATTGCTACCTGTCATCATCAAGTTTCTCTTTTGTGTGTGTGTGGTTTTTAATATGATCGCTGAATTGCTAATTGTCACCATCAATCTCCTTATTTTTTCTTAACGTGATTTTTAGATTGCTACTTGTCAGGAAGTCTCTCTCTTTTTTTTCTTTCCTTTTTTTTTAACGTGATTGTTGGATTGCTACTTGCCATCATCACGTCTTCTTTTTTTTTTCTCTCTCTCTCTCTCTCTTTTTAATGTGATTGTTTGATTGCTACCTGTCATCATCAAGTTTCTTTGTGTGTGTGTGTGTGTGGTTTTTAATATGATCGCTGAATTGCTAATTGTCACCATCAAGTCTGTTTCTTTTTTCTTAACGTGATTTTTAGATTGCTACTTGTCAGGAAGTCTCTCTCTTTTTTTCTCTCTCTTTTTTATTAACGTGATTGTTGGATTGCTACTTGCCATCATCAAGTTTCATTTTGTGTGTGTGTGATTTTTAATATGATCGCTGAATTGCTAATTGTCACCGTCATGTCTCCTTCTTTTTTCTTAACGTAATTTTTAGATTGCTACTTGTGAGGAAGTCTCTCTCTTTTTTTCTTTCCTTTTTTTTTAACGTGATTGTTTGATTGCTACCTGTCATCATCAAGTTTCTTTGTGTGTGTGTGTGGTTTTTAATATGATCGCTGAATTGCTAATTGTCACCATCAATCTGTTTATTTTTTCTTAACGTGATTTTTAGATTGCTACTTGTCAGGAAGTCTCTCTCTTTTCCTTTCTTTCCTTTTTTTTTAACGTGATTGTTGGATTGCTACTTGCCATCATCACGTCTTCTTTTCTCTCTCTCTCTTTTTAATGTGATTGTTTGATTGCTACCTGTCATCATCAAGTTTCTTTGTGTGTGTGTGTGTGTGGTTTTTAATATGATCGCTGAATTGCTAATTGTCACCATCAAGTCTGTTTATTTTTTCTTAACGTGATTTTTAGATTGCTACTTGTCAGGAAGTTTCTTTCTTTTCTTTTCTCTCCTTTTTTTTTTTTTTTTTTTTTTTAACGTGATTTTTGAATTGCTACTTGTTATTATCAAGTCTTCTTTTCTCTCTGCCTCTCTTTCTCTCTCTTCAATGATATTGTTGGATTGCTGCCTGTCATCATCGAATCTTTTGTGTGTGTGTGTGTGTGTGTGTGTGTGTGTGTGTGTGTGTGTTTTTAATATGGTCGCTGAATTGATAATTACCACCATCAAGTCTCTTGTTTTTTTCTTAACGTGACTTTTAGATTGCTACTTGTCAGGAGGTCTCTTTCTTTTCTTTTCTTTTTTTTTTTTTTTTTAATGTGATTGTTGGTTTGCTACTTGTCACCACGCCATCATCATTGGCGCGTATATTATTTTCAGCTCCAGCAAAAATGCTGCTTTAGTTTTGCTTCGTTTTTTAGCTCCAAATGATTGCAGTAAATGAAAATGTTTAAAGTTTCTTATACTTATTTCCTTTAACCAGCCTCCCAAAATCAAAAGGGGTTTTGAATTGATGCAAATCTATTTTACAGTTTCCTTTTTAAATTTAGACAATCGTTAAATAGAACAGTCGGCAGGAGAGAGTAAATAGTGAAAAAATCTATTCCACTTGATTGTGCTCGACAAGTGCGAAATTTTCACACGCTCCTTAAAAACCCGACTAATGCATCCGCCAACGCATGAGATGCTTGATTGACAAGTCGTTGTTGTGCAGGTAGCCACCCCCTTCTACTTCCGTGTCCTGATAACTTGTCCGATTACACGTCCAGTAAAAGCGCAGGTTGCGGTGAGCGTAAAATCCCCGCCCCTCCCATCCTCTTCCTATCCTCCCGGATACACTACAAATACCTTTACCCACATTTGCGAGATTCCTTTAACATGCTGCAGTCTATTGAGCCTGGGAGTTCCCTAGTAAGGTTTAGTTGCAACTTCCTACACCAGAAGAAAATATTTGTGTTACGGAAGAAAGAAAATTAGAAGTGCGACAGAGCGCTTGTGCTATAAATACCCCCCCCCCCCCACACACACACCACCCCGAACCGCGAAAAATGGTCTCTTCGTATGCACTCTGTGTATGTAAATGTTGTTAGTAGTTCAGTGATATCTTTGGAATCCATGAATACAGAAAAAAGTTCAGTTCATAGCACCTCTTTACAATAGTCTTTCCATTAGGATCTAAATTGTTCCTTTCCTCCTTTTTTTTTTTTTTTTACTTGTTTCCGTAGCTGCAGCCATGAATTTCCTCTTTCTGAAGGAACGTAAAGGAGTATGAGTTTAACAAATACACGCTGCATGATCTTTCTTGAACCGTAGGAACAAGAAAATAATGTACCAGGTACTTCAACTCCAGGCAGGTAGGGAAACAATGCATGTTCGACGAGCGTGGATACGTATTGACAGTTGTATCTTATGTCCCAAAGTACTTACTATATTTTCAGTAATGTTATATCAAAAATATGACAGTACGCTTCTAAGATGCTTTGAAGTTATGCAGGTGTATAATAATCTTGAGATGATATGCAGTATTCTATACGTTTAGAGGCTTTGTGTAGACATAATTGAAAAAAAAATGAAGTTTGCTGGTAGAAACTTCTCAACGAATAACAAAATGACATTTATACCTTGTTCTTCAAGTTCTTGGCTGAGTGTTTGATTGATGAATGACTAGATTGTTTCAGATGGTTGTACCTCTATAAAATTGTTAGGTTCTTGGCTAAGAAAGAAATTAAGAGGGAGGTGATGTGACGTATGCTCTAATTTCACTTGGTTACCTTTTCTATGTAAATGTTCATTTTTACTTAGCGTTTTTCAAAGTTAACGTGATATCTTCTCTCTCGCAAGAGTATGGTTGGCAATGCCTTGACGTCGGAACGTATGACGTGTGTATGTGTCCGATGAGAACTGAACGTTATACACAGTCGAGTCACATTATTGTGACCACCTCCTACTTTTGACGCTAATAGCACGTAGCCAAAGAAAGAAGGCACGTGACGTAAGCTGGCTTGGAGGGTATATAAGGTGTGCTGTAGGCAATCTGAAAACGTATCACCTCGTTGCTGTCATGGATAAAAGGAGCGATTTGTAAGCTTTGCAAAAATGGATGATTATCGGCTTTCGGGACAAGGGGGCAGTATTTCTGAAACAGCGCAGTTTGTGAACTGTTCGCGTGCTGCTGTGGTTAAAATGTAACGTGATTGGGAAAATGACACCATTGCGAATATGCGATGTGGAAACTGCGGAGCAGCACGTGTCATTGATGTGAGAGGCGAAAGTCGGCTTCGAAGATGCGTGAGGGCCGATCGACACGTTACAGTGGAGCAACTCACTGGCCGAATGAACCAGGGAGCTACTGCGCGTATGGGGCTCCGATGCAGACGGATGGTCACTGCACCTATGCTAACGAAAGTGCACCGGCAGAAAAGGCTCACATTTGCACGGCAGTATCGGAATTGGACCTCCGCTGATTGACTAAGGGCTGCCTTCTCCGATGAGTCACGTTTTCTGCTTCATCGAATGAACGGGCGTTGGTGTATAAGGCGAGAAACATCGGAGAACAACCATTGCTAGAAGAACACAAGCTGGTGGGGGGCAGCGTCATGGTCTGGTGAATATTTTCGTGGCATTGCCTGGGCCCACTCATACTTGCGGAAGGCACTATGGACCGAATTCGTTATGAACCCATCCTTGCAGACCACGCACACCCATACATGCTGATTGTCTTCCTGGGGCGGATGGGATGTTTCAGAACGACAATGTGACGTGTCACACAGCTAGAAATATCCGAGAGTGGTTGGAAGAGCACGGTGGAGACTTCAAAGTACTTCCCTGGCCCGCTAATTCCCAGACTTAAACCCAATTGAGCATCTGTGGAACCACCTTGATCGTGTTCTTCGCTCTATGGATCCTTCAGTACGCACCCTCCATGAGCTGTCAGATGCACTGCAGTCAGCATGGCTCCACATACCTGTCCAGCACCTTAAGTCACTCCCAGTCCGTCTAGCTGCTGTCCGCGCTGCACACGGCGGTTACTCTGGATATTAGCTGGTGGTCACAATAATATGACTCGACCGTGTATAATGTTTAAGCAGCAGCAAAAGTGTGGAGGGAGATTGTGGGAGTAATAATGTTAATTGTGGAAGAGGCGTTGTCTAATTGAAGCTATTTGAAGGCTGCTTGTTATATTCTAGAATTGTTGTTGTTTTCTTAACCAAGTGTTATTATTATTAACTTACGTTCTTTTGACTAAAATAGTAATATTAAAAGAGTTGTAGCAACGCATTGTTGAAGTGCCAAAAGAATTAGTGTCTGAATAGACTAATCGTAAGTAATTCTTTTCTGGACATTAACTTGAATGGCTCCTGTTTCACTGTAGGTGAAGTTTTTACGTAGTGTTCCGTCAGCTTAAACGAACATTACAAAAGAGCAGCCCATCTTTTGACTGTGGCATATGAATGTGCACCATCGACGTACACACGGACCATCCGTTCACGAGTACTGTGCGTGCCTTTTCACCTTCCTTCGTCACATACTTAATTACCTCAGGTTTCTGCAATTTTATCTGCCGCTCATCCATTGTCACCTTATATACTTCAATGCACTGTGGTGCCGTGTCAAACGCTGTATCAGCATTTGACACGACACCACAGTGCATGAAGAATGATGCAATATTCTGCAATACTTACGTCAACCGCCAAACAGAACTTTCAAGGTCATGCTTAGAATGTACTGAACGCCTCTCGTACCTAATAAACTGGCATCGCAGTGTATTTTTTATGCTTCATCAGGGCCAAATTAGGGTGGGGGGGGTGGTCTATGTGTGCTATAGCCTTGGGGCCCAGCATGACCAAGGGCCCAGTGGGCATGCCTGGACAAATAATAGATAAATAGCGAGAGAGAGAGAGAGAGAGAGAGAAAGAGAGAGAGAGAGACAAAGGCAGACAGACAGACTGACAGATAGAGAGACAGCGACAGACAGAAAGAAAGAAAGAGAGAGACAGAGGCAGACAGACAGAAAGAAAGAAGAGAGAGACAGAGGCAGACAGACAGACTGACAGATAGAGAGACAGCGACAGACAGAAAGAAAGAAAGAGAGAGACAGAGGCAGACAGACAGAAAGAAAGAAAGAGAGAGACAGAGGCAGACAGACAGACTGACAGATAGAGAGAGGCAGCAGACAGAAAGAAAGAAAGAGAGAGACACAGGCAGACAGACAGACTGACAGATAGAGAGAGGCGACAGACAGAAAGAAAGAAAGAGAGAGAAAGAGGCAGACAGACAGACTGACAGATAGAGAGAGAGCGACAGACAGAAAAAAAGAGAGAGAGACAGAGGCAGACAGACAGACTGACAGATAGAGAGAGAGCGACAGACAGAAAAATAGAAAGAGAGAGACAGAGGCAGACAGACAGACTGACTGATAGAGAGAGAGCGACAGACAGAAAGAAAGAAAGAGAGAGACACATGCAGACAGACAGACTGACAGATAGAGAGAGAGCGACAGACGGAAAAAAAGAAAGAGAGAGACGTTTATAAAATAGTTTTACTTTTGTCTCGTACGATTTCCACTTGGTCAGAAACAGAGGTAGAAGACGAACAGATTTCAAGACGGTGATGACTGACCAAGAGTAAAGGTTTCGCTTCGCTGTGTACAGCGGGGTCGGCGAGACAGTTTCAGCTTTTTCACTACCGTCAACCCACACCTCCCAATTCGCACTTGGAACCGTTAATGGTCGAAGTCCGCTGTGGCTTCACATTACATAAAAAAGATGCACTAAGAAAAAAATGCAATGTTAATCATTAGAAAATCCAAGATTAATTACGAAAACTCTGCAGATAATTTATGAGTTTGAAGAATGCATTTCGAATTAATTATCATAAGCACATTGCTACAGATTCGTGTTTCAACGGACTTCGTAACGATTCTTCGTGTAGTAAGTTCTTTGGGAGCCCGTTCAAATATCTTAGCCTAGGTACACTAAGGCCCGGGCCTGTGCTTCATTAGCAACGGGCGTCATCTCAAAAAAGATCAAAATCTCTATCACTGAAGAACTTAGTGTGCTGTAATTTAAGACTACTGGTTCCAGAGCAGGGAGACAACCCCAGTGACGTAAGATAAACACACCATCCACACCTCACGCGGATTCGTACTCGGTCTCATCTAGGACGACTGATTAGAAGCCAGCTGTTCAGTACCACTCGGCCATCACGACCAAAATTCCTTTAAAAACAGAAGATACGAGGATCGAACAGAAAAGACATTTACACGTTCGAGAAGGTGAAAGGAAACTCGCCAACAAAGAAGTGTTTATGCGATGTGACAAACGATATGAAGCATTATTTCTCGACGAAATCACCGGGACGTTTTCAAACATTTGTCGGACCACACGACCAGTTTGTTGCAGTTGTTTTCACGTCATTGTCACACGTGAAGCGAGTACCAGACAGGTACTGGTTCAAGGCAGCAAAGAGGTGAAAGTCACTATGGGATCCAAGTCCGCACTGTAGTCCGGGTGTTTCCACACCTCCTACTGGAATTTGTGGAGCAAGTGCTGCGTAGTGTTGGCGGTGTGCGGCCTCACGTTATCGTGAAGAAGAATGACACCATCACTCCCCAGAACTGGTCGCTTTCGTCGGATGCTCTCGTGGAACTTCTTCAGCGTGGCACAGTACCGATCAGCGTTGATGGTGAATCCATGATCTAAGAAGTTCACCAAAAGCACACACTAGAAATCTCAGAAAACGGATGCCATGATTTTTCCAGCAGACGGTGTGACTTTAAACTTCCAGTGGCGAGGCAGAGTGATACAACACACGTAAAAATTGGAAAGGGAGTGAGACAAGGTGACACCATATCTCCGAAGCTCTTTAATGCCACATTGGAAAATGTATTTCAATCACTGAACTGGGAAAACAAAGGGATAAAGATTAATGGAGATTATCTAACTCACCTTCGTTTTGCTGATGACGTAGTCATTTTTGCAACTACCCCATCACAGCTGCAGAGTATGATCCAGGAACTTGATGACAAGAGTAAAGAAGTGGGATTAAAAATGAAATTTCAGAAGACAAAAGTGATGTACAATGCTTTTACAAGAAATGAAGATTTATCGATTGATGGAGAAAAGCTGGAGACAACCGATACGTAAGTTTATCTTGGACAGCAGATATCAAGTGAAGGTCACATTGATGAAGAAATTAATCGGCGTACAAAACTTGCCTGGAGAGCTTTTGGAAGAAACATCATTATTTTCAAGAGCAATATGCCATTATGTCTTAATAGAAAAGTGTTTGACCAATGCATCCTTCCTGTGCTTACGTATGGTGCAGAGACGTGGACTTTAATTAAAAGAGACATACAAAGGCTGCAGACAACTCAAAGAGGCATGGAGAGGTGCATGCTTGGTATAACCAGGAGAGATAAGAAGAGGAATTCGTGGATCCGAAAAATGACAAGAGTGGAGGACATCATGATCAGAGTTAAATCCCTGAAATGGCAATGGGCTGGACATACTGCCAGAAGGACAGACCATTGATGGACAACCGAAATTTTAGATTGAATTCCAATGAACAGGAAGACCCAGAAGAAGACCACATGAGAGATGGGTGGATGGAATTCGAAAGTATGCCGGAGTAAGTAACATGGAGGAGACTGGCACAAGACAGACCGTTGTGAAAGAAACTTGGGAGACCTTCGTCCAGCAGTGGATTGATAATGGTTGACAATGATGATGATGATGACATCTATTACAAACATAAACAAACATAGGCTCTAAAGTGCCTGTAATTCTCACGGTAGAAATTGCCCTCGTAATTAAGAACATGAAACGGGAAGAGCTCCAGTGGGAAATTCGATTACCGTGGACATTGTACAGGAGGCCTGTGAGGATTCAGAACTACATTTACACAAGTTTTCAGTGGGTGCTCAATGAAAAGAAGATTCCAGATGAGTGGAATAAAGCTATACAGCGATCCTGCTGCATAAGATAGGGGACCTCAAGGAGAATCTCGGGAACTACAATCCCATCAACTTTCTACACTTGTTTACAAAATCTTCACTAAGGTACTGTCACATCGCTTGAAGGAAACTAGAGATGATTCAAACAAACTAGATTCAAAAGTGACAACAACAATGTAGATAATGTCCATTTACTGGGCGAACAAACTGAAAGAGCAATTAAATATGAACTCCCACTGTGTATGGCTTTTATTGGTTACGAAAACTTTTGATTTTGTGAAACCATTCAGTAGTAATTTCTTTGAAATCTCGCGGTATTAAAGATGCATACGTTAATATCAGTAATTACACCTATGAAAATGCAAGTGTAGAAGTTCGGCTGCACGATGACATAGCAGCGTGAATAAAAATTGAAAGGAAGCGAGACAGTTTGGCACCATATTTTCCAAACTCTTCAATGCCATACCTCAGAATGTCCTTCAATCACTGAACAGGGAAGACCTAGTGATGATAATTTATGGAGATAATTTTGCCTACCTTCGTTTTGCTGATGACACAGTCACTTTTGCAAGTACCTCCCCCCCCTCCTTAAGATTTACAGAGTATGATTCAGGATCTAGCTAAAAAGAGTAAAGAAGTGAGATTGAAGTTGAACTTACCGAAAGCAAAATTTATGTACAATTCTTTAACAAGTACTGAAGATTAAGTGATTGATGGGGCAAATATAGAACTGATTCTTGCATTTTACCTTGGGTAACAGATATCAAGCAAGGGCTACATCAAAGGAGAAATGAATAGACGTATAAAACTTGGCTGGAGCGCATTTGGAAGAAACGGTACGATTTTCAAAATCAATTTATCATTATGTCTTTTTTACTACGTAATGTTAAATTGCTCTTGAAAATTTAAAGTACTTAATAAGTACATCCTTCCAGTTCTAACATATGTATCAGAGACAGTAACTAAAACAGATATACAGAGTCTTCAGACAGCTCAAAGAAGCAATCAGAGGTACGTGCTAGGTATAACCAAGACAGAAACGAAAAGGAACTCAAGGGTTAGGAAAATGACACGGATGAGTGGCGTTATGGTCAAAGTAAAGACCCTGTAATGTTTCAAGGTTGTAGACTGTGAGTTTTTCAGATTGTTCGTCGAAAACACAATCCCTTAAATTTCAGCACTTAATCAACACTCCAGATTTCGTTTGATAAGCATGTGAAACTTCAAGTAATCTTTATTTCCTTTCCTTATCGAAACACACCTTCCAGAGACAACTTGTGCAACAACACTTTATTCTGTGTACAGATAATCTTTGACGCTCGTAGTATCAAGATAAAATCTAATCCTATTTCAAGCATTACATCGTCTTACCAATAGCGTACCCACGGGAGGAGGGGTGCAAGGGGTCATATGCACCACCAAAATAATTTTGTCTGGTATTAAAAATAGATAAAAATTGTCGGTGACGTTATTGTGTCTCCATTTTGGTCTTCCTTAAATTGCCGTTAGTTACTTCTTTATTTGGAATGGTCAGATGAGGTCACATATGCCTACTGTTAATGCCTACCCCCCCCCCCCACACACACACACACACCTCCACCCCCTTCCGTGCGCATTTCCCACTTGTATGCCACCAAAGAAAGAAGAGAGCGAACTGGTGTTGCAGTGGTCAGGGCGTCAGGCTAATGAATGGTTGTGGCTAGAGCCTGGGAGAGGGAGGGAATAAGCCTTTTATCTTGAGTACATACAATAGTAGGAAAACAAAAAAGTAGAATGAACATTACTTTGTAATTAATAGTGTTTGAGAAAAAGAAAAATGCCTGTTCTCATGCACATTTTTTTCGTCATTTTAGGAAGGAATGATATCGTAGCTGCTGTGATAAAACCAAGAATGTGAGAATTTTTCGATTGTTGACTTGACATCATGTAAAAATTTATTCACTGATACATACATAATACAGAAGCAACTTGATGTAAATGTTAGGTATAGTGCTTGAACAGTCTGATGTAGTTGTAAAAGTGGTTCTTTGATCCAATTTAAGTTTTAAATAACGATAATTCAAAGTACAAAATTTCGAATTCGGGGTTTTGACATGGCGGCGACGATATGCAACCCCCAAAATAAATTTCTGGGTACGCCACTGCGTCTTACGTTCACTCCACGCACACTTCTTTACACAGGGAGAGGCCTTTTATTTACCTCTGACTTACTGTCAGCCGTTGCCAAAAAATACGTAAGGAAATTCGGAGTCAACGTTCTTTTTAGAGCGAAATGCACTACTGTTTGTGAAAATTGCAACACCATGAAAGACTGCTGGTATTAGCTCGAAACTTACAGGATGTGTGCAACAGGTTGGGACATGCAAATCATTAAAATGTAGTTAAAATGCGCATGCGGTTCCGGAGCAGCACGCTCTAAACTCTCCGGTCATGGATATGAAGTACTGGCTCAAACGAGATGTTGAAACGAGTGAAGAGTCGACATTGAGTCAAAAATATGTTTCTTGTGTTTCACTACACATCATTGCCGAGGTAGATCGCATTTTGAACACCAGACAGACTTTGAGCTGCGAAGGTTTGTTGGGGTGAGAGAAGCTGGATTTTGTTACCGCGAAATTGCCACTCGCGCGAGAAGAAACGCCAGTACAGTTATACGAACGTCAGTGGACAAATGAGGCTCAAAACGCACAGAAATCTGGAAAATGAGCCGAAAAATCGCACGACTGCATGGGATGACAAACACCTCTACCGCATGGCAGTGACCGTCCGCACAGCGACATCCACGCTGTTAGCGCAGCAGTGAAACACTCTCTTTGTTTGTCAGCTCAGTTCGATATCGTCTGCTTAACAGAGAACTGGTCGCTAGCAGCCCATTACTGGGCATTCCTTTGACACTCAACCGCAGATGCCTCAGGCTGAAATGGATCTCGAACACAGACAATGGTGCGCTGATTGGCAACAAGTCGTGTTTTCTGACCAGTCACGATTCAACTTGTTGCTCTATAATGGTCGCGTACGTGTTTGAAGATATCGTGGTGAACGGCAGCTTGCGGCGTTATACCGGCCTAACACGAACGTCATGACTTGGGGCCTCATTGGGTTCAATTCTTGATCTCACCTGATACGAACTGAGGGAACCCTCAACAGCCAGCGGTACATCAGGGATGTTTTACAGGCGGAGGTGATACCCTTTCTTCAGAGTTGTCCTGGCGCTATATTCCAGCTGGCCAATGCTTGGCCACATGTCGCTCAGAATGTCCAGGACCTCTTCTACGCATGGCAGATATCGTTTCTTCCCTGGCCTGCAGCACGTTCGCCGGATGTGTCCCCGATCGAACATGTCTGGGACATGGTAGCTAAGCGACTGGTCCGTCGGGCGTCTCTACCAGTCACCACAAATGAACTCGGGTTTCGCATAGATATAGTCCAGCAGGTAATTCCCCAGGACGACATGAAAAACCTCTTCCATTCAATGCCACGCCGCCGTGCAAAGGCTGTTGTTCTCCGAGGTGGCTTCACACCGTACTGAGTTTTGAAGCGTAAAAATCCTGTATAGTTCTACGAATGTCATCTGTTTTCTCTTGTAACATGAGGAATCTGTGATATATATTTCATTTGAATAGCGCTATTTTTTCTTGGTGTTGCAATTTTCGCAAACAATACTAGATAACGAAGGAGTAAATAATTTACGTGAGAACAGAAATTAGAAAAGGAAGGCTAGTATGGAGATATACGTTACAACTCTCAAGTAGCGATGGGCTGGATACTCGCTAAAACTGACCACCGTTGGACAACTGAAATACTAGAGTGTACACCAAGAGACACGAAAATAACTACAAGGAGACCACGTGGGAAGTGAGAGGATGTAATTCGAAAGTGTACGGGAATGACGTGGGAGAGAACTGCTCAAGACAGGGAGTTGAAGAAATGACTTGGATGATGATCTTCATTAGCAGTAGACTGATAATAGATTTTGTTGTTGATGACGATGATTGCTGTAATTTAGTGCGGCATGTACTGAATTTAAATCATAATCGGATTAAATCCATCGCTGAAAATTTTGAAGTAGAAATGAACGCTTTTTCAAGAACTGACAAACACAAAGTACAGTCTTGAAGTAAGTAAGGAAAACGTTTTGTACCTTCCAGTTTCCTGAGTTTGTTATCAAGTTCTGAAGCACGAATACCAGTCTCTCACCGAAATTACGTCGTTTTTAGTTCCATTAGTAATCGCTCAAATCTGCAGACCTTTTCTGAAGCTAAATGATGCAATAATAAGTCCCTGTCCCGATGTTACCTATTAGTCGTAACTGTTAAAGCACAACTCAAAAATGGATCTGTTGTCTAGTCGCTGTTTTAATTAGTTCTCCTAATAAACTTCTCCAGAGCTTTTAGTGTCACCCAATTCCTGGAATTACTAAAATTTCAAGAGATCAAGTAATCTCTAAGTCTTTAAGGGTCCTCCAGCAGTGATTAGATTACCCAGGGTTGGTAGGTTTCATTTATTTGAAATGGGTTTTTAAGTGTCCTGTATGCTAACCGTACTCCTAAGGTTAATTAGAACCACTTTCTTTATTCCAGAAATAGTTGTCCTGTCCTAATGAGGTTCCCTTGTGAAGGACTCCTAGGGGTTGCCATAATGCGATGACTTTTGACCTTGTTCAGGGCACCCAGCAGTCACATGGGTTATCCTTTTTGTTTTCTCTGCTGTTAAAATGGAAGCATAATGAGTGAAACCCTGGGGAAGATTGTTGAGAAGGTTACCAGTTAGTAGCAACCCCAGATATGAAATATCAGTTTGCCAGTCACATCCACATACGTTACTGTCTCTTTACTAGTTGCACAACGTCGCCGGTAATACGCGCCACAGCATTAGCTTCGGCAGTTTTCGTTGTTGCTGTGATAAAGCGATGTTAATAATATCCAAGAACTCACCGAAAGCTCACCACAGAAAGAAAATTTACTAACTGACAAACTAGCAAGTGAAGACTGCGAATTGATTTCTTCGGCATTTTTGAGTTTTCTTTTCTTTTTTTTTTTTTTTTTTTTTCGTCTGAATGGCAAATAACTGCATGCTGCAGAATGTTTTAAGGGGTAGGGGAGGGAGAGAGTAGGAGCGAGATCGGAACGAATAGAGCTTCAAAATCGTCGAAGAAAAATTGCTTGACCACGAGATCTCCATCCATCTAGGGTCCAGCAGGAAGGAGAAGACATCGGCCACCTGCGTTTCCCCTCTAGGACAGATTGATATTCGAAAAGAAAAACGGAACGAATTCTTCCTCTCTCTCTCTCTCTCTCTCTTCGATAGAAGATGGCATCGCTCTCCCTCTCCAGTTTTGTTTTATTATTTTTTTCCTTTCCTCTCTTTTCTTTTTTCCAGAGTATCACCTCTTGGAAACAAGATATTCCGCCATTCTTCAATGTGTGTGGGTATTATTTATACCATTCTTTCCAAGTGTCTCTTGGGAGGAATGGGCTCAGCATTCTTTCACTGAATCACGTACAGGAGGAATACAGCGACCATTTTGTCAGTGACAAGTGACCCCTGGATGCTCAAGTATTTGGCCAATATATTTCTCGCCTCAGGGATGGGCTACAGTTTGAAGGCTGTAGAGACACGTCGGCCTTCTTTGCCCTCACAGATTCATTGCATTCTCTTAATATCAGCTTCGGAAGGGAAAGTTATTGTAACGGAGGACGAGAAGGATGAAGACATGCTCTCACTTTCCGCTGGCGCATCTGTTAGTCTGTAGCATAGCCGATGAAATGTACGAAAACTGTAAGACGGACTTCCACACAAGCGCCTAGTCTTGAACCATTGATTGAAGACTAGGTTTCAGCGGTTCCACTATCAGGGCCATCACTACATCTTTGGAAGTGGAGTTTCTGATACTGAATATCGGAGACAGTAAGTTCAAATGTCTTTGCTAGTACATTAGACGTGGTTTCCTAGGAATTTTTTTACAGGCGTAAATGTTGGTACGATGACGATTCATTCCCTCCCCCTAATGAATGATTTTCTTTTCATTCTGACATCTGTTCCTTAAATGGGCAAAACATAAAAAATCAAGCTTTTCTTAAGAATTTTTAGGCATGCATTACGTACGCCGGGGAGAAAAAGTGCGAGTCACTTGTAAACTTGGATCAATAAATAGAAGTAAAAAAAGAAGAAAGGAAAAAGAAACCGCCACATTTCTAAATTTGAATCAGGAAAAAAGCAGAGAACTGATTTTGCACGTATAATTACTTAGGAGCTAAGTCTTTTTTTTAAATAGTGCCAAAAGCTAACTTCGTCCTCTTCCTCTCTGATTAACTTTAGTATTGCCTAGAATGTGTAAAATCACTCCGGCCGATCGGTGCTTTCAAAACTTTGAGTCTGCATGAACATTTCTTGAGGTGGGCCTAAACAATTTCCTCGAACCATTGACCGCAAGATCATCTAAATTAACTTTAGTATTTGTTAAGGTGCATCGCTGGAGGAATGCCAGCTGAAGAAAAAAAAATCTCACACAGAAAACATGTATCGGGGGAGTTTGAATGGCAATCGATATGCAGGGAGTTTGAACTATGTTCCTCAAATCATTTCTGCACAATATAACGAAGTAAATTTCTCCGTCATTTTTAGTCGACGCCGGGATTCGAACCCGGGTCCCCTCATTCCGGAATAAGTTGCTCTACCAATTAAGCTACGCGGACGTTTATTCTGATTCCATCTGCCTTTATGTCGTGTGCGTCCTTCTGGCAGGTACGTCACATCTCCTGGTACGTTACATCATCTCCCCCTTATTTTTTATTTTTATTTTTCGAAGCGCTGGAGAAGGGATTCTCTTATTTTTCCTATCTCGCGGTGTGGAAACAACATCACACCATTGCGAGATTTTGAACGGTAGGGTCATCCGGATAGTTCGGACGCCATTATAACGAAGTAAATTTCTCCGTCATTTTTGGTCTACGCCGGGATTCGAACCCGGGTCCCTGTTCGGGCGCCATTATAACGAAGTAAATTTCTCCGTCATTTTTGGTCTACGCCGGGATTCGAACCCGGTCCCCTCATTCCGGAATAAGTTGCTCTACCAATTAAGCTACGCGGACGTTTATTCTGATTCCTATCTGCCTTTATGTCGTGTGCGTCCTTCTGGCAGGTACGTTACAACAACACTGGACCTGTGCAATATAATCACTATACGTTGCTGTCTATACACGATTAAAATAACTTGAGGAAGTAAAAATTACCAAGTTAAAATATTTAATTCAACTACAAAATTAAACTAGATAAAAATTACACTAGATCTTTCATGCAGGTCACCTGTCTATCCTCAGGTGTACTACAACATTAGGACACAGGAAACCAGAGTTTTATCACAACTCAGATGGATACACGTGACGTATCTGCTACACACGGCGCAAACTCAGATGACTGACGTGTAATAATCGGAAGAGTCTATATAGCTGCTTGAGCCTGGTGGAAGTATAATGGGGTAGTCCACTATCTCCTGCGTCGAGCCCTTAACCAGATGCCTCCGTGGCTGCGGGATCGAGTACGGTAAATCATCATTGCAACATAGATGTAAATAAACAAACTTCCCGTAAGCAATGCGGACCCTTTAGATACTGGACTTGCTAAAATAAATATGTATGCGTCACTCCAAACTCCTGTCCTTTTTTTTTCTTGATTGAGGTTTAACGACCACCATGAGCAACTCAATGGGCTGTAAGCAATCGCCCGTCCCTAATTTATGGTCACTGACTCCAGGGAAGGGAGAGAGCCAGTGCCGTAAGACAAACACCACATCCATGCCACACGGAGATTCGAACCCGGATCCATCACGGATGAATGATCAAAAGCCATCGCTTAGACCACTTCGCCACCGGGGTGACAAACTCCTGTTTGGAAATAAAATCACCAAAACTCCTGTTTGGAGTGACGCGTACATTTTAATCTACGCGTCACTCCAAATTCCTGTTTGAAAATAAAATCACCAAAACTCCTGTTTGGAGTGACACGTAGATTAAAATGTACGCGTCGCTCCAAACAAGAGTTTTGGTGATTTTATTTCCAAACAGGAGTTTGGAGTGACGTGTACATTTTAGCAAATCTGGTATCTAAAGGGTCCGCATTGCTTACGGGAAGTTTGTTTACTTACATCTACTGTATGTTGCAATGATGATTTACCGTGCTCGATCCCGCAACTACGGAGGCATCTGGTTAAGTGCTCGACGCAGGAGATAGTGGACTACCCCATTATACTACCACCAGGCTCAAGCAGCTAGACTCTTCCAATTAATACATGTCAGTCATCTGAGTTTGCGCCATGTGTAGCAGATACGTCACGAGCATCCATCTGAGTTGTGATAAAACTCTGGTTTCCTGTGTCCTAATGCTGTAGTACACCTGAGGATGGGCAGGTAGCCAGTATGAAAGATTAAGTGTAATTTTTATCTAGTTTCATTTTATAGGTGTATTAAATCTTTTAACTTGGTGATTTTATTTCAAGTTTTTTTAATCGTGTATAGATAGATACGTATAATGATTGGATTGTAATCTGCACGACGTATTTTCTTCCTTAGTATTGGACCTGTGACTCGGCGCATTGTCATCTTGAAAGACACAGTCGCGATTCGGGAAAAAGTGCAATACTGGTGGGTGTACAGAGTCAGCAAGCAATTCTCTATAGTGGGCACCATTCACACGTTGCTCCACATGCACCAGGGGTCTAAGTTCCTGCCAGGTAAACATGTTCCACACCATACAACCGCCTCCACCGGCTTACAATGTGGTGACCAGGAAGGATGGATCGAGTGCCTCATGTTGTTTGACCAGGTGTCTAAGTTCCTGCCCGGTAAACATGTCCCACACCATTCAACCGCCTCCACCGGCTTACAATGTGGTGACCAGGAAGGATCGATCGAGTGCCTCACGTTGTTTGACCAGGTGTCTAAGTTCCTGCCCGGTAAACATGTCCCACACCATACAACCGCCTCCACCGGCTTACAATGTGGTGACCAGGAAGGATCGATCGAGTGCCTCATGTTGTTTGAGCCAAATACGAACATGACCACCAATGGTGTGGAGTAAAAAAGCGCGACTCGTCACACCAGCAAACTTTTTCCAATCATCCGACGTCCAACTTGAATTATCTTAGTACCAGGCGAGTCTTTTGCACCGATGAACCGTGATTAAGACAGGACGTCGTCGGGGTCGTCAGGCATTATAGCCCATACGTGCGAGCGAGCGCGTGATGCACAGATACTGTTCCTGGTTGACCACTGTCGTATTGGGTACTCAACTACAGTGCTGCGTCTGTTAGCCTGCATGGCCGCCCCCGGTGGCGCAGTGGTCTAAGCGATGGCCTCTGATCATTCGTCCGTAAGGGGTCCGGGTTCGAATCCCGGTCAGGCATGGATGTTGTGTTTGTCTTACGGCACTGGCTCTCTCCCTTCCCTGGAATCAGTGACCCTAAATTAGGGACGGGCGACTGCTTATAGCCCATTGAGTTGCTCACGGTGGTCGTTAAACCTCCAATAAAAAAAAAATTAGCTTGCATGAGTCGTCGGATTCGGCGCTCACCTCTCACATCAACCTTTCGTTGGTCTGTGCAGTTTTGCCTCCGGGTCGTTGCTTGCAAATTTTCACAGCAGTCCTGATACACTTCAACTACGACGGCTCGCCAAAAACACACCTGTTCAGCCGTTTAGAAAATCGAGGCACCCACTCTCCGACCTCTCACAATCTGTCCTTTCTCAAAGTCCAATAAATCCTACTGTTTACCCATCACGCTCCGAATTTTACTCTTTATTGTTCCACTCACATCTTATGCATGCTGCGTCGGTCGACTAATCGCGCCTTCTCGAAAATCACGTGGTTAACGAGCCGCATTCACTTTTGATAGGGGTGGTCATGATTCAGTGATCTCTCGGTGTATATCTCGATAGCAATAATGCCAAAGTACCAAAAAAACGGTAAAGTGGCAGTAATAAAGTTGCAATCTTTACAGTCGATTTAAGAGGAAAATGGACACAGTGAAACCAAAAGTTTGAATTTTGTACGACCCTATCACAGTTTTGTGGTCATCCTATACATGGAAGTGAACACGAAGAAATCAAAAATGCAATTCTTATACCGCCCTCTAACGCTTTGGTGGCCGCTTGTCCGTACGGCCAGGTTGTTGCGCAACACACCCTAATTCCTGCGCTAACGTTCGTGATGTGGCGGTGCGAGCCGTCAATGCCCGCTGCACAACATGCCGGTCCTCTCGTTCGGTGGTGTGCCGCGGCTGCGGCAATCACTCACGTCGGTCCGTCCGTCACTCCTGCACCCACCGAATCCATACTTGCCTCACTGTGGCTGGATGTCGTCCCACACTGGCGCCGATGTCTCGGTACGATAAATCGCTGTCGCGATAAGCCACTATTCGTCCTCTGTGGAACTCGGAAACGTGCTGGAATGACTGCCGTATTCTGCGACGAGGCATGAGGAAGCTTCCCACGCACAGGTCTGGCAGCACAACATACTTCCGCTACTTACACAACGCCTTTTGTGCACCTTTCTTATAGTGCTTCTCGGTGGCGTGCCGGACGCATATGATTTGCATATGCCCTGCAATGCTAATCGTTTGCATATCCTCTCGCGGGTGACGCATGCTGCGAATTTCAGGCCAATCGGATGCTTCCTTCTTGTTTTGCATTTTGGGTGGCCAGCAGTGTATATAAACATTTTGCTCATTGCATCAATGTTGATGTTCCTATTACCATTCTCTTGTCATGGGAAAACCGAATCGCCTCGGAAAGTAACTATAAAAGAACACCAATTTATCACTACGACTCTTACTATTCCATCCCTCGCCTCTCAAATATTGTATATACCATCAAACTTTCCCACCTCCCTGATACCTTACGTTTTCCTATTTGTCCCCCTTCCCCTTCTAGTTCTTTTTAATATTTCCCCACTCTCCCTTTTCTTTTAACCGTTCTTTCTTCCACTACATCAACATTCCTCTACTCTTTACTCTTCTTCACCTTTTCATTATCTACTTTTTCTTGAATTCCGCCTTACACATACATAACTTTTCCTCCACTCCTCATATAGTCTCTCACGATTTTGATTGGACTACACATTTAGTACCTTACTCACACTGACGACTACCTCTAACGACTAACTTCTGCTTTTTACTTTTTACTCAGCATCTGATACCTCCTATATTAATGCACAAAAGATTTAGTATTTCGATAAAAAAATTCACGGGAGGTATAGGTGTTTCTTTTTTTCTTTTAAATCACTCCGTCAAAGCTTATGCGAAATGATGCAATAGCATCCCGCCCTACTTTTTAAATTATTGTTTTCTACTTGACTTTTTTTTTTTTTTCGATTACAGAAATAAGACTTGCTTCGAATCCTAGGGATGAAAACTAGCTTTATTTTTTATTTTTTCACGAGATAAATTGTCCTTTTCTTTTTTTTTTTTTTTTTTTTTTTTTTTTTAACGCACGAAAGATTTTGTTTTTTGATAAAAAAAAATTCACGGGAGGTAAAGATGTATCGTTTTTGAAAATCACCCTGTCAAAGCTTAAGCGAAATAATGTAATAGCATTTTCTCGTCTCATTAACTTTCGACGTAGCAGGAATAGGCGAAAAAGGAAGTTTGCTCCAGGTGAATCCCTCCCCTCTAGCAGGTGAAAGTTTTAGGCGAAACAGAACTAGACGAATTCAGAATTATTTCTTCGCCTAAAATGGTAGAACCCATTAACTTTCAACGTAGCAGGAATAGGCGAAACAAGAATAGGCGAATGTGGAAGGCACGTTCCGCAACGCCTTTTCCCATTCTGCCTTATATTAGGGTCATTAGTGGTTATAAAATGGGGAGACGAAATTTCAGATGGAGAGAGATGTCGCTTTGCGATTTTCCGCTGTGACTTATAAAACGGGGAAAACTTTATCTGGTAGAAAAAGAGAACTATAGCTTTAAAGGGAAATTCACCTGGTTTCTTTCATAGCAGTTAGTCGCGTGCAGATCTGTGGAAGAATTGATCTCGCTCATGCGCACCTCGTATTAATCCGATTTCAGCCATTTTCAACACATTCCTTCGCTATGCACCATTGCTTCCCATCGAGTTTTTAAGTAAAAGTTGGCCTCCTCGGGGTCCCTAAGAACAAACTAAAATTTCGACAGAATTAAAGGCCCTTGTATGCGTATTATCATGCGGAAATTTGGAAGAACATAACTGAAAAAGGTGAAAATTTCCGGAAGAAAATGACGAATTTCTGGAAAAAACGCATAATCAAAAAACATATTTTTAAGCACTTCAAGTGCGTTGCTTTTTCTTACTTTACCTATTCTTGTTAGAAATATAATAGTTAGAAATATACAAAGTGCATTCAAAAAGTTTCTGGATTGGTGGCAACATGACGCTAAAGCCGTTAGTGCAGAAATATTTCCACTATGTGATGTTATATTTCAATTTATGAATCAACGTTTCCCTCAAGAAACTGATTGGGTAACATTCTATTCTGGAATATATATGTATAATTTGTATATATCTATGTTCCTCTTCTTACCTCTCCTGGTTACACCAAGTATGCATCTCTTCATGATGCTTCTTTCAGTTGTCTGCAGTCTTAGTATGTCTTTTTTAGTTAAGATCCACGTCTCTGCTCCGTACGTAAACATTGGAAGGATGAGTTGTATTAAAAACTTTTCTTTTAAGACATAAAGGCATATTGCTCTTAAAATCTGTACTGTTTCTTCCAAAAGTTCTTATTAATAACACACACACACACACACGCACACATGTCATTAATACTGACAGCACTATTAATAACGCTGTGGTCTAAGCGCTGGTTAATGACTATTCATCCGAGAAGGGTCCGGGTTCGAATCCCGAATAGGCAGGGTGTTGTGTTTGTCTTACGGCAATGGCTCTCACCCTTCCCTAGTACCAATGGCCTTAAATTCGGGAAGGGCGACTGCTTATTGCCCATTGAGTTGCTCACGGTGGTCGTTGAACCTTCAACAAAAAAAAAAAAAAAAAAAAGGGTGTGTTTCACGGGTGTTTATATTCAAGATTATTCGTGTATTAGTGCAGGAAGTTTGCTACGGAATGGGTTTCTATAAATACATGAGAGTAATTGACTATTTCTTACAGGTCATTAATTATTTATATAATTTTTCTCCGACGGTAATCTTCGTCGACGCGGCATTTCATTAGAAAATTAATTCGCCTCTCTACATATAGTTTTTTTGTTTTCTTAACATCCACTAAAATAACGCATTGGCGATGCAAATCAAAAACGACACACCATATCTCTACGGGAAACGGTAAATTCGTTCCAGGGAGATTGGTGCCCTTCAGAGTCTGTGACGTTACGGGGTCGTATACCAATTGCAGAAATGACAAATTGCGTTTCGTTCCGAGATCTTGTCAAAGTGCGGGAGTTTTCCTAGTAGAACAAAACGAAATGTACGAATTCTCCTTGGGATTGTGTAAGATCACAGCGACACAAGTTTTATGTAGAAGCTTTGCGATTAATTAAGAGAGTTATGATTCTAATATTTCTCATGTCATGAGTTATGATTCCAATATTTCTCATGTCATGCAATAAAGGCTAATCTACAAGGACTCTACGAATTGATCTTCACGTGTTGACAAGATACTCACGCTATAACGAAGTAAATTTCTCCGTCATTTTTATCCGCGCCAGGATTCGAACCCGGGTCCCCTCATTCCGGAATAAGTTGCTCTACCAGTTGAGCTACGCGGACATTTTATTCTGATTCCTATCTGCCTGTATGTAGTGTGCGTCCTTCTGGCAGGTACGTCACATCTCCTGGTACGTTACATCATCACCTCCCCCTTATTTTTTTTTTTTTTTTTTCGAAGTGCTGCTCTTATTTTTCCTATCTCGCGGTGTGGAAATAACATCACACCATTGCGAGATTGTGAACGGTCGGGTCATCCGGATAGTTCGGGCGCCATTATAACGAAGTAAATTTCTCCGTCATTTTTATCCGCGCCAGGATTCGAACCCGGGTCCCCTCATTCCGGAATAAGTTGCTCTACCAGTTGAGCTACGCGGACATTTTATTCTGATTCCTATCTGCCTGTATGTCGTGTGCGTCCTTCTGGCAGGTACGTCACATCTCCTGGTACGTTACAACGCTACGGTACTTTTTTGAAGATTTTAAATTACAACCTCGATATATCGTATTTGTGGTCCACTGTAAACCACCACACAGGAAAACTGCCGCCACACCGGAAGATTGCCAATCGGGAAAACTGCCACACCGGAAGATTGCCAATCGGGAAAACTGCTACACCGGAAGATTGCCACACAGGAAAGCTGCCACATGCTTTTCATCAAGGGGCCGGCCACAAATTGCTGTTCTTCCGAGGAACACTCCGAATATGTGGCAGTTTTCCAAGTTTCCGAATTATGTGTGGCAGTTTTCCAAGGTGTCTAACGACGGGAAGGAGCTCTTTTGTTTGTCTGGATTTTCGTGTCGGTTCATAAGAGTTCAGGGCAACTGGCAACCAAAGTTCAAGGTTTTGTGCGGAGTTATAAATATTACCGTTTCTTGGCCTATATTGAGAATAGAATTGGGAACTCCAAACAAATTTCGAGAAAACGTTCTATGTAAGCCAAGCGAGAATTACAACATAATTCATGCTATGTTCAGAAAAGGACCCTAAGGTGGGATTTTTTAATAACGCTGCACTTTTTTTAGGCACTAAATATTTACATAACATGTCAAGTTCGTAATATTTTTCTTTTACTTAATTAATTCACAGGCCCTACACCTTCGTCTTTTTAACAGCTTTTAATCCGCCGACTTCACATTCATAATGTTTACGTATCAAATCTAGTCAGTAGCATTGCACTTTTACTCACTGAATATTAAATTCATAGGCCCCAAGCCGAGGCACTGAATATTAACACTTTTAGGCACTGAATATTAAATTCATAGGCCCCAAGCCGAGGCCTTTTTAACAGTTTTTATTCTATTAATGCCATATTCACAACGTTTACACATCAAATCAAGTTAATAATATGGCACTTTTACTTAGGCACGAAATATTAATACACAGGCTCTAGGCTTAGGCCCTTTTACCGGTTTTTATTCTATCAATGCCATATTCACAAAGTTTACAGAGCAAATCAAGTTAATAATATTGGGCGTTTACTTAGGCACCCAATATTAATTTATAGGCCCTAGGCTTTTTCATTTGTTTTTACTCCACCGATGTCATATTCAAAACGTTTACACATTAAATAAAGTTATTAATATTGCGCTTTTACTTAGGCACAAAATATTAATTTTTAAGCGCTAGGCCTAGGCCTTTTCGACGGTTTTTAATCCGTCGACTTCATATTCATAAAGTTTACGTATCAACTCTAGTTAATATCATTACTCTTTTACTTAGGCACCAAACATTAATTATAAGGCCACAATCCTAGCCATTTTAGAAAATTTTAATAAGCGCAACATATTAACTTGTATCGATATGTAAAAGTTATGAATACGACACAGTCAGAATAAACTGTTAAAACAGCCTAGATATAGGGCCTATGAATTATTATTTAGTGCCAAAGTAAAAGCGCCACGCTATTAACTTGAGTCGATACGTAAATGCTATGAATAAGATGTCGACGGATTAAAAACTGTCAAAAAGGCCTAAGCCTAGGGCATATGAATGAATATTTAGTGCCAAAGTAAAAGCGCAATATTATTAACTTGACTTACGTGCAAACATTGTGAATATGACATTGGTAGAATAAAAACTGTTAAAAGTCCTATGCCTGGGGAATATGACTTTAATAATATTTTTAGTGCCTAAGTAAAAGCGCAATGCTATTGACTTGTTTTGATACGTAAACATTATGAATATGAAGTCGGCGGATTAAAAGCTGTTAAAAAGGTGAAAGTGTAGGGCCAGTGAATTTATTAGGTAAAAGAAAAATATTACAAACGTGACATGTTATGTAAATATTTAGTGCCTAAGTAAAAGTGAGCATTATTAAAAAATCCCACCATATCGTCCTTTCTGAACACAACAATTCTCCCTTGGCTTACATGGAAAAATAGAAAGTTTTTCCGAAATTGTTTGGAGTTCACAATTCAATTCTCAATATTGGCCAAGAAACACCCCCCCCCTTCCCCGTGCCTGAACTTCTGTAGCTTGTTGCCCTAAGTATGAACCGGCATGAAAATTCAGACAAACAAAAGAGCTCCTTCCCATCGTTAGGCACCTTGGAAAACAGCCACACATAATTCGGAAACTTGAAAACTGCCACACCAGAAAACTGCGATGCATTTGCATTCAAAGTGTTCCTCGTAGGGACAACAATTTATGCCCAGCCTCTTAATGAAAAACATGTGGCAGTTTTCCTGTATGACAGTTTTCCTGTGTGGAGTTTTCCTGTATGACAGTTTCCCTGTGTGGCGGTTTTCCAAATTGCTGAAAGACGTGTGGCAGTTTTCCTGTGTGGCGGTCTTCCGCCAACCGTATTGGTTAACATTTCATAAAACATAATAAAAGCCTCTGGACGGATTATTTCTCAGCTTTTTACAAGGCACCTGGGCCGCGGCTCGTTTTAGAAGATTTCAAGTTACAAAATAGATCTTTCGTATTTGTAAAGTAAACAATGTCAAACGGTGTTATATATTAATTAAACAATCGTCTTTCAAGACCAGAATGACAGCACAAAACTTTGATAAACGTTTTTAAGTTGATGCACTTGTTGAAAGTGAGTGAAATTCCCATAAAGTAAATAAAAAATCGTTACGTTGAAAAAAAATTATGAATTATATGAAACGCACATTTACGAAAACGAACTCGCAATATTGCGAAATTAAAAAGAGAACCCTTAGTTTCACATCGCGCAGGAGAGGCTCACCTCCAAACGGACGGCCACGCGTGGCGAACTAGTGTAGTGCTTAGAGCATCCGCTTCGTACACGAGCAGCCGTTGATTCGACGACAGTCAGATCCATAGGGTGATTTGCCGGACTTGTTGTGGAAATTTCCTCAACCCCGTGACATTATATAGGAGCTTCGTTGGGGAAAAAAAAGCAGATGTGTGTCACTTTAGTGAACTGTGATTATTATTTTTTTTACCACTCCTGGGAAACTGAAGGACAACATTCGGCAAGCCACCGGTTACCTCACGTGATTGCCGGCTGCCACTGTCGGGATACTGACGGAGCACATAGGCTAGCCATCATTTATGGCACGTACTTGCAGGGCCTCTTAAGAGCCGTTTGTGACAACCACAGCCTGTGATGGATAACTGATGGCCCTGTTTTGGCATATGACAACGGATGGGGTGCCAACTGTTGGCCAGCTGCTGGCCCATCTGGTGGCCGACAGGATATTTTAAAAATTGACAGTTCATGTAACGGCAACATAGTGTTGGGCCAGTGCCGGTACTGCTGTCAGTAGGCAGTGGCCCAGTGCTGGCTCAGCTAGACTGTTTTGGCTTGGTGGACATCTCTACATTAGTATAAATTGCACAAAGACCGTAGCGTTTACATTTTGGGGGTTAACAGCACCTAAATTCAAAGTTTTCCAGATTTTCAAGTGAGTTGTTCGTTTATTGATAGCGTTGTCTACTGATTTAAGTTTCGGCTTTTTAGAGCTCATGAAAACATGAAAAAGATTACTACACTTACGGACAATGAAATTTGCGCACCAAGAAGGAAGCATCGGATTGAACTGAAATTTTTTGGTCGTAATGATACACATGATGGCAAAAACAGAGCTGCAGGACAATTACAGAGGGATCTGTGGCACACAGTCCGGTCATCTTCAATAGCGCGTCGCACCGCCTCATGCTGCGATACACGCTGCAAGAGGGTCCGGAATGGAGGCGAACAGGCGCCTGATGTTGTCCTGCGTGTTGGACGGTGTGCTCCAAATCTCAGATAGTGCGGCACGGCGGCAGCTGACGTTTCAAACTTGTCCCACAGATGCTCGATAGGGGACATGTCCGGGGAGCGGGCAGGCCAAGGAAGTGTCTGGACATCACGTAAGCAGTCCTGGGCAACCCAAGCCGTGTGAGGCCGGGCATTATCTTGATGGCATAGCGCACCTGAAATCCAAGCCAGGAATGGGAGCACATTGGGCCGTAGGATCTCATCCACATACCGCTGGCCCCGCAATGATTCACGTACCACAACTAGAGCTGATTGGCTATCGTAGGGAATGGCTCTCCAGACTATAATGCCTCCAGTGGGTGAGGTGTAGCGCTCAATAGCGAGGTTGGGATTGTGCCGTTGACCCGGGGACCTCCACACCTGGACACGATGATCATCTGTCTCCAAAACGAAGCGGCACTCATCGCTACACACCACACGTTGCCAGTCTGTGGCGTTACACGTCGCTCTGGCCTGGCACCAGGGTACACGGAGCCGACGATATACCCCCAGCAAAAACAGTCTTGCTGGGCCAGCACTGGGCCATGGCAGCCAGCACTGCCAGCAATGGCCCAGCACTATGTTGCCGCTGCCGAACCGTCAATAAAATGTCTGGGTGGCCAACAGAAGGGCCAGTAGTTCAGGCCAACAGCTGGCCAACAGTTGGCACCCCATCAGTTGTCATATGCCACAACAGGGCCATCAGTGGTCCATCACAGGCAGTAGCTGCCACAAGTGGATCTTCAAGGGCCCTGCAAGCACGTGCCAGAAATGATGGCTAGCCTAATGTGGTCCGCTAGTGTGCCAGCCAGCAACCACGTGACGTAACTGGTGGCTTGCCGAATGTTGTCCGCCAATTTCCCAGTAGTAGCCATAATTATAAAAAAAAAAAAAAGCAAGGATAACCGCAGTTTCCCAAAGCTACAATTTTTTTTTACCCTTACGAAGCTTATGAATTACCGCACTGCGGTGGGTAAATTTTATCAACAGACCGGAGAAACGCCCGTTTGCATCTGACTGGATTCGATCCTGTACCGTTTGCTTGAAAGACGCGCTCGATACCGACCGGACTAATTTCCCACGCTCGGCCATGTGCTGGAAGCTATCTGTTTGGTATGCAATTTGTAATCGAATGCTTCCCTGTTTCATTTTACAATATTGAGAGGTATTTTTCATAAAAGTCAGTTTCATATAATTGATAAATTATTTTTTTCAGCGTAACGATAGTTTTTTGTTTGTTTGTTTTTTTACCTTAAGGGAACTTCACTCATTTTCAAGGCGTGTACATACTTAGATTCGCTTTCCAAAGTTTTGTACTGTCCTTGCCGTCTTCAAAAGAGATTGTTGAATAAATATATATTTACCCGGGTTCATGTCACATTCTGTTGCATTTTTAACGTTGTGTCTTTCCTTTCCGTTGTCCGAAGCTACATTTGTTTTAAAAAGTAAAATATATTTTATTTTACTTCTCGTTATTTTTAGAAGCGAATTCCTTCCAGTCTTGTGTATTCAACCCATGGATGAGTACACCACATAGCGTTGCTTTTTTTTCTTTCAAATAATTAAAAATTTTTGTACGCGTATAATTCTTTTTTTTTCAACAAAAGTTGTTTTAATGGTTTTCCAGGATATGTGTTTCAATCGGTTTCAAATTTTTTCTTGTTATTCATTCACTCCATTCCATGAATTGTTATTCATGGGAATGGAGTGGGCGTATTTCATGACTGTAATCTAGTATTTCACGGCTTAATCTGATATCTTCGTCGACGTAAAATTTCATTAGGAAATTAATTCGCCTCTCCACATATGGATTTTTTTCTTAACATCCACTAAAATAACACGATGGCGATAGCGTCGTCTTCAACTAACTGGTACCATGAGAGACACAGCAAGTGTTGCTTCTGCGCATGCGCAGTCCCGATGCTTCCACCTGCTGTTGGGGGTTGCATTGGTTGCCAGCAACGGGCCACTAGTGGCACTTGCTTGGTGGCCCACAATTCACGGCGATGCTGCAGGGCCATCAATGGCTCGCCAACGGATAGCGCTGCCACCAACGGACCACTACTGGGCCGTGAGCGGCAGATTTCAGCCAGCAGTGAACCATCACTGCCAGCTGGTGGCCAGCAGTTTCCCAGCACTTGTGTTTTTGTTGGAACCGGTGTTAATGGCAGCACACGTAAGGGGCGCTGGTATCGCAGATTAGCTTCCGCGAGGCGTTGGGAAATGGTTCGTTGGCACACAGGAGCCGCTACATCTGCTTGTATAGTGAGCCGGATCCTTGTAGGATCCGTTCGTGCCTAACGCACTATCCGTCGATATACTCTCTACCTGTGATCCTCCTGGTCTGTCCGGAGCCGCTCCGCCGTGTGGCAGTGCCATCACGTGTCCACTGCTCACAATACAGTCGGACGGTATGGTCAGAACGATCCACGTGGCGGGCTATACGGCGCCCTTACCACCCTGCGGTTTTCAGCCCGATGATCCGGCCTCTCTCAAAGTCCGTAAGTTGCGTAAATCGACGTCTCTGACGTCTACCCTACATTTTGTCACTCCATACTCTTGCTTGCGTCGGCCGGTGCTTTTCGCTTTCATGGGGCATCGACTACACGCTGGTTTATAAGGCTGCCCGATCGTGCTTGCAGCCTTATAAACAAACGTGGATCATTTGCATACCAGCACGCACTCTAGCTATTTGCAAATTTTTGCCGCGGTTGTAGCATGTTTCTTCTAGGTGCGCAAATTTCATTGTACATGACCCAGCAAAAACACAAGTGCTGGGAAACTGCTGGCCACCAGCTGGCAGTCATGGGTCACTGCTGGCTGAAATCTGCCGCTCACGGCCCGGTAGTGGTCCGTTGGTGGCAGCGCTACTATCAGTTGGCGAGCCATTGATGGCCCTGCAGCATCGCCGTGAATTGTGGGCCTCCAAGCAAGTGCCACTAGTGGCCCGTTGCTGGCAACCAATGCAACCCCCAACAGCAGGTGGAAGCATCGGGACTGCGCATGCGCAGAAGCAACACTTGCTGTGTCTCTCATGGTACCAGTTAGTTGAAGACGACGCTATCGCCATCGTGTTATTTTAGTGGATGCTAAGAAAAAATCCATATGTGGAGAGGCGAATTAATTTCCTAATGAAATTTTACGTCGACGAAGATATCAGATTAAACCGTGAAATACTAGATTACAGCCATGAAATTCATCTACTCCATTCCCATGAATTATTACCACCCCCTACTCGATGTGAGGGCGAACCATCTGCTGCGTCCTAAGTCACGTATACGAATCTTTCCTTTATCTCCTCTAATAGTGAAGCACAAAAGATTGAGATACAAGCTCCGCTGTCGATGAGTGCAAACGCGTGAGTATCTCCTATCCTAACTTTCACCAATGGGAGTGCTCCATCACCTCGGACGTAACAATTTGTTAAAGTAACTCCACGGACCTTATTATAATTCCGGCCAAGGGCGGTCCCCTTATCTTGACCCGAAATTAGTTTAAAGGACGCGAATTTTGCCTGGAATACCTATTGCAATCTCTTCCTGGTGCATCCTCTTCAAAACGAACGCGGTTTTCTCTTCTGTTCCCCAAATTCCTTGGATTCTGTGGGACGTGAGCGTCCTGTCGGTAAGTGGCGCTGTAGTTCCTGTGGGAGCGATACTGATTACCGCGGCGGTCGCCAGGGGAGAAGTTATTCTGCTGTCGCGGGTACGAAGGGTTGGGTGCCCTGTCCCATGAACCTCTTTGAGCTTGCTGCGATGGTTGCGTATAAACTGCTCCTTCCCGATTGTTTAGATAACAAAATCGCTTGATGTGGCCAAAATTTCCGCAGTTATAGCAGATGGCCGAAGTAATGCCTACGTCGGGTAAATTTCCCCTAGATTGATAATTAGCGCTCTGGAAATTTCTAATGCGATTTACGTGCGTCCGGTGCGAATTCTCTGCTTGCCTTAGCCTTTCCCTCAAATTATCTGCCTCACTTTTCAGAGCGTTCACCTGCATCTCATGAGTTGCTAGCTGCTTCGCCATCATAGAACACAAATCGGCTATCTGGTCCGTTGAATGGCTCTGTTGCCCTTGTGAAGTCCCTGGGATCGAACTCGATTCCTGCTGGGCATCGTAAGCGTTAACGTCCCGGTCTAATAAGAGATTGTGAGACTCTTCGGCCAGCGCTCTCTGAACTGCTGCCTGAAAATTTTCCGGGGTGAAGGATAAAACCGTGCGCCTCAATTTGGGGTTTAATCCATTCAAAAACTGCGACATTTTAGTGCTGTCTACCAGTCCTCGCACTTGCTCATTTTTTAAATCCATCGTCTCCATGTAGGAATAAGCTAAGCCGTTAAGACGAGCTACATACTCGGCCACCCGTTCTCCTGGTTTTTGTCGGCAAGTCGTAAATTTCTGCATTCTCACGGTAACCGGTTGCAATGTGTCGAATCTTTGTACTATCGCCTGCTTAAATCGTTCGTACTCGGTCTCCCTCCTAATATCGACGGCCTCCGAAAGAAAGCGACTGGCGGCTCCTTTGAATTTTGCTTTAGCTGACAAAATTTTAACGGCGTCGTTCCATCCTGACAGTGCGGCGGTACTCTCCAACGTTTCGAAAATTGACGTGCGGTCAGATTTTCATCCGATCCGCTGAATGTGGGGATATACGCCAACATTCCCGCCATTATTGGTACGTTCTGCGGGGCTACTACACAATTTTCTGACACGGCTTCCCCTTCTAGAGTGCCCTGAAGGTCGTTCTCCTGGTTCTGTTGATCAGCCATATATTTATTCTTTAACCTTACAAACTTAAATTCCCACTGCTCCTACTATATGCTTCGTAATCTCGTAAAGTCACATAAAATTAGAAAAATTCCGGTGAAGCTACCACGTAAAAATAAAAATTTCACTCTAACGTAACTCGCTGCTTCGTCTGCTAACCCACTTGACTTATGATGAGAAATCAATTGTCTACGAATAAAACGATTAACGTTCCTAGCTTACTCATAAATTGCATTCGGCTTTCAACTTAACTGTACCTAACTCGCGACACACTAAACAAAATTCCCTCAAAATATGCACATATACAACCAGCACTTCACACTAAGATATGTAATAAATTTGAACGTCTTAAATATATATATAAATACACTAGAAACATTTGAGATCAGATTATGCACTTGTAACAAAATTAATACGATAACCACTTTTTCAAGAAATTAGAACCACACCTCAAATACCTATGCTGACTTCCTAAATTCATTAAATTTTAGTGTACTAGCAATAACCTCTGTCTACTTCCCTTGCTGGATGCATATAAATCACACATTTAAAGCACAATAAATCACACTTCAATAAACACTATTTTCATTTCAAAAAATTTTTTCCAGCATTATTCAATTATTACTCCTACCAATTATTTTTGCACTAGTCCTTTTTGTTACTCTTTTCCAAATATTAATCCACTCAACTACTCTCTGTCTACACTCCCAAGTACCTCTACACATTTAAATGCACAATAAAACACACACTTAGATATTACATTCCCTTTTAGTCTTCCAAAACAAATCAAGATTACTGCTTAACCTTCTATTAGCTCATATATCTTACAGAAAAAAAAATTAATTCCTCTTATCAATAATTAACCTGCCTATTCCTTCTTAAATGATCAGTTTCTTATCAATGCATTAACACACATAATAAAATCACACTTCAATAATAATGCACTTTTGATTTTAAAATATATATCACCACAACTTCTCATCACTACTCTTCTATCAGTGCCTCACCGTTAAATTATACTATCCCCAAGTTATCAATGAACCTATTATTCCTCCTAGTTACCGATTTAAAATCACGACACTCAAATGCACAAATAAACAACACATAAAAAAAAATTTCACTTTGATTTGCAAGGAATTTTCCCTTGATTTTCAACGATAAATCAAAATTATTCATGAATTACACTTGTATAAATTTATTTTCTCCGTACTATTAATTTTTATGAATTTTCTGTAAAATTTCATCTATTCATTTGCTAAATTAGCAGTATCACTCTTATTTGTTTTTCTGCCTATTTCCTTAGAAATTTAAATTTATTTCAGCATAATCTGATTTCCTGCAACTTATTTACTTGCATTTCACCTTCACTATTTTTTTTTGAAGTTAAAATCTTGCTACAATTTCCTTAATTTTTCTATAAAACCTGCATCTTGTTACTCAGAATTGAAGGGGAGATAATAGAAACACATCGCATTATTCTGCTAATTCTGTATACTTGATTAATTATCCTGACCACCGAAAACAAATATTCTTTTTTTTTTTTTAAACCACAGGATCAAAGAAATCCTGGTCCTAGCACAAATTTTATATTAATTAACCAAAGAACTGAAAAATCCTGGTCACACGGCACCAGTTTTATATCACCACCCCCTACTCGATGTGAGGGCGAACCATCTGCTGCGTCCTATTCGCTGCAGTGGGATTAATTATTAAAAAGACCGTTAATTTTCGTAACTCTTTATCTTCTATTATCTTCCGCCTATGGGTGTCTACCGTGAAGTTGGGTTCCCTAATTGAGGGTCTCCAAGCTCAGGGTTGACGGGTGCATTGCGTTGTGTTTCATATGGGAGAACATGGGAAACCCATATTCTTCCATATGCCGCTTGAAATTTAAAAAACTCATGATGTCAGATTTGGTCTTTTTATCCTGCGACTGGGCTTGCTAAATGCTAAAAGTTATTTTCTTCTTAAAATCTTGGAGTTGCTACTCTATCAAAACTTTACGATTGTTCTACTTAATTATTCAGGTTAAAATAAACAAAGATTCACTTATTTTGAATTTTCAAAGATTTGAGAAACTCGGGTAAATTTCATTATAAAATACAGAATTTATTTTCATTAGTGTTTCCTTAAAATCTATTACACTGATCGGTGGAGATTTCTATTAATTAAAACCAAAATATATTTTAAGTTCATTATGCTTTTTGATATTCGCAAATCATATTTTAAAGTTCACCTTTCACAAAATATAAGACACATTATGTTATCCAGCACTTGCAAGAGATTAAAAATATCTTTTCTACCGAGGATGTATAGGAGACAAAATCATGATCATGCTAACGAGATATTGGGAATTATGAAATTTTTCTCACCAAATTATTTTCTTTTCATCACATTCGTTGTCGTCCGGTATTACTTATAGGTATAAAGTCTATGGTTGGGACCTCATCCGGTCCTGCTGGATGCACACTGCCCGCATGAGATCACTCGATGCTTCACCCAAAAATTGTAAAAAACCTCTCAGGAAAAAACATCATACTTCCCTTGCTTGGAAATCATCTTGCTCCATTTTGAGCGTCCTCCCAGGAAAACTCCTAACTTAATTTTCTCTGCGATATTCTGCCCAGGATTCATCTAGAGTCCATTCTGTCCTCTCTGCGTTCACCCAGAATTAGCAGTCAACATTCCATTCCGTGTTCTCTCAAAATCATGTCTGCTCAGAACCCTTCAAAACGTTTTTTTTCTCGTCTATGTTTAAGGGGTTCGGGGGTGTTCCTGTCCTACCCAAATGGCTCTCCCCTTATTGGTTGGGCCGCTTTTCCTCGCTTCGGCATTGGTTTACATCCCTGTATGGGAATCCCTCCGATTCGTTGGCAAAGGCTTGAGAACATGGAGTTTTCTTGAAGATGAATATTCCTTTATCTTGTCAACTGCTCCGCGGGATGTCCGCGCTGCCCTAGAATTTTCACGTACGCTTCCTGTGTGACTCTTTCTGTTGGTGTCAACCAGTTACGCCCACTACGAGAAATATGCCCTGTTCGTTCCCCGCTAGCGTGCGTAAAACGTGACTTCGATAATAGAAGGTGGTCCAGTAAATTGGCCCCCACCTGTGATTGCGAGCATTTCACTCTCGTAGCGTTGCTTGTTATAACCTCCGAGTTTTTCTCTTTACTAACCTAGGGGTGTGTACTAACCTAGGGGTGTGTTTCGAGCGTATTCTTACTTGAATTCCGGCGAGCTCGGGGAACGCAAAATAAAAATAAAAAAAAACAGCAATTCAAAAGAATGATGAAAAAAAATAAGGAATTTCCTCCTCAAGAAAGAAATCTGCTCAGCCAGGTCTTAGAAAAATTATGAAATATGTATTATAATTATCCTCTTAGAATGCCTGTCCACATTAAGCTTCTCGGATTTTCTTTCCCAATTCCCGCGCTCTCTAAATGGTCTACTTGGTAACTACTCTTCCTCGTTTAACTATTTCCTCGTACTATGCGATACCGTAGGAATTATTTGGTGAATATATTGCTTTCCCACACTTACTAATTTGTAGGCCCCCTTTCCGAAATTCATACCTACGAAATCATGGTCCTCCAATGTTACACGATATTCCGGAGGACATACGGGTAACAGAATAACAATTCATGGAATGGAGTGGATGAATAACAAGAAATAATTTGAAACCGATTGAAACACATATCCTGGAAAACCATTAAAACAGCGTTTGTTGGAAAAAAAAAAAGAATTATACGCGTACAAAATTTATTAATTATTTGAAAGAAGAAAAAAAAGCAACGCTATGTGGTGTACTCATCCATGTGTTGAATACACAAGACTGGGAGGAATTCGCTTCTAAAAATAACGAGAAGTAAACTAAAATATCTTTTACTCTTTAAACAAATGTAGCTTCGGACAACGGAAAGGAAAGACACAACGTTAAAAATGTAACAGAATGTGACATGAACCCGGGTAAATATATATTTATTCAACAATCTCTTTTCAAGACTGCAAGGACAGTACAAAACTTTGGAAAGCGACTCTAAGTATGTACACGCCTTGAAAATGAGTGAAGTTCCCTTAAGGTAAAAAAAAAAATTATCGTTACGTTGAAAAGAATAATTTATCAATTATATGAAACTGACTTTTATGAAAAATACCTCGCAATTTTGTAAAATGAAAGAGGGAAGCATTCGATTACACATTGCATACCAAACAGATAGCTTCCAACACCTATCGGAGCGTAGTGAATTAGTCCGGTCGGTAGCCAGCGCGGCTTCCAGTCAAACGGCCCAGGATCAAATCTAGTCGGATGCAAACAGGCGTTTTTCCGGTCTGTTAAGAAAATTTCCCCACCGCAGTGCGTTAATTCACCAGCTTCGTAAGGGCTGAAAAAAAAATTGTAGCTTTGGGAAACTGCGGTTATCCTTGCATTTTTTTTTTTTTTTTTTATTATTATGGCTACTATTGGGAAAGTGGTGGACAAGATTCGGCAAGCCACCAGTTACGTCACGTGGTAGCCGGCTGCCACTAACGGCCCACTAGTGGACCACATTAGGCTAGCCATCATTTCTGGCGCGTGCTTGCAGAGCCACTGAAGGGCCACTTGTGGCAGCTACTGCCTGTGATGGACCACTGATGGCCCTGTTGTGGCATATGACAACTGATGGGGTGCCAACTGTTGGCCAGCTGTTGGCCTAAACTTCTGGCCCTTCTGTTGGCCGCCCGGACATTTTATTGACGGTTCGGCAGCGGCAACATAGTACTGGGCCATTGTTGGCAGTGCTGGCCCAGCAAGACTGTTTTTGCTGGGGAGTATATGTTTGTTTACATTTGGGGGTTAACACCCCCTAAAGTTAAACTTTTCCAAATTTTCAAGTGCGTTGTTCGTCTATTGATCGCGTTGTCTAGTGATTTAGGTTTGAGCTTTTTGAACACATAAGAACGGTGATATATATGAGCTTAGGTTTAAATGTCCCCCCTTAAATTTCAACATTTCTAAAACAAAGTGCAATTTTTATACGGTCCATAAATATTTATGTGATCAGTTTTCCTATGCTAGATAGGAAACGTCTTCCGACGTTACATATTATCTACAAATCATCCATAGCGGGCAAGTGTCCGAGTGGGCAAATGCCCGGTGGGCTTTAGTCCGGACCCCCAATGCTGCAGGGCCATCAATGGCTGCCAACTGATGGTGCTGCGACTAACGGATTGCTACCGTACCGTGAGCGGCAGATTTCAGCCAGCAGTGGCCCTTCACTGCCAGTTGGTGGCTAGCAGTTTCCCAACACTTGTGTTTTTACTGGGAAACGTTATGAATATGGGAACGGAGGATTAAAAATTGTTAAAGAGGCACAGGCTAAGAGCTTTATACCAAATGCTTTTTGCTTGTGTAAAAGTGTGACATTTCCGACTCATTTTAAAACCCGCAAACATACTTTATCTATTATTCATTTTTTCCATGAAAGAAATTGTTCTGGAGAAAAAAAATGTTTCGTTTTCTGTGATTTGTGTTTGTGTATGTTCCAGAAAATAAAAAAGAAAGAAGAAAATGTGGATCACTGCCACCGAGGAAACGATTTCTTACTAATAGTCCATTCCATAGGAAACCTCTGTGACTTCATTAACAGCACGCAATAATGTTTCCGAAGTTTTCCAGCGAATAATCTGTCTGTAGAAGATTTTCTTTCTTTTTTTAAATAGATTTTTAACTTTCGTGGGCATATTTTTACCCAAACCCTCGCCGATTATAGGATTTCACGGTTTGTTCCGTGGTCAATAAACCTGTCGTACTTCATTTCATGCTTTATTAATAGAGCTGTTATCAATCACCTCCAGTTCTGCAAAAAATTTTGGAGCGTAACTCTAGCACTTCCGTCGAACAACAGCAGTCCCATAAAACCTCACCCATCCGCGCAGATTTATTCACCCACCCACTAGCAACATCCCCTTTCGAAGCCACTGAGGGGTCGTGTGTTTACATGATCCCGCCGTTTAACCCTCTTCCTCAAAGCGCTGTGGAATGATTTACGACGGTGGAGATCGATTTTGAACAGCTAAAAGTGCACCGCTGGATTCAAAAATAGAGTCACATTAAGCGTGTGTGTTCTACGGCATCCTTCTTATTTTTTCTTTTTTTTTTTCCGCTGTAGTATTCAGCCTTTTTTATATATATATATTCTTTCCTCCAGCGTAAGTCGTTAAATGAGGAGGGTTGGGTAGCCTCCGGAAAGGTGGAAGAGGACAACGGGAAGGGGGAGGGGAGAGTTACTCGGAAGGCAAGCAGGCTGTCGGCTTTATAATCATACAATGTGTTCCTAGTTTTCCGCGATGGTTTTGTGGTGACGAAGAGGGTCCAGTGTGTCTGATATGAGGATAACTGTAACCCAGACCTGTTCGGAACTGTTTTCTGTGGCCATAAAAACGTCACTGCCGCGATAAATGAAGACATCCCCCCCCCACCCCCGTCTTGTTTCTAAAACAGGCGGCAAAAAATAAGTTGTCACTCCTACCGCTTTAGGAAAGGTGGGACAACAACTAGCCATTAGATGAGTAAAAATTTTTGTAGTCAATCCTTCTCGTAAAGCGTAACGGAGAGAAGAATTACAGAACTCGAGAAAAACTTTTTTCCGGATAACTGCGGTGTACAGGAAAGACTCTCACACACAAAGAAAGGAAAAGAGAAGAGGTAGAGAATTTCTAAGTTTATTCAGTTATCGAAGGAATACGGTCATGTCAATATAGGAATTAGAAATAGTCATTCCAAGAACTGATAAAATAGTGCTCTCTGTCAATGTTTTTCTCAAAACACAGAAACAGGAAGAAAATATTTCTTTTGCTGCGATGGATTAGGTTTTCTCCATGGCGTGCTTTTACATGGTGTTGGAGAACTCGGATGTAGGTAAAAACACCCCCACGAAAAAATACCCCCGGAGAAAATACCCCCGAAAATTGAAAAGCGGAAAAAATGCCCCCGGAAGAAATACCCCCAGAACAAACGGTTCACTGTAAACTGCCACACAGGAACACTGATGTGTGGCAGTGTTTCGGTGTGGCAATTTACCGGCAACCCTGCCACACATCTTTCAGCAACTTGACCACAAAAGTTCAAGGGGGGCTATAAAGATTGCCGTTTCTGGGCCTACATTGATATGATAACTGAATTGGGAAACGAATTTCGCGAAAACTTTCCATGTAAGCCAAGCGGGAATTGTACTTTAATTTGAAGAAATAAATTGTCGAGGATCCGAGGTACACTGGGGGGGGGGGGGGGGGGGGGGCTCAACACCCAACTTCCGTAATATTAGATTCTGGGCCTCTGGAGTCTGTCAGTGTATCCAGGCTGCTCCCCTTGAAGTGTCCGCGAGGTGCATGAGCTGGGGGGGCTTTCCCCCAAAATGTTAAAATGCACGTAGAGCTGTAAACATTAGTACCATGTTTTATATAATGATTCTGTACACGATCGCGAATTTTCAGGAGTGTGGGGTACCCCCCCCCTCCCGTTTCTAAGTGCTATTCAGGGGTAACATCGAGGATACACTGACCGACTCTAGAGGTCCAGAATATAAAATTACGGAAGTTGGGGGTAGAGCCCTCCAAACCAAGCACCTCGTATATCCCTCTCACAGGCTTCACGAAATTTCTGGGGGAAGGGGGAAGGTCATACATAGTTAACCATTAAACACAACATGAAGCATAGCAATTGCGAGCAAATCCCTTACCTTGAAGACTTGTCTGCGCTCTTAGATACTTGCACCCCACCCTCCTGAAAATTCGTGGTCGTGTACAGAATCATTATATAAAACATGGTACTAATGTTTACAGCTCTACGTGCATTTTAACATTTTGGGGGAAAGCCCCCCACCAAGCTCATGCACCTCGCGGACACTTCAAGGGGAACAGCCTGGTTACACTGGCAGACTCCAGCGGCCCAGAATCCAATATTACGGAAGTTGGGGGTTCAGCCCCCCCCAGTGTACCTCGGATCCTCGGCAATTTATTTCTTCATAATCTTCATATTAAAGTGCAATTCTCGCTTGGCTTACATGGGAAAAGTTTTCGCGAAATTCGTTTCCCAATTCAGTTATCAATGTATCAATGTAGACACAGAAACGGCAATCTTTATAGCACCCCCCCCCCCACCTTTGAACTTTTGTAGCCAAGTTGCTGAAAGATGTGTGGCAGGGTTGCCGGTAAATTGCCACCGGAACACTGCCACACATCAGTGTTCCTGTGTGGCAGTTAGCAGTGAACCGTTTGTTCTGGGCGTATTTTTTCCCGGGGGTATTTTTACCGTTTACCGGAGAACTGGCCTCAGGGGCCACCCGAGAACCGGCCATATAGCAATTTCAGTGTCATAAAATTGTTCTGAATTTCCCACTACTTGAGAAACTATTCAGAACAATTTAGGACAATTTCAGTGCCATAAATTGGCAAATTGGTACCCGGGAGATTGGTACCCGGCAAATTGGTACCCGGCAAACTCGTACCCGGGAGACTGGTATTCTTCTGTTGCTACGACGTTACGGGGGCATATACAAATTGCATGGCTAGTAAAATGCCGTCAATTTGTACATCTTTTAAAACTATGGTGCTCGGTGAAACAATAGAATTATAGTAAGAGTGATTCTAATTCAGAAAAAAGGGGGTCTGTTGCTACGATGTTACGGGGGCATATACAAATTGCATGGCTAACAAAATGTCGTCAATTTGTAGATCTTATAAAGCTATGGTAATCGGTGAAACAATGGAATTATAGTAAGACCGATTCTAATTCAGAAAAGGTGGGATAGTGTGGTTTTTTCCCCTTGTGGGCAAGCGAAATTGAAGAGGATTGTCAGCAAATTTGAATCGGCCGTGCTGATATTCTTAAAGCTTGCATAACAAATTAAAGCTTGTAGAATTGCGTTTTCACTCAGGTACAAAACTTTAATTAATAGGCCCTAGGCCTCTCTAGCAATTTTCAGCCTGCCAAGCTAATATCATTAACGTTTACATAACAAATCAAGTTAAAAATGTTGCTCCTTTGCTCGGTCACGAAACATTAACGGCGGGGAACTAGGCCTAGGCCTTTCTTGCAATTTTCAATCCGCCGAGTTCAGATTCTGGACATTTACATAACAAGTCAAGGTTATAGTATTGCACTTTTACTTAGGCTCGAAACATTAATTAATAGGCCCTAGGCCTAGGCCTTTCTTGCAATTTATAATCCACGGAGCTCATTTTCAAAAGACGTAATTACAAATCAAGAATGTTGCTCCTTTACTGGGTCACAAAACATTAATTACAAGGGCCTAGGCGGCCTTTTTAACAATTTTCGATCCCCGGACTAATATTCTTAACGTTTACATAATAAATCAAGTTAACAGCGTTGCTCCTTTGCTCGGACACAAAGCATTAATTGCAAGGCACTAGGCCTAGGCCTTTCTAGCATTAATGCCCCATGTTACCCAGTCTAATAATTCATTCAGCAATCCAGTAATCGTGGTCTGTTCTCATAGCAATATGTCCAGCCTATGTAATTTTAAAGATTTCGTTTTGATCCTGATGGCTTCCACTTTAGTCATTTTCTTGATCCAAGACTTCCTTCTCTTACTTCCCAGTTATGCCAATATTATTAACTTCACTTGATATGTAAAAGTTATGAATATGACATTAGTAGAATAAAAACTGTTTAAAAGGCCAAGGCCTAGGGCCTATGAATTAATATTTAGTGCCTAAGTGAAAGCGCATTATTTTTAACATGAGTTGATACGTAAACTTTGTGCATATGACATAGGTAGAATAAAAACTGTTTAAAAGGCCTAGGCTTCAGGCCTATAAATTAATATTTAGTGCCTAACTAAAAACGCAATATTATTAACATGAGTTAATACGTAAACGTTGTGAATGTGACATCGGCAGAATAAAAACTGTTTAAAAGGCCTAGGCCTGGGGCCTATGAATTGATATTTAGTGCCTAAGTAAAAGCGCAATATTATTAACGTGAGTTGATACGTAAACGTTATGAATGTGACACAGGCAGAATAAAAGCAGTTTAACAGGTCTAGGCCTAGGCCTAAGGAATATGAATTACTATTTGTTGCCTAAGTAAAAGCGCAATATTATCAACTTGGCTTGGTATGTAATACGTTATGAAAATGACATCGCTAGAGTAAAAACTGTTAAAAGGGCCTAGTCTTATGTTAGGCCTATGAATTAATATTTAGTGCCTAAGTAAACGCGCACTATTACGAACTTGGTTTGATACGTAAAAGCTATGAATATGAAGGCGACTGATTAAAATTTTTTAAAAAGGCCTAGGTTAGAGCACGTGAATTAAGTAAAAGAGAAATATTAATAACTTGAATTCTCAGTATAGATCAAAAAACGGCAATCTTTATGCTTCCCAACCCCTTAAACTCTTGTAACCAGTTGCCCTAAAGTCGTACGTACCAGCCTCAAAATAAAGACAAACAAAAGAGCTCATCCTGTCATCAGAAACCTTAGAAAACTGCTACACATAAATCGGAAACTTGGAAAACTGCCACATATTTGAAGTGCCCCTAGGGAGAAGAGCAACTTTTGCCCGGCCCCTGAATGAAAAAACACGTAGCACTTTTCCTGTGTAGCGGTTTACAGTGAACCTGATCTTACATACGATTTTATGTCAGTACGAATCTCCTATTATCATTTTATGCCACTATAATAATTGCTACTCTAACAAATCTAGTACGAAATGCAATTTGTGTGCATTCCCTTACATAAGGTGTAGGAGTTTTCTGCGGTGTGTTTTGCTAACGGTGGAAGAAAGAATAGGAGTTTTCCGCAAAGAGAACAGCTGTTAAACAACGACAATCACCAAAGAGGAAAGATCTTCTGTTAATGCAATTTGTATATGCCCCCGTAACGTCTCACCAACAGAAAGGTACCAATCTCCCGGGTACGAGTTTGCCAGGTACCAATCTGTTCAATTTTAGGAAAATGCTGTAATTGCTTCAATTTGCGAAATAATTTAAGAATTTGAAGGGAGGGAAAGTATCGGAATAGTTAGATGGGGTGAAGATGATGTTAAATCCTGAAATTCAGGCATTAAAACTGAACAGGAGGGGATGAAATTGCATGGGTACGAGTTTGCCGGGTACCAATTTGCGGGGTACTAATCTCCCGGGATCCGAAAATTTCCCACTACTTGAACAACTATTGTTCACAAAACATTTTTTTTTAATATTTCATTTTCAATAAAAAATTTAGAAGTTTCCATGATTTTCGGGCCGAGAACAAAGCGGAGAACCGGCCACAAAAATTTTAATGTACGGTATACAAATTGTATTTTTGACCGCTTTGTGGCCAAGTTCTCAGAGGTTGGTTATTTGAGTCACATAAAGTTTCCGTAATTTCGTATTTTCTGAATTGCGATCTTTAACGCAATTTTTTATAAAAAATGTTTATAATCTACAACTCAACAAAAGGATTTCAGGGTATATAAACTACAACTCATTGAATTCTCTGTGGGTATGTTCAAACTCAGAAAACCTGGGGGGGGGGGGGCTTAATTCCAAAAATATAAAAATATAGAGAATTTTTGGTTCGATCTGGAGGTTTTCAGCGTTTATTAAATACAGCTCAACAAATTCTCTTCAGTTATGTGCTAACGTAGAAAACCTATCGGGGGCGCGGCTACAGATTTCGGGGCCAATCGAGCTATACATTTTTTATATTTTCGGTATTAAGCCCCCCTACCGCCCACACACACAAACACACACGTTTCTTGCGTTGGCACATGCCCGCAGAGAAATTCGTGAGCTGTAGTTTGTAAACACCGAAAACTTTCCGATTGGGTAACACATTTTTTTATTTTATTTTTTCGGTATTGATTTCATACGTAAATGTTATGAAAGTCGGCGGATTAAAAGCTGTTAAAAAGGCAAACGATTAGCATTGCAGGGCATATGCAGGACCTATGAATTAATTAAGTACAAGAGAAATATTAATAACTTGACATGTTATGTAAATATTTAATGCCTTAATGCTTAACTGGAAGCGCAGAGTTATTAAACAATCCCACCTTGTTGTCCTTTTCTGAATACAGTATGAGTCATGCTGTAATACCGTTGTTTCGCCGAACACTGTAGTTTTAAAAAATGTACTAAGTCACGTACCTCACCCCCCCCTCCGTTTAAACTTTTGTGGCCGATTGCCCTAAACTCGAATGAACCAGCCTGTAAATTTAGACAAACAAAAGAGCACCTTCCCGTCGTTAGGCACCTTGGAAAACTGCCACACATAATTCGGAAACTTGGGAAACTGCCCCACTGAAGAACTGCTACACATTCAAACTGTTCCTCGGAGGAAAAGCACTTTGTGCCCGGCCCCTTAATGAAAACAAGTGGCAGTTTTCTTGTGTGACCCTTTTCCTGTGTGGCACTTTTCTTATGTGGCGGTTTTCTTGTGTGGCACTTTCCCTGTGTGACGGTTTTCCAATGTGTGACACCTTTCAAGTTGCTGAAAGATGTGTGGCACTTTTTATGTGGGGCGGTTTACAGTGAACCTAGCTGCAAACGGTGGTCATTAAATCCCCGAAATACACTGCTGGCCACCCAAAATGCAACAGCAAGAAGGAAGCATCTCCGATTGGCCTGAAATTCGCAGCATGCGTCGCCCGCGAGAGGACATGCAAACGATTAGCATTGCAGGGCATATGCAAATCATGTGCGCCCGGCACGCCACCGAGAAACATTATAAGAAGGGTGCACAGAAGGCTGGGTGTAAGTAGTGGAAAATGTTGTGCTGCCGGACCTGTGAGTGGGAAGCTTCCTGATGCCTCGTCGCAGAATACGGCAGTTATTCCAGCACGTTTCGGGGTTCCACAGAGGACGAATAGTGGCTTATCGCGACAGCGGTTTATCGTACCGAGACATCGGCGCCCGTGTGGGACGACATCCAGCCACAGTGAGGCAAGTATGAATTCGGTGGGTGCAGGAGGGACGGACGGGCCGACATGAGCTATTGTTGCAGCCACGGCACACCACCGAACGAGAGGACCGGCATGTTGTGCGGCGGACATTGACGGCTCGCACCGCCACATCACGATCGTTAGCGCAGGAATTAGGGTGTGTTGCGCAATAACCTGTGTCAGCACGTACCGTTCGACGTCGTCTGCAGGAGTGGGGATTTGTCGCACGGCGCCCATTGCTCCGATTACCATTGACGTTACACCACCGGTGAGTGCTGCGGCAGTGAACTGTTGAACGCCACACCTGGACTATACGGAGTGGCACGACATTGTTTTCTCCGACTAATCCCGCTTCTGCCTGCAACACCACGATGGGCGGCACCGCGGCGAGAGACTGTATGACGCCTGCATTATGCATCGCCATACCGGTCCGTCGCCTGGCGTCACGGTTTGGGGCGCAATTGGATATGACACCCGCACCCGTCTGGCACGCATCGCCGGTACACTCAACAGCCACCGCTACATCTCCGACGTTTTGGAGCCTGCAGTCCTCCCTTACCTGCAGGACCTGCCAGCGGCTACGTTTCAAAAGGACAATGCGCGCCCGCACGTATCACGCATCGTGCAACAATTCTTCATGGCCCACCAGGTGTCACTGCTGCCTTGGCCTCGCCTGTTCTTCCGATATGTCGCCCATCGAACACGTCTGGTCGCTGATCGGCAACCGATTGGCCCGGCAAGCACCACCCGCGGCTACGCCTGATGAACTGTGGTAACGTGTGGAAGCAGCCTGGACCGACATACCCTAAGACCACATCCAAAGCCTCTTTCGTTCGATGCCGCGGCGTGTAGCGGCCGTTATTGCCAGCCATGGGGGCCACACGAACTATTGATGTATTCGTGTTCCGCAAGTCGCACGGGCCTGTAAGCTCAATTGCTTCAGCTTTGTATCTGTTGTTATGTGTCCAGTAAATCTGGCTTTGTTTTCTCGTGTCCTTCTTGGTGTTGCATTTTGGGTGGCCAGCAGTGTAGTAAAAATGGCCACGCCATTCATGAAGGGAGGAAAGTACTAATTGATTTGAATACCAGTGGAAATCGGCTCCATGAAGTAACGAATTCCATGAAAAACTATTCGGATCAGTTGTGATGATGCGGCGAGTACGCGAAAGACAGTACCTTGCTGGAATACACTAAGCAAGACATAAAGTCAGAAGGGGTGGTGTTCTAAAGATTTGAAGCTGCTTCTAATGGTATGGTTCCGATCAGTTGTGGTTGTTTGTTCCAAGTCCGCCGCCCCAACTTCGGGAGCCCTATTCTAATGATGCATGGGAGGGCCCTATATAGCCTATCTGCATATTTTTGGCATAGCGCTCCCAGTGATGTAGCAATTCTTCGTATAGTAGGATAAAAGTTGTTTTACGACGGAAGGTTAAATTTCAGACTCGCAAGTCGTTGGTTAGCGGGGAAAACATTCTAACGTCATCGAAACACGTAAGAAAAAGATGTGCGAGAGTGTTTGGTCATCTGCAAGTTGTCACGTGACCGCTCTGGAATCACGTGACCGCTCTGGAATCACGTGACCTCTGTGTACATCGGCAATAAAAACTGAAGCGTGAATGAAAAGAAATCGTTTGTTTTGTAGGTGTTAAAGTGCAGATCTGCCTTTTTTGTTGTTACGGCGACTTACGGTACACCTAAAAAACCTCATCTGGATGATTTTACCCGAAGTCGAATTGTTGGTAAACTCAAAGTAGGGCAAAACAAAGAGAGACACAGCGGAGGAGTTCGGAATTGCCCAGAGAGTGGTATCAAGGATCTGGAAACAATTTTCTGGACATGGAATAGCTAACAGAAGGTTCAGTAGTGGTCGACCACGCAAAACTACTCCATTACAAGATTGTTATCTTGTTGTAATGGCTAAAAGATCTCGCCGAATAACTGCTGGCAAGTACCAAGGATCTGGAAACAATTTTCTGAACATGGAATAGTTACCAGAAGGTTCAGTAGTGGACGACCACGCAAAACTGTACCAGCACAAGATTGTTATCTTGTTGTAACGGCTAAAAGATCTCGCGGAATAACTGTTGGCAAGTTAGCAAAACAGCTGGAATCAAGCAAGGGTACCAAAATATCTCGTCAAATTTCGAATCGTATGCCCGAAAACCTATACAGTGTGTTCCATAGACCTCAGCACACAAAACAACTCGCTATCGATGGTGCCGTGAACACTTCATATGGAGTGAAGAGCAGTGGCCAATGTTCTGTTCACAGACGAAAGCTGATTTTGTTTTTCGCTTGATTATATCGGAGAAAAGGATGAGAACCCTGCACTGCCTATTCAGCAAGAAACATCGTAGAAATTGACCAATAGAGGGGTGGTGGAGTAATTGGTCTGGTATGGGATTATGATCAATGGACTTAGAAAGCTGCTAGTGTTGAATAAAGGGTCAATGAATGCCTAGCGTTATTGTGAGTAAGTTGTTTTAGAACATGTAAAGTTGTTTCATGGTGCTGTGGGAAATTCTTTCTGTTTTTATGGACAATAACGCCCGTCCTCATTGATCAACATGTGTTGATGAACAGTTGGACAGGAGGGAATCGACCAAATGGAGTGGCCTGTATTCTCCTCTGATCTGAACCCAATCGAAAATGCTTGGGAAACTTTGGGGAGGATCATTGCTAAACGCGATCCCCCTCCTGGCACCAAAAGTTACCTGGTGATGGCGCTGAAAGAAGAATGGAGAAACCTCCCTAGGATCTTCTGCACAATCTTGTGGAAAGCATGGTCCACCGATACAAAATCATGCATTGCAGTCAGGAATGGACGTATACCCTACTAAAATGATCCATTAAAAATTATGAATTTTTTTCTGTCAATTTCAGTTATTGTGTGCCTAGTCAGAAAATGGTATGTTTTGCTCTTTTATCGATTTTCTTTATTAATAAGCATAAACTCATGCTTATTTATGTGTGCACATCCTTTTAATCGTTATTTACTGCTTATTAAAATATTTTCTTTCACATCCTGTTGGAATAAAAGTATGCTATGAAAATATAAGTGATCCTTAGTTTTTGGACATGAGTGTACTTGTTTTAGGAGCTGTTTAATATCTAGTAAGGTAAGTGTTGATGTGCTTCGATCTCCCGTGCTTAAGCTGATAACAACCGTTCGTTTTTTGTTTTTTTTTGGGGGGGGGGGGGTGTTTGACAAGTGGCTAGATTTGATTATTTTGCAGTTGCTTCAATTCCGTTTCCACCACCTTGCTCGTTAATCACTCTTTACTGATCTGCTAATCGGCGGCGGTCTGCGTCTTGCCGTTCCCTTGGCAAACAAAATAGCCATGGCTAAAAAGGAACTGCTGGAATTTCGAAAGGATCTGGGACAACACATAATTCCCGGATTTCAGTCTGCAATTAAATCAATTCAGAGAGAATTTGTTCTAGAAATGAAAAGAATCAGAAAACAACTGTTAATTAATTTCGTTCTCCGGTACAACACCTGTTTCTAAGAGCTGCTGTAAAGAAATTTGAAATTCATTGGATCGAAAACATGACACCCAATTTACTAATCAGAAGAGAAATGTCTTTCTACCATTAGGATGGTCTCACCGTTTGAAAGTCACTACAGTGAATTTTTATTTTACAATTCACGTCACTTATTTAAAAATAAGTGGTATGAATTCAGGGAAAATTCCTGAAAATAAGGTGCAGCAAAGTTGTAGCTAGGTATCCGTTTTTTAACAAAATTTTCGTTTTTAAAAGTTCCCGGTTCTTTTGACCCGTATTTTAGCAGAATTTCAATACTCAGTAATTCTGCTTATTTCAGAAAGGTTTTTTTCAGGTTTTTCCATATTCATGCAGAAATTTCGCAAAATCAACAATTTTGATACATTCCGTTTGCGCCAAGTAGGGATCGAACAACTCTCGTTCAGCTTCGCCTCCTCCACAAAGCCATGTAAACAGTCGTCACATAGCAGCATGAACTCTAAACGCGTATAACGAAGTGAATTTCTCCGTCATTTTTATCCACGCCGGGGTTCGAACCCGGGTCCACTCATTCCGGAATAAGTTGCTCTACCAGTTGAGCTACGAGGACATTTTATTCTGATTCCTATCTGCCTTTACGTCGTGTGCGTCCTTCTGGCAGGTACGTCACATCATCTTCCCCTTCTTTTTTTTTTTTTTTTTTTTTTCGAAGTGCTGCTCTTATTTTTCCTATCTCGCGGTGTGGAAATAACATCACACCATTGCGAGATTGTGAACGGTCGGGTCATCCGGATAGTTCGGGCGCCATTATAACGAAGTGAATTTCTCCGTCATTTTTATCCGCGCCAGGATTCGAACCCGAGGACGCTTATTCCGGAACAAGTCGCTCTACCAACTGAGCTACGCGGACATTTTATTCTGATTCCTATCTGCCTTTACGTCGTGTGCGTCCTTCTGGCAGGTACGTCACAGGCGCAATGATGAAATTCTCTTGCTATTAATGCGGGTGAATTGATAGTTTGATTTTTCCATATTTATGCAGAAATTTCGCAAAATCAACAATTTTGATACATTTAGATCCATTCCGTTTGCGCCAGGTAGGGATCGAACAACTCTCGTTCAGCTTCGCCTCCTCCACAAAGCCATGTAAACAGTCGTCACATATCCGCATGAACTCTAATCGCGCAATGATGAAATTCTTTTGCTATTAATGCGGGTGAATTGATAATTTGATTTTTTGTTGGAGCTCATTATTTTTCTGAAGTTCGTAAGAATTTAATTTTTGTGTAGGAGGACTTATTACAAATCACTTATTTCTTTTCATCGTGATTTTTCGAAGCAAAAGAATGTTTTGGAACTTGACATTTTTCTAAACTGACAAAAACTTTCAATTATTTTTAAGAAAAAAATGCAATGTAAAAAGGTGCAATTGTTAAATAATATAGCATTATTTAACAACACTCTTAAATATGAAATTTACTTTTGGTAGTTATAATAGCTTTTGTCATGAGGGGTCCACAGACTAACACATAGGTCACCTGTACAATAATACAATCACCTGTACAATAATTTAAGTACCCGGTTTCTTATAACACTGGGAAATAGCTGGTGTACAAAATGGGGAAGAGAGGAAGGAATATCTGGTGCCACAAATGAAAATTTCATTCGATAATCCACAATATCCTATCTTGCTAAGGAACTTCAAAATCCGATTCTCCCACAGACGATTGAAACGTAATAGTTAATCAAACCTCATTACAGCGAATTGCTTCTATTATATAGTACGGAAAATTTTCCGTTGTATGGATATGGAAAAAGTAAGAACAGAATTTTTTCGTTGGTATACGAAAGGTTTCTGAAAATTCGGAATTTACAGTTACACCTGTGGAAAACTAGCAATGTACCGCCCAATATACGGAAGGAAATGAAGAAAGGTTTCTGAAAATCCAGAATTTTCCGTTACACCTGTGGAAAACTAGCAAGCTTTCGCTAATATACGAAAGGAATTGCAGAAAGGTTTATGAAAATTCAGAATTTTCCGTTACACCGGTGGAAAACTGACAGTTTACCGCTAATATGCGAAAGGAATTTCAGAAAAGTTTCAGAAAATTCAGAATGTTTCGTTAAACACATGAAAAACTGGCAATTTACCGCTAATATGCGAAAGCAATTGCAGAAAGGTTTATGAAAATTTAGAATTTTCCGTTACACCGGTGGAAAATGACAATTTTCAGCTAATATACGAAAGGAATTGTGGAAAGGTTTCTAAAAATTAAGAATTTTCCTGGCGTGCGAAAAATCCTTGAAATTCAAGAGGTTTTCTGTCATTTCACTGAAAAGGTTGTATCCTAAATATTCTTCGCTCATTCACGAAAGTAATCACGGAAAGTGGCTCGTGAATTTCAGAAACTCTATACAGTTTACCAAGGTCCAAAACCTACAATGCTGACGCGTTGATTAGGCAGAAATTCTATTAAAAAAAGAAAAACGCTTAAAACTGCATTCTTAATTATGCTTACTCTTAAGCCATTAACTTTCGATGTTTTTAAAATGTAAGTGTTCTTTCGTCGAGTAGTCTGGGTTTCTGGCAACTTCTACTACTGGGCTTATGCTCTGGAGATAGAAGTCATAAACTAAAAACTTTACTGCCTTAAGTGTCAATGGAGATCGTTAGAAAATATAGGTTGGAAACTTTTGTAGGAAACAAGAAACTTTATAAACACTTCACAAGACACCTCGGTAACTGTTCTTCGATACATTAAAACATGTTCAGTAGTTTTGAGTTCGGTTCATTGCAGGAAGATGTTCATGTGCATCTTCGAACTGTTTTGCACGACTCATTGGGCACATATACATTCACTACTGTTTGTAAAAATTTCCCACGAAGAAAGAATCGCGCTATTCAAGTGAAATGTATATGTCACAGATTCCTCATGTTACAGGAGAAAATTGATTGCATTTGCAAAGCTATGCAAGATTATTCCGCTTCAAAACTCCGTATCGTGTGAAGCCACTTCGACAACAACAACAACCTTTACACTGCGGGACATTGAATGGAATTTTTTTTTTATATTGCCCTGGGGAATAAACCTGTCAGGCTGCTTCTATGCGAGACCAAATTTCATTCGTGGTGACGGACGAACGGGTCATTCACTTGGCTACTGTGTTCCAGACATGTTCGATCTGGAAGATATCCGGCGAACGTGTAGGCCGGGGAAGAAACGGTATCTGCCGTGCATGGAAGAGGTCTTGGACAAGGCCAGATTAAGGCCTTAATGAACCCCTAGGCTGAGATAATTGAGTGGGCCTCAACGCTAAGGCATCTGAGGGGGTTCCAAAGAACTTATGACGGGGAAAATTATTATGAAGTCCATTAAAACACGAAACTGTAACTACTGAATTATGGGCAGAGTTTTCAATATAAGTCACTGTAATTTTCATTGCTCTCACAAGAAAATGAGTTAAAAGCTTCAGAGTTCTAGATTTTGTCTTGGATTTTCTAATGATTTAGTATTGCATACTTTTTTAGTGCATCTTTTCTGTTATCCAAAATGAACTCACAGGGAACTTGAAACTGTTTGTCGACCCAGCTGTACACAGCGACATGAAACCTTTTACCCTTGTTGAGTCACTTCCTTGAAATCTTGTTCGTCTTCCAGCCTCTGTTTCTGACCAAGTGGAAATCATATGAGACAAAAGTAAAACTGTTTTATAAACCTCTCTCTCTCTCTCTCTCTCTACCTATTTATCTATTACTTGCTCAGACATGTCCTTTGGGTCCTTGATAATGGTGGGCCCCAAGGCTATAGCCCCTACAGACCCCCTTTTTTTTAACAATCTTCTCAACCACCTACGACTACGAAAAGTACGTTAGTGCTGCTAAGCTTAGAAAAATAGAGCCTTAGCGGTGCTAAGCCGCGCTAAGGCTCTTCTACATCCTTGATTGTATTCATTTCGCGATCTCACCTGATTCGAATTGAGGGATCCGGCCCTTGTCCTGGACATTCTGGGCCATATATTGCCCAGCATTGTCCTGCTGGAACATGGCGCAAGGACAACTCTAAAGGAAGGGTATCACAGCTGCCTGTTGAGCATCCCTGATATATATCTGGGTGTTGAGGATTCCCTCCAGTGGTGCAGTCCAAAAAAATGAAGTGGACTGACGCTCCGAAGACTGGCCCAGGCGTTTTCAACTCCGGCAGGTAGGTATGGAAGGAGAGGACTTTCTTGTAAAATCTGCATTTCCGTACATACAATTTCGATGGACACTCAGTACACACAGACCATCTAGTCAGCCCTTGGTCATTCTTGATCTCACGCAGTGGTGCAGACCTGAAAAAGAAATTGCCTGGCGCTCCTAAGACCGGCCCAGGTGTTACCAACTCCGGCAAGTATGCGGAGAGGAGAAACAAGCCTTTGAAATAGAATATACTTTACTGGCTATTTCTGAGGTGGTTTCGATAAACAAAAGGTTTACGGATTTGTGCATAGATACCATGAAGAAAAAAAATTAAATAAAGAGATAGAGAGAAGAAAAAGAACTCTGTTAAGATTTATGTGTGTCAAAAAAAAAAAAAAAAAATGTCAATTTCGATGGGCGATGATTGAATAAATCAATTTAAGAAAGTCAGTTTTGGTTCGGTAAAAAGTAGACCGGCTCCGCCAGGCCTTGAAAAAAGTGACCTAGCGGCGCCACGCCACGCCAAGCCTCGACTGCACCCCTGGTTCCCTCAATTCGCATCAGGACTAACGTACTTTTCGTAGTCGTAGGACTAACGTACTTTTCGTAGTCGTAGGACTAACGTACTTTTCGTAGTCGTAGGTGGTTGAGAAGATGGTTAAATAAATTTTGTAGATGATCATATATTCAAAAATAGGGAATGCTGTGTTTTATATGTTCATAACTGAAATTATTACAAGAAAAATTATGCCGTCAGATCACACAACAGGACATCTCACGTATCACAAGACAATGCTGTTTCTGTCTGACACTTTCATGCCTATCAAAAGGTAAAATCTAATTTAATAAGAAAACGAAGCGGACGTTCAAGAAACGTCAAATCCCAAATAAATGTCGGATTACGTTATAAAACGCTCATGTTACCAGGAAAATTAACAGCGTGCACGCGAATTACTCGTGATTGTGACGTACTATAGAGGTGAAGCACATGTCAAGACGGCAAAGATGCAGTGATAAATTTCGTCAGTGTAAAATCATAAGCTCATGAAAGGAGGTGAGTTTTTATTTTTTATTTTTTTAGGGTAGGGGTAGTTTAACAATCATCACCATGAGCAACTCGCTGGGCTATAAGCAATCCCCGTGTCCCTAGACTTGTGAGGCCGGGCCGCGGATGGCCTGGTGGTCAACGTTCGTGGCTGCCACGGAGAAGACCTCTGGTTCAATCCCTGGAGGTACGAACGCTCGAACCACCGAATATCCGCCGTGCGTCGAATGGGCACGTAAAGCCGTCGGATCCCGGGTACTGCCCCCCCCCGGTAATAAATAAGGACGTGTTCCTCCCTCTTTCTACCTCACTTCCGTGTCAGTTTCCTATCGGGCACTCTAGCCCAAATCTCCTAGCTCCCTATTTCTAAGGGTTGTTTAAGACCTGGGGTTAGACACTCCCTTCCTAAAATCCTCTACATATGATCTGATCTGATCTGACTTGTGAGGCCTATTCAGACACAAAGCAACCCATAGCCTCTCTGTGCACTGAGAGCCCGATTCGTCCCAAGAAATTGCATGTTGACCAAGTAAATGTGGCGTGCGACGACTGTATGCCCGAAGTACTCCTTCGTAGAAGACTCAGCCCCTGATGAAAGAGGTACCAACGGTAAATGGCGCAGAGTGAAGCTGAGTTTAGCCCATTAAGCTCTACTTAGCTTTCCACCAGTTTTTTAATTGAATCACAAAGTATTTTTCTGCTGTGGAATTTCGACAGTTCTTTCATTAGTTATAATACACACATAAATGAACGAAACAGAGGAAGCCCTTGGATTGGGGTGTGCTAAATCATGTTTTAGAATAGAGTTCCGGAGCAAGTCAGTCTGTCAATTGTATTTTCAAAATAATATTACTAAAAGCACGAGTGTAAAATAATTCTGCATATTTATTCACCCCACGAGAAATAAAATCAAATACGGTAGGACCCGCTTATAACCAGGAACTCGAGACCATGATCATGATCATATGTAGAGGATTTTAGGAAGGGAGTGTCTGACCCCAAGTCTTAAACAACCCTTAGAAATAGGAAACTAGGAGATTTGGGCTAGAGCGCCCAATAGGAAAGTGACACAGAAGTGAAGTAGAAAGGGGGAGAAAGACCCCTTATTTATTACCGGGGGGCCAGTACCCGGGGTCCGACAGCTTAAGGTGCCCATCCGACGCACGGCGGATATTTAGTGGATCGAGCGTTCGTACCTGACTGGGATCGAACCTGAGGCCCTTTCCGTGGCAGTCACGAACGTTGCCCACTAAGCCACCCGCGACACGGAGCTCGAGACCGATGAACTCTCGTTAAATCAAGGCGCTTACTAGATCCGATTCTGGGTGAAAATTCCCGCCATGTAAAAATATGCGTGCGTGATAATATGCATGTACGTCTATATTAGGTATTCATAACAGCTAGATATATTTGAAAGATTTTATTCATTAACTGCATTACTACTAAGGTTAATTAATAAAAATTTTCTATCAATGAATGAAACACGTACGGGATTACACTATTGTACAATACAAATTTTGAAGTTGTGAATCCGTTTATTGGTGTAAATATGACATGAATGGTAAGTCAGATAATACCCGAAAACTTGAAAATTTCGACGTCCTGGAGCGGGAATCGAACCCGCGTCTCCCGGTTAGCGCCCAAGTATGTTAACCACTACACCACTCAGAACAACTAAGTTTTAAGTTTCCGATTAATTTGAATATAACCGTCACGGGATTGATATTCTGTGGTGGTTCTTTAATTTGAATATAACCGTTCATTCATTGATATTTTGCGCCTCCTGGTAATCACGGGAATGAATTCTAAATCCCCAGATTCTCTATATATGAATGCCGGTTGCTTCGACTAGAGAATCATATGAGGGTTATATTCAAATTAATGGGAAACTTGAAACTCGGGAGCTAACCGGGAGACGCGGAATCGATTCCCGCTCCAGGACGTCGAAATTTTCAAGTTTTGAGATATTATCTGACTTAACATTCATGTCATATTGACACCAATAAACGGATTCACAACTCCTAAATCTTTCTAGTATATTCAACTTGAACAGCCACTTGAGACTGACTGGTGTTTAACTACACAGCACACATGAAGTAAAAGCAACACCGATCTTCTCAATACAACATTCAATTGAAGGAGCAAAAGGCGCAATGGACACGTTTCCCAGAACTATCTCCTGTTTCGACTTCGGCGACATCCCCATTTCAACACTCTCCTGTCTCTCTCTTCTGCAATCGTTGCCCAGAAATTAACTTGTGTAAATGAGCACCACTCGTTCTTTTTTTTTTTTTTTTTTTTTTGCCTAGGAGTTGGTCGCTTGTTTTTGATTCTGCTCGCGTGGTACACCCGTTGGAGTGGGTGGCGAAGCCTCTTGTACAACTCGCTTGTTGAATATTTGATGTACTCTCTCCCATTGCTTTTCTATCAACCTTCTTCCATTAACACCCAAGGATTCCCTCGAGCTGTTGCAACTGTGTCCTATATGCCAGCATTTCTATTTTTCCCCATTTCCAGGACAGAGCACAGCAGATTTTCTCTGCCACGTTAATGGGATTTCATTAAATTTTGTTACTTTGCTTGTTAAAAGTAATCATCTCAACTTTTCTCTTCCTAGTTAAATTCGAGGACTTTATTAAATTTTGTTCGTTACGATCAAATTAGGTTTGCATTAACATTATGCCAAACAAAAGTTCTTAAATTCGAGATCTCGCTAAATAGGGACTTGCTCTATATGGATTTTATTTATTTCTAAAAGGAACTTTATTCTGATCAAAACTGAGAAACTGAATAATCATGATGCCGCAATTTCCTTTCCGACGCACTGTTCTATGCCAGGATGAGATTGCTTTGAACGTGTGGCGTAACTGAACATTGATATGAGCTCTGATGTCATGTAAGCTTTGTTGCCATGGAAGCAGGATTTATATACGCTGTTTCGCCAGTGACGCATATCTCATATTAAACCTTCCGTTTGAGTTTCTGTATTCTTATGTTAATTTGATTTCTTCTCGTTAAACGTTTTCTGGCTTAACGACACATTATTTTCTCCGGCGAATTTTCTAAGTTTGGCAGCACTGGCAGTGGATCAGACGTGAATAAATTGTAATCACTGAATGTAGGGACAGAGCAGTTTGAGCTAAAGATTTGTTAAGAGCAGAATGTGCAGAGTGAGCTAATGATTTGCTAAAGGCAGTGCAGTTTAAGATAACGATTTGTGAAGAGAGCAGTTTGTGATTACGATTTGTTGAGCGGAGAGCGAAGTTGAGATGACATCTTGATATATTGTACTTTTGAGATAACAACTTGGTAGATAGAAGCACATTTTGATAGAAACATTTGATATTCTGATCATGTACCAAAGAAGAACAATAAAGCGTGGACTGTGAAACGTACGTGACTTCACGTTGATTCCTTACTCTAGACCATTGGCGTTTTTCTATACTTACGAGTATTAAGTAGTGACATTCTCAAATTCTTAGTTAAGTGTTTAAACCTTATAGACCATTTTAACCTAACTAAAAATCTCCACAAGTAACAAATCTTCAAGAGACGTTAAATCTCGCTAGTGATTTAAATCACCATATATCCAAAATTTTGTTAGGAGTAGCTGACACCGTCAAAAATCTCTCAATCTCCCACAATAAATTGACAAAACGAGGTGTCTGTATGTCAAAATGCACGACAGCATTTCAAACGTTCAAACGTAATTTTGCACACTTACTAATAAGGCCTAATAGGCCACCTCGTTTGTGTGTGTGTGTGTGTGTGTGTGTCTGAATATGCGAATGATGATCCTTCATTTCATTTTTTTTTACGATGTACAATTTCACCGCTAGAGGGCGTATGCAGATGATGTCGAATTCAAAATACATTTTATTCCATATATTTGCTTCTAAGTATCTGATTGAAAAAATTATTTTATCTTTCGATTCCATTTATGTCGAAGAGTATTTTAGGTATACTTACTTTTTCAAGTTATGCATAGGTTTCCCACTAGGGGGCGTAAAAGTAAATTACGTTTTCCCCGATATCTCTTCTTCTAAAACTCTGAATTGAAAAATGTTTTCTTAAGCAGATACAGCACCTGATTGAAAATCTTTTGCATATAACTTCTAATTTTTGGTAAATAATATTTTGGCTACCAGGGAGCGTGAGCTTTAATTTTTGCTTCTGATGTATTTGCAATAAAATTTGAGCTTCTAAAATCTCGATTTAAAAAACTCTTTCGTGGACCGATGCCACTCACGTCGATACCTTTTCGGAATATTTTCTTCTTAATATATTTCATGGTTTCTCCGCCAGGAGCGTAATGTATATCTTATTTTTGTCAATATCTCTGCTTCTAATTGTTCCGATTTGAAAAATCATTTCTTTATTAGAAAGAGTGTCCGGTGTGACATGTTTTTCATATAATTTCAAAAATTTTAAGTAGTTTATAGACCTTCCGCTAGGTAGCGTAAAGATAAATTTCGTTTCAACCGGTATCTCTGCTTCTAAAACTCCGATTTGAAAAATTCTTTCTACACCGGATACAGCTGCTGATGGGAAATCCTTTGCATATAATTTCTAATTTTGGTAAAAAATGGTTTGGCTACCAGGGGCGTCAGTCTTATTTTCCGCTTCTGATGAATTTGCAGCAAAACTCTGAGCTTCTAAAATCTCGATTGAAAAAAATTCGTTTGTGGACCGATACTACTTCACGTCGACAAACCTTTTAGGAATATCTTCTTCTTTAAATAATTCATGGTTTCTACACCAGGGGCGTAGACGTATATCTTATTTTTGTCAATATCTCCACTTCTAAGAGTCCGCTTTGAAAAATTCCTTCTTTGTTGGACAGTGTTTCCGATGCGAAATGTTTTTCATATAAATTCAAAAATTTCAAGTAAATCATAGACTTTCCGCTAGGGGGCGCAAAGGTAAATTGCGTTTTCTGCGTCATTTTTGCTTCTAAAACTCCGATTTGAAAAATTCTTCCTGTATCGCATACAGCTCCTGATGGAAAATGTTTTTCATATAATTTCTAATATTTGGTAAAGAATGGTTTATTCTGCTTCTGATGTATTTGTAGCAAAATCTGAGCTCCTGAAAACTCAACTAAATTTTTTTTTCTTGGACCGATACCGCTCACATCGAAAACCTTTTGAGAATACTTTCTTCCTAAAATAATGCATGGTTTTCCCGCCAGGGGGCGTAGATGCATATCTCATATTTGTCCATATCTCTGCTTTGAAGAGTCCGATTTCAAAAATTCTTTCTTTGTTGGAGAGCGTTTCCGCTGCGAAATGTTTCTCATATAAATTTAAATTTTTCTTAACGCACAAGTCTGCCACCAGAGGGCGTAAGCTCACGGTTCCGTTTACAGCAATATCTACGGGATTAAAAACCCGATTGAAAATCTTCTTTCTTTCGTCAGATCTATTGTTCTGCATACCGGTTCCATTGACTTTGAATAGCTTTGATAAAATTTAATTTGCGTCAGAACGGATTCAAAAGACGTGCTCATTACACCCGAAAATTCGGTCTCATCTTTGTTGTTGTTGTTTTTTCAATTACAACGCCCAATCTTAAGAATTTTTTACTTTTCGCATCAAAAATTAAAAAATTTCGTTCAAGAACTTTTCCAATGGGTTATTATTATGATTTTTTTTTATTGAAGGTTTAATGACCACCGTGAGCAACTCAATGCGCTATAAGCAGTCGCCCGTCTCTAATTTAGGGTCACTGGTTCCAGGGAAGGGAGAGAGCCAGTGCCGTAAGACAAACACAACATCCATGCCTCACCAGGATTCGAACCCGGACCCTTTCGGACGAATGATCAGAGGCCATCGCTTAGACCACTGCGCCACCGGGGCGGCCCAATGGGTTATCAGCGACGTATGTATCTTCTCTGATTGACGCTACGCTTTTCTCGGTGTTTATAGACGGCAGGTAGCAGTGATAAGCCCTTACTGGGCCGCGGATGGCCTAATGTTCAATGTTGGTGACTACCACGGAGAAACCTCATGTTCGATCTCAGGCAGGTACGAATGCTCGAACCACTAAATATCCGCCGTGCGTTGTTTGGGCACGTTAAGGCGTCGCGTCCCGGGTACGGCCCCCTCCCCCTTAGTAAATAAAAGCGTCTTCTTCCTTCTTTCTATCTCGCTTCCATGTCGTTTTCCTATCGGGCACTCTAGTCCAAATCTCTTAGCTTCCTATTTCTAAGGGTTGTTTAAGACCTGAGGTCTGACACTCCCTTCCTAAAATCCTCTACACGTGATCTGATCTGATAAATCCTTACGGGTGCAGCTTAAATGGGAAAAAATTTGGATTCGGCTCCGGAGCAGTAGGGTGCGTATCAGATGATGCCACCGGCAAATTTAGGTGCGCTTTTACAAAATGTTGTTACAAGTGGAAGATCACCTATCCCGAAAGAAAGATGACCTTGCAAATTAGAACTCAAAAAAAGGAGTAAACCCAGGAGAGATACAGTTGAATAGAAATGACGAATTGTGGGAGAAAAGACACAAACAGACAAAAACACGCGTAACTGGAGAGAAACAGGGAAGGCCTTCATCCAGCAGTCAAACGAACCAGACTGGTAATAAGATCTGTAGATTTTCTTTTATTCGAAAAGTGAATAACATGTTGTTGTTTTTTTTAAGAAGGCATGATTCAAAAATAACGAAGTCAAGAGAAATGGAAGAGTCGTACATTAAGTTATGAAAATTTCAACTTCAGCTGCTTCTTTAATAAATAAAGATCACAAGTGTTATTTTTTTCGAAACGTTCTGCAATGATATTTTCAAGGAAAAAACAACTAATTGCGTTTAATAAGGATGAGAAACGGAATTATTTTCAATGCAGAGACATTTTCCGCCAGGAAGACAAAAATATTAACTCATCGCCCTTGTTTCCGATTTATCCAATCTTCGTCCGGAAGAAACTTTTATGCTGGTGTTCTGCGCAACTCGAGAATAGGAAAGTGGGCGAGTTCTTGGAGCAGAAACCCTTTTCTGGTGCAGCGCATCGCGTTATGATTGGGCGAAGCTCTTGCCATATTCATAACTCGTCATAAACTTCAGCGGTCTCTCATTGATCGAGGCGGCGCTGCGAACGCACCAATGGCAGTACGCTGCGAGACTCCCTGCGACGTCACTTGGCAAGAAGCCGTTGCCTATGGTTTCACAATCTCAGCTCATCCCGAAGTTGTTCCGCGGCCAACACGCGGTGATGTTCCTGGTCGGCTTGCAACTACAGCAACCGAAACTGGTTGCGATCGAGAGCTGCTCTTCCGATGCAGTTATTTGCAACCCTGCTCAACTGTTCGCATTGTTTTACGTGATGATTTCATTGGACTTTTCACGGTGATATCTCCTACTGGATAAACAAAGGAGCAATTTCAAAACGGTTTGCTGACCTGTCGTTCAAATCAGAACAGTTTCAACAGTCGCCTGAACAGAAGCATCTCCCCTAAGTTGATTTTATTGAAGGCCAACTTACAAATGGGCACCATAAATAACGTATGATCCAGGAATACCTTTAGGAGAAGATACGATCATTGCCAGCTTCGAAGACATCAAATTATTTCACGTAAATTCCGCTTCTTGCTACTTAAGCATCCGATTCACTAAAGAGGAGAGAGAAGAAATATCAGCTGTACGGTAATTAATTCATTGCTAGTTAACTAGTTGTAAGACTTTCAAAATTCGTTCTAATATGCTATTACAATCAGCCATACTTTTGTATATTGAACTTACTATTTAAAATTACGGAGTACATGCAGTGAAGTGACCCGTCTTGGTTTTTCCAGGAACTGTTAGGTATCATAAAACACTTGTAAACAGGACTGTTAGATATTTTTACTTTAATCGCGATTTTATTGATTTCTTTGATGTTTATGGAGTTTGCATGGTTTAGCTTTGTTTGGACACTCATCAAATAACAAGTATCGCGAAGAAAGCCTGCACGCAGATTCGCCTTAGACAATTTTAAAATCATTTTCTGTAAATAGTGTATTGTCATCGGAAAAATTTCCGAAACTTGGGTTTGAAACTGCAGGAAATAGTATTTGCGCATATCTGCCGCCATCTTAGAGCCGCTAAGTTTAGAAAGACTCCGTCATCTGACAAAAAAAAAATTACTTCTTGCGGCACTACCTGTATTCTCCATACCGGAAACTGAATAATACGCTCAATACGATGAAATCAAAAGCGAGAACTAATTTTCTCAAAGAATTATAGCAAATGAAAAAAACTTTATGTGAAGAAAGAAATTAAAGTTCCAACGAAAGATAGAGCAATCGAATTTGTTGTGCTGATACTGGGAATTATATTGTACAGAAAATTGCATCTCCTTCTGAAAACTGTGGTCCCATAATTTATAAAACTTTTTAAACCCACATTGGTGAACTGAGCGTTGCTTTTAAGAGACCACATATTCCTGATTTAAGCAGATTTGCTCTTCTTGTAAGCCAAAACTTAAAAAAAAAAATGCGAACTCATATCAAAAACGCTCATGGAATTCACAAACTTTGTCTAACAACAAATTTTCTTTATTCCCTAAAGCATTTTTTAAAAACAAAAAAGTTTAAACCTAACAAAAGTTAGATTATTCAAAAGCAATTTTCGTGAAAGTGAACCGGACTGCTGCTTTAACTTCAAGTTGGTTTCTTCCAGAAGATCACAGCAATTTGTTGACTGACAAATTAATTAATTGGTAATATGTGATGCGGCTTTCTACGAAACAGTTTTAGGAGAAAAATGCGGATTGAAAATATTTTTGTTCCGATCTGGTAATCGGCAAATATTTCGTTATTATTTCTGTGCAGAAAAAGATAATGACTGCGTGAGGAGAATTTATTTTTAATTAAAAAAACTGTGATCCCTGGATGTTATTGTTTGAGCTGAATTCTTTGCGACGGTCTGCGGCAGCGACTTCGGCGGTCATCCATCCATCGCGAGCCGTGTCCGGTATTGTTCGAAGCTATGTCTGAACAACAACAATGCTCAACAAAAGAAAGAAAGAAAGATGATGTCTGGCGACCAATGAGAAGTGGCCGGCCATTTCAGCTATGATAATCAACCCCGAGATGGGGTGGTGGGTTATAGATAATGATAGCGTCATCGCACGCATGCGCGTCGTGAAGGTGTCCCGGGAATGAGACGAGTTGACACCAGAGCAGCGAAGTATGGCTAGGAGGAAGCAGTCCCAACCGAGGCACTGGGAAAACACTCAGGATTTAGCAACAGCTCTACAAACGGGTAAGTTAGATTTCTCCATTTTTAGTTTTTAATGTCGACATTAGTTTAACTGTTTGTGCTTTGTTTTGTTTTTTTCAATTATCATCACATTGGGTCCAAGCAATCAGAAACTACTTCGCGCACGTGTTATGAAATTCATAAGCTGCACGCTCAAACAAACTTATATAATCTATTCACTCCGATTGCTTGGATATAAAAACTAATAAGCAACGTCAATTTTAGTATTAATAAATGTGTAAAAATATTCATATGAGCATGCATGAATTAAATGAAATCGTGCGTACAGTGCAATTCGGAAAAGTATACAGAATTTTAGGATTTATTATTATGCCTAACAATGACGAAAGAAGTAATTAGATCGAACAGTGGGTGGTTGCTAATATCTAGGGTAATAAGAATTATGAATGTATAAATCAGTCTTATGATTAGCATTAATATTTATAACGAGAAAACTATTTTCTATCAACGTATTCCTTCAAAGTTCTTTTTACTTAAATACTGAAATTTGTGGTTTTCGTCAAAAATTAATGGCCATTTCTTCAGAACTGATTTATTAGCGATAGCAGACATTAACCCTGTGTGTTTCATTAATGTCATAAACACATGAGAGTGTCTTGTTTGATTTTATCCTTTTACTACGAACTTTGGGGGCAACATTTTCGAAAGTATATGTTAAGTAATGCAAAGAGTTGACAGTAGATACTTGTGGGAATTTTTAAATTGGGAAAAAAAAAGGGTTTTCAGGTATTATAATGAAACTTTTTCAAAATGATTCAGCGATTGCGATCTATCATTATGCCCACTGCTGTCCGACCTCGTGCGTTATTAAGAATATATTCATATTTATGTACGTGTAATTTGGTTTTCAAAATCGCTTTGGCGCAGTGGTCCAAGCGATGGCTTCCGATTTCTCGTCCGGGTTCGAATCCCGGTGAGGCATGGATGTTGTGTTTGTCTAAAGGCACTGGCTCTCTCCCTTTCCCGGAGTCAGTGACCCTAAATTAGGGACGGGCGACTGCTTATAGCCCATTCAGTTGCTCACAGAGGTTAAACCCTCATACAAATAAAAAAAAAAGCTTTTATTAACAGAATATGTTCAAAGTTACAGGATGGGTTCATTTACCCATTATGAATAAAATATATGTACAATGAGTAATGGTATTTACAATGTCTGCTGAAACATCCAGCAATTAACAAAAGAAATGTTAATTTACAGAGTCAGTTGCAACAAGAACACACAAAGTTCTGTGAAATGTCAACTAGAGTTTGTGTGTATCACTATGAGCGAAAGAGTTCATATTACATCGCAGACAAGGTTACATCGGAGACAAGGTAGCTGAAAACAAGTAGAGATCTATGCTGGATCAGAGTCGTTTTAAGGAAGTATAAGACACGACTGCTAAAAAACGTTCTTCCCTTTAGCCGAACAAATTGCAATTTCCAATTTCAACTAATCGAACGAATGTTGGGGGGGGGGGGGAATCTTTGACTCTAGTGTTTGTAACGTTGATTAAAGTTTGGGAAATTTAACTCTTTCTCCATACTGCAAGCGTTTGTTTCGTGTACGAGGATAGAAACAAGTGCTTGGTTGTCTTTCAGCGGTAGTAGAACTCCATGTCAAAAAATTATGTACATCATTTTCTGTAAGCAGTATTTCGCATACTATGGTCGAGCTGTCACTTACACGACGTGTAATGAAGGAAGGAACAAGGTGCTTTTACAACAGTTTGCGAACCAGCTATAACCATGAAGGATCACAGGAAAAGGAAGAAATTATTTCATCTGGCAAGACTAGAAATAGGCAGTGTTGTATGGTTTTTGGTTCTTGTTAAGAGGGAGGGGCTGTCATATTTAAGTTTTCATTTGTTGTCACAGTCAAAACACCTATGTTGCATATCTTAGCGGAACAGGCATAGCCGTAGCTGGGGAGGGGGGGTCCTCGGGACCCGACCCCTCCCTTGAGGATGATTGAGTACGAATTTAAAGCGGCATATATTAAAAACATTTTTTCTCAGTAATGTTTGCAATTTTTTTACTTTTAAATATTTTGGGCTTATTCCCACTTGGAGTATTTTCTTCCGGGAGGCTTTCACCGATGAACCAAATCCATGGACCCCCCCCCCCCGCTTAAGAAATTTCTTGCTGTTCCCATCCGTTTCCCCGAATGCATAATCTTGCCCTAAGGTTCTTTTGCCTTCCCTCTGCCGGCTTACTCATTTTCCATCAATCCTTTCTTTGAGGGTGATGTGAGAAAAGGTCATTTGTAGACAGCATCGTACTACAACCATACATCGTACTTACAACCATACAGTTATAACAATGTATCTTATTTTCAATGCCATGAGTGTTTAAGTTTTTTTGTTCTATGTTAAACGGTAAATAATTGTTATTGTAGCTATGCTTCTGCCTACAGTTAGGGAAAAATATATGTATGTAATCTGAATGTATAAAGAAAGGCATGACGTTCTTCCTTTGCAAATTCAAATAGGAATACCAATATAAATAAGAACTGAACGTGACGCTGGGGAATTAATCATAACTTTGACCGAACTATTATGGAGAAACGGGAATCGTAACTTCTAAACCAACTATATTAGGGGAAACGGGAATTGCAGTAACAATATTAGGGTAACCGGGAATATATATACATAGGGAGAATGAGCCTAACGAACCACCTGATTAGGGGAAACGAGAGGACACCATTTCTGGCTGCACAGGATGTGAATGTGCCCTGTCCCTTTTTTGATTCAGGTATAGTAGCGTTTTTACAAGTTTTTTGAAAACCGTTAAATCGAACTGAGAACATAGACTGCCATTCCAGGTGGCGCAGTAGTCAAAGCGCTTGCTTCTAAGCATTCATCCGCGATAGGTCCGGGTTCGAACCCGTGTGCCATATATGTTTTTTGTCTGAGGGCACCGGCTCTCTCCCTTCCCTGGAGCCAGTGACCCTAAATTAGGGACAGGTGAGACTGCTTGTAGCCCACTGAGTTGCTCACGGTGGTCGTCAAATTCCAAAAAAAAAAAAACCTTCACGGTTATGGTAGTCTCCTACTGTTAAAGTATAGTTAGGAATTTAACCATCGAAATTACTGGCAACGGTACGCGTAGTGTGTTTGTGTAGAGGGGCGGGGTTAACCCGCTGTCTCACCATTCTAGTCTGATTAGTTAGGAAAAGAATTGCGCTCATGTACGCAGCTGCACTCCAAAACATTCTTCGAAAAATGTAAACAAAATGTGTGCTCGAACGACTCTTTTGAATGGCTCACACAGAGCAGAAAAACTTTATGCTGGCATCACGCAGTTTTTCTTATCAAAAGTTATTTGCGGGAGACTGACACTTTTGAAGTAAGTACAGGTGTCTGGGGCTGACGTTTCTTTTTAAACATCAGCCGCTCTTAAAATTTTCACTGACAAATTATCTCCCGTTTAGAAAATCATTTTTTAACACACAAATTAGAATCTTGCATACATACATAAATACTTCAGATCTTTGTGTTCTTGAGTTAGCGCGGGTAGTCGAGTTTTCTGAGGCGCGGGCTTTTGGCAAATCATCAGTGTAGGTCTCTAGTCTCGAAAGAGGTGTGGCCAGTGTGTTTGTCCTATGCCGCTGATTTTGTTCTTTTCCGGTTGCCCTGTATAAAGGATAGGCGACTCGTAGGGCTGGGCGGACTCGGCTTTAGATTGTGGAAGTCGTCGCTCCTTGAGCCCCCCCCCCCCCAATCCTTACCGTCTTCATAAAACTGAGTGATCGAGTAAATAGTGGTAATCGGACATCGCCTTACCTTAACTCAGCAATTAATCATTTTGGTTACTACCTTCATCTCTAGCAAAACTAAAAGCAGACCTTAACATCTTTTTGATATTCACAAATTTTTCTCTATCACACCTATTAGGACAGTTCTAAAACTTAATTTAATATTAAAGAAGCAGTTTTTCTTCTGGTGAAAAGATTTAATTTCCGATGTTTCGACAAATTAGATTCAGTACATTGTTTAAATCCATTGTGTATATTGAGTTTTTAATTTTTAGCCAAAATACAATTTTTTTTTTTTTTTCGGCGATATTTATTGGGTAGCGCCTGCTGTGAATGCAACTTATTTCTTAGAGCTTAAGGGTCAAATTCCCTTTTAATTCCCGGAGCTAAATTCATTGCATTTTTTCGGCCACAGTCATTATCTTTGTTGGGAATATTTGTTGATCCTCTTAGCCCTGGAAAAGCTTAGTGTTTGTATCATTATATTGACGAAATAGCAGATAAGAAGTGTGACCGGATATTTTAGTACTTCACATGAACTCTGCTTATGTATGTAAGCAGGAAGGAGACTTTGACATTCCTGGGCGCCAAGGTTATATTATGACAAATATTATCTTTCTTACGCGTCGTTCTGGCCCAAAATTTTTCGTCAGGGTACAGGACAGGCTTTTCAAGGTCAACTCTCCGATATCCCCGCCTCGTTGCAACGGATTATCACAGCTTAGTCATATCCCGTTCAAGCATCGTGTTAAAACCTTCTGTTTCTACAACAGATAGGGAAATATGCTTAAAAGTGTTTAAGGGGAAGTGATGCCTCGCTTTAATGAGTATCACAGGTTACTTCAAATTCAGCATAATTTCCCATGTCTGGGTTGCTCCTAAGAAAGAGGTCACTCTCATTTGGAGGTGACGGAAGAGTATTTCCTGTTCCGCTATAAACTTAACGAATTATGGATTTTTTCACCGAGCAGTGGCAACGCCTGCCGCTCAGAACTGGGTGGGCTATTAGGTGGGGAGGGGGTTAAGCATGATGGAAGGAGCACACAAATTTTCAAGTATTTGGCAGAAATTTTGGCAAAAAATTCCGCTCATTTGCATTTCACGCTACACTGATAATGTTATCCATAGTTAAAAAAGTTTCCAAGCGAATACTGTACGTAGTATTTATTCATTGTATGTAATACGGGAGCCATGCATACGAATCTCTACGGCAAGTTACTTATTTCTTTGCAATTTTAGTTTACTCAGTCACCCCTCCCCACACACACCCGTTTTTCCCCTTTAATAAAGGCTGTTTATGAATTTTAGTTTGTAACTTGACAAAGAATTTCTCTCTCGTCGTTTAAAATTATAATTACAAAAAAAAAAAAATGTTTCTACTACTCTTTCAGAAATTCAGAGGACTCCCTTTTTTTCGCCATAAGTAAAAACACTAAATTTAATCAAGAATTCATTTTATATAACAAAATTTCAGTGAATTCGAGAAATTCACATAAGTTTATCCAAGTTCCTAGAATCGTAGATGGTTGTCCGCCATATGCCCCATCTTCTTTAAACACTGAAGGGTGAGGGGGGGGGGGGGCTCAAAGAAAGTTGGGTGGGCTATAGCCCACCCGTGTAGTGTCGCGCCTGCCACTCTGATCTGAGAGAGAGAATCTAACAATTACTGAAGGATTGGCATAATTAAACTCAATTCACAGATTGAGCTACAACATATTTTGGTAGCTAAAATTTTCTTTCTCTCTAGTTTCCCTTCAAGAAATTCTTTTACCATAACTCGTGTTGTTGTTTTTAATCTAAATAGTTTCTCCCGCTTGGCATGAAAACTTTTTTTCCCCACAGAAAAATAAGCCTTAATTTCGATCTGTGTGGAAGTAACGAAAAACTGATTATATACAGAGGAAATCTGTGTAATTTTGAAAAGGGAACTCCAAATGGGTTCAAAACATTTATTTGCTGTCACATTTGGAGCAAGTGGACTAGAATCAGCAGGAATACTTCCTGTTTTACAGGAAAGTGCCTTTTTCCACATTAAAAATCAACACACTCATTCTTTTTTGACATTGCTTTCTTACAAGTGAATAATAGCCAGTCTACAGTACATCGTTCACCCAAGACCTATTTTATGGCAACTAAACTGTGGCATTAATGGTGACGCAAACTCATCGTTCATCCAGCGACATCATAATTCCTTACATGGTTACGTTTTCTCTGAACTTTGCAACCTTTATTTATCTAAATCAAAGGGCTACTGAAGTACTTTTCTAGTTCCGTATTGGGTTCCCCGAGCCGTAGGCTTCGGATCAGTCGTCAAAGATGGGCACAGATTCAAGCCTCGAATGAGGCATTGCTGGTGTTTGATGGCACTGGCTCCCTTCCCTGGAGTCGGTGACCCCAAATAAGGGATGAGCGACTGCTTTTAGTCCTCCGGCCCACCTTTTTTGTACTTTGGTTTAACGATCACATTGAGCAACGTATAAAGCTGTATGCAAACATCTGTCCCTAATTTAGGGCTGGGCGCAGTGGTCTAAGGCGTTGGCCTCTGATCATTCGTCCGTAAGGGGTCCGGGTTCGAATCCCGGTCAGGCATGGATGTTGTGTTTGTCTTACGGCACTGGCTCTCTCCCTTCCCTGGAACCAGTGACCCTAGATTAGGGACGGGCGACTGCTTATAGCCCATTGAGTTGCTCACGGTAGTCGTTAAACCTCCAATCAAAAAAAAAAAAAAATCAAAAAATTTAGGGCTGCGGGTAGCCTAGTGGGCAACGTTCGTGACTGCCACGGAAAGGACCTCCGGTTCGATCCTGGGCAAGTACGAAAGCTCGAAGCACTAAATATCCGCCGTGTGTCGGATGGGCACGTTAAGCCGTCGGACCCCGGGCACTGCCCCCCGGTTTTCCTTCCCCTTTCTACCTTGCCTCCGTGCCACTTTCCTATCGGGCACTCTAGCACAAATCTCCTAGCTTCCCATTTTTAAGGGTTGTTTAAGACCTGTGGTCAGACACTCTCTTCCTAAAATCCTCTACATTTGTCCCTAATTTAGAGCTACTGCTTCCAGCAAAGGAAGTAGCACCGTGATTCGAGACTTTCCCATTGGACGAATGGTCAGATGCCAGCACCTCTGGCCACCGGCGCTGTCTTTTAGCCATCCGAGTTGGTCATCGTTAAACCCAGAAAAAAAAAATTATATATATATATAATCAACTGTTATCAATACACTTCTGGATGAAGGTCTCCCCAAATTTCTTCTACAATTGGCTGTCTTGGGCCAATCTCCTCCATGTCACTCCCAGCATAATTTCGAATTTCATCCATCCATCTCCCATGGGGTCTTCTTCTGGTTCTTTTCCTGTCAATTGGAATCCAATCTAAAATTTCGGCTGTCCATCGATGGTCTGTTTACCTGGCAGTATGTCCAGCCCATTACCATTTCAGGGATTTAACTCTGATCATGATGTCTTCCACTCTTGTCATTTTTCGGATCCACGAGTTCCTCTTCTTATCTCTCCTGGTTACACCAAGCATGCACCTTTCCATGCTACTTTGAGTTGTCTGCAGATTCTTTTAGTTAAGGTCCACGTCTCTGCACCATACGTAAGCATTGGAAGGATGCATTGATTAAACACTTCTTTTTAGACATAATGGCATACTGCTTTTAAAAATTGTACTGTTTCTTCCAAAAGCTCTCCATCCAAGTTTTATACGCCGCTTAATTTCTTCATCAATGTGACCCTCACTCGATATCTTCTACCCAAGATAAATGTAGGAATCGGTTGTCTCAAGCTTTTCTCCATCAATCGATAAATCTTCGTTTCTTGTAAAAGCATTGTACATCACTTTTGTCTTCTGAAAGTTCATACTTAATCCCACTTCTTTACTTTTTTAGCAAGTTTTTGAATCGTACCCTGAAGGGGTAGTTTCAAAATATATATATATATATATATATATATACCGGAAGTAAAAAAAAAAAAAAGTAACCAGAAACCAGATCAAAGTACCATGAAACACCCAAATCATGCAAAACTGGAATTTTCAACTTAATGAACTTATCAAGCGAACTTAACCAATGAAATTGACCAGGGAGTGCCCATCCAGTCGTCAGGAAAAGACACCTAGAGCCCCTGAGTCGGAAAGTTGTTCCTGTAGGAAAGACAGATGCCTTCAAAAATTTAACACCTCCAAATTTTAATAAGAACGTCGGTGGTTTGTCTTTTTTTTTTTTTTTTTTTTTTTTTTTAAGAGTGCACTCTCGTGAAACCTGTATTTTCCGACTCTCTGGGGCTTCAGGTGTCCTTCCCTGACGATTGACCTCTGGCTCTTGGATCGATTTCATTGGTTAAGTTCGCTTGATAAGTTCATTAAGTTGAAAATTCCAGTTTTGTATGATTTGGGTGTGTCATGGTACTTTGATTTGGTTGCTTTTTTACTTCTGTTATGCGACACAAAACTGGCTCCTGTAGCATTACGCAGTGTTCTTGTGTGTAGGCAATGCTGATTGCTTTGGTGTTGGTGCATTTTTTTTTTTTAATATGTCAGAAGAATGAAGTCGAAAAGCAAAATACGAACCAAGTGCTCTGTGCTTAGTGTTTATATTAGCTTATTAATATATATTCCGCGAAAATAAAATTGGCCTTGCAGTTCACCATTTATAAAAGGAGATTATGCTGAAAGCATAAGCAAACTAAAGTAGCTCGCTGCTAGTTAAATACACATATCTTTGGACTAAAAGTTTTCTGAAAGAACAGGACAGGGGTATAGTGTTGTTTTTTAAGGGTGGGGGCGACGAAAAATTGAATTTTTTAAAATTCACCAAATAAAATTTAACGAAAAACAAGAAAAATTAGGTTTTTTCTTATGTGATTTGACGTATTTTTGTTAAATTAAAAACATTTCTATTTTTTCTGATGTACAAACTTGTAAGTCGCATTTTAACCAAAAGCACACTTGCTCCCTTCTTTCCTCTAAGTACGCGCCTGGAGTGAGGCATGAGAGCATTCTTTCTTTTTTAATGAATTATCACCGTCGACTCCTAGTCACATGAGAAATCTTCTAAAGCTTTTCGAAATCTTCTAAGGCCAAATGCTTTTCAATGAAGGAAAACTAAAGCTATTTGTCTGGAGAAAATGTGCAATTTTTTGAGATACAATAGCTTTAAAAAATAATGATGAAAGTACATTTTTTTTATGCGAAGCACCATGACTCCTTACTTTTTGTTATTTAACTGCTGAAAAGTGTTTTTTTGGCCCTTGATCTAAGGGGGCTGAAACATGTAAAAATGCAACCAAGACAGGAGTTCCAGTGTTTCCAGGAATCATTCATTCCAGTCAATAAACATTGAAATTCTTCTCCTGGTTGCATTTTCAATGATTCAGCTCTTTACAGTGATTTCTGCCTCACTAAATGGGAACCTAATGATATTAATGCAGAAATTCACCAAGAAGTGTGAATCGATTTTTTTTCCAAATACTCGAACCTTAATAAACGGCTACCCCCTCTCCTTTCACTATACACAAATTGGGCAGATAGCACTGCAACAAGTGTTTTCTGTCAATTTATGTTAATGTGAATTCAACTCCAAATTTAGTTCGCTTCACACAACGTGATGGTAACATTGTTTTACACAAATTATGGTACAGATATGAGAATTTAATGGGTTTTCACAAAACCCAGCGTAGTAATGAATTCAAACGATTCCAGAGGCGTATCTGGGTGGGGAGGTCCTCTGGTTAGGACCCCTTGAAGAGGGAGTTCGCACGAATTTAAAGTGACATATACACTGCTGGCCACCCAAAATGCAACACCAATAAGGACACGAAATAACAAAGCCAGATGCAAAGATGAAACGATTGAGCTTACAGGCCAGCGCGACTTGCGGAACACGCAGACATCAATAGTTCGTGTGGCCCCCATGGCTGGCAATAACGGCCGCGGCATCGAACGAAAGAGGCTTTGGATGTGGGCTTGGGGTATGTCAGTCCAGGCTGCTTCCACACGTTGCCACAGTTCATCAGGCGTAACCGCGGGTGGTGCTTGCCGGGACACTCGGTTGCCGATCAGCGACCAGACGTGTTTGATGGGTGACATATGGGGAAAACAGGCATTCCACGGCAGCAGTGACACCTGTTGGGCCGTGAAGAATTGTTGCACGATGCGTGCCACGTGCGGGTGCGGTGGCTGTTGGGTGTACCGGCGATGCGTACCAGAGGGATGCGGGTGTCATATCCAATTGCGCCCCGAACCATAACGCCAGGCGACGGACCGGTATGGCGATGCATAATGCAGGCGTCATACAGTCTCTCGCCGCGGTGCCGCCACACGCGGATCCCACCATTGTGGTGTTGCAGGCAGAAGCGGGATTCGTCGGAGAAGACAATGCCGTGCTATTCCGTAGTCCAGGTGCGGCGTTCAACTGCCCACTGTCGCCGGTAGGGTAACGTCAATGGTAATCGTAGCAATGGGCGCCATGCAACAAGTCCCCGTTCCTACAGACGACGTCGAACGGTACGTCCGGACACAGGTTGTTACGCAACACACCCTAATTTCAGCGCTAACGTTCTTGATGTGGCGGTGCGAGCCGTCAATACCCGCCGCACAACATGCCGGTCCTCTCGTTCGGTGGTGTGCCGCGGCTGCGGCAATCGCTCACGTCGGTCCGTCCGTCCGTCCGTCCCTCCTGCACCCACCGAATCCATACTCGCCTCACTGTGGCTGTATGTCGTCCCACACGGGCGCCGATGTCTCGGTACGATAAACCGCTGTCGCGATAAAGCACTATTCGTCCTCTGTTGAACTCCGAAACGTGCTGGAATGACTGCCGTATTCTGCGACGAGGCATCAGGAAGCTTTCCACGCATAGGTCCGGCAGCACAACACACTTGGCCACTACTTACACCCCGCCTTCTGTGCACCCTTATTATAGTGCTTCTCGGTGGCGTGCCGGGCGCACATGATTTGCATATGTCCTGATATGCTAATCGTTTGCATGTCCTCTCGCGGGCGACGCATGCTGCGAATTTCAGGGCAATCGGATGCTTCCTTCTTGGTGTTGTATTTTGGGTGGCCAGCAGTGTATAATGCTTCACCAGTGAACCAAATCCATGGACCCCGCCTACCCCCTTAAAAAAATTTTGGATACGCCACTGAACGAGTTTGATATCTCCTGTTTAACCTGTAAGATGGTGCTTTCTTAAAAGGCAAAAAAATAAAATTGGAGAAGGGCGGGGTTAAGCAGATTCACGGGTGAGTTTTCCTAAATCACACATTTGCTTGTAAACTCTAAGGTCGACCATAATCTAGCTACTGTGGGTTGAAATGTAGACCTAGGAATAGATTTTATCGCTACTAATGCTCAGAGATTTGAAAGTGACGATGCGGTGTGACTAAACGGGTAGTATTTGTGACCACCACGCGTACTACGGAAATGCGTTTTCTCTATACAGTAAAAGTTTCTTTGTACCAAAGTACGTACTTCAGTTTGAACACAGGACTTGAGTGTTTTGAACGCGTGTCTGGGGACTCACAGGGCGATTTCTCCCACATGAATTTAGTATAGATCTCCTGAAAATTTGATTCATTTGTCATTTTTAAGGATAACTTATTTTTGCTCTGACTTTATTACAACATAACAATTGGTTAGAAAATGTAGAAAATATCATTCCCCAGAAAGCATTTCCTACATTCATGTATTACTCTTTTAATTCCTCATAGATTATTTTACACGTATCTGGAATTATTATTCCTAAAAATTCTGCAGAAATAGCTGTTGTAAGTTTCTGATCTTCATATGAACGCTCAGTATCGGACTGGCGATCCATAAACAGCACTGGTAGCAGATTTTTTGCGGCTCACTGTTTGCAAAAAATATCAAAGTGCCCCAAACCTAAAATTAGGGTTATGCCAACATCACCATTTCCTGTTTAATAGTCTTTTTAGCAAAGGTCCAATAATTATTGTATTGTTTGTATTTACAAAATAAGTTTATTTCTAACTTCATGTTTCAAAGCAAATCTCTGGGTTTCGTATAACAAACTACAAACGTCGTCTGCTCGGCGCTGAACTCACCTCCCATCCGACCTTTCTTCTTTCTTTCCCCACCCCTCTGCGTTAAGCCGGTCATTTACGGTTGTAAGACCCCAGGTGGTCGATACCTAATTTCTCCACCCTGCCTCTCTCCTTTCTCCCAAACTCCTCTTTGCCCCTGCAGGTCGCATTTGCTACAGTTTCAACCCCGGTCGCATTTGCGACGACACCCTTTCCGAGAAAGTGAGTGTTTATAACTTCGGTTAACTTCGTTTCCAGTGCATATTTACCTGATTTCTCAGAATTTTGTCTGAAGCATATTTAGTTTCATGATTGGTTGAGTCTCCAAATTGAAGGATCATGCAGAAGGTATTTATTTTACAGACACAAATCTTCCGTGCTGCATTTTTAATACAAAGACTCTTTCAGAAATCAGTATGAATCCTTGCCTGTAGGACTCGCCAACTCCATTTTTTTTTTTTTTCTTTTCAACTCGGTCACTTCTTTGCACCTTGGCTGAATTTTAATAGGCTTGTACAATCGGTAAGTTGCAAAACCCATTTGCACTTTTTTTTTTTTTTGAAGGATTGGTATTCCTTCATTCTTGTAACGGACGTCAATTCTGATGACAGATTAGCCCCCCCCCCTAGAATTCTATGGATTTGACCTCTAGTTGGAGAGGGGACTGTTGAAGTTTCTCGTCAGGGTACGGAAGTTGTTTCACTTGTACAAACCCTGAATTAGGAATGATTGTGACACCTGGTAGCCCTGATATTCATTAAAAGTTGAAAAATTACAAAACTTAGTTCCTTTCTTTTTTTCAATGCTTGTGCATAGTATTTTTTTTTCAGGGTTCGTACAAAGCCATCTAACAAGTGCAGGAGATGTTGAATGATAAACGCGGGGGGGGGGGGGGGGGATAGGTCCGGTTCGAGCGAACCGTTTGTTAACTTAAACGCTCGAGTGGGAATTATGAAGTCGCATGTCTGTTAGTTTATTATTGTGTGTTTTTTTTTTTTTTAATATTATCTCTACTTTTCTCCCACGTCAGATGAGCCCGACTTAGGCAAAAAAATCTCCTTCAAACCGGGGCCCTTACATTTTACGGAGCCATTCTGAACATTGTTTCTGAACGGCACAATTCGCTTTGAGCGAAATTTTGAGGCTCCTTAAAAATGGGACCTCAGGGCTTTCGGCCCTGTCTAGAACTGAGATTAAATTAAAAAAAAAAAAAAATCAGTTAAGACAAAACGTGTAATTCCGTAAGAATCGCAATTAATTTCTATTAGTAATGTCGCTTGTTCTGACAAACATGTCTTCCACCGCCATCATTCATTCGCTGCTCATATGAACCGGTTATCAATTTGGGTTATCACCCCTGGATAAATGTCGTGCCATAACTTAACAAGCATATTTTTAAGATTTTCCAGCAAAACAGCCAAATTCGAAATACAGTTTTCACATGCCACAATAGGTGAGTCCCTCATAGAATCAGTAGGCTGATTTATTTATTTAGGCGCTGTACTACTTCTGCGCCGAGGTTGTTTTTCTAGTTCGTCTTACTCTGCTGCGCATGACAAATCTGAAAGTTTTCGCCAATATACCAATCCCCCAAGAATACAAACCACAGTAAAAATATAATATCTTGCCCTCCCAAATGACGTTTTAAAACCAAGCGACACAGAAAGTAACAGTTAATTCAGAGAGAAAACTACCGCATAGCGTTGTGAACAGACTTCTGCTTTGCTCTCCGCGTTGCGCTTGAATTTGTTGGCGAAGTATTTTGGGATGGAGTTTGTGAAAATATGGCAACTTTAAGACCACACTTTGCGTATTAGTAACTATGATAAATTGAAGAGTGGCTGAACTTCGGGAAAAATTGGTTGAGTCTGGGTAAACGCCAGTGTGCGATGTCGGATTAGGAATTTAGATATGAATATGCATAATAACAATAGATCATATCCACGTACTGAGAGAACTAATTGAAAGAGCGTGGGAATATGAACTTCCATTGTGCATGGCTTTTATTGATTATGAAAAAGCCTTTGATTCGATGACACCATCGGCAGTTACAATGGCTCTGAAATCGTGCGGTATTGAAGATGCATACATTAATATTATTAATAACATCTATGAAAATGCAAGTGGAAAGTTTTCGACTGTTTGAGAATACAGCACACATAAAAGTAGGAAAGGGAGTGAGACAAGGTGACACCATATCTCCGAAGCTCTTTAATGCCACATTGGAAAATGTCTTTCAATCACTGAACTGGGAAAACAAAGGGATAAAGATTAATGGAGATTATTTAACCCACCTTCGTTTGGCTGATGACGTAGTCATTTTTGCAACTACCCCATCAGAGCTGCAGAGTATGATCCAGGAACTTTCTGACAAAAGTAAAGAAGTGGGATTAAAAATGAACTTTCAGAAGACAAAAGTGATGTTCAATGCTTTTACAAGAAATGAAGATTTATCGATTGATGGAGAAAAGCTGGAGATAACAGACACGTACGTTTATCTTGGACAGCAGATATCGAATGAGGGTCACATTGATGAAGAAATTAATCGGCGTACAAAACTTGCCTGGAGAGCTTTTGGAAGAAACAGCATAATTTTCAAGAGCAATATGCCATTATGTCTTAAAAGAAAAGTGTTTGATCAATGCATCCTTCCAGTGCTTACGTATGGTGCAGAGACGTGGACCTTAACTAAAAGAGACATACAAAGGCTGCAGACAACTCAAAACAGCATGGAGAGGTGCATGCTTGGTGTAACCAGGAAAGATAAGAAGAAGAGGAACTCGTGGATCCGAAAAATGACAAGAGTGGAAGACATCATGATCAGAGTTAAATCCCTGAAATGGCAATGGGCTGGACATATTGCCAGATGGACAGACCATCGATGGACAGCCGAAATTTTAGATTGGATTCCAAGGGACAGGAAAAGACACAGAAGACCACATGGGAGATGGGTGGATGAAATTCGAAAGTATGCGGGAGTGACATGGAGGAGACTGGCACAAGACAGACCGTTGTGGAGGAAACTTGGGGAGACCTTCGTCCAGCAATGGATTGATAATGGTTGAAAATGATGATGATGCATAGTAAGAAAGTTAGAGGGGAGAACGTTGGGAATAACAAAAAGAGACAGTTAGAAATGTACTTATAAGAAAAAGAACAGGAATAATAGATATTATAAAAATAATAAAAGTATCAAAGCGGAGATGTGCTGGACATGGAAGACTGAAAGATGGACACGATTAATAACAGAATAGCAACCGAGAGATAGAAGGGGACGCCAGAGAACAATGGAGAGATGACCTTCAGACATTTAGAGGTGCTAAATGGTGGGCTGAGGTTATTGATCGAGGAAGTTGGAAAATACTGGAAGAGGCCTATACCCTGCAGAGGGTGCGTGCCAACAGGTTAAGAAGATGCATAGTATAAGATTTCGAAATAACATTGACTATTTCTCAGCTAGACGCTTTAGCTCTCCCTGATGTGGATCCTGATGACTGGAATTCTTATTCAGTTGTAATCAAGATTACGACTCTTAATGTGAAACTTGCTGTCAAAACTGCCTCATAATGACGCAGCTAAAATTTTGCATTATGGTAAGCTGTTCCTAACTGTTAGTGTTAAAATGTACGTCTTTCTGAATTGCAGTTTTTTTTAGTTGATCTCATATGCGCCGTACTTAAACAAACTAGCCTGTGCCTAAATCCCTTTTTACTGTGAATATCGTGTGATTATTTGGTATCTAAAAGCTCCGCAGACAGTGTTTACAGCTTGGGTATAAGGTGAACTGTCACTGGAGTATGTTCAAGTTGCGACATATTTAAACACTGAAATGGAAGCCTGCAATAAACAGGGGCGGGGGGGGGGGGGGGGGAGGCTGCCTAAGGTATCTAAACATGATAGTGTATTATGTCATGTTTAGACTCATTTCGCACATTGCCGGACTTGATTATTAGACAGTTCCAGACACATCCAAGCTTATTAATAACGTGAAGTTGATTACTGATCATCCTCGGGTGACTACGGAAATGTCTGTTTATTCCTTTGTGCTGTAAAGCGTAACAACATTGATCCACTTTTGGGAAACGAAGAAACAAGGAATTTCAGCTGACTCCAGTGATGTTTAAGCTCAGAAATAGGATTTATCCCCTGACTGATGCGGCTAATTGAGTGAACGAGGATTCCCGCGAAAATGCTTTTTGTGCCCTAGGAAAGTTTGTGAGGTTGTACCTAGTTCTAAAGTTTCTCCGAAGACCTATTGAGAATATCTTTCAAATGAAAATGTTCTGGTTTTCGAGCTGAAACTGTCTTCAGCCATTAGGATGGAATTTTTCAGTGAAGATCCGTGATGCCTGTAATAACCTCAAGAAGGCTAAAATACAATTTGAAAACTTGGAGGGTGGGAAAAAGGGGGGAGAAGCCATTATGAAATGTTTTCTTTTTATGTAACGTTAGTATATACAGGGGTTGTCCAAAATAATGGAAACACCTTTGAAACAATAGCTGTTACGCACCTAATATGGTGTAGGCATTTAAAACTGCCTGAATCCTTCTTGGAATAAACGCATACAAGTCCTGGATGGCGGTAAGAGGTATGTTATACCATTCTTCCTGCAAAAACTGCTCCAATTCCTTGAGAGATGCCGGAGGAGGATAACGGGATCGCACTCTGTTTTCCAACTCAGACCACAGGGGCTCAATGATGTTTAAGTCCGGTGATTGTGCAGGCCAGGGAAGGTGTGCGACTTCATTCTCATGTTCCTCAAACCATGACTGAACAGTTCGACTTCTGTGAATCGGGGCATTATGATCTTGAAAGGTGCAATCCCCTGACGGAAGCAAAGTCTGCGCCATTGAATGCACATGGTCGGCCAAAAGAGTGACATGGTCACCGCTAGTAACCCGTCCGTGTAAGGTACTAATAGGACCTGCTGCAAACCACGAGATCATGGCCCAAACCATTACGGAACTGCCCCCATGCTTCACTGTAAGAAGGAGACAGTCTGGGTTGTAGGCTTCTGCGGGGTTCTCCACATGTACACCCGTCCTGTGGTGGGGAATAGTGATAAACTTAATTCCTCTGAAAACAAGGCATGTTTCCATTGATCCGCAGTCCGCATTTTATGTTCCTGGCACCACTGTAGTCTCCGTTTTATATTCACCTGTGACACCAGGGGTTTTGCAATCGCAGCTCTGCCGTAAATATTGTGCTTATGCAATTCCCTTCGCACGGTATGGGTCGACACTGGGTTTTCGAGATGTGCACTAAGCCCAGCAGTCACTTTTGTCGCCGTGGTCTTCCTCCTTGCGGCCACAATCCTCTTTAATGTCTTCCTGTCTCTCGCAGTGAGTTTGGTTTTCCTTCCACAGTTGTGTCTCGCAGATGATGTTGTGCCGTGAACATTGTATGCTGTCATGACCTTCGACACGGTACCTCTCGATACCCCCAATACCTGTACCACTGTGGTTACCGACGCACCAACCAGACGGGTTCCCATAATCTGCCCTCTTTGGAACTCCGACAGGTCACTCACTCATTGTTCCTTCACCTGGAACGAAATTATGCAAACTCAGATTAACAATGCAATCACACAGACCCTTGAGACTATAAGCAAACAGTTTTTTACAAAAAGAAAATGTAGCTATTCAAAAAGCAGCACATACCAAAGTCACTGTTTTCAGCGAGGTGTTTCCATCATAGTCGACCATTACCAATCCACTGATGAATGAAGGCATCCCCAAGTTTTTTCGCCGCCCCGGTGGCGCAGTGGTCTAAGCGATGGCTTCTGATCATTCGTACGGACGGGGTCCGGGTTCGAATCCCGGTCAGGCATGGATGTTGTGTTTGTCTTACGGCACTGGCTCTCTCCCTTCCCTGGAACCAGTGACCCTAAATTAGGGACGGGCGACTGCTTTATAGCCCATTGAGTTGCTCACGGTGGTCGTTAAACCTAAAAACAAACAAACAAGTTTTTTCCACAACGGTCTGTCTTGTGCCGGTCTCCTCCATGTTACTCCCGCATATATAATGTTAGTAGCGGGAGATGTCGAAAATTACCCCGTATTAGCCACGCTTCCTCCTTTCCAGCTCACCCCACCTAAGCGGAGATTGACTTCGGAGTAGGTGGAACAACGGGAAGCGCCCGTGAGGCATGAGGGAGCAGGAAAAATAAGAAAAAAGAAAAGTCCTAAAAAGACCCATCTTGGAGGAAGCTGTGGGAATATTTTTACAAATTTTCTTTGACCCAATTAAGATACGTACGTAGATCATATTGTTATTCAGTTTCTCCCAACTACTCTGATTTCAGTACCAAGCTCTGCCTTATCCTGTTTCGAGGCGTTACAGATGCTAGACAATCTCTTTATTCTATTCCTTTTTCTTTATTTTACTGAACCTAAATCAATGTAATAGTATTTTAAATCCTCTGTACTAAGTTTAATTGTTAATCTTTATTAGAAAAACTGAAAACAAAATATGCAAAGTTAATCATTTACGATCTTCGCTACTTTAAACGTAAAAACTTCATTAGGATTTAGGGGGTGGGGGTCGCACCAGTCGCCACCGCTGGATCCACCACTGCTAGACTGTATGCCAAGGGATAGCGAAATGTTGATAAGACCACGTGAGAGATGATTGGTGAAATTCGAAACCTTTATCAGAATGACATGGAAGAGAATTGCTCAGGAAAGAGTTGTGGAAAAGAATTAGGGAAGCCTTCATCCAGCAGTGGGTTGACAATTGTTATTATTATGGACAGGAGCGTGGCTAGACTAGAAGCATCGGAGCTGAACAGGGCGCAACTTTTCACTTTGTTCTCACCCAATTCCCCTCTCCTGCAATGAAAAAAAACATTAAAACTTCAGAATTTTAAAATTGATAACTTTCACTTTTAATTTAATTGCGTTTTAAATTTAAAATAATTTAATTTCACTTACAGCCAAAGTAACCCGAGATCTTTAGGGTTTTAGGATTACTTTTGGTGTATCATTAATATTGTTTAAATGTTGATCGTTTCCCCATCTCCAGAGAGGTTTTGAGAATATGGAGATGGTCCCCAGTTCCCTGTGTGCTGCCGTGAAGAGTACTGAGCATTTCTGTAGTGAAATTAAATAAAATTAAGAGTATTAAAAAAAGACACCCTCCGCAGGGTAAGAAAACTAGCCCTGTGACATCAAATTCAAAGTACGAGACACAAAATCCCTGAGGGTCCAATTGATCTCCATATCCACCAGAGATATACAGTATTGTCAACTCTTGAATAGAACCTATGGCTAAATAATAAAAAAATATACGAAACGCATTATACACCCAACGATCCGTGGGACGAGTCCTTAAGTAAGAGGCAATTCCTTAGGCGTCCTTCGGTAGCATATAATTGCCAAATATAAATTTCCCATTAACTTTTGTCTTACGTGATAATATTCCGGACTTAGTAAAAAGGTTTAGAGATTTATTTTTTAACTTGGAGATTGTCGTAACGTTATTGGGGGGAGGGGGGCAATTACGATTGAGGGGCTTCACCCCCGAAATGTGGTCTAGCGATGCCCCCTGATTGAGAGTATCCTGTTGTATCCTTAAGTAGGTTACTGAACGGCTTACATCTGAATTGTGATCATCCAATGGGTTTCTTAATATCTGCTTTTAAAAAAAGTTATTTGCCTTACCAAAGCACAAGAATGCTGGTTCCCTTCTAAGAAGAAAGAAGCATCTGTCGTTAAAGAGCCGAAGCTCTACGAAAGCGAAGTGCCGTTACTCTGTGAATCATCCAGGAACCTGAATTTTAGTTCCTCCCCATCCTTCCTGAAGCATCAATAACTGAGTCAGGAAGTGAGACAAAGAGACCCGCAGTTCCTTAGACCGCTGTGTATCTGTCTGTAGGGAAAGGGTGTACAACCGTACGTCAGTGATCCCAAAGCAGTTAAAATTAGCAAAAAATATTTGCAGCATTTAAGTCGTCACAATATAACACATAAGAAATATTGGTTTCTAAGCCAAAAAATTTTAGTTTCTGAATGTGATAAATGTGGTGGTGTCTTTGACCGATTAAAAAGAATTCATATTAAAAAATGCTATTTATTTGAAAATATTAAGTTTACACAAATTTAACCGCCTTCGTAAAAACTGATTTTTACTGATAGACTAGCAACGAGGAATGGCTTCGACCATTCGTCCGAGATGGGTCTGGGTAAGAATCCAGATCACATGCAAAGGATTTTTAAAAGGAAGTGTCTGACCCCAGGTCTTAAACAACATTAAGAAATAGGAAGCTAGGAGATTTGGGCTAGAGTGCCCGATAGGAAAGTGACACGGAAGCGAGATAGAAAGGGGGAGGAAGACTCCCTTATTTATAACCGGGGAGCCAGTACCTGGGGGCGACGGCTTAACGTGCCTATCCGACGCACGGCGGATGTTTAGTGGATCGAGTGTTCGACCCTGAGATTCCTCCGTGGCAGTCATAGATGTCGACCACTAGGCCGGGTTCGAATGCAGGTGAGGTATGGCTGTTATATTTGCCTTACTACCTTTCCTGGAACCAGTGGCCCTAAATTAGAAAGATTACAGGTTTATGTAGAGAATTTTAGGGAGGGGAGTGTCTGACTTGCAGGTCTTAAACAACCCTTAGGAGTAGGAAGCTAGGAGATTTGGGCTAGAGTGTCCGGTTAGGAAAGCCACACGGAAGCGAGGTAGGAAGGGGGAAGAAAACGCCCTTTTTTTATAATCGGGGAGCCAGTACCTGGGGTTCGACGGCTTAATGTTCCCCGTTTGACGCACGGCGGATATTTAGTGGCTCGAGCGTTCGTACCTGCCTGCGGTCGATCCTGAGACTTTTCGATGGCAGTCACGAACGGTTAAACACTAGTTCAGACCCTAAATTAGGGATAAGAGACTGCTTATAGCCCGTTGAGTTGCTCATGGTGATCGTTAAACTCCCCAAATAAAACAAAAAACAATAAAACCGAAAAATCAACTTTTAAAGAGATACACGAATGCTTTCCTAATTTCAGACAAATGCACGATCTCTTCACCTGCCCACTGAGTAATAGTTACGCACACCATGCTATGCAAAATAACTCTTGTGTGGTGAAATAAATTATCAATTATTTATTTATTGAAATAACGGCTGATTGCAAAACATGTGCTGAGTGATACTGAGCCATACGAAATCTACACAATATTCAGATTTATTTCTTGTCTCAAGAATATGGAAACTTAAACACCTTAAATCAATTTTCTTATATTCCATTTAAAATTGGGAGAAATTAGCAAAGCTGCTATATGAAAAAATGTTCACCTAGATTTTCACGCCACAGTACGAGGGAAATTCTGAGTGAAAATTAAGGTTTGAGCTTTCCATGTGTTACAGTTTAATAAACATTTTATGTCGCACTTCTGTGGATCAAATAAGTTATGTAAAGTTCAAAATGCATTTCATTTAGTGAAGTTATTTAAAACGTTACGTGTGAGTGTTATATTAACCAAAGATGAGGATGAAACCAGAAGTGTAAGGACGCCATTTTGGTCCTGTTTGACGTTGGACTACGTCTAACTTTGCGGATAGTATGAGGCGACTTACGGCCGACCGCCTGTGACAAAAATAGGTCCCGATTGAAATCCTTATAGCGTTAAAAATACGTGCCGCACACTAATCGTGTCAGCAGATTCGTAAACAGCATGGAGTCCAATTTGCGTACTGCGCAATACATCGTGCGCGCGACGCTCCCCTCGCTCGCTGTGCGCGGGAGAGATGATGCAATATTTCTGGGTATGCTGCCGCGTTTAACTCAGTCTATCTCGCCAACCGTGAGCCCAACACGACTGTGCGTGGTATTGTTTTAAAGCTCTCGACGAGATCTATTCAAATATGCGAAGAACACTTCGCAGTGGTTTGAACTGAACATTTAAGAAATTGTTTTCTTGTCAATCGGTGAACACTTCTGACATTGTCGTGGTTTATCTGGAGATCCGTGAGTACAAAATGACTGTCGTTTTAAAGCCCTCGACGAGATCTATTCAAATATATAAAGAACATATTGCAGTGGTTTAAACTAAAATTTTTAAAAATTGTTTTCATGTGAACGGGTTAACATTTCTGAATATGGCGCGGAATTCGCAGAATGAACGCCAGCAAAAGTGGAGAAAATCAAAACGAGAGACAAGAGCAAGTGGTGAGAAATGTAAGAATCCCAAGATGACAGAGCACCACGTTGGGTAATTCGTGTATCGATCTCATTTGTGTTCGCAATGTATCCAGCATTATTTGTAAAAATTATGTAAGCTACTTTTCATATCATACACCTGTGTTGGCTATAACAAATTAAACGCTTTGAAACCACACTAGACTAGCTCATTTCAACTCTGATCTGCAAGTCGTAGTCTTACGTTGCAAACTGACGGCTCAACAAGAACTGAGCCCACCTGCATTCTTTTTTGTAGCAGGCACGCGTTTTAGCCCTATACAACATAATTTTTTTTTAAAAACAAAGAATGAAACAAAAATTAAGCTGTTAGTGGAATTAACGTCCCGAGTTTGTTTGAAGGTAGGCTCTAAATCCCTTCCTATTTGGCAGTCCCCAAATAGCGAAAACTTGTTCCGTGGATGCCAAAATGTGTAAATCCGGAAGTCTGATTTCGACTGATCACTACACTTTCTTATACTGTAAATATAAGAAAGGAAAGAGGCGGAATGGAGGTATTTAAGACGCAAAGGCACCGGGCGTTCCTGTACTTTTTCAATTAGCACTCCAGCTAATTGAAAAAGTACAGGAACGCGGTGTACCTAATAATAAACTGACCGCTCAGCAATGTCGACTGAAGAGATTATTATTATTTTTTTTTTCTATTTTTTTTTTTTTTTTTTTTTTTTTGCCGTAGATGATGAAATGTCCGTCCTGACGCGCTTCAGAATAAGTTTCACTTTTTTCCAGCCGGGTACACGCAAAGCCCATTTAAGAGGATGGCGGTGGGGGGGGGGGCAGCATTTTCAATGGGCCTCAGAATTATGCAGGATGCTTGAATAATTGACAGAGGTCTGCAGTTTTTTTTTTTTTTAGATAGCACAACAAAATCTATAAAAAACTGCTTTGTGAAAATAATTTCCTATTTCTTTCCACTTTTTTAAGAGTCCGTTCGCGTAAAATATAGTCACCCGTAGATCTTTCGAAAACATTACAGGTTTTTTTTTTTTTTTGCACACCTATAATTGGGGTAAATTTTCATACTTTAAGAATTCGTTTGAGTCATATTTGGTTCATATTATTTTATAATTTCAACAAGCTGGACCCATCTGAACTGGTATCCATTTTTTAACAATTTATTTTTTTCATTTTCTTGCTACCACTGATTCGTCCGTGAATCATGGGATACACACTTCAATACTGCATGGATATTTTTATAGTTTGCTTAGCATATTTTCAGAATGTTTTCTCCTTGGTATTTTTATTCCATCCACCCAAAGTGAAATGCTAGTTGTGCCACTATTACTGGTGCAACAAAATAACTGTAAAGGCCCCCTATCTCCTTAATAAATGTGCTGCTCTGGGCACACAGATGCGGGTTCCCCCCCCCCACCCCCCGAAACTCTCGAACGGTCAAGGGCTTAAAGAGATAGGCATTGACGTTCTTTCCTCGATTAGGATTTGCAATTTCTCTAGTCGAATGGTGTTCGTGAGATTGCTAAATGATGAAGCCCAGTCAGTTCATACGGACAAAATAATAATAATAATAATAAATAAATAAACCTGCCTTGAAACATGGTCGCCTTACTTCTTTGTCTTTCCTTTCAGATTACTCTTGTTACAACTGATGGGTTTCTCCGTACTCCAATAACCATCTCTACATCGCATCTTTTGAAAGTTGGTAACGTTAGCATGAATAAGGCACTGAATTTCATTTCGAAGTTTGCGACCGGTGGCAGCTAATATTTTATTTAATGAAAGTTATAAAAATAAAAGGCAGTTCATGTTTGTTTTGGTATTTCTTCACATTTATTTTAATCATTTTCAGTAGGTTTAATATATTAGGTCACAACTTGACACATGCAAATCATCCATCAAGTATGATAAAGTTCATTTTCCGCGTTTCGTTCTTCTAGCGACTATGGCGAAACAACCAACGACTTCAGAGAGCGGACAATTTTAGGGCGGGGGGAGAGGGGTAGACGGCTAAATTTGCGGATAAATGTTTCTTGGAGTGTGTTAACGTGCGCCGTCAGCCGATAGAAGAAACGCTCGATACAGTTGCGGTTCATTCGCACGATGAATTACACGATATCCAAACACGTGATTTTTCAAACTTCCGTTAAACGGACCTCCGACTTTTCTGATCCTAAACAGCTGATGTCATTTCAAGGTGTTTAAACCAAAAGTTTAGACTGCATTCCTAAAGAATAGCAGTGGTTATTGCGATGGGTAAATGGGGGAGGGAACGCAGCGAGACTGTGTGGGGAATCGAACTTGTTTTAAAAAGAACGTGTTCGGTAGCTGTTTTTCTGAATGGAAAGGTGAGGGGAACGATCTCCGTGGAGTAGGAAGATCCGCTGTACGGTCGCTGGCGACGGTATTCCACGGCAAGGCGCCGGGCGGGTTGTGGTCGGCCCTGGTGCCGCTGAGGCGGAAACACATCTCGCGATACTTTCGGCAGAGGCCTGATTTACAAAAACGTCGCCCTGCTAATGTTCCATGCGGCCTAGAAGGGCGTTTGCTAGCTGCCACAATAAATAATTTCCAGCTTTAACAGAGAACCGTAGTTTTCTGCGGAAAAGAAATTCCTTCCGCCGGGACCACAACACAAGAGTTGTCATGTAGGAGGGGAAAAAATGAGTTTGCCTAATAGTTAACAAACTGAGATATTGAAATAGTGCGTTTTCGGACCAAAATGACTTCCCTTACGTGGAAGCTGTCTGCGTCACTAATTGTCTGGAACTTATGGATCTGGCTTCAGTCTCAAAGTGCAAAATTGTTTCAAAGAACCACAGCGGCAGAATACCAGCAAAATTGCGAATTACAGTTATTTGCAAGTTATCTACGGACGTAAGAAATGGATGGCCATAATTTACTAAAGGTAAGGCGAAGGTTGAAAAAAATTATTGTTGCTTTACGACACCAGAAAAAAGAAAGTGGAAAATGCAGGCCGTTTTTGCTATTCTAAATTCGATCGTAACTGAACACCCAACTTCTTTAAAAACAAGCGAGTCTGACGACATAACGTTACCGAATGCGATCTTGATTAAGTTACGTAGCATCGTGTGTTAATGATGGGGTCACTACAAGCTGTGAAAGCCTGCGTGCGAAAGTTAGAACTACTGTAATTATTTCGTATTTAAATTATGGTGTATAAACTAGTCTATAATTTGATATACTCGGCTTAAATTTTAATAAAAGCGGAAGAACTAATTTTTTATTTTTTTAAAAAAGCTCCAGTTTCCGGAAAATGCTCACTATACTAAAATTTTGAGTTTTAGAATACGGGAATAAAATTTTAGGTACCGAATACAAGCACACGAATCCTGAGGACTTGCTTTGCAGGAATGCGTACTGAGATTTCAGTCTATCAATTTCATTATTTTTAAGACAAACTTCGCACAAATTTTTGAAATTTATAAAACACAAACTCAGGAAATAAAATTGTAAAGAAACATCAGGGTGGTTTCTTTAATATGTATTTAATCTTATTCAAAAAAATACTGCGTATCGTGACATCAAATACAGTGACGTCATGGCTTATTTAAAGATGGAAAAACGAATGACTTCGATAAAGTTGCTTGACTTTGAAGTAAGAAGCAAAATGTTTATCAGTCTAAAAGCCTTGTTTTCCGAGTGAACGGTTCGAGTTTCGTCGAAAAAGAAAACGACACGCCACACCTTGCGTCATTCTCCCCTCCACACAATTTCTGCCGTAGTCACGTGATTCAAACGATGTCCCCACTTTGTTTCCACACTTAGGTCATGCATTGCGTTTGCATTAGATCGGAGGAGGGGAAAGGGGTGTTCAGATGTTTCAACAAATACGTCGAGAGTGCAAATCATAGAATGGGTAGGGATTGCAATTCCGGATCGCAGGGTGAACATCCGGATTTCGAATGGGATATTCGGCTGATTTATTTTCTTTTACTACTACTTTCTCCACTTATTCCTCTCTCATCCGTACAATATATTCCGGTTAATTGGGACACATCGGGGCTTAGAAACACTTTGGCCGAATTAAGCAGCTGCCCCAGTTATGCGAAACTTTATCCCAATGAACTAATTTGGGATGTTAAAGAATTGTCCCAAATAAACGGCCTCCCCGATTAACCGAAGGGCCAATTAACCGGAACCTTCTGTATTTCATTTGTTCAGCCCCTCCCCCTCTCACACACACACACTCCCCTTCTTCCCTCCTTTGTTTTATGCAAAAGATTTCCTTGTTTCCACATTGGTGCAGTGTATGTATTCAATCTCATTGACTTTCAGCATTCGCAACATGAACATAATTTTTCCAAGGAGTCGCTGTGTGTGTGTGTGTCTGTGCGCGAGCGCTCAAGCATTTTTCTTCACCCACACACATCCAAAGGGGCTCTCACCACTATCCTCAACGTAGCATAGTGTCCGGTCGAGGCTTACAGAAATACAGTGAAACCTCCATGTACGAATATCTCCGAGCAACTGCAAATTCTGATTGGTACAGAAGAGCTGTCATAGGATTAACATTAAAGACAACCTCCCAACAGTGAAACCTGTTAACAGCAGCCAACAGACACCGCAGTCAATCCTTTAAGATCCAGATCTAATGGACACCTTGTCTTTTAGGATTTTACTGAGTTCTTTCGTTACTTCGGAGAGAGGGATAATACAGGGACAAATAATATGATTGCTAAAGGAAGTGTGTCTCGGGAAGGATGGATGGGATTACGGCACGTACAATTTTGTGCTAAAAGGAAAAAAAAAGGAGTTAAAATTTAGTCTTACGTGCTGCGAGTTGTGTATGTTTCAGTCGCAAGCTGGGAAGGGGGTAGGGTTGCAGGTGCGTGAAATATTTCCCGGAGGCAGAGGCGGATTGGGTCGACGAAACCAGACCGGGAATTTTTGTTTTGTGACCCATTACAGAAACATACGTACCCACGGGAGAACACCTCATAAATTCCCTCTTGAAAAGAAATTCCGTTAACATCTGGATGAAAGAGAACTGTTGAGATATAAGACTAATTCAGTTGTGAACAAATTTTAGCATGAAAGAATTTTAAAAATCCACTCGTGGTTGAATGTAGCGTATCAAGCCATGCTCAAACCGGTCTGTTGTGTCAGATAGTTATATATTTGGTCTCTGATCGTCTACTGCGCAACTGTATTCGTACCACCGCCTTGAATATATTCCTTTAAGTGTATCCATTATTTCGACTCGCAAACTACCATTTGATATACGAACCAGTACCGGTAAGTCGCTGTTTCTTTTAAGATAAATGTGGGGCGGACACGAATTTCGGAATATTGAATCGCTTTGTGCTCTATCGGTCTGTTAGTGGATAAGGACCTGCGGGGATGATGGACCATCAAAATTGGTACCAGTGCTGTCTTCAAAATTACAAAAGGACTGCAGGGTCTACCAATGACCCTTTGGCGACTTCTCATAGCCCATTGAGTTTCTCGTGGTGATCATTAAACCACCAAAGAAAAACAAACAACAAAAAAGAAACTGCCAATCAACCTTTTTCCCCATAGTTTTATAACAACATGCAGGGAAGAAATTTTTTTTTTACTGATTTTACTTAGTTGTTAAAAATGATACCTAGGTCCAATGAGGGTTAAGAGAGTGTTGCAACAGGAGTTCATGCTGAAGGCCATCAAGTATAAAATCCTTGTGAAGACCGAAAAATCCAAGCAAAATGTCAGAATGGAGCTAAAAATTCCACTGTGGTCAAAGTCTTAAATATCATTTAGTAACGCACAGGGAGTTTTACAAAATACAGTAATCAGGGCTTGAAAAATATATGATAAGTTAAATGCCAAGCTGGGCATGTGCAAAAATTACCTACCCAGGTGGTAAAAGCTGGATGATTATATTTTAAGACAATAAATCAAGTTTAAGAATATGTTTTTTTTTTACATGTTTTCCATTTCTGCATTGAAAATAATCCACGAGCCAGTTTTGGAATTGTCTATACTCAAAATTTTCAATGCCCGGAAGCGTGTATCTTGAGTTTTAAGATGACGATGCTGAAATTGGTATGAAATGGTATGATGATGAAATTGGTATTCAAGATATTTAGAGATTCTACCTTCTGCCATGTTCCTTTCGTTGAAGTTTTTGCCCTTTGGCACTAAACACCGGAGACTAGTACAATCGGATGTATAGGTAAAAATATCCCCGGAGAAAATACCCCTGAAAACTGAAAAGCGGAAAAAATGCCCCGAAAAAAATACCCCGAGAACAAACGGTTCACTGTAAACTGCCACACAGGAACACTGATGTGTGGCAGTGTTCCGGTGTGGCAATTTACCGGCAACCCTGCCACCCATCTTTCAGCAACTTGGCCACAAAAGTTCAGGGGGGGGGCTATAAAGTTGCCGTTTCTGGACCTGTATTGAGAACTGAAAGGAGAACTGAATTGGGAAACTCCAAACGAATAACGCGAAAACGTTCCATGTAACCCAAGCGAGAATTGTACTTTAATTTGAAGAAATAAATTGCCTAGGATCCGAGATACACTTGGTTGGAGAGGGGGGGGTCTATACCCTGAACTTCCGTAATATTGTATTCTGGGCCGCTGGAGTCTGCCAGTGTATCCAGTGTATCCAGGAAGTTCCCCTTGAAGTGTCCATGAGCTGGGGGGGCTTTCCCCCAAAATGTTAAAATGGACGTAGAGCTGTAAACATTAGTGCCATGCTTTATATAATGATTCTGTACACGACCACGGATTTTCAGGAGGGAGGGGTACCCCCTCCCCCTAGTTTCTAAGACCTATTCAGGGGTAACACCTAGGATACACTGACCTACTCGAGAGGTCCAGAATATAAAATTACGGAATTTGGGTGTAAAGCCCTGCAAACCAAGCACCTCTTATCCCTTTCACAAGCTTCACAAAATTTCTGGGGGAGGGGGGAAGGGCATACATAGTTTGCCATTAAACACAACGTGAAGCATAGAAATTGCGAGCAAATCCTTTACCTTAACACTTTTCTGCGCTCTTAGAAACTTGGTAGAGGGTGAATTCACCCCACTCTCCTGAAAATTCGTGATCGTGTACAGAATCATTATGTAAAGCATGGTTCTAATGTTTACAGCTCTACGTCCATTTTAACATTTTGGGGGAATCTCCCCCCCCCCGGCTCGCGGGCGCTTCAAGGGGAACAGCCTGGATACACCGACAGACTCCAGCGGTCCAGAAGCTAATATTACGGAAGTTGGGGTCGAGCCCCCTCCCCCAAGTGTACCTCGGATCCTCGGCAATTTATTTCTTCAAATTAAAGTACAATTCTCGCTTGGCTTACATGGAACGTTTTCGCGAAAATCGTTTGGAGTTCCCAATTCAGTTCTCAATATAGGCCCAGAAACGGCAATCTTTATAGCTCTTCTCCCCCCCCCCTGAACTTTTGTGGCCAAGTTGCTGATAGATGTGTGGCAGGGTTGCCGGTAAATTGCCACACCGGAACACTGCCACACAGGAACACACATCAGTGTTCCTGTGTGGCAGTTTACAGTGAACCGTTTGTTCTGGGGGTATTTCTTCCGGGGTCATATTTTCAGTTTTCAGGGGTATTTTCTCCGGGGGTATTTTACAGTACAATCAGAGGTATGCCTCTCGTTGCTAACTATAAACAACATTTGGAGCAAAACTACTTATGGTTCCAATCCAATTTCTGGACCTAGAGCATAATACAATTACAGAAGTGATATTTCTTAAGGGGTCTTTGGTTTGGTTCATTGGTGAAAACCTCGTGTACACGTATGGATGTAGGTAAAAATACCCCTGAAAACTGAAAAGCGGAAAAAAATTCCCCCGGAAGAAATACCCCCAGAACAAACGGTTAACTGTAAACTGCCACTCAGGAACACTGATGTGTGGCAAATTACCGGCAACCCTGCCACACATCTTTCAGCAACTTGGCCAGAAAAGGGGAGGGGGAGTTATAAACATTGTCGTTTCTGGGCCTATATTGAGAACTGAATTGGGAACTCCAAACGAATTTCTAGAAAACGTTCCATGTAAGCCAAGCGAGAATTGTACTTTAATTTGAAGAAATAAATTGCCGAGGATCCGAGGTACTTTTGGTTGGGGGAAGGGGCTCAACCCCCAACTTCCGTAATATTAGATTCTGAGCCGCTGGAGTCTGTCAGTGTATCCAGGAAGTTCGCCTTGAAGTGTACGCCAGGTCCATGATCTTGGGAAGGGGGGTCCCCCAAAATGTTAAAATGGATGTAGAGATGTAAACATTAGTACCATGCATTATATAATGATTCGGTACACGACCACGAATTTTCAGGAGGGTTGGGTACCCCCCCCGTTTCTAAGAGCTATTCAGGGGTAACATCGAGGATACACTGACCGACTCTAGAGGTCCAGAATATAAAATTCCGGAGTTGGGGGGTAGAGCCCTCCAAACCAAGCACCTCTTATCCCTTTCACAGGCCTCACCAAATTTCTGGGGGAGGGGGAAGGGCATACATAACTTAGCATTAAACACAAAATGAAGCATAGAAATTGCGAGCAAATCCCTTACCATGAACACTTGTCTGCGCTCTTAGAAACTTTGGGGAGGGTGAATTCACCCCATCCTCCTGAAAATTCGTGGTCGTGTACAGAATAATTATGCAAAGCATGGTTCTAATGTTTACAGCTCTACGTCCATATTAACATTTTGCCCCCCTCCCCCCAGCTCGCGGACGCTTCAAGGGGAACAGCCTGAATACACTGACGGACTCCAGCGGCTCAGGATCTAATATTACGGAAGTTGGGGGTTGAGTCCATCCCCCCAACAACCCAACCAAAAGTATCTCGGATCCTCGGCAATTTATTTCTTCAAATTAAAGTGCAATTCTCACTTGGCTTACATGGAACGTTTTCTCGAAATGCGTTTGGAGTTACCAATTCAGTTATCAATATAGGCCTAAAAACGGCAATCTTTATAGCCCCCCCCCCCCCCCACACACACACACGCTTGAACTTTTGTTGCCAAGTTGCTGAAAGATGTGTGGCAGGGTTGCCGGTAAATTGCCACACCGGAACACTGCCCCACACCAGTGTTCCTGTGTGGCAGTTTACAGTGAACCGTTTGTTCTGGGGGTATTTTTTCCGGGGGCATTTTTTCCGCGTTTCAGTTTTCAGGAGTATTTTCTGCGGGGGTATTTTTATAGTTTACCATATGCTCCAGCTTCGTCTGTCCATCGGTCTTACGCGTCATACCTTACGTAAAAATCCTTCGATTGCGACAAAACTTTATCATGTTTCGGAGGTATACTGAACCAGTTTTGTTGAATAACATCGAAATGGGGTCAAAGGTTCAGGACACAGAAGCGAGATTTATTCCACAGCCATTATCCTCATAACTTGAGTAATTATTCCTGGTATGTTGGAAAGCGTATCATAATCAATGCATTGCATGATTTTACTAACTTGTGTAGTAGAAAATTCTATTCCAAACTTTATTTTAAAATTTAGTTGGTCGGACCGGGCAAATAGATTTATTATTTATCTGTCCAGGCCAATAATTTACATACCAGGGCATGGTGGCCCAGCTGGAACGCGGATTCTGATTTGAAAACGGCGAAAGTGAAGCAAAAGGCGCTGGTAACTGTGAAACGTCGCTTTCAGTGAAGTGATACGAAAGTTGGCTCTATGTTACGAAGGCGGTTTCATTGTCATTATTTCTCCTTCTTGACCACACAAGGTTGCAGGTTTTCCTGGAAGAAGTCGCACCTCTTCGGTGATTTACGATGGGAAAAAAAGTGGGAGGGATGAGCGGAGGGAGACAGGGAGGGAGGAATACGTTACTACAGTGGCATAAATGCAATGCATGGCGTGTCACTTGACTCCCATCTGGTGGGTCAAACGGCAGTTAAACATTTATGCGGGTCACTTTCCGGGGAGCAACTTCCGATTGCAACGCGGTGTGTGGTGTCGTTACTTCACATTTCGAGAAACAACCACAAAGTTGATGCTTGCGTATCTTTTTAAAACACGCTTGAGATGATTTGCGAGAAGTGAGGCCCACGTCACACGAGTTTGAAATCAGAACTTCGCAATTTCTCCAAGGTTGATTTCACTCAACAACCAAAATCTTTTAAATATGGGGGGGGGGGTAATATCACTTTTGAAATATGCAAAGCTGCTGCTAAGTATGAACTATGGCTACTGCAATTTTGAAAAAAAGTTTATAAATTTTAAAAAGTGCAGATGCTGTCCATGTTGCCTAAATCAATACAAAATTAAAGACTGATTGACGTTTATTCAGGAATTTCAGAGGGTTGAGGGGGGGGGCGCTAAAAAGTTTGGGACTTGAAAAAATTTGGTGGAGTAAAGTAAAAAAATTTTTTATAGCGCTTTGAACCTGGGATTAAAAATGGAGAAAACTTCGACAATGAATATTTTGTAATTAAGGATGATGAAACCCACTAATCTTTTTTCCAAAACTATACACACGGTACTTTTTCTGCTCTTTATTTCTCATATCTAGCTTTCCTAAACAAGGCAAAAGCAATTAAGTTTTAACATGGGCTGCTGAAACAGCATATATTGATATTTTCATAAATCCTGTGCAAGCTGAAATGATTCCAAAAGTGCATCTGCAAAATATGTTGCAAATTAAAATGAAGAGATGTATATACGTTTAATGCTTGCAATGACTGACTTTTAAATACATGCTTTTAAGCAAGAACTAAAAAAAAAAAAAGAAAGACTGACATACATAGTCTTCAAAATTATAGAAAAAAATATGTTGCATTAGTAAAAGATACTTCAACGTAAAGCTGACTAATCCATTTAAATGTTAACTACTATTAACAACTGTGCTTATGATAATAAAATAGAGTAATACTTAAAAAATAATGATATCTACACACTTTTAAATGACGGGGTGTTGAGATCTTTATGGGAAGGAGGTATAAAAATCCATGAAAAATGATTTTCGAACCATCTTTGCAATTAATTTGCATCCAGGTAAACTATATATATATATATGTTCACATGGTTTATATGTTCTATATAAACCATGTGTTATTTTGATCTTACATACCCATTGAGATCCCTAGGAAAAGTTTCTTCTGCTGCAAAGAAAACTGCTACACGGCGGAAAACTTCCACACCAGTAAACCCCTATAAATGGGTATGTACACAGATTGCGTTTCGTTCGAAGATTTTGCCAAAGTGTGGAAGTTTTCCTAGTAGAACAAAACGAAATGTACGAGTTTTCCTAGGGATATTAAATGAGTACGTAAGATCACAATGGCACAAAGTTTATGTAGAAACTTTCAGATTCACTAAATCTTGAGATATTATTTTGATATTTGGCATGCGATAAAAGCTAATCAAAAGACTCGCCGGATCATTTCTCAGTTGTTTACAAGGCACCTGGACCGCCGGCCTTTTTACACAATCTTAAGTTAAAAACCTTGCCTCATTATGATCTTACATACGCATTTATATCACTAGGAAAACTCCCACACTTTGACATGATCTCCGAACAAAACGCAATTTGTATACATCCCCATACAGTTTGAGAAGGTGTAGGAGTTTGGATCCAGGAAAACTCGTACACCGGAAAGCTAGTGCACCTTCTCAAGTAAGGGGATGTACACAAATTGCGTTTCGTTCCGAGATCTTGTCAAAGTGTACGAGTTTTCCTAGCTGAACAAAACGGAATGTACCAGTTTTCCTAGGGATCAAAATGGCACAAGGTTTATGTAGAACCTTACTGACATCTTAAATCTTGAGTTATGATTTTAATATCTCCCATGTGATAGCAAGCAATAAAGGCTCAATTAACAGGGGCTCAACAAAGCGATCTTCAGGTGCTGATCTTTTTAGAAGATTTTAAATTACAACCTTGATATTCCGTATTTATAAACATTTTATAAAACCTAATGAAAGGCACTCAACGGATTATTCCTCACCTGTTCACAAGCCACCTAGGCCGCGGACCTTTTTAGAGGATTGGAAGTTACAACCTAGGTATTTCGTATTTGTAAACATTTTATTGAACCTATTGAAAGGCACTCAACGGATTATTTCTCACCTATTTACAAGCCACCTAGGCCGCGGACCTTTTTAGAGGATTTGAAGTTACAACCTAGATATTTCGTATTTGTAAATTAAACAATATCAAACGGTATTGATTTGGACATGTCTGAATTAGTATGAATTCCACAAGAACCGTAGCTCTTTTATTATGCATAAAACAATACGTTTAAAAAATATCTCATTCTTTCTTCCTCTTCCCTTTTATTTTCTTTCTTTAGTGAAAGAATGATTTTATTGTACCTTAATGAAAAAGAAACAGTTCCGACCCTTCTTACGAAACCCCAATATAAATTTTAGGATTTTTTTTTTTTTTTTTTTTTTCTGGCAAGTTTGGCATTTTGTGAGAGACGTTTCAGATTTGGTTGCCGGAAAACCGCCACACAGGAAAACTTCCAAAAGGCCCACGGCCTCTAAAGAGCAGAGGAATAATCCGTTGAATGCATTTTATTAGGTTTTACAAAACGTGTACACATACGAATTATTTAGGTTGTAACTCAATCTTCTAAAAAGGCCCGCGGCCTAGGTGGCTTGTAAATAGGTGAGAATTAATCCGTTAAACGCTTTTTATTAGGTTATATAAAACGTTTATAAATGCGGAATATCAAGATTGTAACTAAAAGTCTTCTAAAAAGGCTTGCGGCCTAGGTGACTTGTAAAAATAGGTGAGAAATAATCTGTTGAGTGCCTTTTCTTAAGTTTTATAAAATGTTTAGAAATACGGAATATCAAGGTTGTGATTTAAAATCTTCTAAAAAGATCAAAACCTGAAGATCGATTCGTTGAGCCTGTGTTAATTAGCTTTTATTGCTTATCACATGGGAAATATTAAAATCATAACTCAAGATTTAAGGAGTCAGAAATGTTCTATATAAACCATGTGTTATTTTGATCTTACATACCCATTGAGTTCCCTAGGAAAACTGGTGCATTTTGCTTTGTTCAGCTAGGGAAACTGGTACACTTTGACAAGATCTCGGAACGAAACTCAATTTGTGAACATCCCCTTACTTGAGAAGGTGTAAGAGTTTTCCGCCAGCCTAGGAGTTTACCGGTGTGGGAATTTACCACCACCCGATTAATTTTAGGAAGTAGATTGTAGTCCATACACAAAGATTTCGATACTACATTCGTGAATAATATTTAGGGTGCTGATAATTAACGAATTCCTTTGTTGTTTTTTCTTTTTTTTTTTTTTTTTATTGAAAAATAGTTTCCCCTCGGTGTAGATCATCTAAAGGTTATATGTTTAAAAAGAAACTTAGTCTGGCAAAAAAAAAAGTGTTTTTAACTGAAAAGTGTTACTTGATTTGATAAGAGGTTAGAAGGGGGGGGGGGGTAATAGAGAAGTGAATTTCTTGTACTGTCGTGCAGGACTATATGCCGAGACAAATGTGGATAGTTCTGTACAGTACTGGAAGGGGGAGAGAACACAATGGAAGCACTTGTGAAGAGGCTGCATCGCTCTGCCAAGGTATTGCAGAGAACAGGTGAACGTATAATTATTGATCTAACGAAGTTTGTGTTTTTCACAGCGTCAAGGAGTTTCTTCTGGGATTTCATAACACATTTTCAGAACTTGAGTTTTATTTAAAGCACTAACGCGGTTCCGAAGAAAACTGTCTAAATCAAAATTGAAGTCCTTTCTCGGAGGGTTTGACGACCCTATTGAGCAACCGTAAGGGCTATAAGCAGTAGCCCGTCCCTAATTTAGGGCCACTATGTCCATGGAAGGGACAGACTAGCGGCATCATACGAGCGCACCGCTCATGTCTCATCCGGGACTTGAGCCCTGGTCTATCTCATACGACTGATCCGAATTCCGCGCCTCTGACACCGCTGATGGCTTTCAGTAATGGGTTTCCTGTGTCGCACGCTGAAAAAGAATGAACTAGTATAAGGTGACTATGCAGGCCAGATGTCAATCTGGTGTGAATAGCTAAAATTGTGCACCCTCAAAACACCCTTTCGTCACAAAACATAGCACAGGTTCTTTTAGTGACACAAGCAGTCCAAAATTTTGTCTGCGGTAGTGGCGTGTAATTTTATATTCATTTTGAATCGCACAATTTGACTTCTTTGTCTGGGGTTTGGAGTTTGAACTAACGCATGATATTTACCGTTTCAAATTCAATATTTGTAATTAGTTAACTTAACATTTATTAAGCTCGCGATAAGTTTCTTTCCGAGATAAGTAAAGTTATGATACGCAGACAGAACATTTTTGTCTCATCTGCAATTCCACTTTTCAATGACGGAAAACAAATTGGATGGTGAAATTAGTGGGCGAGTGAATTCTTCATTGAAAGTCATAGCTGCCTTAGTAGGTTTTCACAGGAATGATGGGTTCTCAAGAGAGTCCCGCATGGTTGTGAACGAAAGTTAGGGCGAAGTAAACTTCTCCATCATTTTAATGCCAGGGGCAGGATTCGAACCTGCTACTGTCGGCTCAGAGAGTAGCATGCCAGGGGCAGGATTCGAACCTGCTACTGTCTGCTACTGTCGGCTCAGAGAGTAGCAGGTTCGAATTTGTCCACTAAACAACACTGGCGAGTGCTCTCACTGCTGTCCGCCTTTATCTCATGTGCTCACTGCTATCTCCCTTTATCTCAGCGACTTACTCCGGTGTGAGGGAACTCGGAATCGATGCCCGGCGTGTACAAACCTGAGTTTTCACATTGGCGCCCGAACTTCCAGGATGACCCGGCTGTTAAGTTTCTCGCAATGATGATGTGATGTTCTTTCCACACGGCGAGACAGGAAAAATGAGAATTCCTTCTTCAGTGCTTCGAAAAAATAAATCGGTGTCATGTTACGTTCCACACACCAAATTATCTGGGATTTCTCAAATGCACGTTCTCCGTGGGATGACTGCCAACAGCAACACATGGTCTCGGCAGACTCGTGGGCCATGCCCCCAGCCCTCTTTCGGGGGGGGGGGGGTTTGACGTGCATGTGCCGCAGGACGCACATGAGGTAAAGGCAGATAGCAGTGAGAGCCCATGTCCGCGTAGCTCAGTTGGGAGAGCGACTTACTCCGGAGTGAGGGGGACCCGGATTAGATGCCCGGCGTGGACAAACCTGTTTTTACACAAAGTGTAATTGTTCCTTCTCAGATGTATGGCAGTGAAACGTGGGTACTACAGAAGGAACATAGGAGTCGTTTGTGTGCTGGAGAAATGAGTTACTTACGGGGGGGGGGGCAAGACACATTCTGATTGTGTAAGGAATGAAGATGTATTGCAGTTGTGTAATGTAAAGCAAAATGTTGTTAGCAGGGTGGAGCCTAATATTCTTAGGTGGTATGGCTTTGTTGAAAGAATAAGTGATGAGATGCTTACAAAATTTTTTTTTTAGCCGAAGTGGCAGGAAAGAAAGGCGGAGGAACGTTAAGGAAGTCATGGGAGGATCAGATTCAGAAGCGTCTGCATGAGGAAAAGAGTTTGAGTATGAAGTATAGAAGGTCTTGTGTACGTCAAGATCGCTGTAAATGGAGAAGTTTGATACGGCAACAGTAAGTAAGTAATCAGTTAACAATTATCTGGTAGTATGTTTTTTTCTTTGTGGACCTCACCTCTGAATACCAGAGAACAGCTTAGTGATATGTATGTATGCAATTTGATTTTTAAAAGAATGCGTTTGAAATTTAAAGTCTTACCTGGTCGAAATCACCACAATTGCAGACTATGCCAAAGGAGGTAATTTCCTCCATTGCGTTTTACCTACAGGACATGCTCTTTGGATTTAAAATTCTTAAATTTCCAAATAATTTCTTGTTTTGGAGTTTAATGACCACCATGACCAAAATTCCAAGGAGGTTCCTGTCTTTAATTTAAGGACAGGCAACTGATTTCAGTGAAGAGACGCCAATGCCTCATGTGGTACACTGACCTGTTCCAATGGAGGCCGCCGCCTCAGGAAATTTTACCTCAGGAAATTTTACCTCAGGAGTGGCAAATTTTCAAATTTGCTGGCATTTGTATGGCAATGAAAAGCTCAGGATCAGTCGTGGCAGCTGGTATGAACTTTGAACTCCTTGCTTATAATATGCCACCGTAGCCGAGTGATAAAAAGCGCGGGTTTCTGGCTAATAGTCTGCGCTGGGCACGGGTTCGAGTCCCTGATGAGGCACGGATAGTGTGTTAATCCTGCAGTGCTGTTACTTCCGTGGCATCATGGACTCTAAATTAGGGGCGGGCGACTGTTTATAGCTATAGATGTTTTCTGAGGGTGTGTACCCAAAACGAACTTTTAATGTGGACAGTCTTATGCAGGTTTACGCGTTAAAACTGGAAAAAATGTTTCTTGCTCCGAATTGAAAGATCAAGAAATATTGTACTGCTTTCCAGTGGAAATGTTACGAAATTAAAATCTGAAATCACAATTTCTAGATTTTTTTCTCCTAATACAAACTACAAACTTTGCCCACAGTGATTTTGGGCAGTTTTTTTCTTTTTTTTTTAATACATTGATTAAACATCGCGGTTGGACAGCATGTTTTGCTCAAAAGTGATCCATAGTGACCAAAGACGCTGAAAGATCCCTATGTAATCATCAGTACAACAGCAAACATTTAATAACGTTCTCACACGATTGCTCAGCATTACAATAGTTTTATTTTTGGTTTTTCCCGTAGTGTATGGAAGACAATATCAGAAGTCATTCTGTGGACCACTCCGCAAAACATTCCCAGAAAAGAAAAGAAAGAGAAGACTGAAATCTTCAGTAGGTGGCAATAATTCTGGACAATTCGAAGACTATAGGAAATCCATATACGTTTTCATCAGACGCAGTACATATGCCTTAGTTTGGAAATTCAGACAGTTTCATCACACATACGGTTCTTCAGTTCGAGTGTTGGGTGTCCCCGTGGTAGAGTTTTCTGACCATTCGTCGGAGATCGACTCCGGTTCGAGTACTGAATGAGGCATAGGTGGTGTGCTTTCTCCTACGACGCTCCCTTTTTTTTTTTTTACCTGGAACCAGTAACCCTAAGTTAGGGACGGGCGACTCTCAACTGCCTTTAGAGTAGGGATGGCATAAATCATTTCTTCCTGAGAGTTCATCATTCACGAATGGTCATTCAAACGAATGAGGCCGCCCCGATGGCGCAGTGATATAAGAGCTGACTTCTGACCATCCGTCAGAGATGGGTCCGGATTCGAATCCTGGTGAGGCGTGGATGTTGTCTTACGGCACTGGCTCTGTCCCTTCCGTGGAGTCAGTGGCCCTAAATTAGGGACGGGTGTCTGCTTATAGCCCACGGAGTTGCTCACGGTGGTCGTTTAACGTCAAATAATAATAATATGATATCTCCGATACTCGTTACTATCATCTTAGAAGAAAATTGACTCTCCGACGAGCAGGTTGTACCATTCACAAGGGTTTTCATTGTTGAAGGAGCGCTTTATGGAATAAAAATGCATTTCCATTGGACCATATCCTATTGTTCTGCCAATTTATGTTTTCTCTAAAGTTAAACCATTCCCCTGTATATCTAAGAAAAACTGTAACCATCAAATCCATCGCATTTCCTCCTGAATACCGGAAACTTCATGCAAAGAATATAAAGCTTGAAGAGCGCAAACTCTCATAGAGATAACGTAAAGCGGGCGATAGCAGCGCCAACACATCTGAAGAGGTAATATAATCTGCGGGAAAGTTAACATTCAGGAGCACAACACGTTAGGGGGACTAAGGCGGTGAAGCTTTTCTTTGATCCACGATGGTTTCCTTCGATCTGATGACTATTTGCTTAGAGCAGTTTTTTTTTTCTGATATCCCGCCCATCCCTTATTTTGGTGAGGAAAATATGCAATCACATTAGTATTACTATTTAAATTAAATTTTAGCAAATATTATGGTTAGGCGTAAGATACTCCCGATTGGCATAACAAAACTAACATATCCGTTTGCGAAGGGATTATGCTACTGAGAAGGTAACAATCACATGCTGTGAGTAGCTCGGCTAACTGTTTTTTACCCAAAGAATTGAAGTCAACAGAAATGCGCAGTCCAGTCTGCTCCGGCATCAGCCTGTATGTTGGCTTCCGTGCACTGCATTTTAGCTCTTAAGATACGGCGGCGCTAGTTACGTCTCGCCGAGCCTTAACTTCTTCTCAGTTAGATATTCTTTGCTACAGGGTGCGCCATATGAAGGAAGACGTTGTTAGGCAGGTTAAAGTTGTTCGGCGGGTTTCCAGTTAAAACCGCTTTGTTCCACTTCTAACAGGTTTCTGCGTGTACAGCTGCAAAGGAATTCTCCGGAGTGGTTAGTCATAGCCAGGGCAGTGTACGTGAAGAGAGAACAAAGGCAACGGAAATGGTTTTAAGTACGGAACAGCGGATTTTTATTGTGGAACAGTATTTGATAAATAACTCACCACCTGTGACTTTTATCTGTGGGGAGCATTGAAAGGGAAAGTGTACGCAACTAATCCGCACACCTTTGATGAATTAAAAGTGAACATTACTGATGCCATAGCCCAGATTACTGCCGATGAGTTGTGGCGCGTTACGAACAGCATGTTCCGTCGTGTGCAGCTGTGTCTTGATGTCGGAGGACAGCACTTTCAGCAATTGTAAACGCAGGTAAATTACTCCTGTTTTCTGTCATTTCAACTGTTCTTTACCATTTATAGTAACATTGCTTGACAGCCCAGAGAATGCACAAATAAAAGTAAATTATCATCGGTATTAAGATATGTCGATGCTTTCGCTGCAAAAAAAACAAGTGCGGATTTGCTTCTTTTGACTAAGAGAATCAGTCTGACGAGCGAAGACCAACGGGGCTCATAGTGTGAAGGGATGGTGTCGTCGTAACGTAACCCGCTCTACAAGTCTTCGCTGTGTGATTCGAAGACTTTCGATACGATCACCAGCAAGCGTTTCCACGACAACGTGATTGAGCGGGTAAAGAGTGAATGGGACCCAACGTGGTGCTCTGTTTTCTTGGGATTCTTACATTCCTCGTCACTTGCTCTTGCCTCTCGTTTTGATTTTCCTCCACTTTTGCTTGCGTTCGTTCTGCAAATTCAGCGGCATTGTCGCAAATGCTAACCCATTCATACGAAAACAATTTTTAAAAATTTTAGTCTAAACCACTGCGATATGTTCTTTTATATATTTGAATAGATCCCGTCGAGAGCCTTTAAAAAAACACCACGTACAGTCGTGTTGCGCTCACGGTTGCCTATATAGACTGAGTCAAACGCTGCGGCACCTTCAGAAATATTGCATGGATCATCTCCCCCGCGCACAGGGAGAGAGAAGGGAGCGTTGCGCACACGATGTATTGCGCAGTACGCGAACTGGACTCCATGCCGTTTACGAATATGCTAACAGGATTAGTGTGCGGCACGTATTTTTAACGCTATGATTTCAATTGGGACCTATTTTTGTCACAGGCGGTGCTCCGTAAGTCTCCCCCACACTATCCACGAAGTTCGATGTAGTCCTACGTCTAAAAAAGTTTCGCAAAGTACCAGCCTTATCAAAAACAGGTATCCTGAAAAGTATATTTGTTTTTGTAAGAGCATGAACGTTTTCTGTTTTAAGTATAACATAAGCTAATGTAAAGGTGTCCAAATCAATACAGTTTGACATAGTTTATAATGTGAGTAAAATGTTTTAGATCAAAAAAACCTTATCAAATAGATATACAATACAAGTTTCACATTAATTCAGACTATCGATATAATCGTTTTATCTATAGCATATGCAAATGACGTCATCGCGTTCTGTTTTACAACACCACACACGCTTAATGATTTGTCAAAAAAATACATATCCTGAAATTTCGCCCCCGTTGTCAGAAAATAGTTCGGACACCCCTGACGAATCGTATACACACTTTATATATTGTGTTTGGGAACCGTAAAACATGGGCGCCCTAATTAAAGAATGGATTATATATATTAACCATCCTTCACAGTTAATGTCTTTAATACGTTGCGGACGATTCGCTAAATCAAACTCAAATTCTGTAAGAAAAGTTGATCACGCATCTGACGTTTTATTTATGTTCGTTTATTTAGCATACCGTGAGACAAGCTGTTAACGATTCGGGCGAAGGTCTTTTCGCCAAGGGAAAGTCGTGGCTAAGCAAAAAAAAAAAAAAAAAAACTGGACAACCAGGATACTTATGGCAAGATATGGTTTATTGAATAAACAAAGTTATGATGTGCCTCAAACTGTGGGAAGGAAAACTCCCACACTTTCTTCTGCTGCTAAAGAAAACTGATACACGGCGGAAACTTCCACGCCGGTAAACTCCACCTTTTGATATAAGGGGATGTACACAGATTGCGTTTTGTTCGGAAATCTTGTCAAAGTGTGGGAGTTTTCCTAGTGGAGCAAAACGAAAGGTACGAGTTTTCTTAGGGATATAAATGCGTATGTAAGATCAATGACACAAGGTTTATGTAGAAGCTTTTCCGACTCACTAAATCTTGAGTTGTAATTTTAATATTTGGCATGCAATAAAAGCTAATCAAAAGGGGATCAACGAATCGAATCGGTCTTCAGGTGCTTAAGGCCCCTAGGTTGCGGGCCTTTTTGGATGATCTTAATTTACAACCTAAATATTTTATATTTAGAAACATTTTATTAACGCTAATAAGTCACTCAACGAATCATTTCTCAGCTGTTTACAAGGCACATAGGCGGCGGATCTTTCTAGACGATCTTAAAGTAAAAACCTTGTATAATAATGATCATACATACGCATTTATATCACTAGAACTCTTACATTTTGTCTTGGTCAACTGGGAAAACTCCCACACTTTGACTAGATCTCCGAACGAAACTCAATTGTATGCATCCCCTTATGGTATGAGATGGTGTAGTTTTCCAGTGTGGGGTTTACCTGAATGCAAGGAAATGCATTCTGTCAGGTTATTTTTCTTTAGTGTTCAAGAAAAAGATTTCAAATACAACAAAAAATATTATTGTAAACTTTGACATTTCACATTAGTTGTTTAGAAAGAAGCTACAGAAAAATTGTATCATAATGACAGGAAAGAAAAAAGCTTTCTGACTACCCAACTGCACCCACCCACAAAGAGGGAGGGATTTTGCAACATTTTACGAAGTTCTAATTCTCGAGTAAACAATATTGAAAACATTTCCATCTTCCGAAGATATTTGATCATCTCACTGTCAGAAGTGACAGTCATTGTATCCTCCCACGGAAAACTTTTTTGCCCACACATAGCTTAAATATACAAAATCATTTCCTCCAACAGTAAAATAACCTGAGTGGAACCCCAAAAGCTCGGAAGTAAAACCGTATGGGGAGGACAGGGAGGACGGCATGTCCCCCTCAACTTTTAAAGTAGGGAGCTCTGCTTTCGGCTTTAGTTTGTCCCCCAATATACCATGCTTTCCTATTTTTTTTTTTATTTCAAAAGTTCATTATTTCTTGAATTTAAATGAAATTCAGAGTCACAGATAACTACCAAATGTATCGTTGTGAGGTTATCGTCTTTGCACCAATGTGTATAAAATAATCCCATAGGAACTGAATTTTCTGGATGAAGTGGGTGTAGGGTCTATATGATCCGAGCTCTGAGCTTCCGCCATGGCATTGTGCCCTTGCTAATCCTTCTTACTTTCTCCGGATAGCTTTGCAATCTGCAGACCCAGACTGACCAGCCTTTGTCAGTCATACGGTAGAATATGACGCACTATACAAACATGTCGGACGCTAATAATCTGAACGTTCGGCAACATGGTTGTATAATGCGTTATGTCATATTACATCACTTTGATTAAATTCTAAGTAGCACAGACATTCAATTCATCAAACCGCCCTGATGGCAGAGTGGTATGAAGCGCTGGCGTCTGACCCTTCGTCAGAAATGGGCATCGGTTAGTCCCGGATGAGGCATTGATGGTGTGTTTGTCTCATGGCGCTGGCACTGTCCCTTCCCTGGAACAAATTGCCACAGATTAGAGGAGGAAGATTGCTTATAGCAATAAGTCACTCACCGTGGTTCACCCCCACTCCATTTCAGAGCCATGCTTTCTTACTAAAAATATTGTTTTATATTTATTTAAAATATTTTTACTAAGTATAGCTTATTTTATATTTATTTACTAAAAATAAATAAAATAATAATAAGTAAAAGTATTCCATGAGTTCTGACAGAATTTTAATGAATTAGTTCTCCAGGCACTGAAGTTTGAACAAAAGTTCAAGAACGTATAAAAACTCCCCGTTGCGTGTTTTCCCTCGTATTCTTTATTTTAGGCATTTGATTCAATGGCGCTATTATTTTTTAAAGCTGCCTGTCCTGAGAATCTCTTGAGGAAGTTTTGTTTTTGCTCATCATATGTAGGTATTTCCTTCAAGTAGAGCCAGTAGGTTGATGTTTCTGAGGAATATTTCCTGTGGAGTCCACCACCCCTTTTCCCGTTTTGTGGTCAGGGATTGGAAGTCTGCCGGAGGAACCCGTGACCTCTGACGCCAGCCACAAGAACCCATGTTTAACAAATGGTCGTCGTAAATATCATATTCCAACTTTTGACTCTTGCCGACAAAAACTGACTCCCTCCTTTCCCCCGTTTCTGCCGTCGTTGGTTGAAAGGTCATCTTCAAGGATCAGGAAAACTTCCACAATCCACAGATACCCTTCCCTCACCCTGCAGCGTCCTCGACACCGTCAGTGATTAATTTGCTAATGACCCCACGGAAGTGAGGTCCTTTCTTCTTCGAGGGATCATTTCTTGCTCTTGGGAGGGGACCCCTAGGCTGACCAGTTGACCCAAGGTCGGTGGTCAGCAAACAAAGCTCTGATGATTATTATGGTCATGATGTGCCATCGATTCTTGAATTGTTGCTTCTTCAGTAACAAACCACAGGAGGCAGTCAAAATGAAATTCGTAAAGGCTTGTGCCGGGAGAACGCCTGTAAAATTTCAGCCTGGCTCTCGCGAAAGAGTTAATCTGCAATAAGAAGGCGTTGGGTCAGCCCTACTTAATCGGGTAATGAATAATCGGATAACCCACTTTTATGCATAAAATGTGAAGAACAAAAATTGTCTCCATAAGTCTGAGTTCCGTTGAATATGATCGCTAAATTATTTGCGTATATAGATCTTTTTACACGCGTTCTATTTCCATCCGTTTTTGTTTTGGTTTTTTTAGAATAAAAAATGCTAAAACAGTAATTTCTCGCAGTTTTTTTTTTTTAACTTGCTCCTTTCTAGCAATAAACTGTATTGGTTTTCTAGTGTTAGATGAAGTGCAGAACACCCCGTGCTCAAGATTCCCTGCAAGACTATCGGACGATTAGGAAGTGTTTCAAAAGTGCCAGGCCTTCGCCTCAAAAAAAAAAAAAAAAAAAAAATATTCCAGTTTGAAGATGCACGCTTTGGGCGATGAAACCACGATTCATGATTTGTAAGAATGCAATATTTCAAATTTACCTGTATTAGCTCTGCTCAAAGGCTCTGCTAAAGATTAATAAGGGTTATCCATCTTTATCGATTTTCTTTTTCATATTTAAAGGATTGTTGTCTTCTCGTTATTAATATTAAATGTTAGTGCAAAATTAATGTTTTGCCAATAGTGGCATGCATGATATGTAAAGACTGTATGTTGCTGTTACATAAGCAAAGACTAAACATTTCCCCACTATATCTAAAAGGAAATCTTGTTAGACAGTAATAATACATGGGTGGCGGAAAACTTCCACACAGTTCGACTCTTACACCTTCTGATATAAGGGTATGTATACAAATTGCGTTTCGTTCCAAGATCTTATCAAAGTGTGGGAGTTTTTCTCGTGGAACAAAACGAAATGTACGAATTTTCGTAGTGGAACAAAGTAAAATCTACGAGTTTTCTTATTGATTTAAATGCCTACGGTAAGATCATAATGGCACAAGGTTTATGTAGAAGCTTTCCGACTCATTGAATTTTGAATTGTGATTTTAATATTTGGCATGTGGTAACATGCAATAAACACTGATCTAGAGACTCAACATGTGTCTTCAAGTGTTGACAAGGCACCTAGGCTGCGCGCCTTTCTGGAAGATCATCAGTTACAACCGAAATATTTTATGTTTATAAACATTTTATTAACGCTAATAAGTCACTCAACGGATCATTTTTCAGCTATTTACAAAGCACCTAGGCCGCGTGCCTTTTTAGACGATCTTACGTTAAAAACCTTGTGACATTATGATCTTACATACGCATTTGTGTCACTAGAACTCTTACATTTTGTTTTGGTCAACTAGGAAAACTCCTACACTTTGATAGGATCTCCGAACGAAACGCAGTTTGTTTGCATCCCCTTATAGTATGAGGTGTAGGAGTTTACCTGGATCCAATAATGCATGTTAACCTTAATGTAACGGCCGGATAATCCATCTTAGTTGCGTGCAATGATTTTGGAGCCATCTGTGTGCATTTAAATGGGCCCGACAGTTGTTGTTTTTTCTCCTTTTTTTTTTTTTTTAAGTGAAAATTTGTTGCCGAAAGTGATAGCCATACATTTTTGCACAGAGCCATACGACCATTTTGTCCCCCTTAAAACGAAGAATTGCCGCCCTGGTGGCGCAGCGGTCTGAGCGATGGCCTCTGATCATTCGTTCCAAAGGGTTCCGGGTACGAATCCCGGTGCGGTATGGATGTCGATGTCGTGTTTGTCTTACGGCGCTGGTTCTCTCCCTTCCCTGGAACCAGTGACCCTAAATCAGGGACGGACGACTGCTTATAGTTTTTTGAGTTGCTCACGGTGGTCATAAAAACCTCCAATCAAAAAAAAAAAAAAAAACGCGGAGTACTAGAATTATTTTACCTTTATATACCTTTAAGTAGATGACTGTAATTCTGTCCAGGAAAATATTAACTAGCTCAGAAATTCGAAAATATTGAATGAATTGCCAAAGCAAGCTTGATATATACACCCTTTATGCACCACTTGATCAACGGGATGCACTTTTTGTGGGGCGACTCATAATTGCAATAAATGGTACATAAGGTATAAATAAGACTTCTCAAGAGCAGTGTCCCAGATAATACAGATAAGCAATTACTGAAATCGCTATTATCCGTTTGGGGGAAAATAACTGAAGTAAATTGGGCATTGTTTTGTTTATCAAGTGAACCGCTGTGTGTTGTACAACATCAAGGAATTTCCGGATTGATTTGATGCACTCTTGAGGTGTGGAAAAAATATTCAGAAGCAGAAGTTTAGTATATATAATCAAAAGCTGTTTACATGAACAATATCGTTTAGCTCAAAAGAAAAATACAAGTTACTGGGGGGGGGGTGTAATTGCCATTAATGAAAGAAACTGAGAAGTTGAAAATATTGGAAGTATAGATGGATGAGTATCCTTTGGCATCCGTATTACACTGTTATATGGTGTCAAAAAATTTTGATATATCACAATATAGTCGATGAGAATGGATTTCCACTCCTATCCAGCTGTTGTACACAAAATTTGCTCGAATCAAATTAACAAGATGTTAATTTTGTTCTGCTTATTTCTTTTGTGACCTTTTTCTTCTTTGGAATGCTCTCACTCCTTGTAAGAGAAATCCGTTGGCGATGCAAGATACCAAGTCCCCACAGACCTTTTTTTTAAAAAGGAAAAATAACTACAAACATAACTCAAAAAAGGAAGTGCAGAACCTGAATTCTTGCCGCAGCGGGTGACCGCGTTGATGAACGTGTACGAATGTATTTTATTTGTATCTGTGTTTTCTGGGCTTCGATCGTTCGTGATGTGCTTTTTAATTGTTTTTGTGGTGTTTGAAATACAAAGTCATTGTATTGGCGACCGAAATTGATCGTTAAAACACTGTCTACAAAATAAAGAGGAGTTCCTGAATTTCTCATTGGCTCCATCACTGGGTAGATCGTTAGCGAAAACTAAATAAGGTTATTTTTAAGTGCAGATTTAACTCTCATGCGTGTTATCATAAAGTCAGTCTCAGAACATAAAACTCGTCCCATCTTATGCAAGAACATCTCAAGGACTCGTGGGACTTTTGGCTATTCTCAAAATGGCCGTCCCGATGGTCTATAGGTCAGAAGCCCTGGCTTCTAATTATTCATCCGAGATGGGCCCAGGTTTAATTAAGTCCCGGATAGGGTATGGATGGGGATTTTGTCTGACGGCTCTGTCCAGTGCCGTAACTGAGTAGGTGCACAGGGCCCAGGACGAAGGGGGCCCTGAAATGGAACTGACCAAAAAAAAAATGTCTCGTGAAAATGCGTAAGTTACGGGATAAATAAAATTTAATGAGCATTGATGAAATTTTTTCCATTAGTAACCGCTTTTTCATTGCATCCAGTTAAATGTTTCCTATTAAGTAGTCTTATATGAATCGGTCATTAGAAGAGTATCTTTTTAAAATGATGCTTAAGGGGGTTCTTTTAAAAGATGCGCATACGGTTACATGAAGAAGGGAGGGCTTGTCCAAAAATTAAGCTTCTCCCTTCCTCACGTGACCAGAACTCCCATCGAATTATAATAGTAGTGATATTCGGGCGCGCTCGCACCTCTTCGCTTTGTCTGTTGTTTTATGTGGTTTTGTGGTTCAAGATCCGTGTCTGTGATGTCATGGAGTAGGGGAAACACAACGATTACATCGATGAACTAGCCAGCCCTGCGTAACTTCGATTGAATATAACATCGTTATATTAATTATGATGTAATCAATGAATTTGCTGAGATGAAAGCCAGAAAAGTGCAATTAAAATACAGTAGAACTCCAATTATCCGGACTCCAGATATCCGGAACTAGTTACCTGGATCGCTTGTTCTTCTTTCAAGGTAAATTAAAATGTTCGTTGATTTATTTACGTGTCTTTAGTTTTTCCGTTCATTTAAATAATACAGAATGATAATGCAATACGGTAGATATTAATCTTTTAAACTGTATAATATTTGTTTTTACGATAAACGAAAAAATTAAATTCCTTCACTTCAATTAATAAATACATATTTGGCCTACAGAAAAAAGACAACCCATTTATCCGGATTTTCCGAATGAGCTGTGGTCCTAGTTAATCCGCATAATTGGAGTTCTGTAATTATTTTCATTTATGAATGCATGTGAATGATCTTGTATACACAAATAATTTAAAAACAATTGTTATATAGTATTTGTTTTATTTCCTCCTCCCCCCCCCCAAATTAAGGGACCAAAAAATAAAACCTTGCACAAGCCACATGAAATGCCAGTTACGGCACTGGCTCTGTCCCTTCTCTGGAAGCACTTTACTTACAATAGAGACAAGCGACCGCTCATATAGTCAAAGTAGTAGCTCGCACTAGTCGTTAAAACCAGAAACAAAAATATTCCCAAGATGAAGTTTTAGCAAAATTTCATTTAACACTGGCAAGAATGATAATGGAATTACGTACTGAAAAAGTCGACAAGACAGACAGAATGAATGTTAACCTGCCCTGCTTGAGAACTTCAAAATTTTCTCGACCCGTTTAGTTCGTATATCGAATTAAAGTGGGGCTGGATTATTCACGAAGATTTTCATTCTGCGAAACTTTAAATTACACCATTTGAAAACGAAGGCATTTGTTGTAAATATGTGAAACACGAACAAAAAAACGGCTGTCGTCGTGTTTTTCGTGTGTTCGATATAATTCTTTTTCTGTCGGAAGTTGATATTAAATATTTCTCCATGCACGATTTTGTGATCAGTTCGTGTCTTTCGCATACATTCACACTTTGAAAATTGTCCTTGAAAGAAAGGAAAACAAAAATATAAAAATGACTAGGTCCTCATGATCCGTTCCGCTTAGCATTGGTGGCTTTGTTTCCCGATTCCGTTCCCTTTGTGTGCGATTTTTCTTCTTCCTCTGTTTCTAAAAATAAAAGCACGTTAAATTCGCTGATGAAGTAAGTTACAATGATGGGAACAAAGTTTCCTGATCCTTTTCTGGTTCCTGCAGTTGCAGATAGACAAACGTCCAGGTAATAATATACATCTAAACGGAAGCAAGGGAATTAGGGGGAGGTAGGGGCACCAGCAAGATAAGCAGATTCACCACCAGAAATGGGGGAACTAATGGTAACTTCTTAAAAGCGGAAAGATATTAAAAATCTCTGCAGAGAACCACCACAATATGTAAATTTTCTTGTTCAAAATTGGAAAATACAATATAAGCTAAATTCTGTATATAAAACCCTAAAAACAGCAAATATGGGATTTGAAGATAAAAAAAAAACTTGCATCAAAAACCATCTTTAGCACGATAATTTTCTTTCGTGGACCAGAGTTGGAAACGGGACAAAAATTTTGGACCCGGACTTTACATAATTGGACCCGGACCGGGACAAATCTGCTTTGAACTATAAATTCGAAACTCAATTTATAATTATACATAATCATATATATATCACCATCATCATCATCATTGTCAACCATTATCAATCCACTGCTGGACGAAGGTCTCCCCAAGTTTCTTCCACAACGGTTTGTCTTGTGCCAGTCTCCTCCATGTTACCCCCGCATACTTTCGAATTTTATCCACCCATCTCCCATGTGGTCTGCTGGGTCTTTTCCTGTCCCTTGGAATCCAATCTAAAATTTTGGCTGTCCACCGATGCTCTGTTAGCCCATTGCCATTTCAGAGATTTAACTCTGATCATGATGTCTTCCACTCTTGTCATTTTCCGGAGCCACGAGTTCCTCTTCTTATCTCTCCTGGTTACAACAAACATGCACCTCTCCGTGCTGCTTAGAGTTGTCTGCAGCCTTTGTATGTCTCTTTTAGTTAAGGTCCACGTCTCTGCACCATACGTAAGCGCTGGAAGGATGCATTGATCAAACGCTTTTCTTTTAAGACATAATGGCATATTGCTCTTCAAAATTATGCTGTTTCTTCCAAAAGCTCTCCAGGCAAGTTTTGTACGCCGATTAATTTCTTCATCAATGTGACCCTCACTTGATATCTGCTGTCCAAGATAAACGCACGTGTCTGTTATCTCCGGCTTTTCTCCATCAATTGATAAATCTTCATTTCTTGTTAAAAGCATTGAACATCACTTTTGTCTTCTGAAAGTTCATTTTTAATCCCACTTCTTTACTCTTGTCAGCAAGTTTCTGGATCATACTCTGCAGCTCTGATGGGGTAGTTGCAAAAATGACTACATCGTCAGCAAAACGAAGGTGGGTTAGATAATCTCCATTAATCTTTATCCCTTTGTATACCCAGTTCAGTGATTGAAAGACATTTTCCAATGTGGCATTAAAGAGCTTCGGAGATATGGTGTCACCTTGTCTCACTCCTTTTCCAATTTTTATGTGTGTTGTATTTTCAAACAGCCGGATCTTTGCACTTGCATTTTCATAGATGTTATTAATAATATTAATGTATGCATCTTCAATACCGCAGGATTTCTGAGCCATTGTAACTGCTGATGGTTTCGCCGAATCAAAGGCTTTTTCTTTCATAATCAATAAAAGCCATGCACAATGGAAGTTCATATTCCCTCGCTCTTTCAATTAGTTCTCTCAGTACATGGATATGATCAATTGTGCTGTAGCCACTCCTGAATCCAGTTTGTTCTCTCGGTTGAGTCGTGTCCAGTGTTACCTTCAAGCGGTGTGAAAGAACTTTAGTGAAGATTTTATAAATCACTGATAGGAGGCTGATAGGTCTGTAGTTCCTGAAATCCTCAATGTCACCTATTTTTTTGTAGCAGGATCATTGTAGCGTTGTTCCAATCCTCAGGGATCTTCCCTTCATTAAGGCATTGAGTTAAAATTTGGGCGAGTACTGTTTCGATTTCTCCACTTGCTTCTTGTATGATGTCTACAGTAATTCCATCTTCTCCTGGAGCTTTTCCCCGCTTCATGTTCTTGATTGCATGTGCAACTTCTGCTGGGAGGACTGGAAGAACTCTGGTACTGGTACCTTTTATGATGTCTGGAGTACATGTAACATCCCTTTCATATAATTTGGAGTAGAAATCTTTCACTCTTGTCAAAATTTCGCCTCTATTTCTTGTTGCAGAACCATCTTCTTTTCTCAGTGCCATAATCTGTTTTCTTCCCTTACTGAGATGTTCCTTTGCTATCTTTAGGCTTTGGTTGTTTTCAATTGCTTTCCTTACTAGTTCACAGTTGAATTTCCTTACGTCTTCAGTGATACTTTTTCGTACTGTCTTGCACAACTCTATATATTCCACTTTGGAAGTCACATCTCCTTTAGTTGTCCTCATCTCTCTTCTTTTTTGCATCAACATTTTGGTTTTTCCTGATAATTTGTTCACATGCAATTTGTTCTTAAACCCAGCTAATTTTGTTGCTGTTTCCATAAGAGCTTTGGTTACTTTACTGTTAACTTCAGAAATATCCACTTCTTCCGATGTTAGGCCTTCTAAAGCAGAGAATCTGTTCTTCAGTTCCAACTTGAAAGTATTATGGTGTTTTTTAAGGTTCGTTATGTCAATACATTTTGTTTGTGTTATGAGCTTGCCACGTTCGAGTTTAGCGTTGAGGTGCATCTTACATCTCACCAATCTATGGTCACTACCTGTGTTGAACTTGTTTAGCACACTGCAGTCTTCTATGACGAATTTTTTGTTACACATAATAAAATCAATTTCACTTGTCGTCCCATTTGGATGTCTCAATGTCCATTTCCTGTGTGACTTTTTCGTGAAAAAGGAGTTCAAGATGATAAAGCCTTCTGTCTCTGCAAACTCTACGAGAGTATTTCCACGCTGGTTTCTGTTGCCGTGACCGAATTTACCTACTGAAGTTTCATTCTGTTGCCGTTGCCCTATTTTTGCATTGAAATCTCCCATAATTATCTTTAAGTGCTGCTTACCTTTATTATTTTGATGACGAATTTCTTCATAAAATTCTTCAATTTCTTCTTCAGGATGACTTGTGGTGGGTGAATAAGTTTGAATAATCTGAGCCTGGTATCTTCTCGAGAGTTGGATAACGAGTCGTGCAGTTCTGTCAGAGGAACTTTCAACTTCTACAACTTTATCCTTCAGTTTCTTGTTTATTATAAATCCAACACCACTAGTTCTGCCAGTATCTGTCCCACGATAGTAGAAGAGATGTCCACTTTTCAGTTCGATGAGATCTTCTCCTTTTCTCCTTACCTCACTTAGCCCGACGATGTCCCACTTGATCCTTTATATATATATAGACCGTTCAAAAAGTTTCCGCAGTGCGTATCATAGTTATATGGTCGTAGGTTATATAGAAATCATACAAATGTATTACGTGAACGTATAGTTTACTCACTTACTTACAGAATATGTTGAAACTGACGTCCTCCACAAAACCTAACTGCTTTACAAATGTTTTCAAACACATCTTTGAGAATCAAAAAGACCCTCCGCAACAGGCTATCCCATTTAATTTTCATGGCGCTACAGTCAAAATTTTTTAATTAAGTAACTTGTATGTGTAATTTCGATTTCTTATGTATTCTTATTAACATATCATGCTTCAGAATATGTTTCACAGCAACACCAATTTTCACCAGCTTCTGATGAGTTGAAAGTTTCCAAAATGTGGATGTTAATTTCATCATTGCCCCTTAGAAGGAAGGAACACTCGTGAAATCAACATCCACATTTTGGAAACTTTCAACTGATCACAAGCATCTGAAAATTGGTGTTGCTGTGAAACATACTATGATTTCTTAATGAGACTAAACAATTCCAACATTCACTCTTCCCATTTTTGTTTTCGACCAGCATGTATTTGTTAATCTGGACGCCTTTTTCAATTTCCTTAATATTAAATTAATTTATATTAAAAAATAAGGCAATAATTCTTAAACGGCATACAATGGAACGGGATGTTAGCACGTCAAAGGAAAACTTCTGAATGCTCAATGCAAAAGGTGCGATGTGAAAAGTAACTGTCTTACAGTGTGACACGCGGTGTGAAAGTGAATTAGTAAAGAAGCAGGTCAGAGGCGTTTTCCTGTATCTTGCTCTGGACAATCGCACTTAGAACAAACTCAAAGGAAGTGCCGTTTTACGATATGGTATCATCTGTCGGTGGAAATCTTCGTTGCTTTAATACCTAGCACCAGTATCGAGCACAAAATTCCACAGCACGCATTTTTCATTAAAATATTATTTTTTCTTCTCAAAACTGAAATAAAACCGGGTCAGGAACACCTTCACCCGACCAGTTTGACCTGCAAGAAATTGTCGATCCGTTCACCCGTGACCCGTTTCAATCTCTGTTGTGGACATGAACCATCTGTGTGAATTAAAGCAGAATTTCAGCAGTCCGGTTAAAAGTTGAATTGTCGTGAGAAACTGCACCCCCTTTCACCCCTTCTCCCCCTCCTTTTATTTATTTTTTCGCTTCCCCATTTTTTTATTATTATTATTTGTTTGCACACGCGCGATTCTGGTGAAATAGTGTAACAATTTTCGTTTTCGAAGCAACCCTCGGTGTAACATCAATACACTTACATTTTAGTCCCAGTTCTGTTGATCCTTAAGATCAACATTGGCTTCTCGGACTTACTCATTGTTATCAAAGCATGTTCTCAATTTTCAATAAATGTTCTAAGATGACAATAAGATAGTGGGGAATCTCCGCAGACTAACCACACGCTGTTGAATATTGATTTAAGCAATTCTTTCGTTCGTTAAGAATTCAATCACTCGGATGTTTCGCGCTGTGTTCCCTTCTGTTGTGACTGGCGTAACTAATCGACTTACCATACTCCGAGGACTGGTACTTAGTGGCTTTCTTGTAATTTTTGTAGCGTCAAAGGTTGGTGCAATTCGGACAACCATAGATGAAAACCAAAAGTTATTGTATCGTGTTCTGGTTTAGAATTAAACAAACGAACTCCATGTAACTAGTGAGGATGCTTTAAATCAGAGTGCATATACAGCAGAACAAAACGTGGGCACATGTTACGAGATTTTTTCGGGGTACGATTAGAGGCGTAAATAGGGTGGGGCGCAGCTAAAAGGAGGACGCTAAAATCACTGCTGATAATCTGATTACAACTGGAATTGAAACTTTGGCACCTGTTTCTTGTACAGCTAGTTTCGCACCATACTTTTTCATTTGCCCATTCATAAAATTTGCTCATGTTTCGCCAGCCTAGGCAGTCACAATTCTCATTTCTTCATCAAATTGTTCAAGGGATATTACTCACGTGTAGTCCGTCCAACTGTAGAAGAGCCACGGCCTCCGTCGACAACAATGGATCTTTCGATTTTTCTTTAGTTGGGTACGTTGCCAGATATTTTATTAACATTGTTGAAGATTCTCTGTGGGCTATTTAATAATTACTGTGGATGCGAGCCACTATTGTATACACTGTATTGACAAAAGTCACCGGACACCTAGAAGAGAAACACAATATAGCATTTATTGACATACATTAGTACGGTGTCGGTTCACCTTTGGCCTTAATGCATGCACTGACCCTTCGAGACATGCATTCGACAAGATTTTGGAACACACCGATAGGTATGAGCTTCCATTCAGAAAATAATTCTGCCGCTAACTGTTGCTTAGTAGTAGGCCTTGGTTCCAAACTTCTTATGCGGCGCTCTAATTCATTCCATAAGTGCTCTATGGGATTAAGATCAGGGCTCTGTGCTGGCCAGTCCACACACGATACGGGATTATCGTCAAAATACGCCGTAGCAGTCCTTGCTTTATGGCTCGGTGCATTATCCTGCTGGTACCGGTAAGGCTCGGTTCCATAGTGTTGCCACAGAGTTGGGAGGGCATAATTGTCCAGAATATCGAGGTAGATGTGCTGGTCAACAGGTTTGTCCACGATAACCAATGGGCCGGGACCATACCACGAAGAACACTCCCACACGAGTACATCGCTAGCTCCAACTTGACCGTAGGAACAGTACACTGTGGTAAATAGCGTTCCCCGGCTGCCGCCATACCCACACACTGATGGATCGTGTATCTGGATTCATCAGTCCATAGAACCCGTTTTCATTGATCTACGGTCCACGATAAATGTCATTTACCCCATGCTAAACGATGAGTAGCATTCCGAGTGGAGATAAAAGGCTTATGAGCAGCAGCACGACCATGGTAACCCAGCATGGAATGAAGTTCTCTGCGGATGGTACGCGTACATACCGAGGTTCCAGCAATTTTACTCACCTGTACACTGAGATCTTGTGCAGCACTCCGTCGATTAGCTGTAACGACTCTCCTAAAGCTTCGACGTCCTCACCCTATCACCGATTTTTTTTTTTTTTTTTTTTTTTTTTGTTGTTTGCCGGTACGTTTTGCTGTTTCAGGCACGCCATGTGTCTTCCACTTTTAAGTACATCCAAAACAGTTTACTTTGGTATGTGTAAACGCCTCTCGATTTCTCTTATGGACAACCTACTATATAACACTCAACAATCTTTCCTTTCTCAAAGTCAGTTCTCCCTCACCGCGACATTTTCACCCAACCTCATAGTGCGATATGATTGCGGTCAACTGCAGGTTTGTTTTTATACCGTTTGCAGCTTTACCGCGCATCTTAACAACGCAGTCGATCTGTCCATTTGCTTTTGAAGGGGTGTCAGGTGACTTTTGTCAGTATAGTGTATATGTGATATAGAAGAAACCCACGACGTTCACTAGGTCTCTGTCGAAATGAGGGAAGGGTGGTTTGTTCAGCTCCTTGAAAAAGTCACAAATTATTGCTCTCAATATTTTCTGCATTTTTTCCAAAGTTGACTAGTTGTCTGGTACCTATTTTTATGCCTAACTTCTTTAGAAAGTATATATACAGCTGAAAGAAAATGTCAGTGAAAACTCCAAGATCAAAAATCGCTGTAAGAGAAAAAATTCTTCTCTGCAGCTCTTCGCGCTTTTAGGCTTTCAATGCTTTTAGAGTGTGTGTGTGTACGAAATTGGGGATGAAGTTGTAGAAGAAATTTGGGATAAAGGTGTAGAAGAAATTGGGGATGAAGGTGTAGAAGAAATTGGGGATGAAGGTGTAGAAGAAATTGGGGATAAAGGTGTTGAAGAAATTCGGGGATGAAGGTCTCCCCAAATTTCTTCAACTTTCTATCGTAAGCTAAACCCCTCTGTCACTCCGACATGCTTTCGAATTTCATCCACTCTCACTCACATAGTCTTCTTCTGGGTCTTTTCCTGTCCCTTGGAATTCAGTCTAGTATTTCAGTTGTTCAACGGTTGTCAGTTCTAGCAACATATCCATCGCGTTGCCATTTCAGCAATATTACTTTGCCATATATACGAGTATGTGCAATTAAATTAGTAACATTTTTATATAAGGGGGAAATGCACAAGGGGGCGCAATTTTCTATTGGTATACAGCTGTATAATATTGAAGACAATTCCTATACACGATTTAAAATGATGGCATGCCCCGTACCCAGAAATGTCTAGTTACGCTTCTGGGTTCGATGTCCGCGACATTGTCTTCTCCGACGAATCCCGCTTCTTCCTGCAACATAACGATGCTCGGATCCGCGTGTGGCGGCACCGTGGTGAGAGACTGTATGACGCCTGCATTATGCATCGCTATACCGTTCCGTCGCCTGGCGTTATGGTTTAGGGCGCAATTGGATAGGACACCCGCACCCCTCTAGTACGCATCGCCAGTACACTCAACAGCCACCGCTACATCTCCGACGTTTTGGAGCCTGTAGTCCTCCCTTACCTGCAGGACCTTCCAGCGGCCACGTTTCAACAGGACAATGCGGGCACGCATCGTGCAACAAATGTTCACGGCCCACCAGGTGTCGCTGCTGCCTTGGCCAGCCTGTTCTCTCGCTATGTCGCCCATCGAACACGTCTGGTCGCTGATCGGCAACCGAGTGGCCCGGCAAGCACCACCCGCGGCTACGCCTGATGAACTGTGGCAACGTGTGGAAGCAGCCTGGACCGACATAACCCAAACCCACACCCAAAGCCTCTTTCGTTCGATGCCGCGGCGTGTAGCGGCCGTTATTGCCAGACATGGGGGCCACACGAACTATTGATGTCTGTGTGCCCCGCAAGTCGCACGGGCCTGTAAGCTCAATAGTTTCATCTTTGTATCTGTTATGTGTCCAGTAAATCTGGCTTTGATATTTCGTGTCCTTCTTGGTATTGCATTTTGAGTGGCCCGCAGTGTAGTTACTAACCACAACTATTTCGAATTGGATGGTAACATCTACAAACAAAGAATAGAAGCACCAATGGGTTCCCTTCTATCAGCAGTACTTGTTGAAGCAGTACTTAGACCGCTATAAGATCTCATCTTTCTAAAGTGTATCAAGAAACTCCGAGTGTGGATCTGCTACGCTGACAATATATTCTTCATATGAGAACATGGAGTAGACGAATTAAGATTTCATGCATAGGACAATCAGTCTACATAATACGATTAATTTCACAATGAAGCTTGAAGTTGATGGAACGCTGAATTATCTTGACGTCGCGCTCAGAAGAAATAGAACATCCAGCTTTGATTTTAACGTTTATTATAAACCGACATATCCTGATTCGCACTGCCCAAAAGAGTACAAACTTTCTGCTTTTAGAGCATGGTTCTATAGAGCGTACAACGTATGCCAACTCGGCTACCTAAATAAATAACAAGGAAATTGATAATATTTACAGCAAAGGTCTAAAGGCTGGATATAAGAAGGATGAAATAGACAGAATACATAGAACTGTATGAAATCGTAAATGCCAGCAGCAACAAAATCACCTAGTAAGACAATGAAGTATGCAGGATCCATCTGATATATCACAGGCTTTGCGTATTGGTTAAAGAATTTGTTACGTAAATACAAAATATTAATAGCAATGAAGTCCACGACCCCATTATCACATATAGCATCAAGCTGCAAGGAGAGACCGTGTGAAAAAAAAAGGCGGGTGTGTACGCTATACCGTTGGCATATCCTGACAACATGGAAAAGATATATATCGGAATGACAAAGCGATCCTTGGATACTAGATGTAAAGAACAAGTGCAAAGTGTCAACCAGGACATGCAGAATACAGCCCTCGCCAGAGAAGTCATGCATTCATCTGCCATTCCAGTATGGAATAATATTAGCAGAATTGCCTCTTACACGAACTTTAAAGAGACGGCCATCAGGGAAACTGTCGAAATCCTCTCCAGCAAAGTAGCATGCAAAGACGTGATCTCTACTGAGCTACCAATGGTTTGGCATGCGTTATTAAAAGACGGGAACATGTCGTCGCGCGCCGTGTAATTACGTGCTAAAAAAATTTACGAAATATGCTCATGATGTCACCCACGTTATTTTCAAAAATCATCTTTGTTCCTTACGTGTTCCAATTCCATGCATTTTTATGTCTACCATTGCCTCGAAAAACCCTCTCAGTGGAGGAGTGCTGAAGCTTGGCGAATCTCTGTGATTATTACACCATAAGAAATAAACGGATTTAATACGCTATATGCGTTTCTTGACTATTAATATGGGAGTAAGTGTGCGGGCCATAGAAAAGTTTACCACCAATGGGTAGAAATGTTGAAATCTGGCAGAAAAAGTGTGACTGGGATGCAGCTTGATCAGATGTCATGAACGCAAGTTCGTCGATAACTATCATTCAAGAAGATTGACGGATTAGTGTCTGCTGTGGCCGATGTTAAACACAAGTTATGGTTGTGCCTCTGCAATGGCGTATGACGACTTAGGATAATGGTAAGTGTGTGTCAGGCGGTTCTTGAAACAACTCATCGGTCAACACAACAAACAGTATATGGAGATTTCCAGTCAGCTTTTACAACGTTATGAAGATCCATGCTTCCTGGTGGTGTGTGCTACACGTGGGTGCACCATTTTGACTTTGAAAGCAACAAAGTTAATAAATATATATGAAAGCAACAAAGTATAATGAAGTGGAAATACCTTTCATCCCCAGCAAAAATGAAGTTTAAAAATGTCCCTTCTGTCACAAAATTTTGCTAAGCTCTGCGTTTTGGTATGTTCGTGGGCTTATCTTGGAACATTATCAGGAAGAGGGACAAACTTTTAATTATGCAACGTATTCAGCAATGCCTGCAGACAAACTGAAATTGGCAGCAACAAAAGGATTGTCAAAAACTGTATCACCCCCGTACAGAGACTGCAACCATAGCGACAATTCGAAGCCTCCGGTTTTAGGTTCTTCCACAACCGCCTTGCAGTTCAGAGCTTGCACCGGGCGATTTTAGTCTCTTCACTCCGCTTAAAGAAACACTTCGTGGTGACCTGTTTGGTATAGTTGAAGAGATAAAAGAAGTGATCCATTGATCCCATTGGAGGTTTCTCTTTGCCTGAAGCATACATGGCTTCAGGCAGACAAAAACTTCCAATGGGATTAAGAAGCTTGTGGATAGTTACAAAAATTGTCTGGAACTCTGTGTTCGTGCAAGAAGACTACAGTGAAAAATAATGCTACAGTTATGTAAATTTTACTTTGATTTCGGTAAGTACAACGAAATTGGCTTTACGTTTTAATTTACTCGTTTACTCTTGTGTAACACAATGCAGCCTCCACACAAGAAAGTTCGAATTCCCTAAAGTGAGCAAAATCGTATGGCACCAGAGGTCTAGTGGTTTAGATGGACGTAGAGCTGTACTGTTTACAGCTCTACGTCCATTTTAGGGAAAAGCCCCACCCCTCCCAAGCTCATGAAACTCGCGGACATTTCCTGGATACACTGACAGACTCCAGAGGCCCAGAATATAATATTACGGAAGTTAGGGGTAGATCCCCCCCCAAACCAAGTGTACCTCGGATCCTCGGCAATTTATTTCTTCAAATTAAAGTACAATTCTCGCTTGGCTTACATGGAACGTTTTCGCGAAAATCGTTTGGAGTTCCCAATTCAGTTCTCAATATAGGCCCAGAAACGGCAATCTTTATTGCCCCCCCCCCTTTAAACTTTTGTGGCCAATTTGCTGAAAGATGTATGGCAGGGTTGCCGGTAAATTGCCACACATCAGTGTTCCTGTGTGGCAGTTTACAGTTAACCGTTTGTTCTGGGGTATTTTTTACGCTTTTCAGTTTTCAGGGTCAGGGGTATTTTTACCTACATCCAAAAGTCGGTAAACTGTAAAATTACCCCCGAAGAAAATACCCCTGAAAACTGTGAAGCGGAAAAAATGCTCCCGGAAAAAATACCCCCAGAACAAAAAGGTTCACTGTAAACTGCCACACAGGAACACTAATGTGTGGCAGTGTTCCGGTGTGGCAATTTACCGGCAACCCTGCCACACATCTTTTAGCAACTTGGCCACAAAAGTTCAAGGGGAGGGGGGCTATAAAGTTTGCCGTTTCTGGGCCTATATTGAGAACTGAATTGGGAACTCCAAACGAATTTCCCGAAAACGTTCCATGTAAACCAAGCAAGAATTATACTTTAATTTGAAGAAATAAATTGCCGAGGATCCGAGGTCCACTATGGGGGAAGGGGAGGGGGGCTCAACCCCCAACTTCCGTAATATTAGATTCTAGGCCGCTGGAGCTTGTCAGTGTATCCAGGCTGTTCCCCTTGAAGCGCCCGCGAGGTCAGTGAGCTTTGGGGGGGGATTCCCCCAATGTTAAAATGGACTTAGAGCTGTAAACATTAGAACCATGCTTTACATTTACATAATGATTCTGTACACGACCACGAATTTTCAGGAGGGTGGGGTGAATTCACCCTCCCCCAAGTTTCTAAAAGCGCAGACAAGTGTTCAAGGTAAGGGATTTGCTCGCAATTTCTATGCTTCACGTTGTGTTTAATGGCAAACTATGTATGCCATGCCCCGCCCCCCATCCCCCAGAAGAAATTTGGTGAAGCCTGTGAAAGGGATACGAGGTGCTTGGTTTAGAAGGCTGTACCCCCACACATCTTTTAGCAACTTGGCCCCCAACTTCCGTAATTTTATATTCTGGACCTCTAGAGTCGGTCAGTGTATCCTCGATGTTACCCCCGAATAGCTCTTAGAAACTAGACGGGGGGGGGGGTAACCCCACTCTCCTGAAAATTCATGGTCGTGTACAGAATCATTATGTAAAGCATGGTTCTAATGTTTACAGCTCTACGTCCGTTTTAACATTTGGGGGAATCCCCCCCCAAAGCTCACGGACCTCGCGGGCGCTTCAAGGGGAACAGCCTGGATACACTGACAAGCTCCAGCGGCCCAGAATCTAATATTACGGAAGTTGGGGGTTGTGCCGCTTCCCCCACCAAGTGTACTTGGGATCCTCGGCAATTTATTTCTTCAAATTAAAGTACAATTCTCGCTTGGCTTACATGGAACGTTTTCGCGAAATTCGTTTGGAGTTCCCAATTCAGTTCTCAATATAGGCCCAGAAACGGCAACCTTTATAGCCCCCCCCTCCCCTTGAACTTTTGTGGCCAAGTTGCTGAAAGATGTGTGGCAGGGTTGCCGGTAAATTGCCACACCGGAACACTGCCACACATCTGTGATCTGTGTTCCTCTGTGGCAGTTTACAGTGAACCGTTTGTTCTGGGGGTATTTCTTCTGGGGGCATATTTTCCGCTTTTCAGTTTTCGGGGGTATTTTTACCTACATCCCCAAAAGTCATCTGGCTCCCCTACTTTTCTATCTGCCTGCTTCTTGCCCTATCCGAGACTCTAGTTTCAATGGAGTGTAACTTCGTTTCTGAAATGCAATACAAAAGTTCACTTGGGATACAGGTGGTAATGTTTAAATTAAACCTTCCCTGTATGTGGAGACAAAGGAAAAGCGAAAATATGACCCATCACTCCCGCTCAGTGAATAGGGTGAGTTCTGCCAAAAAACAAGCCTGCAGTATAGATATGGAGCTAATTTGTGAAATAAGTGCATTGCGGTGTCCACTTTCACGACCCATCTGGACATTAAATCAATCTTAGTGGAACAAAACGAAATGTACGATTTTTCTTAGAGCTATAAGATAATGACACAAGGTTTATGTTAGAAGCTTTCCGACTCGCTAAATCTTGAGCTATAATTTTAATATTTGGCATGTAATAACACGTGCCATTATGATCTTAGGTACGCGTTTATATCACTAGGAAAATGTACATTTCGTTTTGTTCCATTAGGAAAACTCCCGCACTTTGACAAGAGCTCCGAACGAAACGCAATTTGTGTACATCCCCCTAATACAAGGTGTGGCATTTTTCCGAAACACCAAAAATGCACGTCTTTTTTTTTTTTTAACTGTTAAGCTAATAAAATAATCTGAGTATATCTTGTTAATTTTCATTCGATCGAATTGATAATGATTATTAGGTGCCCCCCCCCCCCCTCTTCTCCTTAAACGCATTGCACTGCTTCTGTTTTTTTTTACCATGCTGAAAAAGTTATTGTGGAAAAGCTCTGGTTGGAAAAAGCCTTTTAAGGTTAAACCGTTCAGTTATTAGCTACGCGTTTGTCTGCAAGGGCAACACGGTAAAGAATTTCGGTATGTTCGTCGGCCATTTCTGATTGCAGCGCAACTTTGAAACTGCAATTTTCTCATGATGTTGCATTTTCACTGAGTAGCATATAAATGCGATTTCAGTTTCTTATTTCTCTCTAAAATTGCGGTGGATAAACAATTTAGCATTTAGATGGATTTGCTGATGAATTTCTGTATTCAGATCTCTGCTTTTTAAGAGGTATGAGGAAAGAATGCCCACGGAAAAAATGCCCACGGAAAAATCGCCCACGGAAAAAACGCCCACGGAAAAAACGCCCACGGAAAAACGCCCACTTCGCGAAAGTAGGAAAAACGCCCACGGAAAAATCGCCCACAGGCAAAATGCTCACGGGAAAAATATGTGATCGACTGATAAGTTTATATGTCTGTTATAAACGGTGTTCGGACAACTGGTCACACATTGCTGGCCAAAAACCGTTAGGGGTCATATAAAAATTGTGGTTTCTTGGCCACCTCACCTACATAACGAAAATGGATGTAGGAGAATTGGCCACAAAAGTTCAAGGGGGGGATGTAAGTATTATTGATTTTTGGCCTACATTGAGAATTGAATTAGGAACTCCAAACAAATTTCGAGAAAACGTTCTATGTAAGCCAAGCGAGAATTACAGCATAATTCATGTATGTTCGGAAAAGGACCCTAAGGTGGGATTTTTTAATAACGCTGCACTTTTACGTAGGTACTAAATATTTACATAACATGTCAAGTTTGCAATATTTTTCTTTTACTTAATTAATTCACAGGCGAAGAAAAAAGTGTTGAATAGGCTTAGCTCACGGCCTATTAATTAATGTATGGATTGAATGTATGGTGCATAAGTAGAAGCGCAATATTACTGACAATTAATTCAGACATTTGACGTGGAATAGGAATAGCTGTGGTGCAGTGGAAGCATATCCAGCGCGTAACTGGAAGACCCTGAGTTCGATTCCTGGTGGCGGCCACTGAGAATTTTTCCGTGACTCACTTATAAACGTGGAAAGAGCGATGACTTCTGTTTGATTATTGACAATACTTGTTATGTAAATTTACGAATATGGGAATGGCGGAACGAAAACTTTTAGAAGGGCCTAAACGTTAGTCCTAATATTATTTTTTGCCTGAGTAACACCGCAATATTAATAATTTGATGTGTTACGTAAACGTTATGAATATAACATCGTTAGAATAAAAAACTGTTAAATAGGCCAAGGCCTAGGACTTATGACTTAAGGGCCGCGGGTGGCCTAGTGAAGAACCAAATAAGATTGTTAACTTTCAACTTCCTACTGTAGAGTGGGATGTAAGGTCAGGTGATGCGTAACATCACAGCCTCTCCTTGACAAATGTCAACCCCGCCTTCTCGTGGTGCATCCTGTTCCTACTAAAGGGGCTCTGACGACCGCCAATAGCGGTATAACTATACCATCGGGATTAGAGGAAATTCTATCCCACACTCACCAACCCGCTTGGCCAGCGTGGTGAGTTATGGCCAAACCCTCCAAAATGACTCCACAACTTAAATCTTGGCCCTCAGTCTCCGGCAGCTGGAATGTACCTGGCCAAGGCAGCGGCCAGTGCGACATGAAGGCAGAGGGTGCTAAGAATCCCCGGAGTACCGGACTAGGCTGCCATCTGATGCTGACCTTGGCAACGTACAATGGACGCTCCCTATCTTCTGATTCAAGGCTTCTTGAATTGGAAGAGGAACTACAAAGGATCAAGTGGGACATCGTGGGGCTAAGTGAGGTAAGGAGAAAAGGAGAAGATCTCATCGAACTGAAAAGTGGACATCTCTTCTACTATCGTGGGACAGATACTGGCAGAACTAGTGGTGTTGGATTTATAATAAACAAGAAACTGAAGGATAAAGTTGTAGAAGTTGAAAGTTCCTCTGACAGAGCTGCAAGGCTTGTTATCCAACTCGAAAAGATACCAGGCTCAGATTATTCAAACTTATGCACCCACCACAAGTCATCCTGAAGAAGAAATTGAAGAATTTTATGAGGAAATTTGTCATCTAAATAATAAAGGTAAGCAGCACTTGAAAATAAGTATGGGAGATTTCAATGCAAAAAGAGGGCAACGGCAACAGAATGAAACTTCAGTAGGTAAATTCGGTCACGGCAACAGAAACCAGCGTGGAAATACTCTCGTTGAATTTGCAGAGGCAGAAGGGTTTTTCATCTTGAACTCCTTCTTCAAGAAAAAGCCACACAGGAAATGGACATGGAGACATCCAAATGGGACGACAAGTGAAATTGATTTTATTATGTGTAACAAAAAATTCGTCATAGAAGACTGCAGTGTGCTAAACAAGTTCAACACAGGTAGTGACCATAGATTGGTGAGATGTAAGATGCACCTCAACACTAAACTTGAACGTGGCAAGCTCATAAGACAAACAAAATCTATTGACATAACCAACCTTATAAAACACCATAATACCTTCAAGTTGGAACTGAAGAACAGGTTCTCTGCTTTAGAAGGCCTAACATCGGAAGAAGTGGACATCTCTGAAGTTAACAGAAAAGTAACCAAAGCTCTTATGGAAACAGCAACAAAATTAGCTGGGTCTAAGAACAAGTTGCATGTAAATAAATTATCAGGAAAAAACGAAAATGTTGATGCAAAAAAGAAGAGAGATGAGGACAACTAAAGAAGATGTGACTTCCAAAGTGGAATATATAGAGCTATGCAAGACAGTACGAAAAAGTATCACTGAAGACGTAAGAAAATTCAACTGTGAACTAGTGAGGAAAGCAATTGAAAACAACCAAAGCCTAAAGATAGCAGAGGGACATCTCAGTAAGGGAAGAAAACAGATTATGGCACTGAGAAAAGAAGATGGTTCTGTAACAAGAAATAGAGGCAAAATTTTGACAAGAGTGAAAGATTTCTACTCCAAATTATATGAAAGGGATGATACATGCACTCCAGACATCATGAAAGATACCAGTACCAGAGTTCCTCCAGTCCTTCCAGCAGAAGTTGCACATGCAATCAAGAACATGAAGCGGGGAAAAGCTCCAGGAGAAGATGGAATTACTGTAGACATCATACAAGAAGCAAGTGGAGAAATCGAAACAGTACTCGCCCAAATTTTCACTCGATGCCTAAATGAAGGAAAGATTCCTGAGGATTGGAACACCGCTACAATGATCCTGCTACATAAGAAAGGTGACATTGAGGATCTCGGAAACTACAGACCTATCAGCCTCCTATCAGTAGTTTATAAAATCTTCACTAAAGTTCTTTCACACCGCTTGAAGATAACACTGGACATGGCTCAACCGAGAGAACAAGCTGGATTCAGGAGTGGCTACAGCACAATAGATCATATCCATGTGCTGAGAGAACTAATTGAAAGAGCGAGGGAATATGAACTTCCATTGTGCATGGCTTTTATCGATTATGAAAAAGCCTTTGATTCGGTGAAACCATCAGCAGTTACAATGTCTCTGAAAACCTGCGGTATTGAAGATGCATACATTAATATTATTAATAACATCTATGAAAATGCAAGTGCAAAGATTAGGCTGTTTGAAAATACAACACGCATAAAAATTGGAAAGGGAGTGAGACAAGGTGACACCATATCTCCGAAGCTCTTTAATGCGACATTGGAGGGTGTTTTTCAGTCGCTGAGCTGGGAAAACAAGGGGATAAAGATTAATGGAGATTATCTAACCCACCTTCGTTTTGCTGATGACGTAGTCATTTTTGCAACTAGCCCATCAGAGCTGCAGAGTATGATCCAGGAACTTGCTGACAAGAGTAAAGAAGTGGGATTAAAAATGAACTTTCAGAAGACAAAAGTGATGTTCAATGCTTTTACAAGAAATGAAGATTTATCGATTGATGGAGAAAAGCTGGAGATAACAGACACGTACGTTTATCTTGGACAGCAGATATCAAGTGAGGGTCACATTGATGAAGAAATTAATCGGCGTACAAAACTTGCCTGGAGAGCTTTTGGAAGAAACAGCATAATTTTCAAGAGCAATATGCCATTATGTCTTAAAAGAAAAGTGTTTGATCAATGCATCCTTCCAGTGCTTACGTATGGTGCAGAGACGTGGACCTTAACTAAAAGAGACATACAAAGGCTGCAGACAACTCAATGACGCATGGAGAGGTGCATACTTGGTGTAACCAGGAGAGATAAGAAGAGGAACTCGTGGATCCGAAAAATGACAAGAGTGGAAGACATCATGATCAGAGTTAAATCCCTGAAATGGCAATGGGCTGGACATACTGCCAGAAGGACAGATCATAGATGGACAGCCGAAATTTTAGATTGGATTCCAAGGGACAGGAAAAGACCCAGAAGAAGACCACATGGGAGATGGGTGGATGAAATTCGAAAGTATGCAGGGGTGACATGGAGGAGACTGGCACAAGACAGACCGTTGTGGAGGAAACTTGGGGAGACCTTCGTCCAGCAGTGGATTGATAATGGTTGATGATGATGATGATGATGATGATGATGATGACTGTAGAGTAGCTACTTTCTTAAAAAAATCCAGTTCGGCTTTACTGTAAAAAATTTGTGACTATTCTTATTTTTTAAAGTAAGGTCTTAATTTTTATAAAACTATGCATGTTTGTTATTTAACTATATCAATTAAAAGGGAAATCATTAAAAGTCAGATTATTTTATTTATAAAAACTTTGTAAAGTATAGCATTTAATTGTAAAAGCGATTTTCGTAAAAGGCGCAATGTACAGATATAACTTTGTGTAATGTGCTTTCTTTGCACTCTTGTCTCTTTTGGAAATCCTCTTTGTGTACGGCGAGCCGAAGGGGAGGGGGAGCATCTGTCTTTCGTCAAAGTGGTGCTTTGCAGCTGCAGCTGGAACGTTTGCTAGCGACCGCACCCCAAATAACAAGGGATATATTTCATTTAAATTTATCGGTTGGCCACCGGTCAGGGTGTGTCTTCCCCGTGAGTAGTATAATCTCAAGTTACAGGCATACTTCTTTTCTTCCCAGTGTAAAGAAAAAAAATACGCACTCATAGCTTCCTGGGAGTTTTCCAAAGGACAACTAAAACAGTTAATTTCTACATGACGGGTGTAGGAGAACTGGCCACAAAAATTTTAAGGGGCCTCATAAAAATAACGTTTTCGACCGCTTCGTGCCCACGAACCCTAGAGGTTGGTAATCAGAGTCATATAAAGTTTCCGTAATTTCGTCTTTTCTTAATTGCGATAATTAATGTAATTCTTTATAAGAAATGTTTATGATCTACATCTCAGCAAAAGATTTAAGGGTTTTCAAACTACAAGTCTGCAAAATATCTGAGCGCATGTGCTGACTCAGGAAACCTGTCCGGGGGGGGATATCAAAACTCTAAGATTTGAAAAATGTATCGTCCCATCGGGAGATTTTCAGCATTTACAAGCTACAGTTGGACAGATTATTTGAGGGTACGTGCCTACTCAGCAAACCTGGGGGTGGGGTGGGGGGGTTATATGATAATTGTGAATTATATAGAATTTCTTGTCCGATCGGGCGATTTTCAGCATTTACAAACTACAACTGGAGACATTATCTCCGGGCATGAACCTACTGGAGCAAACCTGTCGGGGGTAGGGGGGGGTAATACCAAAAGTGTAGAATATGAAGAATTTCTCTTCCGACCCGGAGATTTTCATCATTCACATGCCTTCAGATAATGTGTCGAGTTGTAGCTGCTAATTGCCGAGAATCTCCCGATCGGACGAGAAATTGTTCATATCTTACACTTTTTGGTATTACCCCCCCCCCCCCTCCCTCTTCGCCGACAGGTTTCCAGAGAGTGACATGCGCTAAGAAAATTTGTCGAGTTGCAGTTTCTAAATACTGAAGATCTCCCGATCGGAAGAGATATTCTTGATATTTTACGATTTTGGTATTACCCCTCCCCCCGACTAGTTTCCTGAGGCAGCAGATACCCTCAGATAATTCGACGTGTTGTAGCTTGTAAACGCTGGAAATCTCCCGATCGGACCAGAAATTCTTTATATTACATATTTTAGATTTTAAGCACCCCCCCCCCTCCCCAGACAAATTCCCTGGGTTTGCACATACTCGCAGAGAATTTTTTATTTGTAGTTTCTAGAAAAATATCGTATAGCAGTTGGCTTGAAGACAACGGTGAATCATTAGTATGTTTTTAAATAAATGTTGCATAAGACTACCACGGCTTTCAGGCCAACACCATACAACCTCTACAGTCAATCAGTGCAATCCGAACTTTCCTCTCATATTTGTAAGGTTTGCAGAAAATATTTTACACATCAAATTATTAATATTGCGGTATTACTTAGGCAGAAAATAATATTAGTACTAACGTTTAGGCCCTTCTAAAAGTTTTCATTCCGTCATTCCCATATTCGCGTTATGTAGGTGAGGTGGCCAAGAAACCGCAATTTTTATATGACCCCTAACGATTTTTTGGCCAGCAGTCTGTGACTAGTTGTCCGAACACCGTTTATAACAGACATAAAAACTTATCAGTCGATCACATATTTTTCCCGTGAGCATTTTGTCTGTGGGCGATTTTTCCGTGGGCGTTTTTTCCTACTTTCGAAAAATGGGCGTTTTTTCCGTGGGCGTTTTTTCCGTGGGCGTTTTTTCCGTGGGCGATTTTTCCGTGGGCGTTTTTTCCGTGGGCATTCTTTCATACAATCTTTTAAGAGAATATGGTGGAAGTAAGATTTCTCCGAATATTTTTGGGCGAAATATGCTTCCTGAAAATCATACTTCCGTTTCTGTTATGTCTTCGCTAAGCTTTAAATGTCCATACGATGACTCGTTGTCTCCCCTTTCCGCAGCTTCACTCTTTGTAGGAGTTAAAACACCTCCAGCTTCCCCCCCCCCTCCTGTCCGAACAACATAACTGGTGGTGACGTATTGCAATGTCAGAAGAGTGGGTGGGTGGGTGGGTGGGTGTGCGTGCTTCGGGGTCCACTCTGGGGTTGAGTACTCACGTGCGATCCCACTCCTAACACGTGCACTTGTTCAATCCCTCGTCAATAAGGGGACAACGGCTAGTTGAGTGGGTACACACCAGCTCCCCCAGCATCTGTTTTGTATCGGTCATCGAGTCGTCGCCCAGCCGGGGGTCAAAGTTCACATTCTCTCTTTGGCCGCCTCCCTCTGGTGTTCTCACGCATGGGACGTTGGACAGTTAGTTGTGTAAGGCTTCTTTTTCCAAGTGAACATTATAATCTGTGTTGTGCAGTTGGTATTTTTCAATAATCTTAAGCTAATGAAATTAAAACGTGAAGACTAAATTTGCAAGATTCACATTAAAAAGATCATACGCTTTCGTTATCATTCTGTTTTGCCAAACATTGGCGAGTCTTATCATGCAGCCCCCACCACGGGATTTTACGGTATGTACGGAGAAAAAGGGAATATCCACAGAATTATGAGAAAGAAAGTGTTTCACTTGAAATTTATTCTCAGACAAGAGATTTTATTTGTCTCAATTGACTTATTTTTTCCGTTCTGGTTTATACCACAATTTCTTAAATCTTCCGAATTTTCAAGTCTTGTTCTACTCATTTGCCTGTAATTACGATATGTGGCACGTCAATTTCAGTAACTGATTTTCTTTTTTTTAAATATTTTGAAAGTATTTTTAAAATTCTGTAAAATATCCAAACTTCCGAGTGAGAAATGGCCATCCATTCTTTTTGGCAATTCTAAGAATGGGAGAGAATCAGAACCAAACAACATAACGCCCACGTGTAAAGAAGACGTGAACCCAGGTTTGGTGTAGAACATGCCAACATATCCGAACGATCCAAGTATCAGGGGACAGAGAAGGACTTAACCGGACTTCCCCTAATTTCCGTTCCAGTATGCTATTTATTATTCTACCAAGGAAGGGGAAAAGATGCTTTTAACATGTTTCCTTGGTAACCGCATCGCAGAGGCGTAATTAAGGCGGGCGGCCGCCCGGGGCCCAGCTCAACAGAGGGAGCATAAACCACTGCTTACAACCTGATTTAAATTGAAATTAAAACTTTTTCATCAGTATCTGGTACACTTCAAATTCGGATTCCTTCATCAAAATGTCTAGGAGATACATTCAGAAATAAATTATCAAAACAAAAAGTAACTTTTGTCGACAACATAGGGGCCCGCGATTTTTCTTTAATTCGATGAATAAGGATGTGATTTTTTAATAGTTGGATGAGAATGTCGTTCACATTATTGAAGGTTCTCTGCAGGCTATTTGATCATTACTGTGAGTCGGATTGCCAGCCGCCCGTTTGATACGGTACCGGAGGTCCGAACCCCCTAAGCAGTTACGAAAGGCGTTACAGTCAGTCAGTTTAATTGTGCCTTCGGCATTGAGATAACATTGGGTTACGTTGAGTAGAGTGTGCTTATACGTATGTTTCCAGAAGGATGGACAGCCGAAATTTTAGACTGGATACCAAGGAACTGAAAAATACCCACACAGGAGAAGATCACATGTGTGATGGATGAAATTCGAAAACATGGCGGAGTAACATGGAAGATAGTTGTGGAGGAAACTTGAGACCTTCAACCGCAGCAGTGGACTGATAATGGTTGACAATTATTATAAATACTATATATATATCATCATCATCATCATTGTCAACCATTATCAATCCACTGCTGGACGAAGGTCTCCCAAGTTTCCTCCACAACGGTCTGTCTTGTGCCAGTCTCCTCCATGTCACTCCCGCATATTTACGAATTTCATCCACCCATCTCCCATGTGGTCTTTTTCTGGGTCTTTTCCTGTCCCTTGGAATCCAATCTAAAATTTCGGCTGTCCATCTATGGTCTGTCCTTCTGGCAGTATGTCCAGCCCATTGCCATTTCAGGGATTTAACTCTGATCATGATGTCTTCCACTCTCGTCATTTTTCGGATCCACGAGTTCCTCTTCTTATCTCTCCTGGTTATACCAAGCATGCACCTCTCCATGCTGCTTTGAGTTGTCTGCAGCCTTTGTATGTCTCTTTTAGTTAAGGTCCACGTCTCTGCACCATACGTAAGCACTGGAAGGATGCATTGATCAAACACTTTTCTTTTAAGACATAATGGCATATTGCTCTTGAAAATTATGCTGTTTCTTCCAAAAGCTCTCCAGGCAAGTTTTGTACGCCGATTAATTTCTTCATCAATGTGACCCTCACTTGATATCTGCTGTCCAAGATAAACATACGTATCTGTTATCTCCAGTTTTTCTCCATCAATCGATAAATCTTCATTTCTTGTAAAAGCATTGAACATCACTTTTGTCTTCTGAAAGTTCATTTTTAATCCTACTTCTTTACTCTTGTCAGCAAGTTCCTGGATCATACTCTGCAGCTCTGATGGGGTAGTTGCAAAAATGACTACGTCATCAGCAAAACGAAGGTGGGTTAGATAATCTCCATTAATCTTTATCCCTTTGTTTTCCCAGTTCAGTGATTGAAAGACATTTTCCAATGTGGCATTAAAGAGCTTCGGAGATATGGTGTCACCTTGTCTCACTCCCTTTCCAATTTTTATGTGTGTTGTATTTTCAAACAGCCGAATCTTTGCACTTGCATTTTCATAGATGTTATTAATAATATTAATGTATGCATCTTCAATACCGCAGGATTTCAGAGCCGTGGTAACTGCTGATGGTTTCACCGAATCAAAGGCTTTTTCATAATCGATAAAAGCCATGCACAATGGAAGTTCATATTCCCTCGCTCTTTCAATTAGTTCTCTCAGTACGTGGATATGATCTATTGTGCTGTAGCCACTCCTGAATCCAGCTTGTTCTCTCGGTTGAGCCATGTCCAGTGTTACCTTCAAGCGGTGTGAAAGAACTTTAGTGAAGATTTTATAAACCACTGATAGGAGGCTGATAGGTCTGTAGTTCCTGAGATCCTCAATGTCACCTTTTTTATGTAGCAGGATCATTGTAGCATTGTTCCAATCCTCAGGAATCTTCCCTTCATTAAGGCATCGAGTGAAAATTTGGGCGAGTACTGTTTCAATTTCTCCACTTGCTTCTTGTATGATGTCTATAGTAATTCCATCTTCTCCTGGAGCTTTCCCCCGCTTCATGTTCTTGATTGCATGAGCAACTTCTGCTGGGAGGACTGGAAGAACTCTGGTACCTTTCATGATGTCTGGAGTACATGTATCATCCCTTTCATATAGTTTGGAGTAGAAATCTTTCACTCTTGTCAAAATTTCGCCTCTATTTCTTGTTATAGAACCATCTTCTTTTCTCAGTGCCATAATCTGTTTTCTTCCCTTACTGAGATGTCCCTTTGCTATCTTTAGGCTTTGGTTGTTTTCAATTGCTTTCCTCACTAGCTCACAGTTGAATTTCCTTACGTCTTCAGTGATACTTTTTCGTGCTGTCTTGCATAGCTCTATATATTCCACTTTGGAAGTCACATCTTCTTTAGTTGTCCTCATCTCTCTTCTTTTTGCATCAACATTTTGGTTTTTCCTGATAATTTGTTTACATGCAACTTGTTCTTAGACCCAGCTAATTTTGTTGCTGTTTCCATAAGAGCTTTGGTTACTTTTCTGTTAACTTCAGAAATATCCACTTCTTCCGATGTTAGGCCTTCTAAAGCAGAGAATCTGTTCTTCAGTTCCAACTTGAAAGTATTATGGTGTTTTTTAAGGTTGGTTATGTCAATACATTTTGTTTGTCTTATGAGCTTGCCACGTTCCAGTTTAGTGTTGAGGTGCATCTTACATCTCACCAATCTATGGTCACTACCTGTGTTGAACTTGTTTAGCACACTGCAGTCTTCGATGACGAATTTTTTGTTACACATAATAAAATCAATTTCACTTGTCGTCCCAATTGGATGTCTCCATGTCCATTTCCTGTGTGGCTTTTTCTTGAAAAAGGAATTAAAGATGAAAAATCCTTCTGCCTCTGCAAACTCAACGAGAGTATTTCCACGCTGGTTTCTGTTGCCGTGACCGAATTTACCTACTGAAGTTTCATTCTGTTGCCGTTGCCCTATTTTTGCATTGAAATCTCACATAATTATCTTCAAGTGCTGCTTACCTTTATTATTTAGATGACTAATTTCCTCATAAAATTCTTCAATTTCTTCTTCAGGATGACTTGTGGTGGGTGCATAAGTTTGAATAATCTGAGCCTGGTATCTTCTCGATAGTTGGATAACGAGTCGTGCAGCTCTGTCAGAGGAACTTTCAACTTCTACCACTTTATCCTTCAGTTTCTTGTTTATTATAAATCCGACACCACTAGTTCTGCCAGTATCTGTCCCACGATAATAGAAGAGATGTCCACTTTTCAGTTCAATGAGATCTTCTCCTTTTCTCCTTACCTCACTCAGCCCGACGATGTCCCACTTGATCCTTTGTAGTTCCTCTTCCAATTCAAGAAGCCTTGAATCAGAAGATATGGAGCGTCCGTTGTAGGTAGCCAAGGTCAGCATCAAATGGCAGCCTAGTCCGGTCCTCCGGGGATTCTTAGCACCCTCTGCCTTCATGTCGCACTGGCCGCTGCCTTGGCCAGGTACATTCCAGCTGCCGGAGACTGAGGGCCAAGATTTAAGTTGTAGAGTCATTTTGGAGGTGTTTGGCCATAACTCACCACGCTGGCCAAGCGGGTTGGTGAGTGTGGGATAGCATTTCCTCTGATCCCGATGGTATAGTTATACCGCTATTTGCGGTCGTCAGAGCCCCTTTAGTGGGAACAGGATGCACCACGAGAAGGCGGGGTTGACATTTGTCAAGGAGAGGCTGTGATGTTACGCATCACCTGACCTTACATCCCATATATATATATATATATATATATATATATATCATATCAATAGTTCGTGGCCCCCATGGCTGGCAATGACAACCGCTACACGCCGCAGTATCGAACGATAGAGGCTGTGGATGTGGGCTTGGGGTATGTCGGTCCAGGCTGCTTCCACACGTTGCCACAGTTCATCAGGCGTAGCCGCGGGTGGTGCTTGCCGGGCCACTCGGTTGCTGATCAGCGACCAGACGTGTTCGATGGGCGACATATCGGTAGAACAGGCGAGCCACGGCAGCAGTGATACCTGGTGGGCCGTGAAGAATTGCTGTACGATGCGTGCGGGCGCGCATTGTCCTGTTGAAACGTGGCCGCTGGTAGGTCCTGCAGGTAAGGGAGGACTACAGGCTCTAAAACGTCGAAGATGTAGTGGTGGCTGTTGTGTGTACCGGCGATGCGTACTAGAGGGGTGCGGGTGTCCTATCCAATTGCGCCCCAAACCATAGCGCCAGGCGACGGACCGGTATGGCGATGCATAATGCAGGCGTCATACAGTCTCTCGCCGCGGTGCCGCCACACGCGGATCCCACCATCGTGGTGTTGCAGGCAAAAGCGGGATTCGTCGGAGAAGACAATGTCTTGCCATTCCGTAGTCCAGGTGCGGCGTTCAACGGCCCACTGCCGCCGCACTCGCCGGTAGTGTAACGTCAATAGTAATCGGAGCAATGGGCGCCGTGCGACAGGTCCCCGTTCCGGCAGACGACGTCGAACGGTACGTGCTGACACGGTTGTTGCGCAGCACACCCTAATTCCTGCGCTAACGTTCGTGATGTGGCGTTGCGAGCCGTCAATGCCCGCCGCACCTAATGCCCGTCCTCTCGTTCGGAGGTGTACCGCGGCTGCGGCAATAGCTCACGCCGGTCTGTTTGTCCCTCCTGCACCCACCGAATCCATACTCGCCTCATTGTAGCTGGATGTCGTCCCACACGGACGCCGACGTCTCGGTACGATAAACCGCTGTCGCGATAAGCCACTATTCGGCCTCTGTGGAACTCCGAAACGTGCTGGAATGACTGCCGTATTCTGCGACGAGGTATCAGGAAGCTTCCCACGCGCAGGTCCGGCAGCACAATACACTTCCACTGCTTACACTCCGTCTTCTGTGCACCCTTCTTATAGTGCTTCTCTGTGGCGTGCCGGGCGCACAGATTTGCGTATGCATTGTAATGCTAATCGTTTGCATGTCCTCTCGCGGGCGACGCATGCTGCGAATTTCAGGACAATCGGATGCTTCCTTCTTAGTGTTGCATTTTGGGTGGTACAGCAGTGTATATATATATATATATATACTAAAGAGCAAAACTGAAGACTAAGGAAAAAATTTTAGAATTTAAAACGAAGGGTGCAAAATAACCTGAAAATCAAAACGCGCAACGCAGCAGTTTTGAAAATTCAGAATTCACATTCTATAAAGAAGATACCTAAGCAAAAAAATACATATATAATTTTGACTCACACCTAGTACAACATAGAAAAGGTTATGTATCTACCTGTGTGATCAAAAGGAAAAAAGGTAAAAAAATAAAATAAAACAACTGAATGTAGAAGGTGTCGAGAATACTGAGCCTGGCTTTATCAAGACCAGCAAAAACTCTGCATTTTCTCACTTCCACAAAGACCTAGTTGGAAATGGGTTTCTGCAAGGCCATAGATGCAAGTAACATTCCCACCTTTCTTTTTCTATGGCCTTGCAGAAACCCATTTCCAACTAGGTCTTTGTGGAAGTGAGAAAATGCAGAGTTTTTGCTGGTCCTTGATAAAGCCAAGGCTCAGTATTCTCGACACCTTCTACATCAGGTTATTTTGCAACCTTCGTTTTAAATTCTAAAGTTTTTTCCTTAGTCTTCAGTTTTGTTTTAAGTATATATATATATATATATATATATTTTTTTTTTTTTTTTTTTTTTTTTAATATATACCACATACATATATAGAGTGTCCGAAAGATGGCTATGTACTCAATGTACAAATTGAAATGATGTAATAATAAAGAAATTTTGAATGCAATTACAGTAGAAGTTACCCGCCATGTAGAAGAGCTCTGTGTCTGGAAACCTTCATGTCTCCTCACCCCGAGGCGCCCGCAGCTCTCAATCCGAGCTGAGGGCAATCGACACGTCTGCCTCGACAAAGGCAGACGTGTCGATTGATTACTCGACTCGGCCCAAGGACAATGGTGTTGACGGTTAAAAAGTGTTTTTGGTGGAACATGTCTTTCACCATGACAAGTACGTGAACGAAGTGCAAAAACAGTTCTCCAGGAAATTTATGATGCAGACGTCCCCCAGCGTAATGCGGTACATCAGCTCATAGCGAAGTTTCGAGAAACTGGCAATGTGTTTTGGATGTCCCGCCCCGATAGGCCATCCACAGCAGACTAGACCATACAGGATATCCAGGACAGGATACAGAGAAGTCCACGCGGCTGTCACAACAAGCAGATGTGCCAAAGAGTACAGCCCTTCAAGATATTCTGAAAAGGAAGTTGCGTTTCCACCCGTACGAAGTGTCTGTCGTGCATCAGCTGAAAGAAACAGACCACGAGGTCCGTGTTCGGTACTGCATGTGGTTCCAAGAGTTCTTGTCTGAAGAAGGTGAGGACATTCTGGAAGTGACTTTCTTTACAGATGAGGCATGGTTCCACCTGTCCGGGTACATCAAAAGAAACAGACCACGAGGTTCGTGTTCGGTACTGCATGTGGTTCCAAGAGTTCTTGTCTGAAGAAGGTGAGGACATTCTGGAAGTGACTTTCTTTACAGATGAGGCATGGTTCCACCTGTCCGGGTACATCAAAAGAAACAGAGCAGGAGGCTCGTGTTCGGTACTGCAGGTAGTTCCAAGAGTTCTTGTCTGAAGAAGGTGAGGGCATTCTGGACGTGACTTTCTTTACAGATGAGGCATGGTTCCACCTGTCTGGGTACATCAAAAGAAACAGAGCAGGAGGCTCGTGTTCGGTACTGCAGGTAGTTCCAAGAGTTCTTGTCTGAAGAAGGTGAGGGCATTCTGGACGTGACTTTCTTTACAGATGAGGCATGGTTCCACCTGTCCGGGTACGTCAAAAGAAACAGACCACGAGGTTCGTGTTCGGTACTGCAGGTGGTTCCAAGAGTTCTTGTCTGAAGAAGGTGAGGGCATTCTGGACGTGACTTTCTTTACAGATCAGGCATGGTTTCACCTGTCCGTGTACATCAAAAGAAATAGACCACGAGGTTCGTGTTCGGTACTGCAGGTAGTTCCAAGAGTTCTTGTCTGAAGAAGGTGAGGGCATTCTGGACGTGACTTTCTTTACAGATGAGGCATGGTTTCACCTGTCCGGGTACATCAAAAGAAACAGACCAGGAGGCACGTGTTCGGTACTGCAGGTAGTTCCAAGAGTTCTTGTCTGAAGAAGGTGAGGGCATTCTGGACGTGACTTTCTTTACAGATGAGGCATGGTTCCACCTGTCCGGGTACATCAAAAGAAACAGACCACGAGGTTCGTGTTCGGTACTGCATGTGGTTCCAAGAGTTCTTGTCTGAAGAAGGTGAGGACATTCTGGAAGTGACTTTCTTTACAGATGAGGCATGGTTCCACCTGTCCGGGTACATCAAAAGAAACAGAGCAGGAGGCTCGTGTTCGGTACTGCAGGTAGTTCCAAGAGTTCTTGTCTGAAGAAGGTGAGGGCATTCTGGACGTGACTTTCTTTACAGATGAGGCATGGTTCCACCTGTCCGGGTACATCAAAAGAAACAGAGCAGGAGGCTCGTGTTCGGTACTGCAGGTAGTTCCAAGAGTTCTTGTCTGTAGAAGGTGAGGGCATTCTGGACGTGACTTTCTTTACAGATGAGGCATGGTTCCACCTGTCCGGGTACGTCAAAAGAAACAGACCACGAGGTTCGTGTTCGGTACTGCAGGTGGTTCCAAGAGTTCTTGTCTGAAGAAGGTGAGGGCATTCTGGACGTGACTTTCTTTACAGATCAGGCATGGTTTCACCTGTCCGTGTACATCAAAAGAAATAGACCACGAGGTTCGTGTTCGGTACTGCAGGTAGTTCCAAGAGTTCTTGTCTGAAGAAGGTGAGGGCATTCTGGACGTGACTTTCTTTACAGATGAGGCATGGTTTCACCTGTCCGGGTACATCAAAAGAAACAGACCAGGAGGCTCGTGTTCGGTACTGCAGGTAGTTCCAAGAGTTCTTGTCTGAAGAAGGTGAGGACATTCTGGACGTGACTTTCTTTACAGATCAGGCATGGTTTCACCTGTCCGGGTACATCAAAAGAAACAGAGCAGGAGGCTCGTGTTCGGTACTGCAGGTAGTTCCAAGAGTTCTTGTCTGAAGAAGGTGAGGGCATTCTGGACGTGACTTTCTTTACAGATGAGGCATGGTTCCACCTGTCCGGGTACATCAAAAGAAACAGAGCAGGAGGCTCGTGTTCGGTACTGCAGGTAGTTCCAAGAGTTCTTGTCTGAAGAAGGTGAGGGCATTCTGGACGTGACTTTCTTTACAGATGAGGCATGGTTCCACCTGTCCGGGTACGTCAAAGAAACAGACCACGAGGTTCGTGTTCGGTACTGCAGGTGGTTCCAAGAGTTCTTGTCTGAAGAAGGTGAGGGCATTCTGGACGTGACTTTCTTTACAGATCAGGCATGGTTTCACCTGTCCGTGTACATCAAAAGAAATAGACCACGAGGTTCGTGTTCGGTACTGCAGGTAGTTCCAAGAGTTCTTGTCTGAAGAAGGTGAGGGCATTCTGGACGTGACTTTCTTTACAGATGAGGCATGGTTTCACCTGTCCGGGTACATCAAAAGAAACAGACCAGGAGGCTCGTGTTCGGTACTGCAGGTAGTTCCAAGAGTTCTTGTCTGAAGAAGGTGAGGACATTCTGGACGTGACTTTCTTTACAGATCAGGCATGGTTTCACCTGTCCGGGTACATCAAAAGAAACAGCAGGAGGTCAGTGTTCGGTACTGCAGGTGGTTCCAAAAGTTCTTGTCTGAAGAAAATCAGGGCATTCTGGACGTGACTTTCTTTACAGATGCGGCATGGTTTCACCTGTCCGGGTACATCAAAAGAAACAGACCAGGAGGCTCGTGTTCGGTACTGCAGGTAGTTCCAAGAGTTCTTGTCTGAAGAAGGTGAGGGCATTCTGGACGTGACTTTCTTTACAGATGAGGCATGGTTCCACCTGTCCGGGTACATCAAAAGAAACAGACCACGAGGTTCGTGTTCGGTACTGCAGGTGGTTCCAAGAGTTCTTGTCTGAAGAAGGTGAGGGCATTCTGGACGTGACTTTCTTTACAGATCAGGCATGGTTTCACCTGTCCGTGTACATCAAAAGAAATAGACCACGAGGTTCGTGTTCGGTACTGCAGGTAGTTCCAAGAGTTCTTGTCTGAAGAAGGTGAGGGCATTCTGGACGTGACTTTCTTTACAGATGAGGCATGGTTCCACCTGTCCGGGTACATCAAAAGAAACAGACCACGAGGTTCGTGTTCGGTACTGCAGGTGGTTCCAAGAGTTCTTGTCTGAAGAAGGTGAGAGCATTCTGGACGTGACTTTCTTTACAGATCAGGCATGGTTTCACCTGTCCGTGTACATCAAAAGAAATAGACCACGAGGTTCGTGTTCGGTACTGCAGGTAGTTCCAAGAGTTCTTGTCTGAAGAAGGTGAGGGCATTCTGGACGTGACCTTCTTTACAGATGAGGCATGGTTTCACCTGTCCGGGTACATCAAAAGAAACAGACCAGGAGGCTCGTGTTCGGTACTGCAGGTAGTTCCAAGAGTTCTTGTCTGAAGAAGGTGAGGGCATTCTGGACGTGACTTTCTTTACAGATGAGTCATGGTTTCACCTGTCCGGGTACATCAAAAGAAACAGAGCAGGAGGCTCGTGTTCGGTACTGCAGGTAGTTCCAAGAGTTCTTGTCTGAAAAAGGTGAGGGTATTCTGGACGTGACTTTCTTTACAGATGAGTCATGGTTCTACCTGTCCGGGTACGTCAAAAGAAATAGATCACGAGGCCCGTGTTCGGTACTGCAGGTGGTTCCAAGAGTTCTTGTCTGAAGAAGGTGAGGACATTCAGGGCGTAAATCTTTTTTTACAAATGAGGCGTAGTTCCACCTGTCCGGGTACATCAACAGCCAAACCACTCTTCTGTGAGGTACTGGAAATCGTCACGAATATAAGGAAGTGCCTCTCCACAGCTAGGGCAGTGTGTGGTGTACCATGACTCATATGCGCATTATTGGGCCCATTTTCCTCAGTGAAACCATTTACTCAGAACGGTAGCGTGCTCAGATTATCCAACCATTCAGATCCGAATTCATAGAATTGGAAATCAACGAAGGATGGTTCCAGCAAGACAGTGCAACTGCTCACACCACTGGCGCATCATTACAGCTTCTGGAGGAATTCTTCGGAAATCGCATCTCCCGGGAACCGTTTCCTGCCTGGTGACCGGATCTGACACCGCCTGCCTTTTTTCTGTAGGAATCATTGAAGGGGAAGGTGTACGCAAGTAATCGCATACACTTCAAGAGCTGCAGGCTGCAATAACGACCCACATCCAACGAATCACACCACATATCCTGAGAAAGGTCTTCACCAACATGCAGAACCGTGAGCAGACATATCTGGACGTTGGTGGAGCCCATTTCCAACCCCTGTAGGAATCTGTTCGACATGGTAAATGTTACTTTCAGTGCACAGTTGTTTTTTCGGATACCTTGTATAAGACAGATGGGGGCGCCATATTTTGTGTTTCTCCCGGCGCAGAAATGCCTAGTTAACTCTCTGCCGCAGAGCAATAACAAGAGGTACTAACACTTCAATAAACATTTGAATTCTAATTCATGGTATTTCTCTTGTTACATCTTGACCGCTCGCCAAACCAAGAAATGGAATTTTTTCTTGAAAGAATAACTACGTTTTAACTTCATGTCCATCCGTGTTAATCCCAAACATCACGTTATATCTGAAGAAAGCAGATTCAGCTACTCGGAACTTGAAGCTTAAAATTCGAATTACTATGGAAATCGCAATAGAACGCAGCAAAATATTGAAGATCGAGGTCTAATCATTCTGCTTCTGACCAGAGTTTAACGATATGAATATGATTTTACATGATTTTTTTCTTTTCTTTTAAGTTACTGTGCTGTCCATTTGTAAAATGTAAAAACCTGTTGTTTAAATGCCAGTTTATTTTTAAATTGAAATGTAGCAAATTGGTCTCAGATTCGAAGCTCTTAAATTTTGTTTCGTAATATAACCCGTAACCAGAATTCGTTATTTTAGTTTTCTGCTGTAAAATTTCTTCACACTTCTTACAGTAAAGTTACAATGTAATTTCCAAAGTTTTTCTTAAAATTAAATCTACAAGTTTTAGAATTTTTATTGCAGTATTTTCTGTGTGAACCCTTGATTTTATAATTTACGGAAAAACTAATTTTGAACCTCAAACGAAATTCGCATATTGGCAATATATGTGGCGGCTTTATTAAGTTTATTTTCATAGGCAGTACAATTTTTGGTATGTATTGCAATATACATACAGTATATCATCATTGTCAACCATTATCAATCCACTGCTGGACGAAGGTTTCTCCAAGTTTCTTCCACAACGGTCTGTTTTGTGCCAGTCTCTTCCATGTTAATCCCGCATACTTTCGAATTTCATCCACCCATCTCCCATGTGGTCTTCTTCTGGGTCTTTTCTTGTCCCTTGGAATCCAGTCTAAAATTTCAGCTGTCCACCGATGCTCTGCCCTTCTGGCAGTATGTCCAGCCCATTGCCATTTCAGGGATTTTGCTCTGATCATGATATCTTCCAGTCTTGTCATTTTCCTGATCCATGAGTTCCTCTTGTCTTTCCTGGTTACACCAAACATGCATCTCTCCATGCTGCTTTCAGCTGTCTGCAGCCTTTGTATGAGTTTTTTAAAGTCCAATTCTCTGCTCGGTACGTAAGAATTGGAAGCATGTATTGATTAAATACTTTTCTTTTAAGACTTAATGGCATTTGCTCTTGAAAATTGTACCGCTTCTTTCAAAAGCTCTCCAACCAAGTCTCTTACGCCGAATAATTTCTTCAATATGACCCTCGCTTAATATCTGAAGGGTTCGGGCGTAAACCATGGTAACCAACATTTTTGTAAAAAAATGAGTTTTGAACGAAAAATAACTGCGGTGGTAATCTGAGCCTTTTAGAGCATTTATTAAACATTTATGTCAACATACGGCACCACAATACAACTTTCAATTTATGGTAAGTGTAAGCGTTTATCTTTTTTTACTACTTGTAATCTACGTATCTCACAACGACAAAAGTGTTAGTTACCATGGTTTACACCTGAGTCCTTCATCTGTTGCCCAAAGTATATATAGGTATTGCCTACCTACAGATTTTTTTCATTAATCGATAAATCTTCGTTTTTTGTAAAAGCATTGTACATGAATTTTGTTTTCTGAAAGTTCATTTTTAGTCCCACTCCTTTACTCTTGTGAACAAGTTCCTGGATCATACTTTGTAGATCTGAAGGGGTAGTTGCAAAAGTGACTGTCATCAGCAAAACGAAGGTGAGTTAAATTATCTCCATTAATCTTTGTCCCCTTGTTTTCTCAGTTCAATGATTGAAAGACACTTTGCAACGTGGCATTGAAGAGTTTGAGAGATACGTCCCCTTGCCTCACTCCCTTTCCAATTTTTATTGGTGCTGTATCCATAAATAGCCGAACCTTTGCACTTGAATTTTCACAGATGTTATTAATAATGCTAATATATGCATCTTCAATACCGCAGGATTTCAAAGCCATTATAACCAGTGGTGTAGTGTGGCTGGAACGGCGTTCCTGTACTTTTTTCAAGCCGGTACGCGTTCCGATAAATCCTGTACAGAATACTGATTTCGACCGATCACTATACTTTCTTATACTATAAATATGAGAAAGCAAAAGCTGGAGAGGCGGAATGGGTTGTAAGAAGGGAAAGGTATTGAAGACGCAAAGACACCGCGCTTTCCTGTACTCAGCAGCCTGTGTTCGTAATCAATAAAAGTGGTACATAATGGTAGTTCACCCCAGGAACCTTTGCACTTGAATTCCCTCGTAGGGTGTGTAGAGCACAGGGGATTTTTTTTTTGAGAGAGCCCTGTCCATATAAGCAATTGAAAAATGTATTACAAAACTTATGGCCCCATGAGAGAGACACTGGTCTATCGATGAAGACAGAATAATGGGTAGAGAAGATATTATTTACGTATTTGTTTGTCTAGTGAGTGCTCTCTAAAACTCTTCAGGCCGTAATCACTGCATCTAGATTGTGACCCTTTCAGTATTGATCATGATCTCTCTGCGGATTTATATAATAGTCATGACCACGGACATCTGCCATAGTCCTTCACAATCAAACAATTGTCGAAAAGGAGGGTTTTTTCACTTGCTTTCGGAATCCCAACGGAATATTTGTCGATTTCATTGACATCAAGATTTATTGCTACGTATCACATTGAAACTAACGCAATATGTGAAATCCGGATTACAGAGGACTTCTCTACATACAAGATTGCGTATGTTTGGATGTTGTGTTCAGAGACCAGCGGACATAACATCAAAAAGGGCATACAAAATTCATAAATCATCACATGTTTTTTTACATTCGCTTGGTTGTGCGGGTCACTGATAATTATTTCGTGTTAGTCTGCATATTGCATTTTTATCTTAATCGCTTTTGTGCCTTTGACGAGCGGGGACCTAGGTTTAAGGGTGGTCCTGCTTAAGGCAACCAAATTTTAACCGAAACCCTAAAGGAAAATCCTGTTCCGAAGAAATGAATCTACAACATGTGAACTACCCTGTCTGTTCTTCCAGTTTAATAACGTATGCTGGATTTCAGGGGTTTTGAAACGTAGGAGTTCAAATTGTCTTCGCAAATACACTGACGGAAAAAAAAATCCCAACACCACGAAAAAATAGTTGTAGAGGAATGAAATGGCGGCAATACATTTGTATAGGTAACATATTTAATCGATTAAGGTTTCAAAATCACAGCTTAATGTAAGCGCGAGAAGAGCCATTTTAAATGCGTAATGCTGGTACATTAATAACCGGTGTAACCGCCAGAATGTTGAATGCAAGCGCGCAAACGTTCATGCATTGTGTCGTACAGGTGCTGGATGTCAGTTTGGGAGATGGAGTTCCATGCCTGTTGCACTTGGTCGGTCAATACAGGGACGGTTAATGCTGGTTGGGGGTGACGCTGGAGTTGTCGTCCAATAATGTCCCATACATGCTCGATTGGAGAAAGATCGGGTGATCTAGCAGGCCACGGCAACATGTCGGCACTCTGTAGAGCATGTTGGGATACAACAGCGGTATGCGAGCGAGCGTTGTCCTGTTGGAAAACACCCCCTGGAATGCTGTTCATGAATGGCAGCACAACAGGTTGAATCACCAGACCGACGTACAACTGTGCCGTCAGGGTGCGTGGGATAACCACGAGAGTGCTCCTGCTGTCATAGGAAATTGCTCCCCAGACCATAACTCCAGGTGTAGGTCCAGTGTGTCTCGGCCGCAGACAGGTTGGTTGCAGGCGCTCACCTGGCCTCCCTCTAACCAACACACGGCCATCACTGGTACCCAGGCAGAACCGGCTTTCATCAGAAAACACAGCAGATCTCCACTCCGTCCTCCAATGAGCTCTAGCTTGACACCACTGACGTCGCAAACGGCAGAGGTTTGGAGTAAGTGGAATGCACGCTACAGGGCGTCTGGCTCGGAGCTGTCCTTCAAGTAACCGATTTGTAACAGTTCGTTGTGTCACTGTGGTGGCAACTGCAGCTCGTATTGCAGACGCGGTACGATGCGCCACGGCCATACGCCGTACACGGCGGTCTTCCCTCTCAGTAGTGCCACGTGGCCGGCCGGAACCCGGTCTTCTTGAGGCAGTACCTTCCCTTGACCACCGCTGCCAACAATCATGCACAGTGGCTACATTCCTGCCAAGTCGTTCTGCAATATTGCAGAACGAAAATCCACCTTCTCGTAGCCCTATTACACGATCTCGTTAAAACTCCGTAAGCTGTTGGTAATGGCTTCTTCGTCTTCTTAAAGGCATTCTTGACTAACATCAACACACTACGTCGAATCTCAACGATAACTAACGGTCACGAACGTTACAGGAAACCTGCTTTGCATGTTCCGAGGGGCGCTACTAGTGCCACACGTATGCGCCGAGAGCGAAATTTGGATAGACGTCATCTTACAGATGTACTCTCACCGCCTACCAACTGTCGTTTATCTAACACAACCCCTTCTTGGTGTTGGGATTTTTTCCGTCAGTGTATGTCGTGCTGACTTCCTTTTCCATAGACCAAATACATACTATAACTGCTCTTCCAAAACATCAAAAAATAATGAAAAAATCCCCATGTTGCCATATTGTAGCTGTTCTCATTTCATAAGAAATGCATGACAGTTGATTTGCCAGTGTCTTACTCCTATTGCCTTCCTCATGTTCTCGTAGAGTTTAGAACAACTGGCCACAAATGTTTAAGGGGCCGTATAAAAATTCCCGTTTCTTGGCCCTATAATGAGAATTGAATCGAGAAAACGTCTTATGTAAGCCAAGCGGGAATTGTACTTTAGCTTCGGGAAATAAGTTGATTCGTGAATACAAAATAAATGACTTAGTACTTTTTTAAAACTACGGTGTCCGACAAAACAAAGGAATGAATAGAGTTGCACCATGAGTCATCGTAATATGCTCGGAAAAGCAATATTTCTCACTTGATTAGATAAGGTGAGATTTTTAATAACTGCGCTTTTACTTACGAACTAAATATTTACATAACATGCTAAGTTATTAATATGGTTTTTACTTACATATAAAAATGTTAATTACTAGACCCTAGGCCAAGCCTTTTTAAGTTTTCATTCTACCGATGTCACATTCATAACGTTTACGTATCCAGTCAAGTTAATAATATTGTGCTTTTACTTGTCACTAAGTATCAATTCTTTGTGGCCGTAGGTGTAGGCCATTTTAATAGTTTTTATTCTACCGAAGTCATTCATGAACTTTACATAACAACTCAATAATATTTTCCTTTTACTTAGGGGCTAAATATTAGCTAATAATAGGCCTTAGCTATGAATTGATATTCAGTGCCTAAGTAAAAGCGCAATATTTCTCACTTGATTAGATGCGTAAACGTCAAGAATGTCATCATAAGAATAAAAATTGTTAAAAGTGCTCAGGCATAAGGCCAGTAATTAACATTTTTATGCGTAATTAAGTCATATTAATAACTTAATGTTATGTAAATATTTAGTTCCTAAGTAAAAGCAGGGCGTTATTAAAATATCCCATCTTATCGTCCTTTTCCGATCATATTTTTTAAAAATGTACTAAGTCATTTATTTTGTATTCACGAATGAACTTTTATTTCTCCAAATTAAAGTATAATTCAGGGCTTGAAAAATACCATGCCCGAGATGCTCGGGATATGTAAATTACGGGCCAGGTAAATAAAAATGCAATTGCCCGGTCTGGGCAACTAAATTAAAGAACTTACTTTGGAATAGAATTTCCTACTACAAGAAAAAAAGACAGTCGTCGCGTGTCGTGTTTCATTTCACTGGTAATTTCCGGAAGTTGTACTATTTTTATGGAGTGCAAAGGACGGAACAATATCACATTTTTAATTGTATTATTCTCTGGGTCCAGAAATTGGAACCATATGAAGTTTTGCTCCAAATGTCGTTTATAGTCGGCGACGGGATGCATGTCTCTGATGGAATTAGCCGCCGATGTTTAGTGACAAAGGGTGAAAACTTGAACGAAAGAGACATGACAAAACCACAAAATTTTTCAAATTGACAGAAAAATTTAAGTTAAAAATTAAAATTTTGAGACATGACAGAATCACTAAGTTTTCCCAGCGTACCATTTCATACCAATTTCATCATCATTTTAAAACTAGAGATACATGCTTTTGTGCATTGAATATTTTAAATACAGATCCTTGAAACGAAAATGCAAAACATGTAAAAAAAAGTTCATATTTTTTAACCTAAAGAAAAAATGAGGGTTCTGGTTTGTTATCTTAAAAGATAAATTTTCTTGGGCGTCCAGCTCTTACTACCTGGGTAGGTAAATAATTCCTGCCCATGCCCAGCTGGGCATGTAACTTTTCAGACACTTTGCAAGCCCTGCAATTGTCGTTTGGCTTACATAAAACGTTTTCTCTATTCAATTCCCATTAAAGTGTCAAGAAAAGGCAATTTTTATGCGCCCCTTAAACTTTGTGAACAGTTGTCCGAACCCCGTTTTTGTAAAGAGTGTTAAATGTTTAAAGCAATAATCAGAAAATAAAATTTTGATAAAAGAACGTAATGTTTTGAACATTGATTTATTTGTTACTATTATTTTTTTTTCACTTTGATTCCTTGCTTAAGCAAGCCGCTGATTTACCATATTTTTTGATAAACGTGTTTGGAAATAAATCCTCTGGATATTTTCATAAAATCACAAGTTGAATTTTCATTTTGAAAAATGCCAGTATTCCGTATGAATTTTTCATTATTCTTTATTATGAGCAATACAGTTTTCGCTTTAAAACATACGTCGAATCTCGTAGTTTACTCTTTTAACTTTGCTTTGGACAGATACTGAAAGCTACCCATAACGTAGGAGTTGATACTTCCCTCCTACGTTTGATTTCTTCGCTCTCACCCCCTTTTAAGAACTTGGTTAAGTCGGAGCTTCTGCAATTATTCCAACAATAAATTTAGGGTCAAGATAAAACAGAAACGGAAGGAAAATAACGAATAAGGTAAATAAGTTGACTACAAAACACAGGCAAAGATGTCTTTACTGTGGTTTACATGTCTACCGATACACCAAGAACTCCTTAATGGGCAGCCAATGGTACCGGTTAACATTGCGTTTTTGACAGACAGTGTGATAAAGAACAGTCTAAATGCCAGAACGAAAGTGCTTAAGTATTGACAAGGTAAATGAGTTTGTAATTTGGGAATCTTGTTTGACAGAGAGAGAGAACAGATTAGATAGCGAAATTAGTAGGCGAGTGAATTCTTCATTGAATGATATATTCTCAAAAGAATCCCGAATAGCTGTGTATGAAAGTGTAATTGTTCCTACTCTGATGTATGGCAGTGAGATTTTGGTACTACAGAAGAGATATAGGAGTCGTTTGTGTACTGGAGAAATGCGTTACTTACGGGGAGTTTGTGGGAAGACACGTTTTGATCATGTGAGGAATGAAGATGTGTTGCAGCTGTGTAATGTGAAGCAAAATGTTGTTAGCAAGGTGGAGACTAATATTCTTCGGTGGTTTGGCCATGTTGAAAGAATGAGTGACGAGATGCTTACTAAGAGAAATTTTTCGGCCCAAGTGGCTGGAAAGAAAGTCAGAGGAAGACCAAGGAAGTCATGGGAGGATCAGATTCAGGAGTGTCTGAATGATAAAAAGATTGAGTATGAAGTATAGAAGGTCTTGTGTACGTCGTGTGATGGATGTCCCTGAAGCCCATGTTGTATATTGAGAACGCTATAAATGGAGAAGTTCGATACGGCAACAGTAATTAAATCAGTTAAAAATTTATCTGGTTGTTTGTATTTCTTTGTGGAGCTAATCTTTGAGAACATTTTAGGGATATGTATTATCAGTTAAATGTTTATTTGTCAGATGGTCTTTCTATGAGGAGCTAACCTCTGCTTAATGATATGTATGTAAGTATTAAATTTTTATTTCCTCTACTTCCTATAAACGCGATTCAGAGCATTTCCGTGATGTGTGGTTTAAATCATATCAGAAGTTCTCAATCCCCCTCCCCTTTCTGTCTACGCACTAATTAAGTGAAAAGACTAAGCGTTTTTCTCCGGAAGCTGAAATTATTGAATGACCGAATTCGTTTATTTACAGAAATTCCATTAGACTACGGGGGAAATCGCGACGGTTTCTAGATGCTGAAGTGACCCATAACTGGACGCGTTTCCTCCACTGAAGTGCTTTGCTTGGACGGCTAAGCGATGCGCATTGCGCAAGACAAAAAGAGAGACAGATAGAAGAATGGGGGAGGGGGCCGGCTGATGTTATTGTAAGGCGTTCGTTCGTATTTCGTGCAGGTCGAGCCAGCCATAATCATAATCGTGCCATCGTGTCCGGTACTGATCGTCTGGGCGCTGACCAGGAGAGGTCCCCGGGGACTCCTCACCCCCTAGGTCAACCGACACGGCGATGGATTCCCTCCAAATCCAAACATCCACGTCTGGTGCTGTTTATGGGAAACAATTCCGAAGGCTTCGAAGTAGTTATGAACTTCGGCTGGGATCCCCAAGGGACTAGGGGGGACGCGGAGTTTGGAAGGAGGGGAAATATGGACCTTTCTCATCCCAAGTAAATCTCTTGTTTGGAGAGGAAACCGTGCGGTCCTCCCCGCTACGGTCGGATCAAGATTTACAGCTGCAATTCGGTTTTTCCTGTGATGGGTCATATTTTCCTGAACATGTCTCCCTCTCACCAATATCACATCTCCCTACGTCCACGTACTTCCACCACAAAAGTAAAACGTAAACCTCTCTTACATCCCCGTCATTTCCCATAACTCGCGAATGCAAAAGTCCGTTCTGGGAAATTGGGCGACACTCCCGCCAAACTCAGGTGGTCAGTGCAACTTGCCAATAGATGTGAGAGAAACAGTGTGATTGCCGCTGCTCCTTTGGGAGAAAGAATTCAGATATTGCCCCACGACTCTGTTCTATGAGATTCTTTTCGCCTCCATGAATGAAGAGAAAAAATTACAGGAGGGTAGCAACTAACTTCCTCTAACGCGTTTCCACGAAATCGAGCGAACATTTTTCAAAGTTATGCGATCCCATTGATCGTATCAACAAAGGCTTTGCTAACCGTTACACCAAGTTTCATATACAGACAGCACAACTACTTTCGGGTTATCACTGAATTAATAGGCTCCTCGCCGTTTTTGTTTGTTTAATTTTCAAGAAATGTTCAATCTAACATCTTCAAGCCTCCAGCCTTTGCTTCATATGCTTTTCTGGCGGTAAGCGAAATTAACGAACACACAACGGAGACTAATCTTAAAAACTATTGCGTGGCGGATCTGTTTCTAAACTAACTCATCTTTACCTTGAACGGATAACAAAATGTTTTCTTGTAATCAAGTCTTTTCAGGCAGTAGCTTTTAATTTTTTTTATTTATTTTTTATTTTACAAAAATTTGGAGAAACAGAGAAGGCATGAAATTTCTGAACATTTGTAAGGACACGCAACCCTGTCTGGATATGTATCGATGCTAATGGTGAGATAGTTATGAGAAATTTCATTATTATTAGTGGAAAACTTTTTAAAGCAAATTGTGAACAATTTTCTGACAGTATTCAATTTACCAAACCTTTTCCCTAATACATAATTTCATCTACAATGACACCATGTTTGGCGTTTATTTGTTATATCCATTATACTACGCTTGTTTCAGCTTGTTTGCAATGCTTATTATTATTATTATTATTTGCTTTACTCAAGGTAATGTGCTTTTAATTCAGTAATCCACTCTACTAAGGAAAGTAAGAAATACCAACCAACAGAAGCATGGCGAGGGAAGGAATGACAAACACCTGTGGCTGAGTTTCGTAGAAAATTCCATGAATGAGAATTACTTTTTAAATGACAAACGGAACAGTACGTGCAGTAAGATTCCTTAACTACTTTCTTTGAGTTGATGGTTTTAAAATGGTGTTTAACACGCTTTGAAACATTTGGCTCTTTTAAGGCGACCACAGACGCACACGTTTGTGTGTCACGCCAGTAAATGGGAGAGTTTTGTGCCTGAGGTGGCATGTAGCGTGGAGTGAAGACGATTTCAGGGCGTTGAAGATCAGATCAGATCACATCATATGTAGAGGATTTTAGGAAAATAGTGTCTGACCCCAGGTCTTAGTAAACAACCCTTAAAAACAGGAAGCTAGGAGATTTTGGCTAGAGTGCCCGATAGGAAAGTGACACGGAAACAAGGTAGAAAGGAGGAGGAAGACGCCCTTATTTATTACCGGGGGAGGGGAGTACCCGAGGTCCGACGGCTTAGCGTGCCCATCCCACGCACGGCGGATATTTAGTGGTTCGAGCGTTCGTACCTGCCCGAGACCGAACCTGAGATCTCCGTGGCAGGCACGAACGTTGACCACTAGGCCACCCGTGGCCCTAGGCGTTGAAGAGCTTCACTCCGCGCTACATACCGCCTCGGGCACAAAACTCTCCCATTTGCTAGCGTGTCTTTCAAACGTGTGTGTCTGTGGCCGCCTTTAGTGTATGGCGATAGGCTATAACCAACACCAAGGTGTCGGTTCGCCAAAGGAATTTTCGGAGTGCCTGAATTCAAGATAAACTGCTTCAGGGTAACAGCAGGCGAAAAATGAGGGTGGAGGGATTAAAGATGTTAGATTGTATATAAAAAATTTGGTTGGGGGGGCGACAAATATCTGTATTCCGTTTCTTACAGAGTGATTATACGAAGATATTTTTTTTTCTCCCGCTCTTCATTCATTCGACGTCGTCCAAGATTCTCATGTTTTATCGATATTACCGTTTCTCTCTTTCGGTGAAATTAACTACGCACTTCTTTCTCTGTAAAGTGTTGATGTTAACAAAATTTGATATGTACGGTACTCTTAGCACAGTCAGGAAGAAGAATTTTGTAACACTGGTTCCATCTGCTAAATCAGAAGTTCTGGTACTTAGGGTTGCAAGGAAAGGCTGGCTACGAAAGCTCTTATAACGTTGAAAGCGAAAAAACACGAGAAGGTGGAATAGTAATCTTGCGTGTGTGGGCGGGAGAGAAAGAAAGTTAAGATATTGCATACTTAATGTGGAATATCAAAGTCGAATAGAATTCTTTCTCTCACGCAGGTCATGAAATCGAAATGAATAAGAGTTTGCTGTACCCTGTCTTAGCATTTTACAAAAATGATTAATATTTTCTTTTCATTGGAAATCACTTTCAAGCTACAAAACGAGATATTTCAAGCATTTGCTAGTCCAGTTTCCAAAAAAGTACAATGGATTGATTAGTTTTTGTTACTCATTCTTATATTTATTTTTTCAGTGTAGCATATGTTTCATACTAGACCGGCAGAACCACATGCGTTAAGTTGTTTTTTTTATGTAGCACTCTATTTTTAGTCGATTTATAAGTTTTCTTTTGCTATACCAATGTTTTCAAATATCGATAACATCGTAACAGCACAGTTTCTTCAGCATATCAATAGAAATACTCTTTAAATTTCTTTATGCGATTAGCTGAATAGAATTCCGCATTTTTATATCGCTTGCATAAACTACATAAATAAAATAGACCCATTTAATATGGGGCTTTAAGCTATTTCAAGTTAACTAGCATAATTTATTTTAGTAATTTTTACCGTAGTAGTTCGGCATTCAGTTGACTTAATGAGTTATATATAAAGTAAGATTTTGGCCAGTTTATTAAGTGCACCTTTCCTCATCACATAAATATCTGATTCTAACATGTAACACGGCACATGAGTGTGATGTGCGGCATGAATCAAGCAGACCAGCTCGTCAAGCCTCGGTTAGCTTTCTATTGAGGGTTGGAGTGGGTAAAACGAGTGATCTGAGAGTCTTTGAACGGGGTGTAGTCGGAGCCAGACGTGTGGGTACCAGCATATTTTAATCGGCCGTCCTTCCGGGTTTTTCGTGCACAATCGTAGCAAGTGTTTACGATGAATAATGCAGCACACAAAAACCTTGCAGCAATCCGATATCCTGTGGATAAAAACAGCTGGTGGATCGGAGGAGTCAAAGGATACTAGCGACATGGTCGTCGGCTGTCGTAATCCATTCGCGACATGGTTCGATACACGTTGCCGTCTGAGGTACGCCAATGTTGCACTCTGCAACGATTTCCTAGGTTGTGGCTATGTTTTGATTAAGTACTCTCTTGATACCCCAAAACACAGTTCAATAATTTCGCACAAAAATAGACTTTTTCGAAAAAATACTTCTGGATGAACAAACAGAAGTAATCGCTCTTTCCACGTTTTTGTTTGATGTTCCTAATATACGTCAATTGTGTGTATTACTTCTGGATTATTTCCAACATACTGACCCAAGAGGTTTGCAACCGTTTTGGTATCAGTTTTTTTAAATAACCGCTCTAAGATGTAGAATTAAGACTTTTTTTTTTTTTCATTTTTTTTATTCGCTGGGTTTGCGGCTGTGCATGTAAACTTTCGCAGATTAAGAGGCACACTTCAGTGCTAAGTATGTTTCCTGGCGAAAGAAAATAACAACCCCGAAAATTGCACTGAAGAAGCAAGTCATTAGAAACACCCAATAATAATAGGACACGTGCCCCTCTCACTTACGTACTCAGCTATGACATGGAAATGTCTGATCCTTTGGAGTTGTTTAGAAAGCCACGTACGAAGCGGAGATATCGATATGGGAAAGACTCGCGATTTAAGCAACTTTGAAAGAGGCTTGCTTCCTCTGTGGCGCAGTGGTCTAAGCGCTGGCTGCCGCCCCGGTGGCGCAGTGGTCTAAGCGATGGCCTCTGATCACTCGTCCGAAAGGGGACCAGGTTCGAATCCCGGTTAGGCATGGATGTTGTGTTTGTCTTACGGCACTGGCTCTTTCCCTTCCCTGGAACCAGTGACCCTAAATTAGGGACGGGCGACTGCTTATAGCCCATTGAGTTGCTCACGGTGGTCGTTAAACCTCCAATCAAAAATAATAATAATAATAATAAGCGCTGGCTTCTGACCATTCGTCCAAGGTGGGTCCTGGTTCGAATCCCGTTGAGGCATGGATGTTCGTCTTACAGCACTGGGTCTCTCCTTTCCCTGGAACCAGTGGCCCCAAATTAAGGACGGGCGACTGCTTATAGCCCATAGTTTCTCACGGTGGTGGTTAAACACCCAATCAACAACAACGGCGTGATAGGGGGCACTAGGCTGGCAGGTGCAAGCATCTTAAACGGCAAATCTTCTCGCCTATGCAAGAGCAACTGTATCAAGGGTGTGCAATGAGTGGTGCACAAACAACAAAGCAAGCAGTCTTCCTATAGGCGGAAACGACTGTTCGATGTTCGACGGTAATGGCAGCTGGAGAGGATTGCACGAGGTAACAAATTTGTATAGAGCAGTTTAGGGAGTGTCTGATCCTACGTTTTAAACAACCTTCAGGAGTAGGAAGCTAGGAAATGTGGGCTAGAGTGTCCAACTGGAAAGTCACAAGGAGGCGAGGTAGAAAGGGGAAGGAAGACGCGCTTATTTATAATCGGGAGCCCAGTAACCGAGGTCCGACGGCTTAACTTTCCCATCCGACGCACGGCGGATATTTGTCCGGGAAAATATAGTGGTTCGAGCGTTCGTACCTCCCTGGGATTGAACCTGAGACCTCTCCGTAGTTGTCACGAACGTTGACCACTAAGCCGTCCAAGGCCCGAAATACAACATCGACATCGAGGGAGAATTTCAGCCAACGCAGCCCTCCACACAGCCGCGTTAATGGCCAATAACTGTCCATTAAAATATTTCTTTTTATAAACATCTATCTTTGTATCTATCTATCTATCTATCTATCTATTATTGCGGCATGTTTCCTGGGGTTCTTGGTTATGGTATGTCCCCTAGGCTATAGCTCCGTTAAGACCCTCTTATTGTTAGCGTATTGGAGTTACATCAATACCGGGTTGAGGAACAGAGCGAAAAGAGATAGTTTAACGGTCAGAGAAAGTAGCAAACCATATAAATTGTTTCAAAATTTAACATTCGCAAATCAGTAGCACTAAACTGGTAGTTTTGAATTCCATATATCTGCTTCTAGGAGTCTGGGACGTTAAAATTTTTTTGCAGTGGTTAGTTGCAATCAAATATACATATTTTATGCGCAATTTCCCCGCAAGATATAGCGTAAATGAGTAATTTATTTTAATTTGGCTTCATAACTCCGCTTCCAGGACTAGGGAAAGTTGTTTTGCATCGGATTCTTGTAAACATGAGTAAAACTTGTGACATACTGCAACAATTGAATTCAAGATGCATGAATTTTTTGCTAAGTGATGTAAGCATTTTTTTTTATGTTCTGGTACCAAATCGTGCGCAAGAAGCTAAAAATATTTGGAAAATTATAGTCATTAATTTGCACACATTAATGGCTTTAGTATATTAAATTTGAAATTTTGCCAACATGCCTATTAATACGCAATTAGACGGAGGAAAGTTAAGAGAAACTCGTCATCCTTCGTTACGATAAGCTCAGTTCCACCGATTTAACACAATTTGAAAGATTTTCCCGAAAAAAAAAAAAAAGAAAGCGGAGGGATGGAACGTAATTGCAGTCCAGAAAAAGTTAACGTCAAAAAGGTATTTTGGTAACTAAGGCCAAAGTAGGAAATCAGAATTTCCTGGTTACGTGTCAAAAGATTCATGAAACGTGTAATCTACTCTCCACAAAAGCATATATTTTGTTTTTCCCTGACTTCGGAATCGTGACGTGATATATTGTAAAAATGCTTCTTTATTTATTGATTGGGAGAAACGATGAAAGGGGTTGTATTAATTTAGCTGCCAAAACCCCTCTTGTCTCTAGGGCACTCACTCCCTTCACTTCTGATATTAGATACTACTTGTGCTGAGATCTCATTCTGCACAACAAATCCCAACAATAGAGCGGCAAATATTTGCAGTCAAACGACGCAGGTGTGGGCTTCTATTCCACATCCCCACCTGTAAATACAATCCTCGAGTGTTCCGACTTGTCTTAAAGAAACAATACTGCTTTTGCACACACGCATTACCTGTTTTTCTGTTCGCCCGAAGGAACTGCACTCGTGCCCTTGAGTATAACTTCTGGACAGACCTCACTCTTTGAGACTTTTTAGGAAACAATGGGTTATTGTACCCTTAGTTCTTGGACCATCCGCTTTTCTTTTTTTCTTTTTTTTTTTTACTTGATGTCACATTCTCCAGGTGCATTTGCAGAACTGCTGCTTTAAAAGGTTGTCAAATAAGTTTGCAATTAACTGTCTCTATATTCTAGTAGCAAAGCGAATTTGAAGAACATCTTAAAGTGCTAACTTTAGTTATACGTGTCCAGAAGCGTATGGTCTCAATTTGTTTCAAAGAGCGCAGCACTCGCCGGAATCGATTTTTATTCTTCTTGATTTAAGGGGAATTCAGTTGTGCGTATTAAAATACACAGAAAAAGTAAACTTCCGTACCCAGTTGTTTTTTCTTTAACATAATTCACAAAACAACAACACACAAACTTTAGTATACGGGAGTAATGACTGTACAGTGAATAAGTATAGATTTTTGCTAAAGGAATGCGCCCCAACAATTGCCCTAAATGAATATATAGAACTCCTCTCTCAAAACACCTTAAAAGAACAGTATATCTTTTCCAATTTTTGCACAATTGATCAACAGCTTCAAACTTTTTCAATGGATGACCACTACCCCATTTCCCCATGCTTGCTTCAGACGAAGTACAGCTATGTCAGTGTTTCTTAGTGTCCATTTTCACCCTTTTTAATCAGTTTTATGAATAATTTAAAGATACTGTAGCAAAGTGGATGCGATCACTTGCTGCAAGCGGCCTGTGTTGCTTTCTCAGAATATTTACATCAGAGACGTAACTAGTATGGGACAGCGGCTGCCCGGGCGCAGTTGAAGAGAGGGCACAAAAATAGCTGCGTACAATTTGATTAAAATTTGAATTGAAACTTTTGCACTAGTTTCTGGTACATCTTTTTTGTCGCCATACTTTGTTGTTTGTTCATTTACAGAATTTGCCTATAATATCTTTCGCCAGTTTCAGTAGCTTGGAGGCTAAAATTCGCATTTCTTCCTTCTCTCCTGTCGGTACGTTGCAAGATAAGGATGTGTTCACGTTGAAGATTCTCTGGGGGCTATTCGATCATTACTGCTCTACAACAAGCTGCATTTGGTCTATTTGATGTGGTATTAAAGTGTGCCGAGCTCCGAAGCAGTTTGGAATCCCATTGCCCTCTCCATCTTTTGTATATTACAGCCTTTAAAGGCGTTCGACTTCACAACCCAGAACATTCTTGACGTAAGTAAGGGGTACAAAACCCTTCTACTGAGTGCTGTACCCCATTTCCTTCCTTCTTCCAACGCAATTCAAGAGGGTAAAATGCCATTCCCGTTGGAAATAAGAAATCACGCCTAACTCCGTAACACCCTATTTACTGCATCTTACCCCAACAAAAATATTTAAGCGTTAGGTTGTTAAACTACAGTGAAAATGGCAAAGAGAGCAGCTGTAACTTTGCAAGGATCTTCCTCTGGTCCGCGGAAAATCTATCCGGTTCTAAAAATCGATTACACAATTGTTAGTGTTTATCAATTAACAAGAAAATGCGATAAAAATGTAGTATAAAATTCAGTGTGAAACAAAACGTCATAAGCAAAAACGTCCCAACACAACACGTGCAGAAATACTGAAGGAAAACAAATCAGCACATAACGAATGAGTATTAGAAACAATAGGACGATTTTTTCGCAGTAGGGCTTGGAAAAATTCCGTTCAAGGTTAAACTCTGACAGGAAATTTCGACGACAGAGCACAAATGACTAATTAGCTCTTCATTTCTACGACATATTCGGAAAGGTCACTGAGGTTAGGCATATCAGCATACTGTTTCACACACCTCCATCCACTGTTTTGGACAATTCCATGCATCCATATGAGCTGGTCCACAGCTCAGTGTGAATTATGTGAGCTGGTTACCTGCGCGTAATAGTGCGTGCGGCTAACTAAAGTATTTTACAAAAGAAGATATTGAAGTGCATAGCTTTGTTTTTGTGTTGGGGGCCGCGGATGGCCTAGTGGTCAACGTTTGTGGCTGCAACGGAGAAACTCGGGTTCGATCCCAGGCAGGTACGAACGCTCAAACCACTAAATATCCGCCGTGCGTCGGATGTGTACGGTAAACTGTCGGATCCCGGGTACTGCCCCCCCCGGTAATAAATAATGGCGTCTTCCTCCCCCTTTCTACCTCGCTTTCGTGTCACTTTCCTATCGGGCAATCCAGCCCAAATCTCTTAGCTTCCTATTTCTAAGGGTTGTTTAAGACCTGGTGTCAGACATTTCCTTCTTAAAATCCTCTACATATGACCTCATCTGTTTTTGTGTTAAATGTTCAGCAAATGTATTCACACTCTGTTAAATTCTATTTTTTACGCTCCTCAGGGTATTAAATTACGCCCCTGGTATGGCCATCCTAGGAAGGCAACGCCCTCTCCCTTCCCTCCCAGATACGTCCCTGCTTTGGCGAGTCAAAAGGTCAGTTCTGATGGGTGTTTGTACATACCGGACCCAAATAATCTTTTAATCCTTTTTAGACTGACTTGGACTTTTCAACCCTACCTCTAAATTCCGAACAAAGATACTGCAGTCAAAATTCCCCCGGGGAATTAAAGACTGGAAATATACAACGTGTGCAAATAATGTATGAGTCATCATGGGGTATGCTATTTCTAATCTTTTATTTATATGTGTATGGTGTTAGTTTCGCCTGAACTCTACTTTCATAGTAACAAGTTTCACTTACTAAACAAAGCAAGTTTCGAAACAACAATGTAAACAGGTCTGTGCGTCTCAGAGCACACTCAGACCTGCGACATGTCAGGGCTAGGCGACATGTTTAGTAATGATGAACAAATTATTTTCTCTGCGTATTAGCCACTGCCTGAGAGAAAAATTACATGAGGCAGATTTAATATTGCAGTTGTATTAAACGTTAATTTAAATTACTTCACTTTTCACAGTGGTATCGACGCCACAATTCTTAAATCCTTTTTTTTATTTTATTTTTTTATTTTAGCGTCAGATGAAAATATTTATCTCTGAGACAGGGCAAAGCTATGAACTTTATCTTGACTTTCAGCTTCCCAAACTGGAGCCTTAAAATAAAACTAGGAATCTAAACACGTCAAATTCCTCCAGAGATCTATCGGAAAAACATAGGTGGCGCAGTGGTCTAAGCGATGGCCTCTGATCATTCGTCCGAAAGGGGTCCGGGTTCGAATATCGGTGAGGTATGGATGTTGTGTTTGTCTTACGGCACTGGCTCTCTCCCTTCCCTGGAACCAGTGACCCTAAATTAGGGACGGGCGACTGCTTATAGCCCATTGAGTTGCTCACGGTGGTCGTTAAACCTCCAATCAAAAAAGAAACATAATTCTGAAAATGTCATAAAACGAGCACGGATAGAGCATAAGCATTTTTTTCTCTCTGAAAATTGTCTAGGCAAATTGTGCGCACTAAGAAGATACATAATTTTTTTTTTTTTTTTTTTTTTTTTTGGTCTTAAGAATGCAAGTATTTCTGTGAATTAATACTGATATCCGAGCAATTCGTTTACCGAGGAAAAGTTTTCAAAAATTTACTTTCCGGAGCTGTATTTGAGTCCTAAATACAAAGGGTTTTCCAAAGTGCTTTTTGAACCTTACAAGGCCGCCCCGGTGGCGCAGTGGTCTAAGCGATGGCCTCTGATCATTCGTCCAAACGGGGTCTGGGTTCGAATCCCAGTGAGGCATGGATGTTGTGTTTGTCTTACGGCACTGGCTCTCTCTCTTCCCTGGAACCAGTGACTTTAAATTAGGGACGGACGACTGCTTATAGATCATTGAGTTGCTCACGGTGGTCGTTAAACCTCCAATAAAAAAAAAAAAAAAGAACCTTACAAGTCAGTATCTTAAGTTGTGACGTAACTACCTCACTAGTGACGCACATGTGAAGACGGCACAGTTGACGGCAATGTCACCTTTCTTATGTAGCAGGATCATTGTAGCGGTGTTCCAATCCTCAGGAATCTTTCCTTCATTAAGGCATCGAGTGAAAATTTGGGCGAGTACTGTTTCGATTTCTCCACTTGCTTCTTGTATGATGTCTACAGTAATTCCATCTTCTCCTGGAGCTTTCCCCCGCTTCTTGTTCTTGATTGCATGTGCAACTTCTGCTGGAAGGACTGGAGGAACTCTGGTACTGGTATCTTTCATGATGTCTGGAGTGCATGTATCATCCCTTTCATATAATTTGGAGTAGAAATCTTTCACTCTTGCCAAAATTTCGCCTCTATTTCTTGTTACAGAACCATCTTCTTTTCTCAGTGCCATAATCTGTTTCTTCCCTTACTGAGATGTCCCTTTGCTATCTTTAGGCTTTGGTTGTTTTCAATTGCTTTCCTCACTAGTTCACAGTTGAATTTTCTTACGTCTTCAGTGATACTTTTTCTTACTGTCTTGCATAGCTCTATATATTCCACTTTGGAAGTCACATCTTCTTTAGTTGTCCTCATCTCTCTTCTTTTTTGCATCAACATTTTCGTTTTTCCTGATAATTTATTTACATGCAACTTGTTCTTAGACCCAGCTAATTTTGTTGCTGTTTCCATAAGAGCTTTGGTTACTTTTCTGTTAACTTCAGAGATGTCCACTTCTTCCAATGTTAGGCCTTCTAAAGCAGAGAACCTGTTCTTCAGTTCCAACTTGAAGGTATTATGGTGTTTTTTAAGGTTGGTTATGTCAATAGATTTTGTTTGTCTTATGAGCTTGCCTCGTTCAAGTTTAGTGTTGAGGTGCATCTTACATCTCACCAATCTATGGTCACTACCTGTGTTGAACTTGTTTAGCACACTGCAGTCTTCTATGACGAATTTTTTGTTACACATAATAAAATCAATTTCACTTGTCGTCCCATTTGGATGTCTCCATGTCCATTTCCTGTGTGGCTTTTTCTTGAAGAAGGAGTTCAAGATGAAAAACCCGTCTGCCTCTGCAAACTCAACGAGAGTATTTCCACGCTGGTTTCTGTTGCCGTGACCAAATTTACCTACTGAAGTTTCATTCTGTTGCCGTTGCCCTATTTTTGCATTGAAATCTCCCATAATTATTTTCAAGTGCTGCTTACCTTTATTATTTAGATGACGAATTTCCTCATAAAATTCTTCAATTTCTTCTTCAGGATGACTTGTGGTGGGTGCATAAGTTTGAATAATATATATATATATAGGGATGTAAGGTCAGGTGATGCGTAACATCACAGCCTCTCCTTGACAAATGTCAACCCCGCCTTCTCGTGGTGCATCCTGTTCCCACTAAAGGGGCTCTGACGACCGCCAATAGCGGTATAACTATACCATCGGGATCAGAGGAAATGCTATCCCACACTCACCAACCCGCTTGGCCAGCGTGGTGAGTTATGGCCAAACACCTCCAAAATGACTCTACAACTTAAATCTTGGCCCTCAGTCTCCGGCAGCTGGAATGTACCTGGCCAAGGCAGCGGCCAGTGCGACATGAAGGCAGAGGGTGCTAAGAATCCCCGGAGGACCGGACTAGGCTGCCATTTGATGCTGACCTTGGCTACCTATAACGGACGATCCCTATCTTCTGATTCAAGGCTTCTTGAATTGGAAGAGGAACTACAAAGGATCAAGTGGGACATCGTCGGGCTAAGTGAGGTAAGGAGAAAAGGAGAAGATCTCATTGAACTGAAAAGTGGACATCTCTTCTATTATCGTGGGACAGATACTGGCAGAACTAGTGGTGTTGGATTTATAATAAACAAGAAACTGAAGGATAAAGTGGTAGAAGTTGAAAGTTCCTCTGACAGAGCTGCACGACTCGTTATCCAACTATCGAGAAGATACCAGGCTCAGATTATTCAAACTTATGCACCCACCACAAGTCATCCTGAAGAAGAAATTGAAGAAATTTTATGAGGAAATTCGTCATCTAAATAATAAAGGTAAGCAGCACTTGAAGATAATTATGGGAGATTTCAATGCAAAAATAGGGCAACGGCAACAGAATGAAACTTCAGTAGGTAAATTCGGTCACGGCAACAGAAACCAGCGTGGAAATACTCTCGTTGAGTTTGCAGAGGCAGAAGGATTTTTCATCTTGAACTCTTTTTTCAAGAAAAAGCCACACAGGAAATGGACATGGAGACATCCAATTGGGACGACAAGTGAAATTGATTTTATTATGTGTAACAAAAAATTCGTCATCGAAGACTGCAGTGTGCTGAACAAGTTCAACACAGATAGTGACCATAGATTGGTGAGATGTAAGATGCACCTCAACACTAAACTGGAACGTGGCAAGCTCATAAGACAAACAAAATGTATTGACATAACCAACCTTAAAAAACACCATAATACTTTCAAGTTGGAACTGAAGAACAGATTCTCTGCTTTAGAAGGCCTAACATCGGAAGAAGTGGATATTTCGGAAGTTAACAGAAAAGTAACCAAAGCTCTAATGGAAACAGCAACAAAATTAGCTGGGTCTAAGAACAAGTTGCATGTGAACAAATTATCAGGAAAAACCAAAATGTTGATGCAAAAAAGAAGAGAGATGAGGACAACAAAAGTAGATGTGACTTCCAAAGTGGAATATATAGAGCTATGCAAGACAACACGAAAAGTATCACTGAAGACGTAAAGAAATTCAACTGTGAGCTAGTGAGGAAAGCAATTGAAAACAACCAAAGCCTTAAGATAGCAAAGGGACATTTCAGTAAGGGAAGAAAACAGATTATGGCTCTGAGAAAAGAAGATGGTTCTATAACAAGAAATAGAGGCGGAAATTTTGACAAGAGTGAATGATTTCTACTCCAAATTATATGAAAGGGATGATACATGTACTCCAGACATCATGAAAGGTACCAGAGTTCTTCCAGTCCTCCCAGCAGAAGTTGCTCATGCAATCAAAGAACATGAAGCGAGGGAAAGCTCAGGAGAAGATGGAATTACTATAGACATCATACAAGAAGCAAGTGGAGAAATTGAAACAGTACTCGCCCAAATTTTCACTCGATGCCTTAATGAAGGGAAGATTCCTGAGGATTGGAACAATGCTACAATGATCCTGCTACATAAAAAGGTGACATTGAGAGATCTCAGGAACTACAGACCTATCAGCCTCCTATCAGTGGTTTATAAAATCTTCACTAAAGTTCTTTCACACCGCTTGAAGGTAACACTGGACATGGCTCAACCGAGAGAACAAGCTGGATTCAGGAGTGGCTACAGCACAATAGATCATATCCACGTACTGAGAGAACTGATTGAAAGAGCGAGGGAATATGAACTTCCATTGTGCATGGCTTTTATCGATTATGAAAAAGCCTTTGATTCGGTGAAACCATCAGCAGTTACCACGGCTCTGAAATCCTGCGGTATTGAAGATGCATACATTAATATTATTAATAACATCTATGAAAATGCAAGTGCAAAGATTCGGCTGTTTGAAAATACAACACACATAAAAATTGGAAAGGAGTGAGACAAGGTGACACCATATCTCCGAAGCTCTTTAATGCCACATTGGAAAATGTCTTTCAATCACTGAACTGGGAAAACAAAGGGATAAAGATTAATGGAGATTATCTAACCCACCTTCGTTTTGCTGATGACGTAGTCATTTTTGCAACTACACCATCAGAGCTGCAGAGTATGATCCAAGAACTTGCTGACAAGAGTAAAGAAGTGGGATTAAAAATGAACTTTCAGAAGACAAAAGTGATGTTCAATGCTTTTACAAGAAATGAAGATTTATCGATTGATGGAGAAAAACTGGAGATAACAGATACGTATGTTTATCTTGGACAGCAGATATCAAGTGAGGGTCACATTGATGAAGAAATTAATCGGCGTACAAAACTTGCCTGGAGAGCTTTTGGAAGAAACAGCATAATTTTCAAGAGCAATATGCCATTATGTCTTAAAAGAAAAGTGTTTGATCAATGCATCCTTCCAGTGCTTACGTATGGTGCAGAGACGTGGACCTTAACTAAAAGAGACATACAAAAGCTGCAGACAACTCAAAGAAACATGGAGAGGTGCATGCTTGGTATAACCAGGAGAGATAAGAAGAGGAACTCGTGGATCCGAAAAATGACGAGAGTGGAAGACATCATGATCAGAGTTAAATCCCTGAAATGGCAATGGGCTGGACATACTGCCAGAAGGACAGACCATAGATGGACAGCCGAAATTCTAGATTGGATTCCAAGGGACAGGAAAAGACCCAGAAAAAGACCACATGGGAGATGGGTGGATGAAATTCGTAAATATGCGGGAGTGACATGGAGGAGACAGGCACAAGACAGACCGTTGTGGAGGAAACTTGGGGAGACCTTCGTCCAGCAGTGGATTGATAATGGTTGACAATGATGATGATGATGATATATATATATATATATATAATCATGGTCAACCATTATCAATCCACTGCTAGATGGTCTCCTTACCGCCCCGGTGGCGCAATGGTCTAAGCGATGGCTTCTAAAAATTAATTCGTCCGGGTTCGAATCCCCAGTGAGGCATGGATGTTGTTTGTCTTACGGCACTGGCTCTCTCCCTTCCCTGGAACCAGTGGCCCTTAATTAGGGACAGGCGACTGCTTCTTACAGCCCACTGAGTTGATCACGGTGATCGTTAAACCTCCAATAAATAAAAAAATGGAAATAAAAGGTCTCTCGAAGTTTCTTCCACAATTGTCTGTCTTGAGCCTGTCTCCTCCATGTCACTCCGGCATGCTTTCGAATTTCATCCTTCCATTTCCCATGGAGTCTTCTTCTAGGTTATCTAGTCCGGTGGTCCGTTCTTCTGGCAACCTGTCCAGCCCATTGCCATTTCAGTGATTTCACTCTGGTCATGATGTCGTCCACTCCTGTCATTTTCCTTATCCACAAGTTCCTCTTCTTATCTTTCCTGGTTACACCAAGCATACACCTCTCCATGCTCTTTGAGTTGTCTGCAGTCTTTGCATGTCCTTTTTAGTTAAGATATATACATAGTGTGTGTGTGTGTGTGTGTGTGCGCGCGCGCGCGTGAGAGAGAAAAAACGGGGTTGATGCTCGTATGGGTTACACCTAATGAATGCTATTGGCAATTTAAAAAAAATTGAAATATCAGTTTTTACAAAAAAAAAAAAAAAAAAAAAAAAAAAAAACAGTGATCTTTCAAAAGCAACAAAATACAGAACTCATAAAAAAATTGTTCCTTATGAATTGCGATAAGCTACACATTCACTCTGCCAAGTTGCTAGATACGATGTTCCTTTGCGGAGCTTAAAGGGGGATTAACTTAACTGGTAGTGAAGTACGTATTAAATGAAAATTGTGCTTAGGACTGATGGTCCAAGTGTAAAACTGCAGGGGTATAAAATTATTACACCACGGGAAAATATCAAATACAAACTCCATTATCGTCCTGAAAATGGTTCTTAACGAAGTTGTCTGCATGTGTGATCTTTCAAAATACTGTGAAATATACTTTGCAGCTGAAACAGATCGCACGTGTGAAAAAATAAACTTTTTATCTCTTCTAGTAGCATGGAAATCTGTAAAAGTAAGGAGATTTGTAGGAGCTGGAGTTAGTTTTCCAGCATGAATGTGGTTCTGAAGCAATTTTAATCTTAAATGAATTCACAGCAGTTTAAATTTCGTATGACTTGGAACTGAACTTGCAGAAATCCCTAGGCGATAAAAATGTGCAAAGAACAATCTACGGCTGTGAAGGAATTTTGAAAATTTTCCAAGGTGGGTAGTAATGGAGTGTTTTCTTTTAACGGAAACAAAAGATGCAAAAAAAGTAGGGTTGTAAAACAATTTCACCACAAGGTTGTGTCCAGAATTCGATTAAAATACGGTTTGTTTCCTCGAGACTGCAAAATGACGTTGAAATGGATTTCTTTTCCAGATCAACAGCTTTGTAAATGTTTTACTTGCATCAGAGTTTTACGTTATTGCAGAAAGGTTCTTTTAAAACATTTTTTCCTTTTTTCGGAAGCTATCGGTATTTTCTGTTAGTCTGGATAAACATTGCTGATGTTGGCAGACTGCTTTGGTGCTTTTTTCCATTGATCAACGCTTCTGAAAGAGCAGTGGCACTTTGCCAAAGCGGGCATTGAATGAAATAGCACGAGCATTCTGCCAAAGGAGCAGACGACTTCACTCGCTTCATATTTAGGCCTAACTCACTGCTCAAGGGAAATGGGGGCTACTGCCTGTAAATCATCAATCTCTGTAAAGGCACCAAGGAAATGTAATTATTCATTACTACGAATGTGTTTTCTGCAGCGAGCTGCGTTATACACCAATGTTTAAAAACAATCTCAGGATTGATTATCGACAATCGCACTTTCCATTCGGGCACCTATGCAGCGGTCGCTGCGACAGCTATCACGACGTACTTGGTTGTGCGATTTTATCTCCGAAGACAGGAATGTCTTATTGTTTCGGGATATGTTTCCCTGCTGTGGAAAGTAAAGTGAGTAGTTGCAAATCCCTAAGTCTTCTTTATAAACGAAACTCCTTTAAGCTGATTTTATACTATTCAAGTTGACTGGCGTGTGACCAACATGATGCTACTAGGTTTTTAAGTTCATTGTTAACGGCATTCTTGATGACTGTCGTATGAAAGATCATTTCTACACCTTGAAAAGCAATCGCAAATTACACTCCATCTCCTGTTTGTATGCAAAAACAATCTTGCTTCCCATAGTAATTTGCACGTCTTTTACTTGAACTGATGAGTTCGCATAAATTTATAACGTTAAGATAGCTCACCTGTGATTGGCATGAAGCTGCGCTCTTTCAGCACTTTCTAGTTACATAGTTTGTCCCCAAACAACTGAGAATGTCTTTATCAAAAATGCGCAATGCCACGTTCGACCTTGTCTAAAAAAGCGGTAGTTGTTGTAGCAAGTGGCCACACCAGTTTATCACGCATGCGTCGTCGGTAGTGCGCAGTTCTATTAAGCGTTGTTTCGTGAACCCCTAACAAGCGTTTTCGCGCTATGATTTTTCGAAAAAAATGGATGTGAAAGAGGAACAAAAATGCGCCATTAAATATCTTTTCAAGAAGTCTGTTGCAGAGACTCTCCGTCTTATGCAAGAGACTTATAAAGATGAATGTCTAGGAAAATCAACAATTTACAGATGGCATAAAGAATCTATGGATGATCGTCAGTCGGCGGCTTTAATCGCGTATATGAAGGAAGGCTTTCAACGAGTGTTACAGAGGTAAACACCAATACAATAAATGTTATTATACAGGAAGACAGACAGACACCTAACAATTAGAGATATCGAAGATATGGTTCACATTTCAACATCATCTATTCATAAAATTTTAACCGAGCATTTGGGCATCAAACGAGTTTGTCCAACTTGTGTTCCCCATTTATTTTCATGTGCGGCCCAATGAGAAGTCGCACATGTCCAGTTCGGTCGTTTCTTATTTAGGGAAAATGAATATTAAGTTGATGCCCCCAACCTGCATATAGTCTTGTCGAAGTGCAGTTTCCGGTTGTTCGCCATTTTAAAAAAAAGACATTAAGGGGACTACAATTTGCGACTGATCAAAAACTTACACAGCTGCGCAGGGGTGCTTTAACAGCATTTCAGATGGATTCCAGAAGGCAATCAAAAAGGGAGAGGAACGTTGGGACACTTGTATTCGATGCAATATACAGTATTTCGAAAAAGTTGATCACTTCCTTGATAATTAACGTACGCATATTTTCTTTATATAAACATTCTCTGCTGTTTTGAGACAACCCTTGTACATTTCTTAACGTTTCAGGTGACGGTACGATCGGCTGACTGCTGTGACAGGGCTTCTTCTGGGGATTTTTCCTGACAGTTTGTGAATAAGTACGTTGGTCACCTGAGAAAAATGACTGTGGGGGCATTATTCCAACTTTCCTTCAGCACTGGTTCGATTCCTTCTCTTAAAACACATGAAACGATAACTAACATGTGGATTCCCTTAATTTATACCTGTTCCTGAATACCGGAGGCCAAACTATAAACAATTCCCTACTGTAAGCTTCGTCCATTATACAGCAAGCATGGAAAATCTCATCCGCGGCAAAGTCGGAATCAGACATAGCTATCTCATCTTCGACCGGATGGTTAAAAACGCATCAGTTTTGATTCGGGGTCTTTTCATACAAATACGTGCTCTCTTAATGAGATTTTATTGAATGAATCAGTTACGTGGTATTTACGCTTTGGCAAGTCTTCATTAGTTGCATTATACGAGAGTCAGTGGCATTTTCCACGCAAAATGAAGAGTATCGGAATGTGTTATCAAAGTTACTGTGTAGTTTAATGCATTCGTGTGTATCTACCCAGTGATCAATAATCGCTGCGCCTCATACACTTTAGGGTTAAACACGTGGCTTCCATCTTCTAGTTGTACTATAAGCAAACAACGTGCTGTTATCAGATTTTTGCAGTTGGAAGAGCTCAAATCTGTGTGGCCGCCCCGGTGGCGCAGTGGTCTAAGGCGTTGGCCTCTGATCATTCGTCCGAAGGGGTCCGGGTTTGAATCCCGGTGAGGCATGGATGTTGTGTTTGTCTTACGGCACTGGCTCTCTCCCTTCCCTGGAACCAGTGACCCTAAATTAGGGACAGGCGACTACTTATAGCCCATTGAGTTGCTCACGGTGGTCGTTAAACCTCCAATAAAAAAAGAAAAAAAAATTGTATGACAGTGCAAGCAGTGGCAGAAGATCCAGCGGGGGCGACTAGGGCGATCGCCCCCTCCCCCTAAACCCTATCTAAGTTTTTACATTTAAAGTTGCGAAGATCGTAAATGATTAACTTAGCATATTTTGTTTTCAGTTTTCTAAAAAAAATTAACCATTAAACTTAGTACGGAGGATCTAAAATACACTTATTACATTGATTTAGGCTCAGTAAAAAAAGAAAGAAGGGGATAGCAGAGAGAGAGAGAGAGAGAGCACAAAAGATAAAAAGAAAACGGACAGGGGGAGTAAAACATGATGATATTCTTTAGTTATTTGCTATTATCATATTGTTTAGCATCTGTAACGTCTCGAAACAGGGTAAGACAGAGCTTGGTACTGAAATCAGAGTAGGTGAGAGAAACTTAATACAATCTCATCTACGTACGTATCTTAATTTAGTCATAAAAAATCACTTCTACTACTGTCGCAAGCACTAAGCTTTCCCTTTTTATACTAGCCTCTCCCTCTGGCGGCAACAGCGTGCAGCCATAGCTCATTTGCTTAAAACTGTCAGGTAGTCATAATACATTGGCCACTCAGTTTATAAGAAACATAACGTAGTGGTTTAAACTAAAATTTTAAAAAATTGGTTTTCTTGTAAACGAGTTAACATTTGCGACAATGTCGCGGAATTTGCAGAATGAACGCCAGCAAAAGTGGAGAAAATCAAAACTAGAGGCAAGAGAAAGTGGTGAGGAATGTAAGAAGCCCAAGAAGACGGAACACCATGTTTGATAAATCGTGTATCGATCTGCTTTGTGTTCGTAATGTATCCTCTATTATTTGTAAAAATTATGTAAACTACTTTTCATATCATAGACCTGTGTTGGCTATAACAAACTAAATAAACGTTTTGAAACCATACTCGACTAGCTCATTTCAACTCTCCGATCTGCTAGTCGTAGTCCTGCGTTCCAAACGGAAGACTCAATCAGAACTAAGCCTACCTGTATTTTTTGGGGGGTGTAAGAGGGTTAACCACCGTGAGCAACTCAATGGGCAATAAGTAGTCGCCCGTCCGTAATTTAGGGCCAGTGTCGTGAGACAAACACGTCGTCTATGCCTCACTCTGGATTCGAACCTGGACCGATCTCTGATTAATGGTCGAAAGCTTGCGACGCCGGGCAGCATGAAAGCTTTCCACTAATTTTTGCCTTCATTGCACAGGTGCTCCGTCGGTAAAATTCTGCTCACTTTCTGGAATCACAATTCATGTCTTCTCATCTCACTTCCAGAAATCAAAAATATGTATTTTCCTGTTGATATGTTGTGTCTGTAAATGACTGTGCAAGACTTCGTCTGTGTCACTGCACTGCGTATCTGATCACCGCATAAAAGTTGTTAGTTATGCTTTCGTCTCAGTCGTGTAAGATTTTTATGACTGTCGTTAACGTAAGAATTTATATTCACCTCAATATCGGATAAAAACATAACTCTTTCTAGTTACTGATCTGTCTTTTGGACTGTTAATTCTGACACATCCCCTCATTTTTGGCGCGGGGTGCAAAGATTTTCTAAGTAAAAAAGTATTAGGGCAGTTTTTTTTTTACGAATTTCTATCTGAATGTGTTTAACTTTTCGCAAGGCTATGAAAATGACGTATAATAACAAACACATTCACCAGACAAATTGCTTTATTGCTTATAATTGCAGAGAAACAGTTTAATTCTCTTTCCTTGAAAAACGCGCTATTTTCTCTGAGTTTGCATTTATGTCTTCCCATTGCTTGAAAACAATGCTCATTACGTGCACACAAACTACAATGGTTTCTATAAAATAAGCAACAAATGGAAAATTGTGATAACTCAAAGTATGCAGCCGATTCGGATGAAATTTGGTGGTAAACTTTATCAGACCAAATGCAACAAAAAGACATAAGAACATGTGATACAAGGCATTTATATTTTGTATGAGTGATTCAAATATGAAAATACAGAAATATGCGTATCAAGATGAAATAGAAAAAAGGAATTGCAATACGGAGTACGGTTACCCCGAACATCAATACAGGCCCACAGCGATGTTTGTTTGTTTGATTGGAGGTTTAACGACCACCGTGAGCAACTCAATGGGCTGTAAGCAGTCGCCCGTCCCTAATTTAGGGTCACTGGTTCCAGGGAAGGGAGAGAGCCAGTGCCGTAAGACAAACACATCAATGCCTCACGGGATTCGAACCCTTTCTGGACGAATGATCAGAGGCCATCGCTTAGACCACTGAGCCACCGGGGCGGCCAGCGATGTTCCATGCTGTTATGGTGTCGAGCAGTTTCGTGGGTAGCTGCGTCCATTGCTCGAGTAAAGCAGTGCCGGGGCTTCTTCAGGGCTCGAGGAGGGAGCTGGATGCTAGCAACACTCTCTCGAGAGTATTCCAGACATGCTCAATGGGATTCAGATAAAGAGAGCGTGCTGGCCTCTCCATACGGACTATAGTCTATTGTTCCAGGTACTGGTGCACGAGGCGAGCTGGTAGAGGGCGGGCGTTATCAGTCTGCAGTACAAATGGATCGCCAATTGCGGCCGCATACGGACGAATAATAGGGTCCAGGATGTCGTCTCTATACCCCTGAGCATTAGGGCTTCCGTGTGGCAACACAAAGAGGTCTGTACGGCCGCCTAACGATATGCCTGCCCACACCAGAACACTACCTCCACCATATGTGTCCTTTTTCTGGATGTTAGAGGGAGAATAGCGAGTACCGGCCTCTCTTTAGATGAAAACTCGGAGAGAATCACTTTGTAAACAGTATCGCGACTCATCAGTGAACAGAACGAACCTCCACTGATTTCGAATCCAGTTCACAGGCATTCGTGCCCAATTGAAACGTTCCTCCGGTGGCGTGGGGTGAGGGGGCACGCATAATACCGGTCTCCAAGCATATAATCACCCAGCCTGTAACCTTCTGCTTACCGTCGGTGCTGATACCGTCCGTCCGGTGGATGCCGCAAGCACAGATCTGAGACGAGTCGGTGTAGCCGTCCTGTTCCACCGTGCTGTAAGCCGGAAATACCGGTCATCCGCGGAGGTCATCACCTTTGGCCTACATTCACTGTACCTTAAGGTAGCTGCAGCCGTGGCTTGGAACTGCTTCCACATCCTGCTGACCACAGAACGCTCGACGTTGAGCCATCTTGCGACGTCCGTCTGCCGTTGCACTGCTTCGAGCCGGCCTATCGATCTGTAGCGTAACTCCGTTGGTAAATGGTAAATGACTTCTCGAAGCCATGTTAACGAAATCGCTATCCCGAAATCTTGTCATTCACAGCCGCACATGAATTGGCGACTCCCACTGTAACAGTAGGTTTTAAGCTCTTGCGCATTTGCATAAAGCGCTGCCAGCGCCACTCATTTACTTTCCGTACATCGATTCTTGTATTCCTTCGCCTGTAAAATATGCTAATTTCGCGCAATTTGAACTATATTTCGCCCAATTATCACGATTTTTCAGTTTGTTGCTTAATTTTTGGAAACCAGTGTAGTAGCATACCGGGTACCTTAAAGGGGACAGAAGGACTCCACACTCTTTGTTCATACGAGAATCTATGAGCTCCCTTTTTTTTTTTGCCCTATAATTTTTGCTCCCAAGAGGTGCATTGATTTAGAAATGTCGCCATCAGCTGCAGAGCGATGGGTACATATCCAAAAAAAAAAAAAAAAAAAAAGCTAGTTCTCTTATTGAAGTTGACTTCAACAGAAAGAAATGATTATTCAGAAGTATTAGCTTTCGCAAAGAATCCAAATCGTGCTGTGCTTTAACCACCGACTTCGGTTGGTTGCTTGATTAGCACGCGCAAGGATCTCGATGGGCCAAACAGAACCAAGTCCCACGGTTTAAAACTGTACACATCGAATCTGCATGTCACTGTTAAGGTTCCATTCAAAGCGAAAATAAATCTTACTCCCCATGATCAGTTGAACGGAGATAAAACTTTTTGCAGCAATGAAACTATTTCTCGGTGATTTGTTACCTTGTTATTTTTTTACACCCCTTTCTTTATTTGTGTTTATTGTCTATTCTCCGCGGAAAAGGACTGCGCACAAGCTGCCGATAGATATGTTTGAGTTTAGCATTCCCTTAGTATGACTAGTGTGTGGATTGAAGACTTGAAGCAACGATCAAAGTGTTAGCATGTGCGCAACACAGTGTTGGAATGGGAATAACTTTGAGCTTAGCGTTGCCCATGAGAGGTTCATCGACAAGTTGCTACCAGCTGATTTTCCAGAATTTCCTTCGACGCTTAACTTGACCCCCCCCTCTATGGTGGTGCCGTTTACGTCGAAGTCATGCCAGTGAAAACATATGATCATGATTTTCAGGGCTTTAATGCCCCAAGGATATGTTGTGGAGAATATACGTCGAGTAAATGTTTTCTGATTTTGCTGCATTAGAGGAAACTTCAGCAGGGGGCAATGGCTGTCATATAAATTTGTTCATGAATGGCTGTCATATAAATTTGTTCATGAATGGCTGTCATATAAATTTTTTCATGAATGGCTGTCATATAGATTTGTTCAGTATTCTGTGATCATAGATTTGTTCATGAACAGTAAAGTGTTTCTTGAGCAACAAAACTTTTTTAGGCTCCGTCAGTTCCATTGGTTTTACATGGAAAATTATTTTCCTACTAATTTCTAATATATGGGTTACTAAGCAGAAATTCATTGCATTGCTCCGTGGAAAGCCTTAAAAAATCCCCGCGTAATTTCCTCTGATTTGGTGGTTTGGGAGACAATCTCCATCGCTGAGATTTCATAGGGAAAAAAAATGTAACAAAAGAGTGTTTTTCCGTGGGTATTTTCAGTTTTGGTGAATTAATGTAGTTAATTGAAAAAAACTGTTAACCGGAAATGCGTTCTGTGGCATTTGAAGCAGCGTGATTGGCAGGGGGTGTGACAAAGTGTCGCACATGGACACACGTGATCGCTAGGTTGTTTCACTTGGCTTCGTTTGTTCTCACTCCATTTCCCAATTACTTGTTGCACTTTAAAAAAATGAACTTTGGGGTCTGACACTGAGACGATGAGAATTGTTATCTGCGTGTGGGGGCCACACATCCTTGAATCCGTAATCGACTGTAGGGTGTCATCATTTGTTGAAATCGTAGTCTGGAATTATGCGCTTTTGCAACGTTTTGCAGCTGACAGAACTTAGTCAATCTAAATTTTGATATGAGACAATACTTTTCGCTTTTATTAAACTTATACATGAATAACAATGCCGATTCCTTCACAAAATCTGTCTTGAGCACCGTCAACGCTCGTTACCTAAGCACTAGTTCGATATCGTCTCTGGAATAAATAGTCTTAAATTTGGTCGTTGCTATAAAGAAAGAAAGGAAAAAAAAAAACCGCTCCGGTTATCGAGTGCTTAGAGGCGCCAGCTAGTCTTTTGGGTTGGACCAGGGCAAGAGTCCCAAATGAAGCATAGATGGTGTCCTTGTTTTACGGCGATAGCTCTTTCCTCCCTAGAACCAGTGGCCCTAAATTAAGGACCGACGACTGCTTATAGACTTAGATGCTCATTAGGCCATGAACAGCTCCCCCGCCTCCCGGTCCGCCAAGATTAAAAGATTGATCCCGATCCATCGGTTATCGTGGACAAACTTGTTATCCAGGACGTCTACCTCGATATGCTGGACAATTATGCGCTACCAATTCTGTGGGGGATACCATGGAACCGAACCTTGTTGGTACCAGAAGCATAATGCACCGAGCCATAAAGCAAGGACTGTTACGGCGTGGTTTGACAATAATTTCGTATCGTGCGTGGACTGGCCAGCACAAAGCCCTGATCTTAATCCCATAGAGCACCTATGGGATGAATTAGAGCGCTGCATAAGAAGTTTGGAACCAAGGCATACTACTAAGCAACAGTTAGCGGTAGCATTGTGTGCTGAACGGAAGCGCATATCTATCGCTGTGTTTCAAACCCTTGTCGAAAGCATCTCTCGAAGGCTCAGTGCATGCATTAAGGCCAAAGGTGAACCGACACCGTACTAATGTATGTCAATAAATGCTATGTTGTGTTTCTCTTCTAGGTGTCCGGTAGAGCTGAGTTCGGGCTCAATTTTCGGAGCCCGAGCCAGTGGTATATCAGCACGAGTCCACCCTCGCCCGAATTTTATATTGAAAGATAGAGCCCGAAAACTGTCTAACCTGTTCAACCATTAATAAAAAACATCTCCTCATCCACACTTGCATTCTCTCCTCCTCCTCCTGCAATTAACCAATGTATTTCTCGAATAGGGAGTGGGGAATGGACCTATATCTATTTTTACAGTGTAATTGTACGGTTTTCTTTGATCGTTCGCGTCCATCCCAGTGCTTCGGGCGGCCGGCCGGCCGGCCGGTCATCCAAAATGATTATGCGGTGCTGCAATTGTATGTTGTTCAAATAATGCTGATATTATCGCGCCATAATGCGCTGAAACATGTACGTTCCTAAATAGAATTAGCAGGGAGTTACTGCGTGGAGATAGAGGGTAAATTATCGTCGGCCAGCTATCAACTATCCAATATCTATAGTTCTTGAAAAAGCTTTTTCTTCTCTGCAGAAACACACTAATGCGCGGCCTATGGCATTTTCTACCCGAGCCCGGAATAAATAACCATCTCGAATGCATGTTCCTCAATCGGAACCAGTTGCCGAAGAATTCCCGTTACCAACTATAAAGTGTCTCATTTTCTAAATAATATAAAATCCTATTTATACATAAAAAAAATTCTCGCTCTCCCTCTCTCTAAGAGCCCGAGCCCGAACCGCAGTAAATATTCCACAGCCCGGCTCGGGCTCTGCTCAGCCCGTCTCAGCTCTAGGATCCGGTGACTTTTGTCAATATAGTGAATTAGGATTCTTGTTTACTACCTGTATCTTCGAAGTAGTTGAACCCACATTGGCGTTTTATATTTCAGATTGCTCTTTCCTTTCGGCTTTTTTTTTTTTTTTTTTTCCCTCTCAATGTTGCTAAACGCTACGCAGATATTTTTTTCCTTTTTATGTAATCATTATTCCAATAAGAAAAGAATTTCATTGAAGATTAGGATTACATAAAACTTAAAAATAAACTATCTAATATTAATCAAAAAAATAAAATATCCTTTTACAGGAAATAGTAATCTATAATATGAAATGCAAATGTGATCTCTGTTATGGCGGAGAGACAGGTAGGAAAATTAATAAGACAACAGACAGAACATAAAGCGACAATATAGAACATTGGAACAAGACTATGGATTCGATAAACCAGTGCGTTGTGCTTCGAATGTTTATTATTGCCGCCCCGGTGGCGCAGTGGTCTAAGGCGTTGGCCTCTGATCATTCGTCCGTAAGGGGTCCGGGTTCGAATCCCGGTCAGGCATGGGTGTTGTGTTTGTCTTACGGCACTGGTTCTCTCCCTTCCCTGGAACCAGTGACCCTAAATTAGGGACGGGCGACTGCTTATAGCCCATTGAGTTGCTCACGGTGGTCGTTAAACCTCCCATCAAAAAAAAAAAAAAATGTTTATTAGCTGTTAATAACTTAAAAAAAAAAAAAAAAAGAAGTATAACCAGTGGTGGAAATAGGCCGGAACGCAGAGGAACCCAGTTCCGGGAGCGATGAGAAACTAAAAGAAAGGGTGCATTTAATTTGAATAAAGCATTTCTCAATGCATTATACATTTCAATTAATGACGCCATCTTGTATGAATTGCTCATTTCTGAATACAGAAAAGCAGCTCTGACTTCAACTAAATGTATTTCATTTTAAAGTTTAATAACGAAATTTCCTCATATGGTTTTATATCTGCTGCGAATGGGTTTGTGCACATTAAATTTTTATGGCATTCCCTTGTACTTTGGGTTCTGGCAGCGAATAATTCCCATATCCACTATTGAGTATAACCATACTGGTAATCCGAATTTCTTGGTGCAGAATAGAAATCAAAATTTCCACGCTTTCGCACATCAACCAGATGGCTCTTTCAAGGAAGGTAGACAGCAAACTGACCAGTGTTGAAAAAGAAACTGGAAGCCACACAAGAGTAGACAGCAGTTTGCTGCTGTCTACCTTCCCTGAAAAAGCCATCTGGTTGATGTGCGAAAGCTTGGAAACTTTTGTTTCTATTCTATGCCAAAAAATTTGGATTGCTAGTATCGTTATACCATTTTAAGTATAGTTGCTGTAAAGTTCCTTGTAATTAATTAGTTAATAACAATTTTGTGCTTTAAGGTGTCTGTAATTTTATGAAATGCTGTCACCATTTCAATAAAGGCTTCAGACTGAGTCTTGTCAAAGGAATTTTTGGAGGGCGGTGCTTAGTTCTTTACTTCGAATTGTTGACCACAGGAAACAAATGGTCATAAATCCAGTCTAAGAGGAGACCTAAAATAAAACACAATTTTAAAGCAAGCAATTAAGTCATGGCGCCGCAGAGTCATAACTTTGGACTTAAAACGAAGAAAGATAACCTCCGAACGTTAGAGTTACGGTAGATATTCTCGAAAGCTGATTTACTTTAGGAGAGGCGTTGGGAATTCTTGACATGCCGATTAGGTAAGAAACTGTTGGTCGAACACTTGAAATTTGAAAGACTTCGGCAAAGAAAGAGTGAAATGGACCGAAACAATGCTATTAGTCTGTTTTAGGGTTTTGATCGGAAAGTGGTTCGGATTCTATCAAAGAATCGACGAGTTCCAAGTAGTGCGGCTTTTTGCACCTGCGCTGTTAACTCGTCAGTTCCGGTTTCTGCAGAACGTTTCTTCAATTTTCTTGAAATTGCTTTTAATGCATCAACTAGTACTGGAACAACTGTTGCTCTTTTCTCCGGGGGATGTTGAATTTTAATTTGTAAATCTCGGTACATTGTAATCCGTTCACGTTCTTTTTCATTAACCCCATTATTCCCTGAGACAATTAGCCATTCTATTGTAAAGCAATTAGCCATTCTATTGCTGATTGTTTTATTTTGCAACCATAGTAATGTCAAGCTTTTTATGAATTTTATTTTTATCAATCTGAAATTTTTACATCAGCGTTTTCCACAGCTTGTTCAAGTTTAAGTTTCCACCAATTTCTTGCAGATGGTAAATCATATATTTTTTTATATGTTCCAATGCTGCATTGAAGAAATTTTGTGGTATTTCTTGTATTCTCTTTGAGATCAATATCGCTGCATGAGCAAAATTTTATCGTATACTTTTAGTCTTTTGCGTTTCCTACATTTACTGTCATTCGTGACTTCCGCGTTGTTAGCTTTCATGAAATTGGTTTGTAATTCTTGCTCTTGTGTGGCTTTTTTGTTTCTTTTTCAGCATTCCATCTTGTAGCTATTTCCAATTGGTTTTTCTTGTCTAATATTATACCATCTGTATCACTGCATCGTGGGCCAGCGGGCAGTGGAGCATTGCTAGCTAGTGACCATGGCACGTCCAATAAAAGAAATCCGGATGTACAGTTGTCAGTTTTTGAGCGAAGTAGAATTGTAGGACTGCGGGATTGTCTTTTCGTGATATCGCCGCTTGTGTCCAATGAAATGCCAGTACAGTGGTGCGAATACAGTGGTAATGGGAATAGGAGGATAAGACACACCTACTTGAGGGGACTGGAGCAGAGTTTGAAACGGGTCAAAATTTTTGGACCAGCACACGACATGCTGGACAAATTTGCTTTGAGCTATAAATTTGAATACATCACCATCATCACTGTCGATCATTATCAATCCACTGCTGGATGAAGGTCTCTCCAAGTTTGTTCCACAACGGACTGTCTTGGGCCACTCTCCTCCATCCACCCATCTCCCACGTGGTCTTCTTCTGGGTCTCTCCCTGTCTCTTGGAATCCAGTCTAACATTTCGGTTCATTGGTGGTCGGTTCTCCTGGTAAATATGTCCAGCCCATTGCCATTTCAGTGATTTTACTCTGATCATGATGTCTTCCACTCTTTTCATTTCCCTTATCCACGAGTTCCTCTTCTTACCTTTCCTGGTTACACCAAGCATGTTCCTTCATCAATGCGATCCTCGCTTGATATTTGCTGCCCTAGGTAAATGTAGGAATTGGCTATCTTTAGTTTTCCATCACCAATCGATAAATCTTCATTTTTGTAAAGGCATTGTGCATCAATTGTCTTCTGAAAGTTCATTTTTAATCCCATTTCTTTACTCTTCTCACTCAGCAAGTTCCTGGATCATAGTCTGCTGCTCTGAAGTATTATTTCAAAGATCTCTGATGGGTTCTTTGAAATATATTTTTTTTCTATTCAAAAATAAAACAGAAATGAAACCGTCTAGAAATCGGGTCAGGAACACTTTAACCCGACCCGTTTGACTAGCAAGTAATTGTCGACCCGTTAACCATTGACCCGTTTCGATCTCTAGTCTAGAGAACAACGTCGCGCGAACGAACGGAAAGCATGTTCATTCGTACTTTCCATTCAGAGGACCGTAGAGCATGTCGTTAGCTGACCGTAAAGCAATGTCCGAAACAATGGCGCCACATTGGATATCTCCCACACGCCAAATTTCCGCGCCTTGTTCGACGCCGTTTGCTGACGAAAGGACACGCTGATTGCAGTCTGTTGTTGTGACTTACCAATATATAACCGATGTCAAAGACTGCAGTAGTGCCAAGAACGGACACAACGGTGTGAAGAATGACATCGTATAGTGCTTACAGGTGAGTCGCGGTTCAACCTGATAAACTGTGATGGACGGACTCTTGTACGCAGACACTCTGGGGAACATTTAGGAGTGTCATACTGACCTGATAGTGTTATTTCGTTTCGTCCACGTTTCCGATTCATACGCATTGCCTGAACCCTGAACAACCACCAGTACGTCGAGGACATTTTAGAGGCTGAAGCCCTTCCATATAGGTAGGGTTCAGAGGACCGTAGAACATGTCGTTAGCGGACCGTAGATCCAAGATGTCGTTAGCAGAACTGAAGGCCTACCGTATCGGTAGGGCTTCAGCCGACGGTCTCTGGCATAGGCGTAGCCAAGGGGTGGTCCTTGGGTGCGGACCCCCCCCCCCCCACCCCCTTGAGAAATTTCTGGCTACGCCACTGGTCTCTGGCTCTACCTTTCAACAAGACAATGCATGGCCACATGCGGCTCTCCTGGATGCCTAGCATGTGCCATTTCTTCCTTTGCATGCACGTTCGCGAGATTTATAGGTCATAAAAATGTCTCAGTAGGCCACGCTGGCATCTACCGAGCATGGCCTTTGTATCTGAATAGAGGCAGAATAGTAAGGTATTCCAAAAAGTGACATTCAAAACTTCTTCAGTTCGATGCCATGCAATGTACATACCGTTATTGCAGATCGTGGCGGGTACACTGAATACCGAATGAGGCTCGTACTGTCTCCCTGTGCACCTACAGCACTGTATTTCTGATCGTTCATATCTTGTATCGTAAGCAATCTCTATATAAATTTCACTTTTATCCCGTGTTTATTTTTTTGCGATTTCTATAAAGATCACAGTAAAAAGTGCAACAGTCATCGAATATTTGTCAGCGTACCTGATCTTATAACAAAGAGTTCATAATAAATAATAAAGTTGTCGCCACAATAAATGCAGTCCCGAAGCAAAAATAACTTCTTAAATCTGTCTTTTCATAGCGGAAAGCTGCAAATAAGAAATTTTTCATTTGTGCCCTCAACGACTAAACAAAATTACGGTAGCTGAAAATTCACGAAAATGTTGTTGTTCGCAGAGAAATCTGTCCGAATCAGAAAACAGTTTTATTGTTTTCTGCTTCGACTTGCAAGAACGATAATGCCACCGCAAATTAAAATATGAATTTCCACCTCTATTTAAAAAACAGCATCATCAGAAGTGGAACTCGTACATAAATCTTTGTTTTACTGATCTGTATCTGCATAAGCAATTTTTTTTAATGTATTTTACACGAAACGTTTTCCATAAGACTTTTTCTGATACGAAAAGAAATTTTTAAATCTGATTTTTTGAAGAGATTATAGACTGGTACTACCGCCCTCTAGTGGAAAAATTGCTCTCTATTAATTATATACAAGGTGCGTAGTGTTCTTTATAGCGAATGGTACCTTGTCAGTGTCGTAGTTAGTATCCAAAACTATGGAGGCTCTGAATTTAACTGTATATTTTTATACACCTACAGATAGCTTTTTCTTTTCAGTCATTTGATGGTTTACATCATTAGCAAATGATTTGTCTACACGAAAAAGTAAAACTAAATTAAGCAAATTGGGTGGGGTGGCTTTCTAGAAATATTAAACATAAATTAAATTCGCTGAATTTTCTTGATTGTGATGGGATTTGGAGTTCTCGATCACTGGAAAAAGCCTCCAACTAGCTCGTTTTTTTTTTTTTTTTTTTTTTTTTTCTTCCCCTTTCTAGTTTACAATTCTGTCACCTTTCTGTGGATCCACGCAATGACATCTAGGAGTTTCTCGTGACGTAATTTCGATTCTTTCTGCTACTCTTCGGCTCCGCTTTTTATTTCGGCTTTAATCAGGCATTGTTCTTCGTGTGTACTCCGAGCTAGCCTCTTCTCTTTGTACTCAGTAGCAGAACCCTCTGTTCTGTGCTCGGAAACCAAGAGCTCATCGGATTCTCGCCAACAAATCGCTTTTTTTTTCACGATAAGCATTGTGAAAGCACCGTACTCACCGAAAAACAATGAACATGAAGTCTAACTCTCTCTCTCTCTCTCACAAGGAATTCCCTCCGACAGTTTTTTCCAACTTATAAAAGGTACATTTGGCTAAAACCCTTCCACGGCAGTTAAATATCTGGTCGTTTTTAAACGGCAGCTTTAACGTTTCGTAGTCACTTACCTAGGGAACGAATCCCCCCCCCTTTAGCTATACTATGCCCTGCCCCTTCTGTATTTTTCTAGATTTCACGTTTCCCCGCACTTAATTATTTCTTCCCAAAAGATATGTTAACAGGACTTTCATGTCATCATGTCGTATAAAAAGGAAAGGAGAGAGTAGTAGTGATATCGCACTGTGGAAGATCACAATAATCAGACTTCACATATATGAAACACGTTTATTCTCACCCAACTGAAAACAAATATGAATCGGTAAATCCCTAGTTATGTATATCAGAAGAAAATAAAGGCAGATCCCCTGATAGCAAATATGTGCCTAGATTTGTCCTACCCTTGAAAATAGCAAACAGCGGAAGAAATTAACAAGAAGAATAAAATTTAAAATACATCTCAAAATAAATGGAAATTCATTGGAATAACCACCAGATGGCCGTAGAGGTCTGTACGTCGATTCAGACCAGGGACGTCGCTCGACTTCGAAATCTGGATGGGCGACGAGTGAGCGAGCATTGTTTTTGTTAGGATAAGCTTGATATCATTTTTTTTTTTTACGAAACACTGAAAGAACTAATTTTTAATGCTTTTCACTACCAGCTGCAAAGTAATTCGTGCAATCCTAACCCCCTCGACCTGGACACACACACACATACACGGATCTGACTAGTTACGCCACTGGTGTAAGGTGCAAGTGTTACTAGAATGTAGCCTTCGACTTTTTGTTTGCTCTGAATGCATTGTCTTAAATTGCTTTTCAAAATTTTGCATTTTTGCTAACGAATATAGTACTGTACTTGAACAGTTTTAAGAAAGATGTCGTTTTTGTTTATCTAAACCAAATTTTAACGCCATGGCACGCAGACACAATACCCCCCCCTCCCCTTATTCACTCCCTTCCTTCAAGCCAACGACTTTGACTTGCACTCCTCTTCTGCAAAACAGTCTTCGGCCACTTCCTGCACTTTCACTGTCCCAGGGAAGTCCTAAGAGCGCAGATGCTTTGGGCTTCACTTTCTGTGTTGAAATCTCCTGTTTTGTAAAGAAAACAAATAGCAAAGCAATAAGTAGTGACTCCCTCAGTGAATTCCTATCCATCCTCCTCATTAGCCATACAAACGTGAAAGAAAAACTTAAACTAAGAAATTTGAAGAGTGGAGAACAATTGAATTTTCATGGCTCTTCGGATGCTATTTTGATAACCTTTCTATATGGAGACTTAAACTACACACATCCTAGGGGGAAACACTCAGGGTTACATGATGTAAAACACAATTTATATTACTTGGAAAAGTCCAGATTATATTTCAAAGTTAAATATATTGGAAAATGTCACATTTTGAGCTGGATGGGACAGGCTGGGCTTCAGCCCATCCTTGGTGACGTACCGGATTCAGACTGTCTCAGACATTTTGTTTTATTCAGGGGATGGGCCATGGTTAGAACATTTAGCATTTTGCTGCTGAATGGAATAAACAATTCGGGGAGCAAAATGACGACTGACTTGTGACATCATTTGGTTCTTCCAGTACCAGTGATTTAAATAAGCAAATAAAATTTGATTTTCCTAGGGGGGGAAACCTGATTTACATACTGCAGATCTCAAGAAACCTGATTTACATACGATAGATCTCAAAACATTTTTTGATAGAAATTTCATTTAGATTTTAAAAAGGAAAAACATTTTTTCCCTCCAAATATTTTTTGAGAGTACGAATCTAAGGCAGGTACGTCACATACAGCAAAAGTAGGTGAGATAGTACTATTAGCACACTTGTACGGCTGTATTTGCTCTTTCAAGAGGAATAATTATTTTTATGATTGAAATTTGAAAGTCAAATTTTTCGTCAAGAAATTAATAAAATAATCTATGCTTTCCTCAACGAAAAGGTACTATTGTATTATTAACTAAATTTTGGTGCTTTAGAGGTAGGCTTTGTCACTTTCTGTTTTGTTTATGCAACTCTGAATGAACCTAAATTTTCGGTGGATCATATAACATAGGTTCTGTCATGTTCAGTGTTTTATTTATATGCAATTTTGTGTGACGCCTTTATTTCAAATATTTCCGTATCTTACGAAAATGTAGTTTTAACCCAGCTGCATTCTGCGTGTCTTCTTACAGAAGCACTTTTTCTTTCAAAAGTGCTTCTGTAAGAAGATACGCAGAATGCAGCTGGGTTAAAACTACATTTTCGTAAGATACGGAAATATTTGAAATAAAGGCGTTACACAAAATTGCATATATATATTTTTAAGCACTTTTTTTTTTATATTTTTATCATCCTCACCTCCTCCTTGCTATTCTGAGAGATCATCAGTAAACGTTAATTATAGGGTTCTTAGTTCTGTTCTTATTATAGGGTTCTTAGTTTTTCAGTTGAAAGCGGTGAAAAGAAAATTCTAAACTTTCATGTGGAAAGTATTTTACACGAGGCAACAAAATCCGCAGTACATGCATGAGATTCTTCGGTCGATTCGCGGAATTCCGCCTTTTTCGTTTTTCTCATCATTTGGATCATGCTCGAAATCAATGCAGAACTAAAAAAAAATTTTTCGGGGCAGGGAAGGGGCGCTTTTCGTCTGGGGACGGTATTTCGTCTCTCAAAATTTTCGAAAACGGAAGTTAAACAGAGTGAAGATTTCCCCCGTAATCGTAATTTATTTTTTCTAAAGATGTTGGCTGTGTCCAGTATTGTTGTTAAATACGATTTTATTGCATAAATGTTTGTTTTTCAGCATGAAACTGTAAGCAACGATTCCCGAAAACGGAAGACAGCGCGAAGATTTCCCTGTAGTCTTAAGGCATGAGATTCTTCCGTGGATTGGAAGAACTCCGCCATTTCTGTTATCATTTGGAGGCATTCTCGAGATCGATGCACAACTGAACAGAAATTTCGGGGGGAATGGTGGGGGAGAGGGATTCGTTTTCCGTTTGATGACGGAATTCCATCTTTCGAAACTTTTAAAAGCGGAAGTTAGACGCAGCGAAGATCTCTCCCGTAATATTTTTTATTCCACAAATAATAATGAAGCGAAAAGTTTCCGAAAACGGAAGTCGGTTGAAGCGAAGGTTTCTCGCGTAATCTTATTTTTTAGCACGTCTTTTGTGAAAAAGATCGTGGTTATGTTATCGGTCTGTCCGTCCGTCTGTCTGTAGACACGATATCTCTGCAACTATTAGTCCGATTTGAAACTTTTTTTTTTGCATTGGGAAGCTTGAAATATGCGGATGATGATCTTCTTCATTTCCTTTTTTCTTACGGTGTACAATTTCGCGTCCTGAGGGCGTAAATGCAGATGATGTCGAATTGAAAAATAAGTTTTATTCCACATATTTGCTTCTAAACATCCGATTGAATTTTTTTTTTTTTTTTTTTTTCGATTCCCTTTATGTCGAAGAGTATTTTAGATAAAGTTACTTTTTCCAATTACGCATAGATTTTCCGATAGGGAGCATAAAAGTAAATTATATTTTCCCCGATTACTCTTCTTCTAAAACTCCGATTCGAAATTTTTTTCTTCAGCGGATACAGCTCCTGATGGAAAATCTTTAGCATATAATTTCTAATTTTTGGTAAAGAATACTTTGGCAACAAGGGGCGTAAGTGTCAATTTTGGCTACTGATGTTTTTGCCATAAAATCTGAGCTTCTAAAATCTCGATTGAAAAAATTCTTTCGTGGACTGATGCCACTCACTTCGATAAACTTTTTCGGAATATTTTCTTTTTAAAATATTCCATGGTTTCTCCGCCAGGAGGCGTAGATGTATATCTTATTTTTGTCAATATATCTACTTCTATGAGTCCGATCTGAAAATTTCATATAATTTCAAAATATCCAAGTAATTCATAGACTTTCCGCTAGGGGGCGTAAAGGTAAATTGCTTTTACCCCATTATCTCTGCTTCTAAATCTTCGATTTGAAAAATTCTTTCTGCACTGGATACAGCTTCTGGTGGGGAAATCCTTTGCACATAATTTCGAATTTTTGTAAAAAATGGTTTGGCCATCGGGTGGCGTAAATCTAAATTTCCGCTTCTGATGTATTTGCAGCAAAACATGAGCTTCTAAAATCTCGATTGAAAAAAAAAATCGTTTGTACACCGACACTACTCATGACGACAAACCTTTTAGGAACATTTTCTTCTTAAAATAATGCATGGTTTTCTACACTAGGGGGCGTAGATGTATATCTTATTTTTGTCAATATCTCTACTTCTAAAAGTCCGATTTGAGAAATTCCTTCTTTGTTGGATAGTGTTTCCGATGCGAAAGGTTTTTCTTATAAATTCAAAATTTTCAAGTAAATCATAGACTTTCCGCTAGGGGGCACAAAGGTAAATTGCGTTTTCTGCTTTTAAAACTCCGATTTGAAAAATTCTTCCTGTATCGCATACAACATCTGATGGAAAATATTTTTCATATAATTTCTAATGTTCGGTAAAAAATAGTTTGGCCACCAGGGGGCATAGGTGTTAATTTATTCTTCTGATGTATTTGTAGAAAAATCTGGGCTCCTGAAAACTCGACTGAATTTTTTTTTTCTTTGACCGATACCGCTCATATTGAAAAACCTTCTGCGAATACTTTTCTTTCTAAAATAATGCATGGTTTTTCCACCAGGGGACGTAAATCACATCTTATTTTTGCCGATATCTCGGTTTCTAAGAGTCCGATTTGAAAAAGTATTTCTGTGTTGGAGAACGTTTCCTGTGCGAAATGTTTCTCACATAAATTCTTATTTTTCTTAACGCACAAGTATGCAACCATAGGGCGTAAGCTCACGATTTCGTTTACAGCAATATCTGAAGGATTAAAAACCCGATTGCAAAATTACCTTCTTCCGTCAGATACTATTGTTTTCCATACTGTTTCCATTGACTTTGAAAAACTTTGATAAATTTAATTTGCTTCAGAACGGGTTCAAAAAACGTGCTTATTACACCCGAAAATTCGGTCTCATCTTTCTTGTTCTTCCTCCCGCGATGTGTTCACTACCCTGTGTTGTTGCTAAATGTTGCTTTTCCCCCATGTATGTTTACAGTAAAGCTTGATAAGGGAGGAGAAATTTTCCAAAAATGGAAGTGACGAAATTTTAAAATTTGTTAGAATTGATGCATTGTGTTCAAAAGTATTCATATTCTGAAAGTTAGACCATTTATCTAAAGCTTTGATATCATGGATTCATGGTTCTCAAGCTGAAAGTTCGTTTAGCAAGGTAGATAAATTACCATCTGAGGGAATAAAAGGGTGGGGGGGAAGAAAAGTGGTGAAGAAATGGGAAGGGATTGATATCGACAGAGAAAGAAAAATCAAAAGGGCACAGTAGAAACTGTGCCGCAACCTACTACGTAGAACTACGTCAACTGTCACTATTTCATGGCACTATCTCACTAGTCCTACGTTCTTAAAAGTATTAAGCAAATGACAGTTGAAGTTGTCCGTCGTTGTAGGTTGCGACACAGTTGCTATTGCACCCCTTTTGATCTTTTTCAGATATAAAATTTTTAAGAAATAAAACGAAAGAAATGCTTTACTTTATCTACTTAAAAGCAACTTATACTATATGCAATTCAAAGTAACTTATGCTGCTTATAAATTAATGTTAGTGGAAGGCGTAGATCATCGTTGTTAGCAGTTATTGCTGAAATTGTTTCTGAAGAAATCTTTCTTCAGAAACATTTTTCTAAACTGCTTAGTTGCCTTGTTATAAATTTGGCGATACATCTCGGTCCTGATGTACTCATTTGGTTCTTGTTCTTGTCTAGATTCAGAATGTATCGGCGGGTAAAGGTTTAAAGCGTAATACATTCATTATCTAGCGAAGTTGTGAAGACTGGCAATGTACATTGGTATTTCATGCTCAGTGTGAAAATTTAGATCGATGGCATCAACCGTCTCTTCTTAATGTTCAGGCTCAATTTGCGCAGTTGAAGTGGAAAGTTGTGGCTTTAGAGTCGAACTCGGGTGAAACGCATCCTGGCGCGCGGAATTTTGAGACTCCCTACATTCGCGTGACCTTTCGGTTGAAGACTTAACGCTGATCATTCGTCCGTAAGGGGTCCGGGTTCGAATCCCGGTCAGGCATGGATGTTGTGTTTGTCTTACGGCACTGGCTCTCTCCCTTCCCTGGAACCAGTGACCCTAAATTAGGGACGGGCGACTGCTTATAGCCCATTGAGTTGCTCACGGTGGTCGTTAAACCTCCAATCAAAAAAAAAAAAAAAAAAAAAAAAAAAGAAGAAGACTTAACGGGTCTTTTAGGATTCCTCTCGTTCTCCTCTAGCTGTTTCTTCAACGTTCGTCGGTTCTTATAGTAATTTTCCTCCAAAAAATTTTTATCTAAAAAATAAATGAATTTTAAATACACTTTTTTTTTTTTGATTGGAGGTTTAACGACCACCGTGAGCAACTCAATGGGCTATAAGCAGTCGCCCGTCACTAATTTAGGGTCACTGGTTCCAAGGAAGGGAGAGAGCCAGTGCCGTCAGACAAACACAACATCCATGCCTCACCGGGATTCGAACCCGGACCCCTTACGGACGAATGATCAGAGGCCAGCGCCTTAGACCACTGCGCCACCGGGGCGGCACACTTTATTTCAGTTTGCCACATACGCCCGTTAGCTCTGACCGTCGGCTACGAAATGCGGGGCTGAGGTAATTGCTATCATGATCTATTCACTAGTTATCAACCTTAAAATGCCATGCGGCAAAACAAAACCACGCGAAATTCAGCTTAACTTTCTAACGCTACTGTATCTAAGGGGTTAAGGTGTGGTAGGTTGAAACTTGTTTTGTTATAAATGGGAGTCTATAAACTATCTAATGTATTGTTCTACGATTATTAATTTCGAAGATTTGTGCGCTCAAAGTGTGACATGTTTTTTGTTTCATCCGTGCGTCCGATTTACCCCCTACACAGCGCGGAGAAAGACGTAGTTCTACGTCAAAACTAAGCAAAGATTACTGTTCAGCTGCAGAGTCAACAAATGAGAAATATGGCCGTGGTACTTGCTGAGAAGAAAGCAACAAAGCCGTTTAAGGTGGATCCACATAAAATCTTTTGCCTTGTATTTCCAATGTGCAAATTTCTGTAGCCATTTTCTTCACAATGAATGCGTTCCCAAGGATGAAAATTTGAACTTCGATAAAAATAATTGCATATTATAGCCTAGTATGCTTAATTCTTTCAAATATTTAGCCATAATTAAGCAATCCAACATTTGTTTGCTTACTGACATCGTTGTTCAGGTCACGCCGTTTATTTTCTGGTCTCAACACCACTAAAAGAAAAGTTATTGTTTTTAAATATAACTATTGTTAAGTTTTAGAAAATGTTAGGTATACTAGGCTATAATATGAAGTAATTTTTATTGATGTTCAAATTTTCATCTTTGGGAACGCATTACTTGTGAAAAAAATGGCTACAGAAGTTTACCCATTGGAAATACAAGGCAAAGATTTTAGGTGGATCCACCTTAAAAGAAGTTTCTCAAAGTCGTTTTAATCTCTCAAAAAAATTCGTTCAAAGTCAAGTCTTCCAAAGTCGTTTGAATCACGAACCCATCTACCATTGCCGCTGTGTACGCTTCGTACACCTTTGAATCCTGTACAGTGCGAGCGGCTTACAACAATAGTTGCGTACGTAAGGATGGTACGTGTCTGATGGCTGCTGGATGTTCCTAATAATTTTCGACTTCAGTGTAAACGTAGAGATAATTGTGTTTGATAAAAGATAGACAACTTGGTTCTGTGAGCAAGAACTTTTTCAAAACTAATACTTGACACCAACAGGCTTAGTGATATGGCAGGGCGCATTGTCGCCTTGGTAAACACCATTACCACCAAGGTAAACGGCCAATATTAAGAGATACACGTTGTCATCGAGGATGGACAAGTAGCCATTGGCTTTCAGGGACCGACCCAGTGGTACTTGCGGTCCCAGGTCATTCCTGGAAAACATCCCTCAGACATGCACACTGCCACCGCCAGCCTGTACTTGACCGACAAGCGTGTCCGGGTGTTGATCTCGTGGGTCTGACGCCACATCTTCCACCGTTCGTCACTTCTGTGGAGTAAAGACCTCGATTTGTCAATGAAGGCAGCCTTTTTCTACTCCTCCGCTGTCCAATGACGGTAGTCCCATGTGAACTTCAGGCGCCGTTGCCGATGGACCTGGGTTAACATGGGCGCCTTGATGCATCATCGACTCCGGACACCCATGCGTAACAGGGTTCGCTCTACTGTTATCAGAGACACGTACCTGGGTACCGCAGCGTTCGTTTACATGGTCAACTGTTGCGCGTCGATTGCCCTTGACCAGTCGACGAAGGCAACGTTCTTCTCTGGGGTCTATGGAGCTCCACAGTTATGACGTCCGAAGGTGTGCCAGCGGTCCATTTTTGGTACACCCTTGCTACAGCACCTTGCGAACAGCCCTCGGTCTGTTTCTGAGATGCTTCCACCCTTGGCGAGGTAGCCGATGATCATTTCTTTTTGAACGTCGGCCAAGTCACTACCTCTGCCCATCGTACTCACGTAACGCACTATGGCTTATTTGTCCTGGCCGGTCGCTTATAACAGTGTGGACGACCTTGTCACGTGCACTCTGTAACGCGTTTGGGCAGGTACACTGTGATTCCGGGGGTGGTCATATTATGCTGATATGACCCAATTGTAATAGTGACCTTGAAGGTGTGAAGTGCTTCAGATGTTTCCACAAATGTTCAATAATATTGAGGTCTGGAGACTGAGATAGCGAGGTTAGTTGCTATGCCTCATGCTTTGCAAGCCACAACTCGACATGTTTCGCTGAATGAATAGGTACATTATGTGCTTAAAACCAGGGACGGTCATTAGGGAGCAATGCCTTCAACATTGGGTGTAGATGGCACCCCAAGAACGTATTTGTGCGTAGGTTGCTGATGTGACACAACCCTGCAGCATAATCAATTGTTCTAAGTGATGCTATGATATGGTACCCCGCAGAATAATCAATGGTTCTAAGCGATGCCATGATATGGCACCCCGAAGCGTTAGAAATCTGCCTCCATGCTTCAGAGTTGGGATGGTACGCTATTGCAGGTTTTCGCCAGACATACACTCTACCAGTGGTGAGAAACAATGTGAAACACTACTTACTCATCAGACCAGACGGCACCTTGCCAGTCTTCAATATTTTAGTTTTATGTGCTTAGCATTACGTTACACGCTTTATTGCATTGATGTTGGTAATCAGAGGTTTGTGGATTGCACCTCGACCGAAAACACCGGCACGATGGAATTGCCGACTAAATGTTATGACGGAAACGGGATTTTTCGGACTGGTGTTCAACTGTGGTGCTATTTGCGTTGCCGTGGTGGTCTTGTCCTTCCGTTGTACAATCCGGGGCAACGTTTGCCTGTCCCTGCATGACATCTTTGTCTGGCATCCACAATTTGCACGTTTAGAGGCAACGCCGTGCCCTTTTTGATAGGTAATCATAATCTTTGATAGGTAGTCATAATCTTTTCAGTAATGAGTCATAATCTTTTTGATAAGTAGTCATATATATATATATTTTTTTAGAGGTTTAACGACCACCGTGAGCATCTCAATGGGCTATAAGCAGTCTCCCGTCCATATTTTAGGGCCACTGGTTCCAGGGAAGTTATAGAGCCAGTGCCGCAAAACAAGCACAACATCCATGCTTCGAACCCAGACACCTTTCGGACGAATTGTTTTGTTTTTGTCAAAACTCATGTACAATTGTATGAAAAAAAAATCGACGTAATACAGAGAATATTCATTGATTTCTTGTAAACGAAAGCTTTTAAAAACTTTCACTGTAATAATTTCTCTTTAAACATTGAAACACGGATTTCCTAAAAGCATGAGCATGTGTGTGTGTTAAACATGGTTTCTTCTGTGAAATGTCCACAAAACTTCCTCACTGTTTCCACGCTTTTAAAAGTGGCGTTTTTAATTATTAATAATCTCGAGCCCTTCTTAATTTATTTTTTAAGAGAAATTTAAATTTTTCTCTTTACGGCGCTAGTAACTATGCTTATTCAACAGAACTTCGGTCCTTGGGTTGCATTTATACTGCTCTGTGAACTTTACCTGCGCCACCGTTTGGTCTCCAGGCGCGCTCATTTCTCTACGCTTGGAGGTGGTCTAAATGGAATGACTCGTCGGTGTACCTGACAAACTTATCTGACAGCAAAGGGATTTGGTTTTTGTGGAAGAAAGGGATTTACTCAAAAAAAAGAACAAAAAAAATGGCGAATATTAAATTTCAGAGAGACTGTCAGTGCTTTAGATGGGCGCCAGAAATGGTATCGGCTCTCTAGTCGAATTTGAGTGCTTTTATAATTTTTTTACGAAGTGAAATTAGCATTTTAAAATTACTGCATAGAATAGAGACAATCTGCACTACATACAGGTTGACACCTCGATTCAAAACTAAGAAATGTGTTTCTATTCTACGTAGTAATTTTTAACAATGCGCACTAAAGCTTTTTTATGAGTTTGGTTTGCCCCTCGAAGCCTTTAACGAATGGCTGGATTCTGTATTATGTGACATTCGTCATGAGCTCGACAAGTTAAAGAGCTCTGGTGTTTGTACCCGGCAGCCACATGATTTTGCTTTGATTAATTCACAAATTCATGAACTTCAAAACTTATTCACTATTTATCCAGTGGATAAGGCTGGTAATAACTTTGCCTTCTTTTGTAAACAGTTCTATCAGGATCTCCTAATACAGGAGATGAATACCACGAATACTTACACTCCGGTTTCTCAAAACCATAAAGACATTGTTAAAAAATTAATTGCTCTGCATAAAAGGATAAGGCTTAATGTGTCCAACTTAAACTTTCCTTTTATTTATGCCATCCTAAAGTTTCATATGGAACCTGTTTCATTACTAGTGGACGCAACTGTTACAATAGTAAAGCGGGTGGGTTGCTTCAGAGATACTTGTCCGTGGCTCTTCGCAGGTTGGGTTCGACTTGGATTATTGGGAGCAATAACAGAGTCTTGGAGACACTTGGCTCGGTGACTGTCACATCTGTGGATACTTACGATTTTAAAAACCTCTTCACCTCAATTTCATTGAAGGGTCTGTGGCAGGTAGCCCTAAACATACATACAAAGTTCGAGCCCGGGACTACAGAACAGTATTGGCATTTCCTACTGGATTTCTGTGTTAATAACAATTACGTTACCGTGGGCGATGGGCTTTACCTCCAAACTCATGGTATCCCGATGGGCAGTCGCTTTTCTAGCAGATTGGCTAATCTCTACCTACATTTTTTTGAGGATAGATATGTTGCTAATCATCCTTTACCTGGGATTGCTTTAAGATATGTTGATGACATCACTGTCATTATGTGACGTACCTGCCAGCAGGACGCACATGACATAAAGGCAGATAGGAATCAGAATAAAACGTCCGCGTAGCTCAATTGGTAGAGCAACTTATTCCGGAATGAGGGGACCCGGGTTCGAATCCCGGCGTAGACCAAAAATGACGGAGAAATTTACTTCGTTATAATGGTGCCCGAACTACCCGGATGACCCGACCGTTCAAAATCTCGCATTGGTGTGATGTTATTTCCACACCGCGAGATAGGAAAAAACAGAAAATCCCTTCTCCAGTGCTTCGAAAAATAAATGTGTGTGACGTTGCATTCCACACACCAGATTGACGGGGAGTTCTCGAGTGCACGTTCTACAGTGGTTGTCTGCCTGCAACGATTCATGGTCACGGCTGACCCGTGGGCCATGCCCCCGGCCCTCTTTCGGGGGGGGATATGTGACGTACCTGCCAGCAGGACGCACATGACATAAAGGCAGATAGGAATCAGAATACATGTCTGCGTAGCTCAGTTGGTAGAGCGACTTGTTCCGGAATAAGCGTACTCGGGTTCGAATCCCGGCGTAGACCAAAAATGACGGAGAAATTTACTTCGTTATAATTAACATTCCGGACTTTTTGCGTTGCGCCACTGACTTGTATCCTGACGACCTTACCTAGAAAAAACCAACAGATCGTCTACTTATGTTTGTTACCTCGATTTAGAGTTCAGGTGGACGAGGAAGGGAAGAGGTGTGGTGAATTTATTTGATAAAAGAAACTCTTGAGTTTGATATCATTTACTACACTAACTGGTCATCCAATATTTCAAAAGTTTATACATCGCAATCTACTCATCTCTCAGTTTCATAGAATAGCTAAAAAAAAATTTGCTCTACACAGCTCTTCTTTCTGAATTTCAATCTAACAATTTTCCTAAAAATTTCTTAAGACATCATTTTAACCATTTAATTTTGAACTATAATTCGGTGTCCAAGAGTTTCAAATTACACATTGACATGCTTTATTAACCTAGGACCTAACAATTTTAAATATATAGGTAACATAAAGTGCTATTTGGTGGGTCCCTAATAGCTGAAGATCTTACCTACACACACAGTTTTGCATCTTGTCAATTCACACATTTTTTGGCTTACCAGGTAGTTGATTAACCGTGACCACCTCTTTTTATCAGTGTATATATTTGGGTTTCTTGTGGGTGCTCTGGTCAGTCTTGTTTGACTTTTTATCATGGCGGGGTTTGTTCTGCCGGTAAGCTTTTAATTCCTTTTTTTAGTTTTATAAATTTGATTCTTGAATTTTTGTGCTTATTAGAATTTGGTTTTGTGGCCTAGGGAGCATGACCAACCGACAATTTTGGCTTGCCTTGTAGTTTTGTTGGTACTAGAAAGGCCACTCCCACAGGTTGATGCTCTCCTGATGACGGCAACCTGTTCCAGTTTTCACTTGTTTTGAAATTTTTGTATTTTTGTTCTGTAATATTATCATTCTATATAAGCTACTACATGAGGTTTAGCTACCTTCGGCGCTTCTTATGGTATTAGCCTTTTCTGTCTATTTTTTTTTTTTTTTTTTTTTTTTGTTAAAATAATTTATTTATAAAATAATTTTTTTGTTTTATTTATGTACTATTTATATATATATATAGTTTACTCATTTATATATTATATGAAGAAAATATAAAAATATATATAGTTTTCTCATTTATATATAATTTTTTACTCTTATTCTCTTATTATATATTTTTTTACTCGTTATTATATATAGTTTTACTTATATATATATATATATATATATATATATATATATATATATTAGTTTTTTACTCATTTATTTATTTTTATATATAGAGAGTTTTCTCATTTATACACACACATTCTGTATATAAATGAGTTTATATTTTCTCATTTAGGCTCATTATTTAATCATTATTTTAACTGATTTAGGCTCGAGGAAGAGCGAAATTAAGTTAATTTAGCCTTGGGCGAATAATTGGGAGGCTTGAGAAGGGACGAATTGTGATGAATGTAATCCAAGAGTTCGAGGAGGGACGAACTGTGATGAATGTGTCCAAGAGTTCGAGAAGGGACGAATTGTGATGAATGTGGTCCAAGAGTTAGAGGAGGGGCGAACTGTGATGTATGTGTCCAAGAGTTCGAGGAAGGACCAACTGTGATGAATGTGGTTCGAGGAGAGCCGAACTGTGATGAATGTGGTCCAAGGGTTCGGTATCGCGCATAGCGTCGTATCGTGTGCGTGGTCGGCCTTCAGGATTACAGGTAAAAGTGTGCGAAAGACTGGTGTTGGTCGTCCACCAAAAACCACCTCCAGTGATGACCACTATCTACTCCTACAGGCCAAGAGGGGTCGTCACCAGACAGCAAGTAACCTTACAAAAGAACTGAACATGAACACAGGACGCACAATATCTCGGTTTACAGTGGCCAGGCAACTACACAAAGATGGACTGTTTGCCTGACGACCAGGAAGATGATTCAGAGAACATAAGGACTGGATAGCATAACAGTTGGGTACGATATTATTTATTGATGAGAGTAGATTTAGTCTCTGTAGCGATTCTGAAAGTCAGCTAATCTGGCGTGATTTAAGCACTCTGTATCGCCCCCAAAACATCAATTAAAGGGATAGATATGGCGGCTGCGATGTTCTCTTATGGGCAGACATTCTGATCGATATACATACGGAGCTCCAAATACTGGGAGGATGTACTGTAGCCGGTGCGCGATAGTGTAATGAGGTAATCCTTTCCCCATGTTCGTCTGTTCCGAGGTGTTAATGGACTATAACGCCACACCCCATCGTACGTTAGCTGCTGATGAGCTGTTGGAAAGTTAGCCATCATGTTCTTCACCTAAATTCCATTGAGCACTTGCTGATGAGCAGCGGATGGATTGGCCAGCACGTTCTTCACCTAAATTCCATCGAGCACATGTGGCACGCTATCGTGGTGAGTTGTTGGACAGTTTCCGACAGCTCTCCCCTGAGAGGTGTCGGAAACTGTCTCACAGCTGAAGACTGCTCTGATGGAAGAATGAGTGATGTTACCGCAAGAACTCAACAACGCAGTGTGGAATATCGATAGACGGTGCAAATCGTGCATCGATGTTATAGGTGATCATATCCCCTACCGAGGACTTCCTTTTGTATCGTCTTTGGCAGTGATGCATTTGTATCATATCACATAGTGCCTTGTAACCAATTCTGAATAAAGCTCCACTATATTATTTGTACCAGTAGTTGTGTCCGTGTTTCCGTCATCATTTTGATAAGTAATGGAGTTCCCATGGTTTGAATTTCACATATTCCAGGCCGCTCCTGTGCTACGCTTCTGGTCATAGCCTGGCTCGTCCTTAAGTTTTGCACACCAGTGATCTGAATTTAACATACCATCTGAATTTAACACTTTTTGTGGGGTCGTACTGTGATTATTTTTCAAATTAGCCAATAACGGCTACACGTTTTGAAATCGCGATTTAACAGCGAAGATTTGGGGACCCCAATGAGAACATTATCATTTCTGATACTGAAAGAGGATAGTTTGTTGTTGTGATGAAGAATATGGATATCTATGTTGCAGGTCGAATTGGGGCTGGGTTGTTAGGAGTTGAGGGATTTAAACTTCGTCTGGTTTCAATAGCTCTTTGGAACACTTGCTTTTCTGTAATAAGACTTTGTATATCGCAGTTTATGTCGTGGAAAAGAACATTATTATAACTCAGTGGTGTATTTTTGTCGAAATTTCTGTAACTACTTTGAATTTCTTCGAATGTTATGCATGCAGTCTTTGTCTTATTTTCATTATCTACCAGTCTTGTCGTGCGTTTTAATGAAACGCGAAGGCTGGTGCTTTATATTACGTTAAGGCTTTTGCATTAGTAAAGCACAAAATTCAGGTAAAATTTCCTTTTGTGAAGTTAAATTCTAATTCCATTTCTTCCTGAAGTCTGTTTTCCGTAACTTGCAGTTTTGGAAGTGTATAAAAGAAAAATGACTGCCCTCAGCAAAATAAAAGCGGAGCAAATGATCCGATTTAATCTTATACCCCGTTCTTCAACCGACTATTTTTTCCCCTTACCAATTGATTAAAATACGAGTAATTAGCAGCACCACAGTGTTATACGCTGACCGAGCTCGGTTCGGAAGTTCCAAGCATTTTTTTTTTTTTTGTCTGGTTCTTTCAAATTTAAAACTACGCTTCTAAAGGCATATTGTGAGTTTGCTTGAAACTGGCATCGTTTCAAAACACTTCCATGAAGCTTCATGTTGGGGGCAAAGAATGCTTTTCATAAGCGGTACATTACCCTGTAAATAACTCACGCTGGTAAAATATAACTTTAATGCATCTTAAGAGAAAACCTTACGACCATTATCAGTTCATAAACAACAAGCGAAAGTTCATATTTTGCACTATGTCGGGATTTCTCCGTGTGCGGGTCACTTATTTGCAGAGAACAAAGCAATTCTCAGATACTCCTTTAAATTTGATTTTCCTTATTTTTTCGCACCTCTCCCTTTTCAGCACTCGTCTACAAGAACTCTCAGGAAACTTCACCCTCCTGAATCTACGATGAAATGTATAAACTCAGTTTTGTGTGAATAAGCTACTGTGCAGGCTGGTGCGTGGGTGGAGGAAATGCTGTTGAAAGAAAGACCATCGTTTTCCCCATTGTAGCCTGGAGGACTGCAAAAAAATGAATCCAATTTAATATTTCCTTCTCGACAGCGGAGTGATTTTGCCACGCAGTTTGCGCTTCAATAGAGAATGTTTGGACAGCAATAATTGTATCAGATGCGACAAAACCCTCCACCAAAGTTGGCGTGACAAGAATTTGTAAGTGATTCGCCTGTTTGTTGGCCACAGTTTTATGATAAAGTTCCATATTTAATTAAAGATTGCAAAGAAAGCCCTCATGGTTTTCAACGCTTTTTGTGAGGGGGAATAAAAATGAGAAGGGGGAAATCAGTTTATATTCTTGCAGATGCTCTTAGGTTATCTGAGGATTACCCTGCTAAATCAAACTGAAGATTTTTCAGTTTCTCCAGCTTTTGAATTGCAAATTTCTTACTGCTTTGACAGGAAATGAAAGCCTTTAAAGTGAAGAATGTAATTAATACTCGAACAGTCTGTTTCACGTAGAATTTTTTTTCTTTTTCGTCAAAATGTCTGAGGTAATATCTTTCGTCTGAATTTTCTTGTTGTATTCGTGACCAGGGTCAACAAATGGCATACAAACTTTGTTCTTCATTACAGATCTTTATGAATATACATAAAGATCTGTAATAAAGTGTATTCCATTCACAGTTTGAGGTTTGGCAGTCAGAGATACAATTTTCTGATACTTTAAAAATGTTTTTAGGGAGCGAATAGAAAGTCATATAAGTGGCCAGAATAAAAAAAATATGATCAGGACAATCTTCACTGGAAAGTAACTGCACACTAGAAGAAAGAAATCGTGGAAAAGATAGGCGCCGACGACTGCTGGTAATGGTGTAGCCACATATTCTGCTCTCTCTCTCTCTAGTGCATGGCAAACAGCTGTCTACTTGTGTCTCACGATTCTTAATTTTATGACATATTACGGAAAGATATTTCAAGTGTAGTCAAATTTTAGACTTCAGATAAGGCAAACAGAACTGCAGCTAACATTTTAGCTTTGATTCTTGCAGTCTATTTAAATTCACATTTTTTTTTTTAACTCTTAAAAACACACCATTCACAATTATTTTAAATTTTTCCTTCTGTTCCGAAATTGCTGCAAAGCTCCTAAGAAAACATTTGTTACTATTCTTGATTGTTACTGTTCTTGATCTCAAAGATTATAGTCTTGTGACGATTATGGTTGATCAAGCCAATCATAATCGTAATAATCAAGTCAACCATAATCATATTAATATGGTGCATTATAGATTATGTTGATCAAGCCAACCATAGTCTGTAATCAGCCATAAACGATTTCGTGGTAGATCAGGCCAGATTCAACCACCAAACTTGATAGTTTGGAAGCTTTCCATATATATCGGAAGTCTTCGCAACTTGTTAATGACATGGCATCCACCCCATTTCTATCAAGCGCGTAGAAACAACTAACCAAAACCCGTGACTGTAAACACCATTTATGATATCGCATACAATTTGAATATATTTAAGTGCCATTTGTCCTGATGAAGGTAAGTCAATACCCAGCGAAACCATGGTCGACTTGAAAAATAAATATTTGTGACAAATTACGTTGTATTATTTTAATATATATTTGTTACCGTTTTTTCTTTTTATTTTGGGATTACTGTAATTGCTTGTTATGAAAGAAGTAAAGCTATTTATTAAGATACTTGTATAACTAGTACAATTTCCGTTTCTAGGCGTAATACATTACTACATTAAACTTGCAGGCTTTCGCTGCCAGGGGATGCTTCATCAGGCTGAGGAACATAAATAACAACAGAATCTGGAAAAGGAACTCGAATGCAAGTTTAATGTAGTAATATGTATTACGCCTAGAAACGGAAATTGTACTAGTTATACAAGTATTTTAATAAATAGATTATCTGAAGGTGTATCTGAGCCCCTGTGTATCTCAAAGAAGTAAAACTGTTGAAATAACTCCATCTAGCATCTTATAATTGATAATACGAAGGTCAACTGAGAATATTTTAGTCTTAAATGCGTTTTTTTTTAATGGTATGAATTAATTATATGGTACAAAGACCAAGTTTTTATCTCCACTAGGAGGAGAAAATTCATACCATTATCTCCACTGGGAGGAGATAATGGTATGAATTAATTATATGGTACAAAGACCAAGTTTTTATCTCCACAGAGCTGAAAATGCTAAAGAGTAAAGACTAAACTCAAATTTAAAAGTTCGCTCGGCAAAATTCGAACTTAGGTTAAAAGTACTTGTTTTAATCAGAACGGGATCTCGAGGCAACAACTGGGTCGCTTGCTTGACACGCACTTGTTGGCAAGTTCGTTATGTCATGTTGACTAGGAGATTTCACAAAGCTCAGGTTGTATTCAGGGAAGGATTTCATTTGCTGTGAATTAGAAACAGAACAGGTCTCTCTAACTGCTGTGCCTTTCAAGTCCGTGTAAGACGCGAGCCTTTTTATATCACACCACATTAGCATAGCCGCGTTTGTTGATACTTCTTTGCAAAGACTGCGTGGGTTTGTGGCTCTTCCCTCTTAAATTTCTGTTGTGCTCTTGACTCCAGCTATAAGAGACCTCACTTCATTCCTATGTCTGCCTTCCCAGACCCGTCTGGATATGATGACGGTATTTTCTACACACGCGCATCGGTTCCAGCTTGTCGTTGATTGGTATTGGTTATAAGTTTCTATGGGTCTGGATGGTGTTATGCCTGCTTCAATATATTACTCTTTATAGCGTTTTTGGAAGTGTGTGTGAATCCAGGGATGTACGATATGGATTCCGCACGTATCATCTAAATGAGAGCACCATGAGTTCTTATAATAAAAACTGTAAGAAGTTACTTATACAAATGCTGATAACTTCTCATAAATGAGTGCAAAGATTGAATCTCATGAAATCTTAAAATAAACATCTGCAACTTACATTTAAACCATGTTAAAAACAAAGCCCCAGATTCAGTTGCAGGAAACTTGTAGCGTGTTTAAAGCAGGTAATTCAGTTCACCTTTCCGATGACTAAAATCCTCGTATATTGTGCTCTCATGGTCCAATGAATGCCAACGATGGACTGCAGTGTTACCTTCTTGAACTGCGATATTCAAACCATTTGTCATTGTGATGAGGGCATCGTCGTGGAATTTATTTCGTGAAAAACTCAGTTCCTTGTAAACAGATAAAGAAATTAAAATTTTCCTTGTGTTCCCATGAGTGTTAAACCTTTGGCAAGGACCACATCTCTGTCTGTTCCGATTCTGAACATTTCACCCAACTGATGCTGTCCAGAAAACCTTTCTTCCAATGTATAAAATCTGCCTTAGAAAAAAAAACTAGTATTTAAAACCTTTCCTACAAACATTTTTTATTTTTTTTATTTTGGCAAATATTTGTTCAGCTCCATAATATTTTCCCAGTATTTGTAACAGTACATCCAGGTGACCCCCTAAAGGGCAGCGGGTGGGCTAGTGGTAAACGTTCGTGACTGTCACGGAGATAATCTCAGGTTCGATCCCAGGCAGGTACGAACGCTCGAACCACTAAATATCCGCCGTGTGTTGGATGGGCACGTTAAGCCGTCGGGCCCCGGGTACTGGCTCCCCGGTTATAAATAAGAGCGTCTTCCTCCCTCTTTCTACCTTGCTTCCATGTCACTTTCCTATCGGGCACTCTAGCCCAAATCTCCTAGCTACCTACTTCTAAGGGTTGTTTAAGACCTGGTGTCAGACACTCCCTTCCTAAAATCCTCTACATATGATCAGATCTGATCCCCCTAAAACTTCTGTGGCTTCCTCAAGAGTTTTTATTCTTAACCCGACATTCTGCAGTTATTCGTCGCTCTCCAAGAAACAAAGCCACGCATTTCGTGCGCAGGTGATTCGTGCCTTTGGCAAGGATCACATCTCTGTCTGTTCTGATTCTGAACATTTCAGAATCGGAACAGACAGAGATGTAATTATGTGACGCACCAATCACTCTGTTAATTCATCATTCATGTGACGTCGAAACCTTAGCGTTCTTTACTTCGGTAAATCCATCTGCCGAGGAAAGCGCGACATTCAGATATTTAAATATATAGATATGGAGAAAATAAACTATTTTTGAGCGGCTAATTTTACCCTTGGTTCTAGTAATTGAAATATCTTGATTTTAAGCCCCCATGATCTGATTTCCCCATTTTTAACTCCCCCCCTCCCACACGCACACAGAGTAAATTAGATCATAATACACCTGACATTATTGTTGAAAAAATCAGTAATAGAATGAACATCTCAGGGGAAAATAAGGTTAAGTATAAATAAAAAAAAAAAAAAAAAAAAACAGATTCCAAAGTATCGAGAGCCTTACAAATTTAAATTCAATTGCTTTTCTCACTCGTTCACAGTCGAATTTCTTTGTTTTCAGTGATACTTTCTCACATTGTTTTACAACGTATCATACACTTAAGAGCAATTGAATTAGAGATAACTGTCTAGTAACGTGTAGCACCACCTTTCGCCTTGATGACGGTGGCGATTCGTCTCGGCATGGACTCGACAAGACACCGGAAGCGTTGGGAAGCCATACGGATCCACTACCCCTGAACAAGCTCCCACAGTTCACGAAGATTTGATGGAGGGGGGTCAGAGCTTCGAACATCTCTCTCGATGGCATCCCAGATGTGCTCGATGGGATTGAGGTCAGGTGACCTAGATGGCCAAGGAAGCGAGGTCACGTCATTGGAGTGTTCATCCAACCATTCGGATACAATTCGGGAGCGATGGCACGCTGCATTGTCTTGTTGCAGGATGAGGTCCCCAGTGGGATGTTGAAGATGCGCAAATGGTCGTCCAGGAAATCCCGGTAACGTTAACATGTGAGGGACGATGTCACACGTACCAGGGGTCCCATTTCAGTCCACGTAAATAGTCCCCAGACGAGAATGCCACCCCCACCAGCTTGAAGAGTACCCTGCTGGCAAGAAGGATCCATCGCTTCATGTGGTTTGAGCCGTACTCTTATCCTGCCATCCGCATGTACCAACGTGAATCTCGACTCATCAGTCCAGGCAACATTTTTCCACATGTCTAGGGTCCAGTGGCGATGTTCCCGCGCCCATGCTAATCTTTGCATCCTGTGATGTGCGGTCAGCAGCGGTACCTTCGTGGGACGATGGCTTCTGTACCCCATAGCGAGGAGATGGTTCTGGATGGTGTGACTGCTTACACGTTTTTGTGCACCACCAGCGTTAAATTGTCGAGTGATTTCTTGCCCTGTGGTCCGTCAATCCGCTGTTACAATGCGAGCTAGCCGACGATGACCCCGCTCATCCACACGCTGTTGTCCACGGCAGTTGGCCCTTGCAGGGATGGTTTTACCGGATTCAATGTACACACGGTGAGCCCGTGACACAGTGGCTCGTGAAAATCCCAGTGCCTGCACGACTTCCGAGATGGAGTGACTTATTCGTAGGGCCCCGACAATTTGCCAACGATCAAATGCGCTTAGATCCGTCGTCTTACCCATACTGCGTCCGACTCTTACTGATTCCCGTCGCATCACTCCTTATATTGTCGGATCGCTGCATACGTCATGTTTCTCTTTACAGGGCCTCCCATAGCGCCGTATATGAATAAAGCCAGCTGTCTCTAATTCAATTGCTCTTCAGTGTATATTCTACTTTGGAAGCTTCATTTTCCGTATAATATCCTCCCTTATTGCACTGGTGTTCACTAGTATGTTGTAATCGGTGCAAGTGTTGTCAGTTACTCATCCATGACTGGAGCACGCTGCTGCAGTTTTTTATGGTCCGAATTACGTTCATTTCCATGGGAGAACATGGAAGTCTCCCTCGTATTCCTCAAACCAGTGCCACCTCACCTCGGTCTGGAAAAACTATCAGCATAAAGGGATGAACCTGGTATGCGATGATGTATTGATTAGGTACGCAGTGGTGTTCAAGGGGCAATCCACCACTATCAGGAGATCAAAAACTTCCTGAACCCCCCCCCCCCCAAAAAAAAACCGTACAACCCGCCACGTGACTCTACACGTGGAGTCACAGCATCTTGCGCAATTTTCTTCTCAGACGTTCTGACGTCAGCCGTCATCGACCCACGAAATGTGGTTCAACAAAGGCAACTTCGAGTTTTTACTCCCGACGTTTTCTGGCAAACTCCAGTCATTGTAGATCACAACGTAGTGTGGTCATGCGTTTACACCGTAGGCCCATACGTTAGAGGGATCGTTGCACTGTAGCCTTAGATACACTTACTTTTCTTACTCTCTGAGGATCTTTCTACAGCGTACACAGTTTGTGATTTTGGTTGTTGCAGCAGATTTGTAGCTCAGAGAAGCGGAGAAAACTTACACGATGCTTAGGGTAAAATGGAAAGAAGAAAAATTTAAAAAAGAAAAGAACTAAGAAAATTTCTTGGGGAATTTTTCTCTCGTTGATAGTGCACTGTAAATAAAGTTTGAAGGAATTTTGTTGTTTGTCATAAACATTTTGCCCAAGAATTTTTTTTTTAATTTGATTAAAAAAAAAAAAAAAAAAAAGTAATCCTTGCGCAAAATGTTCTGTTTTTAGTGTCTCCTGACATATACGTACATCTCATAAAAGAAACGTGGTTACATGGTTTTGTCCGTCCGTGAACAGAATGCTTATTTCTAGGAGCTTGAATGAAAACCATGCATCGCAAAGTACTGCGCTCGCCGATATTTTTCATACTTCTTAGATGCACAATGTACACTCGCGGGCAATGAAATTTGCGCACCAAGAAGAACTCATCGGATTGAACTAGAATTTCATGGACGTAATGATACAGATAAATGATACACGTGTTGGCAAAAACAGAGCTGCAGGACAATTACAGAGGGATCTGTGGCACGCAGTCCGGTCATCTTCAATAGCGCGTCGCGCCGCCTCGTGTGGCTATACATGCTGCAATACGATCCGGCATGGAAGGAGGCGAACAGACGCCTGTTGTTGTCATGCGGCAGACTGGCCCACACGTGTTGGACGGTGTGCTCCAAATCCCGGATAATGCGGCACGGCGGCGGCTGGCGTTTTAACTGGTCCTACACATGCTCGATTGGGGACGTGTCCGGGGAGCGGGTAGGCCATGGGAGTACCTGAACATGACGTAGGCAGTCCTGGGCAACCCGAGCCGCGTGCGGGTGGACATTATCCTGCTGGTATAGTGCACCTGGAATCCGGGCTAGGAATGGGAGCACATGGGGCCGTAGGATCTCATCCACATACCGCAGGCGCGTCAATGATCCACGTACCACTACTAGAGCTGGTCGGCTATCGTAGGCAATGGCTCCCCAGATCATAATGCCTGCAGTGAGGGAGGTGTGGCGCTTGATATCAAGGTTGGGATTGTGCAGTTGACCTGGAGACCTCCTCACCCGGACACGATGATCATCTTTCCCCAAAACAAAGCGGCACTCATTGCTAAACGCCACACGTCGCCAGTTTGTGGCGTTCAAATCTAGCCTGGCACCACTGTACACGGAGCCGGCCGGCGATGTTCCGGTGTTAATGGCAGCACACGTAAGGGGCGCTGGGATCGCAGATTCGCTTCCGTGAGCACACAGGAGGTGCTACATCTGCCTGTATAGTGGACTGGGTCCCCGTATGATCCGTTCGTACTTGCCACACAAGCCGTCGATCCTCTCGACCGGTGGTCCGTCCGGAGTAGCTCTGACGTGTGACAGTGCCGTCACGTGTCCACTGCTCCCAACACAGTCGGACGGTATGGTCAGAAAGATCTACGTGGCTGGCTATTCGGCGCGCTGGCCGCCCTGCGGTTTTCAGCCCGATGATCACGTCTCTCTCTAAGTCCGTAAGTTGCGTAAATCGACGTCTCAGGCGTCTACCCTGCATTCCTGTCACTCTGTATTCTTGCTTGCGTCGGCCGGTGCTTTTCGCTTTCATGGGGCATCGACTACACGCTGGTTTATAAGGCTGCCGGTTCGTTCTTGCAACGCCACCACAGAGTGTGCGGTCATGCGCACTCGTACCAAACGTGGATCATTTGCATACCAGCAAGCACTTTAGCTATTTGCAAAGTTTTGCGGTTGTAGCATGTTTTCTTCTAGGTGAGCAAATTTCATTGTCCGTGAGTGTATATTCCTACCCTGGAGACATAAGTAACTGTGCATTTCTGCGTATTATGTTTGTTCATAGAAGACTGATTAGAAGATTTCCTTCCGGGTCGGTCTGCGCCGTGAATAACCAGGATGTTTCCCACAGGCAGTTTGGTCAATAAGTAACTTCCGATGTCAAGTTACAAAGATTGTACATTGAATATAGGACACAAATCCTACTTTTCCACGTAATCACCGAATCGGTTAAGGAACTCGTGTCACCAACATACGAACTTTTGGGAACCTTGCGAAGAATTGAAGCGCTCTCATTCAAAGCTTCTCCTCAGCCACCACTTAGGAGTCACTGGTTTTTTTTAAGGAACTGCTTGATAGGACCGAACATTTGGAAGTTCTAGGGTTCAAGATCGGGCCATACGTTGATGGGTGAACAAGGGCCAACGCACTTGCAGTGTAGGAACGAGGGTTGACATGCAAAAGGTTCACCCATCCTTTGGGCATGCCAGGAATTCGTCTGCGGATTCCTTCTTTGAAACGCCGCATAAGGGTGCAGTGCATATTTCTCGGCAGTGATGATTGCACTCTGATTCAAGAAGTTCAAAAGGAGAATTCCTGGTATCCCAAAATGCTGGCATCATTTTTCCAGCAGATCGTACCGTCTTCTTGGGCCTTTTTTTCTCACGGAATAGGATATGCATTTCCACTGATTCGTCGCTGCCTTTGACGTCGGGGTGAAATGTACAAACATTTAATTACTGGTGACAGTGCGGCGAGAGAAATAGTGGCCTCCTTCCTCGTAGCGTTGTTGGAAGTGTAAGACAGGTTCAATCGCGTTCGCAACGCTTTCTATTCTACCGTTAGTTGTGCAGACAGCCATCTTTGCTGAAACCTTTCGGTACCCCAGCACATCGTGAACTACACTGTACCAAATGAAGCATTTGCAGCAATCTGACGCAAAGTCACGTCTGTCTTTTTGCACTAGAGCCTCATCACACTCCACGTTGCTGTCTGTTGTTGAAGACCAGTCACTGCGTTTCTCATCTGATGCGAAGTCACCAGTCTTCTTGCACTAGAGCCTCGACACACTCCATGTTGTTGTATGTTGAAGACTTGTCGCTGCGTTTCTCATCTGATGCAAAGTCACCAGTCTTCTGTCTTCTTGCACTACAGCCTCGATACACTCCACGTTGTCTGTTGTTCAAGACCTGTCACTGCGTTTCTCATCTGATGCAAAATCACCAGTGAACTTTCTCAAATGAGTTCAGACATGCGCACTGAAATCTTGCGTCCGGGCATTTCGTCATTTTCCAAATCTTCCAGCCCATCTTTGAAGCGTGTATACCATCGAGTATTTGTACACGAGATGGGCAATTAGCCCCATACACATCACGCAACAATTCAATTGTCTCAGATGCAGTTTTGCCGATTTGCAAACGAAACCGGATATTAGTCCTCTGTTCCATGACGGAACAGTGACCGAATGACGTCATAATGACGTCAGTGACTGAATTCTCCCACCGAATGACGTCATAATAATCATCAGAACAATTCTCATGCAAACGCTGTTGCCACCGCATAGCTGATAAATGACTTATATATATATATAACATGCCTTCCCGACCCATTGTGTTTTACCGGCATTTAAAAAAATCAGTCTGATACTTAATCGCTACTCTGTGCATGAAGTTCAGGTTATTGAAAAAGTACTGGTATTTCTCTTTGACTACTTTCATCAGCAGTCAATTTTTTTAACGTATTTCTAAATAGCTGAATTGTACTCTGCGTAGCCTGGATATAACGTTTAAGATGTAGATTCTGTCTGTATTCTGATTTTTACTGCAGTGTAACCACAGAAAAGTCGAAATAGTTCAAAATAGTTGTTTCGTATACACTCCGCTTGCAAATGTTTTTAGCAATGCATTAATGATACCTTTGGAATACATGAATACCTGAAAGAAATAACAGTTCATAATTATCCCTTTAAAAAGTTTATTAATAGTCTTCCTATTATTTGTTTTTCATAGCTCTAGCTGCAGCTATGAATTTTCTCTTTCAGAAGGAATGTAGTGAAAATGATTTTGTCATAAATAATTCGAGGGTGCGATAGTGAAACACTGCATGCTTCGTGAGAGTGACCTACACTTGTGAACACCAAAGACTGTCATAGACGGATGCGACCTCCGATAGAATTGCAATACCCAATTAAAGGAATCTTCTGCTTCTCGCTATGCAAAAATTACAAACATTTTGATGCCGGTGCCAATGGCAGCAGAGTCACATTGAAGCTCAGATACGCTTTATCAGCTGCCTCTTTAGGTCCCGTAAAAATACACGCTGTATAAATATTTTTGCTTCCAAATTATACGCCGCTCTGGTTTTTTTAAACGTCTACTTGAAACCGGGACGGCAATGAAAATCAGTATGCCAAACAAAATTTGAAACGTCTGCAACCCTTTCGTGATGAGTTATGGCTGCGATATATACACACACAGGCATTCCTTTGTTCCTTTTTCATTGAAAACGCGTTCAGTTTTCGTTGTGAAGCCATGACTAAAATTTTAGAAAATTTCGTTTTGGAAATTTAACAGCTACATTTTTAAGTCTTCCGCCTGAAAGAAATATGCTTTTTGGATTGACATCTTTGAGTGATGAGAAAAATACGCTTGTTGTCTGTTAATGTCTAGGTCTCTGATTAAGTGTCGCAGAAAAATGTTTTGAACCTCTTCTGATAAAAGTCCCCATGTGGAATCTACACGAACAGCGGAAATTATACTTCGTAATTCCTAGCGATGCTGAAATATAAATTCTTGCCTACGACTTAGGCGGATTCTTACCGGTCAGATCAACAAAAGCCACATACTTTTCCTCCCTGTCAGACTAAATATGCTGTTGTGAGCCGTCAAGCTTCAGGTGGTGAAAGAACTTGGAGTAAAAAATGTGTCGAGACATCTCGTCGGCACAGAATGAATTGAAAACTTTGTTCAGTCAAATGAGAGGGCTTGGATAATTTAACGAACATCTTCCTCCTTCGAAAGTCATGTGTTGTCTTGAACAATTACTTCTTTCTAATAAATTACCGAACATTTCGCCTAAAACGAACCTGTCTGATGCACATGAACATTTTGCCTCTTCTTTGACAACTGAACTGCTAGGAAATGCTATAAGGCCTAAAGAAAGGCAACACACAAATTAAATATTTAAAGTACATCGCTCGATGAGTTTACCGATGATCCTTGTTTTATGGAGTGTTACGCGAAAATGTCAAAAGTATCAAACATTCGGCTTACGAAAAAGAAGCCCTCACTTAAGTAGCAGGGTATATTGCGTGCCATGTTCGCGAATGAGACTGCTCATATTCAGGACATGCATCTAAAAATGTCAAAGGAATTCCTCCACATGCAAATTGAATCTTCCTGTGATCTTCTGGAGGACCTAACTGTGCTAACACCTTCGCGGATGGAAACTGTCAACAAATCTGAGGGCATTTTTCGTGATATTGCTGGAGATAACTATCGTAAATAAAGAGTTGTTGTTCAGCAACTTACGGATGAACTGGAAAATCGAATGCGAACGCAATTCGTTTGTTTAACCGAGTGCGAATATTTATACGAGTTCACTACCTGAACCAAAATCTGCTTCTTTTGCGCATTAAACGGATCATGAATAGCACACGATGTTGTGATTCCCATCTAGAAGAACACGAATAGCACATAATCTTTAAAACTTACTTGACTCAACATCTTGCAGTGAAACTTATTACATTCAGTGGTATGGTGTGATGCCATTCCATAGATTGATTCTTCGTCTCTGGATTGTAAAGATACGCTCACGTTTCATCCCCTGTCACCAGATCAGAACAAAACGTGTCTTCATTGGCTTAAAACGCTTCCAGCAGATCAGAGCAGACTTCCACCCTTCTCACCTTCACATTAGGGTGTCAACTACCAAGGTACCCACTTTGCACACACTTTCCGATACCCCAAGTCTTCTACCATCTTCTGCATGACATTGTGACCACAGTCCAGTTGTGCAGCAAGCTCGCGGATTGTGACTCTTCTCTCTGCGCGAATCAATTCATCCACTCGCTGACGATTCGTGTCAATGGTCGCAGATGATGGTCTCCCACTGCGTGGCTTCTTCTTCTTTAAACGTCTTTATCCATCTGTGCACATTGCTCTTGTCAATGATACCATTTCCGTAAACATTCTGTAGCCTTCTGTGGATGTCGGACAGCCTGTACCCTTCCTTCGTCAAGTACTCAATGACGGCACATTGCTTCTGCTTGGAATCCATTATTTATCTGAAATGAAAAAGAAGGGTTACTATAGAGGAAGAGTTACTCTACCAACATGTGAATTTGAACGACCTCTGTCAGTTAATAAAAAAGTTATGCACACTTTGGCATTACTTTCGGTACAACCCTCGTATATATACAGCCTTTAAAAATGCGGTCGTCTGCTTATCTGTGACGAGTGAAAAGTTCTTAGTTGACGTATTAAAAATTCAGTAGAGCAGTTTAAATTCAATCGGCAATTATTTATACCTTATTAGGCCTATTGTTGGATACGCAAAACTATTAGTTCCTTAATAAATTTTATTTTAATTCACAGAAATGATGTGTGATTGTGCGTCAGCATGGGAAACCGGTTTCTCCACGAAAGAAATTGAACAGCGAATGCCGTGAGTCAAAATATCCGGGCACTGTGGGCTTAACAAGGAACATGAGGCAAAAAACCGCAACCCCGGTGGATGATTCCCCAAACGCTGTGTGAAAAGATAGGCTGTGTAAGAGTCACATGCACCTCGTGAGCTGCCACTTAGTTAATTACTGTAGTAGGTCAAAGGGCAAACATAGGAATCCGTACTTCCGCGGGACTGTTACGAAAGTTCTAAGACATTGAAGGATTGAAGCATCATCTACTCTAGAGGGAGAAAATTGAGTTTGGTTATTACACAATGGTTAATCGCTTAAATTAGGTCAACGATAAAATATTATTCGTGAGATGTGAATATATAGATTTTTAACAAATCAAACTTTAAAACACGAAACAGAAATGTACAGCCCTGCGGGGCTGTCGATTTTCAGCTGGCCAGTGAGATATTTGCCCGAACCTTGAAAAATTTCATGCTGGTTCACCAGTCAGGCAAATATCTCACTGGCCAGCTGAAAATCGACAGACATTTTTATATATAAAACAGCAGGTTGCATTTTTCAGAAGAGCATCAGCCTGAGGGAGTGGCTTTTCTAGTGTCAGTAAACGACAGGGAATACCTAATGTCGACTGACCATGCTCCCGAAGCTACTAAAACCAAAGTCACAACCTGGTTTTCGTTTTTCATTTTACAATTCGTATTTTACAAAATTTTATATTTTTCGAATCTGTAGCATTTTATCTGGATTTCTAGATTTTCAGACTTTATTGTTATCAGAACCACTTTCCATTTTAGAATATTGTTTTTCTTATTCTTCTGTAATTCGTGTAATTTGCGTTTTTGAGCATTCTAGCAAAACTTCTGTTTTTTCACTTTCTGTTATCAGTACTTCTTGAGATATATACAATATCGTTATTTAGTTTCTCGTTATTAACATGTAGAGCGCCGTTTTTATAAGTTTCTTAGCTTACTGAAACCTGTAGTGTACAAAAATAAAAATCGTAGTTTCTAACCAATATTTTTGATACTGAGCACGGAAATTTTTAAGAATATATAAAACTCATTTGCTCTCACACGAACATATGTCGGATTGAAAATATGGAGTAAAATGTGATGTTCCTTTATACTGTACTGGCATTTCAAACATCGAACAAACATTCTTCAGTAAGACGTCACCGTACAAAATGGTTTCGCATTGCAATTCAATTTGCTTTCAATGTGGACGAGTTTGACAAAACGTTGCTCTCTTCTGTAAAAGCAACAGAACTGAATTCAACTGCTTATAAAAACTTGAACAAAGAAAATCTACTACAATTGTAAACATTGTGAAACATCCTTACGATTGGTATAATTTTCCCGAAATTAAAAAAAAAAAAAAATTCGTGCCAGTTTTTTTAAATCTGAAAATGCAGTAGCAATTTTTACATCTTACACTCTCCAATCAGTAATCTGAGATCCTGAGGCAAACTCCCATGTTTTATTGTGTTTAAAATTAAAAAGGGTGAAGGCTTGTCCAACAAACTAAGTTAAAAGTTTCTAGCAGAAGCCGTTGACGGATTGGTTGCGATGATCGTTTTCGGTGATCAAGGAAATAAGAGTTATTGATTCATGAAAGTGCAGATTTCGATTACACGAGCACTTTCCTCCGCATGTTGCGACACAAAGATGGTAAAATAAAGTACGGACTCCATAGGCATGGATAATTGGACACCGTGAAGGCAGAGAGAATAATATCCTTGAAGTGCCTGTTCGTCTTCAAATATGAAGTCATGCTTAATAGATCAAAGTCTTGACACGATCCTCTGAGAATTTCTCGCTAAGTTTCCGCGTTGTGAGGCGAGCTTACTCTAAAAATAAGATCATTTAATTGTTAAAAGTAGTAACCTCCCTTCTTCAATCTCCGTGTGAGTGTGTGTATGTGTGTGCGCGACGGGAGGGAGGGAGGAAGGAAGGCATAAAATAAGGAAAGGAGGAGGGAGGGAGGGAGGGGTTCAGGATGAAGAATTGACACATACCTCGGTGACAGCTATTGTCTTTTTGACTATTGCATAACTAGCAGTGTGCCACAGCGACAAAGGCAACTGTGCTCGCATCTTCCCAACTCCAGATGCAGTAATTTTAGCCGAGACACAACGGGAAACAAAAGGACACCACAGGGAAAAAGACAGAAAAAATACGTAAATAAAAAAAGAAAGAAAAGGAATAGTATTCGTTGACACGTTGCGAGGAGCAAACAACGCTGGCGTCAACTACACCGTTGTATCTTTTCCTCGAGATTCAAAACGCAGCGGCAACAGAAGGAAAATTTATTTTTAGAAAAGCGGCATATTTTTTTGGCACTCGCATTTTACAGAAATCGCCCAGCCCTGCAGATTTCTACGTAAAGAAAGCTCTGTGTTGATTTGTTTTGGACGAACAACCAGAAAGGAAATTGATGTACTTCGAGCCACTTGCCAGGGAGGCGAGCATTTGAAAAGAACAACGCATTTTTTAGCATCTGTAAAACCTTAACAAGATGCCTTTGCCTTAAAAGCACGAATTATGGTTGGGGTTAGAAAAATTCAGTTGTTTCCGCCGCGTCCTTGACATATCATTCATTCAAATTCTCGTTTAACCCTACAGATGTGTGTGTGTGTGTGTGTGTGTGTGTGTGTGTGTTGGGGAAAGTGGCAAGGTTAACGACCATCGTGAGCATCTTAGAGGGGAGATACCTTTTGGAGCCACTGGTTCCAGAGAACGGAGAGCCAGATTTGTAGCACAAACACCACACCCATGCTTCATCTGGGTCGGACTTTAACCAGGGCCAAAAACTAGGATAATGTACCAACGAAAATCTTTGAGCGCGCAAAAACCGCATAGAAGGCGAAGTCATTAAATGTAAAAATGTTAGGTGGAAAGAATGAATTTCAATCATTCTGTAAGTATGAATATCAGAAACACCTACTTTTTGAAATAACTAATTCCGTAGAAGAATGAATTGCTTCTATTTCATTCATTTAAGCGATGTCGAATAAATCTGATAAAAACAAAACAATGAATTTATAGGTGCAGACTTTCCAAAAGTGGAACTAGTGCTCGAGCTCTCTGAAGTCCGAGCAGAGAGGTCACTCTGCTTGATGGAAGGGGAGTTTGTTTGTGTATGTCATCATCAACAACCAACTCATCTAATTCCACTGCTGGATGATTGTCACCCCCATAGCAAAATCAGGGCGATGCATATTTTGTTTTGGGCCCACGGACAAAAACCGTATCCTCAAAATCCTTTTCAATCGTCTCTTACAGACTCTCCCGATCCTGGGTTCAAGTTTTCAATGTGGGGACGGAATTCTGTCTTTTAAAACTTTCCCTAATGGGGAGTTAGACGTGCGTGCGCACAAAGTGATGATTTTTCCCGTAATCGTAAATTTTTCCTCTCGCGATGTTCCATCTGTCCGCATTGTTGTTAAGGTGGATGTCAAGTAATTTTGCTTCCTATACTTCCAATGGAAAAACTTCTGTACACATTTTCTTCACAATTAATGCGTTCCCAAAGATGAAAATTTTAACATCGATTAAAATAGCTTCATATTATAACTTGGAATACTTAATATTTTCTAAAACATAATCATAATTATATTAAAAATCTAACTTTTTCTTTGGTGGTTTTGAAACCAGAAAAAAGATGGCGCGACCTGTACTTTGATGACGTCAGTAGGCAAACAAATGTTGGATTGCGTAATTATGGTTATGTTTTTAGAAAATGTTAAGTATTCCAAGTTATAAAATGAAGCTATTTTAATCGGTGTTCAAATTTTCATCCTTGGGAACACATTAATTTTGAAGAAAATGTGTACAAAAGTTTTTCCATTGGAAGTATACGAAGCAAAATTACTTTACGTCCATCTTAAAAAGAGTTGGAGATTTTTTGCCCAATTTTATTGCATTCATGTTTTATATTTCAGCTTGAAAATGGAGCCAAAAGTTTCCTACAACGAAAGCGAAATGCAGCGAAGATTTATCCCGTTATTGTTTTCTTTTCGATGTTTCCCTTTTATCCGGTATTGTTATTAAACATCATTTTGTTCCATGAATCTTTGTGTTTCAGCTTGAAAATGGAGGCGAAAAATTCCGACAACGAAAGTTGGGCTCTCGCGAGGGATGATAATTTCTCCCGAAATCGTAGTTTTTTTTTTTTTTTTTTTTTTCCCTTCGATGTTTCCTGTGTCACACATTGTTAAATATAATTTTATTCTATAAATGTTGGTATTTCAGCATAATGAGAAAGCGGAAGATCTTACTTCGATCTTTGAAAAGATTTGTATCAAGGAACGCATGTTCTTTACCTGCATGCTCTGCTATCAGTCACTGTTACGCCTGGCTCCATCTACTGACCTTGACTCCAATGCAGTAATGTGATTTTCGCAGTAGTGGTGAATAAATCGTACAGTAAATATACACAAAGATTAGCTTCTTTCTGAACGAATTATAGTTTCAGTCGTCCACTTTTGCAGTTAGTTATTTGCTTTTATCACAGTTCATTTTCTGGACGCATGAAGCATGAATAAAGCTGTGTTATAAGAAAGTACTGTGCCGTACTACCCCCCCCCCTCTCCCAGTCCAACAAAGAAATTCTAGTTTTCGAGGGCAGATTATTCTTAATCTTAGTTATGATTGCAATATATGCCAGGTTCTTTTTCAGATAGAAGAAACATAAGGTGGTCAGTTTCTTTTTATTTCTACCAGTGGAAATTTTTAATGTTTTTTCACCCAGTAGCTGGTCTTGCCCAGTGACAACCCCGAAGATTATTTTGTGATACCGATTAGGAGCTTTCTGCTATGGAAACGGCCACCCGAAGTATCTTTTTACAACTCTGTCTTAAGCAATTCTCTTCGACAGCACGCTTTAGAATTTCGTCTACCCATTTCCCACATGGCCGTCTTCTGGGTATTTTTCTGTTCCTTCGTATCCAGTATAGTATTTCATTTGGTCAAAGGTGGTCACTTCCTGCAATATGTCCAGTCAGATAAGATGTAGAGGATTTTAGGAAGGGAGTGCCTGAATCTTGAACACCCTTAGAAATAGGAAGCTAGGAGATATGGGCTAGAGTGCCCGATAGGAAAGTGACACAGAAGCGAGGTGAAAGGGGGAGGAAGACGCCCTTATTTATTAGCGGGAGGGGGGGGTACCCGGGATCCGACGGCTTAACGTGCCCATCCGACTCACGGCGGGTATTTAATGGTTCCAACGTTCGTACCTGTCCAGGATCGAACCTGAGGTTATCTGCATGGCAGTCACGAACGCTGACCACTAGGCCACCCGCGGCCCATATGTCCACTCAGATATATACATATATAGCATGCATCTCCCTAGCAGAGGGAAAATCAGCCAAAAAAGAAAATTGAGAACAAAAGAATGTTTAATGACTTGACGCAGGGGCGTATTTTGACAAAAAAACAACCCGAAAGTGTTTCTTTATTATGTTTTATTTCGAAATGCGACTTAAATTAAAAATTGCCTTAACTTAATAAAAATGTATCAACTTACATTAGAAAAAATGGTTCAATTTTTCTATTTTTCATTAACTTTTATTTTGTTCTGGTGAATTTCAAGACCCCCCCCCCCCCCCAAAAAAAAAATAATCTGTGAACACTCCTGATAACTTGGCAGTAAGCTTGAGTCGTACAGCTCATCCTAAAGAGCCACTATATAATTCCTGAATATTCATTACTCGGAACAGTAATAACTTTTTTCCCAAGACGAATCTTATGTTTTCTACCAAGTGTCTTGTCTCGTTGTGTTATTTATAAACCAGCTGCCTAGTCATCTACAGTATAGGATGCGCGCTTGATCTTTTGTCATGACGCCAAACTTTATAGATACTTTCGTTTTGACGGGAGCTAGGAATGCTTTCCACATTACAGCAACAACAATATATTTCGGTGGAGCGGCAGTCTACTTTTTCTAGCATTCAAAACACTTTTAGGTACGAAGAAATATGAATCTTTTTCCTTCTTCTTCCATCTCTCTCTCTCTGTCACACACACACACTGTAGTGACAATTTCGATATATTACAGATCTTTTTATTTTATTTGCCAATGAAAACAGTCCTTATTTGATCTATACATGTGATACGCATACGCTTATATGCTACCGAAATGAGATCAAATCAGAAATCTAGGTTCCCTATTCAGCGCGTGCTTCAGTTTTTTTGAGTAGATTAACATACTGTTCTACACATATGAGAAATTTAAGTTTTAAAGTTTCATGTGGTCGATCAATTAAGGTTCAATCAGTTGGCGAAGAAATTTTCCTGCTCTTCATAAAAGGAGGGGGGGTAGAGAGAACTTATTTCCATAATGACTGGAACAGAAATATAATAACTTTTTAGATAATGCTCTATTGTGTCCGATGACACCTTACAAAAAAGTTGAGAAATTGAAGGAGCATCAATTTGACGAGTGAAAGAAAGTCTTGTTTCTCGTTACGGTTGGCCAAGTGTTACTGACCTGTGTTACGCATGAATTTCACGATGACTTCTGTGGCGATTTGCTTTCGTTGAGAGCTACAGCAAAGGACTGGAAATTAAAGTACACTGGGAAGAAATAAGTGGTGTAGATTCACGTAAACTTTCTGAAAACAAGGAGCAGCAAAGTTGCTGGTAGGTCTCTGACACTCTACGAAATTTCAGTTTTGAAAAGTTTGTTTCTAATTACAAAACTTTAGTATTTTGGCAGATTTTTCCGTTGTCACTAATGTTTCTTCTTTCTTTGAGAAAAGTCAGTTTCGGGTTTTTCCGTTTTTATACAGAAATTGCCCGAGTTTCCAAAAACTCCGATTTTGACTTTATCAGTTCTTTTTAGAAGCCCCCCCTCCTGAAGTACAAAGTAAAAGAATCCTGCTTTCTCATTGGTGAGGATACAGGCTGGTGCAGCTTGAACGCCAGCGAGGGGTGCTACCAACTGACCTAGAAAGACACTTATCCTTTATCACGTTTAAGATAGAAATAAAGAGGACTCTAATCGCGTGGTGGTGAAATGTTTTTCGCTATCAAATCGGATTTATTAGTCATTTTATTTTCTGTATGAGCTTATTTTTCTGTGAATAGGTTTATAATTTTACTTTTTCTATTGGGGGTCTAATCACAAATTAAATTTGTTTTTCATCATTTTTCGAAGCAACAATGTTTTGGAACTCGATCTTTTTAAACTGATAATGACTTTCAGTCGTGTGTTTAAAAAAAAAAAAAAAAAAAAAAGGTAAAATGTAGTGGTTCATAAGCATACCGAACAAAAAATTAGTCACCCCTAACAGGAATAACAGTAGGAAGTTAACGATTGCCCAGAGGGCGCAGTGATAGCATTGTTGAAATATAAATAGCTCTGACGTGGTCTACAGGATCATTTCTGTCTCGTGCGGTGGTGAAAAACAACGTGTGTGTGTGTGTTGAATTTATTCTGCAATGTGGATCGTAAGACAGACGTTACTGAGTGGCAAAAAGGAGCCACCGTGTTTAGCCGTGCCCACTTACGGACACAAAGTGAATGAAGTCGCCCAATTTGTTGGTGTGTCTAAGTGGTCTAGCTGGTCTACAAACAGTGGTGTGGTTCCCAGTCAACTTAAAATCGGCGACGTAACTGTGGCCGGAAAACGATTCTCACCAACAGGGACCGCCGCCATGTTTCACGCCTAGTAACTGCTAATCGGTTTCAAACCAGGCAACAATTGCTCCAAACAGTCAATGAAAGTCCACTCCAACCAATTTCCGAAAGGACGTTGCGACGAGAACTGCATGCGATGGACATCTGGAGTAGAGTATCACGGAAGAGGCCTCTTTTAACAGCAAGTCACACAAAGTCGCACGTTATCAAGTGGATCAGAGGCACCAAAACTTTACTGTGGAGGATTGGAAACTAGTAATTTGGTCTGATGAGTCTCGTTTTTGTTTGTACTCCAACGATGGGAGGCGACGAATACATCGCAGGCCCAAATGAAGCCTTTAATCTTGATTGTGTCGAAGGTGTTGTTCAAGCTGAAGGAGGTTCTGTGATGTTTTGGGGAAGTTCTTCGTACCAGGAAATGTGCCCTCTCGTTGCAACCAGCCTGCGTATCTCCACATTCTGAATGACGAAGTATTGCCCTTTGACCTACATCTCCAGGAGCAGCATCACATCGCCACTCCTGTCTTCCAAGATAACAATTGCCATGTGCACAGGGCTAAAACTGTGTTTGAGGGGTACGAAGAACAATCGGCAACACTGTCTAACCTCGACTGGCCCGCCAAATCACCATGTTTAAATCCTATTGAAAATCTGTGGGATCATCTGGAACAGAAGGTGAAACTCCAGAATAGACACCCACTTACTCTGGCGGCAGTGGCGTATATTCTAGGCTAGCTGCGAAGCCCAGAGAATGCACGAATAAGTCAATTAAATATACACAAATAAAAGTCAGTTATCAACAGTATTAAGATATGTCAATGCTTTCGGTGGAAAAAAACAAAACACGAGTGGATTCGCTTCTTTCGATTATGAGAATCAGCGAAGACCAACTGCATAACGCAAGCAGGTCTTTGTGAGTGTTCGCTCTTCTGATGCGAAGAATTTCAATACAATCGCCTGCTAGCGTTTCCATGACAACATGAATGCGCGAAAGGAGGTGAATGGACCATTGCTTTGCGCAACAGTTCGCTCAGAAAAAGAGAAGCCTTGGACTATCTCAGTCACTCGCATTTCCCGCGTGTAACAGCGTCTGTTTCGCGAGAGTTGTTTCAGTTCATGTGAAGTATCAATGAATTAAAATCAGTGATATTATATCTTAAATTCGTGGCTTTGTTGGGTGTTTTAATAAATTCTGTGAAAGCTCCCTGAACGTCTACTGTCAGAACTTAATAAACATTGCTTCAAATTTTGATGCAGCTCGACTAAACCATGAACTGAAGGTGTTTTATTCCCTTGATGAATACAAAACAAGTCTGTAAGACATTACTTGTTACATAAAGTTGAATAAATTGGACATAGTGTTTACTCAGGTGTGCAAATTAGGAGACCTAATATTGAACTTTCCATCAACAACTGCAACTGCCAACATATCTTAGAGCCACACAAGGACATGTACATTTGAGCAACCTGGTTATTTTGTCAATAGAGAAAAAACATTATTTTTAAATATGAAAAAGTACTCGGAAGAAATATTTTTGTGAAAACGTAACACTCAAGTTCACACAAAAGGAAAGAAGAATGGAGTTCATGTACAAATAAATTATTCAGAAGAAGAATGGAGTTCATGTACAAATAAGTGTTCAATTTATCTTAATCCTCATAATTATTTGGTATCATGTTAGCAGCATGTACCTAAAATTTAGAAAAAAAAGTTACTTCTATTATACAAATTTTGAAGATGACAATCCGATTTTTGGTGTAAATGTGACAAGGACGGAAAGTCAGATAATATCCGAAAACAAGAAAATTTCATCGTCCTGGAGCGGGATTCGAACCCGCGTCTCCCAGATAGCGCCCAGGTATGCTAACCACTACACCACCCAGAACGAAAAAAAAGTTACTTCTATTATACAAATTTTGAAGATGACAATCCGATTTTTGGTGTAAATGTGACAAGGACGGAAAGTCAGATAATATCCGAAAACAAGAAAATTTCATCGTCCTGGAGCGGGATTCGAACCCGCGTCTCCCAGACAGCGCCCAGGTATGCTAACCACTACACCACCCAGAACGACTAAGTCTCAAGTTTCCGATTAATTTCAATATAACCATCACAGGATTCGCTAGTCGAAGCAACCGGCATTCATGTTTAGCGAATCTGGAGGTTAAGAATGATATCCCGTGATTGCCCGGAGGAGCAGATGAATCATGAAAGAAATACGGGATTACACCATACAATACAAAATTTGAAGATGGCAATCCGTTTTTTGGTGTAAATATGACAAGAATAACATACCCTGGCGCTATCTGGGAGACGCGGGTTCGATTCCTGCTCCAGGACGATGAAATCTTCAAGTTTTCGGATATTATCTGACTTTCCATCCTTGCCACATTTACACCAAAAATCGGTCATCTTCAAAATTTGTATTATATGGTGTAATCCCGAATTCATTTCATATATATATATATATATATATATTATTTGCTGTTAAAAGCTGTAATAGTTTTTTTTTTTTTTTTTTTGTTAAAGGGTCCGCAGATTGATACATCGAGTACTGTGACCAGAGCGATACCTTCAAGTACCCAGTTTCTTACGGAGCTGGGGCACAAACTGATGAGGAGGGGTGGTATCCGTTGCCACCATAACCTAAATATCATGCGCTATGCTATGCGCAACATCCGATTCAAAATCAGGTATTTCGATGGAATATTGAAAATTAATAGTTAATCAATCAAGTATTCCCTCGAGTCGCTCCTATTACCGGAAAACTTCCGTCATATGATTACGGAAAAAGTGAGAACAGAATTTTCCGTTGAAATACGAAAGTAATTGCGGAAAGTTTTTCCGGAAATTCATACTTTTCCGTTAACACTATAAAAAACGGCAATTTTTCGTTATTAACACGAGTATTGGCAATTCAAGTACGAAAAAATCAAACAAATATCATGGCAACACAAATGCCCAGAACCCACGACTTTGAAGGTCTTGCAGGCATTAGTTGCAAACTGCATCTATATATTACACAATCTACAAAAGTTATGTTCTTTTATTTACTGTTGTTGCTTTGTAGAGTGATCACTACGAGAATTGTTTAACGAAATTTTAAATTACTGCGCCAGGCCCTATAATCAACTACAACAAGAAAGATGACAACAAATTCTTTGGTGCAATGAATGCGTCCTTTGAATCTTTTCGAACACCAAAATGCGCTTAAAAGTAGGTTTTTAGAAAAAGTCAGCAAAAAAATTGAATGCGTTTTGTACCCCCTTCCCCGTCGTTCCACGCGGAAAAACTGTCCATTATTTAAAATACACAATGTTCGCAGTGCTCTACATAGTGAATAGGACCAGTTGCAAAATAATAATGATAATTATTGCACATGAATTGTAGAATCGGTAAAACATCCCCAAGTAGAAATAGCTGCTTACGCCCACTAGTGGCAGAAATCTGCGTTAGGGAAAATCGCAAAAAGTACACAACCTGCTCCCTTTGGTGGAAAGTGTCGTAGGCAAGGGAAATTCTTCAAATAGAACAATTATGGAGAAGAAATGTGGAGGAAATTCTGATGTAACTTTACGCCTCCTAACGAGGAACTAGCGCTTTATTTGAAGAAAATCTGCGCGCAAAATATTTCTCACAGTGAAGGATAGCCGACCAAGAAGGGAATTTTTCAGATCGATTTTTAGAATCAGAGATATTCTATATGTGCAAAATATCCCATACAGAATGTGTGATGAAAAAAAGGCCTTTCAAATGCGAATTCTAAAAGCAGATATTAGCAATGAAAAAGTTTTTACATTCTCGCTCCCTAGCGGAAAAGTGGTGTATTATTTAAAGAGGATAAAGTTCGTGATCTTTGCCATAGAGAGAATCACACATCACAAAAAGCGTTCTTTCAATCAGATTTCTAAAAAGCGGAAATGCACTTATCAGACAATGTAGAGCAACGCCACCTAATGCCAGAACTGATCATTATGAAAAGTCCAAGAGTATATGCACAGAATGTTTCCCGAAATGAACGGTTGCCGATGTTAATTTTTTGTTTTTCAAATCTAACTTTTAGAAGAAAAGATATCGAGAAAAATAGAACATATATTTGTGACCTGTAATGGGTAAACCGTACATTATTTTCCGCAGGAAATGCGTGTGAAGTTTTCTCGTGGTGAGCGGTATCTGTTTGAAAAGGAATTTTTCAGTCAAATTTTCAGACTAGTAGATAAGACTGCAAATATGTTCTAAATAAAACTATGCACGCTTTGTGATCAAGCTGAACATTACGAAAAATTATTAATAATATGGAAAACATTCTTTATCACAGACTTGATCCGACGCAAACAGGATTTTTCAGATCAAACTTTTAGAAGCAGAGATATCGTGAGAAATATAATATGCTTTTACGCCTTCTTGTGGGGAAACGATACGTCATTTGAAGAAGCTATGTGCACCGATCAGCCAAAGCTTTAAAACCACCTCTGCGTTATGCAAATAAGCACGCGTGCCGCCAATCAGCGTCACATGCCAAGGTAGCGAATTATATATATACAGGGTGATTCATAAAAAAAGTATACAGTTTCCAGATGCTGTAAAACAGTAACAGTTGAAGACACGGACCACAACTGCGAACCGTTAGGTAGATGTACTCATAAACTTTGTGTCCCGCTACTGAGGGAAGTGACGCAGGCGATAGTGCGCGTGTCACGTGACTAGTCAGTCGAAATGGCAGCGGCTGCAGTGGAGAAAATGTTTTGTGCTCTTGAACTGAGCAAAACAGAATCTGTAGCTGTTGTGCAACGGTATTTTCAATCACGATTCGGAAAAGAACCACCAACCAGAAAATCTATCTACGATTAGCATAAAAAATTTGAAACTACGGGCTGTTTGTGCAAACTTAAAAGTCCTGGACGACCGCGTGTATCGGTAGTCGTCGTCGATAGTGTTTGCACCGCCATTCAACGAAGCCCGGGAAAATCAACGCGAAGGGTGAGTCGTGAAGTGCAGATTTCACAGCCCACTGTCTGGAGAATTTTGAGAAAGAAGCTGAAAATTATTCCATACAAAGTGCAGATGTTGCAGAATCTCACTGACTTTGACAAGACAAAGCGCTTTGAATTTTGTGCCGAAATGCAGCACCGTTTTGAAAATGACGATTTTGCCGATGAAGCTACATTTCACGTGAGTGGTCAGGTATGGGGCATTCAGAAGCTGCCCCTCCCCTTCCTGTTCATCTAGCGGAGCTGAAACAGCGTATCACAGCCACTATCACTGCACTTGATTCAGATATCTTACCTCGCGTTTGGGCGGAAATGGATTACCGGCTCGATGTGTGTCGTGTGACTAAGGGTGCACACATAGAACATCTGTGACAGTCTCTAAAAAAACTTGAAACATAAAATATCTTACACAACATAAAATATCTTACATTGTTCTTGTTTTGTAGGGCGTTGAAACTGTATACTTCTTTATGAATCATTCTGTATAATTCCCGGGCCGTAACTCTGTCAGTATTTCGTTTCGTCTCACATGTGGAAAGCAAAGGATTTATCTGATTTCGACAAAGGCCAGATCGCGCACGTTATGGCGAAACTGCTTGATAAGAACATCTCCAAAACCGCGACGCTGGTAGGCTGCTCACGCAATGCAGTTATAGTTAGTGTCCGAAACAGGTGGCACTTTGATGTCAGAGGTTAACGCAAGCTACCTCATTTTGCCCGCCGCAACAGGAGGGCTACTGTGGCTGACACTACCCATAATTTCAATTGTGGTGAAGGCCAAATGTGTCCGAACACACAGGTCATCGTACGCTCTTGGATATGGTCTCCGCCGCCCCGGTGGTGCAGAGGTCTAAGCAATGGCCTCTGATCATTCGTCCGAAAGGGGTCCGGGTTCGAATCCCGGTGCGGCATGGATGTTGTTTGTTTTACGGCATTGGCTCTCTCCCTTCCCTGGAGCCAGTCACACTAAATTAGGGACGGGCGACTGCTTATAGCCCATTGAGTTGCTCATGGTGGTCGTTAAACCTCCAATCAAAAAGAAAATGGTCTCCGCAGACCCATTCGTATGCCTATGCTCACAGCTGTTCACCGTCGTCAACGCTTGCGGTGGGCACGTAATCATTAACACTGGACCATAGAAGACTGGAAGAGAGTCATGGTCAGACGAATCCTGTTTACTGTTACACTATGTCTACGAACGAGCTGGTGTGCGAAGTTTACCCAAAGAAGCCTTCTCATCTGGATGCACTGTGGAATGGATCCAGGCGTTTGGAGTGAGTGTGATGGTCTGGGCAATATTTTCTTGGGGAACACATATTATCCCTGTAGAGGGAACTTTGACAGCTGCCACGTACCTGAACATCGTGGCTGACCAAGTACACCCCTTTATGGCGACTGTATTCCCAGGCAAAGATGGCGTCTTTCAACAAAACAATGCTCCTTGGAACACTGCGAAGAAGGTTCAGGAATGGCTACAAAAACGTGAAGAGGAATTCCATTTATTGCCATGGCCCCCAAATTCGCCGGGCATTTGTGGTTTGAGTTGGAGAAATTGGTACGAGCAGCATCACCGCAAGCCACGTAATTTACGGGAACTTTGGGATCTTCTGTTGCAGACATGGTACCAAATATCAAGAGACACCTACCAACATCTCGTTGAATCTATGCCTCGTCGGGTCATAATAATTAGCCAATTATAATGAATTAGCTTTATAATCTTTTTGCTAAGCTAATTATTATGGGGTGAGAGCTGTTTCGGCGACGAAAGGAGGACCCACATCATATTCCGTAGGGGTTTTTAATGTTTTGGCTGATCGGTATATCGACGCAAGATTGTGGGGGCATCTGTATTTACGATTTGCATCGGAAACAGACTAAAGTGAAAGGCGAACACTTTTGGCTTCTCAGTGCAAAAGGGTCTTTTCAAATCAGTCTAAGAGGAGCAGAGATACGGTTTCTGCAGGCAAACGGACATAGTGATAAATAAGCAGCCCCCCCTCCCTTCTTTCCTCTACAAACGTGTCAAAAAAAGACAAAATGTGTTGCGTTACCTAAGACAACTCTGTGCCATTTCCTATGTTCATAAGATTTCTATGGTGCGGGAAAAGAATCGCTCTAATGCTGACAGAAAGCTTTACTAAAGGCAGGGTCTGATGGGGGGGGGGGTGATTGAGAGCTAAGCCCTGGGCCGCGACCTCGGTGGGAGCCTCCATTAATATCCTTAAAAAATATATATATTTATATATAACAAGGAAAGAAGCACATATAAAATTCAATAAATAGTATACTATGGAAACCGAATCAATATTTTTTTTTCAACTTGCCCTTGTCTTGCTTAAGCTTCACTTTCACGTGGATTTAAAGCAATTTCTGCCCATAGCAAACTAGAGAATTTTTCTTCTCTTTTTGGCTAGATTTTTGAAATCTAGCTATTGGAAAATTTAGTCCAGTTTTCGGTGCTGAAAGATTCTTTGATTTGTTTATTCTCCTGAAAGCTCACGTTACTTAACGATTATATTTATCAATTCCCATATCCAACTGCGCGGCTGAACTGGATATTTTTTTTTTTCCAAAACGTTCTCTTTTTGAAATCACAGGTTTCATCAACTACGTATAAAGAACGTGTTTAAATGCATTAACTTCAATGCCTGTTAAAAATGATGTTCTACGTCGAACGGCATTTGAAAATACTTTTGAGACATCGCCAATACAAAATTACGAAGTAAAAAAAAAAACTTAATGTTTTGAAATCGCCTTTAAAGACAAATGTTTTGAAATCGCCTTTTAAAGACATATATGAATATTTTGTTATAAGCTGAAAACTTCACACCGTACAAACGAAAATATTTTTTCTTAACTAAGAACATGTATTTAAATACTCTTGAATATAATATACTGTTGTCATCTTTCTAATTGAGTCTAATTAATTTTTTTAATTAAGAGCGATTGACTTGGGTACTGCAGCTAAGTGAAACAAATAAAAGAGCAATTAATGTAAAAGGCAGTAGTTAGTTAGTGTAGAATGTGGGGTTAACATAAATGTAATCAGGATTTTATAGCAATAATGATGGCGTTTCCTATAATCGCAATGATTCACTATTCCTTGTGTACAAAATTCGAATGCATTTAGAAACATCATATACGTACTTAATTCCATGAACACAAGACTTTGAACTTTAAATTCCACTACATAACTCAGTTACGTGGCGAAATATCATAGTGGTATCCTGCTTTCACAGATCTCTTTCCATTATTGATGAGATGTCCAAGCTATGTCAAAATCTGTGCTCTTGAAGCTTGGCTATTAATCTATTTTTAAAATGATACGAAAGTCGCTGTTGGACACTTCTAAAATGTTCTGGGGGCTTAGTGTAGTTGATGCTCTGATGATACGTGTATATGACATGCTTCACATGAACAAATAGGTATGAGAGTTTGTGTTAGCTGAAGGTGGTGGAGTCGCAGGGTCATTATCGGCGGAGGCGAGATAACGCACAACTAGCATGAAAAAAAGTATTTACTTTCAGTTTATTTACTCTTTTGGTTCCTTTCCGTGGATCCTCACGTAATGGCGTCAAGGAATTATTGATGCCGAATTTCGGCTCTTTTTTTTTTTTTTCTTAGTCTTGAATCACGCGTTCTCCTTCCGCTAGTGCTCAGAAGTAGCCTCTGCTTACCATGGTCAACAGCTAAAATTTCTTGCCCCACTCAAAAACCCTCAGATTTCTGCCCATAAATACTTCTCCCACTCATGCATCGCAGAACCACTCCTACTGATAAATAACACAACCGTGAACACAAAGAAGTTGAATGCTCTCTCTCTCTCTCTCTCTCTCTCTCTCTCTCTCTCTCTCTCTCTCTCTCTCTCTCTCTCTCTCTCTCTCTCTCTCTCTCTCTCTCTCTGGCCTTGACTAAAGAGTAAGTCTTAAGAGCTACTATTTGCGATAGAACAATCCGCGCTCTGTTAGTACAGTACTAAATTTTAAAACAAACGGGTAACTTAAATTTTTTGGTGGGGGTGGAGGAAGACTTGAAGAAAAATTGCCGTGCTATCAATGTGTTTTATGCATCAAACAATTTGGTGCCTATTCTTTGGAGATATTTTTGTTATATTCGTCTTGTACCTTTGGAATAGGCGTATAATTTTTAATTTTTAACTAGTGGTTCTGTAGCTGTATGAAACATGATTAGGCAGGCCTTGAAATAGTTACTATAACGCATTTTATTCAAAAATTTAAGATTGGTATGTGCCTTGATCTATCTCACGATTTGAAGGATAAACGCCTGCTGTAAGTAGCATTGCTGACAACTGCATAAAATCAGAGAAATCTGGAGGCTGCTGAGATATTTGGCGAGTTTTGTTTTTTAACACACAGTTTACCAGAGTAAGAGCTCAAGATGCTGTTGAGAGGGCAGAACAAAACGGACACATATTTACCTCTATGACCAAACACATGTTACTACTGCCAATGAAATAAAGAAAAAAAGAAAAAGAAAAACAAATCCAATTTAAAATCCCCACCGTTTCAATTCTGATGCCTCCACTCCTCCGTCTTTATTATTCCCAGAATATCCCCAGAACAAGAGAAACATTGACGCCAGAGAAATGCTCCAAAAATATTGGGAAAGTATACTGCGGTAACACGACAAAGTTTATACCTCTAGGGTATTTTTCGATACCGCCAGATTAGCACGCCAGGGACGGAAATTATTGGATTACATGCCGCGTGGTGGCATTTTTCTTTATCGTGATGAAGGGAATTTTATTTTGCAGCTCGAAATTTTTTTAAACCACTTTTGGTGTATTCGTCAATTTGTGGGGATTGAACTCTCCAACCATTCACGCGCTTAGCGCAGTTACTTTGAAGGCTGAGAAATTCCAGTGTGATGCGCTGCAGAGGTGTACTCAGATCAAAAATCACCACTCACGATGAGAAGCAAGGGAGTACAGGGTGAACCAATGTAAATTTTCGCAAGTTAACTCATAACTAGAGGGACGAAACAGTAGACCATATAATTTAACTCGTACAGCAATGTTGCTCACACAGGTAATACAACAATAAAACTTCTGCAATACAACAGTGAAACCTATACACGAAAAGTATAATGTACCATCTGTAAGGAATTGGTGGAAACATAAGCCTGAAAAAATTGCGGAAAATGCTGATGTAAAACTTTCATGGGGTTTTAAAATTCACACACACACAGAGTTAATTAGATCATAATACACCTGACATTATTGTTGCTGGGAAAAAAATCTGTAATAGATGTGACCATCCCAGGTAATAATAAAGTCAAGTAAATATAAAAAATTGTAAATAGGTTACAAAGAATCGAGAGCCTTACAAATTAAAATTCAATTGCTCGTTTCACTTTTGCTTCTGGATTCCTTTGTTTAGCTTGCTCACTGCTCATTTCCTTTGTTTTCAATTGCTTGTTTCACTTGTTCACTATCTTACTAAGTTTTAAATATTCTGTTTTGGAAGTTATATTTTTTTTATAATCTCCTCCCTTCCTTTTAGCATCAGCATTTTTGTATGCTCTGATATTTTGTTCATGTAGTTTTGAAGTTAGTAACACCTATTTTTGTATGTTTCCATTTGAGCCTCAGTAACTTTACAGTTAACTTAGAGAGATGTCTTCTAATTCTGTGTTAGGCCTTTTAGTGCAGAGAAATGGTTTCTCCGTTTCAATTACAAAGTTTTATTATGTTTAAGATTTGTCATCTCAGTACATTTTTTTTTTATTTTTTTTTTTTTTTTGGCTTTTATGAACTTGCCACGTTCAAATTTTATGTTGAAGTGCATCTTACCATTTTACGTCTCTACCTGTGTTGAGCCTGTTTTAGTCCATTTTATTTTTACACCATTTTACGGTCATTACCTGTGTTGAACGTGTTCAGCACACTGCAGTCTTTGATGATAAACTTCTTGTTACATATCATAAAATCAATTTCACTTGTCACCTTATAGAGATGCCTCCAGGTCCATTTCCTGTGTGGCTTCTTTATCTTGAGAAAGGAGTTCAGGATGAAAAACTTTTCTGCCTCTCCAAACTCTACAAGAACATTTCCACGCTGGTTTTTGTTGCCGTGACCTAATTCGCCTACAGAAGTTTCATTCTGTTGATGCTGCCCTATTTCGTATTGAAATCGCCCATAATGATCTTCAAATGCTGTTTGCCCTTGTTATTTGGAAGCCGAATTTCCTCGTAAAACTATAATTTTTTCTTCAGGAAGACTTGTGGTGTGTGCGTAAAACTAGAATGATCTGAATCTGGTATCTTTTTGTTATGTAACGAATCCTCCAGCTGTGTTTGAGGACCTGTCAACTTCTAGCGCATTGTCCTTTAGTTCCTTGTTTGTTATAAATTCAACACTACTAGTTCTGCCAGTGATCTGCCAAGCGGTAGAAGAGATGTCCACTTTTCAGTTCAGTGAGATCCTCACTTTATCCTCTAACTTTACTAAGCCCGATGACATCCCATTTGATCATCTGTTGATCATCATCCCATTTGATCATCAAGGAGCTTTGAGGCAGAAGATAGAGGTCGCAGGCAGCCTACTCTGGTCCTCCGGTGATTCTTAGCACCCTGTGCCTTCATGTCGCACAATCCGCTTCCTTGGCCCGATGCATTACTGCCGCGGAGACTGAGGTCCAAGAAAGGTTTTAATTGTGGAATCATTAAGGGGAGGGACATAACTCGCCACGCTGGTCAAACTGGTTTAATCGGGAGCATGGGATAACAGTTTCTGTAATCCCTGTGGCATAGTTATACCGCTATGTGATGGTGTTAGTCTCTTGTGACGTTCTTACCTTAGGTGAATCACATGTGAAGACTGCAGAGTTGCAGCGAGATACTTCGTCGCTGTAGCTTAATTGGGAAAGCATTCTGCTCCGGAGAAGAATGCGAGTTCGATTTCCGCCAGCATCAAACTGCTTTTACGTTACATTGGTGCCCGAACATAAAATGAGTCTCCTGGCCGTTGAATTCTTCGAAAAATGAGTGATGTTCGTTCCACACATCATCGGGAATTAATGAAAATTTCTTTTGCACTGACCTTTTTCAAGCACGGTTATCAGGCTGACCCGGAAATCTACGATTCCGTCCCAGCCCTTTTTCAATTAAAGGGGTGAATTATGTGACGTACCCATACCTCAGAGGTGACACACATGTCAAGACGGCAAAGTTGCATCGACAAACTTCGTTGGTGTATCTTAATTGGGAAAGTATTCGGCTCCGGGCAGAAGAATGCGGGGGGCCCGATTTCTGTAACAGGCAAATGGCTATTACGCTATACCCTTCAATGAGAACAGGATTATCGATCGCCATCAAATATAAAACACGTAAAATCTTATGTCGTGTTCCTCTCATAGCATCTCTCTCTCTCTCTCTCTCTCTCTCTCTCTCTCTCTCTCTCTCTCTCTCTCTCTCTCTCTCTCTCTCTCTCTCACAACACAAACTCTCACAGTGAATGTCATTCTAACTTTGAACATAGCTCAAGACCTGAATTTTCGAATACAGCTTTGTTTCACTTTTTTGACTGCATTTCGACCCCATTGTCAAGCTGCGCAGTTTGAAAAGCTCGTCGGAAGAAATTTTGTGGCGTTAAGTCAGAAAAAATATTTTAACGAGGAGAAACCAAATTTACATGAGAACACAAACTTAAAAGGAAGGCTAAATTAGAAGTATAATTCACGCATTAAATATGTTATACACGACCGTGGCTTTGTGTCCCTTACTTTATAAAATCTGTTTGACAGCACAACAGGAGTCGATGGAACCAGTGAATTTTTGCTTGTGAATATCACGGTGCTTTTAGCACATCTTCTGTATAAAAAAATCGTGCTTATGTTACAGGTTTGTCCGTCCATCTGCCTCCGGATACCATATCTTTGCAACTATTAGTCCGATTTCAAAAATTCCTTTTGCATTGGGAAGTTTGAAACGTGTGAATGATCATCCTTTATTTCGTCTTTTTCTTTTTTTTTTCTTACGTTGCACAATTTCGCCGCTAGAGGGCGTAAATTCAGACGATATCGAATTCAAAATACATTTTATTCCATATGTACACTCACGGACAATGAAATTTGCGCACTAAGAAGGAAGCATCGGATTGAAATGAAATTTTATGGACTTAATGATACAGATGAATGACACACATGATGGAAAAAACAGCTGCAAGACAATTACAGAGGGATCTGTGGCACGCAGTCAGGTCATTATTTTATTTTTTATATTGAAGGTTTAACGACCACCGTGAGCAACGTAGCTGGTTATAAGCAGTCGCCCGTCCCTAATTTAGGGCCACTGGTTCCAGGGAAGGAAGTGAGCCCGTGCCGTAAGTCAATTGGTGGCCGGTCATTTTCAATGGTGCGTCGCTCTGCCTCGTGCGGCGACACATGCTGCAATACGGTCCGGCATGGAGGCGAACAGACGCCTGATGTTGTCATGCTGCAGACTGGACCACACGTGTTGGATGGTGTACTCCAAATCCTGGATAGTGCGGCACGGCGGAAGCTGGCGTTTCAACTGGTCCCACACATGTTTGATAGGGAACATGTCCGGGTAGCAGGCAGGCCATGGAAGTGTTTGGACATGACGTAGGAAGTCCTGAACAACTCGAGCCGTGTGTGGGCGGGCATTATCCTGATGGTATAGTGCACCTGGAATCCCGGCCAGCAATGGGAGCACATGTGGCCGTAGGATCTCACCCACATACCGCTGGCCCATAAATGATCCACGTACCATTACTAGAGCTGATCAGCTATCGTAGGCTATGACTACCCAGACTATTATGCCTATACAGTGGGGGAGGTGTGGCGCTCGGTAGCGATGTCGGGATTGTGCCGTTGACCCGGGGACCTCCACACCAGCACACGATGATCATCTGTCCCCAAAACGAAGCGGAACTCATCGCTAAACACCACGCGTCGCCATTACGTGGCGTCCCACGTCGCTCTGGCCTGGCATCGTTGCACACGGAGCCGGCGATGTTCCGGTTTTAATAGCAGCACACGTAAGGAGCGCTGGGATCGCAGATTCGTTTCCGCGAGGCGTCGGGAAACGGTTCGTGGGTACACACTAGCCGCTACATCTGTCTGTATATTGGACCCTGTCCCCGTGGGATCCGTTCGTGCTTAGCGCACGATCCGTCGATCCTCTCTACCTGGTGGCCATGCTGTCCGTCCGGAGTCGCTCCGCCGTGTGGCAGGGCCGTTACGTGTCCACTGCTCACAACACAGTCTGACGGTATGGTCAGACGATCCACGTGGCGGGCTATACGGCTCGCCGATCACCCTGCAGTTTTCATCCCGATGATCAGGCCTCTCTCAAAGTTCGTAAGTTGCGTAAATGGACGTCTCTGGCATCTACCCAGCATTCTTGTCACTCTGTACTTTTGCTTGCGTCGGCCTGTGCTTTTCGCTTTCATGGGGGCATCAACTACACGCCGGTTTATAAGTTCGCCGGTTCGTGCTTGTAGCGCCACCAAAGGGTGTGCGGTCATGCGCAATCGCACCAAACGTGGATCATTTGCATACCAGCACGCACTGTAGGAATTTACAAAGTTTTGCGGTTGTAGCATGTTTTCTTTTAGGTGCGCAAATTTCATTGTCCGTGAGTGTATTTCCTTCTAAACATCCGATAGAAAAAAATATTTTATCTTTCGATTCCATTTATGTCGAAGACTATTGTAGGTATAGTCACTTTTTCAAGATACGCATAGATATTCCGCTAGGGGCGTAAAAGTAAATTGCATTTTCCCCGATATCTCTGCTCCTAAAACTCCGATTTGAAAAATTCTTTCTGCAACGATACAGCTCCTGATGGGAAATCTTTTGCATATAATTTCTAATTTTTGGTAAAAAAATGTTTTGGCCATCAGGGAGCGTAAGTGTTAATTTCTGCTTATGAAGTATTTGCACTAAAATCTCGATTGCAAAAATTCGCTCATGGACCGATACCACTTACGTCGATAAACCTTTTCGGAATATTTCCTTCTTACAATAATGCATTGTTTCTCCGCCAGATAGCGTAGATGTATATCGTATTTTTGTCAATATTTCTGTTTCTAATGGTCCGATTTGAAAAATTCCTTCTTTGTTTGATAGTTTCCGATCCGACATGTTTTTCATATAATTTATAAATTTTCAAGTAACTCATAGACTTACCGCTAGGGGGCGTTAAGGTAACCCCCCCCTCCATTTCTCTGCTTCTAAAACTCCGATTTGAAATTTTTTTTTCTTTGTCGGATACAGTTCCTGATGAGAAATATTTTACGTATAATTTCTAACATTTGGTACGAAAAAGGGTTTGGGAACAAGGGGGCGGGGCGTGAGTTTTAATTTTTACATCTGATGTATTTACAGCAAAATCTGAGCTCCTGAAAATTTGATTTTAAAAATTCTTTCGTGGACCGATACTACTGACATCGAAAAACCTTTTGAGAATTATTTCTTCTTAAAATAATGCATGGTTTTTCCGCCAGGGGGCGTAGATGCATATCTTATTTGTGTCGATATCTCTACTTCTATTCTTCTTTACTGGAGAGCGTTTCCACCTGCGAAATGTTTCTCATGTAATTTAAAATGTTTCTAAACGCACAAGTCTGTCACCAGAGGGCGTAAGATAGCGTTTCTGTTTAGAGCAATATCTGCGGGACTAAAAACCCCATTTAAAAAACTTTCTGCCAGATACAACTAACTATGTAAATTCTGTGTGCGTATTGTCTTCCCAAAATAATGCACAATTTCGCTGCTAGGGGGCGAAAATTCTTAATCCATTTACCTTGTAGAATACTTTAGGCTAGTATATGAGGAATTTTGTAGTTTGCAGTTCTGTCGATCGGTGGTGTTTGTGTACTTCAGTTTGCTGCTGTATCGCCGCTTCTAAAAATACTATTGAGAAATTTCTTCTTTACTGTATGCCATTCGCTGCAATCGAGATGTGGAGCATTTCCTCTTTAAATAATGCACAGATTTCCTGCTATGGGGCGTAAAGCTCGAAAGCTTTTTTCACGCTATATCTGCTTCTGGGAGTCTTACTTGAAAAGTCATTTTTCCTCGGCATAGCTTTTTCTATGCAAAATATTTTTCGCCTATTTTCAACTTTTCCATTATGCAAAATTCTTCGGCTACCAGACGTAGACTTACATCATGCTTCCTTCTATATTTCTGCTTTTAACTGTTCGATTTGAAAATTTCTTTGTCTCCGATACCTTCCTTGTGCTATGATATACTTTTTGTGTGTCATTTGTTAATTTTCGTAACATGCTTTTTAGCCGCTGGTGGAATTAAATAGATGCTTCTATTTCTGGATGTTTTATCCATTGCAGAAATCGATTGATTGTTTTTCTAACCGGTTCCATTGACTTTGAAAAGCTTTGATAAATTTAATTCGCGTCAGAATGGATTCAAAAGACGTGTTCATTTACAACCGAAAATTCGATGTAATCTTCCTTGTATTCTTTCGAAATTCAATAACCTATCCAGTCTTCTAAAAGAAATTAAACATCAGAAAATCATATGATAATGAAAGTGGTAATGATACTTCGGAAGAAACATTTTACTCTAATTTGAACAATTTCTTTTTTCTGCTGTGTAACCTTATACTGAATGACCACCGCTCTCCACCCATAAAACTCAGTATTCACAAGCATTTCTTTTTTACTTAGCATTTCATGTTTTCGTTCTAAGTTTTGATTCTTTCTTCTTTGGAATTGGTATGCCAAAAATATAAGGGCTTGAATAAGATCTGATGAAAGAGGGGAATGGAAAATTTGAATATCTGTTCCATTCTTCTCTTCCTAAAAATGGGGATGGACATCAGGTTTTCGAGCCCGTGTTTTAACCGTGCCGTTGAGTTCAGTCGCCATTCGAATAAGATTACCCCATAAAATATTTCTTACAGATTTTGGAGCCATGCCAGCCGAAAATGAAAAATTAGTGGAATAGTAGATACAGTTACCGCGCATTTTTTTCTCCCGTTGCTGTTAAATTTCAGATATTTCGCAAGCTAGCTGTTACAACAAAGGCGTTAGTTCGGTTATTTTATCTTATAGCACATAGATACATACATACATATCACTAAGCTGTTATCTGAGATTCAGAGGTTAGCTTCACAAAGAAATACAAACTACCAAATAATTTTTACTTACTGTTGCTGTATCAAACTTCTCCATTTACAGCGATCTTGACAAACAACTCGGGTTTCACTGACATCCATCACACGTCGTACACAAGACCTTCTATACTTCATACTCATAATCTTTTTTCATGCAGACACTCCTGAATCTGATCATCCCATGACTTCCTTAGCCTTCCTCTGCCTTTCCTTCCTGCCACTTGGGCTAAAAAGATTTTCTTAGCAAGCATCTCATCATTCATTCTTTCAGCATGGCCAAACCACCAAAGCATATTAGGCTCCACCTTGCTAACAACATTTTGCTTCACATTACACAACTGCAACACTTCATTTCTCACACAATCAGAACGTGTCTTGCCACAAACCTCCCGTAAGTAATGCATTTCTCCAGCGCACAAACGTCTCCTATGTTTCTTCTGTAGTACCCAGGTTTCACTGCCATACATCAGAGTAGGAACAATTACACTTTCATACACAGCCATGCGGGACTCTCTTGAGAACCCATCATTCCTGTGAAAACCCCCCAAAGCAGCCATGACTTTCAATGAAGAATTCACTCGCCTACTAATTTCGACATCTAATCTGTTCTCTCTATCAAACGAGCTTCCCAAATACACACTCATTCACCTGGTCAATCACTGTGCCATTTAGACTTACATTACATTCAGTACTACCAGTTCCTCGCTCAAAAACCATAACTTTGGTTTTTCCCTTATTTATACTCAGTTTGAATTTTATGCAAACTTGATACATCCGGGACAACATACTCTGCAGCTCACTTTTGCTCTCTGCCAACAGGACAGTGTCATCAGCATATAGAGAGCAAAAGTAAGTTGCAGAATATGTCTTATAGTGCGGTCAGTGAAATACACTTAGTGGAACTGGCCTCAATTAAATGCTTCTGGAGAAAAACTGGAAAATATTCTGCGGTTACAAAAAAAGTTATCAGTAGTTTGAACGCTGCCTTCAAGGACTGCTTCAAATATCGAGTTGTGTATGTGTATGATTTGTATACAGTTCCCGTTTTACTCCTTCCCCGGAGCCAAAAACTACGATGAGCGGAAACACCTTCGATACTCAATAGAGATAATTAAACGATAAAAGAAAAACGGAAATGCGAATGTTATAGAAATGGGGGGAAAAATATGAAGCGATTCACCTGTTTCGGTGGATGGTTCCGTTTATACCAGTCGTGCTTTAATTTTGGGGAAGCTCAGAACAATTTAAATTGCAGTTATACAAGAAAAAAAACCGACAGTGAAAAGGCAAAAGAAAAATGTACCATTTTACAAGCTTGTTGTCAATATGCCGATTAATAAAATATTTCTGAATTAGTAACTCCCTCATGATCAGAAACTTTACCATAAGCATATGATCTAAATGTTCTTTTGCATTTCTGGATACAAGTCGTCCGAAATTTTGGAAACCCCAAGAAGCTCTTCCAAATCCATTCGCACCAGCAATTTCCAGTGTTCTGAGCAAACACGAATGATCAAAAACAAAGTCAGCGTGAGCTCTCAGTGTCGTACAGAACTTGTATAAGAATTTCATTCCGTATTCATTGGTAGTTTACGATTGCCTGTCAAAACAAATGGAAAAGTGCATAATTTTCTCGCCCTAAGAGGAATCATTACCCGATTTCATGTCTAATTATGGAAGTTTCAACTAGTGTCACTGGTTTTCTGTACTTCGAGTCAACCTAAGAGTGTGTACAATTGTAGGGAATACGGAACAGCTACCTTCTCTACGAAATATAGTCCCTAGAGTTTGAAACAAAGTCACTCAAGAAGATCTCGCACTTTCGGCCGTTGGCTGTGCAGCTGGGAAATGTAGCTAACTTGAAGAGTGAGGGACCGGGTGGAAGTGATACACACACAAGATTTCCATCACTTACAACACAGAGATAATAAATCGACAATCGGAGAAATGCGATGGGCGTACTTCAGCAGGCTTAAAGGAAAAAGAGGAGAAAATAAAGGATCATGCAATGAGTTTCGATTATGCCACAAAGCCGTAAATCGGGGGCAGAAGGGTTCGACGCGGATTGATACCATTCTTACGTTTTTGTGGAGACGATGTAAGCCAGCTATCCTACCTTCCTCAATTGTACATTCATAAGGTTACTTAGAGTATAGGACATTCACAGACTTCGAAATTCTCATTTGCTAGGTTTGGTCACCCAGTGAACATCGAAGGCTATGGAGAATGCCATCCCTGATTTAAGATTCTCTTATCGAAGGGAGGGGATAATAGGGCTATAGTTTCCAAAGAAACGAGGATCCTAAATTTATAACGAGTTTATAACGAGGAACAGTACACCAATTGAGTAGTAAATATTAACAATGTACTAGTGATCCGATTTATTTTTTCTTTTATCCTTTAACTGAACATCGTCTTCGGGCCAAGAAATTCATAAGCCACCAGCAATTCATATGAGCTGTTGAGTGATCGGACTACAGAGGCGAACGGTTGTATTGCACTTCCTTGCTCTGAATCTTGCGTAAGACTTATAGGTGTTCATAGGAATGGTGCTCAGAAATTATGGATGTTTATAACACTCTTGCGCTAATCTTACATGTGTTTATAGGAATATAGCGCAGAGAAATTATGGGTGTTTGTAGGAATCAGTAAATCAAAGTTGAAACCCAATAAATCTTTGTTTGTCGATCTTAATTTCGCTACGCGTATAGATAGCCCTGATGAAACTGAGCAATACGCATAGTGAAACTAAAACTAACTGCGGTCGACAAGAAATAAGTCTTTGTGTCTCAACTTTGATTTATTTACTCCTACGTAATTTCAAAATGTTTGTAGTCTACAAGTTGTACTTTATAGGTGTTCATGCTCTTTTTGTTTCTTTACGAACAGTGGTATCCGTACCCCAAGATTAAAGATAATTAAATTGGTGATCCACTACAACCTTCCGATGTTCATGAGTCATGAAAGTGTTGTATGCGAAATTTCATTTAAATTTGGTTCAAAAAGATTGATTTGTAAATTTTTTGTGACATTTCTCCGCTTTGGAAATTTCCCACCTCCTTTTAAAAAAATTCCTTGACTTTTCTTAAATACGTTTTGTTCAAAGTTAGTCTCTATAACGCTTCAGGATCTTCCCACATCCAACTGCTGTCTTAAAAGATGGAATAATCCGTACCCAAAAGCCAACTATGTAATCGTATTAGATCACATGTTAATCAGTTACTTTTTTTTTTTTTTTTTTTTTTGCATAAAGGCGTTAATGCTAATCTATCGAGAGTCACATAAAAGCCTTAGTATGACATTTAATCGTTTGAAATTCACAAAGAATAGGCAGTTGCTCTTGGCGAAATATGGCATTTTACAAGGTGGCTACTTTTCCCAGATTTTTGCGTCAGCTGTTAGCTTTCATTTGAAAGACCTGATGAGGCTACGTAGCTCTCAAGATTGACTATTTTCCTGATATTTACGTTTCCCCTAGTTGTAGTCAAAGAGAACTTTGGGAGCTATTGTACAGAGACCAACTCGGAACAGCTGACGATAGTATTTAATGGTTGCAGGAAAAAGCAGATACTTTTCCCATGTCCCGACGTTGTCGACAAGGATGCTTCTGAACTTTTGTTATCGCTGTTTTCTGGATGCAGTCGTCCTTCTGGTTATTTAGACAAGGCTGGAAAGATAAATAATTTTCCTGCTCCTACTTCCTCATTTCCATTTTCATGCTGAGATATTAGTGCCCATAAATTAATAGTGCAATTAAGACATTTGACGTGGTAGAAAGATAATTTTCCTTATAATCATAGTGTGTTTTAGTATATTATTTCCGTTATCAGACTACTTTTTATTTAGAATTTATAAACAAGTTATGTGGTCCCTTTAAGTATTTAAACTGAAATTACTTTGATTATAAACTACTAAATGTTCCAGAGAATACGATTAACTAAGAGCAATCAATTTGGGCATTCCCCTGCAGTGTTTGTTTCTCAAGCATTTTTGGATGCAGATTGAAAATGACTGTCTTAATGTTCAATTAGCTCCTTTTTTTCTCCAAGAAAATTAGTAATTTTTATGTCGTGTTCAAAATATTTCTGGACACACTAAACACATAATGCAAACATATAATTAAAAACCTTTTGTTAGCCTTTCCCAGTATATCATTGATAACATTCCCTCTTCTAATGCATTTGTATTGTTCCCTTGGCATTCTCCTGTAAACATAACAGCACTAATAATAATAGAAAATACACGGACGCGACAGATGATAAATGATGTGTCTCAAGGTTTTGTGGTAATTGTATTGTCCCAGTGACCAGAAATTCAGTGCACCTAACCCAGTGGAAAGCCGTTATTTTCTTCATTCCCTCTCCATTCTATTGTTAGTGTTGAGGATCGCACATCTAGCACACACATCCTGTAGTGAGCATTCCGATACAGTAGGTTAAGCGAGGGGAAGTGCAGGGGGCAGAGGATTAGTATTTTACTGTCTTGGAAAAATGTCATTCGCTGGAGACAAGTCGAAAGCGATGACCAATGCCATCATCTGAAAAGGCTGAGTGCTTGAGGGTTGTTCCCCCTAATCCTTTTAATTCCAAATCTCTTCACTTCGCAGAGCACCCTCCCTGCAAAATACTAAGAGGCGGAAATCCCATATTTGTCAGCAGAAGATGGTGACATCTATGCGTGTGGTCAGTTCCGCCTGTTCTTCTTTCACGGCGCAACCTTTTAAACTCTGTCTTCAAAAATGGAACCGATCGCCTAAAGATTAAGAATTTTAGGAACCTTCATGGCAAATCTTTTAAAGCTTAAGTTTTTTTAAATGAAATTGTGGTTTTTAGCTGTGCGTTTGATGCAAGTGCTTTATAACGGCGGAAGTTGCCTCAGGTAAAACTTTTTCGGTCGTTCTAACTCTTACAACTGCACTTGTTATGAAGTCTTTACAACTTGAGTAGATCTCGTCGACTGACTCACTTCGTACAATATAAAGAAAAATGTGTGGCTGCTAAACAGCGTCTTTCGTTGTTTTTTTTTTTATGTACGATGTCTTAAAAACGCGTGTGGCTGTGAATGCTGTTAAAGCACAGAAGACTTTCGTACTTCTCGTGATGGTACAGTATACGGCATGTTTGTTAAATGTGGTCAGGAAGCTGACTCACTTTAGAGCATCAAAGCGAAGTACATCCGCCGCAGCATTTTCACTAACAGACATCTACGGATGTTCCAAAAATGCTCGTGCACGTCGAAAATATCGGTAATGCAAGATTTCAGCTTAATATCAAGGAATCCACATAGATTAAGCGCAAGCGTCTGACGTATCAGGCTTGTCCTGAAGGATCTTGCCTGAATTGTTGCGGCCCGGTGACGCAGTTGTCTAAGTGCTATCTTATGACCATTCTTCCGAGAAAGGTCCGGGTTAAAATCCAATGTCGCATGGATATTGTATCTGTCTTATGGCACTTTTCCTCGAACCAGGGACCTTAAATTAGGGACGGGCGACTTCTTATAGCCCATTGAGTTACTCACGGTGGTCGTTGAACCTTCAATAAAAAACAAATAAAAAAAAATGGCATTGTTCCGTAATGCAGGGTCAAAGCAGCCACAAAAGACGGTCGGCACACTCTGTGATAGTGCAATTTTTACGTCTGGTTTTTAGAGCCGGTTCCAGAGGTTGGCTCCGGCTCTAAAAACCAGACGTAAAGTGGTTGAGGGCCCCGGACAATACCCATGTTACGGGGCCCTTGGTTCCTCTTATCCATCTTTTCAGCAATTTCGGAAAATATAGCGCAGGGGAATATATTTAGCTCTGAAGATAAAGAAAAACAAATATTTATATGGCATGAAAATTAGAACGAACTGTAAAACCGTGGTAAGAGGTGTATTTTTGTATATTTTAATGAATTTCACCACCCTCATGTATATGGCACTTGCAGTAGAGATGGAAAAAAAACCATACCTAGGTAAAATACCCCAGAAAGTTACGCATATATCACGAGCAGCATGTTTCATTTATACGAGGTGCATCCAATAAGTCGTACTGCAATTAAAGTTGGGGGGGGGGGTCAGTTGACTTCATCGACAAAGAGAAAAGAGCCGCCCTTTTACCCTACCATAACAATTTTGGTACACTTATTCATTTTAGGGTAGCAGTCGCGTGTGGCACGTACAAACAATAAAAATACACTTACGGACAATGAAATTTGCGCACCTAAAAGAAAAGATGCTACAACCGCGAAACTTTGCAAATAGCTAGAGAGCCTGCTGGTATGCAAATGATCCACGTTTGGTGCGATTGCGGATGACCGCACACCCTGTAGTGGTGCTGCAAACACGAACCGGCAGCCATATAAACCGGCGCGTAGTCGATGCCACATGAAAGTGAAAAGCACCGGCCGACACAAGCAAGAGTTCAGAGTGACAAAAATGCCTGGTTGACGTCAAAGACTTCGATTTACGCAACTTACCAACTTTGAGAAAGGCCAAATCATCGGGCTAAGACGGCAGGGTGGTCGGCTCGCCGAATAGCCCGCCACATTAATCGTTCTGACCATGCCGTTCGACTATGTTGGGAGCAGTGGACACGTGACGGCACTGCCACACGGCGGAGCGGCTCCAGACGGACAGGAGGACCACCAGTAGAGAGGATCGACGGATCGCGCATCAGACACGAACGGATTCCACATGGACAGGGTCCACTATACAGGCAGATGTAGCGGCTGTTGTGTGCCCACGAACCATTTCCCGACGCCACGCGGAAGCGATTCCAGCGCCCCTTACGCGTGCTGCTATTAACAACGGAACATCGCCGGCTCCGTGTGCAGCGGTGCCAGGCCAGAGCGACGTGGGACGCTACAGACTGGCGACGTGTGGTGTTTAGTGATGAGTGCCGCTTCGTTTTGGGGACAGATGATCATCGTATCCGGGTGCGTAGGTCGCCGGGTCAAGGGCACAATCCCGACCTCTCTATCGAGCCCCACACCTCCCCATTATGGTCTGGGGAGCCACTGCCTACGATAGTCTATCAGCTCTAGTAGTGGTACGTGGATCATTGACGGGGCAGCGGTATGTGGATGAGATCCTAAGACTCCACGTGCTTCCATTTCAGGCCGGGATTCCAGGTGCGCCATACCATCAGGATAATACCCGCCCACACACATGGATCGGGTTTCTCAGGACTGCTTACGTCATATCCAGACACTTCCATGGCCTGTCCGCTCCCTGGGTATGTGCCTTATCGAGCATGTGTGGAACTAGTTGAAACGCGAGCTGCCGCCGTGCCTCACTATCTGAAATTTGGAGCACACCGTCTAACACGTGTGGACTAGTCTGCCGTAGGACAACATCAGGCGTCTGGTCGCCTCCATGCCGGACCGTATTGCAGTATGTATAGCCGCACGAGGCGGTGCGACGTGCTATTGAAGATGACCGGACTGCGTGCCACAGATCCCTCTGTAACTGTCCTGCAGCTCTGTTTTTGCCATCATGTGTATTATTCATCTGTGTCATTACGTCCATAAAATTTCAGTTCTATCCGAGGCTTCTTTCTTGTTGCGCAAATTTCATTGTACGTGAGTGTATTAATGCGTATTTTTTAAGCGCATCAGTGGACTCGCCTCCGAGCCCGTGCCCCTCTCCCTTACCGCCCGGCCTTGGCGGTAAGGGAGAAGGGGCACGGGTTATAATTTATAATTTATACTTATTGTATTTAAAACTGCATTTAAAAAGCACATCTCTAATACTTTGTCATTTGGCCGTATCATCAGAAGTTAAAATATCGCATACGCATAAGTATCAGAAAACTATCGATTGAAGTTCAGAAAAAAGCAAAACAATGAAATGAAAAATGGCAAGACTTACTTAGAGCAACTTTCGAAGAGCCTTCTTACCTGCAATGACATGTGGGATCATGAAGAAATGGGAGATCTGTCCACCAGAATTGTTACAGAAGGAAACTACTTTTTATTACCAGGGAAGCAGAAACATAAAACAAATGCGCGATGGTTGGCCTACTGGTCAACGTTCGTGACTGCTACGTAAAAGTATCTGGATCGATCCTAGGCGGGTACGAACGCTCCAACCTCTAAATATCCGTCGGCGTCGGATGGGAATGTTGAACCATCGGACCCTGGGTAATTGACCCATGCCCCCCCCCCGTTATAAATTAGGGCGTTTTCCTCTCCATTTCTACCACCTCGCTTCCGTGTGACCTTCCTGTCGGGCACTCTAGCCTGAATCTTTTAACTTTCAAGGGTTGTTTAAGACCTGGGATGTCAAACAACCACAACCTTCTGGGTCTCGATCTCTCTCACATAAACAAAGAGTGAGTGAGAGAAGCGAAGTTGAAATCAAAGGTTTCAGAACCTCCTTGGTTGAGATATCATCATGATGATCATATGTAGAGGATTTTAGGAAGGGAGTGTCTAACCCCAGGTCTTAAACAACCCTTAGAAATAGGAAGCTAGGAGATTTGGGCTAGAGTGCCCGATGGGAAAGTGACACGGAAGCGAAGTAGAAAGGGTGAGCAAGACGCCCTTATTTATTATGGGGGGAGCAGTACCCAGGGTCCGACGGCTTAACATGCCCATCCAACACATGGCGGATATTTAGTGGATCGAGAATTCGTACCTGCTGGGATCGAACCTTAGGTCCTTTCCGTGGCAGTCACGAACGTTGACCACTAAGCCACCCGCGGCCCCTTGGTTGAGATATGATCATGATCATATGTAGAGTATTTTAGGAAGGGAGTGTCTGACCCCAGGTCTTAAACAACCCTTAGAAATAGGAAGCTAGGAGATTTGGGCTAGAGTGCCCGATAGGAAAGTGACATGGAAGCGAGGTAGAAAGGGGTGGAAGACGCCTTTATTTATTACCTTGGGCCAGTACCCGGGGTCCGACGGCTTAACGTGCCCATCCGACGCGCGGCGGATATTTACTGGATCGAGCGTTCGTACCTGCCTGGGTTCGAACCTGAGGTCCCTTCCGTGGCAGTCACGAACGTTGCCCACTAGGCTACCCGCGGCCCCACTTGGTTGAGATAGGCGACACGCTGACAATTTATACGCATTTAGGGTGCTTTTACCAAATGACTAAAATACCGGTTGTCCTGCTCTTTAACAAAACCAGCAGCATTTCCCTTCTAACGCAAGCAAGCAGCAGTTGTCTCACTGCCATTTAAAAGGATTAACTTCTGGGTGGGTGGCTTTCTAACCAAAGTTAACAAATCGCGAGCTTAAGGAACTGATTTTGCCAAAGGCCAGGGGATAACGAATTCCGCAAAGGCCAGCGCCAGAACAGTATGACAAGATGGTGAATTCGGCGATTCTACTGGAATTAGCTGTGTTGTCTTTCAGACAATGGACACAGAATGGATATTTGAATGGTATGGACCCTGCCACGATAACCTTGGGCAAGCAGAATTGCGGCTTCTCAGGGAGAGAGGTACTACATATTAAAGTATTTAATTCATAATTTGAATCTGGCTTTCAAAATGGCAATCAGTGATGGAAAAAGAAAAATTTAATGTGTATGCTACGGGGAAAAAAAAAAAAAACGATACAAAAGTCAAAACTTGGGGACTCTTCATTAACCAGACCCCGGACTGCCTTTACTTTGATTTTGAGCTTCTTCCTCAGGAAGATGGGCCCTAGCTCCTCTTTTACAATGTTAGCGTGGTATTTTGTATTCGTTGTTGGTCCCTGTGCAAGAAATTCCACCAGGAGCCTCCCGTTTTCATCCCAGTATGGAAGTAGCCATTAGATTTCTTACAGATGGCACTCCCTTGAATTTCTTTGGCAGTGGGGAACCGTTGTGGTACCATTTACATCTGGCTCACTTGGTTTCTGGAGTCAAGTTTTTAACTTGAGCCTCGTTACTGGTCAGTCTTTTGCGGAAGTCTTTTACTCTTTTGGTCAACTCTTCTCCCTCAGACTGAAAATGATGCAAAGCTCTGTGGGACTTCTGGTCAACAGTCAGAAACACAAACTTTTCTGAACAGCAAGTGTTATTGCTGCTATGTCATGTACCCTTACACAACCCCCTCCCAACAGCATATTGCACACGACCGATCTTCACTTCGCTTACAGAAGGGGAATACACGTGTCTATGAGGTTCATTTGCTATTCCCCGGCCCCCAGAAAACTTGTTGCACCAATCGTACACACTTCCCTTCGGTAACGTCTTTTCTTCATACTGTGCTTGCATTCTTTGGGAATTTTCAGGAAGTTCCATCTCTTCCTTCAAGAAATCTAAATTATACAACGCTGTTTCGCACTTACTGACACCTCTACAAACTCGATGCTTCCCACGTATACGAAACCACCACTAGTTTGAAGAGCGTTCTTGCAGATATTTACGGTACGGATTGTATTGCAATCAGTGTAGAGAATGAAGAATTAAAATAAAAAAACTCCAGGTCAACCTTGAATGCCGCCCCGGTGGCGCAGTGGTCTAAGCGATGGCCTCTGATCATTCGTCCGAACGGGGTCCGGGTTCGAATCCCGGTGAGGCATGGATGTTGTGTTTGTCTTACGGCACTGGCTTTCTCCCTTCCCTGGAACCAGTGACCCTAAATTAGGGACGGGCGACTGCTTATAGCCCATTGAGTTGCTCACGGTGGTCGTTAAACCTCCAACCAAAAAAAAAAAACCTTTAATCCCTATTGTATATTTGCATTTGACACTGTCTGCGTTTCTGGAAACCTTACTAACAATAAATTGCCTTCGTATGAGATTTCTGTAGCCACAACTGCATTTTTTTGAGTTTCTGATATTAAGAGTTTTAGATAAACAACTTGGCTGAGACTTGTCAAAATTTATGTACAAGATCCCCGATAGTTTGACGAAATCCTTGTTAAATTTCTTGGATTTTCCCACTGATTATTTGCTGGAATTCGAGGTTTGAAAGAGAGAGACAGAGAGAGCCTCTCCATCAGCAATTCAGCAGAGCCTAGTCAACGACTAGCAGTGCCCGGGAACCTGTAGGAAGGCTATGTTATAATAAGGACTTCATACTGCCATGTACTTTTGATACCTCTACCATCGATAATTTGAAATGTTGTAATATCTTTTTGGCTTAGATATATCTTTTTTACTGTTTTGGTCAACTCGTCCAAAGGAAAGAGGTAAAACAGGATCACACGCTAGTAATTTCTCCTGACATACAAAATTACCATTTTCTCGAAAGGTCTGTGGTTTAGGTAAAAAGTTGGCTGATCTAGACCCGATCACTGGTTGCGCAGTATCTTGGTTATGCAGATAGTTTGCTTCTCATCACCAGTAGCTTTATGCTTTATGAACAGAGTGGCACCTGGATTCTCGAGCAATTCATTGCTGACCTCGACACGTTGTGAACCTGAGCTGGGGTCAATTCATGCCACCTCTCGCCATCGTCTTTTTTGTTTTGTTTTTCAAAATTAAAAATTTTAGTACATTTTAAAGTTTCAGATATTGCTGAAATTTGATCTTGACGTGTATACCGTGCTTATAAGAAGCTCACTGAATAATTTCATTGCACTTTTACGCAACAATATTTCACTGTACTCTTGAGCAAAAATATTTCATTGCAGTCTCGTAAATTATAAGAAATTCACGCCAAACATAATATAGGAGTGACAATAGTGATAAACTGTGACAAAATTTGTGGGGTGAATTCCCGAAGTGTTGCGTGTATTCTTTCGCCGAAGATGCAGGCGAGTTTGTTTGCGAACGTGGAACACCGCTTTCTACGTACAGAGGGTGAGTCGAAAGATTTGCAATATTTGCATAAACCCATGTGCTGCGGCGGGTATGTCACGTTTAAACTAGTTCAAGTCGCGAACTGAAGTCAATCGAATGGGATATAAAGTGGTAGTCGTTGCTGTGAACAGCATTACATGTCACCGTTCTGTCTGCAGCTGGGAAGCCTAAAAGATGAACAGCCAGAAACGGCTAATTCAGAAACTTTTGCTTTACGAATTTGAACTCTGTCATAACGGTGCTCAAGCAACACGAAACATTTGTCATGCTAAAGGAAAAAGACACGTGGACCACAGCCCCGCACCCAGATGATGCAAGAAATTTCGCTTAGGTGACAAACCTCGACGATCAGCCAAGGTCAGGTAGGCCATAGAGGCAGATCCGACAACCAGCACTCTGAAATTATCAGGGGAGCTGGGAATATCACAGACCACCATAGTTCGTCACCTTCAGGACCTGGGAAAGGTCTGCAGGAGCTGCCGCATTGTCCCTCGCGAACTGACGCCAGCTGAAGCAAACCGCTGAGTGGAAGTGTGCACGAAACTCCCAGAAAACCCGCCCTATGTACGTTTCACCAAAAGAATTGTCACGTGCGACGAAAAGTGGGTCTATTTCCATAATCCTAACACACAGCGGCAGTGGTTGATCCCGGACCAGCTTCCAGAACCTGTTGTCAAACGTGGGCGCTTCGAGCACAAGGTGATGCTCTGCTTCTGGTAGAATTTCGAGGGGATAATCCATTACGAATTTGTTCCATACGGTTGGACCATCAACGCCAACCTCTGCTCTGAACATATGAGCAGATGTATGCCGTTTTGGAGAAGTACCCAGCACTGGTGAACAGAAAGAGTACTCTCCTACAGCAGGACAACGCTCGGCTTCGTACTGTGCAAATGACCCGGGCAAAACTCCAGGAATTTGAGGGCATCGAACTGATGCCACACCCAGCATATTGTCCGGATCTTGCCCCGTCGGATTATTACATGTTCCGGTTCATGGTCAACTTTCTTCGCCGGCGGCACTTCAACAACCAGGAGGAGGTGGCAGCTGGGATGATGTTCAGGGGCCGCGGGTGGCCTAGTGGTCAGCATTCGTGACTGCCAAGGAAAATACCTTATGTTCGATCCCAGGCAGGTACGAACGCTCGAACCACTAAATATTCGCCGTGCGTTGGATGGTCACGTTAAGTCGTCGGACACAGGGTACTGGCCCCCGGTAATAAATAAGGGCGTCTTCCTCCCCCTTTCTGCCTCGCTTCCGTGTCACTTTCCTATCGGGCACTCAAGCCCAAATCTCCTAGCTTCCTATTTCTAAGGGTTGTTTAAGACCTAGGGTCAGACACTCCCTTCCTAAAATCCTCTACATATGATATATATAATGGAGATTATCTAACCCACCTTCGTTTTGCCGATGACATAGTCATTTTTGCAACTACCCCATCAGAGCTGCAGAGTGTGATCCAGGAACTTGCTGACAAGAGTAAAGAAGTGGGATTAAAAATGAACTTTCAGAAGACAAAATTGATGTTCAATGCTTTTACAAGAAATGAAGATTTAATGATTGATGGAGAAAAGCTGGAGATAACAGATACGTACGTTTATCTTGGACAGCAGATATCAAGTGAGGGTCACATTGATGAAGAAATTAATCGGCGTACAAAACTTGCCTGGAGAGCTTTTGGAAGAAACAGCATAATTTTCAAGAGCAATATGCCATTATGTCTTAAAAGAAAAGTGTTTGATCAATGCATCCTTCCAGTGCTTACGTATGGTGCAGAGACGTGGACCTTAACTAAAAGAGACATACAAAGGCTGCAGACAACTCAAAACAGCATGGAGAGGGTGCATGCTTGGTGTAACTAGGAGAGATAAGAAGAGGAACTCGTGGATCAGAAAAATGACAAGAGTGGAAGACATCATGATCAGAGTTAAATCCCTGAAATGGCAATGGGCTGGACATACTGCCAGAAGGACAGACCATCGATGGACAGCCGAAATTTTAGATTGGATTCCAAGGGAAAGGAAAAGACCCAGAAGAAGACCACATGGGAGATGGGTGGATGAAATTCGAAAGTATGCGGGAGTGACAAGGAGGAGACTGGCACAAGACAGACCGTTGTGGAGGAAACTTGGGGAGACCTTCGTCCAGCAGTGGATTGATAATGGTTGACAATGATGATGATGAAGATATATCATAATGGGGTGAAGTTCTTCTCCTCGAAGGACAAGAACTGGTACCACCACGGAATCGGAGAACTGGGAGATGGATGGCTAAAGACGGTGCAATACGATGGCCTTTACTTTGAATGCTAGTCACCTTTCGTCGTTAAAGGTACGTATGAAGACATAAAGCGATCCAAACATTACAAAACTTTCGACTCACCCTCTGTATTTTACTACACAATATAAAGAATTCGAGGCTATTACTACGGGAAGATTTTAACTAGGTATCTTCAACCACTGTTCCGAATGCGTTATAAAACACGGGATTTTCAATTTGAACTTTTATATTGCTGTTTACTGTGTTAAACTTCTGAGGTGTTACGTGTTTCTTTCCGCAGCAGTTTGCCGGCGGGTTTATTTATGTTTTAGACCGTGGCTCTTCCACTATTTAAAAAAGTTCCATGATAATTTTTGAGAAGAACTATATTTCAGTGAAATGCAAACAGAATACAAGAAACCTCTTCATATTGGCTCCAAAAAAGTCAATTAACATCATTTGTCCAGATTTTTTTCAACGATAAACTTACGCTTCGGAAGACTAAGACTAGACACAACCAGTGGCGTAGCCAGAAATATCTTAAAGGGGGAGGGGGTCCATGGGTTTGGTTCATTGATGAAAACCTCGTATATATCCCTTTAAATCCGTGCTAAATCTCTCCTCAAGGAGGGGGGTCCCGACCCGAGGACAACCTTCCCCCCTTGGCTACGCATGTGGTCACAACACATTAAAAAATGCAAATGTTTAAAATATTTCAAATTTCCTATATTCATTCTCAATAAATACTGATGATTTCAGCCAATTGCGCCAGCGGAAGTATAGATCTTATTCATTTTAATTTCTCTTTTGATTATTGGAGAATATTCTAATGAAATGTTTTCCGTACAATACATCCTATTCGTAATTTCAAGAAAATTCGGGCAATGGTTGTCCAGAACCCCATGCAAGTTTATTTATTTATTTATTTTGGTGTTAAATCCGGGCAAAAAATAAAAGTGAGGCACTGCGATTGGTAGCAATGTAAACTCTGTTTTGACACTTATTCCGCTTAAAGATGGCATATAGCTCCGCGAGAAAATATTATCACATTTTTTCCACATCGCGAACATTCGAAAACTTTGAAAATCTATATTGTGGCGCAGAAGTAAGACTCTCTAAATACGTTCTAGATAAATATTTTCAGTTTTGTTTCGGTAAAACGTTTTATATTACTTGTAAGACGCTCTGATGAGTGTGTTGTGTCTATCTACTGGCAGAAAGAGCTGCAGAGAACTCGGCAGTATGTATCCATATTGACCTTCTGGTGATGTCAGCATGAACATGACGACGGAGGATTACAGGGGCTTAGTGGGGTAGACAGGTCAGTCAGAAGCATCAGTTCCTCATCCCCGTCTCTCAGCATCTGCCTCCCTCTCCTCGTAACTCCCCACGTAAAAACTGTCACGTGCGTGTTACTGGTGGTGCAATCTGAGTGGTAAACAAGGGACATTTTGTAAGGAGCAATCCTGCTGCCGCTCAGTAATTGCTGCAGTCCTCCGTCCAGCATTAGCGGAGACTTATCAGTTATAATAACTTGCTGCTTGGGAGATTCCCTAGTCCGACGACAAGAATTAAAGATTACGTTATGCACTCCGGGGAGAATGCCAGTCTATGTTACGACGAGACGAAATCTCCGTTCTCGCTTTGATGAAATGCGGAGGTTATCCTACGCTCTATACACATATAAGACGTCACTGTGTCTTACGTATGAACGCGAATGTTTTCGGGCACAGAATCTGTTCGATTTCCGCATTGTACAAAGGTAAGCTACCCGCAAAACGCTTTGTCACATGCACTACAGAGAATGTTCAGACATTTATAGAACGAATTTCCAGCAATATAGTAAATGTTTAAAATAAAATTATTTCTTTCTTAAATGTTCTATCTCATTACCCTTTCTCTGGACTATGAACCTATATCTAGATTTTCAAGGTAACAAGGCATCTCTTAAAATTGATAGTGGTATTTTATTCCGCTCCTCTTCCACTAATTTCCATAGTCCAATATTGTTTTATGTCTGAGCGCTCTTTTTAGCAGTCCGAAGGCACAATAGTCCATTGGTGACACATCATAGGAATATGAGTAGAAGGTATATAGACTTTATACCCGTCTCCTTTTTTCATTTTTTTTTTTTTAAATTTAAGAAATAGAGCGGTAGATTTGGATGTATGACTTGGTAGCCTTATCCTGATTGAGTTATACTCTTTGAAGGCTCTGTGGATAAAGGAATGGTATTTCCTCTTTAAATATAGGAGTTTAAACATTTTTTCAGTAATATATGGAATTGATTTTAATTCTTTTCAATTTTTCACAACTTTAATTTCCCATTGTACGAGAAATCAGCAATAATCATGAATTCCTTACTGAAATTTTCTTCGGATTCTTGGAACCAAGTTTACAAGTCTTTTTCTGCTCTTTTAACAGTCGTTTTGGTAGATCCATGCTTCATCAATAGTCACAATAAAATGAATAAATTTTTATGTCTCTGGCTAAGAGATTTTCATAAAGAAGTCTACACCGTGTTCTGCGCTCAGTCACGTACCTAGGCAAAAGACGGTGGACATTTCTTTTTTTTTTTTTTTTTTTTTTTTTTTCCAGATTCAAATCTATATATTACCTCGTTGACAGATATTTTTAACGACTTAGTGATTGCTTTTTTGGTCGGTGGATTTTCTTTTAAGACCAGAGACCTTACTTTTGAAATAGTCGTAAAAGTACGTACCTACTTTTGAACAATCGCTTGGTGTTCTGTTTCTTGTTAAAAGCAATGGTTAACTATTTTCCTCCTATTATTAGCAATATTGTTTATTTTGCATTTAGAAATACTAATTCCATGATTTTCGCAGTGCTTTTTAATTACAGAATGCAAATATTTCTCTTTGTAAAGAGCAAAAACATAAGCTTCTATCCCCAGCTTGTTTATGTGCACATTTTCTTAGGAGACGGTAATTTAACTGTAGCAGATGTTTCTTTCATCTTCGTCTAACACGCTGTTGCCAGTTTGAATTTTTGAACTTCTTTTATTTTCTGTAATTTCTTATCAAAATCGTTCTAAAAATGCATAAACATCCTCTGTACATCACTAAAATCGCTGGTCTACTGATGTCGTGCTACTAGAAACAAATTAAATTACAGTGGTTGACAACGGAAACAAATTGGCCTACAGAAAATATTTAACTCGAATTTAACGAAACTAAAATTTAGCCATTGTTGTTTAAGTAAGGAATTCTTGTTTTTATTACAAATTTTATGCTAATCAATAAATATTTCTGGAGAAAGAATGACTCGTGGCAATTCTGTCATCCGCAGAAAATATGTGTATTCTTACAGAAATAACATTGCAATTATCATTATGTCATCTACTTTCTTTCTGTGGTTTCTCAATGGCCATAAACATTTCAGGGTGAGAAGAGTTGTCCAGCTCCAATTCATTTCCTCACTTGTGCGAGTGTGAGCCATAACAATCACAATGCGGCTCACCCGTAAGTCGAATCGAAGCCTTAAGTTTCAAGAGTTGAAATGAATTCCAAACATCAGTAATGAGCAAAATGCTCTGTAAGTTTTCCAGTGAGCCGCCCGGTGGCGCAGTTGTCTGAGCGATGGGTTCGGATCCCGTTAAGGCATGGATGCTGTGTTTGTCTTACACCACTGGCTCTCTCCCTTCCTTGGAACCAGAGGCCCTAAATTATGTACAGGCGACGGCTTGTAGCCCATTGAGTTGCCCATAGTGATAATTAAATCCCCAATAAGAAAAAAAAATCCAATGATGTGTCGTGCTAGAGACAAGTATTTTCGCATGCATAATGTTGACTTATGCACTATATTGACAAGTCACCCGACACCTAGAAGAAAAACACAACATAGCATTTATTGACATAACATTAGTACGGTGTCGGTCCACCTTTGGCGTTAATGCATGCACTCACCCTTCGAGACATGCTTTCGACAAGGTTTTGGAACATAGCGTTAGGTATGCGTTTCCATTCAGTACACAATGCTGCAGCTAACTGTTGTTTAGTACTAGGCCTTGGTTCCAAACTTCTTATACAGCGCTCTAATTCATCTCATAGGTGCTCTATGGGATTAGGATCAGGGCTTTGTGCTGGCCAGTCCACGCACGATACGAAATTATCGTCAAACCACACCGTAACAGTCCTTGCTTTATGGTTCGGTGCATTATCCTGCTGGTACCAACAAGGCTCGGTTCCATAATATCCCCCACAGAGTTGGTAGCGCATAATTGTCCAGCATATCGAGGTAGACGTCCTGGATAACAAGTTTGTCCACGATAACCAATGGATCGGGACCATACCGCGAACCCTTCCCCCTCACGAGTACACCGCCAGCTCCAAACTTGACCGTGGAACAGTACACTGTGGTAAATAGCGGTCCTCCGGCTGCCGCCATACCCACGCACGGCCATCAGACTGATGGATCGTGTATCATCAGTCCGTAGGACCCGTTTCCATTGATCTACGGTCCACGATAAATGTTCTTTACACCATGTTAAACGACGAGTAGCATTCCGAGTGGAGATGAAAGGCTTATGAGTAGCCGCACGATCACGGTAATTCATAGAATGAAGTTCTCTGTGAATGGTACGTGTACATACCGAGGTTCCAGCATTTTTTACTCACCTGTACATTGAGGTCTTGTGCAGTACTCCGTCGATTAGCTGTAACGATGATTTGACTTCCTCTATCACCGATTTTCTTTGGTCTGTCGGTACGTTTTGCTGCTTCATTCACGCCATGTGTCTTCCACATATTCAATACATTCAAAGACTTGGGTATATTTAAACGCCTCTTGGTTTCTCTAATGGACAACCCACTAATATAACACCCAACAGTCTTTCTTTTCTCAAAGTCAGTTCTCTCCCGCCGCAACATATTCATTCAACCTCACAGTGCAATATGATCGCGGTCAGCTGCAAGCTTGTTTCTATATCTTTGCAGCTGTACAGCGCATCTTAACAACGTAGCGGATCTGTCCACTTGCTTTTGAAGGGGTGTCTGATGACTTTTGTCAATATAGTGTACTTTGTGTAGATTCCGTGGATTTCTGGACCCGGATTGTTAAAAATAAATGAAACATGAGTTCATCCCAGAAACTAAAAAACAGTCGTATGTGAAAGAATGCATCTTCCCCCATTGCCTTGAAGTTCCGTGTTGCCCCATCAGCTGCCAATGTGGTGGCGTCAGTTTTTTTTTTTTTTTTTTTTGGGGGGGGGGGTTCACATCATGATTGACTACCTGAAAATAGTCGCTACTACTGTGACTGGGACATACTAGTAATGCTGTAGTGCCAATTGGAAAAGTACAGGAACGCTCGGTGCCTTTACGTTTTCAATAACTTTCCCTTTCCAAAAAGTGGTGCTACACTAGTTGCACCACTTTCTGATAAAAAAAAAAATACACCATAGTGTGGTCAAACAGAACCCAACAACATGGTGCAAGTTTGCAGTACGTTACAGTACAAGGTTGCACCACATTATAGTGCAAGGTAGCACTATGTTGTTCGGTTTTGTTTGCGCCACACATGCAATGTTGTATCTTTTCTCAAGAAGTGGTGCGGCTCCACTTTTTGGTGCAACCTACTACAAAATTTTTAACAGTGCACCTTTTACCTTCTTATATTTATAGTATAAGAAAGTAAAGTGATCGGTCGAAATCAGACTTCCGGATTTACACATTTCGGCATTCAAGGAACAAGATTTCATCATTTTAATAAGAAAACATTAAACTGTTGAGGCCCGAATTAGGGCTATTTTGGGAGTAAAAGCTAAAATCAGTCCCATATTATCGAGGAAAATTTCGTTAGAAGCGGAAATTAATTCTGAGTGCAATGGCGAAAGCCATTTATTTCTGGAAGTCCTTAGTTTTCTAGATATTTGGGATAGTGTCAGTTTGGGTAGTGCACGGACCATGGGAGGCGGAATCCAATAATTTCAGGGGGGGGGGAACTTTTCGACAGTTATAATAATAATAATAATAATAATAATAATAATAATAATAAAACGCACTAGAACACGGTTCTGGTCCAACTACACCACTGCATGGAGCCGTTGCTAACGGCGGCAGGGACGTACAAAATCAAATGCACAACGAGTGAATAAATTTGGTGGAAATTGCAACTCGAGAAGAAAGTTATACAATTCAGTATTTTCTTTATTGGACTTTAGTTATCCGCATATAGTATTCCGTGGAGATAAGGGCAGGATAGAGAATAACTTACTCTCTAAGATGTGGACCCCTGATATTTATGAAAGGATTTTCCCGAAACAGTGGAAAGAGAGAGAGAGGCGCATGTATGTAAAACAATATGCGGATATGCCTAACCTTTGTGACCTTTCCGAATACCCCTAGGGGGAAAGAGCTAATTATACTCCAAGTCACCGTAAGAGTGTACTGTCGTTAAAGGCGCGAGGCCTTATCACGACCTCTCCGTGGAATACAAGAACGGTATCCATCCGCGTTACAGTGCACTCCAGATTTTTCCTTTCTGTCAAGCAATTACCCTCGCACTAACTCTCCACACATCACAACAAGCAGTGGGGATTGTAAACGGGGACGTGATGTAGTCCGAACATCTTCCCATACTGCCTGTTTAATTAGTATTCCCCTCGAGTTTGTCAGATTGTCTATTTACTGTTATTGTATTGTGAATGTTGGGAGAGCTCCTCCAACCCTTTTCCTCTCTCCAAGTTATTCCCAACTGGACACAAGCTGTAGAAAGCGCAAGATTCTTGCTTGACTAACTTTTCATATCAAACTTATTTCTAAAAAGGCTCTGACTTTTGTAAAATTTGTTTAGGTTGATTTGGAGTATAAGAGTACCACTGTGGAAGATACGGGACAGCTACCACTTCTAAGAAGAACAGTACCTAACGTTTAGATCGAAAAGCAGCAAAATTATTGTTTATAATCCATTCTTGTTTGCTCGCCAGTTTATCTGGAAAAATTGTTGTCAAACAATTTTTTAGGATGTCAGCGTTTTTTACGCTTTCCAACCGTAGGTTGCAGAAGCTTATATGCTCCAGCTTTGTATGTCTGTCTGTCCGCACGATGACTCGCATAAAAATGGTTCGATTTCGATGAAACTTTAGTATGTGGTAGGGAACAACCTGGGGACGAACCCTATTGAAAATGGGCGAAATGGGGTTAACGGTCAGGACATAGGAACGGGTACCATTCAATTGCCCATTATGGGTCATAACTTACGTGAAAATGCTTCGATTGCAACAAAACTTTATCATGTTCCGGAGGTATACTGAACCGGTTCTGTTGAATATCATTGAAATGGGGTCAGAGGTCAGGGCACAGGAGCGAGATTTATTTCACAACCATTATCCTCATAACTTGAGTAATAACTTTAGTAAAAATGATTCTATTGCGACAAAATTTTAGTATGTTGTTCCGGAGGTACACTGAACGAATCAATAGTCGGGGCGGGGAAGAGGGTTTATCTGCACGCGATTTCTGATATGTTGGAAAGCGTATCATAATCAATGCATTGCATGACTTTACTAACTTTTTAGATATAAATTTGATATGAGATGTTACTTAATAAAGAGCCTCGCCCTTTCGACAGCTGACTCTCCGCTTGAGAAACGTTCGCAGATTGAGGAAAGGAGTGGAAGCGGAGGTGGGGGACTTCTCCCGACATTTGCACCTCAGAGGCAATAAACTAACAATCCAAAAAAACTGGAGGGTAGCAGTAGAGGAAGAATTTTTCCGAAGTTTGGACCCCACCAAATTGTTGTATCTCCAGTGCTCCTCTTAAAATGGATCCCTGTATAAGGCTGTTTCAGTTCCCTGCGGTGTTAAGTCTAAGAGGTCTATGTTCGCTATTTATACCCTCTTTCGGGTTCGATGTTAAAGCTTATTTGTAGCTCGCAGAATAAAATATATACATTATATTGACGAAAGTCACCGGACACCTCTTCAAAAGCAAATGAACTGATCCGCTGCGTTGTTAAGATGCGCGGTAGAGCTGCAACAAGCCTGCAGCTGATCGCGATCATATCGCACTGTGAGGTTGAGTGAATATTGTCGTGGCGGGAGAGAACTGCCTTTGAGAAAGGAAAGATTGTTGGGTGTTATACTATTATTGGGTTGTCCATAAGAGAAGCCAAGTGTCGCTTAAACATACCCAAGTAAACTGTTTTGGATGTACTGAATAAGTGAAAGACACATGCCGTTCCTGAATCAGCAAACCGTACCGGCAGACCAAAGAAAATCGGTGATAGAAGACCTCGAAGTTTCAGAAGAGTCGTTACAGCTAATCGACGGAGTACTGCACAAGACCTCGGTGTACAGGTGTATAAAAATGCTGTAACTTCGGTATGTACACGTACCATTCGCAGAGAACTTCATTCCATGGGTTATCGTGGTCGTGCGGCTGCTCATAAGCCTTTCATCTCCACTCGAAATGCTACTCGTCTTAGCATGGTGTAAAGAACATTTATCGTGGACCTTAGATCAATGGAAACGGTTCTATGGACTGAAAAATCCAGATACACGATCGCACTGTGAGGTTCAGTTAAATCACTCAGATGGTCGTGTGTGGGTATGGCGGCAGCCGGTGGAACGCTATTTACCATAGTGTATTGTTCCTACGGTCCAGTTTGGAGCTGGCAGTATCCTCTTGTGGAGGATTTTTTCGTGGTATGATCCCGGCCCATTGGTTTTCCTGGACAAACCTGTTCACCAGTACGTCTACCTTGATATTCTGGACAATTATGCCCTACCAAATCTATGGGGATACTATGGAACTGAGCCTTGTTGGTACCAGCAGGATAATGCACCAAGCCACAAAGCAAGGACTGTTACGGCGTGGTTTGATGATAATTCCGTATCGTGTGTGGACTGACCAGCACAGAGCCCTGATCTTAATCCCAAAGTGCACTTATGGGATAAATTAGAGCGCCGCATAAGAAGTTTGAAACCAGTTCCTACTACTAAGCAACAGTTAGCGGCAGCATTATGTACTGAATGGAAGTGCATACCTATCGCTGTGTTCCAAACCCTTTTCGAAAGCATGTCTCGAAAGGTCAGTGCATGCATTAAGGCCAAAGGTGGACCGACACCGTACTAATGTATGTCAATAAATGCTATGTTGTGTTTCTCTTCTAGGTGTCCGGTGACCATGTTCAAGTTAAAGATGCAGACATTCGTTTGTGTCATGCCTTTTGCTTATCGTCAATGCTTGTGGCACCCATGGCACACTGACTATTTCATCTTCAAAGCATTCGACAAGATTGAATAGGCTCTGTCGACTGAAATGGCTACCGACTCAGTTATACACCGAATGGTAATTAGTCTATCTTGCATCACATGGTCGTACATATGGTTGTAGTTGCATTGAAGGGTCGTCCAGAACTAAATGCATCATTGCAAGATTCCTTCTAACAACGAATTCTATGTACTTCTTGACAAATGTGGGATATGCAGAAGCCTAGTACCCAGTGCTTGTACAATATTCTGCTAAACCTGTGGGAACCTGTCTTTCAAAGACAGGTACTATATCACTGCCTGTAATTCTTCATTTCCCAACGTCTGTACGGTTAAGTTCACAAAATTACTGGGAAAAAAATAATGAATGGATCTATCACGTAAAAAATTGGTATAGTGTCATACAAGAATATGTACTACCTGCAGATTAAAACATTGTACACATTCATATTAACTAGAAATAGGTTAGACCAAGAACTTTTTGAACACCTACGTATTTGCATGTCGATGGCATGGGACACCATCCAAAATTTCCTGTGTATACATTCTTCCACTCCGTCAGAATTATATCATTTCTGGCACGGCATGGTTGTGTAGCTAGTCCGTAATAATTGTTCAAAGTGAACAAAGCATTGCGATGATGTACTGACAGCCTCCGAATGATCGCGGCTTGGCAGCACTCCAAGAAAGTGCATGTAGGAAGCTCAGGCTGCTCTCGTAGTCAACCAAAAGTCGTTGGAATTCTTCTGCTTTCCATTTTTACTGTTCACATTACTTTTAAACGTGACAGTGTTAGTATGGAAAGAAAATCAGAAGTTCCTCTTTCTGTTCACATACGAAGTGTGATCTAACAGTATTCAGACTGATTTTATTAAAAATAAAAAAGGTACAATACTTACAGATTTGAAACTTTCGTAGTAACCTTCCAAAGCCGCACACGCTGTTTCCACTGCTCGAAGAATATTTTGAAGTCATCTTCTGAAATAGCGAACAGCTGCTTCTTCGCATTCTGTTGTATCTCCTCAATATCTTGAAATACTTTCCCTTTCAAGTGGTATTGGATTTGGGGGAAGAGAAAAGAACAGATATTGGCAAAACAGGAGGCTGTCGGACCTGTGCAATGGGGTGCTTAATAAGAAACCTGTTGCACAATTTGCAATGCAAGTATGAGCATGCGAGCTGTCGTGGCGGAGTTGCCTCTCTCATGAAATGGCGGCCTTTTGCGAAGAACTGCGTCCCTCAAACGCCGCGAAACTTGACACTACTACTTCTTGTTGATTGTCTGACCTGAAGAAGCGTATTCATGATGCACAATTCTCTCATGATTGGAAAAACAGTCAGCATCGTCTTGTCATTGCGGCGGCTTTGTCGTGCTTTTTTTGGGTCTGGGAGAGTTTGGGGTCTTCCACTGCGAAGGCTGGGCCTTAGTTTCGGGGTCCTACCCATAAACCCAAGGCTCATCACCAGCCATGATAGTTGTTAAGAAGTTTTCGGCGCACTCAAGCAGGCCAGCAGCAGCTGAAACACGGGCATGTTTTTGATCAGCTGAGAGCACTTTTGGTACAAATTTGGTGGAGACTTGTCTCATACTCAAATCGTTCTTAAGAATCGACTGAACTGAACCGAAACTAATGTTGAAGTCTTCAGATAACTTACAAATAGTGATTCGGTGATTTTGCTGGACAGCTGTGCGCACAAGTTTGACGTTGTTTTCACTTTTCTGGTTGCGGGCCTCTCAGACCGTTCATTACTCTCAACCCTTTCACAATCTTTGAAACGTTCATTCCACTTATAAACTTGTAGGGGACTCTACAATCATTCCCATAGACTTTCTGTAACTTTAAGTATGTTTCTTTGCAAGTTTTGGACAACATCTGATAGAAAGCCGTTGATCAATTTTTTTCCGACATGACAAATGCGACGAACGGTTTACACACTTAAGAACAAAGCACTACTGTAAAAAACAAACAAACAAAAAATCGGACGAGTAGGGATGACGTGACTCACGATACATATGTAAATGGACGATATATATGTAGTTGGTTCCAAAGTCAACCTGTGCCAAATTAGTTACTGCTGTGTCGCGCGATTCCGAACTTATGCAGCCAGTCTGGATGCTTTCTGATCAATCAGGGGAGACGTGACTCACGACACATGCATAGTAGGTTCCAAGGTCAACCTGTACCAAACTGGTTCGTGCTGTGTCACATGATTCCGAACTTATGCAGCCACTCTGGATAAGTTTTGATCACACTTCGTAAATTTTTCATTTCGTGAAACTTTCCTTTTATATCTTTGGACATTTTTACAGAATTGCCGAACTCCGTGCGGGAGGCTATAAAGATTGCCGTTTCTTTGCCTATATTGAGAATTGAATTGGGAACTCCAAACAAATTTCGAGAAAACGTTCTATGTAAGCCAAGTGAGAATTGCAGCATGACTCATGCTGTGTTCAGAAAAAGACGATAAGGTGCGATTTTTTAATAGCTCTGCACTTTTACTTCGGTACTAAATATTTACATAACATGTCAAGTTCGTAATATTTTTCTTTTACTTAATTAATTCATAGGCCCTACACCTTCGCCTTTTTAACAGCTTTTAATCCGCCGACTTCATATTCATAACGTTTATGTATCAAATCAACTCAATAGCATTGCGCTTTTACCTAGACACTAAATATTAAAGTCATATGCCTTTTTAACAGTTTTTATTCTATCAATGTCATATTCACAATGTTTACCCAGCATATCAAGTTAATAGCATTGGGCGTTTACTTAGGCACGAAACATCAATTCATAGGCCCTAGGTCTTGGCCTTTTTAATAGTTTTTACTCCACCAATGTCATATTCACAACATTTATACATCAAATAAAGTTTAAAATATTGCGCTTAGGCACGAAATATTAATTCATAGGGCCTAGGCATTTTTGAAAGTTTTTAATCCGTCGACTTCATACTCATAACGTTTACCTATCATGAAACAAAGATCTTCGCTTTTTCCACGTTGATAAGTGAGTCACGGAAAAATTCTCATTGGCCGCCACCGGTAGTCGAACCCAGGAACTTCCAGTTACGCGCCGGATATGCTTCCGCTACACCACAGCGGCCTAGAATTTCTCCAGACTCACACACACTAACTGCCAAGCCAATTTGGCAGGTTGCTTCTTGGAGCCCCGCACAATGCTGGGGATTCACCAAAGATGGTAAGCAGCAACAGAAGAAATAATTAGAAAGCAAATGAATAATTAATAGAGACATTATTAATTATTATTATAACTGTTTACCTATCAACTTAAGTTTAAATCATTGTGCTTTTACTTAGGCAGTAAATATTAAGTCATTTGCTTAGGCCTAGGCCTTTTTAACAGTTTTATTCTAATGATGTTATATTCATAACGTTTGTGCATGAACTGAAGTTAATCATATTTTACTTTTAATTAGGCACTAATTATTAATTCATTGGCCTTAAGCCTAAGGCCTTGTAATTAATATTGAATGCCAAAGTAAAAGCCCAAAGCTATTTACTTGACTTTTTTGTAAACTTTACGAATATTACATAGGCGAAGAAAAAGTGCTGTAAAGGCCTAGGCCTACGGCCTATTTAGTGGTTGAATAAAAACTATTAAAAAGGCCTAGAGTCTATGAATTAATATTTCGTGCCTATGTAAAAGCGCAATGCTATTAACTTGAGTTGATGTGTAATCGTTGTAAATATGACATTGGTAGAATAAAAACTGTTAAAAAAGGCCTACGATTTCAATATTTAGTGCCTAAGTAAAAGGCAATACTATTGACTTGATTTGATACGGAAACATTATGGATATGAAGTCGGCGGATGAAAAGCTGTTAATGCTGCCAAGGTGTAGGGTCTATAAATTAAGTAAAAGAAAAACATTACGAACTTGACATGTTATGTAAATATTTAGTGTCTAAGTAAAAGTGCAGCGTTATTAAAAAATCCCAACTGACTGTCCTTTTCTGAACACAGCATGAGTCATGATGTAATTCCGTTGTTTCGTCGAACACTGTAGTTTTGAGAAATGTACTAAGTCACGGCAATTTATTTCTTCAAATTAAAATACAGTTCTCGCCCGGCTTACTTAGAACGTTTCTCGAAATTGGTTTGGAGTTCCCAAATCAGTTTTCAATATAGGCCAAGAAACGGCAATCTTTATAGCCCCCCCTTCCCCTCTCCCCGTTCAACTTTTGTGGCCAAGTTGCCCTTAGTATGAACCAGCATGAAAATTCAGACAACAAAAGAGCTCCTTCCCGTCGTGTTAGGTACCTTGGAAAACTTTCACACATAATTCGGAAACTTGGAAAACTGCCATACATTCAAAGTGTTCCTTCGGAGGAACAGCAATTTGTGACCGGCCCCTTAATGAAAAACGTGGCAATTTTCCTGTGTGGCGGTTTTCCGACAACCTAACTTCGCGCTGCGTTTTCTCTGATTTTAATGAAATTTGCAAAAGACTGTGGGACACAGAAATGATTTAATGTATTTAAGTTCCCATATCTTTAAAATTTGACAAATAAACATGTTTTACAGATTATTTTGCCCAGAGTTCCGTAAGTACAGCTGTTGCAATTGTTATTTCAATAATTACACCAGATGTTACTGCTGTTTTCAGCGGACATGTTGAAAATGGCCAGGCAGTGTAACAGTTTCAATTTCTTTTGTTTGGGAAAGAATGTTGTGAGCAAAGACAGCATTTCGGAAAAGTGGTGTAATTTCCTTTTTTTTTATTTATAGACGTGGAATATGCTCCAGTCGCAAAATTATTTTTCTTGAAAAAAAAATGCTATAGCAGAGAAAACTCTCCGGTGTGAAATCCGAAAAGAAAAAGAAAATTTAGAAAAGACTTAAACAAATTTTTTTTTTCCCTGCTGGGCGTGTAGGTGGAGTTGCAATAGATCCACATTCCTGTGCCGCGCTTGGTTTTGTAGAAGAGTATTATCGCATCTTTCCTTATGGTTACCGTAGCAACTGCCTCTAGGGACGTACTTCTGGTCACTCTGATTGGCCGTCCTCCGATGTTGTAGCGTTCGCTTTTCCGAAGTGTCAAGAGGCGAAATTCGTCCCGAAGTTCCATCTCTTTTTTTTCTTTTTCTTTTCACTGCCGTCCCCCTCCTCCGCATCGACGACTGTGAAGTTCGCGTGGATCTCGCAGATCTCCAATCCCACCCCGTCGTGACTTCCAGGAATTGATAGCGAAATCGGGAGTCATTAGGGTCCGCGAGGCAAAGACTTGTCTGCCTGTTTCCGAACGCTATTACCTCGAATTGCATCTAAGTTATTGTTTGGTGTTATGGCTGGCGCATGCCACACCAAAAGACTATAGCATCCTCTTGAGTGACAGGTATATTGGTGTGCACGACGGTGAAATACCAAAAAGAGAAATAACACTGGGGAAAAGAAGGAAAAAAAAAAAAAAATCGGGGATGGAATACTTGACTGTTCTCCCGCCGGACTGTGGATATTTCTTCACGCTTTCCCTCCTCCCCATTAATGTGGAACTGTTTTCTCCCGAGCTTTCTCATTTACGAAAAGAAACGTCAAGTTTGCTTCTGCAGTTATTGTCCACTGCCGGTTACGGTTTTGCCTGCCGTTGTGCACGGCTGGTGACACAAGCGTTCCTGTACGAGCAGCTTCCAATTCCATTGTAGTACTTTAATAATCAAAGAAAATTTGTTTCAAGATAAGTTGATTTCTTTACGAAAATTATTTTCCAAAAAGTATGATAATGCCGTCCCAGTTGCGCTTGCTTCTGACCAGGGACGTCGCCAAGGGATGCGAGGGTGGGCAGAATCCTACCTTGAAATCAGGGGCAGATCCAGGATTTTTGTGAGCGAGGGTCGCAAGTGTCGAGAATAACCGGGGAACCTTTCTGATATTTTTTCTCAAAATGAAAAAGTGTTCTTAGTATGTCTATAAATTCTTCCAATTATTTTAATATTCTTTTAAATAATAATTTCCTTTACGAAAAATTATTCAATTATACTTTTAAATAATACTTTCTTTCACGAAAAATTATTCAATTTATTATTAAAACCTAACAAATCGAAGCTTTTCCTTGGTCCTGAGGGGAGGACCCCCCTCTCTGGATCCGCCCCTGCTTAAAATTTGTCGTGCCCACCCAGTTCTAGATATGCCCATATTATTTTATATTTTCACTTTCAAATATAATCTGCAATTTGCCAAGTAATTATGAGTGTCGTGGTTTTTTTTTTTTTTTTTTTTTGCCATGTAGTCCTACGTATTTTTCACTAGGAAGTGCGTCCTGCCTCAACGGTTTCAACATGTAAGCGCACCCGTCATGTTCTTTGCCACCAGGTATGGTAAATATAACTGCGCAAAACAATGAGTGATTATAGGGGCTGTATTTTTAAATTGGCCAGCGCTCCAAAGAGTTCTTTAAAATGCCATCTTTAATACTGACCCCTAATAAAGCATTTTAATCGAACTATATTCTCTCTCTACGTGTGTGCATTCTGTTGCCGGCTTTCTTGTACTCTGAAACGTGTCTAGCAAGATCATGCATATGAAAAAGCTCTCTGAAAAAGTAAGTTTTGCTCTATGAAAAAGTAAGTTTTGAAAGGTGACCGCCAAATAGTGGTTCAGTTTGCCAAAATATTCTCCATTTCCATTTGAAAATAAAAAACGTATCTTTTTTAATGAAGCCTGCTGTGAAGTGCTTGTTCTTTATTTCTTCCCAGCCGTTTTGTTATTTAGAAATGATATTAATTAAATCTCTGAGCCAGAATTAAGCCTGAAGAATGGAGTAAGATGTTTGAAACACATACGTTGTTACAAATAGGGGCTCCTATCACATGTCCACCTCCCCCCCGCCACGTAGAATGGAAGGTAAGGATAGGCCGAACGCAATAGCAGCACTACTGCTGTTGAGCTTTGCAGCCACTTCCGCAACATCCCCCTCGCTCCACACACATTTCTCTCCTTATAGTCAGCGATATTATGTTCTTTTGCCATGTGGAACCGACCATCAAGCCTGGTCATACAAATACCGTCTCTATGTAAGAGGGCTAGGTTTGTTGGTATAAGGGGGATCATAAATGAGAGTGTGAAGCCTCTGGGCTTCACACTCTCATTTAGGACAATTAAAGATCGACCATGCGTATCGTAGTTAAAAGAAAACCATACCATTTGCAAACAAAATTCTAAAAACTTGACAGACCCCAAGAACAACTCACCATTTACAATCTCGTGAATGGTGGGGGCAGATATATGTTTCATATTTTTAAACTCGCGCCTTTACGTTATCTTTCTAGAACTTTCTAAACATTTTTTCCCTCTAAATTCCGCATGTTGGTGACATCGAAGTGCAGGTATAATCATCACAAGACTGTAGTCTCTGATTTCAAGGATTCTCTTACATGTTCCAAAACTGTTTGTTCGTGGCAGCGAAATAAAGATCCGTTATGCGTTGTTTCAATTGATGATAACATGCGTGCCACAGAAAATTGTTCGCTTTGGTGAGTGACCGCGAAATGCGAGTATTGCACCATACTCCCTCTGTCTTGAATACGCAGAGCACAGCCCCTTGGCACTCTTCATTTGAAATCCAATCCTTGATACCCACAAAGGTTGGCACAATTATCCTAGAGCTAAGCTTTGTATCCAGGCAGTTACCTTTGCCTTCCTTAATGAAAAGGAGCAAACGATATTCACGGTTGTTCGCTGCTGTTTTTATAACAACGTCAAGAAATTTAAAGTCGATTTGTTTATGTTGCACCAAATTTAAGAATAATAATGAGGTTAGGGAAAATTGAGATTTGTAGAAAGTTACTGTTTAGATGAACTATGTTCGAATTTTAAGGGAAATCCCTTTTTTTTTTCCCCCGTACCGTATTGGGAAGATGGGTAGTGTGAAAAACATTATGAAATTTTGGATAGAACGACTAGGAATACAAGCAGCACAGAATACTGCAGGTCTATATTATTCCCGATTAAAAAAAAAATCCAAATTTTAATTCCTGTAATTTGTTAAGAAACCTTGCACTGCATTCTGTCGGTTAAAACTGTAAATCGTATGTTACAATCGTATCTTTAATCAAATCCCATGTCAAATACTAAAAAGGAGCATAGTTTCACCAATATGGAAATACACTGAAACAATTTATTTATCCTTATTTTTAAATATCTGGGGTTTATTCAGAAAAGCGAAACCAAGTAAGAAATTACAAAATTCTGGTGAAATTATGATAATTGCATCACTTCATTTAACTAGCTGCAAAGTGGATGCGGGTGATAATGTGCTTCTTTAGCTTGACGACAAAGCTACTTCTTTGGTTCCCACTGCTATCCGCGGACTTCAGAATTTCGTTCGGGAACAAATGTGGTCCAAAATTCGCAACGAAATGAATGAAATTCTAGTTGAGAAAAACTTGGGGGGTAAAGAATGAATATAAGCTTTTCTTTTATAGTTTGCTTTGGGACAGGGGCGTATAAAGATTTTTTTCGGGGGTGGGGGGATAACAAAAATGGGAGTTTTTGAAATCCACCGGAAAATATAAAATTTAATAAAAAATAGAAGAAAATATTAAAGCATTTTTTCTAATGAAGTCGCGTTTTAACCAAAATCATAAAAAAAAAACTTTCGGGGGAGGGAGGGGGTAACTTCACTTCTAAATACGCCCATGCTTTAGAACGTAAACTTTATCTAATGCACTCTGCTGCCAAGTACGTTTCGGCGGGTCCCATTGGAAGCTGCGCTGGTTTTTTACTCATTTGGATTTTCCTGTTTGTAATGATGCAAACTTTGCAAACCAGAAAAAAACGCAGTTTCCCGACAATGAAACCCAAAGTGCAATTCTGTGCTTTCAGGGCGCAATTAGAAATGTTTTAAATATTACCCGTTGATTCAGAGACACACTGGTGGTATCTTACGCGCCCGCTTTATTCTTTACTAATTGTTTCGCAGCAAGAATTTATACAGAACGGAAATTTAATCTGTACATAACCTAGTTTGTGAAGCAGAAATTCCAGCCATATTTTTAGTCTTAGTCAACACACGTTTCCAGCTGTTGCCAAAGCATTACAGCATAATAATTTTTATGGTCTCAATAATTCTCCCCTTTTGCGTCATTCGTTGTTCTGTGCTGCAGGCCGTCTGTGATCCATAAAACGATTAAGTAGCGGCTTGTAGTGTTGTGACAGCGTTATAACAACGTAGCAATATGAGTTCCCTTCGAGAGACTACTGATTCGGATCCCATTTGCCAACGGTTTGTATCCCTGCTGAGGCAGTCTGCAGCTGAGCGGAAAATAAGAGTAATATACATTGCCGACAGACTTACACGACCCCAATCGTTCGATAGGATTTTCTGCTGCTGGGTGTAATTCGTTGTCTTAGCTTCAACCCCGAGCACGAATCATTGGAGGCATATTCTATTGTTTATAGATGGTCAGATGCCTTCGCCACGAAAGTGACTCCACTTCGGCTAGTCGTTGCAGCGCTTTCGGTTGTTCGCTCCTTCTTTCCCGGTCAGTATGGATATTCTTTTTCTTTCTCTTAATGGGCAAGGGGGACGGGAACCTAACGATAGGAATCTTAGGCATGGCAATATGGCGCCTCGAAACGGCATTAAAACCTCAGTCATACTCCCCGACCCCCCTACCTCACGTTCTCTTCCACTCTGCATGTTACAGAGATAGTGTGTTCTAGGTCAGCGAGATGATGTCCTAGTGAACGCAATTCTCCACTTGTGAACGATAAAACTCCCTCCTGTGAAACACTTCACGAAGGGGCTATTAATTCGGAGAACCATAAAACCTGTAATAGAAAGGCTGCCTAGGGGGTGGTACTGCATGGAAAAGAAATATCTACCCGCAGTTGTCAACTCGGAACAGGGTTGTATGTTGAATGATAATGCATGCAACAGGATTTTCCCTCTGAAGAGAATTTACCTTTTATTTTTTTCCCCCTCAGAAAACTTCGTATTCTGCTATCCAACAGTTCAGAAACTGAGATTATCACGACTTGCATCGAGCAGAACCGTAAATTTGAAAAACACTTTTTTTTTTTTTATGGTAAATGTTCAAAATTTCGTAATGATGACAATATTAGTCTCCTAAGATGAGAAATTCCACAGAATTTTACGATGACGAAATCATCAGTTCTCCAAAATTTTGCAATGATCGGATATTTCGGGAGGAAAATGCACTGATTTTTGCAGTAAAAATCAGTGCTTCAAAAACGAAATATTCGAAAGGACTCTAGGAAGTTTTTGCGCATATACCTGTAAAAGCTGAGTCTTTCATTAAATTTATTTAAAAAGTTTGGTTCTTCAGAAATTTAACACTCTTGAGGGCAGAATTTTCGCTGTGGCGAAAATGCTAATTCTAAAACACCCAATTAAATTTTTCATACTTTCCTTATTCCCTGTGATAGAAAAGAATAGGTTCTATAATTTTAGAAATAGGGATTTTTTGATCGGATCAGGAGTTTTAAGAAAACCGCGGTTTTTTTTTTTTTTTTTTTCTATAAATATGGTTTTAGGAAACCCAGTTTCCACGGAAATGGTTTTGTAAATAACATGGTCATGGTTTTTTCCTAAATTTCTCATCCGAAAATTATTTCAAAATCGCCATTGCTAAAGTTATAGAACCAAAATAGTCAGTTGTATTTTTCCCCCCAACTCCGTTGCCCCCACTTATTACGAGCGCATCCTGAGAGATGTTAAAAGCGGCAGGCGCGGACTTATCTTTTCATCAGAGATTCAGGAAAATCCAGAATCGCTTTCACTCAGAAATCTGACTTGAAGAATACTGAAATTTCCCTATTTTTCATATAGCATGCCGCCTTGTAAGTTTGGTTAAATTTGATAAGGAGTGCCAGATATTACTCTCTCTCTCTCTCTCTCCATAAGACAAGGATCAAACTAAACCTCGTTTAGGCATGTGTGATGAATTTGGAGTCACTTATTGCCCGACACACACACACACACACACACACACACACACACACACACACACACACACACCTACCCCTACCTACCTACCTACCTACCTATAAAATTTATTCCTGAAGTTTGATTCCATATTCTCGCAGTCCGATAAACAACTACAAAAATAAATCGAGTGTGTATAGCTGTAATCTTCGGTACAGAACTTTCTATTCTTCGTTATATTCGACCAAGCTGTTGAGGGTAACCCATTGGTGGCCTCCTACTTGATAAACGTTTCAAATATGGGCAAAAGATAATGATATATCCGAAAAATATCATAATATTCCCCTTGAGAGGAGATTGAGCATGATTTTAAAGAGATATATATGTATATACGAGGCTTTCACCAATGAACCAAGCCTATGCTCCCCCCCCCAAGAAATTTCGGGCTACGCCGCTGTCGCTTATATACACTGCTGGCCACCCAAAATGCAACACCAAGAAGGAAGCATCCGATAGGCCTGAAATTCGCAGCATGACTTCGCAAACGAGAGGGCATGCAAACGATTAGCATTGCAGGGCATATGCAAATCATGTGCGCCCAGCACGCCACCGAGAAGCACTATAAGAAGGGTGAACAGAAGGCGGTGTGTAAGTAGGGGAAGTGTGTTGTGCTGCCGGACCTGTGCTTGGGAAGCTTCCTGATGTCTCGTCGCAGAATACGGCAGTCATTTCAGCACATTTCGGAGTTTGACAGAGGACGAATAGTGGCTTATCGCGACAGCGGTTTATCGTACCGAGACATCGGCGCTCGTGTGGGACGACATCCAGTCACAGTGAGGCGAGTATGGATTCGGTGGGTGCAAGAGGGACGGACGGACCGACGTGAGCGATTGCCGCAGCCGCGGCACCCCACCGAACGAGAGGGCCGGCACGTTGTGCGGCGAGCATTGACGGCTCCCACCGCCACATCACGAACGTTAGCGCAGGAATTAGGGTTTGCTGCGCAACAACCTGTGTCAGCAGGTACCGTTCGACGTCGTCTGCAGGAGCGGGGACTTGTCGCACGGCGCCCATTGATCTGATTACCATTGACGCTACACCACCGGAGAGTGCGGCGGCAGTGGGCCATTGAACACCGCACCGTGACTACGGAATAGCACGACATTGTCTTCTCCAACGAATCCCGCTTCTGCCTGCAACACCATCATCGTTGGATACGCGTGTGGCGGCACCGCGGCGAGATACTGTATGACGCCTGCATTATGCATCGCCATACCAGTCCGTCGCCTGGCGTTATGGTTTGGGGCGTAATTGGATATGACATCCGCACCCCTCTGGTACGCATCGCCGGTACACTCAACAGCCACCGCTACATCTCCGACGTTTTGGAGCCTGTAGTCCTCCCTTACCTGCAGGACCTTCCAGCGGCCACGATTCAACAAGACAATGCGCGCCCGCACGTGGCACGCATCGTGCAACAATTTTTCATGACCCACCAGGTGTCACTGCTGCCGTGGCCCGCCTATTCTCCCGATATGTCGCCCATCGAACACGTCTGATCGCTGATCGGCAACCGAGTGGCCCGGCAAGCACCACCCGCTGCTACACCTGATGAACTGTGGCAACGTGTGGAAGCAGCCTGGGCCGACATACCCCAAGCCTACATCCAAAGCCTCTTTCGTTCGATGCCGCGGCGTGTAGCTGCCGTTATTGCCAGCCATGGGGGCCACACGAACTATTGATGTCTGCGTGTTCCGCAAGTCGCACAGGCCTGTAAGCTCAATCGTTTCATCTTTGTATCTGTTGTTATGTGTCCAGTAAATCTGGCTTTGCTGTCTCGTGTCCTTCTTGGTGTTGCATTTTGGGTGGCCAGCAGTGTATATACATGTATATGAAAAAAAAAGTAAATAGGTAAATAATACAGTAAGTATAAGGAATGAAATATAGGGCCAATCTCTTCAGGGGAATACTGACCCTGGTGACCTTTCGATACGGGTATAGGCAAAATCTTTAAAGCCACTCGTGTGTTCCCGAGGTCACCGAAATAATCAAGCCAAGAAGTTATAAAAAAGCAAGCAAACAACAAAATTCACTAATATCATTGTAGATCAAATCAGAGATATATTAAGACAATAGAACACTATTCCAGACATTTATACACTAGATATCCAACCAAGTCGATATTAGTTATTGGAGTGTATTAGACTTTTGCGCAGTAAGTACTAGGTGTAACAGAAGATAGCAAAGATAGGTAAGTAGGCAGTATTGCCTTAAGAGTTAGCTAAATCTTCGACCACAAGAGACCTGTCATGTGGTGCATTTAGAAAGAAGAAAGTTTTAACTTTGTGAGGTCATTTGTTAGTCAGTTGCTGTAATGTAATTGGTTTGTGCTGGACAAAGTATTTTTTGAAATGTTACAGTTTAAGAGTTTACCAAAATATCTCTTAAGAAATGGAAGTGGAAAGCGATTAGAAAGTAGTGTGTTAAATAGTTGTTTTAATTGTATGATGAGAGCTTCTGAGTTACTACAAAGGTGAATACATCTGAAATATTCAGATATTATGATATTTCTGAAGACTTGGGTGGAAATGTTTAATTCCCAGTTACTTAAAAAATTCACTTTAAAAGTATAGCTTCTTCTTTTGTCAAAAATAGTGATAACACCATTATAGATTTCAATGTCTAGATATGCACATTCTGGTCACAACATCCGGTCAAAACTAAGTCCAAACTCTCTGGATAGATTTCTTTTATTTTTGTGTCAAAATTGTCAAAGTTAAAAACTATTAAGTCGTCTATATACCTAAAAAGTTTACTATTTTCGGGCAGATGAGTGAATGTTCTTTCATATACATGCAGGTATAAATTTGCTAGAATGCTAGAAAAGACTGAGTCCATGGATATTCCTTGGGTTTGGAGAGATATTTTTGAACCCAAGGCCAGATAGTTATTGAATATACACATGGTTTTTAAGTGACACCAGGTTTCTCTTGTTATTTTCAGTATATCATGGCAATCTTCATATAAAATATCGCAAATGCGCTCCAAGTCGTTGAGATTGATTGACGTAAACAGATTTTTAAAGTCGTAAGTCTGTATGTCTAGTGGTAGGTCAGAAGAATGACTTCTCAACATATTAAGAGCAGCGGTGTTGTTTCTGATGATCTAAGTGTGTTCCACAGTGTCTAAAATTTTGCAAAGACATTTTTCTAGTTTGTTACCCGCTTCTACTCCATAACAGTTGGTAGCAGCTGTAATAGATCGAAATTCAATCGGGTTCTTGTGAAATTTTGGCACTAAGTATAAGAAAGGTATTTTTACCTTATTATTAGAGATTTTTATTCTTTTTTGCAGGGCTATGATTTTTTAACAATCACTTCTCTTTTTTGCGGCATAGAAGTATAGGTGCTTCCTCTTGTCAACTCTTCTTCAATCAATTGGTGATAGAATCTTTTGCAAATCACTGCAAAGTTGTTTTCTGCATTGTCTACAAAGAAATTATAAAAGATTTGCGGAGCTTTGAAATACCTCTGAATATACTTCTATGAATTGGTTTACCAACATTATACATCTATTTGAGTTATTTTTCATATTAATCAGGATTTTTTCGGTAACTTTTTCCTAACATTGCATAAATGCCTGAGCCTGAAGTTCAAAACGGGAAGAGACTTTTTAAGTATAAAATTTGACAAATCAGATTTAATAACTTTTATGATTTTCTTCAATTCAAGTTCTTGGTGTGAAATTCTGAAGTTTGCTCCCTTATTCATGATAAGTCTCAGCTGACTGGATTTAATGACTTCGAGATTGCCGGTAATAATATGACCGAAATGTGGATCACGGAAATTGTCGAAGATAAGTCTTCCAATCGTTGGCCCATATTTATAACTCTTGCATATTCTTATATTTTTCTTAGGAAAAATGTTTTCATATTCTTGAAATATTTGATTAAATCGGATTTTATCGTAATATTGATTCTGGAAGTTAATTACACAGTAACATTTTTCAGTCGGCTGTAATGACTGTTTATTTGGTTGTGCCAGTCTAAACCTAATTAGGTCGTCAATAATATATCTGATATGTTGATTTTTGTATACATGGTTCTGACGTACTTTGCAAAGGGCCTTTATATGACAGAGTTTAAGTGAAAAAATCTGGACCTTGCAGTTCACAGCGAAGTTAAAGACAGTGTTATCCAGAGATGTCAGGAAATTGACAAAATCAATGTATGCTTTAGCGTTCTTACCTTTGCCTCTGCAACGTCTATAAGAGGTTTTTTTACTATATATAGGTCTAAGTTTGAAGAGCTCGTAGATAATTTCATTATTGTTTTCTCCAATTAGGTCATCAATAATTGTTTTCTCCAATTAGGTCGTCAATAATATATCTGATATGTTGATTTTTGTATACATGGTTCTGATGTACTTTGCAAAAGGGCCTTTATTTTATATGACAGAGTTTAAGTGAAAAAATCTGGACCTTGCAGTTCACAGTGAAGTTGAAGACAGTGTTATCCAGAGATGTCAGGAAATTGACAAAATCAATGTATGCTTTAGCGTTCTTACCTTTGCCTCTGCAACGTCTATAAGAGGTTTTTTTACTATATATAGGTCTAAGTTTGAAGAGCTCGTAGATAATTTCATTATTGTTTTCTCCACGCGTGAATCTCTTGCCATTAAAAATCTCATTTAATCCATATGGGCATATAGTTTTAAAATGCAGAATAAATACATTTTCTAGCATTAGCCTATCTTGTAAGGTTTCTTCAATGGCTAAAATCTTAACTTGTACCTCAGCGAAATCATGTTTTTGAAAGTGAATGATTTCAATATCTTTTTTATTCTTGAGACGTTTAATGTCTGATATGTGTCCGTTAAGTCTTGAGTTAATTGGATTCTACGTTTGTCCAGCATACCTTAATCCACATTCGTTACATATGATTAGGTAAACTGCAGTAACGAACAAAAGTATTTGGCGAAACACTTTTTCGACCATAATGTTTTTTCTGCTGGACCAAATCGAGTCATTTTGAGATATGATATGCGTTATTTAGTTGTAAACATGACCCATATGCAGATGGATCGGAAACCTTAACACGGATCAGGTACCGAGCTTAATCGCAACGATCATACAAGTTGATCAACAAAGTAGGTGTGTATCACATTCATTTAATGCAACGATAACAGATAACAAGTACGAGAAAACGACAAAACAATAACTGATACTTAGTGGGATAACCACGAGACTTAATAACAGCTGCACAACGGGCCAGCATCGAGTCCACTAGCTCCTCGACGGTGACCTGCGGAATTTGCGCCCATTCTGCAGACAGCTGGTCGAACTTCTGGGCCGTATTCCGGCAGGTTTTCTTCGCACATCGTCTCTCCAGCTCCTCCCACATGTTCTCGATGGGGTTGAGGTCTGGAGATTGGCTTGGTCAGTCTAGAAGTGTAACCTGTTGCTGCTGGAAGGCTACCTTCGATACTCTGAAGGTGTGCTTCGAGTCGTTGTCTTGCTGCATGATCCATCCGGGTGGCATGTTCTGGTTTGCCCAGAGCATGTTCATGTAGCTCTGGCCGGTCATTATTCCGTCAATCTTGATGATGGGGCCCATTCCATTGCGAGTGAAGGCGCCGTAAACCATGAGCGATCCTCCTCCATGCTTGACAGTCGGCTGAATGAACTGAGGGTTGAATCTCTGGCCACACGGACGTCGTACGTATCGGATGCCATCACTTCCGAACAAGTTGAACTTGCTCTCGTCGGTGAAAAGCACCTTACTCCAGTCCGCCGCAGTCCAATGCCGATGACGGCGCGCGAACGTGACTCTGGCTCGTCGATTCTTGACTCCGATGAGTGGTTTCTTGGCGGGGCGTCTTCCAATCAATCCACTAGCAATGAGATGACGGGAGATGGTCATTCGGCTGACGTTCAGGTCGTCGCTATCGCGGAATTCGGTGGCGATGTCCACAGCAGTCAAGGTGGGATCAGCACGAGATCGACGGAGGATGCGTCTATCCTGACGCAACGTAGTGGAACGAGGCTTACGATATCGCGGACTGTTATCGACGGTCCCAGTCTTCTTATAACGTTGCAGGATAGCTGAAATGTACTGGTGTCGGATCTTCAGGGCCCTCGCAATGTCGGTGACGCGCATTCCGGATTCCATCATGTTCACGGCCGCCTGGCGAGCTCCAACAGAGATCTCAGCCTTTTTACCCATTTCTGAAAACCTAAGAGTGACTTATTATCACACTACACATTACAAAACCCACAAAAATCACAAGAAAAGCATTAGTACATGCAGCAAACAAATGGGTAATAATTGGCGACTCTTGAATATTGCCCATTTCGAACGGCAAATTCGCTCTGAGCGAAATACAAACTACGAGGCATTGTAACCCACGAATCAACACATATCATATCCTAAAATGACCCGATTTGTCCCAGCAGAACAAAAACTATGGTCAAAAAATTGTTTCGCCAAATACTTTTACTCGCTACTGTACATGTGATGTTTTGCAAAATATGGGAGCATCATATTCCTGTGTATATACGTGAGATGGATCCATGACTGGACCGGTTTTATATCGTCTATCTTTGCATGGTTTAAAAGCCAAGTCCCGTGAGTGACCCGAGGCTGGTGATAAAGAAAAAGGTTCTTTTGAAGTTTTTTCAAATTTTTCATTTTGAAGAACAAGGATTGGAGACGGTATAAATTGCCGATATAGGCCACCCTCTGCCTTAAGCTCCAATTCTGGAGGCAGTAACATACTTTTCGGACTAGTCCCTTGTCTCAATGGACTAGCCGCGGACTTTTTACCACGCGACGTCCGATGTGGTATAGGAATCATTTGGTTGTCTTTATTCATATTTGAGTTCAAACATAGTGACAATATCCAAAGTAATCAGCTCAGTACATCAAAAGGCATTTCATTGTAGCCAAGTGGAATAAATCTCGGAAGTAAAAAATTAAAATAGCTAAACGTATGTAAAACGCTCTAAAATTCACAAATTCAAACTGCACAAGACATATAAGGAATACAAAACGAAACGAATATATGAAAATCCACTAAATCGCGCCAAGTGCAGCAGATTAAGATATATCAATCTCCACAGTGCAAGAAATCACTCTGCAATTTAACGCTGGTGCACAAAAACGCGTAAGCAGCCACACCATCCAGAACCATCTCCTGCCTATGGAGTACAGAAGCCATCGTCCCACGAGGGTGTACCGCTGCTGACCGCACATGACAGGGTGCAAAGATTAGCATGGGCGCGGGAACATTGCCACTGGACCCTAGACATGTGGAAAAATGTTGCCTGGACTGATGAGTCGAGATTCACGTTGGTACATGCGGATGGCAGGGTACGAGTACGGCGCAAACCACATAAAGTGATGGATCCTTCTTGCCAGCAGAGTACTCTTCAAGGTGGTGGTGGTGGAGGGGGGGATTCTCGTCTGGGGACTGCTTATGTGGACTGAAATGGGGACCCCTGGTACGTGTGACTTCGTCCCTCACAGGTCAACGTTACCGGGATATCCTGGACGACCATTTGCTCCCGTTTGTGCGTCTTCAACATCCCACTGGGGACCTCATCCTGCAACAAGATAATGCACCGTGCCATCGCTCCCGAATTGTATCCGAATGGTTGGATGAACACTCCACCGACGTGACCTCGCTTCCTTGGCCAGCTAGGTCACCTGACCTCAATCCCATCGAGCACATCTTTGATGCCATCGAGAGAGATGTTCGAGGCTCTGCTCCTCCTCCATCAAATATTCGTGAACTGTGGGAGCTTGTTCAGGGGTCGTGGATCCGTATGGCTTCTCAACGCTTCGTCTCGTGTCGAGTCCATGCCGAGACGAATCGCCGCCGTCATCAGGACGAAAGGTGGTGCTACACGTTACTAGACAGGTATCTCTAATTCAAGTGCTCTTCAATGTATGTATATATATATACATATTGTTGGTAACTTCTGACACACGAAACGTTGAAGTTAGGTACTATTCTCTATGCGGTCAGAAACTTCAAACAAAATAATCTTACATTGGTTCGCTTTGATTCGGAAGTCACAAACCGGAATTGCCTATTTTTAATTCTTTCCTTCTGCGTTCCCTCCTCTTTTATGCCTTTGCACAGCGTTCCGAAAAATATCATAATATCAGAAAGATACATTCATGAGTTTTGTCTCAATCATTCAACATAGAAATAACCAGTAATTTCCATGTATGCTCTCAGATCTATTGTGTTTTGCAGTAAATTTGTTTGCGCCAGTGTTCCAACAATGTTTCTTGAATCTTCTACATTTTATTCGAGAAACAGAGTTGTTTGATGTTAGTACAAGACCCTTGAACTCTGTAATTAGTGATTAATTGCTTCTCGAAACCACCAAAGACCAACGGAAAGCCAAAATAGTTCGTAACGTCATTATGAATGGCAACGCCTTTGTTCCTGCTCAGAATAGTAAGTGGTTTGGCGCGTGCGCACTCGCACGTAACAGGAAGCGATTAAAAAAATGACGCATTAAAAAAATTACTGCCATTTTGTGAGACAGAACTAATCGAGTTTTTACTTTTTCATTGTAAAGCTCTTTTTTCCTCTTGTCGTCAACAGCTCTTTTTTTTTATTTGCCGTCTTTGAACAAAAAATGTGTCGCCATTTCCTTCAATATATTTTTTTTTTTTCCGGGGACATCCGGCGGGGGTGATTTGAAGCGGACAGAGTACATGCATATCATCTGTTGTTCTTGTTCGCCTTGCATCGGTTAAAGACCACATCCTCAAATGTTCGCGGCAATGAAAATGATTTTTTTATCCCTCGCAAAGTATCGTCCACATTTCAGTTTTGGCTGTAACCCATGCCCATAATGTTCTGCAAGTGAGCCTTATCACATGACAAGTCACCTGTTGCTTATGTGTTAAGTCTGGATAGAAGAGAAGAGGAGAGGAAGGTTGTTTCTCGTTCGTGTGGCCTTAAAAAAAAAAAAAAAAAAAAAAAAAAGCTGAGGGGTTGAGGGAGACTGGGCGGTTGCTCATCTCGAAATCTTTAACGTTCACTTTACACTGTATCAGACGCAATTCTTTACTTAGAAACAAAATGTTGCTTTTTTTATTCTCCCCTTTTCTTCAAGCTCTAGTGCTTGCGTTTTACAGGTTGTTGCGTGCGAATTTCAGATGTTCTTCGATAAACTTTTACTTTTTTTATTAGCCAAATCCTTAATTAGCGCTATGTCTAGCAAGAAAAAGTCAACATTTCGAATCTTCCTTTCCCTTCGTAGTCTGATTTTTATTATTTCGTTGCTCAGGAAACCTTCATTTAACTTCGTGTTAAAATTCACTCTCGGGTATTTTTGAATTTACTGAAACAACTCAGACAATAGACCTGAAAAGCCTACATTCTTTATACACATATCAACGTTTAATTAAATGCGGCGTAGTGTAGATAAGGAGGTTAGCTCAATATAAAACAATCTCAAATTTTCTGCAGAATTAAATGTAGGGGATATTTCCCTTAATAATTATGAAAAGGATGCTAGTAAAGGGTAAGAAAAATGTAAGTAATCATATGCCATGTACGTACCATTTGCTTTTGAATAAATATTACGTTATTCAGTTTAAAGAAAAAAGTTTAATAAAATATTTCTAAAACATTCAAATTCAGCGTAAGCTATTTCCCGAATTACAAAAATATGTAACTGTAGGGATGTGCGGTGCGTACTCTGTTTTACAACATGTTGACTGATAAGGTTTAAACGAGGTTTTTCTGATAAGTTCTTTTATTGTTGTGGTGTGCTTTAGCACTCTCTCTTTTTCTCTAATGAAAATTACTCGGCCACAGAAATAAATTCCGTGCATTCTACGTTCTCATAAATTCTATAAACAGATATTGTAGTCTTAAACCGATTTTATGACTTCAACTATTCTCCGAGTAAGGTTTTTTTTTCTTTAAAAACTAATTCAAAATCAGTTGACACGCTTACATACACATCTTGTCCCAAAACAACCGAAAATGTTTTTATAAAAAAAATATAGCTAAGCTCAGTTCTGATTGAGCCTTTAGTTTTGAACGTAGGACTACGACTTGCAGATAGGAAAGTTGGAATGAGCTAGTCGAATATGGTTTGAAAGTGTTTATTTAATTTGTTATAGCCAACACAAGTCTATGATATGAAAAGTAGCTTACATAATTTTTACAAATAATGCTGGATACATTGCGAACATAGAGCATATCGATACACGAATCACCCAACGTGGTGCTGTCTGTTTGAGCTTCTCACATTCCTCATCACATTGCTCTTGCCTCTCGTTTTGATTTTCTCCACTTTTGCTTGCGTTCATTCTGCAAATTCCGCGGCATTGTCGAAAATATTAACCCGTTCACACGAAAACACTTTGTACATTTTTTTAGTTTAAACAACTGCGATATGTTCTTTATATATTTGAATAGATCTCGTCGAGAGCTTTAAAACGATACCACGCACAGTCGTTTTGCACTCACGGTTGTCCAGATAAACCGCGATATTGTCAAAATGTTCTTCGTATATTTGAATAGATCTCGTCGAGAGCTTTAAAACGACACCACGCACAGTCTTGTTGCACTCCCGGTTGCAGCGGCAGACTGAGTCAAACGCGGCAGCACACCCAGAAATATTGCATCATCTCCCTGTACACAGGGAGAGAGGGAGCGTCGCACGCACGATTTATTGCGCAGTGCGCGAATTGGACTCCATGCTGTTTACGAATATGCTAACACGATTAGTGTGCGGCACGTATTTTTAACTCTATAATGACTTTAATTGGGACCTATTTTTGCCACAGGCAGTCGGCCGTAAGACGCCCCGAACTAATCGCGAAGTTAGACGTAGACCTACGTCACAATGTGCAATACTGCATTCGACCCCGGCACGAGTCTGGATAAAACGGTAGTCGTTGTAAGAACCACAGCAACAGGCCATATCTGTTTATCATGCATTCGTCTTCGCTCGTCGGTAGTGCGCAGTTTAACAAGCATTGCTTTATGAATCCCTAACAAGCGTTTTCGCTGTGATTTTTCGAGAAAATGGGTGTGAAAGAGGAACAAAGGTGTGTCACTGAATTTTGCTGTCTACTTAAGAAGTCTGTGGGAGAGATTTTTCGTCTTACGCAAGAGACTAATAAAGATGAATGCCTTGGACATAAAGAATTGATGGATGGCAGCTTTAAACGCGCATGGAAGAAAACCTTCGAATGTTACAGAGGTAAACTTCAATAGGTGTTATTATACGGGAAGACAGGTACCTGTCTATTAGAGATATCAAAGATACACTGTTAAAAATTGGTACTTAGAAATAAGCAAAATGTACTCTTTTTTGAGTATATTCTGGGCTCCGAGTACTTGTCTCATTTTTGAAAATGACGCGTTCTCATGTTTGAGTACATACAGGGAATGAATTGTGAGTATATCTGGTATTTTTAATTTGAAATATATGTACTCCTTTTTGAGTACATATATAAAAAAACAATCCATATATTTCAAATATATGTGCTCTAACTTCATTCAGTTTCTGTGCCCTTTCGGGCAGGGCACAGAAACTGAAGAAAGTTAGAGCGATTCTGACAGGATAGTTTGTAAGTGACAGAGAGCACACTAGATGGCGCCACCGTACAATCTTACGATTTTACACGTAGAAGGCAGAGATAAATTGGGGGGGGGCTTAGGAACTTTAATCGAGGGATTCCGTCACTTAACGTGCTCGTCGGCTGCACTGCGGATATTCAGCGATTGTTAGAAATTCACTTTAGGTTTGAACCTGATGTCCCTCCATCAGTAGTCTGAATCTCTAACCACTAAGCCATCCGCGTCTCGTTTTCAGATTTGGAATACGTGTACTCCATACATACTCATTTATTCATAGATTCAACTAGAAGTATATTATTCGATGGCACATCTGGGATAATATACTCGTTGTCACATGCTGAGCAAATGGACCACACAATTTTATGACAAATATAGTGATGAAGCGACAATATATTATTTATGAGGTTGACACTTAATGTAAAAACGTACACAAAGATACTTTATGCATAATTAAATTACTTGTGATCAGTGACTTTGTTGTACAAATAATTTATGTGTGTCACTTTACACATTTATTAAACAATTTCTCTTGAAATCTATCATATCTAATATGAAGTAATACGAGATTATATTTATATTTGTTGACGCAGTTATTTGTAAGTACGTATGGTTACTTTTATCTGAGTATGTCATGTACTCGTTAAAAAAAAACAAAAACGAGTAGGTTGAGGTTCTCATTTTTAAGTAGATTTTTTTTAACAGTGTATGATTCACATTTCAAAATCATCAATTCACAGAATTTTAACCCAGAATTTGAGCATGAAACGAGTTCGTTCAACTTGGGTTCCCCATTTCTTTTCATGTGCAGCCCAATGTAAGGCCACACATGGCCAGTTCTGTCGTTTCTTATTTGGAGAAAATGTGTATTAAGTTGATGCCCCAACCTGCAATAGTCCAGATTTGTCACCATGTGACTTCTGGTTGTTCTCCATTTTTAACAAAGATATTACAGCTGCTCAGGGGTGCTTCAACAGCGTTTTAGAAGAATTCCAGACGGCATTCGAAAGGCGGAAGGAGAGTTGGGACACCTGTGTTCGATGCAACGGTCAGTATTTCGAAAAAGATGACCACTTCGTTGCTAATTAAGGTACGCATATTTGTTTTATAAAAAAACATTCTCAGTTGTTTTGGGACAACCCTTGTACATGGCATGACAGTGCTATCCCTTATTGCCTGACGGTCTGGGAATGTGCGCTTTTCAGTAGCGAGGAGATATTTTCATTAACATACAGAGTGCCAGTCGAAAGTTTTGCAATATTTGCATAAACGCATATGCCGCGGCGGGTATGTCACGTGTTTGAACTAGTTCAAGTCGCGCAATCAGTCAGTCGAAAGGAATATGAAGTGGGTAGTCGTTGCTGTGGGCAGCATTGCATGTCGTCGTTCTGTCTGTGGTTGGGACGCCTAAAAGATGAACAGCCACAACCGGCTAATTAGGGAACTTTTGCTTTACGAGTTTGAACTCCGCAATAACGCTGCTCAAGCAACACGAAACATTTGTCATGCGATAGGGGAGGTTCCATGGACCACAGCACCGAACCAGATGGTTCAAGAAAGTTCTTTCAGGTGACAGAAACCTCAATGATCAGCCAAGGTCAGGTACGCCGCGAACCGTGGATTCGGAGGCCATTCGCCAGGCCGTAGAGGCAAATCCGACAATTAGCACTCTGAGATTATCAGGCGAGCTGGGCATATGATAGACCACCGTAGTTCGTCACCTTCAAAACCTCTTCAAAGTCTACAGGAGCTGCCGCATTGTCCCTCACGAACTGACGCCAACTAAAACAAACCGCCGAGTGGAAGTGTGCACGAAATTCCTAGAAAACCCATCAAGAGAATTGTTATTGGGTTTGGCATCAAACTCCTAGAAAACCCCGTTTCATCAAGAGAACTGCTACGTGCGATGAAAAGTGGATCTATTTCCGTAATCCTAACACACGACGGCATTGGTTAAGCCCGCGCCAGCTTCCTGAACCTGTTGCCAAACGTGGGCGCTTTGAACACAAGGCGATGCTTTGCGTCTGGTAGAATTTCGAGGGGATAATCCACTACGAATTTGTTCCAGACGGTCGGACCATGAACGCCAACCTCTACTCTGAACAGCTAGAGCGGATGTATGCCGTTTTGCAGGAGAAGTTGCTTGCACCGGTGAACAGAAAGCGCGCTCTCCTGCAGCAGGGCAACCTTCGGCCTCATACCTCGCGAACGACCCCGGCAAAACTTCAGGAACTTGAGGGCATCGAACTTATGTCACACCCAGCATGTAGTCCGGATCGTGCCCAGTCGGATTATTACTTGTTCCGGTCCATGGCTCACTTTGTTCGCTGACGGCACTTCAATAACCAAGAAGAGGTGGCAGCTGGGGCGAAGGAGTTCTTCGCCTCGAAGGACAAGAACTAGTACCGCAGCGGAATCAAAGAACTTGCAGACAGATTGCTAAAGACGGTGCAACACGATGGCTTATACTTTGAATGATAGTCAGCTATCGACGTATAGCTCTGTTTAAACTTGTGACATATAGCTCTGCTTTAACCTTCCTTTTGAGTTTTTTCTTACGTAAAATTCGTTACTTCTCAGTTTAAAATTTTCTCTCTGAACGGCACATTACTTCCCTGAACAGCTTGTCCTTTTCGCCAACGCTGACAGTGGGCCTGAAGAAAATACTAGGTCTGTCCGGAAAGTAATGAGATTCATTCAATTACAGACGTTTAATTAAAGTTATACTTACATAACATTAAAATTCCTCGAAATAACATCCTTAAACATCAATACACCGCCGCCAGCGGTTCTGCCACACCGCGTAGCTTGCCTGAAAGTCGAGAACAGGGATCGCTTTCAAAGCACTCGTCGTGGCAGTTTGCAAGTTTGTAACAATCCCAAAATGGTGTCCTTTCAGGCTGGATTTGAGCCGGGGAAACAAAAAGAAGTCAGCCGGGGCCAAGTCCAGGCTGTAGGGAGGTTGGGGCAGCGTTGCCACCTTGTGTTTCGCCGGAAACTATCTCACTCCAGCGACGCGTGGCTCGGCGCATTATCGTGGTGAAGAACCCAAGTGTTGGTGATCTCCGGGCGGACACGCGCAACTCTGTTCTTCAGCCGTTCAAGCACTTCCACTTAAAACGCAGCGTTGACCGTTTTTCCGGGTGGTACGAACTCCTTATGGACAACACCTTTACAGTCAAAGAAGACAATGAGCATCGACTTCATCTTCGATTTGCACATTCGAGCCTTCTTTGGTCGAGAAGACACGGGAGTGTGCCGCTCTGTGTACGATCCGGAGACGAAAAGACAAAGACCCACGTTTCATCACCTGTTATCACTTTCTCAAAAAAAAAAAAAAAAAAAAAAAAAAAAAAAGGTTCACTCCTCACACGGTCCACAAACTCACGAGAAATCGACACACGGCTGTTCCTCTGTTCATCGGTCAAAACCTTAGGAACCAATTTGGCGCAAACTTTCCACATCTGCAATTCTTGCGTGATGATTTCCACAATGGATTTCGCGAGTCCCACGTGCTCTGCTACCAATACAATGACAGATAACACTCAGACGTCGGTCAGAGTCCAAAAACGTTTTCACCTTTTCCACATTGTCCGAAGTGTGAGACGTTGAAGGGCGCTCCCTGAGCGTGGGTCATCCTCGATGCTCTCTCTTCCCTCTGTAAACGTTTTGTGCCACCGAAACACTTGTGCTTTCGATAAAACATCCCTCGCGTAGGCTTTCTGTATCATAGCCAGCGTCTCGGTTGCGGATTTTTCTAGTTTAACACAAAACTTTACCGCGTATCGCTGTTCGACACTCTTCCGCATTTTGACCGTTACGCGACACTCACACAGCTGTCCGCTTCGCAAGCGATCCTCACTCTGTAAAAGCTCAGAGTCAACTGACGAGACATCGATCGTTTACCTAACATACTCCGCCACCCATCACGCCCGGAGACTCGGCCCTCCGGTCCTTCTGATTGGTCCAGGAAAAGTGGTTTCATTACTTTTCGGACAAACCTTGCAGACTACGTTGAATGAAAAAGTGTGGATATATAGTGAATAAAGTGGCAAAAAAAAAAAAAAAAGGAATAGCGGCAGAGGTAGATGTAGGGACGTTGCTAGATGGTGTATGGCCCTTCTTGTAAAGCAAGTAAGTCTCTCCCTGAAAAAATGGACGTTGTGGTAAATTGGGAAGATGCGTGAGAAAAAGATATACAAAAGGACTTGTGAGACGTGTGATGGATGTCAGTGAAACTCGAGCTGTGTGACGAGATCGCTGTAAATAGAAGCCTTTGATACATCAGCAGTAGGTGAAATCTGACACTATCAGTTTTAAACTTTAAACTGACAGATTAGCTTTGTTTACGGAGCTAACTACTAAATCTTAGAATAGCTTAGTGATGTGTGTGTGTAACGTATGAAATGCATATGTAATCTGTATATCTTTTAATAAATCTTATGTCTAACAGCACACATACTTAACCGAATTGTTTTTTCAGAAATGAACTTATTGTTATTTTGTCTTTTTCCAGGTATTTCCTCCGGAAATGACACGACAGATGATGAGCACGTCTGTGGGAAGTGCCGAGCTGAGTTTTTCACTCTCGCAGATTTTCTTCAACACAAACAGGAGTGTGTTAGCAAGAGGCCCGTCCTGTTGGCAATCAACAAAGACGGCGAAGTGGACACCAAGCTACTTTCTCCTGTCGACGAGTTCGAAGACGACGACCACGATCCTACCAGTGCGGTCTCCGACTTAACGATTCGCGAATACTTAGCACCACAGAGCACAAGGAACATCGACAGCCTGCTGTCTACTCTGTCACTTTTAACCCAACAGATACCTGACACTAATGTAATCCTGGAAGAACTTCACAACACGAGAGTAGCTGTGGCTCAACACGGCGCGTCCTCACCCTCATCTAATCTTGCAGCACTTCAGAATGCCTTGTACACCATACAGCAGCAGCAACTGTTCCAGTTTCATGCCATTCAAGAACTTCAAGCGCAGATCCTTGGAGTGTCCGGGGTCCCAAGACCCGTGCCTCTTGTGGGCACCGCAGCTCTGACTCCACCGCAGAGTTCCGACGGAACTGTAGGGCCAATGGCGCCTACTGGATCCCAAGCCTCAGCTCCCATATCGGCGAGAATGTCCCTTTCCTCTGGTTGCAAAACAGAGAGCGCAGTACCTCCTTCAAGCGAACCAAACACACTGGAACTTTTGCAGAGGCACACGGAACAAGCCCTCCAGAACACAATGGCTGGGGGCTCCTTCTTGCTCAACGGAATCGGAAATGGAACTAGTTGCGCCAAATTCAGAAAGTCAAAAGACAGTACTCCTGAAGGACACTTCTGCAAATTTTGCGGTAAAGCGTTTGGCAGTGACAGTGCGCTCCAGATACACGTTCGATCGCACACTGGGGAGAGGCCGTTTAAGTGCAGCATTTGCGGTAACAGTTTTTCAACAAGAGGCAATCTAAAAGTTCATTCTCAAAGACATAAAATGGAACTAGCTAGTCTCAAAGCCGACGTGAAAGAAAGCGATGAGTCCCATAACATATCAAATGGACATTCAGTAGCAGATGTTGTTCCACACCCGACAGAAACGACAGATTCTTCTCAACAGAACGAAAAAGCACTGGATTTTTCTACGTCGGTGCAGAGCAATTATACTCTGGTACAAGACACAGAGACACCCCCTGTACCTTGTTCTCGAAGCGACACCCCAAACGACCAGGCATCTAACTTCTCAGATGATTCCGGCGATTGCTCGGGGGAAGAAAATCCCGAGCCGTACGAAACACAGAAAATGGATGGAGAACAGTACGACGAAGAGAGGGCTTCAAATGCCTCTCCTACGAATGTAAACTCAGGAGATGAGGATTGCGGCCAAATGATTGACTATCACCACTCCCCCATGTCCATTGTACCTACACACCCATCTTTCACGCCTTCGCCATCCTTTACGCCATTTTTCCGTCCTGCTTCATTTGGTTGTGCGGTTTCTGAAAATTCTATGTACCCACCTCCTCCCACATCGTCTACTCCAACGGGGCCACAGAAGGGTGAGAATAGTTCCATCTCCACGGCAGACCCGGCCCTATATCAAGACCTTTTGCCAAGAGCTGGGTCAAATGACAACTCGTGGGAAAGCTTGATGGAAGTGACAGAGACGTCGGAGACTTTCAAGCTTCAACAGTTGGTCGACAACATAGAAAATAAGGTGTCTGACCCAAACCAGTGCGTGATTTGTCATCGGGTTCTCAGCTGCAAAAGTGCCCTCCAGATGCACTACCGCACGCACACCGGTGAACGTCCCTTCAAGTGCAAGTTATGTGGTCGGGCATTTACTACCAAAGGCAACTTGAAAACGCACATGGGAGTTCACAGGGTTAAACCCACGTCACGAGTCCTGCATCAGTGTCCTGTGTGTCACAAGCAATTCAGCAACCCTCTCATTCTTCAGCAACACATCAGGATGCACACAGATTCCACTCCTTACCAGACGGATCCCTTTGCTCTCAACGACGATAAGCTCCCCACTCTTCTCCCTCCGTCATATTCTAGGCCTGCAATTGTGCCGCCTCATCTCACTAGTCCTGCCCCACTGGCCTTAACTTATTCTGGTCAAAGGACTATGGAAGATCGAAATCAGGTTTGTCTCAATTCTGAAACTGTCATCAAAGCAACAAACTTGGAATCTGTGTCATCGCAGCAACGGCTTGCATCCCCAACTGACAGTGCAGTGAGCAGCGATGAAGCCACGCCCCAACCGGAAGATCAAAATCAAGAACCCAAGGCGCAAGACTTAATAAAAGTAACTCCTGTCTCTGACGCGGCTTCTGACGACAAATCGAACCTTTCTGATCGCTCGTCGCCCGTTAATATGGTGATCGTTGAAAGTCCTTCCCCGGACAAAAATGATTCTATTAAAATATCTCAATCACCTGCTGAAGACAAGAAAGATAATTACTCGTCGGCTGATCTGAATTTGATGTCTACATCTCCTCCAGATGAAAAAGTAGAAGGCCAAAGTAAAGAAACACGAGATTCGAAATCTTTTGATGCCCTGAGTTCGGACGTTAATTCGGAAGACGTTCAAAAGACGAAAGCTGCTGACGACTCAGTCGCTATCAATCTTGCACAGAACAGGCTGGTACCTCACAGTTCGCAGGGACATATCTACCCTGTGCCATTCAGCGTTCAGTATTCTGATCGTCCTCTGCCACCAGTTTCATCACCTAACTCAATTTCACAGTTCACTCCCTCTCTGGCTGCACTAGAAAATCAAGTGAATGGCATAAAGCTTAGCCACCCTTTGTCTTTCCCGAGCCCTTTTGGAATGGGAATAAGTCCTAGCTACTTTAGGCATGACGCTGGTTATGCAGCTATCAAACGAGAGAAATCCCCTGCATACTCTTCACCTACCAGCAAAAGCAACTCTGACTGCTCAGCAGATGAGAGGTCGACGCCCTTTTCGCCGGTGAAAACAGAGCCCTCTTCGTCGCTGGCACTTACGGGGCATGTTTCCGAAAATGGCGCCCTTGACTTGACTCCAAAGACGTCGACGGCGCTGCATCGTCAGCAGCCTACAACAGACCTGAAGATGTTTTCACCTTTGGCTGGATTGCCCTTTCCTCCTCCTCACAACAGGATTAGCACCACTTGTAGAGTGTGTTTCAAGACATTCGCTTGTCAGAGTGCTCTGGAAATCCATTACCGCAGTCATACCAAAGAGAGGCCATTCAGGTGTGAAGTCTGCGACAGGGGTTTCTCGACCAAGGGCAACATGAAACAGCACATGCTGACTCATAAAATCCGCGACCTACCGTCGCAGCTATTCTCTCAGATATCCCCTACCATACCTACTTCAACTCCTGTGGTGAGTGTTGAGGCTAAATCGCCAGCCGAAAAGAAATCGCCGGAGGACTTGAGCAAGCGACCTCTGACTGACAGCGCCATTAGTCAACCGCTGAATAAACGACCCCCCGGTGTTCCCAAACACCTGTGTCATGTGTGCAATAAACCATTCTCCAGCGGCAGCGCTCTACAGATCCACATGCGTACACACACGGGCGACAAACCCTTCCAGTGCAGCATCTGCAGCAGGGCCTTTACCACCAAAGGTAATCTGAAGGTGCACATGGGGACGCACATGTGGAACAACAGTACTTCACGAAGAGGGCGACGCATGTCCCTTGATATCTCTCCAGTGCCGTTCGTGACCCCCAAGGAATATCCAACGCCGAGGCCTGACCTGTTCTTCCCTTTCATGCCCACTTTCATGAACGGCATAGCCCAGTCGACGCCGCATCATAAGATGAACGAAATATCCGTCATTCAGACAGCAGGAGTCAGCAACGGCATAATTGCAACCACGACAGCAGCGCTTACTATGGCCTCTCCCATTGCGATGGTTACGGAAAGCCGTAAGCCTTTCGTGTCTCGGATTTCGGATCTGGCGGATTCCGTGACATCCACGGATGGGAAGGTCCCCCTGGAAGGAGAGGCCCACCGCGATGAAAAATCTCCCTCAAAAATCAAAGATCTCTCATCCCCTATGAAACAGTCTGAGGACAGAGGCGTGAACTGGCAGTGGAAGATTGCGTGCAATAGGTGCAATAAGATATGTACTTCCTCCACGGAACTGGAGATTCACATGAAAAACACACATTATAGGCAAGAAGAATCAGACTGTCAAAACTCCATTCAGAGCTCGGATAAAGTGTCTGCTGAAATCTGAGAGATTCCTTGTGTTTTTAGGCATGTGTCATTGTTCATCCAATCATAGTTCCTACCTATGCTAGTCGCGAACTGCGCTGTCGTGTAATGATCGTTAGATTTCAAGACACTTTAGGTGCTTCACACAAAACGATTTAAATAAGAACCACAATTACGCATGACGCAGTGTGAAACGCATGTTCTACTTCTTCCTTTGCCATTTTAGCTCAAGAATGCAGTGTTTCCGTTTGTTCTGCAATTACTATATTGCCCCCGAACTTGAACAGACATTTTTATTTCGATATTCTGTGATAGGTTTTTGTTATGTTTTACTTGTTTCATTACTTAATTCTGTGATCATCATATTTCCTACTAGAGTAAGGTTGTGTGCTGAAAAGTTTCAAAAGAAGAAATCAGCTGTATCTCATCTGAGCTCTCCATGTGCGCCATAGAGCATATAAATATTTAAAAGAAATACCGGGTGGCAACCAAGGAACATGTTCTCCTTTTTGTTTTCAATAGCATTAATTTTAAGTGTGCGTGTGATTTCCACTCCTCACAGTCTGCTCAACAGGAGACGTCACAGTAATCGCTTCGATATATCTGTTGAAAAATTGCGTCTCAAAGACTTGCTGTTTGTGACAGTAATCAAATAATTATCGATTGTTCGGAAGTAGTGCAGACTACGTCTTGTCTTGGAATAATGTCTTCGCCCATAATTGTGGATGTGGACTTTATTTGTGGTTAATTAAGTTCTCCTGAGAGTTCAAATAATCACTCGTGTGCAGTCACTTCCACTTCACGTTTCTCCTTTTGGCATTAGCTGCACTTACGAAAGGTTGCTATTCGGGAAAAGCTCGGTGAAAGCAGTTTTCCTTTACACAAAGGAATGTCTGCAGGTATGTACATATTCCAACACAAAAAAAGAAAATATATGTCTGCCGAAGGCGGGTACAAAACGTTTTGCTAAGAAAAGAGATTTGATAGTTATATGCTAAATTTTGGTCGCAATCGAATACTGGTGCATTAATCATGCACTGAATTACAGCACTATGTAAGTTTTTCAGCTTGTATTGAACAGTGAGCTTATTTAACTGGGCACAGTGTCGGAAGATTTCTCATTTCTTCAATTTAAACCAAGGTGAGGACGTGCACTTGTGTCGGAGTTTTATCCTCCGTTGATTTAATAATTTCACTTTGGTATATTGTTGTCGAACCAAACCGTAAGTTTTTTCCTCCTCAGAGTGGCTACAAAGGAAGTCTTTACTCTAATGATTGTTTAAATTCCTTGCAAAGGCCTTTACAACGTGGTTATAAGAAATTATCAGTGAGTAACAGTGACCAATTTCTAAGGTTTGTTGTAATTAGCTTCAAGTAACACTAACAGATTTGCTTCCTAGATTGAAATACAATTTGTAATTATCTAACGGAGCGATCTTGAGGAAGATTTTAGAAATTTACGACCTATATTTCTTTTCACTCATTTTTAGGTGTGTGTGTGTGTGTGTGTGTGTGTGTGTGTGTGTGTGTGTGTGTGACCACAGCGAAGGGAGGGGGTGGTGTGGCGTTGAAGTCAGAAAAGCTGTTAAGATAAATTTCCTAATTGTGAAATTTGAAAGTTACCCGCAGGGTAAACTTTACTAAAACAGAAGCACTTTGCCCTTTGGATCTCGCAAGAATACAGCTTTGTAAAATACATCTAACTTCTATATGATTGTGCAGAGTGGATATTAGTTTTTTTTCTTTGTCGGTACGCATGTTTTGTGGGGAGTTTTTGTGACTTTCAGCGCAAGTTATGTAGTTGCTTCTCGTACGGAGGATCTCCAACGCTATTTACTTTTTTGGAGTAATTACCTCAAAACGGGAGCATATTTTGTTTTCAAATATTTCTTACGCCCTAACAGTTTGCAAGCGTTACATCGGCAAAGTTGTGATTTTTTTTTCTTGAAACTTAATTACTGATATTTTTTGGAAGACGTAAACATTTGAATATGAACTTTAAGCCGCGTAATGAAGTTCCTTGGCAATAAAATAAAAAAAAATTGTTTACTATGGGTAAAGAAACAGGTAATAGCAGTCCCAGTAATGATCATGTTCAATAATTTCCATGACCAAGTTTCTCGTTAAAAAAAAAAAGAAGTTGCATCATTTTCTGCCAAAATTTAAAGGGGGCGGGGAGGGAAACTTCGTGACAAAGATCCAGTTCTTGAGGGGAAATGTTAGATCATGTGAAATACGATCGCACTCACGGGCCAAAAAATTTCGCTAGAGCCACGAATCGCTGGATCTAACATCTTTTCCCCCAGGGGAAGCGGATCTTTCACAATTTTATGGCCAATAACAAACTCCTCGTTCAGCGAACTGCCAACCCCTCCATCTTAGTTGTAAGAAGTTAGATCATGTGATTTGTGGTTCAAGTGAACTTCCCGATAGAGGGTGCGATTGGACTTCACAAGATCTAACGTCTTACTTTGAAAAAACTAAGACCATTCGTCCGAGAAGGGTCCGGATTCGAATCCCGGTGAGGCATGGACGTTGTGTTTGTCTTGCGGCACTGGCTCTCTGCCTTTCCTGGAACCAGTGTCTCTAAATTAGGGACGGGCGACTACTTTTAGCCCATTGAGTTGCTCTCGGTGGTCGTTAAACCTTCAATCAAAAAAAAAAAAAAAAAAAGACAACAGAAAGAGCGAAGTATTTAAACGTGATTTGTGGAAGTGCATAGTTCTGTTACTTTGAGGCATTTGATTTCTATAACCCGAAACTTTGCCGGTTTAGCTCTAGTAAACAGTTGTCCATCTTTTTACAAGAGGCAGTCTAAAACCTTTCTGGGTTACCTTGTGAGAAATATTCCCACGCTGGCACACAAACACACACATTACTGAACTTGAGGCATTAACATGCAAGAACTGTCAATTTCGACATTTCTTTAAGGTGAAAAAAACAACATACAGGAATGAAGGCGTGAGAATGTTCTGTCAGAACCCTCTGGGAAGAAATGCAGAAATGTCACAGCGAAAACTGACCCTATGCGTAATCACAGGCCGAACTAGACTAACATCCACGTGCTTTTGTTTTGTCACCTTATTAAATAGCAGAAGCTTTAAACCTAAACCAAAAAGATAATATTTTCAACAAAATATTTGTTAACATTTGGTACTAGGGAAAATATTATGAAACCATGAGAACCTGCTATAAACACCCATTGTACCACTTCTCCATTGTAGCGTCACTGTGCTATAGCAAACAAGGGGTACAGTTAATAATTCCATCAGTGCTATAGCAAACAAGTGGTACAGTTAGTAATTCCATCGGTACTGAGTTTTGGGGGAATTACTAGTTTCTCTTCAACAAGTTTCCCTTTCATAAATTGCGGCAAGTTCAAATTTTGTTGCCAGGTACCTTGCTGATGTTTTTGTTAAGTTTTCTCCGTTGACAACTTGGCAGCTCAGGTGTGGTTTTCTCTTAACAGCAAGCTTTTTTATTTTTACCATTTTCATGCAATTAATGATACACAATGGAAATTAATTTCAGATTATTTTTGGTAAGTCCCCACGCCTCCAAAAATTGGAGAAATTTTAGTTTTTCAAACTGCTTAGCGATCGAAATTTGGCAGTAAGGTAGGTTTCGGTTAGGCAATTGGCCAGAGGCCGGAGACTATTCACAAAGGTAAAATTTGGAATTGAAATGATATAAATTGTTAATGGGACACAAAACGACAGCAATCTAGCAAGTTCTCATTGCTTGCTAATATCGTAGATGCTGCATATGCACCAATCACATGATTCTATAACGTACAAGTTTGTCCGCGCCGGCATCGAAGCCCGGGTTCCCTCGCTCCGGAGTAAGTCGCTCTCCCAACTGAGCTACGCGGACAGAATGTATGACTGCTATCTGCCTTTATCTCCTGTGCGTCCTGCGGTGCAGGCACATCACTTCCCCCATCTCCCGAAAGAGGGCCGGGACCATGTGTCGCTGTAGGCAGTCATCCGATGAAGAATGTGCATTTGAGAAATCCCAGACAATTTGGTGTGTGGAACGAAACATCACACTGATTTATTTTTTCGAAGCGTTGAAGAAGGGATTCTCATTTTTCCTGTCTCGCCGTGTGGAAAGAACATCACATCATTGCGAGAAACTTAACAGCCGGGTCATCCTGGGAGTTCAGGCGCCAATATAACATACAAGTCTGTCCACTGACTCCGGAGTAAGTTGCTCTTCCAACTGAGGAAAACGGACATGTGCTCTCACTGCTATCTGCCTTTATCTCATGTGCGTCCTGCGGTGCAGGTACGTCATAATTCTTTAAAATAGAAAATGCTTCTAATAGCAAGGCATTTTTTTTTTTTAAGGTAAAGTAAGGTTCCAAAGATTCTGTGACGTGCCTGCACCGCAGGACGCACATGAGATAAAGGCAGATAGCAGCAAGAGCATATGTCCGCGTAGCTCAGTTGGGAGAGCGGCTTACTCCGGAGTGTGAGGGAGTCGGGTTCGATGCTCGGCGTGGACAAAAAATGACTGAGAAATTTACTTCGCCAAAATTCTTTTTAGCATTTTGGACAACTGCGACATTGCGGAGTTTCAGGAGCAGTGAAGTTTTACATTCGTAGTGAATTGGACTTCTACAGAAACTGTTCTTATTAAAGTAGAATTTCTTTTATTAAATTTTATTCTCTTTTGAAAGATTTCTTTTAATGCAGAAAAGGATATCAGTCCCTTTCCTGTGTAGGTAAAGTGTTTCAATAGCTCGGCACGATCACATATCTCACCGCAAAGTACAGCGGTGTGCTCTTCTAGTATTTGCGTGCAACATGTACACACAAATAAGCAAGCATTCACGATGTTGTTTTCCGCAAAACTCGTGCTGTTGTTGTTTTTTTTTTTTTTTCGCCCTACGCATTACCGGTAGTTATATTCTACTGAATAAACCCCATTACTTTGAAATCTCATTCTTCGTGATTTTAGTTTTGCCGAAAATGCTGTAAAATCGCTTTTAAATTTGTTCTTGCTGACAAGATGTCTTCTACTGCCGATTCGACGCTTCATCCCCAACCCGTTCTCTTTCAAATTTATGAATCTCGTCTATTTTTCTTACAACTGCCGCTAGGTTTTATTATATAGAAATAAATTATCCCTAAGAGCTTACGACTGGCACTTACACAGGGATCCAATCCGAATACACAAATCAGCACTCGGAGATAGCAATCATTTAGTTCAACTCTAAGCAGCCATCGCAATGCATGTGCACCATACATTTCGTAATTTAAACTCCGTGACATACAAGATAATAGTAGTGCAATATTACTTGCGCAATTCTATATTACACTTCCAGCGTGAAATAATGCTGCAGCTCTCAGTTTCAGGTAGCTAATGTCAAAGGAGAAAAGGTCTAGTATTGACTTTCTGTTGGTTGTTGCCCCTAACTGTGTTACTGCTGTTATTAGAATCGTTGCCTTCCTTATCCCGAAGGGCTGAATCATATCAAAGTGTACAGAAATCCCATCGGGGTACGGTTTGGGTGAATCCTTTTCATTAGATCCATTTTTTATGAAGTGTTTAAACGGGATAGGCCTCATAATGGTATATTCCCGTACGTGCATATGTGCGTGCGCATAGGCGTATGCGCGCATGGCTGTTAAATTTGAAATTAACTTTTTTTTTGGTTTACTCGTGTATGAAGTGTCTTTTTTTTGTTTACTTGTCTGAAGTGTCATTTGTAAGCAGATTTCAACAGTGTTTCTGAAGCGAAAGTGAAAGGTTTGAAGACGTTAAGAAATTCGTTGTGGTAAGTTGTGTCGTTACAAGCCGATTAATGTCAGGAAGTCTTTCAACTATATTTCGTCTTGTCAGAAAATGCTGACCTTCAAAGTTTTTAATACTTGGCGTTTTCAGCAGTTTCGTAAATCGGCGAGAACCCAGTACCTGATCATTCAAAAGTTCTAGTTCTTAAAATGTCGATTTCTTAGCAAAAAAAAAAAAAAAACCCTTTGATATTTGTCGCTCAAATCAAAATATTTAATCAACTTCAGAAGCTAATGTCAAAATATTTTAATCAACTTCAGAAGCTAATGTTTCGCACAGCAACTTCCTTAATAAAATGCAGTTAATTGGTTAGGTTCCCCAGTCCTAAGATCTGCACCTAATATTAAACATTTGAATAAAATAAATTGCTAATTCAACTCAGACTAAATCAATAGCAAATTCTTTCAAATAGAAAACGATACTACCTCTCACCGGACGAAATTTGCTCTCTCTGCGAACTCAATGAAACAGAATCATGGAAACGCCTTTTTAACCTGTCATTTTACTCTAATCTTCTAAAAGAATACATCCCATTCATTTATAAATTTAAATGTTTGAACACTTCTTAAAGTTTAAAAATGTTTCATTGCACGCAATCTAAAACTTCATTTTTTGCTGCCTGGGGCTAATAGATTCGATTGGTCCAGCTAAGAGACATTTAATCTGGCACAACATAAACGCTACCTCCAAATCTTTTCATCTTTCTTGCTTCTGAATCTCAGAAGCGCCTACAGTCAGTATAAAATATCTGTACCACACTCTGGCTCACACGTTGTACCAGTGGCGTACCCAGAAATTAATTTTGGAAAATGCATATCGTCGCCGCAATGTCAAAACCACGAATGCGAAATTTTGTAGTTTGAACTATCGCTATTTAAAAATTAAATTTCATCAAGGAATCACTTCTGCAATTACATCAGACTGTTGAAGCACTATACATAACATTTACATCAAGTTGCATCTGTATTATGCATCAGAGAATAAAATTTTATATAATGTAAAGTCAACAACCGAAAAATTCTCACATTCTTGATTTTATCAGTGCAGCTACGATATCATTCCTTCCTAAAGTAATGAAAAAATGAGCATGAAAACAGACATTTTTATATTTCTCAAATACTATTAATTACAAAGTAATGTTTTGTTTTCTACGTTTTTTTTCCTACTATGGTATGTACGCAAGATAATAGGCTTACTTCCTCCCTCCCCCAGGCCCAGCCCCCACCATTCATTAGACTGACGCCCTCACCTCTACAACATACAACACCAATTCGCTCTCTTCTTTCTTTGGTGGCATACGAGTGGGAAATGTGCACGGGGATGATAGGCATTAACAATAGGCATATGTGACCTCGTCTGACCATTCCAAATAAAGAAGTAACTAAGGGAAATTTCAGGAGGACCAGAATGCCGACATTGGCAAAATAACGTCACCGATAATTTTTTTCAATTTTTAATACTAGACGAAATTATTTTGGGGGATGCATTTACCTCTTAGGGGTCTCTTTGCACCCCTCCCCCCGGGTACGCCACTGCCTTGGTCTCCAAAAAGGAATCTTGCTCGTCCCTTTGTTCTCCCTCAATTTATATAAGTAGAACTGTATACACACATAAGATGGGTGCTATGTACGTATTAACCAATGGTACTGAACCGTCCTAAAACAAAATGTTATTATGTCTTGGATATGCTTCAGATATACATTGCACTGATGTGCACCCTCTGTGGAGATGTTTCAAAACACAAGTGGTGATGCCTGAATGAATCAGTGACTTCGCTTCGCGTATTACATAAAATCGGAAACTTCTCCAGGTATGTTTATCCTTTACCTGGATCAACCTGTCTGCCGATAATTGAAATATTCCGTGAGCGTCAATTGAAATTCATCGGTTAGAATTTATGATACTGGTGAAGTTTCTTCCAGACGGGCTGCCGATTGGTCTGAGGCACTGGATTACGACCAGTCGTTCGAGACGGTCCCGGGTTCAAATTTCAATGAGGCACGAGTGGTGCATTTGTATGATCGCGATGGCTCTGTCCCTTCCCTGGAATCGGTGACCCCAAATTTTGAGCGGACAATTGCCTACAGCTCTAAGAGTTGCTTATAATGGTAGAAGTATTTTCTTTCTGTTGTTTTCGAGTCTTTCTCGTTTTGATACCAAATGTCGATGTCCATAAATAAAAGGATGATTCGAAAAGTTTTGCACACTGTGGGTTATCTCTTAAAAAACGAATTTATTTCACAACATACCTTTACAGGCTTTCGAAGTAATATCCATGCTTCTTTATGACAGTGGCCCAACATTTGGGCAAATGTTGTATTCCCGTCAGGACACCTCCATTGTTGAGGCGTCGGATTACTCGGGTCACCTCGTTAGAAACATCCTGAATCGTTTCCGCCGCCCCGGTGGCTCAGTGGTCTAAGCAATGGCTTCTGATCATTCGTCGAAAAGCGGGCCGGGTTCGAATCCCGGTCAGGCATGGATGTTGTGTTTATCTTACGGCACTGGCTCTCTCCTTTCCCTGGAACCAGTAGTCCTAAATTAGGGACGGGCGACTGCTTATAGCCCATTGAGTTGCTCATGGTGGTCGTTAAACCTCCAATCAAAAAAAAAAGAAAAAAAGAAAAAAAAGAATCGTTTCCCGCGGAGAGGCTTCTTCAGTTTTGGGAACAAGTCATAGTCTGGTGGGCTCATATCAGGACTGTATGGCGCGTGGGGAAGAAATTGTCATCCATACTTTTTTTTCAGAATGTCTCTTTACTGTACAGGCAGCATGTGGCCTCGCGTTGTCGTGCAAAATGACGACACCAGCTTCGAGCCTGTCGGGCCTTTGGCGAATATTTGGGTAGACATTCAAATCTTTTGTAGACAAGAAGCGGTAGACATGTTTGCTTCATATGCAATCTCTTCACATGTTTTCCGTCGATCTTCTTCCAAAATGCTGTTGACGATAACCACTGCATCTGATGGCAAACCACTTCTTGGATAATCTCCGATGCTTTCCCGACCTTGGCAGAAACGAGAAGCCTACCGTGACACTTTGCTATGATCCACTACACTAACCCCGCAAGCTTCACGTAAAACTTTATGAATTTCGATAGGGATTTTCCTCGCAAAGTTTCAATTTTAGTGTAAGATTGCTGGTCGCTACCCAAGATCTGACACGACTCACTTTCTTCCTCCATTTCTAGATAGAATTTTCCGGAACAGGAACAAATTAGCCAGCAAGCATAGACACCACTTTGTATAATGAATTATGACTCACAACTTGCGCAACGATTGGAGCGATTGCATCATCCTACGGGCAGCGCCTGCGCAGTGTGCAAGACTTTTGAAATGGCCTACGTAAGCTCCCCAATTGTAATGCACGACGCTAATGCTTGAATCTTCAGAAAAGTTGCATGCTAGGCTCTTTTATGCGTAACGCGGAAAGTTACCAATCAATTTCTTTGTACGTGCAGTAGTGGATGTTGTCATCTTTCTGTTTGTCCCTGTATTCCTTGTCATTGAACCCTAAACTGCCTCCTCGGCTGAGTTGAGCTGGGCCACGGTTATCTAGATGTCCACCAGACCTAAGCTATTGTTTCCTGATGTTACGAAGAGCGGCTACATCTAATACTTATTAGTGACTATGGTACTATTCACAGAGCAGTCCGAGCCAACCACTAATCTGAAAGATTTTTGCAGCTCGTCTTGAGAAGATGTAGTGATCGCCCAGGTCTCGTAAGTATCTAGCTGAATGGTCCAGGATGAAGCATGGGCGGAGATACAGCGTCCCAGAAACCAAAGGCTCCAAATTAGAGACGGAACGACTGTTTTGAACCCGCAGATGCTCACAATGGTTGTTATCCCGGAAACAAAACTCTAAATGCTGGCACTCTTCTCGAGGAGTTTGACCGCTTGGGAGGTACGAAGGCTTTAAAACCCCTAAAAAATTTCGCATCCTATTGAAAATGGGTATTCTGCTTTCAGGCACTTTTTAGGTTCATTATAGAATGGATTTTGTTAGTTGAGTCTGTAAGAGACGAAAATAGATGTCGCCTCGTATCATGCGATAGCATAACCTCGGTTGTTGTTTTTTAATGGCTGTTAAAAGGACATTTTGCGTTTTGAAAGTAAATTTTTCGTTTCCTATGAACATAAGAGGATGACATATTAAGTAATGAAGAGAACCTACCTCCCAGGTAAGGAATGACTAATATCATGGCTTCATCAACCTAAATCACCAGTCTTACCTTGTTTGTCTAAACCCTTTTTGCATTGAATGAGGATGCGGTATTTAATGGGGCATTGCGAGCCCTCAATGTTCAAGTTGTGGAGGGCCCGATTTCGGGATCAGCCAAATTGATGGAGTGACTGAATGACAGGTACGCGTATCAGTATTGAGTTCGGTTCAATTTTAAGAGCCCGAGTCTAAATTTTATATAGTAAAATAGAGCCCGAAAATTGTGACTAACCCGTTTAAGCATTTACAATAATAATAAAAGAATATCTCCTTTACCAAACTTCTCTCTTTATCTTGCAATTATCCGATGTCTTTTGCAACAGGCAAGGGGGAGAAAGAACATGTATATGTTTCTAGAATACAAAGGGCATCCTGAAAGTAATGCCTCGTTCCTCATAAGATTTTTATTTGCAGCAAATACAAAGGGCATCCTGAAAGTAATGCCTCGTCCCTCATAAGATTTTTATTTGTAGCGGCAAAAATGTGAAACTTGATGGCAAAATACTTGGACATGTTGTTAATAATGCTAGCCTATTCAAAGTATTGTCCATCACTTTCTATACATTCCCGCCATCTTTGAAACCATTGGTAAAGTCCATTTTGGAAAAATTCCTGAGGCTGTCGTTTTACCCATGAGTTCACAGCCAGTTTGTCTGTCACATCATCGAAACGTTCCCCACGAAGGGTGTTTTTCAAAGAGGCAAACAGGAAAAAGTCTGAGGAAGCCAAATCAGGACTGTAGGGGGAGTGGGCCATCATCGTCCACCCCATTTTGGCAATAACCTGTGAAGTCTCCATTGAGGTGTGGTGACGTGCGTTATGGTGTAAAACAACACATGAAGTGGAATATCACGTCTTTCCATTCTGATAGCTTCCTTTAGCTTCTTCAATGTCTGCACATAGTGAGCACTGATTATTGTTGCAACTCTTGGATGGTGACACGGTGACCAGCTGTGATGAGATCTTTCACTCGTTGCCTGTTGGCATCTATCACTGCAGTTGCGGGTCTTCCACTCTGTTGTTTGTTCGACACTGAACTTTCTCCCTCTCGAAACCTTTTCATCCACCTTCGGACATTACTGATATCGATTGTAACAGCTCCATATACCGCCAGGAGTTTTCTTTTGACTTCTGGAGCCTCCCACCCCTCTTTTTCCAGATTTTCAATTACGGCTCGCTGCTTTTCTTTGTCATTCATGATCTTTATTTCCGATTCTGAAAAAGATTTGTTCTCCCATTGGTAACATATCACAGTACATATCGGTGCAGCTTCATTAAAATCACTTCAAAAGTTATTAAGAAGGAGGCATTAATCCAGGGTGGCCCTTGTGCATCCCACTAGTTCCTTTGACCATTCATTTTCTCCTGAAATCCTTCATGTGGCCGGATATCCGGCAAAATCGGGCTGCACTGAAATCTACGTACGTTGCTCAATAATAGCAGCAAGAGCTGCCGCCTGTGGGGAGGGACGAAATTTCGATGGCGTGGTATGTAGTGCCTGATATCTGTAGTTCCAGAAGAAGCTTTTCTTTCTCAGTAGAAATGAACTAATGCGTGCCCAATTTGTTCCCAAAGCCCAGAATAAATAGTTGTCCAGCCAGACTCAGCTGTCGAAGAATCTCTTTACCATCCAGGAAGTGTAAAAGTTTCGTACCCTAAATTATACATAATTACAGTTTAAAAATAAAAAAATATTCAGAGCCCGAACCGTAGTATGTAACGCAGCCTGAGCCCAATTCGGACCCGTCCAGTTTCAGCACTGGCGTGTGTACGTTCTATTGCAATGGATGATATGTAGACCATTGATCCGTCATTATCAATCTCTGGTGGCTGCATTGTTCTGAATGATAGGGATTTTAAAGTGGCAGAAGACCGTGAGTTTCCGAGCACCAGATGCAACTTCTTCGTACCTCTTTCATATGCGTCCAGCCAAGGAGATTGACCTCGATAAGCCATGATATTTGTCATTCCTTGCCTGGAAGATAACTATTTTCTTTGTTACCTATTACAGATGTTGTTATGCTGGGTACGTAAGAAACGAAATGTTCTTTCTTCAGAAGAAATACGTTTTATCCTGCAGTGCGCAAAATGTCCTCTAACATCCACTACAAAAAAAAACAAAAAAAAACGTATGTTTGGCAACGTTATCGCCCGATACGGCAGTGACGACATCTAGTGTTGTCTTTGACTAGACAACACTAGATGTCGTCATATGAACTGCATTTTATTTGGTTTATTTACTTTCAGCGCATTTTGAAATTTTTTAGCTATAATTTCAAATTGCCACATTTAATATGGGGAGATTTCAATACTAGAAGAATTAAAAGGGAGTTAGTATGTACAGATGCTTAAATAGCTACAATGTTTTTATTTCCCAGCATATCAGGCGATAAATTTTGTTCTGGCATTTTTCTGCTCCATTTTGTTATTACATACACCATACTTACATATCACTAAGCTGTTCTAGGTTAGCTCCACAAAGAAAGACAATCCGCCAGATAAATGTTTAACTGATTATTTACTTACTGTTGCCGTACCAAACGTCTCCATTTACAGCGATCTTGACATACAACTCGAGCTTCACTGACATCCATCACACGACGACTCCATTCCATTTTGTTGCTCTTTTTTTTTCTTCAGTAACTGGGCCATCGAAAAACCCGAAAAACGCCAAGTTCACAGTATCATTTACTTTCAAATTAAAAATTTTTAAAAATCCAAATTTTTAAACGCTTTCATCTAATTTGCAAATTAAGGCAACTGAGAAGAAGAAACTTTCACGAGTGCTGAGTCTGCAGAGGAAAAACCTTCCACTTTCGCTTACTTAAATGACTTTGTGATGAAAATAAGTATTTCTTTCTACCTCACCAAAGATATTGTCATCAATTTGCTCGATATTTATTGAAAGACAGAGAGCAAGAGTTTCGTGATTTAATTTTGTGTGTGAAAATGATAGATGCCATTTTATTTATTGAGATTGGTTTCAAGAGGTTAAACCAAAGCAGCCGCGCTTCCGTAATTTCTCATAATGCTCAGTCAGTCACCACGCATCTCCAAAATGGAGTCTTTCAGGAGTGTTTTATTTTTACTTTTGACGTTACTGTGAGTGAGATGAACGTGGTAAAACTCCAGGTGATAACTATTATCTTGAATAGTGCTAGACGGACACCACTGAAGGCATTCCACCCGTCTAGTACTGTTCTTTCTTTAAGCACCTTAAACAGAGTTAACAAAATGTGAAGGAAAATTCCGTTGAGACAGCCACTGCAATCAGTAATAGTTTTTATTTTGTATTTATTGAAATCTAATAAGCGGTTTATCAGTAATATACGGTATCTTCTTGTCACTTTTTTTTTTTTTTAACAAAACCTTTCCACAGCTGTTCTTATATAATATATGCAGGTGCAATGCCTAGACAAGGATGTAGGTTAATTCATGACCATAACCTGCTCATAGTCATGACGAATGTCATGAGAAATGGGGATAATTATGAGGTGATTTTCCGTTGCTTTCCTAATGAAAGGACAACCGTCAAGAATGGCTATATTAGTTCAGGTCTGATTTCACGCATCCATCACTTTCGTGGAAAACCGTAAACTGGATGGTAGAACACACAAAAGTCTCCTATCACACAGACGTGTGAGGCTGGCTGGCGGTTAGCTAACTGTGTCACTGAACTTAAATACTAACTGTGTCACTGAACTTAAATACTAACTGTGTCACTGAACTTAAATACTAACTATGTCACTGAACTTAAATACTAACTGTGTCACTGAACTTAAATACTAACTGTGTCACTTGCTAAATTGTTGGTATGCATTTTTCTTAATCTTCCACTATTTCAGTCGTTTAACAGTTGTTAGTGTTACTCAAATCCACAGGCTGTGGTCAGGTGATTTTTGTTTTCATGAAATCTTTTCGCTTAAGAGAATCAAATTCTTAACTTTCTTCCCTTAAGGATTCATCCGTAACTAGCCTTCGTGTCTCCTGTCTCGTTGCTAATGTAGCTGTTTGGCTAGATTACGACGTAGCGCGCGCGCACACACACACACACACAAAAAACCGAGACGTATATCCTATTACCCCACTAGTCAAATGCAAGCTCCATGATCTAGCCGGACAGCATCAGAAATTTATCGTTTTCTTCTGGAAGAACTTGGCGATGTTTAAAACTACAGTTTTCTGACTTCACAGCAGCATACGGTGACAGGTTTTCCTGGAAGGAGTACTTCAAATTCCCTTTGCGTTACTAGTGGATCACGTTCTTTTGCCGTACCTGTATCATTTACCACATATTCCTACTATACTAACCAATTAAATCTTTTGTCAGAAGTACTTTACTTACTCACATACTGGATTGGCCTGTGGTCGCTGATTTCAGCTTAGTTTCCTCTTGATTGAACCATTGCGCTTCGTTTGCTTGATTCAGCAACCAGTGTTCATTAGCTGAGCGACACTGGAGAATGTCATCACTCATGCCTCAAGCAGGACATGTCAATCGCCTCTTAGACATGTCTTACGTATATGTGAGGAATGTGCTTTGGTGACATTTAGAACGGCTCCAAAAACTTAGTCGTCCTAGCAGGGCCCAGATTCGAACACTGGATGAAACACGAGTGGTGTGCTTATCCCCGGGCATTAGCTCTCCCTACCAATGGTTCCAAATTAGAGACGGGTGCCTGCTGATAACTCTTAGTTGCTTCTAGTTGTGTAAAACACCAAAAACTAAAAAAATAAAAGAACAAATAGCCCTTCCGTAACATTGTGTGCATTTCCCTCTCACATCTTGGAAATTTTCACATATTATCGTTGCGAGTTTACTAGTTTGGAGGGCGAATTTTCTCGTCTAGCTGCCTCAGTGTCGAGTGGTCTTAGTCGCTGGCTTTTCACCATTCGTCCGAGATAGGTCCGGGTTTGAATCCCAGAGAGGCATGGATGTTGTTTGTCCTACGACACTCGCTCTCTCCTTTCCCTGAAACCAGTGGCTCTACATTAGGGACGGGTGATTGCTTACAGCCCATCGACTTTCTCATGGTTGTCGTTAGACCCCCCCCCCCCAAAATCTCGACTAATTACTAAAACTGATCTTTTAGTCTTTTGAATATGTAGAATGGTATGCGTTTCCAGCTTTTGCATTCTGCTATTCTGCTTAGTGATTTTTGTGCATGATCGTTATTTTTGTCTGTATGCGTCATTGCAATTACCAGAAAAAAAAAACTAACCGCAGAGTTGATATATTCTTCTGATCTAGTGACTAGAAACTTGGAGTTTTTCACTCTCCGGTTCCGGTGAAAATTAATCCATCTCTTCGAGTTAGACGCCGATATAATTTTCATCCTGAGCAGGGCCAGCTAGAGTGGCACTTGAAACTAACACGGTCGTGTGATTTAAAGGGAGAACCACCAAAGTCTTGGAACTCATTATTTTCTTCTTGTTAAGACTAACCGCTTGATGCCTACTCAGTCGTGTGTGGTAATGTCAATAGTCTTTGTATACCGACTTAACAGTGAGTCCTAATACAGCACATCTAATATGGATAGGTTACAGTAGCTATTATTAACGGTATAGAAAATTAAATATATATATATATATATATATATCGTATCTTTATTGATTGTAGCATGTTCAATTGCCTTTCAAAAGTGACAGGAAGTGAAGGATTTTTATACTGTGATATACAAACTTTCTTTCGCATTTAGTCAGGAGAGTAGTTCTGCACGTTCTTCAGAAATGATGTCAGGTCTTCGAAGCAAGCTATGTATGAATAACTGGTCAGGTAGAGAAAACTCAGAGCTCGACAGATGAAGAACCAGCCTCAAGCTTGTAGTTGCTTTAATAATGTAGAGATTAAAACATTATCTTTTCCAGCTGTGCATTTGAAGTTCGCAATCATCGTTCTTTTTAAATTTATTTTGCGTCAAAACTGTGTCCTCTTTAGGGAACACGAAGTTCAAATATGTGGGAGCGTTTGCATGGGAAGCTACCACGAAATTTTGTGCGATGATTATGTGGGTAAAAATCTTATTAAATGAGTACTTAATATTTTTCAGTGATTCAACGAAAGTCAGCGTGACTAGCATTTAATATATATTGCGGTAAAAAAAATTAATTATTCCATGATTAGCGGTTAAGTAAAAATATTCTATGTTTTCGACGATACCCTTGCACCATCGCCCGCTGATTGAATAATTTAAGGAACGTGCTTTTGGCTTAGCGAAGCCTGGTTTCGAGTTTAAAGCATAGACATCATGGAGCACTGGTCATATTAATTCTCGTGGATGTCATACATGCAGAAGTTTGTTCTGCAGGTTAAATAAATTGGAATTTAACCCTTCATAATATGAATTGCGCAGTTATATCAGAGGAAATTAACAGTTCGTAACATACGAAGCAAAATGAGACGGGCAAAAGTTATTAAAACCCTTAAAAAGAACAGCGATGGGCATTCTTGGGTAGAAAAATGTACAGCGAATGCTGTGAATCATTGCAATTGCACCATCATCGCCAAAAAACTTATGAATCTTCTTCTTAGCCTGTTGACACTCACTGTAGGGTTTAGGCCTCCCCAGTCTTTCCCAACTTCCTCGATCCTTAGCCTCAGTCCACCAATTTAGCACCTCTAAATTTCCGAAGGTCATCTCTCCATCTTATTCTATGGCGCCCTCTTCGTTTCCTTCAGTCTGTCGACTGCCATTCTGTTATTAATCTAGTTCGTCTTTCAGTCTTCCAACATTTCCAGCCCATCTCCACTTTGATTCTTTTATTATTTTTATCATACCTGTTCTTCCTCTTATAATTTCATTTCTAACTCTACCTCTTCTTGTTATTCCTAACGTTCTTCTCTCTATCTTTTCTACCGATACTCTTATTCTTTTATATTGTCGCTCTGTGGTACTCCATGTTTCACTTCCATAAGTAAACAGGGAGATAATACATGCATTGAAGATTTTTCTTTTCAAACACAATAAAAGATCACCGATTAAATAATCTTTAAGTATCTAAAAGTCTCTATTACCTTGGATAATTCTTCTATTGATTTCTCTTACTTGTCTTTCTTTAAAACTGATTACTTGACCTAAATAGATGCATTCGTCTACTTTTTCAATTTCTTTCCCTTCTATCAAAATCTTTTCTGTGTTGTTCATATATTTAGTTTTTGCTGTGTTCATTGTCAGACCTTTTTCAAGACTTTCCATCTCATAAGTCCTTTATCATATTCTGCATTTCACTATTGCTAGTTGCAATGATGACTATGTCAACAGCAAATCTTAAGTGATATAGGTACTTTCCTTTTATATTTAATCCCTTTTCTTCCCAGTTTAAATTTCTAAAAATATCTTCTAATACGGATTTAAATAATTTTGGAGATAGTGGATCTCCCTGTCTCCAGCTACTTAAATTTCTGCTCGGCTGACTAACTGGTGCAAAACACCCACAGTATTCTTCCAGCGTGTCGGAAACCGCCAAGAAATGTTTTTATGCGTTTTATTAAAAAGTAAATAAAATAAAAAAAAACGCTCCGGTTTTCCGAAATAATAAAAAAAAAAAAAAATCTGTGATAAAGTCTAAATTACATCTTTGCTGGTGAATGGCCATACATCATTCATTCTTCGTCGTGCTCAAAAACCAAAATTCGTTTCTCAAATATATAACCAATTATATCTTCAAAATATCTTTACTCAAAGGAACTAGCTGTATTATAGAAATAGCCTCCGAAGTGGAAATGAGTTTGCTGGATTCTTCGAGCATCTGAGTGTTTCGATAAGATATGGGACATTTCAAGTATGATTTTTAAATGATATTACAGATTTGACTTTGCATTCCATTAGTCTTACTGGAGAAAACTGACTGGGCATTATGGGAAATTTGAGTGAGGTGAGAGAGAAATAGTGACTGCCCTTGTAAATATTTGTCAAAATAATATGTTGAACCAGTTTTTAGAGTACCGTTTTAATCTTGTGGACTCTTTTAATGGAACCAAAAAATAAAAAGTTAAAAAAAATATTAGTCGTTGCACCTTAAGAGTTGTGAATTGTGTTTTTTTCCTTCAGACTCGTGATCTAGAGTTCTTCACCAAGAAGTATGAAATCGGAGATGCTATTTTTATAAATAATGTAGCTAAACGTGGGAACTCTAGACCAAACTGTATGTACAAGGTGCGTGAGCTTCTACAACTGTTGTCGTTTTCTCTACGTTACAAAAGGTGTACTTCTCGATGTCATCTTGTCTTCTTTGGCCGAAATAAAAATTAAAAAAAAAGTAATGCAAAGAAAATTTTTCAGTTCTTTTCTTCAATGAAAAGAATAATGTGTTTAGATTAGGTAGCTTTCTATTTTGTCATACGGAAATGTAAGAAATAAAGGTCTTTTTTGTCAGAACTGAAATTTGTCTCTTTACTGTGTATTTACAATTCACTACTGAATGCCGTCAAGAAAGAGCTTTTTGCCGCCCCGGAGGCGCAGTGGTCTAATCGATGGCTTCTGGTCATTCGTCCGAAAGGGGTCCGGGTTCGAATCCTGGTCAGGCATGGATGTTGTGTTTCTTACGGCACTGGCTCCCTCTTCCCTGGAACCAGTGACCCTAAATTAGGGACGGGCGACTGCTTATAGCCCATTCAGTTGCTCACGGTGGTTATTAAACCTCCAATCAAAAAAAAAGGGGGGGGAGGTGGCTTCCCTGTAAATGTCCTTAAAATTTTAGTAGTTACTATGAAACATTGAATTGGGTGTTATCTAAGAAAGTACTTAAAAAAAACCTGCAGTGGCGAGTGGTCAGATGCGCTGGTTTCTGGTTAGTCGTCAGAGTAGGGCCTCCAGGCCCCACATGGTATGGTGCTAAGTTCCCTTTCTTGATATTAGGAGCCCCAAAATACTTCTTTAGTTTTAGGAGCGGAATGTCTGATCCCAGGTCTAAAACTGTCTTTAGAAATTGGAAGCTGAGAGATTTGAGTAAAGTGAACTTAATAGACCACGGGCACAGCACAGTTGGTTAAGTCGCTGTGCACCGTGTGGGAGGCAGACGTTTCTGACGGGTGTTCGAATCCCGGTCCTGCCGGCCATCTAGTCTGCTGTTTTTCCGCAAACTCCCCGTGTTTGGGGACGCGAATATGTAAATGTTCCCTCTGAAGTCCACCCGGAGCGCGCTTTGTCCTTGGACACCCCTACCCTAGGATGCCTGGGCTTACCAGATCAGTGTCGATGCCGTAGTAATAAAACACTGTAAGATGACTGAAATCTGATGCCCCAAGGTATTAAAGCACCTACGAGTTTGTACCCATGGTTGTTGTTGATGATGAACATAATCAGAAAGAGAAACAGAAGAGCCGCCCCGATGGCGCAGTGATCTCAGCGCTGGCTTATGGCCATTCGTCGGAAAAGGGTCCGGAGTTGAATCCCGGTGAGGCATGGATGTTGTGTTTGTATTACGGCACTAGTTCTCTCCCTTCCTTGGAACTAGTGGTTAAATTAGGGACGGGCAACTGCTGATAGCCCATAGAGTTGCTCACTGTGGTCGTTAAACCTTCGATAAAAAAACAGAAGGATTTAGAGACTGGAATGGGGGGTGATCTCCGAAGCAAACTGTCGCACCAGTCGGGGGAGGGGAGCAACTGCCACAGGTGGACCAGCCCACCCCACCCCACCCAGCTAGCCAGCCGCCGACACCACCGGGGAGGAGTGAAACTCGCAAAAACCCAAGCCGGAGCAGCAATCGGTACTCATCATCTCGCGCCAACCTGAAAAAGGTGTGTGTGGGGTGGTGTACAACATCCATCTAATGTTCACACACACTTTATCTGATCCAAGGACGGTACTCAACGGTGCTACCCTCCCACATGTCGCGGTCTGGTGGGGGGGGGGGGCAACGATTGCCGCTTCAGTTCTGGGATATGTAAGGAATTCGTTGGGATCGTAGTCAACCGCACCCCTAAAAAGTCTATTAGGGTGGGCTGCCGTTTTCCTGAACTTTTTGGTGAGTCTGGTGGAGAACTCGTGTACCTTCTCAACTAAATCTGTTCTACAAGGGAGCCCCAGTGATCATACGGGTGTTCGGCCCCGCATCCGTTCTCGATTCTCTTTCGCTGACTCCTACGAACACCTATCCAGATGGGAGCGTTCTAGGTGAGCACTGGCCTGACTACCGTCTTATACAGAAGTTCTTTGTGTCGTGTTGTCAAGAAGCTTCTGTAGTGTAGTAACAGCTGCCCAAGGCATTGTCTAGCTTTATTATTGTGGTAGTTGGTGTCCGCTACCCACGAAAGTGCAATCTATTTGCAGCCCTAGGTACTTAGTGGAAGTAATTCAGGAGCCCCAAGTTAGGCAAATTAGGACGGGTGACGGCTTATAGCCCTAAGAATTGCTCATGGTAGTCTTTACCTCCCCCCCCCACAAAACTGAGGCCTAGTTATTTTGTTATATGAAATGTATATAGCATTAGCCGCCCCAGTGGAACAGTAGTCTAAGCACCGGCTTCTGACCGACTGAGGCACGGATCTCTTTATTTGCTGGAACCAGTGGCTCTAAAATAGAAACAGGCGATTGCTTGTAGACCTTAAGAGCTTCCAACGATGGTCTTAATCCCCTCTAAACCGCAGGTTGTGGACAAAATTCTGTAATAGGACAATGGCTTCAGATAAAACATTCTTGTAGGGGAAACTTTTGTAATGAGAAGCTGAACACGAATACGCCTTAAGTGCACAAAGTTAAAAATCGACTGCTCATATTTCAAGATTGCTGAAGCTTAGAAAGTCCGAGGTAGTTTTACGATTTAACGTGTACCAGACAATGCCATAATATGCCGAGTAAACGACTAAGAAGGAAAATTAGCTCTACGAAAGATAATAGCGATGTCGAGTTTCCGAAAGTTAAGGTATCACCTTTATTCTCAATAATGCGAAAGGGAAATGAAATGGCCGCCCCAGGGCGCAGTGGTCTAAGCGCTGGCTTATGAGCATTTGTCCAGAGATTGGTCCGAGTTCGAATTCCGGTGAGACATGGATGTTGTCTTACTGCACTGGCTCTCTCCCATCCATGCGACCAGTGACCCTAAATTAGGGACTGGCGACTGCTTATAACCCGTTAAGTTGCTCCCGGTGGTCGTTAAACTTTCAATAAAAAAATGAAATGTGTGTCACAGACGGAAAGAACCATTAATATATGCTGGTGCTAGTGTCGCCCCCACAGTTGATTCCATTTGCAAGTTGGAGGCTACTGTGAAAGTGTGGTCCGAAACGGGTATTTATTTAGTTATTTGTTTTTTATAGGCGAACGTGACAACCACCATGAACTGGTTTCTATGCACAGTGAAAAGGTGATGTCAAAGAAGCAGGTCTGTTTTTTGGTGCCATGAATTCAAAAAGGATCTTGTTGATATCTAAGATTACCGTCCCGTTGGGCAATTAGTCAGAAGAGCAGATCTTTGATGAATCCCAGTTCTAGTCCCAATGAGACAGGGTGATGCGTTGGTCCTACGGCGTTAACTTTCCCTTTCCGCCGCCCCAGTGGCGAAATGGTCTGAGTGCTGGCTTCTGACCATTTGTCCGAAATGGGTCCGGATTCGAATACCAGTGAGGGCATGTATGTTGTGTTTGTCTTATGGCACTGCTTCTCTCCTTTCCCTAGAACCAGTGGCCCTAAATTAGGCACGGGCGACTGCTCATAGTTCATCGAGTTGCTTACGGTGGTCGTTAAACGTCCAAACAAACAAACCCATGCCTCGTCGATTTCTAGCTGGACGAATTTGGGCCGACTAGTGCTCCTAGCAGTGAATTCGTCAGCTTGGCTCACCGAACTCTAAAAATGTGATAGAGCAAAAATGCCAATTACGAAGTTTGAGAGAATCTTTTGTTTGCTACGAATCGGTCGTAAATAGCGGGGGTCAACAGATGTATTTAGATTGCACACTGCGCTGGCAAAAGTGTCAATGGGCAATTCTAAGCGGTCCAGTATTATTGGATTGCTGTCGGCCTTAAAAAAGGAAATGCATTGGAATGCCACAACTATAGAACTATTGCGCTGATTAGTCATCTGGGTAAAATGTTGATGATTATGATAACTTAAAGATTAAAAAGAAGAACACGTGGCATATGAACAATCAGGCTTTCGGAAAGACAGGAGTACCATATAGCAGTCTTTAAGACTCATTGTAAAAAAAAAGGCACGAAGAAAGAAAGAAAATAAAAGTTTTCACATGCTTTGTGGACTTCCAAAAAGCTTTTGACAGTATTAACAAAACATCACCTGGGCTATGCTGGAATCATATGGCGTGGATGCCAAGATAATTCGGCTTCTGAAATAAACAAACATGAATGCACAGGCAGCTGTCAGGATAGCAGACAGATGTGGAGCTTGGTTTACTACCAGCAGAGGTACAATACAAGGAGATACAATATCGCCAAGCATCATCTCATATCTGGAGAGAATGTTGGGCCGCCCCGGTGGCGCAGTGGTCTAAGCGATGGCCTCTGATCATTCGTCCGAACGGGGTCCGGGTTCGAGTCCCGATGAGGCATGGATGTAGTGTTTGTCTTACGGCACTGGCTCTTTCCCTTCCCTGGAACCAGTGACCCTAAATTAGGGACGGGCGACTGCTTATAGCCCATTGAGTTGCTCATGCTGGTCGTTAAACCTCCAATCAAAAAAAAAAAAAAAGAGAATGTTGGACAAAATCAGGTATGAGGACGCAGGACTTTCTATTGGAGGACAAAGATTCAACCATTTGTGTCTTGCAGATGACATTGTACTGACTGAAGAAGATGAAATGAGCCGCCCCGGTGGCGCAGTGGTCTAAGGCACTGGCCTCTGATCATTCGTCCGTAAGGGGTCCGGGTTCGAATCCCGCCCGGTCAGGCATGGATGTTGTGTTTGTCTTACGGCACTGGCTCTCTCCCTTCCCTGGAACCAGTGACCCTAAATTAGGGACGGGCGACTGCTTATAGCCCATTGAGTTGCTCACGGTGGTCGTTAAACCTCCAATCAAAAAAAAAAAAAAAAAAGATGAAATGAAACTGTGTCAAATGTTACAAGAACTGAATAGAGAGGGTAAAAGATATGGACTAAAGATGAACATAGAAAAGACAAAAACAATAGTATTTGGCGCAAAAGAGATCAACGAACAGACTTCAGTGGGACAATATAGCTAAAATGGCAACGGACACCTACGGGAATTATAACCATGGTTGATGATGATGTCGGCCTACAGATGGTAGGATCCCTGAACGGAGGATAGGATACATCGTGACCCTGGAATCCTCCCCGTTCACATGAAACTAATTACAGAAGAATGCGGATACAATAGCAACTGGGGAGAACAACTCTGTTGTTTCGTACTAATGGAAAGAGGGTGAGAGATTCAAGTTTCACGGTGTGTCCTCCATTCCATTTAGAGGTTCTGTCACCTGTAGACAGAAATCGAATGATATTGCACCGCCTAGAAATGCCCTTAGTTCGCCCACTGACCCCCTTTCCTTTTAGGACCAATTCGTACCGAAAAAATTCTCTCCAACTTCTATATACAGGGTGCTAGTAAAATGTTTGCAATTGACAGTTTTTCTCTCTCTTTTTTTTTTTTTTTTTTTTTTTTTTGTGAGCTTTGTTTGCGAACTTGTCTCTAGGATCGACCCTCTGGCGCTGACACCGATCTTGTTATTAGCTTCCGCTCGGCTCTGAAGCAGCTGTGCGATTTTACGAACACTGTATATCTCTGCAGGAAAGAGTCTCCGACCCTATGTTCATATGACATTTTTGCGCCAGGATCGGGGTAGAAAAATTTCCCAGGGTTTGGACAAACATTTTATTAGCACCCTATATATATAAGCTGTTCCAGTCAATAATAATACCGGTTTTTTTTGGCCGACTTTTCCCTCATAACAAACTCTAGATATTTTGTATCATCTACGAAGAAAAACATTTACAAGTTTTCTGGGACCGGGGGCTTTCTCACGGACTGTGGGAATGAAAAAAGAAATCTTATCTTTAAGCAATTTCATTTAGTAGAATGTGCTGTATTTTTCAGTGAACGCAAGGACAAGAGCCGTTCATTTAGAACACAAATTACAGGATTTAACATCTTAGTAGAAGCGGAGATCTTACGGTATTTGGTTACAACGAATACAGCTTGTACACTGAGTTAGCTTTGCATTGGGAACACCCCGTTTTACATATTCGGAGCAGTAACGAAGTACCACGTGACATCGACGTCATGTACGGCTACTACAAATTGTGCACACCTCTTCTCTGTACGTAATCAGTAAGCGTTTGCCAGTAATGGGGAAACATGGCAACTTCAGCCAATTTGAAGTCCCTATGTTTAACTACTTGGATAACTCTGGTAATTCTAGAGCTAATACATGAATCAGGGGGCAGCACATAAGCATCGACTTGTCATCCCCTATGCCCATCCTCTTTCCCCACTCGGTCGTTTCCATCCTTCTAAATCAAAGATCCATCGGAATAATAAAGTTCCAAAAAGCACCGCAAGGGGCAGCACATCAGCATCGAGTATACATCCCCCTATATCCACCCCCAAGCATCAACACCTATGCAACCCCCTTTCCCCACTCGATCGTTGCCATCCCTCAAAAATCCATCGAAAGCATAAATTTCCAATAAGCACCACTAGGGGACAGCACATAAGCATCGACCCAACACACTAGCCCCACCTATATCCCTTTCACGCCCCCTCATCCTCCTGCTGGCGGCGTCAGAACACTCTCCTTCTGCTGACGGTGCCAGGCCACGCCCACTGCTCCTTTTCCTAGAAGGAACTGCTCCTTGCGCTCGGACCCGCCCTTTTATACTACTTTTATAAGTCCAATAATTTGTCAATATTAAGAAAGATGACGACTTTAGCCAATTTGACCGCGTCCCGGTAGTTTGGGTCCGGAGGGCAAGTGTCAGTGTTCGGGAACAGCAGCACTTGTTGGCTGTACCAGTACTACTGCATCAAGGGTGTACCAGGTCTGGATTAACCATGCACAGACATCCAGCAGAAGGGCTCACACAATGGTTAGCAACGCGCGGGTGACCCTAAAGGTGAACGTCTGGTGTCACTACTGGTATATCAGCAACGACGTGCAACAGACACACAGCTCACCCATCAGTACATCAGCGGTGTAGTTCGACCTATTTCCACATGCTCCCTGCACCGCGCCTTGCTTCTCTTGGAGTTCCACAGCAGGGGACCACGAGGGTGCTCATGGTGATGTCCAATTAACGCAAACAACGTCTCGCATGGGTCAAGGAATGTCGGCAATGGACCCTCAAAAGATAGAAGAAGGTCATCTGGATTTCCTGCTGATAGGCGGGTTCGCATGTGGCATAAACACAATGAAGCCCTATCCCGTTCAGGAGAAAGCTACCCCAAATGGTTGCAGAGTTGGGATTCAATGGGCCGGTGGAAGTGGTGTTCTGGTCTGGGAGGTTTTCCATGAAAAGCCATAATTCCATTGGTTATCATTCCCCAAACACTGAGTTGTGGACGCTACAGGGACCTGTTAGTAGACCATCTCCATCCATATCTGTAAGAGGTTTATCCGGACCACAATGCCATCTTTCAACAGGACAACGCCCCATGGCATCGGGTTCTTATAACTACTGATCATTGGAAGAACACGACAACAAAGTCGCCACATTTTCTTGGCCCCCAAATTCCCCTGACCGTAACCCAGTTGAACATTTGTGGGATATGCTAGAACGGGGTGTGAGACTGCTGATCCTCCTCCATGGAATGAGATTGAACTGACGGAGCTGCTGCAACGGACATGGATCAAGTTTTGTATAGAGGATGTTCATACATAACTTGACCCATGTCCGTTCGAAACCTTGTAGAATCTGTTCCTAGGCGTTTGTGAGCCATGATTGTACAGAAATGTAGACCAACACATTATTTGGTAAGGGTTCCTAATGCAAAGCTAACTCAGTGTGTGTGCAACCCGCAAAACGTGAAAAGTCAGCACCTTTGATATTCGCAGCCATTCCACGAAGTTTCTACAACTTTTGGCAAACTGTGAAATGAACATGAGTTGAACAAACTATGACTTCTGAAAGGGATGCATTTCTGTATTTAAGAAATGCCCAATGCTGTTTAAACATTTGATGAAAACGAAGTGTTTATTCCCTGCAATATTATTGGGCGGGTGTGGCTGTCTCAGAGGAACCTGTGATCTTGATGAATATATTGAAGAGTTCATTATTTTGTTTAGTTATCTTTTATTTTAGGTAAATATTACCTCACTTGTGTGAACTCCACGAGGTTCATGGTTCACAAAAGCAGCCGCTACAGTTTATTTAATCTCGTCGACAGTTGCATCGTGCTGAGATTTCCTTCAATCTTCAATAGTTACATCCTCAGACTTGACACAATTCTTATGAAAATTAAAATGTTTAAACCAAAATTAAAAATCTTAAGAAAGAACGTGAAGGTTAAAAAATATTTAACTGTCATTTCTTTTTAATCCCTTTCCTTCCACTTGTTCTGCAGCGATGTTCTTTTGTCCCTAAAATTTCCCCTGCATACTCGGCAGGCATCTTCAGACCAGGGTCGTAGCTAGGTGTCAGAAATGGTGGTGTGTGTGTGTGTGGGGGGGGGGGGGTTGAAGAGTCATCTGGGGGGATCTGTGTTCAATGACAAACTATACTTACCCACGAATACGGACGCAAGGTTTGCTTTGTATTCTCGTTTCTGTCGTTAATTTAATTCACTAGCAGACAGTTTCTCCATGACCAAAAGTAAAAAAAAAAAAAAAATGCGCTTCACAATATGAAAGGGGATGGGGGGGGGAGACAGAAAACTAAACTCTCTGGAAATATAAAAATAACCTTGTAATTTTTGTTTGACGGTGGCTTAGTTGCAACGTTATCATCGCTGGAGAAAAGATAACTCCCAGCTAGCATGAATTTTTTTTTTATTTTTTAGTTCTGTTTCCTATAAATGGATCCATTGAATGACATCGAGTAGTTACTGATGCCGAATTTCAAATCTTTCTTCTCCATCTTTAATTGCATATTCTCCTCCGCTGGTGCACGGAGGTAGAATCTTCTTACCGCGGTCAACAGCCAAACTCCGTTCCCAACTCCCTCAGATTCCCGCAAATAAACACTTCTCCCATCGCAAAACCACTCCTACTAACAGAAAACAATGAACAGAAAGAAGTTGAAAGCTTACTCTCCATCTTTTTCTTTTTTTAATGTCCTTTTGTAATCTAAGTTTTCCCAAAAAATAATAACAATAAAAAAAGATTTCTCCCTTCTCTGACTCTTAGCAGTAACAGGTCGGGAGCCCATGGGGGCAGAAAATCCTTGCCGCAGCTGTTCCTACTGATTCACTTCCAGACGTACTTTCTTGTGAGTTATTCATCGTTCGTGCTGCATCATCTCAAATTTGATTTTATTTCAAATGTGTTATACACGAATAAATATCGTAAAGTATTTATGATTATAACGAAATACAAAAAAAAAAAAAAAAAAAAAAAAATTCGTAAACCACTGAAAATAAAAGTTCATAGAATTTAACTAATACTAGGACATCCTATGTCTTGAAGAGAACGGCGGAGAACAGAGAGAATTGGAGAGACAGAGAACATCTACTGAACAACCAGTCCTTGGACTGAGTAACCAAGAAGAAGAATTTACAACAACTTCCATTTTCCTGGAGGGGTGTGGGTCGCTGCCGCTAGCCCCCTGCTAGCTACGGGCCTGCTTCAGACTGTTGCTAAGTTCACATCTATATTTACAACTTATATAATAGCAAGGAAAAGCACATTAACAAACTAAAAAGCTTACAACGTGCTTGTGGCTCCAAACTAAGGTATTTATAACCCTCTGAGTTACTTATGGTTGTCATAAAACCCCGAAAAAAAAGAAAACAAAGAGAAGATCGAAGGTAATAATATCCCAGAAAAAACGATAAGACATCATTAATATATGCAAGATACTCTATGTTGATAATAAATATTATAATATGGCAACAGACTGAAAAAGACCTAATCAACTTCAGAACTGAACTCTCCACCTTTTATTCATTTCCAAGTTTCACAAAACGAAAAAAAAAAAAAGTAATTTTTAGATTTGAGCAAAACGACAAAATAAATTTTCAACTCTACAGTAAACCTACCCTTATTGCAGTTATCTCTGAAAACACAAACCATCCATACTCGCAAAAGATATCTGGAATCAATAAACCTAGCAATAAGAACTTCTACTTATTCCATAAAAAAAATGCAATGAGCTCTAAATCAAATAGATAAAAAGTACTATTAAACATTTCTGATAATTGAATCCAAAATTTTTAATAGTCCTTAAAATCGTAAGCCATTTAATTTACGAAACTAAGCATAAAACTCTAAAGCTGAATGTTAATCAATACACATTCATGGGATTCTGTAACCTATAATAAAAAGATATGTGAAGCTCTTAAAAACTATACAAACAAAAAATATGAAGATGCGATCGCAGAAGCAATAGCTGATTAGAAATAAAGATCATACCTACTCAAGCATTCCCACAACAGATAAAACTAATAAGAATAATATGCAACTGTAAGCACGAAAAGATGTCTAAAACACAGAATAAACCAATTTGTCAGAAACTGGGAAAACAAAAAACTTGTTAAATTTTGCTTAAATAACAACTCCAAGCCTGGCTTTGAAAATATTGAATCTATTGTGCCGATTAAAACTGGAAACCGTCGTTCTGGGAAAAAAAGTAACATCAGCTGCAACCATGGCGAAGATCTAGTCTATTATCCCGTTCTTGGAGAGAATTAATTGAAGCCGGGGGAAAAAAAAAAAAAAAAACGAAAAATAACCGAATAAAAACAAGAACAGCCAGCAGATGTCGCCACTAAAGTTTTCCTTTGACAGACTAGTTACAAATCGAAAGCAACTGCCATTTTGATCAGTTCTGTTGATGTGAACTACCAACCATCCGAAGATATCTGGCGTGTGTGCGGGTGAACTGGTGACCAGTGAAAACAACAGTTTTTATTGTAAATTAAGCCTTTGAATAAGAAGAACTGTGTCAAGTGTGAGGCTGCAACACCGTTGAAGGAACTCTGAACACGAAGCAACATCATACGAGACATCAAACAAATAGCAGCGGTTGCTTTTGCGAGCCGGTACCGCCAAGAACCTCAAGGAGCTCATACAGGTGAGAGCATTTTTAACTAAAATTAAAGGTAGCTTAACAACATAATGAATTCTTCAGTAAATCTGTCAAGACCAAGAGGACGGCCAGGCCCAGAAGTATTTTTTTTTTTTTCATATATATATTGATGAGTGAAATGCTCCCAACACTGTTCCAGGGAGTAAATACTTTTTTTCATCAGATGTTTTAATAAATCTAAATTGATTTGTCTGTCGTAAAATATTGGGACATTCTATAAGTCAGAAACGTTAATATGAACAGTGTAGAAGTCTATTTTCATAGGAAAATAAATAAATAAATCAAATTAAAGGCTGGAGAGCGGATAATCTTAAGCAAGAAGGCATAGAGGGGGAGGGGGCAGTAAATTTTCAGTTCTTAGAATAATGTGTTAGTTGGAACTTTATATTATTGATTACTACTACTGCTTTATTCACCCTTCTTTCCTTCGCAAATAAAAACAGCAAAACAAAGTACTTGAGTGATAAAAAAAATGCACATCGAAACGCATGTAAAAGGATTTCCGCCTCCCCAGAGGCGCAGTTGTTTAAGTACTGGCTTATGACCATTCGTTCGAGATGGGTTCGAATCCCGGCGTTGACCAGTTGCACTCAAACTCCGAAAAGGCTCAGTTCCACTCAGAGCCTCTCCGGTTCACGGGTTAATTGCACTCAGAGACACCGTGTGTGTGTGTGTGTGTGTGTGTGTGTGTGTCTGTTTGTTGTATTTATACCTGATAAAGTCAACAGGGTCTATTAGCGACTCTTCATTCCCCAAAAGTTTTTTCCCCCTCCTAATTTTTTTTTTAATCTCATTTCTAATGTGTTTTAATGGCCGTTCCGAGATATTGCCTGTTGTTTTAACACTATTTGATATGATTTGACGGACAGCAGTATTGGTGGTTCATAGTTGTGGCACATATGAAATTGTAAAATAACCAAAGCACTAGTGTCCACGTATAGTTTTGCCAAGCATTTGCATACTATACAAAGCCACTTCCATCCTATCCGTGTTTCTCGATCTTTATAGAATTTGTGACATGAATGTATTGATAGTTTTTTTTTTTTTTCCCTTTTTCGCTGTACGTGAACTCCACTGTAATCGCTGTTTGATGCACTGTTATTGTTGCTCAGCAGAGATCTTATGTCGGAGGCTCTCTGTTCCGTCCACCGGTTTTCTCATTCCCCCTGTAGTAAGCAAGCGCTGGGTGAGTGTAGTCGATCACTTTTTTGTCTTCCTATCTGAGTGCAACTGATTCACTTAATAAGGATAAGAGATTGAGGTGAGTGCAAGTGACCCATGCCCCGAATTCCGGTGGAGCTTGGATGTTTTTCTTATGACACTAGCTCTCGCCCTTCCTTGGAGCCAATGGCTCAAAATTAGGGACGGATGACTGCGTATAGCCTATTGAGTTGCTCACGGTGGTCGTTAAGTCCCCAAATAAAAACAAAATGAATAAAATAAGATCCAATTACACCGCTTTGCGGAAAAGGCAGATGTTTCCTATAGGCCAAGAAACTTTACACAAGAATCAAAATCATAGGACACCCTCGAAGAAAACGTACAAAAGCTGCATGAAAAAAAAAAAAGGGGGGGTCCAAGGGAAAACATAACTGACCAATCTGCAGTATTGCCGCTTTGATCATGCCCGACGCGTGCACTACCCATCTGATATGGGAATAAACACCTCGTCGAGGTTTTTCTGCTTCCGAGTACCAAAATTGGAGGTGTTTATCTTGATCGGCCGCCTGGGGGTCTGAAGTGGCTTGAAGAATGAAAAAACCTCTTTCACTCTTTTCAAACACTTTGCTCAAACGAAAACAAGAACAACGAACACTCACTTGTGAGCAAACTGAGGAACTCAGAGCCGAAAAATTGTTGCTGTCACCTTTTAAGCTGTCCATTGGTTTTTATGTTCCTCATACTTAAGAGTTTTATTCCCTGAACAATCAGTAGTGACACGCTCCTTTCCCGAGTTTTTCACATTTTTTTCTTATTTCACTAATTTTCTTTGCAATAGCGCTTTGCTTGTGCGCTAAATCGGTGAAAAACGTTATATATTATCACTGACTTTGTTGGGATTAATCTTGAACGATTCTAAAGCACGCGAGAGGTTGTAATGTTGCTTCCCCCTGAGAGATTATGGACCGGAATGAACAAGTGTTAAAATAGTCTCGTTTCATACTTTACGAGATATTAACCGAGCACTGTACACAATGACTGGAACGGATGACATATAAATTAATATTAATTTACACTTTACCTAAATTTTTGGGGTGTTGCAATTTCTTGTGGCAACAGGTTGTGCACGCCTTCACAATTTCTTCAAAAAAAAAAAGGGGGGGGGTTTACTTTCAAATATTTGATCGCTTTTTATGAAGCAGTTTAGCGTGATAAACCATCTTTTATTATTTTTTTAATTTTGAGCACGTCCTTTCCAGCCAATTGTTAAATTGTGTGCTTAAAAGGAAAAATAAATTGTTTTTTTACATAATCATAAGGATTTCTATCAGAAATATCTTGTAAGTGATTTGCTGATATCGTAATCGATAGACTCTGCTGCTGTACCTGTGAGTTCTCTGCCCTGATCAGAATCGAAAGCGTTGTCCGTGAGCCTTGTCTGATGATTGCGTGTGGAGTGCATGCCCACCTCGTGGAATCTGCACTACTGGACTTATTCTTTAGCGGATTTTTTTCGTGCAACCAAACAAAAGTCTTAACTTTTTAAACTGAATTCTGCTGTCCTGGTGGCCCAGCGCTAACAGGCGAGGGAGGCCTGACTAATTGTAGGATTTGGACCCCGGATGGGGCATGGTGGGTACATTTTCCCCACGGTACATACATAAACACACACACACATACACTGGTTTAGGCTTTCTGCTGTGTGTGGCCCAAAATTAGGAAAGAGCTATTCCATATCCTTAAATGCTGATGGGGGTTGTTTTCCTACCCTCCATCCCCAAAAAACTGGATGCTTTCCACCTGTAGATTATCACCTCCAACTTTATCTGTCCAGCGAACTCGCTAAATATAAAAACTCATTATTTGTGTGGCCTAATTCAACTCCATTCAGACTGATCCGGCACTCCGCACTTGCTGCGTCGTTAAATCAGACTGAACCTGCACTACGCATCGTTAAATCAGACTGAACCTGCATTCCGCATCGTTAAATAAGTGCTAGCCTGTTTTAGCTTTGACTTTATCTGTTTAATTTCAGCTTCTATACAATCTGAATTTAAACAGATGAAAAAGTTCGTACGGACTTCCTTCATTCCTAACAGAGAACTCCACAGTTAGCCTCTTCATCATCACTTTCAAAGAAAATATTACTGCATAGAGGAATCTGCAGTATTCAAACCGGAGTACACCTTCGTTACGCAAAAGTCGCCAGTTTTTTTTCCCTCGGGAATGTGTACGATTATGAATATTAAATCCATTTTTGGTGTGGCTTCAAGCACTGAATAAGTCTAGTGAGTTCTCTGGTTCTGCATTCTTGCCTAGCCGCCCTTAACCCCGTGTTGGAGATGGGTAGCAATGTAATTGGTGTGTAATCCAATTTACATCCTTGCCCGTCTCTAACATGGGTTTACAACTCGTACGCTAAGTACTTCTGAAGTGTTTCGTGAATATTTCCGCGGCAGTGTTACCGGCGGTTTTGTTTACGTTTGAGATCGCGGCTCTTCGTGTACCATTGTACGATATCAATAGTTCCACAGTGAAATGCACTACTTAGCCATATTTTCAGAATATATATATATATATGTGTGTGTGTGTACTCCAGACATCATGAAAGGTACCAGAGTTCTTCCAGTCCTCCCAGCAGAAGTTGCACATGCAATCAAGAACATGAAGCGGTGAAAAGCTCCAGGAGAAGATGGAATTACTGTAGACATCATACAAGAAGCAAGTGGAGAATTCGAAACAGTACTCGCCCAAATTTTCACTCGATGCCTTAATGAAGGGAAGATCCTTGAGGATTGGAACAACGCTACAATGATCCTGCTACATAAAAAAAGTGATATTGAGGATCTCAGGAACTACTGACCTATCAGCCTCCTATCAGTGGTTTATGAAATCTTCACTAAAGTTCTTTCACACCGCTTGAAGGTGACACTGGACATGGCTCAACCAAGAGAACAAGCTGGACTCAGGAGTGGCTACAGCACAATAGATCATATCCACGTACTGAGAGAACTAATTGAAAGAGCAAGGGAATATGAACTTCCATTGTGCATGGCTTTTATCGATTGTGAAAAAGCCTTTGATTCGGTGAAACCATCAGCAGTTGCAATGGCTCTGAAATCCTGCGGTATTGAAGATGCATACATTATTATTAATAACATCTATGAAAATGCAAGTGCAAAGATTCGGCTGTTTGAAAATACAACACAAATAAAAATTGGAAAGGGAGTGAGACAAGGTAACACCATATCTCCGAAGCTCTTTAATGCCACATTGGAAAATGTCTTTCAATCACTGAAGTGGGAAAACAAAGGGATAAAGATTAATGGAGATTATCTAACCCACCTTCGTTTTGCTGATGACAGTCATTTTTGCAATTACCCCATCAGAGCTGCAGAGTATGATCCAGGAACTTGCTGACAAGAGTAAAAAAGTGGGATTAAAAATGAACTTTCAGAAGACAAAAGTGATGTTGAATGCTTTTACACAAAAGGAAGATTTATCGATTGATGGAGAAAAGCTGGAGATAACAGACACGTACGTTTATTTTGGACAGCAGATATCAAGTGAGGGTCACATTGATGAAGAAATTAATCTGCGTATAAAACTTGCTTGGAGAGCTTTTGGAAGAAACAGTATAATTTTGAAGAGCAATATGCCATTATGTCTTAAAAGAAAAGTGTTTGATCAATGCATCCTTCCAGTGCTTACGTATGGTGCAGAGACGTGGACCTTAACTAAAAGAGACATACCAAGGCTGCAGACAACTCAAAGAATCATGGAGAGGTGCATGCTTGGTGTAACCAGGAGAGATAAGAAGAGGAATTCGTGGATCCGAAAAAGGACAAGAGTGGAAGACATCATGATCAGAGTTAAATCCCTGAAATGGCAATGGGCTGGACATACTGCCAGAAGGACAGACCATCGATGGACAGCCGAAATGTTAGATTGGATTCCAAGGGACAGGAAAAGACCCAGAAGAAGACCACATGGAAGATGGGTGGATGAAATTCGAAAGTATGCGGAAGTGACCTTGAGGAGACTGGCACAAGACAGACCGTTGTGGAGGAAACTTGGGGAGACCTTCGTCCAGCAGTGGATTGATAATGGTTGACAATGATGATGATGATGATATATATACAAAACACAAGTAAAATAAGTAGAATGGAATGTGAAAATAGGAGTGGTATTTCTCTGCATTGTCTTACTTGCTAGTTATTAACCATATATGTGCCCCCCCCCTCCATCAGACTGAGAGGAAGTCAGAAAACTAAGTCGTCAGTGACACACGGAGAGCCGCTGTTTAGAACGTAAACAAACCGGCCGACAACTTTCGCGGAAGGATTCACGTAACACTTCGGAAGTTCTGGCCTCTTATGCTCGCTATCCTGACCCGATCGAACCAAACTGCTTCGAACTAGAACACCATGCGTTTAGATACATATTAGACCTACATCTTATCTGAATTCAGAAATATAAAAGCAAAATTTTTACTTTCCCTAAAACACGAAGTATTAGTTCAGGCAAATAGATGACAGAAGACTGCATCGCTGTAGATAAAACGTACCTATTTTTTGATTTACGTAAACTTGTAAGATAACAATGTACAATCTTATTTAGGCAGGATAGATGTCTATTTTTTTCTTTTTTGACTTTATCAAATAATAAAGATATCAGTGCAAGAAACAAAAAAATTACAAATTGTCGAAGTAATCAGGTGGCTTAACCCACGTCGCATTTATTTAGACGAAAGAAAAACTAAGTATATGTCACTCCTCAAATAAGACGTGAAACGCACCTTTTTTTCAATGAGCGGAACTACACATTCATTCTGTGACTTGAATGAGAGTATTCTTCCCTCCTCCGTTTACGTTAAGCAGGTATCCGTTTTAATCAGTTTGGTGGGCAAATGATAATTTCTCCTACTACTCTTCAGTCAAGAAACTTACGAGAATAACTACTTCTGCCTTTCTGTGAGCTTTGGTACATACTGTCTTCCTAACAATGACAAGATACTGATGAGAAGTTGTCTAAGCGATGGCCTCTGATCATTCGCCCGAAATGGGTCCGGGCTCGAATCCCGGTGAGGCATGGATGTTGTGTTTGTCTTACGGCACTGGCTATCTCCGTTCCCTGGAACCAGTGGCCCTAAATTAGGGACGGGCGACTGCTTATAGCCCATTGAGTTGCTCACGCTGGTCGTTTAACCTCCAATCGAAATAGGAAAAAAAAAAAGAACCACCGAACATGAGCAGCATGCGTGAAAATTAGAACTGATGTATACGTGAAGGCTTCTTTCAGGTAGAAGGTCAGAACATATTTCTCCGAAAACATCCTGCGAAGTTCAGGGAATGGAAAGCATGCCATCGAGAAGACGCGTCGAATAGAAAAGCTGTTTCTTCTGTACCAATCCATAAACAATCGTGAAAAAATAGCACGATAGAGATGGCTTGGAACATGTGTTACAAAAATAGTTCAGAGATTTTTTTTTTTCATTTCAGTGATATAATTCATTTGGCAAATAAAATGTCAATGTAAAAACTGGTCGAAATCCAGTGAAGAAGCTCTAGACCCTATCAAGTAGCCCATTTCCGTCTCCAGACTGTTGAGCGCTATTTCGTGGCAGCAGAAATATTCAGAACACTCAGTCCACGTTAATGGGAAACCAGCTGAATAAATGACCATGTACATATTACAAGAGTTCATAAAATTAAACTGTCCTTTCTCTCAGGATTGTCCAGATCTTTCTATAGCAGCAGGATATAAGTTTTATCGGAATATTCCATATGTCGAAAGCTTATCAACAGACAATTACTTTTCATGAAACATTATGCTACGATTGGTTGATACATCTGGGATGACAAAAACAGCATTGCCCGAGCTGAGCCTAATGAGACAGGGATGGTGTACTCCTTGAAGCCCTTTGAATTACTCATGGTTGAATCTTCAGCGGTAGTGGTTCAGAATTACATCTCTAACCAATATGACTTTCCTTTCATGGCTCAGAAACGCCAAGATATCGTCATGGCTTGTCATTCACGTGGCGAACACTTCAAGACACTGGTAGATTTTATCACTGAAAAGAAATCGAACCCGCTTTTTCCAATTTTCGTCGCTTAAGTCACCATTGCACCACCAAGGACAATACACTATCGACTAATTTCTTGGAAACTTATTGCACAATTAATTTTTCGAAGCAGTTTCTTCTAAACAAGTTAATTCAACCCACTCAATTGCTTCCTGGTAAACTGGGATACCTAGAGCAATGCATTTCTAAATAACTAAAGTAATTTTTCAGATTTTTTTTTTTTTTTTTTCGTTGGAAATGCATCGCCTTGCACTGAGAAAAAAGTTTGTTTAAAACAACAAAATAATTTGTTTGAGCTGTTTTCTCCATTTATTTTGTTGCTTTAGCAAAATTCCATCCGAATTGTTTTGTTGGCTATATTTTGTTAATCAACTATGTGGAGGTGGCATCGATCTTACGCCAAAGCGCACGTGATTACTAGCTACTCCATACGGGCACTACCACTGATCAAAAGAATCTCGTTTGCGCTTAAGATTTCGTTTTGAATTATGACTGACTGCGAAGTGAGTGCATTGTTAGAAGACTGGGAGCTGACTGTCAACTCTGATAGACATTCAGAGGTAAGAATTTCTAATATATCTTAATAATTCCGACGTTATTTTATATGCTAGTGTTTGTGTGTTATTTTGGATGGATTCAGTGAATTTTAGTGATAATTTGGCCTCGCTTTGCAGACCCATAATTACCATGGACACGATAGAATCCGCATCTTATTAGATGCACAGGGGCACGTATTAAATTTACACCCAGATCTCTGATAAAGCAATAATACATTTCTTATAACGGCCAGCGGTTCCTGATTGCAAATAAAAATTTGCACATGAGGTAATGATAGTTGTAATTTTCATGTATAGGTTGTACATACAGTGTGTTTCAAAATTCTTGATGCAACCAAAGATTGCATGGTGATAGTACCCTGGAACATATAGAAGGTTAAAAAAAAAATTACGATTTTTGTTTTTGTCTTATCAAAAATGTCTAATTTGTTTCATCAAAAAACTAAGGAAAACATTAAAAAAGAATCTGATTTAGAAACATGTTATCCACGCACCAAAATAGTGTCAATACATCGTTATATCAAGTACAAATCGTCCGTGAACATTCTAAAAGATAGTACACCCACCGTCAAATGCTGAATTCGCAAATAAGAACTTGCTTGTTAGGTCAGGTATAGACTAGCGGTTAGCACGCTTAGTTCCTGCACTGAAGGTCTCAGGTTCGAATCCTCTCGGTGAGAGATTTTTCGCTGGCTCTGAAAAAATTTCCTCGTGACGTAACAACGTCCAAATTCATTTAAACACCGCTAGAAAGTAAATACGTTGGGAAAAACTAAAATACGGCTGGGCTCCGCCGAAATAAAAAATGGTGGACATCCAGGGTCGAAGGGCACCGCCTAAAATTACTGCACCCGCAAAGTGTTGCCATCGGAAAAAAGTTTAGGGACAAAGTGGCCCAGCTACATAACTCTAAATTTTGTTGAAGCAAGAAATTACTGTCACGATAACAATATGTTTGGTTGCAACAACAAAACGTTTTATCACGATAACAATACATGTTGTTGGATCAAACAAATTCCCAAAAATCGACCTAGGCATTTTGTTAAATGAACAAAACGCTTTGTCATGATAATAATAAATTTTGTAGAATCAACAATAATTTTAAACAAAATAAATTTGTAAGTTCAACAAAAAATTTTGTTAACTGTATATCGACAAAAATTTTTAGTTGATTCAGCAATTTTTTTGCTGAATTAACAAAACGTTTTTCTCAGTGTTTGTGATATAAAGTTAGCATATTAAAAATGGCGAGATGCGAATTCTGTTCTCGCTTCCGTGCGACACAATTTTTTAAGTTTTCTGAAGAATGAACTGTTGTCGCCCTGATGGCGCAGTGGCCTAAGCGTTGGTTTATGACCTTTCGTCCGTGAAGGGTCCGGGTTCGAATCCCGTTTAGTCATTGATATTGTGTTGTCTTACGGCACTGGCTCTCTCCCTTCCCTGGAACCAATGGCCCTAGATTAGGAACGGGTGACTGCTCATAACCCATAAAGTTGCTCACGGTGGTCGTTAAACTTACAACTAAAAAAAAAAAATACTGTACCCCTCACTGATTGGGATCCTATGTGATTATCACAACAGTACCTTAGAAAAGAAATCTTAATTTACATATTTCGTCATGCACTTAAAACAGCGGAATTAATAAGAACTGTTTATGCAGAATGAACCGAACTCGGTGAAATGCAAAATAATATAAACCATAGACAAGCGTATTATATTTACCAAAAACTGCAGATGAATTTTCCAAACTCGGGCTTTTTATGACATATCTACTCGCCTGTCTTTGTTAGCAATTCAATATTCATAGAACTGAGATCAAGGCTGTTTCGCGAAGAAATGTAATACGAATTAGTGTCCAAATTTCAAGTAGTCTTCGATTTTGTTTCCTGATTTAGATACCATTAAGTTCGCCAGAATTGAATCCAAGTTCACAATAAGTTTTTGGAATACAGGGCGTCCGCTTACGCACACACACACAGAGAAATTGAGACATACGGGATAATTCAAAATGATTCATCCGATTTCAAATGACTACATTTTGTGTGTTTCTAAATACACAGCGATTAAATGTACATAGGATAAAGAAACCACTGTCCAAATTTTTTCATACCTTATAAATGTTCTTTGTGACTTCGGTTGGTCGCTCAAAACAGGGAGAACTTTTGACACATTCTGGTATACAAATCAAAAAGTAAAGACAATTTCGTTATATCTACCAAAAGCAAAGTGAACGTTGTAGCATGATTTTTCAACGAAGTCCCCCTGAAGTTCTACACACTTTTTGTAATTGTTCACATGCTTCTTGATTCCATTAGAGAAAGCTTTCTGCTGTCCTGAAATCATGTACTTCGTCTCGTAAGCATTAAATAAACCCCTTAACACCCACTGTTGACAGTTTGTCTGTGTTCCTAAAAATGTTTCAAAATAGGCCGATACATATCGCAAAACAAGATACGCAATATTTTTTGACACAAAGGACACTTTTCAATTTGCTGGGGATGAAGTGTATTTCCACTCCATACTTTCTCTTGTTTTAAAAGTCGAAATAAGGCACCCAGGTTTCTTTCCCAGCGACAATCATTTCCAGTAGACATGAATCTCCTTCCGAACATAGCAAAAGCTGAGCGGAAATCTCCATACGTCGTTGTTTTTGTTGTTGGTGAGTTGTTTCATGACACACTTACCATTATCCTAAGTCATCATGCACTATTGCATAGACAGAACTATAACTTATGTCTAACATATCAGCCACAGAAATCCATCGATCTTGGATGAGAGAATTCACACGATCGACATGGTCTTGAGCTCGCTACGCTGACGGGCGGCTTGATCGAGCTTCGCCAGTCATATTTCTGCTAGATTTAAACCTTTCTAACCATTCACAAAGTTTTTCATGGCACATACACATATTACCCACATTGTGTGCTGTCATTCTTCTGTGAATATCAGAGGGTTTGACTCCTTCTGAACAAATAAAACTCATTACGGCACTCTGATCAACAGCTGCGCAATCGCAAAGAGGAACGTCCATGTTTACACACTCATCACGGGAGTCAGATTAATGTGTAAGTTTAAGTCATGCAGGCGCCACCTTGTCTAAATACCGTTATGACGTGTTAACGTTTATCAAGTTTTGTCGCCCGCGGTATGAGTTCAATTCACAAATTAGTTTTAATTTTTAATTTACGCTAGTGTATACTGATCGTTTTTTGTTGCATATTTCGTATAATCACAGAATTAATACAGGCAGTTGACGTGGACTAGGAACATCAAACAGAAGTCATCGCTCTTTCCACGTTTATAAGTGAATCACAGAAAAATTATCATTGGCTGCCACCGGTAATCGAACCCAGGGTGTTCCAGTTACGCGCCGGACATGCTTCCACTGCACCACAGCGGCCTCGAATTCCTCCAGACTCACATACGACTAACTGCCAAGCCAATTTGGCAGGTTGCTTCTTGGAGCCCCGCACAATGCTGTGGATTCACCAAAGATGGTAAGTAGCGACTGAACAAATAACTAGAAGGCGAATGAATAGTTAATACAGACATTTGACGTAGACTAGGAACATAAACTGTGGCGCAGTGTGAGCTTGTCCGGCGCGTAACTGGAAGACCTGGGTTCGATTCCCCGGTGGCGGCTGATGAGAATTTTTCCGTAACTCACTTATTAACGTGGAAAGAGCGATGACTTCTGTTTGATAACCACAGAATGTTCGAGCCTGTCTTAAATTTCACCACAACCGTAAATTTAAAATTGCGCTTCCATACCATTTTAATGTCCCTATTTGCATCATAGTTTGGTATCCAGTACTACGAGTAATTCCATCGGATAGTCCTTCACAAAATTCCGAAGAGGTTCTACAAGGAAGACTAGTGTACAGAAGCGCAGCTGAAAGTAATACGTCTCCCCAACACATCTAGAATGAGATTCCATATTTTTTCTTCTTACCACAGCATCTTTACTTTCATAATTCCACTGCTGATTCTCTTTTCACGAATAGAATTTGTTTGTCTATGTATTTCTTCAACATCTCTGTATGTGCAACACTTTCAAAAAAAAAAAAAAAAAACTATTCCAGTTGATTCATACGAAGTGCAACGACTTTTCACTAGACAGCTTAGAGACAGAAATAGAAAAAAATGCAAGACTATCCAGAAAAAATGCGAAACTATCCGGGTCTTTATACAGGTATGCATGGGATCATACAAGATCTTCCAAACTTTTGCTCACCAACTGGGGCTTTTTCAAGGCTCTAGAACAACATTCAGACTGAAACTCTAAAACGTAAATAGAATAAGAGGTTACAAATCAAATCAAATAAAGTAAACAATGGTCGTTTATTTTTACAGTTAAGCTTAATATGTTGCGGTGTACTCATGATAGTTATTTTGTGTTTAGCTTTAAAAGCACAGTCCGTATACGTGGTAGATTCATTGATACAAAATCATTGCACATGTCTCTGTGAGATAGAATTTAAATGGTCTTCTTAGTAAGGTAATGGCCAACCTCTTGAGATCTGCTCCCTTTCATCGAAAAATCCCCTCCCTAAAAAAATCCCTTAAATGTTTTTGAACCGAAGTGCGACAATTCCACTCATCAACAAAGATGCGACTTACAAAGTCATTTTTCAGCACACATTTCAACTGACTTTCAAACAGTGCCGGTACTCAGAAAAATACGTTTTTTTACGCTTTCCAACTGTAGGTTGAAGAAGCGTTTATGCTCCAGCTTTGTCCGTCTGTCCGTCCGCACGATAACTCACGTAAAAATGGTTCGATTTCGATGAAATTTTAGTATGTGGTAGACCACCTGGGGACGAACCCTATTGACAATGAGGTCAAAGGTCACGACATAGGAGCGAGATGCATTCCATCGCCCTTATGCATTATAACCTACGTAAAAATGCTTCGATTAAGACAAAAAACTTTATCATGTTTCGGAAGTATATTTTTACCGGTTCTGTTGAATATAATCGAAATGCGGTCAAAGGTCAGGTCATAGGAGCGAGATTTATTCTACATCCATTATCCTCATAACTTGAGTAATGATTTCTGGTATGTTGGAAAGCGTATCATAATCAATACATTGCACGATTTTCCTAACTTGTTAATTTAAATAACTTCACAAACTCACCACTTTAGAATATTATCTATCTTTGGATGAACTTTGAAATCATACTTCTCCCCAGAAAGTTCAGATTCGAAGCATTTTTGTCTTGCTTTTATTACATCCTACACTGTTCTAACCTAAGCTGTCTCCAGTTCTACTTAATATTTCTTGAACGTATTCAAACTCACATAAAAGTTTCTATCAATTGGGAAATAAGCTGTAAAAATTGGGCAGCGGAGACGAAATCTGGAAAACTGGGCCACTATTATGTTTTTGGGTCAATATTATGTTTTTCTGACTAATGAAAACACCTAGTAATCATTTAAGTGAGATGCCTGGTAGAGTTGAGAGAAAATAGCTAAATGTATAGAAAAATGGTATAGCACAGCGCACTCGAAACACTGAAACTGATTATAACTAGAAGTCAACATACAATCAGCTTAATACCTTTTCCATATACCATCCTGTCTAACATTAAGAGAATTACGAACAGATGACGTGACTAATTTTTTTTTTTTTTTTTCGATGACCGATGTATCTTATAGCCAATTAAATGATAGATGCCACGCAGAATATGAATTTGGGCAAGCAGCATTAAGAAAATGAGCTTGCTTAATTTTTGTATTTCCGTCAAATTAAGAAGCACCGAACTGGATTTCGGCGAACTTAAACCCCCGATCTCTTGAAGCCGAGTCGTCACAGGAGCGCGTTTCTGGATATTAGTCAAAGATGGACTCGGGACCCGGATGCCAACAATGTTCCACATAACTCCAGCCCTGCCCTCTCCCTACAACGAGCGGCCTTTTATTAGAAACGGGTTATTTTCTGTAGCCTTACAACAGAGGTAGCGTACCTTTCTGAGAGAATCTGCCCAAAATGGGGATAATCCTATAAACATTTTCTTTCGCGTTTCCCTCGGAATTCTAAGCACTAAATTATCATTTATTATTGATCAACTCTTCACTCACAAACAGTACAAGAAAAATATCAGTTGAGCGAAGCCAGTGCCAACTGTTTGCTTTTATAATTAGCCAAATACTGACATGTACACTTGTCCTTCGAGGATTTCAAGACGTGTCATACGAATTCACGTGTTCACCCAATCGCCTAGATGGCGCCAAGGAGACGTGAGGTGTCTTCTGACTTCTGTGATCACTGCTCTCGTCGGCGCTCGAAAGTAGCAACGTAAAATAGCAGGTGCCCCCTCTTCGCCTGGAGAGTGAAGTAATCGGCGTGCTACTGTGGTAGTTCAATCCTCTGCTCTTCGCTTATCCACTAACGTTCCTTCGAATTGCGGCCAGGGAGAATTCTTTCGCGTTCCTTCTCAGTCAAACTCCGCTAACTGTCATCTCGTTGTCTGGCTTGAAGGTCTTCTCTTAAGGCACTTCCTTCCGAAAACACATTAAGCTGAAACAAATCCTCTTGACGAGCCTTTACTGAAATTCTTTACACTAGCTATCACCAACTCTCAAAACTGGAAAATTTTCCTTAGTAATAACTTCTGCTTCATTTGGCATTAATGATATTTATTAGTTTATTAGGGATGGGGTTTTAAAGGTTCAAGGGACGGTAGTGCATGCCACGTGCCAACAATTGTTTTTTCGCTTGGCACCTCAAGCACGCGTGCCATAGGTTCGCCACCCATGTCTTAGATGCTCAATCAGTCTTTAAACCCCGAGCAGAATAATAAAAAATGATTGACATAGTTAGGCTTAACCAAGGGATTTTTCTTGTGAGCATTCCGTAACATTTCTTGCCCTTTCTCTTCTGCTCAGTATTAAATACATCCCTACTTTTCCCAAAGCTCTGGGCGCTTTTCAATGTGTTGAACACTACTTTCAACCACTAAAAAAATAATTTATTTTTACTCACAATGTCTCGCTGTTGCAAAACTCTTCTAAGCACACTTCCTTTTCAGCCTAGAGTCTTATGTATCTGTTAATCGAACGACAAGACTACAGGCGGTAACATAAACATTCCTCATATGATCACTTATAGCGCACTTTCACGCCGCATTGTGTCAACCATCACATGACAAGTAGCATAGACTTCCATCAACCAACAGATTAATTAGCCATTTTCAAAGTGTCTCATTATTTACGCTTTCCAACCGTAGGTTGAAGAAGCGTATATGCTCCAGCTTTGTCCGTCTGTCCGTCCGCACGATAACTCGCGTAAAAATGGTTCGATTTCGACGAAATTTTAGTATGTCGTAGGGGACCATCTGGGGACGAACCCTATTGAAAATGGGCGAAACGAGGTCAAAGGTCACGACATAGGAGCGGGATCCATTCCATTGCCCTTATGCGTCATAACTTGCGTACAAATAGTTTGATTTCGATGAAATTTTAGTACGTGGTAGGGAACTAACTGGGGACAAACCCTATTGAAAATGGGCGAAATGTGGTGAAGGGTCAGGACATAGGAGCGGGATCCATTCCATTGCCTTTATGCGTCCTAACTTACGTAAAAATGCTTCTATTGCGACAAAACTTTAGTATGTTGTTTCGGAGGTATACTGAACCGGTTCTGTTGAATATAATCGAAATGGGGTCAAAGGAAAGGGCACAGGAGCGAGATTTATTCCACAGCCATTATCCTCATAACTTGAGTAATGATTTCTGGTATTTTGGCAAGCTTATCATAATCAATGCATTGCATGATTTTACTAACTTGTTTTGGCGTCGTAATAGCGATAATATACAGCTTTTGCGTTACCAACAATGGTTTTAAGTAGCGTATGCAAGAAGTGACTGCAAATAGTTTCTTCAAGCCTCAAATATATGAGCAAAATGCTAGTCTGGAAGAATTCTACTTGAGTCACTTCAAATATCGCTCCAACCTACCTGCACTGTCCCCCCCCTCCCGCAAAACAGTTTAATAATGATATGCTTAGGAATATATTTCGGTTTTTGTCACGTGATCTTTTCCTACAGTGGCGCACTAAGCGCGCGCCTAGGGCCCCAGAGCTTGAGGAACCCCGAAAACGTATAATTGGATTGCCAGTATTTTTTTGGTTTTCACAGACTGAAACAAAAAAAGCGGACCTTAATTTTACGATGAAAATAATAAGAAAAAATATTTCAAGAAACTCTTTACATTCTCGCTTTTCTGCAGTAACTGATGAAATTCTGTACACTTTTATTGGCCCATAGCATTTGTCTATGCCAAAACTACTCCACGAAAAGTCATCCATCCTTTTCAAGTGAATCACTGTGCATAAATTGAATTTTACCCGTATTTTCTAATGTGGAGGAGTTTTTCGGTTGTCAAGAATTTCATTTTTGCTTGATACCCTGCCCGTTTTCCTACTAATTTGCTCAAAATGTAATAAACAAGATGATTTTCCAAAGTTGAAGCAATGGAAAAAGTAAGTTTTATAATTGAAACACATTCCAATTTTATGGAAATTTATAACAATTTACACGCGATGTACGAAATTTCATTTGCAGCACCCTTAGCGTTAAATTTGCCAAGAAACTTGCAACTGAAAAGGTGTTAAAAGTAATCAGTTTTGCCTAACGTATCAAACTAAAAAAGAACGTTTGCTGTAACTGAAATAATCTCTTCGTAGCGAAAAGCTAAAATTTATGAAATTTCCACTTTGAGAACTCCTAGCTGGAAATTTATGAACCAGTAGTGAAATTTAAAATGGGAAAATTTTAATGAATTTTTACGTCCGATCATTCGCAAAAATAATCTTTGAAAAAATCTGTGAAAACCAAATTTTTGTGGCCTTTAGCTGGAAATTAACAAAGTAATTGGAAAATTTAAATATTTGAGAAGGAACAGTTGAGCCTAATCTGAGAGGCACAAAAATAATATTTTCCTTTAAGTTGAATATTCTCTTCACAATAGAATTTTAGTTTTTTGAATTTTCGACTTTGACAGCATTTAAAGTGCCGAACTTAATATCTCTAGATTTCTTATTAGCCGCAAAAATAATTTTTGAAATATCTCTAAAAACAGAAATTTCCATGTGCACGGGCAGACAAAGGGATTACACTAGCAATGTTTCTTACAAAACGTTCTAATAATAGGAAGATAGAATGGAATTTTAAAAAGTGTAAAAACTTTTTTCTCGACTTTCCTTTTTTTTTTTTTTTGCTAACCTGACGGATGAAAATTTCTGATGCGATAAAAAAGGGGGAAGGAGCCCCTGAATCTTTTAGCGCCTAGGGCCCCAAAAGATTTAAAGTCGCCTCTGCTTTCCCATGTAACTTCAGGTGAATGAAAAAGTACGTTCTTGAAGGCATGCAAAAAGCAGTTTTGTGTTTTAAGTATTTTATTATTTGGGTAACTTTCCTGTATAGTCGTGGTTTTAGATATTGCAATGCGGTACATCTCATGTTTTGGTTGCTTGTTTCCAATACAAGTCACCAGATGTCACATGAAATCTCAGTAACACATGGAAGCTCCCCCCCCCCCAAGGGATGAAAAATGTGGGAAGCTTTATCTATGATCACTATTATTTGGCTTTTGATACGAGAGTTGTACCGAAAGTAATGCAAAAGTAACCATACCTTTTTTATTAACTGGCAGAGGTCGTTCAAATTGCACCTGTTGGTAGAGTAACTCTTTCTCTACAGTAACCCTTCTTCTTCATTGCAGGTAAATAATTGATTCCAAGTAGAAGCAACGTGCCATGAGTTCTTGACAAACGAAGGGTGCAGGCTGTCCGACATCCACAGAAGGCTACAGAATGTTTATGGAGATAACACCATTGACGAGAGCAATGTTCACAGATGGATGGTGTTTAAAGTAGGGGAAACCAGAATTGAAAACAAACCACGCAGTGGGAGACCATCATCTGCGACCACTGACACGAATCGTCCGCTAGTGGATGAATTGATTCGCGCGGAGAGAAGAGTCACAATCCGTGAGCTTGTTGCACAACTGGACTGGTCACAATGTCATACAGAAGGTGGTAGAAGACTTAGGGCATCGGAAAGTGTGTGCAAAGTGGGTAGGTACCTCGGAAGTTGACACCCGATTTGAAGGAGAGAAGGGTTGAAGTCCGCTCTGCTCTGATCTGCTGGAAGCGTTTGAAGCTAATGAAGACCCGTTTTTTTGAGGGGGTGGGGGTTCCGATCTGGTGTGAAGATGATGAAACGTACGTGTGCCTTTACGATCCGGAAACGAAGAATCAATCCATGGAATGGCGTCACATCTCTTCACCAAGGCCTAAGAAGTTCAAGAGCCAGCGATCAGCACAGAAAGTCATGGTGACTGTTTTTGGGGTTGACAGGGGTGTCATTCCCCTTGATTTTCTGGAACGTGGCCGTACCGAGACCAGCGAGCGGTACATTGAGACACTCAAGAAGCTTAGAGAAGCCATAAGGAGGAAGAGACCGAGCAAGAATCTGAAAAGAATTCACATTCACCATGACAATGCGAGACCACACACGTATTTGGCAACAAATCAGGCGATCAGCAAATTAGGCAGGTCGGTGGTCCCCCATCCACCGTACATCCCAGGTCTAGCACCCTCTGACTTCCACCTGTTTGGTCCAATGAAGGACACTCTCTGGGGGGACAATGATTTGATGACACAGACAAGGTGAAAGTGGCTGTGAAGAAGTAGTACAACAGTTCACACCTGAATTTTTCAAAGAGGATTCAAGAATTGGGTTCAACGATGGCGCAAATGCATCGCTTGTGATGGAGATTATGTTGAGTAGTACCTTTGTATACAGGAAGGGTTACTCTACTAGCACGTGCAATTTGAATGACCTGCGTCAGTTTTTGCATTACTTTCGGAACAACCCTCGGGCAAATAAATGCCTTACTATTTTTCTGTCTTCCAGAATATAAAAGCATTTTCCTTCCCGGATTAAGAGTTATCAATTGCTGTTGTACGTACATTTGAAAAGATGTTTTCATCAATCAGCTATATAGCAATTAAAATTATCTGACGTCGTGTGCTATACATCCCGTTTTACATCGTACGGGTAAGGGGACGGGAAGTAATGGTCCCTTGGGGGCAGTGTAGAGTGATTGGTCCCCCCGACCGATCGGATCCTGTGGCACGATTGCTCTGACAATGCCTTCTCTTTAACAAATTTTGAGAGAGTTCTATTTATCTCTGCACCGCCAGCGGTGCAGACTTAAGTTATCAGATGGTTATGTGGTTAGAAGTTTTCTATGTTTGATTATTTTTATGTTTCAACAATTTTGAGAGAGTTCTATTTATCTCTGCACAGCCAGCATACGGCGGTGCAGACTGAGTCATCAGATGGTTACGTGGTTAGAATTTTCCTATGTTTAATTATTTTTATCAGTGAGCAATATTGTAATCTCATTTCCTTTCCTCTAGGTTTTACAGCATTACACTTTGTCAGTTACGCTTTGCAGTCTCTCGACAATAAGCCCCGATTACAATGCAAATCAGCAATGCTTGTAAATTCAGCTATTTCGCTGCCAGTCTGTACGACATTTTTCTCTTCAGAGTTTTATTTGTTGACCCGAGGACTTTCAGTTTGTGGGAGTGGAAGTTAATGACCACCACGAGCAGCCCTAAATGCTATAAGCGGTCGGTCATTCCTACGTTGGGCCACGGGTTGCAGGGAAGGGAGATAACCAGTGTCGTGGGACAAACGCGTAACCTATGCTTCATTCGGGATTCGAACCCTGGCGCGGTTTAGGTGACCAGACAGAAACCAGCGTCTCAGACCACTCGGGGCAGCGGAACGGACGGAGGTTTTTAATTAAGAGGGCCATAGTATTCGGTTTCCTCACAAGGCATACGTTTATTTCAGTTTCTTAAAGTTTTTCCTCTTGGTAAATTCGGGAGTTTCCGTTCGAACACAAACGCCCTGGTGATCGTTTGCTTCGTACGGCAATTGTCTGTTGGCGTACAACTTTGCAGTTGGTACATGTAAGATTTTTAATTAACCAACAATGGGTAACTTTAATTTTCCCTTGCATGGCATTTGTTTCACAAGGCTTTCTGTAGCATATTGAAAATGGATTTTAACCAAACAAGTACGGGAGCGATTTTTTTCCTTTACTGTTATAAAATTTTATTTGCAATTTGGCAAATTTCATTTAATCAACCAACGATCAGTAACGTTATTTTTCCTTTAAATGGAATTGCATTCTGGAAGCTTGAATTTTTCTTCAGGTAGAAAGAAACATGTAAAATAATAAAGATTTAGTATCCAACACAAATGGTAAGCATAAGATTTTTTTTATTTTTTTGCTGAAATGCAGTCATAAATCTTCTTATGTTTCATATTCCCCAGAAAACTTTGAAATTTTATCATCCTACATGTCTGTTATTTGAGGAAGCTACCATCTTCCAGCAGAGACCTTCTAAATCTGTTAGCAGGCTCAGGGCTTTAGATGAAAACATCAGATTTTCTATTAAAAAAATGCTTTTATTGTTGCGCGTATATTCAATATTAAACATTAACTTCTGTGTGGTTGTGTCTAAAGAACTTATTATTTTTCTCCTGTATGAAAGGTTCCCTGCTACCAGCGGGCAGGGAATTCGAAAACTACGGCAATCTGTTAGTTCAATAACTTTGTAGCGTGGTATAGATCGTTTTATTCAGTGACATAATACAGTATATATACCATCTTAAATTCGAAAGTATGCGGGAGTGACATGGAGGAGACTGGCACAAGACAGACCGTTGTGGAGGAAACTTGGGGAGACCTTCGTCCAGCAGTGGACTGATAATGGTTGACAATGATGATGATATACCATCTTCAAACTTGCGCTCCCCACTGGGAGGCTTTTCCAGGCATTAGTTACAAAATAAAATGCCTGGCGATTGGTATATTACGCTACTAAATAAAAGGAGTTATACCACGCTATAAACTTACTGAAAAAGCACTGTTTGTGTACTCGTTACAGAAATCGGGGCATTCTGTATGCTTACTCAGTATTCCTCGACTTTAGTTGGTTAGGAATTTCTCTGCTTTGTTGGTGTTTACACTCAGTCGGAAATCGAGAGATGTGGATTTGGTTCCTTCCGCAGGATGCAAGTTTTCTGCTCAGGTGACTAAGCTGTCAGAGGTGCAGACTTCTGGCCAATCTTCCGAGTCGGGCGAGGATTCGAGTACTGGATGCGACATGGACAGTGTGTTTGTCTTATGGAGGTGTTCCATCACTTCCTTGGAATCAGTAGTTCCAGATTAGGGGCAAGCAACTTCTTTAACTGTAGATACTTAAGGTTTCGCCAAATAAAAGGAGGAGGGGGGGATCGGATGAAATTTAATAGTTATTTCTATTCCCACGCACAAAATATTAAAATATTCTGTCGGTTTACTAGAAAATTTAGTCACACAGTAGTTTAGCAACTTTTATTTTTACTTGCGTACCATGCCATTCCAAACTGGAAGATTATTGGTTTTCGGCTGACCTATAACGCCTTTTAAGTTCCAAATGCAAAGCATTTCCCTTTATAGGTTGTTCCTATTGTGTTAGTTTATTCGTAAGTTTCTAATCAAGCAGAAGTGACTTATACAAGATGTTTCTTGTTTGTGCATGAGAAACTTTATAATCGACCAAGAAGGCGATGATCTGGTTGCTTCATTGGCCAACGAATCCGCCGTTTTGTTTCACTTCTCAGACGTTCGCTGTTGATTAAAAAATTTTTAGATAACTAAGGTAAAACATTGCTAAAACTGCGTCACAACCTGAACGTGTTATCGAAGAACTGGAAGAATGCGTGATCGGAAAGTTCAGGCCAGGCTGTAAGGCCGGTCAGTCAGAGAAGTGGCGAATCAGCTGCTAACGTATGCAGAGAGTTATTTCATCCTCTGAAGTTAAAATAAACTTTTTACAAACTTTGACGATCTGAAGCAGTTCCTGAAATCCAATAACTTTTGAATTAAAGCTTTTGTACAAAAAATTAAGAGCGTAGGAATATAAACAGAGGTAAGGGAAATCGTGCGTGTCAAAATCTGTCGTAACATTCAAATTCAGCATAAACAAATGAATGAAAATGTGGAACTTCAGCAGTTTTGAAGAACTGCTACCTTGAATACAGAACATAACACAACGGAGCAGTATATTGCTTTTAGCATTTAGAAAGTTTTAAGAGCATGCCAAGATTCTTTCATTTCTTTTTCCATTTTTCTTTTTTCTGGGGAGAAGGGTTAAAGACTATCGCGAACAATTTTAAGTTCGATAAGCTGTCGCCTACCGCCCCAGTGGTGCAGTGGTTTAAGCGCTGGCTTCTGATCATTCATCCGAGATGGGTCCGGGTTCGAATCCCGGTAAGGCATGGCTGTTGTGTTTTTCTTGCGGCACTGGCTCTCTCTTTTCCCTGGAACCAGTTACTCTAAATTACGGACGGGCGACGGCTTATAGCACACTGAGTTGCTCACACGGTGGTCGTTAAACCCCCAAGCAAAAATAAAAAAATATATAAGCTGTCACCCGTCCTTAATTTAGGGTTACAGGGAAGAGAGAGTGGAGTGTGACAAACACACAATCTGTGCTTTACCCGGTATTCGAACCCGGTCTCAATACGATGGACATGCAAGAGATTCTGCAGCCACGGTAGCGGAATGTCCTAAGCACTGGCATCTGACTGTTTATTCAAGTGGGCAGGATTCGAGCCCCGTATGAGGCATAGATGGTGTGTTTGGCTTATGATGCTGGCTGTCTCCCTTCCCTGAAGTCAGTGGCCCACATTATTATAGGAACGGGCATCGTCTTTTAGCCCTTAAAGTTGCGCATGGTGGTCGTTAAACTCACAAACAAAAACGTACTTTTACCATAATGAAAAACTACTGCTAACTTCATGAAATGTTGCAGAATTGTAACTTTTGCCTACTGCAGTTTTTTCATAAAAATGGTGGATCAGAAAAGTTTTCGGACCTCAACTTTGCTTCCACATGAGGCAATTAATTGGCACGCCATTTGACCGGGACCTTTTGCTTTTACAGTCCGACCTGATTTCTAATTTCTATCTCTTGCAGTATCTTTTTTATTTCTTCTACCTTTTTCTCTGCTGTGGCAAAATTAAGTTCGTACTCCATTTAAACCCAAAAATCAGTCACTAGTTCCGCCCGTGTCCTTCGGTGAAGAAAATTTATATTCTGAACATGTACTTTTAAAGCAATGCCACCTTTGCAGTTTTGTCGCGGTGGAACCAAATTTAAAATAATAGTTGTATGAAATTTTGACAAGAACTGTACATTACAATTTTTATTCGAAGCCGGGCAAAAACACTCTCTGATTACGTTAAAGTAAGTCTTGTCATATCAGCCGGAACACTTCTTTGATGTGGGAAAAAGGAACGAAATAAAAGCAAGAGTCCCAATCTTGGAAAGGTCAATGACGAGAACAATATATCGAAGTTTCAGGAGAATGTATTAAACCGTGACCGATTATAGACAGAAGGCGTTCATAAAATGGGGGATTACTGGTGGTCAATTCCCGAAGAGGGCGCCATATGTGCGTTAATGGCGAGGATTCGCGATGGCCAGTGTCATGTGACTTCACAGTGACCATCTATTAAGCCGTCACTCACATCTCTAAAGAGTCAGTTCAAATTAACGGTCCGCCATTTCGGCTCTTTTCATGAGAATCGATTGGCTATCGACTACAGAGCAGACGAGTAACGGGAGAACCTGGCAACGCTACGACTGACATTGGCAGGCTTTGTAGTCCTCGTGTTTCTGTGCTGCTCACCAGAAGCTCCTTCAGAAAGAGCTTAACGCCACTTCAACTCAAGGTGACCATTTATTAATAAGCCGGCCAACAATAAGTTTTTTCGGCTCCATTCCTTTCCCGTCAAGCGAGGGAAATAAAAGAAGCGAAACTAATTTTGCCTTTATTACTCTTTTTTTCTTTTTCGCTCTTTCAATCAGATACTAGATCAGAGCATTTCACTTTTCATCTGTCCGAAAAAAAAAATTCCTCCTTTGAACAAGTGGCTAAATGCGTGCCAGTATTTTTCCTTTGACAAATGGGGAATTTTTAATCCCAAACTTTTAAAGCAAATACCTGGCAAAGTGAAGCCTCTCAAAAACGGTCGTTGCTCGGATCGGAAAAAAAGTGACCGATCGGAGTTTAGGCCTACTTCAATATTGTTTTTCCGTTGTGTTTGGGTTGAGGAAATTCTGGAAGTCAGGGTAGAATCAGAAACAAATGTGGTCAGCGATTGTAGCGATGAGCGGTCCCGGTGGCGCAGTGGTCTAAGCGCGATGGCTTATGATCATTCGTCTGGGAGAGATCTGGGTTCGAATCTCGGTGAGGCATGGATGTTGTGTTTGTCTTACGGAACTGGCTCTCTCCCTGCCCTAAATTAGGGACGGGCGACTGCTTATAGCCCATTGAGTTGCTCACGGTGGTCGTTAAACCTTCAATCAAAAAAAAAATTTAGCGAAGCAAAGATAAGATTGTAGACTGCCTAATGTTATCTCCAGAAACTTGAGCTTAGTTCAAGACTAAAAATGCTCAGATTTAGAACAGTAAATACAACTGGCAGATTACAGCTCAATTTTTGAACCACCAATGGCAGTTTAAATTCAAAAGCTTCACTATTAATGTCCTATTGTTCACTAGAATTGGATGACCTACAGCTAAACCTTAAAAATCAATCGTGGTTTATTAGATAGGCAGTGTCCGACACCTGGTCTTAAACAGCCCTTAGAAATAGGAAGCTGGGATATTAGGGTTAAGTACCATATACGAAAGAAAAACGGAATTTAAAAGACAATGAAGTGTAACTGTACAGTTAAACGGCTGCGCGCGCGCGGTAAAGCAGAGCAAAACCCACAGGAATCAAACCATGAGACACCACCGCTAAAGGGCAATATTTCAGGCACCAGCATCCATCCCAGCCAGCCTCCGTGTGGGACTGAGGCATACAAGGGAAAATAAAGTAATTACCGTCACACGCCTAAATCTACTTAAACTCCTTTCTTTTCACTTGAATCATTGTGCGCACCGTATGCAACCCAGCCCGAACCACAGTTCTTTCTGCAGCATTCTTCGTCCCCATCTTACTGATCCGCCGACGTACCTAAGGAGCTAATTAAAATCCCAAAGGAAAAGGTATCCTTTAATTTTCTTTCCGGACTGACAACGTATCCGTTGACCGCTGTTAAGAGTTCCGTTATTCGGAGGTTATCGCTAATATTAATCCAACCGTAGCTGTTCTGTACCAACTAAAACTCGCAGTTGTTCAGAGGTTTCACTATTATGTGAAAAGCAGGCTCTAAAACGCTTAATTAATAACAATAACGAACTTTTCTGTGGATGGCTGCATCTAAACTGTTTGTCCTTATAAAGCGTTCAGGCTCACTTTGCATATTACTAAACGGCAAGCGGGTTTATTTTCGTTTTACTGTACACACATAGCATACGAAGGTTGTTTAGCAACTTCCGAAACAAAAGGCATGGGGGTTGCGAGAGCTTTTCAGTACGTCTTTCAATAACAGTGGAGAAAACAACTAAACAACTGGATATCGGTTGCTGAAGTTCAGAAACTTAATTTTTTAGTCTGTAATGGTGTAAAAATTGCAATTGTAAAGCTTGAGGAAGTTTCTGAATTCCCAAAGAATTTCGCCTTCCAATATCAGCGAGTGTGATTGCAATCTGCGGGAATTCCCCACCATCCGATGTTTTCCGGGAGCTATTCATCGCCGAGATCTCCAAGAAGCTTCAGATCTCAGTAATGGACTTTTATTAACAAGAACTAACATAGCTGGTACAAAGACGTGTTACATTCTTTGGAGTTACCGGAGATTGTATCGAAATATAATGGTATTGCCAGAGGACAAAGCTCAGGTATTTGAGGGTTAGAATCTGTTGAACGCTACGTCAATACTAATGAGCTGGGGGGCACAATGAAAATTAGATATAGCAACTTATCATGCTGACCATTGGACTTTAAGAAGCATCTATACTGAATGAAGGAAACACTCGTAGTATCCTCAAGGGCGAATGTTTTCCGCTAGTTGATGCGCCGCTTCTCATGCACAATGCAAAAGAATGTAATACACTGCCGGACAATTGCTAAGGACGGATGACAATAGCAACGATAGCAGCTATAAAATGGAAGGCAGGAAAATGTGGAAATTAGAATGAGTGCGGGATACAGTAAGACGTGTTGTGCGTATGCAAATTGTGGATTGCCAAACTTGTTCGTGACGTCATAGCGCTGATAAGAGATATAAAGGATTTGACGCGTATTGACCGTTGTTGTTCAAACGCAAAGTTGAAAGGGAAAGAATCAATTGACGAACTTGCAATTTTCAGTGTGTCTTCCCGACATCACCTAGATGATTTTACGCGTGGCCGTATTATTGGCAAGATTGAAGACAGGCGAAAAATAACAGATGTTGCCAGGGAGTTCGACGTCAGCCACAGTGTTGTTTCACGGCTTTGGAAATCATTTCAAACAAATGGAGAGTGTAGCAAACGTCACGGGGGAGATCGTGTTCGCAGTACGACGCCTGCAGAAGAACGGTGCATAGCGCTATCAACAAAAAGACACCGGCGCAGCACAGCTAGTGAGGTAGCAAATCAGTTTATGGCTGCTACTGGCAAGCGGATCTCCCGAAAAAATGTCGCCAGACGTTTGCATGAAGGAGGACTATACCTCCGCCGTCCTGTTGTGTGCATCCCATTGTCCAGACGTCACCGTACCGCCCGTTTGCAATGGTGCCATCAACATCGCAATTGGACTGATAACGACTGGTCTGCTGTCCTCTTCTCAGATGAGAGTAGATACAGTCTATCGTCTGATTGTCGACGACAACTGATCTGGCGTAATAGTGGTACTGCATATTGTCCAGCAGACATACAGGAAATGGACCGATGTCCGACATGTAGTGTAATGGTATGGGCTGGCATCATGATCAATGGCCGTACGTCCCTCTATGTGCTTCCAACTGGGACTATGACTGGCCAATGATACATTAATGATGTCCTGCTACCTCATGTTCCGTGGTGCTGTCGGTGATAGATTCATTTTCATGGACGACAACGCAACATGTCATCGAACAGTCGCTGTCCAGGAGTGTCTTGATAGCGAGGATATTCAACGCCTCGTATGGCCAGCACGTTCTCCAGATCTGAATCTCATTGAAAATGTGTGGGATGCTTTGGGGAGGAGTCTGGCTGGTCCGCAATGCCCTCCAATAAACAAGGACACCCTCATCCGTGCACTGACAGAGAAATGGGATAAATTACCCCAACAGCTGCTTGATAATGTTGTGCAAAGCATGACACGACGTGTGGAATCTTGCATCGCCCTCCATGGTGGCCATATCCCGTATTGACATCTTACGCCGGAACGCCTGCGGACGGTAATTGCATTTTTTTCACGTTTATGTATTCTGCACAAAATGGCCTGTTTGTCCCTTGAACACGTTCCAAAGCCTTCTGGATTTCAGAGCACAATAAACTGTCTTTCTTGTAATGTCCTGGCATTCTGACATTATTTTATTTACTTTACTTTTTTATGCGCTATATAGCCGTTTATGATCCGTCCTTAGCAATTGTCCAGCAGTGTACATATGCGTATATACATATATACGCATACCTGCCACTGACTTAGAAACTGTTATTCAATACCGGGTTGCCGCCCCGGTGGCGCAGTAGTCTAAGCGATCATTCGTCCGAAAGGGGTTCGGATCCCGGTCAGGCATGGATGTTGTGTTTGTCTTACGGCACTGGCTCTCTCCCTTCCCTGGAACCAGTGACTCTAAATTAGGGTCGGGCGACTGCTTATAGCCCATTAAGTTGCTCACGGTGATCGTTAAACCTCCAATCAAAAAAAAAAAAAAATACCTGGTTTAACCTCCTTTAGCCCAAATTACAGCGCGTATTTGGTTTGGCATAGATTCCACAAGATGTTGAGTGTATCTACGTTTACAGCATACCAGGTGTTAACTGGCTCAGATTTGACAGAAGAGGACCTTGCTCCCGGATCCATTTTTCTAACATGGCCCATACATTCTCAATAGGGTTTAGATCCGGGCATTTTAACTGCCAGGAAAGAAAGTCGCTGTCATGCTCGCATAACCACTGCTGAACACATCTTGCGCGATGGAAAACAGCAGCATTGAGGTCCATGAAACAGCCGACACCTGCAGGATAAAAAGTCAACATTGCAGAATGGACTTAGTCAGCAACAGAGGACACCCCAACATTCCAGAAATATCAAAGGACCCATTCCGTTCCAACAGAACGTGACCCTCAATATGACACCACATCCGGAACCTTGAGTTGTGTTGTCAAGGCAAGCTGGGTCCATTGCTTCATGGGGCTCCCGCCAAACTCAGTCTACGGTCGATACAGAACAAGATGCGTCGTGACTCGTCCGACCACATGCCTTTTCCCCAGTCTTCCAGTGTCCAGTCACAGTGTTTACAACAATGTAGACGAACTTCCCGGCTCTTCGCAGAAATCAGTGGTTTCTGTATAGGAATGCGACTGCCAAGTACCCATCCTCTTCAATTCCCTGCGTACAGTTCGCTGCGATATGGGTCGGGAACATCCTTTGCTGAATGCTTCGGTCAGTTGCTTCAAACAAGGGGTTCTGTTTCTCCATACAAGCCTTCTCAGACGACGGCGATTTTGTTCCTGACAGATTGTCGTCGCGTCACAGTTACGCCTCTTAGAAAAGCAATGTGGGTTATTTTCCCGCTGCTTCAAGTCCCGGGATATATCTCACCTTTTGATAATCCACTCTGCTCTGCTGTTTTCAAAATCGTCGCTTCAGCCAGATAGGCACCCACAATAAGCCCTTTAGTAAACTCCGGAAGATCCTTTGTTTTTCCCATTATGATCAACACTATTGGCGATTATACTATATACGAGTACCAGTCCTTGAACAGTTGCCGAAATCACATAGTGACGCATGTGACCACGTATTTTGCATATACGCGGCGTAAGTAGCGTTTGCGTACGCTTGCATAAAAGTTTCTAATTCATTAGCTGGTGTCTGTGTGTGGATTTTAAAAAATAACATGGGTGACATCACGAGCATATTACACGAATTTTTATTACGCAATTATACGGTGCGTCACGATGTGCTTTCATCTTTAAATAACGCATGCCAAACCCTTGGAACTACCAAGGGTTTGGCATGCGTTATTAAAAGATGGAAGCAGACGGACCATATAATAGCGTAATAAAAATTCGTGTAATATGCTCGTGATATCAGCCACGTTATTTTCAAAAATCATCTTTGTTCCCTACGTGTTCCAATTCCCAGCATTTTTATGTCTACCATTGCCTTGAAAAAGCCTCCCAGTGGTGTGCGGAAAGCTTGGCGAATCTTTTTGCTTACTACACCACAAAAATAAACGGATTTAATACGCTACATGAGTCTCTTGAGAAGAATTTTGACATTTGGAAATCCCACCAACTTATATCAGTCGGTCTGAAGCTATCTTTTTGTACAAAGTTCTTTGTGCAGTGTATGACGTCACCCTCATAAACCAAAGAGTGAGGCAATGGTTCAACATCATATCTTGTGCGAAGAGGAGAAAAGTTCCATTGAAACACACGAATTGTTATAACCACCTTATGGAGATGAGTGAGGCTACCTCTGTAGCAGAAATATTTTCATGGTTAAAGCGTTTTAAAGAGGACTCTGAGGACGTAACACGCGATTCTCGAAATGGATTATATAAAGCGGCCTGGAGTGGAGACCTACACGGATTGGGATAAACTCGAATCTTTTCAAGGCCGTCTATAAAACACAAGGCCATAACATTAAAGAGATGAGTTCCTTCTTTTACTGACGTCACGTGGAAACCAAGGCTTACGATTGGTTTACACTGCTGTCGTGTGTGACGTCAGACATTACACCAACGTATCCGTCCGTGTAATATGATAGTGACGTTATAAACGGATGGAACTCATCTCTCTAAAGTCATGGCCTTGTTTACGCTTTCCAACCGTTGAAGAAGCGTATATGCTCCAGCTTTGTCTGTCCGTTTGTCTGTCGGCACGATAACTCGCGTAAAAATGGTTTGATGTCGACGAAATTTTAGCATTTTGTAGGGGACCACCTGGGGGTGAACCCTATTGAAAATGAGTGAATTGGGGTCAAAGGTCAGGACATAGGAGCGGAATCAGTTCCATCGCCATTATGCGTCATAACTTACGTAAAAATTCTTTGATTTGGATGAAATGTTAGTATGTTGTAGGGGCCTGCCTGGGGACGAATCCTATTGAAAATGGGCGAAACGGGGTCAAAGGTCACGACACAAGAGCGGAATCTATTCCATAGCCCTTATGCATCATAACTTACGTAAAAATGCTTCCATTGCGACAAAACTTTATCATGTTATTTCGGAGGTATACTGAACCGGTTCTGTTAAATATAATCGAAATGGGATCAAAGGTCAGGGCACAGGACCGAGATTTATTCCACAGCCATTATCCTCATAACTTGAGTAATGATTTCTGGTATGTTGGAAAGCGTATTATAATCAATGCATTGCATGATTTTACTAACTTGTGTTTTCTAGATGGCCTTCGTCCGGCCCGACATCGGACCGGGTTCGGGCTGATCTCGGGTAACTCAGGCTAAGCATCATAAATTGCTTCTTCGGGTAGGGGTTCCGGTCTGGCCAGCACTTAAGTCATCTCTTACAAAAATCGGGTCTTAAAGTCTGTATTATCATTCTTCTTCTTTGAAATAAGTCTCAAAGCACAGCACTGATCACTGATGCACGTTTTCGATATTAGTTAAGGACTAGAGCAATGAACTATCTTTTTCTGACAGCTGAGAAAGTTCTCATCTGAGGAGGCAACTGAAGTCCCTCGTGAAAGGACAGGCTTATTGCAAAGAAAAAAAAATAGTACCAACAGGAATCTGTAAAGGAACTACTCATGCGAAAATTGAATAAAATAATTTCAGTGACTGGGAGGATATCAGTACAAAAGATGAAAGATTCCTTGAATTGGTTCATTCATGATTTTACCATATGACAAAAGTCACACTAATTGGTTATCACGGTGAAGTTAAATTCAAGCCAATATCCACAACTAAGTTGTAGTTAGGGTCACTAAGCGTGTTATCTCAATCCCTACCTCAAGCGCAAGCATAGAAAGAAATTTTGATACTGCCGGGAAGATGTTCAAAGAAAGAACTAATTTGAAGCTTCAGATTGTAGACAGCATTTTGTTTCTTCATGATAAATTACCAAAATGAATTTTATGCTCATATTAATTTAGATTTGTTTACACGATAATTTTTCTAAATCCATTTTCTCCATGTTATTCAAGATTAGAGTTTCCGTTTCCCATAGACTGCGGAATTTACATTACAAGGGAGAAAGTGCATTAACTATATTTTTTCTGTTGTGCAGGAAGTTCTCGTTATACGTGGACAATGGGACACTAAAATGACTTATACTGGATCCATTTATAGCAAGGACAAAATTTCCATGACAGTTTTCAATGGTAGGGCCGGTTGGAACTTTTGCGGCGCCCGGGACATAATCTCATTGCGGGTTCTAGAAAATAAATCTTTTATTTTAATAAACGTGTTAAGTGAAAAATGTTTTCCGTAAAGAACGCACATGAAAACTGTCATAAAGAAAAAAATAACTCGAAGTATTTCCTTTAAGCTTAAGAAAAAGACCTTTATATGGATTAAAAGTTCAGAGAGAAAGAGAAAAAGTGTTAAAATCTAAGATTTTCTTTCCTGTTGAGATTGCATTGTGATTCTTATAAAAACTTCCTCGCAAAATAATGAATTATTTCAACTAATCTACGTAGCGAATAATTTTTGCGTAGCGATTAATCAGGATTTCTTTAAAGTAAATTCACATAAATAGTTTCCCCACCCCATGATATACATACTCGTATTTTATGATTCATTTTTGATGCAAGGTGGAGTATTAAAACTGAAAACTTTGACTTTTTTTTTAACTTCTATACGCGTCCATATATGAAAATTGATTTTTGTTTTGAATTTTCAGTAATGTTATTAAAGTCACTGAACAATTGGTCTCATATATAGCCTCAACTTTGATATTATTCTTTATTTTTTTTTTTAATTTAAATATTTGATTTACACACAGATTGTTGAATATATAAAAGTAGGGACCACAAAATGGATGGCAAAATTTAATTTGCTATTTCACGAATGCTGAAATGATTAAAATTTTAGAATGTTTATAATACTCAAAGATTAGAATATTTAAATTCTGCAAATCTCAGTATCTGTACGGCGAAGGACAATAATTACCCAGTTGAAAGTGGAAAATTAGAAACTAAAAAAAAAAAAAGAAAACAAGATAGTAAAATCATGCAATGCATTGATTATGATACGCTTTTTAACATACCAGATATCATTATTCAAGTTGTTACTCAAGTTTTGAGGATAATGGCTGTATAATTAATCTCGCTCCTATGACCTGACTTATGACCCCATTTCGATGATATTCAACAGAACTCGTAAAGTATACTTCCGGAACAACATGAACAAGTTTTGTCTCATTCGAAGCATTTTTACAAAGTTATAACGCATAAGGGCGATGGAATGGATCCCGATCCCATGTCCTGATCTTTGACCCCATTTCGTCCATTTTCAATAGGGATCGTCCCCAGGTGGTCACCTACCACATACTGAAATTTCGACTCCCCGGTGGCGCAGTGATCTAAGGCGCTGGCCTCTGATCATTCGTCCGTAAGGGGCCCGGGTTCGAATCCCGGTCGGGCATGGATGTTGTGTTTGTCTTACGGCACTGGCTCTCTCCCTTCCCTGGAACCAGTGACCCTAAATTAGGGACGGGCGACTGCTTATAGCCCATTGCGTTGCTCACGGTGGTCGTTAAACCTTTAATAAAAAAAAATACTAAAATTTCATCGAAATCGAACAATTTTTACGTGAGTTATCGTGCAGACAGACAGACGGACAAAGCTGGAGCATATACGCTTCTTCAACCTACGGTTGGAAAGCGTAAAAAACACATGGTAAAAAGTACCTTTTTAAGAGCCCCTCACGCCCCAAAACTTTAAAAAAAAATAAGGGATATAAAATTTTTTACTGAAAGGGATTTTATTTTTACTGCCCCGACCGTGACACACAGGGAATGACACCCATGGCAATGGTTTTATTGGATTTTACGATGAACGCCATTCAGCGTAACCAACATTCGTTTGTTTACATTAGCAATACGAATTTTGAAGATGTGAATCCGTTTTTTGGTGTAAATATGATGTCATTTACAACAGAAAAAAGAAAAGCACCCGTCGCTCGGATGAGAAGTATCCTACCTCCTTTCGTGCCCTCACGTGGTATTCAGCAAGTCATATCAAGATAAAAAGTCCAAAGCAATTATTGTTACTGTATTCAGCAAAATAATAATTCAGTTAAAATAAATATCATCCACTCGCCCGAAGAATTCTCCTGTGACCACATAAGCACGTTCATTGAAATCGTAAATAAGACACACACACACACACACACCAAAAGAAAAACTGGTTTTGTAACAATTTTCCCTGGCTCGGATCGGGCTGGGTTTAGTTTTCGAGTGATTTCTGTATTTAGTTTGGTCGGAAAACGACTCTGAATTGCCGGGCCTAACCGAGTTCTCAACCGGCTGTTATCGGGTTGGGTTCGGTTGGGTTGGGTCAAAAATTTAATGCCCCTGCAGGCCTCTAGCCTGCAGTACCGAATCGGTAGACGATGTGAGTACGTAACTGGCTAGTAACTGATCGCCAATTAAAACTGAGAGTGATAGCAAGTGAGTTAAATGGGAGTAAGGAATCGATAAGGTGCATATTTTTGACACTGTTTGATCGCGCGCTGCCGCATGACAATGCGCCTGTTCACACTTGGATGAACATGCAAACGTTTCTGGTTCATAAGCAGGTTGCAGTGCTCATCCAACCTTCTTACTCTTCTCACGTGGCTCAGTCTTTTTTCTCTTTCCCAAGTTGAAGTCGAAATTACCTTTAGCACAACCAAAAACCCTACGTCCATATAGCAGCGAATTACACAGGCGTGCAAAAGTTAAGGACGAGACGGTTTTTCGAATGTAACGTCGTGCAGAAGTGCTCCACATCGACTCAAATCATACCATAAGATCCCCAAGATGTAAGAATATGGAACAAGTGAGCAAAACCGACCAAACAAGGAATCCAAAAGATACAAAGGCACTTTCTTGAAAAGGTAGCTTCGAGCACAACTGGACAGAAGACAAAAACGTCCATGTGACAGGCGGCTGCCAAGAAAAATCCAGTCTTTAGTAGGGGATATGATCACCCCTGACTGCGTTGCAGGATTTACAACGTCTGTCCATGCTGAGGACGAAGTTGTCAAGGAGTTGAGGCATCGTGGCCCATTCCTCTTGTAGCGCCAATCGTAGCTGCGGAATCGTTGCTGGCGGCTGGTGACGTGCTGCCAAGCGTCTCCCGAGTAGGTCCCACACGTGTTCGATTGGATTTAGTTCCGAGGACCTTGCGGCCCAATCCATGCGTTGAAAATCTTCACTCTCCAACAGCTCTGCGACAGCCACTGTACGATGAGGTGTAGCATTGTCGTCCATGAAGAGGAACTCAGGACCCACAGCACCTCTAAAACAGACGCGCGCGAGGCAGGAGAACCTCGGTACAATAGCGGACGCCAGTGACTGGACTTCCTTGGAAGATGTGGAGGTCAGTACGGCTACCAAGCACGATACCGCCCCAAACGAGAACTCCGCCACCTCTAAACCGGTCTCTTTCGATGATGTTGGAGGTGTGATTGCGTGTTCCCTGCTCTCTCCAGATGTGTATACGTCCAGAATCGCTCGTCAGACTAAATCGGCTCTCATCCGTAAAGAGAATTCGACCCCATTGCTGATGTGTCCAGTTCTTGTGTTCCTGGCACCACAGAAACCGCCGGCTCCGATGAGCCGGAGTTTATGGCACACACCGTAGTGATCGTCCTGCAAATAGACCACCTTTGTGCAGCCTTCTGCCCACGGTAAAACGCGATAACGGACGTCCAGTTGTCTGTTGCATGTGCCTTGCGATTTCTCCCGCTGTCTACCGTCTGTCTCTTCTCGCCTGTAGGACAATATACCGGTCGTCCGCCGCCGTGGTTGCTCGTGAACGACCACTGCTAAACTCTCTGACAGCTGTTCCTGTCGTTTGAAATGCTCTCCAAGCTCGTGAAACGATGCTGTGAGCGATCACGAACTCCTCTGCCACACTAGTCACACTTAGAGACCTTCTTCCAACTTCCCAATGACGCGACCTCGGGTAAAGTCATCCAGATGTCGTCTACTGGATTGCTTGTTGGCCATGTCACACGGTGGCAGCAACTCGACGTCGTTCAAACCGATGTACACCGTGCAATAACTTTCACCGAATTGCTGAGCGTACAACGCTCGTGTGCTTTATACCCTTTCGACCCCCCCCCGTCATGCTGCATATATGCGCATGCCCTACCGTACCGGACCCTAGTCTATCTCCTGAGTGGTCTTTCGGTCCGTTCTGCCTGATCGTTCCGCTGTTATGCTAATTTCTCCTCTTCGTCCCTAATTTTTGCACACCAGTGTAGTTCAGAACTGTTCCTATTAATTGATCTCGTGGAGCTGGTTTGAGTTTTAGTCTGTTTGTTTCGGGGTTTGTCCACCATGAGTAACTTGTTGGGTTATAAGCAGTCTTCCCTACCCTAATTTAGGTTCACTGTTTTCAGGCAAGGGAAAGAACCGGCGCTGTAAGACAAACACACCACCGGCGCCTTGAATGGAACCAGCCCGGAAGAATGAACCGAAGCCAACGCCTCAAACCGCTCTGCCACTAGGACAGCTTTTGGGTTATCCCACACAAACAAGACAAATTATTTATGCTTCTAATGAAAGATCAAAGTAGTTTTCATAAACCGTTAAAAGTGATTCATAACAGCATTCATTTCCTTGCCTGGTAAAGGACGGGGGCTCAGAACTCTCATATGGAAACGGCTCTGAGTCGCTCATTGCTTGGAAAGGACCTATTGGTATGCCCAGAGTATTAAAAAGCCGAAGCCACTGGCAGTTCATATGTATCACGCGAGCGATTAATGGTTGGACATAACACCAGTACTGTAGCGGTGCTGGTGTCGATGTGCAAAATAAAAACATGGATTGTGGCCACAAATGAGCTCGATGATTACCAGATCTGAACACGGGTACCTCTGTGATGACGGCTCAGAATTGAGCAAAGAACTTAGCTACGCTAAGCCACAAACCATAACCAGGAAAGTAAGGTTGCCTGTAATCAGCGACTTCGAGACAACAGAATGAAAGAAGAATAGAGTTTCTGATCGTCACGTACCAAAAAAAAAAATGTCCTAAGTGAGTCTGAGTTCTGAATGACGTATGCGAGAGCAACGCATAAGGAGAAGTATCTGTTCGACATTACAAGAGAGGCCACTCCTGCGTATTATGTTTTGGGACAGAATACCCTTAGAATACTACGCCCTTGCCTGATTCACTTTCCGTCCCTTGATACGTAGAACACACACAGCAGGAGACTCGGAGGTAAATCTTCCATAGAGACTCATAGCAACAAGTTGCCCCAAAGATCTCAATAGAACAGCGCGCCAGTGAACGGACGATGGAACTAAAACGTCGAACGGTAACCGTCTGCCTTTTTATTTACCTTTTTTTTTTTTTTTTTTTTTTCATATGTAGAGGATTTTAGGAAGGGAGTGTCTGACCTCAGGTCTTAAATAACCCTTAGAAATAGGAAGCTAGGAGATTTGGGCTAGAGTGCCCAATAGGAAAGTGTCACGGGAGCAAGGTAGAAAGGGGAGGTCAGTACCCTGGGACTGACGGCTTAACGTGCCTATCCGACGCACAACGGATATTTAAAGATTCGAGCTTTCGTATCTGCTGGGATCGATCCTGAGGTCGCCTGTGGCAGTCACGAACGCTGACTACTAGGCCATCTGCGGCCCGATTTTACAACTTCAGAAGATCATATGTAGAGGATTTTAGGAAGAGTGTCTCACCCCAGGTCTTAAATAACCCTTAGAAATATGAAGCTAGGAGATTTAGGCTAGAGTGCCCGATAGGAAAGTGACACGGAAGCGAGGTAGAAAGGGGGAGGAAGACGCCCTTATTTATTAAAGGGGGGGGAGTACCCGGAGTCCGACGGTTTAACGTGCCCATCCGACGCACGGCGGGTATTTAGTGGTTCGAACGTTCGTACCTGCCCAGGATCGAACCTGAGGTTATCTCCATGGCAGTCACGAACGCTGACCACTATAGGCTCACAACTTTCTCCGCGGTGCTACTTATGTAGCTACTGGTACCGTATCACGTGACAGATGCTATCGTAGTTTCATGTCCGACCACTGGGGCGTTGCCATAAACACCAGAGTTGGACCTCTGTCTCTCATCCTCTGCGCGTTGAACAACTGATAAATAATGCACACGGGCGCAGTGTGACTTTGTATCCGCAACCTTCAGTGGCAACAGCAGTTGTAAATCAGTGCTTGTTAACACGGTGACGTGCGATTTGAATATGTCAGTGAAGTTCAAACGACGCACAGTGATTGCATTTTTTAGTGCTGAAAACGTAATGAAATTCATCACCGTTCAAAGGCTGTGTATGGTGAAAACACTATTGACAGAAATACAGTAAATCGTTGGGCCATTAAATTTCGTCAGTGTGAACGGTGGCATGGCAATCTTGTCGACAAACCTCGCTGTGGAAGACTAGTTTTGGTGTCTGGTGAAACTCACCTGACAGCAGTAGATGAATTCATCTAAATGAACTCAGTTGATGAATTCGTCAGAGTTAGGAAGTCAACTGTACTGATTTTGTTACTGCATGGCAACTCAAGACCTCATACTTATCGCACAAAACTTTATGCTCTCCAGAGGTTGAAATTTGAGGTTCTCTCCCATCCGCCCTACAGCTCTGACTTGGCACCGAGCGATTTTCATTTCTTTCCAAATCTGAGAAGGACTCTCAAAGGGGGGACTCACTTCACCTAAAATGATTAAGTGAAGCATGCTGCCACATCATGGATCAGACAAAAAGAAAACCGCCCCGCATTCTATGTTGACGCCGCGTGCAAGCTTGTCTCACGTTGGCAAAAATGTATTGAACGACAAGGCGACTACGTAAAACAAAATAGGTGTGTCAATTTATACCTACCATATTGTATTTTGTTTGTGAAAATATATTTTTTTTTTCTGGATATCTGACTGTGGGCATTACTTACATCCTACTCTCGAATGTCCATTTCGTTATGTTCTTGGCAGCATTCTGCAGAGGAAATAATGTTTGTGTTCCTTTGTACAAGTTACAAAGGAACAGAAACGAATACCGAACAATGTGTAGTCTGCTGTTGCTTTGACGGAATATCACGTGATCTTAGTCATTTGATCTCCTTTACGCACTTGTACACGAATTATTATACAAAAAGCAGGATGTGTGTAAATTTTAATGTTTCTTCTCTGAATTTAATTCGCTGCTTGCAACGTCTTTCCACATGATTGATGTGTACCTCAGTATTTTTAATCCAGGGTTTTGAAGTTTGACGGGGCTTAATGGTATAAGGAGTGACCCGTCCCTGTTTAGGGCCACTGGTTCTAAGGAGACAGAATAATAGGGATAGCACAACGCTTATCCTTCATCAGGGACTCGAACGGGGTCGCAACTAGAGTGGTGTTCCAGAAGTCCGACTACTTGGTCTCGGGGGGGGATGTTCTCCTTCGTTTCCAAGAAGTTGGGTGCATATTTAAATTAGTGTTTACGCAAATTAAACGAAGTCATGGACTGCTGACTGTCATTATTGATAAATGTACTTGCTGCGTAGTGTAACGGTTAAAAATTACTGCCTCCGACAACTTAAAAGAAGTGACAGTAAATCTAGTTTTCCTTTACTTTCACCAAGAAACCAAGGCGAAGTGTTAAATAATGCACTGAAATGAAGGGATTAGTTAAAACTAGAAAGAAGAGAACTTATAAAGATCTAATATTTGCTGTTCTTATGCAATCGAGAAGAACCCGAACTGTTTGTAACAGAAAACATGGTTGTATTTGTTTTGCACCTTTGACAAGGTGTGACATATACCTTCCGCGTTAGCACTATCTTATGATAGTTCTATGGATTCAATTTGACAAGGTGTGACACAAGACTTCCGTGTGAACATAATCTAATGATAGTCCTGTGGATTTGCTTTGACAAGGTGTGACATAAGCCTTCGTAGTTAGCACTACCTTATGATAGTCGTGTGGATTCGCTAAGAACATAGTGAGAATAAAAACCATTGTTAATACTCATGAAACGCATCATCATCATCGTCAACCATTATCAATCCACTGCTGGACGAAGATCTCTTCAAGCCTCTTCCACAACGGTCTGTCTTGTGCCAGTCTCCTCCATGTTACTCCCGCATACTTTCGATTTTCATCTATCCATCTCCCATGTTACTCCCGCATACTTTCGATTTTCATCTATCCATCTCCCATGTTACTCCCGCATACTTTCGATTTTCATCTATCCATCTCCCATGTGGTCTTCTGGGTCTTTTCCTGTCCCTCGGAATCCAGTCTAAAATTTCAGCTGTCCATCGATAGTCTGTCCTTCTGGCAATAGGTCCAAGCCCATTGCCATTTCAGGGATTTTACTCTGATCATGATGTCTTCCACTCTTGTCATTTTTCTGATCCACGAGTTCCTCTTCTTATCTCTCCTGGTTACATCAAGCATGCACCTCTCCATGCTTCTTTGAGTTGTCTGCAGCCTTTGAATGTCTCTTTTAGTTAAGGTCCACTTCTCTGCACCATACGTAAGCACTGGAAGGATGCATTGATCAAACACTTTTCTTTTAAGCCATAATGGCATATTGCTCTTGAAAATTATGCTGTTTCTTCTAAAGGCTCTCCAGGCAAGTTTTGTACGCTGATTAATTTCTTCATCAATGTGACCCTCACTTGATATCTGCTGTCCAAGATAAACGTACGTATATGTTATCTCCAGTTTTTCTCCATCAATCGATAAATCTTCATTTCTTGTAAAAGCATTGTACATCACTTTTGTCTTCTGAAAGTTCATTTTTAATCCCACTTCTTTACTCTTGTCAGCAAGTGAATAATACTCTGCAGCTCTGATGGGGTAGTTGCAAAAATGACTATGTCATCAGCAAAACGAAGGTGGATTAGATAATCTCCATTAATCTTTATCCCTTTGTTTTCCCAGTTCAGTGATTGAAAGACATTTTCCAATGTGGCATTAAAGAGCTTCGGAGATATGGTGTCACCTTGTCTCACTCCCTTTCCAATTTTTATGTGTGTTGTATTTTCAAACAGCCGAATCTTTGCACTTGCATTTTCATAGATGTTATTAATAATATTAATGTATGCATCTTCAATACCGCAGGATTTCAGAGCCATTGTAACTGCTGATGGTTTCACCGAATCAAAGGCTTTTTCATAATCGATAAAAGCCATGCACAATGGAAGTTCATATTCCCTCGTTCTTTCAATTAGTTCTTTCAGTACGTGGATATGATCTATTGTGCTGTAGCCACTCCTGAATCCAGCTTGTTCTCTCGGTTGAGCCATGTCCAGTGTTACCTTCAAGCGGTGTGAAAGAACTTTAGTGAAGATTTTATAAACCACTGATAGGAGGCTGATAGGTCTGTAGTTCCTGAGATCCTCAATGTCACCTTTTTTATGTAGCAGGATCATTGTAGCGTTGTTCCAATCCTCAGGAATTTTCCCTTCATTTAAGGCATCGAGTGAAAACTTGGGCGAGCACTGTTTCAATTTATCCACTTGCTTCTTGTGTGATATCTACAGTGATTCCATCTTCTCCTGGAGCTTTTCCCCGCTTCATGTTCTTGATTGCATGTGCAACTTCTGCTGGGAGGACTGGAAGAACTCTGGTACTGGTACCTTTCATGATGTCTGGAGTACATGTATCATCCCTTTCATATAATTTGGAATAGAAATCTTTCACTCTTGTCAAAATATAGCGTATTAAATCCGTTTATTTTTGTGGTGTAGTAAGCATAAAGATTCGCCAAGCTTTCGCACTCCACTCTACCATTTCCTTGAAAAAGCCTCCCAGTGGAGTTGAAAAGCTTGGTGAATCTTTGTGCTCACTACACCACAAAAAAAAACGGATTTAATACGCTTATATGCGTTTCATGAGTATTCAGTCTGGTGTATTTAAAAAAAGAAATTGTTTCTTGAAAATAATTTTCTCGATACATGCAGGAGATGGATACATGCAGAATAAGCCTTGACTGTTATTGAACGTAATTTCGCTGCCCCGGTGGCAGAAAGGTCACAGGCGCTAGTTTCTGGCCTACCATTCCAGCCGAGCCTGCGTCCTAACCACGGATGAGGCATAGGTGATATGCCTGTCCTACTGTGCTGCCTCTCCCACCCTTGCTACGATCAACCCTAAAGTAGGGAAGCACGACCGCTCATAGCCCGATGAGTTTTTCGTGGCTTTCGTTAATCCCGAAACTAAGAGAATAAATGAAGGTAATTTCCATATAGATTTAAGTGGCTTGTAACACAGCAAACGGTTCTCTGAATGTACGACTGAAAACAAGAAATTATCTACAGGTAATATGGGCTTAGCAAATTGAACTCCAATTGACAGTTGCGGAAATTCAAAATGAAAATGCGGCTGTGAAACGAAAATTCATGGAACGTTATTTCTTGAGAATACTTGTTGCTCACGAGTCAGCATTACTGAAACGTAGTGGTTCGCTGATTCACTTAGAAGACTTTCGGTAGTCAGTTCCTGGTTTCGTAGAAGCCACAATAATTGAATTACGAGTGGAGGGAGTGACGAGAAATGTTTTTGTAGGGGAGTGCTGAATTTTAGCTTGAGTATGGTCACAATGAAGTGGGGTTGTGGAAATGCTACATCCACTAAAGTCTCGTCGTGGAGGTCGTGAAGCAGAAATATCGTTCTTTTCCATAGGTACACGGTTTAACACAGAGGAAAGTTACAAGTATTCTCGAGCGAATTGTTGAAAATACTTGTAACCTCCAAATGTCCCTCATTTTAAACGATATCCAACGCCTAAGACCTTTCTAATAAGGAAGGGCGGAAAATAGAAATCTCGCCATTTTGTATTTTCAGTGTATTAGTTCTTAACGAAGAAAATTATCGGAATGGTATTCCAGATGTTTTTAGTACTGAAGGAATGAGTCACAAATCACAAACTGAGGTAACTTCTAGGAAATTAGTGATCTTATTTATGGCACAAGGGGTTCAATATGGCACTCGACATCAGGACTTCTGATCAGATCATATGTAGAGGATTCTAGGAAGGGAGTGTCTGACCCCAGTCTTAAACAAACCTCAGAAATAGGAAGCTAGCAGACTTTGGCTAGAGTGCCCGATAGGAAAGTGGCACGGAAGCGAGGTGGAAAGGGGGAGGAAGACTTCCTTATTACCGGGGGCCGGTACCCGGTGTCCGACGGCTTAACGTGCCCATCCGACGCACAGCGGATATTTAGTGGTTCGAGCGTTTGTACCTGCCGGGATCGAACCTGAGGTTCCTTAATGGCAGTCACGAACGTTGACCACTGGGCCATGGTATCAGGACTTTGAAACACACATGTTTTATAGTACAAGCATTGAAGTGGAGCTTTGACACGCGGCCGGTGTAAAGGTAAGAGAACTTGAGGCATGTTTATTTCTCTTGAGAAGCAGATGGAACTGGATGGCTACTGCTCCGGCACTGCTGCCTTCATAATAATGGTCTTCAAACTTTAGCCATTTGTACAGCGGAGTTTAGCCTTATACAAATTCTCAACGTACGTACTACATACTGGCATTCTTTAGCTGCACTGTTCTATCAAATTAAGCGAGTGACAGTTTACTTCCATCGACAAGGAGGGAAGATCCCAATGAATTGGAAAGGCTAACATTTTGAAGAATACGTTGAATGGACGCTCTGGTGTCTGGGATGGTCAGAGGTTTACATTTCTGGCTAGTAGTCCGAGGAGAGCCTAGGTTCGAGTCCCGGATGAAAAATGGGCGGTGTGCTCATCTTTCGACAATGGCCAGAACAAGTGTCTCTAAATTAGGGACAGACAATAGCTTATAACCGTTATAGTTGCTCACAGTGCTCGTTAAACTCCGAAACAAAACAAGCACAAAAAATGCTTTGAATAAGGAAGGCTTTAAAACTGTTCTTCCCGCAACTCCAGTAATATTACACCGAGGATTCAAGTTGTCTTCACAAACCCTCACTCCGCAGATTTTGTCCTTAGCAACAAGAAAACAAGTGCTGTCTTGCAAGCAAGATAGTTGTTAATGAATGAAATCTGGGGTTACACCCTTGTACAATACAAATTTGGAAGATGTGAATCCGTTTATTGGTGTAAATCGTATTTACTCCCGTATGTCATTCGTTGATATATTCTGCGGTCCCGGGCAATCACGGGAATGAATTTTAAACCTCCAGATTCGCTATATATGAATGCCGGTTGTTTCGATTAGCGAATCCTGTGATGGTTATATTCAAATTAATCGGAAACTTGAAACTTGGTCCTTTTGGGTGGTGAAGGGATTAGTATACTCGGCGCTATCCGGGAGACGCGAGTTCGATTCCCGCTCCAGGACGACGAAAGTTTCAAGTTTTCGGATATTATCTGACTTACCATCCTGGTCCTATTTACACCAATAAACGGATTCACATATTCCAAGATAGTTCATTAATTTGCAGATTCCATTATGCCAAGCTTTGTCAAAGGCCTTTGTGACTTCAAAGAAGAAATAATACAGCTCTTTGTTGATTATGGTTGGCACCTCAATAGGCATTTTTCGTAAATCGCTGTAAACTGTTGATGGGAGATGTCGCGACAGAAAGCAAACTTCTGCGTTTTAATGATACTGTTATGCAGCACGAATTTAGAAATCCTTTTGTACATAGATTTCTTGAGAATTTTCCCACTGACAGAAACGTGTGAAATAAGATACTTAAGCAGAAAAGATACTTCAGCAGAAAAGGTTTATGAATAGAAGTGGCAATACTTTTCTTTTCCAGTTAAGAGGAAAGTAACCAAGCTACAAAGCAGTCTTTGTAAAGTACAAAAAGAAAATACCAAGAATTTTAGCTTTTCTGGTTTTATACAAAAGAACCAGAAAAATTACTTTTACACAAAACAACCAGAAAAATTAGAATTCTCGGTATTTTGAGAATTCACCCAAGCCAATATATTTCTTGATCTTAGTTTTGTTGATAATACTGAAGACTCAGCAGATATGCAGTTAGTATTTGATATCTGCTTTAGACTGCTAATATAGTTAGTGATAAGCACTTTATTTGCTTAAGTACTTTAGATTAAATCTGAGTTTACGTGTGTTTGAGAAACTCTTCTATACACTCTCGGGATCCAGGTTTTGTCCTTATTGCTTGAGTTACCTCAACAGTAATTGCAAATAATCATAATGAGGACGTTTTCGTGAAGAACATTTTTTATTAGGAATCATAAGAGATTATCCAATTAGTGGGGAAACAATTTGTACGTTCTGTCATTTGTCACTTACGTGTTGTGCACCTTTCAAAACTTCTACTTACAAGTTTTATACTAGATTGGTGCTTGTCCACAGAAGTTTCAGAATACTATTGGTAGCCTCTAAGTTGAGTTAATAAGACGTTAAATGCATATGATTCTAAGTGAATTACAGTGCACTGTAAAAAATAAGTGGTGTGAATTCACGGAAAATTTCTGAAAATAACTTGCAGCAAAGTTGCCGGTAGGTATTAGTGTTTTTCAAAAAAATTCCGTTTTTAAAAGCACCCGTTTATTTTAACTTCCGTACTTTCACAGATTTTCCGTAGGCAGGAATTCCGTTTACTTCAGAAAAATTCATTTCAGGTTTTTCCGTATTTAAACTGAAATTACGCAAAACGACGACCCTGCATTTTTCAGTCCTTTTCCCAGATAATCCATCCGTTCCAGTCAGGATTGAACCTTGGCCATTTGATCAGATCATATATGTAGAGAATTTTAGGGAGTGAGTGTCTGACCCCAGGTCTGAAACAACCCTTAGAAACAGGAAGCTAGGAGATTTGGGCTAGAGTGCCCGATAGGAAAGTGACACGGAAGCGAGGTAGAAAGGGGAGGAAGACGCCCTATTTTATTCCGGGGAGGGGGCAGTACCCGGGGTCCGACGGCTAAACATGCCCATAAGACGCACGGCGGATATTCACTGGTTCAAGCGTTGGCACCTGCCCGGGATCGAACCTGAAGTTCTTACGTGGCAGTCACGAACGTTGACCACTAGGCCATCCGCGGCCCCCGGAACGCTTGAACATGTAACGCACGCCTTTAACCACTGAGCCACAGACACTCAAAAGCTCAAGTCACGTACACCGTAAAGCAAAATGCGCGAAAATGAATTTTTTTTTTGTCATTAATGCGAGTGATTCAGTCATTTTATTTTCTGTTGGAGCTTACTTTTTTTTTCCTGACTAGGTTTATATATTTATTTTTTTCGGTAGGGAGGACTTTTCACAAATTGAGCATTTTTTATCGTGTTTTTTCGAAGGAAAAAACTGCTTTGCAACTTTATTTTTTTAAACTGACAATGACTGTCAGTTATCTTACAAAAAAAAAAAAAAAAAAAAAAAAGGTGAAATATACTTTTTTTAGTGTTATTTCACCAAAAGAAATGCTCCTAAAAATAAAATTTACTCTTGATAGCTGTAATGGCTTTTGTCTTAAGTTGTCTAAAGACTGATACATAGACATCGTATAAACATCTGTACAATAAGTTAAGTACCCGGTTTCTTACAGTAACACAATACATCTGTGTTAAATAGCTGGCTGCACAAAACAAGGGAGAGGAGAAGAAATATCTTGTGTCACAATAAACAAAATTCATGCGATATGCTATCCACAATATCTGATCTCGCTACGGTATTTCAAAATTTGACAGATGATTGAAATTTAAAAGTTAATCAAACCTCAAGTATTCTCACCAATCGCTCCTATTACCGGTAATTTATCGTCATACGGAGACGGAAAAAGTGAGGACGGAGTTTTTCCGTTAATATACGAAAGGAATTTCGGAAAGGTTTCTAAAAATTCAGAATTTGCAGATAACACATCTGTAAAACGGTAGTTTACCGTCAATATAAGGAAGAAACTGCGGAAAGGTTTCTGAAAATTTAGAATTTTCCCGTGGTACAAAAATTCCGTAAAATTCAGGTTTTTTCCCGTCATTTCACGGAAAAGGTTGCATCAGAAATATACTTCGTTAATTGACGAAAGAAATGACGGAGAGTGGCTTGCGAATTTCAGAATATTTTTTACGGTGTATGTTAAATATGGCACAGTTATCTTCAGTTATGCCCTGTTAGTTAATAAAGAAATTAATCAGGTGTTACCAAGAAGCTGCTACGGAGCGGTCGCATATCATCTGGGCTTCTTACCCTGTTTTGATTTTGATTATAGTTCTTTGCTGTGGTTGGTTGAAAGACTGCTTGCTGTTTGCTTATGTTGGGTTCAGTTAAATCAATTTTTCTATCTTGAGTTCACTTTTATGTTTCCGGAGCGTTCATTCACGGATAATTTTTTTTTCTTTTTTTTTTTTTTTTATGTTTTCGTACTTAAGGACTAGTTTCCACCTCGAGTCAACGCGGTCGTAGTCAGCTACGTTTCTGCCACGCGCCTTAGGAAACACGAAAAAGTAAAGGTGCAACCGTGAGAGCACGCTCCCGAAACATAAAAATGAACTCAAAATACTCATCGTCAAAAAAATAGTTGCACCCAGGAGGAAGCAACCGACAGAAATAAAACTTGGTGGGTATAGGTTTGACATCATGAGACATGCCAATGATTCAAGTATCACGCTCGGCCGCACACGTGACGTAAGCAAGGAGGGGTCGTAGCGCTGTGCTTGACTGGCTATATATGGGCGTCCCGTTGTACGCGCTTGCCATTCTGACTCGCGCTGTTGTGTTGGTTGCATCCTTTGCAAGTGAAGTATGCCTCGGAGAAAAATTCGGGAGCAGTTGGAGGAGTTCGAGAGAGGCCGCATCATCGGGCTACGGGAAGCCGGATGGTCTTATCGCCGTGTTGCGCGCCATACTGGTCGTGCGGATAGTACGCTGTTGGCGGCAGTGGATAAAACAAGGCACGCAGCAGGGACAGGAAGGGTCAGGAAGACATAGACGAGCCACGAAGAGAGAGAACCGATGGTTTGTCCGACATGCGCGGAGTGACCCAACAGCCACGACTGCGGATATTCAGTGTGCTTGTTTGACGTCACTGGCTTCGTCCCTTGCATCGTCTGATTAGTGCCAGCACCATTGGCAGACGGGTGCACGACGTAGGACTACACGCACGCAGACCGTTACGACGACTGCCCTTAACACCATTGCATCGTCGCCAAAGACTGCTATGGTGTCGTGACAGACTGTTAAGGAGCCACTCAAAATGGCAGCGGGTGATCTTCAGTGACGAGTCCCGCTTCTGTCTTGGAGGAGACGACCAACGAATCCGTGTATGGATGCACCGTGTTCAGTGCCGAAATAACGGTTTGTTGTCGAGTGTCACACGTTCAGAAGGCTTGGTGTCATGGTGTGGGGTGCAATTGTCTACGATGCTAGATCACCTTTGGTGTTCAATACAGCCACTTTGACAGCCTAACGTTACGTTAATGATGTCCTGCAATTAGTGGCCCTAACTTTTCTGAACGCTCACTCCGGTGCAATTTTCCAAGAGGACAACGCTCGTCCGCACACTGCTGCTTTCTCGAGAGCTTGCGTTCAAGGCACTAACACTCTGCCTTGACCAGCCGCATCGCCATACCTATCGCCGATTAAAAATGTGTGGGATGCTATTGGGCGCGCTATCCACACTCCACCCCTACCGCACAATCCACTGGAACTGCGTGTAAAGATTCAAGATGCATGGTATGGCTTATCACAGGACACCATTAGTAACCTACACAACTCCATACCGAGACGTCTGGCATGCCATGTGAGCAAACATGGCGGCCCGACGCCATACTGAGAGACGCTACTTATTATTGGCGTGTTGCTCAATAAATATTGCCCATTTCAGTCTCAATATTTAATCATTTATTGTTCCTGGTAACCTTTACCTTCCTCCCGAATAGCATTGCAATCCGACACGTCCTTCTGGGTGCAATTATTTTTTTTGACGATGAGTGTAAGCACAAATGTTAAAACTAAACCCAACATAAGCAGACAGCAAGCCGTCTTTCAACAACAGCAAACAGGCAATAAACTGTACTATCGAAACAGGGTAAGAAGCCCGAATGACAAGTTAGCGCCCAATAGCAGCCTTACGGTAAAACCTTATTGATTTCTCAATCGACGTGCGAGACAGAATTAAAGATCAGTGCTACATCAAAGTTGACTTTTGTTCTCAGTATGCTAAAAACAACTGTGTAAAATGTGTCCGACTAGGTAAACAGGTTTACGATATGTACGTAGCTGCTTTTCAGCATACCGTATAATGAATTTAGTAAAAATCGTATCAATTTCTTTTGGAGATTGAAAACACAATGGGAACTACTCTGGCATTGAATAAGGCACACCTAAAATCGCACTAAGCAGTGTAATAACACAATCTGGGCCAAAGGAATGACCTCTTTCACGGATGAGTTAGCAATATGTACCTGAAATTTCGACTAATCAGTTTTCAAGTAACTGCTCAATTAATTCACTTTGGATATAAATCTGCATAAGCCAATACTAATCTAGATCGTTGACAATTATGTTCTACATTTCCGTAGACTCAGTTTTTATAGATCACGAGATTCAACGCATCTAATGTTCTACCCCTCTATGATTGATATGTTGGTTCTTTGGGGAAAAGAAGGCGTAAAATGTGGAACTATAAAGAAAAAAAAATCTTATGATTGATATGTTGGTTCTTTGGGGAATAGAGCGCGTAAAATGTGAAACTATAAAGAAAAAAATCTTCAAGGGGAAACTGCTGTAGTTTTGACATGAACAGTTTCATATTTGATCCACTGCACTGAGATGAACTCCTGTAAGGACTAGATAATGGTTTTGTAGTAAAGTGTCAAAAATTTACATTAAAATTTCATCCTGAAGGGTTAGAAGCCGATTAGTGGTAACTTTCCGTTACTCATGGTGTTAAGTACAGCAATAACTTCTAGACACTTAAAAGTACACAGGAAGAATTACTTCCCAATGCTTTATAATCTTTTTATGCGTGGAATTGTCTGTGCTTTTTAGGTTACGTTTTGAGCTTTGTTGATATTATACAAAGTTTCCTAGAGACTTGCATCAAGCCGCCCCGGGTGGCCGAGTACTCTGAGACTTCTGACCATTCGTCCGAAAAGTACCTGGATTTGAGTTCCGGATGAGGCATGGGTGGTGTGTTTGTTTGACGTCACTGGCTTCGTCCCTTTCCTAGAACCAGTGGCTCTGAATTAGGGCGTTCTGCGAGGACACAGTGATATCAATAAGTCCTGAAATCAAAGTTGTCTTCTTAGCCAGTAGGGATAAGTTTTTGTGGAGAGACAATTATTTTGGCTGTAACTACTACAGAGTTCCACTACACTTTCACAAGATGAGGGGATATGTCAAGGTTGGTCTTAAATCTCTCGTGAGAGCCGGTATCATGCGATGTAAGTACATGAGCGTGTAATATTTTTTTTCGAGTTCGCTATCGGAAAATGCTTTTAAAGTTTGCACTTCCCGGGGTTTCTTTCCTGAAACCATCCCTCGTTGTCTTTGGATTGTACATTATTTCTAACCACTACTAGTACAAGTGAGATTTTCAGAAAAACATTCTGGCACATTCTCGAAAAGAGGCCTTGTCTGTGACACTTAAAACATGGTCTAACCGGCCTGTTACAAATCCTAAATTTGCCTCTTTATGGATTCGGAATCAATTTACCCCTAATTCTCAGACTACAAAAATTATGCCCTATATTTTAATTTTTTAATATCCTTTGGAAACCAAGGAAAAATCGGTGGCGTACTTCTATCTTGCTGTCAAAGGGAAACGGCTTTATCATATTTATCATTTTTCTAATTCAAGCTTAATCTCCTGTAATGGGAATCAATTGCACCTCTAATTAAAGGGGTGTTCGTCTAAATGCAAATTTCAGTGGCATTTCTAAATTTAGTTTTTTCTTGCTTAAAACTATGTCCCGAGGACAAAAGTAACTTATGGGCATCCGAAACTTTTCCCCAATCCAAGGCGTGCAATTCGATTTTCCTCGCACTTCAATCTCTCTTCAGACTTGATTCAAAGCTCTTCATTCTTGCAATTGGGTCGGCTTGTTGCTAGACGTGACAAAGACTGTCCAAGTTTTACTTAAGTTTAATTGTTGAGGGCCTCTCATTTCTCTAAGGTTATTTAATTCCAGCATTTATGTAGCGTATACAGTCAACGTTTGACGTGGCAAAGTTCAAAGTGATCTACAAAATCAAAATAAATAAAAAAACCTCAAGTTATAAAAAAAAAAAAAGTACTAATTGTTGTTTGCTTTATTCTACTGGTATTTTTCATCCACTTTTTACACCCCTTGTATTAAGAGTGACTGAACTAATTTCCAAGTGAAAGCACGCAACATTTTCGTTTTGAAGCCATAATTCTACTCTGTCGCAAAAAATTGTAACGCGTTGGAAAATGAGCAAATTACCTCACCAGTACAGAAAGCTCCCGATGTCTCCAAGAATGAAACTAACTGCTCAGTGTCTCCTTAGTGGCCGAATGGCCTGAGGTGCTGGAATTTAATCATTCGTGGGAGATTGGTCTGGGTTCGAGACCCGGATTAGTCTTGGTGGTGTGCTTCTCGTACGACTCTCTCTCTTCTGTGGAACTAGTGGTCCTGATTGATAGACAAGCGACTGCTTACAACTCTATGAGTTGCTCATTGTAGGCGTCAAACTCCGAAACAAGAACTGCTCACACTTGCGGATCTACAGCCTTATGTCTACACTTCCCGCCAGTAGAAAGATCTAAGACATTCGGAAAAGCCTGTTTCTTGTGCGGGGAATTCTGTCATACTGAACACCCAGCTTGGATTTCAATTCCTTCATTTCACCCAGCACCGAGCTTAATGGGTGATAGAACACATGCGTTTGAATGTTCTAATGCCAGGGAATGCACGGAAAGCAGTCTTCCTAGACGTCAGCAAAGTCTTTGATCGAGTTTGGCATGAGGTGTTCCTACCAACTGATCAAGCTCAACTGTTCTAGGAGATTGCTTCGAATCCTTGAATACATTCCTTTGCTTTAAACTCCCTATCACGTCAGATCATTGACGGCGTACCGCGGAGCATTGTCTTATGGCCTATGTTCTGTTTCGTATCTATTTGCAAAATCTTGTGTTGGAAGGCACGCAGTTAAAGTTCTTTGACAGTAGTATGAATCGCTGATGCTTGCAGCGTAATTTGTTCCAAATGGAACGTGAAGGATTAAAAAAATCCCAAGAGTTTCGCAGTAGTCTTTGGCAATAATTAGTGTCTCAGAAAGTAGGAATTGTACACCAAATTATACTCAAAATAGTATAACTATACTAAAAATCCGAAAATTCTTGGCGTAGAATAGAAATAAAAGTTTCCAAGCTTTCGCACATCAACCAGATGGCTTTCTCAAGGAAGGTAGACAGCTAACTGCAAACTGGATAATAGAACGTTTCCATACTTTGAACGCGGGGACTTGACTAGGCAATAAATGATTAGGAGCAAATGTGATATTTCGAAGAAACGAGGTCACGTTCGTTGGGCACGCGGTACAATGGTAGAGAACTCAGCATTATTTGAAGAACTGATTCCAAATACGTGGCAACTCCAGAGAAACGCTATCATTGCAAGCCTCGCAGCTGGTCAAGATTTCCAAGGTTTCGCGAATGGCGGTAGATTTGGGTGTGGAGTATGAAGCTAATTTCTTTACATCACTCCATATAGGATCGGCGGACTTGAACTTGACTTCTCTTGATAGGGCAGTGGTCATTTTGCCGTCTCTTGTACCCCTTTTATGTTCACTGATTCTAATTCCAAACGAACGTTTGGACATTCCGATGTAGTATCGCCTGGAGCCGTCCGGGTATTTTAGTGGTATGGCATAAACACCTGCTTCATTGAGAAGAGGGGCTTGTCAATATGTCTCTTAAGCATCGTGTATAAAGATGCCGGAGACCTTATGCCGACACCGAAGTTCATTATCCTGAGCGCGTTTTTGAGTTGATAGGAAATATTTGGTATGTAGGGAATAGAGCCCAGGTAGCGAAGTTGCGGCATAGAAATGTTATTAGCACTGCTGGTTCTGGCTTTCTCGATAAAGTTATGCATCTGGTTCGAAGTATATCCTGCCTCAGTGGCCAATTCGACGATGTTTCTTAGTTCGGATTGTTTAGAACGAACATGGGATGAGACAGCGAAGGCTCTTCTAATTCGAGAACGGAATAAGGCGGTCTTGTAAACATTAGGGCAGAATGAACTGCGGAGCATCAGGTTGGGAACGGAGGTGGGTTTATAATAGACTTCCGTATGAAAGCGGTTGTCATGCGATTTGCTCACTGAGACGTCGAGATAAGGTAAGGTACCATTGTGTTCAAGCTCCATGGTGAAATTGATTGTAGGGTGTATATAATTTATTTTATCGAGGAAACACGGGAGAGTCTCCTTTCCGTGTGGCCATATGAAAAATACGTCGTCTGCATATCGTAGCCAGGTGGTAGGTCTTGGGGTGATGTTGGTGAATATATGTTGTTCAATGGGGCGAAGTATTGCTTCTGCAAGGACGGCTGAAAGCGAAGATCCCATCGGAGCGCCATTTACTTGCTTAGAAATTTGCCCTCGGAAACTGAAGTAGCTAGAACTTGAAACCAAGTCCATTATTTTGAAGATGCTGAGACAAGACTCCTGAGAATAAGCCGATGAATTAGATATAGCCTCTTTCAATGTTCTGATGGCTTCCGGTACGGGGATCGATGGGTAAAGAGAAACTACGTCGAAACTGCCGATAATGTCGCGTTGTTGAACGGTGAGCTGCTTGATTTTCGTGATAAAATCTAGAGTGGAGGTTATTATAAAGTCCGAGTCCGGTAGATGATTAGTTAAGAATTTGGTTAACGCTTTCTCTAAGTGGTACGTCGGTGCGGATCTTCTGGACACGATCGGTCTCAATGGATTGCCGGGTTTGTATTGTTTAAGTCTGCCGAAGAGTTTTGGGATCTGAGGGCCAGGCGGTAATTTGGCGGATTTCTTGAGATCATCTGGAATATCAGTTGACCTTGCAGTTCTTTTTACTTGTGCAATCCAAGAATTTAGAGGGTTCCTCCGTAAGATTATAGATCCAGAATCGGATATAAATTCTTCTAGTTTTTTATTATAATCCGCTGCGTCCATTATCGCTATCTGGCCGGATTTGTCCGTTAGCGTCAGTATTATGGAGTGGTCATTTCTAAGGTTGGAAATAGTCCTTGGAATTTTGAAATTACTAAACGATTGCTTCTGATTGTACCACGATTTTAATTTAGAGCAACACAGTTGACGTAGTTCATCTTTGTTGTCTTCTGGAATTCGCGATATTATGGTCTCAAACTCAGGAACGACGCTTTTTGGGTTCGGTCTCGATCGGAAGCAGAACTTTGGTCCAAGTTCCAAAACTTTAGTTTCCTCTCGGGTGAGCGTTCGGTTAGAAATACATCGGAATGACCAAACGTTCGTTTGGAATTAGAATCAGCGAACATAAAAGGGATACAAGAGACGGCAAAATGACCACTGCCCTATCAAGAGAAGTCAAGTTCAAGTCCGCCGATCCTATATGGAGTGATGTAAAGAAATTAGCTTCATACTCCACACCCAAATCTACCGCCATTCGCGAAACCTTGGAAATCTTGACCAGCTGCGAGGCTTGCAATGATAGCGTTTCTCTGGAGTTGCCACGTATTTGGAATCAGTTCTTCAAATAATGCTGAGTTCTCTACCATTGTACCGCGTGCCCAACGAACGTGACCTCGTTTCTTCGAAATATCACATTTGCTCCTAATCATTTATTGCCTAGTCAAGTCCCCGCGTTCAAAGTATGGAAACGTTCTATTATCCAGTTTGCAGTTAGCTGTCTACCTTTCTTGAGAAAGCCATCTGGTTGATGTGCGAAAGCTTGGAAACTTTTATTTCTATTCTACGCCAAGAATTTTCGGATTTTTAGTATAGTTATACTATTTTGAGTAGTGTCTCAGAGTTATGCCTTCTTTCCCTGCTGATGGATTAACATTAGCTAGTGTAACACATTACCTTCCTGTGAGTTGTATTTAAAGTCACTGCTATCAGAGCTCTGCTAAGACAAGTGGACAAGTGACGCTAATAAAGTCACTGGCCTCAGAGCTCTGCTAAGACAACTGACGCTGATAAAGTCACTGGCTCAGAGAGCTCTGCTAAGACAACTGACGCTAATAAAGTCACTGGCTCAGAGCTCTGCTTAAGACAACTGACGCTAATAAAGTCACTGGCCTCAGATCTCTGTTAAAACAACTGACTCTAATAAAGTCACTGGCCTCAGAGCTCTGCTAAGACAACTGATGCTAATGAAGTCACTGTCCTCAGAGCTCTGCTAAGACAACTGACGCTAATAAAGTCACTGCTATCAGAGCTCTGGTAAGACATGTGACGCTAATAAAGTCACTGGCCTCAGAGCTCTGCTAAGACCACACTCGAGTGGCATTTTTCTTACCAGATGTGTATAAATAAGCTCTTGATTTAAAGGGTCTGTTTCTTCTACTGATTATGCATGTTAACGTGCTTTGGGATTGTTCACAAAATCGTACATCCAAGGCTTTAATCGAGCAAAAAATGAGCTCATGCGATTGAACTATATCTGCGCAAAATATACTGGTGTCCAAAATTAACGCGACAGACACAAAATCGTGAATAACGCCAAATCCACAGGACAGAGTTTAATGCCTGTTGGTACGGACATTATATATCAATGACGCAGCAATACACAATAGAAAAGGAATGTCATCGCCGCATGAGGAGGAAGCTTGCGCACACATGATGGCATGGATGTCCAAAAGTGATGCAGCAAGTGGCGCGAATTTCAAGGGATTTTAGGGTGTGTGATTACCCAGAACAGCGATACGGTTCGCACAACGAGCCCTCATGTTGTTTTCAAGGTTGTGAATATGAGTTTGCGGTAATAACTGCCACTCCTTCACCAAGGTACTTCCGACTTGCAATTGCTCTTTCAGGGTATCCCAGACCATAGGCGCCGACTTCTAAAAATATCTAGGGGTGCTGAAATTCAAAAGGCAGGTACCATGTCCAGTGTTGAAATTTTAGATGTTTAAATGGACCTTGTCTTCAGTGTAAACGTAAACAAACCGATACATGATTTCATGATAAAGATATTTCATTTTTTTTATAGCAACCAAATTTTTGAACCCCGTTTTAATTCTTCCGATTTAATTTTCTGTAATGTGCACAGAAGAGCTCCTATAATTTTTATTTTCTTTTGGATGAAATTTTAGCATTTTGTTGGCGACTACTACCAGAAAACCAAACCTGTTGAAAAAGGCTGAGATTGACAGTACATGTCATTAGTCAAAACAGGCAGTAGGCTAATAGCGATACCTTTAAGGAGCTTGCATTAGAGTAGCAAACAAACTGACGTGTTCAGTGTTGGAATGGAATGCGTCATAACCATTTCACTGTATTATTTTCCTTACTTGTTATTGTTAGCATTTAGCGTATAACGCAGCATGTATCACAGTGAAATTTTTGCTTTGATCAACAAGTGTAACTTGGAAATCTCCACCCCCACCCCGCCATCATTCATCTTGCAGTCCATGTGAACCGGTTGTTATCGATTTGGCATATCACCCCTGCGTTGATTGATTGGTGTTACTATTGGTGACTGCCTATATGTTTTATAAAGCTAGGGAGAAAAAAAGCCTCAACAGAATTATGTGAAACAAACAATAACTGCAACAACAGCAAAAAAAAAAAAAACCTTCAAAATGATCCTTTGAGCGAGAAAAGATCATTCGCAAGCTCGCTGTTTGTCTTCTGTTCTCGGACGGTCATTCATTACTGCCGCTCTGACATTTATGGCTTTATGACCCTACCGAAGCTCATTGCGTGAATGGTGAGCTGCTGACAACTTACTGATGTGCAAGAAACGTGATTGCGGAAAAAAAATGCTTTAAACAATTAGGAAGGTAGGATACAAACCACATCCCACACCGCCAGTTTTTTGCTTGGTTGGCTGTCTTATTTCTTATGTGTTTATTCGGTATCGGTAGTTAAAACATATTTTGAAGATATTGATTTTTTTATAGAAACCAAATATTTGCGCTATATTCCGATTATCTTATTTAATTTTATGTAAAGTGGAACTAAATATTTAAGTATGAATCCAGTACATATAACAAAAATTCGAAGGGATTTCACTCAAGCCCCTGAGCACCCCCGTAGTTGACGCCAGTGTCCCAGACACGATGTATCGAGCTCAGGTTCGAAGATCTCACAGGCCACTCTATACTGTTAATATCCTCATTCTCCAGGTATTCGTCGACTAGCCGAGCCTTATATGAAGACGGGCGTTATCGTCCATTCAAACGAACTGGGGTTCAACAGCTCTCCTAAAAAGTTGTACGTACGGATCTAGAATGTCATCTCTGTAGCGTGCAGCAGTTAGTGTCTCTTGGAAACACATGCAGCGGCGTGCTACCATCCAACATAATGTTAACCCAAACCAGGAGTCTTCCACCACCGTAGTTGTCTATTTCCATAATGTTGGAGGGAAGATTTCGGTTTCCGCCTTTCCCCAAATGTACACACGTTGAGCGATGGTGGGAGCCATTCTTTCGCTAACACTCCAGCTCAAGCTTCTATTGCCGTACCCCGCTCAGAACAATGTTTATCAAGGTCCCGTGCCTTCCAGCTCGATGGCGTATATATGGTCGTCATTTGCATATTTCCATAAGAGCTACCACAATGTTGCTTGGATACGTTGACTTAGCGTTTCCTCTTGAGTATATATCTGAAAAATCTTTAGTCGGTCGTCTCGCCTTGGACATATTCTCAAATCTGTATTTGTCACGATAATTTTGAACACCAGTTTAGAATCATAGCCTAAGATCTGAAGAATAAGTCGGAACAAAAGCGCACCTCTACGTTGGCTGTCGCTTTCTGGATCTCACGGGAGAGGTATTTGAACGATCTTCTTCCAAGAGCCTTAGATTACGACACTTTGTGCAAACAAAACTGTTGGTTTCCTTTATTTTTAATAAGGGGACCTCAATGGTTCTGATATTCAGTATAAGCCTGCCGAGGAACACCCATCAGTTCTTCAGGTTTGCAAGCTGCAGGTGCTAATGAGGCTACACTTGCTACGTTACCTGTCGTGTTAACAAATTAGTGAATAGCAGCTGAGCAGTCTACCCTGATCTGGAACTTACTGTATGCGCAGTACTGATCTCTGTTTTGCGCACTATGGAAGACCAAACAAGAGCAGGTATCATCCTTTTATGCTGATGTACTGTCCGACCGTTCGCAGGGCAAATTTTGGTTTTGATCCGAAATCAAACCGATTTCTGTATGCTCTTTGAGAGTCTCTCATTGCTTCTCCAACACCCGCAGGTACATGGTCCTTAAGCGCTCAGAACCCTACGAAGTCTCGGTAATACTAACCACATCGCAATCAGGCCGAGGCTGCTTGGCGACGTTCCTGGAAAAGTTTTCTCTCCAAATCAAATCGTGACTAGCCATCACACCTGGTCAGGTGGCTATTCGCCATTCATAGGAAGTGGGAACATTTCTCATTGCACATGTTACCCAGAAATGTAGGTTGGTGAGCCTATGTGTTCCCACCCTGCGGATAAGCTTCTACTGTTGTCATGCCGGCCGGATATACTTCCGGCCGGCATGACAGCAGTAGAAGTTCACTCATACTGATATGAGATAATATTTGTTATGACTGTCGTCAGGGTAAGAAGTAGTTAGTTTTGAGCCCGGTGGCCTGAAAGTGACCACTTACTGGGGTTTCTTCCACAAAAAGTTTTTTCAGGAACCAGAAAGATACGAGGAACGACGACACGTCTGTCATGAGCAATTCATTGGGATGCAAGTAGTCACACATCCCTTATTTAGGGCAACTGGTTGCAAGCAAGAGGATGAGCCATTACACTGGGATAAGCGCGAACCAATCTTTGCTCCATTCAGAGCCCTATATATACAGTATACACTCATTGTCATAAAAATCCGCGCACCAAGAAAAAACCGTGCGATTAACGTGAAACTCGGCGAATTATAGCTACGGGGAGGACAGACACATAAATTATTAAAGTTTCGTGTGATTCCGCATGCCCGAGCGTCCAACACCAGCGCTGCAATCGCAATCCTTGGGGCTTATAAGGCGCCTAGCAGGGGACTCCCATTCGTGCCTAAGTTCATGGTAAGAGTCACATGAGATCCCTGAGCGATAGACAAGCCGAGGAGCCGCCGTACATGTGCGTACGGGCAACTGACTGAGTTTGAACGAGGCCGTATCATCAAGATGAGAGAGGCAGGGTGGCAGCGAGCCGAATCGGCCGCCTTTTGGGCCTGTCGGACAGTACGGGACGATCGTGTTAGAAGCAATAGACACGGAAAAGCACAGACACAACGGACTGGCTCTGGACAACCGAGACACACCACCAGCAGAGAGGATCGTGAGAGCGGCACGCACAGATGCAACGACGTCCTTGTCCAATATCCAGAGACATGTGGCGGCTGTACAAGGGACTCCTGTGTTCGCGAGAACCATTTCCAGACGCTTGGCTAAGGCAAATCTGCACTCTCGACGGCCCTTACGTTTTCAGCCATTAACACCTGACCATAGTCGGTGTCGATTGCAGTGGTGTCAGCAGCGAGCAACGTGGAATGCTACGGACTGGCGACGTATAGTGTTCAGCGACGAATGCCGCTTCTGTATGGGAACGGACGACCACTGTGTCAGAGCGCTACAATCCCAACCTCACTGTTCAACGGCACACGTCCCGAACTGCAGGCGTAGTGGTCTGGGGAGCCATCGCGTATGGCAGCCGGACTTCCCTCGCAGTGATCCGAGGGATGTTGACAGCCCAATGCTACGTACAGGAGATCCTGCGGCCCCATGTGCTGTCTTTCTCGGCGGGGTGGACCGGAGCCATTTTCCAACAAGATAACGCCCGTCCGCACACGGCTCAAGTTTCCCAGGACTGCCTACGTCATGCTTCGGCGCTTCCCAGATCGCCTGATCTCTTGCCCATCAAGTACGTGTGGGACCAGATGAGACTCCAGCTTTATCCATGTCCCAGTGTTCGTGATTTAGAGCGTCAGTTGTAAGAAGTGTGTACGCTCCATGCCGGACAGTATCACCGCATGTATCCGAGCACGAGGTGGTCAGACGTGATATAACGCTGAGCGGAATGTATACCGTATGCCCGCGGGAAATCGTCCTGCTGCTGTGATCACTTCTATCCTTGATATGTAATCACTTCTGTCCTTGATATGTACCATCTCACTACTAAAATCTCATTTCAATCCGACGCCTCCTTAGTGCGCGGATTTTTACGAGAATGGACTGGCTCGCATGGTCACCAGACCCAAAACCATGGCCGCACGCAGAATTTTTTCTAGTGGGGAGGGGCAAAGTAAAGTTCAAGCACACAAGATCTAAAATCTTTGTCATTTAAGATAAATGGCAGAAATAGTCTATCTCACTGCGTAATGGGAAGTATATCTATTTCTCAGAACTGAGGAAAATAATGCTGTAGAGTGTTTAGTGACAATTTAAGAAAATACTGTCACCCCTGGCTGGAAGAAAATAAAAATTGGTCTTCTGTTGCTTTACTCGAATCGGTCGATAGTCCTTCTTATAAAATTTACATTTTGGTACACCCAATTTCGACAGACACTCATTACACACTAACACCATTTAGTCTCTCCTAGTTTTGCGTCTGTTACTTTTTGGCCACCAGTGTCAAGACATTTTGATAACAATTACAAGTTTTTTTTCTCATGGTTGATCTCACCCTCCTTGACAAATGTCAACCCCGCCTTCTCGTGGTGCATCCTGTTCCTACTAAAGGGGCTCTGACGACCGCAAATAGCGGTATAACTATACCATCGGGATTAGAGGAAATACTATCCCACACTCACCAACCCGCTTGGCCAGCGTGGTGAGTTATGGCCAAACCCCTCCAAAATGACTCCACAACTTAAATCTTGGCCCTCAGTCTCCGGCAGCTGGAATGTACCTGGCCAAGGCAGCGGCCAGTGCAACATGAAGGCAGAGGGTGCTAAGAATCCCCGGAGGACCGGACTAGGCTGCCATCTGATGCTGACCTTGGCAACGTACAATGGACGCTCCCTATCTTCTGATTCAAGGCTTCTTGAATTGGAAGAGGAACTACAAAGGATCAAGTGGGACATCGTGGGGCTAAGTGAGGTAAGGAGAAAAGGAGAAGATCTCATTGAACTGAAAAGTGGACATCTCTTCTACTATCGTGGGACAGATACTGGCAGAACTAGTGGTGTTGGATTTATAATAAACAAGAAACTGAAGGATAAAGTTGTAGAAGTTGAAAGTTCCTCTGACAGAGCTGCACGGCTTGTTATCCAACTCTCGAAAAGATACCAGGCTCAGATTATTCAAACTTATGCACCCACCACAAGTCATCCTGAAGAAGAAATTGAAGAATTTTATGAGGAAATTTGTCATCTAAATAATAAAGGTAAGCAGCACTTGAAAATAATTATGGGAGATTTCAATGCAAAAATAGGGCAACGGCAACAGAATGAAACTTCAGTAGGTAAATTCGGTCACGGCAACAGAAACCAGCGTGGAAATACTCTCGTTGAGTTTGCAGAGGCAGAAGGGTTTTTCATCATGAACTCCTTCTTCAAGAAAAAGCCACACAGGAAATGGACATGGAGACATCCAAATGGGACGACAAGTGAAATTGATTTTATTATGTGTAACAAAAAATTCGTCATAGAAGACTGCAGTGTGCTAAACAAGTTCAACACTGGTAGTGACCATAGATTGGTGAGATGTAAGATGCACCTCAACACTAAACTTGAACGTGGCAAGCTCATAAGACAAACAAAATGTATTGACATAACCAACCTCAAAAAACACCATAATACCTTCAAGTTGGAACTGAAGAACAGGTTCTCTGCTTTAGAAGGCCTAACATCGGAAGAAGTGGACATCTCTGAAGTTAACAGAAAAGTAACCAAAGCTCTTATGGAAACAGCAACAAAATTAGCTGGGTCTAAGAACAAGTTGCATGTAAATAAATTATCAGGAAAAACGAAAATGTTGATGCAAAAGAAGAGAGATGAGGACAACTAAAGAAGATGTGACTTCCAAAGTGGAATATATAGAGCTATGCAAGACAGTACGAAAAAGTATCACTGAAGACGTAAGAAAATTCAACTGTGAACTAGTGAGGAAAGCAATTGAAAACAACCAAAGCCTAAAGATAGCAAAGGGACATCTCAGTAAGGGAAGAAAACAGATTATGGCACTGAGAAAAAGAAGATGGTTCTGTAACAAGAAATAGAGGCGAAATTTTGACAAGAGTGAAAGATTTCTACTCCAAATTATATGAAAGGGATGATACATGCACTCCAGACATCATGAAAGATACCAGTACTAGAGTTCCTCCAGTCCTTCCAGCAGAAGTTGCACATGCAATCAAGAACATGAAGCGAGGAAAAGCTCCAGGAGAAGATGGAATTACTGTAGACATCATACAAGAAGCAAGTGGAGAAATCGAAACAGTACTCGCCCAAATTTTCACTCGATGCCTTAATGAAGGAAAGATTCCTGAGGATTGGAACACCGCTACAATGATCCTGCTACATAAGAAAGGTGACATTGAGGATCTCGGAAACTACAGACCTATCAGCCTCCTATCAGTAGTTTATAAAATCTTCACTAAAGTTCTTTCACACCGCTTGAAGGTAACACTGGACATGGCTCAACCGAGAGAACAAGCTGGATTCAGGAGTGGCTACAGCACAATAGATCATATCCATGTGCTGAGAGAACTAATTGGAAGAGCGAGGGAATATGAACTTCCATTGTGCATGGCTTTTATCGATTATGAAAAAGCCTTTGATTCGGTGAAACCATCAGCAGTTACAATGGCTCTGAAAACCTGCGGTATTGAAGATGCATACATTAATATTATTAATAACATCTATGAAAATGCAAGTGCAAAGATTAGGCTGTTTGAAAATACAACACACATAAAAATTGGAAAGGGAGTGAGACAAGGTGACACCATATCTCCGAAGCTCTTTAATGCCACATTGGAGGGTGTTTTTCAGTCACTGAGCTGGGAAAACAAGGGGATAAAGATTAATGGAGATTATCTAACCCACCTTCGTTTTGCTGATGACGTAGTCATTTTTGCAACTAGCCCATCAGAGCTGCAGAGTATGATCCAGGAACTTGCTGACAAGAGTAAAGAAGTGGGATTAAAAATGAACTTTCAGAAGACAAAAGTGATGTTCAATGCTTTTACAAGAAATGAAGATTTATCGATTGATGGAGAAAAGCTGGAGATAACAGACACGTACGTTTATCTTGGACAGCAGATATCAAGTGAGGGTCACATTGATGAAGAAATTAATCGGCGTACAAAACTTGCCTGGAGAGCTTTTGGAAGAAACAGCATAATTTTCAAGAGCAATATGCCATTATGTCTTAAAAGAAAAGTGTTTGATCAATGCATCCTTCCAGTGCTTACGTATGGTGCAGAGACGTGGACCTTAACTAAAAGAGACATACAAAGGCTGCAGACAACTCAAAGAAGCATGGAGAGGTGCATACTTGGTGTAACCAGGAGAGATAAGAAGAGGAACTCGTGGATCCGAAAAATGACAAGAGTGGAAGACATCATGATCAGAGTTAAATCCCTGAAATGGCAATGGGCTGGACATACTGCCAGAAGGACAGATCATCGATGGACAGCCGAAATTTTAGATTGGATTCCAAGGGACAGGAAAAGACCCAGAAGAAGACCACATGGGAGATGGGTGGATGAAATTCGAAAGTATGCAGGGGTGACATGGAGGAGACTGGCACAAGACAGACCGTTGTGGAGGAAACTTGGGGAGACCTTCGTCCAGCAGTGGATTGATAATGGTTGACAATGATGATGATGATGATGATGTGGTAAAAACGGTTTGTATAACTAGATGTCACAGTGAAAATTTGCATATGGTTTTTGGGTGGGTTATTTGTACCTTGCAATTTCTTTTTGCCTCTCCTCCTGGAAACTATACGGGAGCCCATGGATAAGCCCAAGGTTAATAGGATAAGCCTATCTTCTGTGCATCTACTAACCCAAACTCCCTCGGTTAATCGTCGTACTGTTGTGCTGCCATCTACTGCTAAAAGAAAACATCTGCAGCAGAAAAGATAGTCATTTTTGTTCTGGCAGAGTAATCTTAAATCAGTGTTATTAATTTCTACCTTTCTGTACCCTTAGAATTTTTGTATTAAGATGACAGATTCTTTTCTGAAGAAACCAGATGAATCAAGTGTTTACTCGATATTTGAGTTCAATTGCTTCATTGCTCCTTTACCAAGAAACATGTTCAAGAGTACATGATTTAATAAAAGAATTTAGAAAAATGGTTAAATGAAAATTTCGCATAGTTTTCGTAAAATTTTGACAAAAATACAAATCACACACAAAAATAAACTCAATAAATTGAGACATTTGTGAAATGTTTTATAATGCTATTATTCCTAAAAGCATTAAAGCATGCACCATGAAGCAGTGTGGGGAAAAAAGACAAACGTTTTTAAGAACTTGTAAAGTCATAAATTTTCCCCACATAAGTAATTTCTATTAAATTATGAAATCAGATCAGTTACCTATAAAAAGACATGTCCAATTAATTCGCACGAGATCTTATGCAGAATAATGTAATATTGATTTAGGAATCACTTTCTCACGCATAAGAAATTTCAAAGAAATTGTGAAGTCATTAATTTTTCCACAAGACATGACTAATCCATTTTGACGAAACCTGTGAGAAATAATTCTATATTGATTTAAGAATTTTAACGAGAAATAACCAAGTTTACATAAGAGAACAGAAATTCAAAATGAAAGTTATTTAGATATATACGTGACTCGTGCGAACATATTAAAAAGCTTTTCTCTGGAACTCAGAGGTTAGCTCTTTAAAAAGGAAATAACCTGTCAAATGTATTCGCGGCCGTTCTAGTTTTGTACTAAGCATAACATGCCAAAAAACACCATAAGAAATTATGCCAAAACGCCTGAGTCCAACATTTTAGTGTTAAAAAAGATTACAACTTCTTAGTACTATGGAGTGATTGGAAGGCTATTTTTTAAAAGTAGCTTGCTGCTGCTACAAGTACTTTCTTTAAGAAGTAGCTTGCTGTAACTACTTTTCCTGAAAAGTAGCCAACTACACTATTTTCTGAAAAAATAGTAGCTACCTGACGTTTATGTTTAAGTTAAAAGCACAGATTCTGAGGAACTTTAAATTTGCATTCTTGCATATGCTTTCAGAGCTAAATATCAAAGCAAATTACACAAACAATTTAGTTCTGTATTTACTTCTTAACTCTGATTATTTGCTACATATTTTAGCATATAAATCCTAAAACAGATTTATGAGGGTTAAAATATGAAAAACTATTGATTGGTGTATCATTTCACAATTAAATGCTAAGTTATCCATCGCCCGGTTCTTACAGGTTTTCTGTACTTACATATGCATTCTTTTCTACAACGCCGTCTCGGTGGATGAGTGGTCTGAGGCGTGATCATACGATCAGTCGTCCGAAAAGGGCCCTCATGGGTGGTATGTCTGTCTGATGGCACTGGCGCTCTCCCTTCCTTGAAACTCGTAGACCAGAATTAGGGACAAACTACTGCTTTTTAGCCCTTAGAGCTACTCTTAACGGTCGTTAGCCGCCCCCCACCCCAAAGAAATGATTATCTACAAAAACTCTGCATTTTTTCAAAGACGTTTTAAAAAGATGTTGCACTTGCATGTCCAGTATGCATTAAATACAAATTTCTGAACAAAATAGAAAACGGCAAGATCAGGGCGGGATTAAAGCCCCAGGCTAAAACACTTGAGTGGGTTCCTCAAATGAACTTATTACGAAGAGACATGATTAAGTCCGTGAAAACACGAAACTGTAACAATATCCTTGTGAGAATTGATACTTAGTGCGTTCTACAAACTAAGAATTACCTGCGGAGTTTTCATAAGAAATCACTGTATTTTCCACTGTTCTCACAAGAACATGAGTTTAAAAGCTTAAGATTCTTAGATTTTGTCTTGCAATTTTTAATACTTCAGCAATGTGTACTTGGTGCATCTTTTTTTCATGCGATTGTGAAGCCACAAGGGATCACATCGCATAACAAAGATTAATTGAAAAAGAGAGACTCAAAGATTAACTGAAAGAGAATTTGCCGCTGTAGCTTTGAAAAAACTGACTACGGTTAACTATCTCCGGGAGCTGATAAATCTGCTGTACACTACAAGTTAGTAAAATTATGCAATGCATTGATTATGATACGCTTTCCAACATACCAGAAATCATTACTCAAGTTATGAGGATAATGGCTGTAGAATAAATCTCGCTCCTATGACCTGACCTTTGACCCCATTTCGATGATATTCAACAGAACCCGTAAAGTATACTTCCGAAACAACATAAAGTTTTGTCTCAATCGAAGCATTTTTACGTAAGTTATAACGCATAAGGGCGATGGAGTGGATCCCGATCCTATGTCCTGACCTTTGACCCCATTTTCCCCATTTTCAATAAGATTCGTCCCCATGTGGTCCCCTACCACATACTAAAATTTCATCGAAATCGAACCATATTTACGCAAGTTATGACGCATAAGAGCAATGGAATGCATCCCGCTCCTATGTTCTGACCTTTGACCCCACTTCACCCATTTTAAATAGGGTTCGTCCCCAGTGATCCCATACCACATATTAAAATTTCATCGAAATCGAACCATTTTTACACGAGTTATCGTGTGGAAAGACTGAGAAAGCTGGAGCATATACGCTTCTTCAACCTACGGTTGGAAAGCATAAAAAAGATCAGTGACTCGTGAACATACACATAGCCGCCCCGGTGGCGCAGTGGTCTAAGCGTTGGCCTCTGATCATTCCTCCGAACGGGGTCCTGGTTCGAATCCCGGTGAGGCATGGATGTTGTGTTTGTCTTACGGCACTGGTTCTCTCCCTTCCCTGGAACCAGTGACCCTAAATTAGGTACGGGCGACTGCTTACAGCCCATTGAGTTGCTCACGGTGGTCGCTAAACCTCCAATCAAAAAAAAAAAAAAAAAAAAAAAGAACATACACACATGCCTTCTATCTTTTGAGCAAGGAAGCCTTCCCGAATTCGGATATTTTATAGCATGTGGGATTTTTAGATTGATTCAGCATAAGGGACCAACAGCACAGTGGATTTTTCATCGATGAATTCATCGGGGTGTACCACGACTATAAACAGAGTTTTATCATCCAGACACCTGAGAACTGGAGCCTCTAGAAGAGATACTTTCGTTTTTACGTAAGGGTTACCCCCCAAAGTTCAAGGTTTAGAAGCCTAGGCTTACCTATGTCACAAGTGCGACTATCTGGTCAGACGAAGTAGGAAGTGGCATGACATGGAGCCTGAGGATAGGACATAAGGTAGACAGGTCAAAGGAGCAGAACAGATAAGTGCGAGTCGACATAGTGTAGAATGCCAGACTATGATGTACTCATAACACTAGGGTGAGAGAAAGGGCAAGGGGAAAGGAATAGATTACCTCACTTATAACGGAGGTCCAATACCCCTGGTTCAACGGCTTAGCAATGCTTATCCAACGCCACGGTATGTATTCAATGGTTCAGACTAAATCTACCTGCGGTCGATCCGACGACCATTTGGTTGGAAGGCAGTTGCTCTAACCACTAGGCCGCTCACGGCACTTAAATTCAGACTCATATTACGAAGGTTGTACCGAAAGTAATGCAAAAGTGGGCATAACCTTTTATTAACTGACAGGTCGTTATGTTGGTACAGATACTCTTCCTCTATAGTAACCCTTCTACATTGCAAATTTGAAGGAGAGAAGGGTGGAAGTCTGCTCTGATATGCTGGAAGCGTTTGAAGCCAATGAAGACAGGTTTTTTTTCGATATAATGACAGGGGATGAAACGTGGGCGTATCTTTACGATCCGGAAACGAAGAATCAATCCATGGAATGGCTTCACACCTCTTCATCAAGGCATAAGTTCGTTCAAGAGCCAGCGATTAGCACAAAAAGTCATGGTGACTGCTTTTTGGGATGACAGGGGTGTCATTCTGCTTGATTTTCTGGAACGTGGCCGTACCGTGACCAGCGAGGGGGTACATTGAGACATTCAAGCAGCTTAGAGAAGCCATAAAGAGGAAGAGACCGAACAAGAATCTGAAAAAGATCCACATTCATCATGACATGACATGTTTGGTAACAAATCACACCCTCAGCAAATTAGGCTGGTCGGTTGTCCCCCGTCTAGCCCAGATCTGGCCCTCCGACATCCACCTGTTCAGTCCAATGAATGACTGTCTAGGGGGACAACGATTTGATGATATAGGCGAGGTGAAAGCGGCTGTGAAGAAGTGGGTACAACAGTCCACACCTGATTTTTTTCAAAAAGGATCGAGAGTTGGGTTCAACGATGCACAAATGCATTGCTTGTGATGGAGACTATGTTGAGTAACTCTCTTTTTACAAAGTCGTAACTTTGCAAAGAGAGAGAGAGAGAGAGAGTTACTCTACCAACATGTTCAATTTGAACGACCTCTGTCAGTTGATAAAAAGATTATTGCCCACGTTTGCAATACTTTCGGTACAACCCTCGTATCCAGTTCCTTTCTAGATCCCCTGTCATCGTTTCATCCAGATTTTTCAAAGTTACAGCGGTCAGTAAATCCAGTAACTTTCTGTAGTGCAATAGTTGTGTTCATTTTAAAATTTATTGTAGGTCTTGACCTATATGGGGATCGTTCACAACTAATTGAACAAATTCGACTAGTTATTACATTTATGAACAAAGAGGCATGCAACATAACGATCAATAGAGTTAACTCTCAAAAGTTAGATTTCACATAACAAATTCTCAGTGTGAGCACAGTTAGGTTTTCTGTAGTGCAATAGTTGTGTTCATTACATCACAGTAACTTTCTGTAGTGCAATAGTTGTGTTCATTTTAAAATTTAGTGGAGGTCGTGTCCTATAGAGGGATCATTCACAACTAATTGAACAAATTCCACTAGTTATTACATTTATGAACAAATAGTATAATTATACTATTTTGAGTTAGTCATGCAACATAACTCAAAATAGTATCACTATACTAAAAATCCGAAATTTCTTGGCGTAGAATACAAATAAAATTTTCCAAGCTTTCGCACATCAACCAGATGGCTTTCTCAAGGAAGGTAGACAGCTAACTGCAAACTGGATAATAGAACGTTTCAACACTCTGAACGCAATGACTTGACTAGACAATAAATGATTAGGAGCAAAGGTGATATTTCGAAGAAACAAGGTCACGTTGGTTGGGCACGCGGGTACTATGGTAGAAAACTCAGCATTATTTGAAGAATTGATTCCAAATACGTGGCAACTCCAGAGAGACGCTATCGTTGCAAGCCTCGCAGCTGGTCAAGATTTCCAAGGTTTCGCGAATGGCGGTAGATTTGGGTGTGGAGTATGAAGCTAATTTCTTTACATCACTCCATATAGGATCGGCGGACTTGAACTTGACTTCTCTTGATAAGGCAGTGGTTATTTTTACGTCTCTTGTATCCCTTTTATGTTCGCTGATTCTAATTCCAAACGAACGTTTGGTCATTCCGATTTAGTATCGCCTGGAGCCGTCCGGATATTTTAGTGGGATGGCATAAACACCTGCCTCATTGAGAAGCGGGGGATTGTCAATATTTCTCTTAAGCATCTTGTATAAAGATGCCGGAGACCTTATGCCGACACCGAAGTTCATCCTCCTGAGCGCGTTTTTGAGTTGATAGGAAACATTTCGTATGTAGGGAATGGAGCCCAGGTACCAAAGTTGCGGCATAGAAATATTATTAGCACGGCTGGTTCTGGCTTTCTTGATAAAGTTATGCATCTGGTTCGAAGTATATTCTATCTCAGTGGCCAATTCGACGATGTTTCTTAGTTCGGATTGTCTAGAACGGACATCGGATGAGACAGTGAAGACTCTTCTAATTCGAGAACGGAATAAGGCGGTCTTTTTTTTTTTGATTGGAGGTTTAACGACCACCGTGATCAACTCAATGGGCTATAGGCAGTCGCCCGTCCCTAATTTAGGGTCACTGGTTCCAGGGAAGGGAGAGAGCCAGTGCCGTAAGACAAACACAACATCCATGCCTCACCGGGATTCGAACCCGGACCCCTTCGGACGAATGATCAGAGGCCAACGCCTTAGACCACTGCGCCACCGGGGCGGCAGGCGGTCTTGTAATCAGCAGGGCAGAATGAACTGCGGAGCATCAGGTTGGGAACGAGGTGGATTTATAATAGACACGTATGAAAGCGGTTGTCATGCGACTTGCTCACTGAGACATCGAGATAAGATAAGATAAGGTAAGGTACCACTGTGTTCAAGCTCCATGGTGAAATTGATTGCAGGGTGTATATAATTTATTTTATCGAGGAAAAACGGGAGAGTCTCCTTTCCGTGTGGCCATATGAAAAATACGTCGTCTGCATATCGTAGCCAGGTGGAAGGTCTTTGGGTGATGTTGGCGAATATATGTTGCTCAATGGGGCGGAGTATTGCTTCCGCAACGACGGCTGAAAGCGAAGATCCCATCGGAGCGCTATGAAACGTTCTATTATAGACAGCTAACTGCAACTGGATATTGAAACATTCTATTATCCAGTTTGCAGTCAGCTGTCTACTTTCCTTAAGAAAGCCATCTGGTTGATGTGCGAAAGCTTGGAAATTTTTATTTGTATTCTACGCCAAGCAATTTCGGATTTTTATAGTTATACTATTTTGAGTATATTTTGGAGTACAGTTTCTACTTTTTGAACATGCAACATAACGTTCAATAGTGTTAACTCTCAAAAGTTAGATTTCGCATCACAATTTCTCAGTGTGAGCACAGTGGGTTTTTTTTTTAATTCATATTCTTTAACGTTTTGATCAGTTCGTCTCGCAATATCCCTTCAGTGGCGTCCTTGATCATAAGCTTTTATTTTTCAAAATTTCGTAGCGAATGTGACATGCAGACTTTTTAAGCCTGATACTCCCTCACAAGAAAGTCTGTTGACTGCAGTTCCAGTGATCTTAGTCTATTTTAATCACGTGAAGTCGTCGGTAGCACCGCGTCCTGTCCAATTCTAAGGCAGGAAGGGCATATAGACCTCCAGGCAGAAGATGTAAAAGTAGTACACTAGCAGTTATGTTATCATCCGTATCGCAACATGTAAAATGTCATCTCATACGGAAAATACTTTTTATGTGTTGCGCTTTGGTGAAAGCAAAAATATCAGTTACTTATCGTACGTTTCGAAAGTCATTAAGAAATCTCCAGCTCGGAAAAGCACTGCAATCAATTTGAAACGACGAAAATTTTGTTTTGAAACTGACTGAACATGACAAAGACAAATCATACTCTTAAAGGATGAAGATAATTTCCATGAAATGAATAAACATACTGGTATTATTCGCAACAAAGTGAACTTCTAGTTTGCGGTATGAACGAAATAGACAAAAGGTAAACATTATATATAATTCAAGACTACACACTTGTGATGTTCATTTAGAATAAATTATCAATGTTTTTTTTCACCGGAAGTTGAAGAAATTTTGAGATTAGTGGAAATTTGTATCAAGCAAAACAGTTTCTTATTTCGTGGAAGTTTTTTTCAACAGACGGGAAGGCCTTGCAATGGGTAGCCCACTGTCGCCTGTTTTATGCGAAGTCTACATGCGTCACTTCAAGGACAAACTGTTTCAGCTCGTTACATTCGACCTGTGGATTCGATATGTAGACGATACCTTTTTCCTCTGGAAAGGCAGGAATTCCGAACTACCTAAATTAGTTGAACTTATCAATTCAATTGATCCTCATATACAGTTCACATGTGAGACTGAAAATAATGGCTGCTTACCATTCCTAGATGTCCTTGTGTCACGCTCTGAAGGATCCCTTAGTACAACAGTTTATCGAAAGCCATTTGCTGTTTCCTTACCTCCACATGCAAAATCAAATCACCCATGGAAACCAAAAATGTCTGCTTTCTACACATACGTATATCGTGCAGTACATTTATGCTCAACTGAGGATTTCTTACAGAAAGAGATTGCTTTTCGTAAACGAACTGCAGTACACAGAGGATATAGCCCTTCCGTGATAGAAAAAGCGGTCCAAAAATTTAGGAAACCGAAGCCCGTCTGCTCGCTCACGCCAGTAGACCTCCCAGTACGAACGAATTGGGCGGTTATCCCATTTGCTCCTCAGATTTGCTTCAGAATTTCAAAAATTCTCAAAAGTTTTAATATTAAAGTTATTTTCAAACCCATAAACAAGATGAATTTTTACGGATCAAAAGACTACGTCCAAGACATAAATTCCTGGGGAATTTATCAGATACCTTGTGAATGTGGACTTTCATATATAGGACAGACCCGCAGGGCTTTAAGTTTCCGTGTGAAGGAACACAAGACTTACGTACGGAACTATGAACTGAAGAAGTCATCAATAGCCCAGCATTGTCACGGAAATAACCATAAATTTTTGTTTGGAAACGCTATTCTTATTGAAAAACCTGATTTGATTATCAAGCTTAATATATTAGAAGCTTTCCACATATTCCGCAACTCTTCACAGGCTTATACATCTACTTCATTTCTTTCAAGGAGTGGAAACAACTCACCAAAAACCGTGACCGTCAGAACTCTGATGATGTCACAATGATTTGAATGTTTACGCTCCATTCGTCTTGATGATGCCGAGCCCAAACGCTCTGCGAAACTATAGTCGATGTTAATAAAACATTTAATTGTGAAAAAAACGTTGATAATTTATTCTAAAAGGTAAACATATTAGCAAATTTGATTCTCCCAGTCAGTTTCATTCCGAGATACGTATATCATCTGAATGTGAATCTGCCAGGGCGACAAATAAGATGTGATGTTGTCGATGGTTGCAGAACATCAGACCTGACGTCAATGAATATTTTCTGCTGGAAGTGAGACATGTATGAAGATAAAAGTTCTCACTTTGTGCCACGAGTGAACAAGCTGAAATGGTGAATACGAATCCCTTTGACAACCTGCTTGTTAAAGAGGCGATGAAATACAGAGCTGAAGAACGGAAAATCAACCATTTTCTTCGCATTAATGATTTTTAAAGCGAAATCAAAACTTCGAAGGCTCTTCGATATCGATCGGTATCCTGCAAGTGCATATCCTTGAACATGGTGTAACGAATTTTTGTGAGTCATCTGTGCCTTCCGGGTGACCCATTGGTCGAAGGCACAGGCTTCTGACTGATCATCTGAACTGAAGTCCAAGCTAAAGTTCCGCCTAAACGGTATGCTTCTTTCTGTGGAGCTGGTCCTCCCTCCCTGGAACCAAATTAGGAATGGGCGACTGTTTATATAAAACCTTTGATGTTCACTGGGCTCACTAAACTCAGAAAAAAAAGAAAGAACACTTCAATAATCTATGGATACCTTGTATTGAACAATAAAAGAAGCGATATGTAATGAGAGCCGCACAGACCCACCCCTTTTCTTTTTGAACTTTTCTGGATGCCGCCCCGATGGAGCAGTGGTCTAAGCGCTGCCTTATGACTATTCGTCCATGAAGGGTCCGGATTCGAATCCCGGTGAGGCGTGTGAATGTTGTGTTTGTCTTACGGCACTGGCTCTCCCCCTTCCCTGGAATCAGTGGCCCTAAATTAGGGACGGGCGGCTGCTTATAGCCCATTGAGTTGCTCACGGTGGTCGTTAAAACCTTCAATAAAAAAAAAAACCACTTTTCTAGTAAACATTTTTTATGTTTGAAACAACTGCCTGAGCATTCTGAATATCATGTTTACACAACACAGTTGAAAAAGCAACTACACTACTTCAGCTTAGTTAATGAATTAGAATTCTATTAAAGAAGTAACTGATAAGAACAGTGGTGTAGTTATAGTGATTGGCGCTCGGAGGCAAAATATGTAATTTGCACTACTTGGAAGGCAACACAGACGACTGAGAAAGTAGTTTCTGCAAGTGACTTGAGTATGGTAAACGCCTAGCCGAGAAAAGTTTGTTCTGTATTGAATATATTCTGAGAGTTGATTGAAAGCAACTTTAAATTCATATGCTTAAAAGCTTTAACATTTACCTAGATAAAACAGCGAGAAAAGAATGCCGGGCCGAATCAAGAAGCACCAAAAACGTGTAACACCTAACAAAATGGCAAATTAAAGACAAAAACAGAAAATTTATCGCCACACTTGTGGCTGAGCGATCTGAGGTGCTGGATTCTTGACCATTCGTCAAGAGATGGGCTCGGGTTCGAGTCCGGAGTAATGATCATCTGATGGCGCTGGCTTTTTGCCTTTCGTGGACCCAAAGTTTATTCGTCTGATAGCGCTGGCTATTTGCCTTTCTTTCGTAGACCCAGAGTTTATTCTTCTGATGGCGCTGGCTATTTGCCTTTCGTGGACCCAGTTGTCCTAAATTAGGGACGGGCGACTACTCATAGCACTTAGTTGCTCATAATGGATGTTAAACTCCGTAACAACAACAAAACTGAATACTCAATCGCGGGGAAATTTTCTACATGTGAAAAGCAGTTTCCAGACTATATTGAAATTACTAGCCGTGGCCCATTTCCAACTTCAGCAGGAACATCATTCCAATCTTTTCGGAGCACCCATAGATTGGCACCCGGGGAAGCTTGTCCCTTTCTGCCTTCTCTTTCCCCTCACTATACCTCTGGATAAGAAGTTACTCGTTTCTTCATGTTTCAACACAAATATTCTTATTTCTATGACTAGTATATCAGCAAAAGATTGTAAAAGGTTAATAGTCACAAGGTGACTAAATCCCTCATCACTGCACTCTGTTTTTTAAAGCCAATCCACAGGCTTAATTTAAAGTCTATGGAAGAAGAAACTAGATTATGTAGAAACAGTAATTTTGTTGTATCCAATGTTGCAGAAGTAACGCCAATGCGATTATTTGATCACTGCGTTAGTCGTTGTTGTAGTCCTATTATTACACCGGGAGTGTGTTCAGGGGCGGATTGGATCGCTAGAGAAATAGTTCACTTACTCGTATTCTTTTTGCTTAGATATTTTAGAACGATGTGAAAAATAATTTTGGTGCTTATGAATAATAATTGTTAGCTTACTTTGAGCTTTATTTCTGTCTGAAAAGTTATTTGCTTAAAAAAAATAAGTTTCCTTCTAAATGTATGTTAGGCATATACTTTGTACTTATGTGAGAAAAGCGCTGCCAGGGGGGGGGCAAGAACGCTGTTATAAATCAAGCAAAAATGCTAACTACAGTTAGTCATAGGTGGTCAGACTTGGTGCCCAGGGCTGTTGGTAGGCCCTATCTTCCTTTTTAATCTTAAAGGCATTGAGTTGTTCACGGTGGTCATTAAACACCCAGTCAAAAGGATAAAAAAAAAAAAAAGTCTTGCAAGGCAGAGACGCCGTTAAACGTCAAAATCAGGGTTGGCGAGTACTAATTTGCTGGGGCAAGTTTGATAGCAACTTTATTTACGAAGCATTGAAGGAAATAATTTTTGTTTTTTACTACCGGCTACATAGGATTTTGAGCAACCCCTCTCCCTTGAACAAACACACCTAGATCTGACTGACTACAGCACTGGTAAACCAACAAGATAACATGAGAATGACTAGCAGGTTAGTGATGTAAAATATAAGTGTTCGTAGTATAAAGTAGCTTTCAAGTTTTGTTCTTGCTGTGAATGCAGTCTGAATTGCTTCTCAAATTTTTGTATTTTTGCTTATGAAAATAGTACTGTTCTCGAACAGTTTCTTCAAAGAAAAATGATCTTTTTGCTTGCCTGAATCAAATTTTAACGTCGTGACATGCAGACACAATACCTCCCCCTTCCTTAACTACCTCCCTTCCAGCCAGCGACCTTGCTCTGCACTTCTCTCCTCCAGAGCAGTCGTCAGCTACGCCGTGCTCCCGCACTTCCCCTTGGCAGGATTAAGAGTGCTGATATAGTTTTAGAATACTCTCCTTGTTGAAATCCCCTAGTAGCACAAACAGCAGAGCAATTAGTCACGACCTACCTCAGTGAATTCCTATCCACCCTCCTCATTCGCCCCTAGCCATACGAACATGAACAAGTTAGTAAAATAATGTAATGGATTGATTATGATACGCTTTCCGACATACCAGAAATCATTACTCAAGTTACTACTCAAGTTATGGGGATAATGGCTGTGGAATAAATCTCGCTCCTGTGCCTTTGACCCCATTTTGATGATATTAAACAGAATTAGTTCAGTATACCTCTGGAACAACATACTAAGGTTTTGGCGCAATAGAAGCATTTTTAGTCGTTATGAGGATAATGGCTGTGAAATAAATCTCGCTCCTGTGTCCTGACCTTTGACCCTATTTCGATTATATTCAACAGAACCGTTTCAGTATACCTCGAAAACAACATGTTAAAGTCTTGTAGTAATCGAAGCATTTTTATGTTATTTATGACGCATAATGGCGATGGAATGGATCCCGCTCTATGTCCTGACATTTGACCCTATTTCTCACATTTTCAATAGGGTTCGTTCCCAGGTGGTCCCCTACCACATTGTTAAAACTGATATTTTTGCTTTCACCAGACGGACAAAGTTGGAGCATATACGCTTCTTCAATTTACGGTTGGAAAGCGTAAAAAAGGACTAAAACTAAGGAACTGGAAGAGTAGAAAACAATTGAGTTTTCATGGCCCGGAGGATGCTATTTTGATAACCTTTCTGCGGAGAAGACAACAACGCATTTTCTAGGGAATAAAGCTTACGTAGGGCTACACGACGAAAACCACGAGACTTAATATTTGTTGGCAAAGTCTAGATTATATTTTAAAGTTAAAAAAACAACTGGAAAATGGCACATCTTGAACTGGGTGGGCAAGAAAATTTTTAGAATGGGCTGCAGCCCATCCTTGCTTCCCCTTGGCGACGTCTCTACTTGAAGAGACAGTTGTGCCCATATTGATGGCCCATCGTTCCCACGGTCTTACCCACATACTGATACGAAACACAAAGCGATTCTCCGGCAGGTATATCCTGTCCTGCCACATTTACCCTAAAAGAAAATACGCTTTACCAGTATGGTACAGCGTTTCTTCTTTTAAGGGTCAAAAATTGTGTGTGGGTCAGAAAATATTTATACTTTAAAAAGACGTGTATTCAAGAAGGAGATACCAATGCAATTGCGCAGAAAGCAATCAGTGATCAAATAAATATACAAATTAATTGCTTTGGAAAATTACTATGTGGCTTGAGCACACACACTTTCAAGTTCAACTTTCAGAATGATCTCCACAGTGGTTTAGTTGGTAATCAAGTTTTCCAGTGGTTTTTAATTGTTTTGTTTTGTTTTGTCAAAACCAATGTTTTTCACGAAAGTAATTATCGGGAACGACAGCTCGTTTTGATCGTGGTTTGATGTTACATTTAATCATGAAAAAGGATTTTTAAAGTTTTTTCACGGATAAACTGTTGTTAAAATTTGTTCGAGACTGAATTCGTTTTACAACGTATATTTCAACAGTACTTTCTATCCAGGTTCTTAATAGTTTTTTGCATGAAGAAAGATACGAGGAATTGCCCTGTAGGTGCATGTATTTTTACAGCAGACAGCAAGACAAATTCCCGGCCTCGTTTGGTGGTAATGCGCCCCTGAGTGTGTTGGTTTTTCTCATACAAGGACAAGATTTGGCCGAATAAAGGGAAGAAACACATCCCGTGTGGAAATAACCTGACTCACTTCGAATCAACAAGCAAACCAGAAGCTGACCTTTCTTGGATCTGTGTTTTATTTTTATTTTTCCGAAATTCGGGTCATGTGGGTCGCAAGATTCAATGAAGTTCCAGCAATACTGAGTATTGACTAGAAGGTACGTGGGAAAAGAGAATTTGTGAATAAAGAAAATGAATGTGTACAACAATTTAGCAATAGGTGCTTTTTGATTGACGCGCTTCATAATATTTCCTTCATCTCAGTTTATCCACGTGAATTATTCTTCTGTTTACAAACCTTGTATTGTTGTTTATTCACAAACTTCCTTTTGTGCTGGGATTTTTGCTTTTTACAACGTGTCTGCTGTTCTAATTTCTGATGTATCACTAGAAAACAAATAGAGTTGGGGACGACAATTCCTGTTTATTTTGGTTTGATTGCCTAAAAATTGTCGCCCGATGAAAGACGTATTGCGTCCTTAGCGACTCGGAAGGCTCGTTTAGCGTAAGATGATGTGAACTTGGGCAGGAAAAGCATGTGTCAATGACTCTCGGAGGGGCTCCTCAAAAGTAGATAAGAGCTTAAATGGGTGCTAATGGACCTGAACAGGGGAACTAATGGTCAGCTGCTAATGCTTTCGCTCAGATTCATACTGTCCCTGGACTCGGTGAACGTCACCACCCTGCACCCGCTATGGAATCGGAGATTGAAGGCCCCAGAGGAAAAAGACCCATGTGACCGCGAAAAATATTCAGCACAGTTATCCATCGTTCAATTGCAGCTAAAAAAAAGGGGGTGGGGGTGAGCTTTTAATTGAATAAAACAGCTTTATCAGCGCGTATTACTTAAAGAAGTTTTCTAACCATTCAATCTGTCTCGCAAGTCGTCCATCCACACACAGGCCTCATCGGAAAGTTTTCCAACACAATCTGTTAAATCTAAGGGGATTTTTTTACAGATACATAATGTTGATTCCGCGAATGATAAGTACCCTAATCTTTCCTGCGGCACATTATATACACTCATATCAATTCCTGTTGGTGGTCGAAATAATTTTTTTTTTGGAATCGCCAAGTAGTCTGTTTTAATTTTCTTTACTCTGCTTACTTATCAATTAGACCTTTTCCCTTTTCTATCTTTTAATTTTAACTTGAGAAAATGAAGAAAAGACAATGCGAAAAAACAGTGAATCAGATCTGTCAAATACACTGGCGTGCAAAAATTAAGGACGAGACGGTTTTTCGAATGTAACGTCGTGCAAAAGTGCTCCACATCGACTCAAATCATACCATAAGATCCCCAAGATGTAAGAATATGGGACAAGTGAGCAAAACCGCCCAAACAAGGAATCCAAAGGATACAAAGGCACTTTATTGAAAAGGTAGCTTCGAGCACAACTGGAAAGAAGACAGAAACGTCCATGTGACAGGCGGCTGCCAAGAAAAATCCAGTCTTTAGTATCGCCACTGACTGCGTTGCAGGATTTACAACGTCTGTCCATGCTGAGGACGAGGTTGTCAAGGAGCTGTTGAGACATCGCGGCCCATTCCTCTTGTAGCGCCAATCGCAGCTGCGGAATCGTTGCTGGCGGCTGGTGACGTGCTGCCGGTCTCTTTCGATGATGTTGGAGGTGTGACTGCGTGTTTCCTGCTCTCTCCAGATGTGTATACGTCCAGAATCGCTCGTCAGACTAAATCGGCTCTCATCCGTAAAGAGAACTCGACCCCATTGCTGATGTGTCCAGTTCTTGTGTTCCTGGCACCACAGAAACCGCCGGCTCCAATGAGCAGGCGTTAATGGCACACACCGTACTGGTCGTCATGCAAATAGACCATCTTTGTGCAGCCTCCTGGCCACGGTAAAACGCGATAACGGACGTCCAGTTGTCTGTTGCATGGGCCTTGCGATTTCTCCCGCTGTCTGCCGTCTGTCTCTTCTCGCCTGTAGGAAAATATACCGGTCGTCCGCCGCCGTGGTTGCTCGTGGACGACCACTGCTAAACTCTCGGACAGCTGTTCCTGTCGTTTGAAATGCTCTTCAAGCTCGTGAAACGATGCTGTGAGTGATACCGAACTCCTCGGCCACACTAGTCACACTTCGACCTTCTTCCAACTTCCCAATGACGCGCGCGACGTCGGGTAAAGTCATCCAGATGTCGTCTACTGGATTGCCTGTTGGCCATATCACACGGTGGCAGCAACTCGACGTCGTTCAAACAGAAGTACATCGTGCAATAGCTTTCACCGAATTGCTGAGCGTACACCGCCCGAGTGCTTTATACCCTTCCGACACTTCCCCCTCTACGTCATGCTGCATATGCGCATGCCCTACCGTACCGGACCCTAGTCTATCTCCTGAGTGGTGTTTCGGTCCGTTCTGCCTGCTCGTTCCGCTGCTATGCTAATTTCTCCTCTTTCTCCTTAATTTTTACACACCAGTGTGGAAAGCTGCCGGACCAACAAAATACTGTGATATGTGTGACAAGAATTGCTGCACAAACGGGACCCCTGAGTTGTTTTGAAACAACCTTAGCTGAAACATTTGCAGCTCTTCAATTTAAGTGGCGGAATTTCAATGTCACCAATATTTGCTACTAAATTATACCGTTGATTTATAATTTTAACTGGTTGATTGGTATCCAGCACGGCCACTTATTTCGAAAGTTTTTTTTTTTTTTTTTTTAATTTAAAACTACCTAATGAGTCAAAAATGTGTGCTTGGCCTATTATTTTCTCTGTCTTTTTGTAAGGGGGAGGGAAGGGGTCGCCCAATTTAATCTAAGGATTATTAGAAATCACTAGTCCTTAATTTAGGATTAATAGTTCCATCCAGGGAGGAGAGAGATCCAGTGCCGTAAAAGAAAAGCGCACCACCCACGTCTCATCGGGGGCTCGAAATGGGGTCCAGTTCGGACAAATGTACAGAAACCTAAGCCACTGACCAGTCGCTCACTGCGGTGGCACATGTACAACATTGCTTTATCTTTACATGCTGTTTGCATCAACTGGCAGGTTTCTGTCACAAGCTTAAGGGCAAATCTACGTACAGTTACCATGATTCCCTTAGACACTTTTAAATTCGACGTCACAACAGGGACGTAGCCAGGATTTTATTTTGAGGGTGAGTTGAGGGGAGTAAATCATACCTCACACTCTTAGTATATCATAATCATCATCATTGTCAACCATTATCAATCCACTGCTGGATGAAGGTCTCCCCAAGTTTCTTCCACAACGGTCTGTCTTGTGCCAGTCTCCTCCATGTCACTCCTGCATACTTTCGAATTTCATCCACCCATCTCCCACGTGGTCTTCTTCTGTGTCTTTTCCTGTCCCTTGGAATCCAATCTAAAATTTCAGCTGTCCATCGATGGTCTGTCCTTCTGGCAGTATGTCCAGCCCATTGCCATTTCAGGGATTTAACTCTGTTCATTATGTCTTCCACTCGTGTCATTTTTCGGATCCACAAGTTCCTCTTCTTATCTCTCCTGGTTACACCAAGCATGCACCTCTCCATGCTTCTTTGAGTTGTCTGCAGCCTTTGAATGTCTCTTTTAGTTAAGGTCCACGTTTCTGCACCATACGTAAGCACTGGAAGGATGCATTGATCAAACACTTTTCTTTTAAGACATAATGGCATATTGCTCTTGAAAATTATGCTGTTTCTTCCAAAAGCTCTCCAGGCAAGCTTTGTACGCCGATTTATTTCTTCATCAATGTGACCCTCACTTGATATCTGCTGTCCAAGATAAACGTATGTGTCTGCTATCTCCAGCTTTTCTCCATCAATCGATAAATCTTCATTTCTTGTAAAAGCATTGAACATCACTTTTGTCTTCTGAAAGTTCATTTTTAATCCCACTTCTTTACTCTTGTCAGCTAGTTCCTGGGTCATACTCTGCAGCTCTGATGGGGTAGTTGCAAAAATGACTATGTCATCAGCAAAACGAAGGTGGGTTAGATAATCTCCATTAATCTTTATCCCTTTGTTTTTCCAGTTCAGTGATTGAAAGACATTTTCCAGTGTGGCATTAAAGAGCTTCGGAGATACGGTGTCACCTTGTCTCACCCCATTTCCAATTTTTACGTGTGTTGTATTTTCAAACAGCCGAATCTTTGCACTTGCATTTTCATAGATGTTATTAATAATATTAATGTATGCATCTTCAATACCGCAGGATTTCAGAGCCATTGTAACTGCTGATGGTTTCACCGAATCAAAGGCTTTTTCATAATCAATAAAAGCCATGCACAATGGAAGTTCATATTCCCTTGCTCTTTCAATTAGTTCTCTCAGTACATGGATATGATCTATTGTGCTGTAGCCACTCCTGAATCCAGCTTGTTCTCTCGGTTGAGCCATGTCCAGCGTCACCTTCAAGCGGTGTGAAAGAACTTTAGTGAAGATTTTATAAACCACTGATAGGAGGCTGATAGGTCTGTAGTTCCTGAGATCCTCAATGTCAACTTTTTTTATGTAGCAGGATCATTGTAGCGTTGTTCCAATCTTTAGGGATCTTCCCTTCATTAAGGCATCGAGTGAAAATTTGGGCGTGTACTGTTTCGATTTCTCCACTTGCTTCTCGTATGATGTCTACAGTAATTCCATCTTCTCCTGGCGCTTTTCCCCGCTTCATGTTCTTGATGGCATGTGAAACTTCTGCTGGGAGGACTGGAAGAACTCTGGTACTGGTACCTTTCATGATGTCTGGAGTACATGTATCATCTCTTTCATATAATTTGGAGTAGAAATCTTTCACTCTTGTCAAAATTACGCCTCTATTTCTTGTTACAGAACCATCTTCTTTTCGCAGTGCCATAATCTGTTTTCTTCCGTTACTGAGATGTCCCTTTGCTATCTTTAGGCTTTGGTTGTTTTCAATTGCTTTCCTCACTAGTTCACAGTTGAATTTCCTTACGTCTTCAGTGATACTTTTTCGTACTGTCTTGCATAGCTCTATATATTCCACTATGGAAGTCACATCTTCTTTAGTTGTCCTCATCTCTCTTCTTTTTTGCATCAACATTTTGGTTTTTCCTGATAATTTGTTCACATGCAACTTGTTCTTTGACCCAGCTAATTTTGTTGCTGTTTCCATATAAGAGCTTTGGTTACTTTTCTGTTAACTTCAGAAATATCCACTTCTTCCGATGTTAGGCCTTCTAAAGCAGAGAATCTGTTCTTCAGTTCCAACTGGAAGGTATTATGGTTTTTTTTAAGGTTGGTTATGTCAATACATTTTGTTTGTCTTACGAGCTTGCCACGTTCGAGTTTAGTGTTGAGGTGCATCTTGCATCTCACCAATCTATGGTCACTACCTGTGTTGAACTTGTTTAGCACACTGCAGTCTTCTATGACGAATTTTTTGTTACACATAATAAAATCAACTTCACTTGTCGTCCCATTTGGATGTCTCCATGTCCATTTCCTGTGTGGCTTTTTCTTGAAAAAGGAGTTCAAGATGAAAAACCCTTCTGCCTCTGCAAACTCTACGAGAGTATTTCCACGCTGGTTTCTGTTGCCGTGACCGAATTTACCTACTGAAGTTTCATTCTGTTGCCGTTGCCCTATTTTTGCATTGAAATCTCCCATAATTATCTTCAAGTGCTGCTTTCCCATTATTATTTAGATCACGAATTTCCTCATAAAATTCTTCAATTTCTTCTTCAGCATGACTTGTGGTGGGTGCACAAGTTTGAATAATCTGAGCCTGGTATCTTCTCGAGAGTTGGATAACGAGTCATGCAGCTCTGTCAGAGGAACTTTCAACTTCTACAACTTTATCCTTCAGTTTCTTGTTTATTATAAATCTAACACCACTAGTTCTGCCAGTATCTGTCCCACGATAGTAGAAGAGATGCCCACTTTTCAGTTCAATGAGATCTTCTTCTTTTCTCCTTACCTCACTTAGCCCGATGATGTCCCACTTGATCCTTTTTAGTTCCTTTTCCAATTCAAGAAGCCTTGAATCAGAAGATAGGGAGCGTCCATTATACGTAGCCAAGGTCAGCATCAGATGGCAGCCTAGTCCGGTCCTCCGGGGATTCTTAGCACCCTCTGCCTTCATGTCGCACTGGCCGCTGCCTTGGCCAGGTACATTCCAGCTGCCGGAGACTATGATGATATACTAAGAGTGTATTAAATTCAAGTTCAGTCATACTCGTATATAAAATTTAAGTTTATTTCCATTTTTCTTTTTTTTTAATTGAATTTACCAGAAGTAACTAAAGTTCTATCGGTTTATTCTGTATTCCATAAAATACACGGTCGTTTCAGAAAATGACCACCTACCTGGCAATGGGAATAACCACCCTTGGCCCGGCTGACAGCGGCGAGACGGCGAGTCATGAACGCAATGAGGCCCGCGCCCATTCGAACTGCAGCAGAGCACGAAGGTCCCGGAGATGAAGTGGTTGTGGGTCGGCACGTCGAACCTGTCAATCCAAATAGTCCCACAAGTGCTCTATGGGATTGATGTCCAGCTTTCGCCGGCCAAGGGAGAACGGAGACATCGCTATCGTGTTCCTGGAACCAGTCACACACTACTTTAGCGACATGGCACGGAGCATTGTCCTGTTGGTAGACACAATCACCACCATGGCAAACGCCCAACATGAAGAGATGCATGTGGTCAGAGACGATGGACAGGTAGCCATTGGCATTCAGGAACCCATCCAGTGGTCCCAGAAAAACATCCCCCAGACATGCGCACTGCCACCGCCGGACTGTACTTGACCGACAAGCGTGTCCGGGTATTGGTTCTCTTGTGTCAGACGCCGTATTCGCCACCGCCCGTCACTTCTGTGGAGTAGAAACCTCGATTCGTCGAGGAAGGCAACCTTTTCCCACTCTTCCACTGTCCAATAACGGTAGTCCCATGCGAATTGCAGGCGTCGTTGCCTATGGACCTGGGTTAACATGGGCGCCTTGACGCAGCGTCGACTCCGGAGACCCATGCGTAACAGGGTTCGCTCTACTGTTATCGGGGACACGTACCTGGGTGCCACAGCGTTCATTTGCGTGGTCAATTGCTGCACTGGTTCGCGTTCTCATCTGGGGTTAATGGCCTTTGGGGCTCCACAGTTATGACGCCGGGAGGTACTCGGTATGCCAACGGTTCATTCTTGGTACACCCTTACTACAGCAGCTCGCGGGCAGTGCACGACGTCTGCTGTTTCTGAGATGCTTTCACCTTTGGCGCGGTAGCCGATGATCATTCTTTTTGAACGTCCGTCAAATCACTACCTCTGCCCATTGTGCTCACGTTATGTACTATGGCTCATCTGTCCTGGCCGGCTGTTTATATCTCCGTGTGGTCGACTTTGTCACACGCACTCTGTGAAGCGTTTGGGCAGGTACACTGTGATTCCGGGGGTGGTCATATTATTCTGATAAGACTGTTTATATGCATTTCATGTTAATTATTCGGTGATTATTATTTGGAAAATTTTCACCATAAAAGTATTTCATTGTTATTGGAAAGCAAAAGGGAGACATCTTGGGAGGAGACACATTACATCTAAGACTTTGCACTAAGAGGAACATCTGAATGCACTGAAATAAGAGAGTTAGCCATTCAGACTTTGCTGTGTGGTTTTGTTCCTTAAAACGGATTCAACGCTCTCCATGAAAAAGGATCGTTTATTTGCTTCTGGGATTGGGAGCTAACCCCAAACCTTGACTAGTCTCCGAATACTTGGGCAGAATTCTTGCTCACAGGTAGTAAAAGCTGTAGTAGCACGTTGGTAGGTATTAAATTTTCTGGTGTCTCTTTCCATTTCTCACACTACATAAGATATTCTGATTTGACTGCTGTGCGAATAAGATCCGTCTGCTTCTTGATAAGATTTGTCTTTCAATACTTATAAAGGTTCCGCACGTCAGCTCGGAACGGAACGAACTCTTGGAACTGGAACAGAAACAAATTTTGTCCGAGCACTGTAGAACGGAAACTGCTGAAGGCATCGGCCAGTTGCAGACGTCGACCGAGCTGGAAGTACTGTCATGCGTACAGTGTGAATGCCATAATTATAAGTGTTTAACTTAATTGGTGCGTTATAATTATTTTTTCGTGGTATACCTACATGATAGTGGCAGAGAAGAGGAAATAATGGTGGCAACAAGCAACTCTGGTCATGCCAAGCGCCTGATGAAATACCGTAGCATGCGCGCTTTTACCTCAACCGCGCATGAGCAAGGTCTTCGTGACCATTAAAATATTCTCGGTTAGCAAGCTGCTTCGATTCTTTTTTCAGTTTCGAATAAATTTTCGAGCTAGTGTACTCTTGGTCGTATTGAAGTTGTTTCTTTTTCGCCCCTTTTCGTACGGAGCTAATGTGCGGTAATTTTAATACGTCATTTTAGCTACAGTAAAACGAATCAGAAATAGAAGGTGGCTGAATTAAGGGCAAAAATATACCTCACGACGAGAACAGATACTCTGATTTGCATAATCGTTCCAGGTCGGAAACTTACAGCAAGAACCTGGTCAGAAAAGGTAAGGTCAGAACGTGAACCGATAGGTCTTCAAACCACTTGCAGGGAATTAATACTATCGTGAATGATTGATAGCAGCCGGGAACAAACATTGTGTTCGACGTCTTACATGCACTCTTTTTTTTTTTCACAGATTTAGACAGATGAAAAATATTTCCACAGACCCGGCGTGAGCAGTGTTTAACTTTTAACATTCGCCTTAAAGAAATGCATGAAAATTATTAGAAACTTCGTTGTTGGGTTCAGTATCGTTAAGTAAGTGTTGATACGAAGTAAGCAGTGGCGGCTCGTGGTTGAAAAAATAGGTGAAGAGCTACAAGAGCAATATGAAAAGATATCTACTGTCTTCAATGAAAATCACTATATAAGGACTGACCTATTTTTTGTATATTAGATCAATTCTTCTTTCTTTTAAAGCTGCAAATTTGTCGATTATGTCGTCATAAGAATGGTTGTTTCTTCATGAGCATCAATAAAATATCTTTCTGAATAGAAATATTTGCCAAAGAAGCAAGTCTATCTTGAGAAATAGTGTTTCTTGAGTAAGTTTGTATTCTTTAAAGGCAAGAAAAACTTCTTTCCACCGACACACTTGTGGATGGAATGGTTAAAATGAGGGCAACCAATTTATAAGCTACTGTAAAAATGTCTTTATCTTCATGAAGCACTCGAAGAAGTTCTTCTGTCGATATATTCCTTAATTTTTCGTTGGCATATACAAGACTCAGTTCATTTTTAAGGCGCTGGAGTTTATATCCATTTCCATAAGAATGTGGTCTAAAATTTCAAAATACAATTGTTTATAATTTTGAAAAATTGTTTCTTGTGTAAGAGCAGCATATTCCCGTTTAGATCTGCTTATTTCTGTGATTTTGCTAGCTTTTCCGAACAGTGTTTCAAATACTTCATCATTCCTTTTATGACTCAAAATTTCACGAGTTTTTTTAATTTGAGTTACACAGTAGTTTATGTCTAGTGATTTTTTCTGCAAAATTCCGAATAATAGATCGGTGGGGCCAAAAATTTCATTAAATACTATTGCCAAAAATATAAATTAAAAAGTGTTCATATCGTTTAAAAACCCCTTGGCAAGTTGAATTGATTTTTTGTCTGATTGTTCACTATTTGTCAGAAATTCGAATACTTCCTTCAATTTATCCCAATCTTCAACAATTACACTTACTAACTTCGAAGTGGAGGACCATCGAGTTTCTGCTATGGTTGGTATGCGTCTTGCGGTTGTAGATGTGAGTGTATAAGATCGCTTCAGTGAGTGGTGAAAAAACGAAGGAATTCCAGTGAGGCTTGCATAAAATATACCACACTTTGAAATTTTAGAAAAACTCTGCTGTTATACAAGGTTCAAACGATGTGCTAAGCAATGAACAAAAACAGCTTGAGAAGCTTTATCCTTGATTTTTTTCTGGAGCCCATTCAAGTGTCCAGACATTACTCTTGCCCCATCGTAACATTGTCCTATTAATTTGTGATGATAATCGAATTGTTCCAAAATTTTGTCTAGTATTTTGTATAGAGCTTCTGACGTTCGATCTCCACCACGTCGTGGAAACCCAAAAAATCGCTCAGCCAAATACACCTTCCGAATCAACAAATCTTATTATTAAAGAGCACTGAGAAGTCTGATTTATGTCTGTGGTGTCATCTACTTGAATAGAAAAGCATTGAACTTCATTTTTAACGTGATCGTTTATATATTCAGAAATACATTCAATTAATTCATTTTGAATAGTTTTTGAGTCACCTGTGAAGACATTTTTTATCTTTTCGTATTGATTTTGAATTTCTAAAGGACTTCTTAATATCAACAATGAAAGTAATTCCTTGAAATTTCCACGATTTATCGAGTCCATGCTTTCGTCTTGGCCACGGAATGCTAGTTGTTCTTTGCTCAAATATAAATACTGCATCAATCACTGTCTGCAGGAAAAGTCTATTTAAACAAACGTTTTTGTTGAAATGCATTTTCGAAAGCCTAGCATTCTCCCTCAGGGCATCAGCAATGGTCTGATTTTTTTCAAAATTCCTTAGCATTAACTCGCATTTCAGGTGTTCGCTAGAATCACCATGTTTATGAAGTGAGCGTGTTATATATAATAAATCTGAGAATCCGCCTTTATTCCACGCCGAATGTTTATTACTAAAAAGTAAGCAGGGCCAACAAAATAATTTTTGTAACACAGTACTACAAAGCCATTTATATTAAGTAAACCAACAATTTTTAAAATTAATATTGTAAGATTTACCGCTCTTCTTGATTTCTTTTTTGGCAACAATTGTCAATGAATCCGTCGGTCGTCCTTGAAGTAAAATGTCTCTTTTATCTTCATGTTTCCACAGATTAAATGGAGTTTGTAATAAATTACAATGTCGTTCACAGGATACATTAATTAAAACTGTCACCAACACGAAACTACAGTAACAGCTAAACTTTTTGACAAATAATTACAAAGCACGAAAAAACAAATCCCTTTCGGAAAGCATGTACCACAACACCGCAAGAAAAAAGCCCTAGAGAATTGCAAGATACCCTGGGTAAACCGTCCCGTTTCACCGTGATCTCCTTCGAAAGTCACGATTCCATCTGCAGAGCTTCGGCGCGGAAAGCTAAAACACTTCACTTGCGCGCCAGATAGGGGAGGTTCACGTCACGGTTAATATAGCAACTCGATCGAAAGCTGCAGACTTCCAAGGGTTTTCATTTCGGCTCTTCACATGCACTGTTTTGCGTATGAGGACTTGTTTTCCGCATTGAACGCGCTATGTGAATTGGTATCTAATCAAAATTTTGAGTATTTTGTAACACAATAGAGACAAAAAAGAATATATTATACAAATTACTGAATAAAACCTTATTTTAAGTAAAATAGGTGAAGAGGCACTTCAGCTACTTCACCTGAAAAGCCGCCACTGGAAGTAAGACAAGTTTATGATAAAGGAATAAATTCCCTCATATATCTCGGATGTCGACAAAGTGAAACATCGAAAATGCAAGTTTGGAGAATACGCTTTTCTCTCCACAAAGAATTTGCTGCAGATTTTTCTATCCCTGCATCTATAGACTAACGAATGAAAGTATCATTAAAAATCAAAGTGTATTTAGTATCCGATACACATTCAATATTCTCCGAAATTATAATAATAAAAACGCATACATTTGGTGTGTGCGTCTCTAGTGCTACCCTGGTGGCAGAGTGGTTTCAGGCGCATGCCTCTAATATCCCGAACTGGACTGGGACATGAGTTTTCGGTGACGTATGGGTGGTGGGCTCGTTCCATGCCACCGCCTCTGAATCCCTCCCAATTCAAATTAGGAACGGGCAAATTCCCACAGTTTCAGATGCCCATGGGGCCGATAAATACCCCTTCCCCAAGAATACGTCTCTGGTGCACAAAATGAGTTTATATGCCTTGCACCTCTGGTGCATAATAATATGGTTTTCAAATTACTTAAGCCAATAACAGGACGCCGAACTAGCATTTACTCATTGCAGCCGACCATACAAAAAACAAGGTAATAAATTATCACATCGTGGCAATTTTGCGCAGACTCTGAAGTTAAAATCTCAACTTGAATGATCGTTTTTTTTTTATTCACTGGAAAAGGAAACCAATTTTATGTTCTTCCCAAACAAACCTACGGTCCGACGTCTTTTTTTTTTTTTTTTTTTTTTTTTTTTGTCAAGTGGTCAAGCTCCTGGCTAATCGTCCGACTTGGGCCGCGGATAAATGATCCTACTGTGCTGGTTGTTTTCTTTCTTAGAAGCAGTGGCCCTAGATTGGTGACGGGCAACTGTTTACAGCCTTAGATGCTTACGGTGATCGTTAAATCTAAAGTTTTTATTTTGTTTGAGGAGTTTAACGACCACTGTGACCAACTCAATGAGCTCCGTGGCTAATTTAGGGCCCCTCGTTCTAGGAAAAGGTGATAACCAGTCTTGTCAATCTAGCGCATCGCCCGTGTTACGTCTGGGACTCGATCACGGGCCCACTAAGATGAAACAGTCAGAAGCGCTTAGAACACTGCGCCACAGGGGCAGCCATCTCTCTCTCTCTCTGCGTTCCGTTTTCTCTACGAAGTGAACTGTTTCAGTCAACATCAACAGCTCACTCCCCATTTTCCCTAGATATTGGCCCCACTCTCTCTCCGAAGTATTTGTTCCTTACTGAAGTCACATGTGAATGTTTTTTTCAGACCCTTCCACACAGCCTTAAAAAAGAAAAAAAAATACAGGTAGGCTCAGTTCTGATAGATCTGCCAGTTTGCAACATTGGACTACGACTTGCAGATCGGGGAGTTGTGAAATGAGCCAGTCGAGTATGGTTTCAAAGCGTTTATTTAATTTGTTATAGCAAACATAGGTCTGCCGCCCCGGTGGCGCAGTGGTCTAAGGCGATGGCCTCTGAACATTCGTCCGTAAGGGTCCGGGTTCAAATCCCGGTCAGGCATGGATGTTGTGTTTGTCTTATGGCACTGGCTCTCTCCCTTCCCTGGAACCAGTGACCCTAAATAAGGGACGGGCGACTGCTTATAGCCCATTGAGTTGCTCACGGTGGTCGTTAAACCTCCAATCAAAAAAAAAAAAAAAAAAAAAACCACAGGTCTACGATATGAAAAGTAGCTTGCATAATTTTTACAAATAATGCTGGATACATTGCGAACACAGTTCGAGATGGTACGGGTTCGATCGGTGTGTTGGATTTTTGTTCGGCGGAGGCTGCTTTCAGACGTTCTCGATACTCTAGTTCGTTAGGCTGCACTCTTCTTGGGCTTCTTACATTCCTCATTTGTTCTTGCCTCTCGTTTTAATTTTGTCCATTTCTGCTTGCGCTCATTGTGCGAATTCCCTGGCATTGTCGAAAATGTTACCCCGTTCACACGAAAACAATTTGAAAAAAAATTTATTTTAAACCACTGCAATATGTTTTTTATATATTTGAATAGATCTCGTAGAGAGCTTTAAAACGATACTATGCACAGTCGTTTTGCACTCACGGTTGTCCAGATAAACCGCGATATTGTCAAGTGTTCACCGGTTCACAAGAAAACGATTTTTTAAATTTCAGTTTAAACCACTGCGAAATCTTCGTATATTTAAATAGATCTCGTCGAGAGCTTTAAAACGATATCACGCACAGTCATGTTGCGCCTACGGTTGCCAAAATAGACAGAGTCAAACGCGGTAGTACACCCAGAAATATTGCATAATTTCCCCGCGCACGATGTATTGCGCAATACGCGAATTGGACTCCATGCTGTTTATGAATATGCTAACACGATTAGTGTGCAGCACGCATTTTTGACGCTATGATTTCAATTGGGACCTATTTTTGTCACAGGCGGTCGGCCGTAAGTCGCCCCCATACTATCCACGGAGTTAGACCTAGGTCAAAAGAGGGGCTGGGTCTTTTTCGATACCTGTTAAAAAAAAAATTGATTTCATCGACGATATTGCTTGGGTGAAAACGGCAAAATAATGTTCGTATTTGAATGGGAAACACTTGGAAATGTTAGCTCACTTTAACCTAAAATTGCTACTTCATGTTATGAGAAGCAGCAACATTTCTCGTGACGTTTTACAGTTAAGTTACCACAGTAAAAATACCTCGCATTTCATCAACAATTCACGACGGTAAAATGTTTTGACAAGAAGTTATTCCAGCAGATATATTTTGGCACTATATAGCTACCTGTGGAAAGAATATTTTACGAAGGTTTTCATACTTATTGTAGTACAAAACTATACTGTAATGCAGTTAGACAACCATTTTGAAAGAAAATTCGCACACGAGCATCGTCTGAACAGTTATCCCTCTTCCCCATGGCCGGATTAAGGCCTTAGTGGGGTCATCCTAGGCTATGACATCTGAGTGGACCGTCAAACAGAGGTCATCGCTCTTTCCACATTAATAAGTGAGTCGCGGAAAATTTCTCATTAGCTGCCACCGAGAATCGAACCCAGGGTCTTCCAGTTACGCTCCGGATATTCTTCCACTACTACCACGTTTGACTCAGTCTATTTCCGGCACGTAACTGGAAGACCCTGGGTTCGATTCCCGGTTTCGGTTTCGGCCAATGAGAAATTTTCTGTGACTCACTTATAAACGTGGAAAGAGCGATTGACCTCTGTTTGATGATCCTGGTCCACGTCAAATGTCTGTATTAATCTGATTGGACCTCCAAAGAACTTATGACGGAGAATCATGATTGAAGTCCGTTAAAACACGAAACTGTAGCAATATTCTTGTGATAATTAATATGTAGTGCATTCTTCAAACTAATAAATTACCAACAGTTTCCATTAAGTCACTGTACTTTTCCCTGTTCTCAGAAGAACACGCGTTAAAAACTTAGTTTCTAGATTTTTTAATAATGTAGCATTGTATATTTTTGTTATGCAATGTTAAGTCATAGTGGATTTCTCCGATTAACGGTTCCAAGTGCAAACAGGGAGAATTGGGTGGATGGTAGTGAAAAAGCTGAAACTGTCTTACAGGTCCTGCTGTACACAGCATTATGGAACGTTTACCCTTAGTGAGTCACTGCCTTGAAATCTGTTCGTTTTCTAGCCAATGTTGTGAACGTATGAGATAAAAGTAAAACTATTTACTTCTTTCTATATATAAATATATCAGATGTGTATTATTTGCGGTGTAGCGGCACACCTCCTCGGCCTACTGTAATGGTGGGCCCATAGGCTATAGTTCCATTAGACCGCCCCCTCCCTTAATCAGGGTTCAAATAATGCCACAGGGCACAGCATTCATTCAAACAGAGACAAAATCTTTACATTGTTGTTAAGCGCACTCAAATAACTATGACTTTGTGATCGAAATGATTTGACGGGGTCTATAATCAAAATAATTCAGCTTCATTTTGAGGACATAAAATACATTTGCCTGCCGTTAAATAGTTGATAAGAAAAAGAATGGGATTTTTTTTTTGGTTTGGAAGGGGAGAGCTGTCCATTATATTTTTCGAAACTCATCACCATCTCTGTTAATAACTTCCAGTACCTTCCTAAAATAAAAAAAAATTATACACGTTTCTCTCATAAAAACAGATAGCAACTTTTTTTTAAAAGTCATATCCTTCCTTATATGTGCTTTACATTTCCCGTTTTTTACCTTTAGCTTTCTCAGTGGACCAGTTAAAACTATTCCAGTTCACTAACTAGAACAGAGGCATCTTACCTACAGAATAAACTGTTGAAATCAGTTACGGTAGTGTTGTGTGCGAGCAAGCATCGGATGTATCCACGTTCGAGAGTGAGGTAAATGCATGTTGCGGTATAGGTTGAGACACTGTTTGCCATTTAGACCAGCGTTTCTTAAACTGTGTGCCAGGAAATCCTTAAAAAATCTACAATTAGCTAGTATGTTCATTGGGCAATGGATGATTGCGATATTACAATAACAGTAAAACAAAACAGCTCAACTGAAAAAAGTACAACTATACTAAGGATCTAAACTTGGTGTAGAATAGAAATCAGTTCCTAAGCTTTCACACATTAACTAGATAGCTTTTTCAAGGCTAACTTCCTTGTAAAAGCCATCTGGTTGATGTGCAAAAAGCTTGGAAGCTTTTATTTCTATTCTACGCCTAGAAATTCGGATCCTTTGCATAGTTATACTATTTTTAGTATTGTGGTGGTGGTGTATAGTTCCTTATTATCAATTACAGCTCAACTGAATACACCATCGTAGTGCAACGCCTTCACCGCTGAGTCTCTTTACCATGTTTTGTATGTTTTTAAAAGATTATTTTCATAGAGGTTCCACCTAAAAGATACACTACGTAGACAAAAGCATTCATACACCACCACAATAAGCGTGCATTTGCAGAACCAGATGCACATGTGTATGGCGCGTTAGTACTGTATATAAAGAGAAGCGTAGGAACACCTGTCCCTGTCAGTCCACACTGGTACGGACTATGTTATGCAGAGCTGAACTGACGGACTTTGAAAGGGGCATGGTGGTTGGATGCCACCTGTGTAAGCAATCGGTGCGTAACATTGTCGCTCTTCCAGGATTCCCAAAATCCACTGTCGCTGATGTAAATGATAGAAAGCAGATAGTATCACTACAGCGAAGCAACCCTCTTGGAGGCGTGCCAAAGCTACATTGCAGATGGCAGAGTGGTCTAAACGCTGGCTTCTGACCATTCGTCCAGGTTCAAATTCCAGTGAGGCATGGATATTGTGTTTGACTTACAGCATTCACTGGCTCTATCCCTTCCCTGGAACCAGTGACCTTAGATTAGGAACAAGCGACTGCTTATTGTCCATCGAATTCCTCAGGGTGGTCATTAACCCCTCAAACAAAAAGATGTGCCTGTCCTCTGCCTCGAACCTGGCTGATGACATCGCAAAACAGCTATTTACATCAGAAGTCTGTCCAAGGCTGTATGCCCACAGTTGCCATGCTAGATCATCTGCGCAGAAGCTCTATATCACTCCAGATGATTACTACTGTGGTGTCTCACTCACTGTTTGTGGACAACGGAAGTGTGGAAGAGAGTCATGCAGAGTGATGAATCATGTTACTCTTTTGTCCGGATAAGCGTATTTGGGCTTAGCGTTTGTCCAGGAAACACTGTCAGGCAGACTGCATTGTCTCTACAGTCAAGTTTGAAAGGGGATCTGTGGTGGTGGGGGATCTTTCTCTTGGAAAGGACCGATTTGGTTGTGGTGCCCAATGACTGCTAGGTACAAAGTCATTCTTAACGTTTCCACGTTATCTACGCCGTGGCAATACTTCAGCACTGATCCTGTATGTTTCAGCAAGATTGAGAGTGGTGCAGGCCTGGTTCCAGGATATCGAAGAATTGTATTGGGTAGCCCATAGTCTCTATCTAAATTAAGTAGAACACCTGTCGGACAAACTGGAGCACCGAATATGATCTCCGGTAGGTAAGAACTTCCTCTATGGCAGCTGTAGCAGATGCTTTGCAGGAGAGATGAATGGAAAAAAAAAATTCCATTTCAGACCACTTGGAATTTCAAAGAAAGCATGCTTAGTAATAATAATATCTTTAGTCATAACTGCCAAAGTTGGGGGTGGGGGGACTATGTACTAATTTTGGCTAAAAAAAAACAAAAAAACTTTTTTTTTTTTTTTGTCCGTTTTTGACCTAGGGGTATGAACAGTCTTTTTTAGTGTATATAAGGAGTAATTACAAACTTTGGTAACAAATTAAACATATCCAGATATGAAACCCGCATTAATGTGTAAATTATATCCTCACGTTTCGAATGTAGACTACGAAGTAGCAGCACATTAGTTGAGCAAGCAAAGTGGATGATTTCAGTGGTGCAGGGCATCTTATCGTTTAACAAGGGAAAGTCGGCGAGTTCATTCAGCACAGATTTTGTGCAAAATCTGGCAAGGAATCCACCCGCAAGACTGTTATGTTAAGGATACTATGTCCGTGCCTCAGATTCCCCACCAGCGTTGCTGAGCTGAAAATCTGGATTTCAGAAACTATGTGGTAAGCAGACATGACAATGCTGATCACTGGGATACATGCAGTGTAAACCATGGGAACTCATGAAAAATAAAAAAAAATATGTGTTTTGTATCATATTTGACACAGTTTAATATAAGCTGCAAATTTTAAAAGTTATTGAAGCATGTAATAACCGTTTATTGTTTTGTGGTCTGAAAAAGTTCAATAAACACAGATTTAGGCACAACTTCATGTTACTTACAAATTTATGACATACAGGGACTTTTTTTTTTACTTTATAGCTCTAGATGCTCACAGTTGTCAAACTTGAAAGAGTTTGCTGTCCCCAATTTGGATCCTCTGGGACAGAGCCATAGGGCAGGTGTATCACCCAGGCCTCAACTTGAGCCCGTGCATGCTCTGAACACTCAACAGACAGCAGTTTAGAGTGTCAGTGGAGAATGGAAAAACAATTTGAGATGGCTGTATAATCGTAAACTAGGTGGCCTTAAATTATGGGCGATTGACTTGTAGACTTAAAGGTTAATATGCTTCGAAGGGAAAAAAAATTCGGTTTGTATCACCAGCTCTTAAGAAGTGAACTTACTGTGTTTGGTGACCTCATTGCCTTCCATGAACTTCTAACAATGACTTGTTCCATGAGAAAAGAACCATAGCGTGAACGACACACACAGCATCCACAGCTTGTACTAGTATTTGTATGGAGGCAACAGTGGTTGCATGATCCTGTTATTGGCCTGAAAAAACTTCTTTGAACGTCACAAAAACTGAAATCATCATCAGTCGTGCTCATGTGTAAAATCTGAATAAGTGATCTTTGCAACAGTACTGTCACTTTCAAGCACGAGAAAACGATGTTAATCATCCCATTCTCATCAGCAATGAACAGGAAGACATCCTTCTCGACAGAACTTTGAAGAACTAGAATTCTAACAGAATATTTGGTTGCTATCCCTTCAATGCGGAAAAATAACAGTTCTTGAATTTGCGCTTTAATAAAAATGCACCTGGCTTTAAAGATACCTTTCATTGTATTTTGTTTCAAGATTTACTAACCCTCATACAAATTCAAGGCCACATGGAGTCGTGCATTCCTACTTTTGGGCTTCTGATTTTAAGGAGCGAGACAGTGCCACGAGGTCCATGTCCCAACAAACATGCCTAAAATGGACAGACACCTAAGTATTACACAACTTTAATTATTTAATCCATTTACAAAAACACAATAAGTGCCGAGCTTTCGCACTCCAAAAGGGAGGCTTTCTCAAGGCCAGTGAACATTAGAACGTCTTTGGGAACGACAATTTGAAATCAAATTGTTATATTAATAATTTTAAATTATTGTCATTTCCCAAAGACGTTTTAGTTGTTCACTGGCCTTGAGAAAGCCTCCCGTTTGGGGTGCAAAAGCTCAGCACTTATTTTTGTATGTTGTTACAACAGTAAAAAATGGTTTAAATAATTGAATGTTTAGTTACTTTGTGACAGCAGGTCATAAAATTATCCATTTCTTTTTAAACCACATGTTGAGCATTTTCAGCTAGACACTTGAGATGAAGCATTTTCTTACTATGAATACAGCACATAAATCAATGAAGTCTCTACCCCTTGAGAGATTCAATAGGTTTATATCAGGCAATGTTGCCATAAACAAGTTTTTCCCCATTCTTCATAATGCTGGTAGTAGTTTAAAGTTAATATTTTAGATATTTAGTTTTCTGAATGATGTAAAAGTCAACATAAAATTTTTAACGATTTCATTTCTGAACAATATTCATGTGACATTCTAGAAACAATATAAGTGAGTGCTGGCACTTTCAGTGCCACACAGAATGGGAGGGAGATCAACATCCAAACTTTGTAAGACCCTCACCCTTTATACACAAGATCGCAAATATTTTAAGTGTGCACGTGATCGATTTTTGCATTTTATATAAATACAATCTCAGTGCGTATCGTTTAAATGTATATACAACAATGAAAATGAAACTTTTCACAGAACTAGTTTATTAAAAATTCAGCTTACAAAAATATATCACTTTGCTTACAAAGACTAGAAAAGCTAAACAATTTGAAATAGAATGATTACATTTTCTAAAGAATATCATGACTACAGAGCAAAATACAGTGTAGCAATCATGAAAAACTGAATGATCCCAAGAAAAAAAAAGTACCTTCAAAATAAAGAGGGATTAATATATTACACTGACTGAGCTCTCAACAGGATCCAGGTGTATTCACATAAACAGCTATGGAAGACAACTACTTGAATATTTAACAGCTTCAGATGTTAAGGTCTAACAGGAAAAAAAAACAACTATACAACATTATGACAAGAATAAGGTACTGAACCATCTGATAACGTTTTTTCTTCAGGATTAGAAAGGCAGAGGAATTTAAAAATGAACAAAATCTGTGTAACTTTGACTTGCAAAAACTTTCCTCCCGATTAAAGGTTTAATTAAAAAATGGCCAAATGAGGTAACATATCTGGTGGCTCAGTGCTTTATAAGGGTAGCCTTTCACACCAAGTTTCTGATTTTCAGAACTTAGCATGCCATGGGTACTATGTTGCTCTTATCTTCCACCCTAATGACATTTCTATGTTATTGAGCAGACTGAAAAACACAGCATGTAATCATATGATTTCTTTCTATTAATCTTGCAATGTCCACAAGCATCTAAAAGTCAGGAACAAGCCATCTTACTTACTGCCTCTGAAAAAAGGATAGAACTAAAGCTGAAGAAACAAAATTCTCATTGTTTACCTGGACATGAACCTAGCATTTTAATGGCTTCACTACCAGCCAACAGTGGGCTTATAAGCAACTAAACTTTTCCCACCTGTTATTAACATTGGCGACCTATAGGAAACTAAAAGGTTGCCAGTCACATTTGCTAATGTTCATGATAAGAACAACTGGATTCCTAGCAAAGGTGGTGTAACTTGAACTGACCTCATTTTGAATACCCAAAAGTTCTATTTCAAACCACCAGCTCATATCAAAGATCTTATTTGATATTTTTTTCTTTTAAGAACAGAAAAATATTTGGGTAAGATATGTATATATCAACCATTGATGTGGTTTGGAATTACAATATCTACTTCTAAGAAATATTTGCTATAACTATCCCCAAAATAAAGGGCACTTTTAAATTTAAACTACAGTAGAACAGGCCACTCAATTCACATCTTTATGTTCTTTAAGGAGTAATAAGACTAAAATAAGAAATCAGTTTTGCTTAATAACACAAGCTGATGTAGCTCACTACAATTTGTGCAATTGGTACTGAATTGATCAAGTATGGTATATGAACAGGTCCTGAAGAAATTTTGTGCAATCCTTATTACATTGTATGAATGAAATTCATACAATTCAGTTTTTAATTGAATTGCATGAATGAGTAGTATGCTTGTGTGGTTTTTATGGAATTGACAAGCTTATAAGTTACATCTCATATGGCTTAAAAAAAAAAAAATACGATGTTTCATCCCCGGAAGAAGGAATCGTAAGCAAGATGTCTGTAAACCTTTGAAGGCCAACAACATTATGATAATTGACGTGCTGGAAGTGTGTTGTCGATGGAAATTACCATTATCTTTAGGGTAAGTGATTGGTGCTTTTTAATAGTATTTCATTGTATTTTAAGTTAAAATTATGATTTGATTGCATGATTGGTACCTATTATAATATATTCAGCCTGGTACCCACAAGATCAGGTAAAAATTTGGCATTGAAAATAGATTTTTGCAAATTCTTATAAGTAGCACAACTTACATATAACTGAAAAGCTTGTCAATTGTGCCAAGATTATCATGCATGCATAGTTTGTAGTGCTTGAGAAAATTTGTGCATACAGAACACTAAAAAAAAAAAAAAAAAAACTCCTGCAATCACTTCCAATCTTTAGAACCTTTGCATAATAATTCAGCAAAGCTATAGTCAAGTTTTAATAAAAATATCCTCTTCTTTCAAAAGCAAAGTAGTGAAAAGGATTTCACTTTAGATTCAATCAAAAGTCCACAAATCCTCTAACTGTATACAGTGGTTAAACATAATTCTGTGCTAATCGCGATATTTTACTACAGCTTTTCAATTCTGCTATACACTTAACTTTGCATTTCAGATTAGCCAAAATGCAAGGTTCTTTTATATGTAATATAGTATGTTACAACTTCCAGAGAATAGAGATGGTAATTTTTTTTTTTGCAGCCATAAAATAGATGATGCAACTAAAAATTTACAGTTCTCTTTTTTTTCAAGAAATTTGAAACAAGCAAAGATTAGAGAATATTTTACTCTGCACTAATTTAACTAGTGGGCAAATTGTTTTGAAAAGAGTGATACTTAATCTTATTCAGATTTACAACTTGGTACTTCTTTTTTCATATATACTGAAAATATGAATTCATAACAATGACATAAAAATAGGCTTAAGGCAGCAAACGAAGCATTCACATTATAAATCGGTATAATTTTGTTATGATCCCTTTCCCTCTTTTAGGAGGTATTCAAATACACTGATGGGAAACAAAAATCCCAACACCAAGAAGGTGTTGTGTTAGATAAACGACAGTTGGTAGGCGGTGAGAGTACATCTGTAAGATGACCGCTATCCAAATTTCGCGCTCGGCGCATACGTGTGGCGCTAGTAGCGCCCCTCGGAACATGCAAAGCAGGTTTCCTGTAACGTTCGTGACCGTTAGTTATCGTTGAGATTTGACGTAGTGTGTTGATGTTAGTCAAGAATGCCTTTAAGAAGACGAAGAAGCCATTATCAACAGCTCAGAGTTTGAACGAGGTCGTGTAATAGGGCTACGAGAAGGTGGATTTTCTTTCCGCAATATTGCAGAACGACTTGGCAGGAATGTAGCCACTGTGCATGATTGTTGGCAGCGGTGGTCAAGGGAAGGTACTGCCTCAAGAAGACCGGGTTCCGGCAGGCCACGTGGCACTACTGAGAGGGAAGACCGCCGTGTACGGCGTATGGCCGTGGCGCATCGTACCGCGTCTGCAATACGAGCTGCAGTTGCCACCACAGTGACACAACGGACTGTTACAAATCGGTTACTTGAAGGACAGCTCCGAGCCAGATGCCCTGTAGCGTGCATTCCACTTACTCCAAACCACTGCCGTTTGCGACGTCAGTGGTGTCAAGCTAGAGCTCATTGGAGGACGGAGTGGAGATCTGTTGTGTTTTCTGATGAAAGCTGGTTCTGCCTGGGTGCCAGTGATGGTCGTGTGTTGGTTAGAATGAGGCCAGGTGAACGCCTGCAGCCGAGACGCACTGGACCTACACCTGGAGTTATGGTCTGGGGAGCAATTTCCTATGACAGCAGGAGCACTCTCATGGTTATCCCACACACCCTGACGGCACAGTTGTACGTCGGTCTGGTGATTCAACCTGTTGTGCTGCCATTCATGAACAGCATTCCAGGGGGTGTTTTCCAACAGGATAACGCTCGCCCGCGTACCGCTGTTGTAACCCAACATGCTCTACAGAGTGTCGACATGTTGCCGTGGCCTGCTAGATCACAAGATCTTTCACCAATCGAGCACGTATGGGACATCATTGGACGACAACTCCAGCGTCACCCCCAACCAGCATTAACCGTCCCTGTATTGACTGACCAAGTGCAACAGGCATAGAACGACATCCAGCACCTGTACGACACAATGCATGAACGTTTGTGTGCTTGCATTCAACATTCTGGCGGTTACACCGGTTATTAATGTACCATCATTTCACATTTAAAATGGCTCTTCTCGCGCTTACAAGAAGCTGTGATCTTGAAATCTTAATCGATTAAATATGTTACCTATACAAATGTATTGCCGCCATTTCACTCCTCTACAATTATTTTTTCGTGGTGTTGGGATTTCTTTTTTTTGTAAGGTCATCCTGTAGGAAAATGTATAATCAAAGTCCCACTGTATTTCCAGCTCTTTGTTATATTCTTTTTAGCACCATAATGAGATGCACTGGAGTTTAATAAGTGATCATATTTTGTGAAATGTACTAGATTTTAAATTAATATGCAACAAAAGCGAGGCATAGTGTCTACATCGCAGTAACAAAAGTATGACACCTTAAAAAACAGAAGCTACCCACAGTATTAGTAGAAGCTTATGAGGAACGATCACTATTATAATAATTGTATCTCAGTTTGTATAATGGGAAGGACTGGCAGTAGTAAACATGATAAAAATTGAGAGAATCACTAAAGATCCACATCACATATTGGTTGCGTTATGAAACAGTAAATGATGAAATGTTTCGGTAATTGCCTTCTACATTCATCAGCCACGGAATGAAACATGTGGTATTAGCATCAGTTGCTGCCAGATTTCAAAATGGCTTTGCAAATGATACTGAAACGTTCCCAGTTTACTGTTTCATAACATAACCAATACGTGATGAGGATTTTAGTGATTCTCTCAATGGTTTGTATACCAGACCTGCCAACCTCTCAGAACCAAAAACCGTAACGCAACGCATGCTGATAATTAAGGGATTTTTTCCCTACATCAAAATTTTATTGAGAAACTAATTAAATCTAATCAGCAAACACTTTTATGTTGTTAATTATTAGAAAAAAAAACCCTCACTCCGCCTAACAACTTCAGTTTTCGGATATTTCGAGAGGCGGAAAACTTGCATCTTAGAAGGTATGCAACATGGTTTAATTGGGTTCAGGAATGTAGTTTTTGTCTGTAGGACAAAAATTAATCTGCGATGTGCATCGGCCATTGCTGCGAGGATTAATAGAAAGTGAATCTAAGATGTACGACGCAATTCTTCTACGGGGGTGGGTACAAAATAAATCTGCGATGTACGTCGCCGCAATTCTTCAATGGGGATGAGTACAAATTAAATCTGCAATGTACATCGGCTGTCAACACGATTCTGCTACGGGGATGATTACGGAAGAAATTCTAAAAGGCAGAAAACTTACATCTATGATAGGGAGTCCGCAAGATATTTTAATTGGGTTCTGGAAATGTCGTTTTTGTCTGCAGGACCAAAATAAATCTGCGATTCTACTACAAGGCTTCTGTTTGAAAAGGGGACATGACTATTTAAAAAAAAAACTTACTGCAGCATAATTTTTCGTACTAAATACGATAAAATCATAACAGTTGGCAGGTTTGCTATACAAAAAGAAACATACATCGATAAAAATAAAAATATCATCTTGCTCTATATGTGTGTTAATAGTGGTAAAAATACTGACTAGTGAAACTCAATTGTTGGTTGAAGATAGTTATGCCATTTAGAAAATAGTCACTGTGTCATTAGACCTGTTTTTCGCACTACAGCACAAGTTTTGATTGTCAGTGAAGTAGGGTTTGCTTTTCTTGTGTGGCACAACTGGATCACCAATTGATCATTTCAATGTATGTAATCAGCAGTAGTAAGCTCACATTGATCAATGTACACATTTAAAAATGGCATGACTGTAATGGAAGCAATTTGCAATGTGAACAGAAAGGTATGCTGAACATCTGAAACTTGCAATGCTAGTTTGTAAAATCTTATCCTTCTAACTTGATCCTTTTCACACAGATGCTAATTTGGGTATGTGCACTGTCAAAGTTTCATGCTGCGTGTGGCAATAAGCTTCCATATTGTACCAACAAGACTGATACTGACAACCAATCATCTGTTGGTCATTTCTTCAGAAAAGTAAAATCTATGGTAGATCATCAAAAATTTATAATTCTTTTTTCTTCAGAAGTGTCCAGCTCACATGCTTTACTTAAAATTATTCATTTATGCAAAGATCATGAGCAATTTGTCCAAAATTTTGTTTGCCACAGTTTATGGAATCATATATAAGGAAGTATTTCACAATTTGAATACACTGGCCACCTATACATCCTGACTCATTTGTCTTTCAAATAAGATGGCTTCCCTAATGAACTGAACTACCTCCGGAGAAAAGTAAAATGTAACAGAGACAAGCCATTTCTTGTAAGAATTCCTTCTACAGATGAGCTTTAGATCTGACTGCTTCTGTTACAAATGTAAACAAGGTAGCCTTGATCTCCACAAATATGTACATAAATACTCTGAACTTCCTCTCCATTATAAAAATGAATTGCACCAGAAGCTCCTTTATCTGGTTTCATGAAGATGAAAAGCGGGCGGTCGTAGTGAGCGATGGGTTTGCCTCCTCGGGGCGCTCCGTGGTAACAATGGCACACACAACAGCAACTAAGGCCTCTGTGAATCTTGGAGAGGTGCAAGCTAGTTCTGTGTGACATTGGCAAAAAGACTCCAACTCACTGGGTTTTGTTCCAGAATCCTTAGGTTGAATGACCAACTGGAACCCTCAGCTGTGGGCTAATCCCCCACACTGATGTACTTACCTGATTAAAAAGACAAAAAGAAATATTAAGAATGACTCAAGTGTGGGATATGGTGGACCTAACACACTTGAGAAGGACGGTCCACCACAGAATCGACCTGGACTTTCTAAACGGCGTACAAGATCTCGGCTGAGTGAATGTAAGATTGGTGTATGGAATACTAGAGGTATAAATGGCAAGATGAGTGAGGCGATGAATAAATATAGACTGGATGTGCTGTGTGTAAGTGAAACCAAAAAGAAGGAAATTGGGATAGAAGAAGTGAATGGCACGGTGAGTGTGTGGTCTGGAATATTGGATAATATGAGAGGACAGGCTGGTGTAGGTGTGATTTTAGTGAAAAGATGAAGAACAACTTGATTCACTATAGTTGTGTAAGTGAGAGAATTCTCTGGATTTGTTTGAAAGTGAAACTTCAGAGAATTGTAATTGTTGTGGTGTATGCTCCTTGTGACTCGGAACCTTCTGATAGGAAGGAAGATTTCTGGAATGAGCTAAAAGCTGTTTTGAGCCAGTTTGGTGCTAAAGAAAAAGTTATAATAGCAGGGGATTTCAATGCTAGTAGAGTAGGTGTGCAGAATGCAATTTCTGACAATGTTCTGGGTAAGTTTAATGATCCTTGTGTGAATGATAATGGTGAAAGATTGATTGAACTCTGCATTGAGAATGGTTTGTGTGTATCTAATACATTTTTCAACCACAAGTATATCCACACATATACTTGGGAAAATCGTACTCTTGGTCAAAAGAGTGTGATAGATTTTGTTGTCTACGATCAGCGTTTGAAACACTTAGTTGTTGACACCCATATGATGAGAGGTGTGGATGTTGGTTCTGATCATTACTTGGTAGTGTCACGAGTGAAACTTAATGTTGGTTGGAGGAAAAGGAATAGACCCAGGATAGAAAGAATAAAGGTTGATAGGCTCCGTGAAGATCATCAGCGGTATTCTGTCTTACTCAGAGAATGGCTGAAGGATCTGAAGTCTGGTGAGAGGTATGTAGAAAAGAAGTGGGAATGTTTTAAGAACTGTGTTGTCACTGCTGCTAAAGAGGTCTGTGGCACCACAATAGTGGGTAACAATAGAGGCGATGCTTGGTGGAATAGTGAGATTGAAGAGGCAGTAAAGAGAAAGAAGGAAGCCTATTTGGGGATGTTGAAAGGTAGAGTATCTGTGGATGAATATCGCTGTAAGAAGCGTGAAGCTGCTAAGCTGGTTGGCCACAGTAAGGCAAAAGATAGGAAGGAGAAAGTGGAAAGGCATGAAGTCCTTCTGGAAGTACATGAGACTCGGGGAAACAAAGTTGTAAGTTGTGTGAAGAATGGGATTGGGGAAATGATATGGGAGCCCAATGAGTTAAGTGACAGATGGGGTGAATACTTCTGTGAGTTATTAGAATAGGAAAGCAAAGATGATTCTGAGACAGACGCAGATGATGTCACAATGAGGGATGAAAGCACAGGAGAGGTCTCAAGAGAAGTGTGTAAAGCTCTAAAATCTCTTCAGAATGGTAAGGCTCCGGGAGTTGATGGCATAACTGAGGAGATGTTGAAATATGGTGGTGATTCTATAATTGACTGGTTAACTGAAATTTGCCAGTTGTGCTGGGAGTTAGGAATGGTCCCTCGGGATTGGAAGGATGCTATTATTGTTCCCTTGTATAAGGGAAAAGGTGATCAGACAATGCCAGAACTATCGTGGTTATTAGCCTACTGAGTGTGCCAAGGAAAGTGTTTGGTAAGGTTGTTATTGAAAAAGTACGAGGTCTTACATCATTTAAAGTGTGGGATGTTCAGAGTGGTTTTATGCCTGGTAAAGGCTGCACTAACCAGATTTTTGCATTACGCACGATGATTGAAAAGTATCTGGCTGTTGGGAAGAAAGTTTTTACTGCCTTCATAGATTTAGAGAAAGCTTACGACCGAGTCAATAGGACACTTTTGTGGAAGGTATTGAATGAATATGGTGTTACTGTGAATCTACTTAATAGTGTAAAAGCCATGTATGCTGGTAGTAGAGCTTGTGTACGAATGAATGGTGTTTTATCAAAATGGTTTTCCATTGGTGCAGGAGTTAGACAAGGTTGTGTAATGTCACCATGGCTGTTTAATATATTTATGGATGCATGCATGCGTGATGCCAAAATAGATAAGTGGTTTATGTCTTGGTGATATCCGTGTGTGCAGATTGCTGTATGCTGATGACACTGTACTGTTGGCAGAGAGCAAAAGTGAGTTGCAGAGTATGTTGACTCGGATGCACGAAGTTTGCATGAAATTCAAACTGAGTATAAATAAGGGAAAAACCAAAGTTATGGTGTTTGAGAGAGGAATAGGTAGCACTGAATGTAATGCAAGTATAAATGGCACTGGGATTGACCAGGTGAGTGAGTGTGTATTTAGGAAGCATGTTTGACAGAGAGAACAAGTTGGATGGTGAAATCAGTAGGCGAGTGAATTCTTCTTTGAAAGTCATAGCTGCTCCGGGAGGTTTTCACAGGAATGATGGGTTCTCTAGAGAGTCCTGCATGGCTATGTATGAAACAGTAATTGTTCCTACTCTGATGTATGGAAGTGAAACCTGGGTACTGCAGAAGAAACATAGGAGTCATTTGTGTGCTGGAGAAATGCGTTACTTACGTGGGGTTTGTGGCAAGACATGATCTGATTGTGTGAGGAATGAAGATGTATTGCAGTTGTGTGATGTGAAGCACAATGGTGTTAGCAAGGTGGAGACCAATATGCTTCGGTGGTTTGGCCATGTTGAAAGAATGAGTGATGAAATGCTTACTAAGAAAATCTTTTTCAGCCCAAGTGGCAGGAAGGAAAGGCAGAGGAAGACATGGGTGGATCAGATTCAGGAGTGTCTGCATGAGAAAAGATTATGAGTATGAAGTATAAAAGATCTTGTGTACGGCGTGTAATGGATATCAGTGAAGCACGAGTTGTGTGCCAAGATCGCTGTAAATGGAGAAGTTTGATACGTCAACAATAACTAAAAATATCTGGAAGTTTGTATTTCTTTTTGGAGCTAACCTCTGAATCTCAGAGAACAGCTTAGTGATATGTATGTATGTATGAATGAATGAAGATGAAAAGTCAGTGACCTTCGCACATACAATTATTTAAAAAGTTGGTCATTTTGTAAAGCGAATCACTTCTCTTGAATCCAGGAGCTAAAATTTCCAGTACAGAGTTGAGCCGAGGGCCACATTGGGCTTTATCAGCAGGTGCAAACCTGGGAAAACCTCTAGTACAAATTCCATGTGGTAGCTGTGCAACAGGTTTCAATGAAACAACTCCCCATACCAACATGTTTCTTTTTTCTGGAGGGGTGAAAGATTTTAATCACCATGCGTAACTTTTAAGGCTATAACAGTTATTTTCTGGTTCCTAATTTGGTGCCAGGGAAAGGAGAGAGCCACCAGCGCTGTATGACAAGCATGTGGTCCATGTGCCTTATCCAGGACTGAAACTAGGACCTTGGGTAAGATACCCACAAAAATGCAAATCTCTCTAACAAGCTTTCAACTCCTTATAACGGCTCACAAAAGAAGAGATCGTTCAGGTACCATATTTTCTGGCGTCGCGGATGCACTCCAATATTAAAATGCAAAATTTAGAGAACGAATACACGTATAAAGGTCTCAGCACTTTCATAAAGATTAAAAGCAATACAAGTTTTACCTCTACATATAAGGAAAAACATTTCAATCATCCATATCCTAAAATCCAGAAAATTCACTGGTGTTTTCCACAGTCATCACTATCTTCTGTGCCATCCCAGCAAAAGTAACACGAAGAAAGGAAAAATCAGTCTTCACATGGCGTTTCACAACAAAGGCAGTCTTGTTATTAATAAGGTTTACTGGTACACATTTTAATATAGATAACCTTCCTCTGGGGGAAGGGGTTAGCATAGGCCTAAGAAAAACATAACCTTTAGTCTCCAGGATGCACTGTAAATGTTTGAGACTTATTTCACACAAAAAATAGCATCCACAACAGAGGAGTGAAGCCTTCTGTTTATTTGAGATCCCTAAATGAAAGGAAGTGTGTATATTTGAACTAAAAAAATGTCATAATAAAAAGCATGATGCTTAGCATTACTCAGATTCTAGTTGTGGGCATGTCAAAAACTTTTTTCAGTATTTAATATTAGTTCTACACTCATAACATAAAGCTGTGGTGTATAATCCAACTTATGCAAATAAATGCATCTGTGTGTTAACAAATCATTCCTTAAAATATGTAACAAGCTGTAACGCATTTGTGGATCAATTTTTTATTAGCAATCTGAATACATAATTTACTTCAAGCTTTTTGGGGTGGAAGGACAGAAGACAGTAATTTTGACATTAGCACCACAAAAAGGATATGGAATGTTGCTCATATTTAACTTAGAGCATTTACACCTAGCACAGAACTCAAACTAAGGCACTTGCCTGAACAAGATCTGAATAGACACAATAAGGAAACAAAACCTTTCCATAATATTAAAATATTACCTTTATTTGTAACAATGCCTGCAACATTAGTAACTAATATGAAGTGAGTCTTAGTGTAGTTCTGCTGTGCTAAATACAAGGTTAGTAGACTCCAAGGTTATGCTGATCCGACACTTCCGTTGAACACTGTTTCAGGGGTCGCCTTCGTGACGTCACAGTCCCGAAGATCTCCACACCCCAACCACCTAAAGCTGCTTGCTCCCGTTTTTCTGGTTCAGGGTCTGAAAGCTACATTCTCATTTCCGAGAATTTGAAGCTAGGTATTTGTAGCAAACAAATTTTCTTTTCCTTGGTTATACGTTAAACACTAAACATGCCTGGTTCGTGTGCAATAGCAACGTGCCAAAATTATTATTCGAAAACCAGAAGGAATGGCATTCATTACCATAGGTTTCCGAAAAATGAAGTTTTGCGTAAAACATGCAAACGAGCTGACAGTTTCAACGAAATGAATTCAGCTATTTGTTCGGAATATTTTCCTGAGCAAGACTACGAACGCGATTTAAGGAATGAACTTCTAGGTTTGCCTATCCGCAAAATGCTAAAGGACACAGCTGTACCAAGTTTAAACCTCCCGGGAAACTTTAATGTAAATTCTAATTCAGAGAGAAAGAACAGACAGGAGAAAAGGAAACAAACTGATCTTGTTGGCGATTTGATAAACTCTGATAATGCAGAGGAAATTTTGGAAGACATGTGGAGTGCCGATGATGAAAATACTGAAATTAAATGTATGAAAGACCTGAAAACAGAAAATGAAATTCTATTGAAGGAAAACTATATTTTGATGAAGGAAAATGAAAAGCTGAAAAAACAAATATTATCTTTGAGCTCTTCAAACCATAATCTAACTTTACGTGTAAAAGTCCTCAAAGTAAAACAGAATCAAATGCAGAAAGAATTATTAGAATTGCGAAGGTTATGGAAAGATGAGAAAAAAGACAGAGAAATGTGCATAAAAAAATTTGCTTTCTACAGTGTTTACTCCAGGACAGATAAGGGTTTTGTTAGGCCAAAAACGGATTGTTTGGAATTCTACTGATATTGCAGCTGCAATAACATTAAGAACTGTTTCCAGAAGAGCATATCACTACTTGAAAAATAAAGTTAATATTCCGCTTCCTGCTTTGTCAACGTTGCGCCGATGGGTAGCTACAATTAAATGTTCACCTGGAATTCAAGCCACAACTTTAAAACTGATGCAGAGCCAAGGAATGCAAATGATTGAAGCCGAAAGAACATGTGTAATTTCTATAGATGAAATGAAAGTTTCCAGCAAAATGTGCTATAATATTGAAACAGATGAAGTTATGGGACCGTGTAGGTACGTACTGGTATTCATGGCAAGAGGACTTGTTAATCCATGGAAACAACCAGTATTTGACGCTTTTGACGTTAGTGGTTCCAGACTCGGAGAAATATTAATGAAAGTAATTTGTGCCGTAGAAAATATCATGTTTCCTGTATTTGCTCTTACTTCAGATCTGGGAGCTTTAAACCAGAAATTATGGAAAGAATTGGCTATATTGCCTGAGAGTCCGTTCTTTGAAAATCCTTTCGACAAAAACAGACATATAAATGTATTTGCTGACATTCCGCATATGGTAAAGTTATTGCGAAACCATATTTTGGACAGGGGCATAAAAATAAGAAATATAGTGATAAATTGCTCCCTATTTGAAAAGCTATTAGAGAAGGACAGTAAGGAATTAAAAATAGCGTATAATATGAGTGAAACACACATACGTGTTAAAGGAGCAAATAGGCAGATTGTACGTTATGCTGTACAGTTGCTTTCGGAGCGTGTTGGAAATGCATCAAATATTTATTTCCCGAAGATGATGAAGCAGCAAATTTTATTCTTCTTCTTGTTGACAGATTTTTTGATACAATGAATTCGAGGCAACCATTCCGATGTGCTTTTAGGTAACTATCAACAGCAATTTCAACTTCTGAATGAGGCTTACAACACTTTTTCGCAGATGCGCGTTGTTGGAAGAAAAAACGCCCTACCATTTCAGCAAGGTCTTCTGGTCAGTATTACATCCGTAATGGCTGTCCACAAGATTCTAAGCGAAAAATATGAGCTAAAATATTTTTTAACTCGCAGAGTTAATCAAGATGTCCTAGAAAATTTTTTCTCACAGATACGTGCAGCAGGGAATACCTATGATCACCCTTCACTACTGGAATTTCAAAATCGTCTCAGACTGCTGGTACTTGGGAAAGTAGTCTGGAACTGTCAGAAATCTAACGTTTTGCCTGAGTCAGAACAACATTATTTAACTGTCTCCATGCTCTTGTCTTCCTGTGTCTTACACAATAATGCATCCTGCAATGATGAAACAGCCCACACAAGTGAAAATGAAATTACGGCTGCACTTCGCGAAGAAACCACAACTGCAATTACGTCTTCTAGTGACAGCATATCGTACCAAGCTTTACGATACCTTGCTGGATATGTTGCATTTAAATGCCAAACAACGTGTCCTGGGCTGGAGGACAAAAATGCACCTCTGGACCTAGTGTAAGAAAAAGGAATTCTTTGCGACTGGATTAGCGTCATAAGCAGAGGCTGCTTGCAACATCCAAAAAATGAGTGGATGAGCATGGTTATCCAACTAGAAGAAATTTCTTTTAAAACTACATGGGAAAAATAATTTAAGGAAAGTTAAAAGAATTGTTCACACCACAGTGGAAGCTTCTGCCCATCAGTTCCCTCCAAATGTGCACCCTACCATCAAACTAATTCATGAAAACCCGAATTATGATCCGTATGCGCCATATTAACGCTCAGGAAAAAATATATTGCCAACCCAAGAAGAGAAAACTGGTTAAAACAGTTACCTAAGGTAAGTGAAGAAAGAATTTTTTTACGTTAAATAATGTCCCGATTCTTAAAGGTCTCAACATTTAGCGAATAAAATATGACTAAAGAAACAAACAAACCAAAATTGCAAAGATCCATGATTTTAACTTTTCTGTTCAGCGATTAGTTACAAATAATAACAGAGCATTTAGTGAAATTAATTTCCAACTTTTTAATTAAACAAGTTAGTGGAATGCTACTCAAGTTTTTATTTGTTCCGCATAAAAGGATTTCTTCATGAGGTTCTGACAGCATAAGTTTTTTTTTTCCTTCTTTTGAATTTATTTAAAGACAGTATTACAGTTGCATATAAATAAATTAGAAGGTATAATCACTGTCCCTGCACTTTTCCTTAGTGTCATGTCAATATCCTATTTAGATATTTAGATTAAACAGATTTGAAAGAAATGCATAATAAGTTTCTTCACATTCTCGGTTTACTCTAAATAAAATATTCACATGGATGTCCGTTTTTCCTGATTATATTACAGATGTGCTTTTGCATTACATCTTGGTTGCAAGCTTTCAGATTCATAGCATATTTGAGTAAAAAGTTGTTGACATTGCTCCCGCGAGTGCTTCCATTGTATTAACAGTCTATCCTTCCTGCGTCTTGTGGTACACTGACGTCACTACGTAAGGGGCAAGTGAGGGACCGGCACTTCCACTGCGAGGGAGGCAGGATGAGCAAACCTTACTGTCTATTAACCTTGTGCTAAGTATACCACGGTGCTTTACCACACTTTATAAATTATAGTTCAGACTCACTGGTCCTTCCTGAAGGATAGTTCAAGTGCAGGTCCTCCCCACTTAGTCTCTTTTCCACATACAAACATAATGCACTCAGGTTAGACTTTACTTTGCAGAATTTTCAATGATACAGCTGATAACCTGCCTAAAATCAACAAGACTCAAATATTTTAAACATAACATCACCGTCCAAGATTACTATCTGAGCAAACACTATTCTAGCCTATTTATGAACTAGGGACAAGTTTCAATTAAAAAACATTAACTAGTCTTTGTTCAATATCAGGCTAGTGAAAAGTCCCTAAAGATATGAAGCTGCAGCTGATATACAGTGCTAATTAAAAAAAGCACACAATTACAAGCTTGCATCGCATCTGTTACTAAAATTTTATGATTCAAGCACAAAATACCAAATTATAAAAATTGATCACAAAGTTGCAGCCACGAGAGCAAGTGCACAATAAACAAACTGTTTTAAAACCTTTCAATTTACTTCCGATATTGGAGGTTAATTATTTAACGTGCATTAATGCATTTGCATTTTTGAACTTCACTTTTAGTTGGTAAAGTTCGATGAACACTTACCGCACGTGGGGCTTGGCTTTCAATCCATATTTCCGTTACGTGGATGCGGCACGGGATTTTTCATTTGGCCACGGGTCCGCTTCTTTTTTTTTTTTTTTCTCCGTTGGAATTTATTTTGTCTCATCACCAAATGAGTTTTTCCTTTGCTGCATCCTCATTTACTTCAATATTTATTCATACCCGAGTACTTTCGGTACTACTACTATACCGTCTTCGAGGGGACATTTTGCTCCAACTAGCACGGACCGTGTCAGCTGGGCATTTCGGTGGTTCTCGCGGGCTGCTTCTGTCGCTTCTTCTTGGGCGTTGTGGCGCCATCTCTTGTTGGTCAGTGATCTCCTTTTTCGAACTTTTTCTTTTTTTGCTCAATTTTAATTAAATTTCTCCAGCTGTTTCTCAAATTATTAGGGTCATTGTGGTTGCAAACTTTTGTTTTAAAACCTTTGAAGATGCAAACTACATTTCTCATGTAATGCAATACAGACTATCATCATGAATTTCCACAGCTCTTACACAAAATCATATAAATGCATAAAAAATTTATATTGTTTTAGTACACCACCATAAGACTACTCTCTACATATAAATATGGGGAAATGCTTTTCAAAATGAAAAACACCTGTAAATCTCATTTTTGTTTTTAATATAGTACACATTTACCCAGTCTAAAAGACGCTAAATTTAACTGCAAATAGAGGCTTTTCTCATACATGTAAATTTGAAAGGCAAAATATGCTGAAGCCATTGAAACTTAACCTCCAGCTTTAACTAGTATCCTTAGATATGGTGTGATCAAAGGCACCATTTTATGTGCCATATCTCTACATTTAATTATATAATTTCAAATATTACTGTGTGGCACACTAAACTAACAATTTGTTCCAAGAAAAGTAAAATATTTATCAGTTACAAAACGACACACAATTTAAAGAATATTTACACATCTACAAGAATGAATTGTTATACTGATTAAGAAGGCACATTCAATGTACACAGAGCATGGCTATATTTTTTTTATAAATTAATGAAATAAAAGGATAGTTCATTAACAGGAACTACAGTCACCACTTTCAATAAAATTGTATCATATTTGTGCAATATACAATTATATTTCAACACATATGATATGTGATTAAAGTTTATATCATAACATCAAATATATTACATATATTCTGAACTACAAGGCTTTGATTTCCTTGATCAAAAACAATTTCATATTAAATTTCTTAACACAAATATTTTACAAAACCCACTTTAATTTAAAATGGAAACAAAAACAGTAATTATATAAAAATAACAAAATGGGTTCAATCCCCCTCCCCCCCCAACAAAAAGTTTTCAAATAGCAGGCTTTATATCAAGATTAGGAAACTGTCAAGAAGCCAACTTTAGTGAGCAGATCTGCTCTCCCCTAGGTCTACTTTCATCATGCTACAAGTCTTCAAATTTTGTTCATGTAAACACTAAAACAAATTTTGATGACTGTGTTTTAATTCAGTAACTGCGTAAGGCGTGTGCATGAGGCAGTTCGTAATGGTGCATCAACTGGATTTTTACTCCAAATTGGAAGTGCCTAAATTACTCTGACATCCATCGTGAAATCTATGCTGTATACGGTGGAAATGCCATGTCGTGCCCGACCACTGTAAAGTGGTGCCAACAATTTGAGAGGCTCACAAGAGCATCATCTAAGTTCCTTTGTTATTGCTTCAGGGTTTAACATAACCTAGGTAAGTTTCTGACCCCAGGTGTTAATGTGACTCTACCAAACATACAAAATTTTCAATAGCAAATAAGTTTGTAAATTTTTATTTCATACATCACACAGTTTTCAATATATAAATTAACAGTATTTAAACAAATCTAATCATGAAATTCGGAATTTGTTGGAAGTTAACTCTATTCATTACACCATGTGTGAATTAGCAAAGAAGTACTATGATAAAGCCAGTGATCACCTAAACCCTTTAGTAAAGGAAGCTCTTAATAATGGTATTAAGGATCCAATTAAATACAAAAAATCAAAATATATTCTGAAAAAATACCATAAGAACCCAGATAGATAATTGGGATTAAATGTTTTTATACTTGTACTCTTTTTGCTGGAGGAGGAAAAAGCAAGGGCTTTCAGAAAATGCCAAAACACTGTTTTTTTTTTTTTTGTTTTTTTTAGTACAGAAACTTCCATTGTCTTATATGTTCACAAATGGTCTAGCCAATAGGAAAAAAGAGTATCCCACTGGCTAAGCATTTGGTACAGATTCTCACGTAAAAATGAACAGTCCAGAAGCCAAATGAGGAACACTGCCCAAGAAGCAGAATTACAACAGGAAAAAACCAGACTACTGAACAGGAGAATAGTATTGATGCGAAAATTGGGTCTAAATTAATTACTATTAAAAGTGGGGACGGACTTAATAGGCGTGGTTAAATTATGTTGATAATTAAATTAAATATTTGGCCTATTGCAAATTAATTGGAAAACTAACTTATTTTTAATTGGGGAAGTCGTGTAATTCTCTTTGTCCGAGTGGGAACAAAGGAATTAGTGGATCATCTCTGGGGGTCTGTGAGCAACAGGGGACCACCCAGACGGCAATTGAAAGGCACTCAGATTCTCATAAACACGGTTTCAAGTGTGCCATTAGTGCCAAAAATCGGTAGGGAACGCGGAAAATTATCATTATGAGGGCTAACGGCTGAACAATTCTTGCAAGAGGCAACGGCACTCCGTGCGAAAGGCCTGAGAGAAATCTCAAGTGTCGAGTGAAAAGAAGCAGATGAAGTCACGTGACAGGGAATGGCTAAAAAGTAGGAGAAGACGACAGTCAGTTATCTCCGTACGCCGTAGTAAGTCGCACGCGAGACCCAGCCACAAAAGGAATATACGCAATAATGCTCAGCGCTGCTGTAAGACGTCAGCATAAGGATTTGCGAGGCCGACGTCCAGTGAGACCTGATAGAGACCACGGTACCTGACGCGCTTCTGTAAGATGTATAGTTACGAAGAAAAACCAGGCTAAATTTATACTTGGTGGCTGGAGGTAAGCCCGCCAGGTATGGTAAAATCGGGAACCTAAGAGGACGGTTCAACAACCGCCGAAAAGAGCTGCTATATTTGCGTATAAGGGGCATGCGCTGATGACAGAACGATCGGATCGTTGGGAGAGTTTCTCTTGCTAGAGATACAATTCCAGCGGACCTCCGCCCGACCAGGAAACAAGCCTTAGTAAAACATGACTAGCGAACCCGCCTTCCTAAAACACCGTATCTATCCCAAGTGTGGAGGCCGCTGACCTTTCGACGTAAACTTTGCTTCCTTGTGGTCGACGGACTTCCTTGACGGAGTGCAAAAGAAATACCCCTGTTCATCCGACAGCCCCCGCCTGCTGGGCGAAGAGGAGTCAGCGCTGATTGTCATTTTTCACCCTCCCACAAGCGGTTGGGAGAAACACGGAGAAATACTCTCTCTGCTGCATCGCAAAAAAAAAGTGTGTAAAAGCAAGAAATCAGTGAAGACCCTCCGGACTCGCAGGTGAAAACAAAACCACCCCCACTATTACAGAGGCACATTGTGTGTGTGTGTGTGTGTGTGCAGGCTACGGAAAGAGTGTTCCAAATACACGGATGATAAAACCAGCAGTCAACAATACGTGAGTACTTTTTTTTTTTTGGTCTATTGTTATCCTGTCACTGAGAACTTTAAATAATACCAGACTCTAAATCAGAACTTTGATACGCCCTTTTTGAGGTGGAAGTCTTATTCCTAAATCTAATAATTAAGTAGATGATATTAGCTCCGATAGGGAGTGTAACATGTGTTTGTATCACCGTGGGCAATGCCCGGGATAGTTTCCTCCAACAAATAAAGAAGTTTAATTGTTAATATTACTCTATTCATTATATAGGCTCTGGTGTTGTAGATAATTCCTTGTATTAAATCCCTGTTTTTTCAGCAAGCATCACGTTTTAGCCCATTTATACCAGCTCCCGAACTAAAAGAACCTACAAGTCTTGTTCTTATTGATTGGTGACGAGTGGTAATAAATTATACCGCTCAGCACGTTCTTATCAGTATTTATGATACTAATTCTCTTGTCAGACCTCCTGGACAAGAGAATTTGTATTGTACTAAAAAAAAAATATATCTTCAGATAATTTTTAAAAAAAATGGACATCAGGGTTAAAGAAGACAGTACAAGAACAGATTGCTGGCCTTAAAGATCTTAGCAAGGAAAGTGCAAAAATTGGACAGCCCTCAAAGAAGCAGAGGACAACAGAAAGGGGGTGTTCATCTTAAAATGGGTAGAATGCACCTTTCAGTCAAAGAGATGTCCTCAGCAATGGAAATCTGAAGCATTTCAGGAAGTACAGTAAAACCTGTGTAAGTTGGCCACTCACACTTTCGAGCTATTGTGGCCAACTACGGAGTTCGGAATCAAAGAGAATGTTATATGTGCCGTACATCAACACAGAAAAGAAATTCATAGCAACCATTTTAATGCTGTATGAAACACTGTTTACACAGTACATATAAGTACAGTGCCACTATATGGGCTTGATTCTAAACTGGAAAGATATTCACTGAATTGTGAATACAATGCAGTATGTATTTATTATTTAGCACAGTATAAGTAGTGCGTACATCTAAAAATGTGTGAAAGGACATTACTTACATGACTTGTCCCTTTCCAATTAGTGTATCCTTATATAAAGTTCATAGCAAACATTAAGTATCCTTTTGAAAATAGTAAATCATAGTTTTCAGCTGACTTTGTTTGGGCCCAGAGTTTTTAAATTTCTGCATAAACTCCTATGAGTTTTTCTAGTAAAGCAGGAAATTTTGCAGATGCACAGTGTTGTCAATTTGACACTAAATTTCTTTTGGGAGTCATCAAATCATTGAATTACCTTACAGCATAAACTAAGAACAACTTAGCCTGTTTCCTGGAGTAAAAGAAAGAACCCAAAACAAAAACTTATTCTAGAAAATTCCCCAGACTTCAGAAGCACACCACCTGCACACAACAACCTAAGCTCTGATGGCAGTTTGTATGCCACTCTCACTGTTTTAAGCACACACCTATTTACTGCAAAGAAAGACATGGATAAAGAAAATGACCCATGAATATGGTCTCAAGGGAGATTAAAGATAAACTAGGGCTGTATTCTAACAGCCCTGACACACCTCCTTGTCTGGTATCATCTCCCACTGTACCCTAAGAGGTTGCTGATTACACTAATCCTTTTACACATTCTGTTACTACTCAATAACAACAACAAACAAACAAGATTTTGAAACAGGTGGTCAACTTAGAGTGCAGTTTTAGTACAGACAAATTTAAGATTTGTATGGCCAACTTCCAAGTTACAGAGGTTTTGCTACATAGGATATTTGCCATTCCTTGAAAAAGTAGTCAACTTAGGCAGGTGGCCAACACTTTAGTCAGAGGACTTGGTAAGAATTGGTCCAATAATCCTTTTTTTTTTTTTTGGCTACAGGATGGGTTGGGAAGAATTCCATCCACCTACAGTCAGAGCAAGGGTGACTACTTTTAGAGGCAGAGGAAACTTTAGAGGAAGAAAAACAGGTTGTGCCATTAACAACCCCGTAGGAGTTCTTATATTCCCCATATGCAAAAAGGCATGTGGCCAAAGACTTAAATGTAGAACTGCTATTAAAAGCAGCGACAATACTGTTTGTTACGTATATTTTGCTTAAATATGGCGGGTGGAGTAGTTAGGTCCATATACGAAGGCTGAAGGCAGAGTGATACAAGACATTACATCAGTCTTTCGAGGATCGTTTACAAGGACTTGGTGCCCACGTACACCTTAATGAAAAACTATTAGAAAGTACCAATCACTCACCCTAAAGATCATGGTAACCTCCATCCACAACACACTTCCAACACGTCAATCATTTTTTTTTACACCTTAATGTTTCCACTGAGAAAGTCAAAAAATTCTTGCCGAAACATGTTTTGATGTGGTGAATTACGTTTGGGTCCATCTTTTATTCCTTTGTGTCCTTTTATTCATTTGGGTTTTTAACTTTCACGTTTTAATCACCATTCCTTGCAAACACCTATACAAGGGTATAGAATTTTAACTCAAAATAGTGTTTTTTTAATCCGCGAATCTTCCGTTCAGGCAGAACTTGGATCTCATCTAAATAAGCAAATGTCCATTTTATCGAGCAGATGCTTTGACACAGTGAAAAAAAAAAAAATGCCGAAATTATAAGTAAATTTTTTTTTACCATTAATGTTCATTTTGTATTTTCATATGGAACTAACTACTCCACCTGGCATACTTAAACAAAATATACGTGACTAACAGTATTGTCGCTGCTTTTAATAGCAGTTCTACATTTAAACCCCTAGGAGGTCGGCACAAAAGTACCACAACCTGTGATTAGTTCATCCAACACCACTGCCCCTTTTGGAGCATTGGAAGACAATGAAAGGGAAAAAAAGACCCTTTTAAAGGCCAAAACATTTCATCACTTTTGTACTCTATATGAATGAATGCACAGCCATTAAACACTCTGGGGGGGGGGAGTAAAAATGTGTTCCCAGTAAACCTTACCATATCACCACAAAAAACATGGGTTTTCAAAATGCCAAAAACTTCAGGTCTCCATTACATTCACCAAGTCGGTAATTACAACAGCAGCACTGAAAAGAAATTACGTGAATACAATATTCACACGATTTCTTTTCAGTGCTGCTGTTATTCCTTTTTTTTTTTTTAGGCTCTTCTTCCTGGCACCTGGATGCTCTTAACAGTGTGCGACTACAGGTATATTATGTAGGTATTTTTCAGCCTTTCAAAAACACTCTGAGTTGCAGCTTAAAGGGCTCTAAACCTTTTGAGGATTTTATCGTTTTGTTTCGTATTTAACAAATGATATATTATCCATTACCAAGATCATTTATCTATTGTGACAATATACATGTACATATATATTGGGTTGGTGCGAACGAGCAGTGGAGACAGACGCCCCACCACAGCGGAATGGAACCACTCACAGGTGTTCCAGGTATTACTTTACAGAGTTACTATAAATAGCTAGTACGTGTGTGAAAAACAAGGTTCAGGTGTGGTTTGGTTGAATGTAACATGGCTTGCAAAGGAAACTTGTAGATGCCAGATTTGAGAGTCATCTTCTTGTATGAATTTAAACTGGGACATTCTGCAGGAATTGCCGCTTGAAACGTTAACAAAGCATTTGGGAAGAATACAGCCAACAGACAAACCATTTGGTGATACAGACCTGCAAAACAAAGCACGTGGTCACCAACTTGTAGCTGTTTCTGACAATGTTCTGTTACATGTGGTTGAAGCAGACCCCCAAAAAACATGTCGTGAGATAGCAGCATAGGTAGGTGTTCACCACACGACAGCTGTTCGGCGTCTGGCTGTGCTGGATATGTGGCTGCCAACAAGACTAGTTGTTTGGAAGTCTACACATCGCTGCTTGCCAGGAATAAACGGGAACCTCTACTGCATCGAATCGTCACCTGCGACGAGAAGTGAGTCCTTTATGATAATCGTAAACAATCTGCACAATGGTTAAGCAAGGCACAGCCTGCTGGACGGCATTCTAAGCCACCCCTACACACCAAGAAGATGATGCTCCACAGCCGGGATAACTCGCCGGGGGTTTCTTGGCAAGAGGCCAAACCATCAATGCAAAACGTTATTGTGTTAAATTACACCAAATGTACCGGAAAGTGCTGCAGAAACAACCAACTTTGGTCAACAGACATGGTGTTCTGCTCCAGCACAACGCCCGCCCTCATGCCGCACAATGAACGATGCTGACACTAACTGCGTTGGGCTATGAAGTACTGCCTCATCCTGTCTATTCATCAGACTTGTCTCGACAGACTATCGTCTGTTTAGTCACCTGGATCACTTCCTGTCCGGGGAAACAGTTCATGACAGACAATGATGTTCAACGTGCAGTTGATGACTTCTTCGTGTCCTAGCCACAAGACTTTTTTCGTTCCGAGATCATGGCCTTGCTGGACAGATGGCATCTATGTGTCGATGCCGAGGGGAATTATTTTGCCTAGGTAAGTTGCCCTACATTTCCGTACACGCGTGCTGGTCCTTTAACAGACATTTCATTCGCATCAACTCAACATACAGTAAAAGTCCGATATTACAAGAGCTGACAAAAAATGTTACAGCCAGATCACTACATACCTTATGAAAATAACAGTACTATATAATAAAAAAAAGTGATCGAAACAATACATATTACATACCTGATGTTTGTTTTTGATTCAGATTGGGATTTTTACAAAAATAAGGCAACAGCATCCAAGCAGACTAACCACTGGTGACTTATCACTGTATGCAGATGTACGTGTTTTTCTCTCTGCCACTTCCTGGAATTTCAGGGAAATAATTGAACGAAGAAAGATTAGCCATGAAAGCCTCTCATTACAGAGCAGGAGCTCCTTAGATTCACCACTCGTAACAAACAAAGATATTTACTGTCATACATACATCCGTTGATTCCACGCAAATGCTTCATTTACTGAATCTGGTATGAAATGAGCACCTGTGTTCTTGTTTAAGTGAAAATTATGTTATAAGATTGTTTCCATCACCAAATGTTAGGAAAATTCCAATCACTTTAATGCTGTTAATATCAGGGGTGTTAGTGCCCCTACCATGTTTTGGAGCAGGGAAATATGGGTTTTGGAGCAGCTAATGATAGTATTTTTAATTGTTTTAAGTCCATGCTGTGCTTTAAGTTATGTTTATATACTGAATTACCATTATTTTATGAACAATGAAAAAATGTTATATTTCAGGTTTATTGACATTTTACTGCTTCTCTTATGACTGGTAATTAGCATTTCTGTCATTCCTACAGTGAGATAAATAGGAAAACAATTATACTACCCACGATTTATTGAAAACTACATGACTTGCAATATTTTAAGCGTAACACATTAATATCAGGGATTTTCTTCTGAATGCATTTGTTTCGCTGTAACACAAATAGGATGCTGCCGCGTCCAAGAACTATTGCTATTGATACTGAATGCTTGCAAATGTACACTTAGGAAGAATAAATAATATGTAATTACTGCTTGTTGTTTGGTTGGTTTTTAGCAGCATATTTTTCAAGATTCATGGCATTCAGATGAAAATACATTATTTCTGAAACCAACCAACTGGCAAGCCACGCATACGTAGTTTGCGTGTTGATCACAAACTCCTAAGGTTTTCTGAAGGAAAGAATACCTTCGATATAAAATGAAAACTAATGTAACATTTAATAATCAAATTGGAACCAAAACTATAAGATAAGTGAAAACTATATGCATCATCTTTAAGCAGTTGCACCATGATACTCTTCATACAATGTTTTTTATCAAGTAATTATCAATGTCAAACTTTCGTTATTGCTGTGAACAATTAAAACTGGAACCAAAACTATAAGATGATAGTGAGATTTAGTAAAGTTGGTTAGATAAAAGCTGCTTCTATCACTTAACGCTTGCACAGTGACGTTTTGGCACGGGATCCCCCCCCTCTTCTTCAGTAGTAGAATCAGTGTATGACTTTTTTGTTGTTGCTATCTGAAAGAGCCACTGTTCTTGCATACATGGGATCCTGCATGTATGGACATGGACATTAAGCAGACGATTGCGAGTTAGTAAGTGGTTCAACGCACCTTTCATCTGGAAAAAGAAAAGTGTGAGGGTGAAAATGTTCCCTAAGGTAGATCAAAATGAGAAAAAGAAAACCTCCTAAAAATTCTGCTCCCTGAACATACGGGGCAAAATTCAGACTTTAAGTAAGAACCAAAATATCAGTATTCCTGATAATTGATTACAAGTTATGCGATATAAACAATCTTTTCATTTATCCATAGCGCTCGTGAGCGATTTTAATTAACATACATGAGACTGACGAAGAAAAAAAACATAGCTGTACTTTTTAATTTGGTGAAAAATCAGACTGCACAGTGAGAAAGTGTGAATATTACAAAGCATGAACAAAACTAAATTGTTAACTGTAATTTATTTATGAAAATATTTAACTAGATCACACCACTGTATTCACAATTATAAAATTAGTGAATTCCAAACAAAATAGGGTGGTTTTGAAAGAGAGCTTCAAACAGTTTTTTTTTCCTGGTTTTGTTCTTGTACTTGCTAAAACATTAGCTCTGGCTTCCTCTTGCAAGCAAACCTTACTTTCTTCTCAGCAAGTTCCACGGCCATAATTGGTTTTTGTTGACTCTGCCACTGCACAGCATTCAGTGTTTATTTTTTTTTCTGCTCATAGTTTTCCCTTTACCATTTTTCTTTGTTACTTTTCTTTATTTTTTCGTTTTTTTATTCCCTCAGATGACAATTTTATCCATCATGCTTAAAGAACTTTCAGCCTGAGAACCATGAATTCTGATATCAGAGCTTTAACTATTTTAGATAAATGGTGTAATTTTCAGGGAATGAATACTTTTTTTTTTCTTAACACCAGCATCAATTCTTACAAATTTCCAAACTTAGTCACTTCTGTTTTTGGAAATCCCCCCTTATCAAGCTAAAATACACACACATTTATGAGGGTGATGACATTTAACAACTACATAGGAGTGGAAACATCGCGGGGGGGGGGGAGGAATACAGTTACGGAAGAAATCTTTGCTCAGTCTGATTTCAGTTTTCGGAAATTTATCCAACATTTTAAAGCTGAAATACAAATATTTATGGAATAAAATGATATCTAACAATACTGGGTAGAGGAAACATCGCGAGAAAAAAAAAATTACGATTACCAGAGAAATCTTACCTCCGTCTACTTTCCGTTTTCAAAGGATGAAATTTCCGTCCTCCGACGGAGAAAACGACCCCCCCCCACCACCAATCCTCCCAAAATTTCAGTTCAGTTATGCATCAATTTCGTACATGGTCTAAATGATAACAAAAAAAAAGACGGAATTCCTCGAATCAGCGTGAGAATCTCGTCGCCGAAGATTACGGGGAAATTTTCTTGCGGCCTAACTTCCGTTTCCGGAAATCATTGCCTACAATTGCTAGCTGAAATTATGCAATGAAATTATATTTAACAATACTGAACAGAAGCAACATCGCGAGAGAAAAAACATATGATTACGGGAAAAATCTGCACTCCGTTTAGCTTCCGTTTCCGAACGTTTAAAAAGACAAAACAACGTCCCCAGACGGAATACGACCCCCCCCCAACTAATATCCCGAAAATTTCTTCACTTTTGAATCGATCTTGAAAAAAAAAAAAAAAAAAAAACGGAGGGGACTTCGCGAATCCGCGGAAGAATCTCACGTACGAATTAACCGCTGAATCGATTTCGAATGTCGTAAGATAACGCTAAAATATCGATGACCGGTAAATTTTAACTTTTGGCGCAAAATTGGCGCAGATTTAGTCGAAATTGCGATTTTTTAGCAGAATGGCGCAAGAACAACGTTTTCGCGTGGGCTGGCGCAATTGGCGCAGGTCTGGCAGCCCTGCAATATGCACAAAATGTTTCTTGTTGCACATCTCCTTAAAATAAAGCACAAAATTTCTACAATTATCTTACAAATTGTGTTGAAATTAGAGTTGACATGAACATACAACATACCACTGAAATGAAAGTGAAGGAACATTGTTCGATTTGCCTGACAGAGGACCCTGGAGCGATTAAAACACTCTAGAAAGTAAAACAAAGAGATCCTAATCATACTTGTTTTCTGCACTTTCACATTAACACACAACATGTAAATAAAAGACTTATATCATACTAAGTTAAGGGGCATACAAAATAACAGAAACACCCTAAATGATGTTGACACAAGCATACATTAACAGCAGCACATATGTGGTTGAACATTTTATTTTATATATATTGTGTACTGCTAGGTATTTTGACTAGTCAACAAAGCAACATGTCTGCAGAAAGACGAATGAGAGCCCCACTCTATGATTATTTGTTCAATGACTCCAGAGGAACTATAAGTCATGGCAGCATTCACAAAATATGAACAGACAGCAAACTCAACAGCATTTCTACAATGCAATTTCTCCAGAAACAGTTCACCAGGAATATAGTTATTGTTATACCACTTGTCACAAATGTCAGCGCTCTCATGTAGTTGCATATTGAGCATTACAAGATGGGAACTTGTTATATGGACTGATGAATTGGCTTTTACATTATTATTTTTTTCAAGAGCAGGAAAGGGGTTAATAAATGCAAATTTTTTTGAGTGAAGCTTTCAACTTAGAATTAAAAATGGGAAAACTACAAGAAATGGCAAACTGCTGAATTTTCTGTAGTTAAGAATGGTTAAAAACCAGGATTTTTTTTTTTTTTTTTTCCAAAACCACATACAATTACTTTGTACCATCCACATTTAAATACTTCCCCTAAACAAATCAGCTCAGTAGATAAAACATTAGATGTAGGGGTGATGGGCAGTTGACATGGGCATCCCCCACACAGAGTGGAACAGACCTAAACCAAATGCAGACGATAAATAGGTGGGCAGCAGAGCTTCCCAAAAGTGTATCGCAATCAACAAACATGGGTAGACGTGGTGAACTGAGCGACTTTGATCATGCATGCATTGTCAGAGAAAGACAAATGGATCATTCTATTGCACAAGTGGTAAGAACACAAGAGTTCGCGAAGGAAACCATAACAGGGTTGTACCAGAGAGCAAGCGTTGGCTGACCACATACCATTGATGACTGTGGTCGATGTTGATTATCAGATTCATACAGATTGGCAACAGTGGTGCAAATTACATCAAAGTTAAATGTCGTAGCCCAGGGTACGCAGAGTGCACGACACACTCTGCATACCCTGAGCTACGGGAGCCAACGCCAACGGTTCGTCATCAGACTTTACACCTCTCCTGGTGATGAGAACATCAAACTGTGGCACCACAACACGTGGTCAGATGAATCCCATTTTCTGTAGATGGGAGGGTACGGGTGTGGCATCGACAACATGAGGCCATGACATCATCGTGCCAGGATGGCTTTGTTCAAGGCAGTGATGTGTTTGGAGAACCTTCTCATGGGACACATTAGGTCCCTTAATGTGTGCAGAGAGGTCCTTAACCACTACAGGCTACTAGCATGTGCTGGCCGATCCCCTACACACATTCATGGTCTTGGCGCATGCTGACTAGGCTGATGGCCTGTTTCAGCAGAATGATGTGCCACCCCACCTGACCACAATCACCCAGGAATAGCCAGTGGAACACTCGTGTGAGTCTGGAACCATCCAGTCACCCACAGATTTAAATTCTGTAGTAGCTCTTTGTGATGCCGCAGAACAGAACAGGACATCCATGGATCCTGGACTGACATATCAGGTGAAGTTGTGGACAATGGTGCAACAGGCATTGCCTCCGGAAACCCTCCAGCATCTGGTAGTCTATGCCTCAGCATGTATAGGCTATTACTGGAGCCAAAGGAGGACCAACACACGGTTAGGTATCTTTAATGTTTTATCAATTGAGTGTATTAACATGTGTAGATGAAACAATAAGAAACTGGTATTTCCACAAAACTTGTGCATACTGAAATGATTCAGAAGCATATCTGCAAAATTTGTAGCAGACTAAAATGAAGAGATGTACATATACGTTATATGGTTATGGTGACTGACTTTAAGCACATTTTTCAAACAAGAAAAACTAAAAGAGGAACATACTACTATATGCTTAAAAAGAAAAATTGCATTATCATAGAAGATACTTTTGGGGGGGGGGTGACCACCATGAACAACTGTGTAAGCTATAAGCAGTCACCCATTCCTAATTTATGGCCAATGTTTCCAGGGAAGGGAGAGAACCAGTGCCATAAGACAAACACACCACCCATGTTCCAATCAGGACCCTAACCTGGGCTTGCTTGGTTGAACAGTCAGAAGCCAGAAGATACTTCAGTGCAAAACTGAGGAATTTACATAAATGATTATTGCTATATGATAATCAAAAGGGCTAATACCAAAAAAATTAAATATATATAGAGAGAGAGAGAGATAAAGACACACACACACTGAGAGGACAAAAATCTTGGGATACCTGTTTCCTGGCAATGCAACACTATCATCCTGCTTGGCAGGTATATAGGTAGGAGAAAATTGCTGCATTCACACTGATGTTAATTCAACATCAGTAAGGGCCAACATAGTTTGAAATAGGGATGGCATTTGGTGTTTGACACATGGCACCAACTATCACTATTACAGAAGTGGTACAGGAATTGCAGTATCTCTGTTCAAGAGTGTATTGGGAATAAACCATATTCAGAATGACATTCTACTGCAGACAGAGCTATAGGCAGTTCACAGTGGGGCATGAATCATAGTTGCAACCAACTGAAGAGCTACGATCACCACCGACTTCAACGAGGGAGGTGACAGAAACATCAAGAACAATAGGCTATGGGGAGTCTTTTTGCACCCAACTCTTATTGCTAATGCTACATCACCACACTAGACACTTTACTTGGGTCTTGGATGACTGGAGACTGGTCTGGTTCAATGAATGCCATTTCGCATTGATGGGAGGGTGTGGATCTGGCATGTCGACAAGGAACTGTTCAGGCTGGTGAAGGCATGGGCTAATGGTCATGTAACTAAAATCTCTCTGGTCAATTTCTTTTAGTTATTTTTGCCTTATGCAGCTCAAAAATTAGTCTGAATAACTGTTCAAACTATATGGAAGTGCACCAGCTACTACAATAGTCATTTTGAATATCTAGGCTTGGGGATAAGATGGGACATGAAGCTGTTTACATTTCAGAAGTTGTGAAAGAATGATAACAAGCTACCTAACTCCCCACCCTATGGTGCCAACTTGATTCAAACAGTACCACTACACCCTGTTGGTTTCCAGTTCAGTTGTTCACTGTGTGTGAAGAAACATGAGGTTCTGTATTAGCATAATGTCAAAGTCATTATTTCTAAGTGATTTTGAGTGTTTGAATAGTTAATGAATGCCTTCAAAGAGGGACGAGGGTGTGCAAGCTTTGCCTGGTGTTCAACTATTGTGCTGAGAAGAGTAAGCTTTTGAAATGGGAGCTTATTACTTATGTTGAAATGATAAGACATTATCTATTTGTATGTGGCAAGACCCTAAAATATAAAAACAATACTGAACCTACTGTCTGGGGTGTATAATGTTGTAGCTGCCAATCTGTGTTATTGCCAACACTGACACAAAAGAGCATTGTGAAGATTATCATAGCATGCAAAGGCATATTTCTGGCTGTGCAAAACAAAACACGTAGACCACAGAAGTAGAAGAAATTTACATATCATGCGACAAAAACACTCTTTGGCATCTGCAGTTGTAAGTGTAAGACCAGAGAGAACTGCAATTGCTTGAAATGGAAAGGCCCTTCCTACATGATCAACAAACAGAAATCAAAGGTGCTGATATCCACACTATGAAGAGCTGCAAATCAGAGAAATGCCCTGTGAACTCTAAGAGTGAATATTGTCACACAAGAGGAATTATTAATTTTTTTCACTAACAACAGTGCTCGAAAGATCCTCCAGCAAAATACCTCAAGTTAAGCACTTCTGTAAAGGTCTGCATATGCACAAGTGTGTCAGATAGCAGTGAATCTATGATTACTCGAGATACCATATTGAAGACTTGGGTATGTAGAATGAAGCAGATACGTCCATGACATTTGATAGGAATCTAATTAGAAGAGAAATGAAGATGGCTGATGAGCTGACAGAGAAAGAGCATGAAAAAACAAACCCATTGCATGCATTATATTTTTATGGGCAGAAAGATAACATCTTGGTGTATAACAAAAAACAGAACATAAGTTTAGTAGAGAGAGAGAGGAGCCCGTAACCAAATATTTAGGACATGTCAACAGTTATGTCTCAAACCATTCTACAGGTTCTTCAACAAGATGAGTGAATTACTGAACCTTTAACGTTAACTGGATGAGGTGGTACATCTGGCAACTTGAGGCTAAAAAAGGGCATCACATGGCACATTGAAGAAGATTGTCAGAGACCATTACACTGGTTCATGTGCCCATCCATCACTTGTTTCAACACACTGACAGATTAACCAGACGCTCATAAGAGTACCTACCCTAGCCCCTTTGACAAATTGTGAAAACCTCCCAGTGGCTAAATTCAAGAAAATACATGTGACTTTTCTGGATATTGATAGAATTTTTTAGTTCTGATATGCATACCACTGTCTTCTCTGGAGATTTTCTGTTCAGCCTAGCACAGAGAGCACTGTCATTCTATGTTGGTCATAACTGCAAGCAGAATTCTTGTTTCTATGGTCTAAAGACCTTAATATTATGAGTTTTGGTGAAAGTGTATAGTCTTAGGTGTATTGCCCAGAGGGCCACATTTTTTAATTTTTAGGCAGATTATGTGGTCTTGCACACTCCAAAGCAAAATACCTAAAGCAGTGACACTTAAGCCCCTGGGATACTGACCCGCAAGACAAATTAAAAAAAAAATATTTTTTATCACTATATATAATAATATCATTGTAACATGTGCATTAGGAATCATTTATTTTGATTTAGTTGCACCTCTCAGTCACTGAATTCTACTAAAAATGGAAAATTATTTAATGCATCCAAATTAAAATTATGAGTGCATTCAAATTGTCTAATCTATTTGCAAGGGTTTCAAGCAGAAGAAGGCACACATGCCACTTTTTTCAGTTTCGGGGGGGGGGTAGTGAACAATGACTCATTCCAAAGAAAGAAAACATGTGTGTCCTATTAACCCTTTAAGCAGCCAATGTTTCTGAATCAAATAGTGCCTAAACTTTTCCAAACAGAAATTGTTCACATAGTGACTTGATTCTATGAAAGCTACATAAAAACAATACCTTTACCTCTCTCACAATAGCAGTACCGAACATACCTTGTCACTAGCGACAAGATCTTGCTTCTACAGTCCTCTGCTCCATGAACCTAGACATGATCGAGAAGGGCTTGTTTCCCTGTTAAGGACAACATGCCACTGGGTAGAAACAAGTGCCTCAAACATCTTCTCTTCTTTCTTTTCTTAGGTTAGTCATAGCCCTTTTAGCAGATAACCAGTTAGAAAGGATTAGTGTCAACCATCCTCTTAAATGACTAATTTGAAAAACAAAGGGGTAGTCATTTAGCATCAGTCATCCCCCTAAATGACCACTTTGAGAAGCACCATTTTCTGACGAGCAAGTTCACTCATTTGAGACGCATTCGACACACTTTTTAGACATTGAATGTATTCATTCAAGCTGATTGTAGCCAGATTTTGCTAACCCCAAGTTAATTTGTTAAAACCATTTCAACCTAAAACAATATTATTCTATTATTAAATATTTGTTCTTGTAAAAATCAGTGACACAACTGTGATGAATCCCAAAAAGAATTCCTCATTTTTTTGTGTAAAACAAAAAGTCAACACAGTCAATCTTGAAGCCTCCGACAAACGTGATCGCTACCTTCTAATTCAAGTACTAAAAAAATCCTAATATTAAGTTATGCAAGTTTTTAGTTCTTTAATATGTTAAGATATTTAGAACCCTTAAAAAATCAAAATATCTTCACAACTTATAATGGCAATGAGAACTAAAAAAAAAAAAAAAAAGCCAAAATTACTCCTCTAAATTTGAAATGTTAACCATGTAAAGTTCTAGAAAAACTTATACTCAAATATGTCAATGAACTATGCATAATAATCATTGTAACATATACAAAAATGTAAAATGCTTCAAGGATGATGTCACAACCTTATTTAAAAGTCATATACAGAGTAATAAAAACGACTGTTATATAACATGATTTTAGCAGTAATGTGCAGATCAGAAATTTACTATAAAAACCTGAAGATTTTTAACATGGCTTTCTGAAAATGTAAACTCACATTGCACGATGCTGTGGAAGTTTGTTTTTAACTTTGGTGTTGCACTCCTTTGATGAGCATTTTGACTGGACTAGGTGTTACTCTATAAATTAAGACTTGAAACAATATGCAAAAGTCAATGACTACTTGAAGAGCACCACAGATCCAAAACTGCAAAGGAGCTTCACGAATCACAAAATAGGCAGTCTTGAAAACATCACCGAAAGTCCAAAGAAAAACCATTTTCTTACTAAGAAAAGAAAAGGGATATGTGTATATATATTACATGAAACTAGCCACAGAGTAAAAATAATTGCATTTTGCAGAAGGTAAATTACTTAACAGTTTTCAAATTTATATATGTGTGTGTGTGTGTGTGTGTGTCAAGGGTCATGTTGTTGATCACCAAATTCACCAACTGCAATAAAAAGTATGAGCTCATAATATTTTAAATCTCATTGAAATGGTATGGCCTCAGGAGTAGACGGCATAACAACTTAGGTATTAAATAAATGGTGAGTAACTCTGCCATTTACTGTTTAACTCAAATTTGATGGTCATGTTGGGACTTAGTTGTTCCTTACAATTGGAAGAATGCTATCATTGTACAAGGGAAAAAGATGAAAATAAATGAAAAAAATTATTATGGTACCAGCCTTCTCATTGTGCCAGTGACAGTTTATTGATAAGGTATAAGACTTTACATCAGGTCAGATTGATTTTATGCTTGGTAAGGATTGCACTAACCAAATTTTTGTATTACGTACGACATTTGAGAAAAGTCTTAGTAAGAAAGTTTTTGCTGCATTTGTAGATATGGAGAAAGCTCATTTCAGAGTAAACAGAAGGCTTCTGTGGAAAGTTTTGAATAATTATGGTATTCCTTGAATACGTTAAAGCTGTTATGCTGGCAGTGAAGAGCATGTACATACGAATGGTGTTTTATTAGTAAAATCATCAGACAAAGTTGTATAATGTCACCATATCTGTTCAATATACACTCAATAGATAAGAATGATGGGCAGTTGACATGGGCATCCCCTACACATAGTGGAACAGGCCCAAAGCAGGTGATAAATAGGCAGCCAGCAGGGCTTTCAAACAGTGCCCACAATAAAAGAACATAAGGTAAACTTGGTGATCTGCACGCATTGTTAGTGCAAGACAGATGGGTCATTCTATCACCCAAGGGAACCCCAAGATTCCTGAGGGCAACCATGTCAAGGATGTACCACGAGTATACCAGTACCCAGACAACAAGCAGTGGCCGACCACATGCTATTGATGACCAGGGTCAATATAGACTACCCTGGTTCGTACAGACCAATAGCAGTGCAAATCACATTCAGGTTAAATGTTGGAGGCCCAAGCAGTGTCAGCAAGCGAATAGCACGGCACATGCTGAATACCCTGGGTTACAAGAGTCAATACCCTACTCGTGTACCACTGTTGACTGCTTGTCATTGGATGTTATGCTCGCCTGGCACTGGGAACATCAAAACTGGGCCTCGGCAGATTGGCGCCGTGTCGTCGACAGCATGAGGCCACGACCTCATCGTGCCAGGTTGACTTTGTGATGATTTAGAGAGCCTTCTCATCAGACACATTGAGTACCTTAGTAAGTCTGGAGAGGTCCTTAACTGTTGTGTGATAGCAGCATATGCTGGCTGACTACCTACATGCATTCATGGGCTTCAAAAGCATCCTGTGGCTAATGGTCCGTTACAGTAGCACAATGTGCTGCTCCACTGGGATGCAACCACCCAGGTATGTCTGGCATTACCTCCAGAAACCCTATGGCATCTGGTGGAGTCAATGCTTCAGCATATATCAGCTGTTATTTGCACTAGAGGACGACCAACGTGGTATTTATACACGAGACTGCCGAAGGAAAAAAAAAAGGCTGAACTTTTTAACCGTGTGAAAAATACAAATACGCTGCAAAACAGCAAATATAACGTAGCCTGAGCAAGGCAGAATTGTTCACTGAAATTTATTCATGTAAATATTAAACATGAGCACATCACTGCATTCAAAGTAATTTTTTTTTAACATTTAACAACACAGGATAAATGGAACATCATGGATAAAATGTGAGTTATGGCCAAACCCCTCCAAAATGACTCTACAACTTAAATCTTGGCCCTCAGTCTCCGGCAACTGGAATGTACCTGGCCAAGGCAGCGGCCAGTGCGACATGAAGGCAGAGGGTGCTAAGAATCCCCAGAGGACCGGACTAGGCTGCCATCTGATGCTGACCTTGGCTACGTATAATGGACGCTCCCTATCTTCTGATTCAAGGCTTCTTGAATTGGAAGAGGAACTACAAAGGATCAAGTGGGACATCATCGGGCTAAGTGAGGTAAGGAGAAAAGGAGAAGATCTCATTGAACTGAAAAGTGGACATCTCTTCTATTATCGTGGGACAGATACTGGCAGAACTAGTGGTGTTGGATTTATAATAAAGAAGAAACTGAAGGATAAAGTTGTAGAAGTTGAAAGTTCCTCTGACAGAGCTGCACGAATCGTTATCCAACTCTCGAGAAGATACAAGGCTCAGATTATTCAAACTTCTGTACCCACCACAAGTCATCCTGAAGAAGAAATTGAAGAATTTTATGAGGAAATTCGTCATCTAAATAATAAAGGTAAGCAGCATTTGAAGATAATTATGGGAGATTTCAATGCAAAAATAGGGCAACGGCAACAGAATGAAACTTCAGTAGGTAAATTAGGTCACGGCAACAGAAACCAGCGTGGAAATACTCTCGTTCAGTTTGCAGAGGCAAAACGGTTTTTCATCTTGAACTCCTTTTTCAAGAAAAAGCTGCACAGGAAATGGACAAGGAGACATCCAAATGGGATGACAAGCGAAATTGATTTTATTATGTGTAACAAAAAATTCGTCATAGAAGACTGCAGTGTGCTAAACAAGTTCAACACAGGTAGTGACCATAGATTGGTGAGATGTAAGATGCACCTCAACACTAAACTTGAACGTGGCAAGCTCTTAAGACAAACAAAATCTATTGACATAACCAACCTTAAAAAACACCATAATACCTTCAAGTTGGAACTGAAGAACAGATTCTCTGCTTCAGAAGGCCTAACATCGGAAGAAGTGGATATTTCTGAAGTTAACAGAAAAGTAACCAAAGCTCTTGTGGAAACAGCAACAAAATTAGCTGGGTCTAGGAACTAGTTGCATGTGAACAAATTATCAGGAAAAACCAAAATGTTGATGCAAAAAAGAAGAGAGATGAGGACAACTAAAGAAGATGCGACTTCCAAAGTGGAATATATAGAGCTATGCAAGATAGTACGAAAAAGTATCACTGAAGACGTAAGGAAATTCAACTGTGAATTAGTGAGGAAAGCAATTGAAAACAACCAAAGCCTAAAGACAGCAAAGGGACATCTCAGTAAGGGAAGAAAACAGATTATGGCACTCAGAAAAGAAGATGGTTCTGTAACAAAAAATAGAGGTGAAATGTTGACAAGAGTGAAAGATTTCTACTCCAATTATATGAAAGGGATGATGCATGTAACTCCAGACATCATGAAAGGTACCAGTACCAGAGTCCTCCCAGCAGAAGTTGCACATGCAATCAAGAACATGAAGCGGGGGAAAGCTCCAGGAGAAGATGGAATTACTGTAGACATCATACAAGAAGCAAGTGGAGAAATTGAAACAGTACTCGCCCAAATTTTCACTCGATACCTTAATGAAGGGAAGATTCCTGAGGATTGGAACAATGCTATAATGATCCTGCTACATAAAAAAGGGGACATTGAGAATCTCAGGAACTACAGACCTATCAGCCTCCTATCAGTGGTTTATAAAATCTCCACTAAAGTTCTTTCACACCGTTTGAAGGTAACACTGGACATGGCTCAACCGAGAGAACAAGCTGGATTCAGGAGTGGCTACAGCACAATAGATCATATCCACGTACTGAGAGAACTAATTGAAAGAGCGAGGGAATATGAACTTCCATTGTGCATGGCTTTTATCGATTATGAAAAAGCCTTTGATTCGGTGAAACCATCAGCAGTTACAATGGCTCTGAAATCCTGCGGAATTGAAGATGCATACATTAATATTATTAATAACATCTATGAAAATGCAAGTGCAAAGATTCGGCTGTTTGAAAATACAACACACATAAAAATTGGAAAGGGAGTGAGACAAGGTGACACCATATCTCCGAAGCTCTTTAACGCCACATTGGAAAATGTCTTTCAATCACTGAACTGGGAAAACAAAGGGATAAAGATTAATGGAGATTATCTAACCCACCTTCATTTTGCTGATGACATAGTCATTTTTGCAGCTACCCCATCAGAGCTGCAGAGTATGATCCAGGAACTTGCTGACAAGAGTAAAGAAGTGGGATTAAAAATGAACTTTCAGAAGACAAAAGTGATGTTCAATGCTTTTACAAGAAATTAAGATTTATCGATTGATGGAGAAAAGCTGGAGATAACAGACACGTACGTTTATCTTGGACAGCAGATATCAAGTGAGGGTCACATTGATGAAGAAATTAATCGGCATACAAAGCTTGCCTGGGGAGCTTCAGGAAGAAACAGCATAATTTTCAAGAGCAATATGCCATTATGTCTTTAAAAAAAGTGTTTTATCAATGCATCCTTCCAGTGCTTACATATGGTGCAGAGACGTGGACCTTAACTAAAAGAGACATACAAAGGCTGCAGACAACTCAAAAAACCATGGAGAGGTGTGTGTGCTTGGTGTAACCAGGAGAGATAAGAGGAACTTGTGGATCAGAAAAATGACAAGAGTGGAAGACATCATGATCAGAGTTAAATCCCTGAAATGGCAATGGGCTGGACATACTGCCAGAAGGACAGACCATCGATGGACAGCCGAAATTGTAGATTGGATTCCAAGGGACAGGAAAAGACCCAGAAGAAGACCACATGGGAGATGGGTGGATGAAATTTGAAAGTATGCGGGAGTGACACGGAGAAGACTGGCACAAGACAGACTGTTGTGGAGACCTTCGTCCAGCAGTTGATTGATAATGGTTGATGATGATGATGATATATATATATGATTACAGGCAAAATTTTCACTCTGTCCAACTTCCATTTTAGGAAAGATCTCCATTTTCAAGCTGCAATACAAATATTTACAGAATAAAATTATCTTTAACAACACTACTGGTTAGAAGAAACATCGCGAGAAAAAAAGGATTACGATTACAGAAGAAACCTTCACTCCGTCTAACTTCCGTTTGCAAAAGTTTGGGAAATATTCTAGTTGGATAATGCTTACCTAGGCACGTTTCTAGCGATTATTCACATTTCTCGCACGTGGTTCAGTCTTCGTTGAAGTTATTGTCCTATTGTCCGTTGTATGTGATACAACCATTCACATCCACCACACTGTTCACTTTAGGTAGAGTCAGTAGATCTTCACTTTAGGATTCAAAAACAGCAACTCTTTACCGTTATTAATACTATAAATTTTTTGTCCAGTCTTTGGGCATCTTCAGGAGCATGGCGACTTTTCCACTGATGTTTGTGATTTACTTCTCGCCAATGGAGTCCGATGCCCCATGTTGCCATTCGTCGGATACGCTGTTTTAGATACACTTCTTGACCAAGCCTAGCTAGCGCCATCTATGTTTCACTAATTCTATTTTTTCCTCCCCTTCAAATGGCCGTTCATGTTGTCTTTCCATTTTCTTCTTCTTTTCATTTTCTGTTCCCTTGTTTTTTTTTTTGTCGGTTTTTCTTTTTTTTTTTTTTTTCTTGTCTTATTAGCTCTTTCCAAAGGCTAGATAATGTATTAGGGTCATTCTGGTTACACACCCTTGTTTTATTTTTATAAATTTGGATCGATTCCTCCATTCTCATGGTAAAGAGTTGATGTTTTTGAATCCTAAAGTGAAGATCTACCGACTCTAACCAAAGTGAACAGTGTGGTGGATGTGAATGGTTGTATCACATACAACGGACAATAGAACAATAACTTCAACGAAGACCAAACCACATGCGCGAAATGTGAATCATCGCTAGAAACGGAATGCCTAGGTAAGCATTATCCAACTAGAATATTTCCAAGTCTTTTTTTAAATATTGCACGTAAAATTGAATAGTAGCCTTTTCCGATCTATTTTTAAGTCTGAATATGAACTGCTAATGTGAATTGTTTTCAAAGTTAGAATTCTGTCCTCTGGTGGGAAACAAGCCCCCACCCCCAACCACCACCACTCCCTCTCAAATTTCTGTTCAGTTCTGCAATGATCTCAATAACCTTCGAAAAGATGGAAAAGGCGGAATTCTCCGAATCCACTGAAGAATCTAACTTCTGTTTTCGGAAAACTTTCTTCCATTTTCAAGCTGAAATGCAAATATTTATGGAACAAAATTATATTTAACAATAGTACTGCACAAAAGAAACATCGTGAGAAAAAGAAATTATGATTACGGGAAAAATTTCCACTCCGTTTAACTTCCGTTTTCGGAAGTTTTGAAAAACGATCCCCCGACCAAAACACGACCCCTCCCCCAACTAGTCCTCCGAAATTTCTTTTCAGTTTTGCATTGATCTCAAGAATAACCCAAATGATGAAGAAGAAAAAAAGCAGAATTTCCCCATAGGTAGGTATCTTTAGTATTTTGTCCATTGAGTGTATTTATTTATGCATGCATGATGCCAAAAATCGACAGCACTGATTTATGTCTTGGTAATTTCTGTGTGTACACATTTGCTACATGCTGATGACACAGTTCTGTCAGCAGAGAGCAAAAGTAAATTCCAGAGTATGTTGTACCAGATGTGTAAATTTTTTATGAAATTTAAACTGAGCATAAAAAGGGGGAAATGAAAGTAAAAAGATTTGGGTTTTGAGCAACAGTTAGATCAGTTTAAATGGTGAATGAGTTCGCATATTTGACCAAAAAAGAAGGGTTATATGGTGATGCCAGCTTTGAAAGTCACAGCTGCTTAGGAAGATTTCACAGAATAAACGGGTCTGAATGGCTCTTTATGGAAGTGTAACCTGGGTTCTGCAGAAGAAACACAGGAGTCATTCTGTGTGCTGGAGGAGATGCATAACTTACACGGAGTTCATGGCAAGACATGTTCTGGATGCAAATATTTTGAGGTGGTTTGTCTGTGATGACACGTACCAACTAAGATAATTTATTCAGTTTAAGTGAGAAGACCATATTCAGGAATGCCTGCAAGAGAAAAATGAGATATGTGATGGATGTCAGTGAAAATGTTTCATATGTCAACATTAAGTAAAATATAAAACTACCAGTAAATTGGATTTAGCAGATCTCTGCAAACAGTTTTTTTTTTTTTTTTTCAACTGGAGGCAAATATTACCAGCTGTAGCTAAAGAAAAAAACAAGTTGTAGGGTATGACTATTTGAACTGAGTGGAAGGCAAAAGGTAGTGATGCCTACCTTTTGCCTGGCAAGACAATGAGTCCACTAGGTCACAAAAGTGTTCCACAGATATCTCCAACAATGCTTACTGCACTGTTGTCGCATTTCTTGGTGAAGGATCTTAAGCTAAACAGATCTTTTCACTGCATTTAAAAGATTTTCCACAGGGTTCATATCCAGTGAACGGGGAAGCCATTCCAGGGTGGGGACTTCTGCAGAATGCTCTTCTAACCATGCTCTAGTCACCACATTGTCCTGCTGGATGGTTCTATTAATTTATTGGTGTGTGACAGATGCTAGTTCGCAAGGATGGATATGTGATGTGGACCATTCAGAGATGCATCTAATCATACCAGAGGTATCAACATGCACCAGTTGAAAACACCCCAGACAATAATCGAGCCTCCACCAGCCTGAGTAGGACCCCATTGACATGCCGCATCCATCAAATCCACACACCCTATCTTTACAAAATAAATGGAAATTTCGTGCAACTGGGAGAGTGTAGATCATGGTGTGGTGTGATACTCATTGAATCAGGAGACCTGTCTCCAAACATTCAAGGTCCAGTACTGATGTTCTTTCACCTTGAGGTGTACAGTTTGATGATGATGAGGTGTTAGCAATGAGGCTCTGGGGTAGGGGCGCCGACTGTGTGGGTGCTCCGGGGCCTGTGCACCCATTGAAAGTTTTGTTCATTGAAAAGTTTTGCGTCTTTTACAAGAATTTTTTATTCACATTATTTTTACAAATTTGAACTGCCCTGGGATTTGAAAACATAAATAATAATTCACGAAAAAAAAATCAAAAGTTTTGATCTTCATGTTCAGGTGTTTTGAAAAACCCCTGGTTTTCCAATAATTCAGGGAAAAAAACAAAAACAAAAAAATAACTGCCGAAAATGTTATGGTCATCTGGTCTTCGACAACAGATTGACGCATTTTGGACAGATGTCTATCTAACAGGGTCAAAATCTAGGTTAAATACATACTTTAAAAAAAAAAATTAGTCTGCATTATACAGTATTTCCATACCTTAACCCCCCACCTGTCTTTTCTCTGCTCATACTCCATGTCATTGTTATGGGCTTGAGCACCCATTGGATTTCTGGAAAGTTGGCGTCTATGCTCTGAGGTACCCATAACCTTATGCGGCTATGATCAGCTGATGGGTGGAAACATTTCTGGCACAACCCTGGTTGAAGTCAACAGTGACTTGTGCCACTGTTGCTCTCCAGTTGGTTGTATATGAAGCAGAGGATGATGGCCACATTTATCCACCACCTTTCTCCACTCACATTGCTGTCTAGGATGCAACATTATTCCAGATACACTCTTAATACTGCTGAACAGGGATATTGCAATTTCTGTACCACCTCGACAATAGAGTGATAGTTAGGGCCATGCATCGGGCACTCACTATGATCCCTTTTTCAAGCTCTGTTAACTCATGGCATTGATCCATACTAACATCGAATTACCATCTACATGAATGCAGAGATGTCCTACCTATTATATACTTGCCAAGTGGTGGCTTTGTCCACTAGCAGGAGAGGTAACAGTGTCACTTTGTCCAAAAACCCCATGATTCCCATCCTCTCAGTGTATATGAATTACAAAATTAAGTACTTTCTATTTTAATTAAACGCAAAAAGTTCATTAAAAAATGTCCAAATATTCTCGCATAACAGAATGGGCAAGAAAGCACATTTCACACACAAAGTGACCGAAACCATTGCACCTAGCAGTGGTTTAGCTCAGCTAAAAAACAGCATAGATACAGGTTGTATATGACACTAGCTACAGGGTAAAACCATAATTGCATTTCACAGAAGGTTGCCACAGCATAGCATTCTACACTACATTCTAAAGCTCTCATGGCTACACTGCTCACAGTCATGAAACTGTGGCACAGCCTCATGCATGGTTACAGACAAGATTGCAGATGAGGTTGCAAACATGTCCAACCTCAGACAGATAACTGTCATACATCACCCGCTGGGACACAGTCTCATGTAGGGTGTACAAACTTTGCCTGGTAGTGGCATTTGCCAGAACATTATTTTATTGAAAAATGACACTGAGCATCTCTGTTAAGAAGGTATTAATACAAATGCTACAACACTATCACCATACCACCAGCTAAAGCAACTGTTGGTACCATACACTATAACATCAATCACTCATAGAACATACAGTTGAAGAATGGGACTTTTATCATGTCTTTATAAACACATACAGTATGTGTTGTACGTCTGACAACAGTTAATACAATTGTACAAACACATATAATTTTATAGGAAGAACATAAATGGTATAGTTGCAAAGAAAAACAATGCAACTTTATTCAAATCAGCCATCATTAAAAACATTGTCATGTGATTTAAATGCCAATATGCTGATGACCTGAAATCAGTCTTGTGATTACAGAACTTGCATGTCAATTTTTTAAATAACCCAGTGTCATGATGTGTGTGTCAAGATAAGTTATCTGTATACTAAAATGGTTGTAATCTTGCTGCTGCATTAAATGGAGTGTTTTAGGGAGTGTAAACAGAATATATCAACTACCTCCTCTCCATGAAAGGAAAAAATTAACTGCTCTGTAGATACAGGAAGTGTATATAGTTATCAATGGGCTGATTGTTTCCATACCAGACAAAACTACTGGAGCATTGGGTCTTGCTGCCATAATGGTGAATCCAAAGACATGTACACGATTATCAACAGACCAACTGTTTCCATACCAAACAAAGTTACTTAAGTCTTGCTGCCATAATAGATTAAAAAATGTTAACATAGGAAGCTGGCATAGAAGTGCCGAGACACTCAAATTTGTGCACCACATTCTAGGGTTTGGTGAACGGTTCTTGCATCATAGAATGTTCAAGAATGTTATTTTGAGGAATTTTAATGTTTTGTAAGTATAACTTTAATAAAACGTCTGTTATTGAATGAGTCTCATTACTTTCCGGACAAACCTTTATGTATTTCTTGGCTTTGATGAGGCCTTTAGCTAGGCACATACGTACATGCTGTTCTGTGTTTTAAAAGGCTGTGTAGTGAAAGCAAGTTCTTGAAGTCTATCATAACCTTTACATCAAGGGTTTTCAACAGTCTGGTTCAAGGAAAGTACTGCTAAATGGGGTGAGGCAGGGATGTAGGCCATCTCCATGAATCAACTGTAAGTTACTCTGTTTCAGATGTTGAAATAAAAGGGACTGATATCAATATTTTGGTGTACGTTGACTACTTTGTTAATTTATAAGAAAAAAAAATGCAGTATAACCTAAATCTGCAAAGTTTGGAATGAAAAATGGTTTTATGTCAAAACCCAAAAATTATTTGTTGTGTAGTACACAGGAAGAGTCCAGGACAGGTAATAAGTTTGATGAAATTACTGTGTAAAACAATTTTTGTTCCTGGGTAGAAATTGTTATTTCCTGATTGCTTACACCTACTAAGTATAGAAAATGGCTATTACTCCCCACAAACTTTGCCACCAAGCCTATTTCCAATGAGAAAACAGGCAAATTTGCATCTTTTTGTTCACATAAAGTAAAAGAAAAAGAAAATTAATTAAAATTAACACATATTTACACTACAATTATACAAAAGATTTAGAAGCGAATAGTTTTTTGAGATTTAAGATTATACTGTAAATCACTTTCACGAATCAACCACAAAATGTTGTCTCCCATCATGTTCGTGTTAGAAATGTTCCAAGTCCAGCATATCCTGGCGGAAGTGCTCACCTTGCTCCTCAGAGTATGCTCCCGGGTTCTCCTTGAATGTATAAAGATGAGCATCAAGGATATGGACTTTGAGGGACATCCTGCAGCACATTTTGCTTAGTTCTTCACCTGAGTCTCAACTAGCTCCACATAATTTTCGGCCTTGTGATTACCCAGGAAGCACCTAACGACTGAAAAAGCTGTTCCAAGCCACTTTCTCCTTTGCAGTGAGCACATTTGGGAATTTCTTGCACTTCAGGATCTTCTTCATCTGTGGTCCAACAAAGACACTGGCTTTGCCTCAGACAGCATAGGAAAGAAGTCTTGCATGTACTTGTTGAAGGCTTCCAACTCTTTATCTCGAGCTGTGACAAATTGTTTCATAAGGCACAATTTGATGTGCAGTGGTGACATCAGCACCTTTCAGGGGTCTACCAGTGGCTCCCATGACGTTCTTCTGCACAGAGAATCCGCTCTGCTGTGGCCAGTCTCACCTGTGGTAGTGCTCCTTGGTGTCACAAAGGCAAAGACAGCAGTTGGTAAAATTGCCATGCAGACCCATCAGGAATGCCATCATTCTGAAATCGCCAATGACCTCCAACTGTACTCATCATATTTCAAGGCATCTATAGCAAGCTCTTAATGATGTTGTAATTTTCTCTGAAGTGCCCGGGAAGAGATGAGGTACTTATTCCTGTTACAGAGTAGCACTGCTTTCAGGCTCCTAGATCAGCTGTCAATGAAGAGACGCCACTTGTTCGGGTTACAGGTGATTCCAATACCTTGAACACACCGGTCACATTGTGGCCCATCAGAGCCCATTTTGATAGGTAAAAACACCTGGAAAAAGCTTAGTGACACTTCCTCTGATTTGCAACTAGCACACTTTCATTCAACAAGTTATGCTGCTTGCATCTAGACATCAAAACCTTGGCTGGACTTAGTAAGACCAAAATCTTTGATCAAGTCAATCACAATGAGATCTTTCTGTTTGTGGTAGTATAGGTTTCTCTCGGTTTTGTCCATCTTACATTCCAGAGTTTTGTTGCAGTTGCTCACACGTGAAATGAGGTTCTCAGGGTTTGTCTTAATCCCCAATAGGCATGCCGAAATACCCCTTGTAGGCCTCACAAATCTTATCTGATGCTTTCATGGAGTATTTTTTGCTCTTTTTTGATAAACTGGCTGCAGACATAGCAGACTGCGTCTGTTGGATGCTTTTAGCATCTTGATGCCATCTCAGAAAAAATGTAGATATGTATGAACTGAGACTGGTGAGCTTCAGGCCATTGTATAATCACTGAAAATTCTAGAAGTTGCTCTAAGTTTACTCAGTGCTGTATCCATCTGGAAGGGTTAGGTATATAGGCAATGAAAAATAGGTGCCCTGGACACAAAAGTAAAGTTTGTGGGGAATAACAGTCATTTTCTATACTTCGGAGGCATAGGCAATTAGGAAGTAACAGTTACTACCAAGGAACAAATAAAAAATAAAACTTTGTTACATTGTGTTATTGATAAAGAAACACAGTCAGCAAAGCAAGGGAAGTCACTATCAGCTGTACGAAACAGGTTGGCCAGAGACATAAGCTGACTGCACACATTGCAATATATAGACCTACCCTCTTATATGGAATTTGGACATTATTAAACAGAGGGTGCTTTAGTGTGTTAAAAACTGCAACGAGAGTGCTAAGAGAGACAGCAATGGAAAGCAAGTGGATTCAACAGCTGAATTAAATTAATAATGCAAATATCAGTACTGAGCTTGGTACTTATATTATCCAATTGAAGAATTTGCTTCATTCTTAATTTAATTATATCTTTATGTGAGACATGACAACATTTTTCAAATTCCATTTGGTGTCAATAAGCTTTAAAAAGTCAGAGCATTAAAAACAGGTCTTGTACAAAAATTCCACAAACTCGGGGGAGGGGGGATTAACTGAATGCTACTCAGTACAACTCTAATATCCCCATGAGCTTGGTTATTCCCCCCCCCCCAAAAGAATACAAACATATTATACAGTACTGGTGATTAAGGCATGTGTGTTGCAAGCAAGATGAAAGACTGATGGGTGTCGCATTCTATAGTATCACAGTCTTGACCAATGAACAACCCTACAACAAGGTGGGTTGAAAACATGAAATCAGTCAAACAATCAATGAACCATAAATAAAAGACTTACCTCATGCCAAAAGTTGATTTTTTTGTGAGGTTTCTGTAAAACTGTGGTGTTCCCAGCATAGCTTCTGTAAAGACCGCCAAGAAACCCATGGTTTCCACAACAATAGAAACATTCAAACAGAAGTACATCAATATCCCCATAACTGCAGTAAAAGTAGCAACAAATTCCAAATAACTCAGGAAATCAGTCCATTCCCAAAAATACTTTGCATCAAAATCTGAAACATTAGTTTAAAAAATATAAAAATGAGAGTGCAGTGTTACTTTTATTCACAGAGAGAATTGGTACTATGAAAATATTTCTAAGGAACTTCAACATTTTCTGTTTCTTTTAGTAACTGACAAATATCATGGAGTTCATTCAGTTTTGTAACAGACAAAAACAGATTACTAACACAGCAGTAGAGAATCTGTTCCATGTGACACTGAAATGAAACACCCAAAGCACATACAAAAATGTTCAAGTCATATGAACAATATTACAACTCTTAAATAGATATTTGTTCTGCCTCAAAAACATCAAATTTTTTTGGAACATTGAACTTTTGTTTAGTATTTGTAATCTGTATTCCGCCCCCCCCCCCAAGCCACAAAACTTGTAATATTTTCTTTTCCAAATACACTAATGGCCTTACAAAGGAGCTACTTAACACTTAAAGAGTAGGGGGGCAACATTCTGTAGTTCAAATATATATATATATAGATCATCATCATCATCATTGTCAACCATTATCAATCCACTGCTGGACGAAGGTCTCCCCAAGTTTCCTCCACAACGGTCTGTCTTGTGCCAGTCTCCTCCATGTCACCCCTGCATACTTTCGAATTTCATCCACCCATCTTCCATGTGGTCTTCTTCTGGGTCTTTTCCTGTCCCTTGGAATCCAATCTAAAATTTCGGCTGTCCATCGATGGTCTGTCCTCCTGGCAGTATGTCCAGCCCATTGCCATTTCAGGGATTTAACTCTGATCATGATGTCTTTCACTCTTGTCATTTTTCTGATCCAAGAGTTCCTCTTCTTATCTCCCCTGGTTACACCAAGCATGAACCTCTCCATGGTTTTTTGAGTTGTCTGCAGTCTTTGTATGTCTCTTTTAGCTAAGGTCCACGTCTCTGCACCATACGTAAGCACTGGAAGGATGCATTGATCAAACACTTTTCTTTTAAGATATAATGGCATATTGCTCTTGAAAATTATGCTGTTTCTTCCAAAAGCTCCCCAGGCAAGTTTTGTACGCCGATTAATTTCTTCATCAATGTGACCCTCACTTGATATCTGCTGTCCAAGATAAACGTACGTGTCTGCTATCTCCAGCTTTTCTCCATCAATCGATAAATCTTCATTTCTTGTAAAAGCATTGTACATCACTTTTGTCTTCTGAAAGTTCATTTTTAATCCCACTTCTTTACTCTTGTCAGCAAGTTCCTGGATCATACTCTGTAGCTCTGATGGGGTAGTTGCAAAAATGACTATGTCATTAGCAAAACGAAGGTGGGTTAGATAATCTCCATTAATCTTTATGCCTTTGTTTTTCCAGTTCAGTGATTGAAAGACATTTTCCAATGTGGCATTAAAGAGCTTCGGAGATATGGTGTCACCTTGTCTCACTTCTTTTCCAATTTTTATGTGTGTTGTATTTTCAAACAGCCGAATCTTTGCACTTGCATTTTCATAGATGTTATTAATAATATTAATGTATGCATCTTCAATACCGCAGGATTTCAGAGCCATTGCAACTGCTGATGGTTTCACCGAATCAAAGGCTTTTTCATAATCGATAAAAGCCATGCACAATGGAAGTTCATATTCCCTCGCTCTTTCAATTAGTTCTCTCAGTACGTGGATATGATCTATTGTGCTGTAGCCACTCCTGAATCCAGCTTGTTCTCTCGGTTGAGCCATGTCCAGTGTCACCTTCAAGCGGTGTGAAAGAACTTTAGTGAAGATTTTATAAACCACTGATAGGAGGCTGATAGGTCTGTAGTTCCTGAGATCCTCAATGTCACCTTTTTTATGTAGCAAGATCATTGTAGCATTGTTCCAATCCTCAGGAATTTTCCCTTCATTAAGGCATCGAGTGAAAATTTGGGCGAGTACTGTTTCGATTTCTCCACTTGCTTCTTGTATGATGTCTACAGTAACTCCATCTTCTCCTGGAGCTTTTCCCCTGCTTCATGTTCTTGATTGCATGTGCAACTTCTGCTGGAAGGACTGGAAGAACTCTGGTACTGATACCTTTCATGATGTCTGGAGTACATGTATCATCCCTTTCATATAATTTGGAGTAGAAATCTTTCACTCTTGTCAAAATTTCGCCTCTATTTCTTGTTACAGAACCATCTTCTTTTCTCAGAGCCATAATCTGTTTTCTTCCCTTACTGAGATGTCCCTTTGCTATCTTTAGGCTTTGGTTGTTTTCAATTGCTTTCCTCACTAGTTCACAGTTGAATTTCCTTACGTCTTCAGTGATACTTTTTCGTACTGTCTTGCATAGCTATATATATTCCACTTTGGAAGTCACATCTTCTTTAGTTGTCCTCATCACTCTTCTTTTTTGCATCAACATTTTGGTTTTTCCTGATAATTTGTTCACATGCAATTTGTTCTTAGACCCAACTAATTTTGTTGCTGTTTCCATAAGAGCTTTGGTTACTTTTCTGTTTACTTCAGAAATATCCACTTCTTCCGATGTTAGGCCTTCTAAAGCAGAGAATCTGTTCTTCAGTTCTAACTGGAAGGTATTATGGTGTTTTTTTAAGGTTGGTTATGTCAATACATTTTGTTTGTCTTATGAGCTTGCTACGTTCGAGTTTAGTGTTGAGGTGCATCTTACATCTCACCAATCTATGGTCACTGCCTGTGTTGAACTTGTTTAGCACACTGCAGTCTTCTATGACGAAATTTTTGTTACACATAATAAATCAATTTCACTTGTCGTCCCATTTGGATGTCTCCATGTCCATTTCCTGTGTGGCTTTTTCTTGAAAAAGGAGTTCAAGATGAAAAACTCTTCTGCCTCTGCAAACTCTACGAGAGTATTTCCACGCTGGTTTCTGTTGTCGTGACCGAATTTACCTACTGAAGTTTCATTCTGTTGCCGTTGCCCTATTTTTGCATTGAAATCTCCCATAATTATCTTCAAGTGCTGCTTACCTTTATTATTTAGATCACAAATTTCCTCATAAAATTCTTCAATTTCTTCTTCAGCATGACTTGTGGTGGGTGCATAAGTTTGAATAATCTGAGCCTGGTATCTTCTCGAGAGTTGGATAACGAGTCGTGCAGCTCTGTCAGAGGAACTTTCAACTTCTACAACTTTATCCTTCAGTTTCTTGTTTATTATAAATCCAACACCACTAGTTCTGCCAGTATCTGTCCCACGATAGTAGAAGAGATGTCCACTTTTCAGTTCAATGAGATCTTCTCCTTTTCTCCTTACCTCACTTAGCCCGACGATGTCCCACTTGATCCTTTGTAGTTCCTCTTCCAATTCAAGAAGCCTTGAATCAGAAGATAGGGAGCGTCCGTTATAAGTAGCCAAGGTCAGCATCAGATGGCAGCCTAGTCCGGTTCTCCGGGATTCTTAGCACCCTCTGCCTTCATGTCGCACTGGCCGCTGCCTTGGCCAGGTACATTCCAACTGCCGGAGACTGAGGGTCAAGATTTAAGTTGTGGAGTCATTTTGGAGGGGTTTGGCCATAACTCACCACGCTGGCCAAGCGGGTTGGTGAGTGTGGGATAGCATTTCCTCTAATCCTGATGGTATAGTTATACCGCTATTGGCGGTCGTCAGAGCCCCTTTAGTGGGAACAGGATGTACCATGAGAAGGCGGGGTTGACATTTGTCAAGGAGAGGCTGTAATGTTATGCATCACCTGACCTTATATATATATATGTATTGCATGGGATGTAAGGTCAGGTGATGCGTAACATCACAGCATCTCCTTAACAAATGTCAACCCCGCCTTCTCATGGTGCATCCTGTTCCCACTAAAGGGGCTCTGACGACCGCCAATAGTGGTATAACTATACCATCGGGATTAGAGGAAATGCTATCCCACACTCACCAACCCGCTTGGCCAGTTTGGTGGGTTATGGCCAAACCCCTCCAAAATGACTCCACAACTTAAATCTTGGCCCTCATGAAACTTCAGTAGGTAAATTCGGTCACGGCAACAGAAACCAGCGTGGAAATACTCTCGTAGAGTTTGCAGAGGCAGAAGGGTTTTTCATCTTGAACTCCTTTTTCAAGAAAAAGCAGCACAGGAAATGGACATGGAGACATCCAAATGGGACGACAAGTGAAATTGATTTTATTATGTGTAACAAAAAATTCATCAGAAGACTGCAGTGTGCTAAAAACAAGTTCAACACAGGTAGTGACCATAGATTGGTGAGATGTAAGATGCACCTCAACACTAAACTTGAACATGGCAAGCTCATAAGACAAACAAAATGTATTGACATAACCAACCTTAAAAAACACCATAATACCTTCAAGTTGGAACTGAAGAACAGATTATCTGCTTTAGAAGGCCTAACATCGGAAGAAGTGGATATTTCTGAAATTAATAGAAAAGTAACCAAAGCTCTTATGAAAACAGCAACAAAATTAGCTGGGTCTAAGAACAAGTTGCATGTGAACAAATTATCAGGAAAAACCAAAACGTTGATGCAAAAAAGAAGAGAGATGAGGACAACTCAAGATGTGACTTCCAAAGTGGAATATATAGAGCTATGCAAGACAGTACGAAAAAGTATCACTGAAGACGTAAGGAAATTCAACTGTGAACTAGTAAGGAAAGCAATTGAAAACAACCAAAGCCTAAAGATAGCAAAGGGACATCTCAGTAAGGGAAGAAAACAGATTATGGCACTGAGAAAAGAAGATGGTTCTGTAACAAGAAATAGAGGTGAAATTTTGACAAGAGTGAAAGATTTCTACTCCGAATTATATGAAAGGGACGATACATGTACTCCAGACATCATGAAAGGTACCAGTACCAGAGTTCTTCCAGTCCTCCCAGCAGAAGTTGCACATGCAATCAAGAACATGAAGCAGGGGAAAACTCCAGGAGAAGATGGAATTACTGTAGACATCATACAAGAAGCAAGTGGAAAAATCGAAACAGTACTCGGCCAAATTTTCACTCGATGCCTTTATGAAGGGAAGATCTCTGAGGATTGGAACAATGCTACAATGGTCCTGCTACATAGAAAAGGTGACATTGAGGATCTCAGGAACTACAGACCTATCAGCGTCCTATCAGTGGTTTATAAAATCTTCACTAAAGTTCTTTTACACCGCTTGAAGGTAACGCTGGGCATGGCTCAACCGAGAGAACAAGCTGGATTCAGGAGTGGCTACAGCACAATAGATCATATCCACGTACTGAGAGAACTAATTGAAAGAGCGAGGGAATATGAACTTCCATTGTGCATGGCTTTTATCAATTATGAAAAAGCCTTTGATTCGATGAAACTATCAGCAGTTACAATGGCTCTGAAATCCTGCGGTATTGAAGATGCGTACATTAATATTATTAATAACATCTATGAAAAAGTGCAAAGATTCGGCTGTTTGAAAACACAACACACATAAAAATTGGAAAAGGAGCGAGACAAGGGTCTGACACCATATCTCCGAAGCTCTTTAATGCCACATTGGAAAATGTCTTTCAATCACTGAACTGGGAAAACAAAGGGATAAAGATTAATGGAGATTATCTAACCCACCTTCGTTTTGCTGATGACGTAGTCATTTTTGTAACTACCCCATCACAGCTGCAGAGTATGATCCAGGAACTTGCTGACAAGAGTAAAGAAGTGGGATTAAAAATGAACTTTTAGAAGACAAAAGTGATGTTCAATGCTTTTACAAGAAATGAAGATTTTTCGATTGATGGAGAAAAGCTGGAGATAACAGACACGTACGTTTATCTTGGACAGCAGATATCAAGTGAGGGTCACATTGATGAAGAAATTAATCGGCGTACAAAACTTGCCTGGAGAGCTTTTGGAAGAAACGGCATAATTTTCAAGAGCAATATGCCATTATGTCTGAAAAGAAAAGTGTTTGATCAATGCATCCTTCCAGTGCTTACGTATGGTGCAGAGACGTGGACCTTAACTAAAAGAGACATACAAAGGCTGCAGACAACTCAGAAAAGCATGGAGAGGGGCATGCTTGTTGTAACCAGGAGAGATAAGAAGAGGAACTCGTGGATCAGAAAAATGACAAGAGTGGAAGACATCATGATCAGAGTTAAATCCCTGAAATGGCAATGGGCTTGACATAACTTCCAGGAGGACAGACCATCGATGGACAGCCGAAACTTTAGATTCAATTCCAAGGGTCAGGAAAAGACCCAGAAGAAGACCACATGGGGGATGGGTGGATGAAATTCGAAAGTATGTGGGAGTGACATGGAGGAGACTGGCACAAGACAGACCGTTGTGGAGGAAACTTGGGGAGATCTTCGTCCAGCAGTGGATTGATAATGGTTGATGATGATGATATATTGCATGTTATGATAATGCACTGAACAAGTGTAACCCACAGCCAAGTTATTTTTTTAATTCTGTTGTGATGAAATATATTGGTACTTCTTGGGAAATTGCCAATAGAAATGAAAATTAAAAAGAACTTCAATGCATACACAAGTGTTACACACTGTACATTGCTGCTGCATGATAACGCAACATTTCAAAACACAAAGGGAAGTTTTTATTATATAGTAAACTACAGGAATGATTGATCCATTTAGGTAAGGAAAAAATCACTATGCTATGTGATCCAAAAGTGATGCATTTGTCACATCCTGCACGTATGGTCAGAAAGGATGGTAGTCAGTTAGGGCACATTATTAAAATGTCTGACATAATTCATAAGGGAGCAAACTGGCACCAACTACACATCATGCAAAGTGTGTTTTGGTATGAAGAGTTTGAGAGTGTTACAGCTGTTTAGCAGGAGTATTGCTGTGTGCATGGCATTAGAAGGGCACCTACACATGATGACACAATGCAATGGCATCACACATTTGAAGAAATGGTGTCCATCCAAAAGCTGCACATGGGTGGCCTTAAATGACATCCTTTCATTTCATTTATTTCATTTTAGATGTTGCATACAAATTACATAAATTAATTGAAGGTGATTATAGAGCAGATAAACAACAACAGGGATGAAAAGAGGGGAAAGGCCAGATGGGCCTAACTAGCCCTCTTCTCCCAAAACAATCCTTGAAACAAACATCAAGTCAAGCAGACATACGAGTGACTGGAAGCCCTGAGAGACAGTCATCGTTATAACTTCAAGACAAGAAGCTACAAAGAAGACAGTCACCAGCAATTTTTAAGACAAAGAAGCTAATATTTCTACTACAATATTGCACAGTTCTTGCAAAAGCCTACAAAACTTGTCTCTGGAGGTGAAAGCACCATACAAGATATGCTGGCCCATTATCCAGCATTACTTGAAGATGTACTCTTCCTGCATATAGTGTGTGCACAATACCTATGGAGATGGAACCACATTTCCAGTTTGTGTGCATCATAGATGACTGGATGGATGAGGACAGCAACATTTTGACTTGGTTATTCACAGACAAAGAAGCATTTCATGTGAGTGGCAGAATGAAAACACATAACAGAATCATTTGTGGTTTAGACCACACCTTAAGAGCTACATACTGGAAAGGGCAAGCCCTAAGGTGAATGTCTTATAGGCTGCGACTCACATTTCTTTTTCCTTTCCTAAGGATACAGTTCACTCTAGACCATATCTAGACATGCTGCAGATCTTCCTCGCACCTCAGCTGGTCCAGGCTATGTTTTTTCTGGCAAGATGAAACTCCACCACACTGGGCAATGGTAGTAGGCGAATTATTGAACACCTTTACTACAACTGGTGCAGTTATAGTAAAACCATTGCCTGCCCTCTGAATACTCCTTATTCATGCTCTGTTTTGAGAAATGAATGTTGGTTGCTACTATGGTAATATGAGAGAGAGAGAGAGAGAGAGAATTTGTACTGTTACTGAAAAGTAGAACTACTTATATTAATGGAAAAATGGATCTATTTCGCAAACATTTCAGATTAACATTCCATTAGCTTATAGCTGGAGGAACCATTTATATAAAGTAAAATCTAACACATGCTTATTTAAATTCAAAGTTAGTATTGAGAAGAACATTTTTGTGAAGTGAGAACTATTTCTGCAGATGATGTCCACCCAACACATAATCTGATAGACATCGGTAAATCAATATCAATGCCATTACTAGCCTCAGTAATTCATAAAATTTTCAACAATCAAGATATGAATGCAGGTGGCTATTTTTTTTTTTTTTTTTTCCTCTGTTCGTACACCACCTATCCCCAACCTTTTAACCGTCTGGAACGAATTAACTTGCGATAAGCAAAATGGGCTGAAATCAGTTTGAACAAATACTTTTGCAGTCTAAAAAGTGGGCCAAATGCTGCTGAAATGAGTGAGCCTGTGCATCAGAAAGCGTTTCTTTCTCACTTAGCTCTTTTTTTCAAAATGGTAATGTAAGTGGTGATTGACACTAACCCTTTCTGACTGATTTCATGTTAAAAGAACTATAACAATGTCGATGAACCTATCAAAGGAGAGATCTTTCAGTCACTTGTTTCTACCCAGTGGCACAATGACAATGTCAGGGAACTTGCCCTTCCGCTTTAACCTTGAGTCATGAAGCAGAGAATAAAGGAGTACATAATGGAGCAGAGAATAAAGGTCTATAGAATAAAGCACAGAATACAGAATTATAGACAGGAGCAGAGAATAAAAAGACTATAGGATGGAATAGAGAAACAAGGACTGAAAGGTGGAAAGGAATTATCTTGCTGTAGCTTTCATAAAACCCTATGGCTATGTAAACATTTCTGTTCGAAGAGTGTAGATTTTGGTTTAATTACATCAGCCACTTAAAGGGCTAATGGTTAGTCAGTGTGCACAGAGTCTTGTAATGTCCAGTGTGGATTTAACACAGAAACAATCTCTGTCTTCACATTCAGATAGCAGAAAATACTGGAAAAACCCATAGATGCTACACCCAGCAAAACATTTTGAGCCCAATTCCTCCAAAAGAAATTCAACTACTGCTTGACCCTATGGCGATATTTATGTCCACGTTTTGTAGAACACCCTTTAATTATTTTGTGTTTTTACAACCTATAAGAGAGCAAGCTTTGCTTACACTTTTCAACCAAAGTGTTTGACATTACAGTATATACTAGATAACCAACATTTCCATTTTAAATTAAAATTTTATATAAAAAAATTAAATCATAAATAGGGTCATATTATTTAAACCAAAATTTATAACTAGCATGTCACATAACCAGAGTGTAGATGTACGTGCATATGCTGTACGCGGATAGTTTTCAAATTTTAGCACATTTTGCAGATAGTTTTTGCTTGTAGATTAAGAACAAAATAAAAATGTTATTTTCAAAAATTAAAACACTTACTCAAGGCTTTACTCAGATGAATACACTTAATTCTATTTTAACTTAAAGCACATTCAATTACGAAATATTCCATTCATGAGGCAACCTTAGGGTTGTCTTATGCTATAAACGTGCTTTTGATTAAAAATACATAATATCTAAAGTATTGTTTACCTGTTATTGTCAAAGTATTTCGCATGTTGTTGCTGTGTGAGGCACGTGCTCCCGGCCCGAGAGGTCATTTTGTTACGGGTTTTTGGTTAGTTATAAAAATTTTTTTTTTAAGAAATAAAACAATTAGGTTATATATTTTCAGTTCTATATTCATTCATTCTCACAATTAAACGTTTTAAATTTACATTAATTAAAAGATTTTAGTAGAAAGAGTTATACTTATCGGGTCAGGAGACGTCTTACACGGGGTTCGTCGTCACCACGTTACGGCGAGCACTTTCGACACGGTCGGTGTGTTATCGTCGGGCCTTCTACATCTACACGAGGGTTTCCTCGTGTGTGTGCGTGTGTGTGTGTAGCCGCTGAAGTTGCTTGTCGGGAAAACGAAGGGAAAGTTTTGCGGTTTGTATGTGTTAGGTGATTGCTTCTCATGTGTCGCCATCTATTGGATGAGTTGGTAGGTATATTAGTCGTAAGTACAATTTTTTCTTTTATTTTTTGTGTAGCTATTTTTGAGCTATTGTTATTTATTTGTAGAAACAGGTGTATTATTTTTAGTTCTTTATTAAATGGTGTGACTTTTTGTAATGTTCTTTTTTTTTTTTTGTCTTTTCTTATGGATATTTTCGCTTTTTATAAGTGACTTCCAGGCTGTATCTCACACACATGGCTACTATGATGTATTTATTTTGTCCTCACTGGAATCTGTACTGTTTTATTAATTTTTCTTTAAATTATCTTATTCTATTGTAATCGTGGATCGCACTTCATGGGTTTGCAGCAAGTTTTCTGTGTCAATGGTTGTGTATGCAGATACATTTTATTTTTATACAATTTTGACCATAACTATTAAGCAAATGAAACATGCTGGACAAGGACAATGTACTGGGTTATCCACTTATACTCAAATTTTTCATATTTTATTCTGTATTACATTGAATAGTGGTTTATCAGTCAAACATCAGTGTGGTTTTAACATGTACCTCCAAAAGTTTCTACATGAGAGGATGGCAAATACTTATGTTTCTCCTTTCTTGGAAACAAACTGGATAAAAATTACCAAAAAATGTCAAATGTGCTTCAAATGACAGCAACAATGAACTGGAAGAACACAACAGTTATTCATTACATTGGGTCAAACAAATCTCATCTGCAGTATTGTCTTCATACGCTGTTGTATATGAAGATAGTTCTGCAAAGCTACCAATAGAAAGCCTACCTATCAAAGCTACCAATAGAAAGCCTACCTATCAAAGCTACCAAGAGAAAGCCTCCCAATCTTTAAAGAGCAACCTTTCACATCTGATATGGTCACCAAATACATGAAATGAAAATAAGCACTGAAAATTTATTTTCTATTTCTGCATGCTGCAGAAAATTCTGTGAAGTTTACATCACGAAAGATTAGACTATGAATATATCGTGCCCTCAACTGCCAGTATAACATCATGACAGACTTTAGTCACTTAATTCACAAGTTCTTTATAGTTAGTAGCTATCAAGAAAAATTACTTGTTTAGAAATAGACTGCTGCATTCTACCCAAAGATTGAAAACTACTAAATGCTGACAGCAAATTTATGAAATGACTGAATCATTAATGAATAGTAAACAGACTCACATAACTAATCACATACATGCACATAAATTGTTGTAGGTTAAGAAGTCTCTTCATAACATTTATTGAAAGGTTATTATCCACTAATATGAAATTTATGAAATTATAAAAACAAATTACAAATGTCATAATTAATAGTACCACACAACCATAAGCCCATAATATTTCCTGCCCAAAACATAAATGTTAATTTTTTCTGTTTTACCACCCTTGTGGAAAGTTTTTGGACTATCCAGTAAATTCACATAAACTAATATTAAAAATTTTCAATAACCTAATTAAAACAAATAGTAATTGTTGTGTTAGGTTGTGACCCTTTTACATAATGTCAGTTCCTGAATTTCTAGAGATTCTGTATGATCTTGGTAGAAACTTCATTAAACATCTAAGAAGCCTACAGTGAAATGCACTTCAATGCCAAAAGGGCATAAAAGCATTTTGTTTTGTTACTAAAAGAAGATGACTACACTGATGCTGTGCACTAAGTAATACATTATAAGATTTTCTCTAAGACATTCAAGCAATACAGTTGTGTGAAAAGGCTTATTTCTGTCATACTTTCATACATCAAAGGCATCTTAAAACAACTCGCATAGAAAGAAAAGAGAGATGACTAAAAGAAGTGTGTTAAATGAACTAAGAATCTCTGTGAAGTAAGGAAACACAATCAGATTAAGGAATATTTACAGGTATTAGCAGCAATTAACAAGTTTAAGCATGAGATCAGCCTTACCACAACATTATTAAGTTAAAAAGTAACATGAGTGCCAACAACCAAGGAATTAAACAAAGGTGTAGGAAAAAGATAAGGTGAGTTAAGATTAAACATACCCCAGTAGGATCGTGGTGAAGGGGGAGGAGAAAGAGGGATTTGCTCCTCAGTAATTTGAGAATCCTCACATGGAGTTTCTGTGCACAGAGAAAAAAAAATCAAGTTCCAGTACTAATTTGCTATAACATTTACCAAATAGAGATAATCTAAACAGTTAAATGAACCTGACTTTAACAAAGAACAAACTGAACTACAGAGTGTTTGATGATAGCATGCAATCACATATCTCCAGTTCAGTTTTAGCTTACTTTTGTAATCCTTTAGGACCCCAAAAGTATGAGGGTTGTACCGAAAGTAATGCAAAAGTTGGCATAACTTTTATTAACTGGCACAGGTCGTTCAAATTGCACATGTTGGAAGAGTAACTCTTCCTCTATAGTAACCTTTCTTCATTGCAGGTGAATAATGGATTCCAAGCAGAAGCAATGTGCCGTCATTGAGTTCTTGACAAAGGAAGGGTGCAGGCTGTCCGATATCCACAGAAGACTAAAGAATATTTATGGAGACACCACTGACTAGAGCAATGTGCACAGATGGATGAAGAAGTTTAAAGAAGGAAAAGCCAGCATTGAAGGCAAACCACGTAGCGGGAGACCATCATCTGCGACCACTGACTCAAATCGTCAGCGAGTGGATGAATCGATTCATGCGGAGAGACGAGTAACAATCTGTGAGCTTGTTGCACAACTGGACTGTGGTGACAATGTCATACAGAAAATGGCGAGACTTAGGGTATCGGAAAGTCTGAGTAAAATGGATACCTCAGCAGTTGACACCCGATCTGAAGGAGAGAAGGGTGGAAATCTGCTCTGATCTTCTGGAAGCATTTGAAGCCAATGAAGACATTTTTTTTCCGATCTGGTGACGGGATGAATCGTGGGCGTATCTTTATGATCTGGAAATGAAGAATCAATCCATGGAATGGCATCACACCTCTTCACCAAGGCCTAAGAAGTTCAAGAGCCAGTGATCAGCACATAAAGTAATGGTTACTGTTTTTTGGGATGACAGGGTTGTTGTTCTCCTTGATTTTCTGGAATGTGGCCGTACTGTAACCAGCAAGCGGTACCTTGAGACACTCAAGAAGCTTAGAGAAGCCATAAGGAGGAAGAGACCAAACAAGAATCTGAAAAGGATCCACATTCACCATGACAATGCAAGACCACACCCATTTTTGGAAACAAATCAGGCAATCAGCAAATTAGGCTGGTCGGTTGTCCCCCATCCACCATACAGCTTAGATCTGGTGCCCTCCAACTTCCACCTGTTCAGTCCATTGAAGGAAAGTCTCTGAGGACAATGATTTGATGACACAGACTAGGTGAAAGGGGCTGTGAAGAAGTGGATACAACAGTCCACACCTGAATTTTTTTCAAAGAGGATTCAAGAGTTGGGTTCAACGATGGCACAAATGCATCGCTTGTGATGGAAACTATGTTGAGTAGTACCTTTGTATAGAGAAAGAGTTACTCTACCAACATGCGCAATTTGAATGACCTCTGTCAGTTAATAAAAACGTTAAGCCCACTCTTGCATTACTTTCGGTACAACCCTTGTACAATTTTCCAGAATAATACTAGCATGGAATTTTTAATAATGACAACAATGTATATATTTGAAAATAAACCTCCACTGCATCGACTTACCACCTACATGCGTTCAAAAAATGTGCGTCTTAACCCTTTAACTAGCTGAAATGAATTAACTTGGGGTTAGCAAAATTGGAATGAAATGAACTCAACAAATTTATTTGCTGTCTTAGGTGGGTTAAAAGCAGTTGGAACATGGGAACCTGTGCATAAGAAATCATTGCTTTTTCTTTGGTTTTGTTATTCAAGGATGTCATTTAAATGGGGGAGGGGGATTAGCTAATACTTTCTGGCTGACTGCCTGCTAAACTAAGAAAGGAGAGATGTTTTAGTCACTTGGTTCAACCCAGTAGAATGATGTCCATAATAAGGGAACTCCCTCTTGTTATTATGCCTTGGGTAGTAGAGTGGAGAATAAAGAACTGTAAGACAGCCCTTATCACATTCCTGTTTGTGGAACATGGAACATTTTGGGCATAATTTTACTCATCAGCCACTTAAAGGGTTCAGTCTATTATTTGTAGAAGATATAATTTTTGATGCTGCATGCCATCAAGCAGATCAATTTCTTTTAATATCTGCAATCATTCATCCTATTACATGCAAAGATGTTATCAATACTGTGATAACATTTCTCACACAGTGGTTCCTTCAACTTGGCAAACAAATTTAACAATGCCAAGACAGAAGGTGGAGGGGAGGAGTGACCTAATGTTGCCTACTCTGAGTAATCTTTGACAAGAAGCTATAGCATGACAAAATGCATTGTTGTGCAAAACAAGTGCTTCATTGACCAAAAAAATGTTGAGTTGATATTCCCATTTCAGATACCGTTACACGTAATGATAGTTGTACTGATCTTTTCCAGCATGATTCACAGTTTACAAATTATGAAACTGAGCCATTGATAAGTAACTGATGATCGATGGGATATCTTGGTGATATCTCTTAATGGTCAAAACACAAAAAATATAATATACCTGTGCTTTGCATTTTGCAGTGATGGAAAGTTGCAAAATCATTTTTGGAGCAGGTAAAACACATTTTTGGTGTAAGAAAACATTTTTTTGGAGCAGGTAAAATATTAGTAGATAGAACAAACTCTTAAGCAAAAAATGTTTTGGAACTAGATGCACCCTACTCAAATTTAAAACATCTTGCATTGAAATACACACACACACACAAAGATTTTAGTCTTCAAATTTAAAAAATAAATGTAACCATAGCAGGATTCTATTGTAAATAATTTATTTTACAAAAAATGCTTAATTTTTTGCTGCTTTTCACAATATTTAATTACTCACTTCTATTTTTTTCGAATTTTTTAAGATAGCAATGTTTTGTTTGGCTTCTTTTAATAGTACCCTGTCCACTTTCTATTGCACTCATGTCTCTTTTCTTTATGCCACATTCAATGTTCACCTCAGCATTCTAACATTTTCTGAGAGGAATCCAACTGCTGCAAAAGTTCAGCTTCTTTCCATTTCAAATCACCTTGTGAAGATTCAATTTCTTCTTCTCTTTTTTGCTTATTTTGCTGCATTTTTCTAGCACTAATCCACTCTTGATATTTTTCTAGGATTCTTTATAAGCTGTCAGAAGTATTTTGGTTATAATAATTTTACTCACATCTCCATTTAGTCTCTTGACATGATCTTTGTGCTTCTTGCACTCTGCATGACGCCTACAATCATTGCGGCCACCATGTGCTATGCTAAAATCGCAGCCACATGGCTTACAAAACGTGATTCGGCAAAACTTTAGATGCTTAACAAAAAGGCCATTCTTTACTATATATATCTCAATACATTTGACTATATGTTTTATCAGACTTTATTACTTTTGTTGTCACAGTTATTTCACTGCTACGTTTTATTTCTACATTAATCTACATTACTAAATTAACCCTTTCCACTCAAATAATTTTTCACCCATACTCACCCAACACTCGTTTTTTTTTGGGGTTTTTTTTTTCTGCACTAAGGGCCACAACTTAGCAGTGAAAGATCAGCTTTGACTCGCCAGCCCCGACATACGAGCTATAGATGCATCTTTGGCGTGGCGAGTGACAACCAACCTATTCGGGGAAAAAGAAATGTCTCGCGAGCGTCGACATGCGAGCTATAGAGGCTTCATTGGCATGGAGAGCGACACCCGAGATATTCTGTGAAAAAGAAATGTCTCGCAAGCCCAGACATACGAGCCACAGAGGCGTGGAGGATGACACGCGAGCTGTTCGGCAAAAAATAAATGTCTCGCGAGTGCCGACATGTGAGCCATAGAGGCATCATCCGCATGGAGGGTGACACAAGCCACGCGAGATATTCGGTGAAAAAGAAATGTCTCGCAAGCCCCAACATATGAGCTACAGAGGAATGGCGTATGATACCAGAGCTATTCGGCGAAAAAGAAATTTCTTGCGAGCGCCGACATATAAGCTAGAGAGGAGTCGTAGGCATGGCGGATGACGCCCGATCTATTCGGCGAAAAAGAAATGTCTAGCGAGCGCCGACATATGAGCTATAGAGGCGCCATGTAGTGGCAGATGACATGCGAGCTATTTGGCAAAAAATGTCTTGCACGCACCGACATGTGAGCTATAGAGGCGTCATCGGCGTGGCAGTATCCACGCGAGCTATTCGGCAATTTCGTAATTTCGGGTGTCAGCCGAGAGTGGAGTGAAAAGGGTTAAAACGTTTACACCGAAATTTTCATAAGCACAAAGCCACATGTAATCAACGTAAAGAGTTTGCAAAGGGCGTTGAGCTGAGCTCCCTCTCAGATTTTGCGAACGGCACTCTCAAATGGCTGTATGGGGAATCGCGTGACAAAGAGCGTACAAGAAGCAGCCCCGCCTTCATTGGCGGGGGAAGTCAGAACATCAAAGGCATATAAGGGGCTATCTGTAAAGTGTGTTTTTTCGACCAAAAGATGGTAAAAAATAGAAAATTGCATGCAGGGATGTTGTGTGGGCTTTTCAGTAGTTTTTTGGGTGACTTCCGTAAAAGTTGGCATCTCTGAATCCTTTAGAAATAGAACCATCATATCCTGCCATGGGAGAGCCATTTTCAGTCGTCCTTCACATCAACGAAATAGCTAACGACTGACCTTACACTGTATTTATGTAATCGCGCACCTCGCCCGGAACGAAATAACTGTGCCATCCCAAAGAGCATGGAACGACATATAAGCAATCTCAATTGCACAGCATTCCAAAAGACTACCAAACCATGTGTAAGCATTCTTCATCAGGGTTTCATAATGTACAGCATCGTTTCTCCTACATACCACATGATTACAACAAAACTCCTTCTCCACGGGCTCCACCTACATCGCGAAACCTATTCGTCATTTTTGCCGAAAAACAACAAATTAGAAGGTAGGTGAAAAACATTCCGAAATGTTGGGATAGACGATGCGTGTTGATTAAGCGTCGTTATATGTTTAATCAGATCACACGTAGACCTTTAAAAAACTTCATTCGATTTGCCATGAAAACCTTTTTTTTTCGCTTGGCAGTTTTTGCTGTGGATTGTCGTTTCGGCGCAGTTGGGCACAAATATTAATTTTTTTCGTAATTTGTAGAAGTTGGCGCGGTTCGGCGCAAACTTTCCATCACTGCATTTTGTGTACAAAATGGAAAATGTAATGACTTCCTATCATACACCGCAAACAAGACAAATGTTGCTTGCTCTTGCAGAAACATTTTAAGACACTGTAATGGACACCACAGCACAACAAACTAACAATTCAGTTCCAGTTCTCGAGAAGTTTCATCCACTGCAATGAACAAATGAATCACCTCTTAGTCACATTCTTCTTGCATGTGATAAAGTGATTGATTGCAAACAACTGGACTTAACTCTGCTGAAGGTATCCAAATCCAACAACTTCCACTAGTATGACAGCAAGTTATAGAGATTTAGGAGGTGTTCTGTTTCTTTTCTTTCTATTTTCTTTACTGGAAGCATATAGACTGTTTTTTTTAAATACCAGGTCGTTCGGAAAATAATGGCCAATTTTGAGGGTGAAAATGAAAGGGACACATCTCATAGCACACAACTTCGTTTTATTCGGAATAAGCACCTTCAGCAACTACACACCTTTGCCAGCAAGTGGCAAGTGCTTCAACACCATACCAGAAGAAATCTGGCTCCCTGGATGCGAGAAAGTTCCGGAATGCAATTTCGGCCTCCTTTCGGTTTCTGAAGGTCCTGTCCTTGAGGTAATTGCTAAAATGCATGAACTGGTGGAAATTGGTAGGTGTCAAGTCAGACGAGTAGGTTGGATGTGGGAGTGTTTTGAACCTCAGTTCATGTAGTTTGCTTCGTCATTTGTGACATTTATGGTCTTGCGTTATCATGGATGAGGATCTTGTTCACCAAAGATGGCGGTTTGGAACACAACTTCTGGTGCATTCGGTCAATTTCTTCACAGTATGCGACTGAAGTAATGCTTTCACCAGCATTCAAGAGCCCGTAGTGTATGACACCATGACAGTCTACCACGCTGTCAACAAAACCTTCTTTGGCACCAACCTTGGTTTAGAATGTTGTTTTGGTGGTTTGCAATGGTTCAACCACTGTCCAGATCGCTTACGGTTGTCGTACAGCACCAACTTTTCATCACAGGTTAACAATGCAAACAAGTAGGGGCTTCTTTTCGTTGCGAAGTAGAAGGTTGCTGCACATCTTAAATTATTGTTGTTTCTGATGCTCAGTCAGTTCGTGTGGGACCCATGTATTGAGATTCTTGACCTTACCAATTTGGTGGAGATGTTCAGAAATGGATGACACCAACACAATGTACTGTATGGAGAGTTCTCTGACTGAGATGAGAGGATTTGCCTCTACATTTGCCTTCAGCAAATCGTTATCAATGACCGAATGTCATCCTCGCCCTCCTCATCTTGTAGGTTTGTGGTCACTGGAACAAAACTTTTCAAACTTCCAACAAACTACACATTCAGATGTTGCCTCCTCACCCCATGCCTCGACCACATTATGGTAGGTTTGTGCTGCATTACAACCCAATTTGAATTCATGACGCAAAATCACCTGTAACTCACTCCTTCCTAACATGTTGTACAGACCACTCTCACATGAGTAGCAATGACTGCAGCTCAACCGATTATGGCATGTACATGGCATATGAGTTGCTCTTCAACTCGTGCAAATGGCGCTGCGAGCAGGTGTGTCTGCAAGCATTGTTGGGAAGTTGAATGTGGCACCTCAGAAAGTCTGCCATTATTTTCAGAATGACTTGATATATACATTGCCATTATCAAAAATCTAAGTCATTCATATTTTTAGTATGGCACAGGCACATAATAAAGTGTGCCTGATACAGGAAAAGTTATAAAGTGTAGGATACATATTTGTCCTACAGTGTTATAAATTCTCCTTCAAGCCATTTCCCATACTATACAACAATGGCTTAAACCATGGGATCCTGTTTACACAAATGAATCTTAACATTTCATGTAAAAAAATAAATAAATAAATAAAAAAGCCTACAAATTATCATTATTTGTAGAAATGGTGAGCAGAAAAGCTTACAGTAATGCATTTTTACTGGAAGCTGGCAAAGAAACAAGTTCATATTACCGTAAATTATGAAGAAATACAAAATGATTGAAACTGACGAAGATCTAGTGTTTAGATCGAAAATTTGAGAGGTAATGCACCTTAATAAATTTATCCTCGATAATTCCCGTTAAATATTTATAATACTGACAGATTTGAGTGCAAAATGAAACAGGAGTCAAAATTCAAAGAGAAATTTAATGCCTTAACTTATTATATACTACATGAACAAGAATGCCCTCCTCCAAAAATTAAAAAAAAAATTAACAGTAAGGGGTCTTGGAGAAACAAAAGTAGTAAACACAGTTAAGGTGGTTCCACCTAAAATCTCTGCCTTATGTTTCCAATGGTAAAACTTCTGTACTTATTTTCTTCGCAATTAATGTATTCCCAAGGACGAAAATTTTTACATTGATAAAACTAACTCTAAGTTATAGCATAGGATACTTAATACATGTTAAAACATAACCATAATTATATTAAAAATCAATCATTTTTCTTTCAGCAATGTTCAGACCTGTTAATAGATGGCGCGACCTGTACATTGATGACGTAAGTAGACAAACAAATGTTGGATTGCTTAATTATGGTTATGTTTTAGCAAGCATTAAGTATCCCATTCTATAACTTAAAGTTAGTTTTATCGATGTGCAAATTTTTCATTCTTGGGAATACACTAACGGCGAACAAAATATGTACCGAAGTTTTACCATTGGAAACATAAGGCAGAGATTTTAGGTGGAACTACCTTAAATGCAAATTATAGGTACTCTTAACAAATGGAATTAAACCTAGACTACATCTTACAAAAGTTTCAATGTACTTGCATAGCAAATTTGAATCAAAATTGAAAATGCCTAAATTCGAACTTTTCATAGCAGAATGATTAAAATGGGCAGCACAGTGGTATGGACTATTTAGCAATGAAAAAGTTCTGTTGTGAATGAGCCTGATGAAAGTATTAATGCAATGACCTGTGAACAGATTTTTATTTTTTTTCAAAATGACAGTGAACTGACTTAGTTTAGCATTAATGAAATGTCTTGGTGTTAAATACTGATTTGTACATCAAATTCTGGCAATAGTATAAACATCACTTACTCATGAAGTACAGCATAATTTCAACACACACTATGCACCTTTGTCATGTCTTGGCAACCACCATGCTTCCATGATTTCAGAGATGTTGAAGAGCTATGGGATGGAACAGAACATTGCAAAATTTCCACAGACTATGTTGAATGTCAGCTGGTGCATACATATTTCTTTTTTCCTGATTGAAAATTTAATCACATTCGTGTGGACTGGCCAGCACACAGTCCTGATCTTAATCCCATAGAGCACCTATGGGATGAATTAGTGCCGAATAAGATGTTTGGAACCAAGGCCTTCTACTAAGCAACAGTTAGTGGCAGCATTATGTACTGAATGGAAGCACGTACCTATCGCTGTATTCCAAAACCTTGTCAAAAGCATGCCTCGAAGGGTCAGTGCATGCATTAAGGCCAAAGGTGGACAGACACCATACTGATGTATGTCAATAAATGCTATGTTGTGTTTCTCTTCTAAGTGTCCGGTGACTTTGTCAATATAGTGTATAATACATAAAATGGCACTAATAATGTTGATACAGTTCACTGCTGATATGTACTGTGTCTGATCTTCCCATCAGAGGTATCTTCCTAGAACAATTGAACAGCATTTTGAGAATCAATATCTTCAATTGAAGGGCCATTGCATCTAAGCATTAAGTTATTTAAAGTGTCACTATTCAGACATGCCTGATTGCTCATTTTTATGAGGTTCATTGCTGAAAAGCCAAGCTCACAAGGAGCAGTACTACATAGTATTAGATGTAGCAGCTGCATCATCTTAAAAACATTACCATAACAGTTTGTTTCTTTTTGTTCAGCATATATGCAGCTAAGCAGAGGTTCAAATATAATTATTTTACCTGTAGATGACATATTTTGTGCAAGGTATACCATGGCAAAGGTTGCTTTAGTAGCCTTGACCCATTGGTCGCTCCAGGCTGATCTGTCAGCAGATTAAGTTTATCTCGAAGCCCACTTTCATTTCCATTCATTTTCAAAGCAGCTGCAGGAACACAGGCGAGAAAACTGAACTCGATATTCATTCACAAATGGGGGGGGGGGGACAAAATAGTTGCTCACTTGGGGAAAAAAATCTGCTGGCCATCTTTGGCTACTGTATTAAAACATTTACTAGCCACTACAAAATATCTGGTCGCCATTTGCGACCGGCATTCGCAATGACTGAACCCAACAATATTGAAGATGCCTCTTACACTAAAATACTCTTGTTAAGATAAAATTTTACTGAAAGTGTAGATACCATCAGAGTTTAAAATATTTTTGTGAAGATACCGTTTAACCTAAAAATATTTTTGTGAAAATACTGCCCAATGGTATCAAATGCCGCCTGGATCAATCCCTGATTAATCACATAAAAAAACTTTAAAATTAAATCGCCGTGGAGAGAGAATCGAACCTTTATCTCCCAATCTCCATTTGAGCATGCTCTCCGTTACACAACATAGAATGATTAGGTCCTAAGTATCTGAGTGTAACACACAAAATAAAACCAGGACGATTAAGTCCCAAGTATCTGAGTGTAACGCTCAGATAAACTTGAGTGTAACACACAAAAAAGACTCAGGATGATTACATCCCAAGTATCTGAGTGTAGCATTCAGATACTTGGGACTTAATCGTCCTGGGTGATGTAATGGATAGTATGCTTGAACTGAAATCGAAAATGTGGGTTCATTTCCTGCTCCAGGGCAATGTAATTTTCAAGTTTTCTGATGTGATTAATGTTATGTGTTGAACAGTAAATACAGGCAATTCAGAGATGTTGGATCGCTGAGTTAACAATTCTGACATATTTCCATGTATTATGAGAAGAATATTTCTTCCACAGAATGTACATATGTGCATCTTAAAATGCCTGATGTAAAATAATTTACTCTTACATACATATGTTTAAACATGCATTGAAATACATACATTATATATACTGTATTTTAAAATGAAAATACTGTACATGCAGTATGTATCCACACGCGTTGTACTGTTTCTTACAGTAAAACAATAACAAAAAATAAAACATTTAATTTACAGAGGGTGAGTCGAAAGTTTCGCAATATTTGCATAAACACATGTGCTGCGGCGGGTATGTCACATGTTTGAACGAGTTCAAGTCGCGCACTGCAATCAGTCGAAAGGGATATAAAGTGGTGGTCGTTGTTGTGAGCAGCATTGCATGTCGTCGTTCTGTCTGTGGTTGGGGCGCCTAAATGATGAACAGCCACAACCGGCTAATTAGGGAACTTTTGCTTTAAGAGTTTGAACTTGGCCATAACGCTGCTCAAGCAACACGAAACATTTGTCATGCGAAAGGGGAAGGTTCCGTGGGCCACAACACTGCAACCAGATGGTTCAAGAAATTTCGCTCAGGCGACAGAAACCTCGACGATCAGCCCAGGTCAGGTTGGCTGCGAACCGTGGATTCCGAGGCTGTGCGCTAGGCTGTAGAGGAAAATCCGACAACCAGCACTTGGAGATTATCAGGCGAGCTGAGCATATCACAGACCACCCCATGGTTCGTCACCTTCAAGACTTCGGGAAGGTCTACAGGAGCTGCCTTATTGTTCCTCACGAACTGACACTAGCTGCAACAAACCGCCGAGTGGACGTGTGCACGGAACTCCTATAAAACACGTGCAATGAAAAGTGGGTCTATTTCGGTAATCCTAATACAACGGCAGTGATTGAGCCCGGGCCAGCTTCCTGAACCTGTTGCCAAACGTGGGCGCTTCGAGCACAAGGCGATACTCTGCGTACGGTGGAATTTCGAGGGGATAATCTTTTACAAATTTGTTCCAGACAGTCAGACCATCAATGCCAACCTCTACTCTGAACAGCTGGAGTGGATGTATGCCGTTTTGGAGGAGAAGTGCCCAGCACTGGTGAACAGAAAGCGCGCTCTCCTACAGCAAGACAACCCTCGGCCTCACACCGCACAAACGGCCCAGGCAAAACTTCAGGAACGAACTTGAGGGCATCGAACTGATGCCACATCAAGCATATAGTCCGGACCTTGCCCCGGTGGATTATTACTTGTTCTGGTCCATGGCCTACTTCCTTCGCAGGCGGTACTTCAACGACCAGGAGGAGGTGGCAGCTGGGGTGAAGTTCTTCACCTTGAAGGACAAGAGCTGGTACCGCCGCTGGATCGAAGAACTGGCAGACAGATGGCTAAAGATGGTGCAACACTATGGCCTATACTTTGAATGCTAGTCAGCTTTCGTTGTAAAGGTATGTATAAAGACATAAAGTGATCCAAATATTGCAAAACTTTTGGCTCACCCTCAGTAAAAAAAAACATTTTAAGTATGTACATATTCAAAATGAAGCTTTTTGCGTTGTGAGGTTAGTTGGGCTCAGAAAGCCAACCTTCTGAATAGCGGACATGTTCCAATAGTGGGCAGAAGGCTAGCACTGGAAGCTAGTTGCTTAATTGCACCATCTACACCATCATACGCATCCTTGCCATGTCTAGTGACAAAGGTATTCCACTCACCTCACGTGCCATAGTCTTTCTGCATAGTATCAAGAAGTTTGGGGGATGACTCAGGTACAGGGCTGAGGAAATCAGAAATTTTCAACCCATCCAGGAGAGTGGTGGAACAGACAAATATATATATTTATATATATCATCATTGTCAACCATTATCAATCCACTGCTGGACAAAGGTCTCCCCAAGTTTCTTCCACAACGGTCTGTCTTGTCCCAGTCTCCTCCGTGTTACTCCCGCATACCTTCGAATTTCATCCACTCATCACCCATGTGGTCTTCTTATGGGTCTTTTCCTGTACCTTGGAATTCAGTCAAAAATTTCAACTGTCCATCGATGGTCTGTCCTTGTGGCAATATGCCCAGCCCATTGCCATTTCAGGGATTTTACTCTGATCATGATGTCTTCCACTCTTGTCATTTTTCTGATCCATGATTTCCTCTTCTTATCTCTCCTGGTTACACCAAGCATGCACCTCTCCATGGTTCTTTGAGTTGTCTGCAGTCTTTGTATATCTCTTTTAGTTAAGGTCCACGTCTCTGCACCATACGTAAGCACTGGAAGGGTGCATTGATCAAACACTTTTCTTTTAAAACATAACGGCATATTGCCCTTGAAAATTACACTGTTTCTTCCAAAAGCTATCCAGGCAAGTTTTAAATACTGATTAATTTCTTCATCAATGTGACTCTCACTTGATATCTGCTGTCCAAGATAAATGTAAGTATCGGTTATCTCCAACTTTTCCCCATCAATCGATAAATCTGCATTTCTTGTAAATGCATTATATACAAGTATATATATATCCTTGACAACAATGTAACCATCCTCCAAAAAATCCTTTCCATCCATACATATAAGAAAACAAGGTGAAATATAGTAGAAAATATATAAGAAAACATGGTGCAATGAATAAAAATGTATGCAGACTGTATTGAAAGAGTCATCTTAAATTTGATGACTGATACACATAGTGCAGTTTGCAATTATGTTTATCACTGTAAGTATCATCTACCCGGCTCTATGTTCAACCAATGATTAATAGCCAAACTAGGGTTGAACTCTGACAGTTTTTGGAACTCAATCCTAGTTAGTTATTGAAAGGTCTATGTGTGTACAGCAGGAAGGGGGTCAAGATAAAGATTAGGAGTCGCCAGTTGCTAACTGGATAAAACGAAGCGGCCACTAGTAAAAATTGATTTAATTGTCAGACTCAAAAATTACCTTTCCACATGAACTGGTGGCCAAATTATTCTTTTGTTACTAACTTAATAATTTACTTGCATGTTTTTAAATGTATAAAGAATTTACTTGCATTTTTTTTATTAATTAGAAAACGCATTTTCTATCATCCACATCACACGTGGGGAAAAACAGTTCTCTCCAAAGTAAATAAGTGGGTATGATCTATTTATAGATTCACTCTTCAAGAAAGGGGAAGGCGATTTTTTTTTTTTTTTTTTTTTCACGCTGAAGTTGGGGCTCAAAGGACAGGAATGTTTTCGGCAATTCATTTTCCAGAAGTGAATTTATTTTTTTCATTGGTAGTTAGTTCACATCATATGAGATGTAAATAGAGTGTGATTAGTTCAGGTTTTACATTCAAATGTGGCAAGAATGTTTTTTTTATGTTTCTTTATCTTCATATTCGGTGGGGGCTATATTATAGTTCTTACCATTTGAAAAAGAACTTGATGGACCTATGATGTCCCAAATCGACTTCCCACTGAACTTCGGTCTGAATGGAATTAGCTTGCATACAAGCATGGCCGGCCACTTAGTTAAGCTGATGGTTAGATTGGAATACAAGTTATGTTGTTTCCTATCTTTTCTTTTTCTTTGTTTTGTTCGCACATCTTTTGTAAAAAAAAATCGTGCTTATGTTACCGGTTTGTCAGTCCGCCCGTCCGTCCGTCCCCATGATATCTCTGCAACTATTAGTCTGATTTGAAAAATTCTTTTTGCATTGGGAAGCTTGAAATATGTGAATGATGATCCTTCATTTCATTTTTCCTTACGATGTACAATTTTGCCACTAGAGGGCGTAAATGCAGATGATGTTGAATTCAAAAATACGTTTTATGCCTCTAAACATCCAATTGAAAAAATTATTTTATCTTTCGATTCCATTTGTGTCGAAGAGTATTTTAGATATAGTTACTTTTTCAAATTACGCATAGATTTTCCGCTAGGGGCGTAAAAGTAAATTATATTTTCCCCCATAACTCTTCTTCTAAAACTCCGATTTGAAATTTTTTTCTTCAGCAGATACACCACCTGATGGAAAATATTTTGCATGTAATTTCTAATTTTTGGTAAAGAATACTTTGGCCACCAGGGAGCGTAAGTGTTAATTTTTGCTTCTGATGTATTTGTCAAAAAATCTGAGCTTCTAAAATATCGATTGAAAAAATCCTTTTGTGGACTGATGCCACTCACATCGGTAAACCTTTTGGAATATTTTCTTCTTAACATATTGCTCAGTTTCTCCGCCAGGGGCGTAGATGTATATCTTATTTTTGTCAATATCTCTTACTTCTAAGAGTCCGATTTGAAAAATTCCCTCTTTGTTGGATAGTGTTTTCAGTGTGACATGTTTTTCATATAATTTCAAAATTTTCAAGTAATTCATAGACTTTCCACTAGGGGGCATAGAGGTAAATTGTGTTTCCCCCTATATCTCTGCTTCTAAATCTCCGATTTGAAAAATTCTTTCTGCATCGGATACAGCTCCTGATGGGGAAATAGTTTCCACATAATTTCTAATTTTTGTAAAATAATAGTTTGGCCACCAGAGAGCATAAATGTTAATTTCCGCTTCTGATGTATTTGCAGAAAAATATGAGCTTCTAAATTCTCGATTGAAAAAACGTAGTTTGTAGACCGATACTACTCATGTCAACAAACCTTTTAGAAACATTTTCCTCTTAAAATAATGCATGGTTTCTATGCCAGGGGGCATAGATGTACATCTTATTTTTGTCAATAGAAGAGATATTGACAAAAATAAGATGTACATCTATGCCCCCTTCTAGGAGTCCGATTTGAAAAATTCCTTCTTTGTTGGATAGTGTTTCCGATGCGAAATGTTTTTCCTATAAATTCAAAATTTTCAAGTAAATCATAGACTTTCTTGCTAGGGGGCACAAAGGTAAATTGCGTTTTCTGCGTTATTTCTGCTTCTAAAACTCCAATTTGAAACAATCTTCCTGTATCGCATACAGCTCCTGATGAAAAATGTTTTTCATATAATTTTTATTAGGTAAAGAATAGTTTGGTCACCAGGGGGCATAAGTGTCCATTTCTGCTTCTGATGTATTTGCAGAAAAATCTGAGCTCCTGAAAATTCGACAAATTTTTTTTTTTCTTGGACCGATACCGCCCACATCGAAAAACCTTTTGAAAATACTTTATTACTAAAATAATGCATGGTTTTCCCACCAGGGGAAGTAAAGTCACATCTCATTTTTGTTGATATCTCTGTTTTTAAGAGTCTGATTTGAAAAATTCTTTGTGTTGGAGAGCGTTTACGGTTTGAAATGTTTCTCATATAAATTCATGTTTTTCTTGACACACAAGTCTGTAACCAGAGGGCATAAGCTCATGATTCTGTTTACAGCAATATCTGAGGGATTGAAAACCCGATTGAAAAACTTCTTTCTTCCGTCAGATACTATTGTTTTCCATACCGGTTCCATTGACTTTGAATAGCTTTGATAAATTTAATTTGCGTCAGAACGGATTCAAAAGACGTGCTTATTACACCCGAAAATTCGGTGTCATCTTTTTTGTTGTTATTAAGGCATCTTCACCTTTTCTTAAAAAAAAAAAAAAAAAAAATTGAAGTTCAAAATTGGAACTTCAATTTTTTTCGTTGTCTTCTTTTGTTCTCCATAGAGGCATTTCCTATGCATTGTGACCAGAGTAGCATTTTAGAATATTAATTTTCCTTTATACAAAATACAGAATATTTGTTCTGCCCCCTAATATGAAAAAAAAAGTTACTAAGGAAAGGGAAAACATGTTTTAAGCATAATTAAAAATCAAAGATCGGTACTGCATTGTTTACTCTGCTGTGAAAACAATTTTTAAGGGTCATGGAAATGGCTCAGACTCCATAACGAATAGATTAGGCACCTATATTGAAATTCAATTTTGCCTTAAGAATAGGGAAGGGGGCCAAAATGGTTGCTGTGCTGATTGGTTGTGAAGAAAAGACATGAAAGCATGCACTTCATTAGAAAAATTCTTTAAATAATGCAAAGTTGCACCTTTTTTTAAATATTACTGAAGATATTAAAAATGAGGAACATGATTGGAAAAATGAAGAAAAAGAATATAATCAGGAAGGAAAGTTAGGGAAAGGAAAAAAACACTGCTTGATCAAAAAATTCGAAATTAAGAAAAGCATGAAACATTGTTCATCTCTGATAAACATGCTACTAATGATTTTCAGATTATATTTATGCATTTAGTTATACACTGGGAAATAAATAGACAGTGAGCTCTTTTAACTAATAAGTCATTATATATTTACATAATACATGTATATCTATTGAATCAAAAACAAATGCCGTCTCCTGCACGATACACTTTAATGATAAAAACTATGTACAATTAAAATAAATATGTTAAGAACTTTCAACGCCACAACGGCGTCATCCTCAGAAACAGTGCAGCAGTGAGCACTGAAGTGAGTAGCCTATATACTTTACAAGTCACATAGCAGTTAATGTGCATGTGCAATAATCGGCAAAGTCCAAATCAAGTTCAGTGGGTACAAGCATAGCTGGTGGGTGTGACCTGGCCCAAAAGTGTTCTCCAAGGAAGGGGGATAAACACGGGGTTTCATCCTTACAGCATCTTTCACCATTGACGAATATGTGAATACTTTCACAGAAAAGTGTTGATCGATGGTTCCTAGGAGAATCCAGAATAATGGTGTCATTCCAACATGGTAGGTAAGAACCGTTTAAACAGAGTCTCAACAGAGATGTAGCACCAGAATGCGTCCTGTCCAGCTTTGCTTGCAGATAAATTTGACTACCAATTTGTGGGATCCATTCCATATATACCACCTGTATGTAACATTTCAAAGAACATATGTCATAAGTACAAACTCAAGTTTGGTGTAAAGTCTCGTACTTTATTTAACACTGTTAAAAACAACAGAGACTGTGTTGAATGTGTAAACTGTCACGGTGTATATTTGGTTCCACTTAAATCTACTAACCCTGAAGAGCTCAATTTATGTTATGTGGGCTCTACCACTCATAATTTGGGGCGCCGCATTTACGAACATCAGTATAATCTCAGGACGCATTCTGGTGCAACATCTTTGTCGAGACTCTGTTTAAACGGTTCTTACCTACCATGTTGGAACGACACCATTATTCTGGATTCCCCCAGGAATCGTCGATCAACACTTTTCTGTGAAAGTATTCACATATTCGTCAATAGTGAAAGATGCTGTAACGACGAACCCCCAGTGTTTATCCCCTTTCCTTGGAGAACACTTTTGGGCCAGGTCATGCCCAACAGCTATGCTTGTACCCACTGAACTTGATTTGCACTTTGCCGATTATTGCACATGCGCATTAACTGCTATGTGCCTTGTAAAGTATATAGGCTACTCACTTCAGTGCTCACTGCTGCACTGTTTCTGAGGATGATGCCATTGTGGCGTTGAAAGTTCTTAACATATTTATTTTAATTGTACATAGTTTTTTATCGTTAAAGTGTATTGTGCAGGAGACTGCATTTGTTTTCGATTCTGCATTTGCTTTGCATCTGCTTTTGCTTTTGGTGCACAAGTTAACTTCTTCATATAACATATCTATGTCTAAATATACACAGTCATATCAGAATAATATGACCACTCCCGGAATCACAGTATACCCGCCCAGGCACGTCACAGAGTGCACGTGACAAGGTCAACCACACAGATATAAGCGGCAGGCCAGGACAGATGAGCCATAGTGCGTTACGTGAGCACAACGGGCAGAGGTAGTGATTTGATGGACATTCAAAAGGAGTGATCAGCTATTTTCATTTCATTTATTGATCTTGCTGTTACATATCAAAATTAATAATTCTGAATAGTTAAGCATAAACATAAAAATAACAGCAGGGCAGATCAAGGAAAAGGCCTCGAGGAGACCTGACCAGCCTTGATCTCCCTAGGTTTAAGTCAAGACAAGAACATTGATATAATACAGCAACAGAGTCAAAGAAGGAAACAAATATCAAATTAAACATCTAATCATAATATTGAATTAACAGCATATCAAGGGAAAAATAATGTTAAAGTAATGAAAAACATGAGTTGCCCCCCCCCAATCCTCATTGTATAGATCCCATGTCCCTTGGTCACTGAATCTTCACCTGGTAAGTCCCTCGCATTCCCCTCTCAGTCGAAAATAATCCCTGTCAATCAACCTTCCATCTTGTACTAATAAATGAATATCAGTTGTTAAGTAAGTAGTGTTTTAATTTCCTTTTAAACAAATTGAAGTTATTAACAGATATTAATTCTGCAGGCAAACAGTTCCAAAACTCCGGACCAGAATAATCTAGGCTTTGTTTAGTAGTTTGTGTTCTAGGTGTAGTCAGTCTCAACAAAGCTTGGTTACGAATATTATAATGGTATGTAGCAGTATCAATTTCTATGAGCTCCTGTCCAAAGTTTAATTTAATTCTTTGTACATAATTTTGCCTAAGTGAAACAGTTGTTGAATTGTTAGAATATTATATTTGTTCCGGTTGGCTCTGGAATATCTGAACATATTTTGCTGTGATAGTGAGATAAGAAATCTGGAATAGCCAATTCCTTACAATGACTTTGAGGCATCACTTGACGAAAGAACTATGATGGAGGGCCATTGGGAGATTAGAGGCAGGTCAAAATTAGACAGAGGTGGCCAGATGTTTAAATGCGAGTCCTTCTGTGGTTCATAGACTTTGGCAACAATTCCAAACCAAAAATTTGGCATCCAAAAGGTTCAGCCAAGGACGGCCAAGAGTTACGTCACGCGCCGAAGACCGATATTTGCAGTTATGCGCACGAAGGAGTAGAAACTCAACTCCAACCCAACTTAGGTCTCTGCTTGCTGCAGCCACCGGAAGGATAGTGTCAACATCTACTGTGCGCAGAAGACTTCATGAAGGTAGTCTGTAAGCGAGGCGACCAGCCATTTGTGTGCCGCTCACCTCACGTCACAAGAGGGAGCGTTTGAGATGGGCACGTCAAAATATCCACTGGACTGCAGATCAACGGAGGGCTGTTCTCTTCACAGATGAGTCCAGGTTTAGCTTGCAAAGTGATAGCAGACGTTGCTTGATTTGGAAAGAACCTGGAGCCCATTATCATCCATCAAACATCCGTGAAAGAGATTCATACAGAGGAGGCAGTGTCTGTGTGTGGGCTGATATGTCTTTGGGTGGATGCACAGACCTCCATGTCTTTCCAGGTGGAACCATGATGGCTCAAGTCTATAGAGATGACATCCTTGATGCTTATGTGCGCCTTTATGTCGGTGCAATAGGTGATAATTTCATCCTACAAGACGACAACGCTAGACCACACAGGGCTCATATCATGGAAGATTATCTTCAGCAGCAAACAATTCAGTGCATGGAGTGGCCAGCTCGATCTCCGGACCTGAATGAGTGCAGCAACTCTCTCAATCCTCCTCTTAGACACTTGCCATGCTTAGAGCAACTTAGCAAGAACAATAGCTCTCGCTTCCTACTGACCTCATAGACCGCATAATCGATAGCATCGCACATCGCTATACATTGACGAGCAATTGAATTAGAGATACCTGTCTAGTAACGTGTAGCACCACCTTTCGCCCTGATGACGGCAGCGATTCGTCTCGGCATGGACTCGACAAGACAACAGAAGCGTTGGGAGTCATACGGATCCACGACCACTGAACAAGCTCCCACAGTTCACGAAGATTTGATGGAGGGGGTCAGAGCCTTGAACATCTCTCTTGATGGCATCCCAGATGTGCTCGATGGGATTGAGGTCAGGTGACATAGCTGGCCAAGGAAGAGAGGTCACGTCGGTGGAGTGTTCATCCAACCGTTCGGATACAATTCGGGAGTGATGGCACAGTGCATTGTCTTGTTGCAGGATGAGGTCCCCAGTGAAATGTTAAAGATACACAAACGGGAGCAAATGGTCGTCCAGGATATCCCGGTAACGTTGACCTGTGAGGGACGATGTCACACGTACCAGGGGTCCCATTTTAGTCCATGTAAACAGTCCCCAGACAAGAATGCCACCCCCACCAGCTTGAAGAGTACCCTGCTGGCAAAAAGGATCCATCGCTTCATGTGGTTTGCGCCGTACTCGTATCATGCCATCCGCATGTACCAACGTGAATCTCGACTCATCAGTCCAGGCAACATTTTCCCACATGTCTAGGGTCCAGTGGCGATATTCCCACGCCCATGCTAATCTTTGCACCCTGTGATGTGCGGTCAGCAGCAGTACCCTCGTGGGATGTTGGCTTCTGTACCCCATAGCGAGGAGATGGTTCTGGATGGTGTGGCTGCTTACACATTTGTGTGCCCCAGCGCTAAATTGCCGAGTGATTTCTTGCACTGTGGCCCGTCTATCTGTTGTTACAATGTGAGCTAGCCGACGATGACCCCGCTCATCCACACGCTGTTGTCTACGGCAGTTGGCCCTTGCAGGGATGGTTTTACCGGATTCAATGTACTCACGGTGCACCCGTGACACAGTGGCTCGTGAAAATCCCAGTGCCTGCATGACTTCTGAGATGGAGTGACCCATTCATCGGGCCCCGACAATTTGCCCACGATCAAATGCGCTTAGATCCTTCATCTTACCCATACTGCATCCGACTCTTACTGATTCCCATCGCATCACTCCTTATATTGTCGGATCGCTGCATACGTCATGTCGTTTCCGTTTACAGGGTCGCTCACAGCGCCACATTTGCATAACACCAGCTGTCTCTAATTCAATTGCTCTTCAGTGTATGTGTTGTATATTGCTGCTCAGGGTGATCATACTCCATATTGAAGATACCTTTCCTATACCAAACTGACACATCCAATTTGCCAATTTCATACATGTGCTAATTTCTAAAACCTCATAATTGTCTGGTACTTTGTTTTTATGTTATTTTACACCTCACTATGTGTTGTATACTTTGTCTGAGTTTCATTAAAATCAACATGTAACTTTTTAAGTTATCGCTATTTTTGTGATTTTTCCTTAATTTATGAAAACCAGTGTAGTTCCTTTAATAATTCCTGGGGGTGATGCTTGATAAGTAAAAAGTATTTGCAGAGTACGATTATTTGAGATTATTTGTAAAGTATGTATCAACAGTGTTTAAGTTTTGCATGGTAGTTATTGGAATTGTGAGGAAATGGTAATTGAGTAATGTCACTATTTTGTGTTTGTCATTAATTTTGATACTGTTTGAGTTAGTTAGGCACTCTATTGAGGTATTATTAGGCTTCTTCCCAAGTAAAAGGTTGAGTTGTTTCCAAGTGAGCTTTGAAGAGTTTTGAGAAAAATATTTGTATAATAGTTGCGCTTAGCCATCCTGAATTTAGAATTTAAATTATTTCTGTATACGTATTTTGAAGTTAGTAAAATCTGATTGTTCCCTCATTTTTAAGAATTTCGAATAGATTGTTTTTTTATTGATATTATTTATTAAGGTGTTTGTTATCCAGGGTTTTCGATATTTTTTATGTGATTTATTACTATTCGTAATTATAACATAAGTATTGTCATAAAGTTTTTTGGAATTTTTTTTAAATGCTTTGTACATTGTAGTGAGTGAGTCATTATTTATAATATCATGCCAGTGTTAATGTAACCAAGTTTAGTTTTAAATGAGTCTAACTTACTTGCATTTATTAATCGTATTTTATAACGTTCATGTGTTCTAATGCATTGAGGGGAAGAATTGTGTATGAAAAAAATTGGCAAATGATCACTAATATGATGTTGAAGGATACCAGATATAGTGAGATCTACCTGTATATTAGTAATACACAAGTCAATCACAGTTTGCGTTGTGGGCGTTATTCTTGTTGGGGATAGTATTGTATTTATGAAACCAGACGAATGGAGTGTAAGATTAAATTTAAGGATGTTAGAGCTATCCCGGGAGACATCAATATTTAAATCTCTCATAAGAACAGGTTTTTTTTTATTTATTAGATTAGAATATTCAAAGAATTCGTCCAGAGTAATTAGGAATTCATCAAAGTTAGAACTTGGCGGTCGATAGCAAACTGAAAGTATATAGTGATTATTTTGTATAGTTAAAATTTCCACATCTGAATTAATAAAAGTAAATTCAGGAACCACAGAAAAGCATTGATGTTGATTATGAACAAAGATTGCAACCCCTCCCCCTCTTGAAGAATCTGTGTTTAAGTTAAAAATATTATAATTGTTCAATTGAAGTGAGTATTGACCTGGGGGGAACAAGGTTTCAGTAATACAAATAATATATATTTCTGAAGTAATTAACTGTAATAAGGATTCCAACAGTGTTATTTTATTAGTTAAAGAACAGGCATTTAAATGAATAAGTTTAAATGTTGGGGTTGAGTTAGTTGTTAAAATATGGTTTAGTCTGTCAAGAGTGTAATAATCATCTGTCATTAATGTGGATATCACTTCCACCCCTATCCCAGTTCAAAATCCCCTTCTAGAACCCCTTTGTTCTCTGAATCCCCATTTCCATTCCCTCATCTCAAGCCTGTGATTTCAAGTCAAGGCCATATTGTACCAAATCATTCACAGTATCAATTCTTTTTTTCAGTTCATCTTCTGTTGCCTTTACATACAAACCACCATTCCAGATCCAAGCATTTTTAAGTCTGCCCTGATGAACAAGAGTTCTTGCTTGCCAGAAGAGCCGTCTGTAACAAGGAATTAAATTTTCATTTAAAAAGATTCTGATAGCTGGTAAACTAGGATCTAAATCTGAATTCAGAACAAGTGCTTTTCTCTTTGACATCCACAAATTTCTTACTGACCTGGATTTGAACTGAACAATAACAATAGAATCTTGTGTTTTGCCATGTTTTGATGGGAGTGGGTGAGCTATGTCAATATCAGATTGTTGATGAACTTCTATCTGAAGTTTTTTTGCCAAAATGTCTATATGTGAAATTAGGTGTAGATCACTGGCAATATTTGTAAGATCAAGTCCATGGATTTCGATATTTCTATTACGATGATACTGATTAAGCTCATTTAATTCAACTCTCAGTGAATCTACCTCCTGTTTTGTAACTTGATTAGTTCTGGTAGCAATTTCGAGATTTTTATGTAAGTCACTATTAAATTGTTCCAATAAGTTACATTTAGAAATAAGACCATCATATTTTTCACTTAATAAATCAACAGTACATTTTATGTCTCTAAGTTCTACCTCAAGTTCAGGAATAGTGTTTAATTTTAAATTAATTTCTGTTAAGGCCAATTTCACAAAGTTCTCAAAGTCAGTGCATTTACCAGGAAAAGTGGGTTTGGTTCTTAGATTTATAGCACTGACTTGCATTAGCTTGATTCCTCCTTCCAGTCATAGTGCAAGGTAACTATTATACCAAAAAGATATGCATTTTGTCTTCCTTTTGAAAATAAAATCTCTTCCACACAAAATACACCTGGGGAAGACAAAACCACTAGTAAAAACTGTCAATGATATTCTTTGCTATGAATATCTCTTAGTCTTTCACCCCAGGTTTTTTTATCACATAGTTTAAGTTCCATATATCAGGAAACGATATAAATGTTGAGGAATTAGTTAATATGTAGTACCACTGTAAAATTATCCTTTGCACTGCAAGAACGAGATCACAGATGGCAGCACAAGATAAGTTCCAGAAGTTGACGTTAAGGTAGAATATCTGACAGGAAAAACATTTAATTGTTCTACAGTAAAATCTGAAAAGTACCATCTTCCTCAGGATTTGTTCAGATTACAAACATTTAAAAGGTACTCACGTTCTGAAATATATGCCTTTTCCAATGCTGTTGGCAGATACAATTACACAGGCTGTCAATGAGTGCACAGGACATTCAAGGATTCAAGGACCCAGAATTATGACAAAAAGCAGAACTTTAAAAAAAAAATTCTGATTTAAACCAATTCAGGTACACAAATGAACACTAGAAGCCAATATTCAAAGCTGCTTTTTGCATATCAGACACCAAGGGTGGAAGCATCTCAGAAGCAGCAGACTTTGTGGGCTGTTTGCAAAGTGCTGTAGTAAGAATGTACGAAGAATAGACCACTGACACCTGACACACCAAGTACCTCCCGACGTCATAACTGTGGAGTCCCAAAGGCCATCAACCTCAGAGGAGAATGTCACCTCCATCAACTTGTAAAGGGCAATTGATGCGCAACAGTGCAGCAATTGGCCACACAAATGAACACTGGGGCACCTAGGTACATGTCCCCCATTGGACAGTGGGAAAAGGTTGCCTTCTCCGATGAATCGAGGTTTCTACTCCACAGAAGTGTTGGGTGGTGGCAGATATGACGTCAGACACATGAGAACCAACATCCGGACACTCTTGTCGGTCAAGTACAGGCTGGCGGTGGCAGTGTGCATGTCTGGGATGTTTTCCTGGTATGACTGGGACCACTAGATGGTCTCTGAACGCCAACGGCTACCTGTCCATTCTCGCTGACCACATGCATCCCTTTATGTTGGACATATTGATGGTGCCTACTATTTGGATCGACTGGTTTGATGTGCCGACCCACAACCACATCATCTCCGGGATCTCCATGCTCTGCTGCAGTCTGAAAGGACATGTGCACCTCAGGCAACCTTCCAGGACCTCATTGCATCCATGCCACACCATCTCACCGCTGTCATCCGGGCCAAGGGTGGTTATTCTCATTATTAGGTAAGTGGTCATATTATACTGATATGACTGTGTATATAAGGCACAGTGCAGTGATAATATGTGTATGCAGCACAAACTAGCCCTAAGCAAGGTATCCACTAGATGATTTTGACTATCCACTGGCCAGTTAGAAAACTCAGCAATTTTTCTCTTGGGGGGGTGAATTGTTCAGTGCTGTCATTCATCATCAAAATTCTCTGCCGATTAGCTTTCTTTTTTTGACAAGGAAATGGCCTTACAGAGATTACTTTTCATCAATGTACAAAATTTGCTTTATATGTAGTATTATGTGTACTTTTGGGAGAAAGTCTCAACAAACTTTATAATCAGGGTTTGAAAAATATCTGAAAAGTTACATGCCCAGCTGGGCATGTGCAGAAATTATTTACCTGCCCAAGTAGTAAAAGCTGGATGCCCAGGAAAATTTACCTTTTAAGATAACAAATCAGAACCCTCATCAGTGCTTAGACCACTGCACCACCAGGGTAGTGACACATATTTCAGCAAGTTTTCATCAACACTGATTGTGTATGTGTGAATAAGTTTTCCATTCTTACTATTATGAGCATTGTGAAAACATTCATTAAAGGAAATACAGCCAGGAGGCAGACAAAATTAACAGGGCAGGCTGCACAGTAAAAAGGCTCTAGGGAGAACACTACATAATATAATTAAAGAAATGATATCCGTCTGTCCTTAACACTCCGTAACAATAATGCAACTTCCGGTGATTAGCAGTGAAATAAAAAACAGCATGTGATGACTACTTTTTTTTTATTTAAGCAGGAAATTTTTATTCCAAATTTTTTTATTTTTGAATTTAGTTGCCCAGACCAGGTGACTAGATTTGTAATTTACCTACCCAGGCCAATAATTTACATGCCCCGGGCATCGCAGGCATGGTATTTTTCAAGCCCTGATTGTTTTCTTGCATTCAGATCTGGTAAGAACTTTGCACATGTTGTTGTTGTTGATTGGAGTTTTAACGACCACCGTGAGCAACTCAATGTGCTATAAGCAGTCGCCCGTCCCTAATTTAGGGTCACTGGTTCTAGGGAAGAGAAAGAGCCAGTGCCGTAAGACAAACACAACATCCATGCCTCACCGGGATTCGAACCCAGACCCCTTACGGACGAATGATCAGAGGCCATCGCTTAGACCACTGCGCCACCGGGGCAGCAACTTTGCACATGACATTAATTCTAACTGTATTACAAAAATGATAAATAATGGAGAACTTGAGTGATATTGTTCGGCTGTCCACGCAGATGGTAACTTTTGAAAGCAAGCTTTCCCCATCAAGCTGTAACCTGGCATGGGCAGGAGGCTGATTTTTGCACACCTGCTCAGATACACTATTTTAAATACCAGAACAGCACTCCAGGGTTAGATAAATTTGGAATTTATACAATGCTGAAAGTTCACCTTCATGAAAATAAGCACAGATCAAAAATTATTTTAAAACACCAGATAACAGTGAATGAAAATGTACCACCACATTTTTTAATATTTTTTTACAAGAAAGTTCTTACCTGTAAAATAGTGAGGCTTCACTGGAATTATTTGAGTCTTATTTCTCACTCTGATGCATAACTGCATCATGGCTAACATTGCTAAGTTCATTATGATGCTTTGTAAAAGCAACGGAATTTCAAAGGGATGTCCAAACCTTGAACAAGAAAATTGTATTGGTATGAAAAGAAAACAATGTTTAAAGCAGAAACATAGAAATAGCAGTAGTTATGAACACATAACTAGCTCTAATGATATTCAGAAATAAAATTTCTTGTATTTTATGGATTGTTAACTAAAAAAATATTACTTACGACTTGTGATTTTTTTAAAAAATGAGCCACCTTCACATTTGCGTACACCATACTTTTGTTTGTAGAAAATAAGCATTGTAAACAAAAGCAGCTGTAATTTTGTATGGTTTGTTCATGAAAACTCTCTTTCCTCTATGCTTGCAGATGTACACATACAGAATTGGCTAAATGATTTATTGCTCCTTCTTATGTAAATCCACACAGCATTTTCATTATTTGGCTGCACCAGAACAACTCATTATTGGCACGCATATCTCCAAATTTCCTATCATAAAATTTACTTCTAACAACATGAAAATTATAAAAAATTTACATATAAACATCAGCATAAATTCTTACTACTCTCCTACCCTTTCTGTTTGTAGGAAACCTCTAGTTCTAACATTATCCATTATCATTCATATACCTTTGAGAAATATAAGCTAACTACTTTCAGTTCTTACACACATGAAAAGCTCATCTTGTCTATAGTAGTCCTTCATTATTATTTTTTAATTTTGGTGTTTAATGACCACCGTGAGCAATTCAATGGGCTATAAGCAGTTTTCCTTCCCAAATTTAGGGCCACTGCTACCAGGGAAGAGCAGAACTCCATTGAACAAACCCATGCCTCATCCAGGAATTGAATCTGTGCCCAACTCAGATGAATGATCACAAGCCAGTACCTGAGATCACTCAGCCACCAGAAAATCCCTTGGTTGGCTGGCTGGCATTTATTGGTGCAAGGGAGTCAATGAGCTAAATAGCACCAAGTCCCATGATTTATAACAAAACTAAAATCATCAGAATATAACAAACAAGGTATGTCATGAAACAGAAACACAATAAATGGTGTAAATGGTTGACAATCACACAACAGATGCACAGAATGAAAAATACTGGTACAACATAAAAATGATAACACAAAAGACACATCACAATGATCATTTAAAAGGTGACTCAGGGTTTTTAAGTCATCTGGAAGAGTGGGTAAAATCAGTAAACTACAACGTCCACAAACATAAAACGGCATAAAACATGCACAACAGTTAGAGGTACCCTTCTGCTTTACAGGCATAAGTATTGGAAGAGCACATAATTTTTCTCCTATTTTAATACCAGTTTAATCAGCCAATATGAATCATGAAAAAAAAATCACTTGTTTACTCTTCAAACCTCTTATCTTCTATCACTTTGTAGATTTTATATCTCACAACACTTTCACTTCACATAACTGCACATAACACCGTGTAACACAAAAAATTTTTATGTTGATTTTTTAATGCTTCTTATACAATTCAGAGGTGCTGATTTCAATGGTGGTTTTAGTTTTTTCGTATCATCAAAACTTTTTTAGTTATCTTAAATTGTGTTTTTAAATCTAATCATTCAAATATGCCGTATTTTCTCTGTTCCATGTAGCAACTCCTTCAGAAAACTTGAAAATTACATTGACCTGGAGAGGGAACTGAACCTGCATCTCCTAATTTCCATTCGAGTATGCTATCTGTTACATCACCCAGGACAAGGAAGTTCCAAGCAACTGAAGCTAAGCAGACATAGCTTAGAAATCTGAGAACCATTCAGAATTGTGCTAGTCGAAGCTATTCCGTGCTTCCTCATAGCAGCACCACAACCTTTTCTCACATCCAGGGTTGAATGTAAGTCACAAGTTCCAGTGCTTCAGAGAACATCATACATAAGTGGGAAACAAATTTCACTGAAGAAATAATTCTTCATAAATACATAGAAGGCAATACAAATGTAATCTTTGGCACAAATGTGCCGTATTTTCACTGTTTCCATGTAGCAACTCCTTCGGAAAACTTGAAAATTACACAAAATTACACGAAAACGGTGAAAATACGGCACATTTGTGCCAATGATTACTTCAGGGAAATTTACTTCCCACTTATGTATGTTATGTGTTTTTATTAATACACTGTCATTCGCCTTTGTTACAGGGTTACAGGGTAAACATGGCCATACAAAAGGTTGTAAGCTCTCCCCAGACTCTTTCTGTTACATTTGTGGGTACTATATAGGTCCAAAGCAAGTCAAGCACAAAATTACCACAGGGATTAAGTTCACCTGTGGTAATTTTGTGCTTGACTTGCTTTGGACCTATATAGTACCCACAAATGTAACAGAAAGAGTCTGGGGAGAGCTTACAACCTTTTGTATGGCCATGTTTACCCTGTAACAAAGGCGAATGACAGTGTATTAATAAAAACACATAACATACATAAGTGGGAAGCAAATTTCCCTGAAAATCATTCTTTATAAATACATGGAAGGCAATACAAATGTAAATTACCACAGGGATTAAGTTCACCATCTGTAATTGATTGGTTAACTGAAATTTGCCAGTTGTTCTGGGAGTTAGGAATGGTCCCTCGAGATTGGAAGGATGCTATCATTGTTCCCTTATATAAGGCAAAAAGGTGATCAAACTGACTGCAAGAACTATCGTGGTATTAGCCTACTAAGTGTGCTGGGAAAAGTGTTTGGTAAGGTCATTATTGAAAAAATACGGGGTCTTACATCAGAGAAAGTGTGGGATGTTCAGAGTGGTTTTATGCCTGGTAAAGGCTGCACTAACAAAATTTTGCATTACACATGATGATTGAAAAATATCTGGCTGTTGGTAAGAAAGTTTTTGCTGCCTTTGTAGATTTAGAGAAAGCGTACGACCGAATAAATAGGACACTTTTGTGGAAGGTATTGGATGAGAATCACTTAATAAGGTATTACTGGGAATCTACTTAATAGTGTAAAAGACATGTATGCTGGCAGTAGAGCTTGTGTACGAATGAATAGTGTTTTATCAAAATGGTTCTTTATTGGTGCAAGAGTCAGACAAAGTTGTGTAATGTCACCATGGCTGTTTAATATATTTATGGATGTGTGCATGAGTGATGCCAAAACAGATAATACTGATTTATGTCTTGGTGATATCTGTATGTGCAGATTGCTGTATGCTGATGACACTGTCCTGTTGGCAGAGAGCAAAAGTGAGTTGCAGTGTATGTTGTCCCAGATGTACGAAGTCTGCATGAAATTCAAACTGAGTATAAATAAGGGAAAAACCAAAGTTATGGTGTTTGAGAGAGGATTGGGTAGCACTGAATGTAATGTAAGTCTAAATGGCACTGTGATTGACCAGGTGAGTGAGATTGTGTATTTAGGAACAATGTTTGACAGTGAGAACAAATTGGATGGTGCAATTAGTAGTCGAATGAATTCTTCATTGAAAGTCATGGCTGCTCTGGGATGTTTTCACGGGAATGATGGGTTCTCTAGAGAGTCCCGCATGGCTGTGCATGAAAGTGTAATTGTTCCTACTCTGATATGTGGCAGTGAAACCTGGGTACTACAGAAGAAACATAGAAGTTGTTTGTGTGCTGGAGAAATGTGTCACCTAGGGGGGGGGGGTTGTGGCAAGACACGTTCTGATTGTGTGAGGAATGAAGCTGTGTTGCAGTTTTGTGATGTGAAGCAAAATGTTGTTAGCAAGGTGGAGACTAATATGCTTCGGTGCTTTGGCCATGTTGAAAGAATGAGTGATGAGATGCTTACTAAGAAAATCTTTTTAGCCCAAGTGGCAGGAAGTCAAGGCAGAGGAAGGCCAAGGAAGTCATGGGTGGATCAGATTCAGGAGAGTCTGCATGAGAAAAAGGTTATGAGTATGAAGTATAGAAGATCTTGTGTATGGCGTGTGATGGATGTCAGTGAAGCCTGAGTTGTATGTCAGTGAAGCCTGAGTTGTATGTCAAGATCGCTGTAAATGGAGAAGTTTGATACAGCAACAGTAAGTAAAAATTATCTGGTAGTTTGTATTTCTTTTTGGAGCTAACCTTTGAATATCAGAGAACAGCTTAGTGATATGTATGTATGTATGTATGTATGTATGTATGTATGTATGTATGTATGTATGTATGTATGTATGTATGTATGTATGTATGTATGTATGTATGTATGTATGTATGTATGTATTAAGTTCACCATTGCACATTAGCTTACCTCAGAAAGTTTATGGGAGACCAAAACAAGGTTTTGGCACCACACTTTTGCTGAGTAGTTGCAGGTCAACATTGAAAGGTTGGCTTCATGGTGCACAGGAAACAATACCATTTGTCATTCCTTGACTTTGGAGGAAAATAAAGAGTCATCTTGAAGACTGTTTCTATTATATGGTACATATTTCCAAGTACAAGAAGCCTAAGGATTGGAATGCCATTACATATCCCAAAGTACCATCATCTACTGCACCAGTTCCACATTGTGATGAGCTTCCCATTCCACAACTACAAAAAAGTATAAAGTATGGAGACATTAGAGGAAGATGTACAGTCTGGTGGTGATTATGAGGACAAAAACAATATGGACTTCCAAGGTTCATCTTCCAGTGCTCAGCACCATTTTTCAAATCAACAAAAACTAGGTGATTTAATTGTCTTGAGGCTAAAAAATCAAATGCAAAACTAGGTGATTTAATTCTCTTTGCGCTAAAAAAATCAAATGCAGAACTTTAGACTTTTCATTTGAAAGAGTGGTCCAGCTTAATGCTTTTTGCCACTGCTTTGATATAAATGGGTTCTTTGGGAATGTTGGCATTCCTCACATACCTGAAGAATGGAGACTCTTTATAGACAGTTTGGTTAGAAGTCTGAAGGCAGTGCTATTGCACAATGGAAATACGTACCCTTTAATTCCAGTAGCACACTCCATGCACATGAAAAAAGACTACACCAATGTCAAGCTTCTAAAAAAAAAAAAAAATCAAATACCATGATACAATTGGAATGTCTGTGCTGATTTCAAGATGATTGGGTTCCTTTTGGGCCTGCAACCTGGCTCTACAAAGTATCCTTGTTTCCTTTGCTTGTGGAACAACAGAGCAGTCAGCAAACATAACAAGACAAAAGAATGGCCTCCGAGAGTGTTGCAAGTTGGTGCACAGAATGTCACACACAACACTCTCATTCCAGAAGAGAAACTCTTATTACCCCTGTTGCGTATCACGTTGGGATTGGTGAAGCAGTTTGTAAAATCATTGAATCCTGATGGACAAACACTTAAGTTCGGTCGCTCCACGTTCCAAAATCTCTCAGATGCCAAAGTAAAAGGTGGTATATTTGTGGGGCCACAGATAAAGGCAATGCTGATCTCAGAAGAACTCTAGAGCAAAATGACTGACGCTGAAAAGGATGCCTAGCAGTCATTCCGTCTTGTTGTGACTGAATTTCTTGGAAATGCAGAGAGCACCAACTACAAGCAGCTTGTGGAGGATTTAGTAGACAATTTTGGAAAAATAGGGTGTGTCGAATGTCAGTGAAACTTCAATACTTGCACTCACATCTCGATATGTTATATCATAAGTTCATTTGCTCAATGTTCCAAAATCTTTCAGATGCCAAAGTAAAAGGTGGTATATTTGTGGGGCCACAGATAAAGGCAATGCTGATCTCAGAAGAACTCTACAGCAAAATGACTGATGTTGAAAAGGATGCCTAGCAGTCATTCCATCTTGTTGTGACTGAATTTCTTGGAAATATGGAGAGCACCAACTACAAGCAGCTTGTGGAGGATTTAGTAGACAATTTTGGAAGAATGGGGTGTGTCGAATGCACTCACATCTCGATATTTTCAGATAAAAATTTGAGAGTAGTGAGTGAAAAACATGGTGAGAGATTTCATCAAGCCATGCAAAATGTGGAAAAGAGATATCAAGGAAGATGAAACCATGATGGAGACTACATTTGGAATTTGGCGGGTCAGGATAGTAGTGTTCATAGAAGCAAAGGCAATTCAAATTTACTTTTTAGGGCAGATATATTTCTTGTCTTTGTTTCTATTTATGCTGTGTATTGATAGATAGTATTCAAGATTTGTACTGTCTTACATCCCCTGTCCTATTGCCCAATTAATGCATTATAATACACATGATACATTATAAAACTGTAGATTTTGGGTAGAATAAATTGTGGCTAAACTACTGGTGCTATGCAGTAGTATCAGTAGTTATTTTAGTATACACTTCTTATTTTTCTTAGTGTAAAAATAGCAGCAATTTTGAAATCCTCGCACCAAAATTAATAAAGAAACATCAAAATATTCAGATGAGCACATAATTGTTCAGATTTTGTTACACAGTGTAATCTTTAAATCCTTTGGTTGTAATAAGTAGGGAATGGACTTTTTGGTAAATAAATATTTTTATGTAAAAAAAAAAAAACATTTTCAAAAAATTTGTATGCAAATGCTCATTTTTCAAAATATTCAATAATAAATACATAAATTTGAATGTATCCTCTACTTTTTATTTTTTTAGTGTAAATAAACCTGAAGTAAAAATACAGCGCAAAGAAGAAGAAAAAAAGGAACAGTATTGTAACGAGCTGAAGAATTTAAGCCACTCTTCTTCTCCACAAGGACTCATTTCCTCGGCGCCAGGGCATTGCCAAATGAGTCTTTTTCTGCTCAGAGAAGCGAAACCAGAAGTCCTCCCATACCCACGAAGGCATAGATAACACAGGGGATAGGTCTCAAAGTCCAACACAGAGGGTATATACATGCTGCTCGCATTATTGTTGTCGTTGTTGATGCAATTCTCTTGAATTGCTGCATTCAGCATGTTCTTTCAGTGATAACGTTCTGTTCCTATATTGCATGCTAAAGTGTGGTTGTAAAGTGTACTGAGTTGATTTTTTAGGAGTTATATAACTTTGCCAAAAAAAAAAAAAAAAATTCTGTGTTTAAACTAGTTAACTTTTTTATGGGATTTATCTAGGTAGATTCTTAAAATTTCTGCAAATTTTCGGAGAGAACTCCTCTCCTTCGTCAGGCAGTCTTTCGTTTAATCTCCGTCACAGTCTTCAGTTACGGTTAACCTTGACAGTTACGGCGATTTTTGCAAAATGTCTTTGCAGATGTTAGGCAAAGAAAACCCCTTACAGTCATTAATGATGAAGTTCTGGTATTTTCCAATTTCAAATCCCTTGTTCAATTTTCGCTTCAGGAAGTTGGATTGATGTCCAACGACAGTCAAAGAGTCCCAGTCCATGCGGTGTCTGGTTTCTCTAACGTTTCTGTCTTATCCTGTCTTGTTTGGACAAGTTTTTATTGCTACCTTGTGTTCCGCAATATGAGTTTCCAGCCTACGACCTGTTTCTCCTATGTAGTATTTTCCACAGCTGCAGGTTACTTTATAAATTACTCCTTGCATTTTTAACAAGTTTTCTTCTTTTTGAATCAAGCTAGGGAATTTTTTTTTTAAGTTTGTTGTCTAAACTAGAAGCTAATCTAACATCATATTCACTGCTTATTCTCTTTAAAGATTCAAACAAACCTTTTTGATACGTAATTTTTTTTGTGAACCTAAACTCCTGCTTGCTTGTATATTTTTGTTTATCTTGTTTGAGTAATTTATCTATTTCTTTTTTTGGGTAGTTATTTTCTGTTAGCAATTACTTCCAGTTCATTCATGTGGCCTTTTTTCATATCTTCTGAGGGGACTAAATTATTTATTTTTTCTAAAAATTGGTTTGCAACATTTTTCTTCAATGAATATGGACAAGAGTTAAAATCTAGTATTTTGTTTGTATCCAAAGGTTTTTTGTACTTTTTTGTGAGGAACTTATCTTCCTAGAAATAGATGGTCAAATCTAAGAAGTTTAATTTTCCTACAGTTTGAACCTCCAAAGTGAACTTAAGGGAATCATCTAATTCATTAAACCATCTCAGAATTTTTTGTGGAAGATTTTCATCCTTGCTATCTATAATGAATAAGATATCATCCATATATCTGTGATAAAGGCAAAAGTATGAGGGTTGAACCAGTACCTTTTCTTCCAGCTTTCCTACATAGTAATTTGCCAGCAGCGAGGGAGAGTGGGGAGCCCATTGCTAGTCCAGACTTTTGGAGGAAAAATCTTTTCTCAAATTGAAAAAAAGTTTTTTTAAGGAGAAAATCAGCATTTCTGTCAATACAGACATATGTTGTGGACCAGGAAAATCCAACAGAGGTCATCGCTCTTTCCACATTTATAAGTGGGTCACGGGAAAATTCTCATTGGCCACCACCGGGAATCGAACCCAGGGTCTCCCAGTTATGCGCCGGAGATGCTTCCTCTGCACCACAGTGGCCTCGAATTTCTCCAGACTCGCATACACTAACTGCCAAGCCAATTTGGCAGGTTGCTTCTTGGAGCCCCGCACAATGCAGGGGATTCACCAAAGATGGTAAGCAGCAACTGAAGAAATAATTAGAAGGTGAATGAATAATTAATACAGACATTTAACGTGGACCAGGAACATCAAACAAAGATCTTCGCTCTTTCCACGTTTATAAGTGAGTCACGAAAAAATTCTCATTGGCCGCCACCGGGAGTCGAACCCAGGGTCTTCCAAGACCATTGGGCCTCGAATTCTTCCGGACTCACACACGCTAACTCACCACAGCAGCCTCGAATTCTTCCGGACTCACACACGCTAACTGCCAAGCCAATTTGGCAGGTTGCTTCTTGGAGCCCCGCACAATGCTGGGGATTCACCAAAGATGGTAAGCAGCAACTGAAGAAATAATTAGAAGGTGAATGAATAATTAATACAGACATTTAACGTGGACCAGGAACATCAAACAAAGATCTTCGCTCTTTCCACGTTTATAAGCGAGTCACGGAAAAATTCTCATTGGCCGCCACCGAGAATCGAACCCATGGTCTTCCAGTTACACGCCGGATATGCTTCCACTGCACCACCTGGGTTCAATTCCCAGTAGCAGCCAATGAGAATTTTTCCGTGACACACTTATAAACGTGGAAAGAGCGATGACCTCTGTTGGACAGCATTTCTGTGTTTAGTTTTAATGAGCATTCTGCCTCTTCATTGCGAGTTAGCAAGTGAACAAGGATCCTTCTAATCCGAAGCTCAAGAAAAGTAACAAAAATATGACATCCTATCAAAACCCAAGGGAGGATTCTATGGCATTATTGTCCATAAGGAAAATAAGCCAAGAACAAATGCAAAACAAACACACTTAGCGGGCAGTTTTACTTCGTATTTCTCATGGTTATTAGCAGCGTTCATGGATTGTATGGTTTCCAAATTAAGTTTTTCTACAGTTGCAAGTTTTGATTTGATCTGGCTATATTGTTCCTTCAGTTACAGTACTCAGCAGTCTTGATCAATTGCGGCGTGGTCAACAGCTAAAAAAATATGAAGTGAAATATAATGCTGAAAGTCAAATCAAGTGTAAGTTTTCACTTGCAGCAATGTCATGGAATACTACCAACAGAAAAACACTATTTTGCCAGCCATGTGGGAAATCTATAGAAGTAGAGCAGCATTCCCAAGTACCGAAACATTTGTCTAGCAATAAGAATATTGTTGCTGCTTCACATATGGCATCTAGACAAGCCCTTCTAAGAGAATCTATCCCATCCTCGTATTCCTGCAATACGAAATGCTCCATGTGTTATTTACATTTAAGTAAGGCATTTGTTCCAGAGCTCTGATATGTATTAAAGTGTAAGTGTCCCTACTCTGATGTATGGCAGTGAAACCTGGGTACTACAGAAGAAACATAACAGTCGTTTGTATGCTGGAGAAATGCGTTACTTACGAAGGGATTTGTGGCAAGACACGTTCTGATTGTGTGAGGAATGAAGATGTGTTGCAATTGTATGTTGTGAAGCAAAATGTTAGCAAGGTGGAGACTAATATGCTTCGGTCATGTTGAAAGAATGAGTGATGAGATGCTTACTAAGAAAAATTTTTTAGCCGCCCAAGTGGCAGGAAGGAAAGGCCAAGGAAGTCATGGGAGGATCAGATTCAGGAGTGCCTGCATGAGAAAAAGAAGATTATGAGTATGAAGTATAGAAGATCTTGTGTACGGCATGTAATGGATGTCAGTGAAGCCAGAGTTGTATGTCAAGATCGCTGTACATGGAGGAGTTTGATACAGCAACAGTAAGTAAAAATTATCTGGTGTGTGTGTGCATGCGTGTGTGATTTCTCTGCATAAAGTACCAATCCAGAGTTCAGAAAGTTTCGTATCAACTATACAAACTTTGACCCCCTAATAAATCAACCCTAAGGAAAAATTACCTTTCAAAGTGTTATGATGAAACTACCAATTCCAGAGACAGAAAAGTGGAAAACGTCATATTCGGTGTGTCAAAAATTCATGAAACTTTTCCAAATGTCCTTCCTACCCCTAGCATTCAAAGACATTTCCACAGCAAATCATGTCACAATTCCTAGATTATTTAATGAATCTACACACTTGTGGCCGAATGGTGTGAAGTATGACTCCTGCTTACAGATACATCAGCATACATGAAGAAATCCGCTGACTGTCTTTCCATGAAGTTTATGAAAACAATACATGTAACATGTGTCATTCATGCTTTGCACAGATTGTATGAAAATATCTGAACCCTTTATCCTAAGTGGGCAAGTTAGCATCGAATGGGAAAAAAGCGTTTGTTAAATCACCAACAATAATCAAAGAGTAGGAGACATAAATGGATGAAATCTGAAAGAACAATTTAAAAAGTGTCAAGCATGAAACTTAGGGAAAGTTCTGGTTTTACAAATTGGCCAGGTAAATGCCAAATACACAGCTATTACCAATCGCAGTATTCTAGAAAAAGTGACAGTTTGAGAAAGAATATGAAATTCAAGAATTTAGCTACAGTAATGGTTAGCTTCAAGGATTAAAAAATTAGCAGGGATCACCACTGAGAACATGGCATGGTGAAATAGTCAAAAAACCCCAAAGTTCAGTGGATGTGACAAAAAAATGTATATATATGTTAGAAATCATATTTAGCTATGAATTAAAAAATGTGAGTATCACGGATGAATCTGGTTTGTTTTATACGATGATATCCAACAAATCAATTTCAAATAAAAATGAGAAAGGTTGCAAGAAGATGAAAGATAGAATAACAACAGCTCACAGTGTAAGTGCCAATTGTACTGATAAAAGAAGTATTGATGTTATAGGAAAATGTAAAAAACCATGTTTTAAGAATTTTCATTGTGATCTATACTTAACACTGTGTTTTCAGTCCCTCCTAAGTTCTCAAATTGATCTGACAAATAAGTATATATATATATTTTCTTCTACATACTGTCATTTGATTGATTTTACCTTTATTTTATATGAACTCCATTAAATCGCCACCCTCAACCAGTTTAGCATGATGAACAAAATATGGCAGTTTAACAAGGTGTTGTCAACTGTAACTGGAACACGTCCTATGCTAAAACAATGAAAATCCCAAAATAGTATAACTATACTAATCCTAATTTATTGGCGTAGAACAGAAATCAAAGTTTCCAAGCTATCGTACATCAAGCAAGTAGCTTTTTCAAGGAAGGTAGACTGCAACTGAATAACAGAACACTTCAACAATTTGAACATGGTTTGACTTGACTAGATGATGAGAAGATGTGTATGTAATTATTTGTTCAAATAAATTATGCTGAAAATACAAGAAATTTTGAGTACAGTTGGTGCACAGGGTTCCTGGTTATTAATTAATAAAGAGCCTGTTACACCGGTAAACACAATGTTTGTCCCATGGAACATTTATTGTGTTTCTAGGGTAACTTTTTTATGCTGAATTCAAAAACACAATCAGAATTTTTCTATCACCCACAGATTATGTGTAACAATATTTATTTCAACATTGGTTACTGAATTTTTATGTATTTCATCAACAGAAATAATGTACATAAAAACATGTTTTTATCTATCATTATAAAGGCATTAGTGTATGTGCTTAAAAAAAACAGTCTGGGATTATTTATGCACCAAAGTGACTTAAAACCCAGGTTAAACTTCGTCACCAAGACACTGAAGTATTACAATAATAAAACTTACACCTTAGTATTATACAACTTGAAATATTTTATTCCGTATTTATTGGTGGAACAATTTATAAAAATATACAGTCGAACTCTGTTAAGACGAGCTGTTCGGGATTGAACAAATTGCTTGTTATAGACGTTACTCGTATAATCCGGGAAAGACCCAAAATATCAAGGAAATCATTCAAAAAATAAATTTCGTTATCAAATATAGTACATATAATGTTTAATGTTGAGAAATACATAGTACTTGCGTTTAGTTGAAATTTGCACGGAATTCTTGAAAAATGAGTACGTACAGTACTACATACACACAGAACTATACGTACCATTATACATACTGCAGTGCATACATATGTAAGTACATACGATGTGATGCAAATTAAGTTGAAATTATTGAATAACGGACATGTAAACTACATACGTACTGTATGAAATACAATATGTACTATAAAGTATTGTAATTTTTGTACCATACAGTACTTAGATAAAATTAAGCACAGGTACAGTACTATCTGCCCAAAGCACATATCCTTTTTATTTCGTATGAAAAAATTTGGTTAATTTTAGCTGCGTTGTCCTTGACTTCAACCGAAAATCCATCAGATTACCCTTAACAACTGATAATGCACTGAACACACACTCATTACCATAATTAGTTTCATAAAATCTAGTCAAAACATCCAAGGCATCTTGTGCTTGATTGTAAGTCGCAACTTCTTGTGTTTCTGTAATGTTTTTGCCTTCACTGTTGGTTTCAGTTTCTTCATTCACCGCAATGACTTGCACAATTTGTTCCTCCATTAAAATTCCAATTATTAGGACTGCAGCGTCAATGTCGATAAAATCATCAAAAGAAGTGCAATTGTTAAAGGTGCTTAAATCTCTACTTTTTAACCATTCTGATAAGGGGAGATCATCATCAACCACTTCAGTGCTTTCTACTAAAGTCTCCTTTAGAAGACCAGCCTTCCTATAACAATTTTTAATGGTTGTCGAAGTGACACTATCCCAAGCTTCTCTCATAAAATGAACAAGCATCCAATACGGAAATCTTAATTTCTAGCTTCTCCATTTTCTGGATTAATTGTACGGTTAGAAATCGCAAAAAATGGCACTTAAAGCTCCTAATAATCCCTTGGTCCATAGGCTGTAGAATTGATGTTATGTTTGGTGGTAGGAACACAAGTTTGATATTTGTCAAGTTTTCTACTTTCGGATGTGCTGGGCAGTTGTCTATTAACAGCAAAATGTTTCTGTTTTTCTTTCGTAGTTCACGATCCCATTTATGAAGTTCTCCCGTAAAGATATCTGATGTCATCCACGCCTTTTTGTTTGCTTTATAATCAACCAGGAGATGCTGAACATTATTAAAACATCGAGGCTTTAACGATTTGCCAATCACCAATAACTTTCTTTTTTCATTTCCTGCTATGTTCGCACAAATTAGAACGGATAGCCGATCCTTTGCCAATTTACCTCCAATGCATTTCTCACCTTTAAAAGTTAAAGTCATGTCAGGGGTTACCTTGTAAAAAATGCCCGTTTCATCAGCATTGAATATGTTCTGCTCACTGAATTCAGAAATGAAGCTCGGCCAAACGCTTTTTAGCCACTGACTTACAGATTCCGTATCCGCAGACATTGATTCCCCCGACATTTTTGCATAAACAATATTGTGTCTGTTCTTGAAGCGATCAAGCCTCCCATTACTGTATATAAAATTCTCATGACCAAACTGTACTGCAAATTTTTCCGCTTGCACTTTAAAAATCGGTCCACTGATAGGAAAACCAGCATCACGTTGAACTTTAAACCAACATAGTAAAGCTTCATCAATATCATTTTTTTCACACTTTTTCATTTTTTTGCAATCTAAGATTGTTTTCAAATGCTTACAAAACTGCATCTTTGTTCTTCCACAATGTAGATATGGTAGATGATGAAAGCTCATACTTTTTGCAAACAGCTGAATTTTTCTCGCAGTCTTGCAGTTCCTGAATAATATCCATTTTCTTCCTGATGGAGAGAGCCTTTCTTTTAACACCAACCATTTTGCTCGCAATATCACACTTAATAAAAAAAGGGGGAGGGAAAGCATAAGTGATGTCGCAAGGGTAGGGCTGCGTGCAACTTTCTGGTTAAAAAAAGGTTATGATATGTCCCGTATGAAGTTGAAATACTGAATGCACTAAGAAAACATGCGTGGGATTAGACCATAGCAGCCAATGATAGAAAGTGAATTCCAGGAACCCTCTCATAAACAGTGGCAAAGAGAAGGCTGGGAAGCTTTCCCCCACAAAATGCCGCCTCCACCTATCCTTGGGCTGAAATGCAGGGCGTCATAAAACACTCCCCGCTTTTCTCTCGAAGCAGGTGACACACAGATGGTCTTTTTGGGTAGCAGGTGGATAATTGATGCCACCTTTCAATGCTGCGCTGTCTTTACTGGGTGTAAAAAAAAAAATCTGAGAGTCTTGCAAATTTGCTCGCTATAACAGAGTTGATACTCGTAACAAGCGGGATAATTTAACACTAATTGCATACGAAACCAAACTTCTTCTGGCATTTACTCGCTATAGCCGGGACCTCGTTATACCCGAGCTCGTCTTAACCAAGTTCGACTGTATAAATATTATAAAATATAATATTTATAATATATTATAATAAAATTATAAAATGCGGAATAACATTTTTATAAATATAAATTCCCGGCGGCATTCCGTACCCACTTTAGTAGAGCAATCACGATTTGCTCCCCCAAAGAAAAGAGGGACAAAGAGATAACAAACATCATCAACAAAGGGGTTACTACTAGATTCTCGGAACGGACTCTAAGATCTATCTCACACAAGATGATAACCATGAACCACACGACACCACGCCCAAGAGTAGACAACTTACAGTTTGCTGGATTCATCTCATACATCCCGAAATTTTTGTTTGTGTTCAAGAACCTTATGAAGCGCCATGGATTACGCATTCGAATTAAATCGCTAATGTCCATAGCAACAACAAAAACGCATAAGAATCCCGACATGAATTCTGGAGCTGGGATGTATGAGATACCATTGGAATATCTAGATGGCTTGTCTCGATCATACATCGGAATGACCAAAAGATCCCTTACAATTAGGGGGAAAGAGCACATAAGGGACATTGAAGCAGGAAAAACACAAACAGTGCTATGCAAAGAAGTAGCCCAATATGACACTGTACCGGTGTGGAAAAACATGAAGAGGATCGCTCCATAGACTGACTACAGAAAGCATCGAAATATTCATGCACCCCAACCCTTGCAACGAGAGCCCTTCCCTTGAACTCTCGGCTGCGTGGAAGATCCTACTGACATAGGATATTAGGGGGAAAGAGAAAGAATGATTTAAAGGTAGGTTGCGTGACATCACCTTCCGCGAGACGCAATATCAATTGGACACGCAGTAGATACACGCTGCAAGATTTCAAATTATCGTCGTTCCCGAAGACATTCTTGTGTTAACTGGCCTTGAGAAAGCCTCCCGTTCAGAGTGTGAAAGCTCGGCATTTAGACGTCGTGTGCTTTTATAAATTGTTACGCCATTAAATACGGAATAAAATACTTCAAGTTCTACACTAAAGTATGTCCCCCCCCCTTTTTTTTTGTAACTGCCAGGTTGAAATATATACACTGCTGGCCACCCAAAATGCAACACCAAGAAGGACACGAGATAGCAAAGCCAGATTTACTGGACACATAACAACAGATACAAAGATGAAACGATTGAGCTTACAGGCCCGTGCAATTTGCGGAACACGCAGACATCAATAGTTCGTGTAGCCCCCATGGCTGGCAATAACAGCTGCTACACGCCGCGGCGTCGAACGAAAGAGACTTTGGATGTGAGCTTGAGGTATGTCGGTCCAGGCTGCTTCCACATGTTGTCACAGTTCATCAGGCGTAGCTGCGGGTGGTGCTTGCCGGGCCACTCAGTTGCCGATCAGCGACCAGACGTGTTCGATGGGCGAGATATCGGGAGAACAAGCGGGCCACGGCAGCAGTGACACCTGGTGGGCTGTGAAGAATTGTTGCACGATATGTGCTATGTGCGGGCGCGCATTGTCCTGTTGAAACGTGGCCGCTGGCAGGTCCTGCAGGTAAGGTAGGATTACAGGCTCCAAAACATCGGAGATGTAGCGGTGGCTGTTGAGTGTACTGGCGATGCGTACCAGAGGGGTACAGGTGTCATATCCAATTGCGCCCCAAACCATAACACCAGGCGATGGACTGGTATTGCGATGCATAACGCAGGTGTCATACTACAGTCTCTCAGTCTCTCCCGACCATCGCGGTGTTGCAGGTAGAAGCGGCATTCGTCGGAGAAGACAAAGTCGTGCCCTTCCGTAGTCCAGTAGTCCAGGTGCAGCGTTCAACAACCCACTGCCGCCGCACCCGCAGGTGGTGTAACGTCAATGGTAATCGGAACAATAGGCACCGTGTGACAAGTCCCCGCTCCTGCAGACGACGTCGAACGGTATGTGCTGACACAGGTTGTTGCGCAACATACCCTAATTCCTTCACTAAGGTTCGTGATGTGGCGGTACGAGCCGTCAATGCCCACCGCACGACATGCCAGGGCTCTCGTTCGGTGGTGTGCCGCGGCAATCCCTCACGTCGGTCGGTCCGTCCGTCCGTCCATCCCTCCTGCACCCACTGAATCCATACTCACCTCACTGTGGCTGGATGTCGTCCCACACGGGCGCCGATGTCTTGGTACGATAAACCGCTGTCGTGATAAGCCACTATTCATCCCCTGTCGAACTCCGAAACGTGCTGGAATGACTGCCATATTTTGCGACAAGGCATCAGGAAGCTTCCCACGCACAGGTCCGGCAGCACAACACACTTCCACTACTTGCACCCCGCCTTCTGTGCACCCTTCTTAGAGTGCTTCTCGGTGGCGTGTTGGGCGCACATGATTTACATATGTCCTGCAATGCTAATCGTTTGCATGTCCTCTTGCAGGCCACACATGCTTGGTGTTGCATTTTGGGTGGCCAGCAGTGTACATATCATGAAGGTTACTAAATTCAGTAACCTCATGTTTAACATGCATTCATAACAATTATTAGCATCGGAGGTAACAAATCTTACCTCCAAAATTTTAACATATGTAGCCCGTTGTTATCTCGGCAGACACATGCTCCAAACCAGAGAGAGGCCTAAAGCTACTTAATTATTAAAATAATATAATTACAAGTTAAAATTAAGCTATTATTTGCATACTTAATTCATTTTAATTCCATACTTTAAACATTCAAAACTACTTAAAGTTAAACACACGAAAACCGCCATCTCATCGAGCTAGGATACATCATTTGCACTGACACTCAACCATCATCACGAGCACTTTCGTCAATCCAAGATCAACATCATCAGGCAGACCACGATTCCACACAAGGATCACCTCACCTGCGCTTAATTTGAAGTTGCACACCAGGAAGAGGAAGGGGTGTGGTGCAAATCACTACGTATTTAGAACGCATGTTCTTCCACTGTGCTGCCATCTATTGAAGATCAGATTTTTTATTTATAAATGTAAAATGCCAAAGTATATATAGCATTTTTTAAATATTCAAATAATCATAACACCTCTAAAATTTTTCGGCAGTTTTAGTAGAGCCATGTTAGTTCTGGAAAATGACATTCTGGCTAATTACAGTCAAGGCCCTCTTCTCTATATGTGTTATATAGATTACATGCTTCTTTGGCCTCATTCTATTGAATCTCTGCAGGTTCTTAAAAATTGCATGTCATCCAGATTCCCCTTTATCAATTTTACCATGGAAGTTGAGGAATCATTTTCATTATCTTTTTTTAGATCTACTTATCCAGCAAAACCCAGTCAACAACCATTTAAGTTTCTCTGTCTACTGGAAGCCCAAAACTTTGCCGGATATTATTCCAATGGGTACCTCACACTCCCTTAAACATAAGCTAGCTGCCACGAGATATTTAGTCCAACGTGCATATTCGCACTCATCCACAGTAAAAGCTTGTAATTTAGAACTTAAGAAAATATACACTTTAGCCACCAGACATGGCCTCAACAAAACTTGTATAAAAAAATTTGAATAACCGATATAGACATAGTAAACTTACAACTATGAAGCATGATGGTTCAACTGTAAAGAGATACGTTGGGCCAATGACTTATCTCCCAACTGTTACACCTCTCTTACACAATGCATGTAAAAAACAACATTCGGACATCTGCATTTCAACATCAAATCTTTTTTCATTTATTAGAAAGGACCAAGACAGAGTGGATGAACTACAAAAATGTGGAGTGTATTGCATTCCCATGAAGAGTAATGATCCAGTGGCTGAGGACAAAATGTACATTGGATACACCTTACATAGCTTAAGTGTCAGATTGTCCGAACATCAATACACCACCAGACAATGGTACTCTACCACCATGCTATCCATCCCAGCTCACAAGTAGAGGCACCTACACACCTGTATGGAGGAATGCATATATCCTACTTCGCATGAAAACTAAAAGACTTACCTTATTTGCGGAAAGTATACTGAGTCACAAATACAGTAAACAATGTTGCAATAATGAAAGTTACCTGCAAACACACCGTTTCCTTGGAGACACCTTATAAAATGAGGTTAGTCCAGGTGCCATCAACAACCATTACCCCCTGTCATTGGTCAGTAAAGGCTTTCTGAATTCTTTTTGTGGAAGTAGGACACTTATTCGTGAACAACCCCACGATACTGCGCTTTAGCTATTTCACTGCGTCGTGAACTTATATATTGGTTTGCTGGCCTTTCCTCACCGTTTAGCTCTTACCTGAAGATGTGTAAATACCATGCACTGACAGCTTCAAACTTGTAATTCATCAAGTGAATAAATCACAGTAAAACAAACATTAAACAATTAAAACCATCAGCTGAAACCCTTTGTTAAATAAAACAAATGCATAAACCTGTTATTTAAATCAATTAAATTTATTTACAACCAGGGTATGCGTTTAGAATTTGATATTCAGTCAATAACTTTTGAAGTTAAATAGTGTGCCATTGATGCAGATGAATTATTTACAGTGATCATGGTAATTCAGTCTGTATATTGACACTAGGGTAGCTTTCAGTATTTTTAGGACTGATTTACATCCAGATGGTGCTCGGTTCGACATTATAAACATTCGTTTATCACACAACTTGAAATATTTATTCCGTATTGAATGGTAAAACAATTTATAAAACATACAACGACTAAGTGCCAAGCTTTCACACTCCGAACGGGAGGCTTTTTCAAGGCCAGTGAACACAAGAATAATTTTGGGAACTACGATAATTTGAAATCGTGGAGCGCGTATCTACTACGTGTCTAGGTGATATTGCATCTCTCGGAAGATCGGTGTCTCGTGACCTACCTTTCAAATATTCTGTCTCATTTTCCCCTTAATATTCTATGTCAGTAGAATCTTCCACGCAGCCGAGAGTTCGAAGGAAGGGCTCTCGTTGCAAGGGTTGGGATGCATGGATATTTCGATGCTTTCTCTAGTCAGTGTTCTTTTGTAGTCTGTGTATGGAGCGATCCTCTTCATGTTTTTCCATACCGGTACAGCATAATATTGGGCTACTTCTTTGCAAAGCGCTGTTTGTGTTTTTCCTGCTTTAATGGCCCTTATGTGTTCTTTTCCCCTAATTGTAAGGGATCTTTTGGTCATTCCAATGTATGACCGAGACAAGCCATCTGGATATTCTAATGGTATCTCATACACCCCAGCTCCAGAATTCACGTCAGGGTCCTTATGTGTATTTGTTGTTGCTGTAGCGATGGACATTGGTGACTTAATTCCAATGCGTAATACATGGCGCTTCATAAGATTCTTAAACACAAACTAAAATTTCGAGATGTATGAAATGGATCCAGCAAACTGCAAGTTGTCGACTCCTGGGCGTGGTGTCTTGTGGTTCCTGGTTATCATCTTGTGTGACATGGATCGCAGAGTTCGTTCCGAGAATCATGTGCACTTTGTCTTGGTTTGATATTAAAAAATAAATATTTAGAAGGCTGAAATGATAATATTTTATTATATTGTAATTAAAATAATAGTTGGTTTGAGGAATATACTGTTACTATTAATAAAAATTTAAATTTAACTGGTTTTAGAAATACTTGGATTGAGTAGGGTTATTGATGCTCAAAGACTTTTTTTTTATTATTTACTTACACTTATATACCTTTATATATATATATATATATTAGTCTTTTTTTAATAAATTTTAACCTAAAATACGGGTAGATGGGGTACACAGTAAGTTCAATCGCGAAAGCAGCTTATAATGTCGTAACCCAGGTTTTCGGTGCATCTCTTGACACAAATTAAATTTTTATTAATAGTAACAGTATTGGCATTTTACTTATTTAATTCATACTGGTCATTAATCAAAACATTCATGCAAAGACAATGGTAACTCACAAAATCAAATTTCAGATTTGGATTTTATGCTTATTTAAGCATGATTTTAGAAAAAAGAAAAAAAAAATCCTTATCCTGTTAGGAGCTGTACTGTATATCAACTTACACTGCTCAATACAGTTTTCTTTTAAATATGTTAGTATCTTCCAAGTTAATTAGTTTTCCACTGCTGTCCAAGGCATTGTTGCAGCGAACAATTAATTTGATATTACAATTTTTTTGAGTGACAAAAGCAGCTAACTTTCTTTAGCATTTTGCTACAACTTTTTTCCCCATTTTAGCATTTTTGCTAAAGCGTTTTTTGAGCCAGCTTAAACCCTGTCACAGGTGAATATGAGACAGACTACAGTGAAGCCAGGAACATAAATCATGGACTGCGGATCAATGGAAACGTGTCTTGTTTTCCGATTAATAAAGTTTCTCGCTATTCCCCACCACAGGACGGGTTTACGCGTGGAGAACCCCTGCAGAAGCCTACAACCCAGACCGACTCTTTCCTACAGTGAAGCATGGGGGCAGTTCTGTAATCATTTGGGCCATGATCTCGTGGTTTGCAGCAGGTCCCTTATCACCTTACACAGACATATCACTAGCGGTGACTATGTCCCTCTTTTGGCCGACCATGTGCATTCAATGGCGCAGACATTGTTTCCGTCAGGGGATTGCACCTTTCAAGATGATATTCCCCCGGGTCACAGAAGTCGAACAATTCAATCATGGTTTAAAGAACATGAAGATGAAGTTTCACACCTTCCCTAGCCTGCACAATCACCAGACTTAAACACCATTGAGCCCGTGGTCTGTGTTGGAAAACAGAGTGCGATCCAATTATCCTCCTCTGGCGTCTCTCAAGGAATTGGACCAGATTCTGCAGGAAGAATGGTACAACATACCCCTTACTACCATTCAGGACTTGTATACGCCCATTCCTAGGATGATTCAAGCAGTTTTAAATGCCAAGGGTGCTCCCACACCATATTAGGTTCGTAACATCTATTGTTTCAAGGTGTTTCATTATTTTGGACAACCCCTGTGTGCGTGTGTGTGTATATATATATATATAGGGATGTAAGGTCAGGTGATGCGTAACATCACAGCCTCTCCTTGACAAATGTCCACCCCGCCTTCTCGTGATGCATCCTGTTCCCACTAAAGGGGCTCTGACGACCGCCAATAGTGGTATAACTATACCATCGGGATTAGAGGAAATGCTATCCCACACTCCCCAACCCGCTTGGCCAGCATGGTGAGTTATGGCCAAACCCCTCCAAAATGACTCCACAACTTAAATCTTGGCCCTCAGTCTCTGACAGCTGGAATGTACCTGGCCAAGGCAGCGGCCAGTGCAACATGAAGGCAGAGGGTGCTAAGAATCCCCGAAGGACCAGACTAGGCTGCCATCTGATGCTGATCTTGGCTACGTATAATGGAGGCTCCCTATCTTCTGATTCAAGGCTTCTTGAATTGGAAGAGGAACTACAAAAGATTACGTGGGACATCGTCGGGCTAAGTGAGGCAAGGAGAAAAGGAGAAGATCTCATTGAACTGAAAAGTGGACATCTCTTCTATCGTGGGACAGATACTGGCAGAACTAGTGGTGTTGGATTTATAATAAGCAAGAAACTGAAGGAAAAAGTTGTAGAAGTTGAGAGTTCCTCTGACAGAGCTGCGCGACTCGTTATCCAACTCTTGAGAAGATACAAGGCTCAGATTATTCAAACTTATGCACCCACCACAAGTCATCCTGAAGAAGAAATTGAAGAATTTTATGAGGAAATTCGTCATCTAAATAATAAAGGTAAGCAGCACTTGAAGATAATTATGGGAGATTTCAATGCAAAAATAGGGCAACGGCAACAGAATGAAACTTCAGTAGGTAAATTCGGTCACGGCAACAGAAACCAGCGTGGAAATACTCTCGTTGAGTTTGCAGAGGCAGAAGGGTTTTTCATCTTGAACTCCTTTTTCAAGAAAAAGCCGCACAGGAAATGGACAAGGAGACATCCAAATGGGACAAGTGAAATTGATTTTATTATGTGTAACAAAAAATTCGTCATAGAAGACTGCAGTGTGATAAACAAGTTCAACGCAGGTAGTGACCATAGATTGGCGAGATGTAAGATGCACCTCAACACTAAACTCGAACGTGGCAAGCTCATAAGACAAACAAAATGTATTGACATAACCAACCTTAAAAAAACACCATAATAACCTTCAAGTTGGAACTGAAGAACAGGTTCTCTGCTCTAGAAGGCCTAAGATCGGAATAAGTGGATATTTCTGAAATTAATAGAAAAGTAACCAAAGCTTTTATGGAAACAGCAACAAAATTAGCTGGGTCTAAGAACAAGTTGCATGTGAACAAATTATCAGGAAAATCCAAAATGTTGATGCAAAAAAGAAGAGAGATGAGAACAACTAAAGAAGATGTGACTTCCAAAGTGGAATATATAGAGCTATGTAAGACAGTACGAAAAAGTATCACTGAAGACGTACAAAAATTCAACTGTGAACTAGTGAGGAAAGCACTTGAAAACAACCAAAGCCTAAAGATAGCAAAGGGACATCTCAGTAAGGGAAGAAAACAGATTATGGCACTGAGAAAAAAAGATGGTTCTGTAACAAGAAATAGAGGCGAAATTTTGACAAGAGTGAAAGATTTCTACTCCAAATTATATGAAAGGGATGATACATGTACTCCAGACATCATGAAAGGTACCAGTACCAGAGTTCTTCCAGTCCTCCCAGCAGAAGTTGCACATGCAATCAAGAACATGAAGCAGGGGAAAAGCTCCAGGAGAAGATGGAATTACTGTAGACATCATACAAGAATCAAGTGGAGAAATTGAAACAGTACTCGCCCAAATTTTTACTTGATGCCTTAATGAAGGGAAGATCCCTAAAGATTGGAACAACGCTACAATTATCCTGCTACATAAAAAAGGTGACATTGAAGATCTCAGGAACTACAGACCTATCAGCCACCTATCAGTGGTTTATAAAATCATCACTAAAGTTCTTTCACACTGCTTGAAGGTAACGCTGGACATGGCTCAACCGAGAGAACAAGCTGGATTCAGGAGTGGCTACAGCACAATAAATCATATCCATGTACTGAGAGAACTAATTGAAAGAGCAAGGGAATATGAACTTCCATTGTGCATGGCTTTTATTGATTATGAAAAAGCCTTTGATTCGGTGAAACCATCAGCAGTTACAATGGCTCTGAAATCCTGCGGTATTGAAGATGCATACATTAATATTATTAATAACATCTATGAAAATGCAAGTACAAAGATCTGGCTGTTTGAAAATACAACACACATAAAAATTGGAAATGGGGTGAGACAAGGTGACACCGTATCTCCGAAGCTCTTTAATGCCACACTGGAAAATGTCTTTCAATCACTGAACTGGAAAAACAAAGGGATAAAGATTAATGGAGATTATCTAACCCACCTTCGTTTTGCTGATGACGTAGTCATTTTTGCAACTACCCCATCAGAGCTGCAGAGTATGATCCAGGAACTTGCTGACAAGAGTAAAGAAGTGGGATTAAAAATGAATTTTCAGAAGACAAAAGTGACGTATAATGCTTTTACAAAAAATGAAGATTTGACGATGATGGGGAAAAGCTGGAGATAAACAAAACCTACATTTATCTTGGACAGCAGATATCAAGTGAGGGTCACATTGATGAAGAAATTAATCAGCGTACAAAACTTGCCTGGAGAGCTTTTGGAAGAAACAGCATAATTTTTAAGAGCAATATGCCATTATGTCTTAAAAGAAAAGTGTTTGATCAATACATCCTTCCAGTGCTTACGTATGGTGCAGAGACGTGGACCTTAACTAAAAGAGACATACAAAGGCTGCAGACAACTCAAAAAAGCATGGAGAGGTGCATGCTTGGTGTAACCAGGAGAGATAAGAAGAGGAACTCGTGGATCAGAAAAATGACAAGAGTGGAAGACATCATGATCAGAGTTAAATCCCTGAAATGGCAGTGGGCTGGACATACTGCCAGAAGGACAGCCCATCGATGGACAGCCGAAATTTTGATTGGATTCCAAGGGACAGGAAAAAGACCCAGAAGAAGACCACTTGGAAGATGGGTGGATGAAATTCGGAAGTATGCGGGAGTGACATGGAGGAGACTGGCACAAGACAGACAGTTGTGGAGGAAACTTGGGGAGACCTTCATCCAGCAGTGGGTTGATAATGGTTGACAATGATGATTATATATATATATATATAAATATTGCACAACAAGGCATTGAAATCTAAGATTAAAAAGAAAATGTTCTGCAAGTGGGGACTTTGTTTTGCGACGCACATTGCAGTTTTAAGTGCTTTCTGCTCCTGAGGATTTCTTTCCTGAGAATCTAGGCATTGTCAGTAACGAACATGACCAATTTTATCAAGATATTTCAAGTTTGTAAAAGCGGTATAAGGGCAAGTTGAGTACAAGTATGATGACTGACTACTGCTACACTTAAGAGAGATGTTTCAACAAGCCAAATACACCAGGAAGTCCTCAATTGTTACATTTTAGGTAATTTATTTATGATTTATAAGTGTATGTAAATATGCAATTTATTTCAACTTAAACTGTGGGTCTCTAAAAAAAACCTTGCATGACAGAAAAAACTAATATCACATTTGAATTCAGCATAAGAAATCCTATTAAAATCACATATTTCTTGTGGGACAATATTTTTGTTTTTTGTTTTGTTAGCCAGTGTTATTATTATTACAACATGCTCATAATCTAAATGAATGTTATGGTAACAACTCACCAGAACACAATCCTTAGGGTATTTGCAATAAGTAAGGCCAGACATACATAAGTTGAAAACCCATCAGCATTATCTGTCCTCTGAATTTCCCTATACTGAGGCACATATGGAATGACACCACCAACCATCATGGCTCCTGAGCAGGACCACGAAAAGAACTTTGTTAGCGTGAAGTTATCTACAAAATCTGTGAACACGTCCATCTCTAGACCATGTCATGAGTAGCTCAACATCAACAACTGCAGTCCTCCTAAAAAGAAAAAAACATTCACAATAAAATTTAAACTTGTAATTTAAAAAGTACAGTTTTACAATTAATCCTTTGTATAAAGTCAGAAAACCATCTTTGAGGGAGTGCCAGTTCACAAATAAAGGAGTCTGTTTATGGTAACCACATCTTTCCTTACAAGATTAGGGAAGCTACATCTTCAAAAAATATGCCATACCATCCACGTAATAAATAACCTCATTAGCTTCCTATAAAAATCATTTAATAATAAAAAAATCTTAAACCAAAACTTAAACTATTTCATTGCTCTTTCTACATGCAATTTTACTTTGCAAAGATTTCTTCATTAACATTTTTAAATAACAATAATTATTAGGGATTGGGACTGTCTTGGAATTTGTTCTACTTCTACTGCAACAATATCATACTGGTCCCCATGTATCTGCTTTGACACTCAAACTGCACAGCCCAAATGTGAACAGAATCAGATGAAAATCATACACAAGTCTGGCAGAAGAAAGTATATATACAAAACAAAGACAATTTTTTTTCTGTTCACATATGGATTATGTGGCAATGACCAATTCATTGTAAATCCCCCAAAATTTACAACGTACGCAGATATGTACACAAGCACTTAACAGCATCCCAAGGCACCAGCTGCAAAATACCTGTTGTAGCTCAATTCTTAGGAGGCTACACTCTGTGCTAGTTACCAAGTAAGTCTATAAATGATGCTCTACCAAATCCCAAACATATACAACAGGAAATAAATTCAAGGACCTGACCAATAATGTAAGAACATTGACAAGTTAAATATTTCTTCATGATCTTAGTGCTGTGGGCCATGGAATTATCTTTTTGAATTAGGGCTCCAGACACACCTTAAATGAAGAACAATTGCATGATATCAATATAGTGCTACACAGCCAAGGTGAACATGATGTAACACAGAGACAACTTGCTATTAGAAAATATCACACCTCCCACTATATACCATATCTCCAGCAACAGGTCATTCAACAAAAGCAGCTATAGCACAGCAGTCACTGCAACATCCCCAAATTTAAATGGTGATTCACTTGTTTCCAAACTTAATAGGATTTGCAGCCAAAGATGACATGATGCAATACCACATCCAAAGTTGTTCATGGTCAGAACCCCAAAATGTTTTGTCGACAATGATAGTATTAATCAGAAAATGGTATGACACATCATGGAGTGACCATGGATGTGTTCATGGTAGTATCCCTTGATGTACATCAAACTCTCACAAAGGAGGAAGAATACTTCAGGGGTTTCTTTTCAACCTTTTCTTTGCTGCTTTTGCATGAATGATTGGTTGAGCTTTGCTTTAAAATGCACTGCTCCCTTTAAGGAATGAATAGAAGTTATCTACAACAGTGAAAATTCCAGACATGCCAACCTTCAAAATCTAAAAATCAGGAGATTTTTTACAGCTCATAAAACCACATGAGCGCTATTTTTTTATCAACATTTTTCAGATGCAGGAGCAATTTTCCAGAAGTAGTATTATTAGTACACAGCATTTTTAATGTTTAAAAATTTATTCCAAATGCAGACTATGTTTATATGCAAAATAAAAAGCATAGTGAAAATAGTAGTCAACCAGATACAATTATTAGCATTAATAATTAATACAAGATACATACTTAATTTCTGATACATTATTTAATCATAATTAATCTTTATCCTTATTTAGTGAATGTACAGTAGCCAATTTAGCTCTCTTTAACAAAAATCTACAAAAGTTTTGTTCAAAGTCTTTTTCTTTCATTCTGGACTTAACTGTCAGCAGTTTTTCCATTGTTGGAATAGAGAGAGAGAGACAGACAGAGGTATCTGTCAAAACAAATGTGGAAGTGTCAAGCTTTCTTCTTGGTTAGAGGTTTAACGACCACAGTGAGCACCTCAGTGGGCTATAAGCAGTCGCCCATCCCTAATTTAGGGCCACTGGTTCCAGGGAAGGGAGAGAGCCAGTGCCGTAAGACAAATACATCATCATATTTGCCAACTTTGGAAAATGTGCATCAGTAAAACTTTTGCGTGAATGCCATTTACCACAAAACAAAAAATAATTATATTAATAAATATGCAGTAAAAATATCTGCATATGCCACAATAACTAAACTAGTATTATCTGTGTTTAAAATAATTTAAAAAACCATAAAATCAAATCTTAATTTTGTTCAATGTTAGCCTTGCAAGCCTGTGGTGTTTCAATACTAAACTAAAATTTTCATTTGCTGACATCTTTGTTTCCCTGCCCATTTCTTTATTATCATCTTTTTTTCAAATGCCCTTGGATGACAATTTTATCCATCATGAATGCATGACAGCTTTCACTATTTTAGACAAATGATGAACAGTGTCACTGCTTTGAAAATATAAGTACTTTTGAACACCATGCATCAATTTTTACAAATTTTTCAGCTTAGTCACTTTCGTTTTCGGACAACCCCCCCCCCCCCCCCGCCCCCGGCCCGTTTATCAAACTGAAATGCAAAACTTTTTGGGGAGGAATATTTAAGAATACAGGATACATGTTATGACAGCGTTGGGGGAAAAAATTACAGTTACAGAGTTACAGGGGATATCTTTGCTACGTCCGATTTCCGTTTTCGGCCATTTTCCCTTCATTTTCAAGTTGAAATACAAATATTTATGAAATAAAATGATATTTAACAACAATATTAGGCAGAGGAAACATCACATGAAAAATAAAATTACGATTACGTGCGAAATCTTCACTGCGTCTAACTCCCGTTTCCGAAAGTTTTGAAAGACGAAACTTCCTCTCTCGAAAGTTTAGAAAGTTTGAGGCGGAAAACATCCTCCACCACCACTACTAATTGCCCCAAAATTTCTAGTCAGTTATGCATCGATCTCGTGGATAACTCAAATTACGACGGAAAAGGAGAAATTCCTCGAAGCCGTCGCACTCTCATGCCTAAAAGATTACAGCGAAATTTTTCGCCCTCGAATTTCCGTTTCGGAAATTTTTCCTACATTTTCAAACTGAAATACAAATATTTACGGAATAAAATGATATATAACAACAGTACTGGACAGAGGCAACATCACAGGAAAAAGAAATTACGATTACGGAAAAAATCTTTATTTCGTTTACTTCCGTCTCTGAAAGACGAAATACCGTCCCGACGCGTATTTTTACGAATTGGTAAAATTCTTCCATGAGTAGTTTTACGCGCCAAGAAAAATTCACGATGCGTATTTTTACACGTCGAGAAAAATTCCCGATGCGTATTTTTACGTGTTGATAAAATTCCGATGCGTACTAGAGGCGTAATTAGATTACGCATTTTGGAGAACTCTGGTCGGTACGTCACTTGAGCACTCCCGTGGGGAGAGAGAGAGCTACCGCACGAAGCCGGCGAGTCAAAAATGACATCATCGCGTTACACGGCGATTTTTTTTTTTTATTGTAGGTTTTACGACCACCGTGAGCAACTCAATGGGCTATAAGCAGTCGCCCGTCCCTAATTTAGAGTCACTGGTTCCAGGGAAGGGAGAGAGCCAGTGCCGTAAGACAAACACAACATCCATGCCTCACCGGGATTCGAACCCCTTTCGGACGAATGATCAGAGGCCATCGCTTAGACCACTGCGCCACCGGGGCGGGGCGGGGCGGGGCGGCTAACACGGCGCTCGTAAGGTCCGGTAGAAAATCTAAATGGATGGTTGCAGGGGATTGAAATATTTCGATTGAGCAATCGAAATATTAAAAAAAAATCCGTAAAAAAAAAAGACATCTATCCGTAAGTCAGTAAAATTAAGCAGAAATTTGTAAATTTTACGGATAATCCGTAAAAGTTAGCAAGCAAGTATGCAACATCCATGCCCCACTCCGATTCGAACCCGGACCCATCTCGGACAATTTGTCGAAAGCCGGCGCTCAGTTTCACTTTATTATGCAGCAAAGACAATAACAGCTAATATGTAAAGAAGAAACAAATTGCCAAAGATATGACAAAATAAAACATTAAAAACCGCGAACGTGCCTTAATGCAAAAGAAAAAATCTCCCGCAAAAGTAAGCTAAAGGAATGAGAAAAACAACAAATTCACAAACTAAGTGTACACAAAATGCTACAATAGAAGATAAAACAAAGCTGACAATAACAGATTCGCAATTAGAGATGAACAAAGAAGCACATTAATCTTCTACAAAATGTGACGAAGAAGGAAAAAATGGTGCAAAACAAGAAATAAAAATCTTCACAGTAAAGCAAAATTGAAAAGTACTCTACAAAACTCTGAAGAAAACACAAACAGAGCTCGCAGCTAAGAGCGGGGAGAAGTGAAACTAATTAGGTCACACCTGGCGCGCGAGTGTGTTTGTAACCAACATAAAATACACCACTGCGGCACCGGGGGTGGCTTTCTTTTTGCAGATATGAAAGGAAAAGTATGATACTGATGACTGTAAATGCCGTCTTGCATCGACGCAGAAAGAAAAATATTTCACAAGCGGTTCGAAATCTTTTTCTTCTGCATCGATCCAAGACAGTGGTTGATGGAATTTCGACCATCGCAACGGCTAATTATCGGCGAAAAGCGGGAGAACTTGACATTTCTCTGGAGGGCAGGAGAGGAGGAATGGTTGAAAATCCGGAGAGTTGGCACGTCTGAAATTCTTTTATTTTTTTTATATCCACAATAATGAACATTTGGATATGAAAAATTTGGGAAGTTCCTAATCACCATTGTCAACCATTCCTAATCTACGGCTGGATAAAGGTCTTCCTAGATCTTTTCAACTCTCTAACTTGAGCCACTTTCTTCTATGTAACTCCAGCATGCTTTTGAATTTCCTCCACCCATCTTCCACATGGTGTTCTAAGATTTTATCTACCCCTTGGAATTCAATCTAGTACTTCAGTTGTCCAATAGTGGTCAATTCTTTAAGCAATATATGTTCAGCTGATTGCCACTTGAAGGTCTTTGATCACTGTAACATTGTTCAAATAAAATGCAGGGGAGTCAAATAAATGGTTTTTAATAAAAACCACATGAACACAATGACGGTACCGCATATACAGAAACATTAAAATGAAAATATGCTGGCATTCTCCTCCTACAGAGAGAAACAACAGCTCAAAATGCCAAGCGAAATCTGTCCGCTTGCATCACTTTCAAAAAAGCAAACCCATCACCAAATCACTTCTTGATTTTACAATTCGCCATTCATTCACAAGGTCAGCACAAACAAACAAAACTCCATGCAACTAGCATGCATTAAATACATGATCAGTCAGCACTTAATTTACTCGCAAAAACTTCTCTGCTTCACTCAATTTTGATCTGCTGTGGGCAGTTATTCGCATAAACACACCAGTTCTCTCTCTCTCATTTTTTATAATGGCTGTTCCACATCATCCCACTTATGTCATTTTCCTGGCTCATGAGTTCTCCTTTCCCCATCTTTCTTGATTACACCAAATATGCATTTCTGCATGCTTGTTTGAGTTGTTCACAACCTCTGTAGTCCTTCCCGCCCCCTCCCCAAGAATTTGGAAACCACTTCTGGCACAACATATGAACACTAATTTTTCTGCATATAAATAATGACAATTCTATGTACTTGATCAAGGCTACTACATTAACAAAATATCACAAATGTGTATTCTGTTAACATCTAAAACACACAAATAAAGCATCTGTCAGTAGTTCATTACAAGCATTTAAAAAAGTCACTACCAGGTGCTAATACTTAAGATTTTACAATTTCACTCCAATAAAGTGCTACATAACTTATAAATTTACACACACACACACACACACACACAGAGAGAGAGAGAGATTTCTACCAGTTCTCAGAAATTAAAACAATTTTCCAACATGATATATTAATGCTTCTTTATAACTAATATGCTAAAACTTATTTCTGGGTTAATTTTATCATAACCTACAGCTTTACAACATTTTAGGAGAAAACAGCATCTCCCATCATCAGCACTTCTAGCACACCAGTTATCATGATGACCAATAATAACAGCTTTGTCATTAAAGGAGAAGTAAGTTCTTCAATTAGAGAAAACATCTGACAAGAAAAGTGTCTTTTTGTCCCTCTGAAATTTTAACCAAACTTGGCACAAATGTTCACCAATGATGGACACATGTAAAATATTTCTACAGAAATCCAATAGGTTAGGGAGATACAGAGCGTGGAAGTTTTTGCATGAAGAGTAACAAACATACAAAATTTGACTAACATTTTATTTTAAAAAATTGAGTGAAATTATAAGATTAACCATTGGATGTTTAAAGCAGAATATATATTTGCAATGAGCACATTGGAAAAAACTAAAAAATTAGAACAATTATCAGTACTACAAATGTCTAATTAGGGTTTGAATCAATATTTTAATGGTGTTGCATAATGAGTCTAGATGAGAAGATAGAAAGCCTCCCTCAAAACAAACCTATTGAAAGGTATCACATCCCTGAATGTTGTACTGGTATTATTCAGCCTTTGAATGTAGGATTTTTCAGATCATACAAGCAATTTGCTTGGTATATTACTGATAACAATAATAAAGGATCAAAACTTATGTGGCAGCCAGACAAATTGGTCATTTTCTTCCTTCCAATTTAAGGATCCTAGATTCAGAAATTTTATCAAGCACACTTTTTCTAAATCAGGCTTTCCATCTTCTCATTCAGGTCATTATGTAACATCACTAGAATATTGTTTCAAACCCAAATTAGACATTTGAAGTATTGATAATTATACTAATATTAGTTTTTTCCAGTGTGCTCACTGCACATATGAGTATATTCTGCTTTGAACATTCAACTGTTAATGTTCATAATTGTATTTAATTTCACATAAAATGTTAGTCAAATTTGTGTGTTTGTGTTACTTTCATGTGAAAATTTCTGCACCCTGTATCTCCCTAACCTATTGGATTTCTGACTATTTTACTTGTGCCCATCATTGGTAATGATGAACATTTGTGCCAAGTTAGGTTAAAATCCAAGTGGGATAAAAAAAGACACTTTCCTTGTAAGTAAAATAGTTACCTGTTCACAAGTGCCTTGAATTTCATTCAACAGATCTTCAAAATATTCACTTACATATTCAATACATCCCCCCCCCCCCACCAATATAAAATGCTTTCCATATTATCAATCAAACTCTGAGTTATAGATTTTCTAATGTCTAGCAATACCCACAACATTTTTGGGATATTTAATTGTTCTTTTCCATAACATTTTCTGAATTTACAGATGTCTTTCACTGTACACCAACACCCAGCTTTGCCTTCGTACTAGCTGTTTTATGATTTTTACTGTATTGTAACAAACAGCTTAAGTACAGTGCCTAGAAGAATTAGTGTGACGTGCTCCATAAGATGTCCCTCACGGTTTTGTGACCAATCGTCATGAAATGACAGAGGGCGCTGGCATCGGAAGTTACGTTAGGATGCTTCATCGGCTTCATGCTATTCAATGGTGGGAAGTTTGTTTGCCAATGATTTGCTGCCTTACGAAACTTCAAATTTTCACAAAACAAAGGTTAGTGGAGGGAAATCTTTTTGGCAGTATCTTTGCTAATTCGTTGGAGCTCGATCATAACAGTAATACACTAGGTAATTCAACAGTTGATCACTAAAACGCAATAGGCTTATTCGGGTGTTAATGTGCTAGTTTTATTCAACTGTGGATTGTTTATAACGAAATTTATTTCCGAAATTAGTAACTTTTTATTCGTGAAGATGTAGAAGTTGATCAAGTATTGACTGTCACGCGTAAAACCTACTGTGTGGTTAAACTTAGTGCAGTACTGAAATCGACAGCAACAGTTATATGATCATAGGGAAATAATGTCGGCTATGAAAGGACTGGGAAATTCTGCCTTAGCAAATAATAAAAAACATAGAAAACGGAAAAGGGAAAGCAGCTGTTTTGTGCCAGGATGTAATACTGGCTATAAATCCTGCAAAAATAAAATATCACTCTTTGCTGTCCCCAAAATTCCTGATATGTTGAGCAAATGGGATAAGGCAATTCCCAGAGCTGATAAGAAACTTGATGAAAGTTGTGTTGTATGTGCCTTGTACTTTGAATCTAAATTCATGGAGATGCATTATCGTTCCACTATTCAAAGTAAGGAAGTTCTAACATGCCGAGACAAACCATTACTCAAGCCTGACGCCATAAAACTATTTTCCCAAATTTAAAAGGCGAACGACTAATTAGTTTTTCCAATTTTTAAGGGGGGGGGGCATGCCCTACTATGCCTTCCCCACGTTACGCCTGTGTGTTGCGCCTGTGTGTATGTAGAATGAAAAAAAGCTCAAAAGAAAGACAAAAAATAATAATTCTGACAAAATAAATAATAACATGCTACATTAATAATTTCCTTATTTTAAGGGTAAAATTAGTTTACAGGAACTGCATAGAATTTTCCCATTTAGACAGACTCCATGAATACCCACTTCTTAATTTTTTGCTTAAGGTGCAAAAGAATTTTCCTCTCTTCACTGCAAACCCATTTGAATAGCAAATTTAATCACATAATTATTATAAGGTGAAGAAAAGTAAAGAAAAATGTTATAATTATTTTTCTTTAAAAGAATGTCATCATATACAATCATTTTTTGTATATTTACTTCTGTCCAGTATGATTCATTTTGTTTATCGTATCACAGGCAAAGTTTTTTTAGGAATGATTTTTATAAATGGATTACAGTTAGTATATTATTAGAAAATAGACCAATTTTAAAAATAGTAATCGCATTTTTTGTATTCTATTTTCAACTCATTAAAAGGCTTCTTTTCAAAGCCAACTAAATGGAGAGTTTCAATATTTATTTTGATCCCATGTTCTTACCAAGAAATTTAGTCACTCATTGCTGAAAAATGAAGTACATTATTAAATAATTTATAAAGTTTTTAGGTTACTGAATTTTAAGACATTATTGGAATGCAAATTATAAAGCCGATGTCTCATTGAGAAAATATTTCCCCCTTTTTTTTTCAAGTAAGGTTTTGAGGGGCAAAACATTTTCTTTTTTTTAATTTTTACTTTATACTGTAAGTTGATGTTTCAGTAATTGTAAACTGCATATTGGTCTCCAGTGTTTTTGCATAATGTAACCCATGTATGACTCTAAAACTTTCGAAATATCTAACATTAATGTTGACATTAGCACAATGCAGAGCTTAACTTAAACTACGGTACCCTTATTAATGAATCTTGAGCACCCCGTTCGTTCTTTGGGGGGGGGGGTGAAAGAGGTGTGTCGATTATTTCGTATATACTTAAGTTATCTGCTTATAAAATATCGTTCAAGGAGTACACATAATACTGACGAGCTGAGCTGGGTGTGTGTCACAGAAAGATGTGCGTTTTCGTCGTCCTTCCTCCCTGAAAAGCGACGTGACATCCGATGGCAGCGCCATCTACCGCTTTCATGATTGCGGGTAGCAAGTTTTTCTGCGAGCACGACACACTAATTCTTCTAGGCACTGTAGCTTAAGTACTTCCTATTAACTTTTTTCCTTGCTCCTTTCAGTTTCACAAATTTTTGCTGTCCACCAATGTGTCCTGACATTCCCATTCTTTCTTTAACACCACACATTTCCCTTGCAACCTGAATAACATCTTTTATGTACCTGTTTCACTCAAGCTCAGTGCTTTTAATATGAAGTTGATCATGCAAAGTTTGTTTTGTTACTACCTTCAATAATTAAATCATCTGTGGAAATCGTGCAGGGAAAAAAAAAATGTTATGCAGGCTATCACTTCTGGTGTATCTTAATACCTTTACCTGTTTCTTAAGAACTTGAGAACTAAGTGCAGATGCTGTTAAAAAAATATTACTGTGTATTTAAAAATGTCTGAAAACCAGTATCCTTCACTACATTTCTTTGCAGGGTACACACACAATTCGTGAAATCAAATTCCCTGACTTTTCCAGGTAGTTTAAAGTAAAATTCCAGGGTCTGTAAAGTGGTTTTGACATATGTTTAATGACATATTTGGGGGGGGAAAAACTGGCTATGTTAGACATATTTTCTCAGATCTTACATTCCTGCCAGTTAAACGGGGTGGGGGGAAATTTTGCGTGTTATTCAAAAAAATTAACACCCAAAATTATTTGAATTTTAAATTTTAGCAATTACTCTCGGATCTGTAATTTTCAGATATTTTATGCCAATGGCAGCAATCAGAAGGGGTTTTTTTATTTTTTTTTGCTCCGTTGGAATTCGACATTTACGAAATATACCAAAATCTGTAATAAAACTGTATAAATTTTCTTTATTTGCCAAGATACATAATACACAAAAATAAAGTAATGTTTTCAATATTGTCAGCAGATCAGCTCCTTTAATCTACCATTCTGTCTTTGGAAAAAGAGAGAGAGAGAGCATGCACTTTGATTACATTTTTATCAGAGAAGAAAAAAAAAAGCTTTGCCGATATTTTACTTGGGGTTGGTTGATTTTTGACCACAACCGGCCACTACTTATGCTACACTGAGATCTAAATAGCCCGGGCCACAGTCACAGGGGGTTAGACTTGTTTATAACAAAAATTCTTTACCCGAGGACCAACTGCTTAATGAGACTTCTGGACCTTTGTGGATCTTTGGTGATTCAGTCGGATTTGGACCCAAAACTTGAAGTTCCCGAGGCGTGATCACTGACTACCAAGTCACAGTGGCCCTTCTTTTGGGAGGATGACTGCAGTTAAGGGAGACAAATTTTGGTATATCAGTTGCACTGTTTTATGCAGTACCTTTGAAAAATCGAACTTTTAGGAACCTGTCAGTCACAGCCTAGTCCTTAACCTAAAAAATGCAACACTGGAAAATAAAAACTCTGGACTATTTTAGAAATTGAAAGCATTTTTAGAAACTCGGCAGTACATAAAAATGTGATCACGATATTCCTAAAGCATACTGCATTCGGGACAGGGAAACTTAATAACTAAAAGTTTGCAGTTGTCATACGTTTATGAAGAATACGGGTCAGTATTCCACACATAAAAGTATATGTATGGCCTCCTCCATATCCCCTCTCAGCCATACCATACCTCTCTATAGGTAAGTGCATGATGGTAATTTTTTATTTTACTACAACAAAATGACATTTTATATTAAAACAATAGATATGAAATCAACTATAAAATAAAGGGAGGAACATAAAAAATCAAAGTTTAGGCAACATGGAAATCATACCATATACCTTAGAACACAACTTGGACATGAAAACAACAGAACTGCAATAATGTAGCCACTTAAAATGTTACAAAACATGTCCTACTGAAAAATAATACAATAAGCTACCAGCCTCGTTGGTTTGACGCTGATTTTCATTCAACCAAGTAAGCAATGAGACAGATGATATAAATGCTACAATATACCATTAAAAAAAAATACAAGTAAAAAATCATCAAAATTAAATACTATACAACTTTGGACTTACTTTTTTTTTTTTATACAAGCTGTATAAAACATTTGATACAAGTTGGGCATAAAAATAAGAAAAACTGTAACACTAAATTGCACTCATGTACACATTTAGAATGTTGTAATAGGCTTACTGTAAACAGAAACATGTTAGTGGCCTTCATTCATCTTCTAAGCAAAGCAATGAGTCAGACATAAAATAAACTTAACATTTGTTAGCCTGTCCCTCCAGTTTACTCAGCGTTTTTGTTATCTCCCTAGCTTCTTCATCAATTTTCTTTTTTTTTTTTTTTTGCTTGAAGTGCACGAATTTCTTGGTCTTTTTGCTTTCTTTCTGTTCTCTTTTCATATCCCATGCTGGTTTTCTCTTTCTTTTGCTTTTCCAAAGCATGCCTGTATTGTTGGCTTGCTCCTTTGGCATACCTGATTATGTCCCTTGTAACTTCAACATTTGAGACACCCCCTGCTACAGTGACAGCATCATACACTCGTCAAAGCGCTACTAGAGACTCTTCATGAAGGTTTTCAACCAACATTTGTCTGTTCACAGAAAAGCCACGTTCTACACATGCATTCCCACAGGAGAGTATGAGAACAAGTCTAACAACATGCCATAGTTCATGGAAATCTTGTTTTGCTTTCATCACTTCTGAAAACAAATTATCTAATGTGTCATTTTCCTTGGAAAAGTTCTTAAACTTTCTCTTGAGATCACCCTTAGCTTTCAACAATGACAACAGCTCTTTGAACTGGGTGAGGGCTTTCTCTGCAAAATGAGACTTTATTCTTTTCTTTTTCTCCAGCTCTTGTAGAAATAGTTCCATTCTCTGTATACATAGAAAAGGCGACTGAATCACACGGTGAGGGGCTAAGGATGAGGCAGCTCTCACAATAGCATATTTTAGAGGACTGTTTTCTATCACTTTTTCAACAACTGTCTTCAAGAAATCCCTGCAACTCGTGTAGAAAGCAAGCTTAGTTCTCTCAAGCACTTCACATTTATCAAGAGCATTTTTTGTACCAACTTTAATGGAACAACAAGGTTCTCTTTCGCCAGTTCAATCTTTATCATTCTGTAGCCAATACCTTTAGCCTCATCCATGATATGCTTCTTCACAAATCTGTCCAATAGATCTCTAAGAAGTTTCACCAGCGAGTTGTACAGAAATGGCAGCATAGGTTTGGATGTCTGATATAATCTCAGAAAAGTTTCAAATGAAGAAGCAAGTGACATAAAAATGGAGTTTTGGCAAGCATTAATGGATTTTGCAAGCATTAATGGATCTTGCAAATATCTTTTCAGGCTTGACATGAGTGTTGAGTTTGAGGCCTGGTTTGATTTCATTTGATGAAAGTACTTTCTTAAATGGCTAAGTACATCAATGGCTCTTTCAGCCACTTGAGCATTCTCAAGCCAACAGGTTGTACAGAACTTCTTAGGAAGTTGGCAACTACCAGTGACATTTGTGTAGTCAGCACGACGACCAGGTGAGTCCTTGAAAAAGTAGTATAGCGACCTCAAGAAGTGGTTTATTTTCCACTCGCTTTGCCGATGACCATATTGAAATGCTCCACGTACAGCATGAAGCCCACAGCTTTCCAATTCAAGCAACTCTGGGTCATTCTCCTGATTTGATATTTATTTGGCAAGTTCACGAAGAAAACTTCCAGTTCACATTAGGACCATCCATTGACACATGTAGCAATTTGTTCATAGGAAATAAGGCCAAAGCTTCTATAAATCCACTTAACATGTTCTTTGCTGTTGCATGACTGAGATATACAGATGAAAAATAACGAGTTGTGACACAGCTATCTTTGTCAGACCAGAATCTGAAAACAATGTCCATTTGCTCCTTCTGAGCAACTTTGTTTAGAGCCTCGTCAAAACAGACCACAAAATAGGAGCACAACAAAATGTCATCAGCAAGAGATTGTGAAAAAAAAAGGTGCCAGCCCATACACAATGAGGTAAGATGCCTTACTTGGCCCAAGAGTGAAATTCTTTGCAATAGGGGAGTTTTTAAACATTCTTGCAAATAATTTACCTAATCCTTGTTGAAAATTAAAGGAAACATGCCCTACGACCATTTGCAAAGCCCACAAAGCTTCAGCCTCCAAAACAGCATTATGAGCAAACACAAAATTATCCATTTTATCCGACATGTCAATAACATGAGAAGAAACTTCAGATATAGTTCCAGTTTTCGACCTTTCACTTTCTACATGAACTTGTGGTGTTGCCAAGGAGGACGCAGTTGCACTACTCATTCCGACTAACAAAGTATTCTGATTCTCCAGGTTTTTATGATTTTTGGAGGTGAAATACCTATGCAAGGGCAAAGTATCCTTTTTTTTCTATCCACTTTTTATGAAATGTACTTTTCTCATGGCTGACAATTGCCTGGCAAGCCATATTACTGAGATATATAGTTTTTTTGGCACACTTTACACCTTGCTTTGGTATTACACTGCTGGACAATTGCTAAGGATGGATCATAAAACGGCTATATAGCGCATAAAAAAGTAAGTATGGTTGGATGCCAAGTGAAATAAAATAATGTCAGAATGCCAGGACATTACAAGAAAGACAATTTATTGTGCTCTGAAATCCAGAAGGCTTTGGAACGTGTTCAAGGGACAAACAGGCCATTTTGTGCAGAATACGTAAACGTGAAAAAAATGCAATTACTGTCTGCAGGCGTTCTGGCGTAAGATGTCAATACGGGATATGGCCACCATGGAGGGCGATGCAAGATTCCACACGTCGTGTCATGCTTTGCACAACATTATCAAGCAGCTGTTGGGGTAATTTATCCCATTCCTCTGTCAGTGCACGGATGAGGGTGTCCTTGTTTATTGGAGGGCATTGGCGACCAGCAAGACTCCTCCCCAAAGCATCCCACACATTTTCAATGGGATTCAGATCTGGAGAACGTGCTGGCCATACGAGGCATTGAATATTCTCGCTCTCAAGATACTCCTGGACAGCGACTGTTCGATGACGTTGCGTTGTCGTCCATGAAAATGAATCTATCACCGACAGCACCACGGAACATGCGAACATGAGGTAGCAGAACATCATTAATGTATCGTTGGCCAGTCATAGTCCCAGTTGGAAGCACATAGAGGGATGTATGGCCATTGATCATGATGCCAGCCTATACCATGGCACTACATGTCGGATATCGGTCCCTTTCCTGTATGTTTGCTGGACAATATGCAGTACCACTATCACGCCAGATCAGTTGTCGTCGACAATCAGACGATAGACTGTATCTACTCTCATCTGAGAAGAGGACAGCAAACCAGTCGTTATCAGTCCAATTGCGATGTTGATGGCACCATTGCAAACGGGCGGTACGGTGACGTCTGGACAATGGGATGCACACAACAGGGACGGCGGGCGTATAGTCCTCCTTCATGCAAACGTCTGGCGACAGTTTTTCGGGAGATCCGCTTGCCAGTAGCAGCCATAAACTGATTTGCTACCTCACTAGCTGTGCTGCGCCGGTGTCTTTTTGTTGATAGCACTATGTACCGATCTTCTGCAGGTGTCGTACTGCAAACACGACCTCCCACGTGACATTTGCTACACTCTCCCTTTGTTTGAAATGATTTCCAAAGCCTTTAAACAACACTGTGGCTGACGTCAAACTCCCTGGCAACATCTGTTATTTTTCGCCCTTCTTCAATCTTGCCAATAATACAGCCACGCGTAAAATCCTCTAGGGGATGTCGGGAAGACATACTGAAAAATGCAAGTTTGTCAATTGATTCTTTCCCTTTCAACTTTGCATTTGAACAACAACGGTCAATACGCGTCAAATCCTTTATATCTCTTATCAGCGCTATGACGTCACGAACAAGCTCGGCAATCCAAAATTTGTATACGCACAACACGTCTTACTGTATCCCGCACTTATGCTAATTTCCACATTTTCCTGCCTTCCATTTTATGGTTGCTATCGTTGCTATTGTCATCCGTCCTTAGCAATTGTCCAGCAGTGTATAATTTTTCACTTCTGCAAGCCACTGTGACCACTTTGGATGAAGTTGTGGATTTATCCAATCTGAGTTGAATCTACTCCTTTTCTGGGCCATTATTCTGTGACTTTATCCAATCCCTATTTCATTTACTCCATACAACCTGCAACAGAAAATAAAAGACTATATCAATATATATTGAGAGGAAAAAATATATAAAATATATGCAGTAAGACAAAGAATAACTGATTTTTTATGCAGCACACAGAATACTTCATAAAAAAACTCTGAAATCAGCTCCAGAGGCAAGGGGTGCTGAACTCCCATTTCAAGCTTTAATATCAAAATGCTCAATGCTCAGTACTGGCCTCATATCCAATTCTGTGCCTCAAAAAAGTAGGACAAAAGTACGGCACACTGAAAACTTTATGTATATTCACCTCTTGGTGATAGAAATAATTTAATAAAAGTAATGGCAGCAGTCATTTTTAGGACAAAAGTAAGAGGCACGATATAAACTTCATATATTCACCTCTTTGGTGACAAAATAACTCTTTTAAAAATTAATCGCAGCAGCCATTTTTTACATAAGCGTTTAGAAAAACAAACACAAAATAAAAAGACAAAATGGGTCGAAGATGCCCACCTATCATCCCCACCCCTCTTGCATTCCTCCTTTTTCTTTTTTTTTTTTTTCATTTTGATTTTTTAACAATTTATTTAAACATATTTACAAATTATTACACCTGAATCATTCAAATTAAGTCAATGGACTAAACTGGAATTAGCTGTATGCTTCAATAACCTGCATTAAAACAGATTGGAAAGCATGGCAAGCCCCCCTCAGCTTATCTTCATTGGGGGCTTAAATAAAATTTTACTTCAATATAGCCTATTCAAGCAGAATGACAAACTGAGAAAACTCCCAGGTTCTTTCTTCTGAAAGTAAAGGATTTTTTTATATTTGAGGTCAAAAAGTAGAAACAGTAGGACTTTTCCTACTTTCCTACTGAAAAATAGGATGAATATGAGCCCTATCAGTACCACACACCAGACTTATTTTGAAACTTTAATAAGATGAAAACTAAAAATAATAAAAAAAAGTTTTTAACCCTAAATTTGTTAAATTGCTTTTCTCGTTTGTTTCTGAACTTTTTAGTTTTTACATTACTAAAAATTTTTGTACCTTAAGTTCCCTCAGCACTTCTTGACACACCACCACCATATAAGCTAAAGCGATTATCAACTTCTATTCACAGTATTAAGAGGAGGTAAGACATTAAAAGAAATTTTTTAATTTAAAAGTAAAAAAGATAAACACGATAGAAAATACTACAAAGCTTCACTTGACACAAAACAATCTGAGTAGTGATGACAAAAAACCATTGGATCACACTGACACCTTTTGTTGTTTTTGTGCCTCCTAATAAAAAAAAGAAACAAATTCAAAGTAACATTAAAGCCAATGGTAGAATAAAAATGTTACATTTTTATGTTGGACACATGTTCTAATTCACAGTTTAGTATTAACATTTTCATTAATAAGTTATTTTCAAAATATCAATGCATGATAGCTGACTTCTCTCAGAATTATCCCAATAAGTAAATAGTGTTAAAGCCTGCTATAGCCATTTATTTTACTCATAAGTATAAATTTACAGAACAAAATTGAAAATAATAATAAACACCAATTAAGTAATCTACTTACCAGAACTGGTTATAAGAATGAGACCATACTGTCGTAGAAGGGGATGTCCATGATCCAACTTCTACATTTAGAAACACAGAGCAAAGTGACAAACAACACATTCTGTTTAGGAAATGAGAAACTAAAATCATGAATGCTGTGGAGTGCCATCATTTTCCACTGCTGCTTGCTCTTCAACTGCCATGGGCTAATGGTAATCTTAGCACAGAAAAACAAAAACACCCATTGGTTTTCAAAATTTCCCTGCCTTTTCCAGGTTTTTTTTATATTTATAAAATTCCCTTACTTTTCCAGGTCTGTGGGAACCGTCTTTGCAACATCTGCTCTTTGGACAAAGTCTATTATTTGTTTCCTATTTTTGGCTTGTATATGCAAAGTAAACTTGTGGATTGTTTTGTGTTTAATGTTAGTGTTAGTAATTAAGAGATCACTGCCCAGACATGAATGTTTTCCCATTAGCATTTTGACAAATGATTTTCTGCAATTTTTGCCCACCTTTAGTTCTCCTGCTAATATTTCCAACTTTACTTGCTTAGATTCCAAAAAATAACCTTTTATTAATCAATAAAATAAAAGTCACACATGGGAGAAATGTTCAATATACCCCTGAACAAGATATTTCACTGTAACTTAACAAGACTACCAGGCAACTTTATATAGGCTTAGCATACATCTTGGTCTGAATGAGACTGTCAGTCTGTTTAACCCTCTGGGCACCAAGAGCGTGTTAACGCATTTTCATTGTCCGTCCCGCATAGCGCCAAGGGCATCTGAACTCGTCCTGAAATCGGTGTTCCAATAGCGGCTTGAGCGAGCCGAGACTGCTTGTAAAAAGATTTTCCAACATCGCCAAGAGCGAGAGTTAAGACGTTTGTTCTTTCCCCTGCGTGGTAACCTAAGACACACCCCCATGTCAAGGCGTGTGTCTTGGGTTACCAAGGGATAGGGAGTAATTCTATGTCAGGGCGTGTCTTAGGTTACTAGGGGATAGGGAGAAATTGGGGGGGGGGGGGGTTTGTTCGCACTCCTTGGGCCACAGGACGTTTTGTTTGGTTAAATTCCATTCATCAATTAACAACTGACATGAGCGGCGTGTCTTAGGTTACCACACAGGGGAAAGGAACAAACATCTTAACTCGTTCTTGATGATGTTGGAAAATCTTTTACAGGCCGTCTCAGCTCGCTCAAGCCGCTATTGGGACACCGATTTCAGATGCCCTTGGCGCTTGCGGGACGGACAATGAAAACGCGTTAACACGCTCTTGGCGCCCAGAGGGTTAAAAGTCCAGTCCTTCCCAGTCTGTCACTTTGTCCTAGAACCCCCCCCCCCCAGAAGGCAGCTATAAAGGATATCCTATTTACTGAAAGTAACTGCCCCTATGCTCAAAAAATTCACAACAATTTCCCCTTTTACACAAAGTCTAAATGGAAGAGCTTATCTGGATGATTTTTTACTACTGCTAATGTTTGATATACGGGAAGACTACGAGGCAGTTAGACCGATGAAAAAGAGGGCTACAAAGATGATGAACAAGTTTAAAGATTTAATAAAGAAAGAACCTATTTGTACCTGGAAGTCTACAAACTCACGTATTGT